>CM051355.1:63206889-68721639 GCA_028015215.1 Gynostemma pentaphyllum | reverse complement strand
ACTCCTGTAATTCATTTTCTTGCAAATCTTTTTTTCTTTCCCTTCCATCTCCCTACTGCCTCCCTTTCCAATACCGCATTCTTTTATTTGGTCCTTTGGTTTCCAACCAAATATGCAATTTCTTCTTTGGATCTTTTCTTTGGGCAAACTTTTAACCATAGACGTGTTGCAAACTTGTATGCCCTATTGTTCTTTATCTTCACATATTTTCTTATTTTATTTTTTATTTTTTAATAAACCGAACCATTTCATTGATAGTTGAAAGAGCCCAAAAAGGCAAAGCAGAGATTACAAAAAAAAAAATTGTCAATTAGCAGCAACAGTAGAGGGGGAGTAGTTACAAAAAGAATTACAATTAGCACTCCATTTAGAGGCATTAAGGACTGACATAGGAGGAAAATCACAGGAGAAAGTCAAAGCTATTAATTTTGCTGAGAGCAACAGACCAAGGAAAAAAATTGACTTTTTTTTGGGATCTTCACTTACCACAGCTTGAAAAAAAAGGGGGAGCGTAAAGTTATAGAAAAAAAAATTTCAAGAGAATAGACATGAAAAATTAATGGTCCACAATCTTTTGTTACGAGAACCTTCCCTACCGGGATAACCCTCCAACATGACATGAATAGAAGAGAAATTGGTAATTTCCCAATCCTGGATATTTCTGCGAAAATAAAAAACAATATTCGTACTCGGCTCCTCAGCGTTTATCATTTACACATAGAAGAATATTTTTCTATCAAGACTATTTTCACTACCTAAGCATGTTTTTCAAAAGTATCCACACACGATTTTTCATATTCGATCAGCAAAGAGATGAACATAAAGATACATCAACTGTAATGCTGCGCTTTCAGTTACCGAGTTTAGTGAAAAACTGATGATAATATGCATTGCAATGTGAAATACTTACTGAGACAGTGCACGATAAGGGTGGAATACCACCAAATAATAGTCTAGAGCTTCTAAAATCTTCATTTCCATTTCCAGGATATCTTTGATCTCGTATCTGTACTTTTCATCAGAATCTGAAGGTGAAAACAACAGTTATTAACTACTTCACACGCTACAAAGAGCCCTAATTTATCAAGGGGGATCAAATAACTAATTTATAGCAGGTCCAAAGAGTAGATTATTACGTATTTTTTTTATGTAAAAAACTAGGAGTCTAGCTTGCACCGTGCTTTCTTCTGCTTTAGAAGCCAGATATAGGCAGGTTGGAGTCACTAATCGTGGATCATATTCTGTCATACTCTTTCTGAAAGAATCAAATCCAAATAACTTCATTAATGTACTTCGCAATAAATTAATAAACTAATTCATTGATGGAGGAGAAGAAGTCAACAAACTCTTTTTCAATCTCAACATCTGTGGTTAATCACAATTCCCTAGCATATAGTTTCCGTAATAAAAGCCTTTCTCTATCATGCTAATGCAAATCTATGAGAGAAATTCAAGTTTACAATAGCATTGCATGCTGCTCCTATAGCATTTTAGCCTACACTATTGCCTCCAAACCATTTCTCCTTCGTAGATCACACTCAGAAACAAATTCTAGGCTAGCCTTTGAGTTTTCATGTTATCAACATGTCTTTTTATGTAGAAAGATAAACTTTCATTTTTTCAATTTTTTTTAAGAAATCACAACTATAATAATAAAGAAAATATGTACTACAGGTTGAGAGAACCTCTAAACAAAAGTTACAAAGACAAGAAAGAGTTCCAAGGTAAATACATGGATGAATATGATAGACCGAAATCTAAGTGAGAAAAAAAAATTTAGACCATAAGTAAATAAGATACAAAAGATGGTCCCAAAATATAAAAATAGAGTACACGAATATAAGAGGACGAATAGTCCACTTAAATAAAATCAGAAAATTACAACAACAACAACAACAACAAAAAACCATTATAACTTAAGTACATGAAATGAAAAGGAAGCCCAAAAATTTATGATTTAATAAACCTAACCCAACAGAAAAATAGCTTATAGTCACAATTACATATGCACCAAACCCTAATAGAACTTTAGGTTGTTTCAACTTACAAGAACTTAAAAGATTAATATATAATCAAAATCATAAATAAGATTCCATAACTAGTTGAATTTTTCCCCCTCATAAAGTCAGATTCCTCATACCTGGTGTAAACACGTCTCATGTATGCAATAGCAGTTGCAACAACCCTGAAAAAAATGATTGAACATCATAAGATTAACTTCTCAATGAATTTTATTTTTATTTTTATTTTTTTAAAATTAAGCTCAATAGCGCATTTCATTAAGATAATGAAAGAAAAACAGAAAGGTCACAAGAAACCAATAAAACCGTCACCTAATTACAACTACAGGTATGTGGGCACATAGACAATAGCAGACACCACCAATAGATCAAAACAAGTGAGTAGCCCAATTGTAAATAATCAAGAAAAGAAAAAAGTACCACGTAAAATTTTAGAAACTGGACCAAAAAAAGAAATTTACCTGAGGCAATTCCCACACATATTCCCAAGAACTCTCTACCCAATTAAACACTTTTTTGTTCCTTTCAAGCCAAAGGCAAATACCGCAAATAATAGTAAAAAAGCCAGCTTTTTCTCATTAAAAGGTGTGGATAAAACGATCTCCTCCATGGTGAGCCGACAAAGAACTGTCAAGGCCTAAGAATAGTCAAAAGTAGTGAAAAACTTCCAACAAATATTCCTCAAATATATGCTGCTAGCCCACACGTAACAATCTTCAGACTTCAGTTTACAAAGCCAACACCATTGGGGTCTTAGTTAAAGCAAATGTAGAAGAACTTTGATAAGTTTTAAATGGTTTAAAATACATTACTTATTTAACCCCATCAATTAAATTAATATATATTTTTTTTTTATTATTTTAAAAAAATTTAACGTGTCCATGACGTATCCAAATCCTACTTTTTTGGAAAATGGTGTATCGCCGTGTCCATGTCCGTGCTTCCTAGCTTTCCGTGCACTCGTATAATGGAGCCTAACAAAATTATGAGAAAGAACTATGTAATAAAAGGAAACGACTACCTTTGTCTCACTTTCACGTGTTGGGCCAACTTCAGTACATCTGAAATAAAAAGAAAACAATAACAATAGATCAACATACTCACAATAAAAAAGATATTGTAAAAAAATGTCACAAGGCAGGAGCCTATGAGAAGCCAAAGGAGTTTTCGTTCCAAATTGGGACAAACAAAAGAGAGAGATACTACAAGATGTCTGGTTCATCAAAAAAAAAACAAGGCAAGTAGAATGTAGAAAAGGTTACCAATACAGAGAATGAAAGGTGAGAGTTTTAAAAGAGTTGTACATTTTGAATAACTAATCAAAATTATTTACTTTCTACTATTTAAGGATTTAGTGTTAACTGATTTCCTTACAACTTGGTTTGGTTTATTGTGCTAGTTAGTTCCTAATAAACAAACAGCTTTCTTCTAGTTCTAGTGATGGTGAATGATGATATTCATTCATTCATTCATTCATTATCTTGTCAGTCAGATATCTAAAATATTCTTTTTTAGATAAAGAAAAGTAAAGGCTCACAATTGGCCATATGCATCTTAATGAGCTTGAAGTCATCAAGAGAAATGCCCCGATCTTTATCAAGCGATTGAACAACGTCTACCTCCTCCTGGTCAAGGAGTTGTTTGCTGAAAATCAAAATCAAAATCAAAATCAAAATCAGAATAACCAAGAATGAATGAATGCGATGCGATGCGATGATTCCAGAGATACATACTAGTGCGATGAAGTCCAGAAATTAGCAGCCATCAATGAATATGATACCAACTTTTCTATTAGATTCTCACTCACTACCGCTTCTCTTCACGATGGAATTCTCCGAAATCCGATCATAATTTTGTTTTTTTATTACTCATTATTTATAAGTAACCTCGATTTCGTTTCACATTTTAGAGATGGAGTAGTTTTTACCATTTACTGATTTAACGGAAAGCTAATAACCCATTATTAAGAGAAATTTCAATATTATAATTATATAATTAGTAAATCATGTTTATTAATTAAAATTTTATAGTTTTTGAAGTTTCGTGTATTATCCCCTCCCCATTGTTTCATTTTTCCTATTTCGGATTGTTTTATTTGTTTTTATCTTTTGTTTAAATATGAGACCTACTCTATTATCAAATTACATCTACTCACCATATATCTCTATCTCTAATATATAAAAGTGGGATCCTAAATAAATATTTTTAGACATCATTATCCTTTTTACCTTTTAAAAATTCCAATTATATCCCCTTATTAAATTTTTATTTTACGTATTTCCCTTTGTAATATATTATAATTATTAAAAAAATTGATACAACTTATGGAATGAAACTCAATAGACATGGCTCATTAATTTTATTTTATTAATTATTTCATTATGACAGCTTTTGATATTCTTTTATTTAAGTTAAGTTAATAAGCTGTAAATTCACTATAAATGTTATTGGGTGCATAATTTTTGAATTCTTGAAGCCTGACATTAGCGGTGAAGCATCTCTTCATTGCCCATCACATTTGATTCATTCTCGATACATGCTTCAGTGTATTTCCAGACACCGATTTGAAGAAACATACGTTTTTTAGAGAACGGAAAAATTGCAATCCTTAAAGTTTTGATTGCTCTATAATAGTTTATCTAGAGATAAGTTTAATTTTCTACTCTCAAGTTGTTCCACAATATATATTTTTTCTTTTTATAAATTATGAAAAGATAGATCTTTTCACTTATCCATTTTTGGGGCAATATATTCATCAATCCCGACTTACAGACCGCTCTTCCAAATCATCATTTCCGTACTCAGCAAACCAATTATAGAGATGACTCAAAGACAAGGATCAAAGAGTTCAATTTTCTTCTCTCATTTTTGTATTTTTTTTTCTTCATTTCAAATATTCCACTATTCCTTTTTTCATTGATTTATTTTACTTTATTTCCTCTTTTGTTTATTTACGACATTGATACTAAAAAAAACAAGCGTTTAAGTAATTGAATTTGATGGAATTATTTTTAATAGTATTTAATTTTATCTTTTCAAATATCTTTTAAGGTTAATACACAAAAGAAACTTCATATTTTAATTAAAATTTAATATATATTTCAATTCATACCTTATTGTGTAATATAGATTAGAATCACCACACTATACAAAATTATTTTAAAAAAAAAACTTTTAAATATGATAATAGGTTCAAAAATATGAAAAAGTGTTATTCTAAATCTAAATTTTAAAAATAAACTTTAAATTATATCATATACTAATATAACAAGAGTTTTTTTTTTTTTTTATCAGTAATGGTATATTATAGATCATTTCTTGAATTGCACTTTTTTTGTTTGAACAAGAAAATAGAAAATAAAGTTAAAGAAATTGTTGTTGCGTAAAAATGGAGAGCTTCCACGTAGGCAACAAACTTAATTTATGGGATGAGTCGGAGGTAGTGTGCTGCACTGGAGGTGCTGTGTAGGCGATATGTTAAGTAGTTGACGAGCACTGTATGTACCTACACAGGAAAGGAAAAGAGCACAGGTGTGGTGCCGGCCTAACACCCTCCGATGCTAAAGTCAGAGCAAGTAGAGCTAGTGTGCCAGAGAGAATAGTAGTAGAAATTAGTTACCTAATAAATGAATTTCTTCCCCTATTTATATGAGAGGAGGTTGATGACATCATCGTGCCACGTGTCGCATCGGGATTGGGTCACGTGTTGCTTCCCAATGACGTGTCACTTGTTGGTCATGACACGTGTCATCGTTTGATTGGATATCAATATAATGTAGTTTCTTGGTCTTTGATACGTAGTCTTATTAGATGACGTAGACGTAGACTCCCAGGCGACGTAGACGTAGCCTCCTAGGTGACGTAGCTTTATCTTTTCAGGTGACGTAGACATGCCGATTGTGCATTCTTTGAACCAGTTTAGAAATTCCACTTGTAATGATATAATTTCACCCACAACAGTGGCCCCCTACTCCCGAGCTGAGTTGAGATGTGAGTTCACTATTGTTTGGGAGTATTCTTTCAAAGTGGAATTTTGCCTCGGTGATATATCTGAAAATATTCTAAGTGTTGAAGTTTGTAGCGTGAATTTTCTGCTTTTCCAGTCGTCAAAAATTTGAGTTGGGTTGGATGTCTAAGTTGTCTTGATTCAATCATCAAGTACTTCGCCCCTTATGATTTTAGGAGTAAAATTTACTTCTAAAATCATAGTATAAATGTAAGTCTCCAATGTCCATTATAGAGAAAAATTTTAATTAACAAGAAAGTAGAGAAATGAGATTTTTTTTTCTCTTTCCCGGCGCTCAACGTTTTTTTTTTTATGACTTGGCTTTGTCTTGCCTTGTTGATTTGTAGCTTGAAATGAGACTTCGTCATTTGGGCGTTGTCATCAGGGCTGTGTCAATAGGGCTTTGTCATTAGGGTTGTGTCATCAGGGCTGTGTCAATAGGGCTTTGTCATCAGGGCTATGTCAACAGGGCTATGTTAATAGGGCTTTGTCATCAAGGCTCTGTCATCAGGGCTATGTCAATAGTGTTTTGTTATCAGTGCCTTGTCATTTATACTTTGTTTTGGAGCTGTAAAAAATTGTTTGACCCCGTCCTATGACCAGTTGAACTTTGACCCGATGACGGTTGACTGTTGACTTTTTGACCTTTGACACTTGATCTTTTCTTTCTTTCTTTCTTTCTTTCTTCCTATAGGGACCCAATGGACCTATAGATCATGGGCTTAATAATTAGTCAATTAAGTGATTAACACATAATCAGTTAATTACTTATTATCTAACTATGAATAATTCCACTATAGATTCATAGTTGAACTCCCCTCACTATAGATGAGTTATTGTCCATTTAGTTTATCATTATTTATATCTGTGATATATCCTGCACGTGGAACCCTCATAATTACAGGCGGATAAATTTATCGTTTTGCCCCTTTAATTACCGTTTTATCCTTGTGTTCCCGTTGATTCTCCAATGAACTTTATCTTTAGTCGAACTAGAGATAAGGTACTTCGTGATCAATAGAAGTCGTGGCGCCACTTGTTCATGTCTTGAATCCAGTACATCAAGGGAGTTTCCTAAAGTTCCTAAAATGTTTAGGTATCTGACCGATATCGTTAATTTATAGGAAAGTTATGAATTCCATCTCGTGAAAATGAGTTCCCAACTACTTATCTAGTCATGTTCCCAAAACAGGAGTGTATTGAGCGTTCTTACAGATCGCTCTCAACCATGTGAATCAAAGAATATAACTCCACAAATAGGAGTCCGCATTTCACTCAAGATTGAGATCTATCACCGGTTGATAAACTTAGTTTGATATTCGATCATTTTCGTAAATACGGTACTAATGAGAAATTTGATCGAACATCGTGGTCCTGTCTTATACAATCAACATTGCATATGATACTTCCATTTCATGTCTCCCACATGAATGATCATGATTAGATCATTTGTCTATAAACAAAATGCGAAGCTATCAACAGTGTTACCAGGATAAGGTTCCCAAACGTTATCCATTTACTGTAGACACTTTTAAGTTACTCATCTCGACTTTAATCCTCTCGTATGACTCACATACTAAGTCGTGATTTCATAAGAGTGACTTAGGGTTTTACTATTTGAATGTTTGATATTTATATATTTCCATATATTCATAATATCATTAATTGAATCAATCTAGATAATATAAAGAACTTATGTTTATTTATTTAATTTATTCTTAATAAATTATTATTATTAAATAATTACAAGTTCTAGGACACCATTCCTAACAGTTTGACCCTGCTTTCATTCTGGGCGGCCACTTAACCAAGTTTTTATCTTTGTTTTCCATGAGTAGTTGTTCAATCGGGACCGTGGTAAGAGTGTATTTTTTATACTTACTAGAAGGAATACTCAGCTTCTCAAGTTGGTCTCCTGACCTATGTATCTTGTCATCCTCGTGACGGTCAGTCCCCCAGACAAAGTCTTCTGTTCGGTCTCTTTTCTTGTGCTCTGATCGTTTACTACTACCTCCTTCATCTCAAGTCTTCCTTGCATTAAGCAACTCTCTGGCGCTCATATATTTTGGCTCTATTGAGGAGCTCGGTGTATGTAGCAGGCGTTTTCTTGCCCAGTGACCACATGAACTTTTCATCTTTCAAGTCGGCCATCACAGTAGTCAGAGCAATGTCGTCACTATAACCTTCTACCTTCAACGCCTCACTGTTAAATCTCACTACGTAGTCTCAGAAGCTCTCCTCTGACTTTTGACGCACAGTCAAAAGGTGTGTGGCTGGTTTCTTATGATCCCTTCCACCAAGGAACTGAGTTACAAAAGATCGAGTGAGGTCTTTGAATGAAGAGATGGACCTCGACTTGAGCTGTCTGTACCACCCGCGAGCATAGCCTCCTAATGTAAGGGGGAACGCCCTACACTTGATAGCATCTCGGACTCCCTGGAGCTCCATCCAGGTCCGAAATGTATCAACATGCTTGAGTGGATCTTTTGAACCATCATACGTGGTCATAGTTGGCATTTTGAATTTGGTGGGAGCTCCACCTCCATTATATCATCGGTGAATGGCGACTCAGTTTGCTCAAGTAGGTCTTCTAGTGCAAGAGGAGTCTTTCCTCTATACTCTTTTTTCATATGACCAAGTTGATCTTGGAGTTTTTTCAACTCTGGGGCCCAAGGCTGGGCACTTTCTGCAGTAGACTTCACAACATCTGAATGTTCTTTTTTCTTTTGATTGAGAATTTCTCTGAGGTCGGATCTTCGTTTATGACTAGGTTGCTTGTTACGAGAAGAGTTATGAGAGGAAGAAGATATGTTCTTGATATTTAGCCCCAACTTCCCCTTCAAGCCAGCCTTCTCATGATTCCTTGATTCACCTATGCGCTCTATAGGTTCTTTGTCTTTGCCTTTTTTAGATTGTACTTCCTGATTGTGAGCAGGGGGTTGATGATCAGTTTTTTGTGTAAGAATTTTGAGTACTTTAGCAAGATCTCGATTCACACCTCGAACTTGCTCTTCTAGAGCATCTACCCTTCAGTCTGGCATTGGCACAACTCTAACCACTTCTTGATTTTCATCAGCTTGTTGTTGTTGTCGTTCTCTAGTGCTACGAGTTTGATATTACGAGTTTGATATCCCGTATTACGAGGGTTACAGTTTTCACCGTCATCTATATCATCACCGTGTTGCTGACTTCTACGACTCATTCTTGATGGTAGAGCACTTAGTTATATTATACTCTTCCCACAGACGGCATCAAATGTTGTTGCGTAAAAATGGAGAGCTTCCACGTAGGCAACGAACTTAATTTATGGGATGAGTCGGAGGTAGTGCGCTGCATTGGAGGTGCTGTGTAGGCGATATGCTAAGTAGTTGACGAGCACTGTATGTACCTGCACAAGAAAGGAAAAGAGCATCGGTGTGGTGCTGGCCTAAAGAGCTAGTGTACCAGAGAGAATAGTAGTAGAAATTAGTTACCTAATGAATGAATTTCTTCCCCTATTTATATGAGAGGGGGTTGATGACATCATCGTGCCACGCGTCACATCGGGATTAGGCCACATGTTGCTTCCCAATGACGTGTCACTTGTTGGTCATGCCACGTGTCATCGTTTGATTGGATATCAATATAATGTAGTTTCTTGGTCTTTGATACGTAGTCTTATTAGATGACGTAGACGTAGACTCCCAGGCGACGTAGACATAGCCTCCTAGGTGACGTAGCTTTATCTTTTCAGGTGACGTAGACATGCCGATTGTGCATTCTTTGAACCAGTTTAGAAATTCCACTTGTAATGATATAATTTCACCCACAACAGAAACCACAATTTCTAATGCTAAAAAGTAAAATTTTATATGTAAAAATAAGTTGTAAACCATATTAGAATATATATATATATATATAAAAGTAATTGTGTTAGTTTAAATTCTTAAAATAAATAAAATGATAAATAATGTTATTTTAATTTTTTATTATAATTTAAATTGTTCGTAAGATTGAAAAATATCATCTTAATAATTTTAGTTATTTACTAAACTATGTGAAATTTAAGTTATATATGAAAACAATTCAAAAAATAAGTTTATGCTAAATGAATAATATATTGGATTAGTTTTATTCACTATAAGTAAATTATAGATAATTTAAATAAGATGTTTATTATATAACTATAATGTCCTATTTAAATACATAAAAAATATTGTAAATCTAAAATATATATTGGTTTTTAGATAATTTTAATTATATCATTATTATTCAATTAAATCTAATTAATTTTTATTCTTGATTAAAAGAGTAAAATAAAATTAAAACTTCACGTGCATCGCACGTGTAATAAAATAGTGTCACGTGAGTATTTTGTTAAAACAAATAGATAGAGAGATGACTATAGCGTCGGATAGAATAGGATGCACGTGTAATAAAATAGTGTCACGTGAGTATTTTGTTAAAACAAATAGATAGAGAGATGACTATAGCGTCGGATAGAATATTAAGCAAAGTTTAGAAACTCAAATAGAAAATTAAAAAAATATGAAGACCAGAATGAAAGACATGTCAATGTTTAGGAGGTCTATCATGGGTTTTTACATGGATAATTGAGCAAATTACCACTTTTTGACATTCACTATCAAATTGTTGCCACCTCTCTTCTCATCTCACTTTTTAGCCCCTTTTTTTACTTTTTTCTATTTTTCATTCCGTTTTTGCCCTTAAAAGTATGTCAGAGTGCTACAGTACGCATGGTAGCTGATGGTATTTTCAAGGCACGAATTTCAATAGAGTTTTTAAAATTTTCTTCACATTTTATCTTTCTCTTAGATTTGTTGTATTCATACCCCCATGATTTATAGATATTTTATTTTAATTTGCATCTTTTTCTTTTTTAGTTATTTTTAGATACATAATATACGTAATATGTCCTTTGTTTTGGTCTTGCATTGAAGAAGAAAAATGGTACATGTCTTTTGTACATAATATGCATGATATATTTGTCATATGCTTTTGTACATATTATATATTATGTATTTTGTACATATGCATTTTGAAAAAAAAAGTTAACAAACTTTAAAAATCATTATATAATTTGTATAGTGCGTATAGTAGAACTTGATAACAAACTATAAAATTAACATAAGTTTTAATTAGAACGTTTATTTTATACGGGTCGTACTATGTATGATGGAAAAAAAACAATAACAACAAAAAATGGAATCTTTTTAAGAAATAGAGATTGAAGCAAAAAAAAAATCAAGATCCATGCTAGATCTAAGGTTTTTTGGAGAGAAAAATGGAGAGAATTCGATTTTTAGAGCAAAAAAAAAAAAAAAACAACCAAACTTGTTAACTATATCTTATTTTTTCCATGGATAAAAAAAAACATACATTTCATGAACTTTAATCATTTTTTTGCTTTGAATCTTCAAGATTTATGTTAAATCTAAGTTTTTTTTTTTTGAGAAAAAAAAAATGGAGACATACTAATGGATTTTTAAGATCTACTTTTCAAAATTATGGAGAGAGAGAAAGAATGTTACGGTAGTGGTGGATGAGAGAGAGAAAAATGAAAAAAGAGAGAGAAAATAGAGAATGAAAAAAAAAAATGAGAGGAGATAGATTTTTTTTAAAGAAAAAAACCCGATGACATGGAAATTTGTGAGAGGGTTTTTTTTTGTAAATCAACTACTTCTTGAAGATGGCTATTTAATGTTATTTTCATACATGAGGCCATAAAAAATTATTCAACTAAAAAAGTGGCTATTTTGAAAGTTAACCTGTTTTTAAACTATACAAAATGGTTTGCTAAAGGTTATATCAATGATTGAGTAAAATCAAGTGAATGATGGTTAGTTAGTGATTGACATAAAAAGGTAGATAACCACTACGTAAAATTGAAGTAATTAGTGATTTACATCTGTCATTTATTTAGAGTATTAGTTGTGAAATATTTATAAAATATTCGTATAAGGTGTTATTTTACAAATATTTGACCTTTATTGGTTACATAGGAGCTTCTCTATAAATCTAAAAAAAACTATGAAATTTTTAAAGGTAGAGAAGTTATAAAATAATGATACAAGCTTTTAGTAACATGTAAAAAAGAAAATCATAAACTGCATAAGATGTTTTGACTGTTCAACAACATCAAGCTTGCATGAGCTACTTAGGTTCCAAGTGTGCTGAAAGTGTGTGTTTACCACTATAATCAAAAGTGTCATCATCTTCAATATCCTCTTTTTGGTATGAGTAAGACGTTCTTTTCATTTTAGGAGATCCTTTCAAAATTTCCAACTCTGTTCTACTTATTTCTTCATTCTGTAATATGTTTTCAATTTCTTTAACTACTTCACTCATTGTTGGACGGTTTGAAGCTGATTCTTCCACACATTTTACTGCCATTTCTAAAAACCTTCCAAACCCGATTCGATTCTTCATCTCATCTCTAATAGTTGTATCCATTAGATCCCCCAATCCATAATGCTCTTGGTCACTGTTATTCATTAGCATAAGCACTTCTCGGACAATGTACTTCCCTTTCACAATTGGAAGTCTAGACGTTATCAATTCAAGCATAACCACGCCAAAGCTGTACACATCACTCTTCTCTGTTAATTGTTGTGTAGTATAATATGCAGGATCCAAATAACCCTACAAACCATAATCATGAGTGAACATGCTGAAATACCCACACAATTAAAAAGATTAGGACCCGTAGAGTAGATGCACTTACCAACGTGCCTTTAACTTGAGTAGAAACATGTCCCTTTTCATCGTCAAATACAAGCTTCGACAAGCCAAAATCTCCCACCTTTGCGTTTAAATATTCATCCAACAAAATATTAGTGGACTTAACATCTCTATGGATTATAGGAGGATTTGCAAACTCGTGTAGGTAAGCCAGCCCTTTAGCAGAGCCAAGCGCTACTCTAAGTCTTCTCTTCCAATCAAGATGGATACCAGAACTCCCTGAATACAAAGTTATGCTCGTTAATAATTACCATTTGATTTCAAACAAGTAGCCGACGAACAATTAAAAAACATGTATTGGGTTGGATTTCATTGTCATTAAAACAGTTAAAAAATTATGTAGGTATAAACTTTTGAGTTCCTAATAGAAGAAAACTCATTCATGTAATCAACAAGAAAACAAAGAGAGGAAAGTGTGCCATGTTGGGAATTTGAAGGGTTGCACCTGTGAGAAATGGAAGCAAGCTGACTGATTAAAACATGAAGAACAGACTAATACAGTTATACTAACTAAAATACAACTCTCTCTCAAGTCTCAACTAACCCACTCATACTGATGTCAGCCGATAGGCTTTATTAATCGACTTTTGTTTCTTTTTGCTGTTACTCCACACAGTACCTCATAATGTAATAAGATACTATTTGGAAAGGCAGAGGTAAGGGAGATGAATGAACTCAGAGCATATAGTAATTATTTAAAAATCTGTTTTAAATGTAGGAAAACATTGAAAGTGGTTATTGGAAATTCTAAAGAACAAGCAATTGACTACACCGATGTGATATTTTTTTTCAAAATAACTCTAATGATCAATGCAGATGGCACAAAAAAAAGAGCTCCTTTTATCTCAAATAAATTCCCGAAAATAAAGAAAAGGAGCTAAGAGTTTGGAAAAGATACATTGTAGCCTAACAAATTCTTTTTACTTTCATCTCAAACATTAATCGCTAGTTTTGCTCTATTAGGGATAGCCTTGGATGTAATGATTATAACTAGTTTTGAATCAAAACACAAGTACCATAAGTCTAAACGAACTTACCAGATAAGCTCTCTCTAAGTGTTCCATTAGGCATGAATTCATAAACAAGCATTTGCTCATCTCGTTCAAAACAAAATCCTATCAGGTTGACAAGATTCTTATGATGAACTCGTGAAAGCAATTCAATTTCCGTTTTGAACTCATGCCCACCCTGCATTGATCCTTGCTTTGCTCTTTTAATTGCAACTACTTGTCCATCCCCAATCATTCCTCTATAAACCTAGAGCATAATATAGGGGGTTAATTAGCTTTCAACCAAATCCAACATTTAAAATTGCAAAATGAAAGGAAATAAAGGGAAAAACTGAAATGAAATGAAAAGAAAAAGTTGTATGCTTACCTTGCCATATCCTCCAGATCCTATCTCATTGCTTACAGAGAAATTATTTGTGAAACTTTTTAGTTCATCATATGAAAAATATCTCGCTCCTTTTAACTGCGGTACATCTCCACTACCTTGTTTACTTGATGCCCAGGAAGCTGAAGCAAATATAAGATTAGTTATTCTTTCATTGAAATAAAGAAAAAAGAAAAAGAATGTGCTGAAAAGACAAAACCAGAACCACTTTCAGGAAGGAAGTCAATCCTTTCCTATGAAATAAAGAGTAGAGATAAGTCAGAAAAACATTTAAATATTGATCTCCAGACATCTATAACATAAAGAAATGAAGTGTTAAAAACAAAAGCTTTCCCATCCAGTTTGATTTTTTTTTTCTTTACGAATGTGTCAAATTTGAGACTAATATTAAAAGCAATTATCATGAACCAAATGGCTTACTCAATCCAATGGCTTTTTCTGCACGTATCTTTTGCTTAATTGCATATATTCCACCTCCAGCGAGGCCTAGAACCAGAAATGTACATCCAATTGCTATCCCTATCAGCAAACCAGTGCTTCTGGAAGTGGAAGTTCCCTCATCCAGGCCTTAAGGAAATTATGCTTTTATCATTACTTCACCAAGGTCAATGCCATATAACACATAGGAATTGAGTAATTTTTTTAAATGATGATTAAACTTACCTGAAAAATTAATTGGATCTGGTTTGAAAAAGAAGGACCCAAACCCTGCAGGAAGTCCGAAAACTTGATAACTCAATGCAGAACTAATCCTTTGAATTTCTGACCTGTTGAAATGGGTTCCAGACGGTGGAAATAGCACAAGCTGTACCTGAAGATTGTCATCAATATTGAATTCAGAATTTTCAATAAGAACTGAACCGGGAGTAAGGTGTAGTTCCTCGCAAAGACTCTCTTCCAGCGATCGAAACAGAGTCACATTAGACAATACTCTAAACAAGGGGCCTCTAAAGTAGAAAGTCCCTTGAAATGGATATTGACATTCGCAGTTTTGAGGGTTTTGCTTCTCGCCAGGGGAACATAATCTAATTTCACAGTTGTTGAGGCTGATAGAATAGGGCTTTGTAGCTGACTCTTTAAGCTCACAATAGTTTGTCTTTGCGTAACCATCAATGTCACACACAGGATTTCCATTAAGCCTAAAACACATGACAGTGATATAAAATGAACAAAGCAAAGCAAAGAACATCAAGTAATTGAGATTAATGACAAAAGAGTCTTTCTCACATCAAGGTTTTGCTGTATCCAGAAGTAGATGTAACTAAGGATATTTGGTTATTTTGCAAATCAACAAGCTCCAGATGTTGGCTGATGTTGTCGCCCATGCTCAGTATGTCACTAAATGAATTGTTCTTCAGTCTTCTGTTATGAATTTGAATGTGCATGTTTGTTGTGAGTGTGATCCAGGACATTATATTCAACTTTGATTTTTTTTTTAATATTTATATCAAATCTTACATTTGCTGTATCTGTGGTAAGCTAAAGACTCCTTGTGACACTGATCCATGCATTGATCCATATTCGATGATCCTGGATTATATATCAAACATCTCAACAATTTCACGAGTTGCTCATTTAAAAGGGTTCGTTGGTAACACGAGATAAGTTGTACTAGTGAGCTATGGAGGACTTACAAAGTGGTGAGAGATGTCGGTAAGCTTGAGAACCAATCTGAGGCCGTTGATAATCCAAATGAGTTGTTACTAAGGTCCCTATAAAGATGAAAAATTACAAGTTAAATGACCTTGAACAGGAAGATTAAAAACGAGATGGCCATATGCTTACACAACACTTAGTGAACTCATTTGAGTTAGGTTTGGCAATGGACCTCTCAGATGATTGCCAGCTAAATTCCTGAAACAGAACACATCAGCATGGATGGAAAAGGAGAAGTTGATTACTTGCCAATGAAATAGAAAAATGGAAGAGTCATACATTTTGAAAATTAAATACTCACAAATAATTGATATTTGTTAGATTGTTGAAAATTGATGGGACAATGCCAGTAAGAGAATTACGATCAAGACGACTGTAACATATTTTGAAGAGCTTGAGTGAGTTAATAAGGAGAGATAATGTAGTTAGTATAGTGGACATAAAGTGGTGACTCACAGAACTTCAAGCTTCTTAACAAGTCCTAAGGTTTGTGGAATAGTTCCAGAAAACTGATTCCCATCCAAAACTCTGTAAAGAAAACATTGACAAAGTTTTAGTTTTAGTTATAGTTTTAGGACATAAAAGGGAGAGAGAAATCCACTTACAGGTGTATTAATGCCATATTAGAGCTAAAAAGTTTTGGTGGTATGGGACCAGATAGCTTGTTCCTGCTCAAGTGACTGCAATTCACAAAGTCAAGTAGTAGAAACCTCAACAGTTGAGATATATTTATTTAGTTAATGCTCACAAGTGGTAGGCATTGAGAAGGCGGTCTAAACCAGGAGATTGAAGAGTAGAAACCGGGAGGGTTCCAGTCAACTGATTGTCAGCCAAGTCTAGCAAAAATAGTTTGGAGAGTTTGCCAAGAGTAGGAGGTATAGGACCAGAGAGCATGTTTAAATTTAAAGCCCTGAGAGAGAGTTTAGTTTGAATTGAATTGAATTTAATTTACAAAACAAAGAAAAGGAATAAGTATTTGAGTAAAAGAATCTTACAAGGAGACCAACTGAGTAAGATTTCCCAATTCTTGAGGAATATTACCAGTAAAGCCACAAGCAGCAAGGACTCTGAAAGAGAATGTTAAAAATAAAAACAAAGTTGGGTTAGGAGGAAGCACAGCAGCTGTTAAATAATATCTTACAAGGTGGTCAAATGGGGCAGATCTCCTAAAGTTGGAGAGAGGGAACCAGTGAGATCTTTATTAAAGGAAAGGTCCCTGTGAATGTGATAGTAATATTAATTAAGAGCCATGAATGTGATAGTATAGTATAGTAAAAAGTAAAGAGGCAAACTCACAATTTAGTAAGGTGAGTGAGGCCTCCAATGTCACCACTAAGTTGACCTTCAAGACCCATAGATGGTAATATTCTGAAGTGAAAGGCAAAGCTTTAAGCTTTAACATTAACATTAACAAAATAACAAAATAGCAAAAGCAAAGAGTTAGTTTAGTTTAGAATAGAGATTACATACAATTCAGTTACTCTAGAATTGTGGCAAGTAACCCCTTCCCATGGAGCTCCACATGGATCATCTGATGTTCCCCATGTTGCTGGTGTATTTTTCCAGTCTCCCTTTAAGGATTCTAGGATCGCAACTGCATTGCATTTCTTATTCATATATCAATTAAAGCCATATGCATTGCATCATTATAATTACGTTTATCACTTCACTACCTGACTCAAATATTCTTTTAAAGCCCTCTCTCTTGTTCTTCATTTTACCCTTATTTTTATTTAATAAACAACTTTCAACATTTTTAAAATTAAAAACATAGATAGGTTTGGTATGATAGAGGTTTGTGAGGCAAAAATGTCACCAGGTGTAGTGTAGAAAACTTTGAGGAATTAAAATAGCAATCCTAGTGCATTTCTAATCCCTCAAAACATTAACTTAAATGACAAAGTTATAGACATGTCTGCCTCGACACATGAGGTAGTGAACATCAAGTGTCGAATTTTGTCATTTTGTTCCTGTTGGAAAAATCACCTTCCCACGTTCACCGTTAGGAATAAAAATAGATAAACGAGAAATTAAAGAATAAACACAATCAGAGAAGACACAAGAATTTATACTGGTTCACCCAAATTGGCTACGTCCAGTTGCTACCGCTGCGGAATTCACTATGATGAAACAGAGTTACAATGGAAAAATATTCTCAATACACTAAACCGTGTATTAACCGCCAAAAGCCCTCAAGAAAGACAATCCTTTCTTTTACAATATTTCTCTCTCAAACTCTCACCATAAACGTTGCTCACAAACCCTCAATCGCTCAACAGAATTATCGCTTTCTTTTTCTTCTCTCGGCTTGGCACTCTCAAAACAATCCCGCCGCCACCAAAAAAAACCACAATGAAGCTGCTGCCCTATTTCTTTCAAATTACCAACACGCTTCACGATGCAAGTCTTGGCACACAAAAGATTTCTAATTGATTTCTTTGTCTTATACGACTGATGAGAAAAAACCCTTGGGCCTGATTTGTCTTCACAAAAAAAAAAAAGCCCAACAAATTCCACCTTGAAGACAACATCAAACACCATGTCTTCCCTGCAGCGGTAGAGATTCCAATTCCACCTTGGCAAGATAGAATAAACCATAGCATCTGCTACAATCATTGTCTTCACCGACAATCATAGTTCTCAAATTTGAGAGCTATCCTACTCCACCATATAAGTAGACCCACTTGAAATATCACCTTTCAAGATTTCCCCTTTTTCCGACACATGTCGATAAACCTTGTTGAAATTATGGTGCGACTTCCACCTACTTGACTTCCTCGGAAGTTCTTCAACCATCGACATCATTCCACACGCCTTGCATAACCGTCAAGCCAATGCCCACGTGCATCCGCTAACAACACATCCTCTATCATGGTAAAACGGTCATACCATGAGGATGAATTTCCTCTTTCTTCAAACAAAGTCGTTGTCTCCCTTTACAAGAGAGACAATGTTAGCTTCCAACTCAGAACCCTTTGCCAAAACTGCTGTCTGTTTGGACAATCTCTTTTCAGGTGACCAGATAATCCACATTCCCAGCAACCTTTCTTTTGTATGAAATTCTTCTTCTTTCCATTGCCAACTACCAACATAGAGTTGTTATGTAAATCACGCCCTTCACTCTTCAACCTCCTCTCCTCTGATAAGAGTTTACTTGTAGTTTCTGCAAAATCTAAAGAATCCTTTCCATACATTAGAACCATCTTCATGTGCTCATATGATTTTGGAAGAGACAAGATAAGCCTAAGAGCCTTATCCTCTTCATCTACATCCACTTCAATTGCTTCCAGTTCTGAAACGATACCATTGAGAACACTCAAGTGATCTGAGATTTTTGTACCTTCATCCATTCGCAGTGTATGAAACCGCTCCTTCAGATACAACCGATTTGAGATACCCTTAGCTTGATACAAGACTTCAAGCTTCTCCCAAAGTTCTTTGGCTGTCAAAATTCCATGCACATTTGCAAGAACATTTTTAGCCAAACAAAGTCTTATCGCGCTTGCCGCCCTCAAATCCATCTCCTCCCAATCTTCATCATTCGAACTAGACTTCTTAGCACCTCCACTAGAACCACTGCCATCTGATTTCGCTGATTCACCATCACCGCTTGACGGTTTGAGAGTACCACCGCTCGGTTTTCCTTTCAAAGCCTTGTGTAACCCAGATTGTATCAATACATCCTTGACTTGCACTTGCCACAAGCCAAAATTGATCATCCCATCAAATTTCTCCACTTCAAACTTCATCGGACTCATAAAGTTTGACATACTTTCACTCCTAACTTGAATTTGCGGACAATTATAACCTAAAGCTCTGATACCAGTTGTTGGGAAAAATCACCTTCCCACGTTCACCGTTAGGAATAAAAATAGATAAACGAGAAATTAAAAAATAAACACAATCAGAGAAGACACAAGAATTTATACTGGTTCACCAAAATTGGCTACGTCCAGTTGCTACCGCTGCGGAATTCACTATGATGAAAGAGAGTTACAAAGGAGAAATATTCTCAATACACTAAACCGTGTATTAACCGCCAAAAGCCCTCAAGAAAGACAATCCTTTCTTTTACAATATTTCTCTCTCAAACTCTCACCATAAACGTTGCTCACAAACCCTCAATCGCTCAACATGAACGAAAAACAAGAAAAAGAATTATCGCTTTCTTTTTCTTCTCTCGGCTTGGCACTCTCAAAACAATCCCGCCGCCACCAAAAAAAACCACAATGAAGCTGCTGCCCTATTTCTTTCAAATTACCAACACGCTTCACGATGCAAGTCTTGGCACACAAAAGATTTCTAATTGATTTCTTTGTCTTATACGACTGATGAGAAAAAACCCTTGGGCCTGATTTGTCTTCACAAAAAAAAAAAAAGCCCAACAGTTCCTACTTTGTCCTCGATTTAAACATTCAAGACGCGCTATAATCATTTTTTCGAGATCTATACTTTAAATACTTAAACTATTGAGGGATTAAGTAAAATATGTTTGGTATGATAAAATACCTTAAAAAAAATTTAAGAACCTCTCTGGTTTATATGGTGATAAACTCACTATTTTTCAATGTTTTAGAACATTAAAAGTGTATAATTAGAAAAGATAATTTTTAAAATATTTTGAATCACTTAAAATAGAAGTCAAATAAAAAATAAAAATAAAATAAAACTGAGAAATTAGATTCTACCAAAACTCAATATTCATTGATATCTTGAATTATCTTAATTCCTTCAAAATGAAAGGCCATAAAAGCTTTGCATAGGTAGGCCACTAAAAACTTCAAGCCCCAAGCATCTCACACTAAATATTTTTTTGCTAATTAGAGTCTATTGTTTTCCTTGAGGAGGAAATGTTGTATGATGGTTAAAACTTCACTTATGAATTCGAAGAATCGCAAATCGATAGTTTGTAATATATACAAATTACATTTTTATGTTTTAAAATGATTTTAAATACTCTTGCATTTTAATTGCAAATCGAAAATTCGAAACACTTTTTTTTTTTTACTTATTTAAAAATACAAAATAAAATACAGGACTAGAGAGATTTGAATTTTGGATAGAAATTCTTACCATGTGGTTTGCAAAACCTATGTTTTAAAAACGATTTTAAACATATATCTAATCTGTGAAATTGATAAAATACAGACATCTATTAATTTTTCTATAACATTTAACGAAATTGTTACTTGATAAATGTAAAACAAATAACGTACATCAATGAAGTTAAAATTAACTAAATTAGGACAAAATTTATCTTTTCACAATCTGCTTATAAAGTTAATTAAGCTTAAGATTAATATATATTGTAATAAGTGAAATAATATATAATTAAAATAAATAGATATCTCCAAATTTTGGTAGATGAAAAACAAACGTAGGATCTGAGTTTAAAAATGAGAATTAATTATATCCAGATAAAAGAGATGAAGAAAGGTCTAGTCTAAAGAATGAAAAAATAGTGTGAAGGTGGATATTGGAGAGCTTACAATCTTGAGGGTGTGTAAAGGAGAGGCAATATCCAGCGTACAATAACAAGAAACCCAAAAATAGAACCACACGGCCTCCTCCTGACATCTATCCGAATGAATGAATATCCTTTTACTCTTGAAATTGGATCTTAATTCTAATTCACAAATCTTTATATATTAAAACAGAATCTATCTATCTATTTAATTAATAATATCTAACCGAACAAATCAAGTGGAAGTGGTTTTTCTTAGAAGAGTCTGTCTTCATTTAATCACGATTACGATTACGAGAGATCTCTATCTACGTAATTAGTGAGGACAAGAAATTTAACGCTACCATGGACCACACACTTATATGTTGATTTGATTTGATTTGATGCTCCCATGGATGCATCACTCAACTCCACAAATTCATTACACTATTCTATTTCTTATGTTGGACTACTAAATCCCTACTTCAATCATCAATATTACACCATTGCCAGGGTATTCATCTCCATTATTTCTATTATAAATTCAATCTACAACTACTCTGACCGAGACCTACCAAAGATGAGTATGACCCGGGTGCCGGCTAAGGAGACTCCCACAACCAAGTCAATGAAAATGCACCACACACAAATGTGTAGCACCCATTACACATTTTTTTAAAATGGAAAATTTCAATGTAAATTTAGTTTAAAAAATTTGAAATTGATTTGATTGGAAAAATAATTTTAGAAAAACTTAAATTAAGCCCAGTCAGTGCAAGTAATTGATTTGATCGATTTATCTCGGAAGTTTTTTATTATTTTGCTACCCCATTAGTCTTTAAATATACCCCTCATCTTACCCTAATTTCACACACACTAACAGGCATTCACATTACCCTCAATCTCTCTCTCATTTTTTTTCCGTTGTAACCTTTCTTTTCTCAAAATTCCCAAGCCAAAAACCTAATCCTTCTCTCTATTTCTCTCATAGTCAATGACGTGGGCCGGAACTATCTATTATCTCAAGTCCATTATTTTTATCTGTTGCTTTTACTTTCTGCTTGTTTTTGGGCCTTGCTGTTAGCCCTTTTGTTTAGTCAAGCGTAAGGCCTCTATCCCTTCCTTGGGGTTCGTATAAAAGGACAGTTATCGCAAGTTGTTAGGAAGCTTTTATTTTACCTAAAACTCAGAGATATTCTCTTGTAATTCGAGCCCTTGAGAGGCTGATTGATGACATTAACGATTCCAGGGAATTTTCTTTCATCCCTGTTCTTTGTCCACATCAATTGGTATCACAGCCCCAGGATTCTTGGACGACATCAATAGAGGTTAGCAGAGAGAATGGACATCCATGAGTGGCTCAATACCACTATCCAAATTTAAATGCGAGGATGGACTTGAATGAAGCAGAAAGAATCCAGGTTGCAAGGTATGTGAGGGGGTTCAATACCACTATCCATACCTAGCCCTCAAAACAGTCAAAACACTTTCCAAAGCAGTGACCCGAGCCCAAAATGTTGAAGACTTTCAGCCCAAGCCCAACAAACCATACCAACCCAGAAAAAACTTCGCAGATCATTTCTTTGATAAAGGAAAGAATCCACTCCCACCAATCCTTCGAGTTTTGAGTCATTTTTGGGCCAAGCTTTTCATCGTATTTTGATATGTAGCACTTTTCGTTCATAGCCCAAACGTTCCCTCGATTCGAGCTGTTGGATTTGAGGTAAGTAAGAAAAAGAAAAAAAATTAAGCAAAACGCAAATCTGCGTTTTGCTGGACAGCAACACCATATTGAAAAAATGGTCCAATTCGGTTCAGGGCCTATTTTAGCTCAATTTGAGTCAGTTTTGTCCCGTTAGCCTATTCTTGTGAAATTGACCTTAAATTAATATTATTCAGGTTTTAGGCATCGTTAGGATTATTATTGGATTTATTTCGAGCTCAATTGCTAGTTCAATTTGCGAATAAGGTAGGTTAATTCCTATTTAAAAATTAAATTAAATTTCTTATTCTTGCTTGTTTATTGTATGATTATTAGGTTGTCTTGGGAGATGATTAATTAATTTTAATTGTTATTATGTGCTCGTTTTGAAGGGATGATTTACTAAATTAGCGGAATTTATTTAGTAACACAAATTAACACTTAATTTAGGATCTATTAATATCATGCAATTTGTGATAAAAACATGTAGATTCATGCTTGTTTTTCGAAAAATTAAAACCCTTTACTTACATTGAGTAAAATATGGAGAATCGGTTGAAGGTTTCTTTACAGCATCAAATCCTTAGCAACACCGGATCTTCTACGCTATATCCCAATCGATCAAACGAAATCCGATTGTGGGATCGAACTTAAGAAGAAATTGGGAAGAAGAAAAATATTTTCTTCCCAATTTTGAATAGCAAAATCGGCAAAGGGA
Organism: Gynostemma pentaphyllum; assembly: GCA_028015215.1. Taxonomy (NCBI): domain Eukaryota; kingdom Viridiplantae; phylum Streptophyta; class Magnoliopsida; order Cucurbitales; family Cucurbitaceae; genus Gynostemma; species Gynostemma pentaphyllum. The sequence goes on along the minus strand of CM051355.1, from coordinate 68,697,957 downwards.
GAGAAAAGGAGGAAGAGAGATTTTTCAATTTTCAAAGAATTGAATTGTGTGATTTATGAATGACCCAACCCTCCTATTTATAGAAAAATAGGAATCTTAATCACATTAGGATTAATCTATAGAGATAAATATAAAAAGAATAAAGATTATCTCTTTCCTTTATCTTGCAATTTCGAAAATGCCATAGATAAATAGGAGATTATTTTATTTTCTTTATTTTATTTATCTTGGGTAAATAAATCTATGTAATTATTTTAGGATATAATTCAAACAATTATCTCCTCAAAATACATGGCATGGCCGAAATTATCATCATAAAATAATAAATAAATACAATTTATTTAATTAATTATTTTGGGCCAATTCCAATTGGGTTCATTAATCCAATTGGGCTTGAAATTCTCTCTTAAATTAATAAGTCCAACTTAATTAATTTATTTATTAATTACCATTTAAATAAAATATTTTATTTAAACAATTAATAATATTAATATTTTCTCCCGACTAAATATTATCAAATTTATATTTAATTATTAATTTCCATTTAAATAATTTTCATTATTTAAATAATTAATAATAAATATTTTAATTATTAATTTCCATTAAATAAACTCATTATTTAATTAATAATTTTATTGATAACATTTTATTATTAATTAATTAATTTTAATTATTAATTTCGTTTAAATATAATTATTTAAACAATTAATAATTGTTAATTAATTTCAAATTATTAATTACCATTTAAATAGACTCAATATTTAAATAATTAATAATGTATAATTAATAATATTTCATTATTAATTTCATGTTTAAATAAACTCATTATTTAAACAATTAATAATGTTTATATTAATTACCGTTTAAATATACTCAATATTTAAACAATTAATATTGCCTATTTTAAGTAATTCACTTTACTTAAAATTTCCATTTCTTCTACTTGATTTCGCGACTACGATGTTTGGGCTAGCATAGGGACCCGATGGACCTATAGATCATGGGCTTAATAATTAGTCAATTAAGTGATTAACACATAATTAGTTAATTACTTATTATCTAACTATGAATAATTCCACTATAGATTCATAGTTGAACTCCCCTCACTATAGATGAGTTATGTCCATTTAGTTTATCTTTTATTTATATCGTGATATTATCCTTCACGTGGAACCCTCATAATAACAGGCGGATAAATTTACCGTTTTGCCCCTGTAATTACCGCTTTATCCTTGTGTTCCCGCCGATTCTCCAATGAACTTTATCTTTAGTCGAACTAGAGATAAGATACTTCGTGATCAATAGAAGTCGTGACGTCACTTGTTCATGTCTCGAATCAAGACATCAAGGAGTTTCCTAAAGTTCCTAAAATGTTTAGGTATCGCGACCGATACCGTTAATTTATAGGAAAGTTATGAATTCCATCTCGTGAAAATGAGTTCCCGGCTACTTATCTAGTCATGTTCCCAAAACAGAGTGTATTGAGCGTTCTTACAGATCGCTCTCAACTATGTGAATCAAAGAACATAAGTCCACAAATAGGAGTCCGCATTTCACTCAGGATTGAGATCTATCACCGGTTGATAAACTTAGTTTGATATTCGATCATTTCTCGTAACCGGTACTAATGAGAAATTTGATCGAACATCGTGGTCCTGTCTTATACAATCAACATTGCATATGATACTTCCATTTCATGTCTCCCACATGAATGATCAGGATTAGATCATTTGTCTATAAACAAAATGCGAAGCTATCAACAGTGTTACCAGGATAAGGTTCCCAAACGTTATCCATTTACTGTAGACACTTTTAAGTTACTCATCTCGACTTTAATCCTCTCGTATGACTCACATACTAAGTCGTGATTTCATAAGAGTGACTTAGGGTTTTACTATTTGAATGTTTGATATTTATATATTTCCATATATTCCTAATATCATTAATTGAATCAATCTAGATAATATAAAGAACTTATGTTTATTTATTTAATTTATTCTTAATAAATTATTATTATTAAATAATTACAAGTTCTAGAACACCATTCCTAACACGTTTAGTTTGTGAATATTGTATTTATTTAGTTTATGTTCGTTAGCTTGTTTATAATTAGGGTCTAATAACGATTTAAGTTTAAACTAACATAATAAATACCAATTAAATTTGTAGAGTCGGATACTCTGGCACGTATCATAAGTGGGGTATGAGTGGCCCTATACCCCACTATGATACATATTTTCAAGGTGCATAGTATGGCCCATATCATGAGTTTCCTTATACCCCACTATGATACATATATGTAAATTTAATAGAAATTAAAAGATGTCGTAGGCTAAGTACCTACTAATTATTGATAAATGGTGGTAACGGACGAGTATCCATACGTTATTATAATTATGAGATGAATTGTATTTGATTTTACTTATTTGATTTTGGATTTAATCTACTGACCTAAAAACACACGGTATTCGAATGCCCTGCAAACTTTTATTTTGCAGGTAACACTGATAATAATGAAAACCATAGCGATTGACGGGGATGGCGCTACACTGAGAGGCCCTTAGGACTTGTTATTTCTTTCTTTCTTTCTTTCTTTTTGAATATTTCATTTTATTGACTATTTTGTCAATTTTTTTTTATGGATTTTCATTTATTTTATTTGTTTTTGATTTTTCAAATTGGCGCCAAAATAAAGGTTTTGTTTTGAATATCCCTTTGGTTATTAAATAAACGCTTCCGCAATTATTTGGTTTTTACTCTGATTTATTTATAATTTTAAATGAGTCATTATTTATTTATTTATTTTTGGTTATTTTGGGTCAGGTCGTTACAATCGGTATCAACCTAGGTTTAAGGGTTCTGTAGACTGTATGTGTCACATACATTTAGAGTGTCTTTTGGGCCAGTGTAGCATCTCGTCAATGCCAAGTACGCCTTGAATTTTATAAATAAGATTATATGCAAATATTATTATTATGTTGATAAGTTGGTATACGTATTGAGTAAGATAAAACTCTAAGAGGTTTATCTTTGTTTGAGAAATAGAATACTTCCTCGTAGGGAACCAGTTGATCAAAGTATTTTGGATCAACAAAGAGATCTTATTGCTTTTATCTAGACAGTGTGGTGAATAACAGTTTTTATGAGAGTAGTTAGATTTCAGTTACAGATCACGTTTTAGCTGTGGAGAGTAAGACTTAGGAAAACATGAAGTTTGAGTTGGTTAAATGTTTTGTGGTAAAATCAGAAGTTTGAGGAGACAACTTGAAAACACAAGGATGAGATGTTAGCAAAGTACTCGAGTTTGTTTCAGCAGTAGTGACACTTTTCGAGGACAAAAAGTTCTTAAGGAGGGAAGATTGTAACATCCTGATTTTTCGCTTAAGGGTATTTTAGCCTTTTCCCCAATTTTGATCCAAACAATGTTATTTTGAGTTCATTCTAACCGTCATGACATTACGAGTTCAACGTAATTGACCGTCGCTAATCCGAGCACCGAGTAAAAAGTTATGGCATAAATACCGGTTGTGTCCCTACTTACTTATTTTTAGTAATAAAGGTATTTTGGTTCTTTGGTCTTTTGTTAACCAATCAAATGCATGTATAAAACCCTAGACTCTTTATCATTGTCTCTAAAACTCACGCCTCTCTCGATAACAGCCGTCTTTCGTTCATTCATCGTAGTTTCTCTCCAATTCTTAAGGTAATTATGAATGTAATGGTTATCTGTCGTTCTCTTTGGAGTTAAAGCTCTTCTAGTTATCGTTTTATTGATTTTCTCGTTGGTTTTTTAAGGCAGCCATCAGGTTCATGTGTTTCATTGATAAACCGAAGATTTATCATGTTTTTTCTCGATTTAATCTCAAGGTAAATGAATGAATGGTGTTTCCTTATGTTTTAGATTAAAATTCAAGAAGAATATGGGCCTTATCATCACTGTTTTTGCAAGTTTTAGCCTCGCCGGAGTTAGGGTTCGTCTCGCCGGAAAAATCAAGAAAACATCTTGCAAACGATTGTTTTCATAGGTAATTCTCGTTGGAATTGTTTTAGTTTAGTTTCTCTATTAATTTTGAACAAATTTCAAACTAAATAGATAAGTTTTTCATTGTTTCTCATCGGAATTAGCCCTCACCGGATTCTGCACATTATCATCGGAAACTGGAGTTCTTCGCCGCCAATCCTTCGATTTTTTAGTCGTTTTTGGGCCAAGATTTCCATCGTATTTTGATCCGTATCACTTTTCGTTCATAGCCCAAACATTCCCTCGATTCGAGCTATTGGATTTGAGGTAAGTAAGAAAAAGCAAAAAAAAAATTAAGCAAAACGCAAATTTGCGTTTTGCTGGGCAGTATCATCATGTTGAAGAAGGCGGTCCAATTGGACCAGCTTGGTTGGTTCAATTGAACTGGTTCAGCTGGTCCAATTCAGTTCAGGGCCTATTTTAGCTCATTTTGAGCCAGTTTTCATCCCGTTAGCTGATTCTTGTGAAATTGACTTTAAATTAATATTATTTCAGGTCTTGGACATCGTTAGGATTATTATTGGATTTATTTCGAGCTCAATTGCTAGTTCAATTTGCGAATAAGGTAGATTAATTCTTACTTAGAAGTTAAATTAAATTCCTTGTGCTTGCTTGTTTATTGTATGATTATTAGGTTGTCTTGGGTGGGAGATGATTAATTGATTTTAAATGTTATTATGTGCTCGTTTAGTTTGTGAATATTGTGTTTATTTAGTTTATGTTCGTTAGCTTGTTAGGTGCTATAATTAGGGTCTAATAATGGTTTAAGTTTAAGCTAACATAATAAATATCTATTAAATTTGTAGAGCTGGATGCTTAGCATGGCACGTATCATGAGTGGCCCTATACCCCACTATGATACATATATGCAAATTTAATAGTAACAAAGAGATAAAATTTGATTGGTGGTTATAACTCGAGTCAAACATAATAAACATTTATTAAATTTGTAGAGCTGTATACTGTGGCACGTATCATGAGTCGCCCTATGCCCCACTATGATACATATTTTCAAACTGTATAGTATGGCCCATATCATGAGTGGCCCTATACCCCACTATGATACATACATATAAATTTAATAGAAATTAAAAGATATCGTAGGCTAAGTACCTACTAATTATTGATAAATGGCGGTAATGGACGAGTATCCATACGTTATTATAATTATGAGATGAATTGTATTTGATTTTACTTATTTGAGTTTAGATTTAATCTACTGAGCTAAAAACTCACGGTATTCGAATGCCTAGAGAGGCCCTTAGGACTTGATATTTATTTTGTAGGTAACAATGATAATAATGGAAACTATGGCGATCGATGAGGATTGCGCTACACTGAGAGGCCTTTAGGACTTGTTATTTATTTATTTCTTTCTTTTTGAATATTTCATTTTATTGACTATTTTGTCAGTTGTTTTATGGATTTTCATTTTCATTTATTTTATTTGTTTTTAATTATTTAATTTGGCGCCAAAATAAAGGTTTTGTTTTGAATATCTCTTTGATTATTAAATAAACGATTCTTCAATTATTTGGTTTTTACTCTGATTTATTTATAATTTTAAATGAGTCATTATTTATTTATTTATTGTTATTTTGGGTCGAGTCGTTACAAAGTGTGACTCAACGTAGTCAAATCTTTCGCACTCGTTGTACAATTCAGTAAAATGTGATGTCATCATTGACAACGAGATTACTGAGAATATAGTAGTTAAAACCTTGGTGAGAACTCTGAAGCTACATACAGACAAACACCCACACTCCTATCGCCTGGGTTGGATCAAGAAGGGAGGTGACCACAGAGTTACTGAGGTCTGTAATGTATTGTTGTCCATTGGGAAGTATTATAAAGACACTATAAAGTGTGATGTGGTGGATATGGATGCTTGCCACGTCCTGTTAGCGCGTCCATGACATTATGATACGTTAGTAAGCTACGATGGGCTAGAAAACAACTATAAGTTCCAGTGGGGGAATAGAACGATAGTCCTCTTACCCAGCAGTGATCCCTTGAACCAAAACTTACCTCAGGCCATGCCCATTTTAATCTCTGTTTCTGGAAGCCAAACTTCTTACAACCTATTTGAGACAACAAATCGAGTTCTTATCATTCTTTATGCCGCTAACCAAGGCCTGAAACCTAGACATTTTGAAATTGAAACATTGCTCGCTGAGTTTCAAGACATTCCCCCCTGAACATGAAATGCAGCATTTTATAGAACCTTATCCCAGGATCAAGCTTGCCAAATGATAACTCTATAAAATAGAGTTATTTGGTCCTATTTTAATGCCTATGTGATGATTATTTGATTGAACCTTGCTCATATTTTGCATACTTTGAACTCCTTTTGCATAATTCTTTAATTAAGCTTACTTTGAGAAAACTCGGGTTTTTAGCACTTTAAATAATATGTTTGAAGTGTTTTTGGCTTTGGGTATTTTAATCTTGTCATTTTGAATGAAAGAAATCCCTAAAAAGTTACAAATTTGATGTAGGAGCAAAGGGAAAAAGTGTAGATTTTTGCAAAGTGCTGAGGCAGTGCAATAGTGCTGCAGCACACTGGAGCAGCACACTGGAGCAGTCTGGACAGCAGTAGCATATCACGATTTTCAGCCTAAAAAGTTTATTTTTTGGGCCCGTATCAACTGATTTGCTTGAGATAAAATAAGCCCACTACTTGGGGTCCAACTTAGGAGCAATTTTGAGGAGATTGAAGGAAAGCCCAAGCCCAAAAAGAAGAAAAGAAAAGAAATTAACCTAGACATAAAGTGAATGAATAGAGAGACAGATTTGGAAGAGACTTCAACGTGGAGAAGAAGGAGGCAGAGAAAAACGTAGCTTGTGGAGAGGGAAAAAGAGCATTCTTCATGGGGATTCGTTTTAATTTCCTTCTCATTCTTACTTAGATTACTCTTCTTCTTCTTCATTCTTTAGAATTCCATTATTGATTTTAGGTTATGTTAGGTTTAGTTTTGATTTTGTTAAATTCTTTTGTTAATTTAGGTTTTATTATGAACTAAATTTCTTAGGTTGGAATTGATAGATGAACCCTAAGGGGGATTAGTTTTCAAAGCTTTATTGAATTCAATTTTTATGCTCATTCAATGGTTTGATATTTTTATTCTTTTTGCTTATGCTTGATCTACTTAAGTGAATTGCTTAGTTTAGTTTTAATTCTGAAAAGGTTAAAATTGAATGGAAGAATATTGATTGATAGGAGGTTAATGATTCTTGAAATTGTTTTTGGTAATGCATAGACATATGTGTTTACACCTTAAAACCTAAACCGGAACATTAAAACATATTTCTTAATCTAATTTTACCTAGACATAGGATTTTAATTGGATTAGGAATTAGAATCATGTTAGGCTTGACAAAGTCACTTGAACAATTGGGTTTACTTGCATAAAAAGTGTATTTATTATTGCAGTTTGCTGCAGCACAGCCACAACACTGCTGCAGCATTGTGAATTCTAAGGCTCTTTAAGGGGATTCTTGATTTTCCAACCGTTTGTCTCTACATAGTTTAATCACTTAAATATTCTTGCATATTTTAGGAGTAATCTCAGCCACTTTAGACCATCTTACTTATTTTCCATATTTAATTTAGAATTTCGTCATTTAGTTTTGCATAATTTAACAATTTTAGTTGTTTAGTTTCATAAATCATATCACCCTAAATTTATCATTGTTTTTATTTTCTTTAAACTATTTGTTAAACACCACTTTAAGTCACTAATCCTCATGGGAACGATCTTTCTTATCACTTTATTACTTGTTAGACTACGTGCACTTGCGTATCAAGATTTCACACAACACCAAACCTGCCAAACTATCACATGAGTCCAAAGAAACATGAAATCCTACAAAATCAGATTGATGACCTGTTAGCGAAACAGTTAATCCAAACCAGCTTGAGTCATTGTGTTGTTCTAGCACTGTTAGTACCAAAGAAGAATGAAACATGGCGTATGTGCATGGACAGTAGGGCAATTAATCGAATTACAATAAAGTATTGTTTCCCTATTCCCAGAATTGAGGATCTTCTTGATCAATTACAGGGCGTGCATTTTTTCTCACCTGGATTTATGTAGTGGATATCATCAGATAAGAATCAGACCTAGGGATGAATGGAAGACCGCTTTTAAGACCAAAGAGGGCCTTTATGAGTGGAAGGTAATGCCCTTTGGCTTAAGCAATGCCCCTAGCACCTTCATGAAACTAATGAACCATGCGTTGAAGACTATGATGGGGAAATCAGTGGTGTTATATTTTGATGACATTCTAATACACTACAAAACCTGGGAATCTCACTTGGTACATCTCAGGGAAGTTTTCACAATCCTATGAGCTCACAAACTATATCTAAATAAGGAAAAATGTGACTTTTGTACAAATAGGTTGTCATTCTTAGGATTCATCATTGGACGAGAAGGAATTGAAACAGATCCAGCAAAAGTTCAGGCAATTAGGGAATGGCCTCAACCAACCACTATCACTAAAGTGCGCAGTTTTCATGGACTTACTACCTTTTATAGAAGGTTTATACGAAACTTCAGCACCATTGTTGCTCCCATAACAAACTGCCTTAAAAAGGGTCCATTTCAATGGGGGCCTGAACAAGACACTAGTTTTCAGCTCATTAAAGACAAGTTAACTTCAACCTTTGTACTAAAATTACCAAATTTTGAAAAGCTGTTTGAGGTTGAAACAGATGCCTCCATGACTGGTATAGGAGCAGTGTTGTTGCAAGAAGGACATCTTATTGAATTCTTCAGTGAGAAATTGAACGGAGCCAAGCAAATATGGACTACTTATGAGCAAGAGTTATTCATCATTAGAACCTTACAACATTGGGAACATTACCTAATCCAGAAAGAGTTCATTCTTCATTGTGATCATCAGTCCCTTCATTTTATGGAATCACAAAAGACTCTGAAGCGTATCCATGCTCGCTGGACCACATTTCTTCAAAAGTTCCAATTCATTTTCAAACATAAACCTAGAAAACAGAATGTGGTCGTAGATGCCCTGAGTAGAAAAGCGAGCCTCCTAGTGACATTGCAAACTGAAGTAATTGGTTTGGATACGATAAAGGATATGTATGATACTGATCAGGATTTTACTGATATTTGGGGTTAAATTAAAAAAAAATGTTCGGATGAGCGACTTCCACATACATCTGGAATTTTTGTTCAAAGGTAATTGCTTGTGTATTCCATCCACTTCCTTAAGCGATAAACTAATTTTTGAATTACACAGTGGAGAATTAGCAGCTCACACAAGTCGTGAGAAAACTATAATACTCTTGCAAGAGCAATTTTTCTTACCCCAACTCTGCAAATATATTTCTCGTTTTGTGAGACATTGCGCTATCTGTCAAACAACTAAAGGAACAACCCAAAATACAGGCCTCTATACGCCACTGCCAATCCTAGAAACCATTTGGGAAGATTTCTCAATGGATTTCATTCTTGGACTTTCAAAGACCCAAAGAGGGGTTGACTCTATTTTTTTCGTGGTTGACAGATTCTCCAAGATGGCTCATTTCCTTCTTTATAAACGAACCTTCGATGCAACCACAATGGCGAGATTGTTCTTCTGAGAAATCGTCAAGCTACATGGGAGTCCAAAGTCCATAACTTCTGATAGAGATGTTAAAGTTGTGAGCCATTTATGGAGAGTCCTTTCGGGAAGATGTAATACAAAGTTGAACTTTAGTAGCGCCTACCACCCATAGACTGATGGAAAATGACGGTTGTAAATCGCACTTTGGGGAATATGATTCGAAGTATTGTTGGGGATAAGAATAAATAGTGGGACAACGCCCTTGCCCAAGCTGAGTTTGCTTACAACTCAATGACTAACAGGTCCACTTGAAAGGCCCCTTTATCCATTGTTTATACTTGCCTTCCTAATTAATAGGTTGATTTGTTCCATTTAACTCAACCACCTAATAAGAAGGCTGAAGTCCTCGCCGAGGAAGTAGCTAAAATTCACTAGGGGATTCGAACAAAACTACTTGAATCCAATGAAAAGTATAAAGCTATAGTCGATGTTCACCGTCGAATAAAGAATTATGTTGAGGGAGATCTGGTTATGGTGTATCTTCGTAAGGAACGATTTTGTGTAGGAACTTACTCAAATCTCAAACCCAGAAAGTTGGGTCCTTTTCGCATATTAAAAGCGGTTGGCCCAAATGCTTATATGGTGGAATTACCCCTAATCTCCACGTATACGTTCAACGTGGCTGACATGCATGAGTATCATCCTCCTGATACAGCTCCTTCTTACCAAGTAGATCTCTTGGACGAGCTCTAACATGGGCCGGATGGACTGATGTGGGCCAGAATTATCTTTTATCTCAAGTCCATTATTTTTATCTGTTGCTTTTACTTTCTCCTTGTTTTTGGGCCTTGTCGTTAGCCCTTTTGTTTTGTCAAGCTTAAGGCCACTATCCCTTCCCTAGATTTGGTATAAAAGGACAGATATAGCAAGTTGTTAGGCAGTTTTTATTTTATCTAAAATTCAGAGATATTCTTTTGTAATTCGAGCCCTTGAGAGGCTGATTGGTGACATTAACGATTCCAGGGAAATTTCTCGCATCCTTGTTCTTTGTCCACATCAGTCAACCATAAAACTTTAACTCTCCACTTCTCTTATAGCCAACCCAAAACCCAAATCATATCATTATAGCCAAAAATCTTGAATTTTTCACGTCCAATGGCTTCTCATCATCATCCTCTTCCCTTGCTACATGTTTCTGCAACTACACTTACTTCCAAACCCATCACCCTTCTCATTCTCCCTCATCCTCTGATCCTTTTCTTCAAGCTATTGCTTCTCATATTATTCATTCACAGCACTCTACCCATTACCCTAAAATTCATACTCAGTTTCAATCTCACAATCCCCCGAAACAGAACCCCTTTCATCGAGAAGAAATTCTTCAATCTTCCGCTATTTCGTCTCTCTGCCGCCGCAGTAAGTGAGGAAGATAGAAGAGATAGTAGTGAGAGAAATTATGGTGATTGGAAAGAATTGAGATTTCATGGAAGAGATAAGAAAATGATTTTTTAGACATTTCATAGGAAAATTACATCATCAGAAGGTCAAAAAGGGTTAGAATGAGAATGGAGGTCAATAACCCTTAAGTATCTATTTTGAAGGTCAAAAATACCAAAAACCCTTCGGATTTATGGTTGGAAAAGTTATGATTTTTATAATTTTGATGTTAAACTAAATTCACTATTTTCCGAAAATTTATGAGTACATACTATTACATGATTTTTTGACACTGATTCTTTGAAAATAATGATTTATGTTTCTTATTTTTTTTTATATAAAAACTAGACTCATCAAAGAAAATTTAGGAACAAGAATCACCTTGTTTCGATAAGTATAAAAAATATGTGATTTTTCAAAGTTGAGACTTTTTTTTTTTTAAAAATTGCTTTCTTTTTATTGGTTTGCCTTATTGTGAATTCAATTGTCATATTTGATATTCATATTTATTGTTTCCATATTATTATCATATTTGAATTGATTTTTAAAGTATTATATTGAAAGAAGTTGAGAAATTTTAGGATGCTAATTTTTACAATTTTCTAAAATTATTTAATTAAGGCAAGTGGAATTTAATTGGAAGTGGAAATTTTTAGTATGCTAATTTTCTTATCTCCCGATTTTTTTTTAATAAAACATTAAAATTCAATAAAATTGTAAACATTTAAAACTTCCAAGTTTAATTTAATATTGTTCCTTAATAAAAATAAAAATTAAAAAAGACATTTGACTTTAATAAAATTCAATATACGTTTTTTTTTTGTAAAATTTTAATTCGAGATATTCTTTAATAATAACTTTCCATAAAACACCAAATTATAAAATAGAAAGATGATAAAATGGTAAAAATTTCCTAACTTTGAATTTCTCCTTAATAAAAAAAAGGGAAAATGACATTTTTGGTCCCTAAGTTTTCAATTTGTTTACCATTTGGTCCCTAGTTTTAAAAACCGACATTTTAGTCCCTAAGTTTTCATTTTGTTTACCATTTGATCCTTGCCATAAAAAATTTGTTAAATACTTAACAAAATACTAACGTGTCATTATTTTATTAATTATATATATATGAGTTAATTACACCAATAATCGGTTTAATTCACCTAATTTCAAAAGTAATGGTGAATTATCTTTTATATCAAATTTACCCATAAAACACCATTAATGGTGGTGATATAGTGATTTCTGATTTTATTGTTTACCATATCATATTAATTACATATCATTTAATTTATATTTTTTTTTTTAAATTCATATCAATCTCCCTTGATTTTTGAATTATTTTTTTAAAAAACTAAACCTAGTCACCTACCTTCTTCACCCCTTGCCGCCGTACCTCCTCTAACAATTGCCCAATTTCATTGATTTTTTTTCCAACTATATATGTCATGACCCTCAGCCATGGAATGGAAATCTTTATAGTTTTTTTTTCTTTATCTCATTTGTCTTTTAGTCCCCACCGTCCCACCCTATTGGAGAAGGGGAAAAATCTTTTTCAGCCATCCATCTCCTTTTATTTTCCAGCCATGTTCACTGTTGCCGGAATAGCCCTTCGTCGGGATCTGCCACTACCATATCGCCGCCTTGATCCGCTCGATTCCATCATTCTGTAACTAAGCTTCCAACCTGATTGCAAAACTCACGACTTTTCTGACTTTGCCTTTCGTTTGACTTTGCTCACTAATTCACAACCCATCGTACCTATGTTCTTCAGCCTCCAAATCACAAGCATAACCATTTGGCACGCCTGCGAATTCGTGATTGCGCTCAAAGCCACGCTCTCAATCGTAGCAGCTTCGTGATTTTTGGTCGCTTCCCAATCGTTTCCAACGTTGGAGCTCGCCTGTCGTGTCGCCGCCGAGATCTGGGTAACAATATCATCATTGGATCTGGTTAGAATGAGGGTCAGCATTTGAATGTGGGATTCGATTGTTGAACGAGATAATTTTAATAAATTATTTATTTTTATTCAACCTTTTTTTCATCTCCAATTTTGTGCCTTCTATCCATAAGTACACATCAATAAATGTTTACCATTTGGTCCCTGAGTTTTCAACACCGACATTTTTACCCCTGAGTTTTCGTTTTGTTTACCATTTGGTCCCTCCTGTCAAAACTCAGTTAATTATTTAACAGAATGCTGACGTGTCATTATTTAATTTATTTTATAATTGATATAATATTATTTTATTAGTTTTATACTTAGTATATTGCTTATGTGGCCTATTTAACTTAAATAAGATTTTTATATTAATATTTTATATTTCTCTCTCATCTTCATCTCTTCCACATCTCCATCTTCGTGTTCTTCCTCTCCCATGGAAAACCCACCTCGGCACCTCCTTATCATCATCAAGTCGCCACCTCATTCATCAGCAACACAACGTTGCCTCCTTCCTCAACAACCCAGCACGTTGAAGATCTGTTATTTTCACAAAGCACTATCTCGAAAAGTTTCCACACATCGTGGGTATCTAACAATCACGAAAGTTCCTTTCATAAACTCCCCTGTTCATAACTTATGTTTGAAACTCTCTCGGTTCCATTTGAATTACCCATGAATTTTTTTAGTTGAAGCTATTTTTGAGGAATTTCTTTTAAGAAATTTGTAAACCCAGAAAAAATAAATCCAGATTTGCTTTTAATAGAAATTCCTAATGATTTGATTTTAGAGAATGAAGATTGAGATTTGAAATTTGTATCAAATAAATCAATTTTATTTCAAGATCTGAATCGATTTTTCAGAGATAATGTATTGATTATGGCCTAAATCACCTTAACTCCATGGCTTGGCAGACAAAACCTGGGTTCGTAGCTTCCTTCATCTGGGTTCGTAGCGCCACTGGAGATGATTCATACTCAATGAACATGATTCGTAAATTAGATGTGATTGGAATATAAATCTCTCTGAAAATGAAACCCACAAAATGGTTTCAAAATCCCAAAAAAGATGAGGGATTTTAGATGTTTAACAGTGGCTTTGGAGGGAGATCTAAGTTCATTTATGCGATTGAAAATTTTCGATTCAGGTTTGGTGTTGTTGGAGGTTTGGGATTTGAAGTTTTCAGAATGATCTATAGCCTTGGGTCGGTGGATTCATTGAAAAATAAAGACGACAAAAATGGCAAAGTGAGTTGTTTGATGTGAAGGAAGAAGAAGATGGAGAAGAAAATCTGGGGAGTAGATGAAGAGGTGAGAGATGAAGTGGGAGAGATGAACATGGAAGGAGATGGAGCTTCGTTGCCGGAGATGAAGCTTAGTCGTCGGAGATGGAGCTTCGTTAGGGATGTGTATTTCAGATCTAGGAAAGGAGATGAACATGGAAGGAGAGATGAGGTAATTACATAAAAATTAAAATTAAATCAATATGCCACATCATTAAAATTTGCCACATAAATCAATATAATATATATAAAATCAATAACAAAATGCCACATCAGCATTATGTTAAGTATTTAACAGGTTTTTTACGGCAGGGACCAAATGGTAAACAAAACGAAAACTCAGGGGTAAAAATGTCAGTTTTGAAAACTCAGGGACCAAATGGTAAACAAACTCAAAACTCAGGGACCAAAAATATCTTTTTCCCTAAAAAAAAATTTACCTTTCAATTCTCCAGTGAACTCGCTTTCTCTGTATTTTGTATAATAAGTTACTTTTAATCAAATGTTTATTTTTATTCAATATTTATTTTAAAAGCCTATTTACATATCTTTTCAAAACCGTTTCCTCAATTTGTGTCCGGTATCAATTTTAAGTGCACATCAATAAATTGTTTACTTTTTATCTCTGTATTTTGTAGGATGACGAACAAGAAAGACATTCGAATTTTCCTGGAAGAAGAAGTCAGAAGTTTGAAGATTTTTATTTTTTGTCATAGCTTTATTTTTGTTTAGATTTCATTTTTCCATTAATTTTGTAAAATTTAAGGGATGTTATAAATTTCCTTAAATTTTGCATAAATTAAGGAGAAATTAAATCGGAGGTATGTTTTGTCTTTTCACATAGTAATTTAATTCTGCCGGTGGCGGTTTTGGGTACTATTGATATTTAATAAAAACGTTCGGTATATTTGATATATCTCTATTTTTTTATT
This sequence comes from Gynostemma pentaphyllum, assembly GCA_028015215.1. NCBI lineage: Eukaryota > Viridiplantae > Streptophyta > Magnoliopsida > Cucurbitales > Cucurbitaceae > Gynostemma > Gynostemma pentaphyllum. The sequence goes on along the minus strand of CM051355.1, from coordinate 68,682,775 downwards.
ATTAGTGAAATTAACTCTCTCTCTCTCTCTCTCTCTCTCTATATATATATATATATATATATATATATATATATATATTATATTGGCTTATGTGGAAAATTTCAAATGATGTGAAATATTTAATTAGTTTTATAATAATATTTTTTATATTTTTAAATAACTATCTCTCTTCCTAACTCTCTCTCCTCTCTCAGTTCTTCATCTCCTTCCCAGATTTTCTTGTTCATCTTGGTGTTCTTCCTTTCACATCAACAACTCACTTGGCCATCTCCATCTTCTTTATTTTCGGCTAATCTATCGACTCATGCTACATATCATCTCAAAAACCTCAAATCCCAAACCTCCAACAAGCCCTTACATTTGAAAATCACTCATAAAAACTGAATCGAAAACCTTCAATCGCCTAGACGAACTTAGATCCCGATCCAAAGCCACCGTTATACATCTATAAAGCCCTCATCTTTCTTGGGGTTTTGAAACCATTTTCGTGGGTTTCATTTTCAAATAGAATTAATTTAATTGAGTATGAATCATATCTAGCGACAACAAACTCAGATGAAGGAAAAAACATAGTTCTTGTCCCTATATGTGGTAAATCAATGGGAATAAAAAAAAGCCTAACAATTATTAGAATAAAAATCAAATGGTTTTGTTTACCCAACCATGAAGGAAAGTTATTCAGGCCATAAATCAACATACTAATATCTCTTAAAATCATCAAAAATCATAAATCTTCATGATACATACTGATTCAGATCTTGAAATGAAATGTAAAACTTTTTCAAAAATTGATTCATCACTAAGAATAGCTAAGGATCTTGATTGGTAAATCCATATCCCTCTTCAACTTGGACTAAAAGTTTCTTATTCAATTAAAAAAATAAAACTTCATAAACCTGACAATTGGATGAATCTGCAATAAATATACAAAGATTTGAAGATTTCTTTTTCTTTGTATATTCGAAGATTTGAGACTACAACAAATCTTCAAATCTTTCTTTCATATCCCAAATAAATAAAAAAATCAAATTCCAACACATTTGAGTTTCTTTTCCCATGATTCGAAAAAGCCATTGAAGGAAGAAGAAAGCTTCAATAAAATTTTTTTTTTTTGATTTAAAGTCTTTTCGTCAGATTCAACTTTTGTTGGCCACGGTTCCATCGGTTTTACATAATGAGCTGTAAAAATATGGAGTTTGGCGGTGGCGTAAATGGCGTTTCAGGTTGTGACTCGAGGTTGGTGGCGACGTAAATGGTGTATCAGGAAAGAGAGGGGATGAAGAAAGAATAAAGTAATTATTTAAGGCCAATTAAATGAAAATACATAAATAAATAAAATATTAATATAATACTCATTTAATATGCCAACTCATTTAAAATACGTCGCAATAAAATTAATGCCACATCAATTTTAAAATTAATAAGATAATACCCAATATATATAAATAATTAAAGAGAGCCACGTCAGCATTTTGTTAAATATTTAAAAGATTTTTTACGGTAGAGACTAAATGGTAAAAAAAATTAAAACTCAGGGTGCTAAAATGTCGTTTTTTAAAACTCAGGGACCAAATGATAAACAAATTAAAAACTCAAGGACCAAGTGTCTTTTTCCCTAAATAAAAACTAAAATTAAAAAAAATAATATTTTGACTTTAATAAAAATTCACATACAATTTTTTTTGCAAAAGTAATATATAGACAAAAAAGACAAGGAGGATCTCACAGTCCGAGATAAGAGCAAGCAAAATGTCTCTTTAGCACAGCACTAAAGAGGCCCGCAAAATAAACTAAAAAAACATTCAGGCAATAAGCCAAAAAAGAAAAAGCAAAAACAAGGCAAAAAGTCGAACACCTAATAACAAGGAGCCAACTAGAGCATGAACAAGGGATAGATACATCCAAAAAACACTAGATGAATAAATCCCAAGGAGAACGATCCATGAGATCACCAACACCATGATTACTGCCTCGCCAGGAGATAGCACGGTAGAAGATATCCTGCTGCAAGCGGACAAAAGTAACCCAGGGAGAAGAAACCTCACGATCATGGAAGCGATAGTTTCTCTCCCTCCAAATGTGGTAGATCATAGCACTCCAAGCAAGCCGCCAGAGCCTATGAGTTGGATCCCTACCCTTATTAGATATAGCAATGATCCAAAGAAGGTTAGTCTACCAAGTGCCTGGGCGATGAGAAGAGCCAGCCCAAGCAAGAATCCTACGAAACACAAAAGAGCTATAAGGACACTCGAAGAAAAAGTAATCTCGACTCTCAATCCCACCAGGACAGAGAAGACAAAACAACGACATCATTTGGGACCAGAGGTGAACACGGTCAGCCATAGAGAGACGATCCAAGACAATAAGCCAGTATATAAAGGAGTGACAAGGAATGGAGCCACCGAACCAGAGAAGACAAAACCAAGAAACACGATCCTGAACCTTATTATTCTCCTTCCCACCCTTAGAACTGCAGTTTTCTTATAAGTAAAAGAACCGAGGTTTTACTATGATCCACCTTACCAACCTAAGGAGCAGTAGAAGTACGAGGAAACTCACCCATACCCCCAAAAACAGATCAATAGGACTAACCTGGGGAGGGGCAACAGGCTCAGAAGGCATCTTATCCCTTTTAGGTCAATTTTCTGTGGCATGACCAAAAACTCGACAAATAGTACATCTTTTAATGGGTAGTCAACCTGCACCTCCCACTCATGACCCATGACACTAACAGTGATATCCTCAGGCAACTCACTATCCACCTCAACCTCAATACTAACACAAACAAAAGAAACTTTAGTACACAACTCAGTGGCTCTATCTATAGCAATGAGCCGTCCAACCACACTAGCAATGTTCTCAATACTGTCCGGATCCAACAGAGTAGGGGGAATATTAAATAAGCAAATCAATATAGGAATTGAGGTGATGACACTCTTTTTAAAGGCAACAAGAGGATCATAACGACAAAGAATCAAATGTTTTCCTCCAACATGCCACGAGCCATTCTCATAAACCCATTTGCAAACTTCAGCTTGGGTAAACTTAAATAAAAACAAACCATTACCTAGGGATATAACCAAGGGCTCCTCGACCTAGAGCCAAATACGCTTAATAATATTTAAACCACCAAAACGAGACCCGAGCATCCACAAATTGCCCAATCAAGCTGTTTTCCCATGGCTCATTTCGAAACAATCTTATTATCAAGAACAACTAAGGGTCTGACATCACGAAGCACAGGCTCAACAAACTTCAACGGGTGAGAAGTCTTACTAGAGAAAAGACGCTCACCCGAGTTGCACATCCAGGGATTTTTAGAAGGCTTTGGAGCATCACTACCATGCAAACCAGCTGCCAAAGGAGAGTCAGTAGCCTTTGTCCCAGACAACCCTATATTCTTCCCATGCACGTTCTTTTCCACGTGAGATAATAGGGGATATAATCAGTCTTAGCAAAAAACGAAAAGGGATCGTCTCTTTTAACACGTAAGCACTTGCCAGCCTGGCAGACACGGAGGAAAAAGTTGGAATCAGGCAACATCACCTCCACCATTTACGGCGTCGTGTTACCCTAGAAAGACATCCGTCGTTGTTCGATCACCACCACGGTGACCTCCTCCCGTTTTGGCCGCCTGAAAAGTGCCCCTAAGCAGCTTCAACCTCTTCTGAGGCATCCCTGAACGTTGAGAAGAGAACACAAGCGAGGACTATTCCAACAACCTGCTCCCGAGACGAGACAACAAGCTTTGGATCCAAACATATCTCATGGGCAGCTTCAATAACATGAGGCGAGTCGTTTTCCATCAACAAACCTCGCTGAGAACTCTTAGAATGAAAAACGCCATTAACGTCCCCCTTACCAGCTTCCGGAAGAATGAGAATGGCAGATTTCGAACCAGTAGGTTCAAGACCTCGAGGCCTTAATGAAAGGTGCTCCAAATTATCAGAGGAAGACGATAATGCCCTCTGTTTCAGCCCAGACTCATCCAAACTCGAAAAAGCCAGCCTCCATTGAAGCGCTATTGCCAGATTTGCAAATCTGGCTTGTTTCCTTCGTGTTTTTCCATCGTATAGCACCAGAACCCAGCGTCATAGCCTCTTCTTCCATTCCCTTGGAACAAAAACACAAAGAATCCCCTCCATCGGCCAGATCTACGATTTTCAGAAAAACCCAAATCATATCTTATAGCCAAAAAGCTCGAAGCTTTCACGTCCTATGGCTTCTCACCATCACCATTTTTCCTTGCTACCTGTTTCTTCAACTGCACTTGCTTCCAAACCCATCACCCTTCTCATTCTCCCCCATCCTCTGACCCTTTTCTTCAAGCTATTGCTTCTCATATTATTCATTCACAGCACTCTATACCCATTACCCTAAAATTCATACTCAGTTTCAATCTCATTTCCAATTTCAATCTCCCAATCCCCCGAAACAGAACCCCTTTCATCGAGAATAGAAATTAAATTCGTTTCAAATCTTACTGATTCCAAACACAATTAATAATTTAAAATCATTTATAGTATTTCAAATCACGGAATTTAAAATTATTTCTCATACTTTCCTGGATCCAAACAGAGGGTAAGAGAGTGGTAGAGATGGCAACAGGGCGGGGCGGGGTCGGGGTCGGGGATACACTTCCCATCCCCTAACCCGCAGAGATTTTTAATCCCCATACCCTACCCTATCCCCTAATTAAAAAATCGGGGGCGGGTTCGAGGATTCCCTTTTTCCCCGTTTTATATTTTAATTATTATTTAAAAAGAAATATAAAGATAAAATATATATTTAAAATATACATTTTTAGGACAAAAAGAAAACATAATACTAAATATTTTATTATTTATTATTTAATATAACCATATTATATATATATTTTTCAATAAAAAAATAAAAGTAAACAAAATACATAAAAAATACATAAGATGTTATTAAAATATCGGGTTCGGGGTCGGGGTCGGGGGCGGGGGAATGTATTCCCATCCCTGTACCCTATAAGAAATTGAGGGAAATTTTTTCCCCTAACCCTAATAAAACGGGGATTCTCCGCCCCTATAGGGTCAGGGCTCCTAACCCGCGGGGAATTTTGTCATCCCTAGAGAGTGGTTCAATCTCCTCACCTATAATAATAATTAAAAAAAGGGTAAAATACGTTTTTGGTCCCTGTAGTTTCACTTTGGTTTCATTTTCGTCCCTGTAGTTTCAAAACTGACTTTTTTCGTCCCTGTAGTTTCCAAAACCCACTTTTTTAGTCCTTCTGTTAACTTTTCTGTTAGTGGACTGTTAGTCATTGGTGACATGGTATTTTTAATGACGTGGCAAGCTGACAGGGCAAATTTTAAATGATGTGGCAAGGTATTTACTTTCCTTTTCTTCTTCTTCGTCTTCCTGGTCTTCCTCTTCTTCTTCGTCTTCCTCGTATAATATAATAATAAAAAGGAATAACTCGCGTCCATTTCACGTGCAACGCACGTGTTACCACTAGTAATAATTAAAAAAAAACATGGTTCTTTTATAAAGAAAAAGTAAATGAAATGAATTTTCAAATTAAAATTGAGAAGAAAATAAAAAGCGAAGTTAAAATGAATCCATTGACGAAAACAAAGATCGATTGTTTCCCAAAAAGTGAGGTACCAAAAAGATGGGAGACTGTCTGAGACTGAGGAAGTTGTATTTTCATACATAGAATAGAAGAAGAAGAGAGGAAAGATGACATTATCATCATCATCATCATCTATATTGCTGCTCCCTTCAAGTTCACTCTCTGATTCTACCATCTTCAAAGCACCACGCCCTTTCTTCTTAATCCCTTTTCTTAATACCAATTTCACCACTCCCATTCCCCTATGCCTTTGCCGAGCTTCCAATTCTCAGTCTGGACCTTTGCCTAAACAGTCTTCTTCGGCTTCTAAGAAAAGGAAGAAGAAGGGAAAGGGTAAGGGTAAGGGAGATTCCTATGATGATGATATTGATATTCAAGAAGATTACTTTGTGGATGGACCCTCAAGCTCAAGCTCAAGCTCAAACTCAAACTCAAACTCAACCTCTAGCTCAAGCTATTTATCTTACCATCCAACCACGCTTCCCAAACCGCCAGCTGGGTTTGTTCTTGACGACCAAGGAAAGCTCCTCATGGTTTCAAATAAGCGAATTGCCACTATAGTATGAAACTTTCTCTCCTTCTCTCTACTGGGTTTGGGTTTGAGTTTGGGTTTTTCATTTACTTGCTTTCATTCCCTCATCAGGTCGACCCTTTGAATAACTTGCCTCTTGACTGCGTTATTAGAAGAATTTTCCAAAGTTCTAAAGGGGATCACTGCATGCTTCTTTGCCCTCTCGACACGTGAGTCACTCCTCTTTCCTCTGTCTGTGTGTGTGTGTGTGTTCAATTTCACATTCTTTGCTTTGCTTGGCTGCAGACCTGTTCAAATATTAAAGAGCAAGAACATTGATGGATGGTCAGCTGTATGTTTTCTTTTCCCATTTCCTCACCCATTACTTACATCATTAGATTCTTCTTTAACTTCAATGCACCTGCCTTGCCTTTACAATATATATATATATATATAGCTCTTGGAAAGCAACAATGGAGCTTCAAGAAGCTGAGAGAGGATGAAGCTACTGAAATCACAATGAACAAAAGCAGTCTTTGAAGAAGAAGTCATGAGAACCAGAGAGAGCAAACAATCTAGGATATGTGTTTTTCAGAGCAGCAGAGGAGAGCCAAGGATGGTGCCAAAAAAAGTATCCTGTGGCCATTCCCTTGCCTGAATCTACAGAAAGGATCCAAGGAGAGCTTACAACCAGTAATGAAACTCCACTGGCCTTTACTACTGAAATTATTTTCTTTGGCAGTGAACCAAAACCCCTTAGAAGTACTATATTTGCTAAGAATCAAAGAATGCCAAAGGGAGTTTGGCTCATTGATAAATCTGCCTATCCATTTGAAAATGAGAGCCAAATTTCTGATTTTTATGCTGCCAATATTAAGATCACCAGTCTTTGGAGTTGCTAACCTTGCTCCAGTTATCCAAGTAACTACCCCCTCAAAACCTTTGGAGGCCCAAAGGAAGTATGCAATTAATAGTCTCATTAGCTATGGGGATAGGGTCAAGAATCTGCCTCCCTTTGGCTGAAGCTAATTGGTTAGGAGAAATTGTAGAAGGGATAGCATTTTTGTACCTATCGGAGAGGACTTTGACAATGGTCTTGTAGGTGCTGTTAACAAGGCTGATTGGGGAAAAATCTCTCACCAAAACCGACCTCTCTTTCTTGGGAATCAAGCAAATGAAAGTTTCCTTAAGGCACGCATTAATTTCCTCAGTCTGGGAAAAATCTTGGAACACATCCATAAGATTGGGTTTGATGATGTTCCAAATTTTTTTGCCTGGAGATTTATTGGATCCCTAGTCTCTCTCTCTCTTTTTTGGTAATAAACTGAGCTCTTTCATTGATAATTGGAAAAAGGCCCAAAAAGGCCACACTAGCAATTACAAAAAGGCATGCCATTTAGAGGCAATAAGGAGGGGGAACAACTATAGAAATATTTACAATTGGCACTCCAAATGGAGGCATTAAGCACACAAAATTCCAAAAGATCATAACACTCCTTGTGCTTATCAACAAAAGTCCTCCTATTCCTCTCTAGCCAAAGATTCCAGCTGGTAGATCTGATAGCATTAGTCTACAAAGTCCTCTTCTTTCCCCCAACCGGATAGCCACCAAGGAGGGCAATGATGTTACTTCTAGGGTCTTTGTTCAACACCCACTTTATGTTGAAAATATTCATAATGGAGAACCAAATAGAACTTAAGTAATCACAAAGGAAGAACAAATGATATGTGCTCTCCGAATCTTTCAAACAAAGGCTGCACCAATTTGGTTGAAGAGCTAGCCAAGGATTCCTGGCTTTAAGCTTTTGGTTAGAACTTAGTCCATCATTCAAAAGAATGCACAAGAAAACTTTGATTTTCCTAGGGTAGTTTCCTTTCCACACCAAAGCCAAATCCGGATCGTCCTCTTAAGTTATACCACAGCACCTGAAAGGCAGACTTGTAAGAGTAGCCACCAACTTTGTCAGGTTTCCACACTCTAGTATCCTCCCTTGTTCAGATGGAAGGTATCTATATCTAGAATAGCCATTAGATCAATCCACTCTTCCACTTCCTCATCTTTCATGTTCCTCCTGAAGTCAATAATCCAAGAATTTAAGGTACCATTCCAGAAGTGGATTATAGGCTTAAACTTATTTATAGCTCAGATGTATAACTGTGGGAATCTGGCATCAAGGGGAAACTCCTCCAACCAACTATGGTGCTAAAAAGTCAACTTGTCTCCCCTACCAACTGAGAAGGTGTTGTTACTTTCCATAAGATTCCTAGTCTTGATATTTGTCCAAATTTCAGAACCAGAGAAGGGCCTTTCCTACCAAGATTGTTGAGTGGAGTTCATGGGGGACCAGTCCACAAAATGGATGTGTGACATAGCTGACATGGGAGATCTCGAATAAAGATTCTGGAAGAAAGATGAGATCTCATCCTCAATTTCAGATTCAAGAAGAAGGCTTCTACAAGTGGTGTTTATGATCTCAGAAATGAGGCTTTTATTTCTTCTAGAATTAATGATGATATGGAACATTTTTGAGTTTTCATCCCCATCAAGAAGCCATTTGCCTTTGAACTTTTGATACTGCCTCTGGTTGTCTTTGAAAATAATATCCATGAGGAGCTTAGAAGAGGATCTCAGATTTCTTTCTTCTTCAGTGAGAATTCTGGATTCTTCAGCAAGATTGAGGTAGGTGAGACTTTTCTTCTCTTCAACCAGATTACCAAAAGTAGAAACGTTCCACTCCTTGAGAAGAGGCTTGATGGCTTAAGTCTTTGAGAGAAAATATGGCCAGGCCATCCTTCTAAGGGAAGAGAAGTCCACCAGTTTGTAAAGGTAGTCAAGAACAATGAGTGAGACAGCCAGCGATTCTCAAACCTGAAAGGAGAAGGGCCCCAAGAGAAAGAGCCAGTTACCTGGAGCTGAAACATAGATATCTAATCAGAATTATCAAGGAGTCTATCAATAAGGGTGTGAGTGGGAACCTCTCTGGTGCTGGACCAAGTGTATTTGTCATTGAACAGATGAATTTCGCTGAGAGCCAAGTCAGAGATAATATTGTTGAAATCTCTCATATAGAGGGTTGTACCCCCTCCCGTAGAGTTTTCAAAAATCCATCTAATGTCATTGAAATCACCTTCTAAGCACCAAGGATCTGTACAAAGGATAGATAAATCCGAAAGCTCAGTCTAGAGTTCACCCCCTAACCACTCATGATTTATTTTCAACCCAAATAATCCTAAAACATTGACCAAAAATCTTGCAATTCCCCCTTGTATTAATAATTACTAAAAAAAATACTATTTTTAATAATTCTCTTCACTTTGGCTTAATGGGGTGAGATCGATAGCTTGGAATGTTTGGCTTGTAAGAAATCGGAGGATTTTTTAAGGCAAGGAGAGATTGTGGAATGAGATCTGAGATTATAGTGTTCTTAATGCCTCCATTTGGAGTGCAAATTATAATTTTTTTGGTAATTATGCTCCTTCAAATATAGCCTCTAATTGGAAGGCTTTTTGGTAATCCTTGTTTTGGCCTTTTGTGGCTTTTTCATACATCAATGAAATTAATTTGTTAATAGGCTTTTTCATACATCAATTATTCGATTGGACAAATTATTAATAGGTGGACCACATACTTGTAATTAGGTGGCGGTGCGGGTTTTGGGTTGAGGGCATACAGTATATCTTAGCTTTGTGGCTTTTTGGTTAGTCTAGTGCCACTTTTACTTTGTTTTATTTTTGCTTTTCTCTACTTCTTTCATTTATTCAATGAAATGGCCTTTTGAGGTGTTCTTATAAAAAAAATGAAATTGCTTTGTTTATTATTAATAAAAAATAATTCTCTTTACTTGCGGAACTTAGTCTTGCCTCTGTGTTTCAGGTGAGCGATGACGAAGTTGAAGCTATTCTTCCTACTGCTGCTTATGCTCTTGCCAAAATACACATGCATTTGGTTCACAGCGGGTATGATGGGTCTTATGACGAAATGAATTTGTTTGCCACATTCCTTTTTTATAGAATTGGTTTGCTTCATAATCTGATATCTTATTCTTCTGTTAGGTTTTGCTATACAGCAAGGGGAGGGTTTTGCTATTCCGAAGATGACATCTTTGACTTCCGCACAGGTAAAAACATCCTCTGGTCATTTCCATTATGAGTTCTATTCGATAAAAAAATATCTCATTAAAAATTGAGCATGCGACAGACCTTTTATTTGTATCAGCACACATTTTTACATTGCCACATCTCATGTAGTTTATGCATTAGTTATATATACGTATAAATACTTCCATTCTTATTTTCTGAATAAAAAGACAGCAAAGTAACCTGCCAGCCAAAGAAGTTGACCCTTTCATGAAAGGGTTGATGGAGGATGACCTCCTCCAACATCACTCTACAAGTCCGTGATGGCACCCACACTATTCCAAAATAATCAAAGAATCAATGCCATAAGCCATGAAAGTGGGAGCAGCTTTTCAAACTCTAATCCCAAACCCGACCCACAATAATAAAACTGACCCAAGATCATAAAACCCAGCCGCATTCTTTAATTTTAGCCACTTCATACTACGTCATTGATTTTTAGTTACTCCATCCATTTCTTAATGCTCATTAACAGTATGGGCGTTTTTTATCTACAGACTTGTAAACTAAAGAGTTGAAGAGAATGTAATTCATATGTTTACTAATCACATACACATCATATATATACACATTAGAGTCTAACCTAATGGGCTTAAAAGTAATTGGCCTAACTATGTAACTATTATAATAAACTCAATAATTATATCTAACACTCCCCCTCAAGCTGGAGCATATATGTTAATCATGCCCAGCTTGTTACAAAGGTAGTCAATCCATGGCCCATTCAAAGCTTTTGTAAAGATGTCGCCTAATTGTTCTCCGGTAATTGTATTTTCTCACGAACAAAGTGGCAATCAACCTCAATATGTTTAGTACGCTCATGAAAAACGGGGTTTGAAGCGATATGAAGGACAACTTGGTTATCACACCATAGTTTCATTGGATGCAAGACTGAAAATCCCAACTCAATAAGAAGTTGACGAATCCATATCACTTCACAAGCTGACTAAGCCATAGCTCTATATTCTGATTCAGCACTAGATCGTGATACAACATGTTGCTTCTTACTCTTCCAGGAGACTAAATTCCCTCCCAAAAAAACACAATAATCAGTAGTAGATCTTCGATCTTCTTTAGACCCAGCCCAATCAGCATCTAAGAAGCATTCAATCTCACTGTGTCCATGGTTGCCATATAGAATTCCTCGTCCAGGGGCACCTTTTAAGTAACACAAAATTTGTTCAACAGCCTTCCAATGTTCAGTAGTAGGTGAGGACAAATATTGACTCACTATACTAACTGAATATGCAATATCTGGACGAGATACAGTAAGGTAATTAAGTTTTCTAACCAACCTCCGGTATCTTTCAGGTTCTTCAAATAATTCACCATCCCTTGTAAGTTGCAAATTAGGATTCATTGGGGTGCTACATGGTTTAGCCCCCAATTTACCAGTCTCTAATAGTAAATCTAACACATATTTCCTTTGAGAAAGGAAGATCCCTTTACTGCTTCTCATCAATTCAACACCCAAAAAATATTTTAACACCCCTAAGTCCTTGGTATGAAATTGACTATAGAGGAAAGTTTTGAGGGATAAAATACTTGCACTATCACTTCCTGTGATGACAATGTCATCTACATACACAACCAACAAAATGATCCCAGCTGCAGACTTGGGATGAAAAACAGAATGATCTGATTTACCTTTTCTCATGCCAAATTGTTGAACTGCCAAGCTAAATTTACCAAACCATGCCCGAGGGCTCTGTTTCAAGCCATACAACGATTTTCTCAGGTAACAAACCTTTCCATTCTCCCCCTGAGCAAATCCAGGTGGTTGCTCCATATACACCTCTTCTTGAAGATCCCCATGAAGAAAAGCATTCTTGATATCTAACTAGTGTAAAGGCCAACCATATGTAGCAGCCGGAGAAATAAACAATTGAACTGACGTGAGTTTGGCAACAGGAGAAAAAGTGTCAGAATAATCAATCCCATAGACCTGAGCATACCCTTTAGCAATGAGGCGGGCTTTCAAACGAGCAATAGATCCATCAGGATTAACTTTGATTGCAAAAACCCACTTACAACCAATAACTTTCTTACCCGTGGGTAAATCGACCAAAGTCCAAGTTCCATTTTCTTCCAAGGCCCGCATTTCCTCGATCATGGCATTACACCACCCAGAATGAGAAAGGGCATCATGAACAGTCTTAGGTAAAGACACAGAATCAAGTGATGCAATAAAAGAACACACAGAGGGAGACAAATTGTTATAAGATACAAAAGATGTAACAGGATACGTACAAGTTCGTTTCCACTTGCGGAGGGCAATCGGGAGATCAATTTCTGTGACTGGATCTGACGACAAAGCCTCTTGAACGGTGGTATCTGGACATGAATCTGGTGCAATACGAGGACGACGGGTAAATACTTGAGGAAAGGGAAGCATGGGCAAAGAGATTGGTAGAGGAGGAGAAACAACGGTTGGTACTTCAGAGGGAGGTGGCAAAACAGAAGTCGGTATTTTAGAGGGAGGTGGAACAACGGTAGTAGTGGTGTAGATTAACAAGTTATCATCCTCCTCCGTAGAAATGTATGAGACAGAAGGAGAGAACGGTGTATTTTCCAGAAAAGTAACATCCGAAGAAACCAAATATCTATTAAGAACGGTAGAGAAACATCGATATCCCTTTTGAACCCGAGAATAACCAAGGAAAATACATTTTAAAGCCTTAGGATCAAGTTTAGAAAGTTGAGGACGAACATACCGAACAAAACATGTGCAACCAAATATCTTAGGTTCTATAGGAAATAAAGGTTGAGCAAAGAGTGGTAAGGAATTTGATCATTAAGAACCGAGGAAGACATGCGATTAATGAGAAAACAAGCAGTAGAAACACCATCTGCCCAAAAATGTTTAGGAACCTTCATTTGGAAAAGTAAAGCTCGACCAGTTTCCAACAAATGTCTATTTTTACGTTCAGCTACCCCGTTTTGAGACGGAGTATCGACACAAGATGTTTGATGGAGAATGCCATGTGTGATCATAAAATTTTGAAAAGTGGATGACATATACTCTTTTAGGTTATCACTTCGAAGAGTTTTTATTGGGATATTGAATTGAGTTCGAATTTCATCACAAAAAGCAGAAAAATGTGAAAATACCTCGGAACAAGATTTCATGAAATAGAGCCATGTCATTTGAGAGTAATCATCAACAAATGTAGCAAAATACCGAAATCCGGTTATAGAAGCAACAGGACAGGGACCCCAAACATCGGAATGAACTAACTCAAAAGGAGCACTTGCACGTTTATTGACTCGTGGACCATGACTGACACGATGATGTCTAGCAAACTGGCACGACTCACAATCTAAAGAGGACAGATGCTGAAACTGGGGCACAATTTCTTAAAAACAGAGAGAGAAGGATGACCTAATCGACAATGCTAAAGTAACATGAGAAGAAGAAGTGTGTGGTTCGAATGTGGAAAGTAATTTAGGATTACCTGTCATATGGTCAGTTGCACCAGAATCTATGACCCATTTGGAGGAAGAAGAAACAAGACATAATGTCGATTTACCTAACTGAGCAATAGTAGTACCGGGGGCAAACTGATGATCCATTTTTCCCGCCATCAAATCAGAATAAACTTGTAATTGACCCCGAAAGAAACAAACAATGACCAAGATCAACAAACGGCTAAAGAATTAACCACAAAATCGAATGATAGTTGAAACCCAAGTAAAAAGTAACACAGATATGAAAATTAGCCACAAACAGATCTGACCCAAAAATAGCCAAAAAACCAGATCTGGATAGCACACAAAAGACTCGTTTTCTTCCCAACCAGGCACAAGTTGAACCCAAAAACACCACAGAACAACGGGGGATACAATTTCGATCAGACCCAAACAAACGGCGGCGGAAATGGCCCTCTCACTCGCCGGCGCGTGAGGAAGATGGCAGATGAAGAGGCGGCGCGTGGGCCACACACGGGGCTTTTTTCGGCGGAAGGCGGCGGCGATTCGGCGTTTCGGAAGGTGTCAGTGCTTTCTATGAGGGTGGTGTCGACAAATGGTCATTTTTGATCGAGACCCAAACTCGAACCCTAACCCTCTTGAACAAGAATTCACTCTACCAACTCTCAAACAAAACTAAGAACTTTTAGGCTCTGATACCATGTAAACTAAAGAGTTGAAGAGAATGTAATTCATATGTTTACTAATCACATACACATCATATATATACACATTAGAGTCTAACCTAATGGGCTTAAAAGTAATGGGCCTAACTATGTAACTATTATAATAAACTCAATAATTATATCTAACAAAAGTATAGGGACAATTTTGACACTTTTTAAAAGTATAGGGACAAAAGTTACCCAAACATCATCAGGGACAATAGGTATAATTTAACCTAGAAAAAAAAATAGTATCAAGCATGGATCCCAGTTAGTTTGGCTATTAAGTTGATTAATCCGAAATAATAGAGGAAACTGGGTAGCAGAAAATTTTGTTGAACTTGAGAGTTCAGGAGTGGCTGTGAACTACTTTTTATCCTCAGTTCAGTGTTCTTCCCCTTATTTTCTCATTCTATCAATACAATACAATACAATTAGTTTCTTCCCTTTATTTTCTTATGCTATCAATATAATCCAATTGGAGGAAGTGATTCTCAATCCTCCCTTTTTGAGGAAAAGGGAAGTGTTTGTTGCAATCAAGTTTCTTTGCCGTTTTCTAGACCTTATGGTTGGAAAGAAATAGGAGGTTTTGTCGGTCTGGGGATTTTGTTTGGGAAATTGCTCATGTTAATAGCTCTTTGTGGGTGTCTATTTCCAAACATTTTTGTAATATGCCTCTTTTTTTAGCCAACATGGGTTGGCCTAGTGGTCAAGGGGTTGCTTTCCAACCTTGAGGTCATAGGTTCAAACCATGTTGTCCACCTACCTAGGATATTATCCTACGATTAAACCGACGTCAAGTGTTGTAGAGTCATGAGGTTGTCTCGTGAGATTAGTCGTGGTGCGCGTAAGCTGGCCCGGACACTCACGGTATAAAAAAAATCCTCTCTTTTTTATTCTTAACAATTGGGCTACATACTTGTAATTAGGGGTGGCTTTTCGGCTTGTCACTTTTTTATTCTTTCATTTCTCAATAAAATGGATTTTTGAGCTTAAAAAAAAACAATTAGAGACTATTACCTGTTGTCACCATATTTGATACACAATAAATTTGATATATCACGCCTCTTGAATGTATAAATAATAGATATATGATTAATTTAATATAGAGTGCGTCGTTCTTTTGCAGATGATGGGCAAGATGTAGATGGCTTGCCTACCGAGGGTGTAGAAATCACTTGCTTCCATATGGTAACTCCAAATTAATGATGTGGTAGTGGATTTGGACTTTTGAAGGGTAGCTTCTAAGTGGAAGCTTTAAGCCAATTTTTTAGTTTCTTTGCAACCTTTATTTGGGATTTGTCTTTGCAACCTTTAGTTTGGATTTTGTTTATAATGTTACTGATGCATCAAATAATTTTAACTCAATAAATATGTTGACAAATTCATTCAGTAGAATTGACATACATGTATTTCCTTGTGCCAAAATTACTTTTCTCTTGATGGCTGAAAGGCCTTTAGCACATCTCTGTTCCCAGATTGGTGGAAATAATTGAGTTTAGTGCCTAATGTATAATTTTTATGGGGTGCAGGATGGTGCACATTACATGATTTATACCCCATCTGATCCACTTCTTTTTGTTGTTACCAAGGTACCTGGCTATGACTATGAGTGATTCTATGAATTAGCTATAACAATTTATTTTAGCTATTGAACGCTGACCTACTACTTTAATTGATTAAATATATTTTCCCATTTGCTTATGCAGGATGAGCTTGGGCAACTTAAAATTGCTGACGATGTAAGCCATTTCTTGCATTTTATGATCACTTCATTTGTTTAGTCTGTGGTCATATTCCGGACATTCTTTAAAAAAGCAAAATAAATCGTCAATGGTGTCATAGCAACTGTAACATATTTGTTGAAAAATGATGATTTCCTGTTTATAAGAAGCTCTGGGTTCACTCGATTATGACATCAATTCGTAGGCAACATGATCTCAATCTCAAGCGGAGGCAGCTTTACTTTCCTCTGTTGTGTGTATAAATTAAAGTTCACGCGAAGTAATTAAACATTGTATATTAAATAGCTTTAAAAAGATTGGATTAAAAAACTGTGGATATTATGTTGACATTGTTTTTGGCCATAGGGATATTACGTAGTGAATGAATACTTGTATTTTGTTGAAACAGGAGCTCTTAGAGGACCCTGCAATTATTAGTGCCATCGATGAGGAGACTGAATTTAATGCGTTGGTGGTATGTGAATGTGTTAGATTTTTTTTTATGAATTTTCTTTGGGTACTTAAAATGGTTTCGTTTATTATTTATTATATGTGCAGGAGGAAGAGGCTGCTCTTCTTGAATCAGTATTAGGGAAAGAATAACACATTTTATTTGCTCTGCTCAGTTAGACGTTGTAATGTATTGGATTGCTAGTGCTAGTGCTAGGTAATATTTCTCAGTAGAATAATAATTACTCTTGTTTTGGTTTTTGTAATAATGTCAAAATAGGTTAAACTAATATTTTGCCCCATTTCTACATTTCATAATATAGTGTTAGATTTAATTTTATCCTTTTAATATTTGAGAGCTGCTTGATAAACTTTTTTTTTTTGTTTAAATAAACAGTAGATGTTTTTAATTTTTAAAATTTAACATCTTTTTTTTTAAATGCATTCAAAATATAGAAAGTATGTGAAATTATTACCTAATAAGTTTGTTCTTTCATCAGATTATATTTTGAGACCATTTATTCATCGATATGGTGAAGTTAACCGAACTATCGATGTATTATGCATGTTAAACATGGAGGTCTATACCATTTGTTTGAAGGTGTACAAGATCAAATCAATCTGAGTTCAAAATTAATCGAACTGGTTTTTGGTTTTCGTTTTTTTAATTCAAGATTTGTGGAATATAATTAATTTATATCTCTTTTTTTCATCTGAGTATTCCTTATATTTCATGTTAAATAAATTATATAGGATGAAAACAGAGAATCGAGTCTTGAATTGATATCATTTTTTAGATTTGATCAATCCAAGATATCAGATCTCAATTGGTGATGGGTTCTAATGTTGCAGTTTAAAATTTAATCTTGAGGTGCTCTTTATTTGCAAGGAATCTGGATACCCGACATCTTAATATGCCCGGTATCTCAGATGTCTGACATCTTTAAATTACTATGTTTGTTTTGTAGAAAAATTGTGGATGAATGCATAAGAATATTTAGGTAACTGTACAACATTTATGTAGAGAATTTATTACAATAACTTCTAATGATACTATTATTTATTTACCATCAACAATACTTTTCTTGTATTTTTTATTTGTATAGATTAATTCATGCTAATAAAATATTTAAATTACATGATTTTTATTATATTAAATTTCATATACTAATTTAATAATTTTAATTTTATTTATTCTAATTATAGTTTAATTTAATATTGAACCGTTGATTAATATATTACATAATTAAAATAAAATTTATTCTCTATATACATATAAAAAAATTTGCTATTAGATCATTGAATATATTTATTTTAAATAAAATAAAAAAATAGAAAGTAAGAGAGTTGATGAAATATAATTAAATATGAAAAAAAATATAAGAGTGTTAAAAATGTCAAAAAAATTGATTTAGAATAAATTTGATCGATAAACTTGTTTAGTACATGCAAATTATTTAAATTTTAAAATTAAAATTAAATATTGAAATTATATAAATTAAAGAATTTTGATCCAAAAATAAAAAAAATTGTTTTAATTTGTATCCTACTCAATATAAAAATAGTATTTAGTTAGAATTATACAAAAATTTCTAATTATTGGAATACAATATTTTTATTCTAAAAATATAATTTAAAATAAAATATTAATATATTAATTATAATATTAAAAAAAGAAAAACCTAAAAATGAGTAAAAATATCATAATTCAATTACATTTTCATTGGAATCCTAGAAAACCTATGTTTTTCTAAGGTATCCAGATTTCCCATGAACATGGGAATCTTGAGTTTCCAGGCATCTTCAGATACCTGTGTATCAACGAATTCTGCAAAACAAACACTGTTTTTACATTACCATGGTAATCTAAGATTCCTGTGAAACAAACGGCCCCTATTATTTAAAGAAAGCTTAACCAAAATGTATTATAATCTAAAAAAAAAACTAGAAATGGGATGATAAATATAAAACCTGTTTTATTTTTAAAATTAAAGTAATAAAAACATTTTCTTCAATCTCAATGACGCCCTATGAGACTTCCATATGATATAAATAATAGGAATAAAAAAAATTATGCTAGAAAAAACTATTAAATTAACAATATTTATTGTTGCAATTCTTTCTTTTTAGCATTAAAAATAAAAATAAAAATGTCAATTGCATTAACGACAAGGATGACGTTACAATCATTCTAAAATTAAGAGTATAATTGAAACTTAAATATTATTCTAATCGAGGCATACTTCATGGACCTCTATTACACTCTTTTTCTTTTTTGTTTTGTTTTTTTTCTTTTTTGAGATTTTACGTCAAATTAGAAAAGAGGAGACTCGAAGTTTTCACCCCTCTACTCTACTAAAGTAGATGATAAAAACCAATCTATTTATTTAAAGTTAAAAAGAATGTTATAAAAATCATTTGAAAGTTTTTCAAAGTCAATTGCGATAAGATAGGGGGTTACTATGTAAGATTAATTAAGGTCACGTTTATTTAGCGGGAATGGGAATGAGAAAGAATCGGAATGAAAAATTATGGAATAGTAACAAGATTTATTTGATTGTGTTTACTAAAAAAAAATTTGGAATCGGAATCGGAATCAGAATGAAAAGAATTACATATTGTTTACTAGAGTCTTGTAATGAGAATTAAATATTATTTCTTGTGGGACCCACAAAAAGTAGAGAGAAAATAAAAATAATAAAATATAAAAGTTGGTGAGACCCACAAAATAAGGAATGAGAATGAGATTGATGAAGTTGTATGAGAGAATGAAATTGTTTGAAAATTGGGAATGAGATTGCCAGATTGTGTGGGTCCCACACTCCCATTCTCATTCCAAGTTTTAGGTAAACAAGATCAGCGAGAATGGAATAATCTCATTCTCCTTCCCTAAGTAAACATGGCCTAAAAGAGTAAAAATATATAAATGACCACTTTTTCCTCTCTCTTTTTCCTAATAGCCACCCTTTTTAAATTTGTTGCTTAATAACCACATGTTAATGTAATAATACAAAAATATATTTAATGTCAAATCATTCATCTCTCTCCTTCCTCTTTTTGTCGTCCCTTCCCATCCCATATATATATACACATTTTAAATATTAAAATAACTCTCTCTCTCATCTACTTTTCATAATTCTTTTTAAATATATTTCCCCTCTCATTCTCCCCCCCCCCCCCAAATCGACTATTTTTATCTTCTACAAATATTCATCTCACAAATTTTCTACATTTTTTTAATTTACTATCTCTTTTTTTAATTTATTCTCATTCTCGTTTTTTTCATAAATATTTTTCACCGTTTTTTGTTGCAAATCACGAAGATATAAACCAAAAATAGCATGGATTTGACTAAAGGTATTTTTTTTAAGTTTTTTTTCTCTCATTTGTGTCATTTGTTGTATTATGTAATATACATAATTTTTTAATAGTGTTTTTTGTAATACACGTAATATATGTTCTTTTTGTTTATCTTTCAAGATGGTGTTTCTCTAAATGTAGTTTTTTTTTGTAATATACGTAATATACATAACTGTTTTGTTTTCTCAGTCTGTTTTTGTTTTACTTAATGTACAGTCTATAATATACGTACTATACATTTTATGTGGTATACGTGATATACATAACTATGTGTTTTTCTTCAGTTTACTCTATTTGCTTTACTAAATGTATATCATGTAATATACGAAAAATGATGAGAGGTTGTACACACACCTCTTCTTTTATGTTCTGTTTTTTGTTCTCTGTAGATTATGTAATATACGTATTATATGTAATACACAATATATGTAATATACGTCTGTCTGTTTATCTAAATATATATTTTGTAATATACGTAATGTACATAAGTGATGAAATGATCAATGAACACACTTTTTCAGCATAACTGTTTTTTTTAAATGTATAGTTTTATAATATACATAATTCTCCTTTTTTTTTTTTTTCAGTCTGCTATGTGTGTTTACTAAATGTACATTCTCTTAATATAAGCAATATACAAAAATGACGAGGGTGCACACACCCTTATTTTATGTTCTGTTTTTTTTGTTATATGTATATTATGTAATATATGTAATATACATTTGTTTTTGTTTGTTTGTATACTAAGTTTTTTTTTTTCTTTTTGTATAAGCATTTGTGTAATTAATATTTTCTTGTTTTTTATTTGTAGATTACATGATATATATTACGTACATACATCCTCATTTTTTCTCAAATGTACTTACGAAGCGGAAAAACTGTATATCAAACACATAGTCATTTGGAATATTTCTCACTGCTAGTGTGATTTTTCACCCTAATTAAAATGCGCTAAACTAATCCAAACACTAATAAATAAATATAGGAAAAAAAAAGTAGTAGTGCACCAAAATCCATCTGGTTTAGTTTTGGGATTGGGAAAGCCAAAGGGAAGGGAGGCTTCGTCCATGTTCAGGTTCACTGGCCGATGAAAGCTGCAATGAGAATTTCCCATCTTCTACTCCTCTTAGGTCTTCTTCTTCTTCATCTAAGCTCCGTCAAATCCTGGAAAAAGGATGAATTCAGGAACTGTAATCAAACTCCCTTCTGCAAGAGAGCCCGCGCCCTTAAACCTGGATCTTCTTCCCTTATCGCTCATCATGTTTCTATTCAAGATGGTGACCTCACTGCCAAGCTCCTCCATAAGAATCTATCTACCAATCCCTTGTTACTCACTCTTTCCGTTTATCAACATGGTATTGTTCGCCTTAAGATCGACGAGGATCCTTCCTTAAATCCTCCTAAAAAGCGATTCCAGGTACCTGATGTTATTCTACAGGATTTTTTGAACAAAAAACTGTGGCTGCAGAGCTTTTCCACTGACAAAATTGGCAATGATTTTATCCCATCCTCGATTGTCTATTTATCCGATGATTACGAGGCAGTTCTCCGACATGATCCCTTTGAAGTTTTTGTGCGTGATAAGTCGGGTAAGCGCGTACTGTCTTTAAATTCTCATGGTTTATTTGATTTTGAGCAGTTGAGACTGAAACAAGAAGGTGAGGACTGGGAGGAGAGGTTTAAAGGACATACTGATACGAGGCCCTATGGTCCTCAATCTATTAGTTTCGATGTTTCCTTTTACGATGCTGATTTTCTTTATGGGATACCTGAACATGCAACAAGTCTTGTTTTGAATCCCACTAGAGGACCTGGGGTTGAGGATTCCGAACCTTATAGGCTGTTCAATTTGGATGTTTTTGAGTATGTTCATGAATCTCCCTTTGGGATTTATGGGTCCATTCCATTCATGATTTCACACGGGAAATCACGTGGCACCTCTGGATTTTTTTGGTTGAATGCTGCTGAAATGCAGATTGATGTTCTCGGATCTGGGTGGGATGCTGAATCTGGAATTTCTCTTCCTTCATCTCAGAATAGGATTGATACTTTTTGGATGAGTGAGGCTGGTATTGTGGATACGTTCTTTTTTGTCGGCCCGGGGCCTAAGGATGTTGTCCGTCAGTACACAAGTGTGACTGGGACCTCGGCAATGCCTCAGCTATTTGCAACAGCATATCATCAATGTAGGTGGAATTATAGGGATGAAGAAGACGTGGAGCAAGTCGATTTGAAGTTTGATGAATATGATATTCCCTACGATGTTTTGTGGCTTGATATTGAACACACCGATGGCAAGAGGTATTTTACATGGGACAGGGTGCTTTTTCCAAATCCGGAAGAGATGCAGAGAAAGTTGGCTGCCAAAGGGAGGCACATGGTTACCATAGTGGATCCTCATATTAAGCGGGATGATTCTTTTCCTTTACATAAGGAAGCGAGCAAGAAGGGATATTATGTCAAGGATGCCACTGGAAATGATTATGATGGGTGGTGCTGGCCTGGATCATCATCGTACCTAGACATGTTAAGTCCAGAGATTAGGTCATGGTGGGGAGATAAGTTCTCTTTGGAGAATTACGTTGGTTCAACTCCTTCCTTGTATATATGGAATGACATGAATGAGCCTTCCGTTTTCAATGGTCCAGAGGTATATAACTCAATTATCTACCTTTATTCCTTGGTTCGTCTATCATGTTTTTTAGTAATTTTTTTGGTTCTCCATAATGTGTTGCTCGGTTTATCACTCGAATAGAGATGGACATCTGGGCTTCTGTCTTACTCCTTTGCATGATAATGACATGGAATTGTGGAGTGCTTTGCTATTAAGGGCCCGACTTAAATATTTGGATGCCTCGAATTTATCTCGTTTGGTTATGAGTAGTCCTTTAAATCAGATATGAATTATGTACCTCGTTGTTAGTTGTTGCAGTTGCATCTACAACAAATGGTGCTAAAGATTCCTCTCAGTTACTTAATCTTAGGAAATAAAATCATAAAACAAGCTTTTTTTTTTGCACAATTATGCTAGAACAAAAAAAAAAAATGTCCCCGTCTCTCTCACAAACAATTATGCTAGAACAAAAAAATGTTTGTTGCCCTCATTCTGCTAGTTTTTTTTAAAAAAAATAGAAATGGTCTCAAATAGCATATTTCTGCACACTAATTACTGAAATGTCATAATTTTTTTTTTAAAATTACTCTAATAGGAATTCAATAATTTATTGAACTAAAAAAGCCAAAAACCAAAAAATTCATTAAAAATAACAAAATAGTTACATAAATTATTGGATTGCTATTTGAGTAACTTTTAAAAAGTTATGATATTTCAGTAATTATCCTTTTTTTTTTATGTTGATAAGAAATTGCCTTGTATTCAAACAAAAGTATTAAGGAGACTAGAGTATAAGGAATCTTCTAACCCTAACCTAGTGGAGGATTACAAAAGAGCCCTTCAATCAATGTGATTAAAAATAGTAGAGAATTCACTAAACGACCTGTGAGAGAGCTTCAATATGTGTCTTAAAAGTTGAAATTTGATTTAGAAGAGTTACTCGTTACCCCCCCTTTTAATGAGAAAGAGAACTGCTTATGGGTCGTGAGCCTGTGTTCAATCGCTTGGGGGATTTGGCTAGAAAGAAATAGAAGGATCTTTAGGGACGTTTCTAGATCTTGGGATTATGTTTGGGAGTTGGCATATGTAAATTTCCTTTTGGGTGTCAACTTCCAAAATCTTTTGTAATTATTCGCTTGGTCGAATTATTAATAGGTGGCCTACATACTTGTAATTTGGTGGCGGTGCGGGTGTTTTATGGGTTTGGGGTGTCCGGTATACCTTTTTTTTGTGGCTTTTGTTTTAGTTTTGCTACTTTTATATTGTATTTTATTTATTGCTTTCTTTCATTTGATCAATGAAATGGCCTTATGAGGTGTTTTTATGAAAAATAAAATAAAATAAGTTGGAGTTGGATCAAATCATGAAACATATTCTGATTCCTATTATTATTCTCGAACACCTTGGAAATTGAGATCTTCGCCACCCTTTTCTAAAATTGACACCGATACACAGATATTTGGAAGGAGAGTGATGCGAGGTTTCACCTTTGAATTCTATCACGAGTGTTACTTTTGTGCATTAAAGTCCATTGACAAACTTGATCTTTTTTCGAGGCTTTTTTCCCATGTTGTTATAGTAATATCTTGTTAGGCCTCTGAGTGTACATGCGTAGTATTAAATACGTTAAATCACCACTAGACCCAAAAGCTTAAGCTAATGGGTAAAGGCAAATTTAATCATGGCTGATTCTGCTGCTACATCTTCCTCCCATGTTCAGTTTTTTTTCCTCCTATGAAAACTAGGGCTTTTTTCTTTCTTTTCTCTTTTTATGAATGATTTCCTTCAAGAATGGGCTTGAGTTTCTTTAAAAGCTCCCAAAAATGCTCTAAGATGGATCTCAAGGCTAGCCAAAAGTGTCTCCCACATGGTTTTGCTGTTATAGACCCAAAAAGTGACTTTTTGGGCTTAAAATCGTGCTGTCCAGATAAAATTTTTCTGCAGCAAAATTTGTGGTGTAAAAAAAATGCTGTTGCAAAACTAAAAAATCTGCTTCTTGCCAAAGCTCCTCTATTGCAAACAACAACGAATCAAACACTTTCTTCCACAAATAATCTTTGAGCTAACATAAAAACGAGTTCAAATCAATCTAAAACACATAAAATATCCACATTTCTCATGAGATGCTCTAATCAAGAATAATGTATTTTTAAGCTAAGTATGTGAATTTTAGAAAACATCACTCCATTTTTTTTTATAAATAGCTTAGAATTAAGGATGAAGAACTCTAATTTATAGAGTTATCACGTGGGCTTTGCTTTAATTGTGGTAAGAAGTACTCCCTCAGTCATGTCACTGGTGCAAAATAGCCTCAAGGAAGATGAATGAACCTAGTAAGGTAGAGTCGGACAAAGAAAAAAAAGGAAGAGGAAGATCTTCAGGAAGAGGTCACACTCAATTCCGTTGTTGGGCTAGTGACGAAGCTGCGAGACCGAGTGCAAATCACAAAACACGAGGTAGTGGTATTAATTGATTGTGGGCAACTCATAACTTCATTTCCATAGAGGTTGTGGATACTTGAAATAAACAGAAACTGTGGACAAGGTAGAAAATCTAGTTAATGTCCAGCAGGCTACATAAGTTGGTTGAGGCCTGAGATTCTCACATGAGATAGTTCGGTAAGCACTTAGTGCCTTTTACGTCAAGCAAGGTGCATACTTATTGAGCTCTGTAAACTAAAGAGTTGAAGAGAATGTAATTCATATCGTTTACTAATCACATACACATATATATACACATTAGAGTCTAATCTAATGGGCTTATAAGTAACGGGCCTCTAACTACGTAAATACATTATAATAAACCTAATAATATGTCTAACACCCCCTCAAGCTGGAGCATATATGTTAATCATGCCCAGCTTGTTACAAAGGTAGTCAATCCGTCGTCCATTCAAAGCTTTTGTAAAGATGTCGCCTAATTGTTCTCCGGTCTTCACATATCCGGTAGAAATCAACCCCAATTGTATTTTCTCACGAACAGAGTGACAATCAACCTCTATGTGTTTAGCTCATGAAAAACGGGGTTTGAAGCAATATCGAGGGCAACTTGGTTATCACATCATAGTTTCGTTGGACACAAGACTGAAAAACTCAATTCAATAAGAAGTTGACGAATCCACATCAATTCACAAGCTGATTGAGCCATAGCTCTATATTCTGATTCAACACTAGATCGTGATACAACATGTTGTTTCTTACTCTTTTATGAGACTAAATTCCCTCCAACAAAAACACAATAAACTGTTGTAGATCTTCGATCTTCCTTAGACCCAGCCCAATCAGCATCTGAGAAGCATTTAATCTCACTGTGTCCATGGTTGCCATATAGAATTCCTCGTCCAGGGGTACCTTTTAAGTAACACAAAATCTGCTCAACTTCCTTCCAATGTTCAATAGTGGATGAGGACAAATATTGACTCACTATACTAATTGAATATGCAATATCTGGACGAGTTACAGTAAGGTAATTAAGTTTTCCAACCAACCTCCGATATCTTTCAGGTTCGTCAAATAATTCACTATCCTTTGTAAGCTGCAAATTAGGATTCCTTGGGTTGCTACATGGCTTAGCCCCCAATTTACCAGTTTCTGATAGTAAATCTAACACGTATTTCCTTTGAGAAAGGAAAATTCCTTTATTGCTTCTTGTTACTTCCATACCCAAAAAATATTTTAACACCCCTAAGTTCTTTGTATGGAATTGACTATGGAGGAGAGTTTTGGGGGATGAAATACCTGTGATGACAATGTCATCTACATACACAACCAACATAATGATCCCAGCTGCAGACTTGCAATGAAAAACAGAATGATCTGATTTACTTTTTCTCATGTCAAATTGTTCAACTGCCAAGCTAAATTTACCAAACCATGCCAGAGGGCTCTGATTCAAGCCATACAACGATTTTATCAGATAACAAACCTTTCCATTCTTCCCCTGAGCAACAAATCCAGGTGGTTGCTCCATATACACCTCTTCCTGAAGATTCCCGTAAAGAAAAGCATTCTTG
The DNA here is from genome assembly GCA_028015215.1 of Gynostemma pentaphyllum. Taxonomy (NCBI): domain Eukaryota; kingdom Viridiplantae; phylum Streptophyta; class Magnoliopsida; order Cucurbitales; family Cucurbitaceae; genus Gynostemma; species Gynostemma pentaphyllum. The sequence continues at coordinate 68,656,232 of CM051355.1, read as the reverse complement.
ATATCTAACTGGTGCAAACGCCAACCATATGTAGCACCCAGAGAAATAAACAATCTCACTAATGTGAGTTTGGCAACAGGAGAAAATGTGTCAGAATAATCAATCCCATAGATCTGATCTGGGCATACCCTTTAGCAACGAGGCGGGCTTTCAAACGAGCAATAGATCCATTAGGATTAACCTTGTTAGCAAAGACCCACTTACAACTAATAGCTTTCTGACCACTGGGTAAATCGACCAAAGTCCATGTTCCATTTTCTTCCAAGGCCTGCATTTCCTCTATCATGGCATTACGCCACCCAGAATGAGAGAGGGCATCAAGAACAGTCTTAGGTAAAGACATAGAATCAAGGGATACAATAAAAGAACACAAAGGAGACAAATTGTTATACGATATGAAAGAAGTAACAAGATACGTACATGTTCGTTTCCCCTTGCGGAGGGCAATGGGGAGATCAACTTCTGTGATTGGATCTAACGACGAAGCTTCTTGAACGGTGGTATCTGGACATGAATCTGTAGAGTACAAGGACGACGAGTAAACACTTGAGGAAAAGGAGGCATGGGCAGGGAGATTGGTAGAGGAGGAGAAACTGAAGTTTGTACTTCAGAGGGAGGTGGCAAAATAGAAGTCGGTACTTTAGAGGGAGGTGGAACAACGGTAGTAGTGGTGTAAATTAACAAGTTATCATCCTCCTCTGGAGAAATGTATGAGACGGAAGGAGAGAACGGTGTATTTTCTAGAAAAGTAACATCCGAAGAAACCAAATATCTATTAAGAAGTGTAGAAAAACATCGATATCCCTTTTGAACTCGAGAATAACCAAGGAAAATACATTTTAAAGCCTTGGGATCAAGTTTAGAAAGTTGAGGGCGAACATCCTGAACAAAACATGTGCAACCAAATATCCTAGGTTATGTAGGAAATAGAGGTTTATTGGGGAACAAAGAGTGATAAGGAATTTGACCATTAAGAACCCAGGAAGACATGCGGTTAATGAGAAAACAAGTAGTAGAAACAGCAACTGCCCAAAAATGTTTAGGAACCTGCATTTGGAAAAGTAAAGCTCGTGCGGTATCCAACAAATGTCTATTTTTACGTTCGGCAACCCCGTTTTGAGACAGAGTATCGACCCAAGATGTTTGATGGAGAATGCCATATGTTGTCATAAAATTTTGAAAAGTGAATGACATATATTTTTTTGAGATATTGAACTGCGTTCGAATTTCAGTACAAAAAGCAGAAAAATGAGAAAATACACCGGAACGAGTTTTCATGAAATATAGCCATGTCATTTGAGATGATCATCGACAAAGGTAACAAAATACCGAAATCCGGTTATAGAAGCAACAAGACATGGACCCCAAACATCAGGATAAACTAACTCAAAAGGAGCACTTGCTCGTTTGTTGACTCGTGGACTATGACTGACACGATGGTGTTTAGCAAACTGGCACGACTCTCAATCTAAAGAGGACAAATGCTGAAACTGAGGACACAATTTCTTCAAAACAGAAAGAGAATGATGACCAAATCGACAATGAGTATCAAAAGCAGACGATGACGATACTCCAGAATATGCAACAGAAAACTGAGAGTCAAGAATGTAGAGGCCGCCAGACTCATGTCCTTTACCAATAATCTGCTTCGTAGTAAGATCCTGAAACAAACAATAACCGGGAAAGAATGAGACACAACAAGTTAAAGAGCGAGTAATTTGACTGACAAACATCAAATTAAATGACAAATCAGGGAGGCTAAGAACAGAAGACAAGGGTAATGAAGGAACAGGTTTAGCTTGACCGGATCCAATAACAGTGGAAGTGAATCCATCTGCTATAGTAACATGAGTTTAGAAGTGTGTGGTTCGAATGTAGAAAGTAATTTAGGATTACCTGTCATATGGTCAGTTGCACCACAATCTATGACCCATTTTGAGGAAGAAGAAACAAGATATGATGTCGATTTACCTAACTGAGCAAGAGTAGTACCTGAGATAAGCTGATGATTCACTCTTTCAGCCATCAAATTAGTAGAAACTTGTACTTGACGCAAAGCGACAAACAACAAACAAAAATAGTCCAACAAACGGCTAAAGATTTAGCCACAAATATGTAGTAAACAAATGATACCAAGGTAAGACAAATTGAAAGTCGGACAATAAGCGTAATTCTAGGGAAAACAGATCTGAAACAAAACTCAAGCTAAAAACAGATGTGGACAGCACACAAAAAGCCCGTTTTCTTCACAACTAGACACGAGTTGAACCCAAAACCACCACAGAACTGCTGAAGATAAGTTTTCGATTAGACCAGACGAACGGCGGCGAAAGATGACCTCTCACGCGCCGGCGCGTGAAGAAGGAGGTGGATGTTCTCCACGCGCGGTGTTTTCCGGCAACGGCGACATCAATTCGACTCTTCGGTAGGCGCCGGTTCTTCCTATGAGGGTGGTGTCGACAAATGGTCACTTTTGATCGAGACCCGAACTCGAACCCTAACCCCTCTTGAACAAGAATTCACTCTACCAACTCTCAAATAAATCGAGGAACCTTTAGGCTTTGATACCATGTAAACTAAAGAGTTGAAGAGAATGTAACTCATATCATTTACTAATCACATACACACATATATATACACATTAGAGTCTAATCTAATGGGGTTAAAAGTAATGGGCCTCTAACTACGTAAATACATTATTATAAACCTAATAATATGTCTAACAAGCTCCTTTTGTGCTAAAGCCTTGCCTTATAGAGGTCACCTTACTTGACCTCAGGCTGAGGCGCAAAGAGGTGCTTGAATGAATATGCTTTTTAAAACTCTGAATTTGATTCTTGTCTTGCTTGCTAGAAGTTAGGGTATTAGCTGTTTTTTAAAAAAAAAAAAAATAAGTTGAACTCTTTCATTGATAATTGAAAAAGCCCCAAAAAGGCCCACTAGCAATTAGAAAAAGGCATGTCAGTTCGAGGCCATAATGGAGGGTATTAGCTACTTTCTGAACTCGGAAGTTTTCTAGATTTATTGCAAGGACATTGCTTCTCTCATGAGTTGGGATATCTCTGGTGGCAGGGCTTCGAAGTAGATATTATTCTTTTTTTTTTAAGAAGTTTTCAGTTTGAGCTGTTCTTTGAAACTTTTTTGAGGTGCGTATTCCAGGTCCAGGAGTTTAGTCTTTAGATTTAGGTTTTTAATTAATAGTTTATATTCTTGAGAGGGTTATTTCTTGAATTTATTCCTTAGTTTTGAAAATGTCTTATCCTCTTTAGCTATTTATTTATTAGTAATATATAATTTGTAATTCTTATAAAAAAATCTATAGTTTGTAATAAAAAAAGGAGTTCGGAACAGGTTGTTGATGCTTTTGTTGTTGTTGTTGTTGTCGTCGTCGTCGTCGTCATATTATCAAATTTGCTAACTAATGTCTCTAACCAGGTTACAATGCCTCGCGATGCTTTACATCGAGGAGGTGTGGAACATCGGGAATTACACAATGCCTATGGCTACTACTTTCACATGGCCACTTCAGAGGGTCTAGTTAAGCGGGGCAATGGAGAAGATAGACCCTTTGTGCTCTCACGGGCACTTTTTGCGGGAACCCAAAGATATGGGGCAGTATGGACAGGAGATAACACAGCTGATTGGGATCAACTTAGGGTTTCTGTACCAATGATTTTGACTCTTGGTCTTACTGGATTGTCATTCTCAGGTAATGATTCTCTTTGTTGGAGGTTGGAAGTATCAGTCAATTGTTTTTGGTAGTTATGGCTAGGTTTTTTCAACAGGTGCTGATGTTGGCGGGTTTTTTGGCAATCCGGAGATTGAGTTGTTAGTGCGTTGGTATCAGCTTGGTGCCTTCTATCCCTTCTTTAGAGGCCATGCTCACCATGACACCAAGAGACGAGAACCTTGGCTATTTGGGTAGGATATCGTATACTTCTAATATCCATTGACCCTATAATCAAGATACTTGTTAACAACATTCGTAATAAACATTGTCAGCCATCATAATGTCTTTTTTTCTTGCCCGTTTATAGTGCTTTAATTTTGTGCATTTTTTAAAACTGTTTGTGCATTTGAGTTTTGAATCAGTCCTCTCGAGTTTTGCAACCTTAGCTGGAGCACCAGTTTGTTTGTTGTGATAGTCATTGAATATGATTTAACGTATAGAGTTAGCACCTCATAAAGTTTTTACTTGAATATATCAAGTTATTGTCGAGTCATATTCAATACTAAACTCATATTGTTTAATCAAATGCGTAGAACAGTAAATAGATGATTTAAAACTGTATTTTTTTTAATAAGAATTCAAAATTGGTTTATTGAATTTCAATTTGTGGAACTTATGAGATATAGATAGTGGAATCAATTCAATATGTTGTATTATCAGTTTGGTGGTTCAGTAATTGTTCTTTTTTATGTATTCCAAAATATATAAAAGCAAAGGAAAGCCAAGTAATAATTAGTAATAGACTTTTTTGTGGTTTTATTATTGACCTTTGTTATTCTTCTTGCATTATTATAGAGAACGAAATACAGAATTAATGAGAGATGCTATACGCCTTCGTTACACGTTACTGCCATATTTCTATACTCTATTTCGAGAGGCAAATGCAAGTGGCATTCCTGTTGTGCGTCCATTGTGGATGGAATTTCCATTTGATGAAGCTACATTTAAAAACGATGAAGCCTTTATGGTTGGGAGCACTCTTTTGGTACAAGGAATTTATACCAAGGTATTTCTTTTAGCAGTAATTTAATGTCTTACAGTTTCTCCTTTTGGTTTAGCTTCATCTAATTTTTACTCTTTTTTTGGTGGTTTATTTTATTTACTTTCTACTTCTGTAGGATGCGAAACAAGTGTCAGTGTATTTGCCCAGGAAACAATCCTGGTATGATTTGAAAACTGGAAATGTATACAGGGGAGGTATTACCCACCAGTTGGAGGTTTCTGAAGAAAGCATTCCTGCTTTCCAAAAGGCTGGAACAATATTGCCCAGAAAAGATCGTCTTCGGCGAAGCTCTACTCAGATGGTGAACGATCCTTACACTCTGGTATGTAATTGATGCTCTAAGTTTTCTTTTCTTCATTTTATGGATGTCAACTAGGTGATATGAAGTGAAGTTGGGGGGCTTATAACATATCTGCATTTGTTATAGGTCGTAGCTCTAAACAGTTCACACACAGCTGAAGGTGAGCTTTACATTGACGATGGTAAAAGCTTTGAATTTAGCCAAGGGGCCTACATCCATCGTCGTTTTGTGTTCTCTGGTGGCAAGCTTACATCGTTCAACGAGGCACCTATTGCTTCTGGTAGCATCAAGTTTTCTTCAGACTGCACTGTTGAGAGGATTATACTTCTAGGATACTCGGGATCAAAAACTGCTCTCATTGAACCAGGAAACAGAAAGGTTGATGTTGAACTTGGTCCACTCCACTTCCAAACCGGACAACACAAATCTGTTCTTACAATAAGGAAGCCCAACCTGTTGATTGCAGATGATTGGTCCATAAAATTTTTGTAAGAAATCAAAGTTTTCTTTTAGGCCGAAGGGAAAAGCACATTTTGGGAGAATGATGACTTCTTGTTAAGAATTGTGCTGGTTATTTAAACTAATGACCATTGAGGAATTTAGAACCATATTGCAGATGAAATGCATTTAGTTCTCAGACATCCCATGTGGTGTTTAGAAGTACATAAATGAAAAAAAAAAATCTTCAAAATAAATAGTTTATTACAAAGTGGGGACTGGGAGGGGAAGTTTGAACATAATTGAGAGGAAACATTAGTTGAGTAATGCTTTATGTTGCCACAAATGAAACTTGTGGTAGAAATTTTATATACAGGGTCAGGGATAAGAAGAAATCTCAAAGGTTGGAAATAGCAGGCAAGGCATTCACTCCTAGCTGTGTTTGCCTTGAGGAATGGAAAATAGGGGAACGATTGAATGAGTATATGATAGTTAGGAGTTTCGAGTGGTGTTTAGGAGCATTCTAAAAAGAATTTTTTTAGGGAATTCTATGGTACGGGAACCTAAAAATCCTTGTATATGGTTAAATCTTTTATAGCGAATTTAGTTATTTATTCTTTAAAGAAGATATACCTAAAAAAACACTATTTACACAGACTACCTAAAATTTGCTTTTGATCAATGAAATTGTGTACATTGATTCATATGGGAAAGAATGACTCGTTGATACATTTAATATGACTATATGAGGATATGACAAACCAAGGATTTGAGAACATTTCTACACAATATAGAATTCACAACTTTCCATTATGAGTGTTTGTACAACACTTCATCATTTTAAGAAATTTAGGTAACTCATTTGTTATACTGATTTGAGAATTGAACAAAACGCGCCTCATCTTTTACTGATCGCAGAAGTATCCATCAATAGTGGGGTGTAAGTGGGGCGGGTGGGGTACCCTACGACACCCCACTATTTAAATAGAAATATACCACCTGACCTCGCCCTAACCCCATTTAAGTGCTACCTCCACCCCACTGTTAGGATTGATGCCCCATCACTTGCAATATTTGTAAACAATAAATGTTATGAATAAAGTTCTTTCTTTTGAGTCAGTATGTGCATTTATTTTATATGTTCAATATATTTTGCATTTAAATTACCGAATAGCCCCTAAGTTACTTAAAATATAGTATTGACTAAATATATGATATAAAGGATCTAGTGTAAGATAGTAACTCAAATAGTCAATAGACGAATACAGTTGGAGAACTCTATTTTGATCACACTGTTGATACGGTCCCCTTTGTATTAGTACAAATGAACTGATTCGGATCATTCATGTGTAAGACATGCGAGTGGAGATATACTGTACAATAATGATTATTCAATACTAGACCAAGATGTTATATCAATTCCTAATTAACACCGTAGGAGGAAATGAACAAAACATCAACTTGATTATCAAGTGTGATTAGTTTTAATCCTGTGTGTTATGAACTTCTGTGAATTGTGTTCTTTGATTCACACAGTTGAGAGTGATTCGTTTACACTCAATATCACTGTTGTTTTGGGGACATGACAAAACGAGGAGGTGAGAACATTTCAACACGAGATGAAATTCATGACTTTCCTAAAAATGAAAGTGTTAGTGCAACACTTAACCATTAGAAACTTTAAGTAACTCTCTTGATTCGATGATTCGAAACTTGAACAATCAGGCCTCACCTTCTCACTGGCTAGAGAAGGATTTATTCCATAGTTAGACCATGAAAATTGTTTAATAGATAATCATCAGGTACACAAGAATAAAAAGATAATTACAAGGGTAAAATGGTGATTTTGACTCATTTGTAATGAGATTACCACGTGAAGTATATGTTACAAACTAACTTGATAACAAATGGACATAACTCATCTATAGCGAGGGGAGTTCAACTATTATTTTTTAGTGTAATAACCTTTAGTTAATAATTGTTTAATGAGTTTAATAAATCAATTAACATTTATTGGAGTTCATGATCTATAGGTCAATCGAGTCTCTATGCTAGCCCAAATATTGTCGTGACAAACCAATATATAACTAAGAAAAACAAATAAATTTAAGTAATTGAATTACTTAAATAAAGGGAATATTAATTGTTTAAATAAGAACTTAATTTAAACAGAATTAATATTAGGGTAAAATGCAAATAACACCCTTATGGTTTCGGTCAAAATCATGAAAAGTCCATGTAGTTTAAAAATGGCAAATCACACCCCCGTACTTCCAAATTATATCAATATGACCCCTCCCCTTCAATGGTATAAATTTTCTTTTAGCCATAACTTTTTTGTTTGAACTTCGATTTTGATGATTCAAGATGTTTTGGAATCCTCATTCCGGGCTCTACTTTATGGTCACTTGAAAACTTCTAAATCATCAGTAAATATTGGGGTTAATTACTGTAATCATACCAAATATTTTGACGATAATAAAACTCTATTATTTATTAAATTTTTGAATGTTTGAGATAACCATGACGTAGAACCCAAAAAAAGGATTCCAAAACATCTTGAATCATCAAAATCGGAGTTCAAACGAAAAAGTTACGGCTAAAAGAAAATTTACACCATTGAAGGGGAGGGTTCATATTGATATAATTTGGAAGTACGGGGGTGTGATTTTCCATTTTTAAACTACAAGGACTTTTCATGAATTTGACCGAAACCACAGGGGTGTTATTTGCAGTTTACCCTTAATATTAATATTATTAATTATTTAAATAATGAGTTTATTTAAATAGAATTTTTTTTTTCAATCCCAATATTCTTATTCATCAATCTTTTTCACAAGTCCCTTGAACCTGACCCTATGATACCAGTTGTTGGGAATTTGAAGGGGTTGTTAAATTGCTTAAACTCCCTAAATAAAGAATAATAAATAATGCAATAAAGAATAAATAAATATGTCAGAGAAAAACGACACCTTAATTTATACAGGTTCCCAATTAGTAAGTCAAGTCTTCTGTAGACTTTACAGGTTCCACTATGAAATTGAAGATTATATCAAGAAGACGAATAATAAAGAGAGTATAATTGTTCATAATTATACATAAGCTTTGAAAGTCACTCAAATGATTACACCTTCTCTATTTTCTCTCAATATGAACAAAGCCCCAAAAGAAAACTAAATCTTTTCTTTTGCCAAAAAGTGCCCTCTCGGTGGAGGCAAATCCACCACAAATTAATTGACGCCTCCTACACCATGAAACCCTCGACCAAAAACTATATATATAGACTTACTAAGATACTACTGCCTTGTTAAGGAAATCACTGCTACTGTTTTTTAAATAAGGAAGATTTAATTGGCCTATGTCAAGTATACAATTAGTTTTAGGTTCTACGTAATAGGCTTCATTGCAATAATGGGCTTTGGCCTGTCTTTGGGCCAAAATCAATATTAATTTCATTTCGACTCCACCAAATTCAATAAATTATTGTTAATTAATAAACTAATAATAGGGAAAACTGAGTATATAACCTGAAAATCATATAAATAAGACATTCAGGCCCGTTTGAAAAAAATAAAAGGAAATAGCCTATTTGATATGTAAAATATCTAAACTACCCTTAACAAACTTAATTAAGAAGGAAAGAAAAAAAAGAATTAAGATTTGAAAATAAGAAAAAAAGAATTAAGATTTGAAAATACTTAAAACAAGGAAATACTAAATATTAAAAAAATGATAAAAGAAAATCGAGAGAAAATCGAAAAAAAAAAAAAAAAATCAAAACTTAAAAATAAAAAATCAAACTTTCAAAACTGATATTTTTTTCGGGAAATCTCCAGAAAGATCTTTTGATGTACATTATATTATAAATAGTGACTCACATCCAATATTATATCGTACAGTATAATAAAATATAACTATGTAGAAAAGATGTAATAAAGTAAAAAAAATATACTGTAGAATATTACATGAAACATATATTGATTTACTAAAATAAAAGTAAATAATAATAATAAACACTATACTGTACGTTATTAACATAAAATAAAACAATTCAATATAGTAAAATTCCCCTTTAAAAAAATAAGTGATAACAATAAACGTTATATTGTACGTTATAAAACATAAAATTACAAAAAATAATAATAAGTATAACGTAGAATTAAATTAATGTACAGTATAATAAAAAAACTTATATTGTACAGCGAACGTTGAAAGAAAAAAATCAAAAAAAAGAAGAAGATGAAGAAGAAGAAAAAAAAGAATTGCTTGCCATGGGAGGAATTAATCGTTCTCTTTTTTTTTTTCTACTGAAAGAATCACGAACATGTATTAAGGAAATCAGATCTAACTCTAGATCTAAAAGAATCGAAATAAATAAAAAGTATTTCACCATGAGAAATCGAAAAGAAAAGAAAAAACTAATATAGATCATGCAAATCTACCGATCTATGGGGGAAAGTCGGCATCGGAATAAACAAATACAACCAAACGTAGAGGATGAAAGAAATGGAATACCAAGAACAAATGAAAAAAAAATCAAAAATTGAAACACGGTGAACAAGATAGAGAGAGTGGAGAAATATGGTGGATATTAAAAGCAAAAAGAAAATAATAATAAATGAGGAGATATGGAGGGAGATGAGAGATATGGTAGGATATTAAAAATAATAATAATAATAATAAATGAGGAGATATGGAGGAAGAGGAGATATATGGTAGGATATTAAAAGAAAAGAAAATAAAAATAAATGAAGGACAAATCAGGAATATTAAAAAAAAAAACATATCAGAAATGGGCTAAAATGCTTTAAAAAATGGAGGGGTTAAAAAAACATAGCAAATAGCCAGAATAGGCTATATACTGGATTATCCCCTAATAATATTCCCCTACGCAGTCGATACTTCTTTCAACCGACCCGTTTAAATGTCGAGGTCGGGGTTGGGTTTAGATAGGTTGAGGCAAGCGGGTTGATTTTTTAAAAATGTTTTTAGGGTATTTAGAAATTAAAAAAAAACATGGTTTTATTTGAAAATGCAATTTTTCCAACTCATTTGTACCTAATAAAAAAAAATGAGAAGTAAAGAAAAAAAAAATTAAAAATCTAATCAGAGTGGGGGCTCGTCAAGGCCAAACCCCAACACCGTTCCTTTTAATAAACGAGGTCATTGAACAAATGAGTTTGGCGGGTTCAAGTCGGATAGTGGGTTCAATTTTTACCCTTAATATTGTTCATTATGGAATCAGTAGGAACACAAAGAACAAGTAATAATTACAAGGTAAATCAATAACTTTAGTCTAGTTGTTACGTGAAAAGATACGTCACAACTCAAATTGATAACAAATGCACATAACTCATCTATAGTGACTAAAGTGCAACTAAATATTTTAGTGAAATAATTAATAAGTAATAATAGAATTTAATAGGATAAAGAGTTTAATCAATAAGTCCATCAAGTGCCTATATTAGCTAGATATTATAGTAGGAAAATTAAGTTATTAAGTTAAGAATAAATAAATCATTTAACTAAGTTACTAAAATAATGATAATATTAATTATTTAAATAATGAGATTATTTATTTATAAATTAATAAGAGGAAATTATTTAAATGGAAGCTATTAATATTATTAATTATTTAATTAATGAAAATTATTAAAAAAATATTATTTAATAATATCATTTAAATGAGAGATAATATTAACGTTCTGAGTAATGATTTAAATAATGAGTGTATTTAAATGAAAAATAATAATTAAATTAATATTAATAATTGTAACATCTTGGATTAAGTGATTATCATATATCATGGTAAATTGATGATTAATTTATTTTAAAATATGTAAATCAATGCTTAGTTGATTGACATGCTCAAACTATATTTTATGTAAAAATGCTCGTTAGATTTTTTTTAATTACTATTTTGATAAGGTATTATATAAATTTTATTAAATTTGTAATCACATTAAAATTATCTCTAACATTAATAAAAATGAAAAAATTAATAAGAATGCTATTCATTCTCATATAGGTTTAGAAATTCTATTACTTATCTTCACTATTAATTTTTCAATTCAGATTATTTGGAAGTAAATGGGATGCTATTAAAAAAAGTAAATTTCACCATTTCATATAAAATATGTTGGAGGTCCACTAAAAAGATCTGTTACCTCATATTTAAGATATCTTTGATAGGGTTAGAGAGGTCATTGCTGACTTGGTCTGAAAATGATTCGGAATTTATGATAATTATTTAAAAAAAGTAAAGAGTCAAGATTGAGGGGCGAGGCTGAAGCTTCCTTGAAAGCAGTAAAGTTGAGTTCAGTTTACTTGGACCTTTTTATCCAAAAAAAACCTTATAATTGATTACGACATTTTCTAGCAAATATTCATGAACCATAACTTACCTTACCCTTACCACATCCTTTTTTCTTTTTCTCATTTTTAATATATATATAATATAATAATACAAATATATAAACCACTTCTAAATTATAGATAATTTTAAAAATTTTCAATTTGAGTAATTAATCTCATAATCTTTATATAGTGTTAAAGTTAGATCCATAACTTTTATATTGTTAAATTAGACTCTTAAAAAATTAGTCATAGAGATTAATAACACATCCCTAATGTTAACATGATGTAGAAATGTGAGATTAGATAAAATGGGTCGGTTCAAGAACGAAGTTAAGATAAGATGAGATGAGGGAGCTCGGAGATCTGATCTCATAGATATTTCATAAAAATAATTAGTATAATAATAATAATTTAAAATTATCAAATTAATTTTTTTTTTAAGAAAAGAGTCAATTGTTGAAATTATAAATTTGATGGTGTAACTATTCTCACCACTAAAATTGAGTGGAGATTCATTCAATTTTTAAGGTATAATAACATGTTGAATCGGCGGCGCTTCGAAGGTAAGCCATAAAAGAATATGGAACAAGAATATGTCTGGAGCTGGATTCCAAGTTGCAAGAAACATCTTCCACATCCGAATCCGACAAAACATCACCATTTTTTGACCTTTTGTTTTGTTTTCCATTTATATTATTTTTGCTTTCTTTTTTTTAATAATAATATAATAAATTCACCCATCCAAGATGTTTAAGAGAGTATGATTATGTTAAATTAGCTATGCATCCCATACACAACAACTTTCATCCTTAATTAATCTACCTTACCCAAAACAATATATCAATCTAATTCTTTCATCCTAATCATACGTCTTCCTAGATCAAACCTATTTTCCTGCTCAACAATCTCTATTTTATTTTACTTTTCTTTCAATTTTGAGAATAATGATTACCTTCACACCAATTAAGAAAAGCTCATTATCATTGTCTTATATATGTCTTAGTATTATTAATGGCTCTTACATAATCAAGCCAAATATTTAAAAAATAGCCGCCCAAATCTTATTTGTAAATATAGCATAAAACCTAAATTTACGCATAAAAAATATCACAAAATTACAACTATTTTTACGTAAGTAATCATTGATTTCCCGCACATGTAATCACTGATTCACAATATTAATTGTTATTTCGGGCATGTAATCACTTATTTGCCTTATAAATTATTACTGATTTCACTTATTCACATATATGAGAGTTTTTTTCAAATGATATATTTATAAATACTTTTTAAAACTACTATATTTATCAATATTGCATAAAATGATGCTACCCAAATATAATTTTCCATTTTATTGAATAATTAATATAGATATGTTAATAAATATGCTGGTGTCACTAATATATTTATAGGATGGTTGAAAGTCTAACAATTTTTTCTATAATATTTATAAAAATATCATGGTTTAATGTTTTTGTTTTTGTTTTTTTTTTTTTGAAATGTTAAAAAATTGGTCAATTAGTGGTTACACTACAAAAAAAAAAGAACTTTGCCGGCGAAAAGCCTTTCCCGGCAAAAAAATTTTGCAGAGCAGTTTCACGGTTAAAGCTTTGTCAAGAAAGACTATACCGGTGAAATAGTCATTTGGCGGGCATAGGCTCTGCCGGCGAAAAGCTTAGATTCGCCGGCATAGCCACTAAAAAAACGTATTAATTTTTTTCCCCGCCGGCAATGCCCCATTATTAATTCTTTTTTTTTTGTGAAACATTAAAATCATTTACTTTGTACTAATAAATTCGGGTGGACTCAGAACCACCAACCTCTCAAAACTTAATTGAATTTTGGGCACTTTACTATTTTTGAGCTTAAGAATCTTCATTTTGTAAAAAAATAAAAGTGTAAGGTGCTCTAAACATGATAACTTAGATCATAGCTAACCCAAGTTTAAGGTGCATGAAAATAGCCTTAGTATTGAATTACATAATTTTAACATAAGTGAATCACCGATTCACATCGTTAATCATTGCTAGTCATTGATATTAATCATTGTTAATCTTTTTAATGCAGTAAAAAAAATTTATATTTATAAATAGTTTTAAACGATAATATATGTATAAATAATGTGTAAAAATTTACTACACAACAAAAGTTCTCTGTATTTATCTAATTCCCTAATAATAAATACATGACATAATTAAAGTAGAACAACTGTCATTCTAATTTTAATCCTATTTTAAATAAATTTGAGTGGTGGACAGAATAATTACTTCAATACAATTACCTTTGTGTGGTTCTCATTTATTGTAATGAGAAGTCGCTCTATTTATATAGATAATTACTTAATTAAGTTGACAATTTATTAACCTATATATTTAGTTAAGTGACTCAAATTGAGTCATACTTCCTTTTTTTATTATTATTATTATTATTGATTTCACCACTTGTTTTGATTCAAGGTTAAATTAAAATTTTAAAACTAATTTTGACTTACTAAAATTTTATTTTAATATCATTTCAATGCATGCTTGATATTTGATAGAAAGAAGAGGAATTATTTCGCCCAACAACTTTATTTGAAATTGCTTAATTTCTAATTAAAACAACATAAAATTAAATGTAGGAAAATGTGGTCTTTTATGTAGTCTTTTTCAATGCCGTTCAATGTAGGCTGTGGAATCATAAAGAAAAGTTCAACATTGAACAAAAAGTGTGGGCCCACATAATATAATCAAAATGAAAGGCAAATGGGTGGAAACATCCTTTTATTTGTTTGTATGTTAGATCCTTTACTTGGTATGCAAGGACTTTATATTATAATTTTATCAATTAATTGAGCTATGTGGACATAACCCATATATACACATAAGATCAAGAATTTTGTCTTCTTATGCCTTTTAGGAGAGATACTCTTTTATTTAAAATAATGGTAAAATGTAAATAAAATTTTTGTGGTTTTGATTCAATACACACATTTTTAGAGTTAAAAAATAAATATTTATACCCTCGTAATTTTAAAACTGTGCAATTTAAAAAAATTCACACTATTCACAGATTCACCCCATGAACAACATTGATTTCTGTATTACTTGGTTATGCATGAGCGTTTTCTTCATTTTTTTTCTTAAAATAATATTCTCGACCCGATCTGACTCGATTCAACCATATAATTTAACTCTAGCCACCTTAATTATTTCAGCCACATAATTTTTTTTAGTTACCTCAATAAAATTTCAAACATCATTAACGAAAAGAGCGATTTAGACTAACAAACCTAAACAATGGATAAAAGGTATAAATTAACTGAAAAAATATTATTTTGTACTTTTTTTGTTGTTGTTGGGGTGTTTGACTCACAGGGCCGTTAAGAGGTTTAAATTACACAAACCTAACTAATATTTGTCTCTTAGTTTTGTAACTCATGATTGATGGGTTTCTAAACTCATATGTTTTTTTTTTCAATTTCAATATATTTAACACAAACTAAATAGGGTAAAGTATCTCTTTGGTCTCTGAGTTTTGGACGTTGTGTCTATTTGGTCCCTGCGTTTTCAATTTGTGTCTAAGTGGTCCCTGAGTTTTGGGTGTTGTGTCTATTTGGTCCCTGCGTTTTCAATTTGTGTCTAAGTGGTCCTTGAGTTTTGGATACTGTGTCTATTTGTTCCCTAGATTTTCAAGAACTATTAGAAATAAATTTAATTGGTCTTTAATCACGTATTTGTTAACTTCTTACCAGATTATTGACTTAACGCTGACATAACATGTTTAATAGGTCAAAATACGAAGATATGATTAAATCTTTTATCAATCTAGGCCTAAAATTTGAAATAATTATTAATCTCATGTCAGTATTTTGATCAATTAAACATTTTATGTCACCGTTGAGTCAATATTATGTTAATGAATAATGAGTTAACAAATTAAGAAAGAATTAAACTTGTTTCTAATAATCCAGGGACCATTTAGACAAAACTTGAAAACTCAGGGACCAAATAGACATAATATTTAAAACTCAGGGACCAAATAGACACAAATTGAAATGCAGGGACCAAATAGACACAATATCCAAAACTCATGGACCACTTAGACACAAATTGAAAACGTAGGGATAAAATAGATACGACCTCTAAAACTTAGGGACCAAATGAGTACTTTACCCAACTAAATAAAACGTAGGGATCAAATAGATACGACCTCTAAAACTCAGGGACCAAATGAGTACTTTACCCAACTAAATATTACCCGCGAGCCAAACGCCTCTTAAGGATGTATTATCTTGGAGATTAATTAGAACCGGTTTTGATAAGTTAGAGGTTAAAATAAAGGGGTAGTTGCAAATCTAGCAATTTTTTTTAATAATATTTGTAAAAATAGCAAATCTAAATAATATTTGTAAATATAGCAAATTTTGATCGGGTGAATCAGTGATAAATATTGAATTATATATTTTTACAGTAAGCCCCCATTTGATTCGAGGTAATCTAAGATTCCCTTATAAGCGTCATCTATTTCCATTGTTTGTTTGGAGGTTATTTAAAAATATCTTGGTAATCTAAAATTTATAGAATCTATATTTTTCTAGATATGAGGGTATTTGATTACCTTTGAATTAATCTTATTTTTTACAATTTTAACCATGTTTAATTAGAAAAACTTACCAAATTTTTTTTAAGAAAACAACTTACACTCACTTTTCCACTTCTTTTTCATAATTCTATGGTTTCTCTAGCTTTCTATTTGTATTATTAATTAATTCTCTTTTTTTATACGATCAGTATGATCAAAGTTATATTTTTCTTTCTTTTTTGCTTTTATTTTGCTACTTTTGATTAAGATTTTTTCATCTAGATTTTAATTTTATGATATTTTGATACATTATCCATACATTTGATAAACCCCCAATTTCCTTTGACCTGAACTCTATCATTGTTGATATTGCAAGATTTTTTTTTTTTTTGTATTTTTTTTTGTTACATTTTCTTCATGATTGAATTTATCTATATTTGTAGATTGTGGATAGATTCAATAACATATTATGTAAATGAATCATTGTGTGAAGTTCTGTTAGTTCAAATTATCAGACATCCTCATATTATTATGGGTCAATTACTGAAATAACATATTTTTGCATATTAATTACCGAAATGTAACTTTTTAAAAATTACTCAAATGACATAATTATAGTTCAATTATTTATTAAACTAAAAAAGTAAAAAATAAACCAACAAACTCAATGAAAATAATAATGAAAAAAAAATAAATCAAATTGTTTGATAAATTATTGAACTTGAACTTAAAAAAGTGGAAATCAAACAAATTCATTGAAAATACCCATAAAAAATAACAAAGTATAGTTCAATTATTTATTGAACTATAATTATGTTATTTGAGTAATTTTTAAAAAGTTCTGACATTTTAGTAATCAATATGCAAATTTATGCTATTTGAAACAAATTCTATATTATTATTAAGTTAACTAAACACAGTAATATAAGATTCTCGATAATCAAATAGTCTGACATCAGATTCCCAGATATTATATTACTGAAGGTATTTTAGATACAACGAATTAAAAGAGGCTAAGTTTATCACTGATACACACATTAATCACTGATTAATATAGAAAAAATTATTATAGCGAATACTTTTTAAAGTTGCTATTTTTATAAATATTACATCAAAACCTGATACCCAATAAAACATCCTTAAAATAAAAGTATTTGATACTTGAATGGAGTGTTTACATCTCTAAACAATGATTATGATACCCCTAATAAGATGCCACGTCAACAACATTGGAATTGGAGGAGAGGACATAATTTAAAAAAAAAGAATATAAAGAAGGTAGAATACAATGTTGTGTTACAAAAAAAGAAAAAAGGGTCAAGAGAATTCTTGAGTTGGTGCTCCTCCCCCCACGTGCACGAAATGAAGGGGTCATGGGTCAGAGAAGAAAAAAAAGAAAAACGTTTAAAAAATATAAAAATAAGACTAGTTTGTAATTGTATTAGCAATTTTGCAAAGCAGAAAGGAAAAGGATTTCCATTTTCTTGTGATTAAATTTGGATTTGGATTTGGATATGATCGGATCGGAGACAAAGGGACCACAAGTTGACCAAATTGTATGACCGACCGCAAAACGACTGTGGCCATAGCCGACATTGGAATTCCGAGTGATGTAAGCGATGACACATTTTAAAAGCTACGTGTCTAGCTTTGAGTGGTTGTGAGAGACAAGGCTGCGTTGAGGTTGAGGCTGGCTTCACTTCTAGAACCAATTGGATAGACATAGATAGATAGTACCTCCCTCCCTCTTTCTCTCTGCCCCACGTGTGTGTTGCCTTTGCCTTGCCTTTGTTTTTATAATTTTATATAAATCACCACCCTTTCATTCATTCAACCCCTCAACGAAAACAAACTTGAATCTCACCAAGAACAGAAAAACACAGACATTTCTTCTTCTTCAAATTCGAAGGGAGGGAGGGAGGGAGGGCAGGCAAATGAGCGTAGGTGAGATTGTGTTGCCCCCAGGATTCAGATTTCACCCAACTGATGAAGAGTTGGTCATTCATTATTTGTGCAAAAAGTGTGCTTCTCACCCTTTAGCTCTTCCTATTATCAGAGACATTGATCTTTACAAATACGATCCCTGGCAACTCCCTGGTATGCTTTTACAATCACAATAATCTTTTCTTTTCTTTGGCTTGGCTTGGCTTTTACAATTATCTAATATCTACATACATACATACATACAGAATTGGCTCTTTCTGGTGAAAAAGAGTGGTATTTCTTCTCTCCTAGAGACCGTAAATACCCCAACGGCTCACGTCCCAACCGTGCTGCCGGTACTGGTTATTGGAAGGCTACGGGTGCTGACAAACCCATCGGTCGTCCTAAAACTCTCGGTATCAAAAAGGCCCTTGTTTTCTATTCTGGTAAGGCACCTTCTGGTGTCAAGACTAATTGGATTATGCATGAATATCGTCTCGCCAACGTTGATCGTTCAGCAGCAAAGAACAACAACAACTTGAGAGTAAGTAATTCCATTCCCTTCCCTTCCCTTCCCTTCCCTTCCCTTCCCAGATTAATCTTGTTATTCCATTTTTTCTGATTTGGGTTGCTGTTATGATTTGTTTGTGCAGCTGGATGATTGGGTTTTGTGTCGTATTTACAACAAGAAAGGACGCATTGAAAAACATTATCAATCTGCACCTGACAAAACTACCACAGATGAAGGATTCCCAGATTCAGAAATAGAATTTGAGGAACAGAAACCCAATATTATGTCACCCACACCCATCCACCACAACCAATTACAGATGGACCATTCTGATTCTATACCGAGAATGCATACAGAATCGAGTGGGTCGGAGCAGCAGCAGCAGCAGGTGACTTCACCGGAAGTAGAAAGTGAAGTCAAATGGGGAGATTTTGATTTTCAATTCAATTATATGAACATGAATGTGGATAACTTCTTAATGTCAGATGAACCGTTTCCATTTGGAAGCCAAGTCGAGTTTCAAATGGATCACTTCTCGCAGTCTCCGTTACAGGACAACATGTTTACGTATCTGCAGAGGCCGATTTGATTCATTCTATGCTATGCTATCCTCCCAACATTGTATGTAAACCCTAAGGAGATGGAATCTATTCCCATCCATTCATGTTGGAGCCGGAGGACATGCGTACTAGACTACTTACTAGCTAGCAAATTCTTTATAAACCAATGTTAAAAAAACAACAATCTTGTTCATTTGTCCTTGGAATGAAGAATACAGTTGCATTAATTGACCTTTAGTGTTGATAATCTTCATCCTAGACCTCGACCTCTACCTCTACCTCTACCTCTACCTCAAGGCAAAGTGAAGAGGGGGTTTGATTTTAAGCAAAACCAACCTTTGGAGACCATGGCCACAACACTTTCATGTCATTTTAAGCCATTATTCTCGAGGCTACAACAAACAGAATGGGAAGAAACAAAGAAAAGGAAAAAAAAAAAAAAAAGAGTATTTTTTTGTTATTCAAATTCTTAAAACTTGTGTAACTCAAAGTAGAGGACATGTATCCAGAGCCAAGAGTTAATAAATGTCAGTTGTCTATTATATTAATGAATCATGATACGATACAATACAATACAATACAATAATATGTGTGACGCATCACTATTTGCAGTAAAGAATAGAGAATAGAAGAATCACATGGTAGCAACTATAGACTTGGGAATTCGATCACAATTGGCATTAACCCATCCAATTGCTTGCTTCTCGTTGTTATATATTACCATCTTATCTTGCATCGATATATCTGTGTTATGCAATGCAATGCCCCAACACAAAACTCAAAGTCAGTTTCTTAATTAATGAGACCCAAGTAACCTAACATGACATGCAAAATCACGTACGTACTCACCACCAATGATATTGGAGTCTTCGAGTCCCACTTCTGTACCATTTAGAATTCCTAAGCAAACATTTCCCATGGACTTCCATTTTTTTAATTTTTAAAAAAAGAAAAAAGTTAGTCCCCTCCTTTTGAAATTGCTTCTATTCAACGCAAATGGACATATCATGAAGAGAAGAAGAGCTTACCGATATTATCAGATAACCTTCCAGTGGTATTTCAAACTGTGCTTTGCTTCTTCCACCTGTGGAAAAACTCAATGCCAAAGGCTTGAAATATTTCTTCACATCACGTATGCTTTTGAATGGTTTTCGACCTTTCCAGCACAGCGGGAGCGTGTCATCGTCCATCGCTTCTTTTAGAGGTTTTCCTGTTAATTCTCTCTTCACCTATAACAGTCAAGTGTAACCACTGTTATAAAATAAAGTAAGGATTCCTTGCAGTTTTCAAAACCCAAAGAAGAGAATCTTTTCCCACCAACAATTTACTATTGTAAAGCGATTACTTTTGCAGATAATTTACCAAAGATGTTAAAACTTGATAGGCTTGAGCATTGAAGTAGGTGTAAGAGCTCCCACTGTCAAAAACTACAAACATATTCTTCAGTCCAGTAAATCTTCCATTAAAGATTAGTTCTGCAAATCCTGGGGAGTAATGCTTCCTGACACAATCACATAAAACCAGGATTGTGACCATCAAAGATAAGAACGGAAGAGTAAATGTATACAAGTGAAGTGATCGAGGTGGGTTAATTTACATACGGATAATCACGCGACATTGGTGTCCAAACTACACGTGAAGAATCATAAATATCATCTCCAAAGAAAAGAAACCCTCCGCCTCGGCCACTTAAACAGTGACCGATGACATTCCGGACCACACCCTGATTATGAAGTTGTGAAACAATGCTTACCGCTCCCTTTCCAAGGCCTAGAATTCCATCCGTGGGATGATGAGATGATCCAGGAACTTGATCATAACCACATCTGAATAAAAAAAATAAAAATTCATGATAGATTTTTCAAACTGTTTATTCATGCATTTAACCACATGAACTGAAAACTACAGTTTGCAAGGAGTAGCAGTAGCAATGCATAGGATTTGTTAGTGAAAAAGTGTCATATGAGTCTCTTGAACACAACTCTTTTCAACAAAGTACCACCTTACCGATAAAATGGACCAAAAAGAAAAATACAAGGCAGAATCATTAGGTTAGACAAGCAAGGAATATACGAAATCATCTTAATTTTGTGGATTCTCAAATTACCCATAACATTGACATGGGTTTTAGCATTCAACATAAAAAAGCATGTAATTAATTCTTGTGCAATATTATATCAGGAAAGTGCAAAAAACAAGATATAGATGGCACAAAGCTCTCAAGTATGATTGTAATTGGAACTGGAAATAGCATTGATCGAAGAAACAGATAGCTAGGAGCTGAGATTAAAATAAGGCAGTGAAAATAAAATGGCTATACCCAAGGGCCAAACGGGGTCTAATTATATCTCCATTGGTTAAGTTAAAAGGAAATAGATCCCTGACAAGAACGCCAAGAGATGAACCGCCATCTGCATACTCGACCTCATAGTCACATTGCTCTGGGTTTTCACATCTGTGGTTACTGGATGAGTGTAAGGACATACACAGAGGGTCCTTACAGGGAACTAGATCATTGCTGGGTTGATAGAGTGGATGGGGTGCCTGAAACAAAAAGGAACAAGGCCATCCCATAAAGGAGGTTTAACTTTAAAGCAGCACTCTAAGAAAGAAAATAAAGTGGGGGAGGTTAATGCAAAATACACATTCAAAGATGGAAAATTAGGAAATCAAAGGTTTTATTGTTTCATAGAAAAAGGGATGACCTCAGTGCACTGAACACATGGTGCGTCACATTGAAGCCAAGTAAGGTCACTTCCAGTATCTGGATCTAAAAAGTAAGGCTTTGGTGGCTGTCCTACATAAAGGGTAACGTTATAGAACCTGAAAAAGATTATGACCCACAACACAATCAGAACTCAAAAACATTTATATATAAAATACAGGAGTGATATGAAAACTGGCAAAATTATACGATACAAAGTAAAAACATGGAAAAACAACGAATAGAATAATATAAAATAGTAAAGTAACTATCTTTCCATATTTAATTGGACATACAATACAAGGGATTAGAAGATGGTGTAAATAAAAGCAGGAAAGCAAATATCGATGTTTATGAGTTTACCCATTTGGAAAGACGTTCCCTTGCAGAGGTAACACAATGGAGGAAGCACGTGAAGATGACGAGGTGGTCGGAAGATGAACAGAGAGAATGGGCTTTCTTCTTCTCTCCCATGGGGCTGAACATGATGGACTCAAACTGCTCATTATTACCAATACCAATAGCAACGCCTCCTCTTTCCCTTTCCTCATGTCGACCTAACCCAACCTTTTAAATCTTTTTCACTGCCTATTGTAATTGGAGTTATTATTATCAAATATAATCTACCTATTGTATTGTACGGCCAAAGTGTCTGAAATTGATCGGAATCAGATCAGTTTGCTCTATCGGTGAGCTATTTGTCGTTTTAACTTTAAGAAGACAAGGCCCATTTCATTCCCATTAGCTCAGCTATTTGCTTGCTTTCTGGTCTGGTCTTGTCTCGTCTTCCCTTACTTAAATATATCAACGAAATTACCTTTCTTTTCCAAGGGTTTACTATAAAACCTTATTACCATTTTACTTCTTTTTAACCTTCTCATTTAGGAATGTTTCTATTACCTATATCATGTTATTATTCTTTTCCTCCACAGAGGTGGAGTCTTCTGTTAGTCTTTCACATCTGGATTCTTATTCTTTTCCTTCTTCCCCTGCCCATCATGGAAATATAATATTTTCACTCCACATTTTATATTCCTTGCGCCTTACAGAACCCACAAAGAATTATACAACCACCATTATTTTCATGAACTTTGCAATGCAACATCCATATTTGGCGTTAGCGTTAGTTGTATATCCATGACATAAAGAACACAACACTCTAAAAATGGATGGAACAGGCCGGGGTGAACAATACACCAACACTGTAATTCCTACATGTAACTAAACCAAATGAATGACGTCTAATGCGATACAATATTGAGAATTACTTAACCGCTGAGGTGATTCATCAAGCGAGACATTATCTTTAATACCAAAGACTAAGAGTTTATACAATTAAAGAGAACTCAAGGCTGCTGAAAACTTTGAAGCCTGTAGTGACAAAAGCCCACAGCTAGAGCGAGTGGACGCTAGAGATACTTCCTTGCAAGTGCACGGACCTTTGTGTCAAAGTGTGAAGATGTGATGCGGGATCCAGGCAAGTAGAGGGGATTAAGTATAATCTGCAAGTTAAAAAAAGGCAGGTCATTCATATTATCAATCTCCTACTGTGAAAGTAAACCATTTTTGTTCATAAGCATAATCAAGCAGTCAGTAATCAAAACTGAATTAGCAACCACAACCTAATGAAAACCCTCTGCAACAGTAAAGAAAATTTGGATGAGTAGAATAATAGGGTTTGTTTCAAGACCATTCATAGGATATGATTAAGGAGTATAAGAGAGATAATAAAAAGAAAAGAGCCCCCCACCCACACTCACATCCACGCCAAACAATTATTAAGAGCTAACTCATACAACAAACAGTTTTCTGCATATCTGGTTCAAGTGTATTGAAAATGTAGAGCTGAAGAATTACATCTGGAAAAAAAAAATTAAAAAAATGATATAAACTCATAACTTGAGTAATTCTCACAAAATGCATAGCAAGTTTAATAACCTCGGATGGGCAATTTCTCTTGAAAGGGTTAACTAGGATATGGTTTTCAAAATTGGATAAAGCATATCTATGCATGTACAGAAGTTGAAAAAGTTTTCTTAGGATTTTCTCTCCAAACAACTTAAAGATCTCTTCTGCGTTAAATTAGATGCAAAAGAAATTGTCAAGAATTAAGAGATCAGTTTCTTGCTTAATAACATAAAATGAAGTCCCTTGAAATTAGATTTATGTCACTGCTATGAAAAGTTTGCAACAGCATGGTCACAGACTCGCATCAACCAAAGAGCCAAACATTTTATTTTATGTTTGCTTCACACAAAATTTAAGATATAAAAATTCTATATTAATTTTTTTTTGTATAATAAACATTTCATTGATGAATGAAAGTGAAATACAAAAAGCACCCCTGGATTACAAAAAATTCCTCCAGTTAAGTGCAATAAAAATTCTATATTAATGAAACTTACAAAATGGCAATGCCAACTCTGAGCTAAGAAGGCAAAGAGAGTCTCAAATTATAGAAGGATCAAATTCTTTTAGGATCTATTTGATCCTTAAAAATATTTTTAAAGGAAAATTATTGAAGGTAATGAGTGAAGTAAAAATATAGTTTATTTCTCTAGAATCACTTGGTTTTCAAGATTTCATTAATTTTATTTTTTTCCCTTTTGTGACTAATAAAAAGGGAAGAAATATAAAAATAAGGTATCCTTCCACACTATATGTCAAAAGAGATCACAAGATATCAATGGAGAGTCGTAATGTGAAATTTTATACAAGACGGTCCATCTAGAAGCATCAAAGAAGTTATAAAATTCATTTGCATAGTATATAACATATGTAGGGAAATTTTGCCAATGGAAAAGTAAACTATTATCAATTATTATAACCAGATACTAACTCCACCTTTTATACTATATAAGCAAGGCCTAAAGCTTATCAGATTAATGAAAAAAAAAAAAGATTAAATCTATCATAAACAAATTTTCCTCAAAACTCAAAAGAAGATGGTAAAGTTAACATGAATTTACATAACAGTTACTCTTCTCCATTTTTCTTTATGTGATGCAATTAACTCAAACATGAATCTAAAACAAACGGCAGAGGACATTACGTTGTGTTACTTCCCCAACTTAGTTTTTCTATAAATATTTGTTTGAGAAAGTAAATTAGAACTACAAAATCTCAGCTTTACCGCACCTTTAACTAGCTTAAATAAATAAAAAGCAATATTTAGTTACTCTCCCACATGACATCATTTTCTAATAGAAAAACAATTGTTATCCCAAAAGAAAAGGTCGAAATCCTGTGGCACAATAACAATCATGATACATTAGAAGGATCTAGAAGAGCCTTAGATCTGAGTACCAGATATATACTTTTTTTCTCCTTCAATGTTCATGCAAACACAAGACAGCGGCCGTATTAGATATAGAATCAGGGTGGGGTTGGCAATAGATATGATAGTTAAGAGTGATGTAAGTTGGCAGTTACCTTAATGTAAAGTTCATGAACCTCTTGGAAGAAGCTTTTGATTCCATCATCATTGCGAGAGTCATGAAGTAACATAAATCGAGTATGTAGAGACAGGTCAAAGAAAAACAAAACAGCCAAAATGGTATAAAAGGAAATAAATAAGTTAAAATAGATAGATAGGGAGATATAAAGGTAATATTTTTAACAGAATGGAATGAATTAGTTTGATATGAAGGATATGAGCAGCAGTTACATAAACAGAGACCACCAAATCATTAAACCTATCAACAGATTTCAAGAACCTGCATTGCATTTACAAAGAAAACAGAATGAATGAATGAATGAATGAAGTAAAAGAAGAATGGAAAGGGAGAAGTGACTGACATGGCACTAGTAGTCCAAGCCAAGTCTTGAACAATGTCAAGGGAAGCATGTAATACAAACTGATGAAGCTGAGCTGAATCCTCTCTCTATCAAATACATATCCATATCCATATCAGTCATAACTTAAGAAATTGAGGAAAGCAATTACAATCATAACAACAAACAGTCTGTCTGGCTATATAATTGAAGGAATCGTCGATCATAACAGAAAGATTCGAGATTGAAAATTGAAAGCGACGATACCTTAGCAGCAGATCCAACTTCAGCTTCATAAATAGGAATATCGTTTCTACTGACGATTATGAAACAAGCTGTCGACGCCATTCCTTTTGATGATCTCTCTCTCTCTCTCTCTCTCTGCGTCTGATTTTATTACTTCGTTTTCTCAATTCATCCAAAATCCATTTACTTGATTAAATAAAAATCATCTACTATTTCGTTTAGTGGAATTTTAATGGTGTTTTTTTTTTTTTTTTTTAAATTATATTATAATAATTGATATTTTCAAAAAAAATAAAAATAAAATATCATTTCTTAGAGTGAGACAATCTAACAAATATCATTATTAAAATATTTACTATTTTTAAAATTATTTATAAAAAGTGTCATCTAAAATTTTCTTAGAGTGAGACCAACCTCAGATCACGCAAACTCAAAAACAACTCTTACTTGAATCTTGTTAATCACTTGTTTTGACTTCTGAAATGTTGAGATATATGATGAAATTTACCGTACCCATTAACTTAAGCTTTTTAGTATAATTGTGATTTAACATATTTAATACGTCCCCATTAGCTTAAGCTTTTTAGTAGTTTCCTCCTCATTCATTAATATTCTACATATTTAGACCTTGTGTAAATATTCAAGCCCACTAAGAAGGAGGTTGAGATATATGATTAACTTACCTTTGTCCATTAACTTAAACTTTTAGGTGCAGTGATGATTTAACGTATCATATATGATGCCCAATGAACCATATTTAACATTCACTTGAGGCAATGAAAATTCAAAACGTAAGCCAAGAGTTTCAACCTATGAAAACTCGTAGTCAAATAGAGTAAACAGTAGTTCACCAAATGAAAAAGTTTCTGTTCAAGTGCATTTCCAACTAATCAACACACTGACGGTAGAAGTATAAGAGAGTCCTGGCACCAAAAGAACTCCATGCGATCGCCTGAGCGCATTTTCACAATAAGTTATAAACTATATTAGTCCATTCCATGGCACATTTCGTTTGTATATTTATAGTTTGAAAAATTCAAATGGTATGGAGTGACATTATAACACTGCTCATCTTTCCAATTATGGATGTTTTTATTGCATTTCTTGAACTTACAACCAGCCATAATAAAACAATTCCACATGTCACCAATGTCATATATATGATAGAATAACAAAGAAACATTAAACTGTAGGATGCCCAAAAAAAAACTTTCTTAGTAAGAATACCCCAACCAAACCACTTCTTTTAGCGGCATAGACAAAGAACCATCAGCCTCAGCCTGAGGTTTACAGTTCCCGGATCAGGAAAATAAGGACGCATCTATCATAAACTACAGAATTTTGGCCATTTATTCTTCACCTCAATGGCATTTTCTTCTCCCTACTCCGAGCAGCCTCCTCCTTTTGTCTCTGGATCAGCTCCAGCTCACGGAATCTTTCCTCCTCCTTCCGTTGGAGCTCGAGAGCTTCTCTTCGCTGAGCTTCTTCTACCCTTCTTCTATTCTCTTCTAGCATTTTATCCAGCTCTTCTCTCTCTTTCCGGGCTTGTTCCTGTGCAAATATGAGAAGTAAAGAGCAAAGTCTTGGAATTAATAAATGGGCAATGCATGCACAACCATTAGTGGTCACAACTCATCCAATTAGGAGCAGACGCAGATATATCTAATAACTGGACTTTTTCTTCTAATGGAACGCCACACGTACAATATTACATAAATCGACCGCGCCTAAAGGAATACTATGCTTGTTTTTTTCTAATATGGGTGTCTAAAGTAAAGTAACATATAACTTGACTAGTTCCACAATGGCTGGCCAGTGATAGTAAAGTGATGTTCCATTGGGGACCTTATTGTTTCCTATTAGCCAGATAGATAGTATATGATATATGTTCCAATCCAATCCAATCCAACAGGCTACATAAGGAGATGTAGAAGGAAGGAAAAAGCTTACTTGTTTGTGTCTAGCAGCAATAAGGGCAGCTTGTTTCTCTTGATGAAGTTGGACAATAACATGATCAAACAATTTCTTCCTACCTTCCTCTATTCGCTTCTCAATTTCTAATTTAGTTTCTTCAGAGTTTAACTTATCTTCAACACACTTCTGGATTGCTTGTTCAAGCTTCCTGGTAGTTTCTTCTTCTTCTTCTAACCTTTTCAACTCTGCCTCGCGCCTGGTCGGGACGGGAAGACTAAAATGTGAATCAAAAGCATAACAAACAGGAACAAAGGAAGTAAGGAAATGACCTTTTGTTGTCTTGTTGTTGTTGGTGTTGGTGTTTTTTGAGTTGAGGAGAAAGGGAGGAACTTTTGCTTTTACTTGTATGACGGCGGCGTCTTCTAGTTGTTGTTCTTGATGATGTTGGAGAAGGAGTTCTACGACGTCGGGAAGGCGGTGAACGGCTCCTCCTCCTGAGCATTTGAATTGAATGGAATGGAGCAGCTAAGAAATGAAATTGAAAACTAATAGTTAGTTAGTTGTATTGTAGGAAAAGAATACCTGGAATAGTAAGGAGAAGGAGTTCGATCCCTTCTGCTTCTGCTTCTTCTTGTACTGTGGCTGTGGCGATGGGAATTGGCTCTGTGATTATAGGATGGAGACCTTGATCTTGATCTTGACCTCGACCTTGACCTTGACCTTGAGATACTCCTTCCCATTTCAATTTTCACAACAATTCGATGAATTCTTCTGCAGTTTAGCAATCAAACATACAAACCCTAGACTAGACACCCATACTCACTCCAATCAAGCGTCTCGTCTGGTTTCCTTCCCCCACCTTCCCTCCTCCGCCCATTTTCTGATTTTTCCTTTTCAAACCAAGAGAAATTTCATTGGGTGACATATTTTTATGCAAATATCAACTCAAAAAATTATTTGTAAATATAACAATTTTTATCATGTTTATCAATGATAAACACTGATTTATGTGTTTGTCAGTGATAAACATAGTGTAAAAATATGAAATTCAATGTTTATCATTGATAAACCTGATAAAAATTTGCTATATTTATAAATATTTTTTTGGGCTTTTATTTTTACAAATATTACTACAAAATTTGTTAGATTTGCAAATGCCCCATTTTTAAATGTTGGTGATTACACATATAAAAAAGTGGGTTTCTTCAAAAATATTACAAAAAACATAATTACGTCCTAGAAAATTGTAAAAGGTAAATTAATTCCAAAAATATTGTTAAGCGTCTGTTCAACAGATGTTTTTGTGCTGAGTCAGCCAAAAGCGTCTGTTGAACAGACGATTTTAGCTCAGCAGAAAACAGATGCTTTTAACTCAGAATCTGTTCAACGGGCGTTTTTTACTAGAGGCATTCTATAAAACGTCTGTTCAACAGACGTTTTTTGACCAAAGCAAATTTGTAAAGCGTCTGTGGAAACAGACGCTTTATGGCAGTCAGTTGGATTTTTTTTTTTTCATATTCCATGAAATAAATTTCCGTTTTCAGTGCATTTTTTCTAATTTCATGAAATAAATTTTCGTAATCCGTTATTAAAACACATAACAAAATAATGAAATTATAAGAACATAAGATATATGAAATTATAACAAAGTAATGTAATTAGAACAAAAGAACTAACATACATTTATATAAAAAAAAAACAAAATACATCATCTAGCTAATGAGTGTCACAAGAGGGAGGTCGCCTATTTCGAAATGGTTAACGCCTTTGCTGTGGGCATCTCTGTTGTTGGTGTCCTCGTGGAGCTCGAACTGTGGAAGGTCCCGCGAAAGATCCAACCTCATGATCATAATTGCCAAACTGGAGAAAGAAGCTATTAGCGTTACATGGTTCAGGCACGACCTGTATGAGGCCAAATTGTCGCATGACTCTAGAGGTAAAGATGAACTCAACTATACTGAAGCATATCAATGGAGCTTCTGCAGACCAACTATCCTGACCGTTACGACAGTATGCAGGAAGACCGTCCAAGATAGTGGTATGGCTCCCAAATGACCTACATAATCAAAAGGTGATCGCCACTTAGTATAAAAAGTGTTGATAAACATTAATGTATCAGTTTAAACTTGCTACTTACCTGTTCAAGCCGTAAAAGATCAAACATATATTGATAATGGACCAAAACATGAGTGGGAAGAGCGGTGACGCAGAAATCATCTGTCCATCTACTGCAGCACGACCAACTAACTCATGATCGCGAGTGTGAGTACGCTGAGGGGCTATCGTAGGAAAGCGATCTCATGCCCAAATCTGACGTAAGATGAGTGGGCCAACAATGTCCGAAACATTTGAAAATGAGGCGTGACACATCTGTCTATATAGCCATGCCAAATATGTTGTGTTAAGAATGGTGTCCTAGAACTTGTAATCATTTAATAATAATAATTTATTAAGAATAAATTAAATAAATAAACATAAGTTCTTTATATTATCTAGATTGATTCAATTAATGATATTAGGAATATATGGAAATATATAAATATCAAACATTCAAATAGCAAACCCTAAGTTACTCTTATGAAATCACGACTTCGTATGTGAATCATACAAGAGGATTAAAGTCGAGATGAGTAACTTAAACGTGTCTACAGTAAACGGATAACGTTTGGGAACCTTATCCTGGTAACACTGTTGATAGCTTCGCATTTTGTTTATAGACAAATGATCAAATCCTGATCATTCATGTGGGAGACATGAAATGGAAGTATCATATACAATGTTGATTGTATAAGACAGGACCACGATGTTTGATCAAATTTCTCATTAGTACCGTTTACGAGAAATAATCGAATATCAAACTAAGTTTATCAACCGTGATAGATCGCAATCCTGAGTAAAATGCGGACTCCTATTTGTGGAGTTATGTTCTTTGATTCACATAGTTGAGAGCGATCTGTAAGAACGCTCAATACACTCCTGTTTTGGGAACATGACTAGATAAGTAGCTGAGAACTCATTTTCACGAAATGGAATTCATAACTTTCCTATAAATTAACGGTATCAGTGCGATACCTAAACATTTTAGGAACTTTAGGAAACTCTCTTGATGTACTGATTCGAGACATGAACAAGTGACGTCACGACTTCTATTGATTCAAGAAGTATCTTATCTCTAGTTCGACTAAAGATAAAGTTCATTGGAGAATCAGCGGGAACACAAGGATAAAGCGGTAATTACAGGGGCAAAACGGTAAATTTATCCGCCTGTAATTATGAGGGTTCCACGTGAAGGATATATCACATATATAAATAATGATAAACTAAATGGACATAACTCATCTATAGTGAGGGGAGTTCAACTATGAATTTATAGTGAAATTATTCATAGTTAGATAATAAGTAATTAACTGATTATGTGTTAATCACTTAATTGACTAATTATTAAGCCCATGATCTATAGGTCCATCGGGTCCCTATGCTAGCCCAAATATCGTAGTCGCGAAATCAAGTAGAAGAAATGGAAATTTTAAGTAAAGTGAATTACTTAAAATAGGCAATATTAATTGTTTAAATATTGAGTATATTTAAACGGTAATTAATATAAACTTTATTAATTGTTTAAATAATGAGTTTATTTAAACAGGAAATTAATAATTAAAATATTTATTATTAATTATTTAAATAATGAAAATTATTTAAACGGAAATTAATAATTAAATATAATTTGATAATATTTAGACGGGAGAAAATATTAATATTATTAATTGTTTAAATAAAATATTTTATTTAAATGGTAATTAATAAATAAATTAATTAAGTTGGACTTATTAATTTAAGAGAGAATTTCAAGCCCAATTGGATTAATGAACCCAATTGGAATTGGCCCAAAATAATTAATTAAATAAATTGTATTTATTTATTATTTTAATCGGCCATGACATGTATTTTGAGGAGATAATTGTTTGAATTATATCCTAAAATAATTACATAGATTTATTTACCCAAGATAAATAAAAATAAAGAAAATAAAATAATCTCATATTTATCCATGGCATTTTCGAAATTGCTAGATAAAAGAAAGAGATAATCTTTTTTCTTTTTGTATTTATCTCTTTAGATTAATCCTAATGTGATTAGGATTCCTATTTTTCTATAAATAGAAGGGTTGGGTTATTCATAAATCACACAATTTAATTCCATAGAAAGTTGGAACTCTCTCTTCTTCCCTTCTCCACCCATAGCCGAAATTCCCTAGTCATTATTGGGAAGAAAATATTTTTCTTCTTCCCAATTTCTTCTTAAGTTCGATCCCACAATCGGATTTCGTTTGATCGATCGGGATATAGCGTAGAAGATCCGGTGTTGCTGAGGATTTGATGCTGTAAAGAAACCTCCAACCGATTCTCCATATTTTACTCAATGTAAGTAAAGGGTTTTAATTTTAGAAAAACGAGCATGAATCTACATGTTTTTATCACAAATTGCATGATATTAATAGATCCTAAATTAAATGTTAATTTGTGTTACTAAATAAATTCCGCTAATTTAGTAAATCATCCCTTCATGTTGAACCCCAACTCAGTCCTCCGGCTGCCTCAAAATCTTCTAGTAATGGTAAAAACATAAGATGCACTAACGTATTAGATTTGTCGGCAAACAGGAATCCACCGATCAGCTCCAAGATTTAAGCACGTGCATATCTAGCTATGGTCACATCGTCTGCATGATGTGGCAAACTCCTGAATGTCGAAGATAGCCATGTCAAACTAAGCCTGGATCCATGTAAATGTTCAGGAGGTAGTATGACCCCTAATAAACGCTCGCATAGCGCCACCCAGTTAAGACGCGCTCTGCCAGTCACAGGCTCTCCATTTACTGGGAGACCAAACTGGACTGCAACGTCCTGTAGTGTGATGGTGCACTCTCCCACTGGTAAGTAGAATGTGTGAGTCTCAAAACGCCACCTCTTCACTAGTGCGGTGATAAGACTTCAATCCGAGCATATGAAACCTAAAGTTGCCACACCATAAAAACCCGACGCTCTCAGATGTGGCTCGATACGAGGATCTATAGGTCCAATAACAGCCCCTCTACGTCTACAATGGAGGCTGCCCCCAGTCTCATTATCCCAAACCAATCGTGAGCGATGTGTGGCCTATAAGTGTAAAACAGATTCATCCTGTGGCCCGGGATCCATATCCTTCAAATACAATAAAAGACATGTATAACTATCAAGATTAATATAATAAAATACATGAATAACTCAAATTTAGATTACAAATACAATCAAATTACAAATACTATCAAATTTAAATTACAAATACTATCAAATTATATTCTACTATCAGGTATTTATAACATTTACATGAATAACTAAGGTGGTGCAATGACTTGTCTCGAAGGACATTTTCTTCTATTATGACCTTCTTACTTGCAAAGGCCACACTGGTTCTTCGTGCCTGGTTCTCTCCAATCCATCTCATTTCGAATTCGTGTACTTCTTGGTCTACCAAGTTCACGTAATTTTGTCTTATCAGGATGAATAATGGGAAAGTTAGGATTTGGCCATCTTGTTTCATGTGGAATCGGTTGGAATTGGGGAGTGTAACACTTGCTAAACTCATATACTAAGTACGTAGGCTCAACATATGCTCAATAGTCAAGACGCCACTTAGAACATGCGGCAATGACATATGAACATGGAATGCCATACTTTTGCCACTTTCCACAAGTGCAAGTGCAATCGTTCAACCTAATGATTTGTTTATTCCCTTCTTTTGAATTGAAGTAATGGTATCCCGTTCTTACTTCAAACAAGTCGCTAGCTCTATCAAACATTTTAACATCATGACTTGATGCCCTTGCTTCATTATGCTCTATTTTATCGAGAGCATACCTACAATACAAGACATGTATTATAAAAACCTCCAACCAATGGACATATTAAAGAAGATTGTCACAATGCGTACCTTGTATACGTTTGCCCGTTGTCAAGTGCACTTCTCAATACATCCCGTTGTTTGATAAAGTAATACACACAACGATAGTATGTGAGTTGGACTAGTGCGATGATAGGTAACGATCGAGCCCCTTTTAGTACACCATTAATGCATTCTACAACATTGGTGGTCATGTGTCCATATCTATACCCACCACCATGTGCTTTTGTCCACTTTTGGATTTGAACATTGTTAAACCATGACAAACAATCTTTGTTCAACATTTTAACTTCCTCCATCCACTTCTCAAATTTATGAATCTGACTTTGATTCGCAGCACGATAAACTAGATTTTTCAACTGCTTACTTTTGAACTTGTCATTGAAATTACTGACAACATGTCTCAAGCAAAATCTATGGTGTGCCTGGGGTTCCGCCCAACCATTATTCGGGTCATTCACAGCGGCTATGATACCCGCATGTCGATCTGAAATCAAACATATACCCTCTCTTTGTGTAACCCTAGTTCTCAAATGATACAGAACCCCCCCCCCCCATGTGTCTCTACTTTCCTCACCAACAATAGCCCATGCTAGAGGAAATAAGTGACCATCAGAGTCAATAGACGTTGCAATCAATAATTTTCCCGCATACTTAGCATATAGGGGTGTTCCATCTATTTGAATGACAGGCCAACAAAACTTGAATCCTTCTATAAAAGGTCCATGTGCCCAAAACACGCATTCAAAAATTTTATGGTCTCTCAAATTAGTGTTCCCGAGTCTCCACTCAACCTAAGTCCCGGGGTTTGTTAGCTTCAAAATATGCATCCATTTAGGCAACAACTGATACGATTCTTCCCAATTCCCGAAAACTCTCTCTATTGCTTTTTTTTCCCTTCCCATACTCGTCGGTAATGCACATTATATTTAAAAATACTCTTCAAGAACGCTTGCAATATTACAATTTTCACAATTGTATCTTTTTTTTACCATATCACTAATTCTATGGCAATCAATGTAGAGTCAAGCTGTGAGTGATCTTGTGTTAAATGTGAATAAACACAAGTATATGGCCCGACATACTGAGTAATCTCAAACAACAGGTGTGCCTTTTTTTTATGCCATGAAGTCTCCACGGACACTTGTCAGCCCATTTCTTACACATAACAGGCAAATAGAACTACCATCTAATTTCATATTACAACCAAAACCCCCCAAAAACCATAAAAAATCGCTATTTTTTGTAAAATCTAGGAGTTACCTTCAATATTCAAGTGAATGTTGACGAAGCACGAATTTGAACGTTTTTGGTAACCAAAATGCTACCGCTGGCGAGGAGAGCGGTGGAGATTAAAGGGAAATCGCGAGAGACGGCGAGGAGAAACTTTTTAGGGCTTGTGCAAGAGACGAAATTAGGAAGAAAGGGTTTTATTTGGCTCGGGTGTAAAGCGTTTGTACAACAGACGCTTTTGTTGCTTTTAAACAAAAGCGTCTGTACAACAGACGATTTAGCGATCCACCTCACCGCCACATCACCCATCCGCGTCCAATCATTAAAAACAGCAATATTTTTGGAATTACTTTTACTTTCACAACATTTATGTCATTAATTTAAAATAATATAATATTCCTAAAAAAAATCTATAAAAATGTACCTTCAAAATTCATAACCAAGATAATGTTTGTTTCCCCTAGGTTTCGTAAGATTTAAAATCCAAAAGTAATTCAAATCAATTCACTATTTGTTTTCATTAAAAATAGGAAAATTTCATTGGGTAGCAAATTTTTTTGCAATATTTATAAATATAGCATTTTTATAAAGTATTTGCAAATATAGCAGTTTTTTAAAAACCCTCATTCATGTGAATTAGAGAAATCAGTGATAACTGCACAAAATATCAGGATATCAATAAAATCAGTGATTATTTGTGTAGAAATTAGTGATTACTTGTGAGGAAATCACTGATTATTCATGGAAAACTAGTGGCAATTTTGTAATATTTTAGGCGTGAATTTGAGTTTTTTTTGCTATTTTTACAAATAACTTTTTTTACTGCTATTTTTACAAATATTGAACCTAATTTTGCTATTTTTGCAAGAGCCCCTTCAAAATATTAGGATTACAAATCATAAATGATTTCAAATCCAATTTTTACTTAAAAAATTTTCCTTACCAAAATGGTAGGATTTTTCAGGATTTCAAAGTAAATTATCTATCTAACCCCTCTTCTATTAACTACCTATTAACTATTCAGAAACAAAAAGGTTAAATTAATAATATCCTTATTTTCTTTTCATTTCCTACAAACATCCAAACACAAAATGAAAAGTAAATTCATTTCAAATTTTACTGATTTCAAACACAATTAAGAATTTAAAATCATTTCTCATACTTTCTTGGATCCAAACAGAGGGTTAAGGTTATTTACCTCCATTCTCATATTAACCTTTTTTGACTCTTTGATGATGTTGCTTTGCAGTGAAATATCAAAAATATCCTTCACTTCTCTGCTCCAACTCTCCACTGAACTTCTCTCTTCTCCATTGAAACTAATTAAGTTCTCTCACCTCACTTCTCTTCCTTCAATCTCTAATGTCGGCGTTAACGACAGAAAACGATGAAACCTACACGGCGGCCTTAAATATATATATATATATATATATAATATTCAACCCTCTCACTTTGGAATCTTATTTATCTCTCTAAAATTCTCAACTCTCCCAATCATTTATCTTTCTCAATCTCTCCATTATTCAAGCATTTGATAAGCATTCAATCATCAACCCTTTTTTCAATCTCTCCATTATTCAAGCCTTTGATCATTACAAGGAATGAAAAGTTATCTCTTACTTTCAAACAATTTTTTTGAAAAAAAAAAAAACGGGTTGCTCCAGAATTTGACAATTTTCTCCGAAATCCGAATTTTACCATGGAATTTGAAATTACCAAGGAATCTGGATCGGTTTTTTCATTTTGCTCCAGAATCCGGTCTGGAATTTGATTTTTTTCTCCAAAATCCGATTTCTACCCCGGAATTTGAAATTGCCCTGGAATCCGGACCGTTTTTTGAAATTTTACACCGGAATTTGAAATTTCTTCGAAATCCGAATTTTCGAAATCCGAATTGTTTTGAAATTTTGCCCCGAAATTTACAAAAACTAACAAAATATAATTAAAACCAAAGATTTGTTTTAACTATAGTAAATAATTTAAAAAAAATATTAAATCCAAATTTTAATAAATTTAAATATAATATTAAAGATTAAAATAATAATAATAATAATAATAAAAAGAAAGAAATGGGCCTCATACCCCCCACCCGCCCCTCTGCCAAAAATTTCGGGGGACCGGAATTGAAAACCGATCCCCCAGAATTTGGGGAAGGCCCAATTTTTTTTTTTAATCTTTAATATTATTTAAATTTGTATATGTATTTAATATTTTTTTAAATTATTTACTATAGTTAAAAAAAAATCTTTGCCTATAATTATAATTTGTTAATTTTTATAAATTCTGGGGTAAAATTTCAAAAACCAGTCCGGATTTCGGGGAAATTTTAAATTCGGGTGTAAAATTTAAAAAACCGGTTCTAATTCTGGTGCAAACTTTCAAAAACCGCTCCGGATTACGAGGCAAATTCGGGGGTAAAATGCAAAAAACGGTCCAGTTTCCGGGGCAAAATGTAAAAACCGGTCCGGATTCCGAGGCAATTTCAAATTCTGGGTAAAATTCATATTTCGGAGAAAATTGCCAAATTCCGGAGCAACCTGGATTTTTTTTTTCTTTAAAAAAATTGTTTGAAAGTAAGAGATAACTTTTCATTCCTTGTAATGATCAAAGGCTTGAATAATGGAGAGATTGAAAATAGGGTTGATGGTCGAATACTTATCAAATGCTTGAATAATAGAGAGATTGAGAAGAGGAATGATTGAGAAAGAGTTGAGAATTTTAGAGAGAGAAAATAACATTACAAAGTGAAAGAGTTGGATATTAGAAATATTGTGTGGGATATTTCTCGTCGGGGTGTTCTTCCACACGGTTGAACACGTCGCGTCACTTGTCGTTTCCTTGCGGCGGAGCTACCTGAAACACTTAGAAGAAAGACGGTCAGAAGGGCACAGGTGTGGTACCGGCCAAGGAGCCTCCGACGATCAAGTTAGGTGGTGGTAGGTGAGATATGCCTTGCGCCGCAAG
Organism: Gynostemma pentaphyllum; assembly: GCA_028015215.1. Lineage (NCBI taxonomy): Eukaryota > Viridiplantae > Streptophyta > Magnoliopsida > Cucurbitales > Cucurbitaceae > Gynostemma > Gynostemma pentaphyllum. Next base: position 68,618,072 of record CM051355.1, on the reverse strand, counting down.
GAAGAATTAGATCAAATAGAAAGGTTTATCTGTCCCTGTATGAATGTGTGTACCTGATTTGATAGGTCAAGTGGCCTTTATAGTTCCTTGATCGTGGGCTCATCGGTGGGGCTAGTATGAGACTAGGCTTAATGGGCTTTCACTCGGCCCAAGAAGGATAGGCTCGTTTAGGTGGTGATTCGGATGGGCCTGTCCCCATGTGAATCGGCCCAGTGTGAGCGCGGCCCGTAAGAAAGCTATTTTTACCCTTTACAGTTTTCCTCTATTTCCTGGGTCGGAAAGTCGGGTGCAGACAATAGTAGATATTCGAATCGGAGGCGTGATGCTTGTCTTGACCCTCGTGTTACCTTGAGACAATTGAGGATTGCGACTCCTCAGAAAATAGACCGCTTCGGCCTTGTCATGGCTCGGGCTCTATTGGCCTCATCTTGGGAGTCGTCACGCTCTTTCGTTGATGTGTCCGTTTTAAGAGACGTGGCTCCTTGTGAAATTGATCCGTTGGACCTTTGGATGGGCGCAAATTCCAACGGGCTTTGGGGGATCCGGATCTTTGTGTCCTTCTCCACGTGTCGCGATGATTCCTTTCCCTCCTCTTTAAATAGGGTTTCTCTCCAGACTTTAAAGCTCGTTTGCTTTTCAGATTTTCGAAGTTGTGTGAAGGTCACCTGCTTTTGAACGTCCTTTCGCCATTTTTGCTCCGTTTCCTCGACGTTCTCTCTGCTCCTCTTTGAAGGTTAGTCTTTCCTCTTTGTTTTCTGTTCTCCGTTCTTTCTGCCATGGATAATCTTGAGGAAAATCCCATAGTTAAGGGCCTTAGGACTCATAGGGTAATCGTAGGGGATGATGATTATGACGGTCCGATTTTTTAGAGGACTGATTCTGGTGCTTCCCCTTCCTCTATTTGCACTGGCGGGGCTAATACTGTCCCTTCATCTCGGGGTGAGCCTGAGGGGAACGAACCCGCATTTGATCCTCGTTAATTTGTTGATGAGGACTCTCTTCCTTCTGTGAGCGAATTTGGATCCGTTTATGAAATCCACGCGTGCCTTGATGTAGATTCAACCTTTTCTCCTACCTCTCACCTATCAGGGGGAGGGGATTCCATTCTAGTAGGCCCAGCCGCAGTTCTCGACCTTTCCTGTCCTCTTTCTCCAGTTCCTTCTGTGGAGTCAGCTCAAGAGAAAAAGAAGAAGCTGAAAAGTCGTTCCAAGGGCAGTAATGCCAAATCTTCGGTTACCCCGTCCGTCCCTTTGTTGTTGGGGGAAGAAGGTTCCTCCCTAATCGGCGAGGCTGCCGTCTCTAGCCTTCCTGGGCCTCTTTTGAAAGGAAAGAAGGCTGCGAAGAAGAAGAAGAAGAAGAAATCCCAGTAAAAAGGTGTCTGAGAGGATGTTGGCCCTATCCATCACGTGTCGGAGATGACACTGGAGGGTCTTGAGAGATTGAGGGAGGATTACGGTATTTCTGAGGAATTCAAGATGAGACTCCCTACTCCCTCAGAATGGGTATACATTTCGCTCGGGGACGGTTGGACTTCCTTCCATCCTAAATTTCTTCAGTGGGGAGTTTGATTTCCCCTTTCCCCCTTTTTGACTGAATTCCTCCTAAGCTACGGCATTGCCTTGGGCCAGCTTATGTCGAACACCTTGAGATCTTTGCTCACCTTCGAAGTTGTGTGTTCGGGCCTAGGTATCCGACCTACTCTGGTCATGGTTTCCCATCTTTGGTCCCTTCGCATAAATGTTCAGGACAACATGCGCTTCCTCCTCTATAGTCATGCGACACCGTCCCTGGTAAATGAGAACACGTGCGACAAGAGGTGGAAGGAGTTCTGGTTCTTTATTTGAGGTCCCATTTTATCCGAAAACCGGGCACTTCCTACCTCCTGGTAGGACGAGGGTGAGAAATAGGTTCCGAGTTACTTTATGCATTATTCGATTGTGGCTTCGACTGATTGCTTTTCTTTTGTGTTTTAGCGAAGAATCCTCTTCCGAAGAGCCTGTCCGCGGAATCTCTCAAGCACTGTAAGACTCTTGAGAAGTTGGGGCCTTTCAACTGGGAAGAGTTCACCCAACACCCCTAGCTGGTTTTCTCGGGTATCTTGACTACTCCCCCGAACTTCGTGCCTATCACTCCTTGTAAGTGTTTCGCCCTGGTTGGTTTTGTTTGTGATGTGGTTCGGAACTGATCCTCATTCTTTGTTCTCCAGGTCTCTCCAAAAAGATGTCTGGCGTTACTCTCACCCCGGTCCCGAACTCCAATGATCCTGGGGCTTTCTTTGCCCTTCTTCAGAATATGGGGAAGAAGAAGAAGAAACCTCAGGAGGCACTTCCCTCTACTTAGAAGGGAAAAGAGGTGGCCGCTCCTAAGCCCCTCCGTCCTTCAAACAGGTCAAAGTCCGTGGTGATCAGCGCTCTGGACACTTCCGCGGAGGGTGCAGTGGCTACCGGTGCGGATCCTCCTACGGGCTTTCTCCTGGATTCCCCTGCGGATCATTCTGCGGAATTTCTTGCTTCCAAGCGGTAGGGGGTGGTGGAGTCCTTGGAGCGCTCAAATGTGCTGTAAGGGGTGCGGATGCGCTGATTTTGAAGCATCCTCAAATGGCTTATCAGTCGTATCCTTCCGAGGCGGATTCGCCTTCCGCTGATTATACCCATGTTTTATCTGACACGGAATCTGAACAGGAGAATGACCGGTCCACCGAAGGGCCTCTCGATGCCGACACTCCGCGCCTGCCTATTCTGACTATGTCTGTTATTCCCCCTCCAGCGGGAGTGGTTCCGTTTGTGGCGAGTGGATCAGGTGCCGCGAGTGGTGGATCTCTCATGCTCCGTATGTTTGCTCCCTCTGGTGTGGATTTCAACAAGGGGTCTCGCGACAAGCCTTACTACCTCTGACGGGCCATGGACTCGGTCGAATTTTCTCACGATCTGGGCGGGGTGCAGCTAGAGCCTCTTTTCGACTATAATTGTGAGGACGAGACCTTCCGCCATATGTGCCATCGCAATTGGCTGGTTATTTTTCTTCTTCTTCTCTTTTTCGTCTTTGGTTTATCCCCGCTTGTTTTGATGTTTTTAAATATGCTTGCTCTTCCAGGGTATCCAGGTTTCGGCCTAGATGACTCTGAATTTGGAGAGTCTGCTTGTGAAGCATCGGGAGCTTAGGCTGAAATTTACAGAGGTGACAGCTGACGAACGACTGTCTCGCGCTCTCGATTCGACATGAGCCAAGTGCCTCCGACCGAAGGAGGATCTGAAAGAGGCTAACAAGAAAATTTCCTCTATTGAAGCCGAAAAAATGCAGCAATCGACCAAACTGGGGAGCGTCAAAGAGGACTATGCTCGTTTTGAGATGATCCGGAGGAGGTCGTGACTACTTGGAAGAATGCGTTGGAGGACTTGGACGTCGCTCGTAGGGAAGAATCTAAGGCCATGGACGCTTTTAACCGGGAAGCCGAATCCCTCAGGAAGGCCAAGGAGGAGTTGGATGTAGTTGTTTTGGAGAATGACTCGCTAAAGGGCCAGGTCTCCGAACTCCTGGCCCTTCGGGATGCTGTAAATGACCTTCAACAAAAATTGATCGTGGCAACCGAAGCATCGGTCGAATCCATTCTCATTGGTCTTGTCATCGGACGGGATTCGGTCAAGTTGCAGATGGACTTATCCGAGGAGGAGGGGGTCCAATCAGTCCGGTCGCCTATGAGAACGTCGTTGACCGCCGAAAGGAGTTGTTTGAGCGAGCCAACAATTTGAAGGTTTCCAAGGGAAAAGCCCCTACCGACGGTGACGTTGATGGCGGCGAGAGCATCCTTCCTTGTGAAGATGAGGACAGGGCGTTGGAGGATACGGGCACCCGTATTGATGGAGCTGAGGGCGTGATTGTTGAAGGTGCTTCCGAAGATCCTTCTTCTATTGAGACTGTTTATGTCTCTGATTGACTTTCCCAGGGTAAAACTCCGGATTGTGGAACCCCTGTATCAACTGTTACCTTGAACTATTTTCATTTTCCTTTGCATTGAACACATATTTCTTTTTGCTTACAAAGACTTATACCGGATTGTAAAACTCCGGATTTTCACCCAAGGGTATTTTAGTCATTTCACAAATTTTGATCCAAATAACGTTATCTTTAGCTTTCCCGAACCGTCACATCAATACAAATTCAACGAAATTGACTACGCTCAATTCTAGTTGCGAGTAAAACGATATGACCTAAATACCCTTTATGTCCTTTTTAGTTATATTTCTACTAAGGGTATTTTAGTCATTTTTGCTAGCCAATTAGATTTATTTAAATAACACTAAAATTAGGTCAAAGTCTTTTTTTTTCCATCCATTCTCTTCTTCCTCCTCAAGCAGCCGCCGTAGTCAATGCTCACTGTCAATTCATGAGTTGTTTTCATTACGGAAATTCTTAATCCTTTGCCATCATCGTGTAACCGTCAAATTCAAGTTTTCATTTGATCAATCTATCCCTAAATTCAGTTCTTGTCCGTTTTAAAAAAAAAACAGTCATCATAGGTCGTGTTCCTTGTCAAAAACCGAGTATTCATCGTGTTTATTTGAGATTTTAATAAGGTGATTCTTCCTTTCGCTTTTCCCTTCGAGTTCCTATTAATTTCAAGCTAAATGAACAACTTTTTCACGTGTTTTTATCGGAAATTCAGCTCGCCGGATTCTGGAAATTCCTCGCCGGAAACTGGGTTTTAATTCCCTTCGGTTTGCTCGAGTTGAGTGTTATTTTTTTTCGTTGAGTTCATCGCTACGTGTGATCCTAGACGAGGGTGGACGAATCATTCGTTTTGGGTAAGCTTCTACCTTTTTGTTAATAAAATAAAGATTTAAAAAAAAAAAAGCTGCTGTTCGTGCGTGTGGCTGGAGGAAGAAGATGACCGGTCCTGTTGGACCGGCTGGGCTGGTTCAATTGAACCGGTTCAGCTGGTTCAACTGGTTCAGGGTCAATTTTGGTTCAATTCGAGTCGGTTTTCATCCCTTAAGCCCGGTTCTCGTGAAATTGACTTGATATTAATAATATTTCAGGTCTTGGGCATCGTTAAGATTTTATTTGGAGTTGTTTCGAGCTCGTTTGCTTGCTCAATTTGCAATTAAGGTAGGTTAATTCCTACTTAGAAGTTAAATTGAATTCCTTGTGATTTCTTGTTTGTCATGTGATTAATATAATGATTTCGAGAGATGTTTTTCTTGAATTTAAAGCATATTATCAAGTGCTCGTTGATTTGATTTTAATTATTATTATTATTTTAAATATTATTATCATTTTAATTCTTATTATTATTATTATAATTATAATTATAATACTAATAATTATTATTGTTGTTGTTGTTGTTATGGCTGTTTTTATTATTATTATTATTATGTGCTCGTTTGATTGTGAAAATTGTGTTTATTTAATTTATGTTCGTTAATTGGTCATGTGTTATAATTAGGGGTTAGTAGCGGTTTAAGGTTAAACCAACCTAATAAATACCTATTAAACTTGTCAAGCTGGATGATTAGCATGGCACGTATCATGAGTGGCCCTATACCCCACTATGATACCTATATACAAGTTTAATAGTTAACAAGAGATTTAATAATTACATATTAAATTTGTAAAGCTGAATACTGTGGCACGTATCATGGCTTGTCATGATACCTATTTCCTAGCTGGATAGTATGGCCTGTATAGTTTGTGGTCTCGTATTCCACATTTATACCTATGTGCAAATTTAATATTAATTAAGAGTTGTTGTAGGCTAAGTACCTACCTAATTAATTATAAAGCGTGGGAATGGACGGGTATCCATAAAAGTTTAATGATGATAACTCTTTGGATTTAATTTGCTTATATGAGTTTGGTTTTAATCTACTGAGCTAAAAACTCACGGTATTCGAATGCCCTGCAGACTTTTATTTTGCAGGTAACATTGATTTTAATGGGGACCATGGCGATTGACGAGGACGGCGCTACACTGAGAGACCCTTAAGACTTGTCATTTCTATTTATTTTATCTTAATTTTATTTTATTGAATATTTTGTCACTTGTTTTTATGGATTTCATTTTCATTTATTTTAGTTGTTTTTTTATTTATTTATTTAAAATTGGCGCCAAAACAAATGTTTTGTTTCGAATATTTCTTTGGTTATTAAACGAATGCTTCTGCAATTATTTGGCTTTTACTCTGATTTATTTATATTTAAAATGAGTCATTTATTTATTTATTGGTTATTTTGAGTCGGGTCGTTACAATTGGTATCAGAGCCCTAGGTTTAAGGGTTCTGTAGACTGTATGTGTCACATACATTTAGAGTTGTCTTTTGGGCCAGTGTAGCACCTCGTCAGCGCCAGGTATGCCTTGAACTTAATCAATTGTATTCAAATAATATTATTATGTTTACAAGTTGGGATACATGTTGAGTAAGATAAAACCCTAAGAGGTTTATTCTTGTTTGTGAATTCAGAATGCCTCCTCGTAGGGCACCTGTGAATCAAGTACCTCTGGATCAGCAAGATGATGGGGAAGATCAGCAGATTCCTGTTACACCGCTCCTTGTTGCTCAGGCTCTGTTGTGACTTTTTCGGATGAGCGATTTGCTATGCTCATGCAAGGTTATGAGTAGAGCTCCAAAGACCAAGACTGAGCCAAGCCTGGATCGATCCTGGGTTGATTGTTGAGGCGAGATTTCTTGCAATGCTTCGCAAGAGTTCGATCATGACTTTTGATGGGAAGTCTATCGACCCCTGCACTGCAGATGCATGGATTTATCGGTTAGAGGCTGGTTTTGAGGAGATTAATGTTCCTGAGCGATTGAAATCTCATTGTGGGGCCGCTATGCTGAAGGAAGGGGCTCGCTATTGGTGGGATTCTACCGCTAGATCGATTGATCGGGTCGATGGCATTATACCTTGGGAAACTTTCAAATCAAAATTCTTTGACAAGTATTATCCCAAATCATACAAGTATCGAGATGAAGAAAGAATCGATGACTTTGACTCAGGGGTCGAGATCATTGCCAGGTATGAGAGAGACTTTGACCGTTTGTCGCGTTTTGCTCCTGGAGCACGTTGCCTATCAGGCAAAGAAAATGGAAGCTTTTGTTATGGGCCTTAGAGAAGACATCCAGGGATTTGTGGAAGCTCATTTTCCCACTACTTATGCTAGTGCCCTTAGCATTGCATTAATCCTAGACAAGTGGTGTAATGTTAGAAATCAGCAACCGACATCTCTAGGGCAGAGTTCTGAGCAGAAAAGGAAGTTTGAGCAGTCAGAGAGTCAACACAATCAAGATTCAGCCCCGAGGCTGATGCAGGGCAACCAGCAACATCAGAATAGATCGGATCAGACTCAGGGACACTCTTACCCTCGGTGTCGTTATTGTTCAAAATATCACCCGGACGGTGTTGGAAGAGGACATGTTTTTCTTGTAAGAAGGAGGGACACATTCTCGCTCGGTGCCGCTTCGCATACCAGCTCCGCTTAATCAGAGACCAGCTCCTAAGGCTCTTCCCCCTCCACCACAAAAGAATCCTTAAAAAGGTAAGATTTTATTATGAATAGTGAATGACTTTTTATTTGTTTTGTTATGATTATTATTTTATATGTTTTGTTTGTTTGTGGGACATGTTGTGATTAAATTAGAACTTTTAAGCTTTGGTGGTCTTTGTGTCTACACCAGCTGGGGTGTTTAAGTTAGCCAGTTAAAAGTTAGGTCTCACCCAATTTTCTATGGTTTAGTCCCAACTAAGTGTGACTTTGATAGTCATTAGTATAAGTTATTTTGTTGTAATGCTAGAAATAGATTGATTGGTTTCCAATCATGTCGTTATAGTTGTGGGTAGTAAGATTTGAAACGTGAAGTTTGAGATGGTTAAAATGAGTCATTTATTTATTTATTGGTTATTTTGAGTCGGGTCGTTACACATTCTTCCTTATGTTTAAAACGTTCGTGGACTTCATCCGTCCGAGGATTCTGCTTTCAGGAAAGGCTTGGAATACTTGGACGGAGCGAGATCTTTGCTTTCGGAGAAGGCTTGGAAAACTCGTACGGGCCGAGGTTCTTGCTTCCGGAGAAGGCTTTTGATTACTCAGACGGTTCGAGGTTTTTCACGTTTCAATACTCCAACGTCTTCTATTCTCACGAATAGGAAGTGCTTGGACGGACCAAGGCTTTTGCTTCCGGAGAAGGCTTCAAGTGCTTGGACAAACCAAGGCTTTTGCTTCCTGAGAAGGCTTTTGATTGCCTGAAAAGATAATATATGCAAACCATGTGAAGCAAAATTATATAATTTCCTTTTTTCTTTGCTTGTACATTGGGTAATCAACAGAAACACAAAAAGAAAAAGGAAAGAAAACAAAGTTATGCACAAGTTCTCGATCTCTTGGGCAATTCTTCTAGTCTTCATCGCTGTCGATGATGACCGTCGGAGTCAACCTCCTTTGCCGCTTTACGGAGGCCAGTTCCTCTTTCAGGGACTTGTTTTCCCTCTCGTAGTAGTTCGTGAGGTTCTTCGCCGATTGAAGGAAATCTTTGAGCGCGTAGTAACGCTCATCCGGTTCATAGCCTTCCACCATCTCTGCGAGTTCTAGGCTTTCTCGAAGAGAACGGTTTTCATGTTCGAGTTGCCCCGTCCGACTGTTCGCCGTTTCGAGAGCCTCTCGGATGCTCTGGACCTCTTGTGTCAAGGCCTCCGAATCTCCTTATCTCTCTTCCTTCTTTAGAAGAGCCGCCTCGAGCCTAGCGTTTTCCGCACGCAATTCCCGGTTTTACCACTTTAGGACTCGCTTAGTCACCTTTGAGGTTGCGGTGGAATCATCCATGTCTTCAATCAGATGCCAGGTGGTTGATAGAGTAGACTGCAGGATATTCCTGTGATCCTTATCCTTTTATAATAGACTGGAGGAGATACTTTGTCTGGGAGTCGAAAAAACTTGCCATTAATTCGGATGGCGCTCGATGCATTGAGCCGTTTCATCTTTCGAGGCGATGACGTGAGGTAGTGAGTAGTCGTGTCAAACGTCTGTCATTCCCATCAAATTGCTTTAAATGCGGTTAATTGGGGGGAGTTAACCGGCTTAATTACGGGTTAATGCACACGTCGTTTCACATGCCTGATTATTCACCTAATGGAGCCCGATTTACGACAGGTGTCGCGATCGTGACAGTTAATCGATCCTTTAAATAGGCTTATGGGAGTTTCCCATTTGCACCTTTGGATCCTGTTTCTGAAAAGGCTTCTCTTTCATTCCCAGATTCTCAAACCTTTTTTTGCTTTCACAGAATTCAAAATTCCATACCATGGGGTTTTCCCATTTCTTCCTGTTTCTCTTTCACGTTTGGCCCTCCTTAGTCATGGCCTGCGTTAAGAGTGTTTGGTCGTGATCTTCTACGCCTGTTTGGTTGGTCTCGACGGACTTGAACCTCTTGGTTGTCATCCTATACGCCTGTGAGGATGGGCCTTAAGGTTTAAGCCGTCCGGGATGATCAGTCACTTCACCACTTCTCACTGCGGCTCCATAGTTTGTTCCAGCTGTATTCGGGAACTGGGGCGAACGATGGGGGGCAACTCGTTTGGTGTTTAAGGAAGCAAGCAATGCATTTTTGCCAAGATGAGCGTGGAGCGACGTCAGATGAAAGAGGTTGTTTTCTGGTTCCCCGCCCCTGGGGTTTCCTTGACCTGATAGAAGAAGCGCTCTCTCGCCTAGCCAGAAGGTAGTAAGAATGGTGTCTCTCTGGCTCTCCTTGAGAGTGATTCCATACTTACTTTTTCTTCTTCGGGCCAGAGCTCGGCTATTTTCCAAAATCCATTAGGGGGCCAGGTGTAGTGAGTCGAAAACCTCCCTGACTTTCATCTGTTGGATTCTGTTGAGCCTCAGACGTGATGAGTTGGTGGAGTAGATGGCGGGTGACTTGGTTTGCTCTCCAGGCAATACCCTCATCCTCTCCTAGGAGGACATCTTCACTGTTTCCTATGTTGTTACCTCAAACTGCATAATTTTGCTTCTGTAAAACTCTTGTAATTCCTTTCGGCCGAGTTCCCGACATGTGGGTCCGAGCCTTACTTGTTTGTTGTGAAATAAAAGTTGGCATTTTATTCACTTGTTATTTTCTTGTTTCATTTTCTGTGCGAGTTACTTTTCCATAGTTCCGAACGCTTGACCATCATCGGCGGTTAATCTAACGGATTAGGGTCTTTAGTTCGCGAGGGACTTAGCAATTTGCCTAATGGATTAGGGCTTTTCATGGTAAAGGCATCGACTGATTGTGTGGAAGGAAAAACATATAATACTCGTATATTGATTTGAAAATGGACTTCTTCGGCCAAGTACTTACATGGTTCTCTCATCCTCACACACGATAAATCCTTAAATGTATGGCGTTCCAAGCCCTCAGAATCATTTCGCCTTTCTGGTCTTTGAGGCGATAAGTTCCTGGCTTGACTTCTTCGATCACCTTATACGGACCTTCCCAGTTCGGTCCCAGTTTTCCCGCTACTTCTTCGATCACCTTATACGGACCTTCCCAGCTCGGTCCCAGTTTTCCCGCTCCGGACTCTTGCGTGTTATGGAAAACTTTTCTCAGGACAAAATCATTGACTCTGAAGCTGCACTGCTTTACTTTCTTTTCGAAGTACTTGGCCAAATTCTGCTGGTAACTAGCAAGACGGATTAGTGCCTGTTCTCTTTTTTCCTCGGCCAAATCTAGTGCTTCTGCCATCATGGTGTCATTTTCTGCTTCTGGAATCTAACTCCGGGTTGTGGGGATGACCATTTCCGTGGGGATGACGGCCTCTGCCTCAAAAGCCATGGCGAACGGTGTTTCGCCGGTTGGGATTCTAGGGGTGGTCAGATACGCCCAAAGAACTCCTGGCAACTCATCTACCCATTTTCCCTTCGTTCGTTCCAATCCTTTTTTCAGAGAATCCATGATAGTTTTATTCGACGTTTCTGCCTGTCCGTTAGCCTGAGGGTAACGGGGTGTCGAATATCGAAGTTCCACTTTCTTATCCGCGCAATACTTCCGTATGGATCTTCCTGTGAACTGAGTTCCGTTATCGGTGATGATGATTTTGGGGATTCCAAAGCGGGTAAATATGTTCTTCCAGAGAAACATTTTGATTTTTCATTCCATAATCTTCGCCAGTGGCTCGACTTCAATCCATTTAGAGAAGTAGTCTGTTGCTACGATCAGATAGCACTTCTGTCCCAGGGCTAACGACAGTTTTCCCACTAGGTCTAGACCCCACTGCATGAAGGGCCAAGGTGCTGAGATTGTAGTTAGCGCCGTTGGCGGTGCGTGAATTGTCTTTGCGAACCTTTGTCATTTGTAGCATCGGGAGATGAAATCTTTGGAATCTTTGACCATGGTGGGCCAGTAATACCCTTGTGTTAACGCCCTGTGACTCAAGAACCTTGGTCCTGCGTGATTTTTGCAGTGTCCAAGGTGCAACTCTTTCAGAACGTAAGAACTTTCTGACTTCCCCAGGCATTTTAGATAGGGTCCACTGAAGGACCTCTTGTATAATTCTCCTTGGATGATCGAGTATCTAGCTGCTTTGAATCAGATTTTTCGCGCTTCTAGTTTCTCTTCGGGTAGAAGTCCCGATCGTAAGTACTCGAGGATTTGGTCCCTTCAGTCCGGCTCGGGCTCCGGATTCTGCTCTACCGACATTACTTGTCCGATCACTCCATCGTCTGCACTCCCCATGTTCGAATCAAGGGTAATACTTGGTTCGGACAAATAATCGACAGGGATAATTCTTCTCGTCTCCATTTAGACTGCGAATCTGAGACTAGCCAGAGCGTCGACATGTCCATTCTCAGCTCTCGGTACTTTGCTGATGGTGTACTCGGTGAACTAAGATAAGATAGACATAACTCTTTCCAGATATCTCACCATTCTAGGATCCTTTGCTTCGAATAGCCCTTTTACTTGATTTACCACGAGTTGAGAATCACTCCTAATGCTTAGGTTCTCGACTCCTAGTTTTTTTGCTCTTTGTAATCCAGCTATCAATGCTTCGTATTCGGCTTCATTGTTTGAAGTTGTAAATCCGAATCTGATTGACTGTTCCAGGAGGTATCCCTCGGGGGTCGACAGGACTAACCCTGCGACGGATCCTCTTGAATTCGAGGACCCATCAACGCTTAGGGTCCAGGATTCCTTCCAGGGGCCTTCTGGTGACGGCGAGCTCGTCTCAATCCCATTCAAGGTTATTGGAGTCATCTCTGCAACGAAGTCTGTGAGGACTTGCCCTTTGATGGTTGTCCGCGATTCGTAAGTGATGTCGTATCCGCCCAATTCTATTGCCCATTTTGTTAGGCGTCCTGAAACATTAGGCTTGTGGAGAATGGCCTTTAGTGGGAAGGTGGTCCTTATCGCTATCTGATGACCCTGAAAATAGTGTTTCAATTTGCGTGAAGCGACTATCAGGGCTAACGCCAATTTCTCCATTTTCGAATATCGCGTTTCAGCGTCGATCATTGCTTTACTTACGTAGTAGATTGGGTGTTGCATTTTCCCGTCTTCGCGCACCAGCGCCGAGCTAACCGCCCCATCAGATACTTCCAAGTATAGAAATAGCTTTTCGTTATCTGAGAGTTTGGCCAGCAGCGGGGGCGAAGACAAGTAAACTTTGAGCTATTCGAATGCTTTTTGGCACTACACTCCCCAACCAAACTCTTTGCTCCTTTTCAGCGCCTTGAAGAAGGGTAGACATTTATCTGATGATCGAGATATGAACCTGTTCAACGCCACCAAACATCCAGTTAGTTTTTGTACACCTTTCAGATTCGTGGGTGCTTACATGTCTATTATCGCTTGAATCTGGTCGGCGTTCGCCTCGATCCCGCGGCTAGTCACCAGGTGACCCAAGAACTTGCCTGTCGAGACTCCGAATGTGCATTTATCTGGGTTTAGTTTCATCTCGTACTGGTTTAGCACTTCGAATGCTTGTTCCATGTGAGCTAGATGGTCCTCTGCCTTCCGTGACTTGATCAGCATATCGTCGATGTACACCTCCACTGTCTTTCCCAAAAGGTCTTTGAACATTCGGTTCATCAGGCGCTGATAGGTGGCTCATGCGTTCTTCAAACCAAAGGGCATCACAGTGTAGCAGTACGTGCCCATATTGGTTATAAACGAGGTTTTTTCTTGGTCTTTTGGGTTCATCTTAATTTGGTTGTATCCGGAGAAGGCGTCCATGAAACTGAGCAGTTCGTAACCGACCGTGGCATCTACTAGCTGATCAATTTTGGGGAGCGGGAAAGAGTCTTTTAGGCAAGCTTTGTTGAGATCCGTGAAGTCAATGCATGCCCTCCATTTTCCATTCTTTTTCTTCACGACCACTACATTGGCCAGCCACTCAGGGTATTTTACCTCTCGGATGAAACCCGCCTCTAGAAGTTTTCGAACCTCCTCGTTGATGATGTCATTTCGCTAGGGTGCAAATTTGCGCCTCTTCTGTTTGACGAGAGGTTGGCTTGGATCGACTTCGAGGTTATGAGTTATGATTTCCGGGTTTATACCGGGCATGTCCGTGTGATCCCATGCGAACGTCCTCCAACTTTTCCTTAGGAGGTTTACCGATCCGTCTCTCAGATTTTCTTTCAGATCTTTCCCAATGCTCGTTGTTTTCTCCTGATTTTCTGGATGGATCTTAATTTTCACCGATCCATCTTCAGGTGCTTCAATTCTTGGTCGAGCAAAGGGCGGGCCTCTTTCGGGGCTTCGATTCTGTAGCTGCTATGCTTGGCATTGTGACTTTAGCTTGACGATTTCAACCAAGCACGACCTTGCAACCTATTGGTCCCCTTTTATGACCTTAATCCCCTTTTCAGTGGGGTGTTTCAGCTTCTGGTGAAGAGTGGAAGGGTGTGCCCCCATGTCATGAATCCACGGCCTTCCAAGTAGGGCATTGTATCCCGAGCGGGCGTCTATGACATAAAAGAGGGCCATTGGGTTTGCGCCTTCAACTCGGACTGGCAGTTTGATAGTTCCGTTGGATTTCGTCACTGTTCCGTTGAATCCCACCAGGTCCTGGAAGTTTGAGGTGAGATCTAATTCTCTTAGCTTCATGCTCCGGAACACAGACATGTAGAGTATATTGATGGAAGAACCTGGGTCCACTAGAACCCTGTTGACTGTATGAAATCTGATGGATATTGCTATCACCAGTGCGTCGTTGTGGGGCAGGTGTACGTCTTCTAGATCTTTCCTAGAGTATTTAATCAAATCCTCAGAAGCGTGCTCGACTCGATAGACGGGGAGTCCAGCTTCACGATGAGACCTTTTGTAGGCGTTGACAGACTCTCCGGTGCAGTGGATTGAACTTATCTGACCGTCCCTCGGTACTTCCACGGGCACGGCGAGCCTCTCATCTGTGTCCCTCAAATCTTGCCTTTCTATCCTTCGAATCAGACCCTGTTCGCATACGCGATCTATTTCTCGGGCATAGATCTTGTAGTTTTCCGTGGCATGGCCGTTGGATTTGTGGAACCTGCAGTAGGGTCTCTCTTTCTTCTTTTCGGAAGGAGTTTCTCGCCATTTCTGCGTGCAGGATCCGTTCCGGACTTCGCTTTTTCGGATCTCTGATCCTACCCCACACGAACTTTCTTTCCACCTCGTCTCTTTTTTCTTCCTTTTCTTCTCCCTGAGCGCCCGCGCTCTCTTCCTTTTCTTTCCTCAGTAGGGGGTTCCCTCTTCTTCCACATTCCTTCGTGTTTCGACCCTGTTCTCCGCATTTCTCGGGCTACCCTTTCGGATTCGTCCTGCGATATCTTTGCCATCGCTCCATCCAATGCTTCTTTCATGGTTGTCGGCCTTTGCTTGTTAAAAGACCTCCAGAGGGGGTGGTTCGGGTGTATAGCCCACGAGAATGCGGTCGCTGCCTCTAGATCATTGCAATCTTTGACCTCTAGCTTGACTTGCCAGAACCTAACAATGAAGTCCCGAAAGGCTTCCTTTTCCCCCATTAGCACATCATAGAGGTCGTGGTTCGTTTTGACGAACTTCTGACTCACGCTATATTCGCTGAGGAAAGCTGATGATAGGTCCGAAAAGGTTTTAATGGACCTTTTGGGGAGGCTGTTGAACCATAAAAGGGGCGAACCTTTCAAGCTCGTGGGAAAGAATCTGCAGGTTAAGGCGTCAAGATCGGGGCAGATTACGCAAGAAGATTCCATCATGTTGACAAAGTGGGCCACATGTTCCATCGGATCCCCAATTCCGTCGTACATTTCGAACTTGGGGAGGATGAAGTGCCTCAGCTGCGGAATGAACATGACTCCTCTCGTAAAAGGGGAATCCCCCAGCTCTCGGGCGTCTGAGTTAGGTTTGGCTCTTTTCTCGGACGCTTTCTTTGCCAACTTTTCTTCAAGGATTTGCCTCGCGTCAGTGTACTTCTGCTACTTTTCCTGGCGTTTGTCCTTACCAGATGACGCCGAGCTTCCTTTGTCGCTTCCTGTGTAACTCGAGTCCTGATGTCCTTCGGCATCCCTCTGGGATGACACTTTGTCTCAAGTCTGTCGGGTGGGGCCTGTTTTGCTTGGGGTGTTTTTTTACTTCGACTGGGAGATCTCCAGGCTAGCGTTTTCCCCTCGTTGGCGGGCCGTGAGCCTGGTTCGTAGATCGTCTTCCGGCACATTCTTTCCCTTATCGGACGTGGTGGCCTTTCGACTCTGCCGCCTGGCTTGGGATTTGCCAGCTCGTGGCTTTGAAGGGCCTCCCTCATCTACCTTTAGGATGTTTTGGCTGTTAGCGTGGACAGCTGCCAAGCCTTTCCCCAGTAAGGCTCTCATTTCCCGTACTTCTTTTCTCAAAGCTTTGTGCGCTTCTACCATCTCTCGATGTTCTACCAGTGTGATGGTGACGGTTCCTGGTGCCGCATCGAGGTTCTGAGCATCGTTGGTTACTCCTTTGTCTCTAGCTGCGTTTTCATTTAGAGCTCGTTGCCTGGTTGAACGAGTGGTCATTGTTTCGACTTGTGGGTACAACGTGACTATCTGTATTTAGCCAGAAATCGAAGATGAACGGCCCCATGGTGGGCGCCAAACTGTGTGGGATATTTCTCATCAAGGTGTTCTTCCACACGGTTGAACACGTCGCATCACGTGTCGTTTCCTTACGGCGGAGCTACCTGAAACACTTAGAAGAAAGACGGTCAGAAGGGCACCGGTGTGGTACTGGCCGAGGAGCATCCGACGATCAAGTTAGGTGGTGGTAGGTGAGATATCCCTTGTGCCGCAAGGAAGAATTAGGTCAAATAGAAATGTCTATCTATCCCTGTATGAATGTGTGTACCTGATTTGATAGGTCAAGTGGCCTTTATAGTTCCTTGATCGTGGGCTCATCGGTGGGGCTAGCATGAGACTAGGCTTAATGGGCTTTCACTCGGCCCCAGAAGGATAGGCTCCTTCAGGTGGTGATTCGGATGGGTCTGTCCCCATGTGAATCGGCCTGGTGTGAGCGCGGTCTGTAAGAAGACTATTTGTACCCTTTACAAATATATATATATATATATATATATGTTTAAGGCCACCGTGTAGTCTTCACCGTATTCCGTCGTTAGAGATTGAAGGAAGAGAAGGGAGATGAGAGAACTTAGTTAGTTTCAATGGAGAAGAGATAAGTTGAGTGGAGAGTCGGAGAAGAGAAGTGAAGGGTATTTTTTATGTTTCACCCCAAAGTGACATCATCAAAGGGTCAAAAAGGGTTAATATGAGAATGGAGGTCAATAACCCTTAGTTATGAATTTTGGAGGTCAATTTACCCAAATTTCCATATAAAAAATCATCATTTGTTAGAATTTCTCTTCTAAAATTCACTTATTAATTGAATACTAATAGGATATGATAAGCGTTTTTTCCACCTCCGAATTTCATGACATCCATATGTTATGTTAGTAAAATTTCAAAAATTACTAAAATAGCATAATTATAGTTCAATAATTTATTGAACTAAAAAAAGTAATAAAAACTAACAAATTCATTGAAATAATAATGAAATATAATCAAATAGTTCGATAAATTATTTAACTTAAAGCAAAAAAAAAAATACAAATTCATTAAAAATACCCATGAAAAATAGGTCAATAATTTATGGAACTATAATTATGCTATTTGAGTAATTTTTAAAAAAAAGTTCTTACAATTTAGTAATTAGTATGCAAATTTATGCTATTCGAGACAAATTCTATAGCAAAATTGCATCCATATGTTAAAAAAAATCATTATTTTTAATGGTATTGGAACAGCTGAGATGTTTAAAATATGTATGTCTCTCAATTTCATTAAAATTAACTTATAAAAAATTTGATTTATAATTTTACAAAAATATAAGCGTTTTAAATCATTTTGGTATTATTTAACAATAATAAAAAAAATTGTAGGGATATATTTTATATTTAACTCTAAGTTTATGGTTCATGGAGTTTAGGAGTATTTTTTTTTCTTAGTTTATAGAAAAGGTGCATAGCCCAATTTCCCACTAATCACCTCAGAATTTTCCATATAATTTTCAATATTTATGCTAATATTAAAAGTTTTTTTTTTTTTTTTTCAAAAGGAAATATTGCAAGGGTTTTATTTTCTCTACAATTATCTTTTGATTCAGTGGTTAGTTTATTAAATTAATTTCTTATACAAAAGTAATCAAAATTTAAACCTATATCCAATTGGAAAAGTTCTCAAATTCGGATCAATTCTCTCAAAATATAGTATGGGATGAAGATTAAAGAAAGGGAATTATTAGGATCAAGCAAAGGATTACCTTCACTCTATCTCATTGCCATCTCTAATGAAATGTTTAAAGTGAAATAAAAATCTGTTGAATAAAATATTATTCAAAAACACACATCAATTTATTTAAATTTTGATTTGATAAAACAGCAAGCACTTGTAGTATACTAAAAAAGTCACCATACATAATATGTTGTATTGTGTTACTTTACTTATATAGAGCTTTTGCCATATTAAAATATGCCCATCTCATCTGTACTAGCCTTACAGAAATATGCAGCCAGCACAGCAATGAGATACATAGCTGGTAGATTGTAAATCAGTCCTATGTTTTCATCTCCATGCTTCAACTGTATTATATATATACAAGTCCAGAGAAAAACTACACTTTCAGATTGTGAGTAAATTATGATTTATCCTAAGATGTTGATTTCAAAATTGGATGATTCCTATCTTGCTTTAGACAATTGTATGGCTTCTTGATCATGGCTTGACTCTTCAGTCCATACAAATTGGTGACATAATAGGGAGACTTCCTGATCTCTTACCTCTTCAAGCTGCATCCACTCTGCCCATCTATCTGCCAGCCCCTCTCCATGCAGTAGATTTACGACTTCCGACATTGTCGGCCGGTCCTCCGGTGAACTTTGAGTGCAAAGCAATGCCACCTGAACTATATTTTCAATTTCTTTGGCTTCATAACTCTTTAGGTTTTTATCCACAACATCTTCAAGCCTATTCTCCCTCAGCAACTTCTTTATCTGTTGAGAGTAATCAGGTTATTAGAAACAGGAAGGAGAGTATTCACATCGAATTATCAGCGACTGTTTTCCTATTCAGATGGACTTTTTCTTCTTCTTGATTTTCAGGGAAAAGGAGCAAACATAGAAGTAGTCCAGACATGAAGCCTTACATGATCAAGCAGAAGAACATCCTCCTCCTCTTCAAGGCGGGAGAAATCTATTGCTCGCTGACCAGTTACAAGTTCAAGAAGGGTTATACCATATCCAAAAACATCCGTCTTTTCTGACGATTTTCCGGTGGACAAGTATTCAGGGGCAATGTGACCCATTGTACCACGCACTTGAGTGGTAATATGAGTCAATTTAGCGTCAACCAGCTTCGCCAGCCCAAAATCTCCAAGAACGGCTTCAAAGTCATCATCTAATAAGATATTTGCAGCCTTCAGATCGCGATGTATGATCTTAGGATTACAGTGCTCATGTAAATACTCCAAACCATGTGCTGCACCAAAAGCAATTTGTTTCCTTGTGGGCCAGTCCAAGCTTCTTTCTCCAGGTTTTAAATCTACAGCATTTTAAACGTTTCACTAAGCATTCGTTTCAGGTTGAGGTCTACTGAGATTAATATGTTGTGATCATACAATTTAAAAGAGAAAAACAACCCATAAAAGAAATAGAACATAAAGGAAAATAGTACCTCTCAAGCGATATGCCACACTAAGATTCTGCATGAATGGATAAACAAGAATTCTCTCAGAGAAGGTTGTACAAAACCCAATCAATCGGAGGAGATTCCGATGCACAGCAACACTAATCAGTTGAACTTCTCTTAAGAATGCAGCCTCACCACCAGGGCTATTATAATCTGTTAGTCGTTTCACGGCAACCTTTGTGGCATCCGAGAGGACACCTTTATATACTTTTCCAAAGCCTCCTTGGCCAATAATGTTTGTTTCATTGAAGTTATCAGTAGCATGTTGGATTTCCCGCAAAGAAAATCTTCTGATTTGCCCAAAGCAAATTTTGCAGTCATCTTCACCTAATACATAATAAATGCTGTTAGTTTCATAAGATTTGCATGCTAATATAATTTCCTAAGGACGTACAACCATTTTACTACTACTGTGATTCTGATTTGTAACCAGTAACCACACATTGTTGGTAAAGAATGCATCCCAAAATATCCACCCTTTTTCCTATCGTCAAATTATCATTTTAGAATTTCTTACGTCTTATTCGGAAATCAAGATCAAATATCCTCAAAATTGAATGATGATACAAAATCAAATCAGATAAAAAACAGTTATCCTCGTCCACTGGAGAAATATAACCAACAAAGATATAGACACAATACATGGGAATATGATTTTATTAACTCCTCATCACTATAAGTAAGAAGGGAAATACAGAAGAGGAGTCAAAAAAGGGATTGAAAAATGAAGGAAAACTTTACCAGCAACATCAACAAAAATAGAATCCCTATGCTTATGCATATAGCAGCATCTATAAGCACAGAAAAAACAGATGGACAGAAGTATAAACCCCCCACAACTTGCAGAACTTGCAACTACTCCAAACTTTGAACTTTTTGCAGAAGCTGTCAAGAAACAAACATGAGGCTCCCACTAAAAAATCTATGAGAAAATTATGGTGAACAATAAAATAAATACAGAACTAACCCCGATGTGGAGAACTAGAAACACAAGGCTTATCCAAACTAAGACCGCAAGTTAAATGAGTTCCTGAAAAACTAAAAGAATGTTTCCAATTCAATAGAAGTAAAACCCACAGTGAGGGTTACAGGACCGATTCTAAAACTATGGATTTAGGATACAGTTTGTAAGTTATTCAAGATATGATAAAGTTTATCCAACTTCAATTGTGAGAAAAGGTTATGCATGATAATAAACTCATTTAGTTAAAAGATTATAAAAAGATCAGCAAATTGAAAAGGAAAAATGTACCAGCAATAAAAGGACCTGAGAAATCCAAAGAAAAAGAAACTCAGGCGAGTGATGTTGGCGATTTTAACATATTGCAAGGTATTTAGTTAAAAGATTATTAAGAACACACTTAAAAAGTCCATTCATAAAATGATGAAATTTACAATGGACAAAGATTTCAACGAGAATGAAAAACAACAATAACTAAAATTAAAATTAACTGCTAAATATGCTTCACAGTTCACACTCTTATGACCATATGGATCTTTTAAGCAATATTGAACCGATATAGTCTGCTCCAATGATCCCAGCATAAAATAAAAAAATGACTTGATTCAAGTTGGCCCTATGTAAGATATAGAGAAAAAGTTGATATTTACAAGTGCTCTTGCAGTTCAATGCCTCTTAAGGAATTTTAATGTCTAACAGTCTCTTAAATGTCAATTCTTTATCTTTACTTAACGGGCTCTTTTACTGGAAATTTTTTAAATTGACCTGAGTGAACTGTCGATATCAATCAATCTATCTTATGTTGTTTGTATCAAAATAAAAAATATAAAATCATAAACATTGGTGTCTTTTCTTCTTAACTCCTGGAAATGTGACAAAAAAAAGATAAAGATAAGTACATTTACTTGAACATTGGAACTGAAAACAACTGCGCCGGGACTTCTCCAGTTAAGTTGTTATCTGAGAGATCCCTGCACCAGCATAGGGGGTAGGCAGGATGGGAGGGAAGAAAGTATAAAAGTTGAAGGTTATACAAGTGATTAAATTAAGACAATAGACTGGGGAAAATTGAAGCCTAGGCAAACATTCTCATAATTTAATCATTCCTTTAATATCTGAAATTAAATCAGGAATGTGATTGGAAAGATGACTCCTCTTAAACACCTTAAACCCAGATAACTAGTCAATTTTTTATGGCTTTATTAAGACACGTTTTTCAGGCTTAGAACAAGGAAAGAACAGCCTTACAGATGCTTTAGACCAGAAAGTTGACCCCAAGCAGCAGGTATAGGGCCATTGAAGTTATTATTAGCAAGATTCAAATTTTGTAGGTGTGTCATGTTAGCTAGATAATCTGGTAGAACACCATCTATGTTATTATTCTGCAAATCCCTGCATGAATAGAGCAAAAACCAGGCCAACAAGCTAGAATCAACAATAAATACTTTGCCATGCTTAAGAAGAACCAAAAACATAAAAATGTCCAATTCACAAATTCATCGAAAAAGGTATAGTGTCGACAAATTATATTATTATATCATCTTTGTATTGCTTCAGAGTGGAAATTGAAATTAACAAGCAACATTTTTAATAAAAATTTACAAGTTTAAAATTTATAATGGGAAGCGGAAGGTTGTTAAGTAGTGACAAAATGAATGAAAAACAAGTAATCTTTGTGCTTAGGATTGCATATCATTAAGCCATAACCATATTTACTATCTATTGAATAAAGTGGAATATTATCAACCCAAGAAGTAAAAATAGGTTTGGGAGATCCAGGGCTAAGTTTTTCTACTAAATGTTACTTTCTTTTTTAATGACTTATTTAACCAAGCTTTCATCTCTGTTTTCTACACACACACACACAAAAAATGGTTTTGGTGAAAGCAAAGTTTCATCCAAGCTACACATCTCGAAGATAAAACCAAAATATGACGGAATTAGGAAAAAGAGAGGAAAATTGAAAAATTAAATTCTATACAAGAAAATTCCAAGCAGATTATTGACTGAAGTTTTATCCAGCTAAATGAAATGATTAAGCTCTTGATTTTATTACATGGATATTTCTACAACCCTGCCTAGTAACAGAAAGTACAATGCTATGCAGCAGGGACAGCTTACAAGCTAGTCAAAAATTTCAGTTTGGTAATTGAAGGAGAAAATGATCCTGAAAATCCAACTGAACCCAAGCTCCTGCAATTAGCACATTCAAAAACTAAATTTACTGCAAGATGAAAGTCAAGTTCTGATGAGATATATGAAAGGTGATGTCAACAGAAAAAATCAGCAAACAAATTCATGTTAATATTCTAAATGATCATATATGTGCTCCTAAAAAAGATGGACTTACAAGGATGTGACGTTTCCATTTCTGCAGGTAATATGAGACCAACTAAAGCAAGGGCTTACTAGATGATAATTCCAATCGGTTATTTGATGATTGGAATCATTGAGTGCCCACAACAAATCAACCAAAGCTTCCCCTATGCATGTAGAAAGCAAAATCAGAGCCATTAAACATATACTGCAGCTTTCAATTGATCAAGCAATCAACCCGAGCAAGTTAAAGACTCAAAGCATAACAAACACTTAAAGAGAAAGGAAATGAATTCAAATAGAATTTCCCAATTTGACTTCTCAGCAAACAAATTGGCAGTCAAATACTCAAAATGTAATAACTCTTGAAAAGTTCTTTTCCTTCAAAATGTTAATAGCTCATTCGTTTGTTCTTTTCATCTAGTTTTAAATAAGTATAATTCTTGAGGACTATCCTCAGATCGACCAAACGGTCACTGAGACATACTTGTAAGTAGTATACCTTCCACATCAGGATCCGTGGATGCATAATTCAACCTCAACAATGAGGACAATACCAGCCCATAAATGATCAGCCTTAAAGGATTCCATCTACAAAACGCAGAAGACATGAGAGTATCTCTATCTTCAACTTCATATAATAATTGACAGGAAGATGTCTTGCCTCCTCCTCCTCCTCCTTAGAAAGTGTCAACAGAGTAAAAAAGTGTTAAAAAAAAAATACAACAGAAAGAATAAAGGAAAGATGAATTTTGGGTTGATGGGTTACACAGATAAAATATAACATTTTAGAGAAGATATCACAATTCAAATCATATAATATAAATCAGTAAGACGTCTCAACTTTTATGCTGTCAGATACATGCTTCTCCTTTTTTTCATATTGATATAAAATGAGAGGGAGGGAGGGGGGGGAAGGTAAAATGTCTTCTTGGTTTTATCTTTCCTTTTTTCCAAACAACATGAAAAGACAAAGAAAAACATCAAGTAAAGAAAATAAGAGAAAGTGGAAAGTGTTACTAGCATGAGGCATTCTGAGACTAGAAAAAGTGGAAGCAAGAAAGAAGGGATGATTTCATGTTAGAGATGAAGAAGCAGGATAAGAGGAGACATTATTAAATAATTCAAATCAGTGATATGATATAATTGGAACAATGTGATGGGATTAGTGCAAGGGTGGGTGGGTCCCACAAAGCATTCTGACAAAAAGATGAGAGAGAGAATAAGGTAAGGTAGTGAGATGCTAGTTTAGTTGGTGGTGGAATCCGAATGAGAATGAGAATGAGAATGAGAATGAGCATTAGAATAGAATCTCTGTTTCCTTTCCATTGCTTTTAACAAAGATCGTTGATTGATCTTTCTTTGTTAATTCACAAATTAATACAAATGGTCACTCCACTCCACCACCTTTGCTTTTCTCTCTAAACCCTTCTTCTTCTTTTTTTATACATTGAAAAAAAGAAAGAAAGAAAGAAAGGAAGAAAGAGAGGAAAATGCACTTTATTTTACAGAGTCAAAAGAAGCTCCCACTCCCCATCCCACTCCCACTCCCACTCCCACTGGACATTAATGCTTAATCCATATTCCCTTTTTTGTTTGGATAACAACAAATCTTAGATTTTTCTGAAAGAAAGAAAAAAGGCAAAGAATACCCAAACCATTAATTACCTTCTTTTTTTTTTTTTTTACAGGGATTGCTACTGATATTGCATCCCTCCACCTTCTCTGTTCATAAGTCACTTAATAATTTCAATCATCTTCATACCCTGCTCTATACTTTTCTTTTCTTCTTTTTGTAAAAATACATTCCGGAAATATTAGGAATTTTATTTGATAAATAATTTCTTCAAATTGATTGAGCATCAGTCTACCTTAATAGCAGATTATGTGTTGAAGAGATTAAGAAGCTGTTTGAAAACTAATTTTAGAACTAAAAACTATTTTTAAAATTGTTTTTTTAGAGTAAAAAAAAAATAGAAAGAAAAATCAATACCTTCTTGTTTTCTAAGTTGTTTTTTAAGATGGGTTTATTTATGTACATTTCCTTTTTTTATATATATATATAATTATAAACAAACTTAACTACTTTTAAGTTAATTCTCATAAAAATACACATACAAAATATCTATATAAGATTGAGAGAGTGACTAAATTTGTATTATTGATCTCTTATTTGTAACTTTTTTTAAAAATGAAAGAAATTTCAATTGATTATTACTTTTTGAATCTAGTCAGATAATGTTGTGAAACTGCAATAAAATTACTGGATAGAGGGTATAGCTCACTTTTTAGCTAAACAAGAGATTAGAGTAGTGTGGGTACTGTACTTTAGTAGAGAATTCAATTGCATTTACAAGCAAAGCAGAAAGTGGGATATTATATTCATATCATAACATTCATTTCCAGACTTTAATGTAAATGAATAAAAGAAATAGAAACATGTTTTGACGGTTACATTGAATAATTTATCGAGTACAATTAGTCGACCCGTGTAGTTCTGGTGGAGACATTAACTGAATGAAACAGTATTTCCTCCTCCAACTGAAGTAGCCTCTTCCCCATGCACACCATCATCTCCAATCAACAATTCATCATCAGGCAAGGCATCCTCAATGGTATCACTAATTTAATCCCCAAACAAATTAAAGACGTAACCACCACATTTTCCACCCCACCCATCCCACCAACTGTTTGATGATTTGCATCCCTCCGGACCCGACCCACCATAAATCCCTCCCCTATAATTCGTGACTGGCTAAAACATAGCACATAATTGAGGTTCCACAAATAAACCAGTACGAATCCCACCAAAAAACCCAGCAATAGCGTGAGTATGAAATACATTTAACCAATTACAAATTGCCACGTAATGATAAAAAAATACATGTCATTAAAGTATAGACAAATCTAGACATGTGTCTTTAAATAAATTTTAAAGAAATAAAATTGGTAAATCAAATAATGTCACGTGTCTTCTTTATGACTATTGGATGACAAATACACCACATGACAATTGGGCTCAAATCAAATAAAGCTCATATCTACTAAAGGTCCACAGAAAACTCTATAAATAGAGTAGACCGTTCACTATTTCAGTAGGTTGAAAAATATTCAGAGACAGAAGACTCTGAAGACTTAAGACTTTTCAAAGACTCCTTGAACAACTCCTCAAAGATCGCTTTGAAGACTAAAGAATTTCGAAGACTAAAGACTTTTCGAACAACTCCTCAAAGACCGCTTGAAGACTAAAGTTTCTACAACATCAACTCTTTGATTCGAGAAATAAGCCGACGGCCCTTGTATCGAAGTTTATACTTGTGAGAAAGAATCAGTGGATTATTTCATTAGAGATTGTAACATTAAATTCATGTGACGACCCGACTCAATGTAAAATAAGTAAATGAATATTAAAGAAACTAATTTTCAATTTACCAATAAATCAGAGTAAAATCAATAAATGCGGAAGTCTTTTTATTAAATAACCAATAAAAGATAAAACAAAACCATTTAAATGTGGCGCCATTTTAAAGGATAAATTTCTAATGAAAATCAAATAAAATAAGTGAGTTTAATAAAGAAAATGAAATATCTCAACAATAGGAAAAATAACCAATAATGGAAATCCGAAGAAATAAATGTAAATGAATGAGTCCTAAGGCCTCCATGTAGCACCATCCTCGTTACGCGCCTTGATTCCCGACATTATTATAGTTACCTGCAAAATTTAAATTTGCAGGGCATTCGAATACCATGCGTTTTTAACTCAGTAGATTAATTTCAACTTATATAAGTAAGCTAAATTGAAATCACACCAAATGTAATAATTATTGGATACTAGTCCAAAACCCCAATTCCTCCTTTATAATTATGGTCAGTAGGTACTCAGCCTATTTATTCAGTAGGTACTTAGCCTATTTATTTAGTAGGTACTTAGCCTATTTATTTAGTAGGTACTTAGCCTACAACATCTCCTTTAATCTTTATTTTAATTAAATTTGCATATATGTATCATAGTGGGGTATAGGGCCACTCATGATACGTGCCGTACTATGCGCTTGAAAATATGATCATAGTGGGGTATAGGGCCACTCATGATACGTGCCATAGACGCGCTCTACAAATTTAATATTTATTAATATTAGGTTCAACCCAAGTAGTAAATCCTAAAGGCTCTATTTATCACCTATTGATAAACCAAACATAATATTAATTAAATAATAATCGAAAGTCATATAATCACATAACACACTTAGATATCTATTAAAAACATCTCCCAAGTCATACGAACAATCATAGGCAAATCAATCATTAAAAAAAGAAATTCAATTTAACACTTTAAGTAGGAATTAACCTACCTTATTAGCAAATCGAGCAAGCAATCGAACTCCAAACGATGCCAAATAAAATCCTAGAGGTGCCCAAAACCTGTGACAACATTTAATTAATATCAATTTCACGAGAACCGGACTAACGGGATGAAAATTGGCCCAAATTGAGCCAAAAATGCCCCTGAACCGACTGGACCAGCTGAACCGGTTCGACTGAACCTTTCTAGACCGGTCCAGTCGGACCGCTTCTTCCCCAAGGCAGTAGCGCTGCCCAGAAACGCAACCTGCATTCTTTTTTTTTTTTTTCTTTTAATACAGCAGCAACTTACCACTAACTCGCCCCACGTACGCTCCGGATGATTTGTAATGAAGCACCCGACCCAAAACAACCTCAGATCCGTGAAGAAAACTCGAGAATCACGGCCAGAAACCGGCGAGCTTGAACGGAAAACGGCGAGCTTTAAACGAACGGAAAATCAACAAAAACTCGTCCAATTAGCACGTAAATCACTTGAGTTCAATAACTAAACAATAATAACAATTTTGAACGTAAAAATACTGAGTGATCCAAGGTAGAACGAAGTCGAAAAATCTCTTGAATTCCCGACGGCAAGAAGCTCAATTCTGACAACAATGGCAGCCCAAACGGTTTGAAAACGAATCGAAGTAAATGGGAAAAACAACGGATAGAAAACGAAATCGTTACCTTACCGAAAATAGGAACGGAAACTCGGCAAATACGGTGTGCGGCTGGCAGAGGAGATTTACGTAGAAGAAGGAATAAACTAGGGTTGATGAAAATATATATATAAGACGAGAAATTACGAGAAAGCCCCTGGAGTAATATATAGAGTTAGGGACAAAGACGGTATTTAGGCCATATCTTTTTACTCGGGACTCGGAATCGAGTGTAGTCAAAGGCGTTGGACTCGTATCGACGCGACGATTAATTATAACCCAAAATAAAATTATTTAGATCAAAATTGAGAAAAAGACCAAAATACCCTTACCTAAAACTCGGGTTGTTACAATTCATCAATACAAACTCATATTTATTTCGCATCTAATTTCTTTACTTAGAAATTTCTTGGTGTGAACAAATTGGCACGCCCGGTGGGACAATCTCTACCTCTCATCTCTTTCTTATCAACTTCAAGTTTCATCAAGAATCAATGGCATCGAAGAAAATATCTTCAACTGCTGCAACTGACTCCCAGGACGGGTCCTATCACTCGTAGTCGTTCTAAATATATTCGACTATAAGAAAACCAATCTCTCCTTATTGTTGAGAGTAAAAAGAAGAAACAACAACAATTATCACTCCCTGAAAGAGAATATTACTATCAAAGCTAACCTTCTTTTTTAACATGAATATGAGGAAAAATCGTTTAATTCTCTTGAACATTCAAAAGGATCTCATGTTTCTGTCATGATGGCAAATGCTGCTACGATTGAAGAACAGATGGCAGAGATGGAAAAAAGACTTTCCACCCTAGCTAAGGCAAATGATGAAAAAGATCAAAAGATTACCTTTCTTATGAAGAAACTGGAGATTCAGGATGATGGTGAATCAAGTTATAGTGCTTCTCAAAACAAAATTATTGAAGATAATAACAAAGAGAAGACCAAACCAGAAGTTCATCAAGATCAACACTCCACCTCAATTACTTATTTATTTGTTCAACAGTTGCAGGACATGATAATGAATCTGTTAGAGCTCAATACGGTGGACCATCTCAAACTTCTCTTTTATATTCTAAACCATATACAAAGAGAATTGATTGTTTGAAAATGTCGACGGGTTATCAACCACCCAAGTTTCTGCAATTCGACAGAAAATGCAATCCAAAGCAACACGTAGCTCATTTTGTGGAAACCTGTGAAAACGCTGGAACTCGCGGAGATTTACTTGTCAAGCAATTCGTCCGAACACTGAAGGGGAATGCCTTTGACTGGTACACAGACTTAAAGCCCGTGGTTATTAATAGTTGGGAGCAGTTTGAAAAAGAGTTCTTGAATCGCTTTTACAGCGCGCGACGGACAGTCAGCATAATAGAACTCACCAATACACGACAACGAAAAGATAAGCCAGTTGTCGACTATATCAACCGTTGGAGATCCCTAAGTCTGGATTGCAAAGATCATTTAACGGAGGTATCTGCTGTTGAAATGTGTATTCAAGGTATGCATTGAAATTTGCTTTATATCTTACAGGGTATAAAACCTCGAACATTCGAAGAACTAGCGACCCACGCTCATGATATGAAGTTAAGCATTACTAGTAGAGGGAGCAAAGAACTTCTAATGCCAAAGCGTAAGGAAAAGAATGAAGTCAAAAAGGTAGAGAATACTTTGAAGTCTATTACGAAGATTCTGGTGAGAAACAAGTAAAGTTGATGGAAGAAATGTCCAATAAAAAATAGATACTTCGGATGTACAAATGCAAGAAGTATTGAATCTTTCAAAGGCAGAAACTTTACAGCATTCTTCTATTTTACGTTATGTACCTTTGTCCCGAAGGAAGAAAGGTCAATCACCATTTGTCGAATGTCTAAAAGGTGTTAAAGTTGAAGATGTTGAAATTTTGAAGAAGGGATTTACGATTCCACTTACAAAAATAATGAATCAGGAAATCAAGAATCCACTTGCGGGCTTTACTCATGATGAGGGAAAAAACAAGAATGAATCTTTTCCCAGCAAACGAACGAAAGAAGGATTCGATCCAAATGCATACAAGCTTTTTGTAAAGGCGGGTTACGATTTTAAAGCTTCTCCGGAGATGAAAAGTTTAAAAATCTTTGATGACGAAAGAGTAGAACTTTTTAAAACACAGAAAAAGCTTTTGAAGAAAGGTTATACAGTATCTATTTCTAGAGAAGAAATTGGTTATAAACCATCTGAGCCAATACGTATAACTAGAAAGGGAAAAAAGAAAGTTGTAAACATAAATTATATCACAGCAGAAGAAATTGATAACCTTGAAACGAAAGAAAAATAAGTTGATAAAAGAATATCTGTCTTTAATCGTATAGAACTTCCGGCGTTCGCTCTCCTATCTTCAAAAGGCTGGGTGTATCTAATATAGAGGAGGAGAATCAACATTATGCTTATGACCGTTCTTCAGTCTTTCAAAGGTTAAGTCTATCTACGTCAAAAGAAAAGAAACATGGTCGAATATCTGTATTTGGTCGCCTTAAAGTGACAAGCTATCAACATAAAGGAGAGACAAAAGCTTTTGGGATAAGATCATCTGCAGAAGAGAGAGATGGTAAAGAAATTCGAAGTATTGTCCCTTCACGGATGAAGAGAAAATCCTCTTTTCTCATTAAAACAGAAGGCTCTCTAAAGGTGAAGCGACATTTCATTATCTCCACCAATTCTCCAGAAGAAGAACATGATGAGAATTTTAAGAAGAATGATGCGACTTGTCATCATATTACAATTGAAGAAACTTCAGATTCAGAAACATTTGAGGAAGATGCTGATGAGGCTCCACCATCACTAGAAGATGGTAATCAGTCAACAGTCAATGAACTTAAAGAAGTAAATCTTGGAATAACAGAAGAGCCTCGCTTAACCTTTCTAAGTGCATCACTTACTGAAGATGAAGAAATTGAGTATGTTAAGTTGCTTACTGAATACAAGGATGTCTTTGCTTGGTCATATAAAGAAATGCCAGGACTTGATCCTAAAATTACAGTTCATCACCTTGCAATCAAAGACGGGTATCGACCAATCAAGCAAGCACAACGTCGGTTTCGACCACAGCTTATTCCTCAGATAGAAATTGAAGTCAATAAGCTAATTGAAGCTAGATTCATACGTGAAGTACAATATCCGACATGGATAGCGAATATTGTTCCTGTAAAAAAGAAGAATGGACAACTTCGCGTTTATGTTAACTTTCGTGACTTGAATAACGCGTGCCCAAAAGATGACTTCCAGTTGTCGATCACAGAAATTATGGTGGACGGCACTATAGGACATGAAGATTTATCGTTTATGGATGGATTATCTGGGTACAATCAAATACGGATGGCTCTTGAAGATGAAGAATTGACTGCTTTCGCACTCCAAACGGCATATATTGTTACAAAGTAATGCCATTTAGCTTGAAGAATGCTAGAGTTATATACCAACGAGCTATGCAAGAGATTTTTGATGATATAACCACGTTGCGTGTTATATAGACGATCTAGTAGTCAAATCAAAGATGAGGGCAAATCATTCACAAGATCTACAGATGCTTTTCGAACGATTGAGGAAGTATCAACTAAAGATGAATCCCCTCAAATGTGCATTTGGCGTGACATCAGGAAAGTTCCTTGGTTTTATCGTGAGACGTCAAGAAATCGAAATTGATCAAACAAAAATAGACGCCATTCAGAAGATGCCCGAACCTCAAAATTTACAGCAGCTAAGAAGTCTTCAAAGGCGTTTAGCTTACATCAGAAGGTTCATCTTAAACTTGGCAGGTCGTTGTGGCCTTTTCAGAGATTGATGAAGAAAGATGTAAATTTTGAATGGGATAAGGCAAGTCAAAATACTTTTAATAGTATAAAAAAGTATTTGCTTAATCCCCCGGTTCTAGGTGCACCCATCTCGGGAAAACCCCTAATTTTATACATTACTGCACATGAGAAATCACTTGGAGCTTTACTTGCACAAGAATACGAAAAGGGGAAAGAACGAGAACTCTACTATCTAAGTAGAACTTTGGTTGGAGCTGAAATTAACTATTCACCAATCAAAAAGATGTGTCTTTCTCTCTTTTTCGCCATCGACAAGTTGAGACATTACATGCAAGCTTTCACAGTACATTTGCTAGCAAAGGCCCATCCAATTAAGTACATATTATCCAGACCCATTATTTCAGCACGATTGGCTAAATGGGTAATTCTGCTTCAACAATATGATATTGTTTATGTTCCGCAAAAAGCAATCAAGGGACAAGCATCGGCAGATTTCCTAGCAAATCACCCAATCCCATCAGATTGGAAATTATCTGAAGATTTACCGGATGATGAAGTCTTTTGCATTGAAATTATTGAGCCCTGGACTATGTACTTTGAAGGAGCAGCCCGAAGAAATGGAGCAGGAGCGGGTGTAATTTTCATTTCTCCCAAAAAATATATGTTGCCATACAGCTTCACATTTGATGGATTATGCTCAAATAACGTTGCTGAGTATCAAGCGTTCATCATTGGTCTTCAAATGGCATTAGAGATTGAAATATCACATATAAACATCATGGTGGTTCAATGATAATCAACCAGTTATTGTCAGAGTATGATGTCAAACTATACCTTATTTCAAACTTGCTAAAAATTTTTTAGAGAAGTTTGAAATCATAACCTTAGAGAATATTCCAAGAGCAGAAAATAATAAATCAGATGCTTTGGCAAATCTTGCAACTACACTAACACTTGGTGTGGATGGAATCTTAAATATCCCTCTCTGTAAAAATGGATCATGCCACAAGCTGAAAATGAAAATCAAGATATCGATGTGATATCTGTTTATGTCATAGAAGAGGAAGATTGGCGACAACCAATTATAAACTATCTCTAATATGGAATACTCCCTTCAGGCCCCGCCACAAGAGTGAAATCTGGAGAAGAGTGGCTCGATTCATATATTATATAGTTTAGGACCTGATTGATGGGCACCACAAAGACCTGAATTTATGTATCAAGTCAGGCGCTAGAAGAAACTCATTTAGGCCATTGTGGTGCCCATCAATCAGGTTCTAAACTTCATTTTCAATTGAAGAGAACAGGATATTATTGGCCTACAATGGTCCAAGACTCCATGGAATATGCAAAAAAGTGTAAAGCTTGTCAATTTCACGCTAACTTCATTCATCAGCCTCCAGAGCCATTACATCCAACTGTGGCTTCTTGGCCTTTTGAAGCATGGGGACTTGATCTTGTTGGGTCTATAACGCCCAAGTCATCCGTAGGACACTCTTACATTCTTGCAGGAACAGATTATTTCTCCAAATGGGCAGAAGCCATCGCGTTGAAAGAAGCTAAGAAAGAACATGTAGCAGATTTCATTCGTACTCACATCATTTATCGATATGCTATTCCCCGTTATATTGTAACAGATAATGGAAGACAGTTTTCTAATAGCTTCATTGACAAATTATGTGAAAAGTTTTCTTTCAAGTAATATAACTTTTCTATGTACAATGCAGGAGCAAATCGTCTTACGGAAGCTTTCAATAAAACACTTTGCAACTTGTTGAAGAAAGTAGTGTCAAAGACAAAGAAAGATTGGCAAGAAAAGATTGGAGAAGCATTATGAGCATACAGAACAACTTATCGCACTCTTACTTAAGCTACGCCTTATTCTCTTGTTTATGGGGTGGAAGATGTCCTTCCTCTAGAAAGAGAAATTTCATCTTTACGGATGATGATTCAACAAGGATTAACTGAAGAAGATAACACAAAGATACACCTTCAGGAGTTAGAAGCTTTCGATGAAATAAGACTTGGTGCTCAACAGTCTTTAGAATGTTATCAAGCGCGAATGTCCAAAGCCTTCAACAAAAAAGTGCGACCTCAATCATTTCAAGTGGGCGATCTTGTACTGGCAGTTCGAAGACCAATCATCACGACTCGACATACTGGGAACAAGTTTACACCCAAATGGGATGGACCTTATGTTGTAAAAGAAGTCTACACAAATGGAGCATACAAGTAGTAGATAAAGATGGATTAAGAATCGGCTTCATAAATGGCAAATTTCTTAAAAGATATTACGCTTGAAATAAATAAATATTTTGTACTTGAACTACGTTTGACTTTATCCCTATTCATATAATGGGTACGTAGGCAGCTTAAAGGAAACTTTAAGTTCGGTTCACAAAAAAAAATCATTGTACTTGAACTATGTTCAACTTGATCCCTAATCATATAAAGGGTACGTAGGCAGCTTGAAGGAAACTTTATGTTAGTTCATTAAAAAAAATTTATCACTTGAACTACATTCACCTATGTAGGCAGCTTAAAGGAAACTTTAAGTTCAGTTCATTAAAAAAAAATTACCATTTGAACTGCATTTGACTTGATCCCTATTCATATAAAGGGTACGTAGGCAGTTTAAATGAAACTTTAAGTTCAGCCAACCAACCAAAAAAACTTTCAATATAATGTGACTGGGGTTCAGTTCAATATAAATAATTTAGAAGAAATTCCAAGTTCATTCAGTTGAAAGTAATAAAAAAATAAATTTCATTTATAAAAAAAAAGACATAAAACAAAATATGATTTCAATTCAGGAAAGTACAAAAAAAAAGAAGTTAAGGAGTCCACTTATACTCTTTCAACTCTTCACGAGACTTTTCTAATATCTGACAAAGAGCATTTAAAGACTTCACATCTGATTCAGTCAAAGTCGAAACATTCTCAAGGGCACTTACTTCTTCACGTATTTTTTAGGCTTCAGATCTTTGATGATTTAAACTTTCATCATTCTCCTCATTTTTAACTTCCAACGCCACATGCTCCGCTTCTAATTCTTTGATCTTTGCTTTCAATTCTTCGATCTTTCGAGTAATTTCATTGAACGTTGCTGGAATTCATCTTAATTTAGAAGTAAACTACTCTCTTTCAAAGATGATTCCTCCAAATGAGACTTGTGCTCAACTAGCTGACGATCTCGATATACTGTGGTCAATTGCAAAGAGAATGATGATTGCAACTCGTTATACCTCTTAACTTCCTGAAAATACCGGTTCACATTATTTTGTAAAGGCACTGAATCAATTGCATTAATTTCTGAAATGGCGTGAAGTATTTTATATATTCCCCCCTCGATATTCAGAACCATCTCAAAAGAGGTACAAATAAGTTTTTGTCGAATAGTTTCCCACATGCCTAAAGCAGTTTGGCACCGAAAGTTTGAGATCACATCGTCTGCACAAAAATTAGAAATTTCTGAATGAGGGATACAAATCTGCTTCCCTTTGTTTTGCTCATCGTCAACTCTTTTAATGGGAGAATTATCAGGTATCACTATAAAATCTATCTCCAATGCCTTAGAATTTTGTTCGACAACCACAGAATCGAAAACATTAGGACTCGTGAATGAATGATCACTATGTTGTCCTTGAATTTCTTGATCAAAATCATCACAAGGAAGCTCAAGTTTATAAAAAAAATCAATCAAGTAAAACAAAAGAAAATTTACTTTTTAAAAAAAAAAAAAAGAGTGGTGAAGTTGTTTTAAAAAAATGATAACTTACCAAAGCTGCAGCTTGATTTGGAAAATTTGAAGCACTTGGAACATCATTAAAAAATTCATCGTCATAAAGAGATGGCTTCTTTGATTTCTTAGGCCTTTTCCAATGACGATCACCGGTACTACTGTTGCTGTCATTTTTATCTCTGGAAACATTAATTATCGGTTGCAATAACTCGGTTTCAAGTAGGCAGATCTTTTTACCTCCATGTTCATTGTCGTTGCCAATACCTTTAGGTCGTTTCGGTTTTGATGGTAAAGGAAGATAGCTAGCTACTAGAGCGTCAAATCCTTCTTTCAGATAATTTCCATGCTTATTTGACCACCAACTCTTATAACGTCGGG
Organism: Gynostemma pentaphyllum; assembly: GCA_028015215.1. NCBI lineage: Eukaryota > Viridiplantae > Streptophyta > Magnoliopsida > Cucurbitales > Cucurbitaceae > Gynostemma > Gynostemma pentaphyllum. Next base: position 68,582,688 of record CM051355.1, on the reverse strand, counting down.
AGACTTGGTATTGAGGATTTGAAATAGGTACTGGAACATACACTTGAGACAATGATTTAGAACGAATGCAAATTCTCCAATGGCATAAGACATTGTCCAAGTCAATAAAAGGAACGTCTCCCAGTTCATTGGGTATATCCACTATAAGAATTTCAGAAATAGGTGACATCCTTTTGGCGTCACCTATTAGAATAGGTGACGGTTTTTTGACCGTCACCTATGGCAGTGTCACCTATTTAAATAGGTGACGTCCAAAAAAAACCGTCACCTATTCGAATAGGTGAGGCCAAAAAAACGTCACCTATTCGAATAGGTGACGGGCAAAAACCGTCACTTATTTGAATAGGTGACGGGTAAAAACCGTCACCTATAGGTGACGGGTAAAACGGGTCACCTATTGGAATAGGTGACGCCAAAAAAACGTCACCTATTCGAATAGGTGACGGGTAAAAACCGTCACCTATTTGAATAGGTGACGAATAGGTGACGGGTAAAAACCGTCACCTATTTGAATAGGTGACGGGTAAAACGGGTCACCTATTTGAATAGGTGACGCCAAAAAAAGGTCACCTATTTGAATAGGTGACGGTTTTTTGGCGTCACCTATTCAAATAGGTGACACTGCCATAGGTGACGGTCACAAAATGACCGTCACCTATTCAAATAGGTGATGCCAAAATAGCGTCACCTATTGTCTAAAATTTGAGAAAAAAAATATATTTTTTAAATTAATTATAAATCAAATTTATATAATATACCTGTCAAATTTAATTAAATATTACAATCTCAAAATTTAAATATTACTCGATGCCTAGATGAATTACATTCTATAAACAAAAAATTAAATCATATCAATACAAAAAAAAAACAAATAACTATGAAAAATTAATGTTCTTGACGTCAAGATCATCAAGCACCTCATCACCATGTCTTGATATGGCATAAAGGGCGAGTTGCTAGATCAGCCTACGAATATTCGAGATAGAAGGTGCTTACAATCCAAGGAAATTCTAACGTAGTGTGGTATTGAGTAGTGGACACTGAGAATCCTCTGCTTGAAAGAAATTAAAATATGCTTGTTAAGACATTATGCAGCAAAGCAATTGGAAATCAACAACAAAAAAATTGCAAAATAACAAAATTAGCAATGACTAACTTGCAGTGTTTTCCTAAAGTTTTTGAGACGGGGTGCTGGGCTTCCATCTAAAAGTGTGTTCTCCAACTTATTTAGGTAAATATAAAATTGATCATAATTATAACTACATTGTTTTGATCAAAGAAATATCTCATGTCCCAAAGAGATTTACAAAATGCAACCGCCTAAGTGCCATTAACAAGAATTAAGCACTAATTCCCACACAGATTAAAGCTATAAAGTTCAATAACGTACCTTATTTTGTGCCAGTAGTCATAGAGAAAGTATTTAATCAAGTCCTACTTAAGGTTCAAACCTAAAGCTTGCACATATTGACAATAGTACAACATGAGATTTAAAATACTTGATCATAATCTGGAATTTTTAATATATCTTAAATTTACCTCTTTGGTCTTGATATGCAAGGTTCCACATCCACAAGATTCAGTTCAAGATGAGAGGAGTACACTCTTTCAATTTGCGACTGCATTCATCTCGTTAAAATCTCAATCAGTCCAACAATGTTTAAAATATCCAACTAATTTGAATGGTTGGATTCTTAGCTACAATTAACACTTTTAATCAAAGAAATCATAAACATCCTCCATATTGTAGGAAATAAACTAGAAGCTACTACATAAAAATATAAAAATATTGATTGTCTTCAAGGCAAGAACGATTTATTAATTAAAATACAGGACCAAGTCAGTGGTAGATGACAATTAACAGGAAGACACGAATGTAGCTCCTAATTCTAACATCACATGGTTTATATCAGTGCATCATGTAATCTATATTACAAGTAAAATAATTGAAGGACTTTTGTGCTAAAATACAGTTTTTAAACATGAAAAAAAGATAGTATTCAACCCAAAATACAGGAACAAAGGCGTGCAAAATTCTAGATTAAAACAATGATGAAAATTAAATAAATTATGAGCAAAAAAAAATGACATGGTGTATTAACTACCTACTCAACATTACAATAGGAGCATATTAAGGTTCTGCAAAACCAAGAGAAAAACAGTGAGTCGTAATAGTTGTAATATTCCTTAAAAACATATATGTAAATGATTTTGTGATATAATATTGGAATGGTTTTTCTATGAAAATATTTAAATGACGAAACTATGATAAATTTATACAGTTTCTGCAAGTATAAATAACAATCGAATTTATAGCAGACATTGCACCAATAATGCTACTAATAAGATATATTGTATACGTGGCCGAGTGTGTTCGAATAATTTTTTTTGAAAAAAACTAATAATCCATGAGTCATACCTGGTTGGTTAGGATCAACAAGATACGTATACATAAAATACTCATCATTTATATTAACAATTATAAAAACATGCTCTGATTCTCTAGCATCGTGTTTATGTATCGTCATAATCGTATCTTGCCAGCAGATTAGTGATGATATCACTCTAAAAGACTAAGTGTATTAGATAGACTCAATTCAAGAACAGGTGTGGAGACTACAAATCATACCCGGTTGTGGGGGTCAAAATTACATCACCTTCTTGAAAAGTTCCATGTGATGATGCATTATTCTTCACCTGAAATAAAATATCTTCTAAGCGAAAAAAAGTTCGACATAATCACAAAACATCTTCATACTAATCAAATTTCAATGATCATGGAATAATTACTGTATAAAAATAAACAAAAAAAATTAGCGTTTTAGATAATCCTTTTATAAATTGTTATGTGGTCACTAGTTTATCTCACCTAAGACATTGAAGACATTGAGAAGCCACATAATCGATGCATGAAATGAACGAAATAGTTCCAAACTCAGACGTGAGTCATATGTCAATCTTTTATCTTTCCTGAAGAAATTACTATTATACATCAAATCTAAAATCATTGTGTATAATCTTTCCCTAAAAAAGAAGCATTGCATGTATGAATAAATTAGCTATGGTTGACTTGCCACAAGCAAAAAAGAGAAAAATAAGATCATACCAGATAGCTAAATGAGGAACATTATTTAATGTGATTGGCAAAATGCGATTGATCCTTTTGAGTGACTTATATATATAATTGTCAAATTTTAGTAATTTTTTATGGTTTTTTACTGATGTAAGCTGGAGGATAAAAAAGTCTTAAGCATACATGTTGCCCAATAACACACTGATCATATGTCTAGCAGTTATATATTAAATAATCTCTCCATAATGAGAGCCTTGTTTGAAAAACCTATCCTACAGCACAATTAGAAATGCCCTTCCAAATTGCCATTCTAGTCTCACTTATAGGAAATTCAAATGTTTTGAATGTTAAGAATTTTGAATTGAGAAACAAAAGTATATTGCAAGATGCCAGTCATTTATATTTATTAGCAAGCCATTGATCTCAAAAGTAGGAATATAAAACATATTAAAGTTGAAATCCACAATGACAACCCTAACTAACCTGCACGAGAAAGAAGCCACAAATAGATGTTTATCGTAAAGCTCCACATCATTACTCAAAGGCGAGGGCGCTTTGATATTCTTCACAGAATTTCCCAACACATTCAAACCGACTCACTGCATTTCGCTATCATGAAGAAAGGAAGAATTAGGTTATTTTTATCATATACAATAGTAACACGATACTAATGATGTTTCATAGCAAGTGCTATCTTGGTTCCCAACAATGAACTAAAAATAAGATGATGTTGCAAAAATGTATGCTTGCAATGAATGATAATTTTAATCTTGAACACTAGAATAAAATATAGAGATGAAGTCTCAAATCTACCTTGGGAAGTGAATGAAAAAAATAATTATTTACAACATTTTGCTTTGAACCAATCATATATTCATTAAGTCATAAGTTATATAACTGAAACATAATGAAAAGACAAGTTGAAGACTTCCTAACAAGACAATAATCGGAAGTTCATCAAAATGGCATGTCTTAATTTTTGTAAGGAAAACAAAGTTGTGAAAAGCCAAATATCAAACTACCTTCCTCAAGGGACAACCTGAATGGATCTCTTTTCCAGGTTCAACCGCATGTCCGCTAAGTTCAAACTTGGACAGGTGAGCGGAGCACTTATGAAAATATCACATTATTAAAGAAGTTTGTAAGGTTTATGCATACTATTTCAGGTGAAAAATTGAAACACAAATAATCTCTTTAGAATATCAATCAAATGAGCTTTTTAGCGCTTATAAAAGAAACATTTAAAATCTAATATCATTCCCTCCACACTCCACTTTGAACAAGAGTACAAGAATATGATGTAAAGCAAAACACAAATTCAATTCAGAGATGCGTTTTTAATATTCAATTAGAGAAGGAGAATATTGAGTACCAAGAATAAAGCTAAAAGGCTTAACATATATAAAGAGATTGACCACATCCAAGACGAAATAAATCGGGAAGATAGTTACTTTTTTGAAGAAAAAGTAAGACATTCGTGGACAGTGCATGACAAGTTGAACAGATTAAATAACAAGCTTACAATACCCATTAGATGACATAGGAGCTTGAGAGAGGATTTAGGGCCAGGGTCTTTGAAATTTCACAAAGAGAAATGAAATAATACCCATTAAACAACATACATCTCAGATTGAGAGAGGCGCCAAGCTTAGGGGTTCGATTTAGCCTGATTCAGTAGAAGATACACATCTGAGCCTTTGATTTTTCAGAGATGGGGTTAGTGAGATGGGGTTATATGACAACTACTGATAATGAAATAAGTGAAATGATTGCCAGAGAGAAGTGTAATTTTCTTTCCAGGGTTGTCATTATCAAGTTTCAAGATGTAATAGCATTTCCAATGGTCAAACCCATCCAAATCACACCAAATGAGATTATCATGATAAACATCATTTCGACAAGCTAAATAGAAGAAACAAAAGTCTCTAGATCTTTTTTTACATATTATGGAATGAAGAAATCCCATTGAAAAAGAAACTGTAGCAAACGTTGAAAAAGAAATACAACATATGTAAACAAAAGAACTTTACAGGCAAGCCCAAAACTAACGAGCACCCAACTTTTAAAAATCAACAAAAAAGTATGTTCACATTGTCCAATAATTAAATGAGCCACATGTAGTTTAAATAGTTATACTCCACTAACAAGATCATCTGAAGGCGTATCTTGAGAAAACTTCCTACCCATTTTACCATAGTAAAAAAAATAAGGAAAGGATCTAAGGCTTTACCTGCAGGAACAAGTAAAAAAAGATCCATCACGAGACCAAGCTAACCACCGAAAGAAAGATGGCAATGTCTCATCATGGAAAAATGGTTTCTGGCAGACTGCATTATAGAGCATACATGAGAACTTGAGCATAATCAATTACCAACGTCCCAATGAGTGCTCAACAAAACTCTGAAAGTTCTTGACCTTGGAATCATCTTCTGCCTTGGTAATAACATGTTGACAAACATAATTTACTTTCTCAACGCTTTTATTTTTGGTCGGGGGTTTATTGACATAGATTCTGTAGCTTCTGTCTGTCAGAGATGAAGCATACTTGCCTAGGGGGTCCAACGCTACCCCTTAAACATAGTGCTAATTATAAAATGTCATATGTTCCAATTTTAAAACTTAAATTTGACAAACAAACTGGTTGTTTTCAGGTCAGATTTTGAGCTTCATGGCTTCACAACAAGTTTAAATAAAAAATAGGCCTTACGATAATGTCTTTAGGACCTTCCAAGTCAGACCATTTTCCAAATGTTGTAACTTCCATATGATAAGTTCACCTCGTGTGAGAAGGGGAAACAATGATATATACAAGTGTTAAATTAACTCCAGAGTAATTAGCTTAAATATGTAATGAAAATAAACATTTGTAATAAGCTAGAAGTACTACTGTCAGCACCAAAGGCAAGTTGTTCTCCTGCAAGGAAAAACGAGTGTTAAGTTCAACCTTCAATGGTCTGGAAGACAAGAAAAAAAAAATTAAGGCAGATGCTAATGGCACCCAAAGATATCTTCGTTCACCCCTCTTAAACTTTTTAGCACTAAAAGACCTTATCTTAATTATTCCATATTTATAATTTGAACAACAATTTAATTTTTGTTCTTGGTCCTAAACATATTCTCAATGAGCCAAATCCAATTTAATTTGATAATGTATGATGACTCAATATAGACATAATTCATGTTGATGGTTAAGAGAGGAGAGAATCTTGTAGTACCAATGCTAAGGAGATTCCATATCATCTCATGTTATAAAATCATAGTTTGATTTTGAGACGAAAGGTGAGACTACTAATAATTAATGATTTGTGATACAGATAATATGTTACATAAAGCATACAGATAAGATTACTAATAATTAATGATTTGAGACGGAGTTGTTCTTGGTCCTAAGCATTCTCAATGAGCCAAATCTACCTAAAGCATTTAATTTGATCATGTACGATGACTCAATATAGACATAATTCTCATGTTATAGTTAAGAGAGGAGAGAATGTTTTGAAGTACCAATGCTAAGGAGATTCCATATCATCTCAAGTAATAAAATCATAGTTTGATTATGAGACGAAAGATATCAAATTAGAAACTACTAATAATTAACATAATGATTTGTGATACAGATAATATGTTACATACCAGGAAGGTGAGATTAACGGTGGAACCATGATAAGAAAGGTCCTGCTTTGATAGGAAGCAATGGGGACTTTTTTCCATCCATTCCTTGAATTTAATAACCAAAGCTGGTAAAAAAAATTAAGTATAACAATTAGTCTTTTGTTACATACATACCCAACCATTGAGTGGTATGCTAAATATCCAAAATAAAGTGCTTTTCGACACTCCGAGCACGATGCAAAACGGAAACTTTTTGGATGGAAAAATGAACACTTGAAATATCACAAGTACGACTATGAAATAATTGGGTGGGAGTGATCTGAGCGTTAAGATCGGAATCAAGAGCACAAAAGTGAAACCTACAAAAAGGGAAATCGGATCCAGAGACCTGAAAATCAAGGGTCCGATTTTTATTTATATGTAACCGAATAACAAACTCTAATACACTATGCTATCTATAGCATAATAGCTCACAACAATAAAACTAGCTTTAACATGCTCGTTAGATTCAAAGCCTCACCGAAATTCGAAAAGGCTTCGATCCCAAGTCGATTGAATTTTACTAACGTCTGACATTGTTGTGAAAAATTATAAATGAATGGAAAATCTGCTAGATCCATCGAAATATATAGACGGAGAAACTGAGAGCTAGGGCATATAAGATCGAGTTAGACCAGACATCGAATCAAAGTGAAATTAGGGCTGATAACAAGAAAATAAAGTGAAATTACCTGTCTTTGATTAGTCGTTGAAGCTGATAACAAGAAAGCAAAGTGAAATTACCTGTCTTTGATTAGTCGTTGAAGCTGATAACAAGAAAACAAAGTGAAATTACCTGTCTTTGATTAGTCGTTGAAGCTGATAACAAGAAAATGAAAAAGCAAAAGAGAGACGATGACTTCGATTCGCTTTCAGTTCACTATTCGATTCGTTGTTGATATGAGTCGATCCGTTGCTCCCTTTGATTCACTCTTCACCTTTCGATTCAATCTTCCATTCATTGCGAGCGATTTGGAGCGAGAGAGTGAGAGAGTGAGGGCTTGGAGCGAGAGAGTAAGAGAGAGAGGGCTTTGATTTCATTTGTATGAGTGAGAGAGCGAGAGAGCGCGAATGACTTCATCCGTGTATTTCAATTCCAATTTTTTTTTCTAAGTTTTCATATGTGATAGCGAGCAAGGGAATGGGTGACGTTCTTTTTTTTAATTTTTACTGTTCATCCGTGTATTTTATAAAAGTGTCACCCTTTCTTTTGGCTAGTGTCTCCTAAACCCAAAATTCTTATAGTGATCTAGATGAAACCCAAATTATCTACTAAATATGCAAGGACTATATGATTCTATTATCATGGAAGTCCCATGTCTTGATGATAAATAACATGATCGAAGACTGTAGTGTGAAATCGTGATACGCAAGTGCACGTAGTCTAACAAGTAATAAAGTGATAAGAAAGATATCGTTCCCACGAGGATTAGTGATTCAAAGTGGTGTTTAACAAATAATTTAAGGAATAAAAAGCAATGATGTTTTGAAGGTGATGTGATTTATGAAACTAAACAACTAAAATTATGAAATTATGCAATACTAAATGACTAAATTCTAAATTAATTATGGAAAATAAGTAAGATGGTTTAAAGTAGCTTAAATTACTCCTAAAGTATGCAAGAATATTAAGGTGATTAAACTATGTAGTGACAAGTGGTTGGAAAATCAAGAATCCCACTAAAGAGCTTTAGAATTCACAATGTTGCAGCAGTGCTGTGGCTGTGCTGCAGCAATCTGCAATAACAAATACACTTTTTATGCAAGTAAACCCAATTGTTCAAGTCACTTCGTCAAGCCTAACATGATTCTAACCCAAATTAAATCCTATGTCTAGGTAAAATTAGATTAAGAAATATGTTTTAGTGTTCCGGTTTAGGCTTTAGGGTGTAACACATATGTCTATGCATTACTAAAAACAATTTCAAGAATCGTTAACCCATATCAATCAATATTTTTCCATTCAATTTTAACCTTTTCAGAATTAAAACTAAAATAAACAATTCACTTAGGTTGATCAAGCATAAGCAAAGAGACAAAAATATCAAACTATTGATTGAACATAAAAACTGAATTTATTAAAGCCATGAAAACTAATCCCCCTTAGGGTTCATCTATCAATTCTAACCTAAGAAATTTAGTTCATATGGAAACCTAAGTTAAGCAAAAGTAAATCAAATCCTAACATAACTTGAGTTCAATAATGAAATTCTAAAAGAATGAAGAATAAAGAATAAAGAATGGAGAGTAAAACTAAATTCTCCAATGAAAAAGAAGAATCCTTCACGTAATCGTTGCTGCTCTTCACGTTCAGACTGCCTCCTTTTGCTCTCACGTTGGATTCTGCCTCTCTTACGTCTCTAGGGTAAATCTTTTTATGAATCTTCGTTTTTTAATTCTCCTCCTCTAACCGGACTTGGGCTTCATCCAATATATCTAAATAATAGCACCAAGATAGATCCCATTAGTGGGCTATTTGTTCCTCATGTGAATTAGCTAATACAGGCCCAAAAAGATGATATTTTGGGTTGAAAATCGTGACTAAGCTGTTGTCCGCACTGCCAGAGCACTGTGCCAAAATCTGCTACTTTCTTCTTTGTTCCTGCATGAAATTTGTAACTCTTTTAGGACTCTCTTTCATTCAAATTGACAAGATTAAATACCGAAAGTCAAGAACAATCCTAAATATACTTTAAAGTGCTAAAAACCCGAGTTTTTTTTTGCTCAAAATAAGCTTTATTAAAGAATGATTCTAAATGAGTTCAAAGTGCAAAATATGAGTAAAATTCAATCAAATAATTATCACATATGCATTAAAATAGGACCAAATAACTCTATTTTATAGAGTTATCAAAGACTCACAAAGTATGAGATGCCAAAATGAAGGTTCACATGCCAAAATACAGATTTTCCTCCATTAATCACCTCACGAGCGTGCAAAACATCAAAATGCTTAGCCCTCACCTTCGGCAGAAAAATTAGCCATCATCGGACCTTTAACTTCTATGGACATTTTATAATGAGTGTTGAAATAATGAGCAAGCCAACCATAAACATGATGCACTGGGAAACAAGACTCCGAGCGACCAGCTAAAGGAAAAGAATTGCTGATTTTTCCTAATCCATGATAAGTGTTGGCAAGTATACTGGAACGACAAGACTGTAAAAAAAACCTTCAGCCATTGAGCTAGCTGTCTTAAAAACCCTCGGGCGAATGAAATTGTTACCTTTATAAGGAAACACGAATACACACTGCTAGCAAGAAAGAAAAGCTGCTTAATAAGTTTTCTCTTTCCATTCATCTTTGACTCCAAGATCATAAAATATTTTCTCTTCTTTATTTGACTATTCACGCTTGTTGGAAGACAAACTATTTGGATTATTAATTGATCGAGAACGAATAATTTTTTTCGGTTTTCTGGAAGGGGGTTTTAAATATTTTAAAACACCTTTATACCAAAAAGAAATCCAAGCTTCAATATGAATTGGGAAAAAGACACTTTTGGTCCCTGAGTTTTCATTTTGTTTACCATTTGGTCCCTGAGTTTTAAAAACAGACATTTTAGCCCCTGAGTTTTCATTTTGCTTACCATTTGGTCCTTGCTGTCAAATATCTGTTAAATATTTAACAGACTGCTGACTTGGCATTAAAATATTTGTTTAATATATATTTTGGTGCTTATGTGGCATATTTAAATGAGGTGGCATGTTAAATGAATTTTATATTATTAATTTTAATTTATATATTTTAGATTAATTATTGATCCCCTTTCTCCTTCCCCCCCCTCTCTCTCTCCTCTTCATCTCCTCCCTCTCTCTCATCTGGACTAAAAATACTTCATCTTCTATGAGAGCCACCACCGTAATTCTCCTCCCTCTCTTCACTCTCCGGCCATGGATGTTTCCCGATGAGAACCACCACCCCAAAATTTACACATAAGAAAACGTAGATCTAGAACGACCCAAAATTTACAATTTTTCTCAGATCTAAAATGACTCAATCAATATCTAGTGAAAATTCATCGTCTCTTACCTTCACCATTCACCTTCGATGAACCCAGAACCTCGTTTGAGAGAGGTGACGAACCATGGTGAACCAGAAATTTTACCTTCATTTTTTCACGATTTCACTCCGAATGAAGCTTTTAATTTTGTACCAATCGAAAGAAAACCCATATCTCAATGAAGGTAGTGGCAAGAAAACCCTCATATGATCCAACTTCTCAAACTGAAGGTAGTTGCAAAATAAAATAAAATTGAGCTTTGTCTGAATGATAGACTTTCTAAAGGATGTTACCCTTGTACATCAGATAGAGCTTTCAAAGCAAAAAAAAAAAAAAAAAACCATCAGACTCCAGCAAATTGAAAAGATTTTTTTTTTCCTTAATCAATCATTGATTTACCTCTAAATCTCAAATTTCAAAATCAAAGATCTTTGTTTCCCTTCCTAATTAAATTTTTTTAGTTAACTGATTTGAACTGTGAAACTCATCATCTTCACGTTCGTGAAAAAGAGGAATCTTATATAGATTGAGTTTCGATTGAAGCCCTCTCTTTGATTGGAGTCGTTTCGAACAGAATAAGATAAAACGAAATCGAAGTCAACTTCCATCGCCATGGATAATTAACTCTGTTTTTCAAATACTGAAACGATGAATCGGATTTATTTGAAATAATGAACCGTCGGTCATGGTTTGGCCATTTGAGTGATTCAAAACTACTTTATTCGTTTCAAAAGTATCAAATCTGGAGCAAAACAAAGTGTGGGCCGTAGAAATGGATCAAAACAATTCCGAAAAATCAGGTGGGGTTGTTCAAAAGTGTATCGGATCTGAACGATAAAAGAAAGTTTGGAAGTAAAATCACAAGAACTTCGTGTGTGTGGGTTTCCTTGCGTGATGAACAGTGAAGTGATGATGGGAAAGATGAATTAAAAAGGAGAATGCTTTGATTTGAACTTGAGAGGTTAGAATTTTGAAGAAACAAATTGAAAGATTGGAAAGATGGAGAAGATGGAGAAGATGAACAGGAGATGAGGAGAGAGTGAGGGAGGAAAGAGAAGAGAGATAGTTACATTAAAAAATATATAAATATTAATATAAAATCCATTCAACATGCCAACTCATTTAAAATATGACACCTAAGTAATTAATAAATATATTTTAATGCCACAAAAGATTTCTGTTAAGTATTAAACAGATATTTGACAGCAGGGACCAAATGGTAAGCAAAATGAAAACTCAGGGGCTAAAATGTCTGTTTTTAAAACTCAGGGACCAAATGGTAAACAAAATGAAAACTCATGGACCAAAAGTGTCTTTTTCCCATAGGAATTTGAGATTGATCAGACCTTAAAGATGCAATACGATGATATGTGGCAAAGAGAAATTCACAACTTTTGGGAACTCGTTCATTCTTATCAGGAAGGAGTGTCAGATCTTTACTATATGGAACAACTTTATCATAGAAATTTCCTCTTATAGGGAGACCTCCAAACTTCCATAAATCCCATAAAGAGATAGATAATTCCCCAAAATATGTATGAAGAGTGTTTGTTGATGGACACCAAGCTTCACAAAAGGCTCGAACTATATTACAATCATGATCATATGTGTAAAGGGAAGCAAGCATAGCATCAAGTAAACATGCATTATGAAGTAGTTTGCCACTTCGACCAACTACAGTCTCCGACCATTCCCAATAATAAGAGACATAAGAGAATTTTCCATAGATCTTTAGTGAAGGACCCTAATGAGTTTCACCAAAAATTATTTGATGGCCTAAAGGTGGTTCGAGATCTTCATTAAAAGGCTTGGTGTGTATGGGAGACTGCAAAATCCATACTTTTGAAGAGTCGTGAGCTACTAATTTCTCCACATTTCTTTGCAAAAAGACCGTCTTTGAGCTCATTCAAAACAAGAAGAACTCCATCTTTACTTAATTGATTTTCATCCTCTAAAATAGATAGATACTTCTTTTTGGAGCCAACATGTTCTACAAAATATACCATGATCCTAAAAAATAAAAATAAAGATGATGAAAAAGATGTTAAAATATACACATCTAAGAATATATACATACACATAAATATGGTAAAATAGATATAAAAAAAAGATATATATGTCGAGATTGTCAGCAAGGCGAGTCAATATCTTCAGAAAGATGATCAACGACAGCACATGTGAAAGCCAGCATATGAGAGTGTTATCATTATAGAAATGTGAGTCAATATCTTCAAAAAGGTGATCAACGACCGCACATGTAAAAGCATTGTTACCAAAGGTAACATTAACCAGCACATGAGAGTGTTGTCACTTGCACTTCTAACTCTGCGATTCTTTCACCCTGTTTCGGGGGTCGTTTAAGTGGTTGGTGATCCCTTTGGGCTTGACAATCTCTAGGGGGATTTTTCCTTCGTCTTGGAGCCTCCTCTTGATCCTCCCCATCATAGTGGTTATCACTGTGCTGACTTCGACTCATTATCGGTAACACGATTTTCAATCGTTTCTTACAGACGGTGCCAAATGTTGTTGCGTATATTTCGTCTTGTTGACTAAGCGCACTCGTCAGCTCCACGTGTGCAGCAACTGGAGATAAACAAGTGCATGTCACCGGAAGTTAAGTTGAGAATCTGCAAAGGAAGAGACACCGGTGTGGTGCTTGCCACCTGCACTTCGACGATCAAGTTAGAGTCAGAATTTTAGTAGAGTTTTTGTAGCGTACTTGAACCAGTTTTCCTCCCTCTATTTATAGAGAGTTCGCTTACTAGTTTCCCGCCATTTTTTGTGATGATTAGAGCTAGGCGTAGCAGCAGACCTACTGACGTCCTAGGTCGTGGACGACAATGTCAAATGGATAGTTTAATGTCAGGGCTAGTGCATCTTAGGTCGGCTGATAAACTAACAGTGTCAAGTGGATGTGAGGTTCGTCAAGTGGATGGGAGGTTGGATAAGACACAATTCTAGAAGATTACGCCTCACTGTAATACCTTTAATCGCCTCGGTATCTATGCGTCAGAAATATTGTGCCTCGATAATTATGCTATAATACCTCTTAAACGCCTCAATATCTGTGCAACATATGTCAGGAAGGTTGCGCTTGCGCCTCAATAATTGTGTTGTAATAACCTATGTATGTCTTCAGCTCATCTCGAGATGTGTGCAGTACTTAATCTTTACGATCCAAGACAAACTTGCTCTCTACATCCTACTACAACCACGTCACTTACACACGTGTCAATAAATATTAGCTTAAAAATCCACTACAACACTTGTATTTGTTATTACTAAAACAATTTTGTGAATGTTTCTAAAAAAAATGAGAAATAAGAAACGAAGGAAAATTACCAAATATTTTTGTTTTTAAAAAAATAGAAACAACGAACATAAATTGAAAAGTTTACCAAACATACTCTGATATAACGAGTTTCCTTCGTCTCTACCGGAGGGGAGTTGAGTAAGTAAACGCAAGCTAAATATTTTAATTTAATTTTAATTTGATTTAAAAAAAGAAGAGAAATACAAATGTGAGAGAAAGAGAAGCGAAGAGAACCGCCCTCTCTCTCTCTATAGTTGGTCTGTGTATGTGTGTGAGAGAGGTGTGGCTTCTGTTTCTGTTTCTGTTTCTGTTTCTCCATTGATAAAGGTATCGCCATTTTTAACATTCCTCTTTCCCTCACTCTGTAAGTTTTTTCTTTGCATTGCTTTATTTCTTTCTTTATATATGTAATGCTTATATTGAATGCTCATTATCTTCTGGCGGGAAGGGAAGGGAAGGAAAGGAAACCGGCAGCAATCCAATTTTCACGTTTTGCCATTTTCTTCTTCCCATTCTCAGAATGAATCACGTTTAATACTCTGATTTTATCATATCTCTTTACTCCGTTCTTTCGCCTTTGATCATTCATCATTCAATCCTTTTCATTATGCATTCTTATCTCAAATATGCTTCTCTAGGGTTTCTATTTTGTTTTTTTAATCTGGGCCAACCCTACAAACCTCTCTTTCAATTTCAACTAGGACATGACCTTTGTTAACCAGCTGCTTCTTTACCAATCCTAACCTCAAGGAAGCTGCTCCATTTTTGTTTAATCCTCTTTCTTTAACAGATCTCTCTCTCTTTTTTGTTTGGGTTTCTGATTTTTCATTTGCATTTTCTGTCTTTCTGTAAATTATATTTTATATCCATTATCGTTTCTATTATAATATTTTCTCTGGTTTGGTCGCTGAGGCAGAAAATTAATTCATATTTGATATGACACGGCTAAGGTTCAATTAGGCACTTGATTTTCTATCCTCTTCTTGCATTTTCAATTCTGGGCAAGACTAAACATTTTGTCTGTACTGAATATTTTCAATACGTAAGCTTGTTTCATGTGACAGGAAGGAACTCGTGACGTTTATATAGCATCCAAGTCGTAGACATGCCTCTCTTGAAGAGAAAGCCTTTTCCCTTAGCTGACCCACCCAAGGATCTCAAGGATCATGACCTTATATATCAAGTTCGCTTCACTAAGGAGATATTTCAGGATTATAAGTATCCTTTCTACTATTCTACTTAAAACTTACTGCTTTTTTGAGGTCGATTTGAACTTTCTATTTATTTACTCTTTTTTCGTGTTATGGAGCTTTCTTTCATATTTTATTGGACAAGTAGTGCTTTGAGTGATGCAAATGTTAAAACCAAAATAAGCCTTGGCTTCTCAAACTTTCCGTGTTATTTCAGGAGTTAGAATTTTTCTATTTGTCTTATACCTTAACATGTATTAGTGAATATTTGAGTCGGATAAATCTCTACCGTCAAAGAGTTTGGATGTGTAAATTCACTGGAAAATCTAATTTGACATACGAAGAGGCTTTGGTGTCTGAAAAATGTGCGGCCGAGAAGGTTCAACAATTTCCAAAAGACTTAATGCTCCCTGCTCTGCAGATTATTCAATACAGTAAGAGAACTAACTTAATATATTACACTCACGTGTGTGCGTTTGTTTAATTGCTAATTCCCATCCCATTCATATGATATTTAATCACATGTAAATTGGGGACGTGGACCTGTTGTCAAAGAATTTAGCCTTTGTTTTTTTTAACTGAGACGATTTCATCTAGGGAGTGATACATAAAATTGTTATGGAAATACTATTTTTGTTACTATTAGTTTTTTTATTCAACATTAATCGCTATTAAGAATCTTATGAGCTAAATTAGGATAATTAGATAATATGTATTATCATGTTCTTAGCCATATCCAGTTCAAGGTTTTTTTTTTGACATGTAAAACAGATTAGAATTTCCAGCTTAATATGATTAGCTCTTATATCAATTGTGAAGGAAATATCTACTCTCTAACTAGCTTTACTTCATGCTAGTGGTTTATTTTCTTTATTATTCGAAAGTCAAGATTAGGTGGTAACTTAGGGCTCGTTTGGTAACCTTCCCCGTTTCTCTTTCTTGTTTCTTGTTTCTCTTTCTTGTTTCTCATTCTTATTTCTTTAAAAGGATAAACAGAAACGTGTTTGGTAATTGTTTCTGGAAGAAGAAAATAAACATAAATGTGTTTGGTAACTATTTTTTTGTTTCTATTTCTCATTTAAAAAAAAAATATGTTAAAAATATTATATCAATATAATTTTTGGATATTTAAAATATATTTTATAAGTCAAAACGGGATGATGTAATAATTTATCAATGTGTTGAAAATTTTGGAAACAAGAATGAGAAACACGAAACTAAAATTTGTTGTTTCTAAAATTCTACACAATTTTGGGAAGGGTATCCAAAAAAATGAAAAATATGAAACCAGAAAAGTTACCAAACAACTATTTTTCTTAAACAATGAGAAAGAGAAACAAGAAACATAAATTGGGAAAGTTACCAAACGGGTCTTTAACTACCAAGTCAAGTTACAGTTATAAACCACTAAATCAGTTATTGAGAAATCAATAAATAACTCAAGGATTTAACGAGGAAAACCCAAACTGGGTGAAAAACCTTAGAGCCAGCGACTGAAATAGCTTTCAAATTACATTTGTATACACCTATGAATGAAAAGTTTGTTTCTTATAATAAAAGTAACTAAAATAATAAATTAACATTTTTAAAAAGGGGTATTAAAAAGGATGGTTTACAAAGGAAAATAAGAGTGAAAGCTTTAAAAGCCCTTGGAGAAATATCACCATGATGAGAGGTATAGTGGAACTTGGAAGAAATATTAGATTAAACCTCTGTTTGGATCTAAGAAAGTATGATAAATGATTTTAAATTCTATGATTTGAAATAGTAGAAATTTCTAAATTCATAATTGTGTTTGGAATCAGTAGGATTTGAAATGAATTTAATTTCCATTTTGTGTTTGGATGTTTGTAGGAAATGAAAAGAAAATAAGGATATTATTAATTTAACCTTTTTATTCTAAATAGTTAGTGCCAGTGGGAAGTTAATGATAGAGATGTTAGATAGGTAATTTCAAAATCCTACCATTTTGGTTTGGAATTTTTTTTAAGTAAAAACTGGAATCCTAATATTTTTAGTGAAAACAAACAGTGCAATTGATTTGAACTCTATTTGGATTTAAAATCCTACGAAATCCAGGGGATAGGTAATGGACAAAAATTTCATTTCTGGAAAAACTGTTGAGTTGGAGAGTCAGTATTCAAAGAAAGGTTTCCAGGGGTATGTGCACTTGCAACAAGGAAGGAGAATAGAGTAAGTGAAGTGTGGGTAGAGAGTCATCAGTCATGGAGAATTGTGTTAAGAAGAAATCTTACGGAGGCTGAGTTGGTGAAGTTTTGCAATTTGTTGGAGATACTTAGCGAGATGAGAATGTGCATAGAGGAGAATGTGATTTTGCGGAAATTAGAGCCACATGAGTTTTTTTCAGTCAAATCTTATTCTTCATACTAACTGGAGTTTTCTATATATTTATATTACATATACTTTTTAGTACAATATCCTGGAACTTAATTTTGTGGCATTTGGTTTTTATCAGTGATTGAAATTTCTTAGGTTTAACTTCTGTTGATATTTCCAAATTCATTAGTAGCTATAATATAAGGAATGCTAGATTGCTCTTGTAGTTAGTTTCCTGGGGTTGTCGACATTTGGTCACCCTTTCATCGTCACCTTGAATTTTTTCTTGTTGTGAATATATTTGGTGGCTTCAGTAGTTTTCTCAAGTTGCAAGTGAAATGGTATGGGTTATGACAGAGTAGCTGATTTATTATATTTTGGTTTTTCGTCCATGAATGATGGATTCCTACTCGATGGATCCTGTATATCTTTCTTTGAGTTTAGTACCCCTTCCTTGATGGGTCATTCACCCACCTTCTTCTCCATCCTTTGGAAGGTGAAGATTCCTAAGAAAGTCAAAATTTTCATTTGGTGAGTAGTTTTGGGAAAGATCAATACGTTTAGGGATGTTTCGAGATCTTGGGATTATGTTTGGGGGTTGGCCATGTAAATGCTTCCTTTTGGGAGTCTACTTCGAAATGTTTTTTAATTATTCTCTTGGTAGAATTATTAATCCCGCATACTTGTAATTAGGTGGTGGCGTGGCTTTTTTTTGGGTATACGTTATGCCTTACTTTTCGTGGCTTTTGGTTTGATTTGCCACTTTTATATTGGTATTGTTTTATGTTTTCTTTCATTCTATCAATGAAATGGCCTTGTTAGGTGTCTTATTTAAAAAAAAAAAAAGAATGATGGATTCATACTTCATATTTTTTTGCAGGTATGCTGTCATTGAGAGACCTTGCGGACACGATTTGTGTGAAGTTGCAGGAATGCTTGTTTGTAGGCACTGAATTGTATGGAAGGAAGGATGATCAGATTTATCCATGCAAAATTGTCAAGATTCTTAATGATGACACCAAAAAAGTAAAATATGAGGTAGTCTGGCTTGAAAAAAATAAGGAAGTGCCAGAAAATGCTGTATTAACTGCAGAGGATTTAATACAGAAAAAACCTCCTTTGAGTAGAAGGTTTTTGAAGTCTTTCATTCGGGACTCTACATATCGCAGTGCTCCTTGGGTGCTTCATGACAATCTGTCACAAAATTATGGAATTTCAACTGATATTCCACGGGATTTAAGAAGCAGGGCTTTTTTTCGTGATGGACTTTTAGTCTGCAACAAAAAGAGAAAGACAGATGACATGGTAATATATGGAGTGTGAATTTCAGGTTCTTTTATTGTATTCTCCTGTCATATTCATATTTTTCATCTACAGGAAACTAGTGAACCTGGGAAATGTAGAAGCACAAACATGGGGAGGGAGAGGATGAATGGATCAACTACGAAAAATGGTAAGTTATGAACAAGCACTACTGAGGACAGGAGTAATTCATCTCCTGCTTAACACGTAAAGTGCTTGGATAAATAACTGTCTTCCCTTCTTAGAAAAATTATCATAAATACCCCAAAATCAAGTATGGTTTTCAAAACTACCCTAGTTATAATTTTAGTTCCTTTTTTACCCTCAATTGACAGTTTTCACTTGTATTTGCACCAATAATTCAGCAGCCAATAACCAACTTTAGGGTAGTTTTGAAACTTTTAATAATATGAGGGTATTTTTGATGTTTCTGCTTACTGGGTCTCTTTCATAGATTGTCACTTAAATGTTTTGTCAAATTTGAATTCACCCTTTTTTCATCTTGAACCTGCAGGAGACAATCAACTTGAGGAAGGATTTATCAACTATCCAATTGATGATCTATTAGTGCAGCCTGGTATAGATGATCCGGTTTTCTCAGAACGACCTTCTCCTTCAAGGGACTTCAAAGTTCCAATGAATTGTGTTGGAAATCTTTTGATGGTTTGGGATTTTTGCTCATCTTTCGGGCGGTTGTTGTGCTTGTGGCCGTTCTCTCTTGAAGATTTTGAGAGTGCTATACATCACAAGGACAGTAATTCAACTCTCCTTGTGGAATTACATTCAGCATTTCTTCGTTTGTTCTTAAGAGATGATGGAGAATATTTCTCAGTTGTTCAAGGAAAAAAGCGGACGATGAAGGTTATTTCATCACATTAGTTATTTATTTAATTTTTTTCCCCCTGCTTTTTAGCTCTTGCTTTTGCCTCCTTGTTAACTATCATGTGTTTTATTTTTTTCTTTCTTCTTTGATCATGTTTTTTCTTTTAAAAAATACAGATTACATTAATCAACTGGACAGAATACTTATGTGACTTCCTCGAAATGGTTGGCAATCCTGAATTATGTGCCAACACAGGAACTATTAAGCGGGGTCACTATGGCCTTTTGGATGCTCATGCCAAACTGGGTATCTTGGGCGAGTTGGTTTATCGGTCAGTTGAATCAGATATATTTAGGGACAAGTTAGATGAGATTATTGAACAGAGGCAGACACTTGGAGCAACCAGAAGAGGGGAAGCCTTGGAAGAAGGTAGAAAGAAAAGAGAAGAGAAAGAGCGCTCAAAATCCGAGCCTGTCTCTAATGGACTTGTGAATGGGCATCATAATGGGATGGTTAAGTTGCCACAAAATGATCTCTCCCCTGTAAAAAGGTTTTACTTTCTTCTTCTACTTCGTACATAATGAATGCATATGAAGTTGATGATGACGTTTTTTATAGCTGCAAGCATATTCAAGTACTTCACCTTTTTATCTTAATATTTTTTAGTGAGGACGATCGTCCAATTGCTCTATTGAAGAACATAGCTAAGAAGCGAAATATCAATATTAAGTTTACTACAACTAATTCTACAAATTCATCAAGGAAGGAAGCAAAGGATGATAAGATCGAAGTTAATGAAAAGAGTACAAAAGAACAGAGGGTTTGCTCGTTAACTTTTCTGCTTCTCTCGTGGATTTTTGTTTCTGATTATGTGAAAATGCTTGTGCATAGAAGTCATTGGAGCTTCTCCTAAACGCGTGTTATTGTTAAACAGAGAGAATATTACGAGCGAGAGATGGAGAAACGATCAGTAAAAACCAATCCCTTGGGTAAAGACAGAAATCACAATAGGTATTGGTGGTTTCGTCGCGATGGAAGGATTTTTGTGGAGAGCTCAGACTCCAAGCAGTGGGGATATTACTGTAGTGTAGAAGAGGTATTACTGCTTTCTACCTGATATAATCCTAGGAGCTGAAAAATGTTATCCTCATTTAACAGATTTCTGTTCTCCACTTGACTTTCTACAGCTTGATGCATTGAAGGGTTCACTGAATTGTAAGGGGGAGAGAGAAAGAGCACTCGACAAGCAACTTGAAAAATCTTATAGCAGAATTTGGTAAGTTATCCGTAGACTATGACTTCATTTGGGAATAATGGTTCATTTGGCAAACCAATTCCCACTCCTTGCTATTATGCTATATTCTGGAATAGAAGAAGGTTCAGAGAGCTATGACTTCATTGTAGAGTAGTTTAAATGATAGAATTGGATCTCCTATGTTTTTGCTCATATTGACAGCATTATGATATTGTCCTTGAATTCACAGCTTTGAACTCAACAAGAGATCGAAGGATTTGACTAACCAAATTACAGTTGAGGAGGCTGTGCTGCGGAGATCTACTCGTGTTCGTGCTCCTCCTAGGGAAAATCCTGCTACAGCTCATCTCAGATACGTTAACAGGTGGAAGGAGGAGTAGTCTGGATATAGTTTGCATCTTATACAAGTACAGGTGGTCATTTGGGTTAGGAATTGGTTGGGTGAGAAGGGGGAAATTTCTTTTATTTTCTGATGTGTCCCCCCCCATTTTGACTAGTGGGGTAGAAATTCCGTGTAGCATGGGATTGAGAACGATGACTGAAAGAAAGGGCAGTGGAAAGAAAAGGGATGAAGCAATTTTTTTTCTTCAGCTCATTCCATGTAGGGGGAGGGGAACATGCTTGACCCTTTTATTTTATAGTGAAAGATCGATCTAGGCATTCTTTATTTGTAGAAAGCAAAGAGTTTACATATTTCAATAACGTGCAAGCATTGTGTCTTTCTCTCTTGTGGATGAAATGAGTTAAGGGCTTGGCCTGCACTTGTGATGGTGCTCTTTTCACCATGCCTTCAACCCTTTCATTTAATCTGAACGTGTGTGTTTTCATTAAACAATCTCTTCTCCATCCACATGCATTTGACCCAAATTCGTTCCAAAACTGGCTTTGCTAATACTTTCGAGTTTGGAGTTCATTCCCAACTACCCTTCTTCTACTCCCTCTGCTTGCTATTAACTCTCAATCAAACCAAAACCGTTGACAGCTACTTATAAGGTTGAGGAGATTGATCATCCTCTATTGTTTCTTCTCTTTTTCAATGGGAGTGATAAAAACTGGCATGTTTCATTCCATGCTCAACTAAAAGAAGAGGGGTTTTGGATATGTACGTTATTTTTTGATTGACTAAGATTTCAGTTGATTTCTAATTAAGTTTAACATAGTTAACAATGTTTAATCATTATGTGATATGAATCAAAGCAAATAAGTGATTTTAAAATCGATATATTGAAAGTATATGATTCATTGACATAAAAAGTAGACAATTATCATAGTTAATCAATGTATATATTTATCCATTTATTTTTAAAATGTCAATGAATATTTGATTTGTTTTAATTCTTTTTATAAGTATTTTTCTACGAGGCTATTTCCTTGAATATTTGGCCTCTTTTAGTAATATGTGGCCTCAACTGGTACTTATTTTTTGTGGTTTATGTCTATGAAATCGAAAAAATATTTTGATACATTTATTTATTTGAAGTAATAAAAATGTACTTTCAACCTGGGAGTAAGAATTCAAAGGTTTAGTTGAAAATTAGATAGCACAATAAATCAAGCCAGCAAAAGAGATTGGTATGGAACCCTTAAGTCTTCAGATGGAGTGGTGAGACAAAAGAGAGTAACCAATAAGAGAAAATCTAGGGGTTATTTGGTCCATGAGAATGATAATGTTAATGTTGGGAATTAAATTTCTATTCATAATAGGGATGACTGATTTTGTAAAATATGATTTATTTTTTTATATTTAATTATTATCTAAATATTATAATATCTTTAAAATAAATAATTGTATAAAATTAAATTTAGGTATCGATATTTTTTTTAAAAGCATCAACTCATAATAATTATTTTTAAATAAAAAATAAATAATTAAAACAAAACAAAATAAAATTGAATATTTTATTTTTACATCTGGTGGGATTGATACCAATATAAATACATCCAATTCTAATTTTGTGCACTAAATGGTTCTTTAGGAGGGTGTTTGGTAGTGTTCTCAAAAAAGAAAAGAAAAAGGAGGGTGTTTGGTAGAAAATAGTATGAAGCCTAGGTTTATGTATTTAGAATTGTGAAATTTGAGTATAGTTTGTGTTTAAACTTTAAATATGTAGATGAATGAGTTTCATCAACTGAATTTATGTAATTTATAAATGAGTTTGTATGTTATTGAACTCTTTTGAGCACAGATTAATATACCTACACCTTTAATTTGTTCATAACCTAGAAGTTTAAAAAAATTGCTTGCACACCCAAAGAAAATAGTTCAATTGTCCCAAATCCTTAAGAGCAAATATGTCATTGAGGCTAGATATAAGAGAATTAATAAACTTCTGATTGCTGCCAGTAATTAAGATATCATCAACATATATCAACACAAAAGCAGTGCAGTAATAACTAGAAAGAAGAAAGAGAGACTGATCAGATCTTGATGATTTAAAACCCATTCGAAATAAGGCTGAACTAAGCTTATCAAACCATGCCCTTGATGCTTGTTTGAGACCGTACAAGGCTTTGTTTAGTTTGTACACATGTCCTCGAAAAGTGGAATCAACAAAACCTGCAGGTTGCTCCATAAATAAACACCTCTTCACAGTGAACACCAATTCTGGAATGTTATGTTGTAGCAAGTTTACAGGTTATGCTATGACAACTTTTCACAGTGAACTTTTGCCAAACACTTGGCGTGTTGTTTTTTCTCAAAACAGTGTTGCCTCTATTTAACCATCTCTTAATCACATCTCTGGGGATTAAAAGACACGTAAGTATATTCTCAAAGATATTTAAATGTGATTGAGGGTAAAGGACACTATCTCTAGGCTCCTTTAGCAACTAAGAAAGTTAATCTATTAAACTTGTTTAATGTGATTTGTTTTCGACCTCTCGATGTACTTCCAAATACTTTTTCAACTCAACTTTTCCTTGAGTATTACGAAGGGGAGTTAGTAATACAAGCTTAATACATCTAATTATTTAGTTTCCCCTAAAACAAGGTAAATGAGCAATTGTTCTTAAGTTACTTTCATCCATCTTCCCACCTCTCAGGATACTTGGGCACTCCTATGCTTGGTTCTCACCAAGTCTTACAAGGAAAGACAACTTTAGACATTTTTCGATGAGCTCCACGTCCGAGGAGAGAGAAAAGGTCAATAATGGTAAGATATTTTTATGATATTATCTTATCATATCAATTTAGAAAATCAAATTTTTAAGATAAGAAAGTAATATTTTCTAAGATTATCTCTATATTTTAAATTGTGAATTTAGAAATAGATATATGATTACATGGAAAATATTTTCTTTAGTTTTTTCATATAATTAAAAGATAATTATTTTAAAAACAAGTATTTATGGAAATATTAAGGAGATAGTATTGCCCCATAATACCCTATTCTCACTCTTACACCAAGGAAGAGAGAGAAAGTTGAAGATTCTACAATGAAAGATTTAATTTTTCCGCTTTAGAAATAGTGCCAAGAATACCGGTCAATTTAGCTATTTATTATTTAAATTGTTAATATGTATGATATGAATGTTTTTCATGCATAAGAGTATGTCATGTAGAAAATCCCACCATAGGTTGTATGATTTTAATTAATTGTACATACATGCATCATTATATAATATGAGTTATTATATGTGAAGCATGCCATAATTTTATTCTATAATTGTGATTATAAAAAATTATGTATTTTTATTCTAATTTGTTTTAGGATTAAAAGCATGCTTATTTAGTTAAATCTAGTTTAAAAGTTGGATAGAAACTAAATGGAATATTTATAATGCAATTATTGTTTAAACAATTGGGTCAAAATACATATTATCATTAGAAGTGATAGAGACATCGAAGAAAAGGAGCCAATAAACCAACAAATTGTCTTGGGCCTCCCAATTCAAAAATTCAATACCAAAAACTCCATTTCTTTCATCTTCAGGCGATTTGAATTGAGCAGGAACAAACTTTGAACTTTCAAAAACATGTTTCAGAAGGCGATGTTTGTTTGATCGAGTTTGACTAAACACTACAAAAAAACTGTCAATTTGCGACCATGAAATTCCGACCAAGTGGTCGTTTTTTTGTCTATAATGCGACCAAAAAAGCGACAAAATAAGTGGTGGCCAAAAAGCTGATCGGTCCAGAATTTGTGCGACTGGATAGTCACAAATATACGACCATAAATTTTTGGTCGCAAAAAAGTCAACCTTTTGAAAATACGACCAGATGGTCGCTAAAAAGTGACCATATGGTCGTATTTTGTGTGACCAAATGGTCACTTTTAGACTCAGTTAAAATACGACCATATGGTCGCCTAAAAAGTAACCATCTGGTCGTAATTTATGTGAAAGATAAGTGACCAATTAGTCACATACAAAAGTGACCAAATGGTCGTATGTTATGTGACCAAATGGTCACTTTTAGACTTAGTCAAAATACGACCAGATGGTCGCGTTAAAAGTGACCATATGGTCGCATTTAAGATTTTTTTTTTAAATTTAAATTTCAATAATTAGTTAATTAGTTAATTAATTATTAATTATTAATTATTTATTTAATTAATTAATAAAATTTAATAACAAAAAATTGGAATTAAAATAAAAAATATATATATCAAATATTCAAAAAACGTTTTATACAGACGAAAGCATCCTAGAACTACTGCGGAGGGCGGGGGTGGAGGAGGCGTCGATGATGAAGGGCCGCCGCTGGGGATCCAAGTACGCGGCCAAAGGCGATGCGCCCTGGGCCTCGACTGATCGTGCGCATGTCGACCTCAATCGCGGCGACTCGAGTAACGAAGTCCTCGCGCATAGCGTCCATGTCCCATGTGCGCTCGCCGCTCAACCGGAGAAGGGCAAGAGCTAGTGCTCGCTCCGCTCCGCTGAGGCCGGGGCACATCTGCGTAAAGGCCTCGCCCGTACGAGCCGAGCCCAGGACCGACCCATCAAGGCCGAACCCCTCCAGCGACCTCCAAGAACGCCTCTCTACGGCCCTCCTGAGTCGGTTGCGAGTCGGGTGTGGGCAAACCGACTCAAGAACTCCGTGAAACGTTCCTAAACATTTAAAATTCAGAAAATAAAATAGTTAATATATAAGGTAGGAAAAATTTTAAAGAAAAAATAATAATTGAAAAAATTATTAAATACCTGAACTGCTTTCGCCTTATCTTAAACGAACGTCCAGTCCTTCTTCTTGTGAAGAACGCGGTGCAGCTCATAGGGCGGGACGGGGCGCCCGTGCTTCGCTTCCTAAAAAATTAAAGATTGAAGAATAAAACATAATAAATTAATAACTAATTGAAAAAAGAAAACGAGAAAAAAGTACGCAAGTAAGAAAACGACGAAAAAAAAACTTACCAATCGACGATGGTGCTCGTCGTGTGTCCGGGCCCTCGCTGTGTGTTTGGTGGGATTCTTCGCGCGGTTGGCCTTATTCCTGCTTGACACTGCCTTGCCCTCAGGAGTGCTCAAGCTCGCGAGAAGCTGCGCGTGGTCCTCCTGGGCTCATCCACACGGGGCGGTTTCTTCGCTTTCTTCTCGCGCGCCAGGACATTGAGGTCCCTGAATCGATCCTGGACGTGACTGTCCCATAGGGGGAACAATCTACCGTCCGTGATATTGGGATCGATAACAGGAAACTTGCCCTGAAAAAATTGAAATAAAAAATTGTTAAAGTAATAAATTTATTTCTATAAATTTCAAAATTAATTAATTATGAAAATAAATGATGTTTTTTACCTTCCAATTGTCGTACATCCGACGTTTCTCCGTCGTCGGAATCTTCTGCCAGCGAAGGTCGTTGGGTAGAGGCATGCTCTGGAGGACCTCGCGAAACCGTTTTGAAACGGTTGTATGCGGCTGTACTCTGCAAAATCATAAAAATTATTGTGGTATTAGAAACTATTAGTTAACGGGAAAAAAAACACTTTGAAAAAGGTTTAAAGGTTTAAAAATTAAGTAATTAAAAGAATAAACAAAATTACTTACGTATCCCCTTCAATCCGAAAGGTAGAGTCTGCGGCCCGAGACAGCTGCGTGCATGAAGTGGAGGGGCCAGCTAGATCCGACCCTAATGCAGACCCAGGACGAGACCGGGACGCATGCCACGATGCTAAGCCGGGAGTCGTGGCCAGGGAGTCCTGCGGCGATCGTGGTGTCGCAGGCTCGAGCCCAGGGACCGCATCATCGAGCGTGGCGGCAAGTCCCGTCTCGTGAATCAAGAGGATGTCCAACTCCTCTGTAGTCAGTCCGCATCGTGGGCGTGGCGATGGCGTGCGGAGACCCCTCGTCACCCCGCATTGTCAGGCTCGTCTGACTGGGGAGGACGTCGTCTGCCCGTCATAATCCTACAACCAAAATAAACTAATTACGTAAGTAAAATATTGAAATAAATTTAATTAATTAATTAATGAAATAATGTAAATTAAACTAACATAAATTAAGTAAATAATTTAAAATAAACTAATTAATTAATTTGAATAAAAGTAAATTAAAATTATATTAATTGAACTAAAATTAATTAGATTATACTAAATTAAGTAATGAAGAATTAAAATAAATTAGATTAATTGAACTAAAATTAATTAAATTAAACTTAACATTAATTAATTAAAACTAAAATAAACTAATTATTTAATTTGAATTAAAGTAAATTAAAATTAGATTAATTGAAACTAAAATTAATTGAATTAAACTAAATTAAGTAATGAAGAATTAAAATAAATTAGATTAATTGAACTAAAATTAATTAAATTAAACTTAACATTAATTAATTAAAACTAAAATAAACTAATTATTTAATTTGAATTAAAGTAAATTAAAATTAGATTAATTGAAACTAAAATTAATTGAATTAAACTAAATTAAGTAATGAAGAATTAAAATAAATTAGATTAATTGAACTAAAATTAATTAAATTAAACTAACATTAATTAATTAAAACTAAAATAAACTAAACTAAGAAATTAATTAAAGTAAACTAAGTAATGAAGATTTCAACTATTAGATTACCCTAAACTAAAATTAATTAAATTTAACTAACATTAATTAAATTTAATTACTAACATTAATTAATAAAAACTAAACTTAACTAAACAAATTAATTAAATTAAACTAAATTAAAATTAGATTGATTGAACTAAAATGTATCAATTAATTAAAGTAAACGAAATTAGATTAATTAACCTTAAGTAAACTAAGTACTTAATTAAACTAAATTACATTAATTAAACTGAAATTATTGAAATTAACAACATTAAACTAAACTAATTAAATTTAAACTAAAACTAACTAAAAATAACTTAAAACGGATACGAAACTAACCTCGTAATAGAAACCGGGATTGGAGGTTTAGGGTGTTTAGGTTTAGAGTAGGGTAGGAACGGGGAAAAAAGAACGGGGAACGGAGCGGGGGAAGAGAGAAAAGAAAGAAAAGGGAGAAAGAAAAAGAGAAAGGAAGAAAATAAACGGGGGAAAGGAAAAGAGATCTGATTTTAAATCAGATTTTGCGATCATTTAGTCGCAAATATGTAATAATGACAAGAAACGAAAGGTCGTGCGTGCTGGGGAAAATGCGACCAAATGGTCGCATTTCTTAAGATATTTGCGACCATATGGTAGCATTTCTTGAAAAAGCGACCATATGGTCGCCACTTTGCCATGATCCAGAACAGCTATCATATCACGAGTCCCATCAATAATTGCGACCATCTGGTCGCAATAATTAAATTCACCGCCAAATATTGCGACCAGATGGTAATAATCTTTAAATTCACCGCCATAAATTTCATGGAAATTTAAATTTACCGCTCATATTTGCGACCATATGGTCGCTATTTCACTTATATTTTTTTAAAAAATATAATTATACTTTTCAAAAAATGCGACCATTTGGTCGCCTTTCCCTTCTAAATTACTACCATGTGGTCACCTTTTGTGTGAAATTGCGACCACATGGTCGCAAATATTAATATATATATATTTTTTAATCATTCTTTAAAAGAAATGGTTTTAATTAATTAAACACATACACACACATTTGAATAATCAAGTTAACGAAATATCTCATTCATCATCGTCTCCAAGAAGTCCGTCACATAAAGTCTTCTTCTTCTTCTTCTTCTGTTTCTTTATCAGATTCATCGTCTCGAATAAATTCAGCATCAATGTCACGTGCGTGAGAAGTGGAAGCATTTGTATCATCATCATCATGCAATGTTATCATTCCATCGTTCAAAGGACGAACAATACTTGCATTCTGACAAGTATCTCATCTTCTTGAAAAGCAACAACTTCCTATGCATGATCGTCTTTCTCGGACAAGTTTTCTTCTACCTGGCGTGGTTTAACTTTACAAACAACTAACCAATCTGTCAGATCTCGTCTATTAATCGGATAGTTCAGGTAATAAACTTGAATCGCCTGTGAAGCCAGGACGAACCTATCAGCGGTACGCATATGCTTAGACTTGTTTACCTCAACGATTTGTAAATGATCAATCTTACGGACTCGCCTCGCCTGGTTGTCTCGAACCAAGTGCGATTGAACAGAACAATGCGTTTTAGCGTCGGACTTGCGTATTGAATCTCAAGAATCTCATCGATTACTCCGAAATAATCGTCTTTGTTTGTGCCGAACATGTGACCTTTTATGCAAACACCACTGTTGTTTGTTGCCCTGTTCACTGAATGCGCCTTCGTTTGAAATCTGTAACCGTTACCGACGTATCCACCATACGACCTTGCTATCCGTCCAGGTCCCTTTGCCAAAGAAATGATGCGAGGATCATCCACCGGTAATGTAGGGGAGTCAACCTGTGTCATTGTCCACATACAGTAATGTTAGGAAGATAGTAATTGTTTCAACATAATGCAACAGTTTTTTGACAATTTAAAATAACTCACGTATGCACTGAACCAAGAACGAAACTCTTTGTCGATTATTGAACCCTCCTCAGCGTCTGTAAGACCAACTCGTGTCATTCGAACTTATACGTTTAGAAATAATCTGTATGTTACAAAAATAGTTAGCAAATAGTTTGTAATTGTTTATGCGATGAAATAATGTTAAGTTACAAACTCACTCTATGTAAGGCTCGATCTCTGCGCAGTTGCATAACACGTATGTCTGCATTACGTGATACTCAGAATCGGTCAACGGCCTACGCATTGATCTTCCAACTGTCATGCCAGGTTCCGTAAAAATCGACAAGTCGTTCATGTCAACACCTTCAAGTAAATTTTCGATAATGTTTCGTTTCGCCGGTCGAAACTGCTCTGCAATGTGTTGATCAAAGTAGTATGAACAAAATGTGGTAGTCTCTTGCGTCAGGTACGCACTACAGATAGATCCTTCTACTCGTGATCTATTTCCAACCATCTTTTTCAACCGACGTAAGTACCTGTGGGTACAAAACATAATTTACATTCGATGATCACTGTACTGATTTATACGCGTACATTATAAAATAACTGCGCTTACCTTTCAAATGGGTATATCCAGCGGGAATGTACGGGACCCCCTAAGAATGCCTCGTATGGAAGATGCACTGGAAGATGCTCCATGGAGTCAAAAAAAGCCAGGTGGGAACATTCGCTCCAACTTACAAATAATAACGGCGATCTCTGAACTCATTGAAGCGACAGTAGCTTCCGTCAGCTCTGTACATGTCAAGTCCCCTAAAAAAACACTCAAGCTGGGCAAGCGGCTCCCAATGTCTATTCTCTAGGAACGGTCTTAACGCTGACGGGCATCAATCGTTGCATGAATATATGACGATCGTGGCTTTTCATCCCGAACATGATATGTTTTTGATCGTCTATACACCGACTCAAATTGAAACGTATCCGTCCGAGAATTTGATGGATTTGATCCACTCAAATAATGTTTTCTTTTCATCCGTCGTCAACATGTACTTTGCTTTTGCGTAATTATCATTGTCGTCAAGCTCCAACTCAGGACGGTGACATATCTCCCGTATATCGTAACGTGCCTTGATTGTCCTTCGTTTTTCTGAACGTTCAAAATCGTATTGAAAATGTTGTCGTAGAAATTCTTCTCGATATGCATTACATCAAGATTGTGTCTAATCGGTAGATCTTCGCAATACGGTAGATCCCAAAAAATACTCCGTTTCTTCCAACCCGTGTTTTTCCCGGTCGCATTGTTTGCACTCCTGCACCTTCCACTTGTAATCTTTGCATCCCTATAACATCTATACCGTGAAGAATCTGTCTTCCACTATACATGGTCGAGGGGGTTTGTTTTCTTACTCGTTGACCCTTCTTCTTCCACCACCGCGTTTGAACGGAAAGTGTGATTCAACGGCAAAAATCGACGGTGGCAGTCAAACCAACAAGTTTGTTGACCGTTTCGAGATAAAATGCATCCGTGTCTAGCATGCAATGTGGACATGCGTATGTCCCCGCCGTACTCCATCCTTTAAGAGGAGGAAATTAAGGTTCACACAATTAACTACATCGACTAAGGAAAGCAATAACAAAAGCTAAACACAGACTCAAAAATGTATATGAAAGCAATTAAAGATCAACATACCGACAACATTGAATACGCAGGAAGTCACCGATCGTCCGGATTAACGCCGCGCGCATCAAGAAATTTTGTTTCTTGAAATGTCGACGTCATAACACCGTCGACCCACAACCTTTTCAACTCGCAACAAGTGGTTGCAAATACACATCCAGTTTCTGTTTTGGACTTTTCGGCCCAGGTACGATCACTGTTAGAAAAATCACCGGGTCTCGCATGCACATCGAGGGAGGCAAGTTATACGGGGTTATCATGACTGGCCAAACTGAATATTGTGCCCCAGATGCCCCGAACGGGTTGAAGCCATCTGTGCATAAGCCCAATCTGACGTTTCTCGGATCTTATGCAAAATCCGGATGACAATTATTTAAATGCTTCCATGCCGCAACATCTGAGGGATGCCTCATAACACCTTCATCCTGTGAATGCTCGTGATGCCATCTCATGTGCGAGGCTGTCACATCCGATGCATACAACCGTTGCAGACGTGGGGTCAGTGGTAAATAGAACATGCGGGCGTTCGGAATCAGGCTGCGTTTCCCTTGTTTGTATCTTGGAAGAAAACAGAATTTGCAATGATGTAGGTCCTCATCCACATCCCAGTAAATCGTGCATCTGTTTTGACACGAATCTATTTTCTCCACGGGTAATCCAAGTCCCTCCACTAGCTTTTTCGTGTCGTACAAACTGTGGGGCAAATTATTTTCTTCTGGAGCGCATCGACGAAACCACGATGCAATCGCATCAAATCCTCTACCGGGTATGTTGTACTGCGCCTTTATATTTAAAAGTTCTGTAGCAGTAGCAAGTTGACTTACCTCACACCCATCGTACAATGGTCGGCTGGCTGTCTTTAGCATCTCGTGCATCTTTCGTGCATCCGGATTCATTTCCTTTTCTACAACCCGTTCATCTTCGTCTACGTTTAAACTTTCACGGAAATTTTCATTGCCCCCATACCCCGCACCATCAAGTATCATTTGCTGCATCTGACTATACTGTTGTTCATCATTCCATTCTTCGTCAACAACCTCTACATTCGAGCTACTACCTTCGTATCGTCTCGATTCCTGTAATGCAGCGTAGAACATTTTCTGTGTTTCCCTCTGAAACACCCAGTGATAATAATTCTGCACAAATCCCCGACTATAAAGATGCACCTTCAACTCTGTAACCGGTATGATTCTCCTATTGTCGCATTTCCTGCACGGGCAACGTAGCTTTCCACCATACTTTTCATAATAGACAGTTGTCATGCAAAACTCAACAAACTGTTCAACCCCGGCCACAAACTCATCGTTCAAATACCAGTCTATCAAACGAACATACATCCACTCTCTCATTTTTTTTTTCTTAATGCTAACAAACAATAGGTGGAGGGATTTTATAATGGACTCCTCTGCTCATTTGTGACCAGATGGTAGTATTTTTGCTACCATATGGTCGCATTTTCCCGCCAAAATTTCCCGCCATTTTCCTCATTGCCCAAAGTCACATCAAGTCAGAATTTACGATCAGATGGTCACTTTTTGGTGACCAGTTGGTAGCTTTTATCCCACCAAATTTTTTATAAATTATTGGACACATAAAATCACATAATTTGCGACCATCCGGTCACTTCTTAATGTGACCACGTGGTAGCTTAATTCCCGCCAAAATTTTAAGCTACCACTGCTCAATAAAGGTCACAAAAATTGCGACCAGTTAGTCACTTTTAATTGTGACCACTTGGTAGCTTTTTTCCCTCCAATTTTAAGCTACCACTGGTCAATAAATGTCACAAAAATTGCGACCAGATAGTCACTTTTAATTGTGACCACTTGGTAGCTTTTTCCCCTCCAAAATTACGCGCCATTTTTTGCTACCAAGACATATTTTTGTCACAAAACTGCGACCAGCTGGTCGTTTTTTTAGGTGACCAATTGGTCGCTTCTTTCACGCCATAATTTCGCGCCATTTTTTTATGACTACTTCTACTTTTGGTCGCAATCTGGTCGCAAAAAAACTTACCAGATGGTCACTTAAAGTCAACCTTTAAAGAAAGTGACCAGGTGGTCACCAAAAAATCACCACTTTTGTTTGGTCGCAAATTTCTGGTCGCATTTTGACAGTTTTTTTGTAGTGAAAATTGCATGAGAAAATGTTACTTGTTTCACTTATCGCGTAGATTTTTGCACTGGAATCGTGGAAAACGAACGAGAAGCATAAGGATTTTGGTTTCCAGTAGAAGAACCAGAAGGTTCCGTGAGAGAAACCTAATGAAGAACAAAGATAAAGAAATTTGGAAACAAATCAAGAAAAGGAAAGAAAGAAAAATGATTCTGATTGAATGCAAAAAGAAGAAACAAATGGCAGGATATCTCAATACATGCCTCCACTTGTGCCGAAAACGATGAGATGTGAACAAATTTGCATGGAATGAATAACAAAAAGGAAAAGAGAAAGCGCGAGGTCCAAGGAGAAAAATTGGACTTTAATCGCTCATGCTCTAATACCATCTTAGAAATGAATTATTAAACCTCAAACTTTTCATTAATAATTTGAACAATATTCATACAAGATAAATATTCAACCATGGTTCTAACAATTAATAGCAATAATAACTAACATTACTACATCGATACATTCTTACAAATCCCCACCTCCAATATTTTATATGAAAAGAAAATTTATGATAATAAATAAAAATTAATTATTATTAAATGATCATAGATCTTCCTTTCCCATCTTACACAGATACAAGGCATATCGCATTATTATTATTTTTATTTTATTTTATTTTTTAAGAAAGAGAGAAAGAAAGGAGAGGGGGTTATGTGAATGAGAATCGATGGAGACAAATCCAAAATGCACAAATTTTGAGAAAAGAAGAGAAGCGTGTGGTGTCACAATGAAGTAAAATGGCCTCCACCTCTCTATCCTAACATGTCATGCCTTTGCTACTATGCATTTCTCCACCTCCACTAAAGTTAAGAAATTTTAATTTCCCAAAAGCCAAAAACAAATAAAGAATCCAAGAAAGTCGAGCCTTAATAAAGATTGCACTTATTTAGTGGTTTAAAGTTTCATCTTTTTGAAAGACTAGTACAAATTAAATAACTCAAAAATCTTTACTTTATCTCACTTTTAATTCAAAACCTAAATGACTATCTTACCCACATTTCAAATTAGATTTTATGATATATATAAATTTATAATAGGCTATTCGATCGGCTAATTAAATCATATATTCTCTTTTAGGAGGAAGGGTTTTCTTTTGTTCATATTACTTTACTAGACCTCCTTTGATTTAATAGTCGACCACCTACCAAAGTTACTTTTATGTTGTCAAAAAGAGTTTAAAAAAAAAGACACATTTATATCACTTGATTGAAAATTTTATTTGTTAGATATTTATGTTTAAAATCATATTACTATGTAATAAGTAATTATTATATAGGGTACTGATTGAAATTAAAAAAAAAAAAATATATATATATATATATATATATATATATGATTATGACTCAGATCTCAATAATAAAACTATTGTTTTTAGATAATTTTATTGCTTACACGGCGTCAAAGATTATTGAATAATTGTCCGTTGAGATAAACGGATTAATTGTTTGTAGAAAAGAACAAATTGAACAGTACATAGATAATCATACAAAGAAAAAGAATGAGTAATATGCATGCATGCATGGGGTGAGAGACAGGCATGTTACATGTGTCCGGAGTATTTGTTATCAGGATGACACGTGTCCTTGTGGCCATAATATATATATATATATATATATGAGTTGAAAGTGAATAGTGGAATATGGAGATGAAGAAATATTGGTTGTTGATGATGGTCCTGATGGTCATTTTGTGTGGTTCTCGTAAGTTAGTTAGTTAGTTTGTTGAATTTGAATTTGAATTTTGTATTAATTAAGTTAAGAATAATAATAATATTGCATATTGTATGCAGATGAAGGTGGGATGGTGCGTTTAACGGAGGGTAGATTATGCAGATCACAAAGCCATAGGTTCAAAGGGGCATGTCTCAGAGACCATAACTGTGCTGAAGTTTGTAGGAATGAAGGCTTCACTGGCGGAGATTGCTCTGGCCTTCGTCGCCGCTGCTTCTGCACCAGGAACTGCTAGCAATACCAATACCAATACCAGACTTACATTTTCTGATTCAAAAATAAAAATAATGTAATCTCTCAGACTTTGACGCATGTGCTGACTCTGAGCCCCTCGAATGTATTATGTCTACTTTCAATAAATAATTTGCTTTCATTACACTCACACGTGAGAGGACACAATTCAATCTATTTAAATAAATGCCTAATTTCATTCGTAATCAAAATCACTATCATAATTACATCTATCTAGGAAAACACTAATTAATTACAAAACTAGATAAAACCACCACCGTATGGGCAATGTGAGAGACAAAAATTGAATGAATTATTTACTAAATTAGCGGATTTTTTTTTTATAAATTAATTAACATTTTAATTACGGATTCGTTAATAGTATGCAAATTGTGATTAAACCTTAAATTAAAATTATAAGGTTTTTTAAAACTTACATTGTAGATTTAATGGAGAATTGGTTGGAGGTTTCTTTACCGCATCAATCCACTTCACCAAGTCTTCTACGCTATATCTCGATCACAAACAAACTCGACTCGTGGGAATCGAATCGGAAGATCAAACAAAGAAGAAAAATTCTTCTTATTTTGAGAAGTCAAAAATCGGTTATAGGCCGGAGAATAAAAGAGAGAGCTTTTGATAAATATCAAGGGTCAAATATGAGCACCCAATGGTCATATTTATAAGAAAATAAGAATTGGTTTCCTAATCAAATTAGTATTCTTATTTATTGTAATTTAATTAATCAAAATTATTTAAAATTAAAACAAAACAAAAAAAATAAAAGAAGGAAGATGGTGTCAGGCAACTTGCAAAATAAGAAAACTTAACTAAAAGAGTGAAAGACGAAAATAACATTTTCCGTCATAAGACATGATTGACGCTGATTTTAGTGAAACGTGTCCTTTAAAAAAAATTTAACTAAAAGAGTCGGTTAAAATCAAGGAATTCAAATAAGGAAATCACAAGGGAAGAGAAAAAATAAAAAACAAAAGATCTATGTGATGAGAAAGATGATTTAAATATAGTAAGTAATTATTGAGTCATTATTGAAGGCATGAATGATGACAAGGTTGATGAGCTAGTTTGTAGGAAAGAGATGATGAGCTGGTTTGTAGGAAAGAGAAGAAGCCATGTACTTGGGCGAAAATCTGTGGGGGAAATCTGTTATATCAGATTTTGTATTTCTCTTTCATTCACACATAAAGTGTGTTCCTTTGGAAAATCTTCAACTGTATTTGTGCTCATTGTAAGCTGATATATAGAGTAAATTTAATGAGTATATTGGGTGTGAGATCATCTTTGAAATACCAAAATTCTAGTAAATAAGAAATCCTCTCATTGAGGGACTGGATGTAGGCCTCATTAATGGCTGAACCAGAATAAATCCTTGTGTCATCTTCTTCTTTTTGTCTTAGTTTTGGTTCGTTTATTCATGTCTGATTGAGCTACTACATTGTAGTTTGTGTTTCTGTGTTTTAGTTTGTCTTTGTTCAAGCTTAGTCGCAACAAATTGGTATGGGAGCAAGGAGATCTTGAAGCTCACAGATCTCTGAATTGTCTGAAAATTTCAGAAAAACAAAGTATGAGTTATACTAAGTTTGAGGTGGAGAAGTTCGACGGAAAGGGAGATTTTTCTTTAGCATAATCATCCTACATCTGGCTGATAATGTGTTTCGTCAGATTGATGAAGATGTTTCTGCAATTGAACTATGGAGTAAGTTGGATGGTATGTGTAACGTCCCGAATTTTTGGTAAGCAATTAAATAAATATTATTTTATCCTTTTTAATATTTATTTAAAATTTTGGATAAGCCTTAGTAATTATATTTAATTATTCTTTTCAGGAATAAATATAATTGCTATTTTCAATTTGGAGATAAAGATAAAAAAAAAATAAAAAAATAAAAAAAAAATAAAAAGGAAAAAGAAAGTGATGTGGCGTAAAAGGGAGGGGAAAGGAAGGAAATAGGGTTCAGATTTTTTTCATCCTTCACGTGAAAACAGAGACAGAGGCAAAGACAAGGTAGGCAAAAAAAATTCCCTCTTCTTCATCTTCTTCACTTTCTCAAAACCGTTAATGGAGATCTCGGGGATTTAAATTCTAATCACCCATTCTCCTCTTTTTTGTAGAAATAGGTTGTTGTGGTGGTGGTGGAGTTTGAAGAGAAGCTAGGGTTTCGTTTCAATCGAAGCTTCAAGGTAATGTGATTTTCTCTTTTCGATTTCAAAAATTTCCCTTCTTTGTTTATTGGAATTGAAACCCACTCAACTTAAAACCACTTTCTTATTTTCTAAATTTCTTCATTTTTGTTCTTGAACTTTGAAACCCTAGAAAACCCTAACCTAGATCTTTTGGAAAGAGGGCCCTTACATCGCACCTTCACCGCCGAATGTCACAAAACGGGAAGCCACGGGGCCACCGCGCCGCTGCCGAAGCAGCAGAGGCAGCAGCAGCCATAAAGGCTGCTGCTGTGCCGCGGCAAGGGCAACCCAAAAGGGGTTGCCCGAGCCTTTTGTTCCGCCCCGGTTTTTGCGCTTTTCATTGTAGATAATTTTTCCCTTTTTCAATTTGTATTTTAGGCTAGGTTTTAAGAAGTTCAAGTGCCTTTTCAGGTGCTTCAAATAAGTTGGAAAAGTTCAAGTCTTGGAAGGAAAACTAAGCTTGAAAGGTGAGTAGGAATTTGTTAAGTTTTAAATTATGAATGTTTGTATTTTTCTATTTCTTTAAAAGTTAAACCTCTAAATTGTTAAGCTTGTTTTTGGGTGAATTAAAGTTTAATTAAGAGGTTTAGGGGCTGTTTTAAAGAATACATAATTTGGAGTTGAAGTATGTATAAAATTGGAATTCAAAACATGCTTGTGTGACTATCGATACCGGTTTATGTATTGACTTTTCCTTGTGATCTTTGACCATGAAATTGATTAAATATGCATATTTTGAATGTTTAAGGATGTTAATTTATTGCTGGACATGATAATGCCTTTTTGGAGAATTAGTGCCCTTAAGTCGAAATTTAGCCTAGGTGGTTAATTACTTTTTTTTTTTTTGTTATTTGCGTTCTGGACTTGGAATGTTTTCTCTATGTTTTAGGACTGTTTTGGGAGTCTATTTAGAGGCGTTACTCCGCTGAATTTTAGTTAGGATTAAACTAATTTTAGAATGCCCGAAAAAGGAGCAAAACTATACTAGTCTAGACTAGTGTTGCTTCTAGACTTGCAAATCTTTGAGAGTTGTTATGAGTGACCCAAAAGTGTTATGTTGGGTGATTTTGGAAGGTTTTAAAGTGGTTAAAAGGCGGAGTTTCCAGAATTTAATTTTAGGTAGATTCCAGCCTAGAAAGAGGGTTATTGTGAGAATTTGGGTTTAGGCTCAAATTAAGTATCTTGGGTGGAGATAGTGGAATCATATTATTCAAATACCTCGGTAATATGATAGTAGGTTCGCTTTAAGTAAAGGCCTTACTTAAAGAAGAATAATGCCGTTAAGGGGGACTATATAGCTGTGCACAACTTTATAGCACTTAACGGGGCAGGTTCATTCCATCTGTACAATGGAAAAGAATATTTCTCGTAAGGATTTAAATTGAGAAAAGAGTGTTTAAGTTCCTTACTGAGCATAGTCTTTCTTTGTTCGCGGGCAAAGAGAAGATTAGAGGTATTAGATAGAATACTTAAATCGAAAAGTTTTAAATTGAGAAAAGAGTGTTTAAAACTGTTTCGAAGGTTTTATTTCGAAAGGACGAGAATTATGAGATACATGTAAGAATTGGGATGTTGTGAATTAATTTTGAGTTTTTGGAGTAAGAGTGTTTTCGGAAGTCAGTGAGGCCGATTATGGACTTAAAGTCTTAGGAAAATCTCTC
This sequence comes from Gynostemma pentaphyllum, assembly GCA_028015215.1. Classification (NCBI taxonomy): domain Eukaryota; kingdom Viridiplantae; phylum Streptophyta; class Magnoliopsida; order Cucurbitales; family Cucurbitaceae; genus Gynostemma; species Gynostemma pentaphyllum. The sequence goes on along the minus strand of CM051355.1, from coordinate 68,543,208 downwards.
ATGGCATGATTTTTAATTTAACATTTTTCTACTCATTGGGCGTAGCCTCATGATGCTACAATCTTTTTTTTTCAGGTAAAGGAAAGAAGAAACTGGGTGGCTGATGCGGTTCGATGTGGTGACCGGTTGGCACGGATTTGCTCGCTAACGAATCTTTTATTGGTCATTATGTTGGGAAAAACTTTATGATTTCATGTTTTGTTTTGTTTTGAATAAAGATAATAGTTAAGGTTTATTTTGAGAATTTTTAGGAAATGGTTGAATTTGCCTTTTCATTGAATTGTTATTTGTTTTAAAACAAACCGATCGGTTGAGAACTATTTCTGAGTTTCATTTCAATAAAAATGACTTGATGATGACTTTCATATGCTTCCGCTGTTGTGTTTATGTGTTCAATTGTTTTGGGATTTTTCGGGTTGTGACAGTATGAATCTTTCTAAATCTTTCCCTAATAAACACATAAAACAATTCAAAAATCTTAACAAAAAAACCAACAAATTTAATACTCAGCATTCAATCATTAATTCAAAACAGAAGTAAACGACAAATACACACATAATCCATATCAAACTTTGGAAAAAAACGCAAAAATTACAAAGAAAACAATACAAATGAAAAGTATAAAAACAACAACCGATTAGACTGATAATCAAGGTAATGAGAATTTTCATCAAAATGTCTACCATGTAAAAAAATTGCATTTGATCGAATGACCATCACAACAATGTTGAAAATAAGAAGAAGAAGAAGAAAAACAACATGTAGAACACTAGATGAAGAAAACGAAGAGAATGGAAGATGAACCACGAAGAGAAAGAAAATGAAACTAAAAAAGAATACAAGAGGGAAAATACATCTTCAAGATTCTGGAAATTTGAAATTAAAAAAAAAATACAAAAGGTAACTGTAAACGTGGGATATGGCTGATTTGGTGGCATTTAAACTCAAAATCATCATAAATATTAGAAGAAAATTTACAATTAATTAAGAATTTAAAAACTAAAAAGGAAATAAATGGAATTAAATGAATAAGGGGCAAAAGGGTAAAGAAAATAGGAGGGAACCACCATCCACGACCTGAAAAGTTTAATTTATTAATTAATTTGTACATGTTGAATGAGGTGCTACTTTTCCCTCCGGGGTGGGGACCCGCCCCAACGGGGGTGGGGAATCCCTGGTTTACGTGATGGGGGGAAAATATTCCCTATTATATTAATGGGGATGGGGACGGGGAATGTTATCCCCTCCCCGTCCCCGACCCCCCGAATATATATATATAACATTTTTTATATTATTTTGTTTTTGGATGATGTAATGGATTTGAATGGTTTGGTTCTTTTGGTTATCTTAAGTTAAGTTATGTTGTTTGGATTTTGACAAATTATATTAGTTTTGAGTTTGGAATTTCTTTTTATAATTTGTGTAGTTGTGTTGGATTTGAATTTAGATTTCCTATTTCAAATTTTCTATTACTCTAATGATTATATTTGAATTTACTATTTATCTAATTGTGTTGTACTACAAGATGAACAATATGTACTGTGTTGTACGTAATCTATTATATTTATATATTACGAATAGTATAATACATGTAAAGGGTAAAATCACCTTGTAAGATCGATCAAAAACTCCAAATAATCTCAGCCCACGAAGAATATGTTGACCGCTAAGGCCCTTCACGACAAACGCTAAATGCCCACTATGCTCCTCAAAGTCCAAGCCAACACAGACAAACCCAATTCGTCCAGGAAAGCCCCAGCTTAGCTCGGACTTATAAAGGCGGCCAATTTAGTCGAGGTCTATAAGGAATACCACAGTATTCAACTTGGTATTTGAGAGCTCATCAACAATATTCTCTTCTAAGATTTTGGAAAATATATTATCCCCCAAATATCATGGGAAACCCATCTGTAAAAGGTGTTCAAATCTAATAAAACGGGCAATACAATTTTTATCTGGAGAACCATCCTAACTCTTTTCTACTTTTGCCTCCGATTTAACTGACTTGATCTTCGAAGATCATTTGGCAGGCACCACACCAGTGTCTTCTTATTCTTCGATTGCAGGAACTCGAGGTGCGAAGAAGACTGTTGCACGTGAATCGTACGTGATCGACAGTAGACGGAAAATATCCACTACAGTACATGTTGATAAAATGTACCAGATTAATGTACTATGCATTTTGTGAACAGTATGTAATATATGTAATATTGTACGTTTATCAATATGTATTGTTATATACTTAATTGCATAATGCAAAAAGTGTAGAAAAACACATTCTTTTGCGACGACAACATTTCTGGCAAATGGAAAAGACTTGGTATGGATCAAAATTGTTGGGGGTTGAAGTAAAACGAAAAACCCGCTCAAGAACTCGATAAATGATGACAAAAAAAAACTCAAATTTCTGGTGAGAAATTTCAAAAAAAAAAAGATTCATTAGAAAAAAATATGGAGAGCAACGATGCGAATATGAAAAACTCAGAAAAAATAAAAGGGATGAAAAAGACGAATGAAAAATTCAAAAGAAAACGAAGAGAGAAAAACAAAGAAAATTAATATGGAATGAAACAAAAATGAATATGAAAAAATCCCTAAAATTTTAATGCAATCAAACAAGGAAATGGGTAATATGTAATAGACGTGGTTGTTTTATTAAAAGAAAAAAATAATAATTAAAGAGAAGATCAGGTATTATGAAAAGAATAAAATTAGAATTGGTTAATTTTTTGTATGGGCGAAAAAAGAGATAATTATATAAATAGCACTTTTTCACTTTATTTTTAACAAATAGCCACATTTTCAAAACTTTCTCTAGATAGCCACCTAAATTAATACAAATACATTTTTGCCCTTAGTCAAATCAAATCCATTTTTCTAAAAATTTCTCTCTCCTCTCTCTTTTCTCTTCACATGCTCCTCCTGAAGGGATGATTTACTAAATTAGCGGAATTTTATTTAGTAAACTTATTAACATTTAATAACGGATCTATTAACATCATGCAATTTGTGATAAAACATGTAGATTCATGCTTATATATTCGAAAATTAAAACCGGAACTTACATTGACTGAATAATGGAGAATCGGTTGGAGGTTTCTTTACAGCTTCAATTCCTCAGCAACACCAGATCTTCTACGCTAGATCCCGATCGATCAAACGAAATTCGATTGTGGGATCGAACTTTAGAAGAAATTGGGAAGAAGAAAAAAATATTTTTCTTCCCAATACTATGAGAAAATCGGCCAAGGGAGGGAGAAGGGGAAGAGAGAGTTCCAACTTTCTATGGAATTGTATTGTGTGATTTATGAATGACCCAACCCTCCTATTTATAGAAAAATAGGAATCCTAATCACATTAGGATTAATCTATAGAGATAAACACAAAAAGAAAAAGATAATCTCTTTCCTTTATCTAGCAATTTCGAAAATGCCATAGATAAATAGGAGATTATTTTATTTTCTTTATTTTTATTTATCTTGGGTAAATAAATCTATGTAATTATTTTAGGATATAATTCAAGCAATTATCTCTTCCCAAAAATACATGGTGGCGAAAATAGCATATTAATTTAATAAATAATTCCAAATTATTTAATTAATTATTTTGGGCCAATCTCAATTGGGTTCATTAATCCAATTGGGCTAGAAACTCTCTCTTAAATTAATAAGTCCAACTCAATTAATTTATTTATTAATTACCATTTAAATAAATATTTTATTTAAACAACTAATAATATTAATATTTTCTCCCGTCTAAATATTATCAAATTATATTTAATTATTAATTTCCATTTAAATAATTTTTATTATTTAAATAATTAATAATAAATATTATAATTATTAATTTCCATAAATTAATAATTTTATTGACAATATTTTATTATTAATTTAATTAATATTAATTATTAATTTCCGTTTAAATATAATTCATTATTTAAACAATTAATAATTGTTAATTAATTTTAGATTATTAATTACCATTTAAATATACTCAATATTTAAATAATTAATAATGTATAATTAATAATATTTCATTATTAATTTCATGTTTAAATAAACTCATTATTTAAACAATTAATAATGTTTATATTAATTACCGCTTAAATATACTCAATATTTAAACAATTAATATTGCCTATTTTAAGTAATTCACTTTACTTAAAATTTCCATTTCTTCTACTTGATTTCGCTACTACGATATTTGGGCTAGCATAGGGACCCGATGGACCTATAGATCATGGGCTTAATAATTAGTCAATTAAGTGATTAACTCATAATCAGTTAATTACTTATTATCTAACTATGAATAATTCCACTATAGATTCATAGCTGAACTCCCCTCACTATAGATGAGTTATGTCCATTTAGTTTATCTTTTATTTATATCTGTGATAATATCCTTCACGTGGAACCCTCATAATTACAGGCGGATAAATTTACCGTTTTGCCCCTGTAATTACCGCTTTATCCTTGTGTTCCCGCTGATTCTCCAATGAACTTTATCTTTAGTCGAACTAGAGATAAGATACTTCTGTGATCAATAGAAGTCGTGACGTCACTTGTTCATGTCTCGAATCAAGACATCAAGGAGTTTCCTAAAGTTCCTAAAATGTTTAGGTATCGGACCGATACCGTTAATTTATAGGAAAGTTATGAATTCCATCTCGTGAAAATGAGTTCCCAGCTACTTATCTAGTCATGTTCCCAAAAAGAGGAGTGTATTGAGCGTTCTTACAGATCGCTCTCAACTATGTGAATCAAAGAACATAACTCCACAAATAGGAGTCCGCATTTCACTCAGGATTGAGATCTATCACGGTTGATAAACTTAATTTGATATTCGATTATTTCTCGTAAACGGTACTAATGAGAAATTTGATCGAACATCGTGGTCCTGTCTTATACAATCAACATTGCATATGATACTTCCATTTCATGTCTCCCACATGAATGATCAGGATTAGATCATTTGTCTATAAACAAAATGCGAAGCTATCAACGGTGTTACCAGGATAAGGTTCCCAAACGTTATCCATTTACTGTAGACACTTTTAAGTTACTCATCTCGACTTTAATCCTCTTGTATGACTCACATACTAAGTCGTGATTTCATAAGAGTAACTTAGGGTTTACTATTTGAATGTTTTGATATTTATATATTTCCATATATTCCTAATATCGTCAATTGAATCAATCTAGATTATATAAAGAACTTATGTTTATTTATTTAATTTATTCGAAATAAATTATTATAATTAAATAATTACAAGTTCTAGGACACCATTCCTAACACCTCCTTCCTTTTTTTTTCTTTTTTATTTATCTCTCTCCCCCTTCTCTCTTTTTCATATATTTTTAAAACAAAAGTTTCCCCCCATTTCCCTCACCCATATCAGATTCTCCCCCCCCCCCTCATTTTTTATCTCTCAAATTTGGTTCCCTCTCCATTTCTCTTTTTTTCCTTTAAAAAATCCACCATTTCATCTACTCTCTTCTCTTTCTCGTTCCCATGGTTGCCTTTTTTTTTTTTTTAAATCCACCATTTTCAACTTCTTCAAACTCTCCATCACACTTTTTTTTCCAGATTTTACGAATCTACTCACTTTTTCTATTCATTTTCTTCTCATTTCTCGTTTTTTTATAAACTATGTTCTACATTTTTTGTTCTTTCTTTTTATCCATTTGTTCTCTCCATAATTTTAGATCTTGAAGATTTGGACGAAAGGTATAATTTTTTTTTCTCATTATCTCTTAAATTTCAATCCACTATGTTTGTTTACTAAATGTACATTATTTAATGGAAAATTTCATTGGGTAGCATAATTTTTAGCAATATTTATAAATATAGCAGTTTTAAAAAGCATTTGCAAATATAGCAGATTTTTAAAAACCCCCATTCATGTGATCAGAGATATCAGTGATAACTTATAAAATAAGCAGTGATTACTATCAGCTAATCAGTGATTCCTGCACAAAAATCAGGATATCAGTAAATCAGTGATTACTTGGGAAGATATCACTGATTACTAGTGGCAATTTTATAATATTTTAGGTGTGAATTTAATTTTTTTGCTATTTTTGCAAATATGTTTTTTTACTGCTATGTTTACAAATATTGGACCTATTTTTGCTATTTTCACAGAGCCCCTTATTTAATATACACAATATACACATACCCCTTCTTTATGTTCTATTATGTAATATACGTGCTATACGTAATAAACATTTCTTTTCGTCTGTTTGCATATTTAGTTTTTTTTATATTAAGTATTGTGTAATTAACACTCTTTCCTTTTAATTTACAGACTAAATGACATGTATATTACGTACGTATATTTTCACTTTTCTGAAATGCACTTACAAAGCGGAGGACGATATACCCAACATACCAGATGTACAAAACATTTTATAGGAGAGAGAAAACTATAATTAATATACTAAAATGAATCTAAAAAACAAAACATAAAAATATAAAAAAATGTACAAAATATATTGAATACACTAAAAAACTATGAATAATATACTAAATATATATACTATAACGTAGGAGAAGGAATAATGCATCAGGAAAGAAAAATTATCAGAAGTGTTAGAATATACGTAATATACAGACGTGTCAGGATGTCAGACTATACCTGACATACGGAAAGGGCAGTTTTGGTATATTAAAAATTTGAATAGTAAAAAGTGTCTACCTTCCTAACTTTCCACAGCTATAGTTATTTTGTTAAAAGTGACCTCAAAAGTGGTTATTATGAATTTCTACTACTAAAAAATCATCACATATAGTTTAAATAGGCTATATACTAGATTATCTTGATAGGAAATGAGAGGGGTTTAGTGTGTTTAAAAATGGAATCCGATTTTCATCTATGTTAGGAGTTAGGACAATATTGGTTTTTTGTTTATAAAGATAATTGGGGTGGTCATTCATGAATCCTATCCAAACAAAGTCATACCGACAGTTTGAAAATTAAAAAAATGCACTCGACTCCACTCCACTCGACGGTCCCCACCTCTGTAATGATCTGTCTCTTTTAAATAATTTACTTTACTTTAACTTTAGTAAGGGTTTCACAGTCACTCATTCACCAACCCAACCCATTTGATTTCTATATATTTGATCGATTACTTTCCCCTTTGTTAAAGTTGAAAAACCCAGCTAAGGTATTAGTTTTGGAGAAGATATGAAGAAATCTATGACGTTTGGCAGCTTCCTCTTGCTCATTCTCCTCATCTTCTCTACTTCGCGTAAGCTTCCTTTGTTAGTTTGTTTGTTTGTTTGAATATATGATATATATTTATGGGAGAATGAATGAATGAATGTGTGTGTTGTGTTTGGCAGAGGAGATGATTGGTGTGGCAGAGGGTAGAGTATGCAAATCTCAAAGCCATCAGTTCCATGGAACATGCATCAGTGACCACAACTGCGCCCAAGTTTGTAGGACTGAGGGTGGTGGCTTCTCTGGTGGTGACTGCGTTGGCTTTCGCCGCCGCTGCTTCTGCTCCAGGCTCTGCTAGTCCCCATTTCCATTTCCATTTTAAATAATAATAATAATAATAATCTCTCCCCTCCCCTCCCTTCCCTTACTATACTATATGGTATAGTAGTCTACTTCTCTCTCTCTCTCGTGTGTCTCTCTCTGTTTTTATTTTATGTGTTTAATAAGATTTCAATCACCAATGCCAACTATCTTATCTATCTATCTAATCTCATGTCGTCATTTGCTTTTTTTATCTCTCTCCACTCTACTCTACTTGTATTGTTCTTATTATTATTATCCATATCACTACTTTCATACACATGCTTACATTAATCTAACAATAATTTTACCTTTCTCTCCTCATTCAAATCAATTCTTTTGTATTTTAAAGATATTACATCGAATCGAACATTCTCTCTCATAAGAAAGAGATCAAATGTTTAACCATGTAATACTTAAATAAGTATTTATTGAATTATGTATTTATTTTTAATATGTTATTTTGATAAATTTTTAAAAATTGTGCTAATTATATGTGCAGTAGTTTTTGTTACACTCTAACACCTATATAGAAAGGCCAATAAATATAATATTCCACACAAGAACTAATTAATCATCTTTCTTAAAGAGATTAATTAAACATGAATTTGGAGTAATATAAAATTAAAAATGAGCCAATATCAAGAAACACAATGACAGTTAATACGAATCTCAGACACATCTTGTAGTAGGTCTCATGTGCTGAGAGATACGGATGTCGGAATCATGATGGATGGTGCTGAATCACTGTTGATGCAATCTCCTTTATTACTTTCAATCCTTCATTCTTTTAATATTTATTCATTTTGTTGTCATTTTTAAATCTTATTATTCTAAATTTTGTATTATTCGTATCTTAGGATTTTTTTTAAATTACTACTTTAACTAATTTCTCTAGCGGTCTGCTCACAACTCAGTGAAAAATAGATAAAGATTATTGTTAAAGTATATTAGGATAGCTATTATGATAATTTGTATTTCTTTATTTGCATTCGTGGTTTTCTTGATTAACTTCGTTACCTTATTTATCTAGGTTAGTCTTTCTATTTAAATCAGTGTAATACTCATGTACTATTACATAATTCAATACTACGTAGTTTTTCCATTAACAATCATAATATGGAAAACTTGAAAATAAAAGATTAGGTCCACGTTAAGAATTAAAATTGACATTTTCTAATTTTCAAGAAAATAAAATTAATAATGAAAAAGAGAGAGACTAATAAAAATTAGAGGAGAATAAAAAGGTAGGAAGGACATTCAGAAAATGAATTATAGAGTTAAACTTGTTGCAATGAAAGGAAAGGGTAGGTGGGATAAATTAATATATGAATGGTCAATGTCAGTTTGATTTTTCTGACACATGCTTTTACTACACACTGAGTCACTGAACAAATTGTGAATGCAAATATTATATTTGTGTGGTGGATTTGGAATGGAATCTTAAATTTTATATATATGTGTGGGATTTTGTATAGCCAGGTAAAAGTAAGATCAAAGGATAAGTAATGGATGTAAGTTAGGAAGAAATGTTAGGGTTTGAACAAAAATCAAGAGCCCAAACATATTTATCAAATATAAGGCCCAAAATCTCATTTGCCCATTTGACAACTAAAAACATGAGATTTGACCTTCCTAATGTCCAAACAAATCAATTTTAAAAAGGGCAATCACTAAATTGGTTAGTTTTTATTTTTTAGCAAACTTAATATTTTGTTTAGTAACGTAAATGGCCACTAAGAGAGATAAATTTATACTCACTGATAAATTTATTTTCTATCAGTGCATGACAGCAATGAAAGAAGACTGAGTTTGGATTTTCACAATCTATACTGATACTTCCTTGTGTACTCGAATTGATGGTTCCTCTATTACATATCTTCTACTCTATGTAGATGATATTGTTTTGATTTTGGCTTGAAAATATCTTATACTGATTCTGGTCTATTAGTTACTCAAGCCAAATATACCAAAGATATTCTTAATAAATTTGGACTGTCATCAACAAAATCTTGTCGAACATCTTGTTCTTTAAAGGAGGTTGCTTGTGATTCTTCTCTCCTTGCTCTGCTTCTGATGCTCAAATTTACAGACAAACAGTGGGTTGTTTATAATACTTGATTTTTACTCGTCCTGATATCTATTTTGCTATCAATCGTGTTTGTCAATAGATGTATAATCCTAATCAATCTCAGTTTGCTATTGTGAAACACATTTTTCGTTATGATTGTGGTTCACTCACTAAACAGCAGCCAATACATTGTCATTAATGTGCATATTCGGACTTTGATTGGGCAGGTGATGCAAATGATAGACGCTCTACTACCGGATTTGTTATATTTTTAGGCCATAATCTGATTTCTTAGTCATCTAAGAAACAATCCACTGTCTTTTGTTCTTCCACTGAAGCTGAATATCGAGCTCTTGCTTCAACAACATCTGAGTTATCTTGGCTTCATCAAGTCATATTCATTCCCTATATCCCTATCCTTATTCCCTTACTATTTTGTGATAATAAATCTGCAATACAAATTTTCCTCTAATCCTGTTTTTCATGTTCGGACCAAGCATATTGAGATTGACTTTCACTTTGTTCGGGAGAAAGTTGTTCACAAGGATATTAGTCTACAATACATTTCTACTAAAGATCAGTTAGCTCATGTTTTTAGTAAGTCCTTAGCTATTGATCTTTTTTATTATGTTTGTAACAAATTTATGTTCTCATATCATGTTCCATAAGTTTGATGGGGAGTGTTAAGACTATTATTTGATAACCTTGATAAGGAGTGAACTCCAAGTAATAGAGTAGATTGAGATCTAGGTATCTTAGATGAGTGGGCTCCAAGTTATGTAATGGGGTGGGCTATTTATACTGTAGAACCTTAGACTGAAAGATTATTTACTTTCAAATCTCTCGTGTTGTGGACATGTGAGAGAAGAAAAAGTGATCGCTATGGCTTAGGCCATCTATGTTATATATATCTCATATTTCTTCTACTCTAAATCTTCACAGCTTTTTGATTCTTGTCATTTTTGCATGCAATGATCCCTCTTTCTCTCCCTATTTTTTTTTCCAAAAACATAATTAGTTTTTTTTAATCTAATTCACCTAAAACCAGATCTAATTTTGTTTGTTTGTTTATTTGTGAGTTTACCCTTTGTAGACTTAAATAGATCATTAGGTTTTGCCTTGACTCCTCTACTCTTAGCCTAGGGAGGGATGGATGGATCATTCATGCTTAAATGATATGAATTTATTGGTTGTTTGGTTTTACTTTTCACTACATAACCTCACAACTATCAAACAAGGTAATTTTTTATTATTCAATACTCTGTTTTGTTAGGGTTTCTGATCCCATTGCCTGCAAAGCATCATATGATATATCTTCTCTTTTTTATAAGTTTATTCATAAGCTAATTTAGTGACAAAGAATACTAATTCAACTGAATAATTAATGAGTAATCTAACAAGCTAAATCATTTGTTTCCATGATCTGGTTTGTCTGCAGCTAAAATCTACTATTTTTTTTATAACAGAACAGTTCTGTTATTGAAAGAGAGATTGGAATATTATTACCCAAATCAGTAGTATGGTGACTTGATATATCTATTAAGGTTCTTCTATGTAAGAAAGTCATGTTCATTTTGATTTATGTTATTTTATGGACTGAACGTAGCAAATAGAAGCACATAAATAAAACCCAAACACAAAGATTAGATTTATATTTTAAATACTTTAGTTATTTTGATGAGGTCTATGAAAAAGGGATATATTATATGTAAATACACATACTTTTATGTTGTAGAGCTTTCAAAAATCTACAAGTTCTATATAATTTATTAAATAGATTTTTAATTTATTTAATAAATTAAAAAATAGAAATATTTAATAATTTAATTATTAAATAGATTTTTCATATTTAATAATTTAATGGAATGGAATAGTGATTTAATCCCTAAACACACTCAACTTCATTAGAAGAAAAAATAGAAATATAAAATAAATGAAATCAGTAGATCAGTAGTGATTTGATAGTGTATAGATGCAGTAGTAGTGTCATGTACTTTGGTATCTGAGGCAGTGCTGCAGCTCCACCATTAATCCTACAATAATAATAATGATTATAAGTATTTAGGTAGCAGCTTAAAACTGTTGTGGATGAGAAAGTTGGGATTTATTTAACCTGTTGGAAGGGGTTGAGGGGAGAAGTGAAAACCAGAAAGCAGAGTTGATCTGCCACTCATACTGATGATGATGATGATTTTGATTTTGATTTTGATGCAATGAGTACATTCTTGTGTGTGTGATTATGATTTCCTTTGCCCTATTAATCTTTAAATCCAAACCCACTTCTTCATTTTCATCTTCTTCTTGTTGTGTGAATAATCCTGCCCCAGCTCTAGCCAGTCATCTGCTTCAACTTGTACTAATTTCTTCTTCATTCGTTTTTGCATGCCAATTATTTACTTGAGTGTTTGGCTTTTTTTTTTTTAATAACAATAACAAGCCCTAACTCATACACAAACATGCACACACAAAAATATATATGTTTGAGGATTCATGACTAGGAGGACTAAAATGGAATGTAACCATCATTATTTTAATTCATGTATCACTTCTTCTAATGTATAAATAAAACGACTACTTGAAGGAAAGTCATACATTAATAATTAAGCGTGGAGGGAGTAAACAAAACTAGGATGAGGATCGCTCTTTACCGACGCTTATTCTACATTTTATAGATAAAAACACTATCTCTACTCTACTCTACTGTTGGGGAAACTATTTGCTTTCTTTCTATCTTTTCAACATTTTCTTTAGCAAATTAAGCACATGACATAACTCAACACAAAATATAATCAAAAGCTTTATGAATTGATCAATTATTTGGGTTTGGATCTTTTATTCTCTTATAAACCCACAGCTTATCTTAAGCTGTAGTTTTAAAAAACTTTTGTGATGGAATGAGAAGTTAACATGAAAACTTCCAAAAAAAAAATGATAGTCAAAACCTCTTTCTTTTATAAACTGACAAAATAATTGATAGTTAATTACAAGTTAAAGAAATTTTCAATTTGGCCCCTCGTCAAATTGAAAATTCTAAAAGTATTTATGTTTATATATATCCATAAAATTATATAAATATTCTTAATATTTAAAGTTTAATAGATCACTTTAATTTAACTAAATCAAGATAGCATATACATTTGTGGTCTCATATATTGAATTTTTCTATCATATTTATTTTTGTTCTCCTGAATAATAAATAGTGAGAATGTTTTTAATATTAAGGGAAGGGAAGGTGTGAGATTTGGTTTGTTAGCTTGGTTTTTAAAACAGCTACATGCAATGCAACACAACACCCACAGAAAAACAGAGACAGAGATAAAGTGAGAAAGAAAGAGATAGAGGATTTTGTATAATAGTGAAAAGAAAAAAGAGATATCTTATAGCTAGCCACATAGGGATAGGGATATAGGGAATGAATATGAATGATTTGGTTCCTAATCGTACTTACCTTAGCTATATAACTCTTTCTTTCTTTCTTTCTTTCTTTCAAGTACCCTTATCTTTTCTATCATGTCTTCTAATTAATATCCCTCAATTTAAGCAAAACCAATGTGACACACATTGCATTGCATTTCTTTTTTTCAAGTACCCACACCTCTCGCCATAGGCGAGCACCTTCGTACGCTTTAATAACACTATACAAAACCCTATTATCGAAGTAGCTTTCGATGATAATAGGCTGCCACTTTAATTGACATCTACAACACAAAGAAATTCTCAACCAAAAACTATGTATATTAAAAAATTGCTGTCTATTAATGTTTAAAAGTGTTTTTGAATAAATAAAGTATTTTTATTAACCATTAATAAACACTTACCTACACTTTCCTTTTTTTGAGAATAAGGAATATTTAATTGGGTGCACTTTTGGTCGACCAATAAGGCTTGGTCAAAGTATACAATTGTTCTTAGGCTTGTATATGTATTGGGCTTCAGTGCAACAATGGACTTTGAAATGTCTTTGGGCCAAAATTAATATTAATTTGATTTGGACTCCACTAAACTCAATATTGTTAAACCTGTGTTTAGACAGTATAAAGAATGGGTTTATTAAACCTGTATTTAGATTATATAAAAGAAAGAGTTTGTCAAATTTAGATTGTATAAACGAATGAGTTTGTTAAGCCCGTGTCTGTGACGACCCGACTTGTTAAGTAAGTCTAGGACGCGAGTACGCATGCGGAAGCAAGGACCATACTTGGCTTAAATAACATTAATACAAGACTATGAAATTTCGAACATGAAATATATGTAAACTCTTTAAACAACTGCTTAAATCTCGGAAGAAAAATCGGCTTGTTGATCATTTCATATCATCATAAAAGTTTAAAAGTCGTAAAACACATGGTAAAAGACGTGGTGCACCACGAAAAAGCTATTACAAACCATAAAACATCATAAAATGTTTACATTAAGTGTTTGAAAGTTAGACACCAAAATACAACAAAACTCTACGACCCGAATATGTAAATTGACTATCTCATCAAAGTTTATATCTAAAAGAAAGAATCAGATGATCGTTCCTATTAGAGATTGTTACATTCAAATTATCAATACAAATGTATTTTATTCCCTTTTTATTTCACTTTCATTGAAATTTTTTGTGTGAACTATGTTTATCTATTAAAGTTTTAAATATATCAACTTAGTAGAGTAATTTCATAAACCCATGGATTATTTAAGAATAGATATCATTTAAAAAAATCTTATTTGAGATGAGGGGCTAAATTGAAATTTTAAGAACTTGAAAACTATTTTTTTGTGCAAAAGAACTATAAAACTATTTAGTGGTTATCTGAGAGTGATTATGGTGATTTTTAAGTAACTTCTTACCCCACCAAAGAAAAAAAAATAAGGAAGAGTCATAAGACTTACCTTTCATAAGAAAACTTTTTCAAATCTCAAATATGAAAGAAGTGATTGTTTGTTTTTTTAATGGTGTGCCAAACCAACTAAAACTAACTATTAGAGTTCCAATCAAATTGATGTTTGACATAATAATTAGGTGAATTGACTTTGCAAACTAATATAATTTGCACACACATTGTTTGTTGATCTTGAATAATAAAATCATAAGAAATAATTGGAGGCCACAAACTATAAATCACATACAAATACAAAAGGCCATCTTTAAAAAAATTGGTGGAATCCAATCCAATCCAAAGATGTCTGGCAATGATTTATCGAATTCAGTTAGAAATTGAAACCCAATATTATAGGATTGAGAAAATCAAACAATTGTGTGATGTATAAATCTCAACAACCAATCTCATGGTCATGGGAAAAAAGTAAAAGTCGTGAAAAGTGGGCCATTGGCATTGGCATTGGGCATAGGCATAGGATATAGAATCTTTTTTTAGTTTTTTCATTAAATTAAGATGCATGCATTCTCTCCTATGAAATGAAATATACAATATGGGATGTCTAAAATACTAAATGGTTTTAAATATAAATGCCATTTCCATGACTCAGCCACGATTGTTTCACTATTGTTTTTTTATCTAATTGTAACTTCATCTCATTTTTGAAATACAAATAATAATAATAGCTATTGCCTACTTGAGATTTTGGGGTCTTTTTTAAGGTAATTTATAGAATAATTTAATTTTTAATCAGCTTTTCAAATTCATTATAATAGGAAGTAAAAAAAATACATATCAGATATTATATTAAAATGTAAGAAATTATTTGGAATAAGACTAGTTCATAACACTGTTCAATCATAAATTTTAGAGAAAATACGTTTTCGCCTTTTTATTTAGTTGATTGAATCAAAATATACACTTTCTAATTTTAATTTTATTGAATTAAACTATAAATTATAAAATCAATAACCTTTGTTGATTGAATTTTTGGTAATTTGTTTAAAGATTTTGTATTAAATAGGAATATTATTGTGAATTGAACAAGGATGGTTGTGTTGATAATTTTACCAACCGGATTCAAACATTTTGATGTCGAATATAATTATTTTTAGATTGTTCGATTTTATGATTGAGTTTGCATGAATTTTAGTTATTGAGTAAATTTCATTCAAAATGAGTGGTTTTATTTTTAGTTAATGAACATGAATAAAAATCCAACTGTTTTTTTTATCGCAAAGTGAGCAATTTAGCTCATCTTCATCTTCATCTTCACTCAAATTTGGGTTATATGATTATTGATTTCAGAAATAATATAGAGTTTGAATATAAATTAAAATAAAACAATAAAGAAAGAAAAATTAAAATAATTACAATTATCCAATAGAATACAAGTTGTATTTGTATATACTAGTATTTTAACACGGGCAATGCCCGTGATTTAATTTCTTAATATATAAATAATTATAAAAATTATAAATAGCATGATTTAAATAACCATTATATAGGTTAATTTTATATTAATGTTTATATATTTAATAATTTAGTTTGTTAATGATATTTTTTTTAGAAATTAAATGTGTCAATTAAAATATCAATAATATATTATTTCATTAATATAAACTGTATTTCCATATTAAAGTATGTAATAAAATCATTAAATCAAAATTAAGCTAGAAACTTAAACATTAGTGAAAACAATGTTAGTGTAATTACTTCACTATGCTATAAATTGTAATATAAAAGAATATAATGATTATGAAATTATTACCCACAATAATTAATCATGTAACAAAATAGCATAAACAAGTATAATAATAAAAATAATTTAAATTAACTGAAATAATAATATATACTTACACTAATTCGCTAGCCATGTAGAGAAGACAAATTTGTTCCTTTGTATAATTTGTCTTCAAAATTACATTCAATTTTTCTGTAATCATGAAGAGAAGTCCAAGCAATTTAATTTTTCTGGGCTATTAAAGCCTTTGAACCTCCATTGTTTTGTGTTATTTGAAACTTCTGAGTATCTACTTACTCATATAAATCTAAGTTGGTCAAATTCCTTCCATAGATAATTGAAAGAAATGACAACGCTTGAGGAGAGAAGATAAAATCTTAAGTGATGGTAAGAAAAATTGGTGGAAGAAATCACCTTTTATAGTATTAGGGGATGATGATATTTCAAACTCTTGAAGTTCCTAAATTAATTTAGATAGTTAGAAAGGTGTTACAAACTTTAAATTTTCAAAATTAATCTCAAGAAAATAGAGGACTAACTTTTCACATTCCCTTCATTTATTCATTAGGTATTAATTTCTCATTTCCTCATTATTATTCCAACAAACTATACGTTTTAGCATATTACAATTTATTATCCATATTTCTACCCATATTATAAAAATTAAATTTTATACCTAATATTATTATTAAAAGTAATACTGATTTAAATTTTTTAAAGTTATCAGTCATGTTATAAAATAATATTTAAATAATAATTTTATTTTTTAAAAATAATTAAATGTTAATTTAAAAAAAATTCAAAGTTTAAGAATTACTTTACCTATCAATTTAAAGAAAATGATGAAAATTTTGAATAATTATAAATAGTATATTTTTAAAAATCCATTTTTTAGACAATGACATGAACGATTAATTAAGTTTCTAATAGACTTTAATGAAATTATGTAATTAAATTAAGTTTATTATATTTCATTATTAATTATAATAATAATTAAATCATATATAAGTGGTAATTTAATAAATGTCAAGGCTAATAAGATATTTAATAGACATGCTAGGGGTATAAAAGGAAATCAAAAGTTTTTCCCTCTAAGCCACTTTTTAGATAGTATAGATCATATAGTGTACGGCCAGAGGAGCCGAGCCTTATTTTGACCATTCAACCAGTGACTTTTGTAAAACCTTCTCTTTTTCCAACATTTTGCATTGACTTGGTCAAAATTAAGACATTTTTCTTAATAATATTCTATTTATTTTGTATCAATTGGACAATTCTTATCAGATGTGTATCATTCTCAACCAACAAAACAAAAAAAGTAAAAGAGAAGAAATATATAGTAATATTAATAAAAAAAAAAAAGATATTAACAATCAATTTGCAGTAATATTAATAAAAACAAATTATTAATATTAATGAAAAAATATAGTAATATTAATATGTATTTTTAAAATATTTTAAAAAAATATAATGATTTTGAAATCTACTCCATAGACGATTTTAGTTGTATTATATAAATTTCAAAATATTTTTGAAAGTACGATAATTTTTAATTATCTAAATAAAGTATGATAGAAGAACATAAAACTCAAACACAAGCAGGGGCGGATCCAGGAATTTTTTTTAGGGGGTAAAAACTATATAAAAATATTTTTTAAAATTTTGGGGGGCAAAATATATAAAATACATTAAAAAGTCAAATTTTTACTTATATTTTTTCATTTTTACATTAGAAAAATAAATAAATAAATAATTTGGGGGGCACCCCCACCCCCTTAGTAGATCCGCCCCTGAACACAAGACTAAGTAGGTGTATTGTTTTTGTGTGAGACATGTTGCTATTGTCAATAGGAAGTAGCTGTTTTTGGGTTTTACGTGTTTCTAACATAATTTTTTTTATTAATATTTCATAAAAATATAATGATTTTGAAATCTGACTTCATTGACAATTTTAATTCTTATAAATTTTGAAATATTTTTTAATTATCTAATTAAAGTATGATAGAACTAGAAGCACATAAAACCCGAACACGACCGAGTGCTGTTTTTGTGTGATGTAGTGTAGCCAATAGAAACAGCTGTTTTGGTCTTTTATCTAAACAACTGTAGAATATTATTAACATTAGCAAATGGATTTGAAGAGAGAGAGAGAGACAGAATATAATCAAAAACAAAAAGTTTGTCTTTTTTAAGTCATTTACTTTTCAAAACAGGAAGAAGAAGAAGAAGAAGAAGAAGGAAAGGAAGAGGAAATTCTGCATCTCCAAGTTTTGGGTCCACCCCATTTTCCCCATCTCTTCAAACCCAGAAAGGAAACATCCATTACCAGAACCAGCAGAAAAATAAAGAAGCTTTTTTTAATGAATAAATCAACCTCACCATCATCATCATCATCATCAAAACAACCCTTATGGGTTCTTCCTTACAAAACCCAACCCCTCACTGATTTCTATTCATTGGGAAAGAAACTGGGTCAAGGCCAATTTGGCACCACTTATCTCTGCACAAACAAAGCTACAGGATTCAACTATGCCTGCAAAACAATCCCCAAACGCAAGCTTCTTTGCAAAGAGGATTATGATGATGTTTGGAGAGAGATTCAGATAATGCACCATTTGTCTGAACATTCCAATATTGTTAGAATCAAAGATACTTATGAAGATTCAATCTCAGTTCATTTGGTAATGGAGTTATGTGAAGGTGGGGAGCTGTTTGATAGGATTGTGAAGAAGGGTCATTATAGTGAGAGAGAAGCAGCTAAGCTTATTGGGGTAATTGTTAGTGTTTTGCAATCTTGTCATTCACTTGGAGTCATGCATAGGGACCTTAAACCTGAAAACTTTCTCTTCCATAGTGTTGAGGAAGATGCTGCTCTCAAAGCTACTGATTTTGGACTCTCTGTCTTTTACAAGCCAGGTTTGTGAATTGCCCAATTTCCATTATTTTCTTATAGGATGGTTTTGGTTCTGTATGATTTTACATGGTTTTTGGATATGATATGAAGTCTCATTTATATCTTGGGGCTCTGTGTTCTGATTTCTAATTGGTGTTACTTTTTGGATATGAAATCTTCTTCACATCTTGTGGCCTTGTGTACTGATTTCTAATTGGTGATAAGTTTTCTCCCCCTCAATATGATGTCTGAGGCTGAAAAATGTATTTAGTGTTCAAGGTTTCTTGTTATTTTCCATCTTTTCCCTACAAAATAAATGATGAATACAGTTTGCTATCTTGTTTCTGAATTCTTCACTCTTTCTTTGTAAGTTTTGAATTGAATTGAACATCATCTCCTTGTCCAATTTTTATCATCTTCCACTAGACTACACACTGGATTGATGTCTCTGAAATGAATAAGCAGTCTGCAAGAAAAACAAAAGGGCAAAAGTTAAATGATAAGCACTCATCAGAAAAAATGATGGTACAAGGAAGGGACATAATAGATATTCTTGGGTATACATTAGCTTCTGTTTATACCATATTGTTAGAGTATATCTGCATTAAGCTACTACTCGGGCCATCATGCACGGCTATTTCTAAAAATTGATTTTCAATTTCCTTTCTCCATCACTCATCAGGCAATCGAATGAATGACAATTTGTCGTAATTCCTATCCATGGGCTGGAAAAATAGAATCAGTAAAGCCACAATCTAGAATGCCTTTTCTTTTCTGATCTTAGATCTTAAAATCTTTACAGGGGAAACTTTTTCTGATGTCGTTGGGAGTCCATACTATGTTGCACCGGAGGTGTTACGCAAGCATTATGGACCTGAAGCAGATGTTTGGAGTGCAGGAGTTATCTTATATATCCTGTTAAGTGGGGTGCCTCCATTTTGGGCAGGTAGCTTCCTTAACTCCACATGTTGAATAAATGAAATTTTCAGAAAATTTTAGGAAAAGTTAAAACTTTCTATTTTCTGTAGTGTCCTATTACTTACCAATATAATTTCCTTCCGTGGTTTCATTTGTACTACAGAAACTGAAATAGGGATCTTCCGACAGATATTGCAAGGAAGATTGGATTTTGAATCTGAACCTTGGCCTGGCATCTCAGGAAGTGCAAAGGATCTTATAAGAAAAATGCTTGACCGAAATCCAAAGAGAAGGCTAACTGCTCATGAAGTCCTTTGTAAGTTTCTTTCCACAGCATTGAGCTATATGACTAGTGAGGCTTTGAAGGAATACTACGCCGGTGTAACTGATTATATGCATTATGCTCTATACCTCTGATGTTCCTGAGGTTTACATGATCCCAAAACCTCTCTGTATCAGGTCATCCCTGGATCGTTGATGACAGTGTTGCCCCAGATAAACCTCTTGATTCAGCTGTACTATCACGCCTAAAGCAATTCTCGGCTATGAACAAACTCAAAAAGATGGCTTTAAGAGTAAGTATTTTTTATCCAATTATTATTAGTCACAATTGCTCAAAAGAAAACAACTAATCAAATTAATAACTTCAAAGCATACAACAAAGTTTTTTCTCTCTTTTTCTATTATAGCATACTGGGTTGTTAACAGAACCACTTACAACATTTCAAAAATTGACAGCAACTCTTTGTGGAACTGAATTTTACTTTTTAGCACCTTTTTTGTAATTTCTGAGTATGTCTGCGCGTGAAAAGATTATCTGTTGTTCTGTCTGAAATATTATCAGACTGATTGCATTTCTCAACCAATTGCAGGTTATTGCTGAAAGACTTTCTGAAGAAGAAATTGGTGGTTTAAAAGAGTTGTTCAAGATGATAGACACAGACAACAGTGGCACAATAACGTTTGACGAACTAAAGGAAGGCTTAAAACGTGTAGGCTCTGAACTTATGGAGTCTGAAATTAAGGATCTGATGGATGCAGTAAGAAATTAGTTTTGTTCTATTTATGCATTCTCACTATAATCTTTCCATGTTTAACATTGGAGTTGATGATGTTTGACTGGCAGGCAGACGTAGACAACAGTGGAACAATTGATTATGGGGAATTTCTCGCTGCAACAATACATTTGAATAAGTTAGAGAGGGAGGAGAATTTATTATCGGCCTTTTCATATTTTGATAAAGATGGCAGTGGTTTCATCACTATTGATGAGCTTCAACAAGCCTGCAAAGAGTTTGGTTTGAGTGATCTACATCTCGATGACATGATCAGTGAAATCGACGAAGACAATGCAAGTTCTTCTACTTTCCTCTTTATTTTCTCTTTACATCATCTATATATATCGTACTCTCGCGTTAAATATTTAGGTCATTCAAATTTCAATAAATGTTTCAACCAACAAAATGAGATCCATAATTTCCCAATGTGAATTTCAAGCATTGGTGCCATTTTTCCCTTCATGTTGGGAAAATGAGCTTGAACTAGATTGTTTTTGCTTTTCCTTCCCTATTGTCTGTTTTTATGTTGTCTGAAGTGACAACTGTATTGGTTATTTTGGTTGTAATAATGTGTGGATTTTGTGCAGGATGGGCGTATAAATTATGCAGAATTCGCAGCAATGATGAGAAAAGGCAATGGAGGAGTTGGAAGGAGAACGATGAGAGGCCCGATGACATTAGCAGATGCTCTCGGCCTTACAGTTGCAACTAGTGCTAATAATCAATCTATTGATAATCCTGTCTGAGATACTTTGTATATCTTTCTTCAACAAAAGATGTAATTCCTATTTATGCATTGAAAGACTTGATATTCAAGTTCAACAAACACAAAAACTAACCACCCTTACTGGGCTTCTTTCTTTTGATGAAACAGAAATTTAAATGGAAGAGATGAGCAAATATCATTTCATTAATTACATATGAAAATAGACAAATACGAGATAATAAGTCTATTAAACAGAGTTTTCATTACATCAATTGAAGCTACAAAAGGTTATATAGTGATGAACAGTATGGGTCACAAATTACAACTTGCTTGGGACAGCAAGGTACTTGGTGTGACGGCCTTGAGCGATAATTTTTCCATTGCTTTTTTTCCTCAATTCAACAGTTGCTACTGCAATGTTCCTCCCCAACCGCAAAACCTTGCTCTCAATCTCAATGTCCTCCTAAAACAGCAGACAGAAGTGAGTATATAAATGACTAGAGCCATGTAAATACAATTTGAAGAATCAGGTCTCCACTACTCAAGTTCATCTGCAGATTACGGTCTGTTAGGACTAGAGTAAGGGGCATATAAGTTAAAAAAAAGTGGGAGCGTTGGTTATGGAATATGGAATATAAATAGAGTGCCTCGGGAGGTGAGAGTTATGCATATCATGTGATTAGTAGTATTTATACTATTAAGGGGAGAGAGCTACGCTTCTCCTATCACAGTCCTATAAAAATCTCCCCTTTTTTTTCTGTTAAAAACTGCCTTTGAAACATAGAATGCTCATGAAGTTCATACAACATTGCGAACGACAACAGTGTATAAAAAATCATATATCATGACATAGGCCATATCCCAACCGCCCCATTGATGTTAACCGGATTTTCATCCAACCCTTGAAATATATTTGTGTGTTTTCAAACAGCCAAATCCAGTCTTCATACCTTCTTCAAATTACGTGAGAAGCAGAATTTCTATCCCCCAGAAAAATAAATCATCACGAAAAACCAACTCTGTTTGGAGAAAACTTAAAAAAGTTGCCTTCTTCTGTTTCCAAAACAGCTCTTAAGAACCAAATTTTCGATAGTTAAGTATATATACTTAGAATCACTATTAAAAAATCTAGCTTTTGAGAACATCATCGAAATCGAAAGGCATAGGAAGCATGGTTATGGATAAAATTAAATGTAATTAAGAGTTGAAAATACGATGATAGATAGGTATTAGGTTAAAATAGAAAAAGAGGAATGAATTACTGACATGAAGAAAAGCAGCATCCAAATAGGAAACATTGATTTCAACAGAAACTCCAGTGGTATGAACGCCCATGGTCTGAATCGCAGCTGAACCAATACAATCTACAAGTGCAGCGATGGCTCCTCCGTGCAATGATTTGCTAACGTTCTTTAATTAATGGATTGATGGATGAAACAAACAGAAATCCTAATTAAGTAGTAGCTTAACGATATGAAATTGAAATTTAGCAAAGCAAATCAAATCATTACGAGTAAACGAGAAGGAACTTTGAGAGAGCAAATGATGCGACTAGGCTCGATTAGATCAACGTGAACTCCAGCCATCACTAAGCTTTCGAAAAATCTAGGGGGAAGTTCATCAATGGTGGAGGCCAGCTTATCATCATCATCATCCTTTTCAAGATACTTCTTGATTTTGTCAATCTCCATTGATAATTATTATCAAAATTTTACTTCTCGCTCCTCTTCTTCCACACCCAGCTTCACCTTCACCAGGAATGGAATGGGTCCAAATTCTATGTATTAAAAAATGATATTTAACATTGCTAATTATATCTTTTTGTTTTAAAATTGTTTTTTAACACTTATGTGATGATAAATGTTTTTTTTTTTATCTAATTACTATGTTTTTTTAACGGATAAACTACACACGAAGAGTATGATGCACTAGTGATAAAATTTCGGTTTGCTTTGGTTCGGCTTCTTTATGTTGAACGGTTTGATTTGGTTTGTATAATATGAATAGAAAATCCAAACCAAACAAACCAATTGTTCACCCCTAGTAATATATAGTATACTTATAATATCTTACTTACTAAGGGGTGAAAGCTAAAACTCCGACCCCGTTTCCCCGTCCCGCCCCTACCAAACCTGCATAATAAACAGGGCAGGGGTGGGGGAAATTTTTTTCCCCCGTTTACACCCCGCCCCGCCCCGTTTATCTACTTTATTATTATTTTTTTAATTTAAATTTCCTAGGTTTATTTTGATATGGATTATGATGAAAAGTTTTATTTGTCCTCTATTATGCATTATTATCATTTGAAAAATTGAATTTTGAATATAAAAAAAATATACGAAATCATGCATTTTTAATCATTTCTCCTACCCCATTTATCCCCCACCCCGCCCCGCCCCTGTTTAATAAATAAGACAGGGTCCAGGGCGGGGGATAGAGATAATTGGGGCGGGGTGAGATGAGGGAAAAAAAAACCTTAAACGGGGCGGGTCATATATACAATATTGAGAACGTTTGTTTGCAGTGATTAGAGATGGGGGCACAAACCCTATGGTGATCATATGTTCATCCCCTCTTTGTTTGCCAAAAAATTATTGTAGAAAAGAAATCTAAATTGGGATGATCTTATAGCTCCCTCCATGAGTTTATAACCGTTTTTAAGTCTATAGATTTTTCTATCTACTCATAGATTGATGAGAAAGAAAGGAAGAAAAGAGAGGAAAGAAAATTAATGTAATTCATAATACACAATTAATATTTATATACTCATATCTTTATCCTTAATATATAAAAAGATGGATGTTTGAGAAATATTTTTGGACTATTGTACCTTTTTTAAAATCTTGAAATTACTAACATGTCATTATATATACCCTTTAAAACTTTCAAATTACAAAACATGCCATTGTTATTTATACTTCTCTCTTCAATGAATAAGAAATTGTCAATATTTTTAAATAAATTCCTTGGCTTTTTATTACTTTCACAACATCAAATTACAAAATAATTGAAAAATCAAGTACAACATATCAAAATGAATGTGATTTTAAAATGAATAACTATTCATTGTTTAGATTTATCACTCATTTATGAAAAATAAATTATATTTAAGTATTCAAATACTAAATGATTTAATAAAGGTGATGGTGATTTAATTTTAAAATATATATGGAAAAAAAAACTTAAATTATTTTTAAAAAAAAAAAACAAATAAGATAAAAAAAACAACTACAAAAAAATATAATTTATTAAATTAATAAGGGTATTGGATTTTATAATATTTAAATAAATTTTAAATTTTTTAATTAAAAATATTTTAAAAACAAACAGGAAAAATATATATAATTTCTTAAACTTTAATTAAAATTAGAAATAAATAATCCATAAATGAAAAAATTAACTAATATAGAGAGAGAACAAACGGTTTATTTTTTATTTGGTGATATATATTTTAAAAATAAAAAAAGTTAAATGTATTGTCTTAAATACAAAGAAAATCAACGACCTATAATTTTTTGAATTGATAAACTATATGATAATTTAAATCTTAAATAAAACGTAATAATATGTTAATAATTTTAAAATTAATAAACAAAAATCATTTCAAAAAAGATTTATAAAGCATAGAAAAAGCAAACAAAAAAATATGTCAAATCTTTAAATATTTTTATGTTAAAAAGAATATCACGTGCTACGACGTAGTAATAGACTAGTTAAAAAAAAAAGCATTCCATTTACAGGGATCTCGACCCAGACATCTTATTTTGCAAACTTACACGTAAAATCTTTCGTTTGAGTAAAAAAAGCTGACCCAAAAAAGAAAAAGTCACGGGTCTAATGAAGAAGATAAGTCTTGAAAGCCTTGATTTTGAATTTGGAAAAAATAAAAATCTCAAAATCTTCGTTGATGTCAACACAAGTTAAATAATTATTTTAATTCCAAGTGTTTTATCATAACACTACAAAACAAACACCATTTAGAATTGATAGATATTGAAAGTACTTGTTAAAATTATATAACAAAAAAAGAACTAAAACCCTTTTTTAAAATTATAAAACTAAACAATTAATTAATTAATAAGCAATTCTTATCCAGTACTTTTACTCAATCATTCATCAAGATAGTCCTCCTCCTCATCTCCTGCCCAATATGATGCGCTTTTAAATGGAAAAACACTCTAATGATAGAATATAGTTGTAGAGTCATCATCATATAATCAGAAACAGGTCCAATTGTTAAACACATCCTCCTGCCTATAGTAGCATCATATCATCCTATGATATTAGCAATAAGAAAGGTAAGAAAAATAAAGGAGGAGACAAAAAAAGGATCAACTCTCCCCAGTAAAGCTAATACTTTTCCATCAGCATATTTAGTTCAGTATTGAACTCTTTCACCAGCTGTTCTTCTTCCTCCCAATGCCTCTGTTTCATTTCCGCCATCTTGCCTTCATGGATTTTCATAAGATTATCCCTCTGTGCCACAAAATCCTCCATCTCTTCTTCTTGAATCTTTATGAAGTTCGCAGTACTTTCCACCATAAGAAGAAGAAGAAAAAAAATGGAACCAATATCTAAGTAAGACTACAAAAAGATTGCAAAACAAAGTATTTCTCATAAAATAATCTTCATTATATTATAACCCACTTTCTATGAATCACTTGCTCAAAATGTTAACACACTCTCAAGTACCTGCTTCCATATTCGTCTGCATTTGAACCACTTGCATTTGTTTGCTTCACCTTCTCACGCTTCTCCTGCTGCAACCTTTCAAAGTTCTCTTCATTTTTTTCCATCATTTCATTCAAATTCTTTATACGCTCTTTGAAAAACAATTCTTGCTCTTGCATCTTCATCAAAAGTGGGGGGGAAACATTTGTCACAAAAAACAAACATGAATTAATTTATTAATATCGGAAATCTTGCACATGCAGATTATGATTACTTGAGAATCTTATTTGACTGTATTGCCAGTACTTCTTATAAGCTTGCTTATTTGTGGACCTTCTCAGGGGTTTGACACAATGTGGTAAAAGAAAAACAGTCCCTTATTCAAATTTTTTTTTTTTTTTTTTATAGGAAACTGAAAATTTCATTAAAACAGAGGTTACAAAAAAACGGGTGATGAGAAATCAACCCTCACGAACCGGAATACAAATTTTTTTTCTAGTTGTTGTTAATCAAAAAAAGGTCATAATTACAAAAAACGGTGGATAAAGAAGCTAAATTATCAAAACAGTCCTTTATTCAAATTTAAATATGCATATATTATCAAAACAAGTGATAATAAATTAGTAACATCAGGAATTACCACAAGAAGCATCCAGAATGCAAATTGGAGAAGGAATGCAAGCATGTAAATAGAAAAAATATAATTATATTAATCTAAACTCAATTATGAGAGAAAAGAATAGAAGAATTTTTTTTTTTAATAAAGAATAGAAGAATGTTATTGATAACAGTAAAAAGAATATGATTTCCAGCGTGGTCAAGTTAAATATGTTTGATTAAAACTGGACAGCCCTTTGTCAAGTAATATATGGCACAAAACGTGACTTCATACTGTTTTTATTGGATGAGAACATTTAGACCTCATACTAAAATCTATATTAATCTCTTAGACTCAAAAGTTGAGAAAGAATACCGCTTCTTTGTTCTCTTCATGTTGCATTAGCGTTCTCTGCCTTACAATTCTATTTTCCTCCTTGGTCTTCCGTAGCTTTTCACAAACTATAACAAGGGAATCTTCATAAGCCTTTGCCTTATTTCTTTCTTTCACCACCCTGTTTTTCAACCAGATAAGTTGCTGGTTGTCCTCGCTCATTTGCTTATATTGATTTACAACCATCTCTTGGTATGATCTCATCTCAAATTTCAACTTAGATTTCCCTGTTTAGTATAACAGAAAAACTCCATATCATAATGGCAGATCAGCAAACGGAACATTTAAGAAGAAAAAGATTCAAGGCCATGAGAGAGAGAGAGAGAGAAACCTTGCATATGGTGGTTGAAAATATCCATGTCTTCTTTGAGAGCCATAAAACCATATAGCTGGCGCTTTCCACCTGAATTAAATAGATGCCTCCTACGATCCCATGCATTTCTATCTGTTCCATCCTCAGAAAAATGCTTGTGCAGGCGTTCAGAATCAAAATAACCCGTTGCTGAGGCCTCAAAGATTAAAACGCTCATCCCACGATGCCCCTGGGGACCATAAGAGTGTCGGGCCCTCACAGCACCATATGAATGGAAATACTCGACAAGTTCCTGGTTTCCCATGCCAAGCCACTGCAATAATTCAACAGGAAAGTGGAACAAGAAAAACAATCAACCGAGACATCATTTTAAGCATAAAGTGTAATAATGTACGGGATAACAATATCAATTAATACCTAACTCACTCAATTGTTATCCCTTCAAGAAGCTGGGTTAAAAACATACCTTGTCATTTTCATCCAGCTCAAGCTTTGTATTCATAACAATAACCATGGGAGGCCAAACTATCTCATGATCTTTCTCATCGTCTTTCAACCCATTCCATTGACCAAATAGTTCACCTCCAGGAATAACAGATGTTCCCTTCCGCTGCAGTTCCTCCTCCAACAGTTCAGCCAGCTCCCTATGAAGCTTCACCCTCTTTGATCCTTTTGTTTTGGCGTGTGTCATCAAAGGTTGAAGGCCCCGGTACCAGTCAATGGAACCAGGACCATTCTGGCATGCTGGACAATGCCACTGCCTAGCGGGTTCATTGATCTCCTCAACAGTCAATTTGTCCAAAATCTCAAAGAATTTTTTAAACCATTTACTCTTCTTTCGAGTGTCATGGCTCTTTTGACTTGCCTCAGAGTCATAGCCGTCGCTTAAGAGATCATCATCACTGTCCTCCAGATCATCAGAATCATCATCATCATCATTATCCTCAACGTTAGCATCATCCTCTTCTTTTTGAGCATCATCCAAAGCCTTAGTTTGATTAGCACCCGCCCGTGATTGCCAATTCCAGCCATGCTCTAGTGGAGGGCGAATACCTGATGGTGGAGCTCCATGATTGCTCTCCGGAGCCCTGGATTGTAACCAGGCATTACCTCTTCCAGTTCCAGCCGTTTTCCGATGATCAGCAGATTGAGATTGCCAGTTCTTACCAGTTGCCCGTACACCAGCTGTTTGAACCGTAGCTGTTGATTTAGAGCTAGAATTCTGAGCACCCCATTGTCTGGTTGCTGTTGAACTACTCCCAGTTTTGTTCTTGGACTTTTTAACGTAAACTTCCCACTCGCCCTCTGGCTGAGCAGAATCCAAGCTAACATCAGCCACACCCTGACTCAAGTGCTCAAGATTAGGGTTAGGAACTCCAGAAATGTTGATTCCCTTGGGTGATTTGTCATTGTTAGTGCCGGAACTAAAAGGCTTCCCACGCCCTCTGGATGAACTCATTTCTTCTTCAATCTGATCATATATGATAAACAACAATCAGACATTTTTTTTAAAATTAAAGTAAGCAACACATATTAAAGACTTCAACATCGGGATTAAGCCCAAGGGTATTGGTAAGTCACTTATAATCTTAGACCCAGAAAAGCTCATCCAGCCATAATGAAATATGAAACAAAAACATAGAAGAAACAGCATCCAGATCCAGTGATACAAAACAAACAGTAAAGGGGTAACGTTATTAAAGCTAATAATGAAATGATGGAAACGAAATGCATTCCGAAATTCCTGGGTTAAAACAACACAACACAAAAGGAATTTGAAAAAATCGAAACAAGAATCAGAATCCATAAGAATGGTGAGAATAAATAATGAAAACGTATAAAATCACGGAAACAAATGACATAGAAGAACACTGAAAGAGAAAGATTCAAAGAATACATATAATAGAGTAGAGACCTATTTCATAAAGGAAATGCCCTAAAAATGCCTGAATGAAACAAGAATGAAACCAAAGAGAAAGAGACTGTACATTATGATCGGAGATTGTCTCAGGCGACGGAGACGGAGACGGAGACGGAGATTCAGTGAGAAAAGCGTGAGTGAGAGGGAGAGAGAATGAGAGTGAGAGTGAGAATGAGAGTGAATGATGGAAGTTTTTTCAATTCATAATAGACTGCTTGTTTGTTTTCTTTGTACGGAATCTCGGACTCCAAATATTTCTCAAATACAATACAATTAATTCACCCATCCCTTCCCTGCTAAGTTAATTGTCAGTTACAGATATTTAATGATTTTGCTTTACTTTTTCAATTTTGTCTTCTTTCCCTTTTTTTTAATACTTTTTAAAAAACAAAACCTCCATTAATTTAATGAAAGAAGAGTATCAAAATAGCTTGCAAAAGCTATTACTATTTTTAAAATTATCAATTTCTATTTTAAAATGGGTTATCTATATTAATAGTCACTTTCACACTACTAATAAAGGTCTATATCCACTATTCTAAAAATAAGAGTTTGTAGCCACTAGAGAGAAAATTTGATTGATGCAATGACAAATATAGCCTTGCACGGTTACACAAAGAAAATGGGCTGATACATCATGGCACGATTTTCAAGAGTCATGCAATTGAAATTTTAGATTTGTAATAATGAGATAGAAAAATTGAAAAATGTGCGTGTCTTTCTTCTTCCTTTTCAAATTTGGTCTTCATTTCAATTTCTCATCAATCTCACTTCCCCTCTTCCATTCTCTCTCACATTGAGAAAACAAAAAACAACAAATTTTCTTTGGCCCTAAATCAACTCCACTTTTCGTAAAATCAAAGAAAAAAGACAATATCAATCGATGAAGAACAACTACCATCATTAGATGAAGATCATGAACATACCAGAGAGAATGAAGAAGATTCATTGGCAGCCATGGATGTTGAAGAAAAAATACCAGAAAAAAAAGGTTTGAACATCGTCTTCCCTCTCGTTCGTGTTTTTTTAAACTTAATGTGTCAGATCTGTGCGATTTATGTAATATGAAACGTATACTATATATTTTTAAAAATTAGGGATCGAGAAAATGAACAAGATTTATTGGAAAACCATGGATGTTGAAGAAAAAACACCAAAAGGAAAGGTTTGAACATTGTCTTCCCTTTCGTTCATGCTTTTTTAAACTGAATATAACAGATCTGTGCATTTTAAGTAATATGAAACGTATATTGGGTATTTTTTAAAATTAGGGATTGAGGAAGAAGACCGTTTCTGAAAAGAAGAAGGCTATTAGTGAATTAAAACAGAAGAATGTTTGGAAAATTCATAAAGTTCTTATATTTGAACAACCATGGAATGACCATGGTTAATTTTATGCTTGTTGTCTTGTATATAATCTGTATACTGTTAATCATAGTGTATTATCTGAATAACCATGTAATGATTAATCCTAAAATGTCCATCAAAGCTGAAGAAAAGTATGTTATGTTATGCTTCTTGTCCTGTATATGAAATGTATACTGTTAATCATAGCGTATTATCTGAACAACCATGTAATAACCATTCCTTAAAAATATCCATCAAAGCTGAAAAAAAGTATGTTATGTTATGCTTGTTGTCATGTATATGATCTATATACTGTTAATCATAGAGTATCATATTATATATTCTTTGAACAACCATGATATGGTGTATGCTCTGTTGGGTTGTATTCATTGTATATGAACTGTATAATATACAACATATATAAATATGTACACATTATATAACAGAAACTATGGCTAATTTATTTGGCACAATAATCAAGATTCATGCAAAAAGTCTTTCATTTCTCTCTCTTTTTTATTTCCCAAATTAACTATTTACATGTTGAATAGGGGTTTGATAAGGTAAATTCTTGCTTGAAGACAACCCTAAACTTTAATATATTGAGGAATTGCCAACCTTCATGTATAACATTACATGGTTCTTTCAGGATGACGACCAAGTAGCTGACCAACGCGCACAATGTGATGTGGAGGAGCCAATGACAAAGACAAATAGACCAAGAAGGACTACTAAGATTGGAAGGGCGGGACAAGAACCGTATGTGACCGATGTGCCAAAAAGGGCCACAAAGAAGAGAGCTTTGAAGGGGAACGATCAAAACAATGAAGATGGCCCTGATTTCAATCTTAAGATAACTCAATAAATGAAGAAATTGAAGAAAAGAAATAAACTTCATCCTTTTTATAAAGTTGTCTTGCTTACTTAACCTTTTGATTTTTTAGATGGATTCTGATACTTTTTATATATGAATTATGGTATAAAACAATGGAATGTTTTGTTGTAAACTGAATGTGCTTATTTATGTATGGCTATTATTTTGAAAATTACTCATTAGTTATATATTTTTACTGTATATGAATATAGATAAGACTATACGAACACACATATACGACAGTGATAACTAGTGATGTAATTTTTTTTTTGATAGGAAACTGAAAATTTTCATTGAGTAAATAGAAAATAAAAAAGTGGGTGATAAGAAATCAATCCTCACTAAACGGAAAACAAAAATTCTTCCAATCAGTGTTAATCAAAAGAACATCATAATTACAAAAAGTTTTAGAAAGAGAAACTAAAAAAGAAATTTTAAAGTGAACACTCCTCCAGATCTCTATCGACTCATGCTTTTTGTTCCGAAAGATCCTTGCGTTTCTTTCCAACCAAATCTCCCACGGAATGACTTTGACCGCCAAATCCCAAATCCATTTAGCTTTGTCCTTCAAGGGGTGACCCATAAGAAGGGACATAAGGTTTGTTTTGGGACAATTAGAGAAGCACCCATTCAAACCAAAAGTATGCAAGAACTTTCCCCCAAATCGGACAAAGAAACTCACGGTTGAAGAATAAATGACTTTGAGTTTCAAAGATCTTTATTCCACAGCAACAAACATTAGGGGACAAACAATTCTTCTGATTTCGCTTGAATGATGTCTGCCAGGTGTTAAGCTCCCCAAGAGCAAGGCTCCAAATAAAGAAATTTATTTTTTTCGGACAACCAGCTTTCCAAATACTCTTAGCCAAACTTTCATCAAGAGTGCCCACCTTATCAATAAGATAGCAAAAAAGAGAGGCTGATGTAAAACCTCGAGAATCGATAATCCAGAGACGCTCATCCTCGTTAATAGTGACTTTCTGAGATTGTAAACTTTGGAGAATCGAAATAAAATCATCAATCTCTCTATCATAGAGAGGTCTTTTCAAAACAGGATTCCAAGCTTCTAAACCCTCAGTCCAATAGTCGGAAGTCAAAGCCTTTTTGTTACAAGCTATGGCAAAAAGCCTAGGGTAGATTCGTTTCAAAGGAAGATCGTTGATCCACCTATCATGCCAGAAGCTAATCTTCCTCCCATTCCCCAGCTTGAATCTGACCAAGTCCACCAACTTCTTACCACAAATGACCACAAATTTCCAAGGGCTCCAACCCTTAATACTTAATCTTGTGTTAGTAAACCAACCATTTGTATCCTGACCATGAATACTAACAATCACGGAATGCCACAAGGAACCGGCTTCAATTGGAAAGCGCCACCACTATTTGGAAATGAGGGAAATATTTCTTTCTTTAAGGTTGCTATACCCAAACCCCCTTTCCCTTTTTGAGATTTAACAACCTTCCAATTAACCAAATGACTACCTTCCTCGGTTCCAGTTCTCGCCCAAAGAAAATTTCTAAACTTTTTCTCTAGCATCTTAATCACAGTGGTAGGCATTTGGAAAAGAGACATGAAGTAAATCGGCATACTAGAAAGAACAGACTCAATGAGGGTTAATCTCCCCCCTTTGGAAAACACAACAGATTTCCATTTATCAAGACGACTAGCAACTCTATCAATCACAGGAGCCCAAAAATTCAAACCATTCGGATTGCCTCCAAGAGGAAGGCCGAGATAGTCAAAAGGGAACTTACCGAACTTACAACCCCAATTGCCAGCCTGAAAGATAACTTCCTCTTCTTCAATGTTTAAACCATAAAGATAAGTCTTTTGCCAATTAATCTTGAGACCAGAACCTTCTTGGAAAATTTGCAGAATTTGGAAGATCGTTTCCAACTCCAAATCATCGTAAGCGCCTAAAATCAGAATATCATCTGCATATTAGAGATGATTAACCACAATGTTGCCTATTTTCATACCTTTCAAAGCATTGGAAGCTACTGCTTGAGAAAGCAATCTACTCAAAACATCAACAATCAAGACAAACAGGAAGGGAGAAAGATGGTCTCCCTGCCTAAGTCCTCGAGAAGACTTAATTCTACCTTTAGGACGACCATTCAGAAAAACTGAAAATTTAGTACCAGAAATGCAGTTGTAGATCCAGTGTTGCCATTTATCATTGAAGCCTTTTTTCTCCAGCACTGCCAGAAAAAAATATCAGTCCACCATATCATAAGCCTTCTCCAGATCAATTTTCAAAAACCAGGCCTTCTTCTTGGACTCCTTCAGACTATTAACTATTTCATTAGCAACCAGAACAAAATCCAGAATCTGCCTCCCTTGGAAGAAAGCAAACTGATTCATAGTGATGGTACTATGAATCACAGACCTGAGCCTATCTGCCAGCATCTTCCCCAGAATTTTGTAAACACTATGAACTAAGCTGATTGGTCTGAAATCCCTCATTTTGCTAGCCCCTTTCTTCTTAGGAATTAAACATATGAAGTTTTCCTTCAAGCATGAATTCAAATTAGAGGTCTCAAAAAAATCTTGGAACACTGTCATCAAATCAGTTTTTACAATGTTCCAACATTTTTTATAGAACTCCATAGAAAAACCATCGGGACCTGGGGCTTTATTCGAACCAAGGCTACTGATGGCATTTCAGACTTCCTGATCTTCAAACGGACGAGTAATAGCAGCATTATCCTCAGCACTAATCGGATCCCAAGAGAAACCATAAAAAATAAATCTGTCGTTTTTGAGGTTTGTGTAAAGAGATTGAAAATAGGTAATAGCTTCATTCTCAATCTCGGAATAAGACAAAAATCTCTTACCCCGATCTGTGACTAATTCAGAGATGAAGGATTTCTTTCTTCTATTATTGGCTATAGCATGAAAGAATGAAGAGTTTTCATCTCCTTCTTTTAACCACTTGACTTTACTCTTCTGATACCACCTTTGATTTTCCAAGTGAAGAGTTTTCAGAAAATTATCCTTCAAACCTTGTTTCTCTACTCTTTCGTCATTGGAAAGATGTACAGACTCTTCTTTCACATCCAGAGCTCTAATGGCATTCTGTAACTCTTTTCTTTTTAAGTATGAGATCACCAAAAGTTTCAGCATTCCAAATTTTTAGCGCACCCTTCAGACATTTGAGCTTCTGATTGAGGCGGAAACCAGACCAGCCTACAAAAGAATTCCTAACCCACCAATTTGAAATGAAAGAATTGAATCCAAGATAAGAAATCCAGAAATTTTCGAACTTGAATGGCATAGGACCCCAGACCAAAGAATCTGTCTGCAGAGCCAGAGGAAAATGATCAGACACAACACGATCTTTCCGATTAACTCTGGAATTAGGGAATTTGATAAGCCAATCCTTCGAGACCAGGAATCTATCCAGTAGACAAAAAGTAGGGAGACCTCTCATGCTTGACCAAGTAAACCAAAGTTCAATGATATTTGTATATAATGTATAAAAATACATTACTTAATGATAAAGAACAACATAGTAAACCATACAATATAAATGATAAATAAAAAAAGAACAATCTTATTTGTAAAAAATAAGACAAAACATACGTAATTGAACTAAGAACTTGGATGTCACGTTATTTTGTAACTTAATATTATAAGTCATGTATACTTGTTATATACTTTTATTATATACCGTATATATGACATTATAAAATAACAGATGTAAAACCAAAGAACAACTTAATACACTAAACAATAAAATTTAAAAACAAAATTGGAACAACAACCAACAAATAATCTGATTTGTAAAACAACACCATAATATTGCTAAAACACAAATACAGAACAAAATCCTCAATAACAACCAATGAAAGTCAAATACTTTGAAAGATTAAAGACAACAACAAAAATAACATAACAAACGTTTAGTGGCATATATGTCATTCACATAAACTTTGAAATTATGACGGTATTCTCGAATGTCAAGTCTGTCAATGTACCGTACACCCCTAGGGATAAAAACACCTTCACATATCTTCAAATGAACTTGTGGGGAATCAAACAATAATCTGTCACTTTTACTTTTTGGTGACGGTATATGTTTAGAAGTTCGTATATGAGAGTAATCATATACATTGTGTGTATTCCCATCAGTCGTGACTGTCACATCTGCCACTTCTGCAACTTCATCCGGAATGGGGCCACCGTATACTACATTACCGATACGGTCAGAAGACCTAAAGTCATCTTCTTCGCTGTTAAAGTTCAACACTTCTTGAAATTGAGAAAGAATCTGGGCAGCATGTTCAACCTCTTCAATCACATTTGTTGAAACAACTTTCTCTTGCAAATCTTCATATTAAAAAATGACCGAACAAACCAAACCTTGCATTCCCAACAACAAAAAGAAAAATACACAAAATTATCGGGAACTTGAACGGAAGTGAATGAGAAATCAATATAATCCGTAGCCTCATTTCATACACCACCATACTTAATATTGATATCAAATAACTCCATAAATGAAACAACAAAAGAATATAACGAAAACAGATGAACGAAGCCAAAAATGGAAAAAATGAGAATGGAGGAAGGAATGATAAATCAGTATTAATGTTATTGATAGGCAACCGAAATTGATGGTACAAACATGGAAATAGTGAAAATGGGGAGGGAATATGGATAGTCACGATGGAAATAGTTAAATTAGGGTAAATAAAAAAATTAAAAAAAGGGAAAATGAAAATACGAGGGCGTTGAATCTCTCACTCTTTAATCTTTCAGAAAAACAAACCCAAGAAATTCAAACTCAACTTCACTGTTTGCTTGCCTGATTTGTTGAGGGTTTTGGATTTTTCCATCAAATGGCTTCTTCTTCATCTTCTTCTTCCATTGTTAAATTAGGGTAAATAAAAAAATTTAAAAAAAAAGGAAAATGAAGAGTCATTACATGGAAAGAGTAAAAATAGTAGCTGGATGGTAATCATTACCTGGAAAGAGAAGCAATTAATAAATGGGCTACTTTTATTAATTAACATCAGAAGGGTAAAAAAGGAAATTTGTTAATTAAAAAAATCTGGGAAATAGTAAAAGTGGCTACTAACCTTTAAATTTAACATGGTGGCTATAAACCATTATGATACCATGAAAAGTGGCCAAATATATAATTTTCCCTTTTAAAATCAATCAAACGACGTGTCGAAATGCCACTCAACGTGTCGCCACATGAAGGCTCTTCATGTCGTCAGATACTGAAAAATGTTTCTTCTCCAAATTTACATAATATGTTTTCGACGTGTCAATAATATGGGTATTTTCAATTTATTTGTTTGTTTTTGCCAAGTTAAATGGCTTTTTTGAAGCTCGATATTAGTAAGGCCTATGACATAATTGAATGGCTTTTTCTAGAATCTATGGTGATAAAACTTTTTTTTTTTAATAATATCATGATGATAAAACTTGGTTTTGACCACAACCGGGTTTCTTTAATTATAGGTTCTATCTCTACTTTCCACTTCTCCGTTTTAATAAATAGAGAACCAAAAAGTGATTTTGCTCCTATCAGAAGTCTTAGACAAGAGGATCCAATCTCCCCTTATCGGTTTCTCATTTGCACTGAGGGCCTGTTCAGCATCATAAAAGACTTATCGCAAAAAGGAAGATATCAGGGATACATATAACAAGGGGAAGTCAAAAAATTGACCACATTTTCTTTGTTGATGACAGTTTTCTATATTTTAAAGCCTCTACTAGAGAAAGTGTGGAGATCACAGAGTTACTTAAGACATATGAACAAGCTTTTGGTCAATTTATAAATTTACAGAAATCAGCCTTGGTTCTTAGCCCCTATATTTCAATTGGGATGTCATCCTCTATGCAGGCAATTATCTTGGTCTCCCTTATTCTTTCTCTCATAGAAAAGGTAAAGATCTTGGATATATAAAGGACAGAATTGGGAGAGTAATCAAAGGATGGAAGGGGGAGCTCTTCTGCAAAGGGGGTAAGGAGGTTCTCATTAAGGCTATTACACAAGCAATCCCACCTATGCAATGAGCTTTTTCATATTTCCAAAGCACTTCTGTAATCATATTGTCAGAATGTTTGCGAGGTTTTGGTGGGGTTCTACATATGCTAAGCACCGGAATCACTGGGCTACTTGGGATTATCTTTATAAGCCAAAAGACATGGAAGGTTTAGGCTTTATAAACATTTAAGGTTTCAATCAAGCTCTACTAGCAAAACAAGCCTGACGCCTTCTCAGGAATCTCAACTCTATGGTGGCTGAGCTTCTCAAAAGAAAATACTTAAAGGATAGCTTTTTCATGGAAGCTACACTAGGTCACAATCCGTCTTATACTTGGAAGAGCATCATGTGTGGTAGAGATTTATTACAAAAGGTTCTTCAGTGGAGAATTGAAGATGGAAGCTCAGTTAAAATCAGTGACAAGTGGATCCCCGGATAACAAACTTTTCAACTCATTTATCCTTTTGCAACTTCTATAGGAAACTTTGTTTCATCCTTAATGACTGATGATGGAATTTGGGATTCTCAAGCTATTGATCAACTCTTTTGTGTCGCAGACTGTTGAAGGGACTACTTTACTAAATTAGCGGAATTTCATTTAGTAAACAAATTAATACTTAATGTAGGATCTATTAACATCATGCAATTTGTGATAGAAACATGAAGAACATGTAAATTCATGTTTAATTTTCGAAAATTAAAGTCTTTTACTTACATTGAGTAATTTATAGAGAATTGATTGGAGGTTTCTTTATAACAACAATCTTCAGCAACACCAGATCTTCTACGCTATATCTCGATCGAAAGCAAAACCAACTTGTGGGAA
The DNA here is from genome assembly GCA_028015215.1 of Gynostemma pentaphyllum. NCBI lineage: Eukaryota > Viridiplantae > Streptophyta > Magnoliopsida > Cucurbitales > Cucurbitaceae > Gynostemma > Gynostemma pentaphyllum. The sequence goes on along the minus strand of CM051355.1, from coordinate 68,504,483 downwards.
TCGATCCGGAAGAACAAAAGAAGAAGAAAATTCTTCTAAATTTTTCCCTAAAGAAAATCGGCAATTAGGAAAAAATTAAAGAGAGAATTTTCTTTTTTCTAATTAAAGTGAAAAGAGTACAAAATATGAATCACAATAGTCATATTTATAGAAAAATATAGTATCTTAATCATATTAGAATTCCTTGTTTTCTAATTATTAAATAAAAGAAAAGATTAATGAAATAAAATTAATATATCTCTACTATATTAAAAGGGGCTACATGGGAGAAACATTTTTGGACGATAATATCCTTCATAGTTTTTAAAATTTACAAAATATACCATTAGTATTTAATTGCCCTTTTTCAAAAATAAAAAATACCCACTTATCATTTAATAATCTATATCTTAAATTCACACTCTCTAATAAATTATTAATTGTTAAAATTAATATTTTTTATTTTTTTTATTATCAATTTAGAATTTACTCAGCCAAAAATGTAAAATTCACGAAATTATATTTAGAAAAAAAAATAAAAAAATTTGAAAAAAAAATACATATTATCTTAATCATTAATATCATTTTCTTGAATAAAATAATTTGTAATTTACATTAAAAAAAAGGTACAGAAAAAAAATTGTACTTGATAAATTCAGGTTTGTCAATTTATTAAGAAATAAATTTATCCAATGTTTTTTTTCTTCTCACAGATGGTGGAGGTTTTGAGCATGCATTTATAGTGCCCTTTTAACTTCAATATTTGAATTAAAAAATTATTTAGTTATTATATTTAATTACAATTATTTATTACTTCTTAAATATTGGACTCCTTTAGTTTTACAAATTAATACCTAAAATACCTATTTTTGGTTCCAACGTACAAGAATAAAACAAACACAATGTATTAACTATTATCATTAATCATTATATCCTTTAAAAATAAAAATAAAACTCATAAATATAGCAATAATAGATCTAAAAATATTTATTTAAACAAAACTTATGACATTCCCCTCATTTGTAACTTTAAAATTTAATCCACTATATAAGCACACCCATAAATAACCTTTTTTGTCATCATCCAATTGCTAGATTGCTAAATACTCTATTGAAGGTATATTTTATGTTTTGTAGTTTTCCTTTTATCATTATATATTATTTTGTATGTGTATGTATATATTTTAATTTTAATTTTAATTTTAATTTAATTTAATAAATTTTGCAGAGGAAGCTACTTTCATTTTTTTTTTTGAAATTAAGATTTATTTTTAAATATCTCTATTGATTTTTTTTTTCCAGATTTGCAGACAAAGCTAATTGTGTGTTTTTTTCCTTATAAAAGGTAAGTTTCTAAATCTTTGATAATATTTTTTAATAAATACAGGACTAAATATCTAAATTCTTTAAAAAGTATTAAAATTATAAGAGGTGCCATTCTATATAATAAACTATTAATTCATTAATATTGTTAAAATATTATTTTCTAAAATAAATTATCATCAAACAATATAATATATTATTATTTTAACATCACATAGATGAAAAAATAATTTATATTTTATTAAATTTTATATAGATGTAAATATATATTAAAATCATTAAATAACTTTTAAATTTAAGAAAACAATCTTTTAAATAGAAAATTTTTAACAGATGACATAATCTTTAGGAGTAATTTCAAATATAGTAAATATTTTTAAAAATTTTAAAAAAATGACATTTCTTCGATTGAGATGAATCACACAATGAGATTGGTGGATCTGATTCAGAGAAATGACATTTTTTAAATATTTAAAAAATATGCTTGAAACCCCATTTAAATATGTATTATAATGTTATACGATTAAAACCTATATATTTTTATAGTGGAATATTAATAAGAAACAAATCATAAAACCATTCAATTATTGCGACGCCATATATAATGTCATTGCGAAAAACTTGATTTATTATTAAAAATTAGGTGCAAGTTAGCTTATTTAATGTATATTCAACCTTTGATATTCTTAATAAAGTCGGTTCAACTTAGGTGAGAAATCCAAACATCAGAGATTTCCTTAAATTGTAGTTAATATAAAATAATTGATTTGATTATGTAATTAAAAAAAGTATAATAGATTATTTTTGTTGCAAATTAAAAAAAAAAAAAAACCCTACTCAAGCTACAGCCAAGAGAGTCACAATTTTCCTCAGTTACATAGTCGTGGGTCAATAGCCATAGAAAGTACCAGTGGAGTATTATTTATTTATTATCTTTTTTTTTTTAAGTCTATTATCCAAATATTTTGATATTCTTACTTAATTAATTGAGTATAAATTCATAATCTTAGATGGCTACCTCTAAAGTGAAATTGCATGCAATATTCGGTTAGAGGTAAGGAGGAAAATATTAAGTGCATCAGTTTTCTTCATCCAAAATTTTCTTTGATGGAACCAAATAACAAACTCAATTGACAGATCAATGTTTAATTATTGAATTTACTCAATCAAAATTACATGGTACATTTATTTTTAAGTTATTAGTTAAAAATAAATTATTTCAACATGTGTACAAAAGTAAAAGAATATTAATTGAAACATAAATAGTATAAACACAGAAATTATTGGAAGGAATAAGAAAATTTGCATTGTTTTTAAACTCTCCTGCAATTTTATATCTTTAGTTTACTGTTTAACACACAAAGTCATTTGTAATAGAGAAAAATGATTTAGGAATACTTTCAAATAACAAAAGACGTGATCTAAATTTTAAATCATTCATAATTAAAAATAACCTTATTTTAATTTTCATTAAAACAAATTGTCATTCAAATGTAATTACTCATTAATATATACTTAATATATATTTATTAATTTGATATTAAGTAAACTACAAATTTTATAGTGAAAATGTTCATTTTAACTCTTCAAAAAGTATTAAAATATTTTAAATAGTGATAGTTAAAAAATACCATTGAAAATTTAGTTTTAAAAATAAACTTATATTTCAGAACTTATTTTTCTTAAAAGATTTAAAAAAAAAACGTAACTAAAATGTAAAAAAAAAATAGTGATTTAAAATGAAAATAAAAAATGCAATCAATAGTCCATTTTAATTGTATCAAGTTATTTTTATTACAGGTGCGTCAATTTATAAAAAACATAAATAAAATTTGACAATGATTGAAACGATTCGTGCGTTTTTGTCAAATCATTAGTATTATATTAGACATCTCAAATTATAAGAATTAAATTGAAACTTTTAGACTCACATGGACTAAATTGAAACGCTCAAACCATACAAACTATATTTATAACAAAATCAAAAATAAAATTGAATTTTTACGTGCAACGCACGTGGTAAATATCTAGTATAAAAAGATTACCTTCAAATTCATTGCACGCACGCGAGTCAAGCAAACTTATATGTATATATTATTATTTTATTTATTCTTTATTTAACTTTTCTTTATTTAAGTAATTATATATTTAAAATTAGAAAAAATTCAAATAATAATTTCTAATCAAACACATTTAGACGAAAAATAATATATTAATTATCATTAAATCTTATCCAATTAATTACTTATTTTGGGCCAGAACCAATTTGTTTCTTAAACAAATTGTATTTAATTCTCTCTAATATTTATTATCAAATTAAATAAACTCTTTATTTAATTAATAATATTAATTATTAATTTCCATTTAAATAATTAATAATATTAATATTAATTCCCGTTTAAATAGGCTATTTATTTAAACAATTAATTTTGCCTTAAAATATTATATTAATTTCCATTTAAATATAAACTCTTTATTTAAACAATTAATATTGTCATAATATTAATATTAATTATTATTTAAATAATATCATTATTCAAATAATTAGTATTGCCCAATTTTAAGTAAATTCAATTACTTAAATTATTTGTTCTTCCTAAGTTAAATTAATAACTTAGTTTTCCTACAACGATATTTGGGCTAGCATAGGGACCCGATAGACCTATAGATCATGAGCTTAACAATTAGTCAATTGAGTGATTAACTCATAACCAGTCAATTACTTATTATTTAACTATGAATAATTCCACTATAGATTCATAGCTGAACTACCCTCACTATAGATGAGTTGTGTCCATTTAGTTTATCTTTTATTTATATCTGTGATATAGCCTTCACGTGGAACCCTCATATTTATAGGCAGATTATATTTACCATTTTGCCTCTGTAATTACCGTTTTATCCTTGTGTTCCTGTTGATTCTCCAATGAACATTATTTGTAGTTAAACTACAGATAATATATTTCTGTGATCAATATAAGTCGTGGCGCCACTTGTCCATGTCTCGAATCAGTACATCAAAGGAGTTTCATAAAGTTCCTAAAAATTTTAGGTATCGCACTGATATCGTTAATTTAGAGAAAAGTTATGGGTTTCATCTCGTGTAAATGTGTTCCCAGCTACTATCTCGTTATGTTCCCAAAACAGGAGTGTATTGAGCGTTCATATCAGATTGCTCTCAACCATGTGAATCAAATAACATAACTCCATGAATAGGAGTCCACATTTCACTTAGGATTGAGATTTATCACGATTGATAAACTTAGTTGATATTCAATCATTCCTCGTAAATTTGATCAAACATCGTGATCCTGTCTTATACAATCAACATTTCATATGATACTTTCATTTCATGTCATCCACATGAATGATCAGGATTAGATCATTTGTCTATAAACAAAAATGGCAAGCTATCAACAGTGTTACCAGGATAAGGTTCCCAAACGTTATCCATTTAATGTAGACACTTTAAGTTACTCATATCAACTTTAATCCTCTCGTATGACTCACATACTTGGCCATGATTTCATAAGAGTAACTTAGGGTTTTACTATTTCAACGTTTGATATTAATATATTTCTATATATTCCTAATATCGTCAATTGAATCAATATAGATAATAGAAAGAACTTATGTTTATTTATTTAATTTATTTGAAATAAATTATTTTTATTAAATAATTACAAGTTATAGGACACCATTCCTAACAACTGTGAGCTTATAAAACAGATCCCCTTTAATGTTTCTAATCAATCCGATGTGGATCAGCTCCAGAAACTATTGACCACGTTATAGTGAGCTGCAAAGCTGCTTCTTCGATCTGGTAGCTTCTAAAGCTTTCGAATTTTGCAAACAATGTTTTCAATAACCTCTTTCGGGACACAATTCTTAATTTGAGTTTGTCAGGCACTTCAAATGATCTTGAACTCTTCTTTATCTCTGTCTAGAGTCTCTGGAATGACATGAATGCCTCAATCCACAAAACACTAGTGTTATCAGGGGTTCAAAAAGGAGAGTGGTTTCTAAGCTACTAGAGAACATTCAAAGATACAAACAAATTTCCCCTAAAGATATGAGGACCCATTTCTCTTTGATAAGGAAGAATACGCTTTGAAAATCCCCCCCTTCGGGTTTTGTGAAGATCAACACTAATTGTGCTCTAGGGAAAAATTCATCAAATGATATGAGGGTGGGGGTAATTCTAAAAAATGAGCACAAAAATATCGTGGCAACCCTTTCAAATTATGCTCCAATAGCTTTTCCAGTTGAGGTCACAGCTGTTAGCAATCAAGGCTGGACCCACCCCTGCAGCTGAGCTGAATCTCCACATGATTTTGGTTGAATATGATTACCAGATTGCATGTATGCTTTAGACTTTTTTTGAAAATTTATCCGAATTGGCGTTTTAGTTTCGGTTTGTATTTGGTTTTTCCCAAATTTTAATCACTTTAGTGTCGATTTTAACCAAAATGACACAACCCGAACTAATAACAACCATAACATACAATTATATAATTATTGATTACAATATTAAGAACTATAAAAATAATATTTATTCGTGTTATGGTATTTAATTTTTGAAAATTAAGTCAAGTAAATATTAATATATTTTATTTTTATATTAAAAATCATTCTATTTTTATTAATATGTATATAGATAGATGGATAATAAATATTTTGAACTATTTTACTTATATAAATATAAATATAAAAAATAAAAGAGTTTTTTTTTATCCAATTTATAAAGTAAATAGATATAAAATTATTATTTAATCTCTGTTTATCTTATTTGTTAATTTTTTTTTATTTTCAAACAAATTAAAGTTAATCGTTCTTTAATAAATTGATAATACGTCACCATCTTTTATGGCCTCACATGCATTTTCTAAAATAATAATAATAAAATAGGAAAGAAGAAGAATAATGTTTTAGGGATATGTAAAGGAATAGACATAAAGTGGGGAATTACCCTTTCGTATATGTAACGTTCCGTTATTTTGAAGTGAATTTTTTATTTTATTTTATTTATTTATTTTATTTTATTATTTATGTAATGTTATTTATTTATTTCAATTTAAGTATTTAGATTAATTATTATTTTTGTAATTTCGATTTTAGTAGTTAATTTCGCCCGAAATTCTTTTTAATCGTCTTAATACTTTAAATTTCGTTTCGGTGACATTAATAATTATTAATAGGCCAATTAATAATTATTAATCACCTTTAGATTTATTTAAGAGCATCGGGTTTCGTTTTATAAGTCAAAAGTCATAAAAGGACGCAACCGTCATTTCCGATTTCTTAAAAATATCAAAATACTATTCATTTGTCTTTAAAAATCAAGCAATTGACCAAAAGTTGACCTCATCTTCATTTTTCCTCCTCCTTGGTCGTGGCTATCAATGGGGATTGGGGGGATTTTGGTTTTTGCTCGTTTCTCGACGGATCAGCTTGATTTCGGTTGCATCGGAAAGGCCTCGGTCCTAGGATTCTTTTCCACCTAACCATCATGCTTTTCTCTCGAGATCCACGGAGTTCTCGGTAAGTAAAGTTTCAAACCCTAAGCTCCAAATAGTGTTTTAATGGAGTTTTCTTTGTTTTCTTTCGATTTCTTGTCGTGAAACTCGGTGTTTGTAAATACAGGAGTTGTTTTAAGAGTTTTTGGAAACTTTCCCATAACCCTAAAACCGAGTTTCAGTCGAAACCCTTCCCGTTTGAAATTTACCTTTTTGGGTTTGATTATGGATTATAAATTAATAAATTATTGTTTATTTAAATTCAATTCGGGAAAGGGTATAATGTTCAAAAACCCTAATTATCGATACCCATTGAAATCGGGAATATCGAAATTACTTGAAACCAACTCGAAACACATCTAAATTGCCTAAAAGCCGGAAAACCAAACCCGAAGCCTATTTTTCATGAGAGGGCCAAGAGCCTCATGTGGGGGGTTTGTTGGGTTTTTTGTCGTTTTAAACACTTAGATGTTGTTTGATCGTCAGTTGAATTATTTATTGATTGTTAGATGTAATTCTAATTGTAGGTGGTTTGAACTTTGCATTGACCGCGTTATCGAAGGTTTGGATTGAAATCTTCTTTTGCAAAGGTGAGAATAGTTAGAATTTAAAGTAACTATAGAAAGCAAATAAGTACAATGGTTTGTAGAATTGAAACTAAGACTAGAATCCGAATATAAGATTAGCGGGATGTGAGTTAGTGCCCTTGGGATTAGAAGTGAATCCTTTAAGTGAGAACTTAGGAGTTCTCGAGGAAAGTATTGAATCTTAGAAGATTCTAAGTTAGATTCGTTTCGAATCTTAGGTTGGATCATTGGAGGTTAAAAGATCCAAACTTGTATGTAGAACGATTAATAGAACCTCGGATTATTGGAAGTTTAGAACCTTGGAAGGTATAGGTTAATAGTTTAAGATAGGTGTTACTTTTATTATTGTTAGCGGAGTTCGATTGACATATCGTTCGTCCGGAGTTTCCGAATTATTTACTTTATGTCTTTTACTTTATGTGCTTTACTTTATGCCTTTTACCTTATGTGTGTATCGGCTACTTTAATTCCGCACTTTATTTATTTACTCCAAAGCATATGCACGCATATGCCTAACATCTCGCATCATTGAAAAGAAAAGAAAGTGAGAAAGAAAAACGAAAGGTTAAAGGTGGAATATGAGAAAAGTCCACACTATTTGCATGCATAAGTTTTGGTGGATAATATGAGAAAAGTCCACACTATTTCCATGCATAAGTTTTGGTGGATACTACGGGAAAAGTCCACACTACTTCCATATATAAGTTTTGGTGGATACTACGGGAAAAGTCCACACTACTTCATACATAAGGATAAGGGTGGATAGTATGTGAAAATCCACATTACCTTCATTTCATGCATAAATGACGAATGCGTATCCTACGGGATGTACTCATTACTTTTATGCATATGATTGATGAAATATAAATCGAGATGTTATATTATATGCAAAGTTATTTATTTTTCTTATTTTATGTCATAACAAGTTAATTGGATGAAGATTGACTACGAGAGTTAGTAATATCATCATTTGGAAAGTTTAGAATGAATTACCTAGAGTTTGGAGGACTTTAGGAGTAAATTGTGTCAGATTAATTGGACACAAATCAAAATGCGAGTTTGAGGTCTATCTTTACTTTTTATTCTTATTATTCTCACTGCGCTTAGTTGTTAGCTCATAATATTACAAACATTTCAGGTAATGTTTGGGGTCGTGGAAGAGGAGTTGGTGCGCGCTTGATCCAGAGGATGATGACACGGTGATGGACTAGTTATTCTTTTAAAAGACCATGGTCTCATTTTGTTCATTTGTATCTTATGTCATGAAATTTGTATTTAGCTCATAAGAGCTAATTGTCTTTATTTTTATGATAACGTCTTTTTGAACTCCTGATTAGGAACTTGAAGTTCCTTGTGTTTTAGATTTTTGAATTTAAGATGTAAACAGGTTTTGGCTAGCCAACTTTCAAACATAATCACGCCAATTTTTCATAAAATATAAAGACTTCCACTGTGTTTTTCTAATTTAAATTATTTAAAGGTGTCAGGTCGTCACAGTATATCAAGTGTAGTCCGACATCTCTGTCACATCTGACAGAGATAAGGCCCTAAACTTGCTCAACAAGTTTGCTTGGTGACCAAGTCTTAATTGTGGCCATTGGATTTGCTTGGTGGGCAAGAATGAATTATGACCGTTAGATTATACTTGGTGACCAAAGCTATTTGTATTATAAATAGAGGCAATCTTTGTTAGCAAATGTATCCCAAAAATACTGAGAGTATATTTGTATTGGGTTCGGGGAGGGCTATGGTGAGAGTGCGAGAAATATTGTAAAAGAAAGAGTTTACTTTCTTGAGGGCTTTTGAGCGTAATACACAGTTTAGTGTATTGAATATTTTTCACTGTAACTCTTGATTTATCATAGTGAAATCTGCAGCGGTAGCAACTGGACGTAGCCAATTGAGGTGAACCAGTATAAATCTTTATGTCGTTTGATTGTGTTTGTTTCCTTATTTTTCTCAGGTTCTTTCTTTTATTCCTAGCGGTGAATGTGGGAAGAGTGTTTTTTCCCAACACATATGTTGATCATTTCGTCAATTATGTTCATTATGTATACTACCAAATAAACATTTAAAAAACAAACAGAATGAAAAGGGGTGCGTTAACACTTTCGTTAGTTATGTACAATACATGTATAACTGTATATATATTTAGAAAAATAGATAGAAACGCACATTAGATATATAGTAAAATATATATCACAGCATAAATATTTAGCAAATATAAAAATATAAAAACAAGAAAATCATGAAAAAAAGAGAAGAAAAACTCAAGAAAAATGGGGAAGAAAATTTAACCAAAAAAAAAAACCTTTTATGTTAGATTTTCAAGTTTGCGAATTAGATCTAATAAACAAATGGAAGTAAAGGAAAAACATTTTTTCTTGCTTTAGGATCTTCATAAAAATCATAGATCTGAGATCTACGAAGAAAAAATTGGAGAGAGAGCTTTTCGTATGTAGAAAAATGTATGATAGGGGAGAGAGCTTTTCATATGTAACAATGATGAAAATAAAGGTTTCTTTTTTTTTAAATGATAGGAAAATAGGAAAAATAATGAGAGAGGGAGAAAGGGAAATGAGAGGGGAAAAAAGGAAAACAAAGTGAAAGAGAAAATGGGAGGGACGATAGAGAAGAAAGAGAAAGTGAGAAAAAGAGGGAAAATGAAGAAGAAAAAAGAGGAGAGAGACATTTGTTTAAATTGATTTGATGTGATGGGAAGGGTTTGAAGGTAATTTTTCCTCTCACTTGTACAATATTAAAATAATGCGATGCATCGAACTTGGGCCCTGAGTAGGAAAAGCTCAGAGTTAGCCTCAGAACTATTCTAGGGGTTATTGCACATAACTACTCATGTATATATTTGTTTATAAAATAAGAGGCGTAAATTAATTTTAATTTATACATTTTATATACTTTTAATTAATCTTAAAATCGAGGCCCCTGACCCTATATAGATCCGCTATTTGAGTATTGTCTTTATTATTATATTAAATGAATTATTGAACTATAGTTCAAATTATTAAACTACTATAATTATGTCATTTAATTAATATTTCAATAATTACTAGGTAAAAATATGCTATTTTATTAATTGCTCCAAACTTAAAAGTAATTAGATTTTTTTTTTTTTTACCAAACTACGGTTATTTATAAAATATATCAATATTAATAAAGGTAAAAAAAAAAACAGGTTTATGAATTTAGCCCACGGCCCAAATCGGTAAACGAGCCTGACGGGTGGTAAGGTAAGGTAAGGTAAGGAGTTTGGTGTTGTTGAATTTGGCGATTTCCAGTGTCGTTACTTAGATTTCAACTCATAGCATTATATGCCTTTCTTTGTTAGATCTGTTTCAATTTCTTCGGAATCATGGAGAAGATGAATCAAGCGTTTGAGAAAATGAAGATGTTAGTAGGAGTTGAGGTTGATGAAGAAAATCCAGCTTCCTCTACTTCTCTTGCTCATGATTCTTCTTCTTCTTCCTCCTTCATTGACGATTTCAATCGCAATTGCACTCTTTCCACCAAACAGGTTTCTTAATTTCCCTTCTAATTTTGCTTAATTTCATGTTTGAATCAACAACGACGATCTTCGCTTAATGTTTGTATTATCTTTTTTCCAGATACGAAACTGAAAAACCTTTTGGAATAATCACATTTCTGTTATTCTAATTCATTACTCTGTTTCTCTCAATTTAACAGCGATTTTATGGTTTTGCCATATGCTTTGCTGCGGGTTTAACGTGTACGTTGATGGTAAGTATGATATCGAGGTTACTTTTCCATTTGCCAATTTTATTTCTAAGTGATGCTGCCATCTTTGTTTCATGGATTGGAAGTTCCCTTTTCATCTTCTGATGCAATACTGAAAGTGGATTCAGAAGATATTATTTTGGCTGTGAATGAATTTTGTCTAAATTGTTTATATTTGACACTTTGACTCTGGTTAAAATTGGTTATCTTCTTCTAAGTACTAATTTGCTTCTTTATTATTCACATGCAACAGTCGATGCTTGTTTTCTTTCACCCTATCAAATTTGGGATAGCTTTCACATTGGGCAACTTGCTATCACTTGGAAGGTTTGAATTTATATGTTGTTTTATGTGGCAGTAAGCTACATGTATTCTTTCTTCGTCTGGTTAGTATTTACCTTCTTCGTTTGGGAAGTGGGTGGTAAATGCTGATAGGTTGTGATGGTTTAGGAAATTGGTAAGGTATTTCCGGGGTCAGTTGAACTTTTAAACTAACTAATCAAGCCATGTAACTAACCCTAACATATTAATCATATTAACAGTAAGCCTAGAGTTGTTAAGGAAATGCAGTTAGAAGGTAAAAGCACTGGACTGTGGTACACTAGCTCCTTCCACTCCCATACATTCAATGAAAATATTTACATTCTTGATCATATCGAGAAAGTCTTCCATGTTCAAATTTTCAGTTGATGATGAGACTAACATATACTGGAAAAGGCTAACTTTTGGTGGGTTCACTGAGTTCAATAGCTCAGTAAGTTAGCTGCCCTAAACAGCCCATGGTAACAAATTAACAAAACAAGCTAACGGTCAATTATTTTTTTATTTTTTTTTATATCCGTGAGTGTCCGGGCCAGCTTACGCGCACCTCAACTAATCTCACGGGACAACCACACGACCCTACAACACTTGGCGTCGGGAAACTCGTAGGATAATATCCTAGGTAGGTGGCCACACATGGATTTGAACCCATGACCTCAAGGTTGGAAGGACAACCCCTTAGCCATTGGGCCAACCCATGGTTGGTTAACGGTCAATTAGTCAAACTATGTAACTATTGTATTAACCATTTTAACCGTAAGTCTAGAGCCATGAATGATTTACATTAGAAAGGTAAAAGCACTGCACTATGATTCATCATAATATCGGAGAAAGAGCATGGGATCTACCTTTAGTTTTTTTAGCCATTAGGCTTCAGTGCAATGGTTGTGGGTCTTCGATATGATATCTCTGAATATTGTTTTCTGGCTGTAAATGAATTAAACATTTATTATTTGAATAATTCAGTATTTTAATCGATGCAAAGTAAATAACTATACATGTTGAGGATTATTTAATATTAAAGCTAGAAATTTAATTTGTGTAGAACATCTTGGATTACATTTTCTCATTCTATGCTTTACTGCATCAGCTGTCTTTACAGTCTATTGACAACAATACAGTATATCAGCATTCCTTACTTTGATCACGTGCTCTTCAGATAGCCATGTTATTTTTTGGTATTTGTCAGCAAGATAGCTCGTCATTAATGACTTTTGCAATTGGCTCCTATCTAACCCAAAAAAAGGCAATTGAGTTTTGATTCTATTTGTGGCAGCACAGCATTTCTCGTTGGCCCTAAAAGGCAAGTGACAATGATGCTTGATCCTGTTCGAATTTACGCAACAGCCACATACCTTGCTAGTATGATTATAGCTCTCTTTTGTGCTCTTTATGTAAGTTGTGCTGTGGCTCCATCAAAATTTCTTACAATCTTTGTGTTAAAAAAAAATCCATGTCTTCCTTTTGGCAAGTCATCTTTGATTTTTCATTCTACTAGCATAATTACTCTGCAGGTCCATAACAAGCTGTTGACACTTCTTGCGCTCATTTTAGAATTTGGTGCCTTAATTTGGTTTGTATTTCTTTCTCATGATGCTCATTTAACACTTTGATATCACTTATGTTAGCATCTATTTTAATATTTTATATTCTTAGAGTCTGCGCCATGTTCAAATTAAGATTCTGTGAGTTAAAAACTATCAAATTATCATTTAGAACCATAATATTGAACACAAGTTTCTAATGGTTGCACGGGGTAGTTGTCTCTTTTGTGGGGTTTCTCATACTTTATCCAACTGATTGTCAGATTTTTTTGGTACTTCTTTACTCGGGTGTCTTTTATTCAGTCATAATGCATATTTTTCCCTTTGAAGGAAATGGGTTATGATAAACTAAAATTTTAGGCACTCTTAATGCATACTTGGGAAGGTCAGTTAAAATTGGTTCTGCGATCAGTTCCCCTGTAGGAATCATTTGTAGTTCACTATACAAACCTCTTTCCTTGGGCTGGGGTCTTTTTCTTGATGGTTGATTGTTAGTTTTGGAATATAAGTAGTTTGTAATAAGGTGGCGGCCTAGGTTTATTTTTTGTTATTTATTTGTTTCCTTGTATATCTGACTTTCATTACTTCAATGAAATGGGCTTTTTAGCCTTTCTATAAATAAATGAAAAGTTAGTGTTGGATCAAATTCTTGAACTATGTTCTTGTGATTAAATCCAAAATCGTTAAAAGATTGTCAAAGGAACAACTCGTTAATCCAAATGCAAAAGTCATGAGTTGTCATGGATTCAAACCATGATTGCTTCCTATAAAATTACGAAATATCCTATGAGTTTGTTGATGTTAAAAATTATAGGGTTAGTTGTCTTGAGAGATTAGTTGAGGTGCGTGCGTACAAACTATAGACTCAACGCACCCAAGTCAATTATTAAAGGTATAATATAATGACTTGGTTTGCAGTTGTTGTTAGGGGTGAGAAATCGGTTTCTGTTTCGATGTCTGATTTTGTTCACCGATAAGAGTTTGGATCGAACCGACAAGAATTTGGTTTCAGTTTTTTTTCTCTTGCACTAATTAGACATGTAATATTATACACTTTACTTTTTTTTTTAATTGTTTTTATTTCAAAACTATGAGATTTATTTCAAATTCAATATTTAAATAACTCTATATTGAATTTTGGCTTTCAAATAACTCTAATATTTAATTTATAATTGATATTAATCCAAAAGTAATAAAAGTATAATTGTATTTGTAGTGATAAAATAGAATTAATAATGTAGGTGCTAGTTAACCAATATAGTTAACAAATTAATTCTAGAAGAATTGCTCATTTCCCCCCCTTTTAATGATAAAGGGAATTTGTTATGGAGGGCGGGGTGTAGTGCAATTGTATGGGGTATTTGGCTAGAAAGAAATAGAAGAATTTTTAGGGATGAAAGGAGGTCTTGGGATTATGTTTGGGAGTTGGCAAATGTAAATGCTTCCTTTTGGGTGTCAACTTCCAAAGACTTTTGTAATTTCCCACTTGGACAAATTATTTATAGATGGCCCGCATACTTGTAATTAGGTGGCGGTGCGGGTTTTGGGTTGGGGTATACGGTATACCTTTGTTTTGTGGCTTTTTGGATAGTCTAGTGCCACTTTATCTTTTTATTTTCTTATGTTTTTGTACTTTCTTTCATTTTATCAATGAAATGGCCTTTTGAGGTGCTTTATTCAAAAAAAAATATATATATATATAATTAAATTAATGAGATATGTATAACATTGTAAAAAAATATGTTAAATTTGTTTAATATATAAATATATAGATTATATATATTAATATAAGGGGCAGTGGGCATTGGTGGTGGGGGCTGTGTGAGTGAGGGGTGGGCAGTGGGTGGCTGGGAAAGTTATTTTTTTTTTGAAAAAAAAAAGTTTTGGTTCGGTTTCACTGCTCCCGGACTGAAACCGAACCGATGTAATCGGTCTCATAAATTTTCAGACCGAATCGAACAGAAACCGCTAATTTCGGTTCGGTTACGGTTCGGTCGGTTCAATCGGTTTTGCGGTTTCGATTCTCACCCCTAGTTGTTGTGGTGATAGCTTATCAGTTGATTTTATTGCAAAATCAAAATGTTATTGCAATAAGCGTCTGAATGTTCTTAGAGCTCTCCCTCTTTTATAAATTATATCTTATATCAAATATAGGAGATGTGATTTCTGTTTTTTTTTTTCCTTTCGATACTATTATATCCTTAATTCTATACGAGAGAAGAGGACAGATAAAATACCCTCCCTCTATATGTGTCTTCATATACCCACCTCGGCCACCCACCTTTGCTTTTCCTCAACGTGTAATGATTCATTTTCCCCCTTTTGGATGAATAGGTATAGCTTGAGCTACATCCCTTTTGCAAGGTCGGCGGTATCAAAGGTTATGGTATCTTGTTTGGATACTGAATTTTAGGGGAAGACTTGTGGTGCCAATCATCTATGGTGCAGTAGAGGCGCTTGCCATTGTTGCATACCTGCATGACTACGCGGTATAATGGAACTCTTGTTGTATTATGTGATTGATGGTTAGGTCTTGTTTTTGTCTACTTGTGCATCTTGCTGGAAAGAGTTTCTTCAGAGAACACCATCCTAACGTGTGCTTTAAACAATATTTCCGAGTGTTCATGATGGTCTCGGTATGGTATGTATGACGCCAGTCAATATCATTTGAATGTGGTAACAATTAAAGTTGGCTACCTAGCACATATCAAACGAGGTCATAATATAGGCATTAGAAAAGTGTTTTACTTGCTTCGTCTTATTTTCTTATCTTATGCTGCTCATTTCTATGTCTCAAGTTACAAATATATTTTAATGTAGTCTTGCTTGAGATATTATTTAGTTTTTGTGGTTTGCCTGATTTGAAAATGAAAACGAAGAATGTTCTCTTGCACCATTATAAAAGATATCTCTTCCACATCTTTTTCATTCAGGTTGGAATAGGACCGGTTCAACTTCGACCCATACAATTATTATAGCAATGTTCTCGATTATATTACATCGAAATGCTACATTACAAATTTTGGAGAATAAGATTTCAATATTTTCTTATTTAAATAGATAATCTAATAAAAATAGAAAATAAGGTGCCTTCTATTAATCTAATCACTGGATACATTTGACATAAACAAAAGGATACCCGCATAATTAACGACGACCTTAAAGACGCATTGCATAGTTAAACTTGAAGTGATTTGGTAGTTAGAGGAAGTAAGCTCTCTTGAATTGATCATTAATCAATTTTGGTAGGTCGGTTTCTCCCTCTCTCTCCAATAAGAAAATAAGAGGAAAATAAATGAAAAGTTCTATTTTTTTAATCCTCTCCCCTATAAAACTAAACGTAATATATTAGGAAAGAATCGGGTAAAAACACAATGGTTATGACATGCTAATTTAAATTATCTATTTTTTTAAGACATTGTATCAAAGAAAAGGAGGGGTGGGGAGACTCGAAGAGAAGGAAGTTAGTCAATGCCTAACCATTTGACCTATATTTAGGTTGGTTTAAATGACCTAGTTAAAAATGATGAATACGTGTTGAATTTATGTATATTATTAAAAGAAAAAAACTATTTTTTATTATATAAGAAGCGTTGATCGATAAAATGATCAAGTTATTTTATCAAATTGAATTGAAAAAAAAAGAGGGAAAATGACTCAAATTTGCTCTAGGAATATAATAAAGTATTTAACTTTAGGGGAGTTATTAAATTATGGGTTTGTTTAGTATAGGATTGTGACGTTCAGATTATGTAGTACGTGTTTGGATGTTTGGGTGTAGCTTTTAAAAATATAGGTTTAACAAACTCTCATAATTTATTATTTAAAATTCAAGTGGAAGAAAACTAAACCTGAAATAATTAAACCTAGTTAATGAAATCCAACCTTCTTTGTACCGAACATTCTCTTAAGGAGGGAAAATGTAAAACCTTGATGTGAGATGGGATGGGAGAGCGAGAGAAACATGTGATACTGATGTCTGATGGACTATTGGAGTTTTGTAAATTTGTAAATCACACCCTTCTATCCGTTAGTTTTAACGAAATTGACACACATATGTATTCTACGAATATCACATGTTCCAATATCGTAAAAAGTAACAAAAAAAAATAAAATTGAAAGTATGAGTTTGATTTATATATTTTATATCTTACTAACATAAAATTTATTTAAAAAAATTTACTCATGTGTCAATTTTTTTTTGTTATTTTTAATAAAATTGGAATAAGTATTAATAAAAGGATTTTTTTTATAACGCATAAATTAGATTAGAAAATTTAGATTATTTTTCTATATCTTGATACGTTTTTTAGATCCATTGAAATTAATAATTTCTACATTCGAATTTAACAAAGTTTGTATATATAAAAATAAGAAAACTCCTAAAACGTGTGATACTATTAATAAAAATACGAATATCGTCGAAAAATAGAAAATAATTAATTCGGGTAAAGTTAAATGAGATTCGGAAAGAAATATAGAAAAGATTTGGAAATAATTTTAGTAAAGAAAAGGGTATTATAATATCTATCGTATTTTATGTAAAGATTCAGCGACTGTGTTTCGAATGAATGAGCCCTCTCTCTCTCTCTCGCTTTCTTACTTTTTCATCATCTTCTTTAATTCTGGTAAGTAAAAATTCCATCTTCATCTTCTTCCTTCCTTCCTTCATTAGGGCTTCAATCAATTTCCCTTTCTTTTTCATCTCTGTAATTATTTTCCTTTTTATTTCAATTTGCCTCTCAGTCTCTGTATGAATTCCCTAGATTGAATTTTGTTCTAATTCTTCAAAGTTTTGATCTTTATTTCTCCTGCAGGTTAATTTTTCCGAAAACAAAAAAATTAGAAACATTGTGAATTGTCGTTTGTAGTTTTGAATTTTGAATTACCAGTCAGTCATTCATTCATTCCTATCGTACTGGGTTAATTAGCAGTTATGAGTGGTGCTCCTAAAAGGTCCCATGATGATGGTGCTCTTGGTCACTCTTCTTCTTCTTCTTCCAAATATCCTCATGACGATTCTTCTAGTCCTTATCGTAAACTTTCTTCCTCAATTCCATTGCAATATCGCCCCTCTTATGACATTCCTCAAGATACCCCTATCACTAAAATTCCCCGTACCGAATCACGCGATTCCGATAGAAAATCACCCCTGCATTCCATCTTTCGAATTCCGGCATCCTCCACTGATTCTCATGTTGATCATTCTATTGCTTTAGAAAACAGGCCGGAAGTTCGAGGGGACTCGAAGGACACTGGAGACATTAGGTTTGAGAATCGAGATACGAGAATGGACTCTAGAGAGTTGTTTGCTGATGAGAGGAGGGACTCTCAATCTGCTAAGTTGGACAAGGAAATGAGATATGAAAGTAGAGGGGATGATATTAAGGAAATGAAATATGACAGAGATAGTTATAACGATTACCGGGCTGAGCTGAAAACAGAAAAAGAAGTCTATGGATCAGCAACTGCTCACATGAACTGGAAAGAATCTAAAGATTACCATAGAGGAAAAAGATATCCAGAAACTTCAGTTGCAAGTGTGGAACCCTGGCATATTTCACGCACCAATTCCCAAAGTGTTGCTGAGGTTGCAAAAGAAGCCCTGACTACTGATGAAAAAGATTATGTTGAAACACGTGAGGCTGTTGGAGAAAACAAAATAGATATAAAAGGTGATGATAAATTTAAAGAGAAGGATAGGAAAAGGAAAGATATAAAGCAGCGGGAATGGGGGGATAAAGATAAGGAAAGGAATGATCATAGGAGCAGTACTCAAACAACAAACAACAGTATTGAGCCCAAAGACCTGTCGAAGGAAGAAAGAGATGCGGAACGGTGGGAGAGGGAGCGAAAAGATACATCAAAAGACAAGGAAAGACCTCGTGAAAGGGAAAAAGAACATGCGAAGAGAGAATCATGGAATGGAGTGGATAAGGAGACTTCACACACTGAGAAGGACTCAGGTGAAGTATCCTTAAGAATGCCAGAGCAGGATATTCCAATATCAGATCAGAAAAAGCAAAAAGATTTTGATAGCTGGAAAAATACTGATAGAGAGGGTAGAGACAGGAGGAAAGAGAGGGATGCGGATATTGAAGGTGAACGACCAGAAAAGCGTAGTAGATATCATGACAAAGAATCAGATGAGGGATGTGCTGATGGTGAAGGGACATTAGAAAGGGATAAAGAAGTTCATAATTATGGGGTTCAACAACGGAGGAGGATGCAACGATCAAGGGGAAGCCCTCAAGTAGTAAATCGAGAGCCTCGCTTTAGATCCCGTGCTCAAGATAATGAAGGGTATGTTCATTATTGGCGTGTGCAGTTTTTTTCTTTTCCAATCATGTTTATGCTTTTGATGTTTTTTGAGAGTGTGTATTGAAGGACTTGATCACGTGTATTCTTACAGAGAATGCATTGTTGGTGGCATTTAGTTGGTGGGTTGTTCCCATGCATTTTGTTAATTTATATTCACTTTTTTCATGACCCACTGTCTCAAAACATCCATTGGGTGTGTGCACTGAGATCCATTCTCCTAGAAATGTAAATGTGAGATGGCAGTAGCAGGGTTTCCTGATCATTATTATTTCTCTGAAATATTATTAAAAAGTTGACTGTAGTCGAAAAAGAAGAGACTAGAAGAGCACTGCTTGTGGTTATTTAATTGAAAATCAGATTAAAGATTAAATCTCTTATATGCATGTGGATCAGATTAATAGTTCACCAAGCCTCTCTTAAGGCATATTTTTTCGGGAACCACATGTTTTGAGGAGGTTAAATTGCTTTTGTGGTCTCTTTATTTAAATAATATACATTTTTGTGATAAAGTGCAAAAAGTGAAATCCATCCTTAATTGGCATTATCTCCGGGGTGGTGTTCTCTTCTTTGTTTTTGACCTATTGGAGAGTGTTATGTGATCTCCTTTGATTTGGTTAGGGTGGATGTCATTTTTTTTATTTCCCTCTTGTATTCTTATATTACATATTAAAATAAATAAATAAATCAATAAGATGTTCATTTAGCATTAGAACCTATGTTCTTCATGGTACTATAATGACTCTGTTTTTTTAATTTTTTACACTTCTGATAGAATTATGGTCAAGGACTCAATCTTCCTTCTGTATCTTGCAGGGTACAAGGTATGCTGTCATAATCTGTTTTCCTTGGTGTAAGTTTTTTTTCAACTGTGGCTGAAATCATGTCACCTTGTTGCTGGATGACTCTTGCGAGATATAAGATTCTACTTTGCACTCTTTCTTCCGACGCTCTGCAATTTACTTGTTTATCATTCTTTATTATCTTTTTAACATGCATTTGCTGCTCTTCCATGTTCAAATGTGAAGGGAACTTAACAATTCTCTCTTTGGGATACTATAACCCATGGAAGGACCGGGTTCTCTTTTGAGACTAAGGAAGCACACATTTTTTCTTTCTTCCTTTTCTTGGGCCCTTGGCCACTTGCCTGGTGGAGTCTAGTCTGCTTATACTCGTAATTTATCATTTCTTCCGTATTTAAATTGAAATTTGATTCTTATTTTAGGGACTAATCCAATTCCAGGATGATCTGGATTAATTCGATCACAGGAACATTCTGGGAAATTTGGGAAGACTGAAATATTAATATTGTTGCAGATATAAAGGGGGTGGAGAGTGAGCCTAGCATCAAATAGTTTTTTAAGATCTAGTTAGATTTCTTATTTCTCCTACCAAAGATTTTTATAACATTCTCCCATTTTCTTATAGTGCATTATTGGGGGGTCTTTTTTTGGTAGCCTCCCAAGTCTTCTGAAGATAGGGATTGATGTTAGCTCTCCTATGTTGTTCACAACTTTGTATATTCTTCCCATTATTACATTACATATATTTA
Organism: Gynostemma pentaphyllum; assembly: GCA_028015215.1. Taxonomy (NCBI): domain Eukaryota; kingdom Viridiplantae; phylum Streptophyta; class Magnoliopsida; order Cucurbitales; family Cucurbitaceae; genus Gynostemma; species Gynostemma pentaphyllum. The sequence goes on along the minus strand of CM051355.1, from coordinate 68,483,590 downwards.
TAGTCACTAAAAAACAGTTGATTAAAACCTGTTTGGTCTTTGTCTTTATTACGCCATAAAGGCAAAATTTTGAGATAAGCAATGTCGTATCTACCAAATTGGTTTGTGTGTATTTAATTTCCTGAAGCCTTTTTTCAGGAAAAGCTGAAGTCTCATCTGTGGTTTATAAAGTTGGTGAGTGCATGCAAGAACTAATAAAATTGTGGAAGGAATGTGAATCATCACAATTAGATAAAAACAGTGAAAGCTTACAGAATATCCCCACTCTGGAAATTCGAATACCAGCTGAACATGTTACTGCTACAAATCGGCAGGTAAGAACATTTTTTTAATCACAAAAGCGGGTAGGAAACTGACCCATTTTTATAAACTTTAAAGTTTGGGGCAACAATAGTGCCACCCTCCCCAAAATATATATGTGTGTGTGTAACTCATGGTTGCATAGCCTCCAACATGATCAATGGGTCTATAGGTGGGAGAATGCCGATTGATAATATCAGAAAAAAAATGTTCTTTTCCTTTTGCTTGACTCATTATCTAAACTTTGAATTCAAGTGTTTTTTAGTGTGTATTGTGATGTTTTCTAACTCTTTGTTCCTTTTAGCTGCCTCTTGTAAACTTCTATATATATATATATATAAAATTGTTTCTTGTCTTAAAAAAAATTGTTTGTTTGTTTCTCCCCTGTTGTTATGATTATGTTGCAAAATTTGATCTGTCTATTATATCTTAAAGGTGTTTTTCCAGCTGTTTCTTCTTCATTCACATTTTAATTACCTCTAAAGGTTTTGTTATATCGGGGAAAAAAGAAAAGAAATTCTAAGGTCTTTAAGCCACTGTGTCCAGGTCAGGGGTGGCCAACTATGGGGAACAGATGTCTACACGTATGATTCAGATCTTGTAGCTGGTATGTAACAGTGTCCCACAGAGTAAAGATATTAGTGAACGCATTAATGAGAATTTCTATTTTGTTTTCTAGTTCTCATGCATACAGGCTATTGTCGTCCAACGGCTTCTCCTCCTCCACCAGCAATTCATGAGTTACGCGCAACTATCAGAGTGTTACCTCCACAAGACTGTAAGCCTGTCTAATGTCTATCTCTGTCTTGTTTAGTAGATGTCTGAAGGTCTGTGATGGGATTTATCTATAATCTATTGCGCTACCATAGCTCTATTATTAGAGGATCTCAAAAGCTAGAACAATAATATTCAATACCATTGGATGGTGCTCATAGATGGGGCAACAATAAAAGGATTTAGAGAGAATAAAATCATGTGTCAGATGTTGTTTGCGACATAAGTATCAAAGACATAACACCACTTCAGTTCATAATTCCCTTTTTTATATTTCTTCCTTTCCCCTTTTCGGCAACTGCTTGGGTAACATGAGCTAGCAGTGAGGCCACTTTTGATGATAGAGACAGCAGCATACTTTTCAGGTCTATGCAATCTCAAGTCTTGATATTTCTGTCGGTATCGGCAATTTCTATCGTGGCTATCCCTACGTCAACTACATATGTAGCCTATCTTTTGGCACTAGGGTCTTCTAACACTTTAATAATTTGTGTTTGGGGATGGGGGTTTTTGTGGCAAGACGGCCATGGTCCATTTGGTTGGTGATTTGGCGAGAAATCATAGTTTTTATTGAGAGTTGGGAAGAAGTCTAGGGTGATGCACATTTCAATGCCTCTCTGTGGCCGCTGGTGTCTCCTTTGTTTAAGGACTTTCTTCTCTTTTTATCTCTAGCATAAGCACATTTGAGTTCTCCCTCTTGTGTTTTTATTTGCATTTGTGTTTTGGTGTGGCTTAGGGTCTTTCTGCTTCTGTTCATGTAATGGAAGGAGGTGTTTCAATGATGATAAAAAAAAGTACTGTCAAATTTTAGTCCCTTGAATACAGGATTAGGTAATTGCAAACTTATGTGAAAAGGCAATGTATAAAACTTTCACTCATAGAATTTCAAATATCAATAATGTAATTTAAAAATAACTTGGATGGTTCATGCACAAGACATTCTTTATTTACATTGTTGAAATGAAATTATTAGCTTTAATTCCTGTTTTTCCCCATCAAAACAATTATTCCTGTTTTTGATATTTTAATGATCCCTTTTAGTTGTTTTTACACAATCTCATGTCAGGTTATATTTCTACTCTCCGAAATAATGTTAGATCTCGAGCTTGGGGAGCTGCTATTGGTTGTAGTTATCGTGTTGAGAGATGCTGCATTGTGAAGGTAATTAAGCTTTTAAATATTTGGAAAAATAATTTGTTAACTCAGGTATGAATTTAATAGTTTGATGTATGTAAATAGATAAGAAAACACTTTTCAGTAACAAAGGGAAGAGGAGGCATCCCACCATACAAATACGATTCGACATCTGAAAACTCTCCTCAGAGGGTTTGAAAGAAATTAAATCATAAATATATGTAATCAGAAAACTAGAATAATGACAATATCTCTCTGAAAGAGTCACCAAGATGCAGCTGAGAATTAAACAAGAACACAAAATTCATAAGAATATCTACCTAGATCTTCTTATCTTTAAAAACACATTATCTTTCACTTTTGAGCAAGGAATTTTATCGATTATAAAAGAATTTTCTTCCGATATGATGTTTCATTGAATTTTCTATTATAACGTTTTAATGTTTTAGTGCAAGTGGTATTCTTTCCTTGATAATTTTTAATTTTAATACATTAGTTTTCTCTCTTGTTAATTAAGACATTGCTTTAGAGAGTTCTATAGTGTGGAAATGATATCATCTAACAAAATCATTTGTTTCCTTAGCCGTTTATAGTGTCTGGAATACCTTTTTGGCTTCATTGTTAATACTTTTTTGAAATTTGTTTGTTTTATTTTTTTCCCTTCAGAAAGGAGGTGGAGCCATTGATCTGGAGCCATGTCTTACCCATACATCTGCGGTTGAACCCACTCTTGCTCCAGTAGCTGTTGAGCGGACAATGACAACAAGAGCTGCAGCTTCTGTAATTACTTGATATCCTAATTTTTTAAGTTGACTTATAAGGTTTAATAGGGGTTTATCCTTCTATCTTCATTATTCTGATATAAAAGAAAGAAGAATTTATTTTTTATTGTAAAACAGCAAGATATCTTCCTTTTCTGTACATGAGCAAGCAATTGAATTGAAGTTTGGTTCTTGAGATCTGACAAATTATAGATTAAGAAGTCCTGTAAAAAAAGATTAAACAGCGTTTTTGAAGATCTGAATTTGATACGACCACTTGATTTGAATATAAAAACACAACACAAGAAGAATTTTTGGCTGCTAGCAATTGGTGAAAGAGAATTTCGGCTATCTTGCTTTTCGTCTGTTTTTCAAATTAAAATGTTATATGATGTCCTGCTTACTCTTTATTTCACTATATATAACCACTATACTTTTTTTTTTGAAAAAGCACATTTCATTGAGAAAAATGAAACTACCATACTATTTTAGTCTCGCCACTCATAGCATTTAATATTCAAGAATGTAAGTCATTATTAGGATTTTCTCACCATACTGTAAATATTAGTTATATATATGTATATGGAAAGAACATTTACCATGATATGCAAATACTTTTCAGAATGCATTGCGTCAACAGAGATTTGTAAGAGAAGTTACGATTCAGTACAACCTTTGCAATGAACCATGGTATACTCTTCTCTTTTAACACTAAATGTTTAGATCTTTTGGTGCATGCTAACTCTTTACAACGTAAAATGGTCTGAAAAAATAATCTTTTGAATTTTCTTTTTTAAACAGTCTATTGCTTCTTTTCGTTTTTCTTTCATTTATCAATGAAATGGCCTTTTGAGGTGTTTTTCCTCAAAAAAACAGTCTATTGCTTTTTTTTCTTTTATGCATGTCTCATTGATTCGTGCCAATTGAAGAGCGTTTCTGTGATTTCCTGCTAGCTTAGGGTATATTTATCACTATCCCATTCATTCTTTTGCACTTTTGTTTATTTATGAAATTATTGTTTCCGATTAATGTTTTTCTTTCATATTTCTGAACTTTGCTTTCTTACACATTTTTTTTTGCGTTTTAGTTTCTTGCTTCCTAATCAGTTGTCATGCAAATGTATGTACTAATTCTATATAACCTACGTGGCCACCGAAGTTCAACCATAATGTTAATGGTATTTGGTTGGAAAGGAATAGGCGATATTTAGTGGAGAGCAACGCTTGTGGGATTATGTTTGGGAGTTGGCACATGTGTATGCTTCTTTTTAGGTGTCTGCGACCAAACTTTTTTTTAGCTACTTACTTGGTTGATTATTAATAGTTGGCTCGCATACTAATTAGGTGTCGGCTGGGGTTCCTTTTTATGCCTTGTATAAGTTCTTTCTATTTGTATCATCTTTCATTACATCAATGAAGGTTGATCATTTCATAAATAAAATGGTATTGGGGTTAATAAATTGTTTCTTTTATTGTTTGGTCAACTTGTAGTGGATCCAAATTATCAGTTGATGATTTTCTTTTTCTCCGTGGGAAATTGATTATTTTGACATATTTAAGCTTTTTCACAAAATTATGTCATCGATTTAATAAATGTAAAAGTGCCTTGCTTTTAAGAATTCTAGCACTGTCATGATGTATTACTTCTATTTCTTGTACACCAAATGGCATAAACTCAATTGGAATCTTGCATTTGGTTTACTTGTGTTGATATCTTAAGCTCTATATATCCTTCTCTCTTTTAGTTCCCTTGTCCGCCTCTTTTCTCCTATTTAAGCACTTCGAAGTGTTATGAAATTACAGATGCATATTTCTTCTGGATTTACTCCTTAAAGTTTCGTAATGTTCATTTTTAGTAATTTACTTGCAAATATTTCCAGGATTAAATACAGTATAAGTATTGTAGCTGACAAAGGTCTAAAAAAGCCTCTTTTTACATCTGCGCGGTTAAAGAAGGGAGAAGTTTTGTATCTAGAGACCCATTCATGCAGGTATGTTAAGTCCCTGTCATGATGTTTTCTGTGCATCTCTCATAAATGAGCTTCAATTGCAATACCATATCACTAATAGTCATGCCAATGTAATTTCCTTTTTGATAACACAGCACATAATATGCATGAAGTAGAAATAATTTTCATAATAAAAATTAGATAACTAATAATCAATATCAATTATAAATTTTTTAAAAAGTAGTTTATAAACTGTAAGGCAAAAATAAAATTAGATAACTCCTATTCTCCATCCTTCTTTTCAGCCTCTTTGCAAGAATGTTTGGTCTTCTTGTCATGTTTCGGGTTGGGCTGCACATATCTTTCTTCAAAAGCTTGATGCTTTAAAGAAATCCTTGAAACAATGGAATAAGGAAATTTTTGGGAATATTGTAAAAGATAAAAAAGTGGTTTTGGAAAAGATCCAAAAATTGGATGATTTGGATAATGTTTTGGATGTTTCAGTCAATCCTCAGTTGGAAAAAGCTAAACTTTTAGCTGACCTTGATTCTCTACGCCAAAAGGAACAAATTTCTTGGAATCAAAAGGTTAAGCCAAAATGGTTCAAAGATTGGGAAAATAATTCTAAACTTTTCCAGAGAATTGCTAATTCTAGAAAAGGAAAGAAATGGCTGAATAAACTCATTACTAATGGAGTGGTTTTGGATTCTCAAAAAGATATCATCAAAGAAGTCATCAACCATTTTGAGAAGCTTTACTCTTCTGCTGCTAAAGGTTCTTTTTCCACTTTCAGGACTTGAGTGGGATCCTATAAGCTTTGACCAAGCTAATTTTTTGGAAAGACCCTTTAGTTTGGAAGAAATAAGAGTTGCTGTTTTTGACTGTGATGGAAATAAATCCCCTGGACCAGATGGTTTTTCTATGGAATTTTTTCAAAAATCTTGGGATTTGATTAAAGTGGACCTTCTTAATGCGTTTTCGGACTTTTATAGGAATGGGGTCATAAATTTGCGTACTAATGCTACTCACATTTGTCTCATACCTAAAAAGAGTAGTCTCGCTTCTTTATCCGATTTTAGACCAATTTCTCTTGTTACTAGCCTATATAAAATCATTGCTAAAGTGCTAGCTTCTCGGTTAAAATCTGTTTTGGGAGCTACTATTGCTCCTTCTCAATCGGCTTTTGTTCAAGGACGACAAATTCTAGATCCTATTTTGATTGCCAATGAAGCCATTGAGGAGTATAATCGTAAGAAAAAAGAGGGACTTATTTTTAAGATTGATTTTGAGAAGGCTTTTGATCATGTTGAGTGGGGTTTTTTAGATTTAGTCTTTCCGAACAAGGGTTTTGGTTCAAAATGGAGAAATTGGATTTTAGGGCCGTCTAAAAACTGCAAACTTTTCTATTTTTATTAATGGCTGTCCTAAAGGTTTTGTTAAAGCTTCTCGTGGCCTTAGACAAGGTGATCCTCTCTCACCTTTCCTTTTTAATATTGTGAGTGATGTTTTATCTCGTTTGATGGAAAAGGATGTTTCCTCTCAAGTCATTGAGTGTTTCCATATTGGTCGTGACAATCTTACTTTATCTCAACTACAATTTGCTGATGACACCATCTTCTTTGTAGCAAACAAGGATTCTTCTCTTCTCAATCGTTTAGAGGTGGTTAAGTTTTTTGGAGTTTTGTCTGGTTTGAAAATTAATCTTGCAAAAAGTTCTCTACTTGGCTTAAATGTTGACGAGTCGAGAGTTTCATTACTTGCAAATTCCATTGGTTGTGCTCATGGGAATTGGCCTATTAAGTACTTAGGACTCCCTCTAGGTGGAAACCCTTCTAATCTCTCTTTTTGGCAGCCGGTGATTGATAAAATTCTTTCTAGACTTGATGGTTGGAGGAAGGGTTGTTTTTCTAGGGGGGGTAGATTAACTCTCATTTCTTCGGTACTACATAATCTCCCAATTTACTATTTGTCACTTTTTAAAATGCCTAAAAAAGTTGTACTAATTTTGGAAAGAATTTTTAGAAACTTTCTTTGGGATGATATTGGGGAAAGGAAAAAACTTCATCTTGTTAATTGGAAAACTGTTTGTAAACCAAAAGTTTTGGGTGGTTTGGGCATTGGTAATCTTGAATTAAAAAACTTGGCTTTGCTTGGAAAATGGATTTGGCGTTTCTCTTCAGAATCAAATTCTTTTTGGGCTTCTTTCATTAAAAGCAAATATGGATCTTTTAGTTTTGATTGGAATTCTTTGATGGTGCATTATGGATCTCTTCGTAGCCCTTGGAAATCTATTTCCAAATGTGTTCCCTCTTTCTCCAAGGGTACAAAAATCATTCTAGGTAACGGTCTTGGAATTCGTTTTTGGGAAGATATTTGGATTTCTGATTCCCCTCTTTCTTTATCTTTTCCTCTATATCGAATTACTAAAAATCGTTTTGCTACCATTTTCTCTCTTTTTAACTTGCTTTCTAAGTCTTGGGATCTCTCTTTTTTTAGAAATTTTAAAGATGAGGAAATTCTGGAATTTTCTTCTCTTCTTTGTCTTATCTCTCATATTTCCCCTTCTTCCTCTCATGATCGTATTTCTTGGACCCTTCATCCTTCGGGTTCTTTTACTTGCAAATCTTTCTTTTCTTTTCTCTCCCATCCTCTTCCTTCGGATTTTTTCCCTTCCAACTCCATTTGGTTTTCGGGTTTTCAACCCAAAATCCAATTCTTTCTTTGGACTTTTTATTTGGGTAAACTTGTCACGGGGGACGTTTTGCAATCTCGGATGCCCACTTTCTCTTTATCTCCACATATTTGTTTCTTGTGTTATAGGAATTGTGAATCGGCTTCTCACCTTTTTCTTCATTGTAACTACACTAGCAACCTTTGGTTCAAACTTCTTTCACAATTCGACTTGAGTTGGATTCCTCCAAAGGATGCTCGGGATCTTTTGATTATGGACTTTTTTGGTTCAAGGATTGCAAAAAGGAGGAGAATTTTTCTTAAATGTGCAGTGGCTGCTCTTTTATGGACTGTTTGGTTGGAACGCAATGCTCGGATTTTTTCTGGAGAATCCAAATCTTGGCATCTTTTATGGGATTCTTTTACTTCAAGAACTTTTAGTTGGGCCAAATTTGTAAATAGTATAGATTTTGATTTTCCTACACATTCCATGTTCTATAAATGGAATTCTTTTATGTAATTTTTTTTTTAATTTTGTTTCATCGGAGGATTTCTCATCCTCTTGTATTTTGTTTTTATTCTTATTTGATCAATGAAAGTTCATCTTTCTATCAAAAAACATTGCCAAAGCCCTTTCTAGAACAAGTTGTTTAGCCAGATTTTCCACGTCGTGAGATGGCCCCGCCCCCATTAAGATTAGGTCATTCCCCTAAGAAATCTCTTAGCAAGGCTATCATTACAGGAATTCTGAAAACTGACAGATAGTATGTTGGAATATTGTTAGGAGAACTGCTTGAGCTAAAGTCACCTACCTCCATTTATTAATCCACTTTTTGGATTTTCTCTACCAATATACCATAGATAACTAAAAAAATTTACTTTTTGGGTTACCACCCAATGGAAGGCCTAAATAAGTCATGGGGACTTCCCCCACTCTGCAGGAAAACATCCTCGCTATGCCCTCGCTCTTCTCTTCATAATTCCTGATATTTATCCCACAACAGAAGACTTGTTTAAATTAACTTGAAGCTCCGATGCTTTGTTGAAGCATTTGTGGAGGTCGATATTATATAACCTCATCAGTGTATATATTACTTTGTAAATACACATCTAGTTTGCACATAAGCACAAATTTATGGTTAATTCATTAGACTGAATTACTGCATTTCTGAAACCCTGAAATTGTATGGAAAGTCAATCTGTATTGATACTGAGAACTATTGTGTGTAGGTATGAACTCTGTTTTTCTGGAGAGAAAATGGTGAAAGCCATTCCAGCAACTCACGAAGCCGAAGCCGAGAAATCTCAAAATCAGTTTTTGCAGTGTACGAATGGTGAAAGAACAGATAATGATAATACTTTGATAGATGTGTTTCGATGGTCTCGCTGTAAGAAGCCTCTTCCCCAGAAGGTTATGCGTTCTATCGGGATTCCACTACCTTCTGAACATGTGGAGGTACATTTTCTAACTTTCTTCAATTGGAAGGCTCTTAAATTTTCAATGGTTTTGACTTTAAAGACCGTTCTATTGTGAACTTTTGGTGCCTGTGTTAGATTATTTTATAACCAATTTGATAGAATCACAAGTTTAAATGATCGTATTAGCTTCGTTTGTTCAATCTAAAACAGGTAATGGAGGATAACATTGACTGGGAAGATGTGCAGTGGTCACAAACTGGTGTTTGGATAGCCGGGAAAGAATATCTACTCGCTCGTGTGCATTTCTTATCCATGAATTAGTTGTATCTTTATGTTCATCTTGTAATTCTTAGATGTATGAAGAAATGTACGAGTACAAGGTTATAAAGTAGGATGTTGTTTCCTAAAATGTTAATTTTTTTTAGTTGATATATTATTAGTTGTAGAAAACTGATTCTATGATCTTACTATGATCAAAACCAAATTCGAATAATATAATTTATTGCATTTGATTCAATTTAGAGGTCCAACGTTCTTCAATTTTTGGACAATATGTAAATATCTTTTTCATCAAAGTGGAATAAAGGTATTAGTGCCCTTGCTTTGCTTTGCCGCCTCCACCTAAAAACTTGAAACGAAGAAGTTTGGATATGTTTGCAGGTCTTCAAGAATTAGCATTTTAGATCATTGATTATATTTAACACTTGAATTTGGTGAAAATGTCTATTTGATAACCAAGTAAAACACAACACTTTAACATTAAGTGTCCGTTTCGGATAACTTTTGAAAGTGTTTAGAGGTGTTTTTAATAATCATTAAAAAAAACACTTTTAAACACTTTCAAAAGTTATCCTAAACGGGCTCTAAGTCGCGTCGCGTTAAATAGGTTTATTTGTTCCCCAATTTTATTTTCTATGATAATTATTTTTTAACTCATTAATAATAAAATTACTATTAGTTTACCTAGATATTTAACTTTCTTTCAGTAATATGTTAAAGTATTTTAAGCATAAAAATAATATACAATCATATAATGAACGAAATATGTGCATATTTCGATTTAATTTGTCAACATTGGAATTTACTGTGATTACCTCAAAAATGACAAAAAAGAAATGCACGTCTATTAAACAAAGATTTCAAAAGCTCAAATTCCACTTTGATAAATAAAAAGGGAATCTGAAAGTAAAAAGATTTTACAGTTCTTGTTCTAAAATGTCCTACTAAAACTAATAGTCACCCCTGAAAGAAATTTGTAACTTGAGTTATGACAAAAAACTATCTCCAGACATACTGATCACCACTGATCCCATTTAGTCATAAAATCTTCCCACATTGCTACAGCAATTGAATCCCGCAATGAACAAGCATGATCTTCAACTGAGGTAGTCAAATGCATCTCAGGAAATTCATCATAAACAGGCTCTTCATCTATTATCATCCCCTCAACACTCATAAACAACCAATCATTCTTTTCCGTGCGTCGGACAAAATTGTGAATTACACAGGTTGCTATGACAATGTCTCTTTGGATATGAAATGAATATTGAGGTGCAAGTTTCAAAATAGGAAAGCGAGTTTTCAGCACATGAAATGACTTCTTAATGACATTGCTCAAAGATGAATGCCTATGATTAAACAGCTCCTTTGCATTTGTAGGCAACTGATTAGCCCCTCTAAATTCATGAAGACAGTACCTGACCCCATAAAATGGAGCGATGAACCCTTCCATATTTGAATATCCCATGTCAGCTAAATAATACTTTCCTGATCATAAACAATTGAGAATAGGAAAAAATCAAATTTCCTTTAAATCTTATAACAAGACAGTTCTATAAAATCTTGTACAAAAGTGAAAAGTGTATATCATAATTATACATGGTTAAAAGAGAACCTGTTGGAATGTGTGGGAAGTTCTGATCTGGATCATCTAGAACTGCCCTTAATACACGGGAATCTTCAGCAGAACCTTCCCAACCAGGATAGATGAATATAAACTGCAGGTCAAATGTGCAGGCTGCAAGCACATTTTGTGACAGAACACCTTTGCTGTTACGAAATCGAGATTGATCTTTAGCAGGAACATTCGCTGGTATATGCATGCCATCAATGACTCCAATACAGTCCTAAAATAAAATAAACAGACCTAATGAAACATAAGAACACATAAAACTATTATGACATAAGCACTTGGATATAGACCTTAAAATATGGATAGAATCTTCTACTTCCAAATATTTCCACAGGAGGAATGTTGGGCGTAGGTTGTAAAAATTCCCGTGATAAAGATTTAATTGCCTTCAACACATTGTTGAAATGACGACTAATAGTTTCACCCGAGTGCTGGAACCTTTCTTGTATTACTCTGTTACGCTCATTATGACCAACAATGTTCAAGAATATCGCAAGCTGCTCCTCTATCATCACACCTGCTGTATCACGTAGTAAACTTCTCTGACGAAGAATATCACATAACTTGTGAAAAACATGCTTATCCATCCTAAGCATTTCCCGACATGAATCATCGTGACCATTCAGCACTTCAGTCATGAATCCATATCCACTAGGTGATGAACTAGGGCAAGGCTGCCCAGTTATACTATTATAATAATAGTAGCCAGCTGCTGCTGCAACTAATTCCATTTCATCCAATTCCAAGTCAAAATCATCCATTGCAGTTGAAAAATCTGCACATGCAAAATCAAAATACAATGTGTACAAGAAGACAATCACAATAAAGTTGCAGATTATCAACTGTATGCATTTTGACTACAATTTAAAACCCTTGAAAACGTTCGAATACTTGATCACAAAGGAAATACATTTTGTAGAGTGAATTATCATTTCTTATAATCAAACCAAAAAATGTCAGGTGTAACAATAATCCCGGGACTGATTACATACAAAATTTCTCAAGAAACTATTCTGATCAACAAACTGTAACAAGAAGTTTGGCAACCGAAAAAAGTAAAATACTAACTACGTTTAGTCAGGATCTTCTTCAACTAGCTGAAGCACGACACTTTCCCTGCAACCATAGTAAACGTTTCTCACTCTTAAGAGAGACAAAAGTCTCTCTGGCATTGGGGTTCTCAAACAAATCCAAAGCAAGAAAGTAAGCCTTCTGATCAACACCTTGCATCTCATCCAATACTTTGATACATTTGCTAATAGAAAACCGGTCCTCATTCTTCATAATTGCAGTTGCTCTCATTTTTGAAGCAGCTGCTATTTCAAGCATGGCATCAACAAGAGCATCACCAGTAGCTTTACGACTTCTCTTCCGAAGACCAGAACCGGATGGAAGCCCAGACTGCCGCTTATTTTGTCCATCTAACATGTGAGTATCATCTTGAGAGCCCGAAGAAGCGTCCTCGTCCACAAAATTCATCAGAGCACTAGGATCAATTAACATACTTTAGGTCTCAACACAAGCCAAGTCAACGACTTGGAGTATTTTCATTTTCAACTGTCTTCAATCCAAAAGGAGAAGGAAAACAAACAAACACCCATATAATTCCAGTTCTCCACTATGCCAAAATCTCCTCATTGACAAAAGATGATAGAACAAGAAAATTGATTGGAAAAAAAAAATAATCTATTATTTTTGTATAAAGAAAATGACAAAAGAAAGAAACACACAAATTCATCTTCATTCTTCATAGATTATTTTTTATAACCAATATAAAAATGAAAATAAGTATTTATATATAAGATCATCAGACCAATATAAATAAATACCAATAACAGTGCACAGCAATCAAACATTTAAAGTTAAGATTTTTAACAAAAATATGAGGAAAGTGAGTAAATTTGAAATGGACAATACTGAATTTGATATTCAAAATTGTAAATTTGATTATAGATTTTGTTGAAAAGCTTTAATGATACGATACGTTAGAGTAAGAGATAGGATGATGATGATTTTGATTACCAGAGAGAAGAGAAGAAGTATGCTTTGGCAGATTTTGAGAGAAGGAGGTTCGTCTGAGAACAGAACAATCAAGAATCCAACCAAGGCTCGGCTTATGAAGAAGAAGACTAGAGAGGCAGAGAGCCTTTTTCCTCTCTAAATTTATCACGGGTTAACAATGCTTTTGGGTCGATTCGGTTCGGTTTTTTATCCAACTTCGGATGGTTTGTTTTGAATTTAATATTTTTTTACTTAATTATTCTTTAATAGTTTACATCATAATCATATATACAACTAAATAAAATAAAATTCTATTTAAATAATAAATAAATATTGCGAGCTTTATTTGGCCCGAGTTCGAGCCGGCTCATTAGATTGGCTCTATGGAGGCTCAAACAAGCCCTCTCGTTCAAAAAAAGGAGGCTCATATCCAATCCAAACATTTAACGAGCCGAGCCGACCTGTTAAACATTGACTTTCGGGCCGAGCTCAAACCAAGTCTGAGCCGAGCTTGGGCTGGCCTTTAGGCTGCAAGCCGGATGGTGACTAATAAAGATGGTAACAATTCGCATTGGTTAAGGGTCTTGCGGGGCCCCACCCTGACTCGGGTGGGGCATCCCCATTTAAGACAGGTCGGGGACGAGGGGAAAATTTCCCTAGAATTTTTTTTGGGTATGGGGAGAGAGAAAACATTCCTCGTTTAATGACGGAAAATAATTTTAACATGGGGTAAAATACAATTTGGTCCATAAACTTTCACTCGAGTTTCATTTCAAGGTAGCGTTATTGGTTCCCGAATTTTAAAAACCTACATTTTTAGTCCTTTCGTCAGTCGTTGATGTGGTATTATTCTTTTACACCTTCAAAGAATTGCAAGTGCTTCGGCTTTGAGAATTTTCATCGAGATGATTTTCAAAAATTTCTTGTTCTTGATAATTCTTACATAAGTTACAACATGACATGCACATCATTGCCTCACGTGAGCCAATTATAATCCATCTTGTCAATCTTGTTGTATAGGTTCACCAAGAATTACACTTCTATTAGCCTCTTAATTAGTGGCTTTCCTTTACCCCAAGTACTAAATTTTGGAGAGAGAGAGAGAAAAAAAAGAAAAAAGGGATAATGGTTGTAAAAAAAAAAGTGATTGAGAGAGAGGAACAGGTTAGACAAGAAATGGTTACCAAGTTCGAGAGAGAGTTTGAATTTACAGTGAAGACATGATTACCAATTTGTCAAAGATTTCAGTGAAGAGTGATGGTATGTTTAGCAATTCATTTAGAAAATAATAATTGATTGATAAAATTTAATCGATCTCTAAAAATACTTACAAATATGACATTATTTAATGCCAATCGAGGGTTAATAACTAATCAACTCCAACGAATGACAATCACTCCACACAATAACCAGGAATCAGCGTGTCAATCATAATAATCAAAATTGACACTTAAAAAAAGGGTTAAAAAAAAAGAGTACCTTCGGAATTTTTAACTCATTTTTCCATTTGAAGAAATATGACACCTTATTCCAACAAAGGAGAGATTATAAAATAAAAAACAAAAGCTTAATAGATACATGAGCTCACTGAATACATGAATCTCCGACATAATACCTCACCATTCAAATTTTTAAATAACAGAAGAATTGTTACACAATGAAATAACACTCTATTGGCATATACCTTATATCAGAAACAGAAAATACAGCTAAATATTTTCATCCTAAACTTTTGACCACAGATATCTTTTGATACATAAAAAAAATTGATAGAAATACAATGACCTTAAGAAAAGACGAAGAAAAAAACTCTGACGACAAAGTACAACGCCGATGGCCGAATACCACCACTCCAATGGATTTCGAAAGTAATAGCTAATCTTTTAGTGAAACATTTACTAAACCATAGATGAAAGAGAAGGGACGTTTTTGTGGGTAAAATGGAAGTAAAAATGTTAACAATTGCTATGTACAGTCCAGGTGGAGAGGATGGTCATGTTTGCTGAGAAGCAAGAATTCTATTCATTCCAAGGACTTGAGAAGCCTAAATAACGCCGCAGCTTCTCTGATCCGAGAAAATTTGATGCAGAAAGCTTGGACTTCAATGAAAAGATCTTTAACTGCAAGTAAAATCCAAAGTACTGAAAAATCAACAAGACGCTTACCAAAACAAATGTCCAAACCCATGGAAGATTGAATCACATATAATCTTCTATAGAAACAGAATGAACCGTGTTATATTATTCTGATCTAAAGGCAAACTTGCAACTTTATTGTTTGTACATTCTTGAAGATACTAAAAAGTAAAAATATATGATTACTTTAAAGCAGCAAGAGAGGTACTCACCATTGATGATATTGTTGCGAATTAGACTCTGTAGAAAAACACATACAAGTCGCACTAGTCTGTTCTGCATGTACTTATCCTGGGGGAAAGGAAATCCAAATGTTATATTCTTCAAGTCGTCTAAACCACCACCATCTATAAAACAAAACTAGCAAGAAACGTTGCAATAAAAAAACCCCCCCTCCCTCAATTTCTTTAAATACAAAAGACTTATTTGAAAAGAAATACCATAAAAGGCCTCTAGCAGAAATCCATAAAAATTGAAAAAACATAACGTACTAAAATAGTAATAATGACGATTAAAATCTAAATAGATAAATCATCTACCTAACGTCACAAAAGGAGGTATTTATCCTCCTTTTATTTTGTATACAGAGAGGATAGGGATAACATGATAAGCTTGTGCCTTCCAAGCTCAACCAGACAGTCCAACATCGAGGGGTGGATACAGTGCTTAGTTCTAATATGAAGTCTGCTGACTTTATGGCCAAGGAATTGGAGGCCAGAAAAGAGGATAAAACGGAGAAAGTTAGCTTGGTTAATTGTGATGGTGAGGTCACACTTGAGGATTGGGACAAAGAGTCTTATAACTATTTTATCCCTTAGATCCAAGGCAATTAGGAAAGGTCTTTTTGAAATCTACAAGACTCGAGAGCCGATTAGGATTTAGGACTCCTCATCGGAACTCTCCTCTCTCATTGTGCCTCCTTTTTCGGTAGGTTATAGTTTCTTACCCTTAAAAAAATATCATACCGAGCATTTGCAATTTCATCCACCTAGAAGGCTGTTAACTTATTTCATTGGTAGTTTGTAGGAGGCAATTTTCCTCCAAATTTTTCTTAACTTTTTTGTAGTCTTGAGGGCATGTGCACAAATATTGAGGTTTCTGAAAAAGATTAAAATGGGGAAGATGGGAGGGGGGAATGATTTTAGGGTACACGTGGATAATCATAAAAAAATTACATGAGAAACTCCAAAACTCTAAAGGTTCCGCACAATCAAGTCTGTAACCTCAATTGAAAGAGAGAAACCATTCAAGACCAAGAGTTCAGAGTGAAGCCCACCCATCTGCTTCCCTGTCATTTAGTAGCCTTAAAAATATCAACTTCTAACCATGCTATATAAAAATTTTATAAAAAAAACAATTTTTTTTTTAAATTACACATCAAAAGGTCGTTTCATTGATAAAATAAACAATAAAAGAAAAGAAATTACAATATAAAAAGTGGAAAAACAAACCAAAAGCCACAAAACCAAAGTGTACCATATACCCCACAACCCAAAAGACCTGCACCGCCACATAATTACAAGTATGCGAGCCAACTATTTATAATTAAATCTAAAGGGTAATTACAAAAGTTTTTTTTTTTTGGTAGTTGACACCCAAAAGGATGCATTTACATGTGCCAACTCCCAAACGTAATCCCAAGATCTATTGTCCTCCCTAAAAATTCTGCTATTTCTTTCTACCAAATGCCCCATACTATTGCACAAAACCCCACTACCCAAAGGCTTTTCCTTTTATCATTGAAAAGGGAGAATAATAGCATCTCTTCCAACATTTGGCGAATAGTTATCATTATTCACTCTAGCATCTCTTCCAACATTTGGTGAATAGTCATCATTATTCACTCATGTTATCCCAAAAGTTTGGAAAAACCTCTACCAAATAAGCCTTGAAAATTTACACTTCATCATGATGTGATTAAGATCTTATGATTCATGATTGCATAAACTACACCAATGGAGATTAAGGGTGCTATATAAAAATAAAATAAAAAAATTATGACACAAGACTAGGTACTTACTCAAATTTTAAACTTTGAAGAAAACCAAACAAAAGATAAAAACAACAGATCAGTGTAAAAAGTTGTCCAATCATCATAATTTATTCGACATAGTCCTACAAAAGCCTAGTGCATGTACATTGACTTATTAATAGCCTTTCCCATCTTCTCTCAAATACCCATCATACTACTAATCTGAGTAATATACATCACAATTAACAAATATAATAAGAGAATCAAGTTAGTAGAGGACTAACTTTCTTGCAGGGGCAAAAATTTACAAGACACAGAAGGACTAGCCTCAAACATTATGAACTCAAAGGTATAGTGGAAGTACATACTTTAATGTTCTCACACGATGATATACAATTAGTGATGTACATGTGTATGAACTCGGAGGGAAGTTCAACAGCTGTTGTTAGTCTGTTCACAACTTCCATGGAGTGTAAACTCATGTCCATGTTGACAAGCACAGTAAAATACCTGTTTAAAAAAGTGTTAAAATGGATAAATGGAAAAAATGTCAGGAAGAGAATTACCTCTGAGCATCGATAAAACAAAACTTTAAAAAATGGCTCAAAAGCCCATTTGCTGCTGAAGGACTTCTGTTGATCAAGTAAGCAGCTGTTTGGACTGCCTCACCCCAAAAAACTTTAGGTAGATTAGCATTAAGTAACATACACCTCACTCTTTCTAGCAATGTCCTGTTGTATCTCTCTGCCAAGCCATTTTGCTGTGGTGTTCTTACAACAGTTTGATGTCTAGTAATGCCGGCCTCCTTACACATCTGATCAAACTCCTTGCACAAGAACTCCAAGCCATTATCAGTTCTAATGACTTTAATACTTCTGCCAGTCTGATTCTCCATTAAGGTTTTCCACTCAGAAAAAACTTTGAATGTATCACTCTTCTGAGAGTAAACACCCATAGCTTCCTTGAGAAATCATCTATTATGGTTAAAATGTACCTTGCCCCAGCATGTGTTGATGTCACAGCAGGCCCCCATAGATCAGAATGAACATAATCTAGGACCCCCTTTGTATTATGCAAGCCCTTCTTGAAACTAGCCCTGGTTGCTTTCCCACAGACACAAAATTCACAGAAGGGAAGATCTTCAATCTTCTTGTTACCAAGCAACCCCTGCTGACTCAAAGCCTCAAGCCCTTGAGCACTTACATGTGCCAATCTTTTATGCCAAATCTCAGTTTCACTCAAAGAACTAGACACTATGGCATTCACTTCCCCAACAACAGTCACTCCTTGCAACACATACAAAGTCTTCTCTAAGACTCCCTTCATTATCATGACAGATCCCTTGTAGACTTTCATTACTCCATTCTTAGAATGATAACTATAACCTGCCCTGTCCAATGTACCAAGAGAGATCAAATTTCTCTTAAGATCAGGTACATATCTCACAGATTGAAGGATCTTCAAAGACCCATCTTCTAGTTTCAGAGTCACTGAACCTGACCCTTTGACCCAGCATTGCACATGATTTCCCATGAACACCTTGCCTCCATCAAATTCTTTAAATTCTTGGAGGATATTCTTATTTGGAGTCATGTGAAATGAACATCCAAAGTCAAGAATCCATTCTCCATCTACCTGACTGTTTGTCACCATCAATAGCTCAGCAGTTTCATATCCTTCATGGATATTTGCAGAATTTTCCATTTCATGATTCTGGAACTTTCCCCTTTGATCATTCTGGGGACACTGATTCTTGAAGTGCCCTTCTTTATTGCAAAGATAACCCTTCTTACCCTTTATCTTGGATTTGAATTTGTTCCCCCATTGCTTTCTTCCAAGCTTTGAATCATGACTTTTGCCTCTGATCAACAATGCTTCAGCTTCACTTCTTTCAGAACTCAATTCCAGTTCTTTTGATCTTAACGAATCAAGGACCATCTCCATAGTCAACGAATCTCTGCCATATTTAATTGCAGCCTTGACTTCTTTGAATGAATCTGGCAAAGCATTTAACAAAATGACTGCCTGATTTTCTTCATCCATAGTCTCCCCAGTGTTCATCAGGTCAAGGCATATTCTGTTGAAGTCATCGAGGTTTTCTTCAAGGTTCTTGGACGCATTCATCTTGAATCCAAAGAACTTTTCTTTTAGAAGAATCTTGTTGGAGAGGGATTTCTTCATGAACAAAGCTTCAAGCTTGTTCCATATTCCAATAGCTGTTGATTCTTCATTCACTCATCTCAGGACAGTGTCTGAAAGATAAAGAATCATGAGACTGAATGCGATTTCATCCATCTCTGCCAATTGCTCTGGTTTCACAGTTTCTGGAATTTTCTTCGGATCTTCAATAGCTTTCGCTACTTTCTGATGGACAAGAAGTGCTTTCATCTTCTTTCTCCAAATTCCAAAATCGCCTCTTCCATCATATCTTTCTAGCTCGAACCTCGCAGCCAGGGGTTGATTTTAAAGAATCAATCCGTCTTCATTTTCCAGAATTTCCCTTGCCTTTTTCTTTCCTTGATTCTCAGGCTCTGATACCAATTGTTGAATCCATCATGCATTAACAAGAACAAAAGAGAAAGGAAAGAAAGAAGGAACTTTTGTATTTCACCATTTTAAGAAGAACTCTTGTGTCTGAAGCTTACAATTCGTTAGAGTTAGCTAACAACTTGACTATAGTAAAAACTAACTAAACGGAGGTTGGCCTTGGCTTCTTGGGGGTGACTTTAATGTTACAAGATGGTCCCGTGAGAAATCCTCTGGGACTAGGCAAACCAGAAGTATGAAGACTTTCAACAAGTTTATTGAAAAAAATTCTTTGCTTGAACTCCCTCTCGCTAATAGGCTATATACTTGGTCTAGTATGGGTAGCAGAGTGTCTCTTTTGCTGATTGATCGTTTTCTTTTCTCGGAGGAGTGAATGAACCTGTTTCTCGAAGGTAGGGTGGAGAGATTAGATCGCATTACTGCTGATCATTTCCTATTTTGTTGCACTTTGGTGGTATTAAATGGGGCACGACTCCTTTTCGCTTCCAGAATATGTGGCTTTTTGATAATTTATAGAACCAGAAATTAAATCACATTCATTGAAGTACAAGGAGAAAGAGAATTAATATAACAATTGCATCTAGTTATAAAATTAACTTTCAGATTGATTTTAGCAATGGAGTGATATTGAAAATTGAAAGGTGAATAAACTAGAAAGAGAAAATCCGAACCTGATAGTGAGAAATTAATATTTCTGATTCATCATAAGTTCCGATTCAACTGATGCAAGACGAGATTGAGCTTGATCGAAACTATTTATTTCAGAACCAAAAGAGAGAGAAAATAAGAGTAGAAATTCTCATATAGAAACTCGATTAAACGCAACAATGGAGGTTGGAGCTCCAACTCCAACAATAGAGGTTTTTCGTAAAGAGCAGCCAAAAAGATATGAGAAGAAAGGTAGAAAATGAAATTAGGGATGAAATAGATAAGGGTATATTTGGTATTTTAAATTATTACTTAAAATTTTAGGTGCTTCCCTGATAAGCACTCATATCAGAAGCACTCAAAACCTACTTTCTTAAAATCACTTTTAGGTAATTTTAACTTTTGCAAAAAGCACTTTTATATTACAATATTACACCGAAACAAAAAAAGTCAAGTGAGAAAGAAGTGCTTTTACTTGTGATAAGAGTGCGTCCCAAACACACCCTACATCATATTACCTCAAAGACATTAGTTTGATAAATTGCAAACATTTTTTTTCTTCATACATAGGTTTGCACCGTGTATAATATTATAAACCAAACACAATCTACACAAACCCACGTAATGAATTCCTAAAACTAAACACAAGTAAATCCACAGTATTAGTCCCTAATGATTAAATTGACTAAATTTAATTACTAAACTAAAGAAAACCATAATTTTAATAAATAAAATAATACAAATATAAACATAAGATCATCCACTCTAACAGAGAATTAATAAGCTAACTGACCTTAAAATGAGGGCATCTGCACTAAAATTGGTAAAGCTAGGTAAAACAAAAACAAAAAAACATCTTTTGTTCTCAGCATAACTATCACAAGGCTCATATGGTGTGACAAGGAAAAAATGCATGTCACCTCAAGATTGCAATTAAAAAATGCCACCAATTTATGGCTCAAGTCATTGTAAAATCCTCATCCATTGTCAAACCTTCATATAGTATATAATCACTCTTCTTCATTTGTGCATGAAGATTGTGAAGTAAATTATAAATATTTTCAGTATGAAAATGAGAATTATCGCCCACAACAAATACATGCACAGCGTTTTTAACTTCTATCCAACTGCAACCAGGTTGCTTCTTCAATCCCTTGTCCTTCATTTTCAATCTCACTTTGGCAGCTTCTCTCCATTTTCCAGTTGAGGCATATATGTTAGATAACGATAAAAAAGTTCCTGCATTATCTGGTTCTGTTTCTAAAAGTTTTTCTGCCGTTAACTTACCTATATCTGTATTACCGTGAATATTACATCCAGCAAGAAGTGCTGCCCAAACAGATGCTGACGGCTTAATCTCAAGCCGCTTAATGAAATCAAAAGCCTCCTCGAGCCTTCCTGATCGGCCACAAAGATCTACCAAGCAAGTGTAATGATCTTCTCTAACTTTTATAGACCCATCTCTTACAAGATCACTAAAGTATTTTAACCCCTCGTCTACTAGGCCAGCATGGCTACAAGCGGAAAGCAATCCAACATAGGTGACATCATCAGGATGAAATCCCAACGCCTGCATTTCATTAAATATACTAATCGCTTCATAGGCACGTCCGTGATGAGCATAGGCTGCAATCATCCCATTCCAAGATACCACATCTCTACGGCTTATCAATCCGTCATCAAACATCTTGCGAGCCATACCCAACTCCCCACATTTTGAGTACATGTTTATCAAAGATGATACCACAGCTGCAATTTCTTGATATACTGTTTTAGTTATTACCTGGTGAATTTGTTGTCCCTCACAAAGACCAGCTAAGTTACTACAAGCACCCAAAACACTGACAAAAGTTCCTTCATTTGGTTTCACATTCTCCGCAACTTGCATTTCGGAAAAAAACTTCAATGCTTCTTCACTTAGCCCATCTTGTACATGTCCATAAACTATAGCGGTCCAAGAGACAACATTTTTGTCGGGCATTTTTTGAAACAAATCCAGTGCCCTTTCCAGCTTACCGTTTTGAATGAAACCTGTGATCATAGTGTTCCAAGAAGGCACATCCCTCTCTGGCATTTGCTCAAACAGTTCACAAGCCTCATCTAACCGCATATTCTGTGCATAACCAGTAACCATTGCATTCCAAGAAACCACGTTCCGTTTGGGCATTCTATCAAACACTGACCGAGCTTCATCAATTCTCCCATTTTTTGACAAACCAGCCACCATTGTTGTCCAAGAAATCACATCTCTCTCTGACATCTGATCAAAGAGCTTCCAGGCTTCATCTACCTTCCCACGTTGCACCAATGCCGTAATAATTGTATTCCAAGAAACAACATTCCTCTCTGGCATTCGCTTAAACAAATCTAAAGCCAGGTCAACCCAACCTTTTCGTGCATACCCTTCAATCATAGTGTTCCAAGAAACCACATTCCTCACCGGCATGGAATCAAACAAAGTTCTAGCCTCCTTGATTCGGTTCAACCTTACATATCCGCTAACCAATGCTGTCCAAGTAATGACATTCTTTTTAGCATCAGTTCTATCAAATAACTTCCTAGCTTCCTCAATCATTCCACATTTGATATACGCGGTAATTACTGTAGTCCATGAGACCACATCACGATCAGGCAATTCCTCAAATATCCTACGTGCCTCTCTAATTTTTCCTTCTCTACCAAGCTTTGTGATCATCCAGTTAGAACGTGCCACATTTGAATTGGCACTGTAATCTCTTTCTGTTAACAAGACTTTGGGCACAACCTGATAAGTAGGAGAGTGGGATAACAACCTGGAATTGTGAAGAGTAGGGATAATCGTGACATCTCTGGCAAAGCTGAGAAGAAGAACTTTGGTTGCATCTTTACCATATATTGTTGTGACCTTTATCCTATGCAATAAAGACATCAATAGTTGGAACACTTCTTGATCACTATAAAATGTCAAAAACTACCCTCAACAAGTAGAATGTGCCAACAAATATTCGCAAAGACTTTATACAAAGCAACACCAGGTTTGTTGGGATAATACCTTTGATCCTTGAACACCAGAACTTTCACCTAACATCAAACAATCGCATAGCATAACTTCAAATGCTTGATATTAGATTAAAGTAAACCACCTGGAAAAGAACGAACCATGCCTAATCAGAATTCACCACATTACTAGGCAAAGAGATATTCTATAGATAATCAGAAATTTGAAGCCTCTATTAATCAATCTACCTCATAAACAAACAGTGCAAATCCACTGAAACAAAATAGACAAATGGCTGTACCTGCACAGTATGCCTAATGCAACCTACCAAAGAATTCCTAAATTCATTATTTTATTCAAGGAGCTAATACTAAACAGTATAAGAAAGTGAAAGTTGAAATTATCATATTTTTTTTTGGTGGTTTTGTAAAATATTTTCAACTATTAATTCAAACTAAGATGTTAGCCAATGATACATGAACTGGAAGACATTTTCTCAGTCATTTGTTGAACCATATTAAAAAATGTTATTTTTCAAGTCTCCTTCATATGGAATGAGACGTCACTGACCATTTCAATGTCATAAAGGAGGGAAAGCGTTAGATTAATAAAAAAAAGCACGTTATTAGGCTTAATATTATTCTCTAAGTTCAATCTAGCAAGCCCAAAATCCCCAATTTTAGCTGAAAAGCACTGATGCAAAAGCACATTATTAGGCTTAATATCACCATGAAGAACAAGTGGATCTAACCCATGAAGAAATTCATACCCTTTAGCAATATCAACAGTAACAGAAAACCTCAGGTCACTCCTATGAAATTAAAGCATCTTACAGATTCCCATTACTCAATAGGTCATAAACTAAAAACGCCCTACGCCTCTTTTCATCAGAACATAACTCAATTACACCAACAACAAAACAAAATTCAATTTTTGAAGCAAAGAAAAGTTCATTCTGAAATTCAAGTTCACCTTGTAAAGATCCAGAATCCACAAGTTTAACAGCAATTTCTTTCTGGGTTCGTAGTAAAATCACATAAAAAACAGACCCAAATCGCCTTGACCAAGACAACGAGAGAGAGAGAGAGAGAATTGGTGGCTCGACGGAGGAGAGAAAAAGAGAAATGATGAGGGTTTTTGAGGAATCAATGGGGGCAGTTCGTGTTTTGGTAAAAAAAAAAAATTGAGATAGTATTCTGGTGAATTTACGGTCAAGGATTATGAGGAAACGAGCAGCGAGAAAGCGGCGATAAGATGGAGTACTATTGTGGTCAGTGGTTTTTTCCGGTCACTCTCAGAAATTTTTTATCACTCACCTTTCGAAATTCCTAAAATCAAACATACTACCAAAAATATCGATGCGTCATCTTGCTCGCTCGCGGCTCTAGTCTAGCTCCGCTCGGTTCGGTTTTGGTATCGGTCAATGTATTCGGTTTTGACCGATTAGGAACCGGTTCCTATTTTTTAGGGGAACTTATCGGATTGGTTTTTCGGTTTTGCGTTTTTGTTTTTGGGCCTATAAATCTCCTAACAGGTATGGCTTTTATTCATCTTATATCTTATGTTTCACTTTATGGTTTGATGAGATTGTTTTGGCAATGGTACCTTTGTTTTGATAGGGTTTTCAATGGTTAGTTTTTTAAAAAGTATTCTTTAAAACATGTGAAACATGTTATAACACCTATTACGTTTCATTCTATGTTATCTATTGATTTGTGTTCTACTAGTTTTCTTAGCAACCAAACAAACATCCAGACATACAAATCACAATTCATATGTATTGGGTTCTACCATATATTTTAGATGGATTTGGTGATGTATATGTTAATTGATAAGGGAAGGGAACAAGGAGAGTGGAAAGTATTTTGAAATTCGATTGGAAAAATTGATGATTTTTGTCCTTAAATATTCTCAATTATTATGTCCTGACTCTATACTCATGTTTGAAAGATGTTTTTACATTGCTCTGTTCTTTTGAAGATTTTGTAAATAAAAACTATTGTTAAAAGTGACTAGAGTATCCAAAATATTCTTGCAATTCTGCATTATTTATAAAGAGGAATTCACATATATTTTAGAATTTAAACCACAAATTTTATAACACTTCTTGTTTCATGCTTCTCTTAGAAGAAAAAAATTGTGTTTGATAACAAATTTTTAGTCCTCATTTCATAAAAACCAAAACACAAATTTGCTTACTTGCTGATCATACATTTTTTTAAATCAATGAACATAAGTTATTTATCGTGTCCACTAGAAGGAAGGATACTCCTCGAATATGTTATAGGAAACTCTAAGACACAACACAATGATGTTCATATAAAATTGTTTTACATCTTCAATCTTTTTCTTGTTATTCAATTTTAGAACAAGTCTTGTTCCATTTTGACCTCTCTTATGATTGTTTACAATGTTACATACCAAATGGTTTGGGGAATATATCTTCTCTTACACATGTTTTAAGAATATTTATAATTTAACTCAAATTTGTGTTATAGATCTTTTGTTTCCTGATATCCTAATTGTTTTTTTTAATTCTTTATTGGTTCTGACAGAGTTTAATATTGTACAGAATCCTATTGCTCATAAAAGTTGATCTATTTTCCTCCTCATGTCATTGGATTGGGGAAATATTGCATTTGTAATTATTTCATTTTCTGCAATTACATACTTCATTTTGAAGGCTTCATTACCAAGTGATTTACTTCTTTATGTGATTGTATAGTATTAATAGCTCCCAATCAATGAAAAAACATTTCTTACTCAAGGAGTCTTGTGATGTGGTTTATAGAAATTAAGCAAATTGCTTCATTAATAAATTGGTCATAAGAAACTTATCAAGGGGTTGTTTTCCAACCTTGAAGTCCTGGGTTCAAACAATGTTGGCCACCGACCTAGGATATTATCCTACGATTGAACCGACGCCAAGTGTTATAGGGTCATGAGGTTGTCCCGTGAGATTAGTCGTGGTGCGCGTAAGCTGGCCCGGACACTCACGGTATTAAAAAAACTAGAATACTTGATCATGGAACAGTTAGAGTCTAGATTTATCTATATATATATGATTATAGGCAAAGTTAACCTTTATTTCTCCTCTCAATCACATTCAGACCTCATTGAATCTAGCAACATAAGAAAAACTCTCATGAGTGCATAATAATCTAGACTTCTTCACTGCTGGTTGGTTTTATTTTAGAATGAGATACTTCCTCTGTTGTGTAAGTGCCATTAAATCTCTAGTTTCGATGAGGGTACCTTATGGTTTTGATTTCTTTCTATCATTTTGTCACTAGGTGTCATTTGGAGTTTCCTCATCCACCTAAAGGGTTGTTTATAAAAATCCAATAGTTATAAATATAAGCTATAAACTTTATAATATATTTTTTAAACTTTGTTATATGTAGGTAAATATCATCTTGTTGATGCCGAGTATCCATAAATGAGAGGATATTTAAGCCCTTATAAAGGTGAGATATACCATCTTCTTGATTTTCGACGTGGAAGTAAACGTAAACGTTTCTCTGGCGTTGGGGTTCTCAAACAAATCCAAAGCAAGAAAGTAAGCCTTCTGATCAACACCTTGCATCTCATCCAATACTTTGATACATTTGCTAATAGAAAACCGGTCCTCATTCTTCATAATTGCAGTTGCTATCATTTTTGAAGCAACTGCTATTTCAAGCATGGCATCAACAATGGCATCACCAGTAGCTTTACGACTTCTCTTCCAAAGACCAGAACCCGATGGAAGCCCAGACTGCCGCTTATCTAACATGTGAGTATCATCTTGAGGGCTCGAAGAAACGTCCTCGTCCACAAAATTCATCAGAGCACTAGGATCAATTAACATACTTTAGGTCTCAACACAAGCCAAGTCAACGACTCGGAGTATTTTCATTTTCAACTGTCTTCAATCCAAAAGGAGAAGGAAAACAAACAAACACCCATATAATTCCAGTTCTCCACTATGCCAAAATCTCCTCATTGACAAAAGATGATAGAACAAGAA
Organism: Gynostemma pentaphyllum; assembly: GCA_028015215.1. NCBI lineage: Eukaryota > Viridiplantae > Streptophyta > Magnoliopsida > Cucurbitales > Cucurbitaceae > Gynostemma > Gynostemma pentaphyllum. The sequence goes on along the minus strand of CM051355.1, from coordinate 68,456,383 downwards.
AATTGATTGGAAAAAAAAAATAATCTATTGTTTTTTATAAAGAAAATGATAAAAGAAAGAAACACACAAATTCATCTTCATTCTTCATACAACCCCAAAAATTATTTTTTATAAAAATGAAAATAAGTACTTATATATAAGATCATCAAACCAATATAAATAAATACCAATAACAGTGTACAGCAATCAAACATTTAAAGTTAAGATTTTTAACAAAAATATGAGGAAAGTGAGTAAATTTGTAATGGACAATACTGAATTTGATATTCAAAATTGTAAATTTGATTATAGATTTTGTTGAAAAGCTTTAATAATAAGTTAAAACAAAAGCTTAATAGATACATGAGCTCACTGAATACATGAATCTCCGACATAATACCTCACCATTCAAATTTTTAAATAACAGAAGAATTGTTACACAATGAAATAACACTCTATTGGCATATACCTAATATCAGAAACAGAAAATACAGCTAAATATTTTCATCCTGAACTTTTGACCACAGATAACTTTTGATACATAAAAAAAATTGATAGAAATACAATGACCTTAAGAAAAGAAGAAGAAAAAAACTCTGACGACAAACTACAACGCCGATGGCCGATACCACCACTCCAATGAATTTCGAAAGTAATAGCTAATCTTTTAGTGAAACATTTACTAAACCATAGATGAAAGAGAAGGGACGTTTTTGTGGGTAAAATGGAAGTAAAAATGTTAACAATTGCTATGTACAGTCCAGGTGGAGAGGATGGTCATGTTTGCTGAGACGCAAGAATTCTATTCATTCCAAGGACTTGAGAAGCCGAAATAACGCCGCAGCTTCTCTGATCCGAGAAAATTCGATGCAGAAAGCTTGGACTTCAATGAAAAGATCTTTAACTGCAAGTAAAATCCAAAGTACTGAAAAATCAACAAGACGCTTACCAAAACAAATGTCCAAACCCATGGAAGATTGAATCACATATAATCTTCTATAGAAACAGAATGAACCGTGTTATATTATTCTGATCTAAGGCAAACTTGCAACTTTATTGTTTGTACATTCTTGAAGATACTAAAAAGTAAAAATATATGATTACTTTAAAGCAGCAAGAGAGGTACTCACCATTGATGATATTGTTGCGAATTAGACTCTGTAGAAAAACACATACAAGTCGAACTAGTCTGTTCTGCATGTACTTATCCTGGGGGAAAGGAAAATCCAAATGTTATATTCTTCAAGTCGTCTAAACCACCACCATCTATAAAACAAAACTAGCAAGAAACGTTGCAATAAAAAAATCCCCCCTCCCTCAATTTCTTTAAATACAAAAGACTTGTTTGAAAAGAAATACCATAAAAGGCCTCTAGCAGAAATCCATAAAAATTGAAAAAACATAACGTACTAAAATAGTAATAATGACGATTAAAATCTAAATAGATAAATCATCTATCTAACGTCACAAAAGGAGGTATTTATCCTCCTTTTATTTTGTATACAGAGAGGATAGGGATTACATGATAAGCTTGTGCCTTCCAAGCTCAACCAGACTGTCCAACATCGAGGGGTGGATACAGTGCTTAGTTCTAATATGAAGTCTGCTGACTTTATGGCCAAGGAATTGGAGGCCAGAAAAGAGGATAAAACAGAGAAATTTAGCTTGGTTAATTGTGATGGTGAGGTCACACTTGAGGATTGGGACAAAGAGTCTTATAACAATTTTTTTTTTTTTTGATAAGAAACACGCTATTTCATTGATATATGAAAGAGCCAAAAAGAAGCGAAAGAGAATTACAAAAAGGCCTTCCAATTGGAGGCAATAAGAGAGGGAGCATAGTTACAAAAAGAATTACCATTTGCACTCCACATGGAGGCATTAAGAACACAAGTCTCCCAAATCTCAACCCAAGATCTATCTTTGCCTTCAAAAATCCTTCTATTACGTTCAAGCAATAAGTTCTATAGAATAGCTCTAACACCGTTATCCTATAGGATTCGTCTCTGTTTTTTGTGAAACATACTTGAACCTCCTAGAAGGGCCATAGTGTTGGCTTCGTGACCATGGTGAAAACCTTCAAAAAGGAGATCCAAATGACTTGCGAGAAACTACAATCAAACAAGAGATGCCCTGTGGTCTCCGAGCATTTCATACGAAGGCTGCACCAATTGGGTTGGAGGGAAATCCAAGGGTTTCTGGATTGAAACTTTTGGTTATAATTATTGTCATCCTTCAAAACCAACCAAAGGAACACCTTGATTTTCAGAGGAGACTTCCCTTTCCAAACTAGAGCAATATCAGGCTTGCTACTACCATCAAAGCCATTCCACATCGTCTTTAGAGCAGATTTGCTAGAGAAACCATTCATCACATCCGGCTTCCACATTCTAGTATCATCCCTATTGCTTAATCTAATAGGCTCCAAGAGAGAGTGTAGAAGTCGATCCACCCAATCATTTCATCATCTTTAAGGTTTCTTCTAAACTCAACCACCCATGAATTGTGCTCCACATTCCAGAAACTGCTAACCGGACGCTTCTTGAAAGTAGCTAGATGATATGAATTCAGGAAAAGAAAAGCAAGGGAGTTCTCACCCAACCAAACCTGCTCCCAAAACAAGATAGAGTCACCTCACCTCTGCCCACCTAAAAGCTACAATTGGCCTCCATGATCGTCTTAAGATTAAAAATGTGCTTCCAGGGAGCAAGGCAATGAGGAAAGGTCTTTTTGAAATCTACCAGACTCGAAAGCCGATTAGGACTCCTCATCAGACCTCTCCTCTCTCCTTTGTGCCTCTTTTTTGGTAGGTTATCTTACCCCTGAAAAAAATCATACCGAGCATTTGCAATTTCATCCACCTTGAAGGCTATTAACTTCTTTCATTGGTAGTTTGTAGGAGGCAATTTTCCTCAAATTTTTCTTAACTTTTTTGTAATCTTGAGGGCATGTGCACAAATATTGAGGTTTCTAAAAAAGATTAAAATGGGGAGGATTGGAGGGGGGAATGATTTTCGGGTACACGTGGATAATAATCAAAGAATTACATGAGAAACTCCAAAACTCTAAACGTTCCGCACAATCAAGTCTGTAACCTCAATTGAAAGAGAGAAACCATTCAAGACCAAGAGTTAAGAGTGAAGCCCACCCATCTACTTCCCTGTCATTTAGTTGCCTTAAAAATATCAACTTTTAACCATGATATATAAAAAATTTATTAAAAAAAAACAATTTTTTTTTAAATTACACCTCAAAAGGTCATTTAATTGATAAAATGAATGATAAAAGAAAAGAAATTACAATATAAAAAGTGGAAAAACAAACCAAAAGCCACAAAACCAAATTGTATTCCCCACAACCCAAAAGACCTGTACCGCCACATAATTACAAGTATGTGGGCCAACTATTTATAATTAAATCTAAAGGGTAATTACAAAAGTTTTTGGTAGTTGACACCCAAAAGGATGCATTTACATGTGCCAACTCCCAAAACGTAATCCCAAGATCTATTTTCCTCCCTAAAAATTCATCTATTTCTTTCTACCAAATGCCCCATACTATTGCACAAAACCACGCTACCCAAAGGCTTTTCCTTTTATCATTGAAAAGGGAGAATAATAGCATCTCTTCCAAAGATTGGTGAATAGTTATCATTATTCACTCATGTTATCCTAAAAGTTAGGAAAAACCTGTGCCAAATAAGCCTCGAAAATTTACACTACATCATGATGTTATTAAGATCTTATGATTCATGATTGCATAAACTACACCAATGGAGATTAAGGGTGCTATATAAAAATAAAATAAAAAAATTATGACACAAGACTAGGTACTTGCTCGAATTTTAAACTTTGAAGAAAAACAAACAAAAGAGAATAACAACAGATCAGTGAAAAAGTCGTCTAATCATCCTCATAATTTGTTCGACGTAGTCCTACAAAAGCCTAGTGCATGTACTTGACCTATTGATAGCCTTTCCCATCTTCTCTCAAATACCCATCATACTAATAATCTGAGTAATATACATCACAATTAACAAATATAATAAGAGAATCAAGTTAGTAGAGGACTAACTTTCTTGCAGGGGCAAAAATTTACAAGACACAGAAGGACTTAAGCCTCAAACATTATGAACTCAAAGGTATAGTAGAAGTACATACTTTAATGTTCTCACACGATGATATACAATTAGTGATGTACATGTGTATGAACTCGGAGGGAAGTTCAACAGCTGTTGTTAGTCTGTTCACAACTTCCATGGAGTGTAAACTCATGTCCATGTTGACAAGCACAGTAAAATACCTGTTTAAAAAAGTGTTAAAATGGATAAATGGAAAAAAAAAAAGTCAGGAAGAGAATTACCTCTGAGCATCGATAAAACAAAACTTTAAAATAGTTTTTTGTAATCTTTTGAGGGCCTTTTGTGTACATTTCATACTATCAATGAAATTGTTTCTTAGTTAAAAAACAAAAGGGGCTCAAAAGCCCATTTCAATGAGAAAATGAAGGAAAGAGATGCAAAAGAAAGAGGGAAGCCAGGGGACCACCACCTAGATACAAGCATGTGGACCCAAAACCAAAAAAAAAACCACAAACAAATTACAAGTGGTCTGAAATACATACTCTGCAATTTCAGGGGAATTTATCAATTTCTTTAGAACTTCAACTGCAATAAAAGGATTGTTTTCCACCAGTTCCTAATTATAAGAGTCGGATTTTTTTTAAAAGAAAGAAGGAAAAAAAGACAAGTCAATATATTATGAAATAAAATCTGAGAAAAAAGATAATGCAAAACGCAAAGACATACAGGTAGCTTTCGTGGTGTCAGTCCACAATGATATACAAGCTTTGGGTCATTTGCCAACTCCACCACCACTTGCTGGTCAATCAAAGAAAAACCGATGAGCCATTTCATCTTTCGTGATTGATCATGCAACTAAAAGAATCCATGCAATAGTTAGAGTATTCATAAACAGTATACTTGCACCTCTTGTTGAGCAGGAGCAAGAGGTCCCTTCAAAGCTTTCGCAATTAAGTCCCTCACAGCCGCACCTCTACTAGTATCAACGCACATTCCATAGTCCCATAAAAGTTCATGATGATCATCAAGGTTCAACCACACTAGCTGTGAAGGGGCTTTGCTAAATATAAATCAGGTACGCTCAAAACTACATAAGTCAGCTAAAAAGGAAACAGTTAACAGCAACTCACCTCTCCATTCTGTATTGGGAGCCTTGGTGGAAGAGGCCTAATCCACTCCGGACTTAATCCATCCAATGACAAATTAGACAACAATCCAAGTACAATCTCATCCCTATCTCCAGACCCAAGTTTAGGTACAACTCCAGGTAGCATGTCAAATCTAGATTTTTTTTTATTTGGATAAGAAACAACTTTATTGATAAGATGAAATATACAAAAAGAAAGTTGCCCCACAGGCCACAGGTTACCAAAAACATTGCCAATGGGGAACCCGGGGGCCTTATCTAAAGAACACCTAAGGGAGGCATGCCACAAAACCAAGTCGATGCAGAGGCTAAATTAAGTTCTATACTCAAAACATTGGTGTGAAATTTTTTAATGAAAACAAGAGAGAACTCATACTCAGGGGAGTTTGCATCACAACCCTGTGGAACGTCAGGATCAGGCACCACATTTCTCACTGAACCGCCTTTTGAAAAGTAGTCAAATGCTAGGGCTTGAACTTTATCACAAAACTGTTGTTGCAACTGCTCTAACTGAGGAAAATCCTGGACAAATCAAACCTTAACAACATTAAGTACACATTATAAATGACTCTCAAAATAAAAGAACTTCTGCTCAGACTTGAGCAAAAACGAAGCAGGCAATTTGTGTGCATGAAGGTTTCCGAATCTTACATGCAATGAAGGGTCGAAACCTTTAATGTAATCTGAAGCACGCTGGTTCAGGAACTGCAAGACAGACATCCATTCATGAATGTAAATAAAAAGAATTGTATACAACGAAAATTAGCACACTGATATGAATGTAATAATTAACATAAGATAAGTACGATAGTATGGAAGTACAAACTCAACAAAATCCACCTAAAACACCCAATAATAATTGGAAACAAGAATTAAAAAAGTAACAGATTAGACTCCAATATGCAGTCTTTCTCCGCAATCAATTATGATACAGTTGATGAGATAATTGAAAATAACAACCTAAAGTATAAAGGATTTATTATAATAAAAAGTGTTTGGTGATAATATCACTTAGCTATTTGGTTAACGTAATAGAAGCAAAAGCTTAAGTTGATGGGCTAAGGAAAATTTAATCATATATCTCAACACTCCCCTCACGTGCGGGCTCTGATATTTGCATGAGACTCAATCATGTAGAATATTAATAATATGTGAGGAAATAAAAGCAAATGACGGAGGTTTGAACTCGAGACCTTCTGGTGTGATACCATGTTAAATAACCAATAGACCCAAAAGCTTAATTTGACGGGCTAAGGCAAATTAAATCATATATCTCAACTATTTCTAATGTTTCAAAAATGTTTATGATCTAATTAGAAGTTCTCATCACTTTTCAGTGAGAAAGAGTGTAGATATAACTATAACGATTTTATTTTAAAAAGACATTTAAAAAAAATACAGTAAAATAAAAGACGCATTCTCTCCGTACACCTATCCTCTTTCCCAACCTAACCACCAACCACCTGTCACCTTCATTCCAAACACCACCCACCCCCTTCCCCCAATAACACAAGAGCCCACCCCCCACCCCACCCCCCGTCGTTTCCAGCCTCGCCGCCTTCATCTACATCGGCAAAGAACTCCAGCTTTGTATTTTCTCTCTTTTCCTTCTTTTCCCTTTCTTTGCCTCTTATATGGGAGATCAAGTCTAGAAAGAAAAATCTGTACTATCTAGAGTGAAAGGAAAAAGGAAAGCAACAAGTTGTGTATTTCAGAAAAGAATCAACAAACAGTGTTTCGATCTTTACATTGAAAGAAAACTAGTTGGATGCAGTGTTTTGAAAAGCAACAAAAAGTGAAAAAAGCCCTAGGTGCGCTTCTCGCTTAGGCGCACATGAGGCTAGCACTTTTTGCCCTTTTTTCAGACCTGAGGGTTTTTTTCAATTTTTTATGTTTTTATGATGTTTTGAGGTATTTTAAGGGGAGAAATGGGACGGGAAAAAATGGCTTGATATGCCTTTAATTTTAAACAATATCGAAAGAAGTTCTCATTTCTTTAATTTTTCTATATTTCATTATTTATTTTTATATTATGAGACCCGAGAAGCCACCTAATTACAAGTATGCGGCCAACTATTTATAATCAAGCCTCTAGTTTGGTTGCTGATACCAAAAAGGAAGCGGTTATATGTGTCAACTCCCAAGTGTTAGTAAGAATAGCAAGTAATTACAAAAAAAAAAAATTGTCATTGACACGCAACATGAAACATTTACATGTGCCAACGGTTTTAACTATAACTACGAGTTAATGAGAGAAAGTGTGTATGTAAAAAAAATTTAAAGAGAATGTGTGGACAAATGTATTAGTGAGAGTAGGCATATGTATAGAGAGACTAACAAGAGAAAGTTTAGACTAGTAAGAGAGTATGTGAATAGAGAAAAGCTAATAAAAAAAGTACCTAATGAGATAGATTAGTGAGAGAAATGAGTAGAAGTTAGTGAGGAAAAGTGTGTGTAGAGATAAGCTAGAGATAAGTTGGACCTCTTTGCCCCCACTGGAGTTGTCAGATGCCAAAAGCTGGAGAATAAATGCTCTCTCATATTTTTCAGCTTCCTCGTTAGAAGCAGCCTGCAATCCAGAAAAAGAAAGCACAAACAACAAAATTATTTTTTTTTATAATAAAAATGTGCTATTTCAATGATGTATGAAAGATCCCAAAAGGCAAAGAGGAAATTACACAAAAACCTTCCAACTTAAAGCTAGAGTAGAAGGGGCATAATTACAAAAAGATTTACAATTTGCACTCCAATTAGAGGCAATCATAAGTTTTTTACTAGAAATAATAAAACGAGAATATAAATTTAATAGCATTCAGTAATCTCTTGCTTTGATTTCACTCTCTACTAACTTTTCCATTTAAAATATTTGCCGCAACGTGATATGGTCTTGCTTCTCCCTCTGGTAGGTCTCAATTCTGGCAAGAGCTTAACGATCTTGGGGGCTGTGTTCTGGCCCTTGGCTGTTTGGGGGTGACTTTAATGTTACAAGATGGTCCCATGAGAAATCCTCTGGGACTAGGCAATGGGATGTACAAGTTAGCAGAGTGTCTCTTTCGCTGATTGATCGTTTTCTTTTCTCCGAGGAGTGGATGAACCAGTTTCTCGAAGCTAGAGTGGAGAGATTAGATCGCATTACTTCTAATCATTTCCTATTTTGTTGTATTAAATGGGACCCGACTCCTTTTCGTTTCCGGATTATGTGGCTTTCTCATCCTACCTTTGCCTCCTCTCTTAAAGGCTAGTGGGATGCTATTGTTGTGCAAGCTTGGCCAAGATACTCTCTTATGGGGAAGTTAAAATTGTTGAAAGCTGCGCTAAAAGGGTGGAATTTAGAAATTTTCGGCCACATTTAGACCAAGAAAAACCAGATTATAGCTAGACTGGCGTCTTTGGACAGCTTGGAGGAATCCCTGGGTCTTTCCCCTGATCAATGAGCAGCTAGGACTTCTTTGAGAATGGATCTTTTGGATAGTACTGCTAAGGAGGAGGCCTTTTGGAGACAAAAATGTAAATCTCAGTGGCTGAGAGAGGGTGAGTTTAACTCTAGCTTTTTCCATAACTTTTTGAATGGCAAGAAGAATAAAAATATTATTTCTGAAGTGATATCGCGGGATGGTAGAACCTTGCTCTCCGACATGGAAATTGAGCAGGAATTTATCTCCTACCAAATTCTTTATTCCAAAAACAGAGGAGCTAGATTTCTTCCGAGTAGGTTAATTTGGGATTCCCTTGATGATATTAACAAAGAGATATTGGAGCGAGCAAAGCCTTTACGGAGCATGAGATCTATTGTGCTATTGCTGCCTTGGGGAGTAATAAACCTCCGGGGCCGAACGGCTTTACGGCAAAATTCTTTAAAAACTCTTGGAACATAATTAAGTATGACATTATGGCTATGTTCCAAGAATTTTTTCATAAAGGTATCGTTAACTCCATCACCAATGCTACTTTTATTTCCTTGATTCCTAAGAAAGTGGTTGCTCAGGAAGTTAAAGACTATCGTCTTATCAGCCTTACTATCGGGCCATATAAAATCATCTCCAAAGTTTTGGCGGGGAGAATGAAAAAAGTGTTGCATAAAACAACTACCGGGTTCTAAAATGCTTTCATTGATGGTAGACAAATCACCGATTCTATCTTGGTGGCCAATGAGATCATCGAAGAGTGGAGGAAGAAGAAGTTTAAAGGGGTGATTATTAAGCTGGATATTGAAAAAGCTTACGACTGTGTTGATTGGGAGTACTTAGATGCTATTATGGCTGGAGGAGTTGGATCAGAGGCTGCCTCACTTCGATTAACTTTTCTATTATTATCAATGGCAAACCACGGGGTAAGTTCTTTGCTTCTCGAGGTTTAAGACAAGGTGACCCGCTATCTCCGTTTCTCTTTATCCTTGTGGCTGATTCGCTTAGTAAACCGTTGTCTAGTGCTCATCAAGAGGCAGAGGTGATTGCAGGTGCAATTTTGAGTAGGTCATCTTTGAGTAGGTCATCTTTGGAGAAATCCTTTCTGATTGGTGTCAATTTGAATCTGGCTAATTCTTCCCTCGCTGCCTCTCTTCTTCATTGTAAGGTTACTTCGCTTCCTCTGTCTTATCTGGGTCTTCCTCTTGGGGGTAATCCAAGGTTGAGAAGTTTCTAGGAGCCTGTGGTGGAACGCATTCATAAAAGAACATGCAAATGGAAGAAATTAGCTATCTCTAAAGGGGATAGGTTGACCCTTGTTCAATCAGTATTGAGTTGTATGTCAATTTATTATCTCTCGATTTTCACTATACCCAAGCTTATTGCCAAAGACATAGACAAGATTCTGCGGGATCTTTTCTAGAAAGGTATTTTCGGGAATGGTGGTTCCAATCTTGTCAAATGAGAGGTTGTGGCTAATCCGCTATCCTCTGGCGGTTTAGCTTTTGGGAATGTTATCAACCGCAACAAAGCACTTCTTCTTAAATGGCCGTGGAGATTCCGTTTGGAGGAAGAGGCTTTATGGCACAAAGTTATTGTTGCGTTACATGGGAAAATTGAAACATGGTGGAGATCTCTTTGAAATTTCTATTGTTCTAACCGTAGTCCATGGAGGCAGATTGTTAAGCTCAATATCGTCTTCAACAATTATACTTCTTTTGTTTCGGGAATGGCCTAAAAATCAGATTTTGGGAAGACCCGTGGGTTTCTAACATCCCCCTCCACGCTGTTTTCCCAAAATTGTATGGGCTGGTTTCTTCTAAGTTCATCACTGTTGCTGAGGTTTGGGATTCCATCATTGGCTCCTGGAATATTTCTTTTAGAAGAAACCTGAAGGACATAGAGGTGGACAAGTTTGTAAGCCTTTTGTCTACTCTAGAAGGGTCAAGCATTGGGCCATCTTTTGTTTGATTGCTGTTTTTCCATAGCTATTTGGCAGTCTTTGTTAAGAACTTTTTCCATGGATTGGGTGTTTCATCATGATCCTAAGTCCAATCTGGTTTCTCTCCTAGGAGGAACAAGGCTGTATGGAAAAAAAAGAACACTTTGGCTTAATGGGGTGAGATCGATAGCTTGGAATGTTTGGCTTGAAAGAAATCGGAGGATTTTTTAGTGCGAGGAGAGATTGTGGAATGAGACATGGGAGTATAGTGTTCTTAATGCCTCCATTTGGAGTGCAAATTGTAAATTTTTTTGTAATTATGCTCCTTCAAATATAGCCTCTAATTGGAAGGCTTTTTTGTAATCCTTGTTTTGGCCTTTTATGGCTTTTTCATACATCAATGAAATTACTTAGTTTATTATCAAAAAAAAAAAAAAGAAGTTGGAACAGTTTTGGTAATGAGTTTTCTTGAAAAAGTGCCTTCTTGACCCTTTCCTCTAACAACAACCCCCTTTCTGATGATCTCTACAAGGTTTTTTGGCAAGATAAGTACCCTAAAAAGGTTAAGGTTCTTCTCTGACTATTTTTAAAGAAGGCCTAAATACCAATGATAAGTTGCAGAGACTGTTTCCTAATATGGATCTCTCACCAAATATTTGCTCCCTTTGCTTATCAGATTGTGAAAGTGCGGGACACTTTTTTGTGCACTGCCCCTTACCTCGGGCCTTTGGAACAATCTTATCAGGATTTTCAAAGTGCACAGGCCTCTCCATTACTCAGATCCGGATGTGATTTATGGGTTGTGTGGTCATAATTTAAAAAGGAAAGCTAAGATTATCTGGCTAAATGCAATCCGTGCCATTTGCTGCCTCATTTGGTGGGAAAGAAACAACCGTGTTCCGCACTGATTTTAAATGCTCTTCTATGTTTAATATATGGGATAGGGTGGTTTGGCATGCGTCCCTTTGGAGCTCCCTTGTTAGTTGTTAGGGATTTTTGTAATTATAGTCCTTCTCAAATCGCTCTTAATTGGTCTAGTTTTTTGTAATCCGTTGAGGGCACTTTTGTATATTTCATATTATCAATGAAATTGTTTCTTATTTCAAAAAAAAAAATTGCCGCAACTATAATCCATTTTCTCATTGACTACTCAAAACATTTGAATAATTATTTGAAATAACATGGAGTTACTCATCCTAAGTTAATAATGGACTATGTTTCTTTTTATTGAAACACCTCCTTCAATAAAATGAATCAAAGTACAAAATTTTTGTAGTTTCTCTCACCCAAGGCGCAAACATCTATTGCTAAAATTAATATGGATACAAACAGCTGTATTCATAGATAAGTTTCTTGGTTAAACTGCTAAAGTTGTCTCACCCAAGACGCAAACAACAGACTTGATGTATAACAAATATTTGCAACCCTATGAAATTAAAATCAATGATGTCATGCTGATGACAGTTAAACAGGAATTAGATGGTAAAACATTATATGCAACCTGATGAAATTAATTTCTGATTATTCAGAACTAAACAGGCCAGAAAACTTATATTTATAACCTTTACGTAAACAGAGAACAGAACACCAAAACATGAAAAAATCTATGATATAGCATGCTTACATTTACAATGAAAGATATAAACGGATTAGAAGTAGATTTCTGTGAGGAATACGCCTGGTAAAGAATAGCAAACCCCACTAAACGTTGAGTGGCATTGAGCATCCTCTTTGGCTGCATTTCAAATCAGTTAATCAGTAATCAATAAAGAACATAATACTTGACAGGCCGATTCAACATATAAAAGAGTTTGAAGCATATGGAAACAGATACACATCACGAATGCTGGAATCCAATTGGCATTGTCTAAAAACAAGCAGGACAAATTCTATAATAGAAATCAAAAAAATGTCCAAACCATCTCGATGGCTCACGACACAATAATAGCTATAATAATCTGGAAGACATAACCAAATAATTTGTCATTTAAATGAGGAAAAACGACTTCCATATAACTAATGAGTACAAAGAAAAGTTGCTACCAAAAGTAGCCCAACAAAGACAAGCATTGCATGCATCCTCAAAAAAGAAGAGCACAAAAACTATAAAGTGAAACCCCATTTCCAAGTGAACCCCAAATATCTACAATTAAAATTTTACAAGATACTAACAATATTGAACACTGAAGAATCAGAGGCGTAGAGGAAAGCATTAAGAGAAGTTTGGCATGCAGTAATGAAAATGGGATACTTAGGAATAGGAAGACTAAATTTGCTATGAGGGATGAAATTTGTAAGGAACGCTCACAAACCCTCTCTTCATGGCAGGAAAAACATTATTTGGGTTAACGCGGTGCGAGCTATAGCTTGGAACATTTGGCTTGAACGCAATAGAAGAATTTTTGTGGATAAGGAAAAACATTGGAAGGATATTTGGGGGCTTAGTGTGCTTAATGCCTCCATTTGGAGTGCAAGTTGTAATGCTTTTTGTAATTATGATCCCTCAACTATAGGCTCTAATTGGAAGGCTTTTTTTAAATTTTTTGGCCTTTTTTGGCTTTTTCATACATCAATGAAATAGCACGGTTTATAATCAAAAAAATTTTTGAGAAAATGAAAAAACAAGGAACAAAAAATAGGGTGAAAAGCCCAAAAAGGACCACCGCCAAAAAGCGAGTATGTGGCCCAAAACCCAACAAAAACAATCACCACTTAATAACAAGTACGCGGACCAATTATTAATGCTAAAAATAAAGAAAAATTACAAAAGACCTCCGTAATTAACACCCAAAAAAAGCATTTAGATGTTGCCAATTCCCAAACAATTTCCTAGGAACTATCCACTCCTTTAAAAAGCCTCCTATTTCTTTCAAGCCAAATACCCATAGGCCATAGGATTGCAAAAAGAAACCAGCTAGTTATAGATATTTCCCTTTCTATCCAAGAAGTGGATTCAAAACAACCTCTTCCATTTTTCGTCAACAATAGAATCTAACTAATTAATTATCTAAAATCTAATTATATCATTATAAAGTATCATAAAAAAAATTATATCATTATAAAGTTAAATTAAACTTATCAGTAGTAGCTTGTTCATTGAATTAGTTGATACTAAATTTAAATTAATTATTTCTGATTAAAAAATAAATAGTTAAAATTATAGCAATTAATCAAGTAATTAATTTTAATGTGAATTATTCATAGTGGGTTTAGGATGTGAATGCCCAATAATAGCATGGGTTTATCCCCCCGAAATTCTATTCCCATGTTCGCATACCAAACGCCCCCCAACATACTTCCACACCTCCAACATATATATGATCTTTCATCAAAAACCTCATATTATGCACTACAAGTTCAATTGAGGTCTCTAATAGAATAATTAGATACTTTCAAGATAACTAGACTAAAACCAAAAAGATAGAACGAATGATTCGACGAATATTAAAAAAAAAAGATTACTTTAATAATTTTCAACACTCAATTTCTACAGCATAGAAACAGACGCACGGTAAGCAAGGTGGATCCTTCTTGTTCATTAGAAAAAATAAAATTTAAGCGCAGAAGATACAGATAATCATAAATTAAAAAAAAAACACGGGGTATAGTGAAGAAAGAAGAAGCTCAAATTCAATCAAATTATGCAGCAGAACCCTAAACTCCGCCATGAACCAGTAAATCAGGAGAAATAATAAATAATAAGAAGAAAGGTTGAAAGAAAAGTAATGAAGGTAGAATGAATTACCTCCAAGAGGAAAACGATGGAAGAACAGGCAACGAAGTGACGAGGACGAGGGATGGTGGAGGTGAAATCGGCGATGATATCAAGAAAAGAGCGATGATCTCCTCCATTAAGATATGAATAAAGTAACTGTGATTCATCTACGCTAAGGCTCTGGCTCATCTTCATGCTTCTTCTTTTCTTCCTCTCTCTCTCTCTTTCTTTTACTTCTTCCTTTCTCAAAAACTCAATTCATAAGGCTTCGCAAGCAACAAATGGCGTTCTTTTTTGTAAATTTTCATTACCCGACTCGACCCGACCCGGTCTTCCATGTCTACTAGCATAGCAAGGGTGTTTAAATCTAACGAAGTAGTATAAACTTGTCTTTCTTTTTTAAAAATTTGTCTCAAATAACATAAATTTGCTTACTAATTACTAAAATATCCGCACTTTATAAAAATTACTCAAATACCATAATTATAGTTCAATAAATTATTGAAGTATAATTCAATTAATTATTGAAGTATTTTTCATAGGTATTTTTAATGAATTTGTTTGTTTTTTTGTTTTTTAAGTTCAAAGTCAATAATTTATTGAACTATTTGATCAGTTTTTATTATTATTTTCAATGAATTTATTAAAAAATATAAGTTTTTTAGTTCAATAAATTATTGAACTATAGTTCAATTAATTATTGAACTATAATTATGCTATTTGAGTAATTTTTGAAAACTTCAAATATTTCAGTAATTAGTATGTAAAAATATGCTATTTCAGTAATTGCCCCTTCTTTTTTCTCTTAGCAAATTCTCTTATTTTATCTTTAAATAGTATAAATTTTTAAGTTTTCATTGACCATCATATTATCACGAGTTCAATATTACAAATGAATCGTTATTCCGACTATTGGGTAAAAAGTTTTTTAAATCAACTGAAGTGGCATTTTTGTAATTTTGAGTCTTTAATTCTTTTTTTCTAAACTATGAATTATGATATTATTTCCCTAATATGTGATTTATCATATTTTAAAAAAAAAAACCGGTAGACTACAATATAATTCGCATTGTTTTAAAATATGTAATATAAAAAGAATCTTGAATCAAAGTAACTTTTACCTTCCTTGGGATGTGCATCTACACCGCCACGATCGTTATTTAATACACTTAGACATGCTAGATTTTGAACTATAACTCTACAAAGCATCTTCAATTCTTCCATAGTTTTTCAAGTCTATAATACAATCTCAAAAGTTTTTTTTTATGATCATGCTCATCTATAAGAGAAAATATAAATAAATAAACGTAGTGAGAGCTCAGTTATTGATTAATAGTAGTCATGGCAAAAGTGAAATGAGGCCATCCTCACTCATTTCCATTCAACTTATGAATCAAAGATTATGTAAGCTATAGAAAGTTAAGATAATTTATTTTGTGATTACCAAAAGGTAGCTAGGTTTTCATTTAGAGTTGAGATTAAATTTGCATGTGACGTGTGCAGAATTCACCAACGTACTATCAAAAGTTGAAATCATAATGAAAAACAGTGGGATGATCTTCCCATATTTGCCCTCAATCCTTGATCAAAATCTTTTAGGGGGCGTTTGGTTGTCAGGTTTGGGTAGTGAGTTGGGGGTTAAACAACCCTAACCTGTCTTTATTTCTCAATTTTAAAACCCAATATGATGGGTTTGTTAACCCCCCTCTTAACAACTCTCTGCTTAATAACACCCTGTTTAACAACCCAAACCTAACAACCAAACGAGATCTTAGATGACAATCTAAATCAAGATATAAATATCAATTTATGTTAAATAATAATAATAAATGGTCAAAATTATAATAAATGTCATTCTAAATATTATAAAAACAACAAAAATAAATATTGTTGTGGGTGAAATTATATCAGTACACGTGAAATTTCTAAACTTATTCAAAAAAATGCACAATTGGCATGTCTACATCACCTGAGAAGCTACGTCTACATCATCTAATGAGGCTACATATCTAAGACCAAGAACCTACATTATACTAGTATCCAATCAAAAGACGACATATGGCATAACAAACACGTGACACGTCATTGGGAAGCAACACGTGGCCCAATCACGACACGACATGTGGCACGATGTCATAAACCTCTGCTTCTATAAATAGGAGAAGAAATTCACTCATTAGGTCACTAATTTTTAGTACAGTTCTCTATGGCACACTAGCTCTGCTTGCTTTGACTTTAGCATCGGATGGTGTTAGGCCGGCACCATACTCATGCTCTCTTCGTTTCCTCTACAGGTACATACAGTGCTCGTCATCTACTCAGCACACCGCTTACACAGCACTTCCCGTGCAGTGCACTACCTCCGACTCGTCCCATATTCTAAGTTTATTGCATACGTAGAAGCTCTCCATTTTTACGCAACAACATTTGACGCCGTCTATAGGAAAGAGTATATAACTAAGTGCTCTACCATCAAGGATGAGTCGTAGAAGTCAGCAACACGGTGATGATATAGATGACGGTGAAAACGGTAACTCTCATAATACGAGATATCAAACTTGTAGCACTAGAGAACGACAACAACAACAAGCTGATGAAAATCAAGAAGTGGTAAGGGTTGCACCCGTGCCAGACAGAAGAGTAGATATCTTGGAAGAGCAAGTGAATGGAGATCTTACAAAAGTACTAGAGATAATGACACACAGGTCGGATCACCAAGCCCCCACTGATAACCATGATTTACGATCGAAGAAAGAAAAAGAAAAAAGTCTATAGAAGGTGTTGCGGAATCATGAGAAGAGTGGTTCGAAGGGGAAATCGAGGCTGCATACTCGGGACACTTCCCCTTCTTCTAATAAGTCTTCACCCAAGAGGCATCTAAGTATGAAATGAAGGTCTGACCTTAGAGAAGTGCTCAACGAAAAAATAAAAGCACAAACTAGTATAGCAAAGTCTACTTCTAAAAGTTCACAACCTTGGGCACCAGAGTTAAAGAAGCTCCAAGACGAGCTTGGTCATATGAAGAAAGAGAATCGAGGAAAGACTCCCTCTGTGTTAGAAGATCTCCTCAAGCAAACTGAATCACCATTCACAAATAACATCACGGATGTAGAACTTCCTACTAAGTTTAAAATGCCAACTATGGCAACTTATGATGGTTCAAAGGATCCGGTCGAGCATGTTGATATATTTCGGACCCGGATGGAGCTCTAGAGAGTCCAAGATACTATCAAATGTAGGGCATTCCCTCTTACATTAGGAGGCTCTGCACGAGGGTGGTATAGGCAGCTCAAGCCAAGGTTTATCTCTTCATTTAAAAATCTTACTCGATCTTTTGTAACTCAATTCCTCGGCGAAAGGGATCATAAAAAACCAGCCTTGCACCTTTTGACTATGCGTCAGAAGTCGGGGGAAAGTCTCCGAGACTATGTAGTGAGTTTCAACTGCGAAGCTTTGAAAGTTGAAGGTTACAGCGATGACATACCTCTAACTGCAATGATGGCTGGATTGAAAGATGAAAAGTTTTTGTGGTCTCTAGGTGAAAAGACTCTCGCTACATATACAGAGCTCATCGTAAGAGCACAGAAATATATGAGCGCGGGAGAATTACTTAGTGCAAGAAAAGCTCTAAATGAGGGAGAAAGTAGTAAACATCCTCAACACAAAAGAAAAGATCTAACAGAAAACATCACTCGAAAAGATGACCGGTACAGAGATGAGAAAAGAAGTAGGATCGAACAACGACTTGAGGAGCGAGGTGTTCTTGTGACCAAGTTCAAGAAGTGCACCCCCACTACTATCTCAGCTGAATAACTACTAATGGATATCCAAGACAAAATGTTGGTTAGGTGGATGCCAAAGATGAAGGCAATGTCGAATAAAGGGAATAAAGACAAATATTGTCTCTTTCATAAGAACCATATACATACCACCTTCAGTTGCTTTGACCTCAAAGAGGAGATTGAATCCCTTATTCAGAGAGGGTACGTGAAAGAATTTGTAATGAAACGGGAAGAAGGTCCTCACGAATCAAGATCCAATCAAAGAGATCGTGACCAAGAAAATGACAAACTCCTAGATGGTGAAATAAGAACTATATTTGGGGCCAAGCTGGTGGAGAGTCAAGCAAGAAGAGAAAGGCAAGTGCAAGAGAAGCGAGACGCACCCCACCTAGATTGGAGGTGTTTACAACCAACACAACTAATTCAAGGCCAAGGATTTTTTTTATAAAGAATAATCAACTGATGTGATTTATCCTTACAATGATGCACTGGTTGTGATTGTTGTGACTAATGTAAAAGTCCATTGGGTCTTGATTAATGGAGGAAGCTCAGTAGACGTACTCTCTCTCGACGCATTCCATCGATTGAAAATTAGAATGGATAAGTTAAAGAGAAGTCATACACCTCCTGTGGGATTTGGAAGCAAACATGTCATCTCTCTAGGTATAATTAAATTGACAGTAACATTTGGCAAAGCACCCAACAGAGTCATAAAAATGGTAGATTTTTTAGTGGTTGAGTGTCTGTCACTCTACAACATAATTATCGCAAGACCTACCATTCACGCTCTCAAAGCTGCTCCGTCCTTTTACCATTAAATGATGACGTTTCCAACCCCAAATGGGTTAGAAGTAGTCAAAAGGGAACAAAAATTCTCTAGAGAATGTTATTAACATCTATACGAGGCATTGGGCAGGTAATTATGATTGATAAAGAATAAGTGCAATCCACCACAACTTAGTCGGTTGAGGAAGTAGAGCAACACTTGACAATTCTGCCAGAAGAGCTAGAACAAAGAGAAACACCAACGACATACCTGGAGTCTGTCCCACTTTTAAATGAAGAAAAATGCGTTAAAATCGGGGCAATACTGGGGGAAGAGCAAAGAGAGAAACTGATCAATTTTTTGAAAGAAAACATTAATGTTTTTGCTTGGAGCCATGACGATATGCCTAGCATTGACCCAAAGATCATGGTTCATCGTCTGAATGTAGACCACAATTATCGACTTGTTAGACAAAAACGTAGAGTATTCGATCAAGTCAGGAATGATGCTATAGATGAAGAGATAGGAAAACTTTTAAAAGCTGATTTTATCTGTGAAGTGCACTATCCGGATTGGCTCTATAATGTGGTGTTAGTCAAAAAGGCTAATGGAAAATGGCGAGTATGCATAGATTTTACCGACCTCAACAAAGCATGCCCAAATGATAGTTTCCCTCTACTTCGATTAGCTGATAGATGCAACAGTAGAACATGAGATGATGACTTTCATGGACGCATACTCAGGTGACAATCAAATTAAAATGTATGAGTATGACCAAGAGAAGACGTCATTTGTAATAAGTCAGAGCCTGTATTGCTACAAAGTCATGTCATTTGAGTTAAAGAATGCTATAGCAACCTATCAAAGAATGGTAAATAAAATGTTTGCAAGTCAGGTAGGAAGGAATATGGAGATATATGTGGACGATATGTTAGTTAAGAGTCGCCAAGCTGACCAACATGCCTCTGACCTAGTTGAATCATTTAAGGTTTTGAGAAAGTACCGTATAAAACTCAATCCGGAGAAATGTGTGTTTGGGGTAGCTTCAAGTAAATTCCTCGGCTTTATGGTTCATCAAATAATAATATAAGCAAATCCTGACAAGTTACTGTTAGGAATGGTGTCCTAGAACTTGTAATTATTTAATTATAATAATTTATTTCGAATAAATTAAATAAATAAATATAAGTTATTTATATTATCTAGATTGATTCAATTGACGATATTAGGAATATATGGAAATATATAAATATCAAACATTCAAATAGTAAACCCTAAGTTAATCTTATGAAATCGCGACTTAGTATGTGAGTCATACAAGAGGATTAAAGTCGAGATGAGTAACTTAAAAGTGTCTACAGTAAATGGATAACGTTTGGGAACCTTATCCTGGTAACATCGTTGATAGCTTCGCATTTTGTTTATAGACAAATGATCTAATCCTGATCATTCATGTGGGAGACATGAAATGGAAGTATCATATACAATGTTGATTGTATAAGACAGGACCACGATGTTCGATCAAATTTCTCCTTAGTACTAGTTTACGAGAAATGATCGAATATCAAACTAAGTTTATCAACCGTGATAGATCTCAATCCTGAGTGAAATGCGGACTCTATTTGTGGAGTTATGTTCTTTGATTCACATAGTTGAGAAGCGATATGTAAGAACGCTCAATACACTCCTGTTTTGGGAACATGACTAGATAAGTAGTGGGAACTCATTTTCACGAGATGGAATTCATAACTTTCCTATAAATTAACGGTATCGGTGCGATACCTGAACATTTTAGGAACTTTAGGAAACTCCCTTGATGTCTTGATTCGAGACATGAACAAGTGGCGCCACGACTTCTATTGATCACGAAGTACCTTATCTCTAGTTCGACTAAAGATAAAGTTCATTGGAGAATCAGCGGGAACACAAGGATAAAGCGGTAATTACAGGGGCAAAACGGTAAATTTATCCCTTTGTAATTATGAGGGTTCCACGTGAAGGATAATATCACGAGATATAAATAAAGATAAACTAAATGGACATAACTCATCTATAGTGAGAGGAGTTCAATTTATGAATCTATAGTGGAATTATTCATAGTTAGATAATAAGTAATTAATCGATTATGAGTTAATCACTTAATTGACTAATTATTAAGCCCATGGTCTATAGGTCCATCGGGTCCCTATGCTAGCCCAAATATCGTAGTCGCGAAATCAAGTAGAAGAAATGGAAAGTTTAAGTAAAGTGAATTACTTAAATAGGCAATATTAATTGTTTAAATATTGAGTATATTTAAACGGTAATTAATATAAACATTATTAATAGTTTAAATAATGAGTTTATTTAAACACGAAATTAATAATGAAATATTATTAATTAGATATTATTAATTATTTAAATATTGAGTATATTTAAATGGTAATTAATAATTTGAAATTAATTAATAATTATTAATTGTTTAAATAATTAATTATATTTAAATGGAAATTAATAATTAAAATTAATTAATTAATAATAAAATGTTATCAATAAAATTTTTAATTAAATAATGAGTTTATTTAATGGAAATTAATAATTAAAATATTTATTATTAATTATTTAAATAATGAAAATTATTTAAATGGAAATTAATAATTAAATATAATTTGATAATATTTAGTCGGGAGAAAATATTAATATTATTAATTGTTTAAATAAAATATTTTATTTAAATGGTAATTAATAAATAAATTAATTAAGTTGGACTTATTAATTTAAGAGAGAATTTCTAGCCCAATTGGATTAATGAACCCAATTGGAATTGACCCAAAATAATTAATTAAATAAATTAGAATTATTTATTAATTAATATATGCATTTTCGGCTATATATGTATTTTTGGGAAGAGATAATTGCTTGAATTATATCCTAAAATAATTACATAGATTTATTTACCCAAGATAAATAAAAATAAAGAAAATAAAATAATCTCCTATTTATCTATGGCATTTTCGAAATTGCAAGATAAAGGAAAGAGATAATCTTTATTCTTTTTGTATTTATCTCTATAGATTAATCCTAATGTGATTAGGATTCCTATTTTTCTATAAATAGGAGGGTTGGGTCATTCATAAATCACACAATTAAATTCCTTAGAAATTCGGAATTCTCTCTTCCTTCTCCCTCCCCCCTTAGCCGATTTTCCCTAGTCCATTGGGAAGAAAATATTTTTTCTTCTTCCCAATTTCTTCTTAAGTTCGATCCCACAATCGGGTTTCGTTTGATTGATCGGGATATAGCGTAGAAGATCCGGTGTTGCTGAGGATTTGATGTTGTAAAGAAACCTCCAACAGATTCTCCATTTATTACTCAATGTAAGTTTTGATTTTAATTTTCGAAATTTAAAGCATGAATCTACATGTTTTTTTCACAAATTTCATGATATTAATAGATCTGTTATTAAATGTTAATAAGTTTACTAAATAAATTTCCGCTAGTTTAGTAAATCATCCCTTCATAAATATCATATTCACTACGTTTAACTGCTCACTTCATCAAACGACCTGACATCTCTGACTTTTACAAAATTTGTTTTAATAGGTGATTTGTCATAGCCACTATCCATGTGCTTGAAAATATGGCATCAATCTTCGAGCTGAAGTTATTAAGGTCAATGCTAATTTTTACATTTGACAAGTCTCATCATCCAACATAGCTTTGCTGGTGTAGTAGATATGTAGTTGGACTCTACCTTATTTTCTTACATAGGTTGAACTTATTACTATATCAAACAGTGTCAAGTATAACAATAGATCTTCACCTATGACCGGCTTGGAGAGTAAAGGTGCGGAGCTCATATATTGTTTTAGCTCTTGGAAAGCACGTTTACACTCCTCCGTCCATTGAAACTTGCATCCTCTCCGAAGAATATTGAAGAAAGGTAAACATTTATTGCCCTGGATACAAATCTGTTCAGCGCAGGAATCTTGCCATTGAGACTCTGTAATTGCTTGATGTTCTTTGGATATTCCATGTCCAGGACAGCTTGTAACTGAAGGGATGATTTACTAAAATAGCGGAAATTTATTTAGTAAATTAATTAACATTTAATAACGGATCTATTAACATCATGCAAATTGTGATAAAAAACACGAATAACATGTAGATTCATGCTTAATTTTCGAAAATTAAAATCAAACCGAAACTTACATTGAGTAAAATTGGAGAATTGGTTGGAGGTTTCTTTACAACATCAATCCTCAGCAACACCGGATCTTCTATGCTATATCCCGATCGATCAAACGAAACCCGATTGTGGGATCGAACTTAAGAAGAAATTGGGAAGAAGAAAAATATTTTCTTCCCAATAACACTAAGAAAATCGACACTCAAGGAGGGAGAGGAGGAAGAGAGAATTCCGAATTTCTAGGTAATTGAATTGTGTGATTTATGAATGACTCAACCCTCCTATTTATAGGAAAATAGGAATCCTAATCACATTAGGATTAATCTATAGAGATAAATACAAAAAGAAAAAAGATTATCTCTTTCCTTTATCTTGCAATTTCGAAAATGCCATAGATAAATAGGAGATTATTTTATTTTCTTTATTTTATTTATATTGGGTAAATAAATCTATGTAATTATTTTAGGATATAATTCAAACAATTATCTCCTCCAAAATTACATGGCATGGCCGAAATTACCATTAATAATTAATAAATAATAAAAATTTATTTAATTAATTATTTTGGGACAATCTCAATTGGGTTCATTAATCCAATTGGGCTTGAAACTCTCTCTTAAATTAATAAGTCCAACTTAATTAATTTATTTATTAATTACCATTTAAATAAAATATTTTATTTAAACAATTAATAATGTTAATATTTTCTCCCGACTAAATATTATCCAATTTACATTTAATTATTAATTTCCATTTAAATAATTTTCATTATTTAAATAATTAATAATAAATATTATAATTATTAATTTCCATTAAATAAACTCATTATTTAATTAATAATTTTATTGACAATATTTTATTATTAATTAATTAATTTTAATAATTAATTTCCGTTCAAATAAAATTAATTATTTAAACAATTAATAATTGTTAATTAATTTCAAATTATTAATTACTATTTAAATATACTCAACATTCAAATAATTAATAATATTTCATTATTAATTTCATGTTTAAATAAACTCATTATTTAAACTATTAATAATGTTTATATTAATTACCGTTTAAATATACTCAATATTTAAACAATTAATATTGCCTATTTAAGTAATTCACTTTACTTAAACTTTCCATTTCTTCTACTTGATTTCGCGACTACGATATTTGGGCTAGCATAGGGACCCGATGGACCTATAGGCCATGGGGCTTAATAATTAGTCAATTAAGTGATTAACTCATAATCGGTTAATTACTTATTATCTAACTATGAATAATTCCACTATAGATTCAAACTGAACTCCTCTCACTATAGATGAGTTATGTCCATTTAGTTTATCTTTATTTATATCTCGTGATATTATCCTTCACGTGGAACCCTCATAATTACAGAGGATAAATTTACCAGTTTTGCCCCCTGTAATTACCGCTTTATCCTTGTGTTCCCGCGATTCTCCAATGAACTTTATCTTTAGTCGAACTAGAGATAAGGTACTTCGTGATCAATAGAAGTCGTGGCGCCACTTGTTCATGTCTCGAATCAGGACATCAAGGGAGTTTCCTAAAGTTCCTAAAATGTTCAGGTATCGCACCGATACCGTTAATTTATAGGAAAGTTATGAATTCCATCTCGTGAAAATGAGTTCCCACTACTTATCTAGTCATGTTCCCAAAACAGGAGTGTATTGAGCGTTCTTACATATCGCTCTCAACTATGTGAATCAAAGAACATAACTCCACAAATAGAGTCCGCATTTCACTCAGGATCGAGATCTATCACCTGGTTGATAAACTTAGTTTGATATTCGATCATTTCTCGTAAACGGTACTAAGGAGAAATTTGATCGAACATCGTGGTCCTGTCTTATACAATCAACATTGTATATGATACTTCCATTTCATGTCTCCCACATGAATGATCAGGATTAGATCATTTGTCTATAAACAAAATGCGAAGCTATCAACAGTGTTACCAGGATAAGGTTCCCAAACGTTATCCATTTACTGTAGACACTTTTAAGTTACTCATCTCGACTTTAATCCTCTTGTATGACTCACATACTAAGTCGCGATTTCATAAGATTAACTTAGGGTTTACTATTTGAATGTTTGATATTTATATATTTCCATATATTCCTAATATCGTCAATTGAATCAATCTAGATAATATAAATAACTTATATTTATTTATTTAATTTATTCGAAATAAATTATTATAATTAAATAATTACAAGTTCTAGGACACCATTCCTAACAATTTAGTACAAGCCTAGAACCGCTGTTAAAGGCCAAGTTGTATTTGATTTTATAATAGAGCTCACACCAGAAAAAAGAAGAGTCACTTCCGACTCAATAAGAAGAACTTGGTCCAGACAAAAAACTTATCCTTCTACAAAGTGAAGAGTCTGCTTGGACACTCTATGTGGATGAGTCTTCCAACATGAAAGATTACGGAGCTAGCCTTATCTTAATCTCACCAGACCGAGCCCACATTGAGTATGCTTTGAGGTTTGGTTTTAAAGCCTCTAACAACGAGGCTGAGTATGTAGCCATTCTAGCCGGATTGCGCTTGGCAAGAAAAGTGGGGGTGAATCGTATCAAAGTGTTTAGCGACTCTAATTTGGTTATCAATCAGATAACAAACGAGTATCAAACTAAGGGAGAAAGAACGACAACTTATCTAGAAAATGTGAAAAATATCCTTTGCACCTGTGAGTGGTGGGAGGTAAATCAAATATCACGCTAAAAAAACTCTAATGTTGATTCGTTAGCACGCTCATACGAGACTGAGTTAAGTCATACAGTACCAGTAGAATTCCTGCCCAACTCAAGTATAGATGATCTAGAAGCCATGGAAATAGAGAAGACATCGCAATCGACTAACCTTTCCGGGATGGATCCCATCATAAAAATTTTGAAGGATGAGAAGTTACCTATTGACAAATATGAAGCACGCCGACTTCAACGCCGAGCAACCCACTATATCTTGGATGGAGATTTGTTATATAATAGAGGTTTCTCTCTACCACTATTTAGATGTCTTATTCCTGAGTAGGTGGACTACGTTATGAAGGACATTAATGAGGGAGTGTGTCGTAACTATTCAGGAGGAAGGTTATTGGCTCACAAAATCGTAAGGCAAGGGTGCTGGGATTTTTGCCCTAAATCTTATGTAATCCAATTAAACTATAAATAAATAAAGGAATTATTAATTACTAATATTTACATTGTCATTTATTATTAGTTTAATAAATATAATCCATCATAAGATCCAGAGTTACTTATAATAACTTAAAGTGAGCATCTGATGCTGAAAAATTCACTTAAGTGTAACTCAAATAGTCTGTGATATATGAATAAAGGTTGGGTGCCTTATTTCTGGTAACACCACTAACATGGCCCACTTGTAAATTGGCACAAGTGATCTCATCTGGATCATTCATGTAAAGACATGTGAGTAGGGGTGTTGCTGTAATAAAGAGTGTAGTAGACTGGACTAAGATAAACTTACTGTCTTCTGGGAAAGCTGTAACAGAAAAACACTTCGTTTATCAATCGGTTGATCATGTAGATTTGATCTCAAACTTGAGTGGATTACAAACTCCTGTTCGCAAGAGACAAACCTTTGATATGCATATGTGAGAGTGACTCGATATAGTTCGCTCAATATACCTCCCACTTTAGGGATTGCATCTTGCTTATAGCTGAGAACGTAATTACACAAAGAATGGAATTCACTCTTTTCCATATAGGAAAATAGATAAGTAGTTCCTTTATGGACTGATTCGGTCTTGAACAGTGGGGCGTCATATTCTTCTAATCAAGGAAAAGGTAAAGATGCATAATGGAGATTATGTAAGGTTGTTCATTGGATAATCAGTTGGGCTTAAGGAACAAGATGTATCATAAAGGTTAATACGGTGCAATTACCTAGCCATGGATACAAACTAACTTGTGAAGGATCAAAGTGTAGTTAATGATATTAGCCAATGGACATAAATATGTCTATAGTACTAAGAGCGCAACTCTAGATATTTAGTAGAGTTATCTAGGAGTTAATGAATAAGAATTAACTGATTGAAGGAGTTCAATCAATGTAATTTTAGATCATTGGAGCTTAGTCCTATATATCCATTAAGTCCTCTGAGCTAATGCATGTAATTGAGAACATAAATTAATGATGATTAATTTCTTTGGAAAAATGATTTCAAGTATTTGATTTGAAGTTATCAAATCAATTAAGGCAAATACAAATAGAGGAGTCTATTTGATTAATTAAATAAAATTAAATAGAGGATCTATTTAATTATTTAATTAACGGTGAAATTAAATAGAAAAGTCTATTTAATTATATAATAGAGAGATTAAATAGAAAAGTCTATTTAATTAAATTGATTTTGAAGTTGTCCAAAATTAATGGGGATTTAAATAGAGGGGTCTATTTAAATATTTAATTTGAGGAAGTCAAAATAAAAGAGGAAATAAATAAAAGGAGTTTTATTTATTTATTTAATGGAATTGTTCTATTAAATTAAAGAGAAAATAAAATGTCCAATATTGCCATGGAGATAACAAAGTGGGGGTGTGACCCATGGGTAGGTCACACACCCCAATGGTTAATGGTTAACCAATTATTTACATTTTATTTTATTTAATATATATATATATATATATATATATATATATATGGAAAATCTTAATTTAAATTAATACGATTAATTTAAATGAGTAAGATATGGAATAATTATTTTAAATTAATAAAGATTAATTTAAATAAAGATATGGGATTATCTTATTATGGAATAAGATATTATATCTTAATTATTCAAAATATATTTATTAATATATTTATTAATTATTTGATAATTTAAAAGATATTCAAAGATTTTCTGAGGCCTTAGTTTTCCTATAAATAGGAACCTTGGGGTGACAACAAAAAAAACAACTAAGAGAGCAAAAGAAAAGGCTCAGGAAAAAATTCCTCTCATCCCTCTCTCTCTGCCGCCGCCGCCCATAGGATAAGGGAAGAAATAATTTTTCATCCATCTTCCTTTTTCCAAAGAGGATAGTGCCCACACACCGATTCTCTTTTGTGCTTAGTGAGGAAGAACTTTTTGGTGGTCCCAGGATCGTAACCAAGAAGAACGAGGAAGAGCCAGACACTTCTCGACAAGGGTTAGTATTCTTTTATGCATTTAGATTTTGATAATATTATATTGCAAGGAAAGATCCTTGGGAATTCCGCACGAGAACTCTTTTTAAAAGTCCTTAATCCCAACAAGGGGTATTACTGGCCCACCTTCCATGAAGATGCCAAGTCATTCTGTCAAAGGTGTGATCAATGTCAATGTTTTGTTGTAGTCTCAAGACAACCACCAGAATAAGTCATTCACTCAGCGGGGGTTGACCTGATAGGACCACTTTCTCAAGGAAAATGCCAGACTAAATTTGCTATTGTATCCATGGATTATTTTACTGAATGGTCTAAAGTTGAAGCCTTAGCTACAATCACCGAACACAACACTACTGACTTCATGTGGAGGAGCATAGTGTGCAAGTTTGGTATTCCTGATGTCATTGTCTTTAACAATGGAAAACAATTTGATAATGAGAAGTTCAAGTCTTGGTGCTCAGGGCTTTGTATTAAGCATTTCAAGTCTTCTTCTGCACATCCTCAAGCTAATGGTCAAGTAGAAGCGGTGAATAAAATGATCAAAAACAACTTAAAGACCAAACTAGAAGACTTGAAGGAGCTCTGGGAAGAAGAGCTACCCAAGGAGTAAAATATCGATGTCAACAGGAATGTCAAGGTTTTATTTTACGGAAATGTCGATGGAAATATCGATATCGACAAACATTCCTGGAAAAATCATAGAAACGATGGAAATATATGTGAATTTTTGGATTTTATGAATGGAACTTTCATAATAGCTTAATTAAGTCATAATCTATCATATAATAGAATTATACACCTACAAATGATGTTAAACATAGTAAAATATTGAAAATGATCTTTAAATTAAATCTTAATAAAAAATATTATGGTTTGTTTAAAATTAGTAAACAAATTTTTTACCATCAAAATCAAATTAAAACATACTTATAATCAAATTAACATTAGGATTAAAATTAAAATAAATTTTATAATTAAATTAATATTAAATAAAAATAGAGCATAATTAGAAAAATACTATGTAAAAGAGAGGTACAATAGATGAATTATAGACTATTTTTTGGACAAAGACCAATATCGGTGATAGGTGTAGCTTTTCTTTGCTTTCCACCTGGTTTTTAACTTTGAGTGGATTATGAGTCTATGACTCATAAGTCATAACTTATGAGTTTTTTTTTTACATTTAACCTCGAGCTCATTGTTAGATTGAAAGAACTTCATGTTCAGAGGCTTTTCTTTTTTCTTTATTTGAGAAACCATTTTCCATTTATGAGCTTTCAATCCATGGCCATCAAGTTCATTCTCAGTGGAAATTTTTCTCTCTTTTTTTTTTTTATCTTGGCTCCATCTTCAGATCGAATAACCCCGTTTTCAGAGTTTTTTTTATTATTTTATTTAGAAACCATTTTCTATTTTCAAGATTAATCTTTTTTATTTCATCTGATTTTACCTCAATTACTTCTCTAATATAAGATTATATTTCATGACATAATTTCATAGATTCTTCTTCTCAATTTCATTTGAAGAAACTCCATGGCATCGAAAAATTCCACCGACACGACATTTCGTCGATGTGGCAGAAGAGAGTAAAATCAGCACGCCTGCAGCTTTGACAATGAGACACATCACATCGACAAGGGGATGAAATTTCCAACGACACATCGCAACCCAACGACATCTCCAACAGCACCAGCGAATTTGGAGAAGAAAAATCTTCACCCCTGCTGTCGTTGTCGAGGCCTCTTTCTGGAGATATTTCAAGCTACATTTCGCCGCTGTCGTCGACATTGAATACCTTGGAGCTACCTAATGTGTTATTGGCATATGAAACAACAACTAGAACTTCTACTGGTGAGACTCTTTTCTCGCTTGCGTTCGAAGCATAAAGAATTGTGCCAGTTGAGATATGTCTCAATTCTTCAAGAGTACAACATTTCAATCCAGAGATAAATGAAGAGTACCTGAGGTTAAGCCTTGATCTCTTTGAAGAGCATAAGGAGACTTATCGTCTCCATGTTGCTGAGTATAAAAATCGGGTGGCATGATACTATAACTTCGTAGTTAAACAATGCAATTTCAAAGTGGATGACCTTGTTCTCAGAAAAGTGCGGCTAAATACAAAAGACCCAAATTGCTAAGCCTTATAAGCAACTTGAGAAGGACCATACAAGGTCATTGAGATTTTGAGACCAGGTACTTACAATTGAAAGAACTCAACAATAGGGCATTACACCATCCATGGAAAATGCAGAGCACCTCAAAACCTTATATCAATGATTTCTTTACAATTTCATTTTCATTCAAGTTATTTATATAATAATTTCAATTCATAGTAATTTCATTCCAATAAATGAAATAAGAACGTACTCTTTCAACTTCATAAATTTATTTGTGATGAGAATAATCAATGAGGCATAAGAAGAGGATACCACCAAGTATGAATATAAGCTGCGCCTAGAACAAGCTACTTTCATACCTCGTAAACTCATGTAACACTTTAAGTTATAAAGTACCACTTGAGTGGGGGCCTACTGCTACTACTTTGCTTACTATATGCATTATCACTATGCATTACAGTGCTACACCAACAAGACTGGGCGACTAACACGACAAAAATTAAGTTCATCAAAATTCTATGTTCATTCAAGGTGCAGGGCTACGTAGTCACACTTGATTGATAAAACTTAGAAATGACGAAAACTTAAGTTCATCAAAATTCTAAGTTAATTATAGGTGCAGGGCTACGAGCCACACTTGATTGATAAAACTTATAAAAACTAAAAACTTAAGTTCACTAAAAATTATAAGTGCAAGGTTACATAGCCGTAGATGATTGACAAGACTTAGAAAATAAAAATTAAATTGGTTAAAAATTCTAAGTTAATTTTAGGTGCAGGGCTACGTAGCCACACTTGATTGATAAAACTTAGAAAAACTAAAAACTTAAGTTCACTAAAATTTCTAAGTTCATTCATAATGCAAGGCCACGTAGCAATGTTTGATTGACAAGACTTATAAAATAAATAAAACCAATAAATGAAGGCAACATGAGATAAATTATTATTTCAAGGCAACAAATAAGAAGATGTAAAAAAACATAAGTTCAGAAATATTATAAACAAACGTGAAAGCATGGTAATAGCAAATTATCCTACCTATATGAAACTAAAGAGGAACAAAAATAAAAGCTAAACGAGTTCATCAGTGGACATGCCCCAAGAAACATAATAAAACGAAATATGAGAAAGTCGTCATGCAGAGTCATCCACAAATTCAATGTCGACAGAATCATTGTGACACGTGGCGTTAGAAGGGGGAAGGTAAAAACGCTCCCTAACAAACTTGAGGTCTAAATCTGTAAATCTCTCAGTAACTTCATCAAGTGCTCCTTTGATGCCAAGGCCGAAAAGGTAAACCTCCGGGTTTACACCCTCATTAACAGATTTAAACATGGTCGTCAACTCATCTTAGTTTAATCAAGGTGTTTTTGTGCCTACTTGAAGTTTGATCTGAAATCCTCTGCACTTCAGCTAGTTCGCTCTTCAACTTCTCCTTTTTAACACTCTCTACTTCCAACAATCGTACATTATCAGATGAACTTTCCTTGCGAAGTTTCATCGCTTTTTGAAGACGAGAAATCTCTCTCCCTTGTTGAACATATGCCATGTTCATCCTAGCCTCAGCCTATAAAGACAAAGAAAACATTTTAGTCACATGAGTAAGAGGAAAAAGAAACAATAAATAAAACAATGTATACCTTCAAGTAATCCTCAACAGCCAATTCAACTAGATCCTGAGTGGGCATGGAACATGCACAATCTCGATCAAGTAACAAAACAATTTAAAAATTTGAATTGATCAGTTCGACCTCTTTCTTGAAAGACTCATCATTCTCCCTATAGTAAATGCAGTTGAGATTGGCCAACATCTGACTCATTACGACGCTTTTCAACCAAAGCCCAAGAAGGTCAGATTGTTTGTTAGTTACTTTCTTTGGAGCTCAACTAGAACCATTTACATATTTTTTACGTCTGCTATCGTCAATGAACTTACGAGCTTTCTAACCCGACATATCTGAAGCAAGAACAAGGTGTCAGACTTGTATTATTTTGTGATACAATGTAAAAAAAATATATATAAATCAAAGATTCACTGATTTCCTCAATGATAGGTTGAGAAAGGCGAGAAGCGACGAGTGATTGGTCTGATAGAAGGATGAGAGGGTCGCGTAGTTCAATCGGAACCCTTAAGATTCGATTAATTATCTCCTTAGTTGATTCACTTAGCGGAGCAATCTTCCAAGTTTTTGCTGCAACACAATAGAGGAAAGTATAAAAATCAAAAGGTATAAAAATAAGCCAGTGACAAAGTCTTATCTTTGATAAATGAAGCAAACCCTAACTCCCTTCATTCATTCTTTCCAAAAATTGACCCTTCATCCTTTTTTCCAAACAAATTGCTAAAGAGCCATTCCTTCGCAAATTGTCTTCCACCAAGCCTATAGATGCAAATAAGAAATTTTTAAATAGAAAATTCAAAAATTCAAAACTCAGTATTAATAAATGAAAAATAATTTTAACCGAAATTTTAAATTACCTTGTAACGGGGCGTTACACTCTGTCTTATGTCCAACGAAACTATGATGTGACAATCAAGTTGCTCTCCATATTGCTTCAAATCTTGTCTTTCATGAGCGTACTAAACACATTGAGGTTGATTATCATTTTGTTCGAGAGAAGATACAATTGGGGCTGATTTCTATTGAATATGTGAGGACGGAGAACAATTAGGTGACATATTTACAAAAGCTTTGAATGGACCACGTATTGACTATCTTTGTAACAAGCTGGGCATGATTAACATATATGCTCCAGGTTGAGGGGCGTGTTAGAAATATTCTTAGGGTTTGTTATATTGTATAGTTTTGTAGCCCAAGGCCCATAACTTATAAGCCAGCTAGGTTGGTGTAACGTCCGGTTACTTTTAGTAGGGTACGAGGTGGAGGAGATGGTGTTGCTCGATCACGAGTGGATGGCTTTCGGGACATGGACTTTATATGTACAATTTGGGAGCATTCTACGAATGCTTGATAAAAATCATATGTCATTACTTTTAAACTTGTATTTATGGCTCATGAGAATTTAATAACTGTTGTAGATTATTTTGTATTATTTTCTCTGATTTTGGGTATAAAATGGAGTGAAATGTTGTTTGTTTTAAATTCTTTGGATTGAGCCCATGTAAACAGGTTTAGGGAGTTCGTATTTTAAACGGATCCACGCCAAATTTTTGTAAAAATAAGTCTTCCGCTGTTTTACTCATGATTTAAAGATTTGAGAAAATTCGAGTCTTTACAGTTGGACTCTAATGTGTATATATGTGTATGTGCTTAGTGAATCAATATGAAATATATTCTCTTAAACTCTTTAGTTTACAATATTAAATGATCAAAATATTACTAAGATTATCAAGCGTGATATATCTTAATCCTAAGTGTGTTATGAACTTCTGTTTGTGGAGTTGTGTCATTTGATTCACATAGTTGAAACTGATCCGTTGGTATACTCAATATCACATTTGTTTTGGGACATGACAAAATAAGGAGTTGAGAACACTTATACACAAGATGAAATTCACAAGTTTCATAGTATGACACTGTTTGTGCGACAATTCATCATTTTGAGAATTTTAGGTAACTCTATTGTTGTACTAATTTATGACTTGGACAAGTGACTCTACACCTGATCCAATAAATAAATAAAAAGCTATAAGATCCTATAGATAAATACTGCTTTATTTTTCATCATGTCGCTACAAATAACCCTTACATCTAGAATCTATCTATCTATCTATAATATATATAAATGTGGTGATATGGGGAGAAACATTGAGTTCCAATTTTACCTTTTGTTTTATTTAAAATCCAATTTTACCCTTTGTTTTTAAAAAAATACCCACTCTATGCATGAAGAGAAAATGTCCAGATTCATGATAATGACAAACTGATGAATTATTGTAAGTTTTCAAGAAAATAATTGATGATCTCGATGCTGATTGGGGAGGAGATCTCGACGAAAGAAAATCCACCTCTGGATATGTGTTCTTACTAAATAGTGGAGCAATATCGTGGAGTAGTAAAAAACAGACTTGTATAGCCTTATCCACAATGGAAGCTGAATTTGTGGCCCTATCATCAGTAGTACAAGAAACAATATGACTTAAGAGATTCTGAAGTCACTTGGGTTTCATTGAAATTACGTCTAACTCAATAGTCAAGCTGCTATAGCATTCACAAAGGATCCCAAGTATCATTTTAAGACAAAACACATCGATACAAAATACAATTTTGTGATAGATAAAGTTGTACAGAAAGAAGTGAATGTGCAATATATATCTACGTATGATATGGTTGTAGATCCTTTTACAGAACCCATACCTAGAGACGTTTTTTATGGCCATGTTAAATCTTTAGGCTTGCGTAGAATTTAATTTCACATGACATGAAGATTGTATTACTAATTTACTTTGGTTATGAAATAAAATTTAGTATTTTTTTTTCAAAATTTTTATACATAGAATGTTTAGTACATTAAACTAAAAGTATGTCAGACAGTAGATTGACCTTCTCACATAGGTAATCACTTTTATGACTTAGTGTCGAATAAAAATGAGATATTTTAAGCAATATTGTTGTTAATTGATAACAACACTATGAGAGCATATGCTTAACCTAGATATCACCTTGATAAATAATCAAGATGAGATTATATTTATAATCAATGGTGAATAGATCTCACTATTCACCTAATTGTCTATGAGCCAGATGGAAGTCCTGCAGTCATAAGTTGATAAAGTAGAGTTGTGGACTAAAGTTAGATATTGAGTATATCTGAACTATCATATGTAGAGCATAAATTGAGACATAGACTCCAATGAGAATAATACTGTATCATGTGTTTCATACCACATGTGCTATAACCGACCTAAATAGGTAACAGAAGTTAGATCTCTACTTCTTAATAATGTGAGACCCATGAGACTAAGAAGTCTTTCAAGTACCCTTAAGATCTTTGACTAAAATCTTGAAGTTTCACTACGGTTTAGCTATATTGGAAAGTTACCAATGGTCATGAAAGATTCGATCTAATGGGACTTATCTAGAGAGCGGTCGTTCTGGAATGGAATTTTTTTTTGGGGAAAAGACAAGATTATTTTATGTGTCACATTGTATTGTATTCACTGGTCGACCAATTGTATTTTAGTAATATAATTGTGAATACAAAGGTAATATTTTAAAAGAGATTTGGAATTACTAATGTGACTAAATGATCTAGGGAACTACGTCATACACTCTACTTAAATACACAATCTAGTTACCTTACATACTTAACCGTTGTAAAGTAACAAACTCTCGAATTGAAAGTATGATGGTCGCACGACCTATTTCCTTGTATGACTTAAAAGCTGATGAAAGAGAATATGTTTCTCCTTGATTGATGAGTGATATAATTTTTTTGTTCAAAATGAAACAATGTAAGAGGTACGCCTATGATGGGTAACGCATAATGTGCGAGTGAGAGATGAAGGCAGTTGCCTGTAGGAGTGTTCACGGGGCGGGGCGGGGACGGGGAATGCATTCCCCGTCCCCGTCCTCGCTCCCAATCCCCGTCCCCATCCCCGCAAAATTCCCCTTTCAAAGGGATCGGGGACGGGGATTCCCCGCGGGGGAATCAAGGGGAACGGGGAATTTAGCGGGGAATTTTCCCCTCTTAAATTTAAAAATAAAATCCCTAATAGAGTTAATTTTTCAATACAATTATCAAAATTCACTAATTTATCTAACTCAAATCCAAAAACAACAAATTACAATAAAAAAACAGCAAGTAAAAACAGCAAAACAGTAAAGACAACAATAAAAACAGCAAACAAAACATATGAAAAACAGTAAAGAAAAACAGTTTTTAAAATAACAGTTATAAAAAACAGTTTTTAAAATAACAGTTATAAAAAACAGTTTTAAAACATTAAAGAAAAAACAGTTTTAAAAAACAGCAAAAACAGTGAATAAAAACAGTTTTTAAAAAATAGCAAATAAAAAACAGTGAATAAAAACAGTTTTTAAAAAACAATGAATAAAAACAGTTTTTAAAAAACAGTGAATAAAAAACAGTTTTTAAAAAACAATGAATAAAAAAACAGTTTATAAAAAACAGTAAAAACAGTAAGGAAAAAACAATAAAAAACATAAAAAAAAAGTGAATTATCGGGGATTTAATCGGGGAACGGGGATGGGCTCGGGGACGGGGTCGGGGTCGGGGTCGGGGATGCCATTCCCCGTCCCCGTCCCCGAAACTCGAACGGGGATTTTTTTATCCCCATCCCCGTCCCCATCCCCGTTGGGAACGGGGATTCCCCGCCACTTTCGGGGCGGGTCCCCGCGGGGAAAATGAACACCCCTAGTTGCCTGGTAACTGCCTCACGACAGTTTTATGGAACTGCCTTAACAGTTCCATATCTGCCAAGATATGAGAAGTTATTTCCCATATCAATAGAATGTACGTGAAAAAAAAGAAACACATAACAAGGGGAAGAAAGTTTTCTCTAAAAAATGAAAACTCTCTGTATCAATCTCAATTCTCGGTTCATCATACAATCTAAGAGGAAAGGATCTAGGCTGTGAATAGTAAAGCGAGTTCGTTCTGTGATTGGCTTTCGACGATCGATACTTCGCATATTCAGGTTTCGTGTTTTTTTTTTCCGCTGCGTGTCTACAACAGGTTAGTCCCGTATTTACGAAACCCTACACTTTCCTTTTCCATTTACTTTCCTGATTCCATTCCTTTCATTTCCTTTCCTTTCAAACGAACTAAACACCACCTAAATCTTACAAATCAAAAAATTAGTGGAGATAAGTAGAGGCTAGAACAATAAATCATTCAGGTTCACTAATCAATATTCAAATCTACATAAAGAGTTATAAAAATGTTTTTTTTATTCTTTTTAATGGTTTTCTTTCTTAAATTTAATTTTTTTGATGGGGATGATACATATATTCTATTGTAAAAATTTATATTGTTTGGTTTAATTATTATTATTATTATTTAACTTTGAAAGACTTTTCATTGAAATGCGCAGATGATAAAAGTGTTAATGGAGATGAGCGGACGATCAAAAGACAGGAGGAGACGAAATCCAAAATGCTGACGAGAGGAGTAGGAAGGGGAAGGGGAAGGGGAAGGAGTAGCTGCCTACAATTGAGTTTTCTTAAATTACATTTACCCCAATCTTAGTTTTAAAGATTGTGGTGCCATAGATTTATATATTGTAAAGATCGTCCATGATACATTATTATTAGCCTTATTCTTTTATTTTTAAGTTAAATTAAAGAAGATAAAACAAATGAATTATATCATTCCTTTTTTACATACAAAATGAATTATTATATTGTTTTTATTTTATTTCTTAGTGTTATTGTGGGTGGCAAATAAGCATGTGAGATTCATAATTTTAAATTGTTATTTTTAAATATTATTGAATATTTAAAGATTAACTAATTTGTGAAACAATTTTATTTTTCTATCAATTTTAACTATTGAATTTATTTTAATTAAAATAAAATTAATTATTAATTTTACACATCTTAGTGACGTAATTGCATTAATTTTTAGGAATGCTGAATTAATTTAATATCATTATTTTAATTCTATTGGACTCTTTGTAATATGATATTTATCTATTTTGATTCAAACATGAAAGTGAAATAAAATTAAATAATAATTAAAAATGACAAACTTGAAATAACAATTAAATGGGCATAATTATAAATGACAAATTTGAAATAAGATTTGAAAGTAGGGATAAATATAGAATGAGATTTGAACTTAGGGATAAATATGGAAGTAAAAAATTATCCGGATTAAGCACCTTTTAGAATAGTATATATAGATATATAGATAGATAATGACATTAAGGTTAAAATAATTAAAAAAATGTTTCTTAAACATCTTTCATTTTATATATTAAATATAAATACAAATATTTGTTTTAAATTTTTAAAAGCACGTGGAAATGCACTTGAATTCCAAGTAGTAAACCTATAGTTCACAATCAAAACAAAACTACATAAATTTGAGTATTCTCAAAGCTACCCGCTCCATAGTAATTCTATTTCTACATATTTTGTAGTCGTCACTAAACTTAAGAAACAATAAAAAAAAAATTAAGAAATGAAAAAAAAGAGAGAATATAATAATTAATAAGCATGGCAATGACTGGACTGGCTGGGCGTTCGATATTGACTCGAGTCGGAGCGCGCGACTTGAATCGAAACAGAAGCTAAGGCGAAGGCCCATCGATCGATCTGATTTTGAGAGCTCGCTCAACAAAGCAAGCTCAAGTTTATCCTTTTGTTTTTGTCAGTTGGAGAAAAAGGAAAAGGAAAAGAAAAAGAAATCATGGCTGCCTCAGCAAAGCAAGCAACACCATCTCTGAATCCAAATCATTGCTTTACAGATAGAGAAAGATAGATACATCAATAGTGAGAGCAAATTTGAGATTCAAGTTTCTTTTTTTTCTCACTCTCTTAGGGTTTTCTCTCTTTCCCTTTACTTCTTCTGAATCGATTCAATGTCCGAACGAGACTAGGCTACGACTTCATTCTTCTGCTCATTTTGATATTAAATTCGCCATTTTTTTTTTGGGTCCGGATCCGATTTCTTTTTTTGTACTTGAATTTTGAACTCGAAGTAGAAGATGGAGAATGGTTTCGATGGGAGATCGCTGGCTGATAAGTTCGCGGGATTGGCCGTATCTTCTGCTTCAGCTGAGCAATCGAATTCTCACTCTTTCATTAATCACAGCCACAGTAACAGCAATGATAACAACTTGTTTCAGGTTTTGAAAGCTGTTGAAGCTGCCGAGTCTACCATCAAGCAACAGGTACAACTTCAATCAATGTTACTTCTTCCATTTTTTCCCCTCTTTCTAACACATGTTATTGAACGTAATGCATGCCGTGCCGTCTTTCGAGTAGTATTTTCCCTGTCAGTGGTAATTGCTGCATGACTCACTCGTTTTCCCTATCCAATTTTCTGTTGTCGCTTTTCTTCTACAATTCAATATATTTGACTACCGTCATTGCTTGTTTAGTTGTTTTACTATGTTCATATTCCTTTTATATATATATTTTTCAAAGTGGACAATTTTGATTAGAAAGTAAAAACTAAAAGAAACCATATATAGCATCAAAGTGTCTTGGTCGAAACACGAAAGACTTCATTTATTTTCCCCCCCCAAAGATTTCCAGAGTACTTTTAAATGTTTGGAGTATGTGGAATGATTTCACTCCAACAATGGTCCCCTTTTCTTTTCCAAATCATTGAAACTGAAGATTCCGAATTAGACATTAGCATATGAGAGAATTAATACCTTATACTTTCTCTAGCAATCTTCCCTTTTTGTTCCAAAGCCACAATGCTGTTGTTTGTGTAAATAGGACTCCGTGTATTGCAATTATATTTTTTGACCTTTCACATTTTATAGACACATTTGAGATAAATTCTTCTCGATTTTCAACTTGAGCTGGGTTCCCAATAGAAGTTATTGAGACACGATGTGTTAGAATATTTAAAAGGAAACGAAAGGACAGGATTTGCATTTGCGGTAGGCTGGTTTATTTGCTATTGTGTGGAACATTTGGTTTGAGAGGAACAAGAGGGACCTTCTTGGGAGTCAAGAGATTTTGGGATAACGTTTGAGAATTGACACATGTCAATACCTCTTTTTGGGTGTCGATTTCTAAACACTTTTGTAACATTCCTATCTTCTTGATTATGGGCCACATTCTTGGAATTAGGTGGCAGGGATATACTTTGTTTTGTCTTCTTTGTAGATCTTTCATTCTCTTAATAAAATGGGTTTTTTAGCCATTTGGATGTGGAATGTCTTTTTAAGTATTCTATCAGGTTTTTTCATTTAATTGTTTTAGGGTTAGATAAAAGTCCATTAAATTAGTTGAGGGGTGTGTGCTAGCTATCTCCCCCCCCCCAAAAAAACCCAAAAAAAAAAAAAGAAATAAAGTAACTTATTTATCATCCCTACTTATTGACAAAGCATGCAGCTGTCTCCTATGTAAAACATGGGAGCTAAAGTTGCTATCCAAGTTTGGCATGGGTAACACACCTACTGTTTTGGCTTTATCAAGCTGTGTAGAGAAGTTTACTACAAATTTTTGAGACAATGAAACTTGGCAATTAGACATCAACGATGATATTTGAGAATAAGGTCTATCCAACGTAGTGGGTGTAATGTGAATTATGGTCCATCCATCTTCCATGTGGAGTCCCTGAATCATCTCTTTCCCTCTCTATTTTTTTTTGGGTAATAAACTTGACTATTTCATTGGTAAATGAACAGTCCCATAAAGTGGGCAAGCACTAACTACAAAATGACTTGCCAATTAGAGGCAATAGTAAAAAGAGTATATTTACAAAAAAATAAATAAAAATCTCCATTTAAGAGAGCTGATTATTGATTTCCAACTCCTTTTTTTTTTAAATTTTGGTTGAAACCGATAGTTTAAGCATTCTTTCACATACTTATGTTTATGCTTTTATCCATACCAGCATTTTACCTCTGCGCTCTTCCTCCTTCAAGTGTGTATTTTTAATGATCTATCACCATGTATTGTAGGTATCATGGATATTTGACTAAGTTCTATATCATATATATTGTATTTGTGGCAACATCT
The DNA here is from genome assembly GCA_028015215.1 of Gynostemma pentaphyllum. Taxonomy (NCBI): domain Eukaryota; kingdom Viridiplantae; phylum Streptophyta; class Magnoliopsida; order Cucurbitales; family Cucurbitaceae; genus Gynostemma; species Gynostemma pentaphyllum. The sequence goes on along the minus strand of CM051355.1, from coordinate 68,415,481 downwards.
CTAGATTCCACAGCTATGCTTAAATGCTGATACGAGTGTAATTAACTACTTTCAGGTGGATGAAAATAATCGACTAAGGGTTGAACTTCAGAAAAAAATTCAAGAACTGGATAAATATGTAAGTGTTAGATATCGAATTTACATTCTATAAACTTATAAAAAAATATTGAATTGACGTTAAAATTTAGAGTTCTATTAATGTACTGAAATATTGTTTTTGAGTTGTGCTGGACACTTTTAGTTTGTTGCACATAATCTAATTGTGATTGACGATTACATACTTGTTCAGGTGGTGTATGTATGTGCATAAGAGAAAATTTGAACATATATGGGATATATTTTTGCTTCCTATATATATTTTTTTCAACAGAAATTGTCTCAAATAGTAGATTTTAGATATGTATTTTCATATATGTTAAAACTTTCGGTAATGTTCCTTTGCCTCTACGCTTTGGGGCAAGCTGATTGACATCTTCAAGATCCATTGCCCGAACCCCCTCCATCTTAAGTCAATTTTCCATGGCTTTCTTTTTGGTACTGGGTTAAGGGAAGAAGCTCTAGTCCTTTGGCGCAATGCTGTTAGATCGCTTATCTTGATTCTTTGGTGGGAGAGAAACAAGAGGATTTTCCAAGATGAGTATCTCAATGTTATTGACGTTTGGGATCTTTTGGTTAGGTTTACCTCCATTTGGTCGGCTCACTCTGTAACCTTTTGTAACTATTCTGCTTCTTTAATTGCCCCCAGTTGGAGGAATTTTTTGTAATCCCGAGGAGCGTCTTTTGTAATTCTCTTTTCAGTTATCAATGAAATGTCTCTTATTAAAAAAATATATATGTTAAAACTTTCATTTCACATACTTAGGATATGTAGTCTCCCAAATATCTTTAGTAAAGATGTGTAAGACAACCTCCTTTTCACTAAAAAGAGAGAAGGAACTTGGTTGTGAACACCCGTTTTTTTTAAAATGTGGGGCTCACAAGCCCATTTCATTGAGAAAATGAAAGAAAGTACGAAAACAAAAGCTGCCGCCACCTAATTAGTATCAGCCCAAATGACTTCTATCAAAAGCTGGAATATTTGCAATTTTTTTAATTGACACCCAAAAAGAACAATTAACATGTGCTATATCCCATACATTCTCCAATTGAAAAATCCTCCCATTCCTCTTTAGCGAAATACCCCAAAGTACAACTTAGACACTCGTTTGCCTCAAATATTTTCCTTCCCCACGGAGAGCGGGGGGGGGGTGGTTAAGCACCGCTTCCTCCATCATGTCCAGACTCCCTCTTCTTGGGATCCAACTGATGCCAAAGGTAGAAAAAAAAAACTCATCCATAAGAGTCTAGCATACGTGCACGTCTTGAAGAGATCATCACTAATAGTATTTTTTTATAAGAAACACTTTCATTGATAAATGAAAAGATACACCAAAGGCCACCCATGGATTACAAAAAATTCCTCCAATTGGGGGCAATCAAAGAGGGAGAATAATTACAAAAGGTTTTAGCATTAGCCAACCACAAGGACGTAAATCTAACCAAAAGATCCCAAATGTCAGAAAAACTAAAATGCTCCTCTTGAAATGTTCTCTTGTTTCTCTCCCACCAAACCAGTCAGATTAGAGCTCTCCTTCAAGACCACTCCACACAACAAACCATGGAGAAGAGGCTGAAGGGGGGGGGGGCACGACAGTGAAACGAGAAGATATCCAAAAGATTGCTCCAAAGCTTGGCTGTGAAAGGGCAAGGCCAAAAAAGGTGGAACTGATCTTCCTCACTCTCACAACAAAGAATACAGCGGTTGGGACTCAAAGCCATCGAAGGAAATTTCCTTTGGATTTTAAGCCCACCATGAAAAACAGTCCACAAGAGGACTTTCACTTTTTTCAGGAAACTATCTTTCCAAATAACCTTGATGATCTCCGGAGGCAAGGAAGGACCAAGAGCAAACATTGATCTGAAAGCACTTTGCACGAAAACCTGCTCCATTCCAAATCCTCACATCCTGCGACAGCCCCAGATGGCAACTTTTGATAGCGTGCAAGAGGGTGATGGAGTCCTCAATCTCATTATCCTTGAGGTTTCTTCTAAAAGAGATGTTCCAAGAATTACACTCGACATCCCACTAAGTCAGAGACCACAACCAAAGGGGAGAGAGAGAGCCGAAAAAGAAAAGGGAACACATCAGCTAGAGGTGTTGCAGCGAACCAAATATCTCATCAAAAACTGATAGTAGAGCCTGTGGCGAGCTGAATGCTGAATCATCAGTAATAGCATCCTCGCAGTTTTTTTCTTCAAAGCCGTAGACCATGCAAGAAACCTAACTTTCTTCCAAATCTTCCGTTGCCACAATTTTTAAAGAAGAGGGGTTCACCATGGCTATTTTTTTTCTTCAAGAAGAATCAATTTCATTGAAATATGAAATATACAAAAGGAGGCTCCCCAAGATTGCAAAAAAATTCAACTAATTGGGGGATATAAGGGAGGGAGTGTAATTACAAAAGCCCTATGGAGCGATCACCAAAGGGAGACATACCGAACCACCAAGTCCCAAATGGTATTAATGTCTTTACTTTCATCCATGAAAATTTTATTGTTTATCTCCCACTAACACAACCAACATGGGGTAGGTTGTGAACACACCTTGATTACCCAACCTCCAACGTAGAGCCCGGACCATTAAAAAGGTATAGTTGTTAAGAAGAGTCATGTGCTTAATCCACTCCTCAACCTCAAAAATCCTAAAATTTCTTCTTCCATTAAAAATCCACCCTTCCTCAATAAATCTTCTATACCTTATGGAATGATTGTGCTACTGCTATCTATGTCAAGTACAACCTTAAACAAGTTTGGAAGAACCAAATTAAGGGGTTGATGCACAAGCCAAGGGTCTTTCCACAACAATATAACATTACCCATCTCTCCTTTGTAATAAATTGCTCCACTCCGTGATAACAATTGGTAATAAAATTCCAAGGATGTCTAGGATAAATTTTTGTGGCTTTAGTAAACCAACCATTCTCTTGGATACCATAAATACTAGAGATAATGGAGAACCACAAGGAATTTCTTTCTAGAAAGAAGCGCCAGGAATGAGACTAACATTTTTCTCGTGTAATGTAATCTCTCCAAACAAAGTCCACCCAACGATTGAAATCTAGCAACCACACTCCACTTAATGAGTAGAGATTCTTCCACTTTGCCAGTGCCTATGCATAATAAATTCCTGAAGCGTTGTAGTCTACCGATCGAGCAATTTTCCCCACACGTTATAAATTTTTGGTTTCAAGTTAGCAGATTCCATTTCCAACTGCTTGACACGATCACAATATCAGGATTTGGTTTAACCTCATGCTTGAGATTCCCATGCTGATTATGATTTACGGTCAACTACAATTGCTTCTGGATTGCACTTGGCTTCTTATTAAAGATAGTATGGAGTCATTAGCTTCCCTAGTTATTTTTTTTTGGATAAGAAACATTTCATTGATGAATGAAAGTGATATACAAAAAAACACCCCAAAGATTACAAAAAATTACTCCAGTTGGGGGGGATAATCGAAGGCGAATAATTACAAGACAATTTATGTTTAGCAGCCCATAAGGAGCTAAATCTAACCACCTGATCCCACAAAAAATTAACATTTAAAGAGACATCCTTGAAAACCCGGTTATTCCTTTCCCACCATATCAGCCAAGTAATAGCGCGGAGAGCGTTGCGCTAGAGAACACTGGCTTTCTTAGTGAGGCTGAAGTCACAAAGCAAGCCATGGAGGAAATCATGAAGCTTCGTCGGATGAGGGCCATGGAACCTAAACAGGGTGAACAACTTGTCCCAAAGAGAAGACGAGAAGGGGCAAGTCCAGAAAAGATGGCTCGGGTCTTCGGCATTAGAATAGCACAAAGAGCGGGAATCTTCGTTGCAATTTATCATTCGTGTTTAGACCTTCCATAAACACCGTCCACAAGAACACCTTGACTTTTTTGGGGTAGCCATCTTTCCAAATTGCCTGAATAATCTCCGGGGGAAGAGAGAACCCCAAGAAGAGCGATTTATAGGCAAATCTATTAGAGTATCTGTCCCCTCCACCATTCCAGACCCTACAATCCTGCTCATTGATTGGGCTGAGATTTTGAATGGTGTCCAACAGATTAGTGAAAACTTCCACTTCCTGCTCCTTTAAGTTTCTTCTAAGGATGGTATCCCACGAAGAGGTCTGAGCATCCCACATATCTGCTATCAAAACAGAGGGGTTGAGGGCTAAATTGAAAATGGAAGGAAAAGCCGTGGCAAGAGAGCAGTTCATAGGAGTCCATTTGTCCAGCCACAATCTGATATTCTGGCCATTCCCCAACTTAATAATGGTCTTGGCATCTAGCATCGGATGGAGCTTGGCAATAGCTTTCCAAGGACTCCTAAAAGAGGAAAAGTGGCTAGGGGTCGAATGCCAACGTGTAATAGACATGTTATGGATGGACTTGACAATGATAGCCCAAAGAGAATCGCCTTCTTCGGGAAGCCTCCAAAGCCATTTAATAAGAAGAGATTTGTTCTTCTTAATAATATTACCCAGACCAAGCCCCACCTACATCCACATGTTTGGAAGTAGTAGCCCAATTGACCAGATTAGAGCCTCCATTATTGTTAGCACCTTTCCAAAAGAAGTTTCTGATGAGCTGCTCAATTCTCTTAGCAACCGAAGAGGGGATAGCAAAAAGTGAGAGATAATAAATAGGAAGGTTGGTCAAAACCGATTGAGCAACAGTGAGCCTCCGCCTTATAGAGAGCACAACCGTTTTCCACCTATCAATCCGCTTCATGATTCTCTCAACAACTGGGTTCCAAAGCGTAACAAACTTAGGGTTGCCACCAAGAGGAAGACCCAAGTAATCAAGGGGAAGCTTAGCAGCTTTGCATTGAAAAGAATCAGCTACCTCAGCCACTGAAGCTTCATCCACATTGATCTCCACATACTCCTTGAATCTCCCCTGTTTGAGGATGTCTCCATGGTCCACCTACAAACATTAAAGTCTCCACCCATATCCATGAGCCTTCACAAAGGGCCCCTAGAAGAGAAAGCTCATCCCATAACTGCTCCCTTTCTCTATAAGCTGCGGGGCCGTAGATAGGGGTGAAAGAAAAAACCGAAAACCGGAAAATAAACCGGGCCGAAACCGTAAAAACCAAACCGTCCCGGTTTCCATTATTCAAAAACCGAATTGAACCGGCTAAAACCGGAACCGAACCGGCTGCTAAACAACAAGTAAAAATCCCATACCTCTTCCCTATTTCCCCCTAATTTTTATTTATTTGTTTTATTTTATATATTTATTTATCACTTTATTTTAATTTATATTTTATATATTTATTAATCTAATTTTTTCAACTAAGTTTTTTTTTATGTTTGATTTTTTTTTTGTTTCATCATTCAATGCTGGAGGATTTTTTTAAAACTTAATGCAAATGACCTATTCTAGAAAAATCGGAAAAAACCGAAAACCGGACCGGCAAAAACCGTTCAAAACCGGGCCGGTTTCTATTGTAAACCGAACCGGTCTGGTTTTTAAAATTAATTGAAAAACCGGACCGAACCGAACCGGTTTCACCCCTAGCCGTAGATTCCACTAAGCCAGAAAGAAGAAGAATCAGAAACTGAGAGGGAGATTGAAAGAGAGAGCCCCTGAAAAAACATCCAACACTTTGAAAGCCGGGTTGGACCACATAATAAGGATGCCTCCAGATCTACCCAACGCTTCAAGGAAGCACCACCCAAAATCCCTCGAGCTCCAAAGGGAATTAACCAGCGAACTATCCACATACTTTAACTTTGTTTCTTGCAAAATGACAATATGAGGATGATGGGCACGAATCATGTCCTTAATAACACTCCGTTTCTTCGGAGCCCCCAAGCCACGAACATTCCAGCTAATGATTATCATCAATGTTTTTCCCCGTTTTCCTTCTAATCAGGCATTTATCGTAGTTTATCGATGATTGAAGATTTTTGTCTTCCCTTTGACTAGCCTGTTTTCTACTCGACTCCCCCTTTCTCCTCCCCTTCTTGACAGCCTTCGGGATAATCTGAATACACGTTGAATTAAGCCAGGCTCCCAATTTCATTTTATTCCTAGTTATTTGTATATTAATATACTTGAATTTCATCTTCATATCACATATGCTTCCATTTGTTCATGAGGTGCTATGTGCGTCAATTTTGGGATATGTATATTGAGCTTGTTTTTTGTTATTTGCTTAAAGACTCTCCAGTGTATTGTTTTCATATCTATCTAATAATTTACTCTTGATATGTGATCATCTTTGGATTGAAATGTGGCAGAAAGTTGACAAATCTTTAGCTCGAAGGTTTCATTCCACAGAACAATGGAATGATAATGACACCCATGGATCTAATGGGGGTCATCAATCAGATCATTCAGTTGAAAATGAGGGGCATAGGTTTAAGAATAATATATCTATAGTTGATCCACAAGGAACACTAGTCGTTCATCAAGATGCAGAGCAAAAAGATGAAGTTGCCATGCGAATTGATGCAGAATCTCGCTTTGAGGACAACAAGTCCGATGGGATAGTGAATGCTCTTCCGGGTGTTACGCCTCCAGTTGAAAATTCTGGTTATTCTCAATTCTCTTCACCGTCTACAACATCCTTCTCTGCTAGCAGGTAGTATAAAGGGAATTTTTCTTCTTCACTGGCTGCCCTTAGTTAAAACAAAATATAGCATATGCAAACTATTTTGTGATTTTTTCAGGTTTCCAATTGATGGAGAATACGATCCACGGTTCAAGTTGTCTGGACATGGCCTGGTGCCAAAGGCTGAAGTAAGTAATTCTAGTCTCTGGAAGCAGGTAAATCCCTTGGTTCTATTCTATCTCATTTTTGCATATGTATATATGGAAGCTCTCATGACATGTGTTTCATTTTCAGGAACTTGTTGTTAAAGTCCAGGAACATGAAGATGAAATTGTGCAGTTACGTAAGCATCTTGCTGATTATTCTATCAAGGTAAAATGAAGATGAAATTGGACATATATAGGTAAATAAAAATGTTTGCATCTAAGCAATGTGTAAGATTTCCTGGGACATGAAGATGAAATTGTGCAATTACGTAAGCATCTTACACATTGCTTAGAGGCAAACATTTTTATTGTCATGTCCTATTTTCTTAAGATATCTTTGACTTGGAGTTTATGATTATTCTTATTGCAATAGGAAGCACAAATACGCAATGAAAAATATGTTCTGGAAAAGCGCATTGCCTATATGCGTTTGGTAAGCAGGATTTTTTTTTGAATTCATTGTCAGAAACCTTAAATTTTCTCTTTCCATTGTTTCCATTCTCATTGGTGCTACTTGGGCTTCTTTTCCTTTTTGGTGTTTGTGCTATTAGGCCTTTGATCAGCAACAACAAGATCTTGTTGATGCTGCTTCTAAAGCTCTTTCATATAGACAAGATATAATTGAGGAAAATATACGTCTTACATATGCGCTGCAGGTTTTACTCTCCCTCCTATTTCTCACGTGGCTTTTGGTCTTTCTGTATGTTGGATTTAGTTGCTTTTTAATTAGTAAAAATTTAAAAATCATTAAAATGTTGAATTGTAATTATTTTGTAATTGGAACTTCCCTAATTTGGTCTGATCAGGAAGCACAGCAAGAGAGAACCACATTTGTATCATCTTTGCTGCCTCTTCTTGCGGAATATTCCTTGCAGCCTCCTGTTCCCGATGCTCAGTCCATAATCAGTAATGTCAAGGTCAGCTTCCCAATTTTTGAACTTTATACTATATTAGTTTAGTATTTCACATGAGGGATAAGACTACTAGTCCAAACTTTTAATGCATCCCTTCTGTTTCAGTTCTCACAGTTCTATTTTCAATGAGCGCACACATTTGTTTTTTGAACGATTAAGCTAGCAATTTGCCCTTTTCAAGAATTATTGAATTAATTCTTTGTTACTCTATCTATGTAATGTGACATAATTTGAGAGAAATCATTTTCTTACATGAAGGTATGGAGCAGATTTTTTTTTTTTTTGGTTGATAAAGATGGCTCACAAGCCTATTTCATTGATATAATGAAAGATAACAAAAAAAAAAGGAGTATGCACAAAAGCAAAAGCCATAAAAACATCAAAATGCTTCCGAAGAAAGTAAGATTTTTTGTTTGGACGGTTGCCTTGGGTAAGATTAATACCATTGACTTTATTCAGCGTTCTTCTTCTTTCACTCTTAGGCCTCAATGGTGTTGTTTGTGCAATCATGACTTGGAAGTCCACAATTATATTATGTGGCGGTGCAAGTTCTCTAATGTTATTTGGGATCGTTTCTTCAATTCATTTGGGATCTCTTGGGTCCCTTCCATCTCGTTTCGCCAATCATTAGAAGAAATGTTATTGAATCCTCCTTTCAAAGGAAGAGGAGGTGAATTAGGAGAGCGGAATATTTTCGATTACTTGGGGAATTTGGCTTGAAAGAAATAGGCAGATCTTTAAAGATGTGATCCATTCATCGGATTACGTTTGGGAGTTGGCACATGTAAATGCATCTTTTTGGGTGTCAACTACCAAACTTTTTTGTAATTACCCTCTTTTTTTGATTACTAACAATTGGGCCGCATACTTGTAATTAGGTGGCGGCCGGGTTTGTGGTGGGGTATACGGTTACTTTTCTTGCCTACATTGTGGCTTCTCTTGTATTTGTTGTTTTTTTTTCTTTTTCTGTTTTTGCTTCTCTTTCATTATATCAATGAAATGGGCTTATGAGCCACTCTTTTCAAACAAAAAAAACATCAAAATGCTGTATACCCAAAAGAAACAGACCCAACTGCCATCTAATTACAAGTATGCGGGCTAACTATTAATAATCAAGCCTAAAGGAATATTTCAAAAATGTTTGGTAGTTGACACCACAAGGAAGCATTTACATGTGCCAAATCCCTAACATACTCCCACGGTCTCATTTCATCCCTAAGCCCCCGTTTGGTTCGCTGTAATGTAAGATACCTCTAGTAATCTAATCAGTGGGAATTTGATGTCGGGGTATTTGATTACTGGGGATCTTAGATTAGTGTGTTTGTTTAACTTAATAAAAATATGAGAATGCCTGGTAATTTCACCTGACACAATTTTACACAAATGCTACAAAATTTATCCATAATCTATAAATAGAGATAAATTCAATCCTTAATAAAATGTAAAAAAAAAGGTGCAATTTCAACCATAATATGGTTTAGCTCAAGTGAAATTTGGGGTCTATCAAATGTAGGGAAAAAAAATCAAAATATCATAAATACAGAATATATATATTTTTTAAAATCAAATGTAGTATATTTTCCCGAGGAAAGCTTTTGCTACTTTGTGTATTCTACACCGGTGGTAATTTTCTTCTCCCCACCGTCTTTCACGGTGGTTTTCCTCCTTCTCAGCTACCCTTATGTCTTCTCATCCCCAACCTGTCCGTCATGGGCTGGGATTACACCAAACGATCCATCCATATTGAAAGTAAGGTCTATCACCTGGAGTTTGACAAAAAATTCAGAGGTTCCCGGGTTAGAATTAAAGAGTCGAGCAACAGAGGTGTATTCTCTTTCTCTATTCAGTTCGTCTCCCTTGTATGGTTATGGGAATGTTTTCAGCAGTTGATCTCCACCAATGGAAACCTAAAAATTTTCAAGCAAACGCGGTGTGATGACTACTCCTTTTGGGTTGAAAAGAAGTCCAATAAAAGGGGCTTTGTAGCAGAGGTTTTTAAACTAGACAATAATGGCCATAAATATAGTATCATGGTCCCGGAGGGTGCCAGGCAGCAGGGATGGTCTCTTTTTAAAAACCCGATTGAAGATTATCCTGGCAAAAGGGAGAAGTTGTTACCTTTGGAAATCCCAAAGCTGGATGTCGACTCAAATATTCCCCCTGATGCAGCCAAAAGAGTTAATGCTGACTCTGAAGCTTTTAAGAATGGGAAAAAGGTGGGAGAAATTTGTCAAGAAATTAATGCCTCAACTTTGGTAGGTGAACCTAAAACTTTAGAAGTGGGAGACGGCAGCGTGTTCGAAAAGATTAAGTGGGAAAAAACAATCGTGGTGTCGCGAAGATTTTTTCACCAAGACTGGTTGAGTATCATCGACATGCTCCAGGAAAATTTCAACCCTTATTGCGCAATCAGCCCCTTTCACCCAGATAAAGCTCTTCTTTATTGCCAGACGGAAGACCTTGCCCTTCAACTTTGTGCCCTCTCTGGTTGGAACAGCTTCAACGACCTTCAGGTGAAATTTGAAGTTTGAAACCCAGTGATTCACGCGTGAATGGATGTGGTTCCTTCCTTCGGTGAATGGCTGAAGATCAGGAATTTACCCATACACCTATGGAATCTCGAAACTTTGCAACTCATAGGTGACGCTTATGGAGGCTTTCTTGAAGTCTCTGCTAAAACAACTATGTTTAGAGAGACGTTGGAAGCGCTGATAAAAGTCAAGGGCAATTTTACGGGCTTCATTCCAGCAGAGGTTGAAGTCGTAGATTCCTTGGGTTTGAGTTTCATGGCCCAAATTACTACCCATTTTTCTACACAGCTCCTCCTGCATAAGGTGACTAAGGTCCATGGCTCTCCCACTAAACAAATGGAAGATGAGTTCTTCCTAAATCTGTCGCAGGTCCCTTTAACGAAAGAAGATTGGATTCCGATGAAGAAAAAATCAACCTTACCGCCGACAAGAGGTGGTCCGATGAATTTCAGTAACCAAGGGAACTTCGCTTCTCCCAAGGCTACCTGCCCTAATAGTACTGAAAAGGCTTTCTCTCTGCTTCCTTGTACGAAGGCGGCGATGGCAGATGATGGTGACGTTTCGGTGGTGGAAGAGAACAAAACAAAAGAAGAATCAGGGAAAGGTTTAGATTCGAAGGCCTCTTCTTCTAAGTTGGAAGCTGGGCCTTCAGACTTTTGTGGGCCGGACCCAATTTTAAAAAAAGGAGTGGATCAGCTGTCTTTCAAAGAGGCTATCCTCTCTTCTGGAAATGGGCCTCTTCAACATCCTAAGCCAGCTGGATCCCCCTTAGCCCAAAACCCTACTAACATGCCACCTTGATTGATGAAGATACTGATGAAGGTGTTTCGAGCCCTAACAGCTTAAGACCTCCGAAGTTTCAAGGCATAGGAGATCTTGTTATTTTCCAACCTGAAGACCTGGATCATGATGCTAAAGGAACCATGGACCTCACCAATTTTGATGGAGACTTTTTGGAAAATAACCCCCTGCCTATTAACTTTTCTAGAGTAGTGGAAGAAAGCTACTACGGATGAAGAGGACCTGTATATCACCTCTTTCGGTGAAATTTGTAATAGTAGAGGGGAAAACAAAATGAAATTGGGAGATTGGTTGGATTCAACTGCCATGAAGATTATTCCAAAGGCAGGTAAAGGCCTAAGAAAAGGGGGGAGGCCTCAAAGAAGGTATCGGGGATGAGAGAAGTCAGAAACCTGGAATCTGGCATCAACTATGATTCCACCTGTGTAAAGAGAATAGCGGGAAAACAAGTTATTGATGTTAATTGTTAGTTGGAATATCAGAGGCTTGGGTTGTCCCAAGAAAAGAAGCGTCATCAAGGATTTAATTCGGAAATATAACCCCACCATTGTCATCCTCCAGGAAACTAAATTGATTACTATAGACAGAAGTTTAGTGAAGTCTGTTTGGAGTTCCAGAGATTTAGCTTGGTCCTCGCTCCCTGCTGTGGGTTCCTCAGGTGGTATCCTTATCATGTGGGCAGACCCAGCGTTTGTTGTGAAGGATGTCTTCTCAGGAGCTTTCTTTCTCTCAGTGCTCCTTGCGTTTTCTGATTCCTCTCAGTTCTGGATAACGGGTATTTATGGGCCTCCAGTGTATAGGGAACGCAACCAATTCTGGGATGAACTGTTTGCTTTGGGTGGCTTGTGTGATGGGCCCTGGCTTTTAGGAGGTGACTTTAATGTCTATAGGTGGTCCTCAGAAAAGTCTACAGGTAGAGGCATTACAAAGAGTATGAAGCTTTTCAATCATTTTATCGATGACTTTGAGCTCGAAGACCCTCCAATGGTCAATGGTTTATTCACCTGGTCTCGTCTCAATGGGGTTGGTGCTCTCTCTCGCATTGATCGGTTCCTGTTCAATAAGAGGTGGTTGGATTTGTTTGCTAAAGCCAGAGTTTCAAGATTGGAAAGACCGATCTCTGATCATTTCCCCATTCTTCTGAATTCTTCTGGAGGCATCACTTGGGGGCCCACCCCCTTCAGGTTTGAAAATATGTGGCTTTCTCACCCTACTTTCCCTTCTCTTATTTTTTCCTCTTGGAATTCTTTTCCAGTTAGAGGTTGGGCGGGGTATTCTCTCCTTTTCAGATTAAAGCTTTTGAAAAAAGTTTTAAGAAGGTGGAACACTGAGGTTTTCGGGAATACAATCTCTAAGAAAGCTGACTTGCTTTCCTTAATCTCCTTTCTTGATAAGCTGGAGGAGACTCAGGGGTTGGTTCCTTCCCAAGTGGCTGAGAGGTCTTCAGCAAAATTACAGCTGTTGGACATCTCGATTAATGAAAGCATCAGATGGAATCAGAAGTTGAAACAACAGTGGATTAAGGAGGGGGATGAAAATACGGGGCTCTTCCATAAAAGCCTCTCAAGAAGGAAATCTAAAGCCTTCATTGCTGAAATCCTCTCTGCGCAAGGTTCTAGCCTCTTGACTGACAAAGTAATTGAAGATGAATTCAACTCCTTTTTTCAAAACCTCTACGCCAAAGACAGTGGAACAAGATATCTGCCTGGTAATCTGGACTGGTCCCCCTTTGGTGAAGATGACTCAAAGTCTGGAGAGTCAGTTTTCTGAAGAAGAAATCCTCAATGCCATTTCTTGTCTTGGTAAATCAAAGGCCCCGGGGCCAGATGGGTTCTCTGCAGAATTTTAAAAACAGTTGGAACATCCTCAAGGCTGATTTTTTGAGGATGTTCCAGGAGTTTTTTCAAAATGGAATAGTCAATGCGATCACGAATGAAACCTATATCTCCCTCGTCCCCAAAAAAGTGGATGCGAAATTGGTGAAAGATTTTAGACCCATCAGCCTTGTTACGGGTCCCTACAAGATCCTAGCAAAAGTTCTAGCAGATAAAAATTGTTCTACCTAAGACCATCTCTACTTTTCAAAATGCCTTCATTGGAAATAGGCAGATTGTTGATTCTATCCTCATTGCTAATGAGATGGTTGATTTTTGGAGAAGATCTAAAAAGAAAGGTCTAGTTTTCAAACTTGACTTGGAAAAGGCCTATGACAGAGTTGATTGGGATTTCCTAGACGCTATTATGGAAGCTAAAAGGTTTGGTGCTAGATGGAGGAAATGGATTAGGGGCTTTCTCTTCTGTCAACTACTCAATCATCCTTAATGGCAAGCCGAGAGCAAATTTTAAAGCTTCCAGGGGCCTGAGACAGGGGGACCCCCTCTCCCCTTTTCTCTTCACCCTGGTTGCTGATGCCCTCAGTAGGCTCATCTCCCACACTGAGGGGTTTGGGCTTTTCAAGGGGTTTTCGTTGGGCAACTTTTCTGTCACACCTGCAGTTTGGTGATGACACGTTGGTCTTTATTGACTGGGAGGATTCGAGTTATCTGAACCTGCTAGCTGTTCTCAGGGTCTTTGAACAGATGTCTGGTTTAAAATTCAACCTCGAGAAATCTACTATAGCTGGCATCAATCTTACAGAGGATTTAGTCAACGAAGTGGCTGTTTTCTTCTCTTGCAGAGCCTCTAACCTCCCCCTAATTTATTTGGGCCTTCCCCTTGGGGGTAATCCTAGAAGCATCTCTTTTTGGGACCCTGTTGTTGAAAAAGTTCATAAAAGAATCAGCAAATGGCAGAATGCCTTACTTTCTAAAGGTGGTAGGCTGACCCTAGCCCAATCTGTCCTCAACTGACTTCCTACTTATTACCTGTCTGTTTTTGCTATCCCTGTGAATGTGGCAGATTGATAAAAAGATTAGAGACTTCTTCTGGAAAGGCAGCAACAACGACACTGGATGTAATCTGGTAAAATGGGAAATTGTTTCTAAGCCTCGAGATCTGGGTGGCTTGGCTGTAGGAAATGTGTCCAAGAGGAATGAGGCTCTTTTGAGCAAATGGCTCTGGCGGTTCCCCCTTGAGGGCGATGCCCTTTGGAGCAAGGTCATTAAGGCAATACATGGAGTCCCAAATAATGTCTAGGGTTTGGATCGCGGGCTTTTGTGCTATTACTTGGGGCATTTGGTTGGAAAGGAATAGAAGGATTTTTAGGGAGGAAAGTAGCTCATGGGAATATGTTTGGGAGTTGGCGAATGTAAATGCTTCTTTTTGGGTGTCAACCTCAAAACTATTTTGTAATTACCCACTAGGTTTAATTATAAATAGTTGGCCCGCATACTTGTAATTAGGTGGCGGTGCGGGTTTTCTTTTTTTGGGGTTATGGTATAGTACGTTTGTGGCTTTTGGTTTAGTTGTTCCACTTTATTGTCTTTTCTTTATTGTTTTTCTTTCTTCTTTCATTATTTTAATGAAATGGCCTTTTGAGGTGCTTTATTCAAAAAAAAAAAAAATAATGTCTGGGGTTTCAAAGCTGATCGTTATTGCTCCTCTTGATGTCCTTGGAAGGCTATTAGAAATCTAGAAGAGATTTTGACTTCCTCTTCTTCTCTTCAGCTGGGCACTGGTTCTACGATCCATTTCTTGAAAGATAATTGGTCTCCTCTTCTGAGACCCTTTAAGGAAGCTTTCCCTTCTCTTTTCAGAATTGCCTCCAACACTAATGCGCTTGTTACAGACTTATGGGACCCAGTGTGTAAATCTTGGTCTATCATGTTTAGAATAGGCCTCAAGGACCAAGAGGTAGATGAGTTTGCCTCCCTTCTTTAGACTATTAGCGGTTGTCTGCCCACCTCCTCTCCGGATGCCAGAATTTGGAGGGGCATGAATGATAATCAGTTCTCCTGCAAGAATGTCTTCAAAACTCTTTCCGCGAGCGCCCCTTCTCTACCTCTGGATATCTCTACAGCCATTTGGAAGGACAATTACCCGAAAAAAGTTAAAGTTTTTCTTTGGACGCTCTTTCATGGCGGTCTTAATACTAATGATAAAATTCAGAGGCGGTTTCCCTCCATGGCCTGGAACCCCAACCGTTGTATCCTCTGTTGTGCTGCAGATGAAGATCCCCTCCACTTGTTTTGGTCTTGCCCTTTTACCTCCATTTTATGGGGTAAACTCTTTGACATTTTATCTATTCAGGGTCCTCCTCCTTCTAATATCCAGGCTATTCTCCATGGTTTTCTGTGTGGAGTGAACCTAAAAGGAAAAGCTTATTCTCTCTGGCGTAACTCGATAAGGGCTCTGCTTTGGTTGGTTTGGTGGGAAAGAAACAAGAGAATTTTTGAAGATGTCTCCCTTAATTGCTTTGACCTTTGGGATCTTCTGGTTAGATTTGCTTCTTTATGGTTGGCTAGGGACAAATCTTTTTGTAATTACTCCCCGTCACTTATAGCCCCCAACTGGAGGAATTTTTTGTAATCCTTGGGTGGTGCTTTTGTATTACTTTCATTTATCAATGAAATTGTTTCTTATCAAAAAAAAAAAATCAAATGTAGTATAATGATCTTCAAAAAAAAAAATCTAATTATTGAGAAATGATCTTGATCAAACTCATTGTATAAAAAGAGATGATTAATTAATAATACAAATAGGAACCTGAAAAAAACCATAAAATTATGAAGAATAAGTGGAAACGTGAGTATAGATTTTTTTTGGAAACTTTTTAAAATTAAATAGGTTAACATTGTAAAAAAGAAGATTACCTCCTCATGGGAATCATAGAAAGCACCCGATTTCAAAGGTAATCAAATACCTTCTTATATGGGAAAATATAGATGCTAGGAATCTTAGATTACCATTATATGTTTAAATAACACTCAAACAAACAATGTAATTAGATGCCCCTTATAAGGGAATCTAAGATTACCCAGAACCAAACGGGAGCTAAATATTCTCCTATTCCTTTCTAACCAAATTCTTAAAAGGTTTTAGAGTAGGTTCAGAAGCACTAACCTTAGCCACATCCTCTTTTGCTCCAACTACTGGGATCTGTTTTCTTTCAGCCATAATCACTGAAATTTCATGATCCTCATTGCTGATTACTAGCCTTCATTTTTTTTTTTGAATAAACTGATGGCCGTCCTTCATTGGTAGTTTAGCTTCCTAAAAAGTATCACCACGTAGTCTCTTCTTTTCTTTGTTCTGTTTTTTTTTTTTATCGCAGCAAAATTTGGTGTTAGAAAGTAAATAGCTTTTTACTCTTAGATGATAGCATTTCTTGGATTCTTCATCCTTCCGGTTCTTTTACTTGCAAATCTTTCTTTTATTTTTCTTTCCCATTCTCCTCCTTCGGATTCTTTTCCTTTTAAATCAATTTGGTTTTCGGGTTTTCAACCCAAAATCCAATTTTTTCTTTGGACTTTTTATTTAGGTAAACTTGTTATGGGAGATGTCTTGCAATCTCGTTTGTCCACCTTCTCCTTATCTCCACATATTTGTTTTTTGTGTTACAAGAGTTGTGAATCAACTTCTCACCTTTTTCTTCATTGTAATTACACAAGCAAGCTTTGGTTTAAACTTCTTCACAATTTGACTTGAGTTGGGTTCCTCCAAAGGATGCTCGAGATCTCTTGATTACGGACTTTTTTAGTTAAAAAACTTCACATAGAAGAAGAATTTTTTGGAAATGTACAGTGGCTGCTTTACTTTGGACTATTTGGTTAGAACGCAATTCTTGGCTTTTTATGGAAGAATCCAAGTCTTGGGTTTTCCTTTGGGTTCAAGAGCTTTTAGTTGGGCTAAAGTTGTAAATAGTGTAGATTTTGATTTTCCTTCACATTCCATGTTCTATAAATGAAATTCTTTTATTTAGTCTTTATTTCATTTTTTCCTTTTTTTTGAGGATTTCTCATCCTCTTGTTTTTGTTTTTTACCTATTTGTTTAATGAAAGTTTATCTTTCCATAAAAAAAAAAATCATTGGAAATCTTGAATTTAAAAATATTGCTTTTCTCGGGAAATGGATTTGGAGATATTTTTGTGAATCAAACTCTTTTTGACCTTTTATTAAAGGAAAATATGGTTCTTGCAACTTTGATTGGAATTCCTTGGTTGTTAAGAATGGCTCTCTCCGTAGTCCTTGGAAAGCCATTTCGAGATGTGCTTTCCTTTGTTCTTTGTTCTAAAATTATTCCAGGTAATGGTCTTCTAATCCTGTTTTGGGAAGATCTTGGGTATCAAACTCTACCCTTTCTTCTCCTTTCCCTCTACTTTACCACATCACTTTTAATCGCTTTTCTACCATTTCTTCTCTCTTTAATATTCAAACTAATTCTTGGGACCTACCTTTTTATAGAAACTTCAAAGAAGATGAGTTCTTTGAATTTTCATGCTTGCTTGGCATCATCTCCCATTTTTCTCCCTCACTCTCTTTAGATAGACTTTATTGGATCCCCCATTCTTCGGGTTCCTTTTCTTGTAAATCCTTTTTTGACTCCCTTACCAATTGCTCTTCGAACCCTTTTGATCCTTTTCACTCAATTTGGCCACTCAGATTGCATCCTAAAATTCAATTTTTCCTATGGACTTTTTCTTTGGAAAAACTCATCGCTAGGAATATTTTTCAAAAACGGTTGCCTTCATCTTGCTTGTCACCACGTATTTGTTTTCTATACTAAAGAGATAGTGAATCGGCCTCCCATCTTTTTGGTTTTTTCTTTATTGTATTTCTTTCTTCTTTCATTATTTTAATGAAATGGCTTTTTGAGGTGTTTTATTCAAAAAATAAAAATTTACAACAAAACTTTGGTACAAGCTTATCTGTCAATTCGATTTGAGATGGATACCTCTAAAGAATGCTAGTGATATCTTGGTTTGGGACCTTTTCAAATTGTCAAAGCTGAGACTTTCTTTTTGGAAATGTGCAGTGACAACTCTTCTTTGGAGTGTTTGGTTAGAAAGAAACTCACGGTTTTTTAATGATGCTGCAAGTCCTTGGTGGTATACTTGGGATTCTATTGTTTTTTCGTACTTTTTGTTGGGAAAAGTTGTCAATCCCTTTTCTTTTTTTGTCTCCGGTACATTCCATGTATTATAAATGGAATCCTTTCCTTTAAATAGCTTTTTACTCTCAGCTTTTTATTTTCTGTTTTGAGGATCTCTCATCCTTCACATTGTATTGTATTTTTTCCTTGATCAATGGAAGTTTATCTTTTTATCACAAAAAAAAGGAAGAATTTTTTTTTTGTTGCTAAGAGGCGTAATTCACTGACATAAACCCTAAAAAACGGGGATAATCCTCAACTCACTTTATTTATAATCATAACCACCATTATTATAACAAATTCTTATCTTTCATTTTATCAATAAAATGGCCTTTTGAGGTCTTTGAGGAGTCTTTTTAAAAAAAAAATTACTATAACAAATTCACTAACTAATTACTAATGTTCCCTCAAAATCAATTCTATCTTACTTTGATCAAACTTGTATGGAAACAATACAAGAATTTTACCAAGAAGGTTCATCAATGCATAAAAGCTTTTAAGTTGTTCTGCTATTATATAATGGTGAAGTAACTTTAAAGAGTATATGTCTTCTTGCAGATTCTATTTAAACACTTGCAGGAGAAGCTTCTTCTCACTGAGGTATTATGCATTAAATAGGTCAATGATGACAAAGAACTATGATCTACTCTCTTTTTATGGTTCTAATGTTTTCTTCTGTGGTTATAGACAAAACTGAAGGAGTCCCAGTATCAATTGGCACCTTGGCGCTCTGAAGGAAGCCACTCAAATTTTCCACCACAGTCACCTTTTCACTCCATTGGTGCAGCCTTGACCACTTCAGTATGCTCACGTCTTTTCAGTTATGCCTCCTTTTTCAAGTTAAATATTTTTTCTCTTAATTTTCTAAATTTTATGCTAGAATAAAAATGGGCTTGAACTGGTTGCTCAACCGTCGTACTGGAATGGGAAGATCCCAGTTTCTTCTTCTGATGCTCAGACAACAGCTGATTGGGATCTAGCAAGTCACCATCAGATTGGTTTAGGTGTTGGGGTTGCAAAAAATTTCGAACCAGATGACTTGGGGAGGTATTCACTTCACGCAAGCAGGTGAGCCTGGTCACATGAAGACTGCTTCTGAACTGAATACAATAACAACCATCTCCATTGTTGGTGCGTTCTGCTTTCATGGCATATTTATGTTGTGCAGCCAGATGTGTTAGTATTATCCAGGGATGAATGTTGATATACAATACAACATTTCTATAAAAAAAAAAAATACAATACAACATCATATTATTTCATTGACTGACTGATAACTTTATTTTGTGCTGTGCTGTTCTGGAAGCCTATGTATTATTTATTGAGGATATATTAAAAAAATTAAATTTATCATAGCCCAATAGCTTAAGCTTTTTGGTTTAATGATGATGTTATATGATTAAGAAGTCTTGAGTTCAAATCTTTATAATGTTATTTCCTTTCCATTTTATATTAATGCTCCACGTGTTGGGGCTCCATTTTTTTGTTTTTTTTTATAAGAAACAAGCCATTTCACTGATGTATAAAAGAGCCCAAAAAAGGCGAAAGGAGATTACAAAAAAGCATTCCAATTGGAAGCAATGGTAGGAGCATAATTAACAAAAGATTTACAAATAGCACTCCACATAGAGGCATTTAGGACATTAACTTCCCAAACCTCAGCCCAAGATCTAGCCTTCCCCTAAAAAATTCTTCTATTACGCTCAAGCCAAACATTCCACATAAGAGCTCTCACCCCATTATCCCAAAGAAGTCTACTATTTTTTTGTGAAGAAGAATCGAGCCTCCTAGAAGAGCTAGAGTATTGTTGACATGATCCTTGTGAAAAATCCACTTCATATTGAAGATCTTGAAGATAGTCCTCCAAATGTCATGAGAAAAGCTATAATCAATCAAAAGATGAACAAGTCTTGCAAAGGCTGCACCAATTAGGTTGGAGGGAGATTCAAGGATTTCTAGATTGAAATTTCTGATTTGAATTGATGCCGTCATTGATCACCAACCAAAGAAACACTTTAATCTTCATATTGGACTTTCCTTTCCAGGCCAACTTGATATCAGTATTAATGTTGCCATTCCACAGGGTCTTGAGGGCTGATTTGCACGAAAATCCATAGGTCTTGTCCAGAATCCACACTCGCACATCATCTCTGCCATTTATATCCAACAACCTGATCTTTTGGGTCTATTGGTGATTTAATATGGGTGGTTTTCTCAGAGTGTCGGTCTTCATTTCCTATCAATAATATCGGTGGTTTTCCTCACTTTTATTAAACCCCATTTCTTCCATTCATTTAGTTATGCCATAGGAGATATTTTCTTACCAAATTTTGGATTCTCTCTTTCACTCTTTTCTTTTGGTATAAAAGACTTTTTTTGATTAACAATAGGAAAGTGACAAGGGAAAGAAGAGACAAGATGATCTCTCCTAGAACCGAAGGAGAATCCAAAGAAGGCCTCCAAGCAGAATGGATAATGAGTGATAAAAGCTTCTTTATGCATAGAGCTTGTTTAAGTTATATAAACAAGCAGTTGTCTCTAAAATCCAAAGCATCTGTAAACCAATCCAAAAAAAATTCTTCTATCCTTTCTACCTGAAATACCAAAGAGTTGCACGATAAACGTACACCTACACCTACTGCAAATTACTAGTACTACACATACATACCTAAAATTTCTCCTATCATTTCTTCTTTCATTCTCGGTGAGGGAGTGTGATGATTTTCTGCGGTTGTGGACTCCTAACTCATCCTGCATATTCTGTAGTAAAGAAGTAACCCCTATCGCCAAACCTTAGAGGAAGTTTTTTTGAGCCCCCCTTTTAAAGTGTGGGAAAAAGCCTATGGATTTCATGTTTATGCGCAATTAGGTGGCGGTCCGAGTCCTTTATTTTTGGGTATACAAGGTTATAGATCTTTTGACTTAGTTTCTTTGCGAAGCTTTTGTTTTTGTGCCCACTTATTAGTTATTTGTATCTTTTTAATTATTTCAATTAAATTGGCTTCTGAGCTGTCTTCTTAAAAAAATACACGTAGACCTACAAAACCATCCCTTTTCTCTTTGTTAATATAGTTATTATTTTCTTCTTTAGAAAAGAATAGAATTATTATTTCCCATTGAAAATAGCTCAAAATTCTATGGCTCTTCGTAGGGTAAGATGATTGGTTTGAAATGGTAGATGTTGTAGTTTGAAATGCATCTATTCAATCGTGAGGAAAATTTTGTCTCTAAGCTTTTGCATCTTACACTCTGCTTTAGAATAGTAGTGTTTGATGTCTTATGACTTCTATGTTTTGTACATATTTTATATCTTATTTTGCTTGAAGACATTTAATTATGCTAGCTTCAATTATTTTGAGAGCTTTGATACATTTCACTTCTTCAATGAAATATTCTATTTCTTGTAAGAAAAATCGTTACTTGATCTTGTTAATTATTCATTTTTTTTCACTTAAATTGTTATAATGCCCAATGATCCTCTCTAATGAAATGAAGCATGAGAGCAAATGTTTTCTTTTGGAATCATGTATAAGGTGTCACTGTAGACCCAGACTTCCATAAGGTTAACGTATGCTAGGTCCTAGGGATCCTAAAGCGGGAGTCTGTTCTAGATTTTTCGTCTGAACTTTGGTCTAAGTTACTTTTGACAGTTTGATTTGTCAAGGAAACAGAGAATTTTGTGGATGTGTGTAGTTTTTGCCCCGCCATGGTCTATTTGGATGGAGAGAAATGCTTGATTATTTGAGGATAAATCTAATCCTTGGGACTCTGTTTGGGATCTTATTATGTATGGTACTTTTTTTGGGCAAAGTTCATTAGAAGTCGGCTTATCCTTTCATGTCATGTATTCAAAGGGGAACTCCTTTTTGTAGTTTCTCATTTCTTTTTCTACTTTTTTCTTTTGTGGATTTCTCATCCCTTGTTGTATTTGTACTTTGTCTGTACTTTTGATTAATGAACGTTTTATCTTTCCTTAAAAAATGTTGGTGTATGATAATGTAGTTAAGTTAGGTAGCATTCCATGATGGAAAACCTTTTAGTTTTAAGAACCTGTCAGTTGGATAGGCCTTAGGACAAAAACAGTTAGGCAGGGATGTAGGAGAGGTGAGGGAAGGTGAGGGCATAAGGAATATTATCAAGAAAGATGAAACCACTTGAAGCTTGGAATTCAAGTTGAAATGAACAAGTATAACTTTCTGATTTTTTTCATAAGTTCTTTTAATTCCTATCAGTTAGCAGTGTTGTACATTAATTACTATTCATAACATGGTTTCTGGCTTATTTTTCTAGGGATGCTCCTCATTCCATTCCTTCAAAGCTTACTTCTGATGATCTACTTGGCACACGTTACAGTGAAGGAACGAACAAACAGGTGACATTTCGTGAACCAGTAAGCAATAATGAGATGGATGATCCTGATATGATCCATCAAACAGAAAGAGAACCTTTCACCAGCTGGAATTCTGGGCAATCTCCTCCAGCTGCCAACCTCGACGAGCCAAGCTCTTCTCATTCTCCAAATCTTCCTCCAGTCCTTGAAGAACCTTCACCTTCATTTTCTGAAGGTAAGTAAAGTATTTCTCCCATTTTCCTATTAGTATGTCAGTCCTAAATATTCCATATTGAATTGGTATTTGGCTTCAGATGACGATCCATTACCTGCTATTGAAGGCCTCCAAATATCTGGTGAAGCTTTTCCAGGACAAGTGCTCCAAGCATGTGGATACTCGATTAATGGAACAACTAGTTGTAATTTTGAGGTTTATTTTCATGAACCCAATATTCTATCCCGTTTCATTTTTTCTTGCTCTTGGTAACTGAATTTTTTTGTGAATTCATTAAAATGGAATTTGTTTTTTTTTTTTTTGATAGAAAGATAAACTTTCATTTGATCAAATTAGAATAAAAACAAAGTACAAGAGGATGAGGAATCCTGCAAAAAGAAAACAAAAGAAAAATAAAAATTACATAAAAGAATTCCATTATTAGAACATGGAATGTGTAGGAAAATCAAAATCTATATTATTTACAAATTTGGCCCAACAAAAAGTTCTTGAACTAAAAGAATCCCCAAGATTTGGATTCTCCCAAAAAATTCGAGAATTACGTTCCAACCAAATAGTCCATAGTAAAGCCACCACTCCACATTTAAAAAAAATTCTTCTTTTCTTTGCAACCTTCGAACCGAAAAAGTCCATAATCAAAAGATCTCTAGCATCCTTTGGAGGAACCCAACTCGAATCAAATTGTGAAAGAAGTTTGAACCAAAGATTGCTTGCGAAGTTGCAATGAAGAAAAAGGTGAGAAGCCGATTCACAACTTCTATAACACAAAAAACAAGTATGTGGAGACAAAGAAGAATTGGGAAAACGTGATTGCAAGACATCCCAGTGACAAGTTTACCTAAATAAAAAGTCCAAAGAAAAAATTGGATTTTGGGTTAAAAACCTGAAAACCAAATTGAATTGGAAGGGAAATGAACCGAAGGAAGAGGAAGGAAAAGAAAAGAAAAGAAAGATTTGGAAGTGAAAGTGCCCGAAGGATGAAGGATCCAAGATAGTCTATCATTAGAGGAAGAAGGGAAAACATTTGAAATAAGACTAAGAAGAGATGAAAATTCCAAAAATTCCGCATCTTTAAAATTTCTAAAGAAAGAGAGATCCCAAGACTTAGTTTGCAAATTAAAAAGAGAGGAAATGGTGGCAAAACGATTATTAGTAATACGATACAAAAGAGGGAAAGATAAAGAAAGAGAGGAATCAGTAATCCAAATGTCTTCCCACAAACGAATATCAAGGCCATTACCAAGAATGATCTTTGTGCCCTTAGAGAAAGAAGGAACACATTTTGAAATAGATTTCCAAGGGCAACGAAGGGTCCCAAAATTCACAATCAAAGAATTCCAATCAAAATTAAAAGATACAAACTTGCTTTTTAATGAAAGAAGCCCAAAAAGAATTTGATTAAGAATAAAAGCGCCAAATCCATTTTCCAAGTAAAGCCAACTTTTTTAATTCAAGATTACCAATACCCAAACCACCCAAAACTTTAGGTTTACAAACAGTTTTCCAATTAACAAGATGAAATCTTTTCCCTTCCCCAATATCATCCCGAAGAAAGTTTCTAAAAATCCTTTCCAAAATCAAAACAACCTTTTTAGGCATTTTAAAAAGTGACAAAAAGTAAATTGGGAGATTTTGGAGTACTGAAGAAATGAGAGTTAATCTACCCCCCTAGAAAAACACCCTTTCCTCCAACCATCTAGTCTAGAAGAAACCTTATCAATAGCTTAGAGGGATTTCCGCCTAAAGGGAGACCTAAATATCTAATAGGCCAATTCCCATTAGCACAACCACCAATGGAGTTTGCTAAGAAAGAAATTCTAGAATTGTCCACATTTAAGCCAAGTAAAGAACTTTTAGCTAGATTAATTTTCAAGCCAGGCAAGACCCCAAAAAATTTAACCACTTCCAAAAGATTGAAAAGAGAAGAATCCTTATTTTCTAAAAAAAAGATGGTGTCATCAGCAAATTGAAGTTGAGATAAAGCAACATTATCATGACCAATATGGAAGAACTCAATGACTTGAGATTTGACAGTTTTATCCACCAAACAAGATAGAACATCACTCACGAGGTTAAAAAGGAAAGGTGAGACAGGATCACCTTGTCTAAGGCCACGGGAAGCTTTAACAAAACCTTTGGGACAGCCATTCACAAAGATAGAGAAATTTGCACTTTTTAGACAACCCAAAATCTAGTGTCTCCATTTTGAACCAAACCCCTTATTTTGAAAGATCGAGTCTAAAAAACCCCATTCAACATGATCAAAAGCCTTTTCAAAATCAATCTTAAAAAATAAGACCTTTTTTCTTAGGATTATGTTCTTCAATGGCTTCATTAGCAATCAAGATTGGATCTAGAATTTGCCATCCTTGAACAAAGGCTGATTGAGTTTGAGCAATAGTAGAACTCATAACTGATTTTAGCCTAGAAGCTAGCACTTTAGCAATGATTTTGTAAAGGTTAGTAACAAGAGAAATTGGTCTAAAATCTGTAAGAGAAGCAGCAGTACTTTTTTTAGGAATGAGCCAAATGGGGGTAGTATTAGTGCGCAAATTAATTACCCCATTCCTATAGAAATCTGAAAACACGTTTAAGAGATCCACTTTAATCAAATCCCAAAACTTTTGAGAAAATTCCATAGAAAAACCATCTGGCCCATGGGAATCAGTATTTTGTATTCCAAGCCAGAAATTTTACCCGTGAGAAATTTGTAATCCGAGCCACAGAATTTTGTATTGTCCCTTTTACTCAAACTTTGGAAGAAGCTTTTCAGTACTTTCGACATTTATGGGCTGTTTCTTCATGACTTCTTTTCTGCTATTTATGGGCTGTTTGTGGTTCGCTGTTGAAAGATAAAGCTCTTGTCTTATGGTTAAATGCTATTAGAGCTCTCTTTTGGCTCATTTGGTGGGAAAGAAACAAGAGGATCGTTCAAGATGTTGCTATGGACTTTCATGATATTTGGGACCTCTTAGTTAGATTTACTTTTTTATGGAGTGCCTGTTCGAAGGTTTTTTGTAATTACTCTCCTTCTTTGATTGCCCCTAATTGTAGGATTTTTTTTAATAATCCTTGGGCCCTCTTTTTGAAGACCTCTTTTCTTATATCAATGAAACTCTCTTATACAAAAAGAAAAAAAATTGTGATCCTCAGCCTTGCGAGTTAGGGATGACAATTTATACTTATCTAAAAATATATCCCCCATATATTATAAATATCAGAATCCACCCGGTCAAAGTGATCAAGATTTTTGGGACATCCCCTATACATTACCAATTGATTACAAAATCAGAATCCTGCCTTTCAATGTGATTAAGCCCAAAGACAACACGCAGCTTCAATCTATCGCTCATCCAGTGCATGGCTTTCTAATTTTTGTCTCAAATATGCTTCTATTCCTTTTCAATGTAGAGAAGTCAAAACCCATAAAATAGCTTTGGATACAAATTTTCAGAATAACTCCCTTCTCTCATATTAAATATACTAAATCACCATTAGACCTAAAAGTAAAGCAAGCTTTTGGGTCTAGTGGTGTTTTAACATATTTAATATCTTAGAAGCTGAGCCACCATAAAATCCTGATGTTGGTTTCAGACTATTGTATTAATTTATTTATTTTTACATGTGGTCTCGTGGCCTATTGGCTAAATCTGCTTGCAATTAGCTAAAATTAATTTATTTATTTTTGATAAGAAACGGGGACTGTTGTATTAATTTTTAATGGTCCTTGTTTTAAAATTGCAGTGGGTGCGGCATTTGGAAGATGGATCTGTCAATTACATTGAAGGTATTACTTCTTCCATGTACGTTTTGGTTCACCCTTTCTTTTAAATCTCATGTAGTTTAAATAATAATAGGGGCCAAGCAACCAAACTATCTTATTACTGCGGATGACGTCGATACCTACCTAGCTATTGAAGTCCAGCCTTTGGATAACAGGAAGCGGAAGGTGTCATATCTGACTCACACTAAATATACTTTAATTTTTTTTCTTAAAGAAAGATTTATATTTTTATGAAAAAATATTGAAGTATTATATATATTTATTTACTTTCTTCCCTTCAACTTTTCTTGATATTAGAATGTACATTTGTCATTTCAAGTTTCATAACCTTGTTGTGAAGAATTGCTTTGCTTCAACAATTTTTGTTACAATAGAAGTTTTCATTCAGGTGTATCCTAGCTTTTTTTACCCATGTACTTCAGTCGATTCATCCCATCAGCCGATCATTTGATTGATCAACGGACAATGCGGGCCCCACGTATCTGAAATTTGGTTGCTTATTTCTACTAACCTAATTTTAAAACATTGTGTGTGGATCACTTAATGCCTTAATACCCTATGCAACCCACACCCGCATCTCCACCATTCCCTCTTTCCTATTTTCAATTTTGCGCTCTCTTTGGTAGAAACCTAGATCTATACAGCTCCATGACTTCGATTACCCTTTTTACTCCATGATCTATAAATGGAATATATCCTGTTGTGTAATCTTGTTGTGGCGGCACATTTTTGGGTGATTTGGATTGAGAGGAACAACCGTATTTTCAACAATATGTCTCGTGATCATCATCAGCTTTGGGATCATTTTTTGTATTTCATTTATCTTTGGTCAAAAAATAATGCACATTTAAATTTTGGTGTAACTTTTTCTTCTTTACCTTGGAACTCCTTTTTGTAATCTCTTTTGGAGGTGTTCTTAACCTCTTGTACATTTTTTTCTTTTAATATAATTGTTGTGAATTCTTCTTTAAAAAAAAAAGTTCATCTTTCTATCGAAAAAGTAATTATCAAAAAGTAATTGGTTGAGTTGCTTTGAAGTGTATTAAGGAATCTAGGTTTCTTCTGTATGCGTGGAGGTAGAGGAACCTGGAGGAAATCAGGGAGTGATGGAGAGGGGAACGGTGAGCTCAGATCCTTTACGGTGCTTTATAATTTTCCTAGTACCTTAACATACTACGAAGTTCAATACATTGTTCGGAGACAACAGGGCACATTCTGTTTCATTGTAGCTTCTCTCAAGAAATTTGGTTCTCTTTTTTGAAGACATTCAGTATGTTATGGACTTTTCACCAAAGACATGAAGACAACACCGTGGCCTTGCTAGGAGGGGCAAGATTGTTTCGTAAAAAACAGTCAAGGGTGCTTTGGGATAACGGAATTAGAGCTATCCTTTGGAATCTATGGCTTGAACGTAATAGAAGGATTTTTGATGGCAAGGGTAGATCGTGGGGTGAGGTTTGGGAGGCTTGCGTTCTTAATGCCTCCATTTGGAGTGCAAATTGTAACTCCTTTTGTAATTATAATCCTTCTCTTATTGCCTCCAATTGGAAGGCCTTTTTGTAACTTTCCTTTGCCACCTTTTGGCTTTTTCATCTATCAATGAAATAGCTTGTTTCTTATCAAAAAAAATATATTGGTGAGATAGACTCTATCTCATAAGTGTCTTGAGGATAGATACTGAAACCTTTGATCAATTCCCCCATCCTTTTCAAAACAGGTTTCTTCTTTTGGGCTGCGTTTCAAAAAGCAATAAGCGAAAAAAAAAGCGAGGGTTGCACTGTTAGGATGGGAATAAAGGGTATATTAGTAAATAGTGTGAGAGTTTGTTAGGGAAAGTGGTTATAAAAAGGTTATGTAGAAATGGTGTTAGGGCATCCATATTTTGAGTATTGTAGTCTTTAGACTATTGTAAGGGAGAGTTCTAAGCCTCTCAAATGCTTAGTAGTTTCTTTGATTTACTATTTCAATACTAATATCAGTTCGGATCATATCAATTGGTATCAGAGCTGTTCAATCCTTGGGAATGGATTCTGAATCTAGGTCTAAATTGATGCTGGAAATCATGGATAAGATTGATGATTTCGTGAAGGAGCGGAAAGAAGCCCGAGAAGAGGTTGAGAAAACCACGAAGGAGGTTATGAAGAGTTTTGAGGAATTGAAAGAAGAACTGAAATGTCTAGGTGAAATGTGGAAAGAGTTGCAAGATGAAGGTGAAAGAGAAGAAGATCGAGCGGACGAACAGACTGAAGTAGATATTCAGAAATCAACTAATGGAGGTAATTTCGATGAGGAAATAGAGGAGAGTTACAATTCTGTAGAAGTATCTCTTGTAACTAAAAAGGAAGATACTCATTTGAATGAAGAAGAGGAAATTCCTGGTTTGAGATTGAGTGGAATCAAATGGCCAAAAATTCGACAATCGAAACCATTCAAGCTAAAAAGAAACAGATCGACAAGTTTTCATACATCTATGAATCAGAGAATCCGAAAGAGAAGAGTAAACTCGGAAAAAGACCGGAAGTGGAGGAATCTATGGTCGACGAAGAGATGGCGATACTGGCAAACGAAGCTTTCAAAGCGAGGTAAAGATCCGACGGATAGTCGGAAAGAGAAAGTAACTCGGAGGGCCTATCGGAAAACAAATCTTGCTGCTTGGTTTGCTTTGTGGTATTACCTTGAAGAAGAAAGCCTTAACCCTTTGGTGTAATGCTATTAGGGCCATTCTCTGGCTCATTTGGTGGGAAAGGAACTCCTTATGGTCGGCCAATTCTAAATGTTTTTGTAATTACACGCCTTCTCTTACTACCTCTAATTGGAAAAGTTTCTTGTAATTCCGGGGTGGCTTCCTTTTGTATCTTTCTTTTCATTTATCAATGAAATGTTTAGTATTCAATTTTTTTTTTCTTGTTGTCTCTATTTCGATCCCGGTTTGTTCCCTCGTCGGGGTAAGATTTTCCGGTGAGGGAGCACCTTCATTTGACCTTTTAAGAGATCTTCTAAATTTCGAAATCTTGACGCTCATCAAATCAAGCGCCCAAATTCAGCCTTTTCCTCGTATCATTCCATCGCAATTAGGGTTTGTTTTGTTCATTATACCTAGGTAAAACTAGGGTTTGGATCTTAGAATACAACCTTTGAATGGTTGTTTGTTGTCACCAACCACCCCTATGAAGAACTACTACCCACCCGAGTCTGCCACTACCAGATTCTGTTGCCATCCTTCGTTCGCCTGTCACAGGAGTCCGCCACCATTCTTATTGGAACCTTGCCGGAATCCTACCGGAAACTTAATTTTCGTCGGAATCATGTAGTTTGGGAAGAAAACAGTGCACGGTTGGGACAGAAATGAAGTTTTTTACTTGCTGTCCAGATTTGCTTATTTGGCTTGTTTTCCAAATCTGTTTTTTAGAATTTTTTGTTTGCTGACTGATCAAGTTTTGTATACCCATTCGTTGGCTAATTTGGGACTCTTTGTTAGGTTTTGAAAGCTCCAATTGGATGTCATCTCTAGTCGTTTGTTTGGATTTTGTGGACCTTGGTGTGCCGTTAAGGTTTCTTCCATTATACCTAGATAATTCTTGGGTTTGGATTATGTTATGGTTATTTGTTGACACCCCTCCACATAGGAGGGAAGTGAAACCGCTAGTGATACCGTTTGTCCAAAAGTCAATAATCACGTCAATTTGTCTGATGGTTCGCTCTACTTTCGATGTCGGTTCTGCCGTACATCTTTGTTCGACATCAGTTTTGTTTGCTTCCACTCTGTGTTCGATGATGCTTTCTCCGGGCATCACTCATAGCTTTCGCTCAACGAAGACATTGATTAATGAAGTCATATTTGGGTCAAGTGTTTAGCAAACTCAAGTTGGTCTATGTTATGCCATCTTGAGTTTGAGGGGGGATGTTAGAATATATATTATGATATTCCTTATTTAGATTAGGGATATTTTCCTTATCTTTTAGTTTCTTTGTTTAAGTTAGTTTCCTAGTCTACCTAGGTTTACTTCTCTATATAAGTCGATGTAACCTTCATACAATTTAACCTAATACAATATTTCATTAGTCTTTCCGTTTACAATTTTTATTTGAAATAATAATATATTTCAAATAAAATATCTATAGTTATTATTGAAGACAGTTGGTTAGTCTATCTGATAGATACATGAATTCCCTATCTTTCTTTCAATTGTTATTTTATCAATTTACTCTTCATTCTATTTATGACTTGCATTCTTTTTCCATTGCAGGGAGAGCTTGTAAAGGTGTTTGCCAATGAGCACCGAAAGATCACTTGTGGTAAGTAATTTAGTGGACATAGTTAAGATTTTGGTATTCGTTGTTTCTCCTCAAACAGACATCAGATTTAGTCTCCTTAATTACTGAATAAGTATGAAGTGTGAGGAGTAGAAAAGATGTACGTTCCCAATAGAATTTGTATGCTCCAAAAATTGGCAAGATAATAAAAAACTGTGTAAAACCCACCCAGCTTCAGAAATGACTATTCACGAATGAAAGAAGTCTAAAGATTTATCTTGTGGCCCATCCAGCGAAACAAAAGAAACACTGTCTCCTTTTCTTTTTAGATACTTTTCTTCTCATGCATATTTTTGCACTTGCTTTTTTTCCCCCACCATGGTTCTGCCAATGGCTGTACCTCTTTGCAGTATCTAAATCTCTCTTTTGCTTAGATGAGAAAAGTACACTATAAGTTTTATAATTAAATATCAAATGTGTTATCATTCTCATTCCTAAGAAAGTTGATGCCCTGGTTGTGACTGACTATCGTCCCATAAGCCTAACTACTTGTTTGTATAAGATGTTGACTAAGGTGCTAGCGGACAGATTGGAAAGAGTGCCCCTTCTACTATTTCTATCTTCCAGAACGCGTTCATTAGAGGGAGGCAGATTGTGGAATCCATCCTGGTGGCTAATGAGATTGTGGAGGATGTTAGAAGAAGCAATATTCAAGGGGTGGTGATTAAACTTGACTTAGAATAAGCTTATGATAGTGCTTCTTGCTTTAGATTCTTGAGAAAAAGGCTTTTCCTCAAAATGGTGCAATTGGATGAAATGGTGCCTTCAAAGCGTTAACTTCTCTATTCTCATCAATGGTAGGCTAGAGGCAAGTTCAAGGCTTCAAGGGGAATTAGGCAAAGGAGACCCCCTCTCTCCTTTCCTTTTTCTCATTGTGGCTGATAGTTTTAGCAGGCTTCTTCTTAGCTTTCAAGGCTGGTAATGTTGAAGTCTCCCACTTACAATTTGCGGACGATACGCTTCTTTTCTCCCATTTTAATATGGTTCAGCGGTCTAATCATGCTAGAGCAGTGAATCAGTTTGAATCAGGTTCAGGGATACTTGTTAACAGGATGAAGTCTACGGTGGCTGGCATTAATCTTAGTGATGTTGAGCTCCTGGCAGTGGCTGGGTTGTTTGGGTATGATACTACCTCCTTTCCTCTTAGCTATCTTGGTCTGCCCCTTGGTGGCAACCCTTCCTCTCGTGGCCTTTTGGGATCCGGCGGTGGATAAGATTGATATGAGCATTGCTAAATGGAGGAAGCTCTACATATCAAGGGGTGGAAGATTAACCTTGCTCCACTATGTTTTGAGCCATACCTACTTTCTTTCTGTTTTTAAAGCCCTTGTTCGTGTCTCCAAATGTATTGACAAATCCCTAAGGAACATTTTCTGGGAAGGGATCAAAGGCAGTGGAGGAGATCACCTAGTGAATTGGGATAAGATTCCCCCTCCTTTCATTAAAGGGGGATTGGCTTTTGGATGTCTAAGTAAGAAATAGGGCTGTAATCAGTTCGGGTTCTGTCGGTTTTGGATTGAATCCGAAACCGAACCAATAATGGGGGACAAATTGAGCAAAAACCGACTCCGAACCGACATATGCACGAACTGATAGCCACCAAATCGATGATTAATCGGTTTGTGTTTCGGGTTGGGCCGGGTCTTTTTTGGTCTACTTGATTTGGTCA
Organism: Gynostemma pentaphyllum; assembly: GCA_028015215.1. Taxonomy (NCBI): domain Eukaryota; kingdom Viridiplantae; phylum Streptophyta; class Magnoliopsida; order Cucurbitales; family Cucurbitaceae; genus Gynostemma; species Gynostemma pentaphyllum. The sequence goes on along the minus strand of CM051355.1, from coordinate 68,383,015 downwards.
ATATTGGCGGGTTCGGGTCAGGTATGAAGAGATAGAATCACAACAAATCCTAATTGATTTAATGAGTATTAGTATATTAGGATACTATTAGGCCATTTTAGTAATTTTGTTTTAGTTAGCTTTTTTTATAAATAGGGGCTTTAATCTTTGTATTTGGACAACTTTGATGATATTCAATAACGAATTGTCTTTTAATTCTTGGAGCTTAGTCTCTTAAAAATTAGGTTGCATGACTTTGAACAAGATATTGTAAATCCTTCCAAGCCCATTCTTGGTTTGGGCAGTGGGCCTGCTCTCCACATGCCTAAAATTAAAAAGAAAAAGGAGACTCTTTGGAAGGAGATGGAGAAAAGGAGACAAGAGATTGAGGCTGATTTGAATCAACCCAAGAGACCCTCTTTTAAAGAGAGGGATAAAGATAAAATAAGTTTTAAGAAAAGTGAAATTAATCACACTACTAGCTATCTTATAAAAAAAAATCACACTACTAGCTTGACTAAAAAGGCAGTGACTGATTCTGACAATGAGTTCTATAACTCTAGTCTCTATGAAGAAGAAGAGGGAGACTTCTCTAACATTGAAAGAGTTCTATCCTTTACTCAGGAAGATGGTCAGAATTTTGTTGCCTTGTTTAAAGAGTCTGATGATGATGGTGAAGAAACAAAGGAAGGATGTTTTTATTCCCCTGAACCCTCAAACTCCATCCCTGTGGTGTCCTCTACGTCTCTTCAAGGCACTTTGGATCTCACTACTGTCCTTGAAACCTAAGAGGCTCTTCAAATGCTTTGCCCTGATCATCATTTGCAAACCTCAGCTTTTGAAGAGTTAGTTATTAAAGGGAAGGATATTATCTTCAAGGACTGTTGGGGGGAAAGAAGGTCCAGTCTCGCAGAGTGGCTTAGATTATCATAGACTTCTATTGCTCCAATCAAGAAGAAGAAAATTAAGAACAAGGCAAAAAACCAGTCTGAACCGTCCCTCCATGCTCCATACTGATTCCTTAGAAGACTGGTTTGAAGTCATTGGGGATTCCAAGGGCTCTTTCATCTCTTTTGATGTTAATGGGGAGGAAAGGAGTATTAGACTAGCCCATTGGCTAAGAATTATTAAGGCTAATATTACTCCTACTAAGGAAAAAACAGTGCTAATGCTACCTAAAACCCCAGCCTCGGATACTAAAGGTAAAAGGGAGTTGCTAAGGCTTAAAAGCACAATCAATTATGAGAAATCTGAAGCCCAGAATTCCTCTCATCAAGGTGCTAAAGGTGGTTCATGAAAATTCTCAGCTGAATGTGAGGGGGCTTGGGGCTTTGTCTAATAGGAGCCTCATTAGAGATCTGATCCATAGTCAAGATCCAGATATTTTAGTTATCCAAGAACTAAACTGATTTTTGTTGATAGAAATCTGGTTTTAACAGTTTGGAGGAGTAGTTCTTTGTTTAATTTTTGGGACACTAGTGTTCTTAATGCCTCCATTTAGAGTGCAAATTGTAAAGGTTTTTGTATCTATAAACCCTCTACCTTAGCCTCTTTTTGGTAGGTTTTTTTTGGGTAATCTTTGGCCTTTTTCGCTTTTTCATTCATCAATATGAAATAGCTTGTTTATTATCAAAAAAAAAAAATCCTTCTCGACAAGGCATGAAAAAGAATGTTTTTTTAGTTTTTTTTTTGGGAGTCTTCGCTTTTGAGAGAGAGAGGTAGAGGCTTAAGAGATGCACATGTTATTTTTTCGTAATAAGCCTCTACCTCTTCTGGTATGTAATTGGATTAGGTTTTTTTTTTTTTAAAATGTATATCGGTTCGGTTCTGGTGGTACTCGGTTTTTCTAGAGTAAACCCAACTAAGCAATATGTATATCGGTTTTTACTCGCAAACTGAAACCGAACCGATTAGTTTCGGTTCTTTTTTTTTGCGGTTCCAGTTCGGTTCTCGGTTCGGTTCGAATTTTGGGTTCCGTCTTGCACTTCTAGTAAGAAGAATGAGGCCTTGCTCCTTAAATGGTTGTGGAGATTCCCTAAGGGACCCCACCCCACTCCTTTGGCATAGAGTTATTGCTGGAATTCATGGAAGCGATTATGGGGGGTGGTGTTCCAAGCTCAATAGTAGAAGTATCAATAGGAACCCTTGGAAACAGATCCTTAAGCTCAAGGAGCTCATGGATGCTAATTGTACCTTCCAGATTGGTAATGGCTGCAAGACTTTATTCTGGGTGCATGTTTGGCTAGGTGAGTCGACTTTAGCTTCTCAATTCCCAACTATTTTTTCCATAGCTAATTCGAAGTCTCTTCCAGTCAGTAATTTATGGGTTGGTGACACTAATTCTTGGGTGATTGAGTTAAGAAGGAACTTAAAGGACTGGGAGGTGGAGGAGATGCTTTCTTTACTCGCTCTTTTGGAGCCTTTCAAGCCTTGCCCTCGGGAGGATAGCAGAACTTGGACGCTAGTTGTTACTAATGGCTTTTCTTGTAGCTCAGCACTCAAGCTTCTTTGCGACACTTCAGGCAGCACTAATGATAATCTGAATTTCATTTGGGGTGGAAAGTCTCCCAAGAAATTAAGGTTTTTCTTTGGCTTATTATTAACAATGGCCTTAATTCTAACCAAAGAATGCAGGCTAGAAGGCCCTAGCTCGCCTTACAGCCTGAGTGGTGCAATCGTTGTAGGAAAAACTCCGAATCTACGGGTCACCTCTTATTTGAGTGTAGCTTTTCCCAAAACACACCTCTTAATTTTAACGTTGCCTTTTAAAATTGGTTTAGTATCTATAGGTTGGAGATGATGGCCGGTACACTAAAGAGATGAACATTGGTAGTCAAGCCAACGTTTTAAAAGGCTAAAGGCAGTCTTAAGCCTTTCTTCTTCTTGAAGAGGCGAGGCATAAGCCTTTAAGCGGTACGTAAACCTTAATTTAAATAACATTACATACAAAAATGGACTCAAATTTTCGGAAAAGTAGTAAATTGACCCATTTCATGTGGTTTGAAGATTGTAAGCCTCTTATCATCCAATGAAGGCGTAAGCTTTGGGGTTAAATATTCTAGTCTCGCCTTGAGGTAGGCGTAAGCCTCAAAAGCATTTTAAAAGATTTTGAGGAGCCTATGGTGGAATATCTCCAAGCTCAAAAGTTCTCGACATTCAAAGCATTGGGGAAGGACCAGATTTTGGTTAGACCAATGGTTGGTTGATCAATCTCTTGGTCTCTTTTCTTTTCCTAGGATTTTTGTTGTTACTTTGTCTAAAGGGACCTCTGACAAAGAAACTTGGGACACTTTTTTTCAAATTCTTGGAATGTTAGAATTTGAAGAAGTCTCACGAAGTTAGAGCTGGTTGAGTCTGTTGATTTGCTTAAGCTCTTTTGCGACTTGGGGAATTCTACTGATAGGATTTGGTGGAGTGTTTCCCCTTCCCCAGCGAGTTTTCTACCTATTCGTTTTCCAAAGAGCCTTTGGTGGGTGGCATGATGAATGTGTGGAGTTTTGGAATCTGAACGTATTAGAGTAAAGGCTTTCGCGCAGCTCAATTCCTTGCTTTGTTCTTTCTATAGTAAGGAGCTGGAAGAAGGAAAAAAAGAATAAATAAGACTTAATCTCGTTGTCTGCATGGAATCAAGCCATTGGGTGCAAGTAGATTTACAAGATCAAGCATAAAGCATATGGCTCGCGCAAGGGAAAGCTTAAGAACTACATGAGTCGCCCACTCGTCCCTCTAGAAAGAGAAAGAAGATTATAAAAAAAAAAGTAAAAAAAAGGGGGTTACCGAAAAGGTCCAAAGAAGGAATGGTTTTAGAATAAGATTTTGGGAGGATGTTTGGTTTGGGCTTTCTTCTTTTAAAATCTTTATTTCCTCATCTTTTGTTAATTTCATATGATGCTGAATGTTCCATCGCATTCTTGTGCAACCGTTTAACTTCTTGGAATCTTTTTTCAAACAAATCTCAATGAGGTGAAATTTTTGTGGCTTCAAGATATTCTCTCGTTTGCGCATTTTATTTAACCTAGTGTTGATTCTCACATAAAATTTATGGTCAAGGATCCTTTTGGTTCTTTCACCTTAATGTCTATTTCAACGCCTTTTCTTTTTCTCCCTCTCCCTCTTCTTTTCTTCATCATTTTGTTTTGCTCAAAGGTATCTCTATCAAGATTCAAAATTTTCTCTGGTTAGTGACGTTTTAGAGAAGATAAATACTTAGTGATGAATCTCTCTTTCTCAGTGTCAACTTTGTGAAAAGGTCAAAAGGATCATGAGTTTGTTAGTCGCTTGTTTTTTCATTGTGACTGTACATGTCAAATATGGGTCGTGTGCTTCATTTTGGTCTCACGTGGGTTACGCCAAAGGAAGTTATCTCTTTATTCTTGTTGGATGTTTTGTAAAGGTGGGAAAGGAAAAAAGGATTTTTGGATTTCTGCATTGGCTGACCTCTTTTGGATTATTTGGAAGGAATGAGGTTGAAAAGGTTGCGAAAGAAAATCGTGGAGTTTTGTTTTTATGTTGCTTTCCCAATGTTGACGTTCTTTTAGTTTTAGTTATTTTCAAACTCCATGTCCTAATGGTCAGTCATTTTTCTAGTGAGTTATTTGGAAGAAAGAAATAATCACGTCTTCAATGATGAAGCTTAAGATTTACCTCTGGGATAAAATATTTGCCTTTTATCAATATATATTATCAGTTTCCTATAAAAAAAAATTGGCATTTCAATTTTTGTTTTGACCTTCTCAGCTATGTATTTACCTAGGAATTCTTTTCTGCTACTTAGTTCTAGGTGCTATTCTTTTTTTCTCTTGTATTGGGGATTCCTCGTCCTCACTTTTCTTTTGCTTTATTAATTAATAATATTGTTGTGAATTCATAAAAATATAGGTGGTGGTGTGCCAAAAAATACGAGTTCTTTTTTTTAGACATCTAATTTTGGCATAGTTTGTGATTGACTGGATTAATAGGATGCTTTTGTAAGATTTTAAAGGTGGAAAATTTGTGGTCTAAATAATTTTTTTCCTGTAGGAATGTTAGACCAATTAGATTTTGTCTCTTCTGGTAGTTTTTTTAGTGTAGTGGAGTTTGTTTCCAATGTGCGCTTATTTAATGAAAAGAAAATTTTTAGCCCTTTTTTTTTAGATTTCTATTTTCTTCTGTTATTGAAATTGTCATATTTTGATAAAAACAGAATTGTTGAGAACCTTCATATTAGCTCACAGATTTCATTTTATACGTCAGTTGCATTAAAACTTACTCACAATTCCTTTTTTTTTCCCCTCAACAGAGCCTGACATGCAGAACCACATAGAGAAGACTCTTTATAGTGGTCATACTTCATATAAAGTGTCCATGTCGGTATGACTTGCACTTCTAATTTCATTAATAGGAAGACATGCATGTGTGCATCTGCATGCACACCAACCCCGAATTTATAATGGAATCTTAGCCAACCACAATTTTTTTCTTCATTTTTGCTCTTTGACAGACTGGATATCTTGATATATGGGAACCTGCCACACTTTCTATCAAAAGGGAAGGATACAGTATAAAGTGTAGTGGGCCTAGTGGATTTGTGGTCACTGAAAAATTTTCATCAAACACAAATGTAAGATCTCTAAAGTTTTCTATTCTTTTTCTTGCACGATGTAAAAAACTATGCCACCTTCAATAATTTTAAAATATTTTTGATGAAGTTATTCTGCACCCATCTCAATGATTACGACATGTTATTGTTTAGCATAAGGTTATTGGTGTGACATGTGTGATTAAAGGAGGTGTTTGTGAGTTAGCCTAGACACCTTTGCTTATCCAAAAAAAAAAAAAACAAATGGCGTAATTTTTCCTATAACCTTTTTCATTTATGTTTCAATGGAACTTTGCAATGAAAGGGTTTTTGTTTGGGTGGAACTGTGCTAAGAAAGTATTGTACTCGTTTGGGAATTGGATGAATGTACAAGTCAGAACATCTGTACTAAGTTTTTCTTTCTGAGGCTAGCTAAACAATGCTGTATGAAATAGCCAAAAAGAGGCCAAACAAAGTTACAAAAAGCTAGCTAAGAACTCAGTATGCTAGCTAACACTAATTTTTGTCAAGACTATGAGCCAATTTGGTACTGTAAGGTTGTTTGAAAAATTACTTATGGCCATGTTGTAGGAAAGTGAGTTGAGACAGGAAATAGTGGCAGAAAAATGAAAAATATTCTTAAATAATCCATGTTGTAGCCCTTCTATTTATTTTTAAGATTTTTGAGTGGTTAATAATCTCCACTGGCATGTAGTTAGGACTGGACATCTAAACACCCTTCCCCTTCATAATTACTTTTAGCTAACGTGTTTCATTTTAGAAAATGTAATTGATCAAATTGATTATTCTTTCCCTTATGGTTCTATATTTATGTGTATATATATTTTCTTCCTTGCAGGTTTCGATTCCGTACGGACATCCTACTGAGTTCTTATTAACCGGTTCCAGTAGTGAAGTGCATCATTTGCGAGCAGAAAACAGCACTGCAGATATTAGCGGGTGAGTAGGGGAATCAGAATGCATTCTCTTGCAAATAATTTCTTTTAAAGAAATGAGATGTGTATTACATAGTTCTTTTATATGTTAAGATCATTAAGAAACTTCAAAATGCCCCCATCCCACCCCTCCAGAAAAAAACATTGAGATTGACCAAAATTACTCATATTTTTTCTAGCACTGACACCTCTATTATGAAACTTTTTTTTGGGGTTTCCCCAAATCACTTTATTTTTTCCTCGAAGAATTTTCCGATGATTTGTAGGAAACCAATTCTAAGTTACGTAATTTCTTGAACAGTGCAACCATGCATTGTGCTAATTGATACAACATGTGCAACTGCATGAAAAGTTTGTTTTTTCTAAAAAAATGATAACTGATTTGTACTTTGTAGTACAAATGCATAAACACAAGAAATAAGATTCTTGTTCAAGTTTGTGATAATATGAGATGCAAAGCCTTTATGCCTGCAAAAAGAAAATTTAATTATTATTATTTGCTTGGTACTAGAACTCACAAGAAGGGTGTGAGGAAAATTAAATTTTTCTGTGCTTCTTGGTCTCAATTTTTTGGTGTAGCTTCTTGATTTTTTATTTCTTTCCTTTCAAAATTTTCTTTTCCTGCCATCAATCATACGAGCTGATTAAAAATTAGCCGATTTACAGTTAACATGTTGGGAAAAATTAGTTATAACAAGTAATTTAATTATAATTCACTACATTGCCTACTGGGGGACTGCTTTCTTGGCTGTGCATTAGATCAAGTTATTATAGAAATGTGTCTGATTTTAAATAAGATTTTTTCAATGACATTGTCTTCTGTTTTGTTTTTAACTTTTATTTTGTTGTTGTTGCAGTTTCAGAGATACCATTGTGCTAACATTGAGATTGTTCATTTTAAGGGTACGACTTCTCATTTTTAGTATATTTCTTTGCCTGCTTATCAAGAATCTGATCTACAATATGTTTTGCTTTTTGTTTATTTAAGAAACCTGTTGTTGAACATAATCACAACCTTATTCTTTATTGTAATTTTGTATTTTCTAAAAGCCATTTTTTAAAAGAAACTATTTCATTGAAAGGATGAAATAGACAAAACTCAAAGATTACTAAAAATTCCTCCGATTGGGAGCAATCAAGGATGGTAATAATCACAAAAAAAAAAAAAAAAATTGGTAGAGGAACTTCAAGGGTAGCATGCCACACCACCGAAGTAATCTTTTTCACTGGCCATTCTTGATGGCTCCGTACCAAAGCAGATGCACGTGGAAGTAAAAATATTTCTCCTTAATATGTTTTTTTGAAAGGAAACTGATAATTATATTAACAGCAGTCATTCCAACTTAATTAGTAACTAGCAACTTATCTCCTCTTTAACAGTAATCCCACAGCATTAGCTCATTAAAAGTGAATAACTGACCAGAAGAAAAGATAATTTACAAGATAAGATACATCATATTTGGTATAAGAACGGGCTGTAAATTATGTTTATAACCACATATATTTCTTTGAATGTAATGTATACACTTTGATTTTCATCTTGTTGTTTGATATCTAATTGAATGTATATAGAGGTTGACACAGAGATAAATAAAGGGAGACTACATGTTTGTATGTGGAGAATGTGAGTAAGAGGATTGGAAGTGCACAATGTTTTTAACGTTTTATGCCAACCACATTCTTCTTGGTTCCTTTAACCATTCCATGGAAATTGAATTGGGGCAATTACTGAAATAACATATTTTTGCATACTAATTACTGAAATATTAGAACTTTTCAAAATTACTAAAATAGCATCATTAAAGTTCAATAATTTAATGAATTATAATTCATTAATTTATTGAACTAAAAAACTAACAAATTCATTGAAAATAATAATGAAAGATAATCAGCTTGATAAATTATTTAACTTGAACTTAAAAAAGCTAAAAAACATACAAATTCATTAAATACCCATGAAAAATAGTTCAATAATTTATCAAACTATAGTTCAATAATTTAATGAATTATAATTATGCTATTTGAGTAATTTCTAAAAAATCCTGACATTTTAGTAATTAGTATGCAGCTATTTGAGACAAAATCTATTGAATTTAACCAAGGTGGTTAAATTAAATATGGAATGAAAGCTTGCATTACAGTTAAGCCAACAATTATTTTATTAATTTTATTCTAACTAGTTGATTTGTAATCTATATTTATTGTAATAGCTAGTTTAATTTATTCCTGATAGCTAACCACGTTTGCTGTAGAAAAAGTATGAGTGGAGAATTACCTTTTTTAGAGGGAAAAAAACTTCTGTGGTATTAAAGCTATGTTAAGCTCTTGTTTTAGGGGAAAAAATCCTTTTCCCCCCAAATTTGAACCGACTTCTAAATGGCAGAAGCCAAGATGGAAATAACTATCCAAGAAATACCTGCATCGCTAGAAAATACTTCTATCATATCACTGCACACAAGTTAAATGAACCTAGTGACCTACAAGGCTACAATGGGATTGGTCTTAAATTCTTTGTCAGAGGAAGGGGGGAGATGGATTTGTTTGACGATACTGGGAACTTGGGAAGGAACCTACAAAGAATGGTCCAAATCCACAAAGTAAGATGCCACAAGATTCATGATGATGTCATGCTTATTAATTCTATGTAATCGGATATCAACCAAGGCCTCCAATGGCATAGGACATTTGGGGAGGCAGCTATGATAATAAATGCTTGGAGAATCTATAATGTGGAAGCCTTGGGAGTTGGTTGCGCAAAGAACTTTTGGAATGAAGAGAGAAATTCTTGAGGAATATCTTTGAGAAGAAACCTGTTAGATGTTGAAGCTAGGGGCTATGGATGGTGTACTGTTGAAGTCTTGGAGAAGTTGGTTTTTGGAGCCGAGGAACAGGGAGGATAATAGGTCTGAAGTGGACCTTAGAGTCATCTGGAAATTTTCACTGGCTCATTGTACAGGAAACTGAGAAAGAAGCTAATCCAAAAAGAAATTTTGATTAAAATGGCGTAGAAAGTCAGTATTTTTTTAGTCTCAACTCACCACAAAATCAGTGTAAAAATAAGTGGGAAACAGTCTCAGGATACTTGTGACAAAGGAAGCAAAATATGTGGAGATTAAGAGCAATAAGGCATACAAGTTTGCGACACATCAGAAAGGTCCAAAGGAAAATTTGAGTTTTTTGTTGGAAATCAAAGGATCAAATAAAAGTATGAGGTAAAGGAAGGGGAGGAGTGAAATGGAAAGGAAAGTGAAAAAAGATTTTCAAGAAAACAAAGTAGAGGAGTCAAAGGCCCAAGATAAGCAATCTGGTTGGTCCAAAGTTGAATGGCACAATGATCTCATTATCTTTGAGATTTCGGAGAAAAATAAGATCCCAAGTTGTATGCAAAGAATAAAAAAGGAGGAAACTGTGGTAAAACTGTTAGGTGAAATACGATAAAGAAGAAGGAAGAGGGAAGCAAGAGAGTGAGAGTCATTGGTCTAAATATCTTCCCAAAATCATTTTTATGATACATCGGAAGAAAGTATGCAATGCTTGAGATGGATTTCCAAAGACTACGATGAGTGTCAAAATTTATTGTTAAAGAATTCCAATCAAAAGTAAAACATCCATACATACTTTCAATTAAAGAGACCTAAAAGGAATTTGATTCAGTTTCATTGCAGTTTTGGGGACTGTAAATATATAATGGGTGTTTCATTGCTATGTAAAGAAGAACTAGAGCAGATGTTCCGTGCACATGGTTTGAGAAGGCAAATGAAGATTGTTTGCTCCAATTTAATTAAATTGATTTAGTGGAAGGTATGGTTGGAAAGGGACCATAGAGTTTCTAGTAACATAACAAGGCTAGGAAGTAAGAGAATATGGTTGAGAAGTCTAGATTTAATGCATCAAATTGGTGTTCCTTTTACCCCCTTTTTCCAATTTGGATCATCCCATCCATAATGACATCATCGCACCTCGCTCCAAGTCATCATATCAGCCGCCCGCATTGCACAAATGAGAATTATAAAGCAAGATATAGTATCCCTTAGTTCTAGACTAATTAGTTATGTCCCCGAAGTTTCCATATTTTTAGTTGTCTACAAAATCTTTCATAGGAAGCGAAAATAATTAAACACACCAACATGATTTAGTCACACTCTTCCTTATAGTTATAGCCAAAAGCAATTGCAACTACCAAGCTTTGTTGCAGTTGGAGAATTTTCGTTATTGATTTACAATGAAAAAACTAATGTTACAAATGTTGCTCACATATTTAAGCCATTGTTAGCAAACATTGCCCATTTGTGTTTCTATTTTTGTTTCTAATTGATTGCTCAAGTACTACTTCTGTCATATGCAGGCTGGTGAGAGAAGAAAAGGAAAAAAGCGGGTTTTATTCTTTCACAAGTAATAGAAAGTACATATTTCTTTGCCCCTCTACTATTTTAGCTTTGCAGAAAAGAGTATATGGGATGAGAGAGTTCACTGACGCCTGTGAATTACCTTTTTGGTTGAGTGGCTGCTTGCTACTATCAATGTCTATATCAAAAGCAGGAAAGGAATTTTAAATTGTAATCGTAAACCTGGTGATTAGGATTACCCCCTCCCCCTTTTCGTTTTTCCTTCAACATTTGTTCTTAGTTATGTTGAATTAGATAATGTATATGTGTCATGGGTTTGCATTTTCCTTATTCAAACTATATATGTGGTTTCGATTGGAATAGAGCTTCCAGTTCATGTTATCTTTAGCTTCACAATTGTTGATCAGCAGTTGTTTATCCTTTCCAAGTGTTGTGATATTTTTAGTGCAGACTCGAGGAAGATTCAAATATTGTTCAAGGGAAAAAAAGCTGGCGTGAAATTGAGGGGCCAGTCCCCCTAATACAAGTGAATCGGTTAAAAGGTAGTTGCGACACCCATTTTTATAGCCGCTAACCGACTGAAGCTCAACTGCGTACTCGTAACCGTGGACCTAATTGTTGAACTAATAAACACGGTTTGCTAAAAAAAACAAATCAGCTGAGTCAACTGACAGATCAAGTACTCTTAACTTGTCCTTTTAGTGGGAGAAATTATTACGTCTAATGATTTAGGGCTCATTCTGGTGATCATGTTAGAGCCTTTTCAATAATCTTCCTATCATAAGCCTTTTCAGATTATGTAGTTCAAACTCTGGTTATCACTTTGTAAACGTTAGCTGTGAAATTGTTTTACAGGAATAGAAGTTCTCGTTAATTTATGTGTTCACATTCCTGTTTACAAATGACTTTTTTGTTAAATCTTATCAGCTTACCAAATTGGCTCACATTACATACGGCCGTATTAATTGTGGTAGATAATTAAGAAAAGAATGTCAAAAACTTCTTCCTCTATATGTGAAAGTAGCTTTCATGAGCCAACTTGAGTACTCCATTTTCGAAGGTCGAAGTTTCTGAGTCTTTCTTGACCTAATTTGATTTATACCTCAAAAGAAAAAAAGCTTTCACGAGGGTACTTTGAAACAATTTGAACCTGCCTTTAATTAAAAAGAACGTCACGTTATTAACTACGTCTCTCATGTATGTTAAATCACGTATTTCTACTTCTATCATTGAACCGTATAAATGTCTTCACTAAGAAGCCTGCTATGTGACACAAGAATAGATTATTGATTTCTTATATAAAAGAACTTCTATAATTGAAAGAAGATGGCTAACAAACGGGTTTTTGACCTTCAAAATAAAGGGTTATTGACATCCATTCTCATTTTAACCTTTTTAACCTTTTGATAATGTCATTTTGTTTTGAAAGTACCTTTTTACCTTTAAACTTTGTTATATTGAATACTTATGTCTCTCATTTGTATTTTTTATCTCTCAAAACCTCAACAATCTCTCCACTCTCTACCTCAACATTCTTTTCACGTAGCCTCAAGTAATCTTCAAGCTTTTGAATTTTGTTATAAGGTAATACAAGTTATCTTTTAGTTTCAAATATTTATTTTCAAAAAAACAAAATAAAATTCGGGTTGCCCAGGAAATTGAGTTTTGCCCCGAAAGTTGGATCGAAATTGGTGTTTTCCTCCGAAATTGGACTAATTCTCAAGACAATTTCATCTTCTCCCGAAGACATTTTCAACTGCAATATATGTTCATAACATCAAATTAGCATTTTTTTAATGTTTAACTAATAATAAAATATAAAAGAAGAAGAAAAATTACGTAGACAATAGCTCTTTTTCTTTCTTTCTTTTCTTCTTCGTCATTTATACTTTATTTTTTATTATTAGTTAAGCATAAAAAATGCTAATTTGATGTTATGAAGCTATGTTGCAGTTGAAAATATCTTCAGGAGAAGATGAATTTCTCTTGAGAATTAGTCCAAGTTTGATCCTAAATTTGGGGAAAAAACACCAATCTTGATCTAAATTTCGGGCCAATCTCGGTCCTAAATTTTTTTTGGGGGGGTCCAAATTTCGGGTCAACCTAGGTTTTTTTTTCTTTTTTTTTTTCAAAATAAATATTTGAAACTAAACGATAACTTGTAATACTTATAACAAGAATCAAAAGCTTGGAGATTACTTGAGCCTATGTGAAGAGAGTGTTGAGGTTTTGAGAGAGAAAAATACAAATGAGAGATATGAGTATTTAATATATTAAAGTTTGAAATGTAAAAATGTGTTTTTAAAACAAAATAACATCATCAGAAGGTTAAAATGAGAATAAAGGTCAATAACCCTTAAATACCTATAATCTATAACAACATATATAAATAAAAATAAATAAAATATATAAAAGTGGGGAAGTGAGGAGAAACATTGACTTCCCATTTTACCCCTTCTTATTTAAAATATTTCATTTGTATCCTTTTGTTTATTTTTTATTTATTTTAAATTAAATTTACATAATTATAAAAAGACAATGATCACCATGTATGGTTGTGTCTTTTCCATCAAAAGGCGACTTCCCATTTTACCCCTACTTATTTAAAATATTCCACTTGTATCATTTTGTTTATTTTTTATTTATTTTAAATTAAATTTACATAATTATAAAAAGACAATGGTCACCATGTATGGTTGTGTCTTTTCCATCAAAAGGCATAACTATATAAAATTAATTTAAAATTAAATCAACTTAATTATAAAATGACAATGACCACAATGTATTGTTGTGTCTTTTCCATCAAAAGACAACCATATAAATTTTATTTTAAATTAAATTGGCTATTATAAAAAGATGATAATCACCAATGATTATATCTTTCCATCAAAAGACATAAACATACAAGAGTCATAATATTTCATTTAGAGTCAATAAACACATTTTTACAATGTGTCCCTCTACGAATAAAACTAACTAGATTTATTTAATAAATTAATTATTCAATCGCTAATAATATATCAATTGAGTCATATTATTTCTTACATTCTCAAAAAGACAATGTCGACCACCATGTATGTTTATGTTTTTTTTTTTGTTTAATGGATTTATTTTTATTTTTCATTTTGAGTCAATAGATGCGTTTTTAATTGATTAATTATTAATTGGTTAATATATCAATTGGGGTCACAATAATTTCTTACATTCTCTCACTTGATATTTATATGGTTCAATAAATAAAACAATCATGATGTGTACATACTCATTTTACCCTTATTTTTTCATATTCCATTTGTATCATTTTATATAATTTTATTTACAAGCTATCTATATATTATAGATTGTTATATTATAGGTCAATATACCACGTTAATACACTATATTAACTATTCAAAGCGTATTAAAATTGAATAATTTTATTATATATATATATATATATATATATTATTAAAAACAGTTAACATTACATTACACGTGGAATGCGCGTACAATTTAAGTAGTTTATTTGAAAAGTAAAAAATCCCTAAATCTCCTAATAAAACCTATAAATCAAGACCCGCTTTTATTCACTAGGGAGACAGCGAAAAGTGCCTCAATGACATTGTTCAACGGGTTATATCTCCGTCCGTTGATATGGAACGAAAATTAGATGGTTTTTGATCCACATGAATGGTTTTTATAAACGTGATACATGGGTTCACTTTTTTTCTTTGGACGCAAAACTACTTGAATACCCTCGGGCTCAATATTTCTCTCTTTCCTTCTTTTCACTATTCTTCTTTCTCTTTCTTCCTTCCCTATTATTTTATCCATTCATTTTTTCTTTTTATACCCAAAATTTATATTAATCATGACTTTCTCATTCGGATGCCGTTTTGAGTCATTCAAAATGCGTTGCAATCTTTTTTTTTTTTCATATAAATTTTGAACACTAATACAAAAAAAATACTTTAAAACATTAGTTTGATACCTTAGATTCTTGAAAGCTAATGATTTCTCTCCTTTTATAATAAACAAATTTGAATTATTATTTTTTTCCTTAAATGGTTTAAAGTTTTCCAATTGTCGACCTCAAAAAACTATTCTAACATCTTTTGAATGACTCAAAAAGGATCCCAACAGAGAAAGTTATGATAAAAGAAAGTTACGGCTCACTTAACAAAATTTGAACGACTGTCAATTTTGACGTTTCTGTTACTGTTCAATGAGACAAAACTTGTTTCTATCATAATTTTTTCATTTGACATCTCTTATGTGTGATTCAAAATGAGTTGGAATCGTTTTTTAAGGTCTGCAATTTTGAAAGCTTTAAACTACTAAATTAAAATTAAAATATAATCTTAGATACTCGTAATGCTAATGATTTCTCTCTTTTAATTATGAAATAAATGAAGTATTCTCTTTTCCAGTTAGTTAAAGTTTCTAATGTGTAGACCTTGAAACCAAGATTCTAACTATTTAATCAATGAAAACGAAACCCCAAATGAAAAAGTTATGATTAAAAGAAGTTACGGCTCGCTCCATGGAATTCAAACTAGTTGCTCGACCATTTGCTAGACGTAACTTGTTTCAATCATAACTTTTTCTATGTTTTTTTTCCTAAGAAAACAATATCTACCTAAACCCACACATATAATTATTATTTTCCACTACAAATTTAGAAAAATGATACTTAAAGAGATAGGATGATAAGTGAATATTGACGGTTCAAAAATTTAAAATTTTATTCTTAATGAAAAAAATTATAACATTTTGGCCCCGTTTACTAATCAAGAATGAGAATGATGGAATGTTTACGGTAATCCCATTACCTTCAATGTCATTCCCTTTTCTTATTTTGTGGGACCTACATCTATTTATTAATTATCTTCACATTATCTTTTTCAGTCTTTGTCTTCTCTATAACTATTTATTTAATGATAATTAATTTTAATTTGATTGATAATTAGTTTACTGGTCATTTATTTAATATTAATTATTCATAATTTCTTATTCTCATATAAATTATTAAAATAAAATTTATTACTATTAAATTAAATTTTATATACTCATATATTTTTTAGTTAATAAATTTTCAATTGCTTTGGGTATGAAATGGGTAATATAATAATTTTAATAAATCTGATTCTTATTCCTAATGCAAGTAAACAGTATAAAAGAAATCTGATTCCAATTCTCAAAAAATTAAGTAAACAATATGAAAGGAATATCTTTCCGATTTCGATTGATTTTTATTCTGATTCCTTATCTTTCTGATTCTTTGTAGGTAAACGGGGCCTTATTCAAACCAAATTTTCATATAACTCAACCATAATCTTAGTCTTTGATTGTTTTATCCAAATAAAGTTTATCTTCTTTATCTCAATTATTACTTTTTATTCCATTCTTTATTCTTTGTTTTTTTAAATATATAAATTTATAAAATATAGTTAGTTTCAATTTTTACCTCTAACGTTTTATAAATTTCGATTATACTGTTAGTAATTAAAAAGTCTAATTTTCTCTTCTGTCTTTTAATTTTTTTTTAAACTTCACAGAAATTACTAGCAATGAGTATAAGTACATTTTATAAATTTACATTATAAAAAAAGTGGGTAAGGTGGAGGTATAAGAGAAGTAGTAGCAATGAGTATCAAGTTGAAAATTTTTAAGGTGATTTTACTAGATGCGGTAATACACTATATTGCATGATTTATTTGTTAGAAGATATAATAATTTCAATGATAATATTAATATAATTATATTATTTAATGATTTGTTAAACACAAACTAAAATATTTTTAATTGTGTAAAGTAATCTCGAAAAAGAAATATAATGTGTTCCCCTTTTTTCAATATAACATAGAGATAATTACTGAAATAACATATTTTTATACACTAAGTACTGAAATGTCATAACTTTTTAGTTCAATAAATTTATTGACTATAATTATGTTATTTGAATAATTTTTAAAAAGTATAAATATTTTAATAATTAGTATACAAATTTATGCTATTTGAGACGAATTCTTTATAAAAAACAAAAAAAAAATGATTATTATCACAAAAGTGAAGGTAAAATAAACCAATGAATAGATTAGGGTTATTTGATATAATTTAGCCGGAAATTTGGGTAAAATGACCTCCAAAATCTGAGATTAATGATTTTTGACCTCCATTTTCATTTTAATCTTTTTTGACCTTCTGATGATGTCATCTTTGTGTGAAAACCCCCTTTTACCCTTCAAAATTTATATATAACCCTTTCACTTTACATATGCTTTTCTCTTTCTAAAAATTCTCTCTCTAAAAATTCTCTCTAAAATTCTCAACCTAAACTCATCATTCCTTCAATCTAAACTCATCATTCCTTCAATCTCTTCATCATTCAAGGTATGAACATTGTTCTTTTTCTTTTTATAATAAATCCGGAATATCCATTTTGTAAAATAAATCCGGAATCCGGAGGTACGTCCTCCTGGAATCCAGGAGGTATCTCCTCCTGGATTAGGAGGTACTATTTAAAAAAAATTAAAAATTTTTTTTTTTGCCAATTCCGGAGGTACCTCCTCCGGAATTGGCATAATTTTTTTTTTTTTTTTTTTAAGAGTACCTCCGGATTCCGGAGGTACCTCCTCCGGAATTGGCATAATTTTTTTTTTTTTTTTTTTTTTTAAGAGTACCTCCGGAATCCGGAGGAGATACCTCCGGATTCCGGAGGACGTACCTCCGGATTCCGGAGGACGTACCTCCGGAATCCGGACGTACCTCCTCCGGAATTGGCATAAATTTTTTTTTTTTTAAGAGTACCTCCAGGAATCGGAGGAGATACCTCCGGATTAGGAGGTACTCTTAAAAAAAAAAAATTTATGCCAATTGGGAGGAGGTCTCTGGATTCCGGAGGTACCCTCCCCCGGAATTGAATATTTTTTTTTTTTTTTTTTTTTTTTTTTTTTCATAATAAGCCTGGTTTTGAAATTTTTGCCTGAATTCATTGTTATAATTTTGTCCCGAAATTAAGACCGGTTTTTTAACTTTGTTCAGGAATTTCAAATTTCGTATTTGTTATGGTTGTTTTCAGGATGTCAATGACAAGAATATTTATTCGTTATGGTGGAGAATGGGATCTCGATGACGGCGGTATATAGGTGGTAACACGAAAGGAATAGCGATAAGTAAAAGTATAACGTTCGAAGAATTTCTGTTTCGATTGTACACGATTGCGAGAATTGATCCTGAAGTGTTTGATATTAAAATCAAGTGCATTTACAATTTACTTATTGACTCACCTCCATGCGACATAAACGACGAAGAGGACCTAAATTTTTTCTTAATGGGTGAAGATGCATCCGTACTTCCCCTTATATATCTCAACTATGCCTAAAGATGTGACTAGTGGACATAATATTCAATTCAATCCGGTATATTGCGTCCGGTTCTTGGCGGTAACCACGTAGCCAATGACATTCGAAACTCATCAACCATTCCAGGCAATAGATGAGAACATTCCTCCTGTGTGATTTAGGTAATGATAATGAGGCTTTCATGGAAACGCAGTTTTTACATCCTCGGCCGATAATCTAGAAAGGAGAGATGTTAGGAAAGGAAAGTGTAAATCTCATGAAGAACCAGTTATTACGAATACATCAACTAAAAATACATCAAGTTCAATGGAAATGCTGTCATATGGAAATTGTATGGGGGATGAGTTTGCAGAGGGTAGTATTTTTCTCTCAAAAAAAGATTTGTCTATGAAACTGTCCATTGCGGCGATGAGAATTAACAAAGAGTTTAGAGTGAAAAAGTCGACGAAATCTTTGTTCTCAGTGGCATGTATTGATACGAATTGCAAGTGGCGGTTAAGAGCTACTTGTTTGAAAGGGTCAGATATATTTCGAGTTTCCAAGTCTGTAGATGTTCATAGTTGTTCACTGGATGTGCTGAATCATGACCACAGACAAGCGCGAAGTTGGGTTATTGGAGACATAATAAAGGGGAGAGTTGAAGATGTTGGTCGTCAGTATCGGCCGAAAGATATAATCAATGACATGCGAAAAGAGTATGGTGTTAACATCAGTTATGATAAAGCGTGGCGTGCCAGGAGAGGACGATATGAATTGGTAAGAGGATCACCAGAAGAATCCTACAATTTGCTAAGTCGATATTGTGAAGCATCGAAAACCGCTAATCCAGAGCCAGTATATTACCTCCAACTTGAGGAAGAACGTCATTTCAAATACTTTTTCGTTGCTTTGGGTCCGTGTATTAGAGGGTTCCTAAGTTGCATGCGTTCGGTTATTGCCGTTGATGGGTCATTTTTTAAGGGGAAATATAGGGGTACATTATTAGTCAGTGTTTGTTTGGACGGTAATAATCAAATTTACCCAATCGCTTTTGGAATTGTAGATAGGGAGAAGGATGAGTCATGGTCGTGGTTTATGGAAAAACTAAAAAGTGCAATTGGTGATGTTGAGGATTTGGTATTTATTTCGATAGAAACAAAAGCATCATTAATTCGTGGCGTCGTATTACCGCATGCAATACATGGGTTTTGTATACATCACTTGAGTATGAATCTCCTTGCTAAATTCAAAAATGATGCAATAAATCCTATATTCTTCCTTCTTGGAAAGCATACCGTGAGTCCGATTTTTGATCGGTTGTGGAATGACCTTAAAAGATATCAAGGTGTATGTGAGTATTTAGAAGAGGTTGGACTTGAAAAATGGGCTCGTGCTTTCTGTTCAAGGAGAAGGTATAATATCATGACCACGAATATTGCAGAATGTATAAATGGTGTATTGGTTCATGAAAGGGAACTACCGGTAACTGCGTTAGTAGAAAGTATTCGATCTAAGTTGCAAGAATGGTTTTGGGAGCGTCGTAATGAAGCATTGAAATGTACAACAAATTTGACAACTCACTTGAAGACATCTTACGGAAAAACCATCAAAAATCATTAACACTTGGAGCTACGAACATTGATTGTTATCAATCCAATGTACCGGATGGAGATAGGTTTGGACGGGTTGACTTACATGCGAAAGAATGCTCTTGTCGGGTATTTGATTTAGATCGGATACCTTGTGTGCATGCATTAGCTTCGCAAGAGACCGCAACATCGACCCATATGTAATGTGCTCTCGTTTCTATACGATGAATGTTGGGTAAATTCTTACGCGAGCCGATCATGCCGTAGGTCACTCTTGAGTGGAAATTGCCTGAGGGTTTTGTACCAATTGAAGTGTTACCACCAAAAGAAGTGGCTCGAATAGGCGTCGTAAGAAGGCCGAGAATTCCATCCCCTGGGGAGGAGACTTCTCAAACCCGAAAATGTGGTAGGTGTGGTTCCACCGGTCATAACAGAAAGACTTGTCACAACCCTTTATCGTATAAATAAGTGTTTTTTGCTTTTAATATTTATTTATGTTTTTCCTTCAATTTCATTTTATTTAAAAAAAGTAAATTGATAAAAAACATGGAATTGACAAAAATTAACATGAAATTGAAATTGAAAAACAATAATTTGAAAATAACAATATATTTATATATATCAATTGAAAAAAAAAGGAAATTGAAAAAAAAAAAATTTAAAAAAAAGCATGCAAGTGTTAAACAATAAAAAAATGAAAAAAAAAAATATATATATATATATATGTATCTGTCCTAAATTCCGGTGGACCGGAATTTAGGCCCCCCCCCATCCGGTCCTCTGGCCAAAATTCCGGAGGACCGGAATTCAATCCGGTCCTCCTGGGTGAGGACCCCCCCAAATCCGGTCCTCCTGGATTCCCCCCCCAAATCCGGTCCTCCTGGATTCCCCCCCCCTCCCCTCCCTCTGGACTCAATTCAGGAGGGCCGAATTGAATTAGGTCCTCCTGAATTTATGGCAAGCAGGTATATTTTTTTTTTTTTGTTTGTTTTTTTTTTTTTTTTTTTTTTAAATTTCAATTTACTTAAACTTTTCAATTTATTTTTGTATATGTTTTTTTTTTTTTTTTTTTTTTTTTTTTTTTAAATTTCAATTTACTTAAACTTTTCAATTTATTTTTGTATTTTCAATTACATTGGGTTTTTGGGTCAATTTCAAGATGTTTGCAAATTCCATGTTCTTTTTCATACTTACCATTTTTTCAATTGCATTATTTTTTTCAATTTCTTATTTCAACCAATTAAATGTAAATTTGTTAAATCAAAATTAATAGTATGGTTACTTGAAAATGGAAAACAATTCAATATACAAACAAAAATTTATTTATGTATAAATAGGACGGTTCGACCACAATTCGATCGCCAATTGTAACCTAAACGCTTTAATGTTAGCTTGTTTCAATGAAGTAAAATCGGACCGGTTACTAGATATTCAAAAAATTTACAACAAAACACCCACGATCAACACCACCCGTTTGAGTTGGCACATTGTCCATGCGTTCAACTCGGCCAAGGATCGGTGGAATTTATTAAACCAACCGATTCCAAAAGAAGTGGCACGATCGTGCAGAAAGGTCGCAACAAATCGTCAATGTACCTACATCGACAAATGTTGGAAGAGAATCCCATATTACAACCCTCCGATTTTTTATATCGGCTCAAGTAAAACCCAATGACCTCCTAGCACATTAAATGCTGAGTACACCTGAAAAATTAGGGTTAATTACATAAATGGTTATAATATTAGTCAAAATTTACCAAATGCTTATAATAGTTTAGCTTCTTACATAATCCACCGAAGACCAAGGGTCACTGTAGTCTCGATTATCGCCTAAGATGTAGTCACCAATAGAGTTTTACCAGGAAATGTGCTTTCGGTACCCAAAACGGACCATCCTTAAGCGCATTTTCCCGCCTCGTCATTATTTTATTGCATTCACTCTACAATTGCGTTGAAAATAAGTGTTAAATTACATGGAAACAGACAATAGCAGAAATGTACTCGTCCATACTAACCATAAAAAATGCATCCACCGTTGCAAATTGATGACACATGCATTCGGGCTTCTTTTCTAACCTTCAGCGAATGAACATGAATATTGTATCCATGTGCTGATAAAAAACCATAAACAAACATTGTATCGAATTGACAATAACATAATCGAACAAGTTGAATGCTTAAGAAATAACATAATTTATCATACCTCACCATCCAGTTTTTCGAACGTTACCAAATCTTGAAAAAACTTCTTATTCGGTGACCCGTAGCAAGTTTCACGTCTACTGTCCACTGACGCGTTAACTAACCATTTTTTGAAATTCGACGTCAGTTCTTTCGGTATTTTGTGTGTGGGATCATACGAGACGCAATTTCCAGGTTTCACGATCTTCTTGGGAACCACGAATGGAGATCTTATTTGTGGAGAGGGATTTATTTGCCTAGCCACTCGTGACGATGCTATCGGAAAATCCAAAGGTCTATCTATTTGCATAATATCTTCTGCATTAGTTTTCTCCTCGGATTGAATAGCATTATCCGCATTTCTTTCATCTTGAGATTCAATCATGATAATCCTGTTGGAATCATCATGGAATTCCTCCCCAAGTTCCTCTCCAACTCGGTCACCACAATTTTCATTCATGTCTAATGCATCCTCCCCGATTTCAGCACCGATTTCTTCCACAGGTTCCCTCGATTTCTCATTAATGTCTAATGCATCCTCCCCCGAATCAACTTTCGATGCATCACCCTACATTGTGACATATATATGAATGAAAAACGTATAGAGAATTAATGACAATATCAAAACAAAAATTCTTATGAAGTTTAAATCATACCTTACAGAAATATTTCTCTATGTTTTTTAGAGTGGCCAAAACTACCTTCATATCCGCCCTCAACTCTCGCACCTCTGCTTCTAAATGCTCAACTCGAGCATTGGTGCGTTTGATGCACGTTCTACAAGAGGATGACAATCCTTTAGATTTTTGGCTCTTTTCCCCCTCATTTTTTGGCATCACCTCTTCCCGTTTATTTTTTTCCTCTTCCTCCACCCGTTTATGTTTTTTCTCTTCCTCACCACTCTTCACATGTAGTAAAATTTTCCTTTTTCTATCAACCTTCTCGGTTGTAACGGTTTTAACCAATTCGTCCATGTGAAAATCAATTTCCTCATTCACAACTATCTAAATAACGAAAAAAGAAGAATAATCAATGATAAACAGTTAAAAATATGATTAGATGCTATTTAAATCACGGGGAAGTATGTCAAACCTTATCCTTTGAGAAAATATCTCGTTCAAGCCTATCCATTTTAATGAGTTTGTTACAATTCCAACGGCCTATCGGTGGCATCGATCGGTTATTAATTTTCCGCGCACACATATTCGCAATCAACGGGATTGTTTCATAAATCCATACCTATAAAAAAAGTACAATACATGTAATAAAATATAAACAAAAATTGGCAATAAATAAATAAGTATAACAAAAGTACTGAAAAGCAAATGGAAACCCATAAAGACTATAAGACTTGGCTTTCTTCCATACAACTTCACCAGTTTTACACTTGCGTTCCTTAAGTGCATTGCTCAACCCAAAAAGTGTCTTATCGAAGAATAATTGCGCCCAATCATAGTTTTCGAAACTCTCATTGTCATCCAAAATAGATAACAATGATGTATCTATAAGTGTCGTTCTCTTATTCCCCAATAGCACCAACTCGATAAAGCACAAAAGCGCTAACTTCACCACATCTCCATCGTCGCTCAATCCATGGTTTTCCATTTTCGTTTCTAACTCCTTTGATGGAACTTTAACTCTATCATCAAACAATAATCTTCTAAGTCTAGGATTAAATTCATGTCTTCTGTAATTCCTCGTAGACTTTAGCCCGGTAATTTCCTCAAAGGATCTCAATGAAAAAGTAATCACTTCCCCCCCAATCAAAAATTGCATAATTTTTTGATCCGGTTGTTTAATCTCTCTCAACAAAATTTGATGTATAAGTGGACCACAAAAGACCAAATCGGTATCAATCAACCTACCAATGCTTGACCTTTTAAATAACTCTAATTGATTAGGGGTGAGAACACTAGTAATCAAACTAACCGTATGCGATAAATGTGATAGATTACTAAGGGTGGAATGAAAATATTGGTCCGGCGGGATTATCAACACTACATCATCGTCGCTCACAGACATTTTTACCTGAAAAAACACATAAACCAAATTAAACAACTAATTAAAAAAGCCCACATATAAACTAAACTATATAACTAATTAACAAAAAAAACCACATTTATACTAAACTAAATTAAATAACTAATTTTAAACTAAATTACCTAAATAATTAAAAATACAACCACATATAATCTAAATTAAATAAATAAAAAAATTAAAAAAATATATATATATATTTATATGTAAAATGCCCAAAATTCCGGTGGACCGGAATTGAATTCCGGTCCTCCGGAAAATTGGGCAGACACAATTACAAAAAAAAAAAAAGTTACAATTGTACCTAACTAATTAAAAATAATTAAAGATACTACCATATAATCTAAATTAAATAAATAAAAAAATTAAAAAAAAATATATATATTTATATGTAAAATGCCCAAAATTAGGTGGGCCAGGAATTGATTCGGTGACAGGAATTGAATTCCGGTCCTCCAGGAAAATTGGGCAGACACAATTACAAAAAAAAAAAAAGTTACAATTGTACCTAACTAATTAAAAATACTACCATATAATCTAAATTAAATAAATAAAAAAATTAAAAAAATATATATATATTTATTTATATGTAATAGGGCCTTTTCGCCCAAATTTAGGTGACCGGAATTGAATTCGGTCCTCCCAGGAAAATTGAAACACAATTACTTAAAAAAAAAAAAAAATTACAATTGTACCTAACTAATTAAAAATAATTAAAAATACTACCATATAATCTAAATTAAATAAATAAAAAAATTAAAAAAAAAAAATTATATTTATATGTAAAAGGGCCTTTACGCCCAAAATTCAGGTGACTGGAATTGAATCCGGTCCTCCAGGAAAATTGGCGGTACACAATTATAAAAAAAAAAAAGTTACAATTGTACCTAACTAATTAAAAATAATTAAAAATACTACCATATAATCTAAATTAAATAAATAAAAAAATTAAAAAAAATATATATATTTATTTATATGTAATAGGGCCCTTTCGCCCAAAATTAGGTGGGCCTGGAATTGAATTCGGTCCTCCAGGAAAATTGGGCGTACACAATTAAAAAAAAAAAAATTACAATTGGAGGTCACAATAATGAGCCAGGAGGACCAGGAATCGGAAGTATCTCCTCCGGAATCCGGAGGAGATCACCGGATTCCGGAGATCCCTTCGATTCGAAGGACCTCTCGAAGGAGATCCTTCGAAATCGAAGGAGGTCCAAATCGAAGGACCCCCTTCGATTGAAATCGAAGGACCCTCCTTCGAAATCGAAGGAGGTCCTTCGATTTCTGGAAATCGAAGGACTCAGTCCTTCGATTTCCAGCTCCTTCGATGGATCGAAGGAGCAGCTCCTTCGATCCATCGAAGGAGGTCCTTCGAACGAAGGACCTCCTTCGATTTGGAAATCGAAGGAGCAGGTCCTTCGATTTCCAATCGAAGGACCTGCTCCTTCCTCCTTCGATTTCTGATTTCCAGAAATCGAAGGACCTCGAGGTCGATTTCCATGGATCTCCATTTTCGGCATTCGTTTCATTTTGAGATTTGCGAATTCTTGTGTACCTTTGAGTTCTTGGTTATGAAGAATCAATGGAAGTTTAGGTTGAAAAAGATGAAGTTGAGGTTGAAGTTTGAAGAAAAATGAGATTCATGGGTCGTGTTCTTGCTGGAGGAGAGGATAGTTGAAGAAGGGTAAAAGGGGTTTTCACACACATATGACATCATCAGAAGGTTACAAAAGGTTAAATTGAAAATGGAGGTCAAAAAACATTAATCTCAGATTTTGGAGGTCATTTTACCCAAATTTCCAATTTAGCCTCTTTTCATTGATTATAAAAAAAGGGTTAGTTTTGTTCTTTACAATCACTATCATAATTTGAGACCATTCACAGCAGCAATTAGTCGTTTCCGAAACCCTAAAAATCACTTCTTTTCCACACGTCTTTCTCCCAACCATTATTCGTCTCGCGGCTGTGCAGTGCAGTGCATAAGTAAGTTCTCTCTCTTCAATTTCGATTCCGTTCCATCACATATTTGGATTAATATCTCTCAGATTATTAAGGTAACAATTAAAATTGTTTGAAAAATAATGGATTTGATTTGTTTACATAACATCTTGATATTCATTTCTCTGCCAATTTGATGTTTTTCATTTGGTTGTTGAGATTCTGTTTTCGATGTTTGATTTCCATCTGTTATTTTTCTCTGCGAATGTGTTTGGTAGTATCTCTCTATTCAACATCCTAACTAATTAGCAGAATGAAATTTATTGATAAATGTCAAAACGACCCATCTAAAGTTTTCAAAGAAGCACTTCAATTGGCCGCAATAAATTGTAGTAAATACCTAGTAATTATTTAGTACTGGGTTCTATGTAAATTTGTACAAATTTATGGATTTTTTACTTTTAATGATTTGAAATCGTGGTAAGTATGGGTTCGTAGTTCTAGTCCTACACTAATTAGGCATTTCATATTTTCTTTAATGCTGTTCATACACAATTTTTATAGATTTTCTTAATTTGAAGACCTGACCACCCAATCTTCATAGGGTCTGATTGGGTTTGGTCTATAATGATTTTTTGGTTTGAGTTAATTTTTCGGGTTGGGTCTAAATTTTCTTATCTGACCTTGTACACCCCTAGTTGTCTCGTTGATTTTTATTTGAATCGTTCTTTTCGATTTTTACATTTATTTTCTGTGTTCCAATTATCTTGAACTTTTGGATATTTTCAAGTTGAAAATGTGGGTTTAAACCTTTAGCTACATTTCTACCTTTTAAAATTCACTAACTTGATGGAATGTGCATCTCTGACAACATGAAATATATCGCATCTCTTTTTTCTTGTTTTGGGGGGACGAAAATTTGCTTACATGTGTGGGGAAAACGTCTGACGTCCTTCAATAATGCAGGAGTTGTAAGTGACTTTGATTTAACATTGAGTGTGGGAGGTGTTGATTTATTGAAGTTATCTCATGGCGACAAGTAACTCTCTCGAAGACCTTTGCTTTACCTTTGCCGTCATTTGATACATACATTTTTCATTTGATCCTCTGGCTATTTATATAAGATTGTTTTGGTTGATCTTTAGGGATTATGTTTGAGAACTCATGTGAAGTTGGGGTTTTCTCCAAGCTCACTAATGCTTACTGTTTGGTTGCAATTGGTGGTTCAGAGAACTTCTACAGGTTTATTCACTTCCCTTTTCTATTTCCTGACCATGTTTGTATTTTTTTTTCTAGAGAACAAAAGAGAGTATTATCTCCGATTTATCTTGACTTATTTGGACTGGAAACAATTTCTCAAATGAAATTTTTGCATGATGTAGTACCTTTGAATCAGAATTGAGTGGTTATATCCCGGTTGTCAAGACATCCATTGATGGCACTCGCATTATTGGTCGACTATGTGCTGGTTAGTTAAATTTAATGATATTTTTCATTATGTTTCTCTCAAGAACTTTTAGTTGGGCTAAAGTTGTAAATAGTTTAGATTTTGATTTTCCTTCACATTCCATGTTCTATAAATGGAATTCTTTTTTGTAAATTTATTTTTTACTTTATTTCTGTTTTTTTTGGAGGATTTCTCATCCTCTTGTATTTTGTTTTGCTCCTTATTGATTATTGAAAGTTTATCTTTCCATAAAAAAAAAAAACACCCTCTATTACCGGGTCAAAATATGTGTCTATTTATGTTTTTATGTTCCTTATTGCAGGCAACAAAAATGGACTGCTTGTACCACACACTACAACTGACCAAGGCAGGGCTCTTTTCTATCTTGTTTTCACCTTCCATCTTTTAATCTGTGTTATTAAGGCACACCCAGGCACTCGCCTATGGCGAGAGGCGGCGGGTGCGCCATAGGATGTGAGGTGATTCAATAAGGCGATCGCCTTAGCGCCTTTTTTGTGCCTTTGTGCCCTTTTTTAAGGTTTTTTATTTTTATTATATTTGAAGTTAGAAATGGAAAAAATAGTTATATATATATATATATATACACACACACACATACATTCATATATATATATATGTGTGTGTGTGTGTGTGTGTGCGCGCGTCTTGCTTCACTTGGGCGACGCCTTTTCGTTCTAAGGCAATCAAGGACTTGTCTCCTTGATGTGCGCCTTGTGTTTTGAAAACACTGCATTTAATTTATTTATTACTATACCTGTAGTAATATCTCACTTTTATCATGCAGGAAAATATTATACTGTAGTTATGAAATACCCCCTTTCTTTTGAAAACTTTGACTAGTGTTTGTTTCTATATATTTATACTTTTTTTTTGTACCTTGATCTATATATTCTTGTTGATTCTGGCCTTTAGCATGATATAAATGTATCTGCTTGCCAGCTTGATCAACAGGATCATGATTGTTCTTATTTATGAATCTTTGTGAGTTTTATTTACGAAAATCAATTTATTTGTTTTTGAATGTTTTATTTGTGATGTTGATAAAGTCTATATATTGTTTATATAATAACCATAGCTATTTCTATCAAATTGATATGCATTGCCGCTTTTTTACAGTGCAAATTTGAAAGTTTAGGTTATTTCTTGTTTCTATTTCTATAAAAAAAACACCCCCCTTTGCCTTGTAACTTTTTCTTGGAGCTTTATATACACTTGTGGCTGTAAGAATGCAAAATAATCTGTCCACAAAATTATCAACTATAGATTTATGTCTTGCACGTTGCCTGAAACTGTGGGCATATTGGCATTAAATTTATCTCTTGCATTCTGCTATGCAAGTTCCTTTTGTGAGTACATGTCTATGTGATTTACCTGTTATGAAGTTTGATTTATCTACAATCTTTATTTATAGACATGTTTTTGTTTGCTCTTTACTTTCACTGGCTTTTCTAGATGTTCTGAACTCTATGTTAATATGTGATGATGTGTATACCAGATTATCTAATTGAGATCATGGTCCTAATTTTTGCATATTAAAGAACTTCAGCACTTGAGAAACAGTCTACCTGATCAAGTTGTTGTTCAACGTATACAAGAGAGATTATCTGCTCTAGGGAATACAATTGCTTGTAATGATCATGTTGCTCTTACTCACACTGATCTTGACCGGGTACTTTTTCTTATTCTTCCTTCTTTAAATGGTTGCTTTTAGTAATTACTTCATATCAATTTACTGTTTACTGTATCTCATTCAGATTGTTTAGTTGCATCACTCGAACTATTGTTTTCTCGTTGCAGTCTGGGTATTGAATATGAAATATATCCTAGAGAAATATCTAATAGAATAACTTTTACATATCACCACCTAGGAAGCAGCAGTCACTAACTGTTTTGAGCAGTGTGGATGTTTTTTTAGTGAGAAATAATTCTTGTTGTGATATTGAGTTTGCTTGATTACTTTTTGTGGAAGACATTTTTTACACACTTTAGGAGAATGTTATATTGGGTGATGATGCTGCATCTGGGTTTCTTATGACATGAAGTTTTATTAGATGAATTTTAAAAAGTAAAATTTTATGATAGGGATAGATGATGTGCATATCTGTGTTTTTTCCCTCCCATTAGCTGCCAGAAGATATTCTCTTTAATGACCGCTCTTTTTGTTGATCAGGAAACTGAGGAGCTCATTGCCGATGTTCTTGGGGTAGAGGTTTTTAGACAGACAATAGCTGGTAACGTTCTTGTCGGAAGCTACTGTAGCTTCACAAATAAGGGTGGCTTGGTAATTTTCGCTCTCTTTTTCTTTTTGAAGCAAATGGAGTCTCCTTTTTACTTTATGCTAAGAATTTTCTGTGTGAAAATTTTTTCTGCAGGTTCACCCCCATACTTCTATTGAAGATTTGGATGAACTATCGACCCTCCTTCAGGTTCCTTTAGTAGCTGGAACCGTGAACCGTGGTAGTGAAGTGATTGCTGCTGGTTTAACAGCAAATGACTGGACAGCATTTTGTGGTTCAGACACAACAGCAACGGAATTGTCAGTGATTGAGAGTGTTTTCAAATTGAGGGAGGCTCAACCAAGTACCATTGTGGATGAGATGAGAAAGTCTCTAATAGACAGTTATGTGTGAAGAAATTACATCTTTATGGAAGCTCAAACCCCCAACAATTAATTGTTATTGTTAGTTTTTGGTTTTATCAAGTTGTAAGTAAGAAATTTGAAGTTTGGATCTGGTTTGTTTACTTTTGTAATAGACTGATATTAGTAATCATTTTGTTGGAGACACCATTTTGCCGACGATCAAGTTTCTTTTGTGGTCTTGTGTTTCATTTTTCCCTTTTAACGTCTTTCATTTCATTGGCATTCTTATGATTACAATTTAACTTAATGGAATATAGGTGTATGTATGAGAAGAATAGCCACCAAGACGGTCAAATAAGAGTATATAACTATATACTAAAAATTTTAAAATCTGGAGAGGATCTAATGAAATTAAAAAAAAAAAAAAAACCTAATTTACAATTGCATGCATTTATTTCTCTAAAGTTTAATTTCTTAGAAAATTTATTTATCTCTCTTTTAATTTCTTGGAAAATGTCTTTCATCCACTTATTTTAAGGTTTTATAGTTTTCTCTCTCTTTGATTTATTCTCTCTCAATTCTTCTTCTATTTTCTCTCTACCATGAAAAGATTTTTGAAGCAAAAACTCAAGAATCTTGAAGTATAAAAAACTCTAAAATTCATGAAAGTGTCTCTTTTTCTAAGTTCTTGTTAAAATAATAGTTTTTATTTATTTATTTATTTATTTTTATTTTTAATTTAGATAGTTTTATGTTTGATATTTCCAAAAAAAAAAATTTACTCCCGCAAATTTGTCTAATGTTATTATTTCTGGCATTTCTTGTAATTTGATATATCATGGATATGATTAAGTATATTTTGTACATTATGTATGTGATACAAAATAGTCACATTATAAAAACTTTAAATTTTTATGTGATATATTATACGTACTATACAAATTATATATTGATCTACTTTTATAAAAAAAAATTGGTGTTTTTCCAGATTAAGTATATTTTATATATTATGGGATATGCTACAAGTTGTGTACACTAATATATAAATTAATTATAAAAATTGTTTATTTCTTTTTTTTTTTCAATGCAGATAAAAGGCAGTTATATTACCGTACATTATGTATATAATGTACCATTTTTTCTCAAATTCAATAACGAAGTGGGGGACAATTATATTATATAGAAAACAAATGTACAAATGTATCTATTGAATGAAAATCAGAAAACTAAAAGAGATAATCATAGGAATTAAACCAAAAGTTCTATAAATCATGAGATAACATATAAAAAAAATCATAGGAAAAAAATATGCATTACATTACAAATATAAAAATTATAAATACCATATGTATTATAAATTTTGGAAATGATGCACTAAAAACAGCAAAAAAAAGTGACACTTTGGTGTTCTTCAAAAAAAGAAAGAAAAAAATATGTTCGATACATTACAAAGATAAAACTATAAATAATGTACAAAATGTACCATATAACTATATAAAAAAATCTGGAAATGATGTACTAAAAATGGTTAAGAAAGTGACGGTTTGGTGTTCTTAAAAAACGAAAAAATTGAAAATTAAATTAAATAAAAATTAATAATTATGAAGAATGTGAGTAATTTAAATAGAAGGAAGGAAAATTAAATTAAAAAATAGAAAGAGAAAGAATATGAGAAATCTCTCTTGGAATTAACAAAAATCCTGGAAGATAAAAAAAACAAGGCAGAAATGACAGCAGGAAAAGGAGATATGAAATTTAAAAAGAGAATCCTAAAGGTTGACTATACACTAAAAAAGTTAACATATATGGCTATTTAGTAATATAGGGTAGTGAAATCTGGTCATCTACTTAATTAACTCTAGAACATCAGTGTATGACTATTTAGTGATATAGGGTAGTGAAATGTGATCATCTACTTAATTAACTCTAGAATATATACACTGAGAAGATATTTGAAATTGACTTTTATTAGAGAAGATATCTATCTAGTAGGTTACTATAACAACAAAAGCTGTCAAAGAGACTAACTAACATATTGAGGTAAAATGTCATTTTACTAAAGAAATTGTGAGTAACGAGGTAAGGTTGTTAAGAAAACTTATATTGTTACCAAACATGTCGCTAGAAACAAATTTAAATAATGTTTGGGTGATTAATTAGATATAATCGAGAAATTTCAAGAGCAAATTGTTGCAAAGAGGATGTAAGTCGTATTCTAATCCTTACAGTAATTTTTTTTTACGAGGGTACATATTTTACTAATTAGAATTGACAACCGAATATCTGGATGCTGCAAAAAACATCATATGAATCATTATTTACAAAAAAAAAAAGGAAAACAGTACTTATTTTTTAAATTCAGCTTTTGACTTCTTTTTTCAAAACATATTAATATAATATTCTTATGAGCATTCAAGTGTTTAATGTTAATCTTAAGAAAACGTATCATGCCATTTTTCGTTAGGAAGTATAATTGCAAAGACCAAAATCTCAAAATATGAGACAAATTATAACTTTTCATGACATGGGACACTAAATTAAAAAAATTTATAAAATGAGGTTAAATTAGAACTTATCAAATGTTCAAAACTATATTAAAAATTAGGATCAATATTAAGGACCAAATGTATCATTATATTAAAAATTAGGATTGATATTAAGGACCAAATGTATCATTTAACCTTTGGGGAGTGTTTGTTTCAATGTAATATAAGATTATCATGGTAATATAATCAGAATAACAATATTTGTTTTACATAAATCGTAGATATACAAGTATCCAAAAATGTCCGGAAGATTAGGACACCCATATTTATGGGTATCTAGATAGCTTAAAAAAAAAAAATTACACGGCTTTTCTTGGACTCCATGAGGATTTGATTGAAATATGATATTTTTACCTTTTTTTTAGGTTCAACTTTTTTCAATCACTATCAATATTTTATTTTTTATTATATTTTTAGAATAAAAAATATTGTATTTCAATAATTAGAAAATTTGTATATTATTACAACAAAATATTATATTTATATTACGTAGGATACAAATTAAAACAGGAACAATTATTAAAATGACACTTTTTTACCTCTCATTTTCCTTAATAGCCACAATTTTAAATTTGTTAGTAAATAGCCACATAAATTTGTACAAATACAAAAATAGCCCTTGACATCAAATCAATCTCTTTCTTCTCTCTCCTCTCCTCTCCTCTCTCTCTTCATGTCACATCACTTTCTTTTTCTTTTTTTCTTTTTTCTTTTTTTCCTCTCTCTTCTCTCTCCTCTCTCTCCTTCCACGAATCCACCTCTTTTTTTTTTCTTTTTTTTTTACATTCAATATCTCTCCACTTTTTCATTAATATTTCAAATAAAATTTCCCTCCCATTTTTCCCCCCCATTTTTTTCTATATATTAGATTTTCCCTATCCCTCTCTCATTTTTTCATTTTTCTCTCATCTCTTCTTCATTCTCTCCCTCATTTCTTTATCCATTCTCTATCATTTTCTCCCAAACCTCCATTGATTCTTTTATTCTTTCTCTTTTCTTTTAAAAAATCTACCATTTTTATCTTCTACAAATGTTTATTTTACAAACTTCCTTACACTTTTTTAATTTACTATCTCTCTCTTTAATTTTTTCTCATTCTCGTCTTTTTCATAAATATTTTTCACGTTTTTGTCCCGAATCTCGAAGATCTAAACCAAAAAGAGAATAGATTGACGAAAGGTATTATTATTTTTTAAGTGTTTTAGTTTGATTTACGTATTTTGTTGTTTTATGTAGTATACATAATTTCTCGATACTGTTTTCTGCTATATATGTAATATATGCGATATACTTTTTTTTTGCAATATACGTAATATACATATTTTGTCTCTCGTCTGTTTTTATTTTGTTTGTCTGTAATATACGTCATGTGATATACGATTTTACATTCTTTGTTATATGCGCTGTAATATTCGTAATGTACAGTCTGTAATATACATTGTTTTTACAATATACGTAATATACATATCTTGTCTATCGTTTGTTTCTGTTTTGCTTAATCAGTCTGTAATATACGTAATATAATATTCGTAATGTATTATCTGCAATATATGTAATATACGATTGTTTGTTTTCTAAATATATATTCTATAATATACGTAATGTACATAAGTGTTGTAATATACGTGATATACAAACTGAGGAAATGGTTAACGCATTCTCATCATTTGTTCTGTTTTTCCTTCTTCTTTTATATTTTTTTACTATCCGTACACTATGTAATATACGTAATACACATTGGTTGTTTATTTTGCACATATCCGTAATGTATTATCTGCAATATATGTAATATACGACTGTTTGTTTTCTAAATATATATTATATAATATAGGTAATATACATAAGTGTTGTAATATACGTGATATACAAACTGAGGAAATGGTCAACGCATTCCCATCATTTGTTATGTTTTTCCTTCTTCTTTTATATTTTTACTATCCGTACACTATGTAATATACGTAATATACATTGGTTATTTATTTTGCACATTAAGTATTATGTATTAACACTCTTTTGTTTTCATTTGCAGGTTAAATGACATGTATATACGTATATTTACATACCCGTGTTATTTTTCAAATGCACTTACAAAATCGGAGGACGATATACTCAATATATTAGAAGACACAAACATTTTACCTGAGAGAACGATATACCCAATATACTAAAAACAATATACATAAATGAATTAAAATGAAAATATGTACAAAACATACAAAATACAATAATTCAAAATCGAAATAAAGCATTTACTTACAAATATTGAAAATGTACAAAAAATATCAAATGCAATAAAAACTATACACGATATACTAAATATACGAAAATTAGAGAAGAAAAAATGCATTGGGAAAGAAAGTATTGAGAAAGAAAAAATGTCAGAAATGTCAGATATACGTCATATACGGAAGTGTCAGACGTGTCAGAATGATATATGGAAAAGAGCATTTTTGGTATATTTAAAATTTAAATAGTAAAAAGTGGCTAATTCAATCACTTTTAAAAAATGTGGCTATTTTGTTAAATGACCCCTCAAAAGTGGCTAGTTTGATTTTTCACCCATTAAAACAACATTCTTTATCAAAATTTTCTTTAATTTATATGAATTTCAATATTTAATTTTAAAGTTAAATGACTTGCTTTTAGTTTTAACTCACATATAATTTGTACGTACTAAACTAGTATATCAATTAAACTTATTCTAAATCCATTTGTTTGATATTTTTAACTCTCTTATTTTTTTCACTATTTATTATATTTCATAACTCTCTTACTTTTATTTTATTTCAAATAAATCGATATAAATCAATTTATTGATCTAATAATAAATCACTCTATAAATTAATTTATATTTATATATAGAACAAATTTATTTTAATTATGTAATATATTAACGATTTAATATTAAATTAAACTATAATTAAAATAATATTAAAATTAGTAAATGAATGCATTGATTTTACCATAAAATATTAAAATTAATGATAAAAATGATGTATTTTAAATATTTTATTAACATGAATTAATCCATACAAATAAAAATACAAAAAAAGTATAATTAGAATCACATGCAAGTATAATACATTCCTTACATAAATATTGCACAACAAATATTCCTAGACATCACTCCAAACTTTTCTACAAAACAAACACGGTTTTCTAAAGACATTGGACATATGAATTCCGGGCATATGAGATGTCAAACATCTTAAGATGCCAGGTATCTAATTCCCTACCAACAAACCGCGGTGACAGGTTTTTGTTTGGCTGATTAGTTACCATTGATAGAAAACCTGTGATAATTGAAAGAAATGTGATGTAATCATTCACAAAGGAATTGAAATTTTGTCATATTTGATTTTACTTACTACTATTACAAACGTTGATGTAACATCCTCATCGGGATGAGTCACTCTCAGTTACGTTCCAGTAAATTAATTAAGACAGATAGATACTTGTTCAAAATCATCTTTTCATTATAAAGATTCTGGACTTGTGGAAGGTCTGATTCTTGATGGCATTTGAACATAATCTCGTAAACCAATCCCGAAACCGTGCTTTAGTGAATTTTTCGGGGTGATGGACATTTTGTTTAATGCCAAATCAAATTCGTCGAGATCGAAGTCTTGATCATCATAACTTCTTGGCATTGCTTCATCATCCATAACATTCTCCTCCATCCCAGCTGGGAAAATCTCGGCAACATCTTCCTCGCTGCTACCTTCTTCGTTGTCATCATAAGTAGATCTGACCATCGACCAATACACAAAATGTGGCCGAATATATCTTCAAAACAATTGGAAAATGAACTATCAGTTAATCATTCACAAATCGTATCAAATAATAATTCTTACAATCTTAGTTCTCGAATTGTCAAAAAATACAGGAGATCCCTAATAAATAAAAAAACACAAGGGAAATCTAAAGATCCAATCCAATAAACCACCCATTTCAACAACTGCACGGAATCAATCTAACAAAAATTAATTTAATTACAATATCATAATAAGCAGAATACTTTCACTTTGGCAAATCTTAAATAACCAAAAGGAAGGTGCCTAAACAAGGAAAAGAAATGGTTAATTTAATCTTATCAAAGAGGAACAAACAAAATAAGAATCCATTTGTCTCTTTTTCTCATATTCCTGCCACCTTCAGATCGTTTATGGAGTTAACTAATTAAGAAATAGCATAATTGCACCTAAAATTCAGAAGCAATCAAACCAGGAGGAAGGCCCTCAAGTGGTGTAATCTTAGAGCAATCATTAACCGTGTTAGGCATTATAACTCCCATGACTGAAGACAAAGAGCTTGGAATATAAATAAAACAGGATCTTCCTACATCTAAGATTAGTTCCTATAATTTTGTCAGCCATGGGTTTAAAAGCAAGGTCAAGCTGAAATCTTCCTGTAATTCCCGTCTTTGGGGAGAATGGTTGATCTTCAACTTTGGTTTGTATTTTGATTTAATTTAGCAAAATCATTTCTGACATAAATTTAAAATAATAATAATAATAAAGCAGTAGAAAGACTAGAAGTATAAACCTGTCACATCTTTTTAACAAGCAAGGATCAAATGGGAAAAACATGTCAAGCCTTTCCATCCCACCAAATGCCTTTGAATATTCAGACTCCAGCAACCCATTGAATATAAAAGTCTCTGATGGTGTGAATAAATGAGTAACTTTAGCCTGCCGAAGAAATTCCTCAACAATAGAAGGTAGGCAAACCTGCTTAAAAAGGATCGGTTAAAATAAAATTCAGAAAGACAAAAGAATGATAAAATAGCGTTTCAGTACAGTAGTTATTTTTAATTTTTTAAAGGATAATATCAATGTTCCTCCCAATAGCAGAGTGTTGATTTGATTTGCAGAGATGATATATATTAGAGGCACCAGATAGAAGATGTGTGGTTACAATTAAAAATGACGAGCTCACAAACTAAAAAATGCCTGAACTTAATAAACTATTACAACGTAATTCAAGATGTTCATGATCGTGGTTATCGTTATATAATTATGTCATATATACTGAAAAACAATAAAATTCATATATTTAATGCTTTACCACAAGGCCGAAGTGTTGACTCTTAGGTCTACATTCACCTATTCTAACATAAGAACTACATTCCAACAACATTCGACAAACTATACGAATTAATAACCAAAAGAAATTCCACACCAAAAAAAACTTTCCACCTTCAGCGGGCATAATTTGTGTGTCAAGATTGAACCTAAAGGCATACGCATAAGCATCAATTGAGACTTGAGCCGAGGAACCTCCATAATCGATCTCATCCGGAAGCAAAGCACATACATTATTGCCTGCAGAGACAAAAAAAAAAAAAAAAAAAAAAAACTCTCCATCAGAATGGTAACAATAGATACCCGTATGCCAGATTTTTCATATATTCACAATATTAAAAAAATTGTCCTCTAAGAAGCAATTCCATGAGGGCCTGTTTGGAACAGCTTTTAAAAGTTGTTTTTTTGCTTTAGTTTTCAAAATGGCTCAAGGGAAAAAAATTTAATAGATATATGAAAATTTTGAATCACAATTCATAAATCCTTTTCTTGTTTAGACAAATGAAAAACTTTTCATTAATGAGTGAAAAAAAAAATTTTAAAAAGGTTGGAGAGCCAACCAAGCCAAGGAGATTCCAAAAAAGTGCTCCAATTGCATATATGGAAAGAAAATTGTAGTTAGAAAATGACTTATAGTGGGTTCACCAAAGGGAGAAGAGAAATCTAATAAAGTTCCACGTGTCAGTAGTAGAGAAGGCAGTATCTTAAAAAGACTTAGAATAACTATAGTTTTTAAGGTTAAAAAAGACATATAGTTTTTATTTAAAAAAAAAAAGGGTGGCCCGTGGAAAAAAAAAAACAACGTCGAGACAGACCCAATGTCAACACTAGGGATTTTTTTAGGTTGGGGGAGGGAGGAGTGAGAGTGACAAATCATCGTTAGCCACTAAACCGTTGCTTGGAACCAACTACCCGATAAAAATTCGGGTTAAAACACCCAGGGGCATTTTTTTTAAGAGACGGCTCAAAAGCCCATTTCATTGATATATTGAAAGATTACCCATTATTATTATATATTAAAAGCTGAAAGTGCAAGTACCAATACTTTCAGAAATATAATCATTAATCACAGTTGTGCCAGTTTTCAGCAATGCCATCCAGGCATTTAATCTAACAAAGGGAATTAAAGCACTGCGTACCTGGCATCCAGAATAAAATACTTGATGAGCCTTTGGGTTTAGGTCTCCATCCTGTGTTTTGCTTTTGCAATATTCTAAACACCAATAAACCAGTCTGAAAAATGAGAAACAAAATTGAATATAAAACCACAATTGTTTGACTTCATTTTTAATAATGATTTCTTTTTGTGATGACAGAGAACATGGTTCATATAGAGATTGACAAGTGGACCTTTCCAATATAGTAGTAACCAATGAGGTTGACAGAAACTTCCCACGAGACAAATAACTAGCAAGATATGCGACAGCACTCATCCTGCACAATATCATAAAAAGAGATCATTTGCTCAATATCATAAAAAGAAATTACTCACTAGAAGCACTTCACGCATTTATATAGTTTAGTGAGTTTTGATGTGAAGTTAAGTTTCATTTAAAAGGCTGCGTCGTTGTTAACTTAAATCACCCCATTGTTTTTTAAGTATATGCTAATTGCCTTCACTTTTGTTTAGTAGCTTTCTTTCGGTCCCAAAATCATGAACATTGATGAGAGCATATGCTGGACACAAGCTCATGAAAAAGATTTATTTAAATAATCTTGTTTCTGTTATTTATAAAGAGGGATTAAAAAAAAATTCTTGCAGTTTTCTTAGATGTATCCTCATGAGATTAAAAGTTATCAAGCAACTGAGTGGACAGAAAATGGAGCAAGTATGTCAAATAGTGGAATGGGGCTATTAACTATGTTGGTTCCACATATATTCTCTAAAGTTTCTGAAGGAAAATCAACATTGATGTCATGGATTTCAGTTCCAAATATCAGTGCATGCATGTGGGACAAAACATTAGTTGCAAATGGATTACAATCTACATTTTGAATACTCAAATCCTATTCCCCCCTCTCTTTAGCACCCTGTTTTCCCCTTGTAATATATTATGCAGTTTCTTATTTAAAAAAGGTCGATACGAATGTCTCTAAAGCCATTTGGAAAGGTAGATACCCTAAAAAGATCAAAGTTTTCATTTGGGTCAATTTTTTTTTTATAGGAAACATGATCATTAATAAACTTATTCTTCAGGTTTTTTCTCGACAGGCAATTCTTCTCCTTTTGGCTCTTTTCGCTCTATTTGGTTTTCAAGTTTGCAACCTAAAATTCAGTTTTTTCTATGGACTTTCTATTCGGGAAAACTCGTTACTCAGGATGTTTTGCAATCTTGCTTGGCTTCTAATTGCTTGTCACCTCATATCTGTTTTCTTTGCTATTGGGATAATGAAACCGTTTCTCATCTGTTTTTGCATTTTGACTTTACGTCTCAACTATGGTTCAAGCTTCTTTGCCAGTTTCACTTGAGTTGGGTACCTCCAAAGGATGCTTGTTTTTTTTATAATAAACACTGCTTTGCGTTGATGTATGAAAAAGCCAAAAAGAGGCCTAAAGGAGGTTAAAAAAAAGCCTTCCAATTAGAGGCAATAATAGAAGGACTAAAATTACAAAAAGAATTACAATTAGCACGCCAAATGGAGGCATTTAAAATAGTAAACTCCCAAACCTCCTCCCAAAACTTTTCTTTGTCTTTAAAGATTCTTCTGTTTCTTTTTTTTTTTTTTGATAGGAAACGTAAATATATATATTCATAGAAGGAAAGGAGATACAAAAAGGGTGATAAAGAAATCACCGGAGCCAAAGGATTACAAAAAACTCTCCCAATTGGCGTTAATCATGAAACTATCATGATTACAAAAATTTCTATTAAAAGTGCTCCATTGAGAAACTTTGAACTTCAAGGCATCCCACACCTCATTGACACTTCTAGCTTTGTTGTTAAAAATTCTGTGATTTCTTTCCATCCAAAGCTCCCACGCCACCCCTTTAACAGCAAAGTCCCAAAGAGTTTTGGCCTTTTTGGTAAAAGGATGACCTAGAAGGAGGCTTTCAAAATTTAGGTTGGCTTTTTTGTGAAGCCAGAGATTTAGATTAAAGGTGGAATTGAGCAAGGTCCAAAGACTGGGGGCAAAAGGACAAAGGAAGAAAAGGTGATCATGGGTTTCATTGTGTCTGAAACAGAGGCAGCAAATGTTAGGGGAGATGAGGAGATTCGGGTTTCTTTTTTGGAGAATATCATTTGTATTGAGGCCTCCAAGGGTGAGGTTCCACAAGAAGAATCTAATCTTTTTGGGGACTCCTCTTTGCCAAATACTATTGTAGAGGATAGGGTTCATCACTTGAAATCTGTTGGTTAGGTGGGCAAAGAAGGATTTCGCGGTGTAATTGCCATCGTTTTCCAAGGTCCAAAAAAGACTATCATCATCGTTGTTGGGAGAGATGGAGTGAGTGATGGAAAGAATTCTCACAAAGTCTTCAATTTCTCTGTCAAAAAGACCTCTGTTGAAGGTGATATTCCAAGTGTTGCAAGTACTGTCCCAGAAGTGATCCACTGTAGCGGTTTTGTTGGTGGAGATTTGGAAGAGTCTTGGAAACTGACGTTTGAGGGAGATGCCGTTAACCCACCGATCATTCCAGAAATTAGTAGTGTTACCCTTGCCAATCTTGATGTTGAAGAGATCATCACACTTTTTCCTGCAAAAAGAAATAAAATTCCAGGGGCTGTGACTTCGGGTGGGGGCGGTTAGGGTGAATCTACCATCGTCCCGGATCCCGTACTTCGCAATGATGATATTCCGCCACAAGGAGTTTCTTTCTCTTGAAAACCTCCAGATCCACTTAGAAGCAAGAGCAAGGTTTTTCTCCTTGAGATTGCCTAAATCGAGGCCCCCTCCTTCCTTGTGGTTAGAGACTTTTTTCCAGTTAATGAGATGGCTGCCATGCTCCGTACCCTCCTTGGCCCAAAGGAAATCTCTAATTTTTCTTTCAATCCCTGAAATTACTTTAGTTGGCATTTTGAAAATGGACATGTAGTAAGTGGGGATGTTCATGAAGATTGATTGAATTAGGGTAAGTCTTCCTCCTTTAGAGAAAAAAGCATTTTTCCATTTGTCAAGGCGCTTGGAGATCTTTTCAGCAACGGGATTCCAGAAAAGGATGGAGTTGGGGTTTCCACCAAGGGGCATTCCATTCAAGCCAAATATTCCAAGCTATTGATCTCACCCCATTCTCCGATAAAATCTTTTGTTTATCGAAGAGCATGGAACCACCTAGAAGAGCAATGACATTCTCCTTTGGATTTGAGTGAAACACCCAACTCATTTGAAAAGTCTTCAACATCTGTTCCCAAATATTTTTGAAGAATCTACAGTCAAATATAATATGCTCGGTTGTTTCATTATGTCTTTTGCAAAGACAACACCAAAGGATGCTTGTTATATTTTAGATTGGGATGTCTTTTGTTTCAAGGCACCTAAATTGAGGAAATCTTAATGGAAGTGCACTGTTTCAGCTTTGTTTTGAAACGTTTGGTTAGAGAGTAACTCTCAGATTTTTAATGTTGTCGCTACTCCTTGGTTGAACATTTGGGATTCTATTCCTTTTCATACTTTCAGTTGGGCAAAAGTAGTTAATCCAACAGTTTTTAGTTTCCCTCTACATTCTATGTCCTATAAATGAAAATTCTTCCATTTATCATTTTAGATTTTAATCTTTACTCTTTGCTTTCAAGGATTTCTCATCCTCTCATTTTGTACCTTTTTTTTTAAGAAACCAAGCTTTTCATTGATGTGTGAAAAGAAGCAAAAAGGGTGGAAAAAGAACAACCCGATAAAGGAGATTACCAAAAAGCGTTCCAATTGGCATAAATAGAAGAGGAGCTATAATTACAAAGTAAATTTGATCGGGAGCACCAAATAGAGCTGATTAATTTGATGTCATTCCAAGTTTCCATA
This sequence comes from Gynostemma pentaphyllum, assembly GCA_028015215.1. Lineage (NCBI taxonomy): Eukaryota > Viridiplantae > Streptophyta > Magnoliopsida > Cucurbitales > Cucurbitaceae > Gynostemma > Gynostemma pentaphyllum. The sequence continues at coordinate 68,340,475 of CM051355.1, read as the reverse complement.
GCATCACAAAAGCTGTTGTTGAAGTTGGCAGAGTTTCTAGCAAGCCAAATCTTCCAAAAGTAGGCTAGGACAGCATTGCACCATAACGTTTTTGCTCTTCTTCCCCTCCAAGAAGTGCCTTTCACAAGCTGGATGAGACTACCATGGGAGTGGCTGGGGATAGACCAGCTAAGATTGAAGGAGTAGAGCAGCTGGGAAAAAATCTGGGAGCTGAAGATTCAGTGGAGGAAAAGGTGGCCTCTGTTTTCTTCACTTTTTTTCCAAAGAGGGCACCAACTTGGTTGGAGGCTGCAATTGGGATGTCTTCTTTGAATGTTCTCAGCAGTATTTAAAAAAAAAAAAAATGCTCTCAGCAGTATTTAAGGCTTTGTGGAGGAGAGACCAGCTGAAGAATTTGATCTTTTTGGGAGCTTTAGTGTTCCAAATGTTTTTGAACCCGATGAAAGAGGAAGCGTCTTGAAGATTGTCCCAGTTTGTCAGATGAGGGAAAATGATTTTGGCAGAGAATTCCCCATTTGTGTCAAAGCTCCAATTCAAATTATCAAGATTTGGGCTTATATTGAACTTGTCAATGGCAGAGGAAAGGATGCACCATTCTTGGAAATGCCTTGCACTAAAATTTCATCTGAAGAGTAAGTTCCAACCCCCTTAGACAAGCTCCCGGCAGTCCTTGATGAAATAAGATTGTGTTTTGTACTTTATTTAATTGAAAGTTCATCTTTCTATCAAAAAAAAAAAAGCCAAAGGATTACAAAAATTCCCTCCAATTGGCACTAATCATAAAACAATCATAATTACATAAGTTGCTATTTTGGCCTTTCTTTTGAAAGGATGGCCGATAAGCAAATTCTCAATATTCATGCTAGCTTTGTAGGGAGGCATAGGTCGATGTTGAAGGTCATTGTGAGGGAGTTGCATAAGCATTGAAGAAAGGGCCAATGAGTGAAGAGGGGATCTTTTCTTTTTTCTTATTTTAATTTTTTTAAATAGAAAGATAAACTTTCATTGATTAAGGAAAAAATAAAAAGAGGATGAGCAGTCCTCAAAGTTACAAATGATTATAAAATAGAGTTCCAATTGAAGTTCATGGAATAAGAAGGAAAAGTTAAAATCAAGGAGCTTCAATGAAAAAGAGTGAAGAGGTGATCATGATTTTCATTGTGGCTATAGCATAAGCAGCAGACGTTGGGAAGAGGGAGATTCTGAGATGTCTCTTTTGGAGAATATTTGAGGTGTTAAGGCCGCCAAGGATCAAATTCAAAACAAAAAATCTTATCTTTTTTTGGGGCGCCTCTTTTCCAGATACAGTTGTGAAGGAGAGGGTGGGCAAAGTGGTAGTTGGAGGTGTAGTTTCCATCTTTCTCCTTGGTTCGCTTGGCTTTCCAAGCTTTTTGATGTTTTTGTTCTTTTCAATTATCAATGAAAAGTTATGCTCCCCATCAAAAAGGAAATTTGGGACAACGTCGGAAGTTGTGCATTCTTAATGCCTCCAGCGGAGTGCAAATTGTAATTGCTTTTGTAATTATTCTCTTTCCTTTAGAATGCTTTTTTGTAATCTTCCTCTTGGCCATTTCTTTGACCCATCCTAATACATTGAAAAAACTTCCTAGAATCCCAATTTTTTCTTTTTTCTTTTTTTAAACCAAAAAAAGTGTAGATTAAAAAAGATCAAAACACAGCCATATTATTTAAGGTCCTCGGTTTAAACAACCAATTATACCTGGAATCCACCACCAAACCGCCATTAAAGCTAAAACAGCAGTTTCACATAACCCATAAACCCTAAAAACACCCAACATAGATAGACCCATATTCCCAGGAAAAAAACACACGCATATACGAAATTGATCATAGATACGATTGCCGTAGTAAAATCTAAGAGAGCTGACCACAGTCGGCGATCACAACCGGTTTCGATGTCTTTCCGGTCAACTCGTTGACCACGGAGAAGACCGATTGGCTCGATGGAAAGCATGTCGTTTTCGGTCAAGTCGTCGAAGGGATGGAATTCGTTAGGAAAGACATCGAAACCTTTGTAATGAAGAGGCTTGCGGCTGCGGTCGACGCCTTTCTCGCAGGTGCAGACGCGGAAATTCTCCGTTGTTCAGGGAGTGGTGTTAGCGTAAATCTCCATGACAATACGGCCGGCCGAGGTTCCGCCGATGGTCACGTCGAAGAAAACTTTAGGGTTTGGCATTTTTTTCAGAGGGGGAAAAAGGCTTCTTTGATTTTTTGAGAAGATGAAGAAGACGACTAAAATCCCAATTTTTTCATGATAACAGCATAACACAAAAAAGCCACCAGAAATATTTTTAACAAGCTGTTATTACCTGGTAAGTGGAGGATCACTGCAGGAAACAAACATATCTTCAAGTGTAATGGCAAATTTTACACCACAAAATTCAGGATTTAAAGCACAACCATAGAACATCACGAACTGCAAAAAAATTGATTCAAAGTATATCATAAAACCACATAAATAATATAAACGATAGACCATTAAACCACAGAATCAATAAGCAAATATGGAGAATTATTGAAAGGCCTGTTTACCTGAGCAAATTTAGACTTGTAAGCAGTCAGAACAGTTCTTTGAAATGACCGGAGCAAAATATCAAAAACCTAAGCTCCACATGAAAAAATATAGCAATATTACTCACTTGCATTATAGATCAAGATAAAGGGGACGTATCGAAAAAATATAAAGAACTCAAAACGGACCTCATTCAATCGCCCATCATCACATGATTCAAGATGCTCAAAGGTTAGCACGATCAGGCTATCTAACGTTTCAGCAAATACATTTCCACTTAAGCTATAACGACTTAGTTCTCCTGAAAGCTAGCAAAACAAACTCAAACTCAGCCAAACAGATGTAGGCATTCAATTTAAAGTATCAGGATTCAGCCTTCAGACAAAAAAACAAGGTCAAATTTAAGTAGTTTCACAATAAAAAATAGCATTGTGCTCATAAAAACCAATTCAACAAATCCATTCGCAACCTAAAATGACACTTCAAGTCAACCATACACCAAACTGAAAAATATACTACAAAGATTCATTCATCCATATTCTCTTTTTTCCTTTTTTTTTTTAAAGAAAGATGAACTTTTCATTAATCAAAGGAAAGATAAAGTACAAAAAGAGAGGATGAGAAATCCTCAAAAGAAAAAAAAATGTTAAAGGAAAGCATTCTTTAACAACTTAAACAATAGAATCCCAAATGTGCAGCCAAATATTAGTTACATCATTAAAGATCCTAGCGTTGCGCTCTAACCAAATACTCCAAAATAAAGCTAAAACTGCGCACTTCCAGAAAGATTATCTCAATGTGGGAGCCTTGAAGACGAAAACATCCCAATCTAATATATCACTAGCATCCTTTGGAGTTACCCAACTCAAGTCAAACTGACATAGAAGCTGGAACCATAGTTTAGCAGTAAAGTCACAAAGCAAAATTAGATGGGAAACAGATTCATAATCACGATAGCAAAGAAAACATATATGAGGTGACAAACAATTTGAAGGCAAACGAGATTACAAAACATCCCTGGTAATGAGATTTCTCAAGTAGAAAGTTCATAGGAAAAACTGAATTTTAGGTCGCAAACCATGAAACCAAATAGAGCGAAAAGAACCAAGAGGAGGAGAAAAGCTGCTAGTAAGAGAAGCAAAGAAAGAATTACACAAGAATGAACCTGAAGAGTGTAAGGTCCATAAAAGACTATCCGGAAAAAAAAGAGGGGGGAAAGTGAGAGATGATGCCAAGGAGATTTTGAGAATTCAAAGAACTCCTCATGTTTAAAATTCCTAAAGAAAGTAAGTTCCCAAGAATTAGTTTAAACATTAAAAAAGATGAAATGGAAAAAAAATGGTTTGAAGTAATGTGATAATGAAGAGGAAAAGAAGAAGAGAGTGAAGAATTTGTGACCCAATGGTCTTTCCCAAAAACGAATTAAAGACCATTACCAGGACTAAGTTTTTTGTGCCGAGGGCAAAGGAAGAACCACATCTCAAGATGGCTTTCCAAGGACTACAAAGAGAGCCAGATTTTACAATCAAAATTATAAGAACCATATTTTGCCTTGAATAAAAGAACCCAAAAAGAGTTTGGTTCAGAATAAAACATCCAAATCCATTTTCCAACTAAAGCAATGTTTTTAAACTCAAAATTCCCAATTCCCAGTCCACCAAAATGATTTGGTTTACATGATGAAATCTGTTACCTTCATCAATATCATCCCAAAGAAAGTTTCTAAGAAGCTTTACCAAAGTCAAAACAATTTTTTTAGCATTTTAAAGAGAGATAGGTAGTAGAATGCAAATTTTGGAGAACAGAAGAAGTCAAAGTTAGCCTACCACCTTTAGAAAAACAGCCCTTTCAACCATTTAATCTAGAGGTGATTTTGTACAACAGGTTGCCAAAAAAATAGATGGAACTGGGGTTACCACCTAAAGTTAGACCTAAGTACTTAATAGGCCGACAACCTTGAACACAACCAATAGCATTAGCCAAAAGGGAGAGTCTAGAGTCTGGGATATTAATGCCTAGGAAAGATTAGAAGACTAAAAGATTACCATAAATTAAAGAACCAAACAGACCATGAGGTTCTGAAACATGACCTATAATATTTAAAAGAAAAAAAAACCAAGGCAAGGGATCAAATAATAGTTAAATCACCACTAGACCCAAAAGCTTAAATTGTTAGGTTAAGGTAAATTTAATCTTTTTAAGGTATTCCCAACTCTCCCCCTCACATAGCGGCTTGGTTATTAACAAAAGTCTAACTTATTAACTTAATTGAAGATGGTATTGCTGGTTGTCACCTTGTGAAGTGGGATAAAATCCCTCCCCCTCTGGCGCAGGGTGGTTTGGCCTTTGGTGGTTTGAAAAAAAAGAATGAAGCTCTTCTCCTCAAGTGGCTGTGGCGGTTCCCCTCAGATTCTAATCTTCTTTGACACAAGGTGGTAGTAGGCATTCACGGGGTGGATGAGCTGGGCTGGTGCTCTGATATCAAGACAAATTGTAATAATAGATCTCCTTGGAAGCACATTCATAGACTCAAAAACATTATGGATGCTAATTTTCAGGTGGGTAGAGGCATCTCCATTTCTTTTTGGGACTATGTTTGGGCTGGAGATAAGGCTCTCAAATTGCAGTTTCCTAATCTTTACAACATTGCTATCCACGAGAGTCTCCTTGTCAGCAGCTTTTGGAAAGAGGATTTGAATTCTTGGGTGGTTGATTTTAGGAGAAACCTCAAAGATAATGAAATTGAAGAGTGGATTCACCTTAACTCTCTTTTGGAGCCTATTCGTTTAAGCAACAGGGATGATATTAGGCAATGGAATCCAGACATGTCTCACGGTTTCTCTAGTAAGTCTGCTCTCATGCTGTGGAGTGGTAGTGATGTTACTGCTGACAAAGATATTTTACTCACTTGGAAAGGTAAACTCCCTATGAAGATCAAAGTGTTTCTTTGGCTTGTCATCAACGATGGTATCAATTCCAATCAAAAATTTCAATCTAGAAACCCTGGGATCTCTCTTCATCCGGATTAGTGTAGCTTGTGCATGAAGTGTTCGGAAACCTCAGAACATCTTTTGTTTGGTTGTAGCTTCTCTACCTCTCTTTGGCGGTCGCTTCTCATCTTATTCAACACGGCTTGGGTCATGCATAAGGACCATATTTCTAACACCATAGCTTTCCTCGGAGGAGCATCGAATTATGATAAAAAGAAAAGAACTCTTTGGGATAATGGGGTGAGAGCTATTGTTTGGAATGTCTGACTCGAGAGAAATCGAAGAATCTTTGAGGGTAAATCTAGATATTGGGAGGAGGTTTGGGAGATTAGTGTTCTTAATGCCTCCTCTTGGAGTGCAAATTGTAAATCTTTTTGTAACTATGATCCCTCGATAATTGCATCCAATTGGATGGACTTTTTGTAATTGTAATTGTTTTTGGCCGCTTTTTTTTTGGCTCTTTCATACATCAATGAAAAGCTTTGTTTTTTATCAAAAAAAATTAACTTAATTGAAGAAATATTTTTCTTCATTCAACCAAGATATTGTACATCGTACAATTCATACCTCACTAGAGTCCTCATCAACATCGTCTATGCTTTCATCAACATCTTCTAGTTCCAACTCAAAAATTCCTTTACTAAAATCATCTTGTAAGATTTCATCCCATCCAATCTCCACCTATTAGAAGGTTAGAAAATATATAACAAAAATAAAATAATCACATAAACACATGCTAGTTTAAACAACTTATTCAATATAGAATATTCATTTCCACTTACATCCAAATCTAAAAGCTTATCCACCAATGCTGTTAAAATCTTTCTCCCAACAAATTCTCTCATTTCACCTTTTTCCAACCTCAACATGTTCTCCACATATATAATCTTCGTGGCTAACTACAAAGGAGATAAAACAAGTATCAAATAATGATAAAAATACAATCACAAAACAAATGTCTAATGAAAAATGGAAATACTTTGAAGTCATAAATGACAATTTCTTTGTAAGAAATATTCTAAATGGCAATTAGAGAAAAGGCGAGAAGCATCTTAAAAAAATTGTTACTTTGACCCGGGAGTTTTTTTTTTTTTTTTAATATAGGAAACAGAAACTTGTATTAGAAAAGGAGAAGTACGGAAATGATAGAAGGCTCGAAGGCCTTGAAAATGCTATGAGGTGTTCAAAAATGGTTCAAGTTAGTTGAATAGGAGGATCACTATGACTATAGCCGTTGGTAAATTTACTAAAGAAGAAAATGATGTATTCAATATTATGGATGACCGGCAACGGAGGGACTGTTCCCTTTTTTTAGGTTGGTCGGGTCTACTGCTCTCCTTGTGCCTATTTTTCTTAGGAGGTTGGTTTCGGGTACAACCTTTATAACTTCATGGTATGCCCATCACCCATGGATTGGCAAATTTCTATTTGGAAGGATGCAATTTCTTAACCACCGCAGTTTCTACTCCTGCTAATAGTTTAGCTCACTCTTTGTTGTTACTATGAAAGCACAAGAAGATTTTGCTCGTTGGTGTCAATTAGGGTGATAAGAAATCAACCCATGCCAAAGATTACAAGTTTATAAAAAGGACTTAATAAGCCCCATGACCATCTAATTCTTTGATGGCTTATGATATCTAATCCACATGAAACCACATTTATTCACAAGTTTAGAAAAAGGACTCAATAAGCTCAAATATAGAAAAAGTGAAGGATAAAGTGAATATTGCAGTCTTGATCAAACATAAAAGTTGCTCAACCATTGTTCCAAGGATTCAATATGTTCATCTTTAGCACAGAGTGCCACAACATGCAAACCATGATCGTTAAAAAATAATGCAGAAAACAGATAATGGGCATTCATCCTTGCACCTAATTTCCAACAATTATTCATTTAGAAATAAAAGGCATGTGAAAAAGTAAATTATTGTCACTAAAAAAATGAATTTGCCCGAAAACATGATCATAATTACTATATATATATAATAAAATATTAATATCTTCCAAGTCAAGTAGTTGGCAAAGCTGGAAAGAATCCCGATCAATTCGGTTTGGAGTAGCCCAGTCATAAGCTTTTTCAATGTGTTTTTTGCTTTATCAATTTCTACATTTGCCTTAACTTGGAAGGTTGTTTTGTATTTTTCTGCCTTTTGGCTCTTTCATATATCAATGAAATAGCTTGTTTATCATAAAAAAAAAATATTAATCAATAAGAATTTGACCCAATACTAATAAAACATTTGTTAGACTTATCTTGGAAAATTTTCGATTATAAAAGTTCAACTCACAGATCCCTTGACGAAAATACTCTGCATTTTCTGTACTATTATTTGCTCCAATCTCAAGGGTGCAAGAGGCACTAATTCTGCAATGTGTTTTAAAGCCAAGTGCACTCGAGAAAGCACTTGATCCTTTCTAATAAGACCGCGTGGTTGCTTCAAAGTATCCATGAAGTAATGGGGTGGCATGAAATTGAATACAAGCATATCCAAACATGATTCCATATAATTTCCACTTGAAACAGCCTGAAATATTTACATGAATAAAAAGTCAAAGATTCTCAAAACTGTTAGTTGAAGCAAATTGGTGGGAGTGGGGATTTATAGTTTCATACCAGGGATATGATTAGTTCAATTAGGGCATCCATTACATCAGCTCCGTAATCCCACAGGCTCATGTTAAAAATCTGAAAAAAAGCAAAAAGGCTTCCGTCACAAAAAACTAAATTGCAAGACACGTATTAGAATTCAATGATAGACTTACCGCTGCAAGAAGAGACTTGTGGAGATCAATGTCTATATACGAAACTGCTCCAGATAATGCCTTTAAACTAGTCTGTTAAGCACATAAAGAGGATAGACTAAGCAATCAGTATGGAATTAGACCTTATGTCATAAGACCAAAACTGACATGAAGGACATACCACAAGCAGGGCAACCTCATCCGGGGCTAGTCTATCCTTATGGTGCATAACACTAACAAGCTGGTTATAACTATCAGTGTCACCCTGAACCGACAACAAAAGAGCTATTGTAAGATTATCAGAGCTATCCCTCTCCCTCAGCAAAAAAAAAAAAAAAAAACAACAATGATAAAATAGTACCAGTGAGACTGAACTAAGTGCCCCTCTGATATGATAGACCAACTCTGAATCCGTGAAATTAACATCCTCCATCACCTGAAATTCAGCTTCAGCTTGTCCGTTCGCAAATTCAACTCTCATGGTTAGTACCCAGACCCTACTAATCTGATTACGACAGCGGGGTCTGGGAACAATAAATTTATACAACCTGCCAAGGTAAACATGAAAGTGAGTCAAAAACCATGTATGGACCCTGTCAGTTTTAAAAAGTTGTTTTCTGCTTTTATTTGAACTTTCTGAGTGATTTGATAATGATAATAAGATTACCAAGCAAAAAATTAACAATTTTGGAAAGAAAAAAAACTCATATTTCACTAAATTACAAGCTAAAAAAAAGCTGAAAACAGCTTTTTAAAATCTTCAGCCAAACAGAGCCAATATATAATATCACTAACATCATGTATAAAATGATATAGAAGCAGTAAAAATCATAATTTGAAATATCAGAAAGTAGATTATCAAGGTGAAATTAAGATACCAACCGAAGAAATCGGCAGAAAGAAAAAAAGTGAGCTTCCTTGTTGAGATGATTTAATGGCGGCGAGAGATTAACAAATTTCTCGGGGGAAATGGGAATGGGATCCAAGCTTTTTTGAAGCTGCTGAAAATATTAGGGAAGAAGAAAGAAGAAAGCATGTAATGTGAATTCGGCGGCTATGGTGTTGAATATGAAAATAAGGAGAAGATGAGGGGTCAATAATAAATAAACTAAAACCAAAATAATTTGTAAAAATATTATTTTTATAAAAACATTATAACCGCGAGAGGGAAAAAAAATCAATTTTTTATGGTATTATCAATTTAAATACTATTTTTAGTTATAAGTTTAATTAGTTATTAAAGATAATAGCAACAAATTCAAATGATTTAGTGAGAATGATGGACCATTAAAGCTGGTGATATAAGATTTTACAGGAAAAATTACGATGAGCTTATACAGAGATGTGATTTACATCTTATAAGATTTATTTTTTTTAATGGTAGATAGTTATTCTTTTATAGTTTTATCATCTAATTTAAATTAAAAAAATTTAATCTTGTTAACTCTAGTGCGGATAATTATGAAAAATATCATATATTTTTACACACTAATTACTAAAATGTCTAAGAAAATAAAAATAAAACAAATAAATAAATTTATTGAAAATAATAAAAAAAAAATAATCAAATAGTTCGACAAATTATCGAACTTTAATTTAAAAAGGCAAAAAACAAAGAAATTCATTAAAAATACCCTTGAAAAATAGTTCAATGAATTTATTAAACTTGTTCTTTAAGTAATTTTTAAAAAGTTCTGAAGTAATTAGTATGTAAATTTATATTATTTAAAACAAATTCTTAAAAAAGTAAAGTAAAATAATATGGTTGTATTATAAAAGAAAAATACTCGTTAAATCATCAACAAACCCAAAAAAATTAAGTTGGTAGGTTATATAAATTTACGGAAAAAAAAAATCAATTTACACCCATGAACTTTATATGATATGTCAATTTAAACCCTGAGCTTTCAATATAATTAATTTACATTTTCCCCCAGAATTAATCATTTATATATCCTCAATATTTTTATTTCTTATTTTTAGTAGATAATCCGTTTTTAGTTATTTTAAGGGGAAATTTCATTGGATAGCAGAATTTTATGCAATATTTATATTTATAAATATAGCATTTTAAAAAAGTATTTGTAAATATAGCAGTTTTTAAAAAACCTTAATTCATGTAAATCAATGATCACTTATAAGATAATCAATGATAATTATTGGGTAATCAGTTCATGCACATAATATCAGGATATAACTAAAATCAGTGATTACTTGTGTGAAAATTAGTGATTACTTGTGAGGAAATCACTAATTACTCATGCAAAATTTGTGGCAATTTTGTACTATTTTAGACGCGATTTTGAGTTTTTAACTATTTTTACAAATAAGTTTTTTTGCTACTATTTTTATAAATATTGGACATAATTTTGCTATTTTTGTAAGAGCCCCTATTTTAAGTTTTAATAAATTGTAAATTTTGAATTGAAATTTCTATCAATAAGGTGGTCAAGTGTCAAAGTGTCACTAGTTAATATGAATTTGAATATCCTTAATCCCGGGTTACCTATTTTCTTTTTAGGAAATTTAATTGGGCGGCAGATTTTTATGTAATATTTGTAAAAATATCAACTTAAAAAAGTATTTACAAATACAACAATTTTTATCATGTTTATTAGTGATAAACAATGATTTATGTGTTTATCAGTGATAAACTTAAGGTAAAAATATGTAATCCAATATTTATCATTGATAAAACTAGATCAAAATTTGTTATATTTACAAATATTTTTTTGAGCTTTTATTTTTACAAATATTACTAAAAAAAATTTTGTTAGATTTCTAAATGCCGCTTTCTTTTTCCACTCTAATATCAAAGGTTACTTTAAAAGATTTAGTGGAAAAAAAATTGGCATATGAATTAAAACTGTGGATTTGAAAAATAAATTGAAATTAGTGATATTTGTAAAAAAATTATTTATTTTTGTTTGGGAAAAAAAAATTATAGAGATAAACGTGGCTTCTGCAAGTGATTTTGGAGAAATTCAAAATAATTGGTCGGAATTGAAGCTAAGGAAAGGAAGAATTTGGTAAAAAAAGTTTTTTTTTTTAAGCTAAGAATTTGCCATGCTCATCCAGTTGCCTTTCAATTCCAACATACCCTTCGTCTATGTCTACGTATGCTCCATCCATTCTCCATTTCTCATTATTGTTTTTGAATTGAATTATCTTAAATTCGAATCCTGTTTAATGTTATTTATTCTCAGTTTCCTTTTGAAACATAATTCATTTATTATATTTTCAAGTTTTGTTTTTTACTAAAATTCTATATACAGTTTTCTTGTTTCTGTTGATGTTCCCTTTCTTTCACATTTTTCTTTGAAATTCCAGCTGAAAATATGCTTTTGTTGTGATTTACTACTTTACTTGTTTGAAAATTCTTCAACACTTGTTTCCATTATATATATATATATATATGAGTGAATCAAAAGTCTTATTATGCATCTCTGCACTGCATTCTGTATCTGTCTTATTCCCCGGTCCCCCGGTTTAATTAGCTTAGTACTAAGTTTTTCTTGTTTTAAACTGTGTAGTCTTCCCAAACCAGAAGTAATGTACTTGGAAACATCTTGAGAGGCAAGCAATCATGCTTCTATTACATCCCTACTCAATACCTTACTATTTATTTAACTTTAAAGTATCCGATAAACGGTTCATGACATTCTATTTGTGTACACCATGATAAATATAATAGGTATTGTTCAATTCAGAGGACAAAGTTGGCCTTTACTTAGGAGAGAAAAATTTCTGTTATCTTCTTATTGCTCGTCAAATAACGTTCAAACACCGTGTAAAGTTCAAGAAGGCTCCACATCAATAAATGAAGAAATATTTCCTCTAAACACTTTCATGGAAAATAAGCTGTTTCCTAATTCAGATCCTCTTACTCCAAAGGATGCTGATCTTCTACATGATTTTTTTTATCCGAGGTCAATCTTACATACTTTATCTTTGATATCTTAAATTTTTGCTTCGAAATGAATGCAGCTATTTCTTTTGGTAAATTTGCTCTATGATTATACATGCTTGATGATTTTCCTAATGTAATATTTCATCTGCCCTTGCCACTCTTCATTTTGCAGTACCGAGCTTGGGGTGTTTCCAAGAGCTAAAAGAAGTAAAAAGTGTAGAATTACTAATTGCAGAAGGTTCTTCTTTTCCTTCCTTTCCTTAGCTAATATTCAAAAGTCCACCTTTTTTATGTGACAAACATCAAACAGTATTTATAGTTAAAAATTTATTCAAAATCCACTCGAGTCTGGAATGATTTTAAATCTAAATCGTACACTCTAATTTTGCTTTTTAATATTTTTAATGGAACTTCGAATTTTCATTACCGCATTATGGTTGAATATATTGGTTGAGTGTGCTGATTGGTATGAACTACACTTTTGTTGTCTTTTGTTTCAATTTGGTTTGCTAATATTTGTAGCATGTAGTGGATTCTTAACTGCTAAATTTTCTTGTATTAGGGTCATATCAAATATCTGCTTGCAAGTTGTTTCTCTTACTTTCCTATTTCGAAAATTCAAAAGGAATTTCTTTCTATCTTTTTGTTTCTTCTCATTCACATTTTCTTCATCCATCCTATAAGTAAAAATCAAGCCATGTTTTTTTCAATAAAAAGAGTTACATTTACTTCACCCAACATCTAATTCTCAATTATGCAGCACAGTGCTTCTGTAACACAGAAATGTATCCACCGAAGCAGCCACTCGAACACAAGTCCTCCATTTCGCCTGAGCAAGAGGGCCCTTAATCTTTCTGTTATTTCATTGTTCTTCTATGGATTTTCATCGAACGTTTGTGAGGTCGTTTTTGCTGAAGAGTTGGAGCTTGAGAGATACACAGATTCAAAGGAGGGCTTTACTCTTCTTAAACCATCGTCTTGGATTAAGGTTCTTGACCATCTCTATCTTTGAACTAACAGTAATGCATTCCTAGACCTTTTTTTTTTAAATGAACTTTACCTGAATTTGTGTGGTGGGTGATTAGGTTGATAAGGCAGGGGCAACTGTTTTATTTGAAGAAGTGAACAAGGGAAGCAACAATGTCGGTGTTGTCGTAAACCCAGTTCGTCTTACAAGACTTGGGGATTTTGGAACTCCTCAATTTGTAGCTGAAAAACTTATACAGGCTGAAAAGCGTAAGGTAGATTTATTTTTTGAGTTATTGCGTTTGCTTGCATTTCCTATTGAAACATAGAGAGTCAATTCTCATTCCTTATTGTGAAATATGGCTGTGATGTTGGTTGGAATATTTGAAGTGTTAAAGAACAAAAGGTTTGATTTTTCTTTTCCTTTCTTTTCTTTTTTCGGGCGCAAGAAACAAAAGATAACATTTGAGTTCAAATAATAATATCAATGTTTTTTTAGGATGTTTTTCAAAAATGGCATTTTAAGAATTTATATTTTTAAAAATAGCAAAAGTTTTGAAAATTTTCAAAAATGACATTTCTTACACTGAGATTGGTGGAATCTCAAACGTCATTTTTGAAATATTTCAAAACATTTGCTATTTTTGAAATTACTCAAAGAAAAAATGTCATATGTTGAAACTTCTCTTTTTTTTAACTCACGATCTTTGTTCTACTGGATTGTGTGTGCACATCTTTAAAGTATACTCTGTCATACTGAAGTTTCGAAAACGAAATTTAAGATAAAGTCTAGTGAAGAATGTAAAAATGTAAGTTTTGAGACTCGAAAAAAACAAGTTTTGATGGCTGTGTTGATTGCTTGAAGGTGCTTTAACTTTAAGGGAACTGAAAATGGGTCTTAGCATTGTGGATATTGGAATGGAAGATTTTTCCCACCGATATGATACAAAATTATATCACAGTGAATAATTGCAGACTACAAACTTTGCTATGATCTATGGGCTGAGCATGAATTTATAATTTCTTTTTCTGCCATTATATAGAACATTATGGAGTTTCAAATGAGTGTTATCTTGCTTTTGCGAGTCGCGCTCACCTCACCTGTCCCAAGTTATCGACTCTATTTACTTTGTCATTTCTACATGCATTTTTTTCTCGTGATTTTTCCCTTAAAATACAAAGGCTGCTTATTGGGTGACATAAAATTCCGTCCCCCCATTCCATCTCTTATTTGTTTCTCAATGAATATAGGAAAGTACAAAGGATGCCAGAGTGATAGACGTTGCAGAGAGATCTGGTCAGGGAGGTCTTCAAGTGTACGAGTTTGAGTACGCGGTCGATAGCACGAGAGGAGGAGTGAAGCGAATATTTTCAGCAGCTTTTGTTGCCTCTAAGAAGCTCTATATCCTTAACATATCTCACTCTGACAAGCCAGAGACTCCTCTTGATTCACATAGAAGAATAATGTTGGAACAAGTTCTACATTCCTTTGATGCAACAGCTTCTTTGTCATTAGATCAAAACATTCCCTAATTTTCAAGCATATCCTATGGTAAACTATTATTAATGAACTATGATTCGTTTTGCAAAAGAATGATGGTTTTCGATTTGTTGCCATGTCTTGATCTGATCGTTTTTTTTAGTTTTAGTTGGAATGTATTATTTCATACAGTTTACATTCCACTGAGCCTAGTTATAATCCTCCAAGAGAGGGAGATGGAATTTTGCTTTATTCTCATTCATTTCAGACAATATATCATAATTGATATTATTCTTGACAATATATCATACTGACTGTATTACTCTTCTATTGTCTTGCTATCTTTTGGAATGACGATTTCACAGCCGGATTTGCAACCTCTATACTCTTGTGTTTTGCTCCGATACCTGCATCACAAGTTTTGTTCTATATTCATTTTTTTTATACGTTCATTTTAGCTACTATGGAGACTATAGTTCTAATCTCTACCTATCTACTACCTCGGCATTCAGCTACGTTGTTTCTTGTTTTTATCATACCTTTTTTCTTATTCAAAACCGTTACTTGTTCTATCAGTTTACGATCTCAATCTCGAGAAATATGTACTCTTACATTCCAAAATTAGCCGATGTTCCCTTTCCCCCCATTTGTTTCCTTTTGAGTTTCAATGAATGAAACGTATGTCATTTGTTCTATTTTCTTTCCTTTGGTATACTCAGAACCTTATGGGTTTGTTGTTGGATACACATTCCAATGTTTGATTCATTATTATTTTCACTATTCATTCACATTCATATGCAATCCATACAAATCTATCACGAAAGTCAGGAACATGTTTAGAACTTATGAACAAGTTGACTAAAGTTTTAAAATGCAAAGAGAGACAATATGTGCTCTGCCTCTACCACCCATCAATATTTTTGTTTCAAAATAAAGAGGCAATATCATCAAAACGTTGCCACAAGAAATTATGACATGTAGGCCTTCAGATCACCTGATGAGTATCCAATAATAAAAGGAGTTGCCAACTTTTTTCTCTAGATTGAACAATATCTATTAACGTTATAGCACCAAAAAATAAAATATTGAGTTCATTTATTATTGGATATACTAAAAGATTGTGAAATCTTAAGACTTGGAAGAAGTTCTAATAATGCAACAGAACCTCAAGCCTTCTAAAACTAACTACATAATCTCTGTAGATTATATTAGATTTAAGATATGTAAGAGTTTGTTATGGAGTTAAAATCATCTATTCATTCATTCATATTTTGGGAATCATAAGAAAGAAGGATTATTCTCTTTTGTTTTTTAGAATTGAAAATGGCAATGGCAGAAATCAAAGTATCAAAAACAAAAAACAAAAATTAAGAAAGAAAAATCTGGAAAAGTTTCAAAAAAATAAAATAAAAAAATTGTGGTCTGGATCTGACTGATTTGGACCGATCAACCCCTTTTTTCTTTCTAAATTTCCAGATCTTTCTTTCTTAAAAAATTAAGTATTTTGGCGTTAACTTCTTCATCCGGACTCCGTTTCGCGCAAATAAGATATCAATTTCATACGTTTTTTCGATAGCTATCTATTGAATCTAAATTAATGACAATCTAAATTTTGTGAAAAAATTACGAGTAAAATACTCTTTTCGAATCTTTTGTCACTTAATGATCTAACCGATCACGTCAGATCACAGGCGACAATAAAAAAAAATTAGATTTTTATTTCTTCAAAAATTTAATATCTTGGTGTTAACTTCTTCATCCGGACTGTGTTTCGTTCAAGTAAGATATCTATTCCATTCTTTTTTCAATATCTATCCATTGAATTTAAATTCATGACAAGTTTAAATTGAGAGAGAGAGTCGTGACTTTGGGTAAAGATTTAGAGTTGAAAGAGAAAAATATAGAGTGGAGTTAAGGAGAATTTCTATCAATACAACAAATGAGTTTTTGATTTTTTTCACACCTTAATGACATCAGTATAAGGTTTTATTTATGAAAATTGAAAAGTTAGGTTACATTTCATTAGGACTCAATTTTCAAGGTTAATTAGGCAAATATTCCAAGAGTTACAACTCTATTTCTTAAAAAATAAAAAGGAGAAACAATAAACAGAATTTAAGAAGGTTACCAAATAAATCCTTAAAAATTATGAAAATCTAAGACTTGAAAGAAGTTCTAATAATGCAACAGAAGCTCACTTGCCTCTCATTCTTATGTTTACCAGTACTTTCTTTGAGGTTAGGGAAAACTACATGTTGGGAGAAAAAAAAAACCAAATATGGAGAAAACTTAACTGGTAATTAGGGCCGATAGCCTTTCCAATTTCTATTTCTAATTTTTATCGAAATAAAGTTGATTTCTTGTTTCTTGTGTTTTAAAAATATTTTTAAAATTCAGTGGAATATTTAGAAACAATAAATTCTTGTTTATTGTTTCTTTTCATTTCTAATTTTTTCAATAAATAAATATATTGTTACTTTAAAATATAATATAAATATCTAAAAATGAATTTGATATAATATTTTTTTAATGATTTATTTTAAAAAAAATTCTCATAAAATTGTATTTTTGTAAGGTGAGAAACATAAATTAGAAACAATTACCAAACATTTTTTTTTCTTTCTAAGAAATAGAAAACAAGAAAGAGTTACCAAACACATGTTTCTATTTCTCTTAAAAAAACAAAGAAATAAGAAATAAGAAACAAAAACTAGGAATTCAGGGGTCTCAGTTTCTAATGCTAATTTTTCTATCACAAATTTTGTTATAATCTATTAACTTTTATAAGAATTGAATTAAAAAGACAAGAAATTCTAATATATGACATTTTTTGAGTAATTTGAAAAATAGCAAATGTTTTGAAATAATTAAAAATGACATTTCTCATATTGAGATTCCACCAATCTCCGTCTTAAATTAGACGTGGATCCAAGCTTGAGAAATGTCATTTTAAAATGACATTTTTAAAGAGACCCCATTAAAGACAGTGAAGTTTGAAGTTAATTTTCTTGTTTGGAGGTTTGATCCCACAAAGCACCGTAAGTTTTTGCACCAGAAACTTTTGCATAGAATAGAAAAGAAAAAAGTGTGCATTTTTTTGGTACATAATAAGAGCCAAGTAATAGAAAGCATAATCATTATTTCATGATCAACTAAGAAACACAATGACGTCTTCAAATTAAGGCAATGCATCAGTTTTATAAGAGATAACTAACAAATATGTGAGTCTACTATCATGTTGGTCCAATAAAAGTATGACACATATGAAGATAAGTATGAGTGCATACTCACTGCGTATTATCTTTCTTTTAATGATTAACATTGGCACTTGTTGTGGGGTGAAATTGGATTACACGTGGAATTTTACAACTTGACAAAATTTGTCTACGCACCTCGTTTGACCGCGGTACCTAAGCACTTGGTCTAAAGTACCTGGTCCAAAGCACTTGGTCTAAAGCACCTGGTCCGAAGCACTTGGTCCGAAGAACCTCGTCTGACCGTGGTATCTAGGAATAAAATCCATGCACCTGGTCCAAGGCACCTCGTCTGACCGCGGTGCTGGGCACCTGGTCCAAAGCACCTCGTCTAACCGCAGTCTTCGACATAGACCTAATACTTAAGATTGAATACAAGTATCCACTTGGAAATGACACGTGGCGCAACCCACAAGCGACACGTAATTGAGAAGCAACACATTGCCCAATCACGACGCGACACGTGGCATGATGATGTCATCAACCTAATCTCCTATAAATAGGAGAAGAAATTCATTCATTAGGTAACGAATTTCTACTACTATTCTCTCTGGCACAGTAGCTCTGTTTGCTCTGACTTTAGCATCGGAGGGTGTTAGGCCGGCACCACACCGGTGCACTTTTTCTTTCCTGTGTAGGTACCTACGTAGCATGTCGTTGAAGCAGCGCACTACCTCCGACTCGTCCCATAAATTAAGTTCGTTGCTTACGTGGAAGCTCTCCATTTTTACGCAACAACAGCACTGAATATTTACCTCAGTTTTTCCCCTCCATAATAAAAAATTAGGGAATAAATAAAAACTCTTAAAAAAACGTAACAGACAAAATAGAAACTTTTTAAATGTTAAAGACTAAATTAGAAATTAGAAAAAACATTAGAGAGTAAAGATATATTTTAACTTTATTTAATTTATAGTCTTACTATTTAAAAAATATTAAATGTTTGTTGAATTTAAATTAATTTTATTAAGTTAGAAAAAAACGATGTAGAAGTTTCGATAATCATTTAAATTGATTAGCTTTTCTTTATTAAAAAAATGATTAACATTTAATAATCTTATTTGTACTACAATTATAGTGTCTTGCAAATGCTTCGCATAATTTGCAAGAGAAAATAGAGTTAGTAAAAAAGGGATTGGCCACAACTGCTGCACTTGCTTCAATAAAAAAGAGAAATGGAGGCTCTGATCAACGAGAATAGAAATGGAAATGAGAATAGTATAAAACAAATATGAAAAAATCTACTCAATATTTCTATTGGGATTTTTTGGTCAATCGTCTCTGTGGTACCCATGAAGTATGTTACAAAAACTCATCTCTTTGTCCAACATTCTCCAAACCATGAGTATGTAATCCTTGCATTCTCACATTTAAAACTCTAATCGAGGGTGGAATCCTACTTTTTTTTGTCACTTAGTGTTAAGTTTCAATTAGAGGGTTTGTGGTCACTTCCTCACCCTTGTTTAGTTGTAACGTCGTCCTTAGAAATTCCTTTTTTATTTGTTATTTTGATTTTTGGTTAATCGTCTAAGTCGGTACCCGTGAAGTATGTTACGAAAACTCATCTTTATGTCCAGAATTCTACAAACCATGGGTATGTATATCCTTATATTTCCGTGTTTAAAACTATAATCAATGATGGAATTCTACTTTTTTGTTACTGGCTTAGTGTTAAATTTCAATATGACGTCAATGCCATAATTACAATCTTTCTTTTCTGTTTTTTTCGTCATAAGCACCTGTCAATTGACCTTTAATGTTGAGGATTTGGGTATTTATAATGCCCTCATCCATGTAGTTTCTGAGTTTATGTTTTTTTTTATTTAGACCTAAGAAATATAACAATGTCCAACTTTTGGTAGATAAATACTATGAAAAATATCTCATCATTATGATATGTGTTCTTATCATTGTTAAGAACTTTCACAATCTTGCTTTTTTTTTTGGCCATGAGCCTCTGTCAATTGGCGTTTAATGCCGAGAAGTAAGTATTTGTGATACTCTCATCCCCATACTTCTAAATTTATGTTTTTGTTGTTTAGATCTAAGTAAAAAAGACTAAAAAAAACTATAACCATACAAGTAAGATAAGTTAATTGAATGCTAATTTTTTTTAAGAAACGGTAATCAATTTAGCTTCACTTAAAGCAGGATTGCAGTTATTGCATAATTGCATCAACGTCATTTTAAAACATTACATGCACAAGAACTAGTAATGTATTTGGGAGGCTATAACCTCCTTGTTCCTTAAGAGGTCCATCTCTGACATCCTTACTTTGTTTCTCGACATTAGGCTGTTAACCTTTAAAAAAAAATAGAGAGTTTGTGGCCACTTCCTCACCCTTGTTTAGTGGTAACACTGTCTCTAGAAATGCATATGTTAAAAAGAAAAAAGACTATTTTTTTTTCTTTTCTGTTTTTTCGTCATAAGCATATGTCAATTGGCCTTTAATGCCAATGATGTGCCCTCATCCACGTAGATTCCGAATTTATGCTTTTATTGTTTAAACCTAAGAAAGACAACAATGTCCTACTTTTGGTAGATAAGAATTCTGAAAACATCTCATCATTATGATATGTGTTCTTATCCTCGTTAAGAATTTTCACTATCTTGCTTTTCTATTATTTTTTTTACAATGAACCTGTGTCAATTGGAATTTAATACCAAGAATTAAGTATTTGTCAACTCTCATTCCCGTACTTCTAAAATTATGTTTTTGTTGTTTAGATCTAAGTAAGAAAGATAAAAAAAAAACTCTATAACCTTACAAGTAAGATAAGTGAATTGAATGCTAATTTTTTTTTTAAAATGTTAATCAATTTCATCATTAATCTGAGTAGGCATGGAAACCTGAGTTTTGGATGCAATTATGCCCTAACCATGAGCTTAAGGATGGATAAATATGTCATTTTCCAAACAAAAGTGGTCCTTCATTAGGTCTGCAATATACTTACCCTTTTTATTTTGTCATTTTTTAGATAAATGATGTCAAATTGTTGGGTTAAGATAAATTTAATATTTTTAGTATATCGTCAACACTTGTCAAATGATAAGCTTGTTATTATTATTATTATTATTGTGAAAAATTGTGTATTGGTTTAATGAATTTTGTCCATTATTGTTGAATATGTATTCAATGTTATTAAATAAATTGCAATATATTGTGTCTTATATTATGGGTAAAGAGTTCAGGTCCTAAAGTCTAGTCTATAACAGACTTTTTAGGACTGCAGCTTGGAATCTGTCTTGGGCAATTTCTTACTTGGACCTTTGTAAAAGAAAATCCGTTGGCTGAGTTTAAGTTGAAATTGGTATTGCTATTATAACAGACTATGAGCCTGTGCTTGTCTATGAAATGGTCATTTCAATATCCTGTTGAGCTTTGTTGGTTACAATCTTTATTTTCTGAGTTGCATATTAATTTGTCAAAACCTCCTGTTTTATGGTGTGACAATCTTAATGTTGTGCATTCTAGGACTAAACATGTCGAGATTGATATATATTTTGTCAGAGATTTGGTGATAAATAATAGGTTAATGGTCCATCATCTTCCAGCTTTTGCCTTGCTGATGTTTTTACCAAACCACTCTCTGCCTCTACATCCATTCCTTGGTGATTAAAATTAGGAGTTCATACTGCAGTAGCTCTTGGTTTGAGGGGGAGTATTAAGGAAGCTCATTAAGAAGATATTTTTCGCTCATGTTTGCTTAGCTTAAAGTTTATTTTAGTTAAGTGAGTTCTTGTAATAAGTTGCAGATTCTTTTAGTTATAACTGATTTGGTTAAGTTGTTTGTAATTAAAAATTCTTTTCTTTTCCTTATATAAAAGGAAACTTTGGCTGTAATCATTTTGTTAATGAAATACAAATACTTTTCAAAAAATAATAAATGTTTATTAAATTGGAAAAAAAAAAGAAGTTGTAAAAGCTTCGATAAGCCCTCTTTATCTAAAACAAATGATTAGTACACTAATCTTAAGTTTACTACTTGAAAAATAGAAACTTTACTACAGTGTGTGTGTTTTACTTAGTTGCTTTCATTCATATTTGCATGAGAAGATGTTTACGAAGGGTCAAAGTTGAGTAGGTCAAATTGATTGAAGCTTGTATCTGAGAAATTCTCTTTGTGAGCTGAGTGTGTGAGAAAACTTGTAATCAAAATCTGATATAAGCTCCAAGAGAAGGGTAAGTGGGCATTCAAGAAACTGAACCACTATAATCATGACTTGTTCTTTCTTCATCAGAAACATTACTACAGTGGTAGTGTTTTCATATTTTCTTGAGAAGAAGTTTACGAACTCGAAGGGTCGAAGTCGGGCTGCTTTACGGAGAAGAAAAATAGAGGCTTCTAGAAATGCAAATGAGTTAAGTAAGATTCAAAAACTAGCTAGTAGATGCAATATTACTATTAGGTTTTTCTGGCTCATTATATTTGTCCTTACATTGTTGGTTACCCTGAAGTATGCCATGAAAACACACCTCTATGTTAAATATAATACAACTATTTGGTTTGTATATCCTTTGACCTTATTGGTCTTCTTTATAATGTTGTTCATTCCAACATTTTTAGCCATACTTTCTAATGGATTTAAGATGAAAATCCCATTCATTCCCATCTTTAAAACACCATTGGATGGTGGAATGTTGTTTTTTTTGTCATTGGATTAGTGTTGAATTTCAATACGACACCAATGTCATAATAACAATATTCAGTTTCTGTTCTTTCATCATAACTCTCTGCCAATTGGCTTTCAATGATGATGATTTGGGTATTTGCGATGCCCTTATCTCGGTTGCTTCTGAATTCATGTTTCTTTTGTTTGAACATAACAAAGCCAATGATGCCCACTCTATCATACCTAACGATTTTAAAATAGACCTCATCCTTATGATAATTCTTCTTATCATTGTCAAAGACTTTCATGGTTATCTTATCATACCTAAAACTCCTAAGCCAAAAGAGGGAGAAGGATCCTCTTCTACTGTAGTACCAATTGTTAGAGTTGATCCTAGGCCTCAAACGTCAGGAGTTGAGGACACCGGTCGTAATGAACAGAGACATGAACGCCGCAGACATGATTCAAGAACCGCTCCTCAATGTAAATTTCATAATCTATTTCCTAATTCATTTATGCTCTTTTTTTTCCTTCTTCTTTTTTTCCCCTAACTAACTTACACCTTTTTGTTAATAGCTTCATTGCCTAGAACTATAGAAGAGTAAGATAGATGCTCCATTTGCTCCCACAGGCGCTCTAAATCTAGTAAGTTTGCATTTTTTTATTAGTAATTCATTTATGGCTTTCCCTCCCTTAATTATGCTATTTGAGTAATTTTTAAAAAGTTATGACATTTCAGTAATTAGTATGCAAAAGTAGGATTATTGTATAATTTCATCAACGTCATTTTAAAACATTATCTGCACAATAATTAGTAATGTATTTGGGAGGCTATGACCCCCTTGTCCCTTAAGAGGTCCACCTCTGACATCCTTACTTTGTTTTTTGACATTAGGCTATTAACTTTTAATTTATGTTTAGACCTAAGAAAGAAAACATGCCCAACTTTTGGTAGATAAGGATTTTGAAAAACATCTCATCATTATGATATGTGTTCTTATCATTGTTAAGAACTTTCATAGTTTTTAACAATATATATATCTATTCATTGAAACAATATAATGCCGATTATATTGGTATTGGACTTGTCAATCGATTCATAACCTTTCAAACACAACCAATATCTATTAGGACTCCCTTTACTTGTAGGAGTACATCTTGGATCTGCCGATTATGTTATGGACGAAGTCCTACTCACGGGGACCTGGTCGAATTGGGAGAAGCTGTAGGTATTATTGCGGGTCAATCTATTGGAGAACCGGGCACTCAACTAACATTAAGAACTTTTCATACCGGCGGAGTATTCACAGGGGGTTAATACATTTCTAAATCAAATGCCGACTTTTAATAGCCTAAACAATTGAACTTTTGGAGATCAAATTTGATTATTAACATTTATCTTTTGATCGGAGAAAACCTTTTTAAAACTCTCAATTTCCATTGCCGTGCAAGTCTAAACTGATGTATTGCATTAATCTGTAGATTGCACTATTATTTTTCTTAGTTTGTCTTGATGATTCAGTTTAAAATATGATGGTCATCATTATAATGCACAAGGTATGATTCTATAAGAATGTGAATGAATAGATCTTTTAGTGTTAGGGAATAAGACTGATAATAAAATAAAAGACAAATAAGATATACATTTTATTCATTGAAACTCAAAGGAATCAGCTAATTTTGGAATGTAATGGTACATATTTCTCGAGAGCGAGATTGTAAACGGATAGAACAAGTAACGGTTTTGGATAAGAAAAAAGGTATGATGATGGCAAGAAACAAGGTAGCTGAATGCCGAGGTGGGAGATAGGTAGAGATGAGAATAATAGTCTCCATAATAGCTAAAATAAAAGTATCAAAAAGACTAAAGTTTTGAATATCAAACAAAATTTGTGATACTGGTATGGGAACAAAACATAAGAATATAGTGGTTGAAACTCCGGCTCTGAAATCGTCGTTCGAAAAGTTAGCGAGACAATAACAGAGTGATACCATCCCGATATTGATATAAAATTTAGACCATTTCTTCAAAGAAATCTCGGGTTGGCAATATTCCGTCTCCTTGAGGTATAAAAAGAGGCCATGTGAAATGAGAACCGTAGGAATATGTACATTACACATAAAACGATGCATCACTGTAATGGGAAGAAACGGAAACAAAGGATCTCTATAATAAGTACAAGTTTCACAGCAGAAACTAGCTATTGAAAAACCTATAAGCAAAGAAACTGTGAAAATAAACGGCCATGGTGTACGTACCCAAAAATAAATCGAATTACAGATTGGTTGCTTTTCTAAAATTGCCATTTTGCATTCTCAATAGAATCAAACTCTTATATATCTTAAATGAAATCTGAATCAAATCTACACAGATTATATAGTTAGTTAGTTAGTTTTATTAGACTTCAGAAACTCTGATTTTTCTTAAATTTTAAATTAGGAGATAATGGCTGATTTGGTTTCCTTATTTTACTCAAATGTTGTTTCATTAAAACAATTTTTCTTTTCATTTAGTGTGTGTGAAAATTTCTAATACTAAGTAGGGGTGTAAATAGGGTGGGGCGGGTATAAACGGGACACCCCATTTACACCTCGCCCGATTAAGGTTTTTTTTTCTCACCTCGTCCCGCCCAAATTAACTCTATCCCCCGCCCCGTACCCCGCCCCATTTATTAAATGGTGGCGGGATGGGGCAGGGGCTAAACGGGGTGGGGAAAATTGTTAAAAATCCATGATTTCGTATATTTTTTTATATTCAAAATTCAAATTTTCAATTATAATAGTGCATAATAGAGTATAAAAATAAACAAATAAAACTCTCCATCATAATCTATATATAAATAAACATAGAAAAATTAAATTAAAAAAATAAAATTAAAGTAGATAAACGGGGCGGGGTGAGGTGTATTGTATAATTGCATCAACGTCATTTTAAAACATTATATGCACAATAATTAGTAATGTATTTGGGAGGCTATGACCCCCTTGTCCCTTAAGAGGTCCACCTCTGACATCCTTACTTTGTTTTTTGACATTAGGCTATTAACTTTTAATTTATGTTTAGACCTAGAAAGAAAACATGCCCAACTTTTGGTAGATAAGGATTTTGAAAAACATCTCATCATTATGATATGTGTTCTTATCATTGTTAAGAACTTTCACAGTTTTTTTTTTTGTTTTTGTTTTTTTTGTGTCATGAGCCTCTGTCAATTGGCGTTTAATATCGAAAATTAAGTATTTGTGATATTGTCATCCCCGTACTTCCGAATTAATGTTTTTGTTGTTTATATCTAAGTAAGAAGGTAAAAAAAAAACATTATATCCGTACAAGTAAGATAATTTAATTGAATGCTAATAATTTTTTTTATAGAAATGTTA
Source organism: Gynostemma pentaphyllum (assembly GCA_028015215.1). Lineage (NCBI taxonomy): Eukaryota > Viridiplantae > Streptophyta > Magnoliopsida > Cucurbitales > Cucurbitaceae > Gynostemma > Gynostemma pentaphyllum. The sequence goes on along the minus strand of CM051355.1, from coordinate 68,314,607 downwards.
AATCAATATAGCTTCACTTAAAATCAGGATTGCAGTTATTGTATAATTGCATCAACGTCATTTTAAAACATTACATGCACAAGAATTAGTAATGTATTTGGGAGGCTATGACCCCCTTGTCCCTTAAGAGGCCCACCTCTGGCATCCTTACTTTGTTTTTTGACATTAGACTGTTAACTTTTAAAGAAGAAAAAAACAGTCATTACATGATTTAGAGGGTTTGTAGCCACTTCCTCACCTTTGTTTAGTGGTAACGCTGTCTTTAGAAATGCATCTGTTAAAAAGAAATAAATGAAAGTTGGTCAGGGAGAAGAAAAAATTAGCAAAAATGAATTAGACATAGAACATGAAAATTACATTAAAGTGTGGTTCTTGAATCCTATCTGAGGAGGAGATAGTGTTCTTGTTTTTGTTTATTAGGATATTTGTCCTAAATTGTTGATGTTTGAGAAATATTTGGCCTATCAATTCTAATTTCTGGTCTCATACTACTCCTTAATTTCACTTTTGGCTTATGAGGTTTATGATTGATAAAATAATAATGATAGTTTTTGGCAACCATAAGAATCCAAATCACAATAATGGGGTGTTTCAAATAGTTTTTCTTTTAGGATTGTAAATAGAAAGGTTTATGACTTCAATAATATTTAATGTTCGGATGATGATAACTTTTTTAATATATTGATGTTTTTAATGTTTTGAAGTAACTTTAACGTAAGCTCAAAATGAAGATTCTAAAATATCTTGAATTGTCCAAATTAAAGTTCCAACGAAAAAATTATGACTAAAAAACTTAACAATATTAGGTGTTTTAAATTATATAATTTTAAAACTATAATGATTTAAATTTTCATTTTTTTAATTATAAGATGTGTGTTTACATTTAACTAAAACTATGATGTAAGATTATTGACTCCACAATATGTAATGTTTGATCCACTTGAACTATGATATATGATATTTTTTATGACTCAACTATATTTGATAATCCACAAAACTTATATGTTCTTTAGAAGATTATTAACTGACCATTATCAAAAGTTTCGTGATGCAGTATGATATAATTGAATTAAAAAAAAAACTATGATATAATATAATAATCAGAGAACAAAGACATTAACGATTCAACGCCATTGGATTTGCACATTTTCAATTGAGAAATTTCATTGGGTAGCAGGATTTTCTACGATATTTATAAATATAGCATTTTTTTGCAAATATAGCAGATTTTTAAAAACCCTCATTCATGTGAATCAGAGATATCAGTGATAACTTATAAGATAATCAACTATTAGGTAATCAATGATTTATGCATAAAATTTCAGGATATTAGTAAAATCAGTGATTACTTGTGTGAAAATCAGTGATTACTCATACAAACCTAGTGTCAATTTTGTAATATTTTAGGCACGAATTTGAGTTTTTTACTATTTTTGTAAATAACTTATTTATTGCTATTTTTATAAATATTGGATCAAATTTTACTATTTTTGCAAGAGCCCTTTTTAATTCTTTGAGAATAACTTGTTATTAATTATATTTTTAACCCATGAACCAAGGTTAAAGTAAATAATAATATTATATTCAAAAGGTTAACTTTTTTTAAATATTCTAGATGACTTTTATCATAGATGTTGGTTAATAAAAATTAGAAGAGTACTTTTTGTTAAAAATAAAGAGTAGGAGTGTAAATTAAATTAACAGAATATCAATCTTATACTTGATTTTTTTTCTTGCCTTTCTTTTATATTACATCAAATTTATGGAAGAAACACTCAAATCTTCGATTTAATAGAAAGAAAATAAATATATAACCTCACGAACTATACCTTGATTTTTTTGTTTTCTGAGGGTAACTCTACCGATTGAAATCTTACATTTTACCCAATATCTTAACCACACATCTTTTTTCCAAACAAATAATGAAACCGAATAAAAAAGAAAAATGAAACTTAGAAACACCTATATTATATTTATGATCCATCCAAAATGGATTGGTCGAAAGGAATGAAACGTGGAATTGTAATAAAATTGGACACCATTTCTATTCTCTTCTTCTATTTCTACTACCAAATTAGCTATTGATATCTTTTTTTCTCTCCACAAAATAAATATTGAATTTTCAAGAGAGAGAAACATATTTCAAAATCATATTCTGAAATTCTGATCGTTGGCCATGCTCATCTACCATAACCCACCCTTCTTATCTGTATGTTATATTATCAGCTTTTCTGCTTTTTTTTAGTTTAATTTTTTCTTTTTTTTTTGGGTTGAAAATGAAACATACTCATTCTTTACAGAGACCATATTCAATCAATTATATATATTTATTTCAAGTTATTTTATAGCTCATGCTCATGAATGATAATTTTCTGGGTTCAATTTGTTTGAATTCTCCAAATCTCCAATTCTCCACATTGATTTGGAACTGTGGAAAATATAACATCTATTGCCCCTTGGATCCTTTTCCAAGATGGGGGGAAAATCTGTCTTGTTTATATACAATCAACCTTGATAATGAAGATTTTTTTAATAATAATAAAAAAAAAATCTAAATCCTGATGGAATTTAGTTTCATATCCAAAGAGTCTTGCTTCACATGTATTGCTTGACACTAATTTCTTAGTCTAATCATGAGATTATAATCATAATTATAAAACAAATCTCATCAGGAAGCTATATAATACATATGACAAATGATGATTATTTATTCACATTCCTAAATCAAATGCCGGCTTTTTATAGCCTAAACAATTGAACTTTTGGAGATCAAATCTGATTATTAACATTTATCTTTTGATAGGAGAAAACCTTTTTAAAACTCTCAATTTCCATTGCCCTGTAAAACTAAACTGATGTATTGCATTAATCTGTAGATTGCACCGTTATTTTTCTTAGTTTGTCTTGATGATTCAGTTTAAAATATGATGGTCATCATTATAATGCACAAGGTATGATTCTATAAGAAAGTGAATGAATAGATCTTTTAGTGTTAGGGAATAAGACTGATAATAAAATAAAAGACAAATAAGATATACATTTCATTCATTGACACTCAAAGGAATCAGTTAATTTTGGAATGTAGTGGTACATATTTCTCGAGAGCGAGATTGTAAACAGATAGAACAAGTAACAGTTTTGGATAAGAAAAAAGGTATGATGATGGCAAGAAACAAGGTAGCTGAATGCCGAGGTAGAAGATAGGTAGAGATGAGAATAATAGTCTCCATAATAGCTAAAATAAAAGTATCAAAAAGACTAAAGTTTTGAATATCAAACAAAATTTGTGATACTGGTATGGGAACAAAACATAAGAATATAGAGGTTGAAACTCCGGCTCTGAAATCTTCGTTCCAAAAGTTAGCGAGACAATAAGAGAGTGATACCATCCCGATATTGATATAAAATTTAGACCATTTCTTCAAATGAATCTTGGGTTGGCAATATTCCGTCTTCTTGAGGTGTAAAAATAGGTCAAATGAGAACTGTAGGAATATGTATATTACACATAAAACGATGCATCACTGTAATGGGAAGAAACGGAAACAAAGGATCTCTATAATAAGTACAAGTTTCACAGCAGAAACTAGCTATTGAAAAACCTATAAGCAAAGAAACTGTGAAAATAAACGGCCATGGTGTACGTACCCAAAAATAAATCGAATTACAGATTGGTTGCTTTTCTGAAATTGCCATTTTGCATTCTCAACAGAATCAAACTCTTATATATTTTAAATGAAATCTGAATCAAATCTACACAGATTATATAGTTAGTTAGTTAGTTTTATTAGACTTCAGAAACTCTGATTTTTCTTAAATTTTAAACTTGGAGATAATGGCTGATTTGGTTTCCTTATTACTCAAATGTTGTTTCATTAAAACAATTTTTCTTTTCTTTTAGTGTGTGAAAATTTCTAATACTAAGTAGGGGTGTAAATAGGGTGGGGCGGGTATAAACGGGACACCCCATTTACACCCTGCCCCGTTTAAGGTTTTTTTTTTCTCACCTCGTCCCACCCAAATTAACTCTATCCCCCGCCCCGTACCCCGCCCCATTTATTAAATGGTGGCGGGGTGGGGGAAATTGTTAAAAATCCATGATTTCGTATTTTTTTTATATTCAAAATTCAAATTTTCAATTATAATAGTGCATAATAGAGTATAAAAATAAACAAATAAAACTCTCCATCATAATCTATATATAAATAAACATAGAAAAATTAAATTAAAAAAATAAAATTAAAGTAGATAAACGGGGCGGGGTGGGGTGTAAACAGGGGGAAAAATTCCCCAGCCCACGGGGAAAAAAATTCCCCAACCCCGCCCCTGCCCCGTTTATTATGCGGATTTTGTAGGGGAGGGGAGGGGCGGGGCGGGGAAACGGGGTCGGGGTTTTAGCTTTCACCCCTAATACTAATTAAGGGTAGTGCAGAATGCAGAGTGGCAAGGACAAATGTAATATTACATTAAGAAATTCACCAAGCATTTAGAATAATTACCAAAATAAAAATTTATGGTGTCAAATATAAATTATGTAAGATTGAAAATATTTGTTTGAAATTTTTTTCCTTTGGTTAAGAGTTTATAGTAGATGGGAGGGGAGGAATCAATAAAACAGAAATGTTACCATAACAACATCCAAATTTCTTTTCTATGGTTGTTTGACCCACCCTCACATTTTTCATTATTTTGACTTCATTGACTATGAAAATACAAAAAACACGCTTACATTATCACTCCCTCCGCGCCAACTAAACTCTAACTTTCATCTCTCCCTTACCTTTATCTTCCCTCCAACTAAACTCTAACTCTCTTCTCTCCCAAAAACTATATTTCAAAACAAGTTATATTATTTTATTTATTATCTTACATTTTTTTAAAATCTCAATACTTTTTATCTCTCTACAAACTTTTCGGAATTTTGGATCGAGACGAGCTTCCGAGATGGGATTTTTTTATTGAGACGAGCTTATGAGATGAAATTTTGTATTGAGATGAGCATCCAAGATTAGAATTTGGACCAAGATGAGTTTTTTGGACCGAGATTGAAATTATGAGTATCAATTTATCTCTCAAATTTTTTTTTTTAATCTAAAAACATCAAACAAATAAATAAGAAGAATAATATGTAAATTGAAGCTATGTGATTAGATTTTTTTGATGTTCTATATCTAGTTTTATAAATTTGTTTAGATTTGAATGAAAGATGAGATATGAGATATTTTAGTTGGAGGAAAAATAAAAGTAAGAGTATTTTTGTATTGAATTAATTACAGCAACAACCACATTAAATCACCCAATTACAATAATATTGGTGGTTATGATTTTATTTCATTTTTACCCAAAAAACACCATTTATGTGGTGATATGGTGGTTTCCGATATCATTTTTTACCATCTTACCCTTTTATCTCTCCTCATAACCATATCTTATTAATTGCAAATCATTTAAATTTATTATTTATTTAATTAATTATTTTGAATTTAAATCAATTTGAATTCCTATTTAATGTAAAAGATCTTAACCTAACATAGCCGGCGGAGACGAGTACAGAGAGACTGGATATTCTTGACGAAAAAAGATTTGTAACCGGGTTTAGTATCATCGGCGGTGAACATAGGTTGAGGAATTACCGGTCGGTAACGACAGTACATGAGATTAAGGAGGAGGAAGGAGGTCAAATCTGGACCGTTGTTTTGGAATCTTATATTGTTGATGTTCTTGATGGTAATATGGAAGAAGATACCAGGTTGTTTGCTGATACTGTTGTCAAATTGAATCTTCAGAAACTTGCTTCTGTCGCTGAAGGTATAGCTAAATCTTTCTGATTTTTTTTTAATTAAGGGAAACCAAAATTTAAACAAAGTAATGGCATGTTAGATCGCTATCTTTCGATTAAAAGAAAATATGTTTGAATTTTTCTTGCGGGGGTTTTGAATCTCTTTCTTGTTTTTTTTTGTGATTCTTCTGTCTGCAAATCATGATATCCTGGGAAGATTTTTTACCTCAATTTTTGTAAAATTTTGTTTGATGATATTTCTGGAATTTTTAGAACGAGGTAATTTTAATAAAATGTTTATTTATATTCAATATTTATTTTATTTTTCTATTTACATAACTTTGATACTGCTACCTCTTTTTCCATCTTCAATTTTGTGTCTTCTATCAAAGTACACATAAATAAATGTTTACTAAAAGTAAACTGTTTATAAAAAAGTTTACCTTTCAATTCTCGGCGAACTCGCTTTCTCTGTATTTTGTACATAATTTACTTTTATTAAAATGTTTATTTTAAAAGCCTATTTACATATGTTTTCAAAACTGTTTCATCAATTTGTTTTCTGTATCAATTTTAAGTGCACATTAATATACTATTTACTTTTTATCTCTGTATTTTTTAGGATGTTGAACAAGAAAAACAAGAAGGACATTCGAATTTTCCTAGAAGAAGTCAGAAGATTGAAGAACAAGTTAGAAGTTTGAAGATTTTTTTTCTATTTTTTTGTTATAGTTTTATTTTTGTTTAGATTTTATTTTTCCATTAATTTTGTAAAATTTAAGTGATTTTATAAATTTCCTTAAATTTTACACAAATTAAGGAGAAATTAAATTGGGGGTATGTTTGTTCTTTACAATGTAATTTAATTTGGCCGGTGGCGGTTTTTGGGTACTTTTGATATTTAATAAAAGCGGCCGGTATATTTGAAATATCCATAATTTTTTTGATTATTAGTGAAATTAACTCTTTTGTATTTTCATAGGGTCATGAGGGCAAGAAAATGAAAAAGGGTGAGAGGTGGGCTAAAAGACCTAACCTTAAAAGGGAATTTTGAAGATTTTTTTGGACAAATTGCTCTAAGAATTTAAATGAAGTTTTAAAAGGCATTTAGGGGCCGTTCATTTCCCGTTATCTTAAATACCATGTAATCTAAGATTACTGGATATCTAGAATACATGGTATCTGGATTGCAGGGAATATAAGATTACAACGTTCATTTTGCAGTAATTAAAAATGAGAATCTCATAGGTATAAAAGATTACATTGTTTGTTAAGTTGTATTTAAGGGAGGAAATTTAATGAATTGATAATTCTTCCAATAATACCCTTGTTTTATGTTTCTCGTTAATAAATTTTATATATGAATTTAATTAACATTTTTTTGATAGATTAATATACCTATACTATTTTTATAATTTAATTAGTTTATAACTTATTTATTTAAATATTTAATTAACAAAAAAATTTAAATTTAATTTTATATACTTATTTGATACCAATGAATTTATTAAAGTATCAATAATTAGTGTAACGAAAAAATTATTTATGTTTCTAAATTTAGTTATTGATGAGAAAATAAATTATCTTATGTATTTATATGTAAAAAGAAAAATAACTTTTTATAATATTGAAGGACAAAAAAGTAAAAAACAGAATACATTCGTAATGTAGTTATTGATGAGAAAATAAATTATCTTATGTATTTATATGTAAAAAGAAAAATAACTTTTTATAATATTGAAGGACAAAAAAGTAAAAAACAGAATACATCGTTCAGTTTGTTATTTCCAAGTATAGTGACTAAAGCAGATGTTATATTACTGAAATTTAAATAAACCTTATCTTAGTAATCTAACATGCATTCAACATTCAAATACTCAAAGTTTTGACATATAATTAAATATGATGCATGAATGCGAACATATTAATGAACAGAAAAGCCCTAAAACATGTTACTATGTCACGATATTTTAATGATACCAGGTGAAGTGTCGTCGAATGATAGGTCGATTACCATCATTAAACGAGATGCCACTCGAACAATTGACAACCGAGAATAACTCATATTCCTATGTCATTGTTTACCGTGTATTTGGTCCAGAGTTTTGATAACAAAATTTATCAAAATTCTTTTAAGTGTGACCCACTAATTTAGTCTTTTAAATAAAATTGAAGAGTGTCTACGAAGTGTAGATTCAGTCTTCAATCAATCTCATTTAAAATTCTTTATCCCTTTCGGGAGACCCAACTTGATATTGATTTATACAATAAACCTTCCTATGGGAATGAACACCTGCAGCAGTGTTACAGAGGCCATGTATAAATCTCACGTTTCGAGCCCATTTGTAACGTCCCGATTTTTATTTATTTCTTCTTTCTTCTCTTCAGTTAATAAATTATTTATGTATCTAATTTGTGTTTTAAAAAAAATATTTTGTATAAATAAATTTTGGGCATTTATAATTATTTAGTTTTTGGGCCTTTTATAAGTGGGTGGTTAAAGCATTAGAATATTTTTTTTTTTAAAATTATATATATATGATTTTAAGAGCAAATAGTTTAAGAGCGATTAAAAGTTCCTAAATTGTATTGTTTGGAAGATAAGCATAATTGTTGATGATGAGAATTTAAAATTTAATTTCGCTTGGTGGGCCACTTGCAACCATTCACCCATTGGGCACACTCTTCTCTCTTTTAGGGTTATATTTATTAACCTTAGGGGATTGGGCATTCAAAAAATTGGAACCCTTTCACTTCATTTTCCCCATCTTAGCCGCCGGCCACAAGCCACCATCATCTCTCTCTTTTTATTTTATTTCTTTTCCTACTACAACCAAGAGAGTGAGATTTTTCTCGATCCATGCTTCATCATTGCATCGGCTGTGAGATCTAGAAGTGGAAGTGGATTTTCTCCCTCTTCTCTTTTGTTGTATGGTTTGAAACAAGGAGTGGTGGTAAAATTCTCTTACTCTAACCAAAAGAATCCCGGTGGTAAGTGAGAACTCCATTGATGCAACTTAAGTTTTTCAATTCTTTCTTTCATCCTTGAAATTTGTCCTTTAAAAAGAAACTTTGACATCTATCCTAGCCTAGAGTTTTTAAGGAAGATAAAATGAATTAAGAGTTATCATTTTGGTTTTACAAAACAAACTGATTTTATTAAAAGCCTATCGCCGCCCCCTCCCTCAATACCATGTTCTTATTTTTTTTAGTTTTATTTTATTTTACTTTTTTTTTTTTAAAAAAAAGAGACAAACATATTGTTTATCATCTAAATTAAATCTTGGCTGATGGGTTTTAACATTACAAAAGTCCATATGACTATGCAGGGGCCCACGGCTGAACCTTTAGTTTCCCTTTATTTATTTTATTTTATTTATTTTTTTGATAATATTTATTTTTAGTTCATTTGTTTCCTTTTAGTTTCTTTTTGGTAAATATAATTAAAAGAGTCTTGGAATTGATCTAATTGGTGTAGGTGGTGGATACAATTGATGTATTTTGGCTTTAAACTGGAAGTTGAAGAATTTGGTAAATTTTAAGAATTAGAGGTGAGTAGTAGATTAGAATTGAAATGATTCTTTGGGGAAACTCAAAGGATCATTTGAATGGTTAGTAATGAAACAATTGTTATTTTCCTAATTTACATGCTAGAATATCTTCTATGGATTTGTATGAATTTTAAAATGCCATTATATGTTAGCATGGGATTCAAATTGGAAATTGATTGTGATAATGTAAACTAAATTATTTTGTGCTTGCATTCATGAAATCATTTAACATAGGGTTCTTATGATGGAAAGAGCATATAATTGTATTTATATGATGATGTGAATTGAATGAGTTGATTAGAGCAATAATACCATTATTTGTATTGCGTGAATTGTTTGGTGAGGTGTGATGCAAAAGGACTCTTGATATTGCTCCAAGGAGAGCGTACCTTGTGAGTTTATGGGAGAGCGTACCCATGGATAATCTCGGTGGATAGCGTACCCCGGATTGATCCCTTGAATGACTGTTGAGTATCACACCTTGATGCATGCTAGTTGCTTGATAATATAATTTTGTGTTAATTATATATTGTGATATTACTCCAAGGAGAGCGTACCTTGTGAGTTTATGGGAGAGCGTACCCATGGACAATCTTGGAGGAGACGTACCCCAGATTGATCCCGAATCTATATTTGTTTAAAGTTTTTGAGAAAATGTGCTTATTTTTTTTTATGAGATGTATATGAGACTGAATGATTGATATGTATTGGATATGATTTATAATTTTAAAGTTATTATGAAGTGGTGATCTTTATATGTTTAGAAAAAGAATTACTCATGAGAAAGTATCGTATTGATTTTAGTTATTAAAGTAAAGTTGTCTTGTTTCTATGTTGGGAAGGGTTGGGAATTCAAATGATGTTTTGGGAAGTATTCGGAGAAGCATTTTGATTCTAGTTTATTGCTCACTAGCCATGTGTTGCTAATGGTGCTACACCAAACATTTCAGGTAATTTTGGAGGTGCTCGCGGCGTGTGACGATGTTGGAAACATGGCTTAGGAGTTCATACATGTATTAGAGTCTATTTGAATACTTTGAAATTATGATTTACTTTTAGTTTGATTTTGGAATTGTTAGTATACATTATGAAGTTTGAGATACTTTTGATTTTAAATATTTTATTTGAACTTGAGTTCCGGAACTCACATTTGAAAACGAAGTTGTTTTGAGAATTTTTATTTATATTTCTATTGACTTCGGCTGCTTTAATCAATTTTAAATAAAAAGGGTCGGGTCGTCACACCATTAGTGGAGACCATAGGATACATTGACATGTTTCCTTCTCCCACTTAATATTTTGAGTTAGGGTTTCATAACTTAGACTAATTTAGGCTAACTCATTAATCTAAGTTTTAATTAACCTAATCAACTTTAACTCTTAAATTGGTTAGATTAATTTTATAAAGTGATTGTTCAAGTTTTCCTAATTTAAACTAATCACATTATGCGCCGTCTTAATAATTTTGATTTATTAATTTGAACTTTTCTCCTAGATCGCTCCCAGTTAGAGGCGCTCCGTGTTAGGGGAACTTTATGAAACCTCATCGCTTGGGCAGAGCTTTCTCGCCAGAGATCCATTCAATTCAATTAATCTCAATTATTAATTTTTAATTAACCCTTAATTAAAAGTTTCTATTTGTTTATCTTATATGGATTTTGGCCCAATTGTTTAAACAACAAATGATTCATTTAGTTTCTATTCAACTTTTAAACTAGATTTAACTTTTGAATTTTAACTAAATAAGCATGCTTTTAATTCTAAAACAATTAGAATATAATTTTCGATAATAACATTTATAAAATAAAATTATAGCATGCTTCACATACATTAGCATATAATAACACATATTATATCATGATGCATGTATGTACAATTAATAAAATCATACAACTTATGGTGGGATTTTCTACATGACATACTTTTATGCATGAACATTATTTAAAACAATTATATCATACATATAAACAATTTAAATAATAAATAGCTAAATTGACCGGTATTCTTGGCACTATTTCTAAAACGGAAAAATTAAAATCACAACTTAATTAAATCTTCCATTCTAGAACTTGAGGCTTCAACTTTCTCTCTCCTCCATGGTGTAGGCGTGGGCATGGGTATTTATGGGGCAAATATTATCTCCTTAATATTTCCATAAATACTTGTTTTAAAATAATTATCTTTTAATTAAATGGAAAAAATAAAGAAAATTTTTTCCATGTAATCTTATATCAATTTCTAAATTCATAATTTAAGATAAGGAGATAATCTTAAAAAGATTTTATCCTTATCTTAAATATTTAAATTGAGATAACAAGATAATTATGATAAAATATCTTACCATATCTTTACCTTTTCTCTCTCCTTGGGCGTGGGCATCATGAATGATGGAGAAAAAATTTCTTTTCTTCCTCCCCTTTGGTGTAGCCGATTTTGCTCTCCTTGGTATCGGAAAATTACAAATTTTTTCCTATACCCTAAAATTAGGGTTTACAAATTTTCTACTAAAATTTAAAATCCTAAGTGCCTCAAGAATACCTAAACAGTCAATAAGCAAACCTCCACAATTTATATAGCACAATTTATATAAACATACATAAAACGATTTTTATGCAACCCACCAAAATTTTCAAAAAATCACAAATTTAGCATGATAATTAAAATTAGCTCTGATACCAATTGAAGGGATGATTTACTAAATTAGCGGAATTTATTTAGTAACACAAATTAACACTTAATTTAGGATCTATTAATATCATGCAATTTGTGATAAAAACATGTAGATTCATGCTCGTTTTTCGAAAATTAAAACCTTTTACTTACATTGAGTAAAATATGGAGAATCGGTTGGAGGTTTCTTTACAGCATCAAATCCTCGGCAACACCGGATCTTCTATGCTATATCCCGATCGATCAAACGAAATCCGATTGTGGGATCGAACTTAAGAAGAAATTGGGAAGAACAAAAATATTTTCTTCCCAATTTTGAATAGCAAAATCGGCAAAGGGAGAGAAAAGGAGGAAGAGAGATTTTTCAATTTCCAAAGAATTGAATTGTGTGATTTATGAATGACCCAACCCTCCTATTTATAGAAAAATAGGAATCCTAATCACATTAGGATTAATCTATAGAGATAAATACAAAAAGAAAAAAGATTATCTCTTTCCTTTATCTAGCAATTTCGAAAATGCCATGGATAAATAGGAGATTATTTTATTTTCTTTATTTTTATTTATCTTGGGTAAATAAATCTATGTAATTATTTTAGGATATAATTCAAACAATTATCTCCTCAAAATACATGTCATGGCCGAATTTATCATCATAAAATAATAAATAAATACAATTTATTTAATTAATTATTTAGGGCCAATTCCAATTGGGTTCATTAATCCAATTGGGCTTGAAATTCTCTCTTAAATTAATAAGTCCAACTTAATTAATTTATTTATTAATTACCATTTAAATAAAATATTTTATTTAAACAATTAATAATATTAATATTTTCTCCCGACTAAATATTATCCAATTTATATTTAATTATTAATTTCCATTTAAATAATTTTCATTATTTAAATAATTAATAATAAATATTATAATTATTAATTTCCATAAACTCAGTATTTAATTAATAATTTTATTGACAATATTTTATTATTAATTTAATTAATTTTATTTATTAATTTCCGTTTAAATATAATTAATTATTTAAACAATTAATAATTGTTAATTAATTTCAAATTATTAATTACCATTTAAATATACTCAATATTTAAATAATTAATAATATTTCATTATTAATTTCATGTTTAAATAAACTCATTATTTAAACAATTAATAATGTTTATATTAATTACCGTTTAAATATACTCAATATTTAAACAATTAATATTGCCTATTTTAAGTAATTCACTTTACTTAAAATTTCCATTTCTTCTACTTGATTTCGCGACTACGATATTTGGGCTAGCATAGGGACCCGATGGACCTATAGATCATGGGCTTAATAATTAGTCAATTAAGTGATTAACACATAATCGTTAATTACTTATTATCTAACTATGAATAATTCCACTATAGATTCATACTGAACTCCCCTCACTATAGATGAGTTATGTCCATTTAGTTTATCATTATTTATATCTGTGATATATCCTTCACGTGGAACCCTCATAATTACAGCGGATAAATTTACCGTTTTGCCCCCTGTAATTACCGCTTTATCCTTGTGTTCCTACCGATTCTCCAATGAACTTTATCTTTAGTCGAACTAGAGATAAGATACTTCGTGATCAATAGAAGTCGTGACGTCACTTGTTCATATCTCGAATCAAGACATCAAGGAGTTTCCTAAAGTTCCTAAAATATTTAGGTATCGCCGAATCATTGTTAATTTATAGGAAAGTTATGAATTTCATCTCGTGAAAATGAGTTCCAGCTACTTATCTAGTCATGTTCCCAAAACAGGAGTGTATTGAGCGTTCTTACAGATTGCTCTCAACTATGTGAATCAAAGAACATAACTCCACAAATAGGAGTCCGCATTTCACTCAGGGATTGAGATCTATCACGGTTGATAAACTTAGTTTGATATTCGATTATTTCTCGTAAACGGTACTAATGAGAAATTTGATCGAACATCGTGGTCCTGTCTTATACAATCAACATTGCATATGATACTTCCATTTCATGTCTCCCACATGAAGGATCAGGATTAGATCATTTGTCTATAAACAAAATGCGAAGCTATCAACAGTGTTACCGGGATAAGGTTCCCAAACGTTATCCCTTTACTGTAGACACTTTTAAGTTACTCATCTCGACCTTAATCCTCTCATATGACTCACATACTAAGTCGTGATGTCATAAGAGTAACTTTGAGTTTTACTATTTGAATGTTTGATATTAATATATTTCCATATATTCCTAATATCATTAATTGAATCAATCTAGATAATATAAAGAACTTATGTTTATTTATTTAATTTATTCTTAATAAATCATTATTATTAAATAATTACAAGTTCTAGGACACCATTCCTAACACTTATATCTTTAAATATAGTAAAATGAACAATGTTATCTGAATACACCTCCCTCCGTAATCTTAGATAACATTGAAATGAACGACCCCTTAAAACTTTTCACTAGCTGATGACATAACCAGATGATCAAAATAATATAAAGTAGAGGTTGAAAGTAATAATTCATTAACCTCAAATTTTTGAGGTCGTTGTAAATTTCTCAAGTTTCTTTCAAAATACAAGAGTACTTTTTGTTAAAAATAAAGAGTAGGAGTGTAAATTAAATTAACACGATGTATGTATGACTTTTTTTCTTGCCTTTCTTTTATATTACATAAATTTATAGAACAAAGACTCAAACCTTCGATTTAATAAGAAGAAAATAAATATCTAATCGCTCATACCTTGATTTTTTTTTCTTTTTTGAGGGTAACTATACCTGATTCTGATCTTACATTTTACCCAAATCTTTAAACCACACATCTCTCTTCCAAACAAATAATATTTATGATTCATCCACAATGGATTGGTCGAAAAGAATGAAACGTGGCATTGTAATAAAATTGGAGACCATTTCTATTCTATTACCAAATTAGCTATTGATATTTTTTTTCTCCACAAAATAAATATTGAATTTTGAAGAGAGAGAGAAATATATTTCAAAATCATATACTGAAATTCTGATCGTTGGCCATGCTCATCTACCATTACCCACCCTTCTTATCTGTATGTTATATTCTCAGCTTTTCTGCTTTCTTTAGTTTATTTTTTTCTTTTTTGGGTTGAAAATGAAACATACTCATTCTTTACAGAGACCATATTCAATCATTTGAATTATATATATTTTTTTCAAGTCATTTTATAACTCGTGCTCATGAATGATAATTTTCTGGGTTCAATTTGTTTGAATTCTCCAAATCCTGAATTGGGTTGTCTTTGGAAACATAATTCCTCAATTGGGTTTCAATGTTGAATTCAAGTATGAGCAAAATACCATAATTGGTATTTGAAATTATAAAATTTATTAAAGTTTTCTCCTTTTTTTTCTTCTTCCCAACATGTAGTCTTCCCTAACCTCAAAGAAAGTATTTGGATACATTATGAGAGGTAAGTGAGCTTGAATTTCATTATCAGAACTTCTTTCAAGTCTTATCTTTTAGTATCCGAATATTGACTCAAAATTTTATTTTGTGCTAAAAAAAAAAAAGATTTTGTTCAATCTAGAGAAAAAAGTTGGCGATTCCTTCGAAAAGGAGGATGGTTGGTATCTCTTTATTGCTTCTCGAGGAATTTTCAAACATCATGTAGAATGTCAGTCGGTTCGCCGTCGATAAATCGAGAAGAACTTCATCAAAACTTTGTAAGGGACAAGAAGTTGGTTCCTGATTCAGATCCTCCTAGTAAAAAGGATGTTGATCTGTTATATGATTTTCTTGATCGAAGGTCAATTTATACTTTGATTGGTAGTTAAATATTTTTTTCATCAGTTTGAAGTTATTCTTTTGGGATGATAGATTTCTTAATGTTATATGTCATTTGTTCTTTGCAATTATGCACTCTGCAGTACCAAGCTTGTGGTGTTGACTGGAGCTGGAATAAGTACAGAATGTGGAATTCCTGATTATAGAAGGTTCTATTTTTCCTTACTTTTGCTAATATTCCTCGGTCCACTTTTGGTTCCTTTTATTAATTTAGTAATTAAATCAGCGGTGAGATGATGATGATATTCAACAATCAGTATGTTCTACCGCAAGATCATTGCTGTGTAAAAACGCTTCTAATTCTTGTTTAGTTTTGAATCTTGATTAATTTCTAATTTCTTATCTTTTTATAAGAACATAATATTTTCATATGTGAAAAATTTATTGCACAGTATATTTCAGTCTAGAGACGTTGTTTGTGTGCTGACTTAATCTATATGGTTTGATCGAAGCAAACCATTTTTGTCTTTGAATTTTGATTATATCTATTTAATATTTGTATCATGTCATGGCATATTGACTGTTAAACTTCTTATTGATTGTTACATTAAACTACGGTGGGATTTAGCAATTCAAGATCAGGATTAACTCTGTATAGAAGGCATTTAGTTGGCTGTTTTTCCAGTTGATGTAAATCACAATAGTGTTTTTTCTCCATTACCATCTGAAGAAAACTTTTTTTCTTTTTTATAATTTATTTTATAATAAATACATATATGTGTGCATGTGTGGTGTGGAGATAACATCTTGGCAAACTAAACTTTTGTGTATTTAAGATCGTCAATTTCCAATGTCATGATTGATGTCTGGAAGACTTTTATTAATTTAGTTCTGCCATGTAGATGCATTGCATTAGTTTGAAGACTGCTTTGTGTTTCTTGGTTGATCTCGATGATTATGCTTTCTGTTATTTGGGGCTAACATATGATGGTCATATTGGCATTTAGTCTGTGTGAAAAAAGAAACTAGCACTCTCTTTTCTTTTCTAATGCAAAAGTTTCTCTATGCTGCAGCCCAAATGGAGCTTATAGTTCTGGTTTCAAACCAATTACTCATCAGGTGATCGAAGGCATGTGTCACACATTCTTGTTGCACTGTTTTGATGATATTGCCTCCATATTTTGAAACAAAAATATTGATTATGGTAGAGCGCAGATTGTCTCTACATTTTAAAACAAAAGAACTGTCTTTAAATTATCTCATTTTCATTGGCAATGGTGGCTAAAATTTTTGAATATTGAGAGGATGTAGGAATATCGGACAAGATTGATTGAATTGGGTGAAGCGTCTCCCATCTAAACGACACAAATTCTTCCGAGCAGAGGCTTCCAAAAATCTTTAGAAATCAGGTTGCCTCCTATACTATAGACCAAGGGAAAGAGATTTGCCATTTACCCATTACACTATAGGAATAGGAACTTTTGACTACTTATAGAACCTCATCCTGAGAACAATCATATCCATGGCTATTGACTTGGCTAAATTCACCAAAAGTTCAATGCCATATGGTAGATATTAGTTCCCATTAAAATGTTACTAATTTTTTCTCCACTCCTTAGAAAAAAAAGTAATCCCTTGCCCACCTCAAATTTGTTCATGAAGCCAACATCCAAACTTTTAGTTACGGGTCTCTGCTAAAACAACCCGCCACCACCACGAAAAGAAAAAGGAGAAAGGACTGCCTTCATGAAGGTCTCTAGTAGCTAGGATTTTACTTCCTACGTGACTTAACTATGAGTTTGCTGGGTTTCGACCTCGTGTTAAAGAATTTAGGAAATAACCTTCTGGTTCTTTGAGGAACCGGACCTTTAAACAAGAAAATTGATCTCAAACTTCACTATCAGAACAATGAAAAGCAAGGAATATGACCTAATTAATAGGACGGCTTGCTAAGTAATAGGGCCTAATTTTGATGAATATCCTTCAGCTAAAAGAAAGGAATCAAAACAGTTAAATCCTAACAATAACCAACATCTAGAAACCAAGTGAAACCCCTGAATTCAACTCCTTTACATATCTCTAAAGTCTTTCTCCTTTAACACCAGATTGAAGAAGCTCCAATCTGCTATATCATATGCTTTCTAGAGGTCTTGCTTAATAACCAAGCCCTTTTTCCTCCAATCACCAACCACTTTGTTAGCTACTTGAATAGAGCTGACAATTTGTCTTTTCTCTCAATTGAAGCGTGGTTAAGAGTTATGGTAGATGGGAGGAATCAGGCAGCGAAATGTGCCGTATGAAGATGCTTGTTTGTTATTGGAGACAATAAGAAAACTGGGGATTCTCTTTTGAATAGAGTTATCTTTCTGCATCTTCTTGTTCATTTTAGTCTATAACTAAGAATGAGAATGCTTTTTAGTTTGGCGTTATGACAAAGTTCACCTTTTTTTACTCTAGTTGTCTTTTATGAAGTTTAAAGGTTCATTTTCTTGAATGTAGGAGTTTATTCGTTCACTCCGGAGTCGTCGTCAATATTGGGCAAGGAGTTTTGCAGGGTGGAGACGTTTTACAACAGCAGAGCCTGGCCCTGCACATTTGTCTCTAGCTCATCTAGAGATAGTTGGCCGAATTAATTTGATGGTCACACAAAATGTTGACAGGTGATGAGATAGCTATCCCCATTTTTTCCTATGATAAAATTCTGTATATATGTCAAGGAAGTTTAGGGGGGAAACTGAACTTTATTCTCTTGTTTTAGGTTGCACCATCGAGCTGGTAGTAATCCGCTTGAATTACATGGAACTGTATATTCAGTAGTTTGTTTAGAATGCGGATTTTCTATTTGTAGGAGTTCATTTCAGGACCAAGTGAAAGCTCTCAACCCAAAGGTTTGTTTTGTTTTATTTGCTCTTCTTGGAGTAATGACCATTTGATTTATTTATGTTGAATTCATGTATTTAATGGACTTAATTATCAAAGACTTCTCTAGACATGATTTTTTTGTCATATTTTAAAGACAGTGGTAGAAAAATCAAATTCATCATTAATCTGAGTAGGCATGGAAACCTGAGTTTTGGATGCAATTATGTCCTAACCATGAGCTTAAGGATAGATAAATATTTCACTTTCCAAACAAAAGTGGTCCTTCATTAGGTCTGCAATATACTTACCCTTTTTATTCTGTCATTTTTTAAATAAATGATGTCAAATTGTTGGGTTAAGGTAAATTTAATATTTTTAGTATATCGTCAACACTTATCAAATGATAAGCTTGTTATTATTATTATTGTGAAAAATTGTGTATTGGTTTAATGAATTTTGTCCACCATTGTTGAATATGTATTCAATGTTATTTAATATATTGCAATATATTGTGTCTTATATTATGGGTAAAGAGTTCAGGTCCTAAAGTCTAGTCTATAACAAACTTTTTAGGACTGCAGCTTGGAATCTGTCTTGGGTAATTTCTTACTTGGACCTTTGTAAAAAGAAAATCTGCTTGCTGAGTTGAAGTTGAAATTGGTGTTGCTATTATATCAGTCTATGAGCCCGTGCTTGTCTATGATATGGACATTTCAGTATCCTGTTTAGGGGTAGAGAATTTTTTAATGAACTTTTTTTACCGTTAAAACTAATATATCCACTTTTGGTTTCGTTGGCTCACTATACACTCCAGATAGTACATGTAGAAGCTTAATATATTTTCTAGTTGTTTGGTTAGTGAGTGTAATTCTTTGAGGCAGTCGTTTATTTACTTGAAAACTCCATTTTGGATATGGCTATGAATTTTTACTATTATTTTTTTAACATAAATGATCTCAAATAGCATATTTTAGATGTGTATTTTCGTTTAGGTCACTACTATTAATTTAGTGAACTTGAAGAATATGCTATTTTGATGACATGGTGTATAACCAATTTAATAATGAGAGTTTTATTTCTAAAAATTCATTTAAATGACAATTATTCAACCCAAAATAAAAATAGAAATAGTAAATATTAAAAGTAAACACTAGTTCAATAATTTCGTGGACTAAAACAAGGTAAATTTTCAAAAGAGTTTTTTGCTATTTGAGTAATCCCCCCCTTTTTAAATAGGTGTATAAAGCACTTTTTGTTAGTGGTGATTGACCATAACGTGTGTTACTTTTATTGCTTTACATCTTGCATATTATAGTTATTTTATGATTTTCATTTTGGAAAGTTTATTTCAATGTCATGCTTTAAATGAGTGAAGTTGAATTTTGGCCCCTCTTTAATTTCATTCATTTTGTATCAGTATTAGATTTTGTGAATTATGATTGATATCTGGTTGAAGTTTCAAAAAATATATTTTGTTATAGTGGGCAGAAGCAATTGAAAATTTGGATGATGGCAGCTCAGTATCAGATAAGAGCTTTGGCATGAAGCAAAGGCCTGATGGGGACATTGAAATTGATGAAAAATTTTGGGAGGAGAATTTCCACATTCCTACTTGCCAAAATTGCAATGGAGTGCTCAAACCTGATGTAAACTTCTTGCTTCTGTTATTTCATACTTTTCAGCTTAGTTGCTTCAGAGGTGTAGATTTGTTTTATCCCGTTTGAACGTTCGACTTCGTAACCGATAATTGCTCACTATATGTAGACTCGTAGAGAGATGTTATGGAGTAAATCATGCATATGAATATTGAGACCTAGTTTGACTCTTTTTATTGGTCCAGCTCTCTACTTTCCTACACTTGAAGGTCTAAACTCTAAAGTGATCTTAGATTGCTGGCACACCTGAATCTACTGGATCATACTCCATATCGGCTATATCAGTTGACTTTTATTGCAATCATAGTATGTTTGCTTACTTTTCTTTTTTCCCCGTTAATTTGAAGGTCGTATTCTTTGGCGACAATGTCCCCAAGGATAGAGCTGAGAAGGCAATGGAAGCAGCTAGGAATTGTGATGCTTTTCTTGTATTAGGGTCTTCTGTGATGACCATGTCTGCTTATCGGCTTGTGAGGTGCTTCCTTACTTCTCTATTTTGGAATTTTCAGGAATAAGTGTTTTAGGTACTCATATTTTAATAAAAAAAATATTTCTTTTCGTTTTCTCACAGGGTTTTGAGCATTATATTGTCGTGGATTTAATTGGTGGATAGTACTGACCTATATGGTTGAAATCTACCGCATCCTAGTTCCTATGTGTTTAGAACGCTACGGATAAATTTCATTTAGATGTTAGAAGAGGAATACAGAATCAGGGGGAGTTTTGATAGCTTATCTCTCTCTCTCTTCCAATATCCAACTAATGAATCTTCCTATACCGGAATTCTAGATAAATTTCCCTGCTATTTTACTACTTGCTAACGATCACCGTGTGTGGTGGGCTATTCCACATTTTAATGAAAGCATGCTCTGGAGTGCTCTGATTTTTTGTATGGTTTTTTGCAGAGCTGCTCATGAGGCAGGTGCTGCTACTGGCATTGTAAATGTAGGTGTGACAAGAGCTGATGATATTGTATCACTGAAAATCAATGCTCGGTTGGGGGAGGTAAAGTATTCTCGCTCTCGTATTCTCGCTCTCGTATTCTCGTATTCCTTGTTGTGTTACCAATACTTGTATTCCTCTTGGCTGTTACAGATCTTGCCCAGAGTGCTTCACTTGGGATCTCTTAGCATCCCTGCCCTCCAATGACAAAGGTGACTGGAAGTTTGAAAGGCACTCTTACTCTTACTTATGTATGTTTCAATAATAACTTCTTTATATTAATAAACAAAGAATCTATTTTTCCATTTATATTTAGGAGATAGATAGATTTCTAATTTCTTCATTGATATTCTTTAAATTAATCTTTCCATTTAGCTTTTGCTTTTGTTTCTCTGTCCCATACCAAAATTAGGAATGTGGGTTCAATCAACAAAGAATGAATTCTAACTCCATTCCTGATGCATTAAGAAAATCAGCTGACTGATTAGCTTCCATTGATTTGGAACTGTGGAAAATATAACATCTATTGCCCCTTGGATCCTTTTCCAAGATGGGGGGAAAATATGTCTTGTTTATATACAATCAACCTTGATAATGTAGTTTTTTTTTTTTAATAATAATAAAAATATAAATATAAATCCTGATGGAATTTAGTTTCATATCCAAATAGTCTTGCTTCACATGTATTGCTTGACACTAATTTCTTACTCTAATCATGAGAAACCTAAAAGGATCTCTATAATCTATAATAAGTACAAGTTTGAGAACAGAAACTGGCTATTGACAAAACCTAAAAGCAAAGAAACGGTGAGAATAAACGGCCATGGTGACCAAATTTGTAGCAAAAAATTCACAGCATATTTTTTTTTTTAAAAAAGGGTGCTTTTCTGAAATTGCCATTTTGCCAGTGGCTTTCAATTATCACAAAAAAAGAAAAGAAAAGAATAATTCTGAATCAATGAATAAATGATTTGAAAAACACTTATATATCTTAAATCTGAATCAAATCTACAGAGATTATATAGTTAGTTTTATTAGACTTAAAAAAAAACTCTGATTTATGTTAAATTTTAAACTTGGAGATAATGGGTGATTTGGTTTTCTTATTTTACTCAAATGTTGTTTCATTAAAACAAAATTTATTTTATTCCTCCGGTACTGCAGAATGCAGAGTTGCAAGGAGAAATGAAATATTACATTAAGAAATTCACCAAGCATCTATACTCCTATAGAATAATTACCAAAAGAAAAATTTATGGTGTCAAATATAAAGTATCTAAGATTGAAAATATTTGTTTGAAATTTTTTTATTTACTTAAAAAAATATCAATGCAATATCAGAGATTTCTGAAGATCAACCAATTTCTTAGTCTAATCATGAGATTATGATCTTAATTATTAAACCAAATCTCATTAGGAAGCTATATAATACACAAATGAGCAATTGGAATGCCACGACTCTTTCGTTATTATTTGGCATTTTTAGGGTATTGATGTTATAATGAGGCGCTTTTGTTTTCTTTGTATTTTAGGTGACATTAAGTTTATTTGTTCTAGTTTTGATTTGGTTATTTTTTTTTTATTAGGAGAGAGCTTAATGTTGAAACTCATTCCCTTGTTAAAAGGGCGATTGACTCTATTTGTATTTCTCTTTGATCTTTTCTATAAAGTGTGCCTTTGAAAAAAAAAAAAATTAAGACTATTTAAATTAGATAAATTTATGACTGACCGGTCGTGCTATTATATTCATACCTAAAATTCTATTTTTCAATAAGTCCACAAATCTATTATAATTTATAGGGGCAAAAAAAAAAAAAATCTATTTATATGTTTTTAACATAATAAAAAAATATATCCATTCAGGTTTCCTAAAACCTCTATTATTTAATCGTCACTTTTTCTTTTGCTTTCACTTTTCATAATCTTTGAAGGATTGAATCATACGAACTATCAAAATCATCATTATCTATCATTAACAACCACTTTATGTTCTTTTAATCAAATAAATATTCTATTATATTTTTCAAAACCAATGTTACAAAATAAAATGACTTTATAACTTATTTGGATTTAATTCAAATAATTTAAAATAATATGGGTTGAGTTGATTAAGGGTTCTCTTAAAATAATTTGAAATTATATAGATTGAGTTGATTTGGATTGTGTTGAGTTGGGTTGAATGCTTTTAATTAAATTGGGTTGACCCAAATTAATTTGAATTTATTTGAAAAAAAAAAACACTCATCTATTTATAATCTAAACACATTCATATGCCTTTATTAATTTTAAATATCTTAACGACCCTTTGAATTATTCTTATTTTTCTAGTGTTTTTTGTTATCAAATAGTAATTCAAATTTGGCCATGGTTGATGAGATGCAACGATTATATAGAGTGTCGAATGCACCGGTTGTGCCAAGGGTGAGACGGCGTCGTGAAGATAACCCTCATATACCTGATGACATTGAGCAGGAGTTGCAATCAATAATTTTCTCGTATACTTAGCATATAGGTGTGTTCCATCTATTTGAATGACGGGTCAACAAAACTTAAATCCTTCTATAGAAGGTCCATATGCTCAAAACACACATTCAAAAATTTTATGGTTTCTCAAATTAGTGTTCCCGAATCTCCACTCAACCTGAGTCCCGGGGTTTGTTAGTTTCAAAATATGCATCCATTTGGGTAACAATTGATACGATTCTTCTCAATTCCCGAAAACTCTCTCTATTGCTTTGTTTTTTCCTCCTCATACTCGTTGGTAGTGTACATTATATCCAAAAACACTCTTCAAGAACGCTTACAATACTACAATTTTTATAGTTGTATCTTTTTTCACCATATCACTAATTTCTATGGCAATCAATGTCGAGTCAAGTTGCGAGTGATCTTGTGTTAAACGTGCATAAACACAAGTATGTGGCCCGACATACTGAGTAATCTCAAACAACTGGTGTGTCTTTTTTTTAATACCACGAAGTCTCCACGGGCACTTGTCAGCTCATTTCTTACACCTAACAGCCCAAATAGCATGTGTTGACTCCGTTACCTCAAATTCATGATTTTTTTTTATGGAGTAACGTTTCACTTTATGTTTTAAATCTTCTTTATTGCGACATAAAAACCCTTTATACAACTCTTCATCACTCCCTATTATTCCAGGACAAGCAATCAGATCGTGCTCGGGGATAGGGTTCATAACAGTCGTATTTAATCCTGAGAATGTAGGTGAGGGAGCTTCATATTCAAGACAGTCTAAATTTATACCCTCGAATTCATCATCTGTCAGGGTACTCATATCAATGAAGTTGTTTCTGAGACGTATAACTTCAAACTCACCAAAGGTAACATATTTTCAACTTCATTATGCTCACTTAATTCATTTGATGTCACTCCAGAGCCACTACAAACAATACTTGGATTTTCATATATTGAAACTTGAGTGTCACGACCTATCATGTTCTCATTTCTACTCATAATTGACACATAAATATCTATCTTATTAGGAGGAGGCAAAGCAGTCACAAACATGAAATTCAAATTTGCATCATTATGGATTGGGAATGATGAGAACTTAGTTGATCCATTTGATAATTGGGTGGGATATCTATACACAATCTCTGCTTGGATGGTCCTAAAATCAATGGATAATGTCTCACTCAATAGTTCAACAAAACCATTAAACTTAATCCCATATTCAATTAAAAATCCCCTACATGGGGGTTGATTTCTATTCCTTCCAAACCATGGACTACATGGCCGTTGGCATATACGACAATTGCAAGAGTTCTATCCCCCATTATCAATCTACAATAACAATGTACATGATTAATAAACTACCTAAACATTCTAATTTCCATGATATCAAAATTTCTCAATTCTTCATTTCATAATCCACTAATATTACGATACAAATTTAACAAAATGATAACAATCAAACAATTATTATAAAAAAAAAACACAAAACACTCAACCATGGAAGATTCAAAGAATTGAAACCTTCAAAATTAAAAAAAAAAAAAAAAAAAAAAACAAAACAAAAGCAACACCTAGGCAAATTCATTAAAGGTAAAGGAAGCTTGGATGAAGAAATACTTACCAAAATGTGATTTGATCAAGAAACTTTGCGATTTGATGTAGTTTTGACCGAAATCGGTGAGAATTAGTTTCGCGATGGAGGGGGCGAGAGAGATCATGAGGGTGTTCAATTGGAGAAGAAGAAGAAGAATGAGGACGAAGAATGGAGATTTAATCAAGAAACCTTGCGATTTGATGAAATTTTGGCCGGAAATCAGTGAGATTAAAACTTGGAGATGGAGGGGGCAAGAGAGATTAAGGTTCAAATGGTGAAGAAGAAGAATGGGGAAGAAGAATCATATTCTGGTTAATATCTGTCACGCGTGTAAATCGTCTGTACAACAAACGATTTATACTAACAGTATTACACTCGTCTGTTGTACAGACGATTTTTCTATGGAAGTATAACAGACGATATATCGCTCCACATCACCGCCAGCTCAGCGATCTGTGCCCAGTCATAAAAAACTGCAATATTTTTGGAAATACTTTTATTTTTGCAATATTAATATCATTAATTTAAAATAAAATAATATTCCAAAAAAAATTCGAATAAACCCTATAATATAAACTCCACAAGAAAACCAACAAAAGAGTGTGACACAGCACATGGACTATTTTCATGGGTTCACTCCTAAATTTTTCTCAATAAATAAATAAATTAATTAATATCAGTCAAATTATATATATAACACATGCTTTCTCTTGTCGGGTTCCACCATGGCACTTTATTCTAAATTTCAAATCAAACTTTTCGGACACAAAAGATAATGGTCGGCGTGGAATAGAAAGTGTGTTATGTTTTTGGTCCCATAACATAACACTACATCACTGATTAATTAGTGTGATTGAATTAAGCTGTTTATTAACAAGCTTGGCTTTATTCATCAATTTATCAATTATTTAATGTCTTTTAGCCTTTCCATTATTCACAAGCACTATTCAACTTTAATTAATTAATAGCTATTATTAAAATTGATAAAAAGACATGATTTATTAATTTCATCGGTCAAGATGTGTATAAAACTTATTTAAATTTTAGATTAAAATAAAATATTTTAATCACTATTATAATTTCCGATCAATAAAGGGGAGAAGATTTTAATGAGGATGAAGTGTAACTTCCGTGATGATAAAAAATTGGCTTTTGTCACTCCACTTATGCATTTTGTGGTTTGTTCTCTAGCATTTGTCGAACATGTTTTAATTTTTAAATATTTTATTTAATCTATTAATTTTTTTAATAAACTCTCTAAAAATTCTCAATGTTATAATCTAAATTTATAAATGAAAAATGATATAATTTGTTTAATTATTAATTAATATCTATATTCACATTTATTTCAATCATTTAATATTTTTTTGCTTTTAATTTTTCTTAAAAATATTATATATAAATGATTTCTAGAAAATAATTGGTTTTAACTTATTTTTCAAAAAAAAATAAAAAATTTGCAATACCATTTAAAATTTTATATATGAGAATAGGTAATTAGATTTTTAAACTCTTACTAGTTCACATAATTATTTACTAATTTTTAAAATAAACAGCTTAACAACTCACATCAACTCAACTTAAATATTACCTATTTTAGATTATGTGGGCCAAGTTTACATATGAGATTTGAGTTGGATTTTCAATCTCTCTTTTTTACTCATATTTATGCACACTCCTACTGATATTTAGGTGAAAACAATTTAATTAATTGAAAAAATGAAAAGAGAGAAAATTGAGAAAAAAAGAAAGAAAGAAAGAATGGAATTAAACATGGTTCAAATAGAACAAAAAGTGTAGTTCCAAAAAGTTTTAAATAAATATATATATAAAAATTAAAAAAAGTGCAGAGAAGAATGGAGGGATTTAAATATAGAGGTATAGAATTCTACAGCTCTTTGATCATAATTTTTAGGGTAAAATACACTTTATTTGGTCCTTATATTTTCAAACTCGACATTTTTAATCCTTGAGTTTTCATTTAACATTCATATTGGTCCTTGCCGTTTAAAATCCATTAAATACCTAACGGATATCCTACATGGCATTAAACTATTTATTTTACATTAATTTATTGCTTATGTGTCAAAAATTAAATAATATGACTTGATATAATTTTACTTATGTGGCATTTTTATCTCCCACACTCCCTCTTTCTCTCTCCTCCCTATCATCATCTCCTTCTCATGTCTCTTCCTCCATTGAAACTGATCCATCGAGAAATCTGAACCAGAAATAACAGATCCATCGAGATTTTTCTATCTTTTTTTCTCTTCAGCTTCTTGTTGAATCATACTTGTATCCATTTTATATTGACATTTTTTTGTGTTAATTAATTTGGATTTTTTTTAATTGTCTCTTTATGAATTCTGGGTTTTGTTATTCTTTGATTTTTGAAGAGCTGTAGAAGAGTTGGATAAGATGAAATTTCTATTTTTTTTTCATCTTACAAAATAGAAAAATTTCCCCCAATTGATAAACACAAAATGGATTTGTTTTCAGGGCAATATGATTTCATACAAAAGATTTAAAATTTATGAGAAATTTCAGCAAGATTTTTTTAAGGGGCAATGTAATTTTTCTAAACAGCGAGAAATTGACCGTCTTTCCCTTTCTACCTCTCTAATGGCTTCCCCTTTACAATTCTCTCCCTTGTTCTAGTTTGTAAATCTGGGTTTATTTGATGATGGGAAAAACAGAAATCAATCTGTGTGCTTACCATTGTTACAGAAAAGGAGACGAGAATGAATTTCTTTTAGATCTACGGGTATAAACCGTGTTGCTGACTGGTAAATTTGGGATGTAGAAGAACAAAAATTCGAACACGGAATAGAACAATCCCAAACCAAAATTGAACAAACATGTTGCGAAAGTTTCCCGATTCCACGCTTTCTCAGACTTTGTGCGATGAATTCTTCATCATCATCGTCGACTAATAGAACGAAACAAGAAATCTAAGGGACTAGGGTTTGCGATTTGAGATGAGAGGTCGCGAGAAGGAGAAAAGATGGCGATGAGATCTGGGAATTGGGAACAAATCGTGAGGTCATGGTGAACAAATCTCCCCTCGTTGTTTCACGATTTTGTTATGAAGTTTGAGTTAAAGAGAGAGGAGAGACCATATCCATGGCCATGGAAGAAGATGAGATTTTTGCCTATATGACCTCGAAAAGAGACCCCTAATGAAATAAAGGCTGGAAGCTAAATTTTTGCATTAAAGACCTTTTGCTGATGTCACGTTTATGTGAAAAGACCAAAAAACCTGATAAGACTTCATTAACAACCAATCACCACCCTCCATTACTTCATTTATTTTTCTCTCTCACAAAGTAGTCTCTCTCTCTCTCTATCTCAGCTGAAGGAAGACGGATAAGGTATGGTGTCTTTTTCTGTATATTTTCGCTGTTTGTTGAAATGCATTTAGTTTTGAAACGTTCGTTCGTGTTGTCTTCTCGGTATCTGATCGCATGAGGAATTGTCAGATCTAATCAAACATTGTATGTAATCGGACCGATCATACTAAATGATCGGTCAGCTCGTTTACGTTTCTCTGACCGATCAGCTGCATATATGATCGGTCCGATCTTAAGTAATGTTCGGTTTCCCCATTGGTTATGATCTGACCGATCAACATCATCTATAATCGGACAGATCAATATGTTTATGGTCGGATCGATTATATATTAGGTGGATCGGTCAAATCATAATCCTTAATTGCTTACGATCGAACTGATCATATATGCAGCTGACCGATCATTTAGTATGATCGGTCCGATCGAATAGTATGATCGGTCCGATCGAATACAATGATCGGTCCGATTACAGTAATTTTTATGGTCGTGGCCATTAATTATATTTAAAGTGTTGTTTAATATGAATTTGAATTTATATATTTCTTCAAATGGCAATGGTAAGACTATTTGTTAGATATGGCGGACATTGGGATGCTGATGGATACAACTATATCGGTGGCTCATTAGGAGGAATAATTGTAGATAAGGGTATAAGATATAACAATTTAGTAGAACGACTATATGAAGTTGTAGGAGTTGACTCTGCATCGATGACTTTAAAAATCAAGTGCATATACAAGTTTGCAACAATATGTCCGCCGTTTGAAATTAGGAATGATATGGATCTGCAGTTTTATTTGACGGGGTCTGAACCTTTAGATCCGATTTGTGTATCCTCTGAACATAGGGACTCAGACATGATGAGTGGAAGGTATAGAACTGGTAACATGAATCATTGTAGTTATTCGGGTAATATTGCATCTATGACGCCGTTGGATGATAGTATAGCTCCATATGATTTAGCAAATGATGATAATGGAAGAGCGGATTGGGGAAAAATGAAAGAAGAATCTTGTTATGATAGTCATGGTAACGATTATTTTCGAAGATTGAATGATGCATTTAACTATGGTGATGTCCATATGGAGAGAGATACGGTGCAAGTGAAACCTGAGAGAAATGCAGATGATGAATGTGTACCAAGTAATCACGTGACAGTACGTGATACGAAGGGGAAAGGAAAAGTTGAGCCTATTCAGTTTAATTCATTGGGAACAATGTCTATTGAGGAGTTTAGAGTAGGGTGTATATTTTTATCCAAACAAGATTTAGTTAGTAAACTCTCTAGGTTGGCGATTGGGTCAAATTTTGAGTATAAAGTTAAAAAATCAACTAAGACCTTATACTCTTTAGGTTGTGTTGATCAACATTGTGAGTGGAGGTTGCAAGCTATCACTTTAAAACTCTCTGGCATATTCCATGTTACAAAGTTTGTAGATGTTCACTCATGTTTGCTTTCTGTGCTAAACCATGATCATCGACAAGCTACTAGTAAGGTAGTTGGAGACATTATTAAGATGAAACTTGAAAATTATAGTCGTCGATATACACCAAGAGATATAATGGATGACATGCAAAAAGAGTACGGCATGAACATATCTTATGATAAAGCATGGAGGGCTAGAGAGGATGCATATGAGTTTGTTAGGGGATCCCATGAAGAGTCTTACGATCTATTGTGGTCGTATTGTGAGGCTGTGAAGTATGAAAATCCTGGAACCATTTATCACATTGAATTAGAGGATGGGTGTCATTTCAAATATCTATTCATTGCATTTGGACCTTGTATTCGGGGATTTCTTGGTTGTATAAGACCGGTAATTGCATTGGATGGATCATTTTTGAAAGGAAAATATAGGGGGACGTTGCTAGTTAACTGTTGCTTAGATGGAAACAATCAAATTTATCTAGTAGGGTTTGGGATCGTAAATAGAGAAATTGATGAATCATGGACTTGGTTTTTGGATAAACTAAAGTCTGTAATTGGTGATGTTGAAGTATGCTTTTTGTTTCAGACAGACATAAGAGCATCGAAAAGGCCATTGTGAATGTCTTCCCAAATGCAAGTCATGGTATTTGCATCCACCATTTGAGTTTAAACCTTAAACAGAAGTTCAAAAACGAGAATATCAATAAAGTTTTCTTTCCGGCTGCCAAGGCATATCATGAACATGACCGGTTCGAGAGACATAACATAATCGGACTGAGAGTCATGAACCTCACCGGACCGAGAGTCATGAACCTCACAGGACCGAGAGTCATGAACCTGACCGGACCGATTTCATGAACATGACCGGTCTGAGCGTCAGTTAACTTTATTATTATCGGTCTGTTTCTATGAACTGATCTGAACGGTCATAGAGTGTCAAACATCCGATCATGGTATACATATATAAAAAAAATAGCAAAGCCATAAAAAACGTATAGTTTATAAGCATCAAAAAACAGGGGTGTTGGACCACACCTCTGCAGATAACATTAATCTAAATTGTTTCATCTTACGGGATGTAATCATTTCAAAATTATTTCCCGTTACAAGACACTCATAAAACTTTATAACAAATACACCACAGTCAATCGAATTGTCTTGTATTGGGGTATCAGGGAAACGCCTAAGTGGCCATCGTTTGACTGTCTGTGAGATGCCGATATTATACAGCAAGTGTGCAACACAATCACGAACCGGTCGAAGTATGAGGCTAACCTCTTGTTCACTTGTGTATGTTGGAAGTGAATCGTAATATACAAACTCATTTCGACGGAGATCCATTGACAGTAAAATCCAGTGATTACCCTTGATATTGATGGGTGCATATATCTAAGTTAAATATAACAAAAGTTAGTGAAGACAACATAATAACAAACAAATATTAAGAATTAAAGAACTTACGTAATCAACGTCACTCCAAGATACCGTGAAGTATCCTTCTGTGCCTAGAATGTAATCTAATAAGTTAGTACATTCCTGCTAGTTATAGGTCTCATTCTTCCCTAAGGCCGATTCATATTCCTCCCAAACCCTGGCGCAGTATTGCTGTAACAAATAAATTAAGTTCAAAAAATTAAACAAAAATGAGTATTTTAAGTAAATGACACCTTTGAGCAATCAATAGTTACCGGGAAGTATGTGTCTACAACTGTAAAGCGTTGCTTTTGGAATTCAGGTCGCATTTTCAACGTCACTTGAATGAATAGGAAGGATGTATCTATATGCTGTGGAATCATTACAAACATAAGTAAGTAACCAGTTATAAGCATTTGAAAAGGAAGGATTGATAAGGAAGGAAAAAATTTGAAAACAATATTAATGATCGGTCCGATCACAATACAAGCTCGGTTCGAGTATGATCCATGCTCGGTTCGAGTATGGTCCATGATCAGTTCGAGTATAGACCATGCTTGGTTCGAGTATAATCAGACCGATCATTTTGACAGAAAAGTATATACAATGAATGTTATTTCTGTCTAAATGATCGGATCGAGCGTCTATGGTAATCAGATCGAGCCTACATGATATTCGGACCGAGCATTCATGGTGATCGGACCAATCATTCATATTTTTTTCATCATTCCAATGTATATTTACTTACCTCATAACCAAGATGGGCATCTGCTACGGTAATCCAATCTAGGAACCACCGTTTATCCTTTGCACCGTAGAAATCACATTTGACCAGCTCATTAGCATTGCTCTTGTCCTTAAAATACTGTAAGTACTGGTCAAATATGGTTTTTGGTACCATGTACAAAGGGTCATATAGTTTCATCTCGTTCGCTCCCACCGTCTTCTTCTTCTTATCTGTTATGTACGAAGATCGTAGAGCTGCTGCAGCCTTCCTTTTTCTACTGCCTCGGGCACGCGTTTTGAAATCCTTATTTTCTTCAAGCATTACTAAGTCAGAACTCGACTCAGTATTAGAAAAAAATTGTTGGATTTTTTCTCACTGAACCTTCGCTTCCTTAAGCAACTCCGGTCTACTTTTTTTTATTATTCTTCTTCTCTCTCTTCTCTCTTCTATTCTTTCGTTTCTTCTTCTTCCTTCTTCTCTTCATCTTCTTCCTCTTCTTCCTTCTTCTTTTCTTTCTTTTCCTCTTCTTTCTTCTCCTCTTCTTCTTGTTTGTCTTGTTTCTTTTTCTCTTCTTCTTGTTTTCCTTCTTTATTTTCCTCTTCTTCTTGTTTCTCTTCTTTATTTTCATCTTCTTTATTCTCTTCTTCTTTCTCCTCCTCCTCTTCTTGCTTCTCTTCTTGTTTTTCTTCTCTTTTCTCCTCCTCTTTTTTTTTCTTCTTTCTTATCATCTTCCTTTTTCTCTTCCTCTTTATTGTCCCCCTCTTTCTTTTCCTCCTCCATATGCACGGCAAATATCTCATCAAATTAGAAGTCCATGACATCGTCAAAGTTATCACGCTTCTCGTGCTCACCGTCACTCATCTCAATATCATCAATATGCACGGCGTTTCCCTACATATTATACACGTACAAACAGTAAAATACAATATTTATGTAAAATAGCAAAAGGCAATGTCAAACATGTATAGGTTTGCTTACCTTCGACAATAGCTTCAAGATGGTTGCTAATGTGGCCTTTATCTCCCAAACATCGGCTTCCACCCGTCGAATACGAACATCACTATTGATAATGGCTTGTTTGTACTTTGAGGATAAACCATGGCTCTTCTTCGTCTCTGCACGAGGCATGTTCACATCCTCCTGATTCATCTCCTTTCTTTGACTCTTCATATCCTCCAGATTCTTCTCCGGCTTCTTCTCCAATTTCTTTTTTATCTTCTTCTCCACCTTCCCACCTTTCTTTCTTGAAGGGTTGACCTGTGTAAGTTTTAAAGAAACCATTAAAATCACATATATAATAGGACCGGTCTCTGTGTATGATCGGATCGGAATACTATATGATCAGACCGATCTCAATGTATACTCGGTCCGAGCGTATAGACAACATTACAAGTATTAGATCTTAACGCATGATCGGTCCGATCTGATCATGTGTTACAATCGGATCGATCACAAACATACGATCTGATCGATCATTTGGACAGAATACGTCAAATATTCTGTCTAAATCATCGGACCGATCAAACGTTCTAATCAGTACGATTATACTAAGATATCGGACCGAGCATAGTGTTTAATCGTACAAATTTTCCAATATCACTTGCAAAATTTTATAATACCTTGTCAACTACGGAAAATATATTCTTCTTAAGGCCGGCCTGTGTCATAGTCTTTCCATTTCGCCATGAGCATACATGTGGCATAATTCCATCCACTTTTGACGCGTACTTATGATCAATAAGTTCTGATAATTGTTCATAAATCCATGCCTGCAACACAACAATTTTAAACATAATATAACTATATAGTTCATGAGATTTATATATAAGTTCTTGGTTGCACAATACCTGAAACACATAGGAAAATCCAGCAAGTGTGTATGTTGTAGCTAACATCTTGGAGTCAGGGTTAGTTTTCTTTAATTTCTTAACTGTCTCTTCATCCATCCCCTTTATTTTCTTTTCATATGATGCTAGGCCATCATCTATTGCACCATGAAGGGATCCTATTGTGAGACTATATACAATGTCAACCCAATCAAAACTATTCCACATTTCTTCTTCTTCTACCAACGAAAAAAATCCAGTATCAATATGTTTTTTCCTCAATCCACCCAACAATACTAGCTCAACTATGTAAACAAGTGTGAACTTCACAATATCAGCATCCTCTACCAAGTCATTATCAAGGTACTTGGCATCCAAATCGTCTTTCTTTACGTTATAGCAATCCTTAAACAAGAGCGCTCTCAATCTAATAGAATGATCATTTCGGAACAAATTTCTTCCTCGAGGCAGCCCAGAAATACGTGCAAAATCATCTTTTGTGAGTGTTCTTGCCTACCCCCAAATCAAAAAGCTCATCTCCTGCTGATTACTTTCTTCATCTTCTTCTTCTTTAAGCTCTCTAAGAAGAACTAGGTGCAATAATGGACCACTGAACGTAAAATCTATATCGATGAAACGGCCGATGAAAGTTCCCCTTACCATTTCTAGCTGTGTTGGAGTGAGACGCGCCTTAATATTCTTTACAGTGTTTGTCAAATGGGACACCCTAGTAACAATGGCGGTAAAATGTTTTTCAGGACTGTATTTCAATTCAAGAGCCATTTAAACTGGAACAGGAAAAAAAACCGAAACATCATTACATTACGTATTTCGTTTGACAAAATAAAACGTTAGAATGCTGCCATCGGTCCGATGATAACATGTGATCGGTTCGATTATAACATGTAATCGGTCCGAAAACAGTATGTGATCAATCCGACCACATCCTGTAATCGGACCGATCACATATTATAATCAGATCGATCACATGTTGTGCTATGATCGGACCGATTACAGGATGTGATCGGTCAGATCTTTGCCTGCAATCTGTCCGATCAGGACCCCTAAACCCTAACATCGATCCATTTTAACACCCTGACATCGGTTTTCCAGTGCGAAAATAAAAACTTACCTTTTCTTCAGCTTCAACGAATGATTTTGAAAAGCAGAGACGTACAAAAGTTGTGCAAAATCCGTTCTTTAGCTTCAACGATTGATTACAAATAAGTTTAAATTGGTTTTGATTTTGAAGTTAATGTAGATCGTGGAGAGGCATGAAGGCGTCAAGGTAATCGGTGTGAAGGTAATCGGTCGTGGGGGTTTCGAATCGTAGGGGTTTTACTAGGTGACGTTTCACATTCATCAGCGTGCGACATTAAATGATTCAGGGTTTTTAGTCTTTTCACATAA
The DNA here is from genome assembly GCA_028015215.1 of Gynostemma pentaphyllum. Taxonomy (NCBI): domain Eukaryota; kingdom Viridiplantae; phylum Streptophyta; class Magnoliopsida; order Cucurbitales; family Cucurbitaceae; genus Gynostemma; species Gynostemma pentaphyllum. The sequence goes on along the minus strand of CM051355.1, from coordinate 68,279,142 downwards.
CGGTGACGTCAGCAGAGGGTCTTAAATGCGAAAATGGAGCGTGGTGGGCTTTGTTTCATTACGGCGTTGGTTTCAAGGTCATATAGGTAAAAATCCCGAAGAAGATGAAATTTGGGAAGGAGATGAGACCTGGGAAGAGAAAGAGGTAATGAGAGAGAAAAACAAATATTAAAAGTGACACCTCATTTAAAAATATAACACGTAAGCAACTAAATAAATACAAAATTAATTTAAAAAATGCCACATCATAAATCTATTAAGTATTTAACAGAAAAGTGACGGTAGGGACTACATAAAACGCTTAAGTGAAACACGGGGGCTTTTTTGTCGAGTTTGAAAACATAGGGACCAAATCGAACGCAAACTGAAAACACAGGGACCAAAAGTGTATTTTACCCTAATTTTTATACAGAAAATATGATAAAAAGAGAATTATCATTAATAATAATAAACTCGACAACTGGTAAATAAATTTTTGTGGCGTGGGACCCCATTTCCAACTAATGAACATGGAAATCCACAAAATCTAACTGGGAAAGAATAGTGTATTGGGTACAGCATCATTATCTGGCCTGAACAGATATTTTTTTTTTCCTAATATTCGTAAGCGTCTGGATCAGTTAAATATTTTGACTAATTTTACGGGACAATTGTAAGATGATATTTTAAATAGTTGTCATACGTATTTTGAATTCTGTTGTTACATTTTAATTTTAATATATTAATTAATGGAGAGTTTTTACATTTAATTAAGTAAATTAAATTTTTGAGAGTTTATAAATTAATTGGTGAAAGTTACTTAAACTTAATTAATATACTTATTTAATTTACAAATTTAGAAATCCTGTAAATACCTTTCACTACGTAGCTTTCTACACCAACTCAATTCAATAGTTTTCTCTCTTTTCTTCTATTTCTTTCTTTCATTTCTTTTGATAGTATTTTTTCCAAAAGAAGGGTGTTCTGGTGTTAGAGCTTTGAGCTCAATCAAATGATTTGAGCTATACAACGTTTCAGTTGGGTTGTTGTATCCTGGAGGGGACGGGCTTTGAGAATACCTGTTGCACCGGTATTTGATTAAGAAAGGTCATACCGCAGAGGGCTTGAATCTCCTTAAAGAGAGCGATATACTCGCGCCTCAACCTGATTGCTTACGTATATGCTTTTCTATTTACTCCATTTTCCCATTATTATTTGTAATTTCCCCAACAATTTTAAGTAGATTCAATAAATGGAGCCAACAAATGAGAAGCCAAGTGAGCATCTTGGAGATCTCAATAAACCTTTTCGTTTTAAGGGAGCAAACTTTAAGAGATGGAAAGGCATATTCTATCTAAATCTTCTCAAGGTAGCCTATGTCCTCACAGAGAAAAACCCAAAGAAGATTAATATTGAAAGCATGAACGATGAAGAATTTATGGAGCACGAAGAGAAAGTTGAGAAATATGAAAAAAGATGAGTACAATTGCAAATATTATCTTTTAAATTGTCTCGCTGACCATTTCTACGATTATTATGACACTACCTTTTCATCTGCCAAGAAAATTTGGAAAGCCTTGCAGAATAAATATGATACAGAAGAGGCGAATGAAAAAAAGTATGTTGCAAGTCGTTTCTTTCGATTCCAAGTGGTAGATGAAAAATCTGTAGTAGAGCAAGCTCAAGATTTTCAGATGATTGTGGCTGAAGTTGTTTGTGACAGAATAAAAATTGGAGACAATCTTGTTGTTGCTAGAATCGTTGACAAGCTTCCACCATCATGGAGAGAATTTCAGAAAAACATGCGCTACAAACAAAAAGAAATTTCATTGGAGATGTTAATTACTCCCATTCGAGTAGAAGAAGAGGCAAGAGGACAAGATGCGTTAATTCAAGAGAGCAATGAAAATTCAACTAAGGTAAACCTTATCGTTACTAATAATAATTTATCTATTGGTCAGAATTCTAAAAATAGTCATTTAAAACCAAAGAAGAAGAAATATGAAAAAAATACAATAATCCTCAACATTTCAATAAGAGAATTTCAAATCAAAAGAATAAGAACCAATCTTATCCTCAACACTCTAGAAGTTGTTTTGTGTGTGATAAAAATGGGCATGTCGCTCGATTTTGCAGATTCTGGAAACTTGAACCTATACCTCAGGCGAATGTTACTGAAGAGTCATTTATGGCTATGATAACTGATATTAATATGATTCAGAGTGTTGAAGGTTGGTGGGCTAACTCTGGAGCCAACAAACATGTCTGTTATGACAAAGATTTTTCAAAGTTTATACTCCTTTTAAGGAGCCTAAGACAGTAATGCTTGGTGATTCTCATACCACCCAAGTACTTGAAACTGGTGATGTTGAGTTGAATTTCACCTCTAGAAAGGTCTTGATTCTGAAGGATTTATTTTACTCACCCTTCATGTGAAAGAATTTAATGTCAAGTTATCTTCTTAATAAAATTGGCTTTAAACAGATTATGGAATCTGATCAATATGTGATAACTAAAAAGGGAATATTTGTAGGGAAAGGTTATGCTTGTGATGGAATGTTTAAATTAAACATTGAAAATAATAATAATAAAGCATTTACCAGTTTTGTTTATATGCTCTCTTCTTTAAATTTTTGGCATGCTCGTTTATGTCATATTAATAGTAAATATGTGAGAATCATGAGCAGTCTTGGATTAATTCTCAATTTAAAAAAGGATTTTGAAAAATGTGAAACATGTAGTCAAACTAAAATTACCAAACGACCTCATAAAAGTTTGGAAAGGAATACCGAATTAATAGATTTAATTCACACAGATTTATGTGAATTTGAAGGAATTTTAACTAGAGGAGGAAATAGATATTTCATCACTTTTATTGATGATTTTTCAAAATATACTCATATTTATTTATTGAAAAATAAAAGTGATGCCTTTGAGAATTTTAAAAAATTCCTTCTTGTAGTTGAAAATCAATTTGGTAAGAAAATTAAAAGAATTAGAAGTGATAGAGGTCGTGAATATGAATCATCTGAGTTTAATTCATATGTTCAATCCTTGGGAATTATTCACGAGACCACTCCACCATATTCACCCGCTTCTAATGGTATAGCTGAGAGAAAATATAGAACCTTAATTGGTTTGACTAATGATATGTTATTAGATTCATGTGCACCTTTAAATCTTTGGGGTGAAGCAGTTTTAACCGCTTGTCATGTGTTAAATAGAGTGCCACATAAACAAACAAAGATTACACCATTTGAATTATGGAAAGGTTATAAGCCGAATTTGGGATATTTAAGAGTTTGGGGTTGCTTAGCATTTGTTAGGCAGACAGACCCAAAAAGACTCAAGTTAGGGGTAAAAGCTACCACTTGTGTTTTTCTTGGATATGCATTAAATAGTACAGCGTATAGATTTCTTGATATTGAAAACAATGAGATTTTTTAATCTGGTGATGAAAAATTACCTTTCAAATCAAAAAATAGTGGAGGTCAAATTCAAGAACATGAACAAAATATTTCCAAATCTTCTACTCCTAGTTTTAATACAGACAATTATCAAATTGAACTAAGGAGTAAAAGACCTAGAGTTGTAAAAGATTTTGGCCCTGACTATCATATCTTCAATATTCAAGAAAATCTAATTTCTTTAGATGAAGCTTTATCATCTCCGGATGCAATTTTCTGGAAAGAGACTGTAAATGATGAAATGGAGTCACTAATTTCTAATAATACCTAGAAATTAGTTGATTTACCACCTGGTTGTAAAACAATTGGGTGTAAATGGGTCATAAGAAAAAAATTGAAACCAGATGGAAGTATAGACAAGTATAAAGCTAGACTTGTTGCAAAAGGTTTTAAACAAAAAGTTGATTTAGACTTTTTTGATACCTTCTCTCCAGTTACTAGAATAACATCCATTAGACTATTAACTGCAATAGCTGCAATTTATGATTTGTGCATTCATCAAATGGATGTGAAAACAGCCTTTTTAATGGTGATCTAGAGAAGAAATATACATGGACCAACCTGAAGGTTTTATAGAACCTAGTCAAGAAAACAAAGTGTGTAAGCTTATAAAATCCTTATATGGCTTAAAACAAGTGTTGGTTGAAACGGTGATTAAACTAGGTGGTGAATGGTAACATGCAAGTGCACATGGTCAACAAGTAATAGTAGTGGTAAGTGAGTGTCGTGTCCTACAAGGATGGTTGTCTTTAAACAGAATTAGAATCTAAGGGTGATTGCAGCTACAGAATTAATTAAATAACAAAGCTAAGTGTTGTGATGCACAAAGTAAATGGATCAACACTAAGTGTAGATCGAAGGATTTGAGTGTGATGATGTGTTAGGAATCCAGATAGACTGTTATCAACAAGTAGTGAGCTTGCCACGAGACTTAAATTATAGATGGAGTTTCTGAGACAACAATTACATAGGAAAACAAAAGCAAGAATGAGTTTCCTCAAACACATTCTAACGCATTATCCGACCCTAGATTTTACCTCTAAAACCTTGGATGAATTATACTTCTTTTGAACTTCTTAGCATCATTCTCTATTTTTCTTAACTGTTCCCTTATTTCTAAGTTACAGATAAGATAAACAAGTAATATCTTATTCTAAGTTGCCATACAAAGAATCTTTCAATACTTGCATAGACTCTTTTTAACTCTACTTTCATAAAGGTTTAAAGAAGGATATGATCATAAAGAATATTACATCACAATCTCCACACATATATGAGTCTCAAAATATTATCTTGTGTCTATCCATCTCCACTAACACCTCATCACAAAAGGGTTTAGCCTCTCATGGCTGTCAACAACATGAAAATAAAAGTGTTCCTCAAACCAGAATTCATGCTTGCATATAAAATGGAAATGATAAATACTGAACTAGCTAATACAAAATAACTTCACGTCATAAACGCCTCCCTGTTCGTTGCTCTCCTCCTCCTTTCTGTCCTCTACTTCTCTGTCCTTGTTCTCTTCTTTTTAAAAATATTTTTCTTTCTTTTATATCCCTTCGTTTTGGTCTTCGCTTTGCCACTTTTACCTTTTCTGCCAAAAAAGTAGTTGATAAAGTGTATCGGGATGCACGCGTGACTAGGAACTGTAGCATGAAGCGACTGCTGCTTTTCCCATCGAACAACTAATCAGTGAAGATAATATATTTTTTGTCTTCTGAGTGTCTTGCTTCAGCAGCATCACAATGTGCTCCTCTTTATGCTTTGCCCTGCAACAGTAAAGAATTGCCAAGATCACCAACTAGAAACTATGCTTGCAAGGGCTATGTTAGAACGCTCAGAAAGTAATCAATTAATGAGAGAAAAATGATTGCAAAAAGCCAAAGTGAATCAGAGGGCTCCATCTGAATTAGAAATTACAAAAGTGACTTAGATAAGTGCAGAAGCTCAACATTCTACTCAATTGCTTGGTCTTTTTACCTACATTTGTCCAAGTTTAACTATGTGAATACCCCTTTCTAAGGACTTATCAACAAGCCCTAAAGCAGTGGCATGAAAAATTTGATTCTTGCAGGCTAAAGAATGGTTATAAACCAAATGAATGTAATAAATGCATGTACTATAAATCATTGAAAGATTCACATGTTATTATTAGCCTCTATGTTGATGATTTATTAATTTTTGGCTCAAATACTTTTGTTATCAATGAAACAAAAAAATTATTGAATAGCCATTTTGACATGAATGATCTTGGTGAGGCTAATTTTATTTTGGGAATGAAATAACTAAAACTACTTATGGGTTTTTTCTTGACCAGTCAAATTATATTGAGAAGATATTGAAAAAGTATAATTATGTTGATTGTAAACATGTTTCCACTCCATTTGATTCAAGTGTTCACTTATTTCCCATTGAAAGTGAACATGATGTGCTAAATCAAAAGGAATATGCCAGTGTGATTGGCAGTTTACGATATGCAACTGATTGTACTAGACCTGACATTGCATATGCAGTTGGAGTATTGAGCAGATTTACAAATAAGTCAGGTAAAGAACATTGGCATGCCATTGACTGTGTTATGAAATATTTACTTGGAACAAAAAATTATGGCTTATTTTATAAAAAATATCCAGTTGTTGTTGAAGGATATTCTGATGCTGATTGGAATACGTTGTCAGGTGATTCCTTATCTACCACTGGTTATATTTTTACTTTAGGAGGTTGTGTTGTTTGTTGGAAATTTAAAAAACAAACAGTTATTACCAACTCTACTATGGAAGCAGAGCTTATTGCTTTAGCTTCGGCTAGCGAGGAAACAAGTTGGCTAAGAGATTTATTACATGAAATTCCAATGTGGGAAAAGCTTGTACCTCCTATTTTAATTAACTGTGATAGCACTGCAACAATTGGCAGAGTAAAAAACCGTTATTATAATGGTAAATCTAGACCTATAAGAAGAAAAACACAGTACTGTGAGATCTTATTTGAGTAATGGGATAATTAATGTGAATTATATTAAATCTTGTGATAATCTTGCAGATCCTTTAACAAAGGGCTTGCAAAAGAAAAGGTCTGGAACACATCGAGGGGGATGGGATTAAAGCTCATATCTTGATCATGAGCCACATATAAGGATACCTAACCCGAGGACCAGAGATCCTGAGAATTGGGTTCAATGGGAAAAACGAATTATAAGGTGGCCGGTAAAAATGCACAACTAAAATTTATCCATCCCAATGATGTGAGTGCATTAATCCTATAATGTATTGGAGGGTTGAGTTTTCTAAAACTCTTAATAAAATTTGTAGCTCGTATGAGTGGAGTGTAATTATTATAGGAGCACTCTTGACAAATTTTACCTACGTAAGTGTGAGGGTGGGGCCGCTCTCTATGAGGATACAAGCTAATCTTCAAATACACTTATGAAAAACTAAGATGAGCACGAGGCCGTAACGTGCTAACCAATAAAGCTCATGTTAACACCTAGATTATTATGTGTGAGTAATAACTTCTCTATTTTCCCTTAAGTAGTTATAGTTCAAGTTTGAGACAACTAATAACTCTGAAGTAGAGATTATTATTTCACTATTAAAGGTTCAATGCAGAGTCACACGTTTATGATGCACAATAATTTATCTTTTGGTCAATATATTTTTTGTCGTGTTTTTAAATATTAAAATGAGTGGGGGAATGTTGTTACATTTTAATTTTAATGTATTAATTAATAGAGAGTTTATACATTTAATTAAGTAAATTAAATTTTTGAGAGTTTATAAATTAATTGGTGAAAGTTACTTAAACTTAATTAATAAACTTATTTAATTTACAAATTTAAAAATCCTGTAAATACCTTTCACTACGTAGCTTTCTACACCAACTCAATTCAATAGTTTTCTCTCTTTTCTTCTATTTCTTTTGATAGTATTTTTTTGGCCAAAAGAAGGGTGTTCTGGTGTTAGAGGTTTGAGCTCAATCTCAAAGTGCAAAGTGATTTGAGCTATACAACGTTTCAGTTGGGTTGTTTTATCCTGGAGGGGACAGGCTTTGAGAATTCCTGTTGCACCGGCATTTGATTAAGAAAGGTCATACCGTAGAGGGCTTGAATCTCCTTAAAGAGAGCGATATACCCGCGCCTCAACCTGATTGCTTACGTGTTTGGTTTTTTATTTACTCCATTTTTCCCATTATTATTTGTAATTTCCCCAATAATATAACTTTTTCTAAGGAACCCCTTTAGTCACTAGAAACATTAATGTAACGTCCCGGATTTTTGGTAAGCAATTAAATAAATATTATTTTATCCTTTTTAATATTTATTTAAAATTTTGGATAAGCCTTAGTGATTATATTTAATTATTCTTTTCAGGAATAAATATAATTGCTATTTTTAATTTGGAGATAAAGATAAAAAAAAAAAAAAAAAAAAAAAAAAAAGGCCAAGTCGTAAATGGGAAGGAAGGAAAAGAAAAAAAAAGGGTTTCTTTTCTTGGCCTCTTTCACGTGAACAGCAGAGACAGAGACAAGGTAGGGAAAATTTTCTTCTTCTTCTTCTTCTTCCTCTCTTCTCAAATCCGTTAATGGAGATTGCAAGGGTTTAATCCTAATCACCATTCTCCTCTTTTTCTTGTTGATTAGGTTTTGTGGTTGTGGTGGTGGAGGAGTTTGAAAGGGAGCTAGGGTTTTCTATCAAGAAAAGATTCAAGGTAATTGGAAATCCTCTCTTGTCGTATTGAAAATTCTGTTTTGTATTCGGAAATAGAACCCTTCCAAAACCTTGTATCTTCATTGTTTTCTTTACTTTTCTTCAACTTTTTCAAAACTAGAAACCCTAATTTTCTTCCCTTTTGGAAAACCCATCTACCGTTTGAACCTACCGCCAAACGTCACGCCAGGAATGTCGCGAAAAAGGGCCGCGTGCCTGCATAAGCAAGAACGGCGGCGGCAGCAAAGAAAATCGCTGCCTAGTGGGCAAAAGCGACCCCATTGGGAAGGGTCGCTGGCGTGTTTTGGCCCGTTCCTTGGCGTGTCGTTCGTGGTATTTTCTTTCCTTGTAATTTTAGGTATTTTAGGATAGGTTTTAAGTGGTTCAAGTGCCTTTTCAGGTGCTTCAATTGTTTTGGAAAAAGAGTTCAAAGGGTTGGAAACTTAGCTCAAAAAGGTGAGTAGAAAATTGTTAAGTTTTAAATTATGCATGTTTGCGTTTTCCTTTTTCTTTATAAGTAACCTCTGAATTTTAAGCTTGAATTGGGTGATTTTAATGTATGAAAAAGAGGTTTAGCGGCTGTTTTAAAGAGTTTATGAATTGGAAGCAAAGTATGATTAAAGTTAAAATGAAAGCATGCTTAAGTGACTATCAATATCTATTTATGCATAAATTAATTCTTTGTGATCTTTGGACTTAAACTAAATGTTTATGCATATATTTTTGGATGATTTAACATGTCTTAAAGTGGCTGTCCATGAATACCTCGTTTGGGAGAATAGTGCCCCTAAGTTTAAAATTTAGCCTAGGAGGTTAATTGCTTTTGTAATTATGATATTCTGGACTTGGGATCTTTATTCTCTATTGTAGGAGCTGTTTTGGGAGGCATATTTATAGGCGTTACTCCGCCGAAATTTAGTTAGAATTTTAGAAACTTTAAATTGCCCGAAAAAGGAGCGAAACTACACTAGTTTAGGCTAGTTTCGCTTCTAGACTTGTAAAGTGTTGGGAGTTGTTGGAAGTGACCCAAGGATGTTATATTGGGTGATTTTGGAACGTTTTAGAGTGGTTTAAAGGGGGATTTTCCAGAATTTAATTTCAAGGAATTTTCGGCCTTTAATGAGGGTATTTTGAGAAGTGTGAGCTTAGACTTGTATGATCATCATGGTAGTGATGAATAGGACCATATTACTTAAATACCTCGAGTAATATGGTAGCAGGTTCGCTTTAAGCAAAGGCCTTGCTTAAAGAAGAATATTTACCGTTAAGGGAGATTATACGGTTGTGCACGACTTTATAGCACTTAACGGGGTAGGTTCATTCCATATGTACAATGGAAAAGAATAATTTAAAACTCTTAAGGATTTAAAATGTGAAAACAATTTTTAAATGCCTTGTTGAGTATAGTCTCTCTTTGGTTGCGGTCAAAGAGGAGACTGAGAGGTATTAGGAGGAAGTATGAAAAATCGAAAAGTTTTAAATTGAGTTTGAGAGTTTAAAACTGTTTCGAAAGTTTATATCCTTTTAGTTTGAGGATTAAAAGGTATTGTGAAGGTTTGTACTTAGTTTAGAGAGCTTTGGGTGAAAGAGTGTTATCGGGAGTCGTGTTAGCGATAATGGACTTAAAGTCTTAGAAAAACCTCTCATGGCGTGATTTTTAATTTAACATTTTCCTACTCATTGGGCGAAGCCTCATGATGCTACCCTCTTTTTTTTTTTTTTCAGGTAAAGGAAAGAAGAAATTGGGTGGTCGATGCGGTTCGATGTGGTGGCCAGGTTAGTACGGATTTGCACGCTAGCGAATCTGTCTTTTCTTTTGTTATTATGTTGGGAAAACTTTTATGATTCATGTTTTGTTTTGTTTTGAATAAAAATATAGTTAAACTTTTGTTTGAGAATTTTTTTTTGGCAATGGTTAAGTTTGCCTTTCGTTGAATTGTTATTTGTTTTGAACAAACCGATCGGTTGGAAACTGTTTATGATTTTGATTTCAATAAAGAGAACTAGTTGTTGAAATTTATTTGCTTCCGCTGTGTTTATGTATTTCAATGTATTTGGGAATTTTTCGGGTTGTTACAATTAAAATTTATCAATTTAGATTAACAATTGAAATGACCGAAAAAGATATATGAGTTAATATATGCTCTAAAGTTGAAAATATCATAAAAATTTAATTATTAAAAAAGGTCCCTCAATTAAATTATTTGAATTTAAATCTATTAAATTATAAGAATGGAATTAAACATGGTTCAAATGGAACAAAACTGTAGTTCCAAGTTTTAAATATATATATATATATATATATTTTAAAAAAAGTACAAAGAGGAATGGTGGGATATTTTAATATAGACAATCCAACAGCACTTTGATAATAATTTGTATACAGAAAATATGATAAAAAGAGAATTATCATTAATATTATTAATAATAATAATAAACTCGACCATAGTTTAAGATATTTTTAAAATTAATAGTCAATTAGTTTAATTTAACGTTGGTTTCTGTTTTTGGAGATGATTTTAGCGGGTTCATTTCATTTTTGCAGTCATTTTGTTCAATTTTATTTTGAAGAAACAAAATAACTTCGACTTCGGTTTTCAATATATTTATAAATATTTAAAAAAATTGATAGGTTGTTTTGATAAATAATAATAATAAACCGACAAACTTACACCCAAATTCCTTTCGTTGTCAATTTATGTAAAAAAATAATAATTTACAAATGGGTTAGCATTAAAAATGAGATAATGAAATGAAGATAGCATGGGGGTGATGGAACATATGGAATGGTGGGGTCTCTCATTTGTATAAAAAGTCAACACCCATGTGCTATATTTATTATATTCTATATCACCCTTCATCACTCTCAAAATCAAACTCATATATCATATTTATATAATAAACGTATTTTATTTACTGACAATTTTTAAATAGAGGAGAGATATATTTTATACTATAGGATAGGTCCCTACACTTTGTTAGTGATATCATTTTAGTTTGGTTCATGTAATTTATTGTTAGTTTAAAGTTTGATCTTTATACTTTAAAAAAATTATAATTAATTCCTATATTTTAATTAAATTTTATTAATAGTTGTTATCATTAATTTATTCTATTAATTTTGATTTAAATTTATATAAACTCAAATACCTTTTTTTAAAGATATATATTTAATATGTTTTTAACACTCATAATTGGTACCTTAAAAATACAAGAATTAAAATAAAATTTTAAATTGACATCAAATATATATTAACCTAGACGAGACAAATAAATTATAAAGAAAATTAAGAACGCTGGTTTATGTAAAAAATAAGTTGAAGAAAAACTTCAAGAAGTGATAAAAGAGGAGAATTATACTCTAATTTAACTGTAAGAATGATGGCTACCACTTACCATGATATAAAAATGTAAATCCTTTTGCAACTACTTTCCCCTACCTTTCGCCGGCAACATTTCGTGGATAATGCCTATTTTTTTATATGATATTTTTTTAATAGATTTTAAAATAACAAATATTTTAGAATTTTTCAAAAATGATATTAAAAAAAAAAGGAATATATGGGTTAAGTTTCATGCTTGTTTTGACCAAGAAGGGGCAAAAATGGTATTCCTTAAAAATTTCAATTTTTTTTTTGCTACTTTTAAAATTTTGCTATATTATTTCTAAATTTCAAATTAGAAATTATGAATAAATTAATCCATTTCTAAAATGAGTGAATGATTTTTTTTTCCTTTCATATTTTGGAATGGAAACTTCAAATTTTGAATTTGAAAATAGTAAATAATGTAAGAAAGAAATTTTATTTATGGGCTTGATGAAAAAAATAACACTAACAAAACTTGAAAAATTATTGAATTTTAATAAACATCTCAATAAGAAACATAAAAAAATAATAATAATAAGATTCATAATTCTATAAATATAAAAGAAAAAAATAATGAAATCAATTCATTAATTTAATAAAAAAAAACATTTTTAAAATTAAGATAAAAAAAAGGTGTTATTGATTGTAATTTTTTTATTTTTTAAATGCATTATTCAAACACGAAATTTCTTTGAAGAAATGATTAAATGAGGAGGAAAAATTTCAATTGTATGCTTTCCAAAGAGGAATATTTTTTTATTAAAGATTTCAATATTTCCCTTAATTTTTCTTACTTTTATTTATTAAAATGGCGGCAAGAATATCACATATACCCCACAATTAAATATGATTTTCAAAATTACCTTATTAAAAAATTTAGTTTTTTTTTTACACTAAATTGATAGTTTTCACATGATTTGTAGTAGTATATCACCAATTAAATAAATGACACTTGTTAATTTTAGGGTAGTTTTAAAATGTCAAATAATAGGGTGAAAAATCAAAATAGCCACTTTTTGAGGTCAAAGTTAACGAATGTCCATCTTTTGAGAGAATTAGTGAGTTAGCCACTTTTTACTATTTAAATTTTTAATATACCAAAAATGTCCTTTAAGTATAACAGGTATAGTCTGACACCCCCTGACATTCTCACACGTCTGTATATTGTGTATAGTCTGACACTTCTGACATTTTTCTTTCCCGATGCATTGTTTCTTTCTAGTTTATGGTATATTTAGTATATTGTTTATAGTTCTTTAGTCTATTCAGTATATTTTTTATTTTATACTATATATTTCGATTTTAAATCATTTTTATAAATTCATTTTAGTATATTATTTATATTTTTTCCTCTCATATAAAGTGTTATGTACATCTGGTTCGTAAGTGCATTTGAGAAAAAGTGAAGAATATACGTAATATACATGTCATTTGATCTGCAAATGAAAAAAGAAAAGGGTGTTAATTACACAATGCTTAATATACAAAAAAATACTTAAAATACAAACAGACGAAAAGAACTGTTATTTATGTATAGTACATATATTACATAGTGTACTACTAACAAAAAAAAGAACATAAAAGAGGGGGGTGTATATCAAGTATAGTACATATATTACCAAATATATGACTAAGAAAAAAAACAGAACATACAGAAAGGGGTGTGTACACCAACCCTCGCCATTTTTTTCGTATATTGTGTATATTTAAGAATATACATTTTAGTAACCAACATAGTGGACTAAAAAAAACAGACAGTTATGTATATTACGTATATTACAGAACTATACATTAAAAAGACATTAGAGAGATGATGAATATAAAAACAAAAAGTTATGTATAGCACGTATATTACAAGATATATATTTAAACAGATCACAGAAAAAGTATATTGCGTATATTACTGTATATTAAGCAAGATAGAAGTAGAACGTATATTACGTATATTATAGACTGAATATTAAACAGACCACGAAAAGTGTATATTGCGTATATTACAGACTGTATATTAAGCAAGTAGACCACGAAAAAGTGTATAATACGTATATTACAGACCACGAAAAATTATATATTACGTATGAGGAAAAAAAATACTTTTTCGTCAAATTCATGCTATTTTTGGTTTAGATCTTCGAGATTCATAACAAAAACAGTGAAAATATTTACGAAAAAAACGAGAATGAGAAGAAATTAAGGAGAGATAGGAAATTAAAAAAGTGTAGGAAATTTGTGAGATGAACATTTGTAGAAATGGTGGATTTTAAAAAAAGAAAGAGAAAGAATGAGAGAATTAATGGAGGTTTGAAAGAAAAATGATAGGGAATGGATGAAAAAAATTAGGGAGAGATGGAAAAAGAAATGAGAGAAAATGAAAAAAAATGAAGGTGGGAGGGAGATAATCTAATATATAAAAGAAAATGGGGGGATGGGAGGGAATTTTTTTAAAAAAATAATTGTGAAATGTAGAGAGAGATATTAATATTAAAAAAAGAAAAAAAGAATGAAGAATGAAAGGACGATGAGTGAAGAGGGAGAGAGGAGAGAGATGATGATTTGACTTGAAGAGTTTTTTTTTATCTTTTTATATTAAGAGGTGGCTAAAAAAATCAACTTTTAAGATGTTGGCTATTGATTAAAAGAATAAGGAAAAAGTGGTTATTGAAATAATTAATCCCAAATAATATGGGGTATTTTCTTTTCTTTTTTTAATTTATATTATCAAAAGAGTGGCTATGAAAATTACCCTTACAAGATTATCCTCTTAAAAAATGTTGCAGTCCCCAAAAAAAAAAAAAAAAGAGCATCACCGATTTTTTTTTTTTTTTTTATTTTAATATTAAAAAGAAGAATTTAAAAGAATTTCAAAAAACAGGCGATTAAATATCAAAATATATTTTAACAAAAATTTAAATCCAAACCTATTTTCAAACCAAAAGAACAAAAACAAAATCACAAAACACCTTTTCACATTGAAAAAAAAAACACAACTAATTAACTATCCAATCCAAGTACAAGAACTAAAATGTATTTAGTTCCACACCTATTTTCAAACCAAAAAGAACAAAAACAAATTTACAAAATACTTTTTATTTTTTTTAAAAAAAGCCAATGCTCTATGAATATCTAGGACTTTAGATTTGTGATTTGGAAGGAATATTAGCATAAAATTAAACAAAACACAAAAATTAAGGAGAAGAAAAGGAAAGTTTAAGGTCCCCACTATTGCCCTTATAATTAGAAGACATACCCAACCCATATGACCAATTCTTGAGAAACATAAGAAATCTTCATTTTTATTTCAACGTCATGTCGTAGTATGTTCCTATTTTAGTTTTAAAGGCAATAATAAAGGAATACGATTCGTCGACCCTACCTCCTTCAAGTTCTCTCTTTCTTTGGAATAAAATACAAATTAATGTAAATATTAAAGACTAAGTTGGGAGTTGGGAGAGTGATGAATATTTCAAACTAACTAATTTTTTTTCAATTAAATTATCCCACTTAATATTTCAAAATTATTTTTTTTCAAATAAATTATCCCCAAATCTTTGTCTACCAAAAAAGAAACTAGATTAATTTTCTAATAAAAAAGTATTTTTATTTATAAAAAAACACACAAAATAACTCTCAAGGAGATACTAAACCTTTGGATTCTTATCCATTATTTTACTAAAATTATATGAGAGAGAATTAGGGGTGTTCAAAAAATCCAATAACCCGAAAATCCACTCAACCCCAATTTAACCCATATGGTTTGGGTTGGGTTGGGTTCAAATAATTTGAAATTGTATGGGTTGGATTGGTTCAGTGTTCTCTTAAAATTAGTTTGGGTTGAACCAAAGCAACCCGAAATTATTATTTAAAAAAATACTCATATGATCTAAATACTTTTACATATCTTTATTAATTCTATATATCATAATGACCCTTTAAATTTTTTATTCCTTCTTATAATTTTTATTAAATAATTAATTCAAGTACATGCACTTGAAGTATCATATTTTATTCAATAAAGTGTAATATTGAATATTGTTTTTAATTTAATATACAAAAATAGGTAACCAGATCATAAAATTACTATTATTTCACTTTTATTTTATAAATTTTTAAAATAAACAACCCGAATAACCCGAACCAACTCAACCCAACTTTATTGGGTTGGGTTTAAAAGTGGTCATTTGGGTTGTATGAATTTGTAACCCAAACCTTAGTTCAAAAAGTACCTTCGACCCGAGCCAACCTAACCCACAAACACCATAGAGAGAATTATAAAAAAAGAAAAAATCTTTGTTTTATAACCCAATAACAAAATGGATTTTTCAGTCAATTCAAACCATAGTTTCTCTGTCTTTTTTTCCCACTTTGGCGGCAGAAATTTGGGGTGGGGGGACGTAAAATCTAAGCCAACTGAATGGCATCTTCACCTTTCCTTTTATCTTCACGTTTTTTTTATCATTAGTGGACCTTCAAATTCATCCATCCGTTAATAACCAATTTTTTAAACAAATATTCTAATCTAAAGTTTTTATTTTTATTTTTTAGTATTCTATTCTAAATATTCTTTTAAAACAAGTTAGTTTTGCAAAAAAATCAATACTTGTTAAAAAATAAGATGAAAATATATCAAAATTTGTGAATTTCAACATTTTTTAAACGACAATTAAAAAGAAAAAGATATTGAGAGAATGAGAGTCTCAATCCATTTTAATTATCTTTCCTTTTTACCCACTTGAATGAACAGGCGAAAAAAATCTATTTCTATGGTTTTAACATGATAAAAAATATCCTAAAACCTTTAATTATTTAATCTTCACTTTTTCTTTTGCTTTTACTTTTACTTTTGATAATCTTTGAATGATTGAATCATACGAACTATCAAACCCATCATTCTCTATCATTTAACAACCAATTTATGTTTTCTAAAATATAAAAAATCCAATTTATGTTCTTTTAATTAAATCAATATTCTATTTTGTCAAAACTAATTTTACAAAATAAAATGACTTTATAAGGAACCCAATAGATAAAGGATTTCATGTGGAAAGATGGTTCTTAGAGGTGTTAAAAATTTCATCAACCCACCCCTCGATTGAGTTAGGTTATAAACTTATTTGGATTAAGTTGGATTGAGTTCAAATAATTTGAAATTATATAGGTTGAGTTATAGGTTTTCTTTTAAAATTATATTAATTGAGTTTATTTAGATTGAGTTAGGTTGAATACTTTTAATCAAATGAGTTTGTTTTTAAAATTTTGGGTTAACCTAAATTAATTTGAATTTGTTAGTAAAATAATCACTCATTTATTTATAATCTAAATACATTTGTATGCTTTTATTAATTCCATATATCTTAACGACCCTTTGAATTATTTTTATTCTTTCTAGTATTTTTTTTAATCAAATAATAGTTCAAATAATTGAAGTACATTTTTCATTCACAAAAATAATTAAATTGCTTTGTCAGCTAAATATTTCTCTGGCAAACACGCAAATATTTCGCCGAAATAGGTTTTTATCGGCAAATTATTTTAGCTGGTAAAACAATTGTTGGCGAAATGATATATTTTGGTGGCATTATTAAAAAAAATCCGCCAGTATTTTTTAATAATTTGAATTTTTGCCAGGGAAATAGTTTATAATTTCGCCGGCAAAACAATTTTTTTAAAAACATTTATCTGATAATACTCATCCCTAATAATAATTATATATTGAAATTCATTCACTATCAAAATTTAAAAACAATTATCGAAAGTCTCAAAAGCAAATTTACTTAACTAAGTTTGGAAACTATTCATAACAAAAATCTTGGTTATAAATTGCAAGTGTACTTAAGTTAGTTACATAAAACTAATGGATTTCGATGAAATGATTAGTCATATTCATTATTGCTATCAATAGTCCTTGTAAACTTTCACCAACAATGAGCAATTTTTTGTAGTGATTAAATAGGATTGCAATTGTACTACTATTTTTTATTTAATGTATAAAAGTAGGTAATTATTATATATTAAAATTACCAAAAATTCACTTTTTATTCAATGTTTTTTTTAATAAATTAAACAACACGGATAACTCGACCCAACCCAACCCAACCCAACCCAAAATTTATAGAACTGAATTGAGTTGACACTACAAAAAAACTGTCAATTTGCGACCATGAAATTGCGACCATGTGGTCGTTTTTTGTCTATAATGCGACCAAAAAAGCGACAAAATAAGTGGTGGCCAAAAAGCTGGTCGGTCTAGAATTTGTGCTACTGGATAGTCACAAATATACGACCATAAATTTTTGGTCGCAAAAAAGTCAACCTTTTGAAAATACGACCAGATGGTCGCCTAAAAAGTGACCATATGGTCGTAATTTATCTTGAAGATAAGTGACCAATTGGTCACATAAAAAAGTGACCAAATGGTCGTATTTTGTGTGACCAAATGGTCACTTTTAGACTCAGTCAAAATATGACCAGATGGTTGCCTAAAAAGTGACCATCTGGTCGTAATTTATGTGAAAGATAAGTGACCAATTGGTCACATACAAAAGTGACCAAATGGTCGTATGTCATGTGACCAAATGGTCACTTTTAGACTCAGTCAAAATACGACTAGATGGTCGTGTTAAAAGTGATCATATGGTTGAAGGGATGATTTACTAAATTAGCGGAATTTTGTTTAGTAAACTTATTAACATTTAATAACGGATCTATTAACATCATGCAATTTGTGATAAAACATGTAGATTCATGCTTATATATTCGAAAATTAAAAACCGGAACTTACATTGACTGAATAATGGAGAATCGGTTGGAGGTTTCTTTACAGCTTCAAATCCTCAGCAACACCAGATCTTCTACGCTATATCCCGATCGATCAAACGAAATTCGATTGTGGGATCGAACTTTAGAAGAAATTGGGAAGAAGAAAAAAATATTTTTCTTCCCAATACTATGAGAAAATCGGCCAAGGGAGGGAGAAGGGAGGAAGAGAGATTTTTCAATTTCCATAAAATTGAATTGTGTTGTGTGATTTATGAATGACCCAACCCCTCCTATTTATAGGAAAATAGGAATCCTAATCACATTAGGATTAATCTATAGAGATAAACACAAAAAGAAAAAAAGATAATCTCTTTCCTTTATCTAGCAATTTCGAAAATGCCATGGATAAATAGAAGATTATTTTATTTTCTTTATTTTTATTTATCTTGGGTAAATAAATCTATGTAGTTATTTTAGGATATAATTCAAGCAATTATCTCTTCCCAAAAATACATATATGGCCGAAAATGCATGTATTAATTAATAAACAATTCTAATTTATTTAATTAATTATTTTGGGCCAATTCCAATTGGGTTCATTAATCCAATTGGGCTTGAAACTCTCTCTTAAATTAATAAGTCCAACTTAATTAATTTATTTATTAATTACCATTTAAATAAAATATTTTATTTAAACAATTAATATTTTCTCCCGACTAAATATTATCAAATTTATATTTAATTATTAATTTCCATTTAAATAATTTTCATTATTTAAATAATTAATAATAAATATTATAATTATTAATTTCCATTAAATAAACTCATTATTTAATTAATAATTTTATTGACAATATTTTATTATTAATTAATTAATTTTAATTATTAATTTCCGTTCAAATAAAATTAATTATTTAAACAATTAATAATTGTCAATTAATTTCAAATTATTAATTACCATTTAAATATACTCAATATTTAAATAATTAATAATATCTAATTAATAATATTTCATTATTAATTTCATGTTTAAATAAACTCATTATTTAAACAATTAATAATGTTTATATTAATTACCGCTTAAATATACTCAATATTTAAACAATTAATATTGCCTATTTTAAGTAATTCACTTTACTTAAAATTTCCATTTCTTCTACTTGATTTCGCGACTACGATATTTGGGCTAGCATAGGGACCCGATGGACCTATAGATCATGGGCTTAATAATTAGTCAATTAAGTGATTAACACATAATCGATTAATTACTTATCATCTAACTATGAATAATTCCACTATAGATTCATAGCTGAACTCCCCTCACTATAGATGAGTTATGTCCATTCAGTTTATCATTTATTTATATCTGTGATATTATCCTTCACGTGGAACCCTCATAATTACAAGCGGATAAATTTACCGTTTTGCCCCTGTAATTACCGCTTTATCCTTGTGTTCCCACGATTCTCCAATGAACTTTATCTTTAGTCGAACTAGAGATAAGATACTTCGTGATCAATAGAAGTCGTGACGTCACTTGTTCATGTCTCGAATCAGTACATCAAGAGAGTTTCCTAAAGTTCCTAAAATGTTTAGGTATCGCACCGATACCTGTTAATTTATAGGAAAGTTATGAATTCCATCTCGTGGAAATGAGTTCCCAGGCTACTTATCTAGTCATGTTCCCAAAACAGAGTGTATTGAGCGTTCTTACAGACGCTTCTCAACTATGTGAATCAAAGAACATAACTCCACAAATAGGAGTCCGCATTTCACTCAGGATTGAGATCTATCACGGTTGATAAACTTAGTTTGATATTCGATTATTTCTCGTAAACGGTACTAATGAGAAATTTGATCGAACATCGTGGTCCTGTCTTATACAATCAACATTGCATATGATACTTCCATTTCATGTCTCCCACATGAATGATCAGGATTAGATCATTTGTCTATAAACAAAATGCGAAGCTATCAACGATGTTACAAGGATAAGGTTCCCAAACGTTATCCATTTCTCGTAGACACTTTTAAGTTACTATCTCGACTTTAATCCTCTTGTATGACTCACATACTAAGTCGTGATTTCATAAGAGTAACTTAGGGTTTACTATTTGAATGTTTTGATATTTATATATTTCCATATATTCCTAATATCGTCAATTGAATCAATCTAGATTATATAAAGAACTTATGTTTATTTATTTAATTTATTCGAAATAAATTATTATATTTAAATAATTACAAGTTCTAGGACACCATTCCTAACAATCTCCCACTTGTCCTAGATCTTTGGAGATTTGACTTGTAATTCCAGTCACACTGGATGACTATCAACTACTTAGCCATGGTAGTCATTTTAATGCTTTATCAGTAACGTTTTCATCTGTTTAGTATGTATTTCTTTTGTCTGATGTTAGTTTCATTAAGTTTAATAGATTCCATATTTTATCGACATAAAATAAACTCTATTAATTATTGATTTGAAACCATCATGTTCAACCACCTTTCATTTACTAACAACTTAGTAATCACGCGAATTTAGAGTTTAGTCAGTAAAAACTCATTTTACTTATACTCAACTCATTTGATGTTTAATTCGCAAAGGTCTTTTGTCGAATTCTTACATGGAAGTAAATTCATGTTCGAATTTGAGCCCGTGCAACTCATAAAATCTCCCATTTTATCTATGTGCACTAACATACTATTTGTAAATTTTATTTTAGTCACATTGGTTCTAGGATTCTCGAAATTCTTAAACTCCCAATACAAAGTAATTCTCCATTACTTTCATTTGTTTAATGATTACAATTTTATACTTGTTATTATTTCAAAAAATAATGTATAAGTATAAGTGACCCTTTTCAACTCAACTATTGAAAATTCATGTCATTTTTATTTCACTTATTTTGAACTTTATTCATTGATTTTGAAGTCAATGAGTTTCACTTGGACTTCTAAAATTCCGTTTGGTTCGTTCTATGACGCTCCCACTCAAATAAAGTTCTACAAGTAGTTTAACCATTTAAACTTTTAAATAACTACTTGTTTTATTGTGAAATAAAATTATTGTAATTCTTTTATATCTTAAGTAAGATTTAAAGCCTTCAGTATCACTGATTTACTGAGCTTTTCTTTAATAATTTATGAATTCAATTACTCACTAATTATTACTTTCGATTTCGTTTTGTTTATTCCATATCGGTTATTACCTTTAAAACATCCTTTTAAATAACCGAATGTTTGGAATATAAGAAATCGATTTAATGTTTACTTATCACTTAAGTTCTAACATCTAAATGTCCAACTTTAGTGATGTTTGAGTCTAGTTATCTTTGATAAATCAAAGATATTCGATTTTACTTATCCCATAAGTTCGTGGATTAATATGGTTATCATCTCAAATTCCTTGAGAACCATCTTTAAGAGATTAATCCCTCTAACTTATTTAAGTAATTTTAGACTTAAGTATTTAAACATTTTTAAACCTTTATAACTCATTTAGATATTTCGGAGTTTAGAATTTGGTTTGGAATTTATTTGTTTTATACTGAGTATTTTGAATAACCATCCAATCACACTTTGGAACTTTGTAATATGATTGTAAAGGAATGTCTACCTAAATAACTCTTATTTAAAATATTCCCATACTTGGTTCATACGAAATGAGAACCAATAGTTATTACATGTTTCAAAATAAAAAACAAATTGATAACTAAACTAAATTAGAAAACTATGGTTTTGGCAAGAGAAATATTTTCTTCCCTTTTAGACTATTGTAAAATCGGTTACGAGGAGAATAGGAAGAAGAAGAGTTTTCAATTTCGAAATTGAAATTAGAAGCTTTTGAATGAACAACCAAGACGTTTGTATTTATACGCAAAACAGTTTTCCAATCGAATTAGGAAATACTATCAAAATAAATACAAGATAAATGCCAAGAATAAAATCAAATTTTATTCTTTATTTATCTTACGTGCCGATTTTATGTGAATAAAATCAATAAGAAAAACCAATTTTTTCTTTGTTTAATTTGTCTTTGGTTAAACATTCTTTTATATATTTATTTTAGACAAAATAATTCAACAATTATTTCCTAAAACATTATATATTTACCGATTCTGGTATTTAATAATTTGAACCAAAATCCATTGAATTCATTAATTCAATTCTAGATTCTTCCTTATTAATAAATCTTATTTATTAACTCTTGATATTTATTTCAATAAATCAATTATTCAAATATCATATTCCGATTTTATACTTTATCATTAATAAATATTTATTATTTTCTATTTAAATAATCGACATTATTTAAATCAATAATAAATATGTTATTTACTATTATCTTTTTAAATAATCGCTATTATTTAAAATTAATGATAAATGTTTAATTATTAATTTCCATTTAGGTAAACACATTATCTAAATAATTAATAATTATTTATCAATAATATTTTTATTATTAATTACCATTTAAATAAACACATTATTTAAATAATTAATAATAATGATATTAATTTCCATTTAAATAAACTCATTATTTAAATAATTAATATTGTTAGTTTATTTAAGTAAACTATTTTACTTAAATTATTTATTTCCTTTTCTAGGAAACATAGTTCTCATCGTTCAGTTTGTTATTTCCAAGTATAGTGACTAAAGCAGATGCTATATTCCCGAAATTTAAATAAACCTTATCTTAGTAATCTAACATGCATTCAACATTCAAATACTCAAAGTTTCAACATATAATTAAATATGATGCATGAATGCGAACATATTAATGAACAGAAAAGCCCTAAAACATGTTACTATGTCACGATATTTTAATGATACCTAGGTGAAGTCTTTGTTGAATGATAGGTCGATTACCATCATTAAAACGAGATGCCACTCGAACAATTGACAACTCAGGAATAACTCATATTCCTATGTCATTGTTTACCGTGTGTTTGGTCAAGAATTTTGATAACAAACTTTATCAAATTTCTTCTTAAGTGTAACCCACTAATTTAGTCTTTTAAATAAAATTGAAGAGTGTCTACGAAGTGTAGATTCAGTCTTCAATCAATCTCATTTAAAATTCTTTATCCCTTTCGGGAGACCCAACTTGATATTGATTTATACAATAAACCTTCCTATGGGAATGAACACCTGCAGCAGTGTTACAGAGGCCATGTATAAATCTCACGTTTCGAGCCCATTAGTGGAGACCATAGGATACATTGACATGTTTTCTTCTCCCACTTAATATTTTGAGTTAGGGTTTCATAACTTAGACTAATTCAGGCTAATTCATTAATCCAAGTTTTAATTAACCTAATCAACTTTAACTCTTAAATTGGTTAGATTAATTTTATAAAGTGATTGTTCAAGTTTTCCTAATTTAAACTAATCACATTATGCCCGTCTTAATAATTTTGATTTATTAATTTGAACTTTTCTCCCAGGATCGCTCCCCAGTTAGAGGCGCTCCGTGTTAGGGGAACTTTATGAAACCTCATCGCAGGCGCTTTTCGCCGGAGATCCGTTCAATTTAATTAATCTCAATTATTAATTTTTAATTAACCCTTAATTAAAAGTTTCTATTTGTTTATCTTATATGGATTTTGGCCCAATTGTTTAAACAATAATTCCATATTACAAATAATTCATTTAGTTTCTATTCAACTTTTAAACTAGATTTAACTTTTGAATTTTAACTAAATAAGCATGCTTTTAATTCTAAAACAATTAGAATATAATTTTCGATAATAACATTTATAAAATAAAATTATAGCATGCTTCACATACATTAGCATATAATAACACATATTATATCATGATGCATGTATGTACAATTAATTAAAATCATACAACCTATGGTGGGATTTTCTACATGACATACTCTTATGCATGAATATTATTTAAAAACAATTATATCATACATATAAACAATTTAAATAATAAATAGCTAAATTGACCGGTATTCTTGGCACTATTTCTAAAACGGAGAATTAAATTACAACTTAATTTAAATCTTCCATTGTAGAATTTTGAGGCTTCAACTTTCTCTCTCCTCCATGGTGTAGGCGTGGGATGGGTATTTATGGGGCAAATATTATCTCCTTAATATTTCCATAAATACTTGTTTTAAAATAATTATCTTTTAATTAAATGGAAAAAATAAAAAATATTTTCCATGTAATCTTATATCAATTTCTAAATTCATAATTCAAGATAGGGATATAATCTTTAAAAAGATTTTATCCTTATCTTAAATATTTAAATTTTTAAATTGAGATAACAAGATAATTATGTTAAAATATCTTACCATATCTTACCTTTTCTCTCTCCTTGGGCGTGGACCTCATGGAATGGTGGAGAAAAATTTTCTTCTTCCTCCCCTTTGGTGTAGCCGATTTTTGCCTCCTTTGATATAGGGAAAATTACAACTTTTTCCTATACCCTAAAATTAGGGTTTACAAATTTTCTACTAAAATTTAAAATCCTAAGTGCCTCAAGAATACCTAAACAGTCAATTAGCAAACCTCCACAATTTATATAGCACAATTTATATAAACATACATAAAACGATTTTTATGCAACCCACCAAAATTTTCGAAAAATCACAAATTTAGCATGATAATTAAAATTAGCTCTGATACCAATTGAAGGGATGATTTACTAAATTAGCGGAATTTTGTTTAGTAAACTTATTAACATTTAATAACGGATCTATTAACATCATGCAATTTGTGATAAAACATGTAGATTCATGCTTATATATTCGAAAATTAAAAACCGGAACTTACATTGACTGAATAATGGAGAATCGGTTGGAGGTTTCTTTACAGCTTCAAATCCTCAGCAACACCAGATCTTCTACGCTATATCCCGATCGATCAAACGAAATTCGATTGTGGGATCGAACTTTAGAAGAAATTGGGAAGAAGAAAAAAATATTTTTCTTCCCAATACTATGAGAAAATCGGCCAAGGGAGGGAGAAGGGAGGAAGAGAGATTTTTCAATTTCCATAAAATTGAATTGTGTTGTGTGATTTATGAATGACCCAACCCCTCCTATTTATAGGAAAATAGGAATCCTAATCACATTAGGATTAATCTATAGAGATAAACACAAAAAGAAAAAAAGATAATCTCTTTCCTTTATCTAGCAATTTCGAAAATGCCATGGATAAATAGAAGATTATTTTATTTTCTTTATTTTTATTTATCTTGGGTAAATAAATCTATGTAGTTATTTTAGGATATAATTCAAGCAATTATCTCTTCCCAAAAATACATATATGGCCGAAAATGCATGTATTAATTAATAAACAATTCTAATTTATTTAATTAATTATTTTGGGCCAATTCCAATTGGGTTCATTAATCCAATTGGGCTTGAAACTCTCTCTTAAATTAATAAGTCCAACTTAATTAATTTATTTATTAATTACCATTTAAATAAAATATTTTATTTAAACAATTAATATTTTCTCCCGACTAAATATTATCAAATTTATATTTAATTATTAATTTCCATTAAATAAACTCATTATTTAATTAATAATTTTATTGACAATATTTTATTATTAATTAATTAATTTTAATTATTAATTTCCGTTCAAATAAAATTAATTATTTAAACAATTAATAATTGTCAATTAATTTCAAATTATTAATTACCATTTAAATATACTCAATATTTAAATAATTAATAATATCTAATTAATAATATTTCATTATTAATTTCATGTTTAAATAAACTCATTATTTAAACAATTAATAATGTTTATATTAATTACCGCTTAAATATACTCAATATTTAAACAATTAATATTGCCTATTTTAAGTAATTCACTTTACTTAAAATTTCCATTTCTTCTACTTGATTTCGCGACTACGATATTTGGGCTAGCATAGGGACCCGATGGACCTATAGATCATGGGCTTAATAATTAGTCAATTAAGTGATTAACACATAATCGGTTAATTACTTATCATCTAACTATGAATAATTCCACTATAGATTCATAGCTGAACTCCCCTCACTATAGATGAGTTATGTCCATTCGATTTATCATTTATTTATATCTGTGATATTATCCTTCACGTGGAACCCTCATAATTACAAAGGATAAATTTACCGTTTTGCCCCTGTAATTACCGCTTTATCCTTGTGTTCCCGCTGATTCTCCAATGAACTTTATCTTTAGTCGAACTAGAGATAAGATACTTGTGATCAATAGAAGTCGTGACGTCACTTGTTCATGTCTCGAATCAGACATCAAGGGAGTTTCCTAAAGTTCCTAAAATGTTTAGGTGCATGACCGATACGGTTAATTTATAGGAAAGTTATGAATTCCATCTCGTGGAAATGAGTTCCCTGACTACTTATCTAGTCATGTTCCCAAAAACAGGAGTGTATTGAGCGTTCTTACAGATCGCTCTCAACTATGTGAATCAAAGAACATAACTCCACAAATAGGAGTCCGCATTTCACTCAGGATTGAGATCTATCACCGGTTGATAAACTTAGTTTGATATTCGATTATTTCTCGAAAAACGGTACTAATGAGAAATTTGATCGAACATCGTGGTCCTGTCTTATACAATCAACATTGCATATGATACTTCCATTTCATGTCTCCCACATGAATGATCAGGATTAGATCATTTGTCTATAAACAAAATGCGAAGCTATCAACAGTGTTACAAGGATAAGGTTCCCAAACGTTATCCATTTACTGTAGACACTTTTAAGTTACTATCTCGACTTTAATCCTCTTGTATGACTCACATACTAAGTCGTGATTTCATAAGAGTAACTTAGGGTTTACTATTTGAATGTTTTGATATTTATATATTTCCATATATTCCTAATATTGTCAATTGAATCAATCTAGATTATATAAAGAACTTATGTTTATTTATTTAATTTATTCGAAATAAATTATTATATTTAAATAATTACAAGTTCTAGGACACCATTCCTAACAATGGTCGCATTTAATAATTTTTTTTTAAATTTAAATTTCAATAATTAGTTAATTAATTATTAATTATTAATTATTATTTAATTAATTAATAAAATTTAATAACAAAAAATTGGAATTAAAATAAAATATATATATATATATATATATATATATATATATATATATATATCAAATATTCAAAAAACGTTTTATACAGACGAAAACATCCTAGAACTACTGCGGAGGGGCGGGGGGTGGCGGAGGAGGCGTCGATGATGAAGGGCTGCCTAGGGATCTCAAGTACGCGGCCAAAGCCGATGCGACCTGGGCCTCGACTCATGCCTGCATGTCAGCCTCAATCGCAGCCGACTTGAGTAACGAAGTCCTCGCGCGTAGCGCCCATGTCCGCATGTGCCGTTCCGCTTTCAATGTGGAGAAGGGCCGGAGCTAATGCTCGCTCACCGAGGTCGGGGCACATCTGCGTAAAGCGTCGCGCCCGCACGAGCCGAGCCCAGGAACCGACCCATCAGGTCAAACTCCTCCAGTGACCTCCAAGAACGCCTTCTACGGCCCTCCTGAGTCGGTTGCAAGTCCTGGTGTGGGCAACCGCGACTCAAGGACTCGTGAAACGTTCCTAAACATTTAAAATTCAGAAAATAAAATAGTTAATATATAAGGTAGGAAAAATTTTAAAGAAAAAATAATAATTGAAAAAATTATTAAATACCGAATCGCTTTCGCCTTATTGTCGATTAATGTCCGGCCCTTCTTCCCTGTGAAGAACGCGGTGCATTCATCGGGCGACGGGGCGCCGTGCTTCGCTTCCTAAAAAATTAAATATTGAAGAATAAAACATAATAAATTAATAACTAATTGAAAAAAGAAAACGAGAAAAAAGTGTGTAAGTAAGAAAACGACGAAAAAGAAACTTACCAATCGACGATGGTGCTCGTCGTGTGTCCGGGCCCCCGCTATGTGTTTGGTGGGATTCTTCCCGCAGTTGGCCTTATTCCTGCTTGACACTGCCTTGCCCTCAGGAGTGCTCAAGCTCGCGAGAAGCCGCTCGTGGTCCTCCAGGCTCATCCACCCGGGGCGGTTTGCTGCTTGCTTTCTGCGCGCCCGGTACATGAGGTCCTTGAATCGATCCCGGACGTGACTGTCCCATAGGGGGAACAATCTACCGTCCGTGATATCGAGATCGATAACAGGAAACTTGCCCTGAAAAAATTGAAATAAAAAATTGTTAAAGTAATAAATTTTTTTCTATAAATTTCAAAATTAATTAATTATGAAAATAAATGATGTTTTTTACCTTCCAATTGTCGTACATCCGACGTTTCTCCATCGTCGGAATCTTCGGCCAGCTAAGGTCGCTGGGTAGAGGCATGCTCTGGAGGACCTCTCGAAACCGTTTTGAAACGGTTGTATGCGGTTGTACTCTGCAAAATCATAAAAATTATTGTGCTATTAGAAACTATTAGTTAACGGGAAAAAAAAAACACTTTGAAAAAAGTTTAAAGGTTTAAAAATTAAGTAATTAAAATAATAAACAACATTACTTACGTATCCCCTTCAATCCGAAGGGTAGAGTCTGCGGCCCGAGACGACTGCGTGCATGAAGTGGAGGGGCCAGCTGGATCCGACCATGATGCAGACCCGAACATACCCGGACGCATACCCTGATGCAGACCCTGATGCTAAGCCGGGAGTCGTGGCCAGGGAGTCCTGTGTCAGTCGTGGTGTCGCAGACTCGGTCTCAGGGACTGCATCATCGAGCGTGGCAGCAAGTCCCGTCTCGTAATTGAAGAGGATATCCAACTCCTCTGTAGTCAGGTCCGCATCAGGGGCAGCGGCAGTAGGCGTCTGCGGAGACCCCTCGTCACCCGCGTCGTCAGGCTGCCTGACTGGGGAGGACATCGTCGCCTGGTCATAATCCTACAACCAAAATAAACTAATTTAATACTAATTACGTAAGTAAAATATTGAAATAAATTAAATTAATTAATTAATGAAATAATGTAAATTAAACTAACATAAATTAAGTAAATAATTTAAAATAAACTAATTAATTAATTTGAATAAAAGTAAATTAAAATTAGATTAATTGAACTAAAATTAATTAAATTAAACTAAATTAAGTAATGAAGAATTAAAATAAATTAGATTAATTGAACTAAAATTAATTAAATTAAACTTAACATTAATTAATTAAAACTAAAATAAACTAATTATTTAATTTGAATTAAAGTACATTAAAATTAGATTAATTGAAACTAAAATTAATTGAATTAAACTAAATTAAGTAATGAAGAATTAAAATAAATTAGATTAATTGAACTAAAATTAATTAAATTAAACTTAACATTAATTACTTAAAACTAAAATAAACTAAACTAAGAAATTAATTAAAGTAAACTAAGTAATGAAGATTTCAACTATTAGATTACCCTAAACTAAAATTAATTAAATTTAACTAACATTAATTAAATTTAATTACTAACATTAATTAATAAAAACTAAGCTTAACTAAACAAATTAATTAAATTAAACTAAATTAAAATTAGATTGATTGAACTAAAATGTATCAATTAATTAAAGTAAACGAAATTAGATTAATTAACCTTAAGTAAACTAAGTACTTAATTAAACTAAATTACATTAATTAAACTAAAATTAATGAAATTAACAACATTAAACTAAACTAATTAAATTTAAACTAAAACTTAAACTAAAAATAACTTAAAACGGATACGAAACTAACCTCGTAATAGAAATCGGGATTGGAGGTTTAGGGTGTTTAGGTTTAGAGTAGGGTATGAACGGGGAAAAAAGAACGGGGAACGGAACGGGGGAAAGAGAGAAAAGAAAGAAAAGGGAGAAAGAAAAAGAGAAAGGAAGAAAAGAAACGGGGGAAAGGAAAAGGGATCTGATTTTAAATAAGATTTTGCAACCAAATGGTCGCAAATATGTAATAATGACAAGAAACGAAAGGTCGCGCGTGCTGGGGAAAATGCGACCAAATGGTCGCATTTCTTGAGATATTTGCGACCATATGGTAGCATTTCTTGAAAAAGCGACCATATGGTCGCCACTTTGCCATGATCCAGAACAGCTGTCATATCATGAGTCCCATCAATAATTGCGACCATCTGGTCGCAATAATTAAATTCACCGCCAAATATTGCGACCAGATGGTCGTAATCTTTAAATTCACCGCCATAAATTTCATGGAAATTTAAATTTACCGCTCATATTTGATGCGACCATTTGGTCGCCTTTCCCTTCTAAATTACTACCATGTGGTCACCTTTTGTGTGAAATTGCGACCACATGGTCGCAAATATTAATATATATATATATTTTTATAAATCATTCCTTAAAAGAAATAGTTTTAATTAATTAAACACATACACACATATTTGAATAATCAAGTTAACGAAATATCTCATTCATCATCGTCTCCAAGAAGTCCGTCACATAAAGTCTTCCTCTTCTTCTTTGTAACGTCCCGTTACTTTTAGAGGTAATTTTTTTTTTTTTTTTATTAATTTATTATTTTTATTTATTTAAAGCTTTTAAAATTAGTTAAAATTAGTAATTTCAGTTTTATTAGTTATTTCCGTTCGAAAATCCTTTTTATAGTTTTAATTCGTTTCGGTGACTCTGATAATTATTAACGGGCCAATTAATAATTATTAGACACCTTTAGATTTATTTAAGACCGTCGGTTTTCGTTTTATAAGCAAAAGGTCAAAAAGGGCAAAACCGTAATTTCCAAACTACCAAAATATCTAAATTCACTATTCCATCATCTTTAAAAGTCACAAAATTGACCAAAACTTGTCATTTTTCCTTGCCATTGCCGTGAGCAACTTCAAGCCATGGATGAGAATTTCTTTTCTTCGTTTCTCATTCGTTTCTGGCGGATCGTCGTGTTTTTCGGTTGCGTTGGATTGGTAGGGACGAGGGCTACCTATCCAACCTACCTTTTCAAGTTTCCCGTTCTCTAAGGGAAGTCCCAAAAAGTAAGTTTTCAAAACTTTTTATATGGTTTTGTTCGTTTTTTATTATAAATGAGTTTTGAAGTTGAAATCATGAATTTCTATCATGGAAATTGACGATTTTGAACCCGGATTTTCGAAAAACACTATTCACCCGAAAACACTATTCATCTGAAATCACTATTCACCCGAAATTGCACACTTGTTCGCATATTAGTTATGAGTTGTAATATGTTGTGCAATTGGTGAATTGTAGGTGCGATTGCTCGGTTGTTGTTTCGTGAAAAGTGGTGATTTGGAGTTATTTGGCTAAGGTGAGTTTAATATGATAGTTAGCAATTTTATGAATTTAGTTTCATTATGTAATTGTTTATCAATGTTAAGAGGGGGTTAACTTCTTAGAATTAAGTTTTGGGTGGAAACTTTAATTCGGAAGTGTGTTTGGAGAAAGTTGGACTTATGGTTAGTTCGATGATTAGAGATCATCGGGGAGGTTTGGAAGTATGGTAACGTGATTTGGAGATGTTAGATGAAAGTTGATTTGGAAGTTACTTCGGTTGATTTGGAAGTTACTTGGTTGTTTTAGAAGTTACTTTGATGGATTTGAAGTCATTTGGATGACTTTGGAAGTAAAGTAATTAGAAGATGCACTTGAGTGTTAACTCGTGTATTCTAGTTAGTTAGGTTTCTATTTAACTTAGTAGACTTCTTCGGAGTTTAGCTAACTTATTGGAGACCTAGAGCACAATGATTCACACATGATAGTATGTTGATTCGATCCATACGTATCATGGTGTGATGAATTTGTGGGAACTTTGAGCACTTAGTAACTAGCACATGATAGTATGTTGATTTCGATCCATACGTAGTCATGGTGTGATGTTGGTACTTTGGTTTGTAACTAGCACATGATAGTATGTCGATTTCGATCCATACATATCATGTTGCGATATGGTGAAATTCCTGATACCTATGGTGAAATTCCTGATACCTATGGTGAAATTCCTGATATCCGATATGGTGAAATTCCTGATACCTATGGTGAAATTCCTGATACCTATGGTGAAATTCCTGATATCCGATATGGTGAAATTCCTGATACCTATGGTGAAATTCCTGATATCCGATATGGTGAAACTCCTGATATGCGATGGTTGTGATATGGTAATACCGTACGGGCTTAGTATGCGATATTTATCCATATGGTATACCTGGTACGATGGTTGTGATATGGTAATACCGTACGGGCTTAGTATGCGATATTTATCCATATGGTATACCCGGTACGATGGTTGTGATATGGTAATACCGTACGGGCTTAGTATGCGATATTTATCCATATGGTATACCCGATGACGATGGTTGTGATATGGTAATACCGCACGGGCTTAGTATGCGATATTTATCCATATGGTATACCCGATGCGATGGTTGTGATATGGTACATGGTAGTACGTGGATTCGGATCCGTGACGTACCATGGTATTATGATCTATGATACGGCACATGATAGTATGTTGATTCGGATCCATACGTATCATGGTGCGATGGTTGTGACATGGTATGACCGCGACGTGGTATGTTGATTTCGATCCATACAATAGCACGATACGATGAAACTTGATTGGTAATAAAGATAGTTAATGTTATTTTTTACCTATTCTTTAGAAACGTGTAGTGAGACTTAGTTGTGAATGTTAATTTTACTTTAAGTCTTTATTTCCATCTCATGGTTTTGAATGACGAATACGGGTAGTATGATACTATCTTATGTTTACATGGAAATTGGAATGTGGTTATTGGTAGAAATGAACATTTAGGCCTTTGGACATGATTTCTGGTATGAGATTTAGTTCATAGGATTACTTGCTTTCATTTTACTCTCACTAGCATTGTTTGCTAATGGTGCTACACCACAATATTTTCAGGTGAACCCCGGCCCTAAGAAGCAAGGTAGAGGAAATGGTGTCGCTTGACCTGGCCGAGGTGGTGTAAGGACAATATTAAACACTTTTGAAGCATTAGTAGTAAAGCTTCTAAATCATATACTTTTTACATACTTGTGTCATTTTGAGCCCGTGAAGGGTGTATGTGTAAAGTATTTTGATGTTTTTATGATTAAACTTTACTTTGGAATGTGCATTCCCGATTTATAGCTTTCTCTGGACTTTGGGTTGTAAAACAGGTTTTGGTTATTCGACTTTTAAACGAACCCATGCCGTTTTTCTTTAAAAATTAAGTCTTCCGCTGTGCATTTGAATTTAAAGAATTTAACGGAAAATCGGGTCGTTACATTCTTCTTCTTCTTCTGTTTCTTCATCAGATTCATCGTCTCGAACAAATTCAGCATCAATGTCACGTGCGTGAGAAGTGGAAGCATTTGTATCATCATCATCATGCAATGTTATCGTTCCATAGTTCAAAGGACGAACAAGATTTGCATTCGACCATCGTCGATTGCACGAGATCTTATCTCATCTTCTTGAAAAGCAACAGCTTCCTCTGCATGGTCGTCTTTCACGGACAAGTTTTCTTCTACCTGGCATGGTTTAACTTTACAAACAACTAACCAATCTGTCAAATCTCGTCTATTAATCGGATAGTTCAGGTAATAAACTTGAATCGCCTGTGAAGCCAGGACGAACCTATCAGCGGTGCGCATATGCTTAGACTTGTTTACCTCAACGATTTGTAAATGATCAATCTTACGGACTCCCGCCTCGTCTGGTTGTCTCGAACCAAATGCAGTTGAACAGAACAATGCGTTTTAGCGTTGGACTTGCATATTGAATCTCAAGAATCTCATCGATTACTCCGAAGTAATCGTCTTCGTTTGTGCCGAACACGTGACCTTTTATGCAAACACCACTGTTGTTTGTTGCCCTGTTCACTGAATGCGCCTTCGTTTGAAATCTGTAACCGTTACCGACGTATCCACCATACGACCTTGCTATTGGTCCAGGTCCCTTTGCCAAAGAAATGATGCGAGGATCATCCACCGGTAATGTAGGGGAGTCAACCTATGTCATTGTCCACATACAGTAATGTTAGGAAGATAGTAATTGTTTCAACATAATGCAACGGTTTTTTGACAATTTAAAATAACTCACGTATGCACTGAACCAAGAACGAAACTCATTGTCGATTATTGACCCCTCCTCAGCGTCTGTAAGACCAACTCGTGTCATTCGAACGTATACGTTTAGAAATAATCTGTATGTTACAAAATAGTTAGCAAATAGTTTGTATTTGTTTATGAGATGAAATAATGTTAAGTTACAAACTCACTCTATGTAAGGCTCGATCTCTGCGCAGTTGCATAACACGTATGTCTGCATTACGTGATACTCAGAATCGGTCAACGGCCAACGCACTGATCTTCCAACTGTCATGCCAGGTTCCGTAAAAATCGGCAAGTCGTTCATGTCAACACCTTCAAGTAAATTTTCGACAATGTTTCGTTTCGCCAGTCGAAACTGCTCTGCAATGTGTAGATCAAAGTAGTATGAATAAAATGTGGTAGTCTCTTGCGTCAGGTACGCACTACAGATAGATCCTTCTACTCGTGATCTATTTCCAACTATCTTTTTCAACCGACGTAAGTACCTGTGGGTACAAAACATAATTTACATTCGATGATCACTGTACTGATTTATACGCGTACATTACAAAATAACTGTGCTTACCTTTCAAATGGGTACATCCAGCGGTAATGTACGGGACCCCCTAAGAATGCCTCGTATGGAAGATGCACTGGAAGATGCTCCATGGAGTCAAAAAAGCCAGGTGGGAACATTCGCTCCAACTTACAAATAATAACGGTGATCTCTGAACTCATTGAAGCGACAGTAGCTTCCGTTAGCTCTATACATGTCAAGTCCCTGAAAAAAACACTCAACTGGGCAAGCGGCTCCCAATGTCTATTCTCTAGGAACGGTCTGAACACAACGGGCATCAATCATTGCATGAATATATGACAGTCGTGGCTTTTCATCCCGAACATGATATGTTTTTTACTGTCTATACACCGACTTAAATTCGAAACGTATCCGTCCGGGAATTTGATGAATTTGATCCACTCAAATAATGTTTTCTTTTCATCCGTCGTCAACATGTACTTTGCTTTTGCGTAATTATCATTGTCGTCAGACTCCAACTCAGGACGGTGACATATCTCCCGTATATCGTAACGTGCCTTCAGATTGTCCTTCGTCTTTCCCGGAACGTTCAAAATCGTATTGAAAATATTGTCGAAAATTCTTCTCGATATGCATTACATCAAGATTGTGTCTAATCAGTAGATCTTCCCAATACGGTAGATCCCAAAAAATACTTCGTTTCTTCCAACCCGTGTTTTTCCCAGCCGCATTGTTTGCACTCTCTGCACCTTCCACTATAATCTTCTGCATCCCTATAACATCTATACAGTGAAGAATCTGTCTTCCACTATATATGGTGGGGGGGTTTGTTTTCTTACTCGTCGACCCTTCTTCCAGTCACTGCCGTTTGAACAGAAAGTGTGATTCAACGGCAAAAATCGACGGTGACAGTCAAACCAACAAGTTTTCTGACCGTTTCTGAGATAAAATGCATCTGTGTCTAGCATGCAATGTGGACATGCGTATGTCCCCGCCGTACTCCATCCTTTAAGAGGAGGAAATTAAGGTTCACACAATTAACTACACTGACTAAGGAAAGCAATAACAAAAGCTAAACACAGACTCAAAAATGTATATGAAAGTAATTAAAGATCAACATACTTGACAACATTGAATACGCAGGGAAGTCACTGATCATCCAGATTAACGCGGCGCGCATCAAGAAATTTTGTTTCTTCGAAATGTCGTACGTCATAACACCGTCAGTCCACAACCTTTTCAACTCTGCAACAAGTGGTTGCAAATACACATCCAATTTCTGTTTTTGGACTTTTCGGCCCAGGTACGATCACTGTTAGAAAAATCACCGGGTCTCGCATGCACATCAAGGGAGGCAAGTTATACGGGTTTTGTTGGGATTTATGCCCTAGAATTCGTAATTTGTAATAGAATATTTTATGAATAAATAAAAGTATTATTTTAGTGAATTTTGTGCAATTTATTATATGTTGATATTCGTTAAATATTCAAACATTAATAGAAAATTCCAGAGTTACTAATTCTGTAATCTTGACTACTATGAGATATAAAGTGGATCTAGTCCAAGATAGTAACTCAAATAGTCTACAGTAAACGAATACGGTTAGGAAACCTTATTCTGGTAACACTGTTGATGTTGTTCATCGATTTGATCCAAATCATTAGCATGATGTAGATGCAAGTGGAAACATCATATATAATGAGTTTATATAAGATGGACCAGGATAATAAATCGATTCCTAAATAACACCGTTGATAGGAAATGATTTATAATATCAAATTTACGTTATTAAGATTGATACGTCTCAATCCTGAGTATGTTGTGAACTCACATTAATGAAGTCTTTTCCTTTGATTCACATAGTTGAGGGTGATCTGTTGATACACTCGATAAACTCCTGTTTTGGGGAAATGACTAAATTGGTGCTTGGGAACATTTCTATACAAGATGACATTCATAACTTTCCTAAAACAAATGAAAGTGTTAGTGTGACACTATTCTAACTTAGGAACTTTAGGTATCTCCCTTGTTGTAATGATTCGGTACTTGAACATGAGGCCTCACCTTCTCACTGGCCCGAGAAGGATCGTTCTATACTTGAAAACTATAGAAAAATGTTCATTAGAGAATCATCGGGTACACAAGGATAAAAGAGATAATTACAAGGGTAAAACGGTAATTTTGACCCAGTTGTAATTATGAGATTACCACGTGAAGGATATGTCAAAACAAACTTAATAACAAATGGACATAACCCATCTATAGTGAGGGGAGTTCAACTTAGGGTTTATAGTGGAATTACCCTAAGTTAACAATTATGATTAATTAATTAATGAGTTTAATTAATAAATCAATAATCATTGGAGCCCATGATCTATAGGTCCATCAGGTCCCTATGCTAGCCCATACATCATTGTAACT
Organism: Gynostemma pentaphyllum; assembly: GCA_028015215.1. Lineage (NCBI taxonomy): Eukaryota > Viridiplantae > Streptophyta > Magnoliopsida > Cucurbitales > Cucurbitaceae > Gynostemma > Gynostemma pentaphyllum. The sequence continues at coordinate 68,241,843 of CM051355.1, read as the reverse complement.
AACCAAGTTATTAATTTAACTAGGAAGAATTAATTATATTTAAGTAATTAAATTACTTAAATAAGGGAGATATTAATTGTTTAAATAAAGAGTTTATTTAAATAGAAATTAATATTGAAATTATTAATTATTTAAATAATGAGTCTATTTAAATAGAAATTAATAATTAATATTATTAATTAAATAATTAGTTTATTTAATTTAATAATAAAAGGGAGAATTAAATATATTTGTTTTATGAAACAAATTAGTATTTTGTCAAAATAATTAATTAAATGAATTTGATTCAATGTTAATTAATTAAGATGATTTTCAAAAATATGTATTTAAAAGAAAAAGATTATTTGAATTTTTTTTGTAAATACATAAAAAGAAAATAAGATAAATATAAATAAATTAAAAAAAAAAAAAAGGATAAAGATAAAATGGTTTTATCTCTCGCCACTTGTCAAAATCCAAGGAAAATTATTTTTTCTTGTTTTGCAACAAGTCTGACGCCATCATGCTGTTAATTATTATTATTATTATTATTTTTATTTTTTTTAAATAATTTTGATTATTTAAATTAAATGAAATAAGAGTTCTAATTTGATTAGGAAACAAACTCTTATTTTTCTTATAAATATGACCATTGGGTGCTCATATTTTACACTTGAAATTTATCAAAAGGTTCTCTCCTTTGCCTTCCCATTGCCGATTTTGGCATCTCAAAATAAGAAGATTTTTTCTTCTTCTTTGTTTGTTCTTCAGGTTCGATTCCCACAAATCGGGTTGGTTTATGATCGGGATATAGCATAGAAGACTTGGTGAAGTGGATTGATCTCGTAAAGGAAACCCCAACCGATTCTCCATAAATCTACGATGTAAGTTTTGAAAAACCTTATATTTATATTACGGTTTGATCACAATTGCATGTTATTAACGGATCCGTAATTAATCGTTAATTAATTTACTAAAGAAAATTCCGCAAATTTAGTAAATAGTTCCTTCAATTGGTATCGAGCCTACGTTAATTAACATGAATTGTGATTTTCGAAAATCGGTGGGTTGCATAAAAACCGCTTTTATGTATGTATATAAATTGTTATATAAATTGTGGATTTGCTAGTTATTTGTTTAGGTATTCTTGGGCACTTAGGTTTTAAATTTTATTAGAAAATTTGTAAACCCAATTTTGGGCATAGGATTATTTTTGTAATCGTCAGGAATAACGGAAGAAAAAGATGATGCAAAAATCGGCACAATGATGGTGATGGGATCGGCTAGGCGGCGACAAGGATAGATTTGGACAAGATATGGTAAGATATTTTTCCAATATTATCTTTTAAAAGATATATATTTTAAATATATAAGATAAAGATAAAGGGTAATTTCTAATTATCTTATATCTTTATAATATATTTTAAAATATATATTAATATTTATGGAAAATCTTTTATTTTATATTTTTCCATAAATAGATAAAAGATAATTATTTGAAAAATAAACCTTTTATGAAAAATATTGGAGAAAATATTTCCTTTCATAAAAGGCCTCCCACGCCTACATCAAGATGAGGAGAGAGAAATTTTTTCAAGCTTCAAGACCTACAACAAGTTTTAATTATTGTAATTTTAATTTTGTTGTAGAATTAGTGCCAAGAATACCGGTCAATCTAGTTGTTTAATTATTTAGATATTTGTATGAGATATGATTTATAAATAATTGTTCATGCATATATGTATGTCATGTAGGAAATCCCACCATAGATGTATGATTAAGATAGATTTAATTGTACATGCATACATAATTATGTGATAAAGTTGTTATTATATTTTATGTATGTGATAAAGCATGTTGATTTTATCTTGTTATAAAATATTTATGCCGATGAGATTAGGATAAATGCATGCTAATTTTAGATAATATTCATTTATTAAAATGTTTAAAATTGAATAGAAACTAAAATTAATATTCGAATGTGGATTTATTTGTTTAAACAATTGGACCTAAATTCACATAAGCACTATCGAATAGATATTTAATTAAGGGTTAATTAAAAATTAATGAAAATGATTAATTAAATTGAATGGATCTCTGGGGAGAAAGCTCTGCCCAAGCGATGAGGTTTTTGAAAGTTCCCTTAACACGGAGCGCCTCTAACTGGGAGCGATCTGGGAGAAAAGTTCAAGATAATTAATCGATTTCATTAAGAAGGTCCCATAATGTGATTAGTTTTAAATCTAGGAAACTTGGCAATTCACATTAAAATTGATCTAACCAATTTAAGAGTTAAGATTGAGTTAGGTTGAACTTAGATAAATTGATTAGCCTAAATTTGTCTGAGTATGAAAACCCAATTTTAAAATTTTGAGTGGGAGAAGGAAACTTGACAAAGTATCCTATGGTCTCCATTATTAGGCCCGCAACGTGAGATTCACACTTGACCTCTGTAGCACCCATAGAAGTGTTCATTCCCATAGGAAGGTTTTATAGTGTGAATCAATATCAAGGTGGGTCTCCTGAATGGGATAAAGGATTTTAAATGCGAATTGAAGATCGAATCTACACTTCGTAGACACTCATCTTTTCTCATTTAAAGGACTAAAATAATGGGTTACACTCATAAGAAATTGATAAGGTTTGTTATCAAAGTTTCTTGACCAAACACACCGGTAAAACAATTCCATAGGAATATGAGTTATTCTGGATTGGAAGTTGTTCGAGAAGGGTCTCGGTTTAACGTACAGGGTGACTGACTTATCATTCGACGACACTCTACCCGGGAAGGTTAAACTACCGTGGCATAATAATCTGTTTAGGGTATTTCTATTTGTTGAACATTGTAGCATTCATGCATCATGTTTAATTTTATGCCAAACACATTGTTTGAATATAAAATTGCTAATTAAAATTCACTTAATTTTATTCATTACAGCTAAAATGTCCTCCTCTAATATTGCAACCAATAAAATTGATAACTTTGTCAAATGGAATGAATTGTTAAATGACACTTTAAATCAAGATTCTAGTCTAATCCTAAAAGATCTTAATTTGCGGTCGATGCAATTAGTCGCGTAAATATGACCAACAAACGGATGAACGGCTTAGATAGTAATTGATTTACTTGTAGAGAATCGTGGTTAGTGGAAGATAATTTATCCGAATGGATATTTGATTCTGGTGCCACAAACCACATTTGTTCATCCGCTCTAATGTCCGATTCTTGGACTAAAATAGAACATGGTACATATACAATGCGAGTAGGAACAGGCGGTTCCTTACGGCGATTGCATGTGCGGATATTTGTCTGCAATTCAATTCTCGTTATATACGATTATACAACGTTTCCTGGTCCCTTGGATTTGCTAGAAATCTAGTGTCGGTTTCACGTTGCATGAGAAATGGTTATTCAATTGACTCGGGGATTGATGAGATCAAGATATACAAAGGGAATTCGTATATAACCTCTCGCGGTCAATAGAAAAAACTTGTTCATATTGAGCCCGTCAATAGGAACAACAACACATAATATTGAAATGTTCAAGATCGCAAAAACAAGAACTAAAAGACAAAAGGTTTCAAAAGAAGAAACGTATTTATGGCATCTAAGGTTAGGTCATATAGGCTTAGAGGCTTGAAAGACTCGTGAAAGCTGGTTCCCTAAGTCGGTTAGAAATCGGAACCATGCCAGTCACGTGAACCCTGTTTGGAAGGCAAAATGACCAAAAGACCTTTTCCTGGAAAAGGTAATAGAGCCTCGGAACCACTCGAACTTGTGCATACGGACCTTTGTGGACCATTTAATGCAAAAGCTCGTGGTGGATTTGAATATTACATCTCTTTCACGGATGACTATTCACGCTATGGATACGTTTACCTAATGATCCACAAATCAGAAGCTCTTGATAAGTTCAAAGAGTATAAAGCTGAAGTGGAAAACCAATTAGGTAAAACTATCAAAACACTTCGATCTGATCGTGGTGGCGAATATTTGGACTTAGACTTCAGAGATTATTTGATTGAACATGGGATAACATCCCAACTTTCAGCACCGGGAATGCCTCAGCAAAATGGTGTGGCTGAAAGAAGAAACCGAACGTTATTAGACATGACTAGATCAATGATGAGTTTCGCAACACTATCACTTTCTTTTTGGGGATATGCATTTAAAACTGCTTTATACATACTCAATGTGGTTCCATCCAAAAGTGTTCCTAAAACTCCACAAGAGTTATGGAATGGACGTAAAGGAAGTTTACGACACTTTAGGATTTGGGGGTCGCCCACTCATGTGTTGATGGCAAACCCAAAGAAGTTAGAACCCCGAAGTAAAGTATGCCTTTTCATAGGCTACCCAAAAGAAACAAAGGGTGGGTACTTTTATTGTCCCGTGGAAAACAAAGTATTTGTGTCGACAAATGCAGTTTTTCTTGTAGAGGATTTTATGAAAGATAGAAAACCCAGAAGTGCAATAGTGTTGAATGAAATAAGTGATAACAACACAATTCATCAATCAACAAGAGCTGTTGATAAAACACCTGAAATCCAGGTGCAAACTTTATCAGAACCTCGGAGAAGTGGGAGGGTTATTAGAAACCCAGAACGCTTTATAGGATTTGGAGAAATCCATATTGCCATAGCTGATGACAATCCGGAAGACCCATTGACTTATAAGAGTGCAATGCGGGATATTGATAAAGAAAAATGGCTCAAAGCCATGGATCTCGAGATGGAATCAATGTATTCCAACTCTATCTGGACTCTCATAGATCTTCCAAATGGTGAAAAACCCATAGGATGCAAATGGATCTATAAGAGAAAAAGAGGTGCAGACGGAAAAAGTTGAGACTTTCAAGGCTAGATTAGTGGCAAAAGGTTATACTCAGAGGGAGGGTATTGACTATGAGGAAACTTTTTCCCCAGTTGCCATGGTTAAATCTATTCGCACCATCTTATCCATTTCCGCTTATTATGATTATGAGATTTGGCAAATGGACGTCAAGACTGCTTTCCTTAATGGCAATCTAGACGAAAGCATCTATATGATGCAACCAGAGGGATTCATTACTCCAAGACAAGAACAAAAGGTTTGTAAGTTGCAAAGGTCCATTTATGGACTTAAGCAAGCATCAAGATCTTGGAACATTAGGTTTGACGATGCAGTCAAAACCTATGGCTTTGAACAGAATGTAGATGAACCTTGTGTATACAAGCGTATCATAAAAGACAAAGTGGTATTCATAATTCTTTACATTGACGATATTTTGTTAATTGGAAATAACAAAGGAACGTTAACAGAAGTTAAAGAATGGCTGGCAAATCAATTCCAAATGAAAGATTTGGGAGAGGCTAGTTATGTTCTTGGGATTCAGATCATTCGTGATCGAAATAAGAAATCACTAGCACTGTCTCAAGCAACGTATATTGATAAAATTATCAAACGCTTTGCTATGCAAAATTCCAAGAAAGGTATTTTACCTTTTAGGCATGGAATTAGTTTGTCTAAGGAACAATCACCTAAGACACCTCAAGAAGTTGAGGAAATGGGACGGATACCATATGCTTCAAGAAGAGGAAGTCCAATGTATGCAATGTTGTGTACTAGACCAGGATATCTGCTATGCGGTGGGAGTAGTCGCAGGTTCCAATCCAATCCTGGAAAGGAACATTGGGTTGCGATTAAAGCAATTCTCAAGTATCTTAGGAGAACGAGAAATTATATGTTAGTGTATGGAGATAAGGATTTGATCCTTACAGGATACGCATTCGGATTTCCAAGGTGATAAAGATTCTAGGAAATCAACATCGGGTGCGAAGTGTTTACACTTGGTGGAGCCGCCATAGTTTGGAGAAGTATTAAGCAAGGTTGTATTGCGACTCCATTATGGAAGCGGAATATGTTCTGTGCTTGTGAAGGCGCAAAGGAAGCCGTCCTGGCTCGAGAAAGTTCCTAAAAGATTTGGAAGTTGTTCCAAATATGGAATTGCCCATAACTCTCTATTGCGATAATAGTGGTGCGGTGGCAAATTCAAGGGAACCAAGATCACACAAAAGATCAAAACATATAGAGAGGAAATATCATCTTATAAGGGAGATAGTGCATCGTGGGGACGTTCCTGGTCACGAAGATAGACACGAAGGACAACAGAGTCGATCCGTTTACAAAGACTCTCACGGCTAATGTGTTTGAGGGTCACCTAGAAGGACTAGGATTACGAGACATGTCTCACTTACTCTAGGGCAAGTGGGAGATTGTTGGGATTTATGCCCTAGAATTCGTAATTTGTAATAGAATATTTTATGAATAAATAAAAGTATTATTTTAGTGAATTTTGTGCAATTTATTATATGTTGATATTCGTTAAATATTCAAACATTAATAGAAAATTCCAGAGTTACTAATTCTGTAATCTTGACTACTATGAGATATAAAGTGGATCTAGTCCAAGATAGTAACTCAAATAGTCTACAAGAAACGAATACGGTTAGGAAACCTTATTCTCGGTAACACCTGTTGATGTTGTTCATCGATTTGATCCAAATCATTAGCATGATGTAGATGCAAGTGGAAACATCATATATAATGAGTTTATATAAGACTGGACCAGGATAATAAATCGATTCCTAAATAACACCGTTGATAGGAAATGATTTATAATATCAAATTTACGTTATTAAGATTGATACGTCTCAATCCTGAGTATGTTGTGAACTCACATTAATGAAGTCTTTTCCTTTGATTCACATAGTTGAGGGTGATCTGTTGATACACTCGATAAACTCCTGTTTTGGGGAAATGACTAAATTGGTGCTTGGGAACATTTCTATACAAGATGACATTCATAACTTTCCTAAAACAAATGAAAGTGTTAGTGTGACACTATTCTAACTTAGGAACTTTAGGTATCTCCCTTGTTGTAATGATTCGGTACTTGAACATGAGGCCTCACCTTCTCACTGGCCCGAGAAGGATCGTTCTATACTTGAAAACTATAGAAAAATGTTCATTAGAGAATCATCGGGTACACAAGGATAAAAGAGATAATTACAAGGGTAAAACGGTAATTTTGACCCAGTTGTAATTATGAGATTACCACGTGAAGGATATGTCAAAACAAACTTAATAACAAATGGACATAACCCATCTATAGTGAGGGGAGTTCAACTTAGGGTTTATAGTGGAATTACCCTAAGTTAACAATTATGATTAATTAATTAATGAGTTTAATTAATAAATCAATAATCATTGGAGCCCATGATCTATAGGTCCATCAGGTCCCTATGCTAGCCCATACATCATTGTAACTAACCAAGTTATTAATTTAACTAGGAAGAATTAATTATATTTAAGTAATTAAATTACTTAAATAAAGGGAGATATTAATTGTTTAAATAAAGAGTTTATTTAAATAGAAATTAATATTGAAATTATTAATTATTTAAATAATGAGTCTATTTAAATAGAAATTAATAATTAATATTATTAATTAAATAATTAGTTTATTTAATTTAATAATAAAAGGGAGAATTAAATATATTTGTTTTATGAAACAAATTAGTATTTTGTCAAAATAATTAATTAAATGAATTTGATTCAATGTTAATTAATTAAGATGATTTTCAAAAATATGTATTTAAAAGAAAAAGATTATTTGAATTTTTTTGTAAATACATAAAAAGAAAATAAGATAAATATAAATAAATTAAAAAAAAAAAAAGGATAAAGATAAAATGGTTTTATCTCTCGCCACTTGTCAAAATCCAAGGAAAATTATTTTTTCTTGTTTTGCAACAAGTCTGACGCCATCATGCTGTTAATTATTATTATTATTATTATTTTTATTTTTTTTAAATAATTTTGATTATTTAAATTAAATGAAATAAGAGTTCTAATTTGATTAGGAAACAAACTCTTATTTTTCTTATAAATATGACCATTGGGTGCTCATATTTTACACTTGAAATTTATCAAAAGGTTCTCTCCTTTGCCTTCCCATTGCCGATTTTGGCATCTCAAAATAAGAAGAATTTTTCTTCTTCTTTGTTTGTTCTTCCGGTTCGATTCCCACAAATCGGGTTGGTTTATGATCGGGATATAGCATAGAAGACTTGGTGAAGTGGATTGATGCTGTAAAGGAAACCCCAACCGATTCTCCTTAAATCTACGATGTAAGTTTTCGAAAAACCTTATATTTATATTACGGTTTGATCACAATTGCATGTTATTACAGATCCGTAATTAATCGTTAATTAATTTACTAAAGAAAATTCCGCAAATTTAGTAAATAGTTCCTTCAGGTTTACCATGACTGGGCAAACTGAATATTTTTCCCCGGATGCCCCGAACGGGTTTAAGCCATCTGTGCATAAGCCCAATCTGACGTTTCTCGGATCTTGTGCAAAATCCGGATGACAATTAGTTAAATGCTTCCATGCCGCAGCATTTGAGGGATGTCTCATAACACCTTCATCCTGTGAATGCTTGTGATGCCATCTCATGTGCGAGGCTGTCACATCCGATGCATACAACGGTTGCAGACGTGGGGTCAGCGTTAAATAGAACATGCGGGCGTTCGGAATCAGGCTGCGTTTCCCTTGTTTGTATCTTGGAAAAAAACAGAATTTGCAATGATGCAGGTCCTCATCCACATCCCAGTAAATCATGCATCCGTTTTGACATGAATCTATTTTCTCCACGGGTAATCCAAGTCCCTCCACTAGCTTTTTCGTGTCGTACAAACTGTGGGGCATATTATTTTCTTCTGGAGCGCATCGACGAAACCACGATGCAATTGCATCAAATCCTCTACCGGGTATGTTGTACTGCGCCTTTATATTTAAAAGTTCTGTAGCAGCAGCAAGTTGACTTACCTCACACCCATCGTACAATGGTCGGCCGGCTGTCTTTAGCATCTCGTGCATCTTTCGTGCATTCAGATTCATTTCCTCTTCTACAACCCATTCATCTTTGTCTACGTTTAAACTTTCACGGAAATTTTCATTGCCCCCATACCTCGTACCATCAAGTATCATTTGCTGCATCTAACTATACTGTTGTTCATCATTCCGTTCTTAGTCAACAACCTCTACATTCAAGCTGCTACCTTCGTATCGTCTCGATTCCTGTAATGCAGCGTCGAACATTTCCTGTGTTTCCCAGTGATAATAATTCTGCACAAATCCCCGACTATAAAGATGCACCTTCAACTCTATAACCGGCATGATTCTCCTATTGTCGCATTTCCTGCACGGGCAACGTAGCTTTCCACCATACTTTTCATAACAGACAGTTGTCATGCAAAACTCAACAAACTGTTCAACCCCGGCCACGAACTCATCATTCAAATACCCGTGTATCAAATGAACATACATCCACTCTCTCATTTTCTTTTTTCTTAATGCTAACAAACAATAGGTGGAGGGATTTTATAATGGACTCCTGCTCATTTGCGACCAGATGGTAGTATTTTTGCTACCATATGGTCGCATTTTCCCGCCAAAATTTCCCGCCATTTTCCTCACTGCCCAGAGTCACATCAAGTCAGAATTTACGACCAGGTGGTCACTTTTTTGGTGACCAGTTGGTAGCTTTTATCCCACCAAATTTTTTATAAATTATTGGTCACATAAAATCACAGAATTTGCGACCATCCGGTCATTTCTTAATGTGACCACGTGGTAGCTTAATTCCCGCCAAAATTTTAAGCCACCACTGCTCAATAAAGGTCACAAAAATTGCGACCAGTTAGTCACTTTTAATTGTGACCACTTGGTAGCTTTTTTCCCTCCAATTTTAAGCTACCACTAGTCAATACATGTCACAAAAATTGCGACCAGGTAGTCACTTTTAATTGTGACCACTTGGTAGCTTTTTTTCCTCCAAAATTACGCGCCATTTTTTGCTACCAAGGCATATTTTCGTCACAAAAATGCGACCAGCTGGTCGTTTTTTTAGGTGACCAATTGGTCGCTTATTTCGCGCCATTTTTTATGACTACTTCTGCTTTTAGTCGCAATCTGGTCACAAAAAAAGTGACCAGATGGTCACTTAGAGTCAACCTTCAAAGAAAGTGACCAGGTGGTCACCAAAAAACCACCACTTTTTTTGGTCGCAAATTTCTGGTCGCATTTTGACAATTTTTTTGTAGTGTGAGTTGAATCCATTATTTGATAAAGTCATTTGGTTTAGAGTAAATAACTGCACAAACAATTGAATTAGTAAAAAATATGGTCTCAACTCAACCCAATCAAACCCTACGGACACTTCAACAACAAGATCTCAACGGTCTTGTTCTTGGAGGTGTACAACATCGATGGAGCAACGTAAACATAAAGAATGTCAATAATGATTATTCTTGATTGGGTTGAGAGAGGACCAAGATTTGTATTTATAAAAGCCAATAGGTGTCGAGTCAATAGACACCTTGTATGGTTATATCTTTTCCATCAAAAGACATAACCATTTAGTAAGTCATAATCTTTTATTATGGAATCAATAGACACTTTAAAGAGATATGTCCTTTCACCAAATAACTAAATAGATTTAATCATTAATTAATTATTAAATCGTCAATAATCATCATTTGGGTCACACAATAATTTCTTACACTCCATGCGCAACTGCCAATAAATCTGTAAAATATATGAATTTATAATCATCATTTTAATCACACAATAATTTCTTACACTCCATGCGCAGTTGCCAATAAATCTGTAAAATATATGAATTTATAGATTTCATCATATCGCCTCTTTAAAGTTAACTTTTTCGATAATTTCTATTATATTATAAGTAGTATTCCATCAAAATATATATATATATATATATATAAACAGAATATTTACCTTAACAGATACAAATTGTGTCATATTCACGTTCCATCGCTGCAAAAATTAATAATTGAAGTAATGAAATATCGAATATATTTCAGAGATGAAATCCACAAGGGTTTTTTTTTTTTTTTTTTTTTGGGTTTATCATGTTATTGTTGATATACTCATAATAACATGCGAATATCATATCAACACGTGGATGATATTTAATATACTAACTGCCCATTTATTAACATTCTCCATAGGACTCACCTTTTTTTTTTTTTTTGAGGATTGTTTCTCTGTCTAAAATGTGAACACATTTATAATTATTAATTTTAAAAAAATAGTTTATATATATGTATAATTTCGAAAATAAATCTATCAAAAAAAAAAAAAAAAATCGAAAATAAACATTGTTTAAGTGGACATCTACTCCTTCTTATGAAGTCGAAGTTTCGAACCTTTTCTCTTCCAATTTGATGTAATATCTTTAAAAATAATATATATTTTCTAAATAATAATTCTTACATATTTTATTTTATTTATTTTTAATTTTTAAGTTAATTTAAAAATAGAAATAGTTTTTTAATTATCACTTTTTAACTTAAAATATGGATAATAATTATTTAAAGATATAACAATCCCACAATATTCATAAGAAAATGAATAGTAGAGATGGGACGTGAATGAATGATTTAATTAAATTTAATACTAATCTATGGTTTGTTTAAGTAATTTTAATTACTACTTCTAATTCCTCCCAAACAAAAAAAATATTAATTGTAGTCGATATTTCATTATTGGTCTTTAATTACTTTAATTTTTTTGGTGAAAATTATTTTTATTCATTGATCATTATTGATATTAATAGTACTATTTAATTATTACTTTAATTAATACCATTATTAATTATTTCAAATTAATAGATTAAATATGATTATCATCTTCTAATACTAACTCTCAATATTTTAATATCAAATTTAAAGGAATATTATTATTTTAATAAATGGGAACTACCTAAATAATTAATTAGCACCTTCTTTTTAAAGATATTACATCAAATTGAGGGAATATAACGTTCCACCTCATAAGAAATGAGTAAATATCTAGTTATTGAGCAGCTCAGATTGGTGCACATTTATTATTTCAAACCTGATTAATGAATGAATTATAATTTCCTATAAACAAAACTTAATAAACAAATATAGACATTTATAATTCCCATACAATAATTCTACAAAATATCTAACACAAATATTTAAGGAAAATACTCCCATCCTGAGTTTCTCAAATCGTTGTAAAAAACATAATGGTGGCCCGGTGTATTTATTACTATAAAATCATGTATTTATTATTCATTAATATTTTTTTATCTAATAATAATGAGACACATAGGATAGGAACATAAGAGGAGCTCCTGAAGCGCAAGTATCTTATAATATTTAATATCCTATTTTTCAAATATCACATATATTTAAATCTTATATATTTAACTCTAATATACTTGACATGTAACGACCCCAAATTCCCAAAACATGCAAATTGCAATAATAAAAAACGGAAGCTAAAATTTAAACCAAAGACTCTTCTCATTTAAAAATCAAAGCAAAATTCATTCACAATCGATCGATCTTATTAGTTTAAAACACCAAATCGATTAAAAACATCTATTTTAAATTCTCAACCAATCTCAATTTTTTTTAAACATAAACAAATGTTAAAATGAACAAATATCCAAAATAACAAAATCCAACCCAAAATACTAATGAGAAGAAATAAACAATGCCGGCGTGTAAATCCTCCCAACCGATCCACCGTTCACGAAACATCGTCAGTTGCCAGCTTTCTTCTTCTATTTACCTGGAAAAAAATAAGTGTAGCGTCATGAGGCTACGCCCAATGAGTAGAAAAAGTTAAAAGAAAAGTAATGTCATGAGAAGATTCCTAAGTTCATTAAGTCCGTAATCGACCTCACAACTTCCAAGAAATTCTCTCAACTTTAAAGAAATTCTCTCAACTCCAAAGAATTCAATTTTCTACACAATGCCTTAACTCAACTAATGTCCGCAAACAAAAGTGAGTTTCTCGCTTAAAAGCATCAAACACGTGTTTCAACATTTCAACCTTTTAAGGTATTCTTCTTATGTGTTTGCAAGACACACAAGCGAACCTACTTGTATATTCTTTCTCATTGATCAAATGGAATGAACCTGACCCACTAAGTGATATTATGTTGTGCACAACTATAACTATCCACTTAATGACATATTCTTCACTAAGTATGGCCCTACTTAGTGCGAACCTCCAACCATATTGTTTAAGGCACCAAAACAATATGATTTATCTAAAAGCATCACTACCAGAATGCTTGACAAGTCTAGGTCCAGTTTCTAGCCTAGAAACCCTGTTTCCATCTAAAACTGACCTTAAAAAGACTAAAACTCACAATTTCCAATTTCTGGAAAATAATCAATTTCTCGGCCTTAAAATGATCTAAAATCACCCAAGATCACAATCTCAACTCAAAATATGATCACCCAAAGAATTTCCAATGAAAACAGCAAAACTAGCCTAAACTAGTGTAGTTTTGCTCTATTTTCGGTCACTACGTGATGGTCTAATTTTCTAAATAAAATCAGCTATCATTTGGTGCTAATACTAGTTCCATATAGATTCTAATACACCTAGAAGTCTCCCAAAAATACCTCACAATTAATCTCGCACAAATGAGCGCTCTTTAAGGCTATTTCCAATCCTAGTGGGCACTAAATCTTCAAATCATAATACAATTCCAGCAGCTCAATAGGACTTAAAACCTCAATAAAATCATGCTAATCATCATACAAAAGTCTAGAATTAATCACAATTGATTATAACAACTAATGAGCAAAATTACTCCTTAAACATGCATGTTTTCACTCTTTTTAACATTCTTTAAATCTCATACTTCAACATCTTTAAGTTTAGCCGAATTTCATAAATTTCATACTTAAAAGTATCCTTAAATACTCCCAAATCAGAAAACATAATTCTTTTTAATGAAAAGAAAAGCTACGCATAATATTAATTAACCTTTAACTAGTTCTACTCACCTTAGGTTATTGAATTTTCAAAATTCAAGTTCTTTTATTGCCCAGAAACTCCACCACCTTGAACCCTAACCTTGAGGTGAACTCCTCCATTCTCCATAAATCTTCCACCAAATGCTTCCATTCGACAAACACACCTACTACGCAGGGGCGGAGCCAGAAATATTTTTTAGGGGGGGAGGGCAAAAATCATATTAAACCATATTTAAGAAATTAAGGGGGGGCAAAATACACCTAATATACTAAAAAAAATCTATTTTTACATAAAAACTATACAAATTTTACCTTGAAAAAAGCATTTTAAAAAAATCAAGGGGGGGGGGGCAATTGCCCCCCCTCAGCTGCATGTGGCTCCGCCCCTGCTACTACGACGAAGAAATAATCGAAAAACCAATTAAATTTGGATGAAACTTAGTAGGTCGGAATTCGTTTTTACCCCATAACATTTTCTAAAGCTTTTGGATTGCTTTGAAATTAATCTCAAAGGAAAGAGGACGAAAAACTGATCAGAATGGACTACTTACTTGCGCAAATTAGATTTCGGATGAGGAAGTTATGACAAAAATAATTCTTGAAGTTACTTTTGGGAGAAAATAGGAGAAAAATTATTTGAGAGAGGTTGGTTTTCGGCTGAATGAAGGAAGAAGATGAAATTTTAGGGTTAAATCTCGTTTTCCATTAATTACGAAAATGCCACTACACTAAATCGATCATAACTCATTCACCGGAACTCAGAATGATGATCCGTCAGTTGCGTTGTAACCGTAATAACGAGACGATCAACATCATGTAAAAATATTAAAGTAAACTTGTGGTTTTAATTTTGAGATTTAGGAAATTACCAAAATACCCTTACGAGAAAACGAGTTATTTTTCACCAAATTCATCAAATCCAACTTCATTAGTATCAGTTTGAGAGAATTGTAATAATTTTCAATCTTTTATACTCTTATTTGGTAACGGGTTGTTACATGACATATTAAACCTATGAAATAGAATATAATACCGAAACGAATTACAATGAGTTTAAAGGTTAAATTTTTAATAAAATTACAATTTTGGCGTTTGAGGTTTGTTTTCATTTCTTAACTTCAAAAAAAATATACAATTTTACCCATAAGGTTTCAGAAATAATTCAAAATAAATATTATTATTTGGGTAAAGTACTCATTTGGTTCCTGAGTTTTGGAGCTCGTATTTATTTAGTCTCTACGTTTTCAACTTGTGTCTAAGTGGTTCCTGAGTTTTGGATATTGTATCTATTTGGTTTCTGCGTTTCAATTTGTGTCTATTTGGTCCCTGAGTTTTAAATATTGTGTCTATTTGGTCCCTGAGTTTTCTATTTGTGTCTAAATAGTCCCTGGATGATTAGAAATAAGTTTAATTATTTCTTAATTTGTTAACTCATTAACATAATATCGACTTAACAGTGACATAAAATATTTAATTGATCAAAATACTGATATGAGATTAATAATTGTGTCAAATTTTAGGCCTAGATTGATGAAAGATTTATTCCTAGGTTCGTATTTTGACCAATTAAACATGTTATGTCAGCATTAAGTTAATAATATGATAAGAAGTTAACGAATACGTTAAATTAAGCACCAATTAAACTTATTTCTAATAGTTCTTGAAAATCTAGGGACCAAATAGACACAGTATCCAAAACTCAGGGACCACATAGACACAATTTGGAAATGTAGAGATCAAATAGACACAACATCCAAAACTCAGGGACCATTTAGACACAAATTGAAAACACAGGGAGTAAATAGACACGACTTTCAAAACTCAGGGACTAAAGAGGTACTTTACCCTTATTATTTTAATTGATTTTTTATACTATGTTACTTTTACTTTTGAAAGTAATGAAAATTTTGTATATTAATAATTTTAAATTATTTTCAAAAGTTCAAGAATTAAATTATAATATTTTCAAACTTAAGAGACCTAAATAAAACCTAATCCAAATCTCGAGAATAAAACTAAAAGTAATAAAGTATTATATCCTTTTTTTCCTTCCTTTTCTAACTTATTTTTTTCATGAATTAATTACAGCAATAATCACTTTAATTCACCCAATTACAATAATACTGGTGGTTATGATTTTATTTCATTCTTACCCAAAAAACACCATTTATGGTGGTGATCTGGTGGTTTCCAATTTCATTTTCTACCATCTTACCCTTTTATCTCTCCTCATAACCATATATTATTAATTACAAATCATTTAAATTTATAATTTATTTAATTATTTATTTTGAATTTAAATCATTCTACCCTGATTTTAGGAATTCTTATTTAATGAAAAAGAAATTTAACCTAAATATCTCTTATCTTCTTCTTCTTCTTCCTCCTCATAATTCTCTCTTAATTTCATCTCCCTTTCCGTCTGTTAACATCATGCTACAGTATTCTTTTCCTTTCCAACTGGTAACTTCTACGGAAAGAGGGGAAAAAAACCCAGAAGCCCCAGATAAACTTCTCTAATGGGTTTGACCCAATTTCCATGGTGACCCAGGTTAGAAAAACTCTTCCTTTCTCCATTATTCTTTCTCAACCTTCCTTCAATTTTGGTTATGATTATTGGGTTTTGTGACCATGGATCTAATGGGTTGTGTTTGTTTTTGTGATTTTTTTTGTTTTTGAAATGATGAAGAGGTAGAAATCTATGTAAAAATCTAATTGATGGTTTGAATGGTTTTTTTTAATCAACTTTTGAGTCAAGATCCCATGGATTTGAAGCAAGGTGAATTTGTGAAATTAACTGCTTCGATTCAGCGGAAAACCAACGTCGGAGCTCGTCTGTCGTCTCGCCGCTGGGATCTAGGTAACAATATCATCGTTGGATCTAATGAGGTACTTTTAATCAAATATTTATTTTTTTTCAATATTTATTTTAATTTTCTATCTACATATCTTTAGAAACTGTGACCTCTTTTTCATCTTCAATTTTATGTCTTCTATCAATTTTAAATACACATCAATAAATGTTTACTAAAAGTAAATCGTTTATAAAAAAAATTTACTTTTCAATTCTTTGGATGAACTCGTTTTCTCTGTATTTTGTAGAATAAGTTACTTTTAATCAAATGTTTATTTTTATTCAATATTTATTTTAAAATCTTATTTTTATATCTTTTTCAAAACTGTTTCATCAATTTGTGTCTGACATCAATTTTTAGTGCACATCAATAAACTGTTTACTTTTTATCTCTATATTTTGTAGGAGGACGAACAAGAAAGACATTCGTATTTTCCTGCAAGAATAAGTCAGAAGTTTGAAGGTTTTTCTTTTACTTTTTGTTATAGTTTTATTTCTGTTTAGATTTGATTTTTCTATTAATTTTGTAAAATTTAAGGGATTTTATAAATTTCCTTAAATTTTGCACGAATTAAGGAGAAATTAAATCGGGGGTATGTATTGTCTTTTCACAATGTAATTTAATTTGGTCGGTGGCTGTTTTTGGGTAGTTTTGATATTTAATAAAAACGTCCGGTATATTTGATATATCCCTATTTATTTTGATTATTAGTGAAATTAATTTTTTTTTCCATCCACCTGACTCTTAATGTTAATGATCATATTAGTGTTTCACAATAGCATTTCATTAACTTTTGAATAAAAATTTATCATGATATATTTTTAAAAAGTTAATGGACTTGATTAAATATATAGAGACCAAAATAGTATCTTTAAATTGTACCTAAACAATAGAAATTCAATTTAATTTTCTTTCCATCTAAATGCAAATTGAAGAAGAAAAGTGTTAATCATAAAATTTTCCCTTAAAAACATAGTTTTGTAATCATAACATTTTTTCTATTTTTTAAAATATACTTTTTGAAATGTATTATGCAATTAAAATTTTAAAAATAGAAATAAAAATTTATAGAAATTAGTTAAGAGAATTTCATAAATATTTTAAAATAGATTGCATATTAAAGGAAATTTTTAGTAAACAAATTTATTTTTTATAAATTGGACAAAGCAAAATAATATAGAAAAAAAGGAAATAATTGATTTTTTTTTTTTTACTAAATAAATGATATTGGATATACAAAATTCTCTTAAATAAGATTTAAATATTGATTACGCTATCTCTCAAAATTTAATACAAAACCCATATTAACTTTTTTTTTTAAAGATATTCATTAAATTGGTGGAGGGGAGACTCGAATATTCGACCTCATCAGATGGGAGCAGGTACGTAACCACTTGAGCTATGCTCGTGTTGACATATTAACTTTTAATTTGAGTTTTAATACAAATAAGATTATTTAAGCATAAAATCTAGAGAATTATATAAGTAGTTGAAGAAGGTACTAAAAAAGATGGAAGGAAAAAAAGAATAATATTTTTTTTTTTAAAAAGAAAGAATAATATTTGTTAAATAATTAAACAAAATTAAGTAAATGATATTTTATTTAATAATATGATTATTAAATAATTGTCTATTTGATACCGACTTTAGTTTTGTTTTATGTTTTAAAAATTAACCTCGCTTATAAATAATGTAAATATTTTGGATTTTAAAATATTAAGAATTAATTACACTAATAACCACTTTAATTCATCTAATTTCAGTTTTAATGGTTCTTTCATATTAATATCATATTTACCCATAAAACACCATTTATGGTGGCGATTCTTATGGATTCTGATTGTAGTGTTTACCTTATTACCCTTTTATCTCTCATAATAACTATATCTCATTAATTACATATCATTTAATTAAGGAAAATTTATCGGGGTATGTTTCGTCTTTTCACAATGTAATTTAATTTTCCTGGTGGTGGTTTTGGGTAGTTTTGATATATATAAAAAAGATTGTGTTTTTTTGGAAATAAACAACATTAATTTGTCCAATACTGAAATTAACCCAAATATTAATTAATTTTTTAACTAATTATTACTTAGTAATCCAGAAATTATTTTTAAAACAGAAAGTAATTTATTTTTTCTTTATAAAAAACATTTTTTAATTTGACAATTTTTTAAAAAAAGTGTTAAAACAAGATGAAAAGAATTGTTAATGAAGAAGTGTAATTTAAATAAAAATAAATAGTTTCAAGCCAACTTTAAGAATCTATTTTTTATAAATATTTTTAAAATTTAAGACAAAAACTAGTCTTAATTTTTAAATATGTCTAAATTTCTTTTTATAAGATGAAAAAAAATTAATAATAAAAAAGTCCAATTTTATTCTTTTTAAAACTAAAATTAAAATAATCACCAAACATGTTCTAAATCTAAGCAATACAAAAACAAATTCAATAGCAACCTGATAGTTTTCTTTAACCTACATTAAATTAAAAGAGAAGAAACTTAAACTTTCAATCTCAATCTCATAGTCATAAAAATAAAGTATTGGTACCTATGTGAAACATACCAACTCTTTGTATCGAGGTTAACAACAATTTCACTTTTGAAGATATATTTGAAAGAAAAAAATAATTAAACAATCAAAATCAAAATAAATTAGAATAGCAAAAAGAGAGAGAGAGAAAATAGAATAATGGTTTGTAATCTAATAAATAATTATAATAATAATATAATGATTAGGGAAAAAAGCAAACAAGGAAAGAGAGAAATAATATGTAAAGTAATAAATAAGAAAGAGAGAAAAATCAAATAAAGAAATGAAAGAGAGAGAGAGGGATTAAGACAGTTAAAGAAAAGAAAGCATTAAAATAAAACGAAACCAAACCCAACCCACGATTTTCTTCCTTTTCTCGGCCATGATTTCCTACTTTCCTTTCTCACTCCATACATTATTCTCTTTCTCTTATACTTTTCTTTCATTTTCTTCTTCTTCTTCTCTCTCTCTCTGAATCCGAATACTCTTAAACCACGTCATATATGATGGTGATCGGAGAACCAGACGGCGGCGGCGGCGGAGGAGGAGGAGGAAGAACGGTTGTAGTTGGGGTGAAAATGGAGAAAGAAAGTAGGGAATTGCTTACTTGGGCACTTGTGAAAGTGGCTCAACCTGGAGATTCTGTTATTGCTCTTCATGTCCTTGATTCTTCCATTCGTAAAATTTCATTCCTTTTTCTTCAACTGTTTCAAATTTCTGTTTTTTTCTTTTTAGTATTGTAAATTTAACAGATTTTGAGTGTGTTAATCTGTTATATTGGTAAATACTTGAAAAAAATTCTGACCCATTTGATTTTTTTTTGTTTAGTTGCAGAGGGAAAGATAGCATTGCTTTCTCTAGTGAAGTCATTTGATTCTGTATTGTCTGCTTATGAAGGATTTTGCAATTTGAAGCAGGTTTTTTTTCTTTTTATTACTTGGGAATTAAGGTTATGTTTTATTCTGTAATGAAAATTTCATGTATTTCTAGGTTGATTTGAAGCTTAAAATTTGTCGAGGATCGCCCGCCCGAAAAATCATTGTGCGGGAAGTGGATTTATATGATCAGGCTTCACTAATTGTTGGTACTTCTAAAACTCATCATAGGATTCGTTCATCCGTTTCGGTTGCTAAGTATTGTGCCAGGAAATTGTCGTATAAATTCAGTGTTTTTGCTGTTAATAATGGCAAAATTCATTTCCAGAGATTAGCTATTTCCCTAAATAAAGACTTGTCTCGAGGTAGAGCAATGGTTTATTGTCTTTTTTTTGTTTTGTTTTTAGGTTGTGATTTCTATTTTTTGCTTAGGAAGAATTGTTTTTTTTTTAATTGTTGAGCAGAGAAGGAAAGGGACAAGAATTGTGTGGCCAACCAGATTGTGGAAGTATTTAATGAAACAAAAACTGTTATAAATTTAGATGAAGGTCATAATTGTGGATGTGATGATAAAATGGAGAGGGAGTGCATTGATGGTGCTTCATCTTCACCGGAGAAAATTGATTCCGGAACCCATTTGATGGAAGAGTTTCCCGGTGATATTGATAATGTGGGGAATTCATTGGCTTTGGTACCATTTCAAAAGCAGCCTCAGGCAATTTCCAATGTAAATCGACAATCATCGCAGTGGAAATCGAGTTGGCCGCTTCTGCGCCGGATGTTTTTGTCCAAGCAGCAAATGGAGAAACCTATGAAGAAGTTTTCGAGGGTTCAAGCTGTATTGTATGTACCAAGCTTCCAGTCATCTGCCTTAGTCTATCCAGATCAGAAACTGAACAATTCTTATCAGGATCAAGCCTCCTCCTTTGATGGAGAGACTGGTGCAATAGTGCCACATGGGCCCAGCATCTCCGGTTCTCTTTTATCTGCCAACTGGGATTTCGGAAACCTGCCTAAAGAGGTGCTGGATTTGAAAGATAAATACTCATCCACATGCAGATTGTTTACTTATGAGGAACTTTTGTCAGCAACTTCTAATTTTATGCCTGGTTTGTATCTTTTGTCGTCTTCATATCCTTGCATTTTGGTTATTCTGAGACTTTGGCTAATTCTCTAACAAATGTGTTTAACAGAGAATCTGGTTGGTAGAGGAGGTAGTAGCTATGTTTACCGAGGGTTGCTTCCTGATGGCAAGGAAATTGCAGTGAAAATCTTGAAGCCATCTGAGAATGTGCTTAAGGAGTTTGTTCAGGAAGTTGGCATCATTGCAACTTCAAATCACAAGAATATTATATCATTATTAGGTTTTTGTCTGGAAGACAATAATTTAATCTTGATCTATAATTTTCTTGTAAGAGGAAGTATGGAAGAGAATCTTCATGGTAAATTAATATCTGTTTTTTGTTTTAAGAAGATTGCATTCCTTCTTTCCCTTTTTTGTTTTATAAGTTTCATTTTAAATATTCTTACTGATGGGTGGTTATCTTCTTAAGGTTGTAAGAAGGATGTTAATTCATTTGGTTGGCATGAGAGGTTTAAGGTTGCAGTTGGCGTTGCTGAGGCACTAGACAATCTACACAATTGCAGGGAAGAACCTGTGATCCACAGGGATGTGAAATCCTCCAACATTCTTCTTTCAGAGAACTTTGAATCGCAGGTTTCATGACTTATTACTCTTCCTCGGTATATTGTATGCTTTGTTCGGTTCTTATCTCATTACTAAAGTTTTACTCCTTCAGCTTTCTGATTTTGGCCTGGCTAGTTGGGCATCATCGTGCTTCCACATCACTTGTACTGATGTAGCTGGAACATTTGGGTATGCAGTTTCTTCTTTGCTGTTTAAATGTCAGTTGTTCAACCAATTGTCATCAAGCTTTTAAATATTTATGATCATGATACCAAATTATGTACTTCCAAACTTTTACTGATAAATACAATTTCTATTTATTTAAATCGAGTCATTCATCTTCAGAAGTCTAAGAGATGACTTCGTTCCATGTATGCTTATTAAAATTCCCTTATATGCAGTTACTTGGCTCCCGAGTATTTCATGCATGGCAAAGTGAGTGACAAAATCGATGTCTATGCATTTGGTGTGGTACTCCTCGAACTGCTTTCGGGTAGAAAGCCAATCAGTAACAATTGTCCAAAAGGACAAGAGAGCCTTGTAATGTGGGTAAGTTTTGTCTCTTTGACTAAAAGTCTTCTCCTTTAACCCCGACCCTCTCCAAGAGAGAGAAAAAGAGATAGTATATTATTTGTCTGGAATGCTTTTGTTTTAACCTTTTGCTCAACATTGTTTATGAAATTGTTGACAACATATATAGGCAAAGCCGATTTTAATGGAAGGCAAAGTTTCACAATTGCTAGATCCAAGCCTAGGCAGTGACTACAACCATGATCAAATAGGTAGAATGATTTTGGCTGCTACCCTTTGCATTAGACGTGCGCCTAGACTTCGTCCTCAAATCAGCCTGGTATGTTGAGACTATATGCAAAGTCATCGATGTTCTTTTCTTCTTTCTTATTCAAAATTTCAAAATGCAGGTTTTGAAACTTCTCCAAGGTGATGAGGAAATAACGACATGGGCAAGGCAACAAATCTATGAATCGGAGGAATTCGATGCCACCGATGAAGAACCACTACCTACTAACATCCAATCACATCTTAATATGGCGCTGCTCGATTTGGAAGATGACTCCCTTTCAATTAGCAGCGGTATACAAAGCATATCTATTGAGGATTACTTGCAAGGGAGATGCAGCCGCTCATCGAGCTTTAATTAGCAAAGCTCTCTGAAATGAATAGGATTAGAGCAAAAGTTTTTGTATCAACACTTGCCTTCTCATTATCAACCGTGTTGGTGTATTGCTGTGGGAAGGTTTCTCTCACTCTTTCTCTTTCTCTTTCTCTTTTTGGGATTTCTAAGACTGGGTCTTGGTAGTGAGGTTATCCATTGAAAATGTTTGCCCCCTCCTTGACTTTGTTACAATCCCATATATTTTTAAGGGCCTGTTTGTATCAATTGATATCCAATAGTTTATAGAAAATTGTGTATTGAATGTAACAGATATTGTGAATTGGTTGTTTAGGAAACATGTTTAAAAACAGCTTTCTGTTTTTTTTAAAATTAACAACAATTTAACCAATATGGGTTGGCCTGGTCAAGGGGTTCATTTTCAACCTTGAGGTCATGAGTTCAAACCATGTTGGCCACCTACCTAGGATATTATCCTACGAGTTTTCCGACGTCAAGTGTTGTAGGGTCATGTGGTTATCCTGTAAGATTAGTCGAGGTGCGCATAAGCTGACTCGGACACTCACGGTATAAAAAAAAATTAAGAACAATTTGTTTGATAGAAAACTTGTTTGGTTGGGTTTAAAAAAAAATAAACAAAATTTCTATCATTTCTTTATTTAAAATTTTCAAATGATTCGAGTCACTTGAGTTTAATACATTTTTAAGGGGAAAAAATAACTGCCCCCGACCTTAAAAAACAATCATCCAACCTTTTTTTCCTTGTTTTGTTGGGTTTGAGAAATATACAACGTGGGTACACACTGTTCTCTCTAAATGACAAAAGAGAATGCTTGTAATTTCACTAAAGTTCTGTGGGACTTTTTTTGTGCCTTAATTGAAAAATGAAGAGAAAATATAATTTTTGAATGTGATAACTTCTGTTCCTTCATTAATTATGGAATTCCAAAGCTTTCGAGTTCTATTTTTATTCCTCTTCCTCTTTTGGTCCTCAACAATTCCAACGACTCAAAAATTGCAGACCTTTTGTATTCTGAGAATCAGTGGTCAATACCCTCTAAAGTTTAGAAAATAATTTATTTATTTATTATTTCATTAATTTTGATGCTTCCATTGATATAATTTTAAATCTATTGTAAAAAAAAATAGGGTAAAATACCATTTATATGAGTTTGAATGTCGTGTCTAATTTGGTCTCCATCTTTTCAATTTGTGTCTAAGTGGTCTCTCAGTTTTGGATATCGAGTCTATTTAGTCTCCGCGTTTTCAATTTGTGTCTAAGTTGTTTCTTTGTTTTGGACATTATGTCTATTTGGTCTCTAAGTTTTCAAGAATTATTAGAAATAAGTTTAATTGATCCTTAATTTAACATATTCGTTAACTATTTAACAGGATGTTGACTTAACGCTGACATAACATGTCTAATTGGCCAAAACACTGACATGAAATTAAATATTACTTCAAATCTTTCATCAATCCGAATCTAATATTTGAAATAATAATTTATCTCATGTCATTATTTTTGCCAATTACACTGTTTATGTTAGCGTTAAGTCAACATTCTAGTAAGGACTTAACAAATTAAGAACAAATTAAAGTTATTTTTAATAATCGAGGGATCATTTAGATATAAATTGAAAACTCACGGACCAAATAGACACAATATCCAAATCTCAGGAACCAATTAGATACAAATTGAAAACACGGGAACTAAATAGACACAACGTCCAAAACTCAAGGACCCCTAAGACACAAATTAAAAACGCGAGGACTAAATAGACACGAAGTACAAGCTTCACAAACCAAAATGATACTTTACCAAACATATATATTTTTTGGGGTAAAGTACTCATTTGGTCCTTGAGTTTTAGAGGTCATGTCTATTTGGTCCCAATGTTTTCAATTTGTGTCTAAGTGGTCCTTGAGTTTTGGATATTGTGTCTATTTGGTCCCTGCGTTTCAATTTGTGTTTATTTGGTCTTGAGTTTTAAATATTGTGTCTATTTGGTCCATGAGTTTTCAAATTTTTGTCTAAATGGTCCCTGGATTATTAGAAAAAAGTTTAATTCTTCCTTAATTTGTTAACTCATTAGCATAATATCGACTTAACGGTGACATAAAATATTTAATTGATCAAAATACTGACATGAGATTAATAATTATGTCAAATTTTAGGCCTAGATTGATGAGCTCTAAAACTCAGGGACCAAAGAGGTACTTTACCCTATTTTTTAAATTAAAAAAATGATGACACTTTGAAATTATTTACCTCCATAAACTTTGACCTTTTATCATTATCTTGATACTAAAAAATCTTACGAGTATGAAAAGTGCTTTTTGTCATATCTTTCAGAGTGAAAGAGTCATTAAACTTTAAAAACAACAAAATTCAAACATTGGAAAACACAAAACACTCTTATTCAGCATTCACATACACCCACTTGCTCTTTATAAACACTATAATGTTATTTTTAATCAATTGAATTGTAATATTTTTGAAGAGAAGAAAAAGTCAACAATTCAAAGGAAGCCAACCTTTGACTCCAGTTTCTGCTTTCTTTCTTTTTTACACTGAATTTTGAGTCTTCATTCTCCCTTTAACACAAGTTCCATTGAATATTTATATATCTATGAAGAGGGATAGAGCAAAAGCTTAAGGGAAAGAAAAAAGATGCAAGTTTTTTGTATTTGATTGTTTTATATATCTTTTTTTCAATGGAATCACAAAAGAAGGAAATGGATTCAGGAGAGAAGAGGCTTAATGAGCTGGGTTATAAGCAAGAACTCAGAAGAGAAATGGTATACCCTTTACTTCTTGTTCTTATTAGTTTTTAATTTTTATCCCCCCAAAAAAAAAAAAAAATTGAAGCATGAAATCAATATGTTGACTAATTTTATTCCTAATGAAATTTGGCAGACTTTGTTCAAAACTCTTGCAATATCATTTTCAACAATGACACTTTTTACTGGGATTACTCCTTTGTATGGATCAAGCCTACTTTATGCAGGTCCTGCTAGCCTTGTTTGGGGCTGGGTGGTGGTTTCATTCTTCACTTGGTTTGTTGGAATTGCTATGGCTGAGATTTGTTCCTCTTTTCCTGTTTGTTTCTTCACTCACTTATCTAATTCTTTTTTCATATGATTATGTATTCCAAGGAATAACAATTTTTAAGTATTTAAGTAAATGATCGATATTGATCACTAATTAACTATTACTAAGTATATCACATTCACATGTCAATTAAATGTCGAGAAGAAGGTTATTTCGGTCATTTGGTGGTTGAACTTGTCATTAGTGCCTGTTTGGGATAACTTTTGTAAGTGTTTAAAAGTGTCTTTTATCACCATTAAAAAATACTTTTAAACACTTTGAAAAACTATCCCAAATGGGCCTTAAAAGGCCATTTCTACAACCAGCCTATTTTTGTACATAAAAATGAATCCATTCTTCTTTCTTTTCTCCCCAATTTGAAATTGGCCTTTTCTTCTAGTTTTTATTGCACATATCTTTTGGTTGATTAATCAATAACATGAAAATTTTGTCTGCTTTATGTTAATGAAACAGACCACTGGTTCTCTATATTTTTGGGCTGCTCATTTAGCAGGTCCTAAATGGGGTCCATTAGCATCATGGTGCTGTGCTTGGCTTGAAACCATAGGGCTTATTGCTGGCATTGGCACTCAGGTATTCATCATGTTGTTTTGATAAAATTTTATGCCATTTTTTCTCGTATTTATCTAATTGTTTTCTTTGCTCAAGAAAGGCTTATGCAGGATCACAAACGTTACAAATTATCATTTTGTTATGCACTGGCACTAACAAAAATGGAGGCTACTTTGCTCCAAGATGGCTATTCTTATGCATGTATGTGGGACTTACTATCATATGGGCAGTGCTTAATACATTTGCTCTTGAAGTAATTGCTTTCATTGACATCATTTCGATGTGGTGGCAGGTGCGTTCGAGATCCCCTCGCTTTTGTCACGTTGTTTCTCTCGCCGTTACTCCATTCTTTTTTTGACATCTTTTCTTTTTCGAGGCAGGTTATTGGAGGGTTGGCTATAGTTATAATTCTTCCCTTGGTGGCATTAACTAGACAATCTGCTTCATATGTGTTTACACATTTTGAAATGGCACAAGACTCAACTGGGATTTCAAGCAAGCCTTATGCAGTCATTTTGTCTTTCCTTGTTAGCCAATATTCTCTTTATGGATATGATGCTGCAGCACATTTAACTGAAGAAACAAAAGGTGCTGACAAGAATGGCCCGATAGCTATTCTATCTAGCATCGGAATCATTTCACTTTTCGGGTGGGCTTATATTTTGGCTCTTACTTTCTGCATTCAGGTAATTTCTTTGGATGAAATTGGTGTTTAGTTTTGCATGTTTTGAAGATAAAACCATTTTGGCAATTCTAGCTAGGCTTATGTGTCTGGTCCAAGTGGCTTTAGATGTTTAGAAAATCAACTTTTTTCCCAATAAAAATCGAAAAATTGTATTGAATCTAAGACCACCCTTTTGCTGTTCCATTCAGAATTTTGAATATTTATATGATAAAAACAATGAGACTGCTGGAGCATTTGTGCCTGCTCAAATACTATATGATGCATTCTATGGGAGGTATCAGAATGGTACAGGAGCAATCATTTTGTTGTTCATAATTTGGGGTTCGTTTTTCTTCGGTGGACTTTCTATTACAACCAGTGCTGCTAGAGTCGTAAGTATTCTTTTACGAAACGAAACATATGATCTTGAGAGTTGTTGCATTTCTTGATGTTATTGAACAAAATCCTTTTCTTCTCTTGAAAAGTTTTTTCTTTCTTTGTTTATTGAAATTTTATGGCTTCTGCAATGTGATATGATTCAGGTATATGCTCTATCAAGAGACAAAGGAATTCCGTTTTCATCCATATGGAAAAAAGTACACCCAAAGCATAAAGTTCCTTCCAATGCAGTGTGGCTTTGTGCTGCCATCTGCATTCTGCTTGGACTCCCAATCTTGAAACTCAACTTAGTCTTCACTGCCATAACTTCCATTTGTACAATCGGATGGGTCGGCGGCTACGCAGTCCCGATCTTCGCTCGAATGGTGATGGCAGAAAAGAATTTCGTTGCCGGACCATTTTATCTGGGAAAAGCAAGAAGACCAGTTTGCTTGGTAGCATTCTTGTGGATATGTTATACTTGTTCCATCTTCCTTTTGCCAACTTTGTACCCAATTACTTGGGATACTTTCAATTATGCTCCCGTTGCTTTGGGCATCGGTTTAGGTCTCATAATGCTTTGGTGGCTACTAGATGCTAGGAAATGGTTCAAAGGTCCAGTTAGGAACATTGACAGTCAAAATGGAACAGTATAGAATGGGATTCTCTATGCTTAAACTTGAAATGACCGTACCTTATTCCGACCAAATTATATTTGGTAGGATCGGTTTGGTTGGATTTTTAGATTCTACTTATGCCTCCATTTATATGTACTCTTAAACTCTATAGTCCTATAGTCATACATACACTCATACTTGAGCTATAATCACAAACGTCACTGAAAATGCTATAAAATGTAAGTCACAGAAGAACTTCAAATATATACTGTTCGACGCAACCGTCTTTTGATTAGATACAAATAGAATTCAGTACTTGAAGTGAAATCAACCAAATGGGATCTCATTGAAGTTGAAAGAAAAAGCTAAAAAACGTGGCTAATGTGTTTCCGATTCAGAGGCAATAGAGTCATTATTAGTGTTGTAGTTAGTGACAATGCTGAAAGGTTCATTTTGTAGAGGAATTTGAACATGTTGAGATGATTCCTGAGAATCAAAGTCATGAATAAGTAATCTTTCAGAATCAGCATTTCTCTTACGCCTTGTTTCCTCGGCCCATGATATCAGAGTGTCTTCCACCTTTTGGTCAAACATCCCTTTCTTATATGTGCTTCCCATCTTCATATTGTAAGAAAACACAGAGAACAAATTGAGTTGAGTTCATATTTCAAACAAAACTTAAGGAGTGTTCAGTTTGTGTTTGAGAAGTTCGGATTTGTGTTACTTAGGTTGTAAAGTTTGGATTTGTGTAACATATGCAGTGTGTGAAAACCTATAAATCAAACTCGTGAAACAAACATCCTAACACCCATGAAATAAGGTATTTCCCGACTAACACTTGTATGCAGTCGAATATCGAACATATAACAATTAGACAAACAAAAGTTTATACAAAAAATTATGACAATGACAAGAGAAATCAACAGAAAATGAAATCGTCAGCGACGACAACCACGATGATTAGCAGAACCAACCTGAGTGACTATGGTATACAATGGCAAGGTGCCAAAACTGCAAAGCACTTGGACAAGCACACTGTTAAGTTTGAACTTGAACAAATGTTAGTGACAAATAAAAAGAATGAAACACATTTTAAAAATATAAATCAGTAGTATTTGGGCTCATTTGGGATAGCTTTTAAAAGTGTTTTTTAATGATTATCAAAAACACTTTTAAACACTTATCCCAAACGGGCACTTACCCCATAAAGAGCCTGGTGATGATGAAGACAGGTTTCTCCATAATGCATGATTTGAATCCATAAGTAGTCTGCAAAAAACAGAATTAAGCATATCGTTTTTGGGTTCAAAAAGAAAAGAATTGAGCAAAGAATTGGAAACATGCTTACCCAAATCCAGAAGAAGAAAGCAATCTCAAAAGAGTTCTGAAAGAGAATGAAGTGAATCAAGTTAAGAACAAGGGAAGGACTTGCAAACCAAAAGTGTTGATCTGAAGGCTTCACTTGGATTTGGATTGGGCTCTTGTTCCTATGATGATGACCTTGTTCATGTTGTTGTTGTTGTTGTTGTTGTGGTTGAGGTTGTGTTTTATTGTCTTGTGCTTTCCTGTCTGATTCTTGAGCCATTTTGGTTATTATATGTTCTAACTTTGCTCCAACTAGAAGCAGCAGCTGTTTCAATTCATCATTTCCCCCCCAACACACAAAAACAAGCAAAATATGTCATGTCATTTAAGTTAAAATAATGTCACCTTCCATATCATCAGACCGTCGTAATAGAATGACCGAAAAAATAGGTTTCTGAATGTATAGGGACGGAAATTATCACTTTTAAAACTACCGGGATCAAAATGAAATTAAATATGTTATCCACATGGATTAAAGAAAAAGGAAAAAAAAACCACAATTGATTTTAGACTATGATCAGCATTCTTGGAGCACATGATTCAAATTATTATATATGTTAACAAAAACCAAAAAACTTACAATCAAGGGTAAAAATGACAGCCAAAAATAAGTGTTCCATCCTGCAAACACACAAAAGTAGGAAAATTAATTTGCAAATAGGGATTTTTTTTTTTTACCAAAGATAAACCTCCAACAAGAGGACACAATAGGGATTGTTTAGTTGATGAAATTGGAAGATAGAAAGGGTAAAATGGGAAATAAATTACCTTCAAGGTTAAGCAGCAAGAAAAGCACTACAAAGATCCAAAGATACCAACTACAAAACATCAAAATTACATTATTTAATAAAATAAAATCATAATTATCATTCAAACTGTTTATTTAATAATTACAAAAAGAAATTCTTGATTATTTCATTTTCAGCAACACTATTTTCATGACAGTGAGTTTAGGACTATAATATAATTAGTAGTAGTTTTTTTAAACAAAAATTACCTTAAATAGCAGATTGTATATATGATTTTTTTTTTAATTCAAATAGTAGATTGTTCTGGAATAGTTTATTGAAATAAAAATCATAGATTATTGAATCTAGGAAATAGATTATCAAAATTAATTTATAATAAAATAAGAGTTTTAGTTTCTAAAAACTTATAGATGATAATTATTCAGCCATAAATAAAAGTTATAATTTATTATACTGTACATTTAATTCAATAATTTTATTTAACTGAAATTATTATGTTATTTTCGATATTTTTTTAAAAGTTGTGTTAAATAAGTAAATACATATTATTTGTCATTATTTTTTTCTTTTTTTTTTTGATAAAACGCTTTCATTGTAATTATCTTTTGAAAAAAAGTCTCAAATAATTTAAAAATATTTCTAAGTATTTTGCAATTATATTTTAAACTAGTTAAATAATCTTAAGGATACATTCAAATTCAAACACATTCTTTATTTTGTTATTTTAAAATGTTTGTTTGTTTGTTTGTTTTTTTTTTTTTTTTTTTTTTTTTTTGTATAAATTAAAAATGTCTCACCTAATACCAACAACTTTCTTGAAATCATGTTCAAGTGTACGTGTCATATATCCATAGAAATTGAAACCACGATTTCTAGGACAATGTTCCTGATTGAATCATAAACAATATTAATTAATTAATATAAAAAACAAATAAATAAATACTCAAGTAAAATAAATAAATAACAATAGTATTTGTATGAAAAATTATTTACAAACCATGATAAAGCCTCGTCGAAGAGATAGATAATCGGATTTCGTAATGGATCCATGGAACTGCTTCGCAAATGCTTTCTACAAAGAGTAAATAAATAAAAATTACTTCCAATATAATAGTTTTATTTCTGATTTAATTCTTTTTAATTTATAAAAAATCCTATTTTACAAATCAGATTCTTAATTCATGTTTAATTAAATTGAGGTAAGTTTTAGAGACTAAACCTATATTCTAATTATTATAAGGAAAGAGAGAATGTAAAATTAAATTACCATCCAACTTATAACAGCAGCTTTTCTCCAATATCCTTGAACATATTCTTTGACAAATTCTTCATTGATTTTTTCTACACACATAAAAAAGTGGGAAAAAAAAGAAAAAGAAAAAGGGATAGTTAATAAGAATTAAAATTTTTGTCAAAATTTATTAAAAAATCCATAATTTTCAAAAGAATGGATAAAAGACTTTACCTTTTTTAGAATGTGAAACATCATGCATAGTAGAATCCTCCCAAACCTTCCATTGTCGTATCTACAGTACATGAACAACTGATCAATTCAGAGATGTGGAATTAGTAGAGGTAAGAATTGAAACCGTGTAAAACCGATCAAACCAAATCGAAATTAGCGGTTTCAGTCTGGGAGTAGTGAAACCGCACCTAGACCTAACCGAATTGAAAACCCTCCTTTTTTTTAATAATAATAAAGTGCTTTGCAGCCTACTTTATTGATTCTTTTATCAAAATATTCTTTAAATAGAACTGACTTTGAATTAACATTAATTATAAATTAAATACTAAAGTTATTTGAGCGTCAAAATTCAATATAGAGTTATTTAAATATCAAATTTGACATAAATATCATAATTTTGAAAATAAAAACATTTAAAAAAAAATGTCAAATATATAATAGAACCTGCCCTAATTGGTGCAAAAAAAAAAAAAAAAAAAAAAAAAACGGAATCCTTGTCGGTTCGGTCTGAATCGTTATCAGTTCGATTCGATACGGACGAAACCACAAATCGAAGATCGGTTTTGGTCGAAAACCGAAACTGAAACCACTATCTTAGCCCTAGAATTTAGAGTGCGTTTGGGATATAATAACACTTTTAATTAAAAATATTTTAATAAGAATTATCTCATAATAAATTAAATATTCATAAGCATAATAATATTTGGGATAATTATAAATCACACCTC
Organism: Gynostemma pentaphyllum; assembly: GCA_028015215.1. Lineage (NCBI taxonomy): Eukaryota > Viridiplantae > Streptophyta > Magnoliopsida > Cucurbitales > Cucurbitaceae > Gynostemma > Gynostemma pentaphyllum. The sequence continues at coordinate 68,209,270 of CM051355.1, read as the reverse complement.
TTTGATTTAAAAATGATTTTTTAATCATCATGTGTTTAATTTAACGATATGAGATTATATTTATTTTATGTCTATTATGTGTTTCAATTCTATTAAAAAAAGTTGATTTTTTTAAGATGGGTGTCAAATTGTAGACTTCACATCTTAATAATAAATATTTATTCTACAAATTACACTAATATGATAAAATCGTTGGTTATTTTTTAAAAGAATTGGAACATGTGACGGACGTGTGATAAATTCATTGATAGTATTTTATAGAGTGGCGTGATTTATTCGAAATATATAATACCTTGGCAGATGCAAGAAGCATGGTGGTAGCACAAAAGATAACGTGAGCAACGGTCAAAACAAATATGAAAATATGAAGCTGATGCAATGCTTCCAATGACAGCAATGGAACTTTCCCCTGTTCAATCCAAACCCAATCGAACTTTAATTTCCATCCATTAAATTTGAAATTCTAAATCTTTAAGTGTCTATTTGAGATAACTTTCTAAAGTATTTTTTTAATGGTTATGAAAAATATTTTTAAACAGTTTGAAAAGTTATCCTAAATCGACACTAAAAGAAATCCGCTGTCTAAAAAAATGGAAAAGAGAGAAAGGAGGTGTGTTACCCTTTGTATACAATGTGCAACATTGTTATTGAAGGACAAGAGGTGACGTCGGGCAATGTAATTAGTGGTGTAGAAATGGTGAGTATTAGAAAGTGATGATGCCTTTCTTCTCTTGCATGGAAGCATATAGTTTGCAAAACTTGGTGGCATACAAACACGGCTTATTGCTGTTTGGAACACAGTCAATAATAGAGAGATGAACCCCAATAGCATCAATTCTGGCATATCCCAATAACACATTCACTCAGCCAATTGTGACTGTAGTTCAATTGGTTAGACACCGACTCACTCCCATGAGATTGAAGTTACAGTATCTCTTTTCCCAATTTGATGTAAAAAAAAAAAAGCTAATTCATAATAATATAAGATTAATTATTCAAATTAAAAAAAAAAATGGAGTCGAGAGAGGACCTTCTTTTAATTTTTGTAAGGCTTTGTACAATGCATCTTGTTCTTTATGCAATAACAACTAGAAGAAAAAGAACGTCGTTTATATAAAAAAGAAGATAAAAAAAAGAAAACAAAAAGAAAAAAAACCTTTCCAAGGCGATGAAGGCCACGCTCAGCACATAAGGAAATGAGAACAATGATAGAGCAAACAACAGCAATTATCCAAGTTGGGGTGTACTCAAATTTTATGTTGGGTGCTTCAAATTCAACACTTGAACCCTCCATTTATATTAATTTTAAGCTTTTTCTTCTTCTTCTTTTGATAATTATCTGTTTTTCCCCCTTTCAACATAGATTTGAAGAAGCAAGGAAAGAGTTGATTGTATGGTAATGGTTTGTTGGTCATATGAAGGAAGAAAGGAATAAGGCATCATCCTTTGGAATGCATGGAAAGCAAAAGCAAAAGCATTAATTAAGCATATGTTTTCTTTCAAAAGAACATTTGTTGAAATCTTATTCTTAAATTAATCTATATATATATATATAAACCCTAAACCCTAAACCCTAAACAAAATTTCTAAATCAGTCTATAGGAAGGCTATGATATCATTTATAAAATTAGATCCATGACCGATTCAAGAGATTAATTGCGGAAACGTACTTAAATCTATTGATGAAAGAAATAATTGAGTTATAGTCTTCCAATTCCTCTATAAACTAACTATTAGAAAACTTCTCAAATTACATGATAAATGACCAGGATTAGGGACTATAACCACTATCTCAATTTGGCCCCTCAACAAATTGAAAATATCAAATGATATCTACGCATTTATGTTACTCAGAATTATCTAATTACCATATTAAACCAATACTTAAACTTTAGTAGATTACTTTAATTGATTAATTAAAATAGCATAATATAAATTTAATTAATTACACTTGTGTCACAATTATTAAATTTTCCAAGAGTCACATACCTATAAATTTTTTTAATTTAAATCTTATTGTTTGGGTGTGGGTCCGGATTAATATGTCATTTAGCAAACAATTCATAGTAAAAATAAAGAAAGAAAAAAACTTTGGAAAATACAAATTAAGATAAAGATATAAGAAGAAGATCGGTAAGAGGGAGAGAAAAGAACACACACTGATCTGACTTAGGATTTCTGATTAATTCATAATGGTGAATCTCTCCTTTTCTTTGTTTGTATGTTTTTTTTATCCATAATCATGAATTTTAACTGAATTTGATATTGTTTTTTATTTTTATTTTTATAATTCTGTTGCAGAGTGAAAAAGGGGAAGAAGAAAGATCTCAAACTCCATTGAAGCTGTATTCTTATTGGGGAAGTTCTTGTTCTCAGCGTGTTCGAATTGCCCTCCATTTTAAAGGTTTCTCTTCTCTTCTCTTCTTTATTTCCATTTCCATTTCTTATTCTTATTCCTAATTAATTACTTTTACAATTACAATTACAATTACAGGTCTTAAATTTGAGTACAAAGCTGTTAACGTGCTCAAGGGACACCAATTCACTTCCGGTATAATAATCGTTAAAGTATATTCGGTTAGAATTATGGTGATTTGTATTTTTCTTTATTTTTTTATCTGATTGATTGTCTCTCATTTCATTAATTAGCTCGTTTACCTTATTTAGTCTTTCTGTTTAAATCATGTAATATCGTGATTACACCATAATTCTAGCCTAATATACTTTAACGATAATAATATTTTTCCATTTTAGCTGTAAGACTCGTATAATTTTACTTTTCGTTCTACCCAAAATGTCATTGTAAACTCATGATATTTTCCACTCATAACCGATGTGAGATTTTGTTCGCATTCTAGTGAAAGATGCTTCACTAAAATTATATTCTCTATAATAAAGTTAGAAGCTAATTTTTAATTTTTTCCTAGATTTTGAGAAGTTTAATCCTATTGGTTATGTACCTGCTCTAGAGGATGGGGATGTTGTTATTGCAGATTCTCTTGCTATCATAATGGTATATCCTTTTTCAATTAGCAAGTTTTTGTGTTTCAAATTATCAAATGATCACTTGCATTTGTTTTTTAACAGTATTTGGAGGAAAAGTATCCTCAACATCCTCTCTTGCCTCGTGATCTTCATAAAAGGGCTATTAATTACCAGGTATACTTGAATTTGTTTTCTATTTTCTTGTTTTGTTGTGTCTGTCCAGGATTAATATCATTGGAGCGAAATTTTGAATGCATCGAGATAACGAGGGAGGGACAGACTAATTTGTATCGGGCCTAATATAAGATAATTGCATATGTACACTAGCTATGTGGTTAAAAAAATATTGAAGGATCAAGATGGAGAAGGTCTAATGATTTTTTTCCCCTCGACACAGGCTGCAAATATTGTTTCCTCAAGCATACAGCCTCTTCAGAATCTAGCTGTTCTGGTTAGCATCTAAAATGTGTTTTTCGGAATTTATTTTACCTGATAAGCTTCCGTTATTTCTTTTATTTCATGTGTATTATATTTGTAATGTTTGTCGTTCACTTGTTAGTTTTCTTTTACTGATTTCTCAATTTACAGAAATACATTGAGGAAAAATCTGGTCCAGAGGGGAAACTTTCTTGGGTTCAACATCACATTGAAAAAGGATTTTCAGGTAAGCTTGAGTTGAGGCAGAACATAAGAACTTTCCTTGTCCAATAAGAAACAAAGATTGTTGATTAGTAAATGATGATGTCTATTGTCACATCATAATCGGGCAAGCTGTATTGATCTTTCTGTTATCAGCACACCATGAAAGAACATGGTGCATGATAAAATAGAACATAGTCTGAACAAGCCTACTCTGCCGGTAATTAAAGTTCCTCTTAATAGACAAACTTGCAGATGTCCAACATTGTGTTGATGTACGAGAGATACCTTGATTAGCATTTTAAAACATATTTTAACACACCTGGTTCCGGCTGAATGTCGATATAAGCACATTGGTTGAATTTGCTCTCGGGATGGAGCTTTTTGTTCTCTGGTTTTGCCCTCAGCGTTTGCTCTTTGGTGCTTGTATTAACTTCAATGAAAAGTGTCTCCTTTGTTTTTAAAAAAAAAAAAGAAAAGAAGAAAAGAAAAGAGCACAACATGCAAATTGGAGATACAATAATTGTATCCTCTTCTCATGTCCAATCTTAATAATTGTATTCTAGGCTTGTGTATAATTTACTAGTTACAAGATTTTGTTACAAAATTACCGGAAGATCTTAATTTTGCTGACGTTCATATATGTTTCAGCACTTGAAAAGCTGCTAACGGCACATGCCGGAAAATATGCTACTGGAGATGAAATTGGCCTGGTTAGTTTGAGTTTATGTCTAAGATTTATCCTTAATCATTATAGACGGTAGTATTATATTGAAGATCTAAACATTTTTGTCTCATCTACGTATAGTCTTGTTGTTTCCCCTAAGATTAAAAGATATTCAAGACTTTTGTTGCAACTTGACCTAGCACATTTATAATTTCAGACAGTATTGACAATAATACAATTTTATCTCTGTAGTTTATGAACCAAAAAATAATAGGCTGTTTAGAACTTCTTTTTTACATGTATGAAATTTCATGATCAACTTCTTATCATTTGCAGGCAGACTTGTTTTTGGCACCTCAGATTAACATAGCTATAAACAGATTCAATGTGGACATGGTATTATCGGTTTTAAAATTTTATGTTTAATATATATGCCACTGCTCTGCTATTCTATTTATATGATATGAAAATTATTATTATGCTTTCTTAATCTAAAGAACCTAGAGATTCAGGCTTAATTGATTAGTGAGATGATCAAGATTGTTAGTAATCAACTATTTTTAATTGGTTTTAAATCCTTAAATAGGATTTCTTTGATTGTATGATTCATTGACAGGCTCCTACCAATAGGCGTGTGTATGAACCCAAATCAAATGAAACTGCACATTAAAAAAATACATGAATTTTATATTTAAATATTCAATTTAATTTTTTCTTAATTGTAATGAGTAATCTTTTGAATTAACTTATTTAAAATTCCTTTAGTGACAAGTAATTTAATTGGGATTTGTTAAATTATAACTAATATAATTAGAAGCCAGTCGCTTTTAGTATGATTAGTTGATTAATTGTGTATAATGTCACATAATTTGTGTAAGTAAATATGTAGGAAATTATGTATTTTAGAATGATTGGAAAAAAAAAATTGCTAATAATGTAACCCAAGTGACATAGGTTTGGTTTAATTCGGTTTGGTTTTAAAAAAATAAAACCAATCGGTTCTAGTAATAAAATTGAAAACCAAATCGAAGCAAAACAAATCTACCACTATCTAACAAACAGGTTGAAAATTAAAGGCTTCCACAAACTTGCTGCTGTCAAATCATACTTATCAATTTTTCCTTTTCTTTCTAATACTGCTAACAAGTTTTTTCCCCCTCAAATTATTTGCAGTCCAAATTTCCACTTCTTTCCAGATTGAATGATGAATACAATGTTATACCAGCCTTTCAAGATGCAATGCCTGAGAAGCAGCCTGATGCTCCTTCACAAAGCTCAAGTTAAAAACAAACAACGGGTCGGTTTCATCGGTTGGTTAGCAGTAACATTTTTAGTTTGTTTATATTTATCAACATTTTCCTTCCATTTACAATTTCTTGTTCACTTTCAACTCTTATGATTTTTCTCTTTACTTTTCCCAATTTAGACAGATTTCATGAATTAAAGCTGAGCTTCTCAGAGAGTTTTCTGTTCTGCTTGTAGCAAAAATCATAGAAAGGGTCTCCATCTCTTTTTTGCATTATCTTAATTTTTATGTATGGTTTTTTTTTTTTAAATAATAATTGTGTGGATAGAAAGGATAGAACTTGGCTCACCAATAATAAATGGCCCAATGTTTGGATTGAGATTTTAATAAGTGCTAAAATTTTATTGTAATTAGAGTGTGATGTGTTATATTTTTACTAAAATTTAAATTGGAAATTGATTTCAATTTAATGCATCTCACAATGATGAAAGTACTGGAAAAACAAAGTGTGAGACTCATTAGTCATCATTTCTTTTCAATCATTCTCATTTTTAATAAGGTTTGAGAAATTATTTAAATTGGCTCTCTATTTTATTATTATTATTAGATGTATTGTTTTAATGGAAGAAAGAAAGACAGTTACATAGATCCAATGGTAATAGAACAAGGAATCATGTGGTGGATGATTTCATGTATAAAAGGAGACTTGAGATAAATTTATATATGCTTCCTATCAAAACTTTGTTAGATTTTCTTTAACTTTATTATCTGTTAGTCCAATGGTAAAAACAATTTGTTAGTTTAATCTTACCGGATTAAATATAATTGATGGTTATTAAATAAAATGAGTATATTGATTTGGAGAGTTTTGAAAGAAATTGTCAAAAAATTTTAAGGGGAAAAAGAGTTTTCTCCTGTCATCTATTTATAGTTGTATTAATAATTTAATATACCCTCATTTAAGATGTTTTTATTGTTTAATCGAGATCCAATATTTATATTTTTATTAGAGGTGTTCATAGTTTGGTTTTATTCAATTTTATACTGACTTATAATTTAATTGTGCATATTGATTTCGTTAAATTATAAATTGATCTGTTTAATTGTATATGTTTTGGGGTTACAATATTGTACACCTTATTATATGTCATATGTGTTCATAATTTTTCAACCAAACCTATTTCTATACGATAAATCAAGGATTTTTAAAATAAAAGCACTTTAAAATTTACAAAATAAAAAAACAACACAAATTATTCTTAAACAAAAAAAAAACATAAATAAGAATATAAAATGAATTCACGAATTATAAATACAGTTGAAACAATTAAACTATATAAAAAGATTTATTTGGTATTTTACTTATAAAATCGAACTGGGTAGAAAAATTATGAAACATAATTAAATTAGTTCGGGTTTTTTTAATCTTTGTTGAGAAAATTCTTTGGTCCATTTTCCTTATTTAACTCTAAATTCAATGTTTATTTTTTGTTTTCTTAATCTCGCAGTATTTTCTTGTTCTTAACCATTTTTTGTCAATGCTCATTTGAACCAATCTGTTCTAATCCAATCAAAATGGAGTCTTTGAATATGGGTTCTCGTTAAAAAAAAAAATCTTCAAATTCTTGGTTTTGAAGCCTCAAGAACTTTCAATCTTGTATCAATTTTAGCCTTCTTTAAGATGTAAATTCCTACCACATTACAAAGATCCAGTTTTCTTGTTCATTTTTATTCCTTGATTTGTACTCCTCTGGGTGGAATTAATAGAATGACGAATTGATGGAGTTTCATTTGCATAGAAATTTTCCTAAACTTACAATGATAAATTTCACCCTTATTTTATGTTTGATATAGAATCTAAAGAAATTACAGTCACTTTAAATTATTTCATTTTTAAACTTGTATTTAGCATTAATATATACTCAATATTCTTAACAAACAGTAACCGTGTAAAGATTTTTCAATTTGTTTCAATTTTATAGTGTTACATAAGGTTATTAAATGAATTCCATTCAAATTCTCTGCCTTTTGTTGATTGTCTATGAGTATCTAGAGTTGGTTGTTTCTATGTCCATTAGTTGGGATACTTTCAATTATGCTCCCGTTGCTCTGGGCGTCGGTTTAGGTCTCATAATGCTTTGGTGGCTAGGAAATGGTTCAAAGGTCCAGTAAGGAACATTGACAGTCAAAATGGAAGAGTATAGAATGCGATTCTCTACGCTTAAACTTGAAACAACCGTACCTTATTCCGACCAAATTATATTTGGTATGATCGGTTTGGTTGGATTTTTAGATTCTACTTATGCCTCCATTTATATGTACTCTTAAAATCTATTCTATAGTCCTATAGTCATACACTCATACTTGATCTATAAACACAAACGTTATTGATAATGCTATAAAATGTAAGTCTTTGATTGGATACAAATAGAATTCAGTACTTGAAGTGAAATCAACCAAATGGGATCTCATTGAAGTTGAAAGAAAAAGCTAAAAAACGTGGCTAATGTGCTTGAGATTCCGAGGCAATAGAGTCATTATTAGTGTTGTAGTTAGTGACAATGCTGAAAGGTTCATTTGGTTGAGGAATTTGAACATGTTGAGATGATTCCTGAGAATCAAAGTCATGAATAAGTGATCTTTCAGAATCAGCATCTCTCTTACGCCTTGTTTCCTCGGCCCATGATATCAGAGTTTCTTCCACCTTTTGATCAAACATCCCTTTCTTATATGTGCTTCCCATCTTCATATTGTAAGAAAACACAGAAAACAAATTGAGTTGAGTTCATGTTTCAAATAAAACTTAAGGAGTGTTCAGTTTATGTTTGAGACGTTTGGATTTGTGTACTCGGATTGTAAAGTTTGGATTTGTGTAACCTATGCAGTGATGCACTGTGGATACTCAGTAAAAACCTATAAATCAAACTCGTGAAACAAACATCCTAATAATGCGCTTGCTCCAAATACTTTTGGGAGTAGTGTTTTTAAATAAGGTATTTCCCGACTAACACTTATATGTAGTCGAATGTCGAACATATATGAGTGAGACAAACAAAAGTATTTACAAAAAATTATGACAATGACAAGAGAAATAAACAGAAAATGAAATCGTCGGCTACGACATAAAAATTAGCAGAACCAACCTGAGTGACAATGGTATACAATGGCAAGGTGCCAAAACTGCAAAGCACTTGGACAAGCACACTGTAAGTTTGAACTTGAACAAATATCAGTGACATAAAAAGAATGAAAACACATTTTAAAAATAAAAACCAGTAGTCGTAGGGCCCTGTTTAGGATAGCTTTTAAAAGTGTTTTTTAATGGTTATCAAAAACACTTTTAAACACTTATCCCAAACGAGTTCTTACCCCATAAAGAGCCTGGTGATGATGAAGACAGGTTTCTCCATAATGCATGATTTGAATCCATAAGTAGTCTGCAAAAAACAGAATTAAACATTTTATTTTTTTGGGTTCAAAAAGAAAAGAATTGAGCAAAAGGAATAAGGGGTTGTTTGGAAACAAGCTTACCCAAATCCAGAAGAAGAATGCAATCTCAAAAGAGTTTTGAAAGAGAATGAAGTGAATCAAGTTAAGAACAAGGGAAGGACTTGCAAACCAAAAGAGTTGATCTGAAGGCTTCACTTGGATTTGGATTGGGCTCTTCTTGTTCCTATGATGATGGTGATGATCATCTTGTTGATGTTGATGTTGTTGTTGTTGTGGTTGTGGTTGTGTTTCATTGTCTTGTGCTTTCCTGTCTGATTCTTGAGCCATTTTGGTTATTATATGTTCTAACTTTGCTCCAACTAGAAGTAGCAGCTGTTTCAGTTCATCATTTCCCCCCAACACACAAAAACAAGCAAAATATGTCATATGTCAATTTAAGTTAAAATAATATCACCTTCCATATCATCATACCGTCGTAATAGAATGACCAAAAAGATATGTTTTGAAAGTATAGGGACGGAAATTATCACTTTTAAAACTACCGAGATCAAAATGAAATCAAATATGTTGTCCACATTGATTAAAGAAAAAGGTAAAGAAAAACCACAATTGATTTTAGACTATGATCAGCATTCTTGGAGCACATGATTCAAATTATTATATATGTTAACCAAAAACAAAAAAACAAAAAAAAACTTACAATCAATGGTAAAAATGACAGCCAAAAGTAGGTGTGCCATCCTGCAAACACACAAAAGTAGGAAAATTGATTTGCAAATAGGGACTTTGTTTTTTTTTTTTTTTTACCAAAGATAACCTCCAACAAAGGACACAATAGGGGTTGTTTAGTTGATGAAATTGCAAGATAGAAAGGGTAAAATGGGAAATACATTACCTTCAAGATTAAGCAGCAAGAAAAGCACTACAAAGATCCAAAGATACCAACTACAAAACATAAAAAATTACATTATTTAATAAAATAAAATCATAATTATTATTCAAACTGTTTATTTAATAATTATAAAAAGAAATTCTTGATTATTTCATTAACAATACAATATAAAAGGAATACATTTTCAGCAACACTATTTTCATGACAGTGAGTTTAGGAATATAATATAATTAGAAGTAGTTTTTTTAAACGAAAAATACCTTAAATAGTAGATTGTATATATGATATTTTTTTATTCAAATAGTAGATTGTTCTGGAAATAGGGGCGAATGTAGGGGTGGGCAAGGGGGCCAATTTTTTTTAAAAAAACCTTCTTTTTATATATTTGAATAAATAATTACTTTATTCTTTTAAATAAATATATATAATATTTATATTTATAATTTTAAAAGAATGATTTTGATAAGATCTATTTTGTTTTATCTTTATTTATAATTATGATAATATTTAAAAAATAATATTAAATGGGAGTTTCAATTTTTGATTAAATTAATAAAATTAATGGTTAAATTATACAAAATACCCCTAACTTATAATGTTAGTTTCAATTTTTACCCCTAACATTTTAAAATTTTCAATTCTACCCCTCAATCTTTTATTTTGTTTCAAAAATACCCCTTATTGAGGAAATCAATATTTAAATATATAGTATGCGTGCAATTTGGCTAAGTTTAATGAAAATTAAAATATTTAAGGTATTTTTGAAAGATTTTTGTTGTAATGAAAGATAATTTCCATAAAAATTGATATTTTGAAAGAGCTATTTTTCAAACAATGGGTATTTTGAAAAAGGGGTATTTTGTATAATTTAACCTAAAATTAATATATATATATATATATATATATATATTAGTTCGGACCCCGCAAATAAAACATCCTGGATCAGTCTCAGTCTGGAATAGTTTATTGAAATAAAAACAATAGATTATTGAATGAATGAATAGATTATCAAAATTAATTTATAATAAAATAAGAGTTTTAGTTTCTAAAAACTTATTTAGATGATAATTATTCCGTCACGAATAATTATAATTTGTTATACTGTACATTTAATTCAATAATTTATTGAACGTCGATATTTTTTAAAAAGTTGTGTTAAATAAGTAAATACATATTATTTGTCTTTTTTTTTAATAAAACACTTTCATTGTAATTATTTTTTGAAAGAAAAAAAATCCTCAAATAATTTAAAAATATTTCCAAGTATTTTGCAATTATATTTTAAACTAGTTAATAATCATAAGGACACTTTCAAATTCAAACACACTTATTTTGTTACTAAAAAAAACACACACACTCTTATTGTAATAATGCTTTTTTTTTGTGTGTATAAATTAAAAATGTCTCACCTAATACCAACAACTTTCTTGAAATCATGTTTAAGTGTACGTGTCATATATCCATAGAAATTGAAACCACGATTTCTAGGACAATGTTCCTGATTGAATCATAAACAATGTTAATTAATTAATATAAAAAACAAATAAATAAATACTCAAGTAAAATAAATAAATAACAATAGTATTTGTATGAAAAATTATTTACAGACCATGATAAAGCCTCGTCGAAGAGATAGATAATCGGATTTTGTGATGGATCCATGGAACTGCTTCGCAAATGCTTTCTACAAAGAGTAAATAAATAAAAATTACTTCCAATATAATAGTTTTATTTCTGATTTAATTCTTTTTAATTTATAAAAATCCTATTTTACAAATCAGATTCTTAATTCATGTTTAATTAAATTGAGGTGCGTTTTAGAGACTAAACCTATATTTTAATTTTAAATAATCACATTTTTAGAAGGAAAGAGAATGTAAAATTAAATTACCATCCAACTTATAACAGCAGCTTTTCTCCAATATCCTTGGACATATTCTTTGACAAATTCTTCATTGATTTTTTCTACACATAAAAAAGTGAAAAGAAAAAAAAAAGAAAAAGGGATAGTTAATAAGAATTAAAAATTAAATTTTTTTTTTGTCAAAATTGATTAAAAATCCATAATTTTCAAAAGAATGGATAAAAGAATTTACCTTTTCTAGAATGTGAAACATCATGCTTAGTAGAATCCTCCCAAACCTTCCATTGTCGTATCTACATTACATGAACAAGTGATCAATTCAGAGATATGAAATTAGTAGGGGGTAAGAATCGAAACTATAAAACCGATCAAACCGAATCCAAATTGGCGGTTTCGGTCCGGGAGCAATGAAACCTCACCTAGACCTAATCGAAAGGAAAATCTCCTTTTTTTTTTTTTTAATAATAAAGTGCTTTGCAGCCTACTGGCCCAGCCCCAGCCCATTTTTTTTTAGTAAAGCCCGGCCTTTCCAAAACATATATATATAAAACCAATTCAACATATTCTTTTCAATGTTATATATATTATTAATTATATTGGTTAACTACCACCTACTTTATTGATTCTTTTATCAAAATATTCTACAAATAGAATTGTACTTTCCTGTTCAAAAAAAAAAAAAAATAGATTTGTACTTTGAATTAACATTAATTATAAATTAAATACTAAAGTTATTTGAGTGTCAAAATTCAATATAGAGTTATTTAAATTTCAAATTTGACATAAATATCATAGTTTTGAAAATAAAAACAATTATAAAAAAAAATGTCAAGTATACAATATAACATGACCTAATTGGTGGAAAAAAAAAACACTGAATCCTTGTCGGTTCGGTCTAAATCCTTATCAGTTCAGTTCGATCCGAACGAAACCACAAACCGAAGAACGGTTTCAGTTTTAGTCGAAAACCGAAATTGAAACCACTATCTCAGCCCTAGAAATTAGAGTGCGTTTGGGATATAATAACACTTTTAATTAATAATATTTTAATAAGAATTATCTCATAATAAATTAAATATTCATAAGCATAATAATATTTGGGAATAATTACAAATCACACCTCTTTGATTTAAAAATGATTTTTTTAAAATCATGTGTTTAATTTAAGGGTAAAATGTAAATAAGCCCTATGATTTTTGCCAAATGCATGAATACCACTTGTGGTTTGAAAATGACAAATCATACTCTGTGGTTCCAAATTATCTCATGAGACCCTCCCCTTGACGCCATTATTTTTCTTTTAGTCATAACTTCTTCATTTGAACTCGATTTGGATGATTCAAGATGTTTTAGAATCTTTATTTCGGGCTCTAAGTTATGGTCAATTCAAAACTTATAAATCATCAATAACAAAAAAATGTTAATGGTGTAAATCATATCATGTATTTTGATTATAATAACCTCTTTTATTTATTAACGATTTTGAAGTTTTGAATAAACCATAACTTAAAGCCTGATATGAGGATTCTAAAATATCTTGAATCATCCAAATCAGAGTTCAAACGAAGAAGTTATGACAAATTAATGGCGTTGAAGGGGAGAGGTCTCATTGGAATAATTTGAAACCACAGGGTTATGATTTTCCATTTTTAAACCACGGGGTCTTCATGCATTTGGCAAAAACCATAGGGGGCTTATTTTCATTTTATCCTTAATTTAACGAGAGGAGATTATATTTATTTTATGTCTATCATGTGTTTCGATTATATTAAAAAAATTGATTTTTTTAAAAATGGGAATCAAATTGTAGACTTCACATCTTAATAATAAATATTTATTCTACAAATTACACTAATATGATAAAATCTTCGGTTATTTTTAAAAGAATTAAAACATGTGACCGACGTGTGATAAATTCGTTAATAGTATTCGATAGAAGGGCGTGATTTATTCCGAATATATAATACCTTGGCAGATGCAAGAAGCATGGTGGTAGCACAAAAGATAACGTGAGCAACGGTCAAAACAAATATGAAAATATGAAGCTGATGTAGTGCTTCCAATGACAGCAACGGAACCTTCCCCTGTTCAATCCAAACCCAATCCAACTTTAATTTCCATCTATTAAATTTAAAATTCTAAATCTTCAAGTGTCTGTTTGGCATAATTTTTTAAAGTATTTTTTTAATGATTATGAAAAACATTTTTAAACCGTTTAAAAAGTTATCTTAAACCGACACTAAAATAAAACCTTGTATTAAAAAATGAAAAACAAGAAAGAGAGAAAGGAGCATGTGTTACCCTTTGTATACAATGTGCAACATTGTTATTAGAGGACAAGAGGTGACGTCCAATGTTATTAGTGGTGTAGAAATGGTGAGTATTAGAAAGTGATGATGCCTTTCTTCTCTTACATGGAAGCATATAGTTTGCAAAACTTGGTGGCATACAAATATGGCTTATTGCTGTTTGGAACACAGTCAATAACAGAGAGATGAACCCCAAAAGCATCAATTCTGTCATATCCCAATAACATATTAATTCAACCAACTTAATGTAGCTCAATTGGTTTGAAGCCACGGTAATTCATAATAATATAATATATTAATAATTCAAATTAAAAAAAAATCGAGACGAGAGACGACCTTCTTTTAATTTTTGTAAGGCTTTGTACAATGCATCTTGTTCTTTATGTAATAACAACTAGAAGAAGAAGAACGTTCGTTATATAAAAAAGGAGATAAAAAAAGAAAAAAAAAAAAAAAAAACCTTTCCAAGGCGATGAAGGCCACGCTCAGCACATAAGGAAATGAGAACAATGATAGAGCAAACAACAGCAATTATCCAAGTTGGAGTGTACTCAAATTTTATGTTGGGTGCTTCAAATTCAACACTTGAACCCTCCATTTATATTAATTTTAAGCTTTTTCTTCTTCTTCTTTTGATCAAATATCTGTTTTTTCCCCTTTCAACATAGATTTGAAGAAGTAAGGAAAGGGTTGATTGTATGGTAATGGTTTGTTGGTCACATCATATGAAGGAAGAAAGGAATAAGGCATCATCCTTTGGAATGCATGGAAAGCCAAAGCAAAAGCATTAATTAAGCATATGTTTTCTTTCAAAAGAATATTTGTTGAAATCTTATTCTTAAATTAATCTATATATATATATATATATATATTATTGAAATAACATATTTTTACATATTAATTCTTGAAATGTTAGATTTTTTTTTTTAAATTACTCAAATTTTATAATTTAATAATTTATTGACTAAAAAAAAGTAAAAAAATGAACAAATTCATTGAAAATAATAATGAAATCAATCCAAATAGTTTAATATATTGTTGAACTTGAACTTAAAAAGAAAAAAACAAAAAAATTCATTGAACATACCCATAAAAAATAACAAGGTATTAGTTCAATAATCTATCAACTATATTTATCTTTATTTGAATAATTTTTAAAAAGTTATGACATTTTAGTAATTATTATGCATATTCTACGCTATTTGAGATAAATTCTATAAAAAAATATAATTCTAATTAAGATATTCGTGTTTTGTAAAATTATAAAATGACACCCCTCTACCATTGGTTTTACAAATTACTAGAATAATTTTAAACTAAATAGGTGTGATTAGTAAACTAGAAGGATGTAATCTGCTATTATTCTTAAAAATAATTCAAAACCAATGTTGGAGTCGAGATATGATATGAATTTTTGAATCCGGCTATGGGGTACGAGAATGGAGATGATGTGTCACACTCACAAACATGATATAAATTTAGTCCATATAATTAGAAATCTAGTTCAATTTAATTAAAAATAAATAAATCAAAAGACTTAGAATTTTGTTTACAAAACACAGTGCCACATGTGAGGTGAGGGGTGTAGGGTGCGTTTGTCAATCTTGTTCTAGGTTTTGGTGGGCCCCTGCTAATCCGGTGGAGCTTCAACAAGAATCGCTGTCTTCTTCTTCTTGGAATTGATGAACGGAAGAGTTTGAAAACAGATTCGATTCTCTGGATCTGAAAAAGCCCAATTTCTTAACGAAAGAGACACAATTCAAAATTATCAAAGACGAGGCTCTGATACCATGTTAACCGAGGTGAGAATTATTCTGAATTGTGTAAATTGTATTGAGAATGTTACATAATCCTATAACATAAAAGAAAACTGATTGCTACCCTAATTAACACAACCAATTTAATATATACGTTACCAATTATGACTGTCTCAAATTCAACTGCATTTAGAAACTAGCTTCCCGACCTTAGGAATTAGTTGCACGCCAAAGCAGCTGTGAACAATCCAAATAAAATAACTATATCAGAATTGAAATTAAAACTTAAATTCCTTGCCTTTGTGTTTGGAAACGTAAATTAAATCTCGAATTTTTATTTTTATTTTTTTAGGACTTCGTTCACCTTATCTTCAGAACAAATCCATTATGAACATGATCGAAAGTCACAAAAAATAGAAAATAAAATTCTAAATAATTAACCAAAACCAAGATTGAGAAAATCACGGACAAAATTTCTCAAGAATCAGTCTATAGGAAGGCTATGATATCGTTTATAAAACTAGATTGATGGCCGATTCAAGAGATTAATTACGGAAACGTATTTGAATTTATATTACTCTTTGGAATTATCTAATTACCCTACTAAATCAATACTTAAACTTTAGTAGATTACTTTAATTGGTCAATTAAAATAGCATAATATAAATTTAATTAATTACATTTTTGTCCCAATTATTAATTTAAATCCTATCGTTTGGGTGTGGGTCCGGATTAATATGTCATCTATAAAACAATTCATAGTAAAACTAAAGAAAGAAAAAAACTTTGGAAAATACAAAGTAAGATAAAGATATAAGAAGAAAATCGGTGAGAGGGAGAGAAAAGGAGTTAGGATTTCTGATTAATCCATAATGGTGAATCTCTCCTTTTCTTAGTTTGTTTGTTTTTTATTCATAATGATGGATTTTTTCTGAATTTGATATTATTTTTTATTATTATAATTCTGTTGAAGAGTGAAAAGGGAGAAACTCCATTGAAGTTGTATTCTTATTGGAGGAGTTCTTGTTCTCACCGTGTTCGAATTGCCCTCCATTTTAAAGGTTTCTCTTCTCTTCTTTTCTTTATTTCCATTTCCATTTCCATTTCCCTTTCTTATTCTTAATTAATTACTTTTACAATTACAGGTCTTAAATTTGAGTACAAAGCTGTAAACTTACTCAAGGGACACCAATTCACTTCCGGTATAATAATTGTTAAAGTATATTCGGTTAGAATTATGGTGATTTGTATTTTCCTTTTTTATCTGATTGATTGTCTCTCATTTCCTTAATTAGCCCGTCTACTTTATTTGTCTAGGTTAATGTTTCCGTTTAAATCATGTAATACCGTTATACAAATCACCATAATTCTAGCCTGATATACTTTAACGATAATAATATTTTTCCATTTTTGCTCTAAGACTCGTATAATTTTAATTTTAATTCTACCCAGAATGTCATTATAAACTCATGATCGTTTCCACTCATAACCGATGTGAGATTTTGTTCACATTCTACACTAAAATTATATTCTCTATAATAAAGTTAGAAGCTAATTTTTTTTGTTTCCCTAGATTTTGAGAAGTTTAATCCTATTGGTTATGTACCTGCTCTAGAGGATGGGGATGTTGTTATTGCAGATTCCCTTGCTATCATAATGGTATTTCCATTTTCAATTAGCAAGCTTTTGTGTTTCAAATTATCAAACTTTTCAAATGATCACTTGCATTTGTTTTTTAACAGTATTTGGAAGAAAAGTATCCTCAACATCCTCTCTTGCCTCGTGATCTTCATAAAAGGGCTATTAATTACCAGGTATACTTGAATTTGTTTTCTATTTTCTTGTTTTGTTGTGTCTGTCCGGGATTAATATCATTGGAGCGAAATTGCGAATGGATCGAGATAACGAGGGAGAGACAGACTAATTTGTATCGGGCCTAATATAAGATAATTGCATATGTACAATAGCTATGTGGTTAAAAAAATATTGAAAGATCAAGATGGAGAGGGTCTAATGATTTTTCCCTCGACACAGGCTGCAAATATTGTTTCCTCAAGCATACAACCTCTTCAGAATATAGCTGTTCTGGTTAGCATCTAAAATGTGTTTTTCGGAATTTATTTTACCTGATGAGTTTCCATTATTTCTTTTATTTTCATGTGCATTATATTTATAATGTTTGTCGTTCACTTGTTAGTTTTCTTTTACTGATTTCTCAATTTACAGAAATATATTGAGGAAAAATCTGGTCCAGAGGGGAAACTTTCTTGGGTTCAACATCACATTGAAAAAGGATTTTCAGGTAAGCTTGAGTTGAGGCAGAACATAAGAACTTTCCTTGTCCAATAAGAAACAAAGATTGCTGATTAGTAAATGATGATGTCTATCGTCACATCACAATCGGACAAGCTGTATTGATCTTTTTGTTATCAGCACACCATGAAAGAACATGGTGCATGATAAAATAGAACATAGTCTGAACAAGCCTACTCTACCGATAATTAGAGTTCCTCTTAATAGACAAACTTGCAGATGTCCAACATTCTGTTGATGTACGAGAGATACCTTGATTAGCATTTTAAAACATATTTTAACATACCTGGTTCTGACTGAGTGTCGATATAAGCACATTGGTTGAATTTGCTCTCGGGATGGAGCTTTTTGTTCTCTGGTTTTGCCCTCAGCATTTGCTCTTTGGTGCTTGTATTAACTTCAATGAAAAGTGTCTCTTTTTTATTAAAAAAAACAAAGAAAAGAAAAGAGCACAACATGCAAATTGGAGATACAATAATCGTATCCTCTTCTCATGTCCAATCTTAATAATTGTATCCTAGGCTTGTGTATAATTTACTAGTTACAAGATTTTGTTACAAAATTACCGGAAGATCTTAATTTTGCTGACGTTCATATATGTTTCAGCACTTGAAAAGCTGCTAACGGCACATGCCGGAAAATATGCTACTGGAGATGAAATTGGCCTGGTTAGTTTGAGTTTATGACTAAGATTTATCCTTGATCATTATAGACGGTAGCATTATATTGAAGATCTAAACATTTTTGTCTCGTCTCACGTATAGTCTTGTTGTTTCCCCTAAGATTAAAAGATATTCAAGACTTTTGTTGCAACTTGACCTAGCACATTTATAATTTCAGACAGTATTGACAATAATACAATTTTATCTCTGTAGTTTATGAACCAAAAAATAATAGGTTGTTTAGAACTTTTTTTTTATATGTTTGAAATTTCATGACCAACTTCTTATCATTTGCAGGCAGACTTGTTTTTGGCACCTCAGATTAACGCAGCTATAAACAGATTCAATGTGGACATGGTATTATCAGTTTTAAAATTTTATGTTTAATATATATGCCACTGCTCTGCTGTTTATATGATATGAAAATTATTATTATGCTTTCTTAATCTAAAGAACCTAGAGATTCAGGCTTAATTGATTAGTGAGATGATCAAGATTGTTAGTAATCAACTATTTTTAATTGGTTTTATATCCTTAAATAGGATTTCTTTGATTGTATGATTCATTGACAGGCTCCTACCAATAGGCGTGTGTATGAACCCAAATCAAATGAAACTGCACATTAAAAAAATACATGAATTTTATATTTAAATATTCAATTTAATTTTTTCTTAATTCAACCAAATGGGATCTCATTGAAGTTGAAAGAAAAAGCTAAAAAACGTGGCTAATGTGCTTGAGATTCCGAGGCAATAGAGTCATTATTAGTGTTGTAGTTAGTGACAATGCTGAAAGGTTCATTTGGTTGAGGAATTTGAACATGTTGAGATGATTCCTGAGAATCAAAGTCATGAATAAGTGATCTTTCAGAATCAGCATCTCTCTTACGCCTTGTTTCCTCGGCCCATGATATCAGAGTTTCTTCCACCTTTTGATCAAACATCCCTTTCTTATATGTGCTTCCCATCTTCATATTGTAAGAAAACACAGAAAACAAATTGAGTTGAGTTCATGTTTCAAATAAAACTTAAGGAGTGTTCAGTTTATGTTTGAGACGTTTGGATTTGTGTACTCGGATTGTAAAGTTTGGATTTGTGTAACCTATGCAGTGATGCACTGTGGATACTCAGTAAAAACCTATAAATCAAACTCGTGAAACAAACATCCTAATAATGCGCTTGCTCCAAATACTTTTGGGAGTAGTGTTTTTAAATAAGGTATTTCCCGACTAACACTTATATGTAGTCGAATGTCGAACATATATGAGTGAGACAAACAAAAGTATTTACAAAAAATTATGACAATGACAAGAGAAATAAACAGAAAATGAAATCGTCGGCTACGACATAAAAATTAGCAGAACCAACCTGAGTGACAATGGTATACAATGGCAAGGTGCCAAAACTGCAAAGCACTTGGACAAGCACACTGTAAGTTTGAACTTGAACAAATATCAGTGACATAAAAAGAATGAAAACACATTTTAAAAATAAAAACCAGTAGTCGTAGGGCCCTGTTTAGGATAGCTTTTAAAAGTGTTTTTTAATGGTTATCAAAAACACTTTTAAACACTTATCCCAAACGAGTTCTTACCCCATAAAGAGCCTGGTGATGATGAAGACAGGTTTCTCCATAATGCATGATTTGAATCCATAAGTAGTCTGCAAAAAACAGAATTAAACATTTTATTTTTTTGGGTTCAAAAAGAAAAGAATTGAGCAAAAGGAATAAGGGGTTGTTTGGAAACAAGCTTACCCAAATCCAGAAGAAGAATGCAATCTCAAAAGAGTTTTGAAAGAGAATGAAGTGAATCAAGTTAAGAACAAGGGAAGGACTTGCAAACCAAAAGAGTTGATCTGAAGGCTTCACTTGGATTTGGATTGGGCTCTTCTTGTTCCTATGATGATGGTGATGATCATCTTGTTGATGTTGATGTTGTTGTTGTTGTGGTTGTGGTTGTGTTTCATTGTCTTGTGCTTTCCTGTCTGATTCTTGAGCCATTTTGGTTATTATATGTTCTAACTTTGCTCCAACTAGAAGTAGCAGCTGTTTCAGTTCATCATTTCCCCCAACACACAAAAACAAGCAAAATATGTCATATGTCAATTTAAGTTAAAATAATATCACCTTCCATATCATCATACCGTCGTAATAGAATGACCAAAAAGATATGTTTTGAAAGTATAGGGACGGAAATTATCACTTTTAAAACTACCGAGATCAAAATGAAATCAAATATGTTGTCCACATTGATTAAAGAAAAAGGTAAAGAAAAACCACAATTGATTTTAGACTATGATCAGCATTCTTGGAGCACATGATTCAAATTATTATATATGTTAACCAAAAACAAAAAAACTTACAATCAATGGTAAAAATGACAGCCAAAAGTAGGTGTGCCATCCTGCAAACACACAAAAGTAGGAAAATTGATTTGCAAATAGGGACTTTGTTTTTTGTTTTTTTTTTTACCAAAGATAACCTCCAACAAAGGACACAATAGGGGTTGTTTAGTTGATGAAATTGCAAGATAGAAAGGGTAAAATGGGAAATACATTACCTTCAAGATTAAGCAGCAAGAAAAGCACTACAAAGATCCAAAGATACCAACTACAAAACATCAAAAATTACATTATTTAATAAAATAAAATCATAATTATTATTAAAACTGTTTATTTAATAATTATAAAAAGAAATTCTTGATTATTTCATTAACAATACAATATAAAAGGAATACATTTTCAGCAGCACTATTTTCATGACAGTGAGATTAGGAATATAATATAATTAGAAGTAGTTTTTTTAAACGAAAATTACCTTAAATAGCAGATTGTATATATGATATTTTTTTATTCAAATAGTAGATTGTTCTGGAAATAGGGGCGGATGTAGGGGTGGGCAAGGGGGCCAATTTTTTAAAAAAAATCTTCTTTTTATATATTTAAATAAATAATTATTTTATTCTTTTAAATAAATATATATAATATTTATATTTATAATTTTAAAAGAATGATTTTGATAAGATCTATTTTGTTTTATCTTTGTTTATAATTATGATAATATTTAAAAAGATAATATTAAATGGGAGTTTCAATTTTTGGTTAAATTAATAAAATTAATGGTTAAATTATACAAAATACCCCTAACTTATAATGTTAGTTTCAATTTTTACCCCTAACATTTTAAAATTTTCAATTCTACCCCTCAATCTTTTATTTTGTTTCAAAAATACCCCTTATTGAGGAAATCAATATTTAAATATATAGTATGCGTGCAATTTGGCTAAGTTTAATGAAAATTAAAATATTTAAGGTATTTTTGAAAGATTTTTGTTGTAATGAAAGATAATTTCCATAAAAATTGATATTTTGAAAGAGCTATTTTTCAAACAATGGGTATTTTGAAAAAGGGGTATTTTGTATAATTTAACCTAAAATTAATATATATATATATATATATATATATATTAGTTCGGACCCCGCAAATAAAACATCCTGGATCAGTCTCAGTCTGGAATAGTTTATTGAAATAAAAACAATAGATTATTGAATGAATGAATAGATTATCAAAATTAATTTATAATAAAATAAGAGTTTTAGTTTCTAAAAACTTATTTAGATGATAATTATTCCGTCACGAATAATTATAATTTGTTATACTGTACATTTAATTCAATAATTTATTGAACTGTCGATATTTTTTAAAAAGTTGTGTTAAATAAGTAAATACATATTATTTGTCTTTTTTTTTTAATAAAACACTTTCATTGTAATTATTTTTTGAAAGAAAAAAAAATCCTCAAATAATTTAAAAATATTTCCAAGTATTTTGCAATTATATTTTAAACTAGTTAATAATCATAAGGACACTTTCAAATTCAAACACACTTATTTTGTTACTAAAAAAAACACACACACTCTTATTGTAATAATGCTTTTTTTTTGTGTGTATAAATTAAAAATGTCTCACCTAATACCAACAACTTTCTTGAAATCATGTTTAAGTGTACGTGTCATATATCCATAGAAATTGAAACCACGATTTCTAGGACAATGTTCCTGATTGAATCATAAACAATGTTAATTAATTAATATAAAAAACAAATAAATAAATACTCAAGTAAAATAAATAAATAACAATAGTATTTGTATGAAAAATTATTTACAGACCATGATAAAGCCTCGTCGAAGAGATAGATAATCGGATTTTGTGATGGATCCATGGAACTGCTTCGCAAATGCTTTCTACAAAGAGTAAATAAATAAAAATTACTTCCAATATAATAGTTTTATTTCTGATTTAATTCTTTTTAATTTATAAAAATCCTATTTTACAAATCAGATTCTTAATTCATGTTTAATTAAATTGAGGTGCGTTTTAGAGACTAAACCTATATTTTAATTTTAAATAATCACATTTTTAGAAGGAAAGAGAATGTAAAATTAAATTACCATCCAACTTATAACAGCAGCTTTTCTCCAATATCCTTGGACATATTCTTTGACAAATTCTTCATTGATTTTTTCTACACATAAAAAAGTGAAAAGAAAAAAAAAAGAAAAAGGGATAGTTAATAAGAATTAAAAATTAAATTTTTTTTTTGTCAAAATTGATTAAAAATCCATAATTTTCAAAAGAATGGATAAAAGAATTTACCTTTTCTAGAATGTGAAACATCATGCTTAGTAGAATCCTCCCAAACCTTCCATTGTCGTATCTACATTACATGAACAAGTGATCAATTCAGAGATATGAAATTAGTAGGGGTAAGAATCGAAACTATAAAACCGATCAAACCGAATCCAAATTGGCGGTTTCGGTCCGGGAGCAATGAAACCTCACCTAGACCTAATCGAAAGGAAAATCTCCTTTTTTTTTTTTTTAATAATAAAGTGCTTTGCAGCCTACTGGCCCAGCCCCAGCCCATTTTTTTTTAGTAAAGCCCGGCCTTTCCAAAACATATATATATAAAACCAATTCAACATATTCTTTTCAATGTTATATATATTATTAATTATATTGGTTAACTACCACCTACTTTATTGATTCTTTTATCAAAATATTCTACAAATAGAATTGTACTTTCCTGTTCAAAAAAAAAAAAAAAATAGATTTGTACTTTGAATTAACATTAATTATAAATTAAATACTAAAGTTATTTGAGTGTCAAAATTCAATATAGAGTTATTTAAATTTCAAATTTGACATAAATATCATAGTTTTGAAAATAAAAACAATTATAAAAAAAATGTCAAGTATACAATATAACATGACCTAATTGGTGGAAAAAAAAAACATTGAATCCTTGCTTGCTTGGCCTAAATCCTTATCAGCTGACTCGATCCGAACGAAACCACAAACCGAAGAACGGTTTCAGTTTTAGTCGAAAACCGAAATTGAAACCACTATCTCAGCCCTAGAAATTAGAGTGCGTTTGGGATATAATAACACTTTTAATTAATAATATTTTAATAAGAATTATCTCATAATAAATTAAATATTCATAAGCATAATAATATTTGGGAATAATTACAAATCACACCTCTTTGATTTAAAAATGATTTTTTTAAAATCATGTGTTTAATTTAAGGGTAAAATGTAAATAAGCCCCCTATGATTTTTGCCAAATGCATGAATACCACTTGTGGTTTGAAAATGACAAATCATACTCCTGTGGTTCCAAATTATCTCATGAGACCTCTCCCCTTCGACGCCATTAATTTTCTTTTAGTCATAACTTCTTCATTTGAACTCTGATTTGGATGATTCAAGATGTTTTAGAATCTTTATTTCGGGCTCTAAGTTATGGTCAATTCAAAACTTATAAATCATCAATAACAAAAAAATGTTAATGGTGTAAATCATATCATGTATTTTGATTATAATAACCTCTTTTATTTATTAACGATTTTGAAGTTTTGAATAAACCATAACTTAAAGCCTGATATGAGGATTCTAAAATATCTTGAATCATCCAAATCAGAGTTCAAACGAAGAAGTTATGACAAATTAATGGCGTTGAAGGGGAGAGGTCTCATTGGAATAATTTGAAACCACAGGGTTATGATTTTCCATTTTTAAACCACGGGGTCTTCATGCATTTGGCAAAAACCATAGGGGGCTTATTTTCATTTTATCCTTAATTTAACGAGAGGAGATTATATTTATTTTATGTCTATCATGTGTTTCGATTATATTAAAAAAAATTGATTTTTTTAAAAATGGGAATCAAATTGTAGACTTCACATCTTAATAATAAATATTTATTCTACAAATTACACTAATATGATAAAATCTTCAGGTTATTTTTAAAAGAATTAAAACATGTGACCGACGTGTGATAAATTCGTTAATAGTATTCGATAGAAGGGCGTGATTTATTCCGAATATATAATACCTTGGCAGATGCAAGAAGCATGGTGGTAGCACAAAAGATAACGTGAGCAACGGTCAAAACAAATATGAAAATATGAAGCTGATGTAGTGCTTCCAATGACAGCAACGGAACCTTCCCCTGTTCAATCCAAACCCAATCCAACTTTAATTTCCATCTATTAAATTTAAAATTCTAAATCTTCAAGTGTCTGTTTGGCATAATTTTTTAAAGTATTTTTTTAATGATTATGAAAAACATTTTTAAACCGTTTAAAAAGTTATCTTAAACCGACACTAAAATAAAACCGTTGTATTAAAAAATGAAAAACAAGAAAGAGAGAAAGGAGCATGTGTTACCCTTTGTATACAATGTGCAACATTGTTATTAGAGGACAAGAGGTGACGTCCAATGTTATTAGTGGTGTAGAAATGGTGAGTATTAGAAAGTGATGATGCCTTTCTTCTCTTACATGGAAGCATATAGTTTGCAAAACTTGGTGGCATACAAATATGGCTTATTGCTGTTTGGAACACAGTCAATAACAGAGAGATGAACCCCAAAAGCATCAATTCTGTCATATCCCAATAACATATTAATTCAACCAACTTCAATGTAGCTCAATTGGTTAGCACACAGTAATTCATAATAATATAATATATTAATAATTCAAATTAAAAAAAAATCGAGACGAGAGACGACCTTCTTTTAATTTTTGTAAGGCTTTGTACAATGCATCTTGTTCTTTATGTAATAACAACTAGAAGAAGAAGAACGTTCGTTATATAAAAAAGGAGATAAAAAAAAGAAAAAAAAAAGAAAAAAAAAACCTTTCCAAGGCGATGAAGGCCACGCTCAGCACATAAGGAAATGAGAACAATGATAGAGCAAACAACAGCAATTATCCAAGTTGGAGTGTACTCAAATTTTATGTTGGGTGCTTCAAATTCAACACTTGAACCCTCCATTTATATTAATTTTAAGCTTTTTCTTCTTCTTCTTTTGATCAAATATCTGTTTTTTCCCCTTTCAACATAGATTTGAAGAAGTAAGGAAAGGGTTGATTGTATGGTAATGGTTTGTTGGTCACATCATATGAAGGAAGAAAGGAATAAGGCATCATCCTTTGGAATGCATGGAAAGCCAAAGCAAAAGCATTAATTAAGCATATGTTTTCTTTCAAAAGAATATTTGTTGAAATCTTATTCTTAAATTAATCTATATATATATATATATATATATTATTGAAATAACATATTTTTACATATTAATTCTTGAAATGTTAGATTTTTTTTTTTAAATTACTCAAATTTTATAATTTAATAATTTATTGACTAAAAAAAAGTAAAAAAATGAACAAATTCATTGAAAATAATAATGAAATCAATCCAAATAGTTTAATATATTGTTGAACTTGAACTTAAAAAGAAAAAAAACAAAAAAATTCATTGAACATACCCATAAAAAATAACAAGGTATTAGTTCAATAATCTATTGAACTATATTTATGCTATTTGAATAATTTTTAAAAAGTTATGACATTTTAGTAATTATTATGCATATTTACGCTATTTGAGATAAATTCTATAAAAAAAATATAATTCTAATTAAGATATTCATGTTTTGTAAAATTATAAAATCACACCCCTCTACCATTGGTTTTGCAAACTACTAGAATAATTTTAAACTAAATAGGTGTGATTAGTAAATTAGAAGGATGTAATCTGCTATTATTCTTAAAAATAATTCAAAACCAATGTTGGAGTCGAGATATGTCCGGCTATGGGGTACGAGAATGGAGATGATGTGTCACACTCACAAACATGATATAAATTTAGTCCATATAATTAGAAATCTAGTTCAATTTAATTAAAAATAAATAAATCAAAAGACTTAGAATTTTGTTTACAAAACAGTGCCACATGTGAGGTGAGGGGTGTAGGGTGCGTTTGTCAATCTTGTTCTAGGTTTTGGTGGGCCCCTGCTAATCCGGTGGAGCTTCAACAAGAATCGCTGTCTTCTTCTTCTTGGAATTGATGAACGGAAGAGTTTGAAAACAGATTCGATTCTCTGGATCTGAAAAAGCCCAATTTCTTAACGAAAGAGACACAATTCAAAATTATCAAAGACGAGGCTCTGATACCATGTTAACCGAGGTGAGAATTATTCTGAATTGTGTAAATTGTATTGAGAATGTTACATAATCCTATAACATAAAAGAAAACTGATTGCTACCCTAATTAACACAACCAATTTAATATATACGTTACCAATTATGACTGTCTCAAATTCAACTGCATTTAGAAACTAGCTTCCCGACCTTAGGAATTAGTTGCACGCCAAAGCAGCTGTGAACAATCCAAATAAAATAACTATATCAGAATTGAAATTAAAACTTAAATTCCTTGCCTTTGTGTTTGGAAACGTAAATTAAATCTCGAATTTTTATTTTTATTTTTTAGGACTTCGTTCACCTTATCTTCAGAACAAATCCATTATGAACATGATCGAAAGTCACAAAAAATAGAAAATAAAATTCTAAATAATTAACCAAAACCAAGATTGAGAAAATCACGGACAAAATTTCTCAAGAATCAGTCTATAGGAAGGCTATGATATCGTTTATAAAACTAGATTGATGGCCGATTCAAGAGATTAATTACGGAAACGTATTTGAATTTATATTACTCTTTGGAATTATCTAATTACCCTACTAAATCAATACTTAAACTTTAGTAGATTACTTTAATTGGTCAATTAAAATAGCATAATATAAATTTAATTAATTACATTTTTGTCCCAATTATTAATTTAAATCCTATCGTTTGGGTGTGGGTCCGGATTAATATGTCATCTATAAAACAATTCATAGTAAAACTAAAGAAAGAAAAAAACTTTGGAAAATACAAAGTAAGATAAAGATATAAGAAGAAAATCGGTGAGAGGGAGAGAAAAGGAGTTAGGATTTCTGATTAATCCATAATGGTGAATCTCTCCTTTTCTTAGTTTGTTTGTTTTTTATTCATAATGATGGATTTTTTCTGAATTTGATATTATTTTTTATTATTATAATTCTGTTGAAGAGTGAAAAGGGAGAAACTCCATTGAAGTTGTATTCTTATTGGAGGAGTTCTTGTTCTCACCGTGTTCGAATTGCCCTCCATTTTAAAGGTTTCTCTTCTCTTCTTTTCTTTATTTCCATTTCCATTTCCATTTCCCTTTCTTATTCTTAATTAATTACTTTTACAATTACAGGTCTTAAATTTGAGTACAAAGCTGTAAACTTACTCAAGGGACACCAATTCACTTCCGGTATAATAATTGTTAAAGTATATTCGGTTAGAATTATGGTGATTTGTATTTTCCTTTTTTATCTGATTGATTGTCTCTCATTTCCTTAATTAGCCCGTCTACTTTATTTGTCTAGGTTAATGTTTCCGTTTAAATCATGTAATACCGTTATACAAATCACCATAATTCTAGCCTGATATACTTTAACGATAATAATATTTTTCCATTTTTGCTCTAAGACTCGTATAATTTTAATTTTAATTCTACCCAGAATGTCATTATAAACTCATGATCGTTTCCACTCATAACCGATGTGAGATTTTGTTCACATTCTACACTAAAATTATATTCTCTATAATAAAGTTAGAAGCTAATTTTTTTTGTTTCCCTAGATTTTGAGAAGTTTAATCCTATTGGTTATGTACCTGCTCTAGAGGATGGGGATGTTGTTATTGCAGATTCCCTTGCTATCATAATGGTATTTCCATTTTCAATTAGCAAGCTTTTGTGTTTCAAATTATCAAACTTTTCAAATGATCACTTGCATTTGTTTTTTAACAGTATTTGGAAGAAAAGTATCCTCAACATCCTCTCTTGCCTCGTGATCTTCATAAAAGGGCTATTAATTACCAGGTATACTTGAATTTGTTTTCTATTTTCTTGTTTTGTTGTGTCTGTCCGGGATTAATATCATTGGAGCGAAATTGCGAATGGATCGAGATAACAAGGGAGGGACAGACTAATTTGTATCGGGCCTTATATAAGATAATTGCATATGTACAATAGCTATGTGGTTAAAAAAATATTGAAAGATCAAGATGGAGAGGGTCTAATGATTTTTTCCCCTCGACACAGGCTGCAAATATTGTTTCCTCAAGCATACAACCTCTTCAGAATATAGCTGTTCTGGTTAGCATCTAAAATGTGTTTTTCGGAATTTATTTTACCTGATGAGTTTCCATTATTTCTTTTATTTTCATGTGCATTATATTTATAATGTTTGTCGTTCACTTGTTAGTTTTCTTTTACTGATTTCTCAATTTACAGAAATATATTGAGGAAAAATCTGGTCCAGAGGGGAAACTTTCTTGGGTTCAACATCACATTGAAAAAGGATTTTCAGGTAAGCTTGAGTTGAGGCAGAACATAAGAACTTTCCTTGTCCAATAAGAAACAAAGATTGCTGATTAGTAAATGATGATGTCTATCGTCACATCACAATCGGACAAGCTGTATTGATCTTTTTGTTATCAGCACACCATGAAAGAACATGGTGCATGATAAAATAGAACATAGTCTGAACAAGCCTACTCTACCGATAATTAGAGTTCCTCTTAATAGACAAACTTGCAGATGTCCAACATTCTGTTGATGTACGAGAGATACCTTGATTAGCATTTTAAAACATATTTTAACATACCTGGTTCTGACTGAGTGTCGATATAAGCACATTGGTTGAATTTGCTCTCGGGATGGAGCTTTTTGTTCTCTGGTTTTGCCCTCAGCATTTGCTCTTTGGTGCTTGTATTAACTTCAATGAAAAGTGTCTCTTTTTTATTAAAAAAAAACAAAGAAAAGAAAAGAGCACAACATGCAAATTGGAGATACAATAATCGTATCCTCTTCTCATGTCCAATCTTAATAATTGTATCCTAGGCTTGTGTATAATTTACTAGTTACAAGATTTTGTTACAAAATTACCGGAAGATCTTAATTTTGCTGACGTTCATATATGTTTCAGCACTTGAAAAGCTGCTAACGGCACATGCCGGAAAATATGCTACTGGAGATGAAATTGGCCTGGTTAGTTTGAGTTTATGACTAAGATTTATCCTTGATCATTATAGACGGTAGCATTATATTGAAGATCTAAACATTTTTGTCTCGTCTACGTATAGTCTTGTTGTTTCCCCTAAGATTAAAAGATATTCAAGACTTTTGTTGCAACTTGACCTAGCACATTTATAATTTCAGACAGTATTGACAATAATACAATTTTATCTCTGTAGTTTATGAACCAAAAAATAATAGGTTGTTTAGAACTTTTTTTTTTATATGTTTGAAATTTCATGACCAACTTCTTATCATTTGCAGGCAGACTTGTTTTTGGCACCTCAGATTAACGCAGCTATAAACAGATTCAATGTGGACATGGTATTATCAGTTTTAAAATTTTATGTTTAATATATATGCCACTGCTCTGCTGTTTATATGATATGAAAATTATTATTATGCTTAATTGATTAGTGAGATGATCAAGATTGTTAGTAATCAACTATTTTTAATTGGTTTTATATCCTTAAATAGGATTTCTTTGATTGTATGATTCATTGACAGGCTCCTACCAATAGGCGTGTGTATGAACCCAAATCAAATGAAACTGCACATTAAAAAAATACATGAATTTTATATTTAAATATTCAATTTAATTTTTTCTTAATTGTAATGAGTAATCTTTTGAATTAACTTATTTAAAATTCCTTTAGTGACAAGTAATTTAATTAGGATTTGTTAAATTATAACTAATATAATTAGAAGCCAGTCGCTTTTAGTATGATTAGTTGATTAATTGTGTATAACGTCCAAATACACTTATCACTTATCACATACTTAAATTTGTGTAAGTAAATATGTAGGAAATTATTTATTTTAGAATGAATGAAAGGAAAAAAATTACTAATAATGTAAACCCAACTGACGTAGGTTCAGTTTAGTTCGGTTTGGTTTGGTTTTAAAAAAATTAAACCTATCGGTTCTAGTAATGAAATAAAAAACCAAACCAAAACAAAACAAATCTACCACTATCTAACAAACAGGTTGAAAATTAAAGGCTCCCACAAACTTGCTGCTGTCAAATCATCCTTATCAAATTTTCCTTTTCTTTCTAATACTGCTGACAAGTTTTTTCCCCTCAAATTATCTACAGTCCAAATTTCCACTTCTTTCCAGATTGAATGAGGAATACAATGTTATACCAGCCTTTCAAGATGCAATGCCGGAGAAGCAGCCTGATGCTCCTTCACAAAGCTCGAGTTAAAAACAAACAACGGGTCGGTTTCATCGGTTGGTTAGCAGTAAAATTTTCAGTTTGTTTATATTTATCAATATTTTCCTTCCATTTAAAATTCCTTGTTCACTTTCAACTCTTATGATTTTTCTCTTTACTTTTCTCAAATTAGACAGAGTTCATGAATGATGCAAGTAAAGCTGAGCTTCTCAGAGAGTTTTCTGTTCTGCTTGTAGCAAAAATAGAGAGAGGGTCTCCATCTCTTTTTTGCATTATATTTATTTATGTGTATGGATTTTTTATTTTTATTTTTAAATTTTGTGGATATAAAGGATAAAACTTGGCTCACCAATAATAAATGGTCCCATGTTTGGATTGGGATTTTAATAAGTGCTAAAATTTTATTGTAATTAGAGTGTGATGTGTTATCTTGTTTACTAAAATTTAGAATGGAAATTGATTTCAATTTACTGCATCTCACAATGAAGAAAGTACTGGAAAAAAAAAGTGTGGGATTCATTAGTCATCGTTTCTTTTCTTTCATTCTCATTTTTATTAAGGTTTGAGAAATTGTTTAAATTGGCTCTCTATTTTATTATTATTAGATGTATTGTTTTAATTGAAGAAAGAAAGACGGTTACATAGATCTAATGGTAATAGAACGAGGAATCATGTGGCGGATAATTTCATGTATAAAAGGAGACTTGAGATAAATTTACATATGCTTCGTATCAAAACTTTCTTAGATTTTCTAAGGCTTTATTATCTTTTAGTCCAATGGTAAAAACATTTCGTTAGTTTAATCTTACCGGATTAAATATAATTGATGGTTATTAGATAAAATGAGTATATTGATTTGGAGAGTTTTGAAAGAAATAGTCTAAAAATTTTAGGGGGGGAAAAGAGTTTCGTTCTGTCCTCTTTATAGTTGTATTGATTTACCCTCATTTAATAAGTTTTTATTGTTTAATCGAAATCCAATATTTTATATTTTTATTAGAGGTGTTCATGGTTTGGTTTTATACTGACTTATAATTTAATTGTGCATATTGATTTCGTTAAATTATAAATTGATATGTTTAATTTTATATGTTTTGAGGTTACAATAGTATACCTTGTTATATGTCATATGTGTTTTTTATTTTTTCCAACCAAACCTATTTTTATATTATAAATCAAAGATTTTTAAAATCAAAGTACTCTAAAATTTACAAGATAAAAATAACACAAATTATTCTTAATATATATATATATATATA
The DNA here is from genome assembly GCA_028015215.1 of Gynostemma pentaphyllum. Lineage (NCBI taxonomy): Eukaryota > Viridiplantae > Streptophyta > Magnoliopsida > Cucurbitales > Cucurbitaceae > Gynostemma > Gynostemma pentaphyllum. The sequence goes on along the minus strand of CM051355.1, from coordinate 68,176,556 downwards.
TTTAAAAGAATATAAAATGAATTCATAAATTACAAAAATACAGTTGAAACAATTAAACTATATAATTTTTTTTTTTTTAGTTCGATTTATTTGGTATTTTAATTATAAAATCGAACCGAATAGAAAAATTATGAAACATAATTAAATTAGTTCCTCCAAATTTTTATTATAAGATTAGATGTGATGATGGATAAATTAAATATACAATTTTTATATGGATGAAGACAGTAAAAAAAGATGGACCAAAATGATGAATTATGAACTTGAAGAAGCATAAAGAAATCCAAACCCCAATACTTAAAACCCTAATTTTGTCCAAAGCCCTCTCTTTCTCAATCCCCTTTCTGCATAAAAAAACAATCATCTAAGAATTTAAGTATTAATAATTTCTTCTTCTTCTTCTTCTTCTGTTTCTAGCTGTAGATTTAGCTTTAGATTCTGATTATTGGGCAAAATCGAAGGAAAACGCAATAGCCTTCTTCATTTAAATCTGGTGACTGAAAATCTTCATCTTCGTTAGATTAGAGTTGAACTCGACAATCAATCTCAACGAACTTCAGGCCATTCATCATTTTTCGTTCAACCAGGTTAAGTTATTTGAAAAATCCTTATAATTAAACTCTTTATTCTTATTCCTACTGATTTTTGTTCATTTCAATCTTAGTTTTCGGATCTGCTTTTTTGGTTTATAATTGAAAATCTCTGTTTTTTTAGTTCCTTTCTTTATCACAACATAATAGATTTTGTTTTAAGATTATTATTTTTTTGTTTGTTGAAGGAACAACTCTTAAAGTAGTTGAATGGAAATTTTCTTATAATTTTATTGAATCCCTTTGCAATGCAAGTGATTCTGATGATGTTTTTGCATAGATGTGGTTGATACTTTTTTTATCTAGAACATACTCTCTTTTATAGGATGAATGTGAAATTTATAATTAGGGAGGTTGATGATTATGGGAGATGGATTTACCGAGAGTTTCTATGAAGGTTTTTTGTAAAATTTATTCTCAAAAAGCTTATAAACTTGAGTTTTACAAAAGTAAATACTGTTGTGTTTATTAAAAAAAAAATTGAGTTTCTATTGAATGGATTCATAAATTATCATCAAACAGTCGTTCTTTTTTTTTTTTTTTGTATTTAATTTTATGGTGAACTTAATTTCTGCTTGTGTCATAAGGGCTTAGTTATTCCTGCTTTATTAACTCATAATATTGTTGTTTTTTTAAACTTCAAAATTTGACCCGATTTTGAAGTTTGAATTGTGTTTGCTGTTTAGAAACGTTTAAGATTGATCATGTTTTGATTTTTTATTTTGAAAATCCAATTTTTTTTTTTGAATCTTTGTTGAGAAAAATTGGTGATATGATTCATTATTATGAGATGACTTAAAAATGCAAATGTACTGAAGAAGATGTCTGAAATTCAACTACATTTAGAAAATTTCATTGAAATCTTGGCTAAGATTGATTAACATTTGCAGATTTCAACTCACATTTTAGCTTAAAGTAGATTTTGTGGATTGAGGACCGAACTGAAAGTTTGATTTACTTGCCTCCTTAGAAAGCTGAATACCCTCTGTTTTTTTTTCCGGGTGGTTGAAAACTGAACAAAATACTGTTTTCTACATCCTAGCTTCCCGACCTTAGGAATTAGTTGCTACTCCCCCCTCCTCTCACTCGTATCTTTCCATCTCGTTTCCTTCTCTGGTTTCCTTGGATTTCAAAGTAGTTAAATTAAGACATTCTCTCAGTCATTATCCTAAAAATAGCCTGTAAAATTGATGAACGGTGTCATCTTAGGGTATTGACATGCCGTGAGTGATTCTACTTTACTGAGGGTAATCTTATTCTCCTTATTCTTGTTGACCAAATAACTAAATGTGCACCAAAGGACAATGGACAACTGACAGATCAACGGTAGCTTTGTAATTATTCTCCATGTTTCATTAGCTCTAATTAGGGAGCCTTTATGTAATCCCCGTTGGGTTGGCCTCTAATGTTTCTTTGGCTTTTTGTTTTTCATGTATCAATGAAAAGCTCGATTAAAAAAGAAAAATTAAAAAACAATATAGCAGTGTTCATGTGGCATATGGATTTTGGTAATAGCCATGAGATAATATCTGGGTTTTCATAAAAAGAATGGATGCATCTTTTTTTTAACTAAATTTATCAGATCAGACCCCATTAAAATAAAACATTCATCAACAACTTCAAAATTTTGTTGCTAGCACTATTCTTCAATTAGTATCTATGACTTCCACCGAACCGGACCAGTGTATATAAAGAAAATTTTGGAACCGTAACTTTATTTCTCCTCTGTGCGCTGCCTTCCTCGAACTCTCTCATTCTTTCTTTCATTCGATTCTCATCTCTATCGTTGTTCCTTCAATTTTTCTTCGAAGTTCTTCACCTCGATTCTCCATCTCCTTTGTTCATTGTTTTTCTGTGATTTTCCCAAGAGTCAATTTCGATTATAGGTAGGTTTTCTATGATTTGAGTTTCATTTTCTTCAATATGAGTCAACTCCAATTTCCTTCAATCTTAATAAGTGTTTGATTCTAGGGAAATCTCTAAAATTGAAACCAGTTTCAATTTTAGGGATTAGAGATTCCTCTATAACTAGTCTCTGATTTAGGTTTAGGGATCACTAAAATAAAAACTACTGTTTGAGATTAACAGTTCAATTGTTGGTGTTTTTTGTTCTAGATCTTAATATACTTTTAAGATTTGGATTTGTTGTTTTCTTAAGATTTGGATATGTTGTTTTCTTAACATTTGGATATGTTGTTTTCTTAACATTTGGATATGTTGTTTTGATATCCTAATAAAACTTTTAACCTTCTTCATCTTTAAAGATTAGTGATATGGAGACGTAATGGACAACAATTTTTTTTTAAATAAATTATCTTTGTTTTGTTTATTTCGAGGTTACTTTTGGACTTGAACTCTTGGTTGATACTTGATCGTTAAAAGCCAATATTTTGATTCTCTGGTAAAGATTGATGTTTTTTTACTTTTGTTTTTGGGGTTGTGTACATGATATTAAGCTTGCATTTTGAACTCATCTTCATTCTCCAATAATTATAATTCTGTTAGTATTCATTTAAATCTGGTGTTGTATTTTTTTTTTTTTTTTTTTTTTCTTGTAGAGGCTCTGGAACTTTTCTATTGGAAATTTTTGAAGACTTGTAATGGCCATGTCGATTCAAAATATATGAATCATTCTGCATTATTAGACTTTTGACTTTGATTATTTCATGTACAAAAATTTCGTTGCTAACACTATCCTTCAATTAGTATTTATGACTTCCACCTACTCCTGTGTCCATTTCTAATTTAGTACAGCTTTCGGAGCTTTCATTGATAAGTTATATTTTAAGTTAGATGCAAGTAGTTCTCTTTTAAATTTTTTGTTGAGAGCTTAAATTGTTTTAATAATTATTTTATTTTTATAACCAGACTTTCAGAAACTGAACATTAGCCTGGCCTTCATCTTCTTCTGCTATCGTGAATTTATTCTCTTACTAATTGGTGAGAGAACAGAGGGGGAAATGGAAACTCAGCAAAAGGAAGAAGATAAACTGACTGTTGTTGCCCCTTCTACTGGGTTTATAGGTGCTTTGGAAGAGAAGTATAGACAAATCAAAGAGAATGCAGAAACATATCCCTATGTGTGGGGTTCTTACATTGTTGTGTATGGTGGTTTTGGTCTTTGGACTGCCTATAGATGGAGAAAGCTCCGCAAAACCGAGGACAGAGTACGTGCACTACAAGAGAAGCTCCGGCAGCGTTATGAAGCCGAACAATCGGTCAATTCAGTTGCATCAGTTGAAAAAGTTCCACCATCAATTAAGGAGCCTTCCAAGTAGTAATTTTCTTGTCTCCCCCTTTCCTTTGGTATAGAACAAATTGCTTGAACACCACTTGAGCAATTGAGAAGAACATCAACATGTGGTAGAATAGATAGATATCATGAGTGATATATGATTACCAACTTTTGTTCAGGCAAAATATTTTTGAAATTTTGAATATGTGAGACCTGTATTATTTTAATTGGTGGGCATTTTAAAGGTAGCCTTTGATATTGTTTTGTATTTAGGAGGTGATTGAATAAGCTTAAGATCAGTTTGAGGCAAAATATTATAAAAGTACATGATATTTTGACACAAACAATGATCTCTACTGTCAAGAACCAGCCTTTGATATTGTCGTCAAGATCAATTCTTTCCATACATTTATGACATAGGTATACCCGTTCTTTGGCATTTTGCGTTTTCATGCATCAATGAAAAAGTGTTTCTAATCTAAAAAAAACCAATGAAGGAGAATGTAAAGCATTTTTCAGACACATTTATAATACATATGCATATGCATAGATATTGAACTGAAGTGTAATCAAAGGTTGAAACATGCAATGGCTGTAAAATCCAACTATATATTGTCAAAAGTCTAAGATAACAAAATAAAAACTATTTTTCATCTCTCTATATCCTATTATTCTGTCACATACTGACATTTGAGAAGAAGGGGGGAAAGGAAAACCAGAAAATGCTCTACAAATTTATCTCAAAAATGACAGAAAACCATTTGTCAAATCGTCATTAAAAAGTTTAAGGATATGTTTTTTTTTTTGGTGGATTGGAGTCAGACAGACACAAGATTTCTATCATATATACAATCTTGAATATCAGTTTCGATGATTCGTTCTGATCTGATTATTCCTCCATGAAAACTCAGTATGGAAAGCTTCATTTTTGCTAGCTTAGCTTCGTTCATGATCCCATCGTTATGGCCAACGGGATTTCACTTTCGCGAGATCGTGCCGAGTTACCAGAGGACGAAGAACTCCTCTGATTCTGATCACCATCATGGCCGCCACCTTTCTCATTTTCTTCTCCTCGTCGAGATTCTGAAGCTGCATTCTCACCCGCAACACCGCCGGTTGCATTTCCTCCCGCGGTGGCCCCACCACCAAAAGAAACTCTAAAACCACACGCCCTTGAAAGAATTCTGTAAAAGAATGTCAAAAACCAGAAGAACCAAGGGAGACAAACCAATGTCAAGCCTGCAATTGGAAGCCATGAAGATGTTTCCGATTCAGGTAAAATCATATAAAACAAGAGACATCCGCCACCGGAAAAAATCGAGAAAAACAAAAAGACAGTGATGATCCATATAAATGTACGTCCAGCTGTTGGATGAACTAAAGACATTTGCTTTTAGATCTCAACCAGATAAGAAGAGATCAATCAAAACTAAAAAACTCTCAAGATTAGAAAGATAAGAAATTGATCATCTTCCATTGAGAATGATAGATTCATATTATGAATCAAAAACATGAAAAAAGATTTCCATGGTAGTATTGAAAAGGAAAAGTTTGTTTATGAGATTATGTGGGAAAAGATCAACAAACGAAGATCATGAGTGGTCAGCACGTCTTCAAAATTGAATTGGTTGGAAATTTTGTTGAAAATATCATTTTAACAGTTTCTTGTCTTGAAAACAAAAACATCACAATATCTATGATCATTTTTTTTTTGGTCAAATGTTTTTTTTTTTCTAATGGTTTTACGTGATTTCAGCTCTCTCAAAATTAGTCAGTTTTTTTTCCAATTTACAGCTGTAGAAATTAAGAATAATAATTATTTCTTTATTTTCTCTTTATTATATTATGATTTACATTCTAATTTCAAACTATGAGATAAAAGGAAACCATCATTTTCATAACCTATTTCTTTTTTCAGAAGAATATAATAATAGTCAATATTGATATATAAAAAATACTCTTTTTTTAATTGATGGTACCACTAGACTAGAATAAGTCCACTTTCACGACGTTGATTTTCTCTTAATGGAAGGTGGACGTGGGGAAATTTGAGGTTAAATAATGAGATATTCCCAAAAATTATATTTTTTAAATTGTAAATTTTAAAAATAGTAAAAATATTTAGATTTTTCAAAAACAACATATTTTTGAATGTCATATTCATAATATAATGAATTGATCATAATCGTATTAACTAATAATACTTTAAAAATTACTTAATTTTAATTTAAAACATCTTAATTACAAGTATGAAAACAACAATAAGATTGGTCATTAAAAAATAAAAAGAAAAAATTGATGAAGATAAATGAATTAATTTAATAAACAATTCTGATGAGGGTTTTTCAATAGCATTTTATAAATTGATATTTTGATTTTTTTTTTAAAAATCTATTTTTTTAAAATATATATTCAATAAGGTGTAATTTCTCAAAATAAAATAGTGTTATTAAAAAAAAATCTATTTTAGAAAATAAGGTAATAAAAAATTCTATGCGCCAAAATTTGGACTCCGAATAATAACTCTTACTCGTTAATTTTTGTTGGTTGAAACTATCATTTGTTGGACACATCATTACATAATTTATTGAAGAAATTGATGGAAAAATATTACTAAATTTTCAATTAAGCTAGGGGATTATATTCTAATTCAATCAAATGAATATTTAAAAATTGTGTTTTCCTCTAAGGGGATTATATTCTAATCACATATAATTTGCATGCTTCATTTAACAAATTAATATAAGGTGATGATTGGAATAATAAATTACTCCTTGATCTCTGATATTGTTGACTTTTCAAAAGCTAGGTTCAGTTATAGATGCGTGAGATGATTGTTTAACAACCCCAATTCTAAGAGGTCTCATTTTCTATATACAATAAATATTATTATATTAATTTTATTAGGAAAATAATAATAATATTAATTTTAAATATAGTTTTACAAATAGAATAATCAATTAAATTATAAAAAACGTTATTTTTTTATTTTGTTGTTTTTAATTTACTTTTAAAACTCTCTCTAGCCTAATTTTTCATATTGCTTTTAGATTATTCTTCTAATAAAATGATGTCGAGTAGTAAATATCTTACCCCACTTACTCTATTACAAGCTTGATCAATATATAAAAAAATAAGACTATATTGAGAAGCATCTCCTTTCATATAGTACATATTGGTAATATTAATTATTGATTATATTATAAAATGATTATAGAATACCTGAATAATCAGATATTCTATAATCATTTTATAAATTACCAGCATGAGAGTAATTTAAGTGATTAGACACCTGCTCTATTTTTATAAGGTCAAAAGTTTGAGTCTCTCCTCCCCCACTTAATGTAATATTTAAAAATAAAAATCTGATTATCAATCAAATATTAAAATAACTAATCATTTCTTCAATACTACATATGTAACTTCAATAATTGATACACTTATATTCTCATTTAAATTGTTTTAAACATTAGAAAGACTTCATCGTTAGATGAATCTAGTTTCTTTTTGGGTGATAAAATAGGCTTGTTTATGATGGCCCGACTAAAAGTCCTAAGGGCTGGATTATATATATTTTATATTAATACACTGCTGGGGTTTCTGCCCAAAATCTTATGTAATCCAATTAAACTATAAATAAATAAAGGAATTATTAATTAGTAATATTTATATTGTCATTTATTATTAGTTTAATAAATGTAATCCATCATAAGAGTTACTTATGATAACTTATAGTGAGCATATGATGCGGGAAGATTCACTTAAGTGTAACTCAAATAGTCTGTGGTACATGAATAAAGGTTGGGTGCTTTATTTCTGGTAACACCACTAACACGACCCACTTGTGAATTGGCACAAGTGATCTCATCTGGATCGCTCATGTAGAGACATGTGAGTGGGGGTGTTGCTACAATAGAGATTGTAGTAGACTAGACTAAGATAAACTTACTGTCTTCTGGGAAAGCCGTTACAGAAAGACACTTCGTTTATCAACCGGTTGATCATGTACAATTGATCTTAATCCTGAGTGAATTACGAACTCTTGTTTGCAAGAGACAAGCCTTTGATTTGCATAGGTGAAAGTGACTCGATATAGTTCGCTCAAAATGCCACCCACTTTGGGGATTGCATCTTGCTTATAGCTGGGAACGTAATTACACAAGAATTGGAATTCACTCTTTTTCATATAGGAAAATAGATAAGTAGTTCCCTTATGGACTGATTCGGTCTTGAACAGCGGGGCCCCATATTTCTCTGATCAAGGAAAAGGTTAAAGACGCATAATGAAGATTATGTAAGGTTGTTCATTGGAGAATCAGTTGGGCTTAAGGAACAAGATGTATCATGGAGGTTAATACGGTGCAAATACCTAGCCATGGATACGAACTAACTTGTGAAGGATCAAAGTGTAGTTAATGATTATAGCCAATGGACATAACTATGTCTATAGTACTAAGAGTGCAACTCTAGATATTTAGTGAAGTTATCTACGAGTTAATGAATGAGAATTAATTGATTAAAAGGAGTTTTAATCAAAGGTAATTCTTGATTATTGGAGCTTAGTCCTATAGGTCTATTAAGTCCTCCGAGCTAACGCATGTAATTGAGAACATAAATTAATATGATTAATTTCTTTGGAAAAATGGAATTAAATAGAAGAGTCTATTTAATTATTTAATTAATGGTGGAATTAAATAGAGGAGTCTATTTAATTATTAAATAGAAAAGTCTATTTAATTAATTATGAGAGATTAAATAGAAGAGTCTATTTAATTAAATTAATTTTGAGTTGTCCAAAATTAATGGGGATTTAAATAGAGGAGTCTATTTAAATATTTAATTTGAGATTGTCAAATTAAAGAGGAAATAAATAAAAGGAGTTTTATTTATTTAATTGTTTAACGGAATTGTTCCATTAAATAAATAGGAAAATTAAATGCCCAATATTGTGATGAGATGATGATATGGGCGTGTGACCCATGGTGGGGTCACACGCCACCTTGGTCAAAGGGTTGACTAAAGTTTTGCATTTTATTTTATTTAAAATATATGAATATCTTATTTTAAATTAATGTGATTAATTTAAATGGAAGATATGAAATAATATATTTAAATTAATATTGATTAATTTAAATAAAAGATATGAGATATTTTATTATGGAATAAAATATAATATCTTTATTATTCAAATATATTTTAGAATATCTTATTTAATTATTTATTAATTAAAAAGATATTCAAAGATTTTCTGAGGTCTTGGTTTTCCTATAAATAGGACCTTTGGGGTGACCCCAAAACACACACGGTTAAGCAACCAAGAGAAGCACTATAAGAAAAATAGGAATAGGCCACACTAACCATTTTAATAGGTGACACAATGAAATAAAAAAGCGGATGAATAGTTCTTTTTTAAAAGAAAAACGAAAAGCACGTCACCCATTTCCTTTAAACAAAATCGAACAAAATCGCAGATGATGACTAGGGGAAAAAAAAAGAAAAAAGAAACCCTCTCGCTCTCTCCCAAATCATTCAAACCAAATTGCTCTTCGATAGTTCTCATTCGCTCGATCAAATCTCTCTCGCGATTTCTCCTTCCACATCTGATACAACTTCTCCTGTTCATTCGCTCGACCAAAACCCTTGCTGTAGCATCGAGAAGATCTTCGCGATTTTGTTTTCGTGTGAAGCTTCGTTGTAAAATCAGATCTATTGAAAATCGAACCCACAAACAGCAGATCTGATCAAAGTTACCATTAACACCACTCAAAGGTTCCATATGTTGTTCGTTCGAAGAAGCTTCTTCAGATCTAAAGTAGATCTGATTCTTGCCGTACGTTCGAGGTGTTTTTCGTTAGCTATTCAGGTCAAGTTTACTATTTTTTTTCAATAAATACAGATCTCTGAAATTAGAGTTTTCATCAGATTCTCAATAAGTTCAAGTCGTCTCTGAAAATGAAACTTGTATTTATATGTACAAATCTTTCAGGGTTTGGCAGGAAGTTCATGTGCTCGCCATCGTGAGCATGCTTGCCTATTTCTGTTTTCTCAAGCAACTTCTGGTAGGAGGTTTAATTCTACGTTTTGATTGTTGAATTTATACTGCATCCTTTTGAAAAATGTTCTTTTGTTGTTTTTCAGATAGGAAGAATGGGTAGCAGCACAATTGCGATATCCCTTTGCTTCTCCTGTGTACTCGGACTTCTTTCCTCCATGACCTCATCAACTATGGGTAATCAAGCTACTAATGTTATAAAAAATTGCAGTAATAATTTATGATTCCCAAATACCACCAACTATGAGATGACTCCTTAATCACTAATTTGTGGTCAATATCTATAGTTTTTGTTCAATTTTATTAGATTTGTAATCTAACTTGATCATGTCGGTTATTTTGCAGGCGTTGTTTGTATATTGTTTTTTTAAATTTTTTTGGCTCTATTTGATAATAATAATTAGTTATTATGGAATGTTATTTCGAATTTCGATAACCTAACCTTTGAAATTTCGATAAGCCATCTTCATGTCCATTTTATTTTCATAGTTTCTTATTTTGTAAACTTCCAGCAACGACATGAGAGATCAAGGATATAAATTTGATTGTGAAGAGATTTTGAAAGGGTTTACAAAGGTTGATGATCAAAACAGGTAAGATGTTTAGAATTTAGAAATAAATAGTGATAAAGAATAAAACATGATTAGAATTTAGAAATAAATAATGATAAGATGTTTAAATATATGGATTCAGAGGATGTTTTCAATGATGTGAAATACATATGGGAGAACTGCTATAAGTATAACAATAAAGGTGACTACATCTTGGATCTTATGAGGAGAGTGAAAGAAGAATGTTTCAAAATATTGGTCTGTCGCTGGATTGTACAATGGGCAAGTTACAACAACTAATGGTGAGAGTTTGGTCCTTATATATGGACGGTATCATTGACTTCTGTTGACTAAAATTATTAAGATCCTTTCTACTGGCTAGAGGAAATCCTTTAGAACTGGAATTGTCTGTTACTTGCTAGCCAAAGCTTGCTTCTCCTATCTTCTAATAATGTATCACCTAACAATCCTTTTGATTTGTTCTTTACTTGATGCAGGCTCGGCATAATAAAGTTGTTTCAAGGGATACGTGGTCTCAACTACTGAAGTTTGCAAAGGTTAAGAAATGTGGTTGATTTGTTAGATGTTATGCTAATTTCTCGTTGATGCTAATTTTTTTTTTCATGTTTCTGTTTTTACAAGGGTAAGAAATGTGGTTGATTTGTTTAGATGGTTGGAAGTCTTAATTAATGAGTTTATTTGTTTCATTTCCTAATATACTAGATAGTGTTCCTTTAATAGCTTTAGATAGTTATCAGTCTAAGTTTATTTGCGGCATGTTGATATGTACAGCAACTAACATGGTAGTGCTTTATACAGTACTCCATTTTTATTTTAATTTAAATTTCTTTTTTTTATGTAGTTTTCAATGTTTTACTGGAGCTGATTGGATTCACAAAAGAGAAGAATGCATTTTTGTTCACTTATCTTCCTTCTGTAAGATTTTGTTTTTGTCGTTACTTTTTTCCCATTTATTTAAAATGTAGAGCATTCATGTTATACTAGGGCTGTTCTTAGAATCTGTTTTTTTAATGTGCAAAATTACTGTGTTAACTTGATAGAGTTAAAAGAATGACCATTTTTATCGAGAGTATTTAAGTATGAAAGTGTTGAATCGTGAGACATGGTAGTAAGGAGGTAGCATGTTCTTAAGCACGTCTATTATTACTTTACAACATGTTGATTATCTATATACGAGTTATGGCAAGGGATTGATAAATTATTCAAATCCGTTAGATGCATGGTTACTCTTCTTACCAATTCACAGTTTTAGGTGTTAAGGTCTCTTGCCTCATTTAATTTTGATAAATACCTCACCTGTTTGCTTCTTTCTTTGTGTAAAGCTTTGATATGATTTGCTGATATATCTAATATCTTCCTTTTTTCCACCTTGGGTTCTGCTATTGTTGGATAGATGTTCATGCTGTCAATTGATGATCTCACTTATGTTTTTCCTTGAGGTAGGAGATTATTTTTTGCTCTAGCTTTAACTATCTCGAAATTAAGTTTGAATTTTGCACGCTAAGCCACAACCGAGTACTTGTCATGCGAACTTCAGAACTTGAGTTCTCACATTTTTCCTAATTAATACACAATACAGGTACTATGTACAAATTTCTGGGTGGAAATGCAATTTATGGGCAGAGGTATACCACCAGGTGTTTTTTTTAAATGTTTTTTTCTCTGTATTCTTGTTTTTATAGTAATCGAGACCGTCTTCTTTAGTTTTTTTTTCCAAGTGGCTGATTTCCATTCTTGATATTATTAATCACTTTATGTGCAATGAGAAAATTCATTTTTTGTGGGACTGTAGTTGCTTTAGAGAACAGACCATGAATTCCCACAATTATCACTAGCTAACATGAATTCCCAAGGTATATATCTTGTTACGTGGCCTTCATTCAATGGATGGTTATATCTAGTAAGATTACATGTGTAGGTTGTTAATATTTTTGCAAGCTTCTCATGCTAAAAAAAATATTTTAGGAAAGGTTCAATCTGTCTCTATCTGTGATTTAATGACAGGAAAGGCATCCATTAGTCTTTAGCACCTTTTTATGTTATTATCATATTAATTATAAAGATGATCTTGCATTCTTAGGCCTACTGTGAAGATTACTCCGTTGAGCCAACAGACAGTAGAAGGCAATTCCGTGCTCTCCTGGATGTTGGTTTTGTTAGAACTTCAACTTGAAATCGTGTATTCGGTGCTCTAAAGGTACTTCGCAGGCATATTGCTCATATTTTTTGTTTTGCTTTTATATTCTAGTTTCTTCAGTGAGTTGATTGTAATGTCATAGTCATTCTGTCATATTTATGTTCTCTTATTTGTTTTTGTTATGCATTAAATCAGTCGTGCGTTGTTTTTGAGTGATTTTCTGTGTGTTGGCACTCTCGAATAGATTCTTCTTAGAGTAGAACTAGTCATATGGGTTTGTTCACCTTGTATTTAATTAATTTTCTATTTTTTTCGACTGTTAGGTTTAGTATTTTTTTTCTCCCTTATTGATTACCAGTCATATTCTATTATTCGTCTATTGATTGCAGGACTCTGTGAAATTGTTTTAATAATATCAGTTGATAGGTCTCCTGCATTCATTTTGCATTTTAAAAAGTAAATTCCAATGTATTTTTTTATGTAATACTATGAAATTTTGTGATTTTCTTTTGTAGACTTATGATTCTATTGTAGCTTTTGATTATTGTTTTAACGGTGATTATGGAGGTCGTGGATTTTAATTAAAATCTCTCTCAACACAGAGAGCTTTGGATGGTGGGTGAACAAGTAATTTTTCAGTCGTTTGGGGAAAATTTTAAGTTGTAAATCTGTTGATGTTGACACACATCTCCAATTTGTAATTAATAGATGGATGTCAATTTAGATTTGACATCGATACATATCACATAAGAGCATATGTATTAATTATTTGTAAATGCATATTATTTGCCATACTCCTTATTTTACACTACATAAAAGTTTTGTTGATGTGATTTCGACATGCAGGTTGGAGGGGATTGCTCTCTTCATGGTATTTATGCAAGATGGAAGGCTGGTATGATGCCTAGTTATGAAGTGCAAGGATGACTATACATAAATTGGAAGACCACAATTGGGAGGATGAACTCTTGACGTTGTCCTTAATTTTTTTTATTCTCTTTACTCCTTAGTTAAAAAGAATCAGAGGGTATGTAGTTGGTAATTTTAGTGATATTTTCATTTTTATTGTAATTATTATAATATTGTATTTAAATTTGATAGGTGGGGTAAAAATATTATTTGAAATCAATTAATAAAAAAATATTTTTTTCTCAAAATTTAGACAATAGGTGACGGTTAAAGGTGACGGTAATTTATGACCGTCACCTATTCCAGTGTCACCTATTCAAAAAGGTGACGGGTAAAAAGTCACCTAATTGAATAGGTGACGGGTAAAAAACGTCACCTATTCAAGTAGGTGACGGTTTTTCATGCCCGTCACCTATTTAAACAGGTGACACTGCCATAGGTGACGGTCAAGAAACCGTCACCTATTCAAATAGGTGAAGCCAAAAAACGTCACCTATTCCCGAAATTCTTATAGTGAAGGCTCGGAAAATTCCTCTCCCTCTCTCCTTGCCGCCGCCTCCCTCCTTAGGGTATAGGGAAGAAATTTTTATTCCCTCTTCCTTTTTCTAAATAGGATAGTGCTCACGCACCGTTTCTCTTTTGTGCTTAGCGAGAAAGATCTTTTTGGTGGTCCCAGGATCGTAACCATCGAAGAACGAGGAAGAGCCAGACACTTCTCGACAAGAGTTAGTATTCGTTTTATGCATTTGGAATTTTGTTAATATTATACTGCAAGCAAAGATCTGTGGGACTTCCGCTTTGAGAACTCTTTTAGAGGCCTCAATCCCCAACAAATGGTATCAAAACAGTCTTGTTAATATAATATTTTCAAAATTATATGATGGGAATCAAAACTATTTTAAAAGGAGTTTTAAAATTGTGGTTTTGCGTTTTGGTTGAATTAGGGTTTATTGGCCTAGGTTTTTCTTTCCTAGAAATTTTGTAAACCCTTCATTGGGTATAGGAAAAGTTGTAATTGTTTTAGTCATATGGAGATATCGATTGAAACGATGGAGGAAAGAAAAAGGTAAACCGGATCTCGGCCGGTACTGAAGGAGTCGGTACCGCGAGTTACAAGAGGTGAACCCCGCCGCGAGGCACTGCAGCAACAGCATAACAGCTGCTGCCGCAGTTGTAGCATACGAAAAAAAAAAAATTAGGGGCGGCGGCGCCTAGGGTTAAAACCCTAGGTGCCTCCCCTCGGTTTTTCTGGTTTTCGTTTTCTGGAGATCCTGGAGAAGTTCAAGATGGAAATTAATTTATATTTAGATATAGATTTTAATTTTCATAGATTTGGCCAACATTATCCCAACCAAAATTGCTTATTTATTTATTATATATTAGATATATATATATATATATATATATATATATATATATATATATATATATATATATATATATAAATAGTAATTATTCATGCATAAAGTATGTCATAAATAATTATTCCCATCATAAATGCATAAATGCCATGATCATGAAGATGTTTGTGTTTCAGGTGATTTACATCAAAAGATATCTGCCACCAGAAATAATGGAAATAAAAAAGACAGTGATGATCCATATGAATATACGTACAACTTTTAGATCAACTAAAGATATTTGATTTAGATCTCAACGAAAGATCAATCAAAAGGACCAAAATAGAGGTTTTTTTTTTAAAAAAAAGTCAAGGGTTAAAATGTAGCGTTTGAAAAGTTAGGAACTAAAGAAGTAATTTATTCTTATTTTATCTACTAATTTATTCTTATTTTATCTTATGAATATTGTTTATTATAGTTTATATTTGTTATTCTATAGGTGGTTTAGATAAAGCTATTAGATCTGATAAGTTAGAATGACTATAATAGTTAACACGTTTTAGATTTGTAAAGCTGCATACTATGACATGTATCTTGGTTCATACCTATTTCCAGCTGCATGGTATTGGCCCGTATCTTTTGTGGTCTCGTATTCCACTATGATACTTAGGTACATATCTAGAAAGAATATTAGTGGCGTTGTACCCCATTATGACTATATTAAATCCCAAAAATTAGTTTAGTGATATTGTAGGCTAAGTACCTACTGAGTTATTGATTAACGTTGAAAGATGACTAGCATCCATAATTGTTTTGATTATGAGTTGTATTATCTGATATATTTATTTAAGTTAAGAATTAATCTACTGAGCTAAAAACTCACGGTATTTGAATGTCCTACAAAATTTAATTTTACAGGTAATAATAAGTTAATCAAGGCGCGTGATGAGGATTGAGCTACACCTGGTGGCCCTTAGGAAGTTGTCTTATTTTCATTCATTTTCGAGAACTTCACTTTTACGGTGTTATTTTTAGATTGATTATTTGTTTCTTTCCATTCATTTAATTTGAATTTATTCTTTAACTTTGACGCTACAAATAAATGTTATGATTTGACTATTTCATTTGATTATTAAATAAAAGCTTCCAACTTTAAATGAGTCTCTTTATTATTTAGGGTAAAGTACCCCTTTGGTCCCTGAGTTTTGGAGGTCGTGTCTATTTGGTCCTTGCATTTTTAATTTGTGTCTAAGTGGTCCCTGAGTTTTGGATGTTGTGTCTATTTGGTCCCTAGATTGTCAAAAACTATTAAAAATAAGTTGAATTGGTCTTTAATTTAACGTATTCGTTAACTTATAACCAGATTATTGACTTAACGTTGACATAACATGTTTAATTGGTCAAAATAATTCTTTCATCAATCTAGGCCTAAAATTTGACATAATTATTAATCTCTTGTCAGTATTTTGATCAATTAAACATTTTATGTCACCGTTAAGTCGATATTATGTTATTGAGTTAACAAAATTAAGGAAGAATTAAACCTGTTTCAAATAATCCAGGGACCATTTAGACAAAACTTGAAAACTCAGGGACCAAATAGACACAATATTTAAAACTCAGGGACCAAATGGACTCAAATTGAAACGCAGAGACCAAATAGACACAATATCCAAAACTCAAGGACCACTTAGACAGAAATTGAAAACGTAGGGACCAAATAGACACGACTTTTAAAACTCAGGGAGCAAATGAGTACTTTACCCTATTATTTATTAACTTTTCGGTTATATTGAGTCGTGTCAACACACTCACAATAAAAGACAATAAAAAAAGGGGATTATGTGAAGCATACAAATATGATAAGGTTAGATACTCTCACCCTAATTCTATGGCTATAATTGACACACATCCCCACTTGAATTTATTTTTTTCAATTTTAAATCTCTGCTTTATTAAATATTTTTATATTTGTGTGTGAAAATAAAAATCCAGACCCTTAATCATATAAACTTTACAATAAAAAAAAATCACAATAAAATTGAGAAAAAAACTAATTAATATTTTAATATATTAACTTGATTATTATAATGAAAAGAAATTAGAGTTAAAATTTATTTTAAAAATTATAAAAAAATGATTAAAAAAACATATTTAAAATTGATTGATTTTCTTAATTGAATGGTTGATAAATCTTTTTATTGAAATTAATATAAAAAAAAATACATCTTTTTAATATAAAGAAGTAAAGAAAATGGAGTCACTTTGCTTTAGTGAGGAATAGAACTCCTATTCTTGTGTTACCACAACACCACATTAATTGTTTGATATAAACTTCACAGTAATATATAAATAATATATTCAAACACAAATTTTAAATTTTAGGCCCCGAATATTCGGGGGCTGTGCGATCGCCCATCTCGCACCCCCTCAGGACCACCCCTGGGTATAGTGATAGCAATTCCATGGAGAGTAACTAAGTGTTTTCCTAGACACGAGAAATTTGTTACAAATTTCGAAACCGTATCATTGGACAGTGATTCAATCGAAAATAACCATGCACTTTTTTAGGTACCAAAATGATATATTTAAGGTTTATAAATTATAATATAGGTTTCTAATAACTTCAAAATAAAAAAAATAAAAAAAACTTCAAAATAATTAATAATAATAAGTTTCTGATTTAACGTCTAACTTCTTTTTCTTCTTTATTTTTTTTCCTTAAATATTCATAATGTCAACTTCTAATAATAATAATAAGAAGGAAGGGAGAGAGATGGGAGAGAGAGAGACAGAGTTTTCTACAAGACTTTCACACTTTCTTCTTTCGGAAGATCAAAACCTAAAAAAAGAAGGAAATGATCTGCCAATGAAAAGGGGATTCATCAAAAGGATTATTTTGGCTGAAATATTGGATTCCTTTTTTGATGCAAAAGAAACTGAAGATTATGATATGGTTTTTAAGATCAAAAGCCAAAGAGGAAATTCTCTTCCTCCAAAAAGAGGAGCTGTGATCAGAAAGATGATTTTTACTTGATAAATCATCTTCTTTCAAAGGTGAAATTCAACCTCTATAATTTATATTTTTTTTGATATTTTTTCTTTCTTTTTGGAGTTATTTATGTATTAAAATATATCTTGATTGTTTTTTTTCTTCTCATATGCAAATTTTTCTTATTGTTTTGTTTGTCTTTTGGTCCTTATTAAAATAAAAATGAAAATAAAGAATATAACTATATGAAAATTGATTGTTTAAAAGAGGATTAGGAATTATATTAGGGAGAGTTAAAATCACTGTCCATGGAAGAGCGATTAATTATTCAAAATTTCAATTTGATATATAAATTGAGTTTTAAGGTGTTTTTAGGATGTGGTTTGAAGAAAGCATTTACTCAGTTTTTTTCTGCCAAAAGTACCTTATATGAAAGGAACGAATTTATTGAAACAAAAACTGTAAAAAAATAAAATTACTACAATTGGCAATATGTGGTTGGTATTTTTGGCTGCGTAAAAAGGGTTAGAAGCAACTATATTTAGTTCTATGTAAAATGTTTCACGACATTACTTTAAAATTTTTTTATCTAAAAACGCTCTTAATTTACTTTCTATGCTTTGTTTTCTTTAATAATCTATGGCTTACTTTCATTATATAATTCAGTTTGAATAATACTTGTCTCTTCATCGGTGAAGAGGAGTTCATCTTTACTTTCATACGTGTTTAACTCTATTAGTTCATTGATATTATATTATAATTTATATATGTATGGACTCTACTAATATTTGATCTAATAAAATTATGATACAATGAAAGTAATGAGAAGATCCTCCTAACGGTGAAAGGGAAAATATTATTCTTCAATTTTTCAATTAATTAATTCAAAATTTAGTAACAATTTGGGATGATGACCTTTGTAATTTAGTATTGTTATTTCTACTTAAATGATATGGTTGAGCACTTTCTTTATGTAATCATAGGTGAGAAAGGGATTGCATGCATGAATTCACATCACAATTTCATAATGTCTTTGAATTTGATTAAACATTGTAATATGTACAATATATTAGATATGATATATGAATTTTTTTTATGGTCCCATTGAATTATTTAGTGATGTATATGTATAATGTATTATAACTATAGGTATTTTTAAATATTTTTGGTGATATGTTATATTGATTTCATATAAAAACCAAAGGGATTTTGTTTTCATTGATCTTTTCACATTCTCTCATTTTCATCCTCATGCCCAAATTGATGAGACCCACATCCTTGTAATGTTTTGATAATCTTCTTTCATCCTCCTTGCAATTTTAGCTTCCTTCTGAATTTAGTCTTCCACTCAATATTTGTAATTTCCTTTTTATTTAGTGGCCTCTCATCTTGCTAACAAGCTTTTAAATTATGAATAATATCCATAAAAAAAATATCTTCATTTTTCTTGGCCAAGTTCTTCATGTAAAAAACATAATAATTGTAGTAGTTTTAATGGTTCTTGATGGCTGTATTTTGGTTCTGTTGGAATTGGTAATATAACATGTTTAATTTGAACTTGATATAAAAATGTATGTAATAAATCACTTGTTATAATGGATAGATACTACCAAAAATAGAAACTCTTTCTCTCTAAAGAAAATAGAATTATATTGAGGGAGATTTATCAAAATAGCATAAAAAGTTGTGTAATTATTTATATAACACAGCTTTAAAAACTTTACAAAATGGTATAATTGCTTCATGTTCAATAAATTATTGAAAATAAATATACAATTGAATTTTTAATATATGCTATTTTAATTATGGTTTTAGGTTGAATAATTGTCATCTAAATTGTTAATTTAATTTTGATGTTTTTTTTAAAGTTCATAATAAGTTCAGGTTTTGTTTGTTTTTGTTTTTTTTTTTTAAAAAATTTTAGGGACAATCTGGAGGTGTTAACTTCAAGCTATGGAAACAGGCCAGATAATGTTCGTCGTGTGTTTTTATTACTTTTTGCATGTATTGTTCTTCATGAGGCTTTCATGTTTTCTATGGTATATAAAAACTTAATGCAAAGTTTCTTGGTGTGGTGTAATACTAATTATGGAAAAACTTTAGAATTCATATAATTTATTATGATACCTATTATTACCAATTTGGTGTATTCGATATGTAGTTGCATCAATTTTTATTATCATTTTCAATTTCAAGTCTCATGAATAAGTTTATTCATGAAAAGGTTTTTTTTTTTTTAAAAAAAAAAAAATCTCAATACGATTTTCAGTAGTAAAGTTGGTGTTAAATAATTACAGAGTCAATTTTAAGTTTAAAAGTTTTAATTGGTGAGGTGAAGTTAATACCCTCTCTATTGGTTAGGTTTGAGTGTTTTTATTGGTTTGGTTTGAGCTTTGTGACTTAGATTTTAAGTAATTTGTCAGTTAGATTTTTATTAATCTATCATTATTATTTTTCTTTTACTTCTGCTTCTCCCTAATTTACATTCCTTTGATGAAAATCTCTTAGAATCAAGGAAATAAATGAAAATGAGAAAATAAATAAGTTAGAAAAAAATCAGGATTTTTTCTTTTTTTAAAAACCAAAATCAGGATTATTCTACATTGAGAACATATCCACATACTCGTATTTGATTCCTTGACTAACTGGATAAAATAATAAGTGTGTGTTGCCATGAACAACTTCTGAAATTTTGAGTTGGAGAAAGGCTACTACAGAGAAAGTCAGTCTCTTGAAATGAATGTGAGTAAATGATATTCTCAAACTGATTAAAATAAAATGCCCACTGCTCTTTTAGTAGTATGTTTCAATCTTCTTCCCCAATACTTAAAAAAAGTGTGCTGCCAGTTTAGGTATAAGTTATTATTCTATTTTGTATTCTTTTACCTATTTAGATTATTGTTGTTACTTGATTCAAGTTTAATTTCTCGTTTGAATTACCCAACAATTGATATCAGAGTTGCGATTTCAAATAAATTAATATGCTTTCATTTCAAATATGTGCGAAAACGTGATCTTGAAAATGAGAGATTCATAGAAGATGTCAACTAAAGATGAAGTAGAACGATTTTATTGATATAAAGACCTCAACATCTGGAAAAGAAAGATAAAAGCTTTGTTGATCCATCAGAAAGTTGCAAAGGTCATCGATAATCTAAAGAATATACCAAATACTGTTTTAGAAATCTAGAAAGGTGAGTAGAACTGTAGAAGGAGAAAATTCAACCAATTACAATTCGCCACGTAATTATCTAAATTATGATAATTCTACCCATCATTATATAGAGACCAATCATAATTTGACACGTGTCTCTATTTTAAAATAAAAGACACAAAATCGGCAAACAAGATGACGCCACGTGTCTATTTCAATGGTCATTTGATAATATAAGCTTGCCCAACCAAATTGTGCCATGTGGCATTTAGGCCCATTATCAAATTAAACCAAGCCCACCAAAAGGCCCATTGAAAACTCTATAAATAGAGTAGGCCATTCATAATTCAAGGGACTTTTGGAGAAGAAGAAGACGGAAGAAAGCTCTGACGATCTAAGATAATCTCGAAGACTCTGAACATCCAAGACGATTCGAAGAATACGAAGATCCAAGAAAATATGAAGAATTCGAAGACTAAATACTCTGAAGAATTCGAGGATTGAAGAACACCAAGATCAAAGACAACTCAAAGACTATAAAGATCCAAGACGACTTGAAGGATTATTCGAAGACAAATACTTTGAAGATCAAGATCCCACAAGTCCGGAGAATTATAGTGTTCAAGATAGAAGATTTGAACCAGTCAATCCTTTGATCCGAGAATACGTCGATCGACCCTCGAGTAAAAGTTTATACTTTTAAGAAAGCATCAGAGGATATTTATTAGAGATTGTAACTACTCAAATCATCAATACAAATCATTTATTCCCCATTTATTTCTCCATATCGAAATCTTTGTGTGAACAAATTGGCATGCCCGGTGGGACAATCTCTACCTCTCATCTCTTTTTCATCATCCAGAAAACAATGGCAGCTAAGAAGACATCTTGAGAGACCGCTACCTCAAATGATTCTCAGAAGGGTCCTATCACTCGTAATCGTTCCAAAGATCTACGATTACCAGAAATTCAATCTCTCTCGGTTGCTGAGAGCAAAATGAAGAAGCAACCGGAAGTACCTGATCATGAAGAGAATGTTTACATCCAAGGTAATCCTCCTTCTGATCGTGAAACTGAAGATATATTTTCTCATCCTCTTGAAAATATCAAAGGACCTACTGATCCATCAAATGCTGAGATTATGTCTGTCATGATGGCCAATACTGGTAGTATCGAAGACAAGATGGATGATATGGAGAAAAGAAGTTCTATGCTGACAAAAGAAGTCGATGAACGAGACTCGAAGATTGCTTTTCTTATGAATAAGTTGGAACATCATGATGTAGCTGAATCAAGTCATAATCCTTCACAGGGGAAGATTGTTGAAGATAAAAGGAAAGATATTCAAGAAAATCATCAACCTCAACACTCTACTTCAATTGCTTCATTATCGGTCCAACAGCTCCAAGATATGATCACGAACTCCGTCAGATCTCAATATGGCGGGCCGTCTCAAAATTCTCTTATGTATTCTAAGCCTTACACAAAGAGAATTGACACTTTGAGAATGCCAATTGGATACCAGCCACCAAAATTTCAACAGTTTGATAGAAAGGGGAATCCAAAGCAACATATTGCCCACTTCGTCGAAACATGTAAAAATGCTGGTACTCGGGGAGATTTTCTGGTCAAGCAATTTGTCCGAACATTGAAGGGAAATGCTTTTGACTGGTATACTGACTTGGAGCCTGAATCCGTTGATAGTTGAGAAGAATTAGAAAAAGAATTTCTAAATCGTTTTTATAGCACACGGCGAACGGTTAGTATGATGGAGCTCACCAATGCAAAACAAAGAAAGGATGAGCCTGTTGTCGAATACATCAACCGCTGGAGAACTTTGAGCCTCGATTGTAAAGACCGTCTCACTGAAATATCTGCTGTAGAGATGTGTATTCAAGGCATGCACTGGGATTGCTTTATATCCTGCAAGGTATAAAACCCCACACTTTTGAAGAACTAGCAACTCGCGCTCACGATATGAAGCTAAGCATTACTAGTAGGGGAAATAAGGAAACTTTCGTCCCCGATTTCAGAAAAGATAAGAAGGAAGTTAAGGTAGAAAAATCTCCACCAAAGATTCCATGGTTGTCAACACAACCCCATTTAAGTTTCCTCCAAAAGGAAGAGAGAAGACAGATGAAAGACGACAAGGAAATGAGAAGCGTCGTCTAACTCTGAAGGAAAGACAGGAAAAGATCTACCCTTTTCCTGATTCTGACATCCCTGACATGTTAGAACAATTACTCAAGAATCAACTCATTGAACTTCTAGAATGCAAAAGACCTGAAGAAATGGGAAGAACAAAATGAGCCCAATTATTGTAAATTCCACCGAGTCGTTAGTCATTCGGTGGAGAAATGTTTTGTCTTAAAAGAAATAATCTTAAGGTTGGCTCAAGAAAGAAAGATTGAGTTGGATCTTGATGAGGTTGCTCAGTCAAATCATACTGCGGTAGCATCAACTACAAATGATCTGAATTTGCAAAATCTAGAAGCAACCTTAATTCAGTTTGGAACTTTTGAACCAGTTGTTGTTTGATTCAAATCTAAAATTGAGAAGACCAGTCTGCAAGAAGAAATCAAGCCTGAGGACAATGAAGATGAAGTCGGATGGACTTTTGTAACCCATTGAAAGCAACGGAAACAACGTCATATTGAGAAGAAATCCCTTCCATCCAGAATAAAGCGTGGAAAGAAGAATAAGCAATCAAGGAAGAAGAAGAGTAAGAAGCCTAAATTCGTGGTGGAAGAAAGCAAAGATATCATTCTTCCGCGATGGAAATTACTCTTGAAAGAATTCTTCCCACAGGATTTCTTTGATGATATTGAAGATGAAGTTTGTGAAACTGTTGCTTGTAATACAGTTAACATACTTAGTGGTGATGATTATTCTATAGATAAGGCTCAAGATGTGATGAATTTGAATGATCTATCTTCTTTCACACTAAATGATCTGTTTTTACTTCCAGAACAGGTGAAACACGCTCTTATTGAGGCACTAAAATGTTCTAATGCTTCTCAATCTCTGAATTCTCAAACATATACATGTACCTCATGTTGTACATCTATTGCCTTCACAGATGAAGATTTACTATTGGGGTCAAAGCCTCACAATAGACCTTTATTTGTTTCAGGATATCTCCGCGAGCAAAGAGTTAGTCAAATTCTTATCGATAATGGCTCAGCAGTTAATATAATGTCTAAATCCACAATGAAACAATTAGGCATCACATTGGAGGAATTGTCAAAAAGTCGTTTAATGATCCAAGGTTTTAACCAAGGGGGACAACGAGCAATAGGCATGATTCGCTTAGAACTCATCATCGGGGATTTAAAAGCTAATACCATATTTCATGTCATTAATTCTAAGACCACCTATAAGTTGTTATTAGGTCGACCTTGGATCCATGGAAATGGGGTAATAACTTCTAGCTTACACCAATGCTTCAAGTTTCATCAAGACGGTGTGAAGAAAGTTGAGGTTGATACTAATCCCTTCACGGAAGCAGAATCTCACTTTGCAGACGCAAAATTTTATACACAAAGTGATGTAGTGGAAGAGATTATATGCGCGGAGATTCCTATGATTGAAAGTCCCAAAGAAGTGGAAGTAAAATCGATGGAAGAAGCATTTGAGGCAAGTATAAATACTTCTGAGGTTCAAGATTCCCCAAAAGAAGAACCTTTACAACCTTCACATTCTCCTATTTTGAGATATATCCCTTTATCCCGAAGGAAGAAGGGTCAATCACCATTCACCGAGTGCTCAAAAAAGGTAAAAGTTGAAGATTTTAAAATCTTGAAAGAAAGTTTTACCATACCGCTCACAAGGATGACAAACCAATGAGTCAAGAATTCATCAGTGGAATATATTGACGAGAAGGTTATCAACAAAGATACTTGTAGTCCTAATGAACGGATTGAAGACGTGTATGATCCTAAGGCATACAAACTTCTAGCAAATGCAGGATATGACTTTACAACTTGCACCAGGAGGATGGAAAGTTTAAAGATCTTTGATAATGAAAGACCAAGACTCTCTGAAACACAAAAGAACCTTTTGAAGAAAGGTTATGCTGTACCTCATTCCAATGCTGGAATTGGTTATACAAACTCAGAACCAATTCGTATAACTAGGAAGGGGAAAGAGAGAGTTGAAGGTATGCATTATATCTCGACAGAAGAAATTGATGATTCAAAGGAAGAGAATGGAGTTAGTGAAAGGATCTCTGTCTTTGATCGACTTGAAGTTCAAACTACTTGTCCATCTGTCTTCAAAAGATTGAGTGCATCTAGAAAAGATGAGGAGGATCAACATCATACTTCAACTCGTTCTTCGGTTTTTCAAAGATTAAGTGTATCTACGACAAATGAAGAAAATAAGGGAAAAAATTCGGTCTTCCATTGCATGTCACATGAAAGTAAAGTGAAACCCTTGAAAGAGAAACAATTGGTTAAAGTAGACGATATGAAAGAAATTCAAAGTGTCATTCCTTCACGAATGAAGAGAAAAGCCTCCCTCTTAATAAATACAGAGGGTCCTTTAAGAGTGAAGCAACATTTCATTATCTCTACTAATCCAACAAAAGAAGATTATGATGAGAATTATACAGAAGATAATGTTACTTGCCATCATGTTTCTATTGAAGAGACTTCAGACTCAGAGACTTCTGAGGAGGATGTTGATGAAGCTCCAATAACATTAGAAGATGGGAGCCAATCAACTGTTGACGAACATAAGGAGACAAACCTTGGTACAATGGAAGCACCTCGTATAACTTTTCTAAGCGCGTTTCTCTCTCAAGAAGAAGGCAATTACATAAAATTGCTGATGGAATATAAAGATGTCTTTGCTTGGTCATACAAAGAAATGTCAGGACTTGACCCCAAAATTACAGTCCATCATCTCACGATTAAACAAGGTTATCGACCAGTTAAGCAAACACAACGTCGCTTCTGACCAGAACTTATTCCTCAAATTGAAATAGAGGTTAATAAGTTGATTGAAGCTGGATTTATTCGCGAAGTACAATACCCAACATGGATAGCGAATATTGTTCCCGTGAAGAAGAAAAATGGACAACTTCGTGTTTGTGTTGATTTTCGTGATCTGAATAATGCATGTCCAAAAGACGATTTTCCGTTGCCCATCACAGAAATTATGGTGGACGCTACCACAAGTCATGAAACTTTATCCTTCATGGATGGCTCATCAGGGTATAACCAAATCCGAATAGCTCTTGAAGACGAAGAAATGACTGCATTTCGCACTCCGAAAGGAATATATTGCTATAAAGTAATGCCATTTGGACCTGAAGAATGCTGGAGCCACTTATCAACGTGCTATGCAAATAATTTTTGATGATATGTTACACAAACATGTTGAATGCTACGTAGATGATTTGGTCGTTAAATCCAAGGAAATGACAAATCATTTACAGGATTTGAAAACAGTCTTTGACCGCTTAAGAAAATATCAGTTAAAGATGAATCCCCTCAAATGTGCATTTGGTGTGACTTCAGGAAAATTTCTTGGCTTCATTGTAAGACACCGAGGAATCGAGATTGATCAATAAAAAATTGATGCTATCCAAAAGATGCCAGAACCTCAAAACTTGCAACAGTTAAGGAGTCTCCAGGGACGTTTAGCCTATATTAGAAGATTTATCTCAAATTTGGTGGGCCATTATCAACCCTTCCAGAGATTGATGAAGAAAGATACAAGGTTCGAATGGGATAAAGCATGTCAAAATGCTTTTGATAGCATAAAGAAATATTTTCTTAATCCTCTAGTATTAGGTGCGCCTATAAGAGGAAAACCTTTGATCTTATATATTGCTGCACAAGAAAGGTCACTTGGAGCATTGCTTGCACAAGAAAGTGAAAAAGGTAAAGAACAAGCACTCTATTATTTGAGTAGAACTTTGACTGGAGCCGAATTAAACTACTCTCCAATCAAAAAAATGTGTCTTTCACTCTTTTTCGCTATTGATAAATTGAGGCATTACATGCAAGCTTTCACAGTGCACTTGGTAGGAAAAGCAGACCCGATTAAATACATCTTATCGAGACCTGTTATCTCTGAAAGACTAGCAAAATGGGCAATTTTGCTTCAACAATATGACATTGTCTATGTTCCACAAAAGGATGTTAAGGGGCAGACAGTAGCAGATTTTCTAGCAGATCATCCAGCCCCATCAGATTGGAAGTTATCTGAAAATTTGCCTGATGAAAAAGTCTTGTACGTTGAAACCACTAATCCTTGGGCTATGTATTTTGATGGAGCATCACGGAGAAATGGGGCGGGAGCAGGTGTAATTTTCATTTCACCCGAACATCACATGCTACCATATAGTTTTGCATTTGCTGAATTGTGTTCTAATAATGTTGCTGAGTATCAAGCGCTCATCATTGGTCTTCAAATGGCGTTAGAGATCGGGATAACACATGTGGACATCTACGGTGACTCTAAGTTGGCAATTAATCAATTATTATTAGAGTATGATGTGAAACATGAAGACTTGATACCTTACTTCAATCTTGCTAAGGCTTTATTGGAAAAATTTAAAAGTGTAAGCCTAGAGCATGTCCCAAGGTTAGAAAATAATAAAGCAGACGCCTTGGCAAATCTTGCTACTGCGCTCACAATTTCTGAGGATGAAATCTTCAATATTCCTCTCTGTCGAAGATGGATCATGCTCCCTGTTGAAAATAATCTTCAAAGAGCAAATATGATATCAGTTTATGTCATTGAAGAGGAAGATTGGCGGCAACCTATCATTGACTATCTTGAGCATGGAAGACTCCCTACAAACCCTCGTCAGAAGAGTGAAATACGAAGAAGAGCAGCTCGTTTTATCTATTATAAAGATACACTCTATCGTCAATCATATGAAGGACTTTTTCTTCGGTGTCTTGGAAAAGAAGAATCAATTCAAGCACTAGAAGAAGCTCATTCAGAAGTTTATGGTGCTCATCAATTAGGCCCAAAACTCCATTATCAATTGAAGAGAACGGGATATTATTGGCCTACGATGGTTCAAGATTCAATGCAATATGCAAAAAGATGTGAAGCTTGTCAATTCCATGCTAACTTTATACATCAATCTCCAGATCCATTACATCCTACTGTGGCTTCTTGGCCTTTTGAAGCATGGAGACTTGATCTTGTTGGACCAATAACACCTAAGTCGTCAGCGGGACATTCTTATATTCTCTCCGGAACTGATTACTTCTCAAAATGGGCCGAAGCAATCCCGTTAAAGGAAGCAAAGAAAGAACATGTAGCAGATTTTATTCGCACCTATATCATTTATCGATATGGAATTCCTCGCTATATTGTAACAGATAATGGGAAACAATTTTCCAACAGTTGGATTGATAAATTATGCAAAAAGTTTGGCTTCAAGCAATACAATTCTTCCATGTACAATGCCGCAACAAATGGATTAGCAAAGGCATTTAATAAAACATTGTGCAACTTGTTGAAGAAAATGGTCTCAAAGACGAAAATAGATTGGCAAGAGAGGATTGGAGAAGCATTGTGGGCATACAGAACTACTTACCGCACTCCTACTCAAGCTACACCTTATTCTCTTGTTTATGGAGTGGAAACTGTCCTACCTTTAGAAAGAGAGATTCCATCCTTACGCATGACAATTCAAGAAGGACTAACTGAGGAAGAAAATGCCAAAATACGTCTTCAAGAGTTATAAGCACTAGATGAAAAGAGGCTTGATGCACAACAATCCTTAGAATGTTATCAAGCACGCATGTCTAAAGCTTTCAACAAAAGAGTATGACATCAATCTTTTGAAGTTGGCGATCTTGTACTTTCAGTTCGAAGACCCATCATCACAACTCGACATACAGGGAACAAGTTCACGTCCAAATGGGATGGACCCTATGTTGTGAAGGAAGTCTACACAAATGGAGCATACAAGATAGTTGACAAAGATGGACTACAGATTGGCCCTATCAACGACAAGTTTCTTAAGAGATATTATGCTTAAATTGTAAAGCTCCTAATCGTAAGAGCCTAAACTGCATGATATTGTACTTGAACTACGTTCGACTTGATCCCTATTCATATAAAGGGTACGTAGGCAACTTAAAGGAAACTTTGAGTTCAGTTAAACAAAAAAAAAATCTCTTTGTACTTGAACTACGTTATGACTTGATCCCTATTCATATAAAGGGTACGTAGGCAGCTTAAATAAAATTAAGTTCAGTCAACCAACCAAAAAAAATTTCATTGCATTATAACTTGTTTTTGAGTTATTAAAAGATGTATAAACAATTTGAGGAAACTACAAGTTCTTTCAATGATAAACAAAGGGGGAATAAATAGTCCATCCAACTGAAAGCAATAAAATAAAAGGGAGATAAGCAGTTCGTTCATAACAAGAATAAAAAAAATACAAAACGATAAATGTCAACAACTCCTGAAAATCAAAGAAAGAAACTCAAAGAAGCCATTGGTAGTCTTTCAACTCTTCACGAGACCTTTCTAATATCTGACGAAGATTATTCAAAAACTTCACATCTGATTCAGTCATAGTCGGAACATTCTCAAGGGCACTAACTTCTTCACGTATTTTTTAGGCTTCAAATCTTTGATGATTAAAACTTTCTTCATTCTCCTCATTTTGAACTTCCAGTGCCACATGCTCCGCTTCTAATTCTTTGATCTTTGCTTTTAATTCTTCGATTTCCCAAGTAATTGCCATTGAACGTTGCTGGAATCCATCTTGATTTATAAGTAAACTACCCTCTTTCAAAGATATTTCCTCCAAATGAGACTTGTGATCCACTAGCTGACGATCTCGATCTACTGCAGTCAATTGAGACGAAAATGATGATTGCAACTCGTTATACTTCTTAACTTCCTGAAAATACTGGTTCACATTATTTTGTAGAGACACTGAATCAATGGCATTAATTTCTGAAATGGCGTGAAGTATTTTTTGTACTTCCCCCTCGATATTCAGAACCATTTCAAAAGAAGTATGAATAAGTTTTTGTCGAATACTTTCCCACATGGCTAAAGCAGTTTGGCGCCGAAAATTTGAGATAACATCGTCTGTACAAAAATTGGAAATTTCTGAATGAGGGATGCAAATCTTCTTTCCTCTGTTTTGCTCATCGTTGACTCTTTTAATGGGAGAACTATCAGGTATCGCAGTAAAATCTTTCTCCAACGCCGTAGAATTTTGTACATCAGCAACCGCAGAATCAAAAGCATTAGGACTCGTGAATGAATGATCACTATGTTGTCCTTGAATTTCTTGAACTAAATCATCACAAGGAAGCTATTAAAAAAATCAAGTAAAACAAAAGAAAATTTACTTGTTTAAAAAAAAGGTGGTGTGGTTGTTATTAAAAAAAAAGATATGAGAAGAGATAATTTACCAAAGCTGCAGCTTGATTCGGAAAATTGGAAGCACTTGGAACATCATCGAAAAAATCATCGTCATAAGAGATGGCTTCTTTAATTTTTTAGGCCTTTTCCAATGTCGATCACCGGTACTACTGTTGCTGTCATTTTTATCCCTGAAAATGTTGATTATCGGTTGCAATAACTCTGCTTCAAGTAGGCAGATTTTTTTACCTCCATGTTCATTGTCGTTGCTGATACCCCTAGGTCGTTTCGGTTTCGATGGTAAAGGAAGAGAGCTAGCTACTAGAACATCAAAGCCTTCTTTCAGATAATCTCCATGCTTATTTAACCACCAACTCTTATAACGTCGAGAGACTTGATCATGAGGATTTGAAGCAGGTACTGGAACATATACTTGAGACGATGACTTAGAACGAACGCAAATTCTCCAATGGCGTAGGACATTGTCCAAGTCAATAGAAGGAGAATCTCCCAAGTCATTGGGTATAGCTTGATGAAACCCAAATTGCCTACTAAATCGGCAAGGACTATATGATTCTATTATCATAGAAGTTCTATGCCTTGACGATAAATAACATGATCGAAGATTCACAAAGTATGAGATGAATAAAAATACCAAGTTGCCGTTATCTGTTAAGAGCTCACCTTTAAAATAAAGGTTCACATGCCAAAATACAAATTTTCCTCCATGAATCAACTCACGAGCTTGCAAATCATCAAAATGCTTAGCCCCACATTCGCCCTAAAAAGTAGTCATCATCGGACCTTTAACTTCCGTGAGAATTTTATAATGAGTGTTAAAGTAATGAGCAAGCCAACCATAAATATAATGCACAGGGAAACAAGCCTCAGAGCGACCAGCTAAAGGAGAAGAATTGCTGATTTTTCCTAATCCATGATAAATGTTGGCAAGGACTGGAACGACAAGACTGTAAATAAAACCCTCAGCCATTGAGCTAGCAGTCTTAAAAACCCCCGGGCGAATGAAATTGTTACCTTTATAAGGAAACACAAATATACACAGCCAACAAGAAAGAAAAGCAGTCAGATATGTTTTCTCTTTCCATTCATCTTTGACACCAAGATCATAAAATATTTTCTCTTCTTCATTTGACCATTCACGCTTTTTGGAAGACAAACTGTTTGGATTATTAATTGATCGAGGACGACCCATTTTTTAGGTTTTTTGGAAGGAGGTTTTAAATATTTTAAAACACCTTTGTACCAAAAAGAGATCCAAGCTTCAATGGGAATTTGAGACGGGTCAGACCTTAAAGATGCAATACGATGATACGCGGTAAGGAGAAATTCACAACTTTTGGGAAGTCGTTCATTCTTATCAGTCGAAAGTGTCAATTCTTTACTACATGGAACAACTTCATCATAAAACTTTCCCCTTATAGGGAGACCCACAAACTTCCATGAATCCCATAAAGAGATAGATAATTCACCAGAAGATGTATGAAGAGTGTTTGTTGATGGACACCAAGCTTCACAAAAGGCTCGAACTATATTACAGTCATGATCATATGCGTAAAGGGAAGCAAGCACAGCATAAGTAAACGCGCATTATGAAGTAGTTTGCCACTCCGACCAACTACAGTCTCCAACCATTCCCAATAATAAGAGACATGAGAGAATTCTCCATGGATCTTTAGTGAAGGACCCCAACGAGTTTCACCCGAAATTATTCGGCGACCTAAAGTTGGTTCAAGATCATCATTAAAAGGCTTGGTGTGTATGGGAGACTACAAAATCCATACTTTTGAAGAATTATGAGCTACTAATTTCTCCACAGACCATTTGGCCAGCGAGCCAGAATCATCCAAGCATGGCCATTTCTTTGCAAAAGGACCGTCTTTCGGCTCATTCAAAACAAGAAGAACTTCATCTCTACTTAATTGATTTTCATCCTCCAAAATAGATAAATACTTTTTTTTAGAGCCAACATGTTCTAGAAAATATACCATGATCCTAAAAAGAAAAAGTTGAAAAAAAATATACACATCTGAGAATATATACATACGCATCAATATGGTGACATAAATATGTAAAATAAAATAAAAGACAAACAAAAATATATATGTCATCACTACTATAATCAAAAGCCGAGATTGTCAGGAAGGAAGGTGAGTCAATATCTTCAGAAAGATTATCAACAATATCACATGTAAAAGAATTATTTCCAAAGCCAGCACATGAGAATGTTATCATTGTCAGGAAGGTGAGTCAATATCTTCAGGAATGTGATCAACGATAGCACATGTGAAAGAATTGTTTCCAAAGCCAGCACATGAGAATGTTATCATTGTCAAGAAGATGATCAACAATATCACATGTAAAAGAATTGTTTCCAAAACCAGCACATGAGAGTGTTATCATTATCAAGAAGGTGAGTCAATATCTTCAGGAAGGTGATCAACAACAACCCATGTGAAAGAATTGTTACCAAAGCCAGCACATGAGAGTGTTATCATTGTCAGTAAAGTGAGTCAATATATTCAGGAAGGTGATCAACAACAGCCTATGTAAAAGAATTGTTACCAAAGCCAGTACATGGGAGTGTCGTCACTGTAAAGAAGATACCACTATCTCTAACATGGGGGCATCGCCGTCGAAGATCGAGAATAATCATTTTTGTAAAAAAAAAAGGGAAAAGAGGACACTACAATAAAAATATGCATACAATCACAAGTGTTCATATATGGTAGTTGCATACCTTTTCTTCGAGAGCGTTTGATTAGACTCCTCTCCCAATCAAATTTTGAAGTTGTGATGCCGCATGTATACGTAAAAGATGATAATAGTAATTCCTGCCAGTAAAAAAAAGCACCCTCACCGATTGGTTGGTATGAACATACAAATAAAAGTTGCAGGTTGCAATTAAAGAGACAAATTTGCAAGTTATAATTGCCAATTTAAAACAAAACAAAACCAAAAAAAAAATATATCTCTTACCTAGAGAGCAGGAATGAGGATGGGTGTAAGATAATCTCGAAGACGAAAGAAAGCTCTGACGATCTAAGATAATCTCGAAGACTCTGAACATCCAAGACGATTCGAAGAATACGAAGATCCAAAGCAATCTGAAGAATTCAAAAACTAAATACTCTGAAGAATTTGAGGATTGAAGAGCACCAAGATCAAAGACAACTCAAAGACTATAAAGATCCAAGACGACTTGAAGGATTATTCGAAGACAAATACTTTGAAGATCAAGATCCCACAAGCCCGGAGAATTATAGTGTTCAAGATAGAAGATTTCAACCAGTCAATCCTTTGATCCGAGAATACGTCGATCGACCCTCGAGTCAAAGTTTATACTTTTGAAAAAGCATCAGAGGATATTTATTAGAGATTGTAACTACTCAAATCATCAATACAAATCATTTATTCCGCATTTATTTCTCCATATCGAAATCTCTGTGTGAACAAGAACGAAATAGCTCACAACCTTATCACTTTCATTTTATATGATAATGTGCCTAGATTAGGAAGTGAAGAAGAAACAACCCTAGACTCATGGAATAAGTTAGATAAGTTGTATCTTATGAAGTGAAGTGCTTACCTAATAGGAGAGATTATTTGGATTTAAGATAGATTTCCAGTAAATTAATGGAAGATATAATCTTTGATGCATCAAAAACACTTTGAATTGTCCAATATTGAAGAGAATGTTAATTCTAAAAATCAAGCAATCATTCTTCTTAATGCATTACAAGATTTTTATAGTGATGTTAAGACTACAATCAAATATAGATAGGATAGTTTGAATCTGGAATTTGTTGTAGAACTAAAATCAAAAGAGTTGGAACTTAAAACAGAAAGAACTAGTAAAGGTCTTGTAACCAGAAGATAAAAGACATTAGAAAGTTAAGGCGAAAACCTAGATCAAATCTAAATTTAGTAAATAAATTTAAAGATGCTACAAATATAATAAAGGACGTAATAAAGAAGAATTATCCTGATTATTGGGAATTTGAAGGGTTGTAGAACCTAAAATCCCTGATCAAAGAACGATAAAAAAAAAATACAATACAAAGAATAAATAATAAGGGCTGATAAATAATACAATAATTTATACAGATTCACCACTAAATGGGCTACGTCCGATCTTCTAAAGACTTTGCAGATTCTAACTAATGAAGTTGAAGATTACACAATTGATCGAGGGAAATAATAAAGAGCGCTAATAATTATACATAACCTTCGTATTAGAGTTTAACAGTTTTAGTTAGAGTAAATGGTTAGTTAGTAGTTAGTTTCATTATTTACCATTTTACCATATTGTATAAATACAGTGTAATCTTCTATCATCAATACAAGTCACTCATTATTTACTTTCTCTCTCTCTCTAGCATCTCTCTAACATGGTATCAGTTGATCATTTCCCACCTTTTCTCTCAATTTCCGCGCCCTAATTCTCCTGATTTCTCCGTCAATTTCCTTTCATTTCCTTCTTATTTTTTTTTCAAGTTTCTCCATTAATGGCCGCCGATCCTTCCTCAACTCCTTCTATAATTTCACCAACTCAGAATTCAGACGAACGAAATCATAATGATCCTTACTACTTGCATCATTCTGACAGTTCAACCTCTGTTTTGGTTTCTCCTCCGTTAAATAGAGATAATTTTCATTCCTGGAGTCGATCGATGCGCCTGGCTTTGTCCGTGAAGAATAAAATTGGATTCATTGATGGTACTTTAACTTGTCCTTCTGAAAGCAATTTGGCACAGATATGGATTCGAATCAACGATGTTGTTGTTTAATGGTTGTTGAATTCCGTTGCCAAGGATATATCTGCTAGTCTTCTTTATACCGATTCTGCATCTGAAATCTGGAATGATCTTAAAGATCAGTTTCAACAAGAGAATGGACTACGAATTTTTCAGCTTCGTCGTGACTTGATGAATTTAACTCAAGGAGATCTCCCTGTCAATGGCTATTTCACGAAACTCAAGATTATTTGGCAAGAAATGATGGAATATAGTCCTAAAATCTCCTGCTCTTGTGGAGAAATTAAGAAATTGAATGCTTATTTTCAACGTGACTACTTTCTCAGCTTTCTAATGGGACTGAATAGTTCATATGAACAGA
Source organism: Gynostemma pentaphyllum (assembly GCA_028015215.1). Taxonomy (NCBI): domain Eukaryota; kingdom Viridiplantae; phylum Streptophyta; class Magnoliopsida; order Cucurbitales; family Cucurbitaceae; genus Gynostemma; species Gynostemma pentaphyllum. Next base: position 68,141,079 of record CM051355.1, on the reverse strand, counting down.
TTGTATCTCAAATCCTTTTAATGGATCCTCTGCCTCCTATCAACAAGGCTCGTTCTCTTGTTCTTCAAGAACAACGTAAACGTAGCATAAAACCTCTTGAAAATACTATTCCTTCTGACTCTTTGGCTTTTGCTATTGTTCCTCCTAAGCATTCAAATCCGAACAACTACAGGAAGAAAGATCGTCCTATGTGTACTCATTGTGGTATTTCTGGCCATACATTCGATAAATGTTACAAATTACATGGCTTTCCTCCTGGTTTCAAGTTCAGATCGAAGACAACTCGTTCTCCTGGGTTTTCTCATAATGGCAATTCTGCTTTTGGCCCTGCAAATATTGGCAATTATGCCTCTGCTCCTGCAAATATTGGCAATTATAGTCCAGCAAGTGCAAATCTAATTCCTTGCAATTCATCCAGCTCAAATTTCAATGCAAATGAATTGAGTAAAACTCAATATCAACAACTTATCAATCTGTTGGCTTCTCAAAATGGAGATAATGCACATGGAGCTTCTTCCTCTAATGTTGCTTCTACAGCTCATGTTGTAGGTAAATGTCTATTTTTACCTGATGCTTTTGTTACTCATTCATCAATATGGATTATTGACTCCGGAGCTACACATCATATTTGCTATGAGAAATCTTCCTTCCAGAATTTAAAATATGTGAGTAACACATATGTGACTCTACCAAATAATCAGAGTATAACAGTTTCAGCTATGGGAGATATTTTCCTCAATAATTCTATCAAACTGACTGGTGTTTTCTACATTCCTGAATTTCATTACAATCTTATATCTGTGAGTGCATTAACAAGATCTTCTTCTCTGTTTCTCTATTTTATTGCCACTGATTGCATAATTCAGGACATGTCAACTTCGAAGATGATTGGCAAGGGTAATCTGCAACAAAAATTATATTTTTTCAAGGCTAATCCACCTGCTATGATATGTTCTGCTGCATTACAGAAACCTACTATTCATACTTGGCACGATCGATTGGGGCATCTATCTTTTATGTCTTTACATTTGCTGCATAATAAACTTGATCTTGTATTACCTATGCACATGGATCAATCTATTGACCCTTGTTCTATTTGTCCCTTAGCAAAACAACGAAGGTTGTCTTTTTCTTCAAATAATCATATGTCAGCTAATTCTTTTGAATTGATTCATTGTGACACATGGGGACCTTATCAATATCCTACTACTCAAGGTTATTTGTATTTTCTTACTCTTGTTGATGACTATTCCAGATTTACTTGGGTCTACTTGATGAAACAGAAGTCCGATGCTTTATTCATTGTTCCCCGTTTCTTTAAGCTAGTTAAGACTCAATTTGGAAAATCCATACAGAAATTTCGCTCGGATAATGCACCTGAGCTTAAGTTTCATCAGTTTTTCAATGACAATGGTGTTCTACATCAGTTCACTTGTGTTGAAACTCCACAGCAAAATTCAGTGGTGGAAAGGAAACATCAACACCTGCTTAATGTAGCTCGAGCACTTTATTTCCAATCACGAGTTCCTGTCAGATTTTGGGGTGAATGTATTCTCACAGCTACCTATTTGATAAACAGAACCCCATCTCCTTTATTAGCCAACAAATCTCCATTTGATCTTCTCTATAATACTCCAATGGATTATAATTTTCTAAGAGTTTTTGGCTGCCTATGCTTCATATCTACCTTATCTCATAATAGAAGAAAATTTGATCCACGGGCAAGACAATATGTTTTTATGGGTTATCAACCAGGAATCAAAGGCTATAAAGTGTATGATATTCAAGCAAAGCAATTTTTCTTTTCCAGAGACATTATTTTTCATGAACACTTGTTTCCTTTCAAAGATATTTCTCCTCCTCCTGATGCTATTGATATTTTTGGAGAAATAGTTCTACCTAATCCTTTGACTACTTCTTATATTGCTCCTGTTTCACCATAATATCCTATACTTCCAACTACTTCCCATTCTAATTCCTTGCCAGCTGCTACTGTTGTTGATATTCAAAATGCTTCTTCTATTCCACCCACTTCCCAACAACAGGTCATTCCTCGCAGATCTGCTAGATCTTTTTACCCACCTACATATTTACAAGATTTTCATTGTAATTTGATTTCAAAGTCACCTTTCAATACTGAATCACAGCCTACTTATCCTTTACATTCAGTTTTGTCTTATGACAAATTATCTGTTCAACACAAGGCTTTCACCCTAAATGTCTCCCTGCATTATGAGCCACAATTTTACCATCAGGCAGTCAGGTTTGAGCACTGGAGGTAAGCAATGACAGATGAATTACAAGCTTTGGAAAGAACACATACTTGGAGCATTGTTCCTCTTCCTTCTTCACATCACGCCATAGGAAACAAATGGGTTTATTGTATTAAATACAAGAAAGTCGGAAGTATTGATCGTTACAAGGTACTTTTGGTTGCAAAAGGATACAATCAATTAGAAGGAATTGACTATCTTGAAACATTTTCCCCGGTTGCTAAAATTGTTACTATCAAAGTGTTGTTATCCCTTGCTGCTCAATACCATTGGACTATTGCTCAAATGGATGTGAACAACGCATTTCTTAATGGTGATCTATTTGAGGAGGTCTACATGACTTTGCCATTGGGATACAAGCCTCTTAATCATGTTCCAATTAAGGGGGAGCAACTAGTTTGCAAATTGAATAAATCCTTATATGGTCTTAAGCAAGCTTCACATTAATGGTTCACCAAGTTTTCTCATGTTCTCTTTTCTTTTGGTTTCAAACAATCACAATCTGATTGTTCACTTTTTACTAAAGGCCATGGTGCTTCATTTGTTGCTCTCTTGGTATATGTCGATGACATAGTTCTTACTGGCCCATCGACTATAATTATACAGCAGGTCAAGTCTTATCTTCACAAAAACTTTCTTCTTAAGGATCTAGGTGATCTCAAATACTTCTTAGGTCTTGAAATATCAAGATCACATTCTGGAATTTTCTTATCCCAACGCAAGTATTGTCTTCAACTTCTTGATGACACGGGTTTCTTGGCTTGTAAACCTAATCACCTTCCAATGGATCCCAAGTTGAAGTTAGCTTCCAAGGATGGTTCTCACCTGTCTTCTGAAGCAGCCAGTTCATATAGAAGATTAATTGGTCGTTTGTTGTATTTAACAATCTCACGACCTGATATCACTTTTAGTGTTCACAAACTTAGTCAATTCATATCCGCCCCAACAACAACTCACCTTGCTGCGGTTCATTACTTATTGAGATATCTCAAACGATCTCCGGGCCAAGGTATTAAATTTCCCATTTCTGCTACTCCTCTCCAGCTGCGTGCTTTCGTTGATGCAGATTGGGGGGCCTGTTTAGATACACGAAAATCTGTCACTAGTTTTTGTTTTTTTCTTGGTGATTCACTTGTTTCATGGAAAGCAAAGAAACAATCAACTGTTTCCCGTTCCTCAGCCGAAGCAGAGTATCGCGCTCTTGCGCTCGTTACTAGTGAGTTAGTATGGTTATCAAGTTTATTAAAGGATTTACATATTCCTTTTCAAGTTCCAGCTGCGGTGTTTTGTGATAATTTGGCAGCGATTCAAATAGCTACTAACCCGACATTTCACGAAAGAACGAAGCATATCGAAATCGATTGTCACTTTGTACGTTATAAAATTTCTGATGGGTTAATCAAGCTCTTACCAATCCGTTCTTCTCTTCAACTTGCTGATCTTTTCACCAAAGCTCTACCTTTTAATTCTCTATTTCCCTTGTTATCCAAGATGGGTGTTTATGACATTTACAACCCACCTTGAGGGGGAGTATTAGAGTATAATAGTTTTAGTTAGAGTAAATGGCTAGTTAGTAGTTAGTTTCATTATTTACCATTTTACCATATTGTATAAATACAGTGTAATCTTCTATCATCAATACAAGTCACTCATTATTTACTTTCTCTCTCTCTCTAGCATCTCTCTAACACTTCGAGAATTCAAAATAACCCAAAGTTATCTTTCTGCTAAAGAACAAAATTGACAAGACTTTGGTTTAGGTTAATTTATAGGCTTTAATTTGGATATGGCCCATAAGTCTTTGAATGGGGTAATGGGCTTTTGAATTGATTTAGATTTTGATCCACTAAACCTAACATGTGAGACTTTGAGGATACAACCAACCTATAGAGATGGAAAAATGTTTTTTTCAGCTATCCTTTTTTGTTTTATTTTATTTTATTTTTATCAAATCTAGGTTTACCTCTTTTTCTTTAAAAAAATCTGTGTTTTTTAATAAGATTTTAGTACTGTGTATTAAAGCTAAAGATCGAGAAAGTATGATGAATACAGGGACGGACCAGTGCCCCCCCTCAAGTTTTTAATAGTTTGTCAAAAAGAAGTGTATAAACATTATGATGCTTGGCAGAGTGGAAGAATGAGTTTCCGACTTCAGCAAGAGCAGAGATTCGATTCCACAAATGAGCTTTTATTTTATATTTTATATTTTGTATATGGTATATTTATACGTATACTCATGATTAATTTGCAACTTTTTGTTTTTGTTAATTAATTAATCTTCATTTAAAATTAGTGAATTCATTTTTATTAATTTTTTGTTTTGTATTATTGAATGATCAATATTATTATTGTTTTCATATTTTGAATTGAGATATTTTAAATTAAAATTCAATAATTTTTCAACTTTTTGTTACTTTTTATGATTTTGATAAATTTATTATATAATAAAAGTGTCAATTTTGAATTTTTATTAAAAAAAAAAACCATTTATGTAGATATCCCTAGATTATGTATAAGAATCTAATCCACACTTATCTTTTTAATTTATCATATATAATTATCCTAACTGAAATTAACCTATTCTTCAAGGGAAAAAAATGTTATTAGTATGAATTAAAACCGTTTTTAATGTAAACAATAAATGTTAAAATTTATATTTACTTAATTTAATTTTCAATGAGTTTTTACTTTAAATTTTATTTTTTGATTTAGTGATTATAATTATAATTATATATGTACTTGTGCGTGTGCCCCTCCTGATCTTTAATCCTAGATCCGTCACTGGATGAATAGATATTTTCCATACAAGTGTGTCATCGATTTATATTATTATCTATCATCATTATATTTATGATATTTATTAGATGAACGATATATATTTTTTAATTCAACTCAACAAACAAACTATTGAAAGTAATAATCGATTATATATTACTTTGTTTATAGTTACTAAAATTGTGGTTTTTTTTATTAAAGTTATATTTAATGCTTTGTTCACCGTAAAAAAATTTAATTGATATATTATTTAATATGAAATATATAATTGATATGCATTTTCAAATTTGGTTCAACAATTAGGATTATAAATTTTTATGTTCGATTAAAAAAAACTTAAAAAAGATAGTATTTGGAACATGTAAAGGTTAAAAATGTAAAATTATTTTGGAGGGCCCACCACATTCATGTAAATTGTGTCAATAAATGTAAATTTGGATATTTTTTAAAAATTGAAACATATTGGTTACTTTTTTTAAATGAAACTTGTAGTTGTAGATTAAGTACAATTGCATAAAAAATTATGAAATTATGCATGCATATCTAAGTATCTTTTTCTATAATCAGGTTTCTTGATATCATGGAGGTTTTTTTTTTTTTTTTTTACTTGGATATTGTTAGAATAAAAATATGATGTATTATAATATTTTTCCATTGCCTCTCTGCTTTTTGGTCTCCTATTATTAAGCTCCACGTGTAATCCTTCTGGCTATTTATTTCATTGTTTTCTTCCTTTTCTGAAGGACAATATACTGTAGCAACTTTTGTCTTGTCTCCTTTTTCTCTCTGCCATTCTTTAGATATTATTTGTTTGATGTATATTTTTAGATAATTTAAGTTGATATCGTTTGCCATTCGTAGGAAAGAGAGAGAAAACTTGGTGATTTTTTTTTAGCCTGCTGTAAGTAAATATACGAAGGATTGTTAATAATGGCTATTCAACCGTCGGGGAAGGATATATGATTAAATTTACCTTTATTAGCTTAAATTTTTAGGTTTAAGGGTGATTTAACATATTTAATATGATATTAGAGTATCTGAGTTCAAACTTATGTGATGACATTTTCTCTCCATTTAAATTTCACATGTGTTTGGGTCTTATGCAAATATTCAAACCCACATGTGAAGGGAAGTGTGAAATGAGACTTAGATTGAGCTCAGCCAAAATTGAAGACTTTGACAGTTACAGTTTTGCCCAGCTGGTTTGTTACAAGAAGAGTTTGTTGCAACTGTTTTCTGGCGCCAATTCAGCTACTTCATCTTCTTCTATTTAAGCTTGGTAAAAAGGAGTGTCAAAGTGTGAGAATGTAATTTCTGAGTTCATTGTATGAGATATTAATAAAGAAAGCCTTTGTGAGAAAGGACGTAGGAATATTCCGAACCTCTATAATTCTTGTGTTCAATTCTCTCTCTTCTCTTTGTTTTCTTAATTCATGAGTATAGAGTTAGCTTGTGAATGTTCAATTGTTCTTAGTCTTGTTGTGAGTGTTCTTAGAGATAGAGATCTGTGAATTCTTGATCCTTGGCAGCAAGCATAGTTGGCTTGATTCTTACAAATTTGGTATCAGAGCCTTGAAATCGAAGAAACCAGAAACTCGTTTGTCCAAGAACTGAAGCAACCTTCAAAGATGAGTCTTACCAGATTTGAGGTTGAGAAGTTTGATGGGAAGGGAGATTTCTCCCCGTGGAAAAGAAAGATCAGAGCTCTCCTTGTTCAACAGAAAGTGTCAGCTGCTTTACAAGATCCAAAAGACATGTCTGCTGAACTCAAAGAACTTGTGAAGAAGGAGATGCAGGAAGTAGCCTAAAGCATTATCATCTTGCATCTCTCAGACAATGTACTGAGGCAGGTTGACGAAGAGGAATCCGCATCCGATCTCTGGAACAAACTTGACAAATTGTTCCTATCCAAATCGATCCCAAATACAATCTTCTTGAAGGAAAAGCTCTTCAATTACAGAATGGATCAACAAAAATCAATGGATGAAAATCTTGATGATTTCAAGAAATTAATCAGTACCCTGGCAAATTCGGGGGAAAAGATTACAGAGAAAGATCAGTGCATAATCATCCTCAATTCACTTCCAGAATCCTTCAAAGATGTTAAATCCGCAATTAAATATGGAAGATCATAACTGAAGATGGAAGAAATCATTGATGCTTTAAGATCCAAAGAGCTTGAAAATAAATATGATAAGAAGGGGAAGAACAATGGTGAAATGCTGTATGTGAAAGGGAAATCTGGAAATAAAGATCTCAAAGGAAAAGGGAAAACAAGATTCAAAGGCAAGGGGAAATCTTTTAGATGTTATCAATGCAACAAAGAAGGACACCTCAGAAGAAATTGTCCTGATCTAAGGCAATATCAAAAGGAAGAAAAGGCTCCAGATCGTGGCAAGATAGCATTGGCTGAGAGAGATACTGAAGATGCAGAAGTGCTTGTTATCTCTGAAACTGCAGCTGATGAGCAATGGATTCTTGACTCTGGATGCTCTTACCATATGACCCCAAATCAGGAATGGCTTGAGAATTATGAAGCCAAGGATGAAGGTCAAGTCTTATTAGGTAATGACCTGGGATGCAAGGTGATTGGAAGAGGGAGTGTAAGAATCAGAATGCACGATGGGCTTGTGAGAATCCTTACTGATGTTAGGTTTGTCCCTGAATTGAAGAGAAATTTAGTGTCTCTTGGAACTCTTGACCAAAAGGGCTATACCTACAATGCACAAGATGGTTGTCTAAAGATCTATCATGGAGATAGAGTAGTGATGAAAGGGGTCAAGAAGAACAGCTTTACCATCTGATTGGAAGCACTGTAACAGGAACTGTAGCCACAGTAAAAAGCATCGAAAATCAGAAGATGACTTTATGGCACAAGAGGCTTGGCCACATTGGTGAGAGGGGGTTAGTTGAACTCTACAAACAGAAGCTTCTTGGGCCTATCAAACTAGAAAAGCTTGAATTTTGTGAGCACTGCATATTTGGAAAAGCCACAAGACTGAAATTTCCAAGATCTCAATACAAGACAAGTGAATCTCTTGCATATATTCACTCTGACTTGAGGGGGCCAGCCAAAGAGGTATCCAATGGTGGAAACAGGTATTTTCTATCTCTTATTGATGACTTCTCAAGAAAAGTTTGGATATATATGCTGAAATCCAAAGATCAAACATTAGAGAAGTTTAAGGAATGGAAAAAGATGGTTGAAGTGCAAACAGGTAAAAAGGTAAAGAAGCTGAGAACTGATAATGGCCTTGAATTTGTAAATGAGGAGTTCAACAAATTATGCAGACAGGAAGGAATGACTAGACACAGGACAGTGAGATTGACACCACAGCAAAATGGGTTGGCAGAGAGGATGAACCGTACAATTCTTGAAAGGGTAAGAGCTCTACTGCAGATGCAAGCTTACCAGGAAATTTTTGGGCTGATGCTGCTTGCACTGCTGTTTACTTGATAAACAAAACTCCTTCAACTGCTATAAACTTGTTAACACCAGAACAACTATGGACTGGAACACCACCTAAATTGGAAAACCTGAAAGTTTTTGGCTGCCTTGCCTATGCTCATATAAAGGAAGGCAAGCTTGAACCAAGAGCCAAGAAATGCATGTTCATTGGCTATCCAGAAGGGGTAAAGGGCTACAAAATGTGGACTGATGATCAGGGAGAAATCAAATGTTTCTTGAGTAGGGATGTGACTTTCAAGGAAGGTGTGATGTACATGAAAGATAAGTCTGATGCAAAAGGAAAAGAGAAGCAGTCAGACAACACTTCAATTGAGGTGGAGAACCCATTACACATATCTGAAATCACTGAACAAAGCCAATCCATCTCCCAGCCAGTCACAGATGAAGCATCTCAGAGCACTGAAACCCAGTCATACCAATTAGCAAGGGATAGATCAAGAAGGATAGTCATACCCTCCACAAAGTATAATGATGCTGACTCTACCTCATTTGCACTCACTATAGAAGAAACCTTAAGTGAAGAAGAACCCCTCACTTTCACTGAAGCCATGAAAAGACCAGACAAGTCCAAATGGGAGAGTGCTATGATTGAGGAGATGAATTCTCTTGAAAAGAACCAAACTTGGGTTCTTACTGACAGAAAACCAGAGAACAAAATAGTTCAATGTAAATGGATCTTCAAAAGAAAACCTCCAGCAACAGAAAAAGAAGATCCAAAATACAAAGCCAGACTTGTGGCTAAAGGCTTTACACAAAGGGAAGAAATAGACTACCATGAGATCTTCTCACCAGTAGTCAAGCACAGTTCAATAAGAGTTCTCCTTGCTCTGGTAAATCAGTATGACATGGAACTTGAACAACTGGATGTGAAGACAGCTTTCCTACATGGGAAGCTCGATGAAGTAATCTTGATGTCTCAGCCAGAAGGTTTCATAGAAAAGGGGAATGAAGACAAAGTTTGTCTCCTTAAGAAGTCACTCTATGGATTAAAGCAATCACCAAGACAATGGTACCTCAGATTTGATGAATACATGCAGAAAATTGGTTTCAATCGCAGCAAATATGACAGCTGCATATATAAAAAATCTACAGGCAAGCATTTGGGAATATTGTTACTTCTTTATGTTGATGACATGCTCATTGCTTCATCAGACATAAGTGAAGTGAACAAACTAAAGAAACTACTTGACAATGAATTTGAAATGAAAGACCTGGGCAAAGCAAGAAGGATACTTGGAATGGACATTCACAGGGAGAGAAACAATGGCACTATACACTTGAATCAATCCAAGTACATTGAAAGAGTACTTAAGAAGTTCAACATGACAGATGCTAAAGCTGTTCAGATTCCCATTGCTTCTCACTTCAAGTTGTCTTGTGATCAGTCTCCATCTAATGACAAAGAAAGGGATGAAATGGCAAATATCCCCTATGCAAATGTTATTGGGTGTGTGATGTATTCCATGGTCTGCACCAGGCCAGACATTGCTCATGCCTCAAGTCTTCTCAGTAGGTACATGGCTAATCCTGGAAAAGAACACTGGCAGGCAGTGAAATGGCTCCTAAGGTACTTACTTGGTTCTTCAAGATATGGAATACTATATGAGAAATCTGTTAACATGAGCACAATTCTTCAAGGGTATGTTGATTCAGATTTCGCAGGGGACAGAGACAAAAGAAGGTCTCTGACTGGCTATGTTTTTACACTCTTTTGAGGAGTTGTAAGTTGGAAATCAGTCTTTCAACCTGTTGTAGCTTTATCTTCCACAGAGGCAGAGTATGTAGCAGCCACAGAAAGTATAAAAGAAGCCATGTGGCTGAAGGGTCTTCTCAGTGAGATTGGCATTACACAGGAAACAGTCAAGGTGTTTTGTGATAATCAAGGAGCTATCTACTTGTCAAAAAATCAGATGTTCCACGAGAGAACTAAACACATAGACATCAAAGTACACTTCATCAGGGATGTCTTATCTCAGGGAGAAATATCAATTGACAAGGTGCACACTGATGACAATCCAGCAGATATGCTCACAAAACCAGTTACTCACCTAAAGTTCAGAAAGTGTTTGAAACTTTTAAGAGTAACTGAGTTTGATCCCCCTTAAAGTGGTCAGTTGATGTTTCACAAGGCTTGTTTATGATACCACTGTTAGTCTAAGTCTCAAGGTGGAGATTTGTGAAATGAGACTTAGATTGAGCTCAGCCAAAATTGAAGACTTTGACAGTTACAGTTTTGCCCAGCTGGTTTGTTACAAGAAGAGTTTGTTGCAACTGTTTTCTGGCGCCAATTCAGCTACTTCATCTTCTTCTATTTAAGCTTGGTAAAAAGGAGTGTCAAAGTGTGAGAATGTAATTTCTGAGTTCATTGTATGAGATATTAATAAAGAAAGCCTTTGTGAGAGAGGACGTAGGAATATTCCGAACCTTTATAATTCTTGTGTTCAATTCTCTCTCTTCTCTTTGTTTTCTTAATTCATGAGTATAGAGTTAGCTTGTGAATGTTCAATTGTTCTTAGTCTTGTTGTGAGTGTTCTTAGAGATAGAGATCTGTGAATTCTTGATCCTTGGCAGCAAGCATAGTTGGCTTGATTCTTACAGGAAGTGTTGAGATATATGATTAAATTTACCTTTTTCACATTAGCTTAAGCTTTTGGGTCTATGGTGATTTATCGTATTTAATATATTCCACTTTGAAGAACAGAAATGTGATGGTATATAGGTTCGAATTTGAATGTGATAAGGTACTACTTGAAATAAATTGATGTGATATAAATGTACATGAGTAAAAAAAAGGTTAAATGCATGGATGACCCCTACACTTTCATGGTTTTTCAATTTACACCCCTGCACTTTTAATTTGAAAAAAAACATCCCTACACTTTGAGAAGCCATTACTTGTTACAAATTCCATCCAAAACTAACAGAAAATAATTTTTTAATATTTTTTAAAACTCATTGAATATAATATTAATAAAACTTTAACCTGGGTTAAATTGAACTCAAGCACTCCCTTTTTCTCTATCCTTCTTCCCTCCCTTCTCTGTTTTCTTCTCGTTTAACGGTGGTCAAACCCTTTATATGAAACCCTCACACACATAAACCAACAACTACTTCGATGAAAAAAGGTAATCAAAGAGAAAGATGAATTACTGGGCAAATAATATCCTTTTGTAAAGTGACTTCTACTGCGATGGCCTCCACCTTCTCTGCTCATAAGCCATAAGTTAATTTCAACCATCTTTCATAAACCACTCTTTTTTTTTTTTCTCTTTCCTTTTGTAAAAGTTCTTAAAAAAATACATATACAGAAATATTATGAATTTTATTTGATAAATAATTTCTTAAAATTGATTGAACTTGAGACTACCTTGAAAACTATTTTTGTGGTCAACAACTTCGATTAACTATTTTCGTAGTAAAAAACTCTCCAAGTTTCAAGATCTTGTCCTGGCCCATATCGAGATTCTTCACTGGAAGTTTCACCACAACAGACGGCTCTCCGGATCGACTACGATCTCTGATAACTCGACGTTTAGATGAAGTTTCGCAAAATTTTAATTGTGGCGGTGATCGATGATAATCTCTAATTACTCAACCACCATTAAAGGTGAAAGGGAAGGGGACTGAAGAGAGAGAATGTTTGAGTTCAATTTAACCCAGGTTAAAGTTTTATCAATATTATATTCCATGGATTTTTAAAAATATTAAAAAATTATTTTCAGTTAGATTTGGATGGAATTTATAACAGATAATGGCTTCTCAAAGTGTAGGGGTGTTTTTTTTCAAATTAAAAGTGCAGGGGTGTAAATTGAAAAACCATGAAAGTGCAGGGTCATCTATGCATTTAACCCTAAAAAAAATGGTTTTCAATTTTAAGTTTTTAATTGATAATTATAGTGAATAAATATTTTTTTTACAACCCCTTTAAAATCTAAAAATAAATATTAAATTCTAGGTAAAAAAATTGCATGCGTAACACGTATCAATAGACTAGTATTAAAACGGGACAATTACTGAAATAACATATTTTTATATATTAATTACTGAAATGTTAGAACTTTTTAAACATTACTCAAATAGCATAATATAGGTCAATAATTTATTGAACTAAAAAATCAGCAAATTCATTGAAAATAATAATGAAAAATTATCAAACAATTCAATAAATAATTGAACTTTAAAAAGAAAAAAACAAACAAATTCATTGAAAATACCCATGAAAAATAATAAGTATAGTTCAATAATTTATTAAACTATAATTATGCTATTTAAGTAACTTTAAAAAGTTCTCACATTTTAATAATTAGTATGCAAAATTATGTTATTTAAGATAAATTATATATTACAAATGTGGCCATTTTCATCCTTTTTCAGATGGACAAATATACTATTTATTAACTTCTATAATGGGATAAAATCTTCACATTTTTACTTTATCATCTACAAGCCATTATATGAGTATGACATAAATATTACTATTTAATGCCTATTTGAATGCATTCATTTAGGTTTATGACCATTTTTATGATTTTGATGCTTCCTTATTTATATTTGAAAAACCTTACTTTCACACATGGAAAAAGAACTCATTGAAAATGATCCTTGAAAAATTAAAAGTATTTGTTTGACTTGTTACTTCAGTGTGTGGCCCATTGAGAGTCTTCCCCTACAAAGAAATCAAGCAAGTTGAATCTTCTATTTTTTTACCAAAATATGATCATCTTCCATTCAAATTTGATCAAGCCGGCTATCCATTTCTTGAGTCAAATAGAATTTCTCCTACGAGCCTGAGCCTCAATTTAAATGAGCCTATTAAAATTTGAACGGAAGATGATCATATTCTTTTCTTACGAATTTTTTAAATTTCAGTTCTTTAATTTAAATATCACATCAAATTGAGAGAAGAGCGATTCAAAATTTCGATATTATAAAAGATAATACTAGTACTTAACTAGTTGAGTTATATTTATTTTTTATAAATCTTTATTAATTTTGATTGGCAAATTTTTTCAAAATTTGAATATTTTAAATTGACTCTAATATTAAATGTAAGAATATATATATATATATACCAACAAATAAGAGAAAATTATCTGAAACTTGTTTTAACTGATTATTTCTGTTGTGGGGTGAAATTTATAACACAAGGAATTTTACAACTTTATAAGATTTGTCTACGCACCTGGTCTGACCGCGGTACCTAGGCACCTGGTCCAAAACACCTGGTCTAAAGCACCTGGTCCGAAGCACTTGGTCCAAGGCACCTCGTCTGACCGCGGTACCTGGTCTAAAGCACTTGGTCCAAAGCACCTGGTCCAAGGCACCTTGTCTGACCGTGGTACCTAGGCATAAAGTCTATGCACCTGAAAAGACCTGGCTACCCAGTCTTCGACATAGACCTAATACTTAAGATTGAATACAAGTATCCACTTGGGAAACGACATGTGGCGCAACCCGCAAGCGACATGTAATTGAGAAGCAACACACGACCCAATCTCGATGCGACACGTGGCATGATGATGTCATCAACCTATTCTCCTATAAATAGGAGAAGGAATTCCTTCATTAGGTAACTAATTTCTACTACTATTCTCTCTAACACACTAGCTATGCTTGATTTGACTTTAGCATCGGAGGGTGTTAGGCCGGCACCATACCAGTGCTCTTTTCCTTTCCTGTGCAGGTACCTACGTAGCACGCCGTCGAAGCAATGCACTACCTCCGACCCGTCCAATAAATTTAGTTTGTTGCCTACGTGGAAGCTCTCCATTTTTACGCAACAACAATTTCAATCTTAAATTTTCAATATAAATGATAACACATAATTACTGCGTATTTATTACTGTTAATATCTCCAAAATAATTAAAATATCAGTGGTAATTGATTCAAATGTCCATAATATTTTTAATCATTCAATTTTATGAATGTAGGCGAAAACGGCTCTAAAATCGAACTTAAAACGAAGAATTTATGCTCATTTTAATATTCAGATGGTTCACTATCGCGGCCTACAGAAAATCGGATCCTGGGCCAAAAAATTGAGAGTGGGCATCACGGCGATGAAGATTTGTGATTGTGGCGATAAGAAAAAGAAAAAATAATTAAATATATGGCTTTGACATCAGCACAAAGGAAAGAAACATCAGCGCACAATAGGCTGATACGAGGCCTAATCGACACGTCTCTCAACTAGTCTAAAGGAAGGTACGTTCAGACGCATGCTGGCTTGGCTTGGAGACTCGGCTTGAGCGATCGACTCCAGACACAGACGAAGGCGGTGCGGACGTGGCTGGCTTGGCTCGCAGCGCAACTTAGGCGGCTTCAGCAAATTTATCACGATTTTTACCTTATTTTTCCTATTTAAATCCTCAATTGACTCCAAATTCAGAATCCCTTCTTCCCCTATTTTCTTAGGACTTTTAGATAGTTTTATTATGTTTTCTAGCTAGTTTTCTAATTCCAACTAGAGATTTATCAAGGTTTTGGTCATGAATTTGTGAGGTTTTGTCCTTAATTTTATTCTTATTTTCTCTTTATTCGTGCTTTCTCTTTGAATATTTTATTGATTATTAATTCTTGTGCATAGTGGTCATATGTTCAATTTTTAATTTATCATACCGCTAATTAGAACGTTAAATATGTAATTGTTTAACTGTTCAAATATAAGTAGCTAATTAGCATAAATTGATCAGGAATACTTTTCAATTCATGTTATGATTATTTATAATCTAACTTTAAATGAATCCATCGTATCGTTTTTGCTGGTTAGAATTGGGTACTTCTCTTCTTAATGTTGTTAATGAGTTAAATCTTGTTATTGTATTATAGGGATATTTGTTAATTAGGAAAATAGTCGATGATTGTATCTTGGATATCGAATAGTTAAGGAAAATCACTTATAAGTTGTTGATTGGTTTTGGTGACTTCCAACCAATTTAGAGAAGAATTTAGGAATGCATGTGTTGTAGGGTGAAATTGGATAACACGTGGAATTTTACAACTTGGCAAAGATGTCTACGCACCTCGTCTAGCGCAGTACCTAGGCACCTCGTTGGAGCGTAGTCCCTAGGCATCTCGTCTGAGCGTGGTACCTGGACACCTGGTCTGAACGCGGTACCTGGGCACCTCGTCTGAACGTAGTACCTGGTCACCTTGTCTAAACGCAGTACCTGTGCACCTCCTCTGAGTGCAGTACCTGTGCACCTCATCTAATCACAGTGCCTAGTCATAAAGTCTATGCACCTAAGAAGACCAGGCTACATAGTCTCCAACATAAACTTACATATTTAAACCGAATGCAAGTATCCAATTAGGAAATGACACGTGGCGTAACCCGCAAACAACACTTAATTGAGAAGCAACACATGGCCCAATTCTGACGCGACACGTGTGGCACGATGATGTCATCAAAATAATCTCCTATAAATAGGAGAAGAAATTCATTCATTAGGTAACTAATCTCTACGACAATTCTCTCTAGCACACTAGCTCTGCTTGTTCTGACTTTAGCATCGGAGGGTGTTAGGTCGGCACCACACCGGTGCTTTGTTCCTTTCCTGTGCAAATACCTTCGTAGCACACCGTCAAGGTAGCGCACTATCTCTGACTCATCCCATCTTCTAAGTTCATTGCTTACGTAGAAGCTCTCCATTTTTACGCAACAACAACATGTTTATGAATCGATAATCAAATTAACAAATCGTAACTGAGATTAAACCTTTAGTTGAAAGCTTTTCTCATCTTGATTTCTCTCTTTTTATTTTCTAACAACAATTCAAAATCCCCCATTTTGTTAACTTTTATTTAATTATCCATTCCCTGTGGAGATCGATTGTACTCACTGCTACTATAAATTTCTAAATTTCAATAGTAAGTTATTATTTTTTATTATTTTTTCTAAGTGTGAAATTAACAAAACAAAATCATCATAACCAAACATGATGGGAGAAGTATCGTTTAATGCTTACTAAAAAAATATCCTTAATGCTCTTATCATTTTTTTAAGAATTCAATGAATCTATCTATAATTTTGACTTCAGCTTAGGTCCAACCTACAATTTTGAAACAAGTTTCTAATTTTCGCAAACAATTCTAAATTTTCTACTCAACTTGAACGTTTTAAAAGAAAAGGAATAAAAAACGTGATTAAATTTCATATTTCTTCCTTTTATATTAATATTATTAATATTTATTTAATCAGAAAACTATATCCTAATTATGAGGTAAGTTCGAGACATATAAGCATGATTGTATTGAATTGATTGCTTGAATGATAGGATTGAATGGTCCAAATTTTTTTGAAGTCTAACATCCTAATTCATTCTATTCTTTGGGAAGTAGTGGAGGCTTTTTTTAGATCGTTTTTTTGTGTGACTTTATTGGTCTTTTTAGAAAAAAAAATTAAAAATATTGGACGTCTCAAAATATTTCAACAAATTTAGTAGATTTAGAAGTCTAACATCCTAATTCATTCTATTCTTTGGGAAGTAGTGGAGGCTTTTTTTAGATCGTTTTTTTGTGTGACTTTATTGGTCTTTTTAGAAGAAAAAAAATTAAAAATATTGTACTTCTTAAAATATTTCAAAAAATTTAGTAGATTTAGAAGTCTAACATCCTAATTCATTCTATTCTTTGGGAAGTAGTGGAGGCTTTTTTTAGATCGTTTTTTTTGTGAATTTATTGGTCTTTTTGGAAAAAATTAAAAATATTGTACGTCTTAAGAAGGTACGTCTACATCGCCTGAGAAGGTACGTCTACGTCGCCGTGGAAAGGTACGTCTACATAACACCTCTAGTGCAGCGCATTTACCTCTGACTCATCTTATCTTCTAAATTCATTGATTACGTGGAAGCTCTCCAAAAATCCTAATTCATTCTATTCTTTGGGAAGAAGGGGAGGTTTATATTGTTTATTATTGGAACAACTATATTATTATTAATGAAAAAAACCGTTCAACGTGAATGGATTTGAAAGCAATTAGACCCATTTATAAAGTTGTTTTCGGTGGTCAATACTTCATTTCTTTGACCAATCAAATGTTTTAAGATTCTTTCAAAAACTATTTGAAAATGATTTGACTAAGGGAGTTGGATAAGTGAAGAATTCTCGATCAGTTTTTAAGTTTCTAGATTTTTTTTTTTTTAATAAGACATTCCAAGTCAAACTTCTCTTTTTTTGCCCCGCGTTTTAAATTGCAAGTTGGTCTGGTTTTTAGACAGATCAATACAAAATTTGCTTGGAAAATAAGAAAACATCATTTGAAGCCTAATTACCTACTATTTTTAACCACCCTCCACATAAAAAAGGTATTCATATTTATCGTTTTGTGTGGCGTAAAGTTGCAAATTTAAACTTTCTTTCTCTTTCACATTTTTTTCCCCTTTCCTTTCCTTTTTCTTCCTTATTCTATATTGTAAAACTTTTTTTTTTAAATTTTTTTGTTGAAGGCCCATTAACAAGAGAAATTACAACTCCCAATACTCTTTCTACCTTTATTATAAAAATAACAAATGTTTGATTTATTTTTTATAAATTATATTTTTACTTTTAATAAATTTATTTTCGTTATTTTTTAATTAAAAAATTATAAATTTCATTATTATCTTTTATGTTACTAACTGAGATGTTTCAAATAAAATTTCAATAATTTTAAAAGTTTTACTAAGTTTTAATATTTTAATAAATTCATTATATTATGAAATTCTATAATTATTTAATAAATATAAACAAAAACGTGTTATACTTAGATGTTCTCAAAACTTTTACTTTTTAAAACTTACAATTTTATAAATGAATTTTTTTTAAAGTGTACTCTTTCTTCATGATTAGTTTAATTATATCATGACATGGCCTACAGTGAAAAAAAAAATATATATTATTTTTCTTATTTCAAATCGAAAAATAAAAGTCTTAACACTGCAACAGATTCCTTTCTTGAGTGTTATAATTCAATAAAACTCAAGAACTTACATTCAAGAAGACTATCAAACAAGAACACTCAGCCAAAGAACAAACAAATCATGAAAGCAATTAAAGAATAAAGAGAATTATAGTGGTTCGGATATAAGGTTTCGCAATCGAAGGAAAAAGAAAGAGAGAAAAGATAAAGGTTAAGATAGTCTAAAAAAATTACACCATATTAAGATTATAAAATTGTTAACTATCATAAATGGGTATGTGACCCTTTGTATTGAAAGTCAAACGATTTTTCCTCTCTACTTCTAGAAATGAAAACGAAATAAAAAGGCTTTTTTTTCCCTCTTGCAATAATGATAAAGAGACGTTTCCATTTGAAAGAGAGAACTCTCTCCGAATCAAAGAAAATAAGAGACTAATTTTATTTATCTTTTACTAACAACGTTTTAATAGTATTTTTAAAATCTTAATTAAATATTAGCTAAATATTTGACTAGAATTTAATTTTTTTAATAATAATTAAATTTCAACATAAGGAAGATGTCAGTGGATAAATTTGATTTTTTATTAAAAGAAATCAAAATTAAATGGACTCCAAAAAAAAAAAAACGTCAATTTGAAGTATTATTATTATTATTTATTTATTGGAGGGGCAAGTTTTTCAAACATAGAATTTGGATAATCCCACCGGATTTTAGTGATCAATGTGACAACCATTGACCGTGAACAACTAGTGAAAAAAGGTGATATTTTTATGCTGTGTTTCTTTCCGCTCATTTGGTAAGAATTCAAATCTAAAAGGAATTGAGTTCATTTCTTTTGTTTGTTTGATATTTCAACATAAAAAAATTTCCTTCCCAAAATGATAGGATTTTGAAGGATTTTAATATAAATTACTTATTTAACCTTACTTCCATTAACTACCATTAACTATTTATAAACAAAAAGGTTAAATTAGTAATTTCGTTACTTTATTTTCATTTCCTACAAACATCCAAACACAAAATGGAAATTAAATTTATTTCAAATATTACTTATTCCAAACACAATTAAGAATTTAAAATCATTTCTAATATTTCAAATCACGGAATTTAAAATCATTTCTCATACTTTCTTGGATCCAAACAGAGGGTTAGAGATTTGAAAAATCAATTCTAATCTCTATTTTTTAGAGATTAATAAAAAATATTTATTATATATAATAAATATATAAATAATATCTATTTTTTATAGACGAGGATAAAGCTCTCCTCCTTATTTACATATAAATATAAATGTGTAAGAACTCGACTTTTTCAGAGTTAAAAACTAGAAAACATAAAACAGCGGAAGACAAATGAAATAACTTTATTGACTCTAAAATAGAAATTGTCTCAATAATATTTCAAAACAAAATATCAACTCCGGAGCTGTTTAAATAAATAAAAATACTAAGAAAGTAATGACATCCACCCGTCACAAAATTCAAATTAAACTATGATAAAATCTCAAAAGACATCGATTGAAATAAAAGTAAAGACTCTCAAAGTCATTAAATTCGATAACAGAAAAGACTACGAATCTAACAGCCGTCAAACAATATGAATCCCTCATCTTCGCCAACTCATCAACCGCCACCTCTCATCCCATTATTACCCTGAAAAAAAAAGATAGCACTGTGAGGCTAAAACCAGTGAAAAAACGATTCAATCAACAAGTAAAGATTTAGTCTCAAAATGATTACAGAGTCTCAAGCACTCAATGATATCCAATATCTCTTACACTCAAAGCGTCACTTAAACTCAAATCTCAACCCACTTACATGAATAGGCAATTTATCTCTAATTCCATATTCAAGACTTTTAATAAACATGCTCTTACATGGATAGACAATTTTCACCAGTTTCATACCCAAGGCTATCACCCACAATTCCCCATACACAATCATTTAATTATCTTAAAACATTAATTAACACTAGAGATGTCAAGTGGGTCGTATCGGGTCAACTCGATCCATGAAAATCAAAACCCACAGTGACCCACGGATCAACCCGTTGTGACCTATGACCCGACCCATATCAACCGACGATTCAAGTAACCCAAGAGTTATGTCAGGTTGCGTATCGGGTTGGGTTGACCCACGAGTCATACAAACCCACAGGTTATGTCGAGTCACGTGTCGAGTTGGGTTGACCCACGAGCTGTCCAACCCATGAGTTATATTGGGTTGTTGACCCACGTCTTATACAATCCACAAACTATGTCAAATCATTAGCCGGGTTCAATTAATCGATAAATTATACAACCTCTAACTCACACCGAGTCACGAATCAAGTTGGGTTGACCGTCAAATTATATAACTCGTTAAAATGAGATACTAATAGTGTATAGCTAATTACTAATAAGTATAATATATCTACCTAATTTAATCAAATCACAAATATTAACTTAGATTATGGTTTATTAACTATAATTTAAATGTAATGTAAATTATATTTTTAATAATATGATATTTTTAATTCATTTTAATATTCATTATAGTATACATAAATAAATTAAAAAAAAATTAAGTCTTAATAATTAATTAATATTTTTCTATCTAATAAATTAATAAATATTACAAGCATAAACTAAAATATTGTATATCAATATCAATTATAATTTATAAACAATTGTTTTTTTTCCTTTTCTTTAAGAAATATTTACTTTATCTCAAATCTATAAGTTATAAACTAATATTTTTTTAGAAGATTTATAAACTATTTAAGTCTTTATTATTTAGGTAAGGTATATTATATTTTAATTATATATTATTTTATTTATTTGAATATTGATTATATTTATAAATAAATAGGTTACAATAATTTATTTATTTTAGTTATATAAAATTTGTTATGGGTCGTGCTGGGTTGGGTTGTGGGTCGTGCTGGTTACAGTTACAGGTCGTGGGTCAAGCCGTGCCAGATTATTTTTCGTGCTGAGTTCACAGTGTGCCAGGTTGAACTTGACCCACCGAGTCGTCTAACCCGCCCCACTATAACCCACATCTTCGGGTCGTGCCATGTCAAACCCACCATTAGGCGTGTCAAGTTGGCGGGTTTGTGAGTTGACCCGACCCATTTGACATCCCTAATAAATACTAATTAAACAAAGGGTTAAATGCAAATAAGACCCCTGTGGTCTTTTCAAAATGCATGAACACCCCCTGTACTTTGAAAATGGCAAATCGCACCCCTGTGGTTCTAATTTTATTCAATCAGACCCCTCCCCTTCAATGTCAATAATTTTCTTTTAGCCACAACTTCTTCGTTTGAACTCTGATTTGGACGATTCAAGATGTTTTGGAATCCTTATTTTAGGCTCTACATAAATGTCACTTCAAAACTTGGAAATCATTAATAAATAAAAGATTTTATTAATATCGAAACACTAGGTATGATTGACATCGTTAAATCTTTTGGTTATTGATGATTTCAAAGTTTCGAAGCGATGATTATGTAAAGCCGTAAATGAAAATTCCAAAACATCTTGAATCATCTAAATCGAAGTTCAAACGAATAAGTTATGGCTAAAAGAAAATTATTGACATTGAAGAGGAGGGGTCTGATTGAAAAAAATTAGAACCACAGGGGTGCGATTTGCCATTTTCAAAGTACAGGGGGTGCTCATGCATTTTAAAAAGACCACATGGGTCTTATTTGCATTTTACCCTTAAACAAACAATTAGAATTAGCATGCAACACTAGAAAGACGGTCTCTTAGGACTACTATCACTTTCTAGTACCTAGTTATAGATTAACTATAACTGAACCTTTAGTGAATCATTCATATAAGCAATTATCACTAGCACCTGGTTATGGGCTCACCCACAACTGAATAAAACTTAGTATTAAGCTCATAGCCTTAATACTAGTTATCACAACCTGTCAGGTCATCAATCACAAACTTTCTCGACATCACACACATGTTAATATTCATATAAAATCAGTATTAACCACCAAAATACAACAGCCCAATCAGTTTAACAATATATTAACAAAACTACCAAAAACGGTAAAACTGCCGAAAAAGCCGAAATTCTACTTTAACACTTTTCAATTCAATTCCCATGACTAAGGGTCATCTTAAACTCCTAGATATTCAAGAAATAAGATTAAAATCACTCAGAATTGATTCAAGCTAAGAAACTTCAATTTTTCGCATAAAAACGCCTAAACTAGTTCTAACCGAAAATGAATTCTCCCAAATGATTTTCGAACATGTTGTTGCGTAAAAATGGAGAGCTTCCACGTAGGCAAAAAAATTAATTTATGGGATGAGTCAGAGGTAGTACGTTGTTTCGACGGCGTGTTACGTATTTACCTGCACAGGAAAGGAAAAGTGCACCGGTGTGGTGTCTGCATAACACCCTCCGATGCTAAAGTCAGATCAAGCAGAGCTAGTGTGCCAGAGAGAATAGTAGTAGAAATTCGTTACCTAATGAATGAATTTCTTCTCCTATTTATAGGAGACTAGGTTGATGACATCATCGTGCCACGTGTCGCTTCGGGATTGGGTCATGTGTTGCTTCTCAATTACGTGTCGCTTGTGGGTTGCGCCACGTGTCGTTTCCCAAGTGGATACTTGTATTCAATCTTAAGTATTAGGTCTATGTCGAAGACTGCGGTCAGACGAGGTGTCTTGGACCAGGTGCTTCGGACCAGGTGCTTCGGACAAGGCGCCCAACACCGCGGTCAGACGAGGTGCCTTGGACGACGTGCTTTGGACCAGGTGCCCAGCACCGCGGTGAAACCAGGTGTGTAGACAAATCTTATCCAGTTGTAAAATTCCACGTGTAATCCTATTGCACCCCACAACAGAGGCCCCCTACTCCCGAGTTGAGTTGAGATGCTAGTTCAATGCTACTTGGGAGTATTCTTCAAATTGGAATTTTACCTCGGTGATTTTTCTGAAAATATTCTAAGTGTTGAATTTTGTAGAACTTCAATTTTCTGCCTTTGTAGCTTGAATTTTCCGTCTTTGCAGTGGTCAAAATTTTGAGAGAAAAAAACTTGGAGATTGATAGGTTGAATTTTCTGTCTTGGTCGTTTTGGAGTTGAGTTGATGTTCAAGTTGTCAAGCTTAATCATCACGTACTTTGCCCCCTTTGATTTTAAGAGTAGAATTTCTCTTTAAAGCAAAAATATTAAACTAAAATTGTAGATCTTTCCATTTTAATAATGTTGAGAAAGAATTGGAATTAAACAAAGAAAGAAAAAAAAAATTACATAAAAAAAAGAATTAATAAAAAGAAAAAAGGGGTCGCGAGTCAGGTTTTGACCCATACCTAACTACTTTTTGTTTTTTTATGTAGCTGGTGCATTTACCCGTGGGTCAGGTTTTTACCTGCAGGTGTTTACTCCTCTAACTTGTCTTCTAGTACTACTTTTTGTCTTCACTCTTTTTTTGTCTTCATCTTATGGCCAATGCAAACCCATTCTTCACTATTTTTTTTTTGTTTCTTTGAAGTAGACATGTGGGTAAGTTTTTAACCCGTGGGTTTTCTGACCCGTTTCTTTGACTGGTCAACGGTCAATATGTTGACTTTTTTTTAAAAAAAATCTTCTACCAGGTGCGACTTGTGCGAGCCCTACACTCCCTAGTAGACTTAGAATTTTTTAGTCATTTCAAATTTTTCTACCAGATGCAACTCGTGCGAGCCCCACACTCCCTGGTAGACTTAGAATTTTTTAGTCGTTTTTAAATTTTTCTACTAGGTGCGGCTCGTGTGAGCCCTGCAATCCTTGGTAGATTAGAATTTTTTAGTCGTTTTAAATTCTTCTACCAGGTGCAGCTCGTGCGAGCCATGCACTCCCTGGTAGACTTAGAATTTTTAGTCGTTTTAAATTCTTCTACCAGGTGCGGCTCGTGCGAGCCCTGCATTCCCTGGTAGACTTAGAATTTTTTAGTCGTTTTAAATTTTTCTACCAGGTGCGGCTCGTGCGAGACCTGCACTCCCTGATAGACTTAGAATTTTTTAGTCGTTTTAAATTCTTCTACCAGGTGCGGCTCGTGTGAGCCCTGCAATCCCTGGTAGATTAGAATTTTTTAGTCGTTTTAAATTCTTCTACCAGGTGCAGCTCGTGCGAGCCATGCACTCCCTGGTAGACTTAGAATTTTTAGTCGTTTTAAATTCTTCTACCAGGTGCGGCTCGTGCGAGCCCTGCATTCCCTGGTAGACTTAGAATTTTTTAGTCGTTTTAAATTTTTCTACCAAGTGCGGCTCGTGAGAGCCCTGCACTCCCTGGTAGACTTAGAATTTTTTAGTCTTTTTAAATTCTTCTTCCAGGTGCGACTCGTGAGAGCCCTGCAGTCCCTGGTAGACTTAGAATTTTTTAGTCGTTTTAAATTCTTCTTCCAAGTGCGGCTCGTGAGAGCCTTGCACTCCCTGGTAGACTTAGAATTTTTTTTATTTAGCTCTTCCACCGTGGCGGACTTAGAACTTTATGTAGTAGGTTCACGTAGTTGGCCCGCACTCGAGTAGAGTTTTACGTCTTGAAATCTAGCTCGAGTCTAAGAGCTCTTTAAATGATTTAATTATCGTAAATGCAATAAGTAGAAAAAACACAATCTTATTCATTTTATTGTCGAACTACTTACAATAAAAAACTTTATTGGAATTGAAACTGCAATAAATAAAATTGCTGAAATAAAATCTAAGTTGTTTGACATCTTCATAGGTATTGTAGAGCCTTTTATATGAGTTTGATCAATGTGTTGATATCTTGAACAATACCCTAGTAACCCAGCATGGTCCTTTCTAGAGTTTGGGCTCCTTTTCAATAATCGGACCCCCAAAGATGGTTATTAATTCTCCAATTGGAAAATTTTGATTATCAGGGTCCTGATCTTCCTCATCTCTTTTACTTCTCACAAATTCCTTCAAGTACCCTTTTTGAATTAGGGTCTCAATTTCTTCCTTGAGATCGAAGCAATCAGAGGTGGTATGCCCGTGGTCATTATGAAAGAGGCAATATTTGTCTTTGTTCCTCTTGTTTGACCCCGTTATCATCCTAGACGGCCACCTTACCAAGTTTTTGTCTTTGATCTCTAAGAGTAGTTGTTCGATCGAAACTGTGGTGGGAGTGTATTTTTAAACTTACTAGAAGGAAAACTCTGCTTGTCAAATTGGTCACCTGATCTCCTTCTTTTGTCATCCTCACGACAATCAGTCTTCCAGGAAAAATCTTCTGTTCTGTCTCTCTTCTTGTGGTTTGATAATTTACTACTACCTCCTTCATCTGAAGTCTTTCTTGCATTAAGTAATTCTCCAACGCTCATATATTTTTGCGCTCTAGTGAGGAGCTCGGTATATGTAGTAGGCGCCTTTTTGCCTAGTGACCATAAGAATTTTTCATCTTTCAAACCGGCCATCACAGCAGTCAGAACTATGTCGTCACTATAACCTTCCAACTTCAGTGCCTCATTGTTAAATTTCACTACATAGTCGCAGAGGCTCTCCTCTGACTTTTGACGCATAGTCAAAAGGTGCGTGGCTAGTTTCTTATGATCTCTTCCACCAAGAAACTGAGTTACAAAAGACCGAGTAAGATCTTTAAATGAAGATATAGACCTTGGCTTGAGCTGCCTGTACCATCCGCGTGTTGGGCCTCCTAATGTAAGAGGGAATGCCCTGCACTTGATAGCATCTCGGACTCCCTGGAGCTCCATCCAGGTCCGAAACGTATCGACGTGCTCTAGTGGATCCTTTGAACCGTCATACGTGGTCATAGTTGGCATTTTGAATTTGGTGAGAAGCTCCACCTTCATTATATCATCGGTGAATGGCGGCTCAGTTTGCTCAAGTAGATCTTCTAGTGCAAAAGTAGTCTTTCCTCTATACTCTTTCTTCATATGACCAAGTTGATCTTGGAGTTTTTTCAACTCTGGCGCCCAAGGCTGGACACTTTCTGCAGTAGACTTCACAACATCTGAATGTTCTTTTCTCTTTTGATTGAGAATTTCTCTGAGGTCGGACTTTCGTTTTTTACTAGGTTTCTTATTGTGAGAAGAGTTATGACAGGAAGAGGAACTATCCTGGATATTTAACTTTGACTTCCCCTTTGAACCACTATTCTCATGATTTTGTGATTCACATATACGTTCTATAGGTTCCTTGTCTTTCTTGGATTGCACTTCCTGGTTGTGAGCAGGGGCTTGGTGATTAGTTTTTTGTGTAAGAATTTCGAGTACTTTATCAAGATCTCGATTTACCCCTCGAACTTGCCCTTCTAGAGCATCTACCCTTCCATCTGGCATTAGCACAACTCTTACTATTTCTTGATTTTCATCAGCTTGTTGTTGTTGTCGTTTTCTAGTGCTACGAGTTTGATATCTCGTATTACGGGGGTTACGGTTTTCACCGTCAACTATATCATCACCGTGTTGCTGACTTCTACGACTCATCCTTAATGGTAGAGCACTTAGTTATATACTCTTCCCACAGACGGCGCCAAATGTTGTTGCGTAAAAATGGAGAGCTTCCACATAGGCAACGAACTTAATTTATGGGATGAGTCGGAGGTAGTACGTTGCTTCCACGGCGTGCTACGTAGGCACCTGCACAGGAAAGGAAAAGTTCACCGATGTGGTGCCGGCCTAACACCCTCCGATGCTAAAGTCAGAGCAAGCAGAGATAGTGTGCCAGAGAGAATAGTAGTAGAAATTCGTTACCTAATGAATGAATTTCTTTTCCTATTTATAGGAGATTAGGTTGATGACATCATCATACCACGTGTCACGTCGGGATTGGGTCATGTGTTGCTTCTCAATTACGTGTCGCTTGTGGGTTGTGCCACGTGTCATTTCCCAAGTGGATATTTGTATTCAATCTTAACTATTAGGTCTATGTCGAAGACTACAGTCAGACGAGGTGCTTTGGACCAGGTGCTTCGGACCAGGAGCCCAACACCGCTGTCAGACGAGGTGCCTTGGACGAGATGCTTTGGACCAGATGCCCAGCACCGCGGTCAGACCAAGTGCGTAGACAAATCTTATCCAGTTGCAAAATTCCACGTGTAATCCCATTTCACCCCACAATAGGACATTCCCAATATAAATTCTCTTCCTAAATTTCTAGAATAATATATTTAAATTTTTAGAATCAAACAAGCTACGGTTTGAGATTTAGATTTCTCTAAAACCACACTGTTAATCAAACCGTTAACTCACCTCGATTATGCTAAAATCCAAGTTAAACCAAGCTAATTTTCACCACGAACCAGACCTGAAACAACTATCTAAAGTAATCAAAATCTATTCTAAACAGTACCAAATGATACTAAAAGAATTGGGGTTCCACGTCTCGGAGAACGGAACAACTAAACGATGAAAAACTCACAGTTTGAAAAGGGGGCAGCAGCCAACAGAAGCGTTGTGGCTGCTGCCCTTGCCGCAGTTGAACCGGGGCCTTCGGGTCTCGGTTTGGTCATAGGTCAAAGTTTTAGGAGATCGATTTTGATGGGTTTTAAGTTTGGTTCAAGATGGATCAAAATCAATTGGGAAAAAGGCTTTAGATCGGGGATTGAAAAGTGGCGGAGTTTGGTTTCATGGATGAGGTTCTTGAATTTCATAAATTTAGACAATAACATAATTTTCCAGAATTTAAAGGATTAATAAATCGATTAAAAAGGCTTACCCAAAGCTAGGAATCCAAGAAATCAACCTTCAATCTTCACCTTACTTCAACTACACTTCAAACCGATCACCTATCAAGGGAATTTGAATAACAAAAACATCAATATCAAACCCTAGGGGGTGGCAGCTTGGGGAATTCAAGAAAAGAAGAAAATTTACCTTTTGATTTAATGAAGATCCTCTAACCACTCCAAATTCAAGATCGCACCTCAAAACGTGACCCAAACGACGAAAAATCAAACAAAATTCTCCGGGCTTTCTCCAAGGGGTGGCGGCGTGAGAGGGAGAGAAGAAAGTGAATTTTTTTCCCTTAATTTTCTTTTCTGACAAAAGAACCAAACCCTAGCCACCTCACCTAAACTTTCCTTTCATTGAAAATTTATCCTCCCATACAAACAACTTGCTAATGAATCATTCCCTCAACTATGGAGGTAACATAGAAAATTTTAAACGAAATTTCAAAAATCGGTATTAATTATTGAAATTAATTTAACTCAGTTTTAATCTAAAAGTATTCAACTCTTCTATTTTTTTTGGCTAAGTTTTATTTCCCCAATGAATTGATATTTTTCGTTATCTAAATAATTTGATAGTATTTATAAAAAATTGTCAATAACATTTTTCAATTTTAAATGAAAATAAGTATAAATTCATCTATATAAACATCTTATTTTATATTTGTTTGATCTTTAGACTATAATTTATATTTGATGTTTGACTCTTAATAATTCTTAGGGATATTTGCACGCAAAATTATCTATAACTTTTAATTTCAACATTTATATTGACTTAAAAGATAAAATTCATTTATATTTATTCAAGTATAGTTTTTTTTATCAAATAATATATATTACTTAAAAAAATTCAATCATTCTTTAATTATTTTGAATTTAAAAAGTTACCTAAAATTTTCTATTCAGATGGAAGCTTTTTCTACAATTCTTTTAATATATCTATAAAAACATATTCTTAAACTATTTGTAATAAATAGAATTGAATAATTTAATTATATAAACTAATTTATGATTCGGAAAGAATAAATTTATCATTTAAGTTAAAGTTTTGTTCCCCTCTGAAATAAAATACTGTCTCCACCACTATATAGTCACGTATATTTATTAATTATAATTTGAATATAACTCAACTACTTAATTAATATAACTCAACTACTTAATTAATTTTACATGAAAGATAAAATTGATTTGTTTTTAGAAACTATAATATTTCAATCACGAGTGAAATGTGAACTCCTATTTGTGGAGTTATGTTTTTTGATTTATATGGTTGAGAGCGATTTGAAAAAACGCTCAATACACTCCTGTTTTGGGAACATAACTAGATAAGTAGCTGGGAACACATTTTCACGAGATAGAATTCATAACTTTCCTATAAATTAACGGTATCATTGCGATACTTAAACATTTTAAGAACTTTAGGAAACTCCCTTGATGTACTGATTCGAGACATGAACAAGTGGTGCCACGACTTCTATTGATCACAGAAATATATTATCTCTAGTTCGACTAAAGATAATGTTCATTGGAGAGTCAGCGGGAACACAAGGATAAAGCAGTAATTACAGGGGTAAACGGTAAATTTAATCTGTCTGTAATTATGAGGGTTCCACGTGAAGGATATATCACAGATATAAATAAAAGATAAACTAAATGGACATAACTCATCTATAGTTAGGGGAGTTCAACTATGAATCTATAGTGGAATTATTCATAGTTATATAATATGTAATTAACTGATAATGAGTTAATTACTTCATTGACTAATTATTAAGCCCATGATCTATATGTTCATCGGGTCCCTATGCTAGCCCAAATATCGTTGTAGCAAAACTAAGTTATTAATTTAACTTATGAAGAACAAATAATTTAAGTAATTGATTTACTTAAAATTAGGCGGTATTAATTATTTAAATAATGTGATTCTTTAAATGGAAATTAATATTAATATTAAAAAAATATTAATTGTTTAAATAAAAAGTTTATTTAAATGGAAATTAATATAATATTATTAATTATAATATTTTAAGGCAAAATTAATTGTTTAAATAAATAAATTATTTAAACAGGAATTAATGTTAATATTATTAATTATTTAAATAATGAGTTTATTTAAATGAAAATTAATAATTAGTATTATTAATTAAATAATGAGTTTATTTAATTTGATAATAAATATTAGAGAGAATTAAATATAATTGGTTTAAGAAACAAATTGGTTTTGGTACAAGATAACTAATTAATTGAATAAGATTCAATGGTAATTAATATATTAATTTTCGAATAAATGAGTTTAATTAGAAATTATTATTAGTAATTTTTTAATTGTAAATACATAAATATATAATTATTGAATATTGAAAAGTAAATAAAGGATAAATAAAAAAATAAAAAATTTCCTTACCTTTTTATCAGGCAGCTGGTGGTTAAGATAAAAGGATAAGAATTTAATTTTTTTAATATATTTTATTATTATCTTTTCTATATTTAATAATTAAGAGATAATGTTTTCTAATTAGATTAGATATCTTATTTTCCTATAAATATGATCATTGGGATTCATATTTTGCACACTTCTCACTTTAATTATAAGGGTGAAAATTCTCTCTTCAATTTTTTGCCCAATTGTCGATTTTCCTTAGGGAAAAATTTAGAAGAAATTTTTTCTTTTTTTGTTCTTCCGGATCGATTCCCACAAGTCGGTTTTGCTTTCGATCGGGATATAGTGTAGAAGATCAGGTGTTGCTGTGCATTGATGCTGTAAAAAAACCTCCAACCGATTCTCCATATTTTACTCAATGTAATTAAACGATTTTAATTTTCGAAATTAAGCATGAATTTACATGTTCTTCATGTCTTTTATCACGAATTACATGATATTAATAGATCATATAATTAAATGTTAATTACATTACTAAATGATATTCCGCTAATTTAGTAGATCACTCACTTCAGCACGGGCACGTCCCCCCCCCCCCCCCAAAAAAATTATTAGTTTAACTCAATTTTAATCTAAAAGTATTGAACTCTTCTATTTTTTTGGCTAAGTTTCATTTCCCCAATCAATTGATATTTTTGGTATAATTTGATAGTATTTATAAAATATTGTAAATAAGATTTTTCAATTTTAAATAAAAATAAGTATAAATCTGTCTATAAACATCTTATTTTATATTTGTTTTATCTTTAGACTATAATTTATATTTGATGTTTGATTCTTAATAATTCATAGGGATATTTGCACACAAAATTATCTATAATTTTTAATTTCAACATTTATATTGACATGAAAGATAAAATTCATTTATATTTATTCAAGTATAGTTTTTTTTATCAAATAATATATATTACTAAAAAAAAATTCAATCATTCTTTAATTATTTTGAATTTAAAAAGTTATCTCAAATTTTCTATTCAGATAGAAGCTTTTTCTACAATTCTTTTAATATATCTATAAAAACATATTCTTAAACTATTTTTAATAAATATAAGTAAATAATTAAATTATATAAACTAATTTATAATTCGGAAAAAATAAATTTATCATTCAAGTTAATGTTTGGTGCCCCCTCTGAAATAAAATCATGACCCTATTACTGTATAGTCACGTATATTTATTAATTATATTTTGAATATAACTCAACTACTTAATTAATATTGTTCCCTCTAATATGATTATAAATTCAAGTCTCCTTTCTTTCCGTGGGATGATTTTATTTTAAAATATATATATATATATATATATATATATATTTATTAATTATAATCTAATGATATAGTAGAAATAGAATATAATGTGAAGTGAAGATGAGCAGGTTTGGATAGCTAGAGAGAAAGATCGAATTTTTCAATATTTAAATGAAAAATTATGTTTCTTTTTTGGGTTAACCAGCCAAATAACCAGTTTTGGCATGAATATAAGACTACATGGCCACGTTGTTATAAATTAGAGTAAATGGCCTAAAGTGATTTGTTAGCACAATTGAATTTACAAATATACCCCTCCATGTAATGTACGACTTGTGCACTTTCTTTTTCTTTGAACTGCCATGACATGATAGGTGGCTGACGACGTGTGGATGCAGGCCATCATTACGAATTTTTGGGAAGGAGACTTCTTGTCTAATCAAAATTAATAACCGTGTGATCTTTCCCTATATTTTTTAAGACTAAATTTTTGAAAAAAACATTTTTTTTATTTATGTTTTCAGCCATACCAAAAGACCCAGAAGTATTCTAGCATGCTCATCTTTTTCCTCTTCAATCTCGGGTTGGTTTTCATCTTCACTTGCTTGTTTTCGGTGGTTAACCATACTTTACTCGCATGCATGTGAAACTCATCTTCTTCTTTCGTTTCTTATATTACAGTTAGGGTTCTTGTTTTTTATAAATGGCCAAATCAGGGATGAAACGAGGCCATGCAGAAGACGACATTGAGGATGTGACAAAGGTAATGTTTACGTTTTAATATATATGTTGTAATCTCTACAAATCTTATGCTCGAACCACACATTCTTTTTTCGGTATTGTATGTCAAGAAAACAAGAGGAGCCACTAGTCCACAAGGACGTCGCATGAAGCAGAGTGTTGTCAAGGGAATAGGGATATGGAGGGACACCCAGGCTAATGTGGATGTGGGTGCATCAACTGGGGTGAGTGCGGGTGTACCAAAGCGACGCCAAGTCATCGAATGAAGTTAATTCTTATGCTACTCCTAATGTGGAGAGAGATGATAGATTTTTGAATCCAGCTGGATTAGAGGAACAAAGGAATGTTCCATTAGCTCCCCAGGTACCACCAGTTGTTCAGGGCGAGTTTGTGCCCCAGTCTGAGTTAGATGAGATGCGTAGAGCATTAGTTAGAGTTGGGGGAGTGACTAACGAGAATAGAATGCTGAAAGTGTATAATGTCTACACTTTGTTGGAGTTTAATGGAAGTTTTATTGAGCTGAGAATGTTTATAGATGTATTACCAGAGTTTAGAGAACTCGCGAGTTATAAATTCCTTAAATAGATTGAAGGTTAATTGTGGAACATTTTCTTTCTACGGTGTTACACACTAGTGGTGTTTGAGGATTTGAAAGTTGATCTTCGAGTGAGTACGAGCCAATGATTATTATGAATCAAGAAATTGTACAAAGTTAAATATAAGATTGTGGATTTAGACCCGATAGTTGTTTTAAAGTGAATTATGGGGTAGTTGTTTATTTCAGTGGTTGTACCACTAGTTTTATTGACACAAGCAGAGTATTATGAGCTAAATTGTACAACAAGTTGGCAAGTAGGCATAAACTTATGAGTATGCTAAGGCAATAAAATTGAAGAATGAAATAAACTTACTCTTAAAGAGTTTAATTATAACTCTACCAATCTTGTGGTAGAATAATCAGGTGACTCGAGTTGTGTAAGAACATGGGATCCATTGTCTAGATAGAATAAAAGTCTAATGAGAGGTCTACTAAATGATTGACTACGTCATTTAATGATTAAAGTTTATCACTAGAGATAGTTGGATCCTTTTGTTTCATTGAGATGAGGGATGTTAAAGGTGAAGTTCTTTGACAATTATCATTGCATAGAATCTTATTGCAAGCTGAAGAATGAGCTCTAAACTTTGAGACATGATGATATGATACTAGTAGAATACGACGAAGTAGAGATACTCTAAGAGATTGATCTTTTGATCAGGAAATTATGATGAACGTTTGATAGTTGTATGGTTGCTTAAGTAGTTACGTTAGTGGAACACATGACTAAAATTATGTGTTAGTGTGGTGTTAAATTGAAAGAATGTGGCCATTTAAGAGAGAAAGCTAGTACTTTTCATGAAGGGTCTCGATGAGGACAATGAATGAATGTATTATTAATCCTTGGCCTAATCTTGTAGCTATTACACGATGAGTGTACTGATGTGAGTTAGAATATTTGAGATCAATTTATAAAAAATCACCCCAGAGAAAAATATATAGCTTAACTAAACACTAGTGTTGAGTGTTAGTTTCTACTCGAGGAGTGGAGAGAATGTTGTCGGATCGTGGTATTGATGACTTTTATGAGGTGATGTGATAGTTTGGTAAATTATAAAACACATGGTGTTTGACCATCGAATTGGGATTATGAGTTTCGAGAAACTCGAAACTCAAAAGTCTTGGCTTGGACCTAATGATTCATTGGGATATACCCTTGAGGTGAATCCACTGTTTGAACTCGGAAGGACAGAACATTAAGGGAATAAGGTGCTTGGAAGACACTTGTTTTGCTTTTACAAAGAAATAAAAGATTTAAGGAGTTACGATTCACCAAAAGAGTTGGAGGAAGTGACCTACGAGGAAGAGTACATATCTTTTAACATGGGCTAATGTTTGGTCAATTTAAGGGTCCATGATACGATAAAACTTGGTCCTTGGATAAACAAAGTGTTTGAAAGAGAATATGTAGAGTGAAACTTCAAGGATGCTGATTACGCCCAAAATGTGCAAACGCTAAGCGGTCGTTGTAGTGTAGATTGGGCGGTCGTGTCCACAGAGAGGTGAAGATCAAGAAAGAATTTAAGGAGAAGAAGTTTAGAAAAAGAGAGATGGGTTGAGAATTTTGGTTTGGAAATTGTGTAAATAAATGATAAAAATTGATTTTAAAAGAAATTAATAATGGAATTGGTTAAGTGTAGGAATCCTTTTATGTTTTACAAAATTAGATATAATTTTGATTCATATAACTTAATTGAAAATTTCACATCCCAAATAATCAATTGGAAAATTTAGAAATAAAGAACAAAAAAATATTTTCAAATGTATTTAAATAAATCAATTTCTCAAATTAAGAACATGTTATTTATTATATAAAAATCCAAAATCGACAATATAACAAGTCATAATGTAGTAAAAGATTTTTATAAAATAAAGAAATTATCAATAAAATTATATTGTTAAAAACGCACATAAAAAGAGCATGACTAGATTTATATGAAATTTAACACTACAATAATATTAACAAAGAAATTAAGAAAAAGATGGAGAAACTGAAATTTACTTAAAATTAAGAATTACTTGAACAAAATTGAATCAAAACTATAAATAAAATTGCATTACATAAAATTCTTCCTACACTTTACCGAATAAAACTAGCCTAAGTTGCAAAACATTTTCACAAATTCTAAAAAGAAAGTATGAAAATGCTAGCAAAAACTAAAGAGAAAATTGAAATGAAAAACTAAAATTGCAAAGAAAATTAGGAGGAAGAAGGGTGTGATTTTCGGAGTGGCAAAGGGCCCTATTTATACAAGTTGAGGGCCCAAAATTGCATCTAAAAATTAAATAAAAAATTTGAAATTTAAAAAGAAAATAAATTAGAATTAAATGTAAATAGGAGCAAATTGGGGAGAGAGAATGGAGGAATTATAGGGATTGAAATCTGATGGGAAACAGCTGGCCCCATGAGTCAGAAATTCAAATGGCCATCAGGCAAGCCACGTGGCAGCTCCAGATTGGCGAAGGATGACCAACTGACGCATGCGTAGGGGCGCTGACGCAGACGGCCACGCTGCAGCTGCTGGTTGGAGGATTTGACTGCTGGCGCAGGGGTTGGGCCGGCTGACGCAAGCGCAGCTGGAAAATGTTGAAGCGTTTCTTTTTTTTTTCTATCTCTTCAACACGTGGCGATCAGCGACTGGATGGAGCGCAGCAAATCCGGTGCGGCGCAGCTGTATGGTGAGCTCTTTTTTAGGGCGAATCTGTGCCCGCCACGTGTCTTCACATGGAATTTCTGATTTAAAGCCTTTTTTTTCTTGCCTTTTCAATTGATTTTCTTCTCCAATTTGATTTCAACCTCCACCAAAAGTGATATTTTACCTATAAAAATAAATAAATCAACTTTAAGTCTAATATTCTCATATTTCAAAATATTCAATTAAATCCATGAAAATATTAAATTGTAAATTAATTTATTTTACAATTAAGCACAAATTAAGTGCATTTTCATACACTTATCAGATGCGTTTCTAACACTTTGTCTGAATCCTTCGGATTTTGTGAAGGGTTGGATACACAATTTGTCTCTTTTCGTAATGTGGATTGGAAAGTCAGGTGGAGTATAGTGAGATCATGATAGAATCGTAGTCGTATAAAGTGCGGAAAGTGAAGTGTCATCATGTACTCTTTAGTAGTAAACGATTTACAGGAGGATAATGTTTTAGCAGGAATCCATTTCACCCTTCAGATTAGGTCAATACTCGGTATAAGTTATATGGAGATCTGGAATGGGATTAGAACTCTTAAGGTGACATTACAATTGATTTGAAGAAAGAGGGACCCATCTTGTAATTAGAAACTTATCGAAACTCACTATACGATTAATTATTAAAATGTGATTCTTCAGGATTCGTGAGATATGTTGAGAAGGATATAGTGTTGTCACATACTTTACTTATTATTCCAAAAAAAATGTTAAGAGAGTCAATGGATATTGTTAGTGGTTTACCGAGGACGGTAGAGGTTATTGTTGAGTTTGAGATAGTGGTCGATGGATATACCGAGTTGATTTACTTTTGATCAAATGAGTGTAATAGTGGACTTTTGAGTGGGAAAAAAAGTTTAGGTGTAATGGAGGAAGCCTTAAGAGATGAATGAGGTAACAGCTACTTTATAGTCGGGCGAGAGCGTCTGGGCCGTTTTGAAATGATCACATGATTCATGTTATGCATTGAGTATCGAGCTAAGACCTCAGCACGGTTCTCACCTTTAGATAGATTGTCGAATAAAACAGATTAATTGGATTTGAGTTTACGCTTCAAGTTGGTGCTCTAGTGTTGGGGCACTTGAAGAAATCACTTAATCCCATAAGGGATGGAAAATGCCTAGAGTGGGTGGAGAAGGGGAGTGAAAACTTGATATTTAAAGTTGGGTTGTGCTAGTAAGGCCATGAACTCTTGTAAGTGGTTTACATAATGATTTATGAGGTATGGATAGAAGGGCAAGCTTAATGTTGGATCAATTTACCTTTTGAAAATTTGGATGGGGAAAGAAAAAAAATAGGGCCTGAGTTGGTCTAGTTTACTGGCCAATCAATTGTTGTGATTAGAGAGCGGATAAAGACCGTTTAGAGGAGGCATAAAAGTTAGACAGACAAGCGGCGCACTGATCTTGAGTTCTTAGAGGGAGACCATGTGTTTGAAAATAGTACCTATGAAGGGTGTGATGAGATTCGAAAAGAAAGGGAAGTTGAGCCCCTTGATTCATTAGTCCTTTTAAGATTTTAGAAAGGATTGGGTCACTTGGTTATAGGTAGGCTTTGCCACCTACGTTGTCTTGAGTTCATAATGTTATGTTGATGCTTCGTAAGTACGTTGCCGATACTACACATGTGATAAAATATAAATCGGTTAGGTTAGAAGCGAACATGTCGTATGAAGAAAAATCATATGAGATTTTGGAAAAGGAGCAAAGGGTATTGGAAAATAAGACCAAAGAGTTGGTCAAAGTTTTGTGGGAGAATCACACCTCAGAAGAATCTAGTTGGGAGCGAGAAGAAGTTATGATAACTAAGTACTTCAACCTTTTACCATGCAGTGAAACTTTTCGGGGACGAAAAGCCTTTTTAGGTGGGTAGTTCTGTAACGCCCCGTCACGAGAAAGTTAAAAATGAATATTATTTTTCAAATAATATTAATCAGGCTTGATCGATTAATTAGAATAGAAATACCGTGTTATTTCAAAAAGGGTATTATGGTAATTTTTCTTGAAAAATCTCAAAATTTGAACCTTATGATTTGACTAATATTTTGACATGAAATTGATTGTCTCGATGTCAAGATTCCAATACAACTGACGGTTTGTCATTCTGAGACCCGGTGATCAAGTTATAGACATTTTAAGGCGAGTGACAGTTTCGTAAATATTCAACTCAGGATTTTAACCTAAGATGAGATCATATTTGCAATATTCAGATTTTTTACTCTCTCTTATCCTCTCTCACGCCGCCGCTACCTCCCCCATTCGAGACTCTCGGAGGTTTTCGTTCGTTTCTTCACCAATTGTTCATCGTACCGCGTATCGATTTAGGATTTGGAGTAGTGGGAATCGTCTTTCCGATCAAGAAAGTAAAATTTCCTTCCTTTTGAATTCCCCAATACCGCCGCCCCCAATACCCATGAAATTAATGTTTGGTTCGTCAATTCTTGTTGTTAGGTGCTCGAATTGGTCGTGGCAAATTGTTAGACGAAGATTGGAGTTTGTTTCCGTGTTTTTCCTATCCTTAGGTAAGTGTTTGGACCAATTTTTTGTCTTTATAAACTCTGGAAATTTTTGTTTAATATTAAATTATGAACTTCAAGAACATAGTCTTGAAACCCATCCTGTATTACTTTCCAATTCCCGATCCTTGGCTCAAAACTTAATCGGTATTGATCTCCTTTTCCTAAAACCAAAACTCATCAAAACGGATCACCCGGAACCCGAAACCGTGACCAAACCATGATCCGAAGTCCACGGTTCATCCATGACAAAAGACAGCAGTAGCACTGCTGTCTTCTTTAAACGGCGATCTGTTCGTCGTTTGCCTTTTTCCCGTTCTTCTAGCCGTTGAACCCCCAATCCTTTCAGCATCATTTGGTACTATTTTATAATATAAATTAATTGTTTAGGACCTTCATTTCAGGTCTGATTGGTGGTGGAAAGTTGCTTGGGAATTGGAATTTTAGCAAAGACAAGGTGAGTTAACAGTTTAATCAACGGTGGGGTTTTAGAGAAATCTAAGGCTCTTACCGTAGTTTATTTGATTCAATATATTTAAATATGATGTTATGGAATGTTAGGATGAGAATGGACTTTTGGTAGCACCGAAAATCAATTGGAAGAAAACAATTTTCGGTTAAAACTAGTTTAGGCATTTTTTGACGAAAATTAACATTTTTAGCTTCTAATTGCTTCTAATTGATTATGGGTTTAAATATGGAATTATTTGGAGATATTTAGTGTTATATTCCTTGAGTTTTGAGTTAGGGAGCATAAAAGTGTATTTTCCATATTTCGACAGTTTTCGGCAATTTTGTGAAATTTATGTAATAAGTTGGGGCTGCTGTATTTTCATGCTTTTAATTGAATTTTATTTATCATTATCTTGTGTATATGATGTTTGGGTTGATATTGATGGCCGGCTTGAATTTACTTACTAGTGTTGAGGCTACGAGCTCAACACTAAATCATTTTAGTTATGGAAGAGTCCATAACCGAGTACTAATGTCCATTGCTCGTATGAATGAAACATTAGGGGATTATCAGTTATAGTTGAAGCTATAACCAAGTACTAAGAAGTGTTAGTAGTTCTGAGGGACCGCCTTCTTAGTGGATTTTGTGATTTATATTGTTAAATAAGTTAAAGCATGTTAGTTGTTCGGTAATTAGTAAAGATTGTGAGATTGTTTGATTGAGATGTCTTGGATAAGAATCTAGTGAAAGATGTCTATCCATGTAGAGTGAGGATTTATTGAATAGCCTTGGATATGGAATCAAAGTAATTGCATATTCATGTAAAGGATTGAGATTGAGTTTTAAGTGACGGTTTGTTTGTCAGAGATTTTAGAAGAGTGTTGAGTGCTTGGGACTCGGTTTGAATTGATAGAGACTATCTAAGACTTCATCTTTGATTAAGTCGTTTTCTCACTAGCTTTACCCTCACAGTGCTATATTTTTTTTTTCAGGTAACAATGGACCGAGAGGTGGCGGTTGATGATGTGGAAGAGATGAGGGTTCGTGTCGTGGTGGCCACCTATTGCTTATTTGTTATTCATTTTATTAATGAATAAGAATTGAGATTTTGTTAGTTTTAGTTGAACTATTTGAGTTTTTGAGAATTTTGTTTTATTTGTTGAATGGTTTAAGAATAATGTTTTAGTTCATTGATATTTGTTTTTAAAAGTTTATAACTCCGGAGTTATTATTTAAATAAATGTTCATTTGATTTAAGTGAATTTTCATATTTTCAATAAATGTTATTTCTTGAGTCTTCTACTGCTTTAGCTATATTCGTTTTAAACTCTGAAAAAGTCGGATCTTTACATCTAACTTGCCAAAGCTGAGGTTACCTACACAACTTCTTACCTGCCAAAGCTGAGATTACCTAAACGGGGAGGGGTGGCGGAGTACCAGCCACAATGAAAAAGCCAAGTAAGAAAATTACCGATAACAATGATGAATAGTGAATTCTAATTAAATAACTGGTTATATCGTGTACTACTGTATTTTTAATACCTTTTATACAGTGAGTACGACGAGTACTGTAGATCATTTATACGGTTGAACACTTTGCATACTTAACATTTCTTAAAAGTGTGATGGTAACAATTATATTGAGTTTTTCATTAAAGTGATAAATGTTTTATTACCATTTGGATTACAAATTTAGTGTAGATATATAAAATATTGTCCGCACCACGAGAACATAACAGGTACATTCTGTAGTATTGTGTGTTTTATACATTGTATACACTGAGTACGACAGATATTCTACAGGATGTAGCCGTTTATGTTCGCCCACAATAGCAGAAACAAAGTACATCCTGTACTATTGTGTGTTTCGTACCATGTATACATTGAGTACGACAACTCTTTGATATTGTTAAACTGACATTTTTCATTGCTGTCTGTTGCAATTCAGTATATATATATCGTGAATTACTATATTCATAATATATAAATATACCTTACATACGACGAATATTCTACAGAAATTGTGTACCAATGGTCTTGTATTAATTGTATAAAAAAGTAAACACATATCAGTGTATTCTACAGAAATCGTGTTCCAAGCTCTCTCACATTCCGTGATAGATTGAAATACACAAATCACATGAGACTACGAACTAAGGAAAAATTGATAATCAAAATAAACGCAACTTATATAATGTTGAACATGGAATCGTATCGTATCATCATCATGATTTATCGGAGTTATTGGACCACGTAGCTTATGATACATTATATACCATTCGAAACATATTGCCGTTGAACCAAAACAACACATTTTACTCCATAACAATTAAAGGAGCAGTAGTCAAAATAAAATAATAACCAAGATGTAACGGTCACGTGAAAATATGATATATAAAGTGATTTACAAAAAAACACGTGAACAATTAAAACGCCTTACAAAAGCGAATGGACTTGGCGTATACATATCAAAATAAAATATGGTAATAATCAAGGCTTCCATATAAATATAAAAACTTTATCTAAATAAAAGGGAGGGAAACAGATTTAAAAAAAGAAAAGGAAAACGTGCAAAGCTTCCTATAGAAGTTTCACCAACTACCTAGGGAAAGACACTAACACACGTAGAAAGCAGATCTCGAAATCTGGAACCATCAGCTATCAGCCCCGAAACACGTTTTGTGTCCACCAATTTCCATAAGATAATGATTAAGGTCAAGGGGCATAACGGGTATGAAATTGAAGCATAGGAATTTTGGTGGCCATCTACTATAAAATATAATGTGCTGGCTATATCTATACTACCTTTAAAGGGGGCTTAAGAGGAGAAACTTTTGATTTCCTCTTTTGCCCCTCTTTTAATTATTTTTAATATATTATTATTAAATTACATATTTTAAATTAAATGAATTAACATGTAATTAATCGGTTCATGAAATAGTATATGATTTTATTCTTTTTGATGTATCCTTATCCCTTGATCAGTGCACTGAGTTTTTTTGAAAATTTAAAACAAATTTATTAAATTAATTGAAATTGATCTTATTAAAGGGGAGAAACATTGGTTGCAATTTGATAAAATAGAAGTGGACTTTTTGGTGGATGCTTGAAGCCCCGGATGGTTTATCAGGGTATGAATTTTGATCAATTTTTTTGGTTTTTATTTGGTTAAACAACCATGTATAGATTTGATCATTTTTTTAAACACAACGTTAATTTAATATTCTCGATCATTATATAAATTTTGAATTTAATTTCCAATCTCAGGTAATTATTTTCATTATAAACTTTCCGTTTGATACAAGTATTTTTTAAGTACTCCTTTTAATACAGTTTGTTCTTATTTCAACAGTAGATGCATATTTTTATTAATACATTTCTAAAAATATACCTTCTCATCATTTTGAATACTATAAAATAATTACTAT
Organism: Gynostemma pentaphyllum; assembly: GCA_028015215.1. Classification (NCBI taxonomy): domain Eukaryota; kingdom Viridiplantae; phylum Streptophyta; class Magnoliopsida; order Cucurbitales; family Cucurbitaceae; genus Gynostemma; species Gynostemma pentaphyllum. Next base: position 68,098,851 of record CM051355.1, on the reverse strand, counting down.
CAAATATTTATTTTTAAACGTTAAAAATTATGTGCAATACACGTTATTTTGATCAATTTCCTCAATATTTTTCTTATACCTATTTTTATTTTCTTTCTGTTTCGGTAGAAAATTAAATTGTTAACTTCAGTTGGAGAAAAGTAATCAGAACGAACAATTGTTTTTTTCAAATGTTCGTAAATTGAATTCACAAAGGATTGACAATTTTTGTGTATCAATTTTGGGTGGATTAAGACAATTAACAAATTTGGTAAAAACATGGTCTTCAATTGCTTTTGATTTTCATGTCCACTTTCTTCTATATTTTTCTTTATTATTATATAAAAGAGTGAACACACATTGATTAAATTATCTCCAACTTTCATATAGTCTTAAAATATCTTTTTCTTAATTCTTATTTTTGCTAATATTCTTCAAAGACTATAATGAAAGGATTTGTACCCAATTTACTGAAGAAGAGGTGATGATATAATATAATTAGTGTTAATAGTGTCGTCTATATATATATATATATATATATATATATATATATATATATATAAAATTAAAATTAATACACGTTTACATGGGTGGTAATTTTATTTAAAACTTGATTCACCTATCAAAATAAGAAATGAAATTTTGAATAACCAATTTATGACTTCTTAGTGCAATTTAATTTCTCATTAAAAAAATAAAATCAATATTATACGTGCAACCTAGATATTTTATGTACTAATGTTTAACATTAAAATTATCAAGCGGGTACACAATGATAAAGAAACCTCTTAGACGCATTGAAGAGATGTGGGCATTAAAGAAGAAACAAGCCGATAATGTTAGTGTTAGGTTAGAAAAAAAAACTCTCAGTTGGCTCGAATGAAGTATCATGTAATCTTTTCAATCAATTTTGTTAGTCTAATTTTAAGAAAATTGTAATTTAGGATTATTAATTGTAATTTTTCTTACAATTTTGTGCATCAGTTCTTTGTTTTAAACTCTTCATCTATCTCTTAGTATTTTTATTTATAAATGTGATCTTGATTGAAATTACTACATTTATGAGTAATATTAACTTATTGACAAATAAATTAAAAAGATAGATTTTACGATTAATTGAAATATAAAATAATGTATTATTGCAGGTCAATTGATTTTTTTTTTAAGAATAAATAAAATAATATGGTATTGAAATTATAATTATTAAGAATAACTTTTTTACGTTGATAAATGAAATTTACTAAATAGGAAATGAAATTTGAAGGATCATAAGAGTTTGATTTATTCAAACTTGCTTAGGGAATTTCAAAAGACGTCAAAACTGGCTAGCATTAGGATTTTAAAGGTCTCAAACTTGCATTGGGAATCCAAAGAAAAATCCAGAAAAAAAGTTTAAATAGGATGATTGAAATGGTATTGGACAACTCCATCACTCACCCTATAGCCAAAGCTCTTTAGTTGAGTCAATACTATTTTGTTTTTGGTTGAAGAAAATCTCAAAAACTGACATTAGTTTTTACATAGTTTAGGTAGGCGACCCACGAATCAGTAGATCAAAATGAAGCAAAGGCCAGAGCACTGCATCGCATTACACACCAAAGTATAAAATTCGCCTATGTTACGAGACAAAGAGAGCATGTGAATGGTGAAAATGAGGGATGTGTAAAAAAGAAAAAAGGTAAAAATTTCAGAATCAAAGATTACCTTCAGTGTAGTTGCAGCAGTGGGCATAAAAGATACAAAGACAGAGAGGGAGGGTGATGGTCATGACAAAGAGGTTTTATTTTATTTTAAATTTTTCTGGTTGCGTATTATTTGTTTGTGAGAAGTTTAGGCTTACATTTATTGGGTTTATACCTCATAGATGAAAAGGAAGTGGTAGCTGTGAGGCTTGATAAAATTTCTATTTTTTCTTACTTCAATTCCAATATGAGTAAGTTCATAACTATTTATGTGTAAAATAATATCAAATGATAAATAAAAAATAATGGAATCACGTGTTGGTTGACTAGTACATGAATAAAAAGTGGTCATCTACTCCATTATCTCTTCATTTTTAGAAAGGCAGAATTTAATAATACTATTAGAGAGCTTCACTCTGATTGGACCGTGATTTACAAGGCATTATAATATCGACATCAATAATTGCATCATTACGGCTCCATTTAGTGCGTCATTCTTTCCGACGTGTCAATATATGATTGGAATATGATTTACAAGATGGCAGATACTTGCCTTTTGATTATTACGATTTTCAATTTATTAAATTGATCTGATACATTAATATATTTTTGTTTTTAAAAAAACAATACATTATCTTTAATAAACAATGAGCTTGATTAATAAATATTTGTTATTTGTCAGAAAAGATATATTTGTCATGAGTAAGAATGAATTATTTCTTACTTATCAGGAGGTAATTTTTTTATAATATATATAAATAATCTAGAACAATTTAAGAGGAGTTTTTTATTAGTCAAGAAACAAACATTCTTTTTTAAAATATCAAAACTATTAAAAAAATTATCACAAATAACACAATTCTACGTATTAATTATTAAAATGTCAGAACTATTAAAAAAAACTACTCAAATAATAGTTCAATAATCTATTGAACTATTTATAATTTTTCATTATTATTTTTGGTCTTTATTAGTTAATTGATAATATCGAGCATCTTTCGGTGTTAATTTTCAATGAATTTATTCAGATTTTTTTTTGTCATTTTTAGTTTAATATGTAAAAATATGTTATTTCAATAATTACTCTTAAATATAATATATATTTAAAAAAAATTATTAATTAATGAATATGTGAATCGATGATGATCAATTATATAAATATATAGTTAATGATCATTGATTTGTTTTTAAAACTATAATATTTACAAAAGTTATTGAAAATTTTGTTAAACATAAAAGTTTCCCTTTTTACCTTCATAAATACCACACTGCCTCTCTCTTCAAACCTTGCGAACTCAACTCTCTCTCTCTCTCTCTCTCTCTCTCTCTCTCTCTCTCTCTCTCTCTCAATTGTTGATAATACAGATCCACTCTCACCCCATCACAGAGCTAAAATGAGTGACTCAAACAACCAAAATTCCCAAAAGAAAAACTCCAGCGACCGGAGAATGAATCCGGGACCGCCCTTTGCTGCTAACAATCCTAAGGGGAGGGCCGAAACCAAAAATGGAATGCTCAAAAACATATTCACCGGTAACGGTGGATCGTTGAAGAAAAACTAGCTCTCCCAACACCGACATCGACATCGACATCAACATCAGTATCGGAATCGACATAAGTGATATAGGTTTTTTTTTTTTTTTAAGTTAAGTGATATGGGGGTTTTAATGTGATCTGATCTCTTTTATTTCATGTGGGTAAAGTTACTAAGCCTTCAAGATTCTTGAAATGTTTATTTAAATGTTGCAAAGATTATTAAATATAAGAGACTGATCATCTACTTTCTCTCAATTATTGTTTGTTCGTTTAATTTAATTAATTTATTTTTTACTTTGTTTTTCATATCATCGGCGGCTAGGGCCATACATTAAACAGCAATTATTACAAGCAGTTGTGTGATTTATATTTGCCTTTTTTCTTAACTGGTATCAGCCGTTGGATGGGAAACCTTAGATTAAGGAAGATTTTTTCACATAATCTCAAATGGTTCAGTGGCCGCAGTCACCATCATCATCCGCCTTGCTGCCAAAAAGCCGGCTAAGCTCGGCCCGAAAATCAACGTTTGACGAGCTGGCTCGGCTTGGCTCATGAAATATTTGGATTGGATATGAGCCTCTTTTTTTGAACGAGTAGCTGCTCGCCGCCGCTCGTTTGGCCTCCATAGACCGATCCAATGGTAATGGCTCATTTCTACCAAATAAAACTCGCAATATTTATTTATTATTTAAATTGAATTTTATATTTTACCCATTTAAAAATTAAAGATAAAAAATAATAATATACCTCTTTTCTTTTTATATTATATGCCTGAATCACTACTATATAAGTTGAAAAAAATGCATATGATTGACAAATAAGTGGGTGTCAACTTAGTTGAGATGTACTTATATTGTAGTGCTGCACTTGAAATAATTAATAAAAAATATCTATTATTTAAAGTTGATACTTTTGTGTAATTACTAAATAGGATAAAATAAAATACTTAAATTATTTAACGGATAAAATATAAAATAGAACGATTTTTGCTTTCTTACCGTTCAAAATAATAAGTTTAATATATTGATTTTTTCTATTTAAAATAACAAGTTTAATATGTTAATTTTGTTAACTCTTGATTTTTTTTTAAAAAGTGATTCAGAAAGTTTTACGCCATTGGTTTTTAAGATAATGCAATACAAAAATAAATTCATATGATAAACCGAACTCATTTCACTCCAACAATAGGACCAAGCTCATTTCGATGAGCCTAAATCATGAGCCATGCAGCCTTGAAATTTTAGATTGGGCCGAGCCGACTCAACTCGACCAAAAGTATAAGCTCGTTAGGCTCGAGCCTGAGCCTTCTAATATTTAGGTGCGCCGGCTCGGCCTGGCCCATTGATGATGGTGAGGCGGCGGCGGCTTCATGATTGAAATGGATAAAATTTGTCACATCCAAAAAAAAAAAGAAAAAAAGAATTATAGTCTATTGACTGAATGTTAAAATTAAATTAATATGTTTATGAATAGTACATTTTTCATTAAATAAATGTTAGGTTGTACTATAAACTTAATTAGTTAGATTCAAATGATTTAAAATTATATAAATTTTGTTCATTTCATAGTTTTTTTTTTTAAATTAATTTGATTTCAATTGAATGAACCCAAATTTATTAAATAAAAAAAAGTTTGTTATTATTTAAGATCAAAATACTTAAACAAGTCCCTTGCTTTCTTTAGTTTCATTTAACTTAATAACTTTAAATTTCTTCTTCATTTTAATATTTTTTATCCAATAATCAGTTCACCTTATTATGAAATAAAATGTGATATTGAACTATGAATTTTGCTTTAATGAATAAAAGTAGCCAATTAAATCTTTAAGTTACCTATTAAATCATTATTGATTGAATAAACTTTGGAACTATTTAATCCAATCCAAACCCAACCCAACTATACCCATATTTGATAATTTTAGGATTAATATCCATTAATATAAGAAATTCACAGCTCTACTTAAAATGATATATCCATCAATATAAGAAATTCCCAACTTATCTATCTGCTAATCATCATTATCACTCATTCTAAAAGGAGGGTGATTTAAAATTAGAAATCATTTATCCATTTTTTTCCGTTCAAGATATCAAGGAGTGTTATTCTCATTTCCTTATTTTGATTGCCCAATTATTTATTTGATTTTTTTTTAATAATAAATCAATTTAAAGTTATCAAACTATTGCTAAACAATATTAAATGTAATGCTCTTTCATTTTATTCTCATTTCATAATAATTAAGTTTGATTGTTAAAAAAAAGTTTGATTTTTTTTTTTTAAATTTTATTCTCATCCATTTTAAGTAAATGAAATCTTAAAAATTATTCAGAAAACGAAATGGATATTGACAAGTAAGGTGAAGTGTCTAAAAAGAAGAGGAAAAAAAAATTATTAATAAATATGTGAATCGATGATGATCAATTATATAAATACAAATCATTATTTAATGATCATTGATTTGTTTTTTAGAAACCATAATATTTACAAAAGTTATAAAAAAATTTGTTAAACATAAAAATTTCCCCTTTTCACCTTCATAAATACCACATGGCCTCTCTCTCTCTCTCTCTCTCTCTCTCTCTCTCTCTCTCTCTCTCTCTCTCTCTCTCTCTCTCTCTCTCTCTCTCTCTCTCTCTCTCTCTCTCTCTCTCTCTCTCTCTCTCTCTCTCTCTCTCTCTCTCTCTCTCTCTCTCTCTCTCAATTATTGATGCCTTCCTGACCAAATTACAGACCCACTCTCACCCCATCACAGAGCTAAAATGAGTGCCTCAAACAACCAAAACTCTGAAAAGAAAAAATCCGGGACCGTCCTTTGCTGCTAACAATCCTAAGGGGAGGTCCAAAACCAAAAATGAAATGATAAAAAACATTGTCACCGGTAACAGTGGATCGTCGAGAAAAACTAGCTCTCCCAGCACCGGCATCGACATCGACATCGACATCAGTATCGGAATCGACATGAGTGATATAGGTTTTTTTTTTAGGGAAGTGATATAGGGTTTTTAATGTGATCTAATCTCTTTTATTTCATGTGGGTAAAGTTACTAAGCCTACAAGATTCTTGAATGTTTATTCAAATGTTGCAAAGATTATTAAATATAAGAGACTGATCATCTATAATACTAGAGGATTACTAATCTCTTATAATTAATAATCTTTGAGATATTAATAAATATTTTAAGTATTTTTTTGAAGGTTTGATTTAGACTATATTTTAAATTATAAAATGTCATAGTTTCCTTCTCGTTTTTAGTGTATATATAATAAACAATATCAATCTCAATTTCTGTGTGTTTTATAAATCTAACATTTCATCACTTTCTCTCAATTATTGATTGATTGAAATATAATTTATTTTTACTTTGTTTTTCATATCATCGGCCGATATGGGCCATACATTACGCAGCAATTATTATAAGCAGTTGTGTTTTCTATTTGCTTTTTTTTTTCCAACTGGTATCAGCCGTTGGATGGAAAACCTTAGATTAAGGAAGACTATCAGCCGTCCAATGGTTCAGAGGCGGCTGCTTCATGATTGAAAAGGATAAAACTTGTCACATCAAAAATAAAAATAAAAACTATAAATATGTTTATGAATATTATATTTTTCGTTAAATATAAATGTTCGAAGAGAGCAATAGAAGTTTTTCAACGTCAAATTTATAAAATCTGATAAATTGAAATCAAATCATATGGTTTATATTGGACTATAAATTTATTTAGGTTGAGTTGGATTCAAATGATTTGAAATTATATAAATTTTATTCATTCATAGGTTTTTTTAAAATTAATTTGATTTCAATTGAACGAATCCAAATTTATTAAATTAAACAAAAGTTTGTTATTTAAGATCAAAATACTTAATCATGTCTTTATCCAAAGAATCAGTTCACCTTATCATGAAATAAAATGTGATATTGAACTATGAATTTTGCTTTAATGAACAAAAGTAGCCAATTAAATCTTTAAGTTAGCTATTAAATCACTATTTATTAAACAAACTTCTGAAACTATTTAATCCAATTTAAACCCAACCCAACCCAATTACACCCATATTTGCTAATCATCATTATCACTCATTCCAAAAGGAGGGTGATTTAAAATTAGAAATCATTTATCCTTTTTTTTTTCGTTCAAGATATCAAGTAGTATTATTCTCATTTCCTTATTTTGATGGGCCCTATTATTTATTTGATTTTTTTTAATAATAAATCAATTTAAAGTTATCAAACTATTGATAAACAATATTAAAGGTAATGCTCTTTCATTTTATTCTCATTTTATAATAATTAAGTTTGATTGTTAAAAAAAGTTTGATTTTTTTTTTTTTTTTTAAATTCTCATCCATTTTAAGTAAATGGAATCTTAAAATTTATTCAGAAAACGAAATGGATATTTACAAGTAAGATGAAGTGTCTAAAAAGAAGGAAAAAAAAAAAGAAACTTTTGTTTTTCCTTTAAAAAGCACGCAGGTTGCCGATTGGTCTTTTTCATACGAGAGATATTAACAGCTGATATTCTCTTTACAAAATTGCAAGTTGGATAGAATCATGATTTTGCCTCTCTTTTTTTGCCACCATTAAAAGTTGGAATATTTACTCTCTTTTTTTCTTTTCAAAACTTTTCACTGTTTTTTAGTGTGTTAAAAATTCTTTTTTCAAAGTAACTTTAATTCTATTTATAACATATATAATCATTTCAATTTTACTTATTTTAGATTTTTTGTTAATTAATAATAATAAAGCAATATGATACCTCAAATTAATTGTCTGAAATAACTGATTTTCCATTTATATCATTCCTTCTAGTTTATTTCTACTTAAACAATAAATTTATTGAAATAAAAATAATAAATTATTGAAACTATAAATAAATTATCAAAATTAAATTAACAGTTAATTTATAATAAAGTGAGAGTTTTAATACTTAAAAACTTATTTAGATGGTAATTACTTAAACTAAATTAAAAACAACAAATTAACAATAAACTTATTATATAAATAACATGTTATTTATATTATATTTTGATAATGCCCTCACATTACTTTAGTGTGAGTTATAGAGGGGTCCTATAAGGCCAGAAAGTCATTAAATGTAAGTTGGGCTCGGAGTTATTAAACTAGACAATGCCATGTTTATCTAGATTCTCTCTCAATTCCACCTCTAAAATTCATTATCTAAAAACTTTTTCTTTTTATTTTTTTTTATATAAATTAAAAGGATTGTGCAACATGGACGTCGTCATCATTAGTATAAATTGATGAAAATAAAAGTTTATAAATTATATTTTTTCTTAAAATAAAATTAATAGAGTTTAGCACGAAAGGTGATTTTAAAACCATCTAAAAATTGAGCATAATTAAAACGTTGATGCCAAAATTGAGAATGTCCTCACAATTTAGGAGTAAATTTTTTTAATTTTTAATATTTAATATTCAAAATTTTAAATTTTAAATAAGAAAAAAAAATGTTTAGTGAAATCTCATTTAATATGTCACCTTCTTAGTAATTATTTTGATAAAACTTTGGAACAAAACCTACTTTGATATCATTATATTACTTAATTCATTGGCAGACCCACAAAGGGGTCCATGGTCACGTGCCCCCTCAATTATCACCCACAAATTATATACATTTGTGAGCCGCCACGCTAACTAACTAAAACACAAACTCTCCCGATAATATATATATATATATAATTACATAATATAGTCTATAATTTAGAAGATATTTCAATTAAGTCCCTACATTTTTATATGTTTCAACATATATCCTGTGATTTAGAATACTCCCTGTCAATTGAATCCTGTATGATTTTAAAATTTTCAATTTAATTTAAAAACTCACAAAAGATTCTCCTGATTATAATTGTTCTATTATATATATTTTTTTTAAAAGATAACAATATTTTAATAAAATATATTAAAACTCATATTACTTTATATATATATATATATATATATATATATATATATATATATATATATATATATAAGAAATAAGATAGAATTATACAAAGTATTAAATTTAAAAGTATTATTCAGTGACAATATGAACATAACTCAACTAATTAAACTTTATAATTGAAAGTTCGAGTCTCTCGCTCAATTTATATCATATCTAAAAAATAAAAATAAAAACTCTTCCCTTTTGTTAGTATATATGGAAGGGATGATTTGAAAGGAAAAAAGAAATTGATTTGCAGATTAAATCCTAAAACTGAAAACAAAGAATTATCTATAAAAATAAGTGAAATAAACAAAAAGTAAGCATGGGTTATTATTAATTTTTTTTCCTAATTTAATAATAAGAGTGCTAGGTCCAACGTCATAGTTACATAATGATGTGACGTCGTTTTTCACTGACGTGTTGATATATGATTCAAGTAATGGTTTACAGAGAGATATTATTTATATATATAAACACCATTTCTCTGCCTCTGAATTATATTGACAAAAAGGAAGGAAGGGGCAAAAGGCAGATAGAGTACTGAGCTTAGAGAGAGAGAGAGAGAGAGAGAGAGAGAGAGCTAAAAAAAAAAATGGATTCTGATAAGAAAAACATGTATCCAGGACCGTTCTTTACACCTACTAATCCACCGCCGAGGGGCCAAATCCTCAAAGGCATAGTCAAAGGCAGCAGCTCATCATCGGGAAAGAAAAAATAGCCTTGCAAACCTCAGTTTAACTGCTTCTCTTTTTCTTCCCTTTTTTTTTTTTTTTTTTTTTTGTAAATTATTGTTCTTCTTCTAATATATGATAATATCCATCTATCTTATTTTTCGCTCTTGATTTATGTTTCAACTTCTTCTTGTTATATATTTCTATAATTGTGAGGAAGAGAGTTCAAACCCCACTCGAAGGAAGAAAAAATTTCGATCATCGACGGTTATTTAAGTTTTTTTTGTTTATAATACAATATAGAGAGAAGATTCGAATCTTTGAATTAATATATCATACAGGTCAGATCGGTAGAAATCTAGGTTACCACCCTACATTACAAATCATGATGAAGCGTCGTAATTTTGCCGGCGGTTAAGTTTGTATCCTATCCTAATAAATTCATATATTTTTTTAAATGATAAATTCATATTCCTATTGAATAAAGTATATTAATAATATCGTTGTACATATTTATTAATTATAATATTAAAATAAGAAAATATAAAAATAAAAGGATTGTCCTAATAATTTTGTTAAAATAAATTGTTTTCAGCCTTCGGATGGATTTTTTCATTGTCACAATTTGAAATTATAAAGGTGTGATTTGTCAATTTCAAACCACAATGGATGTTTATATATTTGAGAAAATCTCAGGGGTTTGATTTGCATTTTAACCAAATAAAATGTAAACAAAACCAAAATGACATACCAAATGGGTTCTCAAGTTATGGATTGACAACAACAAACTACCTAAAAAAAAACTTTTATTTATTTTATTTTAATTTAAGTAATTAAAGTTTATTTATTTATCGGTAAATTAGAATTTAGTAGTTTATTTCGGTTTAAGTCCTTTTAATTACCTTTTTAGTTTATTTTCGTTTTAATGGTATTAATAATTATTAACGGGCCAATTAATAATTATTAATCACCATTGAGATAGTTTAAGATCATCGGGTTTCGTTTTATAAGTCAAAAGTCATAAAAGGACGCAACCGTCATTTCTAATTTCTTAAAAATATCCAAAACACTATTCACTCATCTTTAAAATCACCACTTTGACCAAAATTGACCAAAACTTGTCATTCTTTTCCTTGCCATTGCCGTGAGCTTCTCATCCATGGATGAGAAGAAATTCTTCTTGGCTTTTCTTCGTTTCTCGGCGGATCGTAGTGTTTTCGGTTGCGTTGGATTGGTAGGGACGAGGGCTACCTATCCAACCTAGCTTTTCGGAGTTTCCCGTTCTCTAAGGGAAGTCCCAAAAAGTAAGTTTTCAAAACTTTTTAGATGGTTTTGTTCGTTTTTTATTATAAATAAGTTTTGAAGTTGAAATCATGAATTTCTATCCTGGAATTTGACGATTTTGAGCCCGGATTTTCGAAAAACACTATTCACCCGAAAACACTATTCATCCGAAATCACTATTCATCCGAAAATGAAAACTTGTTCTCATATTAGATATGAGTTGTAATATGTTGTGCAATTGATGAATTGTAGGTGCGATTGCTCGGTTGTTGAATTGTGGGAAATCGGAGATTTGGACCAAAACTAATTTGGCTAAGGTGAGAATAGTTAGGATTTAAAGTAACTATATAAAGCGAATGAGTATGAAGGTTTGTAGCATTTGAAACTAAGACTAGAAACCGAATCTAAGAATAGAGGGATGTGAGCTAGTACCCTAGGATTAGGAGCTAGTTCTTTAAGTGAGAACTTAGGAGTTCTCGAGGAAAGTGTTGAATCTTAGAAAATTCTAAGTTAGATTCGATTTGAACTTAAGGTTGGATCATTGGAGGTTAGAAAATCCAAACTTGTTTTTAGAACGGTAAATAAAACCTCGGATTATTATGTTGGAAGTTTAGAATCCTGGAAGGTATAGGTTAATCGTTTAAGTTATGTTTTTACTTTTATTAATGTAGCGGAGTTCGATTTACATATCGTTCGTTCGAGATGCTTATCTATTTTACTTTATGTCATTTACTTTATATCTTTTATCTTATGCCCCTTTACTTTATGCTTGCATCAACTACTTTAATTCCGCACTTTATTTATTTACTTTTACATGGATATGCAAGCATATGCATATCATACTGCATCATACCATTCTCGCACCATTCATGAAAAAGAAATGAAAGTGAGAAGGAAATGAAGGGGAGAATGTTGGAGCCTACAGGTAGTGTCCACATCACCTTCAGCGAAAAAGAAACGAAAGTGAAAAAGAAATGAAAGTGAAAAAGAAAAGAAAGTGAGAGAAAAGAAGGAAGAATGATGAACCCTACGTGGAGTTCACATCACCTTCAGTGAAAAAGAAAAGAAAGTGAAAGAGAAAAGAAGGAAGATTGATGAACCCTGCGTGGAGTTCACATCACCTTCAGAGAAAAGAAAGAATGTGAAAGAAAAGAAGTTGAATGGTAGCCTACAGGATGTACGCATTACTTCTTCATGCATAGGGAGTTAAATGGTAGCCTACGGGATGTACGCATTACTTCCTCATGCATAAGGTTGAATGGGAGCCTACGGGATATCCGCATTACCTTCATTCACGCACAAAAGGGCAATTGCGAAGTCCTACGGGATGCCCTCATGCATTCATGTTTATGATAGATGAGAAAGAGAATCGATATGTTTAATTGATGCAAAGTTTATTTACTTTTATTACTTATGTCATAACAATGTTAATGGATGAGTATACGATTATTAGCAATATCATCCTTAGAAAGTATAAAATGAAATCGTCTAGAGTTTAGAGAACTTTAGGAGTGATTGTGTCAGGTAAATTGGACACAAATCGGAATACGAGTTTGAGGTCTATCTTTACTTTTTATGCTTATTATTCTCACTGGGCTTAGTTTGTTAGCTCATGATATTACAAAAATTTCAGGTAATGCCCTGGCTAGTGGCCGTGGAAGGGGAGATGGTGCTGCGTGATCGAGGGATGCTGACCTCGAGATGGACTATTTTGTTGTAAAGTTTATGAATTTTACTTTTGAGAACTTTGAAGGATTTGTGAATTATACTTTGTATTTAGCTCATAAGAGCTTTTTATCGTTGTTTTTATGATATTACATCTTGAACTCCTGATTGGAACTTAATGTTTCATGTGATTTTATTAGATTTGAAAATTAGGATGTAAACAGGTTTTCGGCATGCCAACTTTCAAACAAAACCATGCAAAATTTTCTTAAAAATAAAAGACTTCCACTGTTTTCTCTGATTTTAATTTATTTAAAAGTGACGGGTCGTCACATTATTAGTAAAATATATTCCTTTTCGAGTAAAAGAAAACTAAAAATAAAGTTATTAGGGCATTTTAACAATAACAAAAGTTTCTAGAATTTCAAACAATGACATGTTTTTTTTAATATTCATTAAATTAGTGAAAAAAAATCTTAATTAAATAATTTATCATAATAATAATAATTAATATGATTTTTAATTAAAAATATCTCAATTCATAAAAAATAAGAATGAGACTCTTGATTTTATATCATGGGAGAAAGAATTTTAAAAATAGATAATTTAATAAGAATAAAAATATTATTCTCACACATTATTAAACGATCCATTAATAAATAGCACTAAAAGATGATAAAAGCTGCCAAGGAACTTTAGTGGTGGATAGTGATATATATGTGTTAACATTAACAAGTGGGCTATGCCGAGGAAACTGTAAACCCTAGGTTAGAATTGTTTTTTTTTTTAATAAATAAAAATGTATTCTGAAATTTAGAGAGACGTGATAACGATTTTTTTTTTTTAAAATGAAGTAACCTTGTTCAATAATCATTTTCTCTCTGTTTTTTAATTTTAAAAATTTTAAATTGGTTTTAAACTTTTATTTATATTTTAAAATAAAAAATAATTATGGAAAAATCTAAGAAATTTTTTCTCAACTAGATTTTGTTTTAAACAGGATAAAAAAAATTTGTACCATTCTTTAGAGTTAGTTTTTATGATATTAATTTATTCGTGGGAAATTTGTAATAAAACGTCAAATACTTTGAAGAATATGAAATTTATTATGATCCAACGAGTGAAAATTGATTAAATAAACACTGAGTTAAATTATATTTTAAATTTTTCTTTATTCTTAACCTTTTAAATTTCAATTTTCAAATTTTTTTTAGCTTATATCAAATTAATTGAATGCTAATAGATTTATGAGGATTCTATAATATGAAAATATTATAAAAAGAACTATTTTTTCTCGATAGACAATAACACCAAAACGGCATCAAAAATGGGCCCTAAGGATGATGAATTCATTCCATTATAGAATTAAAAGAGATGAATAAATTTATATATAATCATCGAACTAAAAGAGAGAGATTGTAAACGCAAAGCTTTTCAAACGTATGGTACTAGTTCAGTTTGGTCATTTATAATAAGTAATTAACTCATCAGATATTATCTCAAATAACATATTTTCTACCTACTTATTATTAAAATGTGTCAACATGAATATAGTTTAACTAATTAGACATCTACTTTATCTAAATGACAGCTCAATAATTAATTGAAATATTTTTTTTTAATGAATTTATTAGTTTTTTTTTTTTGGTCTTTTTTTGTTTAAAAAAATCATTGAACTGTTAATTAGATGTATCTAATTTATATAATGTTTTGATATTTCAATAATTATTATATGTAAATATACTATTTCAATAAATTAATATCATATTTAATCCTATTTGAAAATTAATATAAACATTGACCCGGTCAATGGGATGTTTGTTCAAAGAATGATGTTTGTCAAATATCAAATAAAGGATGATTCTCTCACTTGAATAATCACAATGATTCTGATCTGAGAAAGGAATCTTCTAAAAAGAGAGATATCAAATTTTTAATCGACTAAAATCAAATAAATTTTAAAAGAAAAAACTACCAAAAGCTTAAAGAAAAAAAAGTAGTATCCAATTATTGGTGCTATTCATGTAGATCTTATCCAAAACATTATGCAATATTTTTTTTTTGACATAAAACATTATGCAATATATAGAGAGAATGTCAATTCCTTAGCTTTCAAGGAAAAAAAAAATAGATAAAAGAAGATATGAATTTTTATTTTATTTTTTTAATTCTAGAAGATATGAAAATTTTGGTGCACTATTATAAGCTTTTGTATAATGACGTTCCAAATTTAAAAAAGTGGAAATAATGTGGAGACAACTTTCAAAATTTTGTCGTTTATGTTACATCTTACATGGTGTGGGTTTTCTAGCTATGAGTTGCTTTTTTTGGATAAATAAATGAAAATTAATTTGACACACGTTTCAAAAGTAGATTTTATCTTTCTTAATACATTAATTTAATACTATTAAAAAAATCAGTTTTAAAGTTTTTTAATTAAAAATTTGTGAATAGTGACTTAAGTATTAGATAGATAATTTTAAAAATCATTTTTAATTTGTTTTTAAAAATTGATTTTAAATAAAAACTCAAAATATCCTTTTAAGAGTTGATGTGAAACAAGAGTTAAAAGGTTAGTTGAATATGAATTTTGAAGTGTTTTTCTTTACTAAAAATATTTAAATATATCATAGAAATATTTTTAAAAATTCTAAAAACACTTAAAAGTATTTATAGAGAAGATATTTAATTAGTATGTTCTTAAAAATATCTTACTAAAAAACAGTTCATCAGAAAATTCATCTTGAACTCATCCTTAATATTTTAGGTTTATCTATAAAGTAGAATTGAAAATAATCAAAAATTATAATTGAAATATGAGAATAAACTTTTATAACAGTGGAAAAATATGTAAACACAAAAGGTCATGGAACCTATATCATGTTAAAGAATGAAAATGACAAAAAAAAAAAAAAAAAATCAATTTCCATATAAAATGGGAATCAATGCAAGTGAAGAAAGGGGGAAAACCATTATCATTTCAATATTTGGTTGAATAATTGGCCATGGATATTAATTTCAAAATTCTTCTTGATCTTATCTTAATTTCGTACGATATTAGATTAGAAAAATCAACAGAAAAGTTGACATATTGAAGCAAAGGGGACATGCCTTATAAATGTGATATTTCCTTCAATTGATGAATTTTCATTTTCCCTACCATTTTTTTTTTGTTTAATTTTAAGAATTGATATAAATGAATATATACTATAATTTAAAGACCTTTTTTTTCCTTCATATGATATTGGGCGTTAGTCTTATAATGTTATACATTTTTTATAAGTAGTAAAAGGAAAATAGGCTGGCAAACGATGATACCTCAATAAATGGATGTGTTAGATTTAAAAAAAAAAATGTTATTGATGATTAGTAGTCATCTTTAGATGGTAAATTACACTAAAAAAAAGTCATTCCCCGCGATTTGAATCGTGGAGAAAGACTCAATTTTCATCGGTAAAAAAAAAAATCATTGGTAAAAGGGTGGGTGTCGCCTTACCTTTTGTTGATGACTAAGGACAAATTGTTGGTATTGGGCAACGTAAGGAACCATAGTGCTTTTTACATAAATATTTTGAAATAAATTGATATTATTATCACTATTGACTAATCCATTAAATATCAATTAAAAGACCGATGGATATTAAAAAAAAAAAAAAAACTTCTTAAACATTCCAGGGATGCTTGATGGAAGAACTTGATAAGCTTTGGATTGTGTAGCTTCGGGGTTGTGAAGTCCAAGTTTATATAACTTATATTTAAATGTATTGGGGTTTGAGTTTGAGAAATCATATGTCCTTTTAAGAGCGTTTAATAAATCTTCACTTTTTACTATTTATTACGCATGAGTTTAGAAAAATTAAATTCGAAATAATCAAATCCACCTAACAAACATGATTTAGGTTAATAAAACTCACCCCAACACACCCAACAAATAATTATCTTTATAATCTAACGACTGATTAGTCATTTTCTTAATTTTATATATTAAAAAGTCATTTTTGTCATAACTTTTTTATTTTTTAACAAAAGTATCAATGGGATGAGAGAGATTCAATTCATAAATATTTATTTTTTGAAATACCCGTAAATATCAAGATTAATTTACATGCAACTCAATTAAACTCACAGGATACCATACGATCTTACAATACTTGACTTATAAATATTAAAAAAAAAATTGAACCAATTGTATTTTTTTCCATTGTAAATGTGTGGATTGAGCTCTTTGTAATGGATTCCAAGCATTTTCTAGGTGGGTGTTTTTATCAAGAGCCACTAGATGAAACCTCTTTCCCCATCAGTCATTACCTGCAACTGCTCCACCAACAATCTATACTCGATTCTTGAATGGAAGAATAGTATCTTTCACTCTGCCATGAATAATTCACTACCCTTTTTTCTGCTTTCATTGGGTTCATATGTATTTTTTTATTTTTAAGAAAAACAGGGATTCTTTTAAGTATAATTGTAAATAACATCACCCATATCAGTTAGTTTTAATGAAAATGAAACACATGCTTATTTTATATTTGTCACATATTCCAATTTAGTCAAAATAACGGAAAAATTTATCCTATAGATACCTTGTTAACTACATAATTTATTTTTCAAATCAAACCTATCTTTTATTATTATTTTTAATAGAATTATAATATGTTGAAGACATAGAATACACTAGGTATGTTTCCGGTTCGTCTCCTACTGGTTCTTGGCAAGAACCGGAACCGAACCTGTAAGGAATGAAGAAAAATTAAAAAACCAGAACTGGAAAAAATTAGAACATGTAGGAACCAGAACCGGTTTTTTTGGTTCGGTTTCTGTTCCTTAGTCAGCGCGTCTTTTTTTTTTTTACTTAACTAAAATAAAATCAAAATAATGGAAATAAAATGAGGGTTTGGGCCTGGGGCGATGTGAACGAGGAAGGGAAGAAAAGAAAGGAAAGGGCTTAGGTCTTGAGCCGTGGGTGAAAAGATTGGGCCTCCTATATAAATATAATTTTTTTAATAAATAAAAACGTTACCAGTTCGGTTCCGGTTCTCTTACCGATTTTTTATAAGAAACTGCTACCGAACCGGAACTCTTATCAGTTGTAAAAATAAGAACCGAACTGAAACTGTATGAACCAGTTTTGATTCGGTTCCATGCGATTTCGGTTCTTCTTGCACCCCCTAGAATACACACTATATATCAATTTCAATATAATTAATCGATAGAGTGTGTGATCTATACTTTTATAAATTATATAAATATTTAAATTTATTTTTTAAATACACGAATGTTATTTACAAATCAAACTAAGGACAAACCTATAATTTGCCATCATCCCATTATCTTTACATGATGTGATATATAAATTCGTTTTTTCTAAAATTTGAGAAAAGTTAGTTTTTTGTCAAATCAATATCACATCAATGTAGGAAAAGAGTACATGACCTACCAATTGCATGCGCTAAAAGGCGTCTAAATGCATCCTCTGACTGACCTGATTTATGTTTTTAAAAACAAAAATTTTGAATCATTTTTATTTTCTTTTTATTGTTTTTTCTCTCAATTTTATTCTCTTTTTTCATGAATGACCTTTGTTTTTTTTTCTTTTTTTTATATCCGTGAGTATAGCACTAACTTCCGTACACCTCAATTAATTCTACAGGATAATCACACGACTCTCCTACACATTTAGTACGGGAAAACTTGTAAGATAATATTGTAGGTAGAAGGCCACACATACTTTAACCCCACAACCTCAAGATTTTAAAGAAAACGGCCAACCCATGGTTGGTTGAGCTTATTTATTTTAATAAAATTGCAGTTATTTTTTATCCATAATCATAAACTTATGAATAGTAAAATAAATATATAAATATTTAATTATCTAAAAATGTTTAGAAAAAAAAAACACAGAAACAAGAACAGTTAAAAAAAAGTCTACTTCTACACAAGTTCAGTGTGTTTCTCCGTACAGAAAGCCTGATAAGTTAAAAGTATGAATTTACAACAACTCCAAACTTCTTGGAGGAAAAAAAAACCATATGCAAGAGAAACAGCAATTGCATTGTTCAAGGAACTAGCTTTTTCTTGTTGGAATAAGCATTTGCCCAATGCTCAGGTGATATAATTGTAAAGCAAATGCCCGGTTTAAACCATGCTACCGGGGAGATGGAACGCGCTGCATCGCCGTGTTTCTACTTTACCTTCTCCATATCTAAATTAACTTTGAAATTATAACCATCTGCTATGCACAGAACTAGTTTTGAACCGAGTAATTCGACATCTCAAGTACTACAAACCACGGTCATCTTCAGAGTCTTGCAGACGGGCACCTCTTGTTTTTGTCCTGCCCAAATCCAATATGCTAAATATGTCTACTGGTCTCGGAAAAGAGAAACAAAAAAAAAAGGTCAATAGGACTTGAGAAACCGACCTGCGATGTGCAGGCACAACACGATTGGTGACTTTTGTTGAGCCATTCTCATGAACCACAGGCTTGTCTACAAAGAATGTGAAAACTCAATAACTGATTATATGAAAAATATAAATGAAATACATCAAAAAATTAAAACCTAGAGAACTTTGTAACCCATCTGCATTGGCCAAGGTATTCATATTTTGCAAGCCCTGTTCCTCTGTATTCTGCCCGAGCTAGTTCTGAACATTTTCACTCTTTTCCTGAAATGGGAGGGAAAAAAGGAACAATAGGAATCCAAACTAGTATTCATATTGAAATAAGAAAAATAAGACAAACCGGGAGGAATTTCGAGAGCCCTCCCCTTACTCACCTGATTCTAATTGCTCAAAATACACCACACAATAATCAACCATCAATCTCCCTAACCCACATTATTTAAAAGAAAACCAACATCTCCCATAACTAAATCACCCCTAATTACTAATATCCTAACACATTCATTCATGTGACTAGCAAAATGCATTCAAAATCAATAAGCAAAGAATGATGTTATCAAAGAAAAAGCTAAAACTATAAGAGTGACTGAATGGAGCAATGAAATGTTTTTGCAAAACCAACAGATTTGTTCGAGGACAGCGACAGAAATTTTTTCCCTTTTTTTAACAAATCAAAGTGTCTTTCTGTCTGTTTTTTTTTTCCTGCCTATTCTAGCAGACGGGATGAACAATGAAATTTTAAAAAGAAAATTAAAATTAAAATTTACAAAAAAAATAAATTAATTAATTAAAAGAGGAATCCAGTCTGACAGAAAAATGAAGAGCATCTCTATAGGTTCAAATATCTTTTCATGTAATTGAATTTGCACAAGAATTTCATGAATTGGCACGAAAGCATTTGCGCAAGCAAAACTAAATTTTCCTTCACAAGCCTGTAAGTGAAGGGAGTTTCTAACTGAAACCACATTAATCCAATAAAGTGTCATGAACGAGGGAAACAAAAGTTTACAAAGGGAGAAGAATTCGAACAAAAAGGTAATTTCCTCACAATCAAAATACATTCAAAGATACACTATAATCAAGGTCAGAATTCTAATTATTTCTGGGTATTTCAAAACAACACAAATGTGCTTATAAGAAAAATTGAAAACAAGAAAGAAGAGTACTACTTCTGTTCTTATTATTTATACAGCCCTCACTCACGACATTATACAATAGGTGGATACGAAATCAGAAAAAGTACTAATAGAAACAGTAAGAAATCAAAATAACGAAAGACAAAAAGAACCCATGAAAATATACAATGAAAGAAAAAAAATCAATAATTAACATAGATTTGATTATAGTCTTGAGATATTACAGCTCTATAAAGTTTCGGCATTGTCACCAATTTCTTTCTTTATTAAAACGTGGGTATCAGATGGTTATACCTTTACATCTGGTATAATTTTTGTCAGTTGAATAGAGCGCTCTTGATCTGTAAACGAAGAAAAAAAGTCAGTTTTAATAATGCTATGATGTGTGAAAAATAAAATTTGCTTGGAAGAACCACACTCTAGAATATAAATGAACATTTGAATTACCCGGTTATCATAACATGTGAGAGAAAAATTTACAACACAAAATTAAAATGTATGCATTACAGTTTGATATATATTTTAAAAATAAGAATGTAATGTCGAAGTAAAGCCTTGGAGTTCACTATGATGGTAGGATTTGCACCTGTCAGACATAAGCGACGGGGAAGGGAAGGGGGAAGGGTTAGCTAAGATAATTAGGGTAGAAAATCCCGGAAAATTTTACGGTGTTCCTGGAAAACTTAACTAAATTGGTGATTTTTAAATAACATTTTTTGTAGTCCTAGCCTTGCAGTTTGAGAATATGTGGCTCATTCAGAGCTTGAAGGTAGTCTTAGAACTCGGTGGGCTGAATGTCTTTCCATTAGCTGGCTGAGCTATGCTTTCATGCAAACTGGGCTTCATTAAAAAAAAAATTGGTTGAGTGGAAGAATTTTTTTTTGCAGAAACCTGTCATGTCGTACAAATGATATTTCAAAAGCTACTGAGAAGATTGACAAGCAGAAGAGCAGTTATTGATGAATATTTTAGACTATAGAGACTCGAGTAAAAACACAAGTTGACAAAAGATGTCAAATGACTCCAAAAGTGGGGGTGTTATTACTTAAAAGGAGATGAAAACACCAAATTGTTCCACAAATTTGCTACTGGAAAAAAGAGGAAGAGTTTCATAGCTAAGCTGATATACAAAGAAGATAACCCTCTCACTACCAACAAAGATTTTAAGACAAAATTCTTTTTTCTTTCTATGATTTATATACTAAGGCTCCAGAGACAAGGATTTGTCCAGAAAAATTTGATTGGAAGCCTATTCGAAGAGATGTGAATAATTGGCCGGAGTAGCCTTTCGGGATTTGAAAAAATTGGGAGGCGATTATTATTAAAGGTTTGGGTAGTGTAATAATAATCATCAGCACAACTTTTATGATTGTTAAATCACCAATAAAACCGAAAGCTTAAGCTGATAAGCTAAGGCAAAGTTAATCTTTTGAGGTATTCCCAACAATGATCATTTAACTTGTTTGCAGTGCAATTCCCTTTGTATGCACCTTAGCTCCAGTGATAAAATGCTAATGGATAGGAACAACTCAACAAAGCAAATTCTGAGCTCAAGCCATAATATAAAGAGATGAAATTGCACAACAGAACTAGATTGGAACCAATATATTTGAATTTGACATCTCAAGTCCTACCTGTAGAGCACCTCTTGTTTTTGCCCTGCCAAAATACAAAGCTCAATATGTCTACTAGAGTTCGAAAAAATTCAATAAAATATGTGGTTAAAGTAACTTTAAGATATTGACCTGCGATATGCTGGCACAACATGGTTGGTAGCTTTTGTTGAGCCAATATCATGAACCACAGGCTTGCCTATGACATGAGAAAATCCATTTTATTGATTATGTAAAAAAATATGAAATTACATAATGAATCTAATACAGAATAGCTTTTCTTTTAGAAATTATCACCTAAACATTAACTTAAGGTGACCAATTGCTTAAATTCCAATGCAGAAATTCAATTAAATGATTTTGCCGGTTGCAGTGTTACACGTGCTTGATCTACAAGAGCTCAACACCTAGAGTTATCTCTGGGGGGGAATCTTTAATCAGGTAAGAAAAGGGGCCTGTTTTAAGGTTTCAGCAGAGGTACATGCTTCCAGTCTAGGAAAATGAAAGAAGAGCTTTTGGCCAACTTCTGGCCTCTGGCAAGGCATGTTATCTTTTATTAAAAAAAATGAATTAAATTATAATATTTACTTAATGATTCCAATGGCCATGATAATGTATGCTTACTCTAGAGCCATTATTTTTTTTTTACTAGGAAATAGCTATTTTCATATATGTATGAAAAGGCAAAGGCCATCAGAGAGAATTAAACTCTAGAGCTATTATGTATAGAGAGAATTTATATACCAGGAGATGAAGTGGCAGAAACATCTGCATTGGCTGAGATATTCTTATTATGTAACTTCTGTTTTTTCGTATAGTGCCCTAGCTGGCTCTGAATACTGTCGCTCTTTTCTTGATATAAAACAAAAAATTAAATAGAAAATTAATCACAATATAGAGACTCACGACTAGTCATTCATAGGGATAACCAGATAAGCAACCTATTCATTTATGATGAACATGTTTTATTTTCAAAGAAACAATGGGTAAAACCAAGTTCTCATGAATTGTCTTCTTTAGATCAACACAGGAAGACAGAAGTCAGAGAAAAATTAGGCTTCGAAAGACTAAAATAGCATCATGTACTACACTACACTTGGGCATCCAATGCATGAAAATTATATCAGTAACCTCATTCAATTAAAATATAATTGCATTAGCACTTATAAAAAATATGTGATGAATCAAGGGTGATGGCATCGATGAAAAGCATCCATGGTATGAAATTTACTTAACAGGACTGTGTCAAGGGAGTTTCTTACCAAAAATCATAATGATCTCAAAAGAATCTCATGCATGAAATGAAAGCAACAAAGGTTTAGATGGTGAAAAGAATGGACGTAAACCTGTCGAATAATAACAAAATACTTTCCGATTAAAACATACTCCACTCTCTACGATACCAAGCACACACCGCATCAGTACATACTATGGTGGTAAGGTATTTCAAGACATTAGAGATGTGCTTATAAGAGTAACAAGTGATAGCCCCATACACTACATTAATTTAAAAGTGGGTAAGAGATGAATATACCTTTTCAGCTGATATAATGCTTGTCAATTGAAGAGCACGCTCCTGTTCTGAAAGCACAAGGGAGAGAAAAGTCAGTTTGACGATGCTAAATTTAACGCTGATGTGTGTATGAATTATAAAATTTTCCCAAAGGAACCACATTCCACACTATTCATTGCTACAACCTTTTACAAGTGAACATTGCATGTCTTTAAAAGCATTAAAGAGCCCTATAGATAGGATTGCCATAGCTTCAGAAGCAGCAGAGTCCATGAGTCTTGTGAGAGAAATGGAAAAAACAGGCATCCCTTTAGATTTCTGAGCAATTAATTTTGCATATGCTGCCCCTGGAATCTCATAACAGCAATGATAGACATTTAATACATCTTCAATGAAGATTATCGAGTTCGTTTTGGAAACATGAAACCAAATTCCCTTATGAAAGTTGATAAAAGAAAACTACTGACAAAGAAAAAAAGAGGCTTTTCATTCAAACTATGGAAAGAACAAAAGACGGGGAGAACCCGAAAACGTACAAAGATTATAAACAGTTGCTCCAAAACATTAAGACCAAGTACACCAAGAAAAACACAAGAAGCCAATTTGATATCAAAGCTCCATCAGCAGAGTCTTGAAAAATTCTTTAACTAGAACATGAGCTATAATAAATTAAAAAAAAATTACCATAATTTCCTAATTAACCTTCCATACTAAGCTTTACTTCTCCCAATTTGAAGGAAGTAATGATGTAATCAACAAAGTCTGACATAGCCCCTCCTATTCCAATCTCATCTCTCTGAAAACAAGAAATCACATCAAACACTCATCATTTCTAATAAAAAAAAATAACATTTGAATTTCTGGGGTTCATTCATTTTCCTCATTTAGTAAGAAAAACCATTAATTTACAAGAAACAAAATAACTAAGAGACATAATTCAAGTTTGTTTCCATTTTTTAAAGCTTATTCATGATAAAGAAACATGCCCACCATATCATCAAGCTGAAGAATTGATTTGGTGGATTCCAAAGTATTGAAGTGGAAATCAGTAACATAAAATTTGAGAAGCGAAGAAGAATTGGGAGAATGAAGAAAGAACAGAAAGGGGTGTAAAGGAAGAGAACCCCTGTTTAACCAATCCACTTTGGGTTCTCCAAAAATGGCTGCAAAATCTTGAAGCTCCATTTTGAAATTGATCTTGTACGGACAGTTTCGTTCGTGTATCAAACTGAAATTGAATTATAATGCCATGGGAAAACGATTATTCTTGGGTCAAACTGGTTTCTTTTTTCTCCAAATCTTCGAGTTTTTGTAAAACCCAATTCGCTCATCACATTATTATGTTTTTAAAAACGAGATTTAATTAAAAATTCAATCCCTATTATTTAAGATCGGTTTTTATTAAGGGTAAATTACTGATATTTAGGGTCAGTCCTAGAAAAATAAGGGTCATGTGTGAAAAATAATTTAGACCCATATCATATAATTATAAAAATAAAAAATTATGAACTTTAATCAAAATGTAATAACAATAAATAATATAATTTCTAACTTTTATTTAAAAAGTGATATTTTCCTTGAATATTGAAAAGTTTTTTTTTTTTTTTGTATGTAAAATCAACCCCCCAAAATTGGGTCCCCAAACCAGCGTAGATTGTAGTAATTTTTTTTTTGATTCTATGTTAAATCAACTACTTAAAATTGGGCCCCAAAAATTAGGGGTCGGGGCGGTCGCACTACTTGCACAGTGTCAGGACCGCCCCTGCTGATATTAAAATGTTATAATTTTTTAAAAATCACTTAAATAATATGATTATAATTCAATCATTTATTGAACTAAAAAACCATAAATTTATTAAAAATAATAATGAAAAATAATCAAATAATTTGATAAATTGTTGAACTTAAAAAAAGAAGAAAAAAAAAAAAAAATATATATATATATATATATATATATATATATATATATATATATATTTCAATTATTTATTGTATTAAAATTATGATGTCTTGATAATTAATAATAAATTTACGTGATTTGAGACCAATTTTAAAAAGACAAAAGTTGCATAACATATAAACAAAAGACCTTTTGGGTAGAAAACCAATAGTTGATCAAACTAAGTTTTGAGAATGACAGTGTGTGGTAATAGTAAAATAGAGACATATATATTCTTTGTTGAATGAGTTATTGATTTAAAATCTAGGTAAAATGAAAATAAGAATTTTGTGGTTCTAGCTACATGTATGGATATCTCCTACGGTTTGAAATGATAAATCACATTCCGTTAGTTTTAAATTATGTCAATGAGACCATTCACTTCCAATGTTGTGACCTTTACTTTAACCATAATTTATTCGTTTGAACTCCAATTTGGATGCAAGATGTTTTAGAATTTTCATTTCGAGCTATACATTATGGTTGCTTAAAAACTTCAAAATCGTCATAAATAAAATAGATTATTATCATCAAAATATCAAGTATGATTTAAAGTCATTAACCATTTTGTTTACTGGTGATTTAGAACTTTTGAAATGACCATAACGTAGAGCCTGAAATGAGAATTACAAAATATCTTGAATCATTTAAATCAGAGTTCAAACGAAAAGTTATATCTATAAAAAAGTTTACAGCATTGGAGGGGGGGTCTTATTGTCATAATTTAGAACTATAAGAGTGTGATTTATCATTTTCAAACCACAAAAATATTCATGCATTTGACCAAAACTACATGAGTTATTTTATATCTTGCGTTTCCATTTAACTTAATGACTTAAAATTTCTTCTTCACTTTAATATTTTTTATCCAATAATCAGCACCTTATTATGAAATAAAATGTGATATTGAACTAGGAAAGCCAATTAAATCTTTACGTTACCTATTAAATCATTATTTATTGAATAAAATTTGGAACTATTTAAATCTAATCCAAACCCAATCCAACCTAACTTATCTATACCCATATTTGATAATTTTAGGATTAATATCCATCAACATAAGAAATTCACAGCTCTACTCAAAATGATATATCCATCAATATAAGAAATCCCCAACTTATCTATCTACGAATGATCATTATCACTCATTCCAAAAGGAGGGTAATTTAAAATTAGAAATTATTTATCCATTTTTTTGGTCCAAGATATCAAGAGTATTGTTATGGGGGAGAAATTGGATTACACGTGGAATTTTACAACTTGACAAAATTTGCCTACGCACCTCGTCTGACCGCAGTACCAGGGCACCTGGTCTACCGTGGTACTTAGACACCTGGTCTACCGTGGTACTTATGCACCTGGTCCAAAACACCTGGTCTAAAGCACCTGGTCCAAAGCACCTCTACCTGGTCCAAAGCACCTGGTTCGCAGCACTTGGTCCGAAGCACCTGGTCCGCAGCACCTGGTCTAAAGCACCTGGTCCGAAGCACTTGGTCTAAAGCATTTGGTCTAAAACACCCGGTCCGAAGCACCTGGTCCAAAGCACCTCGTCTGACCGTAGTACCTAGGCATAAAGTCCATGCACCTGAAAAGACCTGGCTACGCAGTCTCCAACACAAACCTACATATCTAAACCGATTACAAGTGTCCAATCAGAAAATGACACGTGGCGTAACCCGAAAGTGACACGTAATTGAGAAGCAACATGTAGCCCAATCCTGACGTGACACGTGTCACGATGATGTCATCAATATATTCTTCTATAAATAGGAGAAGAAACTCATTCATTAGGTAACTAATTTCTACTACTATTCTCTCTGGCACACTAGCTCTGCTTGCAATGACTTAAGCATCGGAGGGTGTTAGGCCGGCACCACACCGGTGCTCTATTTATTTCCTGTGCAGGTACATACAGTGATTGTCAACTACTCAGCATATCACCTACGCAGCACCTCCAGTGCAGCGCACTACATCCGACTCGTCCCATATTTTCAGTTCGTTGCTTACGTGGAAGCTATCCATTTTTACGCAACAACAAGTATTATTCTCATTTCCATATTTTGACGGGCCGCAGGGCCGGTTAAAGCATAATGCAACTGATGCGACGGAACAAGATTTAGAACTTTGGGGCCCCAAATCTTGAATTAAAAATATAGTATTAATACTATATAAATGAGAATTTATTCTAAGTGTCATTGTGAAGCGTTGGTTGACCTTCTCCCTAAAATATATCTCTATGTTCTTTGTCATTATCAGTTGAGTTCGATCCCAACTAAAGTATAAAGTTCAATTTTTTATATTATTATTATACTACTTTGATAACTTTATGCTATTTTTTAATTTTAAATTGATTATAGAATTTACCTCTCATTTTATCTATTTAAAACTTGTCGTATATAAAATTTATGACTTAAATATATAGTATAAATCATTATTTTGTTTACAAATTTTCATTTATTATATTTTTTTTTATTTTATAATTAATATGAATTGAATGATGTTAAATTAAATTGATAAAAAAATATTTTTCTCCTGATTTAATGATTAGCACATTAAATATTATTGATCAATAATTGCAATAATTTTTTAGTTACTATTATAAAAAATTACGTCCAATAGTATTTTAAATTTAATTTATTTTTAAAAATAATTTTTCTTAGACTTAGGTATACTATTATTGATATGTTTTGAAATATAACATAAATCATATTTTCGTCAATGTTAAAATTGGGTTTTACTATTATTTAATAAATCGATGAAATATAATATAAGAAAAACCTCATTTTTATTTTCTAATATATTTCTAAAATATTTTATTATATTGTTTTATTGATATTGTGTTTTAATAAAAATATATATATATATATATATATATATATATATTGTGATTTTTTATATTAGAGATTTATATGATAGAGACTCTCGTTGATGGCATGGCCCCTATATATTATTTATCTGATTTTTTTTTTATAATAAATCAATTTAAAGGTATCAAACTATTAAACAATATTAAAGGTCATGCTCTTTCATTTTATTCTCATTTCATAATAATTAAGTTTGATTGTTAAAAAAAGTTTTTTTTTTTTTTTATTCTCATCCATTTTAAGTAAATAAATTCTTAAAAATTATTCAGAAAACGAAATGGATATTGTCAAGTAATTAAGTTGAAGTGTCTAAAAAGAAGGGGAAAAAAACAAAAAGTCAAACTTTTTGTTTTTCCTCTTTAAGCCTTCAGGTTGCCTATTGGTCTGTTTCAGACGAGAGATATTAACATCTGAAATTTCCGTCACAAAATGGCAACTTGGATAGCATCATGAATTTGCCTTCTTTTTTTTTTGCCACCAGTTAAAAGTTGGAATATTTACTCTCTCTCTTTTTTTTTTAAAAAAAAAAAAAATTCACTGTTTTTTAGTGTGTTCTTTTTTCCAAAGTAACTTTAATTTTATTATCACTAATATAATCATTTCAATTTTATTTATCTTTAGACTTTTTTTTTAAATAATAATAAAACAATATGATATCTCAAATTAATTGTATGACATAACTGATTTTCCATTAATATCTTTACTTCTAATTTATTTCTACTTAAGTAATAAAATTTATTTTCAATAATCTATTGAAATCAAAATAATAAATTATTAAAAACTTTAAATAAATTATCAAAATTAAATTAACAATTAACTATAATAAGTGAGATTTTTAATTCTTAAAAACTTATTTAGATGGTAATTACTTAAACCAAATTAAAAAAAATAACAATAAATTTATAATATAAATTACATGTTATTTATATTATATTTTGATAATGCCCTCACGATACTTTGGTGTGACTTGTAGTAGAAATTATTCAGGT
Organism: Gynostemma pentaphyllum; assembly: GCA_028015215.1. NCBI lineage: Eukaryota > Viridiplantae > Streptophyta > Magnoliopsida > Cucurbitales > Cucurbitaceae > Gynostemma > Gynostemma pentaphyllum. The sequence continues at coordinate 68,069,629 of CM051355.1, read as the reverse complement.
TGGCGGGTACAATGAGGCTGGTTCCTCCTCGCTCGCCACGTGTCCTTCATTTTAATTAATTTCATTTACTGCTCGTTATCACACCAAAGTATTTTTTTTAGCGTTTCTTTTCGTTGTATTGCAGGGCAAGGCACACCATTTTTTCAAAGTTTTTTTTTTGTTTATATTATAGGTGAAATTGAAAGAGTGGAGATAGTTGGAAAAAAAAAAGTAAAATTGATTTTTAATTTCGTCTTATAGATTTAAAAAAAACAAACAAACAAATTTAAAAAAAAAAAACTTGAAGACATTGGTAAATCAATAACAATGTCTTCTTATTTTTTTAAATTGTATAAACACCATTTTCTAGGTTAATTATAATTATATAAGTAAAAATAAAATAGTGCAGCGTTCAAAACAACGGTGATATAGTTCAATTTTAACCTACAAATGGTATTTTTTAACTTCATAAAAATTATAAAGAAGAAAAAGAGAGAACTTTAATTAAATTATGTATTTCAAATGGATGATGTCAATTTTTAAATTTAATAACTAATAGTGTTGAAGTCCAATAGACAATAAAAAAATTAATTTAAAATTTTCTAATTAAAAAAATAGAACCATAATTATCTTTTAGACATTTATAAAAATACAACAACAGTAAAATTATTGGCCTCTAATTTAAAACATCCAAATCATTATACTAAAAAACAATAGTAAGATTCACTATTATGTAATATAAGAAAAAAAACTTAATTATAATAAATCCATTAAATTAATGAGAGAAAATAAATATTATTTCTACTAAAAAAATCAAATATTTACTACATTTAAAATTAAGGTAGAAAAAATATATTGGAAGTATTTTCAAATATTTTTAATGGTTGTAATTTAGAAGTAAAGAAAAAAATTAATATAATAAATATTTAAAGCATAAAATTGATAGAAACTTTTTTTCATATGTCTGTCTTATATGCCGATAAAATTTATTTGTTTGTTTTTTTTTTTAAATCTATAAGACAAAATTAAAAATCAATTTTACTATTTTTTATCCCAACGATCTCCACTATTTCACCTATAATATTAGCAAAAAGAAAAAAAATGGTACGTCTTGCCCTGCTATCCAACGAAAAGAAACGCTGACAAAAACAAAGAAAAAAAACCCGGTCTGGTGCATTATTGGTTTAAAAGAGAGACCACGAGTAGTCAATGAAATTAATTAAGAAAAATTATGCGTGGTAGTCGACCTTTGTGTAAATTCTTGTCTTAAATTTATATCAGTAATGTAAATTTACAAAAATAATATATCAATTATAATCAATTTTTCATTAAAAAAATTGTGGTTTAATTATGTGCTGGGTAATTTTATTATTTTTTCAATCTTTGTGGTTTTTTTGAAAACTAAGACTCGATATTAGCTATATGTGATAATATTCCTGGACACGTGGCAGGCGAGGAGGAATCAACCTCATTGTGTCCGTCACTCTTAATAATTTCTCGATTTGTAGAGGATCGATCCTACATGACCATCAAGTTATTAAATGTAGGTTGGGCTCGAAGTTATTAAACTAGACAATGCATGTTTATCTAGATTGTCTCTCACTCCCAGCTCTAAAATTCATTATCTGAAAACATTTTTTTTAATATAAATTCAAAGGACTGTGCAACATGGATGTCGTCTCATGAATAAAAATAAAAGCTTATAGATTAAATTAATATACCCTATTTAATTCATGAATATAAATTAAATTTCTTTAGCATGAAAAGTGATTTTGAAAACCATCTAAAAATTGATCATAATTAAAACTTTGGTATCAAAATTAAGAAAATCATAATTTAGGAGTAAATTTTTTTATTTATTAAATATTTAATATTCAAAATTTTAAAGAAGATTTTTTTAGTTATTTAAAATTTGGATAAGATTTCAAAATACCTTTAAAATGTAAGAAAAAAAATTAATATCTTAGTGATATCTCCTCATTAAATATTTAACCTTCTTTGCAATTATTTTGATAAAACTTTAGAACAAAACTTACTTTGATATCATTAATTTCCTTAATTCATTGACAGACCCACAAAGGGGTCCATGGGCACGTGCCCCCTCAATTTTCACCCACAAATTATATAATATATATACATTTGTGAGCCGCCGCACTAAAACACAAACTCTCCCGATAATATAACATAAAATTATAATATTGAATTACAAAATTAATATATGATTTAGAGGATATTTCAATTAAGTGCCTATATTTTTAAAAGTTTCAACATCCCTCCTTTGATTTAAATATTCCTTGTCAATTGAGTCATGTATGATTTTAAAATTCTCAATTTAATTTAAAAACTCACAAAGTATTCTCCTCATTATAACCTATATTTATATTTTCTTTTAAAAAAATCACAATATTTTAATAAAATATTTCGACAATCGTATTACTTTTTATATATATATATATATATATATATATATAAGAGAAATAAGAAAGAACTATACAAACTATTAAATTTAAAAGTATTATTATATCATATCTAAAAAATAAAAACTAAAAAAACACTTCCCTTTTATTAGTATACGGAAGGGATGATTTAAAAGGGGGAAAACAGCAACCAAAGTATTATCTATAAAAATAAGTGAAATAAACAAAAAGTAAGGATGCGTTGTTATTATTATTAGGTTAAAGTACTCATTTGGTCCTTGAGTTTTGGAGCCCGTGTCTATTTGGTCCTTACGTTTTCAATTTGTGTCTAAGTGGTCCCTGAGTTTCGGATATTGTGTCTATTTGGTCCTACGTTTTAAATATTGTGTCTATTTGGTCCCTGAGTTTTAAATATTGTGTCTATTTAGTCCCTGAGTTTTCAATTTGTGTCTAAATACTCCTTGGATTATTAGAAATAAGTTTAATTCTTTCTTAATTTGTTAACTCTTTAACATTAATATCGACTTAACGGTGACATAAAATGCTTAATTGATCAAAATACTGAGATGAGATTAATAATTATGTCAAATTTTAGGCTTAGATTGATGAAAGATTTATTCATATCTTCGTATTTTGACCAATTAAACATGTTATGTCAGCATTAAGTCAATAATATGATAAGAAGTTAACGAATACGTTAAATTAAGCACCAATTAAACTTATTTCTAATAATTCTTGAAAATCTAGGGACCAAATAGACACAGTATCCAAAACTCAGGGATTACTTAGACACAAATTGGAAACGCAGGGATCAAATAGACACGACATCCAAAACTCAGGGACCACTTAGACACAAATTGAAAACGCAGGGACCAAATAGACACGACCTTCAAAACTCAGGGACCAAAGAGGTAACTTTATCCTTATTATTATTTTCCTAATTTAATAATAAGAGTGCTATGTCAAACGTCATATTTAGATAAATATATGACGTCATTTTTGATTGACGTGTTCATATATGATTGGAGTGTTGGTTTACAGTTGTATGGAAATATTTATATATAAACAGTATTCTCTGCCTTTCAATTATCGTCTAAAACAAAGGGCAAAACCACACTGACCGGATTCTGATAAATGGAATCTGATAAGCCAAAGTATCCACCGCCGAGGGGCGAAATCCTCAAAGGCATACTCAAGGGCGACGGTGGAAAGAAAAACTAGCCTTTCAACCTCATTTCTGGGGCGATGAGCTTCAACAAAATAATTTAGTGCTTCTCTCTCTCTTTTTTTTTTTTTTTTTTGTAAATTATTCTTCTTCTAATATCTCTCAAATTTCTTCTCGTTTTGAGAATATATAATATCCATCTATCTATCTTACTTTCTGATGATTTATGTTTCAATTTTTTTTTTAGGATCTATTTGGGATAACTGTTTAAAAGTTTTTTTTTTAATAATTATCAAAAATATTTTTAAATACTTTTAAAAATTATCTCAAACAAACACTTACTCTGTTTCTATACTTGTATGGAGGAGGGTTCAAACTCACCTCCCTTAATTCGATTGAAAAAAAGAAAAGAAAAAGTTATTTTCCGATCATCGAAGTTGTCGGTGTCGATTATCACTAGAAATTTAAGTTGTATTTTTTTTAAATACAATATAGAGAAGATTTGAAGCTTTAAATTAAATATATCATATTCATAGAGGATATAATTATATCATATCGGTAGAAATCTAGGTTACTAGTGTAAATCGGTAAGTTAGGGCCCGTTTGGTAACCATTCCAATTTCTGTTTCTTGTTTCTATTTCTCATTTTTTAAGAAATTGAGTTGTTTGGTAGCTATTCCTGTTTCTTGTTTCTCATTTTTTTAGAAACCATTCCCAAAATTATGTAGAAATTTTAGAAACCTTGTTTCTCATTCTTGTTTCCAAACTTTTCAACACATTGATAAATTATTATATTGTCCAATTTTTACTTATAAAATATATTATAAATATCCAAAAATCATATTGATATAATATTTTTAAATATGTTATTTAAAATTTTAATATTTTCAAAATATTTTTATTTTTTTAAATGAGAAACAGAAATAAGAAATAGTTACCAAACATATTTCTGTTTCTTTTTTCTTCCAGAAACAAAAAATAAGAAACAGTTACCAAACATGTTTCTATTTCTCTTTTTAAAAAAACAGAAACAAGAAATAGAAATAAGAAACAAGAAATTGAAACGAGGAAGGTTACCAAACGAGCCCTTACTTACCACCCTACATTATAATAAAAGGATTGTTCTAATAAATTTGGTAAAATGGCTGTTTTCAGCCGTCGGATTGATTTTTTCCTTGAATTGAGAAAGGACGTTCATATCATACAACGGTTGAGATTTTTTCTAATATATAATAAACATAACCCTCCCAGATATTAAAGAAAAACTTCCTCGATGGAGCGGCAGCGCAACGATTCCAAATAGAGAAATGAATGAAAAGAATTTACATTGAATTTCAATTAATTTTTTTTAATTAGTTAAACAATATTGTTTTTTTTTTTTAATTTAAATATTGATAATAAAATGTTTTAACCCTACTTTTGGTCTAACCAAATTGGGGACGTCATTGAGATTTGTTTAAACTGAATGTGGGGTTCGGTTTGCTAACCATAGTTGGGAAAATTGAGGTTCATTATATTCAGTGACTTTAATAAAATTTGGATTAAAAGAAAAAAAAAATTAGAATAATAAGGTAATCTGTAAATAATAGGGTAAATTATAAACAATACCCTTATGGTTTCGGTCAAATTTATGAAAAGTCCCTGTAGTTTAAAATTGGCAAATCACAACCCTGTACTTCCAAATTATGTCAATATGACCCCTCCCCTTTAATGCTGTAAATTTTCTTTTAGCCATAACTTTTTCGTTTGAACTTCAATTTTGATGATTCAAGATGTTTTGGAATCCTCATTTTGAGCTCTACTTTATGATCACTTGAAAACTTCTAAATCATCAGTAAACAATGAGGTTAATGACTGTAATCATACCAAATATTTTGATGATAGTAAACTCTTTTATTTATTAAAAATTTTGAATTTTTGAGCTAACCTTGACGTAGAGCTCGAAATGAGGATTCGAAAATATCTTGAATCGTCAAAATCAAAGGTAAAACGAAGAAGTTATGGCTAAAAGAAAGTTTACAGCGTTGGAATGGAGGGGTCTTATTGGCATAATTTGGAAGTATATGAGTGTGATTTGCCATTTTTAAACTATAGGGACTATTCATGAATTTGTCCGAAACCACATGGGTGTTATTTGCAGTTTACTCTGAATAATACAATTGTGGTTTTAGTCAAATGTATGAACAATTTTTGTAGTTTAAAAATGAAAAGTCACACATATGTGGTTTTAAAATTTTCAAATAAGACCCTTCACTCAAATGTTGTAAACTTTCTTTTAGATAAATTAATTCGTTTGAACTTCGATTTGAATGATTCAAAATGTTTTGAAATCATCACTAAACTTTATGTTATGATCAATTCAAAACTTCTAAATAATTAGTGAACAAAAGAGTTAATGGTCTCAATCATACCTCATATTTTGATGATAATAAAATCTTTTTATTTATTGATGATTTCAATTTTTTAAAGTGACAGTAACATAAAGATCGAAATGAGAATTTTAAAACATTTTAAATCATTCAAATCGAAGTTTAAATGAAGAAGTAAGGACTAATAAAAAAATTAATGTGAGGGTCTCATTATCATAATTTAGAACTATAGAGATGTGATTTACTATTTTGATCAAACCACATAAAGTATTTTTGTATTTAACAAAATCACAACCGTCTCATTTACAGTTTACCCTAATAATAATAAGAAATATCTCTCTTCATTAAACCCAAATGTTAAAAAAAATGACATACCAAAATGGGGTCTCAAGTTATGGATTGGACAACAACTACCTAAAACAAATTTAAAGTCTTGTCTAATTTTTCTTCTTAAATAAAAAGATATGAAAGTTTTAAACTAATATTTGTAGCTTTTAAAACGTAGTTGGTTTATAAAACAAATATATTATTAATAAAAGATATTCATTTCCGAGTAATAGAAAACTAAAAATAAAATTATTAGGGTGTTTTAAAAATAACAAAAATTTCTAGAATTTTAAAAATGACATGTTTTTTTACTATTCATTAATTTAGTGAAAAAAATCTTAATTAATGAATTTATCATAATAATAATTAGTAAAATTTAAAATTAATGATTTTTTTAATTAAAAATATCTCAATTCATAAAAAATAAGAATGAGATTCTTGATTCTATATCCTGGGAGAAAGAATTTTATACGTGGAATAATAAGAATAAAAGTATTATTTTCACATATTATGAAACGATCCATTGATAAATAGCACTAAAAGTAAAAGGTGATAAAAGCTGCCAAGGAACTTTAGTGCTGGATATTGATATATATGTCTTAACATTAACAAGTGGGCTTTGACAAGGAAAACTTTAATCCTATGTTAAAATTGTTTTTTTTTTAATAAATAAAAATTTGTTGATAACGATTTTTTATTTTATTTTTTAAATGAAGCAACCTTGTTCAATAATCATTTTATATCTGTTTTTTGAATTTTAAAAAATTTTAATCTGGCTTTAAAAATTGATTTATATTTTAAAATAAAAACTAAATATGGAAAAATCTAAGAATTTTTTCTTAACTAGATTGTTTTTAGACCGGATAAAAAAATTGTATCACCCTTCCAGAGTTAATTTGTATGGTAATTTATAATAAGACGTGAAACACTTTGAAGAATATGAAATTTATCATGATCAACCAGTGAAAATTGATTAAATAAACACTGAGGTAAACTATATTTCTATGAATTTATTAGTTTTTTTTTTTGTCTTTTTTTAATTAAAAAAATCATTAAACTATTAATTATATATCTATAATTTAGAATAATGCTCCCAACATTTCAATAATTATAATACAAAAACATCAATAAATTAATTTCATATTTGATTCTATTTGAAAATTAATATAAACATTGACTAAAATTAATATAAAGGATGATCCTCTCACTTGAATATCACAATGATTCTGATCTGAGAGAGGAATCTTCTAAAAAAATATATCAAAATTTTATAAATTGACTAAAATCAAATAAATTTTAAAAGGAAAAACTATCAAAAGCTTAAAGAAAAAAAGTAGTATCCAATTATTGGTGCTATTCATGTAGATCTTATCCAAAACATTATGCAATACTTTTTTTTTTTTTTTTGACATAAAACATTATGCAATTTAGAGAGAGAGAATGTCAATTCCTTAGCTTTCAAGGAAATAAATAAATAAAAGAAGAATATATATGAAAATTTTGGTCCACCTATTATAAGCTAAGGTTTGTGACTAAAGTTTCCAAGGGACAAATTTTGTTCCTATGTAGGCTTTTGTATAATGTCGTTCCAAATTTTTTTTTTTTTCCAAAGATAAACTTTCATAAAATATCAAAGCAACATACAATGAGAGTTTAGAGCCTTTTTAGCAAGGACATCTGCAAAAGAGTTAAGCTCCCTAGAAATGAAGGAAAAAGAAATAGAAGAAAATAAACAAAAGATATTAATAAAGTCATCATAAATACAGCTAAAGTGAGCAGGACAAGCTGCAATGGCAGAAAAAATATCGATCACAAGCTTGGCATCCGAGAAAACTTTGACCTTCGAGAACCCTTGAGACTTGGCTTGGTGAAGAGCAGCAATCATACAGAGAGCTTCGGCATGAAAAGCAGAATGACAAAGAGGTCTCAATTGGCTTGAAGAGGATATCAAAGAACCATTTATCATGAAAATCCAACCAAACCCTGTAGCAAAAGAGTTGGAATTCCAGGAAGCATCACAATAAATAGATAAACCGTTGAAAGCAGCATCCCAATCATTTAAAGGAAGACATTTAGCAGCAGAGGGCAAGGCATTAAAGTGACAGAAATCGGAATAATCCTTAATAGATTTGGAAATACCATGGGCAATATCCGAAGAACAACCTCTGAAATGATGATAGTTACGCATTTTCCAAAGTCTCCATAAGCCAAAGACAAAGAAATTAAGAGATGAAAGATCACCAGGCTCCTGAATCAGCAAAGAGCAAATAATATCCCAACTCTCACAAAAGTTACAATCAGTAAAACAGAGAGTATTAAGCGAAAGAGGTGAATCAAACCAAAATCGATGAGCAACATCGCAAGTTAAAAGGATATGTGTAATAGATTCTTTTTTAGAAGGACAATGCTCACAAAAAGGGCTAATTTGAAGGCCTCTTTTAGAAAGATTCAGGTTGGAAGCAAGGAAACCATTGCAAGCTTTCCAGAGAATTTTTTTTAATTTTTGAGGGACTTGAATCTTCCAAATCAAATTCCAATTTCTTTTGATAGAGGAGGAGTCACTACATTCACCAATAATGGAAGAATTGGAACAAAGAGGATGAGTAATTTTCAAAGCTTCCTTATAGCCAGATTTAACAGTAAAAACTCCAGAGTTGTTAAAATACCAGATTAACCGATCAGGTAAGAGATTCTTACTGATTGGGGTTGAGAGGATAAGGGCTGCATCAATAGGATTGAAAAAATTATGAACCATGGCAGAGTTCCAGGATGAAGAGTTCTGATCGATAAAATCGGCAACTGAAAGATCAATGGCAGCAGAGGAAGGAGAAAAGGGTAAAAAAGATGGAGATCTAGGGAGCCAAGGATCCTTACAGATTTTGATATTTAAACCATTTCCAAGTCTCCATCTGAGACCTTTGATAAGAACTCTTCTTCCTTCAAGGATGCTTTTCCAACCCCAAGAAGAAAAAGAAGACTGTTGGACTTGAAGAAAAGAAGAGTTGTTAAAATATTTACCTCTTAGAACTCTGCTGAGAAGTGAGGAGGGATTATGTAAAATGTTCCAGCCTTGCTTTGCAAGAAGGCTAAGGTTAAAACAATGAAGATCTTTGAAGTTTAGTCCCCCAATATTTTTCGGCAAGGTAAGTTTATCCCAAGCACCCCAATGGATGCCTCTTTTGTCCTGATGAGATTGCCACCAATAACGAGCAATAATTGAGTTAATTTCCTTACACAAAGTGATCGGAAGCTTGAAACAATTCATGGCATAGATGGGCATTGCCATGGCAATAGATTTTATAAGCACCTCCTTCCCTGCAGAAGATAAAAAAGTTCCAGCCCAACCCTGAGAGATACGAGCGATTCTGTCCCTGATATCCTGGAAGATTTTCTTTTTTGAATTACCAAACTCCACCTCCAATCCCAAATATTTGCCCATAGAAGAACATGGTTTGATATTCAGCAAAGAAGAGATATCCTTGCGTAATTGGGAAGAAGAATTTTTGCTGAAGACCAAGCTGCTTTTCTCAACATTCACAAGCTGACCAGAATTATCTCCATAGGACTTCAAAATAGAATTAAGAGCAAGGATCTCCTCTTCTTTAGCTTTACAGAAAAGAAGAGAGTCATCAGTAAAAAGGAGATTGGTAATACAGGGGCCATTCCGAGATGATGGGAAACCATGAAGCTTTCCTTCATTGACAGCAATATTAATAAGGCTCATTAACCCTTCTGAACAGAGAACAAAAATATATGGAGAAAGAGGGTCACCCTGTCTTATACCTCTAGTAGGTTTGAAAAATCCATACGGGATGCCATTCACATTTAAGCTGAAAGAAGTTGACGAGATGCATTCCATAATCCAAGCAATCCATAACTCACAGAAACCCAAACTTTTCAAAACAGCTTCCACATAGTGCCATTCAATCCTGTCAAACGCCTTAGCCATATCAAGCTTCAAACCCACATAGCAATCTTTGCCAGATCTTTTGTTCTTCATAGAATGGAAGATCTCATGAGCAATGAGAATATTATCTGAAATATTTCTTCCTCCGATAAAGGCAGTCTGATTTTCACTAATCAGTGAAGGAAGGAAGGGTTTTAATCTGTTACACAAAACTTTGGAGATTATCTTATATGCTACGTTGCATAACGAAATTCGACGGAGCTGCTTCATATTAACAGGGCATTTGGTTTTGGGGATTAGAGTGATGTGAGTATGATTGATCTTTTGGAAGAGGCGGCCAGTACGAAAAAAGTCCTTCACCATTTGAAAAATATCATTTTTGACAATGCACCAATGATCTTGAAAGAAACCTGCTGTCATACCATCTGGACCAGGGGACTTGTTAGGATGAATTTGAAATAAAGCTGTTGTGATCTCAGAATCCGAAACCTCTCTAGTCAGAAGTAAATTATCATTTTCCTTAATCTTTGGAGAAATACCTCGCAGACAGAAAGACAGATCCGAAGGAGGAGAAGAAGTAAATAAATCAGTAAAATATTTAATCCCAATATCAGCTATTTCCTCTTCTCCTTGACGCCAAACACCATCAGTATCTTCCAATCCTTTCAAAGAATTGAAACGTCTTCTTACTTTAACTTTCGAATGGAAAAAAGAGGTATTTTTATCTCCTTCTTTTAACCAAAGAACTCTAGATTTGATTCTCCAATAGTGTTCCTCAAAATTAACTGCCTCACTAACCTTTGATTCCAAAAAACGAATTCGTTCTATGTCCGGGGAATTACAATTCAAAGCTTCTGTTAATTCAGCTTTATATTTTGCAAGATAGCCATGAGCACTCCAATTTGATTTTTTCCTCCAAATCAGAATATCCTTTCGAACTTTTTTCAATTTTTCCACCAAACAGTAGGAGGAACTGCCCATACATTTATACTGCCAAGCCTTTTTGATAACTTCCTTACATCCATCATCACGACCCCATCTCTGATCATATTTGAAATATGATTTTTTCTTCTCAATAGTAGGATCAGTGTTTACCAAAATCATTCTATGATCAGATCCAAAAGAATTAAGATGGAAAAGAATGGTTGATGGAAAGTGGTTGAGCCAGGAAGCAGAGACTAATCCCCTGTCAATGCGTTCTTGAATAAAATCATCCGGTTTTCTTCTATTAATCCAAGTGAAAGGATACCCAGAGAAACCCAAATCCTGGAGCTGATTGATAAAGACAAACTCACGGAAGTTTTGCATGCTTCTAGCAGTTCTGGGAATACCTCCTTTTTTTTCATCTCGAAGAAGCAAATCATTGAAGTCTCCCACCAGTAAAACATGTCTACGACAATTATGAAGACGCTCTGAAATAATTGAAAGTTGAGAAGCACGAACAGCGTCATCTGTGCTAGCATAAATACAGAACAGACTCCACATCAATTTTGATTCTAGAAGTTAGTTTGACACACGTTTCAAAAGTAGATTTTACCCTTTTTAATACATTAATTTAATATTATTAAAAAATCAGTTTTAAAGTTTTTTTATTAATAATTTTGTAATAGTAACTTAAGTATTAGATGGATTATTTTATCATTTTAAATTTGATTTTAAAAATTTATTATTAAATAAAAACTCAAAATATCCTTTAAGAGTTGATGTGAAACAAGAGTTAAAGGTTAGTTGAATTTGAATTTTGAAGTGTTTTTTTTTACTAAAACAATATTTGGATATATCATAGAAATAGTTTTTAAAACTTCTAAAAACACTTTATAGAGAAGATATTTAATTAGTATGTTCTCTAAAAATATCATAGTAAAAAAACACTGGGTAGAAAATTCATCTCGAACTCATCCTTAATAGTTTAGCTTTCAACTATAAAGTAGAATTGAAAATAATATTAAAATATAATTGAAATATGAGAATAAACTTTTATAACAGTGGAAAAATATGTAAACAAAAAAAAACGTGATGGAACCTATCAAGTAAAAGAATGAAAATAACAAAAAAAAAAAAAAAAAAAAAAAATCTATTTCCATATAAAATCCTTCTATATATTGGGAATCAATGCAAGTGAAGAATGGGGGAAAACTATTTTCATTTCAATAGATGGTGAATAATTGGCCATGGATATTAATTTCAAAATTCTTGATCTTATCTTAAATTTCGTACAATTAGATTAGAAAAATCAACAGAAAAGTTGACATATTGTAGCGAACGGGACAATGCATTATAAATGTGATACTTCCTTCCATTGATGAATTTTCATTTTCCCTACCATTTTTATTTGTTCAATTTTAAGAATTGATATAAATTAATATATACTATTGACTAATCCATTAAATATCAATTAAAAGACCAATGGATATTATTTTATTTTTATTTTTTAAAAAACTTCTTAAACATTTCGGGATGTTTGATTGAAAAAGTTGATAAACTTTGGATTGTGTAGCTTCGGGTTGTGAACTCCAATTTAAGTGTGTTGAGGTTTGAATTTGAGAAACCTAAGTATTTCTTTTAGTAGTGTTTAATAAATTAACCTTTAGGTTTTATTATTTACTACGCATGAGTTTAGAAAAACTAAATTCGAAATAATAAGTCTACCTAACAAGTTAATAAAGATGATTTAGTTTAAGAAAAATATCTTTATAATCTAATGCCTGATTAGTAGGTTTTACACCTTGTTTACTACAAAATTTATTTTTCAAATCAAACATGTCTTTTATATTTTTTTTAACGGAATTATAATATGTATATCAATTTAATATAACTAAGTTATAGAAGGTGTGATCTATAATTTTAAAAATTATATAAATATTTAAATCCATTTTTTAATTATAGGACTGTTATTATCAAACTGACCACACACCTATAATTTGCCATCATCCCATTATCTTTACATCATGTGATATATAAATTCGTTTTTTCTAAAATTTGAAAAAGTTAGTTTTCTGTCTTATCAATATCACACACATCAGTGTAGGAAAAAAGGACATGTCCTACCAATTGCATGCTTTAAAAGGCGTTTAATTGCAGCTTCTGAACTGATGTATGTTTTTCAAAAAAAAAAATTGTGAATGATTTTTATTTTCTTTTTATTGTTTTCTCTCTAAATTTTATTCTATTTTTTCATGAATGACCATGTTTATTTATTTTTATATCCGTAAGTATAGTACTAACTTACGAGCACCTAAGCTGATTCTACAGGATAATCACACGACCCTCCTACACATTTAGTACCAAAAAACTTGTAGGAAAAACGACTAACCCATGGTTGGTTGACCTTATTTATTTTATTAAAATTGTAGTTATTTTTTCTCCCTAATCATAAACTTATGATTAGTAATTTTAAACATATAAATATTTAATTATTAAAAAATGTTTATAAAAATAAAGGGATAAATGCAAAATATACCCCTGCACTTTGAGTTATTGGTAAATCATACTCGTGCACTTTTTTTTGTCATAAAATACCTCTGCACTTGAGTAAAATTGCAAATCACATCATTCAAGCGATTAATTTTAACGAAATTGAAATATATTTATATGCTAAATATGCCATGTATTATGATTTCATAAAAAATAACAAAAAAAAAAATTGATAGATATGTAGAATTTTAAAATAAACTCTTATGCTAATAAGATGTAAAACCTATAAATCACACTCAAACATTCAAATTTTTCGAAATTTTTAATGGTTTTGGAACACGTGATATGCGTATAATATAGATGTGTCTAAATTTCTTTAAAACTAATCGATTGAAGGGTGTGATTTGCAATTTTACTAAAATGCAGAGGTATTTTATGACAAAAACAAAAGTGCAGATGTATGGTTTAACAATATCCCAAAGTGCAGGGGTGTATTTTGAATTTATCCCAAAAATAAAAATAAAAACAGAAACAATTTTTAACAGTTAAAAAAAAGTATACTTCTACACAAAAATTTCAGTGTGTTTCTCAGTAAAGAAAGCCTGATAACTTAAAAACATTAATTTACAACAACTCCAAACTTCTTGGACGAAAAAAGAACGATATGCAAGAGAAACAAGCAATTGCATTGATCAAGAAACTAGCTTTTCTTGTTGGAATAAGCATTTGCCGGTGCTCAGGTGACATAACTGTAAAGCAAATGCCGGATTTAAACCATACCGCGGGAGAGATGGAATGCGCTGCATCGCCGTATTTCTTACTTTACCTTCTCCATATCTAAATTAACTTTGAAATTATAACCATCTTCTATGCACAGAACTAGTTTCGAACCGAGTAATTCGACATCTCAAGTACTACAAACCACGGTCATCTTCAGAATCTTGCAGACGGGCACCTCTTGTTTTTGTCCTGCCCAAATCCAATATGCTAAATATGTCTACTGGTCTCGGAAAAGAGAGAAACAAAAAAAAAGGGTCAATAGGACTTGAGAAACCGACCTGCGATGTGCTGGCACAACACGATTGGTGACTTTTGTTGAGCCATTCTCATGAACCACAGGCTTGTCTACAAAGAATGAGAAAATTCAATAACTGATTATGTGAAAAATATAAATGAAATACATCAAAAAAACATAAAACCTAGAGAACTTTGTAACCCATCTGCATTGGCCAAGGTATTCATATTTTGCAAGGCCTGTTCCTCTGTATTCTGCCCAAGCTGGTTCTGAACCATTTCACTCTTTTCCTGAAATGGGAAGGAAAAAAGGAACAATAGGAATCCAAACTAGTATTCATATTGAAATAAGAAAAATATGACTGTTAGATATAATTGTTGAGTTTATTATAATAGTTACATAGTTAGGCCCATTACTTTTAAGCCCATTAGGTTAGACTCTAATGTGTATATATATGATGTGCATGTCGTTAGTAAATACATGAATTACATTCTTTTCAACTCTTTAGTTTATCGTTTAACATGGTATCAGAGCCTAAAGATTTTTAATTTTGTTTGAGAGTTGGTAGAGTGAATTCTTGTTCAAGAGGGTTAGGGTTCGAGTTCGGGTCTCGATCAAAAGTGACCATTTGTCGACACCACCCTCGTAGAAAGAACCGCCGCCCTCCGAAACGCCGAGTCGCAGCCACTGTTCGCCGGAAAACGCCGCGCGTGGGCCACACGCGCCGCCAGAAGATCCGCCACCCTCCTCACGCGCCGGCGCGTGGGGGCGCGTGAGCCGCCGTGACTCACCGCCGTTTGCTTGGTTTTGGTCGGAATTTTATTTCTGGTCGTTTGGGAGTGGTTTTAGGTATAAACACCTCTTGGTTTTGACGAAAACGAGGAGTTTTGCTGCTGTCCAGACCGCTTTTTGGCGCTAATTCGGTTCAGATCTGTGTTTTTCTGGAATTTTGCTTGCTGTCCAGATTTTGTGTTACTTATCTATTCGTTACCACATATTTGAGGCTTAATCCCTAGCCGTTTGTTGGGTGTTGTGGTTGGTTGATTGTTAGTGGCTAATTATTTAGCCGTTGGTTGGACCGTTTTTTCTTCGTTGTTTGTTTCTTCTTGCATAGTACAATTTACTGATTTTATGGCTGAAAGAGTGAATCATCAGCTTGCTTCCGGTATTGTTCTTGCTCAGTCAGGTAAATCGACATCATGTCTTGTTTCTTCTTCTTCCAAATGGGTCATAGATTCTGGTGCAACTGATCATATGACAGGTAATCCTAAATTACTTTCTTCATTCGAACCACACACTTCGTCATCTCATGTTACTTTAGCAGATGGATCCACTTCCACTGTTATTGGATCTGGTCAAGCTAAACCCGTTCCTTCATTACCTTTGTCTTGTGTTCTTAGCCTCCCTGATTTGTCATTTAATTTGATGTCTGTCAGTCAAATTACTCGCTCTTTAAATTGTTGTGTCTCATTCTATCCCACTTATTGTTTGTTTCAGGATCTTACGACGAAGCAAATTATTGGTAAAGGACATGAATCTGGCGGCCTCTACGTTCTTGACCCTCAGTTTTCTGTTGCATGTTCTGGAGTATCGTCATCATCTGCTTTTGATACTCATTGTCGATTAGGTCATCCTTCTCTCTCTGTTTTTAAGAAATTGTGCCCTCAGTTTCAACATTTGTCCTCTTTAGATTGTGAGTCGTGCCAGTTTGCTAAACATCATCGTGTCAGTCATGGTCCACGAGTCAATAAACGTGCAAGTGCTCCTTTTGAGTTAGTTCATTCCGATGTTTGGGGTCCCTGTCCTGTTGCTTCTATAACCGGATTTCGGTATTTTGTTACATTTGTTGATGATTACTCTCGAATGACATGGCTCTATTTCATGAAATCTCGTTCTGAGGTATTTTCTCATTTTTCAGCGTTTTGTGCTGAAATTCGAACCCAATTCAATATCCCAATAAAAACTCTTCGAAGTGATAACACAAAAGAATATATGTCATCCACTTTTCAAAATTTTATGATCACACATGGCATTCTCCATCAAACATCTTGTGTAGATACTCCGTCTCAAAACGGGGTAGCTGAACGTAAAAATAGACATTTGTTGGAAACTGCTCGAGCTTTACTTTTCCGAATGCAGGTTCCTAAACATTTTTGGGCAGATGCTGTTTCTACTGCTTGTTTTCTCATTAATCGCATGTCTTCCTCGGTTCTTAATGGTCAAATTCCTTACCACTCTTTGCTCCCCAATAAACCTTTATTTCCTATAGAACCTAGGATATTTGGTTGCACATGTTTTGTTAGGGATGTTCGTCCTCAACTTTCTAAACTTGATCCCAAGGCTTTAAAATGTATTTTCCTTGGTTATTCTCAGGTTCAAAAGGGATATCGATGTTTTTCTACCGTTCTTAATAGATATTTGGTTTCTTCGGATGTTACTTTTTTAGAAACTACACCGTTCTCTCCTTCTGTCTCATACATTTCTCCGGAGGAAGATGATAACTTGTTAATCTACACCACTACTACCGTTGTTTCACCTCCCTCTGAAATACCGACTTCTGTTTTGCCACCTCCCTCTGAAGTACCATCTGTTGTTTCTCCTCCTCTACCAATCTCCCTGCCCATGCCTCCCTTTCCTCAAGTGTTTACCCGTCGTCCTCGTACTGAACCAGATTTATGTCCGGATACCACCGTTCAAGAGGCTTCGTCGTCAGATCCAGTCACAGAAGTTGATCTCCCTATTGCCCTCCGTAAAGGGAAACGAACTTGTACGTATCCTGTTACTTCTTTTGTATCTTATAACAATTTGTCTCCCTCTGTGTGTTCTTTTATTGCATCACTTGATTCCGTGTCTTTACCTAAGACTGTTCATGATGCCCTTTCTCATTCTGGGTGGCGTAATGCCATGATCGAGGAAATGCAGGCCTTAGAAGAAAATGGAACTTGGACTTTGGTCGATTTACCTACGGGTAAGAAAGCTATTGGTTGTAAGTGGGTTTTTGCAATCAAAGTTAATCCTGATGGATCTATTGCTCGTTTGAAAGCCCGCCTTGTTGCTAAAGGGTATGCTCAAGGTCTATGGGATTGATTATTCGACACCTTTTCTCCTGTTGCCAAACTCACGTCCAGGTTAGATTGTTTATTTCTCCGTTTGCTACATATGGTTGGCCTTTGCACCGATTAGATATCAAGAATGCTTTTCTTCATGGGGATCTTCAAGAAGAGGTGTATATGGAGCAACCACCTGGATTTGTTGCTCGGGGGAGAATGGAAAGGTTTGTTATCTGAGAAAATCGTTGTATGGCTTGAAACAGAGCCCTCGGGCATGGTTTGGTAAATTTAGCTTGGCAGTTGAACAATTTGGCATGAGAAAAAGTAAATCAGATCATTCTGTTTTTCATCGCAAGTCTGCAGCTGGGATCATTTTGTTGGTTGTGTATGTAGATGACATTGTCATCACAGGAAGTGATAGAGCAGGTATTTTATCCCTCAAAACTTTCCTCCATAGTCAATTTCATACCAAGGACTTAGGGGCGTTGAAATATTTTTTGGGTGTTGAAGTGACGAGAAGCAGTAAAGGGATCTTCCTTTCTCAAAGGAAATATGTGTTAGATTTACTATCAGAGACAGGTAAATTGGGGGCTAAACCATGTAGCACCCCAATGAATCCTAATTTGCAGCTTACAAGGGATGGTGAATTATTTGAAGAACCTGAAAGATACCGGGAGGTTGGTTGGAAAACTTAATTACCTTATCGTAACTCGTCCAGGATATTGCATATTCGAGTTAGTATAGTGAGTCAATATTTGTCCTCACCTACTATTGAACATTGGAAGGTCATTGAGCAGATTTTGTGTTACTTTAAAGGTGCCCCTGGACGAGGAATTCTATATGGCAACCATGGACACAGTGAGATTGAATGCTTCTCGGATGCCGATGGGTCAGGTCTAAAGAAGATCGAAGATCTACTACCGGTTATTGTGTTTTTGTGGGAGGGAATTTAGTCTCCTGGAAGAGTAAGAAGCAACATGTTGTATCACGATCTAGTGCTTGAATCGAATATAGAGCTATGGCTCGATCGGCTTGTGAAGTGATATGGATTCGTCAACTTCTTATTGAGTTGGGATTTTCAGTCTTGCATCCAATGAAACTATGGTGTGATAACCAAGCTGCCCTTCATATCGCTTCAAACCCCGTTTTTCATGAGCGTACTAAACATATTGAGGTTGATTGTCACTTTGTTCGTGAGAAAATACAATTGGGGCTGATTTCTCACAGGATATGTGAAGACCGGAGAACAATTAGGCGACATCTTTACAAAAGCTTTGAATGGACCACGGATTGACTACCTTTGTAACAAGCTGGGCATGATTAACATATATGCTCCAGCTTGAGGGGGAGTGTTAGATATAATTGTTGAGTTTATTATAATAGTTACATAGTTAGGCCCATTACTTTTAAGCCCATTAGGTTAGACTCTAATGTGTATATATATGATGTGCATGTCGTTAGTAAATACATGAATTACATTCTTTTCAACTCTTTAGTTTATCGTTTAACAACAAACCGGGAGGAATTTCGAGAGCCCTCCCCTTACTCGCCTGATTCTAATTGCTCAAAATACACCACACAATAATCAACCTTCACTCTCCCTAACCCACATTATTTAAAACCAACATCTCCCATAACTAAATCACCCCTAATTACTAATATCCCAACACATTCATTCATGTGACTAGCAAAATGCATTCAAAATCAATAAGCAAAGAATGATATTATCAAAGAAAAAGCTAAAACTATAAGAGTGACTGAATGGAGCAATGAAATGTTTTTGCAAAACCAACAGCTTTGTTCGAGGACAGCGACAGAAATTTTTTCCCTTTTTTTAACAAATCAAAGTGTCCCTCTGTCTTTTTTTTTTCTGCCTATTCTAGCAAATGGGATGAACAATGAAATTTAAAAAAAAAATTATAATTAAAATTTACAAAAAAAATAAATTAATTAATTAAAAGAGGAATCCAGTCTGACAGAAAAATGAAGAGCATCTCTATAGGTTCAAATATCTTTTCATGTAATTGAATTTGCACAAGAATTTCATGAATTGGCACGAAAGCATTTGCGCAAGCACAACTAATTTTTCCTTCACAAGCCTGTAAGTGAAGGGAGTTTCTCACTGAAACCACATTAATCCAATAAAGTGTCATGAACGAGGGAAACAAAGTTTACAAAGGGAGAAGAATTCGAACAAAAAGGTAATTTCCTCACAATCAAAATACATTCAAAGATACACTATAATCAAGGTCAGAATTCTAATTATTTCTGGGTATTTCAAAACAACACAAATGTGCTTATAAGAAAAATTGAAAACAAGAAAGAAGAGTACTACTTCTGTTCTTATTATTTATACAGCCCTCACTCACGATATTATACAATAGGTGGATACGAAATCAGAAAAATTACTAATAGAAACAGTAAGAAATCAAAATAATGAAAGACAAAAAGAACCCGTGAAAATATACAATGAAAGAAAAAAAAATCAATAATTAACATAGATTTGAATTTGATCATAGTCTTGAGATAACACAGCTCTATAAAGTTTCGGCATTAAAAAGTGACAGTCACCAACTTCTTTCTTTATTTAAAAGTGGGTATCAGATGGTTATACCTTTACATCTGGTATATTTTTTGTCAATTGAAGAGAGCGCTCTTGTTCTGTATGCAAAATGGAGAAAAAAAAGTCAGTTTTAATGATGCTATGATGTGTGAAAAATAAATTTTGCTAGGAAGAACCACACTCTAAAATATAAATGAACATTTGAATAACCTGTATTATCATAACATGGGAGAGAGAAAATTTACAACAAAAAATTAAAGTGCATGCATTACAGTTTGATATATATTTTTAAAATAAGAATGCATGTAATTTCGAAGTAAAGCCTTTCAAGTTCAATATGAGGTAGGATTTGCGCCTGTCAGACATAAGTGACGAGGAAGGGAGTGGGGTAGCTAAGATAATTAGGGATGAAAATCCCGGAAAATTTTACCGTGTTCCTGGAAAAGTTAACTAAATTGGTGATTTAAATAACATTTTTTAGTAGTCCTAGCCTTGCAGTTTGAGAATATGTGGCTCATTCTGAGCTTGAAGGTAGTCTTAGAACTTGGTGGGCTGAATGTCTTTCCATTAGCTGGCTGAGCTATGCTTTATGCGAACTGGGCTTTATTAAAAATAAATTGGTTGAGTAGAAGAATTTTTTTTGCAGGAACCTGTCATGTCGCAAAAATGATATTTCAAAAGCTACCGAGGAGATTGACAAGCAGAAGAGCAGTTATTGATGAATCTTTTAGACTACAGAGACTCGAGTAAAAACACAAGTTGACAAAAGATGTCAAACGACTCCAAAAGTGGGGGTGCTATTACTTAAAAGGAGATGAAAACACCAAATTGTTCCACAAATTTGCTACTGGAAAAATGAGGAAGAGTTTCATAGCCAAGCTGATATACAAAGAAGATAAAGGACCCTCTCACTTCTTTCTATGATTTATATACTAAGGCTACAGAGACAAGGAGAAAATCTTGATTGGAAGCCTATTCGAAGAGATGTGAGATATTGGCTGGAGTAGCCTTTCGGGATTTGAAAAAATTGGAAGGCGATTATTATTAAAGTTTTGGGTAGTTTAAAAATAATCATCAGCATAGCTTGTATGATTGTTAAATTCCCAATAGAACCAAAAGTTAACAATGATCATATAACTTGTTTGCCGTGCAATTCCCTTTTGTAGCATTTACAAGTTACACCTTAGCTCCAGTGATAAAATGCTAATGGATAGGAACAACGCAACAAAGCAAATTCTGAGCTCAAGCAATAATATAAAGAGATGAAATGCACAGAACTAGATCGGAACCAATATATTTGATTTTGACATCTCAAGTCCTACCTACCACTGTCGTCTTCAGAGTCTTGCAGTAGGGCACCTCTTGTTTTTGCCCTGCCAAAATACAATGCTCAATATGTCTACTAGAGTTGGAAATAATTCAATAAAATATGTGGTTAGAGTAACTTTAAGATATTGACCTGCGATATGCTGGCACAACACGGTTGGTAGCTTTTGTTGAGCCAATATCATGAACCATAGGCTTGCCTATGACATGAGAAAATCCAATTTATTGATTACGTAAAAAAATATGAAATTAGATACAATCAGACGTCCATGGTTAAAATCACCGTATAGCCTATGAATCTAATACAGAATAGCTTATAGAAACCATCACCTAAACATTAACTTAAGGTGACCAATTGCTTAAATTCCAATGCAAAAATTCAATTAAATGATTTTGTCAGTTGCAGTGTTACACGTGCTTGATCTACAAGAGCTCAACACCTAGAGTTATCTGTGGGGGGGAAATCTTATATCAGGTAAGAAAAGGGAGCTTGTTTTAAGGTTTCAGCAGAGGTACATGCTTCCAGTCTGGGAAAATGAAAGAAGAGCTTTTGGCCAACTTATGGCCTCTGGCAAGGCATGTTATCTTTTATTAAAAAAATTAAATAAATGAATTAACTTATAATGTTTACTTAATGGTTCCAATGGCCATGATAATGTATGCTTACTCTAGAGCCATTTTTTTTAATAACTAGGAAACATCTATTTTCATAGATGTATGAAAAGACCAGCAAGCCAACAGAGAGAATTACAACTCTAGAGCTATTATGTATAGAGAGAATTTATATACCAGGAGAATGTTGCAACCCAGTACTCAATGAAGCGGCAGAAACATCTGCATTGGTTGAGATATTCTTATTATGTAACTTCTGTTTTTTCGTATAGTGCCCTAGCTGGCTCTGAATACTTTCACTCTTCTCCTGACATAAAACAAAAAATAAAATAGAACATTAATCACAAGATAGAGACTCACGACTAGTAATTCATAGGGATAGCCAGATAAGAAATCTATTCATTTAGTATATGTTTTATAAAGATAGCTTTCAATGAAACAATGGGTAAAACCAAGTTCTTATGAATATTCTTCTTTAGATCAACACTGGAAGACAGAAGTCAGAGAAAAATTAGGCTTCGAAAGACTAAAATAGCATCATGTACTATACTACACTTAGGCATAAAATGCATGCAAATTATATCAGTAACATCATTCAATTAAAATATAATTGCATTAGCACTTATAAAAAATGTGATGAATCAAGGGTGATGGCATCGATGAAAAGCATCTATGGTTTGAAATTTACATAACAGGACTGTGTCAAGGGAGTTTCTTACCAAAAATCATAATGATCTCAAAAGAATCTCATGCATGAAATGAAAGCAACAAAAGTTTAGATAGTGAAAAGAATGGACGTAAACCTGTCGAATAATAACAAAATACTTTCCGATTAAAACATACTCCATTCTCTACGATACCAATATGGTGGCAAGGTATTTCAAGACATTAGTGATGTGCCTATAAGAGTAAGAAGTGATAGTCCCATACACTACAGTAATTTAAAAGTGGGTAAGAGATGAATATACCTTTTCAGCTGATATAATGTTTTCCAATTGAAGAGCACGCTCCTGTTCTGAAAGCACAAGGGAAAGAAAAGTCAGTTTGAAGATGCTAAATTCAACGCTGATGTGTGTATGAAAAATAAACTTTTCCCAAAGGAACCACATTCCAAACTATACGATGCTACAACCTTTTACAAGTGAACATTGCACGTCTCTAAAAGCGTTAAAGAGCCCTAGGGATAGGATTGCCATAGCTTCAGAAGCAGCAGAGTCCACAAGTCTTGTTAGAGAAATGGAAAAAACAGGCATCCCTTTAGATTTTTGAGCAATTAATTTTGCATATGCTGCCCCTGGAATCTCATAACAGCAATGATAGACATTTAATACATCTTCAATGAAGATTATCATATTCGTTTTGGAAACATGAACGCAAATGCCCTTATGAAAGTTAATAAAAGAAAACTACTGACAAAAAAAAGGCTTTTCATTGAAACTATGGAAAGAACAAAAGACGGGGGGAGAACCCGAAAACATACAAAGATTACAAAAAGTTGCTCCAAACATTAAGACCAAGTACATCAAGTAAAACTCAAGAATACAATTTGATCCCAAAGCTCCATCAGCAGAGTCTTAAAAAAATTCTTTAATTAGAACATGAGCTATATAATAAATTTTAAAAAAAAATTACCATCATTTCCTGATTGACCTTCCATACTAAGCTTCACTTCTCCCAATTTGAAGGAAGTAATGATATAATCAACAAACTCTGACATAGCCCCTCCTATTCCAATCTCATCTCTCTGAAGAACAAGAAATCACATCAAACATTCATCATTTCTAATTAAAAAAAAAAAGACATTTGAATTTCTGGGGTTCATTCATTTTCCTCATTTAGTAAGAAAAACCATTAATTTACAAGAAACAAAATAACAAACAGACAGAATTTCAAGTTTTTTGGTTTTTTTTAGCTTAATCAGGATAAAGAAACATGCCCACCATATCATCAAGCTGAAGAATTGATTTGGTGGATTCCCAAGTATTGGAGTGAAAATCAGTAACATAAAATTGGAGCAGAGAAGAAGAATTGGGAGAATGAAGAAAGAACAAAAAGGGATGTAAAGGAAGAGAACCCTTGTTTAACCAATCCACTTTGGGTTCTCCAAAAATGGCTGCAAATTCTTGAAGCTCCATTTTTTGAAATTGAACTTCGTACGGACAGTTTCGCTGTGTATCAAACTGAAATTTAATGATGTCTTGTCTAACAATGCCATATGAAAACGATGATCATTTGGTCACACTGGTTTTTTTCCCCCTAATCTTCGAGTTATTGTCAAACCCAATTTGTACATCACATAATTATGTTTTTAAAAAACGAGATTTTTTTTTTTTTTTTTTGAAAAAACGAGATTTAATTGCCAACATGAGTATAGCTTAATTGGTTTGGTATATACTCCCTTTCCCTTGAAGTCGAAGGTTCGAGTCTCCCCTCCCCATTTTGATGTAATCTAAAAAAAAAAAAGATTTAATTAGTATTTAGTATATAAATTTATGATATTTGAGACCAATTTTAAAAAGACAAAGTTCCATAACATATAAACAAAACATCTCTTGGGTACAAAACCAATAGTTGATCAAACTAATTTTTGAGAATAAATCTTCATATCAAATTACTAAAATGTCAAGGTTTTTTTTTTTAAATATTATTCAAATAGCATCGAATTTGTTTGCTTTTATTTTTTTAAGTTCAAGTTCAGTAATTTATCTAACTATTTGATTTTTATTATTATTATTATTTTTTTACTTTTTTCAATTCAACAAATAATTGAACTATAATTATATTATTTAAATAATTTTAAAATTTTTTGACATTTTAATAATTAATATATAAAAGTATGTTATTTCAGCGATTATCCTTATATAAATACCATCAAATATTGTAGAAAGGATTACCGGTATCTATCTAGTTGAGTAGGTTCATATTGGCTTATTTTGAGAAGATTACATATATGTTGTGTTTAGAAACTTTTCATCTCATATAGAAAGTTCCTAACCTTAAATTAAAAAAAAAAAAAAAAAAAAAAGTGGATTTTAATCATATGTAGACCCATTAACTGTAATTTCTTCTACCTTGGAGAAATTGGATTGGGCCTTTAAATCCACCATCCTTTGTGAAAGATTTAGCCCAAATTAATTTATTCAAATTGGCCTATTTTCCCCTAATCTTAGCCCAATTTTAAGCAAGCCTTCTTTCACAGAGTTCCTTGATCTCACCGTCTTTTTCAATTTGAGGGTTATTGTTTTTCTGAGTCGATATATCTAATAAAAAAATTAAGTTGGGGACCACTTTCACTACCCCATAATAAAGAATAACCAACATTATAGAAATTTAAGATTATAGCGACTTTTACACCTTTTCAGTAGATTTGCTTAAAAAAATTCAACTTTTACTTTTTTTTTTTTAAATCATGATATATCTAATGCACATTTTTTGTTTTGATTTTTATGACATATTATGTATTCCCCTAAGAGACTTTTTAAATAGAGTTATAATTGCTTTTTTTTTTTGGCAGCATTTTTATTCCTTTATTCTCTTCAACCAATTTGTTAATTTTTTTTTATAACAACCAATTTGTTAATTTGTTTCATCTTCAATTTTTTCCCTCATCTTTTGCACCACTTCATTCTCATTTGTTTCTTTATTTTTTTTCGTGCTTATTTCTCATTCGTTTCCCTCGTCTTGTACATTTTTTTTTTCTTTCTTTTTGCTTCTTACTTCATGTATAGATTACTTCAATCTCTTGCAAGGTGAAGAATTCATAATTTTTTTTCCTCGTTTCATTTTTTTCATTTTCTTTTGCTTCTTTCTCCATTCACCCAACCTCTATTGCTATTCCGAACGTTTTTTCTATATCAAGCAGTTTTTTATGATAATCTAATTGCATCGTCTGAAGTATGTCATATACAATTCATTCATTTATTTATTTTAATAATATCCTTAAACTTTAAAGGATCAAAATAAACGTTAGACAAACTAAAATTATATTTTATATACCAGTACCTAATAAATGTTCAACATTTAGAGAATGTGGTGCAACTTTACCAGCTCTTAAGTGCATACATAAAAGCAAAATAGAGTGATTTTATGAATATTGTAGTAAAAAATATGTATTTTATGAATGATTTACCCCCATTATAAGTCAGTCAATTATTTTAATTATTACTTTAGAAATTAATTATATTTAATTACATTCACATGATCTTTAATTATTCCATTGATAATAGCATTTCCACTTAACCAATTCCCAGTTCCCACCATTCAAAGCTAGCCAAGAAATAAACAAGTATATAACACAAAGCAAGAAACTCTTCTTGCATTTATTGAACAAAAAAAAATGTTGATCTTCTTTGTATACAATTATTTTCTTCTACAAGTCTCTTCAAATATCCTTGTATCTTCAGCTTATACTCTTCCTGACAAATATTTCATCAACTGTGGATCGGAATCGAACGCTAGCTTCGGTTTGAATCGAGTTTTTATCGGAGACGCGAAAAGGAATTCTTTACTAATGATAAATCCAGGAAAAAGTGAAGTGAAAGACAACACCATCTCCAAATCCATACCAACAATGTATCACACAGCCAGAGTTTATAATAAGCCAACTTGGTATGTCTTTGACAACATCAATCAAAATGGCACTTATATTTTGCGTTTCCATTTCTTTCCAATTTCTTCAAAAACTCATCCAAATCTCTCAAATTCTTAATTTGATATCTGGGTTAGTTCTATGTATCAATTATTATCCAATTTTTCTCTAAAAGAAAAAGAAAAAGTTCCAATAATTAAGGAGTTTTCTTTTGAGCTCAAACAAGGTCCATTTGGCATCTATTTTTCTCCTTCAAAAGATCTAGCTTTTGTGAATGCAATTGAACTCTTTCTTGCTCCTCAATTCTTCAAACCAAAATCAGTTTCCCCCTTTTCTCCAGACTCAAGAATTCATGATTATGATGAATTGGGTTTAGATTTAGAAGCATTTCAATCTGTTTACAGGATTAACATGGGAGGGTCTTTCATAACTCCTGATAATGACACATTATGGAGAACTTGGTTACCGGACGACGGTTTTCTTGCCGTTCCAGCCGCTGCTGCAACCAATGGTAACTTTCTAGGAAGGGGAGAGATACCATTTAATGACAATACATCAATTTATATAGCCCCTAGTTTTGTGTACAATACTGCCAAAGAATTGAATGTAGAGACAGAGTTTTCCAATCTCACTTGGGCTTTCAAGGTGAGGAAGAAAACCAACTACTTTGTTCGGCTTCATTGGTGCGACTTTCGGATACGTCACGGTAATGCTTTTCTGTTCGATTTCTTTATTGGTAGTAGTCATCGTTTTGTGCTTGATTCTAAGGCACATGAGAGATTGAGATTTGCGAAACCGTTTAGGTTTGAGATGGTGGTTGTTTCAGACAATTCAACGGTTTTGAATATCGGTGTAGCCCGGAATGAAAACAAATCTAATATAGCTTCAAGAGTGTTCTTGAATGGACTAGAGATTATGGAGTTGATTGAAAAATCAAATTCAGGTCCCCTCTTAGAGATGTCAAAGGAAAAAAACCACCTCTACTCACTCATTGGTGTTTTGATTGGTGGTGTTGTAGTATCAATAGCTTTGGTGATTGGGTTTCTTTTGTTTTGACTTCGAGTTAGTCGAAAATCAAAGACATATTGTCGTCATCGGTATGAAGAGTTTCTTTCTCATAATAAACAATTTGAGAAAATATCCATTTCAGATCTTGCTCCCAATCTAAAGCTTGATTTGAAGACCCCCTTGGTAGAAATACAGATGGGAACTAATAACTTTGATGATGAAAAAGTGATTGGTGTAGGGGGATTTGGAAAGGTTTATCAAGGAACTCTAGGGGACAGAGAGGTGGCTGTGAAAAGAAGTCGACCGGGATTCGGTCAAGGACTACATGAATTTCAGACAGAGATCTCTGTCTTGTCTCAAATTCGACATCGACATCTTGTTTCTTTATACAGGTATTGTGATGAAAATGCAGAGAAGATTTTGGTTTACGAATTCATGGAAAAAGGAACTCTAAGAGAACATTTGTATGGTGATATTTCACATTCACACTCGTCATTATCTTGGAATCAAAGACTTGAAATTTGCAACAACGCCGCGAAAGGCCTCGACTATCTCCACACCGGTTCTCCTCAAGGAGTCATCATTATTCATAGAGATGTTAAAACCACAAATATCTTGCTCAACAAAGATTATAGAGCCAAAGTTGGTGATTTTGGGATATCCAAGTCCAATCTGAATAAAATCGAAACTGATTCCATAAGAGGCACATACGGGTATCTGGATCCGGAATACTTAAGTATAGGTCGGTTGACAGAGAAATATGATGTTTACTCTTTTGGAGTGGTGCTTTTTGAAATTCTGTCTTCAAGATCACCCATCATCCAGTCTCTTCCAAATGAAGAAGAAGTAAATTTGGCTGAATGGGCAGTTTTTTGTAAAAGTAGAGGAGAGATTCATAAACTTATAGATCGCTCCATAGTCGGAACAATCGAACCGAATTTGTTACATAAATTTGTGGAAATTGCTGAGAAATGCTTGATTGAGTATGGAGCAGAGAGGCCTTCCATGCATGAAGTTGTGCATGATTTGGAATTAGCTTTGCAGTTCCAACATAAATCAAATCATTCTGTAGTTGTGTGATTAGTTTGTTTTTGTTAGACCTTATTTCTAAGTTTAAATACAATTAAGGATGCAAATTAACAATATTTTGCTGATTAGATTAAACCCCACGAATTGCACTGTTATGACAGTTTAGGCTCGGTACAAAACGGCAGTGGACAGATGTAATAAGAAAACAGTGAGTAAGGAAGAAGATCGACACGGTGAAAGTGATTAACGTGAGAAACCTCCAACTGGTAAAAACTCACGGGGCCTCGCCAAGAAAAAGTCCACTAGAATCGTTAGTCGTTCAATACAAATATAAATCAAAACGCACAAATAAAAAGAACTCCCTTCTTTGTTTTTGTCTTTGATTTCTCCTTGCAACGACGACGTCTACAATGGATTCGATCACAAGCTCCCATTGTGACGATTTGATTCAAGAACCTCCCGTTCTTGTTTTGTTCATACCACAAGCTCCCCTTGTGGATTTAGATCACGAAACTCCCTTCCTTGATATGTGAGCAAGACGACTTCTTCCTCCCGAAGAATCAAATCACTCTCCAAGCAATTACAATATAGAATATTTGAATAATAAACCTTACAAAATGCACTATCACATAAATATTATAATAAGCACAATAGGCTAATAAAAGTGGGAGCAAATATAAGAAACTTGGTTGAAACAAGCTAAAACAAAAGGCCTTCATCTTATAGGAAAAATGAAGAAGACTCCACAAATGGAAAATCTGTCAAATTGAAAATCTGCCAGCCAATGCAGTGATAGTAGAGCAAGGAAAACTTTCCATACAAGAAAATATTCATCCGAAAATTGAGCTTCTCAAAACATAATAGCTGTTATCAATAGTAAAAAATATTAGTGGAAAAAGTCTTTAAATAACTACCATATAATGATTTAAAATAATCAATCAAGATCCACAAATTTCTCAAACTTCCCATAATCAAATTATCATTCAATCAATTAAAATTCAAAATAAATTAATCAATGTCAACTAATTAATGATGAAGCAAAAGGAAAAAATCCTTTAATGAAAATAAGTATGCACAAAATTAAGAAATTATTAATAAATTTTTTGTCAAAATAAAATGCCAAAATAAATATTAAATATAAAACAAATATTTTAACAAACTCCCCCTTTGGCTTTGATTAGGCATAAAACTTGTTTTAATAAAATTATTTGAAAACCATAGAAGAAATCTCCCCCTAAATAAAAACTCCCCCTAAATGGGAGATTAACAAAACAAATATTTTCAAATGATAACAAATTTCTCCCCCTGTTTTAGACAAACCAAAGACAAAGATGTATTAAAAAAAATAGCATGTACGACAATACACAGAGATAGCGGAAGCAATAAAAAATACCAAATAATAGTTCAAGAAAGGTCCAAAAACACAAATAAGCAACTTATGTATTTTCCATTAAAAAAAATGGCATATGAAAACAATACAAGTGAAATGCATTTGACACAGAGAGAATTTTTGACAAAATAACCAAGGAAAAAGATTAATCCGTAGTTAGAGAAAAGTGGCAAAATTTAAAAAGTAGGGAATCAACTATTGAACACTGTTTGACAAAGAAAGCAAAAATTATTTATTTTAAGAGATTTTGATCAATTTAAAAAAATAACTCCCCCAAACTAAAATTAAGAAAAAAACTTTCAATAATAATAATAAAAAAAAACTCTCACTGACATAAAGTATATAAGAGGGAAAAAAAATTCGAGTAAACAATTTTTTTTTTAAGGAAACAAACCTCACCTTGAAATCTTAAAAATAAATAAATGAAGTTTCTTTAACATAAGACAGAGGCTTTAATTTTAAATATATTGAAATAACTAAAGAACACATCAATTATTTAGACAAAATCAAGTATTTAATAAAAAGATTTCAAACAATTCTGAGCAATAAAATTTTTCATTTAATCTTTTCTAACCCAAATTTGTTTAGAAACTGAATTTTTAAAATTAGGCAAGTAATTGACTTGATTTTTCTGCAATATATTTCTCATTTTAAAACAATTTGGCCTAATGTAACCAAGACAACCACAAAAATGACAAATTGGAATGAATTTATGTGACTTACCAAATGAATTTACCTTATGCCTCAATTCTGGAATTTTCATATTTGCAATATATTCTGGTTTATTCCAAGAGGCAGAATTACAAATTTCATTTTCATAAGAATTCATTTTACCTTGTTGTTTATAAAAATTTGCAACAGTTTTCGTCTGAGCTGGGGCTGTTGTAACAACCTGTGTCTGAACGAAGGAAGATAAGCTTTTGGAGAATTCTCCTTCATAAACACGCCCTTTATGATTTTTTGAAACTTTTCCTGTACTCATAAGATTATCATGCTTTCTAGTACAAGAATTCAACAAATTTGTACATTTACTTTTATCTTCTAATTTCAACTTTATATCAATTAATTCATTATCCTTTTCAATAACTAATTTATTTAAAAAATCATTCTTAGAATTTAAATCCTCATTTACCTTTGATAGTACCTTATTTTTCTCGACGAATGATTTGGTCTTTGCACAAATTTTTATCCATTCTTCATACAATTTTGTGTACACTTCTTCAATTGAATCTTCCTCACCCTCGGATATAACACTATCAATCTCATCTTGGAATGCTACTTAATCCATTGTTGGAAAATTTATTTAGTTATAAAATTTAGTTTTGGCAATTTGCTTTGTCATAAATAAAAATAAAATTTTGTTTTATTTCATAGTCTTAATAATTGGCTGGCAGATTTCAAAATCCCCAAATTTCCTCCTTTTCTCCCAAGAGTTTTCCTTCCTCATGGTTCTGATTTCCTTCCACCTCTTTATGGAAAGTGTACGTTGGGCTTGACTATACTTTTCTCTCTTAAGGAATGTTCTGTAAAGGCTCCAATTTACTAGCTATATTTTCTTGTATGATTGGTCTTTTTATGGTTTTGATTAAGCTGATTTTTTACTGATTGGATGGCCTTTCTAACAATGTATTTATTTTCTGATTCATCCAAGCGGAGGTGTTTGAAAAAGTGTATAAAGCTTGAACTGCCATTCTTGCTTTATTTTCTTAAGCTTTTGATGACTGATATTTACCTCTATTTTTATTTATATTTTATGGAAAGAATTGTGTTTTATTTGTGTCTATTTAACACTCAACCATCGACATTAACAAAGCTTCGAATTGGAAGATTCTTGAGAAAAGAAGTCTAACAACTACAAATCGAGGAAGAGAGTTTCTCGTAAAAGTTCTTGACAAGGGGAGCTTGTTTTGAACGTTCTTTTCACAAGGAGAGCTTGTGATCATATCCACCAAATACGAAGTCGTTGCAAGGTGAAGTCGAAGACAAAGAAAGGAAAAGGGAGTTTTTCTTTTTTGTGCCTTTTGCTTTAAATGCTTGTATTGAACTTCTAACGAATTTAGTGGATTATTTCTGGGTGAGGCCCCGTGAGTTTTTACCAGTTGGAGGTTTCTCACGTTAATCATCTCGTTGTGTTTTTCTCTCCTATTTACAATTCTGTCTTTTTCTGTTCTGTCACGTGCTCAAACCGTTGAAACAGTCTTAGCAGCTTTCTTATGTTCTGCATAATTGAAAGGATTTATATAATCTTATTCATTTGTCTTCGTAAAGAAATTAATCGAAATTAAATCAGAGAAATAGGGTCCTGACAAGTGGTATCAGAGCGAGTTCGCTTAATTTTTTAGCGAGATCTTGGAATTTTTGTTGACTTCTATTTGTATTTGTTCTATGTCTATCTTTGAAGGTGTCTCAAGTACCAAGCCTCCTCTTTTAAATGGCGGTAACTATCCCTATTGGAAAATCAGAATGCGACCCTATATTAAGGCAATGGATGAAAGAGCTTGGAAAGCCATTCTTACCGGATGGACATGCCCCACAAAAATAGATGAAGAGACAAAAGTAGTCTCACTAAATTCTGAGATTGAATGGAGTGCCGAAGAGGATAAACTCTCGAACTACAATAGCAAGGCACTAAACGCTATCTTCGGATGTGTAGATTCGGAACAAATCAAGTTGATTTCTACCTGTGAAACAGCCAAAGAAGCATGAGAAATCCTTCAAAAAACTTATGAAGGGACAGGTGATGTAAAAAGCACAAAGCTAGTCATGCTTACTTCTCGATTTGAAAATCTATCCATGCTTGAAAACGAAACTCTATCTGATTTTTATACCAAACTTTGGGATATTGCTAATGAATCATTTGCATTAGGAGAAAAAATGTCTGAATCAAAGCTTGTTAGAAAAATTATTAGGTCTTTTCCCGATAGATTTTCGCCTAAAATAACTGCTATAGAGGAGAGTAAAAATTTAGATATTATGCGTGTTGATAAACTAATGGGTTCTTTGAGAACTTTTGAGTTAAATTTGAAGCACAGGAAACAAGAAAAATCTATAGCATTTAAGATGACTAAGGACAACAACTATCAAGATGAAGATGACGAAGGTGATGTAGATGAAGATCAAACGAATCCTTTGATAAAAAATTTCAGCAAGTTCATGTGGAATATGTACAAACACAATAAATGGGATAACAAGCTCTTCAAAGATAACATCAATGGGTTTGCAAAACCCCCAGAAAAGAAGATTGGAATTCATTGTAGAGAATGCAAAGGATTTGGTCACATTCAAGCCGAATGTGCAAACACTTTGAAGAAGAAAAATAAGGCTATGACATTGACTTGGAGTGATGATGAATCTGAGGAAGAACAAGAAGATAATTTGGTAAGAAATCTTGCCCTTGTAGCTTCTATTTCTAACAATACTTTGAATGAGCAGGAACTGAAGCACATGGAACCTACTGATATCATTAGTGAAAATGATAACGATGAAGAAAGTGATGAAACCATAGAAGAAGCGTATACAAGGCTTTATAATGAATCAATGAAGCTCTGTGAAACTAATAAAAGCCTAAATGATCAAAATAAAGAGCTCGTCAAGGGAAAAGTTGAGTTGATATCCAAAATTGAGCATCTAAATAAATTGATCATGGAGAAGGATGAAAAATTGGTGGAGTTCAAGATTCAACTTGATAATACTCACAAGGGTTTAAAACTCCTAAATTCAGGAGAATCTTCCAAATCAGCCTCAAATATGGACAAAGGTAAACAGAAGGCTGACAGTGTTACAACAGTTCAGGCACTGAAGGGAAATAGCAGATTATCTATGAATACTAAATATAAGCCAAAAATAATGAATGTCTTTCCAAGCTTGAATGACAGAACCCTTATTCCATTTTCAACCGACGAAAATCATAAGTGTAAGGTTCATTTCAAGCCTCCTAAAAGGGAAAATTACACATCTTGTGAGGTACGAGGAAACCATAACTATTATCAAGCTACAAAATCCAGGTTTGTTCCAACTTGTTATTTTTGTGGAAATCGAGGTCATATTCGCCCAAACTGCTTTAAACTTAAAAATATGCTTAAAAAAATCAGGAATTGTACATGCCTAAACATCATAATTTTGATCGTTAGCTATCCTCTCCCTTTTCACTTTCTTCCGTTTTCATTGTTTTTACTCTGTTAGTTTACAGTTTTTTTTATTTCCGTTATGGCTCCGTTTCTCTTAAATTTTTTGTTGTTGTTTAAAGCTTCTCTTTGACTTTGGTTTGTCTAAAACAGGGGGAGATATTTGATTGTCTTAACCAGTTCATTGTTTCAGAGGGAGCTTACCTCGACCGTCTCTAAATTGTGGTTAAGCTCTACGGTCGTCTTATTAATTATTGAAATCTAGTTTTATGCCAAAACAAAGCCAAAGGGGGAGTTTGTTGGAAAATTTATTTAGTTATAAAATTTAGTTTTGGCAATTTGCTTTGTCATAAATAAAAATAATTTTTTTTTTATTTCATAGTCTTAATAATTGGCTGGCAGATTTCAAAATCCCCAAATTTTCTCCTTTTCTCCCAAGAGTTTTCCTTCCTCATGGTTCTGATTTCCTTCCACCTCTTTATGGAAAGTGTACGTTGGGCTTGACTCTACTTTTCTCTCTTAAGGAATGTTCTGTAAAGGCTCCAATTCACCAGCTATATTTTCCTGTATGATTGGTCTTTTTATGGTTTTGATTAAGGTGATTTTTTGCTGATTGGATGGCCTTTCTAACAATGTATTTATTTTCTGATTCATCCAAGCGGAGGTGATTGAAAAAGTGTATAAAGCTTGAACTGCCATTCTTGCTTTATTTTCTCAAGCTTTTGATGACTGATATTTACCTCTGTTTTTAGTTATATTTTATGGAAAGAATTGTGTTTTATGTGTGTCTATTTAGCACTCAACCATCGACATTAACAAAGCTTCGAGTTGGAAGATTCTTGGGAAAAGAAGTCTAACAACTACAAATCGAGGAAGGGAGTTTCTCGTAAAAGTTCTTGACAAGGGGAGCTTGTTTTGAACGTTCTTTTCACAAGGGGAGCTTGTGATCATATCCACCAAATACGAAGTCGTTGCAAGGTGAAGTCGAAGACAAAGAAAGGAAAAGGGAGTTTTTCTTTTTTGTGCCTTTTGCTTTAAATGCTTGTATTGAGCTTCTAACGAATTTAGTGGATTATTTCTGGGCGAGGCCCCGTGAGTTTTTATCAGTTGGAGGTTTCTCACGTTAATCATCTCGTTGTGTTTTTCTCTCCTATTTACAATTCTGTCTTTTTCTGTTCTGTCACGTGCTCAAACCGTTGAAACAGTCTTAGCAGCTTTCTTATGTTCTGCATAATTGAAAGGATTTACATAATCTTATTCATTTATCTTCGTAAAGAAATTAATCGAAATTAAATCAGAGAAATAGGGTCCTGACAGTTTTTAGCTAATTTTTCATGGTGTGTTGACTACTAAAGTTTAGCCTATTGATATATTATTTGTATTCACTCTATTATTATGTTAAAGATTTGAATAGTCTTCTCCACATATTGTATAAAAAAAATGGAAAGTTTGTAAAAAATATATTTAGGGTAACTTATAAATATATACAATATTCCATTCTTTTTAAATAAACAAAATATATGAGAATTGAATTGAATCTTTAATAATGTGTTTGATCTTGTTTTTTAAAGTATTAAAATTAGCCCGTGATAATTTTAATTTGACAAAGTTATCTCCTTAAATTTTAAAATTAGACTATATAAAATTACTATAGAGACGAAGTACTAGTACAACCCTATGTCAAAGGGCACTTTTAGTCTCTATTATAATGAGGGTTTTGGGTTGAGTTCAAAGACGGGGCCGAGAGCCTTTGGAGACACGGTCTCATAAATTTTTTATATTAATAATGAGCAATTTAATAATTTTAAAAGTAAAATTATTTCTTTTATAAAAGGAAGTGTTAGTTAAAAGCAAAGATTGAGAGAATAAAGAGTATAAGTTGAGGAAATCAATGGGGGATAAAATAAGAGTAATAAAGACGGGGTGTTGGGATCATTAAATTGACAGAGAATTTTAACAATTTTTTCTAAAGAAAATACTTGCATATTCACCGGTGAATATATACAAGTTTATGTTCATTAGCATACGTGTTATATTTTTATTGGATAAAATATGAAAGTATGTATTAGATATATGATTTCCATAAATAAATGTGTAGGTCCTACTAATATGTTGGGTTCATTAAAAATATGACACGTATGCCCGTGAGTCACCATCATCATATAGCTCGCGGCCTAAAGGCTGGCCTTGACTCGGCTCGGGCTCAGCCCGAGCTCGGCCCGGAAGTCAACGTTTGACGCGCAGGCTCGGCTCGGCTCGTTAAATATTTGGATTGGATATGAGCCTCCATTTTTTGAACGAGCTGGCTCTTGGGCCTGCTCGTTTGAGCCTCCATAGGGCCGTTCCAACGAAACGGCTCAAGCTCGGCCCAAATAAAGCTCGCAATATTTATTTATTATTTAAATAAAATTTTATATTATTACCATTTTTTAAATTTAAGATAAAAAAGTTCTATTATAACTTAATAATAGGGTTAAAAAAAAATATATTGCGCGCTTTATTCAACTGTAGCGTCAGAATCGGCTTTTAGTGCAGGTGGACGTGTTTTATCAGATGCAAGGAGTAAAATGCATCCTCATACACTTGAAGCACTAGTATGCTTAAAAGATTGGGAGCTAGAAAAAAAAAGGATGCGGAGAAGAAAATATTGAAAAGTCAACTGAAGAGTTTGATACATTCATTTCACCAATGTCGGCTAAAGAATGTGATTCCCCCGAAGAATAATTTATTCATTTCATGTAATTTTTTTAAGTTGAGAAAAATGCATATGATTGACAAATAAGTAAGTGCCAACCTAGTTGGGATGTACTTATATTGTAGTGATGCACTTTATTCTCAAATATTCATGTATGAAATAATTAATAAAAATATATATTTTTTAAAGTTGATACTTTTGTGTAATTACTAAATAAGATAAAATAAAATAGTTAAATTATTTAACGAATAAAATTGTTATTTAAAATAATAAGTTTAATATGTTAATTTTGTTAGCACTTGATTTTTTTTAAAAAAAGTGATTCGAAAGTTATACACTATTGGTTGTTGAGATAATATAATACAAAAATAAACTTATATGATAAGCCGAGCTCGGCTCGCTCCAACTAGCCAGGCCCAAGCTCTGCTCGATGGGCCTAGCCCATGAGCCGAGCTGTGAGCCTTAGCATTTTGGATTGGGCCGAGCCGGCTCGGCTCGACCAGAAGCAAAAGCTCATTGGGCTCGAGCCCGAGCCGAGCTTGAGCCTTCTAATGTTTGGGCCGAGCCAGCTCAACTCGGCCCATTGATGATGGTGATCTGTGAGTACAATCTCGTACTCACCCAATGAGTATGCAAGTACTCTCCCTTTTCTAAACCCACAATTTCCCTAACTTTTTTTTCCCATTACCTTCTTCGTGAGGTTCACACAATTCCATAAGCTTCTATTATCATATCCATATTTGATGCCTTGCTCTTTCCACTGCCTGCAACCAAAACAACCACCTCGTTGATTTAATCGTGATTATAAAATGAGGTATGGTGTAATTTTACATCATTTTGCTACTAAAATCAGATTGGGAAAGAGGATTTCATAGCAAGAAATATACTAGTTTCAATCATAAAAGATCGTACGTCGAGTTGTCGGATTGACTAGCCAATCCACTAGATATAGCAAGTAGAAAATCAAGATTATAATGCATAATCATGAATGGAATTCTCATGTCCAAGAATTCCAATACACCCATCTCACCCTCACATGATGGAATAATGAACTCAAACTATTTAATCTCATTTTATCTCAACTTAAATACAATGATAAAAAAAAAATACCCAATATAAAAATGCCTGATGAGTTGATACTATTTGGAAAGATGTAATGACTGATGGGATTCTTGTTTGAAAAAAATCACCTTTCTCACGTTCACCACTAGAAATAAAGAGAAATAACTGAGAAAAATAAAGAAACAAACACAATCAAACGACACAAGGATTTATACTGGTTCACCCAAATTGGCTACATTCAGTTTCTACCACTGCGGATTTCACTATGATGAATCAAGAGTTACAGTAAAAAATATCCAATACACTTAACCGTGTATTACGCTAAAAAAACCCCCAAGAAAGTAAAACTTTTTTTTACAATATTTCTCACACTTTCACCCAAGCCCTCCCCAAACCCAATACAAATACACTTGCAGTATTTTTGGGATACATTTGCCAACAAAGGGTTGTCTCTATTTATAATACAAATAGTCTTGGTCACCAAGTAAAATCCAATGGTCACAATTCATCCTTGCCCACCAAGCAAATCTTATGGCCATAGTTAAGCCTTGGTCACCAAGCAAACTCGTTGAGCAAGTTTAAGGCTTTATCAATCCTTTCATATACTTCCCAAATCCCAACAAATTCCACCTTGGCAAGATAGGTGAAGAATCCATAGCTTCTGCTACAATCATTGTCTTCACCGACAATCATAGTTCTCAAACTAGAGAGCTATCCTCTTCCACCATATAAGTAAACCACTTGAAATATCACCTTTCAAACTTTTTCCTTTTTCAGCACATGTCGATAAACTTTGCTGAAATTATGGTGCAACTTCCACCTACTTGGCTTCCCCGGAAGTTCTTCAGCCATCGACATCATTTCCACCACACACCTTGATGATGACTTTCTTCCCTTTTCAAACAAAGTCTTCATCTCCAATGACATGAGAGAAAATTTTAGTTTCCGACCCAGAGCCTTTTGTCGAACCTGCTCTGTTTGGACAATCTCTTTTCAGCTGACCAAATAATCCACATTCTTAATAGCATTTCTTTTGTATGTAACTTTTCTTCTTCCCATTGCTAACTACAAACACAGAGTTTTTATGTGAATCACGACCTTCATTCTTCAACCTCCTCTCCTCCGATAAGAGTTTACTTGTAGTTTCTACAAAACCCAAATAATTCTTTCCATACATTAGAACCATTTTCATGTGCTCATAAGAAGTTGGAAGCGAGAAGATAAGCCTAAATGCCTTATCCTCCTCATCTATATTCACTTCGATTTCCTCCAGCTCTGAAATGATACCATTGACAACACTTAAGTGGTCTAAGATTTTTGTACCTTCCTCCATTCACAGTGTGTGAAACTGGTCCTTCAGGTACAACCGATTTGAGATGCCCTTACCTTGATACAAGACCTCAAGCTTCTCCCAAACTCTTTAGCTGTCAAAATTCCATGCACATTTGCAAGAACATTTTTAGCCAAACACAGTCTTATCGTGCTTGCCGCCCTCAAATCCATTTCCTTCCAATCTTCATCAATTAAACTAGAATTCTTAGAACCTCCACTGGAACCACTGCCATGCTGGGGTTTCTGCCCTAAATCTTATGTAATCCAATTAAACTATAAATAAATAAAGGAATTATTAATTAGTAATATTTACATTGTCATTTATTATTAGTTTAATAAATGTAATCCATCATAAGATCCAGAGTTACGTATGATAACTTAAAGTGAGCATATGATGCGGGAAGATTCACTTAAGTGTAACTCAAATAGTCTGTGGTACATGAATAAAGGTCGGGTGCCTTATTTCTTGGTAACACCACTAACACGGCCCACTTGTGAATTGGCACAAGTGATCTCATCCTGGATCGCTCATGTAGAGACATGTGAGTGGGGGTGTTGCTTCAATAGAGATTATAGTAGATGGACTAAGATAAACTTATTGTCTTCTGGGGAAAGCCAGTTCCGGAAAGACACTTCGTTTATCAACAGGTTGATCATGTATAATTGATCTTAATCCTGAGTGGATTACGAACTCCTGTTCAAAGAGACAAGCCTTTGATTTGCATAGGTGAGAGTGACTCGTATAGTTCGCTCAATATGCCTCCCACTTTGGGGATTGCATCTTGCTTATACTGGGAACGTAATTACACAAGAATTGGAATTCACTCTTTTCCATATAGGAAAATAGATAAGTAGTTCCCTTATGGGTCGATTCGGTCTTGAACAATGGGGCCCCATATTCCTCTCGATCAAGGAAAAGGTTAAAGACGCATAATAGAGATTATGTAAGGTTGTTCATTGGAGAATCGGTTGGGTTTAAGGAACAAGATGTATCATGGAGGTTAATACGGTGTAAATACCTAGCCATGGATACGAACTAACTTGTGAAGGATCAAAGTGTAGTTAATGATTATAGCCAATGGACATAACTATGTCTATAGTACTAAGAGTGCAACTCTAGATATTTAGTGGAGTTATCTAGGAGTTAATGAATGAGAATTAATTGATTAAAAGGAGTTTTAATCAAAGGTAATTCTGGATCATTGGAGCTTAGTCCTATAGGTCCATTAAGTCCTCCGAGCTAACGCATGTAATCGAGAACATAAATTAATATGATTAATTTCTCTTTGGAAAATTGGAAATGAATAGAGGAGTCTATTCAATTAATTAAAGGAAATTAAATAGAGGAGTCTATTTAATTATTTAATTAATGGTGGAATTAAATAGAGAAGTCTATTTAATTATTAAATAGAAGAGTCTATTTAATTATAAGAGATTAAATAGAGGAGTCTATTTAATTAAATTAATTTTGTGTTGTCCAAAATTAATAGGGATTTAAATAGAAGAGTCTATTTAAATATTTAATTTAAAATTATCAAATTAAATGAGGAAATAAATAAAAGGAGTTTTATTTATTTAATTATTTAACGGAATTGTTCCATTAAATAAAGAGGAAAATAAAATGCCCAATATTGTCATTGGATGATGATAGGGGCGTGTGGCCCATGGTGGGGTCACACGCCCCCCCTTGGTCAAAGGGTTGACCAAAAAGTTTGCATTTTTATATGAATATCTTATTTTAAATTAATATGATTAATTTAAAATGGAAGATATGGAATATCTTATTTAAATTAATATGATTAATTTAAAATGGAAGATTTGGAATATCTGATTTAAATTAATATGATTAATTTAAATGGAAGATATGGAATATCTTATTTAAATTAATATGATTAATTTAAAATGGAAGATATGGAATATCTTATTTAAATTAATATGATTAATTTAAATGGAAGATATGGAATAATATATTTAAATTAATATTGATTAATTTAAAATAAAAGATATGGAATGTTTTATTATGGAATAAAATATAATATCTTTATTATTCAAATATATCTCATTAAATGAAAAGATATTCAGAAGATTTTCTGAGGCCTTTACTCTCCTATAAATAGGACCTTTGGGGTGACCCCAAAACACACAACCAAGAGAGTTAAAGTAAAGGCTCAGGAATTTTCTCTCCTCACTCTCTTTTGCGCCGCCCATAGGGTGATTGGGAAGAAAATTCTTCTTCCCAATTTTTCCTTTTTCCAAAGGAGATAGTGCCCACGCACCGATTCTCTTTTGTGCTTAGTGAGGAAGATCTTTTTGGTGGTCCCTGGATCGTAACCATCGAAGAACGAGGAAGAGTCAGACACTTCTCGACAAGGGTTAGTTTTTCTTTTATGCATTTAGAATTTTGAATTTATTATACTGTAAGGAAAGATCCGTTGGGACTTCCGTTTGAGAACTCTTTTAGAGGCCTCAATCCTAACATGCCATCTGAATTCGTTGAATCACCATCACCACTTAACTGTTTAAGAGCACCACCGCTCAGTCTTCCTTTCAATGCCTTGTGTAACCCCGATTGTATCAATACATCCTTGACTTATACTTGCAACAAGCCAAAATTGATCATTCCATCAAATTTCTCCACATCAAAGTTCATTGGACTCATAAAGTTTGACATACTTGTTTCTCACTCCTAGCTTGAATCAGCGGACAGTTATAACCCGTTTCAAGAAATCTTTTTCTGATGTGGAAGATTAGAAAAATCTACAACCAGAGAGTATACGAAGAATTTTAAGAAACTACTAACCTAAAGCTCTGATACCAGTTGTTGAGAAAAAACCACCTTTTCCACATTCACTTTTAGAAATAAAGAAAAATAACCGAGAAAACTAAAGAAACAAGCATAATCAAACGACACAAGAATTTTTTTCTGGTTCACCCAAATTGGCTACGTCCAGTTGCTACCGCTGCGGATTTCACTATGATGAATCAAGAGTTATAGTGAAAATATTTGATACACTCAACCGTGTATTAGGCTCAAAAAGCCCTCAAGAAAGTAAACCCTTTCTTTTACAATATTTCTCACACTTTCACCAAAGCTCTCCCTGAACCCAATACAAATATACTCTCACTATTTTTGGGATACATTTGCTAACAAAGGGCTGTTTCTATTTATAATACAAATAGTCTTGGTCACCAAGTAAAATCCAATGGTCATAATTCATCCTTACTCACCAAGTAAATCCTATGGCCATAGTTAAGCCTTGGTCACCAAGAAAACTTCTTGAGCAAGTTTAAAGCTTTATCAATCCTTTCATATACTTGCCAAATCCCAACAATTCTTGCTTTACAAAGGAATAATACTTGGTCTTTAGTTCCTCATCCCAAGAACAGGAAGATCATAGGATGTAAATGGGTGTTTAAGGCCAAGGAGAATCTTGATGACACAATAAACAAGTACAAAGCTGGAATATTGGTAGCTAAAAGATATCATCAATTTATAGGTTTTGATTTTAATGAAACTTTTAGCCCAGTTGTCAAATCTACAACTATTGGAGTTGTTCTCACTCTAGCTCTAACAAATCATTGGTGCATTAGACAACTTGATGTCAATAATGCATTTTTAAATGGTGAACTACTGAAGAGCTTGCTCAAGGCCTTATATGGTCTTGAGCAAGCTCCAAGTGCGTGGTTTTACAAGTTAAATGCAGTCTTATTACATATGAGTTTTATATCTTTTTATTCTGTCCATCAAGATTGTAATATTTATGTATTAATATATATTGATGACATCCAAATCACTAGTAACATTAAGCATTTCATTGATTCTCTTGTAACTAGACTTAACAACATGTTTGCTCTCAAGGATTTTAGGGGTGTTCAAGCTTTTTTTTCTTCTTTACAAAAAAGGCCTTCACTTGTCCAAGTCCAAATATATCACTGACTTACTTTGTAAAGTGAATATGAGAGAAGCAAAGGCCATCACTACTCCAATTGTTAGTACAGACAATCTTTCAAAAGCTAGCTTGAAGGTTCATTATATACTAATGTTCACCTTTATAGAAGTATTGTTAGACCTCTCCATGTAACGATAACTCGTCTGGAGCTTTCGATTAATATCAATCATGTCTGCTAGTTTATGCAAGCACCTAGGGACTCTCATTGGCAAGCTGTTAAAGAATATTTGAGGTACTTAGCCGGACAACATCTTATGGTTTAGTTTTGTTAGACTTGGTAGCATTCTGTGATGGTGACTGGGCTTCTGATCCGGACGACAAATAGTCTACAACAGGGTACTATGTCTATTTTGGAGGAAATCTTGTTTCTTGGAGCTTTAGAAAGCAACTCGTGATCTCAAGATCTTGCGAAAAGGCCAAGTATAAAAGTTTAGCAATAGTTACTGCAGAATTGTCTTGGTTATAATACCTCCTTAGTGAGCTGCCAACTTCCTAACATTCGAACTCCCGTGGTGTGGCAACTTAAGCACAATTTTTCTTGTAGCCAATCCAATTCAACATGCTAGGACCAACCATATAGAGATTGATCTCTATTTTGTTAGAGAAAAAGAGGCAAAGTAGCTGCTAGATATGAGACATATTCCAAGCTCAGCTCAAAATGCAGATATTCTCATCAAGAATTTGCCTAACTCTATTTTCCACCATTACGTACCAAACTCATGGTTGGGGTTTGTCGAACCTGAGTGTGAGGGGGAGTGTTAGAATATAATATCATAAGTATGAATAGTTAGTTCTTGTAACTAGAGTTGGTGATTAGTTATTAAAACTATGGTTAAGAATGTAACCTTGGTTAGCTTGCTTTTCTATTAAGTTAGTTAGTTAGTTCTAACTCTTGTATAAAGCTGTCAAAATGTCTATGAAATACTTGAGATCCATTTCTTAAAATCCAAGAAGAGTTTGATGTGTTTTTAAATATTTAAATATAAGAGAAGAGGCTAAAATATTATATGGTCCTTTTTCTGTTTCGATCCACAACAGACAATGATATGACAGACTTAGATATTATATGGATGTCAGAAAGAATTCATGGTTAAAGTTAAGTTCGGAGGCAGATCAAAATCAGAAAAATAGTTTTAAATATAAATAAAAATGAGAGGTTGAAAAAGAATAAGATACTTCTCCATATTCTTACCTAGTTGTTTTGGTAAGTTTTCTGTTCACATATATGATTGGCAAAGATGAATTTGGGTTGCCAAAAAAAGAAAGGGGGAAAGATTATTTTTTGTTTTAGTTATGCAACTTTTAAATAAGAAGTTTGATTTTGGAATTCTTTTATGAGTAGTAAAATTTTCTGTTATATTTAT
The DNA here is from genome assembly GCA_028015215.1 of Gynostemma pentaphyllum. NCBI lineage: Eukaryota > Viridiplantae > Streptophyta > Magnoliopsida > Cucurbitales > Cucurbitaceae > Gynostemma > Gynostemma pentaphyllum. The sequence continues at coordinate 68,024,943 of CM051355.1, read as the reverse complement.
AAAGGAAAATTGCATAAACCACTCCTAAATTATATGGATTGTAATATGAACTTTGTAAAGTATTAAAATTGGACCTAAGAAAATTTAATTTGACAAATTATCTCACTAAAATTTGAAATTAAACCCTAAAAAATCACCCTAAGAGATGAACAATATATCCCTCCATAATATCAAGAAGGGCAGAGAGAGGTCAAATCGAAGAAAAACTCTAAATCCCAACCTCGAGGGTATTAGGGCCAGGATCAAGAAAAATGTCGGACTAAGGACATAGGGGACACGACCCATAGAGTAATAATAATTAATAAATTAATAATTTTAAGAAGATAACTTGTCAACTTAAATTTTACTAAAATTATCTCAATAAGATATTTAAGATATGTATTTTCATTTATGTCACTAATTTTAATTATTTACTTAAGTATGGTTCACTAATTTATTGAACCAAGAAATATGTTATTTTGATGACATGATGTATAACCAATTTAATAAATGAGAGTTCTAGTTCCTAAAAACTCATTTAGATGACAATTATTCAACCCAAAATAAACATAAAAATTGTTAATATTAAAAGTAAACCGTCCCTAATTTAATAAATCAGTTCAATAATTAAGTGAACTAGAAGCAATATGCTATTTTAGTAAATTTTTATAAGTTGTGCCATGAGTAATATATATTTTTTCAGCTGTTTGAGTAATTCCCCATTTTGAAGTTTTGTAGAATAAAAAGTAAAATAGTGGTAATTCTATGATCTAGTTAATTACTATACATTAAAAATAGTAGTTCAATATTACATTTTATTTTATGAAAATGAAAATTCAATGACTTGAAGTATTTATTTTGATAAAAAATTATCAGGAAACAAAATGAAAATTTCACAAATTCATGAAGATATGGAGTTTATAAAAGCATACAAAAGTATTTAGATTGTAAATAAATGAGGATTCTTTTTAATTGATAAAGTAAAGTTGGTTCAGTTCAACCAAAACTAATTATATGAGAACCAAGAACTAACCCGACTTATATTATTTCAAATTATTTGAACCCAACTCAATCCAAACCACATGGATTGGATTGGGTTGAGTTAATCGAGTTTTTTAGATCATTGGATTTTTTGAATCCTCGTAGTATTAACCAAAAATTAATCAAGACTCAATCACTTCTTATATATACTAGTTTTTACCACGTGTGTTGTACGTGATTTTTTTTTCAATATTTAAAAAATAATCATTGAATTGACTCTTTAGTTTATTAATTGTTTTAAAAATGATTGAAATCAGTTTCAATTTATAAAATGATTGTTCTGTTCATTTTCATAATTATCACGTGATTGAATGAAATGATTTTTTTATAGCTTTGAGTATCTTGAGAATCTGGTTTAGTGGTAATTGTGTCCTTAGAAAGCTCCACCTTCTTTTGTGTTCATGTTTATATTTCTGCATCATGCTCACCAGATTCATTAGATGGGAACCTAACATCTCTACTTATGAAGCTTTTAAATTGACTTTTTTTAAGGATTCTCATAATTTGAAACCTATTACCCCATCCAAATAGCCTATGAACATGCATTTTATTGCTCTAGGGTCAAGCTTTCCTTTCCTGTTATGAGCATAAGCAGTGCAACTATAGGTTCTTAAGTGGCTAATGTTAGGGGATTTCTTGTGAAGTTTCAAAAGCCTAGAGCAGATGAAAGGCTTCTATTTATCAAGTAACATACTGTCTTCTCAGCCTCTTAGATTGATTGGTTGTGTTCATTATGCTCTTCATCCTTTTTAATATAGTTCTATTTATCCTTTCAGCAACTTCATTTTGCTGAGGGGTTAGTCTCACTGCCTTATGTCTAGTGATGCCCTCATCTCTTCAAAATTAGTTAAACTCCTCAATTAAGTACTCAAGGCCATTATCTGTTGTTAAAGTCCTGACATTTCTACTGGTTTAGGTTTCTACATACGTCTCACATGTTTTAAAATGATTAAAAGCCTCAGATTTATGTTTTAAAAAGTATACCTAAACTTTTTTAGAGAAGTTATCTATAATGGTCATGAAATATCTACTTGAACCTAGTGAAGGATTACTTGAGGGTCCCCACAAGTCAGAGTGGACATAATTTAAAGGTCTTGTGGTAGTGTGTTGGCCGTTGGTGAAACTAAATCTAGTAGACTTCCCTAAGATACACCTCTCATAGAAATCTAGCTTCTGTATCTTAGTATTGTCAAGTATGCCTTAATTTGCTAATTCTACAAGGCCCCTTCTCACTAATGTGACCTAATCTCATGTACCAAAGTTTTGTGTAGTTCTCATTTTGCTTAATGGTATTTGCAGCAAGGCCAATGACAATCTCTCCCTCTAGAATATATAATCTATTGACCCGAGTCCCTTTCATCCACACCATACACCCATTTATAACTTTTAGATTCTCTTCTTTGGCAGCGTAAGACATGCATTCTTCCTCTAAGGTTCCCAAAGAGATTAGGTTCCTTTTTAGCTCAGGGACATACCTAACATCTTTTAGATCTCTTATAGGTTCATCTTTGGTTCTAATTCTAAGCTAGCCTATCCCTCTAACCTTGCAAGGCTTGTCATCTCCTAGAAGGACATTTCCTCCATCTATGAGCTTAAGGTTAGAGAACCATTCCTTGTGGTGTATGCTGTGCAAGGTGCATCCAGAATTCATGACCTATTCATTTCTTGGTGTCTTATTATCTACCATTAAGAAATCTACAACAAGTGCATCACTCTGATCATTTCTATCTCCTTCAACAATATTTCCAGCATTATTATTGTTATTCAAGTTCTTGTTAATGTTTCTTTTAGAGCAAAATTTCCTAATATGCCCCATTTCATTGCAATGGTAACACTTGACATTCTTTAAATTCCCCAAGATTTAGATCTTGATTTGCATCTCCATTTCTAGTTACTTTCTACCAATCTACCCCTTATATTTTTGCTCTCAGCTTGACTAGTGCTAGCAGTGCTTTTACCTCTTATACGTGCATAATGGCCAAAAAAATGTTTCTCCAAATTAGCTCCTTTTAATATAGTAGAGATAGTATAGATTTTTATCTCATAATATTGCTTTGGGTTTATTTACCTCAATTTTCAAACGAAATTAATACTGTTTACTAAAATAACATATTTTTATATACTAATTACTGAAATGTAAGAACTTTTTAAAAAATACCCAAATAGTAGTCCAATTAATTAGTGAGTTATAATTCAATAATTTAATGAACTAGAAAGATAAAAAAGAAAAAAAATTCATTGAAAAATAATATTAAAAATAACAAAATATTTCAATAAATTATTGTAATTTATTGAACTAAAAATGTATTAAAAAAAACTTATTAAAAATGATAATAAAAAAAAACAGCTAAATAATTTATAAAACTGTTATTTAGGTAATTTTTTTTAAAAAATTAACTATAAAAAATATGTTATTTGAGACGGTTCCATAAAATTTAAATCAAATACAGCGATCATGTCGATACAAATCTTTGAACTAAAATAAGACTTGTATGATTACTAACAAACAAATAATTTAACCAATAATATAACATGATGAAGATAGGGTTGGAGAAGAGAGAAAGAAAGAAAAAAATGTGTTCACGGGTTCATATTTCAGGCCACTGATTGACCACAAAAAAGGGGTTCACGGGTTCTTTTAAACTTTGGTAAAAGATATTTTAATAACATATGCTGACAAAATAAACTAACAAATATTCAAAAAAAAAAAAATTGTAAATTAAATTGGGAAAAAAATAGCCAATAATTTATTGAGGACAAAAATGGGCAACTTTTGATGAGAGCCAAGAAACACTTGGGAAAGAAGAAAAGAGATCTTCTCTTTTGCTCTCATCCACTAAAAAGATTTAACCTTCTCTTTACTTTTGTGATTTGCCATTCTTTCATTTTTCTTTCAAAATTTTACATTTCCTTTGAATAGACATTAATTCTCCACCGCAAATAATAATAATAACTTATTTTATTTTTAATATATAGTAGTGAAATTTTGTTTCTTTTTTGTTTTATGTAGTCAATAATGTTTTATTTGTTTGGCATAGCAATAAATAACGAAAATTATGAACCCCTATTTTTTCTAACCTTGACCAAAGGATGAGGGAAGATAATTTTTATTATTATTGATTTTCTCATTATAGATTATTGAAATCAATTAAAATAATAACATACAATTTAAACAAGATAATATTCATTCTAGTTAGGCCAAGATCATTTTTTTGTTCATTTTCATCTCACCCATTAAAATATATAATTTTAAATGATTCTAAGTTAAAAAGAATGAAGAATATAACATTTTGAAGATCCCTTAAAACACCACATTATAAAAATTTCATATAACATTAACATTTTTTTTTAAGATGCAACAAGTTTATTGATATACACATTTTGATTGTGCGTATCTATGGTGAGTTAGTTAGCTGATTCAATCTCCATATATTCATGAAAGTATATTAATAAAGTGACTAAATCACTCAAACGAACTATACCGATTGAAATATTAAATGTTCACTCTTATCCTAGCACAATAACTTCAATTTTGATATCTAATTAAGGATTTAATATGGTATCAGAACGGGATATCTTGAGTCGAACTCGTATGATAACATTTTATCCTTGCTTATTAATGTTTCGCATGAAATTTGTATAAACCCGATAACAATGTCTTTGTCTAATATGGCAGGATAGGATGGCTCGTGAAGCATTAGTAGGAATGGAAAATGATACAGAGAATTAACAAGCTGCCTACCTATGGCACGGCACGTGAATGGTTGTATCTATTTTTGAAGCTCGATTACCAATTCATCCCCTCCTTCATATTAAATATAACAACATACAGAAAATTTCTTAGAGAAACTAGTATTTTCCTGAGAAAATATATATAGTTTTCCCAAGAAAAGAAAAGAAAAGTATTGTAGGACTCTAAACTTTAATTAAGTCATCATGTTATGCAAATAATAGCAAATTAATACCAAATAGGAATAATCCTTTTTTTTTAAAAAAAATTGAGACAATCATTTAACAAGATATATAGGATGAGACAGAGAGACAATATTAATTTTATAAAACACTGAAAGAGTGCTCAGAAACCAAAGCTGAAAACAAAAACCAAACCAAAAAAAAAAGAAAAACAGAGAATCAATGAAGAAGCAAGAAGGATGTGAGATTGAAGCAATAGGAATCAACTACAAGATTAAAATCCAAAATGAAAAACAGCAGGCATTGAAGAAAGAAGAATATGAAGGATTCAGGCATGTTTTGAAAGATGTGAATTGCAAAGCAAAAGCAAGTGAAATCCTAGCCATTGTTGGTCCAAGTGGAGCTGGAAAATCATCTCTTCTTGAGATTCTCTCTGGTAAAATCTCTCCTCAAAATGGCTCCATTTTTGTTAACCAAAACCCAATCAATCAACCTCACTTCAAGAAAACTTGTGGCTATGTTACTCAAAAAGACACCCTTTTCCCTTTACTTACTGTTGAAGAAATCTTCATGTTTTCTGCTAAGTTAAGGCTCAAGATTTCTTCATCCCAGTTGAGGTTTAAAGTCAAGTCTTTGATTCAAGAATTGGGATTGAGTCATGTTGCTCATTCTAGAGTTGGAGATGAAAGAATCAGAGGGATTTCTGGTGGAGAAAGGAGGAGGGTTTCAATTGGTGTTGAGGTTATTCACGATCCGAATGTTTTGATTCTTGATGAACCGACTTCCGGTCTCGATAGTACTTCTGCATTTCAGATCATTGATATGTTGAAAACAACAATGGCTGAGACTAAAGGAAGGACTATTATTCTCAGCATTCATCAACCGGGTTTTAGGATTGTTAAATTGTTTGATTCGATACTTCTGTTGGCTGATGGCTCTGTTTTGCATCACGGGTCGGTCGATCGGCTTGGAATTAGCTTGGGGATGATGGGATTGGAGCTTCCCCTTCATGTTAATATTGTGGAATTTGCAATCGAATCTATCGAAACCATTCAAGAACATCGAAAGCTGCAGCACATTGAATGTGGAAATGGAATGCTCTTGCAATTGCCTTCTGTTGCACAACAAACATGTAAAAAAAATGAGAGTGGAAGTGGAAATGCTAATTTCACTCTCCAGCAGTTGTTTCAACAATCTAAGGTAATAGATGAAGAGATTGTTAGTATTGGTGGAAACGGAATTGATTTGATCCCTCACGATTATGCGAATTCTCGGTTACGAGAGACAATGATTCTCACTCATAGATTCTCCAAAAACATATTGAGAACAAAGGAGTTATTTGCTTGTAGGACAATTCAGATGTTGATATCTGGGATTGTTTTGGGATCTATTTTCTATAATCTCAAATTCGACTTAATGGGAGCTGAAGAACGGGTCGGTCTGTTCGCATTCATATTGACATTTTTATTAACAAGCACGATCGAAGCTTTGCCGGTGTTTTTACAAGAAAGGGAGATTCTGATGAAAGAAACATCCTCAGGAAGCTACAGAGTTTCATCTTATGCAGTTGCCAATGGCTTAGTTTACCTTCCATTTCTACTAATCCTAGCAATCTTATTCACACTACCATTATATTGGCTCGTCGGACTCAACCGAAACCTATCGGCTTTCATGCATTTCCTCCTGTTAATTTGGTTGATTCTCTACACAGCAAATTCAGTTGTGGTTTGTTTCAGTGCTCTAGTGCCTAATTTCATAGTGGGGAATTCAGTGATATCGGGAGTTATGGGATCCTTCTTTCTGTTCTCGGGATACTTCATATCGAATCACGAGATACCGAAATATTGGATTTTCATGCATTATATATCAGTATTCAAATACCCTTTTGAAGGGTTTTTGATTAATGAATTCTCTGGATCAGGGAAATGCTTGGAGTATATGTTTGAAGAGTGTTTGGTAAGAGGAGAAGATGTGTTGAAAGAAGAAGGGTATGGAGAAGAAAGTAGGTGGAGGAATGTTATGGTTATGCTTGGTTTCATCTTGATTTACAGGTTTGTTTCTTATGTCATTCTTAGATGTAGATGTTCCCAAAGGGGTCTCAAGGGTGCTTTCTTTTAGCAACGGTCGGTTTCGCGGTGTGGAGTTGCAACGCTAGTAAACATGGTCATTTCTCAGCTCACCCTGACTCGGGCCGATATGACCATGACTCGTTAGTACGTTTAAAAAATGTTCACATGTTTTGCATTTTTAGTTGGTGTTCTTTGAAATCTGAAGCATCAAGCCAAATAAACATAATGGAAGAAAAAGAATGGAACAAGAAAGGTAGGGCAAAAATTTTATACTGACATATGTGTGTATGATGATGATTATTATGGTTTATGTATCTCTAACTAGTAATGTAAAATTTCTTACTTATCTTTCTTGTGTTTTTTCCTTTGTTGTTTTTCCTAATTGAATAGAATAATTCTGTTAAAGTGTTGATTAAACATGATATTACCGGATCCTAAGATCTAAGTTCATACTCTTACATTATCATTTATAAATGTTTAATGTGATTGGACCGTGTATGAATGATTGAGTTCGATTAAATCCATATTAACTCAATAACTTTAAGTTTTTTTTTCCGGAGTCTAAATGTGATTTAACATCTTCAATAATTAATTATGTGGAATATATGATTGAATTTAAAAAAGTAAAGTACTTTATTTAGGCAAATTATCAAACAACTTATCAACAACATCATATTATTAAATAATTCAAAAGGAATGGTCTCAAATAGCATATTTCTACATACTAATACTCAAATAGCATTATTGAACTACTATTTTGTTTTATTTTTTATTGTTATTTTTAATGATTTTTTGGTTTTTGACCTTTTTAGTTCAATAAACTATTATCAGTAATTTATTGAAATATTTTATTAATGAATTTATTCGTTATTTACCTTTTTTTAGTTCAATAAATTATGCTATTTGAGTAATTTAAAAAAAAATGGACATTTGAGTAATTAGTATGTAAAATTATGTTATTTTAATAATTGTCCCCATATTTAATCACATTCCTCACAAAAGCTATTATAAGGCAATAGAAAACACTTCCATCATATTATTAAATGTTTCATCGTTTAATCATGTATGTAATCATTAAATTGTGCAACTTTAGATCTATAGTGAAATAATTTAAAGCTAATTTGAATGATTCAAGGTATTGTAAAATATTCATTTTGAGCTCTACATTTTAATCACTTAAAATCTTTAAATCATCACTAAACAAAAGGGTTAATTCCTTCAATCATACCTCGTATTTTAATGATAATAAACATTATTATTTATTGATGATTTCAAAGTTTTAAAGTGACCATAATGTAGGGCTCAAAATGAAAACATCTTGAATTATTCAAATCGGAGTTCAAATTAAGAAGTTATGACTAAAAGAAAGTTAATAGTGTCAGATGGGAGATGTCTCATTGACATAATTTAGAACTACAGGGATATGATTTGTCATTTTTAAATTACATGGGGTGTTCATACATTTAACTAAAACCACATAGGTCTCATTTATATTTTACCCATTATTTAATTAAAATTAATTTAGTTTGAATTTTTCCAAATTAAATTAAAGTCTAAATAAATTGTATATATTTAGTAATTATTGGATTGTATCTATTCAGAGAAAATAAAAAGGAAAATTGTCCAAGCCTAAATTAAAGCCAGGACTTAAAGCCCAAACCCGAAATAATAAGGCTTGGTGTGTGGCCCATTGAGAAATGGCTCACATATCCAAAAAGATTAGTCAATAATGACTATTGACTAAATAATATGTTTGGGAAAAGATTAAAATTTTCTTCTAGAATTTGATAGATTTGGTAAATATGTAATCCTATCTTGGAAGATATGGAATATATCTTCATTTAATTATAGATAACTACCTGAGTTAATATTTATCTAATTTGAATTATTCTCTAGATTTTCTAAACCCCTATTTATAGAATTAGTGTATTCACATTTGAAAACTCAAAAAAAAATTCTTCCTCCCTTCCTAAATTTTTTTCTGCCTATGAAGAATAAAGAAGAGTTTTTGGTGCCTACACAATCTAACACAACATAAATAAATTAGACATTTTTTAAAATAATTTAATTATCATACAAGAGTCATATTTAACGTAAATATCATGTAAAATAAAATGATAAACTTTAAATCAATAAAGTTGATTTTTTTCTCTCGAAAACTATACTTATAAATTGATGGAGAAAAAACTATAGTTTAAATCAGTGTGTGTGGATTCATTTAAAACCCACATAACTCTATTTGTTTTGTAGTTTAAGCCCAATATTAAGCCTTCTTCCTTAAAGTTTCTCAATCACACAATCTTTTCAACTTGAGGATGAAGTTAATATCCAATACACTTCTTGAACTCATTTTGTCTAAATTTCTTGTGATCTCATGGTTTAAATATTTTGTTTAATAATATAAAAATGGTATGACCCAATATTTTTCCCATTATTCTTTTTAAGTCATTCCCTCTTTAATTATAGTCATAACATAAGTTGAAGTAAAAATTCATAGTTTTTATTAGGGGTGAACAAATCTAAATCAAATTAATTGTCCGAATTAAACCAAATCAAACCGATTTGAGTTCTATTTTTAAATCTTCATTTACCCAAACCAATTAATAACGATTTGGTTCGGTTTCATAAATTTTTGCAGCTATCCAAACCAAACCAAACCAATATATAATATAAGATATGTATGATATATTTGAATTTCTAATTATCAATAAAAATTAATAAACTGAAAAAAAGGAAGAATCTTTAATATTATATGTAAATTATGGTTCTATAATTATAACAAGATTTTATAAATTTGTTATGTTTGTATTTGTAATTGGCATTTTATTGAATTTTTAGATAAGTTGAATGGTTTGGTTCCGTTCATATAATCTAAAAAGAAAATCTAATGAGAAGATCTTAAATTTTCACAAAATCTAAATCAAATCAATCCAATCTTCAGTCTTTAAGGTTCAACTTTAAAATTGTCTTTTATTTTTAATTTGATTTAATAATTTCTTTTCTTTTTTAACAAATGAATTAGAGAAACTCTATTAATTTAATTATTATAAAGTATCTCACTTGTAAAATATTAATAAAATTAGAGGAATCTATAAAAAAAAATAAAAAATCATCCCATCAAAACTATTCCATGTACTTACTAGCGTCATGAAAATTTAAAACTTCAATTTCTTCAGTATAAGTCTATATCATAGACTTATATAAATGATGTAATTACTATCCTAAATAAATTAAACCAACGACAAAAAAATTAAAAAAAAAAAACAATGAGTTTGAAAATTTTATGAGCCTCAAACCCAAACCAAAATCAATTGAAATTAAAGATGCCCTAAAAGCTTGCATTAGCCCGTATGAACTGATCCATGCTCAAAATCAATTTTTTTATATCTTTCTTCAACTACTTCATCTTAACAATAAGGGATCAAATTAGAGATAAGGAAATATTTTAAAGACAAAATTTATTACCCAATGAAATTTCTCATTATATAAAAGAATTAATTTTATAAAATATGTGATTTGGGTCGTTGAAATTTAAAGGTCTAATATTGATATATGAGTCATCATTTTTTATTTTAATTTTAACTTAATTTCCGGACGAGGGGCCTTTTCATTTTTGACAACAAGTCTTCTTATGAGTATGGGTAATCAACTTCAAATTTGACACAAAATAATTAAATTCAAATTATAACATAAAATAGTCTTCCATTGAACATCCAAAACACCCCAAAATCACACTTAAGATTTTAACTTCACATATCTAACTACTGTAGCATAATCCAATTTATTCACAAACTATTAAAAATAAAATAGATTTAAATACATCTAGTTTTACTCACAATTATAGAAACACTAGCAATGAAGCTTGAATAAATTACTCTACATATAAGTTTAACTATAATTAATCTGAACTAAATTTTGCTATACAACACATAAAAAAGGGGACAAGCTTTTAAAAGTGTTTTTTTTTTTTAAAATGATTATTAAATTTATTTTTTAATATTCTCAAAATTTATCCCAAATGGATATTAAATCTCACAAATTAAAACACATCAACAACCTATTGAATCATCTATACATCACCCAAAATCACAAAATGTGGCCAATTGGTGAACCAGTCACTCAGAGTTCTATTTTCATGGCACTTCATTTTTCTCTCCCTAATAAGTTCTTATTGGGCTTATATCCTATCACAAATGTGGCCTTTAAATCAAAGGAAACAAAAATGGTATTTATTTTTGGTTTTTGAAAAATGAAGGAGAATAATTGAATGAATGCCTGGGATGCGCAAGACTAGAAGACTTTTAAAGAGGGATAATACTTACATCCTTCCCAGTAAGTATGTGATACATGCTTCCCATGACATGGACTTTTAATTTTTTTACATATGTATATCTTCTTTTAATTAATATATTTTTTATTAGATATTAATATCTCATCAAAATTTCTACCTCCTAATTAATATGAATATCTAATAAAAAAAATATATTAATTAAAAGAAGATATACACATGTAAAAAAATTAAAAGTCCATGTCCTTGGGAAGCATGTATCACATACTTACTGGGAAGGATGTAAGTATTATCCTAGTCAAATATCCCTTTTATGGAAAAAAAAATTGTTGAATCATTGTTTTCTAACTATGATTCTGAAGTTTCCTATAATGTAGGGGTGAACAACCACCCCGATACCCCGCGAACCCGCCCCACCCCCACCCCCACCCCACCTTATTTAATTGTGTAATCGGGGTCGGGGTGGGATGAGCTGCCCCGTTTATTAAAATGGGTGGGGTCGGGGCGATGGAATTGGACCCCAACCGTGCCCCGACCCCGATTAAGTTTTTTTTTTCCTGTTTTTCTCTCATCCCATCCCTCTTTCCTTTCTTTTTTTCCCTCTTCCTCTCCCTCTTTCTTTCTTTTTCTTTTCTCAACTCTCTATTTTTCTTTTAATCTTTATTTTCTCAACTCAAAACTTTGGAGAAATACAATGGTGTGACCTTTTTTTTAAAAGGGGTGTAATCAGGGTACCCCGACCCCCGATAGTTAAATGGGGTGGGGTCGGGGTCGGGGTAAAATATAATTGGAGCGGGGTCGGGGTGCCATTTTTTTGGCTTAAACGGGATCATGGTGTAATCGGGGTGCCCCGACCCCGCCCCATGCTCACCCTTACTATAATGGATTTTGTTTTTGATTTATTGTTTCCGGATGAAATTATTTATTCTCCTCCTTCTCCTTCTCCCTCTGTTTCTTATTTTTCTCTCTGTTTCTTCTAATTTTTCATCAATATGGAAGATGGAAATGACGAATTATTTGAAACCAAAGAAGAATTTGAAGATGAAGAAATTATAATCGATATCCCAAATGGAATTGAAGAGCAAATCGGAGAAATTCATATAATAGAGCCCATCGGAGAAGTTATAATTGATATCCTAGATAAAATTGAAGAAATCACAGAGCAAATCGGAGAAATTCATATAACAAAACCAACCGGAGAAGAAAAAGGTTAATTATTTTCTTGGTTCTTGTTGTATGTTCGTATCTTTATGAAGTGTGTAAAAGAACTCTAGTAATACACATTTCAGGCACCTTCAAAATTATTTTTTGCACTGGGCCCTTATTTTTCTAGGACGGGCCTTGATATAATATCTATATATGTGTGTGTGTACATAAACATATATATATATATATATATATATATATATATATATATATATATATATGTATGTATATGTATGTTTATGTATGTATGTATGTATGTATGTATCTATCTATCTATGCATGTATGTATGTATATATATTTCCCCGCCCTATGTTCACTCCTACTATAATGGATTTTGTTTTTGATTTATTGTTTCTGGATGAAATTACTTATTCTTCTCCTTCTCCTTCTCCCTCTGTTTCTTATTTTTCTCTCTGTTTCTTCTGATTTTTCATCAATATGGAAGATGGAAATGACGAATTTTTTTAAACCAAAGAAGAATTTGAAGATGAAGAAATTATAATCGATATCCCAAATGAAATTGAAGAGCAAATCGGAGAAATTCATATAACAGAGCCCATCGAAGAAATTAGAATTGATATCCCAGATGAAATTGAAAAAATCACAGAGCAAATAGGAGAAATTCATACAACAAAACCAATCGGAGAAGAAAAAGGTTCACTATTTTCTTGGTTCTTGTCGTATGTTCGTATCTTTATGAAGTGTGTAAAAGAAGTTTGGTAATACATATTTCAGACACCTTCAAAATTATTTTTCGCACCGGGCCCTTATTTTCTTAGGACGGGCCTTGATATAATATCTATATATGTGTGTGTGTATGTGTGTGTGTGTGTGTGTATATATATATATATGTGTGTGTGTGTGTGTGTGTGTATATGTATGTATATGTATGTTTATGTATGTATGTATCTATCTATGCATGTATGTATGTATATATATTTCCCCGCCCCATGTTCACTCCTACTATAATGGATTTTGTTTTTGATTTATTGTTTCCGGATGAAATTACTTATTCTTCTTCTTCTCCTTCTCCCTCTGTTTCTTATTTTTCTCTCTGTTTCTTCTGATTTTTCATCAATATGGAAGATGGAAATGACGAATTTTTTTAAACCAAAGAAGAATTTGAAGATGAAGAAGTTATAATCGATATCCCAAATGGAATTGAAGAGCAAATCGGAGAAATTCATATAACAGAGCCCATCGAAGAAATTAGAATTGATATCCCAGATGAAATTGAAAAAATCACAGAGCAAATCAGAGAAATTCATACAACAAAACCAATCAGAGAAGAAAAAGGTTCACTATTTTCTTGGTTCTTGTCGTATGTTCGTATCTTTATGAAGTGTGTAAAAGAAGTTTGGTAATACACATTTCAGACACCTTCAAAATTAATTTTCGCACCGGGCCCTTATTTTCTTAGGACGGGCCCTGATATAATATCTATATATGTATGTGTGTGTGTGTATATATATATGCATATATATATATATATATATATATATCCATATACATATACATATATATGTACACATATACATATACATATATATGTACACATATACATATACATATATATGTACACATATACATATATATGTGTACATAGATATGTACACATATATATGTATACATATATATAGATATATATATACATACATATATGTATACATATATATATACATATATGTATACATATACATATATATATGTATATATATGTATGTTTATGTATGTATGTATATATGAATCTATCTATCTATGCATGTAGGTATGTATAAATATGTATGATACATATATATGTGTGTATATAAAATTGTAACAAATGCACTTGTTATAATCTCAAATGATTCTCTTAAACTAAATAAAAAGGTATTAAGATAAAAGTTAGCTTGTTGTTTTTTTTTCTCCACTAACTTTTTGTTCATCTCTCTCTCTCGAATCTCAATCAACATTCTCTAGAATAGATATTTTGGAAGAAGTGGTGATTGATATCTCGGAAGAAGTGGTGATCGATATCCCTGTCGGTGCAGCAGAAGGTAATGTGATTAAATTTTTCTTGGAGAAAATTAGATGGGTTGTTTTTATCTTAATCTTAATTCCCCAAGTATATTTGACAATTGATTTCATGGATCTGCCAAATTTACCCAAACCTTTTCAAATACGATTTCTTGCCCTCTCTATCCGATACGGGATAGGTTTCATTGTTTGTTTCATTATTATTGTTTTTTAGAGGAGTGACACTCTCATTTTATCAAACACTATGACTAAATATTTCAAATTTGTTTATGTCTCTCAGTACTTTCTGCCACAATTTCTTATAAATTTCCTCCATAATTTTAAACTTCCTCCATCCATAATTTCTGTCTTCTGAGCATTGTCCTTGATTCATACCTCTATTTTAGGTGAGTAATTCTCATATATGTGTGTAGGTACATATATATCTATATATATACACCTATCTATATATATACCTATATATCTATATATTCATATATATATATATATGTATGTATAAACATATACATATATATGTATGTATGTACGTATATATGTTTATACATATATATCCCAGGGGCGGTCTTAACACTGTGCAAGTAGTGTGACCACCCCGGGTCCCCATTTTTAGGGGGCCTAAATATAAGTAGTTGATTTTATAAGAATTCAAAAAAGAAAAAATATTTACTACAATTCACACTGGCTTGGGGGCCCAATTTTGGATATTTATTTTACATAAAACTAATAAAAAAAAATCTACAATTCAATCTGACTCATTGAGGTTAGAAATTATATTATTTATTGCTATTACATTTTGATTAAAGTTTATAATTTTTTGTTTTATATTTTTGTAGTTTTGTTGTATTAAAATTATATGATATAGGGCCCAAAATTATTTTTCGCACCGGGCCTTTATTTTCTTAGGAAAGGCCCTGCCGCTTATGATGCTGCCTCCAACACATTTGCAGCTTCCTCTATTGCCATTGTCTCCATATATGTCTCCATTACAGTCGCTGCCTCCGCCTCCGCCACCACCACAACTTCCTCCATTGTTACCATCTCCATCTCTATCTTCACTACAGTTGCCGCATCTGTCACATAAGTAGTTGCTGCCTCCACCACAGCCGTAGCCGCCGCCAAAATCTCCAAAGAGATTGATTTTAATTGTACTAATATACCACTAAGTATATTTGCTGATATTCCTTGAGGCTAGTCGTTCCTGTGAAAGAGGCACTTAAATGGCTTTGGCTAGGAATAATCAAAGCCCCTCATAAGCAACAAAAAAATATAGAAATTAGTATAGCATATTGTTCCAATAGTAGTGACGTATTCCACGGGATACTTTAGTTGAGTCCATCCAAAGACTTTCACAGCATAGGCAACGATGGTTACAGTATCCAAGAGAGGTTTTATATGCTTGAAATAACACTGAACTTAATTAATTCTATTATGAAAACTAAGACTTATGTATTTCGCAAGTAAGACGTAGAATAGATGTAGGAGATGTACGGAAAGGGAATAATAAGTGATTATATGGATGAGTCCCTTGATAGAAATTCTCAAATTAGCAGTGAGGTTGGTTGAAGAATTGGCATTAGTATTGAGACGCTGAATGGTATTACCAAAACATAAATGGTAGCTAAGAGAAAGATGACTGTTACAGAAGTGTTGAAACAACGGTTGATTAACAATGGGCATGCCATGGAAAGAGGATATAGGTTTCAAATGGAGATGTGGAAGAAGTACTGAAAAAAAATGGAATTCTTAAAGAGATGGGTCTAAGAAAAGGAAGGAAAAGCTCATGACATCTACTTCTTTTATAATCATATTGAGTGGACTATACCCTAGTTGAAAACTTGAGATTTTCCCGTTTTTAGACATCTCTCGTATTTCATCAATAATAGTTCCAACTTCAATGAGGTCTTTGTCTCAATTATTGAGAAGATTTATGATGTTTAGTCAATTTGATTCTACAATTACTCCTATCTCCTAAGCGTTTAAATTCAAAATCTCTTCCTTGATTGCCATGGCCTCCAACAGTTTAGGTGAATCTGAGATTAAGAATCTTTATTCCTTGAGGAATGCTCACAAACAGATGTGGCTTTTAGAGGAGACCCTTTCACATGGTTCAAAAAAAACTTCGATGGAACTCTAGTGTGGGAACGTCTAGATAGATTTTGCTGGAATAAAGATCTTCAATCCAAATTTGGGGGGCCATGGCCCCCCTTAGTCCCTTAATAGATCATTCTATGCGTATTACCATCCACCCTATCAATACTACCAATTCTTTTAATCTCATATTTTTTTGTGATTTATCTCATGAAACTAATTCACATAATCACTTATTATTTGTTTTCCCCTTTAAAAACGTAATCACATTACCTTCTATCAATTCTTCGACCATCATTTTTTCCGGGATATCTTTGATAACCAATTCTTTCGGCGTATAGATTACCACTTATTTTATTTTGGAAATTTCTTCAGAAAATGCATTATTTGACTAGAAAAACTCTTCAATTTTGGTCTCTATTTTGATGAAGCAGATGAATAAAAAGAAGCAGAGACAATAAGAAGAAGCAGAGAAAGATGAGGAAGAAGAAGCAGAGGCAATAAGAAGAAGCAGAGGAAGATGAACCCATGTTTCCCCTAATATTGATTATAGAAAATTTTACAAAACCATGATTTCTGAATAATTCCATAAAGAGTGAGAGAAAAGGAGAGCGATGGAGGGAGAACGAAGAAGCTCTTCTTTTTTTTTTCTCTGAGAATAAGAAATATAAATAAGGGCCTATTGATAGACCTGCAAAAACAACATAAGTATGATTCACCATCATCATCCGACTCGCGGCCTAAAGGCCTGCCCGAGCTCGGACCTAAAGTCAACGTTTGATGAGCCTGATGTTTGGATTGGATATGAGCCTCTATTTTTTTGAACGAGCCCATAGGGCCGATCTAACGAGTCGGCTCGAGCTCGACCCAAAAAAAGCTCACAATATTTATTTATTATTTATTATTTATTTAAGATCGCAATATCAATTCCTCAGTTATATCTAACCATTAAACTAATGGATCTCCCAAATTCATCCCTCATTTTCAACTTCAATTTCTTTCACTCTCTATCCTGTTCAGGATAACTTTCTTCGTGTCTTTCATTGTTGGTGTTTGTGAGAGGAGTGGTACACTCCTTTTATCAAACACCAATACCAAATACTTCAAAATTATTTCAAGTGCAGTTCTTTCCGGGCTTGCTGCTATTATTTCAAATGAACTCCCTCAAAGCATTATATCTGTCTTCTGGGCATTTGCTTTGATTCACACTTCTATATTAGGTGAGAAAGTTCTAGGTATTATGAGTGGTTTTGGTCACCGAAACCATATTCACCATAGCCTACGAAAAAACCCATGAACTCGATACTCTCCCACTACAATTGTTATGTTACCTATACATCATCACTTTAGCATATCACAAATTCCAAATTTTTGGTCACTGATTGCCATGGATATAATTAGTTAGTTTTTTTTCTTCATGTAATTAAGACTTCATATTATATAAATATATATGTATATTTTATGATTTACTTACTGCCATGGATAAAATTCTGGTCACTAATTTGTGTACAAACATGTTTAAGTATTTTTTTTATGAGAAATTTCAACCTATGATATTTTTTTTAATCTAAAAAATAGCAAATATTTTAAAATATATATAGAATGATGGATAATCATTTGTTTCCCACTTTATCCCTATCATCGGACAACGAGTGGTTGATTTAATGTGGTAACAACGAGATTGGTCGTTTTGATGTGGGATCCTTAACCCTCTACACTAAATCAAATGTTGAACACTCTTAGATCTATATGTTCATTTACATGGAAGTCTACAAATATTTCTTTATATTCTTGGGAGTAACTTCAATATGAGTTTTTATTATGTGTTAATCACTTAAAAGTCTTGAGTATCTCATTGCAACAAATTTCATTGCGTGTTTTGCAAAAAATTTCTTTATTGCAACAAGTTTTTAGCCTTTAGCATGATGAACTGTTAGCAATTAAAGAAGATTTTTAAAATGAAATGATTTTTATATAATTTTTTTGTCAATTTATTTAAAAAGATGTTTTTTTTTTTCTTTTATAATTCGTTTTGAAATTATGAAATTTTTATTTTTATCCTTAAATATTAAACCATGCTATTTACAATTTTTGTTGCAGTGTAATATGTATTTTATAAAACAATGACAATGATATTAAAGTCCAACTTCTAAATTAACAATTTGGATGGAAATGATTGACCAAATCATTCATCAGATTTTCATTTTCAAAGTAAAGTATTTTACAGTTTACACTCACTTTAATTAAAATTAAAATGAAAATGAAAATGCAATCATTTTTTTTTACTCTTGAATTAATATTCTTTTTCAAAACTTTAACCTTATTTTTATGGTACCCTTCTATATCCTGCCCAACCCAAACCAAAGCCCAAGCAACCCAATCCTTCTCTAGCCACTAGCCCAATAGCCCAAAACGCCAAACAATCCGTCTCTGACCTTTTAGCCCAATAAAACCACAAACTGCCTCATTTTCTTTTTTTTTCTTCTCTTCATTTTATTTGGTGGTCGTTTCAAAGAGTGTTTAAGAATATTTTTGAAAATATTTCATTATTCGCACATTTCCAATTAAATATATTAGTAAAATAAAGAATAAAAACTATTCAAAAAAATAAATAGATATCATTAAAGTATCGAAAATTTATTGAATCAAACAATTACAATATTTAGTAATCTTTAATCTCCTCACTTATTTAAACCTCAATATCTTTAAAATTATGGTGTTATGATTAATTTTTCCGATCTAACAATTATATACAATTAATGATTTTTAAGATCCATCAAAAGAGAGAAAGTATTAAAAGAGAATGGGCTTTCACAAACATAAGAGTATGGTATGGTATGGGCCAATGTAAATTTTAGTGGGCCTTTAATTTCAACTAATATTAAGTTTTAGTGGGTCTTTAAAAATTTCAAATAACTCAGGAAAAAAAATTTATGGCCCACGTTAGGAAAAAAACAAATTTGGCT
Source organism: Gynostemma pentaphyllum (assembly GCA_028015215.1). Taxonomy (NCBI): domain Eukaryota; kingdom Viridiplantae; phylum Streptophyta; class Magnoliopsida; order Cucurbitales; family Cucurbitaceae; genus Gynostemma; species Gynostemma pentaphyllum. The sequence continues at coordinate 68,005,377 of CM051355.1, read as the reverse complement.
CCAATTAGATTTACGTATGAGATGGAAAGAGACGTAAATGACGAAAAAGACCCTTTAATTTTAAATGCAAATTAAATGATGTCAGCAAATCATCACCCATAATTTTATGCGATCATGTATGAATTAGAGATGAATTAAACGGAAAAAACAAATAGTGAAAAACTTTTTTTATTTTTTAAGATCTAAATTTTTTTTTGCTATTTTTGAAATTTATAATTCTTTTAGAAAAAAATCAATTTATGAAAAAACCTCGTGTTATAATATATATATTAAAACTTAATTATATTTTCTATATACGGAGGATTAACTACTTATTAAGTTTTTTTTAATTCAATTCTTGACCAAGACATCAATTTGTATGTTTAATTACCATTTCAGTTTATCATTTGGGTCCATTTCATTTAAATTTTAAAAAATTTAATATAGTGTAAGAAAATTTAATTTTTATTGTTTGATAAAAAAAAAATATTTAAAACGAATGAATTAAATGAAAGAATAGAAGAGAAAAAGGCACACACTAAAAACGAACAGGAAAAGGAAAAAAATCAATATAATTTATAAAAGAAAAATATTCAAAAAGAAAATGAACTTTTTTTCTGATACTAAAATGATGAGAGAATCATATTTTTTTGTGGATTAGTGTGTGAATGAGGGAAAGAAATAAAGAAAGAACAAAATGGAAATGCAAAGTCATAATGGAATTTATTTGACTCATTTGTCTATGTTAGTTTTCAATGTTTCAAAGAAAGACGATTTCTAAAAATTTAAAACCAATTTGCTTATTTGACCAATGTTTTCTTGTTTTAATTTTGGAATTTCTAAAAAGTGAATTCTTTTTTAATTCAGTATCACTATTCTTTTCATCTTTTATTTTGTATCATATAATATAGAAAAGATGATTGTAAATCTAGTAAATTTGTAAATAATTTTTTTTATCAACTTTTGAAAAATATTTATAAATATAGTATATTTGAGCGTGTTGGGCGCTCACCTTTTTTTATTAGTAAAGTCAATGATCAACATTGAATTATATAGTTTTATAATAAGTTAATCACCGATTCACACTAATCACTTATTAAATATTTTAAAACAATGATATATTAATAAATATTTATTAAAATATGCTACCTAATGCAATTTCACAATATAAAATCAGCACACACCCCCCGCGCCTCCATCCCAATTTCATTAGCTTCCAAGAGCCTTCATCAGCCACTATACAAAGAAACCATCCCTTCAATTTCCATCTATTCCATTATTCATTCACCGACTTCAAATTATTTACTTCCAAATCTCTCACGTATTTTCCCTCTCTTTCACACCCTAAAAGCAGCCATATCAAACAAACAAACAAAAAATTCTCTTGGTTACACTTCATCTCCACCAAAAAACCATAGCCATCTCATCTCTTTACTTCAATGTTTTATCAACTTCCATTAATATAAAGTCTCATAGTCTTTATCTCTTCACTTTAAACTCTCTCTTCATCACCATCATATCGGAAAACACTAAACATTGTCGAAAGATTGGTAAGAAACCTTTTTCAACTTATTTGGATTTGTGGTTAAAAATTAATGATTTATGATTAACTTCCTACAAACTTGACTCATCCAAGAATATTTAGAAACAAGAATCAGTTTGTTTCGATAAGTATAAAAAATATATGATTTTTTAAAATTGGTGTAAATTATGTAGGATTTTTTTGATTAAAAAATTAGGAGAAAGAATCGAGTCAAAATTCATATTGATTAAATAGTTATGGTTTTTTAAAGTTGAGACCATTTTTTGGAAAAATTATTCTATTTTTATTTGTTTGCCTTATTGTAAATTTGATTGTCATATTATGATGTTCATATTTATTGTTTTCATATTTGAATAAATTTGTAAAGTATTAAATTGAAAGAAAAAGGGTAGTTGTTAGGATGCTAACTTCCCCAAAATTGCACATTAAAAAACGGAATCGTTAGGATGCTAAGTTAACTTTTCACATTCAAAAGAAGTTAAAAAAATTGGTTTTTTTTATATATATATATATAAAAAGAAAGTGGAAATTGTTAGGATGCTAACTTTTTCTAAATTGTTACAAAGAGTAAATTAGAATGATTTTTTTTATAAGCATTAAAATAAAAAAAGGAATGGTTAGGTTGCTAACATTCCTCATCCTTTACGTTTAAAAAAAAAACCTTAAACTTCTTAACCTCGAAAAAATGTTTTTGAGTAAAAATAAAATAAAATAATTCTCAAGTAATATTAAAAAAAAGACACTCATTAAGGAAATTTGAGGGGATAAGGATGCAAACTTCTCAAACATCATAAGGTGAGAAGTCTTGTAAGTATGGGTGAAGCCGGTTCGGTTTATTAACCAAACTACTAAAACCGGCCCATTTCTATTTTTAAATCAAAATAATAAAATCGGTCCATATATTGCCTTAGCCTTCATTCAAACCAAGTTCTATCAAAGTGGAATTTCTGCATCCTAGCTAACTCTTCCACGCGTGCTACTTGTACAGGTCCTGCTCAAATCTAATAATTTTCCCCTTGTTGCATGTCTAGATCAATTTTAAAGGACGTGAAAACCTGGAAACCTCACTGGAAAATTGTTTTAAAAATAACAATTGAGTAGTGTTGGGATTCGTAATTATGGGACTAACCTGTTGTAGACACGCAGCGGAAAAAAACACGAGAAACCCGAATATGTGAATCGATCGTCGAAAGCCAATCACCGAACGGACTCGCTTTACTGTTCACAGCCTAAATCCTTTCCTCTTAGATTGTATGATGAACAGGGGATTGAGAGAGAGATTCAGAGAGATTTCCTTTTTTTAAGAGAGAATTATGTCTTAACATTTTCTCCCTGTCTTACTTTTTTCTTACGTACATACACTGGAGGTAATCCATATCTTGGTAGATATGGATATAATGGAACTGCTTATGGCAGTTCCAAGAAACCACCACTAGGCAGTTGTGGCAACTGCCTTCATCTCCCACTCGCACATAATGGGTTACCCATCATTGGCGTACCTTTTACATTAATCCCTTTTTGAACACGAAATTCTCTCACTTCTCAATCAATGAGAAACATATTCTCTTTCATCAGTATCTAATTCATATAAGAAAATAGGCGATGCGACCATCATACTTTTAATTCGAGAGCTTGTTACTTTACAACGGTTAAGCGTGTAATGTAACTCAATAGTGTATTATGTAGAGTGTATGATGTAGTTTTCTAGATCATTTAGTCACATTTGTAATTCCAAATCTCTTTTGAAATATTACATTTGTATTCACAATTATATTACAAAAATATAATTGGTCGACCGGTGAATACAATGTGATGTGACACGTAAAATAATCTTCTCTTTTCCTCAAAAAATTTCCATCCCAAAACAATTGCTCTCTAGATAAGTCCCATTAGATCGAATCTATTATGACCATTGGTAACTTTCCAAGATAGAAAAATCGTAGTGAAACTTCAAGATTTTAGTCAAAGATCTTAAGGGTACTTCGAGACTTCTTAGTCTCATGGGTCTCACATTATTAAGAAGTAGAGATCTAACTTCCGTTACCCACTTAGGTCGGTTTTAGCACATGTGGTATGAAACGCATGATACAGTATTATTCTCCATTTTATTGGAGTGTATGTCTCGATTTATACTATACAGATGATAGTTCAGATATACTCATATCTAACTTGAGTCCACAACTCTACTTTATCAACTTATGACTGCAGGACTTCCATCTGGCTCATAGATAGTTAGGTTAATAGTGGGATCTATTCACCTTCGATTATAAATATAACCTCATCTTGATTCTTTATCAAGGCGATATTTAGATTAAGCATATGCTCTCTTAGTGTTGTTATCAATTAACAACAATATTGCTTAAAATATCTCATTTCTATTCGACACTGAGTCATAGAAGTGATTACCTATGTGAGAAGGCCAATATATTGTCTGACATACTTTTACTTTAATGTACTAAACATTATTGTGTGTATGCAATTTAAAAGTACAAAACTTTATTTCATAACAAAAATAATTTTTTTTTCATGTGAAATTAAAATCTACGCAGGTCTAGAGATTTAACATGGCCATTAAAAATTATCTCTAGGCATCATGGTGGGCGTCGAATCCACCAAAAATAAAAGTCTCTACTTTCGGGTTTATGGATTTGTAGTAGTGGAAAGTAGGGTCGAATCCACAGAGATTGGTGAATTAAAATGGGGGTTTTTAAAGTTTGTTGAGAAATTGAGAAAGAAAACAATAAAAGTTAAGAAGAGATTCAATGGGAGAAAGTTCCAACCAAAGGTGTAATCATCGTTTGATTTATATTATTTGATCATTGATTTTCTAATCAAATCCTAACTCATTCTCTAAATTGGTTATGATTATTAAGAACGTCTTATTAATATATCCTTCCTTAGTTTGTCGGTAATTAAGATACGATCATTAATTACTTCCCTAATCAATGACAACCCTAGAGTACGACAATAGAACTTAATCAATGACAGCAATAAGATGAGAAGGACGACCAATTCTAGCCAACAATGCGAAACGTTCAATCTATTTAGACTAGATCCTATATTTTCATAGCATGAGATGAAAAGACTTATTAATCATTCATACTAATTGTCACATGGATTAGAATGCATAAACAATTACGGATTTAAACACTCTAATTGACGATCTATCAAATTGAAGAATGATCAAAGGACCCTATTTGAACAATCAAACAATGTGATATTGAATGCATAAAATAGAAAATATAGAGATAGAGAAGAATTAGAAAGAAAGATGAAAAACAAATCTCACAAATATAAAAATCAAACTTTGATTAACCTTGGTTGGAAATTGGGAGTTTAGCTAGACATGGAGTTCCTCATTCTCTCAGAAAACCTAAGGAAAAACATTCTAAAAGATATATGGAAAGAAGTCTCCTTTTATATCCTTGAAAACTAGGGTTTAAAACAAAAGATAAAAACAAGATCCAAAAAATTCACGCTGGCGCCGCGGCACAGAAATTTGGGCGCTGCGACACCAAGCAAAAATTACAAAAAAGATAAAAGTCACGATTTCTGTGCTACGACGACTAGAAATCTGTGCTACGGCGTTGAGCTCTCTGGAATTTTGGCTTGGGATCAGACTTTTCCTTGCGACCGCGACCACTGAAAGTTGTTGTCATGGCGCCGAAGTGTCAAGAAAGCTCCAAAATGCCAATTTAAGCCATTTTTCATCCTCTCTTCTCCAATCTAGCACATAAACACTAATCAAAGATAATTAATTAGTTCTTAGGCTATTTAATCATCAAAGTATGAACAATTAACACAAGTTTATGTGCTAAAATAACGACTTATCACATCAGCTCTATAAAGAGATCTGCAATCATATTGCGCGTAGTTTTATTTTGCACATTCACTTCTTTCTGTGCAACCATATCTCTCACAAAATTGTATTTAGTATCAATGTGTTTTTTCTTAGAGTGATATTTGGAATCATTTTGTAAATGTAATAGTAGCATGACTATTATTGTTTACTAACACAGAGTTAGACATATTTTCATTGGATCCCATGTGATTTAAGAACCTCTTAAGCCGCACTGATTGAGATAGATTCTCTTTAATCTTTTTCTCTTGGAGGGCACAATGAATGATCCATGGTTCCCACACAAGGTACCTAGATATTTCTTTTACAACATTCTAATAGGGTTGTTCAGGGTTTGACTGATTTTTACTTACCATACTCACAATAAAACATATGTCTGGTTTTGTACACATCATGACATACACGAGGCTATCAATAGCACTCGAGTAAGGAACTTTTCTCATTTGCTATATTTTCATGGAGTCTTTGGACACAATCTTTGACTTAAGCATTCGCCTTTTGCGATGGGAGTATTAATTGGTTTGCAGTCTTGCATTTTAAATCTCTCAATGTTTTTCTTGATGTAATGCCTTGTGACAAGGCTAACATCTTTTTGGAGTAATCTCTTTCAATATTGACTCCAAGTATATAAGCAGCTTCACCCATATCTTTCATTTAAAAGTTTGAAGATAACCATTCCTTAATAGCTAATGTATATACTCCTTGTCTTTCCCAACTAACAATATGCCATCTACATATAATGAAAGAAACACAAACGTATCTTTATATGATTTGACATACACACAGTGGTCCTTATCAATCATATGAACTGATAACTTGATGAAAACTTATATATCACTGTCAGGAAGAATGTTTGAAGCCATAAATTGACCTCATTAATCTACACACTTTATGTTCTTACCCTTCGGTAACAAAACCAATGGGTTGTTGCATGTATATTTATTCTTCCAATTCACCGTTTAGAAATATTGTTTTAACATCCATTTGATGTAATTTTAAATCTAAACAAGCAACTATTGTTAGGATGAGACATGAAAGGTAAACCTCACAAGTATGGACTTAAATCTTTCGATAGAGCCATCAGCTTTACGTTTGATTTTAAGAATCCACTCGTTACCAATTGCTTTGCGTCCTTTAGGAAGATCAACTAGTTCCCAAACACTATTTGGCTTCATTGACTCCATTTCTTCTTCCATTGCATTTATCCATTTATCCTTATTAGAACTTTGAAGAGCCTCTTGAACATTATTCAGCTCTTCATCCTCTTGAGGCGTAATCATGAAAATTTTAGAATTCTACCACGATTACTACGCCTTATTTGTGGTTCTGAATCACAGGTTATTTGTGGTTATTTTGAATCACACAAAGTGTTCAAAATTTCTCCCACTTGGATGAGATACTGTTGATAACTGATTAGGAGTATCGCTCAATTCATTTGACTGAATCAAACTATTTAGAATATTTAATTCATAAAGAGATGTCTCCTGATTAATCTCACCTTTTAATGGAAAATTATTTTCCAATAATGTAACATTACGTGATTCAAATTTTGTTAGGCTCTCACTTGCTTGTTCTCCGATGAAAACATACCCTTTTGAGGTTTCTGAGTATCGTATAAAAATACTATTTTTACCTTTTGGACCTAGTTTTCCATATTGATGTGACAGCTCATGAATATAAGCAGCACATCCCCATAGTCTCAAACCACTAAGGTCTGGTTTTCTGCAAGTCCATAATTTATAGGGTGTAGAAGCAACAGATTTTGAAGGTACACGATTAAGAATATAAGTAGTAGTCAATAGAGCATCACCCCACAAAGTGATTGGCAATTTTGCTCGCGCTATTATTGACCTAACCATTTCTAAAAGAGTTCAATTTCTCCTTTAGGCATCCCCATTCTATTATGGGGTTCAAGGAATGATTAGTTGCCTATATATTCCTTTTTCTTCACACATTTGTTTAAACTCATTAGACAAATATTAACGTCCACGGATTGTCCTTAAAGACTTAACCTTTAGATCCGATTGATTTTCCACTAAGGTAACAAATTTTCTAAAACACTCATGCTTCAGATTTGTGGGAAATCAAATAGACATGACCAAAACGTGTGAAATCATCTATGAAAGTGATAAAATATTCACCCCCATGTCGTGCCTTCACATTCATAGGCCCACAAATATCAGAATTAATTAATTATAATGGAATTTAAGCTCTAGTTCCTTTACCAAATGCTTTTCTTGCCATTTTTCCCGCTAGCAACTCTCACATGTTGGTAGTTCGACCCTATCAATTTGGCCTAACAAACTCTCTTTAGTTAGTCTAGCTTTTCTATGTTGACCTATATGACCTAATCTAGCATGCCATATAATAATGTCAACATTAGCATCAACAGATGATGAAATAAGGGAAAAACATGCATAATTATTAGATATCAAATGGATAACATCCAATAAAATTAAAACCATTAATTAAATAACCATAACCATAGTGTACGTTGTTCTCAAACTAAAATATATAGTTTACTACCAAACATAAGTAAAACCGAGTCTTAAATGAACAATTACAGAAACTAAAGTCCGTTGAATATCAGGTGCATATAATACATCATGCAGAATCAATATATTCTTTATTCTGCATGTTCAGCTTATAGGAACTAATCCCTCTTTCAAGTACATTTGCATTGTTTCCAACATATAGCCATCTTGCACTTTGTGGAATTCGAAGAAATTCCATGTATAACGCATATAATTTGACTATGTGGCATGTGGCTCCTGAGTCTACAATCCACAAAGGATGAGAATCAATTAATTAAAATAGAGATGGAAACATAGGAATAACTTTCACGAAAAGAACAAATCTTATGTGAATATAAAAGTTTGTACCTTATTGGATTCATTACACTCACGAGCATAATGACCATTTTTCTCACAGTTATAGCACTTAACCTTCGCTTTGTTCTTATTGGGACGAAATTATTGACCTTGGTTGTATTTTTTTATTGTCATTTTTCCCTTTACGACCCTCTTGATGTTTACACTTGTGGCCCTCATTCCCATGGGAGTTAGGTCCAGCCATATACACATCACCATTAACATTTTCAAGCCTTATTGCCTTAATGCGATCTTCCTCTAGTTCTAGGTGACGTGCAACATCATTAAGAGTCTTAATACCCTTATTATGGGTAAGATGCACCTTCATGTGCTCTCAGTTATGGGGAAGGGATCGAATGACAGCTTGAACTCGTTGCTCATCACTCAGAACGTGGCCAACTTCTTTTCGCTCATTAATCATATTAGACATTTCTCTCATGTGTTGTCTTATATTATGATTAGGACACTTTTTATAAGTGTCAAACTTAATAGTAAGTTGTCTCAGTTTGGTGACATAAGTTCCACCAAACTTTGACTTCAGAGTTGCCCACATCTCCATGACAAGGTCAAAGTGTTTAAACTCACGCATAATATCATTTTACATGCTACTCAGCAACGTACTGCGAGTACGTGAGTTTGTTTTTTTTTTCCAGGCCTCATAAGCCTCATGGTCCCTTTTGTGTTAGCAGTATTGCCTTCCTCAGGCTCAGTCAACACATAATTCAGTACTTTTAGAGCCTCATGCTCTTTCAAGACATAGTGAATTTTCATCGCCCAAATTTCATAATTATCCCCATTAAGCTTTTCACCCTTATTCAAATCGGCTACTATGTTCTTAGAAATATAAGCTATTTTACTCATAAAACTCTACAAGACATATATTTGCACATGATTAATTATTTGCATCACACACTATTTTATTGCAATTACAAACAATAAATTACTAATAACCATCCATATGGCATAGAATTGAAATATCACTAAGTTTCAAAATCATCACCTATGTATATATGAATTAATTATAATTAATTTATCACATTGCACTCAAATAATAATGAAACACAATCATTATTAAAACAAATAATAATAATGAAACACATTCATTATATTAATAAGAAAATAATGAAACATATTCATTATTTAAATTCCCATAAAAATTAGAGAAAAAAAGATTAATCTAATTTTCTCTTAATTGTCTTTTTGAGTCTCCATCCTTGAAACCATCCTAATTCTTATCCTTCTCGATATATTTTCTATAACAAATACAGAAAAATTAACCAATAAATGATTAAGTAACATATATGAATAAAACAAATTTAATCATATTGATGTGAATGTCGAGAATTAATTAGGAATTTAAAATTTTAATTTAGAAAATTCGGAGAGTTAAAAAAAATCTCGAATTTATTCTAAAAATAAACTAAAATCCATTTAATTAATATATATATTAAACAAACTCAAGGATTTTTTAAATGAGGCTCATGGCCCAGTGGGTAGCATTAACTTCTCATAATAAATTATGCAGATTACATTTAGTTCCTTGGTTCAATTCCTAGCAGAGGCATTTTGCCTTATTTCAGCGGTTTTTTTTTTTTACCGCTTAAACAGAACCACGTACGAAGCAGCCCAGATTTTTTCCAATTTTTTTTTAGCAAAACTTTGAATCAATATAACTTTCTCATTTGTTCACCAAATTAGTCATATAATATATCATTAGAAAACTCTTCAAATGTACTTTCTAAATATATGATAATCAAGACCAATGAATAATTGTACAAAACATAATCAAAGGTCAAAGTTACTGTTTTAAACTCTTATTTATAGTTTATTAAAACAGTGACTTTAAATCATCATAACTTAGAATTTATGCATCCAATTGTGATGAAAATTTGCAGATCCATTCAAAATATTATGCATAACATATTTGCAAAAATTCATAAGGAATGATAAACTATGCACAAAGTTACCATTAAAGGATCAAAGCTTTTTAAACATTCTTTAACATTTGAAAGAAACAAATTTTGATACTTTAAACCTATGCTCTGATACCAATGTTAGGATTCGTAATTATGGGACTAACCTGTTGTAGACACGCAGCGGAAAAAAAACACGAGAAACCCGAATATGCGAAGTATCGATCGTCGAAAGCCAATCACCGAACGGACTCGCTTTACTGTTCACAGCCTAAATCCTTTCCTCTTAGATTGTATGATGAACAGGGGATTGAGAGAGAGATTTCCTTTTTTTAAGAGAGAATTATGTCTTAACATTTTCTCTTTGTCTTACTTTTTTCTTACGTACATACACTGGAGGTAATCCATATCTTGGTAGATATGGATATAATGGAACTGCCTGGCAGTTCCAAGAAACCACCACTAGGCAGTTGTAGGCAACTGCCTTCAAGTAGTAAAAGTATAGTAAGTATGATTTTTAAAGAAAATATGAAGTAGACAAACTTTCATTGAAGTTGGCTGTTAGACACTCATGCTTAGAGCACAAGAAAACAAACAGAAATTATGAGAAACATTATAAAAAAAGACAGCTTAATAATAACAAGAGAAATAATGAGCCCACTTCCCACGAATAAAGATAACATTTAGAACAAAACCAAGTGTAAACAGTAAAGAATTTTCAAACTTCTCTACAGATTGTTTAAATTATATACTTTCTTAGTTCCGGTTTTAAATTGAAGCGGCTTGATTTGAACCGAAAACCGAACCAGTTATTCCAGTTCGGTTCGGTTTTCGATTTCTTATAGGGAAAAAGTGAAATATGTCTGTTTTTACGACTCGGTTCGGTTTTTCGAATGTTATGTCATGATTACTTTACATTATAACTATTGGTTTGCATAATTCAATAATTGACTTAACATGTTAATAAGTTGATTAATAATAATCAATGAATGATGGATTATGATCATGATAATCAATTCACGCCATGGTTATTGATTTTTACTTTAAATTATTATTTGGACTCAGGTTGTTACAATTGTTTAATTCCTTCATTTTCGATTACAACTTATTGTTTTTTATTTTCTTAAGAGTTAAAGGTATTTTTAGTCTTTTTATGGGGCAATCTCTCTTGTAGGGTATTTAGAATGGACCATTCTTTAAAGCTTTCGATCGAAAAGTTAATTTTTCAAAAATAAAAAATATGGGTATATCCTTCATTAACTCATGTCTTTTTTATATTAAAGGCCCACTATTAACTTGCATTAGCCCATATGGAGTGATCCATGTCCAAAATCATTTTCTATTTTGATGGGCTCTTATACTTTGTGCTTTAAATACTAAAAGTGTTTTATATTTCAATCATTCTTCAACTGTTTTTGCTTTTGAATTGGGCCTTCAAACCCATCATCATTTGCTCAAGCCCGTTAACATGAAATATAATTACACCATACCCACTTTCTGCAAATTGGGCCCTTTGACTTAAAAAATGGAGATTTTTTTAATTGGGCCTTTAGACCCGTCATCATTTGTTCAAGCCCATTAACATGAAAGATAATTACCCCATCCCCATCTTTCTGTAAGATAAAAAAGAAATCGTAACCCAAATTAATTTCTCCATATTGGACCACTTTTTGTTTCATAGTTTTAGACTCTTAACCCAATGTTAAGCCTTCTTCCTCAAAAATTCTCAATTACATTATCTTTTTCAACCTGAGGCTGGAGTCAAAATCCAATACAGTTCTTGAACTATTTTTTGTATAAATTTCTTGAAATGTCAGAGTTGGTTCAGATATTTTTTTAATAATATAAAATGCTATTAATGTGTCAAACATGTGTTTAACAATAAGCAAGAAATAAAGGTATGTTTTTTTTTTCTTTTATATTATTAGATTTTAGTTTTTTTTTAACATTTATTGTAGCGTCCCGATCTTTTAACGTAATAAATTAATTATATTAAAGGTTTTAAAGACTTAATTTTAAATAAAGATTTGGTCATCGTTTAATCAATTAATTTTAACTCTTCATTGTTGGTGGTGGATAATTAAATTACTCAATATTCAAATAATTGGTTATATTAAAAGATTTAGAATTTTAATTTATGGTTAAAAGTTTTGGGCATTATAATTATAATTATAATTATTATTGTTATTATTATTATTAGTATTAATTTTGATATTTAAATAATTGTAAAATTTGCTTAGAGTAATATCTTGTAGGTAGAGTAAGAATAGAATTTTTAAGATTAAATTAAAAGGGAAATTGATTTTGTGATGGGCCATGAATTAAGCCAAATTGAACTCCATTCTTTTGTCCGTACCTTCGGCTATGGTCTCTTTGTGATAGTGTTGGGTTCTTTTGTTCTTCTTCCTATTGTTTTGGTGTGCTTTGAGTCAAGTTAGTTGGAGTGGAAGAAAGACCTTTAGAAGTTAAGATTATCTTCAAACTTCAAGGAGGTGGCAAGTGACTGATTTGAATTCTTTTTGTGGAAAAAGGATAATTTTGCTAGCGCGATCGAGGTAATAGTGGAGGTGCTCTCGGCTTTTGATGATGTTGGCGTTGATGGCTTAGGAGTTCATGCATGCATTCGAGTTCTTTTGAGTACATTGAAACTATATTTTACTTTTAGTTTGATTTCAGAATTGTTAATTTACATCTTGAAGTTGAGCTACTCTAATTTTAAGTGTTTTATTTGAAACTGAGTTCCGGAACTCGCATTTTAAATGAAGTTTGGTTTTGAGAATTTAATTTATATTTCTATTGACTTCCACTGCTTTAATTGATTTTAAATAAAAAATGGTCAGATCGTCACATTTATAAATATAGAACATATTTTAGCATGTTAATAATGATTGACAATAGATTATGACAGTTATGATGATCATATATCAATATATCAATAATGATATATTGATAGACATGCTTAACTGGTTATATGCATGTACGGTACTTTTAATACATTTTAACTTTGAAAGAGTTTCATCATTGGTTTTTAAGTCTTTTTCTCTTTAATTATAATTATAAGATAAATTAAAAATTAAACATTCCAACAATCAAAATATTTGAGTTTATAATCTTTAAAAGAGAGATTAATTTTATAAACAAAAAAAAGAGATTAATTTAATAATAATAATAGTGGTGAATATAAAAACTTGTATATATCATATATTACAAATTCTTGAATATCTGAAATAGGGTGGCAAGTTAAAAATTGTACTATACTATAATAGCAAATTCGAACAATAAATGTGTGGTATTAAAATTCAAACCATGAGCTTAATTTATATAATCTTGATTCTTCAAAATAGAGAGATTGAAGCTGTGAAAAATGGAATAAGAAAAAATGTTGATGCCATTCTTGAAAGAATTGTTTCTTTTACTTCATCATTGCACCATATGAACACATAATCCACCGATTTTCTGGAGAAATCACTAAACTTGGCTGACAATGAACTGAGGTATTGAGCAACCAAAAACATGAAATAGAATCTAAACTTTTTAAAACTATAAAATTCCATCTCTGAATCTGAAACTAAAACTGCTGGATGTGCCTATGCTACATGAGAGAGATGAATGAATATTTGATATTCAGATAGATAAATATACCATTTGAAATAGAGAAATTATAGTTAAGAACATTTTTTTTAACCTTCAAATCAATAAAATTTGGCTATTTTTTAAAATAATATTTTTTATTAAATAAATGAATTTATTTACATTAATTCTTTTTTTGAATAATGATTCACATTATTATTTTTAATGAATTTTATGGAGATATTTTGAATTAACATTTAATAATTTTTCAATAAGTATCATCTTAAACTATGAAAAGTTTATCATGTAATGAACAAATCATATGATTTATTTCCATAAAAAAAGTATATAAGCAGAAAATTCATATTTTAAAATTAAAAATGAATAAAAACAGAAATTACATACATAAAATCCTTGGGAATTTTTTTTATCACCTATAACTAAAAGATGTAAATACACTAAAATTTTTAAATGGGGGATGGTAAAAATAATAAAGTGTGAGACAAAATAGGAAGAAACAAAGTTGTTTAAATTTAAAATTAGAATTTGAAAATCATCTCTTAATTTAACGTACCATAGGAGCCAATTGAGAAGTTTAGCTTTGCCAAATTTCTTGTATGCTATCTGGATTAAGAAAGAGAATATGAGGTGTGGATTTTAGAGAGAGAAGAACTTTTGTCCCGAGCGTTGTGATTTTAATTTGTTTAATATCAACTTAATAATTAAAGACTAATGTTTCGCATGTAATTCTTATTTTATTATCATTATTTCACATGTGTAGGTGTATTAAAGTAAGAAAATTGAATAATTTATATGACCATATTTAATTTAAACATGTATTTATTTAATTTTACTATTTATGGGGGTTATTTGTTTTCATTAGATTTACTTCACCATCATCATCTGGCTCGCGACCTTGACCATATTTAATTTAAACATGTATTTATTTAATTTTACTATTTATGGGTGTTATTTGTTTTCATTAGATTTACTTCACCATCATCATCTGGCTCGCGGCCTAAAAGCCGGCCCTAACTTGATTCTGTCTCAGTCCGAACTCGGTCTAAAAATCAACGTTAGACAGGCCGGCTCAACGCGACTCGTTAATTGTTTGGATTGGATATGAGCCTCTTTTTTTTAATGAGCCGACTCGTTTGATCCCCCATAGAGCCGATCCAACGAGCCGGCTCAAGCTCGGCCCAAATAAAGCTCGCAACATTTATTAATTATTTAAATAAAATTTTATATTATTACCAATTTAAAATTTTAAGATAAAAAATAATAATATACATCCTATCTTTTTATATACTATAACTTAACAACGAGCTAAGCCCAAACTTGGCTTGATGAGCCTAATCCATGAGCTGAGCCGCGAGCCATAAAATTTTAGATTGAGTCGAGCCGATTCGACTAAAAGTATGGGCTTGTTGGGCTCGAGCCTGAGCCTTCTAATTTTTGGGGCGGCTTGGCCCATTGATGATTGTGAGATTTACTAACCTCAAGGAATCCATATGTTACCTTTGATTTTAAAAATTCACATATATATTAATACATTTAGATATGAATTTGATTTAAAACCTATTTTAGTCCCCAAATTATAGCACTTATCCCAGATCTCTATCTTTAATCTTTAATATATTTAAAGTGGGATCATTGAGAATCATTTTTGGACTAATATGCCCCTATATCATTTCTTAAATTTACCAAAATTACCATTTTACTGATAAAAATCTTAAAAAGAATATTATTTATTTCTTTAAATAAATAAATACGGTGATTACCAAAAACTAATCAATTGTCTTCTATTTTAAAGCAATCAATTGTTTTTTATTTTCAAGCAATCAATTACTTTTTTGGGTAAAGTACTCATTTGGTCCCTGAGTTTTAGAAGTCGTGTCTATTTGGTCCTTACGTTTTCAATTTGTGTCTAAGTGGTCCTTGAATTTTAGATATTGTGTCTATTTGGTCCATGCGTTTCAATTTGTGTCTATTTGGTCCCTGAGTTTTAAATATTATGTCTATTTGGTCCATGAGTTTTCAAGTTTTGTCTAAACGGTCCGTGGATTATTAGAAACAAGTTTAATTCTTCTTTAATTTATTAACTCATTAGCATAGTATCGACTTAATGATGACATAAAATGTTTAATTGATCAAAATACTGACATGAGATTAATAATTATGTCAAATTTTAGGCCTAGATTGATGAAAGATTTAATCATATCTTCTTATTTTGACCAATTAAACATGTTATGTCAACGTTAAGTCAATAATCTAGTAAGAAGTTAACGAATACGTTAAATTAAAGACTAATTAAACTTATTTCTAATAGTTCTTGAAAATCTAGGGACCAAATAGACACAATATCCAAAACTCAGGGACCACTTAGAAATTGAAAACGCAGGGACCAAATAGACACAACATACAAAACTCAGGGACCACTTAGACACAAATTGAAAACGAATAGACCAAATAGACATGTAACATCCCGTTAATTTCGTGATATTTTATTTATTTATTTATTCTACTTATTTATTTATTTATTTTAATTTAATTATTTTAGGCTTAATAAGTTAGTTAATTTAGCTTAGTTTAATATTGTTAATTTATAACCTATTTATTAAATAGTGTTAATTTATAAGTTTAATTATTATAGGGTTTTGTTAAGATATTTTATGGAGAGTGTTAAGTGGGGCCTCTTAATCCTTTTTGTCCTATTCTAAAATTAGGGCAACCACTACTTGGGTTCCTATTTTCTTTTATTTGAATCATTTAAATTAAAAAAAAAAAGTATTAACTCTCTCTCTCTCTCTCCTCATAACCGTACACCCCCTCATTTTTTTCTCCTTATTATTAATATTATTTTAAAACACTTTCTCTCTTCTTCGTACAGCACCAACGCCCCCCTTCTTTTTTTTTTTTCCTTTCTTCTCTCTCTCTCGCTCGACAACCACTCAGCCGTCGCCGCCCTAAACAATTTCATCTCTTTCTCTCTCGTGTGAACTCCTCCTTCACCGCCGCACAAGGAGTCTTCCCTTCATTTTTCTCACCACCGAACCTCCACAAATCTGCCATAGAAGCTCAACTAAGCTCCTCACTTCCTCACCGGAAAAGTCCCTCAGTTCTCGGATCCTCGTCGTCCCGAAGGTGTGTTCCTCATTTTTGTTGATGGTTTTCTGTTTTAAGTGGTTTAAAGTCGTTTCCAAGCTAACCCGTGCTCACCGCACTTAGTTAACGACAGATCTAAACCTCGTCGGAAAACGCCTCCAAAGGGATTATTTTCTTCGGTTTTGGAGAGGTAATAACTCGGGTTTGTTTCGGGTTTTTCTTTCAAATATTTGACTCAAATCCCTGTCTAAACATCTCCCTTGTTTTCGCAAGCATCAGCTACCCCTAACTTCGCCGGAAACTGGGTATTTGAACTCGCCGGAAACACGAAGGTTGAACGTTCAGAGTTGAAAACCATTGTATGCTTCGTTTCTCTTGAACCATTCGCATTCGTCAAGATTTCCCAATCGTTTCCACCCCGTGACGCCTTTTAATCAGTCGAAAAACACAAGGGTAAGCTTCAATTTCTTTTCGTTTTCGTCCGCCGGCCGTACGCTGTCCATGGCTGTATGTTTGGGGAAGGAGCGGTCCAGCCGGTTCATCTGAACCAGTTCAGCTGGTTCAGCTAGTTTTTATTTAAATTAAAGACGGTTCTCGCTATTTTGGTCCGGTTTTCTCGCTAATTAATTATAATTAATCATTTTCCAGGTTCCGGGCAACTTTAGGGGCATTGATCGTGCTTAATTGGAAATCGGTTCCTAATTTATTGCTTGTTGCTAATCTTCAAAGGTGAGGATAAATAGAATTTTACAGTAAATTTAGAAATCAAATACTTGAACGATTTGTATGATTCGGGAGTTAAGTAAAAATTGGAATTAAGTGAATTAAAGCATGCTAATTTCGTGAATTTATAGGATTGGGAGTATAGAATTAATATGGGAAATTATTGGTTTACAATTCTTGGGAGTTTAAATATGAAACTATTGGGTTTAATTTGGTTATCGCTTAAAGTATGTTTACCATGTGTTCTTGGATGATTATTTACGATATCGAAATATTCCTGTTTACTTGGAACTTTTTACTGAGACTGGGTCTTCCAACCTTGGGTGTTTAGTATTGTGATGTCCAAATTTTGCAAATGATTATTCTTTAACACTCCTTGGCCGTAGACCCCACCCCTTTAAAATTGTGATGTCCAAATTTTGCAAATGATTATTCTTTGGCTTTATTTAATATATATATATATATATATATATATATATATATATTAATTACATAAGTTATAAAGTTTTAATACACATTATATATATAAATACAAACATACATAATAACCTTGGCGTTCTTTCTCCACCGCCTGCTTGTGTCCACACCGCCCCTTCATTTTGGCTTTTATCAATAGATTATATATTATTATTATTACGTTCTTTAGGACTAAATATGAATTTGAAAGTTGAGATATATAATTGTGATTTTAAGAGTTTAATGATCAAAATATAAAGTAGATAATAATTCAAGAGGACCAAAACTAAATGGTAAATTAACAAAACTAAATTTATTAAATATAAAGTTATTTATAATGAAATAATTAATGAAATATATCATTTTTTTTTTATTAATTTTATAATTAATTAACAATAAACAATATAAATTCATTATACTACAATTTTAATCAATAAATAATAACGTGGTAAATTTACCAAATATTTTTTTTTATGACAAAAAATAATAACCTTAGCAAAAGACTCAGATTTAAATAAAGGTTGAAAAAAAAAATAACCTTAGCAAAAGACTGGGCGTATATAGAGTATATATTACGCAAAGTAGTATATTATGTATTTTTAACACCAGCCAATATGTTTGTTATAAGTATTAAAATAATTAAATAGTACGGCTAAAAAATAGTTTTGTGTTATGAATAGATAATAGATTTTTATTATTATAAATGATTAATTAGTAAAAAGAAAATTAATTAGTGGCATAGTTTGTAATTTAAAAAATTGATGAATGGTATAATGGTCTAAAAATATTTCTCCATGTTAGCCCCTTTTAACATAGTAGATATATATATATATATATATTAAAAGCTTTGATTTGAACCAACATTAGTCGTCCCCTGCTTGATTCATTTTGATGTCCAGCCTAGTTGACCTTTAGTAATACTAGTCAATTGAAACGTGCTACGCACATGAAATGTTTAGTTTATTTTTTATTGGAAATTCAAGTTTTTGTTATTTATTATAAATGTGTTGGGAAAAAACTACTGCAAATCCAATATAATTGTGTAGATAATGTGTGTTGTATGTATTTTATAAAAGAAAAGGATAATAGATAATTATAAATATAAATATATAAAATTGATTATTCTTTAAAAAAAATATTTTTCTTACAGTTGATGAGAAAAATATAATAATATTCGGATAAATAATAAATTTATTTGAAACGTGTATTGAAAGGGTGAAAAAAAAAATAAGATTTTAGATAAAATCACCAATCATAAATGAAAATCTACAAAATAATAAATAAACAAATAAATATTTTTTATAAATAATCTGTAATTCAAGAGAGATAAAAATTAACACTTTATTTTTAAGACTAATAGTTTAGGGGAAGATGGTTACCGAACCACTTAATCTTCATATTATATTCCATCGAAATTGAAGTAAAATAACCCAAACGATAAGATTTAAAAGAGGCCACCACAAGTTTTGATTGTTAAAAAGCACTCAATCTTTAATCAGAGTTTTATTATTTATGAAATATACATAATAAAAAGAGAAAAGGGTGGGAAAAATGTCTCATTATTTGTTTTTAGTGGGTTACTCTTTCATCCACATCTTTTTTTTCCTTCAACTGCAACTTAAATATAAGAAGCCTACAATATGGAGAATTATAAATATATATACTTTCATTTTACAGTATGAAATTTATTATGTCTCATTGGACTACTTAAATTAATTAAATTAATTTAATACATAAATTAAAATTCAATGTGTATTTTTAATGTAATGAAACTACTCATTTATAATGCAATGCATTGTGTGTATCGATGCCCACTAAATTAGATGGTTAAAATTTGTATATTCTTTTTAAGATTTAAATGTATTGTATTTTTCGAGAATAAATATAAATTAAATGTCATTTAAATAAAACAATTAAATCATTTATTTGATAATTTAAATTAGAAAAATTAAAATAGAGGTAAAATGAGAAATTTAAAGTTTCACCTAATTAGAACATCTACCCTCAACACATTAAATAATTGATAAAATTAATTTTAATTTATCATTTTGAAATCTTAGTTAAACAGCTAATTTAAAATGTAAGTTTATCATGTTGGACGAATCATCATATTTTACTAATTAGTTTGACTGGTTTGTATTTAAAAAATAATTGATAATGAGATGAGTGATCTTTAAGAGTTCAGAAATATTATTAGGTCAATTCATTTTTGAGATGTGAGATCCTTAACAGAGATAAATAAAAGAAAACAATGCGTAATTCTCATTTCATAAATATGTTTTTGATAGATTTTATTTCCATTATTTATCATCCAAATCTCCGTCCAGATCCTCTAAATATATGAATGAGCAAAATTACAGAAGATAAAACTAAATATTATTCATCAATTTCTTCTTCAATTACTTTGCCAAACATACCAAACTCGACCATATATTCACTTGCTTCTTGAGATAAGATTGCTAGAGAAGAAATTATTCATTTCCACTACCACTTTCACATTTTCAATCGGGTACGGAAGAGTTTGGCGAGGATGGTTCTATATATATATATATTCACAAATTTTATATTAAATTTAAGAAGCATTGGGATGTGGTATGACTTATGAGTTTTTGAAGTCTTAATGTCCAAATATTAAACCGTAGATAATGTCCAAGAATTGAGACAAATTTTGTAGAACTTGTGGGAAGTGGAAGAAAAACTTTGAATTTGTCAATGACATGTAAGTAAAAGGGATGAGGTTAAAAGAATCTAGAATTTGCATTTTCCATTTTTTTAACATTTTTAAAACTAAATTATTTTAGAGAGAAAACAAATCATGTAGGCATTGAAAATTGTATATACTTTTTAGAATTTGTGTACATACATTTACGAAAATTATAATGAAAGGGAAAATGAATAGATCTATAGATATAACTGGAATAATTACGTAAAAATAGAAGTGAAAGATTCTCCACTTTTCTACACTTTTAATATATAATAATTGATGTACGTTGCACGTGGTTTGTAAAATTAAAATAATCATTGACAGTGGTTATGAAGATAACTCAATTGTGTAAAAAGATAAAATTGAAAAGAAAAAAAAACTTCATTATTTTTGTTCGAGATATAGACACTATAGAAAGACAATATTATCGTTGTTTGATATAGTATGATACTTTGGTGTAGCCAATTATTAAGTTTTTCTCTTTAAACCTCTCTTTAATTTTGACTTTTGATTAGAAAATATAAAAATAACAAAAATAAATAAAAATATAATCATATTATTTAATGATCTTCAAAACTGAAATTTCTGAAAAAAAAAATGAATTGGATGGACAAAAACATGTCATTTTCATTTGAAAATGTCTCATTAGAAAGTAAGATAATTCATTGATTACCCAAACTCAATTAAAAAAAATTCTAGAATTTAGACTTAAAATAAATATAGAAAATTAAACTCTCTACCTTAAAATAAAATTCATGTTAATTGTCAATTTTTAGCTTCCATTAACAAATACCAAGCTTGATTGCTTTGTTGAATTATTGAGTTTCCCCGCCATCTATTTTGAACTTCATTTTCCTAATCCCAACAGGTTTAATTTAAAAAAAAAAATCTCAACTGGTTACCCATGAAGTTTGACAAATATCATACACCATCTCTGAAACCGGAGCTAAAAATCGTGATTATCAAATCTGTTATGAGAGTAGATAGACCTATGACAACGGATCCACCGAAATCTAGACATTACTGTTTGTATTTCTTTCATCTAATTTGCGTTCACTCAACTCGAAAATCAATGATCATATGAATCCTCTGTTCAAACTCACTCCATGAAATGAAAGGTGGCTGAGGCTTGTTAAGATTTTTTTAATACACCTTCCAATTATCTTTGAAGAGTCTTTATAGGTAATAGTTTTGAATGCCCTCTCAATTTTCTATTTTTTTTTAGTTTTTAAATGAAACTACTGCACTAACCGAGAAGAGAGAATATAAGCAATATATTTAATAGGTTACATTGCACTAATCAACATACATTCATCAGAGAACATTAAATAAAAAATAAATATATAAAATTCAATTTAATAATTTTAAGAGGGGCAAAAGGGGAAATCAAAAGTTTCTCCCCTTAAGCCCCTTTTAGAGGTAGTATAGATATATATTTTAAAAACCATAAAAAGATTTGAATTTCCCACTAAACCTCTTTTTGTTTTATTTATTATCCCGAGTTCGTGTCATGATTGTTAAGAGAGTTCTAATTTTTGGTATAGTATTTAAAACGTATTTGGATGATATATTGTGTAGGTGGCGTTGAACAAAAATCTTTTCACTTTTAAGTTGGTAAAGTGAGTTTGGATAAAAAGGAAGGTGAGTTAAGAGGTGGAAAATGGATGAGTATTTGAAAATGGACCTTCAAGGTCAATTGATTGCTTAAGTATATGTGACGACCCGACTTATTTAAAAAGACGGTCGCGGTTACGCAAGCGGAAGCAAATCAAAAACTTAAACCCAAAAATAATTACTTATTCCAATATCGAAAATTTCGGCATGTATTATTCGCAAATTCCATGCCTTAAATACAAAAATAACATAAAATAAACCCGTTTTCCAGAAATCATCGGCACATCAACTGGTTCAGAAGATCACAAAAAGTTCAAATATCAAAATAAAATAGCAAAGTTTGGTGCACCAATTTTAAACGATAAACATAACAAAATATACATATAAATAAGGTTTAAAGACTTTAACTCCAAAATGAAAGCACGACTTTCAAACAACTTCCAAAACCCGTGGCTCGCGTGACTCTAAGCCAATCCAAAATCATCCATCTCAGGCCATCAACATGCACCACCTGCCGCTCCATGCCCTCGCCCCCGAGTATTACCTGAAAGGTTATTTAGAGCACCTTTGAGCATGACACTCAGTGAAAATAAAAGAATATGAACAGTGATGCGGGATGACCGTGATATAATGCGAAAGAACAAAATAACATGCTTAAAATGTGTATGAACAAATGATTTATGTATGGATGATATCAACTAGTCATAACATCTTTAAATACATAATTCCTTCCTCTTTGATATCACAAGCATTACCAATACAAACCCGGCGTCTCACTACGCCCATATTACCAAATCAATCTACCTTCGAGCCGTAACGCATTTCAGTTTCAAACTATCTCAATTCACTAGCACCCGGGCCATTCTTTTCATAGCACACCAGAGCTCCCAACACTTCTCTCCCACGGTAACCACGTGTAACGTCCAACATCCATACACCGTTACACGGGTTATGACCCCATAGCCACATAACGATCACATGATATGCATGAATGGCATGTATGACATGAAATAGATTAAACATGCTTCTTCACAACAATGTTATATAACGAGACTTAGAATCAAAAAGGGTAAATAGATCTACTTTTCAAATCCGGCATATGACTCAATCTTTGCTCATACAATGTTCAAGTCTCACATATTCACATGGTTCGTGATCACAACTATTTATCGAGCATAAACAAAGTGTATCAAGTATGCATAATCATAGCCCCAAATCCAGTATATGACTCGTTCATGGACTATGAACATAATAATAAAGCAAATAGACATGCTTAAATGAACAACTAGCCAAAACAATAATTCTAGTTTAGGCTATCTAGCATTTCGGCTCTTTAACCAAATGTCGGAATCAATATTTCTTCTCGTTACTTCACTTTCTTCCGAACTTTACCACTCATACCACAATTCACTATTACGCATAACCTCAACTCCATTTCCGACATAATTTGAAGAGAAACGGAAACGCCACACCCATCACCCTTCTGATTCTTTTTGTTCTCACCTTCAAAGTTGACTCCACGTATATCCACTCGCCTTTGGCCTACAACAAGTTAATCCATATATGTTTAGACTAATATAATCATTACAAATCAGCCATAACAACCACAAATAACTCCAAACCCGGTTAGTAATACAAGTTCCAAAACTAGTTGATTCGGGATGCAATTTTCGGCCAAATAAGAAATACTTATGCAATAATCATTAGATTGATGCTCTAAGGTGGTTTCCTTGTTTTAATATATATATTTAAACACCAAATGCTCCAGAATTGATAAACTTTCACTAAAAGTCAAGAAACACCCAAAAACAAGAAAACTAGTCCAACAAAAGTGCAATTTTTTGGTCAAAAATGGAAATATACCAAAAACTCCTTAAGTTGATCTTCCAATGTGTTTCCCATGTATAAAATATACATACAAACATCCAAAATTTCCAAAATTGATAACTTTCAAGATTAAACAAAGAAACACGCAAAACTAGCTAAGTTTTAAAACTAGCATTTTGGCCAATTTTGAGAATCTATCAAAATTCAGTTCTCTTCCTTTCCAAGTTGTTTTTCATACATCTTATAATCATATGAACACTCTTAAATTCCAGATTTGAGAAACTTAAAGTCATGGTCAAGAAATCCCAAAAATCAAAGAACACCAAAGCTTCAAAAACCTCCATTAATGGAGTTTTTAAAAAGCTTGCATCCACCCATGTCTTTTATCCTTTAAAGAACACTTAAGAGGTGATACTTAGGATTCATAAACATCAATTAAACCACCATTTTCAGAATTCAACAGTAAAAAAGAACCTTCATAAAAACATCCTTGAAGAAACTCCAATCAAAATTATGGAAAGCTTGCCAAAAATGAAAATCTAGGTTAGTCAATACCTTGAGTTTTTTTATCAAATTTCCTTCCAAGACTTGTTTGAATCTCCCTAAGATACTGATTCCAACATGAATCATACAAAACCCATTCAAATTACTCTAAGATCCAAGAGAAAAGAGAGTGGATGAAATTTTTTAGAGGAGGGGGGGGTCTACGGTTGGAGAAGAAGAAAAAAGGATGAAATTGTATTTTCTTTTCTTGTTTTTCCCTTTTATACTTTTGTTTTTCCAAATTTTAAATAATAACTAAAAGCAATTTATTTACAAGTCCCTCCACCCCTTCAAATTAACACCAAATCCTTCCACCTCCCAATTTTAATTTCAAACTCTTCCTCCTCTTTTCTTTGCTAACTAGCCCTCAAACAAAATTAACCATGGTTAATTACAATTTTTTTTTAAAAGAACTAATTATGGTTAATTATCAATTAACCAAAATGCACTTAGCAAAAGCTAGCAAATAATTTTCTGTAATTAAAAATACTAAATAAACAAATCAATATAAGAAAAATTCTAAATTAGCGAAATCAAACCTCGGGTCCTTACAGTATATAATATGCTCTAGTCATGGAATTGCATCGTAAAATATTTATCAATTAACTGAAACTTTTATTTTATATTTTAAGCATGGATTTGCATTATAGATTTTCTAGCATGAAGATATTCAAATGCATCTCTTCATAATTGTCATACTAGTTAGGTCGTGCTTCCATCTGCGGGGAGAGCATCTCATACATATCAAATGTCATTTAGTTTCTATTTTAATCATAAATTCGGAATATAAATTTATTGTTTGTTATGAGTTTCTGAACTGTGATTGATTTATGAATAGTGTAATTTTTATTTTTGTTTATTTTTCATTGGGGATTCCGGCATGTGTAGCCAAGAGTTATGTATTGCATGTGATTGTGGAAATGAAATCGTCTCCTCTTTTCTAGCTATGCCGCGTACTCATAGTTTTGGACCATATATTCTAGCCGCATACTCTAGTCTTATGGATCCAAGTAAGAAAAGAGTTATGATTTTATTTCATGTTTGTGAGAAGATAGCATTAGTGTCCTCATCTTGTCGATACGATAGAAGAGCGTAGCTATGGTCCCTGGATGAAGGTGAGGCTATGCCGCGTACTCATCGCTTAGGGTTGTGTACCCGCTATCACCTAGTAAGCACTTTGGCTATATAAGCTATGTTTTACTTGTTAATTGAGAATTGGATCATATATTCTAGCCGCATACTCTAGTCTTATGGATCCAAGCAAGAAAAGGGCACATAAGGCTTCATTCTAAAGATTGTTTGTTATTTTTCTACCTCAAGGTGATGTAATTTTTTTTAAGATGTAATTTGATTTTCGAAAGGGTTGTTTTACGAGAAAAGAATGTTTTAAAACTCTCAAGTGAGTTGTTGAGTCCGTTTGCAAATAACTACTCATTTGCTATTTTTTTTCTCACTTAGTTAGTGTAGCTAATGGTATTACATACCAAAAACATTTCAGGTGATGAACGAAGAACCAAGCTTTGATGATTATCAGCGTGGCGAGTCGATGGGCTTATTACGACATATATTGTTTAGGATGTTTAATTTTCTTTTGAACCATGTTTTGTAAACATCTTATAATTTTGAGATATTTTTCTAATTACGTTTTCATGGATGTTTTTATTTAACTATACGAATTCTGGAATTCGTTTGAAATGAATTTAAAGGATGAAATATTTAAAATAGGTCTTCCACTGCTTTATGATGCTTTAGCATGTTTATTGTTATAATTAGGGTTGGGTCGTCACATTGCTATTGCTAGAATCACTCTGTGCTTTTAGAACTTTGATAGTTAGGATAGATCTCAGATCATTTATCTTCTTCAGTAAGTTGGTTTTTCCCTCTCTTTGATCACTTCATCTCCATATCATCTTAATTACGAACATTTCATATTTAAATCAATGATGATTTTTAGTGGTATTGAAGTGAATAAACTACCGGAAATTTGATCTTATCGTTACCCAATTCAGAAGTAAAAGCAAAAACGGGCTCACTCCATAATCCAAGATATCAAGGAAATACGATGCAGGTTCAAAAGAATCCTGAATCCCTCCAAGGCTCCAAGACTAAAGAAAAATAAACAAATTGTGGAGTTTTCTATAAAAAAAATATGTTGGTTTGGTTGTATAAAAAAACATTTTAGAAGAAAATAAAACAGTCGCAATATGTTTACTAATTTCATCTTTTGCATTTTTTTATACCGCCATTTTAGAGGATTTTCTTTTTATATATCTGTCTTATTAATATTATTATCATTACCTAGTAAATTTTAATTTAATGTTTTTTCTTTCCTTCAATTGTTAAAAAAAATATCATTTTATAACCTTCTAAAATTTCTGTTATTTTTTAAATATAATATTATAAAGTTACCACATTTCTATTCTCATGTATGTATTTATCATGAAAAGACCACAGTTAAGATCAATTGTAGTATATAGGTAAAGACCACATTGAATGTAACAACGGTATAAAAACTGTGGTCTAACCTGATAGACAACGATCATATGAACGAGGTAAATTTCAAAATTTCTAGTAGTGTGTATTTAGAATTGAACAAGTTTCACAACACTTAATTTTTACAATATTTCTCATAAACTACCTATTTATTTTGTCGAGGTCGAAGTACACTACACTTCCTCCAAATTTTAGAGTAAAATATATTTAACTCTCACAAAATATATTCATTCTTCTTGAGTTAATTATTGTCAAAAGCACCCTAAAATTTAAACTCAATCCGTCTAAAACCAATTGTTTGATTAATACCATTAAATTTTCAAAATATCATATACCAGAAAATCCAATGTATAGAAAATATTGCAAGATAGTAAATTACACACATAAATTTAAACACAACGTACCAAATGAAATCTAATATTTTATTACAAACTCACTACTGAACAACTATGTTCTCCGTCTCTGCCAATGCCAATGTCCCCACTCTTCCACCGCTGCCGCTTCTGACACCGCCTCCAACACATTCGCAGCTTCCTCCACTGCCACTGTCTCCATATCGTCTCCATTACAATCGCTGCCTCTGCCTCCGCCACCACCACAACTTCCTCCATTGTTACCATCTCCATCTCTGCCTCCACTACAGTTGTCGCCTCTGCCACATCAGTAGCAGTCGCCTCCACCTCCATCGCCGCCACAGCGGTAGCCGCAACCGCCAACATCTCCAAAGAGATTGATTTTAATTGTAATAATATGCCACCAACAATTATATTTATAGCCATAAAAAACAGAATTTGCTGATATTCCTCGAGGCTAGTCGCTGCCATAAAAGAGGTCGCGTAAATGGCTTTAGCTAGGGAGAAATCAAAGCCCCCATAAACCAAAAAAAATGAAAACAAGTATAGCATATTGTTCCGATAGCAATGATGTAATCCACCAGATACTTTTTAGCTGAGTCCATCCAAAGACTCCCACAGGATAGGCAGAGATGGTTACAGTATCCAAGAGAGGTTCTATATGCTTGAAATACAACTGAACTGAATTAATTCTATTAGGAGAACTAAGGCTTATGTATTTCTCAAGTAAGACGTAGAATAGATGTAGGAGATGTACGGAAAGGGAACAATAAGTAATTATATGGATGAGTCCCTTGATAGGAATTCCCAAATTAGCAGTGAGGTTGTTTGAAGAATTGACATTAGTATTGAGACTTTGAATGGTATTATTGAAACATAAAATGGTAGGTAAGAGAAACATGACTGCTACAGAAGTGTTGAAACAACGGTTAATTAACAATGAGCATTCCATGGAAAGAGGATATAGGTTTCAAATGGAGAAGTGGAAGTACTGAAGAGAAATAGAATTCTTAAAAAGAAGGAAGGAAAACAAAAACAAATATAGAAGTGGAAGTACAATTTAAGGAAGGAAAAGCCCATGACATCTACTTCTTTTATAATCATATTGAGTGGACTAAACCCAAGAAAATTATTCAAAACTTAAACTGACATCTAATGTTTACTATGAGTCTATGCGTGCTTTAATTATAGTTATTTTGAAGAACACTGAATGTTTTTCTAACCATTTAGTTAAAAATGCAGATTCAACCGCTTATTAGAAGATCTTCCTAGAGTAAAAACAGGAATAATGTGATTAAAGATGATGATACGAATGAAAATGTGGAGGTAAAATGATATTTTTCGTAATAAAATTTATTTATACAATTATATAAATGTTTACTATTAGTAAACTTGTAAGTATAACATTCATTTAAAGTTGCAGAAAACAAGCATGGTAGAGAGAGTTAGAAATGTATTATGTAATGAAACAGAAGAAGTTGGGAACAATGATGTATCAAATGTAGAAGGTTTAGAGGTGAATGTCAAGTCTCAAATATCTTGAGATGGATTGCACATGGCCCACGAGCAGAAGTGACGACCTATGAAAGTTACACAATACATGGATGTCGATTTCAAACAAAAATTCGAGATGATGCACGCATTGTACAAAATAGTGGGGTTACTTTAGTGGCAAGTACTATGCAAGTATTCAGTGCTAAAGATAAAAACCCAATTATTACAGATATGTCATTTTATGGGGTAATACAGGAGATTTGGGAGCTCAGTTATAATATGTTCAAAATTCCAATGGGTCGAAAATAAAAATGGGGTTATCATTGATGATCTTGGGTTCACATTAGTTGATCTCAACAAAATCGGTCACAAGTCTGATTGTTTTATTATAGCTACTCAAGCGAGACAAGTGTTTTATGTGGAGGATCAAATCCACAATGGTCTGTAGTACTTACACCATCACAGAGAGATTATGAGGATCATCACGTTGAAGATGAATTAGAAGATACAAAATTATTTTGTGGTGAATTCTCAATGCACATGCCCTCCGTTGATTCACTTGATATAAATGATACTGATGAAAATATCTATGCTTAAACTGATTGTGATGGTGTATGGATTCCAAAAGTATAGAGGTATTTGTTTACTTTAATTGTTATATTCGTATGCTAATATATATCTATTTTATTAGATATTTTTTAATAAATGACATCTATTCCTGAAAGGGATGGCAATGGATCTGATTCCAGTCATGTAAAGAAGAAAACAAGAGGACCTACCGTTATGCGTGAAATCATTAATATACGTTCATTTGGTGATCGTAAGGTTGTACAAGTTAATGCAAAAGGTCAACCAATTTGCCGTATTGCATAACAGATTCAGAGCTATATAGGATCTTGTGTGTGTGACCATGTTTCTATTACATATGATGATTGGCTAGAAGTACCAAGCGAGATGAAAAAAAAATTATGAATTGATTGAGGTAATATTTAGCATGAAAGTGTCTATATATATATATATAGATATATACTTTTTTACACATAAATATTGAAAGTTTTATGTATTTACTTGATATTCTTATTTTTATAGGCATCTTTTGACATTCACAAAGTTAGAGAGACTATAATCTTGACATCAACATCTCACTAATGGAAACAATTCAAATCCAAATTGACCGGACGTCTCTTTCCTAAAAATGGGAAAAAACCTAAATGCTTCAAGCATCCACCAAAACTTTACCCATTTATTTCTCAAACTGATTGGAATGTTTTTGTTCGAAGTAGACAAACAGAACACTTTAAGGTATACATAATTTTTTACTCATTATAAGTTTACTATTAATGCATTAATTATTTGTGGTTCTACAGAGGCTTCGTAAATTACAACAAGAAAGAAGATTGAAGGATTTTTATGATCATCGACTTTCACGCAGAGGTTATCCAAATTTGATTCAAGAGTTGGTAAGAAAAATAGCATTGTTTATTGTTTTTATTATACACTTTTAACATAAATATTGATAATATGGTTTTTCTAGGAAGAACAAGGAGTAGATGTTAGTAAGTTAGAGAGGGCGGACTTATGGAAATTAGCTCAAAAAAATAAGAAAGGTGAATTTTTGGATAAACGTACTGAAGAAATGGCAGAAAAATGGTAATAATGATTATATCAATTGACCATATAGAATTATTATTTTATTTTAGTTCACCATAATCATCTATATTTTTTTTATTGTCACTCTCATAGAATACACTTTCTCAATCAACTACATCGAAAAGTTTTATACCTTCCGCTAATGATGCCCTCACTCAAGCTTTAGGAACAGATGAACATAGTGGACGTGTTAGAGCTATTGGAGAGTATGTGTTACCGAGCTCTTATTTTCTAAATTCAAACAACAATGTGAGTTTTGATACACATGAACAGATCCTTTTTGAGAAAAGTCGTTCAAAGGATGAATGTCGTCAGCTGGAAGAGGAGAAATCTTTTCTTAAAGCGCAAATGAAAATAATGGCAGAAAACTTGAAAAAACTTGAAGAATTTGGAGAATCTAAAACTTAAACTCCAGAAGTTGAGCGAGAGAGTTTTTCAAAACATATTTTGGATACAATAGCGCATGAGAAAACTAAGCCGGATAAGGTATTTTTAATTTTTTCAATGATTAATTTATATCATTTATTACAGGTGTAATTATTGAGATTGTTATATATAGGGAATTCCATGTGAATTAGCAATAAATTCTATCAAGAACATAATAGCTAGGGGTACCATGTATGAGGCCATTGGTCCAAATGATATTTTGCATGGCACATTGATGGGAGGGGATGTTGTGAGAGTGTCCATTGATGTAACTCATCCTGGAAATCACTTATTACTATTTGCAATCAGTGACAAACTAACATTTGTAGTAGATGCGTCGGGATATCAAGTTGCTTAGTCTCGCAACCTTATTATCTTGAAAACACACAAGAAGGTATTTTTCTCATCTATGTGTAAAATTTATTGTAGTTTTTGTCATAAAATATATGTAAGTTTGTTTGTTTTATTATGGTAGTTGAATTCTATAGAAGAGAAACATGCAACAGTTGTTTCAGAATAATATATGTTACCGGATGTACTTAAAGCACTACGTCTTTATGCAAAATCAAGTATGCCAGATATTGATGCCATATTTTTTTATTACCCGGAAGACGTTTTTGGAGAAAAAATTGATGGTTGTGTTATGAATGAAGATATTTTTTATTTATGTGAGATGACTGAAATTGCAACTACTACCATTTTGGCCTACATGGGGTAAGTAATTAGTAATGAACTTATTTTTTTTAATATAACAATCCATATACAAATTAATCAAATTTGTTTATTTTTACAGATATTTACATACTTTTTTAGTTCGCACACATACAGTAGAAAAGTTTCTTTTGATAGATTCAGGTTCAATTTCAAATAGAATGGGTAGTATAGAGACTATATCTCTCTATTTATCTAGAAGATTGACTCAAGCTAAACATAAAAAATGTATTATTATTCCATTTAATATGATGTAAGTTAAATTTATTATTTATTATATTTTTTGAAATACATATAAGAATTTTAATAACTATTTTTATATTACAAAAATAATTGGATATTGGTCGTCCTAGATTTGAATGCTAGTACTGTATATTTATTAGATTCGTTGGAACTTGCAATTAACAGTTCTGTTAAATCAACCATCACAATGTAAGTGTTATTATTTATTTTTATCAGATAGCTTAAAAATTATTATCTCAATTTATTTTATATACGTTTAACTTGATAATAGGGCTATTACATTATTTCGATCTCAAAAGGGAATAAATGGAAGAAAGAAAATTATCTAGAAAGTAGTTAAAGTAAGTATTTGTTTTATTATGTTATTATCATATGTTTAATCATTACATCTAATAATTTATTAATATGTTAATTTTTCTCCATTATAGAGTCCTCAACAACATGAAAGTGTTGAATGTGGATATTTTGTATTGATGTTCATGAGAGATATTTTGTATGACAAACGAGCTACATCGCTTACAGATTTTGTATGATACAATAATTGTACACTGCGTTTAAATTGAATCTCTTGTTAATATTAAAATAGTTCTTTTTTTGTGCAATTTGTTGACAAGCATACATACACCCAAGACGATATTGACGAGATGCGTATTGAGTGGGGAGAATTCGTTAAACAAAATATTCCTACTTCTTTTTAGGTTTATCGTTAGGTTTTTGTTGTTTACATTTATGTTAGTTTGAGTTGTTTTGACTATTGAACAAGTAGATTATTTCTATTTATTTTGATTAAATTTGGATATAATGTTGTGGTTAGACATACATATTTATATTATATATATATATATATATATATATATTCAAATTTTGTTGAAAATTTTCTTTTGGAATTTAATGAGATGATGTTGAAATGTAATTTAAGAATGAAATATTTAATTAATTTTGTAGGTAAAAAAATAAATCTCGTGTAATCCTCAACCCAAATAAAAATTTATATATTTAAGAATTTATATTTTACATAAGACAACGGTCACTTCAACTTCGGAGTATGAGAATAAACCACAGATAAAATAACTGTGGTTTATTCTTTAAAAACCACATATAATATTGTACGTGGTCTTTATTTATAGACCACATCATTGTTTAGACCACGATTAATGTTACTTGTTGTCTTTATCATAAGACCACAGTATCTGTGGTCTTATGATAAAGACAACGAGTAACGTTAACGTGGTATATCATGAAAAGACCACAATTAAGATCAATTGTAGTATATAGGTAAAGACCACACTGGATGTAACAACGGTATAAAAGCTATGGTCTAACCTGATAGACAACGGTCATATGAACGAGGTAAATCTCAAAATTTCTAGTAGTGTGTATTTAGAATTGAACAAGTTTCACAACACTTAAATTTTACAATATTTCTCATAAACTAATAATTTGTTTTGTCAAGGCCGAAGTACACTACACTTCCTCCAAATTTTAGAGTAAAATATATTTAACTCTCACAAAATATATTCATTCTTCTTGAGTTAATTATTGTCAAAAGCACCCTAAAATTTAAACTCAATCCGTCAAAAACCGATTGTTTGATTAATACCATTAAATTTTCAAAATATCATATACCAGAAAAACCAATGTATAGAAAATATTGCAAGATAGTAAATTATACACATAAATTTAAACACAACGTACCAAATGAAATCTAATATTTTATTACAAACTCACTACTGAACAACTATATTCTCCGTCTCCGTCTCTGCCAATGCCAATGTCCCCACTCTTCCACCGCTGCCGCTTCTGATGCCGCCTCCAACACATTCGCAGCTTCCTCCACTGCCACTGTCTCCATATCGTCTCCATTACAGCTGCTGTCTATGCCTCCACCACCACCACAACTTCTTCCATAGTTACCATCTCCATCTCTGCCTCCACCTCCACCGTCGCCATAGACGCAGCCGCCATCGCCAACATCTCCAAAGAGATTGATTTTAATTGTACTAATATGCCACCAAAAATTATATTTATAGCCATAAAAAACAGAATTTGCTGATATTCCTCGAGGCTAGTCGCTACCATAAAAGAGGTCGCGTAAATGGCTTTCGCTAGGGAGAAATCAAAGCCCCCATAAGCCAAAAAAAATAGAAACAAGTATAGCATATTGTTCCGATAGCAGTGATGTAATCCACCATATACTTTTTAGCTGAGTCCATCCAAAGACTCTCACAGGATAGGCAGCGATGGTTACAATATCCAAGAGAGGTTCTATATGCTTGAAATACAACTGAACTGAATTAATTCTACTAGGAGAACTAAGGCTTATGTATTTCACAAGTAAGACAAAGAATAGATGTAGGAGATGTACGGGAAGGGAACAATAAGTAATTATATGGATGAGTTCCTTGATAGGAATTCCCAAATTAACAGTGAGTTTGTTTGAAGAATTGGCATTAGTATTGAGACGCTGAATGGTATTACTGAAACATAAAATGGTAGCTAAGAGAAATATGACTGTTACAGAAGTGTTGAAACAACGGTTAATTAACAATGGGCATTCCATGGAAAGAGGATATAGGTTTCAAATGGAGAAGTGGAAGTACTGAAGAGAAATGGAATTCTTAAAAAGAAGGAAGGAAAACAAAAACAAATATAGAAGTGGAAGTACAATTTAAGGAAGGAAAAGCCCATGACATCTACTTCTTTTATAATTATATTGAGTGGACTAAACCCTAGAAAATTATATAGAGCATAAACTGACATCTAATGTTTACTGAGGTTGAGAAAGAGAAGAGGTGACAATTTTACAAGATCAATTCGAGTGAGATTATAATAAGCATATTCATAGTAATTAACATAAGATTAGCTTTTGGATTACATTTATCTTTTATTTCATTTTGATTGTATTTGCTTAAAAAAATGTTTGACCCGTCAAGTTCTCGATTCACTTTTGGATTGTATTTGGATTTTCTTTCCTGTGAGAGGAAAATGTGTGAAATTTCATGCAGCATATGACAGTTTGAGCGGAAAGGAAAAGCAAAAAGGAAAAAGAAAATGAGAAGGCTCAGCATGAATATGCTGAGGTAAACATTTCATTATATAGGAAAAGTAATTACATGTGTCGCTACATGATTCGGAGGAAATTTAACAGACATGAAAGCAAATAAATGTGCTAAAATAAACTAATTATCCTATTAATTTATATAAACTCTAACAACATCTTTATAATTTATTATATTTCATTCATGAAAAGCTGTAAAAAAAAATGTGACGTTAATAAGAATGATTATGACTATCGATGCAAATTTCCTTTGTCAATTTTATAAAGGTTCATTCGTTTATTAACAAAAAAAAATGATGACTTTGTACATTGTGTTAAGTTGAAGTTCACTTTTTCTGAATTTATGATTTGTGGGAATAATTAGATTCTTTTTTTTATTATCATTAAGTTATATATTTTTCTACCTTGAATTATCATTGTTTTACATATAATTAAAACACTTTTAACAAAACATTTCCTCCATAAATTCATTAATTTAATACAAAAACAATATATCACCACGTGCAACGCACGTCATTTCTACTAGTAGTAATAAATGATTGATTGACTATGATAATGATAATCACCTTTATTTTAAATTATTATTTGGAGTCGGGTTGTTACAAATTTTTAATTACTTCCTTTTCGATTACAACTTATTGTTTTTTATTTCCTTAATAGTTAAGGGGTTTTTAGTCTTTTTATGAGGCGATCTCTTTTGTAGAGTATTCAGAATGGACCATTCTTTAAAGCTTTCGATCAAAAAGTCATATATATATATATATATATATATATATATATATATATATATATATATATATATATATATATTTATGGGTATATCCTTCATTAACTCATATGTCATTTTGAAATTAAAGGCCCAGTAAAAACTTGCCTAAAATCAATTTCATTTTTGCTCATTTCTGCTTTTGCTTTTGAATTGGGCCTTCAGACCCATCATCATTTGCTCAAGCCCATTAACATGAAAGATAATTACCCCATCCCAATCTTTTTGTTTTTATCGTCTTAACCCAATGTTAAGCCTTTTTCTCAAAGATCTTCAATCACATCATCTTTTTCAGCTTGAGGTTGAAATCAATTATCCAATACAGTTCTTGAACTAATTTTTGTATAAATTTCTTTGTAATATCATGGTTTAAATATTTTTTTTAATAATTAAAAGAAAATGCTATTAATGTGTCAAGGAATATGTGTTTAACAATTAATAAATAAGCTAGAAATAAAGGTATAAATTGTTTTTGTTTTATAATTATTAGAATTCGTAGACCACAAGTTTAATATTATTATTAGGGAGTTTTAGTTTAAGTTTTTTTTTTAATATAGTACATATTTTAGCATGTTAATAAATGATTGACAGTAATTAGTGATAATTATGATGATCAGATATCAATATATCAGTAATGATATATTGATTGACATGCTCAACTGGCTATGCATGCACGATACTTTTAATACATTTTAACTTTGAAAAAATTCCATCATTTTTTTAAAAGTCATTTTCTCTTTAATTATATTTATAAGATAAATTAAAAATTAAAAACTCCAACAACTATCAAAATATTTGAGTATCTAATCTTTCAAAAAGAAATTAATTTAAAAAATAAAATAATATACATCGAGTATAAATAAAAGTGGTATATCGTATATTACAAATTCTTGAATATCCGAAAATGGGTGGCAAGTTAAAAATTGTACTATACTATAATAGGAAATTCGAACAATGAATGTATAATATTAAAGTTCAAACCATGAACTTATTTTATACGATCTTGATACTTTAAAATGGAGAGATTGAAGCTTCCACATATCACAATGGCCGCCGATGGAACCGAAATCCAAGTCATCAACCATGGTTCATAAGAAAAGAAGCAATAATTACAATAAGAAGTGCATAATTCAAACACGAAGTTGATAGGCGGAGACAAAAATCACGGCCTCCATAATAACTAAAAGCAAGCTATCAACAAAGGTATAATTTTGAACATTATAAAGAAATTGTGTAATTGGTATGGGTGTAAAACAAAAAGCGACAATGGACAAGGATGCTTTCCAATCTTCCTTGAAAATGAATGAAAGTGAATAACATAGTAATCTGGATCCAACATTGATTGATAATTTCTCCCGATTCGTAACGTAAGCGATCCGAGCGTTTATTGTTGATATGAAGGTGAGCTAATAACAAGATCCGGAAAACCGGAATAAGAAAAAATGTTGATGCCATTCTTGAAAGAATGGTTTCCTTTACTTCATCATTGCACCATATGAACACATAATCCATTGATTTTTTGGAGAAATCACTAAACTTGGTCGACAATGAATCGAGGTATTGAGCAAGCAAAAACATGAAATAGAATTTAAACTTTTTAAAACTATAAAATTCCATCTCGAATCAAATCGCCGATGTGCTGTGCTACATAAGAGAGAGATGAATAAATATTTGATATTCAGAATGATAAATTTACCATTTGAAATAGATAAATTATAGTTAAGAACAATTTTTTTCACCTACAAATCAATTTCAGATACAGTAAAATTTGGATTTATTTTTTAAAATAATATTTTTTGTTTTTGTTTTTATTAAATAAATGAATTTATTTACATTAAATCTTTTTTATTTTCTTTTAGAATGACAATTCTCATTATTATTTTTAATGAATTTATTGATATAGTTTAAATTAAATTTCAATAATTTTTTCAAATTATGTTTTTTTTTTCTTTTTCAAATTATGTTTGTTGTTACTATTTTTAAAAAGTGTATAATAATTATCATCTTAAACTATGAAAAGCTTATCATGTAATAATTAAATCATATGATTTATTGCCAAAAAAAATGTATATAAACAGAAAATCCATATTTTAAAATTAAAAATAAATAAAAATAGAAAATTCATACATAAAATCCTTGGGAAAAAATTAATTCACCTTTAGCTAAAAGATTTAAGTACACTAAAATTTATAAATGAGAGATGGTATAAACAATAAGTGGGAAAAAAAAAATTGCTTAAATTTAAATTTAGAATTTCAATTCCATCTATTACAATTTAACATACCATAAGAGCAAATTGAAGAGTTTAGCTTTCGATTGAGAGAGAGAGAGATTAAGGTGTTTATTTTAGAGGGAGAAGAATTGTTGTCTAAGACCGTGAGTGAGAGAAATTTTAATTACGAAATTTATAATAGTTGAAAGAACAATATTTCGCATGTAATTCTTATTTCATTATCATTATTTCACATGTGTAGGTGTATTAAAGTAATAAAAATAAATAATTTATATGACCATATTTAATTTTGTATTTATTTCATTTCACTTGTTTATGGTTTTTCGGTGTTAGTTGTTTTCATTAGATTTACTAACGCAACACATGGGAAGATCTCGTGCTACCTTGATTTTTAAAATTCACACACACATTTTTTCCATTCCAGTCCCTATATTTTCAAAAGTTTTGTTTTGGTCCTTAAACTTTGTATAAGTTTATAGTTTAGTCACTCCAATTATCACTTTGTCTACTTTTAAACCAAAAAAACCAAGTTTTCAATTTATAATGTTGAGTAAATGATTCGTCTTTGTAGTTTGATAGTAAAGAGAGATTTATATTTAAAGTGAACTATTAATGGATAAAACCACAAGAATAATTGTACTCGTTCGGTAAAAAAAATGAAATAGAAACGGTAAAAAAATGTCTTCTAAAAATTGAAAGAGTGAGGGGACTATGATCTTATCAACATCTTGTAAACATACTGGAAATGATATCATGTAGGTTTTTTGTTAAAAATAGATTAAAAAAAATAATTAGGGGACTAAAACAAAATGTTAAGTAAAGTTTGGGGATTATAACAGAACTTTTAAGAGTTCAGGGATCAAAATAGGAAAAGTATCAAAGTTTAGGGACTAAAATTGGTTTTAAAACTATAATTTTTATAATTTTCTATTTCATCTGTCTGCTCTCTAATTTTATAAATTGAAAAGTTATTTATATATAAAGTTGAATTGTAAATTTTTACCCCTCAACCTTTAAATTCCTAATATCTAATTTATTAGTTTTTACCATTCAACTTTAAAATTATTTTTTATTCTTAGTTTGATTTAATTATATCTACTTTTTTCAACTAATGAATTAGATATATGCTATTAATTTAATTATTATAAAATCTCTCACTTATAAAATATTGATAAAATTAGATGATTTTATTAAAAAATTATTCCATTTAAACTATTCCATGTATTTACTATCTTATTATAAAAATATTTTCTATATATGGGTGACTATCAGTGAAAATTTATAACTTTCAATTTCTTTCAATTTAAATCATGGATTTATTATGTAAATGATGTAATTACTAAGTCAGATAAACCAAATTGATAAAATTAACAAAATCTTATCTGTAAATCAAATAAAATCGAGCTTACAAAACACCCTACCTAATCACAAAAATAATACATCTCAAAAAAGAAAAAAAAAAAGAAAGAAAGAGGAGACAGATAAAGTAAAAAAATTAATTCCGGGATAATCCAGTAGATGGCCTGTTTTGGTTGATAACTAAGTTTTTTTAGCCCTCCCTTTTTTTTAAAGCTTTTTGGCCCAAATCTGATTTGATATTTTTCAATATACCCGATTTGACCCTCACCATATTTCTCATCTTACCTGCTCTCATCTCAATCTAAATCTTATCTCTCCTTTATTTGGGTATTTTACATATTAAATAGGCTATTTTGTTTTATTTTTTTGAGGCGGGCCTCTTTGTTTTATTTTATAGATTTTCAGGCTATATACCCAGATAACCCCAAAATCCCATACATAGGCTAAAACTGGGGCCAGCCCAAAATTTTATGAGCCTGAAGCCCAACCGAAAATCAATTTGAAATTAATGGCCTACTAAAAACTTGCATTAGCCCGTATGAAGTGATCCATGCCAAAAAATCAATTTTTTTTTTCCTCATTTTCATGAAAACTGAGAAATTTCTATCATTCTTCAACTGCTTCATTTTAGAACCTTCATTAATTTGATTGAATAAATTAGTAAATGGATCAAAACAGTAGAAAAATAAATAAATAATAATAACCCAATTTAAAAAAATTATTGAATTTGTAATTAAAAACATTTCAATATATGATTTATTTTAAAAACTAACTCTTTTTATGTTTACTAAATTAATGAACTCGTTTTCATTAACTTTTCTGTTTTGTCTGGTAATAACAAATGTTATTGTTTCTTCTTCTTTGATTATGTTATCTCCCCATCAAATTGTCTCTCCACTCCATTGCTTAACTTAAAGTGTTACAAAATAACAAACATGATTTTATTAATTTTAACAAAAAAGAGAAATCAAATAAGGAAAGACGAAAAAGAGTAAATTTTTATGGTAACAAACAAGAGTAAGAGTAAGAGTAAACATTTTAAATGGAAAATATATTTCATTTCATAAGACTTGTTAATGTAATTAATTACATAAAAACTAAAAACAGAAAATTAGAGGAAATTATTGATAAGCAGCAGTAGAAAGAGAATTCCAAACGTGATCCTCTTCTCTGTTAGTTGACCGTAACCATTGGGGAGTTGATTTGCTGCAACAACAGCAAGAGTCAGGAAACAATCGAAGATCCCGTAGTGAGTTCGTGCACCAT
This sequence comes from Gynostemma pentaphyllum, assembly GCA_028015215.1. Classification (NCBI taxonomy): domain Eukaryota; kingdom Viridiplantae; phylum Streptophyta; class Magnoliopsida; order Cucurbitales; family Cucurbitaceae; genus Gynostemma; species Gynostemma pentaphyllum. Next base: position 67,964,619 of record CM051355.1, on the reverse strand, counting down.
TGAGTTTCGATCCGGAAATAGCAGAGATACAAACGGCGACGAAGCATCGGAGATAATTCAAGTTGAATTCCATCTCAGTTGAAATGAATTCCGAAATGATGATCATGGAGAATTGAAGAATGGATTTAAAAAATTTGAAATGTTTAGAAGGTACGTGATTGTAGTTGCGGATATAGTTGATGTTTGTGACACGGGGAAGATTTTCATTGAACATGGACCGTGAAGATACCACGACCACCAGAATGAAAATGCAAAGAAATTGGGGCATTGTAATTTTGGAATATGAGTTAAGGAAGACCTTGTGAAACAGGGGAGTTTCAAAAAAGAGTAGGATGGAGAAAGAGAAAGAAATGGAATAGACGAGAGCCCAAAGACACAGAAGGAAAATCTTGAATTTTTTGTTGAAGTCTAGTGTAGGGGTATTGGTAATTGGTAGAATATCATGGTGGTGAGAGGAGTCGTTAGAACTGGTTTCGGTTTCGGTTTCGGGTTCGGCTTCGGCTTCGGCTTCGGGGGGTAATTCAACAATGAGGGGTGGATGAACAAAAGAAGGGTTGAGCATTTGGTTAATCATTTTGGAAAGGAAAGGAAAGGAAAGGAAGAAGGGGAAGGGTGAGGGTGAGAAAGAAACATAGCTTTATAAAGGAATTGAATGAGGGAGAGAGTAATGCTAATTTCCTGGAAAGATGCAACATAGCTTTCTAATTTTTGTGTTTTCAATAGCTTTCTATTAAATAAGAATGGATTTAATAGTTGTTTTTATGTTTTCAACTATTCAATAGTAATAAGAATGGATTTAATAGTAATAAGAATGGATTTAACTATTAAATCCATTCTTATTACTATTGAATAGTTGAAAACATAAAAACAACTATTAAATCCATTCTTATTTAATAGAAAGCTATTGAAAACACAAAAATTAGAAAGCTATGTTGCATCTTTCCAGGAAATTAGCATTACTCTCTCCCTCATTCAATTCCTTTATAAAGCTATGTTTCTTTCTCACCCTCACCCTTCCCCTTCTTCCTTTCCTTTCCTTTCCTTTCCAAAATGATTAACCAAATGCTCAACCCTTCTTTTGTTCATCCACCCCTCATTGTTGAATTACCCCCCGAAGCCGAAGCCGAAGCCGAACCCGAAACCGAAACCGAAACCAGTTCTAACGACTCCTCTCACCACCATGATATTCTACCAATTACCAATACCCCTACACTAGACTTCAACAAAAAATTCAAGATTTTCCTTCTGTGTCTTTGGGCTCTCGTCTATTCCATTTCTTTCTCTTTCTCCATCCTACTCTTTTTTGAAACTCCCCTGTTTCACAAGGTCTTCCTTAACTCATATTCCAAAATTACAATGCCCCAATTTCTTTGCATTTTCATTCTGGTGGTCGTGGTATCTTCACGGTCCATGTTCAATGAAAATCTTCCCCGTGTCACAAACATCAACTATATCCGCAACTACAATCACGTACCTTCTAAACATTTCAAATTTTTTAAATCCATTCTTCAATTCTCCATGATCATCATTTCGGAATTCATTTCAACTGAGATGGAATTCAACTTGAATTATCTCCGATGCTTCGTCGCCGTTTGTATCTCTGCTATTTCCGGATCGAAACTCAATGGTGCACGAACTCACTACGGGATCTTCGATTGTTTCCTGACTCTTGCTGTTGTTGCAGCAAATCAACTCCCCAATGGTTACGGTCAACTAACAGAGAAGAGGATCACGTTTGGAATTCTCTTTCTACTGCTGCTTATCAATAATTTCCTCTAATTTTCTGTTTTTAGTTTTTATGTAATTAATTACATTAACAAGTCTTATGAAATGAAATATATTTTCCATTTAAAATGTTTACTCTTACTCTTACTCTTGTTTGTTACCATAAAAATTTACTCTTTTTCGTCTTTCCTTATTTGATTTCTCTTTTTTGTTAAAATTAATAAAATCATGTTTGTTATTTTGTAACACTTTAAGTTAAGCAATGGAGTGGAGAGACAATTTGATGGGGAGATAACATAATCAAAGAAGAAGAAACAATAACATTTGTTATTACCAGACAAAACAGAAAAGTTAATGAAAACGAGTTCATTAATTTAGTAAACATAAAAAGAGTTAGTTTTTAAAATAAATCATATATTGAAATGTTTTTAATTACAAATTCAATAATTTTTTTAAATTGGGTTATTATTATTTATTTATTTTTCTACTGTTTTGATCCATTTACTAATTTATTCAATCAAATTAATGAAGGTTCTAAAATGAAGCAGTTGAAGAATGATAGAAATTTCTCAGTTTTCATGAAAATGAGGGGAAAAAAAATGATTTTTTGGCATGGATCACTTCATACGGGCTAATGCAAGTTTTTAGTAGGCCATTAATTTCAAATTGATTTTCGGTTGGGCTTCAGGCTCATAAAATTTTGGGCTGGCCCCAGTTTTAGCCTATGTATGGGATTTTGGGGTTATCTGGGTATATAGCCTGAAAATCTATAAAATAAAACAAAGAGGCCCGCCTCAAAAAAATAAAACAAAATAGCCTATTTAATATGTAAAATACCCAAATAAAGGAGAGATAAGATTTAGATTGAGATGAGAGCAGGTAAGATGAGAAATATGGTGAGGGTCAAATCGGGTATATTGAAAAATATCAAATCAGATTTGGGCCAAAAAGCTTTAAAAAAAAGGGAGGGCTAAAAAAACTTAGTTATCAACCAAAACAGGCCATCTACTGGATTATCCCGGAATTAATTTTTTTACTTTATCTGTCTCCTCTTTCTTTCTTTTTTTTTTTTTCTTTTTTGAGATGTATTATTTTTGTGATTAGGTAGGGTGTTTTGTAAGCTCGATTTTATTTGATTTACAGATAAGATTTTGTTAATTTTATCAATTTGGTTTATCTGACTTAGTAATTACATCATTTACATAATAAATCCATGATTTAAATTGAAAGAAATTGAAAGTTATAAATTTTCACTGATAGTCACCCATATATAGAAAATATTTTTATAATAAGATAGTAAATACATGGAATAGTTTAAATGGAATAATTTTTTAATAAAATCATCTAATTTTATCAATATTTTATAAGTGAGAGATTTTATAATAATTAAATTAATAGCATATATCTAATTCATTAGTTGAAAAAAGTAGATATAATTAAATCAAACTAAGAATAAAAAATAATTTTAAAGTTGAATGGTAAAAACTAATAAATTAGATATTAGGAATTTAAAGGTTGAGGGGTAAAAATTTACAATTCAACTTTATATATAAATAACTTTTCAATTTATAAAATTAGAGAGCAGACAGATGAAATAGAAAATTATAAAAATTATAGTTTTAAAACCAATTTTAGTCCCTAAACTTTGATACTTTTCCTATTTTGATCCCTGAACTCTTAAAAGTTCTGTTATAATCCCCAAACTTTACTTAACATTTTGTTTTAGTCCCCTAATTATTTTTTTTAATCTATTTTTAACAAAAAACCTACATGATATCATTTCCCAGTATGTTTACAAGATGTTGATAAGATCATAGTCCCCTCACTCTTTCAATTTTTAGAAGACATTTTTTTACCGTTTCTATTTCATTTTTTTTACCGAACGAGTACAATTATTCTTGTGGTTTTATCCATTAATAGTTCACTTTAAATATAAATCTCTCTTTACTATCAAACTACAAAGACGAATCATTTACTCAACATTATAAATTGAAAACTTGGTTTTTTTGGTTTAAAAGTAGACAAAGTGATAATTGGAGTGACTAAACTATAAACTTATACAAAGTTTAAGGACCAAAACAAAACTTTTGAAAATATAGGGACTGGAATGGAAAAAATGTGTGTGTGAATTTTAAAAATCAAGGTAGCACGAGATCTTCCCATGTGTTGCGTTAGTAAATCTAATGAAAACAACTAACACTGAAAAACCATAAACAGTGAAATGAAATAAATACAAAATTAAATATGGTCATATAAATTATTTATTTTTATTACTTTAATACACCTACACATGTGAAATAATGATAATGAAATAAGAATTACATGCGAAATATTGTTCTTTCAACTATTATAAATTTCGTAATTAAAATTTCTCTCACTCACGGTCTTAGACAACAATTCTTCTCCCTCTAAAATAAACACCTTAATCTCTCTCTCTCTCAATCGAAAGCTAAACTCTTCAATTTGCTCTTATGGTATGTTAAATTGTAATAGATGGAATTGAAATTCTAAATTTAAATTTAAGCAATTTTTTTTTTCCCACTTATTGTTTATACCATCTCTCATTTATAAATTTTAGTGTACTTAAATCTTTTAGCTAAAGGTGAATTAATTTTTTCCCAAGGATTTTATGTATGAATTTTCTATTTTTATTTATTTTTAATTTTAAAATATGGATTTTCTGTTTATATACATTTTTTTTTGGCAATAAATCATATGATTTAATTATTACATGATAAGCTTTTCATAGTTTAAGATGATAATTATTATACACTTTTTAAAAATAGTAACAACAAACATAATTTGAAAAAAAAAAAAACATAATTTGAAAAAATTATTGAAATTTAATTTAAACTATATCAATAAATTCATTAAAAATAATAATGAGAATTGTCATTCTAAAAGAAAATAAAAAAGATTTAATGTAAATAAATTCATTTATTTAATAAAAACAAAAACAAAAAATATTATTTTAAAAAATAAATCCAAATTTTATCGATCCGAAATTGATTTGTAGGTGAAAAAATTGTTCTTAACTATAATTTATCTATTTCAAATGGTAAATTTATCATTCGAATATCAAATATTTATTCATCTCTCTCTTATGTAGCACAGGCACATCGGCGGTGGATTCGAGAGATGGAATTTTATAGTTTTAAAAAGTTTAAATTCTATTTCATGTTTTTGCTTGCTCAATACCTCAGTTCATTGTCAGCCAAGTTTAGTGATTTCTCCAAAAAATCAATGGATTATGTGTTCATATGGTGCAATGATGAAGTAAAGGAAACCATTCTTTCAAGAATGGCATCAACATTTTTTCTTATTCCAGTTTTCACAGTCTTGTTATTAGCTCACCTTCATATCAACAATAAACGTCGGATCGTTTACGTTACGAATCGGGAGAAATTATCAATCAATGTTGGATCTGTATTACTATGTTATTCACTTTCATTCATTTTCAAGGAAGATTGGAAAGCATCCTTGTCCATTGCTGCCTTTTGTTTTACACCCATACCAATTACACAATTTCTTTATAATGTTCAAAATTATACCTTTGTTGATAGCTTGCTTTTAGTTATTATGGAGGCTGTGATTTTTGTCTCTGCCTATCAACTTCTGTGTTTGAATTATGCACTTCTTATTGTAATTATTGCTTCTTTTCTTATGAACCATGGTTGATGACTTGGATTTCAGTTCCATCGAAAAGCGGCCATTGTGATATGTGGAAGCTTCAATCTCTCCATTTTAAAGTATCAAGACTGTATAAAATAAGTTCATGGTTTGAACTTTAATATTATACATTCATTGTTCGAATTTCCTATTATAGTATAGTACAATTTTTAACTTGCCACCCATTTTCGGATATTCGAGAATTTGTAATATACGATATACCACTTTTATTTATACTCGATGTATATTATTTTATTTTTTAAATTAATTTCTTTTTGAAAGATTAGATACTCAAATATTTTGATAGTTGTTGGAGTTTTTAATTTTTAATTTATCTTATAATTATAATTAAAGAGAAAATGACTTTTAAAAAAATGATGGAATTTTTTCAAAGTTAAAATGTATTAAAAGTATCGTGCATGCATAACCGATTGAGCATGTCAATCAATATATCATTCTCGATATATTGATATCTCGATCATCATAATTATCACTAATTCTGTCAATCATTTATTAACATGCTAAAATATGTACTATATTAAAAAAAAAAAAACTTAAACTAAAACTCCCTAATAATAATATTAAACTTGCGGTCTACGAATTCTAATAATTATAAAAGAAAAACAATTTATACCTTTATTTCTAGCTTATTTATTAATTGTTAAACACATATTCCTTGACACATTAATTGCATTTTTTTTAATTATTAAAAAAATATTTAAACTATGATATTACAAAGAAATTTATACAAAAATTAGTTCAAGAACTGTATTGGATAATTGATTTCAACCTCAAGCTGAAAAAGATGATGTGATTGAAGATCTTTGAGAAAAAGGGTTAACATTGGGTTAAGACGATAAAAACAAAAAGATGGGGATGGGGTAATTATCTTTCATGTTAATGGGCTTGAGCAAATGATGATGGGTCTGAAGGCCCAATTCAAAAGCAAAAGCAGAAATGAGCAAAAAAGAAATTGATTTTAGGCAAGTTTTTAGTGGGCCTTTAATTTCAAAATGACATATGAGTTAATGAAGGATATACCCATAAATATATATATATATATTGTGACGACCCGACTTATTTAAAAGTCTAGGAAGCGAGCACGTAACGGAAACGGGAAGTTTAAACTTAAATCATATGAATTATTAAAAATAGTCGAAATTTCGGCATGATGTATACGTAAATTCATTAACCCAAAACATACATACACCGGTTTATTAACATAAACGGCTCGTCGGCCGGTTCAGAAAAACCAAGGGTTCAAAGTCTAAACAGCAATTTGGTGCACCAGTTTTAAAATAAAAACATGACATATACACATAAGTTTCAAGACTTGACTCCAAATACAAGTTCGACTATCAAACAACATTCCTCAAAATCCTTTGGCTCGCATGACTGTAGGCCAATCCAAAAGTCTTCATCTCAAGTTATCAACGAGCACCACCTGCCGCTCCACGCCCTCGTCCCCGAGCATTACCTGAAAGGTGATATAGAGCACCTTTGAGCATGACACTCAGTGAAAACAAAAGAATATGAACGGTGATGCGGAAATGATCATAGTTAAATGTATAAAGAGAGATGACATGCTTAAAAAATGTAAAACAAATAGAATAAATGCAATGCGAATGGATGGTGTCAATTAAACACAAGTTCTCTAACAAACACTTTCGTCAAACCGTTACCATATCGCACTTATCACAATTACCATCCTCTTTAATTTCTCAAGCCATGCCATCTCAAATCCGACGTCTCACTATGCCCAAGTTACATGATCAATCATCATCCGAGCCGTAACTCATCTCAATTTCAAGCTATCTCAACATTCACTAGCATCCGGGCCATTCATTATAAAAGCACACCGGAGCTCATCACCTTTCCACGGAAACCTCGTGTAACGTCCAACACTCATACACCGTTACACGGGTTAATCATATCTCTGCCACGGTAACCACGTGTAACGTCCAACACCCATACACCGTTACACGGGTTACAACCCCATGGCCACATGTCGATCACATGATATGCATGAGTGGAATGATATGAAATGAAATGGAATGAGCATGCTTCCTTTCTACAACATACTATAACAAGTATTGGTTTACCGAACATAGGTGGAACAACATCCCAAGTTAAAATACAATACGGACATTACTCACACGATGCACAATATTCATGTAAACTCATGGTTCATTATCACACTTTTCCTCTTTAATTACATTGATCTCTAACCACCTAACATAAATTGGGAATTATAGCAAGTATGCATAAACATGTTCCCAAATCAGAATATAACTCATTTATAAACTTAAACTCAAATATAAACCAAGTAGGCATGCTTATATGATCAACTACTCAAAACGAAAACCGGTTTTGAGTCAACAATTATTCGGCCCCTTTTTAGCCATTGCCGAGGTTAATATCCACTACCATATTTCTCTTGGGTTCACATCTTTACCAACCACACCACCCATATTTTCCACTTTTAACCACAATCATATTTTGAGATAACTCGGAAAACGCTTGAAACTACACGCCATTCACCTTTCCGATTCTTTGTGTTCTCACCTTTTCGATATGATCTCGGAGCTTGTTCTTGTCTCCTATCCTACATGAAACATCCCACACATACTTTAAATGTAAATTATTACATATAAATCAGCCCATGGTAACAACAACTCATCGCAAACCCGGTTAGTAGCAAAGTGCTCAAAACTAGTCAAATTGGTTACTATTTTTGGCCAAAAAGGAAACTAACCCAAGAATCTTTAAGTTAAGCTTCCCATAAGTTTTTCATGTATAAAATATACATATTAACATCCAATATTTCCAGAATTGACAACTTTGCACAATTAATCAAGAAAAACCCAAAACTAGCTAAGTGTAAAAACTAGCTTTTTAGGCCAATTTTGGAAACCTTTCTATAATCATTCCTTTATCCTTCCAAGTTGTTTTTCATGTGACATATATACATATATACACACATACTTTCCAGAATTTAAGAATTTCAAAGTAAAACTAAAGAAAACCACATTTTAGAGAAACTAGAAATTCCAAAACATTGCCACTTTAAGGTGTTTATCCATGGCTTTTAGTTCCTCATAAACTTGCTAAAAATACATCTTAAAGCTTTAAAACATCAATTTAAAGCCAATTTCCAGAATTTAACATCCTACAAATTCAAGCCAAGAACTCAAAATAACAACCAACATAAGCTTGGAATTTCACCATCAATGGAGGTCAAGTGTTCTTGCAAAACCATGGTTCCCAATTTCATTTTAAATATACATGAACCTTAAAGCCAAAACTCATCAATTCAACATCAATTTTCCAGAAATATAAAAGTATGAAAACCCACATACAACAACTCCTTAAACTCCAAACAAGAGGATTCAAGTGTGGGTTAAAATTGAAAATCAAAACAACAATACCCATAAAAATATGAAACTTTCCCTCACCTTTTCGTCCCTTAGAAGTGGATGGAAATACTTCAAATGTAGGATGGGTAGAAAGCTTGTTGCGAGAGCTTTCCAACGAGGTAAGGCACGAAGAAATGGGTAAAGAAATGAGAGAGATCCAACCCTTTCTTTCTCTTCATTTTTTTTCTCAATTCTTGCTCGGGTTTGGGGAAGGAAGAAGAAGAATGAAAAATGTGTTTGTTTGATTTTTCTCTTTTCTTTTCTCTTAATTTCCATTATATAATTTTAATTCATAAAATCAAAATAATGAAATTGCAACAAGGTCCCTCCATCTTCTACATTTACACTTCAAGTCTTCCCACCTCCTTAAATTAATTTTTAACCCTTTTTTCTATTTTCCTTTGCTAACTAGCCCTCCATCCACTTGATATTTTTCCATTTAATCCTTTTCCTAACTTAATCATGGTTAAACTAACTATGGTTAAGCTTCAAAAATCAAATAAATAAAAAATATAACCTTCCAAATAATTAATAAAATAAAATACGAACCCGGGCCCTTACATATATATATATATATATATATATATATATATATATATATATATATATATATATATATATATGACTTTTTGATCGAAAGCTTTAAAGAATGGTCCATTCTGAATACTCTACAAAAGAGATCGCCTCATAAAAAGACTAAAAACCCCTTAACTATTAAGGAAATAAAAAACAATAAGTTGTAATCGAAAAGGAAGTAATTAAAAAATTGTAACAACCCGACTCCAAATAATAATTTAAAATAAAGGTGATTATCATTATCATAGTCAATCAATCATTTATTACTACTAGTAGAAATGACGTGCGTTGCACGTGGTGATATATTGTTTTTGTATTAAATTAATGAATTTATGGAGGAAATGTTTTGTTAAAAGTGTTTTAATTATATGTAAAACAATGATAATTCAAGGTAGAAAAATATATAACTTAATGATAATAAAAAAAAGAATCTAATTATTCCCACAAATCATAAATTCAGAAAAAGTGAACTTCAACTTAACACAATGTACAAAGTCATCATTTTTTTTTTGTTAATAAACGAATGAACCTTTATAAAATAGACAAAGGAAATTTGCATCGATAGTCATAATCATTCTTATTAACGTCACATTTTTTTTACAGCTTTTCATGAATGAAATATAATAAATTATAAAGATGTTGTTAGAGTTTATATAAATTAATAGGATAATTAGTTTATTTTAGCACATTTATTTGCTTTCATGTCTGTTAAATTTCCTCCGAATCATGTAGCGACACATGTAATTACTTTTCCTATATAATGAAATGTTTACCTTAGCATATTCATGTTGAGCCTTCTCATTTTCTTTTTCCTTTTTGCTTTTCCTTTCCGCTCATACTGTCAGATGTTGCATGAAATTTCACACATTTTCCTCTCACAGGAAAGAAAATCCAAACACAATCCAAAAGTGAATCGAGAACTTGACGGGTCAAACATTTTTTTAAGCAAATACAATCAAAATGAAATAAAAGATAAATGTAATCCAAAAGCTAATCTTATGTTAATTACTGTGAATATGCTTATTATAATCTCACTCGAATTGATCTTGTAAAATTGTCACCTCTTCTCTTTCTCAACCTTTTCTCACCCTCATTTACTTCATTCTCTACCTGACTCGTTATTTGAAGAATAATGAATATCCAACAACGGATAGTTTATAAGATTTTTTTTAAAGAAGATTTTATAGGAATTTGGGGAGCACATATGAAATTTTTTTAAAATGGCAATATTCTCTAAATGCAATTGAAAACTATTCAATTCATTCTTGACTTTACTTTCTTCATCAATTTTTGTTACACCAAAAGTGATAAGAATCCTCTTTGTGACATTTATAACTTTATGCACTACACTGTGTGTGTTTCTTAAGTAACAAAAATGAAAAAAAAAAATGAAAGACTTGAAAGTAGCATACAATTTATAATTTGAACTAGAAGATTAATTTAGATGAAGAAAACGATCAGGCACCAAACATTCAAACTTATTTCCAATTCAAAAGACATCAACATGATAAAATATTAAGCAAAATGAATAAGACTATACCATACAAGCCAAATCCCAATTTAGATTTTGAATGGAAGCTTGTATAGACAAATAATATAGCACTAGCCAAATCCTCAATCTTTGCCTAACCCGGATAATGAAATAAAGATGCAACAACACAAAGGGGAATAGCAAAACAAAATTTATGTGAATTACAAGCTTAATATCAGAACTCTTGCAATAGATAGAAGATCCACAAGGATCACTAGTCACTCTCCTCGACCCACAAATACTTTCATGCTTAGTCCTCTTAAGGAACCTTTGAATGTCAATAACGGAATTTCCAAATTGAACTACGTCCCCATGAAATTGACATGATAGTTTCTGAACCTATCAAAAGAAAAATACATCATTAACTTAAAAAAAATAATTTTGAAATCTACTATATGCACCTCCTCTTATTTAATTGAATACACTATTGAGAGAGAATCAAAGTTTAGTGTATATAGTTAAATAAAGCACCCAGCAAAGCAAGCAAGATATTAACATATACATATATAAGAAACAAGACTTTCAAGAGAATTAATATAAGAGAGACTGGACAAAGACCAATCAGATTATGTGATAATGTTTATTATAAGTTTAACACTAAACAAAAATCTTTCATCAAATCATGAAATGAACATGCAACAACAGGATCAAGACTTCTTAATGTTAAAAACTTCAGGTCAATAATTATTAAGGAAAAAAAACAACATGGACATCATGAAGTATCAGACTAGCCAAATCATAAACTTAGAATATGTATGATAGTAAAGTTCTTCAGGTTATCAACTATGAAAATGCCAAAAGCATGGCATGGCAGCTTTTACATGTGTGACAAGAGCCAAATATTTATTTTGTTTTTATGAAAATAAATAAACAACCATCCCAATTTATTCATGCTTTCAATAAGAACATATTTACATAGTAACGAATTATCCCTCATCACAAATGAAATATGATTAAAAGGTCAAATAGTTGTGGGATTTAAATTATAAAATACAAATAGGGTAAGTATCCATAAGAACAAAAAAAGAAGAAGTTTGCTTCACAATTGTTCATCGACTTTGAATGACCAAAATTGAGAATTGTATAAATGCTCTTCTCCATGTCCAAATCCATTTCTAAAAAAAAATTACTATGAATTATACAAGGAGTGATAATAGACTTTGATGCACCGGTCATGACAATAGAAGAGAAAACACAACAACATATAATATCAATCTTTATAATATAGATTTTAAATAGCTTGTAGCTCGAGAAAAAGAATTGAAAAAATCATTGATTTACAATCTCATAAAACAGTAGGCGGGGACACCTTTCAACAAACACAACATTTTTTAATCTTCTAAAATGAAAGTGAAATGAGCATGGTTATGTAAAAAAATATTGATAACTCAAAAAAAATTTGGGCTGGGCTCAGTTTTAGCTTATGTATGGATTTTTTTTACTTTGTCTGTGTCTTCTTCTTCTTGGTTTTTTTTTTTTCTTTTCTTTTTTTTTTTTGAGATGTATTATTTTTGTGATTAGTTAGGGTGTTTTGTAAGCTCGATTTTATTTCATTTACAGATAAGATTTTGTTAATTTTATCAATTTTGTTTATCTGGGATAGTAATTACATCATTTACATAATAAATCCATGATTTAAATTGAAGAAATTGAAAATTATAAATTTTCATTGACAGTCATACATATATAGAAAACATTTTTATAGTAAGATAGTAAGTACTGATGGGATAATTTTTTAATAAAATCGTTGAATTTATCAATATTTTATAAGTGAGATACTTTATAATAATTAAGTTAATAGAATATATCTAATTCATTAGTTAAAAAAAGTGGATATAATTAAATCAAAGTAAGAATAAAAAATAATTTTAAAGTTGAATGGTAAAACTAATAAATTAGTAGGAATTTAAAAGCTGAGGGGTAAAAATTTACAATTCAACTTTTATATATAAATAGCTTTTCAATTTATAAAATTAGAGAGCAGACAGATGAAATAGAAAATTTCAAAATTTATAGATTTTAGTCCCTAAACTTTGATCCTTTTCCTATTTTGATCTTTGAACTCTTAAAAGTTCTGTTTTAATCCTCACATTTTACTTAACATTTTGATTTGATCCCCTAATTATCTTTTTTTTTATTCTATATTTTTAACAGAAAACGTACATGATATCATTTTCAGTATGTTTACAAGATGTTGATAAGATTGTAGTCCCCCCACTCTTTCAATTTTTAAAAGATATTTTTTTACCGTTTCTATTTCATTTTTTTTACCGAACGAGTACAATTGTTCATGTGGTTTTATCCATTTATACTTCAATTTAAACATAAATCTCACTTTGCTATCAAACTGCAAAGACGAATCATTTACTCGACATTATAAATTGTAAACTTGGTTTTTTGGTTTAAAAGTAGACAAAGTGATAATAGGTAGGAGTGACTAAACTACAAACTTATACAAAGTTTAAGGACCAAAACAAAACTTTTGATAGTATAGGGACTGAAATGGAAAAAATGTGTGTGTGTGAATTTTAAAAATCAAGGTAACACGAGATCTTCCCAAGCGTCGGGTTAGTAAATATAATAAAAACAACTAACACTGAAAAACCATAAACATAAATGAAATATATACAAAATTAAATATAGTCTTATAAATTATTTATTTTTTATTACTTTAATACACCTACCCATGTGAAATAATGATAATAAATAAGAATCTCATGCGAAACATTGTTCTTTAACTATTATAAATTTCGTTTTTAAAATTTCTCTCACTCACAGTCTAGACAACAATTCTTCTCCCTCTAAAATCAACACCTCAATCTTTCTCTCTCAATCGAAAACTAAACTTCAATTTGCTCTAAATTTAAATTTATGGAACTTTTTTTTCTTCTTATTTTTTTTCACACATTTATAAATTTTAGTGTACTTGAATCTTTTAGCTATAGGTGAATTAATTTTTTCGCTAGGATTTTATGTATCAATTTTCAGTTTTATTTATTTTTAATTTTAAAATATGAATTTTCTGTTTATATATACTTTCTCTCTTTTTGGCAATAAATCATATGATCTGATTATTACATGATAAGCTTTCCATAGTTTAAGATGATACATATATTTATTATACACTTCTTTAACAAATAGTAAAAACAAACAAAATATGAAAAATTATTGAAATTTAATTCAAAATATCTCAATAAAATTCATTAAAAATAACAATGAAATTCTTCATTCTTAAGAAAAATAAAAAAGATTTATTATAAATAAATTCATTTATTTAATAAAAAAATATATTAATTTTTAAAAATAAATCCAAATTTTACTGTATCTAAAATTGATTTGAAGGTGGCAAAAAATGTTCTTAACTATAATTTCTCAATTTCAAATGGTATAATTATCAATCTGAATATCAAATATTCATTCATCTCTCTCTCAATGTTGAATCTGTATAACTATATTATTTCCTATCATTCATTTTCAAGGAAGATTGGAAAGCATCAACACCTCAATCTCCCTCTCTCAATATTTTTTAAAATCATTTGTGATTAATTCTGGACTTTTGTATGCTATTTAGTATGATTTTAATGATGTTTTAAGACATATTGAGCTGCTCGAATTTAATTGCATTTGGAGGATTAATGCCCACTAGGTTTCGAAACTAGCTTAGGATTTCGCCCATTTGTGTGAGTTTGTTTATGAGATATTTTTGGGAGATTCCTAAGCGTGTTAGAAAGATTATGGAAGTGGAAATATGACCTTTTAGCTGCTGGTTTTATTTAGAAAAATAAACCAACACCAAGTGACCGAAAAAAAAGAGCAAAACTACACTAGTTTAGGCTAGTTTTGCTCTTTTGGTTGAAAAATTATTGGGAGTTATCCTTTTGAGTTGGGATTGTATTCTTGGGTGATTTTAGCTCATCAAGAGTTGGGAAATGTTATTTTCCCAGAATTTTGAATTTACGAGTTTAAGCCACGAAAAAGTCAGTTTTAGCTGAAACGGATTTTTTAGACTAGATACTGGACCTAGGCTTATTAAAACATTATGATAGTGGTGTTTTTAGGTAAATCATATTGTTTTGGTGCCTTAAAAAATATGGTTTGAGGTTCGCACTAAGTAGGGCCATACTTAGTTAAGAATATGTCATTAAGTGGATAGTTATAGTTGTGCACACATAACATCACTTAGTGGGGCATATTCATTCCATTTGATCAATGGGAAAGAATATACAAGTAGGTTCGTTTGTGTGACTTGCGAACACACCAGAAGAATACCTCAAATGGTTGAATCTTGTAAACACGTGTTTGATACTTTTGAGAGAGAAACTCACTCTTGTTTACGATCAATAGTTGAGTTAAGGCATTGTGTAATTTGAACTCTTTGGAGTTGAGAGAATTTGTTGAGAGTTGTGAGGTCGATATTGGACTTAATGAATTTAGGAATCTTCTTATGGCATAAATTTTAATTTAACTTTTTTCTACTCATTGGGCGTAGCCTCATGATGTTACTTCATAGCTTCAAAATTGATAATAAATAAAAGAGTTCATTATCATCAAAATACTCGGTATAATTTACACCATTAAAGCTTTTGGTTACTGGTAATTTAGAAGTTTTGAATTGACCATAACGTAGAGCTCAAAATGAAGATTCTAAAACATTTTAAATCATCCAAATTAGAGTTCAAACGAAGAAGTCATGGCTAAAAGAAAATTTATGGCGTTGGAGGGAAGGGGTCTCATTGAAAAAAATTTGAAATACAGGCGTATGATTTGCCATTTTCAAACTAGAGGGGGTGTTCATGTATTTGACAAAAGCCACAGGAGGCTTATTTGCATTTTACCCTATAATTTTTAACTTGCTACCTAATTTCGGATATTCGAAAATTTGTAATATATGATGTACAGAAGCTTTTATATACACCACTTCTATTTATAATCTATGTATTGTATTTTTTTAATTAATTTATTTTTTAAAATTTAGATACTCAAATATTCTGATTGTTGTTGAAATTTTTAGTTTTCAATTTATCTTATAATTATAATTAAAGAGAAAATCGCTTAAAAAACAATGATGAAACTTTTTCGAAGTTAAAACGTATTAAAGGTATTGTGCATGCTAGCCAATTGAGCAAGTTAATCAATATATTATTATTCATATATTGATATCTAATCATCATGATTACCACTTGCAATAGTTTATTATCATACTAAAATATTTATTATATTTATATATATATATAAAAAAAAAAAAAAACTAAATCTCCTTAATGATATTAAACTTGAAGTCTACGAATTCTAATAATTATAAAAGAAAAACAATTCTTACCTTTATTTCTAGCTTATTTATTAATTGTTAAGCATATTTTCTTCTTTAACACATTAATTAGTCATAGGCTATTTTTAGGGTTAAATTTGAAAAATAAAAAATAATTATGTGAATAGGTCTCAGCCCCAATTTTAGTGTCATTAAGCCCACCTACTTCATTAAGGCCAGCTCGTTGAGGACACTCTACACAGCTTAGCCTGTTGAGCCCAGCACGTTGAGTCCAACACGTTAAGGCCACCACAGTCAGCCCACCTACTCAAACATGAGCTTCAACTCGGGGAAACGTACACAAGAAGCCCAAGTTCATCATTGCTCGAATATAGGTTATGGCGTTTGCAGAGTAGGCTGGCAACAAGACGTTGTGGCAGTTGACTCGACATGTGACAGACCAACTTGCAATGGGCGGCAAATAAACTGGCGGGAAACTACGGGCTCGCCATCTATAAATAGACACACTCTGAACAATTGAGGTACGTTCTTCCACCATACTAATGTTAGGAATGGAGAATAAATTAAATAAATAAACATAAGTTCTTTATATTATCTAGATTGATTCAATTAATGATATTAGGAATATATGGAAATATATAAATATCAAACATTCAAATAGTAAAACCCTAAGTTACTCTTATGAAATCACGACTTAGTATGTGAATCATACAAGAGGATTAAAGTCGAGATGAGTAACTTAAATGTGTCTACAGTAAACGGATAACATTTGGAAACCTTATCATGGTAACACTGTTGATAGCTTCACATTTTGTTTATAGACAAATGATCGAATCTTGATCATTCATGTGGGAGACATGAAATGGAAGTATCATATGCAATGTTGATTGTATAAGACAGGACCACGATGTTCGATCAAATTTCTCATTAGTACCGTTTACGAGAAATAATCGAATATCAAACTAAGTTTATCAACCGTGATAGATCTCAATCCTGAGTGAAATGCGGACTCCTATTTGTGGAGTTATGTTCTTTGATTCACATAGTTGAGAGCGATCTATAAGAACGCTCAATACACTTCTGTTTTGGGAACATGACTAGATAAGTAGCTGGGAACTCATTTTCACGAGATGAAATTCATAACTTTCTTATAAATTAACGGTATCAGTGCGATACCTAAACATTTTAGGAACTTTAGGAAACTCCCTTGATGTACTGATTCGAGACATGAACAAGTGACGTCACGACTTCTATTGATCACATAAGTATCTTATCTCTAGTTCGACTAAAGATAAAGTTCATTGGAGAATCAGCGGGAACACAAGGATAAAGCGGTAATTACAGGGGCAAAACGGTAAATTTATCCTTTGTAATTATGAGGGTTCCACGTGAAGGATAATATCACAGATATAAATAATGATAAACTAAATGGACAATAACTCATCTATAGTGAGGGGAGTTCAGCTATGAATCTATAGTGGAATTATTCATAGTTAGATAATAAGTAATTAACTGATTATGTATTAATCACTTAATTGACTAATTATTAAGCCCATGATCTATAGGTCCATCGGGTCCCTATGCTAGCCCAAATATTGTAGTCACGAAATCAAGTAGAAGAAATGGAAAGTTTAAGTAAAGCGAATTACTTAAAATAAGCAATATTAATTGTTTAAATATTTAATATATTTAAACGGTAATTAATATAAACATTATTAATAGTTTAAATAATGAGTTTATTTAAACATGAAATTAATAATGAAATATTATTAATTAGATATTATTAATTATTTGAATATTGAGTATATTTAAATGGTAATTAATAATTTGAAATTAATTAACAATTATTAATTGTTTAAATAATTAATTTAAACGGAAATTAATAATTAAAATTAATTAATTAATAATAAAATATTGTCAATAAAATTATTAATTATATAATGAGTTTATTTGATGGAAATTAATAAATATAATATTTATTATTAATTATTTAAATAATGAAAATTATTTAAATGGAAATTAATAACTAAATGTAAATTTGATAATATTTAGTCGGGAGAAAACATTAATATTATTAATTGTTTAAATAAAATATTTATTTAAATGGTAATAAATAAATAAATTAATTAAGTTGGACTTATTAATTTAAGAGAGAGTTTCAAGCCCAATTGGATTAATGAACCCAATTGGAATTGGCACAAAATAATTAATTAAATAAATTAGAATTATTTATTAATTACTATTGTAATTTTCGGCCATCATGATTATTTTAAGGAGATAATTGTTTGAATTATATCCTAAAATAATTACATAGATTTATTTACCCAAGATAAATAAAATAAAGAAAAATAAAATAATCTTCTATTTATCTATGGCATTTTCGAAATTGCAAGATAAAGGAAAGAGATAATCTTTTTTTTTTTTTTTTGTATTTATCTCTATAGATTAATCCTAATGTGATTAGGATTCCTATTTTCCTATAAATAGGAGGGTTGGGTCATTCATAAATCAATACAATTCAATTCCATAGAAAGTTGGAACTCTTTCTTCCTCTCTCCCACCCCCTTGGCCGATTTTCCCTATAATATTATTGGGAAGAAAATATTTTTCTTCTTCCCAATTTCTTCTAAAGTTCGATCCCACAATCGGGTTTCGTTTGATCGATCGGGATATAGCATAGAAGATCCGGTGTTGCTGAGGATTGATGCTGTAAAGAAACCTCCAACAAACTCTCCAATTTTACTCAATGTAAGTTTCGGTTTAAGTTTTAATTTTCGAAAATTTAAAGCATGAATCTACATGTTTTTATCACAAATTGCATGATGTTAATAGATCCGTTATTAAATGTTAGTAAATTTACTAAATAAATTTCCGCTATTTTAGTAAATCATCCCTTCAACTAAAACTCTGCTGAAATTTCTACTGACTTGATCGTCGGAGTGCAGGTGGCCGACACCACACCGATGTCTTTTCTTTTGCAGACTTATGATTTCAGGCGACACGTTCTCCGTTTACACTCCGTTGGAGCACACGTGGAGCTGACGTATTGATCCAGTCAGCTTGACGAAAAACACGCAACAACATTTGGCACCGTCTGTGGGGACGAAAAGATCGTACTATTGGAAATGAGTCGGAGTTACCATAGTGTTAATCACTATGAGGAAGATGAGCAAGACGATGCTCCAAAACAAAGAAGAAATCCTCCTAGAGATTGTCATCAAGCTCAGAGGATTGAGCAACCAGCTAAACGACCCCCAAAGCAGAGTGAAAGGATCGCAGAGCTAGAAGTACAAGTGCAAGGCTTCAACAGAGATATGGCCAAAGTACTGGACATCCTAACTCGAAAGGATCAAGGAAAAATACCTCTGAAGTAGAAGGAGAATTACAATTTCGTGGGGAGGGTGGTTTGAAGAGAAAAACACTCATCCAATGGCCTCTCTTAACCACGAGCCTTCTCACCTCCCCGGGGGAACGGATTTACAAACATCCTCGAGCAAAAGAGAAAATCTCGACAAGAAGTGGAGAAGTCAACTGCTGAAAGCCTGCTGGCTAAGGAAGCTGCAATGGGCACCAGAGCTAAGGAAGCTGCAGGACCAAGTAGGTAGCATGCAGAAAGAATACAAAGGCAAAACTTCACTAGCATTGGAAAACCTATTAGAACAAACAGAACCACCGTTTACAGAAGACGTCATGGAGGTTGAGTTACCCTGCAAATTTAAGATGCCTATTGTCACACCTTACGATGGATCACATGATCCACTCGAACATGTTGACACATTTCGAACCTGGATGGAGCTCTAGGGAGTCTGAAATGCGATAAAGTATAGAGCTTTCCCACTCACCCTAGTTGGCTCAGCTAGAGGATGGTATAGACAGCTGAAGCTGCATTCAATCTTTTCTTTCAAGGAACTAACTAAGGCGTTTATGACACAGTTCTTGGGAGGAAGAGATCATAAGAGACCAGCAACACATCTTTTAACAGTGTGTCAAAGGCAAGGAGAGGGCATTAGAGATTATGTAGTGAGGTTCAACAGTGAAGCCTTTAAAGTTGAAGGCTATTGTGATGATATAGCTCTCACTACCATCATGGCAGGGATCAAAGACGAAAAACTCCTCTGGTCCATCGAGAAGAAAACTCCAACCACTTATATTGAACTTCTCTCAAGAGCACAGAAGTACATGAGTGCTGGAGAGCTGCTCAGTTCAAGAAAAGTTTCTTATGATGAGAGTAGTAGATACCATCAAGCCAAGAGCAAAGGTCATATCGAGGAATGACTATTAGACAGTAAGAGAAAAAAGACGGAAGACCAATCTGAACGACGAGGCCTCCTACCTAGCAGATTTGAGAGGTACACTCCTGCAACTGTCCCTATCGAACAACTGTTAATGAAGATACAAGATGAGAACATTGTTAGGTGGCCGACTAAAATGAATCAGATGCAAGTAAAAGAAACAAAGACAAATATTACTTTTTCCACAATGATCACGACCACACCACTTCAAAATGTTTTCATCTTAAAAATAAGATTGAGTTCTTAATTCAACGAGGTTACCTGAAAGAGTTTGTGAAAAGTGTTGGAAACCTACATGGATTTAATCATGAGAATCAAGATAAAGGTGGTCAAATTTCATCAGGAATCAAGGACATCTTTTGAAGTATTTTGGGCAAAGTCTTGATATAATAGGTCAACACCAGTAATATGCTGAAACTAATTGAAAAGACTCTACATTCTCTTTTGAATTTTGAAAGTTTGATGTCATCAAGATTATTGTCCAAACGTATTATGTATGAGTTACTCTACTTTATTTTGTTTTGTTTTGTTTTACTTTACTTTATTTTATTTTGTGAAAATAGAGAGGGGCTCAACTCTACAGATCTAAACTCGAGTTGAAACTCAAATTAGTCATCTCACTCGAGTGGGTGCCAGATAGACAGGGAGCAATTTAGAAAAATGTACAAAATAAAAAATCATAAACAATGAGTAGAAAGCCTCGAGAATCTGAGGACTGCTCAAGACTACAAGAGAAAAAGCTTTGAATTACGCTAGGCAGACCAAGTCAAGGTACCTAGTGGATCAAAGAAACTCACCCGTTGAAAATGAGACTTTGACTACGCTAGGCAGACAAAGTTAAGGTACCTAGTGGAGTACACAACCTCAACAGCTGGAAAGAAAAATTTTCACTACGTTAGGCAGACCAAGTTAAGGTACCTGGTGGAAGGAAAACATGTTGAAAACTGAGTTAGTATGCACTGGAAAATCAGTGAGCATGCTGAAAAACTGAGTTGATATGCACTAAAAATACAGTGAGCATGCTAGAAAAGTAAGTTCGTATGCACTAAAAATTGAGTTCGTATGAGCTAAAATAAGTGAGCATGCTGAAAAACTGAATTAGTATGCATTTAAAAATCAGTGAACATGTTGAAAAATTGAGTTTGTATACATTGAAAAATCAGTGAGCATGCTGAAAAAATTGAGTAAAACATGCTGAAAATTGAGTTAGTATGCACTAAATAATCAGTGAGCATGCTAAAAACTGAGTTCGTATGCACTAAAACGAATGAGCATGTTAAAAAATTAAGTTAGTATGCAGGAAAATGAATGAGGATACTTAGCATACTCAGTTAATATAAATTAAAAAAACCTGAAATTCAGCTCAAAATGAGCTTAAAATTAGCTCAAATTAAGCTGATTTAAAAAAAAAAGGGAAAAAGGCTGATATTCAGCTCAACATTAGCTGATTTAAAAAAAAGCATGTTAGCACGCATGGCAAATTCTGATATGCTCCAGCGCTCATGTCAGAGGCGCTGACATGAGCGACCTATTAAATAAAAAAAATGTCTACAAAATTCGGGTGGGTTTAAGCCGCTCGAAATCCATCCAGGTGGGTTTAACCCGCCCGGTTCACTGTTTAAAAGGCGCTGAACCAGCGCCCTTGGCCTGACACCATGATGTCATGCCAAAAAAAAAGTGTCTGAAGAAGCCGGGCGGGTTGTGAGACGGAAGAGCGTTGGCTTGTAGCCAGCGCTTAGGGCGATGTCAGGCCCTGTTAAAAAAAAAAAAGAAAAAAAAAAAAAGAAAAGAGAAGAAAAAAATTTGAAATGAGAAAAATTATTAAAACTTCTTTTTAAAATAAATGTTTATTTTTCATTAAAAAAAAGGAAACAAAGTTTGAATACAATTTGAATGTAAATTTTGTGTTTATGCAAGCATATGACAAGATAAAAATGATGTTTTATGGACATCTTCGATACTCCCCACCTGATTGCCACGACTAGAGAAACTCAAGACTACTGATAACTCGTAATTTATCCTTTTATTAGTATAAATATCTCCAAAATAATTAAAATATGATTTTTAATTGGTTTAAATGTCCATAATATTGGTAATCATTGAATTTCATGAACTTAGGCGAAAACGGCGCTCAAATCAGATTTCAAACGGAGAAGTTATGCCCATTTTAGTGTTCAAAACGACTCGTGGCCACGACCATGGCCTACACCAAAAAAATGAGATTTTGGGCCAAAAACCCGAGAGTGGCCGCAGCGGCGGTGAGATACGTCGACGCGGCAACGAGAAAAAGCAAAAATAATGAAAAAAGCATGTGATGACGTCATCAACATGAAGGAATAAGCACGTGCTGACATCAACGAGCACTAGCAGCCCAGACAGCGAGCGGCGAGCGACGTGTCGCTCACTGAGTGGCAACACGTCGCTCAGCGAAACAAGAAGAGACGCGTGCGCGGCAGGACGGCTCCTGCTCGGTTTGCAGCTCGCGCGCGGCTTTAGACACATGCAGACGCTGGCGTGGCGGCTTCTCGGCTTCGAACGGCTCGGCTTGGCGGCTTGGGCAGATTTGATAGCAGATTTTATCTTATTTTATCCGATTTTTGACCTAAATTTGCCTATTTAAAGAACCCTTTGCTCCCAATTTCAGAGGACCTTCTCCCCCTATTTTCTTTAGCACTTTTAGATAGTTTTATTTATGTTTTCTAGCTAATTTTATTATTCCAACTAGAGATTTATCGAGGTTAGGTTCATGAATTTGTGAGATTTTGTTTTTAATTTAATTCTTATTTTCTCTTTCTCTTTGCATATTTTATTGTTGATTAATTCTTGTTCAAATTGGCCACTTGTTCATTGATTAATTTTCACATCACTAATTAGAATGATTGAATCCGTAATTGTTTAATTATTTCTAATACAAGTAGCATATTAGCATAAATTGATTAGGATACTTTTTAATTTATGTTATAGGAAATTATGATCTAACTTAAATGAACCGGTCGTACCGTGTTTGTTAGTTAGAATTGGGTTCTTCTCATCTTAATGTTGTTAAGGGGTTAAATCTTATTTTCGTAATCTAAGGTTATCCGTTAATCAAGCTAAGAAGAAGCTATTTCAAATAACTGAAGGAGAAATAGACAAGAAAATTCCTCCATCTTCAAATCATGGAAGGCTGATTCAAAAAACTAAACATGAGAAAGTAAAAACTTAATTAAAAAAATCAATAAAGATAACACTGTAACTAAACAACCCAGTTGAGATAAGGCTTGAAACGTGGGGAAAAAATATATTTCAAAATGTTTGTACAAAAAAAGAGAGAAAGGAACAGTGGTTTTACTTATTTGGGAGATTCTAGGTTGGTAAACAATGTTGATTTGAGTTTGCAAGGAGGTTCATAGAAGATTATGGGATTTTTTCGCGATTCAGAGACCTTTTTTTTTCCGATGGGTGAAGTTTTAAGTTTGGCTTCAATGGCGGATGGTCCTGTTGCAGCGAGCTTGACTTCAAGCAAGTTGATGATTTGAGTCTGCAAAGATGTTCTGAGATGGAATCTGAGAAATCCGCAACCTTGAGACAAGAACGATGGTGTCGACGATGGTCTTCTCCAACATTCAATTTGGCATGAGTTTTCCGTTTACATTTGGATGAAAGAGGAAGAACGAGAGAGGGGAAAGAAGAACAAAACAAGAAAGACAAGAAAAGGGAAGAAGATGAAGATTGAGGATGAGAGGGAAAGAGATAATCATGCCACATCATTTAAATATTGACACATAAGTAATAAAATAAATTTGAAATAAATTTTTTAATGCCACGTCAGCATTCTGTTAAGTATTGAACATGTTTTGACAGCAAGGACTAAATGGTAAACAAGACGAAAACTCAGGAGTAAAAATATCGGTTTTGAAAACTCAGGGACCAAATAGTAAACAAAACTCAAAACTCAGTGACCAAAAGTGTCTTTTTCCCTATTTTAAAAAGAAATTTTTACTCGTTAAATCAAATCGGACCTACTATTTACAATTTTATTGGTGTTGCATATTTAATTACACTAATATCCATTTAAGGCCACTTTTGGTGGTTTTCCCTCTATGAAATCCCTATCTTACCCTTTTTTATATATTGTTTTCTCTCTCTCTAATTAACCGTTTTTTAAATCAGATTTTCTTTATGATTCCGTGATAATTTTACATAATTGCCTCCTTTTTTTTTTCCTTTCAAATCTCTTGCAATCTGGTTGTTTCCAATTTGTTCAATCAAATAAGGGTTTGATTTTTATTTGAATTAAAACATCATTTCTTTCTTTGTTCCTTTCATTATTAGGCTGACTCACTTTCACACACTCCCAGTTTCCTTGTTTTTGTTCTTTGTTTCTTTTTCGCTATTCTTCATTTTTTTCTTTTAATAACAGGTTTGTTTTAATTTTTCTTTCAATGTTGTACTTCATTTCTGAACATATTTTTTCTTCTAATTCAATTTTCATTATTATTTTTTAGAATGGGTAGATCAATTCAAACTTTTTTATTTCATGGTGGTCGCTTTAATAAAAATGAAATTTATTTTGATTATCAGACGCAGTCATTTTAGATTGCTAAGAACTTTTTCTCGTTGCTTTAAAAAAACATCTAAGAAGTACAAACATGTAATGAATGTGTTCATTGAAACTTAAAGTAAAATCTACATATCAGTTTTTTCCACCAAAAAAAAAAACTTTGTCAATTCTATGCGGCATTTA
The DNA here is from genome assembly GCA_028015215.1 of Gynostemma pentaphyllum. Taxonomy (NCBI): domain Eukaryota; kingdom Viridiplantae; phylum Streptophyta; class Magnoliopsida; order Cucurbitales; family Cucurbitaceae; genus Gynostemma; species Gynostemma pentaphyllum. The sequence continues at coordinate 67,939,415 of CM051355.1, read as the reverse complement.
TCTTCTTGAGTTAACAAATGAAAGGTTGGCATGTGTGGTGGGGTGAAATTGGATTACACGTGGAATTTTACAACTTGACAAAATTGGTCCGAAGCACCTGGTCCGAAGCACCTGGTCTAAAACACCTGGTCCAAAGCACCTCTACCTGGTCTAAAGCACCTGGTCCGAAGCACCTGGTCTAAAGCACCTGGTCCAAAGCACCTCGTCTGACCGTGGTACCTAGGCATAAAGTCCATGCACCTGAAAAGACCTGGCTACGCAGTCTTCGACATAGACCTAATACTTAAGATTGAATACAAGTATCCACTTGGGAAACGACACGTGGCTCAACCCACAAGCGACACGTAATTGAGAAGCAACACATAGCCCAATCCCGAAGCGACACGTGGCATGATGATGTCATCAACCTAATCTCCTATAAATAGGAGAAGAAATTCATTCATTAGGTAACTAATCTCGACGACTACTCTCTGGCACACTAGCTCTGCTTGTTCTGACTTTAGCATCGGAGGGTGTTAGGCCGGCACCACACCGGTGCTCTTTTCCTTTCCTGTGCAGGTACCTACGTAGCACGCCGTCGAAGCAGCGCACTACCTCCGACTCGTCCCATAAATTAAGTTCGTTGCCTACGTGGAAGCTATCCATTTTTAGGTAACAACATTTGGCGCCGTCTGTGGGGAGAGTACATAACTAAGTGCTCTACCATCAAGGATGAGTCGTAGAAGTCAGCAACACGGTGATGATATAGATGACGGTGAAAACCGTAACCCTCGTAATACGAGATATCAAACTCGTAGCACTAGAGAACGACAACAACAACAAGCTGATGAAAATCAAGAAGTAGTTAGAATTGTGCCAATGCCAGACGGAAGGGTAGATGCTCTAGAAGAGCAGGTACGGGGTGTGAATCGAGATCTTGCTAAAGTACTCGAAATTCTTACACAGAAAACTGATCATCAAGCCCCTGCTCATAATCAAGAAGTACAATCTAAAAAAGACAAAGAACCTATAGAGCGAATAGGTGAATCGCGGAATCATGAGAAGGGTGGTTCAAAGGGGAAGTCAGATCTAAATATCCAAGAAAATTCCTCTTCCTCTCATAACTCTCCTCGCAACCAGCATCCTAGTAAGAAATGAAAGTCCGACCTTAGAGAAATTCTCAATCAAAAGAGAAAAGAACATTTAGATGTTGTGAAGTCTACTGCAGAAAGTGCCCAGCCTTGGGCGCCAGAGTTGAAGAAACTCCAAGATCAACTTGGTCATATGAAGAAAGAGTATAGAGGAAAAACTCCTCTTGTACTGGAAGATTTACTCGAGCAAACTGAGTCACCATTCACTGATGATATAATGGAGGTAGAGCTTCCAACCAAGTTTAAAATGCCAACAATGACTGCCTACGATGGTTCAAAGGATCCAATCGAGCATGTTGATACATTTCGGACCTGGATGGAGCTCCAGAGAGTCCGAGATGCTATCAAGTGTAGGGCGTTCCCTCTTACATTAGGAGGCCCAGCACGCGGATGGTACAGGCAGGTCAAGCCAAGGTCTATATCTTCATTTAAAGATCTTACTCGATCTTTTGTAACTCAGTTCCTTGGTGGAAGAGATCATAAGAAACCGGCCATGCACCTTTTGACTATGCGTCAGAAGTCAGAGGAGAGTCTCCGAGACTATATAGTAAGATTCAACAGTGAGGCATTGAATGTGGAAGGTTACAGTGACGACATAGCTCTAACTTCTATGATGGCTGGCTTGAAAGATGAAAAACTTTTATGGTCTCTAGGCAAGAAAACACCTGCTACATACACAGAGCTACTTCCCGAGCGCAGAAATACATGAGCGCTAGAGAGTTACTAAATGCAAGAGAAACTCCAGATGAAGGAGGTAGTAGTAGAAATTCTGAGTATAAAAGAAAAGGCTCAACAAATGACCTCACCTGGAGGACTGACCGTCACGAGGATGACAAGAGACATAAGTCGGGAGACCAACTTGATAAGCCGAGTCTTTCTCCTAGTAAGTTTAAAAAATACACTCCCACCACAGTCCCGATCGAACAACTACTCTTGGAGATCAAAGACAAAAACTTGGTAAGGTGGCCGCCTAGGATGATAACAGGGTCAAACAAGAGGAACAAAGACAAGTATTGCCTCTTCCACAAAGACCACGGGCATACCACCTCTGATTGCTTCGATCTCAAGGAAGAAATTGAGACCCTAATTCAAAAAGGGTACTTGAAGGAATTTGTGAGAAGTAAAAGAGATGAGGAAGATAAGGACCGTGATAATCAAAATTTTCCAATTGGAGAATTAATAACCATTTTTGGGGGTCCGACTATTGAAAAGGAGCCCAAGCTCTAGAAAGGACCATGCTGGGTCACTGGGGTATTGGTCAAGACATCAACACATTGATCAAACTCATATAAAAGGCTCTACAATACCTATGAAGATGTCAAGCAACATAGATTTTATTTTAGCAATTTTATTTATTGCAATTTTTATTTCCAATAAAATCTTCTCACTAGTAAGTTCGAAAATAAAATAAATAAGATTATACCTTTTCTGCTTATTGCATTTATGAGAATTAAATTATTCGAGAACAATTAGACTCGTGTTAGATTTCAAGATATAAAACTCTACTCGAACAAGGGGCCAACTATGCGATTCTACTGCAACAAAATAAAAAATGTTCTGAGTCCATCAAGGTGGAAGAGCAAAAAGTTCTAAGTCCGCCTAGGTGGAAGAACAAAAAGAAAAAGTTCTAAGTCCGCCACGGTGGAAGAGCTAAATAAAAAAAATTCTAAGTCTACCAGGGAGTGTAGGGCTCGCACGAGCCGCACCTGGTAGAAGAATTTAAAACGACCAAAAAGTTCTAAGTCCGCCACGGTGGAAGAGCTAAATAAAAAAATTCTAAGTCTACCAGGGAGTGCAAGGCTCGCACGAGCCGCACCTGGTAGAAGAATTTAAAACGACTAAAAAGTTCTAAGTCCGCCACGGTGGAAGAGCTAAATAAAAAAATTCTAAGTCTACCAGGGAGTGCAGGGCTCGCAAGAGCCGCACCTGGTAGAAGAATTTAAAACGACTAAAAAGTTCTAAGTCCGCCACGGTGGAAGAGCTAAATAAAAAAATTCTAAGTCTACCAGGGAGTGTAGGGCTCGCACGAGCCGTACCTGGTAGAAGAATTTAAAACGACTAAAAAGTTCTAAGTCTGCCACGGTGGAAGATCTAAATAAAAAAATTCTAAGTCTACCAGGGAGTGCAGGGCTCGCACGAGCCGCACCTGGTAGAAGAATTTAAAACGACTAAAAAGTTCTAAGTCCGCCACGGTGGAAGAGCTAAATAAAAAAATTCTAAGTCTACCAGGGAGTGCAGGGCTCGCACGAGCCGCACCTGGTAGAAGAATTTAAAACGACTAAAAAGTTCTAAGTCCGCCACTGTGGAAGAGCTAAATAAAAAAATTCTAAGTATACCAGGGAGTGCAGGGCTCGCACGAGCCGCACCTGGTAGAAGAATTTAAAACGACTAAAAAGTTCTAAGTCCGCCACGGTGGAAGAGCTAAAATAAAAAAATTCTAAGTCTATCAGGGAGTGCAGGGCTCGCACGAGCCGCACCTAGTAGAAGAATTTAAAATGACTAAAAAGTTTTAAGTCCGCCACGGTGGAAGAGCTAAATAAAAAAAATTCTAAGTATACCAGGGAGTGCAGGGCTCCCACGAGCCGCAGCTGGTAGAAGAATTTAAAACGACTAAAAAATTCTAAGTCTACTAAGAGCAACACCTCGTAGAAGCTACACCTACGAAGAACACTTAGAAAATTGGAAGTTAAATCAATCAAAACTCAACGAGAAATTAACTCTTAGAAACAAAGTTGAGTTTGGTTGGAAAAAAAAAGTCAACATGTTGACTGTTGACCGGTCAACGAAACGGGTCAGTCAAAAACCCACGGGTTAAAGACTGACCCGCATGTCTTCTTAAAAAAAAAAGGTGAAGACAAAAGGAGCATTAGAAGACAAGTTGGGGGAGTAAAAACCCGCGGGTCAAAACTTGACCCGCGGGTAAATGAACCTGCTGAAAAAAAAAAAAAATTGAGTAGGGGCGCGGGTCAAAACCACCAGTAGGTGGAGTTGGAAAAAAAAAAGAAAAAAAAAATTCTAATGTATAAAGTTCTTGTCACCGACGCAAGGTAAGCTTTATAAAGGCTGCTGCGTCCCGACGAAGAAGAAAAAAAAAAAAAAACTTTTTTTTTTATTCATTTATTATTATTATTTTTTTTCCCTTCCCTCTTCTCTATCAATCCTTTTCTTATTCTACCCTCTTTATTCCTCCTTACACTATTATCAATCCCCTTACTTCTCAAGCTTTGTAATTCGAATTTAATATTTTCGATTTCAAGAGAATTTTTACTCTTAAAATCAAAGGGGGCGAGTATGTGATGATTAAATGTGACGACTTGGACATACAACCCAACTCCAAAACGACCAGAGACAGAAAATTCAACCTACCAAGATTCAACACTTGGTATTTTCTCAAAATAAATTATGACAGAAAATTCAAGTTACAGAGGAGAAAATTCAAGCTACAAACTCTCAAAATTTTGATGAGTGCAACGGTAGAAAATTCAAGCTACAAAATTCAACACTTAGAATATTTTCAGAAATATCACCGAAGAAAAATTCTACTTTGAAAGGATACTCCCAAGTAGCATTGAACTTGCATCTCAACTCAACTCGGGAGTAGGGGGCCTCTGTGGTGGGGTGAAATTGGATTACACGTGGAATTTTACAACTTGACAAAATTGGTCTAAAGCACTTGGTCCAAAGCACCTGGTCCGAAGCACCTGGTCCGAAGCACCTGGTCTAAAGCACCTGGTCCGAAGCACCTGGTCCGAAGCACCTGGTCTAAAGCACCTGGTCCAAAGCACCTCTACCTGGTCTAAAGCACCTGGTCCGAAGCACCTGGTCTAAAGCATCTGGTTTAAAGCACCTGGTCCAACGCACCTCGTCTGACTGTGGTACCTAGGCATAAAGTCCATGCACCTGAAAAGACCTGGCTACGCAGTCTTCGACATAGACCTAATACTTAAGATTGAATACAAGTATCCACTTGGGAAACGACACGTGGCGCAACCCACAAGCGACACGTAATTGAGAAGCAACACATAGCCCAATCCCGAAGCGACACGTGGCACGATGATGTCATCAACCTAATCTCCTATAAATAGGAGAAGAAATTCATTCATTAGGTAACTAATCTCGACGACTACTCTCTGGCACACTAGCTCTGCTTGCTCTGACTTTAGCATCGGAGGGTGTTAGGCCGGCACCACACCGGTGCTCTTTTCCTTTCCTGTGCAGGTACCTACGTAGCACGCCGTCGAAGCAGCGCACTACCTCCGACTCGTCCCATAAATTAAGTTCGTTGCCTACGTGGAAGCTATCCATTTTTAGGTAACAACAGCATGCTTTCAATCATCTACTCTATCATGCTCTTCTATGTCTTTTTCCCTGAATCGAAAGATTTTGTGTATGGATCCATAATTGTTTTTTCAGGCTTTCGTGGTCTTAGGGACCTTGCTCTTTTTGTTATATCCAATTCGTTTAAAACAATACACTTTTTAACATAATTAAAATCGATAATCTATTTAACAATAATAAATTCAAAAATGAAAACAATAATCCCAAAACCACAGTTTATAAAGTATCGGGTATTTAATAAACTTAAATGGTATATTACGTATAATAGTATCGTACAAAATTAATTGGTTAATAAAATTAAATTCTAGAAAAAACTTGAAAGTATACTTTATATATGTGTTGTGTATCCCCACTGATGTATTTTATCATCATCAAGTATTTCATTATAATGGTTGATTTCCTCGAAATAATTCATCCATATGCAGTAGTATCCAAAATATTCCAGTCTAACATTTTAAAGTTGTATAACTATGCATAACCTAGTCATGCATAACCATCAAATGTCTGTTTCCAATACAAAAATAACTCATACATTCGCAGTCTAGTTTTAAACTTAAAAGTTTACATAACCATGTCAGTTCTTCTCTTCCTCTTGTGTTAGAATGTGAAAAGAAGAGCTGTCTTTCAATTCTTGAATTATGCTTTTTTTCCGCTTCTCCCCGGATCCAAACGCCTTTGTATATGGCTCTGAGGTTGATCTTCATGGTTTTCTTGGCCTCATGGATCTTGCCCTTTTTGCTACCTCCTGTTAATTTTACATTGTTAAATAGTTGTACAATATTAAATAATATATCATGTTTAATATTTTTCAATTATAATTGTACCTCTCTTGCTTGAGTGTTCTTTTTTCTGTTTACTTTCTTTACTGCAGCAGCATCTTTATCCTTCTCTTTATTTCCTTCCTTTTCTTCTGTATCTTCTGTTGTTTTGTGTATGGATTTGTCTTTTTATCTTTTTGCAAGCATTGAAGCTTTACAATGTAAGGAGGTCCCTGTTACATTTTAGAGAAATTTCATATTTCAAACTGATTTACACTTGAAATAGAGTTACAAATATAAATTAACTATGTTTAACAATATTCGATTATTGATTGAAATACTTTATCTATCTATTTCTAAATTTAAGAATATGTTTAACAATGTTATATATTTATTTTTTTTAAACTTCAGACATTCATGATTTTGATTACAGATTGAAAAATATAATCTTTTTTTCTACATTGTCAAATACTTACCTTGTAATTTCTATTATGAGAAGCCGTCGATCTCTTGGTACCCATTTTTGCTTTCTGTACGCTCTGTTTTCCTTTTTCTTTTTCTTGATTCTTCCATTTGGATACCTTCTTTCTTTTCTTTTTTTTCTTCCTCAATCTCTTTGATTTCTTAAAAAAAATTATTCTCCATCACTGTTATATTCTTCTTTCACCATCTCCTCAATAATCTCTTCCTCTGATTCTTCAGTTGGTTCTTCTTCTTCTTCTTGATTAGTATACTCTTCTTCCTCATCTGAAACCCTGTTTTTTCCCCAAATTTCTGTTAATTTTTTTTTCCTTTCAAAAATATGTTAAAGATCGTACCTTTTCTTTTTGTTCATCAGGCTCATTGCTTTTTCTTCCACTTTGTTCTCCTTGTTTGTCAATTTCATTTTCTTCCTTGCTTCCAAGATTTCTTTCTTTGTAACCATTGTTTCAGAGGTCTCAAAGGCTTGTGGATTTTTTTTATTTTCTTTTAGAGAACTGAAAAGATTTTTGTAAAACCTAAGAAGAAGCAAATCCTCCCCCAATATTTTTTGAAATACGAAATCGGTAAACCCTCCCCAAATTTCTGCTCCTAATTTTTAATTTTTCATTTAATGCTTGTCAATCATCCTGTTTTCACGTTTACCATAATTGGCTAAGTCATTTATTCACATGCGAGGGCATTTCGGTCAGCTTTTGTTTCCAACAGGTGGCGCGCGACTATTTATTTAATTAATTTTGATCATCCGGTTTTATAGTAAATAGTAGGCATTAAATATACATGTTATTACCCCTTTTAAAAATTGTATTAACGAAACTATCATGCAATTTTTATTTACTAATAAACAGTTGTGAGTTAAATGCCTTCAATTTATAATTAAATATGGGGCTCTTGCAAAAATAGCAAAAATAGGTTCAATATTTGTAAAAATAGCAGGAAAAAAACATATTTGCAAAAATAGCAGAAAAATTTAATTCACATCTAAAAAATTACAAAATTGCCACTAGTAATCAGTGATTAGTAATCACTGATTATTGATATCCTGATATTTTGTGCAGTAATCACTGATTACCACTGATTATTTTATAAGTTATCACTGATATCTCTGATAACATGAATGAGGGTTTTTAAAAATCTGTTATATTTGCAAATACTTTTTAAAACTGCTATATTTATAAATATTGCTAAAAATTCTGCTACCCAATAAAATTTTCTATTAAATATTATCTATACGAAAAAACTATATACTCAAAATATATTATTTATTTTTTTAATCATTAGAAAGACGGTAGAATTCTAGTAGCTTTAAAAGGAAGGTAAGATAGGAAAATAACAAGAGAACTCGTTAAGAGAGAGAAAAAAATATTAGGTGAAAAAAGAATAAAATAATTGGAAATGGGTAAATAATAAGTAATGGCATATATATTTTTTAAAATTTATTTATTTAATTTATGAGTTATAAATTTTTGAGAAAAAATCAATTTACACTCTTGAACTTTACATGATGTGTCAATTTAAACCCTAAACTTTCAATGTAATCAATTTACACTCTGAACTTTAATAAATGAATCAATTTACTCCCATTATTAGTAAGCTTATTATTATTTTTGAAAATTTTAGATAGACGTAAGTGTTTTTATATCTACTAATGGAAACAATTATTGAGAAAAAAAATGAAATTTCAATTACCTTTCGACTTTATACAAATGTGTTTATTAATTACATATATTAGATAAAAAAGAATTATCAATAATAAGACAAAATACAAATAAATCTACTAGACTTTACATAATTAATAAACAAATAAAATAATATTGTTTGGTCAAAGAAAGCCTCTTTCACAATCATCCATGGCTTCTTCTTCAAATCTCCAATTGTATTGTATAAATCAACATCCATATTTCTCATCAAGAACCAGATCAACAATCCCATCACGCTCAAAATTCACATTTTTCTGCTAAAAAACATGCACAGATCTTGCACTTTCATCTCTCTCCAAGTGGTTTAAATGCTTAAAAAAACGTAAATAAAGAACCAATTATACATTCTCATTAATAAAAAAAATTAAATGGATTGTAATTGGAATTTTCTTATATTTTTACACATTAATTACTCTCCCACACTATGTGCTATAGAAAATCTTGCACAATTAAATTAATAACATATTGTAAATGCATGCAGTAAATAAAGAACCAATCATTTATTGTTCTTCTATTTAAGCCAAAAATCATATAATCAAATGTATTAATTATTTCCATTAAAAATGAGTCACAAAATAAACAAGAAGAAGAAGTCGATGAAGAAGGTCCCTTTTTTACCTCTAAACCCTATCATGGAAGAAACTGAAATGGATCTAGAGAAAAATATAATAGAGTCGTTTGTGAGTCATGAATTGAAGTCAAAGAAACAAGTGATGCTTCGTAAAATTTGGGCTCTTTTATATGCTATTTCATTGAGTTTCACCCTAATGTATGTAATGCGTATAACTTTTGTTAGACTAAGGGCCAGTGAAATCCAAATTGTATGCGTATAGTTTATTTTTTCTAAATTATAAATAATAATGTCTCTTCAGTGAAATCCAAATTTTATTAATAACTATATAGTTTTATGTCATGAACTTCATAATTGTTATAATTTTATTATTTCATATTTGTACTTTTAGTTAAATATTTCAAATTTGTTAATTATTATATAAAATTAGTTAAACACCTCTATGATACACAATAAAATTAATTTTGATTGTTATTCTTATTATTAGATTAAAAAAAACATTTGAAATGAAAAATAATCTCAATGATTTGAGAGATTAATATATATTTTTTAATATACTAAGAAATTATTTTAAAATTTGTCTCTATTTTGAAGACATGTATACTTTTATAATTAACATAATTTCTAGTAAATTTTTTTTATCCATTTTATAACTTTATATTAGGCACAAGTCAAAATCTAAAAATCTAACTTTATATTAATTTGTAATATAATATATCGAAACCGGCGTGGAGTTGACATTTTATACAATCCTTTCTTTATATAGATTTTTGCCCCCCCGAAAAAAAAATTCTAGCCTCGCCACTGCTTGAAGTTGAAGAGAGAATACCCCATAAAAAAAAAGACTAAAAGTCCTAAATGTTAAGGTAATAAATAATATTAAGTTGTAATCGAAAAGGAAGGAATTAAAATATGTAACAATCCCGACTCCAAATAATAAATTAAAATACGATCGATTGTCACGGCATTAAGTGATTATCATTCATCATTGTCAACCAATTATTGATCGCTAATTAATAATTGATAAACATATTAATTCAATTACTGAATTATGTAAATGAATAGTTATAACGTGAAGCGATTATGACATATTATAGTCAATCAACGATGTATCACAATCAATCATTTGTTTTAAAAAACACTAATTTACAATTACTTTATAAAAATATTGTATTTGTACATATAATTTTATTATAATTATTTTCATGCATAATTTTATTATTTCTACTTTTCGAAATTTTAAGCCATGGCAAAATATAATAAAAAATGATCAGCACTAAAAATATAAACATAGCTCATTAATGATAATAAAGTAAATGACAAAAGTAAAAAAAAGTCTAAATATAATAAAAAAATAAAATTCCAATGCTTATTTATTTTTAAAATATTACATTACATCATATATAAGGAAGGCGGGCGGTATTATTCTTCTATAGTCTATATATGCATGGAAAACTAAAAGAAATTCTTGATATAGACTATTACACCAAGAATAAAATAAGCTATCAATTTCTCAAGATTGTTTGGGAGATTAAGGGTTGTAGCGACAACAATGCTGATGAAAGAAGAAAAAAAATTGTACTCATCTTCATATTTATACAATTCAAATGAACAAATATTTGTAACACAAAAACTAATCAACAATTTCAAAAAATTTAAATCATTTTCCAACTTGTTGATTGAAATCTAACCACAAATAAAAAGAATTGGAGTTGATTTCAACATTCTCGAACAAAAAGAAGTCAATTTCAGCTTCTTATTATCTGATCTAACGGGTTATACATAGGATATGCAGATACCAGACTTACAACAACAAATGTTATAAAAAAACTCCCTATAGAAATATTTGGTAACTCTACCTCTGCCTCTTCCGGTGTTTGTTTGAAAAAAATTAGTCTAACAAAAGTTATACGCATTACATATATTAGGGTGAAACTCAATGAAATAGCATATAAAAGAGCCCAAATTTTACAAAGCATCACTTGTTTCTTCGACGTCAATTCATGACTCACAAACTACTCTATTATATTTTTCTCTAGATCCCATTTCAGTTTCTTCCATGATAGGGTTTAGAGGTAAAAAAGGGACCTTCTTCTTCGACTTCTTCTTCTTATTTATTTTGTGACGCATTTTTGGTATGTTCGATGAATGGAAATAATTAATACATTTGATTATATGATTTTTGGCTTAAATAGAAGAACAATAATAATTATGTGTGATTGGTTCTTTATTTACTGCATGCATTTGCAGTATGCTATTAATTTAATTGTGCAAGATTTTCTATAGCACATAGTGTGGGAGAGTAATTAATGTTTAAATGGTAAAAATATAAGTTTGGCCCTTTCATTATTCAATTTACGTCCATACAATTTTTTATTAACTAAATATGTATAATTTTTTATTTACATTTTTTTTATGCATCACCAACCATTTTGAGAGATATGAAAGTGTAAGATCTGTGCATTTTTTTTAGAAGAAAAATGTGAATTTTGAGCATGATGGGATTGTTGAGTTGGTTCTTGATGAGAGATATGGATGTTGATTTATAAAATATAAATGGAGATTTGAAGAAGAAGAAGCCATGGATGATTGTGAAGGAGGCTTTCTTGGACCAAACAATATTATTTTATTTGTTTATCAATTATGTAAAATCTATTAGATTTATTTGTATTTTGTCATATTATTGATAATTGTTTTTATCTAATGTATAAATAATTGATAAACATTTGTGTAAAATCGAAATGTATGTACTCCTAATTATTTGTTATCAATATATCATATTTTTCAATTTTTTATCAACGTACGATACACACTATTAACGACCATGGAAAAAGATGAATATTTTTCATGTTTGTAATTGATATCTATGAAGTTATAACTTGTATACATTTTAAAAAAGGGTGCCATTTTTTTTTTACTAATTTCATTTTTATTTGAAAAAAAAATAAACTTGAAAATTAAGATAACTAAAATCAAAAAAATCAAAAATCAAATTTAAATTAATAAACACAAATAAATAAATAGTCTTATGCAAGTATTCTAAAAAAATATTAATTGAATTAATAAAATAAAAAATATAAACTAAAGGTAGAAAGGAGAAAATTTATAGTACTACCGTTGTATCGAAGATTTTATATATTTCTTTCATTAATTATATGTCATGTGTATTTATTACCAATAAAAAATAAATAATGAGTTCACAACTTTTAATTACCTCCACATGTCTTGTTAGTACCTAAGAGAGTAGGTAAAATGGTACTAGAAATTTTCCATATGTTTTTTTTTACCACAGAAATTTTCCATATGTTGAGATTGAGATAATATCACATATGAAGATTAATTGAGACTGAGATAATATCACATATGATGATTAATTGAGACTGAGATAATATCACATATGTTGTCTTCATTTATATCTAATCTTAAATCAAAATCATTTTTTTCCCTTCACATTATCATTTAATCTTCCCATTTTCTTCTCAAAAATATAATTTCAGACTAAATCTTTTTTTCTTTTTTAACTATCTTTAAAATAACATTATTCCAAATCTAATCCCCAAATCAAATCTTATTTCATATTTATTTAGGAAACCCCAAATTAAAATAAAACCAATTGTATAATTAAAAAATTTTAAAAAATAGAACACCAATTATCGAAAAATCATTTTTTTATTCTTAGAAATAAATGAATTTTATTAATTGTAGATAAAACTATGGGTATTTACAAGTATTTTTAAATCACAGGGGTGCGATTTGCAATTTAGACAAACCACATGAATATAATTTACAATTATCCCTAATGATAAATTAATAAAAACAAACTCAAGGCCTTGTTGATTGATCTTTAGCGATACAATCCTTATTTCCTTTAATTATATGGGAAATAAATGTAGGGTGGTATTATATATTGTGTTGAAATGAGTTAAACATATGATAATTTGATATATATATATATATATATATGTGTGTGTGTGTGTGTGTGTGTTTTTTTATTTTTTTATTTTGTAGAATGTATTATGAGAATAATTATGTGTGTGTTTATTTTGTAGAATGTATAATGAGAATAAATATTATTTAATTAAGGGTAAAATGCAAATAGACCCCTGTGGTTTGAGCCAAATACATGAACACTAATTTGAAAATAGTAAATCATACCCCTGTACTTTTTTTTTTCAAGGAGACCTCTCCCGTTCAACGCTATAAATTTTCTTTTAGCCATAACTTCTTCGTTTGAACTCCGATTTGGATGATTCAAAATTTTTTTAAATCCTCATTTCGAGCTCTACGTTATGATTACTTCATAACTTCAATATCGTTAATAAATAAAAGATTTTAGGGGCATGGACTCAAATGACACATTTTATAAAACTAATTCCCTAAATAGCACCCTCTTTTCAAAATTCCCCAAATGACATTTTTTCTAATATAACAAAATTAATTGTTTTCATTAAATTTACAAAAATGTCACTCATTTATTAATTCACTATATTTGTTCTCTTATTCACTATTTAGTGAATTAAAATATGAACTTTATTAATTCACTAAATTTTCTCTATTAGTCAATAATTTAGTGAATTAAAATTTGAGTTTTATTAGTTCAATAAAATTTCTCCCTTCATCAATAATTTATTAAACTAAATTACTACACATAATTGAGATACTTCATATTGATTTAATCACAAATTTAGTAGTTAACATTCATAACAAAAACTCATAGTATCTTAGACTTAATCACACACAACACACTCAATCATTTAGACTTAATCACACATAACAAACTCAATCATTTAGACTTAATCACACATAACACACTCAATCATAGTTTTTTTTACAAACTAGAACTAATTATTGAATTACATTTATAATTCACTATGATAGTGAATTGGGGGAAATAAAATAGTGAATAGTGAAAAATAGAACCATCCTTTTCATTAAATCCTTAACTGTTTTTCCGAAACTACTAAGTCGTTAACATTCATAACAAAAACTCATAGTATCTTAGACTTAATCACACACAACAAAAACTCATAGTATCTTAGACCTAATCACACACAACACACTCAATCATAGTTTTTTTTTGCAAATTAGGACTAATTATTGAATTACATTTATTCAATATCTATTATAGTGAATTGGGGGAAATAAAATAGTGAATAGTGAAAAATAGAACCATCCTTTTCATTAATCTTTAACTGTTTTTCCAAAACTACTAAGTCATTAACATTCATAACAAAAACTCATAGTACCTTAGACTTAATCACACACAACACACTTAATCATAGTTTTTTTTACAAACTAGGATTAATTATTGAATCACATTTATAATTCACTATTATAGTGAATTGGGGGAAATAAATAGTGAATAGTAAAAAATAGAACCATCATTTTCATTAAATCCTTAACTGTTTTTCCAAAACTACTAAGTCGTTAACATTCATAACAAAAACTCAATCATTTAGACTTAATCACACACAACACACTCAATCATAGTTTTTTTTACAAACTATGATTAATTTTTGTAATTCACTATTATAGTGAATTGGGGGAAATAAAATAGTGAATAGTAAAAAATAGAACCATCCTTTTCATTAAATCTTTAACTGTTTTTCTAAAACTACTAAGTCGTTAGCATTCATAACAAAAACTCATAGTATCTTAGACTTAATCACACACAACACACTCAATCATTTAAACTTAATCACACACAACACACTCAATCATAGTTTTTTTACAAACTATGATTAATTTTTGTAATTCACTATTATAGTGAATTGGGGGAAATAAAATAGTGAATAGTAAAAAATAGAACCATCCTTTCATTAAAGGGGCATGGACTCAAATGACACATTTTATAAAACTAATTCCTTAAATAGCACCCTCTTTTCATAATTCCCCAAATGACATTTTTTTAATATAACAAAATTAATTGTTATCATTAAATTTACAAAAATGCCACTGATTTATTAATTCACTATATTTGTTCTCTTATTCAATAATTTAGTGAATTACCACTCATTTATTAATTCACTATATTTGTTCTTTTATTCAATAATTTAGTGAATTACCACTCATTTATTAAGTCACTATATTTGTTCTCTTATTTAATAATTTAGTGAAATAAAATCTGAACTTTATTAATACACTAAATTTTCCCCTTTAGTCAATCATTTATTGAATTAAAATTTGGGACACAGACTCAAATGACATTTTTTATAAAACTAATTCCTTAAATAGCACCCTCTTTTCATAATTCCCCAAATGACATTTTTTTAATATAACAAAATTAATTGTTTTCATTAAATTTACAAAAATGCCACTGATTTATTAATTCACTATATTTGTTCTCTTATTCAATAATTTAGTGAATTACCACTCATTTATTAATTCACTATATTTGTTCTCTTATTCAATAATTTAGTGAATTACCACTCATTTATTAATTCACTATATTTGTTCTCTTATTCAATAATTTAGTGAAATAAAATCTGAACTTTATTAATACACTAAATTTTCCCCTCTAGTCAATCATTTATTGAATTAAAAATTGGGACACAGACTCAAATGACATATTTTATAAAGCTAATTCCCCATATAGCTCCTTTTCATAATTCCCCAAATGACATTTTTTCTAATATAACAAAATTAATTATTTTCATTAAATTTACAAAAATGTCACTCATTTATTAATTCACTATATTTATTCTCTATTCAATAATTTAGTGAATTAAAATGAACTTTATTAATTCACTAAATTTTCTCCTTTAGTCAATAATTTATTGAATTAAAATTTTGAGTTTAATTAATTTAATAAAAATTCCCCTTCATTAATAATTTATTGAATTAAACTACTATATATAATTGAGGTACCTCATATTGATTTTAATTCAATGAGTTATTGAATTGAAATAATATTTTCATGTAGTTGTAAGATAGTATCAAGATTTTTATTCAGTGGGCTATTGAACTCAACTCAATAAATTATTGAATTGTAAATCTCAACACAAATATCCATTTACACCTCTATACAACATCAACAATCCACTAAAATTTATAACAAACACAAAAAATAATTAAAAAAATGACATCTTCATGTGTCGACTCTCGTTAGGCCTCTCTTCACATTTTTCTTCTTCTTTATCTCCAATTCACATATAGCTTAGCACTTGTAAAGCAACAGTGCACGATAAAAGCTCAATGAACTATGTTCAAAATAAAAAGAAGAAATGTAATTTAATAACCTAGTCAACCCAGTATAAATTATTGAATTAAAATCAATATTAGGTATCTCAAATGTACATTATAGTTTAATTCACTAAATTATTCCCTTTAATTCACTATATTATTCCCTTTAATTCACTATATTATTCCCTTTAATTAAATAACTTATTGAATTAAAATCAATATCAGGTATCTCAAATGTATATTATAATTTAATTCACTAAATTATTCCATTTAACTCAATAATTTATTGAATTAGAATCTATATTAGGTATCTCAAATGTACGTTATAATTTAATTCACTATATTATTCTCTTTCATTCAATAACTTATTGAATTAAAATCAATATCAAGTATCTCAAATGTACATTATAATTTAATTCACTAAATTATTCCATTTAACTCAATAATTTATTGAATTAGAATCAATATTAGGTATCTCAAATGTACATTATAATTTAATTCACTAAATTATTCTCTTTAATTCACTATATTATTCCCAACAAACAGCAGATTAGGCGGAGACGACACAATAGGAGTCCTAATTTAGGACCATCTTCAACGAACTGAGCGAATCTAAAATCCGTCAAGATTGTGCAGTTGAGAGATTTAAAAAATCCAAAATCCATGGACCCAACGAACAACAAATTACCCGAAATCTCCATTTTTTTGTTTTGAACTGGAATGGAAGCTCGATTCGTATGGGGGAAATATTATGAGTTTGAAGGAGAGTGAAGTGGAGGGGAAGGGAGCAGTTGAGAGATTTCTAAAAAAAAAAATGTCATTTGGGGGATTTTTTAAAACTCAAGCTATTTAAGACATTAATCCTAATAAAAGTGTCATTATAGGCAAATTCTCATTTAAAAAAATTTAGGTCTCCAAATGTCTATCTCAAAAATCACAAATTCTCATCAACAATAAAGTCTCTGCATTATGACAGAATTAACGAGAATCATTAGCTTTGATCACAAGTACAAATACAAAGGCACCATAACGTGCAAATGTCCCTCCCGACCGCTGATGGTTGAGATTGAAATTTCAAGTCCTTCGCTCGGGACCATGCCTTGATTTTTATCATTGTCCAGCTGTGGATTTTCTTTGTAATTCATTAACTTAGTGCTCAAACCATTAACTATTCTTATCAGTCGAGAGTTTGGGATAAATTTATCATCAGTCTTGATATGGTTATGATTAATTTTTCTAAAGAGGTGTTCAATATGTACTTTGAACAAATTTGGGGATGTTGGTGTTCAAATTCTTGTCTTCTGCTGAAGCATCAGAGAGATTTAGAAATAAACTCTAGTAAATTAGAAGACAAACTATCACAAATTCACCTCCCCCATGCAAATTCAAACAATTCATTTTTCTCTTTTTACAAATTTTCTCCAACTCTGTGTTCTCAGAAACCAAACAACAAATAGAGTTCAAATAAATCATCTCTCATACATGATTATAAAAAACAAAAACAAAAACATTTCCTGCTCACCTATCCACTTCGATTCCATATGAAGGAATTCAATATAATTCAATTCAATATTACCAATGAAACCTTTGTAATCTTCCTTGCAAATTCGAACAATCAAATTCCAAACTTCAAACAGCAAAATAAGAAAGTTATCATCTCCTGAATTAAATATCAAGAAGCTCAAAATATTTGAGAGAGAGATTTCAGAGAATGAAACTTTCAATCTCGAAATCTTCTGAATTTCGAATCGATTAGATTTTGAGAGATAAGTAAGGAGATAACACTCATATTATGGCTAAATCTACCTTACCACACATTTGATTTATTCTTTTCATCTCGACCGAAAACAAAAATCCCAGCAACCTCGTTAAAACCGTCCCATGGCCATCTCAGATCTGTAATTTCATATCTCAAAACTCGGCTCAGTCATCATCACCCACGAAATCAAATCTACAACATTCTTGTTCGATTCAAATTTCATGAAATCAGATCTCCACGGCGAAGCCTTTATCAACCGTTATTCCATCGCAGCCTCCGGATTGCGAACTCCATTGTTGTCGATCGAAGTTTCATCGTAGTAGCCCTTTCGCTAATTTTCATAACGACCCAGATCCTAACTCCTGATGGTGAGAGTTGAAGATTTTCAGTAACGATAAAAGAAGAAAAAAAAGTCTCAGGAAAAAGAAAAACGAAAAATGTTATTTGGGGAATATATAAAAATTGAAGCTATTAGAATCATTAACCTAAAAAAAAATGTCATTTAAGTCCATTTCCCAAGATTTTATTATCATCAAAATACCAGGTATGATTTACACCATTAACGCTTTTGGTTACTAGTTATTTAGAAGTTTTGAATTGACCATAACTTAGAGTCCGAAATAAGGATTCCAAAACATTTTGAATAATCCAAATCAGAGTTCAAATGAAGAAATTATGGCTAAAATAAAATTTTTAGTGTTGGAGGGGAGGGGTCTCATTGAAAAAAAATTGAAGTATAGGAGTATAATTTGCTATTTTCCAACCACAGGAGTGTTCATGCATTTGGCACAAACCACAGGGGCTATTTGTATTTTACCCTTTAATTAATACATCTTTAAATATTTGGATATCTTCACCTTCGTTCTCATATCACTATACATCAAATATTGTTTTATCTTTTATGATGACATTTCTTAACCTGATATTGAATTGGGGTGATTTGTTAACTGGATTTTTTAAAATCAGTTTTTCATTAATTATATGTAGGGTGTTCGAAAAACAAGATGAATTGATAAATCAGACCGAATTGAACCGGTCAATTTGATTTGGTTTTAGTCTAATAATCGATCTGTTTAGCTAAGAATATAAAAGAACCGAAAGTTTCCAAATTTTTTTTCGGTTTGAAAGATAAAATATACCGAATGTAACCGAATCGAACCAAATTTAGAATAAAAGAAAAATCATTTTATTATAATCCCTTTTTTACTCATTGATCCATCTACCCACCCCATCTTTTCAATTAAAATCTTGAGATTCCATCCTCTCTTTTCAATCAGCTTCGAGCCCCACCCCCTTTTATCTGAAATTTCTGCACTATCAACAAATAGAAGCTATAGTCGGTTAGGTTAGGAATAGGATATTATTACAAGATTTTTTTTTAAATTTATTTATTGTTTAAACCTTTACTCTTTAATTAAGAGACAAATTACAACTACAAGAAAGAGAAAGGCTATGGCAATGGCTTCTTCCCTTTATACTTCAGATACTCCAAGTTTTTTCAAAATGATTTTACCTCTTACTCTCAACCAACAAAAAATGGTAATTTTTTTTTTTTATATTATCATCTAACTCTATTTCTAAAGCTTTGAAATTTGATTTTTTTTAGAATATTCCCAACAAGTTTGTTAGAAAGTATGGAAAAGAAGCATTAGGGAAAAGAAAGGTATGTTTGAAGATGCCAAGTGGTGAAGAATGGGATGTGGGATTGACAAAAAGTAGAAGTGATGAAAATGGAGAAATGATGATTTGGTTTCAAAAGCGTTGGCAAGATTTTGTTGATTATTACTCTATTCAATTAGGTTACTTTTTAGTTTTTAGTTATCATGGAAATTCTTCCTTCTTTATTCATATATTTGATCAAACCAGTTTGGAAATCCAATATCCCCTTCTCAAAATCCATCATTCTTCCAAAAGAAAGCTCTCTAAAGGTATCATATAACTATCTTTTTTTTCTAGGGGTGTAAATGGGGCGGGGTGGGGCGGGGCGGGGTCCCCCGTTTATCCCCCGCCCCGTTTAAGGGGGAAAAAAAGAATAACTTAAACGGGGCGGGGCGGGGCCCCGCGGGGCAACTTCTTAAGACCCCGACCCCGCCCCATATATTAAATGGGGGAAATTTTTTCCCCCTGCCCTTGCCCCTGCCCCATTTATGAAGCGGGTTTTGCAGGGGCTGGGCGGGGCGGGGAAGCGGGGTCGGGGTTTTTGCTTTCACCCCTATTTTTTTCTATCTTATTTTGTTTTTAAAACTTTGTTTATTTCTCTAACCAAAGGAAAAATATGTTGATTTTAGAGATGGTAGATTTGGAAGTTGAAGATAGATCTAGTTGTTACACGAAGCAACCATTGAGTACAAATCAGCTAGCAAGAATGAAAGAAAAAGCTTTGAATTTTCAATCTATGATTTCAAATCCTTCTTTTGTAATTCAGATGTGCAAGTCATATATCTATCCAGGAACACGAAATTTGGTAAGCTTAGTACTCGTTATGAAACATTTTTAAACGCTTTTAAAAACTATCCCAAATAGACCTTTAATATGTTTCAATTTTTTGTTTTTAAGTGCATTCTCAAATCATCACCATTTTCCTTTTAGGGTTAACTTTTAAAAGTGTTTTTATTAATGGTTGTTAAAAACACTTTCTTTATTAAAAACACTTTTAAAAGCTATCCCCAAACGGGCACTTACTAATTTGATAACTGCCCATTTTTATTATTCTTTTGAAGAATGTACCAAGAAGCTTTGGGCATGTGTATCTGAAGGAGCCAGAAGATATTGTTCTTCGAGTTTCCGACGCAGGTCGAACTTGGAATGTTCGTTACGCCATGTACAAAACTACTAATGGGATTAATGGTGACATGAGGGCTGGTTGGAAGGAATTCGCTCGTGACAATAACTTGCAAGAAGGCGATGTTTGCGTTTTCGAGTTAATTAGAAGCGAAAATTATTGGGAGAAATTAATAGTCCATGACTGATTTTTTTTTTTTTTTTGAAGACGTCCATGACTGAATTTAAGAGAAACGAATTACCTAATTGCTGAAGTGTACCTTACTTCTTGATCGAAAGCGATTATTGTACCGTACGGGTTTTGGATCTTCCAATCCCTTTGCAATCACTGTTCTCTGTAGATTTCTCACAGAGAGAATATCTTCTCTGATAGGATGAGAAGTTACATACTGATTACACAGGATTGGGGACCATAACCCCTTTTTGTAAACTGACAAATAACTAATGATCAGTTATAGATTTTAATTATTTCCAATTTTGCCCCTTATCAAATTAGAAATACTAAAGGTATCTATACTTATATAATTCCATGGAAGTATGTAATTATTCTTAAGCCAACATTAAAACATTAATAGATCACTTTATTTGGCTAACTCATGATAGCAATTACATTTAATAATTACATGTGTGGTCCCATATATTGAATTTTTCCAACAATCTCCCACTGGACCACATATGTAACTTTACAAATGTATTTAACTTTATGAGCTCCCATAAGATGCTATCAAAATAAAGAGTATCTTGACAATCTCGTCAATTAGTTATATCAGTATTGGATCAAAGCGGCCTTCGTCACATTTATCCTAACTAAACCCATCAATGGTCACAAACACCAATATAACTAAATGACATAGATCAACCATGGATGCATAGCATGAAAATTATATGTAGTGTTATCTTTACATATCCATTCCAACTGGTCCAACCTTACTTTAGTGAGATAAAAACTTTAACTCAATGTAACAGAGTGAAATTAACTTATTTTCCTTATTTCTGTTCAGAAAAATATTTAAAATACTTGAACAATATATCCATAAAACCATATATAGAGCAATAAAAAATTACTCAAACTCCCACTGAAATGAGATATCCTGATATATGATAACACCTTATGAGCGATATGCTCATGAAAGACCTTGAAGTGGACCCACTATCGTGGAGTTTGACTGAATGTGCTCTATTGATATTTGTTCACTCTGTTTCTTTCCTTCACAACTAGGAACATACAAGCTCCTCTTGTTTTTAGAATATGACATAACTAATTTATTATCACGATAAACTTTGAGTGATCTTTCAACACCCTCTAAAATGTGCAGCCTCGTGATTAATATTCAGAACCATAATCAATGATTAAGATGCCTCATTGTTTGCTGCCTTAATAGAATAAATTATGAGTGTCTATTCGACATTCCTCCCAATATTAGATCCATCAACTAACATATATAGCCCTAACTGGATCTTCTACCAATCTTGGCATCCATCAAAGTCAGTGTCGGAATACCCAATGATCTCTAACTGATCTGACTTTTATATGTGAGCATATAATCTTTAGTTCTCTATAAATACATCATAACTCACTTGGCTGCCTTCTAATGATTCATATCAAGGTTACTCAAGTAAATACTTAACATGCCAAAAAATGTACGCAATATCCAAACGCGTACATACCTGATTGCTTTTTGAGCATTCATTGAGAATAAAACTAGCTTCTTAAATATACTAATTCTTGAGTGATTGCTTTTCGAGCATTTATTAAGATAAAAAATATCTCCTTAAATATACTAATTCTTGAGGTTGTTGAGTTTGTTCCTCGGGAATGATTATCCAACATAAAATTGGTATCCTAATAAGTTTCCTTATCCTCAATTATCTTTAACTTTAAACGCATGACTTTGTTAGGTGCGAACAAAATCCCACATCAGTTAGGAGAGGGGATGATCATGGGTTCATAAGAGGAAGTGTACATCTCCATTGGTATGAGACATTTTGAGTGAAACCAAAAGCAAAGTCATGCGGGCCTAGGCCCAAAGTGGACAATATCATACCAATGTGGAGTTGTGGTTGCTCCGGTGTTCCCTAACAGACTTTGCTTTTGGTTCCACCCAAAATGTCTCATACCAATGGAGATGTGTCATTCCTCTATACACCCATGATCATCTCCTCTCCTAACCGATGTGAGATTTTGTTCACACCCAACAAATATATATCAATGAAAGTTACTATTTTCTGAGATTGATTCTAAACAAGTTACTGTCTGGACTTGAATTGTCTACTCATAAATTTTATATTTCCATGGACGCAGGTGTTTTGTATTTAAACTTGGTATATATTAATCTTCAATTGTTTGTATTAGTTATGATAATATGCAATTGCGTCCTTTCTTTTGTTTAAATTTGTTTTGCCTTTTTTGAAAATTATTTATAAATATAATATTTTTTGTTTTATAATGAGTTAATTACAGATTGTCTATGATAAAAGGGAAATTTCATTTGTTAGTAAATATTTCTTAATCATGATAGTAAGATTCGTTTTATTGAAATTAAAAATAAAAACTTACAAGTCATGCAATAACAAAAAAATTATATTTTGATATATATTTCAACAAACATAACCTATACATTTAAAATAATCATGCAATAACAAAAAATTATGGGTAAATTACTATTTTAGTCCCTGAACTTTCACTCAGGTTTCATTTTCGTCCCTAAACTTTCAAAAGTCACATTTTTTGTCCCTGAACTTCACAATTTGTTTCGTTTTAGTCCTTCTGTCTGTGTTTTTCCGTCTAGGACGCTACTAGAGGGCTTATGTGGTATGTAATCGATGATGTGACATTATATAAATGTACAATGAGGTTAAACGACGTTGAAAAACGAATATATAGTGAGTTTTAAGACGAGAATTGTGGAGAAAAAATTAGATTAACCTCACTTTATATCCGTTTTTCCATTGTATTTAACCTCACAATATATTTCTATAATGTCACGCCATCAATTACATGTCATATAAGCCCTCAATTAATGTCCTAGATGGAAAAACAAAAGTTGAAGGACTAAAACGAAACGAATTGTAAACTTCAGGGATGAAAAATGTAACTTTTGAAAGTTTAGGGATGAAATTGAAACCTGAGTGAAAGTTCAGGGACCAAAATAGAATTTTACCCAAAAATTATTTTACCTTCACAACTCTATCCTCAAATTGAATTTCTATTCCACTTAAATTTGCCATAAATAGAAATTCAATATTTTACAATTCCCCTTAGATCAAAGATTACATACCTTAAAACCAATCGAAAATTGATGAGATTTATCATGAGATGAACAACAAAATTAATAGATAACTGAGTTTTTCGGGCTTCCTCAAGATGATAGCTCTTTTTGGCTCATCATTTTGGGCCAGATCCCATATATGGGCCTATATTCTCGTTTGAGTTTTTCGAACTCTGATATTGTCACAACCCGACCCGGGATCTCCCTATATACCCAAGACGGGACGTGTGCCGATGGCAAGCGATAGCTAAACGCCAACACTTACCATCAAGGCAAGCTAAACATGATTGTGCTAATAAAATATTATAAACTAAAATGACTCGTGTACTAACTGAGCTGATGAAAAATGGGTGGTAGAAAAGCTCGTCGTAGGCTCGATCATCTTCTGAAACTCGGAAGCTACCTGTGGGGGGGAAAACATTTAAAAAGAATGAGCTAAAGGCCCAGTGAGTGGAATTTTTATTAAACTAATATTTTCTTCAAAACTACATAATATATAGTGTAGTTTCCAAATTCATAAAATTGTTTAAAATTAATATTCGTAAAACTTAATAATCATAATATTCAAAACTAAAACTCGTAAAACTGATTATAGTCGTAATTTAATAATCATAATATTTTAGCTGTTGAAACCATCAATACTTGTACGTAAATATATATAATATAAACTATTCATATACTATATATCATAGTGATAAAAACCCACTAAAAATGTACCCTTAACTGGTCATACTACATGTAGAGTGAAGTCATGCATGCAGCAGAGCAACTGAATACTAAAACTGGTCATACGCGCGCAGAGCTGCCCCCAAAGGGCTAAGCACCCTAACATACGGCCCAAAGCCTATGTGTATGCTAAAGTGGGTCCCAAAGACCTGCTAAAAGCTGATAACTGAGGGTACTGTTTCTAGCGGTTTGAAAATAAACTACTGAAAATAATATCATAATTTTCAGACCATTATAAAATCCGTAGCTGGCATAAATCATATATACTGAATAATGATTATCTAAAAACTTTCATGTATACATATTTATATAAATAAATAATCATATAAGATAATATAAACTCTAAAACTTTTATGTTTTATAAACTACTAAAAGCTCAATACTAATAATAATTTTAAATGTGAAAATAGAATCCACTCACAAACTTTTGCTGGGAACATTCCAAATCGTAAATATTTAAAGTCTCGATATCACCTGAAAATATTGATGTAGGAAAATACATATCAATCATCTATTTAATAATTTGAAATATTAGAAAACCATATTTAAAATAATATAAAAGCGTGGTTAATATCACATGGCTAAACTTTCATTTTTCCTTCAACAACTACATTTCCAATATACTTTTCAAAGCCAATAATATCAAACTTATTGCATTTCCTCTTCCCACCCATAAATCTCAACTCAAATTGAAGTAAAACCACATACAAATTCTCTTCTTAATCCATATAATTTTCATAGCAACTCCATCACAAATATGGAAAACTCCAATTCTACACTATTCTTAATTATTCCTTAAGCACCACCATCTCAAATTAACCCATAACACTTAAAATCCAATAACAACAAAACTCATAAAACCCATAAACCAACTTTGAAGCTTAGCAAAATCTATCAAAATCCATCAAATAAAAGAGTTGGGTTGGAGAAATCACTTACCAATATGCAATTTCACCTTAAATTAAACTCAAAACTCCAAAATTGATGTTATTTCCAAGCCAATTTTTCTTTTTTCCTTTCTTTCTTTCTTTCCTTTTCTCTTTTTTTTTCCTCTCCCTTTCTCCTCTGTTTTGGCTTCCCACGGTGGCTGATGAAGAAAAATGAGATTGGTTTGTTCTTTTTTTTTTTTAAACTAATTCCTTGCCACATGTCAACCAAGGAAGCAACTAGACATCTTTTTTTTTTATCCTTATCTTCTTCCCTTTTATTTATTTATTTTATTATTCAACCTTATCTTCTTCTTTTCTTTTTCTTCTTCTTCTTTTTTTTTTTTAAAAAACTGACGTTACAAACTATTACCTCCTTTTGAGAATTTCGTCCTCGAAATTCAAACGAAAGAAAAACACTGAAGGTACCAATAATGCATGAACTAATATTTCCCTTCAATTCATGTATACTTTGTTCACACACACACTCTGTCACTTGAAGAATTATTTCCCAAAATTCTCATACAAAGCAATGATTATAACCGTCTGTTCCTAATAAACTACATTTCTGCTACACAGTTTCATGTTATCCGGAGATATCTCCAACTCTATCATTTTGTAAGTCAACATATACTTTCTGCAATCTCACATGCCTAAAACACATAACCAACAAGCCTTTATCTTTTAACTAA
Organism: Gynostemma pentaphyllum; assembly: GCA_028015215.1. Lineage (NCBI taxonomy): Eukaryota > Viridiplantae > Streptophyta > Magnoliopsida > Cucurbitales > Cucurbitaceae > Gynostemma > Gynostemma pentaphyllum. The sequence continues at coordinate 67,913,103 of CM051355.1, read as the reverse complement.
TGTCTGCATATCAATGTGGCTCACAAAAGTTGTAATATCATTCTAACAATCTCTGCATGGACTTTCTTTGCTTCATAAATATTGTAGCAAATCTATCGACACAATAACGAACATGTCCAATCCCTTCTAAAATGAAATAAAAGAGCGAGACTAAATCGCACCATGCTTCCACCGCACAAATCGACACATAAATCATCGTGAAACATGTTCCACTATTATTTGCTTCGAACCCTACTACTAACAATACTCTTTCAATGCTTAATATATATATTTCACGTTTCTTGATTGCGTAACATAAGTTGAAATAACGTTCCATCTAAATTTAAATTATTCTAAATATATGATCAATGTATCAAAATCAACCTCATCTTCTTTAATCAAATACTCGGTCAATCAAAACTTGTATTTCTCAATTATTCACACAAAGCGTCAGTGTGTACACTGATAACTCAACACTCATACTAGTGAGTTCACACATTGAAGAAGACTTACTATAATACCTGTTAAAATTGAACTACTTGTTTTCCGCAAGCCGCATCTACAACCCTTTTTTTTTTCCAAACCATAATCGAATATAATTCAAACTAGATTCAGTGCAGTCAAAATTCACTAAATTTACATACATACATTTTCTTTTATATAGAGTCCACAATACTACCTCTGTATATGCTTCTTTCCTCACATCCCACACTAGTATCTCCATAATAAACTTAATGGCAAACCTATCCGAATAACAATGACATCTTGTTATCACAAAAACCCATAAAAATTAGCTAAACGAAAGCCGCGGTGAGAATCCACATAAATCGGCACAGTTTTAAAAATTAATCCTCACCACCTATTATTTATCTGATTCAACTTGATGCTAACCAAGCCCCATAACAATTTCTAAAAATAAAACAATGATATTATAATAAGCTGATCAAACAAATCATTGACATGAGGCATCATATATTTGCTACGCACTGTTACGTTAGTTGAGTACCTATAATCAACACATTCTCATTAGATCATCTTCTGTTTGCACAAAATAACATTGGTAGGCTATAGGAAATTTATCATCTCTGATAAACCCTAAAATTCCATGACTGGTATGTCTTCAACTTTTTGAACAATCGAACCGAGTACCCACTACATAAGCTAAATAAACAACACGTTCTCATCCAAGAAACTTACAACATAACACACATATGACGGTAAACTTCTCTTTTCTTCAATTCTGGTAAACTTTCTACGATCATCACTTTACTCAAAATCTATTTTCTTTTTATTCTAATCAACGAAGGGGCTATTACTCAAAACTTCTTATATAAAACAATGCTAGTAATCGACGAGTCCCATGAAACGCTACAAATTTCTAGAATAGTCCTAAGTGATTGTCATTTAATTTATGCTTAAAATACCTAAAAATTGACATATCTCTCTTCCGCAAATATCACACCATTCACTAATAGAAACCAGAATTCACAATAACTAAATTTCACATACAAGGTTTTTTTTTCACCTGGGGCCCACAATCGATATGAGATGCTCTATATTGTCTTCATTTAACTTCAAGACTATAATATCATTAACAAATCAACAATGAACCAATCAAAATAGGAGCAAAATATCATTTTCACATGAACCATAAATTCTATTGCATCAGTAATCCATCAAAACAACATGACTAAAAACTGATAACCATCAAATCCCGTTCTCAACGCAGTCTTTACCCACATATATATGTCGCTTAATTGAACTTGATACTCTGAATACACATCTATTATATAAAACACGCAACCCTTTGAATTGTCCAGTTCACAAATGCAACCAATTATTTACAAGAGGCAACAAATATTATAATTTTGTACCATAATCAATACACAAACTTTTTCTGTCGACTTTCCTTAAAAAAAAAATAACATAACTACTCTTCAAGTAGTAAAACCCAAACATATCAAACCGCTGATAAGTCATTTTTATAGGTGTAAATTATTCCACCACTCTATATAACTTCTAGTCGTTGTCAAGATATTCTTTTGCAATTACCATATAAGCTCTTTAAGTATAGATCTTTAATTCAAATACTAGCTTATTTAATTGAAGAATACTATTCGAACTGCACTTCCATGCTAACAACAACTCCAGCCTCAGTGAAGTAAACCACTAGCTGATAATTTTTTACTACTCTTAATATCCTTGATCTACAATAAATCCAATAACTTCTAACACAAGTCTATAAATTTCGTATTACTCATGTCTTTTGATTTTATTTCATTGATCCAAGTATCCATTACAAAACAAATATGAAGAACATCCATGTCTGAGCAATTTACTAACTTTAAGGTTACCAATCTCACATGTCGCAAAGATTTCCTTCATCACCAAAATTAATCTCATCTTCACCTGGCAGTTTTACATAACTCATTTTGAATACAATCATCTAATACGTAATTCAGATGCACATGTATCTCATACCCAATTATAACACAAATGTAAGATATTGTTTCTATGGTGTTGCTTCCACCTTCAATCCATAATTATCACACATACTCAACAACAAAACTTTTCAAGCCAAGTTACCGGACCAATTTACCATATACTTGTTCTAATATTTTACACACCATCACATCTGGTGTTAAACAACCTCTTCAAGATTTTGATATTTGGATACTACCAATTTTTAACAAGTCCATTCGTTATAAACCATGGGTAATAAGACTACTTTCAGTACATATCATCTTGAAGTATCACTCGCAATCTTCGTAAACCCTGTCTACAACAAACTACTTCTAAACCATTCAAACTGAGAAAATAAATTTCAAACTCTTGACATAATACGTCCATAGAATACTTGTATGATCGATACCAAACAACTCTTCACAAATACTGAATTACCATTTCTCATACTTACAACAACTCCAGCCTACGTAACTTAAACCACTAGTTGATAATTTTCTTTTACTACTTTCAAACTGTTATCACTTTTAAATAAATTACATGTTTTTTTTTACAAATATTTCATCATAAAACTTACCAACCTGTAGCATTGAGTTTCATGAACATATCTCTGAGCCTACGAGCTCTCCACCACAAACCATAATTCTCTTTTCATATGATACATGTCATGTAATCACACAAATGCAATGAGACACAATGAGACACATAAAGAATCGTAATGCTCTGATACCATCTTGTCACAACCCGGCCGGGATCTCCCTATATACCCAAGACGGGACGTGTGCCGATGGCAGCGATAGCTAAACGCCAACACTTACCATCAAGGCAAGCTAAACATGATTGTGCTAATAAAATATTATAAACTAAAATGACTCGTGTACTAAGCGAGCTGATGAAAAATGGGTGGTAGAAAAGCTCGTCGTAGGCTCGATCATCTTCCTGAAACTCGGAAGCTACCTATGGGGGGAAAACATTTAAAAAGAATGAGCTAAAGGCCCAAGTGAGTGGAATTTTTATTAAACTAATATTTTCTTCAAAACTACATAATATATAGTGTAGTTTCCAAATTCATAAAATTGTTTAAAATTAATATTCGTAAAACTTAATAATCATAATATTCAAAACTAAAACTCGTAAAACTGATTATAGTCGTAATTTAATAATCATAATATTTTAGTCATTGAAACCATCAATACTTGTACGTAAATATATATAATATAAACTATTCATATACTATATATCATAGTGATAAAAACCCACTAAAAATGTACCCTTAACCGGTCATACTACATGTAGAGCGAAGTCATGCATGCAAGAGAGCAATCGAATACTAAAACCGGTCATACGCGCGCAGAGTCGCCCCCAAAGGGCTAAGCACCCTAACATACGGCCCAAAGCCTATGTGTATGCTAAAGTGGGTCCCAAAGACCTGCTAAAAGGCGATAACCGAGGGATCTTGTTTCTAGCGGTTTGAAAATAAACTATCGAAAATAATATCATAATTTTTGGACCATTATAAAATCCGTAGTGGCATAAATCATATATACTGAATAATGATTATCTAAAAACTTTCATGTATACATATTTATATAAATAAATAATCATATAAGATAATATAAACTCTAAAACTTTTATGTTTTATAAACTACTAAAAGCTCAATACTAATAATAATTTTAAATGTGAAAATAGAATCCACTCACAAACTTTTGCTGGGAACATTCCAAATCGTAAATATTTAAAGTCTCGATATCACCTGAAAATATTGATGTAGGAAAATACATATCAATCATCTATTTAATAATTTGAAATATTAGAAAACCATATTTAAAATAATATAAAACTGTGGTTAATATCACATGGCTAAACTTTCATTTTTCCTTCAACAACTACATTTCCAATATACTTTTCAAAGCCAATAATATCAAACTTATTGCATTTCCTCTTCCCACCCATAAATCTCAACTCAAATTGAAGTAAAACCACATACAAATTCTCTTCTTAATCCATATAATTTTCATAGCAACTCCATCACAAATATGGAAAACTCCAATTCTACACTATTCTTAATTATTCCTTAAGCACCACCATCTCAAATTAACCCATAACACTTAAAATCCAATAACAACAAAACTCATAAAACCCATAAACCAACTTTGAAGCTTAGCAAAATCTATCAAAATCCATCAAATAAAAGAGTTGGGTTGGAGAAATCACTTACCAATATGCAATTTCACCTTAAATTAAACTCAAAACTCCAAAATTGATGTTATTTCCAAGCCAATTTTTCTTTTTTCCTTTCTTTCTTTCTTTCCTTTTCTCTTTTTTTTCCTCTCCCTTTCTCCTCTGTTTTGGCTTCCCACGGTGGCCGATGAAGAAAAATGAGATTGGTTTGTTCTTTTTTTTTTTAAACTAATTCCTTGCCACATGTCAACCAAGGAAGCAACTAGACATCTTTTTTTTTTTATCCTTATCTTCTTCCCTTTTATTTATTTATTTTATTATTCAACCTTATCTTCTTCTTTTTTTTTTCTTCTTCTTTTTTTTTTTTTTAAAAGCGACGTTACAAACTATTACCTCCTTTTGAGAATTTCGTCCTCGAAATTCAAACGAAAGAAAAACACTGAAGGTACCAATAATGCATGAACTAATATTTCCCTTCAATTCATGTATACTTTGTTCACACACACACTGTCACTTGAAGAATTATTTCCCAAAATTCTCATACAAAGCAATGATTATAACCGTCTGTTCCTAATAAACTACATTTCTGCTACACAGTTTCATGTTATCCGGAGATATCTCCAACTCTATCATTTTGTAAGTCAACATATACTTTCTGCAATCTCACATGCCTAAAACACATAACCAACAAGCCTTTATCTTTTAACTAATGTCTGCATATCAATGTGGCTCACAAAAGTTGTAATATCATTCTAACAATCTCTGCATGGACTTTCTTTGCTTCATAAATATTGTAGCAAATCTATCGACACAATAACGAACATGTCCAATCCCTTCTAAAATGAAATAAAAGAGCAGACTAAATCGCACCATGCTTCCACTGCACAAATCTGACACATAAATCATCGTGAAACATGTTCCACTATTATTTGCTTCGAACCCTACTACTAACAATACTCTTTCAATGCTTAATATATATATTTCACGTTTCTTGATTGCGTAACATAAGTTGAAATAACGTTCCATCTAAATTTAAATTATTCTAAATATATGATCAATGTATCAAAATCAACCTCATCTTCTTTAATCAAATACTCGGTCAATCAAAACTTGTATTTCTCAATTATTCACACAAAGCGTCAGTGTGTACACTGATAACTCAACACTCATACTAGTGAGTTCACACATTGAAGAAGACTTACTATAATACCTGTTAAAATTGAACTACTTGTTTTCCGCAAGCCGCATCTACAACCCCTTTTTTTTTTCCAAACCATAATCCGAATATAATTCAAACTAGATTCCAGGGCAGTCAAAATTCACTAAATTTACATACATACATTTTCTTTTATATAGAGTCCACAATACTACCTCTGTATATGCTTCTTTCCTCACATCCCACACTAGTATCTCCATAATAAACTTAATGGCAAACCTATCCGAATAACAATGACATCTTGTTATCACAAAAACCCATAAAAATTAGCTAAACGAAAGCCGCATTGAGAATCCACATAAAGCGCACAGTTTTAAAAATTAATCCTCACCACCTATTATTTATCCGATTCAACTTGATGCTAACCAAGCCCCATAACAATTTCTAAAAATAAAACAATGATATTATAATAAGCTGATCAAACAAATCATTGACATGAGGCATCATATATTTGCTACGCACTGTTACGTTAGTTGAGTACCTATAATCAACACATTCTCATTAGATCATCTTCTGTTTGCACAAAATAACATTGGTAGGCTATAGGAAATTTATCATCTCTGATAAACCCTAAAATTCCATGACTGGTATGTCTTCAACTTTTTGAACAACTGAGCTGAGTACCCACTACATAAGCTAAATAAACAACACGTTCTCATCTGAGAAACTTACAACATAACACACATATGACGGTAAACTTCTCTTTTCTTCAATTCTGGTAAACTTTCTACGATCATCACTTTACTCAAAATCTATTTTCTTTTTATTCTAATCAACGAAGGGGCTATTACTCAAAACTTCTTATATAAAACAATGCTAGTAATCGACGAGTCCCATGAAACGCTACAAATTTCTAGAATAGTCCTAAGTGATTGTCATTTAATTTATGCTTAAAATACCTAAAAATTGACATATCTCTCTTCTGCAAATATCACACCATTCACTAATAGAAACCAGAATTCACAATAACTAAATTTCACATACAAGGTTTTTTTTCACCTGGGGCCCACAATCTGATATGAGATGCTCTATATTGTCTTCATTTAACTTCAAGACTATAATATCATTAACAAATCAACAATGAACCAATCAAAATAGGAGCAAAATATCATTTTCACATGAACCATAAATTCTATTGCATCAGTAATCCATCAAAACAACATGACTAAAAACTGATAACCATCAAATCCCGTTCTCAACGCAGTCTTTACCCACATATATATGTCGCTTAATTGAACTTGATACTCTGAATACACATCTATTATATAAAACACGCAACCCTTTGAATTGTCCAGTTCACAAATGCAACCAATTATTTACAAGAGGCAACAAATATTATAATTTTGTACCATAATCAATACACAAACTTTTTCTCATCGACTTTCCTTAAAAAAAAATAACATAACTACTCTTCAAGTAGTAAAACCCAAACATATCAAACCGCTGATAAGTCATTTTTATAGGTGTAAATTATTCCACCACTCTATATAACTTCTAGTCGTTGTCAAGATATTCTTTTGCAATTACCATATAAGCTCTTTAAGTATAGATCTTTAATTCAAATACTAGCTTATTTAATTGAAGAATACTATTCGAACTGCACTTCCATGCTAACAACAACTCCAGCCTCAGTGAAGTAAACCACTAGCTGATAATTTTTTACTACTCTTAATATCCTTGATCTACAATAAATCCAATAACTTCTAACACAAGTCTATAAATTTCGTATTACTCATGTCTTTTGATTTTATTTCATTGATCCAAGTATCCATTACAAAACAAATATGAAGAACATCCATGTCTGAGCAATTTACTAACTTTAAGGTTACCAATCTCACATGTCGCAAAGATTTCCTTCATCACCAAAATTAATCTCATCTTCACCTGGCAGTTTTACATAACTCATTTTGAATACAATCATCTAATACGTAATTCAGATGCACATGTATCTCATACCCAATTATAACACAAATGTAAGATATTGTTTCTATGGTGTTGCTTCCACCTTCAATCCATAATTATCACACATACTCAACAACAAAACTTTTCAAGCCAAGTTACCAGCACCAATTTACCATATACTTGTTCTAATATTTTACACACCATCACATCTGGTGTTAAACAACCTCTTCAAGATTTTGATATTTGGATACTACCAATTTTTAACAAGTCCATTCGTTATAAACCATGGGTAATAAGACTACTTTCAGTACATATCATCTTGAAGTATCACTCGCAATCTTCGTAAACCCTGTCTACAACAAACTACTTCTAAACCATTCAAACTGAGAAAATAAATTTCAAACTCTTGACATAATACGTCCATAGAATACTTGTATGATCGATACCAAACAACTCTTCACAAATACTGAATTACCATTTCTCATACTTACAACAACTCCAGCCTACGTAACTTAAACCACTAGTTGATAATTTTCTTTTACTACTTTCAAACTGTTATCACTTTTAAATAAATTACATGTGTTTTTTTTACAAATATTTCATCATAAAACTTACCAACTTGTAGCATTGAGTTTCATGAACATATCTCGAGCCTACGAGCTCTCCACCACAAACCATAATTCTCTTTTCATATGATACATGTCATGTAATCACACAAATGCAATGAGACACAATGAGACACATAAAGAATCGTAATGCTCTGATACCATCTTGTCACAACCCGAGCCGGGATCTCCCTATATACCCAAGACGGGACGTGTGCCGATGGCAAGCGATAGCTAAACGCCAACACTTACCATCAAGGCAAGCTAAACATGATTGTGCTAATAAAATATTATAAACTAAAATGACTCGTGTACTAACTGAGCTGATGAAAAATGGGTGGTAGAAAAGCTCGTCGTAGGCTCGATCATCTTCTGAAACTCGGAAGCTACCTGTGGGGGGGAAAACATTTAAAAAGAATGAGCTAAAGGCCCAGTGAGTGGAATTTTTATTAAACTAATATTTTCTTCAAAACTACATAATATATAGTGTAGTTTCCAAATTCATAAAATTGTTTAAAATTAATATTCGTAAAACTTAATAATCATAATATTCAAAACTAAAACTCGTAAAACTGATTATAGTCGTAATTTAATAATCATAATATTTTAGCCATTGAAACCATCAATACTTGTACGTAAATATATATAATATAAACTATTCATATACTATATATCATAGTGATAAAAACCCACTAAAAATGTACCCTTAATCGGTCATACTACATGTAGAGCGAAGTCATGCATGCAGCAGAGCAATCGAATACTAAAACCGGTCATACGCCGCAGAGTCGCCCTCAAAGGGCTAAGCACCCTAACATACGGCCCAAAGCCTATGTGTATGCTAAAGTGGGTCCCAAAGACCTGCTAAAAGCTGATAACTGAGGGTACTGTTTCTAGCGGTTTGAAAATAAACTACTGAAAATAATATCATAATTTTCAGACCATTATAAAATCCGTAGCTGGCATAAATCATATATACTGAATAATGATTATCTAAAAACTTTCATGTATACATATTTATATAAATAAATAATCATATAAGATAATATAAACTCTAAAACTTTTATGTTTTATAAACTACTAAAAGCTCAATACTAATAATAATTTTAAATGTGAAAATAGAATCCACTCACAAACTTTTCTTTGGGAACATTCCAAATCGTAAATATTTAAAGTCTCGATATCACCTGAAAATATTGATGTAGGAAAATACATATCAATCATCTATTTAATAATTTGAAATATTAGAAAACCATATTTAAAATAATATAAAAGCGTGGTTAATATCACATGGCTAAACTTTCATTTTTCCTTCAACAACTACATTTCCAATATACTTTTCAAAGCCAATAATATCAAACTTATTGCATTTCCTCTTCCCACCCATAAATCTCAACTCAAATTGAAGTAAAACCACATACAAATTCTCTTCTTAATCCATATAATTTTCATAGCAACTCCATCACAAATATGGAAAACTCCAATTCTACACTATTCTTAATTATTCCTTAAGCACCACCATCTCAAATTAACCCATAACACTTAAAATCCAATAACAACAAAACTCATAAAACCCATAAACCAACTTTGAAGCTTAGCAAAATCTATCAAAATCCATCAAATAAAAGAGTTGGGTTGGAGAAATCACTTACCAATATGCAATTTCACCTTAAATTAAACTCAAAACTCCAAAATTGATGTTATTTCCAAGCCAATTTTTCTTTTTTCCTTTCTTTCTTTCTTTCCTTTTCTCTTTTTTTTCCTCTCCCTTTCTCCTCTGTTTTGGCTTCCCACGGTGGTGATGAAGAAAAATGAGATTGGTTTGTTCTTTTTTTTTTTAAACTAATTCCTTGCCACATGTCAACCAAGGAAGCAACTAGACATCTTTTTTTTTTATCCTTATCTTCTTCCCTTTTATTTATTTATTTTATTATTCAACCTTATCTTCTTCTTTTTTTTTCTTCTTCTTCTTTTTTTTTTTTAAAAACTGACGTTACAAACTATTACCTCCTTTTGAGAATTTCGTCCTCGAAATTCAAACGAAAGAAAAACACTGAAGGTACCAATAATGCATGAACTAATATTTCCCTTCAATTCATGTATACTTTGTTCACACACACACTCTGTCACTTGAAGAATTATTTCCCAAAATTCTCATACAAAGCAATGATTATAACCGTCTGTTCCTAATAAACTACATTTCTGCTACACAGTTTCATGTTATCCGGAGATATCTCCAACTCTATCATTTTGTAAGTCAACATATACTTTCTGCAATCTCACATGCCTAAAACACATAACCAACAAGCCTTTATCTTTTAACTAATGTCTGCATATCAATGTGGCTCACAAAAGTTGTAATATCATTCTAACAATCTCTGCATGGACTTTCTTTGCTTCATAAATATTGTAGCAAATCTATCGACACAATAACGAACATGTCCAATCCCTTCTAAAATGAAATAAAAGAGCGGACTAAATCGCACCATGCTTCCACCGCACAAATCGACACATAAATCATCGTGAAACATGTTCCACTATTATTTGCTTCGAACCCTACTACTAACAATACTCTTTCAATGCTTAATATATATATTTCACGTTTCTTGATTGCGTAACATAAGTTGAAATAACGTTCCATCTAAATTTAAATTATTCTAAATATATGATCAATGTATCAAAATCAACCTCATCTTCTTTAATCAAATACTCGGTCAATCAAAACTTGTATTTCTCAATTATTCACACAAAGCGTCAGTGTGTACACTGATAACTCAACACTCATACTAGTGAGTTCACACATTGAAGAAGACTTACTATAATACCTGTTAAAATTGAACTACTTGTTTTCCTGCAAGCCGCATCTACAACCCTTTTTTTTTTCCAAACCATAATCTGAATATAATTCAAACTAGATTCAGTGCAGTCAAAATTCACTAAATTTACATACATACATTTTCTTTTATATAGAGTCCACAATACTACCTCTGTATATGCTTCTTTCCTCACATCCCACACTAGTATCTCCATAATAAACTTAATGGCAAACCTATCCGAATAACAATGACATGCTGTTATCACAAAAACCCATAAAAATTAGCTAAACGAAAGCCGCAGCTGAGAATCCACATAAACTGGCACAGTTTTAAAAAATTAATCCTCACCACCTATTATTTATCTGATTCAACTTGATGCTAACCAAGCCCCATAACAATTTCTAAAAATAAAACAATGATATTATAATAAGCTGATCAAACAAATCATTGACATGAGGCATCATATATTTGCTACGCACTGTTACGTTAGTTGAGTACCTATAATCAACACATTCTCATTAGATCATCTTCTGTTTGCACAAAATAACATTGGTAGGCTATAGGAAATTTATCATCTCTGATAAACCCTAAAATTCCATGACTGGTATGTCTTCAACTTTTTGAACAACCGAATTGAGTACCCACTACATAAGCTAAATAAACAACACGTTCTCATCCAAGAAACTTACAACATAACACACATATGACGGTAAACTTCTCTTTTCTTCAATTCTGGTAAACTTTCTACGATCATCACTTTACTCAAAATCTATTTTCTTTTTATTCTAATCAACGAAGGGGCTATTACTCAAAACTTCTTATATAAAACAATGCTAGTAATCGACGAGTCCCATGAAACGCTACAAATTTCTAGAATAGTCCTAAGTGATTGTCATTTAATTTATGCTTAAAATACCTAAAAATTGACATATCTCTCTTCTGCAAATATCACACCATTCACTAATAGAAACCAGAATTCACAATAACTAAATTTCACATACAAGGTTTTTTTTCACCTGGGGCCCACAATCTGATATGAGATGCTCTATATTGTCTTCATTTAACTTCAAGACTATAATATCATTAACAAATCAACAATGAACCAATCAAAATAGGAGCAAAATATCATTTTCACATGAACCATAAATTCTATTGCATCAGGTAATCCATCAAAACAACATGACTAAAAAGCGATAACCATCAAATCCCGTTCTCAACGCAGTCTTTACCCACATATATATGTCGCTTAATTGAACTTGATACTCGAATACACATCTATTATATAAAACACGCAACCCTTTGAATTGTCCAGTTCACAAATGCAACCAATTATTTACAAGAGGCAACAAATATTATAATTTTGTACCATAATCAATACACAAACTTTTTTTCGTCGACTTTCCTTAAAAAAAAATAACATAACTACTCTTCAAGTAGTAAAACCCAAACATATCAAAGCCATTGATAAGTCATTTTTATAGGTGTAAATTATTCCACCACTCTATATAACTTCTAGTCGTTGTCAAGATATTCTTTTGCAATTACCATATAAGCTCTTTAAGTATAGATCTTTAATTCAAATACTAGCTTATTTAATTGAAGAATACTATTCGAACCGCACTTCCATGCTAACAACAACTCGACCTGGTGAAGTAAACCACTAGCCGATAATTTTTTACTACTCTTAATATCCTTGATCTACAATAAATCCAATAACTTCTAACACAAGTCTATAAATTTCGTATTACTCATGTCTTTTGATTTTATTTCATTGATCCAAGTATCCATTACAAAACAAATATGAAGAACATCCATGTCTGAGCAATTTACTAACTTTAAGGTTACCAATCTCACATGTCGCAAAGATTTCCTTCATCACCAAAATTAATCTCATCTTCACCTGGCAGTTTTACATAACTCATTTTGAATACAATCATCTAATACGTAATTCAGATGCACATGTATCTCATACCCAATTATAACACAAATGTAAGATATTGTTTCTATGGTGTTGCTTCCACCTTCAATCCATAACAACAAAACTTTTCAAGCCAAGTTACCATCACCAATTTACCATATACTTGTTCTAATATTTTACACACCATCACATCTGGTGTTAAACAACCTCTTCAAGATTTTGATATTTGGATACTACCAATTTTTAACAAGTCCATTCGTTATAAACCATGGGTAATAAGACTACTTTCAGAGCATATCATCTTGAAGTATCACTCGAAATCTTCGTAAACCCTGTCTACAACAAACTACTTCTAAACCATTCAAACTGAGAAAATAAATTTCAAACTCTTGACATAATACGTCCATAGAATACTTGTATGATCGATACCAAACAACTCTTCACAAATACTGAATTACCATTTCTCATACTTACAACAACTCCAGCCTACGTAACTTAAACCACTAGTTGATAATTTCCTTTTACTACTTTCAAACTGTTATCACTTTAAAATAAATTACATGGTTTTTTTTTTTTTTCACAAATATTTCATCATAAAACTTACCAACCTGTAGCATTGAGTTTCATGAACATATCTCTGAGCCTACGAGCTCTCCACCACAAACCATAATTCTCTTTTCATATGATACATGTCATGTAATCACACAAATGCAATGAGACACAATGAGACACATAAAGAATCGTAATGCTCTGATACCATCTTGTCACAACCCGACCCGGGATCTCCCTATATACCCAAGACGGGACGTGTGCCGATGGCAAGCGATAGCTAAACGCCAACACTTACCATCAAGGCAAGCTAAACATGATTGTGCTAATAAAATATTATAAACTAAAATGACTCGTGTACTAACTGAGCTGATGAAAAATGGGTGGTAGAAAAGCTCGTCGTAGGCTCGATCATCTTCTGAAACTCGGAAGCTACCTGTGGGGGGGAAAACATTTAAAAAGAATGAGCTAAAGGCCCAGTGAGTGGAATTTTTATTAAACTAATATTTTCTTCAAAACTACATAATATATAGTGTAGTTTCCAAATTCATAAAATTGTTTAAAATTAATATTCGTAAAACTTAATAATCATAATATTCAAAACTAAAACTCGTAAAACTGATTATAGTCGTAATTTAATAATCATAATATTTTAGCTGTTGAAACCATCAATACTTGTACGTAAATATATATAATATAAACTATTCATATACTATATATCATAGTGATAAAAACCCACTAAAAATGTACCCTTAACTGGTCATACTACATGTAGAGCGAAGTCATGCATGCAGCAGAGCAACTGAATACTAAAACTGGTCATACGCGCGCAGAGCTGCCCCCAAAGGGCTAAGCACCCTAACATACGGCCCAAAGCCTATGTGTATGCTAAAGTGGGTCCCAAAGACCTGCTAAAAGGCGATAATCGAGGGTCTTGTTTCTAGCGGTTTGAAAATAAACTACCGAAAATAATATCATAATTTTAGGACCATTATAAAATCCGTAGTGGCATAAATCATATATCTTGAATAATGATTATCTAAAAACTTTCATGTATACATATTTATATAAATAAATAATCATATAAGATAATATAAACTCTAAAACTTTTATGTTTTATAAACTACTAAAAGCTCAATACTAATAATAATTTTAAATGTGAAAATAGAATCCACTCACAAACTTTTCTTTGGGAACATTCCAAATCGTAAATATTTAAAGTCTCGATATCACCTGAAAATATTGATGTAGGAAAATACATATCAATCATCTATTTAATAATTTGAAATATTAGAAAACCATATTTAAAATAATATAAAAGCGTGGTTAATATCACATGGCTAAACTTTCATTTTTCCTTCAACAACTACATTTCCAATATACTTTTCAAAGCCAATAATATCAAACTTATTGCATTTCCTCTTCCCACCCATAAATCTCAACTCAAATTGAAGTAAAACCACATACAAATTCTCTTCTTAATCCATATAATTTTCATAGCAACTCCATCACAAATATGGAAAACTCCAATTCTACACTATTCTTAATTATTCCTTAAGCACCACCATCTCAAATTAACCCATAACACTTAAAATCCAATAACAACAAAACTCATAAAACCCATAAACCAACTTTGAAGCTTAGCAAAATCTATCAAAATCCATCAAATAAAAGAGTTGGGTTGGAGAAATCACTTACCAATATGCAATTTCACCTTAAATTAAACTCAAAACTCCAAAATTGATGTTATTTCCAAGCCAATTTTTCTTTTTTCCTTTCTTTCTTTCTTTCCTTTTCTCTTTTTTTTTCCTCTCCCTTTCTCCTCTGTTTTGGCTTCCCACGGTGGCTGATGAAGAAAAATGAGATTGGTTTGTTCTTTTTTTTTTTTAAACTAATTCCTTGCCACATGTCAACCAAGGAAGCAACTAGACATCTTTTTTTTTTATCCTTATCTTCTTCCCTTTTATTTATTTATTTTATTATTCAACCTTATCTTCTTCTTTTCTTTTTCTTCTTCTTCTTTTTTTTTTTTAAAAACTGACGTTACAAACTATTACCTCCTTTTGAGAATTTCGTCCTCGAAATTCAAACGAAAGAAAAAACATGAAGGTACCAATAATGCATGAACTAATATTTCCCTTCAATTCATGTATACTTTGTTCACACACACACTCTGTCACTTGAAGAATTATTTCCCAAAATTCTCATACAAAGCAATGATTATAACCGTCTGTTCCTAATAAACTACATTTCTGCTACACAGTTTCATGTTATCCGGAGATATCTCCAACTCTATCATTTTGTAAGTCAACATATACTTTCTGCAATCTCACATGCCTAAAACACATAACCAACAAGCCTTTATCTTTTAACTAATGTCTGCATATCAATGTGGCTCACAAAAGTTGTAATATCATTCTAACAATCTCTGCATGGACTTTCTTTGCTTCATAAATATTGTAGCAAATCTATCGACACAATAACGAACATGTCCAATCCCTTCTAAAATGAAATAAAAGAGCGGACTAAATCGCACCATGCTTCCACCGCACAAATCGACACATAAATCATCGTGAAACATGTTCCACTATTATTTGCTTGAACCCTACTACTAACAATACTCTTTCAATGCTTAATATATATATTTCACGTTTCTTGATTGCGTAACATAAGTTGAAATAACGTTCCATCTAAATTTAAATTATTCTAAATATATGATCAATGTATCAAAATCAACCTCATCTTCTTTAATCAAATACTCGGTCAATCAAAACTTGTATTTCTCAATTATTCACACAAAGCGTCGGTGTGTACACCGATAACTCAACACTCATATACTAGTGAGTTCACACATTGAAGAAGACTTACTATAATACCTGTTAAAATTGAACTACTTGTTTTCCCGCAAGCCGCATCTACAACCCTTTTTTTTTTCCAAACCATAATCGAATATAATTCAAACTAGATTCCATGCAGTCAAAATTCACTAAATTTACATACATACATTTTCTTTTATATAGAGTCCACAATACTACCTCTGTATATGCTTCTTTCCTCACATCCCACACTAGTATCTCCATAATAAACTTAATGGCAAACCTATCCGAATAACAATGACATGCTGTTATCACAAAAACCCATAAAAATTAGCTAAACGAAAGCCGCAGCTGAGAATCCACATAAACTGGCACAGTTTTAAAAAATTAATCCTCACCACCTATTATTTATCTGATTCAACTTGATGCTAACCAAGCCCCATAACAATTTCTAAAAATAAAACAATGATATTATAATAAGCTGATCAAACAAATCATTGACATGAGGCATCATATATTTGCTACGCACTGTTACGTTAGTTGAGTACCTATAATCAACACATTCTCATTAGATCATCTTCTGTTTGCACAAAATAACATTGGTAGGCTATAGGAAATTTATCATCTCTGATAAACCCTAAAATTCCATGACTGGTATGTCTTCAACTTTTTGAACAACTGAGCTGAGTACCCACTACATAAGCTAAATAAACAACACGTTCTCATCTGAGAAACTTACAACATAACACACATATGACGGTAAACTTCTCTTTTCTTCAATTCTGGTAAACTTTCTACGATCATCACTTTACTCAAAATCTATTTTCTTTTTATTCTAATCAACGAAGGGGCTATTACTCAAAACTTCTTATATAAAACAATGCTAGTAATCGACGAGTCCCATGAAACGCTACAAATTTCTAGAATAGTCCTAAGTGATTGTCATTTAATTTATGCTTAAAATACCTAAAAATTGACATATCTCTCTCTGGCAAATATCACACCATTCACTAATAGAAACCAGAATTCACAATAACTAAATTTCACATACAAGGTTTTTTTTCACCTGGGGCCCACAATCTGATATGAGATGCTCTATATTGTCTTCATTTAACTTCAAGACTATAATATCATTAACAAATCAACAATGAACCAATCAAAATAGGAGCAAAATATCATTTTCACATGAACCATAAATTCTATTGCATCAGTAATCCATCAAAACAACATGACTAAAAACTGATAACCATCAAATCCCGTTCTCAACGCAGTCTTTACCCACATATATATGTCGCTTAATTGAACTTGATACTCTGAATACACATCTATTATATAAAACACGCAACCCTTTGAATTGTCCAGTTCACAAATGCAACCAATTATTTACAAGAGGCAACAAATATTATAATTTTGTACCATAATCAATACACAAACTTTTTCTGTCGACTTTCCTTAAAAAAAATAACATAACTACTCTTCAAGTAGTAAAACCCAAACATATCAAACCGCTGATAAGTCATTTTTATAGGTGTAAATTATTCCACCACTCTATATAACTTCTAGTCGTTGTCAAGATATTCTTTTGCAATTACCATATAAGCTCTTTAAGTATAGATCTTTAATTCAAATACTAGCTTATTTAATTGAAGAATACTATTCGAACTGCACTTCCATGCTAACAACAACTCCAGCCTCAGTGAAGTAAACCACTAGCTGATAATTTTTTACTACTCTTAATATCCTTGATCTACAATAAATCCAATAACTTCTAACACAAGTCTATAAATTTCGTATTACTCATGTCTTTTGATTTTATTTCATTGATCCAAGTATCCATTACAAAACAAATATGAAGAACATCCATGTCTGAGCAATTTACTAACTTTAAGGTTACCAATCTCACATGTCGCAAAGATTTCCTTCATCACCAAAATTAATCTCATCTTCACCTGGCAGTTTTACATAACTCATTTTGAATACAATCATCTAATACGTAATTCAGATGCACATGTATCTCATACCCAATTATAACACAAATGTAAGATATTGTTTCTATGGTGTTGCTTCCACCTTCAATCCATAATTATCACACATACTCAACAACAAAACTTTTCAAGCCAAGTTACCAGCACCAATTTACCATATACTTGTTCTAATATTTTACACACCATCACATCCTGGTGTTAAACAACCTCTTCAAGATTTTGATATTTGGATACTACCAATTTTTAACAAGTCCATTCGTTATAAACCATGGGTAATAAGACTACTTTCAGTACATATCATCTTGAAGTATCACTCGCAATCTTCGTAAACCCTGTCTACAACAAACTACTTCTAAACCATTCAAACCAGGAAAATAAATTTCAAACTCTTGACATAATACGTCCATAGAATACTTGTATGATCGATACCAAACAACTCTTCACAAATCTTGAATTACCATTTCTCATACTTACAACAACTCCACCTCACGTAACTTAAACCACTAGTTGATAATTTTCTTTTACTACTTTCAAACTGTTATCACTTTTAAATAAATTACATGTTTTTTTTTACAAATATTTCATCATAAAACTTACCAACCTGTAGCATTGAGTTTCATGAACATATCTCTGAGCCTACGAGCTCTCCACCACAAACCATAATTCTCTTTTCATATGATACATGTCATGTAATCACACAAATGCAATGAGACACAATGAGACACATAAAGAATCGTAATGCTCTGATACCATCTTGTCACAACCCGACCCGGGATCTCCCTATATACCCAAGACGGGACGTGTGCCGATGGCAAGCGATAGCTAAACGCCAACACTTACCATCAAGGCAAGCTAAACATGATTGTGCTAATAAAATATTATAAACTAAAATGACTCGTGTACTAACTGAGCTGATGAAAAATGGGTGGTAGAAAAGCTCGTCGTAGGCTCGATCATCTTCTGAAACTCGGAAGCTACCTGTGGGGGGGAAAACATTTAAAAAGAATGAGCTAAAGGCCCAGTGAGTGGAATTTTTATTAAACTAATATTTTCTTCAAAACTACATAATATATAGTGTAGTTTCCAAATTCATAAAATTGTTTAAAATTAATATTCGTAAAACTTAATAATCATAATATTCAAAACTAAAACTAAGAAACTGATTATAGTCGTAATTTAATAATCATAATATTTTAGCTGTTGAAACCATCAATACTTGTACGTAAATATATATAATATAAACTATTCATATACTATATATCATAGTGATAAAAACCCACTAAAAATGTACCCTTAACTGGTCATACTACATGTAGAGCGAAATCATGCATGCAGTAGAGCAACTGAATACTAAAACTGGTCATACGCGCGCAGAGCTGCCCCCAAAGGGCTAAGCACCCTAACATACGGCCCAAAGCCTATGTGTATGCTAAAGTGGGTCCCAAAGACCTGCTAAAAGCTGATAACTGAGGGTACTGTTTCTAGCGGTTTGAAAATAAACTACTGAAAATAATATCATAATTTTGGACCATTATAAAATCCGTAGTGGCATAAATCATATATCTTGAATAATGATTATCTAAAAACTTTCATGTATACATATTTATATAAATAAATAATCATATAAGATAATATAAACTCTAAAACTTTTATGTTTTATAAACTACTAAAAGCTCAATACTAATAATAATTTTAAATGTGAAAATAGAATCCACTCACAAACTTTTCTTTGGGAACATTCCAAATCGTAAATATTTAAAGTCTCGATATCACCTGAAAATATTGATGTAGGAAAATACATATCAATCATCTATTTAATAATTTGAAATATTAGAAAACCATATTTAAAATAATATAAAAGCGTGGTTAATATCACATGGCTAAACTTTCATTTTTCCTTCAACAACTACATTTCCAATATACTTTTCAAAGCCAATAATATCAAACTTATTGCATTTCCTCTTCCCACCCATAAATCTCAACTCAAATTGAAGTAAAACCACATACAAATTCTCTTCTTAATCCATATAATTTTCATAGCAACTCCATCACAAATATGGAAAACTCCAATTCTACACTATTCTTAATTATTCCTTAAGCACCACCATCTCAAATTAACCCATAACACTTAAAATCCAATAACAACAAAACTCATAAAACCCATAAACCAACTTTGAAGCTTAGCAAAATCTATCAAAATCCATCAAATAAAAGAGTTGGGTTGGAGAAATCACTTACCAATATGCAATTTCACCTTAAATTAAACTCAAAACTCCAAAATTGATGTTATTTCCAAGCCAATTTTTCTTTTTTCCTTTCTTTCTTTCTTTCCTTTTCTCTTTTTTTTTCCTCTCCCTTTCTCCTCTGTTTTGGCTTCCCACGGTGGCTGATGAAGAAAAATGAGATTGGTTTGTTCTTTTTTTTTTTTTTTAAACTAATTCCTTGCCACATGTCAACCAAGGAAGCAACTAGACATCTTTTTTTTTTATCCTTATCTTCTTCCCTTTTATTTATTTATTTATTTATTTTATTATTCAACCTTATCTTCTTCTTTTCTTTTTCTTCTTCTTCTTTTTTTTTTTAAAAACTGACGTTACAGATATCATCTAAACTGATCATTCCGATGTGGGTTCCTTAACACTCTACATTAAAAGATAGATTGAACACTCTTTATATGTTCATTAACATTGATGTCTACAAATACTTTCTCTGTTTCTTTTCCTACATCATTATGATATTGATGTTGTAATGCAATATGTTCTATTCTGTGTTAAATCACTTAAAAGGGTTTTTAACTATCTAATTGCAACAAATTTCATTACGTGTTTAGTAAAAATTTTATCCGTTGCAATAATTTTTCAGCCTTTAGCATGATGAACTGTTAGCAATTAAAGAAGTGATTTGTTCAATTTGTCTTCATTTTTAAAATGAAACGATTTTCATATATTTTTTTTTCCATTTTGTATTAAAAGATGTTATTTTTCATTCAAAGTTAGTTTTGAAATTATGAAATTTGAATTATTTTGATTAAAGATTAAATCAAACAATTTTTTACTTTTATCTTTAAAAAAAGCCCATGTAATTGACAATTTTTGTTGTAGTGTAACATGTATTTTTTAAAACAAAAAAAAAGTATTGTAGATAAATGAAATAAAAAGAGAGAAATGTTATTGAATTCCCCTTCCTTCACTAGAATGAATAGTGCTGGATTAAAATTAAGCTCACATTTGCATAATTATAATTCTGACAATGAAAATGATTTTCAAGTCCAACTTCTAAATTAACAATTTTTTAAAATCAAACAAAATGTATTCTCCTAAATGACAAATATCAATTTGGATGGAAATGATTGACCAAATTATTCGATCAGGTTTTTTTAGATATTATATTAAATTGGAGGATGGGAGGGGAGACTCGAACCTTCAACTTCATGGGAAGGGAGCAAGTGCCTGACCACTTGAGCTATGCTCGTGTTTGTAATTATTCATCAGTTAAGGGATAATCCCTTTGTTAATGTATTTAATGATTGAGAATTAGCAATTTAAGTTTTCATTTTCAAAGTAAAGTACTCTCCCCTCAATTTAATTAATAGGAAAATGAAAATGTTCTTTTTACTCTTTAACAAGAAATATGAGCTGAAATAGGAAGAACCTTAACATTTTTTCAAAAGTTTAATTTTTTTTATAATGATTTTATGTAAATTATTTTCATATTAAAAAAGAATATTTTTATAGTATGTGTATAATATTATTTTTAGAGTTAAAAGCTAAATTAATTATCCCTATTTTGATTAATTATGTTACCCCTCTCTCTTCTGCCCAACCCAAACCAAAGCCCAATAGTTCCCAAGCCCAAGGAGCCTTTAAC
The DNA here is from genome assembly GCA_028015215.1 of Gynostemma pentaphyllum. NCBI lineage: Eukaryota > Viridiplantae > Streptophyta > Magnoliopsida > Cucurbitales > Cucurbitaceae > Gynostemma > Gynostemma pentaphyllum. The sequence goes on along the minus strand of CM051355.1, from coordinate 67,890,805 downwards.
CCATTGCCCAATCCTTCTCAGGTCCCAGCCTAGCCCTTGCCCAAACAATCATGGGGAATTTTCATAACTACCCCTTAGAAAAACTAGTTTTCAAATTTACCCTATGTAGGTAGAAGCTATCAAAATTACCCTTAATTTTACACATGGAGGCTAGCCAATTAAAGTTAGTGAGATGACTATAGCTAACCAAGGGATAAAAATGAAAGTATCATAGGAGAGAGTATTTTTGATAACACACCTTAAATTTGGGGTAGATATGATAAAATTCCAACAATCATCCTACCCATTCCCCCTCTTATTTAGCCCATAAAAACCACAAACCGCCACAATTTTTTAAGAAAACTAAATTAGGGGCTATTGATAGACCCTATTTTGATTCCAAAGGATCTCTCCCAAAAGCAAAACACCATAAGTATGATGCAATTAATGGTCAAGATAAAGAGAGAAACAACTTTTCTTAATAAACTACAAAATAGGGAGAGATAGTTGGAAATTGAAAGCTTAGGTAATTTTAATTTAATTTTCAATTCAAATCCCAGATATATTATTTTGTTTTATCTTCATTTTACATCTTCCATCCTATCGCTCTCTCTCTCTCGGCTTTCATTTCCAAACATAAACATGTTTTCATTTTCATTTTCAAGTGTTTTTAGATGAAACACTTAATTAATATTTCTTTTAAAATCTATAACTCAAAACGTTTTTAGGAGAATCTATGCCAAACTGGCCCTAACACGATTACAATTTTCCAAGTCATTTTTTTTATTAAAATCAGAAGAATTAAAAAAAAAGTAAGTTTTTAGAGTTGCATATAAAAATCTAAATCTACTTGCCTACTATTCACCAATTTTACAGGGCATTTTTCAAAAGTGCATTTTTTAAAATTATAAATTTAAAAAACAAAACACAAAAATGGAATCAATATTTTCACTATTTTTAAAAATAAGGCAGAAAAAGTGATTGTAGAAGGAGAAAATTCAACCAATTACAATTCGCCCGTAATTATCTAAATTATTATAATTTTACACATCATTAAATAGAGACCAATCGTAATTTGACATGTGTCTCTATTTTAAAATAAAAGACACAAAATCGGCAAACAAGATGACTCCACGTGTCTATTTCAATGGTCATTTGATAATATAAGGTTGCCCAACCAAATTGTGCCATGTGGCACTCAGGCCAGGCCCATTATCAATTTAAACCCAGCCCACCAAAAGGCCCATTGAAAACTCTATAAATAGAGTAGGCAATTCATAATTCGATGACAACTTTGGAGAAGGAGAAGACTGAAGAAGCCTCTGACGATCCAAGATAATCTCAAAGACTTTGAACATCCAAGACGACTCGAAGAACACAAAGATCCAAGACAATCTGAAGAATTAGAAGACTGAAGACTCTGAAGAATTCGAAGATTGAAAATCCTGAAGATCGATCAACTCGAAGACTATAGAGATCCAAGACGACTTGAAGGGATATTCGAAGATAAATTCTTTGAAGATCAAGATCCTACAAGCCCGAAGAATTATAGTGTTCAAGATAGTAGATTTTCATCCAACCAATCCTTTGATCCAAGAATACGTCGATCGACCCTCGAGTCAAAGTTTATACATTTGAGAAAGCATCAGAGGAACATTTATTAGAGATTTTAACTACTCAAATTCATCCATACAAATCATTTATTCCGCATTTATTTCTACATATCGAAATCTCTGTGTGAACAGTGATATTCAACAATAATTTCTCTTTTTTTTAAAGAAGTAACTAATAACATGATCTTATACAATCTTCATTTACATCCACTATAGAAAAAGAAAAAAAAAGGTGAAAAAATATAAATAAAAAATTGGTAGTCTCATTTTCTAAAATGTTTGTAAATTTATTTCTAATAATAATGGTGAAATATAACATTTTTTTTAAAACACATAATAGTTTATTAAATTAAAAAAAAAAATCATAACAGTAGATTCTTTTTATTAAATTTAAAAAACAACTTTCAGATCTTACTAGATTTTTGTGTTGTTTATTTTTTTCATAAATGTAGATTTTTTATTTTATTAAATGTAATCATAAATGAATGAAGATCTTACTATGTGATTTAGATTCGTTCTTTGTCAATAATTTTTTTATTCAGAAATTTTAACTGTGTACTAGCAAATAGCTCAGGGGTTTATTAAGGGCCCGTTTTTGCAATTTGAAAAAACATGATTTGAAATGAATGGAGTATTCTATAAATCTATTGGAGAAGATTTAGAATTTAGAATTGAGATCCAGTAATTTATTATATATGTTTGGTTGCATATTCAGAAAATAAATTGTGCATTGGTTCAATTCCAACTCTAAAAATTGACTATATTCATGGTATATTTTTATTTATAATATAATAAACAAGAGTTTGAAAAATGTTCATTCAAATCCAACTTAATCCCAAACATAATCACATATTTGGAATTGGATGGTGTACCACTCCATATCTTTTTTGATCAAATATCTTCCATCTTTGAAGCAGCAAATATATTCTTCTTCTTTTTATAACAGTACCTCTCAACATCATAAGACAAGAGCTTTGTTTACCCTGAGCTCATAAAATCAAAGACAAAAAAAAAAAAAAAAAAAAAGAAGGCAGTGGAAGAGAAACAAATTGCTAAGAGGAAAAAGATGGAATAAACAAATTGATCTATAAATTCTCTTCAGGAATTTTTATTAGGAAGAAAAGAATTTACAAGAAACCATATCAAGAATATATATATATATAGAAGTAACCATTTTACAATCCTCCTAATTACAGATTTCAAGTTAATTTGCAGCATATGGGAGTGGAAAGCATCAAGTCAGAGAAAAGGGCCCATCAAATGTTGAAACGGATAACTCAACAACTCATTCGTTTATAATTTTTAATTAATATAATTGAATCAATAAATAAAGAAAATAATAAATCATAATTAAAAGAATTAGGCTGAAAAGTGCATTAAAAATGAAAAGACAATTGTGCATAGTTTCCTTGCTGACTTCGACTGAGAACCTAGGCAAGTAAAATATGTCCATAGTTTCCTTGAAGGATTGAAATAAGATCAACTAAACTCATTTCTCCGTTCTTCTTTATGAGAGAATTGAACATTCCATATTTTGACCATCTTACTTCTTCTTTTTCCTTTTTATCATTATATTTTGTTATCTCTTTTTCATCTTTCAAAGTGATTTTTACATTTTTCATTGATGATTGTTTAGATATTTTCTTATAGGTGTTTGAATTATATAATTGGGGATTTCAATTTATTTTTATTCTATTGGGGATTTCATTTTATTGTATGCAGTTTTTGATTAAATTGATTATTATACTGCATCTTAGATATCATGGGCATCCATCTCAAAACCAATTGGTAATGAGAGGAGTAGCCCATGTATCTTATAAACCAACATGCCCCTTTAAGATGATGCCTCTTTTGGGCTCACAATTCTTGGGTCGAATCTCATTTTTGGATCGAATGCCCGTTTGGGTTGTTGGGCTCTGATACCATCTTAGATATCATGGGCATCCATCTCAAAACCAATTGGTAATGAGAGGAGTAGCCCATGTATCTTATAAACCTTGTGAGTTCCCTTCATCTTTTCGATGTGGGATTCTCAACACTGCACAATTGTCTTTTCATTTTTAATGCACTTTTCAACCTAATTCTTTTAGAATAAATATGACTATCAATTAGTTTACACCCTACCCTTGAAAGCAAATAATACAAATAAAAAGTTAAAGATTTGATATGTGTTGTAGCACCGAGAAAACAAGAAATAATATTTTAGTGTGAGTTTCATAATATATGAAACACTATATAATATATTATCCATGTTTCCACGTTTTATAAATTATTATTCAAGAATTTTAATGAACTCATTTATCTTACCAATTTAGTTCATGTGTGAGAGGATGACACTATTTTAAAGAACTTCCTGGAGTACCTTATTCAAGTTCCATTTCATTTAATAGACCAATATTCATACACTTTCTTAACTATTCAAATCTTATTATTAAGATTGATTCTTTTTTTTTTTAATAAAAAGAGAAAATAAAACATAGATTAATCTTTTATTTTAAATAAATCCCCATTAATCCAAATTTAACATTACAATTTAACTAGTATATTATGGTGGAGAATCTTTCACTTCCACTTTTACCCTCATTTAATTATTATTATATTCCACTTATGCCTTTTAATTATTTTATTTATTTATTGATTCAATTATATTAGTTAAAAATTATAAACGAATGAGTTTTTGAGTTATCCGTTTAGAAACTGCTCCGTTTGGTATCCAATCCAAACTGCTCCTGTTGGAAAATATAAATGTATTTTTTCCTTTTTATTTGATTTAAATGGTTGGCATTTTAATTTGACAAAAACCTATTTTGTTTTGGTGATTCCTTGGCCATTAATTTACTCACATAAGGTATGTTTATTCAAACCTCCAAATCACCAATATGTGATTTGTTTAATTGATTGTTTTTGTTTATGGAATCTCTTAGTTGTCTCTTTGCATAGAATTGACATTTTGAACAGCTAGCAGTAGCCTCTTATGAAAGATTTTTGAAATGGAAAATCTTCGATTTAAATGAGAATAATTTCGTCACTCCTTAATTCGAGCCGAAGATGTTGCAACGGATATAGCTGGCAGATTGATTTTGGACAGATTTACTTTTGATAGAGTTTTCTTCATTTTTGCCTATAAGATGATGGCTTTTCTTTTAGCTTGAGCAACCAAGCTTTTTATATTTGCTCTCACTTTTAATTCAGCCTTTGTTCTTATGTTATAATTGTTGTGAGAGTTTAATTTGTGAGAATTGTATTTCAACAAATTCTATATCGTAATTGCTTGGAGAACGCTTTGATTCTTCAGGAGGAAGAATTCATCTTGCTCATACATCAAGGAAGGGAGTTCCTTGATTCAAATCCTCAAGGAGAGCTTGTGGTATGATCAAAACAAGAACGAGAGGTTCTTGAATCAAATCGTCACAAGGGGAGCTTGTGATCAAATCCATTGTAGACGTCGTCGTTGCAAGGAGAAATCAAAGACAAAAACAAATAAGGGAGTTCTTTTTATTTTGTGCCTTTTGATTTATATTTGTATTGAACGACTAACGATTCTAGTGGACTTTTTCTGGGCGAGGCCCCGTGAGTTTTTACCAGTTGGAGGTTTCTCATGTTAATCACATCATCATGTCGATCTCTTTCACTTTCTTTATAATTCTGTCTTACTGCCTTCAGTCTCTGCCTTAAGTGTTGCAACAATAATTTTCGTTCCCTGCATAATTGAGAATCTGCATAATTGAGAGTTATATATCTTTTACATTCTGTCATTTCGTTTCTGTCAAGCTCTCAGCGTTGCAACGTCAGTAGCTAAGTCTATAGTAAATCTGATTTGCATAGTCTTGTTAATTTACATCCTTAAACGAAATTAATCGGAACTAAACTATGAATTAGGTTTAACAAGTGGTATCAGAGCTAATTCACTTATTTTACTAGTGTGATATTGGACTATCAATAATTTAAAATTAACAAAGAAACGACTTTTGAAAAAAAAAAAAAATTCAAAGTTAAATGCACTTATCCTCGTATCATTTCCCAAACATTTAAAAAAAATTATTTTTATTTTAAATAAAAAGAGCTTCTTCTTATTCTGAGAAGAGGGGAAAAAAAAAAGAAGAAAAAGAAAAAGAAAGAAGATGAGCTTCTTCTCGTTCTCTCCATCGCTCTCGTTCTCTGTCAGTCTGTCCAATATCTCTTTATGGAATTATTCTCCAATTATAGTTTTGTCACACTGATTCGTAGTGTTTCTATAATGGGTAGGGGGAAAAAGGGCTCAGCTTCTTCTTCTTCCTCTTTCTCTGCTCATTTCTCCTAATTCTTCCTCTACTTATTTTTCCTCTGTCTTCCTCTCCTTCAGGGACGGATCTAATAGAGGGCTAGGGGGGCCATGGCCCCTCCAATTTTTTTTTATTTTTTATTTTTTAATTTCATATATATATATATATATATATATATATATATATATATATATATATATATAATATTTTAAAAGAATGCTTGTGATAAGATCTATTTTTTATTTATCTTAATTTATAATTATGATATTATTTAAAGAGATGATATCAAATGATATAATTTATTATATCCAGGAAGAAGAGGTCGAGCCAAAAGGTAATGTGATATCCAGGAAGAAGTGGTAATGAATGATATCCAGGAAGAATTGGTAATGGATGATATCCCGGAAGAAGTGGTCGAGCCAAAAGGTAATGTGATCATGTGGACAACAAAAAGGGTTTTTTTTTTATCTTAATCTTAATTCTTCAGCTATACTTCACTTTTAAACTGATCGATTTATCCAATGCACCCGAATCTTATCAAAAACGCATTCTTGCCCTTGTTCTTCTGTTTGGGATATTTTTTTTTTTTTTTTTACTTCTTTCATCTCTAATGTGTGTGAGAGAAATGGGATTTGTATTTTGTCAAACACCACTGTTGATCTTTTCAAAATTGGGTTGGGTATTATTCTTTCCATGCTTACTGCCACCATTTTAGATAAGCTTCTCCCAACTATTATTTCCATAGGTTGGGCAGTATCCTTCATTCATATATCTATTTTGGGTGAAAAAATTCTGGGGGTTACCGAAGCCATAATCACAAAGCTCATGACCTTGGTGATCTCCTATTACGATGAATATGTTTTGTGTACATTGCCTCGTTAGCTTTTTATAAGCTACAAATTTCTGGTCACTGATTTTTTTTTTAATGAATTTCATGTAATTAAGACTTTATATATATATATATATATATATATATGAATGGTTGTTCTCTACTCCTCTGTTTATATTTAATTTGTTCTCTACTTCTCTGTGATTTCTGTATTGATACATTTCGCACGATTCGAAATCATCAAATACGGTCACCTCTTATTTAATAGAAACTTACTAAAATTGTAGAGGAATCGAGGTCTTTCATTAATCGTAGCCAATTTCGTTCTGCTGGTCGAGCTCCATAGCCATGGCGATGGGATTAATTAATCTTAAATAATTATTTAATTTCGGATGACTCTTTTGATTCCCTGCTAAAGTCAAAGTTTGTATATTATTTTATTCTTTCTTTCTTTCTTTTTTTTCCTTCTTTAAATATTAATTATTTATTTATATGTCTTGCCTTGGTATCTAGAAGTCTAACTAACTATTGGTTTACTTTTTAATAAAATTGGTTAATTACTCAATTGGATGAGTCTATTCTTTGAGGAATGCTTGCAGACAGATGTGGCTTTTAGAGGAGACCCTTTCACATGGTCCAAAAAAAACTTCGATGGAACTCTAGTGTGGGAACGTCTAGATAGATTTTTCTGGAATAAAGATCTTCAATCCAAATTTGGGGGGTCATGGCCCCCTTTTGTCTCTTAATAGATCCTTCTATGCGTATTACCATCCACCCTATCAATACTACCAATTCTTTAAATCTTATATTTCTTTGTGATTTATATCATGAAACTAATTCACATAATCACTTATTGTTTGTTTTTCCCTTTAAAAACGTAATCACATTACCTTCTGTCAATTCTTCGACCACCACTTTTTCCAGGATATCTTTGATCACCAATTCTTCCGGCATATAGATTACCACTTCTTCTATTTTGGAAAAATCTTCGGGAAATGCATTATTTGAGTCGAAAAACTCCTTCAATTCCGGTCTTCATTTTGATGAAGCAGATGAAGAAAAAGAAGCACAGACAATAAGAATAAGCAGAGACAATAAGAAGAAGCAGAGGAAAATGAACCCATGTTTCCTCTAATACCGATTATACAAAATGTTACAAAACCATGATTTCTGAATAATTCCATAAAGAGTGAGAGAGAAGGAGAGCGATGGAGGGAGTACGAAGAAGCTCTTCTTTTTTTTTTTCTCTGAGAATAAGACATATAAATAAGGGCCTATTGATAGACCTGCAAAAACAACATAAGTATGATTCACCATTATCATCCGGCTCGCGGCCTAAAGGTCGGCCCAAGCTTGGCTCAGGCTCGGCCCGAGCTCAGCCTAAAGTCAACGTTTGACGAGCCGGGTGTTTGGATTGGATATAAGCCTCTATTTTTTTGAAGGAGCCCATAGGATCGATCCAACGAGTCGGCTTGAGCTCGGCCCAAGAAAAGCTCACAATATTTATTAATTATTTAATATCGCAATATCAATTCCTCAATTATATCTAACAGTTAAACTAATGTATCTGCCAAATGCACCCCCTTATTTTCAAATTGAATTTCTTTCACTCTGGATCCTGTTCGAGATAACTTTCTTCGTGTCTTTCATTTTTGGTGTTTGTGAGAGGAGTGGTACTCTCCTCTTATCAAACACCAATACCAAATACTTCAAATTTATTTCGGGCGAAGTTCTTTCCGGACTTGCTGCCATAATTTCAAATTATTTAGTTTTAACATTTTAACTCACACTACAAGTATTTTTCCGCAAAAAATTTCACCAACAAAGTCTCAAAAATCAATGTCGAGCTAGGATATGTCGGCGAATAGCCACACCCATAGCAAAAATAAAGGTACGGTTGACTTTTAACATACCCAAAATGAGTTGAAAATAAAGGTCCAGTAAAACATAAAGTATTCGAATGTATGCCCATTAACTGTAATTTCTTCTACCTTTGAGAAATTGTATTGGGCCTTCTACCCACCATCATTTGCTCAAGCCCATTAACATGAAAGATAGCTAGATCAGACAAAAAGTGTAGCCCAAATTAATTTCTCTAAATTGGGCTCCTTTCTTCCCCTAGTCTTAGCCCAATGTTAATTTGGCCTTTCCTTCTATCACATAGAATCGGGTCACCTTAATTTTTATATATTATATTACTATTTGGTATTTAGTATTTAAAAACATATTAATTTTGACTATTTTTGTAGGTGTTCTTGCACATATAATCAGAGCCATACCCAATAATTACAAAAATAATAGCTAAAAAGGTTTAATATAGCACATTCCTAATCACGAAAATTATTGATTAAAAAAATGTTATATTTGCTTTGAATGGAATAAATTAATTAGAGTGTTGAATAATAATTTGTAATGTTGATAGAAGAAGAATAGAGTAAGATTTTCAATGAAAGTACATTCCCATTAACATTTAAAAAAAAAATTATACAGATGAAAAGAAATTGATGGTCTCGGCATAAAATAAGAAAGACCCATAATCATCCAGCCCAGCCCAATCATCTTCTCATGTCTGTGTTCATTCCCATGGAACTAGAGTGAAAGAAATAGACAGACTCGTGGAGTTAAAATATAAAAATCATTAATGGAAGATTAACAAATAATCAAAACTTAACCATTCTTTGATGAAATTGAATAGACTGCGGAGAAGAACATCTCATCCAATTGAGTAATTAAACAATTTATATATTTCTTGGCATTGATTCTCGGTGAATTTCTTGTTGTTTATTCACAAACAACAACATTAAACCTTATTTGATGATTTCGAATCGTTTATCAATAATAAGATAAAGATACAGAACTCACTAGCAACAGGGGCGGTCCTGACACTGTGCGAGCAGTGCGACCGCCCCGGGCCCCCAATTTTGAGGGGCCCCTAATTTTAGAAAAAAAATCTTTTTTGCATTCAGTTTGTAAGATTTATGCTTACAACAAAATGGGTTAAGCCCATTAGGGCTTTACTTGAATCAGACGATTTGTTTTATTTTTATAAAAAAATAAAATGAAGTACAGTGTCACTGGCGGCAAGTAGACAAAGGGTAGAAGAAATTTAAGTGATTTAGAGTATTAAAATGATGGTGACAATCAATTAGTAGATGATCATGATATCCATATAAAAGATCAAGGTAATTATGGGGATGATAAAAATTTAGATGGTCATGACATACGATCAAGTATGTCACTTAATAAATTAGCTTCGATATCAATCGAGAGTGAAACTACACATTGATATCAAAAGTTTAATATATGACTTTGCATCTCAATATTCAAGGAGGACATCACTTTTCAAATGAAGGTTATAATTGTATTATTTTATTGTTATCATCTATTGATTAAAGTTCATAATTTTTTATTTTGTAAATTTGTCGTATTAAAGTTATATGCTATAGGGCCCAAATTTATTTTTTGCACCGGGCCCTTATTTACCTAGGACCGGCCCTGACTAGCAAATCTTAATCTTAATATATTAAAAGTGTAGAAATGTGGAGAATCTTTCACTTCCATTTTTACCCTTCACAAAACTTTCATCCCTTTATTAGCCAGACACTTCACTGACGATTTTAAACCCTTTTCGAGTTCCCAAATCCTGAATTGAAGAGTATTAAACCTCAATTTGTTTAGGGAATTAAAAAGAATTGATATACTTAGGAAATCTGAAAAGGATCCGAGACATTGCACCATGATTATTAAATAGGAAGCTTGGAATCAATTTTCATTTGTTTTCCTTCATATTGAAGATTCATAGCTTTTCATTTATTATGTTTTGATGTTGTTTGTGTTGTTTTAGTCATTTTGATTGTTCCAATTTCTTTTTCTCTTCGATCCATTTATTGATGTGTTATTTCACTTTTTTTTTTTAATTTATTTATAGGAATTGCAGTTGGAAAGGGAGAAGCATGATTTGGTGGAGATGTCGGAGAATTTGAGCAGAGGAGAGGTGAGAGATGGCCATTGTTTAAGAATTTTTAGGAGATTTAGAGAATGACTTAAAATTGGATGAAGAATAAAATGAGTTCTTTTTTAGGTGGGGTTTGGAGTTTTGTTCTCCCAGATCCTTTAAATCAAATTTTATTGTCTTTTGGAGGTTGTTTTTCTTTTGCAGAGGAAATTGACTCATCAACTTATGCATCCTAAACTTATCAGCGTGAGATTTAAGAAGACAATGTTAGAGAAAGAAGTTTTTTTGTTTATATAAATTTTATGTATTCTTCTTCACGACATTGGAAAATCTCTAACATACAAACTCACAACATCATTTTCTATTTTTTCAAACTTTTGTGTAGAATTTTTATATATTATATATGTTTGGAAAATTAGATATTAGATAAGGAATCAAAATGACAACAAAGAAAAATGCGAAGTGTTAAAATATTTCTGTTTCATTTTCTATTTTCTTAAGAAGTTCCTCTCAAGAATTTCAGATCAAATGTGTCCGGAGACCATAAATCAATTGTCGGAGTTGTGCAAATAAATTTTTGACGCTTCTATGCAACTTCTAAATTGTACCTTTATTTTAAATTGGCGGTATTATTTATTTTACTAACTTTCTTTTGATTGAAATACATTTTTATAATATTACTTATTTATTTCATTTTCAGATTTACTGGTTCAACTTTTGAAAATTCCATCTACTATTTAAAATAATATCTCAAAAAATAATTTTTAAGAGCCACAAAAAAAAAGCATTTGTTGCAATGAATACATAGAAATAAAAGGAGAGCAGTTGATAAACGAAAAGATTATGATCTCTCTCCCTCTCTTTGTTTTCCTCAAAATTTTGGCAAATAAGAATATCATTTCAATATTATTAATTTATTTGATTATAAAATTATTTTCAATAAATTGATAATTATATTAAAATGTACTGTGATAAAATCTTAATCAAATTCGAAATTGAGGTAAATTTTAAAGAAATTTCAATTGATGATATTTTTTTAGCATTTTCAAAAATAACAAATGTTCTCAAATATTTAATAAATGACATTTTTCAGAGATTCCACCGACCGATTTATGAGATTAGACCAACAACAAGATCTTAATTCACATCGTCTAAAGGAAAAAAATTCGATGAAACTTCATTGGCTTTTGAAATGAATTTAGAGGGTTTAATTGAAGCTTTGTACATGTTTTCAAGTGGCTGAAAAACAAGATTGAATTATTCTACTTATTTCTTTAATTGTAAATAATCATCATGAATATACACCAAAATTATTATAACAATAACGGAAATTAGGGGAGATAAATAAACAGTAGGCATAATTGAAAATAAAATTACTTAAACATGTTTGTATACAAATCAGTGACCAGAATTTTATCCACGGTAGTAAGCAAATCAGAAAATATATATATTTATATAATATGAAGTCTTAATTACATGAAAAAAAAAACTAACTAATTATATCTATGGCAGTAAGCAAATCAGTGACCAAAATTTTGGAGTTTGTGATATGCTAAAGTGATGATGTACAGATAACATAGCAATTGTAGTTTGAGAGTATCGAGTTTGTAGGCAATGGTGAAATATGGTTTCAGTGAAACCAAAACCACTCCTACTACCTTAGACTTTCTCACCTAATATAAAAGTGTGAATAAAAGCAGATGCTCAAAAAACAGATATTGCCTTTTTTATTAGGGGAGAAAGTCTTAAGTATTAAGTGAAAAAGTCAAAACATACATCTCTGAATAATTATACATAACCGGTTTTTTTTGTTGGCCGCCAACCATGAGACAAAGATTCACATAGCTTTCTCTTCAAACACTTTGTTGTTGCCGACATTGATGGAAAATGCCGCTGCCTTCAAATTTGGGCTCACTCTCGAACTTTCAAGGAATCCTTATTCGATTCGGATCTCCATGTCCAGATTTTAGCCTTTGGTTTTCTTCACATTCTTATGAGGCTCATTTGATCAATGGCCCCAACAGATGCCAAACCAAGGCCATTACAATTAGAAAAGTCAAATTTTGAGAAATTAATATATATATATATATATACATATTTTGAGGACTGTTCAAAAATTGAGAGAGGACTGAAATTACAAAACTTTGTTGTAATTTATAATGCCTCTTCTTATAGTAGAGTATTTACAATAAATATTATGATAACAATTTGAAAATATTTAATTTGGGATTAAGTTATTTGATTTCAATTTTATTTTCATATTAATTTTATCATTTTATCACCAACATGAACATAGCTTAACTGGTTAGATATATACTCTCTTCTCCTTGAACTCGAAGGCTTGAGTCCCCCCTCTCTCACTTTGATGTAATTTAAAAAAAATTTTCATTTTATCTATAAATTGGGAAACATTTTTCAACCTTGGGGAGCGTACATTCATAAAAATCAAAATGCTTATTCACAATGACAAATGATATCGGGAAAAAACTCGTCACAGTGAAAAATTTGTGTGGGCTGGCGTTATTAATTTGCAACGGAAAATATCTTGTCGCAATTTCATTTTAATTTTTTTCAAAAATATTAATTAATAATTTGTTATGAATTATAATTTATCATTATTATTAATTTACAAAAATAAAATAAAATAAATAATAGAATGAATATAAAAAAAGAAGAGTATGTCTGTTTGGGAATCAAAAAACGGCCAGTGGAGCTGACACATACGAGTGCGGAAATGGTAAGGAACAATGAAGTTTTGATGGAATAAATTTTAAATAATATTTTCTAATTTTATCAACATTTTATAAGGGAGATACTTTATAATAATTAAATTAATAGAGTTTCTCTAATATATTATATTAGTTAAAAATAGTGGATATCATTAAAATGAAACTAAAAATTAAAGATAATTTAAAAGCTGAACCGTAAAAATTAAGAAATTTGCATGGTAAGCATTTAAAAAATTAACAGATAGAAATAATTTTTCAATTTTTAAAATTAAAAAGCGGGAAAATGAAAGAAAAAATTTTCAAAAATTATATATAAATATATTAATATATATGTGTGTGTGAATTTTAAAAATCAAGGTAAAAAATTAATTCCCCGGTGGGGGTTAATAAATGTAATCTAAAGAAAATAAATAACATTAAGGGGGTGTTTTGTATCCCGACATCAGAATCAAATACTTAAGAGTTAGATGTCTAAGAATAAGTAGTATGAGAATATAATGGATGAGAATATGATGCTTGTGTTTGGAGTGTGTTGTAATATGATTCAAATGCTTGAGAATATAATGCTTGTGTTTGGAGTGTGATAAAATATATTTGGATCAATGGGAATATGATTGTTGTGTTTGGTAGGAAGAAATAAGATTTGATATTTTTTATTTAATTATTATCTAAAATTTAATAAAAAAAATTGAAAAATTAATTAATGACATTAAATTTCATTAAATTAAGATTCTCAACTATATTTATTTATAAGTTTGGTTTTTTTTAAATTTCCTTTGAAGTATTATTTCATTAAATAAGATTGATGAATTATATACTTAAAATTATGTATTATATAATATATTTGATATTAATTCTAAATCAATGTATAAACCCTTCATGGGCATATATAAAATCACACTTGTTATATTATCAAATTTTCCGTTAATTTTTAAAGTATAGGAAAATGAGACATGCGTAAAATATGTAAAAATAATTGATCAAATTAATGTGATATACAATTTTACAAAATGTAGGGGTGCTTAAGATCAGGCTAAAACAAAGAAATAAAAATGTTCATATTTAAAGAAGAGAATGGGTAACTATCTTTCTTTGTCAATGGGCTTAAAGGTCAAAAAAGTCTGATTTGCCAAATTTTGTTTGATTGGGCCTTGAATGAATCTGATTCATGATTCCAACAAGGAAGATGGAATTAATGGGCCTACACAAGACTATACCACAGGGGCAAGTGGGCCTTTTATTTCAATTTATTTTGGGTTGGTTTGAGCCTCTTCAACCTTATTATTAAGCTTGGTTTATGGAATTTATCAACTTTGTCTAGTTTTTTTTTTTAAGATATTATGTAAAGACCTAACCTTTCAAAGCAATAAATATACTTATTTAAAACAGTAGAAGACTCCATAAATGTTCTTTATTGAAAATATGCATACTTTCAAATCAATAAATACTTGAATTAAAACATTAACTCCTGAGTTCAATATTTTAAAAACAAAACAACAAACCAAAACATAGTCTCAAATCCCACAACTCAAAATATAGAAATAAAGTCTCAATACTCAAATAAAAACCCAAATAAAATCTGTAATTTATTCCATAATAATAATGAATAAATAAACCGGCGTCGAAATGACATGAACCCTCATCTCTTCCACTTCATCAACCGCCGCCTCTCGGTCCATTGTTACCTGAAAAAAAAAACAACAGATAGCACTGTGAGGCTAAACCCAGTGAGAAAACGACTTAATCAAAGATGAAGTCCTAAATAGTCTCTAACAAATTCAAATCGAGTCCCAAGCACTCAACACTCTTCCAAAGTCTCTTATGCTCAAGCGTCACTTAAAACTCAATCTCAATCTTTTACATGAATAGGCAATTACTTTGATTCCATATTCAAGGCTATTCAATAAATCCTCACTTTACATGGATAGACAACTTTCACTAGTTTCTTACCCAAGACATCCCAATCATACACTCTCACAATCTTTATCAATTTCCCGAACCACTAACATGCTTTAACTTAACAAACAATATAATTCAAAAAATCCACTAAGAAAGCAGTTCCTCGGAACTACTACCACTTCTTAGTACTTGGTTATAGCCTTAACTATAACTGATATTCCCCTAATGTTTCATTCATACGAGCAATGAACATTAGTACTCGGCTATGGACTCTTCCATAACTAAAATGACTTTGTGTTGAGCTCGTAGCCTCAACACTAGTAAGCAAACTCAAGCCGACCATCAATATCAACACAAACATCATTATACACAAGATAATGATAAATAAAATTCAATTAGAAGCATGAAAATACAGCAACCTCAACTCATAACATAAATTTCTCAAAATTGCCGAAAACTACCGAAATATGAAAAATAAAATTTTATGCTCCCTAACTCAAAACTCAAGGCAAATAACACTAAATACCTCCAAATAATTCTATATTTGAACCCATAATCAATCATAAGCAATTTGAAACTAAAAACGTCAATTTTCGTCGAATATTGCCTAAACTAGTTCCAACCGAAAATTATTTTCTCTCAATTGATTTTCGGTGTTTCCAAAAGTCCATTCTCTTCCTAACATTCCAGAATATCATATTTAAATATATTGAATCAAATAAGCTACGGTAAGAGCGTTAGATTTCTCTAAACCCCACCGTTGACTAAACCGTTAACTCACATTGTCTTTGCTAAAATTCAAATTTCCAAGCTACTTTTCACCACCAATCAGACCTGAAATGAAGGTCCTAAACAATTAATTTACATACTAAAACATTTCCAAAAAGGTACAAAAAGTTTTGGGGTTCAACGCCTCGAAGAACGGGAAAAAGGCAAAAGATGAACAGATCGTCGTTTGAAGAAGACAGCAGCTACGGCGCTACTGTCTTTTCCGTGGCTGAACCGTGGCCTTCGGGTCACGGTTTGGTCTCGGTTTCAGGTTTCCGGGTTGTAGACACCGTGTTTGGTCCGGTCTATTTACAATTATTAAAAATTCAAAAGTTTACATCAAAGGAACAATTTACTTAAAGAAGTTATAGGAAGAAGGCCTAGAATTCATTATTCTTTAGTTCATATGAGTTCTCATAGGGCCCAATCCATATCGGAATGGAACGTTGGGCTAAAATAAATCAGAAATAAAATATATATTGAAGGGTCAGCCCATATTAGTGAGATTAAGCCCAATAATGATTTTTTTTTTATTATTATTTCAATTTTATTTAGAGATAATCATTATATTGTCAGTATAATTGCCCCTCACTGTTTCAGTAAATTAAAATAAAACATGTTTTATTCCCTTTCAAGAGTCAAAAATACAGTAAAAAAGTTGAAATAACTCTATGAAAATATGAAAGGGTAAGAGAAAACGGATATTAAATTGATATTTCTTTCTACAGTACAAAAAATGACAATTATTCATCATTAAGGAAGAAGTCGGTTGGATCTCTCTTCACATCTTAAATTAAAAAAAAAAATCTCCCCAGATAAGGATGCATTTAAGGTACACCAAAAAAAAAGATTTACTGGGATCTTAAGCTAATAAAAAATTATTTCTACCACCTTATAAATACATTGAAGAGGGTGTGAGAGAGGCAAGGAGAAAAAAACGTTTTAACCAGTAAGCTTAAAAGGAAGAAAGAAACCGGGAGAGTCAGAGAGGAGAAGACGTTCAGGTATAAAATCTTCAACAAATCTTCACTTATCATTGGTATGCAAAGCAATATGCATTTAAAAAAATATATATGCATACATGATTTGAAGTAGGCTTTGCATGAAATAAACAATATGCAGGAATTTTTAATTAAAGGTTCAAATTTGCATAAATTAGTTCCAAGAAAATATAAGCAAATCTTTACATAACATATATAAGAAAAATAAAAAAATAAAATAAGTAGATTTTTAGATTCACATTCAGCTTTTAGAGTAAAGGATTTCTTAAGTATATCAAGAAGATCTTTAAAAAAATAAAATAAAACTGATTGAAAATAGAAAGAGAAATAAATTGATTAAACTCAGATGTGGAAGGAACTTACAAGGGTAAAAAATATGGATAGAAATCATAATAGGTAAAATATTTATTTGAAAAAAATGAGAAGGCAGTCATTAAAATTCCAGAAAATAAAGAACAATGAAAAACCTAAAGATGCATACATGTGTAGTAAATCTAAATCTCTGATTTTATGTTTCAAAACTTGTAAGGGAGGAATCCCTTTTCAAATCCGGAAATATAAAAGAAAATCTGACTTAAAAAAAAAACAAACAAAAGGAATATATTTTTAAATCCTATGAATCTTTTTTAAAAAAAAAGGGAAAAAAAGAAGTAAGAGAAAGAAGAGGAAGGAGATCTGGAAAATTGAGAGAGAGATGGAAAACGTAAAGAAGAAGAGGAGAATAAGAGAGAGAGAGAGAGAGAGAGAGAGAGAGAGAGAGAGAGAGTTTTTTTAAAAAAAATATATATAATATTAAATAATAATGAATATCTGTTCAAAAGACAGCTGTCATGCAAATCAAGGTAAAATAATAAAACAAATAAAACCGCCCACGGTTTTCAAAGAAACAATGGGCTAGAATCTGTTACTCAAGCCATAATTAAGTTTAATTTATATTTCGCAATACATTCACATGGAAAGTTGATGGCCTGGTGGTTTAAGAATCTTTAATGTTCTCTTCCTTTGTTTAGTCTTGATTTCGACTCTGTCTTGGCTCAGATTGTAATTTTTTTTTTTATTTTATTTTCAGTTGGTCATTACTAACATTCTACATAAAATTTATTTTCTTATATTCTTAATAGTAATAATGGTCTGGTGGTCAAATTTTATTTTTATTCCCTTCCACTCTTGAGTTCAACTCCTACCATGGATATATTTTATATTTGTTTTTTTAATGCTTATTAAAATTATTATTATTATCATCATTATTTTTTATCTAATAATTATTATCAAAATATTCTTTTAACTCTAATAATTATCGATAATGAAATAACTATTTCTCAATAATATGTTTTAAAATGTAATAAATAACAAATTTTTATTTTTAGTATAAATAGAAATAAATCTTTTTATAATAAAATATATGATTTAAAAAATAATTTATCAAAATAAAAATGGATTAAGGACCACTTAAGACGTTTGTGGAACTTGGTTCCCTCATTAGCCTCCAAAATCTCTTCTTAATTATAAAATATTTTTTAAACCAATAACAATTTTTAAATAATAATCCTATGACGGATTTGAGAACATTAAAATTCTCAATTTCTTGAGGTAAATAAAACCAATCTTAACATTAATTATTTCATAAATTAGTCAAACTCATTCATCTTACCTTTTAAGTTCCCTCTATTTTAAAAATGACGAAAAATTAAAAAATTTGCTTTAAATAAAATAAAATTAAGCTAATATTCTAAAATTAAATTAAAGGACCATATAAAAAATAAAAAATAAAAAATAAAAAAATTTAAGGTGATATGAAATAAAATTTGACAACCGTTTTACGGGTGTTGTAGGGTGCTAAAACCTTCCCTACTCATAATCGACCTCCGAACCCAAACTATATATTTAATAGCCATTTATATTAGGTGACCAATCACACCCTATCGTTGGTTGGTGGCGACTCTTAACCCTGTTTCTAAAAGACCACCATTAGAAAATGTGGTCACTCTGCGTCGCGAAAACCTAGTTGCGACAGCATGACGACTCTGTTGGGGACATGTAGAGGGTCATGTCAAACTTTATTTCATGTCATTCTTAGGTCCTTACCTTGTTTGTGTGCATTAAATTTTGTATTTATTTATATTATCCATTAATACCATGCTTCTCACATTTGTTTCCTTTCATAGTTTGCATACACATTCACAAGCCTTCAACCCGGGCTCTACCTCTAGGATTAGATTGGAAGATTGAGTAGCGAGGCCTTCGTGGAGCCTCGGCTCCCGCATAGGTCTGTGAAATTCCTCACTCAGGTTATTTCTTTAAAAGAATTTCCTGGGAACCCTTTTCCTATTAGATGTCCTAGAACTAGCTTCACATCATCCCTTCTTTATTCCTTCAAAGCTACTCTCTATCCCCAATCTGATGTCACCAATATTTAAAATGTTATTCTTCACATTTTAGAATGATTAATGTTTCCCTTCTCATGAAATTTGTGTTAGTCACTCACTTTTTTTTTTTTTTTTTGCAAATGTTATCATGCTCAGGAATCCGCAAAGTTATAAAATATTGTCCTGTATAGGCTCTACAAGACGTCCAACATACTCAATATGTCATCGATCCTAGATAGCATGACAGATAATCAAGCAATTGTTCGACAGTGGTCAGAGCAGATTCAGATGACTTATGGAGACTGTCCCCTACCTGATTATGAAATACCTGTCTTAAGGAAGGTTGAATTTCAAAATAATAATCTTGACATTTTGAAGCAAGCATGGGAGGAGATGTCACTACAACAACAAAAGAGCTTCGTTAATAAATACGGATATATAGCCGGATTAATGTATGTCCCTATAAATCAACATACTTTGAGGGCATTAATCCAACATTGGGATCCTATTCATAAATGTTTTACTTTTGGAACTATCGATATGGTCCCCCTGATCGAAGAGTATCAAGCGCTCTTGCAGGTTCCGCTTCGAACCGAAACTATTGTATATCAACATATCAAGGAATTCACAGCCAAAAGAGCACTATCTCAAATTCTCGGGAAATTTAAGGCAAATAAGGCAGAGAAGCAACTGGTAAAAAAGGGGAATAGCCTATGTTTTCCAATAGATTACTTGTTAAATCTGAGGCAAAGTATGGTGGATCCAGAAAAGAAGATGTCGTTATTGGCTTTATGTATCTACGGAGCAGTGATATTTCCAAAAGTTCAGGGACATGTAGAAGAAGAGATAGTGAAATTCTTTCCTGCATTAGAGCAGGGTGTGAATCCACTTCCATCTATCTTAAGTGAATCATTTCGATCTCTAGATTTTTGCAAGAAAAATGGGACAGGAAAATTTTTAGGCTGTGTAAGCCTTCTGTTCATTTGGATCCATGGTCATATAAAATTCCCATTGAATTTCGGCTGCCCAGAGATAACTTATTCTAAACCTTGGGGAAGAGAACGAGACCCAATTAATGAATTCTGTCAAGCCAACTGGGATGTAGACTTCCCCAGGAAGGAAACATGGGAAAGATATCTTGTAGGATTGGAGACAAAAGATATACTATGGATGCCAACTATTCCAATAATTTACAAATGTGGGGAATTCCATGCTATCCCACTTCCTGGACTTTGGGGAATTGTAGGATATGCTCCATTAATGGCTGTAAGACAAATTTTAGTGGCACAGTTTATTCCTACTACAGATGATCTGAACCAATTTGAATGCTGCTATAATGAAGAAAACATTGTCAAAAAGATTGAAATTGTTATCCAATTGTGGGCGCATATCAGAAAAATGCAATATGGACACCTTTATAATAATGCCACTAAAGAATATGAAGCATGGCGCGAGAAAAGAGGTAAATCCATAATTATATTTCAAGCTTCAGGATCATAAGAAGCCCAAAGAGCTGGATGGAGGGAGGTTAAGGAACAGATGGAGAGAGTTCAGACAGAATGGAAAGAGCGTAACCTCTCACTTATCCAAGAAAATGAGCAATTGATGAAAGAATCTCATCACTGGAACCACCAAATCAGTAGGGCACGAGAAGAATTAGAGAATAGTCAGAGTTTCATTATAAGCCTACAAGAAGAAAATCTTAAATTGAATGCAAAAATCCATAAGTTGAAACAAGATAGAGGGAAGTTGAAAGTACTCCTAGACTCAAAAACTATGGATATGGAGTTGAGTATACATTCACTTAATCAAGCCATAAACCGATTAAACAGCAGAATAGAAGAATTGATAAAAGAAGGCACCTCTTTACAGAAAGTCGTGCAGGCACAGCAAAGCTTCATCAGCAAGCAAGAGAGTCAACAATCAGAGATGGTTCGTGAAATTGAGAAGTTGCAAGAAGTAAAGCAGACACTAGAATTACAAATTGATTCTCTACAAAGAAACATCCAAAGAATGATGTCACAATATAGAGTTTTGGAAGAAAGATGCAGCCAATTTTCTCTTAAGGCAAGGGAAGGCGAATCATGGAGACAAGAATATCATATGCTAAGCCAGGACAACGAGAACATGTACAACCTTATCAGAAATGCTGCTAAAGCACTGAATGTAATGGCTAGGAAAGCGGACCGTTTCTTCGAAGAGGCGCGTGATCTTAAGGGAAACATAATGCCTACTCATCCAAACGGAGAGCATTTGTTGGAGTTCTTAGAATACCTTTGTAA
The DNA here is from genome assembly GCA_028015215.1 of Gynostemma pentaphyllum. NCBI lineage: Eukaryota > Viridiplantae > Streptophyta > Magnoliopsida > Cucurbitales > Cucurbitaceae > Gynostemma > Gynostemma pentaphyllum. Next base: position 67,869,122 of record CM051355.1, on the reverse strand, counting down.
AGATCTAGCCTGCCTGAGGAGATTTTATTGAGTATGAAGGGGCTTGTTTTGTTCTTTTGTAGGGACATAATATTATGCACAACGTGTATTCCCTTTGCATGATGATATTTTGTAATCTCCTTTTTCACATGATGATGTTTGGAGTTGTTTTCTAGGGGCATTGTTGTATTTTCATGCGGATATTCCCCCCCTTTTTGCAATGATAGTTTGCATATTTTGTAAGGGCATCATAAATTTGCCGTTGTACATGTACTTTGATCTAATGAAATATCATTTCCCTCTTTGAAAGATGTGTTAATTTTCTTTTCTTTTAAAAAAAAAAAAACATAATAAAATCAGGTGACATCCTTCAAAATAGCCCGTCAATCGCAAATACGTCATCGTTACCTCACTAGAGCACAAAGTAAAATCATGGAAGAACAAAGTAATGAACAGATACAAGTGATGAAGCAGGATATTGAACAATTAAAAGAGTAAATAACAAAGTTAGTAGACCTGCTCTCTGTAACCAAAGGGAAAGCTGTGGCTGAATCTTCTCAACCTCACCAAGGTCAAGAACAAATGGGAATGTTATCTCATGACACGCCTCAATATCCACCTGGGTTTACCCCTCCATATCACACTGAAAAGTTTGATCCTTATATAATACCGCCAACTGTAACTGCTCACCATGAATCTCAGCATAATATGCCTGATTTACACCCTGGAAAACCAGAGCTTGATAATGTTATCATAGAGGATCATAAGAAGACTACGGAGGTATCAAAGGTTTCATCTGCAAAAGAAAAATTCGAGTTTTTGGAAGAAAGACTCAGAGCTATTGAAGGGGCGGATGCTTATGGAAGCATTGAAGCAACACAATTATGTTTAGTCCCAAATGTTACCATCCCTCCAAAATTTAAAACACCAGATTTTGAAAAATATGATGGCACATCCTGCCCTAGGGCCCACCTTGTTATGTATTGCCGCAAGATGGCTGCTTATGCCCATGATGATAAGCTGCTCATTCATTTCTTTCAAGATAGCTTGACTGGGCCATCATCTCGCTGGTATGTGAACTTGGATAGTACACACATTAAAAAATGGAAAGACTTAGCTGATGCATTCCTAAAACAATACAAGCATAATATAGATATGGCTCCCGACCGTTTGGACTTGCAAAGAATGGAAAAGAAGACAACAGAAAGTTTTAAAGAGTACGCCCAAAGATGGAGGGAAGTAGCAGCGCAAATTCAACCACCATTGACTGATAAAGAAATGGTTGCTACTTTCATAAACACACTTCCATCTCTATATTATGATCGCATGATAGGAAATGCTTCCACAAATTATTCTGACATTATCGTAATTGGAGAAAGAATAGAGCATGCAATCAAATTTGGAAAAATCATTGATTCGAGGACTGAAACCCCAGGAAATAAGAAAGGATTTTCCTCAAAAAAGAAAGAAGGTGAGGTGCATGAAGTCAACCATGGACAATAATCTATTGAAAAAAACAAGTCACCATCTATACGCACAACACATCACAGATTGCCTATAGTTCCACTTATACACCACAGACGCCATTTGCTCATAATCCGAGACCTGGATTCAGCCAGCAAACTCAGTTTCAAAATTCTCGAGAAGGAAGTCAAGGACCTTTTCAAAAAAACTATAGAAATAACCAGAGAGTTCACTTTGACCCATTACCTATATCTTATACAGCTCTCTTACCACAGCTTATAGAAAAACGTTTGGTAGCTTTGTTACCTTCTGAACCTTTACAGCCACCATATCCTAAATGGTATGACCCTAATGCTCTGTTATATTGTGAAGACAATTTTATATATCATATTAATAATGGCTTTATTAAAAGCCATGGCCCAAGCCTTTTTTAGTAAGCCCATCACAATGCTAATCCATTACCAACGTGGAGTTTAGTCAAATGAATGAAACTTTATTCTGACCTCGTGAAGCGTGAAAAGAAAATAGGTCAATGTATTTTCACTACATGTAAATTGGCGGTGGTGTGGTTTTGCTTGGCTGTGAGTTCTATCAAAAACGGCGTGACTGTCCATCCGTGTGTGAAGAAAAATTAGGCGATAATTTTTCTTGTTTTTGATAGTGAGAAAAACAGTGAGGGCTTGTGAGGGTTGTGTGAAATATTGTATTGGATTTTTCTATTGTAACTCTGATTCATCATAATAAAATCTGCAGCGGTAGCAACTGGACGTAGCCCAACAATTGGGGTGAACCAGTATAAATTTCGGTGTCGTATTTCTTCCCTTTTACTATTGTTTGTTATTCCGCATTATCGTTCTTGTGTGAATTTTTTAGGCGTCGCGAACCTATCGATTCCCTAACAACTGGTATCAGAGCTCTGGTTATTGTTGAAGAACGATGTCTAATCGGGAAGAGAATTCGAATTTGGGAATTGCAAAATTTGACGGCAATGATTTTGTCTTCTGGAAGATGCAAATAGAGGACTATTTGTATAGCAAATCCCTAGAGTTACCTTTGGGACCGAAACCGGCTGAGATGAAAGATGATGAATGGAACAGGTTGGATAGGCGGGTAGTTGGCGTCATCCGTTTGACTTTGGAGAAGAGCGTGGCTCATTCGGTATCAAAGGAGACGACTACTATAGGCATAATGAAAGCCCTATCTCGACACGTATGAAAAACCTTCGCGAATAATAAGGTATATTTACTTACCAAATTATTCAACTTGCAAAATGAGAAGATCAAACTGTTGGCTCACGATTAATGAGTTGAGTATTCGATAGATCGTTAGCCTCCATCAAAATTAAATTTCTTGACGAGATTTATGCGGTGATTTTGCTTAAATCTTTGCCTGATAGTTGGGATACAATGAAGACACTATTTCTAACTCACTTGGTGATCGTGAGTTGACTCTTTTCCGAAATTAAGAATGCGGCACTAGCGAGAAGAAGTTCGCAGGAAGCAGAAAGGTACTACTTCCAGCTGGTTCAAGATCGAATGTAGAAAGAGGCAGGAGCAAGAAACAGGAATGATAGAGGTAACGGGAATCGGGGAAACTCAAAGAATCACAGAAGCAAGTCCAGAAACAGTAAAGTTGAGTGTTGGAATTGTGGTAAAGTGGGGCATCTGAAAAAGAACTGCAGGGCTCCTAAGAAGTATGAGAACAAAGAAGATGGTGCAGCTAATGCAGTGACTGAGGAGGTACATTATGCTTTACATCTCTCAGTTGTTGATTCTCATCATTCTTGGGTTATTGATTCAGGTGCATCTTTCCATACTACTTCACATCGGGATATTCTGGAAAACTATGTCGCAGGAAATCATGGTAAGGTACATCTCGCTAATGGGGTACCCTTAGATGTTTTTGGTATAGGTGATGTCAGGTTAAAGACAGCGAACGGGTCAGTTTGGAGGATTTCCAAGGTAAGACACGTGCCTAGCCTAACAAAGAATTTGATTTCAGTTGGCCAGTTAGATAATGAAGGATATACAATATCTTTCGGTAATAGATCTTGGAAAGTTACAAAAGGTGCCATGATATTTGCTCGAGGAAGCATGAAGGGGAGTCTATATTATAGCTCCAGTAGTAGAGATATGATTGCAGTGACAGATTCTACCGACATATCTGAATTGTGGCATAACAGGTTGGGACATATGAGTGAGAAGAATATGAAAATTCTTCACTCTTCAGGGAAGTTAGAAGGGCTCAAATCAATTGAGCACAAGCTTTGTGAGAGTTGCATTTTTGGGAAACAGAAAAAGGTCAGCTTTTCACAAGTGGGAGTAGAGCCAAAGAAGATCAAGTTAGAATTGGTTCATACAGATGTATGGGGGCCCACTCCAGTCACTTCTCTTGGAGGTTCCAATTACTACGTGACTTTCATTGATGACTCAAGCAGAAAGGTATGGGTCTATTTTCTCAAACATAAATCTGATGTGTTTAATGCTTTCAAAATTTGGAGAGCTATGGTTGAGAATGAGACAGGTTTAAAAGTGAAGAGCTTGAGGTCAGATAATGGTGGAGAATACAATAGTAGGGAGTTCAAGCAGCATTGTGCAGAAAACGGTATTGTGATGGTCAAGACTATTCCCAAGGGACACCACAATGAGAATGGTGTGGCGGAAAGGATGAACGAGCGTTGTGTGAACGTGCAGAAGTATGAGATTACACCTGGGTTGCCTGAGATGTTTTGGGGCAGAGGCATCATGACATGGCCTATCTCGATCAATAGGAGTCCTTCTACACCACTAGACTTCAAATTGCCTGAGGAAGTCTGGAGGCGATAAGCGGTAAACCTTTCCCATCTAAAGGTTTTTGGCTGTGTTTCTTATGTACATGTTAATGCTGCTGACAGGAGTAAATTAGATGCTAAATCCACTAAATGCTATTTTATTGGATATGGCGGTGCTGAGATTGGTTATAGATTCTGGGATGACCAGAACCGGAAAATCATCAGAAGTAAAGATGTAATCTTCAACGAACAGGTTCTTTATAAGAACAGGGCAGAAATTGAGGCAGGGGGATCAGAGATAGATGGAAAGTCTACTGAGGTTATTCAGTTAGAGGATCTTCCTGAGATTGAGACAGAAACTGCAGAGGTTGAAGTTCAAAACAAGATTGCTCCAAGAAAGTTGGTTATTGAGACAGAATCGGTTCCAATAACTCCCCCTGCGCATTGCTAGGAGATCTAGCAGGACTATTAGACCACCACAGAGGTATTCTCCTTCACTTCACTATATTTTATTGGTACGAGGGTGAGCCTGAGTGTTATGATGAGGCGATTCACATGGAAGACTCCGTCAAGTGGGAGCTTGCCATGAAGGATGAGATGGATTCATTGATGACGAATCGGACATGGCAACTATCGAGTTACCCAGGGGTAAGAAAGCTTTGCATAATAAATGGGTTTCTGAATAAAGCAGGAACCGGATGGCAAAGAAACGGTATAAAGCAAGGCTTGTAGTCAAAGGCTTTCAAGAAAAGGAAGGTATTGACTTTAATGAAATATTTTCTCCTGTTGTTAAATTGACTACTATCGAATCGTATTATCAATAGTGGCGGAAGAGGATTTGTTCTTGGAACAGTTAGATGTAAAAATGACCTTCCTCCATGGTGATTTAGAGGAAGAGATTTACATGGTTCACCCACAGGGTTTTGTAGTACAGGGAGAGGAGAAAATGGTGTGCAAACTTGGAAGAGCTTGTATGGTCTCAAACAGGCTCCTAGACAGCGGTACATGAAGTTTGACAATTTTATGAGTAACAACGGTTTCCAGGAGATGTCAGGCGATCATTGTTGTTACATCAGCGACGGGTAATTCTTACATTATATCGCTTTTGTATGTCGATGACATGTTGATTGCAGGGCTAGCAAACAAGAGATTGATCATCTCAAAAGTGATTTATCAAAAGAGTTTGCTATGAAAGATTTAGGTCTTGCTAAAACGATTCTCGGGATGAGGATTGAGAGATCCGATGGTTTATTGACTTTGTCAAGGCGATTATGTGAAAAAGGTTTTGAGCGGTTTCACATGGAGAATGCAAAACCAGGTGAGTACTCCTTTAGCTTCTCATTTTAAATTATCTAAAGAGTATTCACCAACCCTGAGCAGGAGAGAGATCACATGGATAAAGTGCCTTATGCTTCACTATAGGCGGTCTTATGTATGCTATGGTTTGCACCGACCTGGACATTGCACATGCAAGTGGGAGTTGTGGCGAGATATATGAGTAATCCAGGGAAGCATCATTGGGAAGCTGTTAAGTGGATATTCAGATATTTGAAGGGAACAACTGATTATGCTTTGCATTTTAAAAGGTCAGATTTTAAATTGCAAGGTTATGTGGATGCAGATATGGCAGGTGATATTGATGGCAGAAAAAGTACTACTGGGTATGTTTATACTTTGGGTGGTACAGCTATTAGTTGGGTCTCTAAGTTGCAGAAGATAGTGGCCCTTTCAACGACAGAGGCTGAGTATGTTGCGATTCTGGCTAAGAAAGAGATGATATGGCTTCAGTCCTTCTTAGAGGAACTTGGCCAGAAACAGGGAAAAGGGACATTGCATTGTGACAGTCAGAGTGCTATTCATCTGGCAAAGAATCCGGTTTTTCATGCCAGAACAAAGCACATACAAGTGAGGTATCACTTTATCAGATCGGTGTTGGAAGATGATGTGTTGGTACTTGAAAAGATTCCTGGTAGTCAGAATCCGGCAGACATGTTTACCAAGACAGTTCCAATAGACAAACTGAAGTTGTGTACAACTTCAGTTGGACTTCTCAAGAACTAGTAGAGAGAAGTCGCTACCGCTGCAGTGAAGACATGGTGTTTGTTGTTGTCTTCAAGTGGGAGATTGTTATATTGTGAAGACAATTTTATATATCATATTAATAATGGCTTTATTAAAAGCCATGGCCCAAGCCTTTTTTAGTAAGCCCATCACAATGCTAATCCATTACCAACGTGGAGTTTAGTCAAATGAATGAAACTTTATTCTGACCTCGTGAAGCGTGAAAAGAAAATAGGTCAATGTATTTTCACTACATGTAAATTGGCGGTGGTGTGGTTTTGCTTGGCTGTGAGTTCTATCAAAAACGGCGTGACTGTCCATCCGTGTGTGAAGAAAAATTAGGCGATAATTTTTCTTGTTTTTGATAGTGAGAAAAACAGTGAGGGCTTGTGAGGGTTGTGTGAAATATTGTATTGGATTTTTCTATTGTAACTCTGATTCATCATAATAAAATCTGCAGCGGTAGCAACTGGACGTAGCCCAACAATTGGGGTGAACCAGTATAAATTTCGGTGTCGTATTTCTTCCCTTTTACTATTGTTTGTTATTCCGCATTATCGTTCTTGTGTGAATTTTTTAGGCGTCGCGAACCTATCGATTCCCTAACATGCTCGATGTGATTACCATGCTGGGGTCACTGGGCATTCGACAGAAAATTGTATCCCATTGAAATACAAGGTGCACCAATTGATCAAAGCGGGATGGTTAAATTTTCAGAAAGAAGGAGGAGGACCTGATATCAACAAAAATCCTTTACCAAATCATGATGTAAATGCCATTGAAGAATCGTTCCATGCAAATTTGGAAGTTGACAACATCTGTATGACGATGGAAGAACTTTATTATATCTTGCGAAGAATGGGATATATATGTTGTGCCCCCATTGCTAAGGGAGGCTGTGTGACCAAGGATTCTAAAAAATGGTGTCTATTCCATAACGCAGAGGTAGGGCATTCAATCCAAGATTGTGTCACTTTCAAAGAAAAAATAAAAAATCTTGTGGACTCGGGATTCTTAGCCATAGAGAAAAAAGCAGTTCGAGATAGAAAAAATGAAAGTAGTTCAGTTAATATGGCAGAAGAAATTTTTTCTCCTAACATGGCTAATTCAGAATCACACCAATTGACAATATACTATAAAGGTACAGAAACATTGTCAAAATGTTCACCCGAGCCAGTTATCATCAGGATTCCAAGTTCTCCACACTACGAAAGCTACAATGCAGTTCCATGGAACTACGAATGTAAAGTCATTTTAAATAAAGTTCAGGAGACACATCAACCCGTAGCAAGTATCATTGGAATAGGAGGAATGACTCGCAGTGGTAGGTGTTATGCGCCAAGAAATCTAAATATTTCATGAGGCAATGAGGAAGATAAGGGACCAAACGATTTAACAAAACAAACAAAAAAGATTGAAGAGCTTAGAGATGACTCCCCAAAAAAGAAAAATCTTGACAATAACAAAATGAGGGAAGAAGACGTGCCAGAACAAGAGATTGAAGAAATTTTAAAACTAATCAAGCAAAGTGAGTACAAAGTTATTGAACAACTACACCGTACACCCGCTCGCATCTCGATTCTATCACTTTTTCTAAATTCAGAATCTCATCAAAAAGCTTTGCTAAACGTTTTAAGTCAAGCTCATGTAAGTCATGATATCTCTGTTGAAAGGTTGGGAAACATCGTGGGAAGTATAAATGCTTTAAACTCAATCTCATTTACAGAAGACGAAATCCCGTCAGAAGGGCTGGGACACACCAAGGCACTGCATATTTCAGTCAAATGTAAAGATTATATGGTGGCGAGAGTACTTGTAGACAACGGATCATCTCTTAATATAATGCCAAAATCTACATTGACGAAACTACCTGTGGATATGTCTTACATGAAACCCAGTTCTATGGTCGTAAGAGCATTCGATGGGTCGAAAAGAGAAGTGATGGGCGAGATAGAAATTCCGATTCAAATTGGGCCATGCACGTTTGATATAAAGTTTCAAGTTCTAGACATGGCACCAGCATATAGTCTTCTACTAGGACGCCCTTGGTTACATTCTGCAGGAGTGGTTCCTTCGACATTACACCAGAAATTGAAGTTTATTGTGAATAATAATATAATTTGCGTGTCGGGGGAAGAAGACATGTTTGTAACGAAAGCGACACCCCTGCCTTATATAGAGGCAGCAGAGGAAGCATTAGAATGCTCATTTCGGTCGTTTGAGATTGCATATACTACCTCACACTTGAATGCATCGCCTCATCTTTTTATGGATTCTAAGATGGTAGCGGCAACCATGCTAAAAAAGGGATATAAACCAGGCCAGGGATTGGGAAAAAACTGCCAAGGCATAAGAATGCCAATTTCGTTGCTTGGAAATGAGGGAATATTTGGCATTGGATATGAGCCAACTCAAAAAGATAAAAAATTGTTACATGTAGATCAAAGGAAAACAAGAACCTCTAAGCTAGAAGATAGAGAGCCCCAATATAGAAAAATGAAAATACCTCATTTGTATGAGACATTTATGAGCACGGGGCTACTTTATCCCAATAATCAATCAGTTTTTGCGTGATCTAATGATTCAGTTGCAGCGGTGGTTGAGGAGTTTACAAGCCCAGAAGAATTGGTCTACTCATGTCCTCCAGAGTTTGAGGTTAACAATTGGACAACAACCGAACTACCAGTATACCTCAATAGCTCTGAAGAGTAATGACATATTATAAAATGTTTTGTAATGCAGTTTTATTTTAGTTTTCATCCTAAATGGCTATGAAATGATAATAACTCAATACCAAAAGCCATTATTTTTGTATGCCTTCTTTTTGTTCCAATATAAATCTTATTACACACTTCTATTTTTCTCTTGCATGATTTATTTTTCTATCCCTTTACCACTAAACATGTTCATACCCATTTCTTTTTTTTCTTTCTCTCTTCCCCTCTTGTTAAATCAGGGACATGAATGATGAATCTGGAAATGATAATGACAGTTACTCAGGATATAACCTAGACACTTCGATTTCAAATACTCAACCAGACTCAGAGGACGATGAGATTGAAGTATCTCATGAATTGTTACAATTATTGGATGCAGAGAAAAAAATTATTGAGCCTCATCAAGAATGTATTGAAACTATTAATTTAGGAAACGATGGAGAAGTTAAGGAGATCAAGATAGGCACATCTATGACAAGACAAAAGCAAGAAGAATTGATTAATTTGCTCAAAGAATATCAAGACATTTTTGCCTGGTCTTATCAGGACATGCCAGGATTAGAAACAGATATTGTAGTTCATCAAATACCTCTAAAACCTGAGTGCCAACCAGTAAGACAAAAGCTGCGCAAGATGAGACCTGAAATGCTAATTAAAATTAAAGAAGAAATAAAAAAGCAAATTGAGGCAGGTTTTCTTATTGTGGCAAAATACCCTGAATGGGTAGCAAACATAGTTCCGGTCCCTAAGAAAGATGGAAAAGTTAGGATGTGTGTTGATTATCATGACTTGAATCGGGCTAGCCCAAAAGATAATTTTCCTCTTCCTCATATTGACGTTTTAGTAGACAATACTGCAGGGCATTCTATTTTCTCATTTATGGATGGTTTTTTTGGTTCCAATCAAATCAAAATAGCACCAAAAGATCGTGAGAAAACTACTTTCATCACATTATGGGGAACTTTTTGCTATAAAGTAATGCCTTTTGGATTAAAGAATGCTGGGGCAACATATCAATAAGCGATGGTTACCCTATTTCATGATTTAATGCACAAAGAGATTGAGGTCTATGTTGATGACATGATTGCCAAAACACGTCAAGGAGAAAATCATATCGAGACATTGCGACTATTGTTCGAGAGATTGAGAAAATTTCTGTTGAAACTCAATCCAACCAAATGCACATTCGGAGTCTCATCCGGAAAGTTGTTAGGGTTCATCGTTAGCCAAGAAGGGATAAAGGTAGACCCAGATAAAGTCAAGGCAATCATAGATATGCCACCACCGCAAACTCAAAAAGAGGTGAGAGGGTTTCTAGGTAGATTGAACTATATTGCAAGATTCATTTCACACCTCACATCCACCTGCGAACCAATTTTTAAACTTCTACGAAAAAGTAGTGATGGCAAATGGAATGAAGACTGCCAAAGAGCTTTTGAGATAATCAAAGAATATTTACAAAGTCCTCCTATTCTAGTGCCTCCAACGCCAGGGCGCCCGCTTATTTTATACCTCACGGTGTTGGGAACATCAATGGGTTGTGTATTGGGGCAGCATGATGCCACAGGAAAGAAAGAACAAGCTATATACTACTTAAGCAAGAAATTCACAAACGGCGAGTCTAATTATTCACTGTTAGAGCGAACTTGTTGTGCTCTAGCTTGGACAGCGCATCGCCTGAGGCAATACATGTTGTATTACACCACTTGGCTTATTTCCAAAATGGATCCAATAAAGTATATTTTTGAAAAGCCATCTTTATCTGGACGAGTAGCTAAGTGGCAAGTTTTGCTGACTGAATATGACATAGTTTACGTAACAAGGAAAGCAATAAAAGGGAGTGCGCTGGCAGATTATTTAGCTGAACAACCCATTCTAGATTATGAACCCATAAAGTTGGAATTCCCTGATGAAGGCGTCTTAGCAATCCTGAACGTAGAAGAAGAAAATCCATATCCAAATATGTGGACTATGTTATTTGATGGTGCATCCAATGAATTAGGTCATGGGATTGGTGCGGTTTTAATCTCACCCGAAGGAAAACTCTTCCCAATCACAGCCAAATTATGCTTTGAATGCACCCATAATATCGCTGAATACGAAGCGTGCTCTATGGGAATTCAAGCAGCATGTGACTTGAATATTAAAAAATTGCAAGTCTACGGAGATTCTTTACTAGTAATTCGTCAATTAAACGGTGAGTGGGAAACCAGAGATGCGAAATTAATCCCCTATCATCGGTATATTATTGGATTGACCAAATTCTTTGAGGAAATTAAATTTGACCATGTTCCATGAGAAGATAATCAAGTTGCTGATGCATTGGCAACTTTGGCAGCTATGTTCAGTATAGACTGGAATGAAGAAGTTCAACCAATCCAAATTGAGAAGCGAGATATACCTGCACATTGTATGAATATTGAAGAAGGAAAAGATGGAGAACCATGGTATCATGATATCAAAGAATATATTAAAAATAGAAGCTATCCCCAAGGTGCTACTGAAAATGACAAACGAACTATACGGCGGTTAGCAATGAATTTCTTTTTGAATGGCGAAACACTTTATAAAAGAAATCATGATATGGTACTTTTACGATGTATTAATGAAATAGAGGCCATAAAAATCATGAAGGAAGTTCATGAAGGAATTTGCGAGACTCACGCAAATGGACATATGATGTCGAGACAAATTCTTAGAGCTGGATATTATTGGATAACCATGGAATCGGATTGTATCAAATATGCAAGACAATGTCACAAATGTCAAATTTACGCTGATAAGATCCATGCTCCGGCATCACCCTTGAACGTTCTTACAGCTCCGTGGCCATTTTCGATGTGGGGAATGGATGTAATTGGCCCAATAGAACCTAAGGCCTCAAATGGTCATCGTTTCATATTAGTCGCAATTGATTATTTCACTAAATGGGTAGAAGCATCGTCATATTCAAATATAACGAAGAATGTGGTCATCAAGTTTATTAAAAAAGATATAATATGTCGTTATGGTCTCCCCGACAGGATCATCACAGATAATGCAAAGAATTTGAACAACAGGATGATGGATGAATTATGTGCGCAATTTAAAATCAAGCATCCCAACTCAACTGCATACAGACCAAAAATGAATGGTGCCGTAGAAGCAGCCAATAAAAATATAAAAAGAATTATTGAAAAAATGGCTATTTCATACAAAGATTGGCATGAGATGTTGCCTTTCGCTTTACATGGTTATAGAACTACAATTCGAACTTCTACTGGGGCAACACCATTCTCTTTGGTTTATGGAATGGAAGTTGTTCTTCCTTTGGAAGTTGAAATACCATCTCTTCGAGTACTCAGAGAAGCTGAACTAGAAGAAGCTGAATGGCTTCATACACGGTATGAACAATTAAATTTTGTAGAAGAGAAAATATTAACAGCACTGTGTAGGGGTCAACTTTATCAGAAGAGGATGATGAAGGCTTATGATAAGAAGATGCACCCTCGTCGATTCCGCGAGGGAGATTTAGTTTTAAAAAGGATCTTGCCGGTGCAAAAAGATCATCGAGGCAAGTGGACCCCAAATTACGAAGGGCCATATGTTGTAAAAAGAGCCTTTTCTGGAGGTGCCATTGCTATTGACCAGTATGGATGGTGATGAATTGCCAAAACCAATTAATTCAGAAATGGTTAAAAAATACTATGCTTGAGGTTTGATTTGGAGTATTAGGAAGGATCTTTAGAAACTGTCTTTACATTTTTTGATTTGTTATTATTGTTCCCTTCCAGACAACCTTCTCTGAAGTTTTCTTGAATAATATGTTATTATTCAGTCTTATGCCTCAATAGTCTACAGTCTTTTTTTTTTTTGAGCATTTTCAGCCTTAATAATAAATTACTCAAGGCAGTAACTAAAAAAAAACTCATTACAAGACCAGGACCGTTGTTTTCTCGCTTTAAAAATTCACTATTCTCAAAGGTATCCAGCTATTGTCGGCATTCTCAGGTTTCTTCCACGATTATTTCAGGCCAATGTGAGCGAATGATGCGTGAAGCGAGAGACAAGGGCTATCACATTAAGGGATGTCTAACATTATAAAGAATATATAGCCTATTTCATGAATTTTTTTTAAAACCATTTTTAATAAGTATTCTAGTAACAACACGTAATAATTTATTTGGTCAAAATTCTCCTAGCCATTTTAAAACTACTTCCAAAGTATTAAAAGTTTTAAACATGTTGCTAAATAGATAATATTTAAATAAATAAATAATACAATTCACGTGTCTAGTACACTTTGATGAGGCGTGTCAATTCTCTCATGCATTATTGCATCCATATATATATTCTACTTAAAATTACATTTAAGTTCCACTTTATAAATTATCATAATTTTGCATCATCGATTATTTTACACGGATTTCATCTCTAGATAGAAAACAAACTATGCTATCACTCAACACAATTTAAAGCCTTCTCATTCTCAAAATATTTTAATATTGGGGCAAATTTTAAAAAAGCCTTTAATCTTGAAAAACATTTTATATATAAAAAAAATAAAAAAGTGAAAAAGTGAAAAATAATAATTTGAATTTGAAAGCATTTATTTTCTTCTCCCAAGTTTTTCTTTACAAAAAAAAAAATTCAAAGGACTAAATTATATTTGAGCAGTGCTTGTTATCCTTGACTGTTCATTATTTGAAAAGAAATAAAAATAAAAATTCATCAAATTATGTCCGTTTACTTTATCTGGATTATATAGCTGTTAGATTCCAGTAAAGATCAAATATTTTCAAACCATACTGTTAGTATAAATCGAAATTCAATTTAATATTTTTTTAAATCATCGAACCTCTGCATCAAAAAAGGACGATTTTCAAATTATTGAACCATTACGCCTGTCGGTTGTTGCCCCGGTAGTGGTTTCAATACAAATCTTATAAAATTTGGTTAAATCGAACCCTATGTCGGTGGTTCTGTCCCGGTAGCGGTCGAAGCCTGTTTAGAGCAGGTCCGTTATAAATTTGGTTAAATCGAACCCTATGTCGGTGGTTCTGTCCCGGTAGCGGTCGAAGCCTGTTTAGAGCAGGTCCGTTATAAAATTTGGTCAAATCGAACCCTATGTCGGTGGTTCTGTCCCGGTAGTGGTCGAAGCCTGTTTAGAGCAGGTCCGTTATAAACGTTGGTTAAATCGAACCCTATGTCGGTGGTTCTGTCCCGGTAGCGGTCGAAGCCTGTTTAGAGCAGGTCCTTTATAAATGTTGGTTAAATCGAATCCTATGTCGGTGGTTCAGCCCCGATAGTGGTCGAAGCCTGTTTAGAGCAGGTCCGTTATAAATTTTGGGTAAATTGAATCTATGCATGTGGTTCCGTCCCGATAGATGTTGGAAATTTTATATTAAACCCTACACATGAATATGTTCCGATAGCGATCCTTTTAAAACATATCTCAACTTAAGTTGTGAGCGCATTCCATTAATGGTTTGTTTTCTACTATTACTAAATCCCATTTAATGATATTCTGTCTTAGCTAGTAACAATCCAAATTTATACATTTTGAAATGGACCAAAATTTGGTCAAGATTAAATTAATCTTTTACCTTCCCGAACACTGTCTACATCTTTGTCCATCTTATACATTATAAGGATGTACAAAGAGGGGCAAACTGTAGACACCGTGTTTGGTCCGGTCTATTTACAATTATTAAAAATTCAAAAGTTTACATCAAAGGAACAATTTACTTAAAGAAGTTATAGGAAGAAGGCCCAGAATTCATTATTCTTTAATTCATATGAGTTCTCATAGGGCCCAATCCATATCGGAATGGAACGTTGGGCTAAAATACATCAGAAATAAAATATATATTGAAGGGTCAGCCCATATTAGTGAGATTAAGCCCAATAATGATTTTTTTTTATTATTATTTCAATTTTATTTAGAGATAATCATTATATTGTCAATATAATTGCCCCTCACTGTTTCAGTAAATTAAAATAAAACATGTTTTATTCCCTTTCAAGAGTCAAAAATACAGTAAAAAAGTTGAAATAACTCTATGAAAATATGAAAGGGTAAGAGAAAACGGATATTAAATTGATATTTCTTTCTACAGTACAAAAAATGACAATTTTTCATCATTAAGGAAGAAGTCGGTTGGATCTCTCTTCACATCTTAAATTAAAAAAAAAAATCTCCCCAGATAAGGATGCATTTAAGGTACTGCAAAAAAAAAAGATTTACTGGGATCTTAAGCTAATAAAAAATTATTTCTACCACCTTATAAATACATTGAAGAGGGTGTGAGAGAGGCAAGGAGAAAAAAACGTTTTAACCAGTAAGCTTAAAAGGAAGAAAGAAACCGGGAGAGTCAGAGAGGAGAAGACGTTCAGGTATAAAATCTTCAACAAATCTTCACTTATCATTGGTATGCAAAGCAATATGCATTTAAAAAAATATATATGCATACATGATTTGAAGTAGGCTTTGCATGAAATAAACAATATGCAGGAATTTTTAATTAAAGGTTCAAATTTGCATAAATTAGTTCCAAGAAAATATAAGCAAATCTTTACATAACATATATAAGAAAAATAAAAAAATAAAATAAGTAGATTTTTAGATTCACATTCAGCTTTTAGAGTAAAGGATTTCTTAAGAATAGCATTATATCAAGAAGATCTTTAAAAAAATAAAATAAAACTGATTGAAAATAGAAAGAGAAATAAATTGATTAAACTCAGATGTGGAAGGAACTTACAAGGGTAAAAAATATGGATAGAAATCATAATAGGTAAAATATTTATTTGAAAAAAATGAGAAGGCAGTCATTAAAATTCCAGAAAATAAAGAACAATGAAAAACCTAAAGATGCATACATGTGTAGTAAATCTAAATCTCTGATTTTATGTTTCAAAACCTGTAAGGGAGGAATCCCTTTTCAAATTCGGAAATATAAAAGAAAATCTGACTTAAAAAAAAAACAAACAAAAGGAATATATTTTTAAATCCTATGAATCTTTTTTAAAAAAAAAGGGAAAAAAAGAAGTAAGAGAAAGAAGAGGAAGGAGATCTGGAAAATTGAGAGAGAGATGGAAAACGTAAAGAAGAAGAGGAGAATAAGAGAGAGAGAGAGAGAGAGAGAGAGAGAGAGAGAGTTTTTTTAAAAAAAATATATATAATATTAAATAATAATGAATATCTGTTCAAAAGACAGCTGTCATGCAAATCAAGGTAAAATAATAAAACAAATAAAACCGCCCACGGTTTTCAAAGAAACAATGGGCTAGAATCTGTTACTCAAGCCATAATTAAGTTTAATTTATATTTCGCAATACATTCACATGGAAAGTTGATGGCTTGGTGGTTTAAGAATCTTTAATGTTCTCTTCCTTTGTTTAGTCTTGATCTCGACTCTGTCTTGGCTCAGATTGTAATTTTTTTTTTTTTTTTTTTTCAGTTGGTCATTACTAACATTCTACATAAAATTTATTTTCTTATATTCTTAATAGTAATAATGGTCTGGTGGTCAAATTTTATTTTTATTCCCTTCCACTCTTGAGTTCAACTCCTACCATGGATATATTTTATATTTGTTTTTTTAATGCTTATTAAAATTATTATTATTATCATCATTATTTTTTATCTAATAATTATTATCAAAATATTCTTTTAACTCTAATAATTATCGATAATGAAATAACTATTTCTCAATAATATGTTTTAAAATGTAATAAATAACAAATTTTTATTTTTAGTATAAATAGAAATAAATCTTTTTATAATAAAATATATGATTTAAAAAATAATTTATCAAAATAAAAATGGATTAAGGACCACTTAAGACGTTTGTGGAACTTGGTTCCCTCATTAGCCTCCAAAATCTCTTCTTAATTATAAAATATTTTTTAAACCAATAACAATTTTTAAATAATAATCCTATGACGGATTTGAGAACATTAAAATTCTCAATTTCTTGAGGTAAATAAAACCAATCTTAACATTAATTATTTCATAAATTAGTCAAACTCATTCATCTTACCTTTTAAGTTCCCTCTATTTTAAAAATGACGAAAAATTAAAAAATTTGCTTTAAATAAAATAAAATTAAGTTAATATTCTAAAATTAATTAAAGGACCATATAAAAAATAAAAAATAAAAAATAAAAAATTTTAAGGTGATATGAAATAAAATTTGACAACCGTTTTACGGGTGTTGTAGGGTGCTAAAACCTTCCTTACTCATAATCGACCTCCGAACCCAAACTATATATTTAATAGCCATTTATATTAGGTGACCAATCACACCCTATCGTTGGTTGGTGGCGACTCTTAACCATGTTTCTAAAAGACCACCATTAGAAAATGTGGTCACTCCGCGTCGCGAAAACCTAGTTGCGACACGGGTGATCGGTCTTGATGGGTTTTGGTTTTAGGCAAAGTGTCACAACCCAAATTTCTCAAAACATGGAAATTGACTAAAAAATCAGCGGAAACATAAATAACAGCATCTCAAATCAAATACTTCTCATTAAAAGTCAAACTAAACAAACTTTATTTCGTTCACATTAAAAATCTTCACAAATCCAAAATCCAACATTGAAATTTTTATTCGAGCTCAGTTTAAAACAGAACATTTAAATCAACTAACCGGAGTTTTGGAATAAATAATTCATGAAAATCAAAATCAATAATGGAAAATAAAATCCCAATAAACCACTAAACAAGAACGAAACAGAAACATCACCGGCTTGTAAATCCAAGCCCAACCAGTCACCGCCCACGACCCCATCATTTGCCAGATTTCTTTTTTTTATTACCTGAAAAAAAAACAATGTAGCATCATGAGGCTATGCCCAGTGAGTAGATATGTTAAAAGATGAGCAATGCCATGAGAAATTTCCTAAATTCCTTAAGTCCATAATCGGCCTCACAACTTCCAAATATCCCTCAACTTCCAAGGCATAATCTCAACTCTAGAGAAAATCTCATTCTTATATTCTTTTTTTTTACCCAATGCCTTAGCTCCACTTTATTCGCAATTAAAGTGAGCCGCACACTCAAAGTATTGAACCCGTGTCACCACGTTTCGACTTTTGAGTTATTCTTCTTATGAGTTTGCAAGACTCACAAGAGAACCTACAAGTTTATTCTCTCTCATTGATCAAATGGAATGAACCTACCCCGCTAAGTGTAATTAAGTTGTGCACAACTCTAATTCACCCCTTAACGGTTTATTCTTCATTAAGTATGGCCCTACTTAATGCGAACCTCCAACCACATTATCTAAGGCATCAAATAATGTGATTTTAAAGAAAGCATCAATACCAGAATGCTTGACAAAGCCTAGGTCCAGTTTCTAGCTCATAAAACCTGTTTCCTCCTAAAACTGACCTTAAATAGGCTAAAACTCAAAAAATCCAAAATCTGGAAAATTATTGTATTTTCAGTGTAAAAAGGGTCTAAAAACACCTAAAATCATATCCACAACTCACAGGAAGGTTACCCAAAGAAAACCCACTCGAAAAAGCCTAACTAGCCTAACTAGTGTGGTTTTACTTCTTTTTCGGCGCCAACCGATAAGAAAATTTTTATAAAATTTTCCGGCAGCTTTAAAGACTTAAGAACAGCCCCTAAGTCATCTAGACTCACTTAGGAATCATCCAAAATAAATCCCCCACTAAAACTCCCAAGAAAAGGGGTTCGACTGGACTAATTTCCACATAAGGCTCTTTCGTTCCTACTTTTCAACATAAAAATCCAGCAGCTTTTCTAGGCCTTAAAACATCCAAAATAGGGTATAAAATATCCTACAATCATCAAATAATCCAACAAAACATATAATAGAATTTATAGGTAACAACAAATCCAAAGGCATGCATGCAAATCACTTTAGTACTCTCATTAAACTCCAATTTGATGTAAATATTGGTTCAGCCCAAATCATGTAAAGATCATCTTAAAAAGTCTCCAAATTCTCACAAAATCATATTTAAGAGTTCTTATAAAGAAAAAGAAAATAGCGCATGATTTCGATCAAAATTTAACAAAACTACTCACCTTAGATTCTTGAATTTTTTTCAAGAATTATAAATCTTCTTTCCAAGAAAACTTACAACCTCTCTTGTAAGTTGAATAAACCTTTCTCAAATCTCATCCTCACTGCAAGGAAAAGCCTTTCTACATCTATATGAAAAATTTACAAAATAAATCAATCAAAATCGGAAAAAAACCTAATGGATCCGAACTGTTTTTGGCTCATAATATTTTCTACATAAGTCTGATTACTACGAAACTAAGCTCAATGGAAAGAGAACGAAAAATCAATCGAAATAGACAGCTTACTTGTGTAAATCGGAGTCCGGATGAGAAAGTTATGGCCAAAATACTCTGGAGAATTTTATTTGATCAAAAATTGAAGAAAAGAAGATTAATGGAGGCTGATTTCGGCTGAATGAAGGAAGAAGATGAATTTTTAGGGTTTAATCCCGAGTTACGATAATTACGAAAATGCCACTACACTAAAACGATCATAACTCATTCACCGAGACTCCGAATGATGATCCGTCAGTTGCGTTGGAATCGTAATAACGATACGATCAAAATCATGTAAAAATATTAAAGTAAACTTGTGGTTTTAATTTTGAGGTTTGGGAAATTACCAAAATACCCTTACTTGGTAACGGGTCGTTACAAACTAACCACCTTAAAAGACTTTTCGTCCCCGAAAAGTTCCACTGCTTAGAAAAATAGGTGATGATAAGAACTCCTCATATCATCTTCACGTTCTTAAGTTTCTTCTTCATGTTTTTGGAATCTCTACAACACTTTAACCAAATCAAAGATTTTGTTTCTTAGAGTCCTATGTTATTTTACAAAAATCTCAATAGGTTGTTTTTTTTTTATTTTTCCTTTAATCACATTGATAGACTGGTTAGTTATCTATAAAAACTCAAGTCCCACTATATTTCTCTCTCTAACCTCATCTCAATAAACATTTGGTCTCAGACAGAGAACTGAAAATAAGTCCTCCTTACATCTACTTAACTCTTCTGTGAGCAGTTTTCAATCTCTCTCCGATCAGTTCAACTAATTCATTATTCATATGCACCAACTTAGATGTCCAGAGTTTTCTTTCTCCTACCACATCTCAATGAACTTGAGACCTACACTTTCTCCCATACGAATTCTCAAATTGTGATTTATATCGTAGTCTGAAAACTGTTATAAACGAGCTTTAAAGGTAAAACTGCTCATCTCAACTACCTCTAAAGTTAAGCACACAGGCTCTAAGCATATCCTCCAATATCTGATTCACCCTCTCAGTCTATCCATCAGTATGAGGATGAAAAGTTGTACTAAAAAGTAGCTTAGTACCCATGGCACTATGAAGACTCTTCCAAAACTTGGACACAAATCTGGTGTCCCTATCCGATACAATAGTTATTGGTACCCCATGAAGTCTCATAATTTCCTTCAGATACAACTTTGCCCAATTCTCTACTGAGTAATTCGATTTTCCAGGTAAAAAGTGAGCTGACTTGGTCAATCTGTCCACAATGACCCATATCACTGTATAGCTCTTTTGTGTCCTTGGCAAACCACATAAAAAATCTATGGCTATGTCTTCCCATTTCCATTCTGGTACACTTAATGGTTTCAAGTGACCATATGGATATTTTCTCAAAGCCTTCACCTGTTGGTATACTAGGCACCTACTAACAAACTCAGTCACATCATTTTTCATTCCAGGCCACCAATAATGCATTTTAATGTCATTATACATTTTGGTGCTTCCAGGATGTACTGAAAACATCGAATTATGCGCTTTTGTCAAAACTTCCCCTTTTTAACCCTCAAAATCAGGTACACACAAACAACCCTTATAAGTCAATCCACCATCTGAAGCATATGCAAAGTACCCAGGCAACCCAGTCTCAACATCAAGTACATAACCTCGAAGACTACTATCAGTTTTCTGTGCCTCAATAATCCTCTGTCTCAACAAAGGTGTCACAGTCAATCTGGACACACTGACAGTTACCTCAGAAGTAAGTACCTCAATCTCAGCTCTATCCATCTCCCACTGAAGCCTAGGATGCCTCACAAGCAAAGTTGCACTATGAGCTGACTTCCTACTCAGGGCATCAGCCACTACATTGGCTTTACCCGGGTGGTACTGGATATTACAATCGTAGTCTTTGACTAACTCTAGCCATCTACGCTGTCTCATGTTTAACTCCTTCTGAGTAAAGAAATACTTCAAGCTTTTGTGATCAGTAAAGATAAGGATCTTCTCTCCATAGAGATAATGTCTCCATATCTTTAGGGCATGTATCACAACAGCTAGTTCCAGGTCATGGGTAGGGTATTTCTTTTCATGCTCCTTAAGCTGTCTAGAAGCATAGGTTACCACTTTACCATGTTGCATTAACACACAACCTAACCCTTTCTTTGAGGCGTCACTATAGATAGTCAAACTCCCAGAATCATCCGGAGTTATCAAAACTGGAGCAGAAACTAACATTTTCTTGAGTTCCTCGAAACTCTGCTCACACTCATCATCCCAAACATTGGGTACTCCCTTTCTATTTAGCTTGGTCATAGGTGAGGCAATCCTAGCAAAGTCTTGCACAAACCTTCGATAATAACCAGCTAAGCCTAGAAAACTCCGAATCTCAGTCACATTAGTAGGTCGGGGCCAACTACTAACAGCTTCTATTTTAGATGGATAAACTGATATTCCCTTTTTTTGACACTACATGTCCAAGAAATGCAACTCTATCCAGCCAAAACTCACAGTTGCTAAACTTGGCATAAAGCTTCTCATTTCTCATTGTGATTCAATCCTCAAATGTTCACCAGGTAACTCTCTAGTCTTAGAATATACTAAGATATCATATATGAACACTATCACAAATGTATCCATGTATTTATGAAAGATAGTAAGCACTAAGTTCATAAAGACAGCCAGAGCATTTGTCAAACCAAAAGACATCACTTTAAACTCAAAGTGATCATATCTAGTTCTGAATGTTGTCTTTGGTATATCCCCATTCCTGATTCTCAATTGATAATAACCTGATCGGAGATCAATCTTTGAGAATACCATTGCTCCCTTAAACTGGTCAAATAAATCTTCAATCCTGGGTAAATGGTGCCTTTTTTTATAGTTACCTTATTCAACTCATAGTAATCTATACAAAGTCTCATAATACCTTTTTTTTTGTTAACAAACACAATTGGAGCTCCCCACGGTGGTACGTATAGATTCTAAGTCCAACAACTCCTGAAACTACATTTTTAGTTTATTTTTTTTAACAAGATGGCGGTACCTGAAACAATCTCTACTTGGAAGTTCACCAGTATACTTTAGGGTAATTTAGGTACTCCATATGAAAGTATATCAGAAAACTCACTAGCCAGAAGCATTGATCTCAAAATGACATCCTCAGCTGAGTTATCAATTACTTATGCCAAATAGGCTTAAGCCCCAATAACTAAAAGACGTCTATCCTATAACGTCAAAATGACTACAAGTGTCTTTTTCTTACTAGTTCGTCTACACTTAAACGAAACTCCACAGGGGCTCACAAAGTGTACTTATCTACATCATCATGATCCAGAGACTCATCGTCAAACTCTTTTAGAGCATATTTCTTATAAGCTCAAAGAATTCGAGTCGACTAAGTCAAACATCCAGTTTTTCAAAGTGTTTTATACACATCGTCGTACTTATTTTGAGGAATACATCCCCCCAGAGCAGCAAGTGGTACTTGAGTAGTTACCACATATGAAACCATCTCATAACTAATAAGATTCTCAAACTCTACAATATTCTCCTCAACTAGAGTAACGTACGATTTGATCTTATTCGATGACTCTTCATCGCTCTCATAAACGGGGTTAAATTCCATGGCCTCAACCACATTCCCTACTTCTTGGCATTGGCCTCAACCATTGTCCTTGTCACATCCACACATAGAAAGTGGAGATATACTAAACAACACAAATAAGATTAACAACAACACATTGCAGTTACATCTTATCTAAACGACTTAAAGCAACTTAGGCATTCTCATTTAGTGACATTACTTTTTAAATAAAAAACAAGATACCTGGCACCGATGAGTTCATGGAGTGGTGATTGGTTTGGATTTACGGTCTTCAGAACCATAAAGGCTCTGATACCAACTGTCACAACCCAAATTTCTCAAAACATGGAAATTGACTAAAAAAGCAGCGGAAACATAAATAACAGCATCTCAAATCAAATACTTCTCATTAAAAGTCAAACTAAACAAACTTCATTTCGTTCACATTAAAAATCACAAATCCAAAATCCAACATTGAAATTTTTATTCGAGCTCAGTTTAAAACAGAACATTTAAATCAACTAACCGGAGTTTTGGAATAAATAATTCATGAAAATCAAAATCAATAATGGAAAATAAAATCCCAATAAACCACTAAACAAGAACGAAACCGAAACAACGCCGGATTGTAAATCCAAGTACAACCAGTCACCGCCTACGACCCCATCATTTGCTAGATTTCTTCTTTTTATTACCTGAAAAAAAACAATGTAGCATCATGAGGCTACGCCAAGTGAGTAGATATGTTAAAAGATGAGCAATGCCATGAGAAATTTCCTAAATTCCTTAAGTCCATAATCGGCCTCACAACTTCCAAATATCCCTCAACTTCCAAGGCATAATCTCAACTCTAGAGAAAATCCCATTCTTATATTCTTTTTTTTACCCAATGTCTTAGCTCCACTTTATTCGCAATTAAAGTGAGCCGCACACTCAAAGTATTGAACTCGTGTCACCACGTTCGACTTTTGAGTTATTCTTCTTATGAGTTTGTAAGATTCACAAGCGAACCTACAGGTTTATTCTCTCCCATTGATCAAATAGAATGAAACTACCCCGCTAAGTGTAATTAAGTTGTGCACAACTCTAATTCACCCCTTAACGGTTTATTCTTCATTAAGTATGTCCCTACTTAATGCGAACCTCCAACCACATTATCTAAGGCATCGAATAATGTGATTTTAAAGAAAGCATCACTACCAGAATGCTTGACAAAGTCTAGGTCCAGTTTCTAGCTTAGAAAACTCGTTTCCTCCTAAAACTGACCTTAAATAGGCTAAAACTAAAAAATCCAAAATCTGAAAAATTATTGTATTTTCAGTGTAAAAAGGGTCTAAAAACACCTAAAATCATATCCACAACTCACATGAAGGTTCCCTAAAGAAAACCCACTCGAAAAAGCCTAA
Organism: Gynostemma pentaphyllum; assembly: GCA_028015215.1. NCBI lineage: Eukaryota > Viridiplantae > Streptophyta > Magnoliopsida > Cucurbitales > Cucurbitaceae > Gynostemma > Gynostemma pentaphyllum. Next base: position 67,844,868 of record CM051355.1, on the reverse strand, counting down.
CTAGCCTAACTAGTGCGGTTTTACTTCTTTTTCGGTGCCAACCGATAAGAAAATTTTAATAAAATTTTTCAGCAGCTTTAAAGACTTAAGAACAGACCCTAAGTCATCTAGACTCACTTAGGAATCATCCAAAATTAATCCCCCACTAAAACTCCCAAGAAAAGGGGTTCGACTTGACTAATTTCCACATAAGGCTCTATCGTTCCTACTTTTCAACATAAAAATCCAGCAGCTTTTCTAGGCCTTAAAACATCCAAAATAGGGTATAAAATATCCTAAAATCATCAAATATTCTAACAAAACATATAATAGAATTTATAGGTAACAACAAATCCAAAGGCATGCATGCAAATCAGTTTAGTACTCTCATTAAACTCCAATTTGATGTAAATATTGGTTCAGCCCAAATCATGTAAACATCATCTTAAAAAGTCTCCAAATTTTCACAAAATCAGATTTAAGAGTTCTTATAAAGAAAAAGAAAATAGCGCATGATTTCGATCAAAGTTTAACAAAACTACTCACCTTAGATTCTTGAATTTTTTTCAAGAATTATAAATCATCTTTCCAAGAAAACTTACAACCTCTCTTGTAAGTTGAATAAACCTTTCTCAAATCTCATCCTCACTGCAAGGAAAAGCCTTTCTACATCTATACAAAAAATTTACAAAATAAATCGATCAAAATCGGATAAAAACCTAATGGATCCGAACTGGTTTTGGCTCATAATATTTTCTACATAAGTCTGATTACTACAAAACTAAGCTAAATGGAAAGAGAATGAAAAATCAATCGAAATAGACAGCTTACTTGCGTAAATCGGAGTCCGGATGAGGAAGTTATGGCCAAAATACTCTGGAGAATTTTATTTGATCGAAAATTGGAGAAAAGAAGATTAATGGAGGCTGATTTCGGCTGAATGAAGGAAGAAGATGAATTTTTAGGGTTTAATCCCGAGTTACGATAATTACGAAAATGTCACTACACTAAAACGATCATAGCTCATTCATCGGGACTCCGAATGATGATCCGTCAGTTGCGTTGGAATCGTAATAACTATACGATTAAAATCATGTAAAAATATTAAAGTAAACTTGCGGTTTTAATTTTGAGGTTTGGGAAATTACCAAAATACCCTTACTTGGTAACAGGTCGTTACACAAAGGAAATCAATACCGATTAAAGTTTAGGCTAAGGATTAAGTAACAAGAGGCAATATGGAATGGGTTTTTGGACATGGTTCAAGAACATCATAATTTTATAATTAACACCAAATTCCAGAATTTAAAAGGATTAAAAATCGGTTCGAAACACTCACCCAATGATAAGAAATCACGGATCCGGACCACAATCCTTGACTAACCGATTCCCACAATCAAAACGAACAGCTATTATCAAGAATTGACGAAAAATTAATACCTATAAACCCTAGAGGGAGGCGGTGGCAATGATGATCCAAAAGCGAGAGGATTTTTACCTTCTTGATTGGAAAGACGATTCCCAAAATCCCTAATCCACAAATCGGAAGGCAATCAACGATCAACCGGCAAGCAAACGAACGAAAATCCGGAACTCTCCAATGGGGGGAGGGGGCGGCGGCGTGAGAGAGGAAAGGAGAGAAAGAATTTTTTTTCTATTTTTTTTATTTTTTGATAAATGAGGCAACCCTAACTCATTCAACCTTGTTTTCGTAATTTAGCCCTTCATCCTTCCTTTCAAAACAAATTGCTAAAAGTCCTTCCTTCGCAATTTGTTCAAGCAATTTGTCCTCCAACAAGCGTATAGTTGCAAATAAGAAATTTTTAAATTGAAAATTCATACTCGGTATTATTAAATGATAATTTTAATTTTGACCGAAATTTTAAATTACCTTGTAACAGGGCGTTACATATTATTTTTGTGATTAGGTTGTAGATATTTTGTAAGCTCGATTTTTTTGTGATTAATAGCGATTTTTTGTTAATTTTTTATTTATTTATATGAGATATTAATTGCATCATTTATCATAAGCCTATTGTTTAAATTTAAGAAATTGAAAGTTTAAAACTTAAATTGAAAAATCTTACTAAATTCAAATATATACAAAATATTATTTATTATAAGATGGCAAGTACAAGGAATAGTTTTGATGGAATAAATTTTAAATAATCTCTTCTACTTTTATCAATTATAAGGGAGATCCTTTTAAAAATAAAAGAAGGGTAAAATGCAAATGAGACCCCTGTGGTTTCTTCCAATGCATGAACACCCCCTGTGGTTTCGAAATGACAAATCACACCCCTGTGGTTTCAATTTTTTTCAATCAGACCCCTCCCCTTCAATTTTAATAATTTTATTTTAGCCATAACTTGTTCGTTTGAACTCTGATTTAGATTATTCAAGATGTTTTAGAATCATCATTTCAGGCTCTACATAATAGTCGTCACTTCGAAACTTTTAAATAATTAATAAATAAAATAGTTTATTAACATCTAAATTTTAGATACGATTGACACACTTAACTCTATTGGTCATTAATAATTTAGAAGTTTCGAAGTGACTATCTTATAGAGCCTGAAATGATGATTCTAAAACATCTTGAATCATCTAAATCGGAGTTCAAACGAAAAAGTTATAGCAAAAATAAAATTATTGAAATTGAAGGGGAGGGGTTTGATTGAAAAAAATTGAAACCACAGGGGTGTGATTTGCCATTTCCAAACCACATGAGGTGTTCATGCATTTGGAAGAAACCACAGGGGTCTCATTTGCATTTTACCCATAAAAGAATTTTAAAGTTGAATTGTTCTGGATAATAAGAATTTAAAAATTAAAGGGGTAAACTTTACAAATCAACTTTATATATAAATATTTTTTTCAAGTTTGAAATTAAAGAGCGTGAAGATGATAGAGAAAATTGCAAAATTTATTTTTAAATGTATTGATATATATGTGAATTTTTAAAATCAAGGTAGCACGTCAATCTCCCTGGGTTAGTAAACTAATGAAAAATAATCTTTAATATATTAAATAGAATTTGTCTCAAATGGTATAATTCTGAATATTAATTACTAAAATGTCAGAAGTTTTTAAAATTTTCTCAAATAATTTTATTATAATTCATTAAATTATTGAACTATTTTTCATGGATATTTAATGAATTTGTATTTGTTTTTACGTTTTTAAGTACAAGTTCAATAATTTATCGAGCTATTTGATTATTTTTCGTTATTATTTTTAATGAAATTTATTAGTTTTTTATATTTTTTTAGTTCAATAAATTATTGAATTATCATTCATTAAATTATTGAACTATAATTATGCTATTTTAGTAATTTTTGAAAAGTTCTAACATTTCAATAATTAGTAGGTAAACATATGCTATTTCAGTAATTGCTCCTATATTAAAAGTGGATATTTTTAGACTATTTTGTCCCTATATAAACTTTAAAAATTACAATGTATGCCATTATTTACTATTAGTTCAATATTTAAATCCAACATTAGTATTATTTAATATCAAAATTATAATTATTTTTAATTACCAATAATATTTTAAATAACTAGAATTATTATTACTACTATTAATAAATTAAAAACGTATGAAGTAGAAGAGGCACCATTATTTTATTTTATTTTATTTTAATAACTAAAAAAAACCGACAGAGAAAAATAAGAGTAGTTATATATCGGAATTTGATTGGAATTTATATGGCAGTATATATATTTTTATTTAAATTTAATGTTTAAACTCATTTTCTATGATTTGATAATTTTAACAAATACTATTTAAAACCCCTTTCTCACTTTATGTATATTGCTCTTCCCCGTAATTAATGTCATCTCTTCTGATCTTTCAAATGGTTAATATAATATGAGAGCTCTGCTCCTTACCTGAGTGTAGGAATCTCTTCTCAGCGGGTCTGTAGAAGTCGGGAATCATGGACGCCCATCAAATGCTTGACATCTTTGGTAAACTAAAGTTAACAGACAAAGAAGGTGCAACCATTGACGTGAATGAGGTGATGAATAGACATGAAGAAAGAAGTTTAAATCTTTGTTTAGTAGGAAAGATCGCCACTGTGAAGGCAATCAACACAGATGTATTCAAGAATGTAATGAAGTCTGTCTGGAGATTTTGTCGAGATATAAAGATTGATTGTATTGAAGATAATATTTTTATCTTCCAATTTACAAATGAGCGAGACAAGTTAAGGGTGTGGAATGGAGGTCCCTAGAACTTTGATAAAAGTTTGATAATATTAGAAGAACCAAAAAGTTCAATTCAACCATCCAAACTTGACTTCTCTTATGTCGAGTTTTGGATCCAATTTCATCAACTACCCTTAGGATGTTTCAATAGAGAAATGGCTGAAATTCTAGGGGGAAGAGTTGGTACTGTGATAGACATTGATGGAAACGGAGATGATGTTTGGGGGAGATTTCTTCGGGTACGAGTACGCGTAAATATTCGAGAAGCACTATGTCGTGGAGTCATGATTCAAGGAGACGACAAAATGGAGAATATGTGGATACCGATAAAATATGAAAGACTTCCAGATCTTTGTTACCTCTGTGGAACAATTGGACACTCTCCAAAAGATAGAAATTTCTGTACAAGTCAAGAAATTAGCAGCCCACAATATGGTCCATGGATTCGTGCGGAAAGTTTTTTAACCCAACAACGACACTCTGAAAGCAAGAGCAGGAAGCCAATTGAAAATAGTAGAAAGGGAAGTCATGTTCCTGGAGTGAAGACACCGATAGACAAGACTACTATTCCTACTACTGATAGCACAATTCCGATTACCTCGCCGGAGGACCACCGACACCAGTCAGGAAAAAATCTGGAAATGGACATTACAAATAAGGAAAGTCCAATTTTGCCAGATTTTTCGCAATGCAATTTAATTCCTCCACAAACTACTCCACTTTTTCAGGGGACAGATCAATCAGAAATAAAGAGGCCTAGCTGTACAGAACAAGCATTACCTGATTGTACAACCCCAATCACAGGCCCGAGACATGATGCTAAAATGGTGGATCAGAATTGGAATGTTGAAGAATTCAAAGTTGCTGATTTTCAGGGTCACCAAATCAAGCAGCCTGTCAGGGGGCCATCTGATAATGGCGTGATGGAAGGCCCAATTATTAAAGGAAATGGGCTAAAACAATGGAAACGGCTGGCTAGGCAAGTTGAAAGCCCATTGACGTGTTCTCTTGCAACCAGTCCAGGACCATCTGAAAAATCAAAACAAATTCTTGAGGAACCAAAAGAGAAAAAGAAAAATAAAGCGGTTGATGCAGTTGAAAATGAGGGAGAAATTGTGGTGAAAAGAAATAAGATTGGACAACATGAGCAGCAATCTATTATATCGGCAAGCACTGCTATGCAGGCTTGCCGACAGCCATGAAAATACTAAGCTGGAATGCTCGGGGACTCGGTAATCCTCGAGCATTCGATGCACTAAAAGAATTGGTGCAAATAAATAAACCTGATATAATTTTCTTGCTGGAAACAAAAGCTTATAGCAGGAAAATGGAGATGATAAAGCAGCGCCTTCATTTCAGTGGTTGTTTGTGTGTTGAAGCTACTGGTTTAAGTGGAGGCCTTGCTATGTTGTGGTTGGAAGGAGTCCACCTAGAGCTCTTAAATCTATCTAGGTATCACATTGATGTTTCTATTAAAAATAAGGATCGTGTTTGGCGACTAACTGGTTTTTATGGCGATCCAAACCATGCAAATAGGCATTTGTCATGGCAATTGCTAAGAAGACTTCATGGCTGTGCTAACCTCCCATGGCTGATTGTGGGAGACTTTAATGAGATTGTTGGAGATAGTGAAAATAAAGGTGGCCAGGGAGTTGATTCTGGTCGCAGTGCACGTTTTTGTGAAGCCCTGAATGATTGTGGCCTTAATGATTTGGGGTTTCAAGGAAATATTTTTACTTGGATGAATAAACAGTTTGATGGTGTGTTTATCCAAAGACGACTGGACAGGGCAGTGGGCAATCTTGATTTGATTGTTTTGTTTCCAAATCTTAAAGTGGAACATTTGGATTTCCTCTCTTCTGATCATAGACCAATTTTGGTCTCGTTAGAGGCCCAAATGAAACTACCCCCTAGAGGAAACCGTCTTTTCAAATTTGAAGAAGTATGGACAAAATATGGCGATTGCGAGAAGATTGTGGTTGATGGCTGGGGAGAAGGGCACTTACATGTCAGACAAAATAAACTGGCTTCGTGCATTCACCATGTTTCTGGAGCTTTATCTTTATGGGGCAGAGATAAAATAGGGAGTTACGAAAAGAAACTTTCAAAGGCCAAAAAACAGCTAAAGTTTCTGCAGAATGACCCCAATGTAGAAAAGAATGGAAAAGAAATTAAAGAGGTGGAGAGACTTCTTGAGAAGCTGGTAATGGAAGAGGAAATATATTGGAAGCAGAGATCCAGGGAAGAATGGCTCAAATGGGGAGATAAAAATACAAATTGGTTCCATTCAAAAGCTAGCCAAAGGAGGAAGATTAACCGGATTGACAAATTAAAATCTATCAGTGGAGAGTGGGTAGATAAGAGAGAAGACCTTGAAGAGGTATTCACAGATTATTTTAAGACTCTCTTCAGCACTTCAATGCCTAAAGTTGAAAAGATAAATTCTCTGCTTGAGACAGTCCAAAATGTAGTCACTACTGATATGAATGAGACACTGATGAGGGGGTTTTCAGGGGAAGAAATTGAGATAGCTTTGAAGCAAATGTGTCCCACAAAAGCCCCTGAAATAGATGGTCTCCCTGCCCTATTCTACCAAAAATATTGGCATGTGGTTGGAAAAACAGTTAAGGACACATGCCTCAAATGGCTTACTGAGGGCTTTATTCCTCCTAACTTCAACCAAACTCTCATTGCTCTCATTCCCAAAGTCAATAAACCTCAAATGGCCTCTGACTTTAGACCCATTAGCCTTTGCAATGTAACCTACAAACTAGTGGCTAAGGTTTTGGCCAATAGGCTGAAATCCATTATGGACAGAATTATTTCTCCAACGCAAAGTGCCTTTGTGCCGGGTAGACTTATCTCTGATAATGTTATTTTGGGAGCTGAATGTTTGCATGCTATTAAAAAGAATCAGAGTTTGAGAAATGGCTTTATCTCTTTGAAACTTGATATGAGCAAAGCATATGATCGTGTCGAGTGGAGTTTCTTATGGGCTATCATGGAGAAAATGGGTTTTGCAAGTAGGTGGATTGATCGTATGAAGATGTGTGTTGAAACAGTCACTTTTGCTGTTTTAATCAATGGCTCTCCAACAGAGTTTTTTCTTCCTTTTCGAGGCCTGAGGCAGGGAGACCCTCTCTCTCCATATCTTTTTCTCCTATGCACTGAAGGTTTCTCAAGCCTTCTAAAAAAAGCAGAGGCTATGAAGTGGATTTCTGGCGTTAAAGTTTCAAGGTCAGCCCCTCCTATAACTCACTTGTTTTTCGCTGATGACAGTTTGTTATTTTTTAAGGCCTCGGTGGAGGAATGCTGGAGAGTTCGAGATATTTTAAAACTCTATGAGGAAGCCTCGGGACAAATGATAAACTTTAACAAATCTACTATGTGCAAAGGTCCTAAAGTTGCTGCTGGGTTAAGCCAGCTCTTTGCTTCTATTCTCCAAGTTCAGCTGGTGAATGACCACGGGCGATATTTAGGAGTTCCCTCATCTTTCTCCAGACACCGAAGCAGGGACTTTGGCTATATCAAAGAAAAGCTGCTCAAAGTGCTAAATGGTTGGAAAGAAAATTTGTTCTCCTCGGCAGGAAAAGAGGTGCTGATTAAGGCTATTGCTCAGGCCATTCCCACCTATACTATGAGTTGTTTTAAGCTGCCAGTGAGCCTGTGTAAAGAAATAAATAAAATCATTTCTGATTTTTGGTGGGGATCTTCTGCTAATGGAAATAAGATCCATTGGGTGAACTGGAAATCTTTGACCTCTTCAAAACTCTATGGAGGTATGGGGTTTAGAGACATAGAGTGTTTTAATCAAGCCTTACTAGCCAAACACTCTTGGAGACTTCTTAACAATCCCACTTCTTTTCTTGCAAGAATCCTAAAAGCCAAGTACTTTCCAGAATCTTCTTATCTCGAAGCTACTACTGGCAGAAACCCTTCTTTTTCGTGGAAAAGTATTCTGTGGGGTAGAGATCTTGCTTTGAAAGGAGCGAGATAGAGAGTGGGGAATGGAAAATCTATTGATATTTATGCTGATAAATGGATCCCTAGAGAGACCACCCTTAAAATTATTTCCCCCTCATCTAACCTTGCCAATTTTAAGGTTTCCTGTCTTATAGGGAATGATCAGAGATGGAATGAAGATTTAATCCGAAACAATTTCCAGGAGATGGATGTCTCCCTCATTTTGAATATTCCTCTCAGTGTCACTAATAGGGAAGATAAAATGATTTGGCATTATGAAAAGTCTGGGCTCTATACAGTCAAGAGTGGCTATAGACTGGCTTCAAGTTCAAATGTTGAGGATTCATCCTCTAATGATATTCATGAATGGTGGAAAAATTTCTGGAAAGTGAGAGTCCCGAAGAAATTTAAATTATTTGGTTGGCGTGTGTGTCTTAATATCATCCCTGTGAAGGCCAATCTTTTCAAGAGGAAAATCATAGAAGACAGCAGATGCATTATGTGTGGAAGACAAGAAGAAAGTACCTCTCATGCTCTGTGGGATTGCAAATTGGCCAAAGCTGAATGGAGAATTTGGGAGGCTTATCACCACATTAGCGATGCCAATCTTGGCACTGGCTTTGATCTGTTCCATTACTGTTGGAAGAAACTCTCAGAGGAAGACTTTAGAATTTTTCTTCTAGCTGCCTGGAGCCTCTGGCACAGGAGAAATCAAAAGTTTAAAAATCAACCGTCTTTGACTGACACGGGAATTATCGTTTGGGCTTGTAATTACCTTCAAGAGTTTGATCGTATTTCTGACAGAGCAAACCACCACATCAGAAATCAGCAAGTTAATCCTCGAAGTCGTTGGCTCCCCCCACCTTCGGGTTTCAAACTGAATGTTGATGCTGCGCTTTGCCAGAATTCTCCTTTCCTTGGTTTTGGTGCGATAGTCCGAAACCCAGAAGGTCAGGTAATGGCAGCCATGTCCAAATCATGCAAGCTTTTTGGATCGGTGTTTCAAGCCGAAGCCCTAGCTATTGGCGAAGGACTTCTTTTATCAAAAGATTTGGGAATCTCAAATTTATGGATTGAGTCTGATTCAGCCATGGTCATCAATCTCCTGAAGAATCCAACTAAAAATGTCTCTGAAATTGGAATTATCATCCAAGATATTCTGGATTTAGGAGATGTGATGGGGATTTGGGGTTATCTTCATACCCCTAGAGATGGAAACAGTCTAGCCCATAAATTGGCTATCAATGCCAGAAGATCCTTCTTACTTGACATTTGGATTGACGAGGCACCGGCTTGGCTTGAACCCTTCATCCATGAGGAAGCTGTTGTGTGCCCAGATCCCCTTCCTGTTGAGAGAGCTCCAAGTTCGCATGGGGCTTCTCCTTCGTTTTAAGTTTTAAGTTCTGTTTTTGTTGTTTCTTTCCTTTCTTTTGTTTGCTTTTGGGCACCGTCTATCAAAAAAAAAATGGTTAATATAATTAATAGTATTTTTTTTCTTTTGAAGACCAAATAATTAATAGTAATTAATAAGGGTTTAGTATTGTAGAAACTAATCAAATTGTGAACATCTATAACTTTCACAATTTACCATTTAAATAGTTGAGATTGAGATGGAAACTTTATTGGGATAAGTTTAGAAGGTAGATTATTTTTAGGTGGTTAATGAATTCTGAATTCTTTTAAAAAAATTTGCCTGAGATTTGCGTATCTTTACGAGAAAGGTATGTTGTTTTTCAACTGTTTTATATTTAAATTTAAAATTATATCCTTTTTTAGCTATATTCATTTAAGATTCTATACTTTATTTTTATATTTCAGATGATTTTTCAGGGTAAAAACAGAGGTTCAAAAAATGGAAGTTTTGCAAACCATTGTAGTAGATAGGTTTGTCTTCATGATTTTTTTTTTTTTTAATTTTTAAAATCATTCTTTAAATCTATTACAAATACGATATGAATGAATTGGACCTTCGATACAATTATTAGAGATTTGGTCATCCCTCAAACGTGTGTAGAAACTCAAAGATGTGATGTTCAATCTCCTTTCTTAAAAAATAATCCAAAAACCTGTTCTTGATCATGAACGAACTTAGATTCACTGTATTTCTCTTAATATAATGAAATTAAATGATTTTTAACTCGATAAATGCAATTTTAAACTTCTAATTTTTTAACAATATATATATGATAATTTACATAAGGTTTTGAAAACAAATAAAACAAATATGATTATATTCTATTTATATTCATAATTATATACTATATAATTACTAATTAATTATTAACCTCAATTACCCATTATTTAATTGATAATAAAATTCTATTTAAAAAAAGTCAATAAAAAATAATATAACATATTATATTTACTTTTCAATAAAAATGCATAAGAAATACACTATTTACATCTACTATTTTAAATTAAAAATATATGTTGGATATTTAATCAAATTTATTTAAATATGATTTTATTAAAAAATTAAACATATTTAATATTTCACGTGCATCACACATATTAGTAATTTCGTAACATTAAAGAACCATAAACAGTAAAAAAATACAATTTGAATTAAATATGGTCTTCAATGTCATTTATTATATATATTTTTTATTACTTTAATGCACCCACATATGTGAAATAATGATAATTACTTACAAACCAAGGCCATTACAACAGTCAACGGGATGAACAACTTTTACATAAGTGTTGATAAATATTTCTGAAGATTAGTAAGAAGAAGTGAAATTATATGATTGAATTTATAACTCTTCTGACGAGCAGCACACACAAAAGCAGATAATAGCCTTAAAATTTGTTGTGGGTAAAATTACATCAATACATGAAAAATTTCTTAACTTGATCAAATAATACACAATCGACATGTCTATGTCACCTGTAAAGATAAATCTACATCACCTGGGAGGCTACGTCTATGTCACTTGTGAAGGTATGTCTACGTCACCGCAAGAAGCTACACCTATGTCATCTAATAAGGCTACATATCTAAGACTAAGAAACTACATTATAAGAGTATCCAATTAAAATACGACACGTGTCATAACTAACACGCAATACACCATTAGGAAGCAACATGTGGACCAAACCCGACGCTACACGTGGCATGATGATGTCATCAACATCTTCTCCTATAAATAGGAGAACAATTTCATTCATCAAGTAATTGAATTCTACTATAATTCTCTCTGGTACACTAGCTCTGCTTGCCCTAACTTTAGCATCAGAGGGTGTTAGGACGGCACCACACCAATGCTCTCTTCGTTTTCTGTGCAGGTATATACGGTGTTCGTCAACTACTCAACACATCGCCTAGGCAGCACCTCCTATGAAGCGCACTACCTCGGACTCGTCCCATACTCCAAGTTTGTTGCATACGTGGAACCTCTTCATATTTATGCAACAAAATTTGGCTCCGTCTATGGGAAGAGTATATTACTAAGTGCTCTACCATCGAGGATGAGTCAAAAAAGTAAACGCGGTGATGATATAGATGATGGTGAAAATCATAACCTCATTAACAAAAGATATCAAACTCGTATAGTAGAGAGCAACAACAAGTTGATGAAAATCAAAAAGTAGTAAGAGTTGGCCAATGCCAGATGGAAGGGTAGATGCTCTAGAAGAGCAAGTGCGAGGTGTGAATCGAGATCTTGCTAAAGCACTCGAAATTCTCACACAAAAATATGACCATCAAGCCCGATTGACAACCAGGAATTACTATATAGAAAAGGCAAAGACAAAGAACCTATAGAGAGCATAGGTGGTTTGAAGGGGAAGTCAAAACTAAATATCCAGGACAATTCTTCTTCTTCTCATAACTCTTCTTGCAACAAGCAACCTAGTCAAAAAAGAAGGCTTGACCTTAGAGAAGTTCTCAATCAATAGAGAAAAGAACATGCATATATTGTGAAGTCTACTGTAAAAAGTGGCCAGCCTTGGGCGTCAGAGTTGAAAAAACTCTAAGATCAATTTAGTCATATGAAGAAGAAGTATCGAGGAAAGACTCCGCTTGCACTAGAAGATCTCCTCGAGCAAACTGAGTTGCCGTTCACCGATGATATAATAGAGGTGGAACTTCCCACCAAGTTTAAAATGTCAACTATGACCACATATGATGGTTCAAATGATCCAATAGAGTATGGAGATACATTTAAGACCTGGATGGATCTCCAAGGAGTCCGAGATGCTATCAAGCGCAGGACATTCCTGTTAAGATTGAGGCCTCTATAAAAGAGTTCTCAAACAGAAGTCCGAAGGATTTTTCCTTGCAGTATAATATAATTAAAATAAATACATAAAAGAATTATTAACCCTTGTAGAGAAGTGTTAGACTCTTTCTCGTCGTTTTTGGTTACGATCCTGGGACCACCAAATTATTGCTATTTTGATTAATTTTGTTACTCTTCTCTCGTCTGCCCAACCCAAACCAAAGCCTAATAATCCCCAAGCCTAGGAGCCCTTAACCTATTGCCCAATCCTTCTCAGGTCTCAGCCAAGCCCTTTCCCAATAGCCCAAAGCCCCAAACAATCATTCTATCCATTCCCTTTTTATTTAGCCTATAAAAATCACAAACTATCACAATTTATTTTATTTTTTTTCTTCTTATATTTAGTACTCATTTCAAATAACTTTTGGAATTGTTTAAACGAGTTTTAAATAAAAAAAATATACTTTTGATAACTATTAGAAAAAAAAAAATTTAAACACAACTAAACATTGCAATTTAAGAGATTACATTGTCAATATCATACACTGGACAGGTAAATTTTCAAACACAACTAAATTTTCAATATCATATGTCGAAAAATTCAGTGGATAGAAGATATTGCAATGTAAAATATTACACACATATTAGTAAACACATATCATTCAACTAAACACATGTCAAATTTCACATAATTTAAACACAACGTACCAAAATGAAATCTAATATTTTAACGCAACTCCTTCTGAACAACGATGCTCATCGTCTCTTCCAATGCCTCCGCCTCTTCCACCACCTCCAACATAACTGCAACTTCTGTCACTGCCACGATATCTGTCTCCGTGTCGTCGCCCCCTCCCCCTCAACTAATCCTAATCAACATGGATAAAACCTATGGACCAGCCCAAACCCGGCCCCGAACCACAAGTCAATGTTTGATAGGTCGGACCTTAAATTGTATTTGTTGGATAAGGATAACATATTTAGTGTTCAGCTCGCCCTACGTGCTTTATCCATAGGGCCCCCATGAGGCTCGTCCCGATGCCCGCTCACAAATTACTTTTAACAAGATATTTATCTATTATAACATCAATAATTAAATATTGTCAATTAAGTTCAATTTAGCTTATATATTTTTAAGTTCAATTTTTTAAAAATTGAAAATAATCAAACAAACCTTCAAAAATAATACATAAAGTTACGTTTGAAATTTAAAAAATAGAAAATAATTTTTATTTTTATTAAATTAACTTTTTCTCCATTTTAGGTTATATCTTTTAAAGGTATACTTTTAAAAACAATTAAAAATAATCAAACAAAAGATAATAAAAAAATGTTAATTTAAAACTAAGTTCATTAAAAAATGCAATTACTATTTATAGAAAATTTAATTAAATAATTAAAAACTTGAACGAATCGGGAAAAGCTAGTCTGACCCATATTTTTTCCCATAGGTCAAAGCCTATGGGTTGGGCTTACTATTTTAAGTCTGGCCCAACCCATTGACAATGCTTATCTCTCTGTCACTGCCACTATCTCCGTCTATATTTCTACTACAGCTGCCACCGCCTCTGCCGCAACTGCCAACGTTTTAAAAAAATGAATTTAACTATACTAATATGCTACAAACAAACATATTTATACACATAAAAACAAGAATTTATGTATTAGTTGTGAGGTTAATGGATAACATGAAAGAGGCTGCGTAAACAGCTTTGGCTAGGGAGAAATCAAAGCCTCCATAATCCAAAAGAAAATGGAAGCAAGTGTAACATATAGTTCTGATAGAAGTAATGTAATCCACATGACATTTTAGTTGAGTTCATCCAAACACTTTTATAGGATAGGCAACGTTATAATATCCAAAAGTGGCAAAGCTTGAAATATAAATGAAATGAATTAATTCTATTAGCATAACTCAGACTTATATATTTAGCAAGTGTGACATAGAAGATATGTAGGAGATGTACGGAAAAAAAATGATAAGTGATTATATGGATTAGTTTCATGATGTACATCCCAAAAAATTATGAGATTTAAAGAATTGGTATTATTGATAGGGTGGATATGATAATACCCATGGGGATCTATTAAGGGACTAAGGGGGGCCATGGCCCCCAAAAGTTTTTAATAAAACATTGTATGTACATTGTTTTCTAACAATGTTTCTGATTGGCAATATCATATGGAAAATGTTCTCCCTCTCTCTCACTCTTTATGGAAAATGTTACAATTCTGAATAATTCCATAATCGGTAATAGAAAATCTTATCAAAATGGATTCATCTTCCTCTGCTTTCTGCTTCTTCCTCTGGCTTCATCAAAATGGAGATTGAAATGGAAGAGTTTTTCAACTCAAACAACGCATTTTATGGAGAAATTGAAGAAGTTGTAAGGTAATGTGATTAGGTTCTTAAAGGGGAAAATTAGATGGGCCGTATTTTTGATAATATCAATTCCCGATTATATCTAACCAATAAACTAATGGATCCGCCAAATTCATTTTCAAATTCAATTTCTTTCACTCTCTATCCTGTTCGGGATAACTTTCTTTGTGTCTTTCATTGTTGGTGTTTGTGAGAGGAGTGGTACACTCATTTTATCAAACACCAATACCAAATACTTCAAATTTATTTCGGGTGCAGTTCTTTCTGGGCTTGTTGCTATAATTTCAAATGAACTCCCTCAAAGCATTATATCTGTCTTATGGGCATTTGCTTTGATTCACACTTCTATAGGTGAGAAAGTCCTTGGTATTAGGAGTGGTTTTGGTTTCACCGAAACCATATTCACCATAGCCTACGAAAAAACCCATGAACTCGATACTCTCCAACTACAATTGCTATGTTATCTGTACATCATCACTTTAGCATATCACAAATTCCAAATTTCTGGTCACTGATTGCCATGGATATAATTAGTTAGTTTTTTTTTTCACGTAATTAAGACTTTATATTATATAAATATATATTTTTTCTGATTTGCTTACTGCCATGGATAAAATTCTGGTCATTGATTTGTGTACAAACATGTTTTAAGTAATTTTTTATGAGAAATTTCAACCTATGATATTTTTTTAATCTAAAAAATAGAAAATATTTTAAAATATGTGTAGAATGATGGATAATCATTTGTTTCCCACTTTATTGCTATCTTTGAGAATATTTTCAATTATGTCTACTATTTATTTTTCTTCCCTAATTTCCGTTATTGTTATCATAATTTTGGTATATATTCATGGTGATTATTTGCAATTAAAGAAATAAGTAGAATAATTCAATCTTGTTTTTCACCACTGAAAAACATGTACAAAGCTTCAATTAAACCCACTAAATTCATTTCAAAAACCCATGAAGTTTCAACAAAAAAATTTCCTTTAGATGATGTGAATTAAGATCTTGTTGGTCTAATCTCATAAATAAGTGGAATCTCTAAAAAATGTCATTTATTAAATATTTCAAAACATTTGTTATTTTTGAAAAAGCTAAAAAAATATCATCGATTGAAATTTCTTTAAAATTTACCTCAATTTCGAATTTGATTAAGATTTTATTACAAAACATTTTAATAAGTTTTGAACTTGCGTTGCACGTGATTCAAACCTATGCTTCATAAATTGTATCATTCATACCGCATGTCATATAATGATCAATTTATTGAAAATAATTTTATAATCAAATAAATTAATAATATTGAAATGATATTCTTATTTGCCAAAATTTTGAGGAGAACAAAGAGAGGGAGAGAGATCACAATCTTTCCGTTTATCAATTGCTCTCTTTTTATTTCTATGTATTCATTGCAACAAATGCTTTTTTTTGTGGCTCTTAAAAATTATTTTTTGAGATATTATTTTAAATAGTAGATGGAATTTTCAAAAGTTGAGCCAGTAAATCGTGTATAAAGTCAAAATATATATATTTCTCATCATGATTGTATTTGTTGGATCAGGATAACATATTTAGTGTTCAGCTTGACCTACGTGCTTTATCCATAGAGCCCCAATGAGGCCCGGCTTGATGCCTGCTCACAAATTACTTTTAAAAAGATATTTATCTATTATAACATCAATAATAAAATATTGTCAATTAAGTTCAATTTAGCTTATATAGTTTTAAGTTCAATTTTTTAAAAATTGAATATAATCAAACAAACCTTAAAAAATAATACATAAAGTTAAATTTGAAATTTAAAAAATTGAAAATAAGTTTGATTTTTATTGAATTAACTTTTTCTCCATTTTAGGTTATATCTTTTAAAGTTATACTTTTAAAAATAATCAAACAAAAGATAATAATAATAAAATGTTAATTTAAAACTAAATTCATTAAAAAAAATGCAATTACAGTTTATGGAAAATTTTATTAAATAATTAAAAACTTGAATGAATCGGATAAAGCTAGCCCGACCCATATTTTATGGAATTATTCTGCAATCAGGGGTTTTCTATAATGGGTATTAGGGGAAAAATTACTTCATTTCCTCAGCTTCTTCTTCTTTTTCTTATTTTTCCTGTCTCTGCTTCTGCTTCATCAAGATGGAGAGTGAAAATGAAGAATTTTTTTGACTCGGATAATGTATTTTCTAGAAGAAAATTCAGAAATAGACATTTTGGAAGAAGTGGTGATCGATATTCCAGAAGAAGTGGTGATCGATATCCCGGTCGGTGCAGCAGAAGGTAATGTGATTAAAATTTTCTTACGGAAAATTAAATGGGTTGTTTTTCTCTTAATCTATGTCACAACGTAATTGCGACGCGGAGCGCCAACGTCCAATTTATAGGGTTTAGGGTTTAGAAGGAAAATTTGGAGTCGCCACCAACCAAATTCGGGTGTGATTGGTCACCTAAATATTAAAAATAGTCTATGAAAAAACAGATTGGGTTCGAAAATCATTTATGTATAGGGAAGATACTAGCACCCTACGACATCCATTTAAAAAACGGTTACCCTAATCTTATCTTATACTATCTAATTTTAAATTATTGGCCCTTAATTAAACTAATTGGTGAAAAATTGATTTTAATTTATGAACAGAAATGTCTCATTTAAATCTTCTATTATCATCAAGAATGATGTAAGTTCAAAGATTAATTGAGCGGGGTTATGACCGTTAATTGAACAAATATCGGAATTGAAAA
Organism: Gynostemma pentaphyllum; assembly: GCA_028015215.1. Lineage (NCBI taxonomy): Eukaryota > Viridiplantae > Streptophyta > Magnoliopsida > Cucurbitales > Cucurbitaceae > Gynostemma > Gynostemma pentaphyllum. Next base: position 67,827,355 of record CM051355.1, on the reverse strand, counting down.
TCCCCCACCTAGAGAAATTGAGGGTCATTACTTCTCAAAATCCCATTATCGGGGTTGTATTTATATTTTAAAACATTTTTTATTTTTTTTAATTTAAAAATACTTCTTTTTTAATTTTGAAATAGAAGTCTAATTTATTTATCCTCATAAAATAAGAAAAGAAAAGAGTAATCTTGAATTAATACTATTATAAAATACTTAAAATTTAATCATAGATATTTTAGGACTATTAACATAAAAGATGTTTTAAAATAAAAAAATGATTAACAGACAAAAACTATGGCAGAACAAGTCAATTTAAGTAAATGAGAATTTGAACAAAAATCGACATAAATATACCCTCCCAATTAATTGAATTTAAATCAACATAATAAAATTGATAAGATGTTGAATTCACAGATATCATGAAACATGGTAAATGACAAAATTTACTTTGATGCTTACCTAATCATGAGTTCATGATGATGATGATGACATATAACAATATGAATTAATAAACCCAAGTGAAAATCCATGCTTTAGCTTTCAATGAATAATAACATATAAAATAAGAATACCTTTACGTCTCAAATTGGGGGATTCGTAATGGCCGCAATTCCGAAATCCGATGGAATATATCTTTGAAAGGTGATGAGAAAGAGAGATGGGCAGGGCCGGATCAATTTTATTTTTGAGAATAAAATTATCTTTATTTAAAAAAAAAATTATTTTTTATTTCAATTTTCTTTATTTTAAAAATAAAAAATTAATAAATTTGGCCTGGACAAAATACGGTATCTACAATCTCAATTCCTCAATTAGACATTTAAACTCATGGATCTGCCCATTCACCCAAACTTTTTCAAACACGATTTCTTGCCCTCTTTATTCTGTCCGAGATAATTTTCATCTTTTCTTTCATTATTGATGTTTGTGAGAGGAGTGGTACTCTCACTGTCTCAAACACAATATTTGCCAAATATTCCAAATTTGTTTCTGGTATAGTTCTTTTAGTGCTTTTTGCCATAATTTCATATGAACTTCCTCCGACCATTATTTCTATTTTCTTGGCATTCTCCATGATTCATACCTCTCTTTTGGGTGAGAAATTCCTAGGTATTAGGAGTGGTTTTGGTTTCATCAAAACCATATTCACCATAGCCTGTGAAAAAGCCCATGAACTCGATGACCTCCAACTATAATGGGTATGTTATGTGTACATCACCTCTTTAGCATTTTGTAAATTCCAAATTTATGGTCACTGATTTGCTTACTGCCATGGATATAATAATTAGTTAGTTTCTTTTTTTTAATGAATTTTCATGTAATTAAGAGTTCATATTATATATATATATATATATATATATATATATATATATATATATATATATATATATATATATATATCAGTTAGTTTCATTGTTGTTCTCTGATTGTGATGCACCGTTTCATTTCACTCCGCTGTTTATATTTAATTTGCGATAAAGGCTGTAGACACCTATTTTCGTTCGATGTTATTTTAATTTAATTCTAATTGTTGAAAACGAAAAATAATAATTTGATTTATGTTTAATTAAAATTAGTAAATAGATTTTTTAGGGTAAATATAATTGCATTTTTTTGTTCTAGTGTTTTATTAGTAAGAATAAAAATAAAATAAATAATAAAAAATAACATTGTGTCCAATTTGGTTAAAATTGATTTGAATTGAAATTTGTTTTAAAAAAAATATTTAGAAAATAATTTTTAAATGACAATCAATTTAAACATGGAAAAGATGAGTAGGAAAATTATTTTTGTGAGTTGTCAAATAAAATCAAATCAAATTCCTGCATGATTTTGGGGTGAATTAAAATTGATTTTATTTGATTTTATTCTCATTTATTATTTTCCTAATTTTAATTTTCCATTTGGCAATAAATAGAGCCTTTCTACAACCCTAAACACACAATATTCACAAGAGCAAAAGCCTTGAAATTTTCTCTACATCTCTCCTTTTCACGGCCATAACCTTCCTTCTCTTGCTTTCTAAAACGCCTAACCTTCCTCCCATATTCTTTGAAACAAAAGGCTTCTCTAAGCCAAGTTTTCTACTTTTTTACTCTCTTTCATGTCCTCTTAACTCAGAGCCACACGTTCATATATCCGTTCAAAACCAAGGTAAGTTCTTTCCCTTCTAAAATGTAATGGTTCATATGAACTTTATGAACTTTAATTGAAAATCTGGATTTTTCTATGAATATTTAGATTATATGGTTATTTTTTCTTGAAATAAGATTTAAATATGAAACCATAGGAAAAAGAATCAATGGATTTGGATTTGTAGTTTAAAAGTTATGATTTTTTGAAGTTTGATGTTCATATAAATTCACTGTTACGAAAATTTCTGAGCACTCACTATTTCTCGATTTTTCGACACAAATTCTTTAAAACTAATGATTTATAGTTATTTTTTTATAAAAACTAGACTCATCAAAGAAGATTTACGTTCAAGAATCACCCTGTTTCGATAAGTGTAGATTTTTCAAAGTTGGTGTAAAATCTGCAGAAATTTGTGTATAAAACCGAGAATGAGAAAATGTTTTAACATAAAATCTGATTTTTTTTTTACAAGTGTGCGTTCTTTTCGATTTTAGTAATCAATCATGGATGAATATAGAATATTTAAGAGAAAGAATCGAGTTAAAACACGTTTTGATTAAAAAGTTGTGAATTTCCAATGTTGAGATGTTTTGTTTAAAATAATTATGCTAATTTTATTAGTTTGTCTTATTTGTAAATTTGATTGTCATATTTTGTGTTTACTACATTCCTATTTATCGTCTTCATATTAAGGTCATACTTGAATGAATTTGTATAATATTATATTGACCATTATTGGATTTTCAAAATAGAAAGGAGTTGGAATTTATTAGGATACTAATATTCCAATTTCCCAAATGGCATAATTTGTTTATTATACCAAACTTAAAGTAATAAAATTGGAATTAATTAGAATACTGATTTTTCAAAGCATAAAAATTAACAACAATTCAAATATAAAATTGGAATTAATTAGGATACTGATTTTTCAAAGCATAAAAATTAACAATTAAATTTAAATATGAGAATTAGAATTAATTAGAATACTGATTTTCCAAAGTATAAAAATTAACAACTAAATTTAAATATAAAATTGGAATTAATTAGAATACTGATTTTCCAAATCATAAAAATTAACAATGAAATTTTAAATATAGAAATTAGAATTTATTAGGGTTTTAATTTACCAAACTTTCTAAAAAAACACAAAAGATTAATAATATAAGCCTTAAATAAAAATTGAAATTTAGTCCATTTATACCATAAATAAAATATTTGTCAAATAAAATTTTCTCATTTAAAACCTAGGGGTTAAAAGTGAAACATACCCTAAACCTAATATTTAACTAAATAATTTTAATAACAAAGATAAAAATTTATAATTAATTAAAATATTCATTTTTAAAACTTAAACAAACAAAAAAACAAACAAATCGTTTTCGAAAACTCCGACGACGGAATATGAGGTGTTGGAATACCATGCTCCTAAACATTCTTGAGGTAAGAAATTTTTTTCTTAGAATACTGAGTTAAACTTCCCGACAATATTTTTCTAATGGCTTTACGCCACTCATACTTATTTAATCAAGCCTTATTACTAAAGTATTGATTAATAAAACATGAGACATTTAAAAATAACCAAAAAATAATTTTTGTTTATAGATAAAGGTTTCATTAATAATACACCAAAATAAATAAAAAACAAAAATCGTTTTAAAACGAACATAATAGGGTGCTAATACCTTCCCTATGTGTGAATGAACTCCCGAACCCATTTTCAATAGTTAGTAGACCATCCTTAGTTAATGACTAGGTGACTAATCACACCCAATAAAAACCAATGATTAGTGGCGACTCCTTTTATTTGTCCGCGTCGCTATTACATAGCAACAAAGGCTGTCTGTGATTTCTGTATCTTTTTCTTATTCTTGATAAACATTTCGCACGCACGATTCAAAATTCTCTTATTTAATGTTGATGTTTGTGATTACTGGAATAAACACCAAGAAATTCACCGAGAATCAATGCCAAGAAATATATATAAATTGGTTAATTACTTAATTGGATGAGATGTTCTTCTCCACAATTTGTTTTATCCCTTTCAATTTCATCAATTGTAGTAGTTAGAACCAATAAGTTTTGATTATTTGTTGATTTCTTCCATTAATGATTTTATATTTTAACTCCACAAGTCTATTTCTTTCACTTGAGTTCAATGCAAATGAAAGGAAAAGACAAAGAACACTAAAATACATACATGAGAAGATGATGGGCAGGGCATAAGAACTAATTTATGGGTCTTTCTTATTTTTTGTTCGACCTGCATGCCAACACCATCAATTTCTTTTCATCTGTAGAATTTTTTTTAATGTTAATGGGAATGTAATTTCATTTTTGTAATTTCATTTTAGTAGGGGTGTCATTTTCCCCGCGGGGACTCGCCCCGAAGGTGGCGGGAATCACCGTCCCCAACGGGGATGGGGACGGGGACAAAAAATTTCCCGTTTTAGTTTCAGAGACGAGCACGGGGAATGCAGTCCCCGACCCCGACTCTCGTTCCCCGATTAAATCCCCCAAAATAATATATTTAAAAATTATTTTTAAATATTTTTATATATAAGGTCAATCCCTTCCCTAATGTTCATTGATATTGGCCCAATTCCATTAGTTTTATTAAGCCCAACTCAATCCCTTAAAAAAAACAAAGCCTAATCATAAAATTTAAATGGGGAAAATTCCCCGTTCCCCATGTTTTCCCCGCGGGGAATCCCCATCATCATCCCCGACCTATTTGAATAGGAAATTTATGTGGGAATGAGAGGCTGAATAAATTTTGTTGTAACATAACTAATTACTGGTAAAAAATTGCTGGCATGTAACCATTTGTAGGAACCGTTAGCAACCTAAAGAAAGGGAGGCTGAATAAAAATGAGATGGAATAATCAAAAGCTTAGATTGTCAAGTTAATGGAAAAACCTTCCTATTCTAGGTAAATATTAAAAATAAATTATCTTCTTTTAATAATTACAACTTCTAAGACACTATTTCTAACACCCGTAATATTAACGGGCCCTAAAACATACTGTCATGAAGCTGAAACCTCCACAAAAAAGTCATTTGTTTGCCATCCAACTTACTGGCCCACGAATATCTTATAAAAATTAAGCTGACTCGATTCTATGTGATAGAACTTTGTGATAGAAAGCTAAATTAATATTGGGCTAAGACTAGGGGAAGAAAGTAGCCAAGTTTAGAGAAATTAATTTGCGCTACACCTCTTGTTTGATCTAGCTATCTTTCATGTTAGAAAGTTTATCATAAATACCATTTAATTAAGTGTGGTTTTCAAAACTACCCAAATAAAAAAATCAGTTTCTTTTCTATCCTTAATTGTTAGTTGTAGTATTTCACCAATCAATTATAGCCACTTGTTAATTTTAGGGTAGTTTTGAAAAGTCTAATGATATAAAGGTAGTTTTGATAACTTAAATTACAAAAAGGGTAGTTATGAAAATTACCCTTCATGTTAATGGGTTTAGCAAATGATGGTGGATAGAAGGCCCAACACAATTTCTCCAAGCTAGAAGAAATTTTATGTTTATGGGCCTACATTCAACTACTTTACCTTATAGTGGACCTTTATTTTCAACTCATTTTGGGTATGTTAAAAGTCATTGGTACCTTTAATTTTTGGATAATCCACTATATAGCCCAATTTGTTTACACCCTGTGTTTTTATAGCCTCTTAAATTCCTTATGTTTTTTAGCCTTTTTAGAGTATCTCTTTTTTATATATACCCGTTTTACCCTCATTTAATTTCTTTTTTTTTTAATTGTTGATTTTGTCCTTTGACTGATTTGGTAACCGTATTTCATTAAGTTTTTCCTTTTTTAATACTGACTCTCTCTCCAATCTTGCAGTTTTTTAATTTGTTTTTGTTTAATTGCTCCAGAAATCGTGGGATTTTGTATTCTTTGATTCAATTTTTTTGAATTTTTTTTAGGTTTTCACATTTCATCATTTTTTTAGGTGTACTTTCGTTTCATTTCTTTTCGTATCATCCTTTTGTCTATCATCCTTTTAGCTTTCCTTTCGTTTTTTTTTTGTGTCAATGGATTCAATATTTGTTGATGTTAAGTTTTCTGGTTCTTGGAATTCTTCCAAGAACTATATTTGTTTTGTTACTACTTGTGTAGTCATCCCTAATCATCTAAATTATGTTCAATTCAAGGAACATATATTTAATTCTGTTGAAGCCCTCGATTGTTCTTTGATTTTTTATTGTTTCATTGAATTAATATCTGACTGTAATGTGTCTAAATATGTTCCATTCCTTAATGATTCTGATTTATTATTTTTTAAAAGTTTTCTCAACTTGGATAAGATGACTGCCTCATTGATTTTCCATTTGTCACAATCGATTTCTTCTAGGAAAACCAAAACTCCATAGATTCTCCAAGAAAGCTTTTATTATTCAGATATGATTTTCAAAGAATTACAACTCTCACTCACTGAACAAGAAGCTCTCTCTCTCTCTCTCTTCTTATATCTCTGTCATAAAGCAAAACAAAAATAACAGAATAATGAACCCCAAAACAGATTTCGGAAAAGAGCAAGGAAGAAGAGATGAGCTGGTGAGCTGGCATTTCATTAAGGGCAATAATGTCTTTTTTGGTTCATTTCACAATAAGTAATCAGGCATTAGTGTTCTCTCTCGTATGGTTATAAATGGAAACTACATCATCCATGTCGCTACCCCCTCGAACGACGTGGATCCCCTCTCTAAAAAAACACACATGTCCTTTTCTAACCTGACAAAAAGATAAAAGAAAAGAACAAGAAAAAAAATAGGATTCGCCACCAATTATTGGTTTTGATATGGGTGTGATTGGTCACCCGAAAAACACAAAAATAAAATGGTCTGCGAATTTTGAAAAAAATGTTCGGGAGTTTATTCATATTTAGGGAAGGTATTAGCACCCTAAACATTCGTTTTAAAAACGATTACTGTTTTGGTTATTCTCTTTTATGTCATTAAAAGCTTTTGCTTAAACAAAATGTTTTTTTTTTATTTTATTTTGAAATGTCCCACATATGTTTAATCAATATCACTAATTACTTTAATGATATTGTTAAATAATTGTGAGTGGCATGAAGCCATTAGGAAAAATATTTTTTTGTGTTTATTTTAAAATCTCTCATATTTATCTGATCAAATCATTAATCATTATAATGATGTGAATAATTTAAATATGAATGGCATAAAGCCATTAAAAAAACTGAAGTCTCGTTATAGCATTCTACCACAAGACTTCTGACCTTAAGATGTTTGAGAAGAAAGCGTCCTCACCCTCTCAAATTCCCTTAAGGAGTTTTCAAATATTTGAAATTAGGAAAGTTAGCATCCTAACAATTCCTTTTTATGAAGTGGTTTTTTTTTTCAAACCATCAATCATCTTAAATCATGAAATTTGGGATCAAAGCATCCTTGTACTCCCAAATTTCAATTTTTTAGAATTTTTAAAAGAATGGGTTTTTAAGAGAATAAATTATTTAGTTGATTCTTATGATGAAATTATAAACTTCTTTAACTCATCAAATTTGGGATCAAAGCATCCTTGTACTCTCAAATTTTAAGTTCTAAGAATTTTTTTTGAAAAATGAATATTTTCTTTTTAAAAAGGTAATTTTAATTGATTCTTAAAATCAAACCATAAACTCCTTAACTTATGAAATTTCGGATCAAAGCAACCTTGTACTCCCAAACTTTAAATTTTAAGAAATTTTTGGAATGAATATTTTATTTTTAAAAAGGTAATTTAAATTGATTCTAAATATCAAACCGTAAACTTCTCAATTAATGAAATTTGGGATCAAAGCATCCCTGTACTCCCAAATTTTAAAATTTAAGAAAACTTTTGGAAAGATGGTTTTTGAAGAGAAAAAAAAAAGCTTTTAAGATGGGTTTTGAAGAGAAAATTACTTTTTAAAACAAATTGGTTCTTTAACATTAAGTAAACAAAACAATGAACTTAACCAAAAATAGATGTCAATTAATTTAAGCTAAGGAAGTAAATCATAAACATAAATATGACATACAAAAATATGACAATCAAATAAAACAATCACCTCCAAAAACATTCATGTTTTATAGAAAAAAAATCAAATTTTTATGAAAGAAAAATGCTTCATTTTCGGTTTTACCAAAACAAAATATGCAGAATTTTGTAGCAATTTTGAAAAATCATATCTTTTTTTATACTAAACGAAATGAAGTGATTCTTATTTCTAAATTTTACTTTGTTAGTTTAGTTTCAAATAAAAATAGTCATAAATAATAAAACTAAACAAATAAGCACAGAAGCAAAAAAAATAGAACATGCTCAGAAAATCTCGTAGCCTATAAATTCATTTGAACATCAAACTTCAAAAAATCATAACTTTCAAACCACAAATCCGAATTAGTTGATTCTTTTTCCTATGTGTTCATATTGGAGTTTATTTTCATGAAAAAATTATCACATAAATAAAATAAATATATATAAATCTCAGAATATATCTGAACATAAAAGACTCAACCTAAAAAAACAGTTTTCGAAAGATGAAACTTATTTTGTTTGAAGTGGAAATAACTCAACACCAATAATTAACTAGAGAAATAAATAAGCATACTCATGTAAAAATAAAAATTAGCGTGACATCTTTATTACCTCTTGAATCTCCTTTGAGTGTGAAAAGGAGAGGATAGAGTTATTGGATAAAATTAGATGATATGAGAATGGTGGAGGAGTGGAGATAATGGTTGTTGTGGGGTGAAATTGGATTACACGTGGAATTTTACAACTTGACAAAACTTGTCTACGCACCTGGTCTGAAGCACCTGGTCTAAAGCACCTGGTCTGAAGCACCTGGTCCAAAGCACTTGGTCCAAAGCACCTCTACCTGGTTTAAAGCACCTGGTCCGAAGCACCTGGTCTGACTGTGGTACCTAGGCATAAAGTCCATGCACCTGAAAAGACCTGGCTACGCAGTCTCCAACACAGACTTACTTATCTAAACCGATTACAAGTGTCCAATCAGAAAATGACACGTGGCGTAACCTGAAAGTGACACGTAATTGAGAAGCAATATATGGCCCAATCCCAACGCGACACATGGCACGATGATGTCATCAACCTAATCTCCTATAAATAGGAGAATAAATTCATTCATTAGGTAACTAAATTCTACTACAATTCTCTCTGGCACACTAGCTCTGCTTGCACTGACTTTAGCATCGGAGGGTGTTAGGCTGGCACCACACCGGTGCTCTCTTTATTTCCTGTGCAGGTACATACAGTGCCCGTCAACTACGCAGCACCTCCAGAGCAACGCACTACATCCGACTCGTCAAATACTTTCAGTTCGTTGCTTACGAGGAAGCTATCCATTTTTGGGCAACAACATTTGGCGTCGTCTGTGGGGAGAATATATAACTAAGTGCTCTACCATCAAGGACGAGTCGTAGAAGTCAGCAACACGGTGATGATATAGATGACGGTGAAAATCATAACCCCCGTAATACGAGATATCAAACTCGTAGCACTAGAGAACGACAACAACAACAACAAGCTAATGAAAATCAAGAAGTAGTTAGAGTTGTGCCAATGCCAGATGGAAGGGTAGATGCTCTTGAAGAGCAAGTTCGAGGTGTTAATCGAGATCTTGCTAAAGTACTCGAAATTCTTACACAAAAAACTGGTCATCAAGCCCCTGCTCACAACTAGAAAGTGCAATCCAAAAAAGACAAAGAACCTATAGAGCGAATAGGTGAATCACGGAATCATGAGAAGGGTGGTTCAAAGGGGAAGTCAAATATAAATATTCAGGACAATTCCTCTTCCTCTCATAACTCTCCTCGCAACCAGCATCCTAGTAAGAAACGAAAGTCTAACCTCAGAGAAATTCTCAATCAAAAGAGAAAAGAACATTCAGATATTGTGAAGTCTACTGCAGAAAGTGCCCAGCCTTGGGCGCCAGAGTTGAAAAAACTCCAAGATCAACTTGGTCATATGAAGAAAGAGTATAGAGGAAAGACTCTTCTTGTACTGGAAGATTTACTCGAGCAAACTGAGCCACCATTCACTGATGACATAATGGATGTGGAGCTTCCGACCAAGTTTAAAATGCCAACTATGACCACGTATGATGGTTCAAAGGATCCAATCGAGCATGTCGATACGTTTCGGACCTGGATGGAGCTCCAGGGAGTCCGAGATGCTATCAAGTGTAGGGCATTCCCCCTTACATTAGGAAGCCCTGCTTGCGGTTGGTACAGATAGCTCAAGTCGAGGTCTATCTCTTCATTTAAAGACCTCACTCGATCTTTTGTAACTCAGTTCTTTGGTGGAAGAGATCATAAGAAACTGGCCACACACCTTTTGACTGTACGTCAGAAGTCAGAGGAGAGCCTCCGAGACTATATAGTAAGACTCAACAGCGAGACATTGAATGTGGAAGGTTACAGTGATGACATAGCTCTAACTGCTATGATGGCTGGCTTGAAAGATGAAAAACTTTTATGGTCTCTAGGCAAGAAAACACCTGCTACATACACAGAGCTACTTGCCCGAGCGCAGAAATATATGAGTGCTAGAGAGTTACTAAATACAAGAGAAACTCCAAATGAAGGAGGTAGTAGTCGAAATTCTGAGTATAAAAGAAAAGGCTCAACAAATGACCTCACCTGGAGGACTGACCGTCACGAGGATGACAAGTCGAGAGACCAACTTGATAAGCTGAGTCTTCCTCCTAGTAAGTTTAAAAAATACACTCCTATCACAGTTCCAATCGAACAACTACTCTTAGAGATCAAAGAAAAAAACTTGGTAAGGTGGCCGCATAGGATGATAACGGGGTCAAACAAGAGGAACAAAGACAAGTATTGCCTCTTCCATAAAGACCACAGGCAAACCACCTCTGATTGCTTCGATCTCAAGGAAGAAATTGAGACCCTAATTCAAAAACGGTACTTGAAGGAATTTGTGAGAAGTAAAAGAGATGAGGAAGATCAGGACCGTGATAATCAAAATTTTCCAATTGGAGAATTAATAACCATCTTTGGGGGCCCGACTATTGAAAATGAGCCCAAGCTCTAGAAAGAATCATGCTGGGTCACTGGGGTATTGGTTAAGACATGAAACTCATATAAAAGGCTCTACAATTTAGAAGGCCCTAAAAACCCTAAACCCTAATACCTATGAAGATGTCAAGCAATTTAGATTTTATTTCAGCAATTTTATTTATTGCAGTTTTCATTTCCAATAAAGTCTTTTATTGTAAGAAGTTCAAAAATAAAATGAATAAGACCGTACTTTTTCTACTTATTTCATTTATGAGAGTTAAATCATTTAGAGAACTCTTAGATTCGAGTTAGACTTCAAGACATAAAACTCTACTCGAGTGGGGGCCAACTATGTGATTATACTACAACAAAATGAAAAAAGTTCTTAGTCCATCAAGATGGGAGAGCTCTACAATGAAAATGTTCTAAGTCCACCAAGGTGGAAGAGCGAAATGAAAAAGTTCTTAGTCCATCAAGATAAGAGCTCTACAATGAAAATGTTCTAAGTCCACCAAGGTGGAAGAGCAAAATGAAAAAAATTCTTAGTCCATCAAGGTGGGGGAGCTCTACATAAAAATTCTAAGTCTACCAGGGAGTGCAGGGCTCCCACGAGCCGCACCTGGTAGAAGAATTTAAAAGAAAAAAAAATTCTAAGTCTACCAGGGAGTGTCGGGCTCCCACGAGCCGCACCTGGTAGAAGAGTTTAAAACGACCAAAAAATTCTAAGTCTACCAAGGAGTGCAGGGCTCGCACGAGCCGCACCTGATAGAAGAGTTTAAAACGACCAAAAAATTCTAAGTCTACCAGGGAGTGTAGGGCTCGCACGAGCCGCACCTGGTAGAAGAATTTAAAACGACCAAAAAATTCTAAGTCTACCAGGGAGTGCAGGGCTCGCACGAGCCGCACTATGTAGAATGCACCTAGTAGAAGAATTTAAAACGACCAAAAAATTCTAAGTCTACCAGGGAGTGCAGGGCTCGCACGAGCCGCACTTGGTAGAAAAATTTAAAATGACCAAAAAAATTCTAAGTCTACCAGGGAGTGCAGGGTTCCCACGAGCCGCACCTGGTAGAAGAATTTAAAACGGCCAAAAAATTCTAAGTCTACCAGGGAGTGCAGGGTTCCCACGAGCCGCACCTGGTAGAAAAATTTAAAACGACCAAAAAATTCTAAGTCTACCAGGGAGTGCAGGGTTCCCACGAGCAGCACCTGGTAGAAGAATTTAAAAGAAAGAAAAAATTCTAAGCCTACTAGGGAGTGCAGTGCTTTAACGAGCCGCACCTAGTAAAAGAATTTAAAAGAAAAAAATTATAAATCTACAAAGAATGCGGGACTTGTTAAAAAAATCAAACTCGTATCAAGATTCAACAAAAAATAAAGTTTTTAAAACAAAATTAAGTTTGGTTGAAGAAGACGCGACGACGAAGAAGAAGAAGAAGAAGAAGAAGAAGAAGAAGAAGAAGAAAAAAATCAAAGGGTCGCGGGTCAAAAACCGACCGCGACCCGCCCCCATGGTCGAGTTTTGACCTGGGCAAAAGACCCAGTAGGTCTTTAAAAAAAAAAATCAAAGGATGGCGCGGGTCATTCCCTGACTCGCGCCCAGACCCGCGGGTCTGGAACCCCTCCCCCCTACTTTTTTATTTTTTTTTCCTTTCTTCTTTCTCTTTCTACTCCCTCTTTATTCTTCAATTGTTATTAATTCAATTTTCTTTCAAATTTTGTAATCTTTTCTTCAATCAAAGATAGAAAATTTTAATATTTTTGATTTCAAGAGAATTTTTGCTCTTAAAATCAAAGGGGGCGAAGCATGTGATGATTAAACGTGACGACTTGGACATACAACCCAACTCCAAAACGACCAGAGACAGAAAATTCAACCTACCAAGCTTTAACACTTGATATTTTCTCAAAAAAAATTATGACAGAAAATTCAATTACAAAGGAGAAATACAAGCTACCAACTATCAAAATTTTGACGAGTGCAACGGTAGAAAATTCAAGCTACAAAATTCAACACTTAGAATATTTTCAGAAATATCACCGAAAAAAAATTCTACTTTGAAAGAATACTCCCAAGTAGCATTGAACTCGCATCTCAACTCAACTCGGGAGTAGGGGGCCTCTGTTGTGGGGTGAAATTGGATTACACGTGGAATTTTACAACTTGACAAAACTTGTCTACGCACCTGGTTTGAAGCACTTGGTTTGAAGCACCTGGTCTAAAGCACCTAGTCCAAAACACCTGGTCCAAAGCACCTCTACCTGGTCTAAAGCACCTGGTCCGAAGCACCTGGTCTAACTGTGGTACCTAGGCATAAAGTCCATGCACCTGAAAAGATCTGGCTACACAGTCTCCAACACAGACTTACATATCTAAATCGATTACAAGTGTCCAATCAGAAAATGACACGTGGCGTAACCCGAAAGCGACACGTAATTGAGAAGCAACATGTGGCCCAATCCCGACGCTACACGTGGCACGATGATGTCATCAACCTAATCTCCTATAAATAGGAGAATAAATTCATTCATTAGGTAACTAAATTCTACTACAATTCTCTCTGGCACACTAGCTCTGCTTGCACTGACTTTAGCATCGGAGGGTGTTAGGCCGGCACCACACCGGTGCTCTCTTTATTTCCTGTGCAGGTACATACAGTGCCCGTCAACTACTCAGCACATCACCTACGCAGCACCTCCAGTGCAGTGCACTACATCCGACTCGTCCCATACTTTCAGTTAGTTGCTTATGTGGAAGCTATCCATTTTTGGGCAACAACAATGGTTATGAGAGATCTGGTGAGTGATGGAAAGTTGGGAGGTTCTTTTGTGAATGGTGTAAATTTATGATTTGGTAAATGATAAAAAGAAAGGTGGGTTGGTTTTTTGTTTTGTTTTTTTTCAAGGTATGAAGAGAGGAAAAAGGAGAGATGAATGAATGGTGGTTGGGAAAAGATGGAGGAATTGGAGGTGGGAGATTGGGTGAATGGTAAAAAAATTTATGAAAATTGGGGGGCCTCCTCCCTCTCCTTTTGCCCAAAACAAAATTAAAATTTAATATCCATTTTCATTTTCATTTTCATTTTTAAATCTTCTTTTAGCTTAACCAAATTTTTATCCATAACTTTTCCTGTTTTTAGCAAGACTTATTTTACACTCTTTTCCAATTCTTTCATTGTTCACTTTTCATCTAATTTTTCAAAACTATCCTCTTTTTTTAACAAAATTATTTTCCTTAAATTTCCACCTCACTTTCCTATCTTCTCCACTTTTCCACTATGATCCAATCTTTTAAAAACACACACTTTTATTAGAAACAACTTTGGATTAGCATAATTAAAAAAGATGTGTTAAAAAATAAATTGGTCAATTTTATTTCTATTCTTATTATTATTATTTTTTTAAAAAGAAAATTCTAATTTTTAAATGATACCGGACAAAATTAGGGGTCTACAGTTTGCCCCTCTTTGTTCATCCTTACAAGATTGAAAGGTGGACAAAGACGAAAACTTGATTTAGTCGGAATTATTTAAAAATTAGACAAAACATGGTGATCTTAATGATAAAACATGAATGTTTTTGGAGGTCATATTTTTGTATGTCATATTTATGTTTATGATTTACTTCCTTAGCTTAAATTAATTGACATCTATTTTTGGTTAAGTTCATTGTTTTGTTTACTTAATGTTAAAGAACCAATTTGTTTTAAAAAGTAATTTTCTCTTCAAAACCCATCTTAAAAGCTTTTTTTTCTCTTCAAAAACCATCTTTCCAAAAGTTTTCTTAAATTTTAAAATTTGGGAGTACAAGGATGCTTTGATCCCAAATTTATTTAATTGAGAAGTTTATGGTTTGATATTTAGAATCAATTTAAATTACCTTTTTAAAAATAAAATATTCATTCCAAAAATTTCTTAAAATTTAAAGTTTGGGAGTACAAGGATGCTTTGATCCCAAATTTCATAAGTTAAGGAGTTTATGGTTTGATTTTAAGAATCAATTAAAATTACCTTTTTAAAAAGAAAATATTCATTTTTCAAAAAAATTTCTTAGAACTTAAAATTTGAGAGTACAAGGATGCTTTGATCCCAAATTTGATGAGTTAAAGAAGTTTATAATTTCATAATAAGAATCAACTAAATAATTTATTCTCTTAAAAACCCATTCTTTTAAAAATTCTAAAAAATTGAAATTTGGGAGTACAAGGATGCTTTGATCCCAAATTTCATGATTTAAGATGATTGATGGTTTGAAAAAAAAACCACTTCATAAAAAGGAATTGTTAGGATGCTAACTTTACTAATTTCAAATATTTGAAAACTCCTTAAGGGAATTTGAGAGGGTAAGGACGCTTTCTTCTCAAACATCTTAAGGTCAGAAGTCTTGTGGTAGGATGCTATAACGAGACTTCATTTTTTTTAATGGCTTTATGCCACTCATATTTAAATTATTCATATCATTATAATGATTAATGATGTGATCAAATAAATATGAGACATTTTAAAATAAACACAAAAAAACATTTTTTCTAATGGCTTCATGCCACTCACAATTATTTAACAATATCATTAAAGTAATTAGTGATATTGATTAAACATATGTGGGATATTTCAAAATAAAATAAAATAAAAACATTTTGTTTAAGTGAAAGCTTTTAATGACATAAAAGAGAATAACCAAAACAGTAATCGTTTTTAAAACGAATATTTAGGGTGCTAATACCTTCCCTAAATATGAATAAACTCCCGAACATTTTTTTTAAAATTCGCAGACCATTTTATTTTTGTCTTTTTCGGGTGAATCACACCCCTTTCAAAACCAATGATTGGTGGCGACTCCTATTTTTTTTTCTTGTTCTTTTCTTTTATCATTTTGTCAGGTTAGAAAAGGACATGCGTGTTTTTTTAGAGAGGGTCGGCCGCTCCGCGTCGTTCGAGGGGGTAGCGACAGATGGCGACTCTGCTGGGGATTAGGTGAATGGTTTTTTTTTAAATAAAATTGGGGGCCTCCTCCCCCTTTTTAAAAATGTGAGAATAAGATGAATTTATAGAGGTAAGTTAGGGTTTAGGTTTTCTTATAATTTTAATTTTTATTAATTTTTAATTTTTTGTATTTTTCCATTTTTAGCCATTTTTTTGAAAATATTTTCCTATCCTCTTCCCCCTCTTTTTTCCTACCTCTTTTGTCTATGAATTCAAAATATCATCTCCCCCTCTTTTTGCCAAAAATAAAATTAAAATTTACTATCCATTTTCATTTTAATTTTTAAATCTTCTTTTAGCTTAACCAAATTTTTATCCATAACTTTTCCTATTTTTAGCAAGACTTATTTTACACTCTTTTCCAATTCTTTCATTGTTCACTTTTCATCTAATTTTTCAAAACTATCCTTTTTTTTAACAAAATTATTTTCCTTAAATTTCCACCTCACTTTCCTATCTTCTCCACTTTTCCACTATATCTAATCTTTTAAAAACACACACTTTTATTAGAAACAACTTTGGATTAACATAATTAAAAAAGATGTGTTAAAAAATAAATTGATCAATTTTATTTCTATTCTTATTATTATTTTTTTTTTAAAAAGAAAATTCTAATTTTTAAATGATACCGGACAAAATTAGGGGTCTACAATCCAAAACGTGAATTTATAATAAGTTTTAAATAAAAACAGAAAATCCCCTCCCAAATAAAATAACTAAAGAAGGAAAGAAACAAATGTCGGAAAAAAACCCCATAAGTATCACATAAATGATTAAATGGTTCCAATGGAAATTATAACACTTGCAAGTAAGACATCTTAAATAAAACCAAATTTTAATTGTTTAAACATACAAAAGCTGTCATTCAATGTAAAAGAACAAATCCAAATTCAAACAGAAACTTAAACTTACATTTAACATTTAAAGAATACAATATTTTTCTATCATTATATAGTCATATTTGAAAAATGTATAATCCAAATTAAATTTCAAACAATCAAATAGGAAGAAGGAAGAAAAGAGAACCTAGTGTAGCTTCTTCTCAATTTGTTGAATCCTTACGATAGGGAGAAATTAGGCAAGGATTTATGACATTGCTCTTATATTATAATCATAATGGTAAACTTGAGCTAAATAAACTACAAATTGTGTTGTTGGAAAAAAAAAATCCTCAATCTAGTTAGGTCAATGTCTAACATAGACGTGCTTCTTAGGATAACAATGATAAGTGACATTATCTAACCACATTAATTTAATAGAAACCCCATTAAAGCTAGGTAGCATTAAAGATGAACTAGAAGCAAAAATCTTTAATATCTTAAAAGTGAGGATGTTGGGGAATCATTTTTAGACTACTGTACCCCATTGATAAATTATAAAATTTGCCAATTATAGTAATTGATTACCATCATCAATTGATTAATTAATTTTAAAAATGTATTATATCTTATATTAATTAATTAACATTATCAATTAAAAAATCATGTGAACTTCCACGTTGATAGAAAGATGAAATAGGTTAAAAAATTTCTTTGGTAATTATTGCACACTTATTTGTTCCTTTTGATATTCTTGATCGGTTATTCTTATTGTGAATTGGTAATATGTAGTTTTATTTATGGATTAAACGTTTACAAAACTCTTCCGCTTCCCTTTTTCTTGGCTATAAATCAAAGCGAATTTTTTTAATGAAGAGCCAAATTATTGGTTGGGGGGGTACAAGTTTAGGGCAATTCTTGAGAATCGAAAAATGGAAAATCAACTTATTGCCGTGAAAAAATGCATTCACTCAGCTTTTGATATTGATTCTCAAACTCCTTATGATAAAAACTTGCTATCTCAATGGGTTTCTCTTCAATTTCTTGGTGGAAAATTATTCACTTTAACATTTAAAGAACGCTTTTGATGCAGGATGCTTTAGATAATTATATTATATTAATTTATTTTAATTAGTTGCTATTTGGTTTTTGTAAGGCTATATAGAGCCTTAATTAGGTTTTATTTGTCAACTTTATCTTTTTAAAGAATTTAGACATTTGAGAGATTTTCTCTCTTAATTTGGGACGAATTTCTCATTTGTAAGCCATGATTTTTTTTGTTGAATAGGCTTTATTCTACCTCATATTTCTTGTCTTCTTAGTCCTTGACAAAGATCTCGATTGGGATAGCTTTTATAAGTGGTTAAATATGTTTTTAATATTCTTTATTTAAAATCATTTTTAAACACTTTAAAGAATTATATTAAACGGGTATTAAATGAGATTAGTCTGCTCACTCAAGCTCACAAGATTTGAATATTTTCTTAATGCACCCAAAAATGTTGGTATCTTGAATGGAGAAAACTGACAATTCTATTTGTTAAATAGATACCTACTCCATGTATTGTGTTGTAGTGAATTATTTTACATTTTAGTTTATTTTTAAATTGAAGTAAGAACTAAGAATGATTGTGACTTTGTTTAGCTATTTTGTAATTATTAATAATATCTCTTATTGGTTCTCTTCGTATGATTTTAATTTTTTCAATTAATATATGGTATAATATAAATTGTACGCATATTAATCAATAAGACGTCGTACTATATGACTCTTCAAGTTATAATATTTAATTCTTATTTATAAGATGGGTGAGAAAATAAATATAACCAAAACTGTAACGACCCGACTCTTTAAAATTAGAATTTAATAATAGAGCAAGCGGAAGACTTGAAATAACATTTTAAAACCTGTAATCGAAGAATATCATCCTTCATTTCAAAATAAAATCCAAAATCTTTAACATTTAAATATGGGAAGCGCTTCCCTTTTTAAGTTTCAAACAAAAAGCAAGATAACTCATAAATCCGGGAAATCCTTAGAACCAAATAAACAGAAGTAGTAATGCTCAAAAGAGCTCAACAACCAAGGTGAAACGAATAAAAGATAAAAACAAGTCCATGGACTAAACCGACAAGTCCATCCATCGTCATCGATCAAGGAATCATGCTGCACCAACTCCACAACCACGACCGCATCCCGTACCTGAAAATGTAATATAATGAGCGGGAAACCCAGTGAAGATAAATTGAATAGAAAGTAATTTTAGATCCCAAATCCAATCCGGATTTGTGTCCAATGAATCCTACTGTCTCTTGACTACCCAAACAGACTTTCGAACATAAGGTCATGCAATTCTGTAATGACCAAAAACTTGTAAAATCCTTTTGATTCAAATGCACAACGGAAGACTTGATTTTTTTACAGAAAAACGCATGGGTTCGTTTAAAAATCGGATTATCCAAAAACCTGTTTACATCCCAATTTTCAGAAAAAGCAATAAACGTGGAATGCGCATTCCATACTATGATGAAACTTCTAGAGAAAGTTTTAAAGTTCAAAAACATATACAAATTATACAAATGCTCCATCGAGCTCAAAATGAAACATAAGAAAAAGTGATGAAATGTTTGTAAGCATTCAAGAATGCTACACCCAAATCCAGTTGTGTTCCTGTCCATTCATCATCGCAAAGAGTCACACGACGCCACCTCCTTTACCCTGTCCTCTACCACGAGTCTTACCTGAAAAATTTGTAAATGTAGCAACATTAGCATAAAAATGCTAGTGAGAGTAAAATGAAAGCAAGTAATCCTATGAACCAAATTTCATACCGGAAATTGTGTCCAAAGGCCTATATTTCACTTTTACTACCCATTCCACATTCCAAATTCCACACAATCAACAATGCATAACATGCTTCTTGTAAAGTAACGATATTAAGACTTAAAGTAAAAGTACCGGTTATTTCTAAGTCTTTCTATCCATTCTAATGAGTATATGTAACTATAATGCTAGCCTTTTTTGTTACCATCCCAGTTTCATCGTATCGGGTTTACCATATGGATTAATATCACATACTAAGCCCGTACGGTATAACCATATCACAATCATCGTATCGGGTATACCATATGGATCAATATCACATACTAAGCCCGTACGGTATTACCATATCACAATCATCGTATCGGGTATACCATATGGATCAATATCACATACTAAGCCCGTACGGTATTACCATATCACAATCATCGTATCGGGTATACCATATGGATCAATATCACATACTAGGCCCGTACGGTATTACCATATCACAATCATCATATCGGGTATACTATATGGATCAATATCACATACTATGCCCGTACGGTATTACCATATCACAAGCATCGTATCGGGTATACCATATGAATCAATATCACATACTAAGACCGTACGGTATTACCATATCACAATCATCGTATCGGGTATACCTTATGGATCAATATCACATACTAAGCCCGTACGGTATTACCATATCACAATCATCAAGTTCCTTAGTAAGTTAGATTACTTAAATGAGATTATACTAAAGTACTAAAGAACATAAACTACTTGAATTACACGAGTTATCGCTCAAATGTAACTTCTAAGCCACTTTGACTCTCAAACCACTCAAAGTTCCTTAAACTTCTACTTTCTCTAAAATCTCCAATTTCATCTAAAACTCTTCAATTCATCTTACAAAACTTCCAAACCACTCAAAGTTCCTTAAACTTCCAATTTCATAAGAATTCCAAAGTCACTCCACTCACTTCCGAGTTTAAAGTCACCAACCAAGATAATAACTATCAGAAGTTAGTTTCCCTCTTATCCTCAATAAACAATATCGTAATGAAACATAATTCATAAAATCACTAATTTCTATTTTAAACTCACCTTAGATTGTGAAGTCCAAGCTTCCAAGTGCCAAGATCAAAACCATGCGATCAAATCACAATCCTACAAATCAATTACACCTAACAATCATTAATTATCTGAAATTCGAGCAAACGACATCTAAATGCATAAAACGACGAGAAACCCGGAAATGGACCCTATGTAGCTCTCGTCCATACAAGGGAAAGGGGGGGCTCGGGTTCGGTTTTTCAGCTTTTAGGCAATTTAGAGGCGTTTCGGGTTGTTTTCGGATACTTTGACCCTCTCAGCATATCCTCCAGAATCCGATTGACCCTCTCGGTCTGACCATCTGTCTGAGGATGAAAAGCAGTACTGAAATCTAAGCCAGTGCTCATAGCAGTATGCAGACTCTGCTAGAATTCCGAAACAAAGCGGGTGTCTCGATCTGAAACAATCTTGACCGGCACACCATGAAGTCTGACAATCTCTTTCAAGTACAATTGTGCACATGTCTCAATAGGGTAGGTTATCTTCCCTGGTATGAAATGTGCACTCTTAGTCAACCTGTCAACTATCACCCAAATGGTGTCATAACCCTTCGCGGTTCTCGGCAAACCACTAATAAAGTCCATCGATATTTCTTCCCACTTCCATTCAGGCACACTCAAAGGGTTAAGGTAGCCAGGTGGACTCTTCTTCAAAGCCTTCACTTGCTGACAAATCAAACACTTACTAACAAAGTCAGCAATTTCATGTTTCATCCCAGGCCACCAATAATGCTATCTCAGGTCCCTGTACATCTTAGTACTACCTGGATGCACAGAAAATATAGAACTGTGAGCCTTCTCCAACAGCTTTTTTCTGTAAGTCAATTATAGAGGCACACATAGCCTCCTACGATACATCAAAGCATTATCAGTGGAGAAAGTAAAATGGCTAGGTAAATCAGACTCTGCGTCACGAAAACCTTCAGCCAAGTGCTTTTCACCCCGCTGTGCATCTATCATCCTCTGCCTCAGAGTAGGGCCAACAGTCAAACTTGCCAAACTCACAGTAACCTCAGCTGTAAACAAGTGTGACGACTTTCGACTAAGTGCATCGGCAACTACGTTGGCCTTTCCCGGATGATACTGTATGTCACAGTCATAATCTTTCACAAGTTCTAGCCACCTCATTTGTCTCATATTTAGCTTTTTCTGATTGAAAAAATATTTGAGACTCTCGTGGTCGGTGAAAATCAGAATCTTTTCACCATACAAATAATGTCTCCATATTTTCAACGCATGTACCACCGCTGCTAGTTCTAAATCATGAGTCAGATACTTTTTCTCATACTCCTTTAACTGCCGAGAAGCATAAGCTATTACCTTCTCATGCTGCATCAATACACATCCCAGTCCCTTCTTGGATGCATCTGTATACACTGTCAAACCACCCGACTCATCAGGTGATACTAAAACCGGGGCCGTACAAGTCGCCTTTTAAGCTCCTCAAAGCTATTTTCACACTCATCAGTCCACACAAAATCAACCACCTTTTTCGTCAAATGAGTCAAAGAGGATGCAATCTTGGAAAAATCTTGCACAAATCATCTATAATAACCTGCAAGTCTAAGAAAACTCTGTATTTCAACCACATTAGTAGGTCGGGGCCAACCACTAACGGCTTCCACCTTAGAAGGATCAACAGAAATCCCTCTACTAGATACTACATGCCCAAGAAAAGCCACTTCCTTCAACCAGAATTCACATTTAGAGAACCTCGCATACAACTTATGAGCTCTCAAAGTCGATAACACCTTCTCTAAATGTATAGCATGTAACTCCTCAGTCCTCGAATAAACAAGGATATCATCAATAAATACTATCACAAAGGAGTCAATGAACCTTTTGAATGTTGTATGTGTTGGGATTTATGCCCTAGAATTCGTAATTTGTAATAGAATATTTTATGAATAAATAAAAGTATTATTTTAGTGAATTTTGTGCAATTTATTATATGTTGATATTCGTTAAATATTCAAACATTAATAGAAAATTCCAGAGTTACTAATTCTGTAATCTTGACTACTATGAGATATAAAGTGGATCTAGTCCAAGATAGTAACTCAAATAGTCTACAGTAAACGAATACGGTTAGGAAACCTTATTCTGGTAACACTTGTTGATGTTGTTCATCGATTTGATCCAAATCATTAGCATGATGTAGATGCAAGTGGAAACATCATATATAATGAGTTTATATAAGATGGACCAGGATAATAAATCGATTCCTAAATAACACCGTTGATAGGAAATGATTTATAATATCAAATTTACGTTATTAAGATTGATACGTCTCAATCCTGAGTATGTTGTGAACTCACATTAATGAAGTCTTTTCCTTTGATTCACATAGTTAAGGGTGATCTGTTGATACACTCGATAAACTCCCGTTTTGGGGAAATGACTAAATTGGTGCTTGGGAACATTTCTATACAAGATGGCATTCATAACTTTCCTAAAACTAATGAAAGTGTTAGTGCGACACTATTCTAACTTAGGAACTTTAGGTATCTCCCTTGTTGTAATGATTCTGACTTGAACATGAGGCCTCACCTTCTCACCTGCCCGAGAAGGATCGTTCTATACTTGAAAACTATAGAAAAATGTTCATTAGAGAATCATCGGGTACACAAGGATAAAAGAGATAATTACAAGGGTAAAACGGTAATTTTGACCCAGTTGTAATTATGAGATTACCACGTGAAGGATATGTCAAAACAAACTTAATAACGAATGGACATAACCCATCTATAGTGAGGGGAGTTCAACTTATGGTTTATAGTGGAATTACCCTAAGTTAATAATTATGATTAATTAATTAATGAGTTTAATTAATAAATCAATAATTATTGGAGCCCATGATCTATAGGTCCATCAGGTCCCTGTGCTAGCCCATACATCATTGTAACTAACCAAGTTATTAATTTAACTAGGAAGAAAGGATTATATTTAAGTAATTAAATTACTTAAATAAAAGGGATATATTAATTGTTTAAATAAAATGTTTATTTAAATGGAAATTAATATCAATATTATTAATTATTTAAATAATGAGTTTATTTAAATAGAAATTAATAATGAATATTATTAATTAAATAATGAGTTTATTTAATTTAATATTAAAAGGAGAGAATTAAATATATTTGTTTTACGAAACAAATAAGTATTTTACCTAAAATAATTAATTAAATGAATTTGATTCAATATTAATTGATTAAGAGAATTTTAGGAAATGTGTATTTAAATTGAAAAGATTATTTGAATTTTTTCAAAATTTAAATATATATATATAAAAGATAAAGATTAAATTAAAAAAAAAAAAAAAAAAGGATATAAAGATAAAGATGGCGCCACTTGTCAATTTGTTTTAAAAGGATAATTTGTTTCCTTTATCAAAATTGAATCTGACGCCAATTGTTCTTTATTTTTATTTTTTTTATTTTTTATTTTTTATTTTTTATTTTTTAAATAATTTTGATTATTTAAATTAAATGAAATAAGAGTTCTAATTTGATTAGGAAACAAACTCTTATTTTTCTTATAAATATGACCATTGGGTGCTCATATTTTACACTTAGAAATTTATCAAAAGGCTCTCTCCTTTGCCTTCCCATTGCCGATTTTGGCATAGAAAAATAAGAAGAATTTTTCTTCTTATTCGTTTGTTCTTCCGGTTCGATTCCCACAAGTCGGGTTGGTTTGTGATCGGGATATAGCATAGAAGGCTTGGTGAAGTGGATTGATGCTGTAAAGGAAACCCCAACCGATTCTCCATAAATCTACAATGTAAGTTTTTTCGAAAAACCTTATAATTTTATTTTTCGATTTGATCATGATTGCATGTTATTAACGGATCCATAATTAAATGTTAATTAATTTACTAAAGAATTTCCGCTAATTTAGTAAATAGTTCCTTCAGTATGCATCAGGTCCATAAAGGCCGCAGGAGCGTTAGTCAAGCCAAAAGACATGACAACAAACTCATAATGACCATAACGTGTCCTGAAGGCAGTCTTGGGAATATCCTCATCTCTAATTCTCAAATGATCGAAAAGACAGTAGCTCCCATCAGCTAATCAAACAAGTCCTCTATTCTGGGCAAAGGATACTTGTTTTTCACTGTGACTCGGTTCAGCTCCCTATAATCAATACATAATCTCATGGAGCCATCTTTCTTCCTCACAAACAATACCGGAGCTCCCCAAGGTGATACACTTGGGCGTATAAACCCCAAGTCTAAAAGTTCTTGCAACTACCTTTTCAACTCTTTAAGTTCAGCTGGTGCCATATGATAAGGTGCCTTGGACAATGGAACGGTCCTAGGAATCACCTCTATCTGGAAGTCTAACTCCCTCACTGGTGGCAAACCAGGTAACTCATCAGGGAAGACATCAATGAAATCCCTCACAACAGGTACGGAAGCTAAGGTAGTCACACTAACAGATGTGTCCACTACACTAGCTAAGTATCCCCAAGCACCGTCACTCAAAAGTGCTCTAGCCTAGATCACCGAGATAATTGCAGGTGTCACCCTACCTCGGGTCCCATGAAATCGAAAATTAGTCCCACATGGACCAGCAAAGTCTACCACTTTCTCACTACAATCGATGTTGGCGTGGTTGGCTGATAGCAAATCCATACCTAAAATAATATCAAAGTCAGACATCGGCATCACAATCAACATAGCATGCAGAAAACAACCCATAATACACAAATCATCAGTATAAACCACTCTATCCACAATCACAGATTTTCTGAGCGGAGTAGTAACATGCAACTCATGTCCTAACGGCTCAGAATCAAAGGCAGCAGACTCAACAAACTCAGCAGAAATAAATGAGTGACTAGCCCCATAATCAAATAATACAAGAGCAGAGTGCCCTAATACTGATAAAGTACCTGTAACAACAGTACCAGATGCCTCAGCATCCTCTCGAGTAGTGGCAAAGTCACGTCCTGCTGTCGTGTCTGGGGCTGACGGCTGGTGGTGCTCTCTGCTGCTGAGTAGGCCTAAACTGGCCTCTACCACCTGTCTGAACTCGGCCCTGACCCTATCCAGAACTCTGACCTTGTCCTGAACTCTGACCCTGACTCCCACGCTATTGTGGTGTCTGTAAACTAGGACAAAATCGTCTAACATGCCTGACCTGTCCACACTGGAAGCACTTCTTCACATAACACTGACCCAAGTGGTACCCAGTACAATCAGGACAATATGGCAAAGAAGGGACCGATCACTAGACTGACCTGAATGGAACTGCAGTCCTGTCTGTCCCTTGCCCCTACCAGGAGCCTGTCTATGTGGCTGTGTCCCTCGACCGGGAAGGTCGTCCACAGCCTTCCTCTTCCCAGAAGAGGTCTGTGCAACAATCTCATTGGCCTTTTTCTCAGAATCACCAAGTTCTCACTTAAAGGATTAACTTCTAATCCTAAGGGCACTAACTCACTTCCCTCTAATCTTAGATTCGAATTCTAATCTTAGTTTCCAATTCTACAAACCATCACACTTATTCGCTTTCTATAATTACTTTAAATCCTAACTATTCCCACCTTAATAAAAGTTGACTTCGCTCCTAAGTCCGAAAGAGCGATCAAACGAGCGGTTCAAAAACACCTACAATTGAATTATATCACACAATCAATAAATTACCAACTATCGATCAAACAACAACTAAACATACAAAACGACGAAAAACCCAACAAACCCCCTACATGAGGCCCTCGGCCCTCTCATGAAAAATGGGCTTCGGGTTTGGTTTTCCGACTTTTAGGCAATTTAAAAGTTTTTCGAGTTGGTTTTAAGCAAATTCGATATTCCCGATTTCAATGGGTATCGATAATTAGGGTTTTTGAACATTATGCTCTTTCCCGAATCGAATTTCAATAAACAATATTTCACTAATTTATAACCCATAATTAAACCCAAAAGGGTAAATTTCAAACGGGAAGGGTTTCGACTGAAACTCGATTTTAGGGTTATGGGAAAGTTTTCAAAAACACTTAAAACGACTCCCGTATTAACAAACACCGAGTTCCACAACACGAAATCGAAGGAAATCAAAGAAAACTCCATTAAAATACTATTTGGAGCTTAGGGTTTGAAACTTTACTTACCGAGAACTCCGTATAACACGAGTGGCAAGTACGATGGTTGGTTGGAAATGAATCGTAGGACCGATACCTTTCCAATGGAACGAGAATCGAAGCGATCCGTCGAGAAATAAGCGAAACCCGAAAACCCCCCAATCCCCTTTGGTGCTCTCGGCTTTGAGGAGGAAAACAAGAGTGAAAATGGTAAACTTTTTGGTCAATGGTGATTTAAAAAAGATTAGGGAATAGTGTTTAGATATTTAGGAATTTTGGAAATGACGGTTGCGTCCTTTTATGACTTTTGACTTATAAATCGAAACCCGAAGTTCTTAAACTAACCCAATGGTGATTAATAATTATTAATTGGCCTGTTAATAATTATTAATACCATTAAAACGAAATTAAACTAAAAAGGTAATTAAAAGGACTTAAACCGAAATAAACTACTAAATTCTAATTTACCGATAAATAAATAAACTTTAATTACTTAAATTAAAATAAAATGAATAAATTTTTTTTATCACAAAATAACGGGACGTTACACAAAACCTGAAACCCATTTATTTTTTACTTTTTGAAACTTATCAAGATCCATATGGGTTATATATATTTATTCTTATTTGTGTATAAATTTAAGGGTAAAATGAAAATGAGACCCCTGTGGTTTGTTTCAAATGCATGAACACCCCATGTTGTTTGAAAATGGCAAATCACACCCCTGTGGTTCTAAATTTTTTCAATCAGACCTCTCCCTTTCAAAGTCATTAATTTCTTTTAATCATAACTTCTTCGTTTGAACTCTGATTTGGATGATTCAAGATGTTTTGAAATCCTCATTTCAGTATCTACGTTACGGTCACTTAAAAACTTCTAAATCATCAATAACCAAAAGAGTTAACGGTGTCAATCATACCTAGTACTTTGATGTTAATAAACTCTTATTTATTAAACATTTCAATGTTTTAAAGTGAAAATTATGTAGAGCCTGAAATGAGGATTCCAAAACATCTTGAATCATCCAAATCGAAGTTCAAACGAAAAAGTTATGGCTAAAAGAAAATTATTGGCATTGAAGGGGAGGGGGTCTGATTGAAAAAATTTGGAACCACAGGGGTGTGATTTGCCATTTTCAAACCACATGAGTTGTTCATGCATTTGAAACAAACCACAGGGGTCTCATTTGCATTTTACTCTAAATTTAATTGATGAAATAGAAAATTTAAAAGATATATTATTATTTTTAATTAAAATTAAATTCTAATTAGTTCATATAATTAATGATTAGGGTATGATAATAATATTGTATATTTTAACCATGCACAATTCATTAATTTAGACATGTAATTTTACCTTCAAGAGAGTGATTCACTTCTCAGTTTAACACTTTATATAAAAATTGATTTTTTATATTTATTTAAAAAGTTAAAAAAAATTAAATGAATATTTAAAATCTAAAAATTATTACCATTTGAAATAGCATATAATTAAAAATAAAATCAATATTTGAGATATAATACTAAAATAAAATTTAAAACTATTTTTATTGAATATCACATAAAATTTTGTATACATTTTTTAATTAAATTGAAACAAAAACAAATTCTAAACTTTAGATTAAATGTTCAAATAATTTTACCTTAAATAAATTTTATCTTCAGATATTAATAAATAATATGTAGGCTATAAGAAAAAATAACCATCTTAAAAATAAATAAAAACCGCCCCTACACGGCAAAACTTTGCCTCATTTCCCCTCTGTTTCTTTGGCACAATAAAATAAGAAAGTATTTATTAATAGTGACATACGTCCCTTATTCAGGGGGCAGCCGCATTGTGGCCGCCTCCCTGAATAATTTCTTGGAAGGGAGAGACGTTACTTTTTAAATATCTA
The DNA here is from genome assembly GCA_028015215.1 of Gynostemma pentaphyllum. Classification (NCBI taxonomy): domain Eukaryota; kingdom Viridiplantae; phylum Streptophyta; class Magnoliopsida; order Cucurbitales; family Cucurbitaceae; genus Gynostemma; species Gynostemma pentaphyllum. The sequence goes on along the minus strand of CM051355.1, from coordinate 67,798,488 downwards.
ATAATACTGGGTATTTTCAATAATTCACGTTATCAAAAGAGTAGTTTGAAAATTACAAATAATTTCTAACCCACCCTCGAATTCAACCATCCCGTAAAATGAACCGTCGAGATAGAAGTAAATGATGATGAATTTTGTGATTTAATCCAAAAGGGTATTTGCAAACTCGAACCATCAATCACCGATCCAAAAGATGATTGTACAACATATTCATGGATCGAACGAAACCCATCAAATGGTTCGTCAGATTGATGGTTTGAGTTTGCGAACACCCTTCCGAAGCACCATGAACTGACTCATGCACCATGACTTCATCACTCTGATCCCAGTCCACTATGAACTTAACCACGACGCGTTTCCTTTTCCTAAAGGAAACTGGGCCAATTGGGCCGTGGAAGTTTGTGGGCTGATAAAAAATCCCATGAAGTTCACCATGGCTCAATGGACTAGTGAAATTTACCACCTCAGTTTACCATGCCTGAGTTGGTTCAGCGGAAGCTCAACCATTCAACAATTAGAATTATTTTTTAATTTCATGTTATTAAAGACCAAAATAAATGAGTGAGCAGTTAATTTTGAAAGACTCTTTCTTACTTTTAAAAACGAGTCTACACTTGAAAAGAACATTGGGCTAAGACTAGGAAAAGAAATGGGCCCAATTTAGAGAAATTAATTTGGGCTACACTTTTTATTTTAATATAGCAGTAAGATTGTGTAGCTAGCTATCTTTTATAATAATGGGTTTGAGTAAATGGGTTGAAGACCCAATCCAATTCTCTAAGCTTCGTCCGCATAAATTTACTTTGGAAAAGCACTTTTTTTTAGTAGTGTGAGTTAAAACTAGAACATATGAAATGCAAACAAGAAAATATGCTACTTTTTAAATATTAGAAAGAATATCATGTGTGATGCATATATTAACTCTTAATGAACACATATGAATTACACTAATTATATGCTCACATTTTCCTTTTAATTTTGAAAGTATTGGAAAATGAGACATGCGTAAACTATATAAAAGTAATTGATCAAATGGTGTGATTTACAATTTTACAAGTATAAGGGTACTTAAAATTATTCTTAAAATATAGGGATATGATTTAACAATAATCTATAATGGTATGAGTGTATTTTATATTAATTCATTTTTTTATTTAAAACCTTAATTGTCCATAATGCCCCTTCTAGAAAGTTCTCCCAATTTCACTATTTCATAAGGATTGTGCTTTTTGCTAAAAATGTAAAATGACATTTTTTTCCTTTGTAAAATTTCAATTATATGCATATGAATAAATTGGTTCTTCAGTATTAAGAAGTTGTAAATATATCCTTGATTTCTCGATTCTTTCAAAATCACTGGTTCTTTAATTTATATACTAATTTTTGTTTTCAATATCCCTCCTATATTTTTATTTTATGGATTTTCGGCCATACATTTATTATATTCATGTTTGAATTCAATAAAATAAAAAGTAATAAATATAGCATTAAAACTGAAAATCTCTAGGATTGAGACATGCAAAAAGGTTAATTTTATTTAATAGGTAATTAACTCGCGCCGATATATATATAGACAGATAGAAATTATTCCTTAAAAATGTGAAAACAAAATGAAAGATTCAAGTTTATGTCTCGAGCCCCAAGCATCTGACATCATTCGACACTAGAACCGTATGTGATTGTAAGGTCATCCTGTTGGGATTTATGCCCTAGAATTCGTAATTTGTAATAGAATATTTTATGAATAAATAAAAGTATTATTTTAGTGAATTTTGTGCAATTTTTTATATGTTGATATTCATTAAATATTCAAACATTAATGAAAATTCCAGAGTTACTAATTCTGTAATCTTGACTACTATGAGATATAAAGTGGATCTAGTCCAAGATAGTAACTCAAATAGTCTACAGTAAACGAATACGGTTAGGAAACCTTATTCGATAACACCTGTTGATGTTGTTCACTGATTTGATCCAAATCATTAGCATAGTGTAGATGCAAGTGGAAACATCATATATAATGAGTTTATATAAGACTGAACCAGGATAATAAATCGATTCCTAAATAACACCGTTGATAGGAAATGATTTATAATATCAAATTTACGTTATTAAGATTGATACGTCTCAATCCTGAGTATGTTGTGAACTCACATTAATGAAGTCTTTTCCTTTGATTCACTAGTTGAGGGTGATCTGTTGATACACTCGATAAACTCCTGTTTTGGGGAAATGACTAAATTGGTGCTTGAGAACATTTCTATACAAGATGGCAATCATAACTTTCCTAAAACAAATGAAAGTGTTAGTGCGACACTATTTTAACTTAGGAACTTTAGGTATCTCCCTTGTTGTAATGATTCGGTACTTGAACATGAGGTCTCACCTTCACATTGGCCCGAGAAGGATCTTTCTATACTTGAAAACTATAGAAAAATGTTCATTAGAGAATCATCGGGTACACAATGATAAAAGAGATAATTACAAGGGTAAAACAGTAATTTTGACCCAGTTGTAATTATGAGATTACCACGTGAAGGATATGTCAAAACAAACTTAATAACAAATGGACATAACCCATCTATAGTGAGGGGAGTTCAACGTAGGGTTTATAGTGGAATTACCCTAAGTTAATAATTATGATTAATTAATTAATGAGTTTAATTAATAAATCAATAATTATTGGAGCCCATGATCTATAGGTCCATCAGGTCCCTATGCTAGCCCATATATCATTGTAACTGACCAAGTTATTAATTTAACTAGGAAGAAATATTTATATTTAAGTAATTAAATTACTTAAATAAGGGATATATTAATTGTTTAAATAAAGAGTTTATTTAAATGGAAATTAACATTAAAATTATTAATTATTTAAATAATGAGTTTATTTAAATAGAAATTAATATTAATATTATTAATTAAATAATGAGTTTATTTAATTTAATAATAAAAGGAGAGAATTAAATAGATTTGTTTTATGAAACAAATTGGTATTTTTCCCAAAATAATTAATTAAATGAATTTGATTCAATATTAATTAATTAAAAGAATTTTAGGCAATATGTATTTAAATTGAAAGATTATTTGAATTTTTCAAATTTTAAATACATGTATAACAAAAGATTAATATTAAAAAAAAAAGAAGATAATGGTGATTATCTAACGCCACTTGTCAAATAAAGTAAGGAAAATTAGTTTTCCTAATTTGCACAAGCTGACGCAAATTTTTTTTATTTATTTAAATTTTGATTATTTAAATTAAAAGAAATAAGAATCCTAATTTGATTAGGAAACCAATTCTTATTTTCTTATAAATATGACCATTGGGTTCTCATATTTGACACTTTGAAATTTATCAAAAGTTCTCTCTTTTAATCTTCCCTATTGCCGATTTTGGCATTTAAAAATAATAAGAAGATTTTTTCTTCTTATTCTTTTGTTCTTCCGGTTCGATTCCCACAAGTCGGGTTGGTTTATGATCAGGATATAGCATAGAAGGCTTGGTGAAGTGGATTGATGCTGTAAAGAAAACCCCAACCGATTCTCCATAAATCTACAATGTAAGTTTTTCGAAAACTTTATAATTCTAGTTTAAGGTTTGATCATAATTGCATGTTATTAACGGATCCGTAATTAATCATTAATTAATTTACTAAAGAAATTTCGCTAATTTAGTAAATAGTTCCTTCAATTGGTATCAGAGCCTACGTTAATTTAACATGAATTGTGATTTTCGAAAATCGGTGGGTTGCATAAAAACGGTTTTATGTATGTATATAAATTGTGGATTTGCTAGTTGACTGTTTAGGTATTCTTGGGCACTTAGGTTTTAACTTTTATTAGAAAATTTGTAAACCCATATTTGGGTATAGGATTATTTTTGTAATCGTCGGGAATAACGGAAGAAAAGTTGATGCAAAAATTGGCACAATGAAGGGAGAAAAGTCGGCTAGGGCGACGGCAAGGAGAGATGATGGACAAGATATGGTAAGATATTTTTCCAAGATTTTCTTTTAAAAGATATATATTTAAAAATATCAAAGATAAAGATAGAAGATAATTTATAATTATCTTCAATCTTCATAATATCTTTTTAAATATATATTTCTATTCATGGAAAAAACTTTTATTTTATATTTTCCATAAATAGATAAAAGATAATATTTTGAAAAATAAACCTTTTTATGAAAAATATTGGAGAAAATATTTCCTTTCATAAAAGGCCTCCCACGCCTAAAGCAAAAAGAGGAGAGAGAAAATTTCAAGCTTCATGACCTATAACAAGTTTTAATTATTGTAATTTTAATTTAGTTGTAGAATTAGTGCCAAGAATACCGGTCAATCTAGTTGTTTAATTATTTAGCTTTTGTATGAGATATGATCTTTAAATAATTGTTCATGCATATATGTATGTCATGTAGGAAATCCCACCATAGATGTATGATTAAGATAGATTTAATTGTACATGCATACATAATTATGTGATAAAGTTGTTATTATATTTTATGTATGTGATAAAGCATGTTGATTTTATCTTGTTATAAAATATTTATCCCGATGAGATTAGGATAAATGCATGCTAATTTTAGATAATATTCATTTATTAAAATGTTTAAAATTGAATAGAAACTAAAATTAATATTCGAATATGGATTTATTTGTTTAAACAATTGGACCTAAATTCACTTAAGCACTATCGAATAGATATTTAATTAAGGGTTAATTAAAAATTAATGAAAATGATTAATTAAATTGAATGGATCTCTGACGAGAAAGCTCTACCCTAGCGATGAGGTTTTTGAAAGTTCCCCTAATACGGAGCGCCTCTAACTGGGAGCGATCTGGGAGAAAAGTTCAAAATGATTAATCGATTTCATTAAGAAGGTCCCATAATGTGATTAGTTTTAAATCTAGGAAACTTGGCAATTCACATTAAAATTGATCTAACCAATTTAAGAGTTAAGATTGAGTTAGGTTAAACTTAGATAAATTGATTAGCCTAAATTTGTCTGAGTATGAAAACCCAATTTTAAAATTTTGAGTGGGAGAAGGAAACTTGACAAAGTATCCTATGGTCTCCATTATTAGGCTCGCAACGTGAGATTCACACTTGACCTCTGTAGCACCCATAGAAGTGTTCAGTCCCATAGGAAGGTTTTATAGTGTGAATCAATATCAAGGTGGGTCTCCCGAATGGGATAAAGGATTTTAAATGCGAATTGAAGACAAAATCTACACTTCGTAGACACTCATCTTTTCTCATTTAAAGGACTAAAATAATGGGTTACACTCATAAGAAATTGATAACGTTTGTTATCAAAATTTCTTGACCAAACACACGGTAAAACAATCCCATAGGAATATGAGTTATTCTAGATTGGAAGTTGTTCAAGAAGGGTCTCGGTTTAACGTATAGGGTGACTGACTTATCATTCGACGACACTCTACCCGGGAAGGTTAAACTACCGTGGCATAATAATCTGTTTAGGGTATTTCTATTTTTTAAACATTGTAGCATTCATGCATCATGTTTAATTTTATGCCAAATATATTGTTTGAATATAGAATTGCTTATTAAAATTCACTTAATTTTATTCATTACAGCTAAAATGTCCTCCTCTAATATTGCAACCAATAAAATTGATAACTTTGTCAAATGGAATGAATTGTTGAATGACACTTTAAATCAAGATTCTAGTCTAATAGTTAAAGATCTTAATTTGTGGTCAGATGCAATTAGTCGCATAAATATGACCAACAAACGTATGAACGACTTAGATAGTAATTTAGATTTACTTGTAGCAGAATCGTGGTTAGTGGAAGATAACTTATCCGAATGGATATTTGATTCTGGTGCCACAAACCACATTTGTTCATCCGCTCTAATGTAAGATTCATGGACTAAAATAGAACATGGTACATATACAATGCGAGTAGGAACAGGGCAGTTCCTTACAGCAGTTGCATGTGCAGACATTTGTTTGCAGTTCAATTCTTGTTATATACAGTTATACAACGTTTTACTGGTCCCTGGATTTGCTAAAAATCTAGTGTCAGTTTCACGTTGCATGAGAAATGGTTATTCAATTGACTCGGGGATTGATGAGATCAAGATATACAAAAGGAATTTGTATATAACCTCTGCAGTCAATAAAAAAAACTTGTTCATATTGAGCCCGTCAATAGGAACAACAACACATAATATTGAAATGTTCAAGACTGCAAAAACAAGAACTAAAAGACAAAAGGTTTCAAAAGAAGAAACGTATTTATGGCATCTAAGGCTAGGTCATATAGGCTTAGACAGGCTTGAAAGACTCGTGAAAGCTGGTTCCCTAAGTCAGTTAGAAATCGGAACCATGCCAGTCTGTGAACCCTGTTTGGAAGGCAAAATGACCAAAAGACCTTTTACTGGAAAAGGTAATAGAGCCTCGGAACCACTCGAACTTGTGCATACGGACCTTTGTGGACCATTTAATGCAAAAGCTCGTGGTGGATTTGAATATTACATCTCTTTCACGGATGATTATTCACGCTATGGATATATTTACGTAATGATCCACAAGTTAGAAGCTCTTGATAAGTTTAAAGATAAAAGAGATATTAGAGAATCATCAGGTACACAAGGATAAAAGAGATAATTACAAGGGTAAAACGGTAATTTTGACCCAGTTGTAATTATGAGATTACCACGTGAAGGATATGTCAAAACAAACTTAACAACAAATGGACATAACCCATCTATAGTGAGGGGAGTTCAACTTAGGGTTTATAGTGGAATTACCCTAAGTTAATAATTATGATTAATTAATTAATGAGTTTAATTAATAAATCAATAATTATTGGAGCCCATGATCTATAGGTCCATCAGGTCCCTATGCTAGCCCATATATCATTGTAACTGACCAAGTTATTAATTTAACTAGGAAGAAATATTTATATTTAAGTAATTAAATTACTTAAATAAGGGATATATTAATTGTTTAAATAAAGAGTTTATTTAAATAGAAATTAACATTAAAATTATTAATTATTTAAATAATGAGTTTACTTAAATAGAAATTAATATTAATATTATTAATTAAATAATGAGTTTATTTAATTTAATAATAAAATGAGAGAATTAAATAGATTTGTTTTATGAAACAAATTGGTATTTTGCCCAAAATAATTAATTAAATGAATTTGATTCAATATTAATTAATTAAAAGAATTTTAGGCAATATGTATTTAAATTGAAAGATTATTTGAATTTTTCAAATTTTAAATACATATATAACAAAAGATTAATATTAAAAAAAAAAAAAGAAGATAATGGTGATTATCTAACGCCACTTGTCAAATAAAGTAAGGAAAATTAGTTTTCCTAATTTGCACAAGCTGACGCTAATTTTTTTTATTTATTTAAATTTTTATTATTTAAATTAAAAGAAATAAGAATCCTAATTTGATTAGGAAACTAATTCTTATTTTCTTATAAATATGACCATTGGGTTTTCATATTTGACACTTTGAAATTTATCAAAAGTTCTCTCTTTTAATCTTCCCTATTGCTGATTTTGGCATTTAAAAATAAGAAGATTTTTTCTTCCTATTCTTTTGTTCTTCCGGTTCGATTCTCACAGGTCGGGTTGGTTTATGATCGGGATATAGCATAGAAGGCTTGGTGAAGTGGATTGATGCTGTAAAGAAAACCCCAACCGATTCTCCATAAATCTACGATGTAAGTTTTTCGAAAACCTTATAATGCTAGTTTAAAATTTGATCATAATTGCATGTTATTAACAGATTCGTAATTAATCGTTAATTAATTTACTAAAAAAATTCCGCTAATTTAGTAAATAGTTCCTTCACATCCTATGTTCAAGCTTAGTTGTTATAGGTTTTATAGTCTTTGTGGTCTTAATTATATAAAAAAAACACAACCAGTGAATGGAGCAGATTTTGAATCAAAACTAGAATCATTCTCACTCCTTATCTCTCCATCAAATTCATCCTAAGATATTGTTTTGTCCGTTAAAACCAAACACAAATTCCACCAGTACCTGACCAACAACAAATCAAAAGCTACTATCTTTTACCAAAACCAAATCAAATATCTTTGGGATAATTATACAGAACCGGTTTTTTTGTTGGTCGCCAACCATAAGACAAAGATTCATATAACTTTCTCTTCAAACATTTGGTTGCCACCCTTGCGGGAAAATGTCGCCTTTCTTTTTGGGGAGATTGTGTTTTGACTGCAACATTCTTGATCAATAGGATTCCATCCCCTTTACTATCAAATAAAACACCCTTTGAGCTTCTCTATACACAGCAAGTAGATTACTCATTTTTTAGGATTTTTGGTTGTTTGGCATATGCATCAACTTTGGCTCATAATCGAAGCAAATTTGACCCCCCCGAGCTCATAAATCTGTTTTCATTGGTTACTCACAAGGAATAAGGGGGTACAGGCTTTATGACTTATGTACTAAGCAGTTTTAAGTCTCAAGAGATTTTGTTTTTCATGAAGCATCATTTTCTTTTTCTGCTTTGTCTCCTACTGCCACCATGCCTAATTTGTTTCCAGATTTGGTGCTCTCTGTGCCTTTGTCCAGGAATTTGCTTGTTCCAAACCCGCCACTTGCTCCTTCTAGGACATTAAATCCTGAGCCTATTACTTCCCAACGTGCATTACAACCAATTATTCAACCACATTCAGCTTCAATTTCTTTGCCACAAAGAAGGTCTACTAGATCTATTCGTACACCTCATTATTTGACTGCATATCATTGTAATCTCCTTGCTGGTGACCCTTTGCCCAAGCCTTTAGACACAAGATATCCTTTGCAAGATTATTTGTCCTATGCTTGTTTGACTCCTACTCATAGACAATTTTTACTCACTGTTTCTTTATCCTATGAACCTCAATTCTATCATGAGGTTGCTCATTTTTCACATTGGCAAGCTGCCATGAAAGATGAATTGAATGCTATGGAAAGGACACATACATGGAGTTTTGTACCCCCCGTGCAATTGGAAACAAATGGGTTTATAAGGTCAAATATAAATCGGATGGAACAATTGATCGCTATAAGGCCCGTCTCGTTGTAAAGGGATATAATCAACAACAGGGGTTAGATTATTTTGAAACTTTTTCACCCGTGGCGAAGTTAGTCACAGTAAAAGTCTTGTTGGCATTAGCTTCTTCTTTTTCTTGACCCTTGGCTCAATTGGACGTCAATAACATATTTCTTAATGGTGATCTCATTGAAGAGGTATATATGAAATTACCCATGGGATATACTCCTCCATCTTCTATTGCTGGTCCTACGGCCCATCCTCTTGTTTGCAAGCTCCATAAGTCGATTTATGGTTTAAATCAAGCCTCTCGTCAATGGTTTGCAAAGTTTAAATCATCATTGTCTGCTTTCGGTTTCATTCAGTCTTGGGCAGATTGCTCACTTTTTATAAAGGGTTCAAGAACAACTTTTTTGGCTCTTTTGGTATATGTCGACGACATTATCATCACCGGCTCATGTATGGACCAAATATCAGATTTAAAGACTTATTTACACATACATTTTTGTTCAAAGATTTGGGATCTTTGAAATTTTTTCTTGGTTTGGATATTACTCGTTCTAAACTTGGTTTATCATTGTCTCAACGTAAATATTGTCTTCATCTTCTCGAGGATGCTGGTTTTCTGGGTTGTAAGCCAAACAAGCTACTCATGGATCCTAATTTGAAGCTTAATGCCACTGATGGTGTTCTATTAGACACTGAGGCTGCTCATTCTTGTCGACGCCTAATTGGTCGCCTATTATATCTCACCATTTCTCATCCGGACATTACATTTGTTGTACATAAGCTCAGCCAGTACGTGACAAAGCCCACAGATCGTCATTTAGTTGCTGTCCACCACTTATTACGTTATTTGAAGTAATCATCAGCACAAGGCTTGTTATTTCCTGCTTATCCATCCTTTGATTTACTGCATCTTTTGCAACTGAAATCGTTTGTAGACGCTGATTGGGGGGCATGCCAAGATACTCGGAGGTCTGTTACCGGTTTTTGTATTTTTTTTTTGGGGATTCACTTGTTTCTTGGCGAGCAAAGAAACAAACTACGGTCTCCTGTTCCTAGGCGGAGGCTGAATATTGAGCATTGGCAATGGTCACAAGCGAAATCACATGATTGTCTCATTTACTTCATGATTTGCAGGTTCCTTTTTCTCATCCATCGCTTGTGTATTGTGATAATACTGCTACGATTCAGATTGCTACAAATCCGGCTTTTCACGAGCGAACGAAACATATAGAGCTTGATTTCCATTTTGTTCGTGATAAGATTGATGCGGGTTTGATAAAGCTCTTGCCTATTCATTCTCACCAACAACTTGTTGATGTTTTTACAAAGGCTCTCCCAAGTACACTTTTATTTCCTTTGTTATCCAAGATGGGAGTAAAGAATTTACTACTTCCATCTTGAGGGGGAGTATTGGAGATATAATTGTAATTACTTTTGTTGGTTAGAGGTTTGTTGTAAGTTAGTTAAGCTAACTAGTTCCCTATAACTATCTTTGTACATTGAATACTGATTAATTAATTCAATTCTCATTTCCTAATATTAGTATTGGTGGAAATGGAATTGATTTGATCCCTCACGATTACGCGAAACCTATTGACTTTCGTGCATTTCCTCCTATTAATTTGGTTGATTCTCTACATAGCAAATTCAGTTGTGGTTTGTTTCAGTGCTCTAGTGCCTAATTTCATAGTGGGGAATATAGAGATTTGATGAGGAACGATGCCGTGGAAATGAGGGTTCGTGGCCGCGGCGACGGTTCGACAGAAAAGCTGCCTAGAATAGTTTATTCTATTTTGATATGTTTGCCTTATTTATCTTATTTCCTTTGATAATTATCATATTCATTATGATAATTATCTTTTCCTATTTAGTTTATCTTTTCCTTAATTATCTAGGGTTAGGTTTTTCTATATAATGAATGTAATAGGTTTAGGTTTGACAAGAAGAAAAATAACAATGTAGTCTTACGGGTTATACCGTTTTTCTCTTTTCCCCTCTTCTCTTCTTCTCTCTATTCTTTTTATTCCGTATTACTTTAATTTTATCATGGTATCAGAGCAGGTTAGAATCCTAATCTGTAAAATAAAAGTTGATAGTCTTGTGACTATTAAAAAAAAATATTTGGGGTTTTTGCCGCCGTCCCCAGTTTCTTTGTTCTTTGACGAATTGTCTAAAGGAGATGGGTAGCCTTCTACACTCACTCCAGAGGTTACACCACCAACAACCAGTTGGTGGAGTCATATTATCCCCCCCCCCCCACGTCAGTATTCCCATAACCCCCCAGGTGGTGATGACTTTATATCTTTATATCTTTTGGCTTATAACGTGGAGGAACGCTCCACTGATTCATGGAGTTCGAAGAAGAATAAGATGTCAAAGGAAGGCGCTTCAGAGTAGGCTCTGTTTTTCGTGGCGTAGTATTTGTACTGGCGGCTAAAAAATAAAAATAAAAAAATTTGTGAATGTCAACGTTTTCTGATTTGAGACGTTGGTGAAGAACGTTCAATGCACAATATTTGTGCAAAGAACAAATTGGGTTTCGGAACCATAACCAAGCGATGACAAGAACTCATGATGAGTTTCTTATGAAGCTGTTTCAATATTTGAAACAATGAATGACGGCGTTTCTAAATTGGAACCGACCGTGGAGATGTTGCTTATGTTGCATCAACCTGAAAAATGGCCATGGAAGGAACTCAAGGAGAGTCTTTTCGGTCAATGAAGAAAAAAATCATGGAAGAAACTCAAGAAGAGTCCATGATGATGAAAACGTTTCAATATTTGAAACAATGAATGGCGACGTTTCTAGATTGGAAACGACCGTGTGGATGTTGCAGATATCTCAACAACCACGATGACCGCGATGATTGACGTTGACACAACAGCGATAACCATTGCACCTGATGATGAATTATGGCGTTTCCTGATTAGAAACGACATTTTTTTTACCCTTCTTTTTCGATCATATTTCGCAAGTTGGGCATTTCGTGATCTACATGCTCCAACTTGAGGGAGGGTATAGAGATTTGATGAGGAACGATGCCGTGGAAATGAGGGTTCGTGGCCGCGGCGACGGTTCGACAGAAAAGCTGCCTAGAATAGTTTATTCTATTTTGATATGTTTACCTTATTTATCTTATTTCCTTTGATAATTATCATATTCATTATGATAATTATCTTTTCCTATTTAGTTTATCTTTTCCTTAATTATCTAGGGTTAAGTTTTTCTATATAATGAATGTAATAGGTTTAGGTTTGACAAGAAGAAAAATAACAATGTAGTCTTACGGGTTATACCGTTTTTCTCTTTTCCCCTCTTCTCTTCTTCTCTCTATTCTTTTTATTCCGCATTACTTTAATTTTATCAGGGAATTAAGTTATATCAGGAGTCATGGGATCCTTCTTTCTGTTCTCGGAATACTTCATATCGAATCACGAGATACCAAAATATTGGATTTTCATGCATTACATATCAGTTTTCAAATACCCTTTTGAAGGGTTTTTGATAAATGAGTTCTCTGGTTCAGTGAAATGCTTGGAGTATATGTTTGAAGAGTGTATGGTAAGAGGAGAAGATGTGTTAAAAGAAGAAGGGTATGGAGAAGAAAGTAGGTGGAGGAATGTTATGGTTATGGTTGGTTTCATCTTGATTTACAGGTTTTTTTCTTATGTCATTCTTAGATGTAGATGTTCCCAAAAGGGTCTCAAGGGTGCTTTCTTTTAGCAACGGTCGGTTTCGCGGTTTGGAGTTGCAACGCTAGTAAACATGGTCATTTCTCTCTTAGCCTGACTCAGACCGATATGACCATGACTCGTTAGTATGTTTAAAAAATGTTCACATGTTTTGGAATTTTAGTTGGTGTTCTTTGAAATCTGAAGCATCAAGCCAAATAAACATAATGGAAGAAAAAGAATGGAACAAGAAAGGAAGGGCAAAAATTTTATACTGACATGTGTGTATGATGATTATTATGGTTTATGTATCTCTAAGTAGTAATGTAAAATTTCTTACTTATCTTTCTTGTGTTTTTCCTTTGTTGTTTTTCCTAACTGAATAGAATAATTCTGTTAAAAGTGTTGATTAAACATGATATTACCGGATGCTCGGATCTAAGTTCATACTCTTACATTATCATTTATAAATGTTTAATGTGATTGGACCGTGTATAAATGTTCGAGTTCGGTTAAATCCATATTAACCCAATAACTTTAAGTTTATTTTCCTAAGTCTATATGTGATTTAACACCTTCAATAATTAATTATGTGGAATATATAATTGAATTTAAAAAGTAAAGTACTTCTTTTAGGCAAATTATCAAACAACTTATCAACACCATCATATTATTAAATAATTCAAAAGAAATAGTCTCAAATAACATATTTCTACATATTAATACTCAAATAGCATTATTGAACTATTATTTTATTTTATTTTTTATTGTTATTTTTAATGATTTTTTAGTTTTTGACCTTTTTAGTTAATAAACTATTATCAATAATTTATCGAAATATTTTATTATTTTTTAATGAATTTATTTATTATTTGCCTTTTTTTAGTTCAATAAATTATACTATTTGAGTAGTTGTTTTAAAAAAATAATTGACATTTGAGTATTTAATATGTAAAATTATGTTATTTTAGTAATTACTCTAATATTTAATCACATTCCTCACAAAAGCTATTCTAAGGCAATAGAAAGCCCTTCCATCATATTATTAAATGTTTCATCGTTTATTCATATATGTAATGATTAAATTGTGCAACTTTAGATCTATAGTGAAATAATTAAAGCTAATGAATGAAAATAAATAGATTAAATAAGTTTTAATTAATTGATTTTGTAATGGTGCTCATGTTCTGTAGGTCCATTTATTCTCCAGATTTACTCATATTGTTGAGAATGATAATTAATTAGATTAATTAAGGGTAAACTGCAATAATACCACTCTAGTTTTGATCAAATGCATGAACAGTTCATATAGTTCAAAAATGGTAAATCACATCTCTGTAGTTTCAAATTATGTTAATGATATTGATACCCCTCCCCTACAATGCTCTAAACATTCTTGTAGTAGTAACTTTTTTGTTTGAACCCCGATTTGGATGATTCAAGATGTTTTAGAATCCTCATTTTGGGCTCTATATTTTAGTCACTTAAAATCTTTAAATCATCAGTAAACAAAAGGGTCAAGTCCTTCAATCATATCTCATATTTTGATGATAATGAACTCTATTATTTATTGACGATTTCAAAGTTTGAAGTGACCATAATGAAGATCTCAAAATATTTTGAATTATTCAAATCGGAGTTCAAATTAAGAAGTTATGACTAAAAGAAAGTTAATAGTGTCAGAGGGGAGATGTCTCATTGACATAATTTAGAACTACAGGGATATGATTTGTCATTTTCAAATTACATGGGGTGTTCATACATTTAACTAAAACCACACGGGTCTCATTTATATTTTACCCATTATTTAATTAAAATTAATTTAGTTTGAATTTTTCCCAATTAAATTAAAGTCTAAATAGATTGTATATATTTAGTAATTATTGGATTGTATCTATTCAGAGAAAATAAAAAGGAAAATTGTCCAAGCCTAAATTAAAGTCATGACATAAAGCCCAAACCCGAAATAATAAGGCTTAGTTTGTGGCCCATTGAGAAATGGCCCACATATCCAAAAAGATTAGGCAATGATGACTATTGACTAAATAACATGTTTGGGGAAAGATTAGAATTTTCTTGTAGAAATTGATAGATTTTAGTAAATATGTAATCCTATCATGGAAGATATGGAATATATCTTCATTTAATTATTAGATAATTACCTGAGTTAATATTTATCGAATTTGAATTATTCTCTAGATTTTCTAAACCCCTATTTATAGAATTAGTGTATTCACATTTGAAAACTCTAAAGAATTTTCTTCCTCCCTTCCTCACCCTTTTTCGGCCCATGAAGAATAAAGAAGAGTTTTTGTTCTAAGTTTTTGGTGCCTACACAATCTAACACAACATAAATAAATTAGACATTTTTTTAAATAATTTAATTATCATACAAGAGTCGTATTTAACGTAAATATCATGTAAAATAAATGATAAACTTTAAATCAATAAAGTTGGTTTTTTCTCTCGAAAACTATACTTATAAATTGATGGAGAAAAAACTATAGTTTAAATCAGTGTGTGGATTCATTTAAAAGCCACATAACTCTAAAAAACAAAGAATATTGCAACCCCTATTTGTTTATAGTCTTAGCCCAATATTAAGCTTTCTTCCTCAAAGTTCCTCAATCACACAATCTTTTCAACTTGAGGATGAAGTTAATATCCAATACACTTCTTGAACTCATTTTGTATAAATTTCTTGTGATCTCATGGTTTAAATATGTTTTTTTTAATAATATAAAAATGGTATGACCCAATATTTTTCCCATTTTTCTTTTTAAGTCATTCTCTCTTTAATTATAACTATAACGTAAGTTGAAATAAAAATTCATAGTGTTTATTAGGGGTGAACAAATCTAAATCAAACTAATTGTCCGAACTAAACCAAATCAAACCGGTTTGAGTTCTATTTTTAAACCTTCATTTACCCAAACCAATTAATAACGGTTTGGTTCGGTTTGATAATTTTTTATAGCGATCCAAACCAAACCAAATCAATATATAATATAAGATCTATATATATATATATATATGATAATGATATATTTGAATTTCTAATTATCAATAAAAATTAATAAAATGAAAACAAGGAAGAATCTTTAATATTATATATAAATTATGGTCTATAATTATAACAAGATTTTATAAATTTGTTATGTTTGTATTTGTAATTGGCGTTTTATTGAACTTTTAGATATGTTGAATGATTTGGTTCGGTTCATATAATCTAAAAAGAAAATCTAATGAGATCTTAAATTTTAGTAAAATCTAAACCAAACCAATCCAATATTCACCCTTAGTCTTTAAGGTTCAACTTTAAAATTGTCTTTTATTTTTAATTTGATTTAATAATTTCTTCTTTTTTAACTAATGAATTAAAGAAACTCTATTAATTTAATTATTATAAAGTATCTCACTTGTAAAATATTAAAAAAATTAGAGGAATTTATTAAAAAAAAAAAAATTCATCCCATCAAAACTATTCCATGTACTTACTAGCGTCATGAAAATTTCTTCAGTATAAGTCTATATCCTAGACTTATGTAAATGATGTAATTACTATCCTAAATAAATTAGAGATTAATATCATTAATATCCTGATTAATTCACCTAATTTCACTATTACCGGTTGTTGAGATTATATTTCACTTTTACCCAATTAACACCAATTCTGGCGGCTCAACCATAGATCCTTAATATACGATTTACCGTTATACCCTTTTTTAATACGTGTTTTTTTTTCTTTTTTTAATAGATATATCCCGTGCGTATTTCTGGCATTCCGTAATTGTTGGGATTATATTCAATTACATGATTTGTTTCCTTTTTTCTCATTTAAAATTAATTTTGATTTGGCAGTTACCAAAAACCGAATTATACTGTTTCATTTTTTTATTCTTTTCTTTCTTACGTTTCGTAATTGTTGGGATTATATTCAATTACATGATTTGTTTCCTTTTTTCTCATTTAAAATTATTTTTGATTCTGCAGTTACCAAAATCCGAATTATACTGTTTCATTTTTTTATTCTTTTCTTTTTACGTCTCTCTAACGTTTTCATTTCTTTTCTGCATTTTTCAATTTCATTTACTTTTTTCTTCTATCAAAGTTTTATTTTCCTCTCCATTCTTTTCTGATATGAGTTTAAGATCTATTGATTTGTTATACAATGGTGTATGGAGTGATTCTCATGAATATGAGAGATATGAGTTGAAGACAATGGTTATTGTTAAGGGTTCTAATTACGATTCACTGGTTAACAAAGTTAAACGTAAAGTTCCGTTTAACCTTGCATCCAATTGTCTCATGATTGAAGTTGTTACGAACTCTAGTATTAAGAAATATCTTGATGTTAAATGCGACAATGACGTTGCTTTTATGGACTCTTTCCTGTTTGACAATTCATCATCTTTTGTTTCGCTTTTAGTTGATTCTATTAAGTTTTCAGATCCTATTCCTATGTATGAAGAATCTTATGTTACTCCTGTGAAATCCAGGAAAAGGAATGAGCCTGTTTTTTATTTAGGTATATATAGCAACCCTGAGGATGTTGTTTATGATGAGATTCCATCTGGGTTTATATATATTACTATGGTCAATGTCGAATGTCCACGAGAGTCTTTTTATCTCAAGACGGAGAATGCCATTTACGCATCGAAGCATGTTCTTAAGAAAGCCATCAATGTTCAAGCTTTGAGACATGATTTTGAACTGCGTACAGTGAAGTCTGATGGAGAATGATATTTTATGTGTTGCAAAGATAAAGAGTGTAGCTGGTTTGTGAAGGCCTCAAAATACGAGAGTTCTGACTGGTGGACCATTAAGAAGCATTGTTTGCAACACACATGTTCAGTTGACATTATTAAATCTGACCATCCCCAAGCAAGGGCTTCAATCATTGCAGAATACATTCGTGATTATTTTAGGATTGGGAGTGGTAAGTTTATGTCTGCGAATCAAATTTCTCATTTCATGCAAGAGAGGCATGGTATTCATGTTGTTTATATTAAAGCTCATCGTGTTCGTGAATTGATTTTGAATGAGGTCAGAGGTTGCCCTATCGAGTCTTATGCTCTTGTTCCTAAATTCTGTTATGTTATATGTCAACACAACACCGGTAATTTTTCCTATTTTTTTTGTTGATTTTTGTTAAACATTTATAATTTTTATTCTGTTTTATTAGCACTTTTAGTTAATTTTAATAAATGTTTATTTTTTTCCTTCCGTTTATTTTTGTTAAATATTTTTATTTTCCAAGTTCGTACATGAGATATCAACTCACTGATGGAAATACATTTCAGTATTTTTTTATGAGTCTTAGTGCTTCTATTTCCGGCTTCGTTCACTGTAGGCCTGTTGTTTCTGTCGATGGTACATTTCTCAAAGCCAAATATGCAGGAGTTTTATTGACTGCTTGCGCATTGGATGACAATAATCAAATATTCCATATAGCTGCCTCTGTTGTTGATTCTGAAAACGATAAGTCATGGGAATGGTTTTTTACTCATTTAAATGCTATTATTGGTGGTACTGCTAATTTATCAATTATTTCTGATCGTCACCCTTGTATTTATAAAGCTGTTTGTAATGTTATGCCCGGTGTCCATTACGGGGTTTGCATGCAACATTTATCTCAAACCATCAAACAACGTTTTCAAAGAAATCCTTAGCTGACCATTTTAAACGGTGCGCGGAAGCATATACTAAGGAAGAACATGAATTTCTTTTTCATCAATTAGGTTTGATGCACCCTGATATTGTTCCTTATTTGAATGATATCCGAAAATGTGTTTGGTCTCGTGCTTACTTTCCTGTGGTCCGTTTCAATGTTATGACCACAAATATTTGTGAAAGCTATAATGCGGTTTTGAAAAATGCTAGAGAACTTCCAGTTGTCAGTGCTTTGGAGGAGATACGTTTGAAATTGGAGGAGTGGTTTTACCGACGTCGTACTGTTGCTTTAAACATACGTTCCAATATAACCCCATGGGCTGAATCTTTATTGAGGAATAATATTGAGGCTGGCAGGAGGATGATGGTAAGTTTACTGATTATTTTCTTTTATATACTGTTTTTGTTTTATAAACGTTTAACATTGTTCAACCTTTTTATTATAGGTTCGTCATCTCAATGACGTTGATTCTGTAGTTGTAACAGCAGAAATGGAATACCGTGTTAATATCTCAAAGATGTCTTGCCAGTGTAATCGTTGGAATCTTTTAAAGATTCCATGTTCACATGCCTGTGCTTCCATTATTTCTCGAAACCTTCTTCCATCAGACTTTGTTCATCGTTCATATTTAATTGATACACTTAGTAAGACTTATGTTGGTATGGTTATGCCTATTGGGAATAAGAGACAATGGGTTGTCCCTACTGATGTTGATTGTGTTGTTGTTTATCCTCCTGATGTTCGTCGTCCAATTGGTAGACCCAAAATTAAGAGATACCTATCGCACTCTGAATACTATAGTTCGAGCTCAAAGAAATGTTCACATTGCGGTGGTTGCGGTCACAATCGTCAGTCTTGCAGAAATGCTATTCCTTCTTGAATTTTTTTTATGTTTTTAATTATCAAGTCATGTTTCTGGGGTGTTCTTCCTATTTCTTTTTTTCAATAATTTAACTTATGGTTTTAATTTTTTATTTAACTTCCTTATCAAACTATGAATTACGTTATTTAGTTTAATTGATTTTTAATAAATATTGCTATTAGTTCAACCTTTTTAATAGTTCAACTATTATTTGGGTTTTTCATCTATTCTTTGTTTTTGTAATTCAATCAACATGAATGTTATTGTTGTTATCGTTTTCTTTAATTTTTTTGGTTACTTTGATTTTGAACTTAAACATTTCTATTACAAAAAATTATATTAGTAAATAACTCTTATTAACTGTTTAACTTTGTTAAACAATTGAACAAGAATAAATATTTCAGTAGGTGAAATTCATATAACAGTACTTACTGATTATTTTATGCACTCCTTTAAATGTTTAATTTGGTTAAACAGTTTATAAACATATTTTGGAAACTTAAATTAAAATAAAAATACTTACTGGTTCTTTGAAGATATCAGTTTGAAAGTTTCTCCATGTACCCTGCTTATTGTAGTCCTAGTTCAAAATTCTAGGGTACTCATAACTGATCCGTCTAGTGTAACTAGAATTTAAAGTCAGAGCTGGTAGAATTTCACAGGCCCATATCACTAAAGCTTGGGGGTAACTAGAATTTATTTTCGTTACACTATTTTTACTTTTTGTTTAATGTTATTCCATTTCTTAAATGTTTAATATTGTTCAACCCTTTACTATTTAACAATATTGTTGGTTTTCTTCCATTCAAAATATTCGGTCTTTATCCAATTGTTTAATATATTTAACACAAAATCAACAAAAAGAGATTGTCATTAACCAGTACATAACCAAAAATTTGTAATACTTCTGAAAAATCCAGCAACATTTTTAACAAAAGATATTAATTGTTCATCCATCTAATTCATTTCACAAAAAAAAAAAAACTAAAGATTCATGTCTCAATCAGTCTTCATTCATTTTGCGTAGCGGGTGTCAGAATGTGGAATCTCGGACCCTTCATTTCTTTTTCGTTTGATCCGAATTTGTCAGTGTATGGTGGTAGGAGTTTTGATCCAGCTTTTCGTAGCCTTTTGGTATTCATCATGACATTTGACTTCTCCCCTTCATAATTTTTATTCTTCTTCTTTTCAATCACCACCTCCTTCTTTTTCCTTTTATCACCTTGTCCAGTTTCAACATTTCCCGTCCCTTTTTCAGTCACCTGCATTTGAATTTAGTCAATACTTTCAAGTATTTTTAATTTAAACAATTACATGTTTATACCTTTATCGTTCTTGTTACATACGTCATTTCTTCATCATCGTCGTCACTTTTAAGATTAGTTATGGGTGCTTCTTCTTCCTCTACTTCCACATTCATCTGTTTTATTCAGTACAAATAACAAATTGAGTTTTATTCAATTCAATGCATTACAAATACCATTTAATACTATATTTCTCACTAGATTTTTGTCTATCTCCATCTTGTCAGAACCTCCCATACTCATGTGTTTCATAAACATATCTTGTAAATCTTCCACCTTCTTTGTCAAGTTCTGCACAAATATTTTCATCATATAATTCTGCGAAATGATCAGTTGGATATCTTCTTCCATCTTCTTTTCAACTACATCATATTCATCATCTTCATTCAATTGTCTTTTCCTTTTAGATGTCCTCTGTCCACTTGCGACATTCTCTCTCTCTCTGAATTCTTGCATATGATACTGTTTTTTTTATCCTTATGCCAGTCTTTGGATTTTATAACGAACTCTGAATCCTGCAAATAAGATATTCTATGAATTTATCCGTAAATGTACATGCTTTATCTTAATTACATATGAGTAAGGTTTTATTAAATGCATTTCTTTCTTACATTTCGGGGTTCACATCGACTATCATTTTTATTGAAGTATTCATCTATCCTTTGTTTCACTCCCAATTTTTGGACCTACATTTAGCATTAATGTTATCAAGAACACTGTTTATTATCATTTATTTTTAAATATGTTTATAACTACGTATTCATTATTACATACCTCTTTACTCTTCATGGCTTTCATTCCCTCCTTTATTCCTATCCTTTTTCTTCTTCCTCTGCCAGTACTTTTAGATGTCCCTACTCGTACCACCTGTTTAATCTATGATTAGTCAATTATATGTTTTAGTTATTTTCATATTTTATAAAGAGATTTACCCCTATTTCTTCATCTTCCTCATCTTTTTCATCAGATTCTTCTTCTACAACCTCTTCTTCATGTTGTTTGAAAATACCTTCATCAATCTGTATTTTTAAAATTTAAAAACAGTTTAACTTTGTTAAACATTGCACCAAACAGTGTTTACTCCAATAATAATATAAAATGCATTACATACAACAATTTAACAGTTTACATATCATCAACACTTTACCTCTGTTTCTTCCTCTATGTCTTCTTCCTCAGTTTCTTCCATTCTGTCCTTCCCTTTTTGTCTTCTTAATGCCTTGGTTGTGACCTGTTAGATTGAACGCATATCACTATTGTATTTACATGTTTACCATTTATAAACATTCAACATTTCAACATAGGTTTTATATGCTATTGTAATTATGATACAACAGCAGCATAAAATAAATGTTTAATATAGTTAAACAGTTTATATAAATCATACCTCTGCTAATCTTTCAATTTCATCTTCTTCATCAACGGTATTCTTTTCTCTTTCAGAATCACCAATCCCTTTCATGCATGACCTCTGTTATTTTCAAAACTATTATTATATCCTTTACAACAATGTTTATTAATGTTAAACATTTAACTACTTACATCTTCTGTTCCGTCTTCTTCTTGATTTTCTTTTCGTGTTTCTTCTTCTTCTAAAATGTTTGCATGTTCATCTTGAGCCTTCTCTGAATCTTTTTTCCTTGTAGATCTTCTGATCAACGGTTGAATCTGCATTTTAAATCATTCAACATTGTATTATTTTATAACTAGTAATCTATTGTTTTCAAAAACATCTTTACCGTTTCATCTTCTTATTCATCTTCATCGTCTACTCGACTACTAACTTCTTTCACAGTTTCTAGGGCTTGAACTTCCATTGTTGTTTGGATTTTGGTTCTTCCTCTTCTCTGGTCATTAAAAAACATTCGATTTAAGTAAAATCAACAAAATCAACTCATATTTTTCATATCAGATCTCTTACCCCTCTTCCTCTAGATGGATTTTCGGTGGTTTTCTTGCCTCTCGCCATTTTTTCGCCGCTTCGTATTCTTAGATTTTCAGAAAGAGTTTTTTTTTTTGCACGATCTTTTCCTTCTTTTTAGTATTCTTTTTAAAAATCCTTGTTTTCGGGATATTAAAAATCAGGACAATCAATTCTTTTCCTTGATTCTTGCGTTTTCCATTTTTCTCTTCTCCTATCTGACAATTCGTGCATGCAGGGGTACTATCAGTCTTTTCTATTCAATATCAGTGGCGCGTGGACTTCAAATGGGTATTTTTGAAATTGTATTCAAAGAAACGGTTTTATTGATATATCCTATATAAATTTGGTTATTAGTGAAATTCACCCAATAAATTAAACCAATGATAAAATTAAAAAAATAACAATTAGTTTGAAAATTTTATGAGCCTCAAACCCAATCCAAAATCAATTGAAATTAAAGATGCTCTAAAAGCTTGCATTAGCCCGTATGAACTGATCCATGCTCAAAATCAATTTTTTTATATCTTTCTTCAACTACTTCATCTTAACAATAAGGGATCCAATTAGAGATAAGGAAATATTTTAAAGACAAAATTTATTACCCAATGAAATTTCTCAATATGTAAAAGAATTAATTTTATAAAATATGTGATTTGGGTCGTTGAAATTTAAAAGTCTAATATTGATATATGAGTCATCATCTTTTATTTTAATTTTAACTTAATTTCCAGGCGAGTGGCCTTTTCATTCTTGACAACAAGTCTTCTTATGAGTATGGGTAATCAACTTCAAATTTGACACAAAATAATTAAATTCAAATTATAACATAAAATAGTCTTCCATTGAACATCCAAAACACCCCAAAATCACACTTAAGATTTTAACTTCACATATCTAACTACTGTAGCATAATCCAATTTATTCACAAACTATTAAAAATAAAAAATAAAAAAGATTTAAATACATCTAGTTTTACTCACAATTATAGAAACACTAGCAATGAAGCTTGAATAAATTACTCTACATATAAGTTTAACTATAATTAATCTGAACTAAATTTTGCTATACAACACATAAAAAAGGGGACAAGCTTTTAAAAGTGTTTTTTTTTAAATGATTATTAAATTTACTTTTTAATATTTTCAAAATTTATCCCAAATGGATAGTAAATCTCACAAATTAAAACACATCAACAACCTATTGAATCATCTATACATCACCCAAAATCACAAAATGTGGCCAATTGGTGAAGCAGTCACTCAGAGTTCTATTTTCATGGCACTTCATTTTTCTCTCCATAATAAGTTCTTATTGGGCTTATATCCTATCACAAATGTGGCCTTTAAATCAAAGGAAACAAAAATGGTATTTATTTTTGGTTTTGAAAAATGAAGGAGAATAATTGAATGAGTGACTGGGATGCGCAAGACTAGAAGACTTTTAAAGAGGGATAATACTTACATCCTTCCTATGTGATACATGCTTCCCAATGACATGGACTTTTAATTTTTTTTACATGTGTATATCTTCTTTTAATTAATATATTTTTTATTAGATATTAATATCTCATCAAAATTTCTATCTCCTAATTAATATGAATATCTAATAAAAAAATATATTAATTAAAAGAAGATATACACATGTAAAAAAATTAAAAGTCCATGTCATTGGGAAGCATGTATCACATACTTACTGGGAATGATGTAAGTATTATCCTAGTCAAATATCCCTTTTGTGGAAAAAAAATTGTTGAATCATTGTTTTCTAACTATGATTCTGAAGTTTCCTATAATGTAGGGGTGAACAACCACCCCGATACCTCGCGAACCCGCCCCACCCCGTCCCACCCCCACCCCACCCCACCCCACCCCACCTTATTTAATTGTGTAATCGGGGTCGGGGTGGGATGAGATGCCCTGTTTATTAAACTGGGCGGGGTCGGGGCGATGGAATTGGACCCCAACGGTGCCCCGACCCCGATTAAGTTTTTTTTTCTTCCTGTTTTTCTCTCATCCCATCCCTCTTTCCTTTCTTTTTTTCCCTCTTCCTTTCCCTCTTTCTTTTTCTTTTCTCAACTCTCAATTTTTCTTTTCTTCTTTATTTTCTCAAATCAAAACTTTGAAGAAATACAATGGTGTGACCTTTTTTTTTAAACGGGGTGTAATCAGGGTACCCCGACCCTCGATAGTTAAATGGGGTGGGGTTGGGGTCAGGGTAAAATATAATTGGGGCGGGGTCGGGGTGCCATTTTTTTTACTTAAACGGGGTCATGGTGTAATCGGGGTACCCCGACCCCGCCCCACCCCGCCTCATGTTCATCCCTACTGTAATGGATTTTGTTTTTGATTTATTGTTTTCGGATGAAATTATTTATTCTTCTCCCTCTATTTCTTATTTTTCTCTCTGTTTCTTCTGATTTTTCATCAATATGGAAGATGGAAATGACGAATTTTTTGAAACCAAAGAAGAATTTGAAGATGAAGAAATTATAATCGATATCCCAAATGGAATTGAAGAGAAAATCGGAGAAATTCATATAATAGAGCCCATCGGAGAAATTAGAATTGATATCCCAGATGAAATTGAAGAAATCACAGAGCAAATCGGAGAAATTCATATAACAAAACAAACCGGAGAAGAAAAAGGTTCATTATTTTCTTGGTTCTTGTCGTATGTTCGTATCTTTATGAAGTGTGTAAAAAAACTCTAGTAATACACATTTCAGGCACCTTCAAAATTATTTTTCGCACCGGGTCCTTATTTTCCTAGGACGGGCCCTGATATAATATCTATATATATATGTGTGTGTGTGTGTGTGTGTGTATATATATGTATGTATGTATGTATGTATGTATATGTATGTTTATGTATGTATGTATGTATGTATCTATCTATCTATCTATGCATGTATGTATATATATATATTTCCCCGCCCCATGTTCACTCCTATTATAATGGATTTTGTTTTTGATTTATTGTTTCTGGATGAAATTACTTATTTTTTTTCTTCTCCTTCTCCCTCTGTTTCTTATTTTTCTCTCTGTTTCTTTTGATTTTTCATCAATATGGAAGATGAAAATGACGAATTTTTTGAAACCAAAGAAGAATTAGAAGATGAAGAAATTATAATCGATATCCCAAATGGAATTGAAGAGCAAATCGGAGAAATTCATATAACAGAGCCCATCGGAGAAATTAGAATTGATATCCCAGATTAAATTGAAGAAATCACAGAGCAAATCGAAGAAATTCATATAACAAAACCAATCGGAGAAGAAAAATGTTCATTATTTTCTTAGTTCTTGTCGTATGTTCGTATCTTTATGAAGTGTGTAAAAAAACTCTGGTAATACACATTTCAGACACCTTCAAAATTATTTTTCGCACCGGGCCCTTATTTTCCTAGGACCGGCCCTGATATAATATCTATATATGTGTGTGTGTGTGTGTGTGTGTGTGTGTGTGTGTATATATATATGTATGTATCTATCTATCTATGCATGCATGCATGCATATATATTTCCCCGCCCCATGTTCACTCCTACTATAATGGATTTTGTTTTTAATTTACTGTTTCCGGATGAAATTACTTATTCTTCTTCTTCTCCTTCTCCCTCTGTTTATTATTTTTCTCTCTGTTTCTTCTGATTTTTCATCAATATGGAAGATGGAAATGACGAATTTTT
The DNA here is from genome assembly GCA_028015215.1 of Gynostemma pentaphyllum. Lineage (NCBI taxonomy): Eukaryota > Viridiplantae > Streptophyta > Magnoliopsida > Cucurbitales > Cucurbitaceae > Gynostemma > Gynostemma pentaphyllum. The sequence continues at coordinate 67,772,291 of CM051355.1, read as the reverse complement.
TTAAACCAAAGAAGAATTTGAAGATGAAGAAATTATAATCGATATCCCAAATGGAATTGAAGAGCAAACCAGAGAAATTCATATAACAGAGCCCATCGGAGAAATTAGAATTGATATCCCAGATGAAATTGAAAAAATCACAGAGCAAATCGGAGAAATTCATATAACAAAACCAATCGGAGAAGAAAAAGGTTCATTATTTTCTTGGTTCTTGTCGTATGTTTGTATCTTTATGAAGTGTGTAAAAGAACTCTGGTAATACATATTTCAGACACCTTCAAAATTATTTTTCGCACCGGGCATATATTTTCCTAGGACCGGCCCGGATATAATATCTATATGTGTGTGTGTGTGTATATATGTGTATATATATATATATATATATATATATATATATGTATGTATGTATGTATCTATCTATCTATGCATGTATGTATGTATGTATGTATCTATCTATGCATGCATGCATGTATGTATGTATCTATCTATCTATGCATGTATGTATGTATATATATTTCCCCGCCCCATGTTCACTCCTACTATAATGGATTTTGTTTTTAATTTCATCGCTTCCAGGATGAAATTACTTATTCTTCTTCTTCTCCTTCTCCCTCTGTTTATTATTTTTCTCTCTGTTTCTTCTGATTTTTCATCAATATGGAAGATGGAAATGACGAATTTTTTTAAACCAAAGAAGAATTTGAAGATGAAGAAATTATAATCGATATCCCAAATGGAATTGAAGCGCAAACCAGAGAAATTCATATAACAGAGCCCATCGGAGAAATTAGAATTGATATCCCAGATGAAATTGAAAAAATCACAGAGCAAATCGGAGAAATTCATATAACAAAACCAATCGGAGAAGAAAAAGGTTCATTATTTTCTTGGTTCTTGTCGTATGTTTGTATCTTTATGAAGTGTGTAAAAGAACTCTGGTAATACACATTTCAGACACCTTCAAAATTATTTTTCGCACCGGGCCCTTATTTTCCTAGGACCGGCCCGGATATAATATCTATATGTGTGTGTGTGTGTGTGTATATGTGTATATATATATATATATATATATATATATGTATGTATGTATGTATGTATGTATGTATGTATGTATGTATGTATGTATGTATGTATGTATGTATGTATGTATGTATGTATGTATGTATGTATGCATGCATGTATGTATATATATTTCCCTGCCCCATGTTCACTCCTACTATAATGGATTTTGTTTTTAATTTACTATTTCCGGATGATATTACTTATTCTTCTTCTTCTCCTTCTCCCTCTGTTTATTATTTTTCTCTCTGTTTCTTCTGATTTTTCATCAATATGGAAGATGGAAATGACGAATTTTTTTAAACCAAAGAAGAATTTGAAGATTAAGAAATTATAATCGATATCCCAAATGGAATTGAAGAGCAAACCAGAGAAATTCATATAACAGAGCCCATCGGAGAAATTAGAATTGATATCCCAGATGAAATTGAAAAAATCACAGAGCAAATCGGAGAAATTCATATAACAAAACCAATCGGAGAAGAAAAAGGTTCATTATTTTCTTGGTTCTTGTCGTATGTTTGTATCTTTATGAAGTGTGTAAAAGAACTCTGGTAATACACTTTTCAGACAACTTCAAAATTATTTTTCGCACCGGGCCCTTATTTTCCTAGGACCGGCCCGGATATAATATCTATATATGTGTGTGTGTGTGTGTGTATATGTGTATATATATATATATATATATATATGTATGTATGTATCTATCTATCTATGCATGCATGTATGTATATATATTTCCCCTCCCCATGTTCACTCCTACTATAATGGATTTTGTTTTTAATTTATTGTTTCCGGATGAAATTACTTATTCTTTTTTTTCTCCTTCTCCCTCTGTTTCTTATTTTTCTCTCTGTTTCTTCTGATTTTTCATCAATATGGAAGATGGAAATGACGAACTTTTTTAAACCAAAGAAGAATTTGAGGATGAAGAAATTATAATCGATATCCCAAATGGAATTGAAGAGCAAATCAGAGAAATTCATATAACAGAGCCCATCGAAGAAATTAGAATTGATATCCTAGATGAAATTGAAAAAATCACAGAGCAAATCAGAGAAATTTATATAACAAAACCAATCGGAGAAGAAAAAGGTTCATTATTTTCTTGGTTCTTGTCGTATGTTTGTATCTTTATGAAGTGTGTAAAAGAACTCTGGTAATACACATTTTAGACACCTTCAAAATTATTTTTCGCACCGGGCCCTTATTTTCGTAGGACCGGCCCTGATATAATATCTATATATGTGTGTGTGTGTGTGTGTATATATATATGTATGTATGTATGTTTATGTATGTATGTATCTATGCATGTAGGTATGTATAAATATGTATGATACATATATATGTGTGTGTATATAAAATTGTAACAAATGCACATGTTTTAATCCCAAATGATTCTCTTATGCTAATTAAAAAGGTATTAAGATAAAAGTTAGCTTGTTGTTTTTTTTTTCTCCACTAACTTTTTATTCATAGCTCTCTCTCAAATCTCAATCAACATTCTTTGGAATAGATATTTTGGAAGAAGTGGTGATTGATATCTCGGAAGAAGTGGTGATCGATATCCCGGTCGGTGCAGCAGAAGGTAATGTGATTAAATTTTTCTTGGAGATAATTAGATGGGTTGTTTTTATCTTAATCTTAATTCCTCAAGTATATTTGACAATTGATTTCATGGATCTGCCAAATTTACCCAAACCTTTTCAAATATGATTTCTTGCCCTCTCTATCCGATACGGGATAGGTTTCATCGTTTGTTTCATTATTGTTGTTTTTTAGAGGAGTGACACTCTCATTTTATCAAATACTATGACTAACTATTTCAAATTTGTTTATGTCTCTCAGTACTTTCTGCCACAATTTCATAAACTTCCTCCATCCATAATTTCTTTCTTCTGGGCATTGTCCTTGATTCATACCTCTATTTTAGGTGAGTAATTCTCATATATGTGTGTAGATACATATATATCTATATATATACACCTATCTATATATGTATGTATGTACGTATATATGTTTATACATATATATCCCAGGGGCGGTCTTAACACTGTGCAAGTAGTGTGACCACCCCGGGTTCCCAATTTTTAGGGGGCCTAAATATAAGTAGTTGATTTTATAAGAATTCAAAAAAGAAAAAATATTTGCTACAATTCACACTGGCTTGGGGGGCCAATTTTGGATATTTATTTTACATAAAACTAATAAAAAAAAATCTACAATTCAATCTGACTCATTGAGGTTAGAAATTATATTATTTATTGCTATTACATTTTGATTAAAGTTTATAATTTTTTGTTTTATATTTTTGTAATTTTGTTGTATTAAAATTATATGATATATGGCCCAAAATTATTTTTCGCACCGGGCCCTTATTTTCTTAGGGGAGGCCCTGCCGCTTATGACGCTGCCTCCAACATATTTGCAGCTTCCTCTATTGCCATTGTCTCCATATATGTCTCCATTACAGTCGCTACCTCCGCCTCCGCCACCACCACAACTTCCTCCATTGTTACCATCTCCATCTCTATCTCCACTATAGTTGCCGCCTCTGTCACATAAGTAGCTGTTGCCTCCACCGCAGCCGCAACCGCCGCCAAAATCACCAAAGAGATTGATTTTAATTGTACTAATATACCACCAAGTATATTTATAGCCATAAAAAACAGAATTTGCTGATATTCCTTGAGGCTAGTCGCTCCCGTGAAAGAGGCCGCTAAATGGCTTTGGCTAGGAATAATCAAAGCCCCTCATAAGCAACAAAAAAATATAGAAATTAGTATAGCATATTGTTCCGATAGTAGTGACGTACTCCAAGGGATACTTTAGTTGAGTCCATCCAAAGACTTTCATAGGATAGGCAACGATGGTTACAGTATCCAAGAGAGGTTCTATATGCTTGAAATAACACTGAACTTAATTAATTCTACTATGAAAATTAAGGCTTATGTATTTCGCAAGTAAGACGTAGAATAGATGTAGGAGATGTACGGAAAGGGAATAATAAGTGATTATATGGATGAGTTCCTTGATAGAAATTCTCAAATTAGCAGTGAGGTTGGTTGAAGAATTGGCATTAGTATTGAGACGCTGAATGGTATTACCAAAACATAAATGGTAGCTAAGAGAAAGATGACTGTTACAGAAGTGTTGAAACAACGGTTAATTAACAATAGGCATGCCATGGAAAGAGGATATAAGTTTCAAAGGGAGATGTGGAAGAAGTACTGAAAAGAAATGGAATTCTTAACGAGAAGGAAGGAAAACAAAAACAAATAGAGAAGTGGAAGTAGTACTGGAGAGAAATGGAATTCTTAAAGAGATGGGTCAAAGAAAAGGAAGGAAAAGCCCATGACATCTACTTCTTTTATAATCATATTGAGTGGACTAAACCCTAGTTGAAAACTTGAGATTTTCCCCTTTTTAGACATCTCTCGTATTTCATCAATAATGGTTCCAACTTCAATGAGGTTTTTGTCTAAATTATTGAGAAGATTTATGATGTTTAGTCAATTTGATTCTACAATTACTCCTATCTCCTAAGCGTTTAAATTCAAAATCTCTTCCTTGATTGCCATGGCCTCTAACAGTTTAGGTGAATCTGAGATTAAGAATCTTTATTCCTTAAGGAATGCTCACAAACAGATGTGGCTTTTAGAGGAGACCCTTTCACATGGTCCAAAAAAAACTTCGATGAAACTCTAGTGTGGGAACGTCTAGATAGATTTTGCTAGAATAAAGATCTTCAATCCAAATTTGGGGGGCCATGGCCCCCCTTAGTCCTTTAATAGATCCTTCTATGCGTATTACCATCCACCCTATAAATACTACCAATTCTTTTAATCTCATATTTTTTTGTGATTTATCTCATGAAACTAATTCACATAATCACTTATTATTTGTTTTCCCCTTTAAAAACGTAATCACATTACCTTCTGTTAATTCTTCGACCACCATTTTTTTCGGGATATCTTTGATCACCAATTCTTTCGGCATAGATTACCCCTTCTTTTCTTTTGGAAATTTCTTCAGAAAATGCATTATTTGAGTTGAAAAACTCTTCAATTTCGGTCTCTATTTTGATGAAGCGGATGAATAAAAAGAAGCAGAGACAATAAGAAGAAGCAGAGAAAGATGAGGAGGAAGAAGTAGAGGCAATAAGAAGAAGCAGAGGAAGATGAACCAATGTTTCCTCTAATATCGATTATAGAAAATTTTACAAAACCATGATTTCTGAATAATTCCATAAAGAGTGAGAGAAAATGAGGGCGATGGAGGGAGAACGAAGAAGCTCTTTTTTTTTTTTTTTTTATCTGAGAATAAGAAATATAAATAAGGGCCTATTGATAGACCTGTAAAAACAACATAAGTATGATTCACCATCATCATCTGACTCGCGGCCTAGAGGCCGGTCCCAGCTCGGCTCGGGCTCTGCTCGAGCTCGGACCTAAAGTCAACGTTTGACGAGCCGGATATTTGGATTGGATATGAGCCTCTATTTTTTTGAACGAGTCCATAGGGCCGATCTAACGAGTCGGCTCGAGCTCGACCCAAAAAAAGCTCACAATATTTATTTATTATTTATTATTTATTTAAGATCGCAATATCAATTCCTCAGTTATATCTAACCATTAAACTAATGGATCTCCCAAATTCATCCCTCATTTTCAAATTCAATTTCTTTCACTCTCTATCCTGTTCGGGATAACTTTCTTCGTGTCTTTCATTGTTGGTGTTTGTGAGAGGAGTGGTACACTCCTTTTATCAAATACCAATACCAAATACTTCAAAATTATTTCAGGTGTAGTTCTTTCCGGTTTTGCTGCTATTATTTCAAATGAACTCCCTCAAAGCATTATATCTGTCTTCTGGGCATTTGCTTTGATTCACACTTCTATATTAGGTGAGAAAGTTATAGGTATTAGGAGTGGTTTTGGTTTCACTGAAACCATATTCACCATAGCCTACGAAAAAACCCATGAACTCGATACTCTCCCACTACAATTGTTATGTTACCTATACATCATCACTTTAGCATATCACAAATTCCAAATTTTTGGTCACTGATTGCCATGAATATAATTAGTTAGTTTTTTTTCCATGTAATTAAGACTTCATATTATATAAATATATATGTATATTTTCTGATTTGCTTACTGCCATGGATAAAATTTTGGTCACTGATTTGTGTACAAACATGTTTAAGTAATTTTTTATGAGAAATTTCAACCTATGATATTTTTTTTAATCCAAAAAATAGAAAATATTTTAAAATATGTATAGAATGATGGATAATCATTTGTTTCCCACTTTATCCCTATCATCGGACAACGAGTGGTTGATTTAATGTGGTAACAACGAGATTGATCGTTTTGATGTGGGATCTTTAACCCTCTACACTAAATCAAATGTTGAACACTCTTAGATCTACTAGTAAATAAATACGTGCTATGCACGTGGCTTACATTTTAATAATTAAAATTATATATGCTAATCGATTTGAGCAATTTTCTTTAAGTAATCTTAATATATAAAATTATAATATGAATAATAGATTATTAATTTTTAATCATAAAAAATAATACAAAACGTCAATATAATTAAAAATAATTAATCTCATTGATGAATTTTTATCTTTTTTTTAGTGTGATTAATTTATATCTCTAATAAGTTATTAAAGGGCCAACCATACAATATTTAATAATACGAAACATCAATATAATTAAAAATAACGAATATCATTAATGAATTTATATCTCTAATTCCAATTTATTAAAAAATGAATAGAAGACAATAAAAATGGAAGAGGATTTTTCATCGTGTATTATACATCATTTTTATGAGTGATTGAAATGGTTTCTTGATTTTATAAAAAACAACATTTAAATTCATAAAATAAAATGTAATTTTTAGTACATAAAATATAATTAAGAAGAATTTGAATACCTATTTATTAATTGTCATTTACCTTTAAAATAAAAGTTAACATGAGTAATTGTGTTCTTAAAATTTCAATACAAAGTTATTTTATTTCTTCCAAAAATAGGTCCATCGAAAAAGATTTTAAATATCATTTATGCATATATATTTCAACTAAAATGAATAATTTTATTTAAAACAAAAGAACAAATTTTAAAATATCTTTATCTTCTTTGGGTTGGCTTTCGTTTATCTACCTTACTCTGGAGCTATAAATGTGGAAGTTCTAAAATTTGCATTCTCAATTATTTCTACTTGTTCTTCAATATGTGGAAAGCTACACCCAAAATCATATGATTGATTTAAAATCTGCAACCCTTCTTCCACATTTGAAACGGTCCCTCCATCAAATTAGTGTACGAAACAACAAAACTCGTCAAATTCTCTTCCCCAACACCAGATATTCTCAGATCTAATTCATTGATGCATTTTTTCCCTTTAAAAATACAATTACACTATAATACATTCATAAGAGAGAGAAAAAATAGCTACAACCATTACAGTTACAATATGATACATTCATATAGAGAGAAATCGCTCTCCCTTTCTCTCAAATATAACAATAATCTTCTCCCGATTGCAACTAAAAAATAATAATAATAACCAAATACATGATCAGAAAATTCACGTCGACCCATGACTACTACTCACTGGGATTTACCACTCGCTTGAATTGACAAAACCCTTCAAAACTTTCCAAATAAACATACATGATTATTAACAACTCTGTCCTCTGAACATCCTTATATAAAACTTGAAGTTAATGTTTATTTGGGATTATTTCATGGACATTAATTCAATATCCATAAAAACATCATGTATTTACTCTATTAGTGATGTTAGCATTAATAAGCAATTAAACTATCCTTGGAACTCTTCACGATTTTAAAAAAAATGCGAATGAATGCAACGAATGAATTGATAAAGTTAAAATGCAATATGAATGCAAGGAATGGAGTTTGACTTCTCAATATAATCAATTAACTTCATTTAAATTAAAAAGAAAAAAATGCAATTGAATGCCGCGAATGGATTAGCAAAATAAATAAATAATATTAAATAATAAACTAATTAAAAGCATATTAAAATAAATAATAAACAAAACATATATATTCAATAGGGGCAAAAGGGGAAATCAAAAGTTTCTTCCTTAAGCCCCTTTTAGAGGTATTATAGATATGTTCATTTACATGGAAGTCTACAAATATTTCTTTATATTCTTGGGAGTTAACTTCAATATGAGTTTTTATTATGTGTTAATCACTTAAAAGTCTTGAGTATCTCATTGCAACAAATTTCATTGCGTGTTTAGTAAAAAATTTCTTTATTGCAACAAGTTTTTAGCCTTTAGCATGATGAACTTGTTAGGAATGGTGTCCTAGAACTTGTAATTATTTAATAATAATAATTTATTAAGAATAAATTAAATAAATAAACATAAGTTCTTATTCAATTAACGATATTAGGAATATATGGAAATATATAAATATCAAACATTCAAATAGTAAACCCTAAGTTACTCTTATGAAATCATGACTTAGTATGTGAGTCATACAAGAGGATTAAAGTCGAGATGAGTAACTTAAACGTGTCTACAGTAAACGGATAACGTTTGGAAACCTTATCCTGGTAACACTGTTGATAGCTTCGCATTTTGTTTATAGATAAATGATCGAATCCTGATCATTCATGTGGGAGACATGAAATGCAAGTATCATATGCAATGTTGATTGTATAAGACAGGACCACGATGTTCGATCAAATTTCTCATTAGAACTGTTTACGAGAAATAATCGAATATCAAACTAAGTTTATCAACCGTGATAGATCTCAATCCTGAGTGAAATGTGGACTCCTATTTGTGGAGTTATGTTCTTTGATTCACATAGTGGTGAGCGATCTGTAAGAATGCTCAATACACTCCTGTTTTGGGAATATGACTAGATAAGTAGATGGGAACTCATTTTCACGAGATGAAATTCATAACTTTCCTATAAATTAATGGTATCAGTGCGATACCTAAATATTTTAGGAACATTAGAAACTCCCTTGATGTACTGATTCGAGACATGAACAAGTGGCGCCATGACTTCTATTGATCACAGAAGTATATTATCTCTAGTTCGACTAAAGATAATGTTCATTGGAGAATCAACGGGAACACAAGGATAAAGCGGTAATTACAGGGGCAAAACGGTAAATTTAATCCGCCTGTAATTATGAGGGTTCCACGTGAAGGATATATCACAGATTTAAATAAAAGATAAACTAAATGGACATAACTCATCTATAGTGAGGGGAGTTCAACTATGAATCTATAGTGGAATTATTCATAGTTAGATAATAAGTAATTAACTGATTATGTGTTAATCACTTAATTGACTAATTATTAAGCCCATGATCTATAGGTCCATCGGGTCCCTATGCTAGCCCAAATATCGTTGTAGCAAAACTAAGTTATTAATTTAACTTAGGAGGAACAAATAAGTTAAGTAAATGAATTTACTTAAAATTAGGCAATATTAATTATTTGAATAATGAGATTATTTAAATGAAAATTAATATTGATACAATATTAATTGTTTAAATAAAGAGTTTATTTAAATAGAAATTAATATACATTATCAATTATAATATTTTAAGGCAAAATTAATTGTTTAAATAAATAAATTATTTAAACGAGAATTAATGTTAATATTATTAATTATTTAAATAATGAGTTTATTTAAATAGAAATTAATAATTAATATTATTGATTAAGTAATGAGTTTATTTAATTTAATAATAAATATTAGAGAGAATTAAATACAATTAGTTTAAGAAACAAATTGGTTTTGGCCCAAAATAATTAATTAATTGAATAAGATTCAATGGTAATTAATATATTAATTTTTGGCTAAATGTATTTAATTAGAAATTATTATTTGAATTTTTTTTAATACTAAATATATAATAAAGAAAGTAATTATGAAAAATATAAAAAGAAAATGCATGGCTGCGCATGCGTGGATGGAGAAATCCATTAATTTTTAATTTTTTTTATTTATTTTAATTACTTATCTTTTCTATTTAATTATTATAGATAAGCTTATATAATTAGATTATATATCATATTTTCCTATAAATATGATCATTGGGATTCATATTTTGTACATTTCTCACTTCAATTTTAAAAGTGAAAATTCCCTCTCAAGTTTTTGCCCAATTGCTGATTTTCCTTAGGGAAAAATTTAGAAGAAATTTCTTCTTCTTTTGTTCTTCCAGTTCGATTCCCACAAGTCGGTTTTGGTTTCGATCGGTATATAGCATAGAAGATTCGGTGTTGCTAAGGATTGATGTTGTAAAGAAACCTCCAACTGTTTCACAATTAACTACTCAATGTAAGTAAACCGGTTTTAATTTTCGAAAATTAAGCATGAATCTACATGTTCTTCATGTTCATATCACAATTTGCATGATGTTAATAGATCCGTAATTAAATGTTAATTAGTTTACTAAACAAAACTCCGCTAATTTAGTAAATCATTCCTTCAGAACTGTTAGCAATTAAAGAAGATTTTTAAAATGAAATGATTTTTATATAATTTTTTTTGTCAATTTATTTAAAAAGATGTTTTTTTTCTTTTATAATTCGTTTTGAAATTATGAAATTTTTATTTTTATCCTTAAATATAAAACCATGCTATTTACAATTTTTGTTGCAGTGTAATATATATTTTTATAAAACAATGACAATGATATTAAAGTCCAACTTCTAAATTAACAATTTGGATGGAAATGATTGACCAAAACATTCATCAGATTTTCATTTTCAAAGTAAAGTACTTTACAGTTTACACTCACTTTAATTAAAATTAAAATTAAAATGAAAATGAAAATGAAATCATTTTTTTTTTACTCTTTAATTAATATTCTTTTTCAAAACTTTAACCTTATTTTTATGGTACCCTTCTATATCCTGCCCAACCCAAACCAAAGCCCAAGCAACCCAATCCTTCTCTAGCCACTAGCCCAATAAAACCACAAACTGCCTCAATTTCTTTTTTTTTTCCTCTCTTCATTTTATTTAGTGGTCGTTTCAAATAGTGTTTAAGAATATTTTTGAAAATATTTCATTATTCTCACATTTCCAATTAAATATATTAGTAAAATAAAGAATAAAAACTATTCAAAAAAAAAAGGGATAATCCACTATATAGCCCATTTTGACTACACCATACTTTTTTATAGCCTCTTTAATTCCTTATGTTTTTTTAGCCTTTTTAGAGTATCTCTTTTTTATATATACCCATTTCACCCTTATTTAATTTGTTATTTTTTTTGGTTTAATTGTTGATTTTTTTATTGATTTAGTAACTGACTCTCTCTCAAATCTTTACAGTGTTTATTTTCTTTTTGGTTTAATTGCTCCACAAATCGTGAGATTTTGTATTTCTTTTTTCTTTTTCTGTAGATTTTCATGTTTCATCATTTTTTAGGATTCCTTTTGTTTCAAGTTGTCAAGTTCTTGGGATTCTTCCAAGAACTATGTAGGTTTTAGGGTTTCTCTTCTCCATCTTATTCTCCTCCTCCTCCTTCACCTTCTCATTCTCTTTCTTCTTCGTCTTCTTCTTTGGATGACTTTTTTTTAAAAAAATGGTTCTTAGGATGTTCTTCATTTGTTGAGTTAAGGTTTGCGATAATTTGTTTTTTTAATCACGATTTCTTAGATGTGCAATTTTCCGATGGCCAAGGTCGAAGGTTTTTCTTCTTCTTCTCTTTTTTTTTTCTGGGTTCGATGTACAGTACGCGTTTTATTTATTATACTGAACATGAATATGGTTCTTCTTCTTCTTCTTCTTATTTTATTTCTGGGTTCACTGTACAGTTCAATTTTTTTTTATTATACTGTACATGAATATGGTTCTCCTTCATCTTCTTGTTTTTCAAGTATTCACTGTACAGTACAAGTGTTTTTACTATACTGTACATGAACATAGTTCTTCTTCTTCTTTTTGTTTTTTTTTTCTACGTTCTCTTTAGCGTTTTCGTGTACTGTACATAATATAATATTATGTACAGTATATTATATTACTTTATTACATCTTTTTTGTACTATGCATAATATATTATATTATGTATAGTATATTTGATTACACCCTTTTCGTACATAAATAATACTGGATGTGCGTAAAAGAATTTTTTGAAGATTCTTGGGGAAAAATTAGTTGTCAGTTTTGAAAAGTTAGATTTTTTTTTGTTTAATTTTTATTTTTTATTTAATTTCAAATTTTCTCTCTTATTTTCTTATATTGTTTTTTCATATTTAATGTTTCCTTGATTTTAGTATATTCAAATCTTTTTCTCTTTCTTCTTTATTTTTTTTCCTTAATTTTAGAAGGGCATTATTGTATTTTCATTCTCATTTGAAAATTCTATGGGGCTATTTTGTTTTATTTTTTCTTTGGGGCTATTATGCTTTAGGTTTTTTGAATTTGGGCTATATACCCAGTTTTCTCAAAAAATAAATAGATATCATTAAAGTATCGAAAATTTATTGAATCAAACAATTACAATATTTAGTAATCTTTAATCTCCTCACTTATTTAAACCTCAATATCTTTAAAATTATGGTGTTATGATTAATTTTTCCGATCTATCAAAAGAGAGAGTATTAAAAGAGAATGGGCTTTCACAAACATAAGAGTATGGTATGGTATGGGCCAATGTAAGTTTTAGTGGGCCTTTAATTTCAACTAATATTAAGTTAGGCTCATAAAAATTTCAAATGACTCAAGGAAAAAAAACTTTATGGCCCACGTTAGGAAAAAAACAAATTTGGCTCCAATTAGATTTCCCGTATGAGATGGAAAGAGACGTAAATGACGAAAAAGACCCTTTAATTTTAAATGCAAATTAAATGATGTCTGCAAATCATCACCCATAATTTTATGAGATCATGTATGAATTAGAGATGAATTAAACGGGAAAAACAAATATTGAAAAACTTTTGTTATTTTTTAAGATCTAATTTTTTTTTTTCTATTTTTGAAATTTATAATTCTTTTAGAAAAAAAATCAATTTATGAAAAAACCTCGTGTTATAATATATATATTAAAACTTAATTATATTTTCTATATACGGAGGATTAACTACTTATTAAGTTTTTTTAATTCAATTCTTGACCAAGACTTCAATTTCTATGTTTAATTACCATTTCAGTTTATCATTTGGGTCCATTTCATTTAAAATTAAAAAAAATTTAATATAGTGTAAAAAAATTTAATTTTCTCAATTTAATTTTTATTGTTTGATAAAAAAAGAATATTTTAAAATGAATGAATTAAATGAAAGATTATAAGAGAGAAAACACACACTAAAAACGAACAGGAAAAGGAAAAAAATCAATATAATTTATAAAAGAAAAATATTCAAAAAGAAAATGAACTTTTTTTCTGATACTAAAATGATAAGAGAATCATATTTTTTTTGTGGATTAGTGTGTGAATGAGGGAAAGAAATAAAGAAAGAACAAAATGGAAATGCAAAGTCATAATGGAACTTATTTGACTCATTTGTCTTTGTTACCTTTCAATGTTTCAAAGAGAGACGATTTCTATAAATTTAAAACCAATTTGCTTATTTGACCAATATTTTCTTGTTTTAATTTTGGAATTTCTAAAAAGTGAATTCTTTTTTAATTCAGTATTACTATTCTTTTTATCTTTTATTTTGTATCATATAATATAGGAGGGATGATTTTGTAGATAATTTTTTTTATCAACTTTTGAAAAATATTTATAAATATAGTATATTTTGAGCATGTTGGGTGCTCACCTTTTTTTATTAGTAAAGTCAATGATCAACATTGAATTATATAGTTTTATAATAAGTTAATCACCGATTCACACTAATCACTAATTAAATATTTTAAAGCAATGATATATTAATAAATATTTATTAAAATATGCTACCTAATGCAATTTCACAATATAAAATCAATTCACGCCATGATTATTGATTTTTAATTTAAATTATTATTTGGAGTCAGGTTGTTACAATTGTTTAATTCCTTCTTTTTCGATTACAACTTATTGTTTTTATTTCCTCAAGAGTTAAAGGGGTTTTTAGTCTTTTTATGGGGCAATCTCTCTTCTAGGGTATGGACCATTCTTTAAAGCTTTCGATCAAAAAGTTATTTTTTCATGGGTATATCCTTCATTAACTTATATGTCTTTTTGATATTAAAGGCCCACTATTAACTTGCATTAGCCCATATGAAATGATCCATGTCCAAAATCATTTCCTATTTTGATGGGCTCTTATACTTTGTGCTTTAAATACTAAAAGTGTTTTATATTTCTATCATTCTTCAACTGTTTTTGCTTTTGAATTGGGCCTTCAAACCCATCATCATTTGCTCAAGCCCCTTAACATGAAATATAATTACACCATACCCACTTTCTGCAAATTGGGCCCTTTGACTTAAAAAATGGAGATTTTTTTTTGAATTGGGCCTTTAGACCCGTCATCATTTGTTCAAGCCCATTAACTATGAAAGATAATTACCCCATCCGCATCTTTCTGTAAGATTAAAAAAAAAAATCGTAACCCAAATTAATTTCTCCAAATTGGACCCCCTTTTTGTTTCATAGTTTTAGACTCTTAACCCAATGTTAAGCCTTCTTCCTCAAAAATTCTCAATTACATTATCTTTTTCAACCTGAGGGTGGAGTCAAAATCCAATACAGTTCTTGAACTATTTTTTGTATAAATTTCTTGAAATGTCAGGGTTGGTTCAGATATTTTTTTAATAATATAAAATGCTATTAATGTGTCAAACATGTGTTTAACAATAAACAAGAAATAAAGGTATGTTTTTTTTTCTTTTATATTATTAGATTTTAGTTTTTTTTTTAACATTTATTGTAACTTCCCGATCGTTTAAGGTAATAAATTAATTATATTAAAAGTTTTAAAGACTTAATTTTAAATAAAGATTTGGACATCGTCTAATCAATTAATTTTGACTCTTCATTATTGGTGGTGGATAATTAAATTACTCAATATTCAAATAATTGGTTATATTAAAAGATTTAGAAATTTAATTTATGGTTAAAAGTTTTGGGCATTATAATTATAATTATTATTGTTATTATTATTATTAGTATTAATTTTGATATTTAAAGAATTGTAAAATTAGCTTAGATTAATGTCTTGTTGGTAGAGTAAGAATATAATTTTTAAGATTGAATTAAAAGGGAAATTGATTTTGTGATGGGCCATGAATTAAGCCAAATTGAACTCCATTCTTTTGTCTCCAAATCGTACCGTATGCTATGGTCTCTTTGTGATAGTGTTTGGTTCTTTTGTTCTTCTTCCTATTGTTTTGGTGTGCTTTGAGTCAAGTTAGTTGGAGTGGAAGAAAGACCTTTAGAAGTTAAGATATTCTTCAAGCTTCAAGGAGGTGGCAAGTGACCGATTTGAATTCTTTTTGTGGAAAAAGGATAATTTTGCTAGCACGATCGAGGTAATAATGGAGGTGTTCTCGGCTTGTGACGATGTTGGCGTTGATGGCTTAGGAGTTCATACATGCATTAAAGTTCTTTTGAGTACATTGAAACTAAATTTTACTTTTAGTTTGATTTCATAATTGTTAATTTACATCTTGAAGTTGAGCTACTCTGATTTTAAGTGTTTTATTTCAAACTGAGTTTGGAACTCGCATTTTAAATGAAGTTTGGTTTTGAGAATTTAATTTATATTTCGATTGACTTTCACTGCTTTAATTGATTTTTTAAAAAAAGGGTTAGGTCGTCACATTTATAAATATAGAACATATTTTAGCATGTTAATAATGATTGACAATAGATTATGACAATTATGATGATCATATATCATTGATATATTGATAGACATGCTTAACTGGTTATATGCATGCACGATACGTTTAATACATTTTAACTTTGAAAAAGTTTTATCATTGTTTTTTAAGTCATTTTCTCTTTAATTATAATTATAAGATAAATTGAAAATTAAACATTCCAACAATCAAAATATTTGAGTTTATAATCTTTAAAAGATAAATTAATTTTATAAACAGAAAAAGAGATTAATTTAAAAATAATAATAATATAAAAACTTGTATATATCATATATTACAAATTCTTGAATATCTCAAATTGGGTGGCAAGTTAAAAATTGTACTATACTATAATAGCAAATTCGAACAATAAATGTGTGGTATTAAAATTCAAACCATAAGCTTAATTTATATAATCTTGATTCTTCAAAATAGAGAGATTGAAGCTTCCACATATTACATTACAATGGCCACTATTCGATGGAGCTGAAATTCAAGTCATTAACCATGGTTAATAAAAAAAAAGCAATAATTACAACAAGAAGTGCATAATTCACTGAAGTTGATAGGTAGAGACAAAATCACAACCTCCATAATAATTAAAAGCAAGCTATCAACAAAGGTATAATTTTGAACATTATAAAGAAATTGTGTGATTGGTATAGGTGTAAAACAAAAGGTAGCAATGGACAGGGATGCTTTCCAATCTTCCTTGAAAATGAATGAAAGGGAATAACTTAATAATATAGATCCAACATTGATTAATAATTTCTCATGATTCGTAACGTAAACGACCCAACGCTTATTGTTGATATGAAGGTGAGTTAATAACAAGATTGTGAAAACTGGAATAAGAAAAAATGTTGATGTCATTTTTGAAAGAATGGTTTCTTTCACTTCATCATTACGCCATATGAACACATAATCCACTGATTTTCTGGAAAAATCACTAAATTTGGCTGACAATGAATTGAGGTATTGAGCAACCAAAAACATGAAATAGAATCTAAACTTTTTAAAACTATAAAATTCCATCTCCGAATCTGATGCCAGATATGCCTATGCTACATGAGATCAATAAATATTTCATATTTAGATTGTTAAATAGACTATTTGAAATAGAAAATTATAGTTAAAAATATTTTTTTCCACCTTCAAATCAAGTTCAGATACAGTAAAATTTGGATTTTTTTATTTTTTTTAACATGAATTTATTTCTATTGTTGTGGGGTGAAATTAGACAACACGTGGAATTTTACAACTTGACAAGATTTGTCTAGGCACCTCGTCTGACAGCAGTACCAAGGCACCTGGTCTGACCGTGGTACTTGAGCACCTGATCCGACCGTGGTACTTAGGCACCTGGTCTGACCGCGGCACTTGAACATCCTGGTCTGACCGTGGTACTTAGGCACCTGGTCTGACCACTGTACCTAGTCATAAAGTCTATGCACCTGAAAAGACCTGGCTACGCAGTCTCCGACATAGACCTACATACTTAAGATTGAATACAAGTATCCACTTGGGAAACGACATGTGGCGCAACCCGTAAGCGACACGTAATTGAGAAGCAACACATGGCCCAATCACGACGCGACACGTGGCACGATGATGTCATCAACCTATTCTCCTATAAATAAGAGAATAAATTCATTCATTAGGTAACTAATTCTACTCTAATTCTCTCTGGGACACTAGCTCTTACTTAAGCATCGGAGGGTGTTAGGCCGGCACCACACCGGTGCTCTGTTCCTTTCATGTGCAGGTACATACAGTGCTCGTCATCTACTCAGCACACCGCCTACTCAGCACATCTAGTGCAGCACACTACCTCCGACTTGTCTCATTTTCTAAGTTCATTGCATACGTGGAACCTATCCATTTTTACGCAACAACATATATTAAATTTTTTTTATTTTATTTAAAAACGAAACATCTTCATTGTTATTTTTAATGAATTTTATTGAGATATTTTGAATTAAATTTCAATAAATTTTGTTTGTTTTTATATATCTCAACAGTTTAAGATAATAAATATTATCTTAAACTGTTGAGATATATATGATTAAATTTATCATATTGAATATGTTAAATCACCCACTATACCCAAAAACTTAAGCTAATGGTAAACGTAAATTTAATCCTATATAATATATCTCAACATAAACTATGAAAAGTTTATCATGTGATAATCAAATCATATGATTTATTGCAAAAAAAAAAAAAAAAGAGGTATATAAAAAGAAATTTCATATTTTAAAATTAAAAATTAAAAAAAAAACAGAAAATTCATACATAAAATCCTTGAGAAAAAATTAATTCACCTATAGCCAAAAGATTTTAGCAAAATAAAGTTAAAAAAAAAATAAGAAGGAAAAAAACAAGTTGCTTAAAATTTAAAATTAGAATTTCAATTCCATATATTACAATTTAGCATACCATAAGAGAAAATTGAGGAGTTTAGCTTTGCCAAATTCCTTGTATGCTTTCAGGAGCGAGATGAGGGAGGAATTAAAATTAAATGATCGATTGAGAAGAATTGCCTACCAACTTAATAGTTAAAGAATAATGTTTGGCATGTAATTCTTATTTTATTATCATTATTTCACATGTGTAGATATATTAAAGTAATAAAATTAAATAATTTATATGCCCATATTTAATTCAAATTGTATTTATTTCATTTTACCATTTATGTTTTTTCAGATTTATTTATTTTCATTAGATTTACTAAACCCATGCACGGAAGATCCATATGTTATTTTGATTCTAAAAATTCACATATTTATTAATAGATTTAGATATTAAATTTGGTTTAAAACTTATTTTGGTCTCCAAATTATTTGGTCCCTATACTTTGAAAAGTTATGTTTTGGTCCTTAAACTTTGTATAAGTTTGTAGTTTAGTCCCTCCTATTATCACTTTGTCTACTTTTACATTAAAAACCCAAGTTTTCAATTTATAATGTTGAGTAAATGATTCGTCTTTATAGTTTGATAGCAGAGTCAGATTTATATTTAAATTGAAAATAAAATGGATAAGACCACAAGAATAATTGTACTCGTTCGATTAAAAAAATGAAATAGCAACGATAAGAAAATCTCTTCTAAAAATTTAAAGAGTGGGGTGAGGGTGAGAGGGCTATGAAATTAAAGGCCCACTAAAAACTTGCCGATGTAAAACTAATTCTAAATTTGTATTAAAATTGAAATTGTAATATTCTTTATTCAAATCTGGAATTTATATTGTTTGAATGAAGTATTTATAGTTATAGGTAATATGACTAAATTGTCTGGCTTCAACTCAATTAAACACACTAGACTAAACCCACATTCTATAAAAGATCATTAAAGCCCAAAATCTAATATCCTCCTACATCACTTGCATTAGCCCGTATGAAGTAATTCGTGCCCAAAATCAATTTTTTTTGTTATCATTTTGATGAAAACTGAGATATTACATGTTATACTTTTGATGGGCTGATCTAAATACTGTGCTTCAAATACTGAATTCAAACACTCGAAATTTTTATCATTTTCTACTGCTTCATCTTAACAAGAAGACATTTTAGTGAGAATGAAAGCCCGTTTGAGATAGATTTTAAAAGTGCTTCTTAATGGTTGTTAAAAACAATTTTTATATTCATAAATACTTTTAAATACTTTCAAAATCTATTCTAAACAGATACTAAAATTTTAAGTTAATGAAGCATATTAAAATATATGAATGTGTAAATAGGGAATTAAATTAGAATGAGGAGATATTTTCAAGATATATTCTAATTTTGATCTTTTTGAAACTTATTTTTTTGGTAAGAAGCTTAGATAAAAATTCAAATTCAGATTGTCTTCAAATATTTGAAAATATATTTTTAACAATTTTGAATGACATAGCTTGAATTTTACAAATGTTAAAAATAGCCACGTAAGAATAATGTAAGTTTTTACCATAGAAAATAGTAAAAAAGAAGTAAGAGTAAATATTTTAAATGGAAAATATATTTCATATCATTTTCATTAATCAGACCTATCAAACTCTACATGTGATTACATAAAAACTAAAAAAAGCATAAACTGAATTTAAGAGAAAATTATGGATAAGGAGCAGTATGTTAAAGATAACGGGTTTCCACAACTTCATATTGATATGATATTGGGATAATCTAGTATATAGTCTCTTTCATTGACTATATGCTTATATGTTTTAGCCCTTCAGATTTTTTTAATACTTTATAGCCCATTTATTATGATAATTTTGAATATACCTGATTTGCCATTTTTTCATTTTTTTTCCTTTCCAATTAAGTTTTCTCTCTCCGGCATTTAATTTCCCTCATTTATTGCGATCTTAGTCCCAAATTTGAATCAATTTCACTCCATCTACGTTTCTCTTCCCCCTTCTCACGTTTTTCATGGTCTTCCCCCTTCTCACGTTTTCTTGGGGTTTTTTAAACATTCATCTTCATCTTTTTCTTTGAGTAGGTTTTAGGGTTTTCTTTTGAACGTTCATATCATTTACTTTTTCCTAACCTCGTTTCTTTCATTAGTCGTTTTTTTTTCTTTTCTTTTCTTTTTTTTTTTTCAGTTTTTCATTCATCTTGTTTATGGTGTTCATCTTTTTCGTGGTGATCATCTTCTTCGTTGTTTTCATATTTCCTTCATAGTTTTTATAAGTCCTTCATAGTGTTTATATTTCATTCATTAGCTTTTTTTCAATATTTTCCTTCATCTCCTTCGACATATTTCCGGTGAGAAATTTTGCCCCAGATCTGGTATAGTATAATATTCAAGCTCATACTGTACATTTTCATCTGTTTTGTTATTTCAACCATAGGTTTTTGGATATTTTTATGCAGTTTTGTTGAGAAGATCCACACCAACCCCAATGCGATGATTTAGTGGTGGTCGGATGGAGTATTATTGTTGCCGATTCATTTTCATGAGGAGACGAAGAAGAAACTCATATATGGTATAGTACATTATCAAATATTCAAACTGTACGTTGTTGAGTCTGGAGAATAAAAGAGAAGCTCAAATATGATATTGTATATTATGATATACTATTAATGTACGCTGATTAAGCTGGAGAAACTCGAGTATGGTATAATACATTAACAAATCTACAAACAATACGCACTAATTAGGCTGAAGAACGATGGAGAAGCAAAAAATACACTATCAAATATGCAAACCGTACGTTATTGAGACTGGAGAATAAAAGAGAAACTCAAATCTGGTATTGTACATTATCAAATACTATTACTGTACGCTGATTAAAAGTAAAAAAATTGGTATAGTTTAATATTGGATGTGCGTACAGTATCACTGTATATAATGTACATCGAAATAATTTTTAGAAGATTCACCGGAAAAAATGATTATCAATATTGAAAAGTAAAATTTGTTTTTTTTACGGTAGTTTTAATTTTTTTTTTCAAATTCTGATTTTCTCTCTTTTTTGTTTCTTTTAGATTTTTTTAATATTTAACGTTTCCTTAATTTAAGCATTTTCAATTTTCATTCTCTTTCTTCTTTCCTTCTTAATTAAGTTTAATAAGGGTTGTTTGGGTATTTTACATATCAAATAGGCTAAAAAGTATTATTATTTATGGGTTGGCTAAAAAGTATTAATTTAATTAAAAATAGGCTATCTACTAATATAACCCTATGATATTGGCCACTTTGGGTCTAGGCCCGCATGACTTTCCTTTTAGTTTCATCCAAAAGGTCTCATACCAATAGAGATGTGTCACTTCTTTTATATATGTATGATCATCCTATCTCATAACCAATATGGGATATTGTTCGCACTCCAACCGAGTTGAAAAAGAATTCCAAACGTGATTCTCTTCTTGGTTTGTTGACCTAAATTATTTGGGATTTAATCTGCCGCACCAACAACAAGAGTCATGAGAGAATAGAAGATTTCGTACACCATTCAATTTTGTTTTGGAAATAGCAGCAATACAAACCGTACTAAATTATATAAATAAATTATTAATTTAGCTACACGATGGTTTTTTTTAAGTATAAAAATCTAGATATTAATATCAAAACTCAATATTTCAATTTTTAAACTAGAAATTACAAAGTAAAAAATGTGTTATTGAATATTAATTAACATTTTAAAAACAATAAAAATAAACTTTCCATATAAAAGCGAAAAGAAATTATATATTCAAAATCTATCTTTTATCTTTTAAAAAACAAAAGAACATAAAAAAAAAAAAGAGTTAAAGAGAATCATGTGAGAAAGATTAAAGGGTGATAAATCAATATAGCCACATTTTGGGTCATGTTTAAGCAAATAGCCAGCATGGGGAAAAGTAAAAAAAATAGCCTCATCAATTTTAAATATATCAAGTTTACCCTTTTCGTATTTCGAGTAGAGTCTGACACTGACATCCGTATATTACGTATGTCTGACACTTCTGATATTTTTTACTTCCCAATATTTTCTTTCCCAATGAATCTTTTATTTCCCAATATTTTATTTCTCAACATTTTTATTTCCCAATGCATTTTTCTGCCAATTTTTTAGTATATTTTTACATTTCAATATTTTGTGTAATGTTTTATACTACATATTTCAATTTTAATTCATTTTTGTAGATCATTTTTAGTATATTGGGTACATCGTATTGCCATGTAATGTTTTGTCTTCTGGTATATTATGGGTACATCGTCCTGTATTTTGTGAGTACATTTGAGAAAATATAACGTATGTATAATATACATAATATACATGTCATTTAATCTGCAAATGAAAAACAAAAAATGTTAGTACACAAATATAAAATACAAAAAACACTCGATATGCAAACAAACTACAGAAAATGTATATCACGTATATTATATTACAGACTGTACGTTAAACAATACAGCAATACATGGTGAGGAAAATAGATAGTTATGTATATTATGTGTATTACAAACGATGCATTATGTATATTACAGATTGTATGTTAAGTAAAACAACATAACATGTTGAAGAAAATAGATAGTTATGTATATCATGTGTATTGCAGACGATGAGTTATGTATATTACAGACTGTATGTTAAGCAAAACAACATAACATGATGAACAAAATAGATAGTTATGTATATCATGTTTATTACAGACGGTGCGTTAAGTATATTACAGACTGTATGTTAAGCAAAACAACATAATATGATGAGCAAGATAGATAGTTATGTATATCATGTGTATTACAGACGGTGCGTTAAGCAAAACAATAGAACATGATGAAAAAAACGGGCAGTTATGTATATCACATATATTACAAAAACAATACATTTAGAGAATTATCCATCGTGAAAAAGAGACAGATAGAACGTATATTACATATATTGTAGTTATACTTTACGTGTATCACAGAAAACACTATTAGCAACATACATATATTACATAATACAAACTAAGAACAAAAAATAAGGAAATTTATGAAAAAATTCATAAAAGCCAAAAAAAAGTATACCTTTTGTCAAATTCATGCTATTCTTGGTTTAGATCTTCAAGATTTGCAAGATCTAAGATGAAGGAAAATTAACAACAACAAAAGATGAAAATATTTATGAAAAACCGAGAAAGAGACGAAATTGAGAGAGAGTAAATTTTAAAAATCTAGAAATTTGATGAGATGAATTTTGTAGAAGATAAAAATGGTGGATTTTTGAAGAAAAAGAAAGAGAGAAAAGAGAGAAAGAATGGAGGTTTGAATGAAATGAGAGGTAAAAGAAAATGAAATGAGAGAGAGAGAGAGAAAGCAAATCTATATCGTTAAAAAAAAGCAAATCTATAAAGAGAGAAAAAAAGGGGGGGAAACAAATTTGAGCGTGAAAAGAGAGGGGGAGAGAGAGTGAGGTGAGAGATTTTATTTTATTTTTATTTTTTATAAATCTGATTTGATGTGGTGATTTGATATAAGGGTAAATTGGTATTTTACTTTTTTCCTTATGACTATTTACATAAAAATTAATTGAAATGGACATTTGTTCAAAGAGGAGGTGAAATCTGGCTATCTACATTAATATGCCAAGATTAAACCATGTTATGATTTTATTTGTTTAAAAAAAATATAATTCAAGGGCATGGATATTGATAAGCGTCAGTCCCCTATTTTGATTTGAAAGAGGGTCAATTTCAACTGCTCCCAAATAGCTTCAGGGCTATTGATAGGCTGGGACATGAGAACTCTTCTTGGGGTTGTTGTGTTTGGTTTGGGGCTTTTGGGAGAGAGCGAAAACAAAATTAATTCAAATATGTTTTTAGTATGGAGGATAAAAAATAGGATTTTTCAAATTTTTCATGTTGTTTTTTTAAAAAGGGGTAAAAATTAGAATAGCCACCTTTTGGTGGGTTTTCATCAAAATTACACTTGTTTAAAACTAATCAAAACAGCCACTTTGTCTACTGTTCATCCCCATTTTGCCCCTCTCGTATATTGTGTATATTCTGACATTTCTGATTTTTTTCTTTCCTAATGCGGAAAAAATATTATTTTTATTATTTTCTCTTTCTTTTTATTTTAGGGTGAGGGTGAGAGGACTATGAAATTAAAGGGCTCACTAAAAACTTGTTGATGTAAAACTAATTCTTAATTTGTATCAAAACTGAAATTGTGATATTCTTTATTCAAATCTAGAATTTACATTGTTTGAATGAAGTATTTATAGGCAATATGACTAAATTGTTGGGTTTCAACTTAATAAAACAAGCTAGACTAAACCCAAAATCTAATATCCTCCTACATCACTTGCATTAACCCGTATGGAGTGATCTATGCCCAAAATCAATTTTTTTGTTATCATTTTGATGAAAATTGGGATATTACATGTTATACTTTTGATGGGTTGATCTAAATATTGTGCTTCAAATACTGAATTCATACACTAGAAATTTTTATCATTTTCTAATGCTTCATCTTAACAAGAAGACATTTTAGTGAGAATAAGGGCCTCTTTGAGATATATTTTAAAAGTGCTTCTTAATGGTTGTCAAAAATAATTTGTATATTCATAAATACTTTTAAACAAACGGACACTAAAATTTTAAGTTAATGAAACTTATTAAAACTAGTTGGCCAAAACGTGCATTGCACGTGTCATGTAGGTTTTCATATTATAGATTTAAAAGACGATTGTTCAACTTGTAAAATTTTTATATTAAGTGCGTTTTTTTAGAATTGATAATGAATAAGTGAAGATGTGTTTATTTATAAAAAAAATTGTTTGGAATTTAATCTCAATTGAATTTCTTTCTTCACGTTTCCAATCAATTCATCAAATAGATTTTTTTTTTGGTTAAGAATAAATATTTTAATTTATTGTAGTAATTATATTAATCCAAAATCGTAGGTTTTAGGGTTTAGGGTCTCGGCTTGGATAATTGAATAACTTAGCTATTTTTTTTTATTAACAATGTGGTCCTCCATTAACATGTTTGAAACTTTTTGTTCTTGGCTTGGTGAATGACTCATCAAGATATTGGTTGAAAATGGAATGGTTATTGCCTAAAGGGAATTGCCATATTTGATGTCGAGCTTTCTCACTTCTTCATAACCATAAGAAACTGATATTAGCATGTACCACATGAGATTCTTCAAATGAGTTTCGATTAAAGGAGGTTTAAACACGCTCAAAAGAGACCCAATGACCTGATAAAAAAGGAAAAATACAAAAGAAATTTTAAAACAAAACTCAATAAAAAAAAAGAGCAAGATAGAAAAACCCACTTAGATCAGCAGACTGAACATCTATAGCAGCAATGTGGAAGGCAGATTTGCAGTTGTAGACGGTGGTGTGCTCAATCTGCTAAAATGAATCCCTCTGTTTTAATCATCAAAATAATTAATAAAAGGTAAACATATGTGCTTGAAAATTTTCTTTTGAATAGCATGAACCAAATTTAGTTTCTGGTGCAATAAATACATGAAATTAAACCAAATTAAACAATTGAAATTGGAAGTTCAAGAGTTCTCCCCCACTTCTCTGCACCTTTCATAATATTAGTTGCCTTTTTTTCTCAAAGCATTTGTCTTTTGGTTTACTGTACATTAAATAAAAAAAATCTAAATTCAATGAATCTCAAGTTAACATTTCTTTGAGAGGAAAGAGAAAGTGATATTTATTTGTCAAGTCATATTTATTACCAATGTACTGTCTTACTCCATTTTTAATGGAAATTTTGAGAAGTTCAACGGAAGGAATGATGAGAGTTGAAAGGGGTATGGGTAATATGGGTATAAATGAAATAAGTAAGGCTAAATTTGGAACATAAAGTTTCTCCTATTATGTAGCCTTTTAAAGGAGTTATAGATATATGAATGTGTAAAATAAGGAATTAAATTAGAATAAAGAGATATTTTCAAGATATATTCTAATTTTGATCTTTTTAAAACTTATTTTGGTAAGAAGCTTAGAAAAAAATTCAAATTCAGATTGTCTTCAAATATTTGAAAACATATTTTTAACAATTTTGAATGACATAGCTTGAATTTTACAAATGTTAAAAATAGCCACGTAAGAAAAAAAAACGTAAGTTTTTACTGTGGGAAATAGAAACAAAGAAGTAAGAATTAATATTTTAAATGTAAAATATATTTCATATCATTTTCATTAATCAGACATATCAAACTCTACATGTAATTACATAAAAACTAAAAAAGCATAAACTGAATTTAAGAGAAAAATATGGATAGGGAGCAGTATGTTAAAGACAACGGGCTTTAACTACATGATGGTTTTTTTTTGAAGTATAAAAATCTAGATATTAATATCAAAACTCAATATTTCAATTTTCAAACTAAAAATTACAAAGTAAAAATTGCGTTATTGAATATTAATTAGCATTTTCTTATAAAAGAGAAAAGAAATTATATATTCAAAATCTATCTTTTATCTTCTTAAAAAAAAAAGAGTTAAGAGAATCATGTGAGAGAGATTAAACCATGTTATGATTTTATTTACTTAAAAAAAAAATATAATTCAAGGGCAGGGCTATTGATAGACGTCAGTCCCCTATTTTGATTTGAAATAGTGTCAGGGCCATAAATATATTATATTATAGTAACTCCCCGTTACAAGGTAATTTGAGCTTGTGTATGAGCTTGTACTCACCGTCCTACGTGTCACTAGTCCATTGGATTCCTAGGTTAGCACACACCTCATCATTCTTTTTTTAGTGTTTTCAAAAGCTAATTGTTCATTTAATATAATAATTTAAAATATATTTCATTTTAAATGTGACTAAAATCACTCAAATAATAGAATATTATTTTAAATATATCTTGAAAAATAGTTAGCACGAGTAAAACATTTTATCTTTTTAAATATTAATTTTGAATTAAACTACAGAATTTCATTCTTATCCCTTTTTAAGAACTTATATTTTATTTTTGTTGGAATTAAATTGATTAAAATATTTTAAAAATACAT
This sequence comes from Gynostemma pentaphyllum, assembly GCA_028015215.1. Taxonomy (NCBI): domain Eukaryota; kingdom Viridiplantae; phylum Streptophyta; class Magnoliopsida; order Cucurbitales; family Cucurbitaceae; genus Gynostemma; species Gynostemma pentaphyllum. The sequence continues at coordinate 67,744,970 of CM051355.1, read as the reverse complement.
ACCTAAATTTAAATACTTATCCCTCGATATTTTTTAGCTTAGAATGTAACTAGCTTTTACCACGTGCGATGCACGAATGTTTTTACCATGTGCCTTTATAATCTCATGTATTTAGTTCTTTGCTGATGTAGATTAACGTCTTTTTTCTCCCTTTTTTGTGTGTTTGCAATACAGATTTTAAATTGTTTTTTTTCCTTCTTAAGAATGTGCTTTGGAAGTCTTGCACTTAAAAGTATGTCTTATATTTTATTTTATTTTTCGTCGTACTTTTTGGTTTCTGTGATCACGTCCTGATGGTCTTTTGAAAGTCTTGCATTTAATAGTATGTCCTATAATCATAATTTCTTCCAACTTGAAAGCCAAATTATAATTAAAAACCCCTCTTTGAGATTACATTTTTAGAATATTAAGGTTCTTTGTCATAATCTCATTTGCAATATATATAATATTTTTTATTATTTTTAGTTAGGGTTCATATACCTATTTCATAATAATATATAGTAATTACATTATTAAGGCTAATGCAAGCTTTTAGTTACTGAGGGAGAAATTGACATAGTGGAGATTGACAAAATTGATAACCCAATATTTCTCTACGAAAGATCGTCTTTGTTACTCGTTGCAATTTCATTCGTACTTTCTTTGAGATTTTCTTTGATCAGTGAAGGAGTTCTTGTATTGAATTGAACAAGTGTCACAACACTTTAGTTCACAATATTTCTCACAAACTTAACAATAATTTTCAACTCTCTCTCAAGGCCAAAGTACACTACACTTTCTCCAATTGAGTTACAAAATTCATATTCTTCCCCTTGATGAAGGATAAATCCAAAACTTATTTATTTATTTTTTAAAAATAAACACAAAACATAGTGAATCAAGCCTCGGTGCTTGATTTAAAGCTCAATACTTTTTTGCTTCTTTAACTCTTGGTATTCTTTCCATTTTCCCCTATTTAAATAAGTGTTCGAACTTGAACGATCATGTAAATAAATTGATTTGTTTGAATTCGTTAATGTCTTTTCCCTTTCTTTTTTTGAAACGTGAGTCTGAATTGTGACTTGTTTTCTAAAAAGGAAAAGGGAGGGTCTTTCTGGTTTCTTCGGATTTGCCAGCTATTGGACGAAGTAAGTGTAAAAAGAAATAATACTTTGACTAATAGAAAAAAGTTGGACATTGAATGCCCATTAGAAACTGAAAATGAAATTTTAGAAACTAAAAATGGAAAGATATAAGAAGTAAATGGATCATGAGGGACTCAATCCGAGTCTAGCCTTCTTTTAAGCTCTCTAATCTCATCATTTTGCTCACTGTTCTTGTAAAGATTCGAATTTTCTCAAATCTTTAAATCAGAATAAACAGCGTAAGACTTTATTTTTATAAAAATTTGGCGTGGATCCATTTAAAATATGGACTACCAAAACCTGTTTACATGGGCCCATTTCAGAGAAAGTAAAAACGAAAAAGTACATACTTCATTTCATGACAAAATCAAAGGAAATAAACTCGATAATATGTACAACAAGTCTTAGGCTCTCATGAGCCACAAAATATAAGTTTAAAGACAATAACATATAATGTTTCAACTAGCATTCATAAAATGCCCCAAAATATACATGTAAGCCCGTGTCCACAAAGCCATCTGCTCGCAATCAAACAACACCACCTCCACGACCTCGCCCTCTCCCACGAGTATTACCTGAAAAAGTTTAAGTGTAGCAACATTAGCATAAAAATGCTAGTGAGAATAAGATGGATGCAAGCACTTCTATGGACCGAATCCCATATCGGAAAATGTGTCCAAAAATCCTATTGTGCTCTTACTACCCATTCAATATTCCCAAGTACTTTACATAAGAAAAACAATCTCATTCTACTATATCGTAATTTCGAAAAGTAAACATTCAAGCTCGTAAAATAAAGTACTAAAGCATAACAAAGTAAATTTCTATCATTTACGTTATTCCACACCTTATTTCACATTGTGACCATATTGTCACATTTCATAATTCAACTGTGACCACTTGTCACCAATCACAAACCACACCGTGACCTCACTGTCACCAATCACAAATCATACCGTGACCTCACTGTCACCATACACAAACCATACCGTGACCTCACTGTCACCAATCACAAATCATACCGTGACCTCACTGTCACCATACACAAACCATACTGTGACCTCACTGTCACCAAACACATTATCACGCGTATCATAACGCCATACGTACTACTCCCCTTTGGTAGTACTAAATAGCGAATCACATCGCTAATAATATCATACTAACTCAATTCCATACGAAGAATCTCTCCAAAGTTTCTTTTAACTATCTTATAACCACTCGAAATAAACGGAGTATCTAATACTCTTCTCCAATTTCCAGAATCTAATTCTCCTCGAGAATATAACTTAATCCACCAATAACATCTTACTTTAAATAACACAAAACTTAACTAGTTCTTTCCTTATGCACTTTCCTTAACTCCCAATTATATATCTTCTTGGATAAATTCTAAAATCTAATAACCCTCTTAACCTCAATCGAACATAATCGTCAAGCAATTTGAAAACATAAAAGTAATCACAACCATTTTAAACTCACCTTATAAAAGAAGTCAACTCCTAATCACCGGTTGACCAAAATTCACGATCGATGCACAAAACCTATAATTAAAATACACCTAAAGTATATTAATTTAACGAAATGAACAACGATCGTCACGATATTAAAATAAAAGACAAAACACCCCGGAAATGCCCCATGAAGCCCACGGCCCAAGGGGAGTTAAAGGTGGAGTTGGTTTTCCGGATTTTTAAGCACTTTAAAAGTGTTTCGAGTTGGTTTCGGGCACTTTGGAGGTTGGTAACATCAATGGGTAAACGTGATTTAGGGTTTAGGCCAAAAGTTCAATCCTGAACAATTATGAAAAACATAAAAACATATCATTTGAAAAACCCTAAGCATCAACAAATAAGAGAAAATCCAAAAGAAATGGCTTTTGGTTCATACCCGATTCTAGGGTTTAGGTTTAGTTCTAAATATACATAAAACAACTCCCTCGATCTAAATCTCCGAGTTCCCGAGCAAGAAATGGAAGATTAAAACCAAAAACACCATTAAAACACTATTTGAAGCTTTAGGTTTTGAACTTTGACATACCTTAAAGCCTTGAGAGAAAGGATGGAAAGTTCGATTGTTAGGTTGGAAATGATGCTCGGGCCCGTGGCTATCCAACGCAACCGAAATTGTGACGATTTGGCAAGAAACGAAGAAAAGCCAAAAATCTCTCTTCTCCCTTTGAAGTTCACGGCAATGAGAGGAAGAAAATGAGAAGATTTGTCTAATTTTTGCTTAATAAAGGAGAAGGATGAATAATGTTTAGATATTTAAGAATTCCGGAAATGACGCCTACGTCCTTTATTTGTCTTAAGCCTTTAAAACGAAATCCGAAGCACTTAAACTAGCCCAATGGTGATTAATAATTATTAATTGGCCTATTAATAATTATTAATACCATCGAAACTAATTTAGGCTAATAAAACAGTTAAAAAGGTTTCCGAACGAAATTAACTATTTAACTCTAAATAACTAATTCTAGAATTATCTTTAATACTTTAAATAAACAAATAAATAATTAAAATAAAATAATAAAATAAAAATTTTACCTCAAAATAACGGGACGTTACAGTTCTCGAGTAGGACGAGCTGGAGTTTCTACAACTATGCATTTCTTGCTTCTTCAAGCAGCGAATTCTTTTCTTTAAGTTCCTCCAGATGAAGGTCGTCATAAGCTCTTCCTTCAATTGTTAGCTTTCACTTCAACTTCTTATTTTTAGCAGACTTCTTGTTTAGGAGGAATTAGTTACCACCATTTTTCCCTTTAGAGCATCGTTCTCTTTATGTAGTCTGTCCGTTTCTTTTTCTTTGAACTCCAGATTGATGCGAAGGATGACGATTTCTTGTTCTGGTGTCCAGTTTGATGGAGAAGCTAATAAAGAAGAAGACTCTTTTTTTTTTAAGAGAGTTCGTGCATGAGAGTTTCTTTTTAAATAGCGTGGAGGTCATGGGGGATTTCCATACTTTTAGGGTTTTTAATTAAGGATAGTTTTGTTCTCCGAGAATCTAAAGCGATTTAATCTTTTTTTCCTTCATACTTTATTGTTCAACTGATTGTCTTCTGATCAAATAGCTCACTCTTTCTCTCTCTCTCTCTCTCTCTCTCTCTCTCTCTCTCTCTCTCTCTCTCTCTCTCTCCTCTCTAACAAAAGTGTATATGTTACATATATTTAGAGAAATGGACGTTTAACAACCGAGAATATATGTAGGTTTTTTTTAATATATCTCAGCCACCCCAGCTAGAGTGTAATATATCTCAACCTCAGGCTCCGACTGATACATCCACTACATTTCCTCAAACGGAGTATTATAACTCTCACCATTGAACTCATGTATTTCAGTTTTTGTTACACATCATTATAACTATAGCTAAATAAAAGCATCATTACACACCTAGATAAAAGTAGAAGGTTAAAAAACGTATTGTTTTACTCTCCCACATATGAACGTATGTCCTACTTCCTATCTTAGCCTTAAGATCTCTAATAATTAAACATTTAAATTCAATCAAATTAAATATATCATACTTCCTATCTTAGATAGTTTGTCATATTAACGTACAAAAGCATCCTACCGCCAAAGATATGCTTGATTTGAAAAAGAAAATTGGTAAAAGAAATTAAAAAAAAAACAACAAAACAATAAACTACCCTATTCATTCCTACTTAATTATCAGCATTCTCAATAGGTTCCATCAATTGTGTGTAATCGGGGACAAACGAGGTGAGAAAAATTGCTTCATTTATTAAACGAGGCAGGGTCGGGGCGATGGGATTTGATCTTATCGAGGACCTAACCCTAATTAAGATTATTTTTTTAAAAAAATCTTCCCATCTGGAACCTGTCCACCACCCCCTGATAGTGTATGGAGAGCCAGAAAGTAAATGGTATTGTGGTTTTCAATACACATCATTATAACAACGCCTAGATAAAAGCATCATCACAAGCGTCCTACCTCCAACACTTAGCTTGGTTTGAAAAATAAAATTTAGTAAAAGATTTCTTAAACCTAGTTTCATCTTCATCCCCTCAAAAGTTATTTCTTTAGTGATTGTTTTCTTAGGTATATAAATTTTGTGTCTATTCTATTCCCCTCTGAAAAAAAAGGATGTGAGCAAATTGTTTTTTTAAACTAATTAGAAAAAAATATTTATATTGAAAATTGTTATAAACTCATATACTGGAATACATATATATGATAAATGTTCTCAATGTGTGGACAAACTCATCACTGTACATAAGCGTCTACCTCTAGAGCTTGGTTTTATTTGATTTATTCTTTTTTTTTTTGGCTTTTTTTAGTTCAATAAATTATTGAACGGCTATTTGAGTTTTTTTTTATTTTAAAAAATCTTATATTTTAGTAATTAATACTGAGATGATTTTCATACAAGAATTCCTATGTTTAAGCAAGAATGAAAATGATAGGAAAAATGAGAGAGAGCTTCTTGTATTCACTTAGTTCAAAATTACAGATTACAAGGAAAAATCTTCCAGCTTAGTCTATAATGAAAGAATACAAAAGCTATTTATACTTCCTCTCAAAGCTAATGACTACTAACATATTCCTCAACCTTCTAACCGAATTCCTCAAGTTAATAGCTAACCAATCCTTAACTGATTGAGCTCAAATTCATAAAAAAAATCTCCACCTTTGAGATTCAATCAGAAACATTTAATGTTTGAAGTTCACTTGTTACAATATTCTGGATTTTCAGTCATCCCAGATAGCTTCATACAGTGTAAAAGCTTAGAAGAAGCTAATGGCTTTGTCAACATATCTGAAGCATTCTCTGAAGTATGCACTTTGCAAACACTAACAGTCCCTTTCTTTGATGAAATTTAACTTCATATCAACATGCTTTGTTCTATTGTGAAATTGTTAGTTCTTCGATAAGTAGATTGCACTTTGGTTGTCACAGTATATAGGAACAGATCCTTGTGTGAAACCAAAATCCTCTACAAGACCCTTCAGCCAAACACCTTCCTTCACTGCTTCAGTAAGAGAAATGAATTCTGCTTCTGTTGATGATAAGGCAACAACTGATTGTATAGATGTTTTCCAACTTATTACATTCTTATAAAAAATAAACAAGTAACCAAATAGTGATCTTTTATCAATATCACCTGCATAGTCAGAATCCACATAACCTAATAGACCTTCTGCATTTTCTTCCTACTGTGTAAACAACAATCCAGTGTTCTGTGAACCCTTTAGATATCTAAGGATCCACTTTACTGCCTCCCAGTGCTTCTTTCCAGGTTTTTCCATGTATCTACTCACCAGGCTTGCCCCATATGTCAAGTCAGGCCTTGTGCATATCATCAAATACATAAGATTGCCCACTGCACTTTCATAAGGAACTGTCTTCATGTATTGATTGTGTTCATAATCTTCTATTTCAGGTGAATTATTAGCTGAAAGCTTGAAATGTTGTGCTAAAGGAATTGTCACAGGTTTAGGATCTGACATTTCAAGCTTTGAGAGGACCTACTGAGTATATGACATTTGGCTTAGGAAAATCTGCTTTTTCATTATGTTTCTGCATATCTCCATGCCGAGAATTTTCTTTGCTTCTCCTAATTCAGTCATCTCAAACTCTGTCTTCAAGAGCTGCTTAATCACTTGCAACTTTTTCTTATCTTTTCCAGCCAGCAACATATCATCTACATATAGTAAAAGATAAGTTGTTCCCCCTGCTTTTGAAGTTCTGGTGTAAACACAACTGTTATAGTCACTTCTCTCTTGAACCCAATCCCCAGCACATAATTATCAAACTTATGATACCAACACCTTAGAGGAAAGCAGTCAAGATCTTTCTTCTCTTCTTCTTGATAGCCCATAGGTTGCTCCATGAAAATGGTTTCTGTCAAATTTCCATGGAGGAAAGCAGTCTTTACATCTAATTGATGTAATTCAAGGTCTAATTTTGCTGTGATAGCCAAAAGTAATCTGATTGAGGTGTGTTTAACCACAGGGGAAAAAACTTCATTATAGTTTATTCCTTCCTTCTGGGAGAAGCCATTTGCTACCAACCTGGCCTTGTATCTGGGCTTCTGGACTCCCTCAATTCCTTCCTTCAATTTGTATACCCATTTAGAGGCTATGAGCTTTCTGTTAGTTGGTCTTGGAACTAGTCTCCAAGTATCATTCTTGTGAAGAGATAGTCTTTCATCATCCATTGCTTTAATCCATTTGGTTGAATTTAAGTAATTTATTGCTTCATTGAAGATCTGTGGTTCATGTCCTGCATCCAGTGATGAGGTGTTGAGGACATAGGCTATTATATCAGCTTCACTGAACCTTGCTGGTGCTTTAATCTCCCTTCTCTATCTATCCCTTGCCAAGGTATAAGCAGAAAGATCTTCTTGTTGTTCAAGGTTCTCAGACTCATAGTCTGATGTTTTAGAGATGTGGCTTCAGCATGTTGAACAGGTCTCATTTCCTTAACTTGAGGTGTTTCAAGCTCCACCTCAATTGAGTTTATCTCAGATTATTTCCCTGGTCTGTTGGTTGTTGATGTCTCATCAGTAACATACATTTGAGCCTACCTGAAAGTTATATCTCTGCTTGTTATGATTTTACCTTCTCTTGGATACCAAACTTTGTATCCCTTTACCCCTTCAGGGTAACCCAAAAACATACATTTGAGGGCTCTAGGCTTCAGTTTTCCCTATTTCAAAGGAATGTAGGAATCACACCCAAAAATTTTGAGGTTGGACAGATCTGGTGGATGCCTGGACCATATTTCTTCAGGAGTTTTAAACTCTATGACAATGCTTGGACACTTATTTATGGTGTAAACAGCAGTAGAAGCTGCTTCTGCCCAGAATTTTTTAGGAACCTTTGTATCAGATAATAGACACCTTACCCTCTCCATGATTGTTCTATTTATACGCTTAGCCACCCCATTCCGCTGAGAAGTGTCTAACAGTCTTATGTCTTGTGATACCTTGTTCTTGATAGTAGGAAGCCTTGTGATACCTTGTTCTTGATAGTAGGAATTGAATTCCTCCCTATAATATTCCAATCCATTGTTAGTTCTAAGATACCTCACATGTCTACCTGTCTGTTTTTCCACTTGGTTTTTCCAGTTCTTAAACTTGCCAAGTGCTTCATCTTTTGTTTTAAGAAAATAAGTGTGAGACTTTCAAGAGTAATCATCAACAAAAGATATAAAGTACCTTGAGCCACTGAGAGATGGAGTTTGAATTGGTCCCCACAAATCTGAGTGAACATAGTCAAGGATGCCTTTTGTGATATGTTTTCTCTTCTGAAAACTGAACCTCTTGGTTTTGCCAAAAACACAATGTTCACAGAAGTTCAGGCCTTGTTCTGTCCCTCTTGGTAGAAGGCCTTGCTTTGTCAATTCAGGAAGACCCCTTTCACTTACATACTCTTTTATGCCACAAATTGCTGTCATCAAGCTGTTTTGTTGTTGCACCAGAGCTGCATTAGGAATGGTTACTCCATTTATCACATACAGGCCATTAATCTTTTCCCCTCTCAATATCACTTTGGAGTCTAAAGTCACCTCCAAGATTCCTCCTTTACCAGCATACTCACATCCTTAAGAATCAAGCATCTCCAATGAAATCAAATTCCTCTTCAATGTTGGAACATACCTCACATCTTCAAATGTTCTTATAGAACAATCTCTAAGTTTCAATTCCATGGATCCTACTCCAATAATATCACAAGTATTATTGTTCCCCATGTACACACAACCCCCACTCCAGTCTTTATATGTCTTAAACCAGGCTTTGGATGGTGTCATATGGTATGTGCACCCTAAGTCTATGACTCAATCTTGAGAGTCTTCTTTATCTAATTTACCATTGTAGTCAATTGTTGCTAGAGCTTCTGAGTAGTTAAGGAGATCTTCATTTGTTCCTTGATCTGTTCTTGATGCCTCTTTGCCTTTTGGATTTGCATATCCCAATTTGTTAGGACAATTTCTTTGAAATGTCCTGGCTTGTGACATATGAAGCATCTCCACTTCATCTTACCATTTTGCTTATCATTCTTGAAATTCTTGCTGCTAAAGTTGTGTATCTTCCCTTTGGTCTTGACAAATATTCCTTCACCATGAGTAATTTCTCTTTTCTCAATCTGAAGTTCCAATTCCTTTGTCTTCAGTTCTGATATGACAGATTTCAGAGAAATTTCACTTCCTCCATACTTCATTACAGTTTTGACTTCTTTGTAGGCATCTGGCTAGGAATTCAAAAGAAATATAGCTTCTGACTCTTCACCAAGTCTTTCTCCAGTGCTGCAATTGTCATTTTCTTGAATTCATCAAGGTTAGGTCTCCATTTTGAAGTTAAATAATCTTTCCTTCAAGAACATCTTGTTAGGCAAGTCTTTGATTGCATATAGTGATTCCAACTTTGTCCAAATCTCATGCAGTCTCTTCTTCATTTACTAATCGCGGTCCATTATCACTGAGATTCAAGATGAGTATACTATACCCCGTGCCTTCAATCTATTCTTTTTCTTCAGGTTTCAATGTCTCTGGGAGTGTCTTTGGATCTTGAATTGCCTTGACAGCCTTATGTTGATTTAGTATTGCCTTGATCTTCTTTTTCCACAGACCATAATCTCCATCTCCATTGAATTTTTCAATCTCATATTTGATGGATGCCATTGATGGTGGGTTTTGGAGGTTCTGGGAAGATAGCACAACCTAGCTCTGATACCAATTTTGAGATGATTTTCATACAAGAATTCCTTTGTTTAAGCAAGAATGAAAATGACAGAAAAAATGAGAGAGGGCTTCTTATATTTACTTAGTTCAAAATTAAAGATTACAAGGAAAAATCTTCCAGTTTAGTCCGTAATGAAAGAATACAAAAGCTATTTACACTTCCTCTCAAAGCTAATGACTATTAATAGATTCCTCAACCTTCTAACTGAATTCCTCAAGTTGACAGCTAACCAATCCTTAACTGATTAAGCTCAAATACATAACAAATACATAAAAATATGTTGTTTTAATAACTTCCTTTCATCTTCATCTAGGTGAGACGAAGGAAAGAGGATGAGAGGGGGAGATAGATTGATTAGTTTCAATAAAGTTAATTGTAATTACTTTGATAAAATAATTTAGTTAGGCTTGTTTTTATAATTGTGTTTTGATTATATAGTTTGATTGTGAAATTGATTTCCTAAAGTAGTTTATCAATTGCTTGTCATTTTCCAATTCTTTTCATCTAGTATTTAGTTTTTCAAATTTAAAATTTTAATTATAAGATAATACTGAAATTATAGTTTTAATGTTGTTTTGATGGTAGATATTGAAAATAAATGTAAACAGCAAACGATGGATATTGTATGTTAAGAACCTTTTCTAAATACTAAAACTTGAAATTGTAGGAAACTAAAATGGGTTATTTATTTATTTATTTTTAAATAAAACTATTATGAAAAATCACTAAATAAATCTACTTTTCATGGCTTTTGGAACTAATATTCTCTCTTCTGATTTAGATTAAAAAAAACCGTTCTTATTTTGATCTAGTGAGCATGCTGATTTTTAACCATCCCTAATCAAATAAAAAATTGAGATTATTTATAGTTCCAACATAAAGTCTCTCACACTTGTGTAAATGGGCCCCCACCATTCTCTTCATTTTTACTAGAATCACGGGCCTTGTCTCCGAATAGACGGGCTAAAATCATTGGTGTTGCCTTGTAAAAAAATAGATGGGCTTTATGTTCAAGGCCCATCTATTAAACCCATTCTCTTCCCATTTGATTCCAGTCAATAGCTACAATATAGTGGCATTCTCTCAATCACTATTAATTAGCATTCAATTATATACCCTGCATATTAAAGTGGGGAGGAGAATCTTGAACCTTCGATCTAAAGAGAAGGCAATAGATACCCAACCAGTTGAACTACATTCCTGTTAACATGTAATTTACTTATCTGGTTATTATGAAAAGTCTATTTAAGAGGGACTCAATTAATAGAAAACGAAATACATTGTTCTTAAGAATGAAATGAAATGAAATATTTATGTTTTTTTTAGTTTTTATGTAATTACATGTACAATTTACTAACTCTTATGAATGAAATGTGAAATATATTTTCCATATAATTTTTTTTTCTCTTTCCTAACAATAAAAACTGCAGCAGGATGATTTCTCTTCCAAATTATAAGTATACAAGTAGTCAAGTACTAATTATTTCCACATTCAAAGCAAAAAAGCAACGGTCTCTCCCACTTAAGACCCGTTTGAAATGGTTTGTTAAAATGTTTTTTTTTAATCGTTGTCAAAAACATTTTCTATATTCAAAAACACTTTTAAACACTTTCAAAAGTTATCCCAAACGAGCACTTACATGAAAATATTTTAGTGTTGACGTGTTTGGGGACCTTTGATTGATCATGAAAATATGAAAACATCACATTTCTAGCCCGTTTCATTATCAAGAAAAACTTTAACTTTGGATTTGAGGAATAAGGTCATAGAGGGGTTTTTTTTGGGAGTCTGTTGAGAAACCGGAGATATTGAGGTTTAAAGAAGGGAGAATATGAGTTTTGCTTTTGATACTACACGTTTGTATAAATGTAATATTTATGATTATTGAAAACTATTTTAACTTTACCATGCTGATAATTTTTGGCATGGCTTAAATTTTTTGAAAAGTAGAAATAATAAGTAATTAAATTTTTTATTTATAATGCTATGTCATAATTACTTCACATTGTAATCATTGATTGACTGACTATGATATTGATAATCACTTCACGCCATGATCATTGATCTATATGTTAAATTATTATTTGGAGTCGGGTTGTTACAATTTTTTAATTCCTTTCTTTTCGATTACAACTTATTATTATTTATTTCCTTAATAGTTGAGAGATTTTTAATCTCTTTACGGGCATTCTCTCTTGTAGAGAATTTAGAATGGACCATTTTTTAAAGCTTTTCGATTAAAAAGTCTTATTTTATAATTTTTTTTATGGGTATATCCTCCATTAACTCATATCAGTCATTTTGAAATTAAAGGCCCACTAAAAACTTGAATTAGCCCAAAATCAAATTTTTTTTTTCTCATTTGGATGAAAACTAAGATATTTCATGTGATACTTTTGATGGGCTTCAAATGCCGAATTGATATTTCTATCATTCTTCAACTGGTTTTTGCTTTTGAATTGGGCCCATCATCATTTGCTCAAGCCCATCAACATGAAATACAATCACCATGCCCATCTTTATTCGAATTGGGCCTTTTGACTTAAAAAATGAAAAAGAAAACTTTGACTTTGACTTTTGCTTTTGAATTGGGCCTTTAGACCCATCATCATTTGTTCAAGCCCATTAACATGAAACATATTAACCCAATCCCCATCTTTATGCTGGATTAAAAAAAAAAATTGTAACCGAAATTAATTTCTCCAAATTGGGCCCCTTTTTGTTTCATAGTCTTAGCCCAATGTTAAGCCTTCTTCCTCAAAATTCGTCAATCACTCCATCTTTATCAGCTTAAGGGTGAAATTAATATCCAATACAGCTCTTGAACTCTATTTTGTATAAAATTTCTTGTACTCTTAGGGTTTTAATTTTTTTAATGATATAAAAATAATATGAGTAATTAATGTGTTAAAGAAGAAAATGTGTTTAACTATTAATAAATAAGCTAGAAATAAAGGTAAGAATTGTTATTCTTTTATAATTATTAGAACTCGTAGACTTCAAGTTTAATATCATTAGGGAGTTTTAGTTTTAGTTTTTTTTTTTTTTAAATATTTATAAATATAGTAAATATTTTAGTATGATAATAAATTATTGACGGTAAATAGTGGTAATCATGATGATTAGATATCAATATATGAATAATAATATATAGATTAACATGCTCAATTGGCTATGTATACACGATACTTTTAATACATTTTAATTTTGAAAAAGTTCCATCATTGTTTTTTTAAGTCTATTTTCTCTTTAATTACAATTATAAGATAAATTGAAAACTAAAAATTTCAACAACAATCAGAATATTTGAGAATCTAATCTTTAAAAAATTAATTAATTAATAAAAAACTCTACATCAACTATAAATAAAAGTGGTGTATATCATATATTATAAATTCTCAAATATCCAAGATTGGGTATCAAGTTAAAAATTGTACTATACTACAGTAGCATATTTCACCTCCAATTCTCAATAAACATCTATCTACTTGAGAATTGTGAATTGAACCATTATTTTATTTAAGTTACATGAATCAATATTCAAAGGATAAAGTGGATTTAGATAAAATGACGTTTGGTTTGCAATTTTTGAAAAAAAAAATCTGGATCCTAACTCAATTTTTAAACTAAATTATGAATTCTTGTTTTTTATGAATTCAAAAAATCCCAATCCATTTCACCCAAAATGAAAACACGGGATTTGCATTTAATGAAATAACATGTGGGGACGCATCAGCTCTCATTTGTATCAACTCCTCCATCCCTGAAGTCTCGTACAAAATCCCCCATCCTAAAATGAAATCTCGTGGCATCCATTGAACCCATCAGAGCTTCTTCAACACAAGCATCGGTCTCTTCTCTCCGATTCTTCGTTCAATTCGTCAACATACACAGGATTAGTTGTCTACTTTATTTCTTCCCTTGTCAGAGTTTCTTCATCTTCATTCAATTCAAGTAAACAGTCGAAAAACGATGGAGTTATTGGAGGTGAAAAAGATGGCTTCGATTGAGGTCTGATTATCCATTGTTGCTACTTTATTTTCCATTCTTGCTTTCTGATTTCAGGCATCATAACCTTATGAGTTATTCGTTGTATATTTGCTTGTTAGAATAAATCCCTATTTATTAATTGTTTCTTAACCCAAGTTCAGATTATTGAAGAGGTGAAGTTATTCTACCAAATTGAGTTGAGTTATCAATATTTTTTTACATAACCATTCTCATTTCACTTTCATTTGTCAAAAATTCCCTATTTAGAAGATTCATAAATCCCTATTTATTAATTGTAAAGGCTGGCTATTCTTAAGCCTATTGTTTTATGAGATTGAATATCAATGATTTTTTCAATTCTTTTTCTCGAGCTACAAGCTATTTAAAATCTATATTATAAAGATTGATATTATATGTTGTTGTGTTTTCTCTTCTATTGTCATGACCGGTGCATCAAAGTCTATTATCACTCCTTGTATAATTCATAGTTATTTTTTTTTTGTAATATTCGTCTTGAGAAATGGATTTGGACATGGAGAAGAGCATTTATACAATTCTCAATTTTGGTCATTCGAAGTCGATGAACAATTGTGAAGCAAACTTCTTCTTTTTTTGTTCTTATGGATACTTACCCTATTTGTAATTTATAATTTAAATCCCACAACTATTTGACCTTTTAATCAGATTTCATTTGTGATGAGGGATAATTCGTTACTATGTAAATATGTTCTTATTGAAAGCATGAATAAATTGGGTAAAAGCTGCCATGCTTTTGGCATTTTCATAGTTGATAACCTGAAGAACTTTACTATCATACATATTCTAAGTTTATGATTTGGCTAGTCTGATAGTTCATGATGTCCTGTAAAACTTACTGCTCTTTCTGAGTTCTGTTGTTTTTTTCCCTTAATAATTATTGACCTGAAGTTTTTAACATTAAAAAGTCTTGATCCTGTTGTTGCATGTTCATTTGATGATTTGATGAAAGATTTTTGTTTAGTGTTAAACTTATAATAAACATTATCACATAATCTGATTGGTCTTTGTCCAGTCTCTCTTATATTAATTCTCTTGAAAGTCTTGTTTCTTTTATATGTATATGTTTATATCTTGCTTGCTTTGCTGGGTGCTTTATTGAACTATATACACTAAACTTTGATTCTCTCTCAATAGTGTATTCAATTAAATAAGAGGAGGTGCATATAGTAGATTTCAAAATTATTTTTTTTAAGTTAATGATGTATTTTTCTTTTGATAGGTTCAGAAACTATCATGTCAATTTCATGGGGACGTAGTTCAATTTGGAAATTCCGTTATTGACATTCAAAGGTTCCTTAAGAGGACTAAGCACGAAAGTATTTGTGGGTCGAGGAGAGTGACTAGTGATTCTTGTGGATCTTCTATCTATTGCAAGAATTCTGATATTAAGCTTGTAATTCACATAAATTTTGTTTTTCTATTCCCCTTTGTGTTGTTGCATCTTTATTTCATTATCCGGGTTAGACAAAGATTGAGGATTTGGCTAGTGCTATATTATTTGTCTATACAAGCTTCCATTCAAAATCTAAATTGGGATTTGGCTTGTATGGTATAGTCTTATTCATTTTGCTTAATATCTTATCATGTTGATGTCTTTTGAATTGGAAATAAGTTTGAATGTTTGGTGCCTGATCGTTTTCTTCATCTAAATTAATCTTCTAGTTCAAATTATAAATTGTATGCTACTTTCAAGCCTTTCATTTTTTTTTTCATTTTTGTTACTTAAGAAACACACAAAGTGAAGTGCATAAAGTTATAAATGTCACAAAGAGGATTCTTATCACTTTTGGTGTAACAAAAATTGATGAAGAAAGTAAAGTCAAGAATGAATTGAATAGTTTTCAATTGCATTTAGAGAATATTGCCATTTTTAAAAATTTTCATATGTGCTCCCCAAATTCCTATAAAATCTTCTTTGAAAAAAAATAATCTTATAAACTATCCGTTGTTGGATATTCATTATTCTTCAAATAACGAGTCAGGTAGAGAATGAAGTAAATGAGGGTGAGAAAAGGTTGAGAAAGAGAAGAGGTGATAATTTTACAAGATCAATTCGAGTGAGATTATAATAAGCATATTCACAGTAATTAACATAAGATTAGCTTTTGGATTACATTTATCTTTTATTTCATTTTGATTGTATTTGCTTAAAAAAAATGTTTGACCCGTCAAGTTATCGATTCACTTTTGGATTGTATTTGGATTTTCTTTCTTGTGAGAGGAAAATGTGTGAAATTTCATGCAACATCTGACAGTTTGAGAGGAAAGGAAAAGCAAAAAGGAAAAAGAAAATGAGAAGGCTCAGCATGAATATGCTGAGGTAAACATTTCATTATATAAGAAAAGTAGTTACATGTGTCGCTACATGATTCGGAGGAAATTTAACAGACATGAAAACAAATAAATGTGCTAAAATAAACTAATTATCCTATTAATTTACATAAACTATAACAACATCTTTATAATTTATTATATTTCATTCATGAAAAGCTGTAAAAAAAATGTGACGTTAATAAGAATGATTATGACTATCGATGCAATTTTCCTTTGTCTATTTTACAAAGGTTCATTCGTTTATTAACAAAAAAAAATGATGACTTTGTACATTGTGTTAAGTTGAAGTTCACTTTTTCTGAATTTATGATTTGTGGGAATAATTAGATTCTTTTTTTTATTATCATTAAGTTATATATTTTCTACCTTGAATTATCATTGTTTTACATATAATTAAAACACTTTTAACAAAACATTTCCTCCATAAATTCATTAATTTAATATAAAAACAATATATCACCACGTGCAACGCACGTCATTTCTACTAGTAGTAATAAATGATTGATTGACTATGATAATGATAATCACCTTTATTTTAAATTATGATTTGGAGTCGGGTTGTTACAATTTTTTAATTACTTCTTTTTCGATTACAACTTATTGTTTTTTATTTCCTTAACAGTTAAGGGGTTTTTAGTCTTTTTATGAGGCGATCTCTCTTGTAGAGTATTCAGAATGGACCATTCTTTAAAGCTTTCGATCAAAAAGTCATATATATACATATATATATACATACATATATATATATATACATACATATATATATATATACATACATATATATATATATATATATTTTATGGGTATATCCTTCATTAACTCATATGTCATTTTGAAATTAAAGGCCCACTAAAAACTTGCCTAAAATCAATTTCTTTTTTGCTCATTTCTGCTATTGCTTTTGAATTGGGCCTTCAGACCCATCATCATTTGCTCAAGCCCATTAACCTGAAAGATAATTACCCCATCCCCATCTTTTTGTTTTTATAGTCTTAACCCAATGTTAAGCCTTCTTCCTCAAAGATCTTCCATCACATCATCTTTTTCAGCTTGAGGTTGAAATCAATTTTCCAATACAGTTCTTGGACTAATTTTTGTATAAATTTCTTTGTAATATCATGGTTTAAATATTTTTTTAATAATTAAAAAAAATACTATTAATTTGTCAAGGAATATGTGTTTAACAATTAATAAATAAGCTAGAAATAAAGGTATAAATTGTTTTTCTTTTATAATTATTAGAATTCGTAGGCCGCAAGTTTAATATTATTATTAGGGAGTTTTAGTTTAAGTTTTTTTTTTTTAATATAGTACATATTTTAGCATGTTAATAAATGATTGACAGTAATTAGTGATAATTATGATGATCAGATTTCAATATATCAGTAATGATATATTGATTGACATGCTCAACTGGCTATGCATGCACGATACTTTTAATACATTTTAACTTTGAAAAAATTCCATCATTTTTTTAAAAGTCATTTTCTCTTTAATTATAATTATAAGATAAATTAAAAATTCCAACAACTATCAAAATATTTGAGTATCTAATCTTTCAAAAAGAAATTAATTTAAAAAATAAAATAATATACATCGAGTATAAATAAAAGTGGTATATCGTATATTACAAATTCTCGAATATCCGAAAATGGGTGGCAAGTTAAAAATTATACTATACTATAATAGGAAATTCGAACAATGAATGTATAATATTAAAGTTCAAACCATGAACTTATTTTATATAGTCTTGATTCTTTAAAATGGAGAGATTGAAGCTTCCACATATCACAATGGCCGCTTTTCGATGGAGCCAAAATCCAAGTCATCAACCATGGTTCATAAGAAAAGAATCAATAATTACAACAAGAAGTGCATAATTCAAACACAGAAGTTGATAGGCAGAGACAAAAATCACAGCCTCCATAATAACTAAAAGCAAGCTATCAACAAAGGTATAATTTTGAACATTATAATAAAATTGTGTAATTGGTATGGGTGTAAAACAAAAGACAGCAATGGACAAGGATGCTTTCCAATCTTCCTTGAAAATGAATGAAAGTGAATAACATAGTAATACAAATCCAACATTGATTGATAATTTCTCCCGATTTGTAACGTAAACGATCCGACGCTTATTTTTGATATGAAGGTGAGCTAACAACAAGACTGTGAAAACTGGAATAAGAAAAAATGTTGATGCCATTCTTGAAAGAATGGTTTCCTTTACTTCATCATTGCACCATTAGAACACATAATCCATTGATTTTTTGGAGAAATCACTAAACTTGGCTGACGATGAAATGAGGTATTGAGCAAGCAAAAACATGAAATAGAATTTAAATTTTTTAAAACTATAAAATTCCATCTCTGAATCTGAAACTGCCTGATGTGCCTGTGCTACATAAGAGAGAGATGAATAAATATTTGATATTCAGAATGATAAATTTACCATTTGAAATAGATAAATTATAGTTAAGAACAATTTTTTCCACTACAAATCAATTTCAGATATAGTAAAATTTGGATTTATTTTTTAAAATAATATTTTTTGTTTTTGTTTTTATTAAATAAATGAATTTATTTACATTAAATCTTTTTTATTTTATTTTAGAATGACAATTCTCATTATTATTTTTAATGAATTTTATTGATATAGTTTAAATTAAATTTCAATAATTTTTTCAAATTATGTTTTTTTTTTCTTTTTCAAATTATGTTTGTTGTTACTATTTTTAAAAAGTGTATAATAATTATCATCTTAAACTATGAAAAGCTTATCATGTAATAATTAAATCATATGATTTATTGCCAAAAAAAGTGTATATAAACCGAAAATTCATATTTTAAAATCCATACATAAAATCCTTGCGAAAAAATTAATTCACCTTTAGCTAAAAGATTTAAGTACACTAAAATTCATAAATGAGAGATGGTATAAACAATAAGTGGGAAAAAAAAATAAGAAAAAGAAAAAAGTTGCTTAAATTTAAGGGTAAAATACTATTTTGGTCCCTAAACTTTCACCCCAGTTTCATTTTCGTCCCTGAACTATCGAAAATGAAGTTTTTCGTCCCTGAACTTTCCAAATCGTTTCATTTTTGTCCTTCTGTCCATTTTTCCGTTAGTTGACTGTTAGTTACTCACTGACGTGACAATCCTAATGAAGTGGCATGCTGATGCGGTAAAAAAATATAATCTCTCCCTTCCGTTTTCTTTTTTGGAAATTTGGGTAAAATGACCTCCAAAATCCTAAATTAATGTTTTTTGACCTCCATTTTCATTTTAACCTTTTTTGACCTTATGATGATGTCATCTTTGTGTGAAAAGTCTCATTTACCCTTAAAA
This sequence comes from Gynostemma pentaphyllum, assembly GCA_028015215.1. Classification (NCBI taxonomy): domain Eukaryota; kingdom Viridiplantae; phylum Streptophyta; class Magnoliopsida; order Cucurbitales; family Cucurbitaceae; genus Gynostemma; species Gynostemma pentaphyllum. The sequence continues at coordinate 67,725,428 of CM051355.1, read as the reverse complement.
AATTATATATGTAATATTATAACCCTCTCACTTTACAAATGATTTTCTCTCTCTAAAAATTCTCTCTCTAAAATTCTCAATCTCAACTCTCTCCATCATTCCTTCAATCTCTTCATTAGTCAAGGTATGAACATTGATCTCTTTCTTTCTAACCAATTTTTAGAAAAATTCGGGTTGCCCCGAAATATGAAAATTTTCTCCGAAATTCGATTTTTGTTTTTATAATATCTCCTTAATTCGGTGATTCCGGAGGTACCTCCTTCGGAATCCGGACCTCCGGAATTTGTAATTTTTTTTTTTCATATTAAGACCAGTTTTTTAAATTTGTTCCAGAATTTCCAATTTCATTGTTTTTTTCCCTATATAAGGGTTTAGGGTTTTAACATTTGCCCCCGTAATTAAGACCGGTTTTTTTAACTTTGTTCCCGGAATTTCAAATTTCACCTTTATTTAACATTTGCCCCGGTATTTGTTTTGGTTGTTTTACAGGATGTCAATGACAAGAATATTTATTCGTTATGGTGGAGAATGAGATGCTAATGGCAACAGGTATATAGGCGGTAGCAGTAAAGGAATAGCGATAAGTAAAAGAATAACGTACGAAGAATTTCTAGTTCGAGTGTATACAGTTGCCAGAATTGATCCTGAAGTGTTTGATATTAAAATCAAGTGCATTTACAAGTTACTTATTGACTCCCCTCCATGCGACATAAACGACGAAGAGGACCTAAATTTTTTCTTAATGGGTGAAGATGCATCTGCACTTCCCTTGTATATATCAACTGTGCTCAAAGATGTGACTAGTGAACGGAATATCCAATTCAATCCGTATATTGCGTCTGGTTCTGGCAGCAACTATGTAGCCAATGAAAATCGAAACTCATCAACCATTCCAGCAATAGATGAGTATATTGCTCCGTGTGATTTAGGTAATGATAAGGAGCCTTTTATGGATGACCAGTTTTTGCCACAAACGCAGTTTTTTCATCCTCAGTCTGATAATCTAGAACGGAGAGATGTTAAGAAAGGAAAGTGTAAATCTCATGAAGAAACAATTATTACGAATACATCAAGTAAGAATACATCAAGTTTAATGGATATGCTGTCATATGGAAATTCTATGGGGGATGAGTTTGCAGAGGGGAGTATTTTTCTCTCAAAAAAAGATTTGTCGATGAAACTGTCCATTGCAGCGATGAGAATTAACAAAGAGTTTAGAGTGAAAAAGTCGACAAAATCTTTGTTCTCAGTGGGATGTATTGATACGAATTGCAAGTGGAGGTTACGAGCTGCTTGTTTGAAAGGGTCAAAAATATTTCGAATTTCCAAGTCTGTAGATGTTCATAGTTGTTCGCTGGATGTGCTGAATCATGACCACAGACAAGCGCGAAGTTGGGTTATTGGAGATATAATAAAGGGGAGAGTTGAAGATGTTGGTCATCAGTATAGGCCCAAAGATATAATTAGTGACATGCGAAAAGAGTATGGTGTTAACATCAGTTATGATAAATCGTGGCATGCCAGAGAGGACGCATATGAACTGATAAGAGGATCACCAGAAGAATCCTACAATTTGTTAAGTCGATATTGTGAAGCATTGAAAATTGCTAATCCAGGAACCGTATATTACCTGCAACTTGAGGAAGAACGTCATTTCAAATACTTTTCTTTGCTTTGGGTCCGTGTACTAGAGGGTTCCTAAGTTGCATGCGTCTAGTTCTTGCTGTTGATGGATCCTTTTTGAAAGGGAAATATAGGGGTACATTATTAGTCTGTGTGTAACGCCCCGTCACTTTCAAAAAGGGTATTATGGTAATCTTTCCCGAAAAACCTCGAAATTTGAAACTTATGATTTGATTAATGTTTTGACATAAAATTGATCGTCTCGATGTCACGATTCCAACGCAACTGACGGTTTGTCATTCTGAGACCCGGTGATCAAGTTATGGACGTTTTAAGACGAGTGGCAGTTTCGTAATTAAGGGAACTCGGGATTTTGACCTAATTTTAACTAAGGAAAGGAAGGAGAAAATTTTCCTCATCTTCCCCACACCCTTGCCGCCGCCCCTCATAGTGAAGGAGAAGAAGGAGATTCGTCGTTCGCTCGTTTGTTGATCGATTGTGAATCGGGTTTTTGGATCTAGGCATTTTGGAAGCGATTTTGGTCGAAGGTAACGAAACTTCTCTTTTCTCTCTTTCTTCTTGATGCCGTGGGGTTAGGTGTGGTTAATGATAGGATTTTTCGTCAATTGTTAATTAGGGGATCGGTGGAAATTGCCCGGAATCGAAGGAGGAAGATCGGGAGCCTTTTTCCTTGAATTTCGTTGAACGGGTAAGCTTTTGGGATGGATTTAACAACCTTTTTAATTCTGGATTTTTGTTTTTATATTCACTTTATGAACACCAAGAACCCTAGCCATTGTATCGAACTCCATAATTGCAAATTTCCGAAACCGTGGCCAAATACCTAATCGATCTTGATTACCAATACCTAAACCATCAAGATCGATCACCCTAACTACGAAACCGTGACCGAACCACGTCCCGATGACCATGGCCAGCCGCGGCACCCACACACCCCCACGCCCCAACCTTAGCCATTTTCTTCGCCGTTTGATTTCCGTTCTTTGCTACACCGAACCCCAAACCTTTTGTATTAATTTAGTATATTTTTAATTTGTATTTTAAGCTATTTAGGATCTCCGTTTCAGGTCTGGTTCGTCAAGGGAAGTAGCTTTGTTTTCGGATTTAAGCATTTTCGAGGTGAGTTAACGGGTTATTCAACGGTAAGGTTTTGGAGAAATCTAAAGCCCTTACCGTAGCTTATTCTTTCACATATAATTAAATATGTAATTCTGGAAATTTAGGAAGAGAAATAATATTGGAAACACCGAAAAACAATTGGGAGAAAATAATGTTTTCGGTTAGAACTTGTGAAGGTCGTTTTCGCCAAAAGTGATGTTTTTAGTTTCGTTTTGCCTCTGGATGATAATGAGTATAAATCTGGAATTATTTGATGATTTTTAGTGCCAATAGCCTTAAGTTTTGAGTTAGGATTCATAAAAGTTCATATTTTGATTTTCGGCAGTTTTCTTGTTTTTCGGCAGTTTTGTGAAGTGTATGTAAAACTGAGTGGGCTGCTGTATTTTAATATTATAAACTGATTTTGAATGATTATTATCATGAGGATAATGTGGTTGTGATGATATTTGAGATTGATTAAAGCATGCTTACTAATGTTGAGGCTACGAGCTCAACGCTTAGTCATTTTAGTTATGGAAAGGTCCATAACCGGGTACTAATGGTCATTGCTCGTACGAATGATCCATTAGGTGAATAATAGTTATAGTTGAGGCTATAACCAGGTACTAAGAAGTGGTAGTAGTTCCGAGGAACCGCCTTCTTAGTGGTGTTGTGAAAAGAGAATGTTTGATTAATTATTTATACTTGAAATTTTGATAGTGATTGTAATAAGTGTGTGTTTTGATGTTGTGACTTGGGTAATATATTTGGTAAAATATTTGAGTGAGGTGGTTTCCATGAAAGAGTTAAGTGTTGATAATGGGTGTAGAATGATAGTGAATGTTTATTGAATAAAGAATGAGTGGAGGAATAAGTGACGGTTGGAGTGTAAGAGTCTTTGGAAGAGTGTTGAGAGCTTGGGACTCGGTTTGGGTTGTTAGAGACTACCTAAGACTTTATCGTTGTTTAATTCGTTTTCTCACTGGCTTTAGCCTCACAGTGCTATCTGTGGTTATTTTACAGGTAACAATGGACCGAGAGGTGGCGGTTGATGAAGTGGAAGAGATGAGCGTTCATGTCGTGGAGGCGCCTCAAATTTATTCTTCTTTTAAATGATGAACTAAGTTTATAAACTTTTATTTGAATTATTGAGTCGATGTGAGTTGTATTTGATTTTTAGACCCTTTTGTCTTTACTCTTATATTTTGAATGTTGTTGTTTTGGTTTGAAAGTTGAACTCCGGAGTTTCTTTTGTTTTTAAATTCTCAATGTTTACGAAGTTGTTTTATTTTAAATAAAGGAATTTTAATTGAGTCTTCCGCTGTTGAAAATAAGTGTGTTTTGCTACTCTGAAAAGTCGGGTCCTTACACTGTGTCTGTTTGGACGGTAATAATCAAATTTATCCTCTTGCTTTTGGAATCGTAGATAGGGAGAAGGATGAGTCATGGTCGTGGTTTATGGAAAAACTAAAAAGTGCAATTGGTGATGTTGATGATTTGGTATTTATTTCAAATAGAAATAAAAGCATCATTAATTCCGTGGCGTCTGCATTCCCTCATGCAATACATGGGTTTTGTATACATCACTTGAGTATGAATCTCACTGCTAAATTCAAAAATGATGCAATAAATCCTATATTCTTCCTTGCAGCCAAAGCATATCGTGAGTCTGATTTTTTGCGCCTTTGGAATGACCTTAAAAAATATCAGGGTGTATGCGAGTATTTAGAAGAGGTTGGACTTGAAAAATGGGCTCGTGCTTTCTGTTCAAGGAGAAGGTATAATATCATGACCACCAATATTGCAGAATGTATAAATGGGGTATTGGTTCATGAAAGGGAACTACCGGTAACTGCGTTAGTGGAAAGTATTAGAGCTAAGTTGCAAGAATGGTTTTGGGAGCGTCGTAATGAAGCATTGAAATGTACGACAAATTTGACGACTCATGCAGAAGACATCTTAAGGAAAAACCATAAAAAATCATTAACACTTGGAGCTACAAACATTGATTGTTATCAATCCAACGTACCAGATGGAGAAAGGTTTGGACGGGTTGACTTATATGCGAAAGAATGCTCTTGTCGGGTATTTGATTTAGATCAGATACCCTGTGTGCACGCATTAGCTTCTGCAAGAGACCGCAACATCAGCCCATATGTAATGTGTTGTCGTTTCTATACGACTGAATGTTGGGTGAATTCTTATGCGGAGCCGATCATGCCTGTAGGTCACTCGTCAGAATGGAAATTGTCTGAGGGGTTTGTACCGATTGAAGTGTTGCCACCAAAAGAAGTGGCTCGAATTGGGCGTCGTAAGAAGCTCAGAATTCCATCCACTGGCGAGGAGACTTCTCAAAGCCGAAAATGTGGTAGGTGCGGTTCCACCGGTCATAACAGAAAAACTTGTCACAACCGTTTATCGTATAAGTAAATGTTTTTTGTTTTAAATATTTATTTATGTTTTTTGTACAACAAATTTCAATTCTATTTTACTTATTAATATTTTGGAGGTGTATATAGTTTTTTATATGAAAAAAAGCATGAAATTGAAAAAAAAAAATTGAAATTGAAATTGAAACTAACAAAAAAAAAAAAAAAAAAAAAAGAAACCGAAACCGAAACCGAAACCGGTCTGTCCAAAATTTTGGTCCTCCGAAATTGGCAAGACCCCCCCCCTCGACCCTCTGAAATAAATTCTGGAGGACCGGCTTCGAAATTTTGGGCAGTAGCCCATTAATTTTTTTTTTTTTTTTCGTTTTTTTTCCTTTTATTCCTTCCTTCTTTTTAGTTTTTCAATTTCATTTTTTTGTCAATTTCATGATTTCTTTCAATCCTTTTTTTTTTTCAATTTCATGGTCTTTTTCAATTGCATGTTTTTTTGTCAATTTTATGCTTTTTGGAATTTTCATGTTCTTTTTCAACTTACGTTTTTTCAATTGCATGTTTTTTTTTCAATTTCCTATTTGAACCAATTAAAGGTAAATTTATTTAATCAATTAAAATTAATAGTATAGTTACTTGAAATTGAAAAACATTTCAATATACAAAAAATAATAAATATACAAAATTCTTATGTATAAATAGGACGGTTCGACCACAATTCGATCGCCAATTGTAACCTAAAAGCTTTAATGTTAGCTTGTTTTAATGAAGTAAAATCGGACCCGGTTATAAGATATTCAAAAAATTTACAACAAAACACCCCACAGTCAACACCACCCGTTTGTCTTGGCACATTCTCCATGCGTTCAACTGGTCAAGGATTGGTGGAATTGATTAAACCAACTGATTCCAAAAGAAGTGGCACGATCGTACAGAAAGGTCGCAACAAATTTGTCAATGTAGCTACATCGACATATGTTGGAAGAGAATCCCGTATTACAACCTTCCGATTTTTTATATCGGCCTGAAGTAAAACCCAATGACCTCCTAGCATGTTAAATGATGAGTACACCTGAAAAATTAAGGTTAATTAAATAAATAGTTATAATATTACTCAAAATCATAAATGCTTATAATAATGTTGCTTTCTTACATAATCCACCGAAGACCAAGGGTCACTGTAGTCTCGATTATCGCCTAAGATGTAGTCACCAATAGAGTTTTCACCAAAATGTGCTTTCGGTACCCAAAACGTACCATTCTTCAGCGCATTTTCTCGCTCCGTCATTATTTTATTGCATTCACTCTACAATTGTGTTGCAAATAAGTATTAAATTAAATACAAACAGAAAAATACAGAAATTTACTCATCCATACTAACCATAAAAAATGCATCAAGTGTTGCAAATTGATGATGCATGCATTCGGGCCTCTTTCGAACCTTCAAGCGAATGAACATGAATATTGTATCCATGTGCTGATAAAAAAAACCAACACCAAACATTATAAAATATACATTGTATCGAATTGACAATAGGGTAATTGAACAAAGTGACTACTTAAGAAAGAACATAATTTATCATACCTCACCATTCAATTTTTCGAAAGTTACCAAATCTTGAAAAAAACTGCTTATTTGGTGACCCATAGTAAGTATCACGTCTACTGTCCACTGACGCCTTATCTAACCAAATTTTGAATTGCGACGTCTGTTCTTTCGGTATTTTGTGTGCGGGATCATATAGACGCAATTTCACCGATTTCACGGTCTTCTTGGGAACCACGAATGGAGATCGTATTTTTGGAGAAGGATTTATATGCCTAGCCACTCGTGACGATGCTATCGGAAAATCCAAAGGCCTATCTATTTGCATAATATCTTCTGCATTAGTTTTCTCCTCGGATTGAATAGCATTATCTGCATTTCTTTCATCTTAAGATTCAATCATGATAATTTTGTTGGAAACATCATGAACTTCCTCCTCAAGTTCCTCCCCAACTTGATCACCACAATTTTTCTCACCAATTTCATCCCCGATTTCTTCCACAAGTTCCCCCTATTTCTCATTAATGTCTAATGCATCCTCCCCCAATTCAACTTTCGTTGCATCACCCTACATTATGACATATATATGAAAAAAGCACGTATAGAGAATTAATGACATTATGAAAACAAAAATACAAATAACGTTTAATTCATACCTTACAGAAATATTTCTCCATGTTTTTTAGAGTGAACAAAACTATCTGCATATCTGCTCTCAACTCTCGCACCTCTGCTTCTAAATGTTCAACTCGAGTATCTGTGCGTTTAATGCACTTTTTACAGGAGGATGATAATCCTTTAGATTTTTTGCTCTTTTCCCCCTCGTTTTTTGGCCTTACCTCTTCCTCCCCCTTTTTTTTTTTTTTTCTCTTCCTTCCCCCTTTTCTGTTTTTTCTCTTCCTCCACACTCTTCACAGGTAGTAAAATTTTTCTTTTTTTATCAACCTTCTCCGTTGTGACGGTTTCACCCGATTGGTCAATGTCAAAATCAATTTCATCATTCACAACTTTCTGAATAACGAAAAAAGAAGAATAATCAATGATAAAAAGTTAGATATATGATGAGATGCTATTTAAATCACGGGGAAATATCTCAAACCTTATCTTTCGAAGAAATTTCTCATTGAAGCCTTTCCATTTTAACCAATTTGTTACAATTCCAACGGGCTATCGGTGGCATCGATCGGTCATTGATTTTCCGTGCACAAATCTTCCCAATCGACGGGATTGTTTCATAAATCCATACCTATAAAAAATTACAATACATATAATAAAATATAAAACAAAAATTAGCAATAAATAAATAAGTATAACAAAAATACCTGAAAAGCAAACGAAAACCCATAAAGACTATAAGACTTGGTTTGCTTCCACGTAACTTCACCAGGTTTACACTTGCGTTTCTTAAGTGCATTGCGCAACCCACAAAGTGTCCTATCGAAGGATAATTGCGCCCAATCAAAATTTTCAAAACTCTCATTGTCATCCAAAATAGATAACAATGTTGTATCAATAAGTGTCGTTCTCTTATTCCCCAATAGCACCAACTCAATAAAACACAAAAGCGCTAACTTCACCACATCTCCATCATCACTCAATCCATGATTTTTCAACTTCGTTTCTAACTCGTATAATGTATCCTGAACGCTATCATTAAACAATAAACTTCTAAGTCTAGGATTGAACTCATGTCTTGTGTAATTCCTCTTAGACTTTAACCCGGTAATTTCCTCAAACGATCTCAATGAAAAGGTAATCACCTCCCCTCCAATCAAAAATTGCATAATTGTTTGATCCGGTTGTTCAATCTCTCTCAACAAAACTTGATGTATAAGCGGACCACAAAAGACCAACTCCGTATCAATCAACCTACCAATGCTTGACCTTTTAAATAACTCTAATTGACTAGGAGTGAGAACACTAGTAATCAAACTAACAGTATGCGATAAGTGTGATAAATTACTAAGGGTGGAATGAAAATGTTGATCCGACGGAATTATCAAAACCACATCATCGTTACTCATAGACAATTTGAACTGAAAAAACACATATAAACCAAATTAAAGAACTAATTAAAAAAACCACATATAAACTAAATTAGATAACTAATTAACAAAAAAACCACATTTAAATTAAATTAAATAACTAATTTTAAAATAAAACTACATATAAACTAACTAATTTTAAAATAAAACTACATATAAAATAAATTACCTAACTAATTAAAAATAAAACCACATATAAGCTAAATTAAATAAACCACATATAAGTTAAATTTTTTAAAAAAAATAATAAAATAAAATAAAAATTGGGCCTCTGCCCAAAATCTTTCGGAGGTCCGGAATTTATTCCAGAGAAAAAAAAACGGATTCCGAAGATCCGAAATCCGGATCTCCGGAATCCGGAGGAGATCTCCGGAACAGAGATCCGGAAATCGAAGGAGGAAATCTCGATTTCCAATCCCATGGAAATTGGAAATCCTTCAATTTCCATGGGATTGGAAATTTGAAGGATTTCCAGAAACCTTCGATTTCGTTGGATGAGAATCAATGGTTTCGAATTGGTGTACCTTTTTGTTGTTAGATCTGAAGAATCAATGAGAAGTTGAATTTGAAAGATGAGGAATCAATGCTTGAAGATGAGAAGTTGAAATGAGTATGAATTTCTTCTTCTTTTTGGATGGGAGAGAGGAGAGTGGAAATGAGGGTAAATGAGACTATTCACACAAATATGACATCATCATAAGGTCAAAAAAGGTTAAAATGAAAATGGAGGTCAAAAAACATTAATTTAGGATTTTGGAGGTCATTTTACCCAAATTTCCTTCTTTTTTCCCCTCGTTCTCTCTTCTCTATTCGTCCTCTTCTCTCTCCCTTACTAGCTTGAGATGAGATGAACGACGTTACCATATTTGGTCGAAACCACCGCCAAGCTGCGCCTCTCCTCCATCATCCTCTCTTTACCCCCCTTGTCTTTCTCTTCAATGTTTAATAAAACTCCACACCAAATCTAAATCAAAACAAAAAAAGCCACCAATTTTTTAAAGCAACAATATTGTTGGCTGAGAGGTTTTCATTTTTTTTTATTGATGCTCAAAGATGCCCAGCCCAAACTTTTCACCGCCCATCTCTGTTTTGGTGGTTTAAGCTCCAATTCCAAATTGAATGAAACTTAAACACTAAATTGAAAGGAGGAATCTCTCAGATTTGAAGGAAAAATCTTATGAATGGAAGTGAACTTCTCATATCTGAAGCTAAAATCTCATATATGGGTTTTCTCTCATCAATTAGTTTTCTCCTCTGTCTCTCACCTCTTTTTTAATGATCTAACTTCCAATCTAGAAAACAATTTCATCCTTCTTTCATCTCTTACTCTACATCAAAATCCCAGATGCATAATCCCAAACCATGAATGACGATGAAGGGACAAGATGAATGGATGAGGATGAAAGAAAGTTTTTTTGAATTTCAAAATAAATTAATTCTTACTTAAATAAATTTTATAAGTTTACTTAATGTTTTCTATAGTTTCTAAGAGAGAGAAATTAATGATCTAAATTTTTAGGTTGAAGTTAATGAATTTCTGGGTTGGAAGTTTAGAACCATAAAAATGGAGTCTGACTAGAGAAGGAAAGAGATAGAGAGGAGAAAGATTGAATTTTGGGGAAGATGATGCCACATCATTTAATAAATGTCACATCAGCTTGATTTTTCCACATCATTTATAACAATTGCCAACACACATAATACCACATCATTTAATGAACGCCATGTCAACCTCTGTTACTATCCCAGACAGAAAAATGGACGGAAGGACGAAAATGAAACGATTTGTAAAGTTCAGGGACGAAAAACGTCATTTTTGAAAGTTCAAGGCCGAAAATGAAACTGGAGTGAAAGTTTAGGGACCAAAATGGTATTTTACCCTAAATTTAAATTTAGAATTTCAATTCCATCTATTACAATTTAATATACCATAAGAGCAAATTGAAGAGTTTAGCTTTCGATTGAGAGAGAGAGAGATTGAGGTGTTTATTTTAGAGGGAGAAGAATTGTTGTCTAAGACCGTGAGTGAGAGAAATTTTAAATACGAAATTTATAATAGTTAAAAGAACAATATTTCGCATGTAATTCTTATTTCATTATCATTATTTCACATGTGTAGGTGTATTAAAGTAATAAAAATAAATAATTTATATGACCATATTTAATTTTGTATGTATTTCATTTCACTGTTTATGGTTTTTCAGTGTTAGTTGTTTTCATTAGATTTACTAATGCAACACAAGGGAAGATCTCGTGTTACCTTGATTTTTAAAATTCACACACACATTTTTTCCATTCTAGTCCCTATATTTTCAAAAGTTTTGTTTTGGTCCTTAAACTTTGTATAAGTTTATAGTTTAGTCACTCCAATTATCACTTTGTCTACTTTTAAACCAAAAAAACCAAGTTTTCAATTTATAATGTTGAGTAAATGATTCGTCTTTGTACTTTGATAGTAAAGAGAGATTTATATTTAAAGTGAACTATTAATGGATAAAACCGCAAGAATAATTGTACTCGTTCGGTAAAAAAATGAAATAGAAACGGTAAAAAAATGTCTTCAAAAAATTGAAAGAGTGAGGGGACTATGATCTTATCAACATCTTGTAAACATACTGGAAATTATATCATGTAGGTTTTCTGTTAAAAATAGATTAAAAAAAATAATTAGGGGACTAAAACAAAATGTTATGTAAAGTTTGGGGATTATAACAGAACTTTTAAGAGTTCAGGGATCAAAATAGGAAAAGTATCAAAGTTTAGGGACTAAAATAGGTTTTAAACCTATAATTTTTATAAATTTCTATTTCATTTGTATGCTCTCTAATTTTATAAATTGAAAAGTTATTTATATATAAAGTTGAATTGTAAATTTTTACCCCTCAACCTTTAAATTCCTAATATCTAATTTATTAATTTTTACCCCTCAACCTTTAAATTCCTAATATCTAATTTATTAGTTTTTACCATTCAACTTTAAAATTATTTTTTATTCTTAGTTTGGTTTAATTATATCCACTTTTTTCAACTAAAGAATTAGATATATGCTATTAATTTAATTATTATAAAATATCTCACTTATAAAATATTGATAAAATTAGATGATTTTATTAAAAAATTATCCCATTTAAACTATTCCATGTACTTACTATCTTATTATAAAAATATTTTCTATATATGGATGACTATCAGTGAAAATTTATAACTTTCAATTTCTTTCAATTTAAGTCATGGATTTATGTAAATGATGTATTTGCTATCCCAGATAAACAAAATTGATAAAATTAACAAAATCTTATCTGTAAATCAAATAAAATCGAGCTTACAAAACACCCTACCTAATCACAAAAATAATACATCTCAAAAAAAAAAAAAAAAAAAGAAAAAAAAGAAAGAGAAGACACAGACAAAGTAAAAAAATTCCATACATAGGCTAAAACTGAGCCCAGCCCAAAATTTTATGAGCCTGAGGCCCAACCGAAAATCAATTGAAATTAATGGCCTACTAAAAACTTGCATTAGCCCGTATGAAGTGATCCATGCCAAAAAAATCAATTTTTTTTTCCTCATTTTCATGAAACTGAGAAATTTCTATCATTCTTCAACTGCTTCATTTTAGAACCTTCATTAATTTGATTGAATAAATTAGTAAATGGATCAAAACAGTAGAAAAATAAATAAATAAATAATAATAACCCAATTTAAAAAAATTATTGAATTTGTAATTAAAAACATTTCAATATATGATTTATTTTAAAAACTAACTCTTTTTATGTTTACTAAATTAATGAACTCGTTTTCATTAACTTTTCTGTTTTGTCTGGTAATAACAAATGTTATTGTTTCTTCTTCTTTGATTATGTTATCTCCCCATCAAATTGTCTCTCCACTCCATTGCTTAACTTAAAGTGTTACAAAATAACAAACATGATTTTATTAATTTTAACAAAAAAGAGAAATCAAATAAGGAAAGACGAAAAAGAGTACATTTTTATGGTAACAAACAAGAGTAAGAGTAAGAGTAAGAGTAAACATTTTAAATGGAAAATATATTTCATTTCAGTTCATAAGACTTGTTAATGTAATTACATAAAAACTAAAAACAGAAAATTAGAGGAAATTATTGATAAGCAGCAGTAGAAAGAGAATTCCAAACGTGATCCTCTTCTCTGTTAGTTGACCGTAACCATTGGGGAGTTGATTTGCTGCAACAACAGCAAGAGTCAGGAAACAATCGAAGATCCCGTAGTGAGTTCGTGCACCATTGAGTTTCGATCCGGAAATAGCAGCGATACAAACGGCGACGAAGCATCGGAGATAATTCAAGTTGAATTCCATCTCAGTTGAAATGAATTCCGAAATGATGATCATGGAGAATTGAAGAATGGATTTAAAAAATTTGAAATGTTTAGAAGGTACGTGATTGTAGTTGCGGATATAGTTGATGTTTGTGACACGGGGAAGATTTTCATTGAACATGGACCATGAAGATGCCACGACCACCAGAATGAAAATGCAAAGAAATTGGGGCATTGTAATTTTGGAATATGAGTTAAGGAAGACCTTGTGAAACAGGGGAGTTTCAAAAAAGAGTAGGATGGAGAAAGAGAAAGAAATGGAATAGACGAGAGCCCAAAGACACAGAAGGAAAATCTTGAATTTTTTGTTGAAGTCTAGTGTAGGGGTATTGGTAATTGGTAGAATATCATGGTGGTGAGAGGAGTCGTTAGAACTGGTTTCGGTTTCGGTTTCGGGTTCGGCTTCGGGGGGTAATTCAACAATGAGGGGTGGATGAACAAAAGAAGGGTTGAGCATTTGGTTTGTAGACCCCTAATTTTGTCCGGTATCATTTAAAAATTAAATTTTTTTTAATACGAAAATTAAAATTGACCAATCAACTAACTAATTAATTTTTATCCTAAACATTTTAGATGAGCATATCTTTTCTAATTATCTTAATCCAAAAGAATTAAAAAAAATATATTTTATTTATTTATTTATTTACTAGATAATAAAAGGAAAGGAGTGTAAAAAAGGGTGTTGCCAAAATAAGATAAAGTTATGGATAGAAAATTGGTGAAGCTAAAAGATTTTTTTTAAAAAAATAAAATAAAATGAAAATGAGTATTAAATGTTATGAAAAGAGTGATAGTATTGAAAGATAGGATGGAAGTGAATGATGAGAGGAATGGAAATTTTTTTAAAAAAAGTCTTACTAAAATAGGAAAAAGTATGGTTAAAAATTTGGATAAGCTAAAAAAAGGTATTTTTAAATTAAAATTAAATTTAAAATGGATAATAATTTTATTTTAGGTAAAAAGAGGGGGAAATAGGAAGAAGATATTTCAAATTTTTGTAAAAATATATTAAAAAATGTATATAAATCCCTTTAGTTTAAATAAATAAAAAAAAATAATAAAAAGAAAAAAAAATCCAACGGTAAGAAAAGAAATAAAAAATAATAATAAAATCCCAACTTCCCTCCCTATTTAATCTCCTCATTTTGTTCATTTAAGACATCTACCAAAAAAATTAACTTCTCTCTTTTCTTTTACTCTCTAAAAAATACCCAACAACCAAAATCTCCAAAACCCTCTTTACCCCATTTTTTTTCCACCGATTCCCTCTTCTCCCTGTATCTAAATCTATAATTTTTTATTACCACCACTTAATCTCTCTCAAAAACCCCAACAACCTAAATCTTTCACTAAATCTTCCCCCACCCATACTCTCCCCCTCTAAAAAAAACACAACATTTTTCTTTCCTTCAACAACCTATCCACACCAAATCTTCTCCAAGTATATTTTTACATATATATATTTTCTTTTTTTTCTTTTTTTATCTCTTTTGGCTTGTTCCTCCTCCTATTTCGATTTGAGGTTTCCCTTCGGTGTGATGATGCAAGATCCGAGTTTTTGAATCCGATATTGGTAAGTTCAAATAGTCAATGGTGTAATAAATCGTCTTATTTATTTTATTTTTGTTAAGTGTGTTTTGTTTATAGTTAATTTTGATTACATGAATAATTTTGTTTAACAAAAATTTCTTATGTCTAGGTAAAGCAAAAAAAAATGTTTAGATCTAAGTTTAATGTCATGTGATTTACATTTAAGTTTCTCTTTATTAGTTGGTGTGATTTTTTTTGACTAAGTTAAAAATAGTTTATATTAAAGTAAAAAAAAATCAATCAAAGAGTGTTTAAAAATGTCTAAGTTGATAAATGCTTATTGGGTAGAAAAAAAAGAATATATATATATGTATGTATATGCATAAAAATTAAAATTTAAAATCTTGAAGTTTTGTGTGAGTTATACTTTATTTAAAGAGTATCTAAAAAATGACATTTTTATTTGGGTTTAGGGTCCACCTCATTTTTAAGAATATCTAAACAACAAGTGTTCTAGTTTGGTTGGCTCCAACTTATAAAAAAAAAGAGAAAAAGAAAAGGATGTATGAGTCCATAATACTTGCATGTCTAAAAAATGTCCATGTTTATTAAGCCTAGTCTCTCTTTTTGTCTTAATAATGTGTTTTAAAATCATTAATCATTTTCATGTATCTCTAGCATTATTAAAAATGTAACCTTTCCCTTTGTCTTTTGATAAAAATGGTAAATTGATTAAGCATGTTTTGGGCTTTGGTTTGAGTTAAAAAAGATAATTAAGAAATTGTATATTTTCTTTTAAAGTAATTAATTTGGAATTCTTACTTGCTCTAAAATATTAATAACTAGGTTACTTTGATCCCCAATTTTTATGAATTTTGAAATCTTATTCGGTTTTAAATATCTAGTTTTAAAAGAAAAAAAATATTTGCCAATGAGTAATTTTTCTCAAATAAAATTTCAAACAATTAAAAATTTGGGAATTAAGGACACTTTGATCCCAAATTTTATATATTTTGAACTTTTATTTGATTTAACATGTTTAATTTAATAAAAATAATAAATTTTCAATGGATGAATAATTCTTCAAATAAAATTTCAAACAATTAAAATTTGGGAATTAAGGATACTTTGATCCCAAATTTTATATATTTTGAACTTTTATTTGATTTAACATGTTTAATTTAATAAAAGATAATAAGTTTTCAATGGATATTAATGAAAATATTAGTGAAAAATTATTTGTCAATGGATAATTAACTTTCCAATGAATTTCATGAATTTTGAACCTTTATTTGATTTAACATATTTAATTTAATTAAGAAAAATGTGTTTTATGTAAGAATTAATTTTCTCTAAATAAAGTCTCAAGAATTCAAAGTTTTACCTTTTTTTTTTTTTAAAAGAAGAAGATAGATTTAGCCATGGATAAATAATTTTTCAAATAAAATTTCAAACAATTAGAATTTGGGAATTAAGGATACTTTGATCCCAAATTCTATATATTTTGAACTTTTATTCGATTTAACTTATTTGATTTGATAAAAATAATTTAGCTACGGATAATTAATAAAAATTGAAAATTTAATAATATAAAGATACATTAAAGAATTTGAGTTTTCACCTAAGGTTTAAAATATTTTTTTTAAAAGGGTTGTTCCATGGATAATAAAAGTGTTTTAAATAAGGATAACATAAAAAATGACTTTTCTCCAAAACCATTCATTCCATAAAATTTTCTACCATTAAATTTGGGAATTAAGGATACTTTGATCCCAAATTTCATAAAAATAGAAAATTTTATAGCTTTGATGATTTTATCACCGATTTTTCAAAAAAATAATTTTTTTAATGGCGTTGAGCCACTCATACTTATTTAGTGATATCATTATAATAATTAATGATATGATCAAATAAATATGAGACATTCCAAAACAAAATCATAAAAACTATTTTTTAATGGCTTCATGCCACTCACAGTTATTTAATAAATATCCTTAAATCGATTAGTGATATTGATTAAATAAATGTGAGACATTTAAAAATGATAAAAATAACATTATGTTTTAAGAGGCTTTAAAGACATGATAACCAAAACAGTAATCGTTTTTTTAAACGAATGATTAGGGTGCTAACACCTTCCCTAAACATGAATAAACTCTCGAACCCATTTTTATTTGTTTACTTGTAAAACGTCTTTTAAAATCGGGTGATCAATCACACCCTATTTAAATCCAATGATTGATGGCGACTCTTGCTTTTAATCACCTCGTCGTTTAGGACGGTAGCGACATGGTTAATCATTTTGGAAAGGAAAGGAAAGGAAAGGAAGAAGGGTGAGGGTGAGAAAGAAACATAGCTTTATAAAGGAATTGAATGAGGGACAGATTAATGCTAATTGTAATGCTGCTAATGCAAATAGTTTTTGATGATTAATAGATAATTAGTGAGTTTAAAGACAGAAAAGAGGAATGTTTGATTTGGGAAAGAGAGAGAAATGGAAAAAGAAATCACATGCAAAGCCAAGACAGCGAAATTTTTTACTTTGTCCCGTAGTGAGTTGAAAAAATTGGCTTTGAAAATTCTCTTTCCAAATCAAAGCCAATTGCTAATCCAATTTGCTAAGCATTGAACAATGCTTCCATCCTAAAGTGATCTTGGATTCATTTTAGGACCTTCAATTGGATTCATTGAAGCAGAGCCAAGATCCCGTAGTGAGTTGAAAAAATTGGCTTAGCAAATTTCCTGGATGGAAGAATTGGATTCATTTTAGGACCTTCAATTGGATTCATTGAAGCAGAGCCAAGATCCCGTAGTGAGTTGAAAAAATTGGCTTTGAAAATTCTCTTTCCATGTTCAAAAAATTTATGACTTGGATTCACCTGAAATAGGGAAAACAAGTGAATTCATGCTAGAAACTCTATGGAAAAAGTAATAAATGGGGACTTAAACATGAAAGAACAATGATAAAAATCAACATATCATGCAGCCTTTGCAAGAAGTGCTCAGAGACTACGAATCATCTTCTATTTAATTGCAGCTTCTCTAATGGCATTTGGAAGAATTTTTCTACCATCAGTCCATTATGAAAATAATTAAAATTTGGAAACAGAAGACACGATTAGGTCATAAGATTTTTTTAAAAAAAATAATATATGAGGAGAAGTTTGTACTCGTTTTATTACTGGGCTAAATTTCGATTGACTTTTTGGTACATAAAATTAAAGAGGTGTGAGTGAAGAAATTTTTGTTTGGTGTGTTTAAATAAGAGAATAAATTATTTTCTGGATCTTATAGACCTAGAAAACCAACGTATTCTATACTACTTAATTTGTTGGATATATCTTACCTTTTTCTTTCTTTCTTCTTATTTTGTATTTTTGTGCAAAATTATTCAACTATAATTATTTAATAAGTTTATTATTTATTAAATATTTTTATCTATAACATATATCAAAATGGGGATGTGATAAGAAACATTGAGTTTCTATTTTACCTCTACTTTTTAAATATATTTTATTTGCTGTCAATATCAATGCCAATTATACGTGAGGCACCGGCTGCCACCTGTAAAATTTTGGGTACCAAGGAAATTAATGCTTTTAGCCAAAGAAACACTTTTGTTGATAAGGGGAAAAAATAAAATAAAGGGGGGGACTGAGTGGTATTTCTTTATAGCTTAAGTTTACTACAAACATCAATGTTTTAGAAGGCCTAAGAAGAAGAAAAGTTAGTAAAAGCATAAAAATGTAAAACTAAGATCATATATCATTTTTCACTGATTGCTCTCAACATCATAATCACTTTTTAATATAGAAAAACCAACCTTCATAAAAGAATCAGCCTATTCTTTAATCATAATCGTTTTCACTTATTTAGGTTGGGGTAAAAAAAGTATTACTATAACACGCATGCTGATATGAACCAGCAATAGTAGCAATCTGGAAAGTGAGTTAAACACTCAAAATAAACAAGAAAAGCAGTAAAATAACCCAAATAATTAGAGAGAATTGGATGTCTCCCTTTTTTAGACATGTTATAAAATAAATAACAATTGTTTCCCCTAGCTCCCACTATTTATAACCAACCTAAAAAACCCTAAAATCAATTTCTTTTTTCCTCATTTCTGCTTTTGCTTTTGAATTGGGCCTTCAGACCCATCATCATTTGCTCAAGCCCATTAACATGAAAGATAATTACCCCATCTCCATCTTTTTGTTTTTATAGTCTTAACCCAATGTTAAGTCTTCTTCCTCAAAGATCTTCAATCACATCATCTTTTTCAGCTTGAGGTTGAAATCAATTATCCAATACAGTTCTTGAACTAAGTTTTGTATAAATTTCTTGTAATATCATGGTTTAAATATTGTTTTAATAATTAAAAAAAATGCTATTAATGTGTCAAGAAATATGTGTTTAACAATTAATAAATAAGCTAGAAATAAAGGTATAAATTGTTTTTCTTTTATAATTATTAGAATCCGTAGACCGCAAGTTTAATATTATTATTAGGGAGTTTTAGTTTAAGGGTTTTTTTTTTTTTAATATAGTACATATTTAACATGTTAATAAATGATTGACAGTAATTAGTGATAATTATGATGATCATATATCAATATATTAGTAATAATATATTGATTGACATGCTCAACTGGCTATAAATCCACGATACTTTTAATACATTTTAACTTTGAAAAAATTCCATCATTTTTTTAAAAGTCATTTTCTCTTTAATTATAATTATAAGATAAATTAAAAATTAAAAATTCCAACAACTATCAAAATATTTTAGTATCTAATCTTAAACTATGAAAATCTTATCATGTAATAATTAAATCATATGATTTATTGCCAAAAAAATTGTATATAAACAGAAAATTCATATTTTAAAATTAAAAATAAATAAAAATAGAAAATTCATACATAAAATCCTTGGGAAAAAATTAATTCACCTTTAGCTAAAAGATTTAAGTACACTAAAATTTATAAATGAGAGATGGTATAAACAATAAGTGCGAAAAAAAATAAGAAAAAAAAAGTTGCTTAAATTTAAATTTAGAATTTCAATTCCATCTATTACAATTTAACATACCATAAGAGCAAATTGAAGAGTTTAGCTTTCGATTGAGAGAGAGAGATTGAGGTGTTTATTTTAGAGGGAGAAGAATTGTTGTCTAAGACCCTGAGTGAGAGAAATTTTAAATACGAAATTTATAATAGTTAAAAGAACAATATTTCGCATGTAATTCTTATTTCATTATCATTATTTCACATGTGTAGGTGTATTAAAGTAATAAAAATAAATAATTTATATGACCATATTTAATTTTGTATTTATTTCATTTCACTGTTTATGGTTTTTCAGTGTTAGTTGTTTTCATTAGATTTACTAACGCAACACATGGGAAGATCTCGTGTTACCTTGATTTTTAAAATTCACACACACGTTTTTTCCATTCCAGTCCCTATATTTTCAAAAGTTTTGTTTTGGTCCTTAAACTTTGTATAAGTTTATAGTTTAGTCACTCCAATTATCACTTTGTCTACTTTTAAACCAAAAAAAACCAAGTTTTCAATTTATAATGTTGAGTAAATGATTCGTCTTTGTAGTTTGATAGTAAAGAGAGATTTATATTTAAAGTGCACTATTAATGGATAAAACCACAAGAATAATTGTACTCGTTCGGTAAAAAAATGAAATAGAAACGGTAAAAAAATGTCTTTTAAAAATTGAAAGAGTGAGGGGACTATGATCTTATCAACATCTTGTAAACATACTGGAAATGATATCATGTAGGTTTTCTGTTAAAAAAAATAATTAGGGGACTAAAACAAAATGTTAAGTAAAGTTTGGGGATTATAACAGAACTTTTAAGAGTTCAGGGATCAAAATAGGAAAAGTATCAAAGTTTAGGGACTAAAATTGGTTTTAAACCTATAATTTTTATAATTTTCTATTTCATCTGTCTGCTCTCTAATTTTATAAATTGAAAAGTTATTTATATATAAAGTTGAATTGTAAATTTTTACCCCTCAACCTTTAAATTCCTAATATCTAATTTATTAGTTTTTACCATTCAACTTTAAAATTATTTTTTATTCTTAGTTTGATTTAATTATATCTACGTTTTTCAACTAATGAATTAGATATATGCTATTAATTTAATTATTATAAAATCTCTCACTTATAAAATATTGATAAAATTAGATGATTTTATTAAAAAATTATTCCATTTAAACTATTCTATGTATTTACTATCTTATTATAAAAATATTTTCTATATATGGATGACTATCAATGAAAATTTATAACTTTCAATTTCTTTCAATTTAAATCATGGATTTATTATGTAAATCTATCCCAGATAAACAAAATTGATAAAATTAACAAAATCTTATCTGTAAATCAAATAAAATCGTGCTTACAAAACACCCTACCTAATCACAAAAATAATACATCTCAAAAAAAAAAAAAAAACAGAGAGAGAGAGAGAGAGAGAGAGAGAGAGAGAGAGAGAGAAGACACAGACAAAGTAAAAAAATTCCATACATAACTAAAACTGAGAAATTTCTATCATTCTTCAACTGCTTCATTTTAGAACCTTCATTAATTTGATTGAATAAATTAGTAAATGGATCAAAACAGTAGAAAAATAAATAAATAATAATAACCCAATTTAAAAAAATTATTGAATTTGTAATTAAAAACATTTCAATATATGATTTATTTTAAAAACTAACTCTTTTTATGTTTACTAAATTAATGAACTCGTTTTCATTAACTTTTCTGTTTTGTCTGGTAATAACAAATGTTATTGTTTCTTCTTCTTTGATTATGTTATCTCCCCATCAAATTGTCTCTCCACTCCATTGCTTAACTTAAAGTGTTACAAAATAACAAACATGATTTTATTAATTTTAACAAAAAAGAGAAATCAAATAAGGAAAGACGAAAAAGAGTAAATTTTTATGGTAACAAACAAGAGTAAGAGTAAGAGTAAGAGTAAACATTTTAAATGGAAAATATATTTCATTTCATAAGACTTGTTAATGTAATTACATAAAAACTAAAAACAGAAAATTAGAGGAAATTATTGATAAGCAGCAGTAGAAAGAGAATTCCAAACGTGATCCTCTTCTCTGCTAGTTGACCGTAACCATTGGGGAGTTGATTTGCTGCAACAACAGCAAGAGTCAGGAAACAATCAAAGATCCCGTAGTGAGTTCGTGCACCATTGAGTTTCGATCCGGAAATAGTAGCATCGGATATAATTCAAGTTGAATTCCATCTCAGTTGAAATGAATTCCGAAATGATGATCATGGAGAATTGAAGAATGGATTTAAAAAATTTGAAATGTTTAGAAGGTACGTGATTGTAGTTGCGGATATAGTTGATGTTTGTGACACGGGGGAGATTTTCATTGAACATGGACCGTGAAGATACCACGACCACCAGAATGAAAATGCAAAGAAATTGGGGCATTGTAATTTTGGAATATGAGTTACGGAAGACCTTGTGAAACAGGGGAGTTCTAAAAAAGAGTAGGATGGAGAAAGAGAAAGAAATGGAATAGACGAGAGCCCAAAGACACAGAAGGAAAATCTTGAATTTTTTGTTGAAGTCTAGTGTAGGGGTATTGGTAATTGGTAGAATATCATGGTGGTGAGAGGAGTCGTTAGAACTGGTTTCGGTTTCGGTTTCGGTTTCGGCTTCGGCTTCGGCTTCGGCTTCGGCTTCGGGGGGTAATTCAACAATGAGGGGTGGATGAACAAAAGAAGGGTTGAGCATTTGGTTAATCATTTTGGAAAGGAAAGGAAAGTAACAAAAGAAGGGTGAGGGTGAGAAAGAAACATAGCTTTATAAAGGAATTGAATGAGGGAGAGAGTAATGCTAATTTCCTGGAAAGAGGCCTTCCTAATGTTTAGGGCCTCTTTCCCCTAAATGACAAGACGTAATTCCACAATGAGGGGTGGATGAACAAAAGAAGGGTTGAGCATTTGGTTAATCATTTTGGAAAAACGGTAGAAAAGTCACTGTTTTACGTCTTGTCTTTTTTTTTTTTTGGATGTATTATTTTTGTGACTAGGTAGGGTGTTTTGTAAGCTCGATTTTATTTGATTTACAGATAAGATTTTGTTAATTTTATCAATTTTGTTTATCTGGGATAGTAATTACATCATTTACATAATAAATCCATGATTTAAATTGAAAGTTATAAATTTTCACATATATAGAAAATATTTTTATAATAAGATAGTAAGTGCATGGAATAGTTTAAATGGGATAAAAGTTCAAACCATGAATGTATGGTATTAAAGTTCAAACCATGAACTTATTTTATATAGTTTTGATTCTTCAAAATGGAGAGATTGAAGCATCCACATATCACAATGACCGCTTTTTGATGGAGCCGAAATCCAAGTCATTAACTATGGTTAATAAGAAAAGAAGCAATAATTACAACAAGAAGTGCATAATTCAAACACAGAAGTTGATAGGCAGAGACAAAAATCACAACCTCCATAATAACTAAAAGCAAGCTATCAACAAAATGTATAAATTGCGAATATCGTCAACTCACTCTGATACTATGTAAAACTTGAAGAATTGTATTTCTCATTGATTCTGAGAGCTTATAGCGCATATTTATACAAGTATTCCTAGGTTAAGAGAAGATAAACATATATGCAAAAGATAAACTAGAAATGGAATTAAAATAAAACAATATCTTCAGAAATTGTATGGTGGCTGCGGCCACGAGAGCGGAACAACAAAAATAGCGCACGGCGATCACCCTCAGTTTTTTAGCCCAAGGCCGTAGTTGTGGCGACAGGTTGAAATATGCTATTTTAGCATATTTCGCCTCCAATTCTCAATAAACATCTATCTACTTGAGAATTGTGAATTGAACCATTATTTTATTTAAGTTACATGAATCAATATTCAAAGGATAAAGTGGATTTAGATAAAATGACGTTTGGTTTGCAATTTTTGAAAAAAAAAAAATCTGGATCCTAACTCAATTTTTAAACTAAATTATGAATTCTTGTTTTTTATGAATTCAAAAAATCCCAATCCATTTCACCCAAAATGAAAACACGGGATTTGCATTTAATGAAATAACATGTGGGGACGCATCAGCTCTCATTTGTATCAACTCCTCCATCCCTGAAGTCTGGTACAAAATCCCCCATCCTGAAATGAAATCTCGTGGCATCCATTGAACCCATCAGAGCTTCTTCAACACAAGCATCGGTCTCTTCTCTCCGATTAGTTGTTGTCTACTTTATTTCTTCCCTTGTCAGAGTTTCTTCATCTTCATTCAATTCAAGTAAACAGTCGAAAAACGATGGAGTTATTGGAGGTGAAAAAGATGGCTTCGATTGAGGTCTGATTATCCATTGTTGCTACTTTATTTTCCATTCTTGCTTTCTGATTTCAGGCATCATAACCTTAGGAGTTATTCGTTGTATATTTGCTTGTTAGAATAAATCCCTATTTATTAATTGTTTCTTAACCCAAGTTCAGATTATTGAAGAGGTGAAGTTATTCTACCATTCTCATTTCACTTTCATTTGTCAAAAATTTCCTATTTAGAAGATTCATAAATCCCTATTTATTAATTGTAAAGGCTATTCTTAAGCCTACTGTTTTATGAGATTGTATATCAATGATTTTTTCAATTCTTTTTCTCGAGCTACAAGCTATTTAAAATCTATATTATAAAGATTGATATTATATGTTGTTGTGTTTTCTCTTCTATTGTCATGACCGGTGCATCAAAGTCTATTATCACTCCTTGTATAATTCATAGTTATTTTTTTTGTAATATTCGTCTTTAAGAAATGGATTTGGACATGGAGAAGAGCAGTGGCGAAGCCAAGATTTAAGTTGAGGGGGGCACATGCAGTAAACGGCAACTTAAAATTCTCATGTTGATAGAAATATCTTACTTTCAATTTTGAGACATAAGCGGTTCATTTTCAGTTTGTATTTTATTTTAAAAAAATTTTAATCAGTTTAGTGTCGATTTTAACCAAAACTGACATAAACCGAACTTAAAACACCCTTAATATGCAATACATGCAATTATATAATTATTGATAATAATAATAATAACTATAAAAATAAAATTTACATATTCATTAGTGGTATTAAATTTTTTAAAAATTAAGTCAAGTAAATATTAATCTATTTTATTTTTTATGTTCAAAATAATTCTATTTATATTAATAATTATATAGATAGATGGATGATAAATAATTAATTTTTTTATTGAATATATTTATAATCTAAAAGAAAAAATATATTTTTTAATTATAGTTTGATTTCAAAACTCTTGAAATTAGAGATACTAACTAATTTATTTTATAAATAAAAGAATGGTTTTGACTTTTAAAATGTGCAGAAAACTAGAAGATGCTTTGGGAAGGATTCGAAATCAGGGGAAAGAGCGAATTAAAAGCGGCTTAACCAATAGCACTACAACGCTGTTTGTGACTAATGTTTCTCAGTTATATATTTACATAAAGTCAGGGGCACAAATTAATTTTTAATTTAAATCTCATATATTTATAGTTAATCTAAAAATAGAGGGGGGGCACGTGCCCCCCCGGCCCCTATGTAAATCCGCCCCTGGAGAAGAGCATTTATACAATTCTCAATTTTGGTCATTCGAAGTCGAAAGCAGACTTCTTCTTTTTTTGTTCTTATGGATACTTACCCTATTTGTAATTTATAATTTAAATCCCACAACTATTTGACCTTTTAATCAGATTTCATTTGTAATGAGGGATAATTCGTTACTATGTAAATATGTTCTTATTGAAAGCATGAATAAATTGGGTAAAAGCTGCCATGCTTTTGGCATTTTCATAGTTGATAACCTCAAGAACTTTACTATCATACATATTCTAAGTTTATGATTTGGCTAGTCTGATAGTTCATGATGTCCTGTAAAACTTACTGCTCTTTCTGAGTTCTGTTGTTTTTTTCCCTTAATAATTATTGACCTGAAGTTTTTAACATTAAGAAGTCTTGATCCTGTTGTTGCATGTTCATTTGATGATTTGATGAAAGATTTTTGTTAAGTGTTAAACTTATAATAAACAATATCACATAATCTGATTGGTCTTTGTCCAGTCTCTCTTATATTAATTCTCTTGAAAGTCTTGTTTCTTTTATATGTATATGTTAATATCTTGCTTGCTTTGCTGGGTGCTTTATTGAACTATATACACTAAACTTTGATTCTCTCTCAATAGTGTATTCAATTAAATAAGAGGAGGTGCATATAGTAGATTTCAAAATTATTTTTTTTAAGTTAATGATGTATTTTTCTTTTGATAGGTTCAGAAACTATCATGTCAATTGCATGGGGACGTAGTTCAATTTGGAAATTCCGTTATTGACATTCAAAGGTTCCTTAAGAGGACTAAGCATGAAAGTATTTGTGGGTCGAGGAGAGTGACTAGTGATTCTTGTGGATCTTCTATCTATTGCAAGATTGTAATTCACATAAATTTTGTTTTGCTATTCCCCTTTGTGTTGTTGCATCTTTATTTCATTATCCGGGTTAGACAAAGATTGAGGATTTGGCTAGTGCTATATTATTTGTCTATACAAGCTTCCATTCAAAATCTAACTTGGGATTTGGCTTGTATGGTATAGTCTTATTCATTTTGCTTAATATCTTATCATGTTGATGTCTTTTGAATTGGAAATAAGTTTGAATGTTTGGTGCCTGATCGTTTTCTTCATCTTAATTAATCTTCTAGTTCAAATTATAAATTGTATGCTACTTTCAAGCCTTTGATTTTTTTTTTCATTTTTGTTACTTAAGAAACACACAAAGTGTAGTGCATAAAGTTGTAAATGTCACTGTTAGATATAATTATTGAGTTTATTATAATAGTTACATAGTTAGGCCCATTACTTTTAAGCCCATTAGGTTAGACTCTAATGTGTATATATATGATGTGTATGTCGTTAGTAAATACATGAATTACATTCTCTTCAACTCTTTAGTTTACATGGTATCAGAGCGTAAAAGGTCCTTAATTTTGTTTGAGAGTTGGTAGAGTGAATTCTAGTTCAAGAGGGTTAGGGTTCGAGTTCGGGTCTCGATCAAAAGTGGTCATTTGTTGACACCACCCTCATAGGAAGAACCGCCGCCCGCCGAAGAGTCAAATCGCAGTTGCCGTCGCCGGAAACCACCGCGCGTGGAGTCACACGCGCGCGCGCCTGATCGCCTCCTTCCTCACGCGCGCGAGGTGCGCGCGTGAGAGGCCGTTTCGCCGCCGCCGTTTGTTTGGGTCCGATCGGAATTGTATCTCCTGGTTGTTCTGTGGTGTTTTTGGGTTCAACTCGTGCCTGTTTGTGAAGAAAACGAGCCTTTTGTGTCTTGGCCCAGGATCTGGTTTTTTGGCTATTTTTGGGTCGGGATCTGTTTGTGGCCAATTTTCAGATCTGTTTTGTTTTCTACTTGGGTTTCAACTATCATTCGTTTTTGTGGCTAATTCTTTAGCCGTTTGTTGATCTTGGTCATTGTTTGTTTCTTTCAGGGTCAATTACAAGTTTGTTTCGATTTGATGGCTGGCAAAATGGATCATCGGTTTGCCCCATGATCGCTTATTGCTCAGTCAGGTAAATCGACATTATGTCTTGTTTCTTCCTCCTCCAAATGGGTCATAGATTCTGGTGCAACTGACCATATGACAGGTAATCCTAAATTACTTTCCACATTCGAACCACATACTTCGTCTTCTCATGTTACTTTAGCAGATGGATCCACTTCCGCTGTTATTGGATCTGGTCAAGCTAAGCCTGTTCCTTCATTACCCTTGTCTTGTGTTCTTAGCCTCCCTGATTTGTCATTTAATTTGATGTCTGTCAGTCAAATTACTCGCTCTTTAAATTGTTGTGTCTCATTCTATCCCACTTATTGTTTGTTTCAGGATCTTACGACAAAGCAGATTATTGGTAAAGGACATGAATCGGCGGCCTCTACGTTCTTGACCCTCAATTTTTCATTGCATGTTCCTGGAGTATCATCATCGCCGCTTTTGATACTCATTGTCGATTAGGTCATCCTTCTCTCTCTGTTTTTAAGAAATTGTGCCCTCGGTTTCAGCATTTGTCCTCTTTAGATTGTGAGTCGTGCCACTTTGCTAAACATCATCGTGTCAATCATGGTCCACGAGTTAATAAACGTGCAAGTGCTCCTTTTGAGTTAGTTCATTCCGATGTTTGGGGTCCCTGTCTGTTGCTTCTATAACCTGGATTTCGGTATTTTGTTACATTTGTTGATGATTACTCTCGAATGACATGGCTTTATTTCATGAAATCTCGTTCCAAGGTATTTTCTCATTTTTTGCGTTTTGTCTTTGAAATTCGAACTCGATTCAATATCTCAATAAAAACTCTTCAAGTGATAATGCAAAAGAATATATGTCATCCACTTTTCAAAATTTTATGATCACACATGGCATTCTCCATCAAACATCTTGTGTCGATACTCCGTCTCAAAACGGGGTAGTGAACGTAAAAATAGACATTTGTTGGAAACCGCTCGAGCTTTACTTTTCCGAATGCAGGTTCCTAAACATTTTTGGGCGAATCTTGTTTCTCTTGCTTGTTTTCTCATTAATCGCATGTCTTCCTCGGTTCTTAATGGTCAAATTCCTTACCACTCTTTGCTCCCCAATAAACCTTTATTTCCTATAGAACCTAAGATATTTGGTTGCACATGTTTTGTTCGGGATGTTCGTCCTCAACTTTCTAAACTTGATCCCAAGGCTTTAAAATGTATTTTCCTTGGCTATTCTCGGGTTCAAAAGGGATATCGATGTTTCTCTACCGTTCTTAATAGATATTTGGTTTCTTCGGATGTTACTTTTCTGGAAAATACACCGTTCTCTCCTTCTGTCTCGTACATTTCTCCTGAGGAGGATGATAACTTGTTAATCTACACCACTACTATCGTTGTTCCACCTCCCTCTGAAATACCGACTTCTGTTTTGCCACCTCCTTCTGAAGTACCAACTGTTGTTCCTCCTCCTCTACCAATCTCCCTGCCTATGCCTCCCTTTCCTCAAGTGTTTACTCGTCGTCCTCATACTGTACCAGATTCATGTCCAGATACCACCGTCGTTCAAGAGGCTTTGTCGTCGGATCCAATCACAGAAGTTGATCTCCCTATTGCCCTCCGTAAGGGGAAACGAACTTGTACGTATCCTGTTACTTCTTTTGTATCTTATAACAATTTGTCTCCCTCTGTGTGTTCTTTTATTGCATCACTTGATTCTGTGTCTTTACCTAAGACTGTTCATGATGCCCTTTCTCATTCTGGGTGGCGTAATGCCATGATCGAGGAAATGCGGGCCTTAGAAGAAAATGGAACTTGGACTTTGGTCGATTTACCTACAGGTAAGAAAGCTATTGGTTGTAAGTGGGTTTTTGCAATCAAAGTTAATCCTGATGGATCTATTGCTCGTTTGAAAGCCCGTCTCGTTGCTAAAGGGTATGCTCAGGTCTATGGGATTGATTATTCTGACACCTTTTCTCCTGTTGCCAAACTCACGTCAGTTCGATTGTTTATTTCTCTGGCTGCTACATATGGTTGGCCTTTGCACCAGTTAGATATCAAGAATGCGTTTCTTCATGGGGATCTTCACGAAGAGGTGTATATGGAGCAACCACCTGGATTTGTTGCTCAGGGGGAGAATGGAAAGGTTTGTTATCTGAGAAAATCGTTGTATGGCTTGAAACAGAGCCCTCGGGCATGGTTTGGTAAATTTAGCTTGGCAGTTGAACAATTTGGCATGAGAAAAAGTACATCAGATCATTCTGTTTTTCATCGCAAGTCTGCAGCTGGGATCATTTTGTTGGTTGTGTATGTAGATGACATTGTCATCACAGGAAGTGATAGTGCAGGTATTTTATCCCTCAAAACTTTCCTCCATAGTCAATTTCATACCAAGGACTTAGGGGCGTTAAAATATTTTTTGGGGGTTGAAGTGACAAGAAGCAGTAAAGGGATCTTCCTTTCTCAAAGGAAATATGTGTTAGATTTACTATCAGAGACTGGTAAATTAGGGGCTAAACCATGTAGCACCCCAATGAATCCTAATTTGCAGCTTACAAGGGATGGTGAATTATTTGAAGAACCTGAAAGATACCGGAGGTTGGTTGGAAAACTTAATTACCTTACTGTAACTCGTCCAGATATTGCATATTCAGTTAGTATAGTGAGTCAATATTTGTCCTCACCTACTATTGAACATTGGAAGGCTGTTGAGCAGATTTTGTGTTACTTAAAAGGTGCCCCTGGACGAGGAATTCTATATGGCAATCATGGACATAGTGAGATTGAATGCTTCTCGGATCTCGATTGACTGGTCTAAAGAAGATCGAAGATCTACTACTGGTTATTGTGTTTTTGTGGGAGGGAAATTAGTCTCCTGGAAGAGTAAGAAGCAACATGTTGTATCCCGATCTAGTGCTGAATCAGAATATAGAGCTATGGCTCAGTCAGCTTGTGAAGTGATATGGATTCGTCAACTTCTTATTGAGTTGGGATTTTCGAGTCTTGCATCCAATGAAACTATGGTGTGATAACCAAGTCGCCCTTCATATCGCTTCAAACCCCGTTTTTCATGAGCGTACTAAACATATTGAGGTTGATTGTCACTTTGTTCGTGAGAAAATACAATTGGGGCCGATTTCTACCGGATATGTGAAGACCGGAGAACAATTAGGCGACATCTTTACAAAAGCTTTGAATGGACCACGGATTGACTACCTTTGTAACAAAGTGGGCATGATTAACATATATGCTCCACTTGAGGGGGAGTGTTAGATATAATTATTGAGTTTATTATAATAGTTACATAGTTAGGCCCATTACTTTTAAGCCCATTAGGTTAGACTCTAATGTGTATATATATGATGTGTATGTCGTTAGTAAATACATGAATTACATTCTCTTCAACTCTTTAGTTTACAGTCACAAAGAGGATTCTTATCACTTTTGGTGTAACAAAAATTGATGAAGAAAGTAAAGTCAAGAATGAATTGAATAGTTTTCAATTGCATTTAGAGAATATTGCCATTTTAAAAAATTTCATATGTCCTCCCCAAATTCCTATAAAATCTTCTTTGAAAAAAAATAATCTTATAAACTATCCGTTGTTGGATATTCATTATTCTTCAAATAACGAGTCAGGTAGAGAATGAAGTAAATGAGGGTGAGAAAAGGTTGAGAAAGAGAAGAGGTGACAATTTTACAAGATCAATTCGAGTGAGATTATAATAAGCATATTCACAGTAATTAACATAAGATTAGCTTTTGGATTACATTTATCTTTTATTTCATTTTGATTGTATTTGCTTAAAAAAATGTTTGACCCGTCAAGTTATCGATTCACTTTTGGATTGTATTTGGATTTTCTTTCCTGTGAGAGGAAAATGTGTGAAATTTCATGCAACATTTGACAGTTTGAGAGGAAAGGAAAAGCAAAAAGGAAAAAGAAAATGAGAAGGCTCAGCATGAATATGCTGAGGTAAACATTTCATTATATAGGAAAAGTAGTTACATGTTTCGCTACATGATTCGGAGGAAATTTAACAGACATGAAAGCAAATAAATGTGCTAAAATAAACTAATTATCCTATTAATTTATATAAACTATAACAACATCTTTATAATTTATTATATTTCATTCATGAAAAGCTGAAAAAAAAATGTGACGTTAATAAGAATGATTATGACTATCGATGCAATTTTCCTTTGTCTATTTTACAAAGGTTCATTCGTTTATTAACAAAAAAAAATGATGACTTTGTACATTGTGTTAAGTTGAAGTTCACTTTTTCTGAATTTATGATTTGTGGGAATAATTAGATTCTTTTTTTATTATCATTAAGTTATATATTTTTGTACCTTGAATTATCATTGTTTGACATATAATTAAAACACTTTTAACAAAACATTTCCTCCATAAATTCATTAATTTAATATAAAAACAATATATCACCACGTGCAACGCACGTCATTTCTACTAGTAGTAATAAATGATTGATTGACTATGATAATGATAATCACCTTTATTTTAAATTATTATTTGGAGTCGGGTTGTTACAATTTTTTAATTACTTCCTTTTCGATTACAACTTATTGTTTTTATCTCTCTTATAGAGTATTCAGAATGGACCATTCTTTAAAGCTTTCGATCAAAAAGTCATATATATATATATATATATATATTTTTTTTTTTTATGGGTATATCCTTCATTAACTCATATGTCATTTTGAAATTAAAGGCCCACTAAAAACTTGCCTAAAATCAATTTCTTTTTTGCTCATTTCTGCTATTGCTTTTGAATTGGGCCTTCAGAGCCATCATCATTTGCTCAAGCCCATTAACCTGAAAGATAATTACCCCATCCCTATCTTTTTGTTTTTATAGTCTTAACCCAATGTTAAGCCTTCTTCCTCAAAGATCTTCCATCACATCATCTTTTTCAGCTTGAGGTTGAAATCAATTATCCAATACAGTTCTTGAACTAATTTTTGTATAAATTTCTTTGTAATATCATGGTTTAAATATTTTTTTAATAATTAAAAAAAATGCTATTAATGTGTCAAGAAATATGTGTTTAACAATTAATAAATAAGCTAGAAATAAAGGTATAAATTGTTTTTCTTTTATAATTATTAGAATTCGTAGACCGCAAGTTTAATATTATTATTAGGGAGTTTTAGTTTAAGTTTTTTTTTTTTTTTTAATATAGTACATATTTTAGCATGTTAATAAATGATTGACAGCAATTAGTGATAATTATGATGATCAGATATCAATATATCAGTAATGATATATTGATTGACATGCTCAATTGGCTATGCATGCACGATACTTTTAATACATTTTAACTTTGAAAAAATTCCATCATTTTTTTAAAAGTCATTTTCTCTTTAATTATAATTATAAGATAAATTAAAAATTCCAACAACTATCAAAATATTTGAGTATCTAATCTTTCAAAAAGAAATTAATTTAAAAAATAAAATAATATACATCGAGTATAAATAAAAGTGGTATATCGTATATTACAAATTCTCGAATATCCGAAAATGGGTGGCAAGTTAAAAATTGTACTATACTATAATAGGAAATTCGAACAATGAATGTATAATATTAAAGTTCAAACCATGAACTTATTTTATATAGTCTTGATTCTTTAAAATGGAGAGATTGAAGCTTCCACATATCACAATGGCCGCTTTTCGATGGAGCCAAAATCCAAGTCATCAACCATGGTTCATAAGAAAAAAATCAATAATTACAACAAGAAGTGCATAATTCAAACACGAAGTTGATAGGCGGAGACAAAAATCACGGCCTCCATAATAACTAAAAGCAAGCTATCAAGAAAGGTATAATTTTGAACATTATAATAAAATTGTGTAATTGGTATGGGTGTAAAACAAAAAGACAAGAATGGACAAGGATGCTTTCCAATCTTCCTTGAAAATGAATGAAAGTGAATAACATAGTAATACAGATCCAACATTGATTGATAATTTCTCCCGATTCGTAACGTAAACGATCCGACGCTTATTTTTGATATGAAGGTGAGCTAACAACAAGACTGTGAAAACTGGAATAAGAAAAAATGTTGATGCCATTCTTGAAAGAATGGTTTCCTTTACTTCATCATTGCACCATTAGAACACATAATCCATTGATTTTTTGGAGAAATCACTAAACTTGGCTGACAATGAAATGAGGTATTGAGCAAGCAAAAACATGAAATAGAATTTAAACTTTTTAAAACTATAAAATTCCATCTCTGAATATGAAACTGCCTGATGTGCCTGTGCTACATAAGAGAGATGAATAAATATTTGATATTCAGAATGATAAATTTACCATTTGAAATAGATAAATTATAGTTAAGAACAATTTTTTCCACTACAAATCAATTTCAGGTACAGTAAAATTTGGATTTATTTTTTAAAATAATATTTTTTGTTTTTGTTTTTATTAAATAAATGAATTTATTTACATTAAATCTTTTTTATTTTATTTTAGAATGACAATTTTCATTATTATTTTTAATGAATTTTATTGATATAGTTTAAATTAAATTTCAATAATTTTTTCAAATTATGTTTTTTTTTTCTTTTTCAAATTATGTTTGTTGTTACTATTTTTAAAAAGTGTATAATAATTATCATCTTAAACTATGAAAAGCTTATCATGTAATAATTAAATCATATGATTTATTGCCAAAAAAAGTGTATATAAACCGAAAATTCATATTTTAAAATCCATACATAAAATCCTTGCGAAAAAATTAATTCACCTTTAGCTAAAAGATTTAAGTACACTAAAATTTATAAATGAGAGATGGTATAAACAATAAGTGGGAAAAAAAATAAGAAAAAGAAAAAAGTTGCTTAAATTTAAGGGTAAAATACTATTTTGGTCCCTAAACTTTCACCCCAGTTTCATTTTCGTCCCTGAACTATCAAAAATGAAGTTTTTCGTCCCTAAACTTTCCAAATCATTTCATTTTCGTCCTTCTGTCCATTTTTCCGTTAGTTGACTGTTAGTTACTCGCTGACGTGACAATCCTAATGAAGTGGCACGCTGATGTGGTAAAAAAAATATAATCTCTCCCTTCCGTTTTCTTTTTTGGAAATTTGGGTAAAATGACCTCCAAAATCCTAAATTAATGTTTTTTTACCTCCATTTTCATTTTAACCTTTTTTGACCTTATGATGATGTCATCTTTGTGTGAAAAGTCTCATTTACCCTTAAAAAATTATATATGTAATATTTAATTTAATAACATGAAACGTTAATTCCCATGATGTTTGGAAGTCATGATTTTCATTATAACAATAATAGAACATAAATAGAACGTACCGTTCTTCAGGAAAACTCGATAAACGCGGTAGATGAATTTGGTGTAGATGAGTCCGAGTTTCTCTCTCATTACCCACTTTAATTGCACAACATCGATGGAGCAACGTACACATAAAGAATGTTAATCTTGAGTTGGGTTGAGAGAGGATCAAGACTCGTATTTATAGATGTCAAAGGTTGTGTCTATTCACGAAAAGACAATGGCCACAATGAATGGTTATGTCTTTTCCATCAAAAGACATAACCATTTAAAGAGTCATTACCTTTCATTTTAGTGTCAATGGACACTTTAAAGAGACGTGTCCTTCCACCAATAGCTAAATGGATTTAATCATTAATTAATTATTAAACTGCTAATAATTATCATTTGGGTCACAATAATTTCTTACATTCTCCCACTTGACCCATATGATATTTCTTTAAAGGTTCAATAAATAAAACAATTACAATGTGCACACATAAGTATCCTTCATTTCATTAGCTATATCATAAATCGTAATTAAGTAAAATTACTAATACGAGTCATGGCGGTTGTACGATATATTAGTTTACGTAGTCCCTTCCATGTACTACAATATATACTAGCAGTTTTATTCAACACGATCGGTGAAGAAAAGTGCATAATGGTCCAGCTGTAAAAGTCTTTATTGGAGACAATTCTTGTTAAACATTAACTTTATTTCATTCATGTATATACCAATTAATTAACAAGATATATCAGAAACTTTAAACATAAATGAGCTCAGAGTGTTAGAAAACAAGATTATAATCATTAATGACGTCCAGTAATACCCATCCTTTCAAATGTATTCATTAAATATTTTGGGCGACAATCCTTTCGTTAATGGATCAACAATCATCATTATGGTGCTAAATTGACATTCTTTGTTTCTAAACTTTTCTTTTCACAACATCTTCAAGTATTTCACACCTTGTAAATACTTTGCAGAATTATTACAGTAAATTTTCAGTGACTTGATAATAGTGTCGACAACTTCAAGTCCCGAAATAAGATTCCGCAACGATAAATCATGAACTGTGGCCTCAAAGCATTCCACAGACTATAAATAACACTATTCATTTGTTTCTCGTTCCAACTCATTATTGAAGCATTGCATAATCCGAATTAGAACTTTACAATAATAAACCACGATCATTACAAGCAAGCAAAATATCATAAAAATATAAACTTGCTCCCACTGACCTTAAGATATATACACCAATTTACGAAGTATCTTTGAAATCAAAAAGAGTTAATATCATTAGTAGGAAGTTTTAATGCTTTGAGTCATAAATCAAGATTGGAATAAATCATGAACACTAAATGTATATCTAAGTTCTCCTTTGGGAGATACTAAGATATACATACATTAACTATGATGCTAATTTAAATTTGACATAATTTGACAATTTTATATATTTTAATAAATACATTTGTTATCTTTGGATATACAAAATGCATCTTATAAAATATTAAATTATCAACAATAATATTTACTTATTATAAGAACAATTAATCCACCTTTGGGCAATTTAAAATTTTCCTATAACAATAAACTTTAATTAACCCATAAATAATAACCATCAATAATACATTGAAAAATTATTACATCAGCATCACAAATTTATGGGTAATTAAAAATAATTTTTATTCAATTCAATGAAATCATATATATAACCTTTATGATTTGGTCACTTTGGCGACTAACAAATCCTTTATGTTATAAGTATTATAAATTGCATAAAATAATATTTTATATCCACAAATTTAATTTTCAATAAACTCATAAAATAAATAACCAATTATGTTTATTAATTATAAGAATAATCAATTCACCTTTGGGTGATTTAAAATTCTCATAATTATAAACTTCAATTGACCCATATGCCAATAATAATAAAATGATTAAAAAACTTACATCATAAGCATCATAATCTTATGGGTAATTGAAAACTAAATTTATACAACTATATATATAAACATTATGATTTGGTCACTTTGGTGACTAACAAATCCACGATAAATTATTCATACACAAAATAACGACCAAACATAATATAAAACTTAAAAATGTCACATACTTGATAACTGACATTTGAACATAAATTCATTAAAACACTTGTGCTCACGATAATTACGATAGCG
The DNA here is from genome assembly GCA_028015215.1 of Gynostemma pentaphyllum. Classification (NCBI taxonomy): domain Eukaryota; kingdom Viridiplantae; phylum Streptophyta; class Magnoliopsida; order Cucurbitales; family Cucurbitaceae; genus Gynostemma; species Gynostemma pentaphyllum. The sequence goes on along the minus strand of CM051355.1, from coordinate 67,688,747 downwards.
GAAAATTAAAATGAGCAAATTTGGGTCCCTTAATATTTCAGAACAAATTCGATCATAAAATGCAATAAAGTTTTATACAATTCAAATAAATTATCGATAAAGTTTATGATTTGTTGACAAACAAATCTTTTATTGCATAGGAATTTTAAATTACATTCAATAATTTTTTACTATAAAATAATATCAATTATTATAAATAGATATGTTAGCAAATACGTAAATGCCTCAAAAATATTATGCACAAAATACCATTAGCATAGATATCTCTAAAATTCTTCGATTACCACTGAAAGTCAGTTTTGATCAATACAAATAAAATCATATAAAACCACTAAATACTTTCCAAATAAATGCAAACAGCCACTGTCATCAATCTGAACACAATTTTCAAAGAGACCAAATCTTTGACAATGTCAATGTGTACATATACATGATTTCTGTTAGGGACACCTCCTTAAATCATTCAATTTATTTATTTTATTTTTTTAGAACAGACGGAAACCACCATTAAATAAAAATTGCATAAGTTTATGCCCAGTACGTCTCTCTTCCGGCAATTACGAATGATATGAAAAGGAAATTCATTTCCTTTACAATTAAACCAGAACGAGAGACAAGGGTGACTAAAACCATATACCGACAAAAATCGATTATATTTGCAATTATCTGGAAACAACCCCACCAGAGAGTCAGTTACGCGTTAAACAAATAAATCCAAAAATGTTTTTATGTGCACTCCACCACGCAGAACCAATACAGAGTCAAAACCGTGCAGACTTTCAAGAGATTCATAGTCGAACTCTAACCGATAACTATAATTCTTAGATCAATAAATCATATTATAAAACACCGATTTTGTCAACTTCAATAAACGTAATTGTTCTTCATAATTCATTATGGGTTCATATAGTCCCGTTTCAAAATGATCCAAATATATTACAGTGGAAAAAACTATTATAAATTATATTCTTAATCGGAAAATTATGAAATCCATAACCTTACTCTGATACCACATGTAAAACTTTAATTTAATAACATGAAACGCTAATTCCCATGATGTTTGGAAGTCATGATTTTCACTATAACAATAATAGAACATAAATAGAACGTACCGTTCTTCAGGAAAACTCGATAAACGCGGTAGATGAATTTGGTGTAGATGAGTCCGAGTTTCTCTCTCATTACCCACTTTAATTGCACAACATCGATGGAGCAACGTACACATAAAGAATGTTAATCTTGAGTTGGGTTGAGAGAGGATCAAGACTCGTATTTATAGATGTCAAAGGTTATGTCTATTCACGAATAGACAATGGCCACAATGAATGGTTATGTCTATTCGACAATGGCCACAATGAATGGTTATGTCTTTTCCATCAAAATGAATTTAATCATTTGGGTCACAATAATTTCTTAATTAATTATTAAACATTCAATAATTATGTCTTTTCTTCCACCAATAGCTAAATGGATTTAATCATTAATTAATTATTAAACCGCTAATAATTATCATTTGGGTCACAATAATTTCTTACAATTTATTCATATGCTTATAATTGAAAATTAAAAAAGTTAACGAAAAATAAGGATGCCATTTTACATTTTGAGCTAAAAAGACCAATTCTTAAGAATTAGTCAAATTGGGAGAACTTCTAGAAGGGGCATTTTGGAGATTTAAGGTTTTAAATGAAAAAAATATTTAATATAAAATACACCTTTACATTATAGATTATTGTTAAATCATACCCCTATATTGTAAAAATAATTTTAAGCACCCTACATTTTGAAAAATTATAAAAAAATCACACTATTTGATCAATTATTTTTTACATATTTTATACGTGTCTCATTTTTCAATACTTTTGAAACGAACGAGATTGATTCATATATGTTCATTAAGGGTTATTACATGCGTCAAACGTAATATTCTTTCTGATATTTGAAAATTAACATTTTTTTAAATTTAAATTTCATATGCTTTAGTTTTAACATTTTAACTCGGTTTACAAGTACATTTCTGCTAAAAATGTCACCGACAAAGTCTCAAAAATCACCGTCGAACTAGGATATGTCGGCGAATAACCACACCCAGAGCGAAAATAAAGGTACGATTGACTTTAAACATACCCAAAATGAGTTGAAAATAAAGGTCCAATAAAACGTAAAGTATTCGAATGTAGGCCCATTAACTGTAATTTTTTCTACCGTTGAGAAATTGTATTGGGCCTTCTACCCACCATCATTTTCTCAAGCCCATTAACATGAAAGATAGCTAGATCAAATAAAAAGTGTAGCACAAATTAATTTCTTTAAATTGGGCTCCTTTCTTCCCCTAATCTTAACCCAATGTTAATTTAGCATTTCCTTCTATCACATAGAATCGGGTCAGTTTAATTTTTATATATTATATTACTATTCTGTATTTAGTATTTAAAAACATATTAATTTGACTATTTTTGTAGGTGTTCTTGCATATATAATTAGAGCCATACCCAATAATTACAAAAATAATAACCTAAAAAGGTGGTTTAATATAGCCTAATCCTATTTACGAAAATTATTGATTGAAAAAAATGTCATATTTGCTTTGAATGGAATAAATTAATTATAGTGTTGCATGATAATTTGTAATGTTGATAGAAGAAGAATAGAATAAGAGTTTTAATGAAATTACATTCCCATTAACATTAATATATATATATATGAAAATAAATTGATGGTGTTGGCATCACTACAAGAAAAACTGCAATTAGCGTCCAAAAATTAGAGACGAAAATTTTGGGACGCTATTTAGAGACGTAATTAGTCTCTAAATTAGACGTTTGACTTTCAGCGATCACTTTCGTCTCTAAATTGCATTTCTACTCTTAGAGACATATTTTGACTGTAAAATAGAGACGAATTTGGCCTCTAATATGAAAAGTAAAATTTTAAGAATTATTAGAGACGAACTTTGTCTCTAATAATTCTTAAAATTTTAATAAACCGCCAAAATTTTCACTAACGCGCCTTCCTATTTCATTTAGAGACGGAATGTGTCTCTATTTATTTAAAATATCTGGTGAAGTATTTGATTTCCAAGTAGAGACGAAACGCGTCTCTATATGGAAAATATCCGTTGAACTAATGATTTCCCCATTAGAGCGAATTGTGTCTCCGATTATTGAATGTTCTGGAATCCTATCTCCATTAGAGACGAATTGTGTCGCTGTTCATTCAATGTTATGGAATCCTATCTCCATTAGAGACGAATTGTGTCGCTGTTCATTCAATGTTATGGAATCCTATCTCCATTAGAGACGAATTGTGTCTCTGTTCATTCAATGTTCTGGAATCCTATCTCCATTAGAGACGAATTGTGTCTCTGTTCATTCAATGTTCTGGAAATCCTATCTCCATTAGAGACGAATTGTGTCTCTGTTTCCAATATACATTTCATTTTAAAAATGTAATTGATTAGTATTAAAAAGGAATCCTCTTTCTTTCTTTTTTTTTATACATTTTAATTTTTCTTTTATTTTAATCACTCAAATATGAAAAAACTATTTTAAATCACTAAACACACTAATATTTTTCTTTTCTTTCTTATATGTCTTATTTTTTTTATAATATAATAAAAATAAGATAAATAAAAATTTAAACGAGCTTCTCTTAACGAAGGTTTGAATTTGTCGAATGTTCAAATGATTAGATAAAAGTCCAACTTCCCGTTACATTGAAGATTTGAGTCTGACCTCTCCTAATTTAACTTAATTAATAACACAGAGAAGGAATAATGATCAAGAAAAAGTATTGAAATTTATGACAGAGCATTAACACCTAAGAAGTTTATTTTTTAAATCTGTTTCCTTTCTGTTTAACAATACATCATCTTCACGATCATTGTTGTTTGATGTAGAACTGTTGTCCTCAGTATCTTCTTCTTCCTCCCCTAAAGGTTTAGGGGACGAATCATCAATGAAAGGAAGTTCAATATATAAACCGTCGGGATCAAACAATGTTTCTATTACATCATTCAACGGTCAAGCAGTTTCAGAGTTTTTTCCTTCATCTATTTGACGACTCTGAACCTCTTCTTCTTGGAAAGCTACAAATTCCTCGCTATCTTTATCTGGGAGACTTTCTTCAATGTGACACGGTCTGACTTTGCAAACCACTAACCAATCATTCAATTATCTAAAAGATGGATAAGGAAAGAAATACGATTGAATCGCTTGTTGTGCCAATACAAATCGATCATTTGTGCGCATGTGCTTTCTCTTATTCACCTCTAAAATCTGCAAATATGGTATCTTCCGCATCCCACCTCTTGTATTGTCTCAAACCACGTACGGTTAAACAAGACGGACGTTTTACACTCCCTCCTGCATATTCCTTCTCGTGTTATTAATTAAGTTAAATTAGGAGAGGTCAGGACTCAAATCTTCAATGTAACGGGAAGTTGGACTTTTATCTAATCATTTGAACATTCGACAAATTCAAACCTTCATTAAGAGAAGCTCGTTTAAATTTTTATTTATCTTATTTTTATTATATTATAAAAAAATAAGACATATAAGAAAGAAAAGAAAAATATTAGTGTGTTTAGTGATTTAAAATAGTTTTTTCACATTTGAGTGATTAAAATAAAAGAAAAATTAAAATGTATAAAAAAAAAAAAGAAAAGAAAGAGGATTCCTTTTTAATACTAATCAATTACATTTTTAAAATGAAATGTATATTGGAAACAGAGACACAATTCGTCTCTAACGGAGATAGGATTCCATAACATTGAATGAACAGAGACACAATTCGTCTCTAATGGAGATATGATTTCATAACATTGAATAAACAGAGACACAATTCGTCTCTAATGGAGATAGGATTCCAGAACATTCAATAAACAGAGACACAATTCGTCTCTAATGGAGATAGGATTCCATAACATTGAATAAACAGAGACACAATTCGTCTCTAATGGGGAAATCATTAGTTCAACGGATATTTTCCATATAGAGACGCGTTTCGTCTCTATTTGGAAATCAAATACTTCACAAGATATTTTAAATAAATAGAGACACATTTCGTCTCTAAATGAAATAGGAAGGCGCGTTAGTGAAAATTTTGGCGGTTTATTAAAATTTTAAGAATTATTAGAGACAAAGTTCGTCTCTAATTTATTAATGGTGTATGACGTGGCAAGTGCTTTGAAATGCCCACCGCTTTCTTTTCCCATTAGAGACGAAATTGGTCTCTAAAAGCGACTAAAAGGGGTCAACAGACCCCCTCATTTCCCAGGACCTTTCTTCTTCCTTCCCCTCTTTTTTTTTCTCCCTCACATGACCACCACTTCCTCACCTGCCACCACCACCACCACTCCCTCACCCCTCTCGATTTCGTGGAGAAGAAGAAGCGTCGAGTCCACCATCCCGTCAATTCTCTCGATTTCTCCTCTCACAATTCGTAAATCTTCGATTCTCTCTCGATTTTTTACTTTTTTTCATTCTTTGATTTCAACTTATTTATTTCTCTTTATTTTTGATTGGATTGCTTATATTATTATTATTTTTTGTTTCCTTTGTAATCTGCTGAGAAATGAGTTTTTTTTTCTTCTAATTGGGTATTTAGAATGTGTTTTTAAATATTATAAATATTATTCATATTATGGAAGCTAAATCCAAGAACAAAATATGTTTAAGAAGCTATTAGAAATTGCTAATGTGTTTTTAGATTGGGTTCAATTTAGGGATTAAATTGCTATTTAGAATGTGTTTTTAGATTAGATTCAATTTAGGGATTAAATTGCTAATTGGGTATTTAAGTAACATGTATTCAATTGCCATTTAGAATGTGTTTTTAGATTAGGTTCAAATTTTGGAATTAAATGGCTAAATGTTAAATTGCTAATGGTTATGTGATTAGGGATTAAATTGCTAAATATATGATTCTTTAATTTCATTAGTATATATGTTAATTGTTCAAATTTAATTATACTTAATTAGGTTCAATTTCAAATTCTAGTGTTAATTGAATCCATGTTTAGGGATTAAGGATTAGCTTAAGGAATTGCTAATTTGATTTAGTGTGTTTATTATTCAAATTTAGGGATTAAATTGCTAATGGTTATGTGTTTAGGGATTAAATTGCTAAATATATGATTCTTTAATTTCATTAGTATATATGTTAATTGTTCAAATTTAATTATACTTAATTAGGTTCAATTTCAAATTCTAGTGTTAATTGAATCCATGTTTAGGGATTAAGGATTAGCTTAAGAATTGTTAATTTAAATTGCTTTTGGATTTTTTTTTTTTGGATGGAAACATTTAATTTGTTTTGGATATTTTATTTTGGATGGAAATATTTATTTCATTTTTTTTTAATTTAAAAAAATAATATTTAAAAATTAATTTTAAATATTAAATATTTAAAATTAATTTTTAAATATTTTTTTTTAAATTTACATGCGGCAATAGCGACACAATGCGTCTCTAAATATTTCAAATACATTTTATTAACTTCGTTTAGCGATAAAGTTCGTCTCTAAATCTACTTTATTAGAGACTCAATACGTCTGTTTTAGACGTAATGTGTCTCCAATATTAGAGACACATTCTCACCCTAATTATAGCGACACATTGGGTCTCTATTTTCAGAGATGTATTTCGTCTCTATTTCTAGAGATGTATTTCGTCTCTATTTCTAGAGATGTATTTCGTCTCTATTTTCAGAGATGTATTTCGTCTCTAAATGGTCAACATTTATTAGCGTCCCAATATTTGTTTTGTCTCTAATAGCGATAAATTTCGTCTCTAATATGAAGAAGCGACGCCATTTTTAGAGATGGAATGTTTCGTCTCTAATTTCGTCGCTATTGTTAATTAGAGACGAATTACGTCTCTATACCCGAGTCTCAAAATGCAGTTTTTCTTGTAGTGCATAAAATAAGAAAGACCCATAAATTAGTTCCAACCCGGCCCAATCATCTTCTCATGTCTGTGTTCATTTCCATGGAACTAAAATGAAAGAAATAGACAGACTTGTGGAGTTAAAATATAAAAATCATGGGTAAAGTATTTATTTGGTCCTTGAGTTTTAGAGCTCGTGTCTATTTAGTCCCTACGTTTCCAATTTGTGTCTAAGTGGTCCATGAGTTTTGGATATTGTGTCTATTTGATCCCTCGATTTTCAATTTGTGTCTAAATAGTCCCTAGATTATTAGAAATAAGTTTAATTCTTTCTTAATTTGTTAACTCATTAACATAATATCGACTTAACGGTGGCATAAAATATTTAATTGATCAAAATACTGATATGAGATTAATAATTATGTCAAATTTTAGGCCCAGATTGATAAAAGATTTATTCATATCTTCGTATTTTGACCAATTAAACATGTTATGTCAGCATTAAATCAATAATATGATAAGAAGTTAACGAAGAGAGAGATTGAGGGTTGTAACTTTTGATGAAAACCATTGATGAATAGAGATTAATGCTTACAAAGAGGACGTAGGATTATTCGAACCTCTATAATTCTTTGTGTTCATTTTCTTATCTATTGATTTGTACTCTTAGTTTTGTTCTTAATTTCTGGAATTGATAGAGAAAGAGTTCTTGAGAGTGAATTGTTCAACAAATTGGTATCAGAGCATTGGTTCAAGATAGTATACATTCGCCATTGACAATAGAAGAAGATAAGTTACACCAGATTTGAGGTGGAGAAATACAATGGTAAATGAGACTTCTCTTTATGGAAGAGAAAGCTAAAGTTTATTCTCGTTCAACAGAAAGTTTCGGCCGCTCTCCAAGAACCAGAATAAATGCCTGCTGAATTGAAGGAATTGGTGAAGAAAAAAATGCAAGAAGTTGCCTATAGTATCATCATCCTTCATTTATCAGACAATGTCATACGGCTAATTGGGGAAGAAGAGATAGTAGCAGCACTTTGGGCAAAGTTGGATAGCCTATACCTTTCGAAATCTTTACCAAACACCATCTTCTTGAAAGAAAAACTATTCAGTTTCAAGATGGACAACTCCAAATCACTTAATGACAATCTAGATGAATTCAAGAAATTGATCAGCACTTTGGCAGCAGCAGGGGAAAAGGTAAATAAAAATGATCAATGCATTAGCCTCTTGAATTCATTACCTAACACATTCAAAGATGTCAAGAATGCTTTGAAGTATGGGAGAACAACCCTAGCCATGGAAGAAGTTATTGACTCTTTGTGATCCAAAGATCTTGAAATTCAGATTGTAAGAAGGGAAATCTTTCAAATGCTAACATTGCAATAAAGAGGGACACATAAGAAGAAATTGTTACCGATGGAAGAGGGAGAACAATGAGAGGGAAACCCAAGGGGAAGTGAAGACTACTACAACAGACCAAGTAAACTAGGTAGAAGCTGATGTTGAAGTTCTTGCAATCACAGAAAAGAACATTGACAAACTGGATTCTTGATTCCGGATGTTCCTATCACATGATACCCAACAAAAATTGGTTTGAAACTTATGAAGCCATTGAGGGAGGGCAAGTGTTGCTTGAAAATAACAAGTCTTGCAAGGTGATAGGGAAAGGAAATGTAAGAATCAAGATGTTTGATGGCCTGAAAAGGATTATGTCTGATGTAAGACATGTCTTGGAGTTGAGAAAAAATCTTATCTCCCTTGGCACTCTTGATCAAAAGGGATACACATATGATGGTAAAAATGGCATACTGAAGATCATGAAAGATTCAAGAGTGGTAATGAAAGCCATAAGAATCAATGGCCTGTATCATCTTCTTGGCAGCACACTGGTAGGAAGAACAACTGTGGGGGAGGCTGCCACTGTGAAATCAAATGTGAAACCAGATGCAAACTTATGGTATAGGAGGCTTGGGCACATAGGGGAAAGAGGCCTGACTGAACTTAAAAAATAGAACCTATTGGGAAAAGTAAACCTAAAAGAGCTGAAGACTTGTGATCATTGCATCTATGGCAAAACAACAAGACAATCGTTCCCAAGATCAATACAAAAATCAAAGGAGTCACTTACCTACATTCATTCTGATATTTAGGGGCTAGCAAAGGTAGACTCAATTGAAGGAAATAGGTACATTATGAGCATTATTGATTATTACTCAAGAATGCTATGGATCTACATGTTAAAAACCAAAGATCAGGTTATATATAAATTCAGAGAATGGAAAATGATGGTAGAAAAGTCAAGAAATTGAGAACTGATAATGGTCTTGAATGTGTAAATGAAGAGTTTGAAAAACTATGTAAGGAAGAGGGCATGGTGAGGCATAAGACTGTTAGATACACACACCCAACAAAATGACCTTGCTGAAAGAATGAACAGGACCATCTTGGAGAGGGTAAGGGCAGTCTTGTCTGAAGCCAAACTACCAAACAGATTTTGGGCAGAGGCAGCACATACTGTGGCATATCTGATAAATAGAACTTCCTCTACTGCTATTGACTTCAAAACACCTTTGGAGATGTGGAATGGAGAACCCCCAAATCTAGAAAACCTAAGGGTATTTGGCATTCTTGCCTTTGCTCATGTAAATGATGGGAAACTAGAACCAGGAGCAAAAAGGTACATGTTTTTGGGGTATCCTGATGGAGTCAAAGGCTTCAAGTTGTGGTATCAGGAAGGAAACATATCAAAGACTTTCACCAGTAGAGATGTAGTTTTCAGAGAAGGAGATATGTATATGGCAACAAACACAGATCCTGAAAAATAGAAGGATAAGACCACTGCCATCCCAATTGAGGTGGAGAATATGCTGATAAATCCTATCCAAAATGATGAAACACTGATTGAAGATCATGAGAATCTGTCTGACTCTCAGGACCCTCAATCATACCAGCTTGCAAGGGATAGGACAAAAAGAACCATCATTCCATCTACAAGGTACAGTGACACTGACTATATAGCATTTGCCCTATCTGTCTCTAAATTGTTGAATGAACAAGAGCCTGACTCATTCAAGGCTGCAATAAAATGCAAAGAAAATGATAGATGGTCTGAAACTATGCAAGAATAAATGAATTCTTTATTGAAAAATTAGACATGGAAATTGATATAAAAGAAGCCTGATCAGAAACTAGTCCAATGTAAATGGCTGTTCAAACTGAAACCTGGAAATGAAGAGGGATCACAACCAAGATACAAAGCCAGACTAGTTGCAAAGGGATTCACTCAAAGAGAAGGTGTTGATTACCATGAAATCTTCTCCCCAATTGTCAAGCACACCTCGATCAGAATTCTAATGGCCATCACAGCTCAATATGACCTTGAATTGGAGCAGTTAGATGTGAAGACTGCATTTCTCCATGGGGTCCCTTGATGAGTATATCTACATGGCACAACCTGAAGGTTTCATCAATAAAGAAAATGTAGGCAAATTTTGTTTACTAAAGAAGTCCCTATAAGGCCTAAAACAGTCTCCAAGACAGTGGTATCTCAGATTTGATGAGTTTATGCTAAAAAATAACTTTAATAAAAGAAAATTTGATAGCTGCATTTATCAAAGAAAAACAAATAAGCCCCTTGGAGTCATACTCCTACTATATGTATATGACATGCTCATTGCTTCATCTGAAACCTCAGATATAAGAAAGGTAAAGGTCATGTTCAGTGATGAATTTGAGATGAAAGACCTTGCGGCAGCAAAAATAATACTAGGCATCAACATATTGAGAGAAAGATCAAGAAGAATCTTACACCTAAATCAGAGCAATTATATTGATAAGGTGCTTAAGAAGTTCAATATGCAAAATGCAAAACCAATGAGTGTTCCCATAGCTCAACACCTAAAGCTATCCCAAGAACAATCCCCCACTGATGAAGAATCTCAAGCTGAAATGAGTTCCATCCCATATGCAAATGCAATTGGCTGCATACTGTATTGTATGGTTTGTTCCAGGCCTGACATTGCCCATGCTTCTAGCTTTTTAAGTAGGTACATGTCAAATCCAGGAAAGTAATATTGGCAAGCCTTAAAAGAAGTAATGAGATACTTTGAAGGAACAAAAATAATAGGGCTGTTGTTTGAAAACTCACATAATAGAAGCTCAATACTTGAAGGATTTGTGGACTCGGATTTTGCTGGAGACAGAGATAAGAGAATATCTCTAACAGGTTATGCTTTCACCCTATTTGGGGGGACAATCAACTGAAAATCAATTCTGCAACCTATTGTTGCTTTGTCCTCAACTGAGGCAGAATATTTGGCAGCAACAGAAAGTATAAAGGAAGCTTTGTGGCTCAATGGATTGATCAACGAATTGGGCCTTGAACAAGAAAGGGTAAAGGTTCTATGTGACAATCAGGGAACAATCTACCTCAGCAAGAATTAAATGTTCCATGAAAGAACTAAACATATTGATATCAAGCTTCACTTCATTAGAGACATAATAGCTCAATGAGTAAATTAAGCACCAATTAAACTTATTTCTAATAGTTCTTGAAAATCTAGGAACCAAATAGACACAGTATCCAAAACTCAGGGACCACTTAGATACAAACTGAAAAAGCAGGGATCAAATAGACACAATATCCAAAACTCAGAGACCACTTAGACACAAATTCAAAATGCAAGGACCAAATAGACACGTCCTCCAAAATTCAGGGACTAAATGAGTACTTTACCCAATCATTAATGGAAGATTAACAAATAATCAAAACTTAACCATTCTTTGATGAAATGTGGAGAATCTTTTCCCTTCACAAAACTTTCATCCCTTTATTAGCTAGACACTTCATTGATGATTTTAAACCCTCTTCGACTTCCCAAATCCTGAATTGAAGAGTATTAAACCTCCATTTGTCTAGGGAATTAAAAAGAATTGATATACTTAGGAAATCTGAAAAGGTTTGGTCCGAGACGTTGCACCATGATTATTAAATAGGAAGGTTGGAATTAATTTTCATTTGTTTTCCTTTATATTGAAGATTCATGGCTTTCTATATTTCATTTCTTTTATGTTTTGATGTTGTTTGTGGTGTTTTAGTCATTTTGATCGTTCCAATTCTTTTTTCTTTTGGATCCATTTATTGATGTATTATTTCACCTTTTTTTTGTTATTTATAGAGGAATTGTAGTTGGAAAGGGAGAAGCATGATTTGGTGGAGATGTCGGAGAATTTGGGCAGAGGAGAGGTGAGAGATGGCCATTGTTTAAGAATTTTTAGGAGATTTAGAGAATGACTTAAAATTGGATGAAGAATAAAATGAGTTCTTTTTTAGGTGTGGTTTGGAGTTTTGTTCTCCCAGATCCTTTAAATCAAATTTTATTGTCTCCACCACTGTCTTTTCGAGGTTGTTTTTCTTTTGTTTTCGTTAATGAAATATTAAAATTATTTTCAATAAATTGATCATTGTATGACATGCGGTATGAATGATACAATTTATGAAGCATAGGTTTGAATCACGTGCAACGCAAGTTCAAAACTTATATTAAAATGTACTGTAGTAAAATCTTAATCAAATTCGAATTTGAGGTAAATTTTATTGAAATTTCCATCAATGATATGTTTTTTTAGCATTTTCAAAAATAACAAATGTTCTGAAATATTTAATAAATGACATTTTTCGTAGATTCCACCAACCGATTTATGAGATTAGACCAATAACAAGATCTTAATTCACATCATCTAAAGGAAAAAATTTGATGAAACTTCATTGGCTTTTGAAATTAATTTAGTGGGTTTAATTGAAGCTTTGTACATGTTTTCAAGTGGTTGAAAAACAAGATGGAATGATTCTACTTATTTCTTTAATTGCAAATAATCATCATGAATATACACCAAAATTATTATAACAATAACTGAAATTAGGGGAGATAAATAAACAATAGGCATAATTGAAAATAAAATTACTTCAACATGTTTGTTTACCAATCAGTGACCAGAATTTTATCCACAAGAGTAAGCAAATCAGAAAATATATATTTATTTATATAATATGAAGTCTTAATTACATGAAAAAAAAATTAACTAATCATATCTATGGTAGTAAGCAAATCAGTGACCAAAATTTTTGAGTTTGTGATATGCTAAAGTGATGATGTACAGATAACATAACAATTGTAGTTTGAGAGTATCGAGTTCGTAGGCAATGGTGAATATGATTATGGTGAAACCAAAACCACTCCTAATACCTTAGACTTTCTCACTTAATATAAAAGCGTGAATCAAAACAATGCTCAGAAAACGATATAATACCTTTTTTTATTAGGTGAGAAAATCTTAGGTATTAAGCGAGAAAGTCAAAATATACATCTCTGGAATAATTATACATAACCGATTTTTTTGTTGGCCGCCAACCATGAGACAAAGATTCATATAGTTTTTTATTTAAACAACTTGTTGCTGCCACCATTGATGGAAAATGTTGTTGCCTTCAAATTTGGGCTCACTCTCAAACTTTCAAGGAATCCTTATTCGATTCGAATATCCATATCCAGATTTTAACCTTTGATTTTTTTCACATTCTTCTGAGGCTCATTTGATCAATGGCCCCAACAGATACCAAACCATGGCCATTACAATTAGAAAAGTCAAATTTGAGAAATTAATAATATATATATATATAGGACTGTTCAAAAATTGAGAGATGAGAGAAATAACAAAACTTTGTTGTAATTTACAATGCCTCTTCTTATAGTAGAGTATTTACAATAAATATTATGATAACAATTTGAAAATATTTAATTTAGGATTTAGTTATTTTATTTCAATTTTTTTTTCATACTAAATTTATCATTTTATCACCAACATGAACATACCTCAACTGGTTAGGTATATATTCTCTTCCCCTTGAACTCGAAGGTTTGAGTTCCCCCTCCCTCACTTTGATGTAATCTAAAAATAAATAAATAAATAAATCATTTTATCTATAAATTGGGAAACATTTTTCAACCTTGGGGAGTCAAAATGCTTATTTACAATGACACATGACATCAGAAAAAAGCTCGTCACAGTGAAAAATTTGTGTGGGCTAGCGTTATTAATTTGCAATGGAAAATATCTTGTTGCAATTTCATTTTAATTTTTTTCAAAAATATTAATTAATAATTTGATTATTAAATATTATGAATTATAATTTATCATTATTATTAATTTACAAAAATAAAATAAAATAAATAATAGAATGTATATAAAAAAGAAGAGTTTGTCTGTCTGGGAATCAAAAAACGATCAGCGGAGCTAACACATACGAGTGCGGAAATGGTAAGGAACAATGAAGTTTTGATGGAATAAATTTTAAATAATATTTTCTAATTTTATCAACATTTTATTAGGGAGATACTTTATAATAACTAAATTAATAGAGTTTCTCTAATCTAATGTATTAGTTAAAAATAGTGGATATCATTAAAATGAAACTAAAAATTAAAGATAATTTAAAAGTTGAACTGCAAAAATTAAGAAATTTGCATGGTAAAAATTTAAAAAATTAACAGGTAAAAATTTACGATTCCACTCTATAGAAATAATTTTTCAATTTTTAAAATTAAAAAGCAGGAAAATGAAAGAAAAAAATTTCAAAATTTTTATTTAAATATATATATGTGTGTGTGTGTGAATTTTAAAAATCAAGGTAAAAAAAATTTTTAATTCCCGCGGTGGGGTTAATAAATGTAATCTAATGAAAATAATTAACATCGAGAGGGTGTTTTGTATCCCGACATCAGAATCAAATACTTAAGAGTTAGATGTCTGAGAATAAGTAGTATGAGAATATAATAGTATGAGAATATAATAGGTGAGAATATGATGCTTGTGTCTGGAGTGTGTTGTAATAAGATTCTTGAGATTATAATGCTGTGTTTGGAGTGTGCTAAAATATATTTGGATCAATGAGAATATGATTGTTGTGTTTGGTAGGAAGAAATAAGATTTGATATTTTTTATTTAATTATCATCTAAAATTTAATAATAAAAAATTGAAAAATTAATTAATGACATTAAATTTTATTTATTTATAAGTTTGGTTTTTTTAAATTTCCTTTGAAGTATTATTTCAATAAATAGAATAAAATAAGATTGATGAATTATATACTTAAAATCATGTATTATATAATATATTTGATATTAATTGTATATCACGTGTAATACATGTATAAACCCTTGCTATCAAAAAAAAAAAACATGTATAAACCCTTAATGGGCATATATAAATCGGAAATTATCATAACTAGACTAGTTGAAGAAAATATTTACTTAAATATTAACTTTTAGAAATATTTACAAATTTGACTTTATGAATTATTTTATTAATATCTAATAGGTTATTTCTTCCCAAAATACCCTCTGAAAATTTCGGCACTTAAATAACATAGAGACAATGCGGATTTATTGGTTTGATAATTTATTGTCAATTTCCCCCCTTTTTTTTTCTACAACATTTTTATTTTACCTTTGTGTTTAATTCATTCCTAAACTTACCATATAAATTTTCATAATTGATTTCGTTATATATTTTCAATTTTTTTAACCTTTTTTTAACATACTTCTATTGTTTCTAAAAAGAAAATGGAACACACGTATTTTTTTTTTTTTTTTAATAAAAGAACATAAGTATATTTATTATTTATATATATATATGAAAAATAATTTTAAATGAATTATCATATTTTTTAAATTATAAATATTGATTATTTGTATTTTATAACACGATGGATATAATACGTACTCTATATACCAAGTATATTTATTAGTTAAGTTATATTATTTTACAATGTATGATAATATTTTAGCCATCTAAATTTTTTACACCTGATATATTTATCAGATAAATTATATTTTTTATATTGTATGTTTATTTTTCACCATCTAAATTTCTGGATGGTTTACATCTTATATTGTATATTTTAAGTTTTATTCTTAATATTACTTATTAATTATTAACCAAAAATTTAACTCTTACTATAATTTCAATGTAAATTGTAAATGCATTTAAAATTTACCATGTATATTAATCCTAATTATTCTTTTACTTATGAATACATTAATTATCCTATTTACCATAAAATATTCACTAATTACTATTACTATTACTATAATTATCAATATAATTTGTAAATACATTTTAAATTTATAATGTAGATTAATATTAATAATTTTAGTTTTGTATACATTTTAATTTGACAATGTATATTAACATAAAAAAATTGGAAATCAACAAACCATTTTGAAGCTAAGAAAATGGTAAAATTCAATTATTATAAACATTTTCAAGCTAAAACATTAGTAAGATGAACAATTTCTATATTAGTGTGTATATCTCATGTATTTATAACAAGTATATAATTATTATCTAAAAACAAATACAATTTTTTAGTTTTGAAAATCAATAAAAAAAATGTAGAGTAAAATTTGTTATTTAAAAACCCATAATTTTTTTCGATTATATTATTTACCGAATATATAAAAAAAAATCCTCATAAAAATATTTCCTTATTGATTTCCTTGAAACCCCACGTAAATCACTCTCCTCATTTATAGCCCAAATCAATTTTCTTACACAGGCATTTTAGTAATTTGTGTATAGTATATAGGCGCTGACATCATTAGTTAGTTTAGTTTTGTAATATTAAACAATTACCAACATCTTAGAAAATATTTATTCTAGATGGTCTAGTTATGTATATATCCCTATATAAATCAGACTTGTTATATTATCAAAATTTTCATTAATTTTTAAAGTATAGGAAAATGAGACATGCGTAAAATATGTAAAAATAAATGATCAAATTATGTGATATACAATTTTACAAAATGTAGGAGTGCTTAAGCTCTGGCTAAAACAAAGAAATTAAAAGAGGTTCCTATTTAAAAAAGAGAATGAGTAACTATCTCAATGGGCTTAAAGGTAAAAAAAAAAGTCAGATTTGCCAACTTTTGTGTGATTGGGCCTTGACTGAATCTGATCCATGATTCCAACAAGGAAGATGAAATTATTAAAATTAATGGGCCTACACAAGATTATACCACACTTCATACGGGCCAATACAAGCTTTTAGTGAAGCTTTTATTTCAATTTATTTTGGGTTAGTTTGAGCTCTTCAAACTTATTAATTAAACTTGGTTTATGGAATTTATCAACTCTGTTTAGTGATTTTCTTAAGGTATATTATTTTTGTGATTAGGTCCTAGATATTTTGTAGGCTCGATTTTTTTTTATTAATAGACAAATTTTTGTTAATTTTTTTTATTTATATGGGATATTAATTACATCATTTACCATAAGTCTATTGTTTAAATTTAAGAAATTGAAAGTTTAAAATTTAAATGGAAAAATCTTACCTTTTTTTTTTAAAATTCAAATTGAAAAATCTTACTAAATTCAAAAATATACAAAATATTATTTATTATAAGATGGCAAGTACAAGGAATAGTTTTGATGGAATAAATTTGGGTAAAGTACCCTTTTGGTCCCTGAGTTTTGGAGGTCGTGTCTATTTGGTCCTTACGTTTTCAATTTGTGTCTAAGTGGTCCCTGAGTTTTGGATGTTGTGTCTATTTGGTCCCTACGTTTTCAATTTGTGTCTAAGTGGTCCCTGAGTTTTGGATATTGTGTCTATTTGATCCCTAAATTTTTAAAAACTATTAAAAATGAGTTTAATTGGTTCTTAATTTAATGTATTCGTTAACTTCTTACTGGATTATTGACTTAACACCGATAATAACATGTTTAATTGGTCAAAATACGAAGATAAAATTAAATATTCCATAAATTTAGGCCTAAAATTTGACATAATTATTAATCTCATGTCAGTATTTTGATCAATTAAACATTTTACGTCACTATTAAGTCGATATTATGCTAATGAGTTAACAAATTAAGAAAGAATTAAACTTATTTCTAATAATCCAAGGACCATTTAGATACAACTTGAAAACTCAGGGACCAAATAGACACAATATTTAAAACATAGGGACTAAATAGACACAAATCGAAACATATGGACTAAATAGACACAATATTCAAAACTCATGGACCATATAAACACAAATTGAAAACGTAAGGATCAAATAGACACGAGCTCCAAAACTCATGGACCAAATGAGTACTTTACCCAATAAATTTTAAATAAACTTTTCTACTTTGATTAATAATTTACAAGGGAGATACTTTTAAAAATAAAAGATAATTTTAAAGTTGAATTGTTTTGGATAGTAAGAATTCAAAAATGAAGGTGTAAAACTTTACAATTCAACTTTATATATTAATATTTTTTCAAGATTGAAATTAAAGAGCGTGAAGATGAAAGAGAAAATGGAACTTTATATTTAAATATATTGATATATATGTGAATTTTTAAAATCAAGGTTGCACATCCATGTCCGTGGGGTTAATAAATATAATGAAAACAAATAACATTAAGGAACCATAAACAGAAAAATAAATACAATTTGTATTAAATATGGTCTTCAATGTAATTTCATATATAATTTTTTTTATTACTATTAGGGGTGGAGCCAAATTTTTTTAGGGGACAAAAATTATATGAAGCTAATTTAAAAAAAAAAATTAAAGTGAGATGAAAAAGATGAATTACAGTAAAAATTCAATTTATTACTTAAAATATTATTATTTATATAAAAGAAATATTTTTAAAAATTGAGCAGGGAGGCAATTGCTCCCCTAACCTATAAGGTGGCTCGACCTACATATGTGAAATAATGATAATTACTTACCAACCAAAGCCATTACAAAAGTGAATTGAATGAACAACTTTTACATAAGGATTCATAAAATTTTTTGAAGACTAGAAAGAAGAAGTGAAATTATATGATTGAATTTATAAACACTTAGTCTCGGTTCAATTAATTATTAAACTAAAAATAAATAAACATACACGTTATTTATGTATAATTAATTGTTGAAATAAAAGAGATGATGGAACTGTGGAAAAAATCATTATCAAAATTACCAGAAGAATATCAAATATATCCTAAAATCAAATATAGAATTTTTATCTCAAATAGTATAATACTAAATACTAATTACTAAAATGTCGGAACTTTAAAAAAATTACTCAAATAGTATAATTATAATTCATTAAATAATTGAACAACAATTCAATAAATTATTGAACTATTTTTCATGGTTATTTAATGAATTTGTATATATATTTTTAAGTTTCTAATTACAAGTTCAATAATTTATCGAGCTATTTGATTTTATTTTAAACTTAAAATTTGGGATGTTACAGCAAAACTAATAGATAAATGAGTTTTTCTGGCTTCCTCAAGATGATGGCTCTTTTTGGTTTATCATTTTTGAGTTGGATCCCATATATAGACTTGTACGTTCATTTGAGTTTTTCGAGCTCTGATAACAAGACTGATTGTTTTGATGTGGGATCCTTAACCCTCTACATTACATGATAAGTTGAACACTCTTAAATTTATATGTTCATTTCCATAGAAGTCTACAAATATATTCTTTTTATTTCGTTTTTCCAATTCGGTGGAGTTCATTGCAATATGTTCTTTTATATTATTAGTTTCTGTTTTGGCGTTAAATCACTTAAAAGTGTTTTTGAGTATCTAATTGCAACAAAATCATTACTTGTTTAGTAAAAAATTTCTTTGTTGCAATAATTTTTCAGCCTTAAGCATGATAAACTGTTAGCAAATAAAGAAGTGATTTGCTCTATTTGTCTTTATTTTTAAAATGAAAAGATTTTTATATACTTTTTTTTGTCAATTTAAAAAAAAAAAAGTCGTTTTCTTTTCTTTCATAATTAGTTTTGAAATTATGATATTTGAATCATTTTGATTAAAGATTGTGCAAACACTTTTTTATTTTTATCTTTAAATATAAAGCCATGTAATTTACAATTTCTGTTGAAGTATAACATGTATTTTAAAAAACAGAAAAAAAAAATGTATTCTAGAGAAATGAAATAAAAAGAGACATAAATGTTATTTTTTTTATGGCAAGACAAAAATGTTATTGAATTCTCATTCCTTCACAATAATGAATAGTGTTGGATTAAAATTAAGCTCACATTTACTTAATTATTATTCTGACAATAGCAATGATTTTCAAGTCTAGCTTCTAAATTAACAATTTTAAAAAAAAATCAAACAAATTGTATACTCTTAAATGACAAATATCAATTTGAATGTAAATGATGGACCAAATTATTTATCAATTTTTTTTATAAATATTTCATCCAATTGGGGGAGGGAAGACTCGAACTTTCAACCTCATAAAAGGAGTAAGTACCTAATAACTTGATTTATGCTTATGTTATAATTATTCATCAATTAAGGAATAATCCATTTATTTATGTATTTAATGATCGACAATTATCTATCTAAGTTTTCATTTTCAAAATAAAGTACTCTCCTCTCAATTTAAATAATAGGAAAATGAAAATAATTTTTACTCTTTAACAAGAAATATGAGCTGAATAATGAAGATCGTTATAATTTTTTTTTTCTAAATTCTGATATTTTTTATGATTTGGCACCGTTATTGATGATTTTATGTAAATTGTTTTCATATTAAAAAAAGAATATTTTATTGTATGTGTATAATATTATTTTTAGAGTTAAAACTTGAAAGATAATTTAATTATCCCTATTTTGATTAATTTTGCTATCTCTCTCTCGTCTGCCCAACCCAAACCAAAGCCCAATCATCCCCAAGCCCAAGGAGCCCTTAACTTATTGCCCAATAGTTCAAAATCCCAAACAATCATCCTACCCTTTCCCCTTTTATTTAGCCCATGAAAACCACAAACTGTCACAATCTTCCTTTGTTTCTTATTCTTCTTCCTCTATTCCTTTGTTTCGAATAATAAATGTGTGGTATTAAAATTTAAAATAGAGAGATTGAAGCTTCCACATATTACATTACAATGGCCACTTTTCGATGGAGCTGAAATTCAAGTCATTAACCAGAAAAGAAACAATAATTCAAACACTGAAGTTGTTAGGCAAGACAAAAATCACAATCAACCTCCATAATAATTAAAAGCAAGCTATCAACAATTTGAACATTATAAAGAAATTGTGTGATTGGTATGACTAAATTGTTGGGCTTCAACTTAATAAAACAAGCTAGACTAAGCCCACATTCTATAAAGGGATATTCCAGTAGATAGCCTGTTTTAGCATATTCCTAAGTTTTTTTAGCCCCTTTATTTTAAAGCTTTTTGGCCCATTTCTCATTTTATATTTTGTAATATACCCGATTTGGCCCCGTCTCTCTCTTCTCAATCTTAATTTCTTCTCTCTCCTTTTTCAGTCGTTTCAATTATTTAAAGAATCATAAAGAGAAAAACTGATTTATAGCATTGATTTGGGATTCGTTTTTCCTCTTTATTTTATTACCATGTTTATTTGATTCGATTTTTATATCCTTTGAGCTAGGGTTTCTGTTGCTTTTTTTTAAATCGTTCGTTTTCCTATTCATTTCTTTCTTTTGTTTCAACATTTTCTGCAACCAATGGATTCTTGTTTCATTGATGTGAAGTTTGGTGGTTCTTGGGATACTTCTAAGAATTATATTTCTTTTACTAGCACTTGTTTGCTCGACCCCAACTCTCTTAATTATGTTCAATTCAAAGAACATATTTTCAATTTCATTGATGATCTTGATAGTTCCTTGAAGTACGATTATTTTATCGAGTCAGTCTCTAACTGTGAGGTGTCGAAATATGTTCCCTTTTTAGATGATTCAGATTTAATTTTCTTCAAAAGCTTCCTGACTTTTGATACGATGACTGCTTTACTTATTTTTCATTATTTACCTTCGATCTCTATTGAAGATGTAAGTAACGTCAACATTATACCATCTACCGAAGATTTTTGTGTGTCTGCGGTTGTTCAAGGTGTTTCCCGGATAGATGCCTTAAACCGATCAGATGTTGCTTTAAACGAATCCCCAATTTCCCCTAATGAGGAGGAGGTGGAAATTCCTGAAGGTCATCGATTCATTAATTCGGTTAACTTACGCCACTATGATAGTAAGTTTGATATGTTTATTAACGATATATATATTAACAAGAAGGTTTTCCGAATGTGCCTCAACATATTGGCTGTTAAATTTCATTATCAGTTTATTATCGAAAGGTCTACAATGAACCGGGTTTATGCAGTTTGTTATCATGAGTTGTGTAAATGGCGTCTTCATGCTAGGAGGCGGATGAACACGCGTGCCTTAAAATCACGTTGTTCAATAACAATCACACTTGTCCTTTGGATGTTATTACGCATGACCACCATAATGCTTCCCATAAGTTGGTGGCAGAATTCATTAAAGAGTTTTACCCCCCTGTTCGTGGTGTTTTAATGAAACCATACGATCTTATTGAGGTGATGAGGACAAACCATGGACTGAGTATTAGTTATGATAAAACATTGAATGCTAAAGAATTGGTTTTGGCTGAATTACGAGGTGGTTTTGATGAGTCGTATGGATTGATCCCAACATTTTGTTATGTTGTTGAGCAAAAAAATTCAGGTATTTTTTAATTTTTATTATGAATTTATTTTAACGAGTTTAAGTTCATCTTAGGGTTTGTTTAGTTATTTTTTTTATTTATTATACTGTACAATACTTTCAAGTCTATATTCTATGTTTAGTATAGTGTTTAGTATAGTAACTTTTTTGCTTAATGATCATATTTTAATGCTTTTCGTCTAATAGTATACAGTATATTTTTTTTTTTACATTTTGTTTTTCATGTTTTTGTTCTTCCTTTTTTTCGTATAGTATAGTTTATTTTTATATAAATACTTAAGATTTATTTTTCCTATAGCCATTTGTTCAGTACAATATCTTTTTATTATAAATTACAACGCTGTTCATCATTTTCCTTCTTTTGTGTTTGCGGGATCCTTCTTGTTTTACGAGTTTGGTGATTATTTCGCGTTTAAGTATGTTTTCATGGCACTAAGTGCTTCGCTTGCTGGTTTTTCTTATTGTCGTCCAGTGATTTCGGTCGATGGTACATTTTTTAAGGGAAAATTTGGTGGAACGATGTTAGCTGCTGTTTGTATGGATGCTAACAATCAGATTTTTCCTATTGCTGTTGCAATTGTGGATTCTGAAAATGATGAATCATGGGAGTGGTTCTTCAAGAAGTTAAGTATTGCATTTAGTCCTGAAATTGATGGTTTGTCGATAATTTCTGATAGGCATTAGAGTATTGAGAAGGCCATCAAAAAAAAAAATTGGTATGCTAAATACGGTGTATGCATGTTTCATTTATCAAATAATATCAAAGCTAAGTTCAAGAAGAAGATGCTTGTATATTATTTTACTCGTTCAGCTGAGGCTTACACCGTAGAAAAACAGAAGTTTTTTATGGATGAAATTAAGAGAATAGATCCTTTATGTTTTGAATACCTCCATTCTGTTGGCGTTTGTCGTTGGGCACATTCTTTTTTCCTTGGTAATCGTTTCAATATCATGACCACCAACATATCGGAAAGTTTTAATGCAGCTATGAACCGATATCGAGACTTTCCTATTGTTTCGTTTCTAGAACAGGTTATTATTAAGTTACAAACATGGACCCACGACAGGAGGTTTGTTGCTTCTTGTATGCGTACTGTTTTTTCATCAGCTTTTGAGAAGGATTTAAGAGAGCGTATAAACAGTGGTCGTCGTTTGATGGTTAGCTTGTTATCCTTTTTAAATATTTGTTCGTTTTCATTGTATATTGTTTAACAATGTACTATACATTATATTAGTGTTATACATTTTTTATCCCTAAATATTGTACCGTATTTATTTTTCACCATATTTGTTTTATGATGTTTTACCCTTTTTTTTTTATTTCCTTTTTTTTAACAGGTTCGTGGTATTAGTGCATCAGTATTTGTCATCACTGAGAATTGCTTGGATTATGTTGTTGATATCGTTTGTAAAAGTTGTGATTGTCGTCGTTGGCAGCTAGAGTTTATACCATGTCTTCATGGTTGTGCGGTCATTGTTCAAAAGAATCTACCAATAACATCTTATGTCCATCATTATTATACGAAGAATGCATTGTCCAATACATATACTGGTATCACACATCCTATAGGTAGCCAATCACAGTGGTCTGTTCGTTCAAATATCTCAGAGATTGTTATTGTCCCTCCCAATTCTAAACGTGCTGCTGGTCGCCCTCGCATGAGGCAGTTTTTTTCGACGGGTGAATTTAAGCAAATCAAAAAGTGCGGTCGTTGCAAAAAAGCTGGTCATAATAGGTTGACAGGCAAGGAACCATTGTCTACTAATACCTCCAACACTCCCTCGAAGCGTAAAAAGATGTGATTTCTTCATCGCATCTTAATATTTTTATGTTACTTTTATTTTTAATTTTTTCAGTTTATCTTTTTTAGTTTTTATGAATTGGGCTATTGTTTAAACTATTTATGATATTTGGATTTTTCTACACTTCTATTAAGTAAGTTTATTATCTCCTTCGTTTTTACTTTTTCTATTTTTTGTTGTTTGCTTTTGTTCATTGTTTTTATTTATTCTTTTAAAATATATAATATAAGTTATATTATATCATATTTCATTTACGTATATTATATATATTTAATGTATACTATGTCTTTATTTTTATTTTATCATTGTTGTTAATTATTTAAGCTTCAGCTTTAATTTCGATAATGGATTATTTAAGCTTCATGTATATTTTGTATTAACATATAATTTACTATTATATATTCTTTTTTTTTAACAAACAATATAAGTTTTGAAAATATATTAATTTCAATAATTTTTTTATATTGCAGTTATCTTATAATATAGGTTTGAACTTTTGTACAAAACTTAGATTTATACTATAAGGAACAAATAATCAATACTTAATTAACTTGAAAATAATAACATAAAACAACGAGAATATCATCCAATAACAAAAATCAACTATAAACTGTGAATAATGTATCAAATATAATCCATATGCAGCAATTAAAATTTCATAAAAGCAACTATAAACTTTGACTCATTATTGGCATTTTTTTTTGTGGGTGGACGTCCTCTCTTCTTTGGAACTTCTACTTTATCCTTTTCTATATTCATATATCTGTTCTTTTTACTCTCTTCTTTCGATCCAAAATCATCTGTATACGGCTCCATTTGGCTACGTCCTGGACCTCTTTTTCTTTCTGGCAAAACCCTTTTGTTAACTTGGTAATCAACACATGTTATAACGTTTTTTTACTGTTTCCTTATAAATAAGGTTTGTATAACATTTTTTGATTAATGTATGTACATTACGAAATCAATGAATATTATAAAGAGTTTCAATTTATAATATATTGTACAATATACACATTATCAATCAGATTTGTATAGCATTTTTTTTATGTACTGTATGCAATATACATTCTTGAATATATATTACATTTTGTTATTCACTGTACATATACACGTGATAATAATGATTAACTACAATCTTATTATATACATGCTCAAATAATACAGTATTAAAAAAATTTATATATGGTACATACCCTCTTATCAGCCAACTCTCTATCTGGTTTCTTCCCCTCTTTTGCTGTCTTGATGCTTTTCATTTTTTCACAAATCTCAGGTTTGTCCATTTGTTTTTTCAAAAATATAAATTTCATTCTAATTTATTTAAATTATACTTTGTACCTTCTTTTCAGCCACTTTGTATTCTTGACCCCTTCTATCCTTGTCGTTTTCTTCTATTCTTTAGGATGTTCATGGTTACCACCACTATCATCATCTTTTTCCATTCTTCTAGTCTGTTCAGTCCCCTGTTTTTAATCAATAACAAAAACAAATATATTTATTTTTGGGTTAAATGCACCAATGACCCTGCACTTTCAGGTTTTCTTAATTTACACCCCTGCATTATCAATTTGGTGTTTTTCACACCTGCACTTTCATTCTTCCAATTTCCATCCAATAAAAGTGTTAACTCTAACAGATTTTCTTTTTTAATTTATTTTTATAAATAAGAGCATTTGACATTACCATTATACCCAGATTTTAACCTTCAGTTAAGAAAAATTGAAGATTCAGATTCAAAATTATCCGACACTAACTTGACTCTTTTCAATTCATACGTCGTTAAGAAGAGAAATTGAAGCGCTTCCAGTTCCTTCCTTTTCCTTCGCGATTGAAGCTACGGTGAGCTTTGTTCTTCACGAAGGCACGATTCCGAAAGTGAAATCAAGCCTGGGGTCGAATTACTTTCTCACCTCCTCTTTCTCTTGTTTGAAGAAGAGTCGAAGAATCGCCTGTCAAGCCTAGGGTTAATCGAACGTGAAATCAACTTCAAAGAAAAGGGCCCGTGTCAAGCGAACGTGAAAGTAGGTACTCAACAAACCCCATGTTCAATTATTTGATTGTGTGAAGTATATTATTTATGCATCTGAATATTTTGTTCGATTATTTGATTGAAGTGGTTATTGTTCTTCTATTTTCTCCTTTTGCTTAATGTATGCTTCAACTCTCTTTTGGGAAATGAGATTTTTGTTGGTTTCTGTCATTTTGTTTCTATTTGTCAGTTTATTTTGCTGTTCGCACCATCTTTGAAGATTTTGTACCCTCGATCAAAATTGTCTTTGAAATACTTACTCTGCTTACATATTTTTCCCCAATTGGTTCTACTGCATCACCAAATTGTTAAATGGATTACATCTCTTCCTTTGGGATTTACTTCTTAACATAATTGTCAGTGGTACTAGAATAAGAATAAGGTGGAGTTAGTCCAGTTAGTTTCTATCCGATCATTTTGCTTCAAAATCATATTAACCAAATTTTTCGTGAGTAGAATTTTGGGGGTTTAATATCTCTCGTCTTAATCATTACTCTCGTCTACCAAATTAAATATGCAACAAAGTTTAAATATACTTATTTCAAAGTGAATTTCATATGGATAATGCAATGGATAGGTATGTTATAATTATCTTAGATTATAGTTTTGCTTTTCAGAGGTAAATGTGGATATTAATTTATGTCTCTCTTACATGTATTGTTTATAGTCATGGACGAATTTATAACTGTCGAGCTATATCATGATGGGTATATCGGTATATCGGTGGGTGGCAACACATAACCTATGGATTTGACATCGAATACTTATCTTTGGCTACTTTGCATCAGTGGGCTCGAAAACTTGGTTATTGTAATGTAAAGAAACTTTGGTACAAGTTTCCAAGTTGTGATTTTGATTATGGTTTGAAGCCTCTCTGGATGGGACGACGAAGATGTGCATATTTTGTTTACCAATTGAACAATGGATGGGGTAATACAATTCAAGTGTAATGCGTGCATGGAAACGATAATGTGAATGATGAGACAGAACAAGTAGCACTGCCCTTCAAATCTGGGTCTATAATCGAGTATGAGCCAGATACAATTAGTGAAGATGACAACGAGGATAGCGAGGAGAGAGAGGAATGAATTATTATTACTTTGTGTAATGTATTGCTTTTGAACAACCTATTCTGTAATGGATTATTAGTACGTTTGAAAGACATCTTTTCGGGAACTTGTTCTTTATGAAAGACCTATGTGTAATGGATGATTATTGTATGTGAAAGACATTGGGTGTATGACTTATTGATTATGAAAGATGGATTATGTTACACTGTTGTTTCTTTCCTTTTTTTTGGACAAAGGTTCAAGTTGGTGTCAGGTTGCCCAAATGGTTAAATCAAACTCTTCACCAAGAGCTTTCATGATTAGAGCATATATCTCTTAAAGCAAACTCTTCACTAAAAGGCTTGTACCCAAAATTTGAAAGTGGCAAACTTTTAATGCAGAAGCTGAAACTAATACATCATTAAAAAGCTGCTGAAATATAAATCAGTTTATGAAATACTTTTTTTTTTTATAATAAACTTTGCTATTTCATTGATAAATGAAAAGCCAAAAAGGCAAGGAAGATTACAAAGAAGCCTTCTAGTCTATTGCTTTAGTAGAAGGTGTAAATAAAAAATTACAATTTGCACTCCAATTGGAGACGTTAAGCACACTAAGTTCCCAAACATCGACCCAAGGCCTAGAAATGACCAAAAAAATCTCCTATTACGGTCCAAACAAAAATTCCACAAGATAGATCTCAACGCGTAGTCCCACAGAGAACGCCTTATGAGATTAGGGCCAAAAACTCCAGCAAGCCAAAAACTAGAAGAAACGTCTCTAAAGAGGCTCCTTTTAGGCAAAGCCCTTAACCCTCTAGCAAACCAAAAGAGAATTTTCAAGGACAACCTTTGGAACCCTGTTGATAGCTATTTTGAGGTGTAGATCTCTCATAAACCATTAGTTTATGAAATACTTAAAAACATTTTCCCAAAATATTCTACCAAATGAGAATATCTATTACATAATGCAACAAAAAGAGCTAGAACATTACTAATAAAAAAACAGTAAATTTGGCCAAAAGCTGCTATAATTGATGTCCAAAAACAACCTATACTACGATGCAAAATTTGCCCTGCTGCTAACATCTGCTCCAAACAGCCCAATTAACTATACTATGCTGCAAAATTTGCCCATAAACTGCTGCAAAAATCTGCAGAAAAATAAACAGACATGAGAAACGTAGTTCATTATTACTAATAATAAGCCGAACTAATCGTTTGATTAAAAAGCATAAAATGTAGTTCATGGTGGAATGGAACCCATCATACCCATCTTCTCATTTAATTGGCAAGGAAGCCTCCAAAATAAACAAGATATGCAAGTTAGGGAACCATAGGAATTAATAAAAAAACTATATACAATTTTTTCACCAATTAAATTCAGTTTAACAATAAGTGCTTTGATAAGAGTCAATTGTTCAAGGAGAAAATTTCATTCAAATAAAAAAAAACAAATGTAAGGATTAAAACATATGGAATCAACTGTATATGGAAAGAAAATAGAAGCCCAAATACTTTACCAAACTAAGAAACCAATTGCCAACGGATTATGATTAAATGGAAGGACTTATTTATCTATAAGAGCATACACTATAACAGGGGAATAAACATGCCAAAAATATATCAAGCTACAAAAAAACATCAGTTAAACCATTGGCATGGGTAAACCAGTAATAAGAAATAAGAAGAAAAATGCCAAAAAGATATCAAACTGATTTGAGCATTCGAATATTGGAGATTTTGAAAATTTTAAAAGTAATGACTATAACAGTTCAATTTTTACATAAGCTTTTATGAAATCAATAGGTATATTCATCAATTTTTACTACAAGCAGAATAGGCTTTCATTTAAAACTTTTCCCCAGTCTTATAAATTTCATATGTTTTATGCGTATCCTACACTTTTTCAATGATTTTGCAAATTTAGTAATCAATGTAATAAACTCCCATGTTCAATTAACCATAGGCTTGACAGACGCTTCTTCGAACCACGTATGAAAAGAGTCAAGTTAGTGCAGGATAATTTCGAATCTGAGTCTTCAATTTTTCTCAACCAAAGGTTAAAATCTGGGTATAATGGTAATTTCAAATGATAAAAATAAATAAAAATAATAAGTCTGTTAGAGTTAACATTTTATTGGATGGAAATTGGAAGAATGAAAGTGCAGGGGTGAAAAACACCAAATTGATAGTGTAGGGGTGTAAATTAAGAAAACCTGAAAATGCAGGGGTCATTGGTGCATTTTTATTTTTTTCATTTTAATTTCTATTGTTTATCTAAATGAAATTCAATTTTTTTTTAAAATCTCATACCTGATTGATACCCATACCCTTTGCATTGTTGTTCATGTTCCCAGTCAGTTTGTTAATAAGTTGTGCAAAGCCTTCTTGAAGTATGATCTTCACATCCCTCACTTCATTTTTGATTTCTGCTAGCACATCATAATCAATCTTATTTGATGTTGTCCCTTTTTTCTCATTCTTCTTCAATCTATTTTCTCCAAATTCGTCATCTGAATACATTTTTAAATCAACTTCATCCTCTATAATTCCCTCCATTGGCATTTTACCCTTCTTTTTAATCTCTTCATAGTCAGCAAAATCCTTCATGTACCCAGTTGCCAACTCTTTCTCCTTTGGTTTCATTTCCTTCACCACTATCTGTTTCAAGTACATAATAATTTATTATAATTTACATTTGATGTAAAATCTCTAAAACTGTACAATGGTATTCATATTATACAATACTAGACATACCTTGCTATTGAACACTTCGTTATCCAGCTTCTCACAAGTTCCTGTCTTGATATCACCCCAATTTATAAACCTAGGCAACTTAACTCTTAAAATTGATGCATATTTACTGTTTTTTGATAGTTTGGGTATAATTTCAAAAGCCCAATATATCAAAGCATAGGTCATCCCCTGAATGGCTATAGACGTTTTCCCCCCTACTCTTCCCAGTTTTTTTAATGATGTGCAGCAACAAATTGAAAGAAACCCGCCCCCATGGGTATTGATCAAACACATCTTTATCTTCAACAATCCCTAGGTGTAAATTGGATATCTGATTAGTCCCTTGCTTTGATATCAATAATTTTTCAATTACCATCAACTTAAACACCTTAACGACAAATTCATCATCATCATAGGGTATTTTTTCTGCTTCTTTAATGAATTCATCAACCGATGGATTTTGTTTGTGTGGAAATAGTCGTGCCATAATGGTGCTTTGAGGAATGTTTTCCCAATTCACTTTTGTACTCCCCGTACATTTCAATCCTGTAATTAGACAAAAGTCTTTCATCCCGAATTCGACTACAGTCCCTTCTAGATTGAACCTAAGTGAGGATGGTTTTTCTGCTCTACCCTTCTCTTTAACAAAGAGAGCAAAATTTGGGATGGGAAGTTGGTGTTTGGTACGAAAGTATAGTTTCCTATGAAGGAACTCATCATGTTTCGTAACTGTGTGGCACTCATTTCTGATTTAAATTTAAAGATATTTTTGGTTTGACAATACACGTTAACACGTTGCCTTTCTAACCAACTATCTTTGGGGTACAATAGTGGCGGTCCCTATAAAATGAAAAATATATTAACATATCATATATTGTACAATAAATATGAAACGTATCATTATTTTTATAATATGTTATACTGTATGATAATTTACTTATACTGTACAATATCAAACTTCA
Organism: Gynostemma pentaphyllum; assembly: GCA_028015215.1. Lineage (NCBI taxonomy): Eukaryota > Viridiplantae > Streptophyta > Magnoliopsida > Cucurbitales > Cucurbitaceae > Gynostemma > Gynostemma pentaphyllum. The sequence goes on along the minus strand of CM051355.1, from coordinate 67,657,699 downwards.
TAATCAATAATAAAGCAAGAAATCACATTCAAGGGACTATATTGTACATGATCTTATATTACCATTAAAGAATTACAATCAGCAAATAAACATGTAAGTTTGCAAATCAACAATAAAACATGTGTTGGCATTCTAGATACTATGTTGTACATATGCGTATCATGAGAAAAGTATAAACAATATATATATGATTTCATCGAAGTGATTGTTTTTTCATTCTGTAAGAAAACTAGATACATTTTTTTATTTTATAATATTGTTTTGCTCCTCATCTTTTTTTTTCCAACATTTTCATGCTATGACAATTTAATAAGATGTATAGTATTGTAAATTAACCTTCCGTTCTACTTCTTTGCCTTTTCCTTTTTCTTCAACATTCTTCATCTTCGATTTTCCACTACTTTTTACCTTATCGTCTTTCTGTTAATGTCAAAGAACAAAAAAAAAGATCTTTAAAGATTGTCTTTTTTATTAAAAGAAAAAGATAGATTTTGTTGTCTATACCTCTTTGTCGTTTGATTCCGATCCATTAGGTTCTTCATTCAGTTTTTCACAGGCTATGAGACGAATTTCATCTACTTCCTCAATCAATGGTGCCGAATCATTATGTCCCTGAATCTCTTCCAACCCCTGAAAAATCGAAATCGAATATTAAAACTTTAGTAAAACATAACCGTGCTTATCGACTATGATATTCATATTATGTTAAAAAAATCCATACCTTCATTATAGAGTCGTTTCCCTTTTCCCAGTTTCAAGCTTCTCTAATGGCGGCTTCTGATGATGATACGGCTGGCTAATGAAAAGGATTATTTTGGTTTTCAAAAAATATTAATCCTAGTTTCATGAATGATTTTTTTTAGGTTTTCAAAAAATGATATGGCGTCTTTATGTTTTCAAAAAATCACTCATCATTGCCCCCGAAAATTGCGCCCTTTCCTTTTTTTTTTTTTTTTTTAAATTTAAAAAATTTGTATCTAACGCCTAGGAAGGATATTTCAGACTTTTTAGCATGCCTTGGAAACTGGAACAGGCCGTTTTCTTTTATTATTTTGAGGCGGGCCCCGTTGTCTTATTTTATACATTTTGAGGCTATATACCTGAATAACCCTTCTATAAAAACCCATTAAAGCCCAAAATCTAATATCCTCCTACATCACTTGCACTACCCCATATGAAGTGATCTGTGCCCAAAATCAATTTTTTTGCTATCATTTTGATGAAAAATGAGGTATTACATGTTATACTTTTGATGGCTGATTCAAATATTGTGCTTCAAATACTGAAATGTAAATAAAATATTAATTCAACTATACAAGATAGGTTTTTTTTTTTTTATTGCAATATAAAAATCTAGATATTAATATCAAAACTCAATATTTAATTTAAAATATTTCAATTTTTAAACTGAAAATTACACAGTAAAAATTGTGTTATTGAATAGTAATTAACATTTTAATCAAAATCTACCTTTCATCTTCTTAAAAAAAAAGTAAGAAAAGGGAGAGAGAGAAAGTTAAGAGAATCATTTTGAGATTAAACCATATCATATCATATTACCAGGGCTATTGATAGGACTGTCTGTCGCGAGCAACCACACTTTTTCGTCTGCTCCCAAATCCCTCTTGATTTTATTTTTTCTTATTCCATCAATTATATTATTTTATCTGTTTTAAAACTACTTAAGTATTTATACTAAATTAAAAAGTAAAGAATTTAGAGATATATTTTTAGATAAAAATACCCTCTAAATTATTGATGAATTACACATACCCTGGCTAAACAAACATTTCCTATTGTAATCTTACATTTTAAAATTTTAATCAATTTATAAAGTAAAAAATAATGAGTTTTCTTAATAAATAAAATTAATTTTAAAAAAAAAAAAGAACTCAATAAAATTATTGAAATATTTTAATAAAACTTTGTTTTGAAATATTTTAAATTAAAGTTAACTTTTTGCTAAAAGTTTGGTTGTTTTTTTTTTTTAGATGAAAGCTTAGGTTATTTTAAATTAATTGAGTGATATCTATTTGTATTATAAAGGAATTAATGCTAATACTAATATTTTGATGATTAATTGATAATTACTCTGTTTAATGAAAGCAAGAGAATATTAAAAGCAAAGCAAAAAAAAAAAAAAGTATCTTGATTTGGAAATAAAAAATAAACATTTTACATTTGGAAATAAATATTTTAAAAACAGTTAAAACCGAACTTTTCATATAAAAAGCTAAAGTAAATTATATCTTCACATTTACATTTCCTCTTCAAAAAAAAAAAAACATAAAAGGGAAATATGGTTAGTATTAGTTGTTGTTCTATACAATTTGTGATGAATGAGAATCAAAAGAAGAAGACGAAAAAGCAATAGTAAACAAATTTGAAAATCCCAATAAAATAAGGGATATGTTAGTTACACGTTTGAATTAGCAAAAGTGATACCCTCATTCTAACCTATCATCATAAAAAAGGGAAATCTACTAGGTAGGTAATTAAATGGTTTTCTATGATTTGAATATCTCTTAAATTTTTAGAAATTTCACTAGTTAGAAGATTTTTTTACCTAATATTTATAAAGACAGATTAATGTGTGTATAATGAAAAAAAAATATAATATAATGTTTATCACTGATTCTTCTGATTCAATGTGCTATATTTACAAATATTTTTAAAAGCTGTTACTTCTATAAATATTATTAAAAAAACGGTTAGATTTGTCAATGACCCTATATTTTTTATATTCAATATACATTATTAATATTTACCTAGATCAATTAAAATAAGATATTATAATAGGATAATTTCATTTTTTTTTTCCTTTGCAAAAAAAAAAAAAAACGAAATTATTCCTATTATAATATCTTATTTTAATTATTCTTGGTAAATATTAATATCTTATTTACTGTTTTTGTGAAGGATGGCTTAAGATTGTGTTAAGATTAAGAAATAAAAAGGGACAAATTTAGAGAAAAAGAATGGCTAGCTATCTTTCATTAGACCTAAAGGAAAAAGTGTCAGATTTGCCAAATTTTATGTTAATAGGCCTTAAATGAGTCCGATTCATAATTCAAACAAGGAAAATGGAAGTATTAAAACTAATGGGCCTACAAAATACTATATCACAAGGGCATGGACTAGTTCATACGGGCAAATGCAATAGTGGGCCTTTTACTTCAGTTTTTTTTGGGTTGGTTTGAGGCTCTTCTAACTTATTATCAAGCTTGTTTTTTTTGCCAATATCTAAGATTTATGAAATTTATTATTAGGTATAATTAATTAAAGTTTAATAATATAGTCTATATGATTTCAAAAAAATAATAATAATAATATAGTCTATATACATTATTATTTTTAATTATTTTTCAGGTTATTTTTCTTTGAATTTGAGTTCTCTTTGAATTTGAAATTTAATTTTAGATATTTTTTCTTTTTTTGATGCATATTTTTAAATATCTTTGGTACGATTACTTGAAAAGTAGTTATTGATTGGTAATACAATTTGATAAATCCATAAAAAAGCATAGAAATTCATTCAATATTGATTGGAATGTGATAAGTTTTAAATATAAAGAATAAGTCTTATTCATGATCAAGTTATCAATCGAAAGTTATTTTATTTTTTTAATAACAGAGACATTTGATAAATTTTTATAAAACCATAAAAACTAAATTAAAAGGTTTATAATTATATAAACTAAATTGAAACTCTTAAAATAGCTACATAGAACATTTCATAATTATTTGTTGGGTAGTGTTAAATAATTATTTGAGCCCATTAAAATTAGATGTAAAAAAAAGAGTTGAAGCATGTGTTGGGAGGATTGATCAAATGAGCAGAAGAAGAATTTGAAGAAAAGGCGAGGTCGAAAACAGGACAGGAGATTTGAAGAGCTCTGTTTTTCATATATGAATTGCCTGTAGCTAACAGATTGAACCCAAATCTTAAAGTTGATTTATCTTTTGCGAGCTTTTCCATAAATGGCTGTGGCACTGAATTAGAGAAAGTTATATGAATCTTTTTCTCTCTGTTGGCCATAAAAGAAACCGGTTCTGTATAATTTTCCCAGAGTTGTTGGTTTTCGTAGAACACAGTAATTCTTCCCTTACTCAGCTGAACCGTGTGTTTGGTTTTAACCGACAAAACAATATCATAGTATGAATTTGATGGAGAGATAACCTCGACTGAGAATGATTCTAGTTTTGATTTAAAATCAGTTTTGTGCTTACTTGCTGCTATTATTCCAATTACCACAAAGAAAGATATTACTATTACTATAAAAACAGAGTGAATTATCCAACAATTGAGTTTCTGACCCATTCTTTCTCTCTCTCTCTTGGTAATCTTTTTGTTTTTAGATTTTGAATCAACATCTATCTATTTATTGGGTGTGGTTAATTCGATAACTGAGTTAATTACCTATCAAATAAAATTAATCTTTCTACATGTCTCAATCGTACAGATTTTATTTTTTAATGAAATATTTATTACTTTTGATTTTATTAAATTCAAACATGTATTTTAATAATTAATGTCATTAATGTAATTTTTTTTTTAACAAATTTATAATTAACTATGTATATATATTTGTTTAAGCCAAATCTCAAATTTATGTCTCACAAATAAGAAAAACAAAACATTCATGTTAATCATTCAATGTGTTAAAAATGTCTATATATATATTTATCATTTTACTTCAATTAATTAAATATTTTATTTCAATTAAAAATAATATATTAAAGAATTTAAAAATTATTTAATTTAAAAAATATGAAGAAATTAAATAATTGAAAAACTCATGACACTATAAAAAAAAGGGTAAAATGCAAATAAGGCACTTGTCTTTTTCAAATCATTGAACACCGCATCTTTGAAAATGGCGAATCGCACCCCTGTAGTTCCAATTTCTTTCAATCAGACCCCTCCTCTTTAATGTCAATAATTTTCTTTTAGCCATAACTTCTTCGTTTGAACTCCGATTTGGACTATTCAAGATGTTTTATAATCCTCATTTCAAGCTCTACATAAAAGTCACTTCGAAACTTTGAAATCATTAATAAATAAAAGATTTTATTAACATCGAACCACTAGGTATGATTGACATTGTTAACTCTTTTGTTTATTGATGATTTCTAAGTTTCAAAGAGACGATTATGTAAAGCCGGAAATGAAGATTCCAAAACATCTTGAATCATCCAAATCGGAGTTCAAACGAAGAAGTTATGGCTAAAAGAAAATTATTGACATTGAAGGGGAGGGGTTTGATTGAAAAAAATTGGAACCACAGGGGTGCGATTTGCCATTTTCAAAGTACAGAGGGGTGTTCATGCATTTTGAAAAGACCACAGGGGCCTTATTTACATTTTACCCTAAAAAAAAATTAGTTTTACCCGTGAAACTGAATTCATCGGCATTGCCAGTGAAATTGTATAAAAACAAAAAAGTTTTGAAGATATATTCTATTTAAGAAATGGGAAATTAGTCTTCAATTAGTCATTTGAATGGAAAGGATATCAGTGGATTGCTTTTGTGCATTTATTAATATTACTATTATTATTAATTTTAAAATCGTTTTAACTTCAGTTTTAAGAAAAAGTATTCCTAGTCTTTGCAATTATTACTGTTGCCGGTTGATGCCACGTCATTGATAAAAAGAGAGAGGTTAATTCAAAATGGGGTGCCCATATCATTGATAAAAAGAGAGTGGTAAAGAAAAATTATTAATACAAAATGGGGTGCCCATATCATTTATATAAAGAGAGAGGGAAAGAAAGGTTATTAATACAAAATGGATATTATTATAAAGTTACTTCATGTCATGACCAGGAATTACTAGAAAGACCTAAAATTATAAATATTATATTTTAATTAAACCCTAGTAAATTGAAGTCTTAAACCAAGAAATAAAAAAAAAATTCCTGTGAAATTTCACTCAAGATTATATTTTGAAGCAGGCCGCTTAAAATTAATGATAAATATAATAATTTTCATTGTAATATGTGAATTAATAATTCACTTATCGTAAAAATATATAATTTAATATTTATCACTATTATTCAACTCTTCGCTATATTTACTAATATCTTTATTTTTATAAATATTACTTAAAAATTACTAAAATTGCATCATCTTTTTAGTAACTAACCCTCACTCTATATAAAATAATTGTTTAAAAATATAAATATACATTAAAAATACAATAAAAGGTTTATTATATCGTAGAAGGGGTTGGGTAAGTTTTCTCTCTCTGTTCAGCAATATGGGTTGAAAGAAGAAGAGACGGGGAACAAAATTCCAAGATTTTACTACAAATATGTTTCTATTTTCCATTTTAAAGTAGAGAGAACATAAAATGAAAAAGACCAAAAACGAAACCGATTTTATATCGTAAAATTCTAATAAAATTGTAATTAAATTAAATTATTTATAATTAAGTTAAAATGTAATTAAATTAAATTAAAAATAATTTATCATTTAAATAATTAATACATTAGTGGTAATTAAATTGTGATGATATAATTTGTAAAATTTAAGTTTTGTTGAAGGGTAAACTTAAAATAGATAATGATATTATTAATAAGCAAACACCTTGTCCACTCGATTTATTTTGCATTTTGGAAGCTATTTTTCTGCTTCTTCCTTCTTTTGATAAGTATTTTTTTTATTTCATTCGTAGAGTTTGTATTTCTGAAACTCACTCGTTTACTAAGAGGGGCCTAAACCTTTGTTGATTGTTTGTTCTTTTTAATAAAAGTTTATCGGTTGGAAAAAAAAACTTCAAATAGCTAATGATATTATTAATAAGCAAGCTCCTTGTCCCCCTAATTTATTTTGCATTTTGGAAGCTATTTTTTCGCTTCTTCCTTCTTTTGATAAGTATTTTTTTATATCATTCGTAGAGTTTGTATTTCTGAAACTCACTCGTTTACTAAGAGGGGCTTAAACCTTTGTTGATTGTTTGTTCTTTTTAATAAAAGTTTATCGGTTGGAAAAAAAAACTTCAAATAGATAATGACATATTTTACAATTTATAAAATTTATTTAGGAATAGAATATTTTCCAACATCCCCACTTAAATATCCGTTAGTTAAATGTTATTTTTTTATATCCCTTTTATACTTGATTAGAAAAATTGCAATACTGAATTATAAAATATAGGACTAACAAGATAATATAGGTCAAATAAGCTTCTTAAACAAACTGATTTAAATTTAAATTTTACTTTATTCTCTTCCTGGAAAATTAGAAAAGTTACCGTGATTTGATTCCAAGTCTTTCTGTTACTTGCACTGACAGTGGAGGGTGAATCAAGGATGATCTTTCATCACCATTTTATAATCAAAATTAGAAAGAAAATGGCTTTTTCCTTTTTGTTTTTGCTTTTGTTTTTATACTTCTTTCTAATGCATTAATTGCCCGTTTCTGAATTTTGTTCCCTACACAAACATCATTTCCCTCTCATTTTAGGGTTTATGTTAATCAGTCACTATGTTACTTTTTCCTTCCTACAAATAAAATAAATGCAAATATTTTACCTAATGAGAGCTTTCTATGATATTTCACGGAAATACTTTGTAACGGGAAAAAAAATGATTTTTTCATAAAGAAAAAAAAAAGAAAAGAAAGAGCAACCTATTAAAAGTATCAATTGATTTACTATTTATGATCAGAAAAACACAAAATTGTGTCAAACTAATAAGAAAAAATCATATTCTATTGTCTTGTAGAATTTCTGAAATTTGGATTTAAAATAATATCAAACCATTGGTTAGGAGGTAAAATTAGAAAGAAACATATGATCACGTATCAACAAAAATCAGGTTAAATCGGATAAGCGTGAGAGAGGGAAAGGAAGATGTATATAATAAAGTAAAATTAATTTTAAAACCAGTCTGCCTAATAAGGTTAATTGACATATGTTGTCTTCTTATTCTAAATTTTGGAATTTCTAACTTAAAAAATCATATTTATCAAACTTAATTAAAGATGATTTGTTTTTAATTAGAATATTTTTAATTAAGTGGTAGTTTTTGTGTAAATTAGGAAACTCTACTTTTTACCAAAAGTTTTTTTTTCTTTTTTTGCTAAAAATGAAAGGTTAGGTTATTTTAATTTAATTGAGTGATATCTATTTGTATTATAAAGGAATTAATGTTAATCCTAATAGTTTGATGACTAATTGATAACCGGTGTGTTTAAAAACGAAGGAAATTTTGATTTGGCATGGAGAGAAATGAGATAAGAGATTAGTGTTTGCATTTTGATTTGCCTGAAAAGAAATTCCTATCTCATAAACAGAAAAAGGGAACTATTTTATTACAAACTCACTATATGTTCTCCTTAGACTCTCCCAATGCCAATGTCGTCTCCGGCTCTTCCACCGCTGCCGCCTCCAACACATCCTCAATTTCCTCCACTGCCATTGTCTCCGTTAGAGCCGCTGCCTCTTCCTCCACCACCACTACAAGTTCTTCCATGTTTACAATCTCCATGTCTGTCTCCATTACCAAATCAGTAGATGGCTCTGCCTCTGCCTCCGCCGTCACCACAATGTCCTCCATTCTTACCATCTCGACCTCTGTATCGATTATAGTTTCTGCCGCCTCCACCTCCGCCGCCGTCGCAGCCAACATGTCCAAAGAAATGGATTTTAATTCTACTAGTATGCTACCGACAATTATATTTAGATTCATGAAAAAGAGAACTTGTCGATAATTTTTTAGGCTAGTTGCTACCACGAAGGATGCCGAGTAAACGGATTTGGCTAGGGAGAATTCGAAACCACCATAAGCCAAAAAGAAATGAAAACAGGTATAGAATATCGTTCCGGTGGCAGTGATGTAATCCACCGGATACTTAAGCTGAGTCCAACCAAGAACTCCGACAGGATATGCAACGAGGGTTAGAGTTTCCAACAGAGATTCTATCTTCTTGAAATACAATTGAACAGAAATAATTCTAGCAGGAGAACTGAGACTCATGTATTTGGCAAGTAAGACATAGAATAGGTGAATAAGATGTATGAAAAGGAAACAGAAGGTAGTTATATGAAGGACTCCTTGGATAGAAATTTCCAAATGAACATTGAGGTTGTTTGAAGCATGGAGGCGCTGAATAGTATAACCGAAACATAAAATGGAAGTTAAGAGAAGGAAGATTGTTACACAGGTGTTGAATCCGCGATTAATTAACCATGAGCATTCCATTGAATTCTTAAAAAGATGGAAGGAGGAAAAAAAAAGGAACAGAAGATGATGGAAGGAAAAACAAAGGAAGCTAAATGAAGGAAATAAAAAAAAGAAACAGAGACGCGGAACTGATGGAAGGAAAAACAAAGGAAGCTAAATGAAGGAAATGAAAAAAAGAAACAGAGAAGCGGAACAGATGGAAGGAAAAACAAAGGAAGCTAAATGAAGGAAATAAAAAAAAGAAACAGAGAAGCGGAACTGAAGAGAAATGGGAAATGAAATTGTTAAATAAAGGCATACATGGACTGAACCCTAGAGAGAGAAACACTTTTTATGATAAAAAGGAAAAAGCATTTTTTTCTAATTTTGATTATGAAATGATGATAAAAGATGGGATAAATGCAAAAAACACCCATGTACTTTATATTATTGCTAAATCATACCCCTGCACTATTTTTCTGTCAAAAAATACTTCTGTACTTTAGTAAAACTGCAAAACACACCATTCAATCGATTAGTTTCAACGAAATTTAGACACATCTATATTATACGCATACCACGTGTTCCAAAACCATTAAAAATTTTAAAAAAATTTGAACAATCGAGTGTGATTTATAGGTTTTACATATTATTTGCATACGAGCTTATTATAAAATTCTACACATCTGTCAATTTGTTTTTGTTATTTTTCATGAAATCATAATACATGATATACGTAAAATTTACACACGTCTCAATTTCGTGAAAATTAATCGAGTGAAGGGTGTGATTTACAATTTTACTAAAGTGCAAGGGTATTTTTTGACAAAAAAATAGTGCAGAGGTATGATTTAACAATAATCTAAAGTGTAGGGGTGTTTTTTGCATTTATACCATAAAAGATCATTCTTGTTTCAAACCAAATATTTAGAGCTCTAATAATGCTTCAAACTTCATCATGTTCATTAAACCTGACATCGAATCCTTTACTGTTGGTGATCTCTATCTGCTTTTCTGCATTATAATTATAGTGTTCAACTAAGAATATTTATAGGTAAAACACTAAGCTAGGGTTTCTATCCTTTTTTTTCTCTTCTCTAACAAATTATTTCCTTAATTATTTGATTCTTAATATGTCTTTTTACATTAATTTTTTTTTCTTTTTCTTTTTCCCTTTTAATTAATTTTACAAAACTTAATTTGTCCTTAACCTGATTTTGTTGTTACTATTTCTTTCCTCCCAACAATGGTTTGATATACATATATATATATTTAACTCTAAATTTATATATTTTAAATTTTCTACAAGATAATAATTAATAAATTGGTTTTTTTTACCACTATTGCCAAATAACTTAAATGACGATAATAAATTAAATGCTTAAAATATACCATAATTTCCATTCAACTGGCTAATTGAAACTAGTTGCCCAATTTTTTAATTGAATACATCTTCAAAACTTTTCTGTTTATATATTTTTAATTGAATACATCTTCAAAATTAATTTACCTCCTATTATTATTTGGATTATTTATAGATTTATTAAAATTCCGTATTTAAAAGAAATTACCTAATTTTATTTAAAAAATTAATATTAGACATATCTTAAAATACACATTTTTTTTTTAATTTTAATTTAATTGTTCTCATTAATAATTTCATTGTTCTCTATAAGACACTTTAAATTTTAAATTTTGTTACAAATTGAGGTAAGACTTAAGAGTCAAAGGGAATTTTTTTTTATAATACATAAAAAAACCCTAGCGAGATTACATTAAATTTTTTTTTTTAAAAGAAAGTTGTCTCTCTTTCTATCTTCTTCACCATTAACTGCATCATACTTATATTGATGTTTGCAGAGATTCTTTCTAATCAGAATATGGTCTATCTATCAATAGCCCCTAATTTAGTTTTCTTAAACAAATATATATATATATATATATATATATATATATATATATATATAGGTAAAAGTTTAATTGGGTTTGATAAATAATATTACAATTCATAAAAAAATGCAGATGTTTATGACTAAACCATTTTAATTATAAATATTTTTAAATAAATAAAAGTAATATTTTAATCTATACACATAGTTACTTTTCTTACTGAAATAACCACACAAGTTGTTGATACATTTGACAAAATGTCATATTGGGATTTATTTTCATTTTATTAATAAAAAAGATGATCAACTAACCACTAATGAACATCCTGCCATCGTGGCATATGATAGTAAAAGAGATATAATTATAAAAAAAAAAAATGAAAAACAGATACATATATGAAAACCCATGTGAGGGGAAAGAAAGAAATAAGAAAAAGTAGAATGCAAACGAGCAGAAGCGGAAGAATATTGATTTTAAATAGAGAACAAAGCATGTTGATCCTGTGTTGATATCCTTTCTATATTTGCGATTGAGATTTGGATTGGTTTGAAAAGTGAAATTAAGGCTAAAAAAAGACATTTTTTTATTTCCAAATCAAAATTACCTTTCTCTTTCTTTTCTTTTTTTCTTTTTTTTTTTCCTTTTAATTATCTTTTTCTTTCGTTAAACAAAATAGTTATCAATTAATCATCAAAGTATTAGTATTAGCATTAACTAACTTTATGATTGAAAATAATGATGGTAGTAAAAAGAGAGTCATCTTCATATGAAATGGTTTGGAAATGCAAATTTGATATATATAAATAACTCAAACAGTTCCTTGTTGTAATTTTCATTTAATGATTTGTTAATTTAACCTCCGTTTATTGCTCCTTTATTTGGGACAGTGGCTTTCGAATCAAATACTTGATGTGAAGTGAAGACCTATATACTAGGTGTGCCTTAATAGGAATAAGTCCAAAAATAATACTAGATGTGCCTTAATAGGAATAAGTCCAAAAATAATACTTATCATATTTGAAATTTCTTTTCAGATAAATCAAAATGTAAACACAAATCTCTTATCTCACTTCTATCAATGCCAAATCAAATTTTCCTCCCTTTTTAAACACACTGGTTATCAATTAATCATCAAACTATTAGGATTAACATTAATTCCTTTATAATACAAATAGATATCACTCAATTAAATTAAAATAACCTAACCTTTCATTTTTAGCAAAAAAAAAAAAAACAACAACAAACAAACAAACAAACAAAGTTTTGGTAACTAAATTTAAAAATATTCTAATTAAAAACAAATTATCTTTAATTAAGTTTGATAAATATGATTTTTTAAGTTAGAAATTTCAAGATTTAAAATAAGAAGACAACATATGTCAATTAACCTTATTAGGCAGACTGGTTTTTAAATTAATTTTACTTTATTATATTTCATCTTCCTTTCCCTCTCTCACGCTTATCCAATTTAATTTCATCGTTAGGATGAATCAAAAGGTACATAAAAATGACAATTCTATCATTATAATCAAGAGGAAAAAATGTATTTCTTAAATTGTTAATAGAGTTAATTATAATCATTTTGATTAAATGAATTTGATTAAGGCTATGATGGTGTATCAATTCTATCACAAAATATCTCACTCTTGTGTAAATGGTGGCCCCACAATTATCTTCTTTGAGAGCTAGGTCTCCCTTGTCTCTATCCATCTTGTAATGATTGAGTCAAAGTTGCCACTCCCTCTCCCTCTTTCAACATCATATTTTTATAATGAAAAATTTTGTTTGGAAAAGAATAAATAAAAATATAGTTTCATCAAATTTTCTTTTTTAAATATATTTAAAAAACCACTTCTAAAAATTTTCTTATAAAATCCGGTTATCAAATATAATTTCTTACAAAATAAAAAATTCATAATAAATAACTTTTTGTCAACGATTTATATAAAAATAGGGTATTTTTTATAATTAGAATTTTCAAAAATTGTAAAAATATGGCTCAATATTTTTTTATTAATATTTACCAAGATCAATTAAAATAAGATATATATCTTATTTTAATTGATCTAAGTAAATATTAATAATGTATATTGAATATAAAAAAATATAGGGCCATTGACAAATCTAACAATTTTTTTAATAATATTTATAGAAGTAGTAGTTTTTAAAAATATTTGTAAATATAGCACATTGAATCAGAAGAATCACTGATAAACATTATATTATATATTTTTTTCACTATACACACATTAATCTGTCTTTATAAATATTAGGTAAAAAAATCTTCTAACTAGTGAAATTTCTAAAAATTTAAGAGATAGTCAAATCATAAAAAACCATTTAATTACCTAACTAGTAGATTTCCCTTTTTTTTTTTTTTTTTTTTATGATGATAGGTTAGAATGAGGGTGTCACTTTTGCTAATTCAAACGTGTAACTAACATATCCCTTATTTTATTGGAATTTTCAAATTTGTTTACTATTGCTTTTTCGTCTTCTTCTTTTGATTCTCATTCATCACAAAATGTATAGAACAACAACTAATACTAACCATATTTCCCTTTTATGTTTTTTTTTTTTTTTAAGATGAAATGTAAATTTGAAGATATAATTTACTTTAGGTTTTTATATGAAAAGTTCGGTTTTAACTGTTTTTAAAATATTTATTTCCAAATAAAAAAATAACATAGGGAAATGATTAACCCTGATCGGGCAATTAATGCATTAGAAAGAAATATAAAAACAAAAGCAAAAACAAAAAGGAAAAAGCCTTTTTCTTTCTAATTTTGATTATGAAATGATGATGAAAGATCATCCTTGATTCACCCTCTATGTCCGGTAACTTTTCTAATTTTCCAGGAAGAGAATAAAGTATAATTAAATTTTAAATCAGTTTGTTTTAGAAGGTTATTTGACCTATATTATCTTGTTAATCCTATATTTTATAATTCAGTATTGCAATTTTTCTAATCAAGTATAAAAGGGATTTAAAAAAAATAACATTTAACTAAGGGATATTTAAGAGGGGATATTGGAAAATATTCTATTCTTAAATAAATTTTATAAATTGCAAAATATATCATTATCTATTTGAATTTTTTTTTTCAACCGATAAACTTTTATTAAAAAGAACAAACAATCAACAAAGGTTTAGGCTCCTCTGAGTTAACGAGTGAGTTTCAGAAATAGAAACTCTACGAATGAAATAAAAAAAATACTTATCAAAAGAAGGAAGAAGCAGAAAAATAGCTTCCAAAATGCAAAATAAATCGGGGGACAAGGAGTTTGCTTATTAATAATATCATTATCTATTTTAAGTTTACCCTTCAACAAAACTTAAATTTTACAAATTATATCATTACAATTTAATTAACACTAATGTATTAATTATTTAAATAATAAATTATTTTTAATTTAATTTAATTACATTTTAACTTAATTATAAATAATTTAATTTAATTACAATTTTATTAGAATTTTACGATATAAAATCGGTTTCGTTTTTGCTCTTTTTCATTTTATGTTCTCTCTACTTTAAAATGGAAAATAGAAACATATTTGTAGTAAAATCTTGGATTTTTGTTCCCCGTCTCTTCTTCTTTCAACCCATATTGCTAAACAGAGAGAGAAAACTTACCCAACCCCTTCTACCATATAATAAACCTTTTATTGTATTTTTAATTTATATTTATATTTTTAAACAATTATTTTATATAGAGTGAGGGTTAGCTACTAAAAAGATGATGCAATTTTAGTAATTTTTAAGTAATATTTATAAAAATAAAGATATTAGTAAATATAGCGAAGAGTTGAATAATAGTGATAAATATTAAATTATATATTTTTACGATAAGTGAATTATTAATTCACATATTAATGTATAATAATCGCTCATTATTATATTTACCGTTAATTTTAAGCGTCCTGCTTCAAAATATAATCTTGAGTGAAATTTCACAGGAATTTTTTTTTTCAATTCTTGGTTTAAGACTTCAATTTACTAGGGTTTAATTAAAATATAATATTTATAATTTTAGGTTTTTCTAGTAATTCCTGGTCATGATATGAAGTAACTTTATAATAATACCCATTTTGTATTAAGAACCTTTCTTTCCCTCTCTCTTTATATAAATGATATGGGCACCCCATTTTTTATTAATAATTTTTCTTTCCCTCTCTCTTTTTATCAATGATATGGGCACCCCATTTTGAATTAACCTCTCTCTTTTTATTAATGACGTGGGCTTCAACCGGCAACAGTAATAATTGCAAAGACTAGGAATACTTTCTCTTGAAACTGAAGTTAAAACGATTTTAAAATTAATAATAATAGTAATATTAATAAATGCACAAAAGCAATCCCCAAACAGATATACCCTGATATCCTTTCCATTCAAATCACTAATTGAAGACTAATGTAGAGATTTGATGAGGAACGATGTCGTGGAGAAGAGGGTTCGTGGCCGCAGCGACGGTTCGGCAGAAAAGATGTCAAATTTAGTTTATTTTCTTTAATATATTTTCCTTTTTTATCTTATTTTATTTGATAATTATATTATTCCTATTAGCTTTATATTTTCATATCTAGTTTATTTTTTCCTTACTTATCTAGGGTTAGATTTTTCTATATAAACTATGTAATAGGTTTAGGTTTTTAATATGAAAGAAGAAATTCATAATGTAGTCTTCCGGCTTTTACCGGTTTTCCTCTCTTCTCCTATTCTCTTCTTCTCTCTATTCTTTTTATTCCGCATTACTCTAATTTCATCAACTAATTTCCCATTTTTATATTTTCACTGTTTTATGTTTGCTAACTTTCTAAGTTAATATTTATTTTTTTAGTTTTTTTATTTTTTAGTAGGAAATATAATTGTGGATTAATTTAAAAGTTCTCACTTTTAGACCTATCAATTAAAAATACAACAACAAACTTTTTTTTATGGGCATTCACAAATCTAGATTTTTTTTATAAATATAATATTTATTGTGTGGGGTGATTTTCAGAGTTAAGCACAGCGCGCATGGTAAGAGTCCATGACTTATTTTTTGAAACAAACAGAGAGATGATAAAAAAGACACCGATGTGACACTGGTCAAAAACCATCCTTCCTTTAAATTAATAATTTTTTTGGAGCTATGAAAATTAGGTCGTGGGTTTTGTGTAAGCACAAACTTGATTTAAAGTATAGTTTATTTCATTATAAAAATTAATTGATTTCTTGGGTGGTATTAAAATCTCAAAATATAACATTATATAATTTGGATTAGATTTTTTTTCACATTAATTAATTTAATATTTGAAATGGATTTTAAAATTTTATCTATATTGATAAATAATTTATCTACATTACTATTGAAATTGCCGGCGAAATAGACAATTTCCCGGCAATTCTCATGTCTCGACTCTCAACACATTGTAGATTATCGATGAAATATACAATTTTACTGGTAATATTGATGAATTCAGTTTCACGGGTAAAACTAAGTTTTTTTATAGTGTCATGAGCTTTTCAATTATTTAATTTCTTCATATTTTTTAAACTAAATAATTCTGAAAATTCTTTAATATATTATTTTTAATTGAAATAAAATATTTAATTAATTGAAGTAAAAGGATATATATATATATATATATATATATATATATATATATATATATATATATATATATATATATATATAGACATTTTAACACATTGAGTGATTAACATGAACGTTATGTTTTTCTTATTTGTGAGACATAAATTTGAGATTTGGCTTAAACAATTATATATACATAGTTAATTATAAATTTGTTAAAAAAATTACATTAATGACATTAATTATTAAAATACATGTTTGAATTTAATAAAATCAAAAGTAATAAGTATTTCATTAAAAAATAAAATCTGTACGATTGAGACATGTAGAAAGATTAATTTTATTTGATAGGTAATTAACTCAGTTATCGAATTAACCACACCCAATAAATAGATAGATGTTGATTCAAAATTTCAAAACAAAAAGATTACCAAGAGAGAGAGAATGGGTCAGAATCTCAAATGTTGGAAACAGTTTCTAATTCACTTTGTTTTTATAGTAATAGTAATATTTATCTTTTGTTTAATTGGAAAAATAGTAAGTAACCACAAAACTGATTTTAAATCAAAAGTAGAATCATTCTCAGTCGAGGTTATCTCTCCATCAAATTCATACTATGATATTATTTTAGGGTTTAGGGTTTAGGATAAAGAATATGATAGTCCATAAATAACATTTCAACAGTATTACCCAATTACACAATTTATATTTTGAAACTTGAAGTTAAATAGACATGCATTGAATTTATATTTGATGTTGAGACTTTTGAAAGTGCAAAAGAGAATCTGATTTTTGTGAAAAAAAAAAAACAATTGGAAGTTGTTTATAATTAATTTTTGGGGTTTATTAAAAATAATATTGATATTTTTAAAAATAGTAAAAAAATTGAAAATTTTAGCTTATTACATTAAGATCAAATATCTTTTTTGATATATTTTAAGATATTTACATTTTATTTTAAAATTTACTCATGAAAAAGTGTAAATTATCGAGGTTAACTTTATTATTATTTTTTTTCATACAAAGTTTTTCAATTAACTTTTTGTTATAAAAATATGATGTTGAAAGTGGGAGACACAACTTTGACTGACTCATTAATTACGGGATGAATAGAGACAAAGTAGAGAATTAAGGGTTCAACCCTATAAATAAGTTCATTGGTTGATTTCAAATCAGAAGGTTTAAAAGCAATAAGCTCACTGGATCAAAATAAAGGAAACTGCAAATAACACCCCTTGTGATTTCGGTCAAATTCATGAAAAGTTTCTGTAGTTTAAAAATGGTAAATAACACCCGTACTTTCAAATTATGTTAATAAGACCCCTTCATTCCAACGCTGTAAATTTTCTTTCAGCCATAACTTCTTCGTTTCAACTCCGATTTTGATGATTCAAGATGTTTTTAATCCTCTTTTTGGGTTCTACGTCATGGTTATCTCAAAAATTCAAAATTTTCAATAAATAAAAAAGGTTTATTATAATCAAAATATTTAGTATGATTATAGTAATTAACCCCGTTATTTACTAATGATTTAGAAGTTTTCAAGTGACCATAAAGTAGAGCTCGGAATGAGGATTCCAAAATATCTTGAATCATCAAAATTGAAGTTCAAATGAAAAAGTTATGGTTAAAAGAAAATTTACAATATTGAAGGGGAGGTCATATTGATATAATTTGGAAGTACGGGGATGTAATTTACTATTTTTAAACTACAGAGACTTTTTATGATTTTGACCGAAACCATAAACGTGTTATTTGTATTTTACCCATCAAAATAAGAACAAAATCCATGAAAAATAATTTAGTGATTTCTCAGAAAAATCTAAACCCTTAAGAATTACCTTCAATTTCAAGTTTAAAAAATACTTGCACAAAATATACAATCTACCCTCAAACCAACACTAAAATTGATAATTGAAATGATACCAAATAATTAAATTTTCTATTTAAAAAACTAAATACGAAGTTAAAAGAATTGAAAAATAACAAGCAATTGATAAATTTCAAAAAAATTAAAATCAATTTTTCTAATAAATTTATTTGACATATGATGTGTTGATATTCTTAATTTTGGAATTTCTATAACAGAATTATTTTTTAATTCAGTATTAAGATTTTTTTTTCTCACGTATAAAATCAGTTTTGTTTTTCTTTTCCTCCTTATTCTCTATTCTCTCTATTTTAAAAATAGAAAATAGAAACATATTCTAAAAAATCATATTTATTAAACTTAATTAAAGATAGTTTTTAATTAGAATATATTTAATTAAGTGGTAGTTCTGTGTAAATTAGGAAAGTCTACTTTTTATTAAAAATTTATTTATTTTATTGCTAAAATGAAAGATTAGATTATTTTAAATTAATTAAGTGATATCTATTTGTATTATAAAGGAATTAATGTTAATACTAATACAAATACTTTGATGATTAATTGATAGTTAGTCTCTATAAAAACAGAACAAAGGAAAATTTGAATAGGAATAGAGACATGGAAATGAAAGAAATAGAAATTAATAGTACTATTACTATTACTATTTCATGTGGTGTAATAGGCATGAGAGCAGAGATTCCTATCTCAGAAATAAAAAAGTAACTGTTTTAGCAGCTTCCTAGTATGCTAGTGTTTCTGGGCTTTATCATATATTTGTCTTTTACTTCACTTCCTTTTCATAATTAAACCCACATTCTTTTTTTTTTTTTTCCATGCTCAATTCTTCCTTGGGTTTTCTTTTTCAATTATTATTAATTAAATAAAAAACACATTCCTATAGTTTAGATTATTGTTAAATAATACCCCCTACATTTTATTTTTGTTTTAAAATACCTCTACTTTTTAATATAATTGTAAATTACATCATTTATCGATTAATTTTGATAAAATTAAGATACATTAATATTCTAAGTAGACATATATTTCTAATTTAATTAGGAAAGTCTACATTTTGCCAAAAGTTTTTTTTTCTTGCTAAAATGAAAGTTTATGTTATTTTAAATTAATTGAACGATATCTATTTGCATTATACGGGAACTAATGTTAATACTAATACTCGATGATTAAGTGATAATTACTCTGTTTAATGAAAGAGAGGGATTTTTAAATAAAAGAAAGAATTTTGATTTGGAAATTAAAAAAAAAATATCACCCAAAATTTCAATTTTCTTTGAATAAGAAAAGGAGAAATCCCAATCCCAATCCCAATCCCAATCCCAAACCCATATATAGAAAAGATTTCAACACAGTAATATATTTTGTTCTCTTCTTAAAACCAACCTTCTTTCGCTTCCTCCCTCCCACACTCTCAGCTTGTATTCCATTTTTCCCTCGTTTATTTCTTTATTTCCTATCACATTTCTATTAACGGTTTTCATAAATGTATTTGTCTTTTACTATCATATGTCACCATCTATTTTTTGTTCTATTGGACGATGTTCATGAGTTGTTGGGTTGATCATGTTTTTTTATTAGTAAAATACAAATAAGCTCCATGTCACATTTTGTCAAATAGATCAACATCCCTTTGTGTGTGGTTCCAAATTTTTCTAATGACACTCATTTCCTTCAATGTTGTTAATTTTCTTTTAGCCATGATTTCTTTATTTGAACTATGATTTTGATGATTCAAGATATTATCTCATTCAAACTTTAAGTTATGGTCGGTTCAAAATTTCAAAATCGTTATTAAATAAAAAAGTTTATTATCATTAAATTTTTTATATAATTTAAACTATTAATGTTTTTAGTTATTAATGATTTAAAAGTTTTGAATTCCTAAAACATTTGAAATAATCATATGTTATTGATTTTTTTCATACCCACACCCTTTTTATTTGGCTTAAGAAATAGATGGATTTTTCTTCTAATTTTTTTTTTCACCATAAAACTGTTATATTATAGATTAAAACTGTATTTTGAATATTTTTTTTTTCAAATTGTACTGGAAATAAATTTATGTAGAGAGATAAAATAAAAAATTGTTTTAAATAGAAAATATTAAACTATAAAATAATCGCAATTTTTTTTTTCAAACTTATTATTCATGGGCATTTTTCTTCTCTTTTAAAAGCCTTCTAGTCTTGCCCATCCCAATCACTCATTCAATTATTCTCCTTCATTTTTCAAAAACCAAACATAAAGCAAGCTTCAATTCAATTTTACGAAATCGCCCATGTTTCCTTTGATTTAAAGGCCACATTCGTGATAGAATATAAGCCCAATAAAAAATTATTAGGGAGAGAAAGACGAATAGCTATGGAATAAAAATTATAAAATTTTGAGAGTTATTTTAGTAAAATCCGCTTTCTTTTTTCTCCTACTTTTGCTTCATTTCAAAAGTAATTATCTTTATATTTTTAATATGATTGGCCTTTCATATTATAGTATTAATTATTAAATTATTCTCCTTATACTTTTAATAACTTATGGAATATATATCTTAATAATTACAAAAAAAAAAAACATTTTTATTATCAATATTTAATTTTAGGGTACTCAAATATAACATTTTTTAAATTTTGGTGAGGCAAATAATGAATCTAAACATGAGAAAAATTGGAAGAAATCCTCATGTGTATTGGATTCGTCTTTCACTTATTATTAGTTTGTGTGTAGCTCTTTTGGCTATTATCCAAGAGAGAAAACCATAAAATAAAATAAGAGAGAAAATCAAAAAATAAAAAAATCAACCATAACTATTTTTTTCGGTGAATCTCCATAAGGTTCTTTTCGCTGACATTATATTATATATAGCGATACTATACCCACATTCAATATTATATTATACAGTATAATATAATATAAAATAGTATATTTATAGCCCTGACACTATTTCGAATCAAAATAGGGGACTGACGCCTATCAATATCCCTGCCCTTGAATTATATTTTTTTAAAATAAATAAAATCATAACATGATTTAATCTTTCTCACATGTTTCTCTTATCATTTTTTTAAGAAGATAAAAGATAGATTTTGAATATATAATTTCTTTTCACTTTTATAAGGAAAATTTGTTTTTCTATTGTTTTTAAAATGTTAATTAACATTCAATAACACAATTTTTACTTTGTAATTTTTAGTTTGAAAATTGAAATATAGAGTTTTGATATTAATATCTATAATTTTTATGTAATTACATGTAGAGTTTGATATGCTGATTAATGAAAATGATATGAAATATATTTTACATTTGAAATATTTATTCTTACCTCTTTGTTTCTGCTTCCCTGTGACGACCCGACCCTAAATACAACAATAAACATGCTAAAACATCATAAAACAGCGGAAGACTTGTTTTAAATATTTCATCCTTTAAATTCATTTCAATCGAATTCCGGAATTTGTATAGTTAAATAAAAACATCCATCAAAACATAAATAGAAAAGTATCAAAAGAATATGAGATGTTTACAAAACATGGTTCAAAAGAAAACTAAACATCCTAAGCAATATATGACGTAATAAACCCATCGACTCGACACGCCGATAATCATCAAGGACCGGTCTCCTCGTCAAAACCTGAAATATTTTGGTGTGTTACACCATTAGCTAAACTCGCCAAGTGAGAAAAGAAATAGAAAATGAGTAGTTATTAAAAAACGGACTCAACAACTCACTTGAGAGTTTTAAAACGTTCTTTTCTCATTTTTGAATTCAAGTGTATCATTTATAAACCTCTTGTATCAAAACAAAACTACCTCATCTTTGAGGTAGCTAACATCAAACAATTTTGAGAATGTAGCCTTTTATTGCTTGGATCCAATAGACTAAGTACGCAAGTTAGAATATGGTCCAATTCTTAAGTAACAAGTAAGACTTGGCTTACATAGCCTAAGTGCTTACTAGGTAATCGCAGGTCGCAATCCTAAACTATAGTACGCAAGTATAGCCTCACCTTTATTTAGGGACCATAGTTATGCCCTTCAATCGTAGCGACAAGATAAGAACACTAACGCTACATTCTTACAAACATGAAACGAAATCCTAATCTGTTTCCTTGTTTGGATCCAATAGACTAAGTACGTAAGTTAGAATATGGTCCAATAGGTGATCGTGGATCACAACCAAAAGCTATAGTACGCAAGTATAGCGTCACCTTCTCATAGAGACAAGTAAAGGGAAAAGATTTCATTTCCACAATCACATGCAGTACATTTCTCTTGGCAACATCATGCTGGATCCCCATTGAACAATAAACAGAAAGAAAATTATATTTTTCATAAATCAGTCACAATAAGGAAAACTCATAATGAACAATAATTTATAATTCAAATTTATGTGATTAGAATAGAAAACTAAATGACATTTAATATATTATGAGATGCTCTCCCCACAGATAGAAGTACGGCCTAACTAGTATGACAATTATGAAGAGATGCACTTAGATATCATCATGCGAGAAAATCTATAATACAATCCATAATTAATTTATAGAATAAAACTAGCAATTAAATGCATTTTCTAAATAAATTATAATGCAAATTTTAAGATTTGAACGTGTTATATATTTAAGCTATCA
Organism: Gynostemma pentaphyllum; assembly: GCA_028015215.1. Classification (NCBI taxonomy): domain Eukaryota; kingdom Viridiplantae; phylum Streptophyta; class Magnoliopsida; order Cucurbitales; family Cucurbitaceae; genus Gynostemma; species Gynostemma pentaphyllum. The sequence continues at coordinate 67,634,548 of CM051355.1, read as the reverse complement.
ATTGACCTTGAAGGTCCATTCTCAAATACCAATCCATTTTCCACCTCTTAACTCACCTTCAATTAGGCCAAAATCCAAAACCAACCCAAGTTTCCTTATAAAGTTATAAATCCGGGTTGTAGCTCAAACACCTCCTACAATAGTCAATCAAATCACATTTTACAATCTTAAACAATTACCAAGAAAGATAACACAAAAGCATGATACAACTGACACGTATAAAATAAACACAAGGCCGAGAGTCATAGCCAGAATCTAAAGAAAAGTTAGGAACGAAATGGTAATTTAAGGTTTAGTGGGAATTGAAGTCAAAACTCAGTTTATATATATATATTAATTACTTAATGTTCTAATATTTAAGTAATTAATATACAGAAATAATCTATTTAAGATAAATTCTGTAAAAAATAAATAATTTGTATATTAATGCAATATAACCTGAAAAATAATTTAAAAAAATAATGTATATAGACTATATTATTTTTATTTTTATTTTTTGAAATCATATAAACTATATTATTAAACTTTAAATAATTATACCTAATAATAAATTTCATAAACCTTAGATATTGGCAAAAAAACAGAGCCTCAAACCAACCCAAAAAAAATTGAAGTAAAAGGCCCACTATTGCATTTGCCCGTATGAACTAGTCCATGCCCTTGTGATATAGTATTTTGTAGGCCCATTAGTTTTAATACTTCTATTTTCCTTGTTTGAATTATGAATCGGACTCATTTAAGGCCTCATAACATAAAATTTGGTAAATCCGACAATTTTTCCTTTAGGTCTATTGATATGAAAGATAACTACCCATTCTTTGCTCTAAATTTGTCCCTTTTTATTTCTTAGTCTTAACACAATCTTAAGCCTTCCTTCACAAAAACAGTAAATAAGATATTAATATTTACCAAGATTAATTAAAATAAGATATTATAATAGGAATAATTTCATTTTTTTTTGCAAAGGAAAAAAAAACGAAACTATCCTATTATAATATCTTATTTTAATTGATCTAGGTAAATATTAATAATTTATATTGAATATAAAAAATATAGGGTCATTGACAAATCTAACAATTTTTTTAATAATATTTATAGAAGTAACAGCTTTTAAAAATATTTGTAAATATAACACATTAAATCAGAAGAATCAGTGATAAACATTATATTATATTTTTTTTAACTATACACACATTAATCTGTCTTTGTAAATATTAGGTAAAAAAATCTTCTATCTAGTGGAATTTCTAAAATTTTAAGAGAGATTCAAATCATAGAAAACCATTTAATTACCTAACTAGTAGATTTCCCTTTTTTATGATGATAGGTTAGAATGAGGGTATCACTTTTGCTAATTCAAACGTGTAACTAACATATCCCTTATTTTATTGGGATTTTCAAATTTGTTTACCATTGCTTTTTCGTCTTCTTCTTTTGATTCTCATTCATCACAAAATGTATAGAACAACAATTAATACTAACCATATTTCCCTTTTATGTCTTTTTTTTTTTAAGATGAAATGTAAATGTGAAGATATAATTTACTTTAGGTTTTTATATGAAAAGTTCGGTTTTAACTGTTTTTAAAATATTTATTTCCAAATGTAAAATGTTTATTTTTTATTTCCAAATCAAAATACTTTTCTTTTTTTTTTTGCTTTGCTTTTAATATTCTCTTGCTTTCATTAAACAAAGTAATTATCAATTAATCATCAAAATATTAGTATTAGCATTAATTCCTTTATAATACAAATAGATATCACTCAATTAATTTAAAATAACCTAAGCTTTCATCTAAAAAAAAGGTTAAATGCATGAATGACCCCTGCACTTTGAGGCTTTTTCAATTTGCACTCCTACACTTCTAATTTGAAAATTTTCACCCATGCACTTTCATAAACCATCAAATTTAACTTTTCCATCCAAATTAACAGAATTTTTATTTTTTTAATATTTTTTTATCTTTTAATTTTTAATATTCTAACCAAGGGTTATAATTAACCCAACCCATAGTCAAAAATGATTTTAACCACTTCTTTGACTATTGACCTGGATAATATATAATTTTTTAATTAACAAAAAAAATACTATTTTACCTCATCCTCTTCACGAGTGTTTCTAGAATCATAACTACATCCAGAAACTTAAAATAAAAAAGCTTGCGACTCCATAACTTGCGATGAGCTAGGATTTCGACCAAAAGTAAAAGCAACAAATTAGGAGTTTCATGCGGCGAATCCAGGTGACCAACTCAAGCAAAAATCTTGATTTCAACCTTTTGACTTTTGTATACTTCAACCATAACTAATTGAAACAACATCCACAGAAAATCAAATTAAAATTTCCCGGCAAGCTCTATCATAAGGGTTACTTACAATTCAATCCAAACACTTATTCATCCATTCAATTCATCCCTATTACAATTCAATTCAATTCAAAATACACATTCATCCATACTATTTCATAACCATTCAATCCATAATATTACAGTACAAATTAACCCAAAAAAATGCTTCATATAAATATTAAAAAAAATAGGCTTCAGTCATCCCAAATAGACATCCCATTTTCTTCGGCTTCTTGTCCATCCATACCTGAAACTAAACTTTAAAAAATAAACTCACATCATAATATCTCAAATATATTAAAAAAAATTCCCCAATTTTGTCCCAAACCCGAGGGGGAGGGGTTAAAAAAATATTCTGTATGGATGGAAGACAAAAAAAAAATCAATTAGTTGAGGTTATCTTTAGTTAAGTTTCAATTAGTTGTGGTTGTTTTAATTTCCCCTTCATAATTCAAGATATGAGATGGAAGCATACCTAGGTCAAAATATGGATTGAAATCGAGTTTCATTGCTCGTAGAGTTCGTCACCTGGATTCACCGCCTACGACTCATAATTCGTCGCCTAGAAATTTAGAAATCGTGACAAGTGCTTCCAGTCGTAAGTTTTGTAGATCTCAATGTTCTTGTCTTCAGGAAATAGTCATGGAGAAGAAGAGGTAAAATGTTGTTTTTTTTGTGAAAGTAAAAAAAAATGATATATTATTTTTGTACGTTAATAGTCAAAGAAGGGCTAAAACTATTTTTGACTATAGGTTGGGTTAATCACAACCCTTGGTTAGAATATTAAGAATTTAGAAAGAAAAAAAAAATAGAGATTCTGTTAATTTGGATGGAAAAGTTAAATTTGATGCTTATGAAAGTGCAGGGGTGAAAATTTTCAAATCAGAAATGTAGGGGTGTAAATTAAAAAAGCCTCAAAATGCAGGGGTCATTCATGCATTTAACCAAAAAAAAAAAACCAATCTTTTGGCAAAAAGTTAACTTTAATTTAAAATATTTCAAAACAAAGTTTTATTAAAATATTTCAATAATTTTATTGAGTTCTTTTTTTTTTTTAAAATTAATTTTATTTATTAAGAAAACTCATTATTTTTTACTTTATAAATTGATTAAAATTTTAAAATGTAAGATTACAATAGAAATCTAAGATGTGATCACAAGAAGAAGATTGAATTCTCATTAAGTTGATCAAAAATACAATTCATCATCTATTTATAAAAAGAAGATGAAGTGAATATCTCAATAACTAACTATCAACCAACTAACTAATAGTTGTTATTACAAAATACAAATTAGCTAGTTGTTAATGTGCTGTCTTGATAAGGGCATGTGTAATTCATTAATAATATAGAGGGTATTTTTATCTAAAAATATATTTCTAAATTCTTTACTTTTTAATTTAGTATAAATAATTAAGTAGTTTTAAAACAGATAAAATAATATAATTGATGGAATAAGAAAAAATAAAATCAAGAGGGATTTGGGAGCAGACGAAAAAGTGTGGTTGCTCGCGACAGACAGTCCTATCAATAGCCCTGGTAAAATGATATGATATGGTTTAATCTCACAATGATTCTCTTAACTCTGGCTCTCCCTTTTTTTACTTTTTTTTTTTAAGAAGATGAAAGGTAGATTTTGATTAAAATGTTAATTACTATTCAATAACACAATTTTTACTTTGTAATTTTCAGTTTAAAAATTGAAATATTTTAAATTAAATATTGAGTTTTGATATTAATATCTAGATTTTTATATTGCAATAAAAAAAAACCCTATCTTGTGTAGTTGAATTAATATTTTATTTACATGATTTAGTATGTAACAAAGTTTAGGATTATTAGTTAAAATAAATTTTTTTATGTAAAAATATTTTATTGAGTTTTGAGTGAAGTAGAAATTAACATAAATTAGTAAATAAAAATAATAAATTTTAAACATTATAAATGTAATATTTATAAATTAACAAATAAACAACTTTAATAAAATGGAAGAGAGAGAGAGAGAGTCAAATTGACTAAGTTAAGGAAAATATTAAAATTCTTTATATTTTAATCGTGTGAGAGAAAAAAAGGAAAAAAAAATTGTATTTTAAAGTTCAATTCAACTTATTAGGAATGAGATGAGAAGAGTAATCAAATAATTTTTTTTTTTTTTTTTTTTTTTTAAAGTTCAATGGTCTAGTTTAATGGGAAATTTGCCATAAAACTACCCTAATTTGCCATAAAACTACCCGAAGAGTCAAATCGTCACCCCTCTCCCCTTCAATATTATAATTATATTAATGCAAAGATTTTTGTTTTGAAATAATAATAATAATAGAAAGATCAATACAGTTTTGCTCTAAGATGTGTTAAAAAAAAATCGATAAAAAGTGTTGGTTGATTTTAAGTTTTTAATATTCAGTTTGATAGCTTTTTCTGATTATTTTATACCTTAATATTTTCTATTTAAAACAAATTTTTATTTTATCTCTCTACATAAATATATTTCTAATACAATTTGAAGAAGAAAAAAAATCAAAATATAGTTTTAATCTATAACATAACAACCTTTATCACACCATGTGGTTTTAATGTTAAAAATTAAATTAGAAGGAGAATCCATCCATTTCTTAAGCCAAATAAAAAGGGATGTGTATGAAAAAAAATCAATAACATATGATTCTTTGAAATGTTTTAGAATCCTTATTTTTGGCTCTAAGGGTAAATCATACATAATATTTTAATAATAATAAACTTTTTTATTTATTAATGATTTTGAAGTTTTGAACCGACCATAACTTAGAGTTTGAAAATGAGGGTTCTAAAACATTTTGAATCACTCAAATCAGAGTTCAAACGAATAAATTATGGCTAAAAAAAATTTAATAACATTGAAGAGAATGTGTCTCATTGAAATAATTTAAAACTACATGTGTATGATTTACCATTTTCAACTACTAATGAACATCCTCCAATGGAAATAAAAATAGATCGTGACATAGGATAGTAAAAGAAGTATAATTATAAAAAGGAAAAAAAAATAAAAAGACAAATACATATATGAAAATCCTTAATAGGGGTGTGACAGGAAAGAAAGAAATTGTAGAAAAGTAGACTGCACGCAGAGAACGTGGGAGGGAAGAAGCGAAAAAAGGTTGGTTTTAAAGAGAGAACAAAACATGTTCCTGTATTAAAATCTTTCCTATATATGGGATTGAGATTTGGATTAGTTTTAGAATTTCTTCTTCTTTTTATTCAAAGAAAAGTGAAATTCAGGCTAAGAAAAAGACATTTTTTATTTCCAAATCAAAATACCTTTCTCTTTTCTTTTATTTTTTTAATAATCTTTCTCTTTCGTTAAACAGAGTAATTATCACTTAATCATCAAAGTATTAGTATTAGCATTAATTCCTTTATAATACAAATAGATATCACTCAATTAATTTAAAATAACCTAAGCTTTCATTTTAGAAAAAAAAAAAACAAACTTTTGACAAAAAGTAGACTTTCCTAGAAGTGGGCTTCACCACAATTAAAGAACTGCCAAATTTAGATTTACAGATTAATTTAATCTATATTACTTCCCCAAAACAAAACAAATCTAAGCAAAAAAAAAAAGCTGGAAGTAACTGAAACCCAATATTAGGGGTGTTACTGGTTCGGTTCCGGCAAGAACAGGAACCAAACCGATAAGAAGAAATGGGAAAAGTAGGAACCGGAACCGGTTCCCTTTAGAACCGAACCGGTATTATCGGTCCGGTTCCGGGTCCGGGTCCGGTTCCTTACCGGTTCGGTTCCGGTTCGGGTAGCACATAATACCTTAAAATTATTTGATAATAAAATCCCAATTTCATTAAAAATCAAATTATCACAAATAAAATCAATAGAAACTCAAAAAATCCATTCTAAAATTCATAGATATATGAATATGATCATCAAATCTATAATAATATATCAAATAAATTGATCCAAACTCCTAAAATCAATTCATAAAACTAACAAATTGTGCATGCTATATAAAAAATAAATATTTTTTTTAATTAAACCCTTATCGGTTCGGTTCCGGTTTCTTATCGGTTTTTGAAAGAAACTGGAACCGAACCGGAACGCTTATCGGTTCCAAAAACAAGAACTGAACCGGAACTGCCGGTTTCCGGTTCGGTTCCGGTTCTACCGGTTTTGCTTGCACCCCTACCCAACATTGTTACTCGTTTTTGGTTTCCGTTTCCTTCTTTTTCTCATTCAGAAACACGAGAGAAAGCACTCATTTTTCCCTTTTTGGAAGTTAAAGTATATAGCCTGCATTTTTATCTTATAAATAATAATGGGTGTTTATTAATTAACTCTGAATTATGAAGCTTTGATCTGTAACACGAACGGAGATCAAGCGAATTTGTGATTTTCGAACAACTGAGGGACATCAGATCCGTTTGTTCAGTGTCTTCACGTTTCCAATGCTCAACATCGGATCCGTTTCTTCTCTGTCTCTCTATTTCTTGCGTCTTCCTTCCTTCTCAAACAGAGTTAATGATGGTCAGTGAAGAAGAAACGGATCAGTGATTTTTGAACAGAGATCAAGCGAATCTGTGATTTTTGAACAACACAATAGTCGAAGAGAAACATCTGAGTTTTTATTTTTCAAATGTTTTTATTTTTATTTTTCGAAAATGATTTGTTTATTGTTCAAGTTTTTAATAGGACATTATAAATTTTTATCTTTGTTATTAAAATAATTTTTTAGCTCAAAATTAGGTTTAGGGTAGATTTCTCTTTTATCCCCTAGATTTTAAATGGGAAAATTGTACTTGACAAATCTTTTATTTATGGTATAAATAGAAAATTAATATCCTAATAAATTTCAATTTTTATTTAAGGCTTATATTATTAATCTTTTATGTTTTTTTTTAGAAAGTTTGGTAAATTAAAACCCTAATAAAATCTAATTTCTATATTTAAAATTTCATTGTTAATTTTATTATTTGAAAAATAAGTATTCTAATTAATTCCAATTTTATCTTTAAATTTAATTGTTAATTTTTTATGCTTTGGAAACTCAGTATTCTGATTAATTCCAATTCTCATATTTAAATTTAATTGTTAATTTTTATGTTTGAAAAATCAGTATCCTAATTAATTCCAATTTTATATTTAAAAATTTGGTAATTTAATAAAATTATGTTTTTTAGGAAGTTGGAAAATTAGTATCCTAATAAATTCAAACTCTTTTTTTAAAAAAAAAAATCCAATATACATCAATATAATACTAACAAATCAATTCAAGATTTACCTTAATTTGAAGACAATAAATAGAAAACATAAAATATGGCAATCTAATTCACAAATATGGCAAACAAATAAATTTAGCACAATCATCCCAAATATAACACCTCAACTTTAGAAATTCATAAGTTTATAACAAAAATGTATTTTGACTCGATTTTTTCTTCTAAATATTCTAGGTTCATCCAAGTTTGACTTCTAATATCGAAAAGTACATACTCTTTGTAAAAAAAAAAAAAATCACATTTTCATGTCAAAAGTTTTCAGCAACGGTTTTGTACATAAATTTCTGCAGAATTTACACCAACTTTAAAAAAATCATATCTTTTTAAATACTTATTGATTATTATTCCTAAATATTTATTTACGATTCTAGTTTCATAGAATAATAACCACAAATCATTATTTTTAAAGAATTAATGATAAGGTGTGTAAAAATCCTGAAACTGTGAATTGGTTTGAACATTATACTTTCAAAAATCATAACTTTTTAACCAAAAATCCAAATAAGTTGATTCTTTTTTCTATGGGTTCATATTTAAGTCTATTTTCATATAAAATTTCAAAAAAATCTAAATCAGTCTACAAAAATCACAAAATGAAATAAAACAAAACAGTAACATACGAATGACTACATTTTTAATGGAAAATGATGTTACCTTGGTTTGATAGAACTTTACAAATGTGTAGCCCGAGTTCAAAGATGAACGAAGAAGATGAAGAAGAGAGTCAAATGTTTGTTTATAAGAATTTAGGTTTAGTATGAGAGGGAGGGAGGCTCTTATGAATGGTTGGTGTCTGGAGAGATTTAGGTTTACTATAAGAGGGAGAGAGGTTCTTATGAATGGTTTGTGTGTCTTTAGGATTAGATGAAAGGCCCTATTTATAGCCAAAGGGGAAAAACAAACAAGGAAAATTTAATTAATAAAAATCAAAATAAAATAAAATCTTTTATTCTTTCTAAAATTTGTTCAAATAAATATTTTATTTTATATAATGACCTAAAATTATTCTCCTACTCACTCTTACCAAATTAAAACGAATCCTAATTTAAAAAAAAAAAATATTTTCAAAATTATTTTCTTTCAAAACCAAATTTTAAAAATGCAATTTTTATCAATTTTAACAATGCTAATTAAAATTTTATTTTTATTTTCAAAAATCAAAATTAAAGAAATATGTCGAATAAAACACTAAATTTCAAACCAAAGTCAATATTTTTTTTAATTTTTCAAAATATGTAAAATTTGTTAATTTTAAATATTATCGGACGAAAATGGGTGTCTACACCCAAAATAATGTCAAAATTAGACATCAGCATAACAATCAAAACAACATGCAAATAACAGCCCAGAATACACAAATCATCAGTATGAATAACTCTATCCACTATAACATACTTCTCAAGCGGGGTAGTAACATGCAACTCATGCCCTAACGATGACGTCTCAAAAGAAGCAGACTCAAAAAAATCAGCAGAAATAAACGAATTACTCGCCCTAGAATCAAATAGAACAAAAGTAGAATGCCCTAGGACAACTAAAGTACCTGTAACAACTGTACCTAACACCTCGGTATCCTCTCTAGTGGTGGCAAACACACGAGCCTACTGAGGTGGTTGTGTCTAAACTGGCGTGCAGTACTGTCTGCTGCTAGTTACGCCTAGCCTGGCGTATACCTCCAATGTGACCTCGACCCTAACCCTGGGCTTATCCCTATTCCTGACCCTGACTCTGCCTGGAATATAGGGCAGAACTATCTAATATGCCCCAACTGATCACACGAAAAACACTTCATTCCCTTGCACTCACCGGTATGATACCTAGAACACTGATGACAATAAGGAGTGGAAGGAGCTTGAGTGTTAGTATGGCCTCTTTGCTGTCCTAAGTGGCTCTGTGGACCAGTCTGTACTCCTCTTCTAACCTGAACATGCCTCTTAGGCTGAGTCCCTCGACCTAAATGATCGTCCTTAGCATTCCTCTTCTGCGAGGAGGTTTGTGCAGCTGCCAACTCGGCCTTCTTCTTAAAAGCCTCGATATCTAAAGCAAGAGCAAAGTCAAGCGCCTCAGCACAAGTCCACGAATGTCAACTCTCAAACCCACTACAAACCTCTTCTTCTTACTCTCAGCATCAGCAATATACCCCGTTGCAAACTTGGATAGACGGTCAAACTCTCTCTCATACTCAATCACAGAACGGTTTCCCTGTCTCAGGGTCAGAAACTGCACCTCCAATTGATCTCTAGCATCCTCCAAGTAATATTTATCATATAACTTCTCACAAAACATCTCCCATTTGACTAGTATAGTAGGGCTCAAAGAATGGGAAAGTCTCTTCCACCAATATAAAGCATCATCGACCAGAGAATAGGTCCCGCAGTGAACCTTCAATCGCTTTGGGCACTGAATAGACTCAAGGGCTCTCTCCACTCTCATAACCCATCTCTCGGAAAGAGTTGAATTAGTGGATGTCTCGTCAAATTCAAAAGGAGTATGTCTTAGATAATCCTTCAAAACTCTAGCGGTCGCCTCACTACCCCCTGTCTTGTTTACCGGATCCTGAACTCTGACAGGTGATATGTCACGATCTGATCGACCTCCCCCACTGCGTAGTAAATCCAGATAATAAACCTCCTGAGTAGTAACACTACACCCATGCCTAACGGGCCTGTCATAAGGGGGTCTCATCATCTAGTACATCCCACGATCTGATAGAGGGATTTTTAGACCAAAATCATGCGGCGGTGGTGGTGTGGTGGCTGCTGCAACTCGATGGAAAGAGGGGGGGGGGGAGGGGAGGGGGGGGCGCTTTCACGGTGAACATGGGAGAGAGAGAGAAAAAATGATTATTAGTAAAATAAAAGAAATAAAAATAAAAAGAGAAAAATGGAAGTTTGTTGCCCTAATTTGTGGGGAAAAAAAAGAAAAAAAAGGGAAGGCCCCACACTTCATTATCCTCTTAAAAACTAAACTAACACGATTTATTAACTTAAACTTATTTTAACTGACTACCAAACTTGATTAATCTAATTTAAATAAATAGATATATACAATAAATACAATAAACAAATAAAATGCATAAAAAAATAATTACTACGAATTAATGGGACATTACAGAAATTCAATTTACCTAAGCTTTCATTGTAGCCCAAAAAAAAAAAAACAAACAAACAAACAAACAAATTTATTGATAAAAGTAGACTTTCTTAATTTATACAAAACTACCACTTAACTAAATATATTATAATTATAACAAACTATCTTTAATTAAGTTTCATAAATATGATTTTTGGGTTTCTGTTTATCATGAAAATATCAAAACATTTAATTTCTTTTGTAGGAAAAATAGAGAACATGTTTCTAATTTTCCATTTTTAATATATAGAGAATAAGGAGGAAAAGAAAAACAAAACTAATTTTATAATTGAGAAAACAAAATTTAAAAAAATATATCAATATTGAATTAAAAATGATTTAGAAATTCTAAAATTAAGAATAAAAACACAATATAGGTCAAATAACTTTACTGGAAAATTTTATTTTAAATTTAAATATACTTTATTATATCTCTCTTCCTTTCCCTCCCTCATGCTAATTTGGCCTGTTTTTATAATTGTGTTCTTTTGATTGTGAAATTAACTTCTTAAAGTTTTTTGTTTAATATAATTTATCAATTGCTTGTCATTTTTCAATTCTTTTAACTTTGGTATTACTGAAATTATCAGTTTTAATTATTGCTTTGACTGTGGACACTAAAAAGAAGTGTAAACTTCAAACGAGGAATAATGTATAGTTTGTGCAAGTATTTTCAACCTTTTGTAAATACTATAATGAAAAATCACTAAATAAAATTACTATTAATGACTTTTGAATCTGAGATTTTTGTTTTATTTTTTTAGATTAAAAAAATTGTTCATTCTGATTTAGTGTCTCGTTCTTATAATGATATATTGAGTTGAGTTTGTTGCTTTTAAACCATCCGATTTAAAATCAACGATTGAGATTATTTATAGGGTCCAACTCAAAATCTCTCACTTATGTGTAAATGACCCCACAATTATCTTCTTTGAAAGCTTAGTTATCCACTCCCTCTATCTCATCTACTTAGGGGTGTTCATTTTCCCCGCGGGGATCCACCCCGAAAATAGCGGGGAATCCCCGTTCACAACGGTGATGAGGATGAAAAATTCCCCCGACCCCGACCCCGACCCCGGCCCCGTTCCCCGATTAAATCCCCGAAAATAATATATATATAATTTATTTTAAAATATTTTATATTAAAACTGTTTTAAATTATTTTTATAACTTTAAAAAAAATGTTTTCATATATATATTTATAAAAACAGTTTTTAAAAACCTCTTTTAAATACTGTTTTTTAAAAAAAAAAAAAACAGTTTTTAAAGACTGTTTTATGAAATTTTTTAAAAACTGTTTTTTTAATACTATTTTACATACTTTTTTTGTCTTTTTTTTATTTTTTAATTGTAATTTGTTGTTTTTTGTTTATTTATTGTATTTTTTTTTGTTTTAGGTGAAAACGGGGAAAATTCCCCGCTAAATTCTCCGTTCCCCATGATTTTCCCCACGGGGAATCCCTGTCCCTGTCCCCGACCTCTTTGAACGGGGAATTTACCAGGGACAGGGACGGAAAATGGGAGCGGGGACAAGGAATGCATTACCCGTCCCTGCCTTGTGAACACTCCTACATCTATTCCATAATTATGAGTCAAAATTGCCTCTCCCTCTCCCTCTCTCAATATCACCTTATTATAATTATGAAAAGTTAATTGGATTTTTTTTTAAATAAAAAAATTAAAAAAAATAGAAAGATAAAATAGTTTGATCAATCTTTTTTCTTTCAATATATTAATTAAACCACTTCAAATTACTTTCCCTTAAAAATCCGGTTCTCTTCTCACTCCCAACATCAAATATAATTTCAAAAAGTCAAAATTTCATAATAAATAATTTTTTGTCAATGATTTATATAAAATATTGGTATTTTAAATATATTTTTTGTAATTAATACTTATAAATTTCAAAAACAGTAAAAATTTCAAAAAGAATAATAATAGTAACACTCTTTTTAATATTTATTAAATAATGTATGAAATTAATTATGTAATATAATAAATTTATCAAAATAGAAGGTTTAATTTTAATATAGGGCTCAATTTTTATTTATTTACATGACTCATTTAAAATAAGATATTATGATAGGAATAGTTTGTAGTCTATAATAACTTTAATCCCACCAATAGAGAAAAAGAAAGAAAATTAGCAACAACAAAAAAAAAAAAAGATTTTTTAAGCCAAATATGTTTGAGGACCACGTTTTTTATCTGAATAAAAAAAAGGATAATTGCCTGCAGTCAGGTGTTTTTAGTAAAAAAAAACCTTTCTCCCTTTCTTTGGAATTAAAATAGGGGCTACTCCCATCAAATAGCCCCTATTTTAGTTTTCTCTAGAAAAAAAATTCAAAGGTAGAAAGTGGGATTGAGTTTAATAAATAATATTAAAAATCATAATAAATGCAGATGGATTATAACAAAATTATTTTAATTATATATATTTTGAGTAATTAAAATTTAAAAGTGTACGAAAAGCAAATGCTTTAAAAAAATTATTTGATAATGTAAATGTTAAAAATAAATTAATAGCCCCTCTAATAATGTATATGGAATATAAAATAAAATAAAATTAAGATATAGTTAAATCATAGAAAGGGGTAGTTTATAATAACGAAAAAAATATGAACATTGAACGTGGTTTATAGATTTTACATCTTAAGTTTATTTTAAAATTTTACACATTTGTTAATTCTTTATTGTTATTTTTCTCAAAAATAGAATATGAATGTAAATCAATTTCGTTAAAATTAATAGATAAAAGGTTGCGGTTTGTAATTTTATTAAAGTGTAGGATATTTTTAAACAAAAATAAGTGTATAGAGTATGTGAAAACAAAAATACATTGTGAATCGAGGTGAGAATGATTCTGAATTGTATATTGTATTGAAATAGTTACATGGATTTATAGTACACAGATGCTAATATAAAAGGAAAATACTGATCTTTAGCCTAAATGACGAGCCCTAATTTCTGCCTAATTGATAACCGTAATTTTAGCTTAATTGACAGCTAATATACAGAATTATACATTAACACCCCCCCTCAAACTCAAGATGGTAGAGTGGAAACCAACTTGAATTTGTCAAGTAATTGTGCAAAACGGCCAGGAAGGAGCGCTTTTGTAAAGATATCAGCAGGCTGATCTGTTGAAGGAATAGATTGTAGGAGAAGGGTGTTGGTTCGGAGATGTTGACGAATGAAGTGACAATCATTTTCAATGTGCTTTGTACGTTCATGAAAAACATCATTATGAGCAATCTGAATGGCACTCCGATTATCACAATGAAGGATAGTAGCAGAATGTTGAGGAACACCCATATCACCAAGCAACCAACGAAGCCATAATAATTCAAATGTAGCATCAGCAAGAGCACGATATTCTGATTCCGTGCTGGAACGAGAGGTAACCGTTTGCTTCTTACTACGCCAGGAAATGAGAGAATCGCCCAAGTAAAAACAGTAACCTGTGGTGGATCGCCTATCAGTGAGATCACCAGCCCAATCAGCATCAGAATATCCAGATAAGACAAGGGAGGACTGGGATGAGAAATGAAGTCCATGAAGAAGTGTTCCTTTGACATAGCGTAAAATACGAAGTACAACAGTGAAGTGAATAGTTCGAGGAGCAGCCAGGAACTGACTAACAATATGCACTGCATAGGCAATGTCTGGGCGAGTCACTGTCAGATAGACAAGGCTGCCAACGAGTTGTCTATAGGAAGTGGGATCTGGTAATGGTGTACCATCAAATGGAGTTAAGCGAATATTGGAGTCCAATGGAGTGGATGCTGTAGAAGAGTCGGTTATACCGGATCGTGAAATAATATCAGAAGCATACTTAGCCTGAGATAGATAGTAACCATCAGAGCAGGATGAAACCTCAAGGCCAAGAAAGTAACTAAGTGGACTAAGAACATTCATCTCGAAATGTTCACCAAGATACGTTTGTAGTTCAGATATAGCCTGCGAGTCATCATCTGTAATAATCATGTCATCAACATATAAAAAGAGAAGAACAATACCAGTTGGAGTCTTTCGGACAAATAGGGCTGTATCATGGGGACTGGAAACAAAGCCCAGTTTTGTGATGGTAGAACTGAATGTGGAAAACCAGGCGCGTGGTGCTTGTTTTAAACCATACAAGGCACGACGAAGAAGACATACTTTATGAGGAGGATGAGAGATGCCAGGTGGTGGTTTCATGAATACCTCTTCAGATATCTTACCATTGAGAAAAATATTTTTGACATCCATTTGAAGAAGAGGCCATTGTTTGGCAGCGGCTATGGCTAGAAGACTGCGAACCGATGTCATACGAGCAACTGGAGCAAATGTTTCCTCGTAATCAATACCATATTCTTGAGAATATCCTTTTGCAACAAGACGAGCCTCATATCGTTCCACAGATCCATCAGAGCGAGTTTTTATCTTGTAAATCCACTTACAGCCAATAGGGCGTTTACCAGAAGGAAGATCCACGAAATCCCAAGTGTGTGTCTTCTCTAAGGCCTGTAGTTCCTCAGTCATTGCTTGCTGCCAAAGTGGGTTAGTACTAGCCTCATGATAAGAAGAGGGTTCAACAAGAGAGGCAATGGTGGAAAAACAATGATAATTTTGGAAATGATGGGGAGGTTCTCTTACCCGAGTAGATCGACGAACATGAGTGGCAGGTTCTGGTTCAGCAGGAGGGATAGACAACGGAGCAGGAGTAGGAGCAGAAGTAGAGTGATCGAGCTCGAGGACGGGGAAAGGATCAGAGGGCGGAAATAAGGTATTAGAAGGATCAGTAAAGAACGGTTGAGGACTAGAAGGAGAAGTATGGAAGGAGGAGAGACTAGAGAACATAGTGTGTTCCCAAAAAGTAACATGACGAGATATGCGTAACCGTTTGGAAATGGGGTCCCAACAACGGAAACCCTTATGCTCATGGCCATAGCCAAGAAAACAACATAATCGAGCACGAGGTTCAAGTTTTGTATGTTCGTGGGGTTAAAGAAGAACAAAGCAAGCACAACCAAAAACTTTAAGATTAGAGTAATCAGGAGAGGTACCATGTAATTTTTCAAATGGAGATAGGTTTTGAATTGACAGATGAAGGGAGGCGGTTGATAATATAAACAGAATTTAGAGCGGCCTCACCCCAAAACTTTTCTGGACAGGAAGCAGAAAGAAGTTGGGCATGAACAGAATCCAAAATGTGACGATGTTTGCGTTCTGCTCGACCATTTTGTTGAGAGGTATAAGGACACCGTTGGACAAGAGTTCCTTGTTATTTGAGAAATCGAAGAAAAATAGAATCTTTATATTCCATAGCATTGTCGGTGCGAAGGATTTTAATTGATCGGGAAAACTGGGTTTTAACCATATTTGCAAAATCAATATAAATTTCAGATAACGCAGAACGATGTTTTAAAAAATATATCCAAGTAAAACGAGAATAATCATCAATAAATAAAACAAAATATCGATAACCATTCACAGTAGAAGTAGGAGCAGGTCCCCAAATATCAGAATGAATTAATCCAAAAGGAGTTTCACAGGAAGAAGATGAATTTGTAATGACAAAGCAGGTTGTTTTGCAAGCTTACAATTCAAACAATCAAAAGAAACAAATTTTGAAATATTACTTAGAGTACCAAGAGAAACTAAGGTGCGCAGTTTTTCTGATGAAGCATGATCAAGACGAAGGTGCCACTGATATATCGGAGAGTCAATGACAGGGGCACATATAGAAGAGGAATCAGGAAGCTGAAGTGAAGTGAGCTCAAACAATCTTCCTACCTTGAGTCCGGTACCAATTGTCCGTCCCGTCTGCAGATCCTGAACCTGACAACCAGTAGGAGAGAAGAGAACATTTAATCCAAGATCACATAACTGGCCAACAGAGGCCAAATTAAAGGTCAGATTTGAAACACAATAAGTGTGGGGAAGGGACAAATTAGACGTGACAACAGTGCCAATGTGAGTAATGGACATACAATTTCCATCAGCAGTTTGAATGGAGGGAAGAGAATTAGTCGAAGTGATAGAAGGCATAAGGGATTTATCAAAGGTCATATGATTGCAACAAGAAGAGTCAAGAAGCCAAGATTTACCTGGAGTAACAGCAAGGGCAGAAGAATTGGGGGAGATCACCTGTTTGAAGAGTTCCTGAAGATTACTAAGTTGAAAAGTTGGAGGGTTAGGATCATCAGATGAGGTAGTAGTAGCAGCAGCAATAGACAAGGAATCAGATTTAGAGAAGTTTCCAGATTTCGTGGATTTTCCCTGAGGACGAGGTGGGCAAGTAGGACAATTTTCCAAAATATGGCCCCGTTTACGACAATACCTGCACTCAACAGTAGGGCAATGAGCAAGTTTATGACCAGTACGCTTACAATTCTTACAAAAGGCAGATCCGGATGTAGAGCGATGATGAGGTGTGGAAAGAACAACGTCAGTTGGTATAGGAGATGTTAAAGAAAGTCGTGTTTTCTCAAATAAGATTTCCTGAACAGCAGAATCCAAAGATGGCAGAGGATTGCGATGCAGTAAAGCGGCACGGACAGATTCATATTCTGGGCGAAGAGCTATAAGAACCTGAATAAGACGGAGGTGATCGGGGCTAATATTAGCCTGGGCAATTTGAGTCCATATAGGTTGAAGAGCAGCAAGAAATTCATTTACAGATTGGCCCGCTTCCTGTTTGAGACTAACAAGAGAACTGTGCAACTGGTAGTAATGAGCAAGACCGGTAGTACTAAAGCGCTTAGATAAGAAATCCCATAAGTCTTTAGCAGTGTTAAAATTATCAAATTGAACATGAATGGCAGGGATAGAAGTGTTACCAAACCAAGTAATAATCTGATGATTCTTACTATCCCAATCCTCAAGGCGATCAATAAATTTTGCATCTTCTTCACTAGCACCCTTAACAGGTTTGGGGATATCACCAGCAGTAACACGCCATAGTTTTCGACCAATTAAAAAACTCTTCATTTGATTAGCCCATGTAGTGTAATTTGTGCCATTAAGAATGGTGCTAATAGGACGAAAGACGTCACCTTTTTCCATGAGATTCGGGCAGAGACTCGGGCAGGAATCAAGCTGGGTAGGCGCGGGCAGGAGTAATAGATCCGGGCAGAGGCGCGGGCAGGGGAAAAAGGTTTGGGCAGGGGGATTTTTTCTTATTCTCTGGATTTTGCTTCTTCTCCGTATCTGTCTTTCTCTCTAAAAAAAAAAACCTTACTTTTCCTCTTCTTCTCCCGCTGGTTCAGATCTGATCATGAGAATCGAGGTGAGAAGTTAATCGATCTGAAGGAAATGGGGCGTGGACTAAGTGGTGGATCTGAGGAGTTCGGATCGACGTGGGTGTTTGAATCTGGGGAGTTTGGATCGATCTGGGAAGTTCGGATCTGGGGAGTTTCGTGGTGGTGTTCGTGGAGATTAATGGCGGATCTGAAAGAAGAAACGGTGATTGAGATTTGGTTGGTGATCGAGATCTGGGGCGTTGTGGTGTTCGGATCAGAGGCTTGGTTATTTCGTTTACCAAATCTGGTGGGAATGATGGCTGTTGGTGATCTGAGATGACAGAAGGAAGCAGAGATCAACACTGATCTGAGGAGATGAACAAAACACTGATCAAACGAAGCCAGACAACAGAATCAATCGGGGATGGATCGGAGAAACTGAAAACGGGAAGAAAACAAAATTCTTCAGACAGAGGCTCTGATACCATGTGAATCGAGGTGAGAATGATTCTGAATTGTATATTGTATTGAAATAGTTACATGGATTTATAGTACATAGATGATAATATAAAAGGAAAATACTAATCTTTAGCCTAAATGATGAGCCCTAATTTCTGCCTAATTGATAACCGTAATTTTAGCTTAATTGATAGCTAATATACAGAATTATACATTAACATACATATTACGAAGGAACCAAACAGTTGATGTGGAATTAATAGGTAAGTTGAAAGTCCAACTTTGGAAACATTGGATGCTGCTAAAAACAAAACATGTTCATGTTTGGAAATGCAAGCCGAGAACAAAAGAGAGAGGATGAAAGATGTAAAAAGAAGACAAAACAAAACCATATATCTCAGATTTGAATTGAAAGTGAAATTCAATTAAATTAAAATTATCTAAGCTTTCATTTAAGGGGAAAAAAAACACCCCTAAAAAAAGATAAATATAGTTTGATCATTTTTTTCCTTTAAATATATTTATAAAACACTTGCAATTATTTTCTTTAATAATTCAGTTCTCTTCTCACTCTCAATATTAAATATATATTTTTTTAAGTCAAATTTTCATAATAAGATTTTTTTGTTAATGATTTTGAATCTAAATAAACAATTCTTGTTTCTATTTAGATTAGGTTTGAAAGTTGAGAGAGAAGAGAAATTATTATTTAACTAATAACTAATAATTTTTTAATTATAATTATTATTCATTAATATTAATTATTAGTATTACTATTCTTATTACAATTAATGAATAACAAATAAAATGAATAATAGATGGAATATAAAGAAGAGTTTGTCCTGATTATATATGACAACAGGGCGGGACGGGATTGGGGATGCACTTTCCATCCCCTAACCCGCGGGCATTTTTAATGCTCATACCTTACCCTATCCCTTAATCAAAAAATCGGGTTCGGGTTCCCCATTTTACATTTTAATTGTTATTAAAAAAGAAATATAAAAATAAAATATACATTTTTAAGTAAAAAAAAAAAACATAATACTAAACATTTTATATTTTATTAGTTAATATAATCACATTTTACATATATTTTTCAATAAATAAAGATAAAAGTAAACAAAATATATAAGATATTCTTAAAAAATCGAGAAGAAAAGAAAGCGGCCAAAGCACTTGACACCTACTCTTGGACGAGTGTGGACTCGAGCTGCTCTCTATTGTGGAGGAGAGCTTCACATTGGGCTAAGACTAAGAAATAAAAAAGGAGCTATATTCAGAGAGAAGAATGGGTAGCTATCTTTCATGTCAATGGACTTTAGTAAATGATGGGTTTGGTAGGCCCGTTTAAAAAGCAAAAGATCAAAAGTTCATATTTACCAAATTTTGAGTGAATTGGGCCTTGGTTGAGTCTGATTCATTGACTCCAACAAGGAAAATGGAGATTAAAATTAATGGGACTACACAAGACTATACCACTTATTTCGGTCTATTTTAAGGTTAATGTATAGGGTGATTTAAGTGTAAGACCTCGGTGGTGCCTGTTAAACCGTTTTCGACGATCAAATTAGTAATTTAGATGCAAAATTATATGAGAGAAAAGTAATCGTATGAGAATACCGATTGTTCTTCATACCTTTTGACACCGTAATAGGTGTTTATATAGGGTCTATAGATAATTAAGATGTTTACATGTGATAATTCAGGAGATAATATCCCTTACCTTAGAGTTAGAGATTTATTTCTATCTTTCTTATCTTTGAATGAAGATAAACTTATATCATTATAAGATAAATGAAATCCATGTCCGCAGATCACGGCCAAGTATTTTGATTATTCACGTTCAAACTAGTTGAGGTTTATTCGGTCTTCTTGACACGGATCGGCTCAAGCAGTCCGACTTAGTCTCAGCCCGTTGGCCGTGATGGACAATCTGGACAATGCAAGGATAAAATAAAAGGATATTTGCTTTAAGAGAAATTCTTTTTCTATTTCCACTATGTCCCATAGTCGAAAATGTAATGTAAGGATATTTTATTTTCTTTATTTTAAGTAAATAAATCTATTTAAATATTTTTAAGATATAATTCAAATAATTATCTTCCTAAAATATATATATATATATATGGCCGAAAATACCTATTTATATTAATTAATAAATCTAATTTATTTAATTATTTGTTTTTTGTCATTCTCAATTAGATTCACTAATTCAATTGGGCAAGAAATTACTCTCAAATTAAATACCAACTTAGTTTATTATAAATTTTTAATATTAGTTTATTTATTAAATACCATTTAATTAAAATATTTTATTTAAATAATTAATAACATTAATATTTTCTCCAACTATATATTACTAAATAATATTTATTAATTTCTATTTAAATAAAATTCATTATTTAAACTATTAATAATATTAATTGATAATATTTTATTAATTTAATTATTAATTTCTATTTAAATAAAATTAATTATTTGAATAATTAATAATATTTCAATTATTAATTACCATTTAAATATACTCAATATTTAAATAATTAATAATATTCATTATTATTTTTCTGTCACATTATTTAAATAATTAATAATATTTGTATTAATTACCATTTAAATATACTCAATAATGAATAGTTGAGGTAGCAAACTGTGAAATATTTGCCTATCCATAGTTCATTGGAACGTATTTTGAATATTATAATTTGTATTATTATCTTTAAGAGGTAAGGAAAAAGTTTGATTCATTGTCAATATTTTTTTTATACGATAAGCAATTAATTGGGTTGAGTGAGAGTAATAGTTGAGATAGCTTCAAATTTTCTTATCAGTTGGGACATTATGCATTTGAGTTTGTGTTTGTGAGAGATTGTCTACTAAAAATAAAAAGATAACTATTACATTAATTTTTTTTTTCTTTAACAGAACCAGGAAGAAATCTTTTATCACACTAATACTCTTTTTGACAAATAGATAGAACCCTGATTAAGAACTTAAAGACCAGAGGGCTTGCTGATGGAATTCATCCCATTCAAATTCAGTCACTAATTTTCAACTTCAAGTAATTCATTTTAACAAACAGTTTTCATTCAAGGGTAACATAAAAGAAAATTCACCCATGAACCAGCTTTCTATGGAATGGCAAGGCTTGGGTTGGTTAAGCATCTCACGGTCATGTGTGATTTCTCTTTTCTCGATGCTTGCGTAATTAAATCCCCGTTTGCGTCTGAAACTTTTATCCAGAATAGGCTCATTGATGTTTATGGGATGTGTGGATGAAACTCGCAAGCTGTTTAATAGAATGCCTGAGAGAAATAGAAATACTTTTTGAAGCAAGGGCTCTAATATGCATTTTCCCTGGATGTGCTGAGAAGGTTCTAGATTTATTATATTTTTGTAGCAATTGAATCAATAAGAGAGAGATACTTCATCATCTTCTTCGTGAGGATCCAGTGAGAGAGAGAAAGAGTGAAGTTCTTAGAAGCAGCCATTAATGACGTTCTTGAGAGCATTGTGAGCTAGAGAGTATTGTATCAACGGTTCATGATAATGCTGAATAATACTGACTGAGAAGCTCTGGATTCTCCCCGTGGAGTAGACAATTTTTTGAACCACATATTTTGTTTTTAGTATACTTATTTGTTCTTGTAATGGCTGTGAGTTCCTATTAGTTTTGTTTTGTAATGATTGTTTAAGCTGAAATTACAACAATTTGGTATCAGAGCCGGATTCATCACAGTCAAACTGATTTCATTTTCTTGTTCTTCGTTTGCTTGAGAAGCTGTTTTCACAATTTAAACTGCAGAATGACATCCAAAGTAGATGTTGAGAAGTATGATGGACATAAAGACTTTAGCCTGTGGAAACGAAAGATGAAAGTAGTTCTGATTCATCAAAAGATCGCAAAGGCTATCCAAGATCCAAACGATATTGTAGGTACGTTTTCTGAAGAAGGGATAGTAGAATATCTGATAGTGTTCTTAGATTGGTGAGTGAAAAAGACACTGTCATTGGACTTTGGAACAAACTAGAAAAGTTGTATCTAGTAAAGTCATTTCCATACAAAATTCTGCTAAAAAATAGATTGTTTGGATTCAAAGTTGACACTAGCAAATCAATGGAGGATAATTTAGATGATTTTATCAGAGATACTCTTGACTTGTCTAACATAGGTGAAAAGTAGATTCAGAAAACCAATCAATTTAAAAGATAGAGAGGCGGTGATTTATTATTCTATTGGTCGAGAGTTCATATCAAAGTGGCGGTGTATTTGTTGCTTCGTTAGTGTGTGAGAAAACAGTGAGGGCTTTGTGAGAGTTGTGTGAAATATTGTATTGGATATTTCTATTGTAACTTTGATTCATCATAATAAAATCTGCAGCGGTAGCAATTGGACGTAGCCCAACAATTGGGGTGAACCAGTATAAATTTCGGTGTGGTATTTCTTCCCTTTTACTTTATTGTTATTCCGCACTATCGTTCTTGTGTGAATTTTAGGCGTCACGAACCTAGTCAATTCCTAACATCTTAAGTGCATTTTCCTTGGATGTGCTGAGAAGGTTTTAGATTTATTACATTTTTGTAGAAATTGAATCACTAAGAGAGAGAGATACTTCATCATCTTCTTCGTGAGGAGCCAGTGAAAGAGAGAAAGAGTGAAGTTCTTAGAAGGAGCCATTAATGATGTTCTTGAGAGCATTGTGAACTAGAGAGTGTTGTATCAACGGTTCATGATAATGCTGAATAATACTGACTGAGAAGCTCTGGATTCTCCCTGTGGAGTAGACAATTTGTCGAACCACATATTTGATTGTGTTTTTCGTTCTCTTCTTCGTTAGTCTCTATTTTTAGCATACTTATTTGTTCTTGTAATGGCTGTGAGTTCCTGTTTGTTTTGTTTTTTAATGATTGTTTAAGCTGAAATTACAACAATTTGGTATTAGAACCGGATTCATCACAGTCAGACTGATTTCATTTTCTTGTTATTCGTTTGCTTGAGAAGTTGTTTTCACAATTTAAACTGCAGAATGGCATCCAAAGTAGATGTTGAGAAGTATGATGGACATAAAGACTTTAGCCTGTGGAAACGAAAGATGAAAGCACTTCTGATTCATCAAAAGGTCGCAAAGGCTATCCAAGATACATTTTCTGAAGAACAAAAGGGATAGTTGAATGAGGTTGCTCACAGCTTGGTTACCTTACACCTATCTGATAGTGTTCTTAAATTGGTGAGTGAAAAAGATATTGTCATTGGACTTTGGAACAAACTAGAAAAGTTGTATCTAGTAAACTCATTTCTAAAATTCTGCTAAAAAAAAGATTGTTTGGATTCAAAGTTGACACTAGCAAATCAATGGAGGATAATTTAGATGATTTTATCAGAATTACTTGACTTGTCAAACATAGGTGAAAAGTAGATTCAGAAAACCAATCAATTATATTACTCAATGCATTGCCTGAGTCATATAATGATGTTAAAGCTGCAATAAAATATGGAAGGGATAATTTAGACCTAGAACTTGTCATTGATGTTCTTAAATCCAAGGAGTTAGAGCTCAAATCAGACAAGAAACCTGGTGATGCATTGTTTACCATAGGCATAGATGATATAAAACAGAAAGCAAATAGGGGGAAGTCAAGATCCAAATCAAGAACAAAAAGGGAGACTAGAAGATGTTACCATTGCAACAAGGAGGGTCATATCAAAAGAAATTGTTATGAACTCAAGAAAGGCAAGGGTAAGATTGATCAGAAGAAGGAAGATGAAGATGATTAAGCCAATCTCTCATAGGACTATGTTGATATTGGTGTATTGGTAGCATCTAAATTGCTAGATGGAGAATCTTGCATAACCAGATCTTAGGAGCTTAAAGAAGAGTGAGTGCTTGATTCTGAAAGTTCTTACCACATGACACCAAACGGAGACATCCAGTATGACTTTAAACCAATGGAAGGAAGGAAAGTCTTCATGGGAGATAATCATCCATGTAAGGTTGAGGGCATTGGATGAGTGAAATTGTAACTCCGTGACAATATGGAAGGCATTTTGACAGAGGTAAGATATGTACCAACAATGGGGAGGAATCTCATTTCACTTGGGGTGTTAGACAAGAGTGGCTATACTTTCCAATCTAGAAATGACATCTTAAAGGTTAACAAAGGACATCTTGTAAAATTGAAGGGATATTTGAGAGCTGGATTGTATATCCTTGAAGGGAAGACTGTAACAAATAAAGCACTAATGGCAGAGACATTAAATCAGACTGTTATAGAAATGTGGCACAAAATACTTGGACACATATCAGAAAAGGGGCTTCAAGAATTACATAAACATAACCTTCTTGGGAAAAAAAAATCTACCAATTGGAGACCTGTGAACACTGCATTTATGGAAAGTCAACAAGAGTAAGTTTCAAGGTAGCAACTCATTGCACAAAGGAGAAACTGAGCTACATTCACTCAGATCTGTGGGGCCTTGCTTCAGTGACATCACATGGAGGATCTAGGTATTTTCTTTCAATAATTGATGATTATACCAGGAAGGTATAGGTTCAAATCCTTAAGCAGAAGTCTGATGCATTCTCAAGGTTTAAAAATGGCTTATTCTAATTCAGAATCAGACTAGCGAGAAGGTTAAAGTGCTAAAGACTGACAATGGATTAGAATTTTAAAACCCAGACTTCAAGAAATTTTGTGATGAATAAGGAATACAAAGGCACTTGACAGTTCCCTACAACCCTCAACAAAATAGCCTAGCAGAGACGATGAATATGACCATTTTGGAAAGAGTAAGATGCATGTTATTAGGAGCCAATTTACCAAAAACATTCTGGAGTGAAGCTGTTGTGACTGCCTGTTACTTGATCAATAGATCTCCATCAACAGTCCTTAATTTTAAGACCCTGGAAGAAGCATGGCCAGTCACTCCACCTAGATTGGACTAATTGAAAGTTTTGGTTGTGCAGCCTATGCATATATCAGTTAAGGAAAGTTAGAAGCAAGGACTCATAAGTGCATTTTCCTTGGATATCCCACTAGTGTTAAAGGCTATAAACTATAGTGCATAGAAAACGGAAATGCAAAATGCATCATCAGTAAAAATGTCAGGTTTGATGAATATAAAATACCCTATGCAACTCAAGCTTCTATGAACCAGCAGGAAGCTAGAGTTGAGGTGGAGATATGAGGGCATTCTATTGCACAAACCAACAACTCTGATTTCCACCGTAAATAATAACCAGTCAGCAGCAGGTGGATTAGAAACAACTCCTCAATATAAAACGAAGCCTCTAGAGATAGTAGCAGAGACAACAGCAGATTTTGGGAATTTTGAAAATTGGCAGCAGGAAAATACTGAACTTGTTGAATCAAGCATTAGTGGGGAACAATCAATGAGTAATTACTAGTTGGCCAGAGATAGAACAAGAAGAAATGTTCAACCACCAACAAGGTTTGATGATTATGCAATGAGCTCCTTTGCATTCATTATTGATTTTGAGGTTTTTGAGAATGAACCAACTTCATATCAAGAGGCAATCTAATCAGATCAGAGGAATCAATGAAAAAATGCTATGAAAGATGAACTAGCTTCATTTTATAAGAATGAAACTTGGAAGCTAGTAGACAAGCCTCATGATAAACAGAGAGTAGTAGGATGCAAATGGATATTCTTGATCAAACCAAGGATTGTGGAATCTAAGCAAGTGAGATACAGAACTAGATTGTTGGCCAATGGTTTTACTCAAAAGCAAGGGGTAGACTACACTAAAGTTTTCTCTCCAGTTGTAAGGCACACCTCAATAAGGATTCTTCTTTCTCTAACAACAAATGAAAAGCTTGAATTGGAACAGATGGTGTTAAAACTTTCTTCCGCCATGGAGAATTGGAAGAAGACATTTATATGCTCCAACCCCTGGCTGATAATGCTGAATAATACTGACTGAGAAGCTCTGGATTCTCCCCATGGAGTAGACAATTTTTCGAACCACGTATTTGATTGTGTTTTTTGTTCTCTTCTTCATTAGTCTCTGTTTTTAGTATACTTATTTGTTCTTGCACTATAAGAATTTTGGGAATAGGTGACGTTTTTTTGACGTCACCTATTCGAATAGGTGACTGTTTCGCAGTGTCACCTATTTGAATAGGTGACGGCTATGGAAAACCGTCACCTATTTCAAAAGGTGACGTTTTTTACCCGTCACCATTTGCAATAGGTGACACTCGAATAGGTGACGGTCATAAAACACCGTCACCTATTAGAAAAGGTGACGGGGAAAAACCGTCACCTATTGTCTAAAATTTGAGAAAAAAAATATTTTTTTATTAATTGATTTCAAATAATGTGTTTACTCACCTATCAAATTTAAATAAAATATTACAATAATTACAATAAAAATTAAAATTAAAATATCACTAAATAGCTACATGAAATTACAATAGCAAAAAATTAAATTACATCATATTTAGATAATAAAACAAGAATTACAAAAAGAACTTCAATCACCACTCCAAAAATTAAATCATGGTTTTGAACTACAGTTTCAAGATCTGCACCTAAACGAACTACCTGCAAATAAATCAACTCTAATTAGAATTTAGAACTGGAAATATCATAATGTTGCTAACAGGAATGAAATTGATAGTCTCAGCAATAAGATAGATTTTAGATCTCCAATAGAATAATTAAAAGATTAATCTCACAATGACATGATATTTTAGCATACATAGAGGGAAAAGAAGTTAAAAAATTATCAAAACAAAAATCAGTTACATATAGAATGAGCCTAAAACGACCTTAATAATTTCACATCATGAACTCAGAGAATCCTTGTTTGATTTGCAAACAAGCAAGCTACTCAGGGCAGTAATTAGTGTCAATGAGAACAACCACTCTTGCTCCCCAACCATGAATGAAAAATAGAGCAAATAAAGTATGAACAAACTCATCTATCTGTTAAAAGTAAATGAACTGACCTAACAGGAATGTAAATGGACTCGAAATTAAGTCAAAAACTCAAGGAACTTCCCAAATCGCAATAACCACAAAAAAGCAGGCAATAATCTTTCCAATCATCACTGATCTTATCTCATTGTACTTGTTAAAGATCCCAAGAGCTCCTTACACCATGAGAGTAAAAAGTGTATGCATTGAACATATGTAGTACAACATGTAGTCATTGTTAAGAACAATACAGCAAAATGCCACAAAGAAATTTAGCCGCCACATCATCTGCATCACATATTTGTCAAAACTGAGCACTATTAGAATACCCAACACTTCTAACAAATAGTAGAAACCAAATTGATTCTTAAAGAAAACTTACTCAAGTAGTCTTCTTATTATATTTGGTGCTCTTTGGCCTTTGAAATTTCTTTTACCTGAAAAGCAACAAATGTATATGAAAATTACCTGAATAAAAACAAACAAACAAACTACAAATGTTTGGTGATAAAGTGTTTTACCAATTAAACATTTTTTTTAAACAAAACTTATTAAGTATTTCAAAGCTTACACTCATAACTTCCAAAAAAAAAAAACACCACAAAAAATTCGATCAATTTCAAAAATTAATGGAGAGAGAATAGACACCTAAATTGAATGATTTTTAGGTGTGGTTAGAAACATAATACATACTCTTGCAATCAGAGAGTGGGGATAATATTGAAGTTACATTTTATAAGGTATGATTTTTAAGTGTGGTTAGAGCCATTATCACAATGTGAGGGGACTTTCATAACAAGCAGAAACACTTGAATGGAAACAAACATACATTATTAGAATCTGTGAACTGGGGATTATATGGAAGTTATTTTCTTTTTTAAAGAAAATTCCAGACTTATGACAAGTAAATGTTGCATGTTATTGTCAATGCCAATAGCCAGGGGTAAAGAACTTCATTGAAAAATATCAAGAATAAAACAACAAGATACATCAAGAAAAGATTAGTGAGAGATGCATAGAGAATACATTGATAGGCATAAGCTTGTTCAATAGGTACAAAATTTAAACTGATCAGAAATAGATAGTGCAAATACGGGAAGAAGAAGAATAACTAATTGACAGATAAACCAAACAAACCACAAGTTTAAGATAGATTCAAGATAAAGATTTTTCTTTCCCTTCAACGTATTGAAATCCAAATTCCTAATTTTTCTCAGTATAGAAAACAAAAAACACAAATTTAGAAATTGAAAAATGTAGAGTTCCCAAACAACATTGAAAATGTTGAAGATTGGGCAATTAATACCCTTCACAGTTCCAAGAAATCCACTGCAGTTTGTGTCATGTAAAATAATGTTCAGTTTCACTCCTGGAAGAATGCTGTTATCAGCATTAACATCATCAATGGTAGCCCAAATTGCCAACTGTGCAGACCTTCCAATAAGCAAGAATCCATAAGAGAAAGACAAGGTAAAACTAGTAATTCCATTATATTCAAGACAAACTCCATGGAATTCTAACTAAACAATCATTTCTATACATGATAGAGTAGACAAATTCAAAACAAATTAAAAGACAAGGACATTCGCAAACTCGTCAATAATCAGCAACTATCAATCAAGCTAAACAATAACTCCAAAATCCACAAAGGCAAAGAAGAAATCCCCGTTTATTTGAGATTAATGATATCAAGTAATTGAGATTAATGACAAAAGAGTATTTCTCACATCAAGGTTTTGCTGTATCCAGAAGTAGTTGTAACCGAGGATATTTGGTTATTTTGCAAATCAACAAGCTCCAAATGTTGGCTGATGTTGTCACCCATGCTCAATATTCACTAAATGAATTGTTCTTTAGTCTTCTGTTGGCTACAATTAGCACTTTTAATCAAAGAAATCATAAACCTCCTCCATATTGTAGGAAATAAACTAGAAGCTACTGCATAAAAATATTGATTGTCTTCAAGGCAAGAACAATTTATTAATTAAAATACAGGACCAATTCAGTGGTAGATGACAATTAACATGAAGACACAGAGATATGAGTACTCACAACATCACAAAATTGGTTTTTAGTGACTGATGAGCATCACTAACGGCTTCCATAGTTGAAAGAATTCTATCAAAGGTTTTGAGATCATGCATCTTTGGTATTTGTCATATCATCACTGTTCTATATCAAGAAAAGTAATTAATGCTGAAGAGATTATGAATGAAAGAATCAATTCATAAAGAATACAAAATTATAACCAAATCCACAATCTATTTAAGAAATTTCACTAAACAGAAAAAAGCAACAATCAATTATCATTCAGAAAACATATTAAAATGATGAATTTAAAATCTAGTTTAAAATTAAGCAATGACAAAACAAAGATGAAAATGATTCCATTAAGATGAAATAGAAAATAAAACTTTCCACAGAACAACACTTCTATTTCACCAAATGTAGAAGGATTTGTCTTTCATAAAGTATATATAAAAATGGGAACCTGAGAAAATGTTATTGTATTTGAGCCCATGTGATCTGCAAGATAAGTTTCGTCCTCACGAAGATCTAAGGAACACGAAAATAGGAACTATCTCAACATTAGGGGTACACAACCCTGCTCCAAAGGGATAACAAAAAATTTGGTTTTGCAAAAGGTTTTCATACATCGCAACCAGTAAAATTAAACATTACCACAACTGAGCCAAAAACCGAGCCTCCTCTAGCATCATTTTCCAAAAGGTTGCGGCACTTGACATTTTTCTGAAGAAGATGCTTTACAGTGACCAAGGCTATAAACATTTCATATGTATTCACGGTTAAATAATAGTAAAAAAATATGATAGTAAAATTTATCACAACAAAATGGACTTAATAAATTTCTCAACATACCAGCTAAGGACTCTACAGATCCAAAGCATAATGTGAAAGTAGCCAAACGCTTAATAAATGCAAGCTGCCTTTTGCATGTCATATTGTCTGTCTATCATCACACAACATTATCTTCAAAGCTTCAGCTAACACTTCACCATTATCTCTGGTAGCTAACATTGAATATTACCCATTAAAAAATAATAAAAGGAACAATGTGATGTAAAAGCAGAAAAGTACACTATGTATAAAAACATCAATAATAAGGTCCACCCTGAAGTGATAGACAATTTGCTTCCAGAGGATGAGAACTTAAAATTGCTTACATAAAAAAATCCAAAAGCAAGCTCACATTCCTAAATATTAAACGAATTGTCACCCTTAAAAAATCAGAATCCTTAAAATCATTCAATAGGTAATAAAATAGGGGAAAAACTAACCCAACGGTTGTTGACAACGTTGTATGCCTTAAGATCTGAACATATGTTTCAAAGACTAATAACTTCTTGATTTGTTGAGTTGAAGCACCATGTTCACTTTAACAGTTTACTCACTGCACAATGGTTCACATGCCAAGCATACATTGATATACCAAAATCATTTGAACAACCTTCATCAGTCAATAAATCACGAAACAAAGTCTAATAAGAAACAACAAACACAAAGCAAACTGAAATCGCAACAAAAACGAAATTCAAAAATCGTTCTCCACATAATCAAATAAAATCATTTGGGATAACCTAAAAAACAGAATAAAACAACAATGATATGATTAGGGCGAAACAGACAAAGAAGAAGAAAATGGGGGAAATTGTAGATCAAAGTTTAGAGTTCAAGAGAGAGCGAGATCGAGGGATTTCTGAGCGTTTTCGTCGAGGGCTTTTCTCACAGATTAAAGAATTTTCAGTGATTTCGTCGAGGCTTTTCTCACAGATTAAAATCTTTTCGTCTAAATTGAATTTTGAGTCGAAGTTGAAAAAAGCGTGAGAGAGACAGAGATGATTGAAGTCTTCGATTCGATTCACCCTAAACAATTTTGGCTTTTCGTCGATTTCTTCAAGGGTTTCTATGTGTTGAGACGAGAAAGAGAAAGAGAGAGAGAGAGAGAGAGAGAGAGAGAGAGAGAGAGAGAGAGAGAGAGAGAGAGAGAGAGGTGAGGAAGAGTTTATTTTTTTCTAAGTTTTCATCTTATGAGCGAGAACAGCGTCAGAATAGGTGACGTCTTTTTTTTTTACTTTACTGTTCATTCGTTTTTTTTTTTGGGTCACCTATTAAAATAGCTAGTGTGTCCTATTCCTATTTTTCTTATAGTGTTGTAATGGCTATGAGTTCCTGTTAGTTTTGTTTTGTAATGATTGTTGAAGCTGAAATTACAACAATTTGGTTGAGAAGCTGATTTCATTTTCTTGTTCTTCATTTGCTTGAGAAGCTGTTTTCACAATTTAAACTGCAGAATGACATCCAAAGTAGATGTTGAGAAGTATGATGGACATAATGACTTTATCCTGTGGAAACGAAAGATGAAAGTAGTTCTGATTCATCAAAAGATCGCAAAATTATCATGACAACTCATTAATGACCAACGGATTCAATTAGAAGAAGTTATTATAATTGTTATTCTGTTAGTAAAACTCTTGTAATATTGTCTATAAAAGACTATTTATATTAAGTGTTCAATAATGAGAAATACAATGCAAGAGTTCTAGCTAATCTTCTCTTCATGGTATCAGACGTCCTATTGGCTAACTGCCAACCTTGATTCTGGAATCTTCTGCTCTCTTTTCTTTTCTTCTTCAATGGCTTCCTCTGATAATCCTTCATTGTCCTCATCAAGCACCATTACTGCCCTAATGATAACTCAAAACCAACCAATTTCTTTTCATAATTCTTCTTCAATCATCAAATTAAATGATGAAAACTATCTTAATTAGAAATTTCAAGTATTATCTATCATTGAAGGCCATGGTCTTGAAAGTTTTATACCTCCTTCTCCAGAAATTCCTGCACAATTTCTTGCTAATACTGAAGCAACATTGAATCATGTGTATCTTCTCTGGAAACTTCAAGATAAGCTTATTTCTTCTTGGCTAGGAGAATCAAAGACTAAATACATTCTTTTAGAGATTACTGATTGTAATTCTGCAAGTGAGGTATGGAATTGTATTGCAAATCTGTTTTCTTCACAAGACATGGCTAGAATAATGCAATACAAATCAAAATTAAAATCACAAAAGAAGGATGCGCTTTCAATGAAGAAATATTTAAGTAAAATGAAATCTTATCCCACTGCATTATCTTCTGTTGGACACAAGATTTCAGAAAAAGATTTGAGTGTTCTTGAAGGTTTAAATTCAAACTATGACTCAATCGTATATGTCATTTGTTGTGTGAAATCGTGATACGCAAGTGCACGCAGTCAAACAAGTAATAAAGTGATAAGAAAGATCGTTCCCACGAGGATTAGTAGATTAAGTAGGTGTTTAACAATTAATTTAAAGAAAATAAAAAATAATAGTGGTTTTGAAAGTGATGTGATTAATGAAACTAAAGTAAAGTAAATATGCAAATCCTAATGACTAAATTCTAAATTAAATATGGAAAATAAATAAGATGGTCTAAAGTGGCTTAAATTACTCCTAAAATATGCAAGAATAATAAAATGATTAAACTATGTAGAGATGAGTGGTTGGAAAATCAAGAATCCCCCTAAAAAGTCTTAGAATTCACATTTCAATTGATCTTGTGTTGTCGGGGCACGATTCTGCAATAATAAACACACTTTATATGCAAGCAAACCCAATTATTCAAGTGACTTTGTCAAGCCCAACATGATTTTAATTCCTAATTCAATTTAAATCCTATGTCTAGGTAAAATTAGATTAAGAAATATGCTTTGATGCTCCGGTTTAGGCCTTAAGGTGTAAACACATATGTCTATGCATTACCAAAAACAATTTCAAGTATCGTTAACCCTTATCAATCAATATTCTTCCATTCAATTTTAACCTTTTCAGAATTAAAACTAAACTAAGCAATTTACTTAGGTTGATCAAGCATAAGCAAAGAGATAAAAATTATTGAACTATTGATTGAGCATAAAAATTGAATTCATTAAAGCTTGTGAAAACTAATTCCCCTTAGGGTTCATCTATCAATTCCAACCTAAGAAATTTAGTTCATAATGAAATTCAAATAAACAAAAGTGTTCAACAAAATCAAAACTAAACCTAACATAACTTGAGTTCAACAATGGAGTTCTTAAGAATGGGGAAGGAAGAATAATGAAAAGTAAGAGTAAATAAATAGAAGAGAAGAAATCAAAACAAAGCTCCAATGAAGAAGAAGAAGTCTCCTCCTCTCACGATCCGCCTCTGTTCCTCACGTCGACGCCTCTTCTTTTTTACGTTTGATCTGTCCCAATCTCAAGCTGCCGCCTTTTCTTTTCTTTTCTAGGTTAATCTTCTATTTTTCTTTGTTTTGGGCTTGGGCTTTTCTTAAATCTCCTCCAAATTTGCTTCTAAGTTGACCCCCTATGATGGGCTTATTTTATTTGAGAAGAATCTCGTGACGGGCCAAAAAAAACCGATATTTTTGGGCTAAAAATCGTGACTAAGTCGCTGTCCAGTTTCGGTGCCAGGTGTCTTGCTGCGGTGTCTTGCAAAGACCGCCACAACACTTTTCAAAATTCTGCACTTTTTTCCTATTTCCTGCATGAAATTTGCAATTCTTTTAGGACTTTCTTTCATTCAAATTGACAAAATTAAATACCAAGAGCCAAGAACAATCCTAAATATACTTTAAAGTGCTAAAAACCCGAATTTTTCCAAAATACACTTTAATAAAGAATGATTCTAAATGAGTTCAAAGTGCACAAAATATAAGCAAATTTCAATCAAATCATTATCACTTAGGCATTAAAATAGGACCAAATAACTCTATTTTATAGAGTTATCATCATTATTGCTTCATTTGTAAATCAATCATTCAAGGAAATTTCTGCATTACTTCTATCACATGAAGGTTAGATCTTGCGTAAAAATAAAATTGATGAACCTACTCTACTTGCTGTCAATTTTTTTGTTCAATCAAAAATCGTATCAACCATCATCTTCTTCTGGTAATTCTCAATCTTCTCAGCCACAAAATCATCAAAATTGAGGAAAATGAAAGAACTACAATAGAGGCCGATATGGAATTAACAACAGGCCCCGATGTCAAATGTGTAGTAAATTTGGGCATACTTGTAAAGACCCGACTTTTCAGAGTTTAAAACCATAAAACAGCAACAACGGAAGACTTTATTAAATAACCTCATTTATTTCAATAATGAATATCTCAATAAATAGTTTCAAATTCCAAAAATGAAATAAAACCAACTCCGGAGTTATTTGAAAAACAAATCAAAGAATAAAACAAATAGACTTCACATCAGTGTAAAACATAGACTAAAATCCAAAAAGAAACAAAATAATAATAATTCAATGACTCCATTAAAAGAATGAAAGATGTTCAAGGGCATTTAATCCCAATTAACGGACGTGCTCAATATGAATTACTCATCTCCGCTACCTCATCACCCGCCACCTCTCGTCCCATTGTTACTTGAGAAAAAAAAATAGCACTGTCAGGCTAAGGCCAGTGAGAAAACGAACTAACTAATAGGTAAGATTTCAAATAGTCTCTAAACAAACCAAACAGAGTTCCAAGCACTCACCTCTATCCAACATCTCTTAAATTCAAACTATCACTTAAACTTAACCGTCACTAACAAGTTTTTCATATATGGATAGACAACTCTCCCGGTTTCATATCCAAGAATTCATCACATTAAATCTCAACCTTAGCTCATCAATAAATCGTTCTAAACGACCATTTAACTTAAATAATAAATATAACTACACTAACATGCAACATTAGGAAAGCGGTTCCTCAGAACTACAACTCTTCCTAATTCCCGGTTATAGACGCATCTATAACTATATCCTCTAATAAATAATTCTTACGAGCAATGATTATTAGCACCCGATTATGAATTCTTTTCATAACTAAAAATGACATAGTACTTAAGCTTGTAGCCTTAATACTAGTAAGCACAACCTGCAGGCAAATCAATTCTCCAACTTTCACAACAACAATTATACATATCATGCTCTTTAAAATCAGTATAAAATTCATCATTATGAATCAAAACGCAGCAGGCCACTCAGAAATACAATGAAAATACAAAACTGCCGAAAACGGGTAAAAACTGCCGAAAACGCAAAATTCACTAAAAATATATTCTAACCGATACTCTTGGCTATAGACAACCTTAAACTCCAAAATAATTCCAGAATAAATAATATCAACCATCAGAATCGTTTTAAACAAAGAATCATTCAATTTCTACCGAAAAAGCTTAAACTAGCCTAAACCGAAATTAGTTTTATTAATTTATTTCTCATACTTCCAATGATCCAATTCAATTCAAAATTTCCGGAATATTAATAATAAATATAAGAAAACATTTCGTACGGTTTGGGCTTTAGATTTCTCCAAAACCTTAACCGTTAATTAATCCGTTAACTCACCTTTGTCAACATTTTTCCGAATTATTTTCTCAACGGTCCAGACCTGAAACGACCACCTAAAACAATTAATAACTATCCTGTTCGGGGTTCGATGGCGTGAAGAACAGGAAAAAGGAAACGACGAACGGATCGCCGTTGAAAGAGAACAGCAGCCACGGCCCTGCTGTCCGTGTCGCGGCTGAACCGGGGCTGTTTGGTCTCGGTTTGGCCGTGGTTTAGTGATGGGAATGATTTATTTCGATGGGGCTTTCAATCGGTTCAAGGTAAATCGAAATCAGTTAGTGGTTTGGGTTCTGAAACGATGGGTGATATCGATATATTTGAAGTATGGCTTAAGTTCTTGAAATTCAAGAATGGATAAAAATATAAAAATTTCAGAATTTAATTATTTAAAAATTTCGATTCTAATCTTACCCAAGCTCGACGACAATGATCCCAACAATCGTAGGATTCTGAATCGACTCGAACACACTTCAACCCGATCACCTATCGATTCGAAAATTGTCAAAAAAACATCCTTTCATGAAGTCTATGGCATCGGCTACAAGAAGGAAGGAAAAGAGAATGAAGTCTTACCTCTTGTCCAAGAATTTGATTCCCAATCCTCTTGAATCCAAAGTCAAAATGAGGAATCACGATCAAGAAGTGACGAAACCGAAATTCTTCTTCTTCTCCTTCTAAGGGGGCGGCGACGTGACAGGTTTGTCTTTTTTTTTCTTTTTGATGGAATGAGACCTAACCCTTGACACCTCATCTGACCACATTCCCTTTATTTACCAAAATACCTCCCAAGATGACAAAATTATAAAAGTATCTCCCTCTTGTAAAATTGTCACCAAACAAGCCTAAAGACACAATTAATAATGTAATATTAAATTTCAAAAGTCCGGTATTTAATTAAAAATATTAATTTAAATTGAAAATTGAAATTTACCTTGTAATGGGGCGTTACAATACTAGTCTAAAATATTACTCTAGATTTGATCCAAATTATCATGGACCAAATAATAATGGAAACACCTCGAATGCGCACTCTGGTTTAAATGGAAATGCACCTTCTTTTCAAACTATTGGCAGAAATGCTAATTTTCATCAAGGTAAAGCATCCAATCCTATGCAAGCTTTTGTTGCAGCCAATGTTTTACCCATGGATCCAAACTAGTATCCGAATTCACACTACAACAAAATGTAGTATACTTGACACTTGATATTTGTAAATTCTTGACACTTTGAATAAAAATGGTCAAGAATTATTTTTTTGAAGGCTAAAATGTTAAGAATGTTTTAGAAAGAAGAAAAGGAAGGGATGAAAAAATTTAGATTTTTTTCGTCAAATATTCTTGACACATTTAAACAGTCAATATATTAATATTTTAAAACCTATATGGTCGACGTGTCTAATCACTCAAATATCAAAGAGTCTTGACACTTTTAAACAGTCAACATAGTTATAATTTAAAATATATATAGTTGACGTGTTTAAATAGTCAAATATTTTAAGATTAAAGAAAATTTTCAATTAGCAGATTTAAAAATAACTTAAAATTTGGTATTCCCGATTTTCTTTTGTTAATCCCTAATTTTATCGTCTTTGAGTCGCGTTTTCAAAGCCAGCATCGTTTTCTTCATCTTCTCCATCCGCGAACGCCACCAGCCTTTTGTCTTCTACATCACGATGCCACCAGCTAGCCTTTTGTCTTCTCCATCACAAACGCCACCGGCCACTTCGTCTTCTCCATCGCGAACGCCAACAACCACCAGCCACTTCGTCTTCTCCATCGCAAACGCCAACAACCACGAGCCACTTCGTCTTCTCCATCGCGAATGACACCAACCACTTCTTCTTCTCCATTGGGAACGCCAGCCAACCAGTTATTCTTCTCTGTATCAAGAAATTGTTCAATTTTCTGATTTACGCCCAATCCGATCTCCTCTCGATTTCCTTCAATTTGTTCAAGGCCAAATTAGAAGATTTTCTAGCCCTAGAAGGACAATTTATAGCCAGAGAAGGAAATAGTTCGCCCAAATTTCTTAAGCAATCGAACTAGGGGAGTTTTTTCAGGTAATTTTCTTTTCAATATTGTTGATTTTTGTTTTCTATTGGGACTAAATCATTTGTTTTTACTTGTAAGATCTCCTCTCGATTTCCATCCATTATCTTTATTTTTACTTGTGGTGGATAAACTGCAAACTTCTTTGCTATATCCTTTTCTTTTAATCCATGGAAATTCATTTTTCTTACTGCTCGAAACCTTTATGGTATGGTGTGGAAGGAAGTTTTTATCATTTAACTTTTTAAATGTGTTATTTTACTTTAGATTGCTTATGCTCAGTTGGAAAGCTTAGAAAATTGATGGAAGCATTTGATCATGCCAAACAACAGGTACAAAATCCTCACTGGAAAGATTAATTAATATTGTATATTGTGTAAATTACCAAAGATGTAATCAGAAGTTCAGAACATGTAGGGACTTATTTTTCCCTCTTTAATGAAATTATACTTTGAATTTTCTTTGTGCAGCACATATTTTTCTTCTATTACAAGTGTACTATAAGAATAAACAGAAGAGTACAAATAATAGTGGAACTCTAATTTTATCTTATTGTTTAGTCCATTGAAATGCTAATTTGATTGGCTGAATATGAACTAACAAGAGGAGGTAGCACCCGAAACAAACTGAACGCAGAAGAAGAGTATGTATTTTTTAATAATCTCTTTGTGGTGGTTGTTCTTGGCAATTATGCAATTTTAGTATAAGCTTATGTGTGATCTTATGAGCAAGGAAGAGAGAATTTATTTTCTCCAAACTATTGAATGATTTGTTGGTGCCTTAATAAGTCGTATCTTGTGCAACCAATCAATAATGTCGGGATGTCTGAATGTTTGAATAACCATGTGATTGTTAAAACTAGTGGCAGAAATCGTATAGGGTATTTAGCTTTGATAGCAAGACTACAACCTTTGAGTTCTAACATTTTGTATCAATCTATGAAGGTGGGATACACTGACAAGTGACATGGAATTGTTAGATGAATACGATGGACATTATGATATTTTTTATGGGACATATGAGCAAACTTTTCTTAGCCGGTAGTGACTAGATTACTTCTTGCCATAAAGTTATACAAATTTGTGCAAACGTAATGACTCCCTTTGTCTGTTAACCTTAGGGTCCATTTGGAATAACTATTAGGAGTGGGGTAAAAAAGCTAAGAATTTAACCCAAAATCTTTTTGGATCCTCCTGAAAGTTATTCCAAACGGGCATAGTATTATTTACCTCAATTGTATATATTAGACTTTTCACCTTATAACAAACACACTTATAAGGTGATTAAGTTTAATTTTCTTTTTTTTTTAAACTTCCACTTTAGTTTTAGTTAAGTATGTTATTCTTATATTATCACATTGTTCTGACTGCAGATGGCAAAACAACAGATTTTGTCTTCTCTGGACAATGGTTTCGATCACAAGATGGAACATATGGTAAGAGAAGATGCTCTGTAATTTTTGTATCTGCGTTAGCTTCTTGCCATTCACTTCCTTAAGTGAACATAACAAGGGCCCCTTAGAAAGACCCATTTTCCTCCAATGTCTACCTGCTTATGCTTTTTAATATTGACTTGGGATACACTAGTACAATGGCTAGATTTTTTTTTTCTGAAGAGCATTCTTCTTGTTGAAACTTTGGAATCAAGGATTGGTTAAAATCATGAGAATCCATCAAAATATTATTGAAGATCTCACAAGGTTTAAAACAATTTTATTCATCTTCTTCCTGCAATTCTCCCATATTCTTCCCTCTCTTTACATTCAAACTTGTTTTACTTCTTTCTTTGTCTAAATTTCTCCCTAATATATAGATTATCGAGGATATTATAGTTTTAATCTTATGTTTTTTTTTCTAATGCTAACGTTGGAGAAAATATTTCGGTGTCTAAAGTTGATTTGATTAATAAAAAAAGTTTGTCACTTGGGATTTGTTTTTACCACTTGAAGTAGAACTTAGATTTTTGCCCTTGAATTTGTTTATTGTTCTTGAAATTGATTTTTAACTCATGATTTTGGTTTAAGAAGATATTTTATATTTGTAGGGCACTCACAATGTTTGAAGCTCATAATCCATCACAGACATCTCGGAAAAACACTATATTGAAGAATGTTAAGGTAAATATTTCGTAGTTATAAATTTTTGTATTAAATCTAATTCGTTGTGTTTCGTAGTTATAATTTTTTTTATTAAATCTAATTTGTTTTTTACTACAATCATAAATTTTTAAATTTTGTTTATTATAGTGTCCACTTCAAAACGGACATGTCGAGTGTGGATATTTTATCATAAGATTCATGCGAGATATAGTATCAACTCAATCTACTTTGATTACTGATGTGGTAAGTAATTGTTATACGTACTATTTGTTCATGTTCATTTTTATAAGTATAAAATTATATGCTAAACAAGCCTTTTTTTAAACATGTAGATCGACACAAGGTTTCCTACTCTCAACATGCTATTGATGAGGTGCGAATCGAGTGGGCTGAATTTTTAGTACAATTTATCTAGACATATGACAAACTACTCATTTTGTTATTAGTTGGAATTATGCTTTTAGTTTGTCTATTTTAGAATTTATTATATTTACTTTATTCTTTTTTGTGGACTGAGCTTTTGGTACCTTTTTATATAGTTTTGGTAACTATGACACTCCCTAATAGTTTTTTTGTCGATTTAATTTCTCCTTACAGGTTAGGATTTGTTTAAAAACTATGATAGGCTAATAGTTTTAGTAGTGGCACTTAGAATATTGTTACCTTTCCCAACATTTAGCTATTATGAGATCTCTTTTCTTATGTTTGTGTTTAGTTTGAATCTAATTTTATTATGATATTTCATTAAAATTGTGAGCAGGTAAATATGCTATAAAATTGTGAGGAGGTAGAAAGCTCTGAATACAAATGCCTACATTTAAAAAATAAAAATAAAATAATTTATATGTAATTTATATTTTTTTTATAAAAAATGTAATTTCGTTGACATTTAAAAGTGGTCAAGTAAAAAATAGTAACCTTGACTCGTAAAAAATGTCAACTATATCTATCACTTGACGCAAAAACCATGTCAATAGTTTTAATTTTGACGCTTTTAACTTGTCAAGTGCATCGAAATTATACTTGACACTGAAATTATACTTGACACTGACATATTTGACACTAGAAAAAGTGTCAAGTTTATTGAATCTTGACACATTTTAATGGTCAAGTATCAAGTATTTTGTTGTAGTGTCAGGAGCTACTCATCATGTGACCAATGATCTTCATAATCTCAACATTGGTTCTGAATATCAAGGTAAGAACAAAATTAAGATTGGTAATGGAACAGGATTAGATATCTCTTATCAGGGTTCTTCTCATGTCTTTTGTCCTAAATCTCTTAATTCATTTCATTTACATAATCTGTTTCAATGACTCCTGATATCAATTAGTTCCCCACTATGTTTTTTATTCCTAGAATTTAGTATTTGTGAATTTAGTTTTTAGAATTTGTTTGATTATTAGAAAGTTTGATGATATTTCATATTGTTAATTTTGGTTTAAAATTTAAAAAAAATTATTAATTTGACATATCAACCCTATTTACCTTCCTCTAATATTAGGCCTTGAAGTAAGGGATAATGACACATCTAGACTATTTGTAAGAAATAATTTCTTAGATGTTATTAATGGGTGTCGAAACCACAGGGAAAAGGGAATTAAATTAAAGTTAACAAAAAAAGGGGTTTTGAGTTTTGAAAATAATAAGAAAACAAAATTAAAAATAATAAATCAAATAGAGAAAAGTTCCAACTAAAGGTTTAATCTCGGTTATAGTTCATCAATTTGATCATCGATTACTAAACATGCAATCCTAAATTTATCTCTAAATTGGTTGGAAGTCGTCAAAACCAATCAACAACTTACAAGTATTCTTCCTTAATTTTTCAATAACCAAGATATGATCATTGACTATTTCCATAATTAACTGATAACCTTATGTAAAGACCCGACTCTTTTAAATAATATTAAATAGAAAACGCAAGCGGAAGACTTGAAATAATAATTAAAACCTGTGAATCCATAGAAACATACTTTAATTTCAAAATGAAATTTGAAATCATATCGTTCAACGATGGGAAGCGCTTCCCTTTAAGTTCAAATATAAAGCAGGATAATGCATAAATCCATGAAAATCAATAAAGACAATAAGTCATAAATAGCGTTGCTCATAGAGCTCATAAAATCCATAAAAAGGAAATTGAGATAAATAAACAAGTCCATGGACTACACTGACTCAAGCCATCCATCATAATCGATCTACTAATCATGTTGCACCAGCTCCACGGCCACAAGCACGACCACGTCTCACACCTGAAAGTGTAATATAATGAGCGGGAAATCCAGTGAAAATAAATTGAATAGAAAGTAACTTTAGAAAATCAAATCCCATCTGGATTTGTGTCCAACAGATCCTACTGTCTCTTAACTACCCAATCATACTCCCGAAAGCAAGGTTATGCAATTCTCCCGAGGATAAGAGGGTAAGAACACGAATACAGATCATATAAATGATCAGGCTCCCAATTCCAAATAATCAGGGCATGATCATAGGATAACACTTTCAGGATAAATTCAAGAACGAGTTAAGCTCCCAATGTCTTAACTAATAATAAAACAAGATCATAGAACCAAGAACATAGGGTTTAGAACTTAGACCATAGAACGTAGAATATAGAATAAGAACATAGAACATGTGAATAATGTCAGATGGTGCAGCTCACGTAGTCTATGTACGATCCCATTATCTCACTCCAATATCAAGTAAAGCTCACGAAGCCTTTACTTTCTTATCAAGCACCAATACTCGCTCACGTAGTCGATGCATTATAGAACATAGAACATGGAATATAGAACAAGAACGTAGAACATGTGAATAATGTCATATGGTGCTAGCTCACGTTGTCTATGCACGATCTATTATCTCACTTCCAATATCAAGTAAAGCTCATGAAGCCTTTACTTTCTTATCAAGAACCGATGCTCGCTCACGTAGTCGATGCATCATAGAACAGAATCTCCTGGGTGAATAACGTCAGATGGTGCAGCTCACGTAGTCAATGCACAATCCCGTTATCTCACCAATGACATGCAAAGCTCACATAGTCTAAGCAGTCTAGAATGTATATGTATCATAGAAATTATGAATAATACCAGATAATACTAGCTCACACAACTAAACATTATCTCATTATTCAACTCCTCCGTTAATGCAGTTCACGTAGTCAATGCATACCTCATGATACATATACCGAACCATGAATAATACCAGAAAATGCAAGCACACGAAGTCTATGCATTATCTCATTATTCATCACCAAGCAAACAAGTGTGATAGTAATGAATCATAAATGCAGGAATCAGAATATTTAACCGAGAACCAATTTTGGAACTACTAAGTAACAAGAATCGGAAAAGAGAACGAGTATCATTGATTAAGAGCGTAAACATGTAGGGGCTCATAAGCACATGCATATAATTTAATCACGATAATCCTGCAAAATCGAATAATTGTACTATCGACCCAATGCTGGAAGTCCCAGTCTCAGTAAGAGCTCAACGTAATCAGAAGACACCGATATCGTAAATAATTTCCAAGAGCATAATATAACCATTGTTGGGAAGGCCTAGTCTCAGTAAGAGTTAAATTGATTAGGAATATCTCGATAACTAAATTAAAACATCCAAAAGCACATGGTAAACATTCTTTAAGCGATAACCGAAGTAAACCCAATAGTTCATGCTTAAACTCCAAAGAATTTGTAAATCCATAATTTCCCATATTAAATCTATACTCCCGATTCCTATAATTTCACGAAATTAGCATGCTTGAAATCACTTAAATCCAATTTAACTTAACTCCTGAATCATACAAATCATTCAAGTATTTGATTTCTAAATTTACTGTAAAATTCTATTTATCCTCACTTTTGAAGATTAGCAACAAGCAATAAATTAAGATTCGGCCTCCAATTAAGCACAATCAACGTCCCTAAAGTTGTCCGACACCTGGAAATTAGTTAATTACAATTAATTAGCGAGAGAACCAGACCAAAATAGCGAGTACCGACTTCAATTTCGAGATAATCCAGCTGAACCAGACTAAACTGGTTTTCCGGCGCGTTCTTCTTCGGGGTTTGACGAGGAAATGACCGGAAAGCTTGTCTGAAGCGAAAGATTTGAAAGGACAAAGCAAACATGAGCTCAAAACTCTGAAAACCACTTCGTTTTCCAGCGGGTCTAAGTCCAAAATCCGGCGAGCTTTTTAGTCTGAAACTACCCGAATTTGAGAGAAAAAATAGTTAGAAATGGTTCCTCATACTTTCCAGATGAAACCCTAAAAAAATGCCAAGTCTTCTACCTTTCCAAAACCAAAAGAAGTAGTCCAAATCTTAAGGTTTCACGGTGAGTTTCAAGCCCAGATTCCGGCGACTTCCATGGTCAGGCACTACTTGAATTTGAAGAGGAAATTTAGCTAGATAGAATTCTCAGAAAAATACGAAACGAAAAGCCGAAAGATCTCCATCCATTACCTCTTAAAAATCCAAGGAAACAGCCCACTGTTTGAAGTGATTTCCGACGAGCTTTTCAGGAAGAATCCAGCGAGCTTTTCGGACGTTTTGTTGCTCGAAAAAAGAAGAATGATGGGGAGGAAATGGAGGTCAAGGCGTGGTGGTTTGCTATTGAGAATGAGAAGGAATGAAAAGAAAAAAAAACA
Source organism: Gynostemma pentaphyllum (assembly GCA_028015215.1). Lineage (NCBI taxonomy): Eukaryota > Viridiplantae > Streptophyta > Magnoliopsida > Cucurbitales > Cucurbitaceae > Gynostemma > Gynostemma pentaphyllum. The sequence goes on along the minus strand of CM051355.1, from coordinate 67,589,939 downwards.
AGAATCGGGTTGCGGTTGTGTGAGCTAAGGGAGAAGGGAAAAAAAATAAATTGTTTTCTTTTTTATATAATGAAATTCTTTTTGAGAAATACCTTAAATGTCCCCAGAACCCTAATTTTCAAAATAGGACAAAATATCTAGTGTGGGGCTTTTCTCTTCTCTTCCACTTGAAATTACTATTGTAAATTAGGGTTTATAAAGTAATTAAAACTAAATTAAATTACACTACTCCTTACTAATTACTAATAATAAGCTAAACTAAACTAGTTAATATAAATAACCTAAATCAATTTAATTAAAATAAATAACTATAATTATGAATATTAAACTATTAAAATTAAATGGTAAAATTAATAAAAAAAAAAAATTACCGTGAAATTTACGGGACGTTACAGTCCACCCACCTTAAAAGACTTTTCGCCCTCGAAAAGTACTTCTAAGTGAACAAGTGAGGGTATCGGGTCCTCGTATCATCCTCACGTTCCCATGTGGCCTCTTCTGATACTTGAATCCTCCATAGAACTTTGACCAAATTGATCGTTTTATTTCTCAATACTTTCTGCTCCGAAGCTAAGATTTTAATTGATACCTCTTCATAAGTCAAATGCTCGTCCAAGACCACCGGCTCATAATCAATCGCATGAGACGGGTCCGCCACATACTTTTGAAGCATCGAAACGTAGAATACATTGTGAACGGATGATAAAGCTGGAGGCAAGGCTAGACGATACGCCACTGCTCAAACTCGATCAAGAATCTTAAACGGGCCAATGAACCTAGGGCTCAGCTTGTCCTTCTTTCTGAATCTCATAACACCTTTCATAGGTGCTACCTTCAAGAACACGTTGTCCCCTACTGAGAACTTTAGCGGACTGCGACATGTATCCGCATAACTCTTTCGTCGGCTATGGGCAATCCCATCCTCTCTCTAATCAAAGCAACTGACTCACTGGTCATCTGCAGCAACTCTGGTCCCAGAAGTCTCTTCTCGCCGACCTCATCCCAATGTGCGGGAGATCGCCACTTTCTGTCATAAAGTGCCTCGAACGGTGCCATCTCAATAGTAGCTTGGAAGCTATTATTGTAAGCGAACTCCACCAAATACAACTGTGAGTCCCAACTGCCACCAAAATCAAGAACACAAGCTCGGAGCATGTCCTCCAAAATCATGTTCACTCTCTTAGTCTGTCCATCGGTCTGAGGGTGAAAAGCGGTGCTAAAATCTAAACCGGTACCCATGGCTGTATGTAGACTCTGCCAAAACTTCGAGACAAAATGAGTATCCCGATCTGAAACAATCCGCACTGGCACACCGTGCAACCTGACTATCTCTCTCAAACAACTGGGCACAAGTCTCAACTGGGTACGTGATCCTCTCAGGTATAAAGTGTGCGGATTTCGTCAAACAATCTACAATCACCCAAATAGTATCGTAACCCTTTGCCGTCCTCGGCAAACCACTAATAAAGTCCATGAAAATCTCCTCCCATTTCCATTCAGGTACACTCAAGGGGTGTAGATATCCAGCGGGACTCTTCCTCAATGCCTTGACCTACTGACAAGTCAAACATCTACTCACATAGTCGGCTATTTCGCGCTTCATTCCTGGCCACCAATAGTGTTGTCTCAGGTCCCTATACATTTTCGTACTACTTGGATGTACAGAAAAGATAGAACTGTGAGCCTCCTCCAACATTTTTTTCTGAATGTCGATCATAAAGGCACACAAATCCTCCTACGATACATCAAAGCACTATCGATAGAAAAAGTGAAGTGGCTAGGTAAGTCAGACTCTGCCTCTCTTTTGATGAGCTACTTATCAAAAGGAAACCCATCACGTACTATATAAGCATAAGTAAGTTGCTAAATTCTAAGTTAAGGATCAAGGAATACCTGGTGCAGCTGATTCAGACGATGATTAGATGATAGACTTAAAACAAAACATGGAAAAATAAAACAAAACGTGCAGTGCACGAAGTCTACAGAACCGTTAGGCTCTGATACCAACTGTAAAGACCCGAATCTTTTAAATAACATTAAATAGAAAACGCAAGCGGAAGACTTGAAATAATAATTAAAACCTGTGAATCCATAGAAACATACTTCAATTTCAAAATGAAATCTGAAATCATATCGTTCAACGATGGGAAGCGCTTCCCTTTAAGTTCAAACATAGAACAAGATAATATGCATAAATCAATGAAAATCAATAAAGACAATAAGTCATAAATAGCGTTGCTCATATAGCTCATAAAATTCATAAAAAGGAAACTGAGATAAATAAACAAGTCCATGGACTACATTGACTCAAGTCCATCCATCATCATCGATCTGCTAATCATGTTACACCAGCTCCACGGCCACAAGCACGACCACGTCTCGCACCTGAAAGTGTAATATAATGAGCGGGAAAACCAGTGAAGATAAATTAAATAGAAAGTAACTTTAGAACATCAAATCCCATCCGAATTTGTGTCCAACAGATCCTACTGTCTCTTAACTACCCAATCATACTCCCGAAAACAAGGTTATGCAATTCTCCCTAGGATAAGAGGGTAAGAACAAGGTTACAGATCATATAAATGATCAGGCTCCCAATTCCAAATAATCAGGGCATAATCATAGGATAACACTTTCAGGATAAATTCTAGAACGAGTTAAGCGCCCAAAGTCTTAACTAATAATAAGAACAAGATCATAAAACCAAGAACATAGGGTTTAGAACTTAGAACCTAGAACGTAGAATATAGAATAAGAACATAGAACATGTGAATAATGTCAGATGGTGCAGCTCACGTAGTCTATGCACAATCCCATTATCTCACTCCAATATCAAGTAAACTCACGAAGCCTTTACTTTCTTATCAAGAACCAATGCTCACTCACGTAGTCGATGCATTATAGAACATAGAACATGGAATATAGAACAAGAACGTAGAACATGTGTGACGACCCGACTTATTTAAATAAGTCTAAGACGCGAGCACGTAGCGGAAGCGTAAAGTTCAATCTTTAAAACATATAAGTCATATGAAATTATTGAAAATTCGGCATGATGTATACGTAAATTCTCAAAACCCAAATGTAACACATCAACCTGTTTATTTAATAACAACAACGGCTCGTCGGCCGGTTTCAGAAAATCCAAAAGTACAAGTAAAACAAAACACGGGTGCACCACTTTCAAAGTTATAACAAAAATAGTCATAAGTACATAAGTTTCAAAACAAAACCCTAGACATTGGTTTATTTATCCACGAACATTCCCAAATCGAACCCTGGCTCACATGTCTCAAGCCATCCAAAATCCGCATCTTGAGCCATCAACGAGCACCACCTGCCGGTCCTCGCCCTCGAACTCGCGAATTACCTGAAAGGTGATATAAAACACCTTTGAGCATGACACTCAGTGAAAACAAAAGAATATGAACGGTGATGCGTATGATCATAATGAAAGGATGAAATAAAGTAAGAACATGCTTTAAGTACAAGAATGGTATATCAATGGCAATATGCATAAGTATTATCAAAATCTCAAGTCTTCGATCACTAACCCTCGTCGATCAATTTCTCAACTTACAATTCACATTTACCATTCTCAGTCTTAAACCCGGCGTCTTACTACGCCCCAAATCTCAAGATCAATTCACAAACCCGGCGTCTCACTACGCCCCAATTCACATGATCAAACCATAATCCCGGTGCCTCAACGCACATCCCGGAAGCTATCTCGGTAGTTACTTATATAACTCTCGAAGACAAAATCAAAAGGAGTTAACAAATTATGATTGCATATGTTTATTCAAAAGCTTAAACATGTATGCTCAATTGAAATTAACAACATAACAAGAATATGGTCAAGTCTTGTTCACTTTGATCAATTCAATGCCAACATACCATTTCACATCTCCTATTTCATATTCATATCCTTTCATTTCACATTCACGATTCCCGTTTTACATTACTCGCGTCTTACCACGCATTTCTCAACTAACTCAACAATCATCCGAGCCGTAGCTCTTTTACTCTTCCAGGCTATCATAATAGCCACTCTAGCATCCGGGTCTCCAACCTCACAGCACCTCGGAGCTACATACAACCTGCCACAGTAATCTCATGTAACGTCCAACAACCACACACCATTACATAGATTACTACCCCATGGCCATTTAACAAACACATAAAATGCATGAATGTAATGTTATGAAATGGATTGGATTTGGCACTCTCTCTTTATACATCATGCTTTAACTTTTAGTTTACCGAACACAGGTGGAACAACATACCAAGTTTAAATACAATACGAACATCACTCACACGATACACAATATTTACGAAAACACATGATTCATATTCACCCTTTTCCTCTTTCAATACATTGATCTCTAACCACCTAACATAAAAGGTAATTACAGGAAATATACATAAACATGTTCCCAAATCAGAATATAACTCATTTATAAGCTTAAACTCAAATATGAAGCAAGTAAGCATGCTTAAATGATCAACAAGTCAAAACATAAACCCATTTTTGAGTTAAAAAGTATTTGGCCCCTTTAAGCCTTTGCCGAGGTTAACATCCTCTTCCATATTTCTCTTACGCTCTTAACTTTACTAACCACACCATAAATCATCACCATTTTCAACCCACACCATTCCTCTAACAATTACAAACAACACCGTCGTCACCGTTTAATTCTTTTTGTTCTCACTTTACTAGTCAAAACATGGCTTAACTTTAGCTTTTCTTCCCTCATCAAACACACTCATATAACAACTAGCCTTAAACTTAAAATATTATAAATAAATGATCAAGAACAAAGAACTAAACAACGGAACCCGGTTTACTCCAAAAAGTCTCTAAACTAGCTTAAAGGAAAAGTGGTGATTTTGGCCATTTGAGGGGGTTTTGGAAAATCATTGGTTGGGCTTCTTAACATGATCTTCTTATGTAAAATAAGTATTTATACACCCAAATATAGCAGAATTGAAAGACATTAAGAGAAGGCTAAGAAAACTCCAAATTTAGGAAAACTAGGAAACCTTCAAATGGTCAACAATAGTGTTTTTAGTTTTGAGTTTCATCCATGGTTTCCTACCCTTGCTTCGGTCTAAAGTCAAGGCTTCCCATGCATAACCCTTTTCTCATAACCTTTCAAAATAAAATTATTCACACCTAAGCTTACTATGGTCAAACCAACGCCCTAGCAAGCTCACACTTCTCATCTCCCGTTTTGTCACACACACTTCCATTTGCTTGTCCATGTGTAACCACCCATCGAACATAACTAGAATTTGGAAATTTTACCAAGCTCAAATAGCCAAATATATAACGTTTCATTATATAAAATCACACATCAAAATACTTTGAATACTTTCTATTCCCACAAACTACGAGTAAATTGCCTCTCAAGTGTTAAGTCTTAGCAACTCATTCACATAATTCTTTAAACATAAACCGATAGTATAGAAATTATTCATAATAATGGTCCCAATTCAGCATATGACTCGATCAAAGACTACGAGTATAAATATTAGCAAGTAGGACATGTTCAAATAAGCAAACAACTAAATAAACACATATCGGTTTGAGCCATCTAGCTCGTTGTGGTCCTCTTAGTATTGGCCGGGCTCACTTTCCACTTTCCGTCACCTCCTTATACTTTTATCCCTTACTATTCACAATTCATAGCTACCAAACCCACCACAATCATAGTTAAAATTCACTTCACAGTCACACTTCAAAAGTTTGCAACAACATCGCCAACACCCCTCCAATTCTTTGTGTTCTTACCTTTTCAATTTATTCTCGGAGCTCGATCTTGAACCTTGTCCTACATGAAACATCCCACACACACTTTAGATGTAATTTATTACATATAACTCACCCCATGATGCTAACAACAAGCCTCAAATATAGTTAGTAACAAAATGCTCAAAAACTAGTCAAGTTGTTACTATTTTTGGCCAAAGTGAAAACTAACCCAAGAATCATCCAAATGGGCTTTCCAAATGTTTTTCATGTATAAAATATACATATTAACACCCAATATTTCCAGAATTGATAACTTTGCACAATTACTCAAGAAAAACCCAAAACTAGCTAAGTGTAAAAACTAGCTTTTTAGGCCAATTTTGATAACCTTTCAAAAATCATTCTCTTAACCTTCCAAGTTGATTTTCATGTGGAATATATATATATATATAAACACACATACTTTCCAGAATTAAGAACTTCAAAATATAACCAAAGGAAGTCATACTTTAAAGAAGCTAGAAATTCCAAAACATTGCCAATTTAAGGTGATTTTCAACATGAGTTTATCCATGGCCTTTGGTTCCTCTTTACTTCATTAAATATACTTTTTAAAGCTTAAAACCATCAACTTAAAGTCAATTTCCAGATTATATACTCTTACAATTCCAAGCAAAAAAACTCAAAATAACAACAAACAAAAGCTTGAAGCTTCACCATTAATGAAGGTTATGTGTTCTTCAAAACCATGGCTTTTAATTCCTTTCTTTCCTCACTTAGGTAAACCTTAACATATGCTTATCAATTGAGAAACATATTTCCTGAAATTTAAAGAAGAATAAACTCAACACCAAAGCATAAATAACATCATCCAAGAACACCCAAACCCATTCCCATGGAAACCTAGAAAAACTTGAATTGGGAACTTGAAATTCTTACCTTAGCTTTGTAAAACCCAATGGATCTTAGCTTGAATTGGCCTAGGATGAAAAACCCATCATCAATCCATGAAAACCCAAATGATTTAGACCTTAGATCACCAACACTGGAAGATTGGAAGAAGAAAATCAAAGAGAAGAGAGAAAATGGGGGGGCGTCGGTTTGGAGAAGATGAGAGGAAAAAGAATTTTTTTTTTTTTTTTTTTAATTACTCTAATTCCTCCATTTGTAAATTCAATTAATAAAATAAGAATAAACTATTTGCACCCAAAACCTTCCACCTCTTCAATTTACTCTTCAAGTCCTCCCACCTCCTAAATTTAAATTCAACTCCTTTTCTCTATTTTCCTTTGCTAACTAGTCCTCCATCCATTTAAAGTTTGCAATTTAATCCTTTTCCTTAACTTAACCATGGTTAACTAACTATGGTTAACCTTGCTCCTCAAATAAACTCCAACCCATAGTTAAACTAACTATGGTTAACCACAAAATATTCATTTCAAAATAATTCAAAATCCCGGGGCGTTACAACATGTGAATAATGTCAAATGGTGTTAGCTCACGTAGTCTATGCACGATCCCATTATGTCACTTCCAATATCAAGTAAAGCTCATGAAGCCTTTACTTTCTTATCAAGAACCGATGCTCGCTCACGTAGTCGATGCATCATAGAACACAATTTCCTGGGTGAATAACGTCAGATGGTGCAACTCACGTAGTCAATGCACGATCCCGTTATCTCACCAATGATATGCAAAGCTCACGTAGTCTAAGCAGTCTAGAATGTATATATATCATAGCAATTATGAATAATACTAGATAATACTAGCTCACACAACTAAATATTATCTCATTATTCAACTCCTCATTAATGCAGCTCACGTAGTCAATGCATACCTCATGATACATATACCGAACCATGAATAATATCAGAAAATGCAAGCACACGTAGTCTATGCATTATCTCATTATTCATCACCAAGCAAACAAGTGTGATAGTAATGAATCATAAATGCAGGAATCAAAATATTTAACCGAGAACCAATTTCGGAACTACTAAGTAACAGGAATTGGAAAAGAGAACGAGTATCATTGATTAAGAGCGTAAACACGTAGGGCCTCATAAGCACATGCATATAATTTAATCACGATAATCCTGCAAAATCGAATAATTGTACTATAGACCCAATGCTTGAAGACCCAGTCTCAGTAAGAGCTCAACATAATCAGAAGACACTGATATCGTAAATAATTTCCAAGAGCATAATATAACCATTGCTGGGAAGGCCCAGTCTTAGTAAGAGTTAAATTGATCAGGAATATCTCGATAACTAAATTAAAACATCCAAAAGCACATGGTAAACATTCTTTAAGCGATAACCGAAGTAAACCTAATAGTTCATGCTTAAACTCCCAAGAATTTGTAAATCCATAATTTCCCATATTAAATCTATACTCCGGATTCCTATAATTTCACTAAATTAGCATGCTTGAAATCACTTAAATCCAATTTAACTTAACTCCTAAATCATACAAATCGTTCAAGTATTTGATTTCTAAATTTACTGTAAAATTCTATATATCCTCACCTTTGAAGATTAGCAACAAGCAATAAATTAAGAACCGGCCTCCAATTAAGCACAATCAACGCCCCTAAAGTTGTCCGGCACCTGAAAAATAGTTAATTACAATTAATTAGCGAGAGAACCAGACCAAAATAGCGAGAATCGACTTCAATTTCGAGAAAATCCAGCTGAACCAGACTGAACCGGTTCAGCTCAGCTGAACCAGACTGAACCGGTTCAGCTCAGCTGAACCGTGTCTTCTCCATTGAAACAGCCACCCACGAACGAAGGAAGGAAATTCCAGCTGCTTACATTTTGGTTTTCCTGCACGTTCTTCTTCGGGGTTTGACGGGGAAATGACCGGAAAGCTTGTCTGAAGCGAAAGATTTGAAAGGACAAAGCAAACACGAGCTCAAACTCCAAAAACCACTTCGTTTTCTGGCGGGTCTAAGTCCAAAATCCGGCAAGCTTTTCAGTCTGAAACTACCTGGATTTGAGAGAAAAAAATAGTTAGAAATGGTTCCTCATACTTTCCAGATGAAACCCTAAACAAAATGCCAAGTCTTTTACCTTTCCAAAACCGAAAGAAGCAGTCCAAATCTTAAGGTTTCACGGCGAGTTTCAAGCCCAGATTCCGGCAACTTCCATCGTCAGGCACTACTTGAATTTAAAGAGGAAATTTAGCTAGATAGAATTCTCAAAAAATACGAAACGAAAAGCCGAAAGATCTCCATCCATTACCTCTTAAAAATCGAAGGAAACAGCCTGAATATTAAACTATTAAAATTAAATGGTAAAATTATTAAAATAAATTACCGTGAAATTTATGGGACGTTACACCTTAGAATACAATAATAAAATTTAACCCATTAACAACATTAAGAAGAGAAGAACCTAATTCTAAATAACAAACACAGTACGACAGATTCATTTAAGTTAGATCATAAATCCCCATAACATAAACCAAAAAGTGTTATAATCAATTTATGCTAATATGTTACTTGTATTAGAACAATTAAAAAATTACGGATTCAACGTTCTAATTAGCAATATGATGAATTAACTTGAGCATATGGCCACTATGCACAACAATTAACTAACAAATAAATATCCAAAGAGAAAGAATGAATAAAGAGAATAGAAATAAAATTAAGGACAAAATCTCACAAATTCATTAATCAAACCTCGATAATCCTTTAGTTGGAATAAGGAATTTAGCTAGAAAACGTATTAAAACTATCTAAGAGTTCTAAGAAAAATATGGGAAGAAGGGATGTTGAATTAGGGTTCAAATGAGGCTTTAAATAGGCCAAAATATGCTAAAATAGAAATAAAATTTGTTATCATTATCAGCTTCAGTCGCCAGCCGAGGCAAGAAGCCGCCAACTGCTTTTGTTTTGTATCTGCAGCCGCACGCGAGCTGTCAAGGGGAGCCACTACGCTGGAGTGCTACTCCTTTGTATAGTCAACGATTGACGTATCGCATGTCGCTCAGCTCCTTATGCAAGGAGTAAAATATCGATGTCTACGAGAATGTCGAGATTCAAATTTACAGAAATATCGATGTCGATAGAAATTACCAAAAAAAATCACGGAAACGATGGAAATATAGATGAATTTTTGGACTTCATAAATGAAATTTTCATATAGCTTAATTAGATCATAATCTACCATATAATAAATTTATACATCTATAAATGATGCTTAACATAGTTAAAATGTTAAAGTATAGTATAGTTTATTGAAATATTAAATTAAAATATGTTTTTGTTCACTATAATAACAAATTAGAGGTTCTTTTCCTTTTTTTTAAGAAAGATACATTATGATAACATAATCGTCTCATAAAACTTAAAGGAATGTAAGTATATAGAAAGAGAGAGAAAAAAATAGAAAAGAAAAGAATAATCTAAAGGACAATATTAAAATATTTTATTATAAAAGAATGGAAGGAAATGTAACTTATAAATTTATATTTATATAAAAAAAATTTAAAACCCAACGAATTCATATTTCCTTATTAAAATATTAGATTTTCTTTGATATTATCAAGGTAAATTTTTTAAAGATAATAAAGTAAAGTAATGGAAATCTCTCTCAATTTTTATCATTATCACGCTCAATTTACAAGAAGTCTTCTATCTCTATTTTAATTTGGGTTAATTTCAGTAATAACCATTTAATAAATGGAAAGTTCAAGAAAACCGTATCTTTTCTATATATATCAAAACTACCCAAAAACCGTCGCGGGCCAAATTAAATTATATAGTGAAAAGACAAAATATACCCCCGGTTTAATTTCTCCTTAATTTACGTAGAATTTAAGGAAATTTATAATAATCCCTTAAAATTGACAAAATTAATGGAAAAATCAAATCCAAGCAAAAATTAAAATATAACAAAAAATAAAAGAAAAAATCTTCAAATTTCTGACTTCTTCTTCCAAGGAAATTCGAATGTCTTTCTTGTTCGTCCTCCTACAAAATACAGAGATAAAAAGTAAACATTTAATTAAAAGTAAGTTATTCTACAAAAATACAGGGAAAGTGAGTTCGGCGGGTAATTGAAATGTACAAATTTTTATAAATTGTTTACTTTTAGTAAACATTTATTGATGTGTACTCAAAATTGATAGAAGACACAAAATTTAAAATGAAAAAGTGGTAACACTTTTTAATGATACGTAAATAGAAAATTAAAATAAATATTGAACAAAGATAAACATTTTAATAAAATCTTTCAAATCTAGATAAAAAAAATATAAAAAAATCATCAAATATATAAGCGAATAAACGATAGATCTATCACCAGAACCCTAGATTCGACCCATCCACAAGAAAAATCACTAGCAAGATCGAAAAATAAATAGAAACTGAAAGTAAAAATGAAAGAGAAAAACAATTCATTAAGAGATAGAGCGAAGACACAATAAAAATCAAAAAGAGGTCAAAATTTCTATAGATATGTGAATAGAAAATAAAAATAAACGTTAAACAAAAATAAACATTTACTTAAAAGTGCCTTTTGCTGCTGCTTTTTTCATCGATTGAACAGTAACATGAGCTATAACAATGATCACTTCGTCGATTTCTTGGATACAGAGAAGACCGATTTCGTTTCGGAATCGATAAAATCAAAGAAGGAAAATGAGGATCTGAACAGAGAAGGAGATTGTGAAGAATTCAGCAAATCACAACTCCATTGATTTCGAGTATATTTCTTTCATTGTGACGACGAATAAGGAGGAGATTATTACGATCTTCCTATACTAAAAAAGGAAATCACAATTGAAACTTTATTTGATTGTGATGACCATTACCTCACCATTGTTTTTTTATAAACGAGGATCTGAAGTATAGAGACGGTGAAGAAAAAGATGATGGGAGATATTTAGGTTAAAGATGATGGGAGATATTTAGGTTAAAGATCTTTTTCATTAAATAAGAATTCAATTAATTTAAATTCAAAATAAATAATTAAATAAATTATAAATTTAAATGATTTGCAATTAATAGGATATGGTTATGAGGAGATATAAAGGGTAAGATGGTAAAAAATGAAATCGAAAACCACCAGATCACCACCAGTATTATTGTAATTGGGTGAATTAAAGTGGTTATTGTTGTAATGAATTCTTTTAATTTTGATCATTTCTCTCTCTAAATCTTAAGAGTCTTCTTTTTCTCTTTCTTGTTCAATTTTCTCTAAATCTCAAGAGCCTTCTTTTTTCTTTCTTGTTCAATTTTTATCATTTCTCTCTGAAACTTAAGAGTCGTCTAATTCCCTTTCATTTTCAGTTTATAGCGTCTCTTTTTTTTCTCAAAAGTTGATGTGAAACTACAATTTGAACTTCCTCCATTTCTTCTCTCCCGTAGATGTTACACCATGCTCAGTCCTTAACAAAAGTTGGCGACATTGATGAGAAACCACCGACATTAATCGATATTTCCACGATATATCGCCGACATGGGAGAAGATAGGAAAGCCAATCATGCCTCCAGCTCTGACACGGGACACTTCACGTCGATAGATGGACGAAACTTCCACCGACACATCGAAACCTATCGACACCGACAATATCTCCGACACCACCGACGAAATTGGAGAAGAAAAATCTTCACCCTAGGTGTCGTTGTCGAGGCCTCTTTCTGTTGATATGTCGAGCGAAATTTTGCTGATGTCGTTTAGATTTAACACTCTGTCCTTATGCCAGCTATATGCGCGCTGACGTCATGCGGACGTCAGCATACACTAGTTTCTCCGTGTGACTTTACATGGAATTTTATTTTGGCTCTAATTTATTCATTATAAGTTCGATTTGAGCGCCGTTTTCACCTACGTTCATGAAATTCAACGATTAATAATATTATGGACATTTAAACCAATCAACATTCATATTTTATTTATTTTAGAGATAAAACCACTAATAAACACCCGTAGATTATGAGTTATCAGTTATGAATCTAAAATATTTACAATCATGGACTATTTGATTATGTCAACTAGAGTGTTCTTAAGAAAATACCCTCCAATTAATTTTATAACTAAAAGTCAATATTTAATAGGGACATAATGTTTTTTTTTCAAAAATTAAATATGGATAGGAAAAAATTATATTTAAATATAAAAACGTGTATTTATAAGAATAATTTGAAATTTTCATCTAATTATTTTTATATGAAAATAATTTTCCACTATTATATTATAAAAAGAATATAGGTATTTTGTACAAATCATACTTTTAATTCGATACAAGATGCTATAGTACTTTTTTTATTGCTTATTTATATTAAATATGTATTGTTTCGATTTGACTTATACAATATGCTATAGTAAATATTTAACACACCATGTGAATAGAAATATCTCAATGACATATAATTTAGGGCTATTTTTATTAATAATCAAAAGGAGGAGACTAATTACAAAAATATTGGTGGAACCATTTTAATTACGGATATGGCCAAATACCACCACCGGAAAATGTGAAAAGATGAAAAATACCCCAATTTAATTTTCCTTAAATCAAGTAATATTTAAAGAATTTATTAAATCCCTTAAATTGTGCACGATTTAAGAAATTAAAAAATTAAATAAAAAGAAAATCTAATTTCTGTCTAACTAATAACTAAAATAAATTTTTTCAACCTCCTTTCATATTCAATCTTCCTCCAAGTGTCATAAACCTGCCATTGATGGTTCTTCAAGCTACAAGATTTAAAAAACGAAAAAACAACGGTTAATTAATTTTTTTTGTTAAACCAATAAAATCCATAAAATTTACAAAAATCACTGTTAGTTTACACATGTTTATATTTGTTAAAAACAATTAAAATCCATAGTTTAACATTATTAAACGATGATTACAATTTATATTTGTTAAACCACAAAATCTAAAAAATGAACAGAAGCATGGTTTTTGTTTTTTTTTAAAGAACAAAAGCATGGTTAGCTTAACATGTTTATATTTGTTAAAAACAAATAATATCCATAATTTAACATTATTAAACGACGATTATGATTTATTTTTGTTAAACCACAAAATCTAGAAAAATGAACAAAAACATGGTTTTTGTTTTTTTTTAAAACAACAGAAGCATAGTTAGCTTAACATGTTTATATTTGTTAATAAAAATTTAATAAAATCCATAGTTGAATATTATTAAATGATAATTACGGTTTATATTTGTTAAACCAATAAAATCCCCAAAAAATGAATAGAAGTATGTTTAATTAATATACTATGTAAATACAAATAATTACAATAATTTCTAATTTATATATATTGATTACGGCGTTAATAATTTAATTTAATATATTTGGTAAATAAATAATATATAATGTTAGTTTTTTAGGACCAAATTCAAAATATACACTAGAAGAGTTGATAGTAAATAGTTAATATATAATGTAAATAAAAATATATAATTTATATGCATTGAAAAAGTTATGGTACTTACTTTGATTAATAAAATAATGAAGAAGAAAATTATTTGAATTTAGTTTCTTGAACTTGTAGAACTAATGATTGAAAGAAAAAGTTTTGAAAAAATGGCACAGCAAAGATAATTGGGAAAAAGACCCTTTTGATCCCTGAATTTTGAGTTTGTTTATCATTAGGTCCCTGAATTTTCAAAACCGATATTTTTACTTCTGAGTTTTCGTTTTGTTTACCATTTGGTCCTTGCCATCAAACCTCAGTCAATTAGATACCAGTTTGAGATCCATTTTTGTTCTCTTTAATTTGAGAATATACACATCTTACATTGATCTATTACGAAACCATAAAGTAAGGCATGAGTTTTTAGATTATGATCTGAGATGGAATTACAATAAAATTTTGGAATGAGTTTGAAATGAAATTTTTGATTAATGTGAAACCTCATCTTTGAAACCCATATGCAAAACTCAGATCCCAAAGTCTTGATTTTATTATTTAGTTTTCAAGGATCTTATTTATCTACTCAAACTCAAAACCCATATGCATAATTTTGTTTTAAATGCAATAACACAGGCGAGTAAGGAAGGATTGAATTTTTTATTGCTCATTTTTTTATGTTCGGTGCATTCTTCTGTTGTGTTTGATCCGGGGGGGGGGGGTATTTACGATAGATTGAAATATCATAGAGATTTGCTTTTGAAGTAGAGTTGGAAAGGAAGAAATTAAAGAGATAAAAGGTAAATTTTGATGAGAATCAGAGGAAAACCTTGGATTTCATTCTTTCGATTGTGACAAAAACGGTTGCAACACCGGTCCAGAACTTGTTAGTTTGATAGAGTTGGTGATCAGCCATTAACACATCGATCATAAACTTTGAAGGAGAAAGATAAGAGAGGTGAGAGATGGTGAAATTAATTTTTCCATGGACTTGCTTCTACTCTTTACTAAAACCAGGTGACGGAGATGGGAGGAGAAAGATGTAAATGGAGCTTCGTCGTCGGAGATGGGCTTCATCCTCGTTGTGTATTTCAGATATGGGGAAGGAGATGAAGTGGGAGAAGATGAACATGGAAGGAGAGATGTAATTACATAAAAATTAAATATTAATATTAAATTAAATAAATATCCCACATCATTAAAATTTACCACATAAATCAAAATAATATATATAAAATCAATAACTAAATGTCACATCATCATTCTGTTAAAATTTAAACTGAGGTTTGACGGCAGGGACTAAATGGTAAATAAAATGAAAACTCAGGAGTAAAAATATTGGTTTTGAAAACTCAGGGACCAAATGGTATGCAAACTCAAAACTCATTGACCAAAAATGTCTTTTTCCCAAGATAATTACAACATAATCTGAAATCAAAATGATAGTCGTTAAATGGTGTTTGTGTCTAGTGGCGAAGCCAGAAATTAAGTTCAGGGGGGGCACGACAGTATATATACACATAACATTTTCTTAATAATAGTAATATTATTATTATAAAAAATTTAAAATTTTATATATTCATCAATGGTATTTTTATAATTGAAAAATAAAGATATACATCATAAAATTAAGGGGCAATTACTGAAATAACATATTTTTACACACTAATTACTGAAATGTCAAAACTTTTTAAAAATTATTTAAATAGCATAATTATCGTTCAATAAATTTATTGAACTAAAAAGGTATAAAAAAACTAATAAATTCATTCAAAATAATAATGAAAAACAATCAAATAATCGATAAATTATTGAACTTGAATTTAAAAAAGTAAAAAAAAAAAAAATCATTACAAAATACTCATGAAAAATAGTTCAATAAATTTATTGAATTATAATTATACTATTTAAGTAATTTTATAAAATTCTAACATTTTATTAATTAGTATGTAGATTTCTGCTATTTGAGATAAATTCTTTAAAATGTACTAAATTTATTTTATATTTATGAAATTGAAGCATAAAAATAATTACATGTCTTCTTATAAAAATTTATAAATTAAATAAAATAGATATATAATTACATACAATAATTTAATTTATTAAAGTAAATATATTTTCTTTCATAAAATAATGATTTTTTTAAAAATAAATTATTAGAAAATAAAATGCAAATCAAATGAATTCTTATTCTTGCAGTGGGATTCGAACAAGTGAACGGAGGAAAAGAATCTGTTTTGCGCACACCAACTTTACAAATTTATCATTAATTTATTGAGATTTTATATATTTAAAAATATAGAAGGGGCAACATATTTTATACATTTAAAAAAATCGAGGGGGGCGGTCCCTACGTGGCTCCGCCCCTGTTTGTGTCTGTCATGAAAAATAATTACATTTTTTGTAAGTAATATTATTTATGATTCCAACTAAATAATATATATGGTTGTCAAGCAATTGATATTTAAGATGAGAGAGAGAAAAATACAGATTCCTAATCGGAGATTGTGTAAGGATAATAATGGAAAAACATAATTAATTATATTAATAAAATAATAACTAAAGACTACATTTGTAAATATTAATAGAAGTCAAACATTATAGTAAATAGTTTCTACAAATGAACTAATTATGTCAATTTCCATTTTTTATTGCTTATTTATAATAAATATGTATTGTTTCGATTTGATTTTACAATATGCTATAGTAAATATTTAACACATCATGTAAATAGAAATATCTCAATGATATATAATTTATACACATTGATTTTATTATTAACTAGTTTATTAAATATATATGGTAAAGAAGTAATATAGAAGCTAATTTTTAAGAATGAAATTCAAAACCGATGCAATAGTAAATAATTAATATACAATGTAAATACAAATAATTACAATAATTTCAAATATATATATTGATTATGACGTTAATAAGTTAATTTAATATATTTGGTAAATAAATAATACACAATGTTAAATTTTTAGGACCAAATTCAAAATATACGCACTACAAGAAACTTGACTTTTTCGAAGGTCGGAATCTTTGAAAAATATTTAAAAAACCTTTGCTATTTATTTTTTCGAAGGTTAATTCAAACTTTGAAAGGCATCAAAATAAACCCCGTCGAAAAAAATTCTTCAAAGGTTTATTAACCTTCGAAATTAAGATTTTTCTAAGGTAACATATTGTCGATAATTAGTAATTTATTTATCACTAAAACTTTTAAGTATTATCTTTTTCAAAGGTTCTCACTATTTTCAAAGGTTGCGGTATTTTTATCAATAATTTGGTATCCTTCGATTTTTTTTTTCAACAATTTTTTCTTTCGATCACATCAATCTCAAATTGACTCGTTTGTCACACATCCAACCTAGATCCGATTCAAACTGGAAAAAAAAACTAACACATCACAAAAAACTCCACACCATAAAACAACAAACTTCAAATATCTATTATTGAAAGGAAACAAGGCAGTGCAAGTACCTGAGATAGAAATGAAAACAACAATGAATACCATATTTCAAGCCAACGTGCTTTGCAACCCACAGTACAAAATACATTTCTACTTGTATACAACTATACAAGACATGCTAACAATATCCAGTAAACAAAGCTCTTATGACTAATCCAAACAACGATCTCAAAGTGACAACTGATAACATCATATCATCTTCGGAAAGTTGTATATCTATGTCACCTGCATTAATAAATAACAAGCAAGGTATGAAACCAGAGAAGGGGGGGAAAACAAAAAACAAAAAACAAAAAACAAAAAACAAAATAGCAAAAAAAAAAAAAAAAAAACCTCATACCTTCAGCAGTCACTAGAGACAAAACTGAGAAGAAAAAAAAACTGAAGCATCCATTAGATAACTCATTTCTCCCAGCCTTCATAACATTCAACATTAGGAATGGGAGAGAGACTGAGAGAGAATCAGTAAAAGGACAGAATGGGTGAAGAACATAATATACATTTAGCTTTTTATTTTAGATTTGTCATTCTAGAAAGCAACAGTTCAGTCAGTAAATTGAAGATAAGACTTGTCATCCAAACTTGTTTTTAACCCAGTTTGTCTACCCTAAGCAGCAAAGCAATCTTTATTTTCCATCTCCAATTAAAATATAAGAAACTTAAGAAAAGAATAAAGTTCATTACCTCTTGCTATGATGATTCTGGTAATATGTTGATCTTTGGGCCTTAACACTATCACATACAACATTGGCATTATAAATCTCATACTTATGAAAAGTATGAAAAAGAATAATGAAAATATTTGTAAATGCTGACATCTTAGTTAGTTAGTTTTGCTAATTACACTACAAGTATAAAAGGGCATTTATTAACATTGTATCAGAGAGTTCTTCAATTCAAAAAAAAAAAAAATGTTTATCTCTAAATTTGTTTACATTTTATCTTCTAATAATTACTGCAAGATCTAGACTTGATTCTTGTCATTGCTTTTTACTTGTTCATTGCTGAAAGTGAAGTTAGAAGATTTGCAATTAAGTTACTGATTCAACAAATGGTATCAGAGCCTGCGTTCTAAAGATAGAATCCAAAATTGTCAAGAGTGTGTGTTAAAACCCTTCCTACGTGATGCAAGAAAAGGAACCAGAGAATCTTGAAGCGTGCTTCAATGGCTGCCAAATTTTAAATCGAGCATTTCAATGGGAAAGGGGATTTTGGTTGGTGGAAAAAGAAGATGAGGGTATTACTGGTTCAGCAAAAGGTTGCAAAAGTCCTAGATGACCCAACTACTCTACCAACTACGATAACTACGGACAAGAGGGCTGAAATAGCATATAAGTTTGATTATACTATATTTCTCATACAATGTACTCAGACAAGTGAATGAGGAAGATACAATATCAAAGCTATGGGAGAAATGGGAAAAATTGTTCCAAGCCAAGACTCTGTCAAACAAAATTTTATTGAAGGGGGTAATTTTGGGTTCCGAATGGATTCATCAGAGGGTTTGGAACAAAACCTAGATGAATTCAATAGAATATGTATGGATCTTGCGAACACTAGTGAGAGATTGAATGACGAAAACAAGACAGTTATTCTTCTCATTTCTTTATTAGAGAGTTTGAAGGAAATCAAGACTGCCATCAAATATGGCAGAGATACACTCACATTTGAACTAGTGTTGGATTCTTTAAGATCAAAGAACTTGAGATGAAGAGTGAAAGAAAAGAATCTGAAGCCTTCATGGTTCGTGGAAGACAAGATTCAAGAAATGGCAAGAATGAGAGGCAAAGCAAATCACGGTCTAAATCAAAGGGTAGATACTACAATTTTTACTGCAATAAGGAAGGTCATCTAAGGAGAAACTGATTTCTTCTAAAGAAAGAAGGCAGCAATGGTGGAAAGAAATAGTACAAAGAAGAAGACCAAGATTCAAAAAATATTCTTGAGGGATATGACTAGGCAGAAGTGTTAGTGGTCTCATATTCCAATCTCACAATAGATTATGAATAGAGAGAGAGCAAAATATAAAACACTCAATAATATGCTTGTAGAATTGACTGTGTAGGAGAGGTCTTCATTTTTGCTCAAATGGTGTCTACTTTTATAGGCCAAGAAAAAACACAGATTACATGAAGTAAAAGAAAAACTTTGCCAACCAAGACCAGAAATAAAAAAGGAATAAGAAAGTTTTGACCGACCAATCATTATAATATCCTTTCAACAAAATTTGACCAAAAGAAAAAGAGCACTAGAGGAATTGTGCTGTAGAATGATAATGAAGAGCCAATATTTTATAAGTAATGAAATCAAACATTTAATATAAGAATAAGACCAACTCACGAATTGATAAATAATTGAATTTGATAAAATATGTCAATTAAATACTTTATTTCGTCCCTTAAATAAAATCTAATCATATTGATTTAGATGATAACTTAAATAGAAAAGATACTTATTTGATTTTTGTTAAAATAATATGTCAACTAGAATTATATTCTACCAATATAAATACGGAAATTTGATTTTGAATCAAAACTATAATCATTCTCACTCCTTATCTCTCCATCAAATTCATCCTATGATATTCTTTTATCCGTTAAAACCAAACACAAATTCCACCACAGCAAGAAATCAAACATTATGATCTTTTACCAAAGTCAAAACATACATACATCTCTGGAATAATTATACATAACCGGTTTTTGTGTTGTGAGACAGATTCATATAGCTTTCTCTTCAAATTAACACCTTGTTGCCGCCATTGATGGAAAATGTCACTGCTTTCAAATTTGGGCTCACTCTCGAATTTCCATGGAATCCTCATTCATTTAGCGTAACTAAGAGTGTTTCGATTCGGATCTCCTGTCCAGATTTCAACCTCTGGTTTTCTTCCCATTTGATCAATGGCCCCAGCAGATGCCAAACCAAGGCCATTACAATTAGAAACGTCAAAAATTGAGAAATTAATACATATTTTTATTTTCATATTATATTTATCATTTTATCTATAAATTGGGAAACATTTTTCAACCTTGGGGGAGCGAGCATACATTCATAAAAATCAAAATGCTTATTTGCAATGACAAATGCCATTGTAAAAAAGCTCAGTCACGGTGAAAATTTTGCGTGGGCTGGCATTACTAATTTGCAACGGAAAATATCTTGTCGCAATTTCGTTTCAATTTTTGTTCAAGAATATTAATTAATAATTTGATTATTAAATATTAAAATTATAAATTATGAATTATAATTTATCATTATTATTAATTAACAAAAATAAAATAAAATTAATAATAGAATGAATATAGAAAAAGAAGAGTTTGTCTGTCTGGGAACCAGCACAGCTGCACCTACTCCTAGACGAGTGCGGAGATGGTAAGTAACAATGAACAGTTTGATGGAATAAATTTTTCTAATTTTATCAACATTTTATAAGGGAGATACTTTATAATAATTAAATTAATAGAGTTTCTCTAATCTATTAGTTAAAAATAGTGGATATTATTAAAATGAAACTAAAAAATTAAAGATAATTTAAAAGTTGAATTGTAAAAATTAAGAAATTTGCATAGTAAGAATTTAAAAAATTAACAGGTAAAAATTTACCGATTCCACTCTATAGAAATAATTTTCATATTTTTAAAACTAAAAAGTGGGCAAATGAAAGAAAATTTTCAAAATTTATATTTAAATATATGAATATAATGGATGAGAATATGATGCTTGTGTTTTTTTTTGCAAAAAATAAAAGATGATGCTTGTGTTGTAGTAGGTTTCAAATGCTTGAGAATATGCTTGTGTTTGGAGTGTGCTGAGATATATATTTGAAATAATGGGAAGATGATTGTTGTGTTTGGTAAGAAGAAATAAGATTTGTATAATATGATTTGCTATTTTTTATTTAATTATTATCTAAAATTTAATTAAAAAATTGAAAATTAAATTAAATTAAGATTATCAACTATTTATTTATAAGTTTGATTTTTTTCTTTAATTTTTTTGAAGTATTATTTCATTAAATAAAATAAAATAAATTGATGAATTATATACTTAAAATCATGTATTATATAAATATATTTGATATTAATTGTATATCACGTGTAATACATGTATAAACTCTTAATGGGCATTTATAAATCACACGTGTTATCATTTTTTCCTTTAATTTTTAAAGTATAGGAAAATGAGACAAGCGTAAAATATGTAAAAATAATTGATCAAATTAATGTGATATACAATTTTACAAAATATAGGGGTGCTTAAGATCAGGCTAAAACAAAGAAATAAAAAAGGTCCTATTTAAAGAAGAGAATGAGTAATCTTTCCATGTCAATGTACTTAAAGGTAAAAAAAAGTCAGATTTACCAAATTTTGTGTGATTGGGCCTTAAATGAATCTGATTCATGATTCAAACAAAAGGAAGATGGAATAATGGGCAGGGGCAAGTGGGCCTTTTATTTCAATTTATTTTGGGTTGGTTTGAGCCCTTCAACCTTGTTATTAAGCTTGGTTTATGGAATTTATCAATTTTGTCTAGTTTTTTTTTAAGATATTATTTTTGTGATTAGGTTGTAGATATTTTGTAAGCTCGATTCTTTTGTGATTAATAGCGATTTTTTGTTAATTTTTATTTATTTATATGGGATATTAATTGCATCATTTATCATAAGTCTATTGTTTAAATTTAAGAAATTGAAAGTTTAAAACTTAAATTGAAAAATCTTACTAAATTCAAATATATACAAAATATTATTTATTATAAGATGGCAAGTACAAGGAATAGCTTTGATGGAATAAATTTTAAATAATCTCTTCTACTTTTATCAATATTTTATAAGGGAGATGCTTTTAAAAATAAAAGAATTTTAAAGTTGAATTGTTTTGGATCATAAGAATTTAAAAATTAAAGGGGTAAAGTTTACAATTCAACTTTATATATAAATATTTTTTTCAAGTTTGAAATTAAAGAGCGGGAAGATGAAAGAGAAAATTGCAAAATTTATTTTTAAATGTATTGATATATGTATGTGAATTTTAAAAATCAAGGTAGCACGTCAATCTCCCTGGGTTAGTAAACTAATTAAAAATAATCTTTAATATATTAAATAGAATTGGTCTCAAATGGTATAATTCTGAATACTAATTACTAAAATGTCAGAAGTTTTTAAGATATACTCAAATAATTTTATTATAATTCATTAAATTATTGAACTATTTTCATAGGCATTTAATGAATTTTTATGTTTTTTAACGTTTTTAAGTACAAGTTCAATAATTTATCGAGCTATTTGATTATATTTCATTAAAATATTTCATTATTATTTTTAATGAAATTTATTAGTTTTTATATTTTTTATAGTTCAATAAATTGTTGAATTATCATTCATTAAATTATTGAACTATAATTATGCTATTTTAATAATTTTTTAAAAATTCTAACATTTCAATAATTAGTAGGTAAACATATGCTATTTCAGTAATTGCTCCTATATTAAAAGTGGATATTTTTAGACTATTTTATCCCTATATAAACATTAAAAATTACAATGTATGCCATTATTTACTATTAGTTCAATATTTAAATCCAACATTAGTATTATTTAATATCACAATTATAATTATTTTAATTACCAATAATATTTTAAATAACTAGAATTATTATTACTACTATCAATAAATTAAAAACGTATGAAGTAGAAGAGGTACCATTATTTTATTTTATTTTAATAACTAAAAAAACCGATAGAGAAAAATAAGAGTAGTTATATATCGGAATTTGATTGGAATTTATATGGCAATATATATATTTTATTTAAATTTAATGTTTAAACTCATTTTCTATGATTGATAATTTTAACAAATGATATTTAATATATTGCTCTTCTCCGTAATTAATGTCATCTCTTTTGATCTTTCGAATGGTTAATATAATTAATATTATTTTTTTTCTTTTGAAGATCAAATAATTAATAGTAATTAATAAGGGTTTAGTATTGTAGAGACTAATCAAATTGTGAACATCTATAGCTTCCACAATTTAACATTTAAATAGTTGAGATTGAGATGGAAACTTTATTGGGATAAGTTTAGAAGGTAGATTATTTTTAGATGGTTAATGAATTCTGAATTCTTTTAAAAAAAATTAGCTTGATTTGCGTATCTTTACGAGAATGGTATGTTGTTTTTCAACTGTTTTATATTTAAATTTAAAATTATATCCTTTTTTTAGCTATATTCATTTAAGATTCTATACTTTATTTTTATATTTCAGATGATTTTTCAGGGTAAAAACAAAGGTTCGAAAAATGGAAGTTTTGCAAACCATTGTAGTAGATGGGTCTGTCTTCATGATTTTTTTTTAATTTTTAAACTCATCTTTAAATTTATTACAAATATGATATGAATGAATCGGATCTTCGATATAATTATTAGAGATTGGTCATCCTTCAAATGTGTGTAGAAACTCGAAGATGTGGTGTTCAATCTCCTTTCTTAAAAAAAAAATCCAAAAACCCGATCTTGATCATGATCGAACTTAGATTCACTGTATTTCTCTTAACATTAAAGAACCATAAATAGTAAAAAAAAATACAATTTGAATTAAATATCGTCTTCAATGTCATTTAATATATTTTTTTTTATTACTTTAATGCACCCACATATGTGAAATAATGATAATTAATTACAAACCAAGGCCATTACAAAAGTCAACGGGATGAATAACTTTTACATAAGTATTGATGAAGATTAGTAAGAAGAAGTGAAATTATACGATTGAATTTATAACTCTTCTGAAGAGCGCAGCACACACAAAAGCATATAATAGCCTTAAAATTTGTTGTGCGTGAAATTACATCATGAAAAATTTCTTAACTTGATCAAATAATACACAAATCGATGTCTACGTCACTTGCAAAGATAAAGCTACATCACCTACGAAGCTATGTCTATGTCATTTGTGAAGGTATGTCTACATCACTGAA
The DNA here is from genome assembly GCA_028015215.1 of Gynostemma pentaphyllum. NCBI lineage: Eukaryota > Viridiplantae > Streptophyta > Magnoliopsida > Cucurbitales > Cucurbitaceae > Gynostemma > Gynostemma pentaphyllum. The sequence goes on along the minus strand of CM051355.1, from coordinate 67,565,343 downwards.
AGAAACTACACATATGTCATCTAATAAGAGTATCCAATCAAAATACGACACGTGTCATAACTAACACGTGATACACCATTGGGAAGCAACATGTGGTCTAAACCCGACGCGACATGTGGCATGATGCTGTCATCAACATCTTCTCCTATAAATAGGAGAACAATTTCATTCATCAAGTAACTGAATTCTACTATAATTCTCTCAGTCACACTAGCTCTGCTTGCTCTAACTTTAGCATAAGAGGGTGTTAGGCTGGCACCACACCAATGCTCTCTTCGTTTTCTGTTCAGGTACATACGGTGTTCGTCAACTACTCAGCACATCGCCTAAGCAGCACCTCCGGTGTAGCGCACTACCTCGGACTCGTCCCATACTTCAAGTTTGTTGCATACGTGGAACCTCTTCATATTTATGCAACAATATTTGACTCCGTCTGCGGGAAGAGTATATTACTAAGTGCTCTACCATCGAGGATGAGTCAAAGAAGTAAACACGGTGATGATATAGATGACGGTGAAAATTGTAACCTCATTAACAAAAGATATTAAACTCGTAGTAGAGAGCAACAACAAGTTGATGAAAATCAAGAAATAGTAAGAGTTGGTCAATGCCAGATGGAAGAGTAGATGCTCTAGAAGAGCAAGTGTGAGGTGTGAATCGAGATCTTGCTAATGTACTCTAGATTCTCACACAAAAATCTGACCATCAAGTCCCCGTTGATAACTAGGAATTACTATCTAAAAAAGGTAAAGACAAATAACCTATAGAGAGCATAGGTGGTTTGAAAGGGAAGTCAAAGCAAAATATCCAGGACAATTCCTCTTCTTCTCAATACTCTTCTTCCAACAAGCAACCTAGTCAGAAAAAAAGACCTGACCTTAGAAAAGTTCTCAATCAATAGAGAAAAGAACATGCATATATTGTGTAGTCTACTGTAGAAAGTGGCTAGCCTTGGGCGTCAGAGTTGAAAAAAATCCAAGATCAACTTAGTCATATGAAGAAGAAGTATCGAGGAAAGACTCTGCTTGCACTAGAAGATCTCCTCGAGCAAACTGAGTCGTCGTTCATCGATGATATAATGGAGGTTGAACTTCCCACCAAGTTTAAAATGCCAACTATGACCACATATGATAGTTGAAAGGATCTAATTGAGTATGAAGATACATTTAAGACCTGGATGGATCTTCAGGGAATCCGAGATGCTATCAAGTGCAGGACATTCCTGTTGAGATTGAGGCCTCTATAAAAGAGTTCTCAAACGGAAGTCCGAAGAATTTTTCCTTGCAGTATAATATAATTAAAATAAATGCATAAAAGAATTATTAACCCATGTAAAGAAATGTTAGACTCTTTCTCGTCGTTTTTGGTTACGATCCTGGGACCGCCAAATTATCGCTATTTTGATTAATTTTGTTACTCTTCTCTCGTCTGCCCAACCCAAACCAAAGCCTAATAATCCCCAAGCCCAAGGAGCCCTTAACATATTGCCCAATCCTTCTCAGGTCTCAGCCAAGCCCTTTTCCCAATAGCCTAAAGCCCCAAACAATCATCCTATCCATTCCCTTTTTATTTAGCCCATAAAAATCACAAACTATCACAATTTATTTTATTTTTTTCCTTATTTTATTTAGTACTCATTTCAAATAAATTTTGGAATTGTTTAAACGAGTTTTAAATAAATAAAAATATACTTTTAATAACTATTAGAAAAACTTAAACACAACTAAACATTGCAATTTAAGAGATTACATTGTCAAACACAACTAAATTTTCAATATCATATGCCAAAAAATTCAGTGGATAGAAGATATTACAATATAAACACATATTAATAAAACACATATCATTCAACTAAACACATGTCAAATTTCACATAATTTAAACACAACCTACCAAAATGAAATCTAATATTTTAACGCAACTCACTTCTGAACAACGATGCTCATCATCTCTTCCAATGCCTCCGCCTCTTCCACCATCTCCAACATAACTGCAACTTCCATCACTGCCATGATATCTATCTTCGTGTCTTCGCCCCCTCCCCCGCAACTAATCCTACTCAACATGGATAAAACCTATGGATCAGTCCAAACCAGCTCCGAACCACAAGTCAATGTTTGATGGGTCGGGCCTTAAATTGTATTTGGTTGATAAGTATAACATATTTAATGTTTAGCTCGACCTACGTGCTTTATCCATAGGGCTCCCATGAGGCCCGACCTGATGCCTGCTCACAAATTACTTTTAACAAGATATTTATCTATTATAACATCAATAATTAAATATTGTCAATTAAGTTCAATTTAGCTTATATATTTTTAGGTTCAATTTTTAAAAAAATCAATATAATCAAACAAACCTTCAAAAATAATACATAAAATTAAGTTTGCGATTTAAAAAATAGAAAATAAGTTTGATTTTTATTAAATTAACTTTTTCTCCATTTTAGGTTATATCTTTTAAAGGTATACTTCTAAAAACATTTGAAGTAATAAAAAAAAAGATAATAAAAAAAATGTTAACTTAAAACTAAGTTCATTAAAAAATGCAATTACAATTTATAGAAAATTTAATTAAATAATTAAAAACTTGAACGAATCAGGAAAAGCTAGCCCGACCCATATGTTTTCTCATAGGTCAAAGCCTGTGGGTTGGGCTTACTATTTTAAGTCTGGCCCAACCCATTGACAATGTTTATCTCTCTGTCACTGCCACTATCTCCGTCTTTATTTCTACTATAACTGCCACCGTCTCTGCCGCAACTGCCAACGTTTTTAAAGAAATGAAGTTTAACTATACTAATATGCTACAAACAAACATATTTATACCCATGAAAACAAGAATTTACGTATTAGTTGTGAGTTTAATGGCTAGCATGAAAGAGGCTGTGTAAACAGTTTTGGCTAGGGAGGAATCAAAGCCTCCATAATCCAAAAGAAAATGGAAGCAAGTGTAACATATACTCATAAGGAATAGAATAATTGATATATATATATATATATATATATATATATATATATTATAATAATTGAAGTTTAATTACATGAGAAAAGAAAAAAAAAAGGACAGTAAACAAACCAAAATAATCTCCTGTGAGATTTTTAGCCCAAACAGAACACACGTTTTTTTTTATTACAAACAAAACACACGTTTTAGCTCTTGGAAATTCTGAATTTAATATAAGCTAAGACAATGAAAATAACATAAAAGATAACTTTTTGAATGGTATTCTCAAGATATTGAATTTTTTTCAAAGCCTATAGTAATTATAGATTTTGTGAAACCGAACCCACTAAAGTAGTAATCGACATTGATAGATGTAATGACTAAGGAAATTTCCCAGATTACTGAAACGATGTTTGGGGAGATGTAGGATGAAAGTGAGGTAGAAAAGAAAGCTAGAAAAATGGCAGCGACGAATTTGTAATGCATGATGCAAGTCTTTGATAGAGGCATTATATTAATACTCCTCCATAGTTCATAAATGAAAGAAGATATGAAAAGAAGCGAGGACAAAATTATGAGAGGAATGAAATTTTTTTTATATGATTTCAGAGAATTTTTAGACGGTGTCAAGATAGTAAGCCAGAAATAAACTTGGGCAAGGGCAAATATATTAAAGATTATTATTATTATTATAGACACCCATTTCAATACTGAAATTCGTACAATAGCTTGCTCAACGATTGGCTCCACGACTGGCTCTGCGATTGGCTCGATTGACTCTTGAATTTCTTCAATTTCTTGGATTGAATTTGGGATATCAATTCTAATTTCTTCATCTACCTCTTCCTCTTCAAATTCATCTCTGGTTTCAAAAAACTCTTCCTTTATTTATTCCATATGGATGAAGAACAAAAAGAAAAACAGAGGAAGAAAAATAGGAAGGAAGGAGAAGGAGAAAAAGTGATTTTTTCAGAAAATAATAAATTATAAACGTTACCCATTGTAGGATATATATGTCAGAAACAATGTTAGAAAAAATGATTCGACAAATTTTTCCAGAAGAGGATATTTGACTGAGAGAGAGAAGGAGAACAATGGAGAAGAAGCAACTCTTAATTTCTTTTATTTTTTTTTTTATTTTTAATATGTTGGTATGAGAAATGATTTGAGGATATGCATCCATCACAAGTGTCTTCTTTTCTCTATTTTTTTAAGATTAATTTAAACTTAAAAGCTTATATTTTCAGAAATTGCCCATTAATGTAATTAGTCTTTTTTTTAAAATTTCTTGTAATTAAAAGTTTATATTATAATATATAATATATATCCGTTATTTCTGAGTTGTGAAGAACAAACTATTTATTCTAAAAATAATAATTTTGGAAACATTGTTAGAAAATAGTGTACATACAATATTTTATTAAAAATTTTGGGGGGCCATGGCCCCCCTTAGTCCCTTAATAGATAACTCTATAAGCATTACTATCCATCCTACCAAATTTATGTGTGAGGAAGAAACGTTTTTTTAATACTCGATCATTTAATAAATAAATTTAAAATAAAGGTAAGGATTTTTTTTAACTAAACATATAAGGTGGAAATATGGAGGATAAGGCACGGACTTTCAATTTTGTTATGGGTATGATCTTAATAATCCTTTCTGCCAGTATTTCTCAGGATCTTCCATCAACTATCATTTCTGTGCTTTGAGCAATAACTTCAATTCATGTCTGTATCTTCGGTGAGAGATTCCTAGGTGTTCGGTCCGCATTCAGTTTCACCGAAGCTGTAATTATCTTAGGTTCTAAAAAAGTTCATAACTTTGATTATCCACTGCTACAACTTATCTGGTATCTATATATTTCTAGTTTAGTATTTTATAAAGTTAAAATTTCCCCTCACTGAATCTCTGATATTGCTAATTCGTCGTTAGAGTCAGTAATTCAACAATGGAGTTTACCATTCTGGAAAGAAAATGGAAGAAGGTGAAGGGGGAAGACTAGTACCTGCCCAATTAGTGTTTTTTATTTATTAAGAATTTCATGTAATTAAAGGTTTCTATTATAATATATAATATATATCAGTTATTTGATTTCTGAGTTGTTATTTATTTTCTGTATTATTTTAGAATTAAAATTTCCTGATGATAAATATTTGATATTTCGATCAATACCATTTGAAATAGAGAAATTACAATTAAAGAACGCATTTTTCCAACTTCGGATACAGTAAAATTTTTCTTCTTTGAGTTGTTTCTATTTCATTCTTTCTTTCTTGAGCAATAAAGATCATTGCAAGTTTTCTTTCTCAAAGAATCCTTCTTCTTCCTTAGTCGTTTTCTTATTGTTGTACAAATTGAGATCAAGATTAGAGCTACGAGATTCTTGTTGATTTGTTAAGAACTTTGGGTATTCAATTTAACAAAAATGATAAAGACCAGATTGAAACAGATTTCAAATAGTAGAGATTAGATTAACAATTAAACCTATCTTTTAAAATATTTATTTATCTCGTCTTAAAATATTACCTTTTCTTTTTCTCATTTATAATGGACACATTAATTCAAGCAATGTCATTCAAAATTCTAAACTTAAAATTTTATCTAAGCTTTTTACCAAAATATTTCTTTTAAGTTTCAAAAAGATCAAAATATTTAGATTAGTAACATACAAGATCCCATCAAAAGTATCAAATGAATGAAATATCTCAGTTTTCATCAACCAAAAAAAAAGATTTATTTTATTTTATTTTGGGCATGGATCACTTCATACGAGCTAATGCAAGTTCTTAATGGGCTTTGAATTTCAATGGATTTCAGGTTGGGCCTGAGCTCATGAAATTTTCAAACTTTTTGTCAAGCTCTGGTTTTGCCTATGTCTAACATTTAATTGGTTTCTCCACTTTTTCCTTTTGTATTTTTTTATTGTGAGCTTGTCTTCATCACCGTCCGATGCTACTTGGTTTCTCCACATATGATGGTTCAAAGGATTCAATAGAGTATGGAGATATATTTAAGACCTCGATGGATCTCCAGGGAGTCCGAGATGCCATCAAGTGCGGGACATTCCTGTTGGGATTGTGAGGCCTCTATAAAAGAGTTCTCAAATGGAAGTCCGAAGGATTTTTCCTTGCAGTATAATATAATTAAAATAAATGCATAAAAGAATTATTAACCCTTGTAGAGAAGTGTTAAACTCTTTCTCATCTTTTTTTGTTACGATCCTGGGACCACCAAATTATCGATATTTTGATTAATTTTGTTACTCTTCTATCGTCTGCCCAACCTAAACCAAAGTCTAATAATCCCCAAGCCCAAGGAGCTCTTAACCTATTGCTCAATCCTTCTCAGGTCTCAGCCAAGCCCTTTCCCAATAGCCCAAAGCCCCAAACAATCATCCTATTCATTCCTTTTTTATTTAGCCTTTAAAAACCACAAATTATCACAATTTCTTTTATTTTTTTCCTTATTTTATTTAGTACTCATTTCAAAGAGGTTGCATAAATAAATTTGACTAGGGAGAAATCAAAGCCTCAATAATCTAAAAGAAAATGGAAGCAAGTGTAATATATAGTTCTGATAAAAGTAATGTAATCCACATGACATTTTAGTTGAGTCCATCCAAACACTTCTATAGGATAGGCAACGTTATACAGTATCCAAAATTGGCAAAGCTTGAAATATAAATGAAATGAATTAATTCTACTAGCATAACTCAGACTTATATATTTAGCAAGTGTGACATAGAAGATATGTAGGAGATGTACGAAAAACAAATAATAAGTGATTATATGGATTAGTTTCATGATGTACATCCTAAAAAATTATGAGATTTAAAGAATTGGTAGTATTGATAGGGTGGATATAATAATACCCATGAGGATCTATTGAGGGACAAGGGGGGCCATGGCCCCCAAAGTTTTTAATAAAATATTGTATGTACATGGTTTTCTAACAACGTTTCTGATTGTCAATATCATATGGAAAATGTTCTCCCTCTCTCTCACTCTTTATGGAAAATGTTACAATTCTGAGTAATTCCATAATCGGTAATAGAAAATGTTATCAAAATGGGTTCATCTTGCTCTGCTTTCTGCTTCTTCCTCTGGCTTCATAACAATGGAGATTGAAATGGAAGAATTTTTCGAATCAAACAACGCATTTTCTGGAGAAATTGAAGAAGTTGTAAAGTAATGTGATTAGGTTCTTAAAAGGGGAAAATTAGATGGGTTGTGTTTCTGATAATATCAATTACTCGGTTATGTCTAACCATTAAACTAATGGATCTGCCAAATTCATTTTCAAATTCAATTTCTTCCACTCTCTATCCTGTTTGGGATAACTTTCTTCATGACATTCATTGTTGGTGTTTGTGAGAGGAGTGGTACACTCCTTTTATCAAACACCAATACCAAATACTTCAAATTTATTTCGGGTGCAGTTCTTCTGGGCTTGCTGCCATAATTTCAAATGAACTCTCTCAAAGCATTATATCTGTCTTCTGGGCATTTATACAGTATCCAAAAGTGGCAAAGCTTGAAATATAAATGAAATGAGTTAATTCTACTAGCATAACTCAGACTTATATATTTAGCAAGTGTAACATAGAAGATATGTAGGAGATGTACGAAAAACAAATAATAAGTGATTATATGGATTAGTTTCATGATGTACATCCTAAAAAATTATGAGATTTAAAGAATTGGTAGTATTGATAGGGTGGATATAATAATACCCATGAGGATCTATTGAGAGACAAGGGGGGCCATGGCCCCCAAAGTTTTTAATAAAATATTGTATGTACATGGTTTTCTAACAACGTTTCTGATTGTCAATATCATATGGAAAATGTTCTCCCTCTCTCTCACTCTTTATGGAAAGTGTTACAATTCTGAGTAATTCCATAATCGGTAATAGAAAATGTTATCAAAATGGGTTCATCTTGCTCTGCTTTCTGCTTCTTCCTCTGGCTTCATAACAATGGAGATTGAAATGGAAGAATTTTTCGAATCAAACAACGCATTTTCTGGAGAAATTGAAGAAGTTGTAAAGTAATGTGATTAGGTTCTTAAAAGGGGAAAATTAGATGGGCTGTGTTTCTGATAATATCAATTACTCGGTTATGTCTAACCATTAAACTAATGGATCTGCCAAATTCATTTTCAAATTCAATTTCTTCCACTCTCTATCCTGTTTGGGATAACTTTCTTCATGACATTCATTGTTGGTGTTTGTGAGAGGAGTGGTACACTCCTTTTATCAAACACCAATACCAAATACTTCAAATTTATTTCGGGTGCAGTTCTTCTGGGCTTGCTGCCATAATTTCAAATGAACTCTCTCAAAGCATTATATCCAAAAGTGGCAAAGCTTGAAATATAAATGAAATGAGTTAATTCTACTAGCATAACTCAGACTTATATATTTAGCAAGTGTGACATAGAAGATATGTAGGAGATGTACGAAAAACAAATAATAAGTGATTATATGGATTAGTTTCATGATGTACATCCTAAAAAATTATGAGATTTAAAGAATTGGTAGTATTGATAGGGTGGATATAATAATACCCATGAGGATCTATTGAGAGACAAGGGGGGCCATGGCCCCCAAAGTTTTTAATAAAATATTGTATGTACATGGTTTTCTAACAACGTTTCTGATTGTCAATATCATATGGAAAATGTTCTCCCTCTCTCTCACTCTTTATGGAAAATGTTACAATTCTGAGTAATTCCATAATCGGTAATAGAAAATGTTATCAAAATGGGTTCATCTTGCTCTGCTTTCTGCTTCTTCCTCTGGCTTCATAACAATGGAGATTGAAATGGAAGAATTTTTCGAATCAAACAACGCATTTTTTGGAGAAATTGAAGAAGTTGTAAAGTAATGTGATTAGGTTCTTAAAAGGGGAAAATTAGATGGGCTGTGTTTCTGATAATATCAATTACTCGGTTATGTCTAACCATTAAACTAATGGATCTGCCAAATTCATTTTCAAATTCAATTTCTTCCACTCTCTATCCTGTTTGGGATAACTTTCTTCATGACATTCATTGTTGGTGTTTGTGAGAGGAGTGGTACACTCCTTTTATCAAACACCAATACCAAATACTTCAAATTTATTTCGGGTGCAGTTCTTCTGGGCTTGCTGCCATAATTTCAAATGAACTCTCTCAAAGCATTATATCTGTCTTCTGGGCATTTATACAATATCCAAAAGTGGCAAAGCTTGAAATATAAATGAAATGAGTTAATTCTACTAGCATAACTCAGACTTATATATTTAGCAAGTGTGACATAGAAGATATGTAGGAGATGTACGAAAAACAAATAATAAGTGATTATATGGATTAGTTTCATGATGTACATCCTAAAAAATTATGAGATTTAAAGAATTGGTAGTATTGATAGGGTGGATATAATAATACCCATGAGGATCTATTGAGAGACAAGGGGGGCCATGGCCCCCAAAGTTTTTAATAAAATATTGTATGTACATGGTTTTCTAACAACGTTTCTGATTGTCAATATCATATGGAAAATGTTCTCCCTCTCTCTCACTCTTTATGGAAAGTGTTACAATTCTGAGTAATTCCATAATCGGTAATAGAAAATGTTATCAAAATGGGTTCATCTTGCTCTGCTTTCTGCTTCTTCCTCTGGCTTCATAACAATGGAGATTGAAATGGAAGAATTTTTCGAATCAAACAACGCATTTTCTGGAGAAATTGAAGAAGTTGTAAAGTAATGTGATTAGGTTCTTAAAAGGGGAAAATTAGATGGGCTGTGTTTCTGATAATATCAATTACTCGGTTATGTCTAACCATTAAACTAATGGATCTGCCAAATTCAATTTCAAATTCAATTTCTTCCACTCTCTATCCTGTTCGGGATAACTTTCTTCATGACTTTCATTGTTGGTGTTTGTGAGAGGAGTGGTACACTCCTTTTATCAAACACCAATACCAAATACTTCAAATTTATTTTGGTGCGATTCTTTGGGCTTGCCGCCATAATTTCAAATGAACTCTCTCAAAGCATTATATCCAAAAGTGGCAAAGCTTGAAATATAAATGAAATGAGTTAATTCTACTAGCATAACTCAGACTTATATATTTAGCAAGTGTGACATAGAAGATATGTAGGAGATGTACGAAAAACAAATAATAAGTGATTATATGGATTAGTTTCATGATGTACATCCTAAAAAATTATGAGATTTAAAGAATTAGTAGTATTGATAGGGTGGATATAATAATACCCATGAGGATCTATTGAGAGACAAGGGGGGCCATGGCCCCCAAAGTTTTTAATAAAATATTGTATGTACATGGTTTTCTAACAACGTTTCTGATTGTCAATATCATATGGAAAATGTTCTCCCTCTCTCTCACTCTTTATGGAAAATGTTACAATTCTGAGTAATTCCATAATCGGTAATAGAAAATGTTATCAAAATGGGTTCATCTTGCTCTGCTTTCTGCTTCTTCCTCTGGCTTCATAACAATGGAGATTGAAATGGAAGAATTTTTCGAATCAAACAACGCATTTTCTGGAGAAATTGAAGAAGTTGTAAAGTAATGTGATTAGGTTCTTAAAAGGGGAAAATTAGATGGGCTGTGTATCTGATAATATCAATTCCTCGGTTATATCTAACCATTAAACTAATGGATCTGCCAAATTCATTTTCAAATTCAATTTCTTCCACTCTTTATCCTGTTCGGGATAACTTTCTTCATGACTTTCAATGTTGGTGTTTGTGAGAGGAGTGGTACACTCCTTTTATCAAACACCAATACCAAATACTTCAAATTTATTTCGGGTGCAGTTCTTCTGGGCTTGCTGCCATAATTTCAAATGAACTCTCTCAAAGCATTATATCTGTCTTCTGGGCATTTGCTTTGATTCACACTTCTATATTATGTGAGAAAGTCCTAGGTATTATGAGTGGTTTTGGTTTCACCGAAACCATATTCACCATAGCCTACGAAAAAACCCATGAACTCGATACTATCAAACTACAATTGCTATGTTATCTGTACATAATCACTTTAGCATATCACAAATTCCAAATTTCTGGTCACTAATTAACATGGATATAATTAGTTAGTTTCTTTGTTTTTCATGTAATTAAGACTTTATATTATATAAATATATATATATATATTTTTTTTTTTTTTTTTTTCTGATTTGTTTAGTGCCATGGATAAAATTTTTGTCACTGATTTGTGTACAAACATGTTTAAGTAATTTTTTATGAGAAATTTCAACCTATGATATTTTTTTTAATCTAAAAAATAGCAAATATTTTAAAATATGTGTAGAATGATGGATAATCATTTGTTGCCCACTTTATCCCTATTCTTTGAGAATATTTTCAATAATGTCTACTGTTTATTTTTCTTCCCTAATTTCTGTTATTGTTATAATAATTTTGGTGTATATTCATGATGATTATTTGCAATTAAAGAAATAAGAAGACTAATTTAATCTTGTTTTTCAGCCACCTAAAAACATGTACAAAGCTTCAATTAAACCCACTAAGTTCATTTCAAAAGCCAATGAAGTTTCATCAAAAAAATTTCCTTTAGATGATGTGAATTAAGATCTTGTTGGTCTAATCTCATAAATCGGTGAAATCTCTGAAAAATGTCATTTATTAAATATTTCAGAATATTTGTTATTTTTGAAAATGTTAAAAAAATATCATCGATTGAAATTTCTTTAAAATTTACCTCAATTTCGAATTTGACTAAGATTTTATTACAATACATTTTAATAAGTTTTGAACTTGCGTTTCTTGTGATTCAAACCTATGCTTTCATAAATTGTATCATTCATACCGCATGTCATATAATGATCAATTGGCTTTGTCGGTGAAAATTTTCGCGGGAAAAGCACTTGTAGTGTGAGTTAAAATATTGGAACTTAAAACATATGAAATTTAAACAAGAATGTATGCTACTTTTCAATATTAGAAAGAATATTACATACGATGCATGTATTATTTAATGAACATATATGAATCACAGTAGTTATATGCTCAAATTAATAGTTAATTTTAAAAGTATTGAAAAATGAGACATGCGTAGAATATGTAAAAATAATTGATCAAATGGTGTGATTTACAATTTTAAAAAATGTAGGGGTGCTTGAAATTATTATTACAATATAGGGGTATGATTTAATAATAATCTAGTATTTTATATTAAATCCTTTTTTTAATTTAAAACCTTAAATGTCCAAAATGCCCCTTCTAGAAAGTTCTCCCAATTTGGCTAAAGGTCCATTTGATATAACTTACTCAAAAAATGTTTTGAGTTAAACATTTTAGAATAAATACTAGTTAAGTGTTTCATCTAAAAACACTTGAGTGGAGTATTTTAAGTGAAATACTTGTTTATAAACATTTTTGGAATATTCGTGTTTTTAGATTAAGCACTTAACTAATATTTATTCTAAAATGTTTCACTCAAAACACTTTTAAAAGAAGTTGTACCAAACGGATTCTAATTCTTAAGGATTGTGCTTTTTGCTCAAAATTTAAAATGGCACCCGTTTTTTTGTTAACTTTTTTAATTTTCAAAAATATACATATGAATAAATTGGTTCTCAGTATTAAAAAGTTAAAAATAAATCCTTGATTTCTCGACAGTTTCAAAATCACTGGTTGTTCATTTTATAAACTACTATTTTTTCAAAACCCCTCCAATATTTAGATAAAATCAAAAGTAATAAACATTTCATTAAAAATCAAAATCTTTACGATTGAGACATGCAGAAAGGTTAACTTTATTTAATAGGTAATTAACTCACTCTGCATATTATATATATATATATATATATAGAAATTAATTAACCTTGGATGAACCTAGAATATTTAGGAGAAAGAATTGAGTCAAAATACATATTGATTAAAAAGTTGTGATTTTTCTAAGTTGAGACATTTTTTTAGAAAATTTGTTCTATTTTTATTGGTTTGCATCTTGCAAGTAAGGGTGAAGTCGGTTCGGTTCGGTTTATTAACCGAACGGTTAAAACAGGACCAGTTCAGTGTTAAGGAAATAAGAACCGAACCGAATCGGTTATATAGACTAACAGGTTCAGTTTCGTCCGATTTATACCGATTCTGTTCCACCGATTTCCAGTATTTCATATGAATTGGTAAGAGAACATTTTGGGTTGGGCTTAAATGAGTTGGGCTGCCCATTTCTATTTTTAAATCAAATAATAAAATTGGTTCTAGACATAACCCTTAGCCTCCAATCGAATCAGGTTGTTCAAGGTCGAATTTCTGCTTCCTAGCCAACTCTTCCACGCGTGCTACTTCTAGAAAATTATAGATTTTTTAAATTATATACTTTCTCGGTTTCCGGTTTTAAACCGAACCGGCTTCATCGGAACAATTACCGGTTCGGTTTTCAGTTTTTTATAAGGAAAAACTAAAATATTTCAGTTTTTACGGTTCGATTCGGTTTTTCAGTTTTAATTTTCACCCCTACTTATAAGTTTAAAGAAGGGAGAGTGTGAGTTTTGCTTTTGATACTATACATTTGTATAAATATGATATTTATGATTAAAACTATTTTAACTTTACCATGCTTGATAATTTTTGCCCTGGCTTAAAATTTTGAAAAGTATAAATAATAAATTTATGCATAAAAAATTAATAATAGTTAAATTTTATATTGATAATGTTATGTCATAATTACTTTATATTATAACTATTGATTTACATAATTTAATAATTGACTTGACATGTTAATAAGTGATTAATAGTAATCAATGAATGATGAATTATTCTATAAAAAAAATGATGGATTATGATCATGATAATCAATTCACGCCATGATCATTGATTTTTACTTTAAATTATTATTTGGAGTCAGACTGCTGCAATTTTTTAATTCCTTCTTTTTCGATTACAACTTGTTGTTTTTTTATTTCCTTAACAGTTAGAGGGATTTTTAGTCATTTTATGGAGCAATCTCTCTTGTCGGGTATTCAGAATGGACCATTCTTTAAAGCTTTGGATCAAAAAGTCTAATTTTTTCAAAAAAAAACAAAAAAACAAAAAACTTATGGGTATTATCCCTGACTAACTCATATGTCATTTTGATATTAAAGGCCCACTAAAAACTTGCATTAGCCCATATGAAGTGATCCATACTCAAAATCATTTTCTATTTTGATGGGCTCTTTTACTTTGTGCTTCAAATGCTTTTGCTTTTGAATTGGCCTTCAAACCCATCATCATTTGCTCAAGCCCATTAACATGAAATATAATTACAACATGCCCATCTTTCTGCAAATTGGGCCGTTTGACTTAAAAATTAAAAAAAATTAAATTGGGCCTTTAGACCCATCATCATTTACTCAAGCCCATTAATATGAAAGATAATTACCCATTCCCCATCTTTATTTAAGAAGAAAAAAAAATTATAAACCAAATTTATTTCTTATAATTGGGCCCTTTCTGTTTCATAGTCTTAACCCAATAGCCTTCTTCCTCAAAGATCCTCAATCACATCATCTTTTTCAACTTGAGGGTGGAGTCAATATCCAATACAGCTCTATAAATTTCTTGTAATGTCTTAACTGGTTTAAATATTTTATAATAATATAAAAATGCTCTCAATATGTCAAGACACGTGTGTTTAACAATTAATAAATAAGGTAGAAAAAAAGTTAGGAATTTTTTTCTTTTATATTATTAGAATTCATAGACCTAACGTTTAATATAATTAGGGAGTTCTAGTTTTAGTTTTTTAAACATTTATAAATATAGAACATATTTTAGCATGTTAATAAATGATTCATAGTAAGTAGTAATAATTATGATCAGTGGCGGAGTCAGAAATTAAATTCAAGGGACACATAGTAAATATAATAATAAAAATTAATATGAAAAATTAAAAATTTGTGTATTCATATATGATATTTAATTGATTGAAATTTAAATCAAATAAATATTAAAGAAAAAACTTTATAATTACACCAGAATTTTTTTTTCCTTAATGGATGGAAAATAAGCAAAGTGGAAGAATCTTGAAATGGATTTATCTTCTTGATTTAGTGGAGGGAGTCGGTGGTCAAGGGCCCTTGGAACGAAAATTACCACAACAAAGAAAAGAGAAAAAAAAATTGGAGACTCCTTGTTTTGAGTGGTTGTCACGGCATTGGCAAGAAGAAGAGAGAGATGATGGTGTGCTCCCTTTCAATTTTCCTTTTCTTTTCAATATCTCTCTCTTCACCCAACTCAATTTAAAAAAAAAAATATATGTGGGTCCTAAGCCCAATGGGTTACAAGATGCTCAAATGGGCTTACACCAAAAGATGTAAATATCTAATTTAATTAATTACTCCTTAAATAGTCCGGGACGTTACACGAATAGCCATGAAATTAGAATTCTAAGTGGTTGTTTCACCAATAGGCCACATTTTGTGATTTTGGGTGATGTATCGATGATTCGATGGGTTGTTGATGTGTTTTGACTTATGATATTTTTAGCAAGAAAATATTATTCGAGACGGCCGCTTCAATATGGTTTGTCCCCTATAATCAACTTACGTTTAAGAAACATAATTGAAACAAAATGTGAGAATTTCAAAAACAAGTTAGAGAAATTGATGAAATACACAACATTGTTTTATGGACAATCACTTAACAAGAGACTATATTGTTCTAATTACATTTTTTCAGCTTAAATTTCTAATTTTTAAATCTTTTTTAATGCACTACATTTTTGTTAATTCTTTTCAATATAAAATAATTAAATTTAGGGTAATCGTTTTTAACAATAATAGACTATCTCAAATCATTTTATCAGTAGGAAAATTATATTAAAAAGGAACAGAAAACTTACAAAACAATCATTTCACAGAAACTAAAAAAAAAAAGAGTAAATTTAGGAATGAAGTACCTGTTTTTTTTTTTTTCTTTTTTTCCAATCAGATTGAAGAAGAATAAGGAGAAAGAGAAGTATATTAAAGGGAGGAAGAGAAGTATATTAAAGGGAGGCCAGAAACGACTCAACGAGTGAGGGAAAGTCAACTTTTTTTCTTTTTCCTTTTTCATATTACTAAAATTTTAGAAAGAAAAAAAAATACAAAGCGATAAATGGGCTTTGGGCTTTCAACCTTAAAACCTATAAATCCATATTATTCATAAAACAAATGGGTTTGGTTTATTAGTCCATTATTAAATGAGCTTTCTTACTATAATAATACACCCATCATCTCATTTGAGTCTAAAATACTATTCCATTGTCAATCCAAGTCACTATTAATCAATTTAAAACTAATTTGTAATGATAAATCATCCATCTCTGGTGGCAAAATATTACAATCACACCTCTCCCATTCAACGTCATTAATTTTCTTTTAGCCATAATTTATTCATTTGAACTCTGATCAAAACCATTTATAAATAAAAGAATTTATTATCATTAAAATACTAGATATGATGTACGCGATTAACGTTTTTAGTTATTAATGATTTAAAAATTTTGAATTAACCATAATTTATAGATTAAAACTATATTTTGATTTTTTTTTCTTCAAATTGTACTAGAAATATACTTATTTAGAGAGATAAAATAAAAATTTGTTTTAAATAGAAAATATTAAGATATAAAATAATCACAAAAAGCTATCAAACTGAAGATTAAAAACTTAAAATCAACCGCCAAATTTTATGGAATTTTTTTAAACACAAATATTATAGCAAAACTATATTGATCTTTCTATTATTATTATTTCAAAACAAAAATCTTTACATTAATAAAATACAATAATGAAGGGGGAGGGGAAGGCGATTTGACTCATTGGAAAAGAGGGTTAGGGTAGGTAATAATAACATGGGAAAATTTCCCATGAAACTAGACCATTGAACTTTTTTTTTTTAATTTATTTGATTACTCTTCTCACTCCTCATAAGTTGAATTGAACTTTGAAACAAATTTTTTTTTCTTTCTAATTTCTCTCACTCGATTAAAGGTATACAGAATTTTAATATTTCCTTAACTCGGTCAAACTTTAATTAATTAAATTCCATCTCTCTCTCTCTCTCTCTCTCTCTTTTCTTTTTCATTTTATTAAAATTGTTTCTTTGTTAATTTACAATATATTACATTTAACTAATAATACTAAACTTTGTTACAAACTAAATTATGCAAATAAAATATTGATTCAGCTATACATGTGACGACCCACCCCAAACAACATAATAAATATGCTAAAGCTTCTTAAAGCAGCAGAAATTCTTACAAAAGTTTCATCATTTAAAATTCATTTCAAACGGATTCCAAAATCCAAGAAGTTTAAATAAAACATAAACGAAGCATAACATAAATACTTCCAGTAATAACAAAATAAGTAGCATGAAAGCCCTGTCAAATCTCAAAATAAAATCCTAAGACAAGGTGTAATACTAGTTCCATCGTCACGCCATGCCGACGAATCATCAAGGTCCGATACCACGTCCATTACCTGAAATATTTTTGGTGTAAACACCATTAACTACACTAGCTAAGTGAGAAAAAATGTTAAAAGTAAAGAAAATTTGTAAATAACGACAATCTCTACTTGGAGAAATGAACACTGGAGCTAATTTTTTCCTTTTTATCTTTCTTTCTCTAGGTTACTAAGCAAACATGCCACCTCACCGCCGAGACAACTTCAAACAAACAATAATATAGAATGCGGTGTTGTATTCTTTCTTGCTTGGGTCCATTGAAATAGCAACACATCCTAGATCGTGGCCCAATAATAAAATAACAAGACGTTGGCCTATCTAGCCTAGGAACTTGTTAGTGAACGGAACATATCCTAGTTTTGGAACACATCCTTAGCCTCACTTTATCAGGGACCAAATGACTACGTCCTTCGATCGAAGCAATAAGAAAGAAATACAATCCTACATTCCCAATCACATGCAATTTTTGTTCATTCTTGGCAACACATGCCAAATTTCTCTTTCAATTCACCATTAATTTAACAATTCACATCCCACATTCACAACAACAATAACCAAATAAAGCATACCACTACAAGAAAATTGATTTTTTCGACAACTTTTTATCAAAGGTTATTAGTAATCTTTGAAAAATATTATATATCAACAAATCTTAAGAACCTTCGAAGATTATATCAAGTTTTATCGAAGAATATTGAAAACCTTCGAAAAATACATACATATTAACGAAGGTTATCATAGTTTTTGAAAAATTTGACTACTTTTTTCAAAGGTTTTTGAAAACCTTTGAAAAAACAATGAAGTCCAAAAGGGGAGGGGGATCTACTTCTATGTGTGGTGTTAAAGGAGGAATTCGATTTTTTTTATCTCTTGATTTTGATTCAATATTAATCAAAAGAACAAGAACGGAAAGAGTTAAAAGTAAAAGCAAAATAAATTATGGAAGGGGAAGTATTTGGAAAATGGTTTAGTTTTAAAACTCTTGCATGCAAGATAAAGGCTTTTACTCAATGAACCAAAACTTGAAGCAATGAAAAAGGGGGAAATGGGAAGTATTTGAAATTTTGTCTCTCCCCTCTTTGTTTCGAAAGCAACATCACTTTTTCGTTTAAATTATTAACAAATTTCAACCTCAATCTCAAATTTCAAATAATATATTTGATAAAATGAAAAAAGAATTAAAATTAAAGTTTGTCAATCAAGAGGGATTTGGGAACACTTTCAAAAGTTATCAAATATATTATTTAATCTTTAATCTTAACTTAGTCAAATTTATTTTTTCTTTTTTAGAACTATTAAACTATTTAATTATCTATACTATATTAAAAAGTAAAGAATTTGAGGAAATATTTCTAGATAAAACTACCTTCTAAATTATTAACAAATTACACATGCTAAACAAACATTTCCTGTAATCTATATTTTAATAATTTAATCAATTTTTAAGGTAAAAAATAATGAGTTTTATTAATAAATAAATTTGATTTTCAAAAATATAAAAATACTCAATAAAATTATTGAACCGGGGTAAAATAACCATCAAATAATAGTTCAATAAAATTATTAACTGCTAAATTGTTATTTGGATAATTTAAAAAAAAAATGTCATTTTAGTGAAATATGTTATCTGAGAATTTATATTTTTTTGGAATTTGCATTTAATAAAAAGCTGATAAAGAAAAATGGCAAAATACATGGGCGGGCGTGAACTTGAATAAAAAAATAGAGATTTTTAATTTAATTTAATTCATGAGATAATTGTCAAGTTTGTTATCTAAACTAATTTTTAAGACTTTAAAATAAAGATATCAAACTAATTTATAAGTAAATAAATTCCATTTAAAAAAAAATCAAAACTAAAAATCACGATAGATTATAAAATATAAAAATATATTAAAAAAAAGATTACTTATACAAATCTTCACCAATCCATATTTTAAAGTAAAACATAAATACGTTTTTAAAAAAAGTAATTTTGAAATTTATTCCTTTTATGAAAAATAGTATTAAAAAAAATAAGAATAAAAAAGTAAAAATCAAATCCATATTTAGATAACAAATGATTTTAAAATAATAATTAAGCAAGAATGAATGAATATAAATTTGATAAATCATTAACATAAAATTAAAATTGACATTTATTTTAATTTTAATAATTGAAAAGAGACTTGATACCGCAAGATTTAAAATTATAAATTAATGTGTTGCATTTAAAGAATTTTTTATTTCATATCAATAATTATATGGAATTTGAATAAATAAAAAATTATTTCATAGAATAAAGAAACGAAAAAAACTTATATTCACTATCAAGTTAGTAAATTTCAAATTTTTAGAAGAAAAATGCATGCAACGTATGTGGTAGAAACTAGTTAAAATAAAATAGTAAATGAAAAAAATTGTAATGATTTGGGTGCATTACAATCTCAATTTTAAAGTGTTTTAAAAAAAATCTCAATTTTAATAATCTAATAATGAACAAAAAAAACAATAAAAGGAACAAGTGAAAGATGATTGTGACATTATTAAGTTTTATTTTTATAATTCAAAGATAAATTGATTTTTTTTTAAGTAATATTACTTATTAAAGATTTTTTTTCAGAAAAACATATTTAATTAAAAATAGAAGAGCCATCTATAATGCACGAATTAATCAAATGCCATCAGCACTAACATTTATCAAATATAGGTGACATTCATTGTGTTAATTATTGGTAAAAAGTTCATTTTCAAGTTAAAACCGGTCTTCAAGACTTGATTTGAGAATTTGTAACAATTTGATTCTTTCATGAAAAAATGTCATCTTTTAAAATTTCTCTAAAAAAATTCAGCTAATTTGTTAAACATCAAGTCAAGTAAATATTAGTAAATTATAATCTATTTATTTTTTTATATTGAAAAAACATGTAATTTATAGTATTGATTATAATTAGATAGATAATAGACAAGTAAAAAATTATTTGTAAACGATATTTATAATATAAAGAAATTAATAAATAAAACTAATATTTGGAGGAATATAATATTTGGACTCATGGTTGTTGTTTGTTGTGATCTATTTCAAAATGGGTTTAGACTTTTGAAGAAAAAGAGACAAATAAAAGCTGAAGGACTGTTTTTTTTTCATAATTCCTCAAATTACATTTTTTATAGGGGCAATTACTGAAATAGCATATTTTTACATACTAATTACTTAAATGTTTGAACTTTTTAAAAATTACTCAAATAGCATAATTATAGTTCAATAATTTATTAAACTAAAAAAATTTAATTTTTTTAATAAATTCATTGAAAATAATAATAAAAAAGATCAAATAGTTCAATAAATTATTGACCTTGAACTTAAAAAACTAAAAAACAAACAAATTCGTTAAAAATACCTATGAAAAATAGTTCAATAATTAATTGAATTATAGTTCAATAATTTATTGAACTATAATTATGCTATTTGAGTAATTTTTAAAAAATTCTGACATTTTAGTAATTAGTATGGAGATTTATGTTATTTGAGACAAATTCTTTTTTTTATAATATAAATTAATTGTTTTTGCTAACATTACAAAAATATCATTCATTTATTAATTCAATAAAATTTCCCTATATTCAATATTTAATTGAATTAAAATATGAGTTTTATCAATTCAATAAAAAAAATTCTTAGTCAATGATTTATTGAATTAAATTTTGAACATGAATATTAAGTATGTTAGTTGTAAATAATAAATGATTCAATAATTTTTTGATTTAAAATCAATATCGAGTATCTCAATTGTTTTTTTTTTTTTTTTTTTGAAGACCAACGTACATAAAACCAAAAGCGAAAGACAAAAACCCAAAACAAAAGCAAGAAAACATCAGCTACAAGGAGCCAGTGACATCTCCATGGACGAGCCTCTCAATCCACGATGGAGCTTCGTCGATCCAAATTTCCGACGAGTTATAGTTGCGAGCGTTAACAGCTAACACATGAGCAGTTTGATTACCAGATCTAGGGGTATGGAGGAAACCACAGACATTAATTTCAAGCCCTAGATCAAGAATATCCTGGATAACAACACTAATATCAGAGAAGTTCTTCATAGGGTCTTTGAGAATTTTGATGACCACCTCAGAGTCAGATTCAACCCATAAACTCGAAATTCCCAGATCTTTTGCTAGCAACAGCCCTTCCCTGATAGCCAAAGCTTCTGCAATAGCCACTGAACCCGAATAGGGGATGGATTTTGACATGGCAGCCATCACAAGCCCTTCCGAATTTCGAATGATAACACTAGTGCCAAGGAAAGGGGAGTTTTGACTAATTGCAGCATCGACATTTAGCTTGAGGGAGCTTTGAGGCCGGATCCATCCCGAGGTAGGAGAAATTTGCTGGTTGATGACAGGTTGGGCCAGTGTGAGATTAGCACGATCGTATTCCTCCAGGTAGTTAAAAGCCCAATCTATCACTCCCATACTATCTGTTGCTACTTGGTTCTTTAGCTTTAAATTTCTTCTATGCCAAATACTCCAAGAAACAAGCAAAAGGATTCTGAACTCTTCCCCTGAAAGTTTTGACCACGAGAAGAAAAGCCAGTCAAAACCACTTAGGAATTTAATTTTCCTGAAATGATGAGAGGGGTCCCAGTTTTTCCACTCCTTAGCAACCATTTTACATTCCCATAGGGCATGAGGGATAGTTTCTTCCTTTGTATCACACATAATGCATCTACTATTATCAACAATCTTCCTCTTATACAAATTTGTCTTGACTGGTAAAATGTTTAGACACAGACGCCAACCAAACATTTTAAATTTAGTAGGAACATTAACCTTTCATAACTTTTTCCACCAATCTTTGGAAATATTAGAAGAAGACTCAATTCGAAGATGATCATTAGATGCCAACCGGTAGCCACTTTTAACGGAGTAGATTCCACTGTTTTCATAATGCCAGATTAAACAATCCTCCCTTCTTGAAACACTAAGTGGTATATTTAGAATGGATTCAGCATCTACATCAAGGAAATTATCTCTGATCAAACTCACATTCCACTTTTGGCCTTCTCCAATTAAGCATGAGACCCTATTTTGGGCTAGGGCCGAAGGGGGGGAAATTATTTTGAGAGAGCTCGCTCTAGAGATCCACATATCCGAGTAGATATCAATTTTATTTCCATCCCCAACTCTCCATCTAGCACCCCTCAACGCTAGCTCCCTACCCCATAATAAACTCCTCCAAGAGAAAGAAGGGGTCCTCCCTAGAGAGGCTTCGACAAAGGAAACATTGGGAAAATATCTAGCCTTGAGAATGCTTGCAAGCAAGGAGGAGGGGTTGTGCATAATTCTCTAAGAGTGTTTTGCAAGAAGGGCTTGGTTAAAACATTCAATATCACGAAAGCCCATCCCACCAAGGAATTTTGAAGACGTCATAGCTTTCCAGTTAATCCAGTGTATTTTGTTGCCCTTTGAGGATGAGCCCCACCAAAAATCACAAATAATTTTATTAAGCTCCTTGCAACACTTGACTGGAAGCCTAAAACAACTCATCGTATATGTCGGGATAGCTTGGCCAATGGCTTTGATCAAAATTTCCTTTCCCGCTGTTGAGAATAGTTTTTCCTTCCACCCATTCAGAATTTTGTAAAGTTTTTCTTTAATATAGCTAAACTTCATGCTCTTGTTCCTGGAGAAGGACAAAGGCACACCCAAATACTTTCCATGATCTGCCACTAGTTGGACCTTGAAGATGTTAGCTAACGTTCTGCTAATCCCTTCGGTAATTTTATGGCCCTTGCACATAGTGGATTTATTGAAGTTAAACATTTGGCCTGAGGCAGCCTCATAAAGCTTTAGAATTGTTTGAATTTTCCAGCATTCATCTGTACAAGCCTTGATGAAAAGTAAACTATCATCAGCAAAGAAAAGATGATTGATAGAAGGGGCTAACCTTGACACTTTCAAACCAGTGATTTGCAATTGTTGATTTGCTTGATTAATGAGGCTTGAGAGGCCCTCTGTACAAAGAAGGAAAAGGTAAGGAGAGATGGGGTTTCCTTGCCTTAAACCTCTGTTAGGAGTAAAAAACTCTGTCGGTGAACCATTGATTAATACTGCAAAGGAAACAGATTCAACACACATTTTAATTCGGTCAATCCATCCTTGCGCAAAGCCCATCTTCCTCATAATAGCCCAGAGAAAACACCATTCCACCCGATCATATGCCTTACTCATATCGAGCTTTAAGGAAACAAAACCTTTTTTGTCAATTTGGTTTCTCTTTATAGCATGTAGACATTCAGCCCCTACCAGGATGTTATCAGAGATTAGTCGCCCCGGGACAAAGGCACTCTGATTAGGGGATATTACCTTGTCGATGATGGACTTCAGCCTATTAGCTAGCACTTTGGCCACAAGCTTGTAGATTACATTGCAAAGGCTAATAGGTCTGAATTCAGAGGCCACCCTAGGTTTATTCACCTTTGGGATGAAGGCTATCAAGGTTTGGTTGAAATCAGGTGGAATGTAACCATCTGCCAGCCATTTGAGACAAGTATCTTTTACTATGGGGCCTACTACATGCCAGTATTTTTGATAGAAGAGGGCTGGAAGACCATCAATTCCTGGGGCCTTTGTAGCCCCCATTTGTTTCAGAGCGTGCTCTATTTCATCTCCAGAAAATTCTTTCAATAAAGTCTCATTCATGGAATTTGTAACCACTGGATTGACTGATTCTAGCAAGCTGCTAATAGCCTTCTGATCTGGAATTGAAGAACTAAACAGCTCTTTAAAATAATCTGTGAAAACCCTTTCAATCTTATCCCGTTCATCCACCCAAAGGCCTTCATAATTCAAGATTCCATCAATCTTATTCTTCTTTTTGCGTTGACTGGCCTTAGTGTGGAACCAGTTGGTATTTCTATCTCCCCATTTAAGCCATTCCTCTCTTGATCTCTGCTTCCAGTAAATCTCCTCTTCCATCAGAAGTTTATCCAAGGTCCTTTCAGCTTCCTTTATTTTACTTCCATTTCGAGCTACCTTCTGATTATTTAGTAAAAGTTGTAGCTGTTTTTTGGTCTTTTTAATCTTCTTGGAATAATCGCCCATTTTTTCTCTACCCCAAGAGGATAAAGCACCGGAAACGTGGTGAATGCAAAAGTCTATAAGTCCATGTCCACCATGTAAAGTACCATCACTCCAGCCCTTCATAATTACCTGTTCACAATCTTCATACTTGGTCCACACTTCTTCAAATTTGAAGAGACGTTGCTTACTGGGGAGAGTTTTCTTCTGATCAAGCAAGGAAACTAAAATTGGCCTGTGATCTGAAGAGATAAAGTCAAGATGTTCTACGGTAAAGTGTGGGAACAGATTAAGCATTTCCATATTTCCCACAGCCCTGTCAATTCTTCTTTGTATGAAGACACCGTCAAACCTTTTATTCATCCAAGTAAATATAGGGCCATGAAAACCCATATGCTTGAGCCCACAATCATTTAGAGCTTCACAAAACTGTGCACTTCTCTCAGCATCAGCTCCATTTCCTCCTTGAGTTTCGTTATTTCCGACAATCTCATTTAGATCACCCACAACTAACCAAAGAAGGTTAGCACAACCATGGAGTCTTCTCAGTAAAGTCCAAGATAAGTGTCATTCAGCATGATTTGGCTCCCCATAAAAGCCCGTTAATCTCCAGGTACGGACTTCACTACGTATCTTAACATCAATGTGGTATCTGGAAAGATTTAAGAGTTCAATATCTATTCCATCTACCCAAAGAAGAGCAAGGCCTCCACTAAGACCAACAGCATCAACACACAAACATCCACTGTACTGAAGGCGTTGTTTTATTGTAACTAGTTTATTATTGCGAGCTTTTGTATCTCAATTGTTGATAGTTATTAATTCAATAAATTATTTAATTAAAATTAATACCATGTACTTCAATTGTATATAGTTTTCATCTCTCAAGTAAAGGGAAGCTTCAAAACTAGAACAAGTAGCTCTCTAATTTCATCTTGCTCTCATTTGAAAAAAATGTTAGAGCTATCGCAACCATTCACTTTAAAAATATCATTTCAAGAATAAATAAAAATTAGAGCTATTGAAATCATTTACTTAAGAAAAGAAAAGTTATTTCAGGTAATTTATGTTAAAAATATTAGACCCTCAAATTTCAAATTAAAAAAAACCGAATTGATAAAGTCTTGTTTGGTTTGCAATTCAGATATGCATTCAAGAAATAACTTGGATTGAGGAGATTAGGTGTTTGGTTCACAATCTAGATTTTTTAAATTTGGATTCAATTCTTATTTTGGCTTAAAATTTGAATTCAAAAAAAAAAAAAAAATCATATAATCCAACTTTGCAAACAAAAACAATTTGTACACTGGAACTTAGCATTCTTCCTTTCTTTCTCTTTCTCAACTGATCATATTTGCATGTTTGCTTTTTTTTTTAATCTATCTACTTTGCTACTTCTGCTTTTTCAGATTCATTCAATTTTAAACTCTTCTAAAATTCATTTTTAACAATTTGTAAAATTCAAGCTATGTCATTCAAAATTGTTAAAAATGTGTTTTCAAATATTTGAAGACAATCTGAATTTGATTTTTTTTTCTAAGCTTCTTATTAAAATAAGTTTCAAAAAGATCAAAATTAGAATATATCTTGAAAATAACTCTTCATTCTAATTTAATTCCTTATTTTACACATTCATATATTTTAATAAGTTTCATTAACTTAAAATTTTAGTGTACGTTTATAATAGATTTTAAAAGTGTTTAAATGTAAATATGAATATAAAAATTGTTTTTGAGACAACCATTAAGAAGTACTTTTAAAATACTAGATTCATACCACGTGCAATACACGCGTATTTCTTTTCAATTTATTAAAATTTAAATGAAATTATTTAGAATATATTTATGAGATTATTAAGAATATATTTTATTTCTTAAAAGGATTAATCATATTTTTAACTTTATTTTAATTTAAATTAAAAAAAAAAATATATATATATATATATATAATTAGTGAAATATATTATAAAAGTTATTTTAATCTAATAAAAAATTTAAAGGATTACCCTCATTAAGTTTTAGTGTTTCGATTTTTTTCTTCTTCTTCTTTTACTGGCTTTTAGTTTCATTCTTTCATATGTTTTGTTTAAAAAAACAACAAATTTGAACGGCAAAGTATTCATATTTCTTAATTTAAAAAAAAAATTATTAATTGAAGTAAGAGAATAAACAAATAGTAACATATTTTTTTTAAACAGGTTGAATTATTAAAGGGAAAAATTAAAATATTTATAAAAATTTGGTAAATAACTACAGTCAAATATAGTTTTTAAGATTCGTAAAGTTTGAACATATTTTAAATTTTTTCACCTTTAATATATATGAATTTTTAAATTAATATTAACCATGTATATATATTGAATATAATATGTTGTTTAAATGATAATAATTTATTATATTAATGAATTATTGATAAATTGATCATTAATTTTAAAAAAATAATTAAAATTTAAATAATTAATACATAAGTGGTAATTAAATGGTAATGACATATTTTGTAAATTAAAGATTTATAAAGGGTAAATGATATATAAATAATGGCATAATTTGTAATATTTAAAATCAAATGGGGATAAAATTGTCCAAAAATATTTTTTAAACATCCCACCTTTTATATATTAAGGATATCTCAAACGTGCCCTTATTCTCACTAAAATGTCTTCTTGTTAAGCTAAAGCAGTAGAAAATGATGAAAATTTCTGAGTGTATGAATTCAGTATTTGAAGCACAATATTTAGATCAGCCATCAAAAGTATAACATGTAATATCTCAGTTTTCATCAAAATGATAGCAAAAAAATTGATTTTGGGCACAGATCACTTCATACGGGCTAGTGCAAGTGATGTAGGAGGATATTAGATTTTGGGCTTTAATGGGTTTTTATAGAATGTGGGCTTAGTCTAGCTTGTTTTATTAAGTTGAAGCCCAACAATTTAGTCATACCAATCACACAATTTCTTTATAATGTTCAAATTGTTGATAGCTTGCTTTTAATTATTATGGAGATTAATTGTGATTTTTGTCTCTGCCTATCAACTTCAGTGTTTGAATTATTGCTTCTTTTCTGATTAATGACTTGACTTTCAGCTCCATCGAAAAGTGGCCATTGTAATGTAATATGTGGAAGCTTCAATCTCTCTCTTTTGAATTTTAATACCACACATTTATTGTTCGAAAAAAAGGAATAGAGGAAGAAGAATAAGCAACAAAGGAAGTTTGTGGTTTTCATGGGCTAAATAAAAGGGGAAAGGGTAGGATGATGGAAAATTATGCATGGTAGCCAATTTTTTAGTCTTGTTTTCATATATGCCACACTTTATTGTTTACTAGTCATTAAGTACGTGCATTGCACGTGTTAATATTATATATTTTTGTGTGTAATTATATACTTTTTAATATTTACAATTTGTCTCAAACCGCATAAATCTTCATACTAATCATGAAGCCAATACAAAAACAAATAAGAAAAAAAATTAAATAAAACAAAATTATAACTAATTACACTTGGATAGAGGAAGCAGTTTTGTATTGATATGATTGAGAAGAAAAGCAAAAACTTTCAAACCCTCTTTATTGAAGGGATAATAATAACTTTTTAAAAATAAATGGTTATATTTAGGGAGATTTGAAGGTGCCAAACCTCTTATGATATCAACCAAAAATTTATTTTTCCCAAGGGTTAACCAAAGGCATCATTGGTTTAAAACAGGAAAAAAACAGTATTCTAGAGAAATGAAATAAAAAGAGACATAAATGTTATTTTTTTTATGGCAAGACAAAAATGTTATTGAATTCTCATTCCTTCACAATAATGAATAGTGTTGAATTAAAATTAAGCTCACATTTACTTAATTATTATTCTGACAATAGCAATGATTTTCAAGTCCAGCTTCTAAATTAACAATTTAAAAAAAAAAATCAAACAAATTGTATACTCTTAAATGACAAATATCAATTTAGATGTAAATGATGGACCAAATTATTCATCAATTTTTTATATAAATATTTCATTAAATTGGGGGTGGGGAAACTCGAACTTTCAACCTCATATAAAAGGAGTAAGTGCCTAATAACTTCTATTTATGCTTATGTTATAATTATTCATCAATTAAGGGATAATCCATTTATTTATGTATTTAATGATCACCAATTATCTATCTAAGTTTTCATTTTCAAAATAAAGTACTCTCCTCTCAATTTAAATAATAGAAAAATGAAAATAATTTTTACTCTTTAACAAGAAATATGAGCTGAATAATGAAGATCTTTATTATTTTATTTTCTCTCTAAATTCTGATATTTTTTATGATTTGGCACCGTTATTGATGATTTTATGTAACTTGTTTTCATAATAAAAAAAGAATATTTTATTGTATGTGTATAATATTATTTTTAGGGTTAAAACTTAAAAGCTAATTTAATTATCGCTATTTTGTTTAATTTTGCCATTCCTCTCTCATCTGCCCAACCCAAACCAAAGCCCAATTATCCCCAAGCCTAAGGAGCCCTTAACTTATTGCCCAATCCTTCTCAGGTTCCAGCCAAGCCCAAGGAGCCCTTAACTTATTGCCCAATAGTTCAAAATCCCAAACAATCATCCTATCCTTTCCCCTTTTATTTAGCCCATGAAAACCACAAACTTTCTTTGTTTCTTATTCTTCTTCCTCTATTCCTTTGTTTGGAACAATAAATGTGTGGTATTAAAATTTAAAATAGAGAGATTAAAGCTTCTACATATTACATTACAATGGCCACTTTTCGATGGAGCTGAAATTCAAGTCATTAACCAGAAAAGAAGTAATAATTCAAACACTGAAGTTGATAGGTAGAGACAAAAATCACAATTAACCTCCATAATAATTAAAAGCAAGCTATCAACAATTTGAACATTATAAAGAAATTGTGTGATTGGTATGACTCAAATGTTGGGCTTCAACTTAATAAAACAAGCTAGACTAAATCTAATATCCTCCTACATCACTTGCACTAGCCCGTATAAAGTGATCTGTGCCCAAAATCAATTTTTTTGCTATCATTTTGATGAAAACTGAGATATTACATGTTATACTTTTGATGGCTGATCTAAATATTGTGCTTCAAATACTGAATTCATACACTCGAAATTTTCATCATTTTGTACTGCTTCAGCTTAACAAGAAGACATTTTAGTGAGAATAAGGGCCCGTTTGAGATATCCTTAATATATAAAAGGTGGGTGTTTAAAAAATATTTTTGGACAATTATATCCCCATTTGATTTTAAATATTACAAATTATGCTATTATTTATATATCATTTACCCTTTATAAACCTTTAATTTACAAAATATGTCATTACCATTTAATTACCACTTATGTATTAATTATTTAGATTTTAATTCATTTTTTAAAATTAATGATCAATTTATCAATAATTCATTAATATAATAAATTATTATTATTTAAACAACATATTATATTCAATATATATACATGGTTAATATTAATTTAAAAATTCATATATATTAAAGGTGAACAAATTTAAAATATGTTCAAACTTTACAAATCTTAAAAACTATATTTGACTGTAGTTATTTGCCAAATTTTTATAAATATTTTAATTTTTCCCTTTAATAATTCAACCTGTTAAAAAAAAATATGTTACTATTTGTTTATTCTCTTACTTCAATTAATAAATTTTTATTTTTTTTAAAAATTAAGAAATATGAATACTTTGCCGTTCAAATTTGTCGTTTTTTTAAACAAAACATATGAAAGAATGAAACTAAAAGCCAGTAAAAGAAGAAGAAGAAAAAAATCGAAACTCTAAAACTTAATGAGGGTAATCCTTTTATATATATATATATATATATATATATATATATATATTTTAATTTAAATTAAAAGAAAGATAAAAATATGATTAATGCTTTTAAGAAATAAAATATATTCTTAATAATCTCATAAATATATTCTAAATAATTTCATTTAAATTTTGATAAATTGAAAAGAAATACATGTGTATTGCACGTGGTATGAATCTAGTATTTTAAAAGTACTTCTTAATGGTTGTCAAAAACAATTTTTATATTCATAAATACATTTAAACACTTTTAAAATCTATTATAAACATACACTAAAATTTTAAGTTAATGAAACTTATTAAAATATATGAATGTGTAAAATAAGGAATTAAATTAGAATGAAGAGTTATTTTCAAGATATATTCTAATTTTGATCTTTTTGAAACTTATTTTAATAAGAAGCTTAGAAAAAAAAAATCAAATTCAGATTGTCTTCAAATATTTGAAAACACATTTTTAACAATTTTGAATGACATAGCTTGAATTTTACAAATTGTTAAAAATGAATTTTAGAAGAATTTAAAATTGAATGAATCTGAAAAAGCAGAAGTAGCAAAGTAGATAGATTAAAAAAAAAATCAAACATGCAAATATGATCAGTTGAGAAAGAGAAAGAAAGGAAGAATGCTAAGTTCCAGTGTTTTTGTTGGCAAAAATGTGATGCCCAATCCCGTGTTTTTGTTTGGAAAGTTGGATTATATGATTTTTTTTTTTGAATTCAAATTTTAAGCTAAAATAAGAATTGAATCCAAATTTAAAAAATCTAGATTGTGAACCAAACACCTAATCTCCTCAATCCAAGTTATTTCTTGAATCCATATCTGAATTGCAAACCAAACAAGACCTTATTAATTCGTTTTTTTTTAATTTGAAATTTGAGGGTCTAATATTTTTAACATAAATTGCCTGAAATAACTTTTCTTTTCTTAAAGAAATGATTTCAATAGCTCTAATTTTTATTTATTCTTGAAATGATATTTTTAAAGTGAATGGTTGCAATAGCTCTAACATTTTTTTCAAATGAGAGCAAGATGAAATTAGAGAGCTACTTGTTCTAATTGTTACAAAAGTATACGTAGTTTTGAAGCTTCCCTTTACTTGAGAGATGAAAACTATATATAATTGAAGTACATGGTATTAGTTTTAATTAAATAATTTATTGAATTAATAACTATCAACAATTGAGATATTCGATATTGATTTTAAATCAAAAAATTATTGAATCATTTATTATTTACAACTAACATACTTAATATTCGTGTTCAAAATTTAATTCAATAAATCATTGACTAAGAATTTTTTTTATTGAATTGATAAAACTCATATTTTAATTCAATTAAATATTGAATATAGGGAAATTTTATTGAATTAATAAATTAATGATATTTTTGTAATGTTAGCGAAAACGATTAATTTATGTTATAAAAAAATGTAATTTGAGGAATTATGAAAAAAGGGCAGTCCTTCAGCTTTTATTTGTCTCTTTTTCTTCAAAAGTCTAAACTCATTTTGAAATAGATCACAACAAACAACAACCAACCTATCATAACTTTGACCATCTAAAAGAGCCCAAAATCATACTTCCACCAATTAACCCAAATGGGCTTCCTAAAATGAACATCTAAAAGAGCCCAAAATCATACTGAAGATATTTTAATTCCACAAACCTAACTAGTTCATAATAATCTTTTTTTTTAGTTTTATTTATTAATTTCTTTATATTATAAATATCGTTTACAAATAATTTTTTACTTGTCTATTATCTATCTAATTATAATCAATACTATAAACAGAGCCGGCTTAGGGGTGGAGCAATTGGAGCGATGGCACTGGACCCCTAAATATTGGGGGCCTCAAATGTGTATGGTATATATATAAAAACTAAAAGCATATTCCTTCATGCTGTAAAATAAAATAAAAAAAACTTTAAGATTATATCAATGGCCAAATGAAACCTAGAAAAAAAGGCCTCTAGATGAGATCAGGAAGATAAAGGTATAAAAATTAAAATTTCTCAATAATGTAGATCGAAAAATGGGAAAAAGAGGAAAAAAATTCCTAAAAATAAAAAACCTAATTGGAAAAAGAAGGACGGTGGGAGAGATCGGAGAACGTGAAAGAGAGAGTCTCAAGATCGATGTGGGAACGCAGCGTTAGACACTTGACATTTTCTTTTTAACTTTTTTTAAGTTCTTATTAGGAAAGAAAATATTGTAATCATTATCATCAAGATACAATTTTTTAATTTTGAATTTTTGTAATTTTTTTATATTAAAGTTATATGTTAGAGGGCCCAAAAATATTTTTCGCACCGGACCTTTATTTTCTTAGAAACGACCCTGACTATAAATTACATGTTTTTTCAATACAAAAAAATAAATAGTTTATAATTTACTAATATTTACTTGACTTGATGTTTAACAATTTAGTTGAATTTTTTTAGAGAAATTTTAAAAGATGATATTTTTTCATGAAGAATCAAATTGTTACAAATTCTCAAATCAGGTTTTGAAGACCGGTTTTAACTTGAAAATGAACTTTTTACCAATAATTAACACAATGAATATTACCTATATTTGATAAATGTCAGTACTGATGGCATTTGATTAATTCGGGCATTATAAATGGCTATTCTATTTTTAATTAAGTATGTTTTTCATTCATAAAAAAAATCTTTAATAAGTAATATTACTTAAAAAAAATCAATTTATCTTTGAATCATAAAAATAAAACTTAATAATGTCACAATCATCTTTCACTTGTTCCTTTTATTGTTTTTTTTTCATTATTAGATTATTAAAATTAAGATTTTAATGCGCACAAATCATTATAATTTCTTTCATTTACTCTTTTATTTTAACTAGTTTCTACTACATACGTTCCATGCATTTTTCTTCTCAAAATTTGAAATTTACTAACTCGATAGTGAATATAAGTTTTTTCGTTTCTTTATTCTATGAAATAATTTTTTATTTGTTCAAATTCCATAAAATAAAATAAAATCTTTAAAATGCAACACATTAATTTATAATTTTAAGGATAAAATACAAGAATGACCCATGCACTTTCACCCAATTTTAAATATGACCCTTACACTTTATTTTTTTCAAAATACACCCCTGCACTTATAAATAACCCATCATTTATTAAAAAATAATCAATTTTTAACATTGAATTATAGATTTATTCATTTTTTTTATATTTTAATATAATATTAATATTTATTAACCTTTTTAATTAATATGGGGTCAAAAAATCATCAATTTTTAACATTGAGTTATAATTTTATTCATTGTTTTTTACATTTTAATATAATATTAATATTTATTAACCTTTTCAATTAATATTGGGTCAAAAAATTGGGACGTACTAAAGTTTGTGCCTAATTCGTGGTTTGACTCTTAATTGATTCAATTTGTAACAAAACGAAAAGTATAAGTCAGGTGCTATTGTAAACATATCTATGAGTATATTATTATTTTCGAATGAGATGGTGATTTTTCTACCCAATATTAATCATAAATGTTAAAAAATATTAATATTTTGTTAAAACGTAAAAAAAAAACAAAAAAAAAAGAATGAAATAAGATTTCAATGTTAAATTGGATGGTTTTTCAATAGATGATGGCTTCTTGATAAGTGCAAGGGTGTATTTTAAAAAAAATTAAGTGCATAGGTCATACTTGAAATTGGGTGAAAGTGTAGGGGCCATTCTTACATTTTACCCTAATTTTAAATCTTGCAGTATCAAGTCTCTTTTCAATTATTAAAATTA
Source organism: Gynostemma pentaphyllum (assembly GCA_028015215.1). Lineage (NCBI taxonomy): Eukaryota > Viridiplantae > Streptophyta > Magnoliopsida > Cucurbitales > Cucurbitaceae > Gynostemma > Gynostemma pentaphyllum. Next base: position 67,531,246 of record CM051355.1, on the reverse strand, counting down.
AAATAACTGTCAATTTTAATTTTATGTTAATGATTTATCAAATTTATATTCATTCTTGCTTAATTATTATTTTTAAATCGTTTGTTATCTAAATAAGGATTTGATTTTTACTTTTTGATTCTTATTTTTTTTAATACTATTTTTCATAAAAGGAATAAATTTCAAAATTACTTTTTTAAAAACGTATTTATGTTTTACTTTAAAAATTAGATTAAGATTTTAAAATATAGATTAGTGAAGATTTGTATAAGTAATCTTTTTTTTAATATATTTTTATATTTTATAATCTATCGTGATTTTTAGTTTTTGAATTTTTTTTTAAAAAAATGGAATTTATTTACTTATAAATTAGTTTGATATCTTTATTTTAAAGTCTTAAAAATTAGTTTAGATAACAAACTTGACAATTATCTCATGAATTAAATTAAATTAAAAATCTCCATTTTTTTATTGAAGTTCACGCCCGCCCATGTATTTTTCCATTTTTTTTATCAGCTTTTTATTAAATGCAAATTCCAAAAAGATAAAAATTCTCAGATAACATATTTCACTAAAATGACAATTTTTTTTATAAATCATCCAAATAACAATTTAGCAGTTAATAATTTTATTGAACTATTATTTTATGGTTATTTTGCCCCAGTTCAATAATTTTATTGAGTATTTTTATATTTTTGAAAATCAAATTTATTTATTAATAAAACTCATTATTTTTTACTTTAAAAATTGATTAAATTTTTAAAATATAGATTACAGGAATTGTTTGTTTAGCATGTGTAATTTGTTAACAATTTAGAGGGTAGTTTTATCTAAAAATATTTTCCCAAATTCTTTACTTTTTAATATAGTATAGATAATTAAATAGTTTAATAGTTTTAAAAAATATTAAATAATATATTTGATAACTTTTGAAAGTGTTTGCAAATATTTTAAATAAATATTTGATGGAGAATGAGTCGGGAGATTGAGGTTGAAATTTAAAAGTAAATAAGAAAAAATAAATTTGACTGAGTTAAGATTAAAGATTAAATAATATATTTGATAACTTTTGAAAGGGTTCCCAAAATCCCTCTTGATTGACAAATTTTAATTTGAATTCCTTTTTTCATTTTATCAAATATATTATTTGAAATTTGAGATTGAGGTTGAAATTTGTTAATAATTTAAACGAAAAAGTGATGTTTGTTGCTTTCGAAACAAATAGGGGAGAGACAAAATTTCAAATACTTCTCATTTCCCCCTTTTTCATTGCTTCAAGTTTTGGTTCATTGAGTAAAAGCCTTATCTTGCATGCAAGGGTTTTAAAACTAAACCATTTTCCAAATACTTCCCCTTCCATACTTTATTTTGCTTTTACTTTTAACTCTTTCCGTTCTTGTTCTTTTGATTAATATTGAATTGTGGTATGGTTTTAAAATCCCAAAATCAAGAGATTAAAAAAAAAAATATCGAATTCCTCCTTTAACACCACAAATAGCCGTAGATCCCCCTCCCCTTTTGGACTTCATTGTTTGTTTTGGCTGATTGTGTTTGCTTAACAAAAAGCTTATTATTTATTTTTAGATAAACTTGTGTGTGATGTAAGATTAATAAAAGCTTATACATTTTTACTTATTTAAAGTTTTGTCATCTCTGTTTTAATATATATATACATAGACTTTTGTTTATATAGATATATAAAGAAGAAGAAAAAAAAGACTTTAAAAACACAACAGACTTACAAGTGTGTTTTAAGAAACTTAGAAATGCAGTAGCTTTTGATTTGAATTATATATATATATAAACTTTTTACTTTAATTTCTCACCAAACCTCAATTGACCATTTCTTTTTCAAGGCCTGGGCTCGTGTCGTGTTTTTATAAAATATTCTAATTTTAGATGTTAGTTTGGGTTTTAAACGTGTTTGAAATTGAATTGTTGTAGGTGGTGTTTGAATCGGTAATCGTGACTTCGGGACAGTTTGTGTTTTGAGGTTATTTGAGAAGGTGAGTAAGAATGGTAATTGGAAAGAGGGATTGGAAATGGCCCCAATTTTTAAGTGGCTTACTTGTATGAACTCTCATTGTTTCATTGACTGTTTATGTTCTATTAAAGTGTTTGCATATTTGAAATTCCATAAAAACTCACTTTAGTTAGGTCGTACTTCCATTCTGCTGGAAAGAGCATTTCATGGTTTTGATTGCATCTAGTTTTCGAAAACCCAGGGTTGTCGTGCCCCATATGATTACGATTACCTTCTTTGTGCCGCTATTTAAGTATATTAATGTGTTTGATTGAATTGTATGCTTTATTTGGTTATTGTTGTTATGAATGTGGGATGTGAATTGTTAAAGTAATGGTGAATTGAAAGAGAAATTTGGCATGTGCTGCCAAGAATGAACAAAAATTGCATGTGTTTGAGAATGTAGGATTGTATTTCTTTCTTGTTGCTACGATCGAAAGGCGTAGTCATCTGGTCCCTGATAAAGTGAGGCTAAGGATGTGTTCCAAAGCTAGGATATATTACGTTCACTAATAAATTCCTAGGCTAGATAGGCCAACGCCTTGTTATTTTATTATTGAGCCACGATCTAAGATGTGTTGCTATTTCGATGGACCCAAACAAGAAAAAATACAACACCGCATTCTATGTTATTGTTTGTTTAAAGTGAGCGACACTGAGGCGACATGTTTACTTGGAAATTTTCCCATATTATTACCTACCCTAACCCTCTTTTCCAATGAGTCAAATCGCCTTCCCCTCCCCCTTCATTATTATATTATATTAATGCAAAGATTTTTGTTTTGAAATAATAATAATAGAAAGATCAAAATATAGTTTTGCTATAATATTTGTGTTTAAAAAAATTCCAATCTTCAGTTTGATAGCTTTTTGTGATTATTTTATATCTTAATATTTTGTATTTAAAACAAATTTTTATTTTATCTCTCTACATAAATATATTTCTAGTACAACTTGAAGAGAAAAAAAATCAAAATATAGTTTTAATCTAAAAATTATGGTTAATTCAAAACTTTTAAATCATTAGTAACTAAAAACGTTAATGGCGTACATCATATCTAGTATTTTAATGATAATAAATTCTTTTATTTATAAATGGTTTTGATCAGAGTTCAAATGAATAAATTATAGTTAAAAGAAAATTAATAACTTTGAATGGGAGAGATGTCATTGTAATATTTTGCCACCAGAGATGGATGATTTATCATTACAAATTAGTTTTAAATTGATTAATAGTAAATTGAATTGACAATGAAATAGTATTTTAGACTCAAATGAGATGATGGGTTTATTATTATAGTAAGAAAGCTCATTTAATAATGGACTAATAAACCAAACCCATTTGTTTTTATGAATAATATGGATTATAGGTTTAAAGGTTGAAAGCCCAAAGCCCATTTAATCGCTTTGTATTTTTTTTCTTTCTAAAATTTTATTAATATGAAAAAGGAAAAAGAAAAAAGGTTGACTTTCCCTCACTCGTTGAGTCGGTCGCTGGCCTCCCTTTAATTTCCTTCTCTTTCTCCTTATTCTTCTTCAATCTGATTGTTAAAAACGATTACCCTAAATTTAATTATTTTTTATTGAAAAGAATTAACAAAAATGTAGTGCATTAAAAAAGATTTAAAAATTAGAAATTTAAGCTGAAAAAATGTAATTAGAATAATATAGTCTCTTGTTAAGTGATTGTCCATAAAACAATGTTGTGTATTTCATCAATTTCTCAAACTTGTTTTGAAATTCTCACATTTTGTTTCAATTATGTTTCTTAAACGTAAGTTGATTATAGGGGACAACCATATTGAGGCGGCCGTCTTAAATAATCTTTTTTTGGTTAAAAATCTCATAAGTCAAAACACATCAACAACCTACCGAATCATCGATACATCAACCAAAATCACAAAATGTGGCCTTTAAATCAAAGGAAACAAATGGTATTTAGGGCGATTTCGCAAAATTGAATTGAAGCTTGCTTTATGTTTGGTTTTTGAAAAATGAAGGAGAATAATTGAATGAGTAACTGGGATCGGAAAGACTAGAAGGCTTTTAAAAGAGAAGAAAAATGCCCATGAATAATAAGTTTGAAAAAAAAAATTGTGATTATTTTATAGTTTAATATTTTCTATTTAACACAATTTTTTATTTTATCTCTCTACATAAATATATTTCCAGTACAATTTAAAAAAAAAATTCAAAATACAATTTTAATCTATAATATAACAGTTTATGGTGAAAAAGAAAATTAGAAGGAAAATCCATCTATTTCTTAAGCCAAATAAAAAGGGTGTGGGTATGAAAAAAATCAATAACATATGATTATTTCAAATGTTTTAGGAATTCAAAACTTTTAAATCATTAATAACTAAAAACGTTAATAGTTTAAATTATACAAAGTATTTTAATGATAATAAACTCTTTTATTTAATAACGATTTTAAAATTTTGAACCGACCATAACTTAGAGTTTGAAATGAGAAAATATCTTGAATCACCAAAATCACAGTTCAAAAAAAGAAATCATGGCTAAAAGAAAATTAACAGCGTTGAAGGAAAGGAGTGTCATTAGAAAAATTTGGAACCACAAACAAGGGATGTTGATCTATTTGAGAAAATGTGACATGGAGCTTATTTGTATTTTACTAATAAAAAAACATGATCAACCAACAACTAATGAACATCCTCCAATAGAACAAAAATAGATGGTGACATATGATAGTAAAAGACAAATACATTTATGAAAACCGTTAATAGAAATATGATAGGAAATAAAGAAATAAACGAGGGAAAAATGGAATACAAGCTGAGAGTGTGGGAGGGAGGAAGCGAAAGAAGGTTGGTTTTAAAGAAGAGAACAAAATATGTTACTGTGTTGAAATCTTTTCTATATATGAGTTTGGGATTGGGATTTCTTCTTTTCTTATTCAAAGAAAATTGAAATTTTGGCTGACACTTTTTAATATTTCCAAATCAAAATTCCTTCTTTTATTTAAAAATCTCCATCTTTCATTAAACAGAGTAATTATCACTTAATCATCAAATATTAGTATTAACATTAGTTCCCTTATAATGCAAATAGATATCGTTCAATTAATTTAAAATAACCTAAGCTTTCATTTTAGCAAGAAAAAAAAACTTTTGGCAAAATGTAAACTTTCCTAATTAAATTAGAAATATATGTCATACTTAAAATATGAATGTATCTTAATTTTATTAAAATTAACCGATAAATGATATAATTTACAATTATATTAAAAAGTAGGGGTATTTTAAAATAAAAATAAAATATAGGGGGTATTATTTAACAATAATCTAAACTATAGGTATGTGTTTTTTATTTAATTAATAATAATTGGAAAAAAAAAACAAGGAAAAATTGAGCATGGAAATAAAAAAAAGAAAAGAATGTGTAGTTAATTATGAAAAGGAAGTGAAGTAAAAGACAAATATATAATAAAGCCCAGAAACACTACCATACTAGGAAGCTGCTAAAACAGTTACTTTTTTTATTTCTGAGATAGGAATCTCTGCTCTTATGCCTATTAAACCACATGAAATAGTAATAGTAATATCTATTTCTATTTCTTTCATTTCCACGTCTCTCTATTCATTCCTATTCAAATTTTCCTATTATTCTGTATTTATAGAGACTAACTATCAACTAATCATCAAAATATTTGTATTAGTATTAACATTAATTCCTTTATAATACAAATAGATATCACTCAATTAATTTAAAATAACCTAATCTTTCATTTTAGCAATAAAATAAATAAACTTTTGATATAAAGTAGGCTTTCTTAATTTACACAGAACTACCACTTAATTAAATATATTCTAATTAAAAACTATCTTTAATTAAGTTTTTAATTATAATATATTTACTACTAGTACATAAAAATTATTTCTTGAATGTCAACTTTCATAATTTATTGAAAGTCATACAAAATATGAAATTCATCCATCCATAAAAGTACTTTAGCAAAAAGTTATACATAAGGTGAATAATGTAAATATATCAAGTATGATAAAATAACCTAAAATCCATAAACATAAAGTATATTCGATTATAGAAATCTATAGAAACTTTTATTAAATATAAACCGAGGTTAAACAAAACCCCAACAAAAACTACTACGAAATAAAAAAAAAAAAACAATATGAAGACGTCTGCTCCATCAACCTAAAAAAAATACATAATATGTCATTTTTACAAACTATTATATTATTTAACATAAAAATCATAACGGATTAAAAAAGATCAGTGTTTTACCATAATAACTTTGTCAATGGGCCATGACAGTCGGTATGAAAGTCTCATAACTGAAAGTCCCAGAACTGGAGTATGTGGTGTGCTTTTCCTTAAATTTCTCAGTCAGTCCCTATAATTTCCAGCATAAGAACCAAAGTTTTAGCAAAATGTTAAGGAGGGCCACAGAAAGCTACCTAAAATGAGAAGAGTTTATATCACAAATTTAAATTTTGATGCTAGAAAATCAAGTTGAAGTCATATAAGAACTTTAAACAGTAAGGTGTAAAAAAACATTGCATGCTAAAAAATAGTGAATAAGAGAAGATAATTTATCATGCTAAAACAACATGGCAAGTGACTACGTGATAAAGTCAACAGAGTGTAACAAGCATTGAGAGTTTTCACAGGTAGTAATAGTCTTATAGATGGCTGGAATAAAATCATGAACTAGGTTTAACAATCAACACTAAAGCTACCAAACTGAATGCCAAATATTTGGATTAAAATGTCGTGAAAATGAGATATACTGACAAGTGATAAGGAGGCAGACACATACAACTTTAACTGTAAGACAACACCTGTAATTTGCAAAAGAAAAAAAACAATAAGAGCTTTGATTTAAAAAATTTATACAGTGAGAAAGGTAAACATACTCAATGAAATTATTATATTCGATGGCCATGCTTTTCCCTCCAGTTTTGTCAAACTTAGACACCAACAAGTCCAAAACCACATGTGAGACTACAAATCTCAAACTGAAAAAGTGCTTCTCGCAACTCATTGGGATCAAATTTTCCACTTCTATCTCTATCAAATCTCTCAAAAATGGCCTTAACATAATAATGCAAAAGATACTTAGAATCATTGAATAATCAACAGATGACTTCGTCTTCGGAAAAAAATTAAACACACGACCTACCCTCTTGCTCTGAAGACCATAGAACAGATCAATGAACTGCTTGAGTCCAATATTGCAGGAAGAGAGATGCAAAAGACATTGTCAATTGGAAAGATAAGAACAAGATTTTGAGATGAATTCACAAGATAGAATATCTTATATATATTAGAAATATTCACTCTATAAATTCCAAGGCTGGCTCAAAATCAAATGGACAGATTAGTACCTGAAAATTAAATCAAACGCTAGGATTGCAATGATATCATTATTTTAATTCATTCAAAAAATGATACTTGCATATTAACAGAGATAGTAGCTAATAACCCAAAAAGCTATCAGAGTTTGAAAAACCATATTTTATTTACTCAAATTTGAAGGTAATGAAATTTTGGGTCTCACATTTTCTTACCCAAAATGACTTAGAAAATTAACAAACCCAACCCAATCGACCCAGAGGGTTGAGTTATTTAGTTTTTTTTGGGTTACCGGGTCATTTGAACACCCCTAATTTCCATCCTTAAGTTTGGCTGTTGATTGTTGTTTTCAAATTTCACAATAGAATTCATTGGAGATTTATCAGTAACAGATGTTGAAATCTCTGTTGCATAAAATGTTTCTTGTGATTATTACTATACTTTTGAAACAGAAAAACAGAATCCAATAGAAATCTATTGTTTAAGGCTATGCAAGTGTTTTACCTGGTTTTTTTTTTCAATTGTTTGAAAAATGAGAACTGTCATCTAAAGCTACAACATTAATTCTCTATCAATCTTTTGCAAAAAGAGAAAAGGAATAAAGGGAAAAAGAAAAGAACAATATCAAACTACATAAATGTTATTCTTTGAAAAAAAGAAGAAGGTAGAATAGACAATGAGTCTAGTCTGCTTCACGCTTGATAAGAGGTGCAAATACATTATACTGAAACATGAAAAACAAAATGTCAACTTAAACCCCAGAAACAGAGCCTAAATTTTCAAATAGATTTAGGGCTTTAACAAACCTGAATTGGAGTAATAAAAAAGTGGCGATGAAGGGAGAAAAAGTTTTCGTGAGAGAGTGAGCGAGACAGAGACTTTGTCTTCTTCGTGAGATAGAGTGCGCATGTGATAGAGACTTTGATTAGAGAGAGTATTTGTCGTCTAAAAGACAGATGGCCTTCTTCTTCATTTTATTCATATACAAAATAGAATAGGTTAAAATTAAATATAGAAACAATATAATTTAAAGGCTTAACAATTAAATGAAGTCAGGATTCATATAAGTGGCTTTAACAAAAAAGTAAAAGACAAAAACAACTCAGAGTTAAAAGGAATCTGACACAAAAACTTAATCAATGACTATGATATTTGGAAACTTCTAAATTTAAAAAGCATATGATAAGAAGGGTGGATGTCCTAACACATTAATTCTCAAAGACAACGTTTAAATGGTAACTAAAACAAGATGCCCAACAGTATCAAAAAATTGTAATATAAAAAACTTCCCTAAGAAAACACAATTAAAAATCTAAAAGCAAAGTCAGGGAATCAAAATACAATAACATGTGAACTGATAAGGCATAAACACATATGATAGGCTGATAGATTAAGTGAAATTTAACCTTTTATAGGTATTCCCACAATTCGAATCAAAATCAAGCTTACAAGTCACAAGTTAGAACAATGGTAAACATTTTAAATGTTGACAGTTTCCTACCCAAAAAAAAAATCACTTAGTCAAGTTCTTAATTGAGACATGCTACATCAAATTTCAAGCCTCAAGATCATTCATCAGAGATTTTAGCAACTGATTGGATGGGGGAAAATGGGACATTCTCTCAGGCAGATAAGGAAAAGAGAAGTTCTTTACTTTTTTTTGCTAGAAGACATTATACACAAAGAATATGAAATAGCTTCCAAAAAGCATGGTTAAATGACTTAAAGAGGGACACTTCCAATGTGTTCTCTCAACAAGAAGGGAAGAACCTTGTAAAGGTAGAGGTTTCATTCGAGATGATCAAATAGTCTCTTTTTTCCAACTATTGTACTTGAAAGATAGACATTCAAGGTTTTTTTTTTAAAAAAAGAACATTGATTTTGATTATTAAGTGAAAAGGTGAAAAAGTTACAATTTCCAAACTACACAAACTAGAAGGAAATGGTTATGCTATGATACAACTTATTGAAGGACATGTCTCTCCGACATTTCATTTGGAGGGGGGAAAGTTCAAAGATGCAACTAAATGCACATATAAGCAACAAAAATCAACAAGTAAGAAATTTGAATGAGAAAAACGACAAAGATAGAGAAGCAAAAAGAAGAGAAAAAGACCACATACCAAGGTGTATGAAGAGACAAAATGACGACATCACCATTTTCCACTCTATCAGTACATCCCTTACTATTATCAATGGAACCTCCATATACTTTAATTCCATGAAATAGCTGCTTTATTTTGTCACTACCACAGAATGATCCCTATACAATAAAATGAAATGTACCAAAAAAAAACTATATCATTTGCCGAAAAATCAAAGCAAAAAGCCAATAGAAACAAAATGAAAAACATGTCAATAAATGAACACTAAAACGAGATGATGAGTAGTGAGTACGAGCTTTAGAAAAACACCATGATCCAAAAATACTGCTTCTTTAGTGCTCTCATCGACGATCCTGATTATCCACCATAAGAGATGACAGATGAAAGAGAACCCATCAATCGATAGACTGAGAATGGAAGGGCTTGACGAACGATTTATTCTGAGATCAAGAGTGAGATCGAGAGATGAGGGGTTTTGTCTGAGATCAAGAGCGAGAACTGGGCAGTTTCTCTTGAGAGAGATTTTGTACTAGAATGAGAGTGAGATCTGAACGAAATTGAGAAAGATTTTGTATGCGATCGACGATAAAAATGAAAACAATTTAGGATAAACGCATCTGAGAAATACGGTAGACAACTCTTTTCCTTTCAGCCAATAAAGGGAGATAAACATAGACTAAAAAGTAAATGGAGATAGGAGCGGGACTTTTTAGCGCCGAAATTTTAAAGGGAAATAATAGCGTGTTAAATGAAACGTTGTAAAACAATGCTATAGAAAGCACTATTTGTTGTAGTGAACGAATCTTTTGAAAAGATATTACTTTTTACATAATATCAATACTAATTTAATCGTGACGATAACAAAGCTCGTCATTAGAGGATCAAAAGAAGTTTCATTCAAACTAAAATATGTCAACATACTCAATTCACAACTTACAAATGTGCCTAGAAAATTCATTACAAACTAAAAGGAACTAAACTATCCAATTCAATAACAAACTCTATCCAATTCAGAGCCTCAACAATCTTCAATCAAAATTTAAAATAACCAACAAACCCCATTAAAATCTCACAAAATTAGTCCACCTAACTTGTCTGTCATCAATTTTCTATTGAGCAGGTTGTCCTTGCATCATCTGCAAATACAAGAGAAAAACCATTCAATACATTTTTCATATAAAACTCCAAACTTTGAGTTCCACTATGCTTAATCCAAAAAATATGCAACTTAGAACCAAAAACGCCACATCATAGACCAACAAACTTCAAACATTTATTAGTGCAAGGAAACAAGCCAGGGCAAACATAATGGATAAAAGGTGAGCTTAAAAGTTCATAATACAACAATGAAAACTAGATTTCAAGCCAACGATGTCATTTGCAACCCAGAATAACGAGTACATTAATGCTTAGATACAACTATACTAGTCATGCTAACATGTAAAATACAGTAAACGGAGTACCTTGCACTATATGACGATTCTCATAATATGTTGTTCTTTTGGCACACCATCACCTGCAACATTCACATAATAAATCTCATACTTTTGAAAAGTTTCAAAATAATAATAATTGAAATGTCCATGACACTCATTATAATTTCCATGGCAACAGACAAGGAGCTAATACATACTAACAAAAAAATCATTTATGTAAGTAATGGAAGTTATCACTCAAGAAAGAATAATTAGAATTAGAGCTTGAAAGAGAGAGGTAGCCGTCCAATTATCCAACTTACTTGTGTTAACTTCATCACCTACCAAGTGAAAAAAAGCTACACTTGAAGATCTTGAAAAAATCTAAAACACGAGAATGGCAATGTAATGTCTTATCTCTTGAAATAAAGATAGTTAAACTAAATGTTTAAATAGAAAGAGCGGGTTATTTCAAATTTTATGTTTGTCAGTCGAGATGGAGGTGAGATAGTTTCAAAAAGTATCTCACCTATTACTCTAAAGGATAATTCATTACTAATATCAAGTGCTTGGTGACAATCCTTTGATATCTACAGAGAAGGATAAACAACGTAGTACGTCAAATAAAACAATGATCTCATCAAACAAGTTGGATTGAAAATATAATGTCAACCACTTTGGGGGAGGGGGAGAGGAACCAGTTGAATGCAATGGTCAAATTAACAATGATAAAGCATGTCCTAAACATCAATTTCAACCCATAAAATAGTCCACATCGTTGAGCATATCAACCAAATTTAGAAAGAAGTAAGAACAATTGAAAAAACTACTGAAGTGTTTAAATATCTATTGTTTAAAGGCAATTTACACAAACCAAAGGAGAGTTCTCTTACACTTAAAAGTTAGTCAAAATTTTCCTACACTCTCATACGTGAACAGAGAAATTCACAAATCTTAAGTTTTAACTTTTGGAATTTTTACTTTTTAGGTATACTTAACACAATAAAACAAACACAAGTTTTCAAAACAAAACTTAAATAAAAATAAAATAAAATCACAATCAACCTGCTTGAATATCGCTTTAGACAACACCGGTTTGCACACTATCACTTCATTTGCAAATCAATCTTTGAATCATGAATCAAGTTTAACAATTCGAACAGTCATTCAATGATTTCCAAAGCAATAATCCATTATATATAAAAATTCCAATCAAAACATACTTGAAAAATTCAAATAAACTTTGACAGTTTACAATATCCACAATCGTCTCTTCATTTTTTCAAGTTTAAAGTATCGTTAATCAGTGTTATCCCATCACAACTATCTTTTCTAGACTAATTTGAAAAATCCTAGCACGGTCACTAAAATCTTGCTCAAACCGATACAAGAAATTTCTTGATGTTACATCCATTTCAAAAGTTTAAATCACTGAGAGAACAAAAAAGGAAAGATTACAATAGAAGGATGGTAAAAATTAGGTGATCCTTGACATGAAAACATAGAGAACAAATGACTGGAGCCTTCATTTGAGCCCTAATTCTCAATTTAAGTCAAAGATGAATTAAAATTACCGATATTATCATCGATCTTATGCTTACTCCGATGAACATCGCACCTAATCGCTTCAAATGAACATCGAAGCACCGACTTTTGAATCGGGACGCACCGCCGCATAGATTCGCAATGGAAGAAACAGAGAGATGGAATGGATCGATCTTGGAGAATCGAATGAGTAATTTGTGAAAGTTGAAATGAGATTGTTTGGAGATATAGGGGGAAGATGAAGCTTTTTTCAATATCCTTCATAAGATAATATATATATATATTTCTCCAAGGGTTTTAATAATTTGTCAAAAACCTTTGAAAAAAGTAGTCAGATTTTTCAAAAACTATTATAACCTTTGTATTTTTCCAAGGTTTTCAATAAAACTTCCCATGTTATTACCTACCCTAACCCTCTTTTCCAATGAGTCAAATCGCCTTCCCCTCCCCTCCCCTCCCCCTTCATTATTTTATTATATTAATGCAAAGATTTTTGTTTTGAAATAATAATAATAATAATAGAAAGATCAATATAGTTTTGCTATAATATTTGTGTTTATAAAGATTCCATAAAATTTGTTGGTTCCAAGTTTTTAATCTTCAGCTTTTTGTGATTATTTTATATCTTAATATTTTCTATTTAAAACAAATTTTTATTTTATCTCTCTACATAAATATATTTGTAGTACAATTTGAAGGAAAAAAAAATCAAAATATAGTTTTAATCTATAAATTATGGTTAGTTCAAAACTTTTAAATCATTAATAACAAAAAACGTTAATGGCATACATCATATCTAGTATTTTTATGATAATAAATTCTTTTATTTATAAATGGTTTTGATCAGAGTTCAAATAAAAAAATTATGGCTAAAAAAATTAATGACCTTAAATGGGAGAGGTGTCATTGTAATATTTTGCCACCAGAGATGGATGATTTATCATGTCAAATTAGTTTTAAATTGATTAATAGTAAATTGAATTGACAATGGAATAGTATTTTAGACTCAAATAAGATGATGGGTTTATTATTATAGTAAGAAAGCTCATTTAATAATAGACTAATAAACCAAACCCATTTGTTTCATGAATAATATGGATTATAGGTTTTAAGGTTGAAAGCCCAAAGCCCATTTAATCGCTTTGTATTTTTTTTTCTTTCTAAAATTTTATTAATATGAAAAAGGAAAAAGAAAAAAGATTTGACTTTCCCTCACTCGTTGAGTCGTTGACTGGCCTCCCTTTAATTTCCTTCTCTTTCTCCTTATTCTTCTTCAATCTGTTTGGGAAAAAAAAGGTATTTTATTCTTTGCCCTAAATTTACTCTCTCTTTTTTTTAGTTTCTGTGAAATGATTGTTTTTTTTTTGTTTTTTTTTTATTTATCTCTTTCTTTCTTTCGTTAAACAGAGTTGATTATCAATTAATCATCAAAGTATTAGTATTAGTATTAGCATTAGCATTCCATTATTATACAAATATTATTCAATTAAATTAAAATAACCTAAGCTTTAATTTTAATTAAAAAAACAAACAAACTTTTGGCAAAAAGTAGACTTTCCTAATTAAATTAGAATATATGACATATGTAGAATATGAATTTATCTTAATTTTGTCAAAATTAATCGATAGAAGGATGTAATTTACAATTATACTAAAATGTAGGGGTATGATTTAACAATAATCCAAATTATAGGAATGTATTTTGCATTTAATTAATAATAATTAAAAACAAAAAACAAAATAAAGAATTGAGCATGGAAATAAAAAAGAGATTGTGAGGTAAAAAAAAGTATTGGGATAATAAAAAGAAAGTGAAGTGAAGAAAAATACATATTTGATGTTATTAATAGGAATAGTGCCTAAAAACACTAACTACCATAGAACAGAAACAGTTTCCTTTTTTCTATTTTTGCTATTACACCACAACACATGGTTCATTTTCTCAAAAGTAATATCAATTTCTATTTCTTCTATTCCAAATAAAAAAAAATTAAACAGACTAACTATCATCAAAGTATTAGTATTAATATTACCACTGAACTAAATATATTCTAATTAAAAACAAACTATATTTAATTAAATTTGATAAATATGATTTTTGGGTTTACGTTTATCACTAAAATATCAAAATATCTCATTTTTCTTTAGTAAGAAATATAGAGATTATGCCAACGAGAGCATAGCTCAATTGGTTAAACATCTACTCCTTGATTTGAGGTTGAAGTTCGAGTCATCCTCCCTCAATCTGATGTAATATCTATAAAAAAAAATAGAGAACATGTTTCTATTTTCTATTTTTAAAATAAAGAGAATAGAAGGAGGAAAACAAAAACAAAACATATTTTATACTTGAGAAAGAAATCTCAATACTGAATTAAAAAATAATTCAGTTGTAGAAATTCCAAAATTAAGAATAAAAACAAATCATATGTCAAATAGCCTTACTAGGAAAAATGGTTTTAAATTTAAGTTTACTTATATTATATATCTCTTCCTTTCTCTACCTTAATCTGGTTTTTGTTTCAATGTTAAGATGAATCAAAAGATCTAAAAATAAAAAATAAAAAGACGATTCTCTCATCATAATCAAGGGGAAAAAAATATTTATTTCTTTTTGAATATTTTTATTATTGTGTATTGATTAAATAGTTAATTATAATTACTTTGATAAAATAATTTAGTTAGGTTTGTTTTTATAACTGTGTTCACGTGATTAAATAGTTTCATTGTGAAATTGATTTTTTAAAATTTTCGTTAAATAGAATTTATCAATTACTTGTCATTTCCAGTACTTTTCACTTTGGATTTAGTGTTTTCAAATTGAAAATTTTAATTATTTGGTATGACTGAAATTATTAATTAATATTAAAATAATTAAGGAAAGAAAGCAAAAACGACCTCTAAACTATGGGTATTGTGACAATTTCTCCCTTAAACTTTGTTTTGGAGCGATTACCCCTTAAACATCCATGAGTGATTAAAATAGGCCCAATTATAACTTCAGTTTCTTTTTCCATTTCACTTGTGAGATAAGGCAAAAACAAAATCGATTCAACTTCTTCCTCTGTACTTTCTCCTTCATAAAGCTTAACACAATCTTCGAATTACAAATGCAAATCTCTTCCACCAATTTCAATTTTTTCCCATGTTATTATTACCTACCCAACCCTCTTTTCTCAATGAGTCAAATCGCCTCCCCCTCGGCCTCTCCCCTTCAATATTATATTATATTAATAGAAAGATTTTTGTTTTTAAATAATAATAATAGAAAGATAAACAAATTTTTTTCACTTTGTATTTAGTTTTTCAAATTGATTTTACCATTTGGTATTACTGAATTATCAAATTTAATGTAGCTTTGAGGGTGGATATAAAAAAGAAGTGTAGACATCAAATGATGAATATTGTACACTTTGTGCAAGTATTTTGAACCTTTTATAAATACTATAATGAAAAATCAATAAATAAAATTACTTTTCATGACTTTTGAATCTGAGAATTTTTTTTGTTTTTTTTAGATTAAAAAAAATTTCCATTCCGATTTGGTGTCTCGTTCTTATATTGATATATTGAGCTTGCTGCTTTTAAACCATCCGATTTAAAATCAACAATTGAGATTATTTATTGACTCCAATAGAAAATATCTCACTCATGTGTAAATGGCCCCACAATTATCTTCTTTAAAAGCTTAGTTATTCTCTCCCTCTATCTCTATCCATCCCATAATTATGAGTCAAAGTTGCCTCTCCATCTCCCTCTCCCTCTCTCAACATCACTGAAAAGTTAATTAGAAATATGTTTGGGGACCATGTTTTTTATCTGGAAGGAAAAAAAAATTGCTTAAACATTAGATAAATAACTTGTAATATGTTCATACAATTTAAACATTTTTATTCACTTTCAATAAATCTCTAGGTAATACACATCTACTAGTAAGAATAAAGAAACATGATCAACCACTAATGAACTCCTCCAATGAAGAAATTACTATGAAAACAAAAATAGATTGTGACAAATGCAAGTAAATAGTGTATATTTATAAAAAGAAAATGAAGACAAATACATATCTGAAATCCCTTAATAGGAATGTGAGAGAAATGAAATAAAGAAAGAGATGAAGAAAAAGTAGAAAGAAAGTTGGTTTTGAAGAGAGAACAAGACATGTTCCTGTTTTGAAATCTTTTCTATATTTGGGATTGGGATGAGGAATATAATTTCTTTTTTCTTATTGAAAGAAAAATGAGATTCAGACAAGTAAAGACAATTTTTAATTTCCAAATACTTTATCTTTCTTTTCCAAATACATTTATTTGGAATTTGAATTGAAAGTGAAATTCAATTTAATTAAAATTTTACCAAAGCTTTCATTTTAACAAAAAAAAACAAATAAACTTTTGACAAAAAATAGACTTTCTTAATTTACAAAAATTACCACTTAACTAAACATATTCTAATTAAAAATAAACTATCTTTAATTAAGTTTTATAAATATGATTTTTTTTTATCTAAACTAACTAATATAATCGTCTAAAGGGGTGAATATATTTACAGTTTTTCCCTTTATTCATTATTTTTTTCCTTCGAAAATGATTTTATCGTCATACAAATTATGTTAATTTTAAATATAACTCCCTCAGCCACAGCTTATAAAACTTATTTACTTAATAACAAAGATGTTGCTTAATTTCACATAATGCTTTTGACTATACTTCATATAGTGTTAAAAAGGGAGACGTCTATTAATATTTTTTTATTTTTTCTTTTTTAAGATTAAAAAACAAAAATGTTAAATACACTTATGCACTTTGGGTTATTGTTAAATCATAACTCTACACTTCTTTGTCATAAAATACCACTACACTTTAGTAAAATCGCAAATCACACCCTTCAATCAACTAGTTTTATCGAAATTTAGACACATCTTTATTATATGCATACCATGTGTTCCAAAACATTTAAAAATTTTAAAAAATTTAAACATTTGAGTGTGATTTATAGGTTTTACATCTTATAATTAGCAAGAGTTTATTCTAAAATTTTACACATCTGTCAATTTTCTGTTGTTATTTTTCATGAAATCATAATATATATGATATACGTTGAATATAAATATATCTCAATTTCATTAAAATTAATCGATTGAATAATTGTGTGATTTATAATTTTATTAAAGTGCAGGGGTATTATATGATAAAAAAATACAGAGGTATGATTTAACAATAACCTAAAGTATAGGGGTGTATTTTGCATTTATCCCTAAAATAAATTGTCCATTCGAATTTGGTGTCTCGTTCTTATTTTTGATCTAGTGAGCATGCTATTTTTAAACCATCCAATTTGAAATCAACGAATGAGATTGTTTATAGGGTCCAATAGATAATCTCTTACTCTTGTGTAAATGGCCTCACAATACTCTTCTTTGGAAGCTTCCTCTGTCTCTATCTATTACCATAGTTAATGAGTCTCCTCCCTCTTCCTCTTTCAACATCATATTATTATAATGAAAAGTTAATTGGAAATTTTTCTTTTCGAAAAAAAATTGGAAGATAAATTTATAATATAATAAATTTATCAAAAATAGAATGTTAGATTTGAATATAGGACTCAATTTTTATTTATTTTTTAAAAATATTTTCATGACTCAATTAAAATAAGATTTTATAATAGGAATAATTTCATATAGGACCACGTTAAGAATCTCAATTTCCATAATGTATATGGAATATAAAAAATTTAAGATATAGTTAAATCATAGAAAGTGAGTAGTTTTTAATAGGGAAAACTGGGTATATAGCCCAAATTCAAAAAACCTAAAGCATAATAGCCCCAAAGAAAAAGATAAAACAAAATAACCCCAGGGTATTTATAAATGAGAATGAAAATACAATGATGCCCTTCTAAAATTAAGAAAAATAAATAAATAAAAAAGAGAAAAAGATTTGAATATACTAAAATCAAGTAAACATTAATATAAAAAAAACAATAAAAGAAAATAAGAGAGAAAATTTGAAATTAAAGGGAAAAAATCTTGTCAGATTTATAGGAAAAATTAAACCTGTACGGTAGGAAAACAACGAAGAAAACAAATTTGCAGGAAAACAACAAATGACAACGAAGAAGATGAGGGTATTAATAAAAATACTATACATTAATAAAAAGACAAACACGAAAAAAAAAAACAAAAAAATTACAATATATTAAAAAAACTAATAATATACATTAAAAACATTTTGTAAATAATCAATTTAAATAAAGTACATGATTCTAAATAAAACTGTACAATAAGGAATAACGAAAAAAACAAACTATATAATAAAAAAAGAGAAGAAAACTCACATAATAACAACAACAAAATTACAAAATATATTAAATAAACAAATACTATACATTAAAAATTAAAGTAAATAATAAATATAAATAAGGTATAGTATACGAAAAATAAAAGTACTTTAATAAAAAAAATTTTAAAAAAATGACAGTTGAAAAATAGTACAATATAATTGTACAATACAAAAAGAAGAAGAACCATATTCATGTATAGTATAATAAAAAAACTTATCTTTGCATGGTGAACGCTTAAAAAACGACAAGAAGAAGAAGAACCACATTCATATACAGGTATAATAAAAAACTTAAACTGTACAACGAACCCAACAAAAAAAAAAGAAGAAGGATTCATGTACAGTATAATAAATAAACGTATACTGTACAGCGAACCCAGAAAAAAAAAAACAAGAAGAAGGAGAAGAGAAGAAGAGAAGAAGAAGAAGAAGAAAAGACTTTCGACCTTGGCCATCCCGAAAGTTGCAGATCTAAGGAATCCGAAAATTGCAGATCTAAGGAATCCGAAAGTTGCAGATCTAAGGAATATGAAGAGATGAAAAGGAAGAAGAAGAAGAAGAAGAAAGAAAGAAAACTTAACGTCAACAAAAATCGAATCCATTGACAAAAAAAAAACTAAACGAAAAAACAACAGGAATGATGATAGACGAAGGGATGATACGAATAGAAATGAAAGATAATGAACCCTAAAAAATGATGAAACGTGAAACATCTATAGAAAAAGGAATAAATACAAATCCCACGATTTGTGGAAGAATTAAACCAATAATTAAAAAAATGCTGTAAAAAGATTGGAGAGATAATCATTTACAAAATCAAATCAACTGGACTAAAAATAAACAATTAAAAAAAATATTAAAAATTAAATAAGGGCGAAATGGGAATATATAAAAAGAAGATACTCTAAAAAGGCTAAAAAAACCAAACAAATTTAAGCGGCTATAAAAACATAGGGGTAGTCATTTTGGGCTATATAGTGGATTATCCCTTTTTAATAACGAAAAAAGTGGAACATTGATTGTGGTTTATAGATTTTATATCTTATTAATATAATAATTTATAATAAAATTCTACATATTTGTCAAATTTTTTGTGTATATTATTTTTCATGAAATTAGCATACATGACATATGTAAAATATAAATATATCTCAATTTGATTAAAACTAATCGATAAAAGGGTGTGGTTTGTAATTTTAATAAAATATAAGGATATTTTAAAACAAAAATAAGTGTATAAATATGATTTAATAATAAAGCATGCTCTTTAAAAGCTTAGTTATTCTCTCCCTCTATCTCTATCCATCCTATAATTATGAGTCAAAGTTGCTCTCCCTCTCTCAACATCACCTTATTATAATTATGAAAAGTTAATTGGAATTTTTTTTTAAAAAAATCGAAAGATAAAATAGTGATCAATCTTTTTCCTTTCCATATATTAATAAAATCACTTCAGATTATTTTCCCTTAAGAATCCGATTCTTTTCTCACTCTCAACATCAAATATAATTTCAAAAATGTCAAAATTTCATAGAAAATAAATTTTTGTTAATGATTGTATAAAAATATGGGTATTCTTAATATATTTTTTTGTAATTAATATTATAAATTAAAAAAAAATATAATAGTAACACTTTTTTTAATATTTATCAAATAATGAAAGAAATTAATTATATAAAATAATAAATTTATCAAAATAGAAGGTTTAATTTTAATATAGGTCTCAATTTTTATTTATTTACATGGCTCAATTAAAATAGGGAAAAATACACTTTTGATCCCTAAATTTTCACTTTACTTTCTATTTTTGGTCTTTGAGTTTTAAAACTAGACAATTTGAATCCTTAAGTTTTCATTTAGTTGTCTAATTGGTCCTTACCGTCATATCTATGTTAATTATTTAACAGAAAGTTGATGTGTCTGTTGTTATAATGATTGTGTATTATTTTATAATTGACATGGCATAAATTTATATTTATATGATGCTTATATGGAAAAAAATATTAAATTAAATTTATTAGAAAAAACAAAATCTTTAAATCCCTCATTTTTCGTTCCTTTTGTTAAACTTCTCTCAAGACATCTAAAAAAATCCATAAAATGCTAAAATAAAATCAAGAAATTACATCTTTCATCTTCCTAATCCTGAAGCAAAAACTCAATTTTTTTTTCTGTTATTTTTTATAAAAATAAAATACATGACATACGTAGAATATGAATGTATATCAATTTCGTTAGAATTAATAATTTTTTTTTTGTTATTTTTTACAAAAATAAAATACATGACATACGTAGAATATGAAATGTATATCAATTTCGTTAGAATTAATAAATAGAAGAGTGTGGTTTACAATTTTATTAAAGTGTAGTGGTATTTTAAAACAAAATAAATGTATAAAGTATGATTTAACCACCATTTGATGTGGAATTAATAGGTATGTTGAAAACCCAACTTTGGAAACATTGGATGCTGCTAAAAACAAAACATGTTCATGTTCGGAAATGGAAGCCGAGAGCGAAAGAGAGAGAATGGAAGATGCAAAAAAGAAGATAAAACAAAACAATATATCTGAGATTTGAATTGAAAGTGAAATTCAATTAAATTAAAATTACCTAAGCTTTCATTTAAGTTAAAAAACAAACAAACAATTTCTTGCCCCCAAAAAATAAAAGAAGATAAATATAGTTTGATTATAATTGTTTTCCTTTAAATATATTTATAAAACACTTCCAATTATTTTCCTCAATAATCCAGTTATCTTCTCACTCTCAAACATTAACTATAATTTTTTTTCAAAGGTCAAATTTTCATAATAAGTTTTTTTTTGTCAAGGATTTATATAAATATGGGGGTAATTTTAATTTTTTTTAGAACTTTAAAAATAATAATAATAATATCTTTTTAATATCTATTAAATTTTGAAAGAAATTAATTATATAATATATTAAATTTATCAAAATAGAAGTTTTAATTTTAATATAGGGCTCAATTTTTATTTATTCACAGAGCTCAATTAAAATAAGATATCTATAACAAACTTTAATCCCAAAAAAAAAAAAAAACTAGAAAAAAACCATCCATTTCCAGAGTCAAATAAAAAGGGATCTCAGTTTCCAACTCTCTCTCTCTATTTGTTATTTATTATTTATTTTTTTTATAAGAAAAGTTGTTTCTCTCTTTCCAAAGTGTCTATCAATAGCTCTTAATTTAGTTTTCTTAAACAAAAAAAAATATATATATATATAGATATGTATAGGTAAAAGTTGAAGTGGGTTTAATAAACATCATTTAAAATCATAAAAAATACAGATGTTTATAACAAAATTATTTTAATTATAAATATTTTCAAATAAATAAAATTAATATTTTAATCTATACAAATGGTTATTTTTCTTATTGAAATAACCACTCGAGTTGTTGATGTATTTGATAAAATATCACATGAGACTTATTTGTATTTTACTGATAAAAAACATGACCAGTCAACCATTAATGAACATCCTCCAATGGAAACAAAAATAGATGGTGACATATGATAGTGAAAGAAGCATAATTAAAAAAAAATAAAATGAAAAGACAAATACATATATGAAAAGGCTTAATAGGAATGTCAGGAAAGAAAAATTGAGGAAAAAGTAGAATGCAAGCAGAAGAAGGTTTGGTTTTAAAGAGAGAACAAAACATGTTTCTGTTTTCAAATCTTTTCTATATATGGGATTGAGATTGAGTTTGAAAATTCTTCTTCTTCTATCTGTCTTATTGAAATTCAGGCAAAGAAAATATATTTTATTTCCAAATTAAAATACCTTTCTATTTCTTTTGTTTTGATTTATTTTCTTTTTTCTTTTTAATTATCTTTCCTTTTGTTAAACAAAGTAATTATCAATTAATTATCAAAGTATTAGTATTAGCATTAACATTCCTATATCATACAAATATTACTCAATATAATTATAATAACATAAGCTTTGATTTTGACAAAAAAACAAACAAACTTTTGATAAAAAATAGATTTTCCTTATTAAATTAGAATATATAACATATGTAGAATATAAATGTATTTTAATTTTGTCAAACTTAATCAATATAAATTAAAATAAATAATCAAATTGTTACAAAATCTCAAATTTAATTATTTTCAAAGTAATTTTTATTACATTAATTTTAATTTTAATTATTGATTTTAAATCAACAAAGCTTAAAAGTAAAAGTTTGTAACTACTAAGTTTGTGAAATTAGTGAGATTACGTGTGTATCTTTTTTTTTTTTTAACACTATATGTATTATATGTGGAGTAACATCTCATCCGCCACGTCAGATACGTAGTTAGTGACTATGTATTCCAACCTTGAAAAGTCAAAAATAGATCATTTTACTAAATAAAATTTCATTTACACTATTTTGCTAATTTTTTTAATTACAACCCTAATTAACCACAACATTAGATGTGGAATTAATAGGTATGAAAGCCAAAGTCTGGAAACATTGAATGCTGCTAAAAACAAAAATATGTTTCTGTTTGAAAGAGAGAGGATGGAAGAAGAAGATAAAACAAAATAATATATCTTGGATTTGAATTGAAAGTGAAATTCAATTATATTAAAATTATCTAAGCTGCATTTTAGAAAAAAAATAAAAAACAAACAAACAAACTTTTGCCAAAAAAAAAAAATATCGTTGGATCATTTCTTCTTTTAAATATATTTATAAAACACTTCCACCTATTTTCCTCAATAACTCATTTCTCTTCTCACTCTCAACATCAAATATATATTTTTTTTTATGTCAAAATTTCATAATAATTTTTTTTTGTCAATGCTTTATATAAAATAGGATATTTAATTATTTTTTATTAAATATATATTTAAAAAAAAAACGAGTAACACTCTTTTTAATATAATTTATCAAAATAGAATGTTTAATATATATTGAATAATGAAAAAAATTAAGTATATAATATAATAAATTTATTAAAATATACAGTTTAATTTTAATATAAGACTCAATATTTATTTATTTACCGGGCTCAATTAAAATAAAATATTATGATAGGAATAATTTATAATCTATAACAACTTTAATCCCACCATTAGAGAAAAAGAAAATTAGAAAAAGTACATCTATTTCTTCTCAATACCGTATCCCAATTTCCAAGCATTTTTCTCTTTTTTTTTTTTTTAAATGAAAAGTTGTTTCTCAGAGAACATTAATTGCACACAATAGTCATAATTATGAGATTCTTTCACAACAAAATAGAGGCTACTCTACCTCCCATCATTAGCTCCTATTTTAGTTTTATTTAAAATATATATATTTTTTAATTTTGGAAATGCAGGCGAGAGCGAAAGAGAGAAAGATAGCAATTGGATGGAAGATGCAAAAATAAGATAAAACAAAATAGTATATTTGGGATTTGAATTGAAAGTGAAATTCAATTAAAATTACTTAGCTTTCATTTTAGTAAGAACCAAAAAAAAACTTTGGGCAAATTGTAGAATAGACTCTTCTAATTTACACAAAACTAACATTTAATTAAATATATATTCTAATTAAAACAAATATGTTTCCATTTTCCACTTTTAAAATAGAAAACCTCAATTCTAAATAAAAAAAAAAAAGGAATAACGTTAATAAGAAAATTGATTTTAAATTCTCATTTTGATTGAATTTTTCCTATAAAAAAAATATTAAAATGTAAGTTTATTATATCTCTCTTCCTTTCCTAACTTCACACTAATCCAGTTTTAGTTTTAGCGTAAAAAAAAGGAAGACCCTCTCATCATAATCAAGGGAAAAGAAAGTATCTTTCTTTTTGAATATTTTTCATGATTATGTATTGATTAAATAGTAAATAAATTAATTATAATTACTTTAATAAAATAATTTGGGTAGGCTTGTTTTTATAACTGTGTATTATTAAATAATTTGATTGTGAAATTGATTTCTTAAATGTTTTTCTTAATAAATTTATCAATTGGTTGCTATTTTTTAATTCTTTTAATTTTGTATTTAGTTTTTTAAATTGAAAATTTTAATTATTTGATATCACTACACTTATCAGTTTTAATGTTGGTTTGAGGGTGGATATTGAAAAAAATATAAACATCAAACGAACGAATGTTTTATATTTTTGTGCAAGTATTTTTAAACTTTTTCTTTTTGGCACAAATATTTCGAAACTTTTATAAATACTAAAACATGAAATTGAAGGAAACTGAAAATGGTTTAGATTTTTCTGAATTAAAACTATAATGAAAAATTACTTAGTTATTTTATCATGGCTTTTGAAACTGAGATTCGTTTTGTTTTTCAGATTAAAAAAAATCATTCATTCGGATTCGATGTCTCGTTCTTATTTTGATCAAGTGAGCTTGTTGCTTTTAAACCCTCCAATTTAAAATCAACCAATAGGGTTGAAGAGAAAATCTCCCACTCTTGTGCAAATGGCACTTAATTATTCTCTCCCTTTGTCTCTATGCATCCCATAATTAATGACTCAGTCAAAGTTGTCTCTCCCATTTTCAACATCATATTTTTATAATGAAAAGTTAATTAAAAAACTTTGTTTGAAAAAAAAAAAAAAATATGTATATATATATATATATAATCTGACCAATTTTTTTCCTTAAAAATTCAGTTCTCTTCTCACTCTCAAAATCAAATATAATTTTAAAATAAGTCAAAATTTTAAGAAGACACGTGATGGATAATCATTTCTATCCCAACTTACTAAAAAAAAAAAAAAAAGGAAATTAAGAGCTCTTCATCGTTCTCCATCTCTGTTTATCCTCTTCTGGAAAAAAAATTATCGAATCATTTTCTCAAACAATTTTCTGAAAATGGTATTGCTTTTGGTCTTTTATTTTCGGTTAAAACTTCTTCTTCTTCTTCACTTCTTCTCCTTCTCCTTCCTCCCTCTTTTTCGTCCTCTGTTTTTCTTTTTTTCCCTTCATCAATATGGAAGATATGGATGAAGAATTTTTTGAAACCAGAAGTGAATGTGAAGAAGAGGAAGAGGAAGAGGAAGAGGAAGTGGAAGAAACTAGGATCGATATCCCAAGCGAAATTGAAGAAATTCCAGAGGCAATAGCAGAGCCAGTCGTGGAAATCACGGAGCCAGTCGTGGAAATTGTGGAACCAGTCGTGCAATCAGGTATCGTGCGGATTTCAATATGCAAATGGTTGTCTAGAATCACGATAATAATAGGCATATTTGCACAGGCTTATTTCTTTCTTCCAATGTTGCAATCGGGTGAAAAATTTTCGACATCATATAAAAAACGTGCCCTTACTCTCATAATTTTATCGGGGTTCTTTTCATAACTGCTTTCTCATATGAAGTCTGGAGGAGGAATATTACTCTGTCAAAGACTTGCATCCGCCATTACAAATTTATCTCTGCCATTATTCTAATTTTCTTCACCACATCACTTTCATCCAATGTCTCCTCAAACTTCCTTTCAATAATCTGGTTGACTTCCTTGATCATTACATGCATCTCTGTCGATTACTCCTTCAATATGGATAGTGGTTTCGGTTTCACCGAATCCATAATTACTCTAACTTTTGAAAAAATTCACCATCTTAACCATGACATTCATAAAGTTATCGGTTATTTTATTATAATCGTTTTAGCTTATATCAAATTCAAAATCTCCAAGAACTGAAACGTTGGGCTAAATATCTCAGATTATTTTGTTCTGTTCTTTTCTCTGTTTTGTTGGGCTAAGTATCTCACATGAGATTACTTTGTTTAGTTTACTGCCCTTTTTCTTATGCTTCCATTTTTATAATATATATTTATCAATTATTGGTTAATGTTTATTTAATGTTGAATATGTATGAAAGTCCTTATCTGAAACAAACTGATACTGTAATCTTTCATGTTAATGGTTCCAATTCTCCAAGGTAGACGAAATTCGGTTTCTGGCTAAAACCAAACCGAAACCGATAATTAGTTTGTGGTATTCTTTAGATCGAATAGAACCGAACCGAATATATGTTTCGGTTATCAAACCAAACCGATAAACGTTGGGCTAAAACCAAATCGGACCGATAAAGTTTCGGTTTCGGTTTTTTATTGGGGACGTATTAATTAGGTATGATTAAAGGGTTTTTTAGGATTTTTTTTAATCCAATAATCTACTTAGAGTTAATTAAATATATGTTTTGAAAAAAAAAGACTAACCGATTGAGAGATGGGCTGGGAGAAAAAAAAAACTAAATACCAAAGTTTTGGGCCCAAATATTGGGCTGGCATGGAGGGAATGAGGGGGGGGGCCCAAATATTGGGCTGGCATGGCTTTTAAAATAGGGGAATTTTCATAACTACCCATTAGAAAAATTAGTTTTCAAATTTACCCTATGTATGTAAAAGTTATCAAAATTACCCTTAATTTTACACATGGAGGCTAGCCAATTAAAGTTAGTGGGATGACTATAACTAACCATGGGGTAAAAATGAAAGTATCATAGGAGAGGGGGCATTTTTGATAACACACCTTAAATTTGGGGTAGATATGATAAAATTCCTTTAAAATATAAAATAGTTTGAAATTGCTTTGATTCAACCTTTCATGAAATTGTTGTCTTATGTTTTCTTAAACTAATTTAATAATAACGATCAATTTAGTGGAATTTAAAAAATTAAAATAGAATCATATAAAAATTCATTAACTTAACAATAATTTAAATTATAATCATAATATTATAGGAGGAAAAAGAATGGTTTGAATTTTCTATATGAAAATCAAATTTGGATTAAAAAAAACTCATATAAAAACAATAATATCAATTTCACTACTTTCAAGAGTTGAATTTATTTTTATTTTTTTTATAATTTTTGTCTAATGCCATTAGTGCTATTTGTCGTATAATTTTTTTTCATGTTCTATAGATTGCGTGTGTTTGAGGGGAGGCACGGAATTAAGGTGCAATTTAAAAAAATTAAACCAATAATGATGGAATCGAAATCAATTAAAATATATTGAAATTCAATATCTAGATAATAAATATAGTTGTTACTTTTGTTTATTTTCAAAACTAATTCTCATGTTAATTTCAATCTGACATATAATAAGTTTATTTTCAATTGTTTTTATTTTTTTATTTTTGATCGGTTTTGTGTCAATTCTAATCAAAACAGACATAAAGCGAACTAAAAATAATGGCCATAACATGTAATATATGCAATTATATAATTATTGATTAAATATTAATAACTATGAAAATAAAATCCATATATTCATTAGTAGTTTAATTTCTTAAAATTTACGTCAAGTAAGTATGAATATTTTTTTTAATGAATTTTAATCTATTTTATTTTCTTATGTTCAAAACTATTCTCTTTATATTGGTAAATTTTATAGATTTATGAATAGTAAAAAAGTGAAATTTTTTTATTGGAAATAATATTTATAATATAAAAAAAATAAAAATCTATTCAATTATATTATGATTTCAAAATTTTGAAATTAGAAACATTAAATATATTGAACTATTTTGTTTATATGAAATTTAAAATATAAAAAATAAAAGGCATTTTTTTAAAAAATTTAATTTATAAAATAAATAAACACATATATATAATATATTAATGGAGATTTCTTTAGAAATAGGCACAAAACTTAAAAATTGTGCCCATAGGTTTCAAAATTGGTAATTGAAAATATCAATATCAGGGTCACCCAACGCGCTGCAATGTTTTGTGTATAGCTTAACGAATTAAGTTATTTATTTAAACTTAAGAGGGCCGAAATCAAATTTAATTTAAACCTCATATATATTTTTAATTAATCTAATGCCCCTTAGTGCTTATGTAGATCCGCCCCTGGTTCATTTAATAGTTATAACACCACTTATTTTAATCTTCAAACTTACTTCATTATTGAAGTTAAGAAAAGATTAAATGAGACATTTGTTTTCATATATTAAAATCAACCTTTCACAAATTAATTAAATTAAGAACCAATATATTAAAGTTAAATGTATAAGATAAGAATAAGGTAATCATTTTTTAAATGGATATTGTAGGTACTAATACAACACGTGCCTTTTGATATCACGTGTATGGTATTTCTTGCTAGTATATATAATGTTTTTTTTTTTTTTAAATTTGTCTTTGCAATACAGAATACCAAGATTTTAAGTTGATTCTTTAATCAGTTACTACTTGATAAATAATAAGTACGTAATATATTAAAAAAACAATTCAAAAAAATAAGTAATAATTATTTATTCAAATGTATTTTTTATTTTTTTAAGGGTAAAATACTTTTTTCGTCCCTGAACTTTCACTCAAATTTTATTTTCGTCTCTAAATTTTCAAAAGTTACATCTCGTCCCTGAACTTTTCAATTCGTTTCGTTTTTATTTCAAATTTTATTTTTTCATATAGGTCATCATTGTAGGGCCTATATGATGACATATAATTGATGATGTGACATTATATAAATATATAATGAGGTTAAAAGACGTACAAAAACGAATATACAGTGAGATTAAAGAAGAAGTTAAGGTGAAAAATATGAGATTAATCTTCCTTTATATTCGTTTTTCTATGGTATTTAACCTTACAATATATTTCTATAATGTCACATCATTAATTACTTGTCACTTAAGTCCTCCAATAGTGTCTTAAACGGAAAAACAAAATCTAAAAGAGTAAAACGAAATGAATCGGCAAGTTTAAGGACAGAAAATATAACTTTTGAAAGTTCAAAGACGAAAATGAAACTTGAGTGAAAGTTCAGGGACCAAAATGATATTTTATTTTATTTTTTTTATTAGATTTTTTCGCATTAATTAATTTAATATTGGAACTGGATTTCAAATCCATAAGAGAATTTAATATATACATTACTTATTCAAAAAAGTGTTAGAATTAAATAAAATCATAAGTAATAAATATTTCATTAAAAAAATAAAACCTGTACGATTGAGACGTGCAGAAAAGTTAATTTATTGAGTTACACTACACCAGATATAGAAATGATTCCTTAAAAATCTCAAAACAAAAAGATTATCAAAAGAGAGAAAATGGATCCCGATACCAAATGTTGGAGTCTAGTTCCCATTGTTGCTATGCTATCAGCAATATTTAACGTTATTTTAGTTGTAAAAATAGTAAATATCCACGAAATTGATTTTGAATAAAAACTAGAATCATTCTCAGTTGAGGTTATTTCTCCATCAAATTCATCCTATGCAGGGACGGATTCTCCATCAAATTCATCCTGTGTAGGGACGGATCTACAGTAGGAAGGGGGGGCACGCCCCCCCTCAATTTGTAGATAAATCAGAAAAAAAAATGAATTTAAATTATAAAAAATTGTGCCCTTTATTTATAATCAAATACAATAATAAGATATCATCTTTAATCTATAACCTATAATCTATAACTGTGATAGCCGGACCCTATGAGGGCGGGGAGTGATCGCCGGTGCAATTAGTAGGCACGGACAAGGAGCGGCTCCTGGCAGGCTTCTAGGCGAAGGGCCACATGGATGAACCGACTCCACATCCGAATGAGAGGGATTCTGAGGCTGTACTGGTATGGGACGATACAGTTGAGGAGAGCTTAATAAGATTAATAGGTACTACCTATACTAACAAGGTTAACCTTCCTTTTCGGTGGCTCAATCGTAAGGAACTCCATAGTTAAGCGTGCTTGGCTTGGAGCAATCTTAGGTTGGGTGACCTCCTGCTTATGTCAGGATGCGTGTGAGTGAGGACAAAACATGCTGAAAGGACTCGTGTTAGTTTGTGGGGACAGTCCTTAATCTTAAGAGCAAATCCGGGTCGTTACAATAACATCTATAAATGTGGGGAAGTGAGGAGAAACATTGTGTTCCTAAATTGCCCTTATTTTTTAATAGATTTCCTTTATTACCCTTCTTCTATTAATTTAATTTAATTATAATAATATTTTACATTATTGTATTTATTTCAAATCATAAAACTGTCATTGCAAACAGATGTGTTGATTCTGATTTATCACGATTTGCTCAGAGGAAATTATGGTTCATTTGTGTCCATTCCCTCTGATTTATCACGATTTGCTCAGAGGAAATTATGGTTCTTTTGTATCCATTCCCATTTACTTCTTTTCAATTTTCAACTGTCATATTTAAAAAAAATAAATTAACTAAATGTCATAAGTGATGAATCATTACACAAATGAATGGGCTCCTTTGTCTCTCTTTCCCTTTTATTAATTTTTATAGATTTAACTGTCATAATTGATAAAGATGTCAATCAATTGCATCCCTCTGGAAAAAAAAACCAATGGAAACTATTCTCAAAAGTTTTCAAACTGCATTAAATAGGCCTGGATTCTTTCCAAATCCACCCATTTCTAACAAGATTGTTCATCATTGGCAAACTTTCCCATTAGAAAAACAAAGAACACAATGTCAAATGAGTCAACTGATCTTTTATTTATCAATGATTTGAAGCCATTAAATAGAAATTGGAAACTCAAAGTACGTGTTATTCGGAAAGGGATACCCCAGCCATGTAAATCTGACAATTACACTATTTTAAGGGTATTCTTTATTGACGAACAGGTAAGTTTCTTATTTTTGTTTGTTTTTTTTTTTTAAATCTCTTTCAAACTGGTCTTATTTATAGTTAAATAAAGAGAATCCATAATGGTTTTCAAAAAACTTAAACTTAAACTCTTAAACTCAGCCAACTCCCAATTATAAAATTTACTAAAACAAAAGTTAAAAAGGCTATTGAATGTTTCCCCAACTCTCTTGGAAGAACAAACTGTACTGCTTCATGGATTTTCATACCCTTTTTATTTCGTATTTGTTCAAAAAAAATAAAAATTATTAGACATTTTTAAAATATAATCTAATTCAATTCGTTTTTACAAATTCATTCATTTATTACGTATTTGTTTTGAATTAATTTTTTAAAAATGCATAGTTTTAAAAATCTAATCACAATCAATTTTTAAAAAAAAATCTGATTCAGTTGGTTATTAATTTCTTTATTATGTATTTAAAAAAAATATATATTTTTAAAAATATATATAATCTAAATCAATTTTTTAAAATTCTGATTCATTGGTTATTAATAAAAATCATACCTTTTTTCCACCAATTATATATTTTATTTTTCAAATCTTTTATTACGTATTTATTCTGAGTTTTTATTAAAAAAAAATAGGTAGTTTTAAAAATCTAATCTCAATCATTTAAAAAAAAAAAAAATTCAGTTAGTTATTTTGTCCTTTATTACAATTTTTTTTCTGGATTTTTAAAAATAAGACATTTTTAAAAATCTTATCTAAATCAATTATTATTGTTAATTCAAATTCAGTTAGTTATTAATAAAAAATCATACCCTTTTTCAACCAATTATATATTTGAATTAAATTAATTCTTTTATTACGTAATTGTACTGAATTTAAAACATACCATTTTTCCACCAATTAAATATTTTAATTTACCAAATCCTTTATTCCGTATTTGTTCTCAATTTTAAAAAAATTAGGTATTTTAAAAATATAAATTCTAAATAAGTTTTTTAAAATTCTGATTCAGTTGGTTAATAATAAAAAACATACCCTTTTTCCACCAATTATATATTTTAATTTATCAATTCCTTTACTACGTATTTGTTCTCAATTCAAAAAAAAAAAAAATCAGTTTTAAAAATCTAATCTCAATCAATTTTTAAAAAGATTCTGATTCAGTATGTTATTAATTCCTTTATTAAATATTTGTTCAGAATTTTACAAAAATTAGGTATTTTTAAATTTTTTTTTTTTTTATTCTGATTCATTTGGATAAATATATTTAAACTTATTAAATACTTTAGTACGTATTTGTCAGGATTTTTTTTTATAAAAAAATGTATTTTTAAATTTCTTATCTAAATCAATATTTTTTAAAATTCCTCATTCATTGGTTATTTATTGCTTTATCATGTAATTTTTACGAATAAAAAAAATTTAATCTAAATCATGTTTTTGGATAGTATGTAATGAATAGAAATAGTCTTCAATATAATGTTTTCATAATCTCTAATATGTATACTATAAAGAATTTTCATAATCCTGTACTTTATTGACAGAATTAACATCAATACAACCCAATTTATCTTGGATTAATTTTTCCATGATTAATGGTGCATAAACTTTCCCATACTTTTTTTTTGCAGTAATCAAATTATTTAAATGCTAACCTGTTTTAAAAAATTAGTTTTATCTTACCGTATGTCTACATTTAATAGTTTTATTCATTATTAATATTTTTGTATGTTATTATAAATATGAATAATTCTCTCATTATTTTTTTTTAACGTTTAGGATAGGCTAAATAGTAAATATATGGTAAAATCTCTTATGTTAATTAATTTTTGGGTTGTTATTAAAGTTTGTCTTTTATGATCATAACATTATATATTCTTATTTATACAGGGAACCAAAATTCAAGCTGTAATGTTCAACAACCTTATAGAAACTATAGGTGAAAATCTTGAAAAAAATAAAACATATTACATCGTGAATGGAAATGTCAGCTCTGTTAATAAGAAATTTTCCAATGCTAATGATGACATTCAAATAAGCTTTACGGCGGCCACAGAAATTGAGGAGACAGAAGAAGAATTTCCAATTCTATTCGAGAACAATAAGTTTCTTGAATATTCAGAGTTTTTATTCCAAGTTGATTCTAGAAATTTGATAGGTACGTTATTCAACTTTTTTATTTTCATATATACATTTAAGTTATTTTCTTATTGAAAAAAGGTAATAACTTCATGTTATTTGTTTAAATTAATCTTATTATTACAAAGATAATTTAGTCTAAATCTTATTATTATTATTTAATATTTTTAATTTCTATTTTTATTTTGTATAGTGGCAAGCAAATCAAATTAATACTTTGGGGGAGATCTGGCTATGCATGAAGGTTTTGAATTAGAAAACCACATACAAAAAAATCCAATCATATATATATCTAATTTAAAAGTTGAATTATATGAAGGTACACCCTAAATAATTATTTATTTCTTTTTAAATTTACAAAAAATATATGCACATATATATACACTGACAATACTATGTTCTATTTTGTTCCAGGAGAGATGAATGTTACAACTACTTTGGCAAGTGTAGTGATTATAAATCCAGATCTTGATGAATCAAAGAATTTAGTTTCAAGGTAAAGTCTGTTAAAATTTGAAATTCATCAATTTTTATCTTACAATTTTCTTATTATATATTTTATTAATGATGAATGAAAGAATATAATTTTTAAGTAGGAAGAAGAGTCTATTAAAACATGCCGAAAAATCAAATATCATAATTTCATCCAACAAAATGCAAGAGGCAAAATTGGTCACTATTAAAGATATTATCAATGGCGATGTAAATGGCATGCATTGTTCATTCATTGCATCCATCGACAAAATTATGAACAAAAACAACCCATGGTTTGAGAAATGTAAGAATTGTTATGAACAATGTACGCGAATGAAAATAATCAGACAACCTTCTGTCACAATTGCAACAAAACAGTTGCATTTGTAAGAAAGTACAGGCTAAGCATTTCTGTTTCAAATAGTGAGAAAATTGCAAATGTGACTGCTTTTGAGGCGGCAGAAATGTTGGTAGGATGTGATGTTTCAAAGTATGCTGCAGAAATGCTAGAGTTAATTATTGAAACTATTCATATTTTTTTAATAATTTTGTTGGCTCACAATCTAATTCAAACTTATTATATGTAAATTTTAGATGAAAAAAGAAGAATCTCAATTTTATGGAAAGTTGATTCTCGCCCAAGGAAAAAAATTCAAATTTCTCATAAGATTGGACAAAAGGAATGAAGAGAGTAGGGCAAAAGGTAGTTTCATTGTGCGAGAGATTAACGAAATACAAGATGAAGGATCAACTTCAAAGGACTCAGAAGATTTACCGATGAAGAAAAAGATCAAAGTCGAAAAGTAGATTATGAAATAGCTATATTTTTAATTATCCACACATATTTGTATATTTCAAATTCTGTTGTTTAATAAGTTTATCTTTAAAACCAATGTTTATTTGATAAAAAATAATTTTTTTATTATTTGTTAGAATTTAAGTTCAGTCAAATAACAAAAACGATTGGGTTGTATATACCGGTGATAAATGTTAGTTTTTTAGATCCAAATATAGTTTTTAAAGAAAATATAAACGTAGCATTTAAACTGTGAATGGTAAAAAAATAAAATATTAAAATTAAAATAGGTGGATTTTATATACTTAACGAATTAAAAATGTAAAGAAAGCAAAGCAATAAATTAGAAAGAATATATGATTCCTAATAATAATTTAAAAAAGAAAACATAAAAAGGATGCCTGACATCAGGGGTTAACAAAGAATGTTCCTTTCTTATTCTTCTATTTTTTGTTTTATTTTTTAAATATTTTCTTGAATTTGCAAGAGAAAGTTTAACTTCAGAGTTTTCAATCTCTTGATTTCTTGCAACATTATGTACATGACTCTACTTGATAGTTTTAAATCTTTTGATTTCAAGTTGTAATATTTTTTTATTACGTATTTATTATGAAATTTGTAAAATTAAAGTATTTTTAAGAATCAAAGATTAATTTTTAAAAAAGCCAATTTTTTAATATTCAGAACAAATGCGTAATAAATTATCTAATAAATTTATTATTTTTAAAAATCAAATCAAAATCAATTTTTTTTTTAAAAAAATGTACGTATTCCTTCTATATTGATAAAAATTTGGTATTTGAATAATCAAATCTAAATCTATTGTTTTAATAAAATTTTAATTTAGTTAGTTATTAATAAAGAAAAACTAACAAATTTTCTTATATATTTGAATTTATTAAATTATTCATTACGTATTTGTTATGAAATTTTTAAAATTTAAGTATTTTTAAGAATCATAAAATCTTTATTACGTTTTTATTATGAAATTTTAAAATTTTAAGTATTTTAAAATTATTTATTTTTAAACGGGTCTGGTTATGAATTTCTAATAATTATGGGTTATTGATTTGGTCATTCCTATGGGAAGATAATTTGTTTTTTTTTTTTTTCTAATGAGAATTGTGATTCATCCTATATATATAGTGTTTATTAATCATTAAAAAAAAAAAATTCAAAACTCTTGAATTCAGTTACTATAAAAAAATCACTTAAATGCAGTTAAGATTATATGAAGAGTCACTTTAAAACAAACTGAAAGAAACCTTTGAGTTTTTTATAAACTGCTAAATCAGTTTGTAGTTTTTCAAAAGTATGCAGATTTTTATGAAAGGAAACTTTTCAAAAAATAAAATAAAGGAATTTACAAAACTAAAATAAGATTCTGGTTGTTTACAAGAAGCCTTGACAAAAAATAATATTTAGTTACACATAAGCCGAAGAAGAGAGAGATAACAGAGACGTTGTTGTAACAGAGACACCAGAGAAGAGAAAAATCAGGTAGAAATGTCTTTTCGTTTGAAAATTTTCTTTAGTTTTGTTATTTAGAAATATCATTAAGTATTAACCTAAAGGAGAAATTTTAATAATATTCGTGTGGAATAGAAGCATAAGGTTTAGAAATAATGCATAGAAAAACTAAAGAATTTAATTGGAGAAAAAATTTAACATTAATTTTTGGAATTCAATTCGTGGTTCATATGATCCCTTTAAAATTGTTTGTTTTTTTCCGAGAAAAAATAAGAAAAATCTGTCAATTATGGACATGTTTTCCCTTAATTAGAGATTGTAAAAAATCAAAAAGAGCAGGAAAATCATTGATAATTAAAAACGTCTTCTTTACTGAGACTTTTCCTTCATTAGGGTCGGATTCAGATTCGACTACACCACGGGAAACCTTGGTCTCTTCTTCTCTGTCACCACCGACCGAAAACCCTTCGTATTATAATAAAAATAAATTTCTCAAATAATAATAACAATAAATTTCTCTATTCCAGTTGGTTTAGGCGTCTGTTTAAAAAAACAAAATATCTCATCAAATTTCTTAGGATCTGATGTAGCTACAAAAAGATGGAAAGCTCAGTGTTTTTTTTTAACCTTTTGTTCTCAATAATTAAAAAAAGAATTAAGATACGATAATTGCTTGTGTAATGTAAATGATTTTTTAGTCACTA
This sequence comes from Gynostemma pentaphyllum, assembly GCA_028015215.1. Classification (NCBI taxonomy): domain Eukaryota; kingdom Viridiplantae; phylum Streptophyta; class Magnoliopsida; order Cucurbitales; family Cucurbitaceae; genus Gynostemma; species Gynostemma pentaphyllum. Next base: position 67,494,373 of record CM051355.1, on the reverse strand, counting down.
ATTATTTAACTATTTGATGGTTATTCATTATGGGTTAATTGTAGTGAATTATTATCAGAAAAATTAAAATAGCCCAAATGTTGATTAATTGTTCCTATTATTAATAAACATCATTGTTGATAATTGAATATTTGATTAAATACTTTTACTTAACCAAAGTTTCATGTAGATTTAATAAAAGCCTTCAAATGTTTGCCACAACAAAATTTGACTAAACAACCCAAATGAAATATAAAGTATATTTTAAAATAAAAAACAATACGATATTTTAAAAAATACAATATAAAAAATGACATTTTCAAAAATATTGTTTATTTATTGCGGTTCATCTATATATATTTTAATTTAAAATTCATAATGACGAATGCATATGTGAGTGAATGAGTATTTTAATTTATTATTAAAAAACAAAAATTATATCCAAATAAAACACATTCTCATATTAATTTATTTCAGATTAAAAAAATATAAAAATATTCAATTGCCGATAAAGTAAAATATAAAAAATCTCTAAAATAACATATTTCAGCAAATTATTTACTAAATTACTAAACTATAATACAATAAATTGTTGAACTTTTTTGTGCTCCCCCGTTGAGTTTAATAAATTATTATAAAAAAATTGAAATATCTATTTTTCATTTTTATTTTTCAATGATTTTGTAATTGTCCAACCTTTTGGTTTAAATTAAATTATCATAAATCTACGAAAAAGATTTTTTTTTTTTTCAATGCACTAATTCGTTTCTTTGGTTTTTTTTGTCAATAATTTATATTTGGGTCATTTAAAAAACATTGACATTTTTGTAATTATCATATAACAAATTTACTACGTCAATAATGGACTCTAAAAAAATAACCTAATTAATGTATATATGTAAATTAAATGAGTATATTATTTATTGCAGTGAATCGCTTCTATTGACTCAAAATTTGATGATCGACAAAAGCGGAGAAAAAGCAACGATGAAAGGTATGCATAAATAATTCATTACTACCATAAACTCAAAACAAATGAATTTATTTTATGACAAAATAATTTTAATCTTTTTAACAGGTAAAGAGAGAATAATTACTGTTAACGAAAGAAAAAGAAAGAGATATAGTGAATTATCAATTGAAGAACGAAGAGATAAAATTGAAAAAGCTTCTGATGCGAGGAATAAAGCATCAGCCAGGAAAGCTTTTAAAACTAAGAATTTGGAAAACACTGATAGACATCTCAATGAAGAACACAATGACATAGGTACGATGTGAATATTTAGCCAAGCATATTTTATGATGATACTTCAATAAATTGATCATTTTCAAACTACACTTTTATTGTATTTATTAGATGCAATTTTCAACGTTGAAAACACGTTCATTCATCAGCTGAAAGCAATTAAGCCTTGCTTATATTGTAACGCAAAACGGTTCGAATATGAAACCCCAACATTTTGTTGCTACAATGGAGAGATTCAACTATCAAATGATGGAGTCCCAGATGGATTACTACGCTTATTTAAATCGGCAGAGGAAGATGGAATTATGTTTAGAAAAAATATCAGGGCCTATAATAGTATTTTCTCTTTCACATCATTTGGAGCAAATTTAGACAAAAATCTTGCTTCATCAAGAAAGGGCGTATACACATTTAGAGCTCAAGGTCAAATCTATCATGATCTTCCAGCTTTAATTCCGGAAGAGCGTCCAAAATACTTCCAGTTATACTTTTATGACACAGATAAAGAAATTCATAACAGAATGAATATACTACAAGTTGGAAGTACTGATAAAGGTATCATAGAGAGCATCATGTCTATCCTGAAGGGTAATCCATATGCTCAGATATTTCGATCTTTAAAGAATTTTGAGACTTTAGAAGACATCCATATACATATTGCCAGTAATGTCAAGGTTGATCAAAGAGTATATAACATACCCACGACAGACCAAGTTGCAGCGATATGGATAGAAGGAAATGGAGATGCAATACCTTTTGAAAGAGATATTATCATCCATGCACATTCGGGAACTAGACATAGAATTAAACACTATTTCAGCTGTTATGACTCCCTACAATATCCATTATTGTTTCCAAGAGGAGAACCAGGATGGCACCAAGATATCACAAGATCTAAGGGACAACAAAAAGTGATGCAGAATAAATCAATGAGGAATAGTTCTACACAAATTGACTCACTCCAAACACCAGAAGAAATGCTAAAGATAGAATGTCAAGGTAACAACTATTACTTAAAATAATTATTTGGTATAAACATACCTCATTGTAATTAACTTAATTTTAAAATCTTTTGCACAGAAATATTGAAAAAAACTAAAGGGAAGATATCTTGCCGATAATACTATTGTTATAAATTCCAGATAAGAGAAAACTCTCCCTCCGTTCTTCATTTAGCAGGACGATTATTCCAACAATACGCTGTAGATATGTACATTAAATTGGAAACAACAAGATTAGACTATTTCAGAACACAACAATCACATATAAGATCAGAGTTGTACCAAGGGCTGGTAGACATTGGTAATGCAGGAGAAACACGAGCAAATAGAGTGGGAGTGTTACCAGGCTCTTTTGTTGGAGGTCCAAGGGATATGCGACGAAGATATCTAGATGCAATGGCTTTAGTTTAGCGTTTTGGAAAACCTGATCTATTCATTGCAATGACATGCAACTCAGAATGGAAAGAAATTAAAGACGAACTACGTCGAGGAAAACACCCACAAGATCGGCCGGATCTAACTTCCAAAGTTTTTCGAGCAAAGTTACAGGATTTAAAAGACCAAATTTTTAAAAAACAAATTTTTGGTAAAGTAGCGGCATATGTATATGTCATATAATTTCAAAAGAGAGGTCTACCGCATGCTCATATTTTGATCATTTTCTATAGTGGTTATAAAATTTCAAATGCAGATCAATACGATAAGTATGTTTCTGCTTAAATTCCAAATATAAATACAAATCCTATTCTTCATAAATTAGTTCTGAAACACATGATGCATGGACCTTGTGGATAATTGAAGCAAAATAGTCCATGTATGGTCAATGAAAAATGCAGATTTCACTATCCAAGATCATATTCTGCAAATACAATACAGGGGAAAGATTCATACCCAATTTATCGTAGAAGAAATGATGGAACACAGGTTTGGACCCAAATTATATATACAAAAATATTTTTACATTTTAAATTCTAAAATTTTACTTATAATTATACACATTCACTTGCAGGTAAAAATACGAAATGCAATGTTAGATAATAAATGGGTGGCTTCTTACAATCCATATCTTCTTGCTAGATACAACTGTGACATCAATGTTGAAATTTGCTCAGCCATCAAAGCATTTAAATATTTGTATAAATATATATACAAAGGACATGATAGAGCATCGGTTGCAATAATTAACGATGACGAAGACATTCTCATTAATGAGATCCAGAACTTTCAAGATGCAAAATGGGTTTCAGCACCAGAAGCACTTTGGAGAATATTTGAGTTCAACATGAATGAAATATCTCCATCAGTCATCAATCTACAGTTGCATCTTCCAAATCAACAATTGGTTTCTTACTGGGAGAATCAAAATTTAAAACATTTGATCAATTTTGAACATGTATCCAAAACAATGCTGACAGAATACTTTGAGATGTGTCAATTAAATGAAGATGCTCGAAATCTACTGTACAAAGAATTTCCAGAGTATTATGTTTGGGACAAACAGGGGAAACAATGGACACATCGTAAAAAGGGACGTGTCATATCCAGAATCAATGGGGCAAATCCAATTGAAGGAGAACGATATTTCCTAAGAATCTTATTAAATTAAACCATGTAAAAAGACCAATATCTTTTAAAGATTTGTTGACAGTTGATGGAAAGGAATATTATTCGTTTAAAGAATCAGCACAAAAAAGAGGATTACTTGAATCTGATCGAAGTATAAAAGAATGCTTGGATGAAGCTGCCGTTATTCAAATGCCGTTTACATTCAGAAGATTATTTGCAACTTTATTGGTATATTGTGAACCTACAGAAGTGCGAAAATTATGGAATCTTTATTTTGGGTATATGTCAGAGGATTATGCGGCAAAGCAAACATTTTCTACCGAAGAGCAAATACAATTGGTTCTCAAAGACATCAACTTTTTCCTCCAATCTATGAGCAAAAATACAACACAATTTGATCTCCCACCAATTTTACAAGAATTACATGATAATACCGGGCATTCAATGAAAGAGATGATAGATGAAGAGTCTATTACAGTAGATGTAAAAGATCTTGAAGCAATATCTAGGTTAAATATGAACAAAAGATTGCTTTCGATGAGATTATGGAAAAAATAAATGATAATATAGACGGAGTTTTCTTCATAGATGGACCTGGAGGAACTGGAAAAACATTCTTATACCGAACACTTTTAGCCACAGTAAGATCGCGAGGACTAATAGCTTTAGCAACTGCAACATCGGGTGTTGCAGCATCAATTTTACCAGGGGGTCGGACAGCACATTCAAGATTCGGTATTCCTTTGCAAACAATAGAGACATCAATGTGTAATATATCAAAACAAAGTGTAAAGGCTTCACTAATTCGAAAAGCACGATTAATAATTTGGGATGAAGCACCGATGGCAAAAAGATATGCAATTGAATCAGTTGAAAAATCATTGAAGGACATAATGGAAAGCGCAAAACCATTTGGAGGAAAAGTAATTGTGTTCGGGGGAGACTTTCGTCAAGTGCTACCAGTATTACCCAAAGGAACAAGAGAACAAACAATTGCAATCAGTCTTAGGAGATCACATCTTTGGCATATAATGAAAAAAATACTTTTGAAAGAAAATATGAGGGCGCATAAAGACCAGGCATTTGCAGAATTTATTTTAAGAGTGGGAAACGATGAGGAAAAAATTACCAATGATGAAATGATTACCCTTCTAAAAGATATTGTAATAATGCACACGGGAAAGGACTTGGAGATGAAACTAATCAGAACAATTTACAAAGATCTAGAACGTGATTATGAATCACCACACTATATAGTAAATCGAGCAATATTGGCTACAATAAATGAACATGTTGACATCCTAAATGATTCAGTGATGAAATTGTTTCCGGGAACAGAAAAGACTTTCATAAGCTTTGATGAGGCAACGGATGATATCGACAATTATTATCAACAAGGATTCCTTAATTCTTTGATCCCAAATGGAATTCCACCCCATAAACTTACATTGAAGGTCAATTGTCCCATCATGTTGTAGAGAAATTTAGATGCATAAAATGGTTTATGCAATGGAACAAGAATGATATGTAGATCATTTGGAAATAACATAATACATGCAGAGATAGTATCGGGAGAACATGCAGGAAAACCGGTTTTCTTACCAAGAATACCGTTGAGTCCAGCAAATGACGAAGGGTATCCGTTCAAGTTCAAGAGAAAACAATTCCCAATTCGATTATGTTTTGCAATGACGATAAATAAGGCACAAGGACAAACAGTTCCAAATGTGGGAATTTATCTTCCACAAAATGTTTTCTCTGATGGACAACTATATGTTGCATTATCTAGAGGAATTTCAATGGCATCCACAAAAGTTATGGTCAGATCAAGAGAAGATGAAAATGTCACTTCGATATACACAAAAAATATAGTGTATAAGGAAATACTTCAATAAAGATAACACAATATTTTAAAAACTTCATTTTTTTTTACTTAACACATGTGTAATTGTAATTGAAACTTTCTATAAATATAATAAGTAAACACAACAATTTACAAAATAATCTACATGAACACGTGCAAAGCACGTACATTTTAACTAGTATCTTAAAAGTGGAGATGTTGGACAATCATTTTTAGACCTTTTTACCACTATATTATTTTCAAAATTTCAATTTATGCCATTACGAATAGTTAATTATCATTATCAATAATTCTTTAAAATATGTTAACTCATATTTTATATAATAAGTTTAAAATATAATTTGGTAACAAAATTAGTAGTCGGTTTCAATAAATTTTGATGAAAAAAATATAATTTATTATTAAAAAAAGTATAATATAATGTGAAAGTATTTTTCTTTCATAAAATAAAAAACATTAAATTTTGATTAAAATATATTAACTCTTATATTATATAGTAAGTTTAAAATATAATTTGTTAACAAAATAAAAATCAGTTTCATAAATTGAACCTTTTTTTTAAAGAATAAATTGAACCTATTTTAGTATTTATTATTAAAAGAATATAATATAATATAAACTATTTCTTTAATAAAATAAAATGACATTAAAATTTGAGATCTAAAAACGCATCTTTGAACCTATACGTCAAATGCTTTCTTTATTAGATGAAGGGAAAATTACTACGGTTAATTAAATGCTCTTAAGATTAATTTTAACATTCAATACTTCATCAAATAATTAGTAATTTAAAAGTAATTGTATAAATAAAATGATATTAATTAAGCAATATTCTTCTCAATTTGTACAACTCATTCACTATAAGAGACGACCAATTAAAGTTTAAAAAAAAAACTGATGAGGGAATACAATCCATCATGGAAAAGAAAAGGTCAGTTACAAAGGCGTTGGTTACATGATTATTAGCTCTTCGACTTCTCTTTCTGATAAAATTAAAGTAAAAAGTAATGCGGAATAAAAAGAATAGAGAGAAGAAGAGAAGAGGGGAAGAGAGGAGAAAACGGTAAGAGGCCAAAAGACTACATTGTGATTTTCTTCTTGTAAAACCTAAGCCTATTACATAGTTTATATAGAAAAAATCTAACCTAGATAATTAAGGAAAAGATAATCTAAATAGGAAAACATAAACCTAATAGGAAAAGATAATTATCATAATGATAATTATCAAAGGAAATAAGATAAATAAGATAAACATATCAAAATAGAATAAACTAATTTTGACAGATTTTCTGCCGAACCGTCGCCGCGGCCACGAACCCTCGTTTCCACGGCATCGTTCCTCATCAAATCTCTATACCCTCCCTCAAGTTGTAGCATGGAGATCACGGAATGCCCAACTTGCGAAATATGATCCAAAAAGAAAGGCCTTGTAAAAAAAAATGTCGTTTCCAATCAGGAAACGCCATAATTCATCAGGTGCAATGGTTGTCGCTGTGTCAACGTCAATCATCGCGGTCATCGTGGTTGTTGCGATATCTGCAGCATCCACACGGTCGTTTCTAATATAGAAACGCCGCCATTCATCGTTTCAAATATTGAAACGTCTTCATTCATCATGGACTCTTTTTGAGTTTCTTCCATGGTCATTTTTCAAATTGATGTGGCACAAGCAACATCTCCACGGTCGTTTTAAATTTAGAAACGCCGTCATTCATTGTTTCAAATATTGAAACATCTTCATAAGAAACTCTTCATGAGTTCTTGTCATCATTCGGTTATGGTTCCGAAACCCAATTTGTTCTTTGCACAAATATTGTTGCGCATTGAACATTCTTCACCAACGTCTCAAATCAAGAAACGTATTTCCAGAATGGAGCACTCCATATTCCCCATAATTACACGGCAAAATATCATATACTGCACCCCGTTTTTATCAACGTCACACTGACTTGCACTGATGTCTGAGCAATTAACAGCTGCAAGACCAATTCCATTTATGGATTTGATTAAAGAAACTCCATAATGCCCCATGTCAGACATCATCAAAGTAGATAATTCTGCAAACCAAGCCAAACAAAAAGGACATTGGCATTGAAGTCTCACCATAATCTTCTTCGTAATTTTTCTTTTTTTTCTTTTTTTTTTTTATTTTTTTTTTATGATAGTCATAATACTATCAACATTTATTTCACAGATTAGACCTTTGAATCGTAACCTGCTCTGATACCATGATAAAATTAAAGTAATGCGAAATAAAAAGAATAGAGAGAAGAAGAGAAGAGGGGAAGAGAGGAGAAAACGGTGAGAGGCCAAAAGACTACATTGTGATTTTCTTCTTGTAAAACCTAAGCCTATTACATAGTTTATATAGAAAAAATCAAACCTAGATAATTAAGGAAAAGATAATCTAAATAGGAAAACATAAACCTAATAGGAAAAGATAATTATCATAATGAATATGATAATTATCAAAGGAAATAAGATAAATAAGATAAACATATCAAAATAGAATAAACTAATTTTGACAGATTTTCTGCCGAACCGTCGCCGCGGCTACGAACCCTCGTTTTCACGGCATCGTTCCTCATCAAATCTCTATACTTTCTTTTCTATAAATTTAAGTGGATTATAGTATAAAATATATGCCATTATTTTGGTATACTAATTTGGAGCTGTAAAAAAACTGTGAAAACTTGGAGGCTGTGGAGATGGTTTAGCCGGTTTTGGAGAGAAGATAAATGGACTACATCGAAAGAAATTTTGAGTTCATCTATGTTGGTGGTTTTCCTAAGTTGATTTACTATGTAAATTCTTTTTCATTTTTACAAGGGAATTGAGTTTGTAATTGAAATTGCACTCTTTTTTTTCCAGCATTTTTAACTATCAATATCTACTTTTTAGTTCTCCTAACTTTCATTCTTTTGAGATTCATATTACTACTTTTATTTTACAATATTTATGAAATAAAATATCTTATGGGTATCTGAATATTTAAATATGTTTAATAGGTTGATAATGAGCTAACTTCAATTTGCAAAGGTTTATCTCTCTAATTCCTATCAAATTACACCAAATAGAAGAAGCGGAGATTTGAACTTTCAAATCTTATAAATAGTGAGCAAATAGCCTAACCATTTAATCTTTGTTCAAGTTATGAATAATATATATCCTCTTATCATATCTGATTTATCCCATTTGTCTTTTTTCTTTTTAGCGATGATTTCTCCCATATGTATACTAAAGGATTACAGGAAATTTGATCTTTGAACTAAAATGTAAGCAAGCTTAGAATAAGTAGCTAATTGATATTTATATTGTGTGTGAAAAAATCATTAAGAAATTATAGGATCGAATATAAAAAATTTAAAATATATTCAATTTGTTTATGGAAGGATAAAATTCATCATTCTCATTTTGTTAGAAGTTTCTTATATTGAATAGTTATCAATTGATTAACTATTTTTATCCTTTCATTTCAAGCCTACTATGACAATAGTACCTATATAATTGAATTCTACTTTTACAAGGCAAAAAAAAAAACAAAAAATATTATTATCTCTGCAAGTACTTTAACTAATTTTAAATTATGTCCTTAAATTTTTAAAAAGTTTCAAACCCCTAATATTTTTTATTATTTTCAATACAAAATATAACTCCATCAAAATAAATTGATGAACTCAATTTATAATATTTAGATTATAAAAAATCAATATTATGTTCAATTTTATATTTTTATTGTAATTTTTCAACAATAAATTTACATAAACACACGCACATATGGAAATTTATTGTAATCTTTTCCCCTCCGGTATTAAATAATTATAATAAGAAATTAATTATTGTTTATAAAAAAAACTATACATATCTACCGCAACCATTTTTAAAAAATTGAAATAATTATAAATTATAAATATATATTAATCTCTTTTGATGGTTTTTGCTGGGTTGTTGATTTTTAATAAAAGTTGTTTTAATTCCATTTTATAAAATTTAAAAATTAAAGTGCATCGCACGTGTTAATAATCTAGTATTCCTAAAATACATGCGTGGGTACATTGGCTGGAGCATGTCTCTCCACATACGCATCCCTAGCTCGACTCCCAATGTTTTCTTTCTTCCAATTACCTTTCAAAGTGTAAAATTTTCTTTTTAAATGTTTAAAGTTATGCCATTTTTTATCTATTTATTATATATATTTTCTCTTTAAAATAATGTCTTTTTTTATGTTTTAATTTCATATAAATAAAATAGTTCAATATATTTATCAAATTTATTTTCAAAATTTAAAAATCAAAATCAAAATATAAATTTTATTATTTTAATATATTATAAATATCATTTCGAATAAAAAATTTCACTTTTGATCTATTTGTCTTTTCTATATACTAGTCAAAATGAACGTGCTACGCACGTGTTCTAATGAAATTGGACTGACATTATTTAGATTTAAAAGGTTTAAACACTGTCAATAGAATAAAAGAATAAAATTAAGCACCCTAATATTAGATCTTGATAAAGGAAGTATGTATAGATTTTGAGATTGAACGTTAAGTTTTATATTTTATTTTTGCAATGGAAATTAAATTGTATTAAAGTACTACTTTTTTTAATATCGCATTCCTTATTTTAATATGCAAATGAGGTTTAAAAAAGTTTATAACTTATGTAATTGTATTTTATTTTTATATATGCAAAAATAATTAGGGTTTTTACAAAAATTAAAAAATTAAAAAATTAAAAAATCGATATTTTCAAAAATAGAAAAAGTTTTGAAATTTTTCAAAAAATGGGTGATATACACAATCTTAGTCTGGTATTGGTCTAATATAAATTGATGAAATCTTAGTATGAGAAATGTCATTTTAAAAATATTTCAATTTTTTTTTAAATTACTTATAAAAAATATCAATAGGTTGAAATTTCTTAAAATTTGTCGGTAACAAATCATTATATAAGATATTTATTGAATTGGAATGATTTATTCAATTTTTTTAGGAATACAATTATCATAGGTATCAAGACCAATTGTTGATTGAATGGAGTTAGAATTGTGTAATAAAAAAATCCAAGAACTATTAAAATAATGACGAATTCTGGCATATGATCTCATAACCTAAAATCCAATGATCATTTGATTTTTTTTTTCCTTTTGTATTTCAATATCAATATTATATTAAAATATTTTATTATCCACACATGTTGATTCTTACCATGAATAATATAGGAATTGAAATCCTCCATCCTATTTCTTCATAGTTAATATAATATACTAACTATGAAAATGTGAAAGGCCTCCAATATTCCAAAAGATAATGAATACGAAAAAAAAATTAAGAAAAATTTAGAATTAAGAGTCAATTTAAAAAGGGTACTGATAATAAGTTTTAAAAATGTATTGAGGTACCTGTCAGTGGAAGTTTTCTCAATTGAATACATCAATAGGAAAATAGAAAACTGTAAAGTCTTAAGATATCAAATAATCTCTTTCGATTTTTCAGAAGATTTTCTAACCTACAAAAAATAAAAGACAACAATTAATATAATATATATTTATTTTAGGAAAAGCAAAGGAAAACCATAAAACCTTAACAGCCAATACATAAGCCAAATCGAAATCTAAGGCTTCTTTGAGAAACTTTGGTTTTGAGACATTGTTTCCTTCTCTCGTGAGCAGCTTAGCTTAAATCTACATGGAGTACTTCAATCTAGAACTAAATGACGCCCAACGTCACAACACCTATGGAAGCTTTTCTTGTAGCCGAATATGAAACCAGGAAATGAGAATTTGAATATATTGAAATTAGATGCTTTGATTTCCATTATTGGACAATTCATTTATAAATCAGAACCAGGTGGAGGAGAGGATGGATATAGAAGAATGTTCAAGAATCAAGATGACTTTTAAGTTTTTAAAACAAATGTCTCGTGAATCTGCCATTGCACAATCTCCAATCTTTTTAATTCCATAAAAACATTTATTTCAAATCATGTTACATTGAAAAATGAGAGGTAAATGAAATAATATAAGGATAATATGGGTATATGAATTTATTGGGTTTTCCTAGGAGATTTTCCATTAAGAATACTAAGAGATTTAGATTCGATTGACTCTGATTAATCCTATATGATGAGTATTCTTTGGTATTCCAATTCTCACAATTTCGTAAATACCACATATTTAATTGCCTACGTACTTGATTAAAGCAAACTCCAAAAACTATAATATTTTTTTCTCCATCGTGAGAAACAAAAATTGGAAAACAAAAACATTTATTTTAAGAGTTTTATGATTTTTAAAGATTTTTTAATAAAGAGAATCATTTATTGAATAGATAAAATTATAAGTAAATATTAAATAGAAGCAAAAGGATAAAAATGGATTAGGGTACAAATATAGGGATAAAATGGGAAATGAATGTTTATCCATAGATAACCACATTTAGATATGTTATAGATAATTATTAATATGAAGTGATTTTTTTACATAAAAAACTAAATATTTTAAAATTTACTTGACTTAATTTTCACCAAATTAAATACCAATAATGAATATAGATTTTATTTTTGCAGTTATTAATATTATATATTTTCATGTATCGTGTGTTAGTGGATGTTTTAAGTTCGGTTTATGACTAGTTTTTTTTATAAAAAAAATCAACATTGAACCGATTAAAAAAATTGTAAATTGAAAATGATTAGCTTATGGGTCGAATCGGTTTTGAACACATAAGCTGTTTAAGGTATTGATCGGTTTCGATTCAGTTTCTACCGACTTGATGATTTTTATAAGTTGCAACTGTGTGTCCCTCTGAATTTAAATCCTGGATCTCGGTCACTGATCCTATGATATTGTTTTGTCGGTTAAAACCAAACACACGTTCAAAGTGAGCAAGGGAAACATTATTGTGTTCTATGAAAACTCTTTGAGTAATGAAAGAATCATCTCAATTGATTACTGATGATGAGATGTATAATATATATGAGATAAGAATAACAAACTCATTACAATCTCACTTGACAGCTATCAACAGCTCACAAATACAAAACTAATATAACAACTATAACTAACTCTAACACCTCCCCTCAAATTGATGGTGGACATGTCCCAACTAACAATTTGTCACGAAAACGTAAAAATTGAGAAACAGGAAGAGCTTTAGTTAGAGTATCTGCAATTTGAGCCGTAGAAGGAACATGACGAACATCAAGTTGCCGTCGAATAATCTTCTCACGTACAAAGTAAAGATCAAGTTCAACATGTTTGGTACGAGCATGCTGAATAGGATTTGCTGCCAAGAGAACAGTGCTCAAATTATCACACCAAACAATAGGTGAAGGAGAAGTAAACAGATTCAACTCACTAAGGAGATGTTGAACCCAAGACAACTCTGCTGCAACCATGGCAAGACTACGGTACTCAGCTTCCGTGCTAGAACGAGACACAACGGGCTGCTTTTTGGAACTCCAAGATACAAGATTCCCCCCAAAATAAACACAAAAGCCAGTTGTGGACCTTCTATCATCCGGGTCCGAAGCCCAATCCGCATCACAATAAGCCACAAGATGAAAATTAGATGCAGACTTAAGATGTAGACCAAAAGAAACAGTACCAGCAAGATAACGTAAGATGCGTTTGACTGCCTTCCAGTGAGACAGCTTTGGAGATTGCATATATTGACAAACTTTATTTACACAAAAAGAGATCTCAGGCCGAGTAATAGTAACGTATTGAAGTGCACCTACAACACTTCTATATAAATGGACATCAGAGAAATCACCACCATCATGCCTTGATAGTTTCTCCGAACTGACCATAGGAGTGGAGATACCCTTGGCTTCCTTCATATTTACCTTGCCAAGTAAATTTGATATATATTTGGACTGAGACAAAGACAACCCTGCTGTGGTAAAAGTAGCTCGAATACCCAGAAAATAGTTCAAGTTACCCAAGTCTTTAAGTGCAAAGGCATTGTTGAGAGTAGAAATCAGAGAAGTGATAAAGGAAGAGTTATTTCCAGTGAGTAAGATATCATCAACATATACTAAAGCAAAAGCTATGCAACCATGATTAGAAAAGATGAACAGTGACTGATCAGATTTAGCCGACTTGAACCCAATATGTATTAAAACAGTGCTTAGTCTATCAAACCAAGCCCTGGGAGCCTGTTTGAGACCATATAAAGCTTTATTCAACTTACAAACATAATTTGGATATTGGGAATCAATAAATCCTGTAGGTTGAGACATGTAAACATCTTCAGTAAGATTGCCATTTAAAAAAGCATTGTTCACATCAAGTTGCTTAATAGTCCACTGATAGGTCAAAGCAATTGTCAAGATAATTCTAATAGTAGTTGGTTTAACTACCGGACTAAAAGTTTCATTAAAGTCAAAACCTGCAAGTTGATGATATCCCTTAGCTACAAGCCGAGCTTTATACTTATTTATAGTACCATCAGGATTTTCCTTGATCCGAAAAACCCATTTACAACCAACCACTTTTCTATTGGAAGGACAAGGTACAAGAGTCCAGGTATTATTTCTTGCTAAAGCCAAAAACTCATCATTCATTGCATTTTTCCATAAAGGACAATCCAAAGCCTGTTTAACTGAAGAAGGTTCCTTGGAAATCAAAAGGGCCTTTGGTTTAAACACACCAGCCTTGGCTCTCGTGAGCATTGGATGTTGATTAACAACAGGAGCAATGAGTGACTGAGTAGAAACAGGCAAAGTAGGAAGCACTGACGGAGTTGACTGAGTTCCAGTAGGATTATCAGCATCTTGCACCTGACTATTAGTAGTAGCTTGCTCATTGGAATTAGTAGTAGAAGGTAAATCAGAAACAACTCCAGAATTATGATTGTCCATTTCAACAACATGTTGGTTACTAACACTACCAATTGAAGATGAGATAGGATTAGAAGAAGAATTAGAAAAAGAATGAGAAGAAGTAGGAGTAGGCAGTAATGGTGGTAAATCTAAAGGAAAGATATGTGGAGGACTAATATCAGGAAGAGAAAAAAGATTTTTATAAGGAAAAGTCCGTTCATTAAAAAGAACATCCCTTGAAATAAACACTTTTCCACTTGGAGCAAGACACCTATAGCCTTTATGAGAAGGACTATAACCTAAGAAAACACAATGATTGGACTTGTAATCAAATTTATGTTTATTATAGGGTCGAAGATTTGGAAAACAGGAGCATCCAAAGACTTTTAAGTGTGTATAAGTAGGCTTATGCTGAAAGAGACACTCTAAAGGAGAGATATTACCAAGAACAGAAGTAGGAAGTCTATTGATAAGATAAGCACTAGTGTTGACAGCTTCATCCCACAAGGATAAAGGTAAAGAGGCAGTAGCAAAAAGAGTTAAAGCTGTTTCAATGAGATGTCTATGTTTCCTCACCGCAAGACCATTTTGTTCATGAGTATGGGGACAAGACCTTCTATGAATAATACCACTAGTTTGAAGAAAATTTGTGAATGTTCTATATTCCCTATCCCAATCTGACTGAATAGCCTTTATCTTATATCCAAGTTGAAGCTCAACAAGATTTTTGAACTTAAGAAAACAAGAGAATGCATCAGATTTCTGTTTTAGACAATAAACCCAAGTAAACCGAGAATATGCATCTATGAAATGAATATAATATCTGAACCCACCAAAAGAAAGCATTGGGGAAGGCCCCCACAGATCAATGTGAACTAATTGTAGTGGTTCAGTATATTTGGTAACAGAATGAGAAAAAGGAAGTTTGTGAACTTTCCCTAAACAACAAGCAGAACAAAAATCAGATATACTTTTATTCCCAACAGAAACATTACAAGAGGTAAGAACATTATGCACTATTTTAGCAGTAGGATGACCTAACCTACAATACCAAATTGAAAAAGGAGAGAAAGAACATTTTGTAGACATAGAAGTAACATCAGAGGCAGAATGTAACACATGTGCCTGTTTATTTGAGGAGAAAACAACTTTAGACTGTAACGGAGACAAATTGTTGAGATTGACAGACGATGAATCAAAAGCATAAAGACCTCCTTTAAGCTTCCCTTGCACTAGTACTTCCTTGGAATCCCGATCCTTAACAAGGCAAAAGTCAGGGTGAAACTCAAAGAACACATTATTATCTTTTGCAAATGAGGAAACACTAATAATATTCTTAGTAATGGAAGGAACGTGTAGTAAGTTATTCAAGACAAACAATTTGGAGGATAAAGGAGAGAAAAAAGTAGAGGTACTGATATGTTGTATTGAAAGTGGAGAACCATTACCCATATGAATGTTGTCCTGTCCTTGATAAGGTACTCTATTTCCCAAATTATAAGCATCAGCAGTAACATGATTAGTGGCTCCAGAGTCGGGATACCAAATTGAATCATTCACGGATTCAGGTGTAGCGATGTAAGAGGCTAGCTGAGCAGACATTTGTGGAGGAGCGGACTGAATATTACCAAAAGTACCAGTAAAAGCAGAAAAATTCCCAGGTACTGTATTTCCAGAATTACCATTGGAAGGACCACCTGAATTCGCACCTAAACCAGCAAAATTCGAATCAAAACGACCATAGCATTTAGCACTCAAGTGTCCAAAGCGACCACAAAGCTGACATTGAGGCCTATTGTTTGTCTGCCACTGATTCTTTCCACGACCATTACCCCTATTATTTCCTTTATTTGAAGAATTATTATGACCATTATTTCTATAGTTTGAAGAATTTCCACGAGGATTTTGTGTTAGGGGAAAACCGGGCCACCATAACTCCACATTGGTATGATATTGTCCACTTTGGGCCTAGGCCCGCATGGCTTTGCTTTTGGTTTCACCCAAAAGGCCTCATACCAATGGAGGTGTACCCTTCCCCTTATATTCCCATGATCATCCCCTTCTCTAACCGATGTGGGATTTTGTTCGCCCTCAACAATCCTCCCCTCGAACAAATATCCACCGAGCCTCCCCTCCATCCGTCCACTCTATCCAGGCCAACCTCCTTTCTCCGGAGCACACCGCTTGTCCGATAGAGCCCACTACAGATCGGGTCTCCGAGGCTCCTCACTTTGTTCGGCACCTGAGGATTCCACCTACATCGTTAGGATTGGGGCATGGCTCTGATACCACTTGTTATGGGAAAACCGGGCCACCACAACTCCACATTGGTATGATATTGTCCACTTTGGGCCTAGGCCCGCATGGCTTTGCTTTTGGTTTCACCCAAAAGGCCTCATACCAATGGAGGTGTACCCTTCCCCTTATATTCCCATGATCATCCCCTTCTCTAACCGATGTGGGATTTTGTTCACCCTCAACATTTTGACTAGACTGTCCATTGGTAAAACCAGAGGAACTCCTTTTGTTCTGACTAACATTAGCAAGATTAATAGACATTGAATCTAAATCTTTGGTACGTTTTTCAATACGAGTCTCTTGAGCAAGAAGAAGAGACTCAATTTCTTTAACAATATACTCATCCTTTCGAGAATTAACAGAAATAATAAATGAATCATATTCCTCTGTGAGACCATAAAAAATTGCATCTAATATGTTCAGAATCTGTCATTAAGTGTCCAATGGAAGCTAATTGATCAACAACATGTTTGATTTTTAACAAATACTCATTGATAGATGACGAACCTTTCTTCGTATCCTTGAGTAAATCCTTGAACTGAGAAGCTTTAGCCTTAGTTTTTGACGCAAAATAGGCCAAAAGTGTATTCCAGATCTTAGCAGCTGTATTACAACCAACAAGTTTCATAAGAACAGAATGCGTCATGGCGAAAGTAGCCACGAAACGATCAAATTGTCCTGAGCTTCCCAATCCAAATATTCAGAACTGAAATTCCCCAATTTTTCATCATCAGGTGAAGAGAATTTGTTAGGAACGAACCGCTCCTTTTCAAAAACGTATTTCTGAAGACGATGACCTCGAATCGCAGCTTCAACTTGTTGACGCCAGAGAAGAAAATTAGTCTGATCTAATTTTACAGAGAGCGCATGAGAAAATGTCACTTGCTTGTGATTCTAAGCATTAGACACAAGAAGAGTTGAAGACGAAGAATTCGGAGCAGATTCTTGAGAAGTCGCCATTGACGAAAATGGAGAAAAATCTTTTGGTCAATCGAAAAAAAAAAAATCAAAAGGAAAAACAGATGGTGCTTTGCATGATCAACAGGTGGTTCTAAGAATCGGAGAGAGAAATGCTTTTGTTAAGACAAAAGGAAAAAAAAATTCGAGAAAGTGGGCGAGAAAATCTAGAAGAATATTCTAGAGAGAGAGAAAAAAAAGGCTCCAAGACCGTTTTGCTCATGATACCATCTTAGAGTAATGAAAGAATCATCTCAGTTAATTACTGATGATGAGATGTATAATATATATATGAGATGAGAATAACAAACTCATTACAATCTCACTTGACAGCTATCAACAGCTCACAAATACAAAACTAATATAACAACTATAACTAACTCTAACAAAAACCAACATCTCTTGAAAAATTATACAGAACCGATTTCTTTTATGACTAACAGAAAGAAAAAGATTCATATAACTTTCTCTAATTCAGAGCCACAGCCATTGATGGAAAAGCTCGCAAAAGATATGGCTTTAAAAAATTCAACTTTAAGATTTGGGTTCAATCTGTTAGCTACAAGCAGATCATTTATGACAAAAAGGAGATCTTCGAATATACTGTCCTGTTTGCTTTTCTTCACATTCTTCTTCTTCTTCTGCTCATTTGATCGATACTCCCAACACATGCTTCAACTCTTATTTTTCCATCTAATTTTAATCGGCTGAAATAATTTATTTAACACTACCCAACAATTAAATAATTATGAAATGTTCTATGTAGATATTTTTTTTTATATATGTGCTATTCTTAACATTTTTAAGTTTACGTGTAATTTTTAAAGAAACGTTCTTGAATTTATGTAAAAGAAAAATAAACTATATATATATATATATATATATATATATATATATATATATATATAATGAGTGGTTGCTAATTTGAACGAAAAAGTTATGGTTTAATTATAAATCTAGTCTCAATAGTTTTGAGTTTGTTTTAATTGGATCTTTATAATTTTAAGAGTTTCAATTTAGTCCATATAATTTTAAAGTTTCAATTTGGTTTTTATGATTTCATAAAAATTTATGATATGTCTCTGTTATTAAAAAAATAAAATAACTTTCGTTTAATAACTTGATAAAAGTAGATGAGATTATTTTACATTTATTCCATCAAAACTACATCTTATAATAAATAATATTTTGTATATATTTGAATTTAGTAAGATTTTTCAATTGAAGTTTTAAATTTTCAATTTCTTAAATTTAAACAATAGACTTATGATAAATGATGTAATTAATATCTCATATAAATAAAAAATAAAAAATAACAAAAATTCGCTATTAATCACACAAAAAATCGAGCTTACAAAACATCTACAATCTAATCACAAAAATAATATTTAAAAAAAAAAAAAGACTAGACAAAGTTGATAAATTCCATAAACCAAGCTTAATAATAAGGTAGAGGAGGCTCAAACCAACCCAAAATAAATTGAAATAAAAGACCCACTAAAAACTTGCATTGGCCCGTATGAAGTGGTCCATGCCCTTGTGGTATAGTATTATGTAGGCCCATTAATTCCATCTTCCTTGTTCGAATCATGAAGGGAAAGCTAGGTAAATAGCCTAAATTCAAAAAACCCAAAGCATAATAGCCTGAAAAAAAAACAAAATGGCCCCATAGAAATTTCAAATGAAAATGAAAATACAATAATGCCCTTCTAAAATTAAGGAAAAAAATTAAGAAGAAAGAGAGAAAGATTTGAATATACTTAAATCAAGGGAACATTAAATATGAAAAAATCACATTAGAAAATAAGAGATTTTGAAGGCTATAAAAATATAGGATATAGTCCAATTGGGCTATATATTGGATTATCTCTTTTTATTTTATGTTCATAACGTACAGTATAACATTTATTATTATTACTTACTTTTTAAATGGAATGCTTACTATATTGTAATGATTTATTTTATGTTTATAACATAGAGTGTAGTGTTTATTAGTATTACTTATTTTTTAAAGCGAAAATTTACTATAATATCCTGTTTTATTTTATGTTTATAACGTATAATATAGTGTTTTTAATTTTATTTTAGTAAATCATTATATATTTCATGTAATATTGTACAATATATATTTTTATTTTATCATATGTTTTTTTGTATTGTATATAGGGAAATTTCATTGGGTGGCAGATTTTTATGCAATACTTGTAAAAATATCAACTCAAAAAATATTTGTAAATATAACAATTTTTAAAATGTTTATCAATGATAAACAATTATTTATGTGTTTATCAGTGATAAACATAGTGTAAAAATCTGTAATTCAATGTTCATCACTGATAAACTAGATAAAAATTGTTATATTTGCAAATACTTTTTTTAGTTGACATTTTTACAAATATTACTAGATTTGCAAATGCCCCTGTATATAAATATATTATATTTTATTATATTATGATAAAATCGTGGTGCATGAGTCGGTTCAATGGTGATTCCGATTCGGAGTTGAAAATGTGTTTATGAACTCGATCCATCAATCAAACAGACCATTGATGGGTTTCGTTCGATACATGAATTTGATATTCAATCATCTCTTGGATCAGTGATTGGGTAATTATCTTTCATGTTAATGGGCTTGATTAAATATTGATGATAGGTCAAAAGGACCAATTAAATTGTTGTTTTTCATTTTTTAAGTCAAGGGGCCCGATTTGCAGAAAGATAGGCTTGGTGTAATTATATTTCATGTTAATGAGCTTGAGAAAACGATAATGGTTTTGAAGGCCCAATTCAAAAGCAAAAGCAGTTGAAGAATGATAGAAATAAGTGTTTGAATTCAGCATTTGAAGCACAAAGTATAAGAGCCCATCAAAATATAAATTGATTTTGGGCATGGATCACTTCATGTGGGCTAATGCAAGTTTTTAGTGGACCTTTAATTTCAAAATGAAATCTGAGTTAATGAAGGATATACCCAGAATTTTTTTTAAAAAAATAAGACTTTTTTTTATTGAAAACTTTAAAGAATCGTCCATTCTGAATTTTCTACATGAGAGATTGCCCCATAAAAAGATTAAAAACCGCTTAACTATTTAGGAGACAAAAAAAAAAGTTGTAATCGAAAAGGAAGAAATTAAAAAGCTGTAACAACTCGATTCTACAAAAAAAAAAAAAAAAAAAAAAACAATATTATGGCGTGAAGTAATTATTATTATCATTTTGAATCAATCATGACAAATATGCCAAGTCAATCATAAATCAATTATTATAATGTGGAGTAAATATAACATAGCATTGTCAATATAATTTTTTTTTAATTATTATTATTTTTTCATGCATAATATTCTTATTTATACTTTCAAAATTTTAAACGAGGCCAAAAATTATCAAACATGGTAAAAGATAAAATTAGTTTTTAGTAACCATAAATATCATATTTATACAAACGTATAGTATCAAAAGTAAGATTCACATTCTCCGTTCTTTAAACTTTAATCTCTCCAGTTTTTAACAAACTCCTAAAAGAAAACACAAAAATATAACTCCATGATTAATAAAAATTCCTCAAACCAAAGTTAAAGTGTTAGGATTATTCTTTCCCATTGCACAAATATGAGATCCATCGATAGAAGAGAAAGTCAATGGGTCTATGTAAGTTTTTATTGTTAATGAAACGGGCCAGAAATGAGATGATTTGATATTTTTATGATCAATCAAAAGACCCCAAATAGGCCAATTCTAACATATTGTTATCTAAGTACCTTGGGATAGTTTTTATTAGTTTTTTAAAATGTTTTTAATAAAGAAAGTACTTTTAATAATTATTAAAAAACACAAACCGATTCTATGAGGGAGAGACCGTTGGTTTTTTGCTTCTAATGTGGAAATAATTAATACTATAACTATAATTTGGAAGAGAAATCATCCCGTGCAACTTTTATTGTAACGTCCCGTGTTTTTTTTCCGGTAAGTTTTAAGTTAAATAAATATTAATTCCTTTTATAATATTTATTGGATTTAAGGTAAATGATGATAATTAATATTTAAATCCTTTTTTTAGGAATTTAATATAATTGTTTCATTTGGAGATAAAGGAAAAAGAAAAAGAAAAGGAAAACAAGAGCAAAAACGTAAAAGGGAAGGGAAAAGAAAAGAAAAGGGTTTGGTCTCTTTTCATCTGAACGTGAAAATACAGTGCAGAGGTTTCGGTAGGGATCTCTCCCTTTTCCATCTTCTTCTTCTTCTTCTTCTTCTTCTTCTTCTTGCCATCGATCTTTGAGATCTCGGAATTGATCGTGTCACGTATTTTTTGTATTCTTAGATGTAGATTATGGTAGTTCTCTTTCGATAAGAGATTGGTAGAGATCGGATTGGTTTCATCACGCATCAGATTCAAGGTAAATTTTTTTTTTAATATAATTGTAAATTACAACCTTCTATCGATTAGTTTTAAGATACATTCATATTCTACGTATGACATATATTCTAATTTAATTAGGAAAGTCTACATTTTGCCAAAAGTTTGTTTGTTCGTTTTTTTTTTACCTAAAATGAAAGCTTAGGTTATTTTAAGGGAACTAATGCTAATACTAATACTAATTCTTTGATGATAAATTGATAATTACTCTGATTAATGAAAGAGAGATTATTAAAAAAAAGTTATTTTGATTTGCTTGAATTTCATTTTTTTTAATAAGAAAAGAACAAGAAATCCCAATCCCAACAACAAACCCATATATAGAAAAGATTTCAAAACATGAACATACACTTCCTCCCTCCCACACTCTCGGTGTGTATTCCACTTTTTCCTCATTTCTTTCTTTCCTATCACATTTCTGTTTTCATATATGTATTTATCTGCAACGCACGTGGATATCAACTAGTATTCAAAATATGTCCCAAAGAATTATGGATAATCAAAATTCCACTGTTTTAATAAGAAAATTTACAACTATCTCAACTATTACTCTCAACCCCATTGATTGCTTATCGTATAAAAAAATTATTGACAGTGAATCAAACTTTTCCCTACCTCTTAAAGATAATAATACAAATTATAATATTCAATATAAGTCCCAATGAATCATTGATAATCAAATATTTCACAGTTTCAATAAAAAAAATTGTTGCTACCTCAACTATTTATTATTGAGTATATTTAAATGGTAATTAATATAAATTTTATTAATTATTTAAATAATGTGACAGAAAATTAATAATGAATATTATTAATTGTTTAAATATTAAATATATTTAAATGGTAAGTAATAATTGAAATACTATTGATTGGAAATTATTAATTGTTTATATAATTAATTTTATTTAAAAAGAAATTAATAATTAAATTAATATTATTAATTAATAATAATATTATCAATTTATATATTTAATAGTTTAAATAATTAATTTTATTCAAATAGAAATTAATAAATATTATTTAGTTGGGAGAAAGTATTAAGGTTATTAATTATTTGAATAAAGCATTTTATTTAAATGGTAAATATTAAAAATTTATAATTAATTAAGGGGCATTTGCAAATCTGGCAATTTTTTATGTAATATATATAAAAATATCAACTCAAAAAAATATTTGCAAATATAGCAAATTTTGATCAGGTTTATCAGTGATAAATATTGAATTACATATTTTTACACTATGTTTATCATTGATAAACATGATAAAATTGCTATATTTGCAAAAAAAAATTTGAGTTGATATTTTTACAAATATTGCATAAAAAATTGCCACCCAATGAAATTTCCCATTAATTAAGTTGAACTTATTTAATTTGAGAGATAATTTCTTGTCTAATTGGATTAATGGATCCAATTGAGAATGGTCCAAAAACAATTAATTAAATAAATTAGATTTATTAATTAATATAAATAGGTATTTTCGGTCATATATATGTGTTTTAGGTAGATAATTATTTGAATATATACTAAAAATACTAATATATATTTATTTACTCAAAATATTTTATCCTTACATTTTCGACTATGGGAGATGAAATAGAAAAAGAATTTCTCTTAAATAAAATATCCTTTTATTTTATCCTGGCACTGTCCAGATTGTCCATCACGGCCAACGGGCTTGAGACTAAGCCGGAATGCTTGAGTTGATCCGTGTCAAGAAGACCGGATAAGCCTCAACTAGTTTGAACGTGAATAATCAAAATACGTGGTCGTGATCTCCCTTTATCTTATGATATGAGTTTTGTTGGAAATTTTATATATAATGTGATATATATATATATATATATATATATATATATATATAATGTGAATTGGAAGTATATACTTATAAAGAAATTGAATTTGACTAAAAGTCAAATTATTATTGTGATACTTCAGGGTTATACAACTAAATCTAAAGTTGTCACGTAAACCGAGGCCAATAAGAATTCTTATTAGAGAATTTTGGTGGCTTCTTTTACGTAAACATTTGAAACGGAAGAGTTGTAACGTCCGTTGGCTTTTACCCTCCAATTTTCACCATTTACTATTGAATTAATTTTGAATTTAATGACTGAATTTATTCAGTTTTTTGTGAGTTACAAATTAAGTTTCCTATAAATAGATACTTCTTTTGTATAGTTTATAATGAGAAATCAGATTGTTATATCTGATTTGTGTTTCGTTCTTCGTGGCTCTTCACGTTTTTCTGTCTAATCTGTTAAAGCTTTGGACTATTCTTAAGGGGTTCTGCCAAGTTCGTGAGTATCTAATTGTTGTTCTCACGAAACGCTTTATCGAATCCTGCCGAGCCGAGTTGCCATTGAACTACAAACAATCCGAGCGGGGCAATATCGACTTCAGGACAACGGCTTGTCCGTGCTTTGAAGATTTACGTTTTGTAAAGTTGTCCTTCAGTATTTGATTATAATTTAATTTCTTGTTATCACCGATCTATTTGATTATGTAAACAGATTCGATATCAATATATATTGATGTGTTCATCTCAATTGTTGTTATATGAGTTCCGGTTCCAACAAGTTTATCTTCATTTAAAGATAAGAAGGATAGAGATAAATCTCAAAGGGATATTATCTCCTGACTTATCATAGATGAATATCTGAATTATCTATAGACCCCATTTACTACGGTGTCAAAATGTACGAAAAACAATGGGTATTCTCATACGATTACTTTTCTCTCATATCATTATGCCTAACTTGATCGTCGGAAACGGTTTGACATGAAAGATAACTATCTATTCTTCTCTCTAATTTTAATATGAATAATTATTATAATTCATAATTTTAATATTTAATAATTAATTAATTAATATTTTTGAAAAAAATTAAAATGAAATTGCGACAAGATATTTTTTATTGTATCACAAATGAAAAATTTTCTCCATGACGAGCTTTTTTCTGATGGCACCTGTCATCGTAAATAAGCATTTTGGTTTTTATAAATGTAATTATCCTCTAAAGTTGAAAAATGTTTCACACTTTATAGCCAAAATGATAGAAATAATATGAAAAGTTAAATTAAATTGAAATCAAATAACTTATTCATCCTAAATTAGTCCCAAATCAAATATTGTTCTCCAAATTATTAACTTTCAAATTCACATTAAGTGATCAATTTGACCTGATAATAATTTTAAACCTTTTTTTTCTTGTTTTTTAAAAACCAAATAATTAAAATATGTCAATTGACTTAAAGCACCAAATTTTTAAAGCAAAGTCTGTTTATTATTTCTTACTTAGCTAACAATCGCTGTACAATTCCATACACATAGTAAATGCTCTACTCTATGAAATCATCTTCACCTACTTTGTTAAGCATTGTGAATTACAGCAAAGTTTTGTAATTTCTCTTCTCTCTTTCAACTTTCAAACTAAAGCTAAATAGAAACAAGAATTGTTTATTTAGATTCAAAATCAAATTTTCTGTTTAACTATTGTTATTCCGCATAAAACCAAAAGGATAATACTTCCATCATTCCCGGTAAGTATGTGATACATGCTTCCCAATGACATTGACCATTATTTTTTTTAAAAATAATTTTTATTAGATATTAAAAATTAAAAATATTGATCCATGTCATTGGGGAAGAATGTATCACATATTTACTGGGAAGATGGAAGTATTATCCAAACTAAAATGCCTATAAAAGCTCCAAGACTTAAGGCACCAGTAATGATGATCCTCCATTTGGTTCTAGTGTCGAATGATGTCGAATGCTCACAACACATCGGCTTCGGACTCGAGACAGATAAACCTGAATCTTTCATTTTGTTTTCACATTTTTAAGGAATAATTTCTATTTCTATATATACATTTATATTTATCATACCTATTAAATAAAATTAACCTCTATGCATGTCTCAATCATATTGATTTTGTTTGTAATGTAATATTTATTACTTTTGATTCTATTAAATTCAAATAGAATAAAATTAACCTCTATGCATGTCTCAATCGTATTGATTTTGTTTTTTTATGTAATATTTATTACTTTTGATTCTAAAAAAAATATTAGTTTATAAATTAAAAAACTAGTGATTTTGAAACAATCGATAAATCAAGGATATATTTTTAGCTTCTTAATACTGAGAACCAATTTATTCATATGCATATAATTGAAAATTAAAAAAGTTAACGAAAAATAAGGGTGCCATTTTACATTTTGAGCAAAAAAGCACAATTCTTAAAAATTAGTCAAATTGGGAGAACTTTCTAGAAGAGGCATTTTGGAGATTTAAGGCTTTAAATGAAAAAAAGATTTAATATAAAATACACCGTTGCATTATAGATTATTGTTAAATCATACCCCTATATTTTAAAAATCTATACTACTCTAAAAGGTGCTTAATCCGGAGAATTTTTCACTTCCATATTTATCCCTACTTTCAAATCTTATTCCACATTTATCCCTACTTTCAAATCTTATTTCAAGTTTGCCATCTATAATTATGCCTACACATCTATAATTATGCCTACATTTAATTGCTATTTCAATTTTTCCATTTAATTTTATTTTCTTTCTCATATAAAAAAAATATTTCAAATTATTTATTAAAAAAAACATAAAATAAAAAAAATAGCAAAAAAATAAAATCTCATATAAAAAAATATTTTGAATTATTTATAAAAAAAAAACATAGAATATAAAAATAGCATGAAAATAAAAATTATTAAATAGTATGAAAATAAAAATTATTAAATAGTATGAAAATAAATAAATAGCATATAAAACTTCATATTTTCTTTCTCATTTAAAAAATATTTCGAATTATTTATATAAAAAAAACATAGAATATAAAAATAGCATGAAAATTTAGTAAATAGTATAAAAAATAAAATTAATAGATAATAGCATATAAAACTTCGTATTTTCTTTCTTATTTAAAAAAACATGGAATATAAAAATAGCATGAAAATTTAGTAAATAGTATGAAAAATAAAATTTATTAAATAGTATGACATACAATAGATAAATAGCATATCTTCATATTTTCATTCTCAATTATAAAAACGTAGAATATAAAAATAGCATGAAAATTTTCAGGTTTTACATGTTTCCTTAAATCATACGTAATTATTTAAATAATTTAATTATTTTAAGATATTGTTATTTTTTTCAATTATATCTAAATCATTTAAATTTCAAATTATATTAATTAAGATATTAGATATTATTTAAAAGTATTAATTTCAACGTATTTTAAAATCTTACTTTATATCTAAATAATTTAAATTTCATATTATCATTTATAACATATTAGATTTGAATATTTTTAATTATAGATTAAAATTAAATATAATAGATTTTACAAATACGTATTTCTATTTTGTTTTTTAATTTAAAATTATTTCATGTTTGCCATTTATACTTATCCCTATATTTAAATGTCATTTCAAGTTCGGCATTGATAATTATTATAAAAAGATAATATAAAATAGATATATAATTATTTATAAAAAAAATGATTAGTTAGAAGAAAAAAAAGATACGGATTTTGAATTTAAAAATCTACCTATTTACAAAAAAACTCCAAACCAAAATATATTAGGGTAGGGTAAAAAATATTAATTTTGAAAAAAAAAACGTAAATCTTTAAAATAGATTTTAAAGAGATACTGTTATAAGAATTTCTTATTTTTATTTATATTACAATTAATTAATATATTAGATTTTATTTAAACATATTAATTTGAACGTATTTTAAAATTTTGCTTTATATCTAAATAGTTTAAATTTCATATTATCATTTATAATATATTAGATTTGAATATTTTTAATTATAGATTAAAATAAAATATAATAGATTTTGCAAATAGGTATTTTTTTTTATTTAAATTTTTTTTTATTTATATTTGATTTTCATTATTTAAATTCACATATTTCACATTCAAAATTTATAACATATTAGATTTTTTTTTTTTATCATTTATAACATATTTGATTTTAAGATTTTAAACCTATTTTCATGATTTGAGTAAATTTGAAATTATTGTTTAAAAATTATTCCACTTTCAATTTTATACAGGTTTACCATGCTATTTCAATTTCTTTTAATGAAGACTTATTTATTATTATTTTAAAAGTTCACAAGTAACGATCTATGAAGAATCACAAAAATATCATAATCAACAAATTATAATATGATTTATTTAGATAATAAAATTTAAATAAAATAATATAAAAATAGTATAAAAAATCATTTTTGATTACGTAATTTAAATAATAATTTAGATAATAAAATTCAAATAAGATAATATAAAATAGTATAAAGAACATAAAGATATTAGAAAAACGGTATGAAAAATCATATTTAGCTACATATTTTAAATAATAATTATAAAAATAACAAGATTTAAATATGACTTTATCTGATAATAAATAAATAATAATTTGATTTATTTTGATAATATAATTCAAACAATATAAATATAATCATTTAATTAAAAAAAAATAATAGCAGTATTTAAAAAAATGAAAGAAATTTTAATTAAATTTTTTATTTTTTCAAAATAATGAAAGGAAAAAAAAAAACTAATCTTTGTAATCCTGTTAAGATTGAATCTTATATTGATTTTGTTATATTCTTTTCAACCCTATAAATCATCTAAACTTTTATCTTATTTTATCCAGATATCAACTTTAAACCAAAATTTTACCATTCAAACCTTTCATATAGCAACTGATAGATGATCATTTTGGCATTTTCATCGTTTTTAGCTTTCTCATTGTTTTTTCTGTATCGAAACATAGCTTTTTCTATTTCTAATCAGTTTTGATTTGTTTTTATGTTTTCTGATGATCATAAATATATGTTCCCTTTACTTCATTTTAAGCTTTCTAATTGTTCTGTATTACTTTTTGTTCAAATAAATTTCTATTAGTTTCCTTGCATATTTGGTTCAGTTCCAGTACATTAAATAATTTGATTTATTTATGTATCTCTAACTCATTATTATCTGCATTTTTTTTTTGTATTTTGCAGAACTAGGAGAAATTGTGGAGTTAATCCAAAGGATATTGTTAGTTAAATTTGATTTTCAATCTCAGTGAGTACTTAATTACTTCTTTTTTTTTTTGTTTTTTATATTTTTGCACTTTGAAAAATCAAGGTTATTAGTTTAAAATTTTCTAAAATTATTGTATAATGGCAACTAATATGATTTCCTTATAATTACTTAATTACTTTTAAATTTTTTAAATTTTTCTAAAATTATTGTATAATGGCAACTAATATGAAAAATCAACTTAATTACTTTTAAATTTTTTTCTAATTTTTTTTTTCCAATTATTTAAAAATTTCGTTTTTCTTTTTTATTTAAAAATATATTGTTATAGGAAATATTTAAATAAAAACATATTTGATTTTAAAAATTTAGATACTTTATAATAAAGATTTAGTAAGGGCATATTTGAATGAGTTGTTTCTAATCAATGTTCCAATTTGTTTTAAAACTTCCTTTTAATAAAAATATTGTTGCGGGAATTATTTATAAAAAAAACGTATGTGTTTTAAAATCTAAATAATTTATAATAAACATTTAGTGAGTACATATTGAATGAGCATTTTTCAAAATTGTTTATAACCATTTTTTTCCAATTTATTTAAAATTTTCATTTTTATTTAAAAAATTATAGTTTTAGGAATTATTTATAAAAATTTAAATAATTTATAAATAGTTCAAATGGTAAAATCTACCTCATATTATTCTGATCATCTTATATTTTACTATTATTTTTCCATGACAACCATTTTGAGTGCTTCTATTTTTTTAATTTAAAAATGCAAGTTAAAAGACTAACTATTCATATTTTCATTGTCAAATAATATAAATACTAAAAGTTATATAATTACAACATTAACACGTGCGTTGCACGTACATAAATGACTAGTAATTTTAAGCACCCCTACATTTTGAAAAATTATAAAAAAAATCACACTATTCGATCAATTATTTTTTACATATTTTATACATGTCTCATTTTTCAATACTTTTAAAATTAACGGAATTGATTCATATATGTTCATTAAGGGTTATTACATGCATCAAACGTAATATTCTTTCTGATATTTGAAAATTAACATTTTTTTAAATTTAAATTTCATATGCTTTAGTTTTAACATTTTAACTCGGTTTACAAGTACATTTCCGCGAAAAATCTCACCGACAAAGTCTCAAAAATCACCGTCGAACTAGGATATGTCGGCGAATAACCACACCCATAGCGAAAATAAAGGTACGGTTGACTTTAAACATACCCAAAATGAGTTGAAAATAAAAGGTCCAGTAAAACGTAAAGTATTCGAATGTAGGCCCATTAACTGTAATTTTTTCTACCTTTGAGAAATTGTATTGGGCCTTCTACCCACCATCATTTTCTCAAGCCCACTAACATGAAAGATAGCTAGATCAAATAAAAAGTGTAGCACAAATTAATTTCTTTAAATTGGGCTCCTTTCTTCCCCTAATCTTAACCCAATGTTAATTTAGCATTTCCTTCTATCACATAGAATCGGGTCAGTTTAATTTTTATATATTATATTACTATTTTGTATTTAGTATTTAAAAACATATTAATTTGACTATTTTGTAGGTGTTCTTGCATATATAATTAGAGCCATACCCAATAATTACAAAAATAATAACCTAAAAAGGTGGTTTAATATATTATATTTTATTATATTATGATAAAATCGTGGTGCATGAGTCGGTTCAATGGTGATTCCGATTCGGAGTTGAAAATGTGTTTATGAACTCGATCCATCAATCAAACAGACCATTGATGGGTTTCGTTCGATACATGAATTTGATATTCAATCATCTCTTGGATCGGTGATCGATGGTTCCAGTTCCCCTTTTGGATTAAATCACAAAATTCATTCTCATTTTCTTATTTCCTTTATAAATCATATGAAAACTAAAAAAGAAACTAACATTTGTAGGAGGGTAATTTTGAAAATCATATTTAATTGACGCAATTACTGAAATATCATATTTTTACGTATTAATTATTGTTATGTTATAACATTTCAAAATTACCAAAATAGCATAATTATAATTCAATAATTTATTGTACAAGATAAAAGTACAAAAACTAATAAAATCATTAAAAATAATAATGAAAAATAATCAATAACTCGATAAATTATTAAATTTGTAATTAAATACTCATGAAAAATAGCTCAATAATTTAATGAATTATAATTACGTTATTTGAGTAATTTTTAAAATATTATGATATTTTAGTAATTAGTATTCAGAATTATGCTATTTGAGACAAATTCTATATTTAATTTTGAGATTGTTTGATATTCTTCTAGTAATTTTGATAATGATTTTTTTTCCCCAAAGTCTCTATATCTCATTTATTTCAACAATTAACTATACGAAAATAACGTGTATGTTTATTTAATTTTAGTTTAATAATTAATTGAACAGAGACAAAGTGTTTGTTTCGCATTTTTCAGGCGAATGTGTAAATGCTCGTTTTTTTTTTTCTTTTCCTCTCTTTCTTTTCACATGAATATGTTAATCTTGTATCAGAGACATACACTTAAGAAGAGTTATGAATTCAATCATATAATAACACTTCTTTCTAGTCTTCAGAATTTTTTTTATCAATACTTATATGTAAAAGATGTTTATTCAATTGACTTTTGTAATGGCCCTGATTTGTGACTAATTATCATTATTTCACATATGTAGTGCATTAAAGTCTGGGGTAGAGCCACCTTAAAATTAGAATTATATAATTTTTATCTCTAAAAAAAATTCTGGCTCTACCCCTGAAAGTAATAAAAAAAATTCACATATATATCAATACATTTAAATATAATTTTTGCAATTTTCTCTTTCATTTCCCGCTCTTTAATTTCGAACATGAAAAAATATTTATATGTAAAGTTGAATTGTAAAGTTTTACCCCTTAATTTTTAAATTCTTACTATCCAAAACAAATTCAACATTAAAATTATCTTTTATTTTTAAAAGTATATCCCTCGTAAAACATTGATAAAAGTATAAGAGTTTATTTAAAATTTATTCCATCAGAACTATTCCTTGTACTAGCCATCTTGTAATAAATAATATTTTGTATATATTTGAATTTAGTAAGATTTTTCAATTTAAATTTTAAAATTTCAATATTTCTTAAATTTAAACAATAGACTTATTGTAAATGCTGTAATTAACATTTCATATAAATAAAAATTTATAAAATTAACAAAAATTTGTCTATTAATAACAAAAAATCAAGTTTAAAAAATATCTACGACCTAATCACAAAAATAACATACCAGTAAAGAAAAGATAAAAAAACACTAGATAAAGTTGATAAATTCCATAAACCAAACTTAATAATAAATTTGAAGAGGCTCAAACCAACCCAAAATAAATTGAAATAAAAGGCCCACTAAAAACTGGCATTAGCCTATATGAAATGGTCCATGCCCTTGTGGTATGGGTCTTGTGTAGGCCCATTAATTTTAATACTTCCACCTTCTTTATTCGAATCATGAATCAAATTCATCCAATACCCAATCACACAAAATTTTACAAATCTAACCTTTTTCCCTTTAAACCCAGTGACATGGAAAGATAGTTACCCATTCTATTTTTTAATTTAATTTAATATCATTAATTATTTTTTCAAAATTTTTAGTTAAATTTTAGATAATTATTAAATAAAAAATAGCAAATCATATTATATAAATCTTATTTCTTCCTACCAAACACAACAACACACTCCAACACAAACATTATATTCTCAAGCATTTGAATTCTATTACAACACGGTCCAAACACAAGCATCCATATTCTCATTCATTGTAACAACCCTAAAAATTCCCAAATACATTGAAACACATAAACACAACGGAAGCAAATAAATATCAACATTTAGTTCTCTTTATTGAAATCAAAAATCATAAATAGTTCTCAACCGATCGGTTTGTTTAAAACAAATAACAATTCAATGAAAGGCAACTTAACCATTGCCTAAGAATTCTCAAACAAAAGTTTAACTAATGTTTTTATTCAAAACAAAACAAAACATGAATCATAGAAGTTTTTTTTTCCCAACATAATAAAAAGAAAAGGCAGATTCGCTAGCGTGCAAATCCGTGCCAACCGGTCACCTCATCGAACCGCATCAGCCACCGAGCTTCTTCTTCCCTTTACCTGAAAAAAAAATTAATGTAGCATCATGAGGCTACGCCCAATGAGTAGAAAAATGTTAAACTAAAAATCACGCCATGAGAGATTTTTCTAAGACTTTAAGTCCTTAAACGACCTTACCGACTTCCGAAGATACCTTTCACCCAAAGCTCTCTTAGCTATTACATTCCTCCATAATACCTTTTAATCCTCAAATTAAAAGAATATAAACTTTCGAAACAGTTCTAAACTCCCTTTCTCATTTTAAAACTTTTCGATCATTAACTTTCTTAATACCTCTAATCTCCTTTTTGTCCGCAAACAAAAAGAGACTATACTCAACAAGGCATTTAAAAACTGTTTTCACATATTTAAATCCTTAAGAGTTTTAAGATATTCTTTTCCATTGTACATATGGAATGAACCTGCCCCGTTAAGTGTTATATAGTTGTGCACAACCGTATAATCTCCCTTAACGGCTAATATTCTTCTTTAAGCAAGACCTTTTCTTAAAGCGAACCTGCTAACATATTACTCGAGGTATTTAAGTAATATGATCCTATACATCACTACTATGATGTTCAAACAAGTCTAAACTCAAACTTCTCGAAATACCCTCGTTAAAGGCCGAAAATTCCCTAAAATGAAATTCTGGAAAATTCCCCTTTAAACCACTCTAAAACGTCCCAAAATCACCCAACAAAACATCTTTGGGTCACTTCCAACAACTCCCAACAGTTTACAAGTCTAGAAGCGAAACTAGCCTAAACTAGTGTAGTTTCGCTCCTTTTTCGGGCAGTTTAAAGCTACTAATAATCTAACTAAAATTCGGCGGAGTAACGCCTATAAACCGACTCCCAAAACAGTTCTAAAACATAGGGAAAGAGATTCCAAAAGTCCAGAGCAGAGTAATAATAATTATCTAGCCACCTAGGCTTAATTGTTGGCTTAGTGGGCACTAATTCATCAATAAGGCAATCATGGACAGCAACTTAGAAACATCTTAAAAACATCCAAAATATGCATAAGTATTTAGTTTCAATACCGATACCAAAAGTCACCTAAAGCATGCTTTAAAATCCAATTTTTGTCATACTTAATCCCCAACACCTCAATTCTTTAAAACAGCCCCTAAACATCCTTAATATACATTTAATCACCCAACATCATGCTTAAATTTCATAGGTTACTTGTAAAGAAAAAGAAAAACGCAAACATACATAATTTAAAACTTAAAAAATTTCTACTCACCTTTTCCAAACTTAGTTTTCTTCCAAACTTGAACTCCTTTCCAATTTAAATTAAGAACCTGAAAAGGCACCTAAACCATTCAAAGTACATCCTAAAAACCTAAAATTACAAGGGAAAGAACAACCACGAGGCGACCACAGGCAACGGGCGAAAACAAGCAAGACAACCCCAAAAAATGGGGTCGCTTACGCAGCGCGAAAGACCTTTTTTTGGGCTTGCTAAGCAAATGCAAGACTGCCGTCACGGCGCCCAATTGTGTCGTTTGGCGGTAGTTTTTCTTGGGGGTAGTTTTCTTTGAGAAAGGTAGAAAATTAGGGTTTCCAAATTTAAAGAAGATGGGTTTTTGGAATCATGAACTTGAAGAATAAAAGAAAATCAAAGGGTTTTGGTTCCATGAACTAAAAGAAAAAAATCAGAGATTAGAAGTAGAAATTCCCTTACCTTGAAACTTTTCTTGATGTCAAACCCTAAAATTTCCCTTCCAACTCAATCACCACCAATTCTCCTAATACCAAGCAAGAGAAAAAGAATTGAATAGTCGTTTAGAAATCAAACCAAGACCTCCATTAACGACATTGAAAAGGAGAAGAAGGAGAAAAGGAATTTGCCTACCTTTAGTCTCTGCCTCTGTTTTCACGTGAAGGAGAAAAGAATGAATGACCTATTTTTTTTTCTTCCTTTCCTTGCCTTCCCACGTTTTTGGCCTTTTTTTTTTTTCCTTTATCTCCAATTAATTGATAATTAGTAATTATATTTATTCCTGAAAAAGAATAATTAAATATAATTACTAAAGCTTATCCAAAATTTTTAAATAAATATTAAAAAGGAAAAATTAATATTTATTTATTTACTTACCAGAAATACGGGACGTTACAATCCTTCCACCTAAAAAGGCTTTTCGTCCCCGAAAAGTGCTACTGCTCAGGAAAAAGATGGGGATACACCGCACGCATCTCTTCCTCGCGCTCCCAAGTAGCCTCTTCGTGAGTCTGATTCCTCCATAGAACCTTAACCAAGTCAATGGTTTTGTTCCTCAGAATCTTTTGCTCCTTAGCCAAAATCTCCACCGGTTGTTCTTCAAAAGACAAATCCGCATTTAATTGAATCGGTTCGTAGTCTAGCACATGGGAAGGATCAGCAATATATTTTCGGAGCATGGAGACATGGAAGACATTATGAACTCCAGATAAAGCTGGTGGCAACGCCAACCTATAAGCTAAAGTCCCAATTCTCTCCAAAATTTCAAATGGTCCAATGAATCTCGGACTCAGCTTCCCTTTCTTTCCAAATCTCATTACTCCCTTCATCGGAGCTATCTTCAAGAACACATGCTCACCAACAGAGAATTCAAGATTTGTCCTTCTGACATCAGCATAACTCTTCTGCCTACTCTGAGCAGTTTTCATTCTTTCTCTGATCAATTCAACTGATTCATTTGTCATTTGAACTAACTCAGGCCCCAAAAGTTTCCTTTCCCCAACTTCATCCCAATGAACTGGAGATCGGCATTTCCTTCCATACAAAGCTTCAAAAGGTGCCATTTCAATAGTAGCTTGGAAACTATTATTATAGGCAAATTCCACCAAGTACATTTTGTCATCCCAACTACCTCCAAAATCTAGCACACACGCTCTAAGCATGTCTTCCAAGATCTGGTTCACCCTTTACGTCTGTCCATCAGTCTGAGGATGAAAAGCTGCACTAAACAACAACTTTGTGCCCATAGCACTGTGCAAACTCTTCCAGAATTTAGATACAAACCTAGTATCACGATCGGACACAATTTTCACTGGAACTCTATGTAATCTCACAATCTCCTTCAAATACAACTTAGCCCAAGCCTCTACTGAATAAGTTGACTTCCCAGACAGAAAGTGTGCAGATTTCGTCAGTCTATCCACAATCACCCAAATGACATTATACCCTTTCTGTGTTCTGGGCAACCCACAGATGAAATCCATCGCAATCTCCTCCCATTTCCACTTCGGTACACTCAAGAGTTTCAAAAATCCATAAGGACTCTTCCTTAAAGCTTTCACTTGTTGACATACAAGGCATCTGCTAGCATACTCAGCCACATTCCTTTTCATTCCAGGCCACCAATAATGTAATTTAAGGTCATTGTACATTTTGGTGCTCCCAGGATGAACGGTAAACATCGAGTTATGAGCCTCAACCAAAACTTCCTTCCTCAAGGCTTCATCAGTTGGAACACACAAACGGCCTTTATAAACCAAAGCACCGTCTGAATCATATGAAAAATGTCCTGGTAATCCTGTATCCACATCCACAAAGTAACCCTTGAGGTTATCATCTGACCTCTGTGCATCTATGATCCTCTGTCTCAACAGTGGTGTCACAGTCAAATTTGCTAACCCCACAGTTATCTCAGAAGTAAGCAGCTCGATATTAGCTCTATCCATCTCCCACTGAAGTCTAGGATGTCTCGTGACAAAAGCTGCACTATGAGACGGCTTTCTACTCAAAGCATCTGCCACTACATTGGCCTTCCCAGGATGATACTGTATATCACAGTCATAATCCTTTACTAACTCCAACCATCTTCTATTGGCTATGGTACATCGATTTCTTCTATTGGCTCCGTGATTTCTTCGATTTCTTCTACTAGATCCAAGATATCGATGATAATGAATCCACAACTAACTTCAAAAAATTTCTCTTCCTCTTCTTCAAAATCTTCTTTTGTTTAAAAAAAGTCTTCATTTGCACCTCCATCTTTATGAATAGCAAGAAGAAATAGAGGAAGAAGAATAAGAAACAAAGGAAGAAAGAGAGGAAAAAATGGTACAAGTGAAGAACAAACTATTTTTTCTGAAAATATTAAATAAAAAACAATACCCATTATAGAAAATTTTAGAAACATTGTTAGAAAACAATGTACATACAATATTTTATTAAAAACTTTAGATCATTCTATAAGTATTACCATTCACCCTATCAAATTATGATCTATTAAAGGACTAAGGGGGGCCATGGCCCCCCTATCGAGTATTAAACAAACGTTTCTTCCTTAACACATTAATTTGAAACACATTAATTTATTAAACAAACGTTTTTAATAAATTAATGTGTTAAGGAAGAAAAGTTTCTTAATAAATTAAAGTGTTAAGGAAGAAAAGTTTCGATATTTGAAACACATTAACGAGTATTAAACAAATGTTTCGTTAGAGTCAGTTTTGATATTAGTTTCAGGTTCAAGCCAATCGCAGAACCAGTCATAGAGCAAGGTATTGTACGAATTTCAGTATTGAAATGGGTGTCTATAATCATGATAAACCTAGGAATATTTGCTCAAGTTTATTTCTGTCTTCCTATCTTGCAATCGTCTAACAATTCTCTGAAATCATATAAAAAACATGTCATTCCTCTCATAATTTTGTCCTCGCTTCTTTTCATATCTTCTTTCATTTATGAACTATGGAGAAGGATTAATATAATACCTCTATCAAAGACTTGCATCATGCTTTACAAATTCGTCGCTGCCATTTTTCTAGCTTTCTTTTCTACCTCACTTTCATCCTATGTCTAAACCAGAAATATATAGATACCAGAAAAGTTGTAGTAGTGGATGATGAATGTTATGAACTTTCTCCGAAGCTATGGTCATTATAGCTTCCGTGAAATAGTATGCGGTTTTAACCCCTAAAAATTTCTCACCAAAGATACACACATGAAATAACGTTATTGCCCAAAGCACAGAATTGACATCTGAGGGAAGCTCGTGTGAAATACTAGCAGCAAGGAGAGAGAAGGTCATACCTGTAGCAAAATTGAAATACATTTCAATTTTTTTAGGGTTTGGGGAAGTCTCAGCAGCCTGCTTACAGATATTCGAGATGATTGAAAGGACGAAAAAACTCCCGGATAGAAGAAAGAGGGCAAGAAGCCGTATCTGATATGTGTTCGGTTCCATGGACAGTAGTAGTACTATCGTGAAATACGTGTGAGGAATTGAAATCAAAAGAAAAACAAACCACTTCAGTTTGCTTTTCAGAAATGTAATCAAACCATTACCTTCATTTTCACCCACCAATTCATCCGGGATTTCTATCGAAACTTCAGCTTCCGGA
The DNA here is from genome assembly GCA_028015215.1 of Gynostemma pentaphyllum. NCBI lineage: Eukaryota > Viridiplantae > Streptophyta > Magnoliopsida > Cucurbitales > Cucurbitaceae > Gynostemma > Gynostemma pentaphyllum. The sequence continues at coordinate 67,455,661 of CM051355.1, read as the reverse complement.
TTCTCTTCACAAAATGATTCATTTGTGTCAAAAAACACTTCAATTGCTGATTCATTTGTCTAAAAAAACACTTCAATTGCAGCATCCATATCCATATCCATGAGGCGGAAGCAGAACAAAGTGAAGAGAACCCATTTTTTGTAAAATAAAAACTAATAAATCAATAACAATACCTCTTATAGAAACCTGGTTTGAAAAGTATGGCTGCAGGGAATAATTCCAGAAAAGGGAGAACGAGAGCGATGGATTGGAGAGAGCCAAACCTTGAAGAAGCCTTTTTTTTTAATTTAAAATTAAAATAATAATAAAGAGGTTGGGAAATACGAAAAATATTAAATAGAAAATAAAAATCTGTTTATTTAGAGAAATAAAAATTTGTTTTAAATAGAAAATATTAAGATATAAAATAGTCACAAAAAAGCTATCAAAGTGAAGATTAAAAACTTAAAATGAACCACCAATTTTTATGGAATTATTTTTAACAGATATTATAGCAAAACTTAATATAATATAATGATGAAGGGGAGAGGGGGAGGCGATTTGACTCATTGAGAAAAGAGGGCTACAGTAGGTAATAATAGGCCTCATCACATGTACATATATGTATATTCATAGATATACATACTTACATTATGTGTGTATGTATATAAAATTATACATACTTGCATATAAAATTATATGTATTTCTTACCTTGTTATTTTTTTCTCTCGAGTGACTTTCCATTCATCGTTCTTTCTTAAATCTCAATCAACCTTTTCTGGAAATATTCTAGTTTACATCAGGGTTTTGTAGTTTTTATATTTTGTGGTTTTATTTTGATTTATAATTCAATGCAAAATGTTTCATTGTTCTTTACCTTTACTGTTTCTTTTTCTTCTTATTCTTATTCTTCTGCTCTCAAATCAAGATGGATTATTAGAGTGATGGATTTTTTGATACAATAGATGAATTTGAAGAAGAGGAATATGAATTTTTTGAGGTTGATTGTGGATTTATTATAATCGATATCCCGGAGTCAATTGAAGAAATTGTCCTAGAGGCAGAGTAAATGGATATCTTGGAGGCTGAGCCAGAGACAGAGGCAATCGAAGAGATTAATATCTCGGTGGGTAATGTGTTAATTTCAATATTGAAATGGCTGTCTTACATCATAACTTGGCTAGACATAATTTCCCAACTCTATTTCTTGCTTACACTCGTGTACACATCCAACAACAAACCCAAAAACCATATCCTTCTTCTATTCTTTCTATCCTCGGATTTTATCTTATCCTCTTTAATTTTAATTATATGTAACAAGTGTGGGATAATATCTCTATAAAACACTTTCAACATATATTATAAATTTATCTCTGCTATTTTCTAGACTTCGTTACTACATCATTTTCACTCGACATTCCCACGAAAATCAAATCTGTACTATGGGCAATTTCCTTGATTATTACATGTATTTGTGCTGATTTCCATTTGTGTTTGTAAACTAGTTTCGGTTTTATCGAATGCATAGTTACTGTAGCTTTTGAAAAATTTAGAATCTTGATCGTATAGGGTATAAACTTGTCTGTTATGCAATTGATTTGGGTTTAACTTTTATTAAATTCAGAATGCCCAACTCCAATTATTGAACTAAAATGGTTGGAGCTTTTTTATTTTATTTTTAGAATTTTCATGTAATTAAATATTATTATTATATCTATTATGTCGTGTTCTCATGTTATCCTTTAATGTCATGTTTTTTTTAATGTCAAAGCTGGTTATGGGAAACATAAACTGAGGGGATGAGGGAGGGAGGGACAGAGAAGGTGAGAGATATCTAATGAATAAAATTTGGATTTTTTTAAAATAATTTTTTTTATTAAATAGATGAATTTATTTACATTAATTCTTTTTTTTTTAGAATAATGAATCTCATTGTTACTTTTAATGAATTTTATGGAGATATTTTGAATTAAAGTTTAATATATTTTCAAATTTTTGTTAGTTTTTACTATTATATAGGATATGCAGCATTAATGTATCCAAAAGGGTTCTAAAAGCTTGAAAAATAATTGAAATAAATGAATTCTACTAACATAACTCGGATTTATATATTTAGCAAGTGTGAGATAGAAGAGATGTATGGAAAACAAATAATAAGTGATTATATGGATTAGTTTCATAATCTATATACATCCCAAAAAAGTATGAGATTTAAAGAATTGATATTACTGATAGAGTGGATGGTAATACCCATAGGGGAATCTATTAAGAGACTAAGGGGGGCCATGCTCCCCAGAGTTTTTAATAAAATATTGTATGTACATTATTTTCTACTAATGTTTCTGAAATTTTTTATAATTGGTATTGTTTTTTATTTACTATTTTCGGAAAAAATGGTTTGTTCTTCACTTGTGCCAACTCTATTTATCATGGAGCCAATTGAAGAAATCGCGGAGAATTCATCAATTTTGTACTATGGGAAGTCTCCTTGATTCATACATGTATTTTAGGAGATATACCGGAGCCAATAGAAGAAATCGCTGAGCCAATTGAAGAAATCGCGGAGCAAGATAATGTGCAAACTTCAAATTGGAAATAGATATATATAGTCATAATCATCCTTTGCTTAATTGCTCAACTCTATTTCTCGCTTCCACTCTTGGACACGTCTAAGAAACCCAAAACATATAAAAAAACATATCCTTTCTCTTATCATTTTTTTCTCGGTGCTTATCTTCTCTTCTTATATTTATGAAGTATGTAAGCAGACTACGATAATACCTATATCAAACATTGTCAGCATGTATCACAAATTCATTGCTACTATTTCTTCAAGCTTTCTTTTCTACATCAATTTCTCCCGACATTCCCCCAAAAATCATTTTGGTAATCTGGGCCATTTCATTGATTATTATGTGTATTACTGCCGATTTCTGCTTAGGTATGAAAGTGGTTTCAGTTTTACCGAATCTAAAGTTATTATAAGTTTAGAAAAATCTCATAATCTTGAAACTAAGGTGCAGTAAGTGGTCTATTATGTAATTATTATTGTTTTAGCTTTTATTAAATTCCAAATTTCCAAGCTCTAAAATGCTTGGAACTTTTGTTGGGCTAAAAATATCATAGAGGAGACTATTTTGTTTACTGTCTATTTTTTTTTTCTTTAAAGATTTTTTTCATGTAATTAAACCTCAAATATTATACTTTTGGATGATTAAACCATTTTTCCGAAAATAAGAAATAAAAAATTACCCATTATAGAAAAATTCAGAAACATTATTAGAAAATAATGTACATACAATATTTTATTAAACCATTTTTCCAAAAATAAAAAATAAAAAAATTACCCATTATAGAAAATTTCAGAAACATTATTAGAAACCAATGTAAATATTTATTAAAAACTTTGGGGCCATGGCCCCCCTTAGTCCCTTAATAGATCCTCCATGGGTATTATCATCCACCCTATAAATACTACCAAATCTTTAAATCTCATACTTTTTTGGATGAATATCATGAAACTAATCCATATAATCACTTATTATTTGTTTTCCATACATCTCCTACATCTCTTCTATGTCACATTTGCCAAATATATAAGTCTGAGTTATGTTAGTAGAATTCATTCATTTCAGTTATTTTTCAAGCTTTTAGAACCCCTTTTGGATACTCTAACGATGCATATCCCGTAGAAGCGTTTGGATGGACTCAACTAAAATGTCATGTGGATTACATCACTTCTATCAGAACTTTATGTTACAGTTGGTTCCATTTCCTTTTGGATTATGGAGGCTTTGATTTCTCTCGAGCCAAGTCGTTTACGCAGCCTATTTCATGGTAGCCACTAGCCTAATAACTTATACGCAAATTCTTATTTTTATGTGTATAAATATGTTTGTTTGTAGCATATTAGTATAGTTAAAGTATATTTCTTTGAAAACTTTGGCGGTTGCGACAGAGGCGGTGGCGGCTGTAGAAGTGATAAAGCCGAAGATAGTGGCAGTGATAGAAGTTACGATTGTAGATAAGCGTTGTCAATGGGTCAGGCCTGACTTAATGATAAGCCTAAGCCCAACCCACGGGCTTAGACCCATGGGATAAAATATGGGTCGGTCAAGAAATGATTGAATTCTACTAGCATAACTTAGACTTATATATTTAGCAAGTGTGACATAGAAGAGATGTCGGAGATTTACAAAAAACAAATAAATGGTGATTATATGGATTAGTTTCGTGATATATATCCCTACAAAATAGTGAGATTTAAAGAATTGTTAGTATTGATAGGGTGGATGGTATTATAGGGACTAAGGCCCCACCAAAATTTTGAATAAAATATTGTATGTATATATGTGCTCAAATTTTTAAATGCTATAAATGTAAATTTTATAAATTGATAATAAAAGAAAAATGAAAAACCAAAATTTAAATTTAAACTAATAAAACTAAACATAAATAAATAGTCTTGGAAGATGCAAGTATTTAAAAAAAAAACTAGTTATTAAATTAATAAAATAAAATTGTAGACACCGATTTTCATCCTATATTATTTAAAATTAAAAATTTTGGAATATTTTAAAATAAATTAAACAAGAAAAAATTGTTTTATTTAAGTTTTGGAATTTTTTCCTAAATTAGTTTTTTTTAGATTAAATTTTGTTTGATTGTAATATTATCTACATTTATATAAAATTTAATTATTTATTTTTTCTTATCTTGTATTTTGAAATAATGAAATAAGAGTATTAAAATTAAAAATAACATTTTTGTTCAAAATTATTAAAAAATAAAAATAAAAATATGATATCTATATTAAAAAAAAAAAAACAAACAAACAAAATCAATCAAAGATCTTCTTCTCCCCATCCCTGCCCTCCTTTTTCTTCTTCTTCTTCTCTTTGCCCATTCCCTCAATTTCAGCTTGGTAATTTTGAAAAACATCATCTTATCCGTGCTCAAAATCAGCTGCCCACATTGACTCTTGGATTACTCCCATACTTGAAGTTTTAATAATGGGTTTCTCCATCTATAAATACTTCCTCAAGAAGGAAGAAAAGGAGAGGAAGAGGAGGTGAAAAGGAAAAAAAAAAAAAGCAGCCCATAGTTATCCATGGCAAGAAAGGTTATAAATCATCTTCATTTTCTTATCTCCAAAGCAATTTCCTTATAAAAATGGTACTCCTCTGTTTTTTTTTTCAGCTTCCCTTTTTCAAAACAAAAGCTCATCCTTTTCACATCAAAATCGTCAAAAGACAATGCCAAAATCACCGGAAGCTTACCCCATTTTGTTGTTCTCTTTGAGTATGGGCCTAAATTGAAGGAAAGGTCTAAAAATTGCTGACATTGCTACTGGTTTTTAAGCACTGTTTTCGTTTTTTCTGGGGGAAAAAAAGAAGGGAGAAGAAGCAATCTGTTTGTTTAAAATTTGTTTTTCTGTCTCAACGTTAGATACTATTTATATTTTAACTTTTGCATCAAATGTGTATTATACGATGTTAGCGTAGTGGAATTCTTTTGAATATCATACCTCACATCCATGGTTCGAATACCACAAGCTTCAATTTTGATAATATTTTCGTTTTTGAGGTATCGCTACTTTATAGTATTATTAACTTAAACCTGTCGTTACATAATCAAGTTGAAGAGTTGGCTCACTGGGGGTGTGAGGCCTCTTGCCTTTAGGCTTGGGTTCAAACCTTGACAAAGACAGTTTCAGTTTTTTTTAAAAAAAGGTTTTATAGTTGTTTTTTTTAGTTATTTTTGTTTAGTAAAAATCTTATATATCAACAATATTTTATTTTAATAATATAATATATATTAGTATGCCATCTTTTATATATCATTTTTTTTCCTTTTTTATATTTTTTATGATAGGATATATTATTTTGTCTTAATTTAATTAACATGCTTAGCTTGATCTTTACCACGTTTAATTTTAATTTAATTATTATGTCATGGATATGTTTTCGGGTTTACCACTCTTAAAACGAGCCCCATAAATCAAGTAATTAGATCAAAATTTTGTATGAAACTTCTAAAAAAGAGAGAAATTGGGAAATTTTAGGATGCTAATTTTCTCATTTAAAAATATACAATTAAAGTGAAATTATAAATGTTTAATTTTAATCGAGATTGGAAATTTTAGGATGCTAATTTTTCAATCTCCAAAAAGAATTGAAAATAAATATTCCCATTTTAAAAACAATATATATATCCTTATTTTAGACCAATAAGAATTTAAAATATAAATCAACTTCACATTTGACTAAATAACATTTCCTTAAAGGGATGCCGAAATTGAACTCAATAAAAAGATTTCCCAATGGCTTTTTACGCTATTCATACTAATTTGATTAAGCCTTCTAACGTTTAAGGTATTAATCAATAAATAATGAGACATTTAAAAATAAAATTTAAAAACATAATGTGCGTTCAAAACCAAAGGCTTTAACATAAAACATTAAAGATAAATAACAGTAATCGTTTTCAAAACGAACATAATAGGGTGCTAGTACCTTTCTTGTGTGTGAATAAACTTCCGAACTCATTTTAAAAGTTAGTAAACTATCTTTAATAAAATGACTAGGTGACTAATCACACCTATCCTGATGAAACCAATGATTAGTGACGACTTTTTACTTTTCCGCGTCGCAGGTACGTAGGGACAAAAATAATATAAACTAAGGGAATAAAAGTCAAATTGCTTAAGTGGACCCACTGAATTTCATGTAAATTGTGACATATTATTGAAAGTTAAAGGTATTTTTAAAATTTTCAAATATATTGGTTATTTGTTAAAAGATGATTTGAGAATGGGGTACATATGCATAAATCATTAATGGGCCCTCAAACATACCGTCATAAAGGTTAAACCTCCCCAGACAAGTCCACTTGTTTTCCATCCAACTTGCATGCCCACTAACAATTTATAAAAATCAAGGTGGCCCATGTTGAAATATCGAATATCTCATTTGTGTTGCTCTTTTTGAAGTTGTATAAGCCCATGAGTGTTCAGACCCGACCATGGAAATTGTCATAAATAGTTCATAGAAAATATTTTCTTCAATGTTAAATATTTACAAATTTGACTTTTTTTATTATTATTTTTATATTTATTATTTACATTCTTCCCATTGTAGTCTTAAATCAATTAAATGTAATTTTCATGTCATCTATATATTACTAATATTTTATATATTCGGTTGATTGTTTCTAATTTTAAAATAAAATATTGCTAACATGAAAAGGTCTTGCGAAAGTTTATATAAATAATTTTGTTTATTTACATATATACCTTGAATATTAACAAATATATATATATATATATATATAATTCTATAATTTATTTGTACCTTGTGTATTAATATAATAAATTTTTATTTAAAAGATGCTTTTTAATTAAGAACATGAGCAATTCAAAATAAGAAATGTGGATAATTATCCATGGATTTTTTTGTTTCCTACCTTCATCATCCAATATATTAGTGGGTTGCTATTTTAAAATAAAATAAAATAATAAATATTTTATATTTATTGTAAATATATTTCCATAATTAAGTATCAATCTCTAACTTTCCATGTTTAAGTTCTGAATTATCGTCATTCTCTCTCCAATTAATGATGATTCATAATTATAGATTATATTAAAGGATATTTTCGCAAAATAATACTAATAATGACATCATTAAAAAATGGAAAATTTCATTGGGCAGTAGAATTTTCTGTAATATTTATAAATATAGCATTTTAAACAAGTATTTGCGAATATAGCAGTTTTTTAAAAAACCGTCATTCATGTGAATCAAAGAAATCAGTGATAACTTATAAGTTATAAGATAATCAGTGATAACTATTAGGTAATCAATGATTCATGCACAAAATATCAGGATATCAGTAAAATCTAGTTTTTAATTATTTGTGTGGAAATCACTGATTACTCATGCAAAACTAGTGACAATTTTGTAATATTTTAGGCGCAAATTTGAGTTTTTTTTACTATTTTTACAAATAAGTTTTTTTACTGCTATTTTTATAAATATTAGACCTAATTTTGTTATTTTTGCAAGAGCCCCTTAAAAAATCTATCTTTGTAAATATTTTAAATTATTGATATTTAAGGAATTATTTTCTAGAAATAATCTAGATATGTACTAGACAGAAAAACAAAATATGAATGACCAAAACAGAACGAATCGGAAAGTATAGTGATGAAAAATGTAATTTTTGAAAGTTTTGGGACAAAAATGAAAGTTCAAGGACCAAAATGGTATTTTACCCAAAAATAAAACAACATATTGTTCTTTCACTTTATTATTAGGTAAGAAGTGAAGAAATTTCAATTTAATATTTGATTGGAAAATAGAATATTAAAAGATGAGTAGGAATATGTAGAAATCTTGAGGAAACAACATATTGATGAACAAGTTGCAGAATGTTTTAGATATTACATGATGATATGTTTGATAAGACTTTATGTTAATTAAAAAAGTGAGAGAGAAATTTCAAAAAATGAATTCTTACATTAATAATAAGTAAAGACTGTTATATGTCCATGAAAAAATTGCATAAAGGTAATTAAGCATTCTAACTAACTATTTAACAAAATGCTAACTAACTAACTTCTTGTGTACTCTAATACTCCCCCCTCAAGATGGAAGATATATAATTTCAATTCCCATCTTACTTAGTAAAGAAAAGAGTGTAGAATGGGGAAGAGGTTTAGTAAAAAGATCAGCTAGTTGTAATGAGCTTCGAATGGGTAAAAGCTTGATAACACCTTCATGAAGCTTGTCTCTTACAAAATGGAAGTCTATTTCTATATGTTTGGTCCTCTCATGGAAGGCTAGATTAGATACAATTTGAATTGCCGTTGAATTATCATAGAAAAATATAGCTGGTTGATGAAAATGAACCTTGAAATAAGTCAAAAGATGTGAAATCCAGACAAGTTCACTAGTGACAAGACCTAATGCTCTAAACTCTGACCCTGCTGATGATTTAGAAACCGTCATTTGTTTCTTGGATTTCCATGAGATAAGAGATTCACCAACAAAAACAAAAAATCCAGTAACTTATCTTCTAGTATCAGAACAACTTCCCTAATCAGCATCTATAAATGCTCTTAATTGAATAATGGAGAGAAGAATAAATAGAAAATTTAATACCCTGTCCTAGAGCACGCTTGAGATATCGAAGAAGATAATGTGCTACAGCAAGATGATCAGTCGTGGGTGCTGAAAAGAATTGGCTTTGCTTGTGAACACTAAAAGTAATATTAGGCCTTGAGATAGTTAAGTAGAGAAGTCTTCCAATAAGTCTTCTATAAGTACTAGATTCTTCAGGGGACAATGAAATGTCATTCTTTGCAGATAATTTGCCTTTTGCATTCATGGGATAATTTGAAGGTTTACAAGGTAAGAAGCCAGAATTTTCCAGTAATTGTAAACAATATCTGCGTTGAGAAAGAAAAATTCCAATAGAGGATCTAGAGATTTCAAGGCCAATGAAGTATTAGAGATCACCCAAATCTTTTAGAAGAAATTGGCCATGTAAAAAAGTCTTCACAACATTGAGGACTTTGATAGAAGGGCCAGTTATTAGTATGTCATAAAAAAAAATTAATAAGGCAACAAAATTAGCTTCAGAATCTTTAGTAAAGAGGGAACTATCAGACCTTGATTGAATAAATCCAAAAGCAATAAGAGAATGAGAGAATTTCTCAAACCATTGTCTTGAAGATTGTTTTAAACCATATAGGGACTTGTTTAGTTTACAAACAAGTTTCTCCCCCTAAGGTATATTAGTAGTAGTAGCTTTATAACCAAGTGGGAGCTGCATAAAAGCCTCCTCAAAATGATCTCCATTCAAGAATGCATTATTGACATCCATTTGAGCAATGGACCAAGAAAAATGTGGCGTAAGAGATAAAAGATGTTTGACTGTGACTATCTTTGCAACTGGAGAAAAAGTTTCTAGGTAGTCTAGACCAACTTGCTGATTATATCCCTTTAATACAAGTATGGCCTTGTATTTATCAATAGTACCATCTTGCGTATACTTAATTATGTAGACCCATTTACAGCCTATAGCATGTTGATTTGGAGGAAGAGAAATTATGGACCGACCATGTATTTGTTCTTTCAAGAGCTTCAATTTCAGATTGCATAACTTGTCTCAAGTGAAAATATGGATAACTTGATGATAGAATTGAGGTTCATAGTCTAAGGAGACATTTAGAATGAAGGATTCATGAGAAGCAGATAATTTAGAATAATATAAGACTGAATTAAGAGGATATTTACAAGGTTTGGACTATTTGTTAAAAGGTTGGAATGAAAATCAGATAAGAAATTGGTAGGTTTGATAGTTCTTTTAGACCTTCTAGGTGATTCAATTTCAGGGGGAACAAAAAGAAGAGGTCGATTAATTGATAGGATATGGTTGTGTGAAAGTTGAGGTAGAATATCAGTTGAGGGTGAAGAATCAGTGGAAAGACTAGCATCAAAACTCAAGGATTGTGGGATAACAATGTCAAAGAATATATCAGTGGATATAAATGAATCAGAAGTGTAGAAGGGAAATACATCCTCATGGAAAATAATATCCCTTGAAAAAAAGAATTTCTTGGTTGAGAGATTATAGATTTTATATCCTTTGAGTCATGGTTGATAACCCATAAGCACACATTTCTTGGCTCTATGATCAAACTTTCTTCTATTTCCTTTTAGTGTGGAGACAAAAGAGAGACAGTCAAATACTTTTTTTTAAAAACAGTCTAATCCTATGGAGCTGAATATAGCAAATCATATGGAGACTTATTATTTAATAGAACAACCAGGGAAAAAGCTTTGTTTATTGGTGGCAACGGATCCATGAGAAGGATTTGAGAGATAGTTTGAGCCCATCAGAAAACTAAGAATATAGTCTCTTTAAAAATATTCATTCAATTCTTTTATTCCTTCACAGGTACATATAAGTTTTGGTCGATTCTCCATTATTCAAAGGAGGCGACACAAGAACAGTAGATGAACTTTCAGAATGATGTAAATAGTACGGACTATTCTGATTAGATTCATCAGCTTTTGATATTGACAATGACAAAGATGTTGAGCTTCAGCAGTAATCATTAATGGCGAAAATTTGAAGAAATTGAAGTTTGAATTGATGAAAACTAAAAAAAATAACAATCAAGGAAAAATGAATGGAAAATTTTTTTTGATGAAAAAGAGGGTTTTTGGCGGTGGAAATTAATGAAATGGCACGAGAAAAGGAGAGAGAATGGCGGTGAAAACGTTTAATAATTCTGATACTATGTTAATTAAGAAAGTATGAGATCGAGAAGTTTCCAGAAATGAATTCTTACATTAATGATAAGTAAAGAATGTTATATATATATAGAAAAATAGCATAAAGGTAATTAAGCATGCTAACTAACTATTTAACAAAATGTTAACTAAGTAACTTCATCTATACTTTAATACTTTATTACTCACAAACAACTCCATTATTAAATACACTAAATGTTTGCGGCAGAATACACATGTTACCAACCATTTTAAGACCAACCCCATTTTAAGTATATTATATATATTCATTCATCTATATCTAGCTGTTTTATCAAGGGTGCTGCCAAATTCCTCCATCGACTGCTAAGTGAGGAAGATCATTAATTCATTAGGAGTGTTGCCTGTTTGGGATGGATTTTAGAAAGTATTTAAAAGTGCTTTTGAATAAAGAAAGTGTTTTTGATAACCATTAAATAAACACTTCCAAAAGCTATCCTAAACGTGCCCTAAGTTTGTAGTCAAAATTGTGTATTTTATATCGAATAATTGTGTATACATATATAGAGCAGGAGTGCTGGATAAATAAGAAAAATACAATAATTATGTTAATCCTATTTTGTAGTGTAATTGATAGTGATTAAAGCCTGATTAATTGATTGAGTGATTACAATATAATTGATATACATTAACACTCTCCCTCCCTCCCCCTCTAAGACTAGAGATGATGGCGTCAAAACCAGCTTGAGTTTGTCAAATAATTGATTAACAAGATCAGAAAGAAAAGCTTTAGTGAAAATATCGACTGACTTGTTTTTTTAATTCTTTGTTCTCTAAATTTAATAATCTTCTTCAGTCCGTTTGATAACTATTTCTGGTTATTTGTTCGCTAAATTTTTAAATTAGAAACAAGATTATTTGTTTTTCAAGAAACTATCTCAAACAAGGATTACTTCCTAATTTTTTTTTCCTTTACTTAAACAATAGATTTGTTTTTTCAATAATTTTTTTAAATCAAAATAAATAAATTATTATAACTAGGAAAAAATTATGAAAATTACATTAATAATGAATTTGTAATAAAGTGAGAGTTTTAACTCCTATAAACTCATTTAAATGATAATTATTTAATAAAAAAATCAAAGTTATATTTTAAATATTAAAAGTCAATGGCAGAACAAAAAGTAATATATTATTTTAAGGTAGCATAATTTTTTGCAATATTTATAAATGTAGAATTTTTAAAAAGTATTTATCATTATAACTTTTTTTTTCAAACTTTCACTGTAATCAGTGATTATCTATAAAAGATGAATAAATGATTCAATGATTAAATGTGAATCAGTAAAATCATATATTATATACGGTGAATTAATGATAACCATACTTGAAATTAATGATTACATACGTGAAAGGTAATGATATTTTTGTAATATTATATGTGCGAATTTAAGTTTTATGGTATATTTTCAAAGAAGTATTTAAGCTATTATTTCTGTAAATATTGAGTTAGATTCTCCTATAAACATCAAAATTTTAATGATTTTAAACTCCTAAATCATAGATATCATATTCATGAGATGCAAATAATAAGATACAATTAGATTTCTAAAATTAATTATAATTTAAAACTCTCTGTAACCGTTAAGAATTAAGATTTAAGAGCATTTGAAGGAGATGTTTACTCACACAAATAAAAAATAATAATATATTAATCTTCAACAGTTTTTATGGAATAGTCCAATTTTAACACTTAAAATAAATTTGAGAATGTAATTATATAACTTTAGATTTTTAAAATGGTATGCCTTAAAGATTCTTCTTTTTATGATGGCTGATGTATGGTTTAGCCTTTTTTTTCTTCGGGATAATCCACTATATAGCCCATTTTGACTACACCATATGTTTTTATAGCCTCTTAAATTCCTTAGGTTTTTTAGCCATTTTAGAGTATATGTTTTTTAAATATCACCGATTTACCCTCATTTTTTTTTGTTTTGTTTTTAATTGTTCAATTATGTCTGATAAGGATTTTTTTTGCATTTATAATTGTTTTCCTTATTTGATTTTGTTTCTCTTTCCAATCTTTCTTTTTCTATTTTAATTTTTCCTCAAATCATGGGATTTTGTTCTTCCTTTTCACTGTCATCCAACTCTCCTTTCTCTAAATTCTCCATCAGAATTCATCTTCAAATCATCTTCATCCACAAAGTTTTTTTTTCATCTTCTTCTTCTATTGGTATTTTCCCTTCCTTTTCATCTCTTCATATTCCTTAGACCTGCAACTTTCGGATTCCTTAGATCTGTAATTTTCGGATTCCCAAGGTCGAAGGTCTTTCTTCTTCTTCTTCTACTTATTCTTCTTCTTCTTCTTCGTTGGGTTCGCTGTACAGTTCAAGTTTTTTTTATTATACTGTACATGCATATGGTTCTTCTTCCTTTTCTTGTTTTTTCAAGCGTTGTACAGTACAAGTTTGTTTATTATACTGTACATGAATATGGTTCTTCTTCTTTTTGTATTGTACTATTATATAGTACTATTTTTCATCTGTCATTTTTTTAAAGTTTTTTTTATTAAAGTACTTTTATTTTTAGTATACTATACCTTATTTATATTTATTATTTACTTTAATTTTTAATGTATAGTATTTGTTTATTTAATATATTTTGTAATTTTGTTGTTGTTATTATATGTGTTTTCTTCTCTTTTTTATTGTATAGTTTGTTTTTCGTTATTCCTTATTGTACAGTTTTGTTTAGAATACTGTACTTTATTTATATTTATTATTTACAAAAGGCTTTTAATGTATATTATTAGTTTTTTAATATATTGTAATTTTTTTTGTTTTTTTCGTGTTTGTCTTTTATTAATGTATAGTATAAATTAATACCCTCATCTTCTTCGTTGTCATTTGTTGTTTTCCTGCAATTTTTGTTTTCTTTGTTGTTTTCCTACAGTACAGGTTTAATTTTTCCTATAAATCTGCCAAGATTTTTTCCCTTTAATTTCAATTTCTCTCTCTTATTTTCTTATATGGGTTTTTCATATTTTAATTTTTCCTTGATTTTAGTATATTCAAATTTTTTTCTCTTTCTTCTTTTTTTTTTCTTTAATTTAAAAAAGGGCATTATTGTATTTTCATTCTCATTTGAAAATTCTCTGGGGCCATTTTATTTTATTTTTTTCTTTGGGGCTATTATGCTTTAGGATTTTTGAATTTGGGCTATATACCCAGTTTTTCCTTTTTCTTAATAGTATGGGTAAGCTTTGTGGTTACGCTTTATCAAAAAAAAAAAAAAAAAAAAAAGCTTTGTGGTTACACGTAATGTATGGAATCATTTGCATTGGGCCTTAAGCCTATGAAAATGTAAATGTTTTAAATGGCCCAATCCAAAGGGACTTGCATCTTTTGGTGCGTTGAAAGAGGTAGAGGAAATAGTGTTTATTTTGGGTAAAGTGAGTAAGGATCTTTAGATTTTGGGTTTAAAAATGAATATTTTCTTCGTTTTATTTTGTTTTTAGATGTTTTTAGATTCTCAACCAAACATAAATTAATCTCAATCCATTGTATTTTTTAAATTCAAATCTATAAAATTAGATCTGGATTCAAATGAAACAGACTCTGGCCCCATTTGGTTTATAATCTGGAAAATAAGATTTGAATTTAGTGGATTTTGATGAATTCAGAATTGTATTATGTGAATATGTTAGTTCCGCAACTGTATTTGGTAACAGATTTAAAATTTAAAACTGTAATCCAGATAATTGAAATATGTGTTTGGTTTGGTATTTAGAAATGAGATTTGGGAATCAAAACATGTGTTTGGTTCAAATTCTAACATATTGTTTTTAAAATTATAAATATTTATGAAAATTAAAATTATATTTATATTTATATTTGATCTCCATATTTTATTAATTCTAAATTTTCAGAAGTTTTATTTTGATGTTTATATATTATTATTTCTTACCTAGCAAATTGTCTTGGAAGCTTCTTCATCTCACAATCACGAGAATTTATTGGAGGATGCTGTCTCATTGAGAAACCAAGCAATTGAGCACAAAAACTTAGCTAATTGAAGCTTGCGAATTCCAAGAGCTTCCAAATTGTTGATTCCAAAGATTTTTAAGCCTTCCTCTTCCTTTCTACTCTAAGAATTGGAAAGAATAAGAACTAATTTTTTTTTCATTTTCTAGAGATTTTTCAAACACTGTCTTTCTTAGTGTTGAGGACCAATTCTCTTACCCATTTGATTTCTTAAGTGGAAAAGGATAAGCGAGTCCTCTTTAAATAGGGGAGGAAAGAATGAGTACAAAGAGAAAAAACAACTCAAAAGAATTACCAACTCCTACCTAATCTCACCAAACAACTGAGTAAAGATGAACCAGGAAGCAAGCTATACTGTTCATGTACAGAAGACAGGGAGCACGGAAAGTCAGGTCAAAACATCCCCCCTCAAACAAGGACTAAGAGAATCAAGTCCAAGTTTGTTGCGGAGCTGGAGAAATCTGGAGCTTGCAAGAGATTTGGTGAGACAATCTGCAATTTGATCAGTGGTAGGAACATAACGAATACGCAGCTGACGACGAAGTACTTGATCACGAACAAAGTCGACATCGATTTCAATGTGTTTAGTTTTTGCATGGGCGACTAGATTGTGAGCAATAACGGAGGCACTCATATTGTCACACCACCATAAAATGGGAATGTCGGAAAACTTGACATGAAGTTCAGATAACAAGGATTGAATCTAATTGAGTTCACATGTGGCAGTAGATAAGGTAAGATATTCGGATTCGGTGCTAGGCGAACGACAACAGATTGTTTCTTTGAATACCAAGAGATGAGAGAAGAGCCAAGGTAAATGCAATAGCCCCTAATTGAACATCGATCAATAGAGCAGACAACCCAATCTACATCAGAGTAACTTGTCAGGGTGACAGAGGAGGTGGGAGATTGGCCAAATTGACTTAATTTGTTAATGGTGAAGGCAATATCAGGACAGGTATGTGATAAATAATGAAGGGATCCAAGGGTGCTTCGAAACAAAGTACGGTCAGACAAAGGTGTTGGGATTTATGCCCTAGAATTCGTAATTTGTAATAGAATATTTTATGAATAAATAAAAGTATTATTTTAGTGAATTTTGTGCAATTTATTATATGTTGATATTCAATAAATATTCAAACATTAATAGAAAATTCCAGAGTTGCTAATTCTGTAATCTTGACTATGAGATATAAAGTGGATCTAGTCCAAGATAGTAACTCAAATAGTATGCAGTAAATGAATAAGGTTAGGAAACCTTATTCCTGGTAAACCCTAAACCCTAAACATTCAATTGTTGAACCGGCCAATTCCACGTGATGGCTAATGTGATAACAAGTCAAATGGAAACAAATTTTATGACAGGGCTAAAGGACTCAGAGTAGTCAATTCCATGGGTTTGAGAGTAGCAATTTACAACCAAACTGGCTTTGTAGCGCACAATCGTGCCATCAACTTTCCTTTTGATCTTGAATATCCATTTGTTTCCAACCAGGTGTTCACAGGGATTATGAGGGACAAGATCCCAAATGTGATTGTGAAGGAGGGCTTGATATTCATTGAACATGGCTTGCTGCGAATTAGGAGATGTGGAGGCATCACTAAAACAAGTAGGCTCACAAAGAGACAATCTGGTGCTTGAACTGAATGTGAGAGGTAGCTAATGATGTGTTTAGGCTTGAAAATTCCAGACTTACCACGAGTGATCATAGGGTGATGATTGAGGGGTGGTAATATAGGTGGAAGTTGTGAATCAAGAGGGGTAGAGGTCGGGGAATTATGGATAGAATAGAGGAAAATTGAGGGAGCAGGGGAAGAAGATTGTTGAAATTAGGTGGTGGTAGAAAGGTCAAGAGAATCTGATGTAGGTAATTGGGAAGAGGGACATGGACTAGATGAATTAGATGTAGGTAATGGATAAGATGGAGATGGCTGAGAGATAGGAAACCAATAAATGATTGCAACAGGGTCAGGGGAGGGTGGACTGGTATGAGAATTTTCAAGAAAACCAGTAGTGAAAGGATAATACTTTTCATCAAAACAAACATTGCGAGACATATAAATACTCCCAGAAGAGCTGAGGCAACGATGCCCTTTGTTATTTGAGCTGCAACCGATAAAAACACACTTGGTGGTGTGGAAGTCAAACTTATGAGACTAATAAGGACGTAAACATGGGTAGCAGGAAATACCAAACACGCGAAGATAATGATAATCAGGTGGAGAGTTATGTAGAAGATCAAAGGGAACCTCGCCATGAACGGCTGCAGTGGGCATATGATTGATCAAATATGTGGCTGTGTGAAAGGCCTCCCACCAATAGGCCAGAGGCATTTTGGCTTGAGCAAGTAAGGTTAAACCAATCTCAACAAGATGACGCTGTTTTCTCTAGGTACGACCATTTTGAGCTGAAGTGTAGGAATAAGAGAGTTGAATGGCTATTCTTTCATCAGTGGCAAAGCAGATGATGGGCTTGAATTCACTATCTCCATCACAGCGAAGTGTTTTGATTTTCCTGTCAAGCTAATTTCAACAAGTTCTTTGAACTGTTTGAAGATAAGATGAGCATCACTTTTGTTCTTTAATGGATAAATCCATGTATACCTGCTAAAGTCATCAAGAAAACTAATGTAGTATAAAAACCATCAACAGAGTGAAGAGGAGCAGGGCCCCATAAATCAGTGTGTATCAAAGATAAGGGATGAGAAACTCTAGAGATAGACAAAGAAAAATGAAGCTTATGAGATTTTCCCAATTGACATGCCTCACAAAAAAACAAGTTTTTCATTCATGTTATGATCATCTTTACAAAATGATAAAGTCTGATTGAGTACTTTGATGGAAGGGTGCCCTAATCATTTATGCCACATGTCTTTAGTACAAAACAAATACAAATGGCTAGTAGGAGTAATTAAAACAGATTCAGTACAAGAAGGAGAATTGAGAAAAGCAGTAGAAGATTATTCAGGTGTTGTGATAGAGGTAAAGGTAGCAAAAAAAGGTCTAAACTGATAGAGGCCATCCTTAAAAGTTCCTTCCAGTAGGGGCATTCCCGTTGTCTTGTCCTTAACAATACAAAAAGAGTCATGAAACTCAACAAAAATATTATTGTCTTTAGTTAGTTTGGATACACAAATCAGATTCTTTTTAATATCACGAACATGAAGAAGTTCTTTGATAGCAAGATATTTGGATGCAGATGGTAAAAAGGAGGAACCAATGTGAGAGATAGAAATTTTAGAGCCATTTGCTATCATGATACTTTCATTACCTGCATATTTTGATCTCATGGACATATTTTCGAGATAATTTGTGAGATGGTTGGTAGCTCCACTGTCAACATTCCACAAGTGATTTCAGGTGTCATCATTGGTTGCTATCATTGATGCACCATTGGAAGGGGCTAAATGATTTCCATTGTTGGTGTTGTTGAGATTCCTCTGACCAGTAGGAGCATTGTTAAGAGTACTTCCCATGTATTCCTTATTCTACCTATTTCCTCTCATGTTATTGTTGTTGTTATTTCTATAGTTATTAGATCTATAGTTCTCTTGGCCTTGATTGTACTGCTTTTTCATATTGAGGTTGGTTCTGATTCTGAGGTCTCTGATGACTCTGATGGGCATTGAATCTAGAGCGTTGCTTACAAGATTAGCATAAGCTTGAGTGATGGAAGAAGTATTCTTGATAGATTACAGTTGGTCTTCACACCTTTCAAAGGTGAATAGCTTAGACTGAATCTCACTCCATGACATTACCTTGTTTTAGATCACAACTACTATAGGTGTGTATTCTTCATCAAGTCCTAACAAGAACATGAGAAGTTAGATCCCTTTGAGATATAGAATGTCCAGCCATTCAATGGTTATCAGCAAATCCTTTCATCAATCTCAAGTATTCATTCATTTTCAGAACATATTTTTTAGACTGTTGCAACATGAGTCTGCTATAGTTTTTTTGGGCCCTGGATTGAACCCCATAAACATCAAGTATTTGTTGCCATAGTTCTGTGGCAGTGTCACATTCTAGAACTTGAGATCATATTTCAAAAGACATGGAGTTGTATAACCATCCAAGCAAAAGTTGATCTATCATATCCCAGATATCAAATTCTGGATTTGGGAACATTAGTCCTTTTGGTTCGTCTTCACTAGGTGGGATCACAATGGATTGTTCTAGAGCAGGAGTCTTTCCAGTCAAGTATCCTTCAAGTTTATAACTTCTCAATAGAGACATAGCTATGTTCTTCCATAGCTGAAAGTTGGTACGATCCATCTTGATCGAGGTAGACTGGTTTATCTAGTTGGCAAAAGGAGGATTTCTTATGAGTGGGTTGTTTTCAGATCGCACCTGATATGGTTTTCCAGGCTGAGTGATAATTCCTGCAATCTCTATTGCTTCAGGAAGCTGAGTTGATTTTCCTTTCTTTTTAAGGTCAGTAGCAGAGTCAGGAGTCTTGGGACTCTCTTGATATCATTGGATCCATCTTTATGTGTTCTGGAACGTGACTGGTGCTGGCCATTAATAAGCTCTGATACCAAGTTGTTAAATGAAGAAGATGAGGATTCTCAATGAGTTGATCAATGTATTGATTTCTTAAGTGGAAAAGGATACGTGAGTCCTCTTTAAATAGAGGAGGAAAGAATAATTACAAAGAGAAAAAACAACTCAAGAGAATTGCCAACTTCTACCTAATCTCACCAAACAACTGAGTAAAGATAAACCATGAAGCAAGCTATACTGTTCATGTACAGAAAACAGGGAGCACGGAAAGTCAGGTCACAATAAGTCACACAAACTCAAATTTCACCTACCTGATTGAATTCCTATGTATATTACCGCTTTAAAAATGTATACATAAAGAGATCTAAAATTTTATGAAATAAAAAACCAAAAATAAAATTATTAAAAAAATTACCTAAAATACTTTCTTTCAATAATATTTAATAATCTATTTCACTCTTCCAATATGTTTATATAAGAGATCATTACAATTGTACTCCTCTATGGTCTAATGTCAAATTTTATTTTTTTAAATATTTAATTAAAAAAATGAATGGTATGAAATCTTATATAGTCTAAAGAAATGAAAGAACATGAGATAAATTCACTACTTTTTGTCCATCTTAATTGACAAAAATCAAGTAATATCCCAACTCAGTTTTTTTTTAAAGATTGTTCAAATTTGTTATTGTGATCCATCCCTTTCCAATGACTAGTGGTAAAGGAATTAAAAATTTCAACAAAGTGATGTGGTATGATTTTACAAACACTAAGTTAATGATTACAGTTCAAAACCCACCAACAAGAAGAACCCATATGAATGAAAAAAAAATGATAAAACAGAAAGTATTAATCAGATTATGACCAATGCATTTAGGTACTTTATAACCTCACTTTAAATGATATGGTTTGAATTATGTTATAGAAAAAGATGAAATTCATTGTTGAATATACAAAATAGGGATGTTTAATGTACTTAATTATGGAGAAAAAAGCAAAAGGTAATGAAAAGTAATATTTTTAATTTGTTTTTTATATATTAAAAAAAACTACATTTCCCTGTTTGAAATAGAGAACACAATTAATAGATACAATTTAGTGACATTAAAACTATCATGGTTGTATTTAAAGGCTAATTTTAAATTAATACGAGCATAATTCAAGTGCTTAGACACTTACTCCCTTTCAATGAAGTCGAAGGTTCGACTCCCCTCCTCAATTTAATATAATATCTCATAAAATAAAACTAATTTTAAAAGTTCAGAAAAGTTTGGCTTTTGACTATTCTATTCCTCAAAACAAATTTATCGATAATATATATTAATTATTTTAAGAAATTGTCTCCTATAGCATATTTATATATAGTAATTACTAAAATGTCGGACTTTTTAAAAGTTATTCAAACAGCATAATTTTAGTTCAATATTTTTATTGAACTAATTTTTTTATTTTTCATCATTATTTTTAATGAATTTATTGATTTTTTTTCTTTTTGCCTTTTTAGTTCAATATATAATTCAATGAACTATTTTGTTATTTTTTATTATTATTTTTAATGAATCTGTTGTGTTTATTTTCTTTTTTAGTTCAATATAATATTAAACTATAATTATATTATTTGAATAATTTTTTAAAAATCCTAACATTTTAATAATTAGTATGTTAAAATATGTCATCTTGATTTTTTTTTTTATCAAAAAATCTCTGTTTTATAAAACAGAAAGTTAAATTAAACCCTTTGTGGTTTTCAACATATAAAAATGTTTAAAATTGCTTTGAATTGGATTAAAAAAGGCTCATATAACAACAATGATATCGATTTCACAACTTTCAAGAGTTGGAATTTTTTATAATTTGGTATCAATGGGATTAATAGAATGCAATTAGTAGTATTTGTCGTATATAAATTTTTGTATGTTCTAGAAATTGCGTGTGTCCATCATCTATATTTAAAATCTGCAAATTCAATAATAATAAAAAAATACAAAATTTGAACTTTCGGAAATCTATATCAATAGAAATTTACACACACGACTGTCCAAAAATATTAAATTATCATAAATGAAAACTATATAATTATATATATTATTAGTGTGATTTGAACTGTTCAAATGGCCGACAAGATTGTGTTCAAAGATCATTTTTTTTTTTTTTTTTTTTATAAATTTTGGTTTTGAATATACTTATATAATGGTCTTTGATCTGTCTGTTTGTTGCTTGGATCTCTTCCTATCTCTTTCGTCCAATTTCTTTTGGCCGAACTTACCTAATCTTGGGGGAACATTAAAGCTAATATTATTGACTACCCTTTTTGACATTTAATTTTTATTTAAGAATTTGGTGTGACAAAAAATTAATGAAAAAGAAAGCTAAGTTGTCTCTTCTCTTTAATCTTTTAAATTATCGTTTAATATAAATTCTATATGGACCATTTCAATTAATAATAATCAGTTGATTCAATATATCGATTATGAGTTCGAGTCTTAATTTCTCTTTAAATCTGTTAAAATAAATAGGTTTTTTTAGAAGGGTGAGATTTAAACCTTGACTTTACGTTTTTATGATTAAGTTATAGCTGTTTTGTTACTTTTGATCTTTTGATGATTTAGTAACTTATATTTTAATAATTTTATAGTTTTATTTCGATGATGGTATAAATTGAATTACTTATGAATATTTACGATTTAAATTGATGAAATTAAAAATTGAGACTATAAAGTTGGAAGGAGATAGATCAGGTTTTCTTTTTATAAATTAAAAACCTACTAATTAAATAATTATCAACCAACACCAAAATGATAAAAACTAATAGAGCTAACAATGGTGTGATGATGATCAGAGGGAGGAAAAGCACATGGATCCCATAATAACCGTTGAAAAATTGACTAAACTATGGTAGTGAGGGTGGGGAAGTTTGGCTAGTCAAAAGTCAAACTAAGATAGAATTAATTATGTCTCTACAAATTCTTTGTGATGCCATTGCCCGCAGACTCGTATTTATTTTTCTAGGGATGCCTGCATTCAAGTTTAAACCTCTTCAAAAGTTGGCTGTATTCTTAAAAATGGAAAATAAATTAAACAAAGATGAAGAAGAACGTAACAAGAAAACTGCCGTTTTACCACGAAAAATTTGCGACAACCTAATTTGCAAATAAAGTCACCGTCTACAACGAATTTCGTAACAAAATAGTGTCAAAAAAGAAGTCTTTGTCGCTAAAAATAACGGAAGCTCATAGCGGGAAATAAGTGATGGTTTACGTCTCAAAAATTGCAACGGATATCGTCACCAAGAGTGGCACAGAGATTTGGAGGGCAATGAGTGACATAGTTCATCACAAAATTAGCGATGATAATCGTCACTAAGTTTTGCGCCAATTTTTTATAGGAAGAAGAAGTGCCCCTCCCTGTTTTGCGATGCCTTTGTCACTTTATTTCAGACGACAACCGTCACAAATCAGTGACGCCTGTCGTCACAATTATTATCAAATTAAATTGACTGAATTTTTAAAAATTTCACCAAATATTTACGAAAAATCTGCCACAAATGACATAAAAATGGCAGGATAATTAAAAAAAAATTGGGTGATTAAATTTAATATTTGTGACGATCATATTCGTGAATTTGTGACGAATGTCGTCA
Source organism: Gynostemma pentaphyllum (assembly GCA_028015215.1). Taxonomy (NCBI): domain Eukaryota; kingdom Viridiplantae; phylum Streptophyta; class Magnoliopsida; order Cucurbitales; family Cucurbitaceae; genus Gynostemma; species Gynostemma pentaphyllum. The sequence goes on along the minus strand of CM051355.1, from coordinate 67,432,207 downwards.
CAAATATCATCAAATGAAATAGGCGGGATTTTCAAAATTTTCACCAAATATTTCCGACAAATCCATGGCAAATGACATAAAAATGGCAAGATATGTAAATTTTCACCAAATTTTGGGTGGTTAAATTGAATATTGTGACGAAAGTCGTCGTAAAAACTATTATAAGGAGAAAAAACATATCTTTATTTCCCTACAATTCTTTTATTTTTCTCTCTAATTTCTCTCTTTTCCTTCTCTTTATCGTTTCCTTTCTCTTTCTCCTTTCATTTTTCATTTTCAATCCTGAACCTATTTGTGTTTTTAATATTGTAGAAAATTGTATATTAAGATTTAGATTTAAAAATAGAATTAGTTCTAAATGTTATGTTTATGATTTCAATTGTATATTTTGATTTGAATTAGTTTATTGATTTCGTTCAATTAGTTTAATTTTGTTGAACTAATTAGTTAAATTACGTTAACTTAGTTAAATAGTTTTCATTTTATTGCTAATATTTAGTACTAATACTAATAATTACTATTATTAATAATAAAAATTAAAAATATAATAATAATAATTAATCTTTAAAAAAAATTAAAATAAATTTGCGGTGAAACTCGTCACAATTCTTTAGACAAACACCTGCACAATACATTGTGTTGTATTTGCGACAATGTTATCACAAATTTCAATCGTTGACTTAATTTATGACGGAATATGTCTCTTGTCACTAATTCGTGACGCCAATCATTGCAATATTTTCACTACAACGAGCTTTTTAACAATAGCGCTTGTCGTCGTAAACTAGCCTTTTGCGACGATCCTCGCAAAATCATCGTCGTAAATCGACTATTCTTTTTTGTAGTGGAAAGAATGCATCTTTTGTATATATAATATTTTTCAATATATTCTCTATTATTTCCAAATTTTCAAATATTTTATCTATAGTTTATCCATATTTTTTGATTAAATTCTTAGTTGATAATATTAATAGAAGTTTGAAACATAATTATGATGTGATGTTGAAAAAAATGACATTTTTTTAAGTTAATCAGAAATTAACTATTCTATTTAAAAAATTCAATCCATGTATTAAGTCTCGGTTCAACTTGAAAAATCTGTAGAGAACCCAAAAAAACATACCAACTCTCTTATCTTAACAAAAAAAATAAAAATAAATAATAATAAAAGAAGAATCAGTGATGGTGAGATGTGCAATATCAAAAATGTTTTTTCAGACTTATTCTTGATTTCTACAATGTTTTGGAATAAAAAATTGATTGAAAAATATTTACACTAATAATGAAATTTAACCTTTTTTTTTTCTAACGATAATTTTGCTTAAAAAAATCAAACTAATCAACAATGATCCAGACCCCTCTTAATTAAAGAGTGAGCTGCAGTATTAAAATCTCTTCGGATAAAATAAAAAACTAGCTTCTCAAAATAAGAAATAAAATGAAAATATCTTCCAAAATATAAAAGAAATCAGGAGGGCAATTATTAAGAACATCAATAAACATCTTAGAATCAGAATAAATAGCCAAATTAAAAATTTTCAGTTCTCGGCAGGGGCGGATCCAGGAATTTTTTTTAGGGGGCAAAAACTAAATAAAAATATTTCTAAAAAATTTGGGGGGCAAAATGTATAAAATACATTAAAAAGTCAAATTTTTACTTATAACTTTTTCATTTTCACATTAGAAAAAATAAAAAATAAAAAATTTAGGGGGCAGCCTTAGTAGATCCGCCCCTGGTTCTCGAGCACCTTTTAAATAATAGAAATGAATAAATTGAAAAATAATATATATATAAAATGGAGATCAATTGACGACATAAAACAGTAAAAAAAAAATTGTTAAAGTTAGTAGAAGATCCAAATGTTTAAATACCGCCACTTTTTAAATTTTATTATGTGGTTGAAACTTTGACTAATCATAAATCGATATAAAATGCTTAAGAAAATAATGTTATTAAGATATTGTTTTGAAAATATCATACTAAACTGTCTGAAAATAAATTAAATAATTCACTTATTCTTTAACATGAAATTTATAAAAACATGATCCGACAAAGTCAGCTTATTTTATTAGATATTCTTTTTCTTTATTATATATATCAAGCCATTGCATTGAAATATTGATACGTGATCTTAGGGATGACAAAATTCCTCGTGGGTTAGAGGCCCCGCGGGACCCCGACCCTATAGGGGCAGGGAATCCCCATTTTATAGGGTTAGGATTAGGGTTAGGGTGAGTACATCCCCCGATTTGTTATAGGGTAAGGGTATGAGAATACATCCCCGCCTCCGACCTCAAACCCGAACTCGATTTTTAAAGAATATTTCACGGTGATCTTAAATATTTTAATAATTTTAAATTAAAATAATCGCAATATTCAATATCAAAAAATTATAATTAAAAAAAAATCCCTTCGATCTTGAATTTTCTCATTCATCAATGATCATCCTCCTCCTTGACCATTGCTTTGATAATAATTAAATATTTACTCTAAAAGATTTGAAAATTTTGTGAAACGAATTCCGTGAACAACCATTATTAATTTATTTATTTTTCCTTATAATAAATTGACTTACAACTTTACGTGAACAACTTAACTTTGCCTTCTATTGTTACATTACAAAGTGGTTCATGTGATTGGAATATCGATCCATTTCCACTAAACATATTACAAGACAAAGGATTTTATATGGGTTTGTTTAGTTCAATGATTTTATGTATTTGCATAATTTCTGAAGTAAAAATAAAAAATATTCCAAATATGTGTGTATATATATATTCTTGCATATTCACGTGTGGAGGAAAGGAAAATTTTAACTAGGTAATTTCCAATAGAAAATTTGAGGTAGAAGTCTTAGTTTTTCTAAATTAAATATATATCGTAGGGATACTAACAAAATCCCACATCTGTTTTAAGTGGAGAGGATCGTTAGTAAGTTTGCAGTAAAACGAGATAACAATATCTCAATTGGTATAAAGATTTTTTAATAGAACCAAAAACAAAACCATACAAATACAAGTCTAAACTTTAAAAATAAATATATATTAATGTGGATATAATGAAAAAAAATTAGTGGGTAGTAGAATTTTCTTCATTAGCAGTTTTAAAAAGTATTTGTGAATATATCAGTTTTTTAAAAACCTCCATTCAAGTGAATCAAAGAAATCGGTGATAACTTATCAGGTAATCAGTAATTACATGCATGAAATATCATTCGATATAGTAAATCAGTAAAATCAGTAATTACCTATACCCGGAATTGGTGAATACTTATGCAGAAATCAGTTATTATTTACGTGAATTAGTGGTAATTTTGTAACATTTTAAATGCTAATTTGAGTTTTTACCTATTTTTGCAAATAACTTTTTGGGCTGCTATTTTATTAAATAATGGACTTTTGTCAGTTATATGTGCAAGAGCCTCGGATATAATTGTATGGAGAGTCCGTTGTCTTAACGTTTATATTAGATCCGTTGAACTATTTGGTTCATCAAAACAATCTCTCTCAAGAAAGGATTAAGACTCATTGTTTTTTTTCCCCTTCATTTTTGCATATATTTGAGAGGGAGGGTCGATTCAAACTTCAAAGACAACAATTATGAATGTTCTTTGGTGGGTCAGTTTGACTGATTTCTCTATGGAAAAGGGGACCAATTTTTCACAATTATTTTATATCATTAGTTGAGAAAAAAATCTCTTACTATTTATCCTTTCACTAAGATATAAAGGCCTTATTTTGTCCTTCTCTTCTTATTTGTATATACCAATTAAAAATAAATAAAATTGCAAATTTATTTCTCTCTTTCATGTGATGTCTGTCATTTTGAACAGCATTATCTCAGAGAAAAATCAGTACTTGTTTTTCTTCATGAAATCAGAACTGTGTAAGTCATAAACTTTGCTTACTTTTTTTCTTTTTTCCCATCAGCTTTTTTCTGTCTCATTTTTCTTCTCTTTTTCTCTTATTACCATTTCTGTTTTCTTATATACCTTTTAGCTTTTGAGGTCAAATTTTCCTCAAAATGAATGTCATTGTTTGAAATTTTTTTATAAGAAAACTTCATCAAAATCTCTTCAATATTATAATTTTTTTGTCTCTCCATGAAAGAAGAAGGTGATTATGAGACAATTCCTCACTTGTTTAGATGTCCAATAAGTTTGGATTTGTTTAGAGATCCTGTGACTCTATGCACAGGTCATACTTATGAAAGATCAAGTATTGAAAAATGGTTGGCTACTGGCAATCTCACTTGTCCTGTCACTATGCAAAAACTTGATCATGATTCTTCTTTTGTTCCTAATAATACTCTTCTTCATTTGATTCATCAATGGCTTCAAATGGATGATCATATTCATCCTCAATTTCTCACTGATTATGTCTCTACTTTTCATTCTTTGAGAAACAAACTTATATCTGATGAGTTTTCCTTTCATTACAAGCTTCGGGTTCTACAACGAGTTCGAATTTTGTCTCAAGAATCTCCTTCTAGTCATTCTTGTTTAATCCAATTTGGTTTCTTATCTTTGCTTTTGGAATTGGTTTTTCGAAAACAAGAAACCGAACTATCCCGAGAATATCAGGAATTCATCGAGCAAGCACTTTCTTGTGTAGAAACAATAATGCTCTCTCTTGACCAACTTGAGTCCCTAAATGTGCTCATGGAAGAGTCTAAACTATCAGCATTCATGTTTCTATTCAAGCATGGAAGTTCTGTGATTAAGATTAGTTTGTGTCGTATTGTAGAGGCGATATCATCGTCGGTTGAGACTAAAGATCTCGGTTCTTTGCTTGGAAACACGGTCGAATTCTTGCACGAAATTGTTCGACGTCTTCACGATAACAACTCAGAGGTTTCTGATGCAGCAACTAAAGCCATATTGTCACTATGTTGCAACTCGGAATCAAACATCGAGAATTTGGTCGCGGAAGGAGTGGTTCATGGACTTGTTACATACATCTCTAATGCTCAGAGGCGAGAAAGAAGCATGGCACGGGTGGCAATGGCAGCAATTGAGAAAGTTTTGGTGGTAAAAAGTGCAAAAGAGGAATTGGTAAATAATCCAGATGGAGTGAAAGTAATTATCAAGATGGTATTTAAAGTATCAGATCATGGAGGGAGTGAAAGTGCTGTTAGTTCACTTATAATATTATGTTATGATTCAGTAGAGGCAAGAGAGGAAGCCATTAGAGGTGGAGTTTTGAGCCAATTGCTTCTGCTTTTGCAGAGTCAATGTTGTGTTAAGACCAAAACAAAGGCAAGAATCTTGCTCAAGCTTCTTAGATCCAAATGGGTTGAGGACAAAAAGAATATGTAAGGTTGTAAATGATAATATTATATGATTCAGCCTTTTCTGAGGGACCTTTTCCTTTACTTTTTTTTTTTTTTTTTTAATTGTGAATCTTCTTCATATTCTAGGCTGCAAAATTTGATGTCTACAAAAGAAATATCAAGTAGGGTACATAATAAGGTATTAGACTAATCACTCATTTTTTAGATTTGCAATTCACATGGAAATACACTTGGGAATTAATTATATTCAGAATAAAACCACATACTTGCCTTTCTCATCAATCAACATTCATAAACCAAACTTTGGTATGATTTGATTTGATACTAGAAATTGAAAAAAAGAAAAAGGAAAAAAAAAATTGATTAGAATTAATCACGGTCATTGACTATGTGGGGCATCAACGTCCCTATAGCAACTCAGTTAGTAGGAACTCATACTTACTTTCTGAATATACACGGACTAATCATCATGACAAGTGTCCATTATGCAGAGGCTGAAATTCGAGATCTTGAGAGCACTCCTTATCTTAAGCCAGTTTAGAAAGGGCATGTGGCACATGCTCCTGACCCACTAAATTGGTTGGAAACACCTTCATGCTTTACCTGTCAGCAATGGCATTTTGCCTAAATAAGACCACATTTGAACGCATCATCTTTTTCTAATGGTTGCAATATTGGCATCTTACTTTGATGGGACTTTTCCTTAGCCAAAAGCACATCAAGAATGTTGATCTCAAAGTTTAGGTTATACAAAATCAAAAGTTACTAGAGTCAATATTTTATGCAAACTTTCTCTAAAGAGTGGGGAAAATCAATGTGAGAAAAACACTCCAAGAATACCAGAAAAAGCCTAAAAAGAGCTGCATTTACTAATTTTAGGACCCACAACAGATCATAAAACAATAAAGGACAAAACCATGGTGGTCTCACCATTTGAAAGTTAAAAAAAAAAGGCAAGCACTCAAAGTATAAGATCAGTCCATTCTTCGAACAAGAAGTAAGACTTCTCAACCATTAAGAAGGCCAAACATCCCGACTTTAACGTAAAAGAAAAGTCACTAGAGTGGCAACTTACTATTTAAAAATAGTGAGGGTCAATCATCATTCAAATGACCATTCCATTAGTTTTGTGCATCGTTATGTATCCATGCACCCAGAGACTCTCATCACCAACACTACATAAGTTCGTTACCAAACCCCAAAGCATGCAGCATATATAAAAACTTAAGGGGTTGTTTGATATATATCGGAATGGGTTTATGAAACCCATTACAATATTTAGTTGACACATATTTTATTGTAGTGACCTGTACCTTCCAGACACATGCATCACATTCTCATCTATCTCGTTCTCATTCATTCATTTGAAGGCATCAAAATCTTAGGCTACACATTCTTATTCCCAAACACCCGACAAGCTAAATGTTGCCATTATATCCAATAACAACACGAGAGATCATTTCAAAGCTGCAATAATGGTAATAAGCTTTGTAATAACTGGTGGGAGAAACAACAAAAGGAGGATCAAGTTGATTAGTTGGTCTGGAATATGAAAGAACCAATTCTAAGTCTGGAGAGGACTATAGACAAGTAAAATGATGACGTGAATTTATATTACGAGTCCATATATACTGAAACCAGATATGAAGGACTAATACAAACTAATTTTCTACTGTCACAGGCAGACATGTAGAAAGCGTAACTCCACTCTTATTCGTCCTCTATTTTGAATTTTTTTTTAATATATTTTCAAGTTGTGCCCCAAAAAGGTCAATTACATGGAATGGGAGCTCTGTATGAAACAAGTTGTATATAATATTACAATTGCCTAAGAAAGTGTAATGAAATGTTGCAAAGAACTAATCAAACTCGGAGGCCAGTGCTTTGTTTCTTTCACGTATGAGATATCCGTATAATGGGGATCAAGCAAAGTTGCGATGGTGAACTGATTTTCAGCAAGCAATGGAGCATGTTTATCCACATATAGAGCCGCAGCGAGTGCTGCATGCACTTCTGAAAAGAAAAAAAAAAAAAAAAAAAAACATACAATGAGACATCAATGCATTGAGAATGAATCCATTAGAAGTATAGATGATTCCTTATGGGCCAGATAGCCTTGTATTTAACATATTATCAAAAACAAAACAATACAGGACATGCATAAGAAATGAGACACACGGACACCAAGCTTAGAACTCTTAACTTGACATGTGGAGTTATATTTATTAACAGTATAGTTTCTAAAGATCTAGATGGTTTGAAACAAAATTTAGGTTCCAAAAGCATGTCAAAATTTCACTTCAGCCCATAATGTGTTCTACAAAAAAAAAAAAAAAAATCAACCCCCCTTCCAAAAAGAAAATGAAAGAGAGCCTGAACCTTTCATCATCCACTTGATACACAAATAATGGATCTTTTTTCTGTAGCTGAACTGTTTTTACTACATTTAGGTCTAAGAAGTTTCTCTTTGTAGGTCTGGAATCCAAAAGTTGTAGAAAATTGTTTGCAAGTACCTGGATATCCCTTTAATGATATGGAAACATCCTCCATCTCTGCAATTGCTTCTTCTCGGTCACCAATTTCATACAGGACCAATGCTCTGCCTACTCGGGCATAGTCTGAGAAAGCAAAATCTTTGTACTGATCAATGACCTGATATGAGACAAGAATTGTAAACCCAATTTTAACGAGAACTGAAATCAGAATATGTTCATTTGAAATGTAATTATATATATATTTTTTTTTTTTTTGATACCGTGAGCGTCTGGGCCAGCTTACGAGCACCATGACTAATCTACAACCTCATGACCCTAGAACACTTGGCATAGGTTTAATCGTAGGATAATATCCTAGGTAGGTGGCCAACATGGTTTGAACCCATGACCTCAAGATTGGAAAGAAACCCCTTGACCATTAGGCCAATCTATGTTGGTTAAAATATTATCTATTGAAAAGATGATAGATGTAGATAGAAAATGAGCTTAAAAGGGAAAACTTCTCAAGTCGTGGTCATACTAAACAGTAAACCCTTCAAATCTCTTTGGACTTGCAAATTTTGCAGCCTAAGATGCCTGGCATTTAAGGGCCGTAAAATCATTGTTTGTGTAAGATGGGTGTTTTGAAAGCAGAAAGTATTATAGACATGTGGTGTTGCATGTGTTGAAGAAGCCCACGGCATAACTATATTGACACGAATTCCGAACAGAAATCTTAATTTGATCCATCATGGCTTTTCTAACTGATGCATGATTTAAAACTTATCATAGTCTCTTCAAATATATGATTAAATTTACTTCTACCCATTGGCTTAAGCTTTTGGGTATAGTGGGTGATTTAACATATTTAATATGGTATCATAGTCCTGAGTTCGAACTTCCGTTAAGTCATTTGCTCTTATTTCCTCCACATTTAAATTTCACATGTTTGGGTCTTGTGTAATTATCCAAGCCCATGTGTGAGGGGGAGTGTTGAGATATATGATTAAATTTACCTCTACCCATTGGCTTCAGCTTTTGGGTATAGTGGGTGATTTAACATATTTAATATAGTCCTCTTTCACGAAAATTCTAAAAACTGTGATGTTTGTTAAACAAAGTTTATTAAAACATAAATAACCGATATAGAAAAGGTTGGAGAGAGTGACTTTATGAAATTCTCTCCTTTCAAAAGCTGCTAAAAGCGCAATCCCCCCCCCCCCCCCCCAAGAACAAAGCCCACCCCTCTTTTTCCCCCTTTAATGAAAGACCCTCGCCTCTCTTCCTATTCATTTGTGGGTGGGGTATCTTAAGCGCTTCCAAGAACGTACACTCATCAAAGGCTTGAGGATTCCTTCCTATAGAAGAGAGCTTAGAATGCTTTCTGCTTAAAAGAAAGAGGCCGAAGCATACCTTATACTAGTGGAGGATCCCCAAAACAAATAAGGGAATGGTAATCCAATAGGTGTTCTTCTTATTACTCTCTAGTGAACTATCAATTTCTTTCAATTTACAAACAAAAGAAAGGAATATATCATCCAAAAAACAAGCAATTTGACTATTATAAAATCTACTTGCCGACATCTCTCTGACCAACAAAATCAAACTTGGAGAATCCTATTTCTATAGTTAGCTGACAGGACAAAATTTCATCACAATTATAGATTTTCTTTTGAAAGAATCACAAATATAAATTTCACAACCTGCAGATCTTAGAAGGCAAAATTCTAGAGAAGACAGTATTTTCCTATACTTCTATACATGGATTCTAGCTTATTTGGTGGAATTACCATCGAAATCATACCTCTCTAGTTTTTTATCATGATAATCATTCATCTATTAATTTAATCTTTCGTAAAACAGAATTTGATCATAGTTGTTTTACAAGAAAGTTTCCCTGGATACAACCTGTGATATAGAAACAAATAAACAACTGGAAAAGTCAAAGATACACTTTAAAAAGTAGGTGTACAAATCAGGGAAGTTTGGAGATGGAGGTTTTAAATAATGAGGTTATGGGTGGTCAGGCCTTTCTGGAGTTTGAAAACTTGCATTTCTTTCGCCTTTTAATACAAATCTGTTTATCATGTTTCTGGATCCTATCAAAGTATTGTTTTTTTTTTGTTTTTTTTAAATAAGAAACAATTTCATTGATAATATGAAATGTACAAAAGGCCCTCAACCAGTTACAAAAAACTAGCCCAATTGAGAGCAATTTGAGAGGGACTATAATTACAAAAATCCCTAACAAGGGAGCTCCAAAGAGAAGCATGCCAAACCACCCTATCCCAAATATTAAAAATAGAGGAACAGTTAAAATCAATACGAAACACGCGGTTGTTCCTTTCCCACCAAATCAGCCAGCAAATAGCACGAACCGCATTAAGCCAGATAATCTTAGCTTTCCCTTTTAAATTATGACCGCACAAAAGCCCGTGAACAGCAAGCGAGGCTGAGAGATGAAGAGGCCCATGAACTTTGAAAATACTGAACAGCTTGTTCCATAAACCGGAGGTAAAGGAGCAATGCAAGAAAATATGACCAGCACTCTCACTATCAGAAAAACAGAGGGAACAAACGTTTGGAGAGAGAGCCATGTTAGGGAGCCTTCTTTGCAACTTGTCATTGGTGTTAAGGCCTTCTTTAAAGATAGTCCATAGAAGAACCTTAACCTTCTTAGGGTACTTATCTTTCCAAAGAACTTTGTAGAGGTCATTAGAGATGGAGTTATTGTAAGAGGAGATGGACAAGAGAGCATGTTTACAAGAAAACCCACTGCCAATACCATTCCAGGTTCTAACATCAAGAGAGGACCCGACGCTGGACCCTTCCAGAATAGACAAAAGACAAACAAAATCATCCAGCTCTTCATCCTTCAAATTTCTTCTAAAAGACAAGTTCCAGGAGCCAACAATGGAATCCCAAACTTCAGCAACAGTACTTATCTTAGAACAAGCCAGCCCATAAAGTCTTGGGAAGACAACTCCAAGGGGAAAGTTAGAGACCCAAGGATCATCCCAAAAACTTATCCTATCAAAGTATTGTTTGAGTCCAACATTGGTTTCCTACATGAAAACTGTAGTTCAGGGCATGAAATTTAATTTGAAAATTGGAAGTTTCAAAAAATTGCACAAACTACGACGAACCATAGGGGTTGCAGCAATTGCACCGTCAAACTTCTAATGAAAGCAATTGTGATTGTCAATTGACCCCAAACTTAGTAAAGAGTTAAATTTGCACTGCGAGTTTTTAATTTGACATATTATCCTCTTAAATTATTATTGACTAATATTATTATAAAAATGTATCCATTGTGTCCCATCCCAATCCCGACCTTGACCTTAGCCGTAAAATCCCTGTGGGTGCAGGGACAAGGAGTGCTTCCTCGACCCTGGCCTACCCCATTACCATTAGGGATGCACTCCTCATTCTTTAGGGATGCACTCCTCATTCTTACGGTGATTTTTAGGGTCTAATTAAATCGCTACAATTAGTATTTCCAGAGTGCAATTGCTACAACCATAGTATTTATACTAAAAATGTCGCAAACATAAACAATAAGAAAAAATTATAATTAAAAAAAAACATAAGTTTAAAAATTGAAATTAAATTACATTCCTTAAACAATAATAATAATAATAATAATGAAGGGGGGAAAGTAGGAACCTGAGTGAAGTAAAGAAGAGCTTGATTGAAATCACCAAGAGCTTGCAATTCCCTTCCTTTATCAAGAAGCTCAATAGCTTCTGATATTCTCTTAGAAATGGCAGAACTCGCTTCTTTCTCCGATTTAGTCAAAGGATCAAAGCTCTCCAAAGCAAAACAAGAACCAGTATTATGAATCAAACTGCTAGGAATGGGAAATAGGAAAGTAGTGGCAATAGGGAAGGAGAAGAGAAACAAACGCCTATTCGGCCATGGATTTAAAGCTTTAATTTTAGGGTTTGAAGAAGAAGAAGAAGAAGAAGAAGAGGGAAAGAGAAGATAGGAAAACAGTACTCTTGCAGTTGAAGAACCCATCGTTTTTTTTCTGTTAATTTTGGTGCCAAAACTCTAGCCTTATTTTTCCTATTTTTTATAAGTAATTAATTTATTCAGAAATTTTAACATGTGGCTATTATTAAGATATGGTATCTCTAGTTTCATATTCATAGATTGTCCTTGTTTTCAAACTAAACTATTGAGATTTTTATTACTTTTTTTTTTTAATTTACAATTATGATAATCGTAATTTTTCATTTAAGTGGTAATGAATTACCATTAATAGAGGTTCCATAATGAAAAGGAAAATAGTGGATTCTATAACGAAAAGGAAAATAGATGCCTCCTCATCAGTCAGAAGATGCTTCTCCAAACCTCCTTATATGTTCTATTGGCTAAAAGAAAATCAATGAGTACCATATAATTAATAAAAGAAATATATATTAATTATTTCTTATTATTTTTTAACCAATAGAAAGGAAACATATATGGAGATCCTCCTAACTTGTCCGGAAATAAGTATTCTCCTAACAAAAATTACTGAGGGGTGTAAATTGAAAAAACTTTAAAGTATTGGGTTAAAAGTTACATTTTACTTATATCTAGGTGTTAGCTCATTTTTATAACATCATTTTTATTCCCAAACACTCTTGATATATATATGTTAGATTCGTGATATTTTAATTGATTTTGATGTGATTTTGTAGCTATTGAAAAATAAAGGCCTTTCAGTAAAAGTTGGAGAAAAAAAATTAATTGATTAAAATAAGAGTTTGGCACTGAAGCACACGCTCTGAAGGAAGACGTTTTAAGTTCGTAGCGCCTAGGCGCTGCGTCAAATTTCTGCCAGAACACTACTTTTCATTATTTAGGGCAAAAGTTAGGTAAAAATAGATCATTATGAAGCTGCGGCAGCTGCGAGAGTAGGCCAAAAGAGAGCCATAATCACCCCGTTTTTATTCCATTCTCTTTATTTTATTTTACGTCTTTGATTAGATTTCGTTTCTAGAGCTACAATGTAATCCATAATGAACTCTCATGTTATTTTCTATTTGTGATTAATGGGGAAGGAGAAGAGAAACAAACGCCTATTCGGAGGAGGGAGGGGGGGGAACAGTACTCTTGCAATGGAAGAACCCATGGTTTTTTTCTGATAATTTCGGTGTCAAAGAAAGACTTCTTTCGAGATTTCTCGCAAGCGATCAATGTCAAATTCAATTTCTCACGCCCCATAATTTGATTACTACTTTTCTTGATTGGAAACCCTAACGAAAACCTGATAGGGAAAAACGATCGAAAATTCCAAGAGAGAAAAAAATCAGAGATAACGAAGGTATTTATAGGTTGAGATTGCGGTTGAGGATCAAGAATATATATTTAGAAATCTTTTTGGAGATAAACCCTCTTGAAATAAGGAAGTTGTAATCAAATATAATTTATCAGATTTTTGTAGGTATATTTTTTTTAAAGGACATTTTTTAATTGTAAATTTTAAAAATAATTTTTGTTTTTTTATATTTTTTAGAAGTTTTGTTTTTATTGAAATAAAAAGTTCAAAAATTATATAAACGGATCAAATTTTAAAAAATTGAATTTTAATAGAAAACATCGTGATTAGAAACATAAAATATAATAATAATATTGATCATTGAATAATACACAACAAAAATGATGAAAATGAAATTTTTATTAATCTAAAGAAAACTTTTAATAAATTTAATGAAAGAAAAAACGTTATCTTTAAAAAAAATTATTAATTTAGAAATATAAATTCAAAAATGTCATATGATTCAATTTAGGGTAAAATACCATTTTCGTCCCTGAACTTTACATGTGGTTTCGTTTTCGTCCCTGAACTTTAAAAAAAGATCAAAATCGTCCCTGAACTTTCCAAATCGTGTCATTTTCGTCGCCCTTTCCATTTTTCCGCCTGGTCATTAACGGAGGCCGATGTGGCATGCTGACGTGGCTTTTTTTAACAATATTTTAATATATTTTTTCTCTCTCCTCCATTAATTCCCCCCTCTCTCCTCCTCATTTCTCTCTCTTCTTCTCCATTGTCTTCTCTGTTCACCCCCTCTCTCCTCCTCATTTCTCTCTTTTCTTCTCCATAGTCTTCTCTGTTCGAAGCAAACTCCCACGAGTTTGATTAGGAGCGAACTCCCACGAGTTGACTTTCACCATGACTTTGATTAGGAGCGAGAACTCCCACGAGTTTTTTGCTAGAACTTGAAGAAACAACCTGGATCGTTTTTAGGAGCGAAATCAGAACGATTTGGATTGTTTTCAAGAAGTCTTGAATCAATTGCTCGAGACCTGGACCGAAGAAATAATCACCAAGATTGAAATTAGAAGGAGGATGAAACGCCTCCCGAAGCATTTTGGATTACCAATTGAACATTAGCGCCTGGAGATAGTTTTGAAGGAAAAGCAAGGGATTGAAACCGTCTGAATCTTGCAACGATGAAGATCGAAAAGAACCACCTCCTAATAACGGCGATAAATCATTCATCATCGAACCACCACCGCCACCTCCACCTCCAATTCCACCGGAAGATGAGGTTGTGGAGAATATAATCGGAAACCAAACTGTCTAGATCTGATGCATATTTTGATCGTCTTTGCTTCTGAACAGGGAAGACGATGGAGAAGAAGAGAGAGAAATGAGGAGGAGAGAGGGGGAATTAATGGAGGAGAGAGAAAAAAAATATTAAAATATTGTTAAAAAAAGCCACGTCAGCATGCCACATCAGCCTCCGTTAATGACCAGACGGAAAAATGGACGGAAGGACGAAAATGACACGATTTGGAAAGTTCAGGGACGATTTTGATCTTTTTTGAAAGTTTAGGGACGAAAACGAAACCAGATGTAAAGTTCAGGGACGAAAATGGTATTTTACCCTTCAATTTATCTTTTTGTGAATTAATAAAATATTATTTAACGTCTAATTTAATATTTTATCCAAGACCTCTTTGGTGTTTGTTTTCTTTTTCATTTTTTTTTTCAAATAAGATGCTGTATTTGTTTGAATTAAGGAAATATTTATCAATTCTTTTTAGAATTAATATAAAAAAATATCCACATTAATTCACCTTTATTCATTAATACCGGTTGTGTTTTCTTATTAACAATTTTATCCAAAAAACACCATATCTGGTGGTGATCCCATGAATTCTGGTTTTAAGGTTTACCATTAAGCCCCCATGTTTAATTAGCGGTTGCGTTTAGTTTTCATATCTGTTGTACTTTCCTTAATTGTTGCTTTTTAATTTCTCCATGATTTGTGGTGCATATTTTTTTTTATTACCGTTTTTCTCTTTTGTCTTTGTTATTCATTCTATTTTCATTTTTTTTAGGGTTTGTCTTATTCTCTTCGTTTCTTTCATTTCCATTGTGAGGTCGATGTAGTTGTTGTCCGTCCCCCTGATGTTCGTCGTTCGGTAGGTAGACCGAAGATGAAAAGACACATTTCTCATTTGGAATCTTATAATTCCGGATCACGTTCTAGGAATTGCTCTCGTTGTGGTGGTCTGGTCACAACCGCAAGACTTGCCGCAATGCATTTCGTTATGCTGCCTTGAATCAACTTATTCAAGCTGCATTATTTTTCATTTTATTAATTGTTTTTTTTTTTATAAACATTTCTATTTTAGCATCCGTTTTTGTTATACAATACTGATTTTTTATTATCAGCAATTTTTTATACAATTTAGTTGTGTGGTTTACCATCTTTATTATTTAGTAATCATTTCCAGTTATTTTATTCTACCTTATATGGTTGTTTTAAATTTTTAATGTTTTTTGTGTTTTGTTATATCTTTTCATCGTTTATTTTGCACAATACTTTGGTATATATGATTACATAGTTCAAACTATTTTGCGTACGGTATTCAAACAACCATATAAGGTAGGATATATTTTGCACAATACTTTGGTATATATGATTCAATAGTGAATGTATGTATTCCATCTCCAAGCTTGAAACTCAGTTCATCCGGTTTTTCATTTTTCACAGCACGACTTAAGAGATGCTAAATCAGCTTTGTTGGAAATTTCCGAACAAATATTTTCAAAATGTTATTCAAACAACATTCATCCAATAAGTCTAGAAGTCTTCCTTTGCACATTTTGTTTACATTCACGATTATGTCATACTTTGTATACGCAACTGTCTTCTTATCCTTATACTAGTTCAGCGACTTAATCAAATAGCAATCGTTCTGCATTAAATGACATACAACAAGTATGTCAACATTTACATTTTAATCACTTTTAATTTCATTGAGAGTTTGCTTTTTATTACCCTTCTTTCTGATTCTTCATCCTTATTCATTCCAAAGTAGTCATCGATCCTCCTCTTCGTCTTCTTTCTCCCCATCTGCATTATTTTTTCATCCACGTAATTAATACAGTTTATATTTCAGAAATATTTATATAAACCGAACAGTTTCTAATTTGTAAATATTTTTATAAACACAATAATTGTTTAACAAATATCACTTAATAAAACAAGATTTAAATTCTTTCATATTCAATATTGTTATGATTTACCTTTCCTGACTTCGTCCCTATCTTTACAGAATTTTTCCCCTTCGAATTATTCCTTCTTTTTATCCATTCATGATTCTATCATATAATTTACAACAAGTAAACAATCAGCAAATGTTTATATTATATATCTATTTATAATATGTGTTATTAACATTTTCATACTTTGCATTCTTCAATCTCTTCCAAATCTTCACTTTCATTGTCTTTTGAATCCTCTTTTTCAATCACTGTTGTTCTCTGTTTATTTAATTTCAACCTTTGTTTTGCTCTTACATTTCCCATTGTAGAAGTCCTAACCTGTTTTTATAAATTAGTTGCTTATAAATTTTTGTTTATATTATATAAACCTTTTTGTATTTTACTTTCTTAGTAAACATATAAAGGTTTATAATAAATAAACAAATCCATGTTTCAACAAATAGTTACATCAGCTTCTTCCTCCTTTTCATCATTATCATCCTCTTCCGGGATTATCTTCCTTCTAGCTCGTTTTGTAATTAGTGGTGATTCATTTTTTCTCCAATTTCTTCATCCAACTCCTGCATTTTCATTTTTTCACTTTGCATGTCACTAAATCGTCTTTACATTTAATAATCTCAAAATAAAAACAACATTGTTCACACAAATAAATTTCTAAGTAAAGAAATTAAATGCGGAATAAATATAATTTGTATTTGATGAATTGAATGTTACAATCTCTAATGAATTTATCTTCTGATTCTTTCTCTAAAATATAAACTTCGATGCGAGGGCCGGTTGACGTATTTCTCGGATCGTTGAACTGAATCCATATTTCTCGGATCGTTGAACTGAATCCATATTTCTCGGATCGTTGAACTGAATCTTCGGCTTTTGGGCTTGTGAAGAGTCAATCGATTTGTTGCGGTCTTGAATCTTGAACACTAAAGTCTCTGGAACTTGCGAGAATTTAGTCTTCAATAATTTATCTTCAAGATGGTCATCACGAGAAGCTTTAAAGTTTTCGATCGTCAACGTTTAGGGTCTTCGATTTTCGAGATCTTCGGTTTTCAAGAAGTCTTCAAAAAGTCTTTGGTCTTTGAGAAATCTTCGATCTTCAAGGCTTCGTTCTTTAAAGTCTTCAATCTCGATCTCGAGGTCTTCGATCTTCAAAGAAAATTTGGTCTTCGATCGTCGAACTCTTTAATCTCAATCTTTTTCGTTGTTCTTCGAGGTCTTTGATCTTCAAAGACTTCAGTCTTTTCTCTGTTCTTCTTCGAGCTCTTTGATCTTCAAAGTCTTCGGCCTTTTCTCTGAATCTTCTCTGTTGTTGACCTCCTCCAAATGATGAATGGCCTACTCTATTTATAGAGTTTTCTATGGGCCTTTGATGGATATGGGCTATTTGATTTGGGCCCAATCGCCACGTGGCATATTTTCATTGGACTAATTTATGTCATCCAATGGCCAAGAAAAAGACATGTGGCATCATTTGATATGCCAATTTAATGTCTTTTAATTTAATTTAAAGACACGTGTCAATTTATGATCGGTCTTTGTTTAATGATATGTAATTTTGTCATTGGCTTGAATAATTTATAATTTGACAAATTTTCTCCTTCTACAAACATTAACACTTCGGATTTAAAGAAATTTTATACCTGATCTTCTATTACGTCCTATTGTACTGCATCTAAGACTTCTTTCCTTTTCATTCCTCTTTCGATTCCTCTTCCTCTTCCCTACAATTTTTTATTTCTTAAAAAAATCTCTATAATCTAACATTTTATTTTGTAGAAATACCAGTTATAAAACATCTTACCTCTCTGTTATTAGTAGCATTCTCTTCGGGTCTCGTGTTTCCCCTTGTTCTAGTCATTGTACTCCTGCTCGTCGTCTCACCGTTGCTTATCGCGTCTAGGGTTCTGATTTTCCCTCTTCGTTGCGGTTTCGTTTTGAGAGAACGTTTGTTTTTCGAATTTAATTTCAAAATATGGTAGTTTTTTTTTCGAACGATTTCCCACCTTTTTGCCTTATCTGACAGTTTTTCATTATTAAAAACAATTTTCTAGGAATTTTAGTCTCTTCTTTTCCTGTTGAGGGCAGTGAAGGTCTTTTCATTCATGCATTGGACGGCGCGTGTAGCTGAGGTGGGTATAATTGCTATTTTGTAAAACATATAGGTATTAATGCTATTAGCCCTATTTAATATGGTTACATATGAAATTAGCCCTTTTTTTAATTGTTTTGAAGGCATTAGATTAGGGATTTTTTTTTTTTAATAAAGCCAAGTAAATGTCGTTTAATATAAACAATCTTTAATTCAATATTAGATTTTTACGTTTTCCTCTTGAACACCTTTATATTCCTAGGAGTCCATTAAAATTTTATTTAGTGATGTACAAAATTTACTATAAAAGCTTTTTTTTTTTTTTTTTTGCTATACTTTCTCTTATCCTTCAAGTATTTTTATTTTTAAGAAAAACAACTTCAATTAGTAACAAAAAAAAAATTTCCTCGTAATGTAAGTGTGATATATGGAATTAAAATGTTAGGGAAGAAATTGTTTATGTTTGATATGTAGAAATAGAAACATAAAATAAGGGGTTTTCGTACCGAAAAATTTCAACAGTGGACGCATTTTTTATGAATAATTTCAAAAATAACTAATGTTTTGAAATATTTAGAAATTGACATTTCACCAATCTTCGTCTTAGATTTGTTGATCCCAATATGAGAAATGTCATTTTAAAAAAAAAAGTTCAAAATTTTTTCTATTTTTAAAAATATCAATTCTTAAAATCAATAGCACATTTCAATTTTTTTTTATTAATTTTAGAAGTTCATTAAAATAATCAAACTCAATGTGTACAAAAATGAGGTTTTTTTTTTTTTAAATAAATTAAAAGATTGAAGGTATAATTGAAACTTTTAATTTGAGAGGAAAATTTGAAACCAACCTCAAATATTAGGGGTAAAATTAAAAAAATTACCTATTTTAAAAATAAATTCAAGTTTAATTGTTAATAAATGTAAAAATTTAATCATTAAAAAAAATCAAAAATTAATTTTTTTATATTAATTATTCATGGTGAGTTTAAGATGTCAATATCAAATGATATAGTTCAATGGGTTTAAAATTCTTTGACATCCAATTTCATACAGCGCACCAAATGAACTCTTATGAGAATAATATCGGATACTCTGTGTATCTGATTTCTTTGTAAAAATATTTACGATGGGTAATGATATTCATAACCCCAACCGTAAACTATTTTTAAAATCTTTCCATCCATTGGCCATGGATGGATGAAAGAAGAAGAAGAAAGGATGAAGGAAAAAAGAAAAGAAAAAGAGAGAACGACGGAAAATTGGGTTAGAAATTCAAAATTGTTTGGAGAGTACGTGTAAATCATTCACTGTTTTTTATACAAAGTGTCAGGAATAGAGATTGAAAGCCTTAATCAATAAGTTATGCCCTTATTGACTGTAAATCAATCACTTACGATAATTGTCTAGTGTGATTATTATTTATTACACCTAATCACAAAAAATCAACTAAACCATCCGTTAATTAAAAAATAAATATCAACTATACTTTTAAAATTGCTACCCATTAAATTTCCCCTTGAAAATTATCCCTTCTTGATTATTTTTGTGGGTGGGGGGAGATAGAGCCTAATAAAATAAAAACAATCTATTTAGAAATAGATTTAAATCCAAAATTCCAAAGAATCAAGGAAGACCATTCAAATGAAAATAAGGTTTCCTATATATTTAAATTTCCAACTTTGCCCTGTACAAGAAAGCCGGCTAGAAGACAAAACAACCTTGGATTTGTAACATAATTTGAGAGTCGTTAACAGCACAATTTTACAATATTTTAAGAAAATAATTAGCAAATGTAAAATTAGAGACAAAGAATAATCAACTTCAGCAACATGTGCTTGTGGATGCATCAGTCTGTGGAGGCTTTTCCTTAAATATGTTCTTTCTCACTCCTTTAGAGCCCTCAGATAAAAGACTCGGCGTATCAAGAATCTGCATTTAATAATAATCACTTCATCATCCATTCACGACAATATACCACATAACTATGAACCCCGTGTTAGATGTTTTCCTAAACCTACTCGTTATTATCATAAACGTGACCACAACAAGAAAAACGGCACATTCGTGGAATCGTGATAAAGCTAATACTAACCAAGTATAAATTATTTGGTTTTAAATTACAACAGTAGTAAACTGGTATTATACCTTTAAAACAAGTTCTTCAAAGCACTGCTGTACATTAACTCGAGTTTTAGCACTGCATTCTATAAAAAGGCAACCATACTCCCTGGCTAAGTTGATCCCCTCCTTTTTGGTTACTGTCCGATAACTTTCCTGGAAAGAAAAATCAGATAAAAATGAATAAGATGCAAAATAGGAAGATCAAAGAAAATGTCAGACAAAAGCGGAATCATTATATCTAATAAGGTGTGACTGCAGAGTCGAAGAGAGTACGGAATTATATCATCTCCCCATGTTGAATCACAAATCACAATGACACTACCAATTTTGCATGTTGATTTAATTTAAATCAATATTCCAATCAAATAAGAGCACAAAACTTTCATAATAGTAATTCCTTGTCAAGAAAATATAGAAAGAGATGCTTATTTTGTCCAAAATTCTTAGTTGATAAATTCAATTTTCACCAATAGAGGACTGATTACTGATAAATATGACAGCAATTTCCCTGTTAAGGTAGCCTCTTTTTCCCCCTTTTTATGTTTGTGTTTATATTTTTTTGAAACAGATGCTTATTTTGTCCAAAATTCTTAGTTGATAAATTGCTTTTTTAGTTAGGCATCTAAAACAAAAAAAAGAAACACTAATAGAAATGTTAATTTGAAATAATCAAACCCACTTTTTCTTGCCGGGAAAAGAGAAAAATAACTCCGTCTGTGGAATGAACAGATTGGACACATGAAGGTCCCATCTAGTACTAATGTGGTTAAGAAATTTGCTTGTATTCATTCTCTAGATTATAACTTAGTTGATTTCTAGATCCATATATATTGTTTGGACAAAACTTTAAAACGTGACAAATGTCAAATGCCTTTTTTTACAAAAAAACACATCAAATAAAAAAAAAACAATTGAATTCCACCATTTGGAGACATAATAAAGTGAAATGGGTTCAAACCATGTTGGCCACCTACCTAGGATATTATCCTAGGATTAAACCGGCGCCAAGTGTTGTAGGGTCATGAGGTTCTCTCGTGAGATTAGTCGTGAAGCGCGTAAGCTGACCCAGACACTCACGGTATAAAAAAAAGAAAGAAAAAAAAAGATAAGATAAACTGCTTTGGTAAACACTAGTCTAATTATGTTATAACATCATTTCAGTTAAAACAAAATTTATTTATTTATTTAAAAAAAACATAATCAACATAATCCAATGTAAAGGCATATAATTCATCTCTACAGCTAACTTATGTTCACAACTATGGAATTCATTTGAAGAGAACTTTCATCCTTTCATGCATTCCAAACAAACTCATAAGAAGAAAACTTCGCTTATGAGAACTCACTGATTCATTTTTTAAATTATGGATACAAATGTTAACAGAAAGCACTTTATATAAGTTATAACTTGTAATTTCCCTTGGCATATGAACTTCAATTTACTATTCATTTTAATGCCACCTTGCTCCAGGCATATGAATAATTTCGAATAAAAGTTGAAAGCAGATACCTTATCAACTTTGTTTCCAACGAGCATCTTGATGCAGTCTTGATTAGTTGAGTATAGGTCTATTTCCTTCGCCCAAACCTCAGATAGGTTGGTGAATGTCTCTCTCCGTGTTACATCATAAACTGTGCCATAGTTAACCTTTAAAGTCACATACAAGATAACAAGACAGAAAAGCAATTGCAAAATATTTGAAAGACAAAACAAGTTACCAGCTAACAATCGGATAAAATCAAGAATATTTCTTACAACTAAACATATCCAAGACATTCTATCTTCTCTTATTCCAAGGTTTATCTTCACAGTGAGGCGATAAAGGGTACAAAAGCTTATATCCTTTTAAAAGTTGAAGTGTTTAAGTTTATGATAGAACATTAAAGACATTGGTTGCAGCAGATAACACTTCAGCCCTTAAAACAATAACATAATAGAACATTACTGCAAAGAAAGTGAAATTAAAACGTACCCATAATGATCCCTTGAGCACCTCTGTAGTAGGAACTAGTCAATGTTCTGAATCTTTCCTGACCAGCTGTATGATTGAACATTCAGTTAGACTAGACAAAATTCATTACTAGGAGATGTGGTGAACCAACTTTCTTACAGCGGTGCAAGAAACATATAAGAAATAAATAAAACCCTTCAGTACCAATGGTGACCATATTATCTTTAGAGTTGACAACATGTACCATATGACAAAATTCATTACTAGGAGATGTGGTGAACCAACTTTCTTACAGTGGTGCAAGAAACATATAAGAAATAAATAATACCCTTCAGTACCAATGGTGACCATATTATCTTTAGAGTTGACAACATGTACCATATGACAGAGATGAAGAATGAAAATGTCTAGGTGACCCTTCTAGCAATTCCACATTCTTGTTAAATAAATATTTAAATTTGTTTGAGACATAATCATCTGCAAGTTTTTGTCTCGATTAAAGCATTGTAAATGAACATGCAGACTCCATTCATGATGAATTGATTGACTGTATGTGTAATGTATAGCTTAGACACATACTTAGGGAAAAGGTTAACAGACATATTTATATGGGGGAAGAGGATGGCAATAAAGCACATTTCATTAAGATAATAAAAGAATACAAGGGAATTAAAAGCCTCAAGAATCCGCCACCACCTAATTGCAAGTGTGTGGCCAAATTTAATACAGTAAAAAATTGGAGTGTTAACAAAATATTTTGAAATAGACACCCAAAAAGAACTATTGACGTTTGCTATTTCGCAAACATAGTTCCAAAGGTGAACATGCACCATTGCCATCTAGATCTATCTAAAGATTAATTGAGATCATTAGCTTGTTGATGCCCTTTATTTTGTTCTAACTTCAATAGACAACAAAAGTGAAGATGATTGCTGCGTAGTTTCCTACTAGTACTAGCTTAGCACACAGTGCTGGAGTTCATGGGAAGGTTCTGTAGCATGATCAATTTTTCTGCTAAACAAAGCAAGAGCAATGCAAATGGCCAAACTTCAATGTACTTATAATTTATAGTATTTTTGTTGTAGTCCAGTTTTCATTATTATATTAAACAATAGATGATTCATTAAGCAATACCTTATGGTAAGTTTAATCAGATTGCCTGTTCAATCCATGGTTACAAATAATCAATCTTATATGTGTGACAGAGAAAAACGATAGCCTCTCATAAAAGGAAAAGGACGAAGACGTGAGAATAGATGAATACCATGAAAATCATGTGTATGGACAAACTTAGTTACCTGTATCCCAAATCGCAAGCTTCAGCTTCTTACCCCCAGCATTAACATACTTCACCTTAAAATCCACACCTACACAAGACAAATAATAATAATTATTATTATTATACTGAAGAACAAGAAGAGTAAAAACCCATGATCGATGAGCATAATTGTTCGACTATTTTCTGATGGTAAGCCTAGTATTGCAAGGAAGATCAATTATACGATTAAATCAATTCCCGATACTGTAAAAAAAAAATACTCAAGAGTTGACAGTTGACAGGACATAGAACTCTGAATAACAAATGATAACTAACTGATAAGGCAGAAATTACGAAAAATTCTAATCAACCAGTTATTAAACGACATTAATAAAGCCATTCACAATTATCTCTCATCCAAATTCAATACATGAATTACAGAATTACCTCTTTATGAATTCTCATTCTGGTATTTCAGATATGATTGTTTAAGTAATTCCTTAAATTATCCTAAAAATGACATTTGACCTGCTTATCTCAAAACCTCATCATATTCTTGATAATTGAATACATTAAAAAAAAAAAAAAAAGGAATGGTGTCTCTGAATTTCATCCTTCATTTACTACATTTGCTTCATACATCCGAAGCAAAAAAGAATCAATCATACACATAATTCAACACAATGAGCAAGATTCTAAAAAAAATTGAAGAACTTACCGATTGTGGGAGAGAGATCCTCGAAGGTATCAGAAGTAAAACTCAAAAGCAAACTACTTTTTCCAACACCAGAATCTCCAATCATCAATAACTTGAACAAGTAATCAAACTCAGATTGATTCGACGTCGAGTCCATCCAATCAAATATCTTCAAACTCCAAAATTAAACACCTAATCAAAGAAAAATCAAATCAAATCAAATATCGATGGATTCACATAAACAGAAACATAATTGAATGAATTGCGGATAAATTGATCACGACATTTGATCGATTTACCAGAAATTTAATGAATTAAACGTTAATTGATAGAGCGTCGAATCGAATGGTGAAAGAAACAAAGCATCTGAAGAAATCGTTGATCTTCGTTTTCAATTCTCTGTGTTCAAATGGTGAAGGGTAGAAAAGGTATGGTGACTAAATTTATGAGTCGATCCCCATTTTAACTCGGGCGTTAATTTATATCACTTTTTTTTCACTAAAATTTTATATTAGGGTAAAGTAATTTTTTTATTCATAAGTTTTGGACGTTGTGTCTATTTAGTCTCTACGTTTTTTATTTGTGTCTACATAGTTCTTTAGTTTTAAACGTTGTGTGTATTTGATTCCTATGTTTTCAATAGGTGTCTAAATAGTCCTTCAGTATCTATTCGATCCATGAGTTTTCAAGAATTATTAAAAATAAGTTTAATTGATCCTTAATTTAACATATTCGTTAACTCTTAATAGAATGTTGATTTAACGCAGAACTAACATGTCTAATTAACCAAACTACTGACATAAGATTAAATATTATTTCGAATATTTCTTTAATCTAGATTTAAGATTTGAAATAATAATTAATCTCATGTCAATATTTTGGTCAATTAAATATTTAGTTACCTATATGGCTAATAGACTTTCCATTAAATGTTAAGAACAATTTTGGTAATTTCCAATCATAGTTTTGTTTTAATTGAAATATTTTGTTATTGTTATTTTTCTGTAAATGTATTGGGTTTTGATCTTTGTAATTAATTTTTGACATTTTACAATTTAATAATAATATTTACTAAAAATATTCTTACATATCCTATGTGTAATTAATTAGTATGCAGAAACTTGTAATTTTACTGACCCCAAATAAACAATTGAATTTCAAAACCATCTTTATCATGAACTTGGGGCTTGGGGCTTGGGTAATGGTTTAAATAAAGGCCCCTAAGTTATAACCCTATTCGAAACCAAAATTTGGGTTTTGATCCATATTTACTTTATATATTACAAAAAAAAAACCTCGACTATAGTTTGAAAGCTATTCGGGCTTAAAACCTTTTAAAAAATAAACTTCTCAAATTTCTAGTGGTAGGTATAATAGGAAGTGATCAGAATTATGAAAATAGAATCACTATCTTAAAGTTAAAACCCCCACAGTAATAAGGATGTTGTATAGTTTTGGTCCACGTGGCAGCAAATTCATAGGAATTAGGAAAGAATAGAGACCATTGGAAGAAATAAAAGACACCATAAAATACATACAATATGAGATGCTTTTTATACTCTGGACCAAGATTTACATACAAGATGAGATGGTTTTTAGTACTCTCGATCAAGATTTTTAAATAATTGAATATCACGTATATTTATTATCAATAATAAATAAATAATATAGTCCACCATTTTTAATCATTTATGTATATCTTATAATTACTTGAGAAATTAAGTATGATGAGAGTACTATAAAAAATTTCACGTACGAGATGGATGACTTGATATTATTGTAGTTGATAAGTTTTTATTTAAGTATAAAAACTTGAGTTATTTCCTTATATTTTGATGATTAGAAGTGTTTAATAATTGAAGTTCGATTAAATTTGGTGTTCTATGTGTTAGATTGAAGAATAATCTAATTCAAATGATAGAGTTTCCAATTCCATATCCTTTTGAACTTAGATTACATTAAAAATAAAAACCCTAATAAATTTAAATTTAAAACAATAAGTTTAAGTAGATAAATATAACGTTAAAAACAAATTAGAGGTTTCAAATGTCATAAAATTTGAGAAAGGTGCAATGAAAGGATCAAATATATTATTGTCATATTGGTCAATTAATTCATTTTTAAGTCTCAAACTTCCAATGGTGACATTGACATAGTAAACTAAAGTACAACACATAGAGCGTGTGTGTGACGGAGAGCGCCCAATGACAATTGATTGCTTTAAGAATGGGAGGAGTGACAAAATATAGCATCTCAATGGAGGGAGGGAGAGTCAAATTAAAATTTGATTTTTTTCAAATAAAATGATATATGTAAATTTAATAAAAAAAATTATAGAATTTAGTAAAATATATAATATTTATAAATATGACATTTTATTGAACACGTCAATCAATGATTTAGTATTATTATTATCAATCAATATTTATCAATCATTCAATTATATATATCAATAATTATTGTATATCACAATCAATCGACCATGTGTTATAATCAATCAACTTAAAATACTCGTGAAAATAAAGAGAGAAGATTGTAAATTACTTATATATGACTGGTCTATCTAGGATAGAGAGAGCTAAAATTGTTTACTTTTTTTTTCTTTTTTTGAAAAAAGATAAAACGGTTGACTTGTTTAGAGAGATAGGGTAGGGTTTCTTGGAATAAGAAATGAAAAATGTTTTAACTACAAATCGGTGAGTGTGAATTTCTTATTACCATTTTGATTGTGTTTTATTTTTATAAAATTATAAAACTCAGTAAGATCAACAATATTATTAAACACAATATTATGTAAATAGATCAACAAAAAAAAAATATTCAAAAAATATAAAATATAATATACAATTATTCTTATAAGACAACTTTTAATTTTGTTTACTAAAATAATATATTACTTCTAGTTCACTTAATTGTTAAACTTGTTCAATCAATTAATGAACAGTTTATTTTTATTATTTAATTTTTATGGGTTACATAACTATTTATCTATATGAGTTTTTAAAAACTAAAGCTTCTTTTTTGTCTAAATTATCTATATATTATATCATCATAATAACATATTTTTACTTCTTCAATAATTTAATGAATTGTTATTTAAGTAAATAATTAAAAGTAGTGATATAAACGAGTACACGTATTTAAAATTTATTTTTTGAGATAAATTTTTTTAAAAAGAAAATATTTTACCCGGAAAAAAAAGGTAGGGAAAGAGCGTTAGGATGGAATAGGTATGAAAATGATACCCGTGAAGAGCGGCTTCAAAATCAACGCCGAAAGTCCTTTACGCAAGGTTTCTTATGCATTCATTATATATTATTATTACCTTATTTCATTTTATTTATTTTTTATTTTTTTAACTATGATTTTATTTGTTTTTGCATTTTCTCCCTCAAAAAACAAATATACTTTCCGTTCTCTAATTTTTGGTAGGTTGTAAATTTAATAAATTTTTATATAATATTTTATAACATTGTGGTTTAAAAATATAATATTTTTTTTTTTTATAGATTACATCAAAATGGAGAGAGGGGACTCAAACTTTTGACCTCAAGGGAAGAGAGTATATGTCTAACCAGTTGAGCTATGCTCATGTTGACACTAAGTTGATTGATTAGTGATTAATATTGAATTACATATTTTTACAATAAGTGAATCACATATACACATAATCATGACTAATCAATGATTAACACATTAAAAATTACTATATTTATAAATAGTTTTAAGTGATGATATATTTATAAATATTACATCAAAATATACTATTTAGTGAAATTTTTCTTTAATTTTTTTAATCAATCTTTCACCATTTATTTTTTTCTCTTACAAATAAAATAATGTATTAGAAGTAATAAGGAAATATATTTATTAGAGTAACAAAAACTCATTTATTGTGATTAAAAAGTGGTCAAACCCATACTCCTTTGAGGAGGGACTCGAACGTTCGAACTTATATAAAATATTGATATTTAACTAATTGAATTAATAAAAAACAAAGTTAAATTAAAAAAAAAAATATTACCTATAATCTATGTGGCCTGTTTCAATTTTACCGTTACAATTATATTCTCAATTTTTTAATTTGTTTCAAAAATATATTTTGTTGGAGAAATTAGTATTTTTCTCAATAAATTATATTTTTAAAATATATTAAAAGACTTAATGTAGAATTGAAAATTTTAAAACGTTAGTGGTAAAATTGGAACTACACCAATAAGTTAGGTATTTTGTATAATTTAACATTATTAAAAAGAAAAAAAAAACCTTTTCGCTTTCTTCTCCGACTTTCATGTCCGCGTGTACATATTACACAACGCATCCCCTTTTCTTAGATATAAACATAAAATAGATATTCCATAACAAAAAGAATCAAATCTTTCCCAAAAAACAAAAAAAACAAAATCCTGTTCGTTTCGTTTATCAAATCCTAAATCATCATCTTCAATTCGCCAAATATCCCCAGAATTTCTTCATACCCATTTCATTTCCACCCCCGAACAATTCTCTCCTTTCGTTTCAATTTTTCATGCATGTGAAGAAAAAAAACAAAAACCCGTTAATGGAAGGAGAAAAACCCATTAGTTTCAGTTCATTTTCAAGCAGTCTTATAAAACCATCATGGTATTATCTTTTTCTCCTTTTCATCTTCCTTACGATTCTTTCCTTCCAAATCAAAACCAAAACCACTCTTACTTTTCCGATTTGGATTACCAATTCGGATTTCACGACCGGTGTTAATGACGGATCATCATCGGATCAATCGAAAACGTGTTCTGGGTTTTTCAGGAATACGATGAGGGAAGTGAAAGTGATGTCAATTGAAGATTTCGGCGGAGTTGGCGATGGGAAAACTTCAAACACCGAAACGTTTCGGAAGGCGATACGATATTTGAAACGTTTCGGTGATAAAGGTGGGTCCAAATTGATTGTTCCTAAGGGTAGGTGGGTCACGGGAAGTTTTAATCTTACCAGTAATTTTACCCTTTTTCTTGAAGATGGTGCTGTCATTTTGGGCTCTCAGGTATTTTCTTTTTTAAAAGTTTATCGTGTTTGTTTCACGGGTTTGATTTTTAGGCTTCTTCGAGTTTTCCCCGTGTTACCATCGATCATAATAAATCATTGATAAATACTTAAAAAAAACCATTTTTATTATATGTCAAATCATGTTTTCAAATTTATTGCTTTTGGAATATCAAGAATATGTTGAAAATTTTAATATTTACTATGATTGTTATTTCCTCTTTATTTATTAATTGCTTGAGTCTCGTGTTAATATTTTTAGTCCACACATACATAGACTTTTTAAAGTTGTAATTTTTCTTGAATTTACTTTTACAGTGTTATTGTTTAGAGTAGTTTATTTAGAAAAGTGGTGTAATATTCTTTTTGGGGTTCTTTCCCTCTTTGAATTGATGCTTTGGTTTGGTTGATAAGTAGAAAGAAAAATAGCTTTGTGAATCTGTGAATAAAGAAACTTCCAAACCAAGAAAAAAAAAACAGAGAGATTTACTCTGGTTCTGGCGTTATTACCTAAGTTGTTTAATATAATCAAAATTAACGGGGAAATTTTGAATTGGCTGTGGGGCCCACCATCAATGGGCAAAAAATAAAGCTAAGAATCATTCCATTCCATGTGTTAGTGATAATGAAGCTGTATTTTAAAGGGGTAAGAGATAAATTCATCATAACATTGTTTATTTTGTATTTTTTTTTTTTAACATTTTATTTGGTCGGGGAAAAGTAAATTAAATTAAAGTTTAGATTTGAGAATCTAAGCTAATTTCTTGAATGAGAGAGAGAGCTTCCTTATCCCTTTGAAATTGATTACATAAAAAAATCATTAATTAAATGCAATTTGTTTGATTTGTTTTGAAATATCTTTGTCAGTGATGTTGTCATGTTATTGTTTAAATATTTGTTTAAATAGGACAAAGATGAGTGGCCCATTATAGAGCCACTTCCTTCATATGGAAGAGGGAGAGAGAGATTGGGAGCAAGACACATCAGCCTTATTCATGGCAATGGTCTTTCCAATGTTGTCATTACAGGTACCTTGGTTTCCTTTATTTTATTTTGTTTCCCTTCACGGGCGTTTAGATTGCGGGTTTGTTTTATGAGTTTCTACCGTATGCATAAACCCATAGACCAAATACAGGCAGACTTCTCAAATCTGCAATTCAAACGCCTCCTCAATGTTTGATCCCCGCTTGGATGCAATAGTTTTATATTCATCAGGCAGGCATATGCATGATTATATTCATAATCATGCACATGCCTATAGAATGCTGGACTAAAATACTGTTCTTCTTTTGCATTTGATTTACATAGTTCAATATTTGGTGAAAGGAAAAGAACAAACAGAGACAGAGAGTGTGTGTTTGATTAATATGATTCAGTTTTTATCTGGAATGGGAGGAAAAACAATTGACAAGAACAGAATGATCGTATCGGTTTTGCATCGCAGCATTCTTTATCTTTGTTTCCACAGTATGATCGTATTGGTTTGCATCTTCTTATAGTGGCCTTGCTTGAATTGGTGAGGTGAGGTAGTGCAACCATTGAAAAGTCGTTGTCTTCTGAACTTGTGATAAATGTGAAATGAACCAAGCAAAAAAAGTGAAACTCTTTTGGTTTATTTCATATTAAATTTTGATCATTTAGTTTTGATCCACTTGGTGTTGGGCCCTTTTTATATATCATTTTCCGCTATTAAACCATGGAAATTTGATGAGTAGTGATTATTTCCAGGACAGAATGGAACTATTGATGGTCAAGGAAGGATGTGGTGGGATCTCTGGTGGAACAGGACGTTAGATCACACAAGAGGCCACCTTCTAGAGCTGATGTACTCTCACAATATTCTCATCTCCAATCTCACCTTTCGAAATTCTCCATTTTGGACCGTCCATCCTGTCTATTGCAGGTTTATACATCGATCCTTTTGCCTAGCGCATTCTTTGTATTTCTACCATTTACGTGTCATATCGTAAGAATTTATCATTGTCAAATTGAATTTTTTGTTGCATCTTACCCGGGTCCACCGATAAACTAATGAAGTGGGGGAAGGACTCTTATTTGTCATAATTCATCAAATTTCAGATCTTAGAGTTAATGTAATTTCACCGTTTTGTTTCAGTAATGTTGTTATCAAAGACATGACGATCTTGGCTCCCCTTAATGCCCCAAACACTGATGGTATAGACCCTGGTATGCCATTTTTTTCTTGCCTGGTCAATATTCTACTTCTGCAGTCTTTAGTCTTTTTGGGTTATATCTCATTAATATGGGACAACAGATAAATAAAATTAATGTTAAAAGTTTTTTTGAACTCTGAACACTCGTTTCATGCTTCAGATTCAAGTACCAATGTCTGTATTGAAGACTGTTACATCGAGAGTGGAGACGATCTAGTAGCAGTGAAGAGTGGGTGGGATCAGTATGGAATCAACTTGGCACGTCCAAGCTCGAATATCATAGTAAGGAGAGTTTCTGGCACAACGCCAACCTGCTCTGGTGTCGGAATAGGAAGCGAAATGTCCGGTGGAATTTCAAACATCACTGTAGAGGATTTACATGTCTGGGATTCGGCAGCTGGAATTCGCATCAAGTCCGACCATGGTAGAGGAGGATACATTGAAAACATTAGAATAAGTAACATCATGATGAATAGAGTCAAGATGGCTATAAGGTTTAGTAGGGGTGCAAACGACCACCCGGACGAAAAATGGGATCCAAAAGCAGTTCCTAAAGTAAAGGGTATTTTCATCAGCAACGTTGTGAGTTTAAATTCCACCAGAGCCCCGAAACTGGATGGCCTCAACGGTACATCATATGAAGGGATATGTATTAGAAATGTCACCATTCTCGGCCTCGCTCCTTCCGCAGAATGGCAGTGTAGGTTAGTGTCGGGTTTTAGTAGTCGAGTATTTCCTATGCCGTGTCCTCAGTTGCAAAACAGAACATCCTCATCATTATGTTCAAACTCTTAACCAGTGTTGGTTCTCTACATTTGAAACTTGACAATAGTAATCAAGATGCTGATACAGGATTTTACTGACTGAACAATAGGATTTGTTGTATACATTAGTGAGGATTTGTAACATTTGATGAAATTTTGTAAAAGAAAAAAGAAAAAGAAATAGCATTGAGTTCGTTCATATATTGTGCATTCTTTACATTTTTTTCAACTTGTATCACTCTCATGAATCTGAATCGGTAGAATCTGTCTTTCAAATTCCTTGTACTGGAGTTATTAAACAGAATCTTATCATCTTCTCGTGTCAAGGGATGACTTCAAGATATTTTTTTAATATAAAAAAAAGATGTGTTTGTAAATAATTTTAAATTCAGGGTAAGTCAGTTTTTTAAAGGTTAACTATCAAAATAGCCATAAAATGGTTCAAATAAGGTTAAATATCCTCTCTAAAAAAAATAAGGCTAAATAGTCATGTGAAAGCAACAAAACTACTTAAATAACCCTACACATTTCCCTAACTAATCACATCATCTCTTTCTATTCTTTTTCTCTCTTTTTTTCCTCTCAACTTTTTTCTCTCTTTTTATCCTTTCCACTTTTTTCTCTCCATTTTTTCTTTATAAATTTTTGATCTCACACAAATTTTAAAGAGGTAAAGCAGAGAAGACCATATATCTCATTTGATTTTTTTTAGTTAAATTATTTTCCTTTATTTTTATACCTTTTTTTAAAAAATAAAAAAATCAAAGATTTTATGTGTGTTTTTATTTAAGTATATTGTGTACATAATGTTTATAAAAGCTTATTCTATACATTATGTCATGTTATTGTTGAACATATATTATGTACTATGCGTATTGTATGTATTATATATTGATTTACAAATTATTAACCCAAGTTTTCTTAAAATGTATAGTAAGTATTATCTATACAATTGGTACCATATGTATAATAAACAATGTCAAAAAATTGGATTCATTGAAAAAGCAAAAAAACAGTTTTGTCAAATCAGCTACAGTGAAGGATGTGATAACTATCATTCCGTTCTTAAGGGTAAATTTAGTATAAAAAATCAAAAAGTGGTTAAAAATTGTAATTATAAGAGAGGTGGCTATTTTTTAATTCAAAAAGTTAAGATGTGGCTATTTTCTTAGTTATCCTTGTTTTTCAAAGATAGTTTTTTTTTTTTAATTGTCTTTGGAAGAAATAATTATTAGATAGGGTTTTTTTTTTTGCCCTTTTCCTTTTAAGTATATTGTTTGTTAGAGAGATGATAATTTATTATGTAGACTGTTAATTTAAAACTAAACACGTGGTTGCTTTTAATTGACAATAAGTATTTATAAGTGTTTACTAATGGAGAAAATATTCCATGGTCCCGGACCATGCTCCCTCATTTCATTAAATATTAATATTTAATTAGAAAACAAATAAAAACAAAAGAGGACGGACGGACTTGACGGAACAGCCAAAGACGTGATGCAAAATCCATTCTAAAACATCATCCCATTTAGGAATCATTTTTCCATAACTAATTAGGAAGGTGGGAAGATATTTTACTATAGTATAATTTTGAATTCCTTTTTATCACTTATAATTTTTTTTTATTAAATTATAATTTAGAATTCCTTTTTATCACTTTTAAAAAAAAATCTAGGGTTTATACAATTTTATTTTTTTCAAGTTACACTTTCTGAAAGGAGGCAAAAGAATTTATAAGTATATACATGGAGGGAGACAACTTTATACCCGGGTATGTTTTTTAAAAATCATATTTATAGTTTATTTTAAATTCTTTTATAATTTACAAATAAATTTAGTTATGTTAATTTTGATAGGATTGAAATGCAGAAAGAAACGGAATCAATAGATGAAGTTTTTTGTATTAGGGAGCCTTATATTGGATTGATTGTCAATGACATAGAAGAAAGTTATGATTTATATAATAAGTATGCTATTGGTAAGGGATTTAGCGTTAGAAAAACAAAGAAAAGGTTTGACAAAGTTGGAAATACGACTGTCGTAAATTATGCATGTTCAAAAGAAGGCTATACTGCGCAAAATAGTTTATTGATTGAGAGAAAAATAGAAAGGCTTGAGACTAGAACTGGATGTAAGGCGAGTATTAGATTTAAATATGATAAAGTTGGACAATGGAAAGTAACCGATTTTGTATCAGAACATAATCATGAGCTAGCTAAGGCTAGTGAATCACACTTTTTAAGATCAGGTAGAAAAATTACAGATGCACAAAAAGGGATTATGAAGACAATGGTTAATGCAGGTATGAGGACAATACAAACATTTTCATTTATGGCTCAAGAATCCGGGGGCTTAGAGAATGTTGGTTTTACTAAAAGAGATTGCTATAATTTTGTCAATTCACAAAGATTAGATTTAATTGAAGCAAGTGATGCACAAAGTTTAGTAAACCTCTTTAGAAGTAAACAAGAGAACGACCCGTTATTTTTTTATTCATTTCAAATGGATCAAGAGAATAGGTTGACAAATATTTTCTGGAGAGATGGTAGATCTAGAATTGATTATGACAGTTTTGGAGATGTTGTGGTATTTGATACAACATATCGCACAAATAAGTATAATATGATATGTGCCCCATTTGTAGGAGTTAATCATCATTGGAAAAATGTGCTTTTTGGGTGTGCCTTTCTCTTGGATGAAACTATTGCATCATTTATATGGTTATTTGAGACATTTTTAGAGTCAGTAGGAGGTCGAGCACCAAAAACAATTTTCACTGATCAAGATCAAGCTATGTCAAGAGCTATTTCACAAACATTTACTACTGCACGACATCGTCTTTGCATTTGGCATATTTCAAAAAATGCTGCACAACATTTGTCCTCTTTATATGCAAATCAAGAATTCAAGAGACAATTTAATGAATGCTTGCATTTCTCAGATTCGATTGAAGAGTTTGAGATGCTTTGGAAGTCTATGATTACAAAATTCAATGTCGATGAACATAAATGGTTGAAAAATCTTTATGATTTAAGATCTAAATGGTGCTCGCTTTTAGTATGGATACATTTTCTACTGGAATAAAATCGACACAAAGGAGTGAAAGCATTAATAATGTGTTTCACCATATTTCTACTAAAACAATGCATCTTACCGAGTTTGCATTACATTACGAGAAAAGGACAGATGAGATGAGAGAAACCCGAGTTAGAGGAAGATTTTCGTTGCCACCAAGGTATGCCTCCACGTGTAATGGACCAGGGGACCTATAGTTTCACATGCGGCAAAACTATATACACGTACAATGTTTAAGAGGTTTGATAACGAGATATCAACAATTTTATCTACATTTATAGATAAAGAGTTTGTTACAAATGCACTTTATTCTTTTCAAGTTGGAGTATATGGGAAGAAAAAGTTTTGGGAAGTTTCATACAATGCAACATCTGGGATGATAAATTGCTCTTGTTATATGTTTGAATCTTTGGGTATTTTATGTCGTCATGCATTAAGGGTATTGATGATAAAGAATGTTGAGACAATACCTCCTCAGTATATTTTACCAAGATGGACTAAACTGGCAAAACAAAGTGTATTAGAGGTAAGTAATACAAGATCAACAGTGGATCAAAAAATGATTAAAGCACTGAGACGAAATGAAATGATGCGTGATGCTTATAAAATGGTCTCATTTGGAGCAGAGACATCTATAGGTACTAAAATTGTGAAAGAGAAAATGTTTGAAGCAATGTGTATGCTTCAAAAAGAAATGGATGATCTCAAGCTGAAAGATATCAATCTCGGTGAAAGTAGCATAAGTAATTGTTTAAATGGGTTGCCTTCATGTTCTCAAGAAGACCTCATTTTCGATCCTCCATTTGTAAGGCCAAAAGGAATATCAAATGCAAGATTGAAAAATCATCTTGAAAAGGGCAAAAGGAAGAAAAAAGTTTCAAATGAAGGAAAAACAAGTAAGTGAAATTCTTCTTTCTCTTATTTTTAAATATTATTAAAATAACTATGAATTTATAGTTTATATATTAGAATCGAAAAAGCAACAAATCGGTATATCTGCAAGTCAAAGTCAACTTCCACATCAAGATACTATCGATTTTATGAATAATGAAGTAAGTATTGAACTTTGGAATCTTTGTATAGCTATATTGTTTTAATCTGTTTATAAGTTCAACATTTTATATTTGTAGGTTACTCACACATTGTCACAATCAAGCTTTACATCTTTAATGCATCAATATACACAAATGTCAAATATTTGCCAGGTATTGTTTTTTATCAAATTATATACGAATGCATTACGATGTGGATATTATTTTATTTTTATTGTTAATCTTACTCTTCCAATTTGTTATTTTAGGAATCATCAAGTAATAAATTTTATAATGATGCTTACAAAATAAACTATGTGGATGGAGATTTATCTTATGAAAATCAGGTATACAATATTTTTTTGGATTGACCTTTTACCACTTTTGATAATGTATATTGATTTTTTTTTCTAACTTTACAGGAACATGTCAACTTGTATGATCTTGAAAGTGGAGAATACAATCATTTGCAAAAGAAGACTCCTTAATTGTTTTTTATATTTTTAAAAATAACCATTTTCTTAAATTATTTGTAATGTTATTTTTTCAATTAGTCTGTTTATTGTTATAATTGGATATAATTTTTAATTTTATTGACATAATTTTAATTTTATTGAAGAGTTTCCACCAAATTTCAATTTATATGTTAAAGTTAGATTTAAAAATACACTATTTAAACCTTAGAAGAACTTTTATAAGGAATTCAAAATTATAATATAGTAAAATATCTTCCCACCTTCCTAATTAGTTATGGAAAAATGATTCCTAAATGGGATGATGTTTTAGAATGGATTTTGCATCACGTCTTTGGCTGTTCCGTCAAGTCCGTCCGTCCTCTTTTGTTTTTATTTGTTTTCTAATTAAATATTAATATTTAATGAAATGAGGGAGCATGGTCCGGGACCATGGAATATTTTCTCTTACTAATGAGTGTCCAATTTTAATTCATAAACAAAGACTCCGGTATATTTATACTTTAACTATGACATTATTATTATTTTTAGAAATATTATCAAGAATATCCACATTAATTCACATTTATTCACTAATACCAGTTGTGTTTTTTTAATATCAATTTTGCCCAAAAAACACCATAAATGGCGGTGATCCCATGTTTTCCGTTTTGA
Organism: Gynostemma pentaphyllum; assembly: GCA_028015215.1. Lineage (NCBI taxonomy): Eukaryota > Viridiplantae > Streptophyta > Magnoliopsida > Cucurbitales > Cucurbitaceae > Gynostemma > Gynostemma pentaphyllum. Next base: position 67,394,616 of record CM051355.1, on the reverse strand, counting down.
ACAATTACCATCATGCTCTTTCTTTAAATGTTGTAGACCATAATAAATAGAGGGCAGAAAACGTCTTTTCATTGTTCCCTTAAACGGCGCGTGGAGTTAAAGTGGGTAAGTTTGCTAATTTATAAAACATATAAGTATTAATGCTATTATACCTATTTATTATGGTCTAATATGAAATTAACCCTTTTTTTATTGATAGTTTTATTTTTATATCTATTTTCTTATTTGTAATAATCATTGTTTTATAAAATTATCCTAAATAAAGACAAATGTATTCAACTCTTTTTTTTAAAAAAAAAAAGGTTATATTTGCCTTGTCACTCCCGCATACAATGTGTAGCCGCATATGTGGTGGAATGACATGTCGTTTCATATATATAATTTGCATTTCCAAGACATTTGAAACGACACACCAATGACATTCTACAAAAATAATAATAAAATAATAATAAGAAAATATTTATATGATCAAGAAATATTAGTAACAATTCATTCTTTTGTGTAGTGACTTTAATTTGAATTTGTATTAGTCCTAATATTGATCACTTGGTTGGTAAATTGACCAGAGATGTGAGCAATCTTAATGTCGGTTTAGATTAATTTAAAAAATCTCCAACTCTTTTAGTTGATTAGCTGTACTATCAATAAAGGGGCGTGCACCCACTTTTAATCCATTTCTTAAGGGTTTTTTTTTTTAAACTAATTTAGTTTAGTTATTAAAAAAATAGATTAGTCTAAAAAAATTAATTAGAAAATTAAGTGTATTGACTGTTTGATTGGAATACGTTTATTTTAAAAATCCATTTAATCTAGGGGCGTTCAAATTCCTCGCGGTAACCCGCTCGATGGGGACAAGGAATCCTTGCTTTAAGCGGGGATGAGGACGGACAACATTTTTCCCCATTTTAATTTCGGGGACGGGGAATGCATTCCCACCCCAATCCCCGAAGTTATAAAATTAATTAATGATTTCTCTAATAAATATTATACTATTATTAATCTTTAATTCATATAGTATTTAAAATTTTATGATAATATATATATATATATATATATATATATTAAACTAAAAAGTATAAAATATATCTCATAATTTTTTTCCTATAAAAAATCCTAAGTAATTAAGTACATTTTTATTAAAATTAGTTTTAGATAAAAGCAAGGTGGTAAAATTGAATGACTTGAAAAAAGCTACTGTGAAGATACTTAATTAATCCCATATATATGTATTCATTATTGTGACATTAATCTACATTTATGAGAGTTAAATAATGTCTACAATTAATATGAACTCAAGATATATAGTAAAGCACACATACTTTATAATAAGAGAAAATATTACCAAATCATTATTCAAAACTTAAAGAATATCATATATTTGTTTATATGTAAAGGGTTGATAAGAGAGAAAGTCAATAAAATAATCAAAGAAGTGAGTATAAAGCTTATCAATATTCGATCAATTACTTGATAGATATCTTACCTTTGTTGATTAGAGATTCCAAGATCCAAGTTTAGAGGTTAATTAACTAATGAATTAGTTCATAATTAGAAGTTATAATAATGAAATACTTTGAATCAATTAAATATGACTTGTGAAATATTAGAAAGTAGAGAGTTTTTTTAAATGAGATTTTTTGAAGGGCTGATATGGTATCTAAAGTTGTAATGAATAAAGCTAATATTTTAGACCAAAATTAACACAAATTTATATAAAACTAATATTATTTGATAGAGATTCAAAAGGGCTTCTTATTATTTCCAGCTATAATTTAAAGAAGATGTGGGATTACAATAAAATATAATAACTCAATAAATTATTCAAATTTGAAAACCTTTTATTTTCCAAATGAATTTCTTAACTTGACAGTATGCATCAATCAATTGCTTAACCACACTAAAAACAAAGAAATCCTACATGATTTCTATTATACTTAACATGTCTAATTCGTAATGTATCACACAAAATGAAAAGTAATTCGAAATAGCTGTTACCAATAGAGTCAAATTTTCAACCTCAATCGAGTTTTGAATTGGGAAAAAAATGATGACTATATCATTTTATGAGAAAGAAGATAAAGCATAATATACGAAAATCAATCGCAATAATTTCTCCATAAACTTCTCTCAAATTCAGATTAAAAAATTAGAAACCTGTTTGAAACAATAAGAGAAAAATCTCCAGTTAAACTAATTAATAATTTAAACTAATCTCACACATGCATATAAAATATTTGACCATAAGAAATTTGAAGGTTTTTGTTGTATTATGAATATAATATAGCAAGTACTAAGTGCTTCCCATACCAAGAAAATCTATAAATGGAAGATTAACCTTTTGCTGATCATTGATTGGTCCATTCTTTCTTTCTTCTTCTTTCTCACATGGAAATGGGGTTTCATTGATATTTTGTTCTTTTTCAGCCTTCGAAGAAGAAGAAGCCCCAAAAAACCAACTCCATTTGTTTTCATGTTTTTGAAAACAGCTTGTTTTTAGAAAACCAAAATTATCATTATAAGGAGCTTGAGGTTGAGGTTGAGGTTGAGTTTGAGATGTGTAATTCCTCTTGTTGATTGATTTGTTGGTAAAAATTGTGAATCTTTCTCTTCTTCTTCTAGCCATGATCACATGATAATGATTCTTTACGGCGTTATCGGTTCGTCCTTTGAAATGTCGAGCGATTAACGCCCATTTGTTTCCATGAAGTTGTTGATATATTAGAAGCCTTTCTTCTTCCTCTTCACTAAATGGATTTTTGTTTATATTTGGATCTAGTTGATTATACCATCTTAATCTACAGCTTTTCCCTACAAAAATTTAATTAAATAATATCATTCATTAATTAATTGGATTTGTGTTGTGAAAGAAAGAAAGAATAAAAAGTTTTAGTACTAATTATAATTAATTAATTGATTAACCTGATCTTCCTTGAAAATGTTCAGCAATAAAATTCCAGTTTTGAGGACCAAATTGTTCAACAAGCTGCCTAAGCTTCTGATCCTCAACTGGCCTCCAATGCCCTCTATAACAGCTCTTACCGCTACCGCTGCCACGATCTCCGCCACCACCGCTATCGCTATCGCTACTGCTTCTCGATTTCATCATTTTCTTAGATTACGTTCAAACTGAATCAAACAACAAGAGTTTAATCAAGAACAAAATGTGTGTAGTTAAAATGCAATGAAAAAAAATATCATTATTCACCTCCCCTTTCAAAGTGATGAATTCTTCAAACTTTTGGAATGGTTTTTTTTATTTTTTTTCTCTTTGTGAGTTTTGTAACTATATAATATATAATAATATATGTATTAAAAGGGTATATTTGATATAATTAGGTAAATGGGCTGGCTTATAAATATACCTATTTGGGAATATAATCCCCCACATATAATTAATTATGGGGTTCTTTAATTGAATATACAAGTTTAGAAATAGAAAGTTTTCATGTAGTTTAATTAGGGTTATATATATTAGGGAAAGCTAATTAATTCAAGTTGGAGGAAGTTGGTAAAACTCCTTTACATATCCTATATATTGAGATTGTTACATTTTCCTACGTAATATTCTTTAAAATGTTATTTTTATTATTTTTGTGAGAATTTAATTACTCTTTTATTTCAAAAATATTCTTTGAATAATACCCACAATCTTTTAAGTTTTATTGAACTTAACAAAAATTGTACACGAAAGATATTTTGAAAGGATAATTTCGATAATAAAAGGTATTTTTGAAACAAATTAAAATATTAAAAATAGAATTAAAAGTTTTATTACAGGGGTAAAATTAAAAACAACTCCATAGATCAGGGTATTTCTCGAATAATTTAACTTTAGAAATATAAAGATTTATAAATATTTTAGAAAATGAAATTTTTTTACCATTTTCTTTTCTTTTTCTCTAGTGGATGTAAATTAAGATGGTATAAGAATATGTTATTAGTTACTCCTATAAAATAAGAGAAATTATAGTAAAATGACACTTTTTTATCTTAATTTTTAAATATAACAAAAAAATTTGATTAATATTTTTACTATATTTTAAATTTATAATTTAAAAAAATGCACTTTTGAAAATGCCTCGTAAAATTGGTGAAATAATGACAGGTAGATTTAGATTTTTATATGCAAACTCTAAAATTTTAATCATTTTCCAAACTTCTGATTTTAACTTTTAAAAGTGTTTTTAATGATAAAAACACAATTTATTTATTAAAACCATTTTAAAAAATTATCTCAAACGGACGCTATATATCAAATATACATTATTTATTTCTGCAAGTGATGTGTAAAGGAAGCCATCATTTTACTATAAATATATGTGAATTTGATTAGTTAAGATCCTAATAATCTATATTTTACATTAATATTGTATTAAATTTCATTAGTTCAGATAAAGAGATAAGGATGATAAATCATTTTTATTATAGGTAGAGAGTATTATTATTTAACCAAAAAATTTTATTATATATTGAAAATGACTGTTTTCAAACAATATATATGCCAAAATAATAACTCAAATCACCTGATTTTCTACATTAATTAAGTCAAAAACATTCCCAATATAGGCATTATGCATCTGATAAAGTTGTTTCAATTTGCCCCACATACACAAGTGAGAGAGAGTCAGAATCAGGTTAGCTTAATCAGCATTATGAATTTTATGTAGCCTTAATTTTGTTAAAATAGTATCAAAAGCAAATCACATCTCTCATCATATTAAATAGTTATCTTAATTATTGACATGATATATATATATATTTTTTAGTTTTTAATTTAACCTTTATGATTTTAAAATTTTCAATTTTATTTCTATAGTTTGAGGTCTGTATCAATTTAGTCTCTATACTTTTTAAATGTTTCAATTTAATTCTTATGGCTTGATAAAAACCCACACATTATTACCAAAAAATTAATAAATTACTAATGTAACCGTTATCTATGAACGTTAAAGTAATGTGACAAAGACAGGTTACGATGCAGACATTGTGAGATAACAAACATTTAGGTATGTGGTTTTTTTACAACAAAATTTGGTGATTATGAAAATATTTTTTATTAAACCATAAAAACTAAAACTTCACAAAATCTAAAACATAGTGACTATATTAAAACTTATAAAATCACATGGATTAAATTGAAATAAACACCATATTATAAGAATTAAAGTTTTAATTAAACCATTTTTTTATGTGACATCACCTGTTATCTTTTATAGTATTAAAAACCTTAATAGGGAAAGCCTATTCATTTTTTTCTTTATGAGCAATTTGGACTAAATCAGAAATTTTGATAAAAGAAACATTTCTGGCTGTGCTGTCTGTTACACAGGCTGTCACATGCCATGAAAATTAGTTTTATTTTCTGATTTTTTTTTCAGAATTATTTTCTTCAAAAAAATTAACCACCTTTTGTTTTCCTTGAAATTTTGGTATATATGACAATGTAGAACCAAAGAATAATGTTGGTTTGATGTTGACTTACATGAATATTTGTTTCTTTTCAATTAATATCCACTCATGTATCAATTTTTTAAAAAACCAAGATTAATGATTATAAACTTCTAATTTTTTTTAACTATTTTTAAGAATACAGTAGCCTAACGAATATCTTAGCAAAATTATTTTGGGGATTTTATTGAGTAATTGAGGTGCGAGGTTTTATTTGTAAAACTGATTTTTTTTATATAATTAACAAAATTTTATTTTTTAATTTAATATCTTAACTTAAAATTACCATTTCAATAGTTTAATTACTAATTCAGTCCCTATGGTTTGGGGTATATTTTAATTTAGTCCTTATGATTTTAAAATTTTCAATTTGGTCCTTATAGTTTGAAGTTGTTTCAATTTCATCCCTAAATTTGATATAAGCTCACAAAACGTCCATGTTGTTACCATATTTATAGGTTCAAAAGGCATACATTTATACATTAATAAACACAATACTAACATTTATCTTAATAAACTGGTTGCTACATTCAAATAAACCAGACACATAAGAAAATTGTTATTTTTTTTTATAATGATAAGGACTATTCATGACTTTTTACAAAACCATAAAAACCAAATTGCAACTTTAAAACCATAGGTACTAAATTGACACATACCTTTTGCAAAAAAAATTGACACATACCTCAAATCATAGGAACTAAATTGAAACTTTTAAAATCATAGGGACCCAATAGACATCAATGCTATTATTGCAAGGTTCTGGTGGCAATCTAGTCATGAAAGGAAAGGAATCCATTGGGGCTCTTGGAATAAGGTTACATCTTCTAAACAGTGTGGTGGATTGAACATGAAAGATTTACAATGCTTTAATTTAAGCCTCTTAGCTAAACAGGGGTGGAATGTCATCCAAAAGTCTAATTCCGTGTTAAGCAGATTCCTTAAGGCCAAATATTTCCACAATTCAAATTTCCTTGATATCTCACAAGCTAAATCCTCTTCTTGGGGATGAAGAAGTATTTTAGAAGGGAGAAAAATTATTGTCTCAGGTCTCAGATGGAAAGTTGGGAACAGTCGTTCAATAAAGATTTGGAAAGACCCGTGGCTGCCTCGGCCTTCTACTTTCCGTCCAATTTCTCCAATTCTCAGAGCTGATTCTCTTGTAGCTGATTTTTTCACTCCTGATAAGCTGAATTGGAATGAAAGCCTGGTAAATAGCTCCTTTCTCCCAGTTGATGCATCTTTAATTTTATCAATTCATGTTAGTAAATTTGATAAGCCTGACTGTCTAATCTGGCATTTCAATAACTCTAGATTTTATTCTGTTAAATCTGGTTATAAAGAAGCTTTGAAAATTAGTAATTCCAACACCTCTTCTTCCAGTGCTTTTAATGATTCTTGCTTATCCTCTGCTCATTGGAATTTAATTTGGAAAGCCAAAGTTCCTCAAAAGCTTAAGTTTTTTATTTGGAAAGCCTGCAAGAGGGTTTTCTAGCTACTAAACTAAATCTCTCAAAAAGAGGAATTCCAATCAATCCTCTTGTGATATTTGTCCAAATCAGGTTGAATCCATTTCTCATATTCTTCTTACTTGTGATACGGCTAAGAGATTTTGGTTTGCTTCTTCTCTGTCTTTTAATCCCAGTCGGTTTGATGATTGTAATGCTGGTCTATTATTTGCTCCCTTCTTATTGATAAATCCGGGGACATAACTATGCTTGATTTTTTTTATAATTGGAGCTTGGAGATTGTGGAAATTACGTAATGAGAAAGCTTTCAAGGGAGGTGAGTTAATATTCTGAAAATGGTGGCTGAAGCCAATAAGGATTTCTCTGAATATTATTCTTGTGATTCTTTACTGCATCAACCTTCCCAGTCTTTACAAATGCATAATACTGATGTAGTTGCGGGTTTTGATGGAGTTAAAATCTATTGTGATGCTGCCTGGGATTTGCATTCCTATCTTTCATAATTCGGTTGGACTTTTTCAATTATGGATAATTCTATTTCTTCATCTTTTCTAGTGGGTCCACACTGTCTAAATGCCCTTCATGCTGAAGGAAAATGCATCTTATCTGCCATGGATCATGCCAAAATATGTGGTTTCAAAAAGCTTATGATTTTCTCAGATGCAAAGCACGTTAACGACATCTTCTCGGATTCATCTGCCTGCCCATCTAATTTTTCTTGTATTTATGATGATTTTCAGCATTTTAAACTTTATTTTGATTCTGTTGTTCTTTCTTTCATTAAGAGAGATTTTAATTCTGTAGCTCATAGTTTAGCTAAAAAAGCTTTAAAATCTCTTTGTACTTAGTTCTTTCATTAATGTAAGTTTATCTTTGTTAAAAAAAAAAAATGAATTAACCCCAATCTTAAATGTGATTTTTTTTCTTTAACTATTAAATTCTAAATATGACAACTTTAAGCGTAAATTTTTAATTGAACTAATATATTTACAAAAAACTAATAGGAATGATCTTATAGATGAAGAACGTTCAAAAAAATTTCAAAATAACTAATTTACTTGTTTATTTTTCTCTTTCTATATAAAGGTATGGATAATTAGATTAAAAGCTAAAACTTAGAATACTAGAATGTTAAACAAACAATTTAGAAACTTTTTTTTTTGTTGAATATTAAAGCATATTTTTGTTTGATCACATTTGTAATTTAATAAATAACAATTCAAAGGAAACTAATACTTTTACATAAAAATAAAATGTGAAAAAAATAAAATAATAATAACTGAACCCATTTTTCTTTTGAATCTAATCTGAACGTAAACATTTTGTTTAAAATTGACTATTTTTTTTTTAGTTTCAAGACTGAAAAAAACTGATATGGCTCTTTAAAGTCATTCAGAAGCACTTAATAGAAGTTGGTTTTGTACGGACAGATTCACCCATCAATTTTCCCACATATATAAACGATTTTTTCCATATGCAATTACTTAATCAAATAGAGAAAAGATTTTAAAAAGTAATCAAATATATGCAAATCAATGTATCTCTATTTGTCAGTGGACCAAATCAACAGCAACATTATTTGAGAATCTGATGCAAACTTTATCTAATTTTGGTTAAGGCAAAACCTTAAATGCCAAAGCTTTAACACATCTATTTCTGGTAAATGTAATTAGAATAGAAATTCTCATGACATGGAGAACCTCTATAACTCATTTTCTAGATAATATCAAAATCAGAACCAACATAATACAACTAACATGTTGCATATATCAACATTTTAATCCTTAGGGCAATAATAAGCAACAAACACAGTTTTCTTGTCATTGGAAAAACGCAACCCCAATCCCTTTTTTTCTTTTCAATAATTATTCTATCAATTCGGGGGAAGGGAAGCTCGAATCTACAACTGTATGAGAGGTAATTAGTTGAGTTAAGTTTAAGCTGGTCACCCCACTTAACTTCTTGTATTAAGACGGGCTGAAAAAGATTAAAGCATATGAAAGCAAACCTAACCAAAGAAACATCTCATTCAAGAACAGATACCCCACCAACCCTAGATTTAACCATTTCTAGCAACCCTACTCTCTCTAATAGTTCCCAAATATGGGGCATTAACAGCTCCACAAAACATCAAGAGATTATGATCTTCGTCTTATTGCCAACGTTATAAATCAAACACTGTTTAATTTGACAGTGTGAATGATCCGACAACAAGAAGAAAAACAAACTAGTTTTAATGCTATCTGTTAAAGTGAATCATCAGTAACAGAGAGATGTCTGAAATTGGGAATACAGCACCAAATTCCAACATAACCTACTGAAGTCTTGTAGTAACCTTTTTTTTTTAATCACATCAAAGAACTCTAACATTATACCATTTTCCACAAGTCTTTTTGTCTTTAGAAGAAACTAACTTTTCATCATCCAAAAGAATAAGTGTAAGGAGGGAAAATAAAAGGCAAAGGAAGCTATACAACACCCCTCCCAATCAATGTTTTAACAATCACTCGAGACGTAAGAAAAACGCATTGGATCCTACGCCTTTAAGATCCTTGAAGATATTCATAACAAACGGTAGCTATAAAAATGATTAGAAATCAGAAAACCAGTGGCTCTTCCTTCAAATAAAAGTGCATTCCCTTTCCCCTTAAAGCTTCCAAAGAGCCCATAAACTGAATGAAAATAAAGCAGAAAAATGCCTTTCTTAGCACACCAATTTATGCCAAAATCCTCTAGGATTGATCCCCACACCTTATAAGAAAAAACTACAGGGAAGGAAGATGTGTTTGGCATTATAAAAATCTTCATTGCATAATACACCAAAACGTTCACTCTTAATAAGTTCTCCGATGAACAATGTTCAGATCGATTACGAGGGGCAGTCACTACAAACTTCAACCCAAATTTCTAACCTCGATTGTTTCCTCCTGAAAATGAATGTACTGAGTAGGGCCAGTGGAAAAAAGGGAACAGATTATCTTATTGAAAACAGGGAATAAGGGGCCCAGGGATAAATTAAAGAACCATTGCATGCCCCCAGAATAAATCCTAAGAAATCAATCCTCACATCTCAACCCTCACAGCTGAAGGAAAAGCCAATGCAAACTCAAGCATTACTTGCCCTTAACCTACCATCACCAACCATAATCTCCATGGTGCTGAATTCAAGTCTTTTTACAAGAATTTATGTTTTAAGAGTATTTCTGTAAATTATGTTCAACTCTGAAATAATTGCCTTGTTTTAAGTATAATCCTAGTAATTAGAAAACTTGAACCTAAACCACTCAAGGGAGTAAAAGTACAAGCTTCAAAATTAATTTTTTTGGAGAAAAGCAATGATAGTATACTATACGATTACATTTCCACATATACATGGACAAAATCCAAATTTGTAGCTGGAAGGAACCAAACTAGCTCCAACCTGTCAAACCTAATTTGTCAGCAAGATTGTACATCACTAATTTATCCCAAACAGGTCCAAAGAGGTGTTTCCCTCCCATGGAAAATGTCAAGGCCCAAGAAGAGAGAATGGCCATGAAAACAGCAAATCCAATAGCCGAGCCAACAATATCTAAAGAAAATACATAGTCAAATCATTAGGTGAAGTTTTAAGTAGTAAAGCCAATCAGGGGAAAATATTAAAAGTGAAATTCTCTTAGACTTATTAATCTAACGGTGAGTAACTCAAAGCAAGCTAAAGCAAATGCCTCAACAAAAACTCATAAGAGAAAAATGTGAACGAAGTATCATGATTTTATTTTAAAAGAACGGCTCAAAAGCCCATTTCATGATTAGAGGAAAATGCAAACAAATTATTATGATAACTTGGAGAAAAAAATGATGTGGGAAATAAGTAAAAAAAAGTAAATATTAGAAAATACCAAAGCATTGTATCATGTTTAATCGAATCATTAGATGAAATTTTCAAGTACTAAAGCCAACCGGGGGAGAAATATTGAAAGTGAAATTCTCTTCTTCTTAATCTAACGGTGAGTAACTCAAAGTAAGCTAAAGCAAATGCCTCATTAAAAACTCATAAAAGAAAATGTAAACGAGGTACCATAAAAAAAATTTAAAGAGCGGCTCAAAATCCCATTTCATGATAAAAGAAAAATGTGTTAAATCACCAATAGACTCAAAAGCTTAAGCTAATACGCTAAGGCAATTTTAATCGTTTACAGTATTCGTATTCCCAACACTCACCAACACTCACCCTCACATGGAAGCTTGGTTTTTTACAATGGCTCAACATGTGAACAAATATTGCGAAATGGGAGCAAATGACACAACAGAGGTTTAAACTCAGGATCTTCGGCTGTGATAGCATGTTAAATAATCGATAAATACTAAAGCTTAAGCTAATAGACATAGACTAAGGAAAATTTAGTCTTTTAAGGGAGAGAGATGGAGAACTTGTTGTGATAGCATGAACAAACTTGCTTCAAATGCGAGGGTGAGAATCAAAGTGTCGGACTCCATGCTGAGAGTGTTTTTCTAATTCACTTTTATGTTTAATTTCAACTCATTTAATAGGGAATAAAATAATTAGACTTCCTTTTTAAGGCATGACCGATTAGCATTTTAATATCTAAGTAATTAGTAATGGATGCTGACTGCAAAGAACCAAGTTCGGTTGAAAAATCCATAATGTTGGACAGTATCTTCCTGATAAAGTTCAGTGGCTGAACAGATGGCTTTGATCCTCACTATTTCCATTGTATAGAACACACAAGTTCATGAATACAAATTTTTTAAATAAGACAGTTCAGGAACAGAAAATTGTATGGATTCCTTTATTTTTAGTGTTGCCAAGAACGAAGACTTTTCCATTGTAAAGCTACCAAAGAAAGAATTTAACTTTCTTAAAAATCTTGAACTTCCATAAATTGCAGAAAACAAACATGGACTCGAATCTGTGTTATCAATGATATGATTAAACATGGTCTTGCAAAGGAAGTCTAAAGAACTTCCAAACTCCGGTATCAATATTGTGCCTTAAAGAGAAGCCTTTATGCAAGTTTTCAGTCTGGTATCAACACTGTTGTGGGAGATATGGCGGGAAAGAAACAATGGGATTATTATGGATAAGGCTAGAAATTGGGGAAGGCGTAGTTGAAAAACCAAATTAAATGCAGAAAATTGGTGCTCTTTTGAGCAATCTTATCATAACTAAACACCTTTTGTAACTAATTCCAATTGGAGGGCCTCTTTGTAAGTTCCAAAGAATCTACAATTTGTATACTATTCACTAAATCAGTGAAAAGTTGGTTCTATCTAAAAAAAGGGAAATGAATACATATATTATGATAATGCTGTATGACAGTAATTATAAATATTCCAATGTGATGAAACAAGTTGGAAAGTAAGGTAAAAAGCAGATTAACAGTAAAAAATGGAAAGGCATTTGCACAAATAAATGGCTTAAAATCCTTAGCATCTATGGCAAGACCAAGACAATATAAGATGGAATCATATAACAACAAAAGCCAAACTTTCATACAACGACCTCGAGGATTGGCGTTCGGTTTTTTTAACATAATATCTACATTGATCACTCTACTACATAAGGGCTGAACTCTTAATCTTTAACACATCAATGGAGTCACAAAAGAATTTCAAGAAAATCAAAATGAACTGATTAAATCAACACTTCCCAATTCATCATACAACTTCAAAAAGCAATAAAGATCCCACCTTAAATGTAGATTGAGGAAACCCATTAAAAGTAATCATGAATCAAAGACAGATAGAGAAGAAGAAAAAAAACTCACAGGGTCGAATTCGAGGGAAAGAGTGAGAATGACGAAGAACAGGCCAGAAGTAGAAGCAATTAACAGCCCAAAGAAATGGAAGAAATGCAAATCCAAACTTGTAGAATCTGCGAGCATAGCTCACTGATTCCTCTTCCGACAAACCCAATGATCCATCAATTGTCGGCCATGACCCAGAATTGGGATTGGGATTTTGGATGCTGTTGGGAATGGGATTAGGGTTCGAATTGGGGTTTGAAGTTGGATTCTGGGAGCTCTCCATTTGCCAACAGAGTCTTTGTGATTGTGTGATTTAGCAATCCAATTTCTTTTTCTTATACATCAAATCAAATTGGTTATTAAACTGTTTTTTTTTTCCTATGAAATTTTATTTCTTGGTCAAGATTTTGAAAATAGTTTCGTTACTTTAAGGTTCAATTACATTTAGTTTAGGATAGCAAAAAAATTACATTTTGTTTAGAGTTTGTTTGATTTTTTTATAGATATAACATCAAATTGGGAGAATAAATATTCGAAAATTCGAGTTTTTCCCAACCAATTGAGTTATGCTCAACTTGACAAGTCTATTCAATTTAATCTTTATGGTTTGATAAAACTTCAAAACATCCCAGTTTAATTTTTACAACGTATATAAAAATATATATATTATATTTACAAATTAGTTGGTACCATAAAGTAATCTATCACATGATTGACATCTTCATATGATGTCTTGCACATAACAAGTAATTACATTATCAAGTTGGGACCCATGCATTTTAAACATTGTTGTATGAATCAAAACACATTTGAACATGTAGTTCAATAATAGTGTGAGTCTCTCTCTCAACATTATATCCAAACACTTGTAAGATGTACTTGCATATTCATATTGTATGTGTTTGTACGTCGAATATCATTAGTAAAGTTACTTATTCTAGAATATTCTACCTTCATATTGTATGTGTGGGTGATAACGGACATGATCATGACGTCAACACAACATCTCGTGTTTTTTATTTATATTTTCATGTTCTTTTTTTTTACATGAATTTATATTTTCATGTTCAGATTTTGAACTCATGAAGAAGTTTATTCTGTATTTTTATTAACCTTATATTACTATAGCATTTTATGTCCGTTTGAGATATCTTTCGAAAGTGTTTGTAAGTGTTTTTGAATAAAGAAAGTGTTTTTGATGACCATTAAAAAACACTTTTAAACACTTTGAGAAGTTATCTCAAACGGGCCCTTTTATCTTAGATCCCAAAACTCTTTAATGATCTATACTAAAGACCTTCAATTTTATTTTCAAGTCAACATATATATCACACACAAAAAACATGTAGTAGCATCATTAGAAAGAGTCAAGTTGTTACAATTAATAGACAACAATTTCATCTTTCCAATGAAGATAAAGAGGGGAAAAGAAACCTCCAAATCAAAGGCAACAATTTTTTGGAGAGGTGACAGAAACTACAGAAGATTTGAGGTAATAGATGAATCTCTTGTTCAATACAAGATCAAATGTTTCTATTTCTGAGAACACTGGAATTACAGATAAAAACTAAGACCAAAAAAAAAAAAAAATCAAATCAAATATAGATGGATTTACAATTAGTGAGGTGTATAGTCTTCCCTCCATACAAGATGGCCAAATCAAAATTTCATTTCACAGCTCTATACCAATTACAAAGCTGAACTGAAACATCTCAAATGCAAATGGGACCACAATGGATGATCCATCACTTTCCCTTCACATAAAACTGCCAACCAATTTCAACGATTATTGCGTCAAATATTCAAGTTGTATACGGTTGATGTCAAGAGGAGTTTTTTAAGATATAATTTCCAAATATGACTTTCTGGGATTAAGTTCTCTCCCGTATTTTGGCTCTAGCAAAAAATACGCCAGCCAAAAGCCCTGCAGAATGTCGTTTCTTTTTAGTAACTCTTCAGAAGCATATCGGGTGTGTGGGTGCGTGAATTATGGAAGAAATGTGATTATCAATAAAAATAACTTACCAAAAAATATACTTGCAGAGTTCTCCAAGCTTGTAGGAACCTTAAAAATGAAGATACCGGCAATAGAGAGAGGAATCTTATTGAGGGACCCCACGAGGCTGAGATAGAGATCAGAAATGCATGTATTAACACCCATACCAATAACCTAAAGTGCAGAAATTATGAAGCAAGAACATGTTTCAAACACAATAATTTAGCAATTAAGTTGGAGGGGGAAATAGCATGCTATTGCTATTTATGGAATATAAGCTGTAAAATCAACTCATAGAAAAACAATATCTTTTATCAGTAAGCAAATAATTAAGGCGGATAGTCTGCTATTGTGGCTGTAGAAACAGGAATTTACATTTGTTTACCATTTTCTGCAGATAATTGATAAGAAAACATTTTAAACAGAGGATATTACATATAAAAAGATCTGCAAATGTCATGGTGTAAAGTCTGAAAGCAAGCCTGATATTATACTCAAATTGTAACACAAAAAGTATAAAAACGTTTAAGAAAATGTGATCATTCAGATTTTGTTTTTATCAAATGTAGAAAAGGAATCACCAATAAATAAGATTGCGCATCTTATTAAATGAAATCAGATAATATTGATGTCGTCAATTCTCCCTATAACCCAGAAAATTGGATGATTGTACAACCATGAAAGTATGGGATAGGATTTAGAAAGCTACTCAGGATATAGCTAGGCTGGCCAAAATACATGAAGCCTTGAATCTAACCGAATCAAACCAAACGTATAATCAAGTACTTTAACTAACAGAAAAGGCTCCCAATCCAATCTAGCCTAGTAACATACACATTCGAGTCCTCTGTTAAATTGAAGTTCATAAAGGATGGCTCTAAAAAAAAATTTAATTAAGAAACTAAATGTTTCATTGATAAGTAAAAAGCACAAAAGAAGGTTGGAGAACCAACCAAGCCAAGGAGATTACAAAAAAAAAAGGCTCTAATTGGTATAAATAATTACAGAACTGTAATTACAAAAAGAATGAGAACGAGAACACCGAATATAGCTAAGAAATCCTCATTCCAAGTCTCCAAAGCATGCCTCTAAAATATAAGTAAACAATAAACTATTTCCCATCCTGTCTAAACAATGTAGACCCCTTCAATAAAGAAATAAAGGACACATGCATTAAAATGAAATGATAGGAAAAAAAATCTGTCAGAGGTATGTAATAGACAGTTGAAAAAGAAACAAAAATGACAGCTTTATAATTTTTTTTCTTTAAGATTTTTGTTTCTTTAAGTTACCTGTACGTTGTTGCCCCAGTTTGATGAAGAAACCACATCGAAGTGAAGCTAATTGCTAAACCCAAAACACCACTGAATGTGATTACTAGCCAGAACATCGGCAATCTCAAAAGCGGTCTGCCAAGTAAATACAAGACTTGTTGAATTCAATGCCAATGGGTACAAGTCAACCAAATTCATTCATACACCATCTTATTTCACATTCATGAAGGCTTTCCAAGTTATTAGGACATAATTTCTCTAACACGGTTACAATTCTCCTAGAGGGAAAATTTGAAGTTAATTATTTTTACTCTTTTCTCCTTTTTATTTTTGAGGAAGGGGCAGAGGCTAAGAAGATAAACTAAGCTCCAAGCATTGTGATTTTAAGATGATTAAAATATTGCAACAAGAAGGCTAAAAACACGAAATTTCTACCCTACTAAAAGATTTTTTTACATCAAGAGAAAAGATAAAAAATAAAGTCAGTTACAAAACTGTAGAAGCGTTTTATGGAATCAAGAACATCATTCATCAATAGGCACAAAAAGAAAAGGAAGATAAAAGAAACTCACGTTCTGGAAAGATAATCAACCTCATTAAAGACGAAAACAAGAAAGATTCCAAGAGGTACGGAAAGAGTGTTATTTAGCAGGACCATTGAAAATTCATTCAAGCTTCCAGATTTGGTAACTTGCTTTGCTGTATCCATTACTCTCCGTAGAGTAAGCTGCATAAATTTTTACATCAGCTGAATTGTTGAAGCTATTAACTATGATTAACTTAACAGCACATTTAAGACCACTAAAAGATCAATTACCAAACATGCAGTTAATCATAACTGAATTCAACTGGAAACTGGCTATGGTGTTTCTTTTGTCATCATCTTTAACGCGAAGAAAAGTTTTCTGAACTGTACTTCATTTAGTCAATTATTCTCAAACAAATAAAGGGTCTTGATCTCAATTTTTCGAGATATCTTCGTAAAACAACACTCATATTGAAGATGTTTTTATCTTATGTAAGTATAACTCAACCCATTGATCATCGCAAACGAAAGACATCCATATATACCTTTTGAAAGACAAGATATGCAAAATACAACATAAGGAATTTACCTAAATACTGCATAACTACAAAATTTTGAGATGACAAGTTAAGGTATAGCTAGTCATTAAAAATATTTCATCAGTCCCCTTACATGAGGACTTGGGCCTTACTTTGATTATGAGATAACATGCACAATTTTATGAAATGGAGAGGCCATGATAAAGTCAAACGCAGATTTTCCTGTTCTGATACTATGAGAACAACCCACTGATTGTAAAAATTAAAGTCATTGGGTAAAATAGATTTAACATTTAAATAACTTGTTATAATTTGATTAAAATATTCATTCTGCATCGGAATGAAGGTGTACTGAACAATATTCATACGACATTTACATAACTGAGCATAATTCACTCAGGCTGATATGTAACAATTTAAACCTTAATTCATACTGGACCCGGATGATTCAACACAACCTTCCAAAAAAAGGTTAAAAAATTCCCTGAATACGAATCCTTGGATTACACAGAACCAATCTTTACATCAGATCATACTTTTGAAACTAACAAAAACGCTCACACTAAACATACTAACTAAAAATTTCATAATGAGAGAGTAGTTTAGGAGACTACCTCCTCATTTTCTGTTAAGATAATTCAGAGTAAAAAAAATATTGCGTTTCTGAAGCAGTTAGTAATTGAAAAGAAAAGGAAATAAGACTGAAACAAAGCTCTAGAAAAGATGTATGACATCGACAAGATGGTGGACAAGGTATGCAAGAAATCGAAAGCCACTGAAAATGTCATTATATGAGAAAAATAACTATAAGCCTTCACATATTATGTACTCACAGAATACGATGCGGTCAAGAAGCAGTTGATAATTTGCCATGCATAGCCAACAGCATGAAAAGATAGATCAGTAAGCCCTCCAGTAATAGCTGAGATTATCTGCATGATGCACCCAATTCAAATTGCTCATTACAAAATTCACAGACTGTAGGATTATCCCAAAAATAGGAGAAAATATTTGTAGCGAGGAAGTGATCCAAAGATTGAACCCCCCTCAAACCAAATAAAATATCATCAAGTTGATAAATAGATGGCCGTGAGGCCACGACTACTACCAGTGACAATAAAGTCACTGACTGACTAGTGACTACAGTAACATCAGTTCTGGCCAGCTTCTAAAAGGCATATTATGCAAGGTCAATACCAATTTATATCATTCAATACACAGATTTGTTTTCCTTCACAGAGATGGAAATCAAAACAAAAAATAAAGTTACACGAAATCAAAAGAAAGATAAAAATAAAATAGAAACTAAACAATGAAAAAAGAAAAATAATTTTTACTTTAACCCAAATGAAGTGGTGTAAAAAGATGTGAGAATGATGTTTGAGCAAGTTTTTTTCTTAAAGATGTGAGTTTTATGGGACACTTAACTTTATTCTATTGTCGATATATATTATGTACTAGGGAGAATTAAAGTTTATTTCATAATATTCAAATTGACTGAAAATTGAATATATAAAAAAATTAAGTATACACTATACTACAAGTATGTGTTTTAAAATCAACAAACTTATTATATTTAAAGGAATGAACTTGTGAATAAGAATATAAAAGTATTTTCAAAAATACATTTATTAAATGCGTCTTCGTCATACCCATGTCTTAAGTTTTTAGAAAATGAGCTGTCATTGAGTCCCTGCAATATTGTATCCGTCTACGTACCTCATAACTAATTAGCTAGAAGTTAGAACACATAAAGGTGGCTGAACATGTAGATAGCTAATTTAAACTAACACCCAGTGGGGGATAGAACTTTGGAACATAAATCTTATTGGACCAATTAATGAAAAACAGGTAGGCTACTGCACGGAACAAAATAAAACATGCCTTTTGCCACTAATCCAAATATTAATGCTAAAAGACAATACCATGAGGAAGAGAGCAGCCCAGACCCTGTTGTCGTGATGTTTGCTGAATAGATACATTTCACCAACTGCAGTTATTACATTTGTAACATTCTTCAGAACTGTGACCATGGCAACATTAATGTATTTCAAACTGCATGCAAAGTAAACAATATTTAAGAAAGTTCATAAAACACAAACCTACAAATAAGTACATACAATAATAGAGATACATAGAACAAACATGATATAAATTTGAGATATTGGCTAACAATGATTATGCACTGCACCCACGTAGCACCACACAAAAATGAGACGGTACCGTAAACATAAGTGGAACCACAGTAATAAATAGAGACAAACGCTTGTTCCTTTGTCTAATAGCGTCCATTTTAGAAATATATGTTGAAATCAGCCAAATTAGTGTAACAAGATATACCATCTTTGATCAGGAATTCAACAAAAAGGTAAGAAACTATGTTCTGCACTGAGATATGGTTCAAGACTGAAAAGAGAGTCTAGCAGAATAAAGCTGACTGGGAAAATCTTGTGTTTGTCAGCTTTAGAGTTGACAATGCATCACAGAATTCATTTTTTAATCTTTGGGGCTTATGTCTTGTGTCAAGATATTTTAGAGTATTAACTGATCAATAGTACAAAGTTACGAAAAAACTGTGAAAGCACTTGCATAAATTACGCACGTTTCTAGCAAAATTAGGGAATATAGCATACAAATCTGAAGTCTTCAAGACTTCCTTTCATAAAATATATATTTACATTCTGTAATTAAATAAACAAGGGAATAAGAACATCATACCTAAACATACTTGTAATGAGCATCCCAACAAAGATTACGTTCACAGGCAGCCACACTTTAACCAGTTTCCATGTGAGTGGTTCTGTGGATATTATGCCCATAAAACTCATTGCAGATACAATAATCACCGATATAAAATTCTGCATCAACAGGCATTGCAAAAACTTATTAGTATTCTAATTACCTTTCAGGTAGTCATTGTTTCAAGGGGAAATTAAAGATGTTTCTCGCGGGCATCTGGATAATCATGTTTATTACATGGAAAAGATTGGGTGTTTAAACATCAAAGATGCAAGGCATCCATGAAATGCCCATAATGAGAGAATGGGAGGCTATTTGGAAGTCCTTGGAACAAAGTGGGTTTTTCAGATTCCCAAACAATAGACATTCAATTTTGATATTGACCTCTTTACTACCCAACTACTAACCAAACCAATACCCATCATGCTCTTTTCTAAATTAATATATAATATATATTCAGTGATTTCAGTGAATTTTTAATTCGATAGATAAAAATATTCTAAAGAAAATTAGCAACATTGAATTATTCTTCATTACATTAGTTTGATAATGAAATTTATATTAAATTGATATTATTTCAAAAAAATCATTATATTGAGTTGATATAAAAAAATGATTTGAATATTTGTTAAGGTAAGAAATATTAGTTTAATATTTAGTAGAATAACTTAAATTCATATAAAATGAAATATTAAAATAATATAAGTTAAATTGTTCTAGGAAATGAAATATGACATCAGCATTTGGTAAAAAAACCATACAAGTTAACTTATTAAAAAAATTATATGATGAATACTCACCTGATAGAGCATTAACGATATCCCAGCATTGAAATCATAACTTGAAAGCACAAACTTGTTAACCAGTATCATGCTGCATGAGGAAACACAGTACGCAAGGCCAGAAAATAAGGCTTGATTATGCATCTTAAATACCCTATTACTGCGTGAAGCTTTATCTCTATCCTTTCCCATTTTACCCTCTTCTAAATCGACACCGTTCTCAAAAGGCTTCATGTCAAATAATGACCTACATGAAAGCCAATAAGAAGAATAAATCGGGAATGGATATTAAAAAAGAATATATAGAGTATAAAAAAGGGGCATTTTCAAATATGTTAGAAATTTTTATAATATTTACAAATTTGTTAAGAAAAAAAAATATTTACAAAAATGTTAGAATTTTAAAAATTCTGACTATATCAGTCGATCACTATTAGTATATCAGTGAATTTTTAGTATATCAATGGTAGTTTATCAGTCGATCATTAATATTCTATCATTGATATACTATTATATATCATTGATATACTATTAATTATTGACTGATATACCAATAGATTGACTGATATACTCGACTTTTGAAATTATAACATTTTTGTAAATATTTTTTTTTTCTAACATTTTTGTAAATATTTCACTCAATTATAACATTCATGTAAATTTCCCTATAAAAATTGAGTCCTGCTAAGGCATATATACTTCCATTAGCATACTGAACTTTGGGGGCAAGGGAGAAAAAAGAAAAGCTACTGGAGAAAAGATGAAACCACAATTCCAGAGAAACGGTGAATACGAAGAACAGAAGAAGTACAACACTGAACAGCAAGAAAAACCAGTAATTATTGAGAAAAGAAAACCTGTTAACTACTTCTCTTCTAGCTGCACTTAATCCCTCATCTGTTACTCCATTTGATTCATGCAATTTGATGCTCTTTTCCCCACCGCGAGCAGCTTTACTCGTGTTTTCAGATCGAAAGTGATTTTTCTCAATTAGGGAATCAGAAGAATCAGGAGAAGATCCTAAAGACAGAGGTCTTGAAAACAGAACAACACCAAGTAGATACAGGAATCAATTCCATGAAAAAATGGTGACTACTGATTATTTAATCTAACATGAACTGAGAGCAGACTATACTAAAAATCCACCTGTGCAAATCATAATGGTAGACCACCAAACAAATTTTCGACAGCCGAATCAATTGGGTATCACATTGCTATAAGAAAGATTGAAGGGGGCAGTGTCTAAATCCAAAGAAAGGGCACATTTTAGTTTTAGTATGCTACACAAGCGAAAATGATGCAATTTCATACACGGTCATGTTAGACATAGAAGTATAGCACAAATAACACACTAACTAAAAACCCATGCATCATCAATCATGTTGTCTAAAGCATCACAGACAGATAACTGTTCAACAGAGGACAAAACTTATATGAACTTGGGGTACAAACTAGAAAAAATTGTCAAAAAATACAAATATTGAATGGCATGCAGCTTTAATTAGACAGTGGTTCATAGAATCAAAATTAAAGAGAGATTATGCACTCTAGCCACAATTAATCTAGTGGTTCCTTCTTTTTTTAAATTCCAACACTACTTGATTTTAGTATTCAGCCCAGCTTTCAAATCCACAGGCTTCTTGAATTGATTAGATACTATCTCTTAATACAAGAATAATAGGCTATGGATAGAATTATACAGTTGGGATGCTACCAGTAACTGAGAATTTGTTTATTATTTGCTCTAATTTCTTTATGAACTTTACTTTGGTCACATGGTATCGGTAGAATACACTTTTATTGACATCTTAAGCAGCAAGCCCAAAGTAAAAATGATCATGAATATGATTAGCAACAAATTAGTAATAAGTGCAGAAGAGGGGGCCCTCTAAGGTAAGAAAAAAACTTACAAAAAGCAAAGAAAATAATTGAAAGAACTACATGTTTTAAGACTACTACTTATTCTATTATTTTTTTTTTATCACCCACTTCTCTTCAAGCATAAAAAAAGAAATCTCATTAACTTAAAACACTGCATTATGACTACAATGCCACAATTAGTCCTTTTGATCATTTTTTTGATATTTGTGAGTGTCCGAGGAAGCTTGCACACACATGGTTAATTAAGGAAAGACAAAAAACAAATAAACCTGAAAGTTGCAATAGTTCAAAAGGTAAAGCTTCCTAAAAAAAAAAATCTCAGCTGCAAAAGTTCAAATTGATTAAGCAACAACATCACTATCTAAACACTCAAAATGATATACAGAGAAGCAATGGATTCAAGTTAAAAAATGAATTATGCAAATAATAGGTATAAGAAAAAATTAATCACCTTTGAATCATCTGAACCAAACACTCAGCAAATCCACAAATATAATGAAATTCAAAGGCAGAAAATGGTTCGATTACACAAAACCCATCAAGGATTAACAAAAGAAATGGCTAAAAAATAAGAAGAATCTGAGAAATTGACAAAGAAAACTTCGACCCTTCTCGTGAACGTAGAACAAGGTGAAGAAAAAGTCATCACCATAAGTAAAACATGAAGAAATATGGAGAACCCAGAACTTGAAAATCAAAAAAGAAAACAAATTTCTATCCGAGTATCAAAACTCTATATCTAAAAATCAGAACCCAGTTATGGAAATCAATAAATTCGTCTTGATGGGCAAGTTAAGAAAGAAGAAGTAGAGAGAAATCAATAGGGAATCTCAGTCTTAAATGACAAATTAAGCCTATAGTGAAATGTAGACTGGACTTTTTTTCTTCTTATAAAAATTATGAAAATGGCCAAAAAGAAAATCTTCCCACTAAGAAATTTCATATTATTATAAGATTGGAAGGTAGGAATTTGTTTTCTTTCTTGAAGAAATGAAATGAATATTGTTCTGAATTTTTAAATGTAACGCATTCGGTAAGCCGAAAGGGGAGTTGCCCCGTTCTTTCTAACTTCTAGTGGACATTTCCCTTTCTTCGCCTAATTCTATTATTTTTTATTTCAAACTCATTCATTCAACTCAAAATATATATATATCCTCTATTTTTCTCTATAACCTTATTATTATAGTTCTTTGGATGCTTTGAATTAAAATTTAATAATAAATTTTTATTATTTTAATATATTTAATTATTTTCTTTTATTAAATCGATAATTTTTTTAAAAAAATAAATATCATATATAAATTTTTTGAAATCTTTTGTTATTTTTTAAATTAGTTTAGTTATAAATTTCATGTCTATGATTTCATATATGTTTTGATTAATTTTTTATCAAAGTTGAAAGACTAAATCGAGTTTTCATATGTATAAATTTGGTAAACTAAGGATACTTATGAATTTTATCAAATTAAAGGAATTAAATTGGATTTTTATAGTCAAACACTAGTATAATTTAACTGGTTAGACACCCTGCTCTCTTCTCATAAGGTCGAAAGTTTAGTCTTTCCTTCTTCAATTTGATATGACATCTAAGAAAAAAATGACTTTTTTTTGAAAAATATAGCAACTATAACTTGTCCTTTAAAAAATATATTCTAAGAATAACTTAAATTATAAAGACTAAATTTATAATTAAATAATTTTTAAAAAAAAATACTTTTTTTTGTTAAATTAGATGTATCCTCTTCTCTCTGAAGCTGGTCGTAGTAATCGTTCGTAACGCTGCTTCAGCTTTCCAAGTCTGGAAGAAAGATGATAATTGAATGTATTTAATAAAAATATATCTAAAAAATATATATTGAAGTTTTTCTTATTTAAAAATATTATCCTCTTTTTTTATAATTCATAATGAACAGAATAGCTGGTCAAGGAAAATTGAGTATGATACTCTATTAAATTTTATTGTACAATTCAAACTATGTCATTAAAAAATTGTTACAAATATATTTTCAAAGATTTGAAGAAAGATTGACTTTGAATTTTGGATAAGATTCTTACCAAAATACTGTTTAAAATAGGCTAAGAATAGATTTTTGTCCTTAAAATTTATTCTTATTTTTATTTGATCCTTTATTTTATTCATTCTGTTTTACTAAGCTCTTAATTCAATTTTTATTATTAAAACCTATTGAAATATTGATTATTACATATATGAATTTCACGTTTATTGAACAACATAAATTATAATAAAACAATTAAAAAAAAATAACGGAATAAATTAAAAACTATATCTCAATCTTTAACCTTTAAAATGTAAAATATAAATATATATATATATATATATATATTGGCCGAGGCCATAATTTTTTTTATTTTTTGCGGGGTTAAATTTTATTTAATTGTTTTATTAGAATTTATGTTGTTTAATAAACGTGAAATTCATATATGTAGGGCAAAATTTATATGTTAGGTAACAAGTTTGAAATATTTTACTATAAAACAAGTATGAAATAAAAAAAATAAAAACAATTGTGAAGCTTATGAACATAAAACTATATAGCTGCTAATTAATTTTGGATTTCCCTAAACAATCATCCAAATATAATATTATTATTTATAATTTAAAAAAAGTAAATTGTTTATAAATAAAAAAATTGACTCGATTCTTAACTAATAAATATAAATAAAACTATTTATAAATATTGAACATAAAATTAATCACTACATCATTACAATATAAAAAAAAATAATAAGAAAAAATATGTATTTAATTAAAATTTTCATTTTATTAATACTATAACAATAAATATTGCAATGTATAAATTACAAATGAATGCAACAAAATTATAAAAAAAAATCAACAATTATCCTATCTATTTAAAACCATAAAAACTCACATTAATGAATAATAAATTGAATAAAGATTGAGAGAGGAAATTTAATAGTGACAAACTCAAATGTGGGGCAATATATAGAGAATGTGTTTTTTAGAATATCAAAATGTCCCTAAATACTATATAAATAAGGGGTAATTATCAACTTTTTGAGGGGGCAAAATTAAAATTTAATATAAATATATACATATGATTTTTATTTTTTTAATTCGGGGGTAATCAAATTTGGATTTCACTGAACAATCATCCAAATATAATATCACTTATTCTTAACTAATAAATATGAATAAAACTATTTACAAATGTTGAACATAAAATTAATCACTACATCATTACAATATAAAAAATTAACAAGAAAAAATATGTATTTAATTAAAGTTTTCATTTTATTAATACTTAACAATAAATAATGCAATGTATAAACTCTTGAATTTATTAGCGATTGTAAGTTTTGAAGTGACCATAACGTAGAGCTTGAAATGAGGATTCCAAAACATCTTGAAGCATCTTAATCGGAGTTCAAACGAATAAGTGATGGCTGAAAAAATGGTTTACAATATTAGAGGGAAGGAGTTTTATTGACATAATTTGAAACTACAAGGGTGTGATTTGTCATTTTTAAACTACCGGGGTTATTCACGATTTTGACCAAAACTAAGGGGTGTTATTTATAATTTACCCTAATAGTAATAATAAATAAATAAAAAGTCACAAAATGTCATTATTACATAATTTACACGTCAAAAAACCCCACATCTACATGTTAGTTGATACCGTGTGACAATTTATCTTTATCATATGACTGTCACGTTCACAGAAAACGTGTATAAACAATTTATTAAATTTTATAATAAAAAAAAAAATACGTAGTGAGGTTTCATCAAAACAAAAAGATTAAATTAAAATATTTAAATTTACATAATTCAATTGAAAATTAAAATTATAGGAACTAAATTGATAAGTCGTTATTTTAGCACATAAACTTGTGTTAATTGTTCATAATTTGATGATTAAATAGCCTAAGAACTAATTAATTATCTTTGATTTGTGTTTATGTGCTAGATTGGAGAAGAGATGGTGAAAAAGGACTAAAAAATTGCATTTTGGAGCTTTCTTGACACTTCGGCGCCATGGCAACAACTTTTAGTGGCCGCAGCCACAAAAAAGAATCTGATTTCAAGCCAAAATTCCAGAGAGTTCTGCGGCCTACGCTGATTTTCTAGCGCCGTAGCTAAGGATGGCAAAATTCCCCGGGGGTTAGGGGCCCCGCAAGGCCCCGACCCTATAGGGGCGGGGAATCCCCGTTTAATTAGGGTAAGGGTTAGGGTTAAGGGGAAATTTCCCCCGATTTCTTATAGGGTACGGGGACAGGAATACATTCCCCCGCCCCGCCCCCGAACCCGAACCCGATAATTTAATAACATTTTATATATTTTGTTTACTTTTATTTTTATTTATTGAAAAAATATATATATAACATGATTATGTTAACTAATAAATTATAAAATGTTTAGTATTATGTTTTATTTTTGTCTTAAGAAAGTATATTTTAAATATCTATTTCATTTTTATATTCCTTTTTAAATAATATTTAAAATATAAAACGGAGAATTTTCCCCGCGGGTAACCCGATCCCTGAACTGGGAATCCCTTAACCCGCCCCCGATTTTTCTATTAGGGGATAGGGTAGGGTATGGAGATTAAAAATCCCCGCGGGTTAGGGGATGGGAAACGTATCCCCGACCCCGCCCCGCCCCGTTGTCATCCCTAGCCATAGCACCGAAAGCATGAAATTTCCAGATTTTAGTCTTTTTGCTCAGCGCCCCAGCGCCCAAAAATCAGTGTCGGGGCGCCAGTTCGAATTTTTAGGATATAATTTTTTATCTTTTGTTTTAAACCCTAGTTTTCAAGGATATAAAAGGGAGACTTCTTTTCTAATAGGTTTATGAACGTTTTTCCTTAGGTTTTCTTATAGAATGATGAACTCCATGTCTAGCTAAACTCCCAATTTCCAACCAAGGTTAATCAAAGTTTGATTTTTATATTTGTGAGATTTGTTCTTCATCTTTCTTTCTAATTCTTCTCTATTTCTATGTTTTCTATTTTATGCATTCAATATCATATTGTTTGATTGTTCAAATGATAGATCGTCAGTTAGGGTGTTTAAATCCGTAATTGTTTATGCATTCTAATCCATGTGACAATTAGTATGAATGATTAATAATTCTTTTCATCTCATGCTATGAAAATATAGGATCTAGTCTAAATAGATCGAACGTTTCGCATTTGTTGGCTAGAATTGGTCGTCCTTCTCATCTTATTGCTGTCATTGATTAAATTCTATTGTCATACTCTAGGGTTGTCATTGATTAGGGAAGTAATTAATTATCGTATCTTAATTACCGACAAACTAAGGAAAGATAGATTAATAAGACGTTCTTAATAATCATAACCAATTTAGAGAATGAGTTAGGACTTCATTAGAAAATCAATGATCGAATAATATAAATCAAACGATGATTACACCTTTGGTTGGAACTTTCTCCCATTGAATCTCTTCTTAACTTTTGTTGTTTTCTTTCTCAATTTCTCAACAAACTCAAAAACCCCCCAATTTTAATTCACCAATCTCTGTGGATTCAACCATACTTTCTGCTACTACAAATCCATAAACCCGAAAGTAGAGACTTTTATTTTTGGTGGATTCGACGCCCACCATAAATTCAACATATTCTGAAACCATTTATTGATAATTCTTATGTTATATATTTTCAAATGTGTTGAGGTGAGTTGGAGGTGGAGAAAGAAGACACAATGGGTTCTTGAATTATAAGAGTCCTCCTTCAAAGAATATTGTGAGTTTCTCTTTCTTCTCCCACTTTCAGAACCCAATAAAGTCCAATAATAAAGACTATGCAAATGATGAGTAAAAAATCCACTATTTCTATAGTGGGTTTGATTTATTTTAGTTATTGGTGGCTCACCAAACAATAAACAGCTGACAATTATAACCCAACTCAACAATTAAAATTCTATTAAAAAAAACTAAAAAAAATGAAAGCAACACAAATATTTATTAGTATTTGTTGTTGTCTAAAAATGGAGAGCCTCCACGTAAGCAACGAACTTAGAGTATGGGACGAGTCGGAGGTAGTGCACTGCACTGGAGGTGCTGCGTAGGCAATGTGTTGAGTAGTTGATGAGCATTATATGTACCTACACAGGAAACAAATAGAGCACCGATGTGGTGCCAGCCTAACACCCTCCGATGCTAAAGTCAAAACAAGCAGATCTAGTGTGCCAGAGAGAATTGTAGTCAAAATTAGTTACCTAATGAATGAATTTCTTCTCCTATTTATATGAGAGGAGGTTGATGACATCATCGTACCATGTGTCGCGTCGGAATTGGGTCACGTGTTGCTTCCCAACAACGTGTCGCGTGTTGGTCATGCCACGTGTCATCTTTTGATTGGATATCAGTATAATGTAGTTTTTGGGTTTTAGATACGTAGCATTATTAGATGATGTAGACGTAGATTCTGGGGACTACGTAGACATACCTTCCTAGGCGACGTAGACGTAGTCTCCTAGATGACGTAGCTTTATCTTTTCAGGTGATGTAGACATGTCGATTGAGCATTCTTTGAACAAGTTGAGAAATTCTACGTGTACAGATATAATTTCACCCACAACAGTATTTATCAAATGAATATTAATTTGTGGATAAAAATTAATAAATTAAGTAACCAGATAAATATAAGGAGACAAAGGGGTTCTTGAGGGAGTGTGATCATGGTCTATTAATGCCATATAAACAAATTAATCGATTAAATGTTCTTTAATTTTCTCTCGTGTAAATTGAACCTTTTTTTGTAGAAGCAAAGTTGTTTTGTACTTTCAATTCTTAAATTTTCATTATTATGTTTATTTAGTTTCTAAATTGAAAAAAAAAATATCAACTCTTGAATTTTTATAAATAAATCAAAATATTCATCATAATTTTCTGTATAATATCGTAAAACTAACTAGACCAATAGATCTCATCTAAAAAAATAAAAAATAGACCAATAGAAATAATAAAATATAATTTTTTTCTTCTTCTAACATTCATATAATTATGTAATGAAATGAAGAAAAAAATCACCAAATTTGGATTCTCTACTGAAAATGGATTCATATTGATATTCCATATCATATGCACTCAAATTCAGATTTGGTGACAAGTCCACTACCCATCCTGCAGCAGCTATTGCTGAATAAATATTATGTTATTGTCAATGTGGAATAAAACCATAAAGTTCAATTAGTGTCCCAAGAACCAACAAAAAAAAGCATTTTATTAACTATTAGACCAGCGAAAACCCATAAAATTCAGTACACAACCATCTAGTTTGGAGAAATTATTGGGACGGGCGGACATAATATCATTGTCTTCTTTTTACCGGTCACGTATCCTCCAGTTTTACTAAACTCATGAGAAAATAATAGAATCGGTTCGATCCTATTACTTTCTCATGGGTTTAGTAAAATTAGAGAAACATGAAGGGCAAAAAGAACTGCTATATTATGTCCCTAGTCCCAATATTTTTTTTATAGATAAATAATAATTTCATTGATAAATCAAAGAAATAATACAAGAACATTCTATAGATTACAAAAAAATATCACTCTTTAGAGAGAAGCAATCCTAAACAAAAGTTCCCAAAGATTATGATGATCAATATACGAGCATGTATGTGTTGGAACATTCTTTTGTTTATCTCACGCCACGTTAAGAGCTTTAGCTTTAAGAGGGATAGATAGTACATAAGAACCCGTAAACGGCTGAGTGGAGATCCATTTTATTGTTTGATACCGTTTTTTAAAGTTGTTTTTAAAAACAACTATCAAGAATAACTTTTGAATGGTAAAAACTTTATATGTTTAGAATAACTGTTCATGAATCTATAATCCTGAAATAAATAAATAGTTCATCCGTGAAAAGAATAAATGGAAACAAGGGAAAACAAATTTTATAAACAATCATCCAAATATCACTAAAATTTTGTTCTGAAAAGTAGTATAAAAACTGCATTTGGAAACACCATCCATCCAAACAAGCCTATTGAGCTGCCAAACAAGCCCATCTTCTCATAGATGATAATATTATATTCAGTAAGAATGATCAGATGCAAGCAAGAAACAGAACGAGGATGTAAAAAGAGGGGGAAATTTCATTGGGTAGCAAAATATTTCTGTAATATTTATAAATATAGCATTTTAAAAAAATATTTGTATATATAACAGTTTTTAAAGATCCTCATTTATGTGTATCAAAGAGATCAATGATAACTTAAAAGATAATCATTAATAACTATTAGGTAATCGGTGATTCATACACAAAATTATCACCTGATTTGATTACTCATATAGAAAAAATTGATTACTTACACGAAACTAGTGACAATTTTGTAATATTTTGGCGCGAATTTGAGTATTTTGCTATTTTTGCAAATAAATTTTTGGGCTACTATTTCTATAAATATTGAACCTAATTCTGCTATTTGAAAAAGAAAATACAAAAGTTAAAAAAAAAAAACTCATCACAAAAGTTGTGAGCTTTTCATACTGTAACAAGATGATTGCAAAATCATATATAATACAATGTTTTTATCATGTAACAATATAATTCTATATAAACCTAATCAAAGTAAAGAGGAGAGTTCATGAATTATAAATACTCTTGATGTAATCTGATTGCCTCGTTTTGATGAAATTGTGAACACTTCCCACATCGCCATGCATGACAACTCTCCCATCTTCCATATAGATAGCGCCATCTGCATACTCGAGTTCTTCTAAGCGATGAGTGACCCATAATGCTGTAACTTCTTCAGAATTATGCAAGGAATTCCTGACTGCTTTTATCACCCCCATCTGGTTTACGAGAAATTCGAAAATTGAGCCAATGAATTGGTTTGATAAGAGTGTATTGTGAAACTTTACAACAGCTTCAGTATGGCTAATTGTTTTGTATATACAATACAAATCCCAGTAAATAGATAATTTAAACATCTGAAGACTTGCTCTTTAGTATAGCATGAGTCTTCTCATTAAATATCACATGGGTTAAGGTGAAGTTATTTATAAATCACAATCAGTAATACTTTTATATATTGAATGTAACAATCTTATAGAAGCTAATTAATACCAGGGACTGGATAACAGACTACTCATATCATGAAGTAAGATCAATCAGATTCTTAAGCCTTCGTTTGGTTCGTGATTGAAAACGAGTTTTTGTGAAAAACGGAATGCATGGTGTAATAGGATTGTATTTCTTGAATTCGTTGTATTTTAATAAGCGACCCAACAAGTCAATTGATATAATAAGGATTCATTTATGAAATAAAAATACTCCCTGTATTGCTTTTGTATCACATGAAATACCTGATCACTCTCATCCAAAAATGTAGTCAGTTCATCTAATAGAAGCACTTTACATGCTTCAGCCAAAGCACCAGCAATGGCAACTCTTTGCTTCTGACCACCACTTAGCGTTTGGACGGATCTCTGTAAAACAAGACTGAGAAAATTTCAAGATTATGTCTGCAGTTTGATGTGTTCCGGTATTTCTAACTATAAATTTATATGACTTGCCTGAAGGTAGCTAGACATGCCAACTGCATCCAGAGCTCCTAAAACCCTAGATTTAACTTCATCATTGGTCAGATTTAACTTACCAAGGCCAAATGCAACATCGGCTTCCACAGTAGGCATCACTACCTGAACATGATGTATTGTAGTGTTAAATTTTAAGTAGCAGTTTACATCAAATATTTATTACAACAATACCAGAGAAAGAGAGAATTTTAATTAAAATTAAAAAAAAAAAAAGATTTTCTAAAGTGGCAAGACATTTGAAATTCAATAAAATTTCCTTTAGGCGTGCAACAGAAGCCCTCTATGATGTGGAGTTAACAGCTGGTAGCTTATAGCTGTCTAATGAAAAGGTGAAGACAAATACAAAACTAACATCACCAAAACAATGCTACAACTAAAAAGAAAAACTATAACGTGCAAAGTACACAATTCCAATGAAGCATATTTACTCATAGAGGGAGCCGGCCGTTGTATAAACCAAAATACAGTGGCTCAACTTTCTTCCTTAACACCATAACAAGATGTTTTTCTCAAGGTATACAATAATCAAGAAACATAAAAAGGAAGTAACCTGATGGTCCGGATTTTGGAAGACAAAACACTTCGGCTTCCTGACATATACTGCACCAGTCGTCGTATTCAAAAGACCAGCCAAGACCTACACAGAATTTGTGAACCTACAACTTCGTTATCTCATTATATCAAACTAGAAAAATACATTGGTATA
Organism: Gynostemma pentaphyllum; assembly: GCA_028015215.1. NCBI lineage: Eukaryota > Viridiplantae > Streptophyta > Magnoliopsida > Cucurbitales > Cucurbitaceae > Gynostemma > Gynostemma pentaphyllum. The sequence continues at coordinate 67,361,952 of CM051355.1, read as the reverse complement.
TTAATTATACTTAGTGATCCAGTCATGGTTCCCATTGAAGAACCAATCAAATAAAAGTGACCACCTGACCTTACAGAAATCTCATCCAATTAAACAAATATAAACACATATATCATACATAATATAAGATGTTGAAGGGATAGTTAAAAATTGTAGCTTTGTGGTTTGCCTAATTTGTAAATCATAACCTGAGTTTTATAAACGGTTTTAAGCACCATTCGATTGGTGCGCTTAGCTTATTCTATGTGAGTCATATCATATATACCAATTATGTTAAAAATAACGGAAATATTAATAAATGTCGTACAATCAGTAGATTTCGTAAACCATAAAAGGTGCTTAAAACGGTTTTTAAAACACTTAAGCAAACCATATGAATTGATTTGTAATTTTCACCAAAGTGAAGAGTGGATGATAAAAAAGTCAACTATTAAGAGCCCGTTTCTGATAACTTTTTAGAAGTGTTTAATAACCGTTAAAAAAACACTTTTAAAAGCTATCCCGAACAGGTCTTTTAAGTGTACCTTCAAGAGGGTTGATTTTCCACAACCATTAGGACCAAGAAGCATCCAAAACTGGCCAGAAGGAATCCGGATAGAACAATCCCTAAGAATAGGCAAAACTTTCCCCTGCCTCGTTGTGATCGAAAAACTGAGATTGCATCCTTCAATTGCTACATTTTCAGTAGAATTTGCCCTGCATGCATTCGCAGAAATTTGAATTGTAACAAACAAAAACAAAAAAACCAATGGTATACCTAACAATTAGAATAAAGAATATAGCATTGAAAGTGTTCGAGGAAATGCCGAAATGAAAAGAACCTGGAAAGTGAGTTGGCGTGGAGAGGAGAAAGAAGAGGTGACGGTGAAGAAGGAACGAAGTTGAATAATGGGCTGATCTTCAGAACCATGCTTCTGCTGATGCAGAAATGGTGAAAATTTTAGTTATTTTTTTGCCCTGTTTTTAAATCAGTCCACAATCTTCTGTTTTTCGTATTTGTGAACTGTTCTCTTTGTTTATTCCGATTCTTTATCATTCTCATATTCTAAATAAATGAGCTTTTAATCATACGTGAAAAGAACATTTTCAACTATGTTAGAAATTTTTATAATATTTACAAATTTGTTATGAAAATTTTATTTTTACAAAAATGTTAGAATTTTAAAAAAATTCAGCAGTCAATCAGTATTAGTATATCAATGAACTATTAGTATATCAATGATTATCAGTCGATTATTAATAGTCTATTACTGATATACTATTATATATCATTGATATATTATTTATTATTGATTGATATACTAATAGATTGACTGATATACTCGACTTTTGAAATTATAATATTTTTGTAAAAAAAAATTTCTAATATTTTTATAAATATTTCACTCAATTATAACATTCATGTAAATTTCCCAAAGAACTATGACACCCTAAAGCTGATGTAAGATATTTTTAAAATGGATAAATTACTTAAATAAAATGTATTAATTACTAAAATATCAAGATATTTTAAAAATTATCAAATAATAGTTGTATAATTTGTTGAATTAAATTAAAAGATAAAAAGTAATCAAGAAATTTACTGAAAAATAATAAAATATTTCAATAAATCAGTTTAATGAATTGAATAAATTATTAAACTGCTACTTCAGTAATTTTTAAAATGTTATGAGAAATAACTGTTAGGTTCAAATATGCTATTTTAGATAATTTCTATTTTTTAAAAATCATTCATTTTTTTCCTTTTCATATATTTTTACTAAAAATTGATCGTATAAACTATAAGTTTCAAAATTATTTTTGTATCCACGTGACTTTTGAATTATTACATTATACCCTTGTTAGCTATAACAAGAGCCTATGCAATTTACATCTTACTACCTAATAGCATAAAAAACCACACATGCTATAGGAATGACATTAATTTAACCTTTAATACCGTCGATAGGATTTTTTTAACCTTAATTTAAAAGACTTTAAAAGTTTGATTTGCTTTCATTACATGAACTAGAGAAACAACATGCGTTGCACGTGAGTATATATCGTTTTTTATATTGAATTTATGAAAATTTTCATGATTGCTAAAAGTGTACACTTTAATTGTGAGACCGTAATAATGACATAAAAATATTAATAGTATGAGAGTAGAACAATTGTAATTCAATATATAGAAACATAATTAGAGTATAATTTACCTCATTAAACCAAAATTTAGCTGTACACAAAAAAATAAAAGTTGAACAATAGATTAACCACATAATGTTACTTTCATATATGAATCAATATCGTAGATATTTATATGAACTCCACACATTTTTTTAATAAAATTACATTTAAAAAGAAAGAAAATTAGAAGCGAAATAAATCCATGAATCTCCCATCAAACATGTTCTATAAACTCCATAAATTATATAATTCCAGTCATATTCTTATACAAATTCTCTCTTTGCTAACTCATACACCATAAAATGGTAGGGACATTAATAAAAAAATATGTGATAAGAGGAATACAATACAAATATAATGAAATTAACAGAAAATCAGATAGATCAACCATTGCAATTTGAATCGAATTCCACGACAAACTAAATCGTCACCTCTGACTTTGTCCCTAATTAGATTGCATATGCCTCTACAATATTAGTATCGATCACGAACACTTTCAATTGAAAGAATGACATAATCATCGAATTTCATAGCATCATTGGTACCTCTTCTCCTCCCCATCTCTCTTTCTCACTTTATGCTCATATTTCTACCAGATTTGGTGTGTTTGATGGATAACAAATATGTCCAACTTCAAAAAGTTTATATATGAATTTTGGAGTATAAGAGTGGATGGAAATTTAGTACCATTCAAATAAATGAAAGGCTCAATTTCATATAGTAGTTCATGTATATAAAATTAATATCTTTCAATTCATGTCTACCATTTCTGTAACATCCCGTTATTTTGATGTGAATTATATATATATATATATTTATTTGTTTGTTTTTATTTAAGTTATTATTGTAGTTACTTTAGTTTATTTTACTTAATTTAGTTTAGCTCATTTAGTTCAAGTAATTAATTTATCTTAGAATTTAATTTTCGTTTGTTATATTTAAAGGCTCGGGTCATTAATGATTATTAACGGGCCAATTAATAATCATTAATCACCTTTAGTCAGTTGTTAGCTAGAGTAATTACGAGAAGGGCGAGATCATTTAAGAGGAAAGAAACTCAAGGAAGGGCCTTTTGGTAATTTGGGGCACCTTTTTGTTAGGAATGGTGTCCTAGAACTTGTAATTATTTAATTATAATAATTTATTTCGAATAAATTAAATAAATAAATATAAGTTCTTTATATTATCTAGATTGATTCAATTGGCGATATTAGGAATATTAGGAATATATGAAAATATATTAATATCAAACATTCAAATAGTAAACCTTAAGTTACTCTTATGAAATCACGACTTAGTATGTGAGTCATACGAGAGGATTAAAGTCGAGATGAGTAACTTAAAAGTGTCTACAGTTAATGGATAACGTTTGGGAACCTTATCCTGGTAACAATGTTGATAGCTTCGCATTTTGTTTATAGACAAATGATCTAATCCTGATCATTCATGTGGGAGACATGAAATGGAAGTATCATATGCAATGTTGATTGTATAAGACAGGACCACGATGTTCGATCAAATTTCTCATTAATACCGTTTATGAGAAATGATCGAATATAAAACTAAGTTTATCAACCGTGATAGATCTCAATCCTGAGTGAAATGCGGACTCCTATTTGTGGAGTTATGTTCTTTGATTCACATGGTTGAGAGCAATCTGTAAGAACGCTCAATACACTTCTGTTTTGGGAACATGGCTATATAAGTAGCTGGGAACTCATTTTCACGAGATGGAATTCACAACTTTCCTATAAATTAACGATATCAGTGTGATACCTAAATATTTTAGGAACTTTAGGAAACTCCCTTGGTGTACTGATTCGAGACATGAACAAGTGGCGCCACGACTTCTATTGATCACAGAAGTACATTATCTCTAGTTCGACTAAAGATAAAGTTCATTGGAGAATCAGCGGGAACACAAGGATAAAGTGGTAATTACAGGGGCAAAACGGTAAATTTATCCGCATGTAATTATGAGGGTTCCACGTGAAGGATATATCACAGATATAAATAAAGATAAACTAAATGGACATAACTCATCTATAGTGAGGGGAGTTCAGCTATGAATCTATAGTAGAATTATTCATAGTTAAATAATAAGTAATTAACTGATTATGAGTTAATCACTTAATTGACTAATTATTAAGCCTATGATCTATAGGTCCATCGGGTCCCTATGCTAGCCCAAATATCGTTGTAGCAAAACTAAGTTATCAATTTAACTTGGGAAGAACAAATAAGTTAAGTAACTGAATTTACTTAAAATTAGGCAATATTAATTAATGAAAATTATTATTATTATTATTATTGTTATTATTATTATTATTATTATTATTGATACAATATTAATTGTTTAAATAAAAAGTTTATTTAAATGGAAATTAATATAACATTATCAATTATAATATTTTAAGGCAAAATTAATTGTTTAAATAAATAAATTATTTAAATGGGAATTAATGTTAATATTATTAATTATTTAAATAATGAGTTTATTTAAATGTAAATCAATAATTGATATTATTAATTAAATAATGAGTTTATTTAATTTAATAATAAATAGTAGAGAGAATTAAATACAATTGGTTTAAAAAACAAATTGGTTTTAGCCCAAAATAATTAATTAATTGAATAAGATTCAATGGTAATTAATATATTAATTTTTGGCTAAATGTGTTTAATTAGAAATTATTATTTGAAATTTTTTTCTAATTTTAAATACATAAATATATAATTTTTAAATTTAGAAAAGTAAAATATATATAAAATATATATATACAAATTGATTTTGGCCGAAGCATGTGGCGAGGCGGTGACGTGCTTGAGGCGGTGACGTGCTTGACAAAAACAAATGTATTATATATATATTTTTTATTTTATTTATCTTTTCTATTTTTATAATTAGGAGATAAGCATATCTATATAGATTAGGTATCATATTTTCCTATAAATATGACCATTGGGATTCATATTTTATACACTTCTCACTTTAATTAGAAAAGTGAAAATTCTCTCTCAAGTTTTTGCCCAATTGTCGATTTTCCTTAGGGAAAAATTTAGAAGAAATTTCTTCTTATTTTGTTCTTCCGGTTCGATTCCCACAAGTCGGTTTTGCTTTCAATCGGGATATAACATAGAAGATCCGGTGTTGCTGAGGATTTGATGCTGTAAAGAAACCTCCAACCGATTCTCCATATATTACTCAATGTAAGTTTTAGGCCTTTGATTTTCGAAATTAAGCATGAATCTACATGTTTTTATCATAAATTGCATGATATTAATAGATCTGTAATTAAATGTTAATTAGTTTACTAAATAAAATTTCGCTAGTTTAGTAAATCATCTCTTCACTTTTAACTATTCATCTTCCTCCTCAAGTCACAAAAGGAAAAAAAAACACAAAACCCACCCATCTACTCTCCCCAAACCCGAGCAAGAAGAGGAGAAAAAGAGAAGAGAAAGAAAGTGTCAGCCCGGCTTCGTTTCTTGGCCATTTCGCGTGATTCCGGATGCGTTGGAAATGTCTCGACAAGGGCTTTCTACCCATTCCATTCTTGAAACGATTCCACCTCTCTAAGGTAAGCCCTAGAATTCGAATTTTTATACTTTTTCCATGGAAATTGATTCAAGCTTTTGAGTTCTTGGCCAAAACCCTCACCCCTTTGCAATTTTGTTATTGAATGTTGATGGAAGACTTATTGGGTAACTCTCCCTTGACTTCCCTTGACCCAAGAACCAAACACAAACAAAACCCAACGCCATCGGTTCACCCATTTGCGTGGGCTGTTTTGAGGTTATATAGAAATGCCTTATTTTCGTTTTCCCTTTAAATTGTGTGGATAATTTTATCCCTAAACCTCAATTTAATTTTACGTATTGCTTGAAACCACCTAAAGAGTGTTTAGAATGAACCGGGATTGCTCTTAGAACGCCGAAAACCCGAAAAATACCTCTTCACTTCAATTCCTTCCTTGGTCGTGGGCCCCATATGCCCAAAATCAGGATGTTTTGTTCCGTTTCGTTAGATCGTGTCGATCATTATTCATTTCATGTTTTTAATATATTTTAGGCGCATTTTAATTGTAGGTTCCGGTCACCGTTCGCGATTTCGGCATCCGACGTGATGTGAGTGACTTTCGCCTAAAGTGAGTTTAGTATGGGTGTATGTGGTCTTATGGCCATTTTTCATTAATGATGTTGTTTGTTTGAGTTTAAGAGGGGATTGTGTATATTGGGATTCCTAGAGAACTACTTGGTTGATTCGATGCATAGGGTGTGAGTGTTAGTGCCATGATTTCCCAAGTTTGCTCTTGTAGAGTTAGGAAAGTGACTCAATACGGGAATCTTGGTCGGTGTTGGAAATGTGTGATTTGAGACGAGGAAAGGGATTTGGGATAGTTTGGAGGATTTTGGGCCTAAGGGTGAGATTTCGAAACTTTGGGAATGGGAGGCTAAGTGTTGGATTGCATTGTGGTAGTTGGTTGTTTCCAATCTTGTTGGTGCGGTTCTTAACGTACCTTGCTCGTTTTCTAGAAATGGAAGGGTATGGTCTAGTGATACTATCACGCTTGTACTTGTTTTTCCTTCGTGATACATTGATTGTGGGAAAGTACTTGGTATTGGGCTTGGGCACCATCCTCGAACTCACTTTGATGGAGTGTGTGTGTAGAATGAAATGTGAGACAATGAACTCTACTTGGACTCACTTTTGATGGAGTATGAGTGTCATTTGGAGAACTTTGGGATATGCTCGGACTCACTTTTGATGGAGCATATGCCCGTTACTTGAAACCTTAGGGATATACTCGGACTCACTTTTGATGGAGTATATGCCCCGTTACTTGAAACCTTAGGGATATACTCGGATTCACTTTTGATGGAGTATATGCCCTGTTATAGGGATGACAACGGGACGGGGCGGGGCGGGGGGGGGGGGGTCGGGGATGCCATTCTCATCCCCTAACCAGCGGGGATTTTAAATTCTCATACCCTACCCTATCCCATAATCAAAGAATCGGGAAGGGTTCGGGGATTCCCCGTTAGGGGATAAGGTTCCCCGCGGGGAAAATTCCCTTCTTTATATTTTAATTCTTATTTAAAAAGAAATATAAAAAAAGAATATATATTTAAAATAAACATTTTTAAGATAAAAAAAGAAAACATAATATTAAACATTTTATAATTTATAAGTTAATATAACCATATTTTATATATTTTTTCTATTAAATTGTGACGACCCGACTTAAACTAAAAGCCAGGGCGCGAGCACGCGAAGGGAAACGAAAAAGAGCTTAAAGTTAAACAATCCGTTTTGTAAAATATTCGAAATCTCGGCATGAAGTACTCGTATATTTCATATCCTACATACAAAATAGACCTGTTTTAACAGCATCAGCTCGTCGGCAGGTTTAAAACATCATGAGTTACAATCAAAATATCGTTGGTGCACCATAGAAAACGTTACAAAACTATAATATATACATAAAAGTTACATTTAATCTCAAAAGTGAAAAACACGACAAAACAAGGAATGACCACACTCCTTTCCCAAGGATTTGTGACTCGCGTGTCCGGAGCCTAATCCCAAAAGCTCCATCCCAACGCGTCAACATGCACCACCTGCTGCGCCTCGTCCCCGACCTCGTCCGAGTCCTGAAAGGTGATATAGAGCACCTCTGAGCATGACACTCAGTGAAAACAAAAGGAATGAAAAACGATGCTAAGCAAGAACGAAAAAAAATGATGCACAATATTAATGAATACTAAGTATGCATAAATAAAAGTAAAGAGTAAATATTTATAGTAGACCAAACCATTGGTATATCATATCCAAAGCAAATCCGAATCTCTGGTCATTTTACCAATAACACTTTATTAACCAACTTTTAACCATAAGTTTTTACATAACCTTCTCGTGTCTCACTACACGTAACATATACAACCTCTATTGGAATCTTTCAAACCACAACTCATTCATTCTTCCAGGTTATTTCAATAACCACTCTAGCATCCGGGCCATCCACCACACAGCGCCACGGAGCGTCATCACTGTCGCCACGGTAGCCACGTGTAACGTCCAACAACCACTCACCATTACACGAGCTACGACCCCATGACCAATTGTACAATGCTTAGAATGCATGAATGAAGTGGAATGGAATGATATGCACTATTCATACTTTCTTTATCATTAACATTTAAACTAATATATAAGTATGATAATGCGAATAAAAAGAGTTCCCAAACAACGTACTACTCAGTTTCAAACTATCGTTCACCACTTTCAAAGTGTCTAAGAAAAACACCAACTTCAAACGTGATGCCGTAGCATTTCGCCAAACTTTGCTTGTCAAACAACAATCTAAAACATATCGAGCATGTGTATAATAAGTCCCAATTCAGGATATGACTCGATCTTCACTTGAAATACGAGTAGAAACAAATATACGTAATAAATTAACTCACATGGTATGTAAATAAAGCAAGTACTCAAGTGGTCATGTAAACTAGCTAAGATTGTGGTTATCGAACAAATATTTAACTCAAGTGGTATAGAAGAATAAATAACATGTATGTTTTTTCCAATTTAGATGTATGAAAACAAATAACACATCCTAAAAACTCAAATTGTATCCAAAGGCAAATGGGTTTTAGCAATTTTAGCTCTTTTCGACTCTTAAGAACGAATCAAGCTTGGATCTCGTTATTTAATACTTTCACCACTCCATTTCTCTTTTACAACACATCACAAAGCACCTACCAATCAGCCATGAGCATTTAAATCCCACCACATTCCTTTAACAAATTACAAACCTCCACCGCCACCGTTTTTATTCTTTTTGTTCTCACCTTTATAATTATGCTTTAATCGTGCTCGTGCTTGTACGTCCCTTACATTAAACCATTCCACACAAGTTTAAGCTTAAAATAAAGTAGATATCTCAGCCCATTAAGAATAAAATGAAAATCAACCCGGTTGGAGGAAAAATGTTCCAAAACTAGTTAATTTAAAGTCTAGTTTTTGGCCAAAAGGAAGATTATCACAAATTCATTGGTTTGCCTTCCTAAAATGATTTTCATGTGTAAAAATATGTCCATAAACACCCAAAATTCCAGAATTGAAAACCTCTAAATAAAAGTCAAGAAAACTCAATTTTTGCCAAAACTAGAAGCTTGGAATCCACCATTAATGGAGTTTTCTTAAAGCTTGAAGAACATCCATGGTTTTTAATATAAGAAAACTAAATCAAAACTTCCTAAGATGGGTAAACATACTTTGAATAGCCAAAATCATATTTTAAGGTGAAGGAAAACAATAACAAAGAGACTTAGAACAAGCAAGAACAACACATCAATTTTGAAAAATAACCTAGAAATTCTCTTTTTAAAACTTACCTAAAACTTGCTTGAACTCCAATAATCCTTATGAAAACCTTCCTTGAATGGTAATTCTAACACAAGACAATCAAATCCCACTCAATTACCCAAGTAATTTTGAGAGAAGAAGATGAAGAAAGCAAGAAAGCAAAAATGGAGAAAAAAGGAGGGGGGGAAAGGAAACATAATTTGTTTTTTCTTTTCTTTTTTTTTTCCTTTTCCAAGTTTTATACTTTTCAGTTTTTTTTAAAAAAATTAACTAAATTATAATTGCCCCTAAACCCCTCCACCTCCTAAATTCTTCACCCAACCCCTATTCCTTTCTTCCTTGCTAACATACCCTTCAATTCTAAATACTTGCTAACTCACCGCTCCTCCCAAACTAACCATAGTTAACAATTTTCCTTTAACTTAAGTTGCTAGTTCTGAATAAGCTAACCATGGTTAATTGCTAATTAACCAAAAAAATTGTTTTTACTAACTATAACAAAATAAAAGAAAAATAAGAACAAGTCCAATTACCCGACAACAAACCTCGGCCCTTACATAAATAAATATAAAAGTAAATAAAATACATAAGATTTATTAAAATATCGAGTTCGGGTTCGGGGTCGAGGGCGGGGCGGGGAATGTGTTCCCATCCCCTAACCCTAAAATAAATTTGGGAAAATTTTGCCCCCTAACCCTAACCCTATAAAGCGGGGATTCCCCGCCCCTATAGGGTCGGGGCCCCTAACTCGCGATGAATTTTGCCATCCCTACCTTGTTACATGAAACCTTAGGGATATACTCGGACTTACTTTTGATGGAGTATATGCCCGTTGCTTGAAAATCTTAGAATATACTCGGACTCACTTTTGATGGAGTATATGTCTTCCTTGGGAACTTTAGAATATACTCGGACTCACTTTTGATGGAGTATATGGATATTGTTGGTAGTAGCTTTTCGGAATGATCTTGTATTTGTATTTGCTGTGAGCGTTGTTGATAGTTAGTCTACCATGATATCGAGCTATGTTTGATAATACTATTGTGATAGTGACCGAGGACTTGTGGAATTGAGATTTTGGTTTGATCTTGTGATTAATGTGTTTAGGAGTATAGTATGGGCATTGGAGAGCATGCTATGTCTTTTGGACACAATTTATGATGTGAAACTTGTCCATAGGATTACATGCTTCCATATTATTCTCAGTAGCATTTTATGCTAACGTTGCTACACTTTAATGTTTTTCAGGTACGACTCATGGTAGGGGGGTAGAGGTGGTGGTGCCGCGTGATCGTGAGATGGTGATGGGAGGACGAGGGTTAGATATTTTGGGCATTCTTGGAATGCAAAGACTACATTTTAATTTCAATTCATGTTAATGCACTTAGTACATGTAATTGAGCTCATGAGAGCATTTCGGTTTTTAATATGTGTTTTGGTCCATTTTGGGACCTAGAATTTAGGGAATGCACATTCCATGGACTTTTATTGCTTTTTCTGCCTTGTGAACCATGTACATAGGTTTTGGCTTGTCCGAAATACAAACAGCACCATGTCGATTTTTCGAAAAATCTAAGCTTCCGCTGTTTTTCTCTAATTTTAAATTGTTCTTAATATTCGGGTCTTTACAATTTCCCATATGACCTCCTTTACTCGATAGTTATAAATCATACTACACAATAAGCCATAATTATATTATAAAAATTAAAGGATATGAGCATTTAAAAAGCTCTCAATCAAGTAAAATGAGGGTATAAAGGGAAGATAAAAATTCTCCACGTATTGAGACTTTTAATATGTTGAGATTGAGATTAATTTGTTTTTATGAATTTTTTCTTATGTATTATAAAGGACAAATATCATCACTTTACTTATGTTTTTATTAGAAACATTAAAATTCAATATTTTTTTTATGATTTTAATAAATTAATTATATAATTAATCCCTTTCATTATATAATAGTTAATTCTAAAAAAATATTTGCTATTTTTAAAATTTATCATTTAAAAAATACTATTTTTAAAAAATCCATTTTCAGATCCCATATCTCATTAGTTAAAAAAAAAATCCAATATCTCAATGCCTATTATTTATTTATTTAATCTCTCTCAGATATAAAATCCCAATATCTTCCAGAAAGAAGGCTCGTACTGCAAATATTCAAAATATTAGGAAAACTATTTAATTTCCATAAGTTAAAAGGGTGAATTTTGTATTTGCTTTCGTCTCCCTCTTCTTCTTCTTCTTCTTCAAATCCGGTCTATTTTTTCTTTATTCTTCTCTCCTCTCTGTAAATCGAAGACCGGTTCAATTTCCCTCGACCGGTTCAAATCCGGTCTATTTTTTCATATCTCTAGATCAGCATTTCTCCCATCCCATCAATCATGAATCCTGAATAGTAAGTTGATTTATTGTATTTCATTTTCTGTTTGTTTCCCGGGAAAATAAGCTCGAAAAATAGTTTCGTTAAAATTTATTTTCAGAAATTTTCTTTCAATGCTTAATCATTCGTTTTTATCTTTGTTGAATAGTCTGTTTTTAACGATCTGTGATTCTTTATTGTTCTTTAAATTTCGTGATTTTGTGTTTAGGTTATTGAAAATTCGTAGCTTTTTTTTGTTTAAATTACCAATTCAAGGCTCTTGTTTAGTTAATTTATCATAAACATAGGTATCTAATGTAATTTTCGTTGAAAATATGAGCTAATTTATTGTTATTTCACGCACCTCGATTAGTCTAAATATGTTTTGAAATTGTTGAGGATGAATGAAGATCTTACTATTTGATTTAGATTCATTCTTTGTCAGACATACGTATACTTATTCAGAAATTGTAACTGTGTACGCAAATAGCTCAGGGGTTTATTAAGTGTTTAGTGCCAATGCTAGTAGTATGTTTGATCTATGAGTTCACTCTATGGAATGCCTTTTTGTAATAATTTTCGGTATTTTGATCGATTCTTTCTTATTCTGTAGCTGTAAAATATGAAGCAAGTGTAGATGTTTGAATTCTAGTCACGAGCTAAATCTGGCAGTGATAATAATGGAATCGGTGTTTTCAAGTTTTGTGAATTCTACATTGCATTCAGTAAAATCGATTCTTGATGCTCCATCTGCTCGAGCAGTTATCTTTGGTGTGCATATTGGAGGTATCATCTTTAGCTTTGGGAAAAAAAAAACTTATCTTTTGTTTGTTTGTTTGTTTTCTCTAGCTTTTAAACTTATGATGATGAATTCTTTGTTTCTTAACTCTTTATTGAAGGTCATTTATTTGTGGAGGTTCTTCTTCTTGTCGTTATTCTTTTTCTGCTTTCCCAGAAGAGTTACAAGCCTCCCAAGCGACCCCTAACGAAAAAGGTAATTTGATAGTTCTAGTTTTCAAATTGTTTTCATTTACCCTTCATAGCTCCATAGTTACTCGTGTGAAAGTTGAACCTATGAATTATTATTTGGTGAGATGACTCATAGTCATGTATGCTTGTTTAATTGATAGTAGCTAGGTAGATAGCGTTTAGTTGATCTTGTTTGTTGGAGAATAGATGTCAGGCAAGGGAAAAAACTTGATTTAACCAGTTTATTTCACTTTAAGCCATTATGTGGTCATTCTCCTGAATGATAATTGATTTTATGGATTTTCAAAGGGAATGTAGTTTTTATTTAATGTATGTATGAGGATTCTTGTACTTCCATTATTATTTCATTTTTCACTAAACAATTTATTTTTTAAAGAACAAGGATAAACTCGCATCACCTGATAATAGAAATTAGTGTCTTTTATATCTTGTTATTTGGCTAGAAAGTTGCTAAAATTATAATTTTTCATTAATAATCTAACTTATGAATCTGATTAAGATTTCTTATGATGCTTCTAAATGTTGACAGTATATAAATTGACCTGTGTCTTTATTTTTTGCTGTTTGGCTAAAAAAGAGACTACTTAACTACAATTTTTCATTAAAAATCTAATCTCTAAAGTACTTCCGATTATATTTCTTATATGTTTATGAGATGTTGACATTATTTACATGGCTTCTGATTTCATTTTAAATTTTGTAGTATTTAAATGTTGTTTTCACGATTAAAGTATTGAATCTCAGATCGTCCACTAAATGTTGTTTCATGTTGTGTGTATGAGAGAGAGAGAAATTATAATTTTATGTTAGTTTTTGTCAAACTTTTTCCTTTTATCAGGTTTTATTTCTTTATATTTTCTTTCCCAAATCTGGCGTCCTTTATTTTTTTTAGTGATTTGATATATGAATGACAATATTTACATTTCTCAACTCAATTTTGATTTGACGGATGCTTGATCTTTGTAGGAAATAGATGAGTTATGTGATGAATGGGTTCCTGAACCACTTATTCCATCCCTCACTGAAGAGATGCAATATGAACCACCAGTGTTGGAAACGTGAGTTGAGCTTTCACTTTTAGTCTGAAATTCAGTTCAGTGAATTTCTTAATTTACCATTGATTATTCCGCTTACCCATTGGATGTACCTTCGTCTTCAATTTATCCTTATCTACTGGATAATGAATTTTTTAGTTTTATTTTTATATTTTAAATGGTTCCCTACTGCAGTCACAAGTTTCATGTTATGCAGTGCTTCAGGGCCACATACAATAATCCACGGAGAGGAAGTAGTGAACTTCGCCTCTGCAAATTATCTTGGATTGATAGGCCACGAAAAGTTACTTGTGCGTGAGCATTTTCCTATTAGCAATTAGAATCCTTTTACAGATTTTTTGCGATATGAACCAAGTTACAGTATTGTTTCCCCCTCAGGAATCATGTACCAATGCATTGGAAAAATATGGTGTTGGTTCGTGTGGTCCTCGTGGGTTTTATGGAACAATTGGTAAGAGTTGTTATTGATTTAAGTTGATTTCAGAGTAGTTGAATTAAATTTTATTCTCCAGCCATGTCCGGGGAGAGCTACATTATATGACTTCTTCTCTCTTGGTTACAGATGTCCACCTTGATTGTGAAGCCAGAATAGCAAAATTTCTGGGAACTCCAGATTCAATTTTGTATTCTTATGGACTTTCTACCATGTTTAGTGCAATTCCAGCCTTTTGTAAAAGAGGAGATGTCATTGTAGTGTGAGTATCATAGTGTTGCTGAATTCTCACTGTAGCTGCTTATTCTGAAGTTCAGTAATTTGCTTGAGCTGTGTTTCTGATTATTCTTATTGTTTAATGAACTGTATCTTTGGGTATGGCTATGTTTAAAACATCAGGTGATTTAAACTTTTAAGTAATAAAGAGGACGTCACAACCTTTTTTGGTTTCAGGAAGAAGATGGATATGTTTCACATTTTTCTATCATTTAACTGTCGAAGAAAGATGTAGTTACAGTAGTGCATTTTCTATTATTTATTCCTCTAGGACTTTGTTTCATGTGATGGCATATTATCTGCTGGCATTTTATTGTTTGTTTTTCTTATGGCTATTTTTTTAGATTAGGTCCAGTTACCGTTGTTTTCATAATGTGACATATTTCAGTGAGATAAAAACACTGATTGCAGATTTGGCCTCTATGTTGGAGTGTAAAGCCGTACTTCTTATTTGTTCTTTTGCCAGGGATGAGGGTGTTCATTGGGGAATACAAAATGGCCTGTATCTATCTAGAAGCACAATTGTATATTTCAAGCACAATGATATGAAATCTTTGAGAGATACTCTTGAGAAATTCACCAAGGGGAATGAAAGGGCTAAGAAATTGCGACGGTACATCGTGGTTGAAGCAGTGTACCAGGTCTCTCATCTCTATTCTATATGTTAAAATTTTGACTGTTACATATTTGGAAGTATACATCTGAAATGAAGTTGAGCTTTTTCTATTTTTTACTGCCTTCCCAATCTATCCACAATGTACATGCGAGAAAGGCCATTTATCTAATTTGCGAAGTTGATTTATGACATTGCTGCATTATCATGAGTACTGAGAGACTTTAGCAAAAACGTGGATTTATCATGAGTACTGAGAGACTTTAGCAAAAACGTGGATGTGTTGGTTGGAAAAAAAATGTTTTTGAAGGGAGTTGATAGACTGCCAGTTTGCTACATTTACAAGAGAGGAAAGAGGGTGGTAATTGGAATAGTTGGGGAATGGAGGAATAGAGCATGTGAAATTGTTGCATTCGTTGCTAGGCGTGAGATTTAGGACACCTTGGAGTGGCGCAAGGGGTCTCTCAACTAGCTTCCTATCTGTACTATTCTTTCTAAAGCCATGCAATCTACTTTTGTCCCCACCAGCATCATCTTGTGACCTTCCATTTATGCCATGTTTAAGCACATACACGGAAATGTGCATTCATAGATAATCCAAAGCAATGTGTGTATGTATATGGACATGTTTATATTTCTATTTACAGTGTGTTCCTTTTCTGCATCTGTAGACAATTAAATAGACTTACACGTGAGGACACCTGTAATTGCACTGATGTACATTATATTTCACAGATTGATTGTATTTCATTCCCCCGTTTTCCATCTTCAAAGTTCTGTGAGACTATGAAATTTTGGATTCTCTTTAATTCCTCGGTCCTCATCTCATTCTTTATTGATTTTAGTAGTATGTGGTAATTTGTAGCTAAGATAATAATGACCTGATCCTTTTCTCTCACCCACATTCCTTCAAATGATAATTATTAGTTTTGTTCTTCTTGTCCGTACTGTGAAAGTGGAGAGGGAGCATGTTATGTAATTATACTGCAGCCATTATGATTTCTATATGCTTTTATTGTGTTGTACAGTTTCTCCAAATCTGTATATAGTAATATTTTAATTTTTTTTATAAGAAAAAAATATTTTAGTTTTTAAATAAAAGGAATTTGCCTGAGATGGTCGTTAGGCTTTTAGAGCATTTATTTTTTCCTTTCAATAAAGTATAAGTGGGGTTGGGTGATGATGGATCTTTAACTGATTTAATTTTGTTCATACAAGCGTTTAAAACTTCATAAGCCTTCTATTTTTTGATCTTATATTATCTATTACTAATCTGCTTGACTGAAGCCTATTCATATTTTACTTTTGATTTTGTAGAATTCTGGTCAAATTGCACCATTAGATGAGATCATCAAATTGAAGGAGGAGTATCGATTTCGTATTTTAGTGGATGAGAGTAACTCCTTTGGTGTACTTGGCTCTACTGGAAGAGGTCTCACAGAACACTGTGGGGTTTCTGTATGTTTATAAACAAAAATATTTGGTTAACCCGCAGTCAAATTTAGATTGTGATAATGATGGTTCCATCTTGCAGGTGGATAAGATAGATATTGTAACGGCTGCTATGGGACATGCATTGGCTACAGAAGGAGGATTTTGCACTGGAAGTGCTAGAGTCATTGATCACCAGGTGGTGGCTCAGAAAAATATAAAATAAACTCCAGATTTTCCTTCCCCGCTCTTCCTCCTTTTTGATTACCATATCATAGAAATGTATCAATGAACTACACTCGTTAGCTATGATATACTGTCACTCAGAATCTTTAACTAATTTACCTTGATTGAAGCATTCTGCCTTTCTGTATTCTAGTGCTAACTTCTCTAATTATATTTAATCGAGCAGCGCTTGAGCAGTTCAGGTTATGTTTTTTCTGCTTCACTGCCCCCATATCTAGCCAGTGCTGCCATTACTGCCATTGATCTTTTGGAGGAAAATCCCAATCTGTTAACTAAGCTGAAGAAGAACATAGCCGTTTTATGGCAAGGTTTGCTTTGATCTCATGTCTAATTGTGTGTTAGAGCTTGATTATATGTATGTTTAACGTAGAATTCCCAAGGACTTGCTGCTAACCATTTTAGTTTTTGTTTTTTGTTTTCAAGCAATAATTTTTTTAATACAATTTTATGTTTATTTAGGGTTGTCAGATGTACCGGGCCTTAAAATAGTAAGCAATCAAGAATCACCCATTGTATTTCTCAGATTAGAGAATTCTACGGGTTCAATGCAAAGTGATCTTCAACTCCTTGAAAGTATTGCTGAATGTGTAAGTTACCGATCTCTAATTGAATCATAAGCACCATTTTTATATATATGCTGAGGATTTTGTGTTTCCAGGCCCTCAAGGAGGACTCTGTATTTGTTGTGACTTCAAAAAGATCAACACATGACAAATGCCGATTGCCGGTAGGTATCAGGTTGATGGTATCTGCTGGCCATTCTGAGTCTGATTTGCTCAAAGCTATAGAATCATTGAAAAGAGTTGCGGCTGCGGTGCTTAAAGATCACAAATAAGAAATTCATTCTCACATTGCCAGGGCTTGCCAAAGATGTGGTTTTGATATTTAATAGGTCCTTTTACGGTTATTAGAATTACGTCGTTCTTCATTTCTTGTTCCGTATTTTTTTGTCGAGTGTTAACATGAGAAATGACCAGAATTAGGACATTCGGGTTTACTGCTTTTGTTGTTACGGGAGGGGAGAATAATTTATCAGCAGTGCTCAAAGATTCTTGCTTAGGAAAATATTTCATTTGCTGACATTACTAGAATTTGATTTGATAATTTATCACAATTCATTTTTTATAATTACCATGAAGATGACTGGTTTTTAGTGTTCTACTGGCTCTGGCTGATTGAGTCGATGATTAAGGTCATTTGCTTTTGAAATTTGAATTTCCATTTGAACCATATATAGGGGTGTTTGGTAGAAGTACGGATTTGAATGGGTTAAGTTTCATTAGTCCATTCATATTTGTTAGATAGATTAAAACACGGGTTTGTTTAATTCACGAGTAAGTTGTAATATTAAAAAATCAATTTTAAATATATAACTTAGCATAAATTTAGGTATTTGTGAACCAATTTTATGGGGAGGTAAAAAAAAACATTAAAATTTTCAAAAGGATAATTCCCCCTCCTCTCGATTGCTGCTCTATTTTTAAAAAAGTCAATGATTTTTCTAAACTTTCTCTCTCTCTTTTTTTTTTAATAATTGCAGATCTCACCTTTTTTTTTAGGCATTTGTAAATCTAGCAATTTTTTTTAGTAATATTTGTAAAAATAAAAGTTCAAAAAAATATTTGTAAATATAGTAAATTTTGATCGGTTTATCAGTGATAAACATTGAATTACATATTTTTACATTAAGTTTATCACTAATAAACATATAAACCACTGATAAAGATGATAAAAATTGCTATATTTGCAAATATTTTTTTGAGGATATTTTTACAAATAGTGCATAAAAATCTGCCACCCAATGAAATTTTCCATTTTTTTTAATATTCATAAAAATATTACGATTTAAAATATTTATAAATAATACACATTTTGAGTTGATTAATTGGCGAATAGTATTAAATTACCTCGCCCTACCGAAGTATCAAAGGCTTTCGGGGTTTACACCCCCGACCTAAAAAAAGGCTTTCAGTATATAATAAGTAAATCACAGATTCACACAACAATGATTAATGCACTAAAAATTATTATACTTGCAAATAGTTTTAAACAATAATATATTTACAAATATTGCATCAAAATCTGCTACCTAATGATTCCTTTTTTTCTGGTTTCCTTGTCATTTATTTTCAAATTTATCGGATAAATTATAAAGTTTAAAAAATTCATTTTTTTATATCCACCTTACTTTTGAATTATTACATTATACCCTTATTAGGTAACGTTATTAGCTCCTAGCTTCTGAATCTATTATCTCACCCATTGCCCACAAGAGCCTATGCAATAGGGATAGCTCAATTGGTTTGGCATATACTCCCTTCCCCTTGAGGTCAAAGGTTCGAGTCCCCCCTCCCCACTTTGATGTAATCTCAAAAAAAAAAAAAAAGAGCATATGCAATAGGGAAGATACAACCATTTACATCTTACCTTTTTTATTATTTTGAGTTATTAAATCAATTTGGAGAGGAAAGACTCGAACCTTGACTTCAACGAAAGAGAATATATGTCTAATCAATTGAGTAATACAATCATTTATATCTTACCTAATAGCATAAAAAACCACACATACAATAGGAATGATATTAATTAACATTCAATAATAGCGAATACGGTATAATGTTATATTACAAAAACCACACCGGCATAAAAATGAATTTTGAAACAATAAAAGTGTGTTTAACAACTATACGTGTTACTTACATTTTACTCTATACACTATATATTAATATACAACAAGTTCACTATAAAGTAGAATGTTGATATGTTAAGAGTTGTTTAAAATATATGTATCATTTTTTTAATCTAAATGCCTGATTGCGATGATTTTTAGAAATGTTTAAAAGTGTTTTTGAATAAAAAAATATTTTTGATAACCATGAAAATACACTTTAAAAAACTATCCCGAACAAGCTATAGGAGTATGGCATGGGTTACTTCAGGTAGCGCCTGGTACTCGAACATTGACTCTATTTTGGTTTCGGGTTTCCATTTCATTTTTTGATAAAAAAATCTCTTGTTTTTTGTTCTTCTTCTTTCAAATCCTGGTCTTGTTTCAATTGTAGTTCTTCGGTTGAGTTCGTTCTTTTATTCAAATGCATCCCATTCCGGGTTAGCATAGAGATACATACAATACACCTGATATATGGTATAAAGCACCAAATCTGGTGCAACTTTTGTTCATATATTAAGAATGGATTAAATTTATTCATACATTAAGAATCATTGTTTATAAGCAATAAATAATTTGGAAACTAAAAACTATTCCAAACAATGCTAATTTAATGGCTGAGCTTCTCCAACTCAGAAAGTTGATATTTAAAATCTTCTCTGTAATCTGCACAGTAGCCGAGGGATAAAATTTGAAACTTTTATCACTTAGCAAGCCACCCATAACTATAAGCTATTGCTGTTTTTCCTTTTTCTTGCTAGATATGTATGAGCATGGCTAGAAATTTACATTTCTTTTTGCACGTTTTCTAGATTTCATAAGTTCCACCAGTGAAGGAAGAGGCTCGGGCACAGAAACATTCATTGACCTGTACAACTGTCTGAACTTATCATTGAAACCTTTTGAAGATCCAACACTTAAAAGGTGTGAATTATAACGAACTGTCCGGTCATCTGCTAACTTCTCAGAGCATGTTTCGGGAACATTACCGACCTCTTCACGATCATCTAAAGACTTCTCGTCACTCGCTCTACTTTCTTGCTCATGGATTTGAAGTTCTTCTGCCTTATTGAGGCATGCTTCTGGAGGGTCATTGTTTATGGGTACGACTTTTAATTCAGAAACACCACGCTTAACTTGTTCAAAGAACAGAGAGGCATTATCACAAGCTAGTGACCCATCATTTGCAAACTTCTCACGTTTTCCTTCAGAATCAATTTCCTTCATATTTTCCAATGAATCATCCCTCAATATACCATTTGCCTCGCCAATGGTCAAGTCCGCTACCTTATCTCCAACAGCTTGTACGTGATCATTCTTTGTAGATGGATGTGGAAATTCTACTTCATGCAACAGATCAACATCTTCAATGGCAAGCCTAGCTGGTCCAAATAACGTGAGAGGAGCTAAGTTACTTGGAGATAAATAATTTAACATTTCTTCAGAAACGGTATACAGTTTAAGTGGCTGTAGTTGAGACTCTAGATGTATTTGACTGGATACTTCAACCGTAGGGGAACAATTCACTCCCACTACTGCAGCATCTGCGTCCATAGAAGCGTTTTCATCCATACCTAGAAGCTTCCAGATTAGGCTGTCTGAAGTTACTCTAGAGCGCTGCTTTTTCACGTAATCCAAATCCATGGCCCAACAACCAGGAGTGGTTGAAACAACCCATTTCGGGGCTAAAATTTGCAAGGCCCACTCCAACTCTTCCTTTGATGAGTGCATGGAATAACAGACATGCCAAACACCAAACTGATCTCTAATTGCTTCATTAATTATTTGTTTCCTTGTCTTGTTAATCTCTGTGAACTCCCCACGTACATACCACTGAGTTGAAGGGCGGATAATGAGAGGTTCATGTTGAAAATTCGTCTGGGCATCTGAAAGCATTCCTTTTGCTCTGCGATGTAGTTTAGGGAATCCATCGAGCAAATGAAAGCGTGAGGATGAATCCTGGGACAGGATGTCAGGAACTATAAGTTCAAGAATCTTGTAACGTTCTTTCGAGGATTCCTCAACATATATCTTTGAACCAAATGTCTTGGACACTTGTCGCAATATCTCATCCTGTCCTAGAACATTGCAACTCAGATATACCAAAGGAGCATCAGGATGTTTCCATATGCAATTAATAACCTGCTCAAAAAGATCAAATGAAAAAAAACTATATAATGCTTATACATCATAAAAACGTAAATACATAATATTTTACTTCTACTCAGAAGCCAAGAACACAAACATGACTCAAAGGTTCAAGCAGAGCACATATTACTAGCAAAATATTGACAACGACAACTATCGTGATAAAGGAGGCTTTCTTTGGTCAGTTGGGTTCATGGCAGTTTAATAATTCACTTGGTTGAAAGGAATATAGCAGGTGTAGAGGCTACATAGGTGTCTGGAATCCTTCCTCCCTTTGCACACATGCTACTAGTTGAAGTCCTTTTTAAAACAATTTATTTGGTGGGTCCTGTGGTTATGTTTGGCTACTGTGGTTATGTATGAACTTTGTTTTGTATGAATATTTTGTACTTTCATTTGTCTTTATGAAAGCAGTTTACTTGATTAAAAAAAAACTAATTTAATTTAAATATAAAAGAAGACTTGAAAAATTAAAAAAAAATATGAGTAGTTAAAATAAGAAACCACCAATTAACGTGTAAGGTGGTATGGAAAAAAACAAATAAAGGAATGGATCGAGGCTTGAAAACTTTGCTAATTGAGTAAAGACGTGACCACAACATTCTTGTTAGAAGAAACCAAAATAAAGTTGTGAAATGGAAATTAGAGGGAAGCTTATTAGATAACAACCAAACATCTTCCCAAAACAAAAAATTCAATCCATTCCCCATAACAAATTTGGCACTACATAAGAAAAGAGGAAGACAATGAGAGATGAATTTATATGGTGAACAATAAGAACTTCTCAATCATACAAAAAAGTTCCATGGTTTCTTTAATGATGGTCCGATGGATGATAAAAAAGCACAAGGTTTATGAGGAAATCTCCAAAGCCATTTTTCCAAAAGCGCCTTATTTCTCATAAAAGGATTCTCAATACCCAAAAGTCACCGAAAACTTAGGCAACTTGAAAATTGAAAGATAATAAAAGGGGAGACTATGCAGAACCAAAGATATAAGAATGAGTCTACCCCCCAGGAGAAAAAATCTCTCCACCCATCAAGACTAGATGAAATTTTATCTATAATTGGTTTAGGAAAATAAAGAGAATTTGGATTCCCCTTAACGTAGACCAAGATATTTCAAAAGCCACTCCGCACGATATAACCAAATGAAGAAGCCAAAGAACTTAATGACAATGATCCACAATGAAACCCAATAAAGATCTCTAAAGAAGAGTGATTTTTAGACCCAACGCTACAATAACAAAAGTAATGAATGAGGAAAATTTAGCGGGTATATCCAACTTATTAGGAATAAAGAAAATTGTATCGTCCGCAAATTGAAGATAAGACAATAATTCTATTCCTAGTAATTTTGAATCCTTGGATCTCATTATAAATCACAAAAAACATGAGGAATTTACTTGTAAAAAGACATGGAGGCTGGACATAGATGGGGTAATACACTCGAGTTAAAATCAAGTCAGTTGCATGCATTGCATCTAAGTCAAGACTGAGTTATGATTGATCCAACCATAAATCACAATACCTTTGTATTGTGTATCAATATCATGTCAATATATGAGAAGTTGGCCCTAATATATGGATGTCCTTTTTGAAGACTTTTGATATGGTGTGGATCTTCCACAAAGATCATGAGGCTAATACTAAGGCCCTTATTGGAGGTCTAATGCTCTTCACCAACAAAAAGAAAAGACTATTGTGGGACAATGGGGTGAGAGCTATTCTTTGGAACGTGTAGCTAGAACGGAATAGAAGAATTTTTGAAGGCAAGGATAGATCTTGGCTTGAGGTGTGGGAGGCGTGTGTTCTCAATGCCTCCATGTGGAGTGCAACTTGTAAATCCTTTTGTAATTATCCTCCCTCTATTATTGCTTCCAATTGGAAAGCCTTTTTGTAATCCTCTTTGGCCTTTTTTGGCTCTTTCATCTATCAATGAAATAGCTTGTTTATCATAAAAAAAAAGTAAGTTGAATATACCCGCTAAATTTTATACCTGCAATTTTGAATCCTTGGATCTCATTATAAATCACAAAAAACATGAAGAATTTACTTGTAAAAAGACATGGAGGCTGGACATAGATGGGGTAATACACTTGAGTTAAAATCAAGTCAGTTGCATGCATTGCATCTAAGTCAAGTAAGACTGAGTAAATCACAATACCTTTGTATTGTGTATCAATATCATGTCAAGATATGAGAAGTTAGACCTAATTTGGCCGAGTTTTGGAAACACGATCTATAGTTGTTTAAGAATTTGTAAACGCTTAAGTTCCTTGTTTGAATTATATGCTTGTGTCCATCAACACATAGAAATAATAACTATTTTAATTAGAGAACGTGTGAGCTGAATCACTTGCTGTAGAGAAAAAATGATTAAAAATGTGCACAATAAAATGCTCTAAAATATTGAGTTGTAAGTTTGTAGGGAATTGAGAATTGGAAGGGTAGGATTATGTACGGGGCATCAAATATAGACGACAAAGAATGACAAGACAAAATAATGCCACACACAGAAAACTACAGATGATGATCACACTTAGAATATTGAGTTGGACTGTCATAGGAAGATACACGTAGGCCAGGTAAACACACTACAGACTACAGAACCCTAATTGCTGTCAATATTAGCCTAGGCATGGTGGATTAGCAAGAATCTGAGAACAAAACAGAAATAACATTTTGAGATTACTGGCTTCTGACAGTAGTGGCAAAGAGAGTTGAAAGAGTGGAGGGAAGAATAGTATGCTTCCTAGATTCATCCACTGGAAATACACAAAGGCAGAAATAGAAAAACTAGCTACAACCAAAGAGTAAACTGTAAAACTAGCTGGCAGAAAATCCCATATAGCTATGTGATATATATTCAGCCAGACACGGTAACTGCAAAAAGGAAATTTGAATAATGGCGTCAATAGGCATAATACATTTGGAAATATAGAGGATAATCATCATCAAGAAAAAAAATATGGAGGATAATGCACTAGATTCTCAACGGGGATCAAATGATTATAAAGGGGATACCTGTTGAATTGATGAATGCGTGCTAGGAAATCGCTGATAGAATTTACCAAATGTGCAATCTAGAAAAATCAGATCCAGTTGACACTTGGGCTCTTTACCACTTTTTCCACGATACTTCTCGGGTAAGTTCTGAATGCATTCAGGGGTTAGTCTGCAATCACCCGAATGCAAAATATTTCCAAAATTGCCTTCAAATAAGAACATAACAGCTCCTAAGCATTTCATCGTCCATGCCAGAGAAAGATATCATCTGTCAATACAGCTTCTAAATTATAAACTTTAAAATAGAAAGCAAAGATCTCCTTCAAGGTAAAAAAAGACAAATAGATAAATGAAAATGAAAGAAGAGAAACATAAATAATAATAAACATACTAACTTAATGATTTGATTTAGGATTCACAAATACCCACTAAACAAGCAAGAGGTCAGGGCAGGCACAAATAAAGAATGCCAAAATCTAATACAGGACTCACAAATAACCTAACCTAAATGTTTATCAAATAAAATAAATTGCTAAAATTGGAAACTTGCCAATAAATGTAAATAATTATGTATATTTTTTATGGAATTCTTGACATTATATTCCTTTGAAGGAGAAGCTAATATTTTGGCAACTTGCTGGGTTTTTTTTACTCAACATGAACCATGTGATATTTTTAAATATGCCACTTATATTGAGAAGTTGGTTTTCTTTTATGCTTCTAAATCAATTTTCTCAGTTTAAAAATTTGCAATTACTCTCCTTTTTTGTTCAAGCAAATTAGATAGCTTGCTTGTAATCTCTTTTAGCTCTTTTGAGTATAATCAATCAACCCAACTTTTTATGTAAGTTTATAGTAAAATTACAACCAAAGACCTGCCCATCACTTTAGCTCACCTAATTGATTTCATGTAAAATATTAATTCAAATTCCAATGCTGTAATCCTAAAACCATGAAAAACATCAGGTTTTCCTGCAAGTCTATTTTTTTTTTGATAATAAACTAAGCTATTTCATTGATAAGTGAAAAAGCCCCAAAAAAAGCCTACAAGTAACTACAAAAAAGCTTGCCAATTAGAGGCAAAGAAGGAGGGGGGAAACCATTAAAATATTTACAATTTGCACTCCAAATGGAGGCATAAAGCACAAAACAATCCCAAACATCACTCAAGCTCTTGTGCTTCTCAACAAAAATCCTCCTAATTCCCTCAAGCCAAAGATTCCAGCAAGTAGACCGAACAGCATTAGCCCATAGCACTTTCTTTTTCCCCCCATTTGAATAGCAACCAAGAAGAGCAAAGAAGTTGCTTTTAGAATAATCATGAAAAGCCCATCTCATGTGGAAGGTGCTAAGAAGATCTCTCACAAGGCTTCTTTTGGGCTCTGCCCCAAGACCCCTAACAAACCAACTAAGAATCTTCATCCACAACAGACTTAACCCTTTGGAGAGCCAAGCTTTTACTCCTTGGTCTCTCATAGTTAATTGTAGATTTCAAGTTTTTCAATTCTCTGGAACCTTATTAATGTTTCAGAGATTCTATTTGTTACTGAATATTAACCAACTTATCAACAAAGATGCATACATTTCAGCCCTACAATCTGTCTCACTTTTTCAAATAAATCACATAACTAACAAAGAAATAAAATAGAACAATCATGAGTGAATTACCAGGGCAGTGGTAAGCATCAAAAACTGTCACTGTAAAAGATCCATCAGGATCTTTCAGAACTTCCGTTTGCCCCACCTCGATACATACAAACAATGAATCATCAAGCTACAAAAAGAAAATCATAAAACAAAAACTCAGTCTTCTGCTTTTTAGAACAAACATCGAGTGAAAATATGTTTAGATAACTAGTAGTGTTCATTTTTCTTAAAAAAATTATAGATTTTTTCTTTGGAGCACTAATTTTAAGCCTTTTTGTAATCACCCCCTCCTTGATTGCTTCCAACTGGCATTTTTTTTTGAAACATATAGGAACCTCCCTTTTTGTAATTTCAACTAATCAATGAAATCGTTTCTTATATCCAACAAAAAAAAAAATCATAGATTTGTGAATAGTAACTCCGAATATACAATATATAACGAAAACGAAAGCAGAAAACAAATTCTATACAAAACCTAAATTCCCAGTCAAATTGATGAAGAGAAAACTCAAAAGAAAATCGAAAGTGAATAGAAACCTGAGGGAATTGTTGAAGAACAATAGATTTAGTGAGAAAAGTAGAATAAATAGGAAACGAAGAGTGAGAAGCAATTCCAGGGGTATGATCCCTATGAGCGTGAGTTAGAAAATGGTGTCGCTTTTGCTTCGAAGATTGAGTCCATGTATCAACCGAAAATGGAAGCCCTTGCGGCATTTCAATTGGCATATTTCAATTATTTTAATGAAATTGAAAAAAATTCTGATGCTTGAGGAAGAGAAAATTATGAACCCTAAAATTGAAAAAGAATCATATTGAAGACTTTTCCCCACGGGAAGAAGGGTTAAAGAGAGTTTTGGAAATGGCGGGATAAGAGAGGAGCGGTTCGTTTGAAATTTACCGCGTTTACCCTGATTGAAAATAGCTGGGGAAATTTATTCAAAACGAGGGGATAATCGATTTTGTTTTCCTTTCTTAATTGTGATTATCAATTATTATTTTTTTTAATAATATTACCTTCAACTTTATAGGAAGAGAATATGTGCCCAATCATTTGAGCTATGCTCGTATGGACAATTGTTATTATCAACTTAAACTTAGACCAATTTTATCAAATTTAAATTATTTTGTCCTTTTTTCTTCAGAAAATCTCTAGAATAGAACATTTCCACATGCTAATTAATTACTAAAACGTCATAATTTCTAAAAAAAACTACTCAAATAACATAGGGATAAGTAAATATATAGACATCAAAATGGCTCAAATAACACTTAATAGTCATTTGTCCCAATATAATGTTAGTTAGCCACATGGAGAGCAAAAAAAATCAAATTACTAACAAACTCTTCCCATCACATCACACGCATCACATCAATTCTTTAAAATAAAAAAAAAATTCTCTACTTTTTCAATCTCTCTCCCAACTGTAGCTACCTCTCTTTCTCTTCACTCTCTAAAAAAACACAATTTTTTTTAGAGAAACCCACCATTTTTCTTAAGGGCTGTTTGTTTGCAAGGAATCTAGATATCCGACATCTTAAGATGTCCGGCATCCAAGGAGTCAGATATTGATGTCGACGAAAATGTCGAGATTCAAATTTAAGGAAATATCGATGGAAATGTCGATGTCGACAGACATTCCCAGAAAATTCACAGAAATGATAGAAACATAGGTGAAGTTTTGGACATTTTAAATGAAAATTCCACAATAACTTAATTTAATCATGATATATGATATAATGGAATTATACACCTATAAATCATAATAACCCTATCAAAATTATTGTTATATCTAACTAGCATGCTAATAAAAAAATAAATTTGAGTTAAATTGAACCTATTGTGTATTAAGAATTTTTTTTTAATAAAACTATACATATTATATAAAATATAGATTAATGGATTAACATAAAAAATGTAAAAAATAAATACTATGATTAATTTCAAATTAAATATAGATTAATGGATTAACATAACAAACATTTCATTTCATTTACATCCATGTGTAAATGGCAATCCATATTAACTTTTTATTTTATTTTCTTCTTCCTTTCTTAAGAGTTAAGTCTAGGCCATAAAAAAAAAAAAAAAAGTCTAGGCCATAAAAAAATGTTAAGTCTAGAAGATTCTCTAAAAAACAGACATACCCTTCTTTCTCCATCGTCTGTGTTTTCATTTCGCTCAGCACAAAGGTTATATTTATTCCACAGTGAAAAATCAAACTGGAATCAAAATCTGGGCGAAATCTCCATGAAGTTTTGAAGAAATTTGCGTTTGCGGTAGAAAAATGAGGCGATAAATGCAGATCCACGAGTCACGCATCGATTGGCGATGGAAATTAGTCGACTTGGGCTGGAAATTTCGAACGACACCATGGATTCCGGCGACAAGCTCGAAATATCGGCGACAATGGAGAATTTTTTTTTACCCACACATAGATATGTTGAACCCCATTTGAGCGATAAGTCGAGCGAAATTTTGAGGTTGTCCACGACATTTTACTCCCTGCCGGCATCTCAGATGTCTGGAATCCAAATGCCCGATATCTTTAGATTATGTGTTTGTTTTACATAAATTTTTAGATGAAATGCTTAAAAATATTTAGCTAAGTGTGCAATATTTATGTAGAGAATTTATTATAATAACTTCTAATTATACTCTTATTTACTTACCATCAATAATACTTTTCTTGTATTTTTTATTTGTATAGATTAATTCATGTTAATAAAATATTTAAATTACATGATTTTTATTATAAAAAATTTCATGTATTCATTTAATAATTTTTATTTTATTTTATTCTAATTCTAATTCTAGTTAACTGTTGATTAATATATTACATAATAAAAATAAAATTTGTTCTATATATAAACATAATTTTTTTGCTATTAGATAATTGAATTGATTTATTTTAAATAAAATAAAAAATAGAAAGTAAGAGAGTTGATGAAATATAATTAAATATGAAAAAAAAATATAAGAGTGTTAAAAATGTCAAAGAAATTGATTTAGAATAAATTTGATTTTTAAACTTGTTTAGTACATGCAACTTATATTAATTTTAAAATTAAATATTGAAATTATATGGTTAAATATTGAATTAACCATTAAATGAGTTAAGTATAAGTAAAATGAATTTTTACTAACTGGACTCTAAATTCGTGTGATTACTGTGAGTTGTTAGTAAATGAAAGGAGTTTGCACATGATAGTTTCAAATTAAAAGTTAATAGAATTTATTTTATGGCGATAAAATATGGAATCTATTACACTTAATGAAACTAAGATCACACAAAAGAAATACATACTAAACAGATGAAAAATGTTACTGATAAAGTTTTAAAATGACTATCTTGGCTAAGTGGTTGATAGTCATCGAGCTTGCCTGGAATTACAAGTCAAATCTCTATAGATCTAAGACATGTGGGAGATTGTTAGGAATGATGTCTTAGAACTTGTAATTATTTAATAAAGATAATTTATTTCGAATAAATAAACATAATTTCTTTCTCTTATCTATATTGATTCAATTGACGGTATTAGGAATATATGAAAATATATTAATATCAAACATTCAAATAGTAAAACCCTAAGTTACTCTCATGAAATCACTACGTATGTGAGTCATACGAGAGGATTAAAGTCGAGATAAGTAACTTAAAGTTTCTACAGTAAATAGATAACGTTTGGGAACCTTATCCTAGTAATACTTTGATATATTGCCATTTTGTTTATAGACAAACGATCTAATCCTGATCACTCATGTGGGTGAAATGAAATGGAAGTATCATATGCAATGTTGATTGTATAAGACAGGATAAGGATGTTTGATCAAATTTCTCATTAGTACCGTTTAGGAGAAATGGTCGAATATCAAACTAAGTTTATCAACCATGATAAATATCAATCCTAAGTGAAATGTGGACTCCTATTCATGAAGTTATGTTATTTGATTCACATGGTTGAGAGCGATCTGACAAACGCTCAATACACTCCTGTTTTGGGAACATAACGAGATAGTAGCTGGGAACACATTTACACGAGACGAAATTTATAACTTTCCTCTAAATTAACGTTATTAGTGCGATACCTAAATATTTTAGGAACTTTAGGAAACTCCCTTGATGTATTGATTCGAGACATGAACAAGTGGCGCCACGACTTCTATTGATCACAGAAGTATATTATCTGTAGTTTGACTACAAATAATGTTCATTAGAGAATCAGCGGGAACACTAGGATAAAGAGGTAATTACAGGGACAAAACGGTAAATTTATCCGCCTGTAATTATGAGGGTTCCACATGAAGGATATATCACAGATATAAATAAAAGATAAACTAAATGGACATAATTCATCTATAGTGAGGGGAGTTCAGCTATGAATCAATTATTCATAATTAGATAATAAGTAATTAACTAATTATGAGTTAACCATTTAAATAAACTGATTATGAGTTAATCACTTAATTGACTAATTATTAAGCCCATGATCTATAGGTACATCGGGTCCCTATGCTAGCCCAAATATCGTTGTAGCAATACTAAGTTATTACTTTAACTTAGAAAGAACAAATAATTTAAGTAATTGAATTTACTTAAAATTAGGCAATATTAATTATTTGAATAATGAGATTATTTAAATAAAAATTAACATTAATATTATGAGAATATTAATTGTTTAAATAAAGAGTTTATTTAAAGGGAAATTAATATAATATTTTAAGGCAAAATTAATTGTTCAAATAAGTAGCTTATTTAAACGGGAATTAATGTTAATACTATTCATTATTTAAATAATGAGTTATTTAAATGGAATTAATAATATTAATTAAATAATGATTTTATTTTATTTAATAATAAATATTAGAAAGAATTAAATACGATTGGTTTGAGAAACAAATTAGTTTTTAGCCCAAAATAATTAATTAATTGAATAAGATTTTTTTTTAACAAAGATAAACTTGGATTAAGAAGAAAGCAAAATACAATGAGAGTCAAGGGCCTTCTTAGCAAGGCAATGAGCACGAGAGTTAAGCTCTTTACGACAAAAAGGAAGAACAACTGCATCAAAAGAAAGGCGAAGAAACTTAAAGTTATTCTAAAATACATAAAAAATCACAAGGGCAAATAGAAACACCCATGAAAATATGTAACGCTTGCTTTGCATCCGACAAGATTTTAATCTTTTTGAAGCCACAGGATAAAGCATGCTCCATGGAAGCAAGAATGCAATTACCTTCAGCATGAAGAGAACTCAAACAATAAGAACCTGGAAAATTAGAAGATAGAAGGAGGGTTGAATTCATCAAAGTAAAGGTCCAGCCATATCCTGAAATAAAAGAACTGGAATTCCAAGCAGCATCACAATGGATTATAAGACCATCAAATACTTCTTCCATTGGTTGAAGAAGATTGGGAGGAGAAAGAGGTAGTAGGGTATCATAAAAATAACTCTCTCGAAAATCTAAAACAATCTTAGAAATTCCTTGAAGAATATTAGCAACAGTACCTCGAAAAGAATTATCATTTCTCATCTTCGACAACCTCCAAGACCCGGAGATAAAAAAAGTCTAACATAGAGCGATCACCAGATTTATCAACAAGAAGAGAACACATAAGATCCCAACAGGTACTAAAGTTAAAATTCTCAAAGCGAGTGGAATCAAAAGAAATAGGAGAAGTAAACCAAAAACATTTAGTAGTCTCACAAGTTAAAAGAATATGGGAAATAGATTCTACTTGATTTGAACAAATGTCACAATTAGGATTAATAGGAATTCCTCTCTTCGATAAATTCAACTTGGATGCTAAAAAACCTTTACAGGCTTTCCAAATGAAGAATTTTAATTTTTGAGGGACTTTGGCCTTCCAAATCAGATTCCAGCTTCTGGAAGATAAACTAGAGGCACTACAGTCACCATTAAAACTTAGTTTTAAAGCCTCTCTATAACCCGATTTCATAGAATAAAGTCCAGAACAATTGAAATACCAAACCAGACAATCAGGAGAATTAAATCTGCTAATCAGAGTTGATAAAAATAAGGGAACATTAACCTGATGAAAAGACTGATTTACCCTGTTTTCGTTCCATCTTAGCTGATTAGAAGTAAAAAAATCAACAACCAAAGTATCTTCATTAAGAATAGGAGAGATAGGACGAAAAGTTGAAGGTCGGGGAAGCCAAGGGTCCTTTAGATTCTTATTTGCAAACCAATTCCAACCCTTCAACGAAGGCCAGAAGCAAGAACCTTCCTTCTTGCAAGAATACTTTTCCAGCCCCAAGAAGAGATATTATAAAAAGATATGTCAAGAAAGGAAGAGTTATGAAAATATTTGGCCTTTAAAACTCTACTAAGTACAGAGTTTGGATTATGAAGAATATTCTGACCTTGTTTAGCTAGAAGGCTAAGGTTGAAACATTGGATATCTTTGAGGTTAAGCCCCCTTAACTGTTTAGATTTTGAAAGTTTGTCCCAAGAACCCCAATGAATTCCTCTCTATCATGTCTAGATTGCCACCAGAATCTTGCTACGATTGCATTAATTGTTAGGAATGGTGTCCTAGAACTTGTAATTATTTAATAAATATAATTTATTTCGAATAAATTAAATAAATAAACATAAGTTCTTTATATTATCTAGATTGATTCAATTGACGATATTAGGAATATATGGAAATATATAAATATCAAACATTCAAATAGTAAAACCCTAAGTCACTCTTATGACATCACGACTTAGTATATGAGTCATACGAGAGGATTAAAGTCGAGATGAGTAACTAAAAAGTGTCTACAGTAAATGGATAATGTTTGGGAACCTTATCCTGGAAACACTATTGATTGCTTCGCATTTTGTTTATAGACAAATGATCTAATCCTTATCATTCATATGGGTGACATGAAATGGAAGTATCATATACAATGTTGATTGTATAAGACAAGACCACGATGTTTGATCAAATTTCTCATTAGTACCGTTTACGAGAAATGATCGAACTCCTGCTTTGGGAATTCAACTAGATAAGTAACTGGGAACACATTTTCACGAGATGGAATTCATAACTTTCCTATAAATTAACGGTATCAGTGCGATACCTAAACATTTTAGGAACTTTAGGAAACTCCCTTGATGTACTGATTCGAGACATGAACAAGTGACGTCACAACTTCTATTGATCACAAAAGTATATTATCTCTATTTCGACTAAAGATAAAATTCATAAGAGAATCAGCGGGAACACAAGGATAAAAGTGGTAATTACAGGGGCAAAACAGTAAATTTAATCCACCTGTAATTATGAGGGTTCCACGTGAAGGATATGTTACAGATATTAATAAAGATAAACTAAATGGACATAACTCATCTATAATGAGGGGAGTTCAGCTATGAATCTATAGTGGAATTATTCATAGTTAAATAATAAGTAATTAATTGATTATGAGTTAATCACATAATTGACTAATTATTAAACCCATGATCTAAAAGTCCATCGGGTTCCTATGCTAGCCCAAATATCGTAGTCACGAAATCAAGTAGAAGAAATAGAAATCTTAAGTAAAGTGAATTACTTAAATAGGCAATATTAATTGTTTAAATGTTAAGTATATTTAAACGGTAATTAATATAAATATTATTAATTGTTTAAGTAATGAGTTTATTTAAACAAGAAATTAATAATGAAATATTATTAATCAGACATTATTAATTATTTAAATATTCAATATATTTAAATGGTAATTAATAATTTGAAATTAATTGGTGATTATTAATTGTTTAAATAATTAATTTTATTTAAATGAAAATTAATAATTAAATTAATATAATTAATTAATAATAAAGTATTATCAATTAAAATATTATTAATTGTTTAAATAATGAAAATTATTTAAATAGAAATTAATAATTAAATATCGTTTGATAATATTTATTCGGGAGAAAATATTAATATTATTAATTGTTTAAATAAAATATTTTATTTAAATGGTAATTAATAAATAAATTAATTAAGTTGGACTTATTAATTTAAGAGAGAGTTTCTAGCCCAACTGGATTAATGAACCCAATTGAAATTGGCCCAAAATAATTAAATAAATAAATTTGATTTATTAATTATTTACTATACAATTTTTGGCCATAATAGATAATTTGTAGGAGATAATTGTTTGAATTATATTCTATAATAATTATATAGATTTATTTACCCAAGATAAATAAAATAAAGAAAAGAAAATTCCATCTTATTTATCTATGGCATTTTCGAAATACCAAGATAAAGGAAAGAGATAATCCTCTTTTCTTTTTGTATTTATCTCCTTGGATTAATCTTAATGTGATTAGGATTCCTATTTTCCTATAAATAGGAGGCTTGGGTCATTCATAAATCACACAACTCAATTCGTAGAAATTGAAATTCTCTCTTCCTCTCCTCCCTTTTGCCATTGCCGATTTTTAGGCCTTATTTTAGGAAGAAAAATGTTTTTTATTTTTTCTAATGTCTTCTAAAGTTCGATCCCACAATCGGATTTAGCATAGAAGATCCGGTGTTACTGAGGATTTGATGCTGTAAAGAAACCTCCAACCAATTCTCCATTTATTACTCAATGTAAGTAAATCGGTTTTAATTTTTGAAAAACTAGCATGAATTTACATGTTTTATCACAAATTGCATGATGTTAATAGATCGGTAATTAAATGTTAATTAGTTTACTAAATCAAATTACGCTAGTTTAGTAAATCACTCCCTTCATTAATATCCCTACAAAGCTTGATAGGCAATTTGAAACAGCTCATGGCATAAACCGGCATGGCCATAGCCATAGATTTAATGAGGACTTCTTTGCTTGTTGAGGAGAGAAAATGTTCAGCCCATCCTTTTAACTTTCTTTCAATTCTATCTCCTGGAAAATTTGCTTTTTAGAGTTACCAAATTGAACCTCCAAGCCCAAATATGTGCCAATAGATGTAGCAGCTTTAATATCCAGAATAGACAGGGTGTCTTTTCGAATTTGGTTAGGGGTATTCCTGCTAAAGACCTAGCTACTTTTATCAATATTTACTTGTTAGCCAGAATTGTCACCATAAAGCTTCAAAATGGATTTAAGCATGAGAACTTCTTCAGTATTTACACTGCAAAAAAGGAGTGAATCATCTGCAAAAAGTAGATTAGTAATACATGGACCAGTATTGGGAGTTTGAAACCCATGAAGTCTTCCTACTCTTATAGCAACATCAATCAAGTTTGTAAGTCCTTCAGAACAAAGAACAAATAAATATGGAGATAAGGGATCACCTTGTCTGATACCCCTGCTAGGCCTGAAAAACCAAAAAGAGAACCTTTGACATTTAGACTGAAGGAAGTTGAATAAATACAAGTCATAATCCATCTAATCCATTTTTTACAGAAGCTCATTTTCCGCATTAAAGATTCTACAAACTGCCATTCCACTCTGTCAATAGCCTTAGCCATAACTAATTTTAAACCCAAACCATAATTCTTCCGAGCTCTTCGATTTTTCATAGAATGCAGAACCTCATGAGCAATGAGAATATTATCAGAAATATTCCTTCCCTGAATAAATGCAGTTTCACCATCACTAATCAAAGATGGGAGTAAAGGCTTCATTATATTGCATAAAACCCTGGATATAAATTTATAGGCAACATTACAAAGAGAAATAAGACGAAGTTGTTTTATAGAGGTAGGGCATTTTGTCTTGGGAATGAGGGTAATATTCGTGTGGTTCAGCTTTTGCAGTATATGCCCTGTGTGAAAGAAGTGTAAGGACCCGAGGTTTGATGTCGGGTAATTAGAATTGTCCCTATATTGATTTGCTTATTTAGTATTTTTTTTAACTTAGGAAAAATTATATGCTAATTATTTTGCTAAGTGTATTTTGGTTAACTAGTAATTAACTATAGTTAGTTGGAGGGGGTGAGTTAATAATTAGTTAGAATTTAAGGGTTAGTTAGTAAAATAAAATATGAGAAGGGGTTTGGAATAAAATTTGGAGGTGGAGGGAGTTGGAAGTAAGATTTGGAAGTGGAGGGGGGCTTTTGAGCAATTAGATTTAAGTTATTATTTTTAGTTTTGAAAATTAGGAATTATATAAATGAAATTAAGAGAAAAGAAAAGTAAAAAAAAAAAATTCCACTCTTCCTTTTCCTTCTCCAAGCTGTGACCCCCTCCCCCTCTTCTCCTCCACTTTTTGTCCAATTTTGCTCCATCAATTCCTTGTGTTCTTGGGGGAATTCAAGAAGTATTTTGTTGATTTATGAAAGAATCAACTTAGTGATTCATATAAGGTTCAAAGGAAACTAACCAAAGATCAAGGTAAATCCTCAACCTAGGGTTCTTATGTTGAGTTTTCTTATTTAGTGTTTAAGGTATGTTTGGGTGGGTATTCTTTCATGTTAATTTCTGGAAATTGGAGTGTGAAAGTGATGTTTAAAAGTCTTGGGTTTCATCTTTCAAACTTCTCTTAAGATTAAAAGCCATGGATGAACACTAAGCTTAACAAAACCTCCATTAATGACAATATTCTAACCTTCTAGCTTTTTACAAAATTGAGTTTTCTTGACTTTGATTGGAAGCTTGCTAATTCTGGAATTTTTGAGATGTATGTATGTGTATATATATATATATATATTACACATGAAAAATGCCTTAGCAAAACAATTCAATGAATTTATAAAAGTCCTCGTTTTTGGCCAAAAGTTCACACTAGAATTGCTTGGTTTTTGGGTGTTTTCTTAAGTAATTTTAAGAGTTTTCCAAATCTGGAAATATTGGGTGTTTATAAGTACATTTTCTACAAGGAAAACACATTGGAAGGGTAAGCTATCGAAAACATGATAAACACCCTTGTTGAACCGAAAATAAGTCATTTTTGGCTAGTTTTTGAATTTTTCATAACTAACGGGTTTGGGTTGTATATTGATTGTTTGAATTGAGTTAAATGTAATATATTATCTCAAAGAGTGTGTGGTATGTTTTATGTAGGATAAGGGGGGCAAGATCGAGCTAACGAAAGTTTTTCGAAAAGGTGAGAACATAAGAATTGAACCGTTGTGGTGGTTTGGTGCGACCATTGGTGTCGTGATTGTGGTTTCTTCTGATTGATGTGAGGTGATTTTAGTTTTTACATAGCTAGTAGTTGAACTTTTGTGTTGGAACATGATGAGGAGTTTGAGTATTGCGAAAGAGGCGAATTACTCTTGACAATTTTCAGGATATAGAACAAAATGACTACTACCTTGCCTTATTTGCGACTGGTGTTCCTTTTACATATGTTAATTGTTATACGCGTAGTATGAATTATGTGAATGATAAACGTATTGCATATAGAGAGCGAATCATTATTGCTTGGAGGAATTGTCTTATTTTTGTTTGTTGTAACGAGGTTTTGATACACGATGATATTAATAGTAAGAGTACCAATTTCTTGGCATGCCATCACATATCACTCATGCATATCATGCTATCGGTTTGTGGCCATAGGGTCGTAACCCGTGTAATGGTGTGATGGTTGTTGGACGTTACACGTGGTTGCCGTGGTGGATGTAGTGTAGCTCCGAGGCTCTGTGTGGTGGATGGCCCGGATGCTAGAGTGGTTATTACGATAACCTGGAAGACTTTGTAGAGCTATGGCTCGAGTGGTGAAAATGATAACTTGTGAAAGTGTGTAGATGTGGAAATGTGTGTTGTTTGAAAGATCGTGTGGAATGAAATGTAAAAAGGACGTTTTGTTTGATGTGATTATGTAAATGAACTTCCCACGGTTTGCTTATCATTCATGCTTATGATTCCATTGTACACCATTCACATTTACTGATAATTGTTCCTTTTGCGCATAGCATCCCGAACATTACATCACATTGATCCAATTCTTTGTTTTCGCTGAGTGTCATGCTCAAAGGTGTTCTATATCACCTTTCAGGTACTCGGAGATGTCATGGTCGAGGAGCGGCAGATGGTGCTCGTTGACGCTCGAGGGTTGGACTTTTGGATAGGCCCGGACACGCGATCCATGCTTTCTTGAGGGGGGATTTGTCGTCTCTTTTGGGTTGTTGTATTTTGCTTAAAATCTAAACTTAGACTTTTATGTATATACTACGTTTACGTAACGTTTTCTCTGGTGCACCAAACTAAAATTTGGTTCTAAACTTATGTGAAATTTTAAACCGACCGATGAGCCGATGCTGTCAGTAACAGGTTTATGTTGTATATATGATATAAAATATACGAATACTTCATGCCAAAATTTCTAATATTTTTGCAAAACCAATTGTTTTAAGTTTAAGTTCATCATTTTCGTTTGCGTGCTCGCGTCCTGGCTTTTAATTTAAGTCGGGTCGTCACAAGAAGTTTTTAACTAATTGAAAAATATCTTCTTTCAAAATATCCCAATGATCCTGATAAAAACCAGCATTCATTCCATCTGGTCCAGGAGCTTTATTTGGATGAATTTGGAAAAGAACATACTGAATTTCCAAATCAGAGACATCTTTGATCAGAGAAAGATTATTAAACTCACTAACCTTTGGGAAGATTCCATTCAAACAAGCTTCTAAATTAGAGAGAGGAGAAGAAGTAAATAATTTTTCAAAGTAGTTGATGCCTATGGCAGCAATTTCTTCCTCACCAATCTCCCAGACACCATTTTCATCTTCAAGGCCTTTTAAAGAATTGAAACGTTTACGTAATTTGACCTTTGAATGAAAAATGATGTATTTTTATCGCCTTCTTTCAACCAAAGGATCCTCGAATTAATCCTCCAAAAATGTTCCTCAAAGATCACTGCTTCTCTAATTTTATTTTCAAGAATACAGATGTTATCTATATTTGGAACAGGGTATTCAAAGTAGAAGACAGATCTCTTTTAAGCTAAGCCAAACAACCATGAGCAGTCCAATTAAATTTCTTCTTCCAATCTAATATTCCCTTTCTGACAGCTTTAATTTTTTCAACAAAATAGTAGGAATGATTGCCAACAGTTTTAACCTTCCATGCCTTTTTTATTCCTTGACGACAATTCTCATCATTTCGCCAACGTTGATCATATTTGAAATATGTTTTCTTTTTTTTTGAACAATTGGATCAAAATTAGCTAGGATCATTTTATGATCTGATCCAATAAAATCCAGATGAAACAAAACAATTTTAGGGAATAAAGAAATTCAAGACTCTGAAGTCAGTCCTCTATCAATACGCTATTGAATATAATCATTTGGTTTCCGTCTGTTAGACCATGTAAAATGATAGCCTGAATATCCCAGATTCTGCAAGTGATTATAAAAAACAAAGTTTCTAAAAGCACATAAGCTTTGAGCTGATCTTGGAATACCTCTCATCTTCTCATCCCGGAGTAATAAATCGTTGAAATCCCCTATGAGTAGAACTTGGTTGTGACAATTAATCAGACTTTTCGAGATTTCTAAAATATGAGAAACTCATAATTTGTCATCAGAGCTTGCATAAATACAGAATAAGCTCCAGGTATGATTTGAATCTTGGTCATGGACATCAGCTTGAATAAAAAAAATGGAACTTTTAATAATGGTAACAAGAACATCATCTTTCCAGAGAAGACAAAGACCCCCGCTAATTCCAGAAGGATTAACTGAATAACATGAATTGAAACAAAGAGCTCTCTTTAAACCATCCAATACATACCAACGATTCTTTGTTTCAGCTAGAAAAACGATTCCTGGAGAGTGGAGGGCAACTTGCTCCTTCAAGCTATGAACTGTCAAGGGACTCCCAATACCTTGACAGTTCCAGCTAAAGATTAACATATTGGACTTGGAGACCCATCATGCTTGGTCTCCTTGACATCAGCAGATAAGTCACCACCATAAGAAGCAACTCTGATTTGAGTAGTAGATAGAGATAGAGAAGAAGAAACCACAAAGGATGACTGGTCTATGTCTGAGTTAATCAATTTTTTCTTCTTAATTGCAAATGTTGAGGACTTAATGACATATGGAGAAGAAAGCGCCACGTGTTTCCTCTTATCTACCCTCATAGCAGGTGTCATATGCTCTATAGAGTGGGCTTTTAGAGATGGACTTAATATATCAAACTTCAAATGAGAATCAAGTTGGGCTTGGGTCTTAGAAAGATCGGTTTGATGAGAGTCCTCCACGTATGAGACATGTATGTCTATTAGATGAAATGAAGTAGCCTGCGTGTTAGTTTTTTGGGAATCTACTACCGGTTTTGATATGGTTATTTCATCTCCCGAATTTTTCTCAGTCAAAGCAACTTCCTACATGTCCCACGTTTTCCTGAATATTCCCCTCAACATAATTCTCCATCACCGACGAATTATGAATTTTTCGACCACTAGATGAAGAAGATGAAGATGTAACACCTTTAAACGGCTTGGGAAAAGTAGAAGATATACCCAATTTAGGGTTAAGAGATTTTAATCAGGGTCCAAAAAGAGTATCTTGTGTAGTAATTCCTTGTGTTTCAACTTCTAATTTCTTTAAACAACCATAAATTTCATGTCCGATGATTCCACAAAAAGCCCAAAGTTTGGGAAGACGTTCATATCAGATGTGAATCCATGATTTTTTGCCACCATTTTCGATCATGAAACCTCGAATAAGAGGTTTTTTTAACATCAACTTCAACTTTGAGACGTATAAATCCTCTTTGTGAAACTCCATCAGAAAATAATTCAGATTCTTCTATAATAATCTTCCCAATTTTACTCCCCAACATATTAGAGATAGCTTTACCTCGACAATTAAAGGGTAGCTCGTGCAGTTGAATCCAAAAAGGACATAATCCAGATAAATCAGGGGAAAAAGATAGAGTTTTGTTCCATTTATATAAAATAAATAGAAAATCTTCAAAAAGTCACGGCCTCTGATTCAAAGTAAATAGCATGGAACGAGTACACATGAAGAAAATTTGAAAAATATTATCATCCAATTCTACAAAACGAACATCCTCTTTACAATTCCAAGCTTGCAACATGGTTTTCTTTAAAGCATTTTTGTTATACTTTTTTCCTGTGATAAATTCACCAACAAGACACCATTTATAAATCTCCGGATCGTCTTCTTTGAATTCATCTGAAATAACAACTGAAATACAATCTTGTTCATTTAAATGGAGTTGTTCCATAATCTTTATGACATCGTCTTCCATTAAACACAAACTAATAAAAATGAAGAAAAGTAAGAAAATGAAAAAGGGAATAGATAGAATTCTCTCTACAACTTCCTTACCACGTAAGGACACAAAATAAGTCATGACAATTGAATAAGATTTAATGGTAATAAATATATTAATTTTTGGCTAAAATGTGTTTAATTAGAAATTATTATTTGAATTTTTTTCTAATTTTAAATACATTAATACATAATTATTAAATAAAAGAAAAAGTAAATAAATTATATATATATATATATATATATAAAAGTCAATTCCTGATGTGCATGCCCTGAATGTGAAAACATTATATATTATATGGTTTATTTCATTCAACGTGCGCTGAAGGTTTGAATTTTTATTATATATACATTTTTATTATCTTTTCTATTTATTTTATAATTAGGAGATAAAGATTTCTAATAAGATTAGGATATCATATTTTCTTATAAATATGACCATTGAGATTCACATTTTATACTATTAGAAAAGTGAAAATTATCATTTCAATTTTTGCCCAATTGTCAATTTTCCTTAGAAAAATTTAGAAATTTTTTTCTTCTTTTGTTCTTTCAGATCGATTCCCAAAAGTCGGTTTTGCTTTTGATCAGGATATAGCGTAGAAGATCTGGTGTTACTGAGGATTGATGTAGTAAAGAAACCTCCAACTGATTCTCCATTAATTACTCAATGT
Source organism: Gynostemma pentaphyllum (assembly GCA_028015215.1). Taxonomy (NCBI): domain Eukaryota; kingdom Viridiplantae; phylum Streptophyta; class Magnoliopsida; order Cucurbitales; family Cucurbitaceae; genus Gynostemma; species Gynostemma pentaphyllum. The sequence goes on along the minus strand of CM051355.1, from coordinate 67,319,682 downwards.
TAGTAAAGGTATTAATTTTCGAAAAAAAGCATGAATCTACATGTTTTTATCACAAATTGTATGATGTTAATAGATCCTAAATAAATTGTTAATTTGTTTACTAAATAAATTCCGCTAATTTAGTAAAGTAGTCCCTTCAAATTCAACCACATTTTCATTGGAGTCCTAGAAAACTCATGTTTTTCTAAGGTATCCAGATTCCTATGAACATAGGAATCTTGAGTTTTTAGACATCTTTAGATGCCCGGGTATCCACGAATTCTGCAAAACAAACATTGTTATCCTGATTTCATTATTGGTAATATGAGATTCGTGTGAAACAAACAGGGAAGAAAAAGTCGTTGACAATGTTGACGACAACTCGCTCAAAACAATTCTCGACAACTCGACGATGGCATAAGAAATATCCTATATGAAGTCTTCGACATCTCGACGATACCTAGCGACATTGACTTCATTCGACTTGTCCAATCTCTGTCAGACAACGTTATCCCTTCATCGAGTTGTCCATCGACTTTTGTCGATATTCAACAAGTTGTCCGTCGACTTTTGTCGACATTCACCGAGTTGTCCAATCAGAAATCTGCAAGTCATCCAATCTGCAAGTTGTCTCATGGCCATGGGTGAAGCTGGTTTCTGGTTTTGAGATAGAGTAGAAGAAAAAGAAAACCGAGTACAAGGAAAGGACGAGTGCAAAGAGAGAGAGAGGGTTTTGCTTAAAGTGTTTGCAACTTGCGCAGAATTTTGTGCCTCTGGCTCAAGCTCATATTCCAGATGCGGAATCACGGTTTGTGCCTCAACAAAATTACCCTCAAGATAATTTTGGCTATAGAGTTGGAGGGAAACAATTTCAGCATAATATCCCTTAATATCAAAACTTCCCTCAGGCTCAGGCTCAATTTCAGCAAAACATCCATCACAATCCAAACTTCCCGATGTCTCCCATGACCTCTCAACATGGATCTCAATCAAATGATTCATCATTTATGTATGTCCCAATCCCGATCCCTGTTCCGATGCTTGTTCAAGCTCGCAATTTGGATCATTATCCACAACGAGGGTCTATTTGTGCAAGTGATGACTCGTATCTATTGCATGTCGACAATTTTGTTCGCAATTACGAGGGTCGATTGACATGGCAAAGGTACTTAAATTGGAAATAAAATGAGAGTGATGGTGTTGTTGACCTACCGAGGTATTCATGTTGTTTTAGTCATATGAATTTTGAAGTCATCATTGTAATAAAAATGTTTAATGTGATGTGAATGTTAGATACATTTTCTCCAATTTTTCATAATTTGACAAATTTCATGCACTTATAGGTGTATATTTTCATTATATGGTAGATTATGACTTAAATACTCTACTGTGAAAGTTTCATTTATGAAGTCCAAAAATTAATATAAGTTTCCATCGTTTCCGTGTCTTTTATGAGAATGTCCGTTGAGATCGACAACTCCGTATATTTGAACCTCGACATCTTGACCGACATTGACTTTTACTTCCTTGGAAACAAATGGCCCCTTAGAGAAACCCACCATTTTCCATTAAAAAGCTTTAAAAATGTTAGATATTTGAAGATTTCAAGCCGAAAATACATAAATCTGAGAAATATCTTGTAAAAAAAATGATGGTTTTTCTTCTTCCACTCTCTTTTGCTTCTTTCCATCCATTTTTCATCATGAAATCTTAGATCTAACATGAATCTTGAATGTCTAAACGAGGAAAAACATAAATCTGTGAACCGTTTGATTTTTTTAAAATTATTTTCTCCATTTTTTGAGTTTTTATTTACTTTCTCATGAATTTTCTGGGTTTTATTGTACTTTGATGCGTTCTGTTTAAGTATAATTTGTACATTATATTCGTTAATGCTTATTTTGTACATTACGTTCAGGTTTTATAGTTTTGTATATTTCGTATGTTTTGTATATTCTGTTAACATTTTTATTTTCAAATGTAGGTTAAGCAAAAATAGTATGTATACTACGTATATTTTGTACATTTTTTTATTGCTATGTTGTATGTCTAGATAATGTATGTTTTGTACATTATATACGTTTTTTTCATGTGCTGCGAAGTGTTCAAATTAAGTATGTTACATAAATTATGTAAGTTAGCTAAATATTTACCTTTTTGTTATTTACTTTTCTTTGATGTGTTCAGTTAAGTATATTGTGTACATTATATATGTTAGTCTAAGTAGTCGTCTTTCTATATTTTAGTTTAGTATAATGTGTTCATTTAATGTATACTTTGTGTTAGGAATGGTGTCCTAGAACTTGTAATTATTTAATAATAATAATTTATTTCGAATAAATTAAATAAATAAACATAAGTTCTTTATATTATCTAGATTGATTCAATTGACGATATTAGGAATATATGGAAATATATTAATATCAAACATTCAAATAGTAAACCCTAAGTTACTCTTATGAAATCACGACTTAGTATGTAAGTCATACGAGAGGATTAAAGTCAAGATGAGTAACTTAAAAGTGTATACAGTAAATGGATAACGTTTGAGAACCTTATCCTGGTAACACTGTTGATAGCTTCGCATTTTGTTTATAGACAAATGATCTAATCTTGATCATTCATGTGGGAGACATGAAATGGAAGTATCATATGCAATGTTGATTGTATAAGACAGGACCACGATGTTCGATCAAAATTTCTCATTAGTACCGTTTACGAGAAATGATCGAACATCAAACTAAGTTTATCAACTGTGATAGATCTCAATCCTGAGTGAAATGCAGACTCCTATTTGTGGAGTTATGTTCTTTGATTCACATAGTTGAGAGCGATCTGTAAGAACGCTCAATACACTCCTGTTTTGGGAACATGACTAGATAAGTAGCTGAGAACTCATTTTCACGAGATGGAATTCATAACTTTCCTATAAATTAACGGTATTAGTGCGATACCTAAACATTTTAGGAACTTTAGGAAACTCCCTTGATGTACTGATTCGAGACATGAACAAGTGACGTCACGACTTCTATTGATCACAGAAGTATCTTATCTCTAGTTCGACTAAAGATAAAGTTCATTGAAGAATCAGCGGGAACACAAGGATAAAGCGGTGATTACACGGGGGCAAAACGGTAAATCTATCCTTTGTAATTATGAGGGTTCCACGTGAAGGATAATATCACGAGATATAAATAAAAGATAAACTTAATGGACATAACTCATCTATAGTGAGGGGAGTTCACTATGAATCTATAGTGGAATTATTCATAGTTAGATAATAAGTAATTAACTGATTATGTGTTAATCACTTAATTGACTAATTATTAAGCCCATGATCTATAGGTCCATCGGGTCCCTATGCTAGCCCAAATTTCGTAGTCGCGAAATCAAGTAGAAGAAATGGAAATTTTAAGTAAAGTGAATTACTTAAAATAGGCAATATTAATTTTTTTAACTATTGAGTATATTTAAACGGTAATTAATATAAACATTATTAATTATTTAAATAATGAGTTTATTTAAACATGAAATTAATAATGAAATATTATTAATTATTTAAATATTGAGTATATTTAAATGGTAATTATAATTTGAGATTAATTAACAATTATTAATTGTTTAAATAATAAATTTTATTTGAATGGAATTAATAATTAAAAATTAATTAATTAATAATAAAATGTTATCAATAAAATTATTAATTAAATAATGAGTTTATTTAATGGAAATTAATAATTAAAATATTTATTATTAATTATTTAAATAATGAAAATTATTTAAATGGAAATTAATAATTAAATATAATTTGATAATATTTAGTCGGGAGAAAATATTAATATTAATTGTTTAAATATAATATTTTATTTAAATGGTAATTAATAAATAAATTAATTAAGTTGGACTTATTAATTTAAGAGAGAATTTCAATCCCAATTGGATTAATGAACCCAATTGAAATTGGCCCAAAATAATTAATTAAATAAATTAGAATTATTTATTAATTATTAAGCCAATTTTCGGCCATGACATGTATTTTAGGAAGAGATAATTGTTTGAATTATATCCTAAAATAATTACATAGATTTATTTACCCAAGATAAATAAAAATAAAGAAAATGAAATAATCTCCTATTTATCTATGGCATTTTCAAAATTGCAAGATAAAGGAAAGGGATAATCTTTTTTCTTTTTGTATTTATCTCTATAGATTAATCCTAATGGGATTAAGATTCCTATTTTTCTATAAATAGGAGGGTTGGGTCATTCATAAATCACAACAATTCAATTCCTTAGAAATTCGGAATTCTCTCTTCCTCCTCTCCTCCCCTATTGCCGATTTTCATAGGCCATTGGGAAGAATTTTTTTTTCTTCTTCCCAATTTTTTCTTAAGTTCGATCCCACAATCAGGTTTCGTTTGATCGATCGGGATATAGCATAGAAGATCCGGTGTTGCTGAGGATTTGATGCTGTAAAGAAACCTCCAACCGATTCTCCATTAATTACTCAATATAAGTAAACCGGTTTTAATTTTCGAAAATAAAGCATGAATCTACATGTTTTTCACAAATTGCATGATATTAATAGATTCGAAATTAAGTGTTAATTTGTGTTACTAAATAAATTCTGCTAATTTAGTAAATCATCCCTTCACTTTGTACATTAAGTATTGTACAAATTATATGTTGATTTAAAGTTTGTTAACACTTTTTTTTCTAAATGCAAATTAATTTAATGGCACATATACTTTGTATATTACATACCTTTTACTTTTACTCAATTGTAATTACGGAATAGAGGAAAAATGTACCAAATGTACAAAAGAATTATGTTAAAAAAATGTACCAAATATACAGAATTGAATTAAAATCAAAATATGTACTAAACAGTTGAATATTAAAATAATGAAAATTTGTACATTGAATGGAAATGCAATACAAATGAATTAAAATTGAAATATGAAAATAACTAAAAGAGATTAAAAAAAAGAAAATAAAAAGTCCATAAATTATGAGTTGCCATATTGAAAAGAAAATATGAAATCATGATAATAAATATGTGGGTACATTATGAATAGAAAAAGCGATAAATGTACCAAAAGTACTATGCAATTAACAGATTTTTTTTTTTAAAATTTAATATAGAGGATTGGACAGCAACCGTACCTGATACTATCTTGTCAGTTGTAATACTAATGCACAATACAAATTTGGTTTTAAGGGTGAAATGAGAATAAAAAAAATAGAAAACCCACTATATGGCTATACAGGAATTAATTACACTAATAACCGGTTTAATTAACCTAATTACAATAATGTTGGAGATTATGATATTATTTCATTTTTACCCAAAAAACACCATTTATGGTGGTGATCTGGTGGTTTCTGATTTTATTTTTTACCATCTTACCCTTTTATCTCTCCTGATAACCATATCTTATTAATTATATATAATTTAAATTTAAAATCTATTTAATTATTTATTTTGAATTTAAATAATTCTACCTTGATTTTAGGAATTCTTATTTAATTAAAAAGAAATTTAACCTAAATATCTCTCATCTTCTTATTCTTCCTCCTCCTCCTTCATCGTATTCTTCCTCCTCCTTCGTCGACTAACGTTGAAATCAATGGCGTAGAAGTTTCTAACCGTTTGATGGCTATTTGGTGGAAGAGATGAATCAAGGGATTGGAAATCAGTCTTGGCCTACTTGCATGATGCCATATCTTTGATCAAGGATAACGGAGATAGAAAAGTATTATTGATTTTGAATAAAGAGAAATAATATGTTGAATTGAATTCAAAAATTGAGATATGTTTGATTGTTTCCCATGGCTACGATTTTTGGTCGCTTCCCAATCGTTTCCAACGCCGGAGCTCGCCTGTCGTGTCGACTCCCGAGATCTGAGTACCAATATTATCATTGGATCTGTAGGACCGAATGGCAACACTAGAAGGGGAGGTGAATAGGGTTGCTTTAAAAAAAATATAAATTTAAAAATCAAATTTTATTACAAGAACGTTTTTCAAATTGATCAACTAAATTAAAAATTAAAGCACACAAGATGTAAATTAATGAATTTGTTGAACCGACATTGTTTTCAAAAGATCGATGCAAGCAATTAAGTAACACGCAACAACTAACACAATTCAATAAAATAAAACGTGCGGAAATTAAAAAGTTTAGGGAAAGAAGACACCGAAGATTTTTATAGTGGTTCAGCAAGCCTAAGTCCACTTCCCAAGGCTCCTCCTTGAGATTTTTCACTATCACCGATTCTCTTGTGAGTGAGAACCAAGATACTAACGAAGTTCCAAGAAAATGGTATGTTCCGCTAGTACTTTTTCTATCAGTTAAACTACCAGCAAAATCCGCATCAGAATTAGCAATTAAATCTAATGAAGCATTCTTAGGATACCATAAGCCTAAATCACCAGTTCCAAGTAGATATTTAAATATTCTCTTAACAGCATGTAAATGTGACTCTTTTGGACAAGACTGAAATCTAGCGCACATGCATACACTAAACATAATATCCGGTCTACTCGCAGTTAAATAAAGTAGAGATCCGATCATACCTCGATATGATTTAATATCTACTTCTTTACCTTTTTCATCCTTATCAAGCTTTGTAGTTGTACTCATCGGAGTTTTTGCTACCTTTGCATTATCAAACTTGAATCTTTTGAGTAGATCCTTAGTGTACTTTTCTTGGTTTATGAATATTCCATCATCAAGTTGTTTGATTTGAAGTCCGAGAAAAAATTTGAGTTCTCCCATCATGCTCATTTCAAATTCTATATGCATACACTTAGAGAAATCTTCACAAAGTGAAGGGTTAGTGACACCAAAGATAATATCATCTACGTATATTTGAACTAAAAGCAAATCATTATCTTTAGTTTAATAAATAAAGTATTATCCAATATTCCCATTTTAAATCCATTATCAAGCAAAAATTTACTCAATCTATCATACCAAGCTCTAGGAGCTTGTTTTAAACCATAAAGAGCTTTCTTTAATTTAAAAACATGATTTGGATTATCAAAACTTTCAAAACCAAGGGGTTGTTCAACATAGACTTCCTCTATTATAAAGCCATTTAAAAATGCACTTTTAACATTCATTTGATTTAAAACAAAATTTTTATGAGATGCAAATGCAAGTAACATTCGAATTGATTCAAGTCTAGCTACAGGTGTAAAGGTTTCTTCATTATCTATTCCTTCTTCTTGACTATAACCTTGTGCAACTAACCTAGTTTTATTTCTAACAATATTACCGGATTCATCCATTTTATTTCGAAAAACCCATTTTGTTCCAATAACAGGATGATTAGTAGGATGGGGGACTAATTCCCAAACTTCATTTATTTCAAACTGATTTAATTCTTCTTGCATTGCATTAATCCAAAACTCATCATTTGAGCTTCTTTAAAAGGTTTTGGTTCTATTTTAGAGACAAAAACAAGATTGTTCAAAGCATTTAAAGAAGAGCGAGTTCTAACACCCGAAGAAGGATCACCTATTATTAATTCCATAGGATGGTTAGAGACATACCTCCACTCCTTAGGGAGTTCATTTTCACCTTTAAGTGGTGTCTCATTTGATGTAGGATCCACAACCTAATCCTTTAGCCTTAAATCCTCTAAAGATTGATCTAACTCATCACTAGCAATAATCTCATTAGAAGTAACAACAACAACTCATAAAAAACAACGTGCATTGATTCTTCAACAACAAGTGATCTTTTATTAAATACCCTATATGCTTTGCTAGATGAAGAATAACCCAAAAATATGTCAATGTCAGTTTTTGATTCAAACTTCCCAAGATTTCCTTTATCTTTCAAGATAAAGCATTTACACCAAAAAACTTTAAAGTAACCGATATTGGGAGTTTTATTATTAAACAGCTCATCTCTACGGGTAACCCGAGTCCCTCCACTAGCTTTTTTCGTGTCGTACAAACTTTGCGGCATCAGGTTTTCTTGTGGAGCGCATCGACGAAACCACGATGCGACCGAATCAAATCCTCTAGCAAGTAAGTTATACTGCGCTTTTATATTTAATAGTTCTGTAGCAGTAGCAAGTTGACTAACCTGACAACCTTCGTACAACGGTCGGCTCACTGTCTTCAGCAGATCGTGCATCTTACGTGCTTCCGGATTCATTTCTTCTTCAACAGCCCCTTCGCTTTCGTTGTCTACGTTCAAACTTTCGAGATAACTTTCATTTCCGCCCCCATATCCCACACCATCAAGTATCATCTGCTGCATCTGACTATACTGTTGTATTTCATTGGGTTCTTCGACGACAGCGTCCGCATTCGAGCTGCTACCCTCGTACTGTCTCGCTTCCTGTACTGCAGCGTCGAACATTTCCCTCGTCTCCCCATGATACACCCAGTGATAATAATTCTCCACAAATCCCCGACTATAAAGATGAACCTTCAAATCTGGAACCGGTATGATTCTCCTATTGTCGCATTTTCTGCACGGACATCATAGCTTTTCACCATAATTCGCGTAATGAACAGTTGTCTTGCAAAACTCAACAAACTGTTCAACCCCGGCCACGAACTCATCGCTCAAATACCCGTCTATCAAACGAATATACATCCAGTCTCTCATTTTTCTTTTTTCTTATCTTTACAAACAATGGGAGGAGGAGATTTTATAATGCATTCCTCTGCTTAATTGCGACCTTATGGTCGCAAAATTATTACCATCTGGTCGTATTTCTCCCGCCAAAATTTCCCGCCTTCTTTTACTACCAAGTGGTCACTTCCAAATGCGACCAGATGGTCACTTCCAAAGGCGACTACTTGGTAGCTTTCTTCCCGCCAAATTTATGCGCCTTTTTTTGCTACCAACGTATATTTCTAGTCTCCAAAATATGACCAGATGGTCACTTCCATAGGCGACCAACTGGTAGCTTTATTCCCACCAAAATACGCTAAATTTACGTGCCTTTTTTTGCTACCAAACTATATTTTAAGTCACAAAAATACGACCAGATGGTCGTTTTTTCAGGTGACCAAATGGTCGTTTCTTTCGCGCCATAATTTCGCACCATTTTTTTCTACCAAGCCATTTTTTAAGTCATAAAAATGCGACCACTTGGTCGTTTTTGAAGGTGACCAACTGGTCACTTCTTTCGAGCCATTTTTTATGACTCCTTCTGATTTTGGTCGTAATCTGGTCGTAAAAAAGTGGCCAGATGGTCACTTTGAGTCAACCTTCAAAAAAAGTGACCAAATGGTCACTAAAAAACTACCCCCCTTTTTTGGTCGCAAATGGTTGGTCGCATTTTGACTTTTTTTTTTTGTAGTGAGATACTTTTTTGAATCGGTGGTCAATAGCTCTTTTACCTGCCATCTTAAACTTTAGCAAACAAAATATATATTCATCTGTCTTTTAATTGTAACTTAATGTTAACACCCTCTTTTCCTTTTGATTTTTTCAAAAAACGAAAAGAAATTTTGGACAAACTTGATTTTTATGTGATTCAGTTTATGTGTATTTTATTAAAAAATATTATTGAAGAGTAAGAATTGAATTTTCTCTTTGATCAAAATGAGTTTTTATTATGAATTTTATACATCTCAAAGCTTTCAATGGTCTAATGATTCTAATCTTCATTTACAACTGCCTAATTCTGAGTTGAAGGTGTGTTTCATGCTTTAAGTTTTTTTGTGGCAACAAAACATGCTGGAAAACTTGTCTTCAGTTTTTAAATAATTAGATTTTTAGCACGTGCGATGCACGTGAAATGTTCAGTTTTTTTTGTTTATAGTAAAATATATTTATTAGTTTTGATTAACTAAATCTATATAAAATTATTTTAACATTTTCAAAAATAACATAAAATTTAACTTTTAAAAAAAAATGATATTTCTCAGACTGAGATATACTAATCTCAAATCGAGATTGGTCTTATCTCAGATCGAGATTGGAAGAATCTCTAAGAAATATTATTTTTAAAATATTTCAAAACATTTGCTATTTTTAAAATTACTCATAAAAAATATCATCTATTAGAATTTCTCTATTTCAAATTCAATTATTTTTTTGCACTAAAAAAATCAATAAACTTTTATTATCAAATAATTGGCTAACTTAATTATTATTTTTATACTAAAATAAGAAAATGGTAGCATTTTGATCATATACATGGTGATTTATAACCTTCAAAATAACTAAATTTATAATGGTTGAAACTGCACAATTATTCTCATTTAGTTATGTAACTTATGAAGTTAAATGGTTTTTGTAACGTCCCGTTATTTTGAGGTAGAATTAATTTTTTTTATCTATTATTATTCCTTTATTTATTTAATTTATGCTTAATTAGTTTAATTCCGGTAATTTAGAATTTAAAAGTTTTAATCTTTATTTGGTAATTTTATATTTCGAGTAATTATTTGAACTAGGTGTATTAATTATTATTAAAAGGCCAATTAATAATAATTAATTACCTTCTAGCCTAAATTAATTGTGTTGATTAAATTTAAGAGGTGGGTTATGTTTTAAGAGCATGGGGTAATTTTTAAAAGAAAATGAAAAGGAAAAGGGTCTTTTTGCAAATTGAAAAGTGCATCTTCAAGTTTAGGTGTCTTCTTCCTCATCTTTCATTTGGAGCAAAAGAGGAAAAATTAGAAAACACTCTCTCCCAAACCCTCTCTTGCTATAACCTCCCAAGGCCCGGGATTTTCCCATCCCTTCTCTGATTCGGGTGTTTTGGGGTGCGTTGGATAGATCGAACCCCAATCTATCTTTTGAACTAACCTTGGAAGCATTCCTCCAACTTCCAAGAGGCCTAAGGGTAATATTAGTCGTTTTTCCTATTGGGTTTTTATTTCCTCTTTTAGCTTTTTGTAAATTTGAGTTGAAATGTTCAATTCCATTTCATGGAACTTGAAGATTTCAAATCAAAGGGTTGTTTAAACTTGCTCTTGGGTAATTTTGTCTTAAACATTAAAGAGATTCACACAAACCCAAAGCCTTGAATGTAGATTTGGCCAAAATTCTTTTCTTTTCTTTTCTTGGAGTGTAGTTAAATTTTAAAGTATTTTGGTTATAACTTCTTCGTCCGAACTCCGTTTTGAACTCGTAAGGTATCAAAATCTTCGTTTTTTTCGAGATCTATCTTTTGAATCTAATTTCATAGCCATCCAAGTTATGTGGAAAACGTTATCATCAAAATACCTCTCGCCTGTTGGGGGAAAAACCGAACTTTTCCTTCGTTCGTTTCATTTTACGCATCTTTTGTTGTTTGTTTGGTAATTAATGCAATTATGATATATTTAATTGTAGGTAATTCTTGATTGCTCGCTCGATTGTTCACTTGGGATTTTGATTTCAAGTTAATTGTCAAAGGTGAGGATAAATAGAATTTTATAGTAAATTTAGAAATCAAATACTTGAACGATTTGTATGATTCGGGAGTTAAGTTAAAAATTGGAATTAAGTGATTGAGCATGCTAATTTTATGATTTTATAGGAATCAGGAGTATAGAATCGAAATTGGGAAATTATGGATTTTACATATTCTTGGAAGTTAAAGTATGGAATTATTGGGTTTAAGTATGTTATGCTTAAAGTCTGCTTACCTTATGTTCTTGGAGATTTATTTACGATATCGAGATTATCTGATTACTTTGGGCTTTTACTGAGACTAGGCCTTCCTAGCAATGGTTATCTATTGTTCTTGGAGATTTATTTACGATATCAAGATTATATGATTACGTTTGACTTTTACTAAGACTGGGCCTTCCAGCATTTGGTCTTTAGTACATAAGTCATTCAATGATTTTAGGATTTTTATGTGATCGATAAAATATGGGCTTATAACCCTACACGTTCTCATGATCTTGATTATTATTTCTCTGATGAGATGTTCTGAAATTGGTTCTCTGTTTAATATTTCTTTTCCCGCATTTCTGATTCTTTACTATCACACTTTTTGCTTGGTGATGAATAATGAGATAATGCATAGATGTAAGGGCCCAAGAGTTGTCATGGGGTAATTAGAAATTCCCCTTATAATATTGGTAAATTTTAATTTATAATTTCAAGTGTCGAAAATTATTTCTTTATTTGAATTTTTTTGTTAATTAGTGATTAACCATAGTTTATTTAACAAAGGGTGGAGAATTTAATTAAAAGGGAAATTATTAACCATGGTTAATTTAGTAAAGAGGGTTAGTTAGCAAAAGTTTAAAGGGCAAGGAGTTATTAGCAAAAGAAAAGAGGAGGAAGGGCTTCAATTAGTTGTTGGAGGTGGAAGGACTTGTGGGAAATTAGAATTTAGTTAATATTTTGATTTTGGAAAATTAAAAGCATATATGTAAAAATGCAAGGAAAAGAAAAGGAAAATGTCAAAAATTCTCTTATTTCTTCTCATCCCCAAACCGTGACCCCCCTTCCCCATTCTCCTCCATTTTTTGCTCAATTTCATCCTTCTCCAAATCCTTGTGTTCTTGGGCAAATTCAAAGAGGTTTTCGTTGATTAATGACGGAATCAACATAATAGGAAGGTTCATACAAGAATCAAGAGGAATAATCAAGATTCAAGCTAAATTCTTAATCTAGAATTTCAAGTTTTCTAGGTTTGTCCCTTGGAAGTTGCTTGAATCCTATTGTTTGGTGTTTAAGGAGTAGTTGAATGTGGGTTTTCTTAGATTTAAAATTCTGGAATTTAAACTTAAGGTGATGTTGATAAACCCTAAGAACTATTAGATTGGGAAAACTCTTAACCACCATTAATGGTGAAAATCTTAGCTTCTAGCTTTTGTAAATTTAAAAGTTTCTTGACTTGTATTGGAGAGTTCTCAATTCTGGAAATCCATGTGTTAATAATGAATTTGGGCTTTAAAGTTTATACATATTGAAAGGAAGAAGATGGAAGCCAATGGTATGTTCAAAGCTTTCAAAAACTCCATTAATGGAGGTTTTTGAAGCTTTTAGCTTTTCTTTGATTTTGAAATTTCTTGACCATTTCTTAGAGATTCTTAATTCTGAAACTTATGTGTGCCTAAATGTATATTCTTCATATGAAAAACAACTTGGAAAGGAAGAGAAATGATTTTAGATAGATTCTCAAAAATTGGCCAAGATGCTAGTTTTAAAACTTAGCTAGTTTTGGGTGTTTCTTTGATTAATCTTGATAAGTTATAAATTCTGGAAATTTTGGATGTTTATATGTATATTTTATATATGGAAGACACTTTGGGAGGTCAATTTAGTGAATTTTTGGTAAATTTCCAAGTTGACCAAAAATTGCACTTTTACTTGATTAGTTTTCTTGTTTTTGTGAGTTCTTGACTTTTATTGAAATATTATCAATTCTGGAGCATTTGGGTGTTTAAATATATGCATTTAACAAGGAAATCACCTTAGGGCATCCATCTAATGAATATGGCTTAAGTATTTTCTTATTTGGCCGAAAATTGCATCCCGAATCAACTAGTTTTGGGATTTGTATCACTAACCGGGTTCGGGGTTATTTGTGGTTGTTATGGCTGATTTGTAATGTTTATATTAGCCTAAACATATATGGGTTAACTTGTTGTAGGCCAAAGAAGAGTGGATACAATTGGAGCCAACTTTGAAGGTGAGAACATAAAGAATCGGAAGGGTGAATGGCGAGCATTCACGGGTTTTTCCAGAGTTGTTTTGAAAGGGAAATTGTGGTATTGGTGATAGTAATTCATTGAATGGTTGATAAGGTTAAGAGTGTAAGAAAATTATGGAAACGGACATTGATTCCGGTAGTGGCTAAAGGGGCCGAAATGTGGATTAGTTTAAACCGGTTCATGATTAGTAGTTGTTCATTTAAGCATGCCTATTTGCTTTATTATTATGTTCATAGTCCATGAACGAGTCATATACTGATTTGGGGCTATGATTATGCATATTTATCATGTTTTTGATTTATGCTCGAGAATTAGTTACGAAAGAGAAAATAGAGAAAAGTGTGAACGTGAACCATGTAATTATGTGAATTTTGAGCATTATGTGAGTAATGATCGAGTCATATGTATACTTGTTGTATTGTTCGGGTTATGCTTGATATATGCACTAAGGGTTAAGAGAAGTATGGTTAATACGTATAACGATTGAGTCTTATAGTACTTGGAAGAGTTTTTTTTTCTACTTGTGCCATGGAATTGAGAATTTGATATACAATGTTTACCGAAAGCAAGTATGCCCATCTCATTTCATCTCATAGCATATCATTCATGCATTTCATATTTTCGACATGTGGCCATGGGGTTGTAACCCGTGTAACGGTGTATGGGTGTTGGACGTTACACGTGGTTACCGTGGCGAAAATGTGATTAACCCGTGTAACGGTGTGTGGGTGTTGGACGTTACACGTGGCTACCGTGGAAAGGTGATGAGCTCCGGTGTGCTATGTGATAAATGGCCCGGGTGCTAGTGAGTTTGAGATAGTTGAAACTGTAATGAGTTATGGCTCGAATGTTAGTTGATCGTGTGTTTTGGGGCGTAGTTAGACGCCGGGCTTGTGATTTGATCGTGTAATTTGGGCCTAGAGAGACGCCGAGTTTTGTCATGGTGTGACATATGAAACAAAAAAAAAAGATGGTGATTATGAAATATAAGATGTGATAATGGTTTGATAAGAGTTCATGATAGCGGAATTACGATTGTTTGACACCATCTATTCATAATAAAATTGTTCTATCTTTGTACTTTAAGCATATTATTGTTGTCTATTCATTTCATTACGATCATACCGCATCACCGTTCATATTCTTTTGTTTTCACTGAGTGTCATGCTCAAAGGTGCTCTAAATCACCTTTCAGGTAATCCTCGGGGACAAGGGCGTGGAGCGGCAGGTGGTGCTCGTTGATAGCTCGAGATGGAGGCTTTTGGATTGGCTCACAGTCACGCGAGCCACGGGTTTTGGGAGTGTTGTTTAAAAGTCGTGCTTATATATTTTGGAACCGAAGTCTTGAAACCTTATGTATATATATGTTTTGTCTTGTTTACTTTTAAAACGGTGCACCGAACTTTATTTTGATTATGGTTTTGTGAAACTCTGAACCGGCCGACGAGCCGATGATTTCTGGAAAACAGGTTTACTTTATTTTGTATATGAGGTATGGAATTTACGAATACTACATGCCGAAATTTTTGATATTTTATTAAAGTAATTATTTTGGGTTGAAGTTCTTTGCTTCCACTTGCGTAACCACGACCGGCTCTTTAAACAAGCCGGGTCGTCACAATAGACTACGTGTGCTTGTATTTTCTGGTATTATTCATGGTTCGGTACATGTATCATGAGGAATGCATTGACTACGTGAGCTGTATTAATGGAGGAGATGAATAATGAGATAATATTTAGTTGTGTGAGCTAGTATTATCTGGTATTATTCATAATTGCTATGATACATATACATTCTAGACTGCTTAGACTACGTGAGCTTTGCATGTCATTGGTGAGATAACGGGATCGTGCATTGATTGCGTGTGCTTGCACCCTCGGCGTTATTCACCCAGGAGGTTCGTTTCTATAATGCATAGACTACGTGAGCTAGCATTTGATCTGTTCTATAATGCATCGACTACGTGAGCGAGCATTGGTTCTTGATAAGAAAGTAAAGGCTTCGTGGGCTTTACTTGATATTGGAGTGAGATAATGAGATCGTGTATAGACTACGTGAGCTTGCACCATCTAACATTATTCACATGTTCTATGTTCTACGTTCAACGTTCTATGTTCTATGTTCTATTTTCTATGTTCTACGTTCTACGTTCTACGTTCTATGTTCTATGATCTATGTTCTATGTTCTAAGCTCTATGTTCTTGGCTCTATGATCTTGATCTTATTCTTAGTTAAGACTACGTGAGCTTAACTCGTTCTAGATATCTTCCCTGAAAGTTAAACGTATGATTACGTGTTCTATTTACTAAGAGTTCAGGAGACTTGACTACTTGCATGATCTTCATTCTTGTTCTTTATTTTTCTGTTCTTGGGAGAATTTGTAACGTCCCGTTACTTTTGGAGGTAAATTTTTTTTATTTTAAATAAAGTATTTAAGTTTAGTTTAAACTTAGTAAATTCGATTTTAGTAGTTATTTTCATTTGAAAACATTTTTAATCCTTTTATCACTTTAAATTAGTTTCGGTGACATTAATAATTATTAACGGGCCAATTAATAATTATTAATCACCTTTTGATTCATTTAAGTTCTTCGGGTTTCGTTTTATAAACTAAATCAATTAAAAAAAGGACGTAGATGTCATTTTTCAATTTCTTAAAAAATATCTACTATTCATCTCCCTCATCTTTAAAAGTCAACTTTGGTCAAAATTTTCTTCATTTTTTTTCTCTTCTCCTTCCTTGTAGCCGTAGCCCTCTTCCTTCTTGCTCTCTCTTGGCTTTTCTTATTTACTCGGTGGATCGACGTAATTTCTGTTCCGTTGAAAAGCTCTCATCCCGAGGATCGATTCTAACCTAGCAATCGAGGTTTTCATCAATTTTCTACAAGTCTCAAGGTATGACAAAGTTTCTAAATTCAAGCTTTGAATAGCGTTCTAATGGAGGTTGAGATTGAAGTCTTCAAATTCACACACCGAAGCTTGGAGATTTCAATCGAGGAAGTCGTTTTATGCAATTTTAGAAACTTCCCTAAACTCTAAAATCAAGTTTGAGTTGAAAACCCGTTCCGTGATAATTTCTCTCACTTGACCAAGATTAGGGTGTTTTAGTTTGCTATGATTTTGTATTTTACTTAATTTTCGGAAATCGATTATCGTGTAAAACACCGAAATACGGCTACCCATTGATATGACGAACTTCCAAAGTATCCGAAAACAACCCGAAACTCCTCTAAATTGCCTAAAAGCCGAAAAATCGAACCCAAGCCCCCCTTTCCCTTGTATGGCCGAGAGCTACATAGGGTCCATTTTCGGGTTTTTAGTCGTTTTATGCATTTAGATGTCGTTTGCTCGAATTTCGGATAATTAATGATTGTTAGGTGTAATTGATTTGTAGGATTGTGATTTGATCGCGTGGTTTTGATCTTGGCACTTGGAAGCTTGAACTTCACAATCTCAGGTGAGTTTAAAATGGAAATTAGTGATTTTATGAATTATGTTTCATTACGATATTGTTTATTGAGGATAAGAGGGAAACTAACTTCTGATAGTTATTATCTTGGTTGGTGACTTTAAACTCGGAAGTGAGTGGAGTGACTTTGTGTGACGACCCGTCACTTTTAAATAAATTAAATTCAGAGAAAACAGCAGAAGTCTTTTATTTTAAGAAAAATTTGCGTGGTTTTGTTTGAAAATTGGCATGCCGAAAACCTGTTTACATCCTAATTTTCAAATCTAATAAAATCATATGGACTTTAAGTCCAAATCAGGAGTTCAAATATCTCATAACATAAAACAACATCAAAAAGCTCTCATGAGCTATTTACAAAGTGTAATTCACAAACTCTTTAAAGTTCTCAAAAATAAATACATAAACTTTACAACCATGAGTCCATCTCGAGGTCAACATCCCTCGATCACGCAGCACCACCTCCTCTCCCTCGACCTCTTGCCAGGGCATTACCTGAAATTGGTTGTAATATCATGAGCTAACAAACTAAGCCCAGTGAGAATAATAAGCATAAAAAGTAAAGATAGACCTCAAACTCGCATTCGATTTGTGTCCCATTAATCCGACACAATTTACTCCTAAACTCTTCCAAACTCTAGGTAATTCATTCTAAATTTTCCAAAGGATGATATTACTAATACTTGTAGTCAATACTCATCCATTAACATTATTATGACATAAATAAGAATAATAAATAAATCTTTACTCAAATATAACATCTCGTTTCTCTTTTTCATCTATCATATGCATAAAAGTAATGAGTACATCTCGTAGGATACGCATTCGCCATTTATGCATGAAATGAAGGTAATGTGGATTTTCACATACTATCCACCCTTATCCTTATGTATGAAGTAGCGTGGACTTTCTCATTCTATCCACCAGTACTTATGTATGAAAGTAGCGTGGACTTTTCCCGTAGTATCCACCAGTACTTATGCATGAAAGTAGCGTGGACTTTTCCCGTAGTATCCACCAGTACTTATGCATGCAAATAATGTGGATTTTTCTCATTTCCACCTTTAACCTTTCATTTTTCTTTCTCACTTTCATTTCTTTTCAATGATGCGAGATGTTATTCATATGCTTGCAAAAGTAAATAAATAAACAAGTAAATGATAAAGTAATCGAAATGAGCATAAAGTAAAGGAGCAAAGGTAAAGACATAAAGTAAAGGACATAAAGTAAATAATATGAACTCTGGACGAACGATATATCAATCGAACTCCGCTAACAATAATAAAAGTAGAATCATAACTCGAACGATTAATCTATGCCTTCAAGGATTCTAAACTTCCGACAATCCAAGGTTCTATTAACCGTTCTAAAAATACAAGTCTTGGATCTTTTAACTTCCAATGATCCAACCTAAGCTTAGAAACGAATCTAACTTAGAATCTTCTAAGATTCGACACTTTCTTTGAGAACTCCTAAGTTCTCACTTAAAGGATTAACTTCTAATCCTAAGGGCACTAACTCACAACCCTTTAATCTTAGATTCAGATTCTAATCTTAGTTTCAAACTCTACAAACCTTCACACTCATTTGATTTCTATAAATACTTTAAATCCTAACTATTCTCACCTTAATTAAAAGATGTCTTTGCTCCTAAGTCCGAAGGAGCGATCAACCACGCGGTTCAAAAACACCTACAAAAAAATTATATCATACAATCAATAACTTTACCAACTATCGATCAAACACCAACTAAACGTTCAAAACAACGAAAACTCATCAAACCCTCCCTTAGGGCTCTCAGCCCCCCCCCAATAAAATGGGTTTTGGGTTTGGTTTTCCGGCTTTTTGGCAATTTAAATACTTTTTGAGTTGGTTTTAAGCTAATTCGATATTCCCGATTTCAATGGGTATCGATAATTAGGGTTTTTGAACATTAATCCCTTTCCCGAATCGAATTTAAATAAACATTCATTCATTAATTTCTAACCCAAAATCAAACCCAAAATCAAACCCAAAAGGGTAAATTTCAAACGGAAAGGGTTTCGACTGAAACTCGGTTTTAGGGTTATGGAATAGTTTCCAAAAACACGTAAAACTACTCCCGAGTTTACAAACACCGAGTTCTACAACACGAAATCGAAGGAAATCAATGAAAACTCCATTAAAACACTATTTGGAGCTTAGGGTTTCAAGAGAAACTTACCGAGATCTCCATGGATCTCGAGAGAAACGGACAATAGCTAGGTGGAAAGTGATCCTAGACCCGAGGGCTTTCCGATGAATCCAAGATCGAGCCGATCCGTCGAGAAATAAACTAAATCGAAATTCTTCCCTTTGCTTCCTTGAACTCACGGGTTGGAGGAGAAGAATGGATGAAGATTTGGTCAATTTTTGAGTCAATGGTTCTTTTAAAGAAGAAGGCAAATAGTGACTTTAGATATTTTGCAAATTTGGAAATTACGATTATGCCCTTTTTGACTTTTAGCTTAAAAACGAATCCCGAACTTCTCAAACTATCCCAAAGGTGATTAATAATTATTAATTGGCCCGTTAATAATTATTAATACCATTAAAACGTATTTAAATAAATAAAGCCATTAAAATGAATTAAAATGAAATAAATTACTAAATTCTAATTCAAGGATAAATAAATAAACTTTAATCACTTAAATTAAAATAAAATAAATAATTTTTTTTTATCACAAAATAACGGGACGTTACACTTTGGAATTCTTATGAAATTGGAAGTTTAAGGAACTTTGAGTGGTTTGGAAGTCTTGTAAGATGAATTGAAGAGTTTTAGATGAAATTGGAGATTTAGAGAAAGTGGAAGTTTAAGGAACTTTGAGTGGTTTGAGAGTCAAAGTGGCTTAGAAGTTACATTTGAGTGATAACTCGTGTAATTCAAGTAGTTTATGTTCTTTAGTACTTTAGTATAATCTCATTTAAGTAATCTAACTTACTAAGGAACTTGATGATTGTGATATGGTAATACCATACGGGCTTAGTATGTGATATTGATCCATATGGTATACTCGATACGATGATTGTGATATGGTAATACCGTACGGGCTTAGTATGTGATATTGATCCATATGGTATACCCGATATGATGATTGTGATATGGTAATACCGTACGAGCTTAGTATATAATATTGATCCATATGGTATACCCGATACGATGATTGTGATATGGTAATACCGTACGAGCTTAGTATGTGATATTGATCCATATGGTATACCCGATACGATGATTGTGATATGGTAATACCGTACGGGCTTAGTATATGATATTGATCCATATGGTATACCCGATCCGATGATTGTGATATGGTAATACCGTACGGGCTTAGTATGTGATATTGATCCATATGGTATACCCGATACGATGATTGTGATATGGTTATACCGTACGGGCTTAGTATGTGATATTGATCCATATGGTATACCCGATACGATGATTGTGATATGGTTATATCGTACGGGCTTAGTATGTGATATTAATCCATATGGTAAACCCGATACGATGAAACTGGGATGGTAACAAAGAATGCTAGCATTATTGTTACATATACTCATTAGAATGGATAAAAGACTTAGTAATAACCGGTACTTTTACTTTAAGTCTTATTATCGTTACTTTACAAGAAGCATGTTATGCATTGTTGATTGTGTGGAATTTGGAATGTGGAATGGGTAGTAAAAGTGAAATATAGGCCTTTGGACACAATTTCTGGTATGGAATTTGGATTATAGGATTACTTGCTTTCATTTTACTCTCACTAGCATTTTTATGCTAATGTTGCTACATTTACAAATTTTTCAGGTAACACTCGTGGTATAGGACGAGGTAAAGTAGGTGGCGCCGTGTGACTCTTTGCGATGATGAATGGACAGGAACACAACTGGATTTGGGTGTAGCATTCTTGAATGCTTACAAACATTTCATCACTTTTTCTTATGTTTCATTTTGAGCTCGATGGAGCATTTGTATAATTTGTATATGTTTTTGAACTTTAAAACTTTCTCTAGAAGTTTCATCATAGTATGGAATGCGCATTCCACGTTTATTGCTTTTTCTGAAAATTGGGATGTAAACAGGTTTTTGGATAATCCGATTTTTAAACGAACCCATGCCGTTTTTCTGTAAAAAATCAAGTCTTTCGTTGTGCATTTGAATCAAAAGGATTTTACGATTTTTGGGTCATTACAGTTGGTATCAGAGCCTTTTTGGTTCTGTTGACCACATGCATCGCATGTTTTCATGGTTTGATTTTTTTCTTGTCCAATCATTGTTCGAGGTCAACGACGTCAGGTATCCTTAGAACCTTCTCTTTTGACAAGTGTAATTGTAGTTTTGCCATTCCTTTCCTATTATCTTATGAGAGGTTTTTCTGATTGTGATTTGAGTATGCCTCCGAGGACAGTGACACCTAGGAGTGGTCGGAGCAGAGTACCGGTTGGGGTACGAGGTAGAGGTCGGGCGAGGGCAGTTACACCGCCACCCCCTCCACCTGTTTATCGGGAGGATGAGCCTCCAGTTGATCAGCCACCTAGTCATGGTCGTAGTATCACCATTTCTGAGGAGTACTATTTAGACCTGTTCTGAGGTGGTGGACATGCTGGTCAGGATATACCGCTTGTTAGAGTACCTGCTCCAGGTGGTAGACGACTGGTATCTGCGATCTCGCAAAAACTTTGAAAGAATATATCAGGTATAATACTCCTGAGTTTGATGAGACATCTACTGATCCTGCAGTTGCTGGAAGATGGATCACCAGAGTAGAAAGGGTACTTGAATTCATTAAGTGTCCGGATAATTTGAAGGTCCACTGTGGGACCTATTCGTTAGTAGATGATGCTTTATACTGGTGGAAGGGTTTATTCCGTACTCTCAGCCCTGAGTTACAGGTTAGTTGGGAAATGTTCAGGGAAAAGTTCTATGAAAAATACTATCCAGAGGATACACGAGATCAGTTAGAGATACGATTTCTCACACCGCAGGACAGGGTGATAGATCTGTTGTGGAGTATGAGAGAGAGTTTGACAGGTTGTCAAAATTTGCTACAAAATATGTTACTGATCCTGAAAGCAAGAGGAAAAGGTTTATTGTAGGTTTTAGAGTAGAGCTACGAGGGCAGGTACGAGCTTTACAGCCTGCTACGTATGCTGATGCTCTAACTGCTTCTTTGGCCTTAGATATTGGCGATTCTGAGAAAAAGGCCAATGAGATTGTTGCACAGACCTCTTCTGGGAAGAGGAAGGCTATGGACGACCTTCCCGGTCGAGGGACACAGCCACATAGACAGGCTCCTGGTAGGGGCAAGGGACAGACAGGACTGCAGTTCCATTCAGGTAAGTCTAGTTATCGGGTCCCTTCTTTGCCCTATTGTCCTGATTGTACTGGGTACCACTTAGGTCAGTGTTATGTGAAGAAGTGCTTCCAGTGTTGACAGGTCGGGCATGTTAGACGATTTTCTCCTAGTTTACAGACACCACAACAGCGTGGGAGTCAGGGTCAGAGTTCAGGACAAGGTCAGAATGCTGGATAGGGTCAGGGGCGAGGTCAGACAGGTGGTAGAGGCCAGGTTAGGCCTACTCAGCAGCAGAGAGCACCACCAGCCGTTCAGGCACAGCCCCAGACACGACAGCAGGACGTGACTTTGCCACTACTCGAGAGGATGCTGAGGCATCTGGTACTGTTGTTACAGGTACTTTGTCAGTATTAGGGCACTCTGCTCTTGTATTGTTTGATTCTGGGGCTAGGCACTCATTTATTTCTGCTGAGTTTGTTGAGTCTGCTGCCTTTGATTCTGAGCCGTTAGGACATGAGTTGCATGTTACTACTCCGCTCGGAAAATCTGTGATTGTGGATAGAGTGGTTTATACTGATGATTTATGTATTATGGGTTGCTTTCTGCATGCTATGTTGATTGTGATGCCGATGTATGACTTTGATATTATTTTAGGTATGGATTTGCTATAAGCCAACCACGCCAACATCGGTTGTAGTGAGAAAGTGGTAGACTTTGTTGGTCCATGTGGGACTAATTTTCGATTTCATGGGACCCGAGGTAGGGTGACACCTGCAGTTATCTCGGTGATCTAGGCTAGAGCACTTTTGAGTGACGGTGCTTGGGGTTACTTTGCTAGTGCAGTGGACACATCTGTTAGTGTGACTACCTTAGCTTCCGTACCTGTTGTGAGGGATTTCATTGATGTCTTCCCTGATGAGTTACCTTGTTTTCCACCAGTGAGGGAGTTAGACTTCCAGATAGAGGTGATTCCTAGGACCGTTCCATTGTCCAAGGCACCTTATCGTATGACACCAGCTGAACTTAAAGAGTTGAAAAGGTAGCTGCAAGAACTTTTAGACTTGGGGTTTATACGCCCAAGTGTATCACCTTGGGGAGCTCCGGTATTGTTTGTGAGGAAGAAAGATGGCTCAATGAGACTATGTATTGATTATAGGGAGCTGAACCGAGTCACAGTGAAAAACAAGTATCCTTTGACCAGGACAGAGGACTTGTTTGATCAGCTGAGGGGAGCTACTGTCTTTTCGAAGATAGATCTTCGATCAGGATATCATCAGTTGAGAATTAGAGATGAGGATATTCCCAAGACTGCCTTCAGGACATGTTATGGTCATTATGAGTTTGTTGTCATGTCTTTTGGCTTGACTAACGCTCCTGCGGCCTTTATGGACCTGATGCATACAACATTCAAAAGGTTCATTGACTCCTTTGTGATAGTATTTATTGATGATATCCTTGTTTATTCGAGGATTGAGGAGTTACATGCTATACATTTAGAGAAGGTGTTATTGACTTTGAGAGCTCATAAGTTGTATGCGAAGTTCTCTAAATGTGAATTCTGGTTGATGGAAGTGTCTTTTCTTGGGCATGTAGTATCTAGTAGAGGGATTTCTGTTGATCCTTCTAAGGTGGAAGCCGTTAGTGGTTGGCCCCGACCTACTAATGTGGCTGAGATACGGAGTTTTCTTGGACTTGCAGGTTATTATAGATGATTTGTGCAAGATTTTTCCAAGATTGCATCCTCTTTGACTCATTTGACGAAAAAGGTGGTTGATTTTGTGTGGACCGATGAGTGTGAAAATAGCTTTGAGGAGATTAAAAGGCGACTTGTACGGCCCCGTTTTAGTATCACCTGATGAGTCGGGTGATTTGACAGTGTATACAGATGCATCCAAGAAGGGACTGAGATGTGTATTGATGCAGCATGGGAAGGTAATAGCTTATGCTTCTCGGCAGTTAAAGGAGTATGAGAAAAAGTATCCGACTCATGATTTAGAGCTAGCAGCGGTGGTACATGCGTTGAAAATATGAAGACATTATTTGTATGGTGAAAAGATTCTGATTTTCACCGACCACAAGAGTCTCAAATATTTTTTCACTCAGAAAGAGCTAAATATGAGACAAATGAGGTGGCTAGAACTTGTGAAAGATTATGACTGTGACATACAGTATCATCCGGGAAAGGCCAACGTAGTTGCCGATGCACTTAGTTGAAAGTCATCACACTTGTTTACTTTGAGTACTTTTCCGCTGAGGCTTAGATGGGAGATGGAAAGAGCTGAGATAGCCTTTCTTACAGCTGAGGTTATTGTGAGTTTGGCAAGTTTGACTGTTGGCCCTACTCTGAGGTAGAGGATGATAGATGCACAGCGGGGTGAAAAGCACTTGGCTGAAGGTTTTCGTGACGCAGAGTCTGATTTACCTAGCCATTTTACTTTCTCCACTGATAATGCTTTGATGTATCATAGGAGGCTGTGTGTGCCTCTAGAATTGACTTACAGAAAAAAGCTGTTGGAGGAGGCTCACAGTTCTATATTTTCTGTGCATCCAGGTAGTACTAAGATGTACAGGGACCTGAGATAGCATTATTGGTGGCCTGGGATGAAACGTGAAATTGCTGACTTTGTTAGTAAGTGTTTGATTTGTCAGCAAGTGAAGGCTTTGAAGAAGAGTCCACCTGGCTACCTTAACCCTTTGAGTGTGCCTGAATGGAAGTGGGAAGAAATATCGATGGACTTTATTAGTGGTTTGCCGAGAACCGCGAAGGGTTATGACACCATTTGCGTGATAGTTGACAGGTTGACTAAGAGTGCACATTTCATACCAGGGAAGATAACCTACCCTGTTGAGACATGGGCACAATTGTACTTGAAAGAGATTGTCAGACTTCATGGTGTGCCGGTCAGGATTGTTTCAGATCGAGACACCCGCTTTGTTTCGAAATTCTAGCAGAGTCTGCATACTGCTATGGGCACTGGCTTAGATTTCAATACTGCTTTTCATCCTTAGACAGATGGTCAGACCGAGAGGGTCAATCAGATTCTGGAGGATATGCTGAGAGCTTGCGCTCTAGACTTCGGTGGTAGTTGGGATACTCAGTTGTATCTTGTTGAGTTTGCTTATAACAACAGCTATCAGGCTACCATCGACATGGCACCTTTTGAGGCACTTTACGGTAGGAAGTGCAGATCACCGGCTCATTGGGATGAAGTTGGTGAGAGGAAACTTCTGGGACCTGAGTTAGTGCAAATGACTAGTAATTCTATTGCTCTTATCAGAGAAAGGATGAGGGTGGCTCAGAGTAGACAGAAAAGTTACGCTGATAAGAGGCGTAGTGCGCTTGAGTTTGAGGTTGGTGACCACGTATTTCTGAAAGTGGCACCCATGAAAGGGGTGATGAGGTTTGGAAAGAAGGGCAAGTTGAGCCCTCGATTTATAGGCCCTTTCGAGATCCTGGATCGGATTGGGTCAGTAGCTTATCGATTGGCCTGCCACCGGGCCTTGTCGGTAGTTCATAATGTATTCCATGTGTCCATGCTTAAGAAGTATGTGGCTGACCCTTCGCGCATATTATTGATTATGAGCCAGTGACTCCGGATGCTAGTCTATCTTACGAGGAGGTACCAGTTGAAATTCTAGCTACGGAACAAAAGGTGCTGAGAAATAAAACGATAAACTTGGTTAAAGTCCTTTGGAAGAACCAAGTATCGGAGGAGGCTACATGGGAACGTGAGGATGAGATGCGGGCAAAGTATCCTCAGCTTTTCACGTAGGGAGCCTACTTTTCGGGGACAAAAAGCCCTTTTAGGAGGGTATAATGTAACGTCCCGTTACTTTTGGAGGTAAATTTTTATTTTATTTTAAATAAAGTATTTAAGTTTAGTTTAAACTTAGTAAATTCGATTTTTGTTGTTATTTTCATTTGAAAACCTTTTTAATACTTTTATCACTTTAAATTAGTTTCGGTGACATTAATAATTATTAACGGGCCAATTAATAATTATTAATCACCTTTTGATTCATTTAAGTTCTTCGGGTTTCGTTTTATAAACTTAATCAATTAAAAAAAAGGACGTAGATGTCATTTTTTAATTTCTTAAAAAATATCTACTATTCATCTCCCTCATCTTTAAAAGTCAACTTTGGTCAAAATTTTCTTTCTCTTCTCCTTCCTTGTAGCCGTAGCCTTCTCCCCTCTTCCTCTCTCTCTTGGCTTTTCTTATTTACTCGGTGGATCGACGTAATTTCGGTTCCGTTGAAAAGCTCTCATCCCAAGGATCGATTCTAACCTAGCAATCGAGGTTTTCATCAATTTTCTACAAGCCTCAAGGTATGACAAAGTTTCTAAATTCAAGCTTTGAATAGTGTTCTAATGGAGGTTGAGATTGAAATCTTCAAATTCACACACTGAAGCTTGAAGATTTCAATCGAGGAAGTCGTTTTATGCAATTTTAGAAACTTCCCTAAACCCTAAAATCGAGTTTGAGTTGAAAACCTGTTCCGTGATAATTTCTCTCACTTGACCAAGATTAGGGTGTTTTAGTTTGCTATGATTTTGTATTTTACTTAATTTTTTGGAAATCGATTATCGTGTAAAACACCAAAATACGGCTACCCATTGATATGACGAACTTCAAAAGTATCCGAAAACAACCCGAAACGCCTCTAAATTGCCTAAAAGCCGAAAAATCGAACCCAAGCCCCCCTTTCCCTTGTATGGCCGAGAGCTACATAGGGTCCATTTCCGGGTTTTTAGTCGTTTTATGCATTTAGATGTCGTTTGCTCGAATTTCGGATAATTAATGATTGTTAGGTGTAATTGATTTGTAGGATTGTGATTTGATCGCGTGGTTTTGATCTTGGCACTTGGAAGCTTGGACTTCACAATCTAAGGTGAGTTTAAAATGGAAATTAGTGATTTTATGAATTATGTTTCATTACGATATTGTTTATTGAGGATAAGAGGGAAACTAACTTCTGATAGTTATTATCTTGGTTGGTGACTTTAAACTCGGAAGTGAGTGGAATGACTTTGGAATTCTTATGAAATTGGAAGTTTAAGGAACTTTGAGTGGTTTGGAAGTCTTGTAAGATGAATTGAAGAGTTTTAGATGAAATTGGAGATTTTAGAGAAAGTAGAAGTTTAAGGAACTTTGAGTGGTTTGAGAGTCAAAGTGGCTTAGAAGTTACATTTGAGTGATAACTCGTGTAATTCAAGTAGTTTATGTTCTTTAGTACTTTAGTATAATCTCATTTAAGTAATCTAACTT
Source organism: Gynostemma pentaphyllum (assembly GCA_028015215.1). Classification (NCBI taxonomy): domain Eukaryota; kingdom Viridiplantae; phylum Streptophyta; class Magnoliopsida; order Cucurbitales; family Cucurbitaceae; genus Gynostemma; species Gynostemma pentaphyllum. The sequence goes on along the minus strand of CM051355.1, from coordinate 67,292,012 downwards.
ACTAAGGAACTTGATGATTGTGATATGGTAATACCGTACGGGCTTAGTATGTGATATTAATCCATATGGTATACCCGATACGATGATTGTGATATGGTAATATCGTACGGTCTTAGTATGTGATATTGATTCATATGGTATACCCGATACGATGCTTGTGATATGGTAATACCGTACGGGCTTAGTATGTGATATTGATCCATATAGTATACCCGATAGGATGATTGTGATATGGTAATACCGTACGGACTTAGTATGTGATATTGATCCATATGGTATACCCGATACGATGATTGTGATATGGTAATACCGTACGGGCTTAGTATGTGATATTGATCCATATGGTATACCCAATACGATGATTGTGATTTGGTTATACCGTACGGGCTTAGTATGTGATATTAATCCATATGGTAAACCCGATACAATGAAACTGGGATGGTAACAAAAAAGGCTAGCATTATAGTTACATATACTCATTAGAATGGATAGAAAGACTTAGTAATAACCGGTACTTTTACTTTAAGTCTTAATATCGTTACTTTACAAGAAGCATGTTATGCATTGTTGATTGTGTGGAATTTGGAATGTGGAATGGGTAGTAAAAGTGAAATATAGGCCTTTGGACACAATTTCCGGTATGGAATCTGGTTCATAGGATTACTTGTTTTCATTTTAGTCTCACTAGCATTTTTATGCTAATGTTGCTACATTTACAAATTTTTCAGGTAAGACTCGTGGTAGAGAACGAGGTAAAGGAGGTGGCGCCGTGTGACTCTTTGCGATGATGAATGGACAGGAACACAACTGGATTTGGGTGTAGCATTCTTGTATGCTTACAAACATTTCATCACTTTTTCTTATGTTTCATTTTGAGCTCGATGGAGCATTTGTATAATTTGTATATGTTTTTGAACTTTAAAACTTTCTCTAGAAGTTTCATCATAGTATGGAATGCGCATTCCACGTTTATTGCTTTTTTCGAAAATTGGGATGTAAACGGTTTTTTGGATAATCCGATTTTTAAACAAACCCATGCCCTTTTTTTGTAAAAAATCAAGTCTTCCGTTGTGCATTTGAATCAAAAGGATTTTACGAGTTTTGGGTCATTACAGGATTGCATGACCTTATGTTCGAAAGTCTGTTTGGGTAGTCAAGAGACAGTAGGATTCATTGGACACAAATCCAGGATTGGATTTGGGATCTAAAATTACTTTCTATTCAATTTATCTTCACCTGGGTTTCCCGCTCATTATATTACATTTTCAGGTACGGGATGCGGTCGTGGTTGTGGAGTTGGTGCAGCATGATTCCTTGATCGATGACGATGGATGGACTTGTCGGTTTAGTCTATGGACTTGTTTTTATCTTTTAGTCGTTTCACCTTGGTTGTTGAGCTCTTTTGAGCATTACTACTTCTGTTTATTTGGTTTTAAGGATTTCCCGGATTTATGAGTTATCTTGCTTTATGTTCGAAACTTAAAAAGGGAAGCGCTTCCCATATTTAAATGTTAAAGATTTCGGATTTTATTTTGAAATGAAGGATGATATTCTTCGATTACAGGTTTTAAAATGTTATTTCAAGTCTTCCGCTTGCACTATTATTAAATTCTAATTTTAAAGAGTCGGGTCGTTACAGTTTTGGTTATATTTGTTCTCTCACCCATCTTATAAATAAGAATTAAATATTATAACTTGAAGAGTCATATAGTACGACGTCTTATTGATTAATATGCGTACAATTTATATTATACCATATATTAATTGAAAAAAATAAAATCATACGAAGAGAACCAATAAGAGATATTATCAATAATTACAAAATAGCTAAACAAAGTCACAATCATTCTTAGTTCTTACTTCAATTTAAAAATAAACTAAAATGTAAAATAATTCACTACAACACAATACATGGAGTAGGTATCTATTTAACAAATAGAATTGTCAGTTTTCTCCATTCAAGATACCAACATTTTTGGGTGCATTAAGAAAATATTCAAATCTTGTGAGCTTGAGCGAGTAGACTAATCTCATTTAATACCCGTTTAATATAATTTTTTTAAAGTGTTTAAAAGTGATTTTAAATAAAGAATATTAAAAACATATTTAACCACTTATAAAAGCTATCCCAATCGAGATTTTTGTCAAGGACTAAGAAGACAAGAAATATGAGGTAGAATTACGCCTATTCAACAAAAAAAATCATGGCTTACAAATGAGAAATTCATCCCAAATTAAGAGAGAAAATCTCTCAAATGTCTAAATTCTTTAAAAAGATAAAGTTGACAAATAAAACCTAGAAAGGCTCTATATAGCCTTACAAAAACCAAATAACAACTAATGAAAATAAATTAATATAATATAATAATCTAAAGCACCCTGCATCAAAAGCGTTCTTTAAATGTTAAAGTGAATAATTTTCCACCAAGAAATTGAAGAGAAACCCATTGAGATAGCAAGTTTTTATCATAAGGAGTGTGAGAATCAATATCAAAAGCTGAGTGAATGCATTTTTTCACGGCAATAAGTTGATTTTCCATTTTTCGATTCTCAAGAATTGCCCTAAACTTGTACCCCCCAACCAATAATTTGGCTCTTCATTAAAAAAAATTCGCTTTGATTTATAGCCAAGAAAAAGGGAAGCGGAAGAGTTTTGTAAACGTTTAATCCATAAACAAAACTACATATTACCAATTCACAATAAGAATAACCGATCAAGAATATCAAAAGGAACAAATAAGTGTGCAATAATTACCAAAGAAATTTTTTAACCTATTTCATCTTTCTATCAACGTGGAAGTTCACATGATTTTTTAATTGATAATGTTAATTAATTAATATAAGATATAATACATTTTTAAAATTAATTAATCAATTGATGATGGTAATCAATTACTATAATTGGCAAATTTTATAATTTATCAATGGGGTACAGTAGTCCAAAAATGATTCCCCAACATCCTCACTTTTAAGATATTAAAGATTTTTGCTTCTAGTTCATCTTTAATGCTACCTAGCTTTAATGGGGTTTCTATTAAATTAATGTGGTTAGATCATGTCACTTATCATTGTTATCCTAAGAAGCACGTCTATGTTAGACATTGACCTAACTAGATTGAGGATTTTTTTTTTCCAACAACACAATTTGTAGTTTATTTAGCTCAAGTTTACCATTATGATTATAATATAAGAGCAATGTCATAAATCCTTGCCTAATTTCTCCCTATCGTAAGGATTCAACAAATTGAGAAGAAGCTACACTAGGTTCTCTTTTCTTCCTTCTTCCTATTTGATTGTTTGAAATTTAATTTGGATTATACATTTTTCAAATATGACTATATAATGATAGAAAAATATTGTATTCTTTAAATGTTAAATGTAAGTTTAAGTTTCTGTTTGAATTTGGATTTGTTCTTTTACATTGAATGACAGCTTTTGTATGTTTAAACAATTAAAATTTGGTTTTATTTAAGATGTCTTACTTGCAAGTGTTATAATTTCAATTGGAACCATTTAATCATTTATGTGATACTTATGGGGTTTTTTTCCGACATTTGTTTCTTTCCTTCTTTAGTTATTTTATTTGGGAGGGGATTTTCTGTTTTTATTTAAAACTTATTATAAATTCACGTTTTGGATTGTAGACCCCTAATTTTGTCCGGTATCATTTAAAAATTAGAATTTTCTTTTTTTTTTTAAAAAAATAATAATAATAAGAATAGAAATAAAAATAAAAATGACCAATTTATTTTTTAACACATCTTTTTTAATTATGTTAATCCAAAGTTGTTTCTAATAAAAGTGTGTGTTTTTAAAAGATTAGATATAGTGGAAAAGTGGAGAAGATAGGAAAGTGAGGTGGAAATTTAAGGAAAATAATTTTGTTAAAAAAAGAGGATAGTTTTGAAAAATTAGATGAAAAGTGAACAATGAAAGAATTGGAAAAGAGTGTAAAATAAGTCTTGCTAAAAATAGGAAAAGTTATGGATAAAAATTTGGTTAAGCTAAAAGAAGATTTAAAAATTAAAATGAAAATGGATATTAAATTTTAATTTTATTTTGGGCAAAAAGAGGGGGAGATGATATTTTGAATTCATAGACAAAAGAGGTAGGAAAAAAGAGGGGGGAAGAGGATAGGAAAATATTTTCAAAAAAATGGCTAAAAATGGAAAAATACAAAAAATTAAAAATTAATAAAAATTAAAATTATAAGAAAACCTAAACCTTAACTTACCTCTATAAATTCATCTTATTCTCACATTTTTAAAAAGGGGGAGGAGGCCCCCAATTTTATTTAAAAAAAAAACCATTCACCTAATCCCCAGCAGAGTCGCCATCTGTCGCTACCCCCTCGAACGACGTGGAGCGGCCTACCCTCTCTAAAAAAACACGCATGTCCTTTTCTAACCTGACAAAATGATAAAAGAAAAGAACAAGAAAAAAAATAGGAGTCGCCACCAATCATTGGTTTTGAAAGGGGTGTTAATGGTCACCCGAAAAAGACAAAAATAAAATGGTCTGCGAATTTTAAAAAAAATATTCGGGAGTTTATTCATATTTAGGGAAGGTATTAACACCCTAAACATTCGTTTTAAAAACGATTACTGTTTTGGTTATTCTCTTTTATGTCATTAAAAGCTTTTACTTAAACAAAATGTTTTTATTTTATTTTGAAATATCCCACATATGTTTAATCAATATCACTAATTACTTTAATGATATTGTTAAATAATTGTGAGCGGCATGAAGCCATTAGGAAAAATGTTTTTTTGTGTTTATTTTATAATGTCTCATATTTATTTGATCACATCATTAATCATTATAATGATATGAATAATTTAAATATGAGTGGCATAAAGCCATTAAAAAAAATGAAGTCTCGTATGCTAATCCAAATTTGTTTCTTCATTTTCCGAGTCAAAAAAATTCTTCATTTTCACTCTCCATCTTGATGAAGCAGAAGCAGAGACAGGAAAAATAAGAAAAAGAAGAAGAAGCTGAGGAAATGAAGTAATTTTTCCCCTAATACCCATTATAGAAAACCCCTGATTGCAGAATAATTCCATAAAATATGGGTCGGGCTAGCTTTACCCAATTCATTCAAGTTTTTAATTATTTAATAAAATTTTCCATAAACTGTAATTGCATTTTTTTTAATGAATTTAGTTTTAAATTAACATTTTATTATTATTATCTTTTGTTTGATTATTTTTAAAAGTATAACTTTAAAAGATATAACCTAAAATGGAGAAAAAGTTAATTCAATAAAAATCAAACTTATTTTCAATTTTTTAAATTTCAAATTTAACTTTATGTATTATTTTTGAAGGTTTGTTTGATTATATTCAATTTTTAAAAAATTGAACTTAAAACTATATAAGCTAAATTGAACTTAATTGACAATATTTTATTATTGATGTTATAATAGATAAATGTCTTTTTAAAAGTAATTTGTGAGCGGGCATCAAGCCGGGCCTCATTGGGGCTCTATGGATAAAGCACGTAGGTCAAGCTGAACACTAAATATGTTATCTTGATCCAACAAATACAATCATGATGAGAAATATATATATTTTGACTTTATACACGATTTACTGGCTCAACTTTTGAAAATTCCATCTACTATTTAAAATAATATCTCAAAAAATAATTTTTAAGAGCCACAAAAAAAAGCATTTGTTGCAATGAATACATAGAAATAAAAAGAGAGCAATTGATAAACGGAAAGATTGTGATCTCTCTCCCTCTCTTTGTTTTCCTCAAAATTTTGGCAAATAAGAATATCATTTCAATATTATTAATTTATTTGATTATAAAATTATTTTCAATAAATTGATCATTATATGACATGCGGTATGAATGATACAATTTATGAAGCATAGGTTTGAATCACGTGCAACGCAAGTTCAAAACTTATTAAAATGTTTTGTAATAAAATCTTAATCAAATTCGAAATTGAGGTAAATTTTAAAGAAATTTCAATCGATGATATTTTTTTAGCTTTTTCAAAAATAACAAATGTTTTGGAGTATTTAATAAATGACATTTTTTAGAGATTCCACTTATTTATGAGATTAGACCAACAAGATCTTAATTCACATCATCTAAAGGAAATTTTTTTGTTGAAACTTCATGGGTTTTTGAAATGAATTTAGTGGGTTTAATTGAAGCTTTGTACATGTTTTTCAGGTGGCTGAAAAATAAGATTGAATTATTCTACTTATTTCTTTAATTGCAAATAATCACCATGAATATATACCAAAATTATGATAACAATAACGGAAATTAGGGAAGAAAAATAAATAGTAGACATAATTGAAAATATTCTCAAAGAATAGCAATAAAGTGGGAAACAAATGATTATCCATCATTCTACACATATTTTAAAATATTTGCTATTTTTTAGATTAAAAAAAATATCATAGGTTGAAATTTCTCATAAAAAATTACTTAAAACATGTTTGTACACAAATCAATGACCAGAATTTTATCCATGGCAGTAAGCAAATCAGAAAAAATATATATTTATATAATATGAAGTCTTAATCACATGAAAAAAAAAACTAACTAATTATATCCATGGCAATCAATGACCAGAAATTTGGAATTTGTGATATGCTAAAGTGATGATGTACAGATAACATAGCAATTGTAGTTGGAGAGTATCGAGTTCATGGGTTTTTTCGTAGGCTATGGTGAATATGGTTTCGGTGAAACCAAAACCACTCCTAATACCAAGGACTTTCTCACCTAATATAGAAGTGTGAATCAAAGCAAATGCCCATAAGACAGATATAATGCTTTGAGGGAGTTCATTTGAAATTATGGCAACAAGCGCAGAAAGAATCGCACCGAAATAAATTTGAAGTATTTGGTATTGGTGTTTGATAAAAGGAGTGTACCACTCCTCTCACAAACACCAACAATGAAAGACACAAAGAAAGTTATCCCGAACAGGATAGAGAGTGAAAGAAATTGAATTTGAAAATGAATTTGGCAGATCCATTAGTTTAATGGTTAGATATAACTGGGGAATTGATATTATCAAAAACACAGCCCATCTAATTTTCCCCTTTAAGAACCTAATCACATTACCTTACAACTTCTTCAATTTCTCCATAAAATGCGTTGTTTGAGTTGAAAAACTCTTCCATTTCAATCTCCATTTTGATGAAGCCAGAGGAAGAAGCAGAAAGCAGAGGAAGATGAATCCATTTTGATAAGATTTTCTATTACCGATTATGGAATTATTCAGAATTGTAACATTTTCCATAAAGAGTGAGAGAGGGGGAGAACATTTTCCATATGATATTGCCAATCAGAAACATTGTTAGAAAACAATGTACATACAATGTTTTATTAAAAACTTTTGGGGGCCATGGCCCCCCTTAGTCCCGCAATAGATCCCCATGGGTATTATCATATCCACCCTATCAATACTACCAATTCTTTAAATCTCATAATTTTTTGGGATGATAACAATAACGGAAATTAGGGAAGAAAAATAAATAGTAGACATAATTGAAAATATTCTCAAAGAATAGCAATAAAGTGGGAAACAAATGATTATCCATCATTCTACACATATTTTAAAATATTTGCTATTTTTTAGATTAAAAAAAATATCATAGGTTGAAATTTCTCATAAAAAATTACTTAAAACATGTTTGTACACAAATCAATGACCGGAATTTTATCCATGGCAGAAGCAAATCGGAAAAAATATATATTTATATAATATGAAGTCTTAATCACATGAAAAAAAAACTAACTAATTATATCCATGGCAATCAATGACCAGAAATTTGGAATTTGTGATATGCTAAAGTGATGATGTACGATAACATAGCAATTGTAGTTGGAGAGTATCGAGTTCATGGGTTTTTTCGTAGGCTATGGTGAATATGGTTTCGGTGAAACCAAAACCACTCCTAATACCAAGGACTTTCTCACCTAATATAGAAGTGTGAATCAAAGCAAATGCCCATAAGACGGATATAATGCTTTGAGGGAGTTCATTTGAAATTATGGCAACAAGCGCAGAAAGAATCGCACGAAATAAATTTGAAGTATTTGGTATTGGTGTTTGATAAAAGGAGTGTACCACTCCTCTCACAAACACCAACAATGAAAGACACAAAGAAAGTTATCCCGAACAGGATAGAGAGTGAAAGAAATTGAATTTGAAAATGAATTTGGCGGATCCATTAGTTTAATGGTTAGATATAATCTGGGGAATTGATATTATCAAAAAACACGACCCATCTAATTTTCCCCTTTAAGAACCTAATCACATTACCTTACAACTTCTTCAATTTCTCCATAAAATGCGTTGTTTGAGTTGAAAAACTCTTCCATTTCAATCTCCATTTTGATGAAGCCAGGAGGAAGAAAGAAGCGAGAGGAAGATGAATCCATTTTGATAAGATTTTCTATTACCGATTATGGAATTATTCAGAATTGTAACATTTTCCATAAAGAGTGAGAGAGGGGGAGAACATTTTCCATATGATATTGCCAATCAGAAACATTGTTAGAAAACAATGTACATACAATGTTTTATTAAAAACTTTTGGGGGCCATGGCCCCCCTTAGTCCCGCAATAGATCCCCATGGGTATTATCATATCCACCCTATCAATACTACCAATTCTTTAAATCTCATAATTTTTTGGGATGATAACAATAACGGAAATTAGGGAAGAAAAATAAATAGTAGACATAATTGAAAATATTCTCAAAGAATAGCAATAAAGTGGGAAACAAATGATTATCCATCATTCTACACATATTTTAAAATATTTGCTATTTTTTAGATTAAAAAAAATATCATAGGTTGAAATTTCTCATAAAAAATTACTTAAAACATGTTTGTACACAAATCAATGACCCGAATTTTATCCATGGCAGTAAGCAAATCGAAAAAATATATATTTATATAATATGAAGTCTTAATCACATGAAAAAAAAAACTAACTAATTATATCCATGGCAATCAATGACCAGAAATTTGGAATTTGTGATATGCTAAAGTGATGATGTACAGATAACATAGCAATTGTAGTTGGAGAGTATCGAGTTCATGGGTTTTTTCGTAGGCTATGGTGAATATGGTTTCGGTGAAACCAAAACCACTCCTAATACCAAGGACTTTCTCACCTAATATAGAAGTGTGAATCAAAGCAAATGCCCATAAGACAGATATAATGCTTTGAGGGAGTTCATTTGAAATTATGGCAACAAGCGCAGAAAGAACTGCACCCGAAATAAATTTGAAGTATTTGGTATTGGTGTTTGATAAAAGGAGTGTACCACTCCTCTCACAAACACCAACAATGAAAGACACAAAGAAAGTTATCCCGAACAGGATAGAGAGTGAAAGAAATTGAATTTGAAAATGAATTTGGCAGATCCATTAGTTTAATGGTTAGATATAACTGGGGAATTGATATTATCAAAAACACAGCCCATCTAATTTTCCCCTTTAAGAACCTAATCACATTACCTTACAACTTCTTCAATTTCTCCATAAAATGCGTTGTTTGAGTTGAAAAACTCTTCCATTTCAATCTCCATTTTGATGAAGCCAGAGGAAGAAGCAGAGCGAGAGGAAGATGAATCCATTTTGATAAGATTTTCTATTACCGATTATGGAATTATTCGAATTGTAACATTTTCCATAAAAAGGTGAGAGAGGGGAGAACATTTTCCATATGATATTGCCAATCGAAACATTGTTAGAAAACAATGTACATACAATGTTTTATTAAAAACTTTTGGGGGCCATGGCCCCCTTAGTCCCGCAATAGATCCCCATGGGTATTATCATATCCACCCTATCAATACTACCAATTCTTTAAATCTCATAATTTTTTGGGATGATAACAATAACGGAAATTAGGGAAGAAAAATAAATAGTAGACATAATTGAAAATATTCTCAAAGAATAGCAATAAAGTGGGAAACAAATGATTATCCATCATTCTACACATATTTTAAAATATTTGCTATTTTTTAGATTAAAAAAAATATCATAGGTTGAAATTTCTCATAAAAAATTACTTAAAACATGTTTGTACACAAATCAATGACCAGAATTTTATCCATGGCGGTAAGCAAATCGGAAAAAATATATATTTATATAATATGAAGTCTTAATCACATGAAAAAAAAACTAACTAATTATATCCATGGCAATCAATGACCAGAAATTTGGAATTTGTGATATGCTAAAGTGATGATGTACAGATAACATAGCAATTGTAGTTGGAGAGTATCGAGTTCATGGGTTTTTTTAGTAGGCTATGGTGAATATGGTTTCGGTGAAACCAAAACCACTCCTAATACCAAGGACTTTCTCACCTAATATAGAAGTGTGAATCAAAGCAAATGCCCATAAGACGGATATAATGCTTTGAGGGAGTTCATTTGAAATTATGGCAACAAGCGCGGGAAAGAACCGCGACGAAATAAATTTGAAGTATTTGGTATTGGTGTTTGATAAAAGGAGTGTACCACTCCTCTCACAAACACCAACAATGAAAGACACAAAGAAAGTTATCCCGAACAGGATAGAGAGTGAAAGAAATTGAATTTGAAAATGAATTTGGCAGATCCATTAGTTTAATGGTTAGATATAACGGGAATTGATATTATCAAAAACACAGACCCATCTAATTTTCCCCTTTAAGAACCTAATCACATTACCTTACAACTTCTTCAATTTCTCCATAAAATGCGTTGTTTGAGTTGAAAAACTCTTCCATTTCAATCTCCATTTTGATGAAGCCAGGAGGAAGAAGCGAAGCGAGAGGAAGATGAATCCATTTTGATAAGATTTTCTATTACCGATTATGGAATTATTCAGAATTGTAACATTTTCCATAAAGAGTGAGAGAGGGGGAGAACATTTTCCATATGATATTGCCAATCAGAAACATTGTTAGAAAACAATGTACATACAATGTTTTATTAAAAACTTTTGGGGGCCATGGCCCCCCTTAGTCCCGCAATAGATCCCCATGGGTATTATCATATCCACCCTATCAATACTACCAATTCTTTAAATCTCATAATTTTTTGGGATGATAACAATAACGGAAATTAGGGAAGAAAAATAAATAGTAGACATAATTGAAAATATTCTCAAAGAATAGCAATAAAGTGGGAAACAAATGATTATCCATCATTCTACACATATTTTAAAATATTTGCTATTTTTTAGATTAAAAAAAATATCATAGGTTGAAATTTCTCATAAAAAATTACTTAAAACATGTTTGTACACAAATCAATGACCAGAATTTTATCCATGGCAGTAAGCAAATCAGAAAAAATATATATTTATATAATATGAAGTCTTAATCACATGAAAAAAAAAACTAACTAATTATATCCATGGCAATCAATGACCAGAAATTTGGAATTTGTGATATGCTAAAGTGATGATGTACAGATAACATAGCAATTGTAGTTGGAGAGTATCGAGTTCATGGGTTTTTTCGTAGGCTATGGTGAATATGGTTTCGGTGAAACCAAAACCACTCCTAATACCAAGGACTTTCTCACCTAATATAGAAGTGTGAATCAAAGCAAATGCCCATAAGACAGATATAATGCTTTGAGGGAGTTCATTTGAAATTATGGCAACAAGCGCAGAAAGAATCGCACCGAAATAAATTTGAAGTATTTGGTATTGGTGTTTGATAAAAGGAGTGTACCACTCCTCTCACAAACACCAACAATGAAAGACACAAAGAAAGTTATCCCGAACAGGATAGAGAGTGAAAGAAATTGAATTTGAAAATGAATTTGGCGAGATCCATTAGTTTAATGGTTAGATATAACTGGGGAATTGATATTATCAAAAACACAGCCCATCTAATTTTCCCCTTTAAGAACCTAATCACATTACCTTACAACTTCTTCAATTTCTCCATAAAATGCGTTGTTTGAGTTGAAAAACTCTTCCATTTCAATCTCCATTTTGATGAAGCCAGAGGAAGAAGCAGAAAGCAGAGGAAGATGAATCCATTTTGATAAGATTTTCTATTACCGATTATGGAATTATTCAGAATTGTAACATTTTCCATAAAGAGTGAGAGAGGGGGAGAACATTTTCCATATGATATTGCCAATCAGAAACATTGTTAGAAAACAATGTACATACAATGTTTTATTAAAAACTTTTGGGGGCCATGGCCCCCCTTAGTCCCGCAATAGATCCCCATGGGTATTATCATATCCACCCTATCAATACTACCAATTCTTTAAATCTCATAATTTTTTGGGATGATAACAATAACGGAAATTAGGGAAGAAAAATAAATAGTAGACATAATTGAAAATATTCTCAAAGAATAGCAATAAAGTGGGAAACAAATGATTATCCATCATTCTACACATATTTTAAAATATTTGCTATTTTTTAGATTAAAAAAAATATCATAGGTTGAAATTTCTCATAAAAAATTACTTAAAACATGTTTGTACACAAATCAATGACCAGAATTTTATCCATGGCAGTAAGCAAATCGAAAAAAATATATATTTATATAATATGAAGTCTTAATCACATGAAAAAAAAAACTAACTAATTATATCCATGGCAATCAATGACCGGAAATTTGGAATTTGTGATATGCTAAAGTGATGATGTACGATAACATAGCAATTGTAGTTGGAGAGTATCGAGTTCATGGGTTTTTTAGTAGGCTATGGTGAATATGGTTTCGGTGAAACCAAAACCACTCCTAATACCAAGGACTTTCTCACCTAATATAGAAGTGTGAATCAAAGCAAATGCCCATAAGACAGATATAATGCTTTGAGGGAGTTCATTTGAAATTATGGCAACAAGCGAAGAAAGACTCACCGAAATAAATTTGAAGTATTTGGTATTGGTGTTTGATAAAAGGAGTGTACCACTCCTCTCACAAACACCAACAATGAAAGACACAAAGAAAGTTATCCCGAACAGGATAGAGAGTGAAAGAAATTGAATTTGAAAATGAATTTGGCGGATCCATTAGTTTAATGGTTAGATATAATCTGGGGAATTGATATTATCAAAAACACGACCCATCTAATTTTCCCCTTTAAGAACCTAATCACATTACCTTACAACTTCTTCAATTTCTCCATAAAATGCGTTGTTTGAGTTGAAAAACTCTTTCATTTCAATCTCCATTTTGATGAAGCCAGGAGGAAGAAGCGAAAGCGAGAGGAAGATGAATCCATTTTGATAAGATTTTCTATTACCGATTATGGAATTATTCAGAATTGTAACATTTTCCATAAAGAGTGAGAGAGGGGGAGAACATTTTCCATATGATATTGCCAATCAGAAACATTGTTAGAAAACAATGTACATACAATGTTTTATTAAAAACTTTTGGGGGCCATGGCCCCCCTTAGTCCCTCAATAGATCCCCATGGGTATTATCATATCCACCCTATCAATACTACCAATTCTTTAAATCTCATAATTTTTTGGGATGTACATCATGAAACTAATCCATATAATCACTTATTATTTTTTTTTCCCGTACATCTCCTACATATCTTCTATGTCAGACTTGCTAAATATATAAGTGTGAGTTATGCTAATAGAATTAATTCATTTCATTTTTATTTCAAGCTTTGTCACTTTTGGATATTATAATGTTGCCTATCCTATAGAAGTGTTTGGATGAACTCAACTAAAATGTCATGTGGATTACATTACTTCTATCAGAACTATATGTTACACTTGCTTCCATTTTCTTTTGGATTATGGAGGCTTTGATTTCTCCCTAGCCAAAGCTGTTTACGCAGCCTCTTTCATGTTATCCATTAACCTCACAACTAATACATAAATTCTTGTTTTTATGTGTATAAATATGTTTGTTTGTAGCATATTAGTATAGTTAAACTTCATTTTTTTTAAAACGTTGGCAGTTGTGGCAGAGGCGGTGACAGCTGTAGTAGAAATATAGACGGAGATAGTGGCAGTGACAGAGAGATAAGCATTGTCAATGGGTTGGGCCAGACTTAAAATAGTAAGCCCAACCCATAGGCTTTGACCTATGGGAAAAAATATGGGTCAGACTAGCTTTTCCCGATTCGTTCAAGTTTTTAATTATTTAATTAAATTTTCTATTAATAGTAATTGCATTTTTTAATGAACTTAGTTTTAAATTAACATTTTTTTATTATCTTTTGTTTGATTATTTTTAATTGTTTTTAAAAGTATACCTTTAAAAGATATAACCTAAAATGGAGAAAAAGTTAATTCAATAAAAATAAAAATTATTTTCTATTTTTTAAATTTCAAACTTAACTTTATGTATTATTTTTGAAGGTTTGTTTGATTATATTCAATTTTTAAAAAATTGAACTTAAAAATATATAAGCTAAATTGAACTTAATTGACAATATTTAATTATTGATGTTATAATAGATAAATATCTTGTTAAAAGTAATTTGTGAGCGGGCATCGGGACGGGCCTCATGGGGGCCCTATGGATAAAGCACGTAGGTCGAGCTGAACACTAAATATGTTATCCTTATCCAACAAATACAATTTAAGGCCCGACCTATCAAACATTGACTTGTGGTTCGGGGCCGGGTTTGGGCTGGTCCATAGGTTTTATCCATGTTGATTAGGATTAGTTGCGGGGGAGGGGGCGACGACACGGAGACAGATATCGTGGCAGTGACAGAAGTTGCAGTTATGTTGGAGGTGGTGGAAGAGGCGGAGGCATTGGAAGAGACGATGAGCATCGTTGTTCATAAGTGAGTTGCGTTAAAATATTAGATTTCATTTTGGTAGGTTGTGTTTAAATTATGTGAAATTTGACATGTGTTTAGTTGAATGATATGTGTTTACTAATATGTGTGTAATATTTTACATTGCAATATCTTCTATCCACTGAATTTTTCGACATATGATATTGAAAATCTAGTTGTGTTTGAAAATTTACCTGTCCAGTATATGATATTGACAATGTAATCTCTTAAATTGCAATGTTTAGTTGTGTTTAAAAAAAAGTTTTTCTAATAGTTATCAAGAGTATATTTTTTTTATTTAAAACTCGTTTAAACAATTCCAAAAGTTATTTGAAATGAGTACTAAATATAAGAAGAAAAAAAATAAAATAAATTGTGATAGTTTGTGATTTTTATAGGCTAAGTAAAAAGGGAATGGATAGAATGATTGTTTGGGGCTTTGGGCTATTGGGAAAGGGCTTGGCTGAGACCTGAGAAGGATTGGGCAATAGGTTAAGGGCTCCTTAGGCTTGGGGATTATTAGGCTTTGGTTTGGGTTGGGCAGACGAGAGAAGAGTAACAAAATAAATCAAAATAGCAATAATTTGGTGGTCCCAGGATCGTAACCAAAAACGACGAGAAAGAGTCTAACACTTCTCTACAAGGGTTAATAATTCTTTTATGTATTTATTTTAATTATATTATACTGCAAGGAAAAATCCTTCGGACTTCTGTTTAAGAACTCTTTTATAGAGGCCTCAATCTTAACAGGAATGTCCTGCGCTTGATAGCATCTCGGACTCCTTGGAGATCCATCCAGGTCTTAAATGTATCTCCATACTCTATTGGATCATTTGAACCATCATATGTGGTCATAGTTGACATTTTAAACTTGGTGGGAAGTTTCACCTCCATCATATCATCGGTGAACGGCAACTCAGTTTGCTCGAGGAGATCTTCTAGTGCAAGCGGAGTCTTTCCTCGATACTTCTTCTTCATATGACTAAATTGATCTTAGAGTTTTTTCAACTCTGACGCCCAAGGCTGGCCACTTTTTACAGTAGACTTCACAATATATGCATGTTCTTTTCTCTATTGATTGAGAACTTCTCTAAGGTCAAGCCTTCTTTTCTGACTAGGTTGCTTGTTGCAAGAAGAGTTATGAGAAGAAGAGGAATTGTCCTGGATATTTAGTTTTGACTTCCTCTTCAAATCACCTATGCCCTCTATAGGTTCTTTGTCTTTGCCTTTTCTAGATAGTAATTCCTGGTTGTCAACCGGGCTTGATGGTCAAATTTTTGTGTGAGAATTTCGAGTGCTTTAGCAAGATCTCGATTCACACCTCGCACTTGCTCTTCTAGAGCATCTACCCTTCCATCTAGCATTGGCCAACTCTTACTACTTTTTGATTTTCATCAACTTGTTGTTGCTCTTTACTATACGAGTTTGATATCTTTTGTTAATGAGGTTACGATTTTCACCATCATCTATATCATCACCGCGTTTACTTCTTTGACTCATCCTCGATGGTAGAGCACTTAGTAATATACTCTTCCCATAGACGGAGCCAAATTTTGTTGCATAAATATGAAGAGGTTCCACGTATGCAACAAACTTGGAGTATGGGACGAGTCCGAGGTAGTGCGCTTCACCGGAGGTGCTGCCTAGGCGATATGTTGAGTAGTTGACGAACACCGTATATACCTGCACAGAAAACGAAGAGAGCATTGGTGTGGTGCCGTCCTAATACCCTCTGATGCTAAAGTTAGAGCAATCAGAGCTAGTGTACCAGAGAGAATTATAGTAGAATTCAATTACTTGATGAATGAAATTGTTCTCCTATTTATAGGAGAAGATGTTGATGACATCATCATGCCACGTGTCGCATCGGGTTTGGTCCACATGTTGCTTTCTAATGGTGTATTGCGTGTTAGTTATGACACGTGTCGTATTTTAATTGGATACTCTTATAATGTAGTTTCTTGGTCTTAGATATGTAGCCTTATTAGATGACATAGGTGTAGCTTCTTGCGGTGACGTAGACATACCTTCACAAGTGACATAGACGTAGCCTCCCAGGTGATGTAGATTTATCTTTACAGGTGACATAGACATGTCGATTGTGTATTATTTGATCAAGTTAAGAATTTTTTCATGTATTGATGTAATTTTACCCACAACAAATTTTAAGGCTATTATTTGCTTTTGTGTGTGCTGCTCGTCAGAAGAGTTATAAATTCAATCATATAATTTCACTTCTTCTTACTAATCTTTAGAAATATTTATCAACACTTACGTAAAAGTTGTTCATCCCGTTGACTTTTGTAATGGCCTTGGTTTGTAAGTAATTATCATTATTTCACATATGTGGGTGCATTAAAGTAATAAAAAATATATATAATAAATGACATTGAAGACCATATTTAATTCAAATTGTATTTTTTTACTGTTTATGGTTCTTTAATGTTACGAGATTACTAATATGTGTGATGCACGTGAAATATTAAATATGTTTAATTTTTTAATAAAATCATATTTAAATAAATTTGATTAAATATCCAACATATATTTTTAATTTAAAATAGTAGATGTAAATAGTGTATTTCTTATGCATTTTTATTGAAAAGTAAATATAATATGTTATATTATTTTTATTGACTTTTTTTAAATAGAATTTTATTATCAATTCTTAAATAATGGGTAATTGAGGTTAATAATTAATTAGTAATTATATAGTATATAATTATGAATATGAATAGAATATAATCATATTTGTTTTATTTGTTTTCAAAACCTTATGTAAATTATCATATATATATATATATATATATATATATATATATATATATATATATATATATTGTTAAAAAATTAGAAGTTTAAAATTGCATTTATCGAGTTAACAATCATTTAATTTCATTATATTAAGAGAAATACAGTGAATCTAAGTTCGATCATGATCAAGAACGGGTTTTTTGGATTATTTTTTAAGAAAGGAGATTGAACATCACATCTTTGAGTTTCTACACACGTTTGAGGTCCAATTCATTCATATCGTATTTGTAATAAATTTAAAGAATGATTTTAAAAATTAAAAAAAAAATCATGAAGACAAACCCATCTACTACAATGGTTTGCAAAACTTCCATTTTTTGAACCTTTGTTTTTACCCTGAAAAATCATCTGAAATATAAAAATAAAGTATAGAATCTTAAATGAATATAGCTAAAAAAGGATATAATTTTAAATTTAAATATAAAACAGTTGAAAAACAACATACCTTTCTCGTAAAGATACGCAAATCTCAGTAAATTTTTTTAAAAGAATTCAGAATTCATTAACCATCTAAAAATAATCTACCTTCTAAACTTATCCCAATAAAGTTTCCATCTCAATCTCAACTATTTAAATGGTAAATTGTGGAAGTTATAGATGTTTTTTTTTTTTTAGCAACAAACGTCCATAAGGGCTTTCATTCAACCAAACTCAGCAAAAGCTCTATCACGAAGCCAAATAGGAAAAAAATCTCTCCACGACACACTATTCTCCTCAGCGATGGCAAGATTGGCGAGGAAATCAACAAGCCTATTTCCCTCCCTCCGAGTAAACAAGATTTTGAAACGATTACAAGCAAGGATCTTAGATTTAATTACATCAACAAGGTTTCCCAAATCAGAGAAATTTTCATCCGAATAGGTAATAAGACTTCTAGCTTCCATGGAGTCCATTTCAATCACTAAATCCTTCAAATCTAACTCAAAAGCTAGCTGAATGCCCCGATTTATAGCTTGAAGCTCCGCTACCAGTGGTGGAAGTTTTACTGAGTTGAAGGAAGGGGAGGCTGCTACAAGAGATCCAGAAGAGTCTCGGATTACCACTCCATAGCCACAACCATGAGAGGTTCTTCCCCCAGTAGCTCCATCAGTATTAATTTTGACAAAACCAGAAGGAGGGGGCTGTCATACAACAAGATGCTGAGGAAGGCGTAAACATTGGTTTAGAGGAGACACCCCTATATTAGAGGCTTTCCCATAATCCTCCCAGTAATTTAAGATCCATTCCCCTCTATCTGAGCCTTCCAAAAGCGGTTTTTTATGAATTAAAGCATTTCTGTCGTTCCAAAGACTCCAAGACGTAATACAAAAAATCTCGAAATCTTCCTTCTTCCTATTCAAGCCAACAGAAAAAGCTCTATCCCCGAAACTTTGATTGTAGTTAGTGTCTGCAATTTCAGCAGGAAGCACGTGATGCCAAACTTTTCTGATCATTTTGCAGCCTACCAAAGCGTGATCAACAGTTTCCTCAGCTCTACCACAGCGTGGGCATCCGAGAGCTACGTCCATACCCTTTTTACAGAGGATAACATTTGAGGGCAGAAAATTATGGAACGCCTGCCAGGTAAAAATTTTAATTTTGTTTGGGATTGTTATAGATGTTCACAATTTGATTAGTTTCTACAATACTAAACCCTTATTAATTACTATTAATTATTTGGTCTTCAAAAGAAAAAAAAATACTATTAATTATATTAACCATTTGAAAGATCAAAAGAGATGACATTAATTACGGGGAAGAGCAATATACATAAAGTGAGAAAGGGGTTTTAAATAGTATTTGTTAAAATTATCAATCATAGAAAATGAGTTTAAACATTAAATTTAAATAAAATATATATACTGCCATATAAATTCCAATCAAATTCCGATATATAACTACTCTTATTTTTCTCTGTCGGTTTTTTTTAGTTATTAAAATAAAATAAAATAATGGTGCCTCTTCTAACAAATCTATATGCAAAAGTTGTAAAGGTCTAGAAGTGGAAATCATTTTCTTTGATTTAAAAGAAGACTTTAGTTTTTTTACCCATTTGACATGCATCATGTATTTTGTCTTTTTCAAAATTCAATTTAGGAAGACCTCTTATAAGTGATTTCTTAGAAATATCTGAAATTAAAAACATGCTACCATGACCTAATCTTCTATGCCACAACCAAGAGTCATCATGCAAAGCAGAAAAGCATTTATCACCAACAGCAGGATAGACATTTAAATCAATTGTATACACATTGTGATTTCTATTTCCGACAAATAATATTTTCCTATCAGTAACATTCTCAACAATGCAGTTTTTATCATTAAAGACTACTTGATATCCTTTATCACACAATTGACTAATGCTCAATAAATCATGTTTTAAACCATCAATGAGTAAAACATTTTCAATAAAAAAAATTGAATCATTACCAATTTTACCTTTACCGATGATCTTGCCTCTTTTGTTGTCACCAAATGTCACGTGACCTCCATCTTTCGTTTCTAGGTGTGAGAATTTATTTGGGTCTCTGGTCATGTGCCTTGAGCAACCACTATCAAAGTACCACTTGTTCTTTATAGTCCTCAAGCACACCTAAATAAGAATTTTTAAGATAAAGTCTTTGGTACCCACACTTTCTTGGGTCCTTGAGAGTTAGTAAGCAAAGATTTAGGAATCCATTTCATTTTACTTTCATTTAAGGCACTTGATTTCCTAAACTTGCATGCATATATTTTATGACCAAGTTTTCCACATGCATTACAAACAATAGAAGATGAAGAGCTTTCTTTGACAAAGAAATTTGAAAATTTCTTTTGCATTAAATGAGGTTTATATCCTATGCCACTCTTGTCAAAAACAACTTGTTGTTTACCCATCATAATATCTAGAAGTTTCTGACCATTTGTAAATTTCAAAAGAGTAGAATTCAAATTTTCATTTTTCTTTTCTAAAATCTCATACTCTTCTTTTAATGCATGCAACTTTGAATCAGATGTCATTAAATAATTCTTTAACTTCTCACAGTCTTCCACTAACTTATCACGCTCATTTAATAGATCATTATTCTCAAGAGCTATTTTACTAGTTTTCTTTTTCAAAGTAATATATTTCATGCCTAATTTTTCGAAATCATATTTTATCTCATTATAGGCATCCATCAATTCATCGAAAATAGTGTTTTCGTTACATACTTCTTCCTCGCTCCAGAGTCACTTTCATCCCAAGTAGCTTTCATTGCTTTCTTCTTATTCTTCTTTGATGATGACTTCAACAGTGGACAATCATACTTCACATGTTCTGGTTTCTTGCACTCATAGCATATGATATTGTCCCGGTTGCTCTTTTCACTTTTGAATTCCTGATTGTTGTATTTCTTTGCAAAATTCTTCTTTCTGAAATGATTCTTGAATTTCCTCGTGAGATAAGCCATTTCTTCTTCATTCAATTTTATATCATCATCTGAGTCATCTTGGAAGGATGTTTACTTTAATGCTAAGTTTTTCTTTTTCTTAGTGTCATCCTCCATATTTTCCTTCATAATGATCTCTCGTGTCATGAGTGAACCAATAAGCTCCTCCAAAGGCAGTTTAGTGAGATCTTTTGCTTCCTGTATTGCCGTCACTTTAGCTTCCCATGCTTTAGGTAGTGACCTAAGAATCTTTCTCACATTCTCTGAAGTAGTATATTCCTTTCCCAAGCTTTTCAAAGAATTTATGATACTTGTGAACCTGGTAAACATCTCAGTAATAGATTCATTAGCCTCAACTTTAAACAGTTCATAATTATGCACAAGCATGCTAATCTTACTTGATGTGTTCCTTCATGAGTAACTTCAAGTTTGTCCCAAATTTCTGCAGTATTACATGCAGACACTCTATTAAATTCACTAGGACATAAAGCACAATACAAACAGTTTATAGCTTTAGCATTGAAAGATATGTTTTTCTTATCATCTTCATTGAACTCATTTTCACTTTTAGGCACAACTTCATTTTCTACTTTCTTAGTTGGAATTATAGGACCCTTGGAGACAATTTCCCATAAATTGTAATCAACCGATATTAGATAAATCATCATCCTAGTTTTCCAATAAGAATAGTTATTTCCATAAAAGTATGGTGGCCTAGTAGTAGATTGACCCTCAGAAAAACCGTTAGCTCCAATGTTTGTCATTGCTCAAAATAATTAAATTCCAAAAGTTAAAATTCAAAACAAAATATTTTTCATAAATTTTCTCAAAAATAAAATAAAAAATAAGAATTGAAAATTAAAAAAAAAACAATTTTTCGGAAATGATTTTTCACTTAAAATGACGAAAAAAAATATTTTTGACAAAAGTGTTTTCCAAAAGTTTGAGCACCTGCTCTGATACCAATTGTATGACCGAATGACAACACTAGAGGGGGGGTGAATAGGGTTGATTTAAATAAATTATAAATTTAAAAATCAAATTTTATAACAAGAACGTTTTCTCAAATTGATCAACTAAATTAAAAATTAAAGCACACAAGATGTAAATTAATGAATTTGTTGAACCGACACTGTTTTCAAAAGATCGATGCATGCAATTAAGTAACACACAACAACTAACACAATTCAATAAAATAAAACGTCCGGAAATTAAAAAGTTTAGGGAAAGAAGACACCGAAGATTTTTATAGTGGTTCGGCAAGCCTACGTCCACTCCCCAAGGCTCCTCCTTGAGATTTTTCACTATCACCAATTCTCTTGCGGGTGAGAACCAAACCGGTACAATCTCCCTCTTTAATTTCAAAAGGAAAAAGAGAAAACCTCGATCCTTTTCACTGGTTCAGGATCTAACCAAATTCTTTTTCACACCCCAAGGTGTTCTCACACCTTAATACAAATCCCAATGAAAGTTTAAAATAAATCCTCACAAAAAAACCTCTCAAGTAGGTGGACACAAAAAAAATTGTATCGTAAAAATGATCACAAATTCCTCACAATATAGATCTCTTCACAAAATTAGTATGAAAACAAGGTGGAATGAGAGAATTGAAGGATGGAGCACTTGGGAATTTTGGGCAGCAAGATGGAGCAGATTGGAGAGCATTAGGTACTATTTTAGATCTGAAAAATAGGGTTAAAAATGAGGCTAATTTCGTGTTTAAGCTTCAGGTTAAATCTGGACCCTTGATGGCTTGAAATTAGATCAATGGCTGAAAAATGGGGAGCAAATCGGGTAGAAAAATCACCAAAAATAAGCAAAAAAAGGTTCAGCAGCGCATATCCTTCAATCCTCAGTCGTGCGACTATGCAAATCACGCGTACTCGCGTTTAGACCAATCCGAAGGCGCCTCTATTGGCGCGTAAACCACGTCCTTGTCAGCCATTTTCCTTCTTTTTAAAAAAAAAAAATTTAAATCTGAACGCCACTTGTTGCTTCGCCATACGTAGGGATGACAACGGGGCGGGGCGGGGTCGGGGATGCACTTCCCATCCCCTAACCCGCGGGGATTTTTAATCCCCATACCCTACCTATCCCCTAATCAAAAAATCGGGGTCGGGTTCGGGGATTCCCCATTAGGGGATTGGGTTCCCCGCGGGGAAAATTCCCCGTTTTACATTTTAATTCTTATTTAAAAATGAAATATAAAAATGAAACATACATTTAAAATATACATTGCTAAGTAAAAAAGAAAACATAATACTAACCATTTTATATTGTATTAGTTAATATAATCATATTTCACATATATTTTTCAATAAATAAATATAAAAGTAAACAACATATATAAGATATTCTTTAAAAATTGGGTTCAGGTTTGGGGTCGGGGACGGGGGATGTATTCCCATACCCTTACCCTATAACAAATTGAGGGGGAATTTCTCACCCTAACCCTAACCCTATAAAACGGGGATTCCCCGCCCCTATAGGGTCGGGGCCCCGCGGGGCCCCTAACCCGCGGGGAATTTTGCCATCCCTAGCCATACGTCCAAGACAATTGAGTCAACGTCAGTCCTTCTTTGTCTGGTCAACGCCATGTCACCTCTTTAATCCATGTGTCGATTTGTGCTTGGTCCATTATGCCATGTCATGCATCTACGTGTAATGCCACGTCATCCAAAATGTTACCGTTTGAGATGCCACGTCAGCTTCCACATCATCAGTAGTTGACCTTTGACTTTGCCACATGTCACATTATGGTTTGCCCTTTTTGTACATGTCATGTGATGATGTCATTCGGGAGGATGTGTATTTGGCTTTAAACTTCTTTTGTCCATAACTTTTTCGTTTGGACTCCGATTTAGGCGATTCAAAATGCGTTGGAATTCCTTGTTTCGAGCTCTACAATATAGACACTTAAAAACTTCGAAACCATCAGGATATATTTGGTTTGTTATCATCAAAACATCAGGTATGATTGAAACCCATAAAGCTAACAGGATCTGGTTAGAATGAGGGTTAGGGTTTGAATGTGGGATTCGATTTGTAGAACAAAGTACTTTTAATCAAATGTTAATTTTTATTCAATATTTATTTTAATTTTCTATTTACATATCTTTAGAAATTGTTACCTCTTTTCATCTTCAATTTTGGGCATTCTATCAATTTTAAGTACACATCAATAAATGTATACTAAAAGTAAACGGTTTATAAAAAAATTTACCTTTCAATTCTCCGGCGAACTCGCTTTCTCTGTATTTTGTAGAACAAGTTACTTTTAATCAAATGTTTATTTTTATTCAATATTTATTTTAAATTTCTATTTACATATCTTTTAAAACTGTAACATGTTTTCATCGATCTTCAACTTTGTACATTGTATCAATTTTAACTATACATCAATTAGTGTTACTAAAAGTAAACAGTTTATAAAAAAATTTACTTTTCAATTCTCGCCGAACTAGCTTTCTCTATATTTTCTAGAACAAGTTTATTTTAATCAAATGTTTATTTTTATTCAATATTTATTTTAAATTTATATTAACATTTCTTTCTATTTAAATTTCTATTTACCCAATTTTTCTCTGTATTTTGTAGGATGATAAAGAAGTGTTGGAAGAAGAATATTCAGAAGTTTGAAGTTTTTTATATTATTTTTTTTAGATTTATTTTTTCTATTAATTTTAAAAAATTTAAGGGATTTTATAATTTTCCTAAAATCTTGCATAAATTAAGGAAAAATTAAATCGGGGGTATGTTTTGTCTTTTCACTATGTAATTTAATTTGGCCGGTGACGGTTTTGGGTAGTTTTGATATATCCTTATCCTTATCCTTACTATATAAAAGTGGTGATGTTTAAGAAACTTTTTTGGACTATTATACCCCTTTTAAAATCTTAAAATTACTAACATGCCATTATATATACCCTTTTAAAACCTTCAAATTACTAAAAATGTCATTATTATTTATACTCCACTATCTATTAAATGACTATTTATATTTTTAATAAAATATATCTCTTTTTTTATAAATAAAATATTTCTCTTCATTGAATAAGAAATTGTCAATTTTATTAAATAAATTCCTTGGTTTTTTTTTTTATTGTTTTCACATCAAATTATAAAATAATTGAAAAAACAAGTACAACATATGAAAATGAATGTGATATTAAAATGAATTTATTGTTTAGATTTATCACCAATTTATGAAAAATAAATTATATTTAAGTATTCAAATATTAAATGATTTAATAAAGGTGACGGTGCTTTAATTTTAAAAAATATTAAAAAAAAAACTTAAATTGTTTAAAAAAATAGTTAAGATTAAAAAAAAACAACTACAACAAAATATAATTTATTGAATTAGTAATGGTATAATATTTTATAATATTTAAATAAATTAAAAAAATTTTAATTAAAAATATTTAAAAGTTTAAAAATCAAAGAGAAAAATATATATAATTTCTTAAATTTTAATTAAAATTAGAAATAAATAATCTATAAATGCAAAAATTAACTAACATATGTATATAGAACAAACAATTTATTTTTTATTTGGTACTATAAATTTTAAAAATAAAGATGTTAAAAATATCGTCTTATATAAAAAGGCATATAATTATGTAAATTAGTCAACTATACAATAATTTAAATATTAAATAGAACATAATAATATGTCAATAAAATCATTTCGAAAAAGATTTATAAACCATAGAAAAATCAAATAAAAATATTTCGATCTTTTAAATATTTCTATGTTAGAAAAAATATCACGTGCGACGCACGTGGTAAAAGACTAGTATATATAAAAGATACAATTTTTTTGAAATTTCCATTTATTAAATGCTTATTACTGAAATTAACCCTATATTTTAGTATATTCCTATTAATTGAAACCAATGTAGTGAAAGTGGCTAGTTATTTATTTTCCCCAATAGCATATTGAACAATTTAATTTTTTTTTCATTGTTATATTCAATAAATTTTTACTGGTTTTTTTTTTAATTTTTTTTATTATCTTTTGTAGTTCAATAAAATATTATATTGTACTATTTTATAATTTTTAAAAAATTGTGACATTTAGTTCAATGTGAATTGTCGTTTTTTTTCTTAGATAGTTGTTTTAGGGTAAATTGCATACAACACCCTTATGGTTTCGGTCAAATTCATGAACACCCCTTATAATTTAAAAATGACAAATCACGTCCCTGTACTTCCAAATTATGTCAATAAGATTGCTCCCCTCCAACGTTGTAAACATTCTTTTAGCCATAATTTCTTCGTTTGATCTTCGATTATGATGATTCAATATATTTTGGAATCCTCATTTCGGGCTCTACATTATAGACACTTGAAAACTTCTAAATCGTTAGTAAACAAAGGGGTTAATGGCTTCAATCATACCTAATTTTTTTATGATAAAAAACTCTTTTATTTATCTTGATATAAATGACAAATCACACCCCGGTACTTCCAAATTTTTCCAATGAGACTCCTCCCCTCCAACGTCATAGGTTTTCTTTTAGCCATAACTCATTCATTTGAACTCCGATTTGGATGATTCAAGATATTTTAGAATCTTTGTTTAGAGCTATATGTTACGATCACTTAAAAACTTCAAAATCATTAATAAATAAAGAGTTTATTATCATCAAAATACTATATATGATTTACACAATTAACACTTTTGATTACTAATGATTTAGAAGTTTTGAGCTGATCATAACGTAGCGTCGAGCCCGAAATGAGGATTCCAAACATCTTGAATAATTAAAACCGAAGTTCAAACGAATAAGTTATGGCTAAAATAAAATTAATTGCCTTGAAGGGGAGGGGTCTCATTAGAATAATTTGGAACTATCGAGGTATGATTTATCATTTTCAAACCACAGAGGATGTTAATGTATTTGGTATAAACCACCGGGGTCATATTTGTATTTTACCTTATTTTTTTTAAATATATGTTCAAAATATATTTAGTACTTAGTGAGTCGAGATCTTAATTTTCTTTTAAGGACAATTTCAAATATGTTAAAAAATTACAAATTTGTTGGAAAAAAA
This sequence comes from Gynostemma pentaphyllum, assembly GCA_028015215.1. Lineage (NCBI taxonomy): Eukaryota > Viridiplantae > Streptophyta > Magnoliopsida > Cucurbitales > Cucurbitaceae > Gynostemma > Gynostemma pentaphyllum. Next base: position 67,264,981 of record CM051355.1, on the reverse strand, counting down.
AAATATTTAAAAAAATTTCAAAGATTCTGAGTAGTCAATCAATATTAGTATATCAGTGAACTATTATTATATCAATTATAGTTTATTAGTCGACTATCATTTTGTACTATTATACATCACTGATATATTATTAGTTATTGACTGATATACTAATAGTGATTAACTGATATATTCGCCTTTTGAAATTCTAACATTTTTATAAATATTTTTTTCTAACAAATTTAAAAATATTTCACCAAATTATTATAACATTGATGTAAATTTCCCAATAAGATTTAAAATCTTTTTACCTTTTTATTCAAATTAAGACTTATGTCTCCATCCTGCTCCACTATCATCTAAAGGAAAAAGTCTCAAGGCTGCTTAACCTTTTAAAACATTTATTTGATCTGTAGTTTTGTTTGTTAATTCAAGACGTTTTTATAATGGTTTTCAGAGTTTTTAAATTGCATATTTATGCCCTACTAATTACTTAAATGTCAAAACTTTTTAAAAATTACTCAAATAACATAATTGAATCACTATTTTATTATTTTTAATGATTTTTATTTTTGACATTTTTAGTTCAATAAACTATTTTCAATAATTTATTGAAATATTTTATTATTCAATGATTTTTTTTGTCTTTTTATAGTTCAATAAATCATGTTATTTGTAATTTTTAAAAAAGTTTAGACATTTCAGTAATTAGTAAATAAAAATATACTATCTCAGTAATTACTCTCTATATTTTAACTACTATCATTCAATAATTTTTAACTGCTCTTTAGGTAAGTTTAAAAAAATTATGATATTTCGATGATTAATATGTAAAAGTATGTTTTTTCAGTAATTTCCCCGGAAGAAAAGTGATCTTCATGATTATTCTAAGCATCCACACTTCCATACATTTGTAGAGTCTCCCCAAATTACATGGACACATGATTTGAGCGTTGTTCTTTTTTGTCAAAGTTTTTCTATGATTAAATTATATGTAGATTTTTTTATTTTATTTTATGTTGTCTATATATGACGTTTTTCCTAGCTAGTGCTTTTTGCATCCTAATGAAGAAAGGTGATATATGGGATTCTTCTAAGCATCCCCATTTCCATAGTTTTATAGAGTCTCCCAAAATACATGGATAGGCATTGTTACAGCTGTCATATACCTGTACTTTTAAATTGTTGTAAAACATATCCCGATATTAAATTATGGTAAAATATACCCTTACACTTTACATTTTCTAAATTTATATACCCCTATATTAACTAAAGAGTTAAAATTATTATCCTGATGCGTTGTTTTTTTTTAATAAATTAAAAAGAAAAGACAAATTCATTCCTCATCACCATCACCAAACATAATTTCTTTGATATTCATTGCAATATTTATAATAAGAAGATTCTGAATAATTTGTTGCCCAAATTCTTTACGCCAGCTCTATTGTCTTCTCCTCGAGGAGCTTTGGAAGGCCAAAACCAAAACCAAATGTTATTTTGGTTTTAGTTCTCTCTACTGACCACAATTGGAACATAACCATTTCCATTTTCTTTTTTTAAAAAAACAACCTAAGGTTAATTGAAATTCTAACCATTAATTAACATAGGGTATACAAAATTGGAAAATATCCATTAATTTAATGTAGGGGTATGTTTTACAATAACTTAAAAGTATAGGAGTACATTTTACATTTTACCCCTTCTTAAAAGATATATAAATTAAAAAAAAAAACTATTTATAGTCATAACTCAAATTATATACCTTTAAGAAATCTCAACAACCAATAGTTAACTACATAGCCTTAAATAGTTAATTTATAACCGTTCATAATAATTATACAGTTGAAAATAATCCTTCCTTTTCAACCACCTCAAAGAAAAAAAAGAGAGAAAAAAAAACTCAATGAATTTTTTACCACATATCTCTAACAACTTATTAAGAAAAGGAAAAGAAAAAAAAAACCAAACACTTTTAACATTTCCTATGTTTTCTTCTCCATATTCAATCAAGTTTTGTTTTGTCAAAAGAAAAACACATGCAAAAAAGATTCTAGCTCTTTTTATGAAACAAGTAATCTGAAGAATTGAAGGTTTTTCTTAGGAAGATTATTATATAATTTAAAGTGAAGAGAAATGGCGCCATTGGTGCCTATAAGCAATGGTACGGATGATACAATTGTTTGCTATGCACCAACCATGATAACTACAAATGGAATTTGGCAAGGTGATAATCCTTTGGATTATTCTCTCCCTCTCTTCATCTTGCAGCTAATATTGGTGGTTGTAATGACTCGAGCTCTCGTTTTCATCCTCAAACCCTTTCGTCAACCTCGAGTCATCTCCGAAATCATGGTAAACTTCAAACTTTTTTCGTGTTGAATTATATGTTTCGTCGTTATATTTGACACTTTGTGTCATTTGGGTCCGTCATGTTTTCTAAAAGTTTCATGTGTTTCCATATTTTACCATTTGTATCAATTTGATCTCTATATTTTAAAAATTTTCATTTTAATATTTAGATCTTACTATAACACGAAGTAGATTATTGAAAGAAAAAAAAAAACTAATAGAATGATATATCTAAAATATAATAACTAAAACAAAACTTTAGATCAAGTTGAATGAAATGGTCAAGTATAAACAATAATAATAATAAAAAATAATTAGGAAATTTTAATCAATAAAACATTTCCTACCTTAATTTCAAATAGTAAAAATTTGATTTATTTTAAAAAATTGACACATCTTGCTTTCATCGAATTAATGAATTATTTTTCATTAATATTTTTTTCGTTTGTATTGTAAAGTGATGATCTCATTATTGTTTTTATATGTTTTTGTATCGAGATGTTTTAAATTTATATTTAGTAATTTTTTAAATTTGGTTAGTTTTTACGGTTTTGATAATATCATTATTCAATGAAGGTTAAAAAGACATGTTATTTTTTAAAAATTCTGAAAATTTCCCCCTAAAATTATTTCTTCCAGTTTAAACCATAACTTGTAATTGATTTGATTCCAAATCATTTGATACATTTGAAGCTAATGTTACAATTACAAACAGGGTGGAGTAATATTGGGGCCATCAGTACTTGGAAGAAACACAAAATTTGCAAATGCAATATTCCCTTTAAGAAGTGTAATGGTATTGGAAACAATGGCAAACATGGGACTTCTCTACTTTCTCTTTTTAGTAGGTGTTGAAATGGATCTCTCCGTAATTCGTCGAACCGGGAAAAAAGCGATGACCATAGCTGTAGCTGGAATGATAATTCCCTTCTCCATTGGTGCTTTTTTCTCAATCAATTTGCATAGAGAAGATCCAACCATGAACTTCAGCACTTATGTTATGTTTCTTGGTGTTGCTCTTTCAGTGACGGCTTTTCCCGTTCTTGCTCGAGTTCTTGCTGAGCTCAAATTGATCAATTCAGAACTTGGAAGAATTGCTATGGCTTCTGCTCTTTTCAATGATATGTGTGCTTGGGTTTTGTTAGCTTTTGCCATTGCTTTATCAGAGAACAATTCAGCTTCTTTAGCCTCATTATGGGTTGTTTTATCAAGTGCTGGGTTTGTTTTGTTTTGTATTTTCATTATTAGACCAACTATTTCATGGATGATTAGAAGAACACCAGAAGGAGAGAGCATTAGTGAGTTTTACATTTGTTTGATTCTCACCGGAGTTATGATTTCCGGGTTTATAACCGATGCGATTGGAACACATTCGGTTTTTGGCGCTTTTGTTTTTGGTTTGGTTATTCCAAATGGACCTCTTGGGGTTGCTTTGATTGAGAAACTTGAGGATTTTGTCTCAGGACTTTTACTTCCTCTTTTCTTTGCTATAAGTGGGCTCAAGACTAATATTGGTGCCATTAAAGGATTTGGGACTTGGGCTTTTATTTTGTTCATCTCTTTGCTTTCTTGTATCGGTAAAGTTATTGGAACTCTCATTGTCTCGCTTTGTTATAAAATGTCGTATCGGGAAGGAATTACGTTGGGGTTGCTTATGAACACTAAAGGCCTTGTTGAAATGATCATCCTCAATGTTGGAAAAGATCAAAAGGTATTATATTGTTTGAAAAAAAGCTTCAAATTGACAATTGTTTGTTTTTTTGTTTAATGAAAAATCATGTGTAAAATGTGTTTTTTTGCAGGTGTTAGATGATCAAACATTTACAATTATGGTGATTGTAGCTATCATTATGACAGGGATCATAACTCCTGCGGTTACCATAATTTATAGGCCAACCAGACGGTTTTTACCTTACAAGAAGCGAACGATCCAATCGTCGAAACCGGATTCGGAGTTCAGAGTACTAGTCTGCGTCCACACCCCTCGAAATGTCCCGACAATCATCAACCTCCTCGATGCCTCCCACCCGACTAAAAGATCTCCAATTTGCGTATATGTGCTGCACTTGGTCGAACTCACGGGTCGAGCCTCTGCTATGCTCATAGTCCACAACACGAGAAAAACTGGTCACCCAGCACTCAATCGAACACAAGCTCAATCAGATCACATCATCAATGCATTTGAGAATTATGAGCAACAGGTTGAATGTGTTTCAATCCAGCCACTCACAGCCATTTCTCCATACTCGACAATGCACGAAGACATCTGCAATTTAGCCGAGGATAAACGTGTGGCCTTCATAATCATTCCATTCCACAAGCAACAAACAGTAGATGGAGGGATGGAAGCTACAAATCCAGCATTTAGACTAGTGAACCAAAATGTGTTAGCCAATGCACCCTGCACGATTGGAATTCTCGTCGATCGAGGACTCAACGGCACAACTCGATCGACATCGAACAAGGTTACACAACATCAAGTAATAATGCTGTTCTTCGGTGGACCGGACGACAGAGAAGCTTTAGCATATGCAGGGAGAATGTCAGAACACCAAGGAGTCCTCTTGACTGTAATGAGATTCACACCCGGAAAAGAAGCATCCGAATCGAATCCAGAAGCAAATGAACCGAGAATTTTAACTGTGGATGCAGAGGATGACAGGGATAGGCAACTAGATGAAGAATTTATAAATGAATTCAGGGCAAAGAATGGAAACAATGAGTCAATTAATTACTATGAGAAAGTAGTGAATAATGGGGAGGAAACAGTAGGGGCAATAAGATCAATGGATGATGATCACGATCTTTTTATCGTCGGGAGAGGCGACGGGAAGATATCACGATTAACCGCAGGCTTAACGGATTGGAGTGAATGTCCAGAACTTGGTGCCATTGGTGATTTGTTAGCCTCAACAGATTTTGCAGCAACAGCTTCAGTTTTAGTAGTGCAACAATTTAGTGGGGATGGAGCAGCTATACATGGAGATGGGGGAGGAACACCAGATGAACAAGATCATGAACAACAAAACCAATTCTCAAATGTGAGACATATGAACTCAAGGCAACATCCTCCAAGAGGTGGACCACTTGTGTTAAACATATAAATGGTCAATTGTACAATAATTAGGGCTTGTTTGGGAGTGTTAAAAAAATAAGTGCTTTTAATCAAACTACTTTTATTATAACTACGTACTATGCTAAAAAGTGTTTAGGGTGTGTTTGGGAATGCTTGATTAACAAGTACTTTTATTAAAAGCAATTTCATTACAAGCACTTGGATAAAAAGTGCTTAAACATAAATCATTTTATTGTTTGGTTGTATGATTTAAAAAGTACTTCTAAGTTGTTTGGTGGTAAATTTTTTAAAATACTTTTTATAATTACAAAATTACTAAAAAGGACATATTTAAACTTGAATAACATTAACATAACATTAACTTCATAATTATTATATTAATTATATTTATTTTTAATAGGTTTTTTTAATTTTTATAATCATTTGAAATTGTTTTGTTTTTTACAAAAATAACAATTTGATATTATTTACAAGATTTTTTCTATTAAGAAACAAAATAAACACTAATAAAACAATTTAAATTCAAATCTAAAATGAAAGGAAAAAACCAAAGAGATGCCAGAAGATTTGCAATATGATTGTTTCCCTTCCATATTTCATAAACAAAATGAAGATTCACTATCTTAAACCTATTATAAATGTATAAAAACATGCGTAGATATAAAATTTAATTGTTCTCTAACAAATTTAAACTTAACTGGCAATACCATATAAAAGTATCAAGCAAATAATAAACATTAACAAAATATAATTCTTCACAAATCCATATCAATCTAGCAGAGTAGGAAAATCCTTATCAATCCAACAAAGAAATAAGAAAATCCTTATCAATCCAACACAATTCAACAAAGAAATAAGAAAATCATTATCGATCTAAAATTCAGAACACACAAAGTTAACAAATCCATAACACACAAAGTTCAAAAACCTTAAACACATCAACATAGACTCAAATTTTTTTTTTGCTTAAGCCATGCAACTTGTTTCTCAGGCTTTCCTATAGCACCAAATATTTCTTTGTACTCCCTTTTAGCAAAAATGTCATCAGCCTTCATATACAACTCATCACCTTCCATAATCCTAGGTAGGCCTTTCAAAGCATTCATCACTTCAAGAATACTATATCCCGGTGAATCCTTTCTTCTATTTTCTATGACTTCACAAATACAATCCAATTTTTCAGATAATTTTGAAGCTGCTCCAACTCTTGGTCCAACCTTTTTCTTCTTTTTCTCTCCTCTGTGGGTATGAGCTTCACTAGCATCAACATCATTGGTAGCACTCTCCATGTGGTTAAAGTCATTGTCATTGAACTCTGTGTCTCCAACTGTATCGTCATTATTACCTCCTCATTGTCATTAATTTAAAGTAAACCTTGAGATGGGGCCCAAGCTCCTACCCTGGTTACTGCGGCATCTTTAAAAAGAATATCTAATTGATCCACTTTTTGTAACCCTTTTGCCCGAAATTTTGCTGCCTCGGGAACAATCTACAAAAGAAAACAATAGTGTGGCATAATGGAAACCAAGACGTATAATTGCAGTTTATATGTAATTCTCATCAGAGCTTTTCAATTTTCTTATAGAAGTTAATAGAATGAGAAGGCATTCTTGTTTTAAAAAAAAACATAGAAACATTTGAGAGAACAAAACAAACTAAAGGGTAAATGAATAGGAATTAAGAATAAAACAATCTATTAAGAAATAGGCAAGAAAAAGAAATTAATTTTTGGTTTTTCATTGTTTTGTTTGTCAGAGACCGACTTTTCCCTCTTCCTCTAAACTCCAAACACGTACCCAACCCCAAATACAAAAACAAATGGCCTTTGTGTGCTTGTCTTTTCCATCACTAATTGCTCTATTCTTAGACACTCTGTAAAGTAAATGAAAAACAAAATGCTTAAATTCTAACTCCATAACTAGTGAAAACATAGGAAAAAAAAACAGTAGTGAAAACATTATGTAAAGTAAATGAAAAACAAGTGGTAGATACCCTTAAAAGACTCCAAACAAAAGACTGCACAAAGAGTTTCTTTTTAGGTTTATAAATTGGGAGGTTCCTTCCTAAACTAGGCTCCATTCAAATTGGTTCTTTCCAAAAATTTCAAACACTAAAAAACACTTGATAGAGAGTTTGGTTCAAATTTTAGATTAATCAATTTAAACATGATAAACAAATGTATAGAAAGTTCATCACTAAAAAAAATCTTCTGCTACTTTGGTCCATATTGTACAAAAGTAAATTGTGTCCTTTATACAATGAATTGTGAGTTGAGAGAGCGATGACCCCACAATGCCAAAAACAAAATCCAAACTTTCTAAACATGACTGGTATGATTTACAAAATAGGATGCCCATTTGTTGGACCTATCAAAGACAGAGGAAAACATCAAATGAAGTGCAATTGATATAGCAATTTTTTTTCTTCATCAGCTTTGATATACTGATGCCGACTTTATATTGATTTAAATATTCATACAAATACCATTGGGTTTAAATTGGATCATTGTACTGTAGCATAAGTGGAGAATAAAAAAGAACATTTGCTGCTAATATCAAGGCTTTTGAAATTAAATCTTACCTAATAGCCTCCCCCAAATTGGTAAAGGAACTACTCTGCATGAAATTATATCCAGTTTAAAAAGATGGACTACAAGAATTCAATCTAACAACCATAATATTCCCAAAATATAATACAAACTACAGTTTTAATGATACCCCAACTTGATCTAGAAAACAAATCAACTAGCATTTAACCCGTTATCAACACATCCCACCATCACTGCAATTTGTTGACAGGTTCAAGTGCTTCAACGGTGACCACACTATTGCACTGAATCACCACCATGCCAATGTTGTTTCAAATTGATATAACAAATTGAAACACCATTTTTAGTGAATCACTAAATAGACATCCAGTGATTAGAAAATTTATTCCTAAATTTTAGTATCAAAATCAACTATGCAACAATTCATAATATAAAAAATCAAAAGATAAAGAGAATTAAGCAAGTGAATAATGGAATTAGATTCAACAAGGAAGGGAGAACTTGAAAATCATGGTTAATATTTGAAGAGATGATCAGAGATATGAAGAACCTATGAAGTAATCCGAATTAGAAGCGAAAACTGCGATTGAAACAAACGAAAATTACAAAGAAAGATTGAGATCGTGAGGAAAGGAAGATGGAGAATAAATTACCTAAAGATGCAACATCAATGGAATTGAAAGAATTTAGTGTTGGGATTCATGCCCTAGAATTCGTAATTTGTAATAGAATATTTTATGAATAAATAAAAGTATTATTTTAGTGAATTTTGTGCAATTTATTATATGTTGATATTCGTTAAATATTCAAACATTAATAGAAAATTCCAGAGTTACTAATTATGTAATCTTGACTACTATGAGATATAAAGTGGATCTAGTCCAAGATAGTAACTCAAATAGTCTACAGTAAACGAATACGGTTAGGAAACCTTATTCTGGTAACACTGTTGATGTTGTTCACTGATTTGATCCAAATCATTAGCATGATGTAGATGCAAGTGGAAACATCATATATAATGAGTTTATATAAGACTGGACCAGGATAATAAATCGATTCCTAAATAACACCGTTGATAGGAAATGATTTATAATATCAAATTTACGTTATTAAGATTGATACGTCTCAATCCTGAGTATGTTGTGAACTCACATTAATGAAGTCTTTTCCTTTGATTCACATAGTTGAGGGTGATCTGTTGATACACTCGATAAACTCCCGTTTTGGGGAAATGACTAAATTGGTGCTTGGGAACATTTCTATACAAGATGGCATTCATAACTTTCCTAAAACAAATGAAAGTGTTAGTGCGACACTATTATAACTTAGGAACTTTAGGTATCTCCCTTGTTGTAATGATTTGGTACTTGAACATGAGGCCTCACCTTCTCACTGGCCCGAGAAGGATCGTTCTATACTTGAAAACTATAGAAAAATGTTCATTAGAGAATCATCGGGTACACAAGGATAAAAGAGATAATTACAAGGGTAAAACGGTAATTTTGACCCAGTTGTAATTATGAGATTACCACGTGAAGGATATGTCAAAACAAACTTAATAACAAATGGACATAACCCATCTATAGTGAGGGGAGTTCAACTAAGGGTTTATAGTGGAATTACCCTAAGTTAATAATTATGATTAATTAATTAATGAGTTTAATTAATAAATCAATAATTATTGGAGCCCATGATCTATAGGTCCATCGGTCCCTATGCTAGCCCATATATCATTGTAACTAACCAAGTTATTAATTTAACTAGGAAGAAATATTTACATTTAAGTAATTAAATTACTTAAATAAAGGGATATATTAATTGTTTAAATAAAATGTTTATTTAAATGGAAATTAATATTAACATTATTAATTATTTAAATAATGAGTTTATTTAAATAGAAATTAATGATGAATATTATTAATTAAATAATGAGTTTATTTAATTTAATATTAAAAGGAGAGAATTAAATATATTTGTTTACGAAACAAATTAGTATTTTACCCAAAATAATTAATTAAATTGATTTAGTTCAATATTAATTAATATATGAATTTTTGGCATTTATGTATTTATTTAGAATTTATTATTTATATTTTTCTAAATCATAAATACATAAAAGATAAAAGATAAATAAAAAAAAAAAAAAAAAAAAAAAAAAAAGGAAAGATAAAGCATTATCTTGCCACGCCACATGTCAATTTTAAAAAAAAAGAAAATTTGTTTTCTTTTCCTAATGTGGCTGACGTTTTTTTTTTTTTTTTTTTTTAATTTAATTAATTTGATTATTTAAATTAAAAGAAATAAGAATCCTAATTTGATTAGGAAACAAACTCTTATTTTTCTTATAAATATGACCATTGGGTGCTCATATTTTACACTTTTGATATTTATCAAAATTCTCTCTTTTAGTCTCCCTATAGCCGATTTTGGCATATCAAAATAAGAAGAATTTTTCTTCTTCTTTGTTTGTTCTTCCGGTTCGATTCCCACAAGTCGGGTTGGTTTGTGATCGGGATATAGCATAGAAGGCTTGGTGAAGTGGATTGATCTCGTAAAGGAAACCCCAACCGATTCTCCATAAATCTACAATGTAAGTTTTTTCGAAAAACCTTAATTTTATTTTTCGATTTGATCACGATTGCATGTTATTAACGGATCCGTAATTAATCGTTAATTAATTTACTAAAGAAAATTCCGCAAATTTAGTAAATAGTTCCTTCAATTGGTATCAGAGCCTACGTTAATTAACATGAATTGTGATTTTCGAAAATCGGTGGGTTGCATAAAAACCGTTTTTATGTATGTATATAAATTGTTATATAAATTGTGGATTTGCTAGTTATTGTTTAGGTATTCTTGGGCACTTAGGTTTTAAATTTTATTAGAAAATTTGTAAACCCAATTTTGGGCATAGGATTATTTTTGTAATCGTCGGGAATAACGGAAGGAAAAGATGATGCAAAATCGGCACAATGAAGGGAGAAAAGAAGGCTAGGGGCGGCGGCACTAAGGCTTGGTGGACAAAACTATGGTAAGATATTTTTCCAATATTATCTTTTAAAAGATATATATTTTAAATATATAAGATAAAGATAAAGGGTAATTTTTAATTATCTTATATCTTTATTATATATTTTAAAATATATATTAATATTTATGGAAAATCTTTTATTTTATATTTTTCCATAAATAGATAAAAGATAATTATTTGAAAAATAAACCTTTTATGAAAAATATTGGAGAAAATATTTTCTTTCATAAAAGGCCTCCCACGCCTACATCAAGATGAGGAGAGAGAAATTTTTCAAGCTTCAAGACCTACAACAAGTTTTAATTATTGTAATTTTAATTTTGTTGTAGAAATAGTGCCAAGAATACCAGGTCAATCTAGTTGTTTAATTATTTAGATATTTGTATGAGATATGATTTATAAATAATTGTTCATGCATATATGTATGTCATGTAGGAAATCCCACCATAGATGTATGATTAAGATAGATTTAATTGTACATGCATACATAATTATGTGATAAAGTTGTTATTATATTTTATGTATGTGATAAAGCATGTTGATTTTATCTTGTTATAAAATATTTATGCCGATGAGATTAGGATAAATGCATGCTAATTTTAGATAATATTCATTTATTAAAATGTTTAAAATTGAATAGAAACTAAAATTAATATTCGAATGTGGATTTATTTGTTTAAACAATTGGACCTAAATTCACATAAGCACTATCAAATAGATATTTAATTAAGGGTTAATTAAAAATTAATGAAAATGATTAATTAAATAGAATGGATCTCTGGCGAGAAAGCTCTGCCCAAGCGATGAGGTTTTTGAAAGTTCCCTTAACACGGGCGCCTCTAACCGGGAGCGATCCTGGGAGAAAAGTTCAAGATAATTAATCGATTTCATTAAGAAGGTCCCATAATGTGATTAGTTTTAAATCTAGGAAACTTGGCAATTCACATTAAAATTGATCTAACCAATTTAAGAGTTAAGATTGAGTTAGGTTAAACTTAGATAAATTGATTAGCCTAAATTTGTCTGAGTATGAAAACCCAATTTTAAAATTTTGAGTGGGAGAAGGAAACTTGACAAAGTATCCTATGGTCTCCATTATTAGGCTCGCAACGTGAGATTCACACTTGACCTCTGTAGCACCCATAGAAGTGTTCATTCCCATAGGAAGGTTTATAGTGTGAATCAATATCAAGGTGGGTCTCCTGAATGGGATAAAGGATTTTAAATGCGAATTGAAGATCGAATCTACACTTCGTAGACACTCATCTTTTCTCATTTAAAGGACTAAAATAATGGGTTACACTCATAAGAAATTGATAAGGTTTGTTATCAAAATTTCTTGACCAAACACACGGTAAAACAATTCCATAGGAATATGAGTTATTCTGGATTGGAAGTTGTTCGAGAAGGGTCTCGGTTTAACGTGCAGGGTGCTGACTTATCATTCGACGGCACTCTACCTGGGAAGGTTAAACTACCGGTGGCATAATAATCTGTTTAGGGTATTTCTATTTGTTGAACATTGTAGCATTCATGCATCATGTTTAATTTTATGCCAAACACATTGTTTGAATATAGAATTGCTAATTAAAATTCACTTAATTTTATTCATTCAGACTAAAATGTCCTCCTCTAATATTGCAACCAATAAAATTGATAACTTTGTCAAATGGAATGAATTGTTAAATGACACTTTAAATCAAGATTCTAGTCTAATCCTAAAAGATCTTAATTTGCGGTCAGGATGCAATTAGTCGCGTAAATATGACCAACAAACGGATGAACGGCTTAGATAGTAATTGATTTACTTGTAGCGGAATCGTGGTTAGTGGAAGATAATTTATCCGAATGGATATTTGATTAGGTGCCACAAACCACATTTGTTCATCCTCTCTAATGTCCGATTCTTGGACTAAAATAGAACATGGTACATATACAATGCGAGTAGGAACAGGGCAGTTCCTTACAGCAGTTGCATGTGCAGACATTTGTCTGCAATTCAATTCTCGTTATATACAATTATACAACGTTTTACTGGTCCCTGGATTTGCTAGAAATCTAGTGTCAGTTTCACGTTGCATGAGAAATGGTTATTCAATTGACTCAGGGATTGATGAGATCAAGATATACAAAGGGAATTCGTATATAACCTCTGCAGTCAATAAAAAAAAAAAAAAAAAAAAAATTTGTTCATATTGAGCCCGTCAATAGGAACAACAACACATAATATTGAAATGTTCAAGACCGCAAAAACAAGAACTAAAAGACAAAAGGTTTCAAAAGAAGAAACGTATTTATGGCATCTAAGGTTAGGTCATATAGGCTTAGACAGGCTTGAAAGACTCGTGAAAGCTGGTTCCCTAAGTCGGTTAGAAATCGGAACCATGCCAGTCCGTGAACCCTGTTTGGAAGGCAAAATGACCAAAAGACCTTTTTCCTGGAAAAGGAAATAGAGCCTCAGAACCACTCGAACTTGTGCATACGGACCTTTGTGGACCATTTAATGCAAAAGCTCGTGGTGGATTTGAATATTACATCTCTTTCACCGGATGACTATTCACGCTATGGATACGTTTACCTAATGATCCACAAATCGAAGCTCTTGATAAGTTCAAAGAGTATAAAGTCAAGTGGAAAACCAATTAGGTAAAACTATCAAAACACTTCGATCCGATCGTGGTGGCGAATATCCTGGACTTAGACTTTGAGATTATTTGATTGAACATGGGATAACATCCCAACTTTCAAGACCGGGAATGCCTCAAGCAAAATGGTGTGGTGAAAGAAGAAACCGAACGTTATTAGACATGACTAGATCAATGATGAGTTTCGCAACCTGTCACTTTCTTTTTTGGGATATGCGATTAAAACCGCTTTATACATACTAAATGTGGTTCCATCCAAAAGTGTTCCTAAAACTCCACAAGAGTTATGGAATGGACGTAAAGGAAGTTTACGACACTTTAGGATTTGGGGGTCGCCCGCTCATGTGTTGATGGCAAACCCAAAGAAGTTAGAACCCGAAGTAAAGTATGCCTTTTCGTAGGCTACCCAAAAGAAACAAAGGGTGGGTACTTTTATTGTCCCGTGGAAAACAAAGTATTTGTGTCGACAAATGCGTTTTTCTTGAAGAGGATTTTATGAAAGATAGAAAACCCGGAAGTGCAATAGTGTTGAATGAAATAAGTGATAACAACACAATTCATCAATCAACAAGAGTGTTGATAAAACACCTGAAATCCAGGTGCAAACTTTATCGAACCTCGGAGAAGTGGGAGGGTTATTAGAAACCCGGAACGCTTTATAGGATTTGGAGAAATCCATATTGCCATAGCTGATGACAATCCGGAAGACACATTGACTTATAAGAGTGCAATGCGGGATATTGATAAAGAAAAATGGCTCAAAGTAATGGATCTCGAGATGGAATCAATGTATTCCAACTCGTCCTGGACTCTCATAGATCTTCCAAATGGTGAAAAACCCATAGGATGCAAATGGATCTATAAGAGAAAAAGAGGTGCAGACGGGAAAGTTGAGACTTTCAAGGCTAGATTAGTGGCAAAAGGTTATACTCGAGGGGAGGGTATTGACTATGAGGAAACTTTTTCCCGATTGCCATGGTTAAATCTATTCGCACCATCTTATCCATTGCCGCTTATTATGATTATGAGATTTGGCAAATGGACGTCAAGACTGCCTTCCTTAATGGCAATCTAGACGAAAGCATCTATATGATGCAACCAGAGGGATTCATTACTCCAGGACAAGAACAAAAGGTTTGTAAGTTGCAAAGGTCCATTTATGGACTTAAGCAAGCATCAAGGTCTTGGAACATTAGGTTTGACGATGCAGTCAAAACTTATGGCTTTGAACATAATATAGATGAACCTTGTGTATACAAGCGTATCATAAAAGACAAAGTGGTATTCATAATTCTTTACGTTGACGATATTTTGTTAATTGGAAATAACAAAGGAACGTTAACGAAGTTAAAGAATGGTGGCAAATCAATTCCAAATGAAAGATTTGGGAGAGGCTAGTTATGTTCTTGGGATTCAGATCATTCGTGATCGAAGTAAGAAATCACTAGCACTGTCTCAAGCAACGTATATTGATAAAATTATCAAACGCTTTGCTATGCAAAATTCCAAGAAAGGTATTTTAACTTTTAGGCATGGAATTAGCTTGTCTAAGGAACAATCACCTAAGACACCTCAAGAAGTTGAGGAAATGGGACAGATACCATATGCTTCAGCAGTAAGAAGTCTAATGTATGCAATGTTGTGTACTAGACCGGATATCTGCTATGCAGTGGGAGTAGTTAGCAGGTTCCAATCCAATCCTGGAAAGGAACATTGGGTTGCAGTTAAAGCAATTCTCAAGTATCTTAGGAGAACGAGAAATTATATGTTAGTGTATGGAGATAAGGATTTGATCCTTACAGGATACACAGATTCGGATTTCCAAGGTGATAAAGATTCTAGGAAATCAACATCGGGTGCGATATTTACACTTGGTGGAGCCGCCATAGTTTGGAGAAGTATTAAGCAAGGTTGTATTGCTGACTCCACTATGGAAGCGAATATGTTCTTGCTTGTGAAGCCGCAAGAAGAGGTCTGCGCTCAGAAAGTTCCTAAAAGATTTGGAAGTTGTTCCAAATATGGAATTGCCCATAACTCTCTATTGCGATAATAGTGGTGCGTGGCAAATTCAAGGGAACCAAGATCACACAAAAGATCAAAACATATAGAGAGGAAATATCATCTTATAAGGGAGATAGTGCATCGTGGGGACGTGCTGGTCACGAAGATAGACACGAAGGACAACAGAGCTGATCCGTTTACAAAGACTCTCACGGCTAATGTGTTTGAGGGTCACCTAGAAGGACTAGGATTACGAGACATGTCTCACTTACTCTAGGGCAAGTGGGAGATTGTTGGGATTCATGCCCTAGAATTCGTAATTTGTAATAGAATATTTTATGAATAAATAAAAGTATTATTTTAGTGAATTTTGTGCAATTTATTATATGTTGATATTCGTTAAATATTCAAACATTAATAGAAAATTCCAGAGTTACTAATTATGTAATCTTGACTACTATGAGATATAAAGTGGATCTAGTCCAAGATAGTAACTCAAATAGTCTACAAGAAACAAATACCGGTTAGGAAACCTTATTCTTGGTAACACTGTTGATGTTGTTCATCGATTTGATCCAAATCATTAGCATGATGTAGATGCAAGTGGAAACATCATATATAATGAGTTTATATAAGATGGACCAGGATAATAAATCGATTCCTAAATAACACCGTTGATAGGAAATGATTTATAATATCAAATTTACGTTATTAAGATTGATACGTCTCAATCCCTGAGTATGTTGTGAACTCACATTAATGAAGTCTTTTCCTTTGATTCACATAGTTGAGGGTGATCTGTTGATACACTCGATAAACTCCCGTTTTGGGGAAATGACTAAATTGGTGCTTGGGAACATTTCTATACAAGATGGCATTCATAACTTTCCTAAAACAAATGAAAGTGTTAGTGCGACACTATTATAACTTAGGAACTTTAGGTATCTCCCTTGTTGTAATGATTTGGTACTTGAACATGAGGCCTCACCTTCTCACCTGCCCGAGAAGGATCGTTCTATACTTGAAAACTATAGAAAAATGTTCATTAGAGAATCATCGGGTACACAAGGATAAAAGAGATAATTACAAGGGTAAAACGGTAATTTTGACCCAGTTGTAATTATGAGATTACCACGTGAAGGATATGTCAAAACAAACTTAATAACAAATGGACATAACCCATCTATAGTGAGGGGAGTTCAACTAAGGGTTTATAGTGGAATTACCCTAAGTTAATAATTATGATTAATTAATTAATGAGTTTAATTAATAAATCAATAATTATTGGAGCCCATGATCTATAGGTCCATCAGGTCCCTATGCTAGCCCATATATCATTGTAACTAACCAAGTTATTAATTTAACTAGGAAGAAATATTTACATTTAAGTAATTAAATTACTTAAATAAAGGGATATATTAATTGTTTAAATAAAATGTTTATTTAAATGGAAATTAATATTAACATTATTAATTATTTAAATAATGAGTTTATTTAAATAGAAATTAATGATGAATATTATTAATTAAATAATGAGTTTATTTAATTTAATATTAAAAGGAGAGAATTAAATATATTTGTTTACGAAACAAATTAGTATTTTACCCAAAATAATTAATTAAATTGATTTAGTTCAATATTAATTAATATATGAATTTTTGGCATTTATGTATTTATTTAGAATTTATTATTTATATTTTTCTAAATCATAAATACATAAAAGATAAAAGATAAATATAAAAAAAAAAAAAAAAAAAAGAAAAAAAAAAAGGAAAGATAAAGCATTATCTTGCCACGCCACATGTCAATTTTAAAAAAAAAGAAAATTTGTTTTCTTTTCCTAATGTGGCTGACGTTTTTTTTTGTTTTTTATTTTTTTAATTTAATTAATTTGATTATTTAAATTAAAAGAAATAAGAATCCTAATTTGATTAGGAAACAAACTCTTATTTTTCTTATAAATATGACCATTGGGTGCTCATATTTTACACTTTTGATATTTATCAAAATTCTCTCTTTTAGTCTCCCTATAGCCGATTTTGGCATATCAAAATAAGAAGAATTTTTCTTCTTCTTTGTTTGTTCTTCCGGTTCGATTCCCACAAGTCGGGTTGGTTTGTGATCGGGATATAGCATAGAAGGCTTGGTGAAGTGGATTGATGCTGTAAAGGAAACCCCAACCGATTCTCCATAAATCTACAATGTAAGTTTTTTCGAAAAACCTTAATTTTATTTTTCGATTTGATCACGATTGCATGTTATTAACGGATCCGTAATTAATCGTTAATTAATTTACTAAAGAAAATTCCGCAAATTTAGTAAATAGTTCCTTCATTTAGTTCTTCAAGAGATCAACAATGGAGTTCTTCAAAAGAGCAACAATGGAGTTATTCATTAGAGAGAGAGCAATGATGGAAGAGTGAGAAAAAAAAAGGGGCAAATGATCGTATCTTGGCAAACCCTAGGGAAAATGACAAGGTTAATTTTGGTATTTTTAAAAATTGTAGTGCTTCCCTGATAAGCATTTTGGTTAAAATCACTTATTTTGTGCTTTTTCAAAAATCACATCTAAGTGCTTTAACTTTTTTACAAAGCACTTTTTAAATGATTGCCAAACAAAAATATTGACTTAAGAAGTTCTTTTGGTCCTTGTAAAAGTGCTTTTGGTCATTCCAAAAGCACTCCCAAACACACCCTTAGTGGTATAACAACTTATTGTTTGGTTCTAATATTTAAAAGTGCTTTTAATCATATTTAGTGTACTTTTTAGAGAAAATGTGTGTATATATGAAAATATGTAGAAATAAATTAGTGAAACAAAGTGTTTAAGTAGAAGTTATAAGAGAGTGTAGAAAAATAAGCAAGAGAGAGAAAATGTGTGAGAAGATAGAGAGAGAAACGTGTGAGAAGTTAGAGAGAGAGTTTAATGTAGAAAGAAGTTAGAGAGAGAATGTGTTATGTAGAGAGAGGTTAGAGAGAGAAAGTATGTGGAAAGAAGTTAGAGAGATAAAATATATAGAAATAAGTTAGAGAGATAAAATGTGTAGAAGAAATTAGAAACATAAGATTCAAAAAATCAAAAGCACCTAATACTTACTTCTTCAAAAAGCACTTTGAAGTGCTTTTGACTTTTACAAAAGGAAAATTATGCGTGGTAGCCAACTTTTGAGTCTTGTTTTCATATATGCCACACTTTTATGTTTATATCATATTTACCCATTTTTAAATATTCTATTATTTTAATGATATATCATTGATATAATTTTACAACAATAATTTATCAGTAATGTAAATTCTAGTATTAAATTTATATCAGTAATGTAAATTTATAAAAATAATATATCAATTATAATCAATTTTTCATAAAATAATTGTGGGTTAATTATGTTATGGGTAATTTTGATATTTTTCAATCTTTGTGGTTTTTTTGAAAATTGAGACTCGATATTGGCTATATATGATAATAGCCCTTTACAAAAACTGCTTCCAAACATACATATTGTATCTAGGAAGTGTTTTTGCTCATTCAAAATCACTTTTGGCTTGTCCAAAAGCACTCCCAAACACACCCTTACTATGTATAGATTTTTTTTTCCTGATTTTTATTCTGATTCTTCCTCGTCTTCGTCCCCCTTTAAACAAACGGTGCATTGGTTTAATGACTCAAATTAAATTATTTTATTGCACTAGAAATTTTTTGTCCACTAACATATAAAAATACTATAAAATAAAATATAATAGTTGATCGTTTGAGAAATTCTACTAGATATTTATAGTTTATTTTTGGGTTAAATGCATCAATGATCACTGCACTTTTGAGCTTTTTCAATTTACACCATTGCACTATCAATTTAGTTTTTTTCACCCTACAACTTCATTTGTCCAATTTCCGTGAAAAAAAACCATCCAAACTAACAAACATTTTTTTTAAAAATATATTTTATATCAAATGGTGTGTGAAAAGACATTTTACCCTTCAAATCATCTTCTTCCTATCTTCTTCATCCTCTGGTTCTAAAAATTATAAATTGATACACTACAGTACAATAAGTTCTTCCAACGGAAATCCATGGAATATTTAAAAATAAAAATAACATAATTTTGATATTAGAAAGCTTAATGGTTAAGGAAAAAATAGATACAAAACAAGAGTACAATGACTAAAATTTGTGTATAAAAAATTAATATTTAAATTGAAAGAGAGAGATTCCAAATATGTTTGGGGCTTCACAATCACTGTACAGACTACACAGTGAATCCTATCTCCATCATTTTATATGAAAAACATGACAACAATTCTGAAGTTCTCTCATCTTTACCCATTTCTCCATAATACTCAAACAAATCATACACCTTCCATTTTGTTCTTATTCAGATTTCAATTCCATTTTCCCCAGAAAATCATCATATTGAATAACCAGAAACTTCTTCTTAATAATCTCGTTTAGATTGTTCGCTGGAACTGTAACAAGAGAAGACAAAGACCTTCTGTCAGAAAAACGAAACTTGAAGGCTGCTATGGCGGTTGATCTTTCATCGCCCCATCAATCAGTGGAATTCTGTTGGAAGAACTACAACCCCGTGGTGTTCAAGTATAAACTTATAATTCTTGGAACCAGAGAGAGAAAAAGATGAAGAAGAAGAGAGGAGGAAGAAAATGATTTTAAGGGGTAAAATGTCTTTTCACACCCCTACATATAAAATATATATATTTTTAAAAAGTCTGTTAGTTTGGATGGTTTTTTTTCACAGAAATTGGACAAATGAAAGTGTAGCGATGAAAAAAACCAAATTGATAGTGCAGGGGTGTAAATTAAAAAAGATCGAAAGTGCAGGGGTCATTGGTGCATTTAACCCTTTATTTTCTAATTGATTTTATTTTTAGTTACAATTGCATTTTAATATCTAATAAAATAGCTAACATAGAGGAAATCTGTTACTGTAAGAATTATATGAATATTATGACACTTATAAAAAAGGGGCTCTTGCAAAAACAGTAAAATTAGGTCCAATATTTATAAAAATAGCAGTAAAAAAAGTTATCTGCAGAAATAGCAGAAAACTTAAATTCGCGCCTAAAATATTACAAAATTGCCACTAGTTTCGCATGAGTAATCAGTGATTTCCTCACAAGTAATTAGTGATTTTCACACAAGTAATCACTGATTTTACTAATATCCTGATATTTTGTGCATGGATCACTGATTACTTAATAGTTATCACTGATTATCTTATAAGTTATCATTGATTTATCTGATTCACATGAATGAGGGTTTTTAAAAAACTGCTATATTTACAAATATTTTTTTAAAATGTTATATTTATAAATATTGCAGAAAATTCTGCTACCTGATGAAATTTCCCTATAAAAAAATAAGCTTATTTAAACATTTAAATCAAAATAAAGATGTAAATTTTAAAATTGATAAATATATTCAAAATTCATTTTAAATAAATAATATATATATATATATATATATATATATATAATATCAAAATTAACAATAAAAACCTCCGAACTAGTTTCCATTCCATTTTACTATCAATTTAAAAAATTAATGATTTAATTTAATACAGTTATAAAAGTTTATGGTTTAATTTATTGCAATTAATAGTTCAAAACTATAAATTGACAAGGGGAAATTATATATTTAGCCATTTTTCTTATAGTCATAAAGATTTATAGCCACCATTAAAAAAATAAAAGTTTTCAGCCACATTTTGTGTTTCCAATGTATAGCCTAGATTTTTTTTTCCTTTTTTACCCTTTTTTATTTTCAATTAATTTGTTTGGCACATTTAATGTAATTTTATATTAACAGATGCATTAATTGCATTTTTTCCTTTTTAATGTTTATTTTTATTATTTTGTCAGATTTTTACTTTCTCTAGAAGACTCTTCCCCTTCAATTTTTTATCTTCTCTCTCTTTGATTTCAAAAAACAAATCTTTTATCTCTCCATTCTATTGCGTTTTTAGATTTAAAAAAAAAACATTTTTTTTCAAGAATCTCTCCCAATTTCTTTTCATATTTCTTCAGTTGTTCCAAATCCATATTGATCTTTCATCTCTCTATTCTCCTACGTTTTCAGATTTCCCTTTTTCAAGAATGTCTCCTAATTTTTATTTTTATTTTCATATTTCTTCAATTGTTCAAAATTGATATTGATATTAAGGTAAGTTTTTTTTTTCAAGAACACTAGAAAAACTAGTGAAATAGAAATTTTCTTCTAAAAAACCATAGATTTATGGGAATACATTTGAGTTTCCCCCATATTTCTTCATATTGAATGAGTTTTCTTTTAAGTGTAACGATGTTTTTTTTTCCTCATGTTTTTGTCCTCTTTTTACCATCAATGGAGTTGTTTATTCTTAACATTCTGGCTGCTTATGTTTTATCTGATTTTCGAGAAGTTCTGAATATTCATAACAATGGTTATGAATCCATAAATAATGTTCATCTTTTAGACAAATAATGTGACATGTCTAATAGTATCGTACATGAAAACATCCATATGGAAGATATACCAGAGAATCCTGAAGCAGATAACTTGTCTAAATATGAAAACGTTAGCGAAGAAATATATGTACATGATATTAGTTGTTTTGTCATAAAGTATATGAAAACATTCATATAGGGAATATACCAGACGTTGTAGATGAAGGATGTGTGTCCGAGTATGGTGAATGTTACTGATGACATTCATGTATATGATTGTATTGATATACAACATAGATGAAATATACCATACAGTTCGGATGTGGTTACTGATGTAGTTATGGTGGATGAAAGTGCATATGTCGTATATGAAAATTCTCGTATACGGGATATTTTTACATATACAAGTAATAAAATATAATAGAGTAGACGAAGTTTTAGATTCTCCCCAAGTTCATTTGAAGATTTGCAATGGTGTATTTATTCTTAGTGGTATTCCCCAAGTTCATTTGAAGATTTATTCGTATATATTGTACATAGTGTATAGTTATGTTTCATATACAATATTGTTTAAAATATAAACCATCACATTCTCATTTTCAATACAGGTAACGATAAACATACACAATCAGAGTAATTAGATTGTAATTGAAATCCTGAAATAAATTCCAAAACAAAATCATGACCAGAAGATTCAGAATTCAAAACAAAAAACATGTAGTTTATGGCATCTAATAATTGTATCTTTTTCAAACACATAACAATAAGTCAAGCTATTTTGTATTTTTCAATTTTATCAATTCCAGAGTTATGTTAAGGTTGAAATCAGGGTCGTCTTCAACTTTTTGAGTCTTGCCCTTTTTGGTTGTCCCTGTTTGAGCACCTTTTAATAATCTTTTTTTATGACCCTTTTTGGCACATCAGTCACATATGGTTCTTGTTTCGCTCTTCCTTTCTTTGCAGCCCTTCTTGGTCTATCTCGTTTGGTCATTGGCTTTTCTATATCTTTTTCTGCGGGCTGGTCATCCACATGTTCATCATCCTGTTCGTTCATCATATGTTATACATGAAAGTATTCAAGACTTTAAAATAATAAAGTTTAAGTTTGTATTAAACAGAGCATTGGACATTCACATGTTTTTTCATAAGGTTAATATTTGATTCGTTATGATTAACAGTATACATAGCATATACAAGACAACAAACATAATATAACATAATTCAGCTTTGATGGACATTTTTAAGAAATTGTCATTACAAGCTTGTTCAAAATTTTTGATATAATTAACTGTATACAAATGGAATAACTTAACAGTATACAGATCGTATATGAATATCAGTATATATTTCATATACAGATTAACTAGCATAAAATTAATCATGATCATTACATGGCTATTCAAATATTAACCTTATGAATCTTCTCGACATTCTTCTGTTTTGATGTTGTATTAGTCTTTTCCTTCCCAGCAGTTGTCTTCTTCCTCAATCCCTAATTTTAAAAAATACCCAATATACGTTTTTATTATTTAAATTGCATAGATCTAACATATTTAGCCTAAGAAATCATGAACGAAAAGGAACGCCGGTATTCAAACCTTTTTTTCTGGTATTTTTTCCCCAATATCCATGGTTGCCATTGATTCTTGTTCATTCTCTCGGGTATCTTCAAGATCTTCATCAAACGACAGTAGTTGTTCTTCATCGGTTGCCATTGTAGTCTATTTTTCCTTTGATTTTGTGAAAAATGGATCAATGAAATTTTTTGATTTTGATTTCTGAATCTGGGAGTGAATAGAAGAGGGAAATAGAGAGTAATGAAGATTGAAACGTGGGAGAGAAAGAATAGAGAAAATAGGAGAGAAAAGAGGAGATGGAGAGATAAGAGATATTTTGAGAAATTAAAAAGAGAGAGAAATGAAAGATTTTTGCATGAATCTTGATTATTGTGCCAATTAAATCAGCCCGATTTTCTCTTAAATCAGCATCTAAAATTGTGCAAGGTTAATTTAGTATTTTCTCTCACTCTTTTCTCTCTCCAGATGGCTAGATTGCTTTATTCTAAAGGTTTATGTGGCTATTAATATAGATAACCCAAATTGATAACCCTTTAGCTTTAAGGGTTTTTATTAAAATTTTCATTTTCTTTATAATTCTCTCTCTAAATATAATCAGTTACGGAAAAATATTATAATTTACATGCGAAAATTTTGAATGGGTAACTATTAAATTATAGTATTATAGACCTAACAAACTATTTAACATAACAATTAATGATGGACAATAACAATATTAACCACCCTTCATATAATTATTGTTATGGGGTGAAATTTATATTTATGAAATTTTACAACTTGACAAGAAGGTTTATGCACCTCGTCTGACCGCAGTATCTAGACACCTCGTCCGACCGCAGTATCAGGGCACATGGTCTGACCACGGTACTTGGGCACCTAGTCTGACTGTAGTACCAGGGCACCTGGTATGACCGCGGTACCCTAGTCATAAAGTCCACGCATCTAAAAAGACCTGGCTACGCATTCTCCAACATAGACCTACATATTTAAACCGAATGCAAGTGTTCGATTAGGAAATGACACGTGGTGTAACCCGCAAGCGACACGTAATTGAGAAGCAACATGTGGTCCAATCCTGACGTGACACGTAGCACGATGATGTCATCAACATATTCTCCTATAAAGAGGAGAAGAAATTCATTCATTAGGTAACTAATTTCTACTACTATTCTCTCTGGCACACTAGCTCTCATTGCTCTGACTTTAACATCGGAGGGTGTTAGGCCGGCACCACACTGGTGCTCTTTTCCTTTCCTGTGCAGGTACCTACATAGCACGCCGTCAAAGCAGCGCACTACCTCCGACTCGTCCCATATATTAAGTTCGTTGTCTACGTGGAAGCTCTCCATTTTTACGCAACAATATTTGGCGCTGTCTGTGGGAAAAAGTATATAACTAAGTGTTCTACCAACGAAGATGAGTTGAAGAAGACAACATGGTGATGATATAGATGACGGTGAAAACCGTAACTCTCGTAATACGAGACATCAAACTCGTAGCACTAGAGAACGACAACAACAACAAGCTGATGAAAATCAAGAAGTAGTTAGAGTTGTGTCAATGCCAGACGGAAGGGTAGATGCTCTAAAAGTGCAAGTTTGAGGTGTGAATCGAGATCTTGCTAAACTACTCGAAATTCTTACACATAAAACTGATCATCAAGTTCTTACTAACAACCAGGAATTAATATCTAAAAAAGAAAAAGACAAAGAACCTATAGATCGCATAGGTGAATCAAGGAATCATGAGAATGTGGCTCGAAAAGGAAGTTGAGGCTAAATATCCTGGACAGTTCCTCTTCCTCTCATAACTCTTCTCGCAACAAGCAAGCTAGTCAGAAAGGAAAGTCTGACCTCAGAGAAGTTCTTAATCAAAAGAGAAAAGAACATGTAGAGGTTGAGAAATCTACTGCAGAAATTGCCCGGCCTTGGGCGCCGGAGTTGAAAAAACTTCAAGATCAACTTGGTCATATGAAGAAAGAGTATAGAGGAAAGACTCCTCTTGCACTAGAAGATCTCCTTGAGCAAACTAAGTCGCCATTCACCGATGATATAATGGAGGTGAAACTTCCCACAAAGTTTAAAATGCCAACTATGACCACGTATGATGGTTCAAAGGATCCAGTTGAGCATGTTGATACGTTTCAGACCTGGATGGAGCTTCAGGGAGTTTGAGATGTTATCAAGTGCAGGGCGTTCCCCCTTACATTAGGAGGCCCGACACGTGGGTGGTACAGGCAGCTTAAGCCAAGGTCTATATCGTTTTTTAAAGATCTCACTCGATCTTTTGTAACTCATTTCCTTGGTGGAAGGGATCATAATAAACCAGCAACACACCTTTTGACCGTGCATCAAAAATCGAAAGAAAGCCTCTGAGACTATATAGTGAGATTTAATAGTGAGGCATTGAATGTGGAAGGTTATAGTGATGACATAGCATTAACTGCTATGATGGCTGGTTTGAAAGATCAAAAATTCTTATGGTCACTTGGCAAAAAGACGCCTGCAACATATACCAAGTTCCTTGCTAGAGCGCAAAAATATATGAGCGCCAAAGAGTTTCTTAGTGCAAGAAATACTTCAGATGAAGGAGGTAGTAGTAAACAATCAGACTACAAGAAGAGAGACCGAACAAAAGATTTTTCCTTGAAGACTGATTGTCACGAGGATGACAAAAGAAGGAGGTCAGGTGACCAACTTGACAAACAGAGTCTTCCTTTTAGTGAGTTTAAAAAATACACTCCTACCATGGTCCCGATTGAACAATTATTCTTGGAGATCAAAGACAAAAACTTGGTCAAGTGGCCGCTTAGGATGAAAACGGGGTCAAACTAGAGGAACAAAGACAAGTATTGCCTCTTCCACAAAGACCACGACCATACCACCTCTGATTGCTTCGATCTCAAAGAAGAAATTGAGACCTTTATTCAAAGAGGGTACTTGAAGGAATTTGTGAAAATTAAAAAAGATAAAGAAGATCAGGATCGTGATAATCAAGATTTTCTAATTGGAGAATTAAGAACCATCTTTGGGGGGCTCAACTATTGAAAAAGAGCCCAAACCCTAGAAATGACCATGCTGGGTCACTGAGGTATTGGCCAAGGCATCAACACATTGATTAAACTCATCTAAAAGGCTCTACAATACCTATGAAGATGTCAAGCAACTTAGATTTACATTTTATTTATTGCAGTTTTCATTTCCAATAAAGTCTTTTATTGTAAGAGGTTCGACAATAAAATGAATAAGATTGTTCTTTTTTCTAATTATGGCATCTATGAGAGTTAAATCATTCGAAAACAATTAGACTCTAGTTATATTTCAAGACATAAAATTCTACTCGAGTGGGGCGAATCTACTACAATAAATGAAACAGTTCTAAGTCCACCAAGGTGGAAGGGAAAAATAAAAATGTTCTAAAGTCCACTAAGGTGGAAGAGCAAAATGAAAGAGTTCTTAGTCCAGCATGGTGGGAGAGCTCTACTTAAAAAATTCTCAGTCTACTAGGGAGTGCAGGGCTCGCACGAGCAGCACCTGGTAGAAGAATTTAAAATGACTTAAAAATTCTAAGTCTACTAGGGAGTGTAGGGCTCACACGAGCCGCACCTGGTAGAAGAATTTAAAACGACAACAAAATTCTAAGTCTATTAGAGAGTGTAGGGCTCGCACGAGCCGCACTTGGTAGAAGAATTTAAAACGACCAAAAAATTCGAAGTCTACTAGGGAGTGCAGGGCTCACACGAGCCACATCTGGTAGAATAATTTAAAACGACAAAAAACTCTAAGTCTATTAGGGAGTGCATGGCTCGCATGAGCCGCACCTGGTAGAAGAATTTAAAACGACAAAAAAATTCTAAATCTACTAAGGAGTGCAGGGCTCATAGAGGAATTAAGGAAAATTCTAAGTTTATTAAGGGTGTAAGGCTACTACACCTACAAAGCAACACTTAGAAAATTTAAAGATAAGTCAATCAAGCTTGTGTTAATATTCAATGACAAGTCAACGACAGAAAACCAATTTGAAATTCATTATTATTATTAAAAAAAAAGTCAATTGGTTGACCGGTCAATCAAAAACCCACGGGTCAATATACAGGTTGGCATAAAACCCACGGGTTTATACTCTTGAAGAAAAAAGAGGAGAGGAAGAGAAAGAAAAAAAAGAAGAAGAAAAAAGCTGATGTTCAGCTAAGGGAAAAAAAGTGGAGTCAAATCCATGTGGGTCAAAACCTGACCCATGTGGGTACCCGCAGGTAAAAGAACCAACAGGCAAAAGAAGGAAGGAAGAAAAAAAAAAGGGTTGTGTGTCCACATTCTTGCAAAACTTAATTTTTTTCTTTCTTTGCTCAATTCCAATTCTTTCTCAACATTATTAAAATGGTAAGATCTACAATTTTAGTTGAATATATTTGATTTCAAGAGAAATTTTACTCTTAAAATCAAAGGGGGCGAAGTATGCGATGATTAAGCGTGACAACTTGGACATACAACCCAACTCCAAAATGACCAGGGATAGAAAAATAAACCTACCAAGCTCCAACCAAGCTCAAACACTTCGTATTTTCTCAAATCTTTTAATGACAGAAAATTCAAATTACAAAGGGAGAAAATTCAAGATACAAACTCTCAAAATTTTGACGACTACAATGGTAGAAGATTCAAGCTACAAAGTTCAACACTTATAATATTTTCAGAAATATCACCGAGGTAAAATTCCACTTTGAAAGATTACTCCCAAGCAGCATTGAACTCACATCTCAACTCAGCTCAGGAGTAGGGGCCTCTGTTGTGGGGTGAAATTTATAACACATGGAATTTTACAACTTGACAAGAAGGTCTATGCACCTCGTCTAACCGCAGTACCTAGGCACCTCGTCCCACCGCAGTACCAAGGCACATGGTCTAATCGCGGTACTTGGGCACCTGGTCTGACCGTGGTACCCAAGTCATAAAGTCCACGCATTTAAAAAGTGGCTACACATTCTCCAACATAGACCTACATATTTAAACCGAATGCAAGTGTCCGATTAGGAAATGACACGTGGCGTAACCCGCAAGCGACATGTAATTGAGAAGCAACACGTGGTCCAATCCTGATGCGACACGTGGCATGATGATGTCATTGCCATATTCTCCTATAAATAGGAGAAGAAATTCATTGATTAGGTAACTAATTTCTACTACTATTCTCTCTGGCAGAATAGCTCTCCTTGCTCTGACTTTAGTATCGGAGGGTGTTAAGCCGGCACCACAACGGTGCTCTTTTCCTTTCATGTGCAGGTACCTACGTAGCACGCTGTCAAAGTAGCGCACTACCTCCGACTCGTCCCATATATTAAGTTCGTTGCCTATGTGTGGAAGCTCTCCATTTTTACGTAGCAACAATGATCATCAATCATCTCAATGCATAAAAAAACAGCTATATTTTCAAATATTAGATAAACAACATTATATTTATAAAAATCTATTTATATGTTAGTTTTTTCTTCCTCTTAATATTATATATTTAAAAAAAATATATTAACTTTTAAATTATTTCAAAATCTATGGCGGTTTTGTAGGCGACTTTCGAACAAAATCAAACTAAGAAATTGTCTAAGATTTTACCATAAAGTTAGAAATATTATTATAATAACAATATTTTTCAAATTATAAAGTTCGAGCTTTCCCAAATTGATGTAATATCGAAAATAAAATGGGTTAAAATCCAAAAAATATAAATTCATATATAATATTAGAATAAAGAGCATGCATGGGTTTTTAGTTGGAGAAAGAGAAAGAGAAAGACGGAGCTCCAATCGTTTATTGTTAATATTACAACCCCATTCGATAATATTACAACCTCCGTAAACAGCGTTCAACCATACTCTTCTCTTTTCTTCCACTTCACCTCTTCCCTCAACTGTCATCCCCATCCCCCCCAAAAAAAAAAAAAAAAAAAAACTGTACGGATTCATTCTCTCCCTTATTCCCCCAATCAAATCTCCTTCTCATTCTTCTTCTTCTTCTTCTTCTTCTTCTGGCGTCATTTTCGCCTCTCGTCCAGCTTCGCTAGCTAGGTTCATATCTTTTCCTCTTCCGATTCTCTCTCTGTTTTTCCATTCTTCTTCTTCTTCTTCGTCTTCAGAATTTGATCGGAGTTTGTTTTCCATTGCGATTTTGTTGCGGCATTGTATGATTGTGTATTTGTGTGTTTTTGATGATCCTTGATCGTGATTCTCCGCAGGCGAAGGCGCGCTTCATTAGCAGCAGCTCTCGCTCGATCGTGGTTTGATCACTACTACTTTTGATTTCTTCATTTCAGATTGTAAAAACGTGTAAGTAATTTCGTTAATCAATTTTTACTTCAGAATTTAGGAATGAGCTAGCTAGCTAGCTAATTGCATGATTTCTCCATGATCGTCGCGTTTTACATGATTTTATTTGATCAACCAACGATTTCTGGAATTTTGGAAGTTTTTCATATTGACTGCATTTCTCTGAATCGGTTTTGAACTTATTTCAAATTTCAATTAGTTTATTCGAATTTTGAATTTTAGACGTATTGTGTTGTGTAAATGCATTTCAGACGATTTTCATTTTCGGTTGTTATAAACTTCTGGAGAAATGGATGAATGAATCAATGAATTTTGCAATTAACTTTTGCTAATCTCAATCATACTAATTGCATGAACGGAGATTCGATTAGAATTGATTTCGATTGCGTCTGTTCGTTCATGATTGTTTTGAGAGCAATTTTCTTTTGTTTTGGTTTTTGGTTTGGTGAATTGCAGGGCGTGAATTAAAGGAAAAACAGTTACGACGACCTCGAGGTCACGGAAATGTCGACTCTCGAGACTGGTCCGCAAGGGCTAACGAGGCGGCCATCTCGTAGCGCGGCCACAACAACATTCTCCACTGAGGTCTTCGACAATGAAGTCGTTCCATCCTCTCTCGCATCCATTGCTCCTATTCTTCGTGTCGCCACTGAGATTGAAGCCGAACGCCCTCGTGTAGCTTATCTCTGTAAGTTCCATTTCTTTTAATCCTTAATCCAGAAATTCAACGTGTTAATCATAAAAATAATATATTAATAAAAAAAAAAAAAACTCCTCGTTAATGTGAAATAATATTTTTGTTTCCCTTTCTAAATGAACATTTTCTTGCGATAATTCATCTCTAATCTTTCCTTTAATTACGGAAGGTCGATTTTACGCGTTTGAGAAGGCACATAGGTTGGATCCGAGTTCAAGTGGACGTGGTGTTAGGCAGTTCAAGACCGCACTTCTACAACGATTAGAGAGGGTAAGGCTCTTTATTCAATTTTAGTACGTTGTTTAGCATGAAATTCTGTCGATTGTTTTTCTAGCTTACAACCATAAAATTTGTTCTCTTGAATTGGAGAAATTTTTTAGTTGAGGAGAGAAACTAGAAAAAAGCTAGCCTCGTGATAAATAGTCTCCATTTTTTTTTTGGGGAAAAAAACTGGTCATAACAGAAAAAAATTTAATTACAGGAGGAATTTTAAACATAGTAAGATTGTGTGGTTGAATATGACGGGTGGTAAATATTCTGCTTACCCTAGAGATAAAAATAGAAATTGCCTGTAAAAAAGAATTAGAATACTAACTTTTATGGATATTTTCTTGAATCGGATAAATTTCTTGGTATTATGACGGAAGCTAAATTCTGCTTGCGCTTGTTTGTTTAGGAGTGAATGAAAATTCCATTAAAAAAAAGTGTGAGAATGACAATATATATTTTCTCATTCTCCGTGTCTTGGAAATGGAATGTAATGAAACAGAAACGTGGTATCCATCTAATGTGGATAATTATTTGAGAAATTCCACTTAAAAAAAAAAAATTAGAAATGACATTTTTCCTTTCATTTATTTTCATTATTTTTTTCTCTTGTATTATTAAATTATTAGTATTATTATTATATTTTATATCTTTAATTAAGATGTTTTAAATTAAATTCAAAATATATAATACTTTTTTTAATTTGATTAGTTATTATGATTTTGAAAGTTTCATTATTTTAATGAAATTGCTATTTCTAAAAAAATCTGAAATTTTTTACTATATTTGAAATATATAGTTTAATAAATTACCTATTTCAAAATACACCTAATCATTGAACTCAAAAATAAAATTAAAAAAATACCCCTAATCAGCTAATCGTTTCTCTATTTTTTGAGTGTTTTTTTTAATTTTTAATTTTTATCAATTATATATTTTTTTTTTAAAAATACCCCTACCATAAAATTAATTTATTTTTCTCAATTTATTTTCTTATTTAAAATATTTGTAAATAATATCAATAAATAATTTTTTATTCATCTTAAAAAAACTTTTAGTTCAACATAATAATAAAAATTATAATTTTTTTCCATAATTTTTCATCAAATCATTTTATCCTCAATCTCTCATTCCATTGCCTAATACCTAATGACTAAAGGGGAAATAAGTTATTATCGGAAAATATTCCTGCCGATGAGAGAGTTGGCCACTCTGAATACTACAGCGCAAGGTTGGCAAATTGCATAGCTCTGCACGATCGGTGTGATCGAAACCTACAAAATACCGTTAGGAGATAATACACCCGCAAAAATATTCAATTACCAATTGAACTCAACTGATTGAAAGTCACTTCTCAGGACAATGCATCGAGTCTTGCATCTCGGGTTAAGAAGACAGATGCAAGGGAAATCGAGTGCTTTTATCAACAATATTATAAGCACTACGTCAGTGCTCTTGATCAGGGGGAGCAGGCAGACAGGTACTTGTCTAATTATTTTTTTCAAAGTTTTGTTTACCTCTGTATCTATATCTATGTCTCTTTATCGTTTGTCTGAAGCGATTTTTCTTCCAAACTTTTGTCAGAGCCCAGCTTGGTAAAGCATACCAAACAGCTGGTGTTCTTTTCGAAGTGCTTTGCGCCGTAAATAAGACTGAGAAAGTTGAAGAAGTTGCTCCTGAGGTTCGTTCGATTTTAACTGTTCTTAGTCTGTCATCAATTCCAGTGTTTTGTGGTTGGAGCTCACGAAAATATCTAAAGTAATATCCTTCATGACCAGATTATTGCTGCAGCGAGAGATGTCCAAGAAAAGACTGAAATTTATGCACCCTATAACATTCTACCTCTTGATTCTGCTGGCGCTTCGCAATCTATAATGCAGCTCGAAGAGGTATATCTTCTTCGGCCAGTGATAATGTGCATTATGTTTTCGTACCCAATTCTCAAGTTCGTGTCTTTTCCGTACTTATCAGGTCAAGGCTGCTGTGGGCGCCCTCTGGAATACTCGTGGCTTGAACTGGCCTGGTTCATTTGAGCAGAGGAGGCAGAAAGCAGGAGATCTGGACCTGCTAGATTGGTTAAGGGCGATGTTTGGATTCCAGGTATGTTCTTTTTTTCCTTCCAAATAAGCAGTGAGTTCTAATCACTTACTTTCTGGAAGTAAATCTTGCAATTGACTTATTTTGGTGGCTACAGAGAGATAATGTTAGAAATCAGCGGGAACATTTGATTCTTCTACTTGCTAATTCTCATATAAGACTTCACCCCAAGCCTGAACCTCTTAACAAGGTAAATGAAACTCTCTTTTATGAATATTATGTCGTTTTAAGAAATATCGACTTATTTTTTTTATTTGAATTTGAAGTTCACAAATAGAATGGGGTATGCCAATATATTAGTTTTTCTTCCCAGTGCGCAGACAATCTCCCCAATAGTCAAATTCTAGGATTGCTTTTCTTCTTTCCTCTGATCTGAGCACATTCTTGGGCTTTGTCAATGCAGCTTGATGAACGAGCTGTTGATGGAGTAATGAATAAGCTTTTTAAGAATTATAAAACATGGTGCAAGTTTCTGGGTCGAAAACATAGTCTACGGTGAGATATCATTTTCTGCCAAAGCTATTTGTTCAAATAAAGATCTGTCAGCTGTTGCAAATTTATATTTGAACTGGTATAATCGATGTGGAGATTCAAAATTAAATGAATAAATCTTATTTTATATAGGCTACCTCAAGGTGAACAAGAAATACAACAAAGAAAGATACTATACATGGGGTTATATCTTCTCATCTGGGGTGAAGCTGCAAATGTTCGCTTCATGCCGGAATGTCTGTCCTATATATTTCACAATGTGAGATAATTCTTACATGTGCATATGGTGCTCTTCTTCTGATCATTCTGCCACCCCTTTTTCTAATGGAGTTCACTTATTTGATTTTGACGTTCCTTGTAACTAGATGGCATATGAACTCCATGGCTTATTGGCTGGGAATGTAAGCATAGTTACTGGTGAGAATATCAAGCCTTCTTATGGTGGGGATGATGAGGCTTTCTTGCGGAAAGTCATAACTCCCCTTTACAGGGTTATTGAAAAGGTAAGTTTGTCAAGTCCTTAAGTTTCATAAGTTTGTTTCCATCAATGACTGTTCTCATTTTGATCTTCCAGGAGGCCAAGAAGAGCAAAAATGGAAAAGCTCCACATTCAGCTTGGTGTAATTATGATGATCTGAATGAGTACTTCTGGTTAGCATGATATAAAAATTATTCTTTCAAAACCTATTGGACTTTATACCTTCCGTGGTTGCCTGGTTGGTAACATTTCTGATAGCTTTTCTTTTCTTCCTATAACCAATTTGTAGGTCTTCTGACTGCTTCTCTCTTGGTTGGCCCATGCGTGATGATGGTGATTTTTTCAAATCAACACGTGATCTGGCACAGGTTCCCTTTTATTCTGAGTCTATCACATTAATTTTGGCAGCTTAGTTCGTCAATATTTGATATTAAAACTGCTGTACCAGGGAAGAAAAGGTTCTCAAAGAAAATCTGGAAGCACAGGAAAATCATATTTTGTAGAAACCCGGACATTTTGGCACATGTTTCGAAGTTTTGATCGATTATGGACCTTTTATATACTAGCTCTACAGGTATCTGATCACGACATAAGCGAACCATATTACTCCTGATTTTGGTTTCCATACCCTATAATCTACTTTTTTCAATTTGCTTGTTTCAGGGGATGATCATTGTCGCATGGAAAGGAATTTCACCGTTGGAGATTTTCCAAAAGGATGTCTTATACTCCTTATCAAGCATTTTCATCACTGCTGCATTTCTTCGCTTTCTTCAAAGTACTGTCTTCTCATTCCATAGTCAACCTTTTTATATGTCATCACTCGAATTATTAAGAAATTTTACACTATTCTCATTCCATAGCTCAAATACTTATTATACTTTATTGTTTGAGTTGTTATGCATTTATATGAATGATTAAAATTAAGCCTAAAGAGTTATAATTAATTTGACATGGAACATGCAGAAGAGAACCAAAGTTCAAAATCTCTAAAGATCTTGCTTTCTTCCAATTCAAAATTATTTCTCCACGTCTTAAAACGTTAAGAGTAATTTGGATGATCTAACCACACTTTAATTCCTTAAACCGGTGGGATTAATGTTAATTTAATACAAATCCCTGAGGATTCTCCTCCCTTTGGACTCTATGAAAGAAGACTGTCAAGAACTAGATGTCATTATGTTCTTTTAAAAGAAGAACTGGATGCCATTATTAATTGCTCCAGTAATTCATGGTGATTGAATCACTAGGAATTGTTGGATGTCTGTAGGTTTGTATTTCTCCATGAATATAATGGTTCAATAGATTGCAAAGAGGGGTGGAGAAAACAATTGTAAAGCTGTTTCTTTTTGTTTAATCATATGTTTGTATATCCATGTGAGGATGACATTCAATTTTTTTATTCAGGTGTCTTGGACTTCATATTGAACTTCCCAGGATTTCACCGGTGGAAGTTCACTGATGTGCTAAGAAATCTTCTCAAGATTATTGTCAGTCTTACTTGGGCTATTGTTCTTCCTCTTTGTTATCTCCATACCTTCAAGGTGGTCCCTATCAAATTTAGAGACGTTCTGTCATTTCTTAACACGTTGAGGGGTATTCCGCCTCTATATATGATGGTGGTCGCCCTATATCTGCTTCCAAATTTACTGGCTGCAGTTCTGTTCATATTTCCAATGCTTCGTCGTTGGATTGAAAACTCAGATTGGCATATTATTAGGTTTCTCCTTTGGTGGTCCCAGGTAGACAGCTCTTTTCTCGCTCTCCTCGTCTCCCTATACGTGCTACATCATATAAGTACATCTTAAACTCTTATGGCTTCTGATGCGAACTCTACATCATATAAGTGCACCTTAGTCAACAGCTTTTATCATGCAACTAGTTGTAATAGTAGTCTGAATGAATTGTGACATGATGGTTCAGGTGCAACCTTTT
The DNA here is from genome assembly GCA_028015215.1 of Gynostemma pentaphyllum. Lineage (NCBI taxonomy): Eukaryota > Viridiplantae > Streptophyta > Magnoliopsida > Cucurbitales > Cucurbitaceae > Gynostemma > Gynostemma pentaphyllum. Next base: position 67,229,054 of record CM051355.1, on the reverse strand, counting down.
TTCCCTGGTTAAATAATGCATTGCTTTTATCTTTAGACTGTGAACAAGCCTTGTGGTAAAATTTTGGTGGCCTAACTACAATCCCAATCCTTGCACATAATGCTCAATTTCTGTAATATATCTATCACCTTTTCTTTTAACTTCAGTTTTTCACATGCAATCACGCAAATGGTATAGGATTATTTCAAACTCATCAAGTACAAACCATGACTGATGATTTCAGTTTCACTCATGTTTTAGTAGTATATTCCTCTCAATATGAATTACGATATCCAGTTCACTAGTGAAGTGACAACTCTATTAGCAAATTTTAGTTGGTTCCGAGTTTCTATTTATGATTCAAATCCTTCTGCTTCTTTATGCATTTGTCAAAAAAAAGAGGAGTTTGAGAGGGTTGAAAATATAGGAGTTACAGCCCATGACACTTTTTTCCACCATAATTCAAATATAGCGAAACTTTGACTTATATAAATAGCACTTCTTGCTTTCGTTAAATTAAGGAATTTGCTTTCATTTTAATGAAAGTTCATTTTCATTAATTTTTTCTCTTTGTATGGTAGTATGACAAATCTCATTCTTGTTTTTTTACTATGGTTTTTTGCAAAGGTTTTATTTATTATAGTTATTGGGATGCTTTGAATTAGAATTCAATTACTTTTCAAATTTTGTTAGTTTTTTTTTAGTATTTTAATAAATCATTAATTTAATGATATCCTTTCATTAAACTAATGAATTTTAAAAATCTGAAAACTTTTGATATTTTTAAATTTATTATTAAAAAAGTACCATTTTTATAATATCCCGGGGAAAGCTTATTCTATCCAACTTTATTCGAATGTCAAGCATGAGTACCGTTCAAGTCCTTGAACAGCTCTCACTAGTTCCCAATCCTGATAGTTATTCTTTTCATGCTAAATTATACGCGGATCTTTTTCTTAACAAAAAAAAAAAACCCTTTAGATAAAGAGCGGAGAACGTATAGGAGTGAAGGATCCTTCTTTCTCCTTTTGATTAAGTGCCTTTCACTTTGCCAACCAAAAAGTTGTCTAAGGCTTGATGCAAGAGTTTTTGAAAATTTCTTGGGAAACATTCTTTTACCTTGGTTATGAAATAGGAACAACTGGGTAGGGGAAGATCTTAGATAATTACTTTTAATAGCTTGATCATTTTTTCCTTTCCCATTCTTGTGGGAATTTCCTTGATAACTGTGTTTACTTTTTCTGCAGCCAAGAATATATGTTGGAAGGGGGATGCATGAAAGTCAGTTTGCATTAATAAAGTAAGTTTGATAGGCCATCCACTCTCATTTTTTCTGATTGTTTATTTATGTGAAATTGCAGCTTTTGTTTTCCCGATTGGTTATTATTTCATATTTTCTCATTTCAGGTATACAATCTTTTGGGTGGCACTTTTGTGCTCCAAATTTGTCTTCAGCTACTTTGTTCAGGTAATAATTTACCAATAATGTCTTTGTTGTGCTTAAATAATATTGAAGTTTTGGTCAATGTGGTCCTTACCTTTTTCTCTCCAACTTCTTCCTCCAGATAAAGCCATTGGTAAAGCCAACAAGAGATATAATGAGTATTCATCGAGTTGAATATGAATGGCATGAATTTTTCCCAAAAGGTACTTGTTGTCCTGCTAAGAAGTTTGGTAATGCTTTAACTACTTTTGCTTATGCTGAAATTCTCTTTTCGATCAGCCAAGAACAACTATGGAGCAGTTGTTGCACTGTGGGCTCCAGTAATTGCGGTGCATTTTCTTTTTTTTTTTTCTTTGTTTAATCCTTTGGAATGATTTATATATTATCTTGGGTAAATCCTCTCATACAAAATTTAATTTTATGCAGGTTTATTTCATGGATACTCAAATTTGGTATGCTATTTATTCAACCATATATGGTGGATTCATTGGAGCTTGCGATCGATTAGGAGAGGTGATACTTTGTTCAATTAACCAATATTCTTGTATTGATCATATCAAGTAACACATCATCCATAATGTAATATCTGCTCACATGTTTTTCTGATGCCTTTTTCTGTTGCCCAGCCAGCATGATGTCTTCGTATCTTGTAACGTCACTGCATTGTTTTATAATTGAATATTTTTAAACTGTCAGCTGTTTACAATGAAACTTTTTATTCTAATTGTATTTTTTGGTTCGGAACTATTATAATAATTAATTCATTTAGAAAATAAGTTTGTGTAGATAATTGTAATACAGATGTTTCTTCCTTTACTGTCTTTAGAATCACTTATTTTAATTGCCATCTTAAATGTGTAATTGATTTGACTTCATTGTATATTAATTCTCTCATTACAGATACGAACTCTAGGTATGCTTAGGTCTAGGTTCCAGTCCTTGCCTGGTGCATTCAACACATACTTGGTGCCATCGGATAAATCTCAAAGAAGGGGATTCTCTTTCTCAAAGCGTTTTGCTGAGGTTGATTTTATTTTTTTTATTAATGTTTTTTAATTTCCTTCCTCTAAGATGCATAAATTCAGTTATGTTAGTTTTATGTTTTCTTATCATTTTTTTCCCATATAGATTACAGCTAGCAGGAGGAGTGAAGCCGCTAAATTTGCACAGTTGTGGAATGAAGTGATATGTAGTTTTCGAGAGGAAGATCTTATAAATGACAGGAAAGGATGCATCATCTAAGTTATCTTGTATTTCTTCATTCAAAATATGTTTATCGCCATGTATTTAAAACTAAAATGGGTTTCAATTGAATCAGGGAGATGGATTTGTTGCTAGTTCCTTATTCATCAGATCCCAGCCTTAAAATAATCCAATGGCCTCCCTTTCTACTTGCCAGCAAGGTCAATACGATCTCTTATTTTTTTCTCCATTATGTGTTAGTGTTACCTTTTCTTTTTTACCATACTTGTATTGACTGTCAACAATTTGTCTACCTCTACAGATTCCAATAGCATTAGATATGGCTGCTGAATTTCGATCCAAAGACTCTGACCTCTGGAAGCGTATTTGTGCAGATGAATATATGAAATGTGCTGTGATTGAGTGTTATGAATCTTTCAAAAATGTCTTGAGTGTCCTGGTGCTTGGAGAAAACGAGAAAAGGTTCTAAGTTGTCTGGTTTCTTCTTATTGAACCAAATATCATCACATGATCATAGTTTCTTTCTTCCATAACAGAAGACATTAAAAAGCTTACCTTCAGTTTTAAATCAATTTTTATTCCACATATTTCATGAAAAGGGAATTTCGCAACTTTGAGCTTATAAGTAATAAATTGTCATTTGACTTACTACATTGTTTCTCACCTCGCTTCAAGTGATATAAACTATAAATATTTTTTAATATGACCAAGTTTTACCAATGGCTGTTTATGGCTCCCTTGGTTTAGAATATTTTTTTTTGGTAACTCACCACTCTTGTCAGACCAATGGATATTAAAATGCATAAACTGCATTTTTGTATGCAAGGTGAAATATTTTAACAAAATGGAAAATCTGTGTCAATCAATCATGTCAGTTCTAATTACAGTTCTAATCGTAACAGGATTATTGGAACCATTATCAAAGAAGTTGAAAACAATATTTCAAAGAACACACTTCTTACAAATTTTAAAATGGGTCATTTGCCCATTTTATGCAAGAAGTTTGTGGAGCTTGTGGAGATCTTGGTGAGTTATGAATCATGATGCAATGGTTATGTATCTTCTTGCTGTTGTATATTTTGCATCCCTTTCTGATGAGGATCATGCTAGGTTAATTAGTATAGGGTTTATTTATGAGTTATTAGTTTACTTTAATGTAATTAATTAGTATAATTAATTAGTATTAGTTTAGAGTTATTTTAGTTAAATTTAGGGTTTTTATTGTAAGGCTATAAATAGCCAAGTTAGGGTTTCATTTGGAGAATCTTATCTTTTATCATTATATCAAATATACTCTTGAGAAAACATTTATCCTCTTTATCTTATATCTTATCTTTCATAATATTGAATCAAATATCAAATAGAGAGAGTTTTCTCCTCTTTGGGTTTTAACCCTTTGTTCTTGGGATGGATTTCCCATTCAAGCATGGATTTGCTTGTTGAGGCCGTGGACTCGGCCTCGCCCTACATCACTTTCCTTATTTCACATTGGAAATTGTGCCCTTGTTTTCATATTGCAGAAAGATGGCGAACCATCCAAGCGAGATACAGTGGTGCTTTTGCTGCAGGACATGTTAGAAGTAGTCACTCGAGATATGATGCTCAATGAAATCCGGTTAGCAAATATATTTCATTCTATTTAAAGTTGTTTTGCTTTATATCTATTGACATCCTTCAAATGGCTACAGTAAATATACTGAATTGCTGACTCTTTCTTTTGTCATATTCAGTGAATTGGTAGAAATTGGTCATAACAAGGACTCTGGAAGGCAACTCTTTGCTGGTACTGACTCTAGACCTGCTATAAACTTTCCTCCATCAGTTACAGCTCAATGGGAAGAACAGGTGGGTATATTGTAAACACAGTGTTCTTAAGAAATTATTCATCAGTAAATGATTTTATTTCATCAATTGAAATAGCTACTCTTGTTTTATGGTCATATCAGATTAGACGCCTCTATTTACTGTTCACTGTGAAAGAATCAGCCACTGATGTTCCCACAAATCTTGAAGCACGCAGAAGAATTGCATTTTTCACAAATTCTTTGTTTATGGATATGCCACGTGCTCCACGAGTTCGTAAGATGCTATCATTCAGGTATGTCTTTCTCTAATAATTATCACATGAGCTGGAAGCACACGTGTATTCCATTTGGTTAAGTCGTTTCTGAATTTAAGATTTTTTGGTTGCATCATCCTTTCTCAAGGATAGTTTAATTCCTAAAGGTAGATCTCATATTATGAACTAAAAGAAGTTATGAATGGAGTAGCTTCTCCATGTTTATTTGTATTTCTTGTCTAATCACTCTCTCCCTCTCTCTCTATATATCTTTTCATAAAAAATATCTATATATACATATATTTTTTATAATATATGCATAATATGTAGATTAGATATTTTATTTACCTTCCAACCATTTTTAATGAACCATACTACTTGGTTTTCTAAGGAACCATCTTTTGTGGAACATTCATGTTAAATTTTTTTTCAGTCCTCTTCTCAGTAATATTTTTGGGTTGGTAACAGCGTCATGACTCCATACTATAGCGAGGAAACGGTCTATTCTAAAAGTGACCTTGAGATGGAAAATGAAGATGGCATCTCCATAATTTATTACTTGCAGAAGATCTTTCCAGGTAAGTAATGTTATAAACTTATAAGCCACCAAGATAGCCCTTTGCTAACTGATTTCATTCTGTTACTTATTTCATGGGGATTTTCCTTCCTACTAGATGAATGGAACAACTTCATGGAACGACTCAATTGTAAAAAAGACAGTGAGGTTTGGGAAAATGAAGAAAACATTTTACAACTTCGTCATTGGGTCTCTTTACGAGGACAGACTCTATGCAGAACAGGTAGCCTTAAATGCATACCTGTTATCTTTGACTTTATGTATGAATTTTTGTCCCTGGCATTTGAAACATTTATTGCAGTTAGGGGTATGATGTACTACCGAAGGGCTCTGAAGCTTCAAGCTTTTCTTGACATGGCTTCTGAGAGTGGTAAGCAAGTTGTTAACATTTTCTACATAATATTTAAGCAAGTTCAGAGTGTAATTATTTTTTTGTTCATTTTCTCTTTGAACGGATGAGATATCTTGTTTTCTTTTCGGTACTGTTTGTGTGTTCTCTCTTTGAAGATGGTTAATTACTTGTGGTTTTCCTAATGATTGTTTTGATAATAACAGAGATACTTGAAGGCTACAAAGCGATCACAGTTCCATCAGAAGAGGATAAAAGAAGCCATAGATCCCTATATGCTCAATTAGAGGCTGTGGCTGACATGAAATTCACATATGTTGCTACCTGCCAGAACTATGGAAATCAGAAGCGGAGTGGGGATCGCCGAGCTACAGATATCCTGAATCTGATGGTCAAGTATGTTCTCCAGCCAATTTAGTTAATAAAGTTGCTGGTTTTTCAAACTTTTTTTACTTGTTCATTTCATTCAGGAAGCTCCTTATTATTGTTATTTTTTCCATTTTCTTTTTGGGCACAGTAATCCCTCTCTTCGGGTGGCATATATTGATGAAATTGAAGAAAGAGAAGGTGGAAAAGTACAGAAGGTTTACTATTCTGTGTTGGTCAAAGCTGTTGATAATCTTGATCAGGTAATCAATCCTTGAACTCCTTGGGAAAAAGAAATGTCAATTTCCCCTACCATTTTAGGAATCTGATTTCTTTTTGCTCTTATTCATAGGAAATCTATCGGATTAAACTGCCTGGTGCAGCTAAGATTGGAGAAGGGAAACCTGAAAATCAGAACCATGCTATAATTTTTACCCGCGGTGAAGCTCTTCAAGCCATTGACATGAATCAGGTGAACCAGTAAAAGCTAGATGTTACCACTTACTTCTGAAGTTATGGCTCAGATACTTGATTATGATGGTTAACTTTTTGGATTCCTTCCAGGATAATTACTTGGAAGAAGCATTAAAAATGCGAAACCTTCTAGAAGAGTTCAATGAGGATCATGGTGTACGTCCACCTACAATTTTAGGTGTGCGTGAACATATCTTTACTGGAAGGTTAGTGTTCTTTCCTAACAAGAGCTATAAAGATGATTTATCTTCGACTATTTCTTATTTCAATTATCCATGTACTGCAGTGTGTCTTCTTTGGCTTGGTTTATGTCAAATCAGGAAACTAGTTTTGTCACCATTGGCCAAAGAGTTCTTGCAAGACCTTTAAAGTACGTTTCCTTCTTGTACTTCATTTTTGTAAAGCATATTCGCAAGCTACGTTTTTATTCATCTTAGAGCAAAGTAGTCTGTTTACAGAACTGTACTTGAGATTCCATGTTTAGAGGTGGCCCGGGTGGTTAGAGCTTAGGGTCTTAGGAATAAGTAAGCTTTGGTTTAGGGTTCAAGCCTTTAGGTGGATGCTTAATAAGAGAAAACCATGTTTGCCTCTCTGAGCTGGTGTTATGGCTTGAAAGTCTCCCCATAGAGTAGTGGGGTGAGGCCCAATACTATAGATATAAAAAAAAAAAAAAAAAAATCACATAATATAGTTTAGAAGGAGAGGAGCTAGGGGACTTGAAACTCCTCAAGAGTTTGAATGTAGTACACAAATTAAAAAATAAAAAAATTTCTTCTCTTCTAATGACTTCTATGGAATTCATTCTATTTTTTTACTGCACCATGCTGAATATTTGGGGGACAGTGAGACTAGACATGATGAATTTGTTTAGTTCACTATCAATCCACCTAAAAAGTATGTAGAAAGTATACTTTGTTTACAAGTTGACAAATTCTATTGGTTGGTTTTAGGGTGAGGTTCCACTATGGTCATCCGGATGTTTTCGATAGAATCTTCCATATTACTCGTGGTGGCATGAGCAAAGCTTCTAGAGGAATCAACCTGAGTGAGGATATCTTTGCTGGTAATATGCTTTTTGCGTTACTTCCACTGGCTAAGAGAATTTTCATTCTTCCTTCTTGATTTTTATTTCATTATTATGATTATTATTAATATAGTGCCATTGTAGGTTTTAACTCAACACTGAGACGAGGAAATGTTACACACCACGAGTATATTCAAGTTGGAAAGGGGAGGGATGTTGGTCTTAATCAAATCTCTCTTTTTGAGGCCAAGGTGGCTTGTGGTAATGGCGAGCAAACTCTCAGCAGGGATATATATCGTCTAGGGCATCGGTTCGACTTTTTCCGCATGCTATCTTTCTATTTCACAACAGTAGGATTCTATGTCAGTGCAATGGTAAGTTTTCATCTGGAAGTGTAGTTCTGTTGAGATTCAGTTTGTTTTACGTCTTCTATGCGAAAATTTTGCATTTTCATAAGTTCATCTGGACTATTATTCAAAAGGTCCAATAATGTATGTATATTGGACCTTTTGAGACAAGATGATTTTTCTCGAATAACATACGTGTTTTATTTGTTTTTTAATTCAAGAAATTTTTCTCCTGCTTAAACGATTTGCACTCTTCTTTATCATGCAGATGATTGTACTTACAGTATATCTTTTCTTATATGGTAAACTTTACCTGTCATTAAGTGGACTGGAGAAGTCCATAGTGAAATTTGCTCGGGCAAAAGGAAATGATCCTTTAAAGGCAGCCATGGCTTCGCAATCGATTGTTCAGTTAGGTCTTTTAACCGCTTTGCCAATGGTCATGGAAATTGGGCTTGAGAGAGGGTTCCGGACAGCAATTGGTGACATAATAATCATGCAATTACAACTTGCAGCTGTTTTTTTCACCTTCTCTCTTGGAACAAAGGTCCACTATTATGGGCGCACAATCCTGCATGGTGGTGCAAAATATAGAGCTACTGGTCGTGGTTTTGTTGTCCGGCATGAGAAATATGCTGAGAACTATAGGATGTATTCAAGGAGTCACTTTGTCAAAGGACTAGAGCTTATGATGTTGCTCATAGCTTACCAGATTTATGGTTCAGCTGCTTCTGATCCTGTAGCTTACACTGTTCTCACATCCTCAATGTGGTTCTTGGTTGTTTCCTGGTTATTTGCCCCTTTCCTTTTTAACCCGTCAGGGTTTGAATGGCAAAAGATAGTGGATGATTGGGACGATTGGTCCAAATGGATGAACAGCAGAGGTGGTATTGGTGTGCCGGCCAACAAAAGTTGGGAGTCCTGGTGGGATGAGGAACAAGAACACCTTCAGGACACTGGATTTCTGGGACGCTTCTGGGAGATTGTTCTATCCTTCCGATTCTTTCTCTATCAGTATGGAATAGTGTATCAACTTCACGTGGCTGGAAATAACAAAACCATCGCGGTAAGTATGTGATTTGCATTCAGTCTTTTGCATTAGGATGGATACCTAGGGAACAAATGAACGGAAAGAAACTGGGGCTTGCTTCAGTATGTTCTATGATATATAATTTTTTTTATTTCAAAAAAACATTTAATATATAATCGAAGGTTTTCTTGACAAGACTGGATTGAGACCTCTTTGTTTTCTTTACCATTTTCAGGTGTATGGATTGTCCTGGCTTGTCATTGTTGCCGTGATGATTGTACTAAAGGTTAGCGATCTTCTCTGGTTTAAAGGACCCATATATTTTCTTAATATGTTTCACTCACCAACCAACCTGGGAACTGCAGATCGTGTCCATGGGTAGAAAGAAATTCAGTGCAGATTTCCAGCTGATGTTCAGACTTTTAAAGTTGTTCCTGTTTATCGCAGCAGTCGTTGTAGTAGCAATGCTGTTTACGCTTCTCCATCTTACAGTTGGAGACATTTTTGCCAGCATACTAGCCTTTGTGCCCACAGGCTGGGCTCTGTTGCAAGTATGTCATTCATAAAACCTTGTGCTGCTGATCACTCTTAATAATCCCGCATATGGGCTCTGTTCCGTCTTCGATCATACCCCGAAAAAAAAATCTGGCTTTGATTGCAACCCCATCTTCAGAAAATATAATTCGCCTTTCTCTCTCTATACTTAAACTGCAAAGTGGACAATTACTTTGTCTTCCATCACTGCATATAGAGAAATACATGTTTTTAAACTACATTTTTGACCCACCAATGTGGAACCATTATAAAATTTTCACAATATCCATGCCCCGTTTCCTTCAATGAAATGCAATTCAAACTTGCACAATTTCTGCATTTAGTTAGTTAACTAATAAAAATGTACCAATTTCTCATTCCGAGCGTTGTCGTTTTTTTTATTTACACATCCTTTTCCTTTGTTTGGTTTTGTGCTTGTAGATAGGACAAGCATGTAGACCGATAGTGAAGGCGTTGGGAATGTGGGGATCCGTCAAAGCTTTAGCAAGAGGCTATGAGTACTTGATGGGTCTAGTCATTTTCACACCAGTTGCTGTGTTGGCTTGGTTCCCATTCGTTTCAGAGTTTCAAACTAGGCTACTTTTTAACCAAGCCTTCAGCCGAGGGCTTCAAATTCAACGTATTTTGGCTGGTGGTAAAAAGCACAAGTAAATTCCTCTGCCAATTCTCATTCATTCATTCTTTCATTCATTCATTTCTATTATTAGATTTAAAAAAGCAGGTACAGTACAAAGGAACTTCTTGAAACTTGTAAACGTCAATTACAAGAAGAGAAAAAAGAAAAGAAAAGAAAAACATTTGATTTGGAGAATTCATACATTCTTTGTATCTTGATATCAAAACTCAGAAAAGTCTATAATTGTATGTATAATAGTTTCTAATGTTAGTTTAATGTAATGTAATCCTATATTACAGGAAAATAGTATAGTGATTCTTTTCAATAAAAAATTGTGACTGTTTACAACCGGTTTGATTCTACAACAATGTGTTATTATTCTTAAATAGATAACTACCATTGTTTGAACCAAGCTGATTTGTTTTTGGATCATATATCTCTCTCAAATTTTAAACATGAGTGTAACTTAATTAAAAAACGATCGAAAACGAAGATAGTCAGTTGGATTACTCGAGATTGATTCAATTTCAGTTTTCCATATAAGGAAATCGATATTTATTAACCAATCGGTTTCAGATTTTAATAGAAAAAAATGATTACTAAATCGAACAACTGATTATTTATAATCAATAGTAAGATATTTTATTACCCTAATAGATCCCTGGAACTGATCCCATGTCAAAACCCAAAACCTATCTAAAACCAGTTTCATTTCGATTTGATTTTTCTATTATTTATTTTAAAATTAAATATCAGTTTGATTTTGGTTTGGGTAAAACACCAATCAAAACCGACCCGATTTCACCCACATTTCTCTAAGGCAAGACCTGAATCCACATTAATCAAACGCCAGTTATCATCATTCATCATTTAACATGTGGCAGACTAAATACATTGTTATTTGAATTGGGAACTAAACTTTTTATTTTAGGCCATTGAAAATCTGACATTTTTTTTAAAATACCGAAAATTCGGCACTTAGTCATTATCCCATTTTTTATTTATTTTTAACTACCTAATCAAACCATGGTATTAACAAAAAGCTTACGGAATAGTTACTTAATATTATAATTCATTTGGATGATCAGCGCTACGAAATCGATTTATCTATTAAAAATCAGAGAACAAATTCCGGATTTGTCACGTATTGTTACATGGCACATCCTCATGGGTCGATTCTTTTTTTCTTTTGACTTTAAATTAGGAGAATTGATTCAATTCATCAAACCTCCATGCAAGACTAATCACGTGCAATAAAAAAAAAGAGAAAATTATATAATCACACACGTGTCCTCTTCTACACAATTCCCCACAAACAAAAATCCACCGAATCCAGTCGTGGCAGCCATAGATTGGTCAATCTTCAATCTTTTTAAACAAAAGAAAAATAATCTAGAAAAAGAAAAAGATTTGGGGGAGGGTGAAGGATTTGGGCCGCGGGTGACGGTGACAGACACGTGGTCTGTTATCCATCCCTAATCCGCCACGTGTAACCGAATCCAATTGTAATAAGATGCCACGTTTTAATTGCGTAGTCCACTAAGTCACGGGTGGGGACATTGCCACATTGACAAAAACTCATATAAAAAGTATATAATATAAACACAATTTTAATTCAATTCACCATTAACTTAGCTTTATTTATTTTTATTTTGATTTCTCTACAATATTTGTTAGAAAATGGGAGAAGGATCATCAATGGTGAGAATTATTGATAGAAAATTATCAATAGAAAACGAGCCAAGAACTCTCAAAATCAACCAAATCAAATACGCAAGGGTACGTTACGTTACTGATTTCCGTTATTTATATTTATATATGCTTAGAAAAAAAAAAATTCCGTTTTATTGGTGTTTTTCTTGAAATTCAGAGCGATTTCAGTTACATTTTTTTTTTTAAATTTCAAATTCAATTTCTGAATTTGAGTTTTTTTTTTGGTAAATTTATTAATTAATTACAGGAGGCAGCACTCTATGTGTTGAATTCCACAACGGTAGAAGAAGCATTAAAGATTTTCACTGAGGTAACGTATTTTTAAATATCTTAACACTGTATTAAAGTGTCGGTTCGTTAAACAGTTACCAATGTTTTTCTTATGAACTCGGTATAATTTAAGAGTAAAAATGGTTTTTTTTCATTAATATTAGAGATTTTTTTTTTCTATCTTATTTTATAAAATGTTTAAACTTTGATTTATTTTAAAAATAGCATTCGTTTTGCTTTTATTAATTGATTATTGTTTTCGTCTTAATGTTATTTTATGTTTCAAACTGATCGAGACACTTTAAATAAAATTCAATAAATTTTAAGTTTTATTACTTTTTTATGATTTTGATAAAATTATTATACCATAAATGCAATTTACCATATAATGAATCTAAAAAATGTTATTTTAGAAAATTCTGAAGTTTTTCAGTTCTTTTTGAAATTTATATAATTAAAAAATATTATTATTTTTTTATAGATAAAAAATACCCCTTAATTTTAACTTTAAAGTTGATGTGATAGAGATAAACACGGAAATTAAAGTGAAGGAAAAATATTTCTAATTTGTATATAATTTTTAAAATGTCATAATAGTTTTTTCATTATTATTAACTATAACAATACATGGGATATTAAGGTCTTTAATTTTTTATAAAAATAATTTAGTTTAATACTATATTTATAATGGGTCAATTACTAAAATAACATTTTTTTTTTTTTGTATATTACTTACTGAAATATTATAACATTTTAAAATTAACCAAATAGTTTCTAAAAATAGAAAATAAAAAACCAAATAGCGGTTCAAAAATTTATTGAATTGAAAAAAAAAAAGTTAACCAATAAATTTATTGGAAAATAACAAAATATTTCAATAAATTATTGAATTGCTATTTAGATAATTTTTAAAATATTATGACATTTCAGAAATATATGGTTTGTAATAATTTATTTACATTTTGTATTTATTGGGTAACTTTTATAATTTTACTTCATTTTTGGTATAAATTAATTATGAACTTTACCATTTGATTCCCCTATATTTGGAGAGGTAGATAAGATTGAATTGAAGGAATAATGTATGCAGGGATTAGAAGCAGTGGAAAGCAAAACAGTGGAAAACAGAGATAATATAAGAGATTGGGATTGGAATGATGATGATGATTTTGATTTTGATGACTTTCATAGAATTAGCAGAGATATCGTTACCGCCCCGTTTTAGCTTCTCTCAAACCTTGTAAATTCATTATCTTTATTTTAATTTTTCTTTCTTACTTAAGCTTACCTATCAGCTTTTTGTATTATAAATATTTGCCTTTTTTTTCGTACAAATTAACAATTACAGCAGTTGTAAAGGATGGAATTTTGGATCTCAACCATCCTAATTTCGTTTTCATATTTATCTAGTTTCTAGAATGAGATTTATTAAATTAAATTCTTAGGAATAAACGCTTTCGAACCTTCTTAGAGATTGAAATTTCGAAGTCTATGAGAAATCATTTTCTAATTTTATATTTTTCTCATAAAATTTAGAAAAAAAAAATGGGATTAGATATTGAATTTATTCCAAAATAATATGAAAGAAAAAGGAATAGACCTTTTCATGGGAATGAGAAAAATATTTTTCTAATTGGTTTAGGAACAAAGATTCATAAGAACCTTTTTTTTTTGGGTGAGATGATCGAGTACACCATGACCAAACAATCAAGAAGAGAACAAATTTTTTCTTTGATTGTTCTTCCTCAAATCACTCCCACAAGTGATCTTTCCTACGATTGGGTCATATAGAAAAGGGTAATCTATGAAAATAGTCACAAAATTGCCTAAATAAGAGTATATAGCCATTACCAATAAAATTAGGTTATATAAGAAAAATACTAAAAAAGTCCCTTTGCGTTTTCTAATGTAATGAATCACCTTTTTCTTTTCTATTTTTCTCACATATTCTCTCTTATTTTTCTCTTTCTCTCTTATTTTTCCTTTTCTATTCGAGTCTCCTCGCACATTTCTCTATTTTTATTGTACGTGTACTGCGTACCATACATACTGTACATATTATATATTGATTTATAAATTTATTAAATCAACTTTTTTAAAATGCAGTAGTAAAGCAGAAGACAGATATACATATATATTATGTATAAAAAAAGGTGTACAAAAGACTTGTACCATTTTTTTTATTCAATGTAGCACTGAGGCAAATTATATGTTACATATATTATGTAAAAAAAATATACCTTAAAATAACTAAATGTAAAAAGCATGTTAATTAAATATAAAAGGTCCATAAATCATAAGATGACATATAAAATGAAAAAAAGTCATGTTTTTTTAAATTACAAACATAAAATGATATAAAACAAAATATACTTATGTACTTTACAGTGTCAACTATATACTCATATGAAGCACATAAAATTAACTATGGTGAAAAAAAGCGTATAACATACTAATTATATCATACGTACCTAAAAAATGTATAGTAAGTATTATTTCACAATCTGTATACTAAACCTGTACCAACAAATATGCTGCATTAAAAAAAGTAAAATATAGTTTTGTCAATCACCTACAATGACCAGATATGACTGTTGCTATACTATTATACTTTTAAGGGTAAATTTGGTATAAAAAATCAAAAAGTGATAAAAAAATGTAATTATAAGAGAGACTACTATTTTTTTGATTCATGAAGTAAAAATTGGCTATTTCTATAGTTATCTCTATAGAAGGGAAAGCTTCGGTGGTTTGTGATTAAGCCAAAACCGAGAGCCTTAGAGGTGTCTTGGGTAAGTTTATCTTCATTTGTTTATTGTTTAATTGTACTTAATTATTAGTTGATAAACCAATTTGATCCAATATATTCGTAATATAAATCAAAACCAATTAAATAAAATCAACATCAAGAATATGCAAGTATTTAAAATGAATATACTAGAATATAAATTTCAAATCAATTTAAAGAACCTACTGCATTTCAAGTAAATTGTGACATAAATATGGTTTTAGATATTTTTGAATATATATATATATATATATATATATATATATATATATATATATATATATATAATATTTTTAAACAAAGAGATGTAATGTAAATGAGGATATACGAATCCTTTCTTTCTTTTAGCCCCCTTTAAATAGCTTTTATTTCTATATGAGGGTAAGTTTTGGATTATTTTGATATGACTTTAAATCGAATACAATTTGATTTTCATCAACCGATTTCCACGTCAATGTCATTTTCTTATACGGTGAGGTTACGCAATTTTTTAAATATCGTATTTTCATAAAATTGGCCTATTTTTAGTTCGATTTACTCTTAATACCAATATTAAAGAAAGGTTTTAAGTAGAATTAATTGAGATGGATTAATCAACTAAATGAAGCTAATATGAAAATGTAAAGTCACCTCATTACTACACAACTCCAAATGAATAGTGTCATGAAGAGATTGTATCATTCTAAATAGTTCACAATCTCAAAATTAACTTAATCAAGTTGTGAACTAAGTCTGCAAGACTAGAAATATATAAATGATCTTTATTATAAATAATGGTCATTAAAGAATAAAGGTCAAATCTATTTAATTAAGTTCAGATATTATTTCCATTGACATTTAATTTCACCATTTGGATAGTGACAATAAATATAGTGTTTTTTAAAAGACAAAAATAGGAAACAACTAAAAACTAAAATTCCTAGAATCACGCTCAATGAGCCAAGATGAAGAAGATCTGGAAATGAAGTCATCAATGTCTGAAAATCCGCCAAACGGTTCTCCTCTCTAGAAGAATACAAGGTCAAAAAGAAGGAGAAAGATAAAAGGAAACTCTTGATTTCTTTAACAATAACTCCCCAATCAAATTTGTTCAAATTCATCATTTCAGTTAAAAATTTTGTAAGTATTAAATTATGTGTGTTACACAAATTTTAGTAAAGGTTCAAATCTCAACCTCACTCATTCTTCCCTTCGCCGATTAAAATTATATATATATATTTTATAATAATATCACATTGATTAGGAAATATCCTTTACTTATTGAGATAAATTACATTGATGATCCATTATAATTATTTATAACTTGAAAGAATTTAAGACGACTAATATGTGTATAATTCAATTGATCAAACATCTATATTATCTTATTCACATAATTCAACTGATTAGATATCAATATTCCCTTCTATAAGATTGAAAGTTTGAGCCACCTACTTATTTGATATAATAAAGACAGATAAGATCCCATAAAACAAATTTATTATATACCATCATTGTATAATGTCAATCAAGTAACAAAACAATGATTTGAAACTCAATAGAATATGTAATTTATTTATTTCTAAATTAAATAACTTGAGTTTCTTTAGTCTTACTCTTAGCCGGTAAATTAGTATATTTTTGCACAATATCATAAGTTCAAGTTGCATATGTAATTGGGTTAAGCTTTTGACCAAATTAGCGAGAATTCATTTAACCTCAAAATAGCTTGGATAAAATCAAACATGTAATGTCAAAAAGTCAAAATCCTGACCTACAAAGTGACACTTTAATTAGTAAAATATTGATATTATTTATTTTGAGGGATAAACATAACAGTAACAAAATTATAATCATACCTATATATTTTAAAACTAGCTTTTACTATCCTATACAATTTATTCAAATTACTATTAATAATGTTAAATCACCAATTGAACAAGAGCAAATGACACAACGAAGAGTCGAACTTGGGACCTCCTGCTCTGATACCAATTGGTAATGAGAGGAGTGGCCCTTAGAGTTTATAAATGTTATGAGTTTCTAAATGTTATGAGTTTCCTACATTTTTCCAATGTGAGATTCTCAACATGCCCTCTCAAGATGGTGCCTCTTTTGTGCTCACCATTCTTGGGTCGAATCCCATTTTTGGATCGAATGCCCGTTTGGGCTTGTTGGGCTCTGATACCATATTAATAATGTAAAATCACCAATTGAACCAAAAGCTTAAGCAAATGGTTTAAGGTAAATTTAATCATATATCTCAACAATTACAAAATTAGCTTTTACATGATACCCATATCATTTTGATAGGTAAGGATACACATGAGAAGAATTGTTTGCATGGGAAAGTATTATTCTATCTCAAATCATAATTTCAAAAATAAAATTAAGGGTATAGTACATGTGGTAAATCAATTCATGGGTTTGTGTCTTTATCAATTTTTGACAATAATGGAAGTCAATTGAGTGTAGGATATTTTCTTATTCACTCCCAACATTATTTGTGTTGAATCATGGAGGTAAATTCATGTTCAAACAATTTAAAGCTCCTATTAAAAATTTAGCTTGGTTATGTTTTTTTTATGCTTTTGCCGTGAATTAAGCACTTTCAATATTTAGAGACTCTTATCATATTGAGAGAAAATTAGGGCGAAAAAATTGTCTTCAATGGATTCTCAAAGGTTTCAGATATAATTATGAGCGATTGTGAAGTCTCTTTATTATTCGTCTCAATATTGTGTAATATTTATTTTCCTTAATGTAGAGTTCATTACAAATTCTTGAAATGCATTCAGCTGGTGATGGTGATGTGCCATATTACATAGAAGATAATATTCCCTCTAATGATTGTCCAGTTGGCCATGTGACTCCTTAACCGTTTTGTACAGAAAACAGTGTGTGTGCAATATGAGAGAGGAGAGCTATATATGTATTTCTGATTCATAATTTCAGTGATAGAGAGTAATTCTTCATCTTCTTCTTCGTGAGATCAGTGAGAGGAAGTGAGAGTGACAGTGAGCTAATGTAACGACCCGACTCCAAAAAGACTGGCCGTGAGTACTCTCAGCGGAAGCGCGGGAAATAAGAAATTTAAATGTCATTTAAAACATCTCGTAACGGAAAACAACAATTTCTACGGAAAATTTGTGTGGGTCCATTTAAAAATCAAATAAACCAAAACCTGTTTACATCAATTTCCCAAGCAGAAAAACGGCAAATAATATTTCAAAAAGTGTAACTTCTTAAAACAACTTTATACATGAACTATAAACAACGACATTAAACTAATGATTACATAAGACACTACTTATGCAATCCACACGACTCGAGCTCGAGATGCAGTCCACTAGTCCTCTTCCAAGCTCGACATCCAAGCTTCAATGCATACCATCTTCCCTATCACGTCCTCGAACGCGGCAACTTGAAAGGTGATATGTAGCACCTTTGAGCATGGCGCTCAGTGAGAATAACAAGAAAACAAAGCAATTTATCATAGAAGTTCATAAAACAAATTGAGGCCAAGAACTCGGGTCTCTCGGTCTTCTCTCATTTTCCCCCTTTTTCCAAAGAATCCGCTTTCCATAGTAAATCCGACCACCAACTAGAAACTTTCCCTTTCTTGGTTTAGACTAACCATAAACAAATAATTCTACTACCAAACCCCTCGAAGTAGCCTCTCTCATCCCCATCCCGTGCCTTCCTATCTCTGAACCCATTACACTTTGCGTTACTACTCCGTGAACATCAACGATACAAGGCTACCCACTTACTTCTTCATCCCTCATTTCTCTTCAACCCGCTTCACCCCGCTCTTAATCTTAAGGCCAAAACAATCTACAACACGTAATGGCACGTTTTGCAAAAGGCTCACACTACCACGTGTCTTATACGCACATCCTAAAAGTCATCTTCCAAAGTGAATTCTGAACTCAAAATATCATAGAATGAGCTATTAACATAAGCCCATAACTCATTTTCTCCTAAACCCGCTCCTCTCAACCCATGCCCCGACCCAAGTTAACCTATAGAACTTGCTTCTCGTTTCGCACTAGCTCTCACTCCACGGGTCTTTTATGCACATTCCGGAAACCATCGTCCAAAGTGAAATCCGAACTCAAGGCTATCACAAAATGAGCTAATGACATAATGCCATGATGAGGGTGTAGTGGCTAAAATGCATAGAAATGTGTTATGGAATATAAACGTGAATGCTTAACCAAATATGATCATTTCAACTCATAACTAGGCTAAAATAAACATTAACCATATCATTACCACTTCCACCACTGTCCCAATTCTCGCGTCTCACTACGCACATTTCACATTCCATCATGATTAACTCGAGTCGTAGCTCATTTCACAATCTTTCAAATATCGTTAAGCATGTACATAAACAACCACAATTTCTCACGAGCCATAGCTCTATAATACTCTTCCAGGTTATCATAATAACCACTAGCCTCCGAGCCATCCACCACACAGCGCCTCGGAGCTCTACCAATCCGCCACGGTAACCACGTGTAACGTCCAACATCCATACACCAATACATGGGTTACGACCCCATGGCCACAAGCAAACATGATATGCAGATGTGGTATGATATGAAATGGGATGCAAGTGAGATGTTTGCAAACGGTATTAATACACATCATAGTTCAATCACCATATGCTTTAACTTAAAATCACATAATCCCTTGCACACTTTCAAGACTCCACATTACTAGTCTTTTTCACATCATTCTTGTGCGTTTCTCGTAATCACACACACAAATAACAAACATAAAATCCAATCCAGTATATGATTCAATCTTGACCACAAAATACGTTACAAAGGACTAATGCGCATGTAGGGGAAAAGGAAAGAAATCAGTAACGTTTTAGCGAAACTATCTTATCACATAAGCTCGGCCACACGTCAACGAATTCATTTCTACAAAACTCCCATCTCCCATTGGGTTCTAGGTTTCACAACACACATTTTCATTTCAAACCCTCATCATTACTCTTCATTCAAACCCACGTTACTACCGGGCATCACACCATTACGTCAAAGTCGAATTCTCATTTTTCTAGTTAAGACAAGGCTTGATCTTGGCTTTCGTTCCTCATTAAACAAAGCATTTAATCTTCAATTGTAAACTTTATATATACTTTGTTGAGAATAATGAACCAAACTCCATAACTTCAAATCGCTCCGAAAACTCTAAGCTAGCTAAAGAGAAAGTGGCAGTTTTGACAATTTAAAATGTTCTTGGTACACTATAAGAATTTCGGGAATAGGTGACATCCTTTTGGCGTCACCTATTCGAATAGGTGACGGTTTTTTGACCGTCACCTATGGCAGTGTCACCTATTTAAATAGGTGACGGGCATAAAAAACCGTCACCTATTCGAATAAGTGACGGGTAAAACGCGTCACCTATTCGAATAGGTGACGGGTAAAACGCGTCACCTATTGGAATAGGTGACGGGTAAAAACCGTCACCTATTGGAATAGGTGACGGTTTTTACCCGTCACCTATTTGAATAGGTGACGGTGCCATAGGTGACGGTCAAAAAACCGTCACCTATTCAAATAGGTGACGCCAAAAGAGCGTCACCTATTGTCTAAAATTTGAGAAAAAAAATATTTTTTATTAGTTGATTTCAAATAATATTTATAATGCACCTATCAAATTTAAATAAAATATTACAATAATTACAATAAAAATATCACTAAATGGCTACATGAATTACAATATTTTTAAGCAAAAAATTAAATTACATCATACTTAGACAAGAATTGCTAAAAGAACTTCAATCTCCCTTACAAAAATTAAATACAGAGTTGACAACCAATGATAAAAAAATTCCAACATACAGACCACGAAAACCTCGCTCTCCAACAAACTTCTCGCCCTTATCTCGGAGACTGGCCAAACCACTGTGAACAACAGAGTAAATTTGATAATAAAAAAAAGGCACAACAAAGAGTAACAAACACTACTACTAATCTCACATCCATAACATTAACATGTTCCCAAAATTAAATCCTAGACTGTGCATGAAAATATTAAATGTCATCAGATTGAAATATTTAATTGGAATACCAAGTAGTAACCTTCAGCAAAACCCTCATAGTTCACATTAATCAAGTTTTTCCAAGATCATACCATACGCTTCAAACAAAGGTTTTTATTTTTTAATAAAGGCTGATAATATTCAAAACAAAGGTCACAATTATGTACCTTTTCTCACATATTATTATTATTTTTTTAAAAAGAAAGAAAACAAATAGTACACTCCGAACGATGAAGTAAAAAATCAATTTAAGGGACAATCCTTCATTGATCGGAGCAAAAAAAAGGTTTTTTCTTTCGGATATGAGTTAAGGGAGAGTCAACCGGATTACTTCTCCATCATTATTTGGAGTCATTCCCAAGTCAGAGTTGACTATGGCCTTCTCTATAGACTTTATGCTGAGGATGATGACTCGTTAAGAGTTAATGCCGATGGCCAAGAAACATTATAGTTATACAAATGCTACACTATGCAGTTGGATGACTAAGATTAGTGTGCTCACAACAATTAAAAATATGGGTCAAGGATGACCTTAGCCAAACTAAAGATTGCTAACAAAAATGTCAAACATATATCATATCAAATTCAAGTTTAGGGATAATTTTCCCTCATAATTTGGATTTTCTTTCCCTTTTTCTTTAGTTTTATCTCTATATAATTGTATAACATAACTTACAAAAGATAAATCAAGATAAATAAGTTTAAGAAAGTTTTCTTACAACATAAAAGAAGAAAGGCATACGTGTCCAAAAGTGGTGTGTGCTTGCACAAGGTGTCTTATGTGTAAGCCTAAATCTTGTAGGATCTGTACATAGAAAAGTAACCTAGTTAGGGTCAAGAAAGATGTTAAATTATGAAATTGAAATCTAGCAATTGAACAAAAAGAGAAATTTCAATCCATGAGACAAAAAACCACTCTAGCAACAATAATTACACACATGTCAATCATGGAAACCGAACTTATCTTAACATTAAATCAGAATGAATGACCAAAAAATGAAAAAACTTAAATAGCTAATGCCCTTCCCTACAAACATTAAACCAATTGAAATGAGAACTAGCCTTAAGAATGAATACACATCAAATTGGCAACCATCGTTAATGTGGCTTTTATTTTACTAATTTAACAGGGCATTCAATCAAATTTAAAGTTCTATTTCAATTAATTATTATTAAACTAAGAATCAGAGATAGCTTGTGTTTTAATAAATTTAATGTTTTTGTTGCAAGACAGCAAAGAGTGGGATATTGATACAGAAAGAGAGTAAGAGATAAAAATAAGAAATGGTATTCAATATCAGCATTAGCAATAATTAAATAAAAAAAATAAATATGAATTCATTTTCAATCCACATGATAATCACTAAAAGGACAATACCCCCTACTCTAAGTCTACATGAATGACACGACAACATAGTATTTTACTGTCTAAATTTATTTTGAAATAGAGGAAGCGTGAAGTGTAAGGTTAAATCTTCTCATAATTAGTCAACATTAAATCTAAACATTTAACATCAAGTCAATAAATTTGAAATGGAAGTTTATACCTTCAATTTTCCTAAGCAACTCATCTTCTGAAACATGAATCTTTTCAAGCTTCTTTCCAATTTTCCCCTCCTATATCTCAACGAGTTCATTCAAAGAAAACACGATTAAAAAAAATATCAACAATGGCAATAGGCACAATAAATAATGCAGAGGCAAATAAAGAGGAAACCTTCCACAACTAGAAAACAATGAACTTTCAGATTATAGTAAACTATCAATACAAAACCATAGATTCAAGAATAAAAATACTACTTTTTTATTGTATAACTACAAATATAATCTATCATTATAACAAGAATTAAGTTGCCAAATTGATGGAGTAAGTTTAAAGTATTTCAATTAAAATGGGATATGTATTTAATCTACAGCATAAAATAACTAAAACCTAATACTTCACTCATAATATTTAATGTCTGAGGAACATAAAATATAGATATGTATACTTGATAATTGAATCCAAGACCAATAAACCGTCTACTATTATATATTAAAATGTGAAATTCAATTTGAATAATAAAAGGAAATGACTACCTGGTAGTAGGCTGAAGCTAAACTTAGTGGCATCATTCTATCTTGTAATATCGTGCTGTGGAAAAATGAGAAAAGCCAAAATTAGAGTTTATTGAAAACACATTTTTTTTCCACATAAAAGGAGCATGATCATAATATCCTAAGGCTCTAGCAACTGGTACTGCAACAACATTTCCTACTTGAATGTTCATGAATCATGATAGGAATCAAATAATCACACATCAACACATACATTAGTTTGAAAAGATAACAAAACAAGCTTAAGAAACAAAAATTATTATGAAACAGAGCCTGAAAAATTAATACCTTAGGTTTGAAAAAAAAGACTTGCTTGTGAAATCCAAACACTACACCTCTAACTGAATCATTAAAAAAAAGGCTCTCATTCAATGACGGTAAAAAGGAAGAAGAAATAATAACTATAGTTTGCATATTAATTAGTTGATCAATTTCTTGACTCTTTTATATACTATACTTTGCATATTTATGCTCTTAGTTCTTAATCATTTTCTAAAAACAAATTTAAGAAAATTGTGTAATAGAAATTTAAAATAGACAATGATCACAAATACAAATAATGAATAGCATTAGCCCATTCAATAATTAATATGATGAGATTCCATGCTAAGCAAACTACTTCTTGACAACATGTATTGGAAATTTAATACAAAAATACTTACCCTGCAAGTTCCAGTATTTGTATGGAAAATAGTTAGCAACATTGTTATTGTGGTTATCCTCCTGTTATTAACTATGTATTGTTGCAAGCAATATTGTCTGCAAACTTAAACTTTGAATTATTCAACTTCAACCTTCCAAACTTACTTGATTTATATGCGACTAGAATCCCTCCAAAAAATGAAACACCTTGTCCCATCCATGTATACTCCCTTTGCTAACCTATCAAGTTATTTAAAAAGAACATAAATTCAGTGAGCCAAGGTTGAATACAATTTTAATTGCAACCATAAAATAGAGATGCTACCTTAAAAAATATTGTTCTATTTAAAAACATCAAACTAAAACAAACAAGTTATTCTTTCATAGTTAAGTCCAAAAACATTGAAACAAAAAAGTTGAAAACCTGAGAAAAAATTATTTTGTATATATAACGACTACGACAAAAAAGATTAACTAATCTACATTAGAACCAGGTGTCAAAATAAATCATGAAAATCATAAAACACAAATAAAAGTAAAATGACAATGGACATGGTCAAAAGAACAACAACAAGTTTCAAGCAAGTTACAAAATATCTTAAGGATAGTACCAAAATACTTACATCTCATACGTGAACTTGGTCATGTTTACAATGAATCAGATCCTTCATAAAAAGTATAGAAACAAATTCAAATAGTTAGTGAAACTATATTAGAGTTGGAATCTTAAAAAGTATTCGTGTAGAGTACGGGATATGGTGCGGTCATTAAATAATTTACAACCAAATGAATAACAAACAAAATTCAAATTTATCTATCATTGCCATCACATTGTATAGATTAAACATCTCACAAAATAAGTCTTTGCCTGACATATTTGTGTCCAACACTATCCTGATGCAAAAACAACCAATACTTTGGGACTATAAAAAACAAAGCTGATGCAAGATCTTAAAAGGAAAAAATATAAACAAACTCAATATAGTAATTGATCTTACCATGGCTCAAGTAGCTGGATGAAAATGAAGAAATAAGTGCAAAGACAACGATGAGAGAACAACATAGCATTTCCCTAAAAAAGTGCTTATCACATGGAATGCACCTGAATGGAAGAATCTTGTCGACATATAGAAACATTGGGTAAAAATAATTACCGAACGTTTAACAAATTTTAGAATCACTAAAAAAAGAGGTCACTGAATATCAGCATTGTGATGGACAACCCTTCAAAACAACAAACAATACCTTATTTGACCGTTGAAGACTTCGAAAATCATCTAGAGAAATAGGACCCTGTGGAGCACCAATTCCAAGACCTCTTAACCTTTTGTTTTCAAAAACAGAATCCTCTAAACAAAGGGTGACAACAATGTCCATGTCAGATCTAGACCAATTCCAAGTTATCACCAAAATATGCAAGCATCCATATAAATTCTGGCATGTAGTATACTAAATAACAAAATCTGAACTGTAAAATGTCACATTTAAATTGATTTTCTGCCAGTGAAGAAATTATGGGAGGAAGCATGCTACTTTATGAGCTTCCAAAACCTTATATTTTGCCCTACCCTTCAAAGAACTTATATACACTTTAGGCCGACTTAAAAAATTGAAATGAGTATTTACATTACAAAACAAAGTTTAACCTGTAAACTAAGAAAATAAATGTACTTTTCCATTCATTGTATTCTTACCTGCTTTTCTTTTTGCAGATCCACCATCTGTTGAGGATATAAATGCAACCACTTCTCTATAGACAAATGCAAATGCAATTTCTGAAATTATGTTACAGAAAAAGAGTGGTCAGTGACTGTATAGAATGCTGCATTAAATTAACACTAATCATTTTCAAAAAAAAAAAAAGGAAAGAGGTGGCCAAACAAATGCACGAATACAAAGAGAAAGTAGAAAGGGAAGTTTATGATACCATGCTGTGGAGGTGCCGCTAGAGATATAATGTCCCCATGGCAGATTTTAGCCTCGTGACTATTCTTCTTCAACCTCTCCCAGTTTAAATATGTACCATTGGTGCTACATGTTGCATGATAAAGCCACATTTTAAGAAGGGAACACTAACAAAACTTAAACTCACATAAGATAAATATATAACAAAAAACACTTTGTGAACCTCGTATCTTTGAGTAAAACCGAACAAGCATCTTCATGGAAGTAACCTCCCTATAAATTCTGCAATGTTTTGCATCGATCGAATTAGAGTCAATCCGGAATTGACTATCCTCCGTCGATCGGCCAAGGCAAGGCTCATCAGCGATCAAAAGAATATTTATACCCTGGATTGTAAATACAATTTCCATCAGCTCAAGTCAATATCGATAATTTCTCTACGAAAACAAAACCAAATTCAAATGCCCCAAAGTTCTCCCAAATCTAAATGTATATTGTATGTATAGTACATCTCCCGCCATAAAAATTGAGAATTTTTTTTTTTTAATTCTAAGAAACATTTTTTAGAATTTAAGAGAGCATAGAAGGTCAAATCATCGTGCAGCGGAATAAGCGACTCAAATTTGGATACAATAAATATAAGTTGGTGACAATTACTAGAGATTAAGATGATTCAGGCCTCCTTCAATCCTTAAGGTCATGGATTCAAACCATTAGATCTTCATTGATGTGAATGTTTGGCTCATACATAAAGATCACAGTTACCGCAGGTGACCGTTTTGCATGATCTTTACCAATACCCTTTCTAGCAATAACTCTCTGCCTCAGTTCTTGACCACGACGTAGTTTCACAATGATTATTCCCCTATATTTATCACAAACAAAAACTCAAACTGGGGAACAATTTCTTCTTCATAAATAATAATGACACCAAATTCAAATATCATCATTCCCCCATTATTTTCCCCTAATTATAACACTCACCGAACAATTTAAAAGTCAGTAAAAAAGTAATGAACTTTCTTTGAAATTTCTTCACCGAAAATTTCCCACTCACGAAGGAAAAAAAAACCCTAAAATCTAGAAATCCCCATATTTTATAATCTTACAAAGAATGTAGAACAAACAATATTTAAATTTTAAAAAATGATAATAATAAATAAAATACCAACAGGAAAGTGAGAAGAAATACTTGGTATCAAGAACTTCACCAGTAGCAGCAGTAGAATCAGAGAAATCAACAGGAACGATAGTATGATCAGAACTATAAAGATCCTTGCTAGTGACATCTAGGGTTTGATCAGAATGACATTTAGCACGAAGATGAAACTCAACGGAACAAAACTCACACTGACCATCACCATCATGTTTTGGAATGAGAATCAAGTCGAAGAACTCAACGAAGGAGATTTCTGAGTCTTTGAGGGGGATTTCATCTGAGTTTGAAAGGTCTTGAAGCAATTTCGTTTGAGTGAGGGATTTGGTTGAGGATTACAAATCAGCGAGGCATTTGGCAAAGGATTTCGACTTGAACGAGGAATATGGATGAATTTAAGAGATTGATTTGAAAATTAAACGAACTCAAAGAGTGAATTCGTGAGATTTGACTGAGGATTTCGATTTGTGCGAGTGATTTTGAGACAAGGCGCTTTGAAGGAGCGAGAGAACAAGGGTTTCGTATGAGCGTGTGATTTCGGCTGCTAGATTTTTTTTTTAAGTTTTCAATAGCGAGCAATAGGTGACGGGCATTTTATTAAAATTTACTGTTCATCCGTGAGTTTTAAAAAAGCGTCACCTAAAATAATGTGTAGTGTCACCTAATCTCATTTTTCTTATAGTGGTAACACATTAGTCGGACTTTCTAGCATTGTTTCCATTCATCAAATATGTAGATAATCACCCGATTAAACCTCAATTAACACATACTAAGGGAAGTCTAAGAGCACCCTGAGATTAGGAACCAGGAAATCTTCAAATGGCCAACAATCGGGTTTTAAATTTTAGTTCCATTCGAGGCCACCTACATTTATTCGATGGCTCAAATATCTAAGCGTCACTCTTGGATCTACTACCCCTCTCTGGGATTACTGAAGCTGTTTGTTTGGTTTTTCCTTTTTAATTTTGCTTTAATGAGAAATGATAACATATGCCATAAATTTTTGTTTGATCAAAGAGCAATGATAAAATATGCCTTAATGCTTATTTGACTTTTTGTAAAAGGGCGAAAAATCAAACTAGCCACTTTTAAGGGGTCATTTAACAAAATAGCCACATTTTTTAAAAGTGATTGAATTAGCCACTTTTTACTATTCAAATTTTAAATATACCAAAAATGTCCTTTTCCGTATATCAAGTATATTCTGACACGTCTGACACTTCCGTATATGACGTATATCTGACATTTTTTCTTTCCCAATACTTTCTTTCCCAATGCATTTTTTCTTCTCTAATTTTCGTATATTTAGTATATCGTGTATAGTTTTTATTGCATTTGATATTTTTTTGTACATTTTCAATATTTTTAAGTAAATGCTTTACTTCGATTTTGAATTATTGTATTTTGTATGTTTTGTACATATTTTCATTTTAATTCATATATGTATATTGTTTTTAGTATATTGGGTATATCGTTCTCTCAGGTAAAATGTTTGTGTCTTCTAGTATATTGACTATATCGTCCTTCGATTTTGTAAGTGCATTTGAAAAATAACACGGGTATGTAAATATACGTATATACATGTCATTTAACCTGCAAATGAAAACAAAAGAGTGTTAATACATAATACTTAATGTGCAAAATAAATAACCAATGTATATTACGTATATTACATAGTGTACGGATAGTAAAAAATATAAAAGAAGAAGGAAAAACAGAACAAATGATGGGAATGCGTTGACCATTTCCTCAGTTTGTATATCACGTATATTACAACACTTATGTATATTACCTATATTATATAATATATATTTGGAAAACAAATAGTCGTATATTACATATATTGCAGATAATACATTACGGATATGTGCAAAATAAACAACCAATGTGTATTACGTATATTACATAGTGTACGGATAGTAAAAAAAATATAAAAGAAGAAGAAAAAACAGAACAAATGATGGGAATGCGTTAACCATTTCCTCAGTTTGTATATCACGTATATTACAACACTTATGTACATTACGTATATTATAGAATATATATTTAGAAAACAAACAATCGTATATTACATATATTGCAGATAATACATTACGAATATTATATTACGTATATTACAGACTGATTAAGAAAAATAGAAACAAACGATAGACAAGATATGTATATTACGTATATTGTAAAAACAATGTATATTACAGACTGTACATTACGAATATTACAGCGCATATAACAAAAAATGTAAAATCGTATATTACATGACGTATATTACAGACAAACAAAATAGAAACAGACGAGAGACGAAATATGTATATTACGTATATTGCAAAAAAAGGTATATCGCATATATTACATATATATAAGAAACTGATGTCGAGAAATTATGTATACTACATAAAACAACAAAATACGTAAATCAAACTAAAACACTTAAAAAATAATAATACCTTTCGTAAATCTATGCTATTTTTGGTTTAGATCTTCGAGATTCGGAACAAAAACGTGAAAAATATTTATGAAAAAGACGAGAATGAGAAGAAATTAAAGAGAGAGATAGTATATTAAAAAAGTGTAGGAAGTTTGTAAAATAAACATTTGTAGAAGATAAAAATGGTAGATTTTTTAAAAGAAAAGAGAAAGAATAAAAGAATCAATGGAGGTTTGGGAGAAAATGATAGGAAATGGATAAAGAAATGAGGGAGAGAATGAAGAATAGATGAGAGAAAAATGAAAAAATGAAAGAAAAAATGAGAGAGGGATAGGGAAAATCTAATATATAGAAGAAAATGGGGGGAAAAATGGGAGGGAAATTTTATTTGAAATATTAATGAAAAAGTGGAGTGATATTGAATTTAAAAAAAAAGAAAAAAAAAAAGAAAAAAAGAGGTGGATTCGTGGAAGGAGAGAGAAGAGAGAGGAAAAAAAGAAAAAAGAAAAAAAGAAAAAGAAAGTGATGTGACATGAAGAGAGAGAGGAGAGGAGAGAGAGGAGAGAGAATAAAGAGATTGATTTGATGTCAAGGGGTATTTTTGTATTTGTACAAATTTATGTGGCTATTTACTAACAAATTTAAAATTGTGGCTATCAAGGAAAATGAGAGGTAAAAAAGTGCCATTTTAATAATTGTTCCTTTGTAAAATGGTCCATTATGAGTTTATTTTATTATTTACTTATTTATTTTAAAATAAACCCCCTCTTCTCAACTAACCGTAGTTAGTTTTTAACCAAACCCAAACTTTCACTTTAACCATGGTTAGGGTATAACCCAACCATAGTTAACCATTTTATCCTTTAATAACCATTCAAAACAATTCATTAAAATATAAATATCAATATAAAACCCATTTAACCAATTTATAAATTCAAGTAACTAAAATAAATAAACTATATTATTATTCTAAAACTCGGGCCGTCACAGCTAAGCTTGAGAGTCATCAATGGTGAGAGAGCTAAATTGTAGCATCTTGCTATTATACTGGGAGAAGAGTAGCTGATTGAGAGCTGTGAACTTGTAATGATGAATGCTGAATGAATAGACTGGAATCTCTTGATTCTCCCGCGGATGTAGACGCATTTTGACAAACCACGTAAATCTGTTCTTGCTTGTTTCTTTGTGCATTGTTGTGTTCTTGATTGATTAGTTAAATCTGATATGTGTTTAGCTAAGATTCAGTTTGTTAATTGTTGACATGGTTTTATATCATAATATTACCCTTAATTTAATTGGTTTTTGATGAGTTTGATGCTACTTTAATTAGTTTTTCTCTTTTTATGTAGGTTTGGAAACATATTTACAAAATAAGGGAAAAAGTAAACATTTTGGCAAAAATCAGTTCAAGCGAGCCATCGCTTGGAAGTCAGAGAGCCTCCGCTCGTCCGTTTTTAATGAAGGCTTGCGAAATCCAAGCAAACCATCGCTTGAGATGTAGCGAGGCGTCGCTCGAGAATAATTCCAGCCACCGACTTCAGAGGCCTATATAAAGATGGCTGAGGCTATTTTTTACTCATTCATACTGGGAGACAGCCACTTAGAGAGCAGTTTTTGGAGTTTTTCAGCGATTTTCGAAGGAGTCCTTTATGTTTTCTAGAATATTTATTTTGTTGAATATATTTATAGATATCTAATTTTCTAATTCTTAGGGATTGATGTAGCTACTTTATTTTTATGGTTTGAGTATTTAGTTTTAGTTTTGAAGATGTAGCGAGATCCAAGCAAACCATCGCTTGAGATGTAGCGAGGCGTCGCTCGAGAATAATTCCAGCCACCGACTTCAGAGGCCTATATAAAGATGGCTGAGGCTATTTTTTATTCATTCATACTGGGAGACAGCCACTTAAAGAGCAGTTTTTGGAGTTTTTCAGCGATTTTCGAAGGAGTCCTTTATGTTTTCTAGAATATTTATTTTGTTGAATATATTTATAGATATCTAATTTTCTAATTCTTAGGGATTGATGTAGCTACTTTATTTTTATGGTTTGAGTATTTAGTTTTAGTTTTGAAGACAAATTTATGATTCTATTTATGTTCTTATGTTCTTAATGCTTTTGATTTACTGGCCATAGATTAATTGATTTCAATTTTGAAATTTAACACTCGGGGAGAGGTGGTTTTAGGATAGATCTTAGGAACATAATTGAAGGTAGATTAGAGTTGAGAAACTTAATCTTAATTTAGCAGTCTAAAAAGAACTTGTGATTCATACACTTTTAATTACTGAAATTGAATAAGCATATTGGTCTCTTAATTAATTGTGATTCTTGATTTGACGCTCAGGAGAGGTAATAAGGAATTTTAGTGTTCTTGACTTATATAATATGAAATTGATATTCTTAACTAAACGAATATTAATTCCATAAATTAAAGTAGTGAAATCATTCATCTAGGACCTTTTCCATTGATTTAATTCAACCTGTTTTACATTTATTTTTGTCTTATCTTTTTAGTTTATGATTATTAGTGTAGTTCAACGCTCATTATTTTACGATTTCTAAATAAAATTGAGTTAGTAATACATTAGTACTTAGGTAGACTTAATTCTTTTTCCTAGAGGACGACAACCTTCTGTTCTTATCACTATATTAAAACTTGACCCCGTACGCTTGCGGGTAATTGATAAATTTACATCAACATTAATTGATTGATTGTTGAAGTTAATGTTGTTAGTTTAGCAACAATTGGTATCAAAACTTACTAAAACCAGTTAACCTGAGTTGAAACTCCTGAAATTCATACAATCTTCATCTGAGATTCATCGAAGAGTCATTGTTCTTCCTGGAAAATGACAGCTAAAGTAGATGTAGAACATTTTGACGGTCACAAGGACTTTAGCCTTTAGAAGAGAAAGATGAAGACCATTCTAATTCATCAAAAGGTGACCAACGCTATTGAAGATCCTAAGAATATCATTAGAAATTTTTCAGAGGAGCAGAAAAGGGATTGAAATGAGATAGCACACAGTCTCATCACCTTTGCATCTTTCAAACGGTGTACTTAGGTTGGTGAGCGCGAAGAGACTGCTATAGGTTTATGGAACAAACTAGAGAAGTTCTATCTTGTGGAGTCTTCACCAAAAAGATCCTCCTAAAAGAGAGACTGTCTGACTTCAAAGTTGACACCAATAAAACAATGGAGGAAAATTTAGATGATTTTGTAAGGATAATACTAGATCTCTCGAACATTGGTGAAAATGTTGATTCAGAAAATCAGGCCATCATTATTCTCAATGCTCTTCCTGATTCGTTCAATGATGTCAAGACAACTATAAAATATGGAAGTGATAGTTTAGATATGGAATTGGTCATTGATGCTCTTAAGTCCAAAGATTTGGAGCTAAGGACTGTTAAGAAAGAGGATGATGCCTTTTATACCAGACAGAGATGAGAAACAACAATGGAAGGGTAAGAACAAGTCTAGATCCAAATCCAGAAATAAGAAAGAGACTAGAAAATACTTTCATTGTAGTAAGGAAGGCCATATCAGGAGAAATTATTTTGAATGGAAAAGAATCAAAGGAAAAGAACAGAAAAAGGAAGGAGAGGTGTCTGCAAATTTGTCTAGAGGCTATGATGTTGCTAAAGTCTTGATGGTAACTGAAGCAATGTCAGGATAATCCTTCATAGCACAGCCTGTTGATCAAGATAATGAGTGGGTGATTGATTCGAGTGGCACCTACCATATAACTCTCAAAAGAGATTGCCTGCTGAATTATAAGATGATAGAAGGCAAGAAGGTGTTTATGGGAAATGACCAACAATGTAAGGTTCAAGGGATGGGATCAGTGAAGTGAAGCCCCATGATGAAATGGACAAAATCCTAACTGATGTTAAACATGTACCTTAGTTGAAGAGAAACCTAATTTCTCTTGGAGCTCTAGATAGATTGGGATACTCATACAAAAAAAGCAATGATGTCCTTAAAATCTATAAAGGATCATTGTTAAAAACGAAGAGAACTTTGACAAATAGACTCTACAAACTGCAAGGGCTATCAGCTAGTGGAAGTGTTCTTGTAGCAAACAAAAAAGGCATGAGTGATACTGAACTGTGGCATAAATGATTGAGGCATATCTCAGAGAAAGGATTGCAAGAGCTCTATAAGTAAGGGCTGCTTGGTAAAGACAAGTTCATTCCAATGGACATGTGTGAGCAATTCATTTGCGGAAAATCCACAAGAGTCAGTTTTGGTAATGCATCCACTGCACAAAGAAAAAACTAGACTAATATTCACTCAGATTTGTAGGGTCCAGCAGCTATTCCCTCTCATGGTGGCTCAATGTATTTTTTTTATCAATCATTAATGACTACTCTAGAAAGGTTTGGGTATACATCCTTAAGCATAAATCAGAGGCTTTTATCAAGTTTAAGGAATGACTAATCCTGGTGCAAAACCAAACTTAGAGGAAGGTCAAAGTTCTAAGAACTAATAATGGATGGAGTTCTTGAGCTCTGAATTCAAGAAGCTTTGCATTGAGCAAGGAATAAAGTGGCACTTGACAGTAACCTACACACCTCAGCAGAATGGACTTGTAGAAAGAATGAACAGAACTATCCTAGATAGGGTCAGGTGTATGTTGTTGAGCGCTAAGCTTCCAAAAGTGTTTTGGAGTGAGGCTATTATGACTGCTTGCTACCTAATCAATATATCTCCCTTAACAGCTTTAAACCTTAAGACTCCTAAAGAGAAATGGACTGGAACCCCTCATAATCTTGACAATTTGAAGGTGTTTCGGTGCGCTGCCTATGCACATGTCAGTCAAGAAAAGTTGGAAGCAAGGGCCCTAAGATGTTTGTTTTTGGGCTACCCAAAAGGAATAAAAGGGTACAAGTTGTGGTGTCTAGAAAAGGGACATCCAAGGTGCATCATATGTAGAAATACCAAGTTTAATGAGTCAAACATGCCCTATAAACTAGATGACTGAGAACCAAACGATGACACACATATTGAGGTGGAGACAGTGCAAGAACAACCTGATGAAAATAGAGCAGAATCTGATACTGAACCTGCTCAGCCTCAAATCCAGCAAGAACCATCAAGCACCATTATTGATGAATTTCATGGAACTATCATTAGTGAAATGGATAAAAGCAGCACACAAGTCCTGATCATGTTGCTCCAAGTTATCAACTGACTAGAGACAAAACCAGAAGACAGATAAAGCCACCTTTAAGGTTTGATGATTATGATCTTGCATCATTTTCTCTTACTGTTGCTTATGAAATTATAGTTAATGAGTCATCTAGTTATGAAGAGGCTATGCAATCTGAACATAAGACACAGTGGCTGGTGGCAATGAAAGAAGAGTTAGCTTCTCTTCACAAGAATGAGACACAATAGCTAGCTAATAAGCCAAAAGACTAGAAAATTGTAGGCTGCAAATGGATTTTCAAATTGAAACATGGTGCTGCTGATACAAAGGAAGTGAGATTCAAGGCTAGGCTAGTAGCTAGAGGTTTCACTCAAAAAAGGGCATTGATTACATTGAAGTTTTTTCTCCTGTAGTAAGACATACATCCATAAGAATCCTTCTATCTTTGACAGCAAAGGATAACCTTGAGCTTGAACAAATGGACGTGAAGACTGCCTTTCTACATGAAGAATTAGAAGAAAAGATTTTTATGATGCAATCCCCTGATTTTGAAGCAAAGAATCATAAAGATCAAGTCTGTCTATTGAAGACATCCCTCTATGGATTGAAACAATCCCCTAGGCAATGGTATAAGAGATTTGACACCTTTGTCACATCAAATGGATTCTCAAGAAGCCTATATGATAGTTGTGTATATTACCAATATCAACAAGGGCAAAAAGACATATATTTCTTACTCTATGTAGATGATATGTTAATTGTAAGAAAGAATCTTGTTCAAGTCACAAAGATTAAGAAACTTCTCAGTTTTGAATTTGACATGAAGGATTTGGGTGCTGCTCGAAATATTTTGGGAATGGAAATTGTAAAAGACTGAAGTAAGAGGCTTCTCTATCTGTCTCAATCTACATATGCAAGTAAGTTGATAAGGAAATTCAATATGACAAATTCAAAACCAATAGCAATTCCTTTTGCTCCACATTTTAGATTGTGATCTAATCAGTCTCCTGTGACAAATCATAAAGTAGAAGAAATGTCTAATATCCCATACTCTAATGTTGTTGGTAGCTTAATGTATAACATGGTTTATACAAGACCTGACTTGGCTCATGTTTTGAATGTTATAAGTAGGTTTATGGCAAATCCAGGAAAAGTACACTTGGAAGGTGTGTAGTGGAATCTCATAAACATAAAAGGAACATCCAGCAGTAGGTTAGTTTATGGTGGAGCATATATGGAAGAACAAGAAGAGATAGACGGGTTTGTAGATGCTAATTATGCAGCAGATGTTGATAAGAGGAGATCACTAACTGGTTTCTTATTCAAAGTATTTGGCAATACTGTAAGTTGGAGATCTTCATTACAACATATAGTTTCCTTATTCACGATTGAATCATAATATGTTGCTCTAGCAGAAGCTGTAAATGAGAGCATTTGGCTTCAGGGATTAACTTCTAACATAGTTCATAGTCAGTGTAGAGTTTTAATTCATTGTGATAGTCAGAGTGCAATACATCTTTCTAAACATCAATCGTATCACGAGAGAACCAAGCATATTGATGTAAGATTACATTTCTTAAGAGATATCTTGGCAAAAGATAATTTTGAATTGAAGAAAATATCAACATTGTATAATGCAGCTGATATGATGACAAAGTCAGTTCCCTTAGCAAAACTTGACATTTGCAAGAAGCTGGCTTGTCTTGAAAATGGTTAACTGAGTGAAAGCCATTAATAAGGAGAAATGAAGAGAGATTCCAGAAAAGTTCAGCAAGACAAGAAGTTTGAATCAAGGTGGAGATTTGTAGAGTTTATTACAAATTCTTGAAATGCATCTAGCTGGTGTTGGTGATGTGGCATATTATATAGAAGATAATATTCCCTCCAATGATTGTCTAGCTGGCCATGTGACTATTTAATCGTTTTGTATAGAAAACAGAGTGTGTGCACAATATGAGAGAGGAGAACTATATATGTATTTCTAATTCATAATTTCAATGACAGAGAGTAATTCATCATCTTCTTCTTCGTGAGATCAGTGAGAGGAAATGAGAGTGACAGTGAGCTAAGCTTGAGAGTCATCAATGGTGAGAGAGCTAAATTGTAGCATCTTACTATTATACTAAAAGAAGAGTAGCTGATTGAGAGCTATGAACTTGTAATGATGAATGTGGAATGAATTGACTGGAATCTCTTTGATTCTCCCATGGATGTAGACTCATTTTGTCGAACCACGTAAATCTGTTCTTGCTTGTTTCTTTGTTTATTGTTGTGTTCTTGATTGATTAGTTAAATCTGATATGTGTTTAGCTAAGATTCAGTTTGTTAATTAATTGATTGTTGAAGTTAATGTTGTTAGTTTAGCTACACTTAATTGAACATGTAGCGTCTACAGAAGATAGGACATAACCCATTCAGGAGTGAACATATTCTGATGTTGTTTTCCCTATCATTTTTTTTTTATTTTCTCTATCAAACCTTTTAAATTCTCAATAATTTGTACTCACTCATATGTATGATACTTCTCACATACAAGCTCATCTATTAAAATATAACATGAAAAAAGTTGTCTTTAAAACATAGAAGTACGTTTATAACTTAAATAAACTTAAATAAATCTTCAAGATGTTATCTACATTTATCCATCTATCATTTTATGGTCAAATTGGAAATTTGAGGAATTAGAATCAAATATAATTAAAGAATGTTATCTTGTTTGACCTACCTCATGCAAATTGGAAAGAGTGTAAAAGCTAAGCTATCCTCATAATGAATAAGGAAGAAAGATATCTCTACATGCAAAAGGAATGATATCCGTTTCCGTACACACATATATGCAATAGAAAAGTATGTGTCTAATATCTCAATTTAACCCTAATCTTTTAATTTCTTTCAATTGAATTCTAAACTTTAATAAGTTACCTATTTATACCATTAATTCTATCTAGAGAAATTTTTTTGGGTAACAAATTTTAATACCTACCTATTTATATCTTTCTATTATTTGATATAAGTTTTTTTTAAGATTTATAGTTAAATGCTGAGTGTTTTTTATAATTAGATAAAATTATTTTATAAATATTAAACTTTAGTGGTTTTTCAAAAATAGTATTTTATGAATCGATATTTTTAAAAACAAAAGTATTAAAATCGTAAAAAAAAAAGAGAGTTTATTATCATCAAAATATTAGGTATGATTGAAGCCATAAACTCTTTTGTTTACTAAAGATTTACAAATTTTGAAGTGACCATGACGTAAATCCCGAAATGGGGATTTTAAAACATCTTTAATCATTCAAATCGAAGTTCAAACGAACAAGTTATGACTAAAAGAAAGTTAATGATGTTAGAGGGAATAAATCTCATTGACATAATTTAAAATTACTAGTGTAATTTATCAATTTTAAACTACATATATATTCATGTATTTAACCAAAGCTACATCGGTTTTATTGGTAGGTTACCCTTAGAACAACTAAAAAAGGCTTTTTTTTTTTTGGTGATTAAACTACTAAATGCTTTTAGTGGGTGTTTGTTTCGAGGATTTAATGGAGAGGTTTCTACTCCACATCAAATTATCTATTGCAATGTAAGATTAGGGTTTAATGGGGGATGATTTTCATAGGTTAGATTTTAAAATTTTAAAATGTAATTTATCAACTTAATTTCTTTAGTCTAATTTTAACATCTCTACTATATTAAAAGAGGCTTAAGGGGAGAAACATTTTTGAACCATCATACCCCCATCAATTTCTAAAACCACAAACTATACCATTACATATACTCTTTGATATATTAAAATTACTTAACATGCCATTAGATATTTATAACCCACCTTAAATTAAATGACCATTTACATTTTAAATTAGATAAAATTTCTTTAATGAATAAAGTCACCGAAAAATCTTAAGGGAAAAAACACATGTACCTTTAATTAAAAAAAAAAATTACTGAATTATAGAATAGCTTTAATTAGAAAATTAAAATTAAAAATAAATGAAGAAAGATAAAAATAGAGATCTTCTAAATAAAAGATTTATTGTCGGGTTAATTTAATTTAAATTAAAAAAAAATGAGGTAACTATGCGGTAAAATAATTAAGTAAACCATATAATAATTAAACTATTAAATGAACCTAATTATAATTTTTTTTTTTAAATTCTTTATTTGAGTCACGTAATAAGCATGTAAATTTTGTTTTCTTTAATATGTATTTGTATATTAAAAATGGTTTTAGTCATTTTAAATAATTTTATAAAATAAAAAAAATCAATAATACAAATGGCTTTTTTTTTTTTTTTTTTTTTTTATAGAATTAACTTATAAATAAAACTATTTAACGAGTAGAACACAATTATTCTATCAAACTACATTTTGTCTTTTTAATAATTACAATCTTAATTAAAATATTTATATTAGAATATAAAAAAAAAATTGTTTAAACATGGTGCTTCATATCCCTTCCAAATTATATGACTTTTTAGTATTCTCAACCGATAAAACCCAACCGTTTTGAAACGTATGTGTGGCATAGATAAATACAATGCTTAATTATTATAATTGTGTTAGGTATAAGAATAGATTAAAAAATATTCCGTTTAAGTATTGAATATCAATGCAGCCAACTTTCACGTATAAATATGATGGAGGAGGTGAATGTGAAGAGAATGGAAGAGTGGTGAAGCTAGTTGACACCATTGGTATGATTCAATATCATCTTCAAAATTAATTTCATGTCAGTGCTTCGGAAGGCTTTCGCTTACCCCACATGGTCGTCGACCGCAATCAAATCTGCCTTCATTACCATTTGTATAATTTTGGAAGACCAATTCAGGATCTCTTCAATCAACTCTCATAGGGAGCGTGAGAGAAGGCAATGGAATCAAGGTATTTGTGTGGCTATTTAGGTGGAACGGGGACTATGAGAAGTTTTTTTTTTAATATAAAAAAGCATATGCAGTGGTTGTTCACACCATTCTTCTATATGTATCTTATATATTCTTTATTTTTTGTCATAGTAAATTGACATTGTAAATTATTGTAAAATTAGCCATCTCTCGTAAAAATTGGATAGTTTTACCTATCTCATTCTTGATTAGCCTCTGGGTTGTTGGTTGTTTCTTAATGAGCCTTAATTTATCTCCTTAGTCTTATTTGTATATAATCATTTATATATATTAAATTTATGAATAATATTATTTTTATTAGTTTAAATTTATCAAATTCGTTCTAAATTTATTTTATCTCAGAAATATAATAAAATTGAGAATTTCACGTGTAACGTATGTGGTAATAATCTAATATTATAAAGTTTACAGGCATTAATTAAAATGAAAGATTGAAAATATAATTATTACAAACCTATTCATTGATGGGTTGGTACAATTTTCCATAATAATATTTCAACCATTCATATATATAATAAACCTCGAGAAAACTTTTAATTTTTATAATTAAGTAATATTTTTTCAATGGACCCGATCGTTTGGTTCAAGGTTTATATAAGATTAGGATGTCTGTAAATAAGATAAATGAGAAAAGAATGTGTGGAATAGAGGATGCTATAAGATATGTCTGAAATAAAGAATGTATGTATTTGTTTAACAAAGCATAAAATTTTGTGGTTAAAGTTCATTATTTTTTAAATAAACAATCTTCGTTATTTGAATATTGATCAATCCTTTATTAATTAATGTTGTTTAAGAAATTAATTTTAATATAATATAATAAATTTATAAATGATCATATTAATTATATTTTAATATTTTTTAAACGTTAATAATTCTAATAAATTAATAATTTATTGATAACTTTAAATAATAAAATTCAATTAAATAATTATTTATATTTATTCCAAAATACTTTTATTAATTAAAAATAGTAAATTAGTAAAATAAATTATTATATTTAATTATATATTTTTATCGGTTAAAGACAATTAATAAATTAATTTTATCTATGAAACATTTATGCATGTTAATTAAGTAAGTTAAATATAATTATAATAAATAGTTTCTTAGAAAATAAAAATGATAAATACTTATTCATACAGTAACAACTAGGGGTGAAAGAAAAAATCGAAAAATTGGAAAATTAAAACTGACTAGACTGTAAAAAACTGAACCGTTCCGATTTTCATTCTTTAAAAACTGAATCGGCTAAAATCAAAACCGAAACAGCTTCGCTAAAAAACAAGTAAAAATCTCATACCCTTTCCCTATTTCTCCCTAGTTTTTATTTATTTTTTTATTCTATATATATATATATATTTTGAACAAATTTTATTTTGTATATTTATTTATCACTTTATTTTAATTTATATATTTTTATATTTATTAATCTAATTTTTTTCAACTAAGTTTTTGTTTATTTTGATTTTATTTTGTTTCATTATTCAATATTAGAGAATTTTATCTTTAAACTAAATGCAAATATCTTTTACTAGAAAAACTGAAAAAAACCGTTTAAAATCGAACCGATTTTCATTATAAACCGAACCGATCCAGTTCTTAAAATTAATTGAAAAACCGAACCGGTTTGACCCATTAACAGAAATGACAAAACTCATACTTTTGGAGGGATTTACTTTTTTTTTTTAAAAAAAACTCTTATACATGGTAATAACCTTTATTCATAGGATTAATATTCCCATTTCCAAGGGCACTTTATAAAATTACCAAATATGGATTAGATTTTTACAAATCCAACCCTGTAGAAATCTTTAAACCAAAACGGTTTGTAAATTCTATCACTTTACCTAGAAAAACTAAAACGAAGTGTACGTTTCTCGAATTTGATTTAAAAATTAGTTCAATCCTTTATATAGTTCAATGAACCAAAAAAATTTAAACCTACCAACCATTTTTTTTTTAAAACTTTAATTTCGTCAAGGAATAATACATTTACCGATGATTCATTTCTATGCGTTTTGTTACGACGTAAACTTGTCAGCATGAACGTTATGAACCCATTAATTTATAATATAGTTTTACTATTGCAAATCTAATACATTTTGAAAAATATTATAATTTAAAAATATTTGTAGAAATAACAAATTCTAACTAGCCAATCAGTAATTAGGATTGAATTAAATATTTTTACAATAAGTGAATTAGAGGTGTAAAAGGAACCGGAAGAACCGGAACCACATGGAACCGAACCGAACCGGTTCATTTCTCATTTTTAAGAACCGATAAGCTATCGGTCTGGTTTCGGTTTATGAAGTTAGAACCAATAAGGAACCGGAACAGGACAGATATGCATATAATTAAAAAAAACAAAAATATAGGAACCAAACATTATTTGGATTGATTTATTTGTGATATATATGATTTTAGATTGGATGAACATCAACATATATATGAATTTTGAGGAAGAATTTTATGAGTTTGAATTGAATTATTTGTGAAATATATGATTTTAGATTGCTATTATAAGAATGAATTTTAGGATTTTTGGACTTTATATGTTGAGACCGATAAGGAACCAAAACCGAACCGGAAGCGGATTAGAAACTGGTTTTGTTCTAAACCGGTTCCTGTTCCCTCTTTTTTTACAATTGCTTACTGGTTCGGTTTCGGTTCTTGTCAAGAACCGTTAGGAACCGAACTGGTAACACCTCTAAAGTGAATAACTTATTCACATTATTAATTATTGTTAATCACTAGTTAAAGTAATAAAAAATATTATATTTATAAATAATATTAAACATTGATATACTTGTAAATATTGTATCAAAATTTACTACTAGGTGAAATTTCTCCTTTTCTTTTCTTACTTGTCAATGAAATAAATGTATAAATTGGAGTTAGATTGAATGTGCAATACTTGGCAAGGCCAGCTAATATGTCTCCTCTCTATAAAAGCATAAGAAAAAGAAAATCCTAAGATCAAAAAGATCAATTCTCTCTTGATTTTAAAAGTAGTGTTGTTTTTTGAAAATGGAAGTAAGTGTTCTTATTGTTGGAGCTGGCCCTTCTGGCTTAGCTACCTCAGCTTGTTTAAACAATCTTTCAATTCCAAATATAATCCTTGAAAGAGAAGATTCTCATTCTTCACTTTGGAAAAAAAGAGCTTATGATCGTTTAAATCTTCATTTAGCTAAAGATTTTTGTTCTTTACCATTAATGCCTCATTCAAAATCAACACCAACTTTTATGTCAAA
The DNA here is from genome assembly GCA_028015215.1 of Gynostemma pentaphyllum. NCBI lineage: Eukaryota > Viridiplantae > Streptophyta > Magnoliopsida > Cucurbitales > Cucurbitaceae > Gynostemma > Gynostemma pentaphyllum. Next base: position 67,186,670 of record CM051355.1, on the reverse strand, counting down.
AAATACTTTCATAAATTATTTGGATGATTATATCTCAAAATTCAAAATAATCCCATATTATTATAGGTCAGTGGAATTAGCTTTTTTTGATGAGGAAAAAAAGAAATGGAGAATTGAAGCAAATAATGTTTTGTTGGGAAAAAAAGAAATTTATTATGCTGAATTTTTGGTAATTGCCAGTGGAGAAAATAATTTGGGTTATGTTCCTGATTTACCTGGTTTGAAAAGTTTTAATGGAGAGATTATTCATTCAAGTCAATATAAGAATGGATTAAGATTTCAAGGGAAAGATGTTTTGGTTGTTGGCTGTGGAAATTCTGGAATGGAGATTGCTTTTGATCTCTCTAACTTTAGAGCTCATACTTCTATTATTGTTAGAAGCCCTGTAAGATAAAAACTAATCTCTCTCTCTCTCCCTCAATTTTTTTCTGCTTTTCTCGTTTCCGTTTTTCGTTTTCCGTTTTTCATTTTTGGTTTTTGTTTTTGGTTTTTGGTTTTTGTTTCTCTAGTACTCTAACATAGCTATAAACTACATGCAAATGAACATTAAGTGTGTGGGGATCAAATAGGCCCATAGCCCAATAGAAGCTGGCCAAAATTAGGGCAAACCATTGCATGCATGCATGCAAAAATTTGACTACATTCTCCTTTTCCTTTTAAAAAGGGAAAAAATCAAATTTTATTCCTTTTTGACTAAATTTCTACAGAAAGGGTTAATAAATGTTTGGTAATATTCTTATTTTCTGTTCCCATTCTTTGGATTTAAATTTTGATAAACGGTCTATTTAATAACTATTTATGTTTCTTATTTCACATTTTTATTTATGTTTCTATAATTATCATGTTTCTTGTTTCACATTTTTATTTATGTTTCTTGGGTAGAAATTTTAAAAACAAAAGATTTTGACTTCTTCTAATTTATTTATGTCTAGAACAGTTAAAAGCTTCAAAAATATAATATTTAATTGACATTAAATATTTAAACAGTTGAATAAAGCATATGCAACGTATGTGGAAGTAAACTACCCTAGTTAATGTATAATTTGGACATTGAACTGCAAAAATCTTTTTTCTTAAGCTGATAATTAATTTTTTTTTATTTTCATATTTTAAAAGTTAACCTTATTTATCTATAAAAAAAAATTAACCTTATTTCTGACAATTACATTGTTCTGTAAGTTTTTTATTTTTAAAAAAATGAACCTACTTTCTATTTGTTTTGATAATTTGGAAAAATACATTATAAAAAAAAAACTTATTATTAGTAAATAATTTATAAGTTTCAATATGGGTAAGATAAGACTCAATTAATAAATCAGCTTTACACATGATTTTAAAGAAAACTTGAAATAAAACATAGAAAATTTAGTAGGCTTATTATATGAATATCATATATATTTGGATTATTGGTTCTAATTGGATTTGGTTGAAGGTGCACATTTTGAGCAGAGAAATGGTCCATCTTGGGATGATTTTACTGAGGTTTTTGCCAGTAAATATTGTTGATTCAATGGTTACTTATCTCTCAATCTTCAAATATGGTAACAACTCCAAATATGGCATATATCGACCCAAGATTGGTCCTTTTAAACACAAATTCGCCGCTGGCCAATCCCCGGTCATCGACGTCGGAACTGTTTCCAAGATCCACACTGGTGAAATTAAGGTTAGTATCCAACTCTGTAAAAATGAATTATTTTAAATGATCGGTTCGGTTCGGTTCGGTTCGATCATTTGTATATTTTATATTTTACTTCTACCATTCTTAAATTTCTATTTGTCATCATGTTTATTTATACAAATAGAGTATGTATAATTTTTTTAATTAAAAGAAATTTAAACATTGATTATAATACACTATTAGAGATTGAATTTTGCACCAGTTTATTTTAGGTTAAATATAATCTTGATACTTAAAATATACTCCTATATTTATTTAGTTTTTTAATTTTAGAAGTACTATTTTAATCTATTAAAATTTAAAATAATTCTAAATAAATTATGTCAATAGTGTAATTGCTTTTATATCTGTAGGTTGTTCCAGAAATAGTGAACATCAATGGAGCCACCATTGAATTTAGTAATGGAGTAAGCAAAAGTTTTGATGCCATTGTTTTTGCCACTGGTTACAGAAGTCAAGCTTGCAAGTGGCTGCAGGTATTTATTGATTTGGTCAACATTTTCATTTTCATTTAGAATTTTATATATATATATATATATATATTTTTAATCTAAGTTAAATTTGGTTAAAATTTTATAAACAATTTAAACCAAAAAAAAAAAAAAAAGAATGTTAACAACTATATTGTTTTAATTTGAAAGTTAAAAAACAAAGATCTTGTTGGATAATAATTTATTTTTTAATTTTCTAACTAAAAATAATTTATTTTATTTTATTTTCTACTACTAAAAATACTTTTGAAAACTAATTTTTCATTTCGTTTAAAAACTTTATCACTATAATTTTGAATGCTTATTATTACAGATTTTTGTGAGGAAGATATGTAGATTATAGAATTAAAAAAATACAAATAAACAAGCTCTAATACTATTTAAAAGAAAAAACCATTACAAAATAATTGTCAAAAAGGACTAAATAAAGGATATATTCATTGCATAGGATGGAAATCAAATGAGCTTGTATAAAAAAATCAATTTAATTTTTCTAATCGAATAACTTAATAAATTATTACGTTCCTTAGTTTTAGTTCAAAGATATTTTCTCCCTATTTATTAATAGTCTATGTATTTGTTTATATTTGAGCCAACACGTTCACCTTAATTTAGTAGATTAAGTTTTTGAGTCTCGTGATAATTGTTGTAGGATTACAAGTATGTACTGAATGAAACGGGAGCGCCAACAAGAAGAAAACCGAACCATTGGAAGGGAGAGAAAGGTGTCTATTGCGTTGGTCTGTCAAGACAAGGGCTGCATGGAGTTTCTGTTGATGCAAAGGCTGTTGTTGAAGACATTGCCAAGATTTTAAAAGAAAACAACTCATCAACACAAATTGCTCAAATAATTCCTCTTAAAGCTTGATAGGATACTTATTTTTTTTACTTCGTTTAAAATATGAGAAAGACTTGACAAATAAGGAGTGTTATAGTAGTATTATTGTTAAAGAATTTGTTAGTTTGTTGGGTCTTGTATGAGCTGGCATTAAATTGTATTATTACATTATATATATTGAATATTTCTCTAGCAATGATTTATTGAGAGATTCATTGAATCTAATGAGTAACTCCCTTATATATGCTATCTAAATATGCATGTATATTTATAGGCGTTTAAATTCTGTTTTGGATGTTAATTACTATGATATGGAAAACTTCATTCCCAAAAATCATAAAATTTTCTCTCGTTGACTTTCATCTTTTTATTTTAGGGTAAAATATCTTCGTCCCTGAAATTTCACTCTAGTCTCATTTTCGTCCCTAAATTTTAAAAAAGTTACATTTTTCATCTTTGAACATTACAATTCGTTCTGTTTTAGTCCTTCCGTCTGTGATTTTCTGTCTAGGACACTAATGGAAGACTCATATGGCATGTAATTGATGATGTGACATTGTAGAAATATGCAGTAAGGTTAAATGATATGGAAAAATGAATATACAATGAGGTTAAACATATCATTTTCTCTTTAATTACAATCACAAACATCACTATACGTTATTTGACCTCATTGTATATTTATATAATGTCACATTATCAATCACACATACCACAAAAGCCCTCCATTAGTGTCCAATACAGAAAAACAAAAACGGAAGGACTAAACAGAAGGAATCGTAAAGTTTAGAGATAAAAAATGTAACTTTTGAAAATTTAGAGACGAAAATGAAAGCAGGGTGAAGTTCAGGGACTGAAATGGTATTTTACCCCAAATTTTAGGTTATGTTGATTAAAAAAAACTTAGAATACCCTTTTCAAAAGAAATCTTTGGGTTTTTTTTAATATAATATTTACCAATTTAACATTTAAAAAAAAAGGTTATAAATCTTGTTTGAGAATCCTACCTGGAAAGATGAAAGAAACTTACAATGTTTATAAAATACATAAGCTACTTCTCTCTAATTGCTAATTAGCTTTGATATGGGAACCTGGTATCAAGAAGTCTAAAAACGTTTTCTCTAATTTCTTATACAGATATTATGTTTTTTTATTGATCACGTCATTATTATAATTACTGTGAATCAATATCTAAGTAAATTCACCAAATTTTGTAAGTTATAGATATCATCGCTACTATTTTAATTAAATTACGTTAATTACTTTTAATTCTTGTAAAAATTTGAAGAATAGTATTTCTTGTTTAGTATGATGGTTGATAGCCAATATTTATACAAGTACATCTATGTTAAAGAAAAGATAAAAGCCTTACAAAGATAAACAAGGAAAGAAAATAAAATCTCTAGTAACTGTGTTGTCGCCGCAGCGATGAGAACTTCATCGCCGCGGCAACGAGACGAAAGTGCGGAAGCTTCAAAAATATTCATTGTGGTTGCTGGGTGATGAGCCTTTATCGCCGCAGCGACCACTCTTGGGTTTTTGGCTCAAGAAATCCAAAAACGTTGCAGGATGCGACAATGAGACTCTCATCGCGGTGGCAATGGGTCGCTGCGACGATGGGAATCTCATCGCCACGGCAACAGGGTCAAAATCCTCAATAATCACAATTTAACCTCTTTTCTTCAATACTTCAACACTCCCCCTCAAGTTGGAGCATGAAGATCACGAATGCCCAACTTAGGAAGAAGAAAGATGAACTGAGATTTACCTAACGCCTTGGTTAAAACATTAGTAGGTTGATCCCCAGTTCGAATATGAGCAGTAGAGATAATCCCATCGTTTAAAGCATCACGAACAAAGTGACAATCCATCTCTATATGTTTCGTACGTTCATGAAAAACTGGATTGGCTACGATATGAAGTGCACATTGATGGTCCCAAAAGAGCTTGACAGGATGATCATAAGTTGGGCCAATATATGAACTGAATAGCAAAGTTCAGGACGAGTGATAGTCAGATAGATCAAGCGACCCACCAAACGACAATATTTTTTTGGATCATCAAGTTTCTTACCATCGATAGTGGCAAGATGGTGACTTTGTTCCATAGGAGTAGAGAGGCTGTGTACCAAGTAAGCCAGCCTCACTAATAATATCAAGAGCATATTTTCTTTGAGAGAGGTACAAACCATCCTTCCCACGAGCCACCTCATTCCAAAGAACATATTTTAGAGCTCCCAAATCCTTCATGTGAAACTTTTCACTGAGTTATTTCTTAAACGACTGAATAGCCTTGGATGAACTACCGGTGATAATTAGATCATCAACATAGACAAGAACATGAAGAAAAATAGAATTTTCGAGTAGCTAAACATGGAATAATCAGGATAAGATTGAAAAAACCCAATATCTTTCAAAGTGGAAGACAATTTAGTAAACCAGATTCTAGGAGCTTGACGAAGTCCGTATATAAATACTTTCGTAAATGACAAACCTTGCCAGATGTCATAGGAGAAAAACCAAAGGGTAACTGCATATATACCTCTTCATCCAAATCACCATGAAGAAAAGTGTTATGAACATCCATCTGATGAAGCTCCCAATTGCAAGTGATAGCTATGGATAGAAAAGTACGTACCGTAACTATCTTTGCAACTGGAGCAAAAGTTTCATTAATGTTTATGTTAGGAATGGTGTCCTAGAACTTGTAATTATTTAATTATAATAATTTATTTAGAATAAATTAAATAAATAAACATAAGTTCTTTATATTATCTAGATTGATTCAATTAACGATATTAGGAATATATGGAAATATATTAATATCAAACATTCAAATAGTAAACCCTAAGTTACTCTTATGAAATCACGACTTAGTATGTGAGTCATACGAGAGGATTAAAGTCGAGATGAGTAACTTAAACGTGTCTACAGTAAACGGATAACGTTTGGGAACCTTATCCTGGTAACACTGTTGATAGCTTCGCATTTTGTTTATAGACAAATGATCTAATCCTGATCATTCATGTGGGAGACATGAAATGGAAGTATCATATGCAATGTTGATTGTATAAGACAGGACCACGATATTCGATCAAATTTCTCATTAGTACCGTTTACGAGAAATGATCAAATATCAAACTAAGTTTATCAACCGTGATAGATCTCAATCCTGAGTGAAATGCGGACTCCTATTTGTGGAGTTATGTTCTTTGATTCACATAGTTGAGAGCGATCTATAAGAACGCTCAATACACTCCTGTTTTGGGAACATGACTAGATAAGTAGATGGGAACTCATTTTCACGAGATGGAATTCATAACTTTCCTATAAGTTAACGGTATCAGTGCGATACCTAAACATTTTAGGAACTTTAGGAAACTCTCTTGATGTACTGATTCGAGACATGAACAAGTGGCGCCACGACTTCTATTGATCACAGAAGTATATTATCTTTAGTTTGACTAAAGATAAAGTTCATTGGAGAATCAGCGGGAACACAAGGATAAAGCGATAATTACAGGGGCAAAACGGTAAATTTATCCGCCTGTAATTATGAGGGTTCCACGTGAAGGATATATCACGAGATATAAATAAAAGATAAACTAAATGGACATAACTCATCTATAGTGAGGGGAGTTGACTATGAATCTATAGTGGAATTATTCATAGTTAGATAATAAGTAATTAATCGATTATGTGTTAATCACTTAATTGACTAATTATTAAGCCCATGATCTATAGGTCCATCGGGTCCCTATGCTAGCCCAAATATCGTAGTCGCGAAATCAAGTAGAAGAAATGAAAATTTTAAGTAAAGTGAATTACTTAAATAGGCAATATTAATTGTTTAAATATTGAGTATATTTAAACGGTAATTAATATAAACATTATTAATTGTTTATATAATGAGTTTATTTAAACATGAAATTAATAATGAAATATTATTAATTATACATTATTAATTATTTAAATATTGAGTATATTTAAATGGTAATTAATAATTTGAAATTAATTAACAATTATTAATTGTTTAAATAATTATATTTAAACGGAAATTAATAATTAAAATTAATTAAATTAATAATAAAATATTGTCAATAAAATTATTAATTTATGGAAATTAATAATTATTATATTTATTATTAATTATTTAAATAATGAAAATTATTTAAATGGAAATTAATAATTAAATATAAATTGGATAATATTTAGTCGGGAGAAAATATTAATATTATTTAAATAAAATATTTTATTTAAATGATAATTAATAAATTAATTAATTAAGTTGGACTTATTAATTTAAGAGAGAATTTCAAGCCCAATTGGATTATTGAACCCAATTGGAATTGGCCTAAAATAATTAATTAAATAAATTAGAATTATTTATTAATTAATATATGCATTTTCGGCTATATATGTATTTTTGGGAAGAGATAATTGCTTGAATTATATCCTAAAATAATTACATAGATTTATTTACCCAAGATAAATAAAAATAAAGAAAATAAAATAATCTCCTATTTATCTATGGCATTTTCGAAATTGCTAGATAAAGGAAAGAGATAATCTTTTTTCTTTTTGTATTTATCTCTATAGATTAATCCTAATGTGATTAGGATTCCTATTTTTCTATAAATAGGAGGGTTGGGTCATTCATAAATCACACAATTCAATTCCTTAGAAATTCGGAATTCTCTCTTCTTCCCTTCTCCCCCCTTGGCCGAAATTCCCTTAGTTCATTGGGAAGAAAATATTTTTTTCTTCTTCCCAATTTCTTCTAAAGTTCGATCCCACAATCGAATTTCGTTTGATCGATTGGGATATAGCATAGAAGATTCGGTGTTGCTGAGGATTTGATGTTGTAAAGAAACCTCCAACCGATCCTCCATTAATCAGTCAATGTAAGTTCCGGTTTTAATTTTCGAAAATATAAGCATGAATCTACATGTTTTATCACAAATTGCATGATGTTAATAGATTCGTTATTAAATGTTAATAAGTTTACTAAATAAAATTCCGCTAATTTAGTAAATCATCCCTTCACTTTATTCCCTCTATCGGACGATTTCATGCACCACAAGTCTCCCCTTTAGCCTTTCAACTGATCCATCAGATTTATACTCACTCTCTTTTCTGGGGGAGGATCTTTCAAAGTCCAGGTTCCATTACGCTCAAGCACATCAATTTCTTCTTTCATGGCTTTTCACCATCCGGGTTCTTTAACAAGTTCATTGAAGGAAGCAGGTTCTCTATGAAGGGATGATTTACTAAAGCTAGCGGAATTTTATTTAGTAAACTAATTAACATTTAATTACGGATCTATTAATATCATGCAATTTGTGATAAAAACATGAAGAACATGTAAATTCATGCTTAATTTTCGAAAATTAAAACTCTTTACTTACATTGAGTAAAATATGGAGAATCGGTTGGAGGTTTATTAACAACATCAAATCCTCAGCAACACCGAATTTTCTACGCTATATCCCAATCGAAAGCAAAACCGACTTGTGGGAATCGAACCGGAAGAACAAAAGAAGAAGAAATTTCTTCTAAATTTTTCCCTAAGGAAAATAGGCAATTGGGCAAAAACTTGAGAGAGAATTTTCACTTTTCTAATTAAAGTGAGAAGTGTACAAAATATGAATCCCAATGGTCATATTTATAGGAAAATATGATATCTAATCTATATAGATATGCTTATCTCCTAATTATAAAAATAGAAAAGATAAATAATATATATATATATATATATATATATATTTCTTCCGGGCACGCTGGACGAAATCAAATATGTATGCCCATTTTGATCAATTCATGTCCAGTGACGCCACCCACAATAAGTTTACATATATATATAATTTATTTATTATTTATTTATCCTTTTTATATTTAATAATTATATATTTGTGTATTTAAAATTAGAAAAATTCAAATAATAATTTCTAATTAAATACATTTAGCCAAAAATTAATATATTAATTACCATTGAATCTTATTCAATTAATTAATTAATTAATTTGGGCCAAAACCAATTTGTTTCTTAAACCAATTGTATATAATTCTCTTTAATATTTATTATTAAATTAAATAAACTAATTATTTAATTAATAATATTAATTATTAATTTCCATTTAAATAAGCTATTTATATAAACAATTAATTTTTCCTTATATTATTATAATTGATAATGTAATATTAATTTCCATTTAAATAAACTCTTTATTTAAAAAATTAATATTGTATCAATATTAATATTAATTTTCATTTAAATAATCTCATTATTCAAATAATTAATATTGCCTAATTTTAAGTAAAATCAATTACTAAATTTATTTGTTCTTCCCAAGTTAAATTAATAACTTAGTTTTGCTACAACGATATTTGGGCTAGCATAGAGATCCGATGGACCTAGAGACCATGGGCCTAAAAATTAGTCAATTAAGTGATTAACTTATAATCAGTTAATTACTTATTATTTAACTATGAATAATTCCACTATAGATTCATAGCTGAACTTCTCTCACTATAGATGAGTTATGTCTATTTAGTTTATCTTTATTTATATCTGTGATATATCCTTCACGTGGAACCCTCATAATTACAGATGGATTAAATTTACCATTTTACCCCTGTAATTACTGTTTTATCCTTGTGTTCCCGCTGATTCTCCAATGAACATTATCTTTAGTCAAACTAAAGATAATATACTTCTGTGATCAATAGAAGTCGTGGCGCCACTTGTTCATGTCTCGAATCAGTACATCAAGAGAGTTTCCTAAAGTTTCTAAAATGTTTAGGTATTGCACTGATACTGTTAATTTATAAGAAAGTTATGAATTCCATCTCGTGAAGATGTGTTCCCAGCTACTTATCTAGCTATGTTCCCAAAGTATGAGTGTATTGAACGTTCTTACAGATCGCCATGTGAATCAAAGAACATAACTCCACAAATAGGAGTCCGCATTTCACTCAGGATTGAGATCTATCACGGTTGATAAACTTAGTTTGATATTCGATCATTTCTCGTAAACCGGTACCAGTGAGAACTTTGATCGAATATCGTGGTCCTGTCTTATACAATCACCATTGCATATAATACTTCCATTTCAGGTCTCCCATATGAATGATCAGGATTAGATCATTTGTCTATAAACAAAATGTGAAGCTATCAATAGTGTTACTAGGATAAGGTTCTCAAACGTTATCCATTTACTGTAGACACTTTTAAGTTACTCATCTCGACTTTAATCCTCTCGTATGACTCACATACTAAGTCTTGATTTCATAAGAGTGACTTAGGGTTTTACTATTTGAATGTTTTGATATTTATATATTTCCATATATTCCTAATAACGTCAATTGAATCAATCTAGATAATATAAAGAACTGATGTTTATTTATTTAATTTATTCGTAATAAATTATCCTTATTAAATAATTACAAGTTCTAGGACACATTCCTAACACTCTACCATAAATAATAGCTGCCAAGAAACATGTATGTGCTGCGGAGAATCTATCACAGTTTACATAAGCAACTAAAGAAAACTTAGTACCTGATGACAAAGATGAGTCAGTAGAAGATGTGGTGACGGGACTTATAATACGAACAGTACTTGTAATATAATCATTCAATCTACTAGATACCTTCTTAATACGATGAACATGACCTGTTGTTGGAGGAACATGTTCACTAGTATCAACTACAACTTCCTCAATATGTGTAGGTGAATCTTTTTCATGCTCAATAACAGGTTCAACAATAACAACAGTATCATCACTCCCCCATGACAAAGAAAGGACCACCTCAACAACAATTTCTTCTCTTCCATCACTTTATGTGGGCAAATATGGTTCATAGAAAGGATTACTAGAAGAGGAAGAGGCTGGCTGTTCAGAAGATACTGTGTCATGGAAAGGAAATATATGCTCATTGAAGGTAACATCTCTAGAAACAACGACAAGATTGAGAACCAAACTTATCCTTAAACGCGTGGATTATTTTTAACGAAACATAGACACCCAAAGACATGAAGTTGGGCATAAGTAGGAGGTGTCTTGAAGAGAATCTCATACGGGGTTTTATTATCAAGCAATGGAGCTGGAGTGCGGTTAATTAGATAAGTTGCAGTCAAAATACACTCACCCCAAAAAGAAGTAGTAAGTCGCTAGAAATAATAAAGCTCTAGCTACATTTAAAATGTGTCTAGGTTTGTGCTCTACCCGCCCATTTTGTTGAGGTGTATCGACACACGAAGTCTGATGTATTATTCCATGCTCAGCATAAAAACGATGAAGAGATGTAAATTCTCTTCCACTATCACTACGCATAACCTTTACAATGTTAGCAAATTGTGTCTTGACCAACTTACAAAATTCTCGAAGTAGTTGGGGGACTTCAAATTTAACTGACATAAGAAAAACCCACACATCTCGAGAGCAATCATCCACAATGGTCAAGAAATAGTGTGCTCCACAACTAGACGGCAGATTATACGGGCCCTAGATATCACAATGGATCAAATTAAAGATTCTAACAGCTCTATTATCGCCCAAAGGATAAATATTACTAGTTTGCTTTGCTCGTAGACAAATATCACATGCATTCTGCAAATTGGAAAGACTACGATTCTTACAACCATCAAGTTGTCCATACAAAATAAAATCTACATTTCTAGATGGATGCCCCATCTGTTGGTGCCACAAATCTTTATTACCTTCCACACTTATTCGATAAGCTTGAGATTAAAGGAGTGGACGAAAATCCAATAAACTTCATCGCATTGTTCACATACTCCAACCAGAGTTCTCGAAGTACGATATTGTATTATGCATAGTTTATCAGTAAAGAGAACAATATATCGCTTATCGGTAAGCAGTTGGGTGACATATAGCAGATTACAAGTCAGATTTAGAACAAATAATACATGTTGCATCACCAGATTGTTACTTAACATTATTGCGCCTTCTTTACGCGAGAAGCTTTTTTTACCGTTAGGAAGGCCAACTAAGATGAGCTCTATATCAATTAAATTGTTAAATAATCTAGCATTACCAGTCATGTGATTTGAACATCCTGAATAGACAATTCATTGAGAAGAAACGCCAGATTTTTCAAAATTATTATCCACATTAGGTGTTGTAGAAAACTTCATCTTCTTTGGTGTGTTAATTGAATTTACAATAATAGCCCACTGATCATCTTCAAGACCAAGTATCCCGTTTCGATCCGATTCTCGAATAGGTGTGGAAGAAGAACCTGTATCAATATGAGTTTCAGAAGTCGATGTGGCATGTGTAATCACTCCACAACTGTTTCCAATCTGGAAACTGCGCCTATCATCACAGTATAAGTCATTCATTCCATCAGAATGAGTCATCATATTGAATGGATTTGAATCCATCAATTTTCCATCAATATTGGTCATTTGCGATATGAATCGTTAACCCCCTCTGATACCATGTAAAAATTTGAAGAATAGCATTTCTTGTTTAGTATGATGGCGGATAGCCAATATTTATACAAGTACATCTAGGTTAAAGAAAAGATAAAAAGCTTTACAAAGATAAACAAGGAAAGAAAATAAAATCTCCAGTAATTATGCTCTCGCCTCAGGAATGAGAACTTCATTGTCGCGGCAATGAGACAAAAGTGCAGAAGCTTAAAAAATCTTCATTGTGGTCACTGCGGCGATGAGCCTTTATCGCTGCGCCGACCACTGGGTTTTTGGCTCAAGAAATCCAAAAACGTTGCAGGCCGCGACGATAATACTTTCATCGCCGCGGCAATGGGTCGCTGCAGTGATGGGACTCGCATCAATGCGACGACAGGGCCAAAATCCTCAATAATCACAATTTGACCTCTTTTCTTCAATACTTCAACAAAACTCCTTATTAGTTGTCGAATGAGGTTTGTATTTCTCATTTACCTGTATATAGTTCCTTATTAGTTGTCGAATGAGGTTTGTATTTCTCATTTACCTGTATATAGTTTAAATTTTAAGAATGGAAGATAATACAATAAAATCGAAGAATTATCTCTTTCGGTGTTTTTCTTTACTCATTCTTTGTATCTTAATTTCTTATAAAGCATCATTCTTTCTTTTAATATTCTAAAATAAAAATTTATAACAATATAATAATTTGAATAATATTCTTTTCACATTTACTATCCATAAAATTTGTATAATGAAGCCTTAAGCTTTTATTAGGAACGAGTTAAATTATAGGTTTGGTTCTTGTTAGGACCTAAACTCTTTGATTTTAATAAGTTTAATTCAATAAGAATTAAGTCTAAGAAAAGTATAAGCTTAAGACACGGTTTTATGTGTTACAACAGTGAGTGCTTGGCAGAGGCATAAATAGCAGAATGTTAATAAAACAGATTCTTAATTATGCAGAAACTTAATCTCAGATTTTAGTGTTGGAAAGTTTGATGCCACGACAGAATGTAGTATGAGAGAATTATAAAGAAACAGTGAGAAGACAAGGCACGAGATGATTAACGTGAGAAACCTCCAACTGGTAAAAACTCACGGGGCGCTAGACCAGAAAAGATCCACTAAATCCGTTAGAAGTTTAATTCAAGAATTTAAAGCAAAAGACAGAAATTACAAAAACTCCCTTTTCTTATTTCTTTGCGATACTCCTTGCAAAAGTACGTTCCGATGGATTCTCTCACAAGCTCCCCTTGTGACGATTTGATTCAAGAACCTCCTGTTCTTGTTTTGAATATACCACAAGCTCCCCTTGCGGATTTGGATCAAGGAACTCCTTTCCTCGTTCGCTTAGTTGTTAGACTTCTTTCCCAAGAATCCTCCAACTTCTGGTTTGATAAAAATTGATGTTTGAGTGCCTAAAAAGAACTATCTTGTACATAAAATTTCCCCTAAATATTCTTATGCAAACAGAAGCAAAAATCTTAATAAAATGCTTGAAGAAAGAACAATTGATAGCCTTGGTTTTATATCCACCAAAACAAAAATGTTGCTTCTCAATGAATAGGAAATACACGGCTAGAAGAGAAGGCTGATGCGGCCAGCTTGGCTATTGGAAAATAGCTCATCAATACCATAAATAAATCAATTTGACAGCAGCTCATTGTAAGAGAAAAAGGAAGGCAAGAACAAATCATTTTTACAAGCAAATGAGTGACAAGGCATATTAATAATTTCCCATAACAACGGGTGAATAAAAGCACAAAAAAAGGCTTTTGAAAGTTGTTAGCCAACCAAGGAAATTATGGAATAAGCTAACCATTTTTATTTTTATTTATGACAAAACAAATAGCCAAAACTAAAATTCATCATAAAGTAATTTTCCAACAAACTCCCCCTTTGGCTTTGTTTTGGCATAAAACCATATTTCAATGATAAATGAAACGAGCTGAGCTTAACCACAATTTAAAGACGATCATGGTAAGCTCCCCCTGAAACAAAGAACAGTTAACACAACCAAATATCTCCCCCCTGTTTGAGACAAACCAAAGGCAAAGAGATGCGTAAACAACAACAAGATAACAATAAGAGGAGAGAAAAAGCTAATATAAAGTCTTAATATGAAAACTTGCAGAATAGAAATGATAGAGTCTTTTTTAACAAAAGAACAACTAAAATAGACCATTTGAACACAAAAAAAAACATCATTAAAAAAGAAAACTCCCCCGAAAGGGCTTTAACCAAAAACAACATATGCAGTTTTTAAAAGGCAGTTCTTCTAAAAATTAAATGGTCAAACCAAAAAACAATAATTTCCACACAAAATATCAATTATAATTAACAAGTAACACAATAGAGCATTGAAAGCGGAAGCAAAAATAGAAAATAAAATCTAATTGATTTAAACCAAACAAACTCTCAATATACCAAAATAAATGACGTTTTTATTTTTTATTTTTAAAAGCAAAAAAGGGTTGAGAATAACTAACGATCAAAACTATGATGTTTAGGCTTGTACATTTCTTGATTTTTTCTAAGCATATTTTTCAGTTTAAAACAATTCGGTCGAATATGACCAACATTTCTACATAAATAACATGTAGGAACAAACCTGGATTTTGCATATTGATGATTATGATTACCTCTTTTATTACCATAGTTAGGAATTTCCCATTTAAAGGGCTGAAGAGAGTTCTTACTCTTATGGTTTTGGTCACCTTGACAGGGAGTTAAAAGATTTGTTATTCGAGCTTGGAAACGAATTCATTGTTTTTGGCTAATATATAGTATTCATAGGTAATCTGCTTCTTCCCTTCAGAGCCTAGACTATTGTAATAATGGTGGCCTACTGTTTTCCTCTGTCCAAAAGTAGGGTTGATTTTGATGATTCTCCCACGAATCCAATACCATAGTTGTCCTTTGTAACAAATTTATCTCTTGCAATCTCTTGAGAATTTAGAATGAGTTCCAAGGTGTCAGTACCTGAGTTCAACATCTTCAATCCCTTATGAGTGTTATCCAATTGGATCTTCATTTTCATCTTTTCAGCATCTTTAACAATTATCAATTTGTTCAAATGTTCAATTGTTGATATCAATTCATGTTTTCCCTTGACGAGTTCCTTATTTTGAGAAGTCAGGTTTTTGTTGGTCTCGCACATCTTCATTGACTCATTGTATAATTTAGTATAGGCCTCCTCAATGGTTTCTTCATTATCTTCATCATTTTCACTTTCATTCTTGTTGTTTGTTTCCACAGTTCTAATACTTTATTATTTTTAATTATTTTGGTTTTTGTATTTTGCTATTAGTGTCAATTGAGTTCTTCTATTTTAAAAATTTCTATTTAATCCCAATAGTTAGTTAAATCTTATTATAGTCCATTGAAAAACGATGCTAATTTTAATAGGAAAGTTGATGTCAAGAAATTAACAATTTTATGAGTGGTTAAAAATAAAGTAAATAAAAGAAATTACCATTTTTGAATAAACTTTTTCGTTCAAATTTGATTAAAAAAAACCTAATGACATGGACTATTAATATTATGGAGGGCTTTGTTGTAAATTTACTCATATGAGGAAGAAACTTGGTTAAAAGATACATAAATATTATGGAGGGCTTTGTTGTAAATTTACTCATATGAGGAAGAAAATTGGTTAAAAGATACATATACATAACGTAGGCCCCCGTTTTGAATTTAGTCCCACATTTATAAAAAGTTTATTTTAGTCTATCATATTTTTTATTAATTTCAATTCGGACGCTTACCATATTAATTTCTTCCCTAAATTATATAAAATACCCCATTTATGGATTAATTTCAATTTTACTCTTAACATTTTAAAAATTCAATTCTACCCCAAACTTTTTAATATTTTTTCGAAGGACATTCTTTATTCAAAAAATATTAAAAGTGGCCGAAGTTCCCAACAGCCCATGCTTGGTCAACAAGTGAGCCTCACGATTATGGCTCCTACAAATAAAATTAAAAGACAAAAAAGCAAAAAGACTCTTCAGGCTTTGAAGAAAATTCCCAAAAACAATCTAGGTTGTTTGGACAAGAGCCAACACCATTAACAAAATCTATGAGCCATTTTGCATCAAAGAACAGAAAAATGATCGTACTCTTCAGACGACGCGCATTAGAGAGACCAACCACCATAGCTTTACTTTCCGCATGAAGGAAGGAGAAGCTTCCCAAAAGTTCAATTCTACCCTAAACTTTTTAATTTATTTCAAAATACCCTTTTATTAGAAAAAAAAAATACTCTTTAAAAAATAAAATTTCTTCGAGAAATTATTATTTTGTTTCCTATGGTATTTTTTTAATAAATTAAAAGTTTTAGAGTAGAATTGAAACTTTAAAAATGTTAGCGGTAAAATTGTATCAATCCCAAAGTTAGGATATTTTGTATTATTTAACCTAAATTTTTTAACAAAGAAATTATCGCGTTTTCTTAGTTTTTAACAACATAATTCACTCATGAAATTAATTAATTAATTGGATGATTGTAAATCAAGTAAATTTTTCTATAATATTTATAAAAGTATCATGGTTCAAAAATATTTATAAATATAACAATTTTTGTGAGGGTGAATGTAACGTCCCGTATTTTTGGTAAGTAATTAAATAAATATTAATTTTTTCCTTATAATATTTATTTAAAATTTTGGATGAGCCTTAGTAATTATATTTAATTATTCTTTTCAGGAATAAATATAATTATTAATTATCTTTTTTGGAGATAAAGGAAAAGGAATTTAAAAAAAAAAAAAAAAAAAAAAAAAAGAGGAGGTGGCGTGAGACAAGGGGGGGAAGGGAAAAGAGGATTAGGTCATTCTCTTTTCTTCTTTCACGTACAAAAAAAAGGCAGAGACAAAGGTAGGTTCCTTTTCTTCTTCTTCTTCATCTTTTCCTTCTCATCTTCGTTAACGGAGACTCCGGGATTTAATTCTTGTCACCATTCTTTTCCTTGTTTGGTTTAGGTGTTAATTGTGGTGGTGGTGGTGGAGTTGGAAGTGAAGTTAGGGTTTTTGTTCCAAGAGAAGCTTCAAGGTAATGAGTTTTGTTTCTTTTAATTTCTGGAATTTTGATACGTTATGGATTGAACCCATCAAAGTTCTCAAAAATATTATTCTTTTCTTCAAGAAAATTTCTTTTCTTTTCAAACCTAGAGAAACCCTAACCTTGATCTTTTGAAAAAAGGCCCTTCACATACACCTTTACCGACAAACGACGCCCGGAACACCACGAAGGGGGCGCGTGCGCCGCATCGGCGACGGCAGCGGCAAAAAAAAAAAATGCCGCCTGCGTGGGCAAGGCGCGCCCATTAAGGGGCCGCTGGCGCGTTTTAGCCCGTTCCTTCGCGTGTCGTTCGTGGTATTTTCTTTCCTTGTAATTTTAGGTATTTTAGGATAGGTTTTAAGTAGTTCAAGTGCCTTTTCAGGTGCTTCAATTGTTTTGGAAAAAGAGAGTTCAAAGGGTTGGAAACTTAGCTCAAAAGGTGAGTAGAATTATGTTAAGTTTTAAATTGTGAATGATTGTATGTTTCCTTTTACTTTAATAGTTAACCTCATTTATCTAAGTGTATTATTGGATTTTTATTTGCATATTATGAGGTTTTGGGGCTGTTCTTAATGAAATTAAAGTGTGGGTTTAAGAAAGATTTAAAATTGGACTAAGCATGTTTAAAATGATTTTTCTTAAATCGGGTGATGCCTAAGTTACTTCTTTATGATTATTAACTCGATATTGGGAGTTTAAACTTGTTTTTGGGTGTTTCAAGTGATTTAAAGTTGCTGGTTATGTTTTACCTCCATTGTTGAAGTAGTGCCCATTAAGCCAATATTTTAGGCCTAGGCGGTTAGTTAGTCATTAATATTTTATTCTGGACCTTGGGTATATTTTCTCTATGTTTTTGTACTGATTTGGGAGTCGAATTATAGGCGTTACTCCGCCGAATTTTAGTTAGAATTAAATTAGTTTTAGAATGCCCGAAAAAGGAGCAAAACAACACTAGTCTAGGCTAGTTTTGCTTCTAGACTTGCAAACCTTTGAGAATTGTCATGAGTGACCCAAAAGTGATATGTTGGGTGGTTTTTAAAGGGTTTTAAGTGGTTAATAGGCGAATTTTTCCAGAATTTAATTTTAAGAAATTTTCGGCCTAGAAAAGGGAATTATTGTGAGAATTTGGGTTTAGGCTCAAATTAAGTATTTTTGGGTGGAGAAAAAGAGGAATCATATTACTCAAATACCTCGGTAATATGATAGTAGGTTCGCTTTAAGTAAAGGCCTTACTTAAAGAAGAATATCGCCGTTAAGGGAGACTATAAAGTTGTGCACAACTTTATAGCACTTAACGGGGCAGGTTCATTCCATCTGTACAATGGAAAAGAATATTTCTAGTAAGGATTTAAATTGAGAAAAGAGTGTTTAAATTCCTTATCGAGCATAGTCTTTCTTTGTTCCGGGCAAAGAGAAGATTAGAGGTATTAGGTAGATTACTTAAATCGAAAAGTTTTAAATTGAGAAAAGAGTGTTTAAAAGCTGTTTTGAAGGTTTTAATTCGAAAGGACGAGAATTATGAGATACATGTAAGAATTGGGATGTTGTGACTTAATTTTGAGTGTTTGGAGTAAGTGTGTATTCGGAAGTCAGTGAGGCCGGTCGTGGACTTAAAGTCTTAGGAAAATCTCTCATGGCATGATTTTTAATTTAACATTTTTCTACTCATTGGGCGTAGCCTCATGATGCTACAATCTTTTTTTTTCAGGTAAGGGAAAGAAAAAGCTCGGTGGCTGATGCGGTTCGTTGTGGTGACCGGTTGGCGTGGATTTGCTCGCTAGCGAATCATTTTCTTCTGTCATGATGGGAAAACTTTATTTCTTCATGTTTTGTTTTGTTTTGAATAAAAACATTAGTTTAATGTTTACTTTGAGAACTTTTTGGCTATGGTTGAATTTGGTTTTTTTCTTTGATGTTTATTTGATTTAAATAAACCGATCGGATATGAACTATTTCTGAGTTCGATTTCAATAAAGAGAACTATTTTGTTGATTTTATTTGCTTCCGCTGTTGATTTATGTATTTCAATGTTTTGGGATTTTCGGGGTGTTACAGTTGGTATCAGAGCCCTTATGGTTCTGAAGACCGCAAATCCAAACCAACCGCCACTCCACGAACTCATCGACACCAGGTTTTATTTTTCTTATTTTATGCCATTAATGAGAGTACTAAGGACTTTAAGTTTTATTAAGATATGACTTCATGTAATGATTGTTGTATCTTATGTGTTTTATTTGTGCTGTTTTTCAGTATGCCTCCTCTAGCTATGCCAGGATGTGGTAGGGGCCGTGGTAGAGGCCGAGGTCGAGGTGGTCGGGGACGCGGTCGAGGCCGTGGAGTGAATCCCGATTACGAGAGCGATGCCGAGTCATCAAATGAAGTGAACTCTTATGTGACACCTACTCTGCTAGTTGGGGAGGATGAGCAGACTGAGTTAGATGTAGATCCTAGCATCGATATTGAGCCACCTATTCCACCAGTGGCACCAGTACCTCAGGCTGTGCAGGGAGTGTTTGTTCCTCAGGCTGAGTATGAGGAAATGAAGAGGGCTTTAGAGCGATCAGGGGAACTAACTGAGGAGGCTAGATCCCGAGGGAATTTAAGAAGTATGCTCCTGGTGAGTTCAATGGAAAATCTATTGATCCTGAAGAGGCCGAGGGGTGGTTTACTCGTGTGGAGCGAGCAATGAAATTTATTAACGTCCCGGATAGGTTGAAGGTGCATTGTGGCACTTTTGGTTTGGTGGATGATGCATTGTCTTGGTGGGAGGGAGACTTTGCAAACCATCGGTGACAATGTAACTTGGGATCAGTTTAAGGAGTTGTTTTATGACAAGTACTACTCCAAGAGAGTTCGTAGTGCAAGAGAGGTTGAGTTTCTAGCTTTGAAGCAGAATGGTAGATCTGTATTGGAATTGGAGAGGGAATTTGATAGACTCTTGAAGTTTGCACGGTATCAGGTAGCTACACCTGAGTTGAGATTGGAGAGATTCATGATGGCATTGGATGATGATCTCAAGGGGCAGATTGAGGCTTTGGAACCGACTGATTATGCTTCAGCTTTGAAGAAAGCCATTGCACTCGATCCTAAGAGTAGAGGAAAGGCAGTTGTGAAAGAAGTTGCTGAGCCTGTAGTAGGACAGAAAAGGAAAGCTGAGGTTGAGACAAGTCAGAAACAGGGTAATCAGGGTTCTAACAGGAACCAGTTTCAGCATAACAGACAGCTCAACCAGAAATTTCAGGGTAGACAGTTTCAGGGTGGCAATCAGCAGGGTCAGATGCCGTTTTGTAAGAACTGTAAGCAGAGACACTGGGGTTACTGTAATGCACCTCGCAAATGTTATATTTGTGAGCAGGAGGGGCACATTTCTACTGAGTGCAAATTGAATAAGAATAAGGCAGTAGATCAGGCCAAACCAAATGTTCAGAAAGGGAAATTGGCTGCTACAACCAGAAAGGAAGCTGAAGCAGCAGGCAATGTGGTGACAGGTACACTTTCTCTTAAAGGTCATGCAGTGTTTGTATTGTTTGACTCAGGAGCAAGTCACTCCTTTATATCTGCTGAATTTGTTGATTTTGCTGAAATTGTAACTTTGCCCTTAGAGTATGAGTTATCTGTCTCTACACCAGTAGGATTGACTGTGTCTGTGAATAGAAAAGTTGAAACCAATGAATTGTGTGTGCTAGGGAAGTGTGTGTCTGCCACATTGACAGTTTTGCCTATGAGTGACTTTGATGTCATTTTGGGGATGGATTGGTTGAAAGCCAACTATGTTGTGATAGACTGTCATAGGAGGGAGGTGAAATTTAAGGGTCCTGATGGGACTGAGTTCAAATTCAAAGGGTCCAATAGAAAAGTAACACCTGTGGTAATATCAGTGTTACAAGCTAAGAAACTAGTTGAAGAAGGGGCTTGGGCTTATTTGGCTAATGTAGTTGATACTACGGTGGAGGAAGTCAGGGTTGAGTCAGTACCTATTGTGAGTGAGTTTACTGATGTCTTTCCTGATGAATTACCGGGATTGCCTCCAGTTAGACAATTGGATTTCCAGATTGATGTCATTCCTGGGACAACTCCTCTGTCAAAGGCACCTTATAGAATGGCACTCCCGAGTTGAAAGAATTAAAGTCTCAATTGCAGGAACCGTTAGATTTGGGTTTCATACGCCCTAGTGTCTCACCCTGGGGAGCTCCAGTTTTGTTTGTGAAGAAGAAAGATGGCACTATGAGATTATGTATAGATTACCGAGAGCTTAACAAGGTAACTATTAAAAACAAGTACCCTTTACCCAGAATAGAAGACCTGTTTGATCAACTTAAGGGGGCTACTGTGTTCTCTAAGATTGATCTCCGTTCAGGGTATCATCAGTTGAGAATTAGAGATGAGGATATACCTAAGACGGCTTTCAGAACTAGATATGGACATTTTGAGTTTGTTGTGATGTCTTTTGGATTGACAAATGCCCCAGCTGCTTTTATGGACTTGATGCACACAGTGTTTCAGAAATACCTAGATATGTTTGTCATAGTGTTTATAGATGACATCTTGGTGTATTCGAAGACTAGAGAATTACATACTGAGCATCTGAGGATTGTTTTGACTACATTGAGAAATGAAAAACTTTATGCCAAATTTAGCAAATGTGAATTTTGGCTTAGTAAGGTTGCATTTCTAGGACATGTAGTTTCTGATAAAGGAGTATCTGTGGACCCTTCCAAGATAGAGGCAGTTAGTAGTTGGCCCCGACCTACTAGCGTGACTGAAATCCGAAGTTTTCTGGGATTGGCTGGGTATTACCGCAGGTTTGTGCAAGACTTTGCGAAGATAGCTTCTCCGATGACAAGGTTAACCAGGAAAGGTGTTTCCTATCATTGGGATGATGAGTGTGAAAAGAGTTTTGAGGAACTCAAACAGAGATTGATTTCAGCTCCGGTTCTGATAACTCCAGATGATTCAGGGGGTTTGACCATCTATAGTGATGCTTCAAAGAAGGGTTTGGGTTGTGTACTAATGCAACATGGCAAGGTGGTAGCTTATGCTTCTAGACAGTTAAAGGAGCATGAGAAGAAATATCCTACGCATGACCTCGAGTTGGCTGCTGTTATTCATGCATTGAAGATTTGGAGACACTACCTGTATGGGGAGAAAATCCTTATCTTCACGGATCATAAAAGTCTCAAGTATTTCTTCACTCAGAAGGAATTAAATATGAGACAACGAAGATGGTTGGAGTTAGTAAAGGATTATGACTGTGATATACAGTATCATCCTGGGAAGGCCAATGTTGTGGCAGATGCTTTGAGTAGGAAGTCGTCTCATAGTGCAGCTTTGATCACGAGACATCCTAGACTTCAGTGGGAGATGGATAGAGCTGATATTGAGCTGCTCACCTCTGAGATAACTGTGGGGTTAGCAAATTTGACTGTGACACCAATGTTGAGGCAGAGAGTTATAGTTGCACAGAAATCAGATGATAGTCTCAAGGGGTACTTTGCAGATGTTGATACAGGATTACCGGGACATTTTGCTTATGCTTCAGACGGTGCTTTGGTTTATAAAGGCCGATTATGTGTTCCAAACCTTGAAAATATGAGGAAGGAAGTGTTAGATGAGGCTCATAACTCGATGTTCACTGTTCATCCTGGGAGCACCAAAATGTACAATGACCTTAAAGTACATTATTGGTGGTCTGGTATGAAAAAGGATGTGGCTGAGTATGTTAGCAGATGCCTTGTATGTCAACAAGTGAAAGCTTTAAGGAAGAGTCCTTATGGATTTTTGAAACCCTTGAGTGTACCAGGAGTGGAAATGGGAGGAGATTGCTATGGACTTCATCGTGGTTTGCCTAGAACACGAAAGGATTTAATGTCATTTGGGTGATTGTGGATAGATTGACGAAATCTGCACACTTTCTGCCTGGGAAGTCAACTTATTCAGTAGAGGCTTGGGCCAAATTGTATTTGAAGGAGATTGTGAGATTGCATGGTGTTCCAGTGAAAATTGTGTCAGATCGGGATACTAGATTTGTATCTAAATTCTGGAAGAGTTTGCACAGTGCTATGGGTACAAAATTGCAGTTTAGCACAGCTTTTCATCCTCAGACAGATGGACAGACTGAGAGGGTAAATCAGATTTTAGAGGACATGCTTAGAGCGTGTGTGCTAGATTTCGGAGGTAGTTGGGATGATAAACTGTACTTGGTGGAATTTGCCTATAATAATAGCTTCCAAGCTACTATTGAGATGGCACCTTTTGAAGCTTTGTATGGAAGAAAATGCAGATCTCCAGTTCATTGGGATGAAGTTGGAGAAAGGAAACTATTGGGACCGGAGTTGGTTCAGATGACAAATGAGTCAGTAGAATTGATAAGAGAAAGAATGAAAACTGCTCAGAGTAGGCAAAAGAGTTATGCTGATGTCAGAAGAACTGATCTTGAGTTCTCTGTCGGTGAGCATGTGTTCTTGAAGGTAGCTCCAATGAAGGGAGAAATGAGATTTGGAAAGAAAGGGAAGCTGAGTCCGAGATTCATTGGACCATTTGAAATTTTGGAGAGAATTGGGACTTTAGCTTATAGGTTGGCATTGCCACCAGCTTTATCTGGAGTTCATAATGTCTTCCATGTCTCCATGCTTCGGAAATATATTGCTGATCCTTCCCATGTGATAGACTACGAACCGGTTCAGTTGAATGAAGATTTGACTTTCGAAGAACAACCGGTGGAGATTTTGGCTAAGGAGCAAAAGATTCTGAGGAACAAAACCATTGACTTGGTTAAGGTTCTATGGAGGAATCAGACTCACGAAGAGGCTACTTGGGAGCGCGAGGAAGAGATGCGTGCAGTGTATCCTCATCTTTTTCCTGAGCAGTAGCACTTTTCGGGGACGAAAAGTTTTTTTAGGTGGAAGGATTGTAACGTCCCGTATTTTTGGTAAGTAATTAAATAAATATTAATTTTTTCCTTATAATATTTATTTAAAATTTTGGATGAGCCTTAGTAATTATATTTAATTATTCTTTTCAGGAATAAATATAATTATTAATTATCTTTTTTGGAGATAAAGGAAAAGGAATTTAAAAAAAAAAAAAAAAAAAAAAAAAAGAGGAGGTGGCGTGAGACAAGGGGGGGAAGGGAAAAGAGGATTAGGTCATTCTCTTTTCTTCTTTCACGTACAAAAAAAAGGCGAGACAAAGGTAGGTTCCTTTTCTTCTTCTTCTTCATCTTTTCCTTCTCATCTTCGTTAACCGGAGACTCCAGGGATTTAATTCTTGTCACCATTCTTTTCCTTGTTTGGTTTAGGTGTTAATTGTGGTGGTGGTGGTGGAGTTGGAAGTGAAGTTAGGGTTTTTGTTCCAAGAGAAGCTTCAAGGTAATGAGTTTTGTTTCTTTTAATTTCTGGAATTTTGATACGTTATGGATTGAACCCATCAAAGTTCTCAAAAATATTATTCTTTTCTTCAAGAAAATTTCTTTTCTTTTCAAACCTAGAGAAACCCTAACCTTGATCTTTTGAAAAAAGGCCCTTCACATACACCTTTACCGACAAAGACCGCCGGAACACCACACGGCCGGGCGTCGTGCGCGCTAAAGGCGGCGCGGCAGCAAAGAAAATGTCGCTGCCGCCGTAGCAAAGGCGACCCCATTAGAGGGTCGCTTGGCGCGGTTTTAGCCCGTTCCTTCGCGTGTCGTTCGTGGTATTTTCTTTCCTTGTAATTTTAGGTATTTTAGGATAGGTTTTAAGTAGTTCAAGTGCCTTTTCAGGTGCTTCAATTGTTTTGGAAAAAGAGAGTTCAAAGGGTTGGAAACTTAGCTCAAAAGGTGAGTAGAATTATGTTAAGTTTTAAATTGTGAATGATTGTATGTTTCCTTTTACTTTAATAGTTAACCTCATTTATCTAAGTGTATTATTGGATTTTTATTTGCATATTATGAGGTTTTGGGGCTGTTCTTAATGAAATTAAAGTGTGGGTTTAAGAAAGATTTAAAATTGGACTAAGCATGTTTAAAATGATTTTTCTTAAATCGGGTGATGCCTAAGTTACTTCTTTATGATTATTAACTCGATATTGGGAGTTTAAACTTGTTTTTGGGTGTTTCAAGTGATTTAAAGTTGCTGGTTATGTTTTACCTCCATTGTTGAAG
Organism: Gynostemma pentaphyllum; assembly: GCA_028015215.1. Taxonomy (NCBI): domain Eukaryota; kingdom Viridiplantae; phylum Streptophyta; class Magnoliopsida; order Cucurbitales; family Cucurbitaceae; genus Gynostemma; species Gynostemma pentaphyllum. The sequence goes on along the minus strand of CM051355.1, from coordinate 67,161,015 downwards.
TAGTGCCCATTAAGCCAATATTTTAGGCCTAGGCGGTTAGTTAGTCATTAATATTTTATTCTGGACCTTGGGTATATTTTCTCTATGTTTTTGTACTGATTTGGGAGTCGAATTATAGGCGTTACTCCGCCGAATTTTAGTTAGAATTAAATTAGTTTTAGAATGCCCGAAAAAGGAGCAAAACAACACTAGTCTAGGCTAGTTTTGCTTCTAGACTTGCAAACCTTTGAGAATTGTCATGAGTGACCCAAAAGTGATATGTTGGGTGGTTTTTAAAGGGTTTTAAGTGGTTAATAGGCGAATTTTTCCAGAATTTAATTTTAAGAAATTTTCGGCCTAGAAAAGGGAATTATTGTGAGAATTTGGGTTTAGGCTCAAATTAAGTATTTTTGGGTGGAGAAAAAGAGGAATCATATTACTCAAATACCTCGGTAATATGATAGTAGGTTCGCTTTAAGTAAAGGCCTTACTTAAAGAAGAATATCGCCGTTAAGGGAGACTATAAAGTTGTGCACAACTTTATAGCACTTAACGGGCGGGTTCATTCCATCCGTACAATGGAAAAGAATATTTCTAGTAAGGATTTAAATTGAGAAAAGAGTGTTTAAATTCCTTATCGAGCATAGTCTTTCTTTGTTCGCGGGCAAAGAGAAGATTAGAGGTATTAGGTAGATTACTTAAATCGAAAAGTTTTAAATTGAGAAAAGAGTGTTTAAAAGCTGTTTGAAGGTTTTAATTCGAAAGGACGAGAATTATGAGATACATGTAAGAATTGGGATGTTGTGACTTAATTTTGAGTGTTTGGAGTAAGTGTGTATTCGGAAGTCAGTGAGGCCGGTCGTGGACTTAAAGTCTTAGGAAAATCTCTCATGGCATGATTTTTAATTTAACATTTTTCTACTCATTGGGCGTAGCCTCATGATGCTACAATCTTTTTTTTTCAGGTAAGGGAAAGAAAAAGCTCGGTGGCTGATGCGGTTCGTTGTGGTGACCGGTTGGCGTGGATTTGCTCGCTAGCGAATCATTTTCTTCTGTCATGATGGGAAAACTTTATTTCTTCATGTTTTGTTTTGTTTTGAATAAAAACATTAGTAATGTTTACTTTGAGAACTTTTCGGCTATGGTTGAATTTGTTTTTCTTTGATGTTTATTTGATTTAAATAAACCGATCGGATATGAACTATTTCTGAGTTCGATTTCAATAAAGAGAACTATTTTGTTAATTTTATTTGCTTCCGCTGTTGATTTGTGTATTTCAATGTTTTGGGATTTTCGGGGTGTTACAGTGAATCAATGATTTAATATTGAATTACAAATTCTTATAATAAGTGAATCACTTATTCACACATTAATCATTTCGAATAACTGATTAACACAGTAGAATTATTACATTTACAAATAGTTTTAAGCAATAATATATTTATAAATTGCATCAAAATCTACTATCCAGTGAAATTTCCCTTAATTTAATTAATTAACAAGAACAACAAATAATTTAATCAAAAAGTAAGATAATGTAGAGGTCACACATTATATAATGTCAATTTATTCAATCACATTAACCAAAAATCAATAAAAGTTGAAATATATCATGGTGCATTAACAGTAGAATTAAGCAAAAATTCTTGTGATTTTCTCTCAAAAAAGAAGTCATTAGACAATGAAGCATCAGCTGAAAAGATCATAACTCCATTAACATCAAAACCATTCTCCTCCAACAACCTCAAAGCTTCAAAAAAAGCATCCCCTTGAATCCCTCTTCCATCAACCTCATAGCTTGGCAACAACTTCTCTTCACCAAACTCGGCGGCTCGAAGCCGAAACCTTTTCAAATATCCATCTGCGGTACGGACTTTATCGGTATAGAATTGATAGTTAACGAAATCGATAACGTCTCCGTAGCTTCGAAACAGCTCTAAATAAGGATTAACCGTGGAGTAAAAAGGTGCAATAGTTGCTATAGAGATCACACTTTGGTTCTTCAAAAGGGTTATGAGTTCTCCGATACAGAAAGCGAAATTTGAGCTTCGTTTTGGGAAGTTTTCGTAATCGATGTCGATGCCGTCGAGATGGTATTTGGTTGAGAGTGCTTTGAGAGAAGAGAAAGCATTGGAAATCCAGAGGTTAGGGTCTTTAGGGTTATACCAACGAAGAACTGTATTGCCTAAGCTCCAACCAGAAAGGCTGGCTAGGGCTTTCACGTTAGGGTTTCTTGCTTTAATGTTTGCTACTGATTTTGGGGTCAGTGTGGGCTCCCAATAGTGTGAAAATTTCCCGTTTTGAGCAGTGCCTGATGAATCTGCATCAATGGCGAAACTGAGGATGAAATGGAAGTCGATGTCGTCGAAGATCGGTACATTGTTGAACCTGATCGGGACGCCGGTTGCTCCTATATACTCCATCATCACCTTCTTCCCGTCTACATCTGAGAGAGAAAAAGTGATGAATGAGAAAAGATAAACAAGAGCATGTTTGATTTGTGGTTAAAATCTAATTTTGGATTAAAAGTTTGAACTCTATTTTAAATTTGATTTCTATTTAAAAGTTATATTTTAGTGTCAACCCAAGTATAGTTGAACTAGTCAGACACCAATTTTATTTGTATGAGAACGAATATTCGAGTCTCATTTTTTACGGTTAAAAATAGTTTAAAATAATAATAATAATAATAAAAAGAACATCAGGGTCATGAATTTCATGTTTTTATATAGCAAATAACATATATATTAAGTATGATCAAAAGAATTATCATTTATTTGTTAAATCTTAGCTCAAGTCTAAAATTAAAACTTTTTAAACCACGAGGGTCTAAAATAAAACTTTTTAATCTCTGGTAAAATAAAATAAAATAAAATAGTTGAACTTTAAAAGTTAAAAATCAAATTAGTAATAAGGGTAAACTGTAAGGGTCAAATATTATATTTTAAATTTAAGATGTAAATCATTTCTAAATCTCTAACTTTTATATTTATTCTGCTTTATTCCCTAAATTTTTCAAAACTTTTCCTAAATCATTGAAAGTATGCACATATTTTGACGTGGGGTGCATTCTGTTCATCAACTTAAATCAATTTACTTTGTTATGTAATATATAGTACTTTATGCACCATTTAAATTTTTTTGGGAGACCTTAGCAAAATTCATAGGTTAATTAAAAAATACTTTTAAAAACTTGATTACGATTTAAACAATTATCGGCCAAACAAATTTATTTTTCAGAAACAAACTAAAAGCATAATGGATATCAACAGACTCTAAAATAATAGTTTTTCAAACCTTTTTTTTTTTTTTTTCCATTCAAAAACAACTTTCGAATAATTTAAAAAAAAATGATAATACTAGTGATAATTTAATTAAGTTATTGTTCACAAATTTATAATTTTAAAAGAAAAAACAACTTTTAAAACAATTTTAACCTATTTTTACTAAACCTATCAGCCATCCAAAATCATAGCACGCAGTCAAAAATGAAAAGAAATATATATATATATATATATATATTCAAGTAAAATTAAATTAAGCTTGGATTTGAGGTAAAAGCAACCAAAAAGTGCACTTACAGGAGAAATTTTGGAAGCAAAGAAAAAAAGAAGAAATTCCAGCAACCAAGACCAACAAATGATGAAATCTCACCATTTTTCACACAATCTTACCTTTTGATAATATGATCAAATTTACATGTAATGATTTATTTATAGATAGATTTTTTTGTTGCCGGCCAGAGTGATTGTAATCGCCACGCCATAAGTATTATATAGCCGGCAAAATTAAAGAAACAGTCTTTTAAATTATATATTTAATTCTACTTAGTCATAGTCAATATTGTCAAGTTTTTTGGTGTCATTCTCTATGTGTTTTCTTTTGTTATATTCAAGACTCCATGACAAATCCGTCTTACTCCATTTAGACTTGAATCCTCAGGGACGGACCCATAAAATAATATCTGTAGTGCCCAATCAAATAAATAAATATATATATATATATATTATATAATTAATGTTAATTTGATAATGAGTAATCTAAATAAAAAGTTGTAAAATTACATTTGTAACTTTTAAAAGTTAGTGAAGGTTTACGAAAAAATTAAGAAAATTAATTTGTAAATTAAAAAAATAATTAAGATGTGATAATTTTTTTAAAAAATTGGGCACAAAAAGTTTAAAGAATTATATTTATAGCATTTAAAAATTTGAGCACATATATATACATACAATATTTTATGAAAAACTTTGGGGGCCTCTAATAGGCCCTCTCATGCTCTCAATCGATCTCTTTTTCTTGAAATATTTTTGAATAATTGTTTTCTTGTTTAGACACTAACAAGGATTTGAAAATTTTCTATTTTGGATCTTGTTGTAGATTTATAATTTTCGGGACAAATGGTTTATTGTTATTCTGTAACAACCCCAAATTCTTAAAAACATTGGAAATACTCATAAACACAGTGGAAGCATAAATAATGTTCAAAACTTCTTCTCATTTCATTTAAATCTCAAAGACATTAGTTTATGAATTGATCAATCTTATCTCAAAACCAAAACTTATAAATTCTCAAACAAATAACCAATCAAATGAAATGTTTAAAACATCGATAAAACTTAAAAGATCATGCATCGACTCAATTATATTTAAGTTTAAACCCAATTAGATAAAACTAAGAGAAGAAGGAAAATAAAAACGCCGGCGTGTAAAACCATGCCAACCATCCACCGTTCACGAACTACATCAAATGCCCGGTTTTCTTCTTCTTTTTACCTTAATAAATGTAGCATCATTAGGCTACGCCCAATAAGTAGAAAAAGTTGAAAGAAAAATGATGTCATGAGAAGATTCCTAAGTTCATTAAATCCATATTCGACCTCACAACTTCCAACAATTTCTCTCAACTCTAAAAGAGTCCAATTTTATACAATGTCTTAACTCAACTATTGTCCGCAAATAAAAGTGAGTTTCTCACTCAAAAGCATCAAACACGTATTTCCACATTTCAACCTTTTGCAGTATTCTTCTTGTGTGTTTTCGAAGCACACAAGCGAACCTACTGTTTATTCTTTCCCATTGATCAAATGGAATGAACTTGTCCCAATAAGTGATATTATGTTGTGCACAACTATAACTATCCCCTTAACGGCATATTCTTCACTAAGTAAGACCCTACTTAGTGCGAACCTCCAACCATGTTGTTTAAGGCATCAAAACAATATGATTTACCTAAAAGCGTCACTACCAGAATGCTTTAACAAGCTTAGGTCCAGTTTCTAGTCTAGAAAACTCGTTTTTTACTAAAACTGACTTTTATGTGGCTTAAACTCGCAAATTCGAAATTCTGAAAAAATAACATTTTCCCAACCTTAACATGAGCTAAAATCACTCAAGATTACAAGCCCAACTCAAAAAGAGAACTCCCAAGTAATTTTCAACCAAAAGAGCAAAACTAGTCTAAACTAGTGTAGTTTTGCTCTATTTTCTGTCATTAGGTGATGGTATAATTTTCTAAACAAAACCAGCAATATGGTGGTTCAAATTCCACTTCCAAGATCATTATAATAAACTTAGAAGTCTCCCAAAAATGCATCACAATTAATCTAGCAAAATTGAGCGTACTTCTAAGCTAGTTTCAGTTCTTAGTGGGCAATAATTCTCCAAAGTATACACAATTCCAGCAACATTCTAAGACTTAAATCATCAATAAAACCATGCTAAATATCATACAAAATTCCACAAAGAAGTCACAATTGATTATAACATATAATAGGTAAAAGTAGTCCTTTAATATACATGTTTTCGTTCTTTTTAACATCCTTTAATTTCCATTATGCAACATCTTTAAATTCAGCCCAAAGTCATATATTTTCATGCTTAAAATGCCTCTTAAACACTCCAAATTAGAATTACACAATGAAACAGAAAAACATCACATGAAAGTAATTAACCCTTAACTAATTTGACTCACCTTGTGTTTTGAGTTTCAAAAAACCTTATTTCTCATTTTACGAGAACTCTTAAAACCTTTAAAAATATAAGGAAAATAATCACCACTTTTTTTCGAAAATTGATCCAATTCAAGAACCAAGATGAATACAACCTTTAATGATGAATTAACGAAGACAAATCGATCAAAAGTCGAAGAAACCATAACATACCCGAATGATTTTTGGGTCATAAATATTTATACAGTAATGGTATTTCTACAAAAATAATTCCAATGGAAAGATAACGGAAAAACAGTCAGAATGGACTACTTACTTGCGCAAATCGGGGCCTGGATGAGGAAGTTATGGAGAAAATACTCTGGGGGATGTTCTTAAGGCGAAAATGGGAGAAAATTAATTGGAAGGTGGCTGATTTTCGGCTTAATGAAGAAAGAAGAAGATGTTTTAGGGCCAAGTTCTGATTTTCCAATATTTATGAAAATGCCACTGGACAAAAAACGATCATAACTCATTCACCAGGACTCAGAACGATGATCCGTCAGTTACATTGGAATTGTAATAAATGAGACGATCAACAACATCTAAAAATATTAAATTAAACTTGTGATTTTAATTTTGAGGATTGGGATTTTTTTTTTCCAAAAAAGAGGATTGGAAATTTACCAAAATGCCCTTACTAGAAAAACGAGATAACGAGATATTTCACATCCAAGTTATCAATCCAACTTCATTAATATCATATGAGAAAATAATATTAATTTCAATTTTTTTTGTAGTCTTACTTGGTAATGAGTTGTTACATGTTCTTCATGAACGACTTGTATCGGGAGATAAGTAAAACCTTGGAATTAAGAGAAATTGAGCATGCTTAACTAAAAGAAATAAGTTTTCGGAGTATATAATGATTCTTGGCTTATGTAGATTTTGGGCTAAGTTGGGTTATGGTGTGACTTGTTATAGAGAATTATGTTCATAATTTCATATAGGATTTTTCTGAGTTATTATACTTTACTGAAATGTTTGGGATGTATGGGCTTGAATCATTGATTAATATTATTGATTTGCATGTTTATGGATTATATGGGAATTATGAGTTAAGAGAATATTGAGATTCTGTTTATGTTTTCCTTGAATATTGGGACTTTGTTTACGTTTTCTTGCACTTTGAGACCCTGTTTATGTTTTCTTTGCATATTGAGAATTTGTTTATGTTTGCATGCACTTTGAGACTCTGTTTATGTTTTTTCTGATTTAAATGGGTAAATATGATATGTAAAGATTGGTGGCACCTAACATGATTTTAATTTACTTACAACGAACGTACGAATGGGAGGGATAATGAGATAATGTATATGATATGTGTTTTTTGCATTCTCTGGTATTATCCATGTCTTACTGTCATATATAATTGAGATATGTAAACACTATTTGTTAGGGGACAATCGGGCCTCCACAACTCCACATTGGTTTCACCTAAAAGACCTCATACCAATGGAGATGTGCCCTTACCATTATACACTCATGATCATCCTCTTCCCTAACTGATGTGGGATTTTGTTCGCACTCCAACAATCCTCCCCTTGAAAAAATATACACCGAGCCTCCCATCTATCCGCCCACTCTATCCAGGTCAACCTTATATCTGAAGTGCACCGCCTGTCTGATAGAGCCACCACGGATCGGGTTTCTGAGACTCCCACTTTGTTCAGCACAGAGGAATCCATCCACATGGTTAGGGTCAGGGCATGGCTCTAATACCATTTGTTAGGGGAAAACCAAGCCTCCACAACTCCATATTGGTAATGATATTCTCCACTTTGGGCCAAGATCACCTGCATGACTTTGCTTTTTGTTTCACCCAAAATGTCTCATACCAGTGGAGATGTGTCATTCCCTTTATACACCATGCATGATCATCCTCTTTCCCTAACGATGTGGGATTTTGTTCATACTCCAATGTTGTTGGCACCTGACATGATTAGATTACTTTTTGAAATGTTTTAATGAAAGCACTGATGAGATATTGATGATGTATATAGCCTAGTTGTGTTAGTGACGAGGTTTGGGAGTTTTGAGATGAAAATGAGTATTTGAGTCATAAGTGAGTTTGATGTGGAGATGTATTGTTGGGTTTGGGTAGTAAAGAGTTAATAGGTCTTTGGACACAAATCTGGATTCGTATTTGGGACCTAAAGTTAGTTTACTTTCCGTTTATCTTCACTGGGTGTTTTCGCTCATGATCCTACTTTTCAGGTGTGAGGGGTAGACGCGGTCGTGGCCGTGGAACTAGTGCAATTTGATCCAGATGGATGCTGGTAGAGATGGACTAAAGATATTTTCTAAGTTTATGGACTAGCTTTTGTTTGTTTCTTTAAAATTTGGTCTGTTGAGCTCATGAGGGCATTTTACTATACATGGATTTCTTATGTTTGGATTTATAAACTTGTTAACTTTGACTATTTAAACTTTATTTATGATGAAAAGGGATGCGCATCCCATTATGTAAATGATTATGGGTTTATCCTAAACTTGTGTATCATGTATTTATTGTTTTAAAAGTCTTCTGCTTGTGTTATTAAGTTTTATTTCTAAAATAAAGAGTCGGGTCTTTATACTTTAAGTCATAACTTTTTCGTTTGAATTTCGATTTGGATGATTCAAGATTTAAAATCCTGATTTCGAGCTCTATATCATGATTATTTCAAAACTTCTAAATCATCAGTAAACAAAAAGGTTTATGACTCCAATCAGTTTATTATTTCTGATGATAATAAACTCTTTTATTCATAGACGATTCTGAATTTTGGAAATGATCGTAACGTAGATCTCGAAATGAAGATTTCAAACTATCTTCAATCATCCAAACGAGAGTTCAAATGAGAAAGTTATGGCTACAAAAAAGTTTCGCGTTAGAGGGGAGGAGTGCTATTGACATAATTTGGAACGATAGGGGTGTATGGTATACTATTTTTAAACTAAAAGGGATGTTCATACATTTGACCAAACCTACAAAAGTCTCATTTGTATACACCTTATTCTTTAGAGTAAAAAGCTAAAAATAGCCACTTTTCCTTCGCCCTTTTTCCCTATAGCCACCTTTTTTAAAACATCTCAAAATATCCACATCCCAATGTAAAAAGACATAAACACCCTTAATGTCAAATCATCCTCTCTCTCCTCCTTCCCTTACCGTCCCTTACCGTCCATGCCTTTTTTTTTTATAAATATTAACATAATTCTCTCTACTTTTCATAATTATTTTTAAAAGTATTTTCCCTCACATTCCCCCCCCCCCCTTCCCCTTTTCTTCTATATATTTGATTCTCCACCTCACTCCCTCATTTTTTTTCTCATTTTTTCTCTCATTTCTTCTTCCTTCTCTTCCTCATTTCTTTATTCATTCCCTATCATTTTCTTTCAAACCTCTATTGATTCTCTCATTCCTTCTCTTTCTTTTTAAAAAATCCACCATTTTTATGTTCTACAAATATTCATCTCACAAATTTCCTACATTTTTTTAATTTCCTATCTCTCTCCTTAATATCGTCTCATTCTTGTTTTTTTCATAAATATTTTTCACCGTGTTTGTTCTGAATCTCGAAGATCTAAACCAAAAATAGTATGGATTTGACTAAAGGTTTTTTTTTCCTCATTTACGTTCTTTGTTGTTTTATGTAATATACATAATTGTTGTTGTTGCTCGTTCTACCTCTATTTTACTTAATATACAATCTGTAATATACATAATGTACACTTTTTTGTGGTCTGTTTAAATTTATATTTTGTAATATATGTGATAGACATAATAGTTTTTGTGTGCTCATTCTGATTCTTTTTTTCTTAATATACAGTCTATAATACGTAATATAAACTTTTTCAAGGTCTGTTTAAATATATATTTTGAAATATACGTGATATACATAATCATGTGTTCTTCTTCAGTCGACTATATTGTTTTACTAAATGTATATTCTGTAATACACTCGATATACGAAATGACAAGCGGTTTATGTACACCCCCCCTTTCTTTTATGTTCATTCTATAACATACGTAATGTAGTATACATATCTTTTTGTTTGTTTGCATATTTAAGTTTTTTTTGTACATTGAGTATTATGTAATTAACACTCTTTCGTTTTTCGTTTGCAGATTATGTATATTACGTACATCCACACATTTCTCAAATACACTTACGATACGAAAGACGATATACCCAATATACCGGATGTACAAAACACTTTTCATGAGAGGAGAAATTATAAACAATATATTAAAATGAATCTAAAAAATTGAATAACAATCAAATTATGTAGTATAAAATCAAAACATAAAAAAAAAAATACAAAATATACACTAAAGAACTGTTGTGGGGAGAAATTGGATTACACGTGGAATTTTACAACTTGAAAAAATTTGTCTACGCACCTCGTCTGACCGCAGTATCAGGGCACCTGGTCTACCGTGGTACTTAGGCACCTGGTCCAAAGCACCTCTACCTGGTCCAAAGCACCTCGTCTGACCGTGGTACCCAGGCATAAAGTCTATGCACCTGAAAAGACCTGGCTACGCAATCTCCAACACAAACCTACATATCTAAACCGATTACAAGTATCTAATCAGAAAATGACACTTGGCGTAACCCGAAAGCGACGCGTAATTGAGAAGCAACATGTGGCCCAATCCTGAAGTGACACGTGGCACGATGATGTCATCAATATATTCTCTTATAAATAGGAGAAGAAACTCATTCATTAGGTAACTAATTTCTACAACTACTCTCTGGCACACTAGCTCTGCTTGCTCTGACTTTAGCATTGGAGGGTGTTAGGCCGGCACCACACCGGTGCTCTTTTCCTTTCTTGTGCAGGTACCTACGTAGCACGCCGTCGAAGCAGCGCACTACCTCCGACTCGTCCCATAAATTAAGTTCGTTGCCTACGTGGAAGCTATCCGTTTTTATGCAACAACATTTAGCGCCGTCTATGGGAAAGAGTATATAACTAAGTGCTCTACCATCAAGGATGGGTCGTATAAGTCAGCAACACGGTGATGATACTAAAGACAGTGAAAATCATAACCCTCGTAATACGAGACATCAAACTCGTAGCACTAGGGAGCTACAATAAGTTGATGAAAATCAAGAAGTGGAAAGAGTTGTGTCAATGCCAGACGGAAAGGTTGATGCTCTAGAAGAGCAAGTCCGATGTGTGAATCGAGATCTTGCTAAAGTACTCGAAATCCTTACACAGAGAATTGACCATCAATCCCCTACTGACAATCAAGAAGTCCAATCCAAAAAGATAAAGAACCTATAAAACGCATAGGAGAATCGTTGAATCATGAGAAGGATGATTCAAAGAGGAAGTCAAATCTAAATATCCAGGACAATTCCTCTTCCTCTCATAACTCTCCTCGTAACCAGCATCCTAGTAAGAAACGAAAGTCAGACCTCAGAGAAGTTCTCAATCAAAAGATAAAAGAATATGAAAATGTTATGAAGTCTACTGCAAAAAGTACCCAGCCTTGGGCACCAGAGTTGAAAAAGCTCCAAGATCAACTTGGTCATATGAAAAACGAGTATAGAGGAAAGACTCCTCTTGTCCTGGAAGATCTACTCGAGCAAACTGAGCCGCCACTCACTGATGATATAATGGAGGAGGAGCTTCCGACCAAGTTTAAAATGCCAACTATGACCAAGTATGATGGTTCAAAGGATCCAATCGAGCATGTTGATACATTTTGGACCTGGATGGAGCTCCAGGGAGTCTGAGATGCTATCAAGTGCAGAGCGTTCCCCCTTACATTAGGAGGCCCTGCTCGTGGGTGGTATAGGAAGCTTAAGCCGAGGTCCATATCTTCATTTAAAGATCTTACTCGGTCTTTTGTAACTCAGTTTCTTGGTGGAAGAGATCACAAGAAACCAGCCATGCACCTTTTGACTGTGCGTCAGAAGTCAGATGAGAGCCTCCGAAACTATATACTAAGATTCAACAGCGAGGCATTGAATGTGGAAGGTTATAGTGACGACATAGCTCTAACTGCTATGATGGCTGGCTTGAAAGATGAAAAACTTTTATGGTCTCTAAGAAAGAAAACACATGCTATATACACAGAGCTACTTGCCCGAGCGCAGAAATACATTAGTGCTAGAGAGTTACTAAATGCAAGAGAAACTCCAGATAAAGGAGGTAGTAGTATAAATTCTGAGTATAAAAGAAAATGTTCAACAAATGACCTCACCTGGAGGACTGGCCGTCACGATGATGACAAGAGACATAAGTCGGGAGACCAACTTGATAAGCTGAGTTTTCCTCCTAGTAAGTTTAAAAAATACTGTGACGACCCGTCACTTTTAAATAAATCTATTTTAGAAAACACAGCGGAAGTCTTTATTTTACGAAAAATTGGCGTAGTTTTATTTGAAAGTTGGCTAGCCAAAACCTGTTTACATCCTAATTTTTCAAATCTAATAAAATCACATGGAACTTTAAGTCTCAATCAGGAGTTCAAAGATTTAATACCATAAAACATAACCATAAGCTCTTATGAGCTAAATACAACATATAGATCCTCAAAGTCTTAAAAATTTACAAAAATAATTACATAAACTTTACAACAAAAGAGTTCATCTCGAGGTCAACATCCCTTGATCACGCAACACCACCTCCTCTCCCTCGACTTCTTACCAGGGCATTACCTGGAATTTTTGTAATATCATGAGCTAACAACTTAAGCCCAGTGAGAATAATAAGAATAAAAAGTAAGAATAGACCTCAAACTCGTATTCCGATTTGTGTCCAATTTACCTGACACAATCAATCCTAAAGTTCTCCAACTCTAGGTAACTTCGTTTTATACTTTCTAAGGATGATATTGCTAATAATCATAGTCAATACTCATCCATTAACAATGTTATGACATAAGTAAGAAAAGTAAATATACTTTATACATCATACAACTTCTTGATTCTCTCTTTCATCTAACATAAACATGAATGCATGAGAGCATCCCGTAGAACTTCGCAATTGCCCTTTTGTGCGTGAATGAAGGGTAATGAGAACATCCCGTAGGATCCCATTCAGCCTTATGCATGAGGAAGTAATGAGTCAATCCTGCAGGATACCATTCAACTCCCTATGTATGAAGAAGTAATGCGCCAATCCCGTAGGATACCATTCACTCCTTTTTCATCTAGAGTAATGAGCAAATCCCGTAGGATCCCATTCGTCTCTTTTTCATTTCTCATTCTTTCTTTTCTCTGAAGGTAATGTGAACTCCACGTAGGGTTCATCATTCTTCCTTCTTTTCTCTTTCTCTTTCACTTTCTTTTCTTTTTCACTTTCATTTCTTTTTCACTTTCGTTTCTTTTTCACTGAAGGTGATGTGAACTCCACATAGGGTTCATCATTCTTCCTTCTTTTCTCTTTCACTTTCTTTTCTTTTTCACTTTCATTTCTTTTTTCACTTTCGTTTCTTTTTCTGAAGGTGATGCGGACACTACCCGTAGGCTCCAACACTCTCCCCTTCATTTCTTTCTCACTTTCATTTCTTTTTCATGAATGGTGCGAGAATGGTATGATGCAATATGATATGCATATGCTTGCATATCCTTGTAAAAGTAAATAAATAAAGTGCGGAATTAAAGTAGTTGATGCAAGCATAAAGTAAAAGGCATAAAGTAAAGGTATAAAGTAAAAGACAAAACGTAAATGACATAAGGTAAAAGTAGGTAAGCATCTCGGACGAACGATATATCGATCGAACTCCGGTACATTAATACAAGTACATTCTATCTTAACGATTAACCTATACCTTCCAGGATTCTAAACTTCCAATATAATTCGAGGTTCTATTAACCGTTCTATATAAAAGTTTGGATCTTCTAACTTCCAATGATTCAACCTAAGCTTCGAAACGAATCTAACTTAGAATCTTCTAAGATTCAATACTTTCCTTGAGAACTCCTAAGTTCTCACTTAAAGGATTAACTCCTAATCCTAAGGACACTAACTCACATCCCTCTAATCTTAGATTCGAATTCTAGTCTTAGTTCAAATTCTACAAACCATCACACTTATTCGATTTCTATAATTACTTTAAATCCTAACTATTCTCACCTTCAATAAAAAATGACTTTGCTCCTAAGTCTGAAGGAGCGATCAAGCGAGTGGTTCGAAAACACCTACAATTGAATTATATCACATAAGCAATAATTTACCAACTATCAATCAAACAACAACCTAACATACAAAACGACGAAAAATCCATCAAACCCCCATAAAGAGGCTCTCGGCCTTCACAAGGAAATTGGGCCTCGGGTTTGGCTTTCCGGCTTTTAGGCAATTTAAAAGTGTTTCGAGTTGGTTTTAAGCAAATTCGATATTCCCGATTTCAATGGGTATCGATAATTAGGGTTTTTGAACATTAAGCCCTTTCCCGAATTGAATTTAAATAAACATTATTTCACTAATTTATAACCCATAATTAAACCCAAAAGGGTAAATTTCAAACGGGAAGGGTTTCGACTGAAACTCGGTTTTAGGGTTATGGGAAAGTTTCCAAAAACTCTTAAAACTACTCCCGTAATTACAAACACCGAGTTTCACGGCAAGAAATCGAAAGGAAACAAAGAAAACTCCATTAAAACACTATTTGGAGCTTAGGGTTTCAAGAGAAACTTACCAAGAACTCCTTGGATCTCGAGAGAAACAAACGAAGGTTAGGTGGAAAAGGATCCTTGACTCAAGGGCTTTCCGATTTATCCAAGATCGAGTCGATCCGTCGAGAAATGAAGGAAACCCGAAAATTCTCTCTTCCCTCTTGATGCTCACGGTTTTGGAGAAGAAAATGAGCCACTTTTTGGTCAACTTTTGAGTCAAGGAAATTTAAAGAAGATGAAGTGAATAATGTTTGATATTTAGGAAATTTGGAAATGACGGCTACGTCCTTTTATGACTTTTGACTTATAAAACGAAACCCGATGATCTTAAACTATCCCAATGGTGATTAATAATTATTAATTGGCCCGTTAATAATTATTAATACCATTAAAACGAAATAAACTAAAAAGGTAATTAAAAGAACTTAAACCGAAATAAACTACTAAATTCTAATTTACCGATAAATAAATAAACTTTAATTACTTAAATTAAAATAAAATAAATAAAAGTTTTTTTTTTATCACAAAATAACGGGACGTTACAAATACACTCCCACCACAGTCCCTATCGAACAACTACTCTTGGAGATCAAAGACAAAAACTTGGTAAGGTGGCCACATAGGATGATAAAGGGGTCAAACAAAAGGAACAAAAACAAGTATTGCCTCTTCCACAAAGATCACGGGCATACCACCTCTGATTACTTCGATCTCAAGGAAGAAATTGAGACCTTAATTCAAAAATGGTACTTGAAGGAATTTGTGAGAAGTAAAAGAGATGAGGAAGATCAGGAGTGTGATAATCAAAATTTTCCAATTGAAGAAGTAAAAACCATATTTGGGGGCCCGACTATTGAAAAGGTTTCCAAGCTCTAGAAAACACCATGTTGGGTCACTGAGGTATTGACCAAGGCATCAACACATTGATTAAACTCATCCAAAATACTCTACAATACCTATGAAGATGTCAAGCAACTTAGATTTTACTTTAGCAATTTTATTTATTGCAATTTTCATTTCCAATAAATTTTTCTATTGTAAGAAGTTCTAAAATGAATAAGATTATACCTTTTTTACTTATTGTATTTATGAGAGTTAAATTATTCGAGAACAATTAGACTCAAATTAGATTTCAAGATATAAAACTCTACTTGAGTAGCGGGCCAACTATGCGATTCTACTACAACAAAATGAAAATGTTCTAAGTCCACCAAGGTGGAAGAGCAAAATGAAAAAGTTCTTAGTCCATCAAGGTGGGAGAGCTCTACTTAAAAAATTCTAAGTCTACCAGGGAGTGCAGGGCTCGCAAGAGCCGCACCTGGTAGAAGAATTTAAAACGACTAAAAAATTCTAAGTCTACCAGGGAGTCTAGAGCTCGCACGAGCCGCACCTGGTAGAAGAATTTAAAACGACTAAAAAATTCTAAGTCTACCAGGGAGTGCAGGGCTCGCAAAAGCCGCACCTGGTAGAAGAATTTAAAACGACTAAAAAATTCTAAGTCTACCAGGGAGTGCAGGGCTCGCACAAGCCGCACCTGGTAGAAGAATTTAAAACGACTAAAAAATTCTAAGTCTACCAGGGAGTGCATGGCTCGCAAGAGCCGCAGCTGGTAGAAGAATTTAAAACGACTAAAAAATTCTAAGTCTACCAGGGAGTACATGGCTGGCACGAGCCGCACCTGGTAGAAGAATTTAAAACTACTAAAAATTCTAAGTCTACCAGGGAGTGCAGGGCTCGCACGATCCGCACCTGGTAGAAGAATTTAAAACGACTAAAAAATTCTAAGTCTACCTGGGAGTGCAGGGCTCGCAAGAGCCGCACTTGGTAGAAGAATTTAAAATGACTAAAAAATTCTAAGTCTACCAGGAGCAACACCTCGTAGAAGCTACACCTACGAAGAACGCTTAAAAAATTGGAAGTTAAATCAATCAAGGCTCAACAAGAAATCAACTCTCTGAAAACCAATTTAAAGTTGGTTATTATTATAAAAAGAAAAAAGAAAAAAAAAGGAAGAAAAAAAAAAGGAAAAAGAAGGGCAAAAAGTTGTTGTAGCAACTTAAAAAAGAAGGGGAAAAAAAAAAGGGTCGCGGGTCATTGACCCGCGGGTCTGGGAACCCCTCCCCATCATTTTTTTTCCTTTTTTCTTACTCCTTCCTCTCTACACTTGTTATTAATTCAATTGCCTTTTAAATTTTGTAATCTTTTCTTCTATAAAAGATAGAAAATTTTAATATATTTGATTTCAAGAGAATTTTTACTCTTAAAATCAAAGGGGGCGAAGTATGTGATGATTAAATGTGCCGACTTGGACATACAACCCAACTCCAAAACGACCAGAGACGGAAAATTTAACCTACCAAGCTTCAACACACCGAATTTTTTCCCAAAAAAGAAAATTATGACAGAAAATTCAAGTTACAGAGGAGAAGATTCAAGTTACAAACTCTCAAAATTTTGACGAGTGCAACGGTAGAAAATTAAAGCTACAAAATTCAACACTTAGAATATTTTCAAATATATCACCGAAGAAAAATTCTACTTTGAAAGAATACTCCCAAGTAGCATTGAACTCGCATCTCAACTCAACTCAGGAGTAGGGGGCCTCTGTTGTGGGGAGAAATTGTATTACACGTGGAATTTTACAACTTGACAAAATTTGTCTACGCACCTCGTCTGACCGCAATACCAGGGCACTTGGTCTACCGTGGTGCTTAGACACATGGTCCAAAGCACCTCTACCTGGTCTAAAGCACCTGGTCCGAAGCACCTTGTCTGAAACACCTAGTCTGAAGCACCTCGTCTGACCGTGGTACCTAGGCATAAAGTCCATGCACCTGAAAAGACCTGGCTACGGAGTCTCCAACACAGACCTACATATCTAAACCGATTACAAGTGTCCAAGCAAAAAATGACACGTGGCGTAACCCGAAAGCGACACGTAATTGAGAAGCAACATGTGGCCCAATCCTGACGTGACATGTGGCACGATGATGTCATCAATATATTCTCCTATAAATAGGAGAAGAAACTCTTTCATTAAGTAACTAATTTCTACAACTACTCTCTGGCACACTAGCTCTGCTTGCTCTGACTTTAGCATCGGAGGGTGTTAGGCCGGCACCACACCGGTGCTCTTTTCCTTTCCTGTGCAGGTACTTACGTAGCACGTCGTCGAAGCAGCGCACTACCTCCGACTCGTCCCATAAATTAAGTTCGTTGCCTACGTGGAAGCTATCCGTTTTTATGCAACAACAAGAACTATGAACACTGTACCAAATATACTAAAAACTGGTGGAAGAAAAAATACATTGAGAAAGAAAAATTGCATTGGAAAAGGAAAAATGTCTGAAATGTCAGACTACACGTACTATACGTGTTGATGTGTCAGACTATACCTGACATACAAAGGGCAAAATTAGTATATTAAAAAATTGAATAGTAAAAGTGGCTAATTTTTTAAAAAAACGGCTACTTTGGTATTTTTTATCCAAAAAGTGACTATTTTGAAATTTCACCCTATTTTTTAATGTGGCAATTTCAAATATGTTAAATTTTTTTATAATATTTACAAATTTGTTAGAAAAAAAAATATTTACAAAAATGTAAAAATTTCAAAGATTTTGAGTATATCAGTCAATTACACTATTAATTAGTATATCAGTGAACTATTAGTATATCAATAATCGACTTTTGAAATTCTAACATTTTTGTAAATATTTTTTTCTAACAAATTTATAAATATTTCACCCAATTAAAACATTCATGTAAATTTCCCTATTTTTTAATCATGCATGATTATTTGTTAATAATTTAGGCGGTCAAACTATTTTCAAGTTTTTATTCTCACGTGAAGACCAGTCTAAGTATTTTTATTTTTCTTTCGAATTATGCATAAAAAAAAGTTTTGCATGATATAAAATCATCTAAAAATTATGATTTTCTTCTGAAACAACGATTAATATTCAATTACGAAGTTCTACCTTTTAACTTTCAAGTTTCAAGTTTGATTATTTTCTAATAAAAACAAGTTCTTTTTTTTTAAACTAAATAAAAACAAGTTTTAAAGGTTAAAACTCACTCAAAATGTTTTCTTTTAATAAAAACATAAACCACTCAGGAACTATAAGAGTTATAATAATTACACTCTCAAACTTTCCATTTAAGTAATTAGCTCCCTCAACTTTGCAAAGTATTAAAATTAGACTATTTTTTTTTTATAATTTGATAAATTATCTTCTTAAATTATTAATTTACTCATTATTGCTATAAACATTCATGGGTTGCATCACTTGAGTGCCCCAAAACCATGCAGACCGTGTCCTTAACCCCGACCCCAATATATCATTGGGTCATGACTAAAAATTCTTCTCTGATCTCACTCCTCTTTGTCTCGTTGATATTATAGATGTATATCTCATCTCCACATAAGTTTCGAGAGTCTAATTTTAAAATAAAATAATTTGTCAAATTAAATTAATTGTTATGGTCCATTTAACATTTTATAGGTTTAAGGGACCTAAAAAGTTTAAACGGTATTCACCAATTTACTTTTATGTCTCACAGAACTCCACATTTCTCTTTCATTCTAAGAAACTGCGCTTATCTTTCTGCAATTACCAAAGCAAAGCAAACCCATGCTCAAATCCTCATCCATGGCTTATTTCCAAATACAACTCTCCAAACAGACCTCATTTTGGTGTATTCAAAATGTGGGTTTCTTCATGATGCCCATAAAGTGTTTGACAAAATGCTTCAGAGAAATATGCATTCTTGGAATATCTTAATTGCTTCATATGTTCATAATTCCCTATATTCTGATGCAATTACTGTGTTTAATGAGTTTAGGGAAGCTGGGTTGCTACCTGATCACTATACTTTGCCCCAGTTGTTCAAGGCTACTGCTCAGGTAGGCGATTTTTGTCTGGGGAAGAAACTTCATTGTTGTACCATTAAGCTTGGATTTGAAGGATATGTTGTTGTAGATAGTACAGTTTTGGATTTCTATGCTAAATGTGGGGCTATGGATGATGCCAAGAACGTTTTTTATGATATGAAAATGAAAGATATTGTTTCTTGGAATTTGATGATTTCCGGGTATGGGAGGGCTGGACTTTATGGAGATGCTTTGAATTGTTTCAATAACATGCTCCTGGGAGGAGTGGAGATGGATTTTATGACAATTCCAAGTGTATTGAATGCTTGTGGAGGAGAAGGGAACTTGATTAAAGGCAAAGAAATTCATTGCCGAGTTCTGAAGAGTTTAGTGTTTGCTGCAGATGTTGCTATTGGGAACTCATTGATTGACATGTATTCAAAGTGTGGAAGCCTGCAGTATTCTGAAAAGGTCTTTCAGAATATGAACAGTTTGAATCATATTACATGGACCACAATGATATCTTGTTATGGGGTTCATGGGAAAGGAGAGAAATCACTGTTCCTCTTCAACAAAATGAAAGACATTGGATTTAAACCGAATTCGGTCACACTGACAGCAATTTTGGCTAGCTGCAGCCATTCAGGTTATATCGATGAAGGTTGGAGAATTTTTAAGTCGATTACTTCAGATTATGGGTTTGAACCGAGTGTAGAACATTATGCTTGTATAATTGATCTTTTGAGTCGTTTTGGCTTTCTACAAGAAGCGTTATCATTAATAGGAAATATAAAATTTACGGTTGCTGCGAGTATCTGGGGAGCTCTGCTGTCTGGTTGTATGATGCACAAAAATGTTAAGATTGGAGAAATCGCAGCTCACCAGCTTTTTAAATTGGAACCTAACAATCCAAGCAATTATATAGCCTTGAGTAGTATTTATGAATCTCTTGGAATATTGTACGGCGTTTCACTGACTAGAACAAAAATGAGAGATCTGGGTTTGACCAAACTCCCTGGTTGTAGCTGGATAACTATTAATGGAATTATACATAAATTCTATGGAGGGGATAGTTCTCATCCTTCGGCTTTGAGAATATTTGAAACATTAGATGCAGTAAAGCGTCAACGTTATCCGTAAGACTGAACTTGGAAACAACCTGTAAAAATTAATATATACTTTCACTAATATGCCCATCCAGAATTCCTCAAAGCTCTTTACAAGTGTACGGGAACGGTATCCAGATGTTCTGATATCTTTGTCAATGTGCACCATGTGATCAGGGGGATGATCCCGTCTCTAACTGTAATTTGTACATCAACAATTCAACATAATTTTATGACTTTGGATTTTGGTGTGGCAGGACTTTAAGGAATTCAATTGATGTCTCAGGCTCAGCAGAACTGTATGCCTTCCACAACTTTGATTCTTTGGCTAAGATTTTGCAATGTTGCCTTCAAAATAGGTTCTATGTCCCTCTGGAAAAGGATTGTTTAATCATGTGGCTGAGATTCTATATTTTTATGGTTGAGACTGAAATTTTTTTAGATCTTAGGTGTATTGTTGACCGGATTTTCGAGCAACACAGGTATCAAATGTAACACTTGTTTTATTCCAGTTCAAAGTTAAATAGGATGAAATTTGATGAAATTAAACTTTCCAGGTTAAAATCTAATCATCAGTCAAGTACAATGATGAAAAATGGTTTTCCCCAAGTAAATCTCGTCTGTAGAAAAAAGAGATTAAAACCCAAAAGTTCAGCCCTACTCTTTTGATCACAGAATTACAGGCTCCCTGAAAAGTAAAATTTCTGACATAGGAAATACAAGAAAAATTATTCATCAACAAAAATCAAGATTAATAAAAGAACAAGAGAATATTTTTACAACTCAAGACCATATTTTGGCCTCTTACAAAAGAATTAAAGAAAAATGAGGGACAAAGAAAACAAGAAACTTCTTGTTCCAAAACCAATTTGTTCTTGTGATTCAATTTGCTTTCTTTTCCTTTGAAAAAAAGAACTAAAAGAATTTCAGAAATAATAGGGTCGTGGAAGATGATATGAAGCAATCGAGAGTGAAAATTACTATCCTCGATCAATATTACCGTTCTTTCTGGCTGATGAAATCATGGGATAACTTCTGGTTTGGCATAGGAAAATTTACTCTCTGGTGTTAGCAAATGCATATTTTTTTATCCACAAGGCATAAACGTCTCCCGGGTGTTAAGAAAGCATGTCAGTTCAATCTGCATAAAATCACAAAAGTACAGACAGTTAATTAAGTCTCAGTGTAATAAAGATGGTCTTGCTATGAACAACTAAAACTAAAAGTGATTATTTTCAGTACTTAATTGTGCCAAGTTGAAAGATTATAACTTACTTGAATGTTTTAGTCATTTTGATTAAGGATCGTATTCAACAAGCAGATTGGAGAGAAAAATTTCGTTCCACACATCAGGCACTCCAGGTAGACACCAATGACTACAATCTGGAACCAATGGATTATCGCTCCATTTACCAACGTGTGCATCGCTTCGGAAAGCAGACATGGAGGTTACGTGCAAAACATTAATAGGAGCTTTCATAGTCTTTGCCACCTCCAATATGGTGTCTGAAAATATGCTCCTGTCCCTTCCTTCGGTTTCGTTCACTGGCTGACGGCTAACGCTGCAATACTTAAAAGAGTGATCCCTGATGCATGAAAAAACATGTCGGTAACCTATTTTAAAAGTATAATCTCTATGCACCTAATTAATGATGTCTAAATTATGATAATAATGTTGTAAACTAATGTCATAGACTCATATCACAAGAAATTACATCAACCATGGACAATAACAGTCTTTACATATCACCTTTAACTGGGATCATGAGTTGAAAGCCTTAAATGGAGAAAATTTAGTAACATATAAAGTGAAATTTGAAAGTTATGCATATTTGGAGCTAGATAAAAGTGTTTTCATTGGCTTCCTTTAGGAAGTTTCTATTTCAGCCACTTATTTCCACAAACAAAATCCGTGGAAGATCTATAGGCCTCTCCACAATCCAGAAAAAAGTGCTTTCCATTGGTTTCCTTGAGCTATTCAACTATGTTAAAAATTGATAAAGTGGCTTAAAGTAAGGGATGTTGTACATACTTCCAATGAGATGGCTCAAAAGTACGAAAGAAAACACGGGTTCTATTTGTGTTAATCTTTTCATCAATCCAGGATGCCCAGGTTTGAACTGCTACGCTGAAAGCTGTCGGAATTGACATTCCAAGTTTTAAAGAATTTCCAACCTGGAAATAGCAACCACTGTCCAATAAACCTTTATAAGCATTTAAAGTTTGTAAAGAAAATAATAATATTCATTTAACATGAAGAAAAAGAAAATAAAAAATGGCAGTTTTGAAGTTCGCTGTGTATAATTACGATACTCTGCTTGTAATTGATCTCTGTATAATGATATTACTCTGTTTTCTATTTATTGTTACTACTACCACCACCACCACCACCGATAGATTAAAAAACGAAAAGGGAAAAAAAAACACTTCTCTCTCACTGAAGCCAAAGTTTAAGAGGCTAACTTGAATGTAACACAATTGAGTTACAGCAATAACATTTATTCTATAAGAAAATAATTTGGCTTTCATATAATGCAACTTTCATATGTTTCTCAAAGTGTGGATAAATAACTTGAATATAACTTTAGTTCAACCAATTATTTAAGAGGTACAAATACATAGCATAATTGGTACATTAACTAATGAAATTAAGGGTTTCCGAGGGTTTGAGTAACCACTTCAGAATTACTTTAAAAAAAACTCTTCACACTTTACTCCATCTCTTCAATAATACCAAATTTATAGATTCTGCAAAACTCTACTATGAAGTGATCCAGTTTGGTGAGGAACCCACATCCAACACATCTCATATGCATTATTGACTATAATATACAATGACAAGCTCTAGTCTAACTGTCTGATATTAAACTTGTTTCACAGAAAGGAACATTGTGTTGAAGACCTATAATCTCGAATACATCAAACCAATTACAGAATAAATCTTCCATTAGCTAAAGTTCAGCTACTGAAACTTCCAAAATGGATTTTACCCGCTTTCACATTCATAAGGACACAAGTGACAAGTCAAATGAAATTTAAGGTTCTTTTACACATGCAGGAAAAGAAACACTCGCCCTTGCATCAGTAGTAATAGCCCCCCATTGACAATTATAGTTATTTTTTACCATTCTAGACAAAGCACCATGAATAAGTTCCAAAGGTTGACAATAAAAGCAGGATATTAATTTCACTTAGACCTACTAAATTCTATTCCAGAAAGAAGACAAGGATATGAACTGATTTCTAAGCACATTATGATGTATTTCATGTAGACATGTGAATTGTGATAACCAATCCTAGTTGTCGAATGACATTTACATATAAAAAAAGGGTAAATCTAGGTAGACAAGTTTCAAACATTAGCAGAAGGTTACTTACGCTTCAAATAACTTCCCAGGCACCCACCAGTGTCCTGTGTTGAATATTAGAACATCCGAATCAATCCATTGGCTGCTAATATAATCCATCTCATCCAATTTTAGAGCTGACTTCACTCTCTTTGGTGTATGTTTTGGCATCTGACCTTGTTGTACAAGAAAAACAGAGCGAAAGAACTCGATAGTGAAGTTATACGAACTAAACCGAACAGCCAAGTATCTAATACGCTTTGTAATCATATTTCCATTCATTTCATAAACAGTCTTTTTATCCTCAACCCCACTCATAAGCAAGCATATCAAAGACTCCCACTGTGTTCTACTCATTGAATCTCCAACAAAAACAATTCTTTTTCCCTGCAACTTTTCTAATACATCACGCACATTAAGTCTCGGGACATCACAATTCATAGGTTTCCACCTCCATTTTAGATAACTTTTATCCACCCTACCATTACCTAGGCAATCAAATGCTTTTTCAGCAAAAGGGCATTCTGTAGCATTGTACAGTGGATAAGTATCATCCAAGACCCAGTTTCCTTCATAAACATTGCAACTGCTATCTGAATCATTCGATTTGGAAATACTATCACTACGAATAGAAATGGGGGAACTTGGTAACAGATGAACATAACCAGCAGTAATTACTACAAGAGATGAAACCAGAAATCCAATGACTACATATACATGACACCAGCGTGAAATCCAGCCGAACCGATTGACCCTGGGGCTTCCAATACTTAAAGCCTTCTTATTAAATGAAGCACTCCGGTTCATTGATAGATTTTTACTCGTCTCAATCATCAAACTAACCATTATTTACAAAAAAAAATACAAACTAGCTAGAGATTCAGCAACTTCCCATGAGAAAACTTCAAATCTAATATTTCTCCAATTCCTTCAAATCCCAGAAAAGCAGAAAATCTAAGCATAACAACTATCTGTCCGTAATGATTTATCTCAGAACCAAACTATTGCATTATGCATAAAAGAAAATGGCCAAAAAAACCAAATGGGGTAGCTTCAAAAGTTGAAAAAAAACAGAACCCACATGCAGAAATTGATAGTTTTTCAATTGAATCAGAACAAGAAACAATAAATAATGGAAAAGGGAAAATCTTGAATGTTCCACTATCTTGATTCTTGCAGAAACAGAGAGAATTCACCTTAGATTTCCTTGAGAGATCTAATAGAGAGGTAATCAGAGACGGAGAAAATGGTGGAAAATGGTGAATTTGGGTTTTTTTTCAAGAAATGTTACGTTTTTTTAATTTTTATAATGGAAGAAGATCGAAAATCGAAGGTGGTTGAGAGAATAACACTAAAGAAAGGGAAAGAATAACTACAAAATTCATTTTTTTTTAATAATGAAAAAAATAATAAATAAAAAAATAAGTTGGTTGGGTGATTTGGTAATAAGTGGGGCCTTTTATATTTAATCATTTGCTAAATAAACAACATTTGATGATCATGCTATCATCATTTTACATTTTCTTTTTATCTTTTTTAATTCATTTTTTTTACCAAAAATTTTAGATCGTCCATCAATTTACAAGAAGTTTATTATATAAGGATTAAATATACCTAAAGGGAAGAAAAACAAAAAGTATGGTGAATGATTATGAGTCGATGAATCACGATACAGTGGACGTACTAAATAATTTCATCTATTTGTATTAAATATTTTAAGAAAAATATATTTTTAAAATTAATTAAAGATATAATCATTTTAATTCACTCAATTTCAAAATTAATGGTAAATTACAATCAATATAAAAATTAGTCAAGAAACACCATTTATGATGAGGTGGTTTTCGATTATATAGTTTATCATCTTACCATCTTATCTCTCATAATAACTATACTTTATTAATAACATATCATTTAATTTATAATTTACTTTTTTTTAAAAAAATTCAAATCAATCTTCCTTAATTTTTGGAATTCTTATTTAAAGATTAAGAAACTCGACCTAAATAAGATACATCTTTTTCTTCCTCCATCGATCGCCACATATTTCTCTAACGTTAGTGCCATTTAACCCCAACGCATTTAACCTCCAATTTGTGCTTCTCCAACGTCGCCACCACCGACATGTGGCATTTCTCACCCAGTAGTTTCGACTAACCCTAATTCTCCGATCAGCCGCTCCTGTGTAAACGATCCCTCCGTCAGAGACGACAATGGAGTTAATGGAGTTTTCGTGAGCTTTTACCGATTCAAAACATCAATGATCAAATTCTCTCTAAATCTTGAAGGTTTTATCCTAGGAGTAGATCAAACTGACATGCATGGAAAGTCCGGTGATTGCGTCGATGTGTTGAATCCATATAAGTTTCTTATGACTGCAGACATTAACGTAATTCTTCGTTTTGTTCATGGCTGCTACTACAGATTTATTGGATGCTGCTACAAGTTGGTTTATTTATAATACATCGTTTAATAAGTATAAACATGTTAAACTAAGTATATTTTTGTTTAAATATTCGCATTTTATATGGATTTTATTAGTTTATCAAACATTCAATATTTCGACCCTGCATTTGTTTTATTTTTGTTAAACTTTTTTTTCACCTCAAGTTAGTTTCTTTTCTTTCTTGATGACTTTTACATTTTTTGAGTTTCTCAAGTTGAATCTGACATTTAGGGGGCGTTTGTTTGCAGTGTTTGCTCCGGGATCAAATGCCTGGGGATCAGATTATTGGGGATCAACTGTCTGGGGATCTGATGTCTATGTTTGGTATTACATAGGAAGGGATCAAGTACCCGGGGATTAGATGACTGTGTTTGTTTTATTGAATTAAAATTTATGACAATAGTTTAAGTTATCGATTTTATATAATTAAATAAAAATTACTAAATATTTATTAAATTATTAAGATTTTATTTACATTTTGAAAACTAGTTTTTTACCACGTCTTTTAATACCGAAGAATTTGAAATAATTTTTTTAATAGTTACTAGTACCAACCATAACATTTTATTACTGAAACTAATGTCACTGAACTCAAATGATTTCAAATTTGGTAAATGGATTAAATGTAAGCAATTATATTGAAACTAAAGTTTAAAAAAAAATAAAGAGTGGAGATAAATATGGACAGCCTTCCCATCCATAAAAAAAATGAATAAAATAAATGTAAGCAGGAGAGGTTGATGGCATCTGATTCCCATCCATTTGGACAGTCTTCCCATACCTTGTAGACAGCTTCATCTGATCACCATGGTAATTTGATTACATCCCCTACAGTGTTTCAACTGGCCAACCAAACATGGTGATGGGTATCAGAAGCAGGTCACCTCCCTTCAAAAACGGCAAACAAACGCCCCCTTAAGGTTTACTAATGGTAAACACATCAGAAAACTTACAGCTGGGCATTAAGAATGGAAAATGAATACTCATTACTATTTGTTTCTTTTTTTATTTATCAATTATACACAATTTACAAAAAATAAACTTGTTAAATTATGTTTGATTATTTGTTTAGACATGGATTGTTTATTAGTTTTTTGTTATCAATTATAAACAATTTATCAAATTTAATTTTATCAAACTAACGGTGATTTTCTTTAAAAATTTCAGAGTTTGAAGAAGTAATAATGGTGGTTGGAGGATGATCGGAAAAGAAAAAAATTATAATTTTCCTAGAAGTAGGGGGTTCAAATTCCCCGTGGGGACCCGCCCCAACGGGGACGGGGAATCCCCGTTTTAATTTCAAGGACGGGGGAATGTTTTTTCCCCGTTTCAATTTCAGGGACGGGGAATGCATTCCTTCGCCTCGTCGCAGTCCCGATCCTTGAAATTATTCAATTAATTAATAAATTTCTTTACTCATATTACACCATGATTAGTCTTTTAATTTATATTATATTAAAATTTAATGATATAAATCTAACGAATATTAAATATATCTCCTAGTATTAAATTATAATATAAATAAATATATTTATAAATTTAATTAATATTAAAAAATTATATAAGTATTTTTTAAATGGGCAAAATTACCCGTGGGGAACCTGATCCCTGCAAATTCTCAGCAAGGAATCCCCGTCCCCGTCCCCACCCTCAACATTTTAAAGCGGTGAATTTAACGGAGATGGGAAATGGTTTAGGAAGCGGGACGGGGAATGCATTCCCTGCCCCCGCCCCGCCCGTGAACACTCCTACCTGGAAGAAAGAAGTATTAAGATGCTTGAAGATTTTTTTTTGTTATAATTTACTTTTTTTTAGATTAAATTTTCCTTTAATTTTACAAGATTTAAGGGATTTTACAACTTTCCTTAAATCTTACATAAATTAAGAAAAATTAAATTTGGGGTATGTTTCGTCTTTTAACAATGTATTTTAATTTAGTCGGGGGTGGTTTTAGATAGTTTTGATATATATATATATAATTGTGTTTATTTGAAATAAACAACATAAAATTATCCATTATTAAAAATAACCCATATTTTTTTAATTTGGTTTGTTGTGTTTTATAACATCTAAACCGAACGAAATTTAGTATTGAAAGTCGTCAAAGATGGTTTTTTATGGAATTCTCAAACTATCCATTAACTGCTAGTTAAATTAAAAGTATGTTTACACTTTTTTTATTATTAATTTTAGATGAAATTATTTTATTTCTTTACCATCTACATAAGAGACAAAAAATAGACATTAAAATTTTTTAATTATGATTTTTTTATTTTAACATAAAATTAAGGGTTCGCTTATATAGATATTTTTTTGCTGTGAATAGATTCGAATATCTATATGATTGGTAAAATATGCAACAATCCCAATTGACGTCATTTGGGATGTCACTAATGGACAATTATTATAATTGTGATTAATAACAAGCATTTATCTGGGAAATTCAAGTCAATATTGAGAAATAAATATACGTACGGTGTGATATTATATCCGTTTTTCCGCATCACAACAATGACTCTTTAAAAATATTTTGTTTGTATTTATTCAAAGTTGACCCCTAAATTAACTCATCATTACATTAAACTTAGTATGGGAATTAATGTGGATCAAGGATTTTCTTATCGATATCAATGAATTTGAGACATTGGTCGTCTATTGCTTCTCTTAAATTTTAATTAATTAATTGCCAGCTTGAGACAATAATTTAGTAATTATTTAAAAACATATAAATCGACACGTAATGGAGATTGTTAATTGCAATTTTAGTTGTAACCATTAATTAATTATTCTAACAATGAAACATTTATTCCAAACGTGTGTACCAATTAATGTACTGAGGTTTTTGGTCAAACTAACATTATTTTTTTAAAAGAAAAAAATTAAATATTAATCTTTTATTTAACTATTTAGATAACAAATAAAGATGATAAAAATCTATGACCCAACTCTCATGTGACATGAATTACATGGTTTAGTTGCGGCCGAGGTGAAGAATTAAGGGATCTTTTGGATAATATTGGTCTTCAAATTAATTTGTAAGAACTTCTACCTCCATTAATTTTTATTGGTCAATCTCTATTAAATATTATCATATTTAATCAATATATAGGGTCTTACTAGCTTTTATAATCCAATATTAATACACTTGTATGAAATTATGGAGTAGCTCATCTAAAAGTTTGGAGGCAAGTATTTTTGTATTTTTTTTCTCATGAATTAAATTTACGAACAGAACCGAGAAATGTATGCATCGCTATTACCCTCACCTTTATCCCGAACCTAGAATTGTCTTCATATATTTTTTTAATATAATAATAATTATTAGGGTAAAGTGCCATTTTGATTCTGGAGTTTTGGACGTCGTGTCTATTTGGTCCCCGCGTTTTCAATTTACGTCTAAGTAGTCCCTGAGTTTTGAACGTTGTGTCTATTTGATCCCCACATTTTCAATTTATGTCTAAGTGATCCCCGAGTTTTAGAAATTGTATCTATTTGGTCTCTGAGTTTTCAATTCGTGTTTAAATGATATTTGGATTATTAAAAATAACTTTAACTGGTCCTTAATTTGTTAACTTCTTAATAAAATGTTGACTTAACCGCTGCCATAAAATATTTAATTGGCCAAAACACTGACATGCGATTAATTATTATTTCAAATCTTAGGTCAAGATTGATGAAAGCTTTTACGAATTAGACATGTTATGTTAGCGTTAAGTCAATATTATCTTAAAGAGTTAGTAAATATGTTAAATTAAAGACCAATTAAACTTGTTTCTAATAATTCTTAAAAACTCAAAGATCAAATAGAAACAATATCTAAAACTCAATGACCACTTAGATAAAAATTAAAAACACGAGGACCAAATAGACAAAACGTCCAAAACTCATAAACCACTTAGACACAAATTGAAAATGCGGAAACCAAATAGATAAGACGTCTAAAACTCAAAGACCAAAATGGTACTTTAATCTAATAATGAACATTTCTTTTTTATATTAATAAAAAAAATATTGTATAATAAATCCTCAAATATTGATATTCTACTATAATAAATAGTTAAAAATTATTTTTCATATATTTTTAGACAAAAAAAATATAATAAGTAGTATAATCCATTTTTACTTTGGAAATAATTATGTTTTTATGTTTATAAAAACAAATGGGAAATTTTTTATGTGGAAAATTCGATCCTTGATTAAGGAATCCTTGAACCTGTATCCTATCCCGATTACCTAAAACCGAGGAATGGGAAGATTGAAATTTCTTATAGGATCAAAGGTAACAGGGCACCTCCATCGTGGCCCGCCCGACTCAACATCATTGTTATTCATGTTACTAACTCAATAGTTTTTAAATTTTTTATTTATTTTTCAATAAAATAAAATCTTAATTAAATAATTTGATTCTAAAAATGATCTAAAATTAATAATATGCAATTCATTTTATAGATTTTTGTATGCATCACATAAGATTTCTTATTTAATAAATGTAAAATAATTAATTTAAATAAATTTGGTAATGGTTTTTTTCTCTTCAAACTTTCACTGGTAAAACAAAAACTTTGAGCCCAGGATGTGGGAGTGTCCTAGAGCCAATACGGTTTGGTAATAATTACTATCTAATTTTTATAAGAAATCCTTAATATATAAAAGTGGTGATGTTTAAGAAACTTTTTTGGACTGCTATACCCCTTTTAAAATCTTAAAATTACTAACATGTCATTATATATACCCTTTTAAAACCTTCAAATTACTAAAAATGCCATTATTATTTATACTCCACTATCTATTAAATGATTATTTATATTTTTAATAAAATATTTCTCTTTTTTTATAAATAAAATATTTCTCTTCATTGACAGAAATTGTCAATTTTATTAAATAAATTCCTTAGTTTTTTTTTATTGTTTTCACAACATCAAATTATAAAATAATTGAAAAAACAAGTACAACATATGAAAATGAATGTGATATTAAAATGAATTTATTGTTTAGATTTATCACCAATTTATGAAAAAAAATTATATTTAAGTATTCAAATATTAAATGATTTAATGTTAAAAAAAAACTTAAATTGTTTAAAAAAAACAGTTAAGATTAAAAAAAACAACTACAACAAAATATAATTTATTGAATTAGTAATGGTATAATTTTTTATAATATTTAAATAAATTTAAATTTTTTTAATTAAAAATATTTAAAAGTTTATAAATCAAAGAGAAAAAAATATATAATTTCTTAAATTTCAATTAAAATTAGAAATAAATAATCTATAAATGCAAAAATTAACTAACATATGTATATAGAACAAACAATTTATTTTTTATTATGTTCTATTTAATATTTAAATTATTGTATAGTTTACTAATTTAATAAATTTCTATGTTAGAAAAAATACTACGTGCGACGCACGTGGTAAAAGACTAGTATTTATAAATCTCGCTACTTTTGGACTCTTAGTTTCATGATAATATATTTTATTCTTTATATTACAAATAAAAAATAGCCTCTATTTTATTTTTTATTTTATTTTTTTTTGAATAAAACCTCTATTTTGATTAATAAATAGATATATATTCTTATTTATATCATTACTTTTAGTTATTAATAAAATAAAATAATATATATTATTCATTTATTGAAAATAGAGAACTCAATTTCTTCGACTTAACCGGTTAACTCGATTTGTCTTCGACCTGTGAAATTATCGCAGACATATTACAAAATCGTCCAAATATTGTCTGACAATTTTGGTGGCAGACCATTAGAAAATCATTACTTTACAATGGGCCTTGTTTTAAAGGCCCATTTCGAAGGATTTTTTGCCAATTAACTTTTTTTTTTAGGTAATTAAATATATGTCTAAGCGTTTGAAGTATTTAAGAAAATATTCTTTTTTGTAAAGTCGGGTTTTAAAAAACGTGTTGGAATTAGTCTTCTCCACAGTGTCAAAAATGGGTGTTGAAAACCCATTTTCATGCCATGTGGCAAAGTCAGGTGTTAGAAACCCGTCTTCAAATTAAAAAAAAAAAAAAAATCTCCTACGAATTATTCTTTTGTTTTAGTTTTAGTTTTTTTTTTTTTAATATCAGTAACAATTTTAGAAAATAAATATATTAATTGAAAAAAAAAAATGTAAAATATCGAGGAGAGCCCCCTTATAACGAGGCGGAGGTTGATTCAGTGCTAGCTTATGAATCTAACTCCATTTTCATTGATTTCACTCAGTTTATGCTCTACGAGACAAGAATCTTCACATTGCTCTCTAACGAATACTTGAGGTTTGAACGCCTATAAGCGATGTGTCACAGAGCTGAGTCCTGCTTTCATCGCTGTGATAACCCCTTTAAGGATTGTAACAACCCAACTTTCCAAAACATGGAAAATAGCAAATACGCAGCGGAAACTTAAATAAAGACATCTCAAAATGAAATACTTCTCATTTTAAATCAAAACTAAACAATCCTCATTTCATTCAAAATAAAATCTTTACAATTCCAAAATGCATCGTTAAAATCTTATTTGAGCTCAGTTTAAAACAGAACAATTCTAATCAACCGATCAAAGTTTTGTAACATTCAAAACATAAATTAAAAAAAATATCAATAGTGTAAATAAAAGCCCAATACTCCAACAAACGAGAATAAAATAAAACATCGTCGGCTTGTAAATCCAAGCCTAACCAGTCACCATCCACGATCCCATCACTTGCCAGATTTCTTCTTTTTATTACCTGAAAAAAAAAACATTGTAGCATCATGAGGCTACGCCCAGTGAGAATAAAGTTAAATTAAGAGCAACGCCATGAGAAACTTTCTAAATTCCTTAAGTCCATATTCGACCTCACAACTTCCAATAACTCTCAACTTCCAAGGCATAATCTCAACTCTAGAGAAAATCCCATTCTTTTAAGTTTTATCATCCAATGCCTTAGCTCCACTTTATTCACAATTAAAGTGAGCCGCACACTCAAGGTATTGAACCCGTGTCACCACGATTCGACCTTTGAGTTATTCTTCTTATGAGTTTGCAAGACTCACAAGCGAACCTACAAGTTTATTCTCTCCCATTGATAAAATGGAATGAACCTACCTCGTTAAGTGTAATTAAGTTGTGCACAACTCTAATTCACCCGCTTTTGCAAAAAAAAACTCTAATTCACCCCTTAACGGTTTATTCTTCATTAAGTATGGCCCTACTTAATGCGAACCTACAACCACATTATCTAAGGCATCGAATAATGTGATTCTTAAGAAAGCATCACTACCAGAATGCTTGACAAAGTCTAGGCCCAGATTCTAGCTCAGAAAACCCGTTTCCTCCTAAAACTGACCTTAAGTAGGCTAAATCTCAAAAATTCCAAATTCTGGAAAATTATTGTATTTACAGCATTTAAAGGGTCTAAAAATGCCTAAAATTAGACCTTTAACTCACAAGATGATTCCCCGAAGAAAACCCACCCTTAAAAGCTAAACTAGTTAAACTAGCGTGGTTTTACTTCTTTTTCGGCGCTAACCGGTAAGACAATTTTATAAAATTTTCCAGCAGCTTTTAAGGCCTCTAATCAGTCCCAAAATCACCTAGACACACTCAAGAATCATCCAAAAATAATCCCCCACCTAAACTCCCAAGAAAAGGCCTTCGACTGAACTAATCTCCACCTAAGGCTCCATTGATCCTACTACACCATGTCAAATTCCAGCAGTTTATCTAAGTCTTAAAACACCCAAAAAGTGACTAAAAATCTTATAAACATCACTTTAAAACCAAACATTTAGAGAACACAATAGTAACATCAATTTATATTATTCAAAAGCATGCATGCCGATAAAAACTCATATACTTAACTCCAATTCACCAAAACATACAATTATTCAATACATGCTTAAAATCAACACCCAAGTTACTCCAAACACAAATCAGAATAATACAAGATTATAAAGAAAAAGAAAATTAAACTTGCCCCTGATCAAAGTTTAACTTAATTCTCACCTTAAAGCTAAAAGTAATTCAAGCACAAGTTGGTCTTCCTTTTCCAAAGGTTCAAACACCTGAAAAGTGACCCAACTACAATCAAAAATCTTGCTAAGAAATACCCAAACATAAAATACAAAAAGGGGGTCGAAACGGAGCGGCGAAACGGCGCAAAAGAAGAACAAGAGCAGCCCCAAAGGGCTGCCCTTGCCGTCGGCCAGCAGCAGCCCAAGGGCTACTGTGGCGGCTGCTGCGGCGGCGGCGGTCCCTTTTGGTTCGGTATTAGTCAATTTTTAGCAAATTGAATGATAGGATGAAAGGGTTTTTCAAGAAATCAAAGGTTAGGGTTTCTAGGGTTTGATAGAAAATCAAGAAAAGGGTCTTTCAAATGGGTATAAAGAATAAATTGAATTCGTTGGAAGATTAAATTTTGATATTAAAAGAGAATTTGATTTCATTACCTTGTCTTAGAACGAAGGAAAACGTCCCCAACGAATCCAAACCTTCTTCCAATTGAACAAAACTTCAATCAATCCGACACTACAAGGAAAACAAGAAAAGAGACGATCAAAACCGTCCCTAAATCCCTCTAAGGGGCGGCGGCAACAGGAGGAAGAAGGGAAGAAAAATTGAAAACCCTACCTTTTCCTTTTTCTCTGTACGTTCTGTCTCTGCCAAGCCTTCTCCCTTTTCTTTCCTTTCCTTCCCCCTCTCCACGCCACTTCACCTTTTTTTTTTTTTTAAGATAATGTATTTTTATTTAATTCCTGTAAATAGAATTAAAATTAAAGACACTACTTCCTCCTTAATCAAAAGAAAAATAAACCCACTTATTTAAATAATACTTACCGGGAACGGGTTGTCACAAGGATACTAATCTCTCTTTCTTCAACCTTCCTATTTCTAAAAGATATTTCCTTGACTTCTTCTTTTTGCTCCTTTTTCATTTTTTATCCTACGATTTTTTTTTACCTAAAACCCGTCTTCTCCACATGGCTAGAAAATAGATTTTAGAAACCCATCTTTGACATGTGGTAATAGACTAAGTCAAAGAAGGGTTTCCCGACTTCACTAAAAAAGGGACATTCTTCTAAATACTTCTAACATTTCGGCATATATTTAATTACTTTTAAAAAGAGATTAACTAGAAAAAAAGACTCATTTCGAGAGCTAACTGATACTCGTATGAGAGAAATTATCACAACTACCCTTTTTTTAGTAGTGGATTTTAAAATTGTCTTATGCCCTAAAAACCTATCCTTTTGTTTTCATGTGATTGTTGATATATTGATAGGAAGTTATTGATTTAGGGTACTTCTAAGATTATTGATGTATTGGGTAGAATTGATAATGGTTATTAATTGAGGGTAGTTATAAACATTACTTGTTGTATGATTATCACCACGGTGACTCTAATTATGAGGCTGTAGAAATATATAATCTTTCATCCCACCTCTCATATTCTTACTTTTCCATGCGGATCAATCAACCTCCACTTCCCAGGTACTTCAAAACTTCGAAATCGTCAATAAATAAAAGGGTAGTTTATGGCTTCAATGTTACCCTGATATTTTGTAAATCATAAACACTTTTATTTATTATTTATTTCAAAGTTATGAATTGATTACAAAGTAGAGATTAAAATGAGCATTCAAAAACATATTGAATTATCAGTTCAAATTAAAAAAAGTTAGAAACAAATATGGCTATTTTTAGACTTCTAGTTTCATGATAATATAGTTTATTCTTTATATTACAAATATAGGCAGAAACATAATGAAGGGCTAAGATACGATTGTTATTCCCTTTTTGTTTGACATATTTGCCCTCAACTTTTTGATCACCTATTATCTAAGGTGTTTGGTGCATGGGAATGAGAATAGAATGCCTGGGAATGCGATGTCTGGAAATGAAAAAGCCTTTGTTTGGTATGCAGGAATGAGAATAGAAAGAATAGTTTGATTTTTTTATTTAATTAACTTATTATATTTTTAAAAAATTAAATAATGATGTAAAAAATAAATTAAAATTTACAATAATATTTTACTTAAAAAAGTGAATCACAAAAAAATTAAAAATAATTTTTTTAATTTAAAAATAAATAATTAAAATTTAAAGACACTAAATTAAATATTTAATATTTATTTATGATGGGTTTAGGATGCTAATGCAAATAGTAACTGTGGGATTTAGATACCCAGGAATGAGATGTCAAACCCCCAACCAAACACCCCCTTAATTATGGTTGTTTAATTTATGAAGATAACGGATCCAAGAATCAAGGAGCACTAAATGGAGAATTAAATTAAAATCTCCTTTTATTACAATTAATATGGAGAATCCCCAATTCATTTTCAACGTGGAAGACTATTTTTTCTCTCTCTTTGAACCGCTTCTTCTAAGTTTTCTGATGAAGAACTTCTCTACAAAAACATGGCTGCTAAGAAAATGACTCAAATCAGAAACGACTTAAAGCTTCGAATCCATTTAACGCACTCTCATTATCTCTATCTTCTTGTTTCTCTTTCTTCAAGGAATTTCATAGTCATCAATTGTCGTACTCTCATCATCCCTATCTTCGTATGAAAGCTTCAAATTCATAGCCATAGTAAGTGGTTCAAATCTTCGAATCGGCACTCTTATAATTTTATCTTCTTTGTTTCTCTTTCTTCAATGACTGTTTTAGTGTTTTTTTATCCTGCCAATAAGTAAGTTCTAATTTATTTGTTTTTTTTTTCAAAACTTTCTGGCCTTTGTTTTATATATTTTTATTTGATTTTTCCAAAACTACACGATTGATATATTTTTTTTGTTGAAATATTTTATTTCCTATTAAATATTTATTTTGGTATTTAATTTAATAAAAACTTATTTGAAAGTTTGATAATTTTGAATTGATATTTATTCATTATTGGTTTATTGTCTTTTGACTTTTTCCTAATTCAGGTTTTGATTGATTGATTTGATTATCTTATTTTTAGCTTAATTGATGGCTCTCACATTTAAGGAATAAATTTGTATGCAAATTCAATTTTCGAAACTGATGTTTTCTCTATGGGAAGTCTTCAATCCCTGACAATCATTTTGCTAAAGAAAGGGAATAATCATCATAGCCTAAAATCCCTTAACTTGAGTCTTTATTTGATCGAATTTCTTGATGGATTTATTTAAGCTGTGATTGCAATTATCTAGCTGGCCATTGATTTCTTCCCTCAGGCGTGTGGTGTCTTTTTTGGTTTGAACAACATATTTTGATATGAACTTTTATATATATGAGGATTGTCCTTTGGTTCAACCACCCAAGATTTTTATATTTGCTCTCACTTTTATTAGCCTATTGTGCTTATTATAATATTTATGTGTGAGTGCATTTTATAAGGTTTATCATTCAAATATTTTATATTGTAATTGCTTGGAGAGTGATTTGATTCTTCGGGAGGAAGAAGTCGTCTTACTCACACATCAAGGAAGGGAGTTCCTTGTGAAGGGATGATTTACTAAATTAGCGGAATTTTATTTAGCAAACTTATTAACATTTAATAACGGATCTATTAACATCATGCAAATTGTGATTAAAAACACGAAGAACATGTAGATTCATGCTTTATTTTCGAAAAATTAAAACCCTTTACTTACATTGAGTAAAATATGGAGAATCGGTTGGAGGTTTCTTTACAGCATCAAATCCTCAGCAACACCGGATCTTCTACGCTATATCCCGATCGATCAAACGAAATCCGATTGTGGGATCGAACTTAAGAAGAAATTGGGAAGAAGAAAAATATGTTCTTCCCAATTTTGAATAGCAAAATCGGCAAAGAGAGAGAAAAGGAGGAAGAGAGATTTTTCAATTTTCAAATAATTGAATTGTGTGATTTATGAATGACCCAACCCTCCTATTTATAGAAAAATAGGAATCCTAATCACATTAGGATTAATCTATAGAGATAAATACAAAAAGAATAAAGATTATCTCTTTCCTTTATCTTGCAATTTCGAAAATGCCATAGATAAATAGGAGATTATTTTATTTTCTTTATTTTATTTATCTTGGGTAAATAAATCTATGTAATTATTTTAGGATATAATTCAAACAATTATCTCTTCCTAAAATACATGTCATGGCCGAAAATTGGCTTAATAATTAATAAATAATTCTAATTTATTTAATTAATTATTTTGGGCCAATTTCAATTGGGTTCATTAATCCAATTGGGCTTGAAATTCTCTCTTAAATTAATAAGTCCAACTTAATTAATTTATTTAATTACCATTTAAATAAAATATTTTATTTAAACAATTAATAATATTAATATTTTCTCCCGACTAAATATTATCAAATTATATTTAATTATTAATTTCCATTTAAATAATTTTCATTATTTAAATAATTAATAATAAATATTTTAATTATTAATTTCCATTAAATAAACTCATTATTTAATTAATAATTTTATTGATAACATTTTATTATTAATTAATTAATTTTTAATTATTAACTCCGTTCAAATAAAATTTATTATTTAAACAATTAATAATTGTTAATTAATTTCAAATTATTAATTACCATTTAAATATACTCAATATTTAAATAATTAATAATATGTAATTAATAATATTTCATTATTAATTTCATGTTTAAATAAACTCATTATTTAAACAATTAATAATGTTTATATTAATTATCGTTTAAATATACTCAATATTTAAACAATTAATATTGCCTATTTTAAGTAATTCACTTTACTTAA
Source organism: Gynostemma pentaphyllum (assembly GCA_028015215.1). Taxonomy (NCBI): domain Eukaryota; kingdom Viridiplantae; phylum Streptophyta; class Magnoliopsida; order Cucurbitales; family Cucurbitaceae; genus Gynostemma; species Gynostemma pentaphyllum. Next base: position 67,121,925 of record CM051355.1, on the reverse strand, counting down.
AATTTCCATTTCTTCTACTTGATTTCGCGACTTCGATATTTGGGCTAGCATAGGGACCCGATGGACCTATAGATCATGGGCTTAATAATTAGTCAATGAAGTGATTAACACATAATCAGTTAATTACTTATTATCTAACTATGAATAATTCCACTATAGATTCATAGCTGAACTCCCCTCACTATAGATGAGTTATGTCCATTTAGTTTATCTTTTATTTATATCGTGATATATCCTTCACGTGGAACCCTCATAATTACAAGCGGATAAATTTACCGTTTTACCCCTGTAATTACCGCTTTATCCTTGTGTTCCCGCCGATTCTCCAATGAACTTTATCTTTAGTCGAACTAGAGATAAGATACTTCGTGATCAATAGAAGTCGTGACGTCACTTGTTCATGTCTCGAATCAAGACATCAAGAGAGTTTCCTAAAGTTCCTAAAATGTTTAGGTATCGCACTGATACCGTTAATTTATAGAAAAGTTATGAATTCCATCTTGTGAAAATGAGTTCCCAGCTACTTATCTAGTCATGTTCTCAAAACATGAGTGTATTGAGCGTTCTTACAGATCGCTCTCAACTATGTGAATCAAAGAACATAACTCCACAAATAGGAGTCCGCATTTCACTCAGGATTGAGATCTATCACGGTTGATAAACTTAGTTTGATATTCGATTATTTCTCGTAAACGGTACTAATGAGAAATTTGATTGAACATCGTGGTCCTGTCTTATACAATCAACATTGCATATGATACTTCCATTTCATGTCTCCCACATGAATGATCAGGATTCGATCATTTGTCTATAAACAAAATGCGAAGCTATCAACAGTGTTACCAGGATAAGTTTCCCAAACGTTATCCGTTTACTGTAGACACGTTTAAGTTACTCATCTCGACTTTAATCCTCTTGTATGACTCACATACTAAGTCGTGATTTCATAAGAGTAACTTAGGGTTTACTATTTGAATATTTGATATTTATATATTTCCATATATTCCTAATATCATTAATTGAATCAATCTAGATAATATAAAGAACTTATGTTTATTTATTTAATTTATTCTTAATAAATTATTATTATTAAATAATTTGTTTATTTACTAATTACAAATCTGTTTTGCTGCTTCTGCTAATGCAGTCACTGTTGCAACGTCCATAGCTGTTAAGCTTCTGCATAATTGAAGTATTCTGCACATTTACATCTTGTTGTTTTTGTTCCTGCGAGCTGTCAATATTGTAACACACGAAACCATGTCTTAAGCTTATGATTTACTTCGGTTTGATTATGATTAATTAATCCCAACATAAGTATATGAATTCAATTTATTAAATCAGAGAAATAAGGTCTAACATTTTTTAATAAACATATTAAACTGGTTTTATTTACAATTTCTTTTATCTTCAATAGCCTATGAATTTTATTGGTTTATACTATATAAACTTGTTAAACTAAGCATAATCTTAGTTTTATGTTTTTTTTTCTTTCTTTTTTATGTACGATTATTTTATAAAATTTATTTATTTATATAATATAAAATTGTTAAACTAAGCATAATCTCCGTTTTAAGTTGTTCACTTTCAATTAGTTTATAAATTTTATTGGTTTATATCATTTAAATTTGTTAAACTGAAATTGGTTTTGATTTACACTTTTAACTTCAATTACCTTTGGGTTTTATTGGTTTATATATTATAAACAAACTAAAGCATAATCTTCGTTTTTAGTTTTTTTATTTTCAATTATTTTATAAATTTTATCTGTTTATATAATATAAACTTGTTAAACTAACCATAATCTTCGTTTTAAGTTTTTATCTTCAATTATTTTATAATTTTATTGGTTTATATATAATATAAACCTATTAAACTAACCCAGATTATGGTTATTTTATTGTTTTATATAATATAAATTTGTTAAACAAATTATAATCTTCATTTTTAATTGACATTTTTCTTGAATTTTATTGTTTTAGCAAATATAAACCTGTTAAACTAACCATTTATTTTTATTTTTTAAATTTTGTAGGTTGTAAAAGCATCAGTGGTGGTTTAATGTCAGTTGGAGGAAGATTGAAGAAAAAAGAGTTTTCATATGCCTAAAACGATCTGGAAAGAAAGATATTAGTTAGATATAATTTAAGCCCTTTTAAGTTTTAATATTTTAATTTTTAATTTCCTCTAATTTTGCACAATTTATGGGATTACATGATTTTCCATAAATCTTGCTTGATTTAAGGATAAGATTTATCGATGGTATATTTCGTCTTTTCACCATGCATTTAAATTGACTGGTGGTGGTTTTTGATCACTTATGTAATATATGCGGTTTATTAAACATAATTGTGATAAATTAAAAAAAAATGGTCCTTTATGAAATTATCCCAAAAAGTTACGACATGAGGGGTCTCAAATTACATAGGGTGTTCATGCATTTGACCAATACTCTTATTATGCAGTTTACCCTATATTTATTTTTGTTTATGAATTTTTTTCATTAAAAAATAATAAATTATAACCTATTTAAGCAATTGTCAAGTTTCATGTATTATTCTTAAAATTTATATAAATTTTCAAATTTCGATAGTCTTTCTCATCGATTAATTTTTAGACAAAAATAAAATAAAAATAAAGTTCATTTAGCATTTCCTTTTTTATTTTCTTCAAAATTTCAATTATATATTAAAAAAAAAATTATAATACGTAGTAGAAAATAAATATGAATTTAAAAAAAAAGTTCATAGTGAATATTCAATAATGACAAAAAGCAAAACACATGAAAAGAATAGCCTCATTATTAGTCTTCCTCCCATCACCCACCCCAGAAAAGAAAACCTTTCCCTGATCATCCACCGCCACCGCCACCGCCATTCCTAACCGAACATTCTCTCTCTCATTATCCAATTCCACCATGACTTCACTTAATAATACTAAATCCAAAAAACCCATTTATTACCTCATCTTCATTTTCATGGCTTCTCTAATTATCTTTCTCTCTCTCTTCCTTTCCCTCTCTCTCTCCTCCGCCGCCCACCGCCGTCAAGCAACCCGATCCAAGATCCACGAAGCCTGTAAATCAACCCGTTTCCCAGATCAATGCAAATCCTCTCTCACTCATAATTCAAAACTCCATCTCCCTTCCAATCCAACCCCACTTCAAATCATCCAATCTTCCATCTGGGTTTCCTCTCTAAATCTTCAAACTGCTCAATCCATGCTCAAGAACCTTCTAGAAGATTCTTCTTCATCCCATGATCGGAATCTCAGCACTGCCGCCATTAACTGTTTAGAGAATCTCCGTTACTCCGATTACAGAATTTCTCTCACCACCGACGCTATTATTGATGCAAGGATTAAGGACGCTCGCGCGTGGTTGAGCGCGTCGTTGCAGTATCAATACGGGTGCTGGTCTGGTCTTAGGTACAGATAAATCATTGAATTCCGATTATCATAGCATTAGCCACTAATAAGGTTTTGTCTAATCATAAAAAACCATTACTTAAGATTTTAAACTCATCCCTTTTATTATGATTTAAATTTTAATCACATTTTCAATTTGGATTATTTTAATCTCTTCTTTATTTAAAAATTTCAATTTATTAAGCGGAGGAAAATCTTATTATTTTTTTTCCCAAAGAAGATCAATTTGAGTATAACTCATTTAATAAGTTTAAAATTATACACAATATACCTGATTTTAGGAATTTGATTTCAACTAATTTAACGTTTTAAAGTTTTAATTATACTATCAATCTTTAAATTTATTTAAAAAATACCCTTTGGTTTTTTTTTCCTCTTTTTTTAGCATTTCACGGAAATTAAAAACGTTAGAATGTTTATAAAATGGTGCTTTCATTTTTATCTCTCACATTAAACGTGGGAATGTTAATAAAATGGTTCCATTTTGTCTCTTACATTTTGAAAGTTTCTATTTTGTCCCTTCCATATCCATTTCAACTTCAATTAAACTTAAAAATTTGTAAAAATAAATTAGTATTTTTGAAAGAAATTAAAAATATTTGTTAATTTAACTTTCCTTTAAGATGAATTATTTTTTATGAATTAATATCCTCATTTTATTATAAATTTTTTTTTTTTAACTTTATTTTGATAATTTATATAAACCACAATTTTTTTTTCTTTCAAAATTACAAGTAATGATATAAATTAAATTTAATCTCTAAAATATGTTTTTAAGATAATTTCTATATAAAAAATAAGCATTAGTATTGTAGAACAAGTAAATTTGAGAAATTTAAAATTACTACGTAATTATTCAAGCCAATAAAAAAATTACATATCATTAAATGAAAACCAATAAAAAAATCGAATATTTATTCATAATTTTTCAGTAAATTCATGACATCAGAAAGCGTGGCCAAAACGGTGACGTTTTTGGAGTCATTGGTTGGGCTGTCCAGTAACGCGCTGAGCATGATGGTAAATTACGACAGCTTCGGGAATTTAACCGGGTCATGGCGGGTGCCCGAGACGGAACGGATCGGGTTCTGGGAGAACACCGTTTCATCCGGGTCCGGGTTTAACGTCGGGTTCCCGACAAACTTGTCGGCGGATGTGACGGTGTGTAAGGACGGAGGTGGAGGGTGTTTGACGACGGTGCAAGCGGCGGTGGAGGCGGCGCCGGAGAACGGAACGGCGCGTTTTGTGATACATATAAAGGAAGGTGTTTATGAAGAGATTGTGAGGGTCCCGTTGGAGAAGAGGAATGTGGTAATTTTGGGAGATGGGATGGGTAAAACGGTAATTACAGGGTCGTTGAATGTGGGCCAGCTTGGAATCTCCACCTATAATTCGGCTACATTCGGTGAGTATAAGTTTTATGTTCATTTCATACTATGAATTATGAATTATGATTTATGATCGTATATCTTCTCAAGCTGTCGAGCAATACAAGAAACATAATAATGCTCCAAAATTCAGTAGCTTCTCAAGCTGTCAAGCACATAATATTGCTTCAAAATCCAACTTGTCTTTATAAATAATAATAAAGGATAATTAAAAATTATACGGTTTGTCTAACGCACCCCAAGTTTATTGAAATTCCAGACACATACTTATTTTACGTATGTCACATCACATGTTCCAATTCTATTCAAAAAAATTATTATTTTTTAATTATGTGTGAATTTTAGATTTTTACACTTTCTTGATAATAATATTTTCTACAAATTGCACTCATTTATTGAAAATTTTCTAATTATTTGAATGGAATTGGAATACGTGACAACCGTAAAATAAGCACATATTTAAATTTTTGATAAACAAACCGAAAGAGGGGTGTATTTTGTAATTTACCAAACCACAAAGGTATTTACAAGTATTTTTAATTCACAGGAGCGCGATTTACAATTTAAGCAAACCACATGGGTATAATCTGCCATGATCCCTAATAATAATAATATTTCAAATGTACTCTTTCATCTTCCATTAAAACTAGATATATTTTATTAGTAAAAAAAAGAGGCTCTTGCACATATAGCAGAATTAGATTTAATATTTATAAAAATAATAGTTTAAAAACTTATTTGTAAATATAGTATAAAACCTAGATTTGCGTATATAATATTACAAAATTATCACTAGTTTTGCGTAAAATAATCATTGATGCACTAAATAAGTAATCATTGATTTTAGCTATTTCACAGTAAAAATTAATATTTCACATATGTAATCATTGACTCACATGAATGAAGTTTTTTTTAAATACTTTAAAATTTCTATATTTATAAATATTTTTAAAAATCCTACTACCCATTGAAATTTTTATGTAAAAAAACGAGTATTCATATTTGGTGTAGTATCTATAATAATTTATTTTTAAAAATGTTCTTAAATCTTATATTTTTTATAGTGAGAATTATTAAAATAACATAAAAAAATATAATTATTTATACTGCACAACATTTTAAAATTTCTAGAATTAACATATTATATAGTTCAATAAAATATTAATATGTTGACTTTTCAAATTTGTTATTTTTTACTTTCATTTTGGATTGAATAATTGTTATCTAAATGAGTTTTTAAGATAATTCTCTCATTTTATTATAAGTTAAATATTAATCTAATTTTAATAATATATTTCTTAGTTCAATAATTTATTAGTATGAGTTAAGTAAATTATCGAACGATAAATATGTTATTTAAAAAAAAAACCAAAAGTTATTAAAATTCAAAGATCAATTGCATTTTTTTCCCAATATTTGTAATTGGTAGCATTTTCTAGATCGTAAAGTATGGACATAATAGTTTATATACATATTGAAGTAAACGACCTTTTGTATTATTTTGGAAATACAAAAAAAAAAAAAAACCATTAAAAAAAAACTCTATTTTCAATCCATTTTAGTTATATAATTGATATATAGGGAATTTGCAGGAGTTCTTGGCGATGGATTCATGGCCAGTGGTCTCACTATCCAGAACACGGCAGGCCCCGATGCCCACCAAGCAGTAGCCTTTCGATCAGACAGCGATCTCTCAATCATTCAAAACTGCGAATTCATAGGCAACCAAGACACTCTCTACGCTCATTCCCTTCGCCAATTCTACAAATCATGTAGAATTTTAGGCAATGTAGATTTCATCTTTGGAAACTCTGCCTCCATCTTCCAAGACTCCGAGATCTTACTCCGTCCCCGACCCCAACTCGACCCCGATACAAGATATGACAATGTCATAGCCGCACATGGACGGACCGATCCTGCCCAATCCACCGGGTTCGTCTTCCAGAATTGCTTGATAAATGGCACTGAAGAGTTCATGTCATTGTATTATAAGAATCCTGAAATGCATCAGAGCTTCTTGGGGAGGCCGTGGAAGGAGTATTCGAGGACGGTTTTTATCCGTTGTGATATCGAAGCGCTTGTGTCGCCAACCGGGTGGATGCCGTGGAGTGGTGAGTTTGGTTTGAAGACATTGTATTATGGAGAGTTTAAGAATTCAGGAATGGGATCGAAATTGTCAAAGAGAGTGAATTGGAGTAGTCAGATTCCGGAAGAACATGTTTTTACTTACTCTGTTGAAAATTTCATTCCAAAAAGTTAGCTCAACAACTTGGGATTCTAGACAGAAAATTAGCATTTTCTTTAATAATTAGAATTTACCTACTCCCAACTAATTTTTAAGATGGAAAAAAATATTAATTAATTATTACGGGTTCGTAATTTAAAAAAACAAATATATTTGTGTTTTACTTTGATCCTTTCACATCCTTCCTAGATATGTCCATGTCTAGACCAGATCCAGATCTCGCATCTTCAATAGTTTATTCGTGCCTCCATATCTGATTCCCTCCAACGAAAGTAATCCTATTTTTGTTTCAATCTACGAAGAGTTGTACCAAGCTTAAACCGAAAAATCGAAGACAACTTAAAAAAACTAACTGCATGATTTTTTGAAATAGTTTAAACTGAGCGGTTCATCTTATATGTAAACTTTGACGATCGGTTTGGTATCCGATTTATCCAAATTTGGACACATAACTAGACCGTGCACAACTCTAGTATTAATAACCCTTAGATTGAGATATTGAAGGTCAAAAAGTCAAAATTTTCGAGTTAAATCTATATCTATATCTAAATGTGGGTATGTGAGGAGAAACATTGGATTCCAATTATATCCCTATTTTATTACTATATTCCAATTATGTCCTTAAATTTATTATTGTAAATTTTTTTTTCCATTTTATCATTTATTGAAAATGTAAACCTATTCATTACCACAATTAGTTTAATATTAAATTTTGGGAAAGGGTTCAAAACTTTAATTTTTTTTTATAAAAAATACGTATTAAATTATGATTAATTTATTTAGTATTATTTTTTTTTATATAAATGGAGTAGACTTCAATTTAATGATTTACTTTTAATTCATATAACTAATTTTAGTTTGAAATTTGTTTTTTAACATTTTAATACACTTTAAGAAAACATTGAATCATGCATGAGACTTGAATTTTCGACAGCTAACATCAAAGACTACCATGAATGTGTGGTTTCATTCAATAAAGCCCATAACCTTTCCCCAATGTTTTAGCAAATGAAAAGTTACAATATCTATATGTGTTTTCTATATATAAGTTATATCGTCAAAGGAAAATTGTATGAATCAGATTGTTGCTATTGAAAACCATCATTATAGTTTGGTCTAAGAGGTCTCACTTCTCTTTTTAAAGCTATTGTATCTGGTTTTACTGTATTTTACTTTTTTATGGTTTTATAGTGATTGAAAAAAAAAATGGAAGAGGAATGTCAAAGAGGATCTTCAATGTTTTTTGAGTGAAGGTATTGCTTTATTAAATTATAATACCTTGAGAAATAGGTTTGTTATAGAGTTTTCTCTCACTGTTTCTTTTGTGACCCCGTTCTTAAAACCATTCATTTAGGCGTTTAATAGATTTAAAAGTCATATTAATTATACAATAAATGAATATCATATACATAAGAAATGGTGTATTCTTGAAATTTTTAGATTTTTGTCAATGTTAAATTACATTTTAGAAAACATGATGTAGGGAAATTAGAGTGGGTATGAAAAAAATATTTATTTGATTGACAAAGTCTACTCGGTTGTCTATAATCATCCTTTTTTTTAATGAATAATCAGTAATAAAAATTATGCTCACTTCACCTAAAATGTATCTAAAACCTGCTTAATCATATTTTGCGTCACTACAAAAAAACTGTCAAAATGCGACCAGAAATTTGCGACCAAATAAAAGTGGTAGTTTTTTGGTGACCACTTGGTCACTTTTTTTGAAGGTTGACTCTAAGTGACCATCTGGTCACTTTTTTTGCGACTAGATTGCGACCAAAAGAAGAAGTAGTCATAAAAAATGGCGCGAAATTATGGCGCGAAATAAGCGACCAATTGGTCACCTATAAAAACGACCAACTGGTCGCATATTTGTGACTAAAAATATGCATTGGTAGCAAAAAATGGCACGTAATTTTGGAGGGAAGAAAGCTACCAAGTGGTCACAATTAAAAATGACTAAATGGTCGCAATTTTGGTGACCTTTATTGAGCAGTGGTAGCTTAAAATTGGAGGGAAGAAAGCTACCAAGTGGTCACAATTAAAAGTGGCTAAATGGACGCAATTTTGGTGATCTTTATTGAGCAGTGGTAGCTTAAAAATCTGGCGGGAATTAAGCTACCACGTGGTCACATTAAGAAGTGACCAGATGGTCGCAAATGTTGTGATTTTATGTGACCAGTAATATATAAATAATTTGGTTGGATAAAAGCTACCACGTGGTCACCAAAAAAAGTGACCACGAGGTCGTAAATTCTGACTTGATGTGACCCGGGGCAGTGAGGAAAATGGCGGGAAATTTTGGCGGGAAAATGCGACCAGTTGGTAGCAAAAATACTACCATCTGGTCGCAAACGACCAGAGGAGTCCATTATAAAAACCCCTCCACCCATTGTTTGTTAGCATTAAGAAAAAAGAAAATGAGAGAGTGGATGTATGTTCGTTTGATAGACGGGTATTTGAACGATGAGTTCGTGGCCGGGGTTGAACAGTTTGTTGAGTTTTGCATGACAACTGTCTATTATGAAAAGTATGGTGGAAAGCTACGTTGCCCGTGCAGGAAATGCGACAATAGGAGAATCATACCGGTTACAGAGTTGAAGGTGCATCTTTATAGTCGGGGGTTTGTGCAGAATTATTATCACTGGGTGTTTCAGGGGGAAACACGAGAAATGTTCGACGCTGCATTACAGGAATCGAGATGATACGAAGGTAGCAGCTCGAATGTAAAGGTTGTTAACGAAGAATGGAATGATGAACAACAATATAGTCAGATGTAGCAAATGATACTTGATGGTGCGGGGTATGGGGGCAATGAAAATTTCCGTGAAAGTTTAAACGTAGACAAAGATGAACGGGTTTTAGAAGAGAAAATGAATACGGAAGCACGTAAGATTCACGAGATGCTACAGACAGCCAGTCGACCATTGTACGATGGGTGTGAGGTAAGTCAACTTGCTGCTGCTACAGAACTTTTAAATATAAAGGCGCAGTACAACATACTTGGTAGAGGATTTGATGCGATTGCAGCGTGGTTTCGTCGATGCGCTCCAGAAAAAAATAATATGCCCCACAATTTGTATGACACGAAAAAGCTAGTGGAGGGACTTGGATTACCCGTGGAGAAAATAGATTCGTGTCAAAACGGATGCATGATTTACTGGGATGTGGATGAGGACCTGCATTATTGCAAATTCTGTTTTCTTCCAAGATATAAACAAGGGAAACGCAGCCTGATTCAGAACACCTGCATGTTCTATTTACAGCTGACCCCACGTCTGCAACGGTTGTATGCATTGGATGTGAAAACCTCGCATATGAGATGGCATCACGATCATTCACAGGATGAAGGTTTTATGAGACATCCCTCAGATGCTGCGACATGGAAGCATTTAAATAATTGTCATCTGGATTTTGCACAAGATCCGAGAAACGTCAGATTGAGCTTATGCACGGATGACTTTAACCTGTTCGGGGCATCCGGGGCACAATATTCAGTTTGGCCAGTCATAGTAACCCCGTATAACTTGCCTCCCTCGATGTGCATGCGAGACCCGGTGATTTTTCTAACAGTGATCATACTTGGACCGAAAAGTCCAAAACAGAAACTGGATGTGTATTTGCAACCACTTATTGCAGAGTTGAAAAGGTTGTGGACTGACGGTGTTATGACATTTCGAAGAAACAAAATTTCTTGATGCGCGCCGCGTTAATCTGGACGATCAGTGACTTCCCTGCGTATTCAATGTTGTCAGGTATGTTGATCTTTAATTGCTTTCATATACATTTTTGAGTCTGGGTTTAGCTTTTGTTATTGCTTTCCTTAGTCAGTGTAGTTAATTGTGTGAACCTCAATCTCCTCCTCTTAAAGGATGGAGTACGGCGGGGACATACGCATGTCAACATTGCGCATGTCCACATTACATGCTAGACACAGATGCATTTTATCTCAGAAACGGTCGGAAAACTTGTTGGTTTGATTGTCACCGTCGATTTTTGCCGTTGAATCACACTTTCCGTTCAAACGACAGTGACTGGAAGAAGGGTCGATGAGTAAGAAAACAAACCCCCCCGACTATGTATAGTGGAAGATAGATTCTTAACGGTATAGATGCTATAGGGATGCAGAAGATTACAGTGGAAGGTGCAGAGAGTGCAAACAATGCGGCTGGGAAAAACACGGGTTGAAAGAAACGGAGTATTTTTTGGGATCTACCGTATTGGGAAGATCTACTGATTAGACACAATCTGGATGTAATGCTTATCGAGAAGAATTTCTTCGACAACATTTTCAATACGATTTTGAACGTTCCGAGAAAAACGAAGGACAATCTGAAGGCACGTTATGATATACGAGAGATATGTGACCGTCCTGAGTTGGAGCCTGACGACAATGATAATTACGCAAAAGCAAAGTACATGTTGACGACGGATGAAAAGAAAACATTATTTGAGTGGATCAAATCCATCAAATTCCCGGACGGATACGTTTCGAATTTGAGTCGGTGTATAGACAGTCAAAAATATATCATGTTCGGGATGAAAAGCCACGACTGTCATATATTCATGCAACGATTGATGCCCATTGCGTTCAAACCATTCCTAGAGAATAGACATTGGGAGCCGCTTGCCCAGTTGAGTGTTTTTTTCAGGGACTTAACATGTACAGAGCTGATGGAAGCTACTGTCGCTTCAATGAGTTCAAAGATCGCCGTTATTATTTGTAAGTTGGAGCGAATGTTCCCACCTGGCTTTTTTGACTCCATAGAGCATCTTCCAGTGCATCTTCCATACGAGGCATTCTTAGGGGGTCCCGTACATTACCGCTAGATGTACCCATTTGAAAGGTAAGCACAGTTATTTTGTAATGTACGCGTATAAATTAGTAAAGTGATCGAATTTAAATTATGTTTTGTACCCACAGGTACTTACGTCGGTTGAAAAAGATGGTTGAAAATAGATCACGAGAAGAAGGATCTATCTGTAGTGCGTACCTGACGCAAGAGACTACCACATTTTGTTCATACTACTTTGATCAACACATTGCAGAGCAGTTTCGACCAGCGAATCAAAACATTGTCGAAAATTTACTTGAAGGTGTTGACATAAACGACTTGCCAATTTTTACGGAACCTGGCATGACAGTTGAAAGATCAGTGCGTAGGCCGTTGACCGATTCTGAGTATCACGTAATGCAGACATACGTGTTATACAACTGCGCAGAGATCGAGCCTTACATAAAGTGAGTTTGTAACTTAACATTATTTCATAACATAAACAAACTATTTGCCAACTATTTTTGTAACATATAGATTATTTCTAAACGTATACATTCGAATGACACGAGTTGGTCTTACAGACGCTGAGGAAGGGTCAATAATCGACAAAGAGTTTCGTTCTTGGTTCAGTGCATACGTGAGTTATTTTAAATTGTCAAAAAAACCGTTGTATTATGTTGTTTAAATTACTATCTTCCTAACATTACTGTATGTGGACAATGACACAGGTTGACTCCCCTACATTACCAGTGGATGATCCTCGCATCATTTCTTTGGCAAAGGGACCTGGACGGATAGCAAGGTCATATGGTGGATACGTCGGTAACGGTTACAGATTTCAAACGAAGGCCCATTCAGTGAACAGGGCAACAAACAACAGTGGTGTTTACATCAAAGGTCACGTGTTCGGCATAAACGAAGACGATTACTTCGGAGTAATCGATGAGATTCTTGAGATTCAATACGCAAGTCCGACGCTAAAACGCATTGTTCTGTTCAACGCAAGTCCGTAAGATTGATCATTTACAAATCGTTGAGGTAAACAAGTCTAAGCATATGCGCACCGCTGATAGGTTTGTCCTGGCTTCACAGACGATTCAAGTTTATTACCTGAACTATCCAATTAATAGACGAGATCTGGCAGATTGGTTAGTTGTTTGTAAAGTTAAACCACGCCAGGTAGAAGAAAACTTGTCCGAGAAAGACGACCATGCAGAGGAAGCTGTTGCTTTTCAAGAAGATGAGATAAGATGTCGTGCAATCGACGATGGTCAGAATGCAAGTATTGTCCGTCCTTTGAACGATGGAACGATAACATTGCATGATAATGATGATGATACAAATGCTTCCACTTTTCACGCACGTGACATTGATGCTGAATTTATTCGAGACGATGAATCCGATGAAGAAACAGAAGAAGAAGAAGAAGAAGAAGACTTTATGTGACGGACTTCTTGGAGACGATGATGAATAAGACATTTCGTAACTTGATTATTCACTGTGTATGTGTTTATTAAAACTATTTCTTTAATAAATGATTAAAAAAATATATATATTAATATTTGCGACCATGTGGTCGCCATTTAACACAAAAAGTGACCACATGGTAGTAATTTAGAAGGGAAAGGCGACCATATGGTCGCCTTTTTGGAAAGTATAATTTTATTTTTCAAAAAATATAAGTGAAATTACGACCATATGGTCGCAAATCTGAGCGGTAAATTTAAATTTTCATGAAATTTATGGCGGTGAATTTAACAATTACGACCGTCTGGTCGCAATATTTGGCGGTGAATTTCATTATTGCGACCAGATGGTCACAATTGTTGATGGGACTCGTGATATGATAGCTGTTCTGGATAATGGTAAATGGGCGACCAAATGGTCGCTTTGTCAATAAATACTACCAGATGATCGCAAATATCTCTAAAAATGCGACTATGTGGTCGTAATTTCCCCAGCACGCAGGACCTTTCGTTTCTGGTCATTATTACATATTTGCGACCATTTGGTCGCAACATCTGATTTAAATTCAGATCAGTTTCCTTCCCCCCGTTTTCTTTTTCTTTCCTTTCTCTTTTTCTTTCTCTTTTTTCTTTCTTTTCTATCTTTCCCCCATTCCGTTCCCCGTTTCCGTTCCCCGTTCCTACTCTAAACCTAAAAACCCTAAACCTCCAATCCCGGTTTCTATTACGAGGTTAGTTTTCGTATACATTTTAAGTTTGAAGTTAGTTTTAGTTTGTGTTTAAATTTAGTTTACTTAGTTTTAATTAATTAGTTTAGTTTAATTTTGTTAAATTCATTAATTCTAGTTTAATGAATGTAATTTAGTTTAATTAAGTACTTAGTTTTAATTCATTACTTTAGTTTAATTCATCTAATTTTAGTTTACTTTAATTAATTAAGTAGTTTAGTTTAATGTTGTTAATTTCATTAATTGTAGTTTAATTAATGTAATTTAGTTTAATTAAGTACTTAGTTTTAATTCATTACTTTAGTTTAATTCATCTAATTTTAGTTTACTTTAATTAATTAATTAGTTTAGTTTAATGTTGTTAATTTAATTAATTTTAGTTTAATTTATGTAATTTAGTTTAATTAAGTACTTAGTTTACTTAAGTTTAATTAATCTAATTTCGTTTACTTTAATTAATTAATAAATTTTAGTTCAATTGATCTAATTTTAATTTAGTTTAGTTAAGTTTAGTTTTTATTAATTAATGTTAGTTAAATTTAATTAATTTTAGTTTAATTTAATCTAATAGTTGAAATTTTCATTACTTAGTTTACTTTAATTAATTACTTAGTTCACTTAAGCTAATTTTAGTTTACTTTAATTTAATTAATTAGTTTAGTTTATTTTAGTTTTAATTAATTAATGTTGGTTTAATTTAATTAATTTTAGTTCAATTAATCTAATTTAGTTTAATTCTTCATTACTTAATTTACTTTAATTTAATTAATTTTAGTTTAATTCTTCACTACTTAGTTTACTTTAATTACTTCATTTTAGTTCAATTAATCTAATTTTAATTTACTTTAATTCAAATTAATTAATTAGTTTATTTTAAATTATTTACTTAATTTAGGTTAGTTTAATTTACATTATTTAATCAATTTAATTTAGATTATTTCATTAATTAATTAATTTAATTTAGATTATTTCATTAATTAATTAATTTAATTTATTTCAATATTTTAATTACGTAATTAGTATTAAATTAGTTTAGTTTGGTTGTAGGATTATGACGGGCAGACGACGTCCTCCCTAGTCAGACGAGCATGATGACGCGAGTGACGAGGCGTCTCCGCAGCCGCCTACTGCCGCTGCCCCTAATGCGGACCTGACTATATACGAGTTGGATAGCCTCCTCTTCGGTTACGAGCCGGGACTTGCTGCCACGTTCGATGATGCAGTCCCTGAGACCCAGTCTGCGACACCATGATTGCCACAGGACTCCCTGGTCATGACTCTCGGGTTAGCATCAGGGTCTGCATCAGGGTATGCGTCAGGGTCTGCATTAGGGTCGAATACAGCTGGCCCCTCCATTTCATGCACGCAGCCTCCTCGGGCCGCAGACCCTACCCTTCGGATTGAAGGGGATACGTAAGTAATTTTGTTTATTGTTTTAATTACTTAATTTTTAAACCTTTAAACTTTGTAAAAAGTGTTTTTTTTTCTGTTAACGAATTATTCTAATATCACAATATTTTTATGTTTTTGCAGCATACAGCCGCATACAACCGTTTCAAAACGGTTTCGCGAGGTCCTACAGAGCATGCCTCTACTTAGCGACCTTCACTAGCAGAAGATTCTGACGACGGAGAAACGTCGAATGTACGACAATTAGAAGGTAAAAAACATTATTTATTTTTATAATTAATTAATTTTGAAATTTATAGAAATAAATTTATTACTTTAACAATTTTTTATTTCAATTTTTTCAGGGCAAGTTTCCTATTATCGATCTCGATATCACGGACGGTAGATTGTTCCCCCTATGGGACAATCACGTCCGGGATCAATTCAAGGACCTCATGTACCGGGCGCGCAGAAAGCAAGCAGCAAACAGCCCCGTGTGGATGAGCCCGGAGGACCATGCGCGGCTTATCGCGAGCTTGAGCACTCCTGAGGGCATGGCAGTGTCAAGGAGGAATAAGGCCAACCGCGCGAAGAATCCCACCAAACACACAGCCGGGGCCCGGACCCACGACGAGCACCATCGTCGATTGGTAAGTTTTTTTTTTGGTTGTTTTCTTACGTACTTTTTTCTTGTTTTCTTTTTTCAATTAGTTATTAATTTGTTATGCTTTCTTCTTCAATCTTTAATATTTTTAGGAAGCGAAGCACGGTCGCCATATCCCGCCCGATGAGCTGCACCGCGTTCTTCACACGAAGAAGGACGGGACGTTCGTCGATGATAAGGCGAAAGCAGTTCAGGTATTTAATATTTTTTTCAATTATTATTTTTTCTTTAAAATTTTTCCTAACTTATACATTAAATATTTTATTTTCTGAATTTTAAATGTTTTGGAACGTTTCACGGAGTCGTTGAGTCAGCGGTTGCCCACACCAGACTCGCAACCGACTCAGGATGACCGTAGAGAGGCGTTCTTGGAGGCTGCTAGAGGGGTTCGGCCTGATGGATCAGTTCCTGGGCTCGGCTCGTACGGGCGACGCCTTTACGCGGATGTGCCCCGGCCTCAGCCGAGCGGAGCGAGCACTAGCTCCGGCCCTTCTCCTGTTGAGCAGCAGCTGCGCGCGGACATGGACGCTATGCACGAGGACTTCGTTTCTCAAGTCGCTGCGATTGAGGCGAACATGCAGGCACGGGTCGAGGCCCAGGTCACAGCAGCTTTGGCCGCGTACTTCAGATCCCTAGGCGGCGGCCATTCATCATCGACGCCTCCTCCGCCACCCCCCGCCCCTCCGCAGTAGTTTTAGGATCCTTTTGTCTCTATAAAACGTTTTTTGAATATTTGATATATATATTTTTTATTTTAATTCCAATTATTTGTTATTAAATTTTAATATTAATTAAATAAATAATTAATAATTAATTAACTAATTATTGAAATTTAAATTTAAAAAAAATTCTTAAATGCGACCATATGGTCACATTTTATCTCAAGAAAACGACCATATGGTCGCATTTTGACTGAGTCCAAAAGTGACCATTTGGTCGCTTATAAAACGACCAAGTGGTCACTGTTTCATGTGACCAACTGGTCACTTTTCTTCAACATAAATTACGACCATATGGTCACTTTTTAAGCGACCATCTGGTCGTATTTTGACTGAGTCCAAAAGTGACCATTTGGTCGCTTATAAAACGACCACTTGGTCACTTTTTTATGTGACCAATTGGTCACTTATCCTCAACATAAATTACGACCAGATGTAGGGGTGTGAAATCGGTTTTGGTTTCCGGTTTTTGGCCAAAACCGAAACCGAAACCGATTTTCGGTTTTGGACTTTGCTCGGACCGAACCGAAACCGAACCGATTTTGGTTCGGTTTCGGTTCGGTTTCGGTTTTTTCATTTATGTTGCACGAAAGAGTGACGTTCATACTTTTCATGGATTTTTTAGATTTTTTATTCTACCGACCAAAATATGGATACGGGAATGATTATTTTTGCCTTTTGGAATTGAGTTATTGCTTTAAAATAACTCTTGGATTGAATGGTTGTTTTAGTTTAGAATGTAAATTTTGATAATTAATTTTAAATTTTAACTAATTATAATATTTAATTTAAAATTCGTGTCAATCTAAAGGTAAAATTTTATGAACCATTGGTAGTATTGATTGTTATTATTATTATGATGCAAAACGTCAATCCCTGAGTAATATATTAATTTTAATTTGATTATGTATTTAAATAACTCTATATTGAATTTTGACTTCCAAATAACTCTAACATTTAATTTATAATTGATATTAATCTAAAATTAATAAAAATACATTGTATTTATAGAACATTTTGATAAAAGAATTAAAAAGTTGGAGGTAGTTAACCAATATAATTAATAATATATATAATATTGTATAAACATATATTGAATTGGTTTTATATATAATTAATTCTAAATATATATATATATATATATATATATATATATATATATATAAAGCTGTTGCATAAAAAAAGAAAAAAAAAAAAGAAAATATTAAGCCAGTAGGCTATTTGGGCTAGGCAGGGAATTGGGTTGGGCAGGGGCAGTGGGTGGGCAGGGGCAGTGAGTGGGCAGGGGAATTTAGTTTTTTAAAATAAAAAAAAATAAAAAATTATCGGTTCGGTTCGGTCTGGTGCGGTTTCACCTCTCCCGGACCGAAACCGAACCGATTCTTAATCGGTCCAGAAATTTCTGGACCGAACCGGAACCAATATTGGCGGTTTCGGTTCGGTTCGGTGCGGTTTGATCAGTTCGGTTCGGTTTGATCGGTTTTGCGGTTTTGATTCTCACCCCTAACCAGATGGTCACTTTTTAAGCGATCATCTGGTCGTTTTTTTCAAAAGGTTGACTTTTTTGCGACCAAACTTTTCTGGTCGTATATTTGTGACTATCCAGTGGCACAAATTCCGGACCGATCAGCTTTTTGGCCACCACCATGTTCGTCGCGTTTTTGGTCGCATTATAGCATAAAAACGACCAGTTTGTCGCAAATTTATGGTCGCAAATTGACAGTTTTTTTTGTAGTGCGTAAAAAAATTGTGAATATTTGTATAATATTTTTTAAATTATATAATTGAAAACATTTTCAAATACTAATTTAATTCGAAAACTACTTGATTGTTAAAAAAAATAAATCATGGAACTTTTCATTTTTTTTACAAAGAAAGTTATTAAGCTATACCACAAAATATGTATCTAACTATTTTTAATTCTAATTTTATTGGATGAGAGAGGTACAATTTTACCATCATATTTATGTCTTTTTTTTACACAACAGATTACTATTATATTTAAAATAATTTACCATTTTAACCAGTTAAATAAAGAAAAGAAAAGATAGAAATCACGTGCAACACACGTCTTTCCTAACTAGTCCACATAAAAACCAACTTAAAATTACCATTAATTGAATTTGTTTATGTCTAAATCAATTTGTGCTCGTTTGTTATTAAACTAGTCTTTTACCACGTGCGTCACACGTGATATTCTTTCCGGTATTTGAAAGTTTAACATATTTTAATGTTTTGTTTTTTTATGCTTTCTAAACATTTTTAGAAATTATTTATACTTGAGTAATTTCATGCTTAATTTTGAATTAAAAATGTTTATTTTTGTAATTTATTATCATGTTCTATTTAAAATTTAAATTATCGTATACTCTACTATTTCAATGATTTATATGTGATTGATTGTTTGTTTTTCATTTTTATTTATTTTTAACTCTTTTATTTTTTATTTTTAAAATTTATACTACCAAATCAAGTTAATAAATATTTTGTTCCAAACATCTATATTTCTTATTTTTTTTATCCAATTTATTTATTTCTAGATTATTTATTTATAGTTTTAATAATTCAAGAAATTATATCTGTTGAATTAATGGTTTATAAGTATTTTTTTCATTGAGGTTTTCTGTTCGAAATATTACCAATAGTCATTCAATAACTATTGTGGAAGCATTTTTTTTCATAAATTTTATTTATTTTAAAGCATTGAAAGCATGAAATGATATCTTTTGTACTTTAGAGAAAATATCAAAGAAAAAAAAGACTTAAAATGGAGAATTACAACAATAATCAATTTATAATATTTATTTGTAGTATTCTTCTTAATCGATTTTATATATTAACTACATGAGTGACATGTTTTGTCATTTAAGGATAATATATAAGATGAAAATCTTTATAAAAAAAATCAAAATGTTAAGATATATATATTTTTGAACACGCAGCAAATTACACAGTAAGAAAAAATGAACCAAAAGGTAAAGCACCCTGATACTCCATTATTGGCCGCCATTTTGCAAGAAAATGAGCAGACTGGTTGCAAGACCTCCGAACATGAATGAATTCATCAATTTTCTTTGTCTTAGGCAACGATCTAATCTCATCAATAAGAGTAGCAATTTTCGTTATGTTAATGGAAACTCCATTTAACAACTTGATTACCTCCAAACAATCCACTCAACAAGCATGGAAAGCCATAATCTTCAAGAGTAAGAATTCTCTCTATAATGGCTTGAGCCTCCATTAATTTGATAGAACAAGAAATATTTAGAGTCTTGTATCCAGACATGATGCAAAGCCCCTCATGATTATAGAGAATCCAGCCAAGACCACTTTTTTTAATTCTTACATTAATCGCAACATCCATATTTAACTTCAAATGATTCACAGAGGAGGGAGACCAAATAGGGGAAGGAATTTATATACTTTTATTCATGTCAAGGGATAAATAAGAGTATTGTGAAGTCGACGTAAATTCTTCCTCCCACCCTGCATTTTTTAATGAGCTAATAATAGTGAAAACCAAGTTAAGGAATAACTACCTCTAACTTGGAGGCAAAGCTCTCATTTCTATAAAGATTTCATCAACAAGATATCTTTTCAAAACCAAGAGTTTAAATAGGGGAGACAACCCTAAAAGAAAGGAGCCTGCTACAGGCCTAACAGATGGCCCAACAGTACTTATAAATAAAGGATGATAAAGAGACTTTAAAATAAAGTGGGTTGGAGAACATAGACAAGGCCCAAGAGAGCCAGCACACCACATCAGTCCATCTCGCTCACTTAGAACTCGTCCTCATTGGGAGGGAAGAATTCGTATATGTCAGAGATGTTGAAAGTTGATGAAATTTGCAGATCAGGTGGGAGATCGAGGATGAAAGCATTTTCTCCAACCTTTTTTATAATCTTGAAAGGACCAATTTTTCGTGCCTTCAATTTTGAGTAAGTACCAACTGGGAATCGATCACGCCTAAGATGAGACATGACCAAATCTCCTTCATTTAATACTTTGTTTCGGCGATGAATGTCATCTGACCACTTATAATTCGCATTGGAAGTCTCAAGTTTCATTTTAATCTCTACATGTAGGCCGTGAGCGTCCTCGGCGAATTTTGTACCCTTTTTGCTATGAGGCCTGGTATAGTTAAACAAATCAACAGATTGATTTGGTAATTTGGTGTAAACAATTGCAAAAGGGCACTTTACTGTTGATCTCTTGGTCATAGAATTAAAGGCGAATTCTGCTTGGGCAAGAGCAACATCTCACTGCCTTGGTTTGTCCCCTGCTATGCTCTGAATCATATTTCCCAGTGTGCGATTGACAACTTCGGTTTGGCCGTCTGTCTGTGGGTGATAAGCGCTGCTAAACTGAAGTTTGGTATTGAATCGACCTCAAAGTACTCGCCAAAAATGGCTCATGAACTTGCCATCGCGATCGGAAGTAATTGTTTTGGGAATGCCATGTAGTCTTACAATTTCTCGAAAGAAAATACGGGCCACAACACTTACATCGAAAGTTTTTTTACAAGGGAGAAAATGAGCCATCGTTGAAAACCTATCAACAACAACAAAGACAGAATCAACCCCTCTCTGTGTTCGAGGTAAACCAAGAACGAAATCCATGGATAAGTCTTCCCAAATTGTCTCAGGAATTGGTAGAGGCGTGTATAACCCAGTATTCTAACTTGTACCTTTAGAAGATTGACAAATACCACAGTGTTTTACAAATGTAATGACATCTCTTTGCAGTTGGGGCGAAAAAAATCTTTCTTGGAGAAGCAACAAAGTTTTTTCCCTCCCCGTGTGCTGCCAGACCTCCACTATGAACTTCGTGGATAAGTTTTGCTCGCAGCGAAGTGTGTGGGATACAGAGATTGTTTCCTTTAAAAAGATATCCATCATGGACATGAAAATCACCCTTGCGAATATATTGTAGGCAATCATTCCAAATATCCTTGAAGTTAGCATCTGTCCAGTATTGTTCTTTTACACACTCAAGTCCAACCACCTCAGTTTGAATAGTGATAAGTAAGCATGATTTATGGCTCAAGGCGTCAGCGACTACATTGGTGTTTCCCGTTTTATGCTTGAAGATAAATTGAAACTCTTGCATATAAGTGCCCACCGTGCATAAATCCGTTTCAAGGATTTTTGTGAATTGAGAAATCTCAAGGAGTGGTGATCACAATGGAGTACGAACTCCTTCTGTACGAGGTAGTGCTCCCAATGCTGTAATGTTCGAATAATAGCAAAAAGTTCTTGTTCATAGGCAGACCATTTTTGTCGCGCTTCATTTAGTTTTTCACTAAAGAATTCAATGGGTCTTCCATCCTGCATCAAGACTGCACCTATTCCTGTCATGGATGCATCGGTTTCTACTTCGAAAATCTTTTCAAAGTCAGGTAGGGTAAGCAAAGGTGATGTTGTGAGTTTTTCTTTGATTTGGTTGAAACTTGCCTCCTGGGCAGTACCCCAATTGAAGTTTCCTTTTTTTAGGCAGTCAGTTATAGGAGCCATGATGTTATTGAAGTTCCTTATGAACCTTCTATAAAACTGAGTCAAGCCATCAAAACTGCGCATATCTGTCACTGATGTTGGGTAAATCCAATCACGAATAGCAGCCAGCTTTGATGGATCCACTTCAATGTCCTTTTTGCCAATTATAAAGCCAAGAAACAGCAGCCAGTCAATGCAGAAATCACACTTATCCTTTTTTCCAATTGTTTGGGTGTTAAGAGCACCCGTTGGACTACACAAGCTTCTCGCTCCCCGTCATCTCCACAGACTTCTTCTACGTCGTCATCATTAGGGGTTTCCACACCGGAATCATGATCCACGGGTTCATCCATGGTTTCAGCTGTTAGGAATGGTGTCCTAGAACTTGTAATTATTTAATAATAATGATTTATTAAGAATAAATTAAATAAATAAACATAAGTTCTTTACATTATCTAGATTGATTCAATTAATGATATTAGGAATATATGGAAATATATAAATATCAAACATTCAAATAGTAAACCCTAAGTTACTCTTATGAAATCACGACTTAGTATGTGAGTCATACAAGAGGATTAAAGTCGAGATGAGTAACTTAAACGTGTCTACAGTAAACGGATAACGTTTGGGACCCTTATCCTGGTAACACTATTGATAGCTTCGCATTTTGTTTATAAACAAATGATCGAATCCTGATCATTCATGTGGGAGACATGAAATGGAAGTATCATATGCAATGTTGATTGTAAAAAGACAGGACCACGATGTTCGATCAAATTTCTCATTAGTACCGTTTATGAGAAATAATCGAATATCAAACTAAGTTTATCAACCGTGATAGATCTCAATCCTGAGTGAAATGCGGACTCCTATTTGTGGAGTTATGTTCTTTGATTCACATAGTTGAGAGCGATCTGTAAGTACAGAACGCTCGATACACTCCTGTTTTGGGAACATGACTAGATAAGTAGCTGGGAACTCATTTTCACGAGATGGAATTCATAACTTTCCTATAAATTAACGGTATCAGTGCGATACCTAAAAATTTTAGGAACTTTAGGAAACTCCCTTGATGTACTGATTCGAGACATGAATAAGTGACGTCACGACTTCTATTGATCACAGAAGTATCTTATCTCTAGTTCGACTAAAGATAAAGTACATTGGAGAATCAGCGGGAACACAAGGATAAAGCGATAATTACATGGGCAAAACGGTAAATTTATCCACCTGTAATTATGAGGGTTCCACGTGAAGGATATATTACAGATATAAATAAAAGATAAACTAAATGGACATAACTCATCTATAGTGAGGGGAGTTCAGCTATGAATCTATAGTGGAATTATTCATAGTTAGATAATAAATAATTAACTGATTATGTGTTAATCACTTAATTGACTAATTATTAAGCCCATGATCTATAGGTCCATCGGGTCCCTATGCTAGCCCAAATATCATAGTCGCAAAATCAAGTAGAAGAAATGGAAATTTTAAGTAAAGTGAATTACTTAAATAGGCAATATTAATTGTTTAAATATTGAGTATATTTAAACGGTAATTAATATAAACATTATTAATTTTTTAAATAATGAGTTTATTTAAACAGGGAATTAATAATGAAATATTATTAATTATTTAAATATTGAGTATATTTAAATGGTAATTAATAATTTGAAATTAATTAACAATTATTAATTGTTTAAATAATAAATTTTATTTGAACGGAATTAATAATTAAAAATTAATTAATTAATAATAAAATGTTATCAATAAAATTATTAATTAAATAATGAGTTTATTTAATGGAAATTAATAATTAAAATATTTATTATTAATTATTTAAATAATGAAAATGATTTAAATGGAAATTAATAAATAAATATAATTTGATAATATTTAGTCGGGAGAAAATATTAATATTATTAATTGTTTAAATAAAATATTTTATTTAAATGGTAATTAATAAATAAATTAATTAAGTTGGACTTATTAATTTAAGAGAGAATTTCAAGCCAAATTGGATTAATGAACCCAATTGAAATTGGCCCAAAATAATTAATTAAATAAATTAGAATGATTTATTAATTATTAAGCCAATTTTCGGCCATGACATGTATTTTAGGAAGAGATAATTGTTTGAATTATATCCTAAAATAATTACATAGATTTATTTACCCAAGATAAATAAAAATAAAGAAAATAAAATAATCTCCTATTTATCTATGGCATTTTCGAAATTGCAAGATAAAGGAAAGAGATAATCTTTTTTCTTTTTGTATTTATCTCTATAGATTAATCCTAATGGGATTAGGATTCCTATTTTCCTATAAATAGGAGGGTTGGGTCATTCATAAATCACACAATTCAATTCCTTAGAAATTCGGAATTCTCTCTTCCTCCCTTCTCCCTCTTTGGCTGATTTTCCCTTGGTATAATTGGGAAGAAATTTTTTTCTTCTTCCCAATTTCTTCTTAAGTTCGATCCCACAATCGGATTTCGTTTGATCGATCGGGATATAGCATAGAAGATCCGGTGTTGCTGAGGATTTGATGTTGTAAAGAAACCTCCAAACGATTCTCCATTAATCAGTCAATGTAAGTTTAGGTTTTAATTTTCGAAAATAAAGCATGAATCTACATGTTCTTTGTGTTTTTATCACAAATTGCATGATATTAATAGATCCTAAATTAAGTGTTAATTTGTGTTACTAAATAAATTCCGCTAATTTAGTAAATCATCCCTTCATCAGCAAGATTGACAGATCGACGAAGAGGGCAATCACTGGACCTGGGCCCCTGTTCATTGCATTTGTAACAGCGCATTGGGCTGGGCTTAGCATAAGGATTGGTGGGTTTTGATGGGCCGGGTTTGGGCTGGAGCTTGGAAGTCTCACTAGATGTGTGTATGGGATTAATATACTAGAAGGGGCTGCTGAGTTTTTTCCCTTTTAAAAAAAATGGTTCTCGAAGTTTCTCCGGGGTACATAAGGACGAGGTGTAGTCTTAGGCTGAAAATTCTCCACACGGTGAGCTAGGGTTACTTCCTTTACGAATTTTAAAGCCAAATGTTCTTGAATTGAATTTTTCAGACCCCCCCACATATCGTGCCACTTGAATCCTCTCAAATTCATTCAAGTTAGTTCTAGCGTTTAGGCGATAAAATTCATTTGTGTATTCACGCATTGACCTCTCCTTCTGTTGACAACAATTGATCATGATCTTCAGGTAAAATTTTTTTGTCTTAAGCACTTCTGCATCTTCGGCCATGATCGAATCTTCGTTTTCCCTTCTCTTCGATGAGAATTAACTAGTTGGTCCCACCAGGCAGTAGCTCCATCCTTGAGCTTAAAAGCTACCAACGTTACTCTAGATTCTTCAAGGACCTTCATGTACTAAAAAAAAATGCTCCACAGACCGCAGCCATTAGAGGAATTCTTCGATCCCAAAGTTGTCGTCGAAGAATGACACATCAACCTTTATCCGATAGTCAACCGCATCTCTCCCCTGATGACCCATTCTCTGAGGTATTTCCCTTTCTTGTCTGTTACCACGTAATAAAATCTCTTCAACAACTTCCTCTCCATCTGAGTCATCATGCTCATTTCCTGATGAATAGTATTCTCTTTCAAAATTTTGGTTTCGCTGTCGACCGTTTCTTCCTCCTCGTCGTCCTCACGTCTTTCAAAAACTAGAGCTCGTGCAAATTCACGATGCTCTGGTATTTGATTTTCCCTCTGGTTCGCCGAAATCTTGTCTATCCCAGCTAGACTTCATTGAATATCTCTTGAGAACCGTTCCAAACGATCCTCCAACCGTTGCTTTACATTAGCTACGACTAACCACAAAGCTGGGAGTCCCTGCTCATCGACAACTGCTTGTGGATCCACATTATCGCCACCAGCTTCCATTTCTTTTACCAGAAAATTGGAGGCTCTGATACCAATTAATGTGTTAATAATAGTGAAAAACAAGCTGAGGAATAACTACCTCTAACTTGGAGGCAAAGCTCTCATTTCTATAAAGATTTCATCAACAAGTTGTCTTTTCAAAACCCTATCAAGAGTTTAAATAGGGGAGACAACCCTAAAAGAAAGGAGCCTGCTACAGACTAAAAGGAAAGACAAAGAAAAGGACCTAACAAATGGCCCAACAGTACTTAAAAATAAAAGATAATAAAAGAGATATTAAAATAAAGTAGGCTGGAGAACATAGACAAGGCCCAAGAGAGCCAGCACACCACATAATTTTTGTTGACAGGTTCTTGATAATTAGATCTCGAATTCTTGAATACCCAAGAGTTTCTGTTGTTCCAAATATGTCAAGCAGTAATAAGTATCCTTTCGATGGAATTTTTATTAGTTTCAAAGAAATAAAACAAATAATCCACTATTCTCCAATTATCTTTGTAATCAAAATGGACATCAGGAAATAAACCCGCCCAAATCTTTTTAGCTTGAGGACATCCCCAGATCGCGTGACTCGAAGATTCAATGTTAGAATTGCATATTGGGCACCAAGGCTTAGATGCCATACCTTTCTTCTTAAGGTTTGCCAAAGAAGGAATGAGGTCTAAGAAAATCTTCCAGCCAAGAATCTTGGCTTTTGAGGGGACATTTGGCTGCCATAAAGATTTCCACCAAAAAGTCAAAATTTTAGAATTCGAGGGAGAAACCTCAACCACATGCTCTTCACAAAGACTTAACTAATAAGCACTTTTAACGAAAAAAATACCATTAGTGTTTCCCATCCAAATGATGGAATTAAGAACTCTCTGATCACCAATAGGGATACTCAATATTTACTCATCATCCAGTTGTTCAAAATTGGATCTAATTAACTGAGCATTCCACTGAATTGTAACGACCTGACCCAAAATAACCATAAATAAATAAATAAATAATGACCCACTTAAAATATAAATAAATCAGAGTAAAAATCAAATAATTGTGAAAACGTTTATTTAATAACCAAAGAGATATTCAAAACAAAACCTTTATTTTGGCGCCAATTTAAATAATTAAAAACAAATAAAATAAATGAAAACGAAAATCCATAAAACAACTGACAAAATAGTCAATAAATGAAATGTTCAAAAAGAAAGAAAGAAATAAATAAAAAGTCCTAAGGGCCTCTCAATATAGCGCCATCATCGTCAATCGCTATGGTTTCCATTATTATCAGTGTTACCTGCAAAATAAAAGTTTGCAAGGCATTCGAATACCGTGAGTTTTTAGCTCAGTAGATTAAATCCAAACCCAAATAAGTAAATTAAATATATTTCATCTGATAACTATAACAACGTATGGATACTCGTCCATTTCCACCATTTATCAATAATTAGTAGGTATTTAGCCTACGACATCTCTTAATTTCTATTAAATTTGCATATATGTATCATAGTGGGGTATAAGGCCACTCATGATACGTGTCATGCTAAGCATGAAACTCTACAAATTTAATAGGTGTTTATTATGTTCGACTCGAGTTATAACCACCAATCAAATTTTATCTCTTTGTTATTGTTAAATTTACATATATGTATCATAGTGGAGTATAGGGCCACCCATGATACGTGTCATGCTAAGCATCCAGCTCTACAAATTTAATAGGTGTTTATTATGTTCAACTCGAGTTATAACCACCAATCAAATTTTATCTCTTTGTTATTATTAAATTTGCATATATGTATCATAGTGGGGTATAAGACCACTCATGATACGTGCCATGCTAAGCATCTAGCTCTACAAAGGTGTTTATTATGTTCGACTCGAGTTATAACCACCAATCAAATTTTATCTCTTTGTTACTATTAAATTTGCATATATGTATCATAGTGGGGGTATAAGACCACTCATGATACGTGTCATGCTAAGCATCCAACTCTACAAATTTAATAGGTATTTATTATGTTAGTTTAAACTTAAACCGTTATTAGACCCTAATTATAGCACCTAACAAATTAACGAACATAAACTAAATAAATACAATATTCGTAAATCAAATGAGCACATAATAATAATATCTAAAGTCAATAAATCATCTCCCAAGACATCCTAATAATCATACAATAAATATGCAAGCACAAGGAATTTAATTTAACTTCTAAGTAAGAATTAACCTACCTTATTCGCAAATTGAACTAGAAATTAAGCTCGAAATAAATCTAATAATAATCCTAACGATTTCCAAGACTTGAAATAATATTAGTTTAAGGTCAATTTCACGAGAACCAGGCTAACGGGACGAAAACCAGCTCAAATTAAGAAAAAATTGGCCCTGAACCAGTTGGACCAGCTGAACCAAGCCCAGCCAGTCCAATGGGACCGGTTCTTCCCCACGCAAAAATGGCAGCGCTGCAACTAAAAAAAACGCAGATTGAAGGTAGCGCTTACCTCCATGATGGTGAAGCTTCAGACGTGCAACAACGGGGAAGAACAATTAGAAATTAAGAGAAACTGAATAGAACGAAGGCCCAACGTAAACAAGCTTCCAAGACACGATGAACAACCACGAAAAATCCCAGATCACGACGAGGTGTTTTCCAGAAACCGACGACATTTAAACCCGAAGATATCCAATAAAACAAACGTCCAATAAGCTTGCAATTGATTTGAAAGTAAAGGGAAAACAACTAAAAGAGACACCAACGAAAATACCTTAGAAAAAAGATGGTTTTGAATGTTTTCTTTTCCTTGGATTTCCGGCGAGAAACGAGAAACTCCGACGATGATCTAAACTCGAAGACACAATGTGCTATTAACATGATTTTTAATGTGGGGTTTACTAAAAACGGCAGAGAATTAAACTTAAATGAATCCAACGAGAAGATACCTAAGAAACCATAAAATTGAACTACTTTTCTCTTGGTTTTTTTCGGCGGCTCGCGAAGCTTGATGACTGGTGCTTTCAATAGACGAAAACGAAGAGAAAACAATAATGTATTAACAGTCTCCGGCGATGGATTTTATTTACGACTACGACGGGAGAGAAAAGTGAATTTTAAAGGATAGTATTGGACTTTAGGGTTTTGTGTATTATAAATGCATGAAATCTTGTCAAAAGACAAGAATGCCCCTAATAGAAAACTTTAACAAGAAGGGTAAAAACGGTAATCAGATTGTATCTTTTTACTCGGAGTTCGGATTTAAAAACGGTCAATTGCGTTGAACTTGTAACAAAGCAACAGTTAGAAAGAATTAAAAATAAAGTATTTGAAATTGAAATCGGTGAAATGGCTAAAATACCCTTAAGCGAAAAATCGGGATGTTACACCATTCTCCATCATCAGATTTGCAACACTCAGACCTTGAAGAGAGAAAAGAACCTGAGAGATTTTTCAAGAACCATTATTCAAGAGCCATGAATTTGTGTCAATAGTGACACTCAATCTAGTTTTCCTATTTTCCAATGAATCCGTTTAGATAATAAATCATGTCCCCAGACCAAGCTCCTCCACACATAGGAAGGATTGTTACCAATATTCACATTAAAAAAATTGCACGCACTAAAATAACGTCCCTTTAAAACCTTTGCCACAAGACTTTGAGGATTTCGAACGATTCTCCAACACTGTTTAGCCAACAATGCCTGATTGAACATATTAAGATCACGAAACCCCATACCACCATCGAATGTGAATTTTTCTCTTTGAGTGTGTCTAACCCCACCAAAACTTTGCAAATAATGACTGAAGATCCGCAAAAAGAGAAGCAGGTAATTTAAAACAGCCCATAGTATACGTGGGAATGGCTTAAGCAACCGCTTTTATCAGCACTTCCTTGCCACCATAGGAAAATGTTAAGATATTAACTTTTGAAGGGCTAGAAAATTAATAGATGTATTGCAAATGGTTTATCACTCTTTATTTTATGAATTATAATAAATTTAAGTTGAATAAACATATTATTTTTATTAAATAATATTTTATAGATTTACTAAATGTTATTATTCTTTTTTTATATAATTTTAGTTTATTCACTAATTAAAAAAATAATTTCAATTCATCTGCATTTTAAATAAAATATTCATGCTTTCTTTTTAATGAAATGAATAATTACGGTATAGTAGTTTCTCTCTCTCTTTTTTTCAAATAATAAAAAGGGGTATAGCTGTCTTAAAAAGTGTAAATGAACATTTAAAAATAGTGGAATATAATTATGTAATGGAATGTTTATTAATTTATGGATTTTAAAAGGGTATATATAATGACATGTATAATAATTTAATGTTTTTGAAAAGAGTATAACAATAAAAAAAATATTTCTCAAATATCACTCCTTTTATATATTAAGGATAAAGATATTAATATCTATATAAAAAAAGAGTTAAATGCAAAACACATCTTACACTTTGGATTATTACCAAGTCATACCCCTATTTTTTAATTAAACACTCATGCACTTTAGTAAAATTGTAAATCAAACCATTTTATAAGTTACTTCTATCAAAATTTAGATATATTCATATTCTATGCATGTCACGTGTTCTAATAATGTTAAAAATAGGGGCTCTTGCACATATAGTTGAAAAAAGTCCAATATTTGAAAAAATAGCAGCCCAAAAAGTTATTTATAAAAATAGAAAAAAACTAAATTTTACGCCTAAAATATTACAAAATTATTACTAGTTTCACGTAGGTAATCACTGATTTTATTGGTTCACTATATCAACTAATATCTTGTACATGTAATCATTGATTACTTAATAAGTGATCACTAATCAACTCACAAGTTATCACTAAATTCTTTAATTCACATAAATGAGAGATTTTAAAAAGCTGATATATTTGTAAATACTTTTTAAAACTGTTATCTTTATAAGAGAAAAATGCATATAACACCCCATGTGGTTTTGGTCAAATGCAAACACACCCCTTGTAGTTTGAAAATGAATATTTATACCCCTATAATTTTAAAATTGTGTAAATTGACTCCTCCCCTCTACGTCGTTGATTTTCTTTTAGCCATAACTTTTTCGTTTGAACTCTGATTTGAATGATTCAAGATGTTATGGAATCCTCGTTTCGAGCTCTACGTTATAGTTATGAAAAAATTATAAATCATCAGTATTTAAAAGTGTTTACGACTTCAACCCGATTGAATATTTTGATGATAATTATTTTATATAGTGATGATTTCTAAGCTTTTAAGTGACTATAATGTAGAGTTCAAAACGAGGATTCCATAACATCTTGAATCATTCAAATCGAAGTTCAAACTAAAAAATTATAGCTAAAAGAAAATCAACGGCGTAAAGAGAGGGTCAATTTGCACAATTTTGAAATTATGTGGGTATAAATATTCATTTTCAAACTACATGAGATGTGTTTACATTTGACCAAAACCACATGGGTGTTATTTGCATTTTGACCTATTTATAAATATTGAAGAAAATTATTCTACCCAATGAAATTTCCTTTAAAAATAACTAAATTTTTTAAAATATTTGAGTGTAATTCATATATTTTATATTTTACTAACCTAACCTTTATTCGCCAACACGAGCATAGCTCAAGTAGTTTGATATATGCTCCCTTCCCATCAGGTCGAAGTTTCGGTCTGCTCTCCTCTCCTCCAATTTAATGTAGTATTAAAAAAAAAAAAAACTAACTTTTATTCTAAAAATAAAAACCCCAAACGGTGCCATAGTAATTTTATTAGAAGTCAAAAAAGTCAAACTCTTGTTATAAACTAACTACTATGAAGGAATCCATCCGATCTAATTTTTTCAGAAAACAGAAAGTGCACTCTGTCTCTTTCTTCTCTCTCTCTCCCATGCCATTTCTCACTCCACTTTCACCAACCCCACACCACCCGTGACTCTCCCTCTCTCTCTCGTGACCACTCTCTCTCTAACAATTTTTTTTCCCCAGTTTCGGCGTATCCCAATTCATTTTCTCTCTATATAAATCTCCCCCATGAATCCATGACTATCCTTCATCGAAAATCCTCATTCCCCTTTTCCTTATTTTCATTCTTCTCCTTAAAATCCATCTTCCTTTTCATTTCCATGGCTTCCCTTTTCTTCCTCTCTTTCCTTTCTCTCTCCTATTTCCTTTCTCTCTCCTCTGCCACTCACCACCACCACCACCACCACCCTTCTTCCCCGAATAACCCATCTTCTCGTTTCTCAAACTCACCGTCGCCGTCGCCGGAAATCCTCCGACAAGCCTGTAAAGCAACCCGTTTCCCTGACCAATGCACTTCCTCTCTCACTCAATTCCATCATCTCCCTCCCAATCCTACCCCTCTTCAAATCATCCAATCCGCCATCGGAATCTCCTCGCAAAATCTCGATACCGCGATATCGATGGTGACCGACATTCTCGACTCCTCGGTTACGAATCCGAATCGCTCCACTGCTGCCAAGAATTGTCTAGAAGTTCTTCATAACTCTGAGTATCGAATTTCGATTACTAAAGATGCCCTTTTGAATCAACGGATTAAGGATGCGAGGGCTTGGATGAGCGCCTCGTTGGTTTACCATTACGATTGCTGGTCAGCTCTCAAATACGCCAACGATACTCAATTGGTGAATCAAACGATGTCGTTTCTCGATTCCCTGATCGGGATGTCCAGCAATGTGCTGAGCTTGATCGTCGCTTACGACGTTTTCGGTAACGATACGGCCTCGTGGAGGCAGCCGGAGACGGAGCGTGATGGGTTTTGGGAAGGGAGTGGTGGTTCCGGTGGATCTGAGTCAGGGTTTAGTGGTGGATTTCCGTCGAAATTGACGGCGGATGTGACTGTTTCTAAGGACGGGAGTGACTATAAGACGGTGCAGGACGCCGTTAACGCCGCGCCCGATAATGCGGCAGCGCGAAGGTTTGTGATTCATATAAAGGAAGGGGTTTATGAAGAGATTGTTAGGGTTCCGATTGAGAAGAAGAATGTTGTGTTTTTGGGTGATGGGATGGGTAAAACGGTAATTACAGGGTCCTTGCATGTGGGTCAGATTGGGATTTCAACTGCCAATACAGCTACTGTTGGTGAGTTTGAATATCTAATTTTTGAAATTTATGAATTCTTGTTTAATGGTAGTTTCGTGCAATTTTAGAAAAATACTTACCTCCTGATCGGTTAAAAGAGCTCACTCGATAGGAGGAAGTCCTCCTGATCGGTCAAAAACCTGTTGTTCTACATCAAGGGTGGACAAACTCGGGCTTTCCAACCCGAATTACACAAATTTAGGACTAAAGAAACACTTCTACCAGTGGGGAGAATTTGACTTGAGCTCATTTTTTGCGGTTTTTAAACTGAATTATTTGAACCCATTTGAGATATAATTGATGGTAAATTGTTGGATTTGGTTATGAGTTTTGAACTTTTGATTAATTTTTGTCAATTCTTTGTTTGTAGGAGTTCTTGGAGATGGATTTATGGCTAGTGGCCTCACTATTGAAAACACTGCTGGCCCAGATGCTCACCAAGCTGTGGCCTTTAGATCACTCAGTGATCTCTCTGTTATACAAAACTGTGAATTTTTGGGCAATCAAGACACTCTCTATGCTCACTCGCTCCGCCAATTCTACAAATCTTGCCGCATTCAAGGCAATGTGGATTTCATTTTCGGTAATTCAGCTTCCATTTTCCAAGACTGTGAGATCTTGGTTCGTCCTCGGCAACTCAAGCCTGAGAAGGGAGAGAACAATGCCATCACTGCTCAAGGCAGAACTGATCCTGCACAATCGACTGGTTTCGTCTTCAAGAATTGCTTGATTAATGGCACGGAGGAATACATGTCATTGTATTACAGCAAACCTCAAGTGCACAAGAACTTCTTGGGGAGGCCGTGGAAGGAGTATTCGAGGACGGTTTTCATACATTGTAATCTCGAAGCGCTCGTTTCTCCACTGGGATGGATGCCGTGGAGTGGTGATTTTGCTCTGAAGACTCTCTTCTACGGAGAGTTTGAGAATTCCGGGACAGGTTCAAAGCTGTCTCAGAGAGTAAGTTGGAGTAATCAGATTCCAGCAGAACATGTTTTTAGTTATTCTGTAAAGAATTTCATTCAAGGGAATGAATGGATTCCATCATCAGAATCAGATAATCAACCTAAAAAGCTAGACAGAAAAAGCAAAGTTTTCAAATTAGATTAGTTTTTACAGATTCCTTTGTAAATTACAGAGTTCTCTTTGGAACTGCAAATTAATTACTAGTTAACACTAAAAAGTTCGAAATGTTACAATATTCACCTATGTTCTTCACTCTTTTTGCTTTCTCTCTTGATTACTATTATTATTATAAAATATTGAATATTAAAGTCCATGGAAGAGCCAACCTTAGCATAACTCATCGTTAAGCATCAATATTTCATTTCATACACCACTATTTTATTTCAGGAGGTTGAAGGTTCGAGCAAAAAAATTCCCAAGAAGAAGGTCAAAGAATTAGGAAAGGAGTTAGTAGGTTGTAGAGAAGTGGGTTTTTCTCATAATTTGGGTCAATGAAGGTGGAAAATCTGTGGGCTCTTCAGAATGCTAAGGTTGATCAATTTCAAAGACTTGCAATAATTTTAAAGTTTCAATGAAGTCTAGAATAGTGTACAAATTGTCAATGTGTTTAGGTTTTTGGAACTCCCAATAATAACATGGTAAGTATTTGGGGAAAGAGATTTTAATTTTGTTGGGAACTAACTATACTAAAATATTCTATAAATGGGATTTTTTTTAATATAAAAAAAACGAAAAAAGAATTCAATGCAAGTTTAATAACAAACAATCTTCTTCTTGGAGCTCACTGGTCCTCTCTATTTTATTTTATTTTTTTAATAATTACTGCCCATCAGGTATTTATGAGAATTGGCAATCTTTTTTATTTATTTATAATTTTCTCTCCGTCAAAAGAGAAAATTTTCACTTTGATTACAATTTAGTTTGAAGTCTAGAAAACTGATATTATAAGATAACTCAACTAGATGAGTTATAATCAAGTTCTTTTATTTAAGTTAATATTTAATTATTTTTTGTTTATTGAACTTTTATTTATTTTATATATATTTTTAATGATTATGTGATACCTCTCTCTTTTTCAAATTTGGAATTATTAGATCTTCTTTCTTCACCGCCCTACTCTTCAAAGAGATAAGGAGACACATAAAGTGCTCTCAAGCCTAAGAAACATAAATTGTACCAGGTTAGTAATGTCATATCACCGTTATATTAAAATCTGGGCAATTACAGATTTAACATTTTTTTAATAATATTTGTAAAAATATAAGCTCTAAAAAAATATTTGTAAATATAGCAAATTTTGATCTAATGTATCATTGATAAACATTAAATTACATATTTTTACATTAAGTTTATCAATGACACACGTTAATAGCTAATTAACATACTAAAAATTGTTATATTTACAAATACTTTTTAGAGTTGTTATTTTTATAAATATTGCACCAAAATCCGCCACCCAATGAAATTTCCCTTAAAATCTCTAATAAAAATTTGGTGATTTTTTAAGGTTTCTAACGTTTGGATTTTTTTTTTAGAATATTATATTATTTTAAATTAATGACATAAATATTGTAAAAGTAAAAGTAATTCTAAAAATATTGCTGTTTTTAATGACTGGGACTTGAGTGGATGAAGTGGCGGCCAGGTGGAGCGCTAAATCGTCATTGTATGCGACGAGTTCTTTAAAAAGAACCAAAATCGCCTGCACAACAGACGCTTTTGTTTAAAAAAGTTCAAAAGCGTCCGTTGTACAGGCGATTTTGGTTCTTTTAAAGAACTCGTCTGCACAACTGGACGAGTTACATCCGAACTTAACTCCCCCAAAACGCTTCTTCCCTTCTTCTTCCTCATTTCGAATCCCTAATTCTCTCTCGCCTCCATCGCCCACCCTCAAAATCTCTCTTGTCTCCTGCGCGCCTCTCATCTCGCCGCTCTCCTCGCGGCCCAAGTAGCTCGATTGACGCAAAAGCTTCATTTTCCAGATGGGTTTCAACGACATTCGGGGGTTTCAACGCAAAAGCTTCGAAATTTAAGGTAACACTTGAATTTATAAAAAGAGCCATTTTTTATGGTTTTTTGGGGGGGTTTTGGTTGTAATCCGGAATTTGAAGTGAGACATTATCATTTCTAATACAATTATAAAAAATATAATTTGTAGTTTGTTCAAATTAAGAAAAATCTGATTGTGTACATGATTAGCAGTTAGAAATGGAGAAAATTTAGAAATTGGTTTAACTGTTTTGAGAAATTTCTTGGCAAGAGTCATTGGTAAGACGAAATTGCGTGAACCTGGTAGACCAAAAAGTACACGAATTCGAAATGAGATGGATTGGAGAGAACCAGGCACGAAGAATCAATGTGGCCTTTGCAAGCAAGAAGGTCATAATAGAAGAAAATGTCCTTCGAGACAAGTTGTTGCACCACCCTAGTTATGATGTAATTGTTAAAAATACTTGATAGTAGAATATAATTTGATGGTCTTTGTAATTTAAATTTCATAGTATTTGTAATTTGATTGTATTTGTAATCTAAATTTGAGTTATTAATGTATTTTATTATATTAATCTTGATAGTTATACATGTCTTTTATTAAATTTGAAGGATATGGATCCAGGCCACAGGATGAGTCTGTTTTACACTTACAGGCCACACATCGCTCACGATTGGTTTGGGATAATGAGGTCAGGCGAGCCTCCATTGTAGACGTAGGGAGGGTGTTATTGGACCTATACATCCTCGTATCGTGCCACATCTACGAGCGTCCAGGTTTTTATGGTGTGGCCACTTTAGGTTTCATACGCTTGGATTGGAGTCTCGATCACCGCATTAGTGGAGAGGTGGCGCCCGAGACTCACACATTCCACTTACCAGGTGGGAGAGTGCACCATCACACTACAGACGTTGCGGTCCAGTTTGGTCTCCCAGTAGATGGAGAGCCTGTGACTGGCAGAGCGCGTCTTAACTGGGTGGCGTTATGCGAGCGTTTATTGGGGGTCGTACCACCTCCTCAGCATTTACGTGGAGCCAGGCTTAGTTTGACATGGCTATCTGCGACATTCAGGAGTTTGCCACGTCATGCAGACGATGTGACCATTGCTAGATATGCACGTGCTTACATCTTGGAGCTGATCGGTGGATTCCTGTTTGCTGACAAATCTAATACGTTAGTGCATCTTATGTTTCTACAATTATTAGAGGATTTTGAGGTCACGGAGGATCGAGTTAGGGGGTCGACATGTTTGGCATGGCTATATAGACAGGATGTGCCGCGCCTCATTTTTGGATGCTTCGGACATTGCCTGGCCCACTCGTCTTACTTCCAGGTTTGGGCATGGGATCGTTTTCCTACTATAGCCCCTCGGCGTACTCACGCTCGCGATCATGAGTTAGTTGGTCGTCCTGCAGGCTCTCGGTATGTATAGTTGTTTTAGAAGTTCTATTTGTTTTTATATATCTCAAACACTTAACTTGGTATTTTTCTCGTAGATGGACGGATGATTTCTGCGTCACCGCTCTTCCCACTCATGTTTTGGTCCAAGATCGATACATGTTTGATCTTCTCTTGCCGGAAGCGGGTAAGTCACAAGTTTAAACTTATACATTAATGTTTATCAACACTTTTTATTCTAAGTGACGATCACCTTTTGATTATGTAGGTCATTTGGGAGCCATATACCACTATCTTGGACCGGTCTTCCTGCATGTTGTCGTAACGGTCCAGGATAGTTGGCTGCGAAGCTCCATTGATATGCTTCAAGATAGTCGAGTTCATTTTTCCATCTAGGGTCATGCGACGTTTGGCCTCATACAGGTCGTGCCAGAACCATGTAACACTAACCCAGGAGGTTTGCACGCTATGGATCTTCGGACTCGTGTCGTAGATTGGAGGAGTGAACATTTTCACTATGTTGAGGAGTGGTTATCTCGTCGGGATCATCTTCTGAGGTGATCCAGTTGATGGCGCCCGGATGTTGATGCGGGATATATGGCATGGTATAATACTATCACCCGACGATATTTGACGCATCAGGGGACAGCTATTGGCTCCATGGTAATGATTTTATTATTTCTTTTACACTAATGTAATTCAACATATCACTAATGTCTCGTATTTTTATCTTAGGCGTCTGGATTTACACGCATTCGAGCTGTGACGGACATTGGTGAGATCCCTGAAATATGTGATGAATATTTGGCCATGGTTGATGAGATGCAACAATTATATAGAGTGCCAAATGCACCGGTTGTGCCAAGGGTAAGACGACGTACTGAAGAAAACCCCCACATGCCTGATGACATTGAGCGGGAGTATGACATGATGCCAGGTGGTACTCCACCCCGTTCTCCATCACCGACTCCCGCTTCAGGACCCTCTTCACCCATTTTCATACCGACTCCGGGATCTCACATTATTAGGGGCGGTTATGATCATGAGGCAGAATCTTCCGCGGGACCTTCCACAGTTTGAGCTCCTCGAGGAAGCCAACAACAGAGGCGCCCACAGCAAAGACGAAACCCAACTCGAAATAGAAGACCTCCCTCCTGCGGCACTCATTAGCTTATTTAGATGATTTTTGTTTTTTTACATAACACATTCATACATTATTGTGTTCAAATTACATTATTTAGTTTTATTATGATCACATTATTTTTAGTTTATAACATTATATATATGTTAGCTATTTTGTTCAAATTAAATTACATTGCTTTTATGTTAGTTATTTTGTTCTTAACTTTGTATATATATTGCTTTAACAAATTACATTACTTTGTACGCTTGAAAAAAATTGCCAAAAACGGAAATTGTCATGAAATTAGAGAAACTCTGCCTTTAAAATGCCTCTGGTCAAAAACGTCATTGAGCGGACGTTTTAAAAAACGCTCCGGTAAAAAAGCGTCAGTTCAGCCAGGCGTTTTAAAAAACGCTCTGGTCTAAAAGCGTCATTGAACCAGGCGTTTTACAAAAACCCTCTGGTCTAAAACGCGTGCATTGAGCCAGGCGTTTTTAGGCCAAGAAGGAAAAAGCGTGCGTTCACCAGGCGATTTAAGACAAAAAGGTAAAAAGCCTACATTGAACGGCGTTTTCACCGGATTTTAAAACGCCTGTTCAACCCAGGCGTTTTGTACATGTGGCGATAAAAAATCGCTGCTTCACAGACGATTTATGTTGACTGGGCCCTAAATCGTCTGTTCAACAGACGCCTTACCTTAGTTTTGGAAATAATTTCACTCCCCCCATATTTTAGGAATTATTTTTTTAAATAACAATATTTCTGAAGAAACCCCTCTAACGTTGGGCATCAAAGATTTCTTCAATTCTTTTTGTTTGTCTATCTATATCTTCTAGAACATATTTTTATTTAGTTTTGTTAGTTTTAGTATGAATTGCTAATTTACTTTTCTTAGGGAATTGATGTAGCTATATGGTTTGATCTAGTTTCGAATAGTACAATTTAATTATTCTATTTTCTTATAAGCCTAATTTGTGTAATCTATTAGTCATAGATTAATTGATTTTAGTTTTGAAATCTGACACTCATGAGATATGGTTATTGAATAGATCTTAAGAACATAACTAAGAAATTAGAGTTGGGAAACTTGATTTTGTCTTAGAAGTCTAAAAAAAACTTGCGAT
The DNA here is from genome assembly GCA_028015215.1 of Gynostemma pentaphyllum. Classification (NCBI taxonomy): domain Eukaryota; kingdom Viridiplantae; phylum Streptophyta; class Magnoliopsida; order Cucurbitales; family Cucurbitaceae; genus Gynostemma; species Gynostemma pentaphyllum. The sequence goes on along the minus strand of CM051355.1, from coordinate 67,082,033 downwards.
TAATACATTTCTAATTACTGAAATTTTGAATAATGATATTGGTTTTTTAATTTGAAGTGAACCTTAATTTGACGCTCAGGAGAGGTAATTAAGAATTTATGTGTTCTTGACTTATAGAGTGTTACTTTTGTTATTCTTGAGTGGATTAATATTTTATTCTATAAACTAGAATAGTGAAATGATTTTTTAAGGTTCGTCTCCATTTGTTTTTTCTAATTTGTTTGGTTACTTAATTTTATTAGTTTAATAGAATATCATTCAATATTGATTTCTAGATAAAGTTTGATTAATAATAAAATAGTGCTTAGGTAATAATTAAAATTATAATCGTAAAACTTGACCTCGTACGTTTACGAATATTTGCTGGACTGCGAAAAAATTCCCACGTCGATTAAGAGAATGGATGATCATGAGAATTTTAAAGAGAGGGGAACATTCTCCATATATTGGTATGAGACCTTTAGGATAAAACAAAAAATAAGTCATACGGGTCTAGGCTCAAAATAGACAAAATCATATTAATGTGGAGTTTGGAGAGGTCCGTTGTCCCTTGACAATATTTTGATCAACAATCTAAATATTCTATTTATATATGATGGTTTTCCAGTGCGAAAGAGATTATTAAAAACATTGGTTTTCAAGTGGGGTGTGGGAGAAAGAAAAATGGGATCCATTAGACAAAACACAAATATAAGAAAATAAGCCTCACCGCATCAAGTGCTCATTAGGGTGTATAATGGATTGTTGCCCATACTCCCAATATAATACTTGCTTTGCTTTCAAGCTATGACACCTAAGGCTTTATATGATTTTTAGGGTTATGACTGAGTTAGATGTCTTCATTTTCGTCCATACATTTTTCATCGTCTTTTGTAATTTTTATAAAAAAGAATTGACTTTAGTTTTTCCTTTTATAAAAGGAAAAACCTTAGAATAATTATAGCATATGATGAGAAAAAAAAAAGTATATGTGTAGTAATAAAGAAGGGCCATATTGAATATTACTTTTATTGAGTTTAAATCCGATAATTTTTAGATAATGTTTGATAGGAAAAGTTGTTAAATTTGAGTTTACATAGTTTGAGTTTGTGAAGTACAGATTTATATAGCTGGTATCTGGATGTATTGGTTGGAGTATGAGTATAAGAAACCTAAGTTAAAATTAGCCTGTTTTGATAGATGAGTTTCAACATGAGTATTTTGTTGTTATATTCTTTTATGAGGGTTTAATATAATATTACTTTTTTACTGTTCAAAGCTCATGAGTTTTTCTGATAATAATTAAATCTACCTAATAAATATGTGTTAGGCTTATGAACTCCACCCCATCCCACACCTCCACCCAAACATCCATAGTTATGGTGTTTTAGTTTTTTTTTTTTTTGTCTTTTTAAAATATCATGAATTAGTCTCTAAACTTTCAAATATTATTTTTTGAAATAATTATAATTTTAAATTAAATACTAAATTTTCAAGAGAGATAATAATATCACTTATAGAAAAAGGAAAAAAAAAAATTGTTTAGGTCCTCTACACCAATTTTATTTTTATTAATAATAATTTAATAGATAAAATTTATTCGCATAAAGTATATTTGATAGAGTAGTAAAAGCACACTCCCAATAATCATGAAGGTGAGGGTTTGAATCCTTCTTCGTCAAAATCCACGCCTTTTTATCTAACAAAAAGAAAAAAAATAATTTATTCCAATACCAACATCCCATATATATTTTAATGATAATATTTTGTACATTAAATCCTTCATTGTTACTTTTAGTCAACTAAACTCCATTAAAGTGCTTGTCTTTTTTAAAGGTTTATAATCTTTTAGACATTGATCCTAAAGTGGAATTGTTAGATTTATGTTGGTCCATTATTAATGGTATCCTTTCTGATATTTGTGCACCACCAATTTATAAGCCAAATCTTTCTCATATAAGGGTTCCACTATAGAGAGAGTGTTGATGTTGGAGAAGCCACTTCCATGAGTTGCTCTCTTCTTTTTTCCCTTGAATGTTTTTTTATAATTATGAATAAGGCTATAATGGATTTTAAAAGAAATCAAAAGGCATGTTCTTTACACTATTTAACTTAATATTGTTAAGAATTTACTATGTTATTTTGTGATAAACTATTTGAGAAGTTCAAAAGTTAAATGTAAAAAATAATATTTGTTTTGTTTTTTTTTAATATTATTTATCTACTATTTAAATTCTAAAGAGAAAAATTATACCATTAAATAGTGAAAATTGAGATTAAATGTAAACAATAAGTTATAAGAAGGATATAATGGTCTATAAATATTTTTACAAGATATATTATAATTGTTTACATATTAAAAGTATAGTTCTGATCAAGTTAATTGGTTAATCCTCCTCTCATTTAGTTGTAGGTTTGATCCTCCTCTTCTCCTATTTATAATACAATATTTTAAAATATGTATACGTTATAAATTTTCGCATATGAGAAAATACCATTTTATCATTTTTTTAACATTGTTTCTTAATTATGTCTTACAGATGTAATATATATATATATATATATATATATATATATATATATATATATATATATATATATTACAATTATAGTGAACAAAGTAAAATTTAGTTATAGCCATATCATAGTAAAATTATAAATTTTAAGGTGAATTTCATTATTTTATTTTCGGGATTCACTCGTACAGGATTATCTTTTCGTATTTTTTTATTTTTAAAAATAGATGTTTTTTTTAATTCAATTACACACGGAAACGTAGATGTGGGTTTCTTTCACAATTATGGTCATGTGTGTAAGAATGTTAGATTTTTATGGCTATACATGAAAATAACCCTAAATTTTAAGGTTTTAACATGGTTATTTTTGCAGCTAGTCCATTCTTATTGCCTTTCTATTATTGGGTTGATTGGAGCCTTTTAAATTATGGACCATCATGACCCAATCCAATTAGGGGAATATGATTATTGGACCGAATAAAACCTGCAATATTAAGATTTCTTTGGACCTTTATTTTAGGGAAACATTGAATTATATCCCAAGACTTTATAGATTTATATCAATTTAAACTTTAAAATTTTATTTTATTTACTTAAACTTGAATGGTAATAAATGGTAAAATTGACTTAAAAAAATGGTACAATTAATGGAGTTATATGGTTATGTTGGAATGCTTTTTAGTTGAATAAAATCATTTTTTATGGATATTGATTTTTATGTTTGTGTTTTTTATTGTTAGATCAAAATTTTTTTTTTTTTGGTCAAATGTAAACTTTTTTTGTACTATTTAATTTTTTTTGACTGAAAGTCGGTGCTTTAGGATTGAGATTGAAAGTTTTTGAAATTAAGTTATATATATTTAATTACCTAAATCTATAAGTGATTTAATGACTAATTTTTAGGTAATTTTTTAGTTTAATTTCAATGAGTATTAATTACAAAATTGATAAAAATAAAAGTTACACATAATATAAGTTCTCGGTATAAATTATTTTTCTTAAGAAAATATCAAAAAGAATGGTAGAATTACATTTTTAAATAAAAAAATTGAAAAATAAAACAAATGGTAGAATGATATTTTTAATCTAAAAAAAACAAAAAAAAAGAGTCTTAATCATTAAATTGTAAAAGATTGAATCTAAAAAAAATGGTGGCATTTTGTAAAATAATATTGTTTTAATATACAATTCAAAAAATACATGTCATTAAGAAATTGAGTTGTTGAACCAAATAAGGCCTACTAGTTCTGGCCCAAACCCATTGCTAATATTAACAAGAAATGAATGCCTCGTATAGATGATTGGTTAGACAAAGCTGCCTAAATTTATAAAACAATTAAATTCTTTTATCTGACATTTTTTTTATAAGATATTATATTTTAGAGTCTCAAACCTTCGATTTTATGAGAAATTAGATGTCTAACTATTTAAACTGATGTTCATATTGGCTTTGTTTGACCTGTTTTAATAATATAAATGTTATCATATATTTATCATTATTAAAAACGAACACATAAACAAATGAACTCAGAAGTATTTTGATTTATAAATTAATTATAAAAGATTTTTTTTCTTCTAAAATTAGAATTGACTCAATAAATCAAAACAATGTAATCTATAAGAATAAATTTGGTTTCAATTCGTCGGTTTCATTTAATATTAACCAATTTTCTCTATCAAATTAAAAGTTCGAATATTCTCAATCGTATAATATATTAAAATAAAAAATTTGTTCCCATTTATACAAAAACAATCCAATCCCTCAAATCCCAAAGTTAAAAGAATAGAAGAAGCTTCTCTCTCGTCCCATTGTTTTTGGGCCAGTTGTTTTAGATTGGTGCCTCTAGTTTTGGTCTTTTAGTTGTCATTTGGGCCCACATTACTTTTAATATGAAATGATAATGATAACTGAAGAATGAAGATGCATCTTTGAAGCTTTGAAGCAAGCTATTGTTAGTGGTTTTAAGCTCGTGATTGATGTAATCAATGAAGTCCTTTTATTTATTTATTTTTCTTTTTTTTAGATGACATAAAATTTTTCTTTTCTAGTTTTATGTTTATAGCCTTTTTCTTTTTTAAGTAGAGAGTTCAATTTTGATGCTCATTCTCTTGCTAAAAGGGTTTTCAACTCTTGTAATTCTCGTTAATCTTCTTTAAAGTTTATCTTTAGAAAAAAAAAAATTCGGAGAAAAATATGACATTTTTTTTATTATTTTGATTGTGGGAATGTGAATAAGAGGTTGGAGAAGAAAAATAAATCCTATTATACGATATTGACAACGAAAACCTTCATAAATAATTAACCTTTTAATTATAATTATTCATTTCAATTTTAAATTAAGTAAAATATAAATTATTAAACAAAATTTTAGGAATAAATTCAATTTAACTTTATACAATTCATGGATCCAAACAATATAAAAAAAAAATTAATTTAACTTTATAAAACTCATGAATAAATATAATTTAACTTTATACAACTATCCTATTTTCTAACATTTCATTACTCTTAACCGAATGTCAAACCTACTTTCTTTACTTTATGGTTAACTTATACAAAATACCCTTAATTTATAGGCCTGTTTCAATTTTACCACAAACATTTTAAATGTTTTAGTTCTATTGATAATCTTTAAATTTATTTTAAAAATACACTTTGTTGGAGAAATTACATTATCAAAAATATAAATTGTTCAAGAAATTACATTTTTCTTAAAAAAAATACACTTAATCTTTTAATTTTTGTTAAACTTAATAAAAATTACACACGAAAGGAGTAATTTCTCCAACAAAAGGTATTTTTAAAATAAATTAAAAGATTGAAGGTAGAATTGTAATTTTTAAAATATTAATAGTAAAATTGAAATAAATCCCATAATTTTTAAGTATTTTATATAATTTAACCTTCTTAAAATGTGTACGGTAAGAGAAAGGGTTTATACATAAAATGGGACAAAATGGTTCACATTCACAATCGTAATAGATAGGGGTAGGGAATATTAAATTGTCCATAGTGCCATTGATCAGAATATTTTAAAGATGATGAAAAAAAAACAAAAAACAAAGAAAGTGAGGTAGAGATCATAAATGGTCCCTTTGGCTCTTGCATGTTGTCAATGGTTTGTTTGGACTATAATATTATTTTAAAATAAAATAAAAATAATAAAAAAAAATAAAAATAAAGAAAGTGAGTTAGATATCATAAATCCACCACGGTCCACGGGTCTGTGGGAGTCATCCATCATCACTCTTGGAGACCCGTGGCGGATTCATACAAGCCACTATTTCATTCTAAAACAAAAATAACATAAGAGAGTTATTGAAAATGCGTTATAAAAAAATAACATTTTAAATGAATAAACTTATATATTGTTCTTTGACCGTCTCGCTCACCCACGTGTTTGTACCGTTTGAGTATCGTTTCCCCTATATATCGACCATGTAATATCTAGATTTTCTTGAGTCTGAACATGTTCATATAATTTTTTTAAAAAAAATACTAAGAACATTAAAAAATATAGTAAATGTTGTTGTAAAATAATATTGACAATTCATAATGCTTACTAACATTGAATTTCGAGACACCCTTGAACAAGTATGACATCGTTACTCGGGATTGGTTGTTTTGCTCTGACAACATCTGCACAATATGAATCATAAGCAAATTGACATAAAAACTAAGTATACTAAGCATTAAATAGTACGATATTACCTTAAAGTTTACGATTTCAACTTCATGAATAATCGCCCTCATTCATCGTCACTCTGCACTATTGGAAGCCTCATGCAGTCTGCTTCCTTTTCGTCAAACTCTTCTACGTTGTTCTGGTAATTTCGCCCGAGCTCATATAGGCACTCTTCAATACTGACCATCATTTACTTATCCACATTTGCCTAGTGTTTGTCGTTTGTCATTGGTCAAATCAAGATTGAGTTCATCCTTAACACATTAGAATTCATGTTAGTGCAAATTATACAATAAATGGAAAGCACACGTATAAATAGAAGACTTATCTCAAGTTGATGTCTGATATCATTAAGAATCTGTGATGCCACTTTATCATACCTCATATGGCTCAGTGTCGTATGAGGCCACACACCAATATGTCGGTCTCAGTGATAAAATGTCTTGCGTTTTTGCCAACAACTCATTTGACTTCTTCAAGGATAAGCACATTTTTTTTACTAACCCCTACTTGATTTCTTTTTATGTAGTGGAAACTTCTTTGCATAACCTTGTTTTTGCACCGATGATTGAGACGGAACTTAAAATGACTTGTTATATTAAGAATAAAATAAAGCATAAATGATATTCACAAAATAAATAGACATTTTTACCATGGTCTGAAGAAGCTGCTGTCGAGGTCAATAAATGCCTAGATGAAGGTGAAAGAGGACGCGTCCGTGTACCAAGTTCAAGTTAGTCTTGCTTCGTATCAAGGTTATCTTGATTTGAACCTTGCACGGTATCAAGGTTATCTTAATCCGAAATTTGCACCGTATAAAGGTTGTTCATAAGGAAATAGGAATTCTAATTTGATTAGAAAATCAATTTATTTTCTTATAAATATGACCATTGAGTTGTCATATTTTTAAAAGACTCACTTTAAGTTCTAAGAGTTAAAATTTCATTTTTTCTCTACTAGAGCTTGTCGAAAAATGAAATTTTTTCTTCTTTTGTTCTTCCGGTTTGATTCTTCTATTGCGTAGTTAATACTTCCTTCAATTGGTATCAAAGCATTCATTAAATATGATGTTAATATTTATGATAGTTTTTAAAATATTAGGTGGGTACATTAAAAATCGTTTTTGATGTATGTTTGTATAATTATCGTATAAATTGTGAATGTTTGTGAAATTGATTGTTTAGCTATTCTTGGGCACTTAGGCTTTAAATTTAATTACAAAATTTATAAACCAAAAAATCAGGTATAGGATTAATTATATAATTAGTTACAAATCATTATATTCATCAAGAATTATGAAATCAAGAAAAGGGACAAGCTCTTTGGAAAATGATATTTTAAACTATTTATGTACGTATTTTTTTAAGGCCATCAACTTCTAGTTTTAGGTTTATTCATAATTTATCATAATATTAATGGATCCACATTAATTAATTTTTAATTAATAAACCAATATAATTCTGATGTGTAGTTAATACTTCCTTCACCACCTTGTTTCTAATCACGGCTAACTTTAAGACTCCTAAAAATCGAGGAAGAACTCAACGAAAAAGAGGGAAAATATCGCCACAAAAGTTAAAATTCTAGAGAAATTTTTTCTAGATAGATAAAGTACTGAGAAAAAAATTTGGACAAATGGAGAATTGGGTTTAAGGTTTAGAGTTTCAGGTTTTTTTTATACTGTAAACTCACTTGTTATGCGAGCCGTGTTTAACGAACATAGTGAGCACTACTGGGACATGCCCATATGATAACTTCTTGGTGATAAAAGCAGATTTAAGGTATTTTTTAATCTCTTATTGTCGTAAATACAATGCACATGTTCCATTTTTATTTATCTTTATGCTTATAACTTCATTATATCTTGTAGCCACTTGTTGAATCAATTAAAACACTTGCTGAGACAATCAGTAGAATAGTTGTTCATTGTTTATATTATAGGAGGGGATACTTTTGGCAAAGGTTTTTGTCTGAATGCATAACTCATTGTTCTTAATGTGTTTCACAACCGCGAACACATCCTCACTCAACACATCTTGCGCATCCTCACTCAGGTATTTTTTAACACTTGTTTTGGAAGCAGTGTTTCTAAACGTAATGAACACTACTAAGACATGCCTATATGATAACTTCTTGGTTACAAAAGTAGATTTAAGGTTAGTTATTTTATATCTTGTTGTTGTAAATATAGTGTTTGTGTTCTATTTTTATCTTTCATCATGCTTATAACTTCATTATTTCTTGTAGCCATTCGTTGAATCAATTAAAACTCTTGCTGGGACAATCAATAAAATAGTGTTCATTATTTGTATTATAGGAGGGGTTGCTCTTGGCAAGAGTCTTTGTCTTCATGCATAACTCATTATTTTTTATGTGTTTCACAACCCCTAACACATCCTTACTCAACACATCTCGTGCATCCTCACTCAGATTTTTTTATACACTTTGCACTCACTTGTTTTGCAAGCCGTGTTTTTAAATGTAGTGAGCACTACCGGGACATGCTCATATGATAACATCTTGGTTACAGAAGCATATTTAAGGTAGTTTGTTTATCTCTTGTTGTCATAAATATAGTGCTTGTGTTTTATTTTTATCTATCTTTATGCTTATAACTTCATTATTTATTGTAATCACTCATTGAATCAATTAAAACTCTTACTGAGACAATCGACAGAATATTTATTCATTGTTTATATTATAGGAGGGGATGCCCTTATCAAGAGTCTTTGTCTCAATGTGTAGCTCACTATTTTTGATGTGTTTCCCAACTTCTAACATATCCTCACTCAACATATCTTATGCGTTCTCACTTAGGTTTTTTTACACTGTGCACTCATTGTTTTACAAGCCTTGTTTAACAAACGTAGTGAGCACTAATGAGATATGCCCATCTGATAACTTATTGGTTATAAAAGTAGATTTAAGGTTAGTTCTTCTATCTTTTGTTGTAGTAAATACAATGCATGTGTCTATTTTTACCTATCCTTATGCTTATAACTTCATTATTTCTTACAGCCACTCGTTGAATCAATTAAAATTTTTGCTAAAAAAACTAGTAGAATAATTGTTAATTGTTTGTATTATAGGAGGGAATGCCCATGGCAGGGGTCTTTATCTGAATGTGCAACTCATTGTTCTAGATGTGTTTCCCAACAACGAATACATTCTCACTCAACACATCTTGTCTAACTAAACCTCAACAACTAACTCAATCACATGAACTATCTCAATCATATATGTACATCCGGCTCATGTGGTTGGTTAGTTTAAGTACCGAGGACAAGTCAATCTGCAGGAACAATTTTATATTACTGCAACCTCTAATTCTCATATTCAAAATCAAAGAGTCATTTATTTTCATATAAGCCTCATAAACCAACTCAAGGCCTGTGGGCTAGCCATAGCCCGACCCATAAGTCAATGTTTGATGGGTTAGTCTGGGCCGGTCTATATATCTTTGGCCCGGATATGGATCACATATTTGGTGTATGAGTAAAAGCGAGGCCAACACAATGCTCGGCTCGAGGCCTGTTCATAAAAATTTTAAAATTATGGTTGTATAATATGTAATATCAATATATATTTCATAGATTTTAAATATTATTTTTAAATTATATAATATTTAAAATTTATATTAATGAAATTATTACTTTATTTCATTAACTTTTCTTCCATTTTTATCTTATAACTTTTAAAGTTTAGTTTCAAGTTTTAATGAATTGAAAATAATCTAACTAGGTACAAAAATATTATATAATATTTAAAATTTATATTAATGATTTCACATGAAGTGTTTATGCATTTGGAAAAAACCATAGGGTCTTATTTGCATTTTACTCTTTTTTTTTTTTTTTTAATTTTCAATCTATATATATTTTAGAGGGACATAATATAATCATTTACAGAACCAGACTCTTCATTAATAAAAGAGTAGTCTGCTTGGAGGGCGATGATAAATTTTTCACAGTTGAAAGAACTTGAACCTTCCTTACCAAGTAATTATGGCGGTGAAGTTTAGTTGGAGCTCTATAGTTTAGGACAAGGTGTGTGACAAGATTTGATGGCACAGTGGTTGGGTGTGCTGTCATTACAGTAACAGGCATTAGGGTACTAGTGCTAGAGCTTTCACTTTGATTAGCTATAGTGGTTGGGTTTCTTGAAAATGAAAGAAGGAAGAAACAGTAGCAAAAGGGGCTCTGATACAACTAAAAGAGGCTAAAATGATCCTGGAGGCTTTAAAGAAATGAGATCCATAAAGTTAAGCCGTACTACATGTCTGTATAATAAATAATATTATAAAATGGCAGATCATTAGATATATAATGAAAGAGTCTTAGTGAGCTTGAGTATCGAATATTTTCTCCTACCCAACTCGTCCCTCATAATCTAATATTTACCTCTTTTTCTTGTCTTCAATGGCTGTTAGTTCTAAATACTTTTTCAACCCACTATTGCACTACATTGCTAGTGCTGTTTTTTATATTTTATCATTAATGTTCAATATTTTTTTCCTTCTTCAAGTGATTCCACGTATGACTCGACCTCGTCTTGAGGATAAATGTTCCATACTTAATGGTCAATTTTTTCTTGGTGGATTCTGTATGATAGGAATTGTTGCCCTTGTCATTTTTTTGTATATACTTGCTCGGAGAAGAAAAGTTTAAAGAAATCCAAACGAAGCAAGAAAGTGACGAGTTTGCAATAAGAAAATAATTAAAGAAATTTTAGTATCGTTTATGGCTCAGGACTATTATTAGTCATTTATTCACTAAAGTGGGTGAATGAATTATTACTTTATACCATGGTTCCTAACACTCTATTCTTTTTTTGTTTCACTCTTGTATCTCGTGGGACTATAATAAGTTTTGTCCCATGTATCACCGAAATAGATTTATACTTAACCTTAGCATTAGATATTACCAAATTTACTAATAGAATCATTTTTGTATGTGTTATTTGTATTACTGGAATCTTCTCTACATTTTTAATAGAGTACATAGACAAAGAACTTATTCCCTCAGAAAGAGGGGAGAGTGAGACATGAGAGACAAAAATTGTAAATCAAATCACACTATGAGTTAATGAAGCTGGAAGGCTGGAGCGGGATGCAGAAATACTAGACCAAGAGAGACAAATACGGGCTTACGAACGCGAAAGAGCTCTCTTGGGAAATGTCACACGTCTGAATCCATATCATGTCCTTGCTTTAGATTAATGACAACTATTTGAACTCGAAGTATGGATCAAATTGATTTCATTTGAAGTCAACTTTTATGAATTTGACACTTTTTATCATTAGTTTTTTTTAAGGTACTTTTTATTTTGTATTTTAACCAATTAATTTCAATCAAGGATTTGAAAATTCAATCTTGTTTCTCTTGAAGTAGATTTAAGGTTAGTTATTTTATCTTTTGTTGTCGTAAATACAATGCTTGTGTCTATTTTTATATATCTTTATACTTATAACTTCATTATTTCTTGCAGCCACTCGTTGAATCAATTAAAACTTTTGCTAAAACAATTAGTAAAATAATTGTTAATTGTTTGTATTATAGGAGGGAATGCCCATGGCAGGGGTCTTTATCCGAATGCGTGACTCACTATTCTATATGTGTTTCCCAACAACGAATACATCCTCACTCAACACATTTTGTCCAACTAAACCTAAACAACTAACTCAGTCACATGGACAATCTCAATCACATATGTACTTCCGGTCTCTTGTGGTTGGTTAGTTTAAGTACCATGGACAAGTAAATCCACATGAACAATTTTATCTTCCAACAACCTCTAATTCTCATATTCATAATTGAAGAGTCATCTACTTGCATATAAGCCTCATCAACAAGCCCAAGGCCCATGGGCCAGCCATAACCCGACCAATAAGTCAATGTTTGATAGGTTAGACCCGGCCAATCTGTATATCATTGGTATGGATATGGATCACATATTTGGTGTATGGGCAAAGACCAGGCCAAACACAATTCCCTTTACTTCATTAACTTTTCCTCCATTTTTAATATCAATGGTAGTATAATATGTAATATCAATATTATATTTAAATTATATAATATTTAAAATTTATATGAATGAAATCATTACTTTACTTCATTAACTTTTCCTCCATTTTTATCTTATGACTTTTAAAGTTTAGTTTCAAGTTTTAATGAAATGAAAATAATCTAACTAGGTACAAAAATATTACATAAAGCTATTTTTCATCAATTTTTTTTTCAAAAAAGGTAATTTTAAAAGTTTATAAATAAAACGAATTTAAACGACAGTTTAATATTCAAATTATTTTGTAAAAAGGTAAAACGGGTTCGGTTAGGCATAATCTAATGACCCGACTCAAACTTTACCCAATAGGCAAAGTCGGTGGGTTGGACTCGAGATTACTCTTTTAAGTTAGGGTTTGGCTTAGGCCCAACCCGCTTAGTGACCAAGCTCGACGAGCCTTGCCTAAAACCCATTAATGTAGCTTACTCGTATGTGCTATTATAGAATATCATTTTTATTGTAAAGACCCGATCCTAAACTAGCCTTGGTTGCGAGTACGCGTAGAATGAACAATTAAAACCATTAAGAAAACAAATATAGAACAAGTGAATTTAAATTAAGAAAAACATTTCACCTGATAAACAATTCTCGCCGAAGCCATATGTATGCAACCAGGGGTGCGTATCCGGTTTTCGAAAAAAAAAAGTAGATGCAATCATTGGGCATATCACCTCAGTTTTCAAAAAGAAAATGATTTGTATTTTAAAAGGAATACAAAACGAGATATGCAGCTAAACCAACGAGATATATATATCATACAAAAACTTAAACATATATTCAAATAGTTCTTCACTTTTATCAACATCCCTTAATACATATCTAAAATATACATTCCACGAATCGATCTAGCAAATTTCTAAATGTTTTCTTGTGGGCGTTTCTAGCCTCAACTTTCACTTCTGAACAAATATTGATATCTCCAGCGCGCCCTCAAATTCTACTTGCAACTGAAATTGTTAGGTGTAGGCACTATGAGTATATCGACTTAGTGAAAAGGAAAGGAAACAACGGTAATTCTATGAAAAAGTTAACATTTGATTTGTGTCCAAACCTTGTCCAAAACATACTCCCTAATTACCACCATTCACTACTAGTCAATCATTCAAAGTAAATGAAACAAAGTTCTTGTAACTTTACACTTGATTTCATCGTAGTATTTGAGTCGAGTACTCAAGGCACTAGCTTCCCTGGAAAGTCTTTGCCTTCATTAGAGAAGCTACCTTCTATTGTATAACTCGTCCCTAAACAAGACGAATACACAAACTCAATTTAAAGACATCGATGAAACAACTAAGTTAACCTCCACCACGCATTTCAACGATATAAGCTTACTTCTTGCATAATAAAAGAAACATACAGACGTCATTCATTAAATCTAAGTCAAATTATTCTTGTTGTCACCATCACATACTTACACTGTCTTATTACCCTTCATGCCTTACCTTTAGTTCTCATTTTTCACTGAGAACTGCATACATTGCTATGTGTGCTTACCCCACCACCTGTTCACAAAGAACATCTAGTTTACACAGAACTTTTACATTTATTTTACATTGAATTTTTACATTTAGTTCAGATAGAACATTTACATTTAGTTCACACATAACTTTTCATATCCAGATCTCAGGATCTACACCATCGTTTTCTTTTACATCTCATACATTTCCACAAGCATACACATACAAATGAAAGTCTACATGAATGACATAAGGTATTGAAACAATCAAGAACTATACAAGTTTGCTTAAAATGATGTTCCTCAAACCATCTAAGAACACACAATAACATTTCAAGAATTACCAACACAATTTGAACTTCCATTAAGAACCCACATCCTTAAGAACAACCAAATCAAGCATTTAAAAGCATAAACAAGGAACACATTCAACCTTGAATAAGTCTAACAAAGATCCTTAATGAGCATCCATATCATCACCTCTTCGTCATTCATGGTTACCCTACCAAACCAAAATTACTTTCATAACTACAAGAAAAATTGCAATTGGAGTCCCGGGTATAGCGACGAAATGCGCCTCTAAATGAAAATAGCGACGAATTTAGAGACGAAAAAGTGGATCGCCAAAAAAGGCGCCGCTCGAGAAAAATAGCGATGTATTTTGTCGCTAATAGCGACAAAAAATTAATAGGACGCTATGAAACTGTTGACTATTGAGCGACGAACTTGGTCGCTGAAAATATAGACTAAATAACTTATTATGTCTCTATGTTAAAGACTCATTGTGTCGCTAAAATTAGCGACGAAATTTCTCTATAATTAGAGGCGAATTGCATCTCTAAAATAGAGACGCATTAGTTCTCTAATAAAGTCAACTAATTGACTTTAGCGACGCATTTCATCTCTAACATTTTTTTTTTTAAAAAATTAATAAAATATATAGAGACACATTTCGTCGCTAATTTTTCAAATTTAAAAAAAAATAATTTTTAATAATTAATTTTAAATAAAATTAATTATTAAAAACGGGGTGCACGTCGCCACCTGAGAACGGGGTGCACGTCGCTTCGATGTAGACATCTACGAAAAAATTAACATACAAATAAAATAAATAAATAACAAACATTGAATTAAAAATAGTAACATACTATTGAATTAAAAATTAAGAAATTACATAGAAATTACTTAATTAATTAAACAATATTACACTAATTTTACCAATTCAATTAAACTAATTAATATTAATAATAACATTAAATTCATTAATTTCATTAATTTCATTAATTTTACAAATTAATTAATCAATTAAGTAAACATATAAATTTACGTACTTTTTTTTTAACTAAATACACAACAAAACATAACAATTAACCCTAATTTGTACAAATTAACAATAAACACATATAAACAAATTACTCAATTAATTAAGCATTAATTTAATTAAATCTATATATGAACAATAAACATACTATAATAAAAAAAAATGAACATACTAATTAACAATAACATACAATTCAATTAAACTAATTTTACCAATTCAATTAAATTAATTAACAACACTACACTAATTTTACCAATTCAATTAAAATAATTAATATTAATAATAACATTAAACTCATTAATTTTACAAATTAATCAATTAACATTCAAATTAGTAAATTAATTAAACATATAAATTTACATACTTTTTACAAATTAACAGTTAACATATATAAAATAAATATATTACTTAATTAATTAAACATTAATTTAATTAAATCTAAATATGGACAATGAACATACTAATAAAAAAAGTAAACATACTAATTAACAATAAATAAACAAATTTTACCAATTACCAATTAGCATTAAGTAAACTAATTTTACCAATTCAATTAAGCTAATTAACATTAACAAAAAAAATTAAACTAATTAATTTTACAAATTAACATACAAATTAATGAAACTAATAACATACAATTTACATAAATAATTATAAATTACTTAATTAATTAAACATTAATTTAATTAAATCTAAATTTAAACAATAAACATACTAATGAAATTAAACAAATTACCAATTAAATTAAACTAATTACCATTAACAATAACATTAAACTAATTAATTTTACCAATTAATATAAACTAATTAACAATAACATTAAACTAAGTAAACTAATTAAACTAATTTTACAAATTAAAATTAAACTAATTAACAACAACATTAAACTAATTAATATTTACCAATTAACATTAAACTAATTTTACCAATTAACATACAAATTAATTAAACATAGAAATTTACATATTTTTTTTTTTATCTAAATACACTAAAAACATAACAATGAACATACAATTTATATATAATTAACAATTAACAATTAAATTACATATATACATTAACAATTAACAATAAGAATAACATTAAACTAATTAAACACTAAGAACATAACAATTAACACACAATTCAATTTCATGCTAATTTGAATAAAAAAATTTGAGAGAAATCACTTTTGATTGAAGCTTTGATGGGGGGCAGTGGAGGCAGTGAGGGAAGGAGGACGGCGGGGGAAAGTGGGGGAGGGAGAGCGTTTGGGGAAGAGAGAACATTTGGGGAGGGAGGCAGTGGGGGGAGGGAGAGAGTCCGACGACGTGGTGACGGAACGTCTGGCGGCGTGGTGGCGGAATATCCGGCGGTGTGGTGGCGGAGAGGGTTTGGGGAAGGAGGGAGGGATACATGGGAGGGAGGGAAAATAATAGGAGAAAAGAAAAGTGAAGGGGTGAAGGGTCTTCTGACCCCTTTTTATTTTATTTTAGAGACGAAATAGGTCGCTGATAGAAATGAATGGACGCCAACTGGACACGGATTTTAATAACACGCGTCATTAATTTTCATTTAGCGACGAATTTAGTCTCTAAAAAAATTCAATAACCGCCATAATTTTCAGATTATATTTGAAAATTGATGAAAATTTTAAAAAACGAGCCTTTATATTTGAAAATTTTCATTTAGCGATGAAATGTGTCTCTATATTTGAAAATATCCGTTCAAACATTTGATCTCTTCAATAGCGACGAAATATATCGCTATCTAGTGAATATTCTGGAATTCTATTACCCTTTAGCGACTAAATGTGTCTCTATAATATGAATATTTTAGAATTTTTAAAACCTATTAGCGACGAAATGTGTCTCTATATTATGAATATTTTAGAATTTTTAAACTGTTAGCGACGAAATGTGTCTCTATAAGTTGAATATTTTAGAATTTTTGAAACCTATTAGCGACGAAATGTGTCTCTATAAGTTGAATATTCTAGAATTTTTGAAACCTATTAGTGACGAAATGTGTCTCTATTTGATGAATATTTTGGAATTTTTATTTCCCATTAGCGACAAATTGTGTCTTTATTTTCATATTTAGAGACGAAATATATCGCTATTTACAAGGTTTTTTTTTTTCATTTTTTTTGTTCCCTTACAAGTTTAACAATTCATTAACAATTTAAACATCATCTTCAAATTCATCGGTGTTGGATTTAGAGCTGTTATCCTCAATGTCTTCTTCTTCGTCCTCAGAAGATTTAGGAGATGAATCATCAATAAAAGGGAGATGAATATATAAGCCGTCGGGATCAAACAATGTTTTTGTTACGTCATTTAACGGTTGAGCAGTTTCAGAGTTTATTCCTTCATATATTTCACGACTGTGCATTTCTTCTTCTTGGAAAGCTACAAATTCCTCACTGTTTTTATCTGAAAGACTTTCATCAATGTGACACAACCGCACTTTGTAAACAACTAACCAATCATTGAATTGTCTAGAAGACGGATAAGGTAAAAAATATGTTTGAATCGCTTGTTGTGCCAATACAAATCGATCATTTGTGCGCATTTTCTTTTTCTTATTCACCTCTAAAATCAATAAATGTGGTATTTTTCGCATTCCACCTCGTCGAATCATCTCAAACCACGTACAGTTAAATAGTATGATACGCTTTACACTCCCTCCCACATACTCAAACTCGATAATTTCATCAATGACTCCAAAACAATCCTCTTCACTGTTTCCGAACACTTGACCCTTGATGCATACGTCGCTGCTATCTGTTGCTCTGTTTTGTGAATGAGATTTTGTTTGAAATTTGTAGTGCTTCCCTAAATAACCAGAGTATGAGTTGGCAGTTCTAACAGGTCCTTTTGCCAACATTATAATGTGATTGTTTGTAACTGGTATCATTGGCGAATCAACCTGCACGACAATTAACTTTGGTTGAAGAATAACATAATTGCATTTAAGATGAACAAATATAACACGTAATCATACTCACATAAGCATAAAACCATGAACGAGAGTCTCTGTCAATTATAATCCCCTCCGCGGTTGAGTTCAGTCCGGGATTTCTCGGTTGTACGAAAAACTCAACAAATAACCTATTCTTTAAAATAATATATTATCAACATGAAAATGAAGTAATATAACTCTAAACCATATTAAAATATTGGGGGAAAATTTCCCGCCCAAATTTAGCGATGAAATTTGTCTCTAATGAAAGCTAATTAGCGACGAAATGTGTCTCTAAAATTAATAAAAAAAATCATGTAAAATATAGACATATTTTGTCGCTAATATAGGGACAAATTGAGTCTCTATTCTGGTAGAAAGATTAACAACATGCTAATTAGCGACGAAATGTGTCTCTAAAATTAATTAAAAAAATCATGTAAAATAGAGACATATTTTGTCGCTAATATAGGGACAAATTGAGTCTCTATTCTGGCATAAAGATTAACAACATGCTAATTAGCGACGAAATGTGTCTCTAAAATTAATATAAAAAACATGTAAAATAGAGACATATTTTGTCGCTAATAATAGGGACAAATTCAGTCTCTAAAATTAATAAAAAAAAATAATGTAACATAGAGACATATTTGGTCGCTAATATAGGGACAAAATGAGTCTAAATAGCGACGAAATATGTCTCTAAAATTAAAAAAACAAATCATGTAAACATAGAGACACATTTCATCGCTATTATAGAGACAAAATGAGTCGCTATTATGGCGGGAAGCTTCGAGCCCATTCTTGAGGCAAAACATTAACGATGGACTTTTCTTAAGACGCTAAATAGAGATGGATTTCGTCGCTAAAAGTCAAACTTTCCATCAGCGATACAATTAAGAAACTACCTTGATGTACTGACTTGAGACATGAACGGTAAATTTAATCCATCTGTAAATATGAGTTTTCCACGTGAAGGATATATCACAGACATAGTTAAAGATAAACTAAATGGAAATAACTCATCTATAGTGAGGAGAATTCAACTATGAATCTATGGTGGAATCATTCATAGTTAGATAATAAGTAATTAACTGATTAAGAGTTAATCACTTAATTGACTAATTATTAACTTCATGATCTATAGGTATATCAGGTCCTTATGCTAGCCCAAATATCGTATTCGCAAAATCAAGTAATTAATTTGACTATTGAAGAAATAAACAATTTAAGTAAGTTAAGTTACTTAAATAGAAAATATTAATTATTTAAATATTGAGTATATTTAAATGGTAATTAATAGAAACATTATTAATTGTTTAAATAATAAGTTTATTTAAACACGAAATTAATAATGAAATATTATTAATTAAACATTATCAATTGTTTAAATATTTAGCATATTTAAATGGTAATTATTAATTGAAATACTATTAATTGGTAATTATTAATTGTTTAAATAATTAATTAATTTAAATTAAAAATAATAATTAAGTTAATATTATTAATTAATTAATGTGTTTATTTAATGGAAATTAATAATTAAAATATTTATAAATATTATTAATTTTTTAAATAATAATATTTTTTAAATGGAAATTAATAATTAAATATTGCTTGATGATATTTATTTGGGAGAAAATATTAATATTATTAATTATTTAAAAAAAAGTATTTATTTAAATGGTAATTGATAAATAAATTAATATTAAAGTTTATAATTAATTAAGTTGGACTTTTTTAATTTAAAAGAGAATTTTTAGCCCAATTGGATTAGTGAATTCAATTGAAAATGGCCTAAATAATTCAGTAAATAAATTATATTTATTAATTAATTTATATTGCTATTTTCGACCATACATGTATATTTTAGGAAGATAATTGTTTGAATTATATTCTACAAATATTTACATAGATTTTATTTACCCAAGATAAAGCAAATAAAGAAAAATAAAATTTTCCCTTTATAATAATGCTAATTTCCGCTATATGAGATAAAGGTGAGGGAAAAATCTTTTTTTCTTTTATATTTATCTCTATGGAATTTTCCTAATTTAATTAGACATTCCATTAGCCTATAAATAGGAGGATTGAGTTATTCAAAAATCACATCAATTCAATTCCTTAGATATTGAAGTTCTCTTCTTCCTCCTCCCTCACATAGCCGATTTTACCAATTTAAAATAGGAAGAATTATTCCTAATTTCTTCTAAAGTTCAATTCCACCATCTAGTTTTGCTTGTACGATTGAGATATAGCATACAAGATCCATTGATAAAAGAACTCTCCAACCGATTCTTTATAATTTACTCAATGTAAGTAAAGGCCTTAAATTTTTGAAAATAAGCATGAATCTACACGTCTTTATTCAATTTTGCATGATATTAAAGTAGATCTAACTCTTTCATGTTAATTAATTAGATTAATTAAAACCCACTTCTGCTGCGTGAACTCTGTAACATTTCTACCATCCTAGTTTTAGTACTTCTAATATTTAGTAGACATAACCCAACAACAAAAACATAAACTTAGTAATCCAAAGTAAAAAAGGTACTGCGTTAAATCAATCACATCCAAAGTCAAACATATACACCAACATCGAGTACAATTCATCCATAACCAAACTAACACGCTCAAGAATAAGCTCATTCTTGAACCTTAAACAAAGTAAGAATGGTAAAATACCACCATTAAACCAACACTTGCTATTTATATTCAAGCATAAAGAACTTAACTTTCATACAAAACACATATATGACATCTATTTAAACCAAGTGCAATATGTAAAAGAATAAAAAATTAACTTTCAACTCCACTACGAAGAAACCACTCTTACACGATTAGCTTAAAATATACGATAAAGGATAACTCATATATCTAAAGGTTATATTTGCACCTAAACTCATATTAACAATCACAAACATGTTTTGTAAACATAATATGTTTCCTCAAGAGAACCTAAGCTTAACCATTCATCATCAACTTCCTATTTCACTTAGAAATAGCTTGGTTCTCATACATAGAAGGTGAACTCTCAAGTTATTTCCATAAAAATGAAAAACATTACATAATCTCTTGACCTATCCAAGATAGACATTTATACACCTAATTCACTTTGTAAACACCTACATGGTGTATCAAGACTAAACAAGCACATAAACAATTCATGTACATAATAAAATAATTCCATTTTTTCTCTCTTCCTCCTATTAGAAACGTTAAACTTTAAGTTTAATTAAATTATTTAAGTAACTCCACCATACTAATGTAATCTCTTAAACCATACATCCTTTACTAATTAATTAAAATACTAAAGAAGGTATCTAACAATTGAGCTAGTCTTACCGTTTAACTACTTTCGAACCATTCACTTACTAATCATTTACTTTAACCTTAGTATAACTTTATCATGTTGATTTAGTGCAATTTTCAATTATTTGCTTAAAACCCGACAAACTCGTAATGTACATTAAACTTAAACCTTTTACTAACTTATTCAACCACCTCCTGGACACGCCCACACAGTAGCTTTCCCCAATTAAAATAGGCCATTCTTAATTAAGCCAAAAAGTTCATCACATCATGATCTATTTCGAAGAGAAGAGCCAACCTTAATGAAATGAACAAATTTAATTGGACTCTTCTTTTCTTTTTTCCTTTCAAAACTCTATTTCTTTTCTCAGATAAATTGTATGGGATTGAATAAAAAATGATTGCATACCGAACGACACTTAAATATGCATAAATATTCTAATTACCTTATATTAAACAATAGTTTTGAAACGTGTAAAAAATAAGGTTTTATTTGAAAAAATAGAGAAGTTACTTTTAGGTAAATATGTATCAATCAAATTATATATTGAAAAAAGAAAACCCACTTTTCTCTTTTTCATTTTCTATCCACTAATCAGCAAGAAAAAAATCATAAACAATCCTTCTTTTGGATTATTAGGAGAGTAAATAATTCATAGCTAGGAAACGGGATCCATATTTCTTCATGGGTTAGGCAGCAAATTGAAGAGATAAGGTTGAAAGTGGGATGGGATGGCCAATCAAATAATTACACTTATCATTTTAAAAATAATGAATGCAATTAGTTGATATATTCATTTGGTGGGTGACAGGTGGGCTTTCAAGTCCAGCTCCTAAAGCAAAATAAAGTATGTAAAAGAGAGTTTAATGATTGGGATCATCTCATGTTTTAAACAACTCATTTTTAAAAACTAAGTGGTCTAAAATATGTGTCTTTGAGTATGAATCTCCCACATTAAATTATTGTGCTAAAAACAACTATTTTTTATAATAGTATTTAATTAAATTGAGAGGGCGAGACTTCAATATTCAATCAATTACATGAAAAATAATATCAATACCTATTCAATTAAGTTTTGTTTATAGTTATTAAAAATTGAGTGAGTTTGAAGATCTATATCCCTTTTTTATGTCTTAGATTTGTATTTTTTTTTTTCTTTTTTCATATCTATACGAGATTTGATGATTGACGGTGTTGTGGAAATGAGTGTTCATAACTGCGGCGACGGTTAGGCAGAAAATCTGCCAGCTTTAGTTTATTTTATTTGATATATTTTTCAAATTTATATTATTCCATTTGATAATTATGTTATTTCTTTGAAAATTATCTTTTACTATTTATATTATATTTTTCGTTATTTATCTAGGGTTGCGTTTTTTATATAAACAAT
This sequence comes from Gynostemma pentaphyllum, assembly GCA_028015215.1. NCBI lineage: Eukaryota > Viridiplantae > Streptophyta > Magnoliopsida > Cucurbitales > Cucurbitaceae > Gynostemma > Gynostemma pentaphyllum. The sequence goes on along the minus strand of CM051355.1, from coordinate 67,059,366 downwards.
ATATTGAGATTAATAAGAAAAAAGAATACAATATAGTTTTCCGGCTTATATCGTTCTCCTCTCTCCCTCTTCTCATTTTCTCTTTAGCTTTATCCTATTATTTCAATTTTATCAATAACTAAAATAGATAGCTTTTATAGTTTAGTTGGGGGAGGTATGCCCATAGTTTTAGAAATAAATTAGTTATACTCAATAGAAATTTATGAAAACGTATACATTCTCCAAAAGAATTATCTCGACGTCTAACCAATCAAGAAAAAACTTTAGATATCTCACGTATCCATTCACACAAATAAAAAATTATTAAATAAAGAAGAAATTGAAAAGAAAAAAAAAACAATATTAGGAGCAAGGATGAGGCAAAAAAAAAAATCAGGGGGCAAAACTATATGGAGAGAGTAGTATAACCAGGTCAATACAATGATTATTTTAGTTAAGGGTAAAAGGTAAATAACACCCATATAGTTTTGGTCAAATACAAACACACATTTTATAGTTTGAAAATGAATATTTATACATCTATAGATTCAAAATTTTGCAAATTGACACCTCCCTGGTACGCCGTTGATTTTCTTTTAGCTACAACTTTTTCATTTAAACTTTGATTTAAATTATTCAAGATGTTATGAAATCCTCATTTTAAACTCTACATTATAGTCACTTAAAAACTTAGAAATCATCAGTATATAAAATAGTTATTATCATCAAAATATTCAATTGGGTTGAAGCCGTAAACACTTTTATATACTAATGATTTAGAAATTTTTAGTGACTACAACGTAGAGCTCGAAACGAAAATTTTGTAACATCTTAAATCATTCAAATTGGAGTTCTAACGAAAAAGTTATGACTAAAAGGAAATCAACGACGTAGATGAGAGAGGCCAATTTGCACAATTTTGAAACTATAGAGATATAAATATTAATTTTCAAACTACAGAGGGTGTGTTTGCATTTGACCAAAACCATATGAGTATTATTGGCATTTTTACCTTTTAATAAATTGCAAACCTACCATTTTTTTAAAAATGAATCAAAACTTTTTTTTATATTAAATTTATTTGGTTAATTTAATTACAAAAATAATTCATCTAGGTCGATTTGAAAGTTTTTAATTTAAAAATGATAGTCCATCATCTTATATTATATATTTTAATTAACTTTTTAATATATTTTCAATTTATTTTGAAATAGTATACCAAAAAAAAAAACATGTAATATTATAGTAGCTCTCTTTAATTTAATTTTTTTAAGTTTTAAAAAAATTTCAAAAGTGGGCAATATACATAAAAGGTGGCCTCGTCTCTGATTAACAGGGATGGAATGTGGTTAAATAATAGCAAAAAAAAAAAATTGACAGTAGAGTAGTAATTGTTATTATTTAATTTTCGTATTTGTGCAACTATTTAAAGGGGTAATTACTGAAATAACATATTTTTGCGTACTAATTACTGAAATGTCATAACTTTTCAAAAAATACTAAAATAGCATATAGTTCAATAAATTATTGAACTAAAAAAAATATAAATTTTAACGAATTAATTGAAAATAATAATAAAAAATGATCAAATAGTTCAATAAATAATTGACCTTGAACTTAAAAAACCAAAAAACAAACAAATTCGTTAAAATACCTATGAAAAATAGTTCAATAATTAATTGAATTATAGTTCAATAATTTATTAAATTATAATTATGTTATTTGAGTAATTTTTAAAAATTTCAAACATTTTAATAATTAGTATACAGATTTATTCTATTTGAGACAAATTCTTCTTTTTAAACTTAACTATAAAGTTATGCTTTTCTAATAATGGTACATGACAAGACATTTGAAATGAATGTCACAAAAATGAGAATGTTAAAAATGTGAAGCTTTTAAAAAATAAAATAAAATAATAAAACCTATTTATCAAATTAAATGGGTTTATTTATAACTTTTAAACTATAAGATATATATTTTCAATTGTATGAAATAATAGGAATGAAATTTTTTTCATTTATCCTCTTTATCCTCATTTTAATTTTAATAAGTAGTGATATTATAACTTGTATTAAATTTTGAGCAATTGACTTCCAATACTGAGATTATATTATTTATACGTGACAAAAAAATAAACCACTATTAATTAAAACATATCCAAATCTTAGAAAAATGATACACATGCTGAGTCATGCATGTGTACATATTTTGAAGTAGTGTTCATTCTTAGCCAAATTGCACTACAAAACAAACCCAACTTCTTCAGGGTTGGATCTACTTGTGTAAGGAATGGAACAATTGTCCATGGTTTTTTTTTAATTATAAAATTTATGTAACAATTTGAAAAAAAAATTATATAAAATATTCAACTTTTCGTACATTTTATCTATTTTACTCATTAATTTTTTAAAAATGGTTTTATAATTTTTTTACCTCTAATAAAAATTTCTAACTCCGCCCCAACAGTTCGTTAAATGTTTTTGGGTGTGAGTAGAAACATTTGGTGTTTTTTTTTAATCAGCAAAGGTAGTTTTCAAACAATAAAACATAAATTTTTTATCAGATGTAATTAAATTATTGAATGCAAATGAACTTATACTGTGGAAATCAAATGTCAAATTCAAGGAAAAAAAATCTATATTTATAACTTCTCCATGCATGACTTTTTTTTCTTTGTCTTTATATATATAACTCTATGTGTATGAGAACAAAGTTGAAAGGAATTAATTCATTGAGTTATATCAACTACTCATTAATACTGATAATTGGTTGCTGGTTGGTGAGCTGATAAATCAAAAACTTTAGTGATGTTTTGAAACCTCAAGAAGGAATTAAATGAAATCTTATTATAGGATCGGAACGGATTTTAAAACGAAAAACAACCGTCTCAAATATCGTAATAAACTAATAGTCATCACGACTCCAAATTAATTAAAATTGATATAATAGAGTTGTGACAATAATGATACTAGTATCGTTACATAATGACGTTTATTTAAAACAAAAGATCTGAGTGTCCTAACTTAAATAAAAGAAAAGATGTGAGATCAAAAATTTTAGGGGAAAAAAACCCAATAAGAACTTTTAGCAACAATTAATGCTCATGTTAGAGAATTGACTAGACAAGCCAGCAGAAGCAGCACCCAAAACCCTTGTCTTATGCTTCACCATAGGAGGCATCCACTTATTAAAACCACCAGCTTTTGCTTCTCCTTCCCCTCCTCCATTGATGATCTGTTCTTCAAAATCAACACTATTTTTAGTTCTTTGAGGGTTGTTTTGGTGACCTGCAGGTGAAGATAGCCATTTGCATTGCATGTAAGTTGTGGTTCTCCAAGGGGGTAAGTGGAGCCCACTTTCTCTAAGGGACTGTTTGGCTGCAGAGCATAAGATAGAGATAATCCTAACAAGCTTATCCTCATTCCCAATAAAGATTGATGGGAGTGTTTCAATGAGCTGTCTATAGTCTGGTGTTGGCCTTGCCAGTTCAAATTGAGACTTGAAATCTATGTCTAATATTAGCCTCTCTTGATATCCAAACTCATCATCTTGCATTTTGATGTCTATGTACTCATAGTTTCCTGTAATTTAAACAACCAAAAGGGTTTAATCATGAGATATAGAGGAAGAGTATTAATATTCACGGGGTTTTATCTCAAGACCAATTTCGATCAAATGAGAGGAGCTAACTTGTAATTTTTATAAACAATGAAATCTTTAAACATGTCCTTCAATGATATTTTTTAGCTGAATCCCATTTTTTGATCAAATTGCTCGTGTCAGTTTTGTTAGGCTTTAATACTATCTTAATATTCATATAAATTCCATCTCAAAACTAATTGACACTAAGAGAAATAACCTATAGCTTTTATAAATATTATCAAGTCTATTAATCTTTTTGACGTGAGATCTTAACAGGGTGATAGAGAATTACCAGCCGGGCATCCCATGGAAGAGACCCAAGAAGTGTGACAAAGGGAAGCAACATAACCATCCATATTCAGCCTCATAACAAGCCATTTTTTCAGGCTAGTAGTTTTCTCAACATCCATTTTGCTTCTGAAGAGCTTCAACACATTCTCAACCACTTCTCCTTCTGCTTTTGTTTCATTTTCAAGTATGTCCTAAAAAATAACACAAAATTAGAAAAAATTAAAAAAAGGAAGACAAAACTATGAAGATTTGGATAATTTATACCTTTAAATTGAAATAATGAGTTCTAGTGATGAGAGGAAGACAGTTTGAGGAAGGAGGAAAACAAGGATTTGGGATTTCTGATTCAATAAAGTCATGAACCATTTGAACAAGTTTTTCTTCCTCTAAACTCCCCATTTCAAATTGGTTCTCTCTCTCTTTAAGAAGCAAAAATTATAATATGGTAGAAAATGTGGTATTGAAATATATTATAAACTTCTCAAAGAGCTTTATTTAATAAGTTTTGAAAGAAAATTATATGGCGGTGGAAATTGACAAAAAGAAAACAGCTTATGAGGTCATGGGATATGGAAAGCTCAATCATAGAGTTTTGGTAAATGAGAAAAATGGGAAAAAGAGAAATTTATTAATTGATAGAAAATAATATCCTTATCTTTTATTTGATTAAGGATACATTGTGAAAATGACAAGGTGGGCTCAACAACAAGACACCCACAAAACGTATGTAACCCGAATTTCGGATGCTGTTTTAGAGTCGGGATGAAAATCGGTTCGGTTTGCTCTGATTTTGATTAACTGATCAAATTAAATTCAAATCAGTTTGTTTTATTCACGCGTTATATGGGAGAAAATGAATCGTGAAAATAAATGAGTTGTATAAAAACAAATTTTCTTCGCAGCTTTTGTTCGATTCTATTCTAATCTATACATTAAAATTGTGTTCAGTTTTTTTTTTTTTTTTTTTTTTTGAATGTGTTCAGTTTATGTTGGTTAAAAAAAAGTATTGAATATTCATTTTTTTCTTTCTAAAAAATTGTTTTCAAGTTTATTTTACATCATAATTATATAGTATTTAAAATGATTATATTAAAATAAAAAGTATAGAGTTATGTTATATAAGAGGCCCACAAGGTAAGCCTAGTCCAAGGAGGTTATTTCAGAGATCCATGTTCCACTTGGGCTTATAGTTGGGCTAGGCTAGAGCTCTCTCCAAAGATAAAAGATCAATTTTTAAGGATTAACTCCATATATATATGTATCACTTTGAAGAAAAATAATGAAAAATTAAAAGTTCCTAACGTCATTGAAGCCAAACTCATCCAAAAGAAGAAGATTTTACACAGGTATGCAAATAGTATAAATAAAATATTTCAAAAAGTGTGATTAGAAAATTTACTATCCTTAATATATAAAAGTGGTGATGTTTAAGAAACTTTTTTGGACTATTATACCCCTTTTAAAATCTTAAAATTACCAACATGCCATTATATATACCCTTTTAAAACCTTCAAATTACTAAAAATGCCATTATTATTTATACTCCACTATCTATTAAATGACTATTTATATTTTTAATAAAATATTTCTCTTTTTTTTATAAATAAAATATTTCTCTTCATTGAATAAGAAATTGTCAATTTTATTAAATAAATTCCTTGGTTTTTTTATTGTTTTCACAACATCAAATTATAAAATAATTGAAAAAACAAGTACAACATATGAAAATGAATTTATTGTTTAGATTTATCACCAATTTATGAAAAATAAACTATATTTAAGTATTCAAATATTAAATGATTTAATAAAAATGACGGTGCTTTAATTTTAAAAAATATTAAAAAAAATAACTTAAATTGTTTAAAAAAAACAGTTAAGATTAAAAAAAAACAACTACAACAAAATATAATTTATTGAATTAGTAATGGTATAATATTTTATAATATTTAAATAAATTTAAATTTTTTTAATTCAAAATATTTAAAAGTTTAAAAATCAAAAAGAAAAAATATATAATTTCTTAAATTTTAATTAAAATTAGAAATAAATAATCTATAAATGCAAAAATTAACTAACATATGTATATAGAACAAACAATTTATTTTTTATATGGTAGTATAAATTTTAAAAATAAAGATGTTAAAAAAATCGTCTTATATAAAAAGACATATAATTATGTAAATTAGTAAACTATACAATAATTTAAATATTAAATAGAACATAATAATATGTTAATAAAATCATTTCGAAAAAGATTTATAAACCATAGAAAAATCAAATAAAAAATATTTCGATCTTTTAAATATTTCTATGTTAGGAAAAATACACCAGTATGGTTTCTCACCACATTTTAACTGATTTATTTAGAAAAATGTAATTTGAAGATGGTTGGAATTATCAAGGTTGGTGTAAGATTAGACTTTTATTCCTACTGTGTATTCTTATGTGTTTTTGTTTTTGTTTTTTTTTTTAATTTATGTAATTTCTAATCGAATTTGTGGTTTTTTTTTTTATATGTTTTACTTTATTGATATTTCCTCCTGAATCTATTGGTATAATTTCTATCCAATAATTATTTTTATGTAATGTTTTTAATAATAATTTTTCTTTTAGATGATTTACAAAGTTGATATTTAAGTTTGATTCTTATCATTGCACGATCGTCATTATTACTACACAAGTTGTATTCTTTTGGATGTTTGTAGTTGATATCTTTGGTTGGCTCGAGCTCTAGGTACGATATTTACCCCATTCATTTTATATATATTAATTTTTTTCTTAAATTTATGTGATTCAATTATTTTAGAATGTTTATAAAATTTAAATTTCTTCTTGGATAATTAAATACTCATATTTGTTTAGTAATATTGATTATAATTTTCAATGCAATTTTTACAATGAAAAGCTTTCTCAAGATTTTCACTAACGATGGAAGACTAGAGTTATAGAACTTTATATCTACAATAATTGATTTTGCATTTTTTTTTCTTCTAATAAAGCAACAATGATTCTAATATTTTCTAATTTTTGTTTTCATAATAATAATTCATTTTTTTATTTTATGTCCTAGAATTGTAAAAGCTTTAAAAATAAAATGATTATAAAAAAATACATTTCAAGGTACAAATAACGTAAAACTAATTATTTTGTAGTAACTATCAACATCCAATTTAATAATCAAATATCGTATTTTAAAAAAAAATACAAAATCGAAAGAAGTTTAAAAGTCACAATATGTATGATATATATATATATATATATATATATATATATCAATGTGTTTTTTTAAATAATGTCTACTCAAGTATTGAAAATGTTACATTTTCTTATTTTGATTCATATTTAAAGTTAGCCAATTATAATAAAGATAATTTTGTGACCACATAAAATTATAATATTAAAAATGTGTTAAATTTTAAAAATAATATCTAATAGATAATTTACTTTACTAAAAAAAACTAATGAAATTGCGAAATTAAAAAAAAAACATTTATTTAATACATAAAAAGTTATAAATTTAAATTATTTATACAATTTTAGTTAATTATTATAATTGATAAATGCATTTTATTATAAAGTAAAATTACACGTGCATCACACGTGCTAGAATTCTAGTTTTTATAAATACTTTCCAAACACTGCAACCCACTAAAATTTCTCATTATGTTGCACACCCAAAATTAATAAATTCATTTCTAGAATGTACAGCTAATTTGTTTTTAAAACTACGATTATCATGATAAAATGAGGTTCTATCTCAAAATCAATTGGCAATGAGTGAAGTAGTCCATATATTTTATGAAGATTGTGAGTTCTCTCCATCTTTCCGATGTGGGATTTTTAACATGCCCCTCAACATGTTGCCTCTTTTGGTCTAACCATTCTTGGGTCGAATTTCATCAGTTTGTTTGGGTTTGTCGAGCTTTGATATCATCTTAATATCATGGGGTTCCATCTCACAACCAATTGACAATAAGAGGAATAACTCATGTATCTTATAAACATTGTGACTGTAGACAAAAATTATGCAGGAAAAGATGATTCTTCTATTAGGGTTTGAGTGAGAATAAATAGAATACAAGAGCTACAATTAAGAAGACTAATAAGGATAATAATAAAAGTGTCGACCGATACAATCAGATGTAAAAATCAATGTAATTATGTATTAATGATAAAAAAAATATAGGTAGATAATTAGTTGTCGATATCTCTTATATGCCCCCGCAAGTTGGAGCCTTACGGAAGTGACTCCAATCTTGAGAAGTAAATGGTGAAAACAGTGGCGTGGTAAGTCAGCGCATCAGCTAGCTGATCCATGGAAGATACGTGAGTGACATGAAGACAACCTTGTTGTACTTGTTCCCGTATAAAATGATAATCAAGAGCAATGAGTTTCATACTAGAATGAAAGACCGGATTTGAACATAATTTAGTTGCGTCAACATTATCCCAAAAGATTACTAGTGGAGTGGTGATTGGGTATCCAAGTTCAAGAAGAAGAGAGTGCATCCAACATATTTCTACGGACGTAAAGGCAACGACACGGTACTCGACTTCAGTGGTGGAACGTGCAACTGTGTGTTATTTCTTAAAGCTCCAAGAAACAGGATTCTGACCAAGATAAACGTGATAATTCACGGAATGGGGACTATAATCCACACCCAGATAACTGCTTAAGCAGTTTACAGGTTTTATATTTTCAATTTGGCCCCTCATTAAATTAAAAATATCAAATGATATCTATGCATATATAATTCCTCGCTTTCCCCCCTTTCTTCCGTTTCTGAGGTTTCTTTCAGTTTCTTAGTAACAATGGGTGACGGTATTCTGCCTAAATAGTAGACACAGGTAATAAATAAGAGAATACTAAAGATTCGAGCCATAGAATTTCTCAATTCTGACACAAGGTACTTATTAGATCTAATAAGTACATTAGATCTAATAGAATTATTTTGCTGTATCCAGACTAATATCAATCCAACCCATTTCATGAATAAAATGTGACCAATTAACCAACCAACAAAACTACTTGTTTGTTGTTGCAACGAAACATAGAAATGTTGACTAATCTGACTAATATCGAACTTGGTAAATGAAATGGTTGAATAATTGAAAAATGTAATTAAAGAATTCGGAATGAAAGGGTTCGCTTTGACCGTTAAGAGTAGGTAACCCGTTCCCTGTGTCTTTGTTTCTATTGCATTCTATCTCATCGTATCAAATTCTGTTCTGCGATATTTGAGAATCACCGTCAATACCTCGGTGTAGGTCCGGGATAATCCTTTGTTCCACAGTCTGGGTCTATTTACAACTAGCCAATTAAGAATTCTCAGATGTACTAGTACTAGCAAGTGCATCTTTGATGCAGTCATCGATTCTCCCGAGAGGCCACAATTACCGCGAGCAAACATATTAATGACGAGGAACACATTTTTGCTATTCTACTAATACTTGTACTTGCTCTGCTATTCTGCCCAAGCCTGGCTGAGGAAGAATTACGGGGCGTAAAACAAAAAAATATGCTGATTCAGGATGGGTGTCGCGATGGCTCTATTTGCGATATTTCTATCTATTATTTTGGAGATTTATAATTCTTCCATTTTACTGGACGGATATGGTATTATTTAGTTACCCCTATTAAGCTAATATTAAAACTTCAATAGATCACTTTAATTAACTAATTAAAAATAATATACACATTTAATTAATTACCCATGTGGTTCCGATTATTGAATTTATTCCAACACATGTCATGCACCTTTTTTGCCAAAAAAATTAAAAAGGTTTTATAAAAGGAGGCTATCTCTGTTTATGTGGAGGAAAAAACTGAAATAAAAATTCTCATATTGCATATCTTTCAATTATTTCTATAATTGAAATATAATAATCAGTTTATACCATCTAGTAAAGTCTAGATATACTAATCAATTTGTCAAATTGATGTAGAAACGTGAAAGGTGTGACAAATGCAGTTTTTGGGACTAGATTTGTATGATTTTATTTTTGGTTTTCATCAAAAAAGTCTCGTACTAATGAAGATATAACTTCCTCTTTATATACCCATGATCATCATTCTCACCCTAATCAATGTGAGATTTTATTTGTACTTTAATAATAATAAATATTAATTTATTATTACACTTATTGATTATCTAGGCAAGAAATTTAAGAATAATATATAGTGATATGGATATTACAACTTTATATATTACTAGTAAAAACTACGTGTGTTGCACGTGGTTATCCAATTTTTTTATATTAATATTAAATTTATAAAAGTATGAAAAGTATGAAAATATTTGCTCAGGTAAAAGTGTAAGTGGTCATTCGGAATTTCATAAATTTAAAAACTAAGACAAAATAATGAAAGTATAATTATGGAGGGGATGACCAAAATTATGAACTACCTTAGAGTTATTTTTCATCACAAATCAATAAAAAAATTCTGAAACTACTCTCACCGAGCTTGCTGGCAAATTAATTGAAGCATAAAGAAGTAGAAAGAAATTATAGTCTTGGATTGAGATCGTATCAATATTGAAATAAGATTTCTTGATCGTACATGTTATTTATCATATTTGGATAAAAAAATTGAACCTTTTATTATGTCAACATCATCCAACTATCCAAAATTGACATCCTAATAATAACAATCTAATGAGCATACAAAGCATTCTAAATTTCACTTAAAATCATAATTTCACACTGCTAATTATAGTAAGTAATCTAAATAAATTACAACCTTAATATGATAAAATTAGATTTTTTTTTTTTTGAGATATTACATTAAATTGGGGGAGGGGAGACTCGAACCTTCGACCTCAAAGGGAAGGGAGTAGGTGCCTAACCTAACAGATTGAGCTATGCTCTTGTTGGCGATAAAATTAGATTAAATACCGTGAAGTTTACTCACCTTAGTAGCTAACTGAAGAGTACCCAACCACATCAACACAAACAATAGAGTCCAAAATGAAACACATTGCAAAAGGTTTAGTAAATTACTTAAACCTTAATTTGAGACTCACTAATAATATTAAAATTACTATTATAAAATAGAAATAATTAAAATTAGGTTCAAGGGCTAAATCGTAGGCATAAGGTCAATTGAGAAATGGGTTTTGATTCAAGATTTTGCATAAGGCTTTACGTATATGTGACATTTGGACCATTGGTCAAAAGTTGGACCATTGGTCAACGGTGAGTATTTGCTACAATTTATGGGATGCAACGAGATAAGAGACAACGAACAATAGAGGGATGTGTTTTTTTTTTTTTGGTGGTTTCTATTAACCCAAAATTTAACAAATCAAAGAAGCAAAGAAACTCTTAACCTCAAATTTCGTTATGTGCATACAATGTTAGATCTAACAACTAGCCTTTCCCAATTTGATTTGTTTGCTATTAACAACCTTTTAAATCATTCAAAGGTTAGAATTTAGGATGAAATTATGAAAGAAAAGGGATTGAGAAAGCGAAAATATTCCTTACTCAATTTCATTCTATTAATTTACTTAATTCTGAAACAATTAATAAATTAATCATCATACGTTCTACATAATGAGAATTAGGGTTAAGACTCTAACTTTAAATAATTAACTAAACTGGGGTGAAAATAGTATTTGACCCATAACCTTTAATCCGGATATCAGATCGACGAACCAAATGTTTCATTAAATTTGTATTGTGCTAGAAATAGGCAGTTACAACATGTTTTCTGTTTTTGTGACTATTAAAAGAACGGTTATAATTATTTTCATACTTTTATAAATTTTAATATTATTTTATGAACATAGCTGGTTTTTTAAGGTGTTTTTATTAATTATTTATTATGATTAATCTGTAAATTTTGTGAAGTGATTACTATTGAACACTATATCAATGATTGACATGTTAAAAAATGTACTATATTTATAAAGAAATTAGAAGTGTTGCCCTATTTGGTTTGCAATCCAGATTCATAATGAATCTGGATTGCAGGAATAAAAATATTGAATTTTAAATTTATTTGGTTTGCCGTCTAAATTCATAAACTTTGGATACAATTTTTTTTAAAAACCTAAAATCTAAATTCAACTAAAACAAGGATCCAAACTATCCAAAATTAATTTTGTGAATCTGGATGGCAAACCAAACAAATTTAAAATTCAATTTTTTTTATTCCTGCAATACAGAATCATAAAATTGATTACCCTAATTCATTTTTCTTTATTTGTAGGTTGAGAGGTGAGAACTTGTATATTGAATTTGACACTACAAGCACACCATCCATATTATCTTGCATTTTCATTATAGCATAAAATATTTATATATATAATGATTTTTAACGGGTCAATAAGTGATTTATATGAACCAATAGTCATTGGATGAAGTGATTATCATTGATCACATTCACATTAAACCAGATATTGATTATAGTCAAATATTGATTATAGTCAAATATTGATTGACATAATAAAAAAACCTGCAGTAAATGTAATTATTTTTTAAATATTACTATCCACTAAAATTTCTCATATTACTTTGCACCCCAAATTTAATAACTTGATTTGTTTTGTACTTTTTCTCTAATCTAAAATTTGAACTGTTGAAATATTTTGTTCACTATTGGTATTTTATTTTGATAAAAAAACTTATTAATAATTCCCTAATTTGTACATACATATTTTCAATTAAACGATTATTTCTTTTTGCTTCATCATTGATTCGTTAGCTTTTATTAATTTATTTTGAATATTATTGATTGAAAGTTAATTTGATTGTGGAAAGTTTAAGCAAATTGTGGATCTTAATTGTATAATTTAATTCAGTTTATGGAAGCTTTTTAAATGGACATTTTGACAATGTTTTCCGATCACTCTATTATTGTTTAATATCAACCAATTCAAGTTAGAATCTTTGAATTTCGGATTTCAAGTTTTGTGTAAGGAAAAAATAATTCAAACTTCAAATGATGATTTATATAAGATAATTATATTCACACTATCACCGTTATAAAGTTTATGGCAGATTGTTCAATTGGCAAATTTCCTTATTTGAAGATTCAAGATTTGCCTATAATTTAAAGGCCTTTTCATTTAGCTTCTTTTAACCAAGTTTTTTTTTTTATATTATCTTTCATTTTTCATTCATCCAATTGAGCTTATTGTAATATTAATGTTAGAGTTATTTTGTGTGAGAATTATTATTTCAATACTCTTTATACTAATGTTTGGGGAGTTGAGTGTAGATTCTTCAAGGAGAAAGAAGTCATTTTGCTCAATCAAAGAAGGAAGTTTCTTGATCCAAATTCGTAAGCGGAGCTTGTAGTATGATAAAAACAAGAACATGAGGTTCTTGATTCAAATCGTCATAAGGGGAGCTTTGTCATCGAATCCAGCGAAGAAGGTGTCGTTGCAAGTAGCAAAAGAAGACAAAGATTAAAAAAAATGGAGTTTTTTCGACTGTGCCTTATTGCTTTAACTTCTTGCATTGAACGACTAACTATTCTAGTGGTTTTTTCTGGGCTAGGCCCAATGGGTTTTTACCAATGGAAGGTTTCTCACGTTAATCACTTGATTGTGTTTTTCTCCTCCCCTTTACTATTATGTCTTTTACAATTAAATCATGCTATCAGTGTTACGACAATGAGACATAATCATATTTACATAATCTTGTTAATTTGTTTTATTAAACGAAATTAATTGGATCAATCATAAGAATTAGGTCTAACATTAACTATATTATAAATTTACCTAGCCTATACGGAATGAAGTAAAAAAAAATACCCTTCACAAACTCACATCATCTTTCCTTCAATTTACATCCTTCATGTGGCAATACTTCTTTTTCTTTTTCATAACAATGTTGTAGAACAGAAATGTTCATGCCTCCTATCTTTTGCAAAAAAAAAAAAGTCATGATAGGGAGGGAGGCAAATGATTATATGTATGATAGAATTTAGTAAATTCTAAAATTATAATAAAATATAAATTGATGTAGATGTTTAAAAACACTAGTAGTATAACACGTGCTTCGCACGTAATACAAACTTTTTTATTGGTGTTGTTTTATAGATTAGATTGATGTGCGTAATAAGTATATATAAAATAGCCACCTTCAATTTTACTAAGCAATTTAATATAAAAATCTAAATTTATATTAGTGTTCTCAAGATATTGATGCATGGATTTCAAATTCTTCCACGGACGTAATTTTAAAAATACTATAATTACCATTTCCAACAAATTGATGTGTGAACTTAAAATTTCAATTAGACATATTTTTTCCGAAAATATGAGTGTAATTTCCACTCATGTTTTTAATAAATAAAATCATTTTATACCTTGCCATCAAAACACATGAATCTAGTACTTTTGTTATACCATTTGTTATGACGGAAGAATAAGAACATATAGAAAAGTGGAGAATCCACTACAAGGAAATTGGGCAAAGGCGGCGAAAATTTTCGCCGCCTTTGCCCAATTTTTCGCCGCCTTTGCCTATCCCGGCGAAAATTTTTCGCCGGGATATTTCGCTGTAAAAACCCCGTCGAGAAAGGATATACCGGCAAAATTTTGTTTTCGCCGGGAAAGACTATGCCGGCGAAATTCGCCGCCATAGCCTATTTCGGCGCTATTCGCCGGCAGGGGCTATGACGGCGAAATTTGCCGCCATAGCCAATTTTCATCTAATAATTGGGAGAAGTCATTATCTAAGGCAATATCATCCTCAACATTTTGACCACCAACATCATCATTTAACGGTTCTCGCAACTCATGAATAACCTCATACATTTCATCAACCCCCCTCTCATTCGTATTGGCATCTAAATTCCCTTCAACACGTGATGTATTTGTAGCATAGCTCGTAAACCTACTAAGATCCGCTTGCTCACCATGCAAAACCCACCGAGCATACGTCGGAGACATTCCATTAATATGCAAGTGTCTTTCTATAGTATCAATCTCCCCAAATACCGTGTTCATACATTTCATACACCGGACAACGAGCCCTCCCATTCTCATTGACAACGATTCTAACTACCTCTAAAAACGACTTAACCCCCTTGACATATTGGGCAAAATCATCCCTAAGTGCTATCCAACTCCTATAAATTATCCAAAAAGTAATATAAATTATGTATGCTACTTCAGATTGTTAGTTGAACTCATTCTAACAGATGACTACGCTGACAATTTAAATTGTGTGGCTAACTTTGCTGCAGGTTAGCCACACACAAATAATGCATGAATTGGTAAAATATGAGATGACAATTTATAGAATGTGGCTAACTTTGCTGCAGGTTAGCCACACCCAAATAATGAATGAAGAGGTAAAATCTGAGATGACAATTTATGCATTGTATGGCTAACTTTGCTGCAGGTTAGCCACACACAAAGAATGCATGAATTAATTAAAAGTACATGAATTAAATAATACATACCTGTTCACGTTTTCCATGCTGCAGGATAGCCACACTCAAGTGATGGACGACTTCAAATAACGGTCCCTACCAATTCAACATATGAAATAAAGTCAACAAATTTATACAAAACTTGAATTAAGTGACTATTAATTACTATGAAATTGAAAATAATTTAGAAGTCATTCTTGATAATTTAGAAAACATACAATTTTGAAAGGAATGTAAACACTTATGTAAATGAATATTCATTTACATAAGTGTTTACATTCCTTTCAAAATTGTATGTTTTCTAAATTATTATGTTTTCAAAATTGTATGTTTTTAATTAATTGAGAATGAGAAAGGAATTTAGAAATCATTATAATTTGAGAATGAGGATTTGGAAATCATTAAATCATTCTCATAATTGTCAATGTTATGATTTTTCCAATTTCCCACACCTAAGAACATTAAAATATATTTCAAACAAATTGATAATTATGAAAACCCCCCAAAAAAAATTCAAGCCCTAACTCAAATTAATTCCCCAATCAACAAATAAATACCTCAATTAATTAATTGAGCCTCTAATAACAAAGAAAAATACATAATTTATAGCTAAAACCATTAATTGATTTAACAATCATCACAAATCTCCAATCTTTACAAAAAACCCTAACATGGATTTTGGGCCCAAATCTTGAAAAACAACTCATCTAAACCAAATACAACTAAGAAATATATATTTCTAACTAAGAAATGGAAGAAAAACAAGCAAAAACTTACCTATTTGGCCGGAATGAATGGCTGCCCACCGGAGGAAGAGGAAGGGAAAAGAGAAGAGAAGAGGAAGGGAAAAAGAAAAATGAAGACAGCCACCCTCGGGTGGCTGTCTTCAAAGCCCCAGGGGCTTTGCCAGCGAATTTCGCTGGCAAAGCCCATGGGGCTTATTTAAGAGGGACGCGTCCAGCGTCCCTCTTAAGTCACAAAGCCAGCGAAAATTCGCTGGCTTTGTGACTGGGCTATGCCAGCGAAATTCGCTGGCATAGCCCAAGGGCCTCGAGGCCCTGCAAGGCCAGCGAAATTCGCTGGCCTTGCTTTTAAAAAAATAATAATAAATAAACATAAATTGCAAGGCCAGCGAATTTCGCTGGCCTTGCACCCCTTAATGGGCTTGGGCTATGCCAGCGAAATTCGCTGGCATAGCCCATTGTTAGAAAACCCAGCGAAATTCGCTGGGTTTTCTATTTACGAAAATGAAATTTTTTTTTTTTTTCCCTTTTAACATCAATGCCAGCGAAATTCTTTTCGCTGGCATTGGATTAGGAAAGGCCGGCGAATTTCGCCGGCCTTTCCTTTGTCCATTAGTAACGCCGGCGAAATTACTATTTTCGCCGGCTTTGCTGAATCAATGGCGGCGATTCGAATTTCGCCGCCTTTTCCTATTTTTTTTGTAGTGATCACTTTTGTGGTTTTCCATTTGACAATATCTGTCAAATGATAGAAGATCTCACGGCCTCTTGGTTGAGACTTGAGTTTGTCTCATATTAATACATAACAAAAGTGAATGCTTTGGTTAAAAAAATGAATTTGAGGTTTCAAATAAATGTGGAATTTTGATTCAATGCATTGATCGCTAATGAAATTTCAAGATTCGAAGAACCTCTCAGCAACTCATGGGTTAAGGGTAAATATGACATTTTATGAATTTATAAGGTTAAAATGGGAAGACAAAGGTTCTCCACTATTGCTGCCTTTTAATATAGTAGAGATTTAGGGAGAAATGTGTAACTGATATAGTTTTCAAGGTAAAAGTAAACACAAGATTTTTTTGTGAAGACTCTAAATAGAAGAAGCAATATGCTTTTTTTTTTTTTCATTTTAAAAGTCACACAATTAGGTCCTTTGCCTAGTCGAAAGAATTTAGATCATCCACCCTTAACGAAAAGATATAAAAAAAATGATAATATTTGTATATCGTATTAGAATAAGTGTTAGAGAACACACAAATTCTAAATCAATAATATTTATTTTTTTTAATTAAATTTCATGAAAGCACGTACTAATAAAAAAGAGGGTAAGATATCATTTTGGTCCCTAAACTTTCACCCCAGTTTCATTTTCGTCTCTAAACTTTTAAAAATTACATTTTTCGTCCTTGAACTTTACACTTCATTCCGTTTTAGTCCTTTCGCTTGTGTATTTCCATCTAGGACACTAACGGAGAGCTTATGTGACATGTAATTGATGATATGACATCATAGAAATATGCAGTGAGGTTAAATGATGTGAAAAAATGAATATACGGTGAGGTTAATCTCATTTTTTTTCTCTTTAATTACAGTCTTAAATCTCACTGTATATTCATTTTTTCACGTCATTTAACTTCACTGCATCAACAACTACATGTCACAAACACAGACGAAATGACTAAAACGAAACGAATCGTAAAGTTCAAGGACGATAAATGAATCTTTTAAAAGTTTGGGGACAAAAATGAAACATGAGTTAAAGTTCACAGACTAAAATGGGTATACTACCCTAAAAAAATCATATTTTAACATGACTCCCTTGTCTCTTATTATGTTTAAGTGATCAAATATGATATCTCCAAATCTTAAGTTATGAGTTCAACTTTAAGTCTAATAAGTCTTTAAAATCAGTAATCTTACAAGTTTTTCGATATTAAATACTATAACTTAAGTCAAATTCCTCGATTATAAATTTAATCAAATTATCAAGTGCATATAAACTAGATAAGATACTCATAAATATATCTAAAAACAATAGTATTACCATTGAATATAAATAAACTAAAAACATCATCAATATGAATTGGGTGAATATGTATAGAATCACCACCCCATTTGTAATTTACAATGCTTACAATTCCCTATTGACTTGAAACCTTGAAGCATACCCAATTAGTTTCTTTTTTATTTTTTTATTTTTTATTTTTTATGTGCTTCATTTATAAGGTCAAGAATACAAAGTCAAGAAAACAATACTTTTGTTTTACAAGTAACAACTGACACAAAATTATTATTATTATTATTAAATTTCCCAACCATATATTTCAACTCTCCACCAATTATAACAAACCTAAATTAACAACCTTCTTCACCTTTACTCTTTTCCCTCTCTCAATTCCCCCAATCTCCCTTCTTCCGCCGCCGACATCGGAAAATCCCCAGATCAGATTCTCCACCGCTGAACATGAATTTCCCGGGATCTTCGGGCGGCCCCGGTAATAACCCGAATCCGTCGAAGAAGAAAGAGATTCAATTACAAGGTCCACGCCCTCCTCAACTCAGAGTCAACCAAGATTCTCGCAAAATTAAAAAACCGCCGCCGCATCCTCAGCTGTTTCCTCCACCATCTCGGCCACCCCTTCCGCCCTACACGGCGGCGATAACTCAATACCCACAGCCAGTGATTATCTACGATATCTCTCCTAAAGTCATCCACGTCGCCGAGAATAATTTCAGGTCCGTAGTTCAACGGCTCACCGGATTTTCATCAGCTGGAGAACCATCAAACGCCGGCGACCTTTCGCCGGCGGCGAGATTAGCTTCGATCGAGAAAGTAAGTCCGAGATTAGAGAGAGAAAGGGAAAGGGAAATCGATGTGAGTGATATGATGGATTTGGTGGAAATGGCTGTAGAAGTTGGTCAAGCGCCGGGGATTTTGTCGCCGGCGCCGGCGACTTTAGCCCCGATCCCGACTGGGTTTTTCTCGCCGGCGTTCGATCCACAAACCCTTTCATTTGTGAATGAAATGAGTCCGTATTGGCATGGAAACAGCTTCTCAATGAGTCCATCAGCTCTTCTTTCAGCTCCTTTGGTTTCTCCAATTGCTTCACCAAATTTCTTCAACAATCTCTTTGACCTTTAGCTAGATAAGTGTTCTTTCTTTTTCTTTTTTTTTTAATTTTTTTTTATATATTTAAAATTTAGAGATCTAATTGGAAATTGCTTGAAAAGGGAAAGTTAGGATTTTTTTTTTTTTGTCTGGTTCACTTGACTTGTAAAGTAGGGAATTGAATTGTACAAGATAGATATTTTGATAATTCCATTTGAAGAATAGGGTTCTTACCAATTCATTATTTACCACACAATGTGGACTTTCTTATGTAAAAACGAATTAAGATTAATATTGATATAAGTTTGACAATATAAATCTTTTTTAATGCACTATTTTCATGTAATTGTTTTTTTTTTTTAATATTTTCATAGGGAGTTTTGAAATTTTTAACTTCATGGGTTGTTGAGCATGAGGACTGTTGTAAGTATGACAATTTCTAGTTGTAATAATATTATTTTGGAGTTAAGTTTTATCTTGTTTTGTCTTTCTTTTTTTTTTTATCTTCAAAAATTAAATGAGGGATAAGATTGAAAGTTTGACCATTCCCAATCAATCATTTCTGTTGTTTTAATATCATGTCATTTGCGTAGAAATATTGACTTCTTATTGTTAATTTATTATACTCGTTTAATTTTTATAAATAATCTTAATCTATTAAAAGTGAGAATATGGGAGGATTTTTCCTTTTCATTTTTACCATTTATAAATAATTAATCATTTATCAATTTTTCCATATCATTTCATTTGTTTAAAAAACCACTAAATTATTTATCTTGATTCTTGAGAAGTCATTCATTCATATTCATGTTCCTATTTTCTCATGTCATTTAATTTGTTTCAAAAACCAATAAATTATTTATCTTGATTTTTTTAGAAGTCATTCATGTTCATGTTTTTAACCATCATTTCACCTTTGCCTATTCAATTTATTAATTCAATCTACTAATTCAAATTCCTATAAATACATTCTCCATCTTTTCATGAGATGCATACCCCATGCCCATCATGGCAAGACAAGCTACATGTCGTGCAAACCCCAGCATTTCCATCAGGGGTACAAGTTAAACACGAGAAAATAGCTTGCCTCTTCCTATAACCTTACTGTAAGTACACCCCTTCCCTTCATCACCTCCCAAAACTAAATCCACTTCCTTCATTACAAGAAAAAAAAACCATTAGATCCCAAGCCACCAAAAAGGAGATATGAAGACAAGATAACAAGTATGATTACAGTTTATCTGAATATGTAATTATATTCCTACAAACTCACTTAAGCATACACACAATCGTAGAAATTCTACGTGAACGCTAAATGTGATCATGGTATATCGGCTGAGACAATTATAAAAAGATCGAAAGGTTTGAGAGCATTAGAGATGGAGATGAACCCTGATATGGCAATAAAGATGAAAATAAGCATGGTTGTCGATCACAACCAAATGGATGAGATAGAGTAAATTCAATTTCCCGTCATAATTGAACTCCCGCCGTTTGTTTAGAGCGACTGCTTTTTAGAGTTGAATGGAAAAACAAATTGTATGATTTTCCTTATTTCCACCATTTTAATATTTACTTTCTAATTTTAACCACCTAATTAATAAAATTTATTATTTTCTGTTTTTTACTATTTATAATTTTAATTTTTTTTCTCTTTCATTTATATCCTCGCAAATGCATTCTACTAAATTAAAATTTACACTTTTTTTTTATATAATTAATTTTAATTTATACTTTTTAGACAATATATTTACATAGAGTATTTTATATTTAAAAAATTAATCATAATTTATTTATTTAGCCCATTTTTATCATGGAATCAAAATAAACGTTTCATATTAAAAAAAATTAGGGTTTACAGTTTTTATATACAATCGTCTACAATGATAATCAAACTTGATATACATATACCATGTGCAACGGACGTGAGTTCTGACTAGTCTTATTGAAAAGGGAAATGTTTTTGTTCATTTTTTTCAAAATATTTGTGAACATGTGTTTATAAAAATAATACTAAGTACTATTTTTTTATTTAGGGTTATAAATTAGTCATTTGGGTTTTTATTATCAACTACCTGTCACCTCTTCAATTTTTTCATTATATAGCCACTTTTTGGTTTATAGATTTTGATATACCAACAATACTCTTTTATATATTCTGCATATTCTAACATTTTTTTTCTTTTTCTTTCCCAATGCAGAAATTTTTTCTTTTTTATTAGGGATAAATGTAAAATACACCCCTACACTTTAGGTTATTGTTAAATCATACCCCTACACTTTACTAAAATTACAAATCACACCATTCAATTGATTAGTTTTAATGAAATTGAGATACATTTATATTCTACATATGTCAAATAAAACGTGAGAAAGAGAAAATAGAGAAAGGAGATTTTTTTAAAAATCTGATTTGTTATGTGTGATTTGATGAGAGATTTTTTTTTTTTGGTAATTACTGAAATAGCATATTTTTACACAAATTACTGAAATGTTAGAACTTTTTAAAATTACTCAAATAGCATAGTTATAGTTCGTTAAATTTATTGAACTAAAAAAGAAAGAAACAAACCAATAAATTCTCTGAAAATAATAATGAAAAATAATCAAATCGTCGATAAATTATTGAACTCGGACTTTAAAAATGTAAAAAATAAACAAATTTACTAAAAATACCCATGAAAAATAGTTCAATAAATTTATTGAACTATAATTATGCTATTTGAGTAAGTTTTAAAAAGTACTGACATTTTAGTAATTACTAGTAGATTTATGCTATTTGAGACAAATTCTTTTTTTCTTTTAGTAATTTTCTTTCTTCATGTGGCTAGCTACTCTTATTTGATGTGTAATAGCCACCTACTATTATTAGCTACTAAAAAGTGATTATCTATTTAATTATCTAAAAAACATATTACAATTACAATACTTTTTTAAAAACTCATTAATCACTTATTTATTTTGATAATGATAGGATAAACTACAAATAAGACCTCTATTGTTTTGGTCAAATGTATGAACACCCTCTATATTTAAAAAATGGTAATTACACCCACGTAGTTTCAGAATTATGCCAATGAAAACTTTTTCACATTAACACTGTTAAATATTTAACGTTTTCACTCACTTTTTATTTATTTTTCTCTTCTCGAGGGACAGATGCAGTCTTTAGGGAGAGGAATAATTTTTTTTTTTTATTTAAAAACTAAAAATTTTAAATTAAATAACTGAACTTTTAGTATATTTTTATTTATTTTGCTCCCTACTTTTCTTTAAAGTGGTTTTATATAATTTTCCCTTCCCTAAAAAAAATTTCGTGTCTGAAGAAGGAAAATGGGAAGAGAAGGTGAATTTTTTTTTGGCTCGGACGTTAAATATTTAACGTTGTTAGTAGGGAGTGTCTTATTGAGATACTTTTAGAACTACGTGGGTGTAATTTGTTAGTTTTAAACATAAGGGGTATTCATGCATTTGACCAAAATCACAAGGGTTTTCAATTTTCAAATGATATTAACACTGATAATAGTAAATCAAGGGGGCCGTTTGGTTACCGTTTATGGTAGTGAGTTGGGATTAAACAACCCTAATCAGTGTTTATTTTCCAGTTTTGAAACCCAATATGATGGGTTTTGTTAACCCCTTTTAACAAAAACATCTATTTTCACAATTTCAACACATTTTACATTTTAAATAAACTCACCGTTTTGCACAAATCAAACACAGTGTTAACAACCTCCTACTTAACAACTCAAACCTAGCAACCAAATGGCCAATAATTGGTGTATTCTATGAGGATGTTTGGTGGAAGGTGAGTTGGGCTTCAGTGACCTAACTCATATTTATTAAGTAGATTTAATTATCTCATATTTGGTTTTCTTAAACCAGTAGATTTTAAATGATAAACAGTGAGAGATTATTAAACATTACTATAAGAATTCTACAACACAAAACTCATCTACCAAACAACTCGAATTTCTTAAAAAGTGACTAACATGTTTGCAATTCCGAAAACATCCAAACAAAAGTTTCACAATTTCAGACTTGACAACTTCTCTCATTCTCATCAAAATCCCCTTAGATTTACCATCTTCCTTTAAATGAGCAACAACAACTATTTCATAAAAGATATTTTTGTAGATATTCCCAAAAAAAAAAAAAACAAATCCAACCCCAAGGGGCCAAAGCTCAGCAATGTCAATGTGCTTCTAAGAAATGACCAAATGGAGTAAAAAATGAACTTTTTGAAATTTTAAATTTGGCAAGTTGATGGCTGGTAGGGAATCAAAATCAAAGTTTGGACCCACAGCTCAGATATTAGCAATCGAGGGCTGGATCAACTACTTCGACCGTCAAACCATGTGTCCAGTTGGACTTGGCATTCTTCACATATGAATTTATTATATACTTTTCTTTTGATAGAATATGACTTTTTTTAATTGGTCAAATGTACTTTAAACAATTTCATAGTTAGATCTTGTTTGGCAATGATTTTTTTTTCCTTTTCAATTTTCTAATTTAAAATTTGATTCTGATTTTGAAAATGGTTTTTATATGAGATCTTAAGCTTTAAAAAATTTTAATATGATTTTAAATTATCATTAGATATGCAAATAGTTAATAGGTTAAATAAAAATATGCATGAAAAGTTAGGATGGTTTATTAATTTGTAGTTTTGTACGCGTTCTAATTTTATTGATATGATAAACAATATATATTTGTTTGATTACGTGACAACTAAAAATACATATACAAATCTTCAAAATGAAAACATATTTGTCTATTATATTAATAAATTTATTCATATATAAGTTTACTTTTAAAATCATATTCTTTTTAATAAAATATTGAGGTAGGGGATTGAACTACCCTTTAGAAAGTGGAGATACATGTCTATAACCAATGAACTATATCCTGATTAACAAATGTTCAGAGACATTTTTAAAACACTCGAAGTTAATTAAATTATCGAACATAATAAAATCATTTATCAAACTACATGGTCTAAAACGATTTATTTTTTTTACTTTTTTCATTTTTTTCACAGAGACCACTAGTTATTTAAATAGTTGAAATTGTCTCTTTATTTTAGCAATAAAGGAAACATACAAGTAGAGTAGGAGATTCCTAGATGGAAATCTTAAATCAACCGAACTTTGTTAATTTGAACTCTCACTAGTACGTTATTTGTATTGTATTCTTATTCAACGTAAATATTTATCATTTTCGACTTTTGAAATTTTTTAATATGATGTATTTTACATAATTTTCAAAAGAAAACGAGATTCTAATTTATTCCCTAACAAATCACAAGCAAAAGCTTTTTCTTTAAGAAAATAATATATTGTAGGACATTTGGTGTATTGAATGAGAATGTGATGTCTGATAATTAAGAATTATGTATTTGATAAGCAGGAAAGAGAATGTAAAAAATAGTTTAGTTTTTTATTTAATTAACTTATTATATTTAAAATAAATAAATGTTGTAAAATAAATTAAATCTTACAATAATATTTTTACTTAAAAAATCACTTCATATTAAATTTTAAATTTTTTTATTAAAATTAAAAGAACAATATTTTTAATATTTATTTATGATGAGTTTAAAGATTTCAATGTAAATTAATAATAACTTTAAATTAAGAAATCTTAAAAAAGAAAAGAAAAGAAAAGAAAATGTGTGATCTGGTTCAATCTCACAATCTATAGGGGCATGATCCTAGAAGAATCTGTGAGCTCTCATAAGTCAAGATCTGATTCTCTACTATGAAACAAATTCTGTTTCCATTGCTATTTTTATTTGGAAAGTTGTAAAAATGTTTCGATAATGAGTTTATAAATGTTGACTATTCCTATGCTTGAGAAGTGGAGGTGATAAGTATCAAAAAAGAGAGAAACTATGTACCTTGTTGAAGCCACGAGTAAAGTCTCACATCATTTTTGAAAAATAAAGTCACACTCACACATCAATTGAAAGTAGAGAAAATATGTATTTATATATAGATAAACTTTCCATGAAGAAAAATTCACAATAAATATTTGTTTGACATTTGTTTTTATGAAAATTACATCAATTTTATTAGGTGAGACTTGAATTTTCATCTTTATAGGAAGAGAACAAATACCGAACATCTTAAACTATGTTTAGATTAGCTACTTAGTTGACTATTCAAGTAGGTTCTTAATTTATAAATAGGTGTGAGTTCAAATATTATAAAAAAAAATACCAAAACTAAGTCAATATAATCAATTTAAGAATGAGACTCGTCTTAATTGATTAGTTGAAATAGTAAAAGAGAATCGATTTTGACTGAAGTCAATTTTCATTTTTTTAGTCCCGTTTATTTTTTAGACAATGAGATAAAAATCATTTTTTTCATTTTTATAATGTTATTACCAAAGTATGACATGAGAATCAATATATAAGACTCCCCTCAAACTTGAGAATCACTGCTTTAAACAAGGGAATTATATTTTCTATAAAAAGTTAATCAATCTCGATCTCTTTTCTTATTCCGTGAGATCGATATCAATTTTATTTGTTATTGTCACTCTCTCCTCTATTTTATATTTTTACCATCACTCTCTCGTCAGCATAGTTACACTTCATTTAATTAAATTTAATAAAAATATTAATATTAATATTTAGTCAATTTTAATACTAATTTAACAACTATTTAATTTAATAGTAATAATTATTTATTTATTTATTTATTTATTTATTTTAATTCATTGATTTATCGATTATTTAATTTTTATTATTTATCATTTCTTAATTTAAAAATAATTTTTAAAATAAAAATAATTACTCTCAAATAAAACAATAATAAATTAAATTAAAACTTATTTATTACATTTTTTTAGTTAATACATTTTAATTGGTTAGAAATATGAAATGGGGTATATTGATAATTAAAATATGTTTGATTATTGTTCCTAAACAACTAAACAAATAAAAAATTGATTATGATCCCAGATAACTATAAGAAATAATATTAAAGAAATGTGTTTTTCATTCTGATTGATTTTTCAATCAATACTATTGACAAATGACACCAAATAACACTTTTTCTATCATGATTTTAAATATAATAAAAGTTTGATTTGTTTTTAAAAAAATAGCATTTTTTACTTCATTAAATTTATGAATTTATTTTCATTCATAGTTTCTCTTGTATTACAAAATAGTGAATAAAATTATTGTTTTTATGATGATTATTGAAGAGTACTTTTGGGTAAAAAAATCTGTAATTTTTTAAATTTGATTAGGTTGTTCTATTTTGATAAATTCACTAATTTAATGTTTTTTCCATTAAAATAATGAAGTTTTAAATTTTTAAAGTTTACTACCCCTATTATTTGTTGTATGATTGATTTAAGAGTATTAATTGTTTCAATTTTCAGTATTTACTTTTTCTTGTTTTCCGTTTTGTTTTGGCTTTTTTTTTTTTTTTTGGTTTTTCAAAATCAAGTCAAACCGGCGTATACCAAGCAAGAATGGTAAGGGGAAAAGACAAGGAAGACCAAAGAATATGTAATAGAAAAGTATTATTGAACATATATATGTGGTATATCAATTAAATAGCGCATACCTAGGACTGAAGAAGACAGAGTTGAATAGTTTAAAAAAAAGTTAAAATCAACTTATTTAAAAAACTATAAAAAAATTTATTTAAGTTAAATAATAACACATTTTTTTCTTTTATTAATTAATGAATTTTTTTATTCAATTAATGGATTTTTTTAAATTAATTTTTTTCTTCTATATTACTGAATGCTATTGTTATTTTTTGTATTTTTAATTGAGATGTTTTCAATTAAAATTCCATCCCTACCACAATCCTTTCTTCACTTAAGTCCAGTTTTTAAATTTGGTTAATTTTTATGATTTTGATAAAATGTTATATGATTAACAAAAAAAAAGAAGTGCTATTTTTAAAAAATTCTAAGCTGTTTTTGAAATATATAATTTTAACATGTCAATTTTTTTAAATACCCACAAAAAAAATCATACCCTCCCTTTAAATTTAAAGAGTGGGAGTTGTTGGGATTAAACCAAGACTTATTATCTTTATAATTATTTTTAAGGTTACATAGATAATTTTATCTTTAATTATGTATTAGGAAAATGTCAATTTTTACCTTGGAACTTTAGAGATATTATCAACGTAGCTTAAACTTAAATGTTATTAGATTTACATAAACTCACAATTTGAAACTTCCATCACCGCCGTGAACGGCTTGCGAGATGAAACTTGGTGAATAGCTCTGAGCAGGATCTGGAAAGAGGTTTCTACATATTTGAGTAGGGGTGAAACTAGTTCAGTTCGGTTCGGTTTACAATGGGAACTAGTCCGATTTTGAACAGTTTTTGTTGGTTCGGTTTTTTTCGCATTTACATTTAATTCAAAGATAAAATCCTTTTATATTATAGAATGAAACAAAACAAAATCAAACATAAACAAAAACTTAGTTAAAAAATTAGATTAACAAATATACAAAATATAAATTAAAATAAAGTGATAAATAAATAAATGATAACTAGGGGGAAATAGAGAAGGTGTGTGAGATTTTTACTTGTTTTAGCCTATTCGGTTCGGTTTTTTAAGAATGAAAACCGGAATGGTTCAATTTTTTACAGTCTGGTCCGGTTTATTTTCTTGTTTTTTCGGTTTTCAGTTTTTTATTCCACCCTTAGATTTGAGTATGATCTGAATCGGTGCTCATGATTTCTTGACAGAGCTTGGCATTATCTGATTCAGTGCTCGTGATCTCTGCGAAAACTTCAAACTTGGTTTGTATGATACATTTGAAGAGGTACTGTATTGAGGTATTGTATTGTATGGTATATCGAATGTAAGTACAATACGCTGATGAGGCTAGAGATAGAAGGAGAAGAGGTTTTTGCAGATTCGTGTAGTAAATTGTTTGGTATAGTATAGTACAATCGTTTTATATAATAACAGTACGATGGAGAGGCTTCTACAGATTTTTTTTTGTAGAGTATATTCATTTGAACGACGATACAAAATGTATGGGTAATATTGCTAACTCGCCGAAAAAAATAGTGGAAGGTTCAACTGGGTTTGAGAACAAATAGTGTTTTTTTGTCAATTTTGTGTGATATTATGTGTACCTATTAAGATTTTTTTTTATTTGTATTTGTTTTTTTATTAGGTATAATCTCCATGATTTATTCATATTTATTGTGTATTTTTTTTCCTTAATTTTTTTAGTATTTTCACAATAAATTTTTCTCTCCTAATAGTCATTTATTTTAAAAAAAGTATTTAACTAATTAAAACCTAAAAATTAACCAATTTAATGGATATATACTTAAACCACCCTCTTAAATCACCCTTTAAAATGTCGGGGTGCGTAGAGGATAAAATGATAATCACCTATAAAATTGGGTTAGATATGAAAACATTCTCTCTTCCAATCTAAGACACGTTCATTTGTTTTGGGCATCTTAGATGACTGAGCCCAATTTAACATATAACCATTTAAGCTTAGACCCATTAAACTAACCTTCTTTTGGACTTTTTCCCTCCTAGATTCCTTTGGGCTGTGTGAGAAAGAAAAAGAAATTTATAATGACATATTTGTTTCACGGATATTGAGATAGGTTTTGTGATGGATATTCTAAATCCATATTTATTATTTAGATTTTTTTTTTAATTTAAGAAAAAGTTTACAGGTATAAAAAAAATCTACAAATCATGTTTTTTTTTTAGAGGAATAGTAGAGGGTAGAGACAAATTAATTAATTTTAAAACTAAATTTTTTATTTATTATTTATATTTGTTAGTTAACTACTTAATAATGATAATTTAAATATTAGTAGAAGTTAATTTTTATTTCTAATTAATTAATTCACAAACAAAAATTCACATCTAATTAAGTCATTAATATTTGAAAATATTAGTTTTAATTAATGATTAATATTAAATTATTAGTTCCTCACTAATTTTTGTGTTTGGGTATGTATGATAATAAATGTATGATGTACTGGAATTTAATAAAAAAATCACATCTAATTAAGTCATTAATATTTGAAAATATTAGTTTTAATTAATGATTAATATTAAATTATTAGTTCTTACTTCGTGCGTTGCACGAAATAAATTATCTTTTTTTTTTCAATTAATTTATATTATTTTTCTAAGATAATTTGAGTCATTGTTCTTCTTTTTCTATAATGTAATATATTAATTTTTCTATAATTGAAAATTTTTAGATAATTATATATAGAAAGGAAAATTAATTAGACTTATGTAAAATTTTCATTTTTTAAATGTTTAAAATTAAAAAGTAAATTGAAAGTTCTAAAATTTCGTAGGCTATTTTTTGTTTTCTTCATCTTAATATATTATTATCAATTTAAAGTGTGGGAAATAATATTTTTAATTATAGTTTAAATAGAAATTGCATATGCAAATTGCAATGACATCATTCTTTTTCCTTCTTTTTTCTTTTTTTTTTTTGAGTAAAATGACATCATTCTTTTTAATATAGTATAAATATGGATAGAAATTAATTAAAATAAGAAATATACTATAAAGGTTCTTCAAATCTAATAAAAATATTAAAAAGAAAATTACCTACCATTTAATTAATTAAATTTTTTTATAATTAAATTTTATTATCTTTTATTAAACAAAATATTTATTTGATATAATAAAAATTCAAATAAATAACAATAATAATTTTTAACACGTTTAACTTTTTTTTTTTTTACCTGAAATTAAGAAATAATAAATTTTATAAGATTAAATTATTTATAATTAATTTAAAATGTAATTAAATTAAATTAAGAATACAAACAAATAATAATAGCATAACAGTTTTATTTTTTAACATTTATTGTAAACAAATTTAAACGTTTTCAAAAAAATGAAAATATTTTTTTATCTAAATAATTAATACATAAATAGTAATTAAATAATAGTAACATAATTTGTTGTTGATTCCCAACATCCTTTACTTTATTCCAAATAAAGTCTTAGAGTGTAAGGGCAATTAATTCTTCTTATATAAGTGCCTATATTAAAAAAAAAATCTTCTTATATAATATAATCTATGTGATTGAGAATAACACTTCCATAAGAAAAGTAATCAGCCTTTAAAATAAATAACCCACAGTTGGGTGACCTCCTATAAAAATACCAACACAGTACGTTTCACATTTCATAATCTTTGAACTTTGATCCGGTACTTGAATCAAATAAATATTCACATAGCAAAAAAAAAAAGAGTAAAATTCATAAAAAAAATCATGCATTAAACTCTGAGATTAAGTGAATTAGAACATTTCTGATTTTCACTTGAAGATCTGAAGTGTTTTTAGGATCTTTGCTTTTGTTCATGATCCTCTTCGACTTCGGTGTTAAAGTAGAGACTTTGATTCAAACAGAATTGTCTATTCGCCTTCTCCTTAATCCCAATATTTAAGATTCCTTTAATTTACCGAGCTTGAAAACTACAACAAACTATACCTAAAGAAATCAATTGGATTATAAATAAATAACATGAACAATGGAAGACTTCAAGGGCCGTAAAAATTAATGTCAAATATATTTGAAGTCGCTAATCAAATAATTTAAATGGAATAACCCATTAAAATATTTATTAAAAAAACTATTAAGAAGATTGCTAATGCCTAATTATATTAATGTTAAATAGTTGGAATGATTCTCTAAATAAAATAATGGCATCTTGTACATGGTAACGTTGGGATGAGAAGAGGTAAAGTTTTAACAATTGATGGGCATTTAAGTTCAGTTATTTTAATAACGATGCTAATGAATTCATAAAATTGAATTGATATTGAGAATATCAAAAGCTATATTAAAATGAATAAATGATAGCATTTAATAATAAGTGAGATTCAAACGTAATGTAAAAACATATAAAAAGAATATTTAATAAATTAATAAAAAATAATGTGTCTCTTCTACTTCTTATATTTTAATTTACTATATTAATATTAATAATTAATTATATTTAAAATATTATTCATAATTAAAAATAATTTTAATTTTGACATTAAATATTAAGAGTGGTGTATTTAAATATTGAATTAAAAATAAACAATGGCATATTTTGTAATTTATAAAGTTTATATAGGGAGTAAATGGTCCAAAAATGATTTCCCAACATCCCCACTTTTAAGATATTAAAGATTAAAGATGATTAATATTAAATTATTAGTCACTAATTTTTTATGCCTATATTATAAATTAAATTCCAGATATTTAATACTCATATATTTATTATCATACATACCCAAACACAAATATTTAATATCTCATAGATTTAGATCCTAGATATTCAATTCACCAACATTTAAAAACTAAACCCATGAAACCAAACCTTTGATCAAACAAACCATAGAGAAATTTTTCATGGATAGCACAGTTGTTTTAAATTTTTTTAAAAAAAAACTATAATACATTTTTTTTTTATAAACGTAAGACCTTTTAAAGGTAATTACATGTCTAATATGAAAAATATTAAAATAACAAGTAAACCACCAATTGAATTTAATGTTGATAAACATTAATTTACATAATCAACTAGTATTGATTGATAATAATTACTATTAAAAGATGATTGATGTATTTAATAATAATTTACTTGATTTACCATCACCTCATTTTATGATGGGTACCTTTTTTGAAATGTATAACAAGATAATAGCAATTTTCATAAATATTTAAGTGAATATCCATTTTCCACAAACTGATTATTTAAACGTCAATAAGATATTACATATGATTTAAATACTCGTTAAATGAGTAGTTGTTTTTTTCTTTCTTTGTATATAATAATTTAACTTCGAAAGTCAATTGTCAAGTAAATCCTTAATGCCTAAGTAAAACTACAACCAAATTTAAATTAGTTAATCAAATTCTATAGGCTCATCCATCTCAATTTCAAAAATTTCCATCTTTTTAAAAAAAAAAAAAATTAAAAAATGAAAGGAAAAATCTTAAAGTCCTAACACGAGTATTGAACGTTGACCCAAATCAAGAGAGTTTGAAATTTTGAACCTTGTAGAAGTATTCAATTTGGAAACTTCATACGCTAAACTTTGACTTTGGAAAAATATGCTTTTTTTTTCCTTCCTTACAAAACCTCCAAATTTGACTCTCATTTTTACACATTTCCCAAAGCAACCCTTCTTTCCCATTATTATTACAATGTTAGGTGTGGACTTGATGATCCACAAGTCCTCATTTCATCACACCCTAACATTAAAAAAACATTTTTTTCCATGGGAAAAAAATTATCTTCATTTTTTACACGTTGTATTTTATATTAAGTGAACAAATTTGCAATATCTTAATAAGTTACCATGAATTTGATCATCATGATCATTTTTTTTCTATTTAGAGTGCATAAATGGTCTGTTTTAATCTAATTAATAATTTTTTTTTCTTAAATACCGTATTTCTACATACTAATTATTGTAATCTCATAATTTTTTAAAAATTACCTTAATAAATTATTGCATTTATTTTATGATTTTTTTTGGTTTTTGACTTTTTTTAGTTCTATTTAGGTAATTTTTATAAAATTATGATATTTTAATAATTAATATGAAAAATATATTATTTCAATACCTACCCATAGATTTAAATGGTGGTAGAAGGACATGAATATTAATTTTTTTTATAACGAAAGACATGAATACTTTGAACCAACTGAATTATGCTATATATATATATATGCGTTAGTTTTTTTTTCTTTCTAATTAATAGTGGGGAAATGATTTTTGTGAGGGTTTGGTTCCAACCTCCACTCACCTATAAGGATTAGGCTTGTTAAAATGATAATTACTCATTCTTAGTTACTTATGAAACGAGAATATTTCATGTATAAGATAATATATAAAGGATAAAACTTAGCTACTCTCTCCCTACATTTTATGATTGTAATTTATCCACATCTTTATTTGTGATTGTTTTTTCAATTTTTTAGTCTCTTAATTTTTAAATATTTAGTTTGTGAGTGAGAAGTAGAAATACCTATTCCATGGGAAGTAGCTAACTCTTTTCTATATATAAAAACTTTATCTTAAATCGGGGATGTGATTGCTAAAACGCTTATGGGTATCACTTCTTTGGCATCAATTTTTCCATTGGAGGAGAATCTTAAGTACTTAAATAAAACTCAATGTTACCCTTAATTTTCTTTTTCCTTTTCTAATATTATCTAAATGAACCCATCCATACCTTACTCTACTAATTGCAAATCAAAATCTAACATATATTTGTTTAAAAAGAGGTCCTCAATTCAAACTTGTAGAATAAATTGCGATTTGGTAGGTTTAGTTATGGATATAATTTACACAAAAGTTATCAAAAGTGAATTTTTTAAATTTAAACTTTTAAAATATTTCTCATAGAAGATTTGAATTTTATATGAAAAGTGTATGAAGGTGGTTTTAGTCTTTCAAATTAAGTCACCACAACCATAGAGAAGATAATCAAATCAAGAATGTTTACCTAATTAAAGCTCTTTGTAGCTTTAATCCAGAGTATACTATTACATGATGAATAAATCAATTTTTTATACAAAAAATTATGACTAGCAAAAATCAACATTTGTAATAAACTAATAAAAATCATAACATTAATCACATAACTCAAGTTCCTAAATCCGATCCACCTAATCTATAAATAAAAACCTAATTAATCAAAATATATGCAATAACTAAAAAACTCTATTTATCTATTGATCTCTCTCGCATCCAAACATTTTAATAGTGTCTAATTGAATTAATTATGACTATTTTTCGTAAGTTACAAGAACTAATTAGTAATGGTTTGATTTTGACCTATATCAATATTTTTTGAACTTTTCATTTTAGTATATTATTTTTGAAAAAGACACTACACTAGTGATCAATGTTAAAAAGAGCTTTATTCTAATATATGTAAACTAAAAACAAAACAAAACAAAAATTATTTTATGATATAAAGAACCTTTTTCGTTCAAAAATAATTATTAAATACATAAAAAAAAATATTAAAGAAAAAATTATAATTTTCTCATGATTAGGGGATCCAACTTGCTTAGCACTAAATGAAGGAAGATACCAGTGGGTGGGAAAAGGGAGAGACAAAACAAAAAAGAAAAGAAAAAAGGGAATTCCCCACTTTCATCAATTATTCTCAGCCGTCAGATGATGTAATCGGACGACTCAAATTGACCAATAAGTGGGGCCCTTTTCCCATTCCTAATAAAATTCTTTTTTCATTAGGTAATCTGTGGTCCCTACCGACCAAAGGTTCTTGTCTACTAAAATTCCACCCCCGAACTCCACGTGTACTTCATTACTGAATCACAACCGTTTATTTGAAATATCCAAAAACAACGTAAATATCTTTGATTAAGATCCGACGGTCATCATCAACGAACTTCTCTGGTCTTTATTAGTACCTGAAACATTGATACAGATCCCATCCCTGGTTTATATAAATAATATTATTAGTTTTTAAAATATACTTTTTTAATCTACTTTTTAAATAGTAATTAAATTAAATTTTAAAATAATAAAAGATAGTTTTAAGAGTTCTATTTTTTTTAAATAATTTATTTTACTGTATTGAGATTATAAATTTTTTGACTTATTAAAAATTCATGATTTAAATTGAAAGAGTTAGATCTCATTTGATAACTATTTTAGTGTTTTGTTTTTAGTTTTCTGTTTTTAAAATAAAAATAATACTTATTAGATATCTATTTTTTGTTTTATGTTTTAGATTTTGAAAATAGAAGTAAAAAAAAACTCAAAACAGAGACATAAAACATATTTCAGAAACTACTTTATTTACTTTTTAATTTTATTGAAAATTTCAAAAATGCTTTTTAAAATCTGAAAACTAAATTAGTTATCAAATAACTACGTTTTTCAAAAAGAAAAAAAAAACCATACTAAATTCAGCAATATAAATCGAACCATTTTCAAATATGAATCATTTTTTAAATTTAAAAATAAAACAAAGAAATTATCAAACAAAAATTTAAAAATATATATCCAATTACCAAAATTTAAAAATGAAAAAAAAAAGAAGTAAAAATAAACTATTTACTTAATATATTATACATCATGAATGGCATTCCATTACAAAATTCGTTTTTTTTGGGTTAATTTCATTTTTTATTTTTTATTTTTTTGAGATATTACATCAAATTGGAGGAGGGGGAACTCGAACTTTCGACCTCAAGGGAAGGGAGTAGGTGCCTTACCGATTGAGCTATGCTCTCGTTGGCGGGTTAATACTTATATGTATAATAGCATTAATACTTATATGTTTTATAAATTAGCAAACTTACCCACTTCAACTCCACGCGCCGTTTAAGGGAATAATGAAAAACGTTTTCTGCCCTCTATTTATTATGGTATACAACATTTAAGAAAAGGACATGATGGTAATTGTTCAAAATGGAAAACATGGGATCACCGCCATTTATGGTGTTTTTTTTTGGTAAAATTGATATTAAAAAAACTTAACCGATATTAGTAAATAAATGTGAATTAATGTGAATATTCTTGATAATATTTCTTTACTTTTTTTCGAGGAAAAATTAAAAAGGAAATTGTTATGTAACAATAGTAGTTTTAGGAAAACGACGAATAAATATTAATTAAATAAAAACAGATAGTTGACCAAAAGAAAGTAAAGAATAAAGAAAAATAACTGACGTCGGCGTACCTTTGACTCTCTCTCTCTCTCTCTCCTTAAAGAGTCTCTCTCTCTCCTCTCATTCATGTCTTCCACCAATTTTCTTTCATCTCTAAAATTTTCCCACACTTTCTCACTAACCAAACAGATTTTTTTTTTCTTTTTTCTCAAACATGGTGAAGGATAATCTCTTCATCACTGTTCCAAATCACTTTCGTTGTCCGATTTCTCTCGATGTCATGAAATCTCCTGTCAGTTTAAGCACTGGAGTTACTTACGATCGTTCAAATATTCAGCGATGGCTTGAAAACGGCAATAATACTTGTCCGGCGACGATGCAAGTTCTTCAGAATAAGGAATTTGTTCCTAATTGTAATTTGAAACGACTCATTCAGATTTGGTCTGCTTCCGATGATTTGGTTGTGAATTCTGATGATGAAATTCTTCGCGTTGTTGATGATTTGAAGAGAAATGAGAATGAGAATGATTTTGATTTCCTTGTTTCGATTTCGAAGCTTGTTTGTTTTATTGAGCGTTCGGAACAGAATTTGAAGTTTCTCGGGAAAATCGACGGCGTTGTGCCTTTGATTCTTGATTTTCTTTGTTCGTACGAGAGAGATTTGGATTGTTTAGAACAAATAATTAGGGTTTTGGATTTGCTTCGGAAAGAAATTCAGGATCGAGAACAGTTGATGAACTTGATGTTGAAAAGCAATCGCGATTGTTTAAACGCTCTGCTTTTCATTCTACAAAAAGGAAGTACGGAATCGCGAAGTAGATCAGCTAGGGTTTTAGAATTCATCGCTATCAATGCAGAATCAAAGCTTTTAATCGCTGAAAAAGAAGGAATTCTACTCCAATTGATAAAATTAACAGATACAGACAATGATCGAAGCTTAATCGAATCAGTCTTATCATGTTTAATCTCAATATCAATGCCTAAACGCACGAAGATCAAACTCGTCGATCTCGGCGCAATTAAAGCCCTAACGAAACTACTAATACAGTCGAATTCAAGTGTCGCGATCGTCGAAAAAGTGCTGAAACTATTAGCAACAGCATCATCAGTGGAAGAAGGAAGATCAAAGATATGTGAGGATTCGGAATGCGTCGAGGGAATCGTGAAGAAAGTGATGAAGGTATCGAATATCGGTACGGAACACGCCGTGACGATTCTATGGTGTATATGTTATTTGTTCAGAGAAGAGAGAGCTCAAGAAGCAGTGGCAAAAGCAAATGGTTTTGCAAAGTTTTTGCTTTTGATGCAGAGCCATTGCCCAGCTGCTGTTAGACAAATGGCTAAAGATTTACTTAAGATTTTCAAGGTTCATTCCAAATCTTGCTTATCATATTATGAAACAGATACTTCTCACATTATGCCCTTTTGAATTTAGGGACACAGAACCAAAAAAAAAAAAAAAAAATTATACATTTGATGTGTACATTAGAGAAATTTTGAAAGCAATACTATAAAGAGATTCATTTCATTACAGTTTCGATGCGTGTTCGATTCGATCCTCCCGGTCCCTCTTTACTTGTTTTGAAGAGTACAAATTATCTTGCCGATATCATACTACTTCAAATCAACTAGTTTTTATTAATCGAATTGTTTTGACTAATGTTGAGGATGGTAGCCTGAAAGGCTGAGAAGTTTGTACATTTAAAGGAATTTTGAAAGTAATTCTATAAAAAGATTCATTCCATCACAGTTTTGAAGCGTGTTCGATCGATCTCGGTCCGTCTTTACTTGTTTTGAAGAGTTTGCCAATATAATACTGCTTCAAATCAACTGGTTTTTATTAATCGAATTGTTTTTTACTAATGTTAAGTATGGTAGCCTGAAAGGTTGAGAAATTTGTACATTAGAGGAATTTTGAAAGAAATACTATAAAGAGATCATTTCATTACACATCAACGTGTGTTTGATTCGATCCTGGTCCCCGTCCATGTTTACTTGTTATGAACGGTTCAAATTTTCTTGTCAATCTATTAGAGAGGGAATAATACTTCAAATCAACTAGTCTATTAATCGAATTGTTTTGACAGTGTATTCATCATATATGAAAATGAAAGCCTATATGTTTATACATTTCCTTCTCTTTATTTAGCAGACAATAAAAATGGGGGGAAATTTCAAGTTCTCTAGAGTATTCCATACCACTCTCATTCAATAATAGCCACCTGTACTAATGGAACCCACAAATACATGATGCGTTTTTTTTTTCTTTCAAAATAAATATTTGAAATTAAAAGATAACTTGTATTACCTTATAATAAAAATCAAAAGCTTGAAGATTATTTGGCTATGTGAAGAGAGTGCTGAGGTAGAGAGTGGATAGGGTGTTGAGGTTTTGGGAGAGAAAAAATACAAATGAAAAATCTCAAAAACTCAAAGTCAAACATACCCAAATCGAGAGAATATAGGTTTTTCAAATGTTTTCCACCACCAACCACCGCTCTCCGCCTTCATCGCCACTACCGTGAGTGAGGAAGATAGAAGAGAGTATTGAGAAGATAAGAAAGGGGTTTAATGTAAGGAGATAAGAAAAGAGTTTTTTAGACATTTCACAGCAAAATGACATCATCAGAAGGTCAAAAAAGGTTAAAATGAGAATAGAGCTCAATAATCCTAGGGGCCGTTTGTTTGCAAGGAATTTGGATAACCGATATTTTAAGATGCCCAACATCTCAGAAGGCCTGAATCCAGATGCATGACATCTTTAGATTACTGTGTTTGTGTTACAGAATTTTTTTAAATGAATCCTTAAAAATATTTAGATAATTGTGCTACATTTATGTAGATAATTTATTATAATGACTTCTAATTATACTCTTATTTATTTACCATAAAAAATACTTTTATTGATTTTAAATAAAATATAAAATAGAAAGTAAGAGAGTTGATGAAATATAATTAAATATGAAAAAAAATATTTGAGTGTTAAAAATGTCAAAGAAATTGATTTAGAATAAATTTGATTGATAAACTTGTTTAGTACATGCAAATAAAAATATTGAAATTATATAAATTAAAGAATTTTGATCCAAAAATAAAAATATTGTTTTAATTTGTATCCTACTCAATATAAAAATAATATTTAGTTAGATATTATATAAAAAAATTTAATTATTGGAATACAATATTTTTATTCTAAAAATATAATTTAAAATAAAATATTAATATATTGATAATTTAAAAAAAAAAAGTAGAACCTAATAAGGAGTAAAAATATCATAACTCAATCACATTTTCATTGGAATCCTAAAAAACCCACGTTTTTCTAAGGTATTCAGATTCCCATGAATATGGGAATCCTGAGTTTCCAGGGATGCCTGGGTATCCACGAATTCTGCAAAACAAACATGGTTATCCAAATTATATTACCATGATAATCTGAAATTCTTACGTAACAAACGACCCCTAAGTGCCTATTTTGAAGGTCTAAAATCCCAATAAAACAGGGGAAATTTCTAATACTCCTGGAATATTCCATACCACTCCATTCAATAGCCATGTGTACTAATGGGACCCACGAGTACTTTATGCTTTTTTTCTCACTTAATTTTCCAGTTCTTGATATAAAAAAAATTAAGAGGAAAAATCTCAACCAAATTTCATGTTATAAAAGAAATCTCTATCAGATTTAAGTTCTATTGAATTTGAAAATGGAAAGGAAACGTAGCCAATCTTCTTCTCCATCCACCCCTCTATTCCAATCTCATATTCCCTTTTTCTTCCTTACTTTTTCTTCATTTCTCATTTTTCCTCAGATTGCCATGGCAGAACCATGAATTTGTGGAGCTTTTGTCATTATACATGAAATTGGATTACTATACTTATGATGCCTTTCATTCTCTTCATCTTAGACAATTCTAAAACCAAAACCTTTCAACCAAATTAACAAAGGTGAAAAAAAAAACAATTAAACCCAAAGATAAATATAAGATTTTTTTTGTTTCATCTTTCATTGGAGATATAAAAATTTGGGTTTTTTACAAAGCAGGGAAAGAAAAAGGTGGATATGTTTTCTGTCTGTTTTGGTTTTCTTATAAGAATGGTGAATAAAGAGAATGTAATATGAAAAGGAGAATGAGAGTGAAAATGAATTAAAAGAAAATCTTTGAATTTGGTATTGAAAAATAAAATCTCTGAGTTTCTAATTGAATGGGAGTGGTATGGAGTGTTGGATACTTCGGGAGTACTATAAATTTTCCCTAAAAAATGGGGAGAAAATTGCACTAGTTTCCTTTCCTGCATATATTACTTTAATGGTCAGAGTAATTCAACTCAATCATAAGGCTAAGATAGTACATTATCATCAGCACAAAAGATCAAGGAGAAAAAATTTTAAAAGAAGAAAAGATCAAAAGACTATTTCTTGCGCTTGAGAGGTCCAGTTTTGTAACCTGACTTGGTTGGCTTGCCCCAAGGTGTGCGAGAAGCCTGTCCAAAGCTCCCACTACTCTTGCTTCGACCCTCACCTCCACCATGAGGATGATCAACTGGATTCATTGCCACTCCTCGAACCACCGGTCTTCGACCTAACCATCGACTGTGCCCTGCCTTTCTGAGTTTTCGAGATCCGTGGCTTGGGTTAGACACTTGACCAATCGTGGCCCTGCACCGTGAATCGATTAATTTTTCTGTGCCTGAAGGAAGTCTAATCAAGCAGTATCTTGATGTGGGCTCTTTCAGTATCTTTGCGCAAGTTCCAGCTGCTCGAACAAGCTTCCCACCTTGACCTGGATTCATCTCAATGTTGTGGATCATTGTTCCGATACGCATTGCAGAAAGTGGCATGCAACTTCCAATTTGTGAATTGATGTCG
Organism: Gynostemma pentaphyllum; assembly: GCA_028015215.1. Lineage (NCBI taxonomy): Eukaryota > Viridiplantae > Streptophyta > Magnoliopsida > Cucurbitales > Cucurbitaceae > Gynostemma > Gynostemma pentaphyllum. The sequence continues at coordinate 67,018,684 of CM051355.1, read as the reverse complement.
ACAGTGGCCATATAGTTCATCATCCTCTCACGAAATGTACCACCATATGTGCCGACCATATCTGTTGAGAATGAGATAAATGTGATGTCTCAAGTCCGACTTTAGTATACATATATACAACGGAACTTTTCATTGATAAGTGAAAAGAACGAAAGGGGCCAAAGAAAGACCAGCCACAGATTACAAAAAACCGTGTTGGCAAAAATAGAAGAGGAGCTATCATTACAGATAAATTTGAACGAATTTGCCAAAGAGACCTAGAGATTTTAATGTTGTTTCATAAATCTAATTGATCAGCCGTGATGTTGCTGAAGATGATAGAGTTCTAATAGCACAATTAGAAGAGTTCTAATACAATAGTGAAAAATATGGCATAAAAAATAAATATTAACTGATGGATGTATAGGAAATCCTTTTATGACAAATAAATCAAACTGTAAAACTTAGGATTTTTTACCGGCCAAAGAGAACTATATTCAGTGGATGCCGTAGAAATGGTTTTGAATAGAAGGCATCAGTAAAGATTCAGTTTTCAAAGAAATAAAGTATAAAGTGTAGGGTACAACAACTAACTTCTACAAAATTGGATTCAGATATTAAACACAGCTCATGAAAATATATTTTGGCCCACTGAACCAGAATTTTTATGAGTTTTTCATCCTCTGAGTTTTTACATTAAAAAACAAGTTGCTCGAATGAAATACAACAAACAAAACATAGCAATTTATTACCATTAGAATTTTAGAGAAAATAACATGTTCAGGCTCCCTCATTCTTCAAATTATAATGTTGAAATAAATTAAAGATAGTATCATCTGTTCGAGAGAGAGAGTGAGAAGGGGAGAAAAGGAACAGAAGAGGTATTGATACTGCAATTGTATTTGTGAATTAATAGCATGTACAAAACACATTTAATACAAGGTTAAAGTCAAAATTCAGAAGAACACAATACGCATCTAATATATTAAATATAAAAATACAGCATTTTTGTATTTCAATAGAGAGAGTCAATTATGCTTCATATCACTCACTCTTTATGATTGAATCAATTCATCCAAATCATCGAAGAAGCTAAAACTGTATTCTCTAAAGAGTTTGTAACAATTTGTAACAAATACAGTTTTACATCTACACAACAATTAGCATAAGATCATCTCATCTTCAATTTCATCTACGTTTTTATTGTCAAGTTTCGATCTGAGATTGTTGCCTCCCCATCAACTACATCTGAAATTTCCTAGATTCCTTTCCTTGAATAATCAAAAGCATACAATTTCATCCCCAGAGCTCTCAAACAAAAATGGAGCTAACAACTAAACAAAAGAGTTCAAATCCCATAGATGTAGAAAAAGTAAATCCAAACTTTCAAGAGGGCACAGTCAATTCGCAACAGCGAAATAATCAATGAATGGGCGGTCCCTTTGAAAATTCATAAATGCATAAACAATATCTCATCCCTTTCGATAACAAGAAGCAAAACAATATGTACATAGAGTTACATTCATGATATTCAATGTTTCGTACCAAAAAATATATATATTCAAAAAAATTTCAATATTTTTAACTGGAACCAGACCTAGCATACACAAATTTCAATTTTAACTCATAATCAACAATAAAACGAGACAGAAAAAAAGAAAAGAAAAAAAAGAAATTGACAAGGAAATTAATGGAAATGAAGGTCATTTCAAAGAAGTTACCTGAAATGAAATGGTCAGAGTTGGGATCTTGATTGATCGAAGCCCTAATAGAACCTGAATTGGAACTGGTTGAAAAACACCTTCTCCATCCCCGAAGAGTCACCGTCGCCGCCGACCTCAGATTCATCACTACCTGATTCAAGCCATTGAATTCCAAATGCAAATTTATTGAAACCGCAGCCATGGAATTCGAAAGGAAAAGTAAAACGTGAAACCATATGATTGAATTTGGGGATTAGGGATTGAAAGTAAACGGAAAGGGAATGTGAGGGAAACATAAAACAGATTATTCATTCGATTGAAGAAATTACCTCAAAAACAGATGAGAGAGTGAAAAGTAGGGGTGTAAACGGGGCGGGGCGGGGCGAAATTTCACCAATGGAAGGAATATCCCTCCAGCTCTAGCTGAAACCGAGGGAATCGCCGGAGCCAACAAGGCTTTACTAAATACCAAACTATACCCTAACCCTAAAGACGAACTACCAAATTAAAGAAACAAACTGATAAGCAATTCGATTACCAAGTCCAGTTTTAATAAAACCTCGAGCAAAGAAGAAGGCAAAAGCAATAAGCCAAGGGATAGGATCACCGAAAGCAGAGAAAGCAGCCGAGAAAGTTAGGGTTTTAGTAAGAACAGAAGCACCAAGACCAAGCAAAGCAACAGCACCAAGAGGCAAAGGTTGAGTAATAATCCCAACAATGGTAGCGAGGAAAATAGCAAGCAATTGCCAAGCGTTTCGAGTAACACCAGAAGAGAATGAGAGAGAGAGAGAGAGAGAGAGAGAGAGAGAGAGACGGAGTGAGAGTGACAGAGACTTACCACGGTGGCGGTGGCGAGGTGACGTCGTGGCGGTTACTGTGGCGACGGCGGCGCAGCTGGTTGCGTTTTGGAGAAAGAGACAGACACGAAGAGTTTGGGTAGATAGAGAGAGACACGACAGAGAGAGAGAGAAACAGAGTCTGAAGGAAAAAGATAAAAAAAAGAGGAGAAAAAAGAAAATAACAGAAAAAAAAAACTAAAACCTAAAAGTAAAGTGGGCTGGGCTTCGGTGGGTGGGCTGTGCATGCCATCCATTCCTAATATATTTAAAAAAAAAAAAAAACAATTGTGGACGGGGCGGGGCGGGGCCCCTCGGGGCCAATGCCCATGGCCCCGCCCCCGCCCCGTATGGTAAACGGGGGAATTTTTTCCCCCGCCCCTGCCCCATTTACAAAGCGGGTTTAGCGGGGTCGGGGCGGGGAAGCGGGGTCGGGGGGTTTTCTTTCACCCCTAGTGAAAAGGAAGTGAGGGAGATGAAATTGTTGTCGGAAGAACAAGAACAAAGATGTGAGTTTGTGAGAGAGACTACCACTGACGAAGATGAAAGACAGAGAGATAGAATTTTTCCCTCTTTTTGAAAATAGTAATTATTAAATCAGCAATTTACCTCAATATTCAAATCCGAGATACTAATTACAATGAATATTTGCAAATCCAAATTAATTACAAAATAGACAAACAAGGCCGTAGGTGGTGGTTTTATTTTGTTTTGTTTACTATTAGACCCTTATTTCATCAATTAATTCCGTAACTTTCCTTTTTTTTCCTTATAAAAATGCTATTTATTGTAAATAAATCTTAATTATCTCTTCCATTTGTCCTGCCATGAAATCCGCTCTTATTCCCACGTCAAAATTGTAATTAAATACTACATTCTGATTCAGTTGCTTCATTTTTAAATGTCACTAAATCAGCCCCATATCCCACGTTTAGCAGTTATTTTTTTTAATGTCATATATCCAGAATCTTCACGATTTATTCCTTAGCAGTTGCGTTTTTAAAACTGACTTCATTCTTAATTACTGATTTCATTTGCATAATTATTTTAGATTTGTTTTTTATTCACACCTTTTACTCACCGATTTGGTTGTTCGGATTTTTGGGATTGTTTTTTTTTTTTAATTTTCAAATTTCAAACTCGTAGTAATCATCTTTTGTAATATTCCTCATTATTTCGTTTCAGTTTCTCTCTATCCAACCTAATCATCTTCATTTCCAAGTCGTTATTTTTTATGTTTTTATCTTGATATTTTGTATAATCGGAATATAATTAAATGTTTAACAAAAATAAATGTAAATATATTTTTTGTTAAAATAAAGTGTGGGTTGAACAAAAATAAACATTGTTCAAGAAGTGGTTAAACATTAAATACATAAAATGAGCATTTCAGAATACATTTTAACAAAAATAAACGTTGATAAAAATCAAATACTGATAAACATAAACTATGTTAAACAGAATTTAGAGAAAGTCTACAACAAAATAAGTCACATGTTCTCATGAAAATCTTTTTAAGCTTGTTCTTTGTATCTGTAATCTCTCGTAATTGGAATTCTTGAACATCATTTGTTTAGGACGTCCGGTTGACTGAAGAGATTAAAATGTGATTGGGAATCCATTTGTTGGGTGCTTGCAACATTCTCCATCTGGTTCTTCATCACTAAACTGAATGTTTTGTATATGGTTGTGTCTTCTTGCCTTTATGTCAATTTTTCAATTTCAATATATATGTTGGTCCCTGTTTATATAAAATATCATCAAATTCCAGCCAATTTTAAGTCTGTTTAAAATTTTAAGAATGTTTAACTAATATAAACATTTAATTAATTTAAAAAGACGTTTATATCATATAATTCATTTTTTTACCTCCATTTAATCTTGTTCTTCTTCTTCGTATGTCTTTTTTTCTTCAAACATTTCATCATCTTCATTGAAATCCTCAATGTATTATTCTTCAAATGTTTCTTCTCCAGAAGTTGATTTTTCGGATTTTTCGGGTTCTTCCTACTATATGATTTGTTTTCTAGCTTCTCCTTTTTCTACTTCTCTTTTTCTGCATTTTTTATGAGTAAATTGATTATTTTACAAATCATGATTATCAAAACATAATTACCTCTTTGACTTTCTCTGATTTATTTCATGAACAACTTCTGTCTAGCCATTAAAATCTCTTTTTTCGTAACAATTTTTTCTTCTTCTCTTTTGTTTTCTTTGCGATCCTCTCACTAGGGAGGGTTTTCTAGAATCTGAGATTGATATTATGGTTTTTGGAAATTTTGTATATTTTAATTTTTTTTTAATTTGATTTCCCCCTCTTCCCTCGTGATTTCTATTTTTTGAATCCCAAAATTTATGCCGCCTGTTTCTTGTAACTGCCTAATTTTTTTTAAATGCACGTAAATCTTAATCGGCGCCAATTCATGTCAAATGTATAAAAAGGTTAAAATTGTCATTTCTATTATGCCAACAGTGGTGATTGTCTAAAATTGTAATTAAATAGTACATCTTGATATAGATGTAATTACTATAGTTATTTTGAATATTAATGAAATTAACCCTTATTAAATTGAGAATTAAATATAAAAATGACCCGCGTTTTTTCAATTTACACACCTCAAACTTTTAATTTGAAAAAAACCACCCCTATATTTTGAGATGTCAACATCTATTAATAAAAAAATTCAAAATTAATGGTAGGAAGTTTTTTTTTAATTACAGATTGTAACGACCCGTTACCGAGTAGTACTAGAAAAAAGAAATTTTGGAAAGGAATATTATTTTTTTAAAATAATATTAATGACGCTTGATTGATAAATTGGATAAGAAATAACCCACTCTCTCGATAAGAGCATTTTGGTAATTTTCCAAACCTTAAAATTAATTTAATATTTTTGGATGATATTAATCGTCTCGTTCTTACGATTTCAACGCAACTAACGGCTCATCGTTTCTGAGTCCTGGTGAATGAGTTATGAATATTTTAAGACTAGCAGATATTGTTGTCTAGCACCTATTAAATTTTTAGAACTGCATGCTTAGCATGACACGTATCATGAGTGACCCTATACCTCACTATGATACATATATGCAAATTTAATATAACAAAAAGATAATAAACACCTATTAAATTTGTAGAGCTGCATGCTTAGCCTGACACGTATCATGAGTGACCTTATACCCTACTATGATACATATATGCAAATTTAATAGTAACAAATAGAGAATAAACACCTATTAAATTTGTAGAGTTGCATGTTTAACATGACACGTATCATGAGTGGTCCTATATCCCACTATGATACATATATGCAAATTTAATAGTAACAAAGAGATGTCGTAGGCTAAGTACCTACTAATTATTAACAACGAGACAAGGACGAGTATCCTTATGTTATTACAGCTATGTAAATCTTTGAATTTGAGATGAGGGATGCCTTGAAGCTTGATCTTGATGGAAAAAACGTCTCTGTTGAAGCAGTCATTAACAAATACAAGGAGGTAAACTTAATATTCAGTGATTCAATCTTCTCAATGTTTAAGTTACTAATCTAAGATATGAACCAAAATTTAAAAAAAAATTTAATTTATAGTAAACCCAAAATGTTGAAAGTGATTGATTTATGAAAATTAAGCGTTATCTTTACAGGTTGGTGCTCTGATTACATTGTTGAGTGTTGCTAATAAAATTCAAAATGGCTACTATAAGTCTGTTCTTTTGGCTATCAAATGTTTGAATTTTAAATTCTTTTAATGCTGTTTTTGACGTCTTATTATACAGTAAATGAGATATATATAATTCTAATTTACAAATCACCTTGTTGAATACAAATAACTGTTATTCTTTTAGAATGCTTCTCACTATAAGAATTTTGGGAATAGGTGACATCCTTTTGGCGTCACCTATTCAAATAGGTAATAGGTGACGGTTTTTTGACCGTCACCTATAGCAGTGTCACCTATTTAAATAGGTGACGGGCATAAAAAACTAAAAACCGTCACCTATGTAGGTGACGGGTAAAACGGGTCACCTATTTGAATAGGTGACGCCAAAAAAACGTCACCTATTCGAATAGGTGACCCGTTTTACCCGTCACCTATTCCAATAGGTGACGGTATTTTATGACAGTCACCTATTTAAATAGGTGACACTGCCATAGGTGACGGTCAAAAAACCGTCACCTATTCAAATAGGTGATGCCAAAAGAGCGTCACCTATTGTCTAAAATTTGAGAAAAAAAAATATTTTTTTATTAGTTGATTTCAAATAATATTTATAATGCACCTATCAAATTTAAATAAAATATTACAATAAAAATATCACTAAATGGCTACATGAATTACAATATTTTTAAACAAAAAATTAAATTACATCATACTTAGACAATAAATCAAGAATTGCTAAAAGAACTTCAATCACCCTTCCAAAAATTAAATCAAACGGAACACAACACAAAAAAACTCGATCTCCTACAAGCTTCTCGCCTTTATCTCAGAGATTGGCCAAACCATAGGGATACACAAACCTGAAGAAGTCGAAATGTAATCAATTTTCTTCTAACTCATCAATTAAAAACAACATAACTTGTGTTCACAAAAAAATTTAAGGATAAGAAACTAAAAAATGATGGGTTTATGTACAATGTAGGGACATTAAATAAATAACGATAGTCAATGCTACCATAACTGCAGGATAGTCATGACAATCAATATACACAATAAATATAAAAACCATAGTCAAGGCTGCCATAACTGCATGATAGCCATGACACTCGATATATACAAGATAAACACAATAAATATAAAACCATAGTCAATGTTACCATAACTTCAGGATAGCCATGACACTCGATATGTACAAGATAGACACGATAAATAAATAACCATAGTAAATCAAGTTTTACCTGGTTATGTTTCATGTCAGGGGCTGCAATATCAGTAGGTTTTTAGAAGCTTCTTCTTCACTTTATCTGCTCCTAAACCTTGCTTATTATTATTTAGAGATGTCTTTATAGGTTCCAACCTACCCTGCTTGCATGAGAATCCAATAGTTATTTTCTGAGAAGCAAAGATGGGAGAATAGCAAGAAAACCACAAAACAATAACAAAAGTTACATCATAAGATGAATAAACAAGTAGTCAATTTGTAATGGGCAGTGACTCCTAATCTCATATTTCTTATAGCTAGCTATGATGATAATCAGTCATATATTTAAAAATCATCATAGAAACATCAATAAGTAAATAAGAAAAAGTAAAACATTACAAACATCAATAACTTGCATTTTATTTAAGTACCACAATGACACAAGTCTTGTTCCATATAGTAGGATTCCCTTGCAACTCTTTTTGTCTCACCACTACAAAATTTAAGAAACTATACTTATGTTACTAAAAAGAAGACTACAAACACACAAACAAAAAGAAAAACATAGTGGTCTTGATCCTACGTAATTAATAGTTGAGGCTCAAAACTGATGCACAACCAACATTTGGTTAGCCAAGAGGTTCCTATACAAATCAAACAAATCCAAAACAAAAACATACTTATAAACAATAAACTAATAAACCACTTAATTTTGTCCAGCAAACATTAAGAAAGTTTTGTTCTAAATAAAAATAAAACAACAAAAGGGGTTACAGAAATAATAAGCATTACATATCTTAAAATTTGATAACCAAAATATCAAATGTATATAATATTAAATTTAAGGTAATAGCCAATTCCATAAAGAAAAATAAACATAACTAAAGTGATGAACAAAGAGAAGTCTAATAGTGATTAAAAAAGAGGCAATCTCTAAATTTTGTATGAAAAGAATTGGCAATTTGAATTTGAGAAGTAAATAAGGTCATAAAAAACAGAAAGAAACAAGATTTACAGGATCGATTTCAGACCAAAAGAGAGAACGACCCTTGCAATTTTTGTTATCCTCTGTTTATGCAATTACAAAGTTGGGAAAATTACCAAATACATAGAAAAATTAGTAAGTTACCTCCAAGATGCAACGAGCAACACACCATTCATCCCCATAAGATGTACCTACTTTTTGGTCAAACTTTGTGAAAAGAAAAAGTATGTTAAATAAGAACATGATCATGATAAAACATGTCATAGAACTAAAAAAGTAAGTAAGGTTATCACTAAAAAAAAGTTGGAAGTGATATTTAGTATGGCAACTTCTTCTAGGCGTGTTCATTTTCCACTCTAAAAAAAGTAACACATGAAAAGGGCAGAATTGTATGGACCGCAAAGAACAATCAGAAAGAAATAAGAAGAATCAGTATCATTATGTATTTTCTTACCACAAGCTAAGTTGAAAACAAAAGGAAAGTAAACAAAAGGTGAAGCTACAATAATATAAATTTAAAACGACAAGTTATGAAATGGTGTGAATCACATTATTGCATTTGAGTTATAAACCAATCACAAGAAACTAACTCTATCATTCTCAAGTAAGTTTTCATTTTCATTCTTCATCACGAAAATCGAAGTAAATGGGATTAAGAAATTCTAACTTCCAAAATAAAGATCAAGATAAGTGAAAATAAAACTATCTTTGTCTTTTACTATAGCAAAAGAAGGATAAAAATGTTAGGAATGGTGTCCTAGAACTTGTAATTATTTAATAATAATAATAATTTATTAAGAATAAATTAAATAAATAAACATAAGTTCTTTATATTATCTAGATTGATTCAATTAACGATATTTGGAATATATGGAAATATATAAATATCAAACATTCAAATAGTAAACCCTAAGTTACTCTTATGAAATCACGACTTAGTATGTGAGTCATACAAGAGGATTAAAATCGAGATGAGTAACTTAAACGTGTCTACAGTAAACGGATAACGTTTGGAAATCTTATCCTGGTAACATTGTTGATAGCTTCGCATTTTGTTTATAGACAAATGATCGAATCCTGATCATTCATGTGGGAGACATGAAATGGAAGTATCATATACATTGTTGATTGTATAAGACAGGACCACGATGTTCGATCAAATTTCTCCTTAGTGCCGTTTACGAGAAATGATTGAATATCAAACTAAGTTTATCAACCGTGATAGATCTCAATCCTGAGTGAAATGCGGACTCCTATTTATGGAGTTATGTTCTTTGATTCACATGGTTGAGAGCGATCTATAAGAACGCTCAATACACTCCTGTTTTGGGAACATGGCTAGATAAGTAGCTGGGAACTCATTTACACGAGATGGAATTCATAACTTTCCTAAAGAATTAACGATATCAGTGCGATACCTAACCATTCTAGGAACTTTAGGAAGCTCCCTTGATGTACTGATTCGAGACATGAACAAGTGGCGCCACGACTTCTATTGATCACAGAAGTATATTATCTATAGTTCGACTAAAGATAATGTTCATTGGAGAATCAGCAGGAACACAAGGATAAAGCGGTAATTACAGGGGCAAAACGGTAAACCTTATCCATCTGTAATTATGAGTGTTCCACGTGAAGGATTATAACACAGATATAAATAAAGATAAACTAAATGGACATAACTCATCTATAGTGAGGGGAGTTCAGCTATGAATCTATAGTGGAATTATTCATAGTTAGATAATAAGTAATTAACTGATTATGTGTTAATCACTTAATTGACTAATTATTAAGCCCATGATCTATAGGTCCATCGGGTCCCTATGCTAGCCCAAATATCGTAGTCGCGAAATCAAGTAGAAGAAATGGAAAGTTTAAGTAAAGTGAATTACTTAAATAGGCAATATTAATTGTTTAAATATTGAGTATATTTAAACGGTAATTAATATAAACATTATTAATTGTTTAAATAATGAGTTTATTTAAACAGAAAATTAATATTGAAATAATTATTAATTAGACATTATTAATTATTTAAATATTGAGTATATTTAAATGGTAATTAATAATTTAAAATTAATTGACGATTATTAATTGTTTAAATAATTAATTTTATTTGAACGGAAATTAATAATTAAAATTAATTAATTAATAATAAAATATTATCAATAAAGTTATTAATTAAATAATGAGTTTATTAAAATATTTATTATTAATTATTTAAATAATGGAAATTATTTAAATGGAAATTAATAATTAAATATAATTTGATAATATTTAGTCGGGAGAAAATATTAATATTATTAATTGTTTAAATAAAATATTTTATTTAAATGGTAATTAATAAATAAATTAATTAAGTTGGACTTATTAATTTAAGAAAGAGTTTCAAGCCCAATTGGATTAATGAACCCAATTGAAATTGGCCCAAAATAATTAATTAAATAAATTTGATTTATTAATTATTTATTATTAATTTTGGCCTTCATAGATAATTTGTAGGAGATAATTATTTGAATTATATCCTATAATAATTATATAGATTTATTTACCCAAGATAAATAAAATAAAGAAAAGAAAATATTCTCTTATTTATCTATGGCATTTTAGAAATACCAAGATAAAGGAAAGAGATAATTCTTTTTTCTTTTTGTATTTATCTCCATGGATTAATCCTAATGTGATTAGGATTCCTATTTTTCTATAAATAGGAGGCTTGGGTCATTCATAAATCACACAATAAAATTCCTTAGAAATTCGGAATTCTCTCTTCCTTTTCCCTCCCCCCTTAGCCGATTTTCCCTAGTCCATTGGGAAGAAAATATTTTTTCTTCTTCCCAATTTCTTCTAAAGTTCGATCCCACAATCGGGTTTCGTTTGATCGATCGGGATATAGCGTAGAAGATTCGGTGTTGCTGAGGACTTGATGCTGTAAAGAAACCTCCAACCGATTCTCCATATTTTACTCAATGTAAGTAAAGGGTTTTAATTTTCGAAAAACTAGCATGAATCTACATGTTTTTATCACAAATTGCATGATATTAATAGATCCGTAATTAAATGTTAATTAAGTTTACTAAATAAATTTTCGCTAATTTAGTAAATCATCCCTTAAAAAAAACAACAATCAACTTAACTGAATGAACATAGATAAACGATTTGGAAAGTAGAAAGCAAAACAATATGAGAGTGAAAGAATGGTAAATCGAAAGGTTAGAGAACAAAAAAGAAAATTTTGAAAAATTTTAGGATTTTTGTGCTCATAAAGATATTCCAATCCTCTAAAGATGTAAAGAATATAGAATCAATGTTGACACTGAGAAAAGACACAGAAATCCATATAAACAATGGACTTACCTCGCAATATCAACAACAATCTTCATCCGGAGATGCCAAGTTAAAGCTGATCCATGTGTAGGTCCTAGAAGAAGAAACAAAAAAAGAGGCAGGGGATATTATTAAAATGATTTTTCAATAACATAAATGAGATCACAGAGTGAATATATGCATATAATCCTCAAGATCCTTACCTAAATACACCAACAAAGCATCTAAAATCTTAGATTGTGAAAATTATATTGCTAACTATGCTTAAGCTAAATGCAAACTTATTTCAAAATGAGATAACAATTGATTGCCTTAATCAACTGTAATTCCCCAATTTTGCAGGTGACTCGACAGACCTATTCAATAAATATGAGTTTCACTTCAGTCACTGACTCACTATATGATAAGATAACACAAGCCACAGTGTGACATGATATTCAAAATAATAATTCCTCATCGTCGTATAAATGCCTTGTAGAGAAAATCTAACAAGCGACTGAACTCATGTCAAGCAATACGAAAATTAATCTTAGATGTTTAGTGGTAATGCTGCTGGATAAAACTTGAATAATCGATGCCCCTAACCATGGTCAAGGGCTAGAAACCTAAAAAACAAATCACTATAGCTTATGAGAGTTAATGTACTACGAAGTAGGAACAAAGCTGGTGTAGAAAAAGAAAATGTAACTTAAGAGGGACCCTAACCACGATAAGCCGGTAATTAGACAACCAAAACTTAAAAAACATCACAAATAGGAAATGCAAGAAAAGTTTCTACAGCAAAGTAATCGAAAATAACGTTTCAAGCAAACAGAGAAAGCGTGGCTTCACTAACCTGAGTTTTGAGAATAGTCAGTTTGAGTACGATATCCAGCCATTGAACTTATAAACAGATAGTTATAAAACAAAATTTGATTAATTTAAGGGTGGAATCAAGACAATTTGGATGAAAAATAAAGAAACCCACTAGTCGTTCTCTTCCTTTTGTTTTTCAATCGTGGGAGGTAGGATCAATTTCAACAATAGGTTGAGAAGATAGAACATGCAAAATTAGTTACGATAAAATCAGTTAGAGTCTTACTTTTGACAAAATCAATTTCGGCCTTCACTCTCTCTTCTTTTTACATCAATGATGGGGAAGGCTGCTAGTTACTTTCCACCAGATGATATGAAGACATTATCGTCCCTTGATCAGTTTTTAGTATCAGTTGGAGCTGTGAAGAAGACTGTCTCTGGTAGAAAAAGGTAACTGAGCAAAAGATAGCATAAAAAAGATACCTATATATATATATTTTAGTATGGTAGATCCACAAACAAATCCTCTCTTGAATATAGAAAGGAAATCTGATATCAAATTATAAAATATATTGAAATGTAAATGCAGAAAGTAAGATATAATGCACAATGCATGCATATTTTTACTTTGTTTTTAAGCATATTTTTTGCAATCCGAAGAGTTTCAATATTGCCACCCCACAACCGCATTGAATACAGAAGACACCACTCTACCATACATAAATATAAACAAAGTCAGAAGCAAAGAAAAAAGGAACAAAAACAAAAGCTACTCTAGTATTTCCTAATTCAAAAAACAGCACCAATTTATTTCAACATTCCCAATACAAGTAATTTTTCAAATAAAATTAGCAAGTGGAGATTTAGAGCTCTAACCTGTTGATTCAACATGAAGAATCATTCTAGACTTAGAAATATCCCACACATGAACAAAATTATCATTACAACTAATGGCAATAAAACTACTATCCACCTGCAAACAAGAGACACAACTCTACTTACAAATTAAAATTCAAAGTTAATCATGCAGGAACAACCACAATAAAAAACGGCTTTTGAATTGTTTAGAAAGAAAGCAGAAGTTTTTTCCATCACTATACTTTATTAAAAAAAATGTCTGATTTTGAAGAATAACCATTACCTTCAAGAAGCAAACATCCAAGACCCAATGATTAAACTTTGGTAAGGAACATAACAGGATAAAATTAACGCATAATCCAGCAACCATATCAAAACTTAATCGATAAAGCTTGACTCTTTTTTCAGCAAAAACAACTAGCTCAAAAGAAACCTTAGAAGAAGACGATACTTCTTCATTAACAGTCAAAGAGAGTAACAAAATCCCATGAACATGAATCCCTTGAAATATTTGAAATGACTTCATCATTTTTCTAGATTCCAAGTTATAAACCAGTATCTCAGAACCGGATCCTGTTAATAAAAAAAACAAAGTAAGAGAGAAAAATAGAAGGGCAAAAGTATCAGAAAAAAATAATTTGAATGGAAGAGAGAGAAATACCGTAGCCATAGCTGCAACTATTGAAGCTTCTACTGAAACAGAGATACTTATGTGGCTACCAAATCACTACTTTTTTAAAACAAATTGTAAAATAAAACTAGACAATCGAACCTCTACTAAAAAATATTAGTTACAATTTGAAGCGAAGCCAAAATACAAATGAATTACCATTCAAATCCATTACTACTTGAACTTTGTCCATGAACAAAAGAATGGTGATCCAATTATTACTAAGAGGCCTGCATGAAACCCCACATTAATAAGAGAACCAGTGTACACAATATGATGACTATGTAGAAAAAGAGATTGAACAAGTAAACCTAGATGAATTCAAATTTCAAGACAGGGATGTTTCAGAAAAAACAATATCACGGGTTGCCATTAAGTAGTATTGGCACAATTGGAAAAAAAAAATTGAGAATGAAAATATCAGTATGGAGTTGTGAGATTTACTCCAACTTTATAGAGAGGGAGGATGACATGAAAGTATGGATCTTAAATACTGGAGGTAAATTTTTAGTCAAATTCTGTTTTGGCATGCTACAAGGTCGTTGGAGAGCTTTAAATGAAGGGGTTATTAAAGCGATCGGTTTGCAAAGGGACGTAAGAAAGATAAATTCTCCATATGGTCACTTTGTCTAGGGGTAACCAATACAGTGGATAATTCAGAAAAGGTGTCTCTTTAAATCTTAGTTGGTGTGTCCAGACAATGTTTTTGGTACATTCCAAATCCTTGGGCCCTTTCACAGAAGTGTAAAATAAAATGTGGAGAGTCTTTACAAACATTCCAGATATCCAACTACTAGTTTCAGATTAACAAATCAAGACCATGAAAGATCTTTAGTTTTAATTTCAATCTAAGAACACAATAACATCCTTTCATTCCATTCTAAACAAATGACTCAAAATAGAAAAAGAAAAGGCATATGGCAATTGAATATAACCAATACTTAAAAAAGAAAAAGCATATGATAAATGTGTTCTTTGCCTTTTCTACCCTCCTTATCAAGGGAGAGACAAACTAAATACTCAAGAAAATGACAAGTATCAAACTTTGATTTTTCCATAATTCATAACTTCAATTCCAAATGTTGAATTAGATTTTTCATAACAAAACTAAACATTAACTTTTTAAATCTTTCAAAACTTTGAATAGCTCTCTCAAACATTTCATCAAACACGTAGAGAGCATTCCATTCCCAACTTTTTTTAAATCACAAATACAAATTATATTTATACAAATCAACGAGTAAATCGAATAAATCCACAACATATCCACAATGTAAGTGTAAAAAAATTCAAATCCTAACAAAAAAAAATCCTTAAAATACACAAATCTAATCAAACCCAGAGCAGATCAAGGAAAACAATACCTGAATAATGCCTCCAACGAACGGCAATAATCAAATCTACTTTAGATCTGAACAAAATTCTTCAAACGAACAACATGTAGAAGCTTTGTGTGGTGTTAATGGTAACTTTGAATCAAACGACAAAGGCGATCAGATCTGCGGTTTGTGGCTTCGATAGATCTTGTTTTACAACGAACCTTCACATGAAAACAAAATCGCGAGAAGCTTCAACTGAGCTTCAAAGCTTCATACAATACAAAAATTCAAAAATCAGTAAATAAAAAAAGATAAGGCTGAGGAGATTTGAGAAAATACAGATGAATCACCATTCAAATCAAAAGCCAATGGCTGGAACTAACTCCAACTGAACTTACTAGAGATGAAGGCTTCACATATTTAGGGATGATTTGCGATAGTTGAGACGAGTCTACGGAGATTAAGATGAAGACTTAGCAAATTTGAGAGATTGAGCGTTGTTTAGAGCGATTGCAAGAGCGGATTTGAGAGTGACTGCGAGAGGACTGAGGAGATTTGAGAGCGATTGTGAGAGGGCTGAGCAGTTTTGAGAGTGCTGCGAAAAGGCTGAGGAGATTTGAGAAAATTTGAGAGCAGATTTGAGAGGGCTGGAGACGAGACTGAATTTAATTAGGGTTGAGGAGATTGCGAGTAGACAAGAACGGATTTTTTAATTTTAGAAAGGGTGACGGGTCAGTCATTTTTTTTTAAAAACACACGCGTGAAAAAATTTGTCTGTCACCCATTAAAAATACAAGCGTATCCTATAGTCAAATTTCTTATAGTTTCTGTATTAATCCAGGACTACACTTTGGTGATATTCATGTTCTAGAGGCTAAACATGTGAAGGCCTTGGAATCTTATGTTGGAAATGCGAAGGGGAAGAAAAAGAGACCTTTTTTTTTTAATAAATAATGAATTAATGTTATTAAATAAAATTTTTTGAAGCTGGGCAATATTCTTTTAAAAATATAACATATTATTTTTTCCATAACTTAATTTATATTCTTATCAATTTTATGCAAATATTTATTATTTTTCTCTAAAATTAGAAAATTTATAAATTGTTAAAAAATGTCAACGATATATTTAAATTAATTTATGAAATTAATTTTTAAAAATACAACATATTATTTTTTAATACTTAACTTTATATTCTCATAAATTTTATGCAAAAATTCGTTATTTTTTCTCTAAAATTAGGAAATTAATTTTAAAAAATATGTTATATTTTTTTTAATGAAGTTCTTCATAAATTATTTTTTTTCCATAACTTAATTTATATTCTTATCAATTTTATGCAAAAATTTATTATTTTTCTCTAAAATTAGAAAATTTATAATTCTATATCTCTATCTCTACTATATTAAAAGTTGTTATCTTGAAGAAACATTTTTGAAACATAATACCCATTATCATGTCTTAAAATAACTAAACATGTCATTATCAATTAATTAACACTTTTTAATTAATTATATAGTATTAAATTTATTTATTAGTAAAAAAATTAAATGCTAATCAAATTTTGTTTTATTGATTAAAAACTTTATTTTTATTAACAAATTTTATGAAATTTAAAGTTTAATCAAAATTTAAAAAACATGAAGGAATAATTAAATTTATAGTAAGTATCTAAAAAAAATTATCATACATAATCTATCAATATCTATAATGACATCTAATAAAATAAATATAAGTATCTTTAGAAAAAAAAAACTATTTTTATAACATTTTAATTGATAAAATGATTATAATTTCATCTACTTTTAAATATACATATTCGTATTAAAGAATATTAAAAAAAAATGGACTGTATTACATTATTAGTTGATAAAGTTTCCTCTTTCTTATTAATAAAGCTTTATCAATTACACAAAAATCATGAAGTTGCTAAAATGTCGATTAAAAATCTAAATTTTGTTTCTTTATTTTTGTGTGTTGTTGCGTAAAAATGGATAGCTTCCACTTAGGCAACGAACTTAATTTATGGGATGAGTCGGAGATAGTGCGCTGCTTCGACGGCGTGCTACGTAGGTACCTGCACAGGAAAGGAAAAGAGCACCGGTGTGGTGCCGGCCTAACACCCTCCGATACTAAAGTCAGAGCAAACAGAGCTAGTGTGCCAGAGAGTAGTAGTCGAAATTAGTTACCTAATAAATGAATTTCTTCTCCTATTTATAGGAGATTAGGTTGATGACATCATCATGCCACGTGTCGCGTCAGGATTGAGCCACATGTTGCTTCTCAATTACGTGTCGCTTTTGGGTTACGCCACGTGTCATTTTCTGATTGGACACTTGTAATCGGTTTAGATATATAGTCTGTGTTGGAGACTGCATAGCCCAGGTCTTTTCAGGTGCATAGACTTTATGCCTAGGTACCACAGTCAGACGAGGTGCCTTGGACCAGGTGCTTTAGATCAGGTAGAGGTGCTTTGGACCAGGTGCTTTGGACCAGGTAGATGTGCTTTGGACCAGGTGCTTTAGACCAAGTAGAGGTGTTTTGGACCAGTTGCCTAAGTACCACGGTAGACCAGGTGCGTAGACAAATTTTGTCTAATTGTAAAATTCCACGTGTAATCCAATTTCACCCCATAACAGAGGCCCCCTACTCCCGAGCTGAGTTAAGATGTAAGTTCAATGCTGCTTGGGAGTATTCTTTAAAAATAGAATATTTCTTCAGTGATATTTCTGAAAATATTCTAAGTGTTGAATTTTGTAGCTTGAATTTTCTACCGTTGCACTCGTCAAAATTTTGAGAGTTTGTAACTTGAATTTTCTCTTCTGGTCGTTTTGGAGTTGAGTTGTATGTTCAAGTCGTCACATTTAATCATCACATACTCGCCCCCTTTGATTTTAAGAGTAAAAATTCTCTTGAATTCGAAAATATTAAAATTTTCTATCTTTTATTGAATGAAGGATTACAAAAATTGAAAAAGAATTGAATTGATGAAGATTGTAGAGAGGAAAAGATTTGATAGAGAAGAGGGAATGGAAGGGAAAAAAATGAAGAATGAAGGAATTTAAAAAAAAAGTTTTTTTTTTCATCTGCTGCTTCAGTCGCTGACGCAGGAATGGTGTCCTAGAACTTGTAATTATTTAATAATAATAATTTATTAAGAATAAATTAAATAAATAAACATAAGTTTTTTATATTATCTAGATTGATTCAATTAATGATATTAAGAATATATAGAAATATATAAATATCAAACATTCAAATAGTAAACCCTAAATTACTCTTATGAAATCACGACTTAGTATGTGACTCATACAAGAGGATTAAAGTCGAGATGAGTAACTTAAACGTGTCTACAGTAAACGGATAACGTTTGGAAACCTTATCCTGGTAACACTGTTGATAGCTTCGCATTTTGTTTATAGACAAATGATCGAATCCTGATCATTCATGTGGGAGACATGAAATGGAAGTATCATATGCAATGTTTATTGTATAAGACAGGACCACGATGTTCGATCAAATTTCTTATTAGTACCGTTTACAAGAAATAATCGAATATCAAACTAAGTTTATCAACCGTGATAGATCTCAATCCTGAGTGAAATGCAGACTCCTATTTGTGGATTTATGTTCTTTGATTCACATAGTTGAGAGCGATCTGTAAGAACGCTTAATACACTCCTGTTTTGGGAACATGACTAGATAAGTAGTTGGGAACTCATTTTCACGAGATGGAATTCATAACTTTCCTATAAATTAACGGTATTAGTGCGATACCTAAACATTTTAGGAACTTTAGGAAGCTCCCTTGATGTACTGATTCGAGACATGAACAGGTGACGTCACGACTTCTATTGATCACAGAAGTATCTTGTCTCTAGTTCGACTAAAGATAAAGTTCATTGGAGAATCAGCGGGAACACACGGATAAAGCGGTAATTACAGAGGCAAAACAGTAAATTTATCCACCTGTAATTATGAGGGTTCCACGTGAAGGATAATATCACAGATATAAATAATGATAAACTAAATGGACAATAACTCATTTATAGTGAGAGGAGTTCAACTATGAATCTATAGTGGAATTATTCATAGTTAGATAATAAGTAATTAACTGATTATGTATAAATCACTTAATTGACTAATTATTAAGCCCATGATCTATAAGTCCATCGGGTCCCTATGCTAGCCCAAATATCGTAGTCGCGAAATCAAGTAGAAGAAATGGAAATTTTAAGTAAAGTGAATTACTTAAAATAGGCAATATTAATTGTTTAAATATTGAGTATATTTAAACGGTAATTAATATAAACATTATTAATTGTTTAAATAATGAGTTTATTTAAATAGAAAATTAATAATGAAATATTATTAATTAGATATTATTAATTATTTAAATATTGAGTATATTTAAATGGTAATTAATAATTTGATATTAATTAACAATTATTAATTGTTTAAATAATTAATTTTATTTGAACAGAAATTAATAATTAAATTAATTAATTAATAATAAAATATTGTCAATAAAATTATTAATTAAATAATGAGTTTATTTAATGGAAATTAATAATTATAATATTTATTATTAATTATTTAAATAATGAAAATTATTTAAATGGAAATTAATAATTAAATATAAATTTGATAATATTTAGTGGGGAGAAAATATTAATATTATTAATTGTTTAAATAAAATATTTTATTTAAATGGTAATTAATAAATAAATTAATTAAGTTGGACTTATTAATTTAAGAGAGAGTTTCAAGCCCAATTGGATTAATGAACCCAATTGGAATTGGCCCAAAATAATTAATTAAATAAATTAGAATTATTTATTAATTGCTATATGAATTTTCGGCCATATGTATTATTTGGGAGAGATAATTGTTTGAATTATATCCTAAAATAATTACATAGATTTATTTACCCAAGATAAATAAAATAAAGAAAATAAAATAATCTCCTATTTATCTATGGCATTTTCGAAATTGCAAGATAAAGGAAAGAGATAATCTTTTTTCTTTTTGTATTTATCTCTATAGATTAATCCTAATGTGATTAGGATTCCTATTTTCCTATAAATAGGAGGGTTGGGTCATTCATAAAATATACAATTCAATTATATAGAAAGTTGGAACTCTCTCTTCCTCTCTCCCAACCCCTTGGCTGATTTTCCCTATAATATTATTGGGAAGAAAATATTTTTCTTCTTCCCAATTTCTTCTTAAGTTCGATCCCACAATCGGGTTTCGTTTGATCGATCGGGATATAACATAGAAGATTCGGTGTTGTTGAGGATTGATGCTGTAAATAAACCTCCAACCAATTCTCCAATTTTACTCAATGTAAGTTTCTGTTTGATTTTAATTTTTGGAAATTAAGCATGAATCTACATGTTCTTCGTGTTTTTATCACAATTTGTATGATGTTAATAGATCCGTTATTAAATGTTAATAAATTTACTAAATAAATTTCTGATATTTTAGTAAATCATCCCTTCAATGATTAGACAAAAATTATCAGTGATGATTTATACAAAATGGCCACCTCAAGTTTTATAGTATATGGCCACCTCAAGAAAACACAAAACCACCTCATTTACCCTAAACATTTCATTTCTTTTATTTCCCTCCATCATCTTCTTCTCTCTCTGGCTCCATATTTTCTCTCAATCGTGTTCATCTTTGTTCGCACTCGTGGCCAAAATCAAGAAGATCATCCTATTCACTTTGTTGGGCAGTCGGCTAGAGCTCAGGTTGTTCGGCTTCTCCAGCAAATGCTCGCCGATAAGGTTAGTGAAATATTGTGTTTAATCATTGTAGCTGTTGATGAAGTTATTTGTCCAGTTGAGATGCTCACATGTTCTTATTTGGTTCAAGCATTCAAGGGGTTTGAGAATACCACATAAAACTAGGTATTAAGCATCACATCCTTATCAGGATCATTTAATGGGACAACGAGAACATATTTGGATGGGGTGCAGTTAGTTTCTTTCTCTTGATTATAGTTTAGCCAAACCAGTTCAATGCTTGAATTGCATATTGTCATTTTTGGTCAAAAAAAATGATGAGATAACTCACACCTTTCTTGAATTTGTTCATTGTACATTACCTTGTCAATATTATTGAATTCATGAAGTGGATGCCCATAACTTTTTATGGCCATTTGAATGGTCATAATTAGCATTTTGACCAAATATTTCATTTTTTTCAAGATTCAATGATAAAAAAATGGATAGTTGTTCATATTGTGGCACTTTAGTTTAATGAAAATAATTTGTTAGGCAAAGCAAGTGATTTTATTGGCTAAACTAAATCAATCTCGTGGTTCTCAACTTGTTTCAGGCCAGAAGAAAACCATGAAGCCTATATCCCTACTACAGTTGTGCCGCTTAGGTGTTATAATGTATGATTCAGAACCTTGTTCATTTAAAGAAGAAGGTTCAACAGGGATAAGTTTCCCTTTGAAGAACAAATCATCAGAAGGAGAAAACGTAAGATTAGCATCAGACTGATAATAGCCAAATATATCTGAGGGTGGTCGTTAAAAAAAAGGGACGAAAGGATTCAAACGCAATCACAACAAAGAAAATCAAACAGATCTGATATGTTTATTATTTCTGCGTATTATTTATATAACAAGTACTGAATATTTATTTAATAAAGCGGATCTAGTTGTATATTTAAACCAAAAGTATATAATATACGATGTATACATACTATATTGTAAGAAAATCAAATAGATCTGATATGTTTATTGTTTCTGTGTATTATATATATAACAAGTACTGAATATTTATTTAATAAAACAAATCTAGTTGTATATTTAAACCAAAAGTATATAATATACGATGTATACATACTATATTGTATATATCATTTAGCATACATTATTTTTGGTAGTACATTTATTGCTACATACTATCTAAGTCCATGTTGTATATGTGTTATTTGTATACCATTTGTACCACATGTACAAAAATCATTTTACGCACGGGTTACATTCTCAAATGCATGAAGACTACGTAACCTCTATGGTTGAACGAATTACTTACATGGTTTACATTGAACAATTAACTTTTATTAAATGCATATATCGGCAATAAAGATTTGAAATTAAATAAAAATTTGCTACATACCATCTAAAATGATTACAAACCATTTAAAATGATTACATATAAACATTACGAATGCGTAAAATTGATTACATATCCGCGTAATAAGTACATGTTGAATATGTGTTATGTGTGTACCAGATGTACCACATGTACAATTATTTTTATAAAGCTAGATCCAATAAAGATGGAGAATGAATGATAAATTTGGAGTGATCATTTTTTCAAAGAAAAATTAAAGAAAAGCAAACTTGCATGACAAGGTTTTACTTGGCCTAAAGTATAAAACTTTCATGAGAAGCTTCTATACACTCATTGAACAAAGAGAAAACATAATATATGACTAATAATCGAAAATCTACTTCTTGAACAAAGAGAAAGCACAATGTATGGCTAACAAAGATAAAGCACAATGTATGATCATTTCTTCAAAAAATAAATGGTAAATATACATAAGGGTATATTGGGAATGGGAATTACAAAAGTGGCTATTTCTTGAAAAATTGGTAATGGTGGTTATAAAGTAAAACATAGGTACAAAAAGTGGCTATTGCCATGATTGTCTATATTTGAATAGATTTTTTCAAAAAAAAATTCTAACCATTTTTTCAATGTATTTAAAAAAAAATCCCAGTTTATTTTAAAAAAATATTGTTACAGAATGTTTATTAAACATAAATTTGTTTTTAAAAATCTAAATAATTTATGAGTATTTTTCAAAAAAAAATTTCTAATCATCATTTCCATTTTATTTTAAAATGTTATTTTTTCTTTTTTATTTCCTAATTTAATGTTTTATTTAAATGCGCCTACGAGTTTCAATTTTATGATAGGGCATTAGGTCACATACTGGTTTATTCTGACTGTGTTATGCGTATGATAGATTTTGTTTTATCTTTTACCGAGTTAAGATTGTTGAACTCTATGAACGCTCTGTGATCAGCAAATTTATGCTGCTTTTGCTTAAGCATGAATATTATATTGCAATATGGAAGTAGATGTTGGTTTCTTATGTAGGAAAGTTGATTACTTTTATGAGACTTCACGGATGGATGGGCTTAGTTAATAGGTATTATATGTTCAATCCTTTAACCTGATAAATAGATTTCTTTTGAAGATATTTTATCTGTAGCGCTTCATCTTATTTAATGTCTACTGTTAATTGATGATATACTTCAACCTATCATCTTGTCCTCTAGTTATGTTGTTTTCTCATATGATGCATCTCCCATTGTGTCTATATTTTGACTTCATACTGGTCCCCCATATAATGTTTAATTGTTCCTCCAAATAACAAGGCATTATTAGAACTTGACTATTTCTTTTAAAACTTTTAGGCATTGACAGGCAACATTTGTACAAGAATCAGTTGCAAAGTGTTGCTCAAAAGAAAAAACTCACTTTTCCTGTTTACATTTGTGAACGTGATGGTCCTCCTCATGCTTGTCGTTTTAGGTGTAAGGTTGAATTTGATGGGAGGACCTATGAAAATCCATAATATTTTGTGACGTTGAAAGATGCTGAACATATAGTTGCAAAAGTTGCCTTAATGTCGTTGTGTCAAGATGGAGCTCAAGAGGATAGTATTCCAATCAAATGTCCAACTTACATGAATTAGGAAAATTATTTTTTGGCATTCCCATAACTTAATTTTTATACAAATTGAATATGTATTTTACAAATTTCAGGAAAATCCTGGCCTTTACAAAAACCTCTTGCAAGAAATGATCCAAAAAAGAGGATTAGGTTTACCAACTTACAATACATTTCAATCAGGTGAAGTTCATCTTCCTGTTTTTGTTTCAAATGTGAAAGTAGAAGACGAAACTTTTGAAAGGAAACCATCAAAAACCAAGAAGCAAGCTGAGATGAGTGCAGCAAAAGTTGCCTATATGACTTTAAAGGAACGTAAGTGTTGATGTCTATAATATCACGTCTTCTTATTGATTGTTTCAGATCAATTTTAGTTCGTGGCATGGCTTTAATGGCTTAATCATATAAATTTATTTATTTCTTGAAATTTGAATATTCAATTTGCATAGTGAATGATATTGTCGATACGGGCTAGCGATGCGGAAAGATAAAAGGAGTCGCCACTAATCATTGAATTTTTAAGATTGGGTGTGATTAGTCACCTAGTCATTGATTAAGGATGGTCTACTAACTTTTGACAATGGGTTTAGGAGTTCATTCACACATAGAGAAGGTATTAGCACCCTATTTTGTTCGTTTTAAAACGATTGTTGTTTTTTATTTGGTGTATTATTGGAAAAACCTTCATCTATAAACAAAAATATTTTTTGGGTTATTTTTAAATGTCTCATGTTTTATTAATCAATACTTTAGTAATAAGGCATGATTAAATAAGTATGAATGGCGTAAAGCCATTAAAAAAATATTATCGGGAATTTTACCTCAGTATCCCGAGTTAAAATTCCTTACCTCAAGAATGTTTAAGAGCATGGTATCCCAACACACCTATATTCCGTCGTCGGAGTTTTCGAAAAGATTTTTTTAGTTTTAAAAAGAATATTTTAGTGAATTATAAATTTTTATCTTTGTTATTAAAATAATTATTTAGCTTAATATTAGGTTTTAGGGTAAGTATCAAGTTTGATCCTTAGGTATAAAGAGAAAAGTTTATTTGAAAATTTATTCGAATTATAATATGATTAGAAAATTAGTATCCTAATAATTCTAATTTTACTTGAAAGTTTGGATGTTAATTTTTATTGGAATGTTGGAAAATTAGTATCCTAATAAATTCCAAATTCCATATTTAAGATTTGATTTATTAATCATATTATGTTTTTTTAGGAAGTTGGAAAATTAGTATCCTAATAAATTCCAACTCCTTTCTTTTTTTTGAAATCCAATAATGATCAATATAATAATTATACAAATTCATTTAAAGTATGACCTTAATATGAAGACAATAAATAGGAACGTAGTAAACATAAAATATGGCAATCAAATTAGCAAATAAGGAAAACCAATAAAATTAGCATAATTATTCCAAATAAGACGCCTCAACTTTAGAAATTCATAACTTTATAAAAAAAAAATGTATTTTGACTCGATTCTTTCTTATAAATATTCTAGGCTCATCCAAAATTGACTTCTAATATTGAAAAGTACACACACATTGTAAGAAAAAACCAGATTTTCATGTCAAAAGTTCCAACTACGGTTTTGCTACATAAATTTCTGCAGATTTTATACCAACTTTGAAAAATCATATCTTTTTTTATACTTATCGAAGAGTTGATTCTTGTTTTTAAATATTCTTTGATGAGTTAAGTTTTTAGGAAAAATAATCATAAATTATTATTTTTAAAGAATCAGTATAAAAAAATCACGAAATAGAAAGTATGCAAACAATCTCGTAACAGTGAATCGATTTGAACATTAAACTTTCAAAAATCATAACTTTTTAACCATAAATCCAAATTAGTTGATTCTTTTTCCTATGGGTTCGTATTTAAGTCTATTTTCAAATAAAAATTTCAAAAAAATCTAAATAATTCTACAAATAAGGAAAGTAAAATTGATTGGCAATCAATATCCAAAATTAGCTCAATCACAATCTTTGCCTTGTCACTAATTGGCTCTAATTTGGTTTCTTCCAGATAAACTTTTCAAATCAAGTCAATTTCCATTTCAAATATCTTTAACCAAATTTGATTCAAAACCCTTTTTTTTTAAAATCATTTTTATCTTTTATATTTTATATTTTTCTATTACAAACAAAAACCAAATTTCAAACTAAAGTCTATATTTTTTTTTTTATTTTTTTGAAACAAGTAAAATTTTGTTAATTTTAGATATTACCGGACGAAAATGGGTTTCTACAGTTTGACCCCGTTTGTTCATCCTTGTAGAATTAGAAGGTGAACAAACGCATATCCATTCGTTCGGTATTATTTAAAATTAAACAAATGAGTAAGCAAGTGGTCCAATTCTAAACCAAATTACAAAGTAGGGTGGTCCGGTTCTCGACAAATTTAAGAGACATGGTGGTCCGGTTCTTGATCAAATTAAAAGTAGTGTGGTACGGTTCTCAACCAAATGTAAGAGATAGGGTGGTCCGGTTCTCGACCAAATTAAAGACAGGGTGGTCCGGTTCTCAACCAAAATAAATGCAGGGTGGTTCAGTTCTTGACCAAATTAAAAGACGGGGTGGTCCCGTTCTCGACCAAAATAAATGCAGGGTGGTCCGGTTCTCGACCAAAATAAAAGACAGATTGGTCCTGTTCTCAACCAAATTAAAAGATAGGTGGTCCGATTCTCGACCAAAATAAAAGATAGGGTGGTCCGATTCTCAACCAAATTAAAAGACTAGGTGGTCTAGTTCTCGACCAAACTAAAAGACGGGTCAAATATCATTAAACCTTCTCAAGTGACGGTGTCTCACAGCTCAAAACAAAACAAATTTTGAACCCAAAATTTTCCCCAGTATCAATTTTATGATTGTATGTGATGATGCTTCATGGCCAAAATTAAAACGAATTTTGCCTCAAAAATTGATCTAGTGTTGTAAATTTGGAAACAAGAGAGCCTAAAATCGCCTTAGGAAAAAACAAAAAATTTCTTTTACCCCAGTGTGTATGATGTGAAATGTTCGATGATGACAAGTGATTTGATGTGATGAATCATTATAGAAAACTTCAAATAGATGCTAGATGTATGCAATAATACATCTAGAGATTTACAAGTCTCATGAACATGTGTTAGCCATGTGAAAATGTTTGAATTTTTCCAAATATGCTAGATGAGAATGAATTTTGATATGATCGTTGCACCATGCGCGAATATTTTTATGCTTGCAAAGAATGTGATGAGTGGTAATGCACTAGCTTGCATGTGAAAATGCAATAAATGAAAAAAAAATAATAACTTATGTGTAAAAATGCATAATGATGATGCAATTATTATCTACAAGTAATTATCTCTCTCTTTTGTTTTTTTTTTCAAAATCAATGATGAGAATATTCAAGCAATAGATCTATGTGGATGCATGAACCCTGGCTAAGGATGAGGTTCTAATGATGAATGATGCAAACATGTAAAATGCTACTTATATCAAATATGAAGTGTAATGCATTTTTTTTGTTTATGGAGTGTTTGTGCTCAAACATAAGACTTTTTATCAATTGTGATGTCGATGCATTAACTAAGGAAAAATACGCATGATTTTTTCAATTTTTTTTAGCCAAAATAGCCAATTCGATTTAACCTTAAATTCACCAACAAACACTTAGGTGACATGAAAGCATAACAAACAAAGTTTCTTCATTGTCTGAGGGAAAAAATTCATTTTTTTAATATTTTTTCATTTTTTCTTCTTTTTTTTTTTGAGTGAATGCCCCAATGAGTGATGAATAACTCTCTTATTCAAGTGATCTAACTTTCATTAATGCCTCAAAACGTGATTCAAACTGAAACAATCATGACTGTAATTTGGTGGGTCATTTTAAAACAACTCATATGTTTAGAAACAGTTTGTCAAAAAAACTCAAAGTGCTATTTCATTTAGTCAAACAATTTATTTATCTCAAATTTACAAAAAAACAAGCATGCCAATGATGATGAATGCAAATGAGTAAATGACTTATGCATTAAAGGTATGAGGATATGATATAGAAATGGTTGAAATTAGAAAGGAAGAGAAGACGTATGAATGTAGGATTGAATGATATTTTGAAGTTTCATATTCAATCAAATAGAAACATGACGGACATTGGAGATGGATCACAAAGATTTCAAGGTGTGTATGGAGAAAGTGGATGTAAGGTTATTTATGAAGTGGGTAAAAGTGGATAATTCCTCAGACAACTCTTATAAGGATCGAAGACATGACTTCCCAATATTTTCTTTGTCTACATTGCACCAGAATTCTTGAGTTTAGTAATCAGTGAATGATATGATGATGCACTTCCATGGGTCACCGTTGATCATTTCGAACTCTCTTGGGCTTTGAGCATATTGTCCAAGTTATGTCAAATTGAAGCTCTTACCTTATGTGTTGGTCATATCTGACATTATCAAAAGAAACATAGATTTTATGACTTGTGCCCTTGTTCTTTTTCATTTTTTTCCTTTTCCTTTTTCTTTTTTTTTTCTTTTTCACTTTTTTTTATGCTTTTGCCTTTTTTTTTATACTTTCATTTTTTTTGGGCAAGGGACTACCTTAAAGTCATATGAACAATGCTAACTTTGTTAAGAGATCCAACAAATATGTAACAAAACCCAAGGTAGATATGTTCTTCTACCTAACAAAACTTATCAATCATTTTACAAATCATGTGATAAAGCCAGATAAAATAAGTACTAGAAAAGTCAAATCCTCTAGTCCTTGATGAAAACTTCAAACAACCAACTTGAACCTTTGATAAAACTTGCTAATATTTCTCTTCATAAATCTCTTTGTACTGATTTATCAGCTTCCAAGACAATCAAAAGTTTGTATTCTTCATTATCTTCTCACACACGTTTGGTAGCTGCTTCTTGCAATGCAAAAAAAAAAAATTATACTCATGGGTTGTCAGTAGATTCATCCTTACCATTGTTGTCTTGAGAATTAATCCACGATAATTTAAGTCGGAGAAAAGGTTGAGCCAAAAGAAACGATTTCAATGAGAATGAAAGTAGGTATGGCCATGTAGAAATTTTTTAGCAAAGAAATGCAAGAGACATGCATGCTATCACAAATTTGAGATATAAAAATATTTGACTCAATGTCTTAACACCATTTCATTACTCTTAAAACTCCTCTTAACATATGAGTTTAGGCTCTAAAGGGTTGAACACATGACATGAAATGTATGGGTAAGGAGAATTGCCTCGGTGTTGGCATAACAGTGATGGGTCGATATGGAATTGGTTCAAATCATGACTTGGGTCTGTATGGTTTATAACATGAAATTGACCAAGATGGATAAGATAAACATGGCCAAATTGCCCCAGTGTAATGTTGCGGGGTAGGTTCGGGAAGAGTTTGGTTCAACTTGTAGCTCAAGTTTGGAAGACCAGTAACAAGAAGATGGCCTATACGGGTAAGGAGAGAAATAGTCAATTGCCCTAATAAAATGATGAGAGAAAGCTCATGTTATAACTCGGCATATATGGCTACAAAAAAAAATGGTGTTGAGCTTGAAAAAAAATGTGGCTTAGGTCACGAATCACAAGATATGGACAAAGTGATAAAACTAAGATGTTTAGAGAATGAGTTGGTCTTGATTAAAACATATGGAGGCCAGATGACAAATGAGAGTTAAAGGCCAAAGTTATTTGAGGGTCCATGGTGACATTCACTTTTTTTTTTTTCATTTCATTTTCTATCTTTTTTTAAAAAAAAATTTGTAAACTTCTTCCCACATATATGAATCCTCTTTGTTTCATTATGATTTCAAATTTCTTGATTATTCATTAAGGAAGATAAAGTTGAATCAATTGGTATTTTGACAATTCTTTTTTTTTTTTTCAAATGTTGATTCATTATCAAAGAAAATGCAATGCATGATTTGAATGAAATGTCAAAAACTTTTTTTAATTGATTTTCTTTTTCTTAAAAAAATGCATGAGAAATGAAACTCTTGATTTTATTTTTTTTCTTAAATGCTATGCACATGGGTGACATGTTTGGATCTAATATGCATGAAGTAGTAACGGTGATAAATATGTACAAATTTATTATGCATGGAATGATTAAAACACTATGTATATTTTTTTGTGTGAATATGCAATAGATAATGAATATTTAAAGTACAAATGATGAGAAATAAGTCATGTTCTAGAATGATTCGATTTTTTTAATTTTTTAAAAATAAATAAATTTTAAGACATTAATGAAAACAATGATGTGTATTGCATGCTTAAAATGAAATGGAAGAATGAACAACATTTTTTTGCTTTATTAACATATCTTAAATAGATGTACGTAAGAAACAAGATAATTTTCCCTTTTTATTTTATAAATCAAATGGGCTGTTTTTTTTTTTTAAGAAAAAAACAAACTAGAAAAATGTACATATTTTTTAAAAGATATTATAAGAAAATAAACAAACATCAAACCAATATAACATATAACATGTGAGGATGATGTGTGGCATTAAACTATATCTAAAAAGGTTGATAGGCCCCCAAGATTTCTTTGTTATGATAAGGTGCCTTTATCAGTATCTTGATAAGTTTAACCATTCATAACAAAGTAGCCCTTCCAGTATCCTGGTCAGGTTGACTTGGGCGGGAAGTTTCATGGGTCTACACAAGAGTAAACTCACCGAAGGCAACATTACCATCCCAATCTATTCCTAAAGGGCGAAACTCGGGTAGGAGGCTGTGACATTGTGTACAATTATGCAATATGGCAATAATAAACACAACAAAAAATAAAGGCTAAAACAATAATACAATAAAATAAACTTACAAACAACAAGACTCTCAAAGTAGTCCCCAGCAGAGTCGCCATGCTGTCACAACGTACTAGTTCGTGGAAAAATAAAGAAGTCGCCACTAATCATTGGTTTTTTATATTGGGTGTGATTAGTCACCTAGTCATTGATTAAGGATAGTCTACTAACTTTTGACAATGGGTTCGGGAGTTCATTCACACATAGGGAAGGTATTAGCACTCTATTATGTTTGTTTTAAAACGATTGTTGTTGTTTATTTGGTGTATTATTGGAAAAGCCTTCACCTATAAACAAAAATATTTTTTGGGTTATCTTTAAATGTCCCATGTTTTATTAATCAATACTTTAGTAATAAGGCATGATTAAATAAGTATGAGTGGCGTAAAGCCATTAAAAAAATATTATCGGGAATTTTACCTAAGTATCCCGAGTTAAAATTCCTTACCTCAAGAATGTTTAAGAGCATGGTATCCAAGCGCCCCTATATTCTGTCGTCGGAGTTTTCGAGAAGATTTTTTTTGTTCAAGTTTTAAAAAGAATATTTTAGTTAATTATAAATTTTATCTTTGTTATTAAAATAATTATTTAGCTTAATATTAGGTTTTAGGGTAAGTATCACTTTTGATCCTTAGGTTTAAAGTGAAAAGTTTATTTGAAAATTTATTCGAATTATAATATGATTAGAAAATTAGTATCCTAATAATTCTAATTTTACTTGAAAGTTTGGATGTTAATTTTATTGGAATGTTGGAAAATTAGTATTCTAATAAATTCTAAATTCCATATTTAAGATTTGATTTATTAATCATATTATGTTTTTTTAGGAAGTTGGAAAATTAGTATCCTAATAAATTCCAACTCCTTTCTTTTTTTGAAATCCAATAATGATCAATATAATAATTATACAAATTCATTTAAAGTATGACCTTAATATGAAGACAATAAATAGGAACGTAGTAAACACAAAATATGGCAATCAAATTAGCAAATAAGGCAAACCAATAAAATTAGCATAATTATTTCAAATAAGACGCCTCAACTTTAGAAATTCATAACTTTATAACAAAAATGTATTTTGACTCGATTCTTTCTTATAAATATTCTAGACTCATCCAAAATTGACTTCTAATATTGAAAAGTACACACACTTTATAAGGAAAAATTAGATTTTCATGTCAAAAGTTTCCAACCACGGTTTTGCTACATAAATTTCTACAGATTTTATACAACTTTAAAAAATCATATCTTTTTTATACTTATCGAAACGGGTTGATTCTATTTTCTAAATATTCTTTGATGAGTGTAGTTTTTAGGAAAAATAATCATAAATTATTATTTTTAAAGAATCAGTATAAAAATAATCACGAAATAGAAAGTATGCAAACAATCCCGTAACAGTGAATCGATTTGAACATTAAACTTTCAAAAATCAAAACATTTTAACCATAAACCAAATCAGTTGATTCTTTTTCTTATGGGTTCGTATTTAAGTCTATTTCCAAATAAAATTTTCAAAAAAATCTAAATAATTATACAAAAATCACGAAATCAATCAAAGAAAAACAGCAACATATGAATGACTATATTTTTAATGAAAAGGGAATTAACCTTGGTTCGTTAGAACCTTACAAATGTGTAGCCCCAAGTTCCAACGAATGAATCAAGAAGATGATAAGGAGATTAAAAATGATGAAGGGAGACAGGCCCTTGTGAATGGTGTTTGGGAAAGAATGGCTAGCTCACCATGAGAATGAAGAAGAAGGTGTGTGAGCGAAGATGAGAGTCATCTCTTAGGGTTGATAAAAGTTTCTTTTTATAGCCAAAGGAGGTAGCAAAAATAAGGAAACTAAAATTGATTGGCAATCAATCTCTAAAATTAGCTCAATCACAATCTTTGCCATGTCACTAATTGGCTCTAATTTGGTTTCTTCCAAATAAACTTTTCAAATCAAATCAATTTCCATTTCAAATATCTTTAACCAAATTTGATTCAAAACCCTTTTTTTTTAAATCATTTTTATCTTTTATCTTTTATATTTTTCTATCACAAAAAAAAAAAAACCAAATTAAAAACATATCACTTAAAACTTATTAAAACAACAAAATTTCAAACTAAAGTCTATATGTTTTTTTTTTTGAAACAAGTAAAATTTTGTTAATTTTAGATATTACCGGACGGAAATGGGTGTCTACAGATATGATGGAATCATGAAACACTGATTTTTTTATTGAGTTTATCATGATAATCTTAATCTTGATCGTTCTAAATGTTTTCACCTCAATAGACATCAGATTTCCTAATATATAATTTATAGTTTAGTGGAGATGGTAGATCTTAATTGTCACGTGTCTTGTGCTGTAAGGGCCATTCTTTAAGAAATTTGGAAGATAAAAATATATTACTTTCAGTGAAGGAGTTTGTTGGAGATATATTGTCTTACAAATATGACTAAAGATTCAATGGAGACCAATATTTTAGTGCCTTCCTTTTTTGTATAGGTTTGGATTCATCCCCTATCATATATTTCTTTTTCTTTCTTTGAAATTGTTCTCGGTTATATGTTTGTCAGTATTATTTTACCTGAGTGATATGGGGAACCGAATGAGAACTCAAAATTGACCTGAACAGTAATTTTGTATTTTTCTAAATACAAAATTGGAAGCATATTAATTAAAAATACAACCTTACTTGAACAGGATCTGTTCTGGACATGTGTCCTTGAGTTCTAAGGAGACAAGGAAGCATATTAATTAAAAGAATTGCTTACACTGAGTCATGGTTTTAACTTCGTGTCCTTCACAGGACTAAGCAAAATTGTCTTTTTTCACGTTTTATACTATTGATCACGAGTTTTGGAAAGCTTCTTACATCCTTGCAGTTGCTAAGCGAGTATGTAGCTTCTCAAGTTAACTCTTCTCGTTTGCATTCAGATGTCTATACCGACCTGGGAATGCAAGTTAGATACAGCCCTGTAATTTCAAACCCAACCATGGTAATCGAGAAACAAGTCAATCATGAAGGTAAACTTTTTCCTTTAGACTAGTACTATTAATTCTCTTTCCTGTGCTCTACATATATTTAATCATTTTTAGAAGATTGCCTATACACCCTTGATTTAAGTTACATTTCAAAGAAAGAAGAGTTAGCTTCAGGGCTCTGAATGGGAGATCCCAAAGAATCCCACTGGTCCCCTCAACAATGGAGGGAGGGAGAGAGAGAGAGAGAGAGAGAGAGAGAGAGAGAGAGAGAGAGTGAGAGAGAGAGAGAGAGAGTATTGAGTGTGCAACATTAATCATACTTCTACTCAATCTTCAAGATTCGAAAGCATTTCAACGAGAAAGAGAGGCCGATCTTCTGACTTTGAATGTGCCCTTGACACTTCAATGTCGTATCATAATGTTGCTTTGTTTGAATATCAGAATGTTGCTTTGTTTGAACGTGCCCTTGACACAATGTCATTTAAACAAAACTAGTTTTGAATTGCTAATGAGTGATGACAACTTTGGTATTACTATGTAACATTGGCTCTATTTTGTATTACTATTTCTTTCGTTCAAACTGCTAATGCTTTACTCTAGTAATGTGTATACCCACTGTTGAAAGATACTCTGTTTTGTTGATAGTATTAAATGAGGTAGTTGTTGATAGTTCAAACTGCTAAACTGCTAATGGTTTGTTTATATTCTTAATGCAACTGAAAAAGTACACCAAAACATATTGTAGAACTTTTATTACAATGGACAACAGGGATATTCACTGGTCGTAATTTAAAAAAATATGACCAATAAAGGTAGGCCGACTTAGGAACGGTTTCTTTTTTAAATTTATTTTTTAAAATGTGTAAAAAAAATAAATAGTTGAATCGCCGAACTGACTGCTAAGCCTGCCTCTTTTTTGGATTGGAGCTAAAAACTCACGGTATTCGAATGCCCTGCAAACTTTTATTTTGCAGGTAACTGTGACAATAATGGGAACCGAGGTGTTTGACGAAGATGGCGCTACACTTAGAGGCCCTTAGGAAATGCCATTCATTTACTTTCAAATATTTCATTTTAATGACTATTTTGTCAGTTTATTTATGGATTTTAATTTTATTAATTTTATTCGTTTTATTCTTTAAATTGGTGCCACAAATGAATGTTTTGTTTTGATTTTTCGTTGACTATTGAATAAATGTTTCCGTAAATGTTTGGTTTAACTATGATATATTTAATGTTTTAAATGAGTAATTTATTATTATTTATTTATTTTTGGTCGGGTCGTTACACAAACCTTTCCAATTCCCAACAACTGGTATCAGAGCGTCAGGTTCAGGGGACTTGTGAAAAAGAGCGATGGATAGCACAAAGGATATTGGGATCGGAAAATTTGATGGTTCAGATTTTTCATCGTGAATAATGTATATTGAGGACTACTTGTTTAGCCCGAAGTTGCATCTGTCATTGGGGGAGAAGCTAGAGGGTATAAAGGATGAAGAGTGGAAGCTATTAGACAGGCAAGTGCTGGGAGTTGTGAGATTGACCTTTGTCAACGAATGTTGCCTATAATGTGGCAAAAGAGACAACTACAGCAGGATTGATCAAGACCTTGTCTGATATGTATGAACAGCCCACCGTCAACAACAAGATATACATCTACACTCAACTCGTGCATATGAAGATGGATGATGATGAACCATTAGCAGATAATCTGAATAAATTCAACATTCTCATAAATCAGTTAATTGCTTCAGAGTTTCAAATGACTGATGATATGGTTGCTGTTGCATTCTTGGCATCTTTACCTGATAGTTGGTCTACTATGAAAACTGCTATCATTAATTCTCAAGGAAGAGGGAAGCTTTGTTTTACAAATATCAGAGATGCTGCTTTTGCAGAAGAAATTCGCTTGAAAAGTAATGGTATGGCCTCTAACAGTGGTACTATTTTGTATGCCGGTAGAGGAAAAAGTAATCAAAATAACAACATTAAGGGTAAAGGTACATGGAACGAGGGGATTGAGTGTTACTCTTGCCGCAGGAAGGGTCACAAGAAATCAGACTGTAGAAAACTGAAACAATATAAAAAAGATATTGACAATAACTCAGAGGCTAATATTGTCACGCATGCTCTTTGTTGTGTTGATAAGAGTTTTAATGTCGATGAGCCGATGAAAGACTGGGTTGTGGATAGTGCCCCTTCTTTTTATATTACTTCAAACAAACAATTGTTCTCATCTTTTACTTCAGACGACTTTGGCTTAGTGAAAATGGGGAACAGAAATATCTCTAAAGCAGCTGGCATTGAAGATGTAAGTTTGGAGACTGATACTATTGAGGAATGCCAGGTATGTTCCTAATTACAAGTTGAGTATTATTTCTGCTAGTCAACTTGATAATGCTGGTTATCGAAGTGAGTTTAGCAGAAGGTTATGAAAACTCACTAGAGGATCTTTATTGGTGGAGAGAGGCTACAAGCGTTCTGCTCTGTATGTGACACGTTTGAATGTTGTCAAAGTTAAGGGTGCTACACATAAAGTGCGAATTTGGAGAGCTGTTAATGTTCCCTCAAATGGGAGGGGTAAGCCGACATCGCGGAAATGATAGTTAGATCCTAATCCATCAGTTTATGAGGAGGAACAATTGGGAGAATCTGGAAGCGCTCAGAAAATAGCCTCAATTGACAGGAAAGATAGCGAACTAGTGAAGTTGCCTGAGGGCAATATGACACTCTTGGCTAGTTTAAGAGTCAAAGAGGGTGAAAGTATCAGAGATGGAATCTCTAATCTAGCAACTGGCATAAATTATAATGTCAAGCATATTATCAAATATTTCTTTACCAATGTTCGTTGGAGGTGGATAGTAGGTAAAGTGGTTGATCCCGCCACATAGATGGAGTGAGAGTCGCTGAAGTATCTTTTCATACTTGGGAGATAGCTCACATCGGAGGCCTTGTAGGGGCCAATCATGTTAGTGGATTCTAATAGGTATATGATTTGGCAAATCAGTTTGAATTTGCAGGTTGAAGCCTTGGTGTTCCAGGCAAGTGGTAAGCTGCTCATGCAGTGGAAGTTGAAGATGTTTGATTTGTCTCCAAGTAGGAGATTGTTAGTTTGGTGGATTCAAATCAATAGTCAAGCAAAACATACAATAAAGCCCAAATTAATTTGATGTCTTTTTTTGGGCCAAGAAAAGACAAAGGCCCAATTTAACCAACTTGGACCAATGTCCATGCTTGCAGAATGGGTAAATATGTGATGTTAGGTTTTTTTGGCTTCAGCGTGTGTCTTAGGCGGTGCAACATATTTGACATATTATATATATAAATATATGTTGTGGATGAAGGAATTGCAACCTAACGAGAAGAAAAAATCCAACGACGTTTATTCTTTTCTTTGTGAGCGGCAGTGGTTAGTTTTTGGGGAAAAATTAATTTGAGTTTAATTTTGGGGTTGTTCATTATTGAGAGAAAATAGAGAGTTATATCGATTGTAAACTTTTACTTTTCGTCTCAATTATATTCTTCATCTTCATAGTGAAACCTGCAAAATTTGAAGAAGACAGGACGTACCAATTGGGAACCCGTATAAAATTCTCTCGTGTCATTTTCTCTCTCACTTTTATTTATTGTTTGTGTTGCTATTTATCGTTCTTGATTTAGAGAGTTTAGGGATTTGCAAACCCTTCAAATTTTCAACAGTTCTCACCTCAAGCTGAATATAACAAATACACACAAATTTTAAGTATTTAATAGATAACATATTATCAAAATCATTAATTTATTTTTCAAAGGTATCTTAATCATGTAAGTAATATATCCATAACCTATATTCATACTAACTCCAAAAAATATCTTTTCCTTAGGAACAGGTCATCACAATTCTTACCTATTGATTACATGTGACAAGTCTAGGTATATTACATTATTGTCATTGGAAACTACAATGGAATTGTAAAAGGAAAGACTCATTACTTAGAGACCTCACTCTAAACTCTACTACAAAGTTAATTACTTAAGAAAAAAGAAAAAAGTTTGTAAGAGTATTTTAATAAAGTTAATGTATAGCTCAAATAGTTAGACATATGTCTCCTTTCCATGAGGTCGAAACTTCGAGTTTCTTCACCCCCAATTTGATGTAATGTGTGATAAGTATGTATATATTTATTCTTAATTTTAATTCGTTTTTGGGACTTTAATTAAATTACTTTCTATATTCATTTATTTTATAGGTTAATGAAGAAAAGAGAAATTTCTTAGAAAAAAAGATTGAAGATTTAAAGAAGAAAAGAAAAGGATGGAAAAAAATATAAAGGATGAAGAAAATAGGTAAAAATAAGATGTTGACAAAAAATATGGTCAAGAGATAGCTTGCTTGAACTTAAGCAATGGCTAGCTAGATTGTCGAGCGACGAGCTACACCTTGCTCATACGTAATCTGAGCCACCACCTCTTTTCTCTATATATAGCGGGCTGAACCTTATTTTCACCATTCTGGAATCTGGAGGCGCGAGAGAGCAAATTTTGACATAATTCGGTGATTTTTGAAGGTTTCAAAGGTTGGAAAGCTTGGGAGCATCAAGCATTTCTCCAATTCTTTCTGTCTGTCTATCTATGTCTTTTAGAATCATATTTTTATTTAATTTTATGGATTGCTAGTTTACTTTTCCTAGGGATTTGGTGTAGCTACTCTATGTTTATGTTTTGATTTATTTATTTTAGTTTTAAATACAATTTTTTATTCTATTTATGTTCTTATGTGCTTAATGCCTTTGATCTATTGGCCATAGATTAATTGATTTTAATCCTGAAATCTAACACTCGGGAGAGGTGGTTTTGGGATAGAACTTTAAGAACATTAACTAAGAAAGAATTAGAGTTGGGAAACTTGATTTTGTCTTAGAAGTCTAAAAAGAACTTGTGATTAATACACTTCTAATTACTGAAATTGAAGAGGAATATTATTTTCTTAATTAGGAGTGGCCTTAATTTGACGCTCAGGAGAGGTAATTAAGAATTTATGTGTTCTTGACTTATAGAGTGTTTCTTTGTCATTTTTGACTGAATTAATATTTTATTTCATAAACTAGAGTAGTGAAATCATTCCTTAGGGTTCGTCTCCATCACTTTTCTATTTTGTTTTGTTACTTAGTTTTCTTTATTTTATTAGTTTAATTAAATATCATTAAATTTGGATTTCTAGATAAAGTTTGGTTAATAATAGAACGGTACTCACTTATTAATTAAAATACCAATCTTAGAGGATGACAACCCTTTGCACATCACTATATTAAATCTTGACTCGGTATGCTTGCGGGTATTTGATATTTTCCTCAACAATATCTTAAAAAAAATAGAAAAAAACAGTTATGAAAAGGATCTAAGCAAGTTACTTTAGTGATAATGTAAATGACTCAATTATAAAAGGATCCTACCAATCCACCCACCCACATGGGTGAAGACCATACCAAATTTCAGCATCAACACAACGAATCAAAGTACAATAAGATTTGATACGGATTACAATTCCATAAAATTTTATTACTCAAAGAAGCAAAACAATGAATAAAAAAGAAGAAGAAGAAACCTATCAAATCAAATAGGCAATATCAATTTAAACATCTTTGTTCCCTCAATAAGAAGTTTCTCAAGAATTTCTCGTTCTCCTAGATATAGATTAGGCATAGTTGTTTACTATGTGTTAATGTCCTTTATAAATCCTTTTAATAGAAGAAGAAATTGATAAGTATTATAGAGCTAAGGGACAAGTTTCTTGTTTTTAGGGTTTAAAAAAAGGGTGGCAATTCCTTTAGTTTGTCATTATTAATTTAGGAGTAGTGGGACCAAAACATCCACCAAACACTCTAATTTAAAAGATGACTTACAGATATATTCATGTTAAATCGAACCTCAATCGTGAAATCTTGATTTGTATTTATATTTCCTCCATTTTCATATTCTTATTTGGTTTATTTGGAAATTTTCATCAATCACTTGATATCATTCATTATAATAAATAAAAAAAAATTACCCTTCAACTTCAATAATATGCCCTTAGTGTTTGAAGGAGGGAGAAGTAAGTGAGTGAGGAAGAATTAAAGTGAGATTGTAAGAAATCGATTTATTACTTCACGTGTCATAATTTTATTAGTCATAATTATTATTGGAACTCACATATTTAAGAAAATACTTACCCTCACCAGTAGGAAGAAGCTTCTCCTTCTTTTGATTTGTTCTATTTATATTATATATTATTTTATTTAATAAATATAAATCCTATTAATGTTTATAATCTAATAAAAATAAAACACATATGTAAGAAGGAGCACCTCCGGTGAGGAGGCAAAACCAATAAAATTATGACACACATATGAAAGTAAATATGAGTTCATCCTCACTCGTGAAGTGACACATATATTATTGTTTACTCACGACACATTAGGTTAGTGAAGATAACAAAATCTCTACAACTTTAACTGTATTCAACGATTCAACGTTACTTAATTAAGTTTGAGTGTATGATTACTCACTATAAATTCAAGAGTATATTATATCCATTTCTATAATTTAATGAGAGAAATTTCAACCTATGACATTTTTTAATGAGTAATTTCAAAAATAGCAAATGTTTTGAAATGTTTTTAAAAATGGTATATTTTTATTTATAAAAAAAAAAAACATTTAATAATCTAAAGGTGGTTAGTACAATTTTTTTTCTTCTCATTCATTACCATTTGACAAAGAAAAATCACTATTAGTTCCATTATTCATCACCTTTTTTCTTTTTCTTGTTCTATTAATTATGAGCCTCAATTCCTTTCAAAGCTTGTCAACTTTCTTCCCTCTTTCTCTCTCTAAAGTCAGCCCCACTTTTGGTAGAAAGTTGTGTCCATCAAATATTCTATCAAAAGATGAACTTGTATAAAGAATGAAAGGTTTATCAATTTCTTCTAAATTTCTCTAAACAATGTTTCATTTTAGAACATCATTTCTAAAAACTCTATTAATTCTTGCCCTTTCTTTTATGTTTTTCATAAGTTTTGGCAATTGCAAAAGCTTAAAATCAGCCACCCATTTCTTCAAATACAAGCCAAATCTCCCTCAATATCAAACTGGCCATTTCTTTGGATTCTTGCCAAAAAGGGTTCCTATTCCGTCTTCAACTCCTTCAAGAAAACACAATGATATTGGCTTTCAAAGTTGGAGATCACCTTGAGATCATTTTTTTTTGTGGGTTAAGGCCGTCAATCTCGATTCTTCATCCCCATCTCGATCTCCAAAATTATTTTTCTTCATGAGAAAAGGGATTGAGATCAATTGGGTGGATATATTGTACAGAAGATTTATTGTTGATAGATATATAGAAGTTTCAAGTAGTTCATCCCAAGAAAGATAGTGTGGATGGCATATATGACATGACATCGTTTTTTTCGATTAAATCTTATCATACTTATATATGAACTGGTATGAGTACGTTGGTTTTCTGCTATATTGACTTGTTTTAATCTAAAAAATGCCTAGAGTTTTCCGATTTTGGTCTCTCACCCTCTCTCTTCTTCGAGAAATTATTCAATATGACTCCACAGTACACATATATGTTACTGTTTTGATCTCTCCTATTTAAAACTATAAA
Organism: Gynostemma pentaphyllum; assembly: GCA_028015215.1. Lineage (NCBI taxonomy): Eukaryota > Viridiplantae > Streptophyta > Magnoliopsida > Cucurbitales > Cucurbitaceae > Gynostemma > Gynostemma pentaphyllum. Next base: position 66,977,204 of record CM051355.1, on the reverse strand, counting down.
AATAATGAATATGAATAGGAGAGTCACACTATATCTGACGATTACATTGAATAATTTCTCGAGAGAGTGAGGGAGTGACTACTCAACGTCTCTATCGTTTAAAGTTTTTTTTTCTTCGCTGTGATCACTCTTTCGCTCTCTAATATTCACAAGTACCTGCAAATACACTTTTAAACTTTTAGTTAAACGTCATAGCTCTTGTCTTTCATTCTGAGTACAAAAAAGATGTTAATAATTTGAATTTTTTTTTTATTAAAGTCATTATCCAAACGTCATATAGCTTTGGACTGAAATTGTGATTTTTTTTTTCATTTGCTTAGGATTTGGACTGAAATTCCATATAATTAAATTTGATGAGGTTTTTAAACATTCCGTTTCATATAAAAATGGGCTGTAATATCATAATTATTCTGCAGAAAATAGAAATTTATATAAATTGAGAAAGATAATAAAAATCTTCAATTGTGGGTCAAATTGAGTTTGAATTGGCTAAAAGATTTCTGATAATTAACAAATAAAAAGTTTTATTTCAATCCACCACCATCATTTTCTTCCACTTATGTCATTAGTAATTTATGTGTTTGACTAATTTGCTCAAAGTGAAATCCTAAATTGGCTCTCAAAGAATGTTTAATTCACAAATTTGGTTTAGGGAAGTTTAGGATTTCAAAGTATAAATTTGTATGATATACAATTTCATGATAGATAAAGATTGTTGAAGAATTAATCCACGGTCGAAAACCTCCTATGGATTTTGAGGTGATCTACAAACTCATGAATCATATAAATTTATGATCCAAACCCGTGACTAGATCGTGTATTGTCCCTTAAAATTAATTGAGGTTACACGTAAACTATCCCGAATACTATGGCTGAAAAAAAAAAACATAACCACACACAATCCATAGATTACACAAAGAATCCAAGAGATGTTGGACAAAGTCCATTTCATAATAAAACTCTCACATGCATGCAATCACTTTTATAAAAGTATTAGAAACAATAAAAATAAAAAATTTGAATTTTTTTTTGAGGCATTTGCACATTGGAGTTTGATAGGTTGTAAAAGTGGAAGGGTCTGTTTTGGCTGTCGGTTTAGCTAAGAAAGTGAAAGTCATTTGTATTTTTCAATCAAGTTAATGTTTTAAGTCAATGTCATGCTTTTTTCATGGACCATGTGAAGCTGTTTATTCATTGTCCAGTCCTTATGAATTCATCCTTTTAAATCATTAGGTAAGACTACTGATTTTCTTAGGGGATGATGTTATGTATTAAAAAGATTATGTTCTAACTGACAAATCGAACTCTACTCAAACAAATTGTAATTTTATTATGCATAGTTAGTAAGGACCAGTTTGGCATAACTTCTCCTAAAAACGTTTTGAGTTAGAGATTTTAAAAGAAATACTAATTAAGTGTTTCTTTTAAAAACACTTGAGTATGCTAAAATGTGTTTTTAGAGAAGATATTTGATTTGTGATTCTTCCAAAAATGTTTATAAACAAGTATTTTACTTAAAAGATTTCACTCAAGTGTTTTTAGATGAAACACTTAATTAGTATTTCTTTTAAAATCTCTAACTCAAAACGTTTTTAGGAGAAGCTATGTCAAACTGGCCCTAATATAACTTTATTCAATATTGACCTTTTCAATAGTGTTATTCTGTTTAGATTGGTTTGTATAATTTCAATGTTGTGACTCACTGATTTCATGTTAGTTTTATTCAAGGTGAACTCTTCTATATACCTACCTCACTCTTTTTAAATGGATGATAGAAAACTTTCATAAAAAAAAGAATCATCAATTAATCCCAATTGTCTCGAAAATTCCATACAAAGCTTTTTTTCTTTTCATTTCACTAGTAACATAGTCTTCAATATTTTAAAACAAATATTTATTCTTTAATTTATCACACTTAATTTGAAACAAACATGAATGGTATAATTACTATTAGATAATATTTTTTTAATCTACTTGGCAATCATAAATGTTGTATATCAACTTTGTTTGTCATCTCTTTTCATTCTCCTCTTTTCTCTCTCTCTCTATATAGCTTATTTTTATTTTTTTTCACTCTCTTATCTGATATTAAGAATTCGAAATAAAATCTCAAATGATTTACAGTTGTTAGAGAACTATAAATTTTAAATTTTATTTATGTTTTATTTTATATTTCTAATTTTGTATGGAGAAATCTATATTCAATTAAGGACTTCAGTTCCTCGAAATAAAAAATGAATTTTCTTAACTTCTTAAAGAGATGAATGGGGTGATTGAAATAATTTTACCGTTACAGGTTTCTCATCTACAATATAACCAACCATAAATTAACTTGGTGGTTCAAGGGCTATCTTCAAACTTTGAGGCCACAAGTTCAAATTATGATGACCACCTCGCATATTACCCTTCCCGACATCATATATTGTAGGATCAGATAATTATCCAAGACATTAATCGAGGTAAAACTTTTCACTACAATGTTTATCTTATTGACTTTTACCTTACTTTTTCTCCCCAACTCCAATCCCACTATATCCAAATTCATTTTCCCGCCCTCAATCTAATAAGTTTCTTCTCTAGTGGGATTCTTTCTAGTTCTTAGAGACTTTCTCTTTTTCCTTTTTTTTTTTAGTGGGAACATAATCTTATTAGAGAGATTTAGAATAAAAAGTTGAAGAAAGGAAGAAAAAGTGATAATTATCTCTTCTAATATTTCAAAAGGTCACATCATTATTCCATGAAAAAACCAACAAATTGTTTGACAGCACAACTACTTAACAACAAAATTGAAATGAGATTAAAGTGTTTTTTTTTCCCTTTCAATATGATGAAAGTATTAATTAATTAAAAATATTTTTCAACTTTTCAGGGTGTTTCAGAATATTTCAAATTGTGCTTTTACAATTTACCTAAAAACGTCAAATTGCAAAATGTTTTTCAAAGAAAACTTTTTATTATTATATTTTTCCAAAAGTGAAAAAAAAAAATTATAAGTTTAATCTTTTAAGATATTATTTTTCCTCACATGACAATTTTGTTTTTGGTTTTTTTACAATGTGAACGAATAACAAGAAATTGAAATTAATAACACAACAAACGTTTGAACTCAATAGCTCTAATACCATGTTAAGTCCCCACTAGACCCGAAAATTCAATTAAGATATTCTCAATACTCTACTCCCCCTCCCATGGAAGCTTGAAAATAAAAAATAAAAAAACTCAACATGTGAACAAATAATATGAAATTGGAGTTAATGACACGAGAAGTTTGAACCTAAGAGCTCCCGCTCTAATACACATTTCACGGTAAATTAAAGTGTGTCCACAGACAAAGCCATTCACATTGCACTCTAAAATGGTAAGTCCTTATTTGGGAAGAATGGGGAGGAAATAATATACCATGTGTAAATATTCAAATAACTAAAAACAATGTTATCTTTATCATAGTTAATAAATAAAAAATAAAAACACCAAAAAATGGGAAGTAAATAATTTGAGTTAGATTGTATAATAACAGTTATTGTAATTGATATTATAGCTCAATGAAATGCAGCATGTCATGAGAGTTCAAAATTATTCAGAATCTGATTTGACATGATCTTCTAAGTACAAGTTAACATAGAGATCTCAGAACAAAAATGAAAAGCCATAAAACAAAGAGATTCAATATCAAACAGAATAGAACAACTTTAGATTGTAGAAACCAAAGATCAGAGACCAAACCTTTGCAAAAAAAAAAAAAAAGAAGAAAATTAAAAAAAAGGGAAAGAAATAAACTTTCCGGGGCGCGGGCGGTTGGGGAATTTCACCATCCCTAAGAGAAAGAAAGGAATCTGTTTGTTGAAGGCATGGAAGATATTTAGAAGGCTAAAGAATTTAATTGGTAAACATTTTTAATGAGAATAAACAATTCTGTGAACAATTCTTCCCGTGCCCGATTAAAAAATATTTCCGCTAGTTGAAGACTGATTAGGATAACTTCAAAGTTAATCTAGTCATCATCTTTGTAAAGCTATAAAAGGATAATATACAGGTTAAAATCCTAAGGTCATTACCATAAAGTGAAACTCTTTAAAAATATACAGGAGCTAACAAATTGAGGTTTAATTTAACTATATAGAGAAAAACTATCTCTAACAGAATAGTTTCTAATAACAAAATTTAAAATTAAATGCTCAAGTGGGAAAATCGTATCGTATTTGATCAATCTAACCAACATGGGTTGGCCTAGTGGTCAAGAGGTTGCTTTCCAACCTTGAGGTCCTGGGTTCAAACCATGTTGGCCACCTACTTAGGATTTATCCTACGATTGAACTGACGCCAAGTGTTGTAAGGTCATGAGGTTGTCCCGTGAGATTAGTCGTGGTGCGCGTAAGCTGGCCCGGACACTCACGGTATCAAAAAAAAAAAAAAAATCAATCTATATTTGATTTTTGTGTGAAGATATTCCATAAACAGATGTGAACTTCCAAGATCCAATCGTCATCAGTTGCATGTTAAAGCTTTGTTCAAAGCAGCAAAAACACTTTGCAAATTTACCTCCTCCACGATCACAACTTTGTCCCTTGATTTAGAACCAGAACCAATTGATACCTGTCTTTTTTTCACACCTAGTACCTGTGAGATAAATATAGGGGGAGATCGACAACAATATGTTACCGAAAAGACGGAATAATATTTACAATCATACGGCTAGATTTTTTTATTTTTTTTATTTTTTTTTTGTAAATTCATCTAAAAAAATACAATAATGAAGCTGCAGTCAGGTGATACAAAGAACAAAAATTAACTGATTACAAGCTGAGAAAAAATGGGAAGATAAGAGATTTTCCGAAGTAGCAGACCAGCTATTACAGAGTACAGTGTATCAGGTGTCTGGTCTAGGGTTGCTTCTAAACTCCTAGTTGTAATGCAATGCAATATCTCAAGTAAGCTTCCCCATAAAGATGGTTTAAAAACATGAAGTCAACTTGATAAAACAAGAATAATTGAAATGGAGAAATGCCTCATAAGAAATTCCGAAAGAATGCAAAGAAACTAAAAGTTACATTGGTATATTTGACCAACTATTTTAATTTCGGGAAACCTATGGCTATTGACAACATAAGTAGAAGATTTAAATCACACAACATGGCACATAACATATGACATATTACTCAAGGTTTTAAGTATTGGTTGATATCAATACAATTCAATCTAGTTGTATCCATTTCAATATGTAACGAGATGAGAACAAGTTAAAGAAAAAAAATGAGTGACTCGGTTGGTATTAACCTAACTTGGACTATATCGGCCATGACTAGGAGTGTATCCGATGTGACTCAATTTGAGATATTTTCGAAATTTTTATCTATCTTTAGATGCGTATCGCCGCATTCAAACAATTGTATTGGTCTCAATACTACTCGATAAATACACAGAAGAGTTCAACTCCTTAATGCAACTGAAATTTAAGAGTAAATGAGAACGAGCCCTCAAACATAAATCCGTGATCACACACGGATTCTAGACAAACTAAGAAAAAGAATAAGATCAGTTTAAGACACGAATTAAACCAACGATAATTCCAATTCTACAAATCCTTACCCAAGAAAATCCCAAAATTACATCCTAATTTTCATTTTAAAATTATAATCACCTTCAACACTAGATTGAAACGCCTCAAACAACTTCTTCAACCAAGCTCAATTTTAACCAAAAGTATTAAATTACCAATGAAAATTCCAGTTTCCAAGGAAAAAAATCGAAGAACACTAAACTCACAGAGCTCATGTACTCGAGCAGCGCGGCATTAGCTTCCCCATCTTTCGCTGGTGCATCAATTTGAACTCCCAAAGCATCATCGCCGAAATCTGCATGAATTTGAATCAATTTCACGATTTAATTTTCAGAAATAGAGAAAATTAAGTGTAAGAGAAAGGAAAAAAAAACCTGTAATAGAAGCGATTTTGGAACCAGGCTTTGCGTGAATAGTAATGGCGACGGAAGAGGAAGTTAGAGAGCGAATACAACCCGGAAAATCGTTGCTTTTCGCCGGCGGTAGGATTGATTCAGTAGATTTTAAAGCTTTCGATTTCCCTTTCTTCGCCGGAGCCATTTTCCCCTTTTGATTTTCAATTTATTTTCTTCCAAATCAAACAATTTTGCCCTCTCTCTTTCGCCATTCCCGACTTGCCATTGGTATTGCTTGAGGAATCTGTTTTATGCTTCAAATACTCTATATTGGTTTCGCATTGGCTACAAATTTATTTTTTTTAAAATACATTTTCTAAATTTTTCCAATTACACCCTTGAAGCTATTAATTTAGTTTTTTACACCCTTATATTATTTGTTATCCAATTTGTCTCAAATAGCATAAATTTGCATACTAATTACTAAAATGTCAGAACTTTTTAAAAATTACTCAAATAGCATAATTATAGTTCAATAAATTATTGAACTATAGTTAAATTAATTATTGAACTATTTTTCATATGTATTTTTAACGAATTTGTTTGTTTTTTGGTTTTTTAAGTTCAAGGTCAATAATTTATTGAACTATTTGATCATTTTTTTTATTATTATTTTCAATGAATTCATTAAATTTTTTAATTTTTTTAGTTCAATAATTTATTGAACTAAAATTATGCTATTTGAGTAATTTTGAAAAGTTATGACATTTCAGTAATTAGTATGAAAAATATGCTATTTCAGTAATTGCCCCAAACTTAAAACTAACCGACTATATTATTTTATTATTTTTTATATTCACAGATTTGGAAAAAAATCTTTTTTGTTCTCAACTTTGAGTAAAACTCTCTCTTTCTTTCTCAACGATTAATTCCTCAACTCAACTTTGGATAAATTGCTCCTAGGTTCTTTCATCCACCAAGTCAAATTTTCCATTATTGATTTCTTCTTACAAGTCAAAACCTCCGGGAAAAAACCTAATGTGAAAAAAAAAGGTGTTATTTCATCCACACTCCAACTTTCAATGGTCTTCTATCATTTGTCTCAGATTCCATGACATAATCACAAAAAGATATTCTGTTTCATCCAAACCTGAGATTTCATAAACCTTAGAATTCCAAAGAACCTTTCAATTTCCAACGAGCACACCACCCCCAACAAAATATCAACAAAGTGCTGAACATGTATATTAAACCTTGCAATTTCAAAGATAGGTTGGATATTATTCGTTCTCTTTTTGTGGATAAATTTGATGATAAATCTAATCTTGATTTCTTTATATTGGAGCGTGGAGGTTATGGAAATGAGAAATGAAAGAGATTTTAGGGGTTGTGATCTTCTTTTGGATAAAGAGCTTTCTCAATCTACTGATGATTTTCATGTGTTTACTTCTTTTAAGTTGGAACCCTCTAAGTCTACTGTTAGCAACTTTAGGGATCTGGAGAATGATTTTGATGGTTCATATATTTTTTGCGATGCTGCTTGAAATGTTAATTCCCTACATTCAGATTTTGATGGGCTTTCAAGTTCTCTCCTTCGTTTCTTCTCTCCTCCTCAAGCTTGGCTGGTCCTCAATTTCTAAATGCTTATCATGTTGAAGGAAGATGTCTGCTTGCTACATTGGAGAATGCATCTTTGGGTGGATATAAAAGAATCAAAGTGCACTCTGATTCAAAATTTGTAATTGATATTTGCTATTTGTACCTCTGATTTTAGAAGATATTAAGTTTATTTGTACTAGTTTTGATTTTATTGTTTTTTCTTTCATTTGAAGATAGCTTAACTTTGAAGCTCATTCCCTTACTAAAAGGGCTATTTAAAGTTTATCTTTTGTGAAAAAAAAAAATACATAAATGGTAATGACATATTTTGTAAATTAAAGATTTGATGAAAGGTAAATTTAAAGTAAATAATGACATATTTAGTAATTTTTAAAAATTATATAGGAATAAAATAGTCAAAAAAAATATTTCTCACACTTCCCACGTTTTATATATTATTTCTCACACATCTCTCGTTTTATATTTGAAGTAATTATCTAGATGACACTTTTTTGCTTCCCATTCTCACTAATAACCACTATTTTGAATTTGTTAATTAATAGCCACATGTTAATGTAAAAATACAAAAATACCCTTAGGGGGCGTTTAGAGTGCGGGAATCGGAATTGGATGCCTGGGAATTAGATGTTTGAGAATAAGTAGTATGAAATAAAATGGATGGGAATTTGATGTCTGTGTTTGGAGTGTGTTGGAATTTGGTTTATGGGAATATGATTATTGTTTTTGTAGGAAGAAATATGATTTGTTATTTTGTTTAATTATTATATAAAGTTTAATTAAAAAATTGAAAAACTTAATTAATAATATTAAATTAAATTAAATTAAAATTATCAACTATATTTATTTATAAGTTTGAATTTTTTAATTTCCTTTTAAATATTATTTCATTAAATAAAATAAAATAAAATTGATGAAACATATAGGAATCGATTTCTTACAATCATGTATTATTATATAAATTAGTTGATATTAATTGACGGAAAAAAGTAAATGATTGTTGTCATTAAATATTTAGGGTTTAAAAATAAAACAAATTTATTAATTTAAAAAAAGTGAAAAGGTGTTATTTAAAAAAAAGGGTTAAAATACAAATAAAACCACTGTGGTTTTTTTCAAATGCATGAACCCCCCGTGGTTTGAAAATGGAAAATCACACCCTTGTGGTTCCAAAATTTTTCAATCAGACCCCTCTCATTCAATGTCATTGATTTTTTTTAATCATAACTTCTTCGTTTGAACTCTGATTTAAATGATTCAAGAAGTTTTAGAATCCTCATTTTGGTCTCTACGCTATAGTCACTTCAAAACTTCTAAATGATCAATAACGAAAAGAGTTAACTGTGTCAATCATACCTAGTATTTTGATGTTAATAAACTTTTTTATTTATTAATCGTTTCAAAGTTTTGAAATGACTATTATATAAATCCTGAAATTAGGATTCCAAAATATCTTGAATCACCCAAATCGGAGTTCAAACGAAGAAGTTATGGTTAAAAGAAAATCATTGACATTGAATGGGAGAGGTTTAATTGAAAAAAATTTGAAACCACAGGAGTGTGATTTACCATTTTCAAACCATAGGGGGTGTTCATGCATTTGGAAAAGACCACAGGGGTCTCATTTGTATTTTACCCTTAAAAAAATGTTGTATTTGGAATTACGTTTGAAAAAAGTACTATAAAATAAAATTTATGTAAATTACTTAGTGTATTATTTGGAACATATTTTTTTAACTTAATTATGTATAATATATTGAGTTTCTTTAAAAAAAGTATTTTTGATTTAAAAAATATGTATATTTTTTTTAATTACAAAATATTTTTAATTTTATCTTGTTCATTATAACCTATTAAAATACTCCTAATATTTATTTTGTTCTATTAGAAATACCAAATAGTACAAAATTGGAGAGTGTTTAATTAAATGCCAATGACAAATGTCAATGTTAAATAAATGGGAGATTTGGATGGGAATTGAATGTCAATGCCAATGGTAATAGAGGTTGAACCAAACAATGGAATGAGTATTAAAAACTTATTCCCATGGTCAATTCCCACACTCCAAACGCCCCCTTTAATGTCAAATCATTTATCTTTCTTCTCTCTTTTCACGTGCATCACCTTTTTTTTTTCTATCAACTCTCTCTCTTCCTTATTTATCATTTTCTTTTCCTTTTTCCCTCTCATTTCATTTTCTTTTCTTTTTTTCCCTCCCATTTTTTCAAAAACCCTCCATTTTCACCATGCTTGCATACACACCCCACTCTCATACATTTTTTTTTTCAAATTTAGAGCACTCTCTCACAGTGATTCGTTTATCTCTAATTTTTTCTTCATAAATCGCAGATCTTATAGTTTTTATGAAGATCTAAAGCAAGAGAAAACCATAGATTTATAGAAAAAAATGGGTTTTACTTTTCCTCAATTTTTTCTCCTTCTTCATAAATCTTAGATCTGAAACCCAAATTGGAAGATCTGACACGAAATGTTTGTTTTTTTCAAAGAACTTTATTCCCCTGTTTTTCTGAGTTTTTTTTTTCTCATATTCTCATAACTTTTATCCTCCATTTTATTTCGCTTGTTCCTTCAAATGTATATTTTGTAATATACGAAATATACAAACTAAGGTAATGATCAACATACTCCCTCATCATTTGTTCTGTTTTTTGCTACATGTACATTATGTGGTATGTTTTCAAATGAATTATTATTTTGTATATCAAGCATTGTGTATTATATATTTGGTAATATATGTAATATACATAACTGTAATACACGTAATATACACCATGTCTCTTTTTTCTGTAATATAATTAGTAATTTGTACTATATATAATATACATTTTGTCTCAGTTTTGCAAAATGTACATTATATAATAGACGTAATATTCTGCAATATACATAATATATATTCGGTAGTATATGTAATATACATAAACAAGGAACTTACACCCCTCTTTCATTATTGTTGTTTTCTAAATGTATATTTGGTAATAGACGCAATATATATAACTGTCCATTTTTCAACAACATCCATTTTTCAACCAGCTCTGTCTCCCCCTCTAAATGTACATCCTTATTCTATAATATACATAATATACAACGAGAAGGTCGATGCACACCCCTCTTTTAATCTGTTCGTTTTTTTCTTTTTTTTCTTCTTTTATATTTTGTTTTTTGTTGCTATCCATATATTATGTAATATACATAGTATACATTGTTTTGTCTGCTTGCATACTAAGTACTTTTTTATATTAAGTATTGTGTATTGACACTCTTTTGTTTTTTATTTGTAGACTAAGTGACATGTATATGACGTATATTACATATATGTATTTTTTCACGAATGCACTTACAAAATTGGAGGACGATATACTCATATACCAGATGACAGGCACGTTTACATGAGAGAAAGATGTACCCAATATACTAAAAACAATCTACAAAATTGAATTAAAATTGAAATATGTAGTATAAAACATATATACAAAAATATTGAAAATGTATAAAATATTCTAAATGCAATTAAAACTATGCACAATATACTAAAAATTAGGGGGGAAAATACATCGGAAAAGAAAGTATTGGAAAAAAAATGTCAGAATGTCAGATATACGTAATGTACGATATTGTCATAATGTCAGATGTGTCACACTATACTTAATATACGAAAAATATGAATACTAAATGTGACTACTTCTTTAACTTTTAAAAAATATGACTGTTTTGTTAAAAGTGCATTCAAAAGTGACTATTTTGATTTTCCCCATATATTTCCACTTCGTAACTTACTATTTGAAATTCTCAAAGAATACGTACAACACCAACAACCAATGGCAATTTGATACGGGTTTTGATTACTTTAGCTTTCACCAATTGACTTAAATTTGGGCTTAATGCATTTATACGGGCCTAATTGATGAGGGGCTTGGTCATTGGGCTTTAATTGCTTACACAATCTAACAATTAAAAATAAGAGATTGCATGGTAACTGTGTTAAGACACGAGTTGAAAAGTAACTATAGAAAATTAGGACCATTGACGTGGAAAAAAAAAAAATTATCGACCCCTCAAGTATTAAATTTTAGGGTTTTTTTTTTCTTTCATTTTCCTTTTTTTTAATGACAATTTAAGAATAAATGTTTTTAAAAAATTTCAAAATTTCAAAAATTATATTTCTCAGATAAAAAAATTATCATCGGTTGAAATTTCTCTCAGTTTTATTATCCTTTTATACGTATAAAAAGATAAAAATATCTTTCACTTTTCTTCTCTTTTGTTGTTGTTTTGTATGCAATTTATTCTCACTTTTTCATCAACTCTCAAAAATATATTTCACTTTAATTATCTCATTTTCCCAACATTTTCAATCATTAAAAAATAATCTATTTTATTTTATTTAAAAAAGTTAATTAAAAAATTGGAGGTGTTGGAAAAGTTATAATATATTGCTTATAATTTAATAAACTATTTAAAATAAATGTACAATCCAATAAATTATAATTTTTGTTTTAGGATGAATAATTATTATCTAAATGAGTTTTTAGGAACTAAAACTCTAATTTTAGTATAAATTAATTGTTATTTAATTTTGATAATATATTTCTAATTTCTATAATTTATTATTTATATTTGAATAAATTATTGAACTATAAATATGTTATTTAAATTATAAAAAAAAAAACAAAAACAATGATATACATATCTAAAACTTGAGCCAATTATTCGGTTTGGTTCGGTTTTTCAATTAATTTTAAAAACCGAACCGATTTGGTTTACAATAGGATCAACCGGTCTAGTTTTGAACAGTTTTTGTCGGTTCGGTTTCCGATTTTTCTAGTAAAAGACATTTGCATTTAGTTTAAAAATAAAATCATCCTATATTGAAGAATGAAACAAAATAATATCAAACATTAACAAAAACTTAGTTGAAAAAAATTTGATTTAATAAATATACAAAATATAAATTAAAATAAAGTGATAAATAAATATATAAAATAAATAAATAAAAATTAGAGGGAAATAGGGAAGGGGTATGAGATTTTTACTTATTTTTAGAAGCCAGTCCGGTTATGGTTTTAACTAGTTTGGTTCGGTTTGGTTTTTTAAGAATGGAAACCGGAACAGTTTGGTTTTTTACGGTTCGGTCCGGTTTAATTTTTCGGTTTTTTTTTCTTTCACCCCTAATTGAAATAGCATATTTCAACATGCTAATAACTGAAATATCAGCATTTTGAATATTACTCAAGACTAAAAACAATTAAAAAGGGTAAAAACCAATAAATTCACTAAAAAAAATAAAATATTTCAATAATTATTGAACTGTTATTCTATTTAATTTTTAAACTAATTTAATATATTATTAATTAATTAATTAGTTTAATTAATAATAAACTAATTTTAGGGAAATCGCTTCGCATTGGCAAGCATATGATTGACTATAAAATTAATATTAAAATTTATAAAACAAGGTATTTGGAAGGAGATGGTGTTTTGGATACAATGGAACATGTGTAACATCTTTCTCAACAAATATAGGATATGATATGTTGGAATTAGTGAGTGGGAAAATAACATCTTTCTCAGCAAATATAGGATATATGATATGTTGGAATTAGTGAGTGGGAAAATATTGAGATTTTTTTTTTAATTATTATTTTTAATTTTTTTTTCCCAATCCTTATCAACCTCTTTATATTAAGAAAAGGGTATCTTTTCCAACTTTTCAAAATCCATTAGTATCCACTGCAAAACCCACTTAGGGTTTAGCCACTCAAATAAATAATAGATTTTTCCCATTTGGAAAGATTGCTATCTAATCCATTGAACTCAAAACTGCAATCTTTATGATCAAGGTTTGAATTTTGTTGTCACTTTCATTATTAGGATATGTATCAAAATGCATATTATAATTGAGAATCATCCATTGACGCCTATGAATTAGGATAGTGAACATTCTTCTCCATTTTTTTTAAATAAAAAAGTAATTAAAATTTTCTTACATTATAAGGTGTCTCATAAATTCTAATATTTGATTTTGGGTAAAATGCACTTTTAGTCCCTATAGTTTGAGTTTAGTTTCTATTTGGTCCCTGTAGTTTAAAATCCGACACTTTAACCCCTATAGTTTATTTTTGGTTTCTATTTGGTCCTCATAGTTTAAAAACAAACAATTTAACCCCTATAATTTAGAAAATGTTTGATTTTAGTCCCTGAGTTGGTTTGACTACTAAAGACTCTACTGATTTGGCATTTTAAAAAAATTGTGGCATGATGACATGGTTTTTTAAGTAAATATTTAATATAATTTTAACTTATTTGACTTTTCTAAATGTTTATGTGGCCATTTTTTTTATTATCTCCTTTCTCTCTCCTGCCCATCTTTCTCCCCCTTATCTCATGGTCACTTTCTTCGCCTCCTCCATGCCTATACCAATTTAGATTCATTTCAGAAAATATTTTATGAGATGTCTTCGAAGAGACTACATGAACGAACCAGTTCCATAATCCATGCTTTATATGCTGTGAAAGACTTACAATAAAAAATGGGATGCAGACTAAAAACACCAAGTCTAGCAAATGGGTAAAACTCAATTAGGAAAAAGAATTAAATATACCATACCATATTCTACCCACTTCACTACATATCACAAAAAGCACCAAAACCATAACTAAAAAAAAATGTTGAGTTATGGAAATGAACAAAATTTGCAACAAAAGAGAAAAAGGGAAAATGGGGCTGATGGAAATGGAAGCTAATATGAAATTTCAGATTTGAAAGATGAAGACGAATAAATGGTTAAATTAGATCTCGAATTGATTGAGAAATTTTTGGTGTTTCAGTTCAATGCTAATTTCCACCAAACTGCAATTTCCATTTTGAAATCATCATTGCCTTAAACCCTTCAATTTATTTGAACCCAGATAGGCAACTGCCTCATGGCAGTTTTGTGGAACTACTTTGGCAATTCCATATCTGTATAGATATAGGATGTTTTTCCCATATCAAAATTAACGTGGAAAAAAGAGAATAGGAAGATCTCTGAAATCTCTCTGTCATAAAACTCAATTATTCATCACTCAGAAGAAAAGTAAAGGAACTAGAGCTGAAATTCCATTACAATTAATTCATTCTGATATTTGTGGGCCTATGAATGTGAAGGCACGACATGAGGGTGAATATTTTATCACTTTTATAGATGATTTCACACGTTTTGGTCACGTCTATTTGATTTCCCACAAATCTGAAGCATTAGAGTGTTTTAGAAAATTTGTTACATTAGTGGAAAATCAATTGGATCTAAAGGTTAAGTCTTTAAGGACAGACCATGGACGTGAATATTTGTCTAATGAATTTAAACAAATGTGTGGAGAAAAAGAATACATAGGCAACTAACCATTCCCCGAACCCCACAACAGAATGAGATTATTGAAAGGAGAAATAAAACTCTTTTAGAAATGGTTAGGTCAATGATGGCGCAAGCAAAATTGCCAATCACTTTTTGGGGTGATGCCTTATTGACTGCTATTTATATTCTTAATCGTGTACCTTCAAAATCTGTTGCTTCTACACTCTATGAGTTATGGACTGGCAGAAAACCAAACCTTAATGGTTTAAGACCATGGGGATGTGCAGCTTCATTCATGAGCCGTCACATCAACATGGAAAACTAGGTCCAAGGGGTAAAAAGAGTATTTTCATACGATACTCTGAAACCTCAAAAGGGTAAGTTTCCATCGGAGAACAAGCAAGTGGGAGTATAACAGAATTCGAATCACGTAATGCTACATTCTTGGAAAATAATTTTCCATCAAGAGGTTAGATTAATCAGGAGACGTCTCTTTATGAATTAAATATTCTAAATAATTTGATTCCATCAAACGAATTGAGTGATACTCCTAATCAGTTATCAACAGTATCTCATTCAAGTGGGAGAAATTTGAACACTCTGTGTGATTCAAAAGGATGTTAGCCTTGTCACAAGATCAATACATCAAGAAAATCCTTAAGAGATTTAAAATGCAAGACGACAAACCTATTGATACTCCCATCGCAAAAGGCGAAAACTTTAGTCAAAGATTGTGTCCAAAGACTCCGGAGGAAATAGAGCAAATGCGAAAAGTTCCTTATTCAAGTGCTATTGGAAGCCTAATGTATGCCATGATGTGTACGAGACCAGATATATGCTTTGTCGTGGGTATGGTAAGTAGATACCAGTCAAACCCAGGACAAACCCATTGGAAAGCTGTAAAAAGAATTCTCCGGTACCTTAAGGGCACCATGGATTATTCACTATGTTATCAAGGAAACTATCCAAAGTTAGAAGGCTACACAGATGCTGATTGGGGAGGAGACCTCGACGAACGAAAATCCACTTTTGGATATGTGTTCTTACTAAATAGTGGAACAATATCGTGGAGTAGTAAAAAGTAGACCTGTATAGCCTTATCCACAATGGGAGCTGAATTTGTGGCCCTATCATTGGCAGTACAAGAAACAGTATGGCTTAAGAGATTCTTAAGTCACTTGGGTTTCATTGAAATTACGTCTAACTCAGTGTTAGTGAATTGTGATAGTCAAGCTGCTATAGCATTCACAAAGGATCCTAAGTATCATTCTAAGACAAAACACATTGATACAAAATACAATTTTGTGAGAGATAAAGTTGCACAGAAAGAAGTGAATGTGCAATATATATCTACGCGTGATATGGTTGCAGATCCTTTTACAAAGCCCATACTTAGAGACGTTTTTTATGGCCATATTAAATCTCTAGGCTTGCGTACAGTTTAATTTCACATGACATGAAAATTGTATTACTGATTTATTTTGGTTATGAAATAAAATTTAGTATTTTTTTTTTCAAATTTTCATACATAAAATTTTTAGTACATTAAACTAAAAGTATGTCAGACAGTAGATTGACCTTCTCACATAGGTCATCACTTCTATGACTTAGTGTCGAATAGAAATAAGATATTTTAAGCAATATTGTTGTTAATTGATAACAATACTAAGAGAGCATATACTTAATCTAAATATCGACTTGATAAAGAATCAAGATGAGCTTATATTTATAATCGAAAGTGAATAGATCCCACTATTCACTTAACTGTCTACGAGCTAGATGGAAGTCCTGCAGTCATAAGTTGATAAAGTAGAGTTGTTGTGACGACCCGACACTTTTAAATAAATTAAATTAGAAAACACAGCGGAAGTCTTTATATTTTTAGAAAAATGGCGTGGTTATGTTTGAAAATTGGCTAGCCAAAACCTGTTTACATCTTAATTTCAAAATCTAAAATACACAAGGAACATTAAGTTCCTATCCAGGAGTTCAGAATGATTTATAATCATAAAAGTAAAGACAAAAGCTCTTAAGAGCTATATACAAATATACAACTCCAAAGTATGAATAAAATTCACAAAACATAGTCCATGGACTTTAAATAAACCTAGTCCATCTCGAGGTCATTATCCTTTGATCATGCAACACCATCTCCTCTCCCTCGACCTCTAGCCAGGGCATTACCTGAAATTTTGTAATATCATGAGCTAACAACTTAAGCCCAGTGAGAATAATAAGAATAAAAAGTAAAGATAGACCTCAAACTTGTATTCCGATTCGTGTCCAATTAATCTGACACAATCATTCCTAAAGTTCTCCAAACTCTAGGTAAATTTCATTCTATACTCTCCAAAGGATGATATTACTAACACTCATAGTCAAATTCTCATCCATTAACTTGTTATAACATAAATAAGAAAAGTAAATAAACTTTACATAAATATAACATCTCGATTCTCTATCCATGATATATAATTCCATCGATCATATGCATGAAAGTAATGAAAACTCCCGTAGGATTCACATTCTTCTTTTATGCATGAAGGTAATGTGGATATCCCGTCGGACCCACATTCACCTTTTGTGCATGAAGGTAATGGGGATATCCCGTCGGACCCTCATTCACCTTTTGTTTCTTCCTCACTTTCTCTTCTTTTTCTAAGAAGGTAATGCGGACACTTCCCGTAGGATCCAACATTCTCCCTTCTTTTCTTTCTTTCTCACTTTCTTTTCTTTTTCTCTGAAGGCGATGCGGACACTCCCCATAGGGTCCAACATTCTCCCTTCTTTTCTTTTAATGATGCGAGATGTTATGGTGCAATATGTTATGGTATGCTCGCAAAAGTAAATAAACGTAAAATGCGAATATTAAAGTAGCCGAAACAAGCATAAAAGGGGTATAAAGTAAAAGACATAAAGTAAAAGACATAAAGTAAAATAGATAGGAAATTCTAGAAGAACGATAAGTAAACCGTACAACCGATACATACTAAAGTATGATCTTTATCTTCCAAGGATTCTAAACTTCCAAATAAGATCCAAGGTTGTACATTCAAGTTCCTTAACCGTTCTATCTAAAAGTATGGATCTTCTAACTCCCAATGATCCATCCTAAGCTTCGAAACGAATCTAACTTAGAATTTTCTAAGATTCACTGTTTTCCTCGAGAACTCCTAAGTTCTCACTCAGAGAACTAGCTCCTAATCCTAGGGCACTAGCTCACTTCCTTCTATTCTTAGATTCGAATCTTAGTCTTAGTTTCAATTTCTACAAATTATTGTACTTATTCGCTTTCTAAGGTTACTTTAAATCCTAACTATTCTCACCTTAGTAAAAGATGATTTCGCTCCCAACTTCCGATAGAGCGATCAAGCAAAGTTCAAACCACCTACAATTAGAATTACATCTAACAATCAATAATTTACTAAATAGTGATCAAACAACATCTAAGCGTACAAAACGACGAAAAACTCAACAAACCCCAACATGAGGCTCTCGGTCCCCCATGAAAAGTGGGTCTCGGGTTTGGTTTTCCTGCTTTTAGGCAATTTAGATGTGTTTTGAGTTGGTTTCAAGCAATTTCGATATTCCCGATTTCAATGGGTATCGATAGTTAGGGTTTTTGAACAATATGTAATTTCCCGAATTGAATTACAATAAACATTATTTCAATAATTTATAACCCATATTCAAACCCCAAAAGGTAAATTTCAAACGGGAAGGGTTTCAACTGAAACTTGATTTTAGGGTTAAGGGAAAGTTTTCAAAAACTCTTAAAACAACTCCCGTATTTACAAACACCGAGTTTTCTGACAAGAAATCGAAGAACGAAAGAAAAAACTCCATTAAAACACTATTTGGAGCTTAGGGTTTGAAAATAAACTTACCGAGAACTCCGTATATCATAGGAGAAAAGCACGATGGTTAGGTGGAAATGAATCCTAGACTCGAGGACTTTCCGATGCAACCGAAATCGAGTCGATCTGCCGAGAAACGAGCAAAACCCGAAAATTTCCCCTTTCCCCTTGGAACCCACGGTTTGGAGAAGAGAATGGATGAGAAAAATGAAGTCAATCTTGGTCAAAGGCAATTTAAAGAGAAGGGTGAATAGTGTTTTGGATATTTTTAAGAAATCGGAAATGGCGGTTGCGTCCTTTTATGACTTTTGACTGATGAATCGAAACCCGAAGCTCTTAAATAAATCTAAAGGTGATTAATAATTATTAATTGGCCTATTAATAATTATTAATGTCACCGAAGCGAATTTAAAGAATAAAAACGATTAAAAACGATTAAAAAGAATTTCGGGCGAATTTAACTACTAAATTCTAAATTACAAAAATAATAATTACACTAAATACTTAAATTGAAATAAATAAATGAATAAATAACATTAAATAAAATAAAGTAAAAAAAATCACTTTAAAATAACGGGACGTTACAGTTGTGGACTCAAGTTAGATATTAAGTGTATCTGAACTATCATCTGTACAGTATAAATTGAGACATACACTCCAATGAATATAGAGAATAATACTGTAACATGTGTTTCATACCACATGTGCTGAAATCGACCTAAATGGGTAACAAAAGTTAGGTCTCTACTTCTTAATAATGTGAGACCCATGAGACTAAGAAGTCTTCAAGTACCATTAAGATCTTTGACTAAAATCTTGAAGTTTCACTACGATTTTGCTATCTTGGAAAGTTACCAATGGTCATGATAGATTCGATCTAGTGGGACTTATTTAGAGAGCAATCGTTTTGGGATGGAATTTTTTTGAGGAAAAGAGAAGATTATTTTAAGTGTCACATCATATTATATTCACCGGTCGACCAATTGTATTTTTGTAATATAATTGTGAATACAAAGGTAATATTTTAAAAGAGATTTGGAATTACAAATGTGACTAAATGATCTAGAGAACTACATCATACACTCTACATAATACACTATTGAGTTACATTACATACTTAATCGTTGTAAAGTAACAAGCTCTTGAATTGAAAGTATGATGGTCGGCCTATTTTCTTGTATGACTTAGATGCTGATGAAAGAGAATATGTTTCTCCTTGATTGATGCGTGATAGAATATCTCATTCCAAATGGAACAATGTAAGAAATACGCCCATGATGGGTAACCCATAATGTGTGAGTGGGAGATGAAGGCAGTTGCCTTGGCAGTTCCATATCTGCATAGATATGGGATGTTTTTCCCATATTAAAATTAACGTGGAAAAAAGAGAATAGGAAGATATCTGAAATCTCTCTTTCATAAAACTCAATTATTCATCACTTAGAAGAAAAGTAAAGGATCTAGACTGTGAATATTGTAACAAGTCCATAGGTGATTTGTTCAGATCGACTGTCATCGTCAACCAGGTTTTCTAGTTCGTTTTCCGTTGCATCATCAAGAGGTTAGTCTCTCTTCATTATACATAGAAAACCTACAGAATCGGTTGACACAATCTTTCTACAAGCAAGGAAATCTCAAACAAATCATTTAGCTCCTTTTCCATCACTCGCTAAAGAACTCTTCTTTCAATGGCCTTGATGTTCATCAAGATCTAGTCCATGGAGAAGCCGATGAGATCGAGATCGACAGATGGTGAGGAGAGAGAAGTGAGTTTTTTTTCTTCAAGAAAGTTTAAAATTTATTAAATGTTTACTGAAAATCCATGTCATCATGCAATGTTGTTTAAAAAAAACCACACAGCAGAGTCTTTAATGGTCAAATTAACTCAGGGACCAAAATAAAGATTTTTCTAAACTATAAGGGTTAAATAGTCTCATTTTAAACTATGAGGAATAAATAGAAACAAAACATAAACTATAAGGGTTGAAGTGTTGGATTTTAAACTACAAAGACCAAATAGAAACCAAACTCAAACTATAGAGACTAAAAGTGTATTTTACCCTTTGATTTTTTAAAATAAATTTTTCTAATTCAATTTACTTTTTTTAATAGGTTTAATTGTAAATCCCCCCATATACTTAAGAGTTTGTTCTAAATGTCAACTGTAATTGAAAACTCTATCATTTGTTTCGTCTGTCAAGTATCAAATGTTTTTGACAAGTGTGTTTAAAACGTTTTCCACTATTTTAATTAAGTATATGTACTACATATACTTAATTAATTAAATTAACTTAATGAAAGGTGACTTTTATAATTACTCCATAATACAAATGGTGAATATATAATTAATGCTTTTTAGTAAATTTATTAATTTTTCTGTTTAAAATTTGTCTCTTTTGAAAGAAGTCTTTCTTTTTAGTGGAAAAGGAAGTCTCTTTTCTATTGTAAAAGAAAGAAGGTAAAGGTCGGTTGGTGGACGGCAAGAGACAAGAGTGAAGGAAACAAGAAATGTATATAATATTTTTTTAAAAAAGTGGTAGTGAGAAATTTATTTAACTAATAAATTTTTAATTATATTAAACTTAATATAATGGGCATCCAAAATTAAAAAAAAAGTGTATATATATGAAAAAGGCGGTGGCAATTACATTATTTTAATAACCCACCAAAACAAACATTTATTTTTAATATCAAGTTAAAATACAATTTTTGGTTCCAAATATTATCCCGTAGTACCTTAAATTTTATAACTTCTATATTGGTCTTAACACGAAAGTCACATGTTTGTTATAAAATATAGAGTTAAAAATTGTAATTTACCGTTCACTTTCTAGTCTCCGTAATGTCTTTCTAAACGATTTTACCAAAAGACGATACACACATCTTAGTCCACTCCATTTTAATCTCTATCACAGCAACACCCCTATCATATATCTCTACATGAGTGATTCAGATGAGATCACTTCAACCAATTTATTGGTAGGCTGTGTTAGTTGTGTTACCAAAAATAAATCACCCAACCTTTATTCATAATACGACAGAGATTTTAAATTACAACTTAAGTAAATCTTCTTGTATCATTTATTCATAATAAATGACAATGTATGAATAAATGACAATGTAAATATTACTAATTAAATAATTATTTATTTATTTATGGTTTAAATCGATTACATAAGATTTAAGGATGAAACTCCAGCAAAAAAATTGATTTACACTCGATAATATTTTTTGGATATCCACATATTTACCACGTGTAAAATAATCTTGAACTTATCATCTTTTTAGTAACGCTAGTTTTCATCAAAATGAACAAAATCAACTGTGATTATAGGAACTACCAATAAAATTTAATTAATATTTAGATTAAAATGAATCTTGGACTAAATTAACATAAATATCAAAATTACAATTAAATTTTTAAAATCACAAGAATCAAATCAATACTAGATACTAAATATAAATATGCTCCCCTACTTCTAAAAAGAGAAAAAATGTTACACTTATTTTATGCAAAACCTTCAAAAGTACATAGAAAATGTCGAACACTTTTAACTTTTAATATATGATTACAAAAAGTTAGCCAAATCTTCATATCATATGCATTTATCATTTACTTTTTGTGGTAAGATTATGCTAAATCTCACTTAATACATGAAAGTACCAAGTTGAACTATATTATAAGGTGAAATATTTTACCCTAAGATCTTATAGATCTTACTTTAAATATCATCCACATAATATCTTACCCAATTAAATCTTCCTCTCATTGCAATCTGCCCAAAGAAGTACATCCAGGATAAATAAAATCTCTATTTTCAATCTTAGTTTTAATTATAAGATATTGATGTAAACACAAATTAATATTCTAAATGTATGTTTATTCACAAAAAGAAAAAAAAAATCTAAATGATTTTATTTAATGGTCAATTAACTTTTTTTTTTTTCCCTTTTCAAAATCATCTCTTATGGTAGAATAACTTGATTTAAAGAAAAAAAGAGTCGATTAGGTTGAAATGAAATTTTATATTTGAGATTAAAATCCCATTTTCAACATTAACGTATGTGAAATATTAAAAGAAATTCAAATATTTACAAAACTATATTGAATTTTGTTAAAGCTTATGTGATCATCTTAGATATCTTTGTTCATGCTTGGTGTCAATCTCCCACGTGCAAATGAAGTGATCGAGTCTCAATAGTTAAAGATTGTTCCAACTGAAAGCTTGACTGAGAATAGCAGATTCTGTTTTTACTGTTATATTTGTTATAATTGTCAAAGTTTATCATCATGTATATAAGTCTTGTGTTGAATTGCTTATAGAGAGATTGATCAATTAAGTTTGTGAAAGAGAGACATGAAACTTGTAAACATTTCCTTTCAAATAAAAGCGTGTTCATTCTTCAATTAGTTCTTGTTTACTCCTTGATTCATTCTTCTTTTTTATTCATGTGATTAATAGTTGTTAAGAGTTCATTTTGTTCGAGTATTTTCGTGAGTTGAGTTCATCAAATTGGTATCAAAGCCAATTATTGGAAAAGCCACTACCATTGCAAGAAAGGAAACCTTCGATCAAGAGCCTAACGCAACATCTAAGGATGAGTCTTACTCTTTTTGAAATAGAAAAATTAGATGGAAAGGGTGATTTTGCATTTTAGGAGAGGAAGATCAAAGTTGTTCTAGTACAACAGCTTTGCAAGATCTGTTTAATTTCAATCGTTCAATTTTTAATTTTATTCTCTCTTCGTATGTTCTATTTCCTCAATTTTATTTTTTTTGTCCATATTAAACAAAAGAGTTAATGGCTTCAATCATACCTAATATTTTGATGATAATAAACTCTTTTATTTATTAACAATTTTGAAAATTTGAAGTGATCATAACGTAGAGCTCGAAATGAGGATTTCAAAACATCTTGAATCATTCAAATCAGAGTTCAAACGAATAAGTTATGGCTAAAAGAAAGTTTATAACGTTGGAAGAGAGAGTCTTATTGGCATAATTTGGAACTACAGGGGTGTGATTTGCCATTTTTAAACTACAATGACTTTTCATGAATTTGACCGAAACTACATGGGTGTTATTTGCACCCTTTAAAAAAACACATAGAGGTTTGTAAATTTTCTCCGGCTCGTATTTTCTTTGGCTTTAAAAAAATGAATCTAATTTTTCTTTGTTCATTCATGGAAGTTGATCTTCTTTTTTAGTATTGTTCGTATGTAAATGATATTATCATCACTGATCCTTAATTGAATGAGATTAAAAGAATAAGGACTACCTTCATACCAAATATTTACTTGAGACTCTTGGTAACCCTGGATACTTTTCTAGCTAAGAGATATCAAAATCTGGCATTTTTCTTCCTCAATAAAAAATATTGTTTACAATTACTAGAAGATTATTACTTTCTTGCTTACAAACCAATCACGTTGTCAATGGATCCTCAACTCAAATTTACCTCTATTGATTGTGAAGCTCTTTCATCTGATGATGTTCCATTCTTATCGTCGATTGATTGATCGTTTGTTAAATCTTACTACATCAAAATCTGATATTTCATTCTCAGCCCACAAACTCAAGCAAATAAGTCTCCAAGCCTCACAGTTCACACCTTTGATGTGCATCATTTATTGAGATATCATAAAGCTTCACTAGGTCATAATTTCAAGTTTCCTTCATCTTCTTCCACTTTTTTTTAGTTAAGAGATTTTGTGGATTTTGATTGGGGTGTTTGTCTAGACACTAGAAGATTAGTCTCAAGATTATGTATATTTTATCAGCTGAAGCTTATTATTGTGCTTTAACAATTGCTACAAGTGAGATTGTGTGAATATATCATTTACTCAATAGTTAATAAGTTCCATTACAACTCTTTGCTTTAGTTTTGTGACAATTTTTTAGCTATATCCAAATTGATTCAAATCTGACATTTGATGAACGTTCGTACTAAGCATATTGAAATTGACTGTCACTTTGATCATGATAAGGTAGCCGGCAATTTTCTCAAATTGGTTCCTATTTGTTAGGGTACACCGGGCCTCCACAATCTCCACATTGGTATGATATTGTCCACTTTCGGCCTAGGCCCACATGGCTTTGTTTTTTGTTTCACCCAAAAGGCTTCATTGCAATGGAGATGTGCCCTTCCCCTTATATTCCCATGATCATCTCCTTCTTTAACCGATGTGGGATTTTGTTCACCCTTAACAATCATTCCTTCGAATAAATATCCACCGAGCCTCCCCTCCATCAGTCCACTCTATCAAGCCAACCTCCTTTCTCCAGAGCACACTGCCTATCTAATAGAACCCACTATGGATCGGGTATCTGAGGCTCCTCACTTTGTTCGGCACCTAAGGATTCCACCCACATCGTTAGGATCAGAGCATGACTCTGATACCACTTGTTGAGATTTTTAATCTATATAGTCGATTGAACAATATGTAGTTAAGGAATAATAAGCAAGCGGGAAAATAAGAACACCAAAATTTACGTGGAAAACCCTTAGTGTAAGAGTAAAAAACCACGGGACCGGTACGAAACTTCCACTATCGCAATAATTGGAATACACAAATGTTCTTCTCTAGATGATACTAGAGGAAATCACAACAAGCAATAATAACCTCTTAAATTGGCTAACAAATCGGTATAAGAATACCCTTCACCAATATTGATGGAATACAAATAATGTGGAGAGATCTCACCAAATGACGTAATCGCAATCACGCCAACCTCTCTTCTTCTTCTCTGTTCTGGCTGCACCACCACGAAGAATTCCATGCCTCTCTTTCTTCTCCTATTGGCTACGACAGATTAAGGAACACACCCACGAGAAGGCACATAAATGTTTCTCTCCTTTTGGTTGTCTACGATTTCTACACCAACCGCCACAAGTGCACACAATTACACTTTTATTTTATTTGATTAGCTGCCACTTCACCTTGCACACATGCTGTACTTTTAAATTTTGTTTTGATAATTAAGCCCTTAATGGGCTAAATTGGTTGAGCCCAATAAATGTAGGCGTGAACCCAACAAACTCCCCCACACAACTACTCGGAAGGGTCAACCATACCTGCTATCTGTCTACATGTTACATGCTTCCCTCTGGGTAAGGTTTTAGTCATCATATCTGAACCATTGTCATCTATGTGAATTTTCTCAATCTTTAATGACTTCTCATTCAACATATCTTGAATCCAATGATACCTCACATTCAAGTGTTTGGACTTCAAGTGGAATGTAGGATTCTTACTGAGATGGATAACACTTTGACTGTCGCGGTATAACACATATTTCTGTTGTTCAAACCCCAACTCTTGAAAGAATTTCTTCATCCACAACATTTCTTTGCAAGCTTCAGTAGCTGCTATAAACTCAACTTCAGTTGTCGAAAGAGCAACACAATTATGTAACCTCGATTGCCATGAAACAACCCCCCCACAAAAGTAATGAGATAACCCGATGTGGATTTTCTCGAATCATCATCACCTGCCATGTCTGCATCTGTGAACCCATTGAGCACTGACTTATCATTCCCAAAGCATAAACATACCCTAGAAGTACCTTTGAAATATCTGAGTATCCATTTCACTGCTTCCCAATGTTCTCTACTCGGATTAGAGAGATATCTGCTAACAACTCCAAGTGCATGAGCTATATCTGGCTTGGTACAAACCATTACATACATTAAACTTCCAACAATTGAGGAGTAAGGAATTCTATTCATATCTGCTTTCTTCTTTTCAGTTGACGGACTCTGACTAGAATGGAGCTTGAAATGACTATCTAACAGAGTACTAACTGACTTGGCCTTATCCATGCAGAACCTCTCAAGCACTTTCTCAATATATTTTTCTTGTGACAACCACAACTTGTTGGCTTTTCTATCATGTGTAATCCCCATGCTAAGAATCTGCTTTGTTGGCTTCAAATCCTTAATAGCAAAATATTTGTTCAATTAATCCTTTAGTTCACTAATCTTGTTACTATCAGCACCAACGATTAGCATGTCGTCTACATAAAGTAGGAGAATGATGAAATTGCAATCAAAAAATTTCTTGACGAATACACAATGGTCAGAAGTTGTCTTTTTATACCCATACTCCCCCATGAAAAAGTCAAACTTCTTGTACCATTACCTTAGTGCTTGCTTTAACCCATACAAACTCTTTTGTAATTTGCAAACTAAGTCTTCTTTTCCTTTAACCTGAAACCCTGCAGGCTAATCCATATGTATCTCCTCCTCCAAATAACCATGAAGGAATGCAATTTTCAAATCAAGGTGTTCAATTTCTAAGTTCAAACTAGCTACCAAACTGAGCACAACTCTGATTGAAGACATTTTTACCACTGGTGAGAAAATTTCTTCAAAGTCTACACCCTTTATCTGACTGAACCCTTTCACAACCAATGTTGCTTTATACCTCGGTTGTGAGCTGTTTTCTTCTGCCTTCAATTTGAAGACCCATTTTTTCTTGAGAGCTCTCTTGCCCTTAGGCAACTTCACAAGTTCATAAGTGTGATTATCATGCAAAGATTTCATCTCATCTTGCATTGCTTCCAACCACTTTTCTTTTTCAATATCAACCATTGCTTCTTCATAGCTCTCTGGCTCTCCCCCATCAGTTAATAACAAATACTCATCTGGAGAATACATGGTAGAAGGTTGACGTTCTCTATTAGATCTCATAACCTGAACATTTTCCTAAACTGGTGGCTCTGCTACCGGTAACTCATTCTGTGGTACTAACTCATCAACACTATCAGTAGATGTGTTGTTCACTGTAGTACTATGTTTCATATCTGAAGAAGGAGGATCCATATCAATTAGTTCACCTGAATCAGACTTTGCTTTCTTCACTGTTTTAATATCTTCAATGGTCTGATCCTCAAGAAATACTACATCTCGGCTTCTGACCAACTTCTTTTCCACCTGATCCCATAAGCATTAGCGAAACTCATCATATCCATAGGATGCACTGCCTGGTTTTACTATCAATCTTTGACCGCTCATCTTTGGGAACATGACCAAAAGCTATACACCCAAAGACTTTCAAATAATCATAGGAAGAATACTTACCAGTCCAGAACTTATATGGCATGTCACAATTCAAAGACGCTGTAGGAGAGATGTTAATCAGGTCCACTGCCATTCTCACTGCTTGTAACAGCCCGAAAATTTCCAAGACATTGAAAACATAATACTAACAGCGGAAGCAAATTAAAGTTCAATAAGCCATTTATTTCAAAAATCAAAACTAAACTTTTAGTTCAGACCGGTCATTTCAAAACAAAATTCTTAGAATCAGTTGAAATAAACAAAGAATTAAAAATAATACTTCAACCCAAAACAAAAGTCCAAAAACAAATAAATAATTCTACGACAAATTTCAAAAGAAACATCATTCGTTTTGACCCATCAATAAAGAAAAGAACAAACACCGCCGGCGTGTAAAATCAATCAATCAACCCCCGCCACGAATCCATCATTTACCAGCTTTCTTCTTTCCTTTACCTGAAAAAAAACAATGTAGCATCATGAGGCTACGCCCAGTGAAAAGAAAATTTTTAAAGAAAGAATTATGCCATTGAGAGAATTTCCTAAGTCTTTAAGTCCATATACATCCTTACTGACATCCGATAAATCACTCACTCCCAAAGAGTCATAAAGCTTACCTCTAATCTTGAGAATCATCTTTATCCGAATTAGTTTTAAACATAATTTTTCTACAATTTAAAACTAATCGAAACCTTTCCCGTTAATGCCTTTAATCTCCTCTTTATTAACAAATAAAGAGAGACTACGCCCCTAAGGAATTTAAACATAATTTTTCTACAATTTAAATCTTTTAGGGATATTCTTTTCCATTGTACAGATGGAATGAACCTGCCCCGTTAGGTGTTATTTAAGTTGTGCACACTAAATAAACTCCCTTAACAGCTATTCTTCATTAGACAAGGCCTTGCCTAATGTGAACCTACAACCATATTACCCTACAACCATATTACCCAAGGTATTTTAAAGTAATATGATTTCCCAGAAATCAACCACAACGCTTTACAAGCCAAAAGATCCAACTAACCCTTTGGTTCGAACTCAGTCACTCCCAATATCTTTACAAATCTAGAGGTGAAACTAGCCTACGCCTATGCCATTTCACCCCTTAAGCAAAACTTAGAATCTAATAAAAAAAATTCTAAAGAGAAATCGGCGGCATAACGGCTATATTTTCTTAACTCCCAAAAGAAAAACAAAACCTACACGTCCAAATAAAATATCACAACTCCGGATAATACATCCAAAACAGATATCTAACTAGCCGCCTAAGCCTAAACTTTCTTAATTGGCACTAACATGGAATCGTCATTTAAATTGCATAACATCAAACATTAATAACTTCTCTCAACTGATTAAATCATTCAACAATCAGCTAGGAAAGAAAAGATATAAATTTTATGAATCAACCAAACAACTCAAACCGATACCATCAACCTTCCTTCTTAAACTCAAATCTTTAAAGCATGCTTTAAATTACATTCTTCCAAGTTTTTAAATCAACCCGAACAACCTCTTTATTACTTTAAACATCCAAGATAAATTCCAAAATTTATAGGTTAAACTAATAAAGAAAAAGGAAAATCAAACATGAAACAATTCAAACCTTAACAACTTCTACTCACCTTTATTTGTAAAACAAATATTACTCCTTAAGTATTTTTCCAACGATTCCAAGCACCTGAAAACACCACTTATCCAATTTAGAATTCCTCCTAAAAATTACCCATACAGACAGGAATAAAGCACGAGGACCCACGGCGAAGAAACCACCAAAAAGAAGCAAAGGCAGCCCCCTAAGGGGCTGCCGCTGCCTTCTTGGAGCAGCGGCGGCGACCGCTTCCCCCTTTTCGTCGTCTCCGGTGTGTCGGTTTGTGGCGATCTCAACAAATTGGTAGGGTTTTTCATAAAATTTCTTGAATCAAGATTTCTAGGGTTTGAAATAAATTGATAAATTTGGAGAATTAAAAAGGCTTTTAAGATTGAAACCTTTAAAGAAATTCAAGAACATGAACATTACCTCACTTCAATCTTGAATAGGCTCTTCTCAACAATCCTTCTCAACTCCACCAAAGGAAAACCAAAGAAACTCACACCTAGAGACCAAGGATTTACGAATCGATTAATCGGAATCGATTGATTTCACAATCAAACGATCAAAGAAGGTGATGAAGAAGAAGAAGAAAAAAAAATACATACCTCTTTCTGTCTAGGTTTTACGTGCAGAGTAGGATGAGCAAAAGATGTCTGACCCTTTTCCTTTTCTCCCTTCTTTTTACGCCCCCCCTCCCTTTTTTTTAAAAAAAAGAAAAAAAAATTCATTTATTAAATAATTAAATATCTCCCTAAATATCTAAGTCTAAAGATATTTTAAATTAATTCTTAATAATAAGAATTAATCTTAAACACTTTATTCTTAAACAATTTAAGAGATTAAAAAGAGAAAATTTATTTTTTATCAAAAACTTACCGAAAACCCGAGGCGTTACACTGCTTCACCCCAGAAACATGTTGGCAACTTTGCATTTGATAACATACACTTGGCTCTTTCCACAATAGTGCGATTTATTCTTTTAGCCACACCATTATGTTGAGGGGTCTTTGACACCGTCATCTGATGTCTATTCCTATACTTCTTACAATACTGATCTGTAAGGGCCCGAGGTTTGTTGTCGGGTAATTGAAATTGTTCTTATTTTCTTTTATTTTGTTATAGTTGGTAATTAAAAAAAATATTTGCTAAGTGTATTTTGGTTAATTAACAATTAACCATGGTTAGTTTATTTAGAAATAGAAACTTGATTTAAAGGAAAATCTTTAACTATAGTTAAATTAGAAGGAGGGGTAAGTTAGCAAGTAATTAGAATCTAAGGGCATTTAAGCAAGGGAGAAAAGAAGAGGAATTGGGTGGATAATTTAGGAGGTGGAGGGGTTTTGGGTGAATTATAATTTAGTTAATGTATTGTTTTTAGGAAATGAAAGTATAAAAGCTTGGAAAAAGGAAAAAATAAATAAATAAATAAAAACACAAAACAAAATCAGTTTTTTTTTCCCTTTCTTCTTCCCCTCTCCACCGTCGCCCCCCCCCCCCCCCCTCCATTTTTGCTTTCTTGCTTTCTTCTTCTCGTTCTCTCAAAATCACTTGAGTTTTGAGTGGGATTTGATTGTCTTGTGTTAGAATTACCATTCAAGGAAGGTTTTCACAAGGATTATTGGAGTTCAAGCAAGTTCTAGGTAAGTTTTAAAAAGGGAATTTCTAGGTTATTTTTCAAAATTGATGTGATTGTTCTTGCTTGTTCTAAGTCTCTTTGTTATTGTTTTCCTTCACCTTGAAATCTGATTTTGGCTATTTAAAGTATGTTTACCCATCTTAGGAAGTTTTGATTCAGTTTTCTTTATATTGAAAACCATGGATGTTCTTCAAGCTTTAAGAAAACTCCATTAATGGTGGATTCCAAGCTTCTAGTTTTGGCAAAAATTGAGTTTTCTTGACTTTTATTTAGAGGTTTTCAATTCTGGAATTTTGGGTGTTTATGGACATATTTTTACACATGAAAATCATTGTAGGAAGGCAAACCTTTGCTAATAGTTCCTCCCACCTCTTCACCTAACAATCAAGGACCCCCCACTCAAATCTTTGCTAATAAGTCATTGTTCAAGTTTTGATTGCTAACTAGCCCTTTTTCCTTAACTAACCATGGTTAAAAGTTCCCTTTCAAATGATTTTTCCACAATTGGTTAACATTTAACTATAGTTAACTACCAAATAATCAAATTAAAATAAAAAATAATTTCTAAAGTATTTAACATCAAAGACACAAGCAACCAAGATGTGGAAATTTATAATTAAACTTTCTCTGTAAATTCCGGGGCCTTACAGTAATAGAAGCACTGGATACCCTTTCCTGGTCTGCTTCCTGATCTACCTTTGTTATTCCGATTTCTGTTACGCCTCTGACTTCTCCCCTGGTTTCTTGTAACTAGAGCTTCTGATTGAGTTGTTGAAGACGATGGCCCTTTTCTTCTAATCTCTTCATTCAGTAAACTGCTCTTCACAATACTCATATTGATTGTTCCCATCTGGAGAGCAATTTCTTAATGAGACCACTAATGTCTCATAACTGTTTGGTAAACAACTAAAGAGTAACAAAGCTTGTAATTCATCTTCTAAGATCATCTTCATATTCGACAATTGGTTCACAATATTTTGTATCTCATTTAGATGCTCAGCAACTGGTGTCCCATCTTTGTATTTTAAATTAACCAGCTTCCGAATCAAGTAAACCTTATTCCCAACCGTCTTCTTTTCATACAACTCCTCTAATTTCTTCCACAAGGCGTGTGCCGATGTCTCATTGGAAATATGATAATATATGCTATCATCAACCCGCTGGCGTATATATCCCACAACCTGTCTCTCCAGTAACTTCCAGTCTTCATCACTAGTATTTGCCGATCTCGTAGTCTCCCCTTTGATCGGAGCATGAAATTTCTTAAAATAAAGTAAGTCCTCCATTTTTCCCTTCCATAACTGCCAATTTGTTCCATTCAAAAAAATCATTCTGGTTGTATTAACATCCATGACTATATAATAAAAAATCAACTAGCCAATCGAATCAACAAATTCAAATTGAAACTTTGTTGGCTTGCGAACCTCGCTCTCTGATACCCCTTGTTAGGGGACACCGGGCCTCCACAATCTCCACATTGGTATGATATTATCCACTTTGAGCCTAGGCCCATATGACTTTACTTTTAGTTGCACCCAAAAGGTCTCATACCAATGAAGATGTGTCTTTGCCCTTATATTCCCATGATCATCCCCTTCTTTAACCGATGTGAGATTTTGTTCGCCGTGAACGCTATTAGATCTCATCTTCAAGTTGCTAATTTGTTATTTAAAAAAAGGGTAAAATGCAAATAAGACCCCTGTGGTCTTTTCAAAATGCATGAGCACCCCCTATACTTAGAAAATAGCAAATCGCACCCCTGTGGTTCTAATTTTTTTCAATCAGACCCCTCCCCTTCAATGTCAATAATTTTCTTTTCGCCACAACTTCTTCGTTTGAACTCCGATTTGGATGATTCAAGATGTTTTGGAATCCTCATTTTAGGTTTTACATATATGTCACTTCGAAACTTTGAAAGCAATAATAAATAAAATATTTTATTAACATCGAAACACTAAGTATGATTGACATCGTTAACTCTTTTGGTTATTGATGATTTCAAAGTTTCGAAGTGACGATTATGTAAAGCCGGAAATGAAGATTCCAAAACATCTTGAATCATCAAAATCGGAGTTCAAACGAAGAAGTTATGGCTAAAAGAAAATTATTGACATTGAAGGGGATGAGTCTGATTGAAAAAAATTGGAACCACAGGGGTGCATTTTGCCATTTTCAAAGTACAGGGGGTGTTCATGCATTTTGAAAAGACCACAGGGGTCTTATTTGCATTTTACGCTTAAAAAAAAGTCTTTGTCTAGTTATACTTTGCTTTCTTTACTTAGGAAGATGGTGATTCTAACATTCACCTTCCATCTTGAGCAGGAGTATTTGAGGATACAATTATAGGTACTTTTCAATTAGTTAGTTGGTTGATTGTTAGTCAGGAAGACTTTCCACTTGTATATAAATTGGGAGTTCCCATGCTTAATAAAGTAAGCTCATTATTTGCTGTCTTTCCTAATAGATATTCTTTGGTGGAATATTCTACCAATTCTCTTTTCAAGAAAATATCTCATTATGGAATTGGATGGAGAGAAACCAGAGGATATTTAATGATAAGGGTTTGAATTCAAGTTCTTGCAAGTGTTATCTCACTATTTTCTTCTTCTTTTCATAGGAAATATTAAAATCCTATAAAATAAAAAAATAGTGAGTGAGTGATTGATTTTTTTTTTTTTAACATTTAAGTAATAAGGCAAGATTTAGAGAAAACATAACCTCATTTTCAAGTATAAACATGCTAGAACGACAAGTGTTGACACAATTTGTCTTGATATTTTATCAGAACGGTTTCCCAAAATTCAAAGAGCAAGATCCATTTATCTCTAAGCTTTTTTTTTACCTTATTCCTTAAATACCCAAGTCAAGTTCCAAGGATTGGATCATTTTTCATATACATTTATGAAAATTCTATATGAAAAACATTTGACATATTATTAACAATTGTTCTCTTTGAGAAATAATTTGCAATGGACCTCAATTAAATCTATTTTTCAAAGCATATTTGAATTATATATATGAGTGGAAAAAAATCTTCCCTTCCTCTCCAACAAAAATAAAATCCTAGGACTATTTTTTTAAGTTAAAAGAGACACTTTTCATTGAAAAATCGAAAATTCTAAAACTATTGTTAAAAAATAAAAAATTTGGTTGGGTAGTTCCTTTTCTATAATATTTGTATATATTTAAAATTTTGTTTGGTAGTTCCTTTTCTATTTATTTTCAATAATTATTTATATTCATAATTAATTATTGATAATAATTATAGTAATTATAATTAGTTGATATGGTACTCTACCTTTTACCATATGGATAATTTTTTTCCTAATAATATCTTGTAGTGCTATATTTCAAATATCTTAGATCCACAACCTTAAAAAATCCTAATAAAAAGTGCATAATAAAGTGTTTAATACTTTTTCTTAATTTAAAAAGTATTGAACATTTGTTAACAAACAATTACTTACAAGATATAGGATGTTAATTTTGCTCTAAATTATATTAAATCTCAATCTTTAATAATAGATTGTACCAAATTGAATTATAATATAAAGTGAGATATTAAAAAAGATCTTATAAATCTTTACTTTAAATATCATCCACATTAATATTCTTCTTTACACACAATCTTCCTTTGATTGTAATCTTCCTACTTGCAACACTCTATTAAACCTTTTTTATTTCACTATTTAATTGAATTCCATTCGTGTTAATGGAATTGTTAATATGGTGGGCCGACATCGTTTTGTGAAAGCAAATATAGTTTTTGATTAACAAAAAAAATTGACATATATTTAGTTGACCACACATCGACTAAAGGTAGTTGGTACTATTATGGTACTTTTAGTCATTAAATGCATTTTTAAAATAAATAAATAAATCAATTATGCTAATTAGAGTTAACCTAATGGTGCAATATGTATTTCCACTTCTGTATGAGTGAATTGATTCTCATCTAAACTATATTTAAAATATATATTTTTGAAGTGTTTAAATTTTATTATTTATGTTAATTTAGTTATATATTTAAAAAAAATTATTTTAGCTACTATTATGTAATTTTGGTTTCTGTATTCTTAAGAGTTTCATTTTAATATGTAATCTACTTTCATATTTGATTCTTATGTTTTAAAAGTATTCACTGTAATTTCTTACAAAATATATATATATATATATATATATATATATATATATATATATTCTTTCCAAAAAGTCTAATAATATTAAATATTAGATAAGATATAGAACGACCGGTTAATCATTTTCAATAGTATACATAATAAAGATAATTTAAATTTTTTACTTATTTATTAAAAATTAAAATACTAAATTTACATTTTAAAATGTTATTATAGAAAATTGAAAAAAAATAAAATAATAATTGATTGTTCCCCTTTAAAGGTGGATGGAATCTCAGTCCCAACCAAATGAACAAAACCCCAAAAAGCAAATCCAATCCATACTCTCCATAACTTCTTTCCCTATATATATATACATCCCCATTCCTCAATCCAACAGATCAATAAGCTTTTAAAATATTGAAAGAATTTCAAACCCCCAAAAAAAAAATGCCTATTTCTACTTCTTTCCCTACTCATATCCTTGAACATGGAGACTTATATTCAAGAAGATTACTCCTCCTCCATGCCTCTCTTTACAAACCCGCCGCCATCGCCTCCGCTACCACTCCCCTAGCTTCCCCATTGGAATCTTACAGCAGTGGAGGCAATAACAGCTTTGATACCAATGTTGTCATGATCCTCTCAGTCCTTCTTTGTGCCTTAATTTGCTCTTTAGGTCTAAACTCAATCATAAGATGTGTATTAAAATGTTCGAGATTTGTCGACTCCAACTCCCCCGATATTCATCAGTCATCAGCCCGGTTAACAAACACCGGAGTAAACCGGAAAGCGATCAAGAGTTTCACCGTCGTTCAATACTCGCCGGAGCTCCTACTCCCCGGACTTGACGGGGAGTGTATGATTTGCTTAATGGATTTTAACACGGGCGAGAAACTAAGGCTCCTTCCAAAATGCAACCATGGTTTTCACGTTAAATGTATAGACAAATGGTTGGATTCTCATAGTTCTTGTCCCAAATGCAGACAGTGCCTTTTGGAAACATGTCGAAAAATTGCCGGCTCATCGGAGCCACCGTCTACGCCGTCGACGCTTCCTCCATCGATAATGGTGGTTCGAGAAGTGGTGACTGTAGATATAGTTCCGTTAGATCATGAAGGTTTAGTACGAAATTACAAGTGAATTAAAAAATTGAAAAATCAGCTTTAGAGATATGTTTTTTTGTATAATATCTTGGTTTGGTTGGGTTTTAAAGGTTGTAATTAGATTGAAGAACTTTAATTTGGTTTGTACAAATTAGGAGAATTTTTAGTATGAATTGAAATGAAATTGTATATTAACTTGGCCATTGATTTCCTTGTTTTCATAGTTAAAATTTGTATGATTTATTGTTTTTATTTTGATTGCTTATTATACTTTGATTAGATAGAATAGTTTTTATTTTATTTTAGGTTTATTTTTTCAAAATTGGAATTATAAGAATTAATATTTTAAAAAAATTAAAAAAAATTAAAATTATATTTCTCATATTAAGATCTACCAATTTTAGATCAAGATTAGTCTAATCTTAAACCGAGATTGGTAGAATCTTAATTTGAGATATGTCATTTTAAAAAAAAAAATCTAAACATTTGCTTACTTTAAAATAATTCATAAAAAATATCATCTATTAAAATTTCCAAAATTTATTTCAATGTCTTATATCAATAGTCTCCTTGTTTAATGGGTAGTAAGTAAAGAAGTTTTTTTATATTGTTGGGGGTATAATGGGCATTTTAGTTGACTATTATCACCTTTTAATTTTTTTTAAAATTAATCTAAGCTTATTAAAATATAAACCAATAATGCAACCAAAAAAAAAAAACTATTTTTACCAATAATTTATTATTGTGTTTGACGGCTTTGACCAATTTCTTTTTGCAATTGCTCATCATATCAAATTGTTCCAAAATGCAGCTATAGTAGTCCTACTAAAATGCTGCTAAAAAAAAACAGCCTTATTTACAAGAAAGGAAAAGGAAAAGGAAAAAAAGAAACAATATAAATGCACTTCATGACAGAACCAAATCAGGTAGTAGAAGACTGATTTTGGACTGCCACACATCTCATTTAAAATAATCTTCGTTATCGTCTTAGCCTTAGCATAACTAATTGATACACCATGATTACAACGCATAATCTCAATAATGTCATAAATCTTCATGATTTGGCTACGAACGAGTGGGTAGAACTGCTTGACAAACTCGGCAATAATATTGGATGTCGCTTATTTATTGTGAAGATTAAGAGAGAGAAAGGGAAGAAAAGAAATGAGAAGAAAATGAATTCTCAATATCTCAGCTGAAAGCAATTGACAGTATATATATTACAGGAAACCCAAATCTGCTAAACTCACAACAGCTAGCTTATCCCTCCATTTGTAAAAAGATTGAGCAGATAGGGGTTTGGTAAGAACATCTGCGACTTGGTCTGTGGTAGGTAAGTGTTGAATGGAAAATTGTTGATTTCTTACTAAATCACGCACAAAGTAGATGTCAAGTTCCATATGTTTGGTGCGAGAATGAAGGACCGGATTTGCGCTAAGATGGACGGCTCCCAAATTGTCACACCAGAGAATTGAAGCCCGTGGAAGATTGATTTTCATCTCACGAAAGAGAGATTGTAACCACAATAGCCCAGCTGAAGCAAGGGCCAATGATCTATACTTTGCCTCAGTGCTGGATCTAGACACAATTTGCTGTTTCTTTGAACTCCAAGAAATCAAATTTCCCCCAAAATATATACAAAAACCAGAAGTGGATCTTCTGTCATCAGGATCAGATGCCCAGTCTGAATCAGCAAAGGCTTGAAGCTGGAGTGAGGGAGGCTTCTTGAATAAGGGCCATGTGATAAAGTACCCTTGACATATCTCAGAATTCGTTTAACAGCTTTACAATGGTGTAAGGTTGGAGAATGCATGAACTGACACACCTTATTGACTGAATATGCTAATTCTGGGCGTGTGATTGTTGCATATTGTAAAGCTCCAACTACCTTTCTGTTGAACATCAGAGAAGGATTCACCTTGAAAACCAGATAAAATAGTTCCACTAATCATAGGAGTTGAAATAGGATTAGCATCAGTCATGTCTGTCTTAGCAAGAAGATTAGACAAATACTTGGATTGAGAGAGATGAATACTGTCATTTGGTAGATATGATACCTCAATACCAAGAAAGTAGGTTAGTTTACCCAAATCTTTCAAGGCAAAGGTTTGATGAAAGCTATCAATCAGTGACTGTATTGTTGTAGGAGAATTCCCTGTAATCAATATATCATCAACATATCTAAGTATGTAAAGACAGACTGTAGCATCCACCTTTACAAAGAGAGAATGATCAGGCTTAGCTTGAATAAAAGATTGAGATATGAGGAAGCTGCTTAATCTGTCAAACCAAGCTCTGGGAGCTTGTTTTAAGCCATATATTGCCTTTCTAAGTTTACACACCAGAGGACTAGAGCCTGCTGTTTTTACAAATCCAGGAGCTGTTCCATATAAACTTTTTCTCTCAAAATGCCATGAAGGAAGGCGTTATTAATGTCTAACTGACGAATACACCAATTGTGAGCTAGAGCCAATGTTAACATTGTCTTGATTGTTGCTGCTTTGACAACTGGACTGAAAGTCTCTATATAGTCTATATCTTGTTGTTGATGATACCCTTTGGCAACCAAGCGTGCTTTGTATCTAGCCACAGAACCATTTGAGTTCCTCTTTATTTTGAAAACCCATTTGCAGCCTATTGTTCTGTGATCAGACTCCTGTGGAACCAATTGCCAAGTTTCATTTTTATGCAAGGCATCAATTTCAGATTGCATAGCCTGAACCCATAGAGGTGATTAAAGAGCCTGTTTTACTGTTGTGGGCTCTATCTCAGTGTAATCAGAAAGAAGAACCTTGGGTTTGGAGATCCCATTCTTACTTCTTGTGATCATATGATGAGTATTAGGAGAGTGAGTAGATGGAACAGTAGGATTCAAATGAGTAACTGGAATAGGATTTAATATTGCAGGAGTAGGTTCAGACTGTTGGGGTTGATCTGTGGGACTAGAGGTTGAACTGGAAGTAGAAATGGTAGGTGTTTGTTGTGGATAAGGACCAAGAATAGAAGGTTGTGAAGTAGAATTGGAAGAATAAGATGTGACTAAAGGTATTGGAGACATAGATATAGAAGGGGAAACATTGGCACATGAGGGTAGGAAAAGAGGCTGATATAGGAAGAAATTTTCATTGAATGTTATATGTCTGGAAATATAAATTCTACTAGAAGGTTCTAAGCATTTATATCCTTTATGTTGAGGACTATAGCCAAGGAAGACACAATGACTTGATCTAGGGTCAAATTTATGATTATTGAATGGTCTTAAAAGAGGATAACAGGAGCAGCCAAATACCTTTAGAAGAGAGTAGTCAAATTGAGATGTAAAGAGTTGATTGAATGGAATCTTACCTTAGAGAGCTTTAGTAGGCAGTCTGTTCATCACAAAGACAGCAGTATTGAAGGCATCATCCAAAAAAGAAAAGGGCATATTAGCTTGATCAAAAATGATAAGCCAAACTCTACAATCTGCCTATGTTTTCTTTCTATAAGACCATTTTGTGCTGAAGTGTGTGGATAGGATATTCTATGAATTATGCCTTGGTTTTGAAAATATGTGGATAGAGATCTAAATTCCCCTCCTCAATCAGTTTGAAGGGATTTAATAGTTGTATTAAAGAGATTTTCAACTTGTGCTTTGAATAGAAGAAAGGTACTGTAAACATCAGATTTAGTTCTTAGGAAATATATCCATGTATGTCTAGAATATGCATCAACAAGACTAAGATAGTACCTATAGGCATTTCATGATAAACAAGAAGAAGGTCCCCAAGCATCAGCCATAACAAGTTGTAAAGGTTTGGTGTAAACAGTATTGGAAGATGAAAAAGGAAGTTTGTAACTTTTAGAAATTTGACAAGAATGACAAAATGTAAAATCTTTATCATTTGGAATTTGAATATTACAAAGATGTAACACTTGTTTAACAGTGGATAGATTGGCATGGCCTAATCTCCTATGCCACAAGTCTAAAATTGAACAAGAAACAGAATTGGTGCAGGTAAAAGCTGAGGTAGTTCATTTGAATTTTGCAGGAGTAGAAAGAATACTAATCTTGTGATGATTCTTGAGCTGCAGCCTATAAAGTCCTCCATGTAATTGTCCTTCAAGTAAAACTTTGTGGGTAGCCTGATCTTTCACCAAACAATGGTTAGGATAGAATATAAAATAAGCATTGTTGTCTTTTGTGAATTGATGAACACTTTGAGTAATTTGAGGAACATGAAACATATTATCTAGTGTAAAAGAATGATGGGTTTTTGGACAGAAAAATGATGATTTACCTGTATGAGAAATATGTAAACCAGTTCAATTACCCATTTGAATTCGGTTTGATCCATGATATTCACTCCCCGATTTAGATTGTTCAAATCATTGGTTACATGATGAGATGCCCCTGAATCTGGGCACCAATTGGAGTCTGATGGTAGATCATTGGAGGCTAGATAAGCAGTAGCTTGACCAGAATATGAAAATGGTGATTGATTAGGATGAAATGATCTGCCAGTAGAGGAATATTGTGGATAATTTCCATAGCTAGCCTGTGTATTTCCAGAATTGGTTTGATTCATATTACCATTTCCAGAATGATTTGGACCATGGTAAGTTGGATCAAATCGAGAGTAGCATTTGAGACTTGTGTGTCCCATTTTGCTACATAATTGGCATTGTGGACGATTGCCATTATCATATCTTCCTCCACAGCTGTTTTTGTTCTTTCCTCTATTGAACTGATTGCTTTGATTCTGACCAGGTTGTGAAAATGTATTCTCTTGTTTATTGTGAACAGACAGATTAACAGATGTCAATGAAGATTCAGAACTTGGAAGTTTTCTTTGAATTCTGCCTTCATGAGATAGTAGTAAAGCTAAAATCTCTTTAAAGGAAGGACTCAACGAATTTGTTGTGATGACTGAAACTATGGAATCATATTCTGTTCCTAGGCCTTCAAGAACATTCATATTCAAATCTTCTTATGAAATCTTGTGTTTGAAAAAGGAAAGAGCATTAGAATATGCTTTCATTTTACTAAGATAATCTTTCATGGAGAGACCATCTTTCTTTTGAGGTTGCAGTTTAGATTTGTATTGCATAATCCGTGCCATGTTCTGCGAAGAGAAAAGATTCGAAATACAACTCCAAACCTCACTTGAAGATTCACAATCTGTTATTTCTGCCAATATTGATTCAGACATGGATCCACCGAGCCAAGAGGAGAGAAAGCGATCTTGCCTTTTCCATTTCAAGAATGCTAGATTTGGTGAAGAAGTAGTCTGACCAGAAAGAATGATAGTTTTCACAAGTATGATTGGAGAAGAAGAGATAAAATCTTCAAGACCATAACCTTCAATTGCAGACAGAACCTGAAATTTCCATGAAAGAAATTTCTCATTGTTAAGTTTCACGATTAAGGACTGATTATCGAATGTAACGATTTGTTCAGAGTTGGATTGAATTGCGGAACTATCAGTGGTCGATGATGAAGATGCCATTTTTGGCTTGAAGAAGCTTCAGGATCGAAGAGGCAGTTAGCCAAAAGAAAGCTCTGATAACATGTGAAGATTAAGAGAGAGAAATGGAAGAAAAGAAATGAGAAGAAAATGAATTTTCAATATCTCAACTGAAAGCAATTGACAGTATATATATTATAAGAGTTGTTAAGCTAACAACTTCAACTAATCAATTAACTAATAATAACTTTACAACTAACTTAACCATTCACTCAATGAGCTATCTTAATATTTATAGTCATTTTTAATTAATAAAATCAATCACGCAAGGTCAGTGTGAATCGTTAATAGTATGCACAACAAACGCGGTTGACTTCTTAAACCTTGAAGCATGCATATAATGTATACTCTAGATACATTCGATCGACTAATGCTAAATTGAAAGTTATTCTTCAGCGCCAACACCCTCACAACTATCTTCAGTAACTTTTTCGATGCGTATATATCCTTCACAAACATGTTGAAGTTAGAACGATATTCGCGTAAGTCAAGACTATCTATAAACTGATAACCATTTGGAATGAATACACCATCAGGTTTGGAAGTATCCATATCAACATCCACATGGTCCCCTTGGACAGACTCACACACTCATTGCCTTCCCCATCTGAACGATTGTACACATCATCTTCAAGAAAACTCTCTGATATTTCTGGTATTGTGTGTAGGGCTGGCAGAGGTTGTACCGTCCTGTATGCACTGTCTGTTAGGACTTTCTTCACCCTTTTTGAAATCAACGTCAACTTCCCTGTCAAGATCATATATGTCTTGTATAATACATACATCTACTAGTACAGATCGTATGGTTTCATTACGCATGCGTGTCTTCATCAACTTTCATCTCACTAGCCTCATGCTCAATAATAACAGTACAAGATAAGTGATTTGCACGTTTTTTTCAAGTAAAAAGAAGAAAACTGGCAAGTGACGTTGTTCGGGAATGGTGGACGGTTGGTGTGGATTTACAAGCCGACATATGTTATTTTTCTTCTCATAGTATAATAATATTGGGGTTGTTATGTTTCAACTCTTTGATTATGTTGAATGTTTCTTTTTTTTTTTACCGAGATAGTGGAGAGCAGTCGAATGATTTTCTAAATGATATTTCTTTGTTTATAATAAGTTCAATCGAACGGAAACTGAGTTTTGAGTTTTTATTTGAAATGAGAATGATTTACTCGTTTTATTTTAGTTTTCGCTGCCAATATGTCTATTTTTCATGTTTTGAGAATTTGAGGTTATTACAGTTGGTATCAGAGCCCTTATGGTTCTGAAGACCATAAATCCAAACCAACCACCACTCCACGAACTCATCGCTGTAAGGTATTTTTTCTTAAAAAAAAAGTATTGTCATATAATGAGAATATCTAAGTTGCTTTAAGTCATTAGACTGCTTATGTCATGACACTTTCATTTTATCCGTTTTATTACCTTTTGGGTTGTTGAGTTCTCTTGAGCAATATCACTTATGTTTATTTGTTTTTTGGATTTCTGGATTTATGAACCTATCTTATCTTAGATTTTGAATTTTATAAGAAGGGAAGCGCTAGTTTATGATATTTTGAAATGAAAATGATGTTTTCATCGATTTACAGGATTTTCAATTATTGATTTAAGTCTTTCGCTTGAGTTATTTATTTATTTCTATTTTAAAGAGTCGAGTCTTTACATTACAGGATTTACAGGTTTCCTTTGCACAGCCTGGTGTAGTGTTTTGTGATAATAATGCTACCATCTAAATTGCCTCCAATATGGGCATTCCACAAACACATGAAGCATATAGAGCTTGATTGTGTCACTTTATTCGTGAAAAGATTACTTCTGGCTTCATCAAACTCTTGTCTATATGTTCTCATCAACAACTTGTTGATGCTTTTACAAAACCCTTACCTATAGTTCTATTCGTTTCCCTTTATTGTCCAAGATAGTAGTTAAAAATTTACACACTCCATCTTGAGGGGGATAGGGTTATTCTTGTAAATACTTGTTGATTTGTTACAAGTTAGTTGGAGGTTAGTTAGCCGATAGTTACTATATTTATTTGTATATAAATACTCTGTAAAATGGAAAGTTAATGTAAGAAGTATTTTTTACATTTTCCAATATTAAAGAAGTATTTTAACACTTTTTTGACCTAACGAGCAAAAAATCATTTTATGGCCTACGTGCGCATCTAGGTATGAGGGCAACAACCTATCATGAAGAAAATATTGTTACGAAAGAAAGAGAAAGAATAAGCATTTGAAAAGAAAGCTTAAATCAATGGAGGAGAATTTGAAGAGAATAAAGAATGAGGATTTGAAAAGAAAACTTAAATCAAGGAAAAGAGATTT
The DNA here is from genome assembly GCA_028015215.1 of Gynostemma pentaphyllum. NCBI lineage: Eukaryota > Viridiplantae > Streptophyta > Magnoliopsida > Cucurbitales > Cucurbitaceae > Gynostemma > Gynostemma pentaphyllum. The sequence goes on along the minus strand of CM051355.1, from coordinate 66,933,136 downwards.
GAAGAGAGAGAAAGGAGGATTTGAACACTATTTAAGCGTATAAAAAAATTGGTCATCTTTCAATGAAAAATGAAAAGGAAAATCGAATGAAAAATTTGAGAAAGAATAAATAAAAGAGGAAACAAGAGATGAGGTAACATGGTCTAAAGGACTATTTCAAATCTTTTCCAATAACTTTCATATTCATTTGATAATAGTTTTAGTTTTTAGTTTTTTCTTTTTTTAGTTTTTAAAAATTAAATTTGTTTCTTAATAATTTTGCCCCTTTGTTTTTTTTTCACTTTTTAAAATTTTAGCTAAATTTAAAAGAAATAATTACACCAATAACCACTTTAAATCGCCATAATCCAGTTTTAATGGTTGTTTATTATTAATATAAAAAATACCCAAGAAACACCATTTATGGTGGTGATCTGGTGGTTTTCGATTTTATAGTTTAACATTTTACCCTTTTATCTCTCATGATAACCATATCTTATCAATTAGATATCGTTTAATTTATAATTTTATTTTTGAATTCAATATCAATCTCCTTGATATTGGGAATCACTATTTAAGAATAAGAAACTCTAACCTAAATTAGATTATTCTTCTTCTTCCTCCTTCTTTTCCGTTTTCTTCATTGCCCATAAATTGTTTAAATTCGACTTTCACCGCTTTTCCGTCTCCGTTCGTCAGTGCCAATAAAATCGTACGCCATTGATTCTAATTTTGTTTCACCGATTGTGATTCTTCTTGAAACAGATCATCATTTTCGCCAAAGAATTGGTTTTGGGAAGTTAGAAAGAGCAGCGTCGGCGTATTGAATCCAGATTAAGCTTCTTACGACGGCGGACATTGACATAATTCTTCGTGTTTTTCATGGCTACTGCTTTAGGTTTGTTGATCTATAATATACCGTTTATTACATTTAAACATTTTATTTATATGGCTGCTACAGGTTTGTTGATCTATCATAAACCATTTATTAAATATAAACATTTTATTTATATGCTGCTGCTACAGATGTTAATGGCTATTGTAGGTTGGTTTATCAATTTTTTTATGTTTTATTTCATAATTTAACCTTGTATTTGTTTTAGTTTTCTTATTTTTTTTTTAATGAAAATGAATACTTATTACTTTTTGTTTATTTTTGGTTTATCAATTATACACGATTTAACATTGTTAAATTCACGGTGGTTCTCTTTTAAAAATTTCAGAGTTTGAAGAAGTATTAATGGCGGTTAAAGGATGATCGAAGAAAAAAGAAATTCGAATTTTTCTGGAAGAAAGAACTATTCAGAAGTTTTAAGATTTTTTAGTTATAGTTTTAATTATTCTAATTAGATTTAAATTTTCCATTAATTTTATAAAAATTAAGGGATTTTATAAATTTCTTTAAATTTTGCACTAATTAAGGAAGATTAAATCGGGGTATGTTTTGTCTTTTCACAATATAATTTAATTTTTGTTGTGGTGGTGGTTTTGGGTAGTTTTGATATATATATATATATATATATATATATATATATATATATATATATATATATATATATATATATATATATAAGATTGTGTTTTTTTTTATAAACAACTTTAATTTGTCCATTATTAAAATTAACCCAATTTAAAAAAAAATTAGTTTTTGAAATTACTTATTCTTTTTAGTTTTTAAAATTAAACAAACTCATAATTTTCAAGATCGGTTTCTGTTTTCAAATTTACTAAGATTTTAATAAATTTTTTATAAGTAGAGAGATCATATGAAAAAAAATGATGAGCAAACTTAATTTTTTTTATGAAAAAGGAGATTAACAAGCACTAATTAGAAAGTAGAAGAAAAAGAAAAACTAAAAATATAATTTAAATTTAAATATGGTCCCAACAGAGGCAAACCAGATATTATTTTTTGATGAAACAGCAAACAAGATATTTAAGAGTGAAATCCAACCCATTGAAAAGAACACATGCCAACAACTTGAGCTATTTGTATAGATATGGTTTCCTCTAATAATACAATACAACACAAAAGTTTCATTTATTAATTAAATATTACTCCATCCTTATCCTTCACACTGTCATCCATTTGAACTTTATAAACATTTTATGAATATTACTAAAATAAAACATCAACATTATTTACTTCTTACGAAAAAAAATATGAAACATAAAAATCATATTTTTTAAAAAAAACTTTTTACTCTTAATGTAGAAAAAATAACTTTTTACTCTTAATTTTAGAAAATGAATCTATTTAGATTGTATTATTTATTGAGATAGTTACTGAAATAACATATTTTTCTTAATTAATTATAATTAACTGGAAAAAAAAAACCCAACAAATTCATTAAAAATAATAATATAAAATAAAATAAAATAATTCAATAAACTAACCGTTCAATTTATCAGAACGGTTTCCTAAAATTCAAACAGCAAGATCCATTTATCTCTAAGCTTTCTTTTGACCTTATTCCTTAAATACCCAAGTCAAGTCCCAAGGATTGGATCAATTTTTCATTTACATCAATGAAAATTCTATATGAAAAACATTTGACATATTATTAACAATTGTTTTCTTTGAACGGCTTGGCATATATGGAACTCTAGGAATGTTTGGATTTTCAGAAATTTTAAGCTTCATCTCAATGAGTCGGTCAATAAAATCTTTAGTTGGGAAGAGGAATTCACTTCGTTTCCCCCGTATTTCCTCCCTCTCTCATGATATGAATGGGCTCACTGTCCGCCCTCTAACTTGGTCTCCTCCTATGGAGAATCAACTAAACCTAAATGTGGATGCTGCAATAAATGTAATTCTTAAGAGAGGCGGTCTCGTTGGGCCCTTTTCAATCATGACGGTATTTGCTTAATGTCTGGTTGTAAAGTGGTAAACATTTCAAACTCAATAAAGTTCATGGAAGCCCAGGCAATTAAAGAGGGATTGACAGCTCTGGACAGTGATGGTTTGCAGGTTGTAGTGGAGTCCGATTGCTTGGAGGTCGTAAAGTTGATTAACGGGAAGTCGGTAGATCTAACAAAAATTTCTTATATTATTGATGAGATTAGATCATTGGTTGTTTCAAAGAAGATTGAATGCTTCAATCACGTTCGAAGAAATTGCAACCAGACTGCAAATTTTTTAGCAAAAATGGCTGCTAATAATAATTGGTCGGGTTGTAGATTTGGTCCATTCCAATTTGGGTCTTTTCCCTTTGCTTTGTAATCTTATTTTCTGGTATTCACGTTCAAAAAAAAAATTGTTTTCTTTGAAAAATAATTTGTAATGCAACTCAATTAAATCTATTTTTCAAAGCACATTTGAATTATATATATATATATATATATATCCCCTCCCTCCCCCAACAAAAATAAAATCCTAAGACTATTGTTTTTGGAGGAGACACTTTTCATTGAAAATTCGAAAATTCTACGACTATTGCTAAAAACAAAATATTGATTGGGTAGTTCCTTTTCTATAATATTTGTATACATATATTTTATTAAATAATTATAAATAGAATATTTTTAAAATCATTGATTGACTTAATAATAGTAACCACAACAATAATAATAATTAATCTTTTTTTTAATTAATTAATATACATAATTAATTATTGATAATAATTATTAGTAATTATAATTAGTTGATATCTACTCTACTTTTTACGATATGGATAATTTTTTGAATAATATCTTGTAGTATTATATCTCAAATATCTTAGATCCACACAACCTTAAAAATCCTAAGAAAAAGTGCATAATAAAGTGTTGAAATATTATCAAGAATATCCACATTAATTCACATTTATTCACTAATACCGGTTATGTTTTTTTAATATCAATTTTGCCCAAAAAACACCATAAATGGCGGTGATCCCATGTTTTTCGTTTTGAACAATTACCATCAGGCTCTTTCCTTAAATGTTGTATACCATAATAAATAGAGGGCAGAAAACGTCTTTTCATTGTTCCCTTAAACGGCGCGTGGAGTTAAAGTGGGTAAGTTTGCTAATTTATAAAACATATAAGTATTAATGCTATTATACCTATTTATTATGGTCTAATATGAAATTAACCCTAAAGTGTTTACTACTTTTTCTTAATTAAAAAAATATTGAATATTTGTTAACAAACAATTACTTACAAGATTTATGCTGTTAATTTTGCTCTAAAATTTTTTAATTATACTAAATTTCAATTTTTAACAATAGATTGAAGTACCAAATTGGCAAATTGAATTATAATATAAAGTGAGCTATTACCAAAGATATTATAAATCTTTACTTTAAATATCATCCACATTAATATTCTTCTTTACACACAATCTTCCTTTGATCGTAATCTTCCTACTTGCATTCATTCTATTAAAAGATATCTCTCTTCATTTTCTCATCTTTTAAACCTTTTTATTTTACTATTTATTTGAATTCCATACATGTTAATGGAATTGTTAATATGAGCCGACAATCGCTTTGTCAAAAGCAAATATTGACATATATTTAGTTGACGACACATCGACTAAAGGTAGTTGGTACTATCATGGTACATATGGTATCTTAGGGTACCATATACATTTAGTCTTTAATTTCATTTTTAAAATAAATAAATCAATCAATTATGCTAATTAGAGTTAAGTTAATGGTATGATGTGTATTTCCACTTCTGAATGAATGAATTGATTCTCATCTAACTAAACCATATTTTTTAAAATACATATTTTTGAAGTGTTTATTTTATTATTTGTGTTAATTTAATTCATATATTTCTTTTAAAAAAAATATTTTAGACCTCGTACTCTACCATTATGGGATTTTGGTTTATGTATTCTTAAGAGTTTTATTTTAATATGTACTTAATTTTCATATTTGGTTCTTATATATTTCTAAAAGTATTCGTATTAAATTGACACAAACTAAAAAGTATAGTTTTAAAAGTATAAAGATGAAAATCGTTTAATATTATTAATGTTAATTATTTCTTACAAAATATATATATATATTCTTTCCAAAAAGTCTAAGAATAGTAATTTTATACAATTTTAAAGGCCATTCTAAAATGAGAAGAAAGTCAGCAATTCAACTCAATACTGGTGTATGGTAGTACCTTTCTGAATTCAATCGCAACCGTAAATTGGTTTGGATTTTATTTTAGGCCTTGTTTACTTAGCGGGAATGAGAATGAATCGAAATGAAAATCAATCAGAATGAAAAATTATGGAATGAGAATAAGATTTCTTTGTTTATGTTTACTTAAAAAAAATTGGAATCGGAATCAGAATGAAAAGAATTACCATTGATGGTGTTTACTAGGAGAGGTTATTGGGGCTACCCGCCTCAATGAGGCCCATTCTTAAATTGGTGACATGTGTCACTTTTTTAAGGAAATTTGTTTTTATTTACACTTTAGTTGTGTGGTTTGAAAAAAAAAAAAAAACTCCAGCCGTGTGAAAAGAGACGGAATATTTGACGGGTAATCATATTTCTTTTCCTTTTTCTTTTATAACAAAAAAATGACGGAGAATTATAAACCCTAAAAAATTGCTCAAACCTAACCTTATGCAAAATTCTCTAACTTTTACGTCTGCGCTTAAATGAGGTGTAAATTTATATTAGCGGTATTGTAAAATATTGCAGAATCAATTAATTACAACAGTTCATATTGAATTATTTGCGGTTTGGGATGGAAGAAGAATTGATCAGGTTAGTTTCATTCTTTCGACGTTGTTTATTTATAAATTATATAAATTTTCTATCATCTAAATACAATTTTTGTTAACTATTATGCCTATAATAGGAATGATAATCAAATCGAAGAAGAAATCATGGAATCAAAAGTTAGTGAACCATATCTTGGAATGAATTTTAATAGCATAGAAGACAGTTACAATTTTTATAATAAATATGCTATACATATGGGATTTAGCATTAGAAAGATGAAGCGGAGATTTGACAAGTTTAGAAACCCAAATATTGTAAACTACGTATGTTCAAAAGAGGGTTACTCAAAACAAAATAATCTACTCAAAGAGAGAAAAATCGAGAGATTAGAGACTAGAACTGGGTGTAAAGCAAATATTAGATTTCAACGTGATGCGAATGGAGAGTGGAAAGTTATAATTTTTAATCCAGAGCATAATCATGACTTGGCAAAGCTGAACAAACAAGGTTTTTAAGATCTGCTCGAAAAATTACTGATGCACAAAAAGGTATTATGAAGACAATGGTTGATGCAGGTTTGAGGACTATACAAACATATTCATTTATGGCTCAAGAATCTGGTGGTTTAGAAAATATTGGTTTTACAAGGAGAGATTGTTATAATTTTGTGAATTCTCAAAGGTTGCAATTGATTGAGGCAAGTGATGCACAAAGTCTAATGAACCTATTCAGAAATAGACAAGAAAACGATCCATTATTTTTTTACTCGTTTCAAGTGGATCAAGAGAACAGATTGACAAATGTTTATTGGAGAGATGGTAGATCTAGACTTGATTACGATACTTTTGGAGATGTTGTGATATTTGATACTACATATCGTACAAATAAATATAATATGATATGTGCTCCATTTGTTGGAGTTAATCATCATTGGAAAAATGTGCTTTTTGGATGTGCTTTTTTATTAGATGAAACTATTGCTTCATTTGTCTGGTTATTTGAGACATTTTTAGAATCAATGGGAGGTCGACACCCAAAAACAATTTTTACGGATCAGGACCAAGCTATGTCAAATGCCATTTTTCAAACTTTTGATAAATCAAGACATCGTCTTTGTATTTGGCATATTTCAAAAAATGCGACACAACATCTCTCCTCTTTATATGCAAATCAAGAATTTAAGAGATGCTTTAATGAATGTCTTCATTTCACGGATTCAGTTGATGACTTTGAGGTATTATGGAAGTCAATGGTTATGAAATTTAATCTAGAAGAGCATAAATGGTTGAAGAATTTGTATGGCTTGAGAGCTAAATGGTGTCCTGCTTTTAGTATGGATACATTTTTTGCTGGAATTAGATCAACACAAAGGAGTGAAAGCCTAAACAATGTGTTTCACAACATTTCTACCAAGACAATGCATCTTACTGAATTTGTAATACATTTTGAGAGAATGAGAGATAAAATGAGAGAAATGGAGTTAGAGGAGGATTTTCGTTGCAGCCAAGGTATGCCTCCACGTGCAATTGAACGTGGACCTTTGGTAGCTCAAGTGGCCAGATTATATACCCGTACGATGTTTAAGATTTTTGATATTGAGATATCATCAATTTTGACCACATTTATAAGTAAAGAAGGCCTTATAGGATCTTCTCATTCTTTTGAAGTTGGGCTATATGGGAAGAACAAATTATGGGAAGTTTTATACGACTTATCATCTGGGGCTATTAACTGTTCTTGTCACATGTTTGAATCTCTTGGTATATTATGCAGGCATATTTTAAGAGTATTGATTGCAAAAAATATAGATACAATACCATCACAATATATCTTACCTAGATGGACTAAAATGGCAAAACAAAGCATGTGTGAATCAAGTCTTATGAGATCAAATATGGATCAAAAAATGATTAAAGCACTACGACGCAATGAGAAGATGCGTGATGCTTACAAATTGGTTTCACTTGGAGTAGAGTCAGCTATAGGTACAAAAATTGTGAAGGAAAAAATCTTAGAAGCATTTAATATGCTTGAAAAAGAAACACATAATGTTGAAATGAAAGATATAACTCTCAACAGTTGCACGAAGAATTTGTCTCATGTGTTGCCTTCAGATATTCATGAAACACCTATATTAGATCCTCCATTTGTACGACCAAAGGGAATATCAAATGCAAGATTGAAAAGTCACATGGAAAAAGGCAAGAAGAAGAAGAAAACACTACATAAAGGAAAAACAAGTAAGTAAGGTGTTATTATATTTCTATTGTTTAAATAATTTATTTTTGTGTAACTCTGAGATAATTATTATGTTTCTAAAATAGAATCGAAAGAGGAACAAATTATATTACCCACAAGTCAAGTGCTTCCAAGTGAAAATTGTTATAATTTCCCAACTAATCAGGTAAGATTTAAAATTATAAATTTGTTGCAATATCGTTTTTCTTTTAGTTTATAAATTAGTCATTTATATAATTTAGGTCTGTGATGCATTGCCATCTTCGAGCTCCAGCTTTACATTTTTAATGCAGAGGTGTAATGAAATTCCAAACATATTTCAGGTATGATTTTTTAAACTAAAATGTAATATATGTTTTGAATTAATGTTCATATTTCCTTTCCCTTTATTAATTTAAAAAGTATATTAATTTGATTGAAGTTTGACCATCATGTAGTAATTATAATGAATAAACTTCTCCTAGTAATTCTATGGGGTTACTTTTCATCTCATACAAATCAAGTAATTGAAAACAGCTATATTTTACTATAAAATATCTCAAGTTTGATATTTATATACTAATATCTTTTTTTTCTTTCTGCAGGATGTAAATTCTATCAATTTAGACAGTATTCACGACATAAATTCTAATCATTTGCAAGAGTCGACTCCATAGTTCTACTTCTATTTCACTATCTATAATGAATTGTTAATTTTACACTTAAATTATTTATTTTATTAATTTTTTCAGTTGGATTTTTTAATTACATGTTACAAACATATACATGTTTTTAGGGATTGTTTCAATTATAAATTATGTTATGCTATTTTTCACTATTATATATGAAATATTCACGAACAAGTTTCTTAAGCAATAATAATTAAATCAGGATTGGCAAAGGAGAAATTATATTAATAAAGACATAAATAGTAATTATGCATATAAATTAACTATTTAAATAATAGCATAAAAAATAATATATAAATACAAATATTAAATTTTATAATATCATAATCACAACTTCAGTGTAGTTTGAACATTTCACTTACTTAATATAAACTAGTGTGGATTTTTATCATACTATCATATCTGTTTATAATATTATTGCATCATTAGGTCGTAATTTTTTGTTTTAAAAAAATTATCATCATAAATTGTATATAATTGAAGCTATCTTTTTGTTAGATGATAAAAACGAAAAATATTGTGATATCAAAAAATTTCAAAGCGTTAGAGATATTTTGTCTTTATTCCATCACCATTTTTCATTATCTAAAATAACAACAATCTTCGTTCTTTTTAGTTTTTTTGTTATAAAAGAAAAAGGAAAAGAAATATGATTACCCGTCAAATATTCCGTCTCTTTTCCCACGGCTGGGAGTTTTTTTTTTTTTTAAACTACACGACTAAAGTAAATAAAAATAGATTTCCTTAAAAAAGTGACACATGTCACCAATTTGAGAACGAGCCTCATTGATGCGGCCAGCCCCAATAACCTATCGTTTACTAGAGTCTTGGAATGGGAATGAAGTATTAATTCGTGTGGGGCCCACAAAAAGTAGAGAGTAAAGAAAATTAATAAAATATAAAAGTTGATGGACCCACAAAATAAGGAATGGGAATGGGGTTAATGAAGTTGTATGAGTGAATGAAATTGTTTGAAAATTGGAAATGAGATTGCCAAATTGTGTGGGTCCTACTCTCCCATTCCCATTCGAAATTGTAAGTAAACAAAAACAAAGGGAATGGAATAATCTCATTCTCATTCTTTCAAAGTAAACATGGCCTTAGAGAGTTATTACAGAAAAAGTCATCATTTTGATACCGGAAGTCTCCCTTTTGTATGAGAGACATGTTAGGTTGAGTAGCTCGAGCACTATTAATCATTTATATATTTTCAATACTTCACTTCCTGTGAGAGTTTAGATATTTGCACACAACTCAATCACGTGAAATATTAATTGATAGGGGAGAAGATTTCATCATATGGATTCAAACTTTGAACTTTCGAATCTGATACCATATTAAGGAGAACGATAGAAATGAATGATTTGGCTTTCCTTGACGAACAACTTGATATTTATAGAACAGTTAGTGTTAATAATGAACTTAACTAACTAATTATGTAAATTACAATTTTGACCTTCATAAGCATGTATTTGATTTTCTATGACTTTCCGTAAAATTTGTTTATCACTTGAAAAGCGAGTCTAACAATAAGTAGACAGGTACAACATTAGAATTCCGACATCACTAACATAGGACACAAAATGATGCAAAAAATTGTCAAATGAGCCCTAATATTTTAAGCTCATCCAACACATCATTCTTCTCATGAGGTATAAACTATTGACTACATGACAATTCAACTAACTCAATTATACTACTTCTTCTTCTTTTTTTCTTAGTAAAAGAAGACACTTTTCATTGAACTTGTGAAAAGAACAACCAAAACTAAAGGGCAAGAACCGCAAATTACAAAAAGGATTTCCAATTCTCATGGATGAGAAAGGGAGAAGTAGTTACAAAAATCTTTTGATAAAGAGCACTATTGGGAAGCATGAAATAAAACTAGATCCATCACCTTGTACCACGGTCTCTCAATGTCCTAAGAAATTCTGCGATTCCTTTCCAATCATAAGCCCCACAGCAACGATTTTAAAGCGTTAATCCACAAAACTTTGACTTTGTTTTTGAAGCTATGCCCACAAAGCCACTACTCGATATTAGTCTTGTTTGACTTGTGGAAGACTAAAGGACAGTAAAAAATCTGGAGCAACTTGGTCCAACAATAATTACTGAAATCGCAACAGAAAAATAGATGGTTCTTGTCGCTACCTATCCGTGACGCGGAAAATAAAGAGTCGCCACTAATAATTGGTTTTAAAATAACGGTGTGATTAGTCACCTAGTCATTAATTAAGGATGGTCTACTAACTTTTAAAAATGGGTTCGGGGGTTCATTCACAAATAGGGAAGGTATTAGCACTCTGTCATGTTCGTTTTGAAAACGATTGTTGTCTTTATTATTTATTGCATTAACTATCCTTTTATCTTTAAAACAAAAATATTTTTTTGGTTATTTCAATATCTCTAAGAATAGAGATATGATTAAATAATTAAGAGTGACACGAGGTCATTAGTAAAAGTTTTTTTTTTTTTTTGGAATTTAACTTCAACATTTTGAAATTAAATTCCTCTTCCTCAAGATTTCTAAGATATTTAGCATTCTAATTCTCTTAAATTTCCATCGTCTGAAGGTTTTGGAAAAAGCGTGTATTTATTTTAAAATCTTTTAAAAAAATCATCATTATTATAGACTTGAATAGTAAATTGTGGAACTAATTATATTTTTCTATTACTCAATTCAAAATTTTCATAATTTGGGAAGAAAAAGCCATTTAAATAAAAAAAGGTTAGCATTCTAAAAAATTTCTAAATTTTAATTTGTAAAAAAAATATAGAAAATTAGCATTCTAATGATCCTAAAACTTTTTCTAAAATTATTTTGATTTATAATAGAGGTCTCAAATATAAGAAGCATACGACATGTTCATAGCATAACAATTTAGTCAAAATATAACAAAATCAAAATAACCTCATAACTTAAATTGAATTTAAAGCCTAAAAAAAATATGGGAATTTGTACGATCATTATGCCAATTGAATTAGATTTAAAATAAAATAAAATATAAACAAATATATCCATAATCGAATATACAAAATTTTATATGGTAAATTAATAATAAACATGCTGGTTGAACAAAACATGCATAATAATAAAAAATAAGAAAAGAATAAAATATAATAAAGTCAAATTGATAGTGGTAGAGTTTGAAACCTAGTGTCTAAGCAAAATAATTAAATGACTAACATGAATATTATATTATATATACATACTAAAGAAAAAGGGGTTTTGTACCTTGCCAAAGAAATTTATCTGATTATCACAATGACGGAAATTTGTACCCAATCAAAACAAAATTACGCTAACTTGTCTTTCTCCTTTGATAAATTTTTTATAGTTATGTAGCGGCTTATTAATGAATGAAATTGGGGTGGATGATTGGCGATCGGTGAAGAGTTTTGGCTAAAATATTTATTGGAAACGGCCAATTAAGAGTTCGGCCGTGGGTATGAACAGGTGATAAGGATCAAATAGTGATAGCATGAATGAGGAAGAGGTTTTCACCGTGAGAAAAAATTGTGTTTTCAGCTTTGGGGTGGGGTTCTATTTATAATCAATATGAGGATTTGATTTGAACATAAGATTGAGATAAAAATAAATATCAAATATCATGAGCATATCTTATCTCATGTTAAGTTCAAATTATCTACATATTATTATTAATATCTTATTTTTAAATTGAATTAATCTCTATCTCATCTCAATTTTATAATTATCTTCCTATTTAATTCCCAAATTATTCTCTTCCATATTTAAAATTTAGAATTCCATTTTTATCAAATTTACACACTTTAAAATGATATTAATTTAAAACTCTTATTTTTATCATTTCAATAACAAAAACTAAAAATTAAAAATTGTATCAACGAAAATTGTTAGTTCTTTTAAATTATGTCGGACAAAATTGATGTCTACAGTTCTGATTCTCATCTGTCTTCTTGTAAAGAGGGTAATGACTCGACAGAAGTATGAAATTATACTACTTCTCAAGGACAACTATTTAGCCAACTTATGTTCAAATCCATTCATGTTTTGATCTAGACTTAAAAAATCTCTCTCTCTTAAAACACTCCTCATGCTCAACAATCAAACATGAAGATCATATCCTATAAAATCAATAATTTAGGAAGGGTAATACAAGTTACAATAATCTTTTGTATAAGAGTACATGCCTCAATTATATAATTTTACTATACATATTCTGTCATCTTTCACCTTAATGCATCAAGCACCATAAACACACGTCTCTCGAACATACCTGATTTATCTGACAATTATTTTATCTATTCAGTTTTTTTTTTAACATCCCCTTGAATTTTCAGGTTGATATTTTATTATTTTACTTAGCATATGTATATCCATATTTATATTTCTAAAAAGAAAAATATCATGTAATAATTGTTGTCCTACATGTTCACTTTCTACCGTATTTTCATTAAAGGAAAAAAATATTAAATCTTCAAACTTTTGATGTTTGATAAGAAAAACACATCTATGAAAGATCATAGATGGTTTCTCTCATTATCAATCTATTTTGAGATAAAACTCATAAACATTAAAAATATGGTTAACTAAACAAATAGCCTGTAAATAACTGAAATAACACTTTATGACCCATAGACAAAAATAACAAAAAAATAGCCTATTAAGAGAGAGAAACAAATGTAAAAAGACTTAAAAGACCTACATAAATAAGAATAAATAATACACATTTTTAAGAAAATCTTGCTCACCCCATGACTTTAGGAAATCTTCAAGGGAAAAAAACAAGGAAAAATAAAACAAAATCTGAATAAATACTACACACTAAAAACTAATAAACATACTCTTTCTTCTCAAACCCGATAAAGCTTCCAATATTTTTCCGGTAAATCTATCATGTCGTGTACATTATTATTGTATCGTTTCTTCATCAAACAAACATCAAATACCCATATATTTGGTATTGTACGTACATCATCTACATGTACCTACAAAGATAACACATGTAGTTTATATGTTATGCATAATGTATAATGTATGCAATAATAATATAATATATTTAAAGTACAATTACAATGATAAACATGAAAAAATTTAGAAAATGAAACAAAAGAAGTGTTGAAATTCATTTAGAAAAAAAAAGAGATAAGAAAGTACAGTAAAAATGTACCAACAAAGATAATATATGTTGTGTATATATGTATTGTACGTATTATAAAATATTTAATGTACTGTACGACGACGAAATGGAAAACTTCCAGTAAATTGCACAAAATAAGTGATAAAAATTGCAGAAAAGTGGTAGAAAAATCTAGAATTTAAAACATAATACATAGATCAAGAGAGTAAACATATTTACTTTTAAATCCATGGTCAAAGGCGGATGAATTGAAAATTCATATTCGCAAATACAAATCCATGATCAAACGCGGATCATATCAACTCTTTGAAGATTATGCCGAAATATTCTTTAGCTCACATATACAAAAGGGGATCTCGATCTACAAGTCAATTTAAAAGATGAGCGATGAATCGAAGCTAAGTGTCGTTCATTGGTGGTTGGATATGTGCTTTGTGTATGCCATTAAAAATGAACTATTATTAGGAAAAGGCAGAGAGTGAGTGTGAGAATGAAGATGAGAAACCTAGAGGATAAAATAAAAAATAGACAAAAAGAGGGAATAAAAATTTCAAATTTTATTTTTGTCTTGAAAGAAGATATAATTGAATATGAAATAATCATCAGATAATAAAAGTAGTTTCCTTAAATTAAGGTATATACAATCAAGTGTGAATTAATTGATTTTAAGTAAATACTCATCTTAACAATTAAAAAAATTGAACTGAGATATTTAAAAGAATTTTAAAAATCAATTAATCAAATATGAAATCTTACATTACCATAAAATAAAAAAATTAACAATAAAATAGTAGAAAAGAAAGGTGAAAACATGTAAGAGAATAAAAAAACGAAATTCAAAACTTAGAAGGAGAAAATTTAGGGATTTGAAATCAATTATGGAAACGTAATTACAAAAAATAATAAAAATAATGGAAGCACTAGAATCGTGAAAGAAGAGCAAAAAAAATTTTTGAATTGATAGAATTAATATTCTATAATCAAGGATATAGGATCACCAAATCAATCCAAAAAAAAAACAATAAATGAGAGCAAATCTGGTATAAAATATATAGGAGAATTATGTATGGGCTATAAAATGTAATTTTTTTGAAAATACCATAAATTGATTGAGACCTCTCAAAACAGGCCATATCTGATATTACCTCATGTGTGTTTATAACATTACATGCTACTCTTCTCATTATCAATTGGTTTTGAAAAAGAACCTGTTAATAAAAAGATAAGCAATAAATATATAAAATCTACCAATAAAAATGTAGAGGAAATTTAACTAAATGGCAGTTTTTGAATGGGCATTTTTATAAATAATAAAAAAAATTCAAAATTTTCACAAGTAACATTCTTTTTAAGGTATGCGTGGATTAGGTTCTATTCTTGCTTTAAAAGGAAAATATTTTATTCTTAAAAAATTTTAAACTTTTACCATTTTCGAAAATATCAATTCATAAAATGTTGTTAAAAAAAAAAAAAAAACCTCTTAGGGGGCGTTTGGAGTGCGGGCATTGGCATTCAATTCTCATTCCATTGTTTGGTTCAACCTCTTTTACCATTGGCATTGGCATTCAATTCTCATCCAAATCTCTCCTCTATTTAATATTGGCATTAGCTTTGGCATTGGCATTTAATTAAACCCTCTCCAATTTTGTACTATTTGGTATTTCTAAATAGAAAAAAAAAATATTATCAGTATTTTAGTAGGTTATAGTGAACAAGATAAAATTAAAACATATTTTTTAATTAAAAAAATATACATATTTTTTAAATCAAAAATATTTTTTTTAAAGAAACTCAATATATTATACATAATTAAATTAAAAAAATATGTTCAATTTTAATTAAAAAAAATATACATATTTTTTAAATCAAAATTTTTTTTTTAAAAGAAACTCAATATATTATACATAATTAAATTTAAAAATAATGTTCAAAATAATACACTAACTAATTTAGATAAATTTTACTTTATAGTACTTTTTTCAAGCTTAATTCCAAATACAACATTTTTTAAGGGTAAAATGCAAATGAGACCCATGTGGTTTTTTCCAAATGCATGAACACCCTCTGTGGTTTGAAAATGGTAAATCACACCCATGTGGTTCCAAATTTTTTCAATCAAACCTCTCATCTTTAATGTCAAAAATTTTCTTTTAGCCATAACTTTTTCGTTTGAACTCCGATTTGGGTGATTTAAGAAATTTTGGAATCTCAATTTCAGGATCTATATAATTGTCACTTCAAAACTTTGAAATGATTAATAAATAAAAGAGTTGATTGACATCAAAATACTAGGTATGATTGACACAGTTAACTCTTTTGGTTTTTAGTGATTTAAAAGTTTTGAAGTGACCATAGCATAGAGACCAAAATGAGGATTCCAAAACATCTTGAATCATCCAAATCGGAGTTCAAACGAAGAAGTTATGATTAAAATAAAATTAATGACATTGAAGGGGAGGAGTCTGATTGAAAAAATTTGGAACCACAAGGGTGATGATTTGATATTTTCAAACCATAGGGGGGGTGTTCATACATTTGAAAAAAACCACAGGGCTTTTATTTGCATTTTACCTTTTTTTTTAAATAACACATTTTCACTTTTTTTAAATTAATAAATTTGTTTTATTGTTAAACCCTAAATATTTAATGACAACAATAATTTATTTTTTACCGTCAATTAATATAAACTAATTTATATAATAATACATGATTGTAAGAAATTGATTCTTATATGTTTCACCAATTTTATTTTATTTTATTTAATGAAATAATATTTAAAAGGAAATTAAAAAATTCAAATTTATAAATAAATATAGTTGATAATTTTAATTTAATTTAATTTAATATTATTAATTATTTTTTTCAATTAAATTTTATATAATAATTAAATAAAATAACAAATTTTATTCCTTCCTACAAAAACAATAATCATATTCCAATAAACCAAATTCCATCACACTCCAAACAGCCATCATATTCTCAGGCATTTGAATCTCATTCCAGCACACTTCAAACACAGACATCAAATTCCCAGACATTTTATTCCATACTACTTATTCCCAGACATCTAATTCCCAGACATTCAATTTCGATTCCCGCACTTCAAACGCCCCCTTAATTTAATAGAGATTTGTGATTGAATTGCTTTCATTTTTTATTTTTTTTTTGGATAGAGCTAGTGAGAAGCTTCCTCCAGCCTCGGCATAATTATAAGTAGGTCCCACCAGAAGTTCAAATTAGAGACGTGGACATGTGATAGATTGGGTAGTGGGGGATGGGCCCATCTTGATTTGAAAGCCCATTTAAAGAGCTAATTTTAGTGGAGGATCCACATAGACAGCTAGCTATATACCCTTATCTCTTCAAACCCACATCTCCATTTTAATTCATTTTTAATTTAGTCTTCAATTCTAATAATAATATGCCTTTAATATCATTATTGCAAGGAAAATATTAATATATAATAAAATTATTTCAAAACATTTAGTAGTTTTTGTCAATTTGAACACTTTTGTCCATTATAATTATCGTCGAAATGAGTTTTTAGGAACTAAAATTATTAGACTGAAATTTCATTAAAATGAATTTTCTCTAATAAACATGTATTGTGAAGAGGTTGGCCTTCCAATTACATTTATTTTCAATTTTAATGTTTCTTATGCACGTTTTGCATTTGGACATGTTAAATGTAAAAATAAAATTAAGTTCATTTTTCCTATCACACGTATAATTCCAAGAATTATAGTAAATTTATTTATAATGATTAACCTGCTTTAATACACATACAAAACATTGATTTGGTTTTTTATATGATGAAAATAAAAAATTATTATATGAATATATATGTAACCTATAATATTAATATAATTGTCCAATACTATGAAAATTATAAATCGACCATATAAATGATAAAATGCTCAATTAAACTGATAAATATTAATTTATTTAATTTATTCGTCATGAGTTTAAATCTCTCCGACCTGATTTATGAACAGCCAAAAAACATTCTAGATAAGATATAGAATAACCATTCAATTAATCATTTTCAATAGTATACATAATAAAGATAATTTAAAATTTTTACTTATTTATTAAAAAATAAAATACTAAATTTATATTTTAAAATATTACTATAGAAAGTTAAAAAAAGAAATTGATTGTTCCCTTTTAAAGGTGGATGGAATCTTAGTCCCAACCAAAATGAACAAAACCCCAAAAAGCAAATCCAATCCCTACTCTCCATAACTTCTTACCCTATATATATGTATATCCCCATTCCTCAATCTAACAAATCAATAAGCTTTTAAAAAATTTAAAGAAAAAAAAAAAATGCCTATTTCTACTTCTTTACCTACTCATATCCTTGAACATGGAGACTTATATTCAAGAAGATTACTCCTCCTCCATGCCTCTCTTTACAAACCCGCTGCCTTCGCCTCCGCTTCCACTCCCCCAGCTTCCCCATCTGAATCTAACGGCGGCGGGGGCGATAACAGCTTCGATACCAATGTTGTCATGGTCCTCTCAGTCCTTCTTTGTGCCCTAATTTGCTCTTTAGGTCTAAACTCAATCATAAGATGTGCATTAAAATGTTCGAGATTCGTCGTCTCCGACTCCCCCAATAATCATCTGTCATCAGCTCGGTTAGCAAACACCGGAGTAAACCGGAAAGCGATCAAGAGTTTCACTGTCCTTCAATACTCGCCGGAGCTCCAGCTCCCCGGACTTGACGGAGAGTGTATGATTTGCTTAGTGGATTTTAACGCCGGCGAGAAACTACGGCTCCTTCCGAAATGCAACCATGGTTTTCACGTTAAATGTATAGACAAATGGTTGGATTCTCATTGTTCTTGTCCCAAATGCAGACAGTGCCTTGTGGAAACATGTCGAAAAATCGCCGGCTCGTCGGAGCCATCGTCTACGCCGACGCTTCCTCCACCGATAATGGTGGTTCAAGAAGTGGTGGCTGTAAATATAGCTCCGTTAGATCATGAAGGTTTAGTACGGAATTACAGGTGAATTAAAAAGTTGAAAATTCAGCTTTAGATTTTTTTTTTTTTTTTGTAAGTTCTTGGTTTGGTAGGGTTTTAAAGGTTGTAATAGATTTAAAAGCTTTAATTTGTTTAGTACAAATTAGGAGAAATTTTAGGATTAATTGAAATGAAATTGTATATAAACTTTTATCTATGGCCATTGATTTCCTTGTTTTCATAGCTAAAATTTGTATCATTTATTGTTTTTATTTTGATTGCTTATTATACTTTGATTAGATAGAATGGTTTTATTTTATTTTAGGTTTATTTTTTCAAAATTGGAATTTTAAGAATTAATATTTTTAAAAATAGTAATTTTTAAAAATTGTATTTATCATATTAAGATGTACCAATTTCAGACCAAAATTGATTTAATCTCAAATCGTGATTGGTGGAATCTCAATTTGAGAAATATTATTCTAAAAAAATTTCTAAACATTTGCTTAGTTTAAAATTATTCATTAAAAATATAATATATTAAAATTTCCCTTTTTTATTTCAATGTCTTAGATCAATAGTCTCCTTGTTTCATGGGGTAGTAAGTAAAGAACTTTTTTATTTTGTTGGGGGGTATAATGGGCATTTAAGTTGACTATTATCACCTTTTAATTTTTCTAAATTAATGTAAGCTGATTAAAATATAAACCAATAATGCAACGAAAAAAATACTATTTTCACCAATAATTTAAGATTGTGTTTGGCGGCTTTGACTCATTTCTTTTTGCAATTGCTCATCAAATCAAATTGTTCCAAAATGCTGCTTTTCCCAAAAAAAAAAAGTGTTTTGAAGAACAAACAAACAAGCCTTAGTAGAAAGACAGAAAAAGAAAAGGAAAGAAAGAAACAATATAAATGCACTTACTTTGAATAAATGGAGCATAAAATGAATGGAAGATGAGGGTGAGAGCATTAATAATGAAGTATACATGGGACTAAATTAATTGAACCCAAGGAACATTTTGTACCATTATATTGTCTTAGGGACCACCCAAAAACACAATTAACACTCTAGACCATGTGTGTGAACCATTTTGTATTGTGTTTAAAATTTTGGGAGTGTTTGTTATTTGTGGAATACTCAAAACAACTGATAAGAAAATAATAATAATATTAACGATCTAATGCCTAATTTTATAGAATAGTTGTCTCTTAAGATAGAACAGATTTACCTCGTTCACAAGAACCCACAAACAAAATTTTATTGGAATTAAATCGAACTTCTACATATATTTGAAACGAGAAGAAGAGAAGATTTTTTAATAGTCCGTGAAAAGTAAAATGAGAAAAGTCTCTATTTATAGACTAATTCGTGTAGTCATTCGAATAGTAAGAAATCTTTTGTAATTTATTTTATATTTGTATGTTATATTTGAAAAGATCAGACAATTTAAAGAAACACAACTCATAGTCAAGGAACACAATTCATAGACTATATTAACGATTAAATATAGGTCGGCTAGATGGGTCAGGTATTATTTATTACAACATTCCCTCGCAAACATGGTTAGTTGACTTTTAAAAATATGTGTATAACTTGTTCGGTCACTCCAAATGATATAAGAGATTATAATTAAGAACAGTAGTAAAAAAAAAACTGAACTTTCCTTAATGAACTTTTATCGAGTTTTATTTGATCAATTAGTGGATCTGATGCCTTGAACTTTTAATTGTTACACTAAACTAAATGAATAAAAATCACATAGCTTCCCCTAAAATAAAGTTCGCTCTCATGTTTGTGTTCATTTTGACTTTAAACAGTACCTCCTGATTTCATAAGTGTTTTAAATGATTCTTTTTTAAAATTTCTAATAAAATTGACCCTTCATCACTCACATAGGTTATTTCTTTAATGAACATCAGAAATATTTTCTAATAATAAACTATAGAAACCATTAAAAATGTTGATGGTGATAGCAAAACTATCAAACACGATCACCTAAAGATACACAATAACTACTATATAACTTAAACATATTCTAACATTATACCTTTATTAGAGATATGTGACTGATAAAGCCTTCTCTATCATTGTACTAGAATTCTTATCTTCCTTGATCAATAAGAAAAATGAACATCTCCCTTTTGCACAGTGATGTAAGCCACATTACGCTGAAAATTATATTTTCTTGTGTTTTTCTTTTCTTTGTTCTCAAATATTTAAATTTGTGGAAAAACAACGGAAGATGGAAGAACTATTGAGAGTTAGGAAGAAAATACGCTAGAAAAGGATATTTTCTCGTCGTGGCAGCAACCAGCAGGTTTTTGGCCATTCTTGGGCCAAAACCCTAGGAATGTTTGCCGCGGCCGCAGTTATTGGCATCGCAGCGACCACATTGAGTAGGAACGCGTTTTCGATTTCGTTGCTGCAGCGACGAGTTCCCATAGACGCGGCGACATGACCGATTTCTGCAGATTTTATTAGATTTTATTTTATTTCCTAGTTATCTTTGTATAGGTTTTATCTTTTCTTAACCTAGATATACTTGTATAAATATAGACTATATAATGACCGTCAGTGAAGTATGGGTTTTCGTTTCACATTTTCGTTTCACACCATGGTACCACTACTAACTTTCCTCAACCCACAAATACTACATATAACGTTTTACAAGTACAAGAATGGATAGAACGCCACCATTAAAAAACATACTAACAAGTAACGTAACGGAAAATTTAGAGTATTAAAAGTAAAAGGAAAATAATAACTAAAACGACGAATGGTATGACATGTCAACCTAACCCATCACAATTCTCTAAGTCCCACATTTTCATACTTCAACTCTTTCGTCGCCACGCACGATTCACAATCTCACTCCTTCAATTTCACTCATGACACGACTCAAGTGCTAATTGAACGTTCTTCTCTCATGACTAGAATCTCAACCACAACCAAACCATCCTCAACTCATAGCCCACAACAACGCATAAAACTAAATACATTTCCGGGTTGGACCCGTTAGCACTACGACATAAAATAACATAGATTTCCTATTCACAATCCTCTAACTCAAAACTAACTCTACTTTCCACCACTTTCTCAAGGTAAATTTATCTTCCAACTCTTACTCCAAAACACTTTCCAAACATTCTAAATATCACCCAAAAAGGGCCAACACTTCAATTCCATTTCCGGATTCTTAACTAAACTCTAAGGCATTATATAACACATAAAAATGCTCATTGTTACTTCCAAGGTCTAACTCACCAACCAATACCCTTTAGGGCTTTAATCTCTACATTCCCTCTTAACATCGATCAAACAATAACGTCAATGAAACTTGGCCATGTAGTCGACTTTTATATGTCGGAGGGTCGATCAAGAGAACGGTTTCCAAAACCTACAATTAAATTACATCTAACATAATTAATACACTAAACACCAAATAAGTACACAAAACAAGACAAAATTTCTGGGCTAGAAAACACTTTGGGCCGAAAATAGGGGCTGCTATAAAGGGGCTGTTTTGGGGAGTTTTTGGGAGGTGTTTCAGCTTGAAGATGATGATTCGAGAGATGTTTGGTTTGGTTTCCGGTTTGGTAATTATTGGGTAATATTTTCCTAGGGTTTGGGTTGTGTTTCCTCTCATATAAGTCAAGGAAATATGCTCAAACAAATGCTCCATCACCTCCTTCATTTTCGGCCATGGTGGTGTTCTTGGGCAACTTTGGGTTCAAGAAAAAGTGAAAGGAAAAGTGGTGGAAATGGTATGGATAGGCTCAATTTACCTAAAAAATTTCAAGTTCCATTCATGGAACCTTGAAATTTCAAATGAATCTAAGAACAAAACACTTAAGTCATTCAAATCTAGAAATGAAACCCATAAACAAATTTTCCTCTTGGAGCTTCTAAGACCAAGATCTTGATTCCAAACCTTAGAGGAAAGTTTTCTCACGTTAATACCGAACCAACGCAATGAAAATTGCTCAAAACAGTTGAGAAATGAGAAAGAAAACACCATTTTTCTCTAGGTTTTTGGGTTTACCCGAGAATGAAGAAGAAGAATGGGTATTTTTACTTTTTGTTTAAAAATGAAGAATGAAGAAAGTGAGGATGAATGGTCTACTTTTGAAGAGGTAGAAATTTCTTGCAAATAGATCCTTCCTTTCTTTCCTATCTTTTAAAAAGTACCCCATGCATTTAGTAAACACTATTCACCTCTAGATATTAACCATGCACAATTAAACTAGCTAACGGTGATTAATGATTATTAATTGGCCTATTAATAATCTCTAATGCTCCGGATCTTAAACTATATTTTTAACGGAATAAAAGTCTACAACTAAGTAAATCTTTTAAGTTTTAAATTATTAACTCTAAAATTAAATTAAATGCTTTACTTAAAATAAAATTAAAAAAAATTGTCTAAAAAAAAGGGGACGTTACAAAGCTAGTAGTAGGTTATGGCATAACTGACTTGGACAACCGTCCAAAAATGTAGAGTTGTCTTTATCAACTTTATTTAGTTCTAATAATAGGAATAAGAGTAATTCAGTGTTTAATGATTCTGGTGCTATTTGTCTTCGTGCTAAACAAACACAATGTAGTTTTCCTTTAAGTATGAATAAAACTGAAGCTGTTTCTGATCTCATTCATTGTGATACTAGTAGTCCTTATAATATCTCTTCTAGTTGTGGTGTGCACTAGTTTTTTACTATTGTTGATGACTGTTCTCGTGCGGAATTCCCAATGATCTTTCATTGCTGTATAATATAATCAAAACTAAATGCATAAAAGAAAACTAACCCTTATAGAGAAGTGTCTGACTCATCCTCGTCGTTCTTGGTTACGATCCCGGGACCACCAAAAATTTCTTCCTCACTAAGCACAAAAGAGAATCGATGCGTGGGCACTATCCTCTCTGGAAAAGGGAAGAGGGAAGAAAAAACTTTTGTTCTCTTACCCTATGGGCGGTGACGGCAGAGAGAGAGGGAAGAGAGAAATTTTTATGAGTCTTTTCTTTTGCTCTCTTAATTGTGTGTTTTGAGGTCACCCCAAGGTTCCTATTTATAGGGAAACTAAGGTCTCCGAAAATCTAGGAATATTTTTTAATTATCAAATAATTAATAAAGATATTATAAAATATATTTTGAATAATTAAGATATAATATCTTATTCCATAATAAGATATTCCCATATCACAATTTAAATTAATCATTATTAATTTAAATTAATTATTCCATATCTTATTCATTTAAATTAATCATATTAATTTAATTTAAGATATTCCATATCTTACTTATTTAAATTAATCATATTAATTTAAATTAAGATAATCTATATATTTTAAATAAAATAAAAAGCAAACAAATGGTTAATTAATAACCAAAGTGGCGTGTGACCCTACCCTTGGGTCACACGCCCACATCATCATCTCCATGACAATATTGGGCATTTTATTTTTCCATTTTATTTAATAGAACAATTCCATTAAATATATAAATAAATAAAACTCCTTTTATTTATTTCCTCTTTAATTTGACTTCCTCAAATTAAATATTTAAATAGACTCCTCTATTTAAATCCCCAATAATTTTGGACAACTGCAAAATCAATTTAATTAAATAGACTCTTCTATTTAATCTCTCTATAATGTAATTAAATAGACTCCTCTATTTAATAAATAATTAAATAAACTCTTCTATTTAATTTCACCATTAATTAAATAATCAAATAGACTCCTCTATTTAATTTCATTTAATTAATCAAATAGACTCCTCTATTTGTATTTACCTTAATTGATTGGCAACTTGAAATTAAATACTAAAAAACATTTTTACAAAGAAATTAATCCATATAAATTTATGTTCTCAATTTCATGCGTTAGCTCGAAGGACTTAATGGACCTATAGGACTAAGCTCCAATGATCTAGAATTACATTGATCAAATGCCTTCAATCAATTAATTCTCATTCATTTAACAGAAGGACGAAAAAAGTCAGTTTTGAAAGTACAGGGACGAAAATGAAACCAAAGTGAAACTATAGAGACCAAAAACGTATTTTACCCTAAGCCTAATTATATTGTTTACCTTCTTAGGTTGGTTTTTTTAATCAAATAAGATTTATAATTTTAGTTTGTTTCATATAGATAAAAGTATAAACAATATATATTTTTTATGTTAATATTTATAGTGAATTTCAAACTTTCTTATATAATATATTTTTATATACAATTAAATATTTTTTCAATTGTCAAAAAAATGTTTTCACGTGCAACGCACGTAGTATTGGACTAGTACAATAAAAGGGAAAAATCAATTCATTAATTTAATAATTTTTTAATAAATTAATGAAAATTAAAACAACATTTTTAAAAATAAATCAAATTTGTGATATATTTGAAAATTTGGTTAAACAAAATATTACTCTTAAATGTAATTTCACATTAGATCAAATAAGTTAATAGCCTAATTTTAAGGGTCATTCATTATTTAACCACTTAATCAATTTATTTATTTTTTTCGTTTTTTAGCCATTAACAAATTTTGTATTTTATAGTATATATACCGACTATACCCTTTGACCCTATTATTGTTTATTGATTTTTAGCCCCCGTTTGGTTCGTTGCAATCTAAGATACCTCCAGTAATCTAATACCTGAGAATCTGATGCCATAATATTTGATTACTGAGAATCTTAGATTACTGTGCTTGTTTAACTTAATAATAATATGAGAATGCCTCGTAATTTATAGATTACTGCGTTTGTTTGATGAGAATTGTATAGGGAAATATGATATATTTATGATTTTTCTCCAAAATACCCTTACTTATCATTTATACATTAATTTAACAAAATTATTAAAATATATTCATATTAAATTCCCAGACGCATTGGGAATTGGGAAACCAACAAAAAAAAGATGAAGGAAAGAAAGAACGCAGTCATCATTAGAGAAGGTAGAGTTGTGGAAACGTGAGTATTTATTCTTTTCCTAATATCATTCTATGGCCACTACCACTTATGAATTAAAGTGGTTGAAGTCTTTGTTAAAATGCTTTAGGATTCAACATACTGAGCTTATTCCTTTATATTGTGATAGTCAAGCTGCTTTGCATATAACGACAAATCCCCTTTTTCATGAGCGAATGAAACATATCGAGATGGAATTCTTTCGTGATGCACTTCAAGATGGAATTATCTCTCCTTGTATTTGTACCCGAGATCAACTTGCGGATGTCTTGACTAAGACCCTTGAAAAATCACAATTTGAGTTTCTTCTTCGCAAGTGAGGGTATTTGTAATATTTATTTTCCAACTTGATGAGGATATTAAGAGTTAGGAGGAAAATATGCTAAAAGAGCATATTTCCTTCTGTCGGTGCGGCCACGGCTCTCGTGGCCGCAACCTACAGGTTTTTGGCCATTCTTAGGCCAAATACACTAGAGTGGTCTCCGCAGCCGCAGTCCTTGGAGTCTCGGTGACCACATCATGTAGGAATGCATTTTTGATTTCGTCCCGCGGTGACAGGCACGATTTCTGCAGATTTTATTTTATTTCCTAGTTTATCTTTGTATAGTTTTTTTTTTTATCTTTTCTTAACCTACATATACTTGTATAAATATAGGCTATCAGCCATCAGATTCAATGAGAAAATTCATTTTTCAAATTTTACAAGAACAAACCAAAGTCGCAATCGAAAGGGAGGAAATGCTTTATACGTCATAAGAAGGGTTATTTGAAGATAAATAGTCTTAAACATAAAAGTAGGGACAAGTTCAATGATCGAAGTAATGATGAGAACACAGAAAAACTTGATTGAGGGGTATGATTCTACAAAACCTTTGGCAATGACTAAAAGAGCCATAACTAAAGAATGCATACAAGACTCTGGATGTTTTTTTCATATGACACCAAATAAAGATCTCTTAGGGGATTTTAAATCAATTATGGAAGGGAAAGTGTTGATTAGGAATAATCAAGAATGCAGTAAGTAAGGTAGATTCCAGGTTTGAAGAGAAATTTGATTTTTTTTTACCCATGTTAAATCCAGTAGCATTTTAAATTTGATTATAGATCAGTTAAGGGAATAGCGAGCCTCCACAACTCTACATTGGTATGATTGTCATATGATTTTGCTTTTGGTTTCACCCAAAATGTCTCATACCAATGGAGATGTGTCATTTCCCTTATACACATTACACATATGCTCATCTCCTCTCTTAACTGATGTGAGATTTTGTTCCCATTTCAATAAGATCCTTGAACATATTCAAGGATCACACTTGACGATGAAAGGAAATCTTGTAAATGGCATATATGTTTTGTAAGTAAATGCAGCCAGTTGAGAAGTTACTACGGCTGGTGAGTAAAGCAGAAGTCTAACAATATTGGGCACAAAAAGCTAGCCCATGTGAAAAAGGTATGAAAATTCTGGGAAAACAAAAATGTTGAACTTGATTTTTGTGAGCAATTGCAATTATGGAAAGCATATTAGGGTAATTTTGGACCAACTGTCCACTTTACGGATCAAAACAAGTTAGATTATTTGCATTTTGACTTGTAACGGTTTGGAAGAACTCAATTTGTGTCTTTTATGCTTTTCATTTATTTTGATTGTTATTAGAGTGTGACTTATTTACGTGGATCAATTGGCAGGCCTATAATATGTGGTTTGGCCTTCCCTTTTTTTTTAATCCATAAAAAAAGTAGACGATATTTCCCCGTTCTTAAACCGTGAAAGATTGTTAAATAGTGAAATATAAATAAGTGAATTGTTAAGTTGATTGAATCGAATCACACAAATTTAATATTACTATAAATTTTTGTAAATATAATTTCAAAGATTACATAAAAATAATATTAAATAAAAAATACTTAGGTGAATAAGGTATACATATAACTATATTAAAAATTGAACAAAACCAATAAAATTGAATATGTGCATATTTGAACTGAACTAACTTATAGAAGGGTTAAAGTATTTAAGATAAGGTTAGTGGGAGTTGGCCAAATAGTTAAATTATTAGAAATATAATTGATTGCACAAAAGATAGAAATTTACTCAAACAAAATATCACGACTTTTTCTTTGCTTTGAAATGAAACACTTTCATCAAAAGTATTGTCTCTCTAAATACAAGTTAATTGAGAAGATGTCTCAATTAAAGTTTGTTTTTATGGTGTTAGTTTGAGAAATCAAATATTTTGTAAGTCTAAGTTAAGCAAAAGGGTGTAGCTAGAAAATGTTTCATCATGAACTTTTTTAAAAATATTTTTTTATTTATTGAAAATTATAGCTAATAATATATATTTTTTCCATCTTAATTTCACAAGGAACAAAATAATTTTTCAAATTTTGTTACTTTTAATGAATTTGATAAATTTATTGTATAAAAAAATTTCTTTCAACGTTTAGTGAACATTAAAATTTTATTTTTTTTAATAATTCTAAAATTTTTGTTATTTTTGAATTTTATAATTAAAAAGTATTATTTTTTAAAATACCCCTTTTTATTTGATAACATAATAGTTTAATAAAAATATACTAAACGTTTTGTTTTTTTAAAAAAACTTGTAAAATCATGAATTTATAAAAATGTTTAGTAATGTCATCATTGTAAAATCAGTTGATTTTCAAAAAAAAGGAAATTGAAATCGACATTTCAAAATAATTTTGAAAACAATATCTGAAATATTGAACTGTTTATGTATGAACAAAATAATGGGCTGGGCCGGCGTTCTTTAAGCCCGAATCAGCCCATTAATTATGAACATGACTGAAGAAGATGAAGCCTTCTTGATAATAGTAAAATTAATAATTTATATGGTACATAAAATTATATTCGAACTAGTTGTATTATTTTTATATTTCAAAATTTTAAGATATATGCAATTCCATAAATTATTAATTTATATGGTACATAATATTATATATGAAGTAGTAGGTTAAGAAACTTCACCTTTATGATTTATTTATATGGTATATATTAATATATACTTAGTAGATTAAAAAGATACGTATTTTTATTTATTTGTATATGATGTATAATAATATACATATCAATGTAGATAGATTAATATATGCAAAGTATATAAGAAAAATACATATATTTTATAGTTATATAAGAGATTGTCAAATTATATGTAAGAAATAATCTTAAAAAATTGTGTATGACATCTCATAAAATTTCATATTGCAATAAATGAAATTAGTTAATTGGTAATTAATACAAAAGATGACTAAAGTGAAATTTACGATATCTTTTTATAAGGCTATAATTTTGCAGGGGTAATGATGGAAAGTTATAACTGTAAAAATTAATAAAATAATAAATATAAGCCAAATCTGTAAATACTTTCAAAAGTCAACATTGAAGAAAATATTCTCTACAGAAGGTCAATTTCCGTTAAACATACAGTCACAAAAATAAAATAAAAAAAATAGGGGATTTGCATATCTAGCAATTTTTTTTAGTAATATTTGTAAAAAATAAAAGCTCAAAAAAATATTTGCAAATATAGCATATTTTGATCGGGTTTAATAAACATTGAATTACATATTTATAATACATTTTTGAGTTAACATTTTTACAAATATTGCATAAAAATCTACCACCTAATGAAATTTCCCTAAAATATAACGTTTTTATAGCCATCTGCTAAAAAATTATAGAAAGTATCTATATTGTATTTTTCTATAGTCGTATCTTCTTTAGATTAGCGTGTATAGTAATGCATACACACTCTATTATGTAATTATTATACGGAAAAAAAACCATACCATTTCTTCTCAAACGGATCTGGCGGTGGCGTTTTGAATGAGAAACCTTCAAACGAGATGTGGTGGCGAATTTTTCTAATGACGAAATAGCATATTCATCATGAAAATAATGTACAGTACGACTTGTACGGTTAAATGAATAAGGCGTCAATGGTGCTTTGATTGTAGATCTTGGACTTACTTTATTGGAAAAAAAATTCAAATATGACACACGGCGACTGCGTTTTCTAATGACAAACCATATAAATATGGCAAGATGAAGCTTTTATGCTCAAATTTAGAGCAAATCAAAATAATGATGACGTTGAAGGCCCATTTTCTGGCAATTCGATGGACTTTCAGTTTGCACTTGTTATTCTAGATTTGGGTTCAGGTTTTAGGCTAAGAGATACTTTCTAGCGATGGGGTACCATTTTACCTTTTTTCTAGATTTTTATAACGTTGGAGGTCGAAACAACTGATATATCAGAAGATTGATGTTTGAGAGAAGAATAAAGATAAGATGAGGATGATGAAAGAAAGAAAAAATATAATAGGAGGAGAAGTAGAGGAAATAAAACGTATGAGATAGAAAGCACGGAAAAAGGGGAAAAAAAGTAGAATAAATATTCCTTAAATCATGGAAGGTTGCAAATCAACATTAAACCAAAATATCTTAAACCCTTGTTTGGTTATCTGTAATCTAAGATTTATTCGAAATATGTACTTCTCCAGTTACGAGGGTACTTAATTACCTTCAAATTTAGGTGTTTTTTATGATTACCACAAGAAGGTATTCTTCATTTTTACAATTTTAACCCTATTTAATTACGAAAAGTTGCCAAAAAAAAATAATTAAAAAATTAGGAAAAAAATAAATACTCACGTTTCCACAACTCTACCTTCTCTAATGATGACCGTTCGTTCTTTCTTTCGTTCATTTTTTTTTTGTTGGTTTCCCAATTCCCAATGCGTCTTTTGGAATTTTTAATAATTTTGTTAAATTAATGTATAAATGATAAGTAAGGGTATTTTGGAGAAAAATCATAAATATATCATATTTCCCTACACAAGTCTCATCAAACAAAAACAGTAATCTATAAATTACGAGGCATTCTCATATTATTATTAAGTTAAACAAACACAATAATCTAAGATTCTCAGTAATCAAATATTATGGCATCAGATTCTCAGGTATTAGATTTGATTACTGGAGGTATCTTAGATTACAACGAACCAAATGGGGGCTAAAATCAATAAACAATAATAGGGTCAAAGGGTATAGTCGGTATATATACTATAAAATACAAAATTTGTTAATGGCTAAAAAACAAAAAAAAAATTAAATTGATTAAGTGGTTAAATAATGAATGACCATTAACATTAGGCTATTTACTTATTTGATCTAATGTGAAATTACATTTAAGAGTAATATTTTTTTTTAACCAAATTTTCAAATATATCAAAAATTTGATTTATTTTTAAAAGTGTCGTTTTAATTTTCATTAATTTATTAAAAAATTATTAAATTATTGAATTGATTTTTTCCCTTTTATTGTACTAGTCCAATACTACGTGACGTGAAAACATTTTTTTGACAATTGAAAAAATATTCAATTGTATATAAAAATATATTATATAAGAAAGTTTGAAATTCTCTATAAAAATTAACATAAAAAATATATATTGTTTATACTTTTATCTATATGAAACAACTAAAATTATAAATCTTATTTGATTAAAAAAACCAACCTAAGAAGGTAAACAATATAATTAGGCTTATTCTCTTTCATACAATTCACCTAATTTATTCTGCGAGCTAAATTTTATATTATATTCAAACTCAAGTCATTCAAGCCTAAACCAAAATAAAAAATCGATGAACTGAAAAATATTGAAGAAAAAAAATGTAAGGTTTTAAGGGGGGGAAAATCAAGAGGTATAAAGTTATATGTAAATCAGGACTGTCAATTTTAGCCCCAATTTTTTCTAAAACCAAATTGAACCGTACATAAAATATCTAAACAAATCATTAATTAATTAAACTAAAACTGACCTAACTCATCACTATATAAATAAGAATAACAATAATTTGCATGATTTATTGGCTACAATGGAAGCAGCAGTCAAATTGTAAACCAGATTCAATTTCATCTTCCCTCAAGCTTTCATAAAACCCTAAAATATTTGTCTCCATGAATCTAAATGTACCCTCCGCTACTATTTCCCTTTTTTTCTCTGCTTCATTAGCTTAAAATGTCATTGTCATTCAATATTGAATTATCCAAGGCTAGAGCCGTCACGATTTTAAACTACCGAAAAATGATTGAATCCATAGAGAAGCCTCAATATGTTTACAAATATCTTCGAGAGTTGAAATTTCTCCCCAAATTGTGTATTCTTACAATTCATCCTCTCTCTTTTTTTTTTTTTTTTTTTGCAAATTTAAATAAAATAGAAAAAATCAAGTATCATTTTCGTAGTACAAAAACACCACATGACGGATTACATGTATCAATCACAAAAAAAAAAAAGAAAAAAAAAGACCAACAACAACTAAAACATCTCCAAATATGTATTATATTATATAACACAAACTATGACACCTCTCTTTCTCTACCTCCAAAGAAGTTGAGTTAATCCTGACCATGAAAAAATCCCCCTTTTCAAACAGACATAGAGAATCAAATCCAACAAATTTGATTCCTTCAAGTTTCAACAATATGAGTTCAATCTAAAGATTCAAATAGACACACAATAATGTTTCAGTTTGAGGAATCATGTAGTATTTTATACTGATAAAAAGGAATTACGTAATATTTTTTCCTAATTCTCAATGACACAAACTTTCTAATTCATAGTACAACGTATCTCACAAATTGAATTAATAAGAATTCATGAAACTCCATGACACATATTTCAAGAAAAGAATTGATTAAACATATATATAACTAAATGAAATTCAAACCTTATGCACTTCCCAATAAATGAGTTTTACATTCATGAATTAAAATAAATAGATCATTTAATAAAAATCAAATAAGACTTATACTTTAAATTTATATAGTTAAAATTGAATTTAATAATTAAATAAGGGGCAAAAGGGGAATTCAAAAGTTTCTCCCCTTAAGCCCCTTTTAAAGGTAGTATAGATAGATATAGATAATGATAGATCTAATTATTGTTTTTTATGATGTTTATTGGCATGTTTTGAGTTAAAATTAATATATTTTTAAGTTTGGTCCGTTTTTATTTACTAGTCTTTTACCACGTGCGTCGCACGTGGTATTTTTTCTAACATAGAAATATTTAAAAGGTCGAAAGATTTTTTATTTGATTTTTCTATGGTTTATAAATCTTTTTCGAAATGATTTTATTAACATATTATTATGTTCTATTTAATATTTAAATTATCGTATAGGTTACTAATTTACATAATTATCTGCCTTTTTATATAAGACGATTTTTTTAACATCTTTATTTTTAAAATTTATACTACCAAATAAAAAATAAATTGTTTGTTCTATATACATATGTTAGTTAATTTTTACATTTATAGATTATTTATTTCTAATTTTAATTAAAATTTAAGAAATTATATATTTTTTTCTCTTTGATTTTTAAACTTTTAAATATTTTTAATTAAAAAAATTTAAATTTATTTAAATATTATACCATTACTAATTCAATAAATTATATTTTGTTGTAGTTGTTTTTTTTTTAATCTTAACTGTTTTTTTAAACAATTTAAGTTTTTTTTAATATTTTTTAAAATTAAAGATCATCACCTTTATTAAATCATTTAATATTTGAATACTTAAATATAATTTATTTTTCATAAATTGGTGATAAATCTAAACAATAAATTTATTTTAATATCACATTAATTTTCATATGTTGTACTTGTTTTTTCAATTATTTTATAATTTGATGTTGTGAAAACAATAAAAAAACCAAGGAATTTATTTAATAAAATTGACAATTTCTTATTCAATGAAGAGAAATATTTTATTTATAAAAAAAAGAGAAATATTTTATTAAAAATATAAATAGTCATTTAATAGATAGTGGAGTATAAATAATAATGGTATTTTTAGTAATTTGAAGGTTTTAAAAGGGTATATATAATGGCATGTTAGTAATTTTAAGATTTTAAAAGGGGTATAGTAGTCCAAAAAAGTTTCTTAAACATCACCACTTTTATATATTAAGGATTTTTTTATTAATTCAATTAGTTAATGTTTTCTTTAATTAAAATAAATTAATGAAGGCTAAAACGTGTTATTTTTAAAAGTACATTTTTTTTATTTAAATTTATAATTACAACCGTTTTGAAATATCTCATTACTTTTAAAAAAACTTCCTTCATTTTTTTTATTATTCTTATAATAAACAAATTGGGAGTTGGAGATTTAAATCTAACAAAAACAATATTTATTTTTTATTATAATTTATTTTTCTACTTTGATTAGAAATGAGTAATTTTTTAAAATTGGGTAGTTTTTGTTATTTTTATAATTTTATTAATTTAATTTTTCTTTCAATAAATTTATGAATGTAAAAAACGATCGTTTTTTAAAAATTCTGAAAATTTTAATTTTATTATAAAAGAGTGTCATTTTTTTAAAATGCCTTAAAAATGTATTATTATTTTTTATGTTAAGTAGACATTTTAAGAGTCAAATATAAGTGGGTCTCACTCAGTCTTTGGAATGAATTTGGGTGAATACGTGTTCTTTTATGTGATTTGTAAGCAAATAATATTATGAGTGTATGAGAAATTGAATTCTAAAATACCTATAGAGTAGGAAAGATAAAAAGAAAAATGGTGTGTCAAAGAAATCAAAAGCTTGTAGTTATTTATATAAGAATAGTTCATTGGTTATGGGTAAATATTAATAAAAACTCTCTTTCTTCCTTACAAAAAAATATTTTAAGTATTCATCGTAGATTTATTTTTATATAAATTATCTCAAATAACATATTTTATATACATAATTTTTTTATGTGATTATTTTTAATTTTTTACTTAAATAATAAATTTATTATTTAATAATTTATTTAAATGAAAATAATAATTTATTGAAAACAAAATAATAAATTCTTGAAACTAATCAAAATTAAATTAACTATTAAGTTATAATAAAATGAAAGTCTTAAATTTCTAAAAATCTAAAAACTCATTTAAGATGACAATTATTTCGTCCATAGTTTAGGTTATAATTTATTGAACTGTACATCTATTTCAATAATTTATTTAATCGGAAGTAGTATGTTATTTTTCGTAATTTTTTTAAAGTTTATACTACTAACTAAATACATATTTTTCGGGCTATTAACAGTGATGAACATAATTAGGGATTGAATTAATTTAAAATTTAAAATCCTTTAGACGAACAAATTTCAAATTGAAAATTGAAAATCCATTTACGAAAAATCAAAAGAAAAAAATAATGACAACAAGAAAAGAAATAGCTCTGGCAAGAAGTCGAAGATCGATGATGAATAAGATAAATCAGAAGGAATACCAAAGAAAAGTAAAGTAAATGACAAGCCTATAACCAAACAAGTATGATATTATTTTTCTAAAAATATAGATTTGAAACGTTATATGATCAGTGATTAGATTAAATAGTTGTGTAATAAACACTTTTTCCATTAATGAAACGGTGTTACAGTAAAAGGTTATGAAAATATGAAAGGACAAAAAATGTAAAGTCTACAAAGGATTCTGGCTACTCAATGCAAGAAGATGAGAGTGATTCTTTAGAACAACTAACTAAAAAGGAAGGAATAGAGGGACAAGAAGACGATAAAGAAGAGGTAAACCAAGAGTTTATTTTGTTATAAAATAAATTATGTTTAACAAATTTTTTTAAATAAAGAATGACATTTATTAATGTTAAATTAAAAATAATCGATAAACAACCTATAATAATTGTTACGTTTTAATACATGAATATGCAATCTATGAGGAAATGTAAGGTTGATGTTCCATTGTTGCGGAAGAATACAATAAAGAGAAAGATTGTAATTACAAAGAGTGACAAAGCTGATAATCCATGGAAGAAAAAAATGATGAAGGAAAAAAGGGGCAAAAATGGAGAATTGAAAAAGTGACAGAGGTAATATGGAATATTTAATAAACATTATCTCTTGTTTAACTTTGTTAAATATTCTAATAATACATGAAAACAATTTGAGAGCTAAATTACTAAGATTAAGGAAGCCTGAAAAAACAACGAACTTACATAGATGTTTTCAGATCTGGAGACAAAAAGAAGAATACAATAGACGAAGACATGACATCGACTATGCCAAACTTTCATCTGTTATGTCACGAAGAAATTTAAGTGTAAATTAAGGCTATGTTTGGGGAAAAAATTGTTGATGTTTTTTAAGTTTGTTGAACACTAGAACAAAAATATTTTGGATCGTGTGTTGATGTTTTTAAATTTTGTTAAACACTGGAACAAAACTATTTTGAATCGTATTGTATGGGTCTGTGTTATTATGCATCAATAAACAATCATTTTGTGATTTTTTTCGTTTTCTAAATGAAGATGAAAATGTAGTGTGGCTTGAATTTAAGTTTATTGATTGAACACTAGAACAAAAAAAAATGGATAATTTGTTGATTTTTTTTTAAATTTTTGTTAATTACTGGAACAAAACTATTTTGGATCGTATTATATGGGTCCGTGTTATTATGCATCAACAAATTCATAAATTGATAAAAATGGTAAAAATTAGATTGTGATTAATATAAATAAACAATGAAATTAAGTAAATTACAAAAATATACAATATAAGTTGTTTAACAAAAATAAAATACTGTCATTCTGTTGTCAAAATTAATAGTTCTACAAACAATACTGTTGAAGAAGAAAACTCGGCAAATTACAAATTGCCACGTAATAATTCAAGCCAATGACAAAATTACATGTCATTAAATAGAGACCAATCCAAATTCGACACATGTCCTTAATTAAACTAAAAGACATTAAATTGGCAAATCAAATAATGTCACGTGTCTTTTTCTTGACCATTGGATGACATAAATTAGTCCAATGAAAATATGTCATGTGGCGATTGGGCCCAAATCAAATGAAGCCCATATCCACCAAAGGTCCATAGAAAACTCTATAAATAAAGTA
This sequence comes from Gynostemma pentaphyllum, assembly GCA_028015215.1. Taxonomy (NCBI): domain Eukaryota; kingdom Viridiplantae; phylum Streptophyta; class Magnoliopsida; order Cucurbitales; family Cucurbitaceae; genus Gynostemma; species Gynostemma pentaphyllum. The sequence continues at coordinate 66,896,580 of CM051355.1, read as the reverse complement.
GACCATTCATTCATTTGGGGGGGGGGGGGGGCGGAGAAGATTCAAAGAAATGACTGAAGACTTTGAAGATCAAAGATCTCGAAATCGAGATTAAAGACTTCGACGATCAAAGACTTGAGAAAAAAAAAAGACTGAAGACTTTGAAGATCGAAGGCCTCGAAGATCGAAGACTTCTCCAAAACCAAAGATTGAAGATTTCGAAATCTAGATTAAAGACTTTGACAATCAAAGACCAAAGATCTTGAAGATTTCCTCAAAACTGAAGATTGAAGACTTTAAACGTTGACTAATTTAAAGATTGAAGACTTTAAAGACTCTCTGACGACCATCTTGAAGTTAAATTGTTGAAAACTAAAATCTCACAAGTTTCGAAGACTTTAGTGTTCAAGCTTCAAGACCCAACAAATCAATCGATTCTGCAAAAGCTCAAAAGTTGAAGATTCATCCCATCAGACCGAGAAATACGTCGATTGGCCTCACATCGAAGTTTATATTTTAGAGAAAGAATCAGAGGATCATTTCATTAAAGATTGTAACGCTCAATTCATATCAACACAAATATATTTTATTCCGCATTTTAATTTCTTTCCTTAGAAATTCCCATGTGAACAAATTGACACACCTAGTAAAACAATCTCTACCTCTCATCTCTTTCTCATCCTCACATCGACTCCGAATTTTGTCAAAGAATCAATGACATCAAAAAACTCATCTTCAAAGATTGATGTCACTACTCCTGAAGAGAGAATGACAGAGATGGAAAAGACTATTGCTTTGATGGTGATAGCAGCTGAAGAAAAAGATTTGAAGATTACAATGCTCATGAATAAGCTGGAAAATCATGATCTTGCTGAATCAAATCATAGCCCGTCTCAAATTAAGATTTCGGAGGATAAAGAGAAAACCAAGCAAGAGAATCACCAACAACAACATTCCACCTCAATTGCTACTCTATATGTCCAACAACTTCAGGACATAATAATAAATTCTATAATAGCCCAATATGATGGAGCATCTCAAAATTCTCTCTTGTATTCCAAGCCACATACAAAGAGGATTGATAACTTGAAAATGTCAGTCAGATATCAGTCACCAAAGTTCCAACAATTTGATGGAAGAATGAACAGAAAGAAACATGTCGCTCATTTCATACAAGAGGAGATCTTCTAGTCAAACAGTTTATACAAACTCTAAAGGGAAATGTATTTGATTGGTACATGGACTTAGAACCGGAATCTATAAATAATTTGGAAGAGTTTGAAAAAGATTTTCTCAATCGTTTCTACAGCACGCAGCAAATAGTTAGCATGATGGAACTCACCAACACGAGACAACGAAAAAATGAACCTGTTGTTGATTACATCAATCGTTGGAAGTCTGGGTTGCAAAGATTGCCTTACTGAACTATTTGTTGTAGAAATGTGCACTCAATGTATGCATTGGCGACTACTCTATATGTTGTAAGGTATAAAACCACATTATATTTGATGAACTAGCAACTCGTGCTCATGATATGGAGCTAAGCATTGCTACAAGAGAAAATAAAGAACTTTTAGTCCCTGATTTGAGAAAAGAAAGTAAAGAAGTCAAGAAGATAGACGGGACTTCAAAAGACTTAATTGAAGAATCTATGTTTGATAACATAACCCCAATCAAACTTTTTTTAAGAGGAAAATATAAGAGAAAAGAAAAGTGACATGAAAATGAGAACCGTCGCTTAAGTTTAAAAGAAAAACAAGATAAAGTCTATCATTATTCTGATTTTGACATCTCTGACATATTGAAGCAATTATTGAAGAATCGGTTGATTGAGTTACCAGAATGCAAACGCCTTGAAGATCTGGGAAAAGTTAACGGTCCTAACTATTGCAAGTATCACCGAGTCATTAGTCATACAGTGGAAAAATACCCTATTGTGAAGGATCTAATCTTCAAGCTAGCTCAGGAAAGAAAGATTGAGCTAGATCTTGATGAAGTCGCCCAGTCAAATTACATTGAAACTGTAGTAAACATGAGCACTCAAACATCTCGACATCAAATTAATGGTCAAGAGGCGAGGTTGATTCAATTTGGTACACTAGAGCCCATAATTGTATGGTTTCAATCTCAAATCTCAAGAAACGTTACAGAAGTTAAAGCCAAGTGGGAAGATGATAAAGAGAAAGTTGGATGGACCCTTATAACTCGCCAGAAGCAACAACATGATGTTAAGAAGAAATCTCTCTAGATCGGGACGAAGCATGGAAAGAATGATGGGCATCAAAAGAAGAATAAAACTACAAAGGATTCAAGAATAAATACTCCTATAGTGGAAGAGAATGAAAACTTTACTCGCCGACGAAACAAGAAACTTTACAAGAATCCCTCCCAAAAGACTTCTTTGATGACATAGAAGATGGAAAATACAAAGTTGTTACATGCAATATTGTCAACGTGATCAACAATGAAAACTCTTCTACAAACGTGATTACAAAGATGCACCAAGTCAAGACAAAAGAAGATAGAGTCAATCAATAGCCTACTACTTTTGTAACATCACGTTATTTTGAGGTAGAATTATTTTTTATTTATTTAATTAAAGTACTTAATTAGTTTAATTCCGGTAATTTAGAATTTAGAAATTTTAACATTTATTTAGTAATTTTAGATTTCAAAGAGTTATTGTGAACTAGGTGCATTAAATATTATTAATATGCCAATTAATAATAATTAATCACTTTCTAGCTTAGATTAATTGTGTTGGTTAATTTGAGAGGATAGTTTATATTTTAAGAGCATGAGGTTTATTTTAAAAACTAGAAAAGACTTGGGGGACTCTTTAGCAATTATTTTTACCTCATGTAAAAATAAGAAGTCATATCATTCATCCTTCATTTGAAACAAAGGAAAAATAGAAAACACAACTTCTCTCTCAATCCCCCATTGCCGCCGCCCACCACAAAGCTCCAAAGGGCGAGTTTTTCTCGTCCCTTCTCCGTTTCACGTGATTTTGGGTGCATTGAATAGATTAGGTCCCGATCTATCTTTGAATCTAACCTTGGAAGAGGCTTAAGGGTAAGATTACTTATTTTTCATTATGCGTTTTTATTTCCTTTTCATCCTTGTTGAGAGATTGAGTTGAAATCTTCAATTCCATTCAATGAAACTTGAAGATTTCAAATCAAAGTGAGGTCTAAGCTTGTTCTTGAGTATTCCTTGGCCTAGACATCAAAGAAATTCACAAAACCCTAGCCTATTGTCTTCCCTCAAAACCGTGTCCACCTTAGAGGAATTACCCTTGCATTTTTTATTTTTTCTTTAAGATTGGGTGGTAAAATCTTGTCCAAATGCCCTAATTTGATTTAACCATTGATAATTACCTACCTAAAATTACCCGAAACGAACCCGGATTGTCCCATAACTCATCTTAAAGCCGAGACACCCAACCTGTTTTGGTAGCTTCGGTCGAGAACTTCAATGAGGGAAATACCTAGCTGTTTTTCGTTCTTTTCGTTTTACTCGTCGTTTGTTACTTGTTTGGTTAAATTAATGTAATTAGGGTATATTTAATTGTAGGTGGTACTTAATTGCTCGCTCGTCGCTCACTTTGGGTTTTCGAATTCAAGCTTATTACAAAAAAGTGAGGATAAATAGAATTTACGGTAAATTTAGGAACTAAGTTCTTGAACAATTTGTTTGTCTCGGGAGTTAAGTTAAACTTGGAATTAAGTGATTTAAGCATGCTATTTATGAATGAATAGGACTTGGGAGTATAGAATTGATATTTGGGAATTTATGGATATTATATATTCTTGGAAGTTAAAGTATGGTTTATCGGGTTAAATGTGGTTATCTTGTGTTCATGGATTTTTTATTTATGATGTTGAGACTTTCTGTTTACTTTGGACTTATTTACTGAGACTGGGTTTTTCCAGCATTTGGGGCCATTGCCATAAGAGTTACTCGATTTCGCAGGATTATGTGATCTATAAAATTATGGGCTTATGAGCCTATATGTTATGATGTTTTTTTATTTATGTGACTCTGTAACGACCCGACTCAAAAAGAGGCTAGGCCGCGAGTACTCTCAGCGGAAGCGTGGAAAACATTAAACTCAAAGTAAAATAGTTGCAATTTAAAAACAAAATACAACGGAAGACAATATTTTACGAAAAAATCCCGAGGGTCCATTTAAAAATTGAGCAACCAAAACCTGTTTTACATGGACTCAGTAGAAAAACAAGAAAGTACATTTCTAAAATAAAGAAAGTTTAAACGACCTCGTGAAAAATTGAAATTATGCTATGAAGAGCTCAAGACACTAACTATACAATTTTACAATTTACATAAGTCATTTCTTATGCATTTAACACCACTCGAGCTCGAGAACGACGTCAACTAGTCCCTTTCCAAGTCCGGCATCCAAGCTCCAACGCATACCAGATTCCTCGTCACGACCTTGAGCGCAACAAACCTGAAAGGTGATATAAAGCACCTTTGAGTTTGATAACTCAGTGGAAATAAAAAGAAAAATAAAGTAAAATTACGTAAGAAATCTATCGTCTGAAAAGAGTCCAAACACTTGAGAATCTCTCATCCCTCTTTCGAGCCTTTTACCTTTGTTAGAGAGTCTAGATCCTATCGTTCATTCCATACCCAAACTGAAGCTCTCACTCTACCGATCTAACCAAACGGTAAACACCTAAATCAACCCCCTACTCCATAATAGGTTAAAACGACAACCGAATCTACCTTTTGAGCCTTAACTAAAACCACTCTTCCTTCCTACTTCCCGCACCGTAGTTTTCCTATCTCAATACTACAAGCCCAAATGTAAGGGCCCGAGTATTTGACGTAGGGTAATTGGAAATTCCATTTTATTGGTATATTTTAATTAGTGATTTAAAGTGTGGAAAATTAGTTTCTATGTGTATTTTAGTTAATTAGAAATTAACCATAATTAATTTAACTATGGGTGGAGAGTTTAGTAAAAAGGGGAATATTTAACTATAGTTAAATTTATGAAAATGACTTGTTAGCAAAAGGAAATAGGAAAAAGGATTTAAAGTAAAATTTGGAGGTGGAAGGAGTTGGAAAATTTGGAGGTGGAGGGGGGCTTTGAGCAATTAGATTTAAGTTTTTTTTTTTTTAATTTTTAAAATTAGAAAGTTTATGAAGGGAAATTAAGAGAAGAGAAAAAAAAAAAGGGAATTTCTCTCATTCTTCTTCTTCCCCACCGTCAACCCCCTCCCCCCTTTTCTCTCAAATGGTGATTTTTCTTCCTCCTTCAATCTTCATGAAACTTGGGTGAATCAAGTTGGGTTTTGGTTGATTTATGAAAGAATCATCATTCTAGGAAGGTTCCAACAAGAATCATTTGCTTCCAATAAGATTCAAGGTAAAATTTCAAATATTGAATTCAAGTTTCTAGGTTTTTCTTTCATGGAGGTTGTAGGTTGTTCTTGGTGGCTGTTTTAAATCACTTGGAAGTTGTTTTTCTTTTATTTCAAATTCTAGAATTTTAGTTTCAATTAATGATTATGAACCTTAAGATTAATTATCTTAAAGCTCTCTTGAGATTGGAAGCCATGGATGAACACCAAGCTTTCAAACCTCCATTAATGGCAATTTCCCAAGCTTCTAGCTTTTTTAATTTTTTTGAGTTTTCTTGACTTTTATTTAACAACTCTTAATTCTGGAATATATGAGTGCCTAATTATGTATTTGACACATGAAAAACAACTTGGAAGAGCAAAGGAAAGAATTCTTGAAAATTCTCAAATTTGGCCAAAATACTAGTTTCAAAGTTAGCTAGTTTTTTTGTTTTTCTTGGTTAATTTTGAAGGGTTATCAATTCTGGAAATTTTAGGTGATTATATGTATATATTATACATGAAAAACACATTATACAATCAAACCAATGATTTTTGATAATTTTCCTCATTGGCCGAAAATTACACCTCAAAATGGCTAGTTTTGAGACTTTTTCCGTTAATCGGGTTTGAGGATGTATTTGAATGTGTTGGGCTGAGGTGAATGTATTATTTATATATATAAATATGTTTGGAATGGTTGATGTAGGATAAAGGCAAGCACAAGCGAAGTGGGAGACTATTTGTGAAGGTGACAACATAAAGAATCGGATCGGTGACGGCGATGTGGTTTGCGATTGTTAGAGAGATGATGTGGGATTGGAAATGTTTATGGATGTTTGGAAACACTTTGGTGTATGATTTGAATGAGAAATAGAGTTGTGAAAGGAATGAGAGACGAGATCCAAGCTTGACTCGTTCCTAAGAGCTGGAAGAGCGGTTTTGCTTAGACTAATTTGCCTTTATATACAACTTGAGATACTTTGATATGCCTACTTGCTTTCATATATCTAAATTAAGATAGATTGACATGTTTACTTGTTTTACTCGCTTTTTCAAGTCATAGATCGAGTCATATACTGAATTGGGATTTATGTTACTCATGCTCGATATGTTTTAGATTATTGCTTGACGAGTAAAGTATAACGAAATGCCACGACATCATGCTTGAAGTTTGATATACTTTTGTGCACTTTGAAAGTGTCGAATGATAGAATGAATTATATGCTAATTGAGAACTCCTCTTACTTGTTTAAATGATATTTCCATTGACAATGGTAAAGAAAGCATGATTAGTGCATTCCATATCATCTCACTTCATTAATGCATTCCATGGTTGTGAATGGTTTGATGTTTATGGAATGTGAATAGTAAAGGAGAAAAGTAAGAGGAAGTGATGGAAAGTGGGAGTTGATCTTGGTCGATATTAAGAGAGCCTTGACGAGCTAGTTAGCTCGAGTCAATATGACTTTTTATAATTATTCGCTTACACGAGCATGTTTACTTGTTGATATTTACACTCTTAGTCCATGATTGAGTCATATGCTGGATTGGGGCTATTTTCAATAAATACTCTACATGTATTGTTTATGCTTAGTGAATAGCAAGTGAATGAGTTGTTAAGGCTTAATATGTGAAACATGATTTACTTGTGTTAGGTGGGATTGAGCAAGTTGTGTGTTACGATTGAGTCATATACAGCCTGGAGGAATTGCCTATTTGAGCTTGTTAAGCCGAGATTACTTCTCATAATGAATATTGAAAGAAAGCATGATTGTGCCATTTCATCCATAACACTTCATTCATACATTTCATATGATCGATATGTGGCCATGGGGTTGTAACCCGTGTAACGGTGTGTGGGTGTTGGACGTTACACGTGGTTACCGTGGCGGAGATGTGATTAACCCGTGTAACGGTGTGTGGGTATTGGACGTTACACGTGGTTACCGTGGTGGTGATGTTGTGGAGCTCCGGAGTGCTATGTGATGAATGGCTCGGATGCTAGTGGTTATTGAGATAACCTGAGGTTGTGAAATGAGCTTCGGCTCGGATGATGTAAAATGAGCTGCGGCTCAAGTGAGATATGTGGCAAATCATGACTTACGCGTAGTGAGACCCGGGTAGTAAGTAAGGAACCAAATGATGGTTGGAAGGAAAAGGAGAAAAAAAAAGTGGAAGTGGCTTATGCATTGTTGTTTGGTAAAACCTTAAACTTGATAGTTGATTACTTGCATAAGCCTTCATGTTATGTGTTGAGCATATTTATTCATCATTTATGCATTCATGTTTTGTTGTCTCTTTTGCTTTGATTGTGTGTAATGAGAAATGGATGCGTAGTGGTGAATGAAAGAGACGTAGAAGTATGGGAATGGAATAAGGTGTTCTTTGAGACTTGATGTAGAGGCAGAGAGTTTAATACTTTAAAGGCATGGCTCATGTACTGATTAATGATTGTATATGTATAGAGCGTAGTGAGACGTCGAGTTTAGTGATGGAAAGGTTTGTGGACTAAGAGGAAATGGTAGATGTGATATATGAAATTTGTACCAACTAGCCGATAGTGCATGTTTGAAAGGTTTACGGTTTGATCATGTTATCTATCTACTTTGCAATACTCTATAATTTGTACTCATATACATATGTTTGTGTTTGTTCATCATGTTGTGAACATCCGCATCACCGTTCATATTCTTTTGTTTTCACTGAGTGTCATGCTCAAAGGTGCTTTATATCACCTTTCAAGTTCCAGACGAGGGCGGGTACGAGGTGCGGCAGGTGGTGCTCGTTGATGCATCGAGATGAAGCTTTTAGGATTAGGCCTTCGGTAGTGCGAGCCGCGTTTTCTGGGAGTGTAGTTGTCTTATTTTGGGTTGTGTCTTCTTTTGTTTTAGGGTCGAGATTTAAAGTCAAAGTGTGTACATTACATTTGTATAACAGTTTTAACTCGGTGCACCAAACTTTATTTTGTTTTGAAATTTATGCGATACTGTGAACCGGCCGACAAGCCGATGATTTTGACAAACAGGTTTTATTTTGTATGTGAGTTTTGGAATTTACGAATACTACATGCCGAAATTTTTAAGAATTTACTTAGTCAGTTGTTTTAAACTTTATGTTCTTCGCTTCCGTATGCGTACTCGCGTCCTGAGCTTCTAGAGTAAGCCGGGTCGTCACACCAAATCAATCCTAGGTATACGCTAACTCAACTCACGTACTATGCTCTTTCCCAAACCTAAAGACTAACAATCATTGAATTTTCGTCTACACCTCGCGTATCACAACGCAATAGTCACCGTACTTTCTTTGTCACCCTGCGTATCACAACGCTATAGTCACCCGTTTCACATGAGTAGCAAATCACATGCTTTCATCATCGGTAGCAAATTACATGCTTTCATCATCAGTAGCAAATTACATGCTTTCATCGGTAGCAAATCTCATGCTTTCAAGAGCGTTGCTCATACCACCACGGCAACCACATGTAACGTCTTACTCCTCCCACCATTACATGGGTTACAACCGCATGGCGCTCAAACACATGAATGAAAATGTTAATGAGTCATGAAATGAATGTATGCCATATAAACTATGCTTAAACAATGCCCATTCTATAACTCAATCAAACAGGAAAAATGTTAGTTACGTAATCACTTCAACCCAACCAACAAGGATAATAAAAAGACGCATTAGCCATTTGTTCACTCTTCCACTTACCATGTTATTAATCATAAAAACGTCACATAGTCTCGTTCAAGAATCAAAATTAAAGTATGAACACAAGGTATTCAATCGTTATCTAGTTTCTCCTAAACCGTTACGTTTCTAGCTCGGTTGTTCTCCTTTCTCTCGATACCGCTACTTTACTCTAACCTCACTAGGTACTAAGGATCACCACCAGCCTTTTAAGACAATGAGAAGCTCCAAACTACCCTTTGGCAACAACCGCATTCCATACCTCACACCAATTACAAATCAACCCATTTTATTCTTCCTTCGCTAGTTAGCTTTTAAGTCCCGGCTCGAGTTTTCTTTCCCTACAATCACTATCCATAAATAAACTTCAAATATTCTTATTATATCATACAAAATTTAGTAAGAACAGTTAATTAACTCTAGAACCCAGTTTGAACCAAAAGTCTCAAAACTAGCTAAAAGGAAAAGTGGTGATTTTGGTCTCTTGGGTGCTTTTTGAGAAATCATTGATTGGAGTCCCTAACTTATTTTTCTTATGTAAAATATGTATTTAGGCACCCAAATATACCAGAATTGTAAGATGTTAAGAGAAAGCCAACAAAACTCCAAAATTAAGAAAACTAGTGAGCTTCAAAGGAACAACATTGGAGGTTTAAGCTTGAGTTTCATCCATGGCTTCCTATGTTTGGTTTTAATCTTACCTTTCGGATTACTAGTCTTTACCATAAGCTTAAAATTCTAAGGATTTCCTTTCCCAATTACAACTTATAAGTCTTATGATCTTGTCTCATAACCATGTTATTCTAGCAAGATAAACATCTAATCTTGTCTCCACTTAACCCACTCTTGTTTTACTCACTTAACCCGCTATTGTTTTACTCTTCATACCCAAGTTTAAACACTACCACACTTATCAGTTCATCAAATAAAATCAAACATAAATATACTTTTATCCCTTTTTATTCCCACCTTGCTACAATGCAATTTGCTTGCATAACTTGTAGTTGTTTGATCTCTTACCTGCACAAAACAACATTTATATACAACACCTTATTTACCATTCATTAAACATTTATAACATATTAAACAACATCCCGGGACCCCAAAACAGCCCCACAACCCGAGCCTACAAAACAGCCCCTATAATCAATCAAAAATAGTGAGCATATTTGGCTAAGTGATGTAATTCAAAGTGTATGTTTCAAATTTATTCTCAAGCTTGATCTTGAGGTTAATTCCTTCATTAAAAAGTTTAAGCTATTTTAAATATGAAAGGAACAAATAACTATTTTACTATCTAAATTGGTAAAGTTTAAACATGAACATCCATGGAGGTTTTACAAATTTTCAAGAAAATAATTTATGTCTTTTTTTTTTTTTTTTTAATTTATGTCTTTAATTAAATCACTTTTCAATTCAAAAGAAATCCATAACCCATAACTTTAAGTTTTGTTTAGAAAAGATTTTTGTTATAAGAAATAACATACTCTTTCTTTAAATTTAATATCCACCAACTCAAAACTACTCATATTCTCAAAAACCCCAATTTAGAAAACTCTAGGTTTTAGAAAAACTTACTTTTCTTCTTGTTTCCTTCAGGACACTTGCTCCAATCTTCCTAGAACGTAAAACCCTTCATTTATCCTCTATTTTCGAGTTGATTTCAAGCTAAAGGAAGCAAAAATTGAAAGAAAAATCGTCCCCTCCCTCACAGCAGCTGTTCGGTCAAAAAGGGTATGGAGGAAGGGATTTTCAGCTTTTATTTTCCTTTTTGTTTTGTAAAAATAAAAGGAAAAGAAGATGGTATAAATATATATTGAAACCCAACTTGCTTTAGAATCAAAAAACCCACAAAACCACTTCTTTTCCCTTGAGTTGTTGCTACCGTGTGAAAAGAAAAAGAAGAAGACAACCAACATGGGTTGGCCTAGTGGTCAAGGGGTTGCTTTCCAACCTTGAGGTCTTGGGTTCAAATCATGTTGGCCACCTACCTAGGATTTATCCTATGATTGAACTAACGCCAAGTGTTGTAGGGTCATGAGGTTGTCCCGTGAGATTAGTAGTGATGCGCGAAAGCTGGCCCGGACACTCACGGTATCAAAAAAAAAAAAAAAAGAAGACAAGCAGTTTTATTCCTTTTATTTTAATTTGAAGTTTAAGAAAAGAATTTGTCTTAAATACCTTTTTAGTTATTTGCAAATTGACCCACTTAATTTTAAATAGAAGGTAGAGTGCCCCATGTCTAACAAACTTGTTCTCTTATTTAATTTTATACAAAATTCTACCCAACAACTTAACCTCCATTAGTTAATTTAACCAAATTTCAATTAATACATTAACCATGTTTAGTTTGTAACCAAAGCACAGTTAATCATTTTGACCAAGCTTAAACAACTTAAAACTATTATTTAACTTCATTAAATTACAAATAATTATTTCTCCGATTTTCACAAATTAAAATAAATGAATTTAACTATTTTAATTATTTTTCCAAAACCCGGGTCGTCACAGACTCTGTTGAGTTATTCTGAAATTGGGTCTCTTTTTATATTTCTCTATTCAAATTTTTTATTCTTTATTATCACACATGTTTGCATGGAGAAATAATGAGGTAATGCATAGACTGCATGAGCTTGCATTTTTTGGTATTATTCGTTGTTCGACTATATATGTATCATGAGGAATGCATGACTGTGTGAGTTTGCATGAACGGGGGAGATGAATAATGAGATAATGTTTAGTTGTGTGAGCTTGCATTATTTGGTATTGTTCATGATTGCTATGATACATATATATTGTAGACTGCTTAGACTGCGTGAGCTTTGCATGTCATTGGTGAGATAACGGGATCATTTGACTTTATTCACTGGGAAGGTTCTCGTTAAGAATGTAAATACTACGTGAGCTTTGCTTGGTTCTTGTTAAAAATGTAAAGATTGCGTGAGATTTGCATGATATTGGGTGAGATAATGAGATAATGCATAGACTGCGTGTGCTTGAAATATCTGTCATTATTCACATGTTCTTGTTATGATTCATTGTGGAGACTGCGTGAGCTTGACTTGCATTCGTTGTATTCTTGAAAGATTTAACACATGATTACGTGTTATGGTTATTACGAGCTTGAGAGACTTGATTACTTGTATAGTTCCTTATTCTTGGGAGATTTGCATGATTTTGCATTTGAAAGTATGTTGGGTAGTCAAGAGTTAGTAGGATTCATTGGACACAAATCCGGATCAGATTTGGGATCTAAAGTTACTTTATTTTCAATTTATCTTCACTGGGTCTCCCGCTCATGATATTACACTTTTAGGTACGAGACGAGATCGCGGTCGTGGCCGTGGAGCTGGTGCGGCATGCCTCTAGGATTGATGATGATGGATGGACTTGAGTCGGTTTTAGTCCATGACTTATAATGTCATTTACTTGTTTGATTTTGGGTTGTTAAGTTCTCTTGAGCAAAATTACTTATGTTTATTTGTTTCTATGGATTTCTGGATTCACAAATCTATTTCCTTGTGGGTTTGAGACTTTATGAAAAAGGGAAGCGCTTCCCATATTTGAATGATTGAAGGATTTTGGATGGTATTTTGAAATGATAAAGGATGATATTCCCGATTACATGTTTTAAATTATTATTTCAAGTCTTCCGCTTGCGTTATTTAATTATTTTCATTTTAAAGAGTCGGGTCTTTACAACTTTCGAACAAATTACACTTCCAGCTTCCCACAAATCCGTCTTTCAAAGATTCAGCGTAGCTACAACAGAGAAAGGGGATCAACATCAAACTTCAGCTTCTTCTCACTCTTCGGTCTTCCAAAGGTTAAGCGTATCCATATCAAGGAAGAAAAATCAAGTTCAAACTTCTGTTCTTTATTGTCTCAAAGTATCAAGCGATCAACACCAAGGTAAATCGAACATTTGGAAGAAAATATTGTTCATGGAATAAAATGATGAAAAAAAACAAAAGTATTGTCCCTTCACGAATGAAGAGAAAATCTTTTCTTCTCATAAGTACAGCAGGCTCTTTGAAAGTGAAGCAACAGTTGTCATTTCCACCAATCCAACATAAGAAAAATTTGACCAAGTACATGAAGAAGACAATGTCAACTACCCCACAAAAGGGAAATTTCTCCTTCAACTTTAAGCTTGAAATGTAAGCTCCATGTCATAAGAGCCTAAACTGCATGATACTCCTGGCCCGCATGAGTTTAAAATGTGAACGTCCCACAAAAAAATATTGTTGCTATCGAACTACATTATGACTTGATCCCTATGCATATAAAGGGTACGTGGGCAGCTTAAAATAAAATTTAAGTTCAGTCCAAGTAAATAAAAAAAAAAATCAAAATCCTTACCTCGTCATCTTTCTCAAGAATATCACGATAAGTTCAAATAATGGAATGTTGTGAGTACATCATTGGTAGGAGAGACTCCACAAGGATCAATCGTTAAGATTGTTGAGTTGGTGACCATTATCACTACAAAGGAAGGTGACCACCGCCTAAAAATTGGAGCATGTTGTCATCACTGCAAGAGAAGACATCAACTGCATAGAGACGAGGTTGACCATGTTGGGATTGAGGCCTCTATAAAAGAGTTCTCAAGCAAAAATCCCAACGATCTTTCCTTGCAGTATAATATTATTCTAAAAGTAATGCATAAACAGAAAATTAATCCTTATAGATATGTGTTTGGCTCTTTCTTGTCGTTTTTAGTTACAATCCTGTGACCACCAAAAAGTTCTTCCTCACTAAGCACAAAAGAGAATCGGTGCGTGGGCACTATCCTCTTTGGAAAAAAGAAGAAGGAAGAAAAACTTTCTTCCCTATACCCCAAGGGGGCGGCAGCGACAGAGAGAGTGAGGAGAGAAAATTTTCTGAGTCTTTTCTTTTGCTCTCGTAGTTGTATGTTTTGGGGTCACCTCAAGGTTCCATTTATAGGAAAACTAAGGCCTCAGAAAATCTTTTGAATATCTTTTAATTATCAAATAATTAAATAAAGATATTATAAAATATATTTTGAATAATTAAGATATAATATCTTATTCCATAATAAGATATTCTCATATCACAATTTAAATTAATCCTTATTAATTTAAATTAATTATCTCATATCTTACTCATTTAAAATAATCATATTAATTTAAATTAAGATATTTCATATATTTTAAATAAAATAAAATTCAAATACTTGGTTAAAAATTAACTAAAGTGGTGTGTGACCCTACCCATGGGTCACACGCCCACATCATCATCACCATGATAATATTAGGCATTTTATTTTTATTTTTAATTTAATAGAACAATTCCATTAAATATTTAAATAAATAAAACTCCTTTTATTTATTTAATTCCTTTTTAATTTGACTACCTCACATTAAATATTTAAACAAACTCCTCTATTTAAATCCTAATTAATTTTGTACAGCTATAAAATTAATTTAATTAAATAGACACCTCTATTTAATCTCTCTATTAAAATAATTAAATAGACTCTTCTATTTAATAAATAATTAAATAGACTCCTCTATTTAATTTCATATAATCAATCAAATAGATTCCTCTATTTGTATTTGCCTTGCATAAGATTTAAGGTAGAAACCCCAGCAGACCACAGCATGGAGACGGGGCAGAGAGGTTGACCACTATATGGAAACGGGAAAGATGACCACCGCCCTAGAACTATTGAAGAGTGTCATCATTGTAAAGCGAAGGTGACCACCGCCTTGGAACTATTGGGGAGTGTCGTCACTGTACAAAGCAAAGGTAACAATAATATGTATATGCAATGCAACAAAGATATGTGTTCAAAACAAAAGTCAAAGTCACAGTCAAAGTCAAAGTAAAAAAATGAAATTTAAAAAAAAAAAGCTAAATAATGACATTATCAGACCTGATGATGACTCAATGTCGGCGTCAGCAAAATACTTGGGCTGGGCTGACTAGGCTTCTGGACAGCTTCCTATCTTTCTTGGCAGCAAAGTAGAGAAAATATGGGCAGAGATTTTTATAGGAAAATCCACCAAAAAACTTGTCGGATTTCGTCGGATACTTCACCAATTAGTTAGAGAAAATTTAAAGCGAAGAAAGAATGAATAATTTAAGACCTCTAAGACTCTATTTATAGAGATTTTGGGAAAATAATTCATGTTTATCTCTTTATCTTTTTATTTCTAAATTAAAGATATACTCTAGTTAGTTTTAAATTCATAACTTTTTATTTCGGACTCAGAATTCAAATCCGCAAATTGCGTTGGAATCATAACGACGAGATGATTTCACCAGAATATTTAAATTTTGAATTTCATGAATTTCAAAAATAGATAAATTACCAATATGCCTCTCATCTCAAACTCAGGATTTTTTTTAACTTCTATTTTTAAGGGCTATATTTTCAAGATTCACCCACGATCAAACTCGTGTATAAATCTTGAAAAGGGGCATTTGTTTTGAAGAAGAAAATTCGACAAAATACAAATTACCACGTAATAATTCAAACCAATGATAAAATTACATGTCATTAAATAGAGATCAATCCAAATTCGACACATGTCTCTAATTAAACTAAAAGACATTAAATTGACAAATCAAATAACGCCATGTGTCTTTTTCTTAGCCATTGGTTGACATAAATCAACCTTATGAAAATATGTCACGTGGCAATTGGAGGTCCACAGAAAACTCTATAAATAGAGTAGACCATTCATTCATTAGGGGGGAAGAACGAAGAAGATTCAGAGAAAAGACTGAAGACTTTGAACAACAAAAATCTTGAAATCGAGATTAAAGACTTTGACGATCAAAGACTTGAAGACAAAAGACTGAAGATTTTGAAGATCAAAGACCTCGAAAGATCGAAGACCTCGAAATCGAGATTAAAGAATTTGGCAATCGAAGACTTCAAAGACTTCTTGAAGATTTCCTCAAGACTGAAGATCGAAGACTCTAAACGTTGACGACTTTGAAGATTGAAGACTTTAAAGACTCTCTGATGACCATCGTGAAGATAAATTGTTGAAGACTAAAATCTCACAAAAATCAAAAACTTTAGTGTTCAAGCTTCAAGACCACAACAAATCAATCGATTCTTCACAAGCTCAAAAGCCGAAGATTCATCTCATCGGTCTGAGAAATACGTCGACCGGCCCTCGCATTGAAGTTTATATTTTAGAGAAAGAATTAGAGGATCAATTCATTAGAAATGGTAACGCTCAATTCATATCAATACAAATATATTTTATTCCGCATTTTTAATTCCTTTCCATAGAAATTCATGTGTGAACCAATACAATTAACACAAGGTATAAGTGTAATACAGATTCAATGGCATATAAAAAAACAACGTGACAAATGGTGAGTCCAAAAATGAAAGTTTTGAATATAAAAAGAATATGAATACATATTTACAACTAAACATCCACTCAAATTTTTAGGGAATTGAAAAAAGGGATTGAAATCAAATAAAAAAAAACGATTTTTAGTAGAAGCGGATAAAAAGAAAGGGAATAAAAATTAAAAAAAAATTCTAGTAAGATATGGTTTTACAAAAGAAACCTCTGACATTAAATCCTTAATATATAAAAGTGGTGATAATTAAGAAACTTCTTTGGACTACTATACCCCTTTTAAAATCTTAATATTACTAACATGTCATTATATATACCCTTTTAAAACTTTCAAATTATTAAAAATGCCATTATTATTTATACTCCACTATCTATTAAATGACTATTTATATTTTTAATAAAATATTTCTCTTTTTTTATAAATAAAATATTTCTCTTCATTGAATAAAAAATTGTCAATTTTATTAAATAAATTCCTTGGGATTTTTTTATTGTTTTCACAACATCAAATTATAAAGGGTAAACTGCAAATAACACCCCGGTGGTTTCGGTCAAATTCATGAAAAGTCCTTGTAGTTTAAAAATGGCAAATCACACCCCCGTACCTCCAAATTATATCAATATGACCCCTACCCTTTAATGGTGTAAATTTTCTTTAAGCCATAACTTTTTCGTTTGAACTCCGATTTTGATGATTCAAGATGTTTTGGAATCTTCTTTTTGGGCTCTGCGTCATGGTTATCTCAAACATTCAAAATTTTCAATAAATAACAGAGTTTTATTATCGTCAAAATATTTGGTATGATTACAGTAATTAACCCCGATGTTTACTGATGATTTAGAAGTTTTCAAGTGACCATAAAGTAGAGCCCGGAATGAGGATTCCAAAACATCTTGAATCATCACAATCACAATTCAAACGAAAAAGTTATGGCTAAAAGAAAATTTACACCATTGAAAGGGAGGGGTCATATTGACATAATTTAGAAGTACGGGGGTGTGATTTGCCATTTTTAAAGTACACGGACTTTTCATGATTTTGACCGAAACCATAAGGGTGTTATTTGCATTTTACCCAATTATAAAATAATTGAAAAAACAAGTACAACATATGAAAATGAATGTGATATTAAAATGAATTTATTGTTTAGATTTATCACCAATTTATGAAAAATAAATTATATTTAAGTATTCAAATATTAAATGATTTAATAAAGGTGACCGTACTTTAATTTTAAAAAATATTAAAAAAAAAACTTAAATTGTTTAAAAAAAACAGTTAAGATTAAAAAAAACAACCACAACAAAATATAATTTATTGAATTAGTAATGGTATAATATTTTATAATATTTAAATAAATTTAATTTTTTTTAATTAAAAATATTTAAAAGTTTAAAAATCGAAGAGAAAAAAATATATAATTTCTTAAATTTTAATTAAAATTAGAAATAAATAATCTATAAATGCAAAAATTAACTAACATATGTATATAGAACAAACAATTTATTTTTTATTTGGTCGTATAAATTTTAAAAATAAAGATGTTAAAAAAATCGTCTTATATAAAAACGCATATAATTATGTAGATTAGTAAACTATACAATAATTTAAATATTAAATAGAACATAATAATATGTTAATAAAATCATTTCGAAAAAGATTTATAAACCATAGAAAAATCAAATAAAAAATATTTTGATCTTTTCAAAATATTTCTATGTTAGAAAAAATACACCAGTATGGTTTCTCACCACATTTTAACTGATTTATTTAGAAAAAGGTAATTTGAAGATGGTTGGAATTATCAGGGTATGTGTAAGATTAGACTTTTATTCCTATTGTGTATTCTTATGTGTTTTTGTTGTTTTTTTTTTAATTTATGTAATTTCTAATCGAATTTGTGGTTTTTTTGTAGATGTTTTACTTTATTGATATTTCCTCCCGAATCTATTGGCATAATTTCTATCCAATAATTATTTTTATGTAATGTTTTTAATAATAATTTTTCTTTTAGATGTTTTACAAAGTTGATATTTAAGTTTGATTCTTATCATTGCACGATCATCATTATTACTACACAAGTTGTATTCTTTTGGATGTTTGTAGTTGATATCTTTGGTTGGCTCGAGCTCTAGGTACGATATTTACCCTGTTCATTTTATATATATTAATTTTCTTCTTAAATTTATGTGATTCAATTATTTTAGGATGTTTATAAAATTTAAATTTCTTCTTGGATAATTAAATACTCAGATGTGTGTTTAGTAATATTGATTATAATTTTCAATGCAGTTTTTACAATGAATGCTTTCTCAAGATTTTCACTCACGATGGAAGACTAGAGTTATAGAACTTTATATCTACAATAATTGATTTTGCATTTTTTTCTTCTAATAAAGCAACAGTGATTCTAATATTTTCTAATTTTGTTTTCATAATAATAATTCATTTTATTTTATTTTATGTGCTAGAATTGTAAAAGCTTTAAAAATAAAATGATTATAAAAAAAATACATTTTAAGGTACAAATAACGTAAAACTAATTTTTTTGTAGTAACTATCAACATCCAATTTAATAATCAAATATCGTATTAAAAAAAAAATACAAAATCGAAAGAAGTTTAAAGGTCACAATATGTATGATATATATCAATATGTTTTTTTAAATAATGTCTACTCAAATATTGAAAATGTTACATTTTCTTATTTTGGTTCATATTTTAAGTTAGTCAATTATAATAAAGATAATTTTGTGACCACATAAAATTATAATATTAAAAATGTGTTAAATTTTAAAAATAATATCTAATAGATAATTTACTTTACTAAAAAAAACTAATGAAATTGCGAAATTAAAAAAAACATTTATTTAATATATAAAAAGTTATAAATTTAAATTATTTATACAATTTTAGTTAATTATTATAATTGATAAATACATTTTATTATAAAGTAAAATTATACGTGGATCGCACGTGCTAGAATTCTAGTATGGATAAAACAGACTAATACAAATACAATCACCACCGTATGTGGCTGTAATTTGACAAAAATATAATTAATAGGTACATGCCATTATTTTATTTTTGTGAATATCAACTCCGATATGGTCGGGAGTGTAATTAACTGTTTTTTTTTTTTGCTACTAATAAAAAAATCATGCACGTATTTTAACCCTTTTTTTAAAAAAAAAATCTTCGAGGGTGGTTTTTTTTTATTCTCCTTTAGTTTGTATAATGTAATTAATGTGATAAGTTGGTGAGCAAGATAAGATAAACACAACCTCAAAAGTAAACATTTTATTAATAAAGATTCATATGCTCAAAAAAAATTATTAAGGATTCATACTGGCAAGTGGCAAGTAAATGGTTTGCCACTACTAAAACAGGTCTCAAATACTAATTTTAATTATTTTTTTAGGTTTTTTTTTATAATAAAAAAAAAAAGAAAGGTAAAAAGATAATCTTCTCTTGCATAGTGGCCTGCCATAAATGTTGAGACAATTGGAATCCAAACCAGATAGATATTAATAATAATATTTTAATAATATATTTTTTTAATTTGACAAAATCACAAAATTCTCTAAATGAGGCTTTGAACACATGAATGCACATGCACTAACTCTCTAACCCAAAACATACCCCATAACATAACACTGTTTATGGAATGTTTAACACAGATTTCAAGCTGTTTTATAGAGAGATTTTTTGTGACACTTTATAGACGGCTCTACGTGATGTCACGTAAAAAAAAATCTATTATTTCTATATTTATTCGTTATTTAATATATGAGATGGTAAATATTACATCTAATTTAGGTGACGAGACTCAAACTTTTGATCTTATAAAATAGAGTATTGATTTCAAACTAATTAAGTTATACTCATGTTGATAAATTGTTTGAGATGTTGATGAAAGGGATAGGAAAAAAACGTAAATAACTGATGAGTCATTCTAAATGAAATCATACATAACAGTTTTTTAATTTTTGGGATAATGGAACCGGTTTTTATTGTAAAAAAAATAAATAGTTTAATTATGATTTTAATGGGATCATGATAAGTTAATTAGTATAGGTTTAGTTATGAGTTATTATTAAATATTAGTTTATTTTAATGTATTTAATAAGTTTAATTTTAGAATAATAGTTTTTATTAATTTTAGGTTAGGTTAGTTAGTTTGTGTTGTAATGTTATTGTTCGCACAGAGATTTCAATGTAGTGAAATAAATGCAGAATAAATGATTTGGATTGATTAACTCGAGGGTCAATCGACGTATTCTCGGATCAAAGGATTGTTGGTTGAAATCTTCTATCTTTGATCATTTATTCTGATCTTCAAAGAATTTATCTCTGAATAATCTTTCAAGTAGTCTTAGATTTTTGTATTCTTCTAGTTGTCTTCGATCTTCGGGATTTTCAATCTTCGAATTCTTCAGAGTCTTCAATCTTCGAATTCTTTAGATTGTCTTGGATCTTCGTGTTCTTCGAATCATCTTGGGTGTTTAGAGTCTTCGAGATTATCTTGGATCGTCAGAGCCTTCGAGATTGTCTTGGATCTTCGTGTTCTTCGAATCATCTTGAGTGTTCAGAGTCTTCGAGAGTATCTTGGATCGTCAGAGCCTTCGAGATTGTCTTGGATCTTCGTGTTCTTCGAATCGTCTTGGATGTTTAGAGTCTTCAAGATTATATTGGATCGTCAGAGCCTTCGAGATCTTCGGTCTTTTTCCTCTCCAGAAGTTGTTGTCCCTGAATTATGAATGGCCTACTCTATTTATAGAGTTTTCAATGGGTCTTTTGGTGGGTTGGGTTTAATTTGATAATGGGTCTGAGTGCCACATGGCATAACTTGGTTGGGCAAGCTTATATTATCAAATGACTATTGAAATAGACACGTGACGTTATCCTGTTTGACGATTTTGTGTCTTTTATTTTAAAATAAGGACACATGCCAAATTACGATTGGTCTATATTTAATGATGTGTAAAATTATCATAATTTAGATAATTACGTGGCGAATTGTAATTGGTTGAATTTTCTCCTTCTACAGTTATATAAAGCCATCTCTAGGTCTTATTTGATCTTATCTTTTATCCAATCAAATATTACAGTGAGAGAGTTTTCTCCTCCTTTTAAGGATGTTTTTCCCCTATATTTTTTAGATGGATTTCCCTTCAAGCATGGACTTGTTTGTTTGAGGTCGTGGATTCGGCCTCACGCTACATCATATTTCAAATAGTATATGAATTTTAAAGTATATTTAATATATACAAATTCTTTAAACAAAAACAGTAAGTAAAACTAGATAAATTTTTTTGGGTAACAAAATTTGTGTAATATTTATAAATATAGCAAAACTAAAATAATTTCTATCATAAAAAATGACAACATTAAAATATATTTTATTACGAGAAATCTTAAGTTTATAATCGTTTCACTTTCGATTTAATAAATATATCCCAGGTAGCTAGACAGGGGTAGATCTACATTGGGGCAAGTCCCCCCCTCGATTTGTCGATAAATGTATATTAGTTTTAAATTACAACAAATTGTGTACTTTAATATTAAATAAATACATAAACAAGTTTGGTTCGTTGGCTGAGGCAAAGTTTTTGAAAGCCTACCATCCAAGTCTGATTTCTGGCACGCGCACACTTGTAGAATATCATGAATGTTTTTGAAAAATTAGGAAAATCGACATCTTAAAAACCAATCTAAGGTTTATTGACCATCCCCTCACTATTTTTATGTTAGAGACCTTATGCATATGTCATTGCACTATGAAAAGATAAAAATATTTTTGTCTATCTTCACCTCCTTCTCACATCTTTTTACCTTACTCAAGTTCGAAACTCTAACTCCTCCAACTATCTCCTCCTAACATAAAGGTTGTGATGGCGTAGGCGATACTCCATCCAACCAAAGTAGGGTGATTTGTGAACGATTTGCGATTTGTGAATCCTTAACAGCGAGTTGCGAATAGTTCTTGAGTAATTTTACGAGTTTGAGTTGTGATTTTGCGAGTATCTTTCATGATTTTGCAAGTACTAATAACTCTATAAATTAGAGTTATTTGGTCCTATTTTAATGCTTATTTTATAAATATTGGATTGAAGTTTGCTCATAATGTGAACACTTTGAACTCATTTTACATTATTCTTTAATTAAGCTTACTTTGAGAAAATATGAGTCTTTTTAGCACTTTAAAGAATAGTTGGAAGTGTTTTAGGCTTTCGTTATTTTAATCCTACTATTTTGAGTGAAAGAAAGTGTTTGATAAGTTGCTAATTTCATGTAGGAGAAAGGAAGAAAAGTGCAGTTTTTGGCAGAATGTTGTAGCAGTGGTGCAGCAAACATAATTTGACAACACAACAAAGTTACGATTTTTGTCCCAAAAATTCAATTATTTGGGCCTGTTTCAGCAGATCCACATGAGATACATTGAGTCTACCATTGGGGTCCAACTTAGGAGCAATTTTTAAAAGAAAAATGAAGGGAGTGATTTACTAAACTAGCGGAATTTGATTTAGTAAACTAATTAACATTTAATTACGGATCTATTAACATCATGCAATTTGTGATAAAACATGTAAATTCATGCTAGTTTTTGGAAAATTAAAACCGATTTACTTACATTGAGTAATAAATGGAGAACTGGTTGGAGGTTTATTTACAGCATCAAATTCTCGGCAACACCGGATTGTGGGATCGAACTTAAGAAGAAATTAGGAAGAAAAAAAAATATTTTTCTTCCCAATTACACTATGGAAATCGGTAATGAGGGGGGAGAAGGAGGAAGAGAGAATTCCAAATTTCTAAGGAATTGAATTGTGTATTTATGAATGACTCAAGCCTTCTATTTATAAAAAAATAGGAATCTTAATGACATTAAGATTAATCCATGAAGATAAATACAAAAAGAAAAAATATTATCTCTTTCCTTTATCTTGAAATTTTGAAAATGCCATAGATAAATAAGATGATAGTTTCTTTTCTTTATTTTATTTATCTTGGGTAAATAAATCTATGTAATTATTTTAGGATATAATTCAAACAATTATCTCTCCCAAAAATACTACAACGGCCGAAATTTTAAAAAGAAATATTTAATAAATCAAATTTATTTAATTAATTATTTTGGGCCAATTTCAATTGGGTTCATTAATCCAATTGGGCTTGAGACTCTCTCTTAAATTAATAACTCCAACTTAATTAATTAATTTATTAATTACTATTTAAATTAAAATAATTTATTTAAATAATTAATAATATTAATATTTTCTCCTGACTAAATATTATCAAATTATATTTAATTATTAATTTCCATTTAAATAATTTTCATTATTTAAATAATTAGTAATAAATATTTTAATTATTAATTTCCATTAAATAAACTCATTATTTAATTAATAATATTTTATTATTAATTAATTAATTTAAATTATTAATTATTAATTTTCATTCAAATAAAATTTATTATTTAAACAATTAATAATTGTCAATTAATTTCAAATTAATAATTACCATTTAAATATACTCAATATTTAAATAATTAATAATATTTCTTTATTAATTTCCTATTTAAATAAACTCATTATTTAAACAATTAATAATGTTTATATTAATTACCGTTTAAATATACTCAATATTTAAACAATTAATATTGTCTATTTAAGTAATTCACTATACTTAAAATTTCCATTTCTTCTACTTGATTTCGCAACTACGATATTTGGGCTAGCATAGGGATCTGATGGACCTATAGATCATGGGTTTAATAATTAGTCAATTAAGTGATTAACTCATAATCAGTTAAATACTTATTATCTAACTATGAATAATTCCACTATAGATTCATAGTTGAACTCCCCTCACTATTGATGAGTTATGTCCATTTAGTTTATCTTTATTTATATCTGTAACATATCCTTCACGTGGAACTCTCATAATTACATGCGAATTAAATTTACCGTTTTACCGCTGTAATTATCGCTTTATCCTTGTGTTCCCGCTGATTCTCCAATGAACTTTATCTTTAGTCGAACTAGATATAATGTACTTCTGTGATCAATAGAAGTCGTGACGTCACTTGTTCATGTCTCGAATCAGTACATCAAGGGAGTTTCCTAAAGTTCCTAAAATGTTTAGGCATCGCACTGATACCGTTAATTTATAGGAAAGTTATGAATTCCAACTCGTGAAAATGCGTTCCCAGCTACTTATCTAGTTATGTTCCCAAAGCAGGAGTGTATTGAGCGTTCTTACAAATCGCTCTCAACCATGTGAATCAAAGAACATAACTCCATAAATAGGAGTCCACATTTCACTCAGGATCAATAGAAGTCGTGACATCACTTGTTCTGTCTCGAATCAGTACATCAAGGGAGTTTCCTAAAGTTCCTAAAATGTTTAGGTATCGCACTGATACCGTTAATTTATAGGAAAGTTATGAATTCCATCTCGTGAAAATGCGTTCCCAGCTACTTATCTAGTTATGTTCCCAAAGCAGAAGTGTATTTAGCGTTCTTACAGATCGCTCTCAACCATGTGAATCAAAGAACATAACTGCATAAATAGGAGTCCACATTTCACTCAGGATCAATAAAAGTCGTGACGTCACTTGTTCATGTCTCGAATCAGTACATCAAGGGAGTTTCCTAAAGTTCCTAAAATGTTTAGGTATCGCACTGATACCGTTAATTTATAGGAAAGTTATGAATTCCATCTCGTGAAAATGCGTTCCCAGCTACTTATCTAGTTATGTTCCTAAAGCAGGAGTGTATTGAGCGTTCTTACAGATCGCTCTCAACCATGTGAATCAAAGAACATAACTGCATAAATAGGAGTCCACATTTCACTCAGGATTGAGATCTATCACGGTTGATAAACTTAGTTTGATATTCGATCATTTCTCGTAAACGGTACTAATGAGAAATTTGATCGAACATCGTGGTCCTGTCTTATATAATCAACATTGCATATGATACTTCCATTTCATGTCTCCCACATGAATGATCAGGATTAGATAATTTATTTATAAATAAAATGCAAAGCTATCAACAGTGTTACCAAGATAAAGTTCCCAAACATTATCCATTTACTGTAGACACTTTTAAGTTACTCATCTCAACTTTAATCTTCTCGTATGACTCACATACTAAGTCGTGATTTCATAAGAGTGGCTTAGGGTTTTTCTATTTGAATGTTAAATATTAATATATTTCCATATATTCCTAATATCGTTAATTGAATCAATCTAGATAATATAAAGAACTTACGTTTATTTATTTAATTTTTTCGAAATAAATTATTATTATTAAATAATTACAAGTTTTAGGACACTATTCCTAACAAAAAAGACCCAAGCCCAAACCCAAAAGAGATTAAAAAGAATGAATTAAAACTTAACCTAGAATAAAAGGAGGCAAAAACGTGAAAAAGAAGGGGAAAGAAGGGGGCTGAAACGTGAAGAGGTTGAGGAGTAGCAGAAACGCAAGGGAGATTTCTTCTTCATTGAGGAATTTCGTTTGCAACTCTTCCTCAATTATTATTCTTGCTTTTAATTATTCTTTCTTCTTCTTCTCCAAACTCCATTGTTAGATTATGTTAGCTTTAGGTTTAATTATGAAGAACACTTTTGTTAATTTAGGTTTTATTATGAACTAATTTTCTTAGGTTGGAATTTATGGATAAACCCTAAGGGGAATTAAACTTCTAGGTTTTATTGAATTCTATTTTTCTTGCTCAATTCAACTGTCCTTGTTAATTTCTAAATTCTTACTTTTTCTTGATCACCATAAGTTAGATAATCAGTTTGATTTTAATTTTGAAAAGGTTAAGATTAAATGGAAAAGACTTGATTGATAAGGGTTAACGATTCTTGAAATTGTTTTTAGTAAATTCATAGACATATATATTTACACCTTAAAGTCTAAGAACTGGAACGTGAAAGCATACTTTTTAATTCGATTTTACCTAGACATAGGAATTAGGTTGAATTGGAATGCTAGAACCATGCTAGGCTTGACGAAGTCACATGAAAAATAGGGTTCCCTTGCTTGAAAATTCATTTCGCTGAAGCAGAATGCTGTATCACTATTGCAACATTGTGAGGTCTAATGCTCTTTAGGGAAATTCTTGATTTTCCAACCGCTTTTCTCTACATAGTTTAATCTCTCGAATATTTTTGCACATTTTAGGAGTAATTTCAACAACTTTAAACCATCCTTATTACGTTATTAAATTTCTCATAATTAATTTAGATTTAAGTCATTCAGATTTGCATATTTTCATAATTTTAGTTACTTAGTCTCATAAATCACATCACTTTCAAAATACGATTGCTTTTTATTTCATTAAATTATTTGTTAAACATAACTTTAAATCACTAATCCTCGTGGGAACGATATCTAACTTATCATTTTATTACTTGTTAGACTGTGTGCACTTGCGTAACACGATTTTACACAACAAGTTTTTGGCGCCGTTGCCGGGGATTAGTTTAGGTTTAATTAGTGTCATAACATTTAGTTTATTTTGTTATTTAAATTTATTTTTTTCCTTTTTCTTTGTAGGATATTAATCTTGTATGAGCGACGATGAGAAACTTACATTGACTCTGTACGATCAAGAGATTGAACGAACAATTCACAAGAGAAAAAAGAAGCAAAATTAGAAGAAATTTGTTCAGAAGGAAGAAATGGAAAATCAGCAGATAGTTGTGCCTGATGAACAGGACACTGTCATTCAGTAATACGTGATACCTAACTCCGGTCCTGTGATTGTTAGGCCAGAAATTGAAGCAAATCACTTTGAGTTAAAACCGGTTATGTTCCAAATGTTGCAAAGTGCGGGACAATTTAATGGAACACTTTATGAGGATCCACATGCTCATTTACAATTATTTGTTCAAGTTAGTGATTCATTCAAAATGAATGGAGTTTCGGAGATGCCCTCAGGTTAGGATTATTCCCTTATTCTTTAAAAGGCCTAGCAAAAGATTGGTTAAATTCATTGTCTCAAGGATCGATAACAAGTTGGGATAATCTGGTGGAAGAGTTTATGGCTCAATATTTCCCTCCTACTAAGAAAAACAAGCTTATGAGCCAAATCACTTTCATTTGAACAAATCTTTGTATGACACTTGGGACCGCTTTAATGAGATGATTATAAAGTGTCCCAATCATGAAATCCCGTATAAGATCCAAATGTAAATTTTCTATAATAGATTGTGTTCTCACACTAGGGTGTGGATTCATCATCAGGAGGAGCATACTTTCTAAAACTTACAATGAGGCTTGTGCCATTTTGAACAAAATAGCGAGGAATAACCTTAGTTGGCCAAATCAATGATTGAACCAAGATATGAAGACCAATGCCAACTATGGTGGATATGAATCGAATGGTGTGCTGGCACATTTGGCTGCTTTGAATAGTGCTTTAACAAATATGGATTTTGGTGGAAATAACCAAACGGTGAATGCACTTTCTGAATTTACTTTCTGAATTTTGTGTATTTTGTGGAAAAGGTCACCGTTATGAAGGATGTCCATCTAATCCAAAATTAGTGAATTATGTGGGGTATAATAAGAATTTCAATCCTTATTCTAATTCATATATAACCCTGGTTGGAAGCAACACCCAAACTTTTCTTGGAAAGAGCAAAGTGCTGGACCAACACGTATTCAACAAAGACCGGTTGGTTTACAACAAGTCCGTCCCATACCTCCTCAAATGCCTCAAGGTGAAGATCCCATAGCCGCCCTTACTAATATGATGAAAGATTACATGGGTAGAACTAATGCTATGTTCCAAAATCAAGCTGCTTCGATAAGGAATTTAGAAACTCAAATGGGACAAATTGCTTCATCCATGAGTAATCGAGCTCAAGGATCCTTACTAGAAACCATGGTAAGGAGTCATGCCAAGCTATTACTCTTAGGAGTGGAAAAGATTTAGAACTACATAAGACCACTCCAAGTAAGGAAAAAGAGCTCACTTCAATCCAGAAAAGTGTTGAGGATGGTAATGGAGCAGAAAATTCAAGAAAATAGAAGTTGGATGGTGATGATTGTTCAAACCAGAATGTTGCAGCACTGCCGCATCACAGTTCCAGCAGCCTACCTATTCAAAGGACGTGCCCATCGCTAGGCCGCCTCCACCATTCCCCCAATGACTTCAAAATAAAGCTCAAAACCATCAATTTTGCAATTTTTTGGATGTTCTAAAGCAAAATACCATTGTTTTTTATTTCATTAAATTATTTCTTAAACGACACTTTAAATCACTAATCCTCGTGAGAACAATATCTGACTTATCATTTTATTACTTGTTAGACTACGTGCACTTGCGTAACACGATTTCACATAACAAGTACCGTCCACGATTTTACGAAATGCAAAAAAATAAGAGAGAGAAAAGTCATCTCGGACCAAAATTCCAATCTCGAAGTAAAGATGGGCAATCTCGAACTGATATCTCGAACCAAAATTTCAATCTCTAAGCAAAAATGGAATCTCGATCCGAGATCTCGAACTAAAATTCCAATCTTGAATCAATAATAGCAATCTCGAATCTGAAATAATGCAAAAATTCTCATATCCAACTAAAAATATGAATTTCAGCATTAATCCCTTGAAGCTATATGACATAAAAGTTGTGAGAGAGAGTGTGTTGAGGATAAAGCAAAAATGTATGATAATAATGAAATAGGGAATATAAGTTGCTTAAATGTGTAAGAAGTTAGTTCAAGGGTATTTATGTACTTTCACATTTTAAGAATGTCTCTGACATAAAAAGGGTGGGGGGGGGGGGTTCGATAAAGCTTAGATTGGATTTTTAGAGGTCAATTTTCCGATGTTTTTAGAATTTTAAACTTTTTTTTAGTTAAACCTATTTATTTACTTTATAAAAATTATGTACTTTTTATATTTTAAAGTCATATAAATAAAATGGTTTTTTTTTTTGGGTTTTTAAATCTTACTATAATTTAAATTTAGTTTTATTTATTTATTAATTTATTTATATTATATATATCATCTAATTCCCAATAATTTTTTTCATTGCTCATTATCTATCTATATATAATTATTAATATGAATCACATGATTTTCAACATATAAAAATTTGAATTTATTAATATTTAATTTTCAATCAATAAATACCACATTAAAAAAGATATTTTTAAAAAGTAAGGGGCACTTCAAATTGTTTGTATGTAGTCTTCAAATTAGTTTAGCAGCTAATAATGCTTAGAGAATGAATATTGAGTAATGTGCTGACACGTGTTTTTATCTAGCTCATCTAATTGTCTTAAATAGAGAAAGCAATATTAGTCGAAAGATACTGGTGCGGTACCAGTCAAGAACTCTCCAACGGTCAATTCAGTTCGATAAATTTCAACATGAAAATGATAATGGCATAAAAAAATATTAAGTTTTAGTTTTTGTGCATACTTAATCTAATAAAAAAATCTTGCTTTATATAGCCTCTAACTTGGATTGTGGGTCGTTATCATGCTAATACGAACTAAGCTTATTTCTTTAAAGGCTGTTTGTTTCAAGTCATTTATTTGGGCAGGACTCTTTGACGATTGAACATTCAGACCATATAAGTTAAAAACAATTGGTTAAATGCCCATGAATCATCCTCACAAGCAATCAAGGGCTCGATGGCCATTTGGACTCAATGACAACAAAGGATTAGCTCACTCTTCCTCTTGCCTTATATGCTCCTTAATCAACTGAATGATATAGACAATTCATGATCAATCGATTAGCAATCGTTAGTTGTTATCTCTGTTAATTAGTTAGCTGTATTTGGTGTCAATTATCTGTACATTCCTTATTTTTTTAAACAATACTTAACTATATAGATGACTCTCACCAACCTTTGTTGATATTGAGATTTTAAGCTAAGAACAATTACTTTGCTCTCTTTCTGAAATTTAACTTGGTATCAGAGCTTTCCTAAGGCAAACGTCATCTCAACGATCATGACAATTGAAAGCAATACAACTTCATTTCAAACCAATTCCGTCTCCAAACAACCACCCTTCCTGCTGCCATCACCTGGAGCAACTCCTTCTCTTTTACGTAGATAGTAAAAGAGATCAAATGGTCGGTAAATTTTATTGAACAAAATTATATTTTACGTAGATAGTAATTCAAAGTGAAATGTGAAAATTTCAATTCGATAGATATTAATTGTTATTGTGTTAAAATGATAATTTAAATAATACTCGTTTTAAATTTCTAATTATGTGCTTTGATCAATATTTGGATGGCATGACTATTAACTTTATTGTTTTTTAAACTCTAATATTTTTCATATCCTCTGATAGAATATATTAGGATGGCCATTTATGATGATTTGTAGTTTCCTTATTTGCATTCATAATTGTCTCTGATTTTCTTGATTAGTTTTGATACCTATTTATCTAGGTTAGTCTTTTATATGTAAATCATGTAATATTGTTATTCATTTGCACAAATCAATACAATGTAGTCTTTCCGCTAACATCATTGTTGTCACATAATCAAGTTAACGACCACATCATCCAAATTAACTGTAAAACTAGGAGTAAAAAAACATCAAAATGTTCAAATCTTGCTTAAAAATAGTTCAGCAAAAGTCTTGAAAACTTTTAAGAATAACATTTTTTTTCTTAATTTATTGACTCAAACCAAGCATGAAACCCAACTCACACATGTCTTTTAAAAAAATGCCAGTTTTGAAATTTTTTGAAAATATTTGTTATTTTTGAAAATATTAATTCATAAAATATCATCTAGTGAAGTTTCTCTAAAAACTAATACCCACAAAAATAGTTATGGTTTAATAATGATTTTTATTTTTATTTTCTTTTTAAAAATAATTTTATTTACTAACAATTGTTTTTTATAAGTTTTTTTTTGAAATCATAGTTTTCTTTTATTTTAAGAAAATCATATTCAAATTTTAAAAGTCGATGCCTATTTGATAACCATTTTGTTACCAGCTTCTGTTTTTATTTTTATTTTTGAAAAAATTTGTTTTGATAAAAAATTTACCTTACATTTTTAGTTATTAAAAAACGTTTTTAAAATTATCTATAAATTAAAAAGAAAAAAATAGTGATTATATTTTAACTATTATCTATTCCTTATAAAAAAAAAACAAAAAATTAGTTAGAAACCATGTTTGTTTCTCTATTTTCCATGTGTTTTAAAAAAAAATTATTAAACATGTTCAATAATTGTTTTTAAATAACTCAAAATTATAAACAAAAAATTGAATATTTAAAAAACATAAAATAAAAAGGGTTATCAAACTGGATAAAAAGTAATTTTAAAGAACGGTTTTGTGTTTTTAAGACTTTGACTTAGATTTCAAAAATATTTTTAAAAATATGACAATAAGACAAAGAAATTGTTCATAAACAATTTTAATGTTTTTTTTTTCTTTTGAAAAAAATGCTATCAATTTGGCTTTAGTTTCCTTTTTTTTTTTAAATATATTAAATTGAGAAAGGGAGACCCGAACCTTCAACAGGGCCGGTCCTAAAAAAATAAGGGATCGTTAATAAAAAAAATACGAAAAAAATAATTTTTATTAGAAATATATTTTCCAAATCCACATAAATAAAAAGGATATATATATATATATATATATATTTATTTTATCAATTTATTTAATAAAACCAAATCTTGGGCATTAACGGATATATAATTTAGGTTCAAGAGTAAAATGATGGATGAGCTACATACATATTTGATTATAACTATAATACAAACATTTTAAAAATGGTAATTTTTTAATAGTGTAGTTCAAATTATAACAGAATATTCTAGAATGTTATAAATGATATTTTTGAACGTTTAATGAATTTAAGAAAAACATCAAATCAATAAATTTATAAAAGCTAACCAATGTAAAAAAATAATCAATTCGAATTCAAAACATATCAACAATGAGATACGTAAATTTGTAATATAAGAGTAAGAAATTGTTTTAAAAAATAAATTATACTTATTCAAAACATATCAATAGGATACGTAAATCTGCAATATTAAAAAAATCAAACTTTGGCTATATTATAAGTTAGGGTTAAAAATCTATTCGGCAATATTTTTTATTTTATATGATAAGTTTTAAATAGATAATTGAGAGGTAAATTCTTTAATCATTTTTTTTATCATATATAAAATTTTGTTTTTCTAAAATCTATAAATAATAATAGAGAAAAAAAAAATAATAGAAAAAAAAAACTCAAAATGACTTTTTTTTACCTTCAGCAGCTATCGAACTTGGTTTCTCATCTCAAGATTAAAGTTGGGACATTGGCATTAACGGTTTTGTGACAATTGTATCGTTATTAAAATATATATTTAATAATTTAAATATATAAAATATTATATAGGTTCGTCTCTGATTTTGGGCCCTCGATATTTGGGGTCTCTTTCAGAACTTCTTATGTTGAGCAGGCCTGGGGGCTACCGACCTTCAACCTTACAAAAGAAAATAAATATCTAATCACTTAGTTATACTCAGATTAACTTATCTTAATTACTAAATGATATTACCTTCCCCACTTATTAGACTTCATAATCCAATTTGATAAAATTTAAAACTCTACTCAGCTAAATATATTAAGGTTTTTTTTTTAAGAAAAAAAGGAAGGATTCTCAATAACTAAATAAACAAATATAAAAACCCAAAAATTGAAAGAAAAAAAAAAGTGGAATTAGGAGGAAAAAGGCAAAAGATCTAACGGATGAAAATGAAATAATTGAAAGAAATTAAAATCCCGAAAAGAAGAAAGAAAGGGGAAAAAAAATTAAAAAAGCAAGAGAAAGGCTGTCATCCAGGTCATCCTATCTTTACTGGTGGTCGAAATCATTCACCGAAATTCTTTCATTTCATTTTCATTTGAATTTCATTTCCCATCTCTTTTATTTTTCTTTCCACTTATAAATAATTTATTTCCATATAAATACCCCTTTATTTTCTTCCCTTCTTTCTTCCATTCCTTTCTCTCCATTTTTCATTCTCTAGAGAGAGAAAGAGAGAGAGATTGATACAGAGAAGGAAAGAAGAAGGCCTTCGATTCTGTGAATTCGCTGTTTCTTTCTTCGTTGATTGTTCTTCATTTTTTCTTCACAGCCACAGGTATCTTTCGATTTCGATCTGTTTGTTTTCTTTTAGATCTCTTAATGAGCTTCAATTTGAGATTTGGATTTAAAAATTTACTTATTTCAGCTTCGATCTGGTCCTGATATCGCGATTTTTGCTGATGTTTTGTTTTACTTTGATCGGACTTGGATTAGCTTTTTGAATCGTAGTTATGTGTAGTTCGTTGATGATTTGTGAAAATTTCATGATTCGATTTAGAAATCGTAATTCTGATTTCTGCTTCTTCTTTTTTTTATTATGCAATCAGATTCTGAAATTCCGGTGGCAGATCTTTAGGTTTTTTAGAATTTTGTGCTACTTGAGCTGAGATCTTGTTTTTGATGATTTTTTTTCGATACAATTTGGCTGTGATAGAATTATAGATTCGTTTCCATTTCTATATTTGCGTATGTGTTTTGCATTTTGGATCTCTTGTCTAAATTATGCATGATCAGACTGGATTTCTGAAGGAATTTCAATTAGCGATCTTATATGCTTTGATTGTTGTGAATGTGATGATAATAAAAATTTGAAATCTGAATTGATTCATGATTGATTATTTTTTCTCACTCACTGAGTGAGATCGCTAGATTAGTAATCGTGTTTGTATACAATTCTCCCTTGCTGATCTTCCCTGTACTTTTGCCAATGATTGATTTTATCTCTTAAACCTAAACGATTTTCTTCATGTCAAATTTGAGTTCCTGATGCGATTTCTTTTTTATATGTTTTTGTTTTGGCAAATAGTAGAAATCAGATGCTTTGTTTAGTCAAAGTATTCTTAGGTGATGTGAGGTTTAAGATACTATAGGAAATACATTAGTAGGCACATACATTGATTATTTTGTGCTTACAGCTTTGTAACATTTTATAGATGCGCAGTATGTGCCGACTTCACTCATATGTGTTAGTTTGTGTGTTTTCCCAGTATCTATAAAAGATGGCCGATGCTGAGGATATTCAGCCACTTGTTTGTGACAATGGAACGGGAATGGTGAAGGTTAGATTCTTAACCTTGTAATGTCTAGCATTTTTTTGCAGATCTACTAATGTACTTGATAGTTATTACTAATGTACTCAAAACTTTGTCTGAAATTCTTAATTTTCAATTTTTACATAGGCTGGATTTGCTGGTGATGATGCTCCGAGGGCAGTGTTTCCCAGTATTGTTGGTCGACCTCGTCACACTGGTGTCATGGTGGGGATGGGTCAGAAAGATGCTTATGTTGGTGATGAGGCCCAATCCAAAAGAGGTATTCTTACCTTGAAGTATCCCATTGAGCATGGTATTGTCAGCAACTGGGATGATATGGAAAAGATTTGGCATCATACATTCTACAATGAGCTTCGTGTTGCACCAGAAGAACACCCGGTGCTTCTCACTGAAGCTCCTCTCAATCCTAAAGCCAACAGAGAAAAGATGACACAGATCATGTTTGAGACTTTTAATGTACCTGCCATGTATGTTGCCATCCAGGCCGTTCTATCTTTGTATGCCAGTGGTCGTACAACAGGTACTCATCCATTTGCTCCTTCCAGCTTACATTTGAAGTAATTGGACTCTTTTTTGGGGGTAATATTAAATGAATTCTTTGAACAGGTATCGTGCTCGACTCTGGTGATGGTGTTAGTCACACTGTGCCTATCTATGAGGGTTATGCTCTACCCCACGCCATCCTTCGTCTGGACCTTGCTGGTCGTGATTTAACTGATGCTTTGATGAAGATTCTCACTGAGAGAGGGTACATGTTCACAACCACTGCCGAACGGGAAATTGTCCGTGACATGAAGGAGAAGCTTGCTTATGTTGCTCTCGATTATGAGCTGGAACTCGAGACTGCCAAGAGTAGCTCCTCAATTGAGAAGAACTATGAACTGCCTGATGGACAAGTCATCACAATTGGAGCTGAGCGATTCCGTTGCCCTGAAGTTCTTTTCCAGCCATCTCTCATCGGAATGGAAGCTGCTGGAATCCACGAGACTACCTACAATTCAATCATGAAGTGTGATGTGGATATCAGAAAGGATTTATATGGAAATATCGTCCTCAGTGGTGGTTCAACCATGTTCCCTGGTATTGCAGACCGAATGAGCAAAGAAATCACAGCTCTTGCTCCCAGCAGCATGAAAATTAAGGTCGTTGCACCACCCGAAAGGAAATACAGTGTCTGGATCGGAGGGTCAATCCTCGCATCTCTCAGCACCTTCCAGCAGGTAAATCACTAGATTCAATCATAGTTAACCTCTTTCCGTCCCATTCCCTTTCGACACAAACAAACTAATGTAAATAATATGCATTGTTTTTCATTATTTCAGATGTGGATTTCAAAGGGTGAATACGATGAATCCGGCCCATCCATTGTCCACAGGAAGTGCTTCTAAGCTCTATATAAATTTGCTTTGATGGTGAGTTATTTCCATTTAGTTGGCTTTTTTTTCCCCTTCCATTTTTGTGTCATTTGTAATGTGAACGTTTTCGGTTGAGCCATCCATGGATTTAAGAATCGAGGAAGAAGAGTCACTGAAGGAAAGGTTAAAATTTCTGAGGTTCATATTATAATTATGCCATTTGCTTTCCCAACCCATTCATAAAAATTCTACTGCGTCTCTTGGTCTTCGTCTTGGTGGAGCCTCTAAAGAATTTCCTTTCCAAATCTGTGATGCAACCGATGTTTGTAGCAGGAGATGCTTGTGATGTTTTTTTATCTTTCTTCTATTTCTTTTTTCTCCTATTTCTATTTTAATTCCAAGTTTTTTTTTTCCCGGAAACATTTAATGTTAATAGTTATTGTATGACAGATATTATTATTATTATTATTAGTCTCAGTTTGCTCCTTGCGGTCATAAACTTGCTCTGGAAAAATAACATTTTATTATTGGCTTGAAAATGTTACTAGGGCATTATTTGATAATTATGTTCTTTTTTTTTCTTTCTATTTTTTTTTTATTCATTTCTCCCATTATTATTTTTTTGGGAATTATAAAGTTGAAGAATTGGTTGGGTAAGCTTTTTAATTTATTTTTCTTCAAATAATTTATGATGTCCATAAAATTGGACCACAAGTGGCTGTGGTTTCCCCCTACTGAACCATTGTTTTATTTCCATTTGTTTTTTTCTTCTCTGTTTTATTGTCTGCTTGGAAGAGATCCCCTGGACAACGACATCCAGACATTTGAACTATAATTTTTAAAGCCTATTTAAGAAATGGTTTAACATATATATCTATATGGTTACTTTGCATAATTTTTATAAATAGGAAAAAAATTACGTCAGTGTTCAATAATTATGTCATCAGTTGTCATGATTTATTATTTTAGTAGATAAATTTTTTCGTATATAATTATTAGCAATTTTCTTTGAAAACATCCCGTATGGAAAAAAATCACAGAAACGACTTGAGTATGCTAATTTGTAAAAAAAGGCCATTTCCTTGGCTAAGGGTTTCATATACACTTTGCCAATGAACCTTAAACAAATCCTAATGTAGTATAATGGATTTATCTACTAGCAAATAATATTAAATTTTGTTGTCAATACTCACTCATACCATGATTTACGACCCCTTGAAATGTCAAGTGTAATTTCTGATAAGATTGATATATGAATTCAAAATGATGAGCTTCGATTACTACTAGAATTGGGTATTGGAAATGTATATAATGAGGATAATTTGGATCTATATTGAGGTAAATTCTTCCTTCAGCATTGTAACACAAAGTTTGTCTAATATTAATTGAACACAGTATTGAACCAGACTCTGTTGATTAGGGGTGAAAATAAACACTGTAAAACCGAAAAAACTGAGCCGAATCGAACCGTGCAAACCGGAAATTTTCGGTTTTCCATTTTTAAAAACTGAACCGGAAAAACTGGTTCGGTTTTCTGTTCTAATAATGCCGGTTCGGTTTAATTATTATATGTTAAATAGTTAATGGGCCAGTCGAGCCTAAACCAGAAAAAGCCCATCTAAACCCAATACAACCAAAAAAATATCCATTCAGTAATTCATATAGAAACCAGAAAACCGGTAAATTAAAGCTACCATAACCGAATCGAACCAGACCGGTTAGCACATAAAACCTGTTCAGTTTGGTTTCTATATCTCTAAAACCGAACCGGTCCGGTTTTAGTAATTTGGTTAGAAAATCGAACCGGACCGAACCGGTTTCACCCCTACTGTTGATGTTTCTCGTGACGATAGTATTCATCCTCCATCGTAGTCTTTCTCGATACACGCATAAACTTTCTATATTTTTTGGTTGGACTAAATCCAATTTTCCTGGGTACATTTCTTGAATCATCGTGATGTCCTTTCAAACTTTTGCGTAGCTCATGTCTAATTTCATCTATCTTTGCAATCAACCTTCATTCTTTTAATTTCACAACTGTTTCAATCTTCACCTTCATAAATTTTGACACACTTTTATAATTTTTTACGGTCAAATGGTTACTTAATCTTCTAATCCCTCCGTTGTTGCAATTTGTCCACAAAATTACATATGGACCTGTTTAGTTACGATCAATTGGAGGAATAAAGGCCACGCAGTTCTGTTCGGCTAGACTCCATTCCGACCTAACACATTACTAATGATTGAAATTTAAACTATTAGACTCCTGGGGATATTTGGTTGGGGGTTTGGAAAATGGAAGCCTGGGATATTAAATGATGCGTTTGTAATGTCTGGGTTTGTGAAACCTATGTTTGAAATGTGTCGAAATGGAAATGAATAGTAGAAATAATATGAGTGCGTTGGAATGAGATGTCAAATCCAATAGTAAACATGAGAATATGATGTCAATGTCAATGGAAAATATAGTGTGAAACAAACATGGGAATGAGGATTTGACTTTCCCCATTCACAAACTCATTCCCAAATCCCCAACCAAACACCCCTGAATTTATTTTCCTGTTTTCTATTGTGTTTGTACTTTTTTTTTTTAACGTAGCATTCATTTGTTTTTCCGGTTTGAAATTATATATATATATATATATATATACATACACTATATTAAAAAAAGGATTTATTAAGAGAAACTTTTGATTTCCTCTTTTGCCTCTCATTAATTTAATAAAAGTTTTTATTTACTTCTTTTTATAAATTATTTATTTGCATAATTAATTTATAAATTATTTCTCCACAATGCATCTGCAATTGCATTAAGAAAAAAATGGATGAATGAAAATTTATATTTATTGGGAGGAGAATATTTGGGAAAGCAAATGACAGCTACAGGTCGCATTCCAACCGTTCAAGTTATGACGTTTCATTTGCAAGTGAGAAAGATCACAATTCATGAAGGGAAAAAATATTGAAAATTCTAAAATCAATAAATTTCAATTTGCTTCAATTAATGTACACAATTTTTTTTTTAAAGTCCTTTCTTAAATATAAAATATTTCATTTTCTACATCATTGCCTTTAAATTAACCAAAAATTCAAGAAAACGTGAAACTAAAAGCAATATTGTGTGTTTATATACCATACTAATCCCCCTTCTTGGTGAAGATGTGTTTTGAGAAGATGGAAATGACCAATAAAGGGGATGGACAATTTTAGATCTTTATAAGAAGTCTATGAATCAAGATATGAATGATGCATGGAGAAGAAGAGATAAAAAAAAAATCAAACCATTCAGTTGCATGAACGTTGCATTATTAATTATAGATAGATAATGGAAGTATTGCTTTGTAATGTATCACTAGACTCTATATTGCATTGGGCTTGACTCTCTATTTTGTTGTCTAAGAGAGATAGAATGATCATATTATTTTAAGGGATAAAAGGTTGGGATGGACAGATGTTTTTCACACTAGGTAAAGATGTTCTTCCCTTTTAAGTAAATACTTCAAAAACTCTTCTTTTTTTAATGCTTTTTATTGAATAAGTTTTCTTGGAAGGAAGAAAATTGTTGCTAACAGGTCTTAGATGGAGGGTTGGTAATGGTCAGAAAATCAACATTTGGGTAGATCCTTGGCTACCTCGTCCTACCACTTTTTTTGCCTATTACTGTTAAGATTCGTTCTAGTACCATGGTTCCATTTTGGTTGGTCCTCGTTGCTTAAATGCTTCTCATGCTCATGCGGAACGAAAGTGCTTACTCGCTGCTTTGGAAAAGGCCTCCTCTTGTGCTTTCAAGTCTGTTAGCAAAATCTGTAATTGATATTATCAAGGGAACTTCTTTTGTCCTCCATATTTTCTATGTATATCTTACAAGATAGGAGGTTTATTTGTTCTTCCTTTGATTTAGTTCTTTTTCTTTTATTAGGAGAAAGCTAAACTTTGAAGCTCATTTTCTTGCTACAAGGTGTTTTAGACTCCTTTTGTATTCATCTTTGATCTTTTATAAAAGTTTATCTTGGGGAGAAAAGAGTTAAAAATCTATGTTAATTGTATTCGGAGTCTAATTTTGGAGGTCCTTATATTAGAATTTTAATTTTCTCCACTTTCAACTCCCGAAAAGAGAATTTGTTAAATTGATTTTTAAAATGAAATTTTGAATTATTAGAATGATAATTCTTCGACCAGTAATTAAAAGTGCAACTTTTTCCAAACCTAACTTTTTGAATCAAATGAGCCATATTGAATAATTAATTTTATATTTTATTAATATATAAAAACTAAATAATTAAGTTTGAAAGAGAAAAATATTAGGGTTAATCTAGTATATAGCCCCCCCTTTTTTTATTAAAATAAGGCTTTTCAGCCAACCCATAAATAATAAGGCTTTTTAGCCTATCTAGTGTGTAAAATACCCAAACAACTCTTACTAACTTAATTGAGAATGAAAGGAGAGAGAGAATGGAGGTTTGAAAATGCTTAAATCAAGGAATCATAAAATTAATGAAGAAGAAAGAGAGTTAATAAGGATTTGAAAAAACATTAAAAGAAAAAAAAAACTTAGGATTCAGAAAGAAAGGAAAAAACTAACACATGTGATAGTTTTTCTTAAAAAACACTGATTCCATTTTTATGAAAAATATTTAAAAGAAAACATATAGTTTATAGTATAATGTATCTTGTGATGTGAAATCTTGTAGGGAAAAAAAGGTAGATGATTATGTACAATATATAAATGTAGAAAAAATATAGTTTATTTGTTTATGCAATAAACATATTTATATACGGAAATGAAAAACGAAGTGAAAAAGGAAAGATATTACAGTTGTTGACGAAATTATCAATTACTTGCAAGCGTACGAAGTCAAATTTTAATATAGTAATGTGAAATGGGTTGTCGTCCTCTGAGAAAAAGAATTAAGTCTACCTAAACACTAATGTATGATTAACTCACTTTTATTTAAAAATCGTAAAATGATGAGTGTTAACTAAACTAATAAGAAAAGACAAAACTATATATTAGAAGGTTGAATTAAATCAATGGAAAAAGGTCCTAGAGGAATGATTTCACTACTTTAATTTATGGAATTATATTTGTTTAGTCAAGAACAAAAATTTCATATTCTATAAGTCAAACACTAAAACTCTTAATTACCTCTTCCGAGCGTTAAATCAAGAATCACAATTAATTAAGAAACCAATATCCCTATTCAATTTCAATAATTAAAAGTGTATTAATCACACGTTTTTTTTAGACTTCTAAATTAAGATTAAGTTTTCCAACTCTTATCCACCTTCATTTATGTTCCTAAGATCCATCCTAAAGTCACCTCTCCCGAGTGTTAGATTTCAGAATTAAAATAAATTAATCTACTGCCAGTAAATTAAAAGCATTAAGAACATAAGAACATAAATAGAATGATAAAATTGTCTTCAAGACTAAAACTAAATACTCAAATCATAAAAATAAAATAGTTACATCAATCCCCTAAGAATAATAAAATTAGTTATCCATAAAAATAAAATTCAACAAAATAAAAAGTCTAAAAAACATAAATAAATAATAAAGTATGAAGAATTTGTGTCGACTCCCTCGAAAATCGCTGAAATTCTCCAAAAAAATGCGCTAAAAATTGGCTATCTCCAAGAATTATGAAGAAAATAGCTTCAGCTCTCTTTAAATAGGTTGTTGAAGTCGGTGATCGGATTTCTGCTCGAGCGATGCCTCGCTTGCTTTCAAGCAATGGCTGGCTTGATTTTCGCAAAGCCTTTACTGAAACGAACGAGCGGCACCTCGCTCTAAGTCAAGCGATAGCTCGCTAGACAAATTTATGGCGTCATCCTAATTGTTCAAGAGATGGCTCGCTTGAACTCAAGCGATGCCTCGCTTGAATATATTTCTGCCAAATTATTTCCTTTTTCCTTTAATATGCAAATATATTTCAAAACGTACATAATAAAAGGAAAAACTAATTAAAGTAACATAAAAACCATAAAAAAAAACCAATTAAATTAAGGGTAATCTTATAGTATAAAACCATGTTAACAATTGTATGTAATATAATATATTTATATATTACATGCACTATAGGACATAATGATAAAATATATCAATATATGTACTATACATTTTGTGAACAATATGTAATGTACGTAATATTGTATGTTTTATCAAAATGTATTGTATGTATTATACGTAATTGCATAACCCAGAAAAGTGAACAACAATACGCAGAAAAACACCTCATTTTGTAATGACGACATTTCTGGCTAAGCTAAGGGAAAAGATTTGGTATGGATCAAAATCGTTTGGGATCTAAGTATAAACAAGAAACCCGCTCAAGAACTCGATAAACGGTGAGGAAAAACTCAAGTTTCAGGCAAGAAAATCTAGATTCCGGCGAGAACTGTTTCAAAAAAATATTATAAATGAAAAAGGTGATAAATGAAAAAAAGAAAGAGATTAAAAGTAGGAAGAATAATAAAGATGAAAAAACCTAGAAGATGGATATGAAAATTTGAAAATAGAAAGAGAAGGAAAAAAATCAGAAATTGATATGGAGAGAAAGATAAAAGGAAATTGGAAAAAACAAATACATACAAGCATGGAGGAATGAGTGTAAACGTTTTGTTTTTTTAATATGGGGAAATCGGGAATAACAATAAAAAGAAACTTAAAAATGGTATAAAAAGCATGAAAAACTTTAGATGGGTTAAAAAACCATTACATATAGCCTCGGATTATCTAAAAAAGTTAGAAGGAAAGAGGAAGGAAATGAATGGGTTTCCTAAATTTCAACTAAGGAAAGACATTCCTTTAAAATAGTGGAATAATAAAGAAAATGAGAAATGATTCCCTTACTAAAAAAAGCCAAACAAAAAAGTAAAGAGAATCCCAATAAAAATGAAAATGATTCCTTTTCCCTCTCCCTTTCCATCATACCAAACACTATCTAAAAATGTAAATTTACTCAAACGAATTCTTTCAAATCCAAATAAAGAACAACTTTTTAAAAAAATTGCTACTCGATAATTGCTAAGCAAAATTTTAAGTGGAAGAGAGTGATATAGATTTTTGGGTAAAGTATCTCTTTGGTCCCTGAGTTTTGAAGGTCGTGTCTATTTGGTCCCTCCATTTTTAATTTGTGTCTAAGTGGTCCTTTAATTTTGGATACTGGGTCTATTTGGTCCCTAGATTTTCAAAAACTATTAGAAACAAGTTTAATTGGTCTTTAATTTAACGTATTCGTTAACATCTTACCAGATTATTGACTTAACACTGACATAACATGTTTAATTGGTCAAAATACGAAGATGTGATTAAATTTTTCATCAATCTAGGCCTAAAATTTGACATAAGTCGATATTATGTTAATGAGTTAACAAATTAAGGAAGAATTAAACTTGTTTCTAATAATCCAGTGACCATTTAGATAAAACTTGAAAACTCAGGGACCAAATAGACACAATATTTAAAACGCAGGGAACAAATAGACACAATATCCAAAACTCAGGGATCACTTAGACAGAAATTGAAAACATAGGGACCAAATAGACACGACCTCTAAAACTCAAAGACCAAATGAGTACTTTACCCTAGATTTT
This sequence comes from Gynostemma pentaphyllum, assembly GCA_028015215.1. Lineage (NCBI taxonomy): Eukaryota > Viridiplantae > Streptophyta > Magnoliopsida > Cucurbitales > Cucurbitaceae > Gynostemma > Gynostemma pentaphyllum. Next base: position 66,853,085 of record CM051355.1, on the reverse strand, counting down.
TTTATTAATTAACGTAATTTGACATTTTTTTAATTACAAGGTTCTTTGGAAAAAAAAAATACACGGTTCATGTATTTCATCAAAATCATAGAGATCTTATTTGCAGTTTACCCTTATTATAGTTTCAAAATAAAGATATTAAAGTTTAATAAAAGTATTTTTGTTGATCACACCTCTATAATTTCTTTGTTTTGTACTTAATCCCAGTAATTTACAAATGATTTTGAACATTTTGTAATAAATAAAACTTCAAATCACTCTTCTTCAATTTGTTTTAATGATTTTGAGACACATATTTATTCTACGTCTATCGTCTATCTCGTTTACATATTCCCTCAAAGGTTTGTATCAAAATCCAATGTCACAAAGCATAATACCTAAAAAAAAAATTCAATAAAATTATCGTCACATATACAAATAGTGCAATGAATAAAAAATAGAAACAAATCATTCTCCTATGCAGATACCAATTAAATTAACACTACCAAGTTATGAAGATAACTCATATCAGAATAATACCTCATTATTTGAATTTTATTACATCCTTGAGTATCTAAACCAACTTACGTGCACCTCTATTAATCTCACACAACAACCGCATCGTGCGACAAAATCTCACACGACAACCATATCATACTACAAAATTTGATGTTGGAAAACTTGAAGGATAATAACTTAAGTAGATGACCACTATATTTGGAATCAAACCGTTTGATGACTATGCCAACTAGGGGTGAACATGGGGCGGGGTCGGGGTACCCCATTTAAGCCAAAAAAATGGCACCTCGACCCAGCCCCATTTAATTGTTGGGGTCAGGGTACCCCGACTCCACCCCGTTTAAGCAAGTTTTGTTAAAAAAAAAAAAAAAGAAGAAAAAAGAAAGAAGGAAGAACAGTTGTGCAGTAGGCAGAGAAAAGAAGAAAATAAAATAGAAAAGAAATAAAGTGAAAGAAAAAGAAAATAAAAAAGAAAGGGAAAAAAAGTGGCTGTTGTTTTGTGCGTATATGTGGTGGGGGGATTTTTTTTTTTTTTAAAAAAAAATTAATAACATTAATCGGGGTCGGGGCCTTGACGGGGTCCAATCCCCATACCCCGCCCCATTTACTTAACGGGGAAATATATGTGACCCCGACCCCGACTAAGCCTTTAAATGGGGTGGGGTGGGGTGGGGTGGGTGGGGTTCACTCCTAATGCCAACCATGATTAGTTACCCGTTATTTGAATGATAACTTGAAAAATAGCCCCAAAAAGAGAACTAAACAAATATAATAATTGGTACAAATGATGCAGTTTTCGCAGCTGTAAAGAAGAAAACAATAAGGCATAAACTTGTCCAGATTTCAAAAGACTCCAAAGGTAATTTATCTTATTAGACAACTAAGAATTCATTTTGCTTAAATAGACATTATTACTAGTTTTTCAGCCAAAATATCTGCGGGAGACGTTACAATCATCACACACAGGTACAATATTATCAAAGGGCAAATATATATTACAATCCCTTCTCAAACTATAGCAGAAGAAGTACTCTCCCTCCTTGTGTGAAGGATAACGGCCTCGAGCTGCACCGACGCCTCAGTTGTCGTATCAACCATTTTCTCAAGCATTTCGTTTTGTTTGCCTCATCAGCTCAATGAATTCTCCAAAAACTGTAGCAAAGAATTTTTGGTCAGAGGAAAGCATTCAAAATCAGTAGATTACACTAAACTAAGCAACCATCTCTCTTATCAAAATCAATGCATTATTGTGCCAATGCTGCTCCAGCCAAATGCATTGTGCACTCATTAAGATAACAGTTCATTCTTCATTAAAATCCAATAAAAAATATATGTACTTCTTCAAACTTGAGTTGTTGTTACCAGAGTCAGAATCATGAGGTCCCGGGGATGCTTCAGGATGGTATTGAAGAGACATGATGTTTAGCGGGGTAAGCAAGACCAGCACAGCTCCCGTCATTAAGATTGATGTGGGTTACTTCCACACCTTCAGGAAGAGATGCAGGGTCAACCGCATAGTTGTGATTCTGCCATGTTAAAACAATAGATGAATGCAAACATAGGCTTGTAGAGTGATATTGATATTGATAAGTCTTTCTAATATAAACTTTAAGAAAAAGAAAAGACTCCATAAATCATTCGCACAATATACTTAAGGAAATAGTGCAATAAAAAATAAAATAAAAAGGTTTGAAATAGGCAAACCTGAGCACTAATTTCCACACGGTCCTTCCTGAGGTTGCGAACTGGATGATTCCCTCCATGATGACCGAACTTCATTTTAAAGGTTTTACCACCCAAAGCCTGGCCAAGCAATTGATGGCCCATGCAAATTCCAAAAACAGGCACCTTTCCAAGTAGTTGCTTTACTGTTTCAACAGCATAAGGAACCGCAGATGGATCCCCAGGTCCATTGCTGAAAAGAACTCCATCTGGCTTTAACTCTAAGGTCTCTGATGACTTCCATGTAGAAGGGACAACAGTGATTTTGCATCCGTAAGATGCCAAGCGCCTAAGTATGTTACTCTTGATCCCAAAGTCATATGCCACAACCTTTTTTTAACATAAATTATCGATGTAAGGGCTCTTGCCAAATTGCTACAATGGAAGTTTCATAGCAATAGTAATATCATTTTAAGGTTCTTGCATACTCACATGGAAGGATTTTGAATCATGCCCGCCAGATTTAAATTCCCACTCCAGATCTGTCCTATCCACCCATTCATAAGGAGATTGACATGAAACACCACTAATTAAGTCAACACCTGCCAAATTGAAGCCATAACATTAAACATCTTTCAACATTTTATGAATATTACAGTATAGCTTGTACTATTTCATCCAATCTTACCAACAATATCCCATGAACGAGACATTTTCAATAGCTCGTCGTCAGTTTTTGATTTTTCAGTGCTTAAAACACCGATAAGACTTCCATCTTCCCTTAATCGGCGAGTAATAGCACGTGTGTCAACATCATCTGGTCCATGATGAAATAATCCCAAACTTTTACAGATTAGAAAAGAAGGGTTCACATAGTAGCTTAAATTATTCAACTATTGTCATCAGAAAAGTTGAAATATAAAACTACTTACAAATTCCCATGATGTTTCTCTCTACTAAATAATCACCAAGTGTCTGTTTGCACCTCCAATTCGAAGTACTAAAAGAAAACAAGAGGAAAAATTGAGCTCACGAGTCATGAAATGATTACATGATTCAACAAGCTAAACCAATTCATAATTTCAAGAAAATAAATGTGCAGTCGGGAATCTTTCTCATTCCATGTGCTCTCTCTCTCTACCTCTTTTTTTTTTGGTTGGGAGATGGGCACTAAGGTGGAGACAATGTTTTAAAAGGCTAAAGGCGGTATCAAGGTTTTTCTTATCTCAAAGAGGCGAGGTGTAAGCTTCGATTTAAATAGAAAGCATTGATAAAAGTAATATTGGTATTATATAAAGTAGTACTTAACATAACGATTATATAGAAGTACAATAACATAAGAGAATTTCAAATCCATCAATTGTCACTTTCTTAAATGAAGATTTCAAATGCCATTCTTCAAATCATAACTATAATGCTAACAAGACCGACTTATTCTTTAATTTGTCTTCCATGTTTTTTTAAGCCTTGATGGTAAAAAGTAGTAATGGGTTAAATTACCACGACTTATAGGGCGTTAGTATTACATACATTAGCAAGCTTTAATATTTTTAAAGAATAGGCAGCAGCTGGATATTGTTCTTCAAGTCATTTCACAAGGTGTATAGATTGCTCAATATGCTCTCATGCAGGCGTAAGCCAAGGCGCATATCTCGAGGCTAAATATTTGAGTCTTGGGGCGTAAACATCAAAAGCAATTTAAAACATTGGGTGAAGGGAAGGGAAGGGAAGAGAGATGTTGGTTTGTTCAACAGAGTATAAGAAGGAAATGCACCTGATACTTAGGCTTCTGATCACCAAACCAGCTAGGAAACATTGCCTAGCTTCTTCATCATCTGATTGAAAAAAGAACTCAAAAGTCAATATTAAGCAATTTGAAAGACAAGGTAAGAATTTCAAAAACATGGCCTACCAAAATTGACACCGGTATTGCCAATTTGTGGGTTTGTCATCAAAACAAACTGACCAGCATAGCTAGGATCAGTTAGAATTTCTTGATACCTGCAGATTCAATGTGTGAAAAAACTTATATAATTGTCATTGTCAACTTAAGTAGTGAAATGAAATCGAAAAGGTTTATCATAACAACTAAGTTAAAGATTGTTGAGAATCCCACATCAGAAAGATGAAGGGGAACTCACAATGTTTATATCTCCTCTCATTGCCAATTGATTTTGAGATAGAACCCCCACGATATCAAAAAAGATACCCATGTTGGAGACGGCTCAAAAGCCCATTTCATTGAGAAAATGAAGGAAGAACAGAGAAAAATACAAAATTAAAAGACGGCTACCAGCTAAATACAAGTATGAGGCCCAATTGTTAAGAATAGACAATATAGGATAGTTAAAAAAAATAGAAATAAAAAACACAAAGTAAAACATTAGCAAATTTAAACAAAGTAAACATGAAAATTTTCCTAAGGGTATAGAATCAGATGAATCCCTTGAAAAAAAAACATTACCCAGTTAAAGAAGTATTAAAAACAACTTCAGCAACTTGAGTTCCAGAAGCACCAAAAGACTTAGCCTTCCAAACAGAACCATCTTCAAGCACTAGTCTTGCATCTGATACCTTCCATGGTCTCTCTCCCAAATCTGAACCAAAAATAAATAAATAAAAAAGCATGATCATTGATCAATATAAAAAATAAAAAAAAAATAAAAAAAGATGAAAAGAGAAAGGAAAATCCTTCAAATTACCAATCGTGGCGGAGCCTTGAGAAGAGAGAGGAACAGAGCATCTGATTGTAAAAGAATCCCTAGATTTCGTATTGATTTTTGGGTTTTGAAAATGAAAGGAATTCAGAGAGGTTTTGAATGTCAAGTCCATAACTTTGATCGCCATTGATTAAAAAACTACTTTCTTCCGAGGCTGCCAAAGGAAACAAAAAAAAAACTGTGAAATCAAACAAAAATCAAAGCAAGAAAGAAAAAATCACTTTTTTTTTTCCTACAGAAACAGCAGTTTCCTAGAGAGAGATTACGGAGAATGCCGGCGAGTGATCGGAAATGGTCTTGATTCGTGAGTCTCCGGTAAGTTTTTTCCGGTCGCCGGATGATTGGCAATAAAGTGTTCAGTTTCGTATATTCATTTATCAATTGAGTGAGTGAGTGAGTGATCGATCTTGTAAAAGGCCTTTTCTTAGGGTTCTTTGAATGTGGAAAGTTGGGTTAGGGAATAGGGAGTGTATATAGTATAGGATTAGGAATATTTTCTTTTTAGACTCAACCCAATTGCTCTGCCCCTAAATTTTTTAGGGGTCGTTTGGCTGTCAGGTTTGGGTAGTGAATTTAGGGTTAAACAACTCTAACCAGTATTTATTTCACAATTTTGAAACCTAATATGATAGGCTTGTTAACCCTCTTTTTAATAAACCTATCCATTTTTACAATTTCAACACATTTTATACATAACAAACTCACTGTTTTGTACACACCAAACACTGTGTTAACAAACCATTGATTAACAACCTCTGCTTAACAACTCTCTGTTTAATAACACCCTACTTAACAACCCTACAACCAAATGACCCCTTAAAGAACTCTCGCAAAAATAGCAAAATCAAGCTCAATATTTATAAAAATAGTAGCCCAAAAATTCAATAGTAAATATACCATAAATCTTAAATTCGTGCATATAATATCACGAAATTATCACTAGTTTTTCATAAGTAATCATTGATTCACTATATAGGTCAGTGTAAAATCATCAATCATACTCTTCTATCAGTTAGTTTTAACAATATTAAGACACATACATATTCTACACATGTTAAATATTCCAATTTTATTTTTAAAAATAAAATATTCCAATTTTATGAAAAATAACGGGGAAAAAATTGACAAGTGAGTATAATTTTTAGAATAAACTGTTTATCTTAGTATGATGTAAAATTTACACATCACACCTATAGATTCAATTCTTTTCGTTATTTTTAACAGCGTTAGAACACGTTGAATGTGTAGATTATTATCATGTCTCAATTTCATTTTATTAATAGAAGGGTGTGAATTATAATTTTAAAAAAGTACATAGGTGTTTAAAATAAATTAGGTAAAGTAGGATTATGACTTACAATAATGTAATAAAACACAATGTATTTTACATTTAATTCTAAATATTTTATCATAAATAAAAGAGTTATTTTTATATTTAATAAAGTTTAATTGATTTAGTTAAACCCAAATTACATTTAGTAGAATTCACAAACTAACTTAATTTATATAATTTTAAATTACTTCAGCCAAATTATAACTTTAATAATTTGATTTTAGATTGTGTTGATCATAATTTTTTTAAAGAAAATTTTTAAAAATAGCAAAAAAATTTAAATTTGTTCAAAATAGTAATTTTTTTACCTCCCCAGCTTAAAACAAGGGTTAAACCCAACTCACCATTTACTATTTTTAAAACAAGTATTCAAAAAGCGTCTTCCAATGAAATTTCTTAATTAGTAATTTTTTTTTCAACACCCATGCCATAGCCGTAAGGCAGAATTGTTTTTATTATGAAGGGTAATTTAGTCACATTGTATGCCATTAGATTAAATATATGAAAGGTGGGTGTATTTTTTTATTTTTTTTTAAAGTTGAAAAGAAGTCATTTTCTCATAAAAATCCAAATTTGGGTGATTCGTTTATGAAAATAAATAATAGTGCTTCGTGATGTGATGATGTTTCATAAAAATAAAATAATGATGCTTCGTGGCTTCCAAAGGACACGACCTTGTGCAATGCAAGGATGTTTTTATATGCTGTGTGCAACTCCATCATTAAAATAAAAAAGTATAAAAAATATAATTTGAATCCCTCACTTTTATCAAATTTCTGTATGATCTCTAAATTAAATTAAATATACATATATGTATGTATGTTTGACATTAAATTTTTATCAATTTTTCATTTTGATCCTTAAAACTTTCCAAACAAACTTTATGAATATTAATCAAAACTTTACAAGTTTAGAAACTAAAATGAAAATTCAATTAAAAAATAATAACTCTTAAACCAACGCTAAAATATGAAACAATCTTTTTGAGATTTTCAACTTAAAATGGTGCTTTCGAGCAACCGTTAACAACTACATTATTTATCTCCTTTGGGGCTACTATCTTCAATTATAAAGCTGAAGTTCTTTAGAATTTGTGTAATAAATTCACTGTTTGAGAAACCTGACTGGAAAGAAATCAAAAGACGTTTCATAACTAAGCCAAAACACCTCGGAGTTTGGGATCTCATCTACTTCAAAGTTTCCTTAATTCCACGAAACTTTTATAATTACTAGCTTTTAACACGTGCGTTACACGTTATTTTTATTCTTTATATATATTTTTTTTATAGACACCTATTATTTATATATCTAAACTACCATATAAAAAAATGATATTTATTATAAGTTTGATCATTTTTATTTAGCATAAATTGATCATTAATACTTAAATAAAAAATAATGGTAGTTTAGATATTTACTAATAATGGAAGGGTATCAGTGTCCAAAATAAATTTCTCCAATTAACACACTTTTTAAGTAGTAATAAAAAATTCGCTCTTATTAACTCCAACTGGGTATGATTTTTATAACCGTTTTACCTTATATTTGCCCTCTTTTCTAATTTTTGTGAATCAATCAATACAAAGTTATGATTCTTAAAAAAAACAAACCAAATCATATTTAAATTAAAATAAATAGCAAAAATAAAAATTATAAACTCTTGTTTGCATGAATAGTAAAGAATTTTTGTAGCATGTTTTGGATATTAGGATCAATGTTTTCAATTAAATAACTTGTAAGAAAATGTTTATAATTTTTTAGGACCATCTGCCTACTAAAAAAATCTAGATACCCGACATCTTTGTATTTTTAATTAGGTCCTGGTAATCTAAAAATAGTCTAACATCTTAACATTATCTCTTTTAAACTATTTTGATTGCCATAAAAGTATTTGGATTTCTAAGATTCCCCTCAGACATGTCTAAAACTATTTCTCCCAAGTTTATCACAAATATTTACAAAGTTTAGTGATTTTCTCACTAAAGCTTCATTCATGGTACTTTCTACCTTTACAATAAAAAACAATATTTGTTTTTTTTTAAAAAGAAAATTAGAGTTTTTTACTCATTCTTTTATAGATACACCCTAAAAGGGAGTTGATTAGCATATATATATAAATATATATTAAGAATGTTTTATCAATAAGAATAGAAGAAAAAAATGTCCAACTGGAAAAAAAAGTGATTTAAAAAAAAAATCGAAGCTACAAAAGACATTGCCTTCGGTTGGTTGGGTAACATGGTAGGTATATGGAGACATTCATTATTTGATTTAAAACATATCTCCACCATAAAACAACAATCTAAAAATGAAGCATAATCTCATCAGGAAAAATACCATCATGAAAATGCATCATATTCTTAACAATTGAAAAAAAAAAAGATGATTTCTTTACTTGGATGATTAGACAGATGATGAACTAGAAACTGCCTCTCCATCTTCAACTGAAAAAGGAATTGGTTTAGTTGGTGCAGGCAATCGGCCAATGCTATCGACTTTATCTCTTTGCTTAGGGGGAGGCCTTGCTGCTCTTGGCAATAGTCTGCCTTTCTTTTCAAACCACTCGGGCTTCAGTAAAGCCCTAAAGCCTAATTTATTGTAATACACTCTTCTAACAGTCCCACCAGCAGCTTCGACCGCTTCCTTTGCCCTAACTGTGACCCTTGAGACCTGAAAACATCATTTTATTTTAAGATTTAGGTTCTAAATGCATTGGAGGAAGATAAACTGTCGATAATGTCCAATACTAACTCAATAAAAAACACTTTTGTTTAAGGAAAACAACAGCCAGATTTGAGGCTCTGTGACTGTGTCGTCTCAAAACAATCCAGTTGGTTAAAGATGAGATCTCTAGTCATGACAAAACTAAGAAAATAAAATTCATTTGCGGGTTTGAGAAGCCTGAGTTTTTGTAATTTAGGATTGAAGCTTGAGTTAGTGATATCAGGATTTGATATTATACAAACCCATAGTGTAAGAAAAAAATTAAAGCAAATCCATGAATTTTGAGAAGATGATGTGATACATGGTTCAAATTCAAACTATACCAACACACAGCTCAAACTCTAAAAACCAAACCTCCCCAAAAACAATCTCTTTTTTCCCATTTTAACTTTGCTCAATACTGTCATCAACTAAGAATATCAATCATCAAACAATTTTTACAAAGTTGCACAAACAGAAGGAAAAAAAATCCTCAATCTACCATTCATCTGTTTCCATTCCTAACACACTAATGAGCCATTAATATATTACTCTAGAGAACCTCAAACCAGTCCTTGGGAAATAATAAATTACATTGGACTACGTCTTTAATCATTTAGCTCTTTTAACAAGATTCACAACTAAAATTTAAATGTAACGAAAAAATCCCAAGCTACTTCACATCGCCATCATTTATACCAGTAAAACAGCCAGTATGCACAAACGTATGATGCAAAATATCAACGGGACTAAAAAGCATATTAGTTCTTTTTATGAAGTTAACACCTAACTGACATATAAGTCAATGTCAGCCAAAAAGCAGAGGTGTTTTAACTAAAGCTTTACCTCGAGGTGAATTGGCCACGCAATGTGTTCAGCACCACGTCCCATCAATCGTACCCCGTCCCTTATTTGTTTCCCTATTGCACCTGTATCCTATATTCACAATGGTAAGCAGAATAATATAATATTAAGAAGCCATTAGTTCTGGTAAACCAGGCAGATAGAAGCTAAGATACCTTGAGTGTTTTCATGGTAATCAGTTCGGAAGAATCTATTTTCCCAGAATTTATAAGTTTGGCGATCTTTCCCAAACCTACTGGCTGTCATAAAAAAAGAGTAATATTAAGAAAGGAGATCACAATACACAAGGAAAAAATCTCCTGCGAAAAAATAGTTGTCTCACACACTACTATACTAAATAATATAACAAGGGAACCAATCAATTGATACCGTTTGAGCTAAACATAAAGCAGATGCAATGTCTAGCCGGTAAATCTCTGAAAAATCATGTTGTGTGAATTTCAATTGCCTATATATTACATGACATTTTACCAAGAGTAATCAAACAATGAATTCACCATGTGATTGCACGCAAATATGATATATAAAATACCACTCTGATATTAACTACATAACTTGAAATATCGATAATTAACATGTGGAAACAAAAGCAATAGTTAAAAGATAGTACGTGCCTGATGGAGCCAGAAGAATTTTTCATCTTATGCAGTGAACCAAATTGAAGTTTGTGTTTAGTAAAAATTATTCTTTAAAAAAAATATTCAAAATGTGCTCGTAGAATTGGAAATTTACTTGCCTTGAGGAACAAAAGCATATTTATAACAGTGAAATATGAAAGTTTCAGATAATTCACTTTTTTCACACACTAGGTTGGTATACATGGTATACAATGGGAAAAACTGACATACAATTTATATTAAGAGACGAGAAATGAAGACTAAGGACCAATGTTTCAAAAGGCTAAAGGCGGACTATAAGCTTTTTTTTTTTAAGAGGTGAGGCATAAGCCTTGAAGCGGTATGAGGAGTAAGCCTCAAATTGCATTAAAAAATTAATAAAAATTATAAATCCGTATAATCAAGTATTAGTCTTTCTTAATAATAATGGGCTTCCATCTCAAAACCGATTGATAATGAGAGAAGTGCCCCTTAACATTAATAAACCTTGTTAGGTCCCTTCATCTTTCCAATGTAGGATCAATAGTTTTACAACAAGACATAATGATTACATAAAAGTATAAAAAAAAATTCTTACATCTATCAATAATGACTTTCTTAGATAAAGATTCTAAACGTTATAATCAATATTACCATTATTACCACTAACAGGTTCAAAAAAAAAAAAAAAAAATTCTATTTGCTTCAATGTATTTTTTATCGCTCAAAATAATTGTAATAAGCTAAATTATCACAAATCATAAACGAACTTATACTTTTGAATAATAGGTAGCATGTTGACATAGCAAGGATTTTAAAACATTGTTAAGGACTTTTGTACTTAAGATTACTCCTGCAAAAAGTAAAACACACAACAAAATAAACTCGAAATCGATATCTTTCCTTACAGAGCAAAAAAACCAAACATTTTTTTCCCTTCAAATGGTAACAAAACAGCAAACAATCAAAGGACCAATCACCAATGCCAGGAAAGATTATGATCATAAATAAATAAAAAATACCTGAAATGTGAGTGAAAAGGGGTTCTTAAATCCTCTTTTCGGAAGCCTACGACGAAGCGGGGTTTGGCCCCCTTCAAAACCGAGTTTCCCAGAACCTCTAGCTTTCTGACCCTTATGACCTCTCCCCGCCGTTTTCCCTTTCCCAGAACCAATCCCACGACCCTTTCTCGTCTTCTGTTTCCTCGGAACATTATCTCTCAAATCGTTCAAGCTCAAAAGACTGTAAGCTCGAAAACCTAATAATGCATTTCCCGATCGAGGGAAAATTAAACTCCGATTAAGACTAGAGTTTAATGGATATGATAAGGGATGACTAGTTGGAATAACGGGAGTGGGATTAGTACGAATGGAGGAAAATGAGCTAGATAGAAATGAACAGAATCGTTTTCGTATCATTTCAATTTTCGTTTTTTTGGAGCTGAATCAATGGTGGGTGGAATTCGATTTCTTTGTAAACAATAAAGGGAAGAAATTAGGGTTTTAGGGAGGTATTGAATAAAGCAGAGAATGCTGGAAAACTTAGTGAGAGCATATTTTCGAAAGAGATGAGTGAGAGAGAGAGAGAGAGCAGACTAGGGCTTGAAGAAATGGAATCTAAACGCACAGTTTTAGTGGGAAACAAAATTAAAATTTAAAAAAAAGAAAGATTTAACTATAGTTATCGTTTCTATCCTTCTCGGTTTGTGTTAATTCTATTGTTATGCTTTCAAAAGTATCTCTATCGTTTGATATTGTACCAATTTTTTTACATGGTAAACTTCTTTTGGTGGGCCATGTTTTTCTCCGGTTTTGGGGTAAATTCTTGTGTCGTTTGATTGTGTTTATTTCTTTATTTTTCTCGATTATTTCTCGTTTTTTCCCAACTATAAATAATGCGGGTATCCATCTCAAAACCAATTGGTAATGAGAGGAGTAGCCCTTAGACTTTATAAATGTTGTTAGGTCCCTTCATCTTTCCAATGTGAGATCCTTAACATGCCCCCTCAAGATGGTGCCTCTTTCGGGCTCACCAATCTTGGGCCGGATCCCATTTTTGGACGGATGCTCATTTGAGCTTTGTTGGGTTCTGATACCATATTAATAATGAGGGCATCCATCTTAAAACCAATTGGTAATAAGATAAGCGACCCTTACACTTTATAAATGTTCTTAGGTCCCTTCATCTTTCCAATATGGGATCCTTAACACCAACAATATGAAATCGAAAAAAATAATATGAGAAAAACTTTCAACCTAAAGTATAATCTTAGTCGTGGTTTCACTTCTCTAAATTGGTTATGATTATTAATAAGGTTTAACAACCTCTCTCTTATCAATAAATAACCCTTAACCAACAAATACGAAGAGCTCGATATATTTAGGTCAGATTAAATATTTCCATGAATTGAAAACTTCTACCTAATCAATTATGTTACTTACTACTTGAATTAGAATAATTAGACAATTGGAAAATAGAGTTTAGCTAAACATGATGGAGAGAAAACTAGAATGCAAAGTTAAATTTCAAGAAGAAATTGTCTTACAATGAGAAGGAGAACCCCTTTTAAAAGGTATTAGATACCAAATATCCAAAATATAAAAGGAAAGTGTCTAAAATTTTCTATAAATTCACCTACAAAAATCTGTGATTTATTATGGAGAATGACATCCAAATCCTTGAGTTTTCTTGATACCCAATAGGAATAGGATGGATGAGAGACAGGAAAAAAAAAAAAGGAGGGAGAGAATTAAATTAATTTATAATACATTATTATTAAAGATTCTTATCGAGAATATTCATGCAAAACCAAACACAAACATCTTATTCACGTGTATCTTGTTCTCATACATCTCATTCTCATATAAACCTTGAAACATACGCCTTTGAAGGAATGGTTTAACTCAACTTTGTGAATATGAACCCCATACATAATACATTCATGTTTTTCATTAAGAGATCATCAAAATCCTTGTTTTTCTTATTAAAAAAAAAAACTATACTAAAATTGCTGAAGCAACTGACTGTTGATTGCAATGTTAAGTGAAGTCTTGAAAATAATAATCATTTGGCAAGAACTCATGATTCAGTTTCTTCTGCTCTATCCAAAATGAATATGTTTCCTTTATCATCCCTCCCTATCCTCATGGTATCATCAACATATCTGTTTTGGCATGAGTTAAGACATTGAATTTTCATAATCTTTCAAAAACCAAAGCTAACCGGCACACTCAAAACTCGAAGGATACGTAATCTCGAGCCAACCTTCTGGATTGAAAATACTCAACAAAAGATCGTAATTCTTTCGAAACAGATCCATTAACTAGCATATGCTCAACAAAACCAATCAAGTAAATTACTTAATATTTAAGGGGGGGAATTAGATGAGAAAGGTTTAGCATATACCTGATTAGGAGTAATGGTAGAGTGTTCATAATTTATATCTACTCTCTGCAAATTTTGAACAAAAAAGCTTTTTGAGTTTCATGATTTATAAGCTAAATAGGATTGAAATGAAAGAATGATTATTACTGATTTGGAAGCAATCTTGAAGGAAGCTTCAATTCTGAGTTGCCCATTTAACAAATTGAATCCTCTCACACTAAATTTTATCACATTTACTGCTTTTCCCTCCATTTTGGTAACGGCATTTAATATTAAACAAAAGTCAGTTGAAAGAAACAAATTCCCATATAATTCAAAAATTTATATACAAATATCAGTTAAACGATGTTAAGAATCCCACATCGGAAAGATGAACGGACGTAGCAAAGTTTATAAAGTCTATAGAGAACTCCTCTCGTTACCGATTGGTTTTAAGATGGGAACCCACGATTATTAAGAAACGCAAAGATTTCTGACCTTTTCGACATCAATATTCTGCAGAAAATCACCCAATGAGATGAAATCTCTGAGTCCTAATTTGGTTCTCTTAGAACCCAGGATTTTAATTGTGCTATATACAAGCTTCCAACATCCATTAACCTGAAAGAAAAAATATGAGAAAAGAAAAGCACACATAATGAGGAATCTACTATAATTACTATCCCCGTTTGATAACCGTTTCATTTTCTATTTTTGGTTTTTTTTTTTGTTAAACCAAAAAGGGACAAACCAATGTGTTATCAAACAATTCTGATTTTTAAAATCTTAAAACCAAAACCAAAACCCAAGAACAGAAAACTATCCTGCCCATTCCAAGTAGATAATTACTAACCATTTCATTTCCTGTTTTTGGTTTTTTTTTTTATGACAAACCAATGGGTTATCAAGCAATTATGATTTTTTAAAATTTAAAAACCAAAACCAATGGGTTATCAAGCAATTATGATTTTTAAAAATTTAAAAACCAAAACCCGAGAACAGAAAACGAAATGGTAATCAAATAGGACTACAAACTTACAAATAATAAGAAATTACCTTGTCTAGAAACAAGGTGGGATCTGGGGTTGGATTATGAGATTCAAGAAGCTTCACTAAATCTTCAATTTCAGATTTTCTAACAGAAGTGACCCCAAAAATCCCTCTGTTGATTCCTTGGAAAACATATAAAAATCAGTTTTTGAAAAAACACAAAAGCTAAAAGAGTAGAAATTTTCAAGCAAAGAAATGAACTAACCTTACCATTAACTGCTTCATAAAGCTGTGTCTTGATATGAACAAGTTTATCATCATTTGTTGCTATGAATCCAGGGCTTTGTTCAGCTACTTTTGTAATATGAATGGGGAAAAACCCAGATGGGTTATTGGGAAATCTAATGATTTTGGCCTTTAACTTTGTGGGAAATGAAGGAATCAAATGGGAAGATTGAATTGGTGATTGGATAAGCTCTCTGGCCATAGCTTCAATGCCAGGTTTTTTTGGGTCTGTTTTTCCTTTTAACTGGAAAAAATGAATGGTTGGATTGGATTATTAATTATGAACAATATTGGTGCTTGGGTTTTCTTATTATTTTTCACAACCACATTACATATTATATTGTATTGTATTAAATATATATGTGTAATTTTTATTTTTATTTTTATTTTGAAATTACGTCAAATTAGAGGAGCGAACTTTCGACATCATAGAAATAGAGTAAATACTTAATCAGTTGAGTTATGTTTAGTTTGACGATATATGTGTAATTAAAATAGGGGGAAAAAATATTTCAAGACCACTCTTAGGAACCTTTTGGGATAGTTTTAAAAAGTGTTTTCTTAATGATTATCAAAAACACTTTATTTATTCAAAAACACTTTTAAATATTTCTAAAAGTTATCCCAAACGGATACTTAATAGGCTATGAGCAAAGTAAGATATTTTTTTTAAAGGTTTAGAACCAATTTTAATTCTTCTCACTTTTAGTCTTCAAATTTTACAAGCTTACATAACATTATGTATAAACCATTATTTTTAACATGTAAAAACAATAAATCGGATTTCTAATTGGATAGTAGAATATGACTCATAATTGAACCGAGTGGGAATATGAATAAAGTTTTAAAGATAATTATATTTGTTTGATTAAAACCAACAGGCCTAGTGGTCAAGCGATTTCTTTCCAACCTTGAGTTCATAAGTTCAAATCATATTGGCCACCTAC
Organism: Gynostemma pentaphyllum; assembly: GCA_028015215.1. Taxonomy (NCBI): domain Eukaryota; kingdom Viridiplantae; phylum Streptophyta; class Magnoliopsida; order Cucurbitales; family Cucurbitaceae; genus Gynostemma; species Gynostemma pentaphyllum. The sequence continues at coordinate 66,837,124 of CM051355.1, read as the reverse complement.
TTAGGATATTATCTTTCGATTTATTATATTTGTTTGATTTGAGTTGAAACAGTGGGATAGAACTTCTGGAAAATGATAAGAGATTAAGATTTTACTATCATCTTATAAGTAAATAAAAAATTGTAGCATGTGAATTTTTTTAATTGAAAAAAATAGATTATCAACGTTTAAATGTGTAGGGGTATAGGTTTTAAATACCTGATTTTATATATGTTTTGTAAGTAGATTTTAGTTTGAGTTTTGTGTACCTTATAAAGGTTAAACAAATTTACACTTGTTACTATTTAAAATCTACTAGTCGAAATGACGTGCGTTTCACGTGATCATACATTGTTTTTATATTAAATTTATGAGAATATTAAATTTATATTATAAGCATACATGTTTTTGGTTGACATTCTTAAAATGTTAAGTTTGATATAAGGTAAATAACGTTTATTTAAGTAAAAGAGAATGTTTTCGAAGAGGTTAGTATTTATTGACCACCTTTTGTTGGTAGCCACAACCAGATGATAATTTATTCGTAGTCAATGATATCAATTCTCATACCCATTTAATAGCTTCTTTCTTGAAACCAAAATTGTATGCACCTTCCCAACAAAAAGAAAAGAAAAAACCAAACAACCAGATGTTTTCATCATCAATTCACCAAGATGCCAAAAAAAGAGGATTGTTTTGTGAATCTATCCTTATTGAGATTTGATGAAACAGTAGAGGAGGTAAACTTTCCCTATATCACCTACTCCAATACATCTGAGAAATATATAATAATATTACCGTGCAAGTCCCAATATGCCCAAGCTGCTTAATCAAATTTGTTTTTGTTTTTGTTTTCACTTCTCGCCAAGTAGAGCATATTTTGAATAAATTGTATCCCATATTGAAGTATAGAAGGTGAAATAAAGGACTTGCAAATTATTTTTGCCAAGAAACAGCAAGATATGAACAAAGTAAACCAAATTTAGAAAGCTATTACATTTTCATAGTAAAAAAATATGATTGTTTAGTTCACAAGAGCAAATTCAAATGAAATTAAAAAGTGGATTAAGTCCCCTAATTAACAATTTAAAAGGTATTGATTTATATGAAAATATTACAACGAAACCATCTAGGAGTTTAATAAAAGTAATTTGAAAGATCATAAATTCTTAAATTTTATATTAGAGTAAATATAGAGCCTAATATCAATTGTTGAGTACGTGTGTTGTAATTTTTTGTTTTAATTATTGTATATTCAAATGACGGTTGGAAATTATTTAGTTTATGAGAGAACAATTTAAAATGAGAACCCGATAAAAAAACACTCATTTATCCATTTAATTTCACTTCCTTTAACGAATAGTAGTGTATCAAATTACATGCTTAAAGGGAGAAAATAGTTAATTTATAAAATGGATTCAAAACTTACCATCACCGTAACTTTAAGCGGCATTACATCATCTCTTTTTATATATTTAAGATCCAACCTAAAATTTCATAAGCTTTAAAAGCATTAGAAAGTATTAATTGTTGTAAACATTCTCCATGTAAATAATGACTGACAAATAAATTATTATAAACATTGAATGAAATTTCAATCACGTTCAATAAGCCTAAACAAAAAAATTTCGTGAACCACGATTCATAATTTGGAAGGAAAAAAAAAACATTGAACTTCTCCGTTTAAATCAGTGATATTTTCTTCTCTCTTCTTAGTGCTTGCATGCATCATGAATTATTGACAGGTGTAATTGAAAGCTGTAATTTTGGAGTGGATTTTTTTGTCCTGGTTTCACTCTGGTAATGTTGTTATTTGTAGCTTCAAACACCACTAATTTCCTCCATGAAGAAATTCAAGATGGAATTTTCCCAAAAAATTTGTTGTTATAATTTCCAATCTTGAAAGATTCATAGACACTTTCTGTAGAAGCTCACCAGTAAAAGAATTATCATAAGATATGTCAAATTCATCAACTTCCAAAGACCAATTGGAAATTTCCCAGAAATTTTTTCCATTGAGATTAAGCTGTGGATCCTCTCAATTTCCCACCAGAGCATAAATTCTCCGGCAAGGTTCCGGTCAGCATATTAGAATTCAAGTGAAAGCCTTTGATAGTCGAAAACCAACTGAAATCGAGTGGTATCGTTGAATATACTTATGAGATTGAATCATTGTTGAATCTCTTTTGTTGGTTCTCTAAAGTTGTTGAGAGTCGATATTTCGATCAATATGACAAATTCTCAAAAAAAAAAAAAAAAAAAAATTATCGAGAATCCTTGACATAGTCTTAGAAATAATATTCAATAAACTTATGCAGCCAACCTTTTAATACTCCCTGAAAAAAGCTATCATTATATTGGGTTTTCGTGCTGGCTTTGAATTCGTCTCTTCGGGTACCACAATACAACCCAAAATTCTAATTGATCGTCTACTCATCTACATCTCGAAAATTGTTATGCATATTAAAGTAATTTATTATTTCATTTTCGGAAATAGGATAGAAAGATGAAAGATGATTAAATGGGAATTCTTTTTAAAACAAAGGGTAAAGTGGGAATGGAAAGATTCTCCCAACTTTGTCACTTTTAAGATAGTAAGATGAGTTTTAAAAAATAAATCTATCAAGGTTTGTCCACCTAATAGTTACGGGTTAGACTAATGATACCTATCAACTCATTCTATCAAACACCCTGAATGGATTCCAATAGCTGGCTTAAAAAATGAATTTGATATTTGGTTCCATAGGATGAGGAAATCTGCATTTTAGTCTTCAATGGATACTCAAGTCGGAGAAATACAGAGATGAGAACATTGAAATTGAATGAGAGAGAATAGAGAATGTAATGGGATATAATTGATAGATTTCATTAAAAAAAAAAACAATAGTAGATAAAAGATGAAAACCCGGTTTGATTTTGATAGCGAAAACTCAAATGATAAAGACCAAATGTATCCATCATAGATTCGAACCCGGACCCAATTACCTTTGTAGGAACATAAAAATTGTTTGATTTTGATTTCAGAAGAATAAATTTGCTACAAAAATACATAAAGAAGAATACAGTCAAGGTATGTTTAGCTGGTTTAGACACTCACGGATATTAAAAAAAGACAAGGAAAATTAAAAGCAGAAAACACCACAAACTCAAAAGCAGAAAAAATTTCAACACAAAAGTATAGTAGAATCAGAATCACATCAGTACTTCAGTGGCTGTAGTTTTTTTTCCCTGGTTCCAAGATGTCATGCTTTATTTATATGCTTAGATAGGAATATATATCACAATCAGTGTCTGATACTTAAAAAGTTTCAAGTATACAGCATTTTCTAAGCTGCAGATGTAGATTTTTCAGATTCTTCCTGTTGCTTCTTCCATTGTTCTGGGGTCAAAGCTTTCCTAATGGAAAGAGCATGAATCTGTTTCATTTCCTCCTGCAACGTAGCATTCACCAGCCGATGCCTCTCCAGCAACCTTTTCCCTTCAAATTGTTCCGAGACAATATCGATGACAAAGCTCGCACCGCATCTGATGAAAAAAGAAATTATCTTAAATTTGAAAAAATAAAGACAAAACAGAATGTTATAAAATTAAATCTTTCATGATATAGAACTTACCCTCCAGATGTATCAGTTACCTCCTGCAATAATCAAGAAAAATAGTGAGGAAATAATCAGAAATCAAACACGCTATTTTTGCGTGTTTTTTTCTTCCCTCTTTTACATGAAATGTTGTAGAGAACACAATTTGATTGATATATGTGGAAATGTACCAAGATAATGAGATGGTACCAACTGAAATACATGACTAGTTTTTTCAATAGAGACAAGGATGGCATAGTTTTAAGCTGAAAAGAATTTAAACATTTGTTAAAAATTAACACCAAAAACATTGACAGCACCCGAATTTTTAACTTCAATATGGCATAAAGGAAAAACCTATTTGTGTAGGGTACTCGAAAAATTTCTACTATTTTAGTTTAGTAGCCTAGTAAAGAGACTAAGATAAGATTAACCAACTCATCAGCTTAACTACTATTGCTTTACTATAGAATTCACGGCAAATCCCCTCAAGACTTAAGTATCATTTTTTTCCCTACTTCATTACTTCTACAATCGGTCTTCAAACTCCAATCACCACTTCAAACTCCAAAATATTTTTTTCCTCAAAAGCTGTCCCCAGTAAAGCTCTTTGAAAATTTCAAATGTAAGAGAAGAATTGTGTGCAAAAGTTCATTCCACGTAAATGAGATTGATAACTGGTTCTCAAGTCCAAACACATTTCATTAAAGAATCACTGTAGGGTTTGTCCACAGTCTTCAACAATACAAGAATCATCAGAAACCCTACTATATCAGTAAGAAATGGCATTATGCATTTATGTAACATGACCTAAGCATATTTTAAAAATAACCCGTGTTAATTGGATGAAAAGGATTGTAACCCTTGAGAGCGTTTTTGTACTTCTCATTTCATTCATCAATGAAATTGTCGATTATATTTTTTTTTTTAAAGTTGATGAAAAAGGCATCTTCAAAGATGATGATAGGAAAGGTGTGAGGGCATATTAGTAATAATAGGGAGAGTTTGTTTGGGAAAGGTTGGTTATAAATAGAGTGAGTTCGAGAGATTATACAATGCATATTATGTTATAAGGGGCGCATTTGGTTCACGGGTTCGGGTAAGGAGTTGAGGGTTACATAAGCTTAACCGGCGTTTGTCTCCTAGTTTTGAACCCAGGTTGGTGGATTTCTTAATCCATCATCTTTAACAAACTCGTCCATTTTCACAATTTCAACACATTTTACACTAACTCAAACTTAAGAAACCCATTGTTTTGCACAATCCAAAGCAGTCTTAACAACCCGGTCCAAAATGCACCCTAGTAGTCTTAGGACTATTGAAATACTCAGTGAAATTTGTACTTTCCTATTTTCATATTAATATCAATTTGGTCCCTATCATTCTCTAAACAATGATATCATATTTCATTGAGGCTTTTCAGATCCATCACTCAAACTCTAGAAAATCCAAAGTCAAATAAAAAAGCTCAGACAACTCATCTATTTCACCAGAAGATACCCATTTTATTTTGACTTCAAATGTAATTTTCCACTATATAATGAATAAAATTGAACTTTGAATGGCACCTTTCGACCATACAATTCATGTTGAGGATTATCGAAAACATTAAATTCACCATAACCCAATAAATTTAAGCTTTTGAACCTAGTAGTGATTTAATAGTACGATATTTAAGTTCTCGAGGTGAGTTCAAACCTGTTCCCTCCCTGTTTCATAGAACTGTTCACGTGCTGGGCATCGTGTTAACATCCAACCCCACACGTGAGATAAAGTTTCGCCGATTATTAAAAAGATTAAATTTATAGTAACCCAATAGTTAAAAATTTTGGGTTTACATAGATAGCCTCAGAGCATTAGTTCAATTAATCACATACTCAAGCTCTTCCCATTTTACATGAACAAACAAAATTCAAATGAACAGAAATTCAACTACCAAAAGAAACATGCCATTTTTCATTTTTTTTTTTGCTTTGAATCATAAATTTGAAATATAATTGGAAGAGGGGAAAACCCAGTTGAAAAAAAATCTATAATTATCTAATCAAATAAAAAAAAATACATCCAGAAAAAGAAAGCGAACCAAATTCTCAAAGGCACAGAAATGAAACGATAGAAACAGAAAATATGGAGGAAAAATAAAAGTAGCTTGAACTGGAAAAAAGAAAGAAATCAATTGAAGAAGAAGAAGAAGAAAATTACCAGATGAAGAGTATTCAATTTCGACTTTAAAGTAGATTCGACCTGCTCCTTTGTTACCCCCATTTTCTTCCCTTCCCAAATTCTAGAGCTTTGTTCTTGCCTTTATACTATTCTTTCTCACATTTATTTGCTTTTATAATGAGAAAGGGTTTAATACAAATTTTACTCTTGGGTTTGGGTTAGACAAACCTAATATCAGGTTTATTTTAAATCTTTTGTGATTTTAATTTTTTCAATTTAATTTGTATAATTTAGGGTTTGTGTTAATTTCGTCCTAGTAATTTTAATTTAAGGAAATTTCATTGGGTGGCATTTTTATGCAATATTTGTAAAAATATCAACTCAAAATAGTATTTGTAAATATAGCAATTTTTATCATGTTTATCAGTGGTTAACAATGATTTATGTGTTTATCAGTGATAAACATAGTGTAAAAATATGTAATTCAATGTTTATCACTGATCAAAATTTGCTATAATTGCAAATATTTTTTTAGCTTTTATTTTTACAAATATTACCAAAAAAATTGCTAAATTTGCAAATACCCCTTTAATTTAATTCCTATGATTTGATAAAAGTTTATAAAATATTCATGTTGCTATCATATTTATTAGTAAAAATAAATACTACATTTATTTACATATCAGTTACGGTATATAGTCATCTGTTTTTATCACATGACTGTCACGTTTAAAGAAAATTAACGCACAAACAATGTATTAACTTTTGGCGATAATGAAAATATTTCGTAACTTTTTTATCAAAATCAGAAGGATTAAATTAAAACATGTAAAATCATTCAAACTATTTTGACCTCTACCTCAAATAAAGACTAAATCGAAACAAACTCCGATCAAATTTGTATTTAAATTTTTGCGAAAAAGGAAAAAAAAAACGTGGGTGTTGGATTTTATTGGATTGCATTTGCAAAAGCCCACAGTGAAAGATATTTAATTTGTTGGGTTAATGGGCCAAGTCTGTTTAGGCCTTACTCCTAATGACCCGAGACTTAGGGCTCGCTCACTTTTTTGGGGAAGTTTTCATATCAAGAGTTATCGTGTTTTTATCTATTTATTTATATCACATTAAATTGAAATTGAAAGAAAAAGAGATTCAAACTTTCGATTATCGATTTATAGTACCGGTGGTATGAGAATAATCTTTTTTGGATATCTTATATGACTCCTTTATTAATATTTGATTGAAATAATTGAACATGACTCAAATGATCAGACACTTACTCCCTTCAATTAAGGTTAAAGGTTCGAGTCTCTTCTCCCTCAATTTAATGTAATTAGAAGAAAAAACAATGTTTGATTGAAATCATCTCTTTAACAAACAATTTTATCCATCACCTCAAACGCACGTATGATAAGTCGCTCTATCAACCTTTTCATTGAGTTTATTTTCACAATCCGACACGCAAGAACTCGCAACATCTCCCCCCTCCTCTTCACACGAACATTTATTTCTTTTCAGCATTTTGAAATTTTTTTATTTTTATTTCAAATTTAAATGAAAAATATTTTTATTTTGACACATGAACAAAATTACAATAAAAAAGAAGGATATAGAAGTAAATTATTTCATGGGAGATATTTAGGAAGATCAAGATAATGTGTATTAAAAAAAAATGGGAAGGTCTCAGTCTCAATCAGGTCCCATTTTTACCTCAAGGATGCTCCAAAACCACAGCTTTCTCCTCCTTTATTAGAGATTTGAGATATTTATGAAGACCTAAAAAATTTAAAATAGGACTTAACCGATCCATGAATTTTCTAAGAGCAATATTTTGAAATCCAATAAAATATCTCTTTCAATTCAATTAAAATAAAAATTCAGTTGAATTTATAAGAACGATTATTTCAACATCATTACATATAATATACTATTCCACAATACGTTTTGTCAGTTTCGTTCCTCATTTAATTACCTCTAATTTTTGTAATATCAAATTTTAAAAAGATTATATACATTTTGATAAAAGTTAAATTCAATTTCCTTGATTGAGGAGTAATAACATCAAATTATATTGCCCACATGAGTATAACTTAAATGATTAGACATTTGTTTCCCATCCTTTAAGGTTGAAGGTTCGAGTCTCTCACTCCTCCGATTTGATGTAATATCTAAAAGTAACATGAAATTTTATTGATTTAAAAAAATATTATATTAAAAATGAATCGGTTTTTTTCTGTTCCTTTGGATTAAAAATAGGTTGAGTGAGGAATTGAAAATGACACTCAAACATGTCAATTACGTGAACAAATTCAACACTTTGATTAAAACTACAAGATTTATTGTTTCCTTTTGTCATGTGGCTTGGCTGCCATTCCTTTACACATTTTGCTTTCTTGAAAAGTAATTCTAACCAATCCATTTACCGTTTTAACCTTTCAATTAAATTCTTTTACTTTATACTTTTTTTTGGAATTAAACAATATTTTATATTAGTTAGTAATTAGAAAATTTCACAATTTTATAGGAATTTTATTTTATTTTAAATTATTAAGCAAATATTTGAATATTTCACGTATTTAAGAGTTAATTTTAGATTATATAGGTTACAATTTAACCTTAAATGATAAAGATGTTAAAGTTGGTATCAATCTTATTGAGATGATCACATTTCTCTACTATTTTCTTTATCTATCATCAAAAAAATTTAAAAAGTCGAGATATAATCTTAAAAAAAATTTCATTTAAATGTGTTTAATAGGTGGTTGATACAATTAAATAGATACTATTATCACATCTTGTCGAAATAATGATGATTTTGAGGAACGATATAACAATCAATAATCAAAGGCTAAAATCTGCATCCATTTCTTTTTAAAACAAGGGTATTTATGGTGATAGAAATTTGATTTTTGGATAAATTATTCGCACCTATCAAGTTTCCAATATAATAATTATGCATATGAGGATGATTTGGAAGACATTCTTGAAAAAATCTTCCTAAATATTGTAAGAATATTTGGTTATTCCATGATAAATATATTTATTATCAATAATAAATAGATAGGTTCATCACTTTTACTCATTTCCACATAATTTATAATAAATAGAAGTACCTATAATCAAAACTATCTTTACGGTAAGATAATTTTGGATGCTCTATTATATTGAATATTTTTCACAATCTCTAAGAAGGTTTTTCAAAAATGAAATTTTAAGAATTAAAGGAAAAAAAAATTAAATTTTTTAAAAATGAGATTTTTTAGACTAAAATTAGTCTAGTCTCATAAATATTATTTTAAAATATTTACTATTTTTGAAATTATTCATATGTTAAAATTTCTCTAATAATAATGCGTCACATATTTATTACCAATAATAAAAAAGTTCATCATTTACAATTATATTCATCTGGCTTGTTATTAATTGAGTGAGTACGTTCATATCTCTTATTTATATTTAAAAAGGAATGTTGCCGACGAAAAATCGGGTAAAATGGTAAAAGGACGTAATAGTGAAAGCCGTATATAGTGGGAAAACGCTAACGCCCAAAAGCCAATGGTGGGCTGCGTGGGCCCATAAACCAAACTGAATTTGCAAACCCAATAAAAAAAAAGAAGAAGATCCAAATCGTTTTTAGCTATGCTAGTTTTAAATGATAAAGTTGACTAATCCTTAAAAATATCAATTTTCCCATTTTACCCTCAATGATTAGAAATATTTACATTTCACCCTACTTATCCTCAAAAGCTTATATTATCTTTTGATTAATCACCTCATGATTCTCCCATTTCTAAAGTCAAAGGTAAAAATTATAATCAATTATTTTCAAGTATTTACCAATCAACATTTGACATTTGACATTTCAAATTTCCAAGCTTGTACTTGTTCACACTTCACCACAACTCCAACCTTTCTTTTTCTTTACATAACCATCTAAAGGGGGAAAAAACCCTTCATTTATTTGTGGACCTAGCTTAATTTGTTTTATATATTTATCCCTATTTATAATTTAAACCCTAATATTTTGAAAAGTAAATTTTTTATCCCAACAAAAAAATTGAAGGACACATTTCGTTATTATATAACATTAACATTGAACACTTAGATATAGAATGAGACATTAAATAAATAAATTATTGATTATTTTATTCTAGTAACTCATCACTTTTTTTCAAATATAGTAAATATAATATTTTTATTAGTATTCCCATGTTCAATACCCATATCAATCAGTAAGAAAACCATCACATCCAATTTTCATTAAAAAATATAGATAAGGTCTAGAATTGAACTTAATTTAGGTTATATTAGAACCTTTTAGAAAAATAAGAGACGAAGTTGGAGCTTTTACAAAAACATGTGGGGTTAAATTAAAGCATTTCAAACGTTAAGGATTAAATTACAACTAGGACTAACGTTAGGAACTAAATATATATTTTAATCAAATTTGATTGATTCAGGTACTATTTGATATTAAATTAATCTTAATTTGAAATGGTTTTACTTTTCTCATTTTTAAAGTTTAAACTTGTTTATCAATAGTCTTGGTTTTGTAATACACTTTAAAAAAAGGTACATTTTAAAAATCGAAGTATGTTTAGAGTTTTTAGAAAGTAAGAAAAGAAGATGAAGAAATTGTTGAAGAATAAGTTTAATTTTTCAAAAGTATAAAAAGGAATACAAAATCTCAAGCCTTCAAAATATTAATAATAATAATTTTTTTTATCTATGGTCTTTAAAAAGGAAGAGAAAACTTGTGCAACTATCTTTACCTACCTAAAACATATGCATTAAAATGGGATGAAAAGTAAGGAAAAAAATCAATTTACACCTCTAAACTTTACATGATGTGTTAATTTAAACTCTAAACTTTCAATTGAATTAATTTATATCCTAAACTTTTTCAAGTGAATCAATTTATATCCACATAATAATAAAACTATAAAATTAACCAAAATTCAATTACGAAATCGCCAAAAAATAAAAACAGCTAAACATTTATAACGTAATCATAAAAACGCCCAACCTCAATTATGAAAAATTCATATCCTAGTTACCAAATTAAACGGTACAAAAATGTTTAAACTCGACATCAAAATGGTCAAATTTAACCATAAAAATATTGAACATAAATATAAAATTACTTAAAAAAATTAACTTTATTTAGATAAAAAATGCTTACATCTAATTATTTATTTTTTTAAAAATAATAGTATTTTTACTAATAAATGGTATAAATTGATTTATTTAATAAAATTCAAGGTGTAAATTGATTACATTGAAAGTTTGGAGTTTAAATTGATATACGAGATAAAGTTTGAAGGTGTAAATTGATTTTTCCAAAAAAGAAAAAAAAGTGAATAAATTATACTTATATAGGTAAAATATAGACAACATGAATAGGACAGCTAAGCCTTTTTCATCAAAATAAAGCTCGCTTATTATTCACCTTTTTAAGTTTTAGTCAAATTTCATTATTGGGTAAATCACATTGTTTTCGATTGAATTTTATATTTCATCCAATAAAAATACTTCTTAATTTTTTTGAGATATTTGACTACTTCATAAAAATGTTTTTAAAATTTTTAGAAACACTTTAAAGTAATTTTAAAGAAAAAAAAATGTTTTGCTATTTTTTCCCTCAAAATGTATGTATCCCAAACTCACCTTTAAAATGATACAATTTAGCTCTTGAGTTTTGTGAAATAAATCTTTTTGGTCACTATTCTATAGATTAAAGTAACAAAAAGTTTCTTCTATTATTTTCCCATGAAACGAGTAAAAATTATTATTATTTACCACATAAGTATTATAAAGTAAAAAAGTAACACTATGGACTAAACAAATTTATCTTACAAAACTCATGATTCAAATTATAACGTTTTTAAACTCGAGAACCAAACATACCCATTGAAATTAAATCATAACATTCTAAAACTTAATGACCAAAATAGTAGACTTTAAATTCTAGGGACTAAAAAATGCAATTTAACCATAAAGTATAGGTAAATAATGAAAACCCTAATTCATTATTGTCTTCTTTCAAATGTTACCATAAATAAAAGCAAAGCAATGAAATGAAATAATAAAAAAAAAAAAAAAAAAGGGAAAAAAAAAATGGAGAAGGCGAAAGCGAAAGTGAATGAGTAAGAAGCAGCTACAGAATCCAATTCCCATTCCCATCTTCTCATTCTCTTCCTCCTCGAATTTTACCCTTTACAGAAATCTTCACTGAACCATAGAATTTTTAATTTTCATCTTTTTCCTTTTCAATTTTCAACCCCAAAAATAGTTCCTTTTATAAAAAAAAAAAAAAAAAAGCTGTAATTTTTTTGGGTAATTGAATTGATGCTAGAAATTTCAGCTTCACCGGAGAAATCGGGTTCCGCAGCCGCCTCCGCCGCCGTGAACCGGAACCCAGATGAGGATGATGGCTCGGGATACGGCGGCTTCTACCGTTGGCCTAGAGAAGAAACTATGGCTTTGCTTAAGATAAGGTCGAGTATGGATATCGCGTTTAGAGATGCTAATCTTAAAGCTCCTTTATGGGAAGAAGTTTCCAGGTTTGTTCTTGACTTTAATTTCTTTTAATTTTGTTTGTTTACTGAGAAAATTCTGCTGAATTTTGTGGCTTTCTATTGGTTTTCTGAGAAAATTATTTGGGTTGGCTTGAAGATTGTTACATAATCCAATTTGTTTGTGTTATCAATTTGAATTTGATTTATTTTTTAAGATATTACATATAATCATGGGATGGGATGGGATGGGATGGGATGGGATGGGAGGGGAGGGGAGACTCGAACTGATGTTTAACCAATTAAGCTATGCTCGGGTTGGCAGTTTGAAATCGAATTCTAGTTTTCAGTAGTTTATAGCTTCCAATTATCAATATTCTATGCTTTTTAGCAAATTTCATGTATATATATATTTTTGTTTCTCAATGGATTTAAAAAAAATAAAATTGTAATCATGGAGTTTTGAAACCATGGCTTTTTCTTTCTTTAGGAAATTGGGTGAGCTTGGATATACACGAAATGCAAAGAAGTGCAAAGAGAAGTTTGAAAACATTTATAAGTACCACAAGAGAACCAAGGGTAGTCGATCCGGAAAACCCAATGGGAAAAATTATCGGTATTTTGAGGAATTAGAAGCTCTTGATAATCATACATTACTACCCTCTCCTCAAGTTCAAGTTACTTCGATTGCGGAAATGCCGAGTATCATCCCAAACAATGTTGTTCACAATGCGATTCCGTGTTCAGTAGTCAACCCAAGCTCGAGTTTTGTTGATACGGCCTCCATATCGACTTCGACAACGTCGTGGTCGAGCAAAGAGTCGGGAGGGACAAAGAAGAAGAAGAGAAAGTTTGTGGATTTCTTTGAAAGGTTGATGAATGAAGTGCTTGAGAAGCAAGAAACATTGCAAAAGAAGTTTGTAGAGGCATTAGAGAAATGTGAACAAGATAGGTTAGCTAGAGAAGAAGAATGGAAGAGGCAAGAATTAGCTCGAATCAAGAAAGAGAGAGAGCGTTTAAGTCAAGAAAGATCGATAGCAGCTGCAAAAGATGCAGCTTTTCTCTCATTCTTGAAGATGTTCTCTGAACAGGTTGGCACAGTGCAATTTCCTGAAAACTCAATTTTAATGGAGAATGTGATGGACAAGCAAGATGATGGCAATATTGACAGAAACATCAACAATCAAGAAAATAGCAACAGTGGAAATTTGTCTCAGTTCGGCTCATCTCGATGGCCGAAAGAAGAAATCGATGCCCTGATTCAGCTTAGGACTACTCTACAGGCACAATACCAAGAAAATGCACCCAAAGGTCCTCTTTGGGAAGAAATATCATTGGCCATGAAGAAACTCGGCTATGATAGAAGTGCAAAGAGGTGTAAAGAGAAATGGGAGAACATCAACAAGTACTTCAAGAGGGTAAAGGAAAGCAACAAAAAGAGACCCGAGGATTCAAAGACATGCCCTTATTTCCAGCAGCTCGATGCTTTGTACAAAGAGAAATCAAAGAAAGGCGACAATTCATCCAATCCGGGATATGAATTAAAACCCGAGGAGCTGTTGATGCATATGATGGGTGAACAAGAAGAATGTCACCAGCCAGAATCAGCCACGGAGGATGGAGAAACTGAAAACGCCGATCAGAATCAAGAAGATGAAGGAGAAGAGGATGAGGCCGAAGATGACGATTATCAGATCGTAGCCAACAACAACAACAACAACAACAGTACTCCAATGGAAATAACTAGCTGAAAGCAGACACCATACTGGGTGCATTCAAGATCTTGCGACTGTTCTATTCCGAGCTGCTGCTGCTGATGCCTGTTGTACCTCATGGTGATTATCAGACATTTAGCACATGATTTTCTTTCTAAAGAAGTAAATTCAACTTCATGAGAAATAGAATTTGTCTGTATAATATGTATATCTTTTTTCCCTTTATTGCTTGAATAGATGATACATGTAAGTTAGAAAGAGAGAGAAAGAAGAGGGGTGGAATAAGAAGGTAGGGTGTGTGATTTTAGATTGTTTTTATTCTTATGAATATTTCACACCCTTAGAATGTGTGCAAAAGGTAGAAATGTTTGTTTTCATTTTGTTGGTTTCTATGTTTCTTTCAATAAAGAAAAACCAGCATTTTTGCTATTGCAGGTGCTGGTTATTGTAGCTTGCAAATGCAAAATCTTTCATTTTTTTTTTTTTTAAATATATAATAAAGTGGTAATTAATAATCATAGCAGTGATGGGCAGGCAAATGGGACATACATAGCCTCACAAAAGGACCATAAAAGTAATCACTTTTGACGTTCAATCACTCGTGCATTTTAAATATAATCATTAGAATCCTCCTGTTAGAGATATAGTTTAATAGTTAATTACTGAATTCTGTATTATTTTTTTTTTAAGTTATTAAAATAGCATTAATAAATTATTCAACTGCTATTTGTGTAATTTTTAAAAATTATGATTTTTCAATAATTATGATGCGGAAATATGCTATTTGAGACAAATTCTATTATTTTAATATACTTCAATTATTGAAAATATACATCAATTATTGAAAATATACATCAATTATTGAAAATATACATCAATTATTGAAAATAGTTTATTAAGTTGATTACAGGAAGGATTAATTAATATACCTTGTCTCTGTATACACTTGAGAATTATATTTTCTGAATTTTCAAAAATTTCATTTTAACCTTTCAGATTTTATTTGATATTTTTTTTTTCAATCTCCTTGGTTATCTCTTTGTCTATATTTTATTAGAATAATATTAAGATATGATGACTAAAATAAATTATATTTTCTGAAACTCTAATGACCAAATTAGAAAATAAAGGGTTATTTTTTCATTTTGCGGATGTTTTGTTTTTGTTTTTAAAAGATAATACATCAAATTTGAGAAGATAAGACTAAAACCTTCAACATTATGAGAATGGTGTAGGTACCTAACCAGTTCAGGAGGCATTTGAAAACCAGGCAATCAGTTTCCATAATAATACCATAGAAACCAACAATAACTCTTTCGGTAATTGAAGTGTATACAAAAAAGTATACGTTTCCATTTATAAACAAAAGAAAAGCAAAGTAAATAGTAAATGATGAATTTGAATAATTTGGATGGTAAAATTTAATTATTCTTAAAAGTAAAATAAAATGTTTTTAATCTAACTTTTTTTAAGCTATGAATATATTTGATTTAATGAAACACGACAGTAAAACAATGTTTTTTTTAAGTAGATAAAAAGAACTTGAATTTTGGTTAAGTAAAGTCACATCAATCTCAATTAAAATTGAAAACTTATTAGTAAACTCACAGCTTGAGTATTAAGAAAACTTTTGGGAATGAAATGACATTGATATCTTTATAATGAATAATTATTGTTAGGATTTGGACATTGACAAGGATAATAATCCCATCCTAATCCAATCTAAGGTGACTTTAAATAAAGTTTCTACTTTTAATAAGTGAGAGACTAAACCTTATATCTATAGTAATAAATCATTTTGAGATGTTTAAATTGACTTTTGAATAAAAATTATGACTATTTCTTGCTGATTCTTGGTGTGGTTCTTTCAGCAAGACGTAATTTATTTTGGTTGAAACTTTTTATTTGACTTTCATTTTGAGTGATTTAAAATGTTTTGAAATTATTTTTTTAGAACTTTTCAACATTACAAAAATACATTAAAACATAAATTTAATACGATTTAAGTTTTGAAAACTAAGAATTCCCTTTTTATGTGATGATAAGCCAATATTTTAACATTGTTGATAAAAAAAAAAAAAGTAAAACACATTTTGGGTATAAAGAAAAAAAATGAAGAAGGATGAAAAGGGAGGAGTAGCGAAGAGTTGGATAATAAATTCTTATGGGCTTTCCTTGAAAATGACAGGATATAGAAAGAAAAAAAAAACAGAGAATTGAAATTCTGCCTCTCTACTATTTTCTTCTTCTTATTTTCTTGTATATTAATAGTTTTCCTTCTATTTTTTTTAAACACAATAAATTGGGGAAAGGGAGACTGAACTTTCGACCTTAGAAAAAGAAATACTGGTGCCTATCCAATTGAGCTACGTTCAAATTGACGATTACAATTAATTGACTTGACTCGACTATGTATCATTATTTCTCTGAAATTTGGAGATGTAAATCTTAGTATGAAAGGTCAATTATGAAATAGATGGTAACTTTTATTTAAGTTTGATTAAATTCTATCAACTTTCATGAGTTTTTTTAGCATTCTTGTTTTAAAAACTAGCATTATAATTTTCATCTAAAGGGATGCCAAATTAATCCAGAAATCTAAAGGGATGCCTTTTTTTCCCCACATTTCTCTCATATGATCTTATTAAATTAATAAAAAATTTAAAGGCACTCACTATATGTTTGCTTTTGTCTTGCTTTGGAAAACTTATTTTAATAAACATAGTCTAGTTGGATTGGAGGAGATGTGTAAATACAATAGTTTCACTTTTCAATCCGAATTATGTTGTTGCCTAAAAATGGAGAGCTTCTATGTAAGCAACGAACTTAGAGTATGAGACGAGTCAGAGGTAGTGCAATGCACTGGAGATGCTGCGTAGGCGATGTGTTGAAGAGTTGACGAGCACTATATGTACCTGCACAGGAAACAAAGAGAGCACTGGTGTGGTGCCAGCCTAACACCCTCCGATGCTAAAGTCAGAGCAAACAAAGCTAGTGTGCAAGAAAGAATTATAGTAGAATTACTTACCTAATGAATAAATTTCTTCTCCTATTTATATGAGAGGAGGTTGATGACATCATCGTGCCACGTGTCGCGTCGGGATTGGGCAACATGTTGCTTTCCAACGATGTATCGCGTGTTGGTTATGCCACCTGTCATCTTTTGATTGGATACTAGTATAATGTAGTTTCTTGGTCTTAGATAAGTAGCCTTATTAGATGACGTAGACTCCCAGGCGACGTAGACGAAGCCTCCTAGGTGACGTAGCTTTATCTTTCCAGGTGACGTAGACATGTCGATTGTGCTTTGAACAAATTGAGAAATTCCACGTGTACTGATATAATTTCACCCACAACAGTGGCCCCCTACTCCCGAGCTGAGTTTAGACGTGAGTTCACTATTGCTTGGGAGTATTAATTCAGGGTGGAATTTATTCGTCTATTAGTTTCTTAAAATTTCACAAGTGTCGGGGCTTGGTAGCTTAAATTTTTCTGTCTCGCAAAAATAATTTTTTTTAAAGCCCATAATCATCAATGATCTTTCCTTGGGCTCTTTATCTTGATTGGGCTATGATGTAATCTGAGTCGTTTGATGTTGCTTTGATCCAATAGTTAAGAGATAATATCAAATCTTAGAGAGGTAATATCAATTCTCTTATAAATAGTAGTCTTCAGTCACTCCCATAACTCATAACTTGTAGAACTAGTGAGTTTCTAAATTTTCTCTCTCACTTTTTCCTCTTCTTTCCATTTTTTTTCTAAACTTTATTTTCTCAAATTCTCGATCTTGTAGGCTCAATGTGGTAGAACGTTGAAACAATCATCAGGTACGTATTCCCCCTTTGAATTTAAGAATAGATTTTTCTTAAAATCAAATAGAATTAGGGCTTGTGTAATTCTGTTTGATGAATTGGTAAAAGGAAAGAAAAATTATAAGAATGATTAAAAAATTGAAAAGTAAAAGTAAAAGAAAACTTATAATAAAATATATATTTTTTCTTTTTCTTCCTGACGCACAACACAAGACTTCCTTTTTTTTTTTTATCTTTCTCGCCTGATACAAAGGCGTTGATTTGACTATTAATTTGTTTTATTTCTTTTTCTTGCACCTGACACAAAGCAGCTTCAATTTTTTTTTCTTGTTAAGGTCAAACCCGCGTATCGGTCCGCAGTGAAATGCAATCCGCTCCGCGAGTCTGTTTTTTCCTGTTGACTGGTCAACGGTCAACGTTGACGGTTGACCAATTGACCACCATTTTTTTTCCCGAGTCTTTGACTCAGATGTAGTCTTCCTTTGTTGTTTTGGGCGTTGTCATTTCGGGCGTTGTCATCAGGGCTATGTCAATAGGACTTTGTCATCAGGGCTATGTCTTCAGGGCTTTGTCATCAAGGCTATGTCAATAAAGATTTGTCATCAGCGCCTTGTCATTTGTACTTTTGTCTTGGACATGTAAAAAATTATCTGACCCCGTCCTTCAACCAATTGACCTTTGACCCGATTATCGTTGACTGTTGACTTTTTGACCTTTGACAATTGACTTTTTTCTTCTTCTTAATTCTTTTAAGAGTCAAACATTCCCTAATAGACTTAAAACTTTTTAGTCGTTTTAAATTCTTCTACTAGGTGTGACTCGTGCGAGCCATGCACTCCCTAATAGACTTAAAATTATTTCACATTTTAAATTCTTCTACCAGGTGCGACTCGTGCGACCCCTGCTCTCCCTAGTAGATTTAGAACTTTTTAGTCATTTTAAAATTTTCTACTAGGTGCGGCTTGTGCGAGACCTGCACTCCCAAGTAGATTTAGAATTTTCATTGTTTTAAATTCTTCTACTAGGTGCGGCTCGTGCGAGCCCTGCACTCCCAAGTAGACTTAGAATTCTTATTTAGCTCTTCCACCTTTGGCGAACTTAGAAATTTTTTCTTTTAAAATTCTTCTACGAAATGCGGCTCGTACGAGCCCTGCACTCTTAAGTAGACTTAGAATTTTTATTTAGCTCTTCAACCTTGAAAGACTTAGAACTTTTTGTAGTTTGTTCACGTAGTTCGCCCCCACTTGATCAGAGTTTTATTTGTTGAAGTCTAGCTCGAGTTCTAAGAGTTCTCAGAATAATTTGACTTAATATATTTACATAGATGCAATTTTTTATAAATTATAAAAAAAATATATTCTTATTTCATTTAATGTTAACTCTCTCACAATAGAAAGCCTTATTGGAAAAAAAAAATTACAATAAGTAAATTTACTGAAATAAAACCTAAGTTGCTTGACATAAGTGTAGTAAAGCATTGTAGTTGAGAATTGATCAATATGTTGATGTCTTGGCCTACTACGTCAGTAACCTAACGTGGGGGCTTGGGCTCTTTTTCAATAGTTGGGCCTCCAAAGATGGTTCTTATTTCTCCATCTGGAAAATCTTGATTATCACGGTCCTGATCTTCCTTATCTCCTTTACTTTTCACGAATTCCTTCAAGTACCCTATTTGAATAAGAGTCTCAATTTCTTCCTTGAGATTAAAGCAATCAGAGGTGGTATGACCATGGTTTTTGTGGAAGAGACAATACTTATCTTTATTCCTCTTGTTTGTTCCTCCCCTCATTTTTGCTGGCCATTTCAATAAATTTTTGTTTTGAATTTTCATGAGCAGTTGCTCGATTGGGACCGTGGTAGGAGTGTACTTCTGAAACTTACTTGGAGGAAAACTCTTCTTTCTCTTGTTATCTTCATGACGATCAGTCCTCCAGTTGAGGTTTTCAATTGAGCTCTTTCTTTTATGATCAGAATTTTTACTACTGCCTTCTTCATTTAGAGTTTCTCTTGCACTGAGTAACTCTCTAACGCTCATGTATTTTTAGGCTCTGGCGAGTAGCTCAGTGTATGTAGCAGGTGTCTTTTTGCCTAAACACCACAATTTTTTTTCATCTTTTAAACCAGCCATCATAGCAGTTAGAGCTATGTCATCACTATAACCTTCCACCTTCAAAGTCTCATTGTTGAATCTCACTACATAGTCTCGGAGTCTCTCCTCTGACTTCTGACGCACAGTCAAAAGATACGTGGTTGGTTTCTTATGTTCTCGTCCACCAAGAAACTGAGTTACAAAAGATCGAGTGGAGTTTTTAAATGAAGAGATTGACCTCGGCTTGAGCTGCCTGTACCACCCGTGAGCAGGGTCTCTTAATGTAAGGGTGAATGCCCTGCACTTAATAGCATCTCAGACTCCCTGGAGCTCCATCTAAGTCTGAAACGTATCAACATGCTCGAGTGGATCATTTAAACCATTATATATGGTCATAGTTAGCATTTTAAATTTGGTGGGAAGCTTCATTTCCATTATATCATCAGTGAATGGCTGTTCAGTTTGTTCAAGTAGATTTTCTAGTGCAAGAGGAGTCTTTCCTCTATACTCTTTCTTCATATGATAAAGTTGATCTTGGAGGTTTTTCAACTATGGTGCCCAAGACTGGGAACTTTCTGAAGTAGACTTCACAACATCTGCATATTCTTTTCTCTTTTGATTTAAAACTTCTCTGAGATCGGACCTTCGTTTCTGACTAGGTTTCTTATTATGATGAGAGTTATGAGATGAATAGGAATTGTCCTAGATATCTAGCCTTCACCTCCCCTTCAAACCGCCCTTCTCATGATTCTGTGATTCACCTATGCACTTTATAGGTTCTTTGTCCTTCTTGGACCGTAATTCCTGGTCGTAACCATGGGCTCGATGGTCAGATTTCTGTGTGAGAATTTCGAGTACTTTAGCAAGATCTCAATTCACACCTCGCACTTGCTCTTCTAGAGTATGTACCCTTTCGTCTGGCATTGTCACAACTCTTACTACTTCTTGATTTTCATCAGTTTCTTGTTGTTGACGTTCTCTAGTGCTACGAGTTTGATATCTCGTATTGCGAGGGTTGCGGTTTTCACCGTCATCTACATCATCACCGTGTTGACTTCTTCGACTCATCCTCGATGGTAGAGCACTTAGTTATATACTTTTCCCACAGACGGTGCCAAATGTTGTTGCCTAAAAATGGAGAGCTTCCACGTAAGCAACGAACTTAGAGTATGAGACGAGTCAGAGGTAGTGTGCTGTAATGGAGGTGTTGCGTAGGCGATATGCTGAGTAGTTGACGAGCACTGTATGTACCTGCACAGGAAATAAAGAGAACACCGGTGTGGTGTCGGCCTAACATCCTCTGATGCTAAAGTCAGAGCAAGCAGAGCTAGTGTGTCGGAAAGAATTATAGTAGAATTAGTTACCTAATGAACGAATTTCTTCTCCTATTTATATGAGAGGAGGTTGATGACATCATTGTGCCACGTGTCGCATCAGAATTGGGCCACATGTTGCTTGCCAATGACGTGTCGTGAGTTGGTTATACCACGTGTCATCTTTTGATTGGATACTAGTATAAGTAGTTTCTTGGTCTTAGATACGTGGTCTTATTAGATGACGTAGGCGTAGACTCCCAGGTGACGTAGCTTTATCTTTCTAGGTGACGTAGACATGTCGATTGTGCATTCTTTGAACAAGTTTAGAAATTCCACGTGTACTAATATAATTTCACCCACAATAGACATTATTAAGACTAAGGTTCTACAAACAACTGGTGTAAGAAAACAAAGTCTCGTATTGGTTAGATCAATGGACGATCATGAAATATATATGTTTTATCATTTCCAACCCACTAGAAAAGTTGATTAATAGATATATATTTTTTGAGATAATTACTTAGTAAACCAAATCGGAGTCCATATTTACAATTAAATGTGTGTTTCATATTTAACTACGCCGGTATCCATTTAAGGCCAGTTGTGGTGGTTTTCCCAATTTGTTTTCTCTATTTTACCCTTTTTAAAATGTTGGTTTCTCTCTCTATTTAACCTTTTTTTTAATTTTTTTTTAGATTTTTTCCTTAATAATTCAAATTTTCCACCCTTATTTAAATTTAAAATCCTTCTTTTTCAAATTTACCAAATCCATTTCCGTTGATTATGCTCATGATTCCTTTTTTTTAACTTTTGTTTTTTTACATTCATGTTTGTTAAGATTTAAACCTTTTCTAATTTTCATTTTTCAAATCTCTCTATCAAACCCTAATTTTATTCACCATCACCATCATATCAACCATATCTCCAACCCCGTCTTCTTGATAACCATTCTATCACCATCAGATCCCTCGTTGACAAAACCTCCTTGATCAGTACGACGGGAGGGAGAGAAAAAATCGGTGGATCAATAGAGGAGAGAGAAAGAGAAATAGCAAGGAGGGTTTGAGGAATCTGTGGGAGCCTTTCGTTTTTTGGTGAATGTACAGTAAAGAATAATGAGGAAAAGAAGGAGAAAGGAAGCGGCGATAGTGAGGGATGAATTTTTTTAGAGAGAATATGGTGATGAGATTTTAGTATTAAAGAAGAAGAAGAAGAAGATGAAGATGGAGAAATAAAATGTATTCAGTCAAAGCTTTCCTGATTTCTGTCGAATATAGAATAATTGTAACGGAGACGAATCTGAATTCATAGCTTCTTCGATTTTCATCTATGATTTTGGGTGTCTTAGATCGTCGATTTCTTCCTCTCTTGTTTATTGTGATAAATCTCAAGTTTCACTCATCTTACTACTGATTATATTTGATTTTATTGATTTAACAAATATAAACTTGTTACACTAATCGTAATCGTCGTTTAATAATGTTAAACTATGGAATTTATTATTATTTTTAACAAATATAAATCTGTTAAGTTAACCATGCTTTTGTTCATCTGATTTCTAGGTTTAAAATTTCTGATTTTATTGATTTGGCAAATATAAACTTATTACACTAACCATAATCGTCGTTTAATAATGTTAAACTATAGATTTTTTTTAACAAATATAAATCTGTTAAACTAACCACGCTTCTATTCTTTTTTTTTTCCTTCTGATTTTATTGGTTTAACAAATATAAACCGTAATCGTCGTTTAATAATATTCAACTATGGATTTTATTATTTTTTTTACCAGATATTAAAATGTTAAGCCAACCATGTTTATGTTCATTTTTCTAGATTTTATTGGTTTAACAGATATAAACCGTAATCGTCGTTTAATAATGTTAAACTATGGATTTTATTGTTTTCGTAATAAAACTTGTTGTACTTAATTAGTTTGTTTTAATTTTATAATTGTTATTTGTTTAACAAAAACAAACTTGTTAAACTCATATGTATGATTTGTTTTCATTATTTAATTTAATATATTTTTAATAATGTTAAACTATAGATTTTATTGGTTTTTAACAAATATAAACATGTGCAAACTAACAATTATTTTTGTACATTTTCTGGATTTTATTGGTTTAACATAAATATTTAACTAACCATTGTTTTTTCCGCTTTTTAAATTTTGTAGCTTGAAGAACCATCAATGGTGGATTTATGGCACTTGGAGGAAGATTGAAGATGAAAGGAGTTTGAAGGAATTTATTTTAGTTATTAGTTAGATAGAATTAGATTTCCTTTTTATTTTATTATTTAGTTTTAATTTTGTCTTAAATCGTGCACAATTTAAGGGATTTTCCTTAAATCATGTAATATTTAAGGAAAATTAAATTATGGGTATTTTTTCGTCTTTTCACATTTTCCGGTGGTGATATTTGGCCATATCCATAATTAAATTGGCGCCACCAATATTTTTATAATTAGTCTCCTCCTTTTGATTATTAATGAACATAGCCCTATTTTTTTTACAATAAAAGTAAAAGTTACTTTTCAAAACAACATTCAAATAGAACCGTGTGTTTGATATCTCGAAGTGTATTTTAATTGGAATATATTTTACTGTGATTGGAAAAGGCTCACTCCCATTCTTCTCATTTTTTTTTGAGATATTACATCAAATCGGGGGAGGGGATGGGAGACTCGAACCTTCGATCTCGTTAGAAAGGAGTAGATACCTAACCAGTTGAGCTATGTTCGGGTTGAGATTATTCTCACTATTTAAACTCTGGTTGCCTTCATATTTCATGCATAAGATTATGTTTAGATCACTATGGTTTTAGGTAGAAACCCCCACGTGATATACAACTCTATTAAGTGAATTTAATGGCATAAATGCTACTATGGCAATTCAAGAAATCCATATGTAACATCTAAAACTAACAAACTCATTTAGTGCCCGTTTGAAATAACTATTGAAAGTTTTTATAAGTGTTTTTTATAATCATTAAAAAAAAACACTTTTAAAAGCTATCTCATTTGAGTCCTTGGTGTCCGTTTGAAATAATTTTTAAGAGGATCTGAAAGTGTTTTTGATGAAAAAATCCATAGCATTTTTAACATAAAAGTATTTTTAACCCTTTCTAAAGGTTATTCCAAACGGACCTTTAAATTAAATATTTGAATTAAGATTAAGCAATTTATTAACTTAAATTATAGTAAGAATACATGTCCTACGACGAAGTTGAGCCCCGATTGGCAAATGAGCCACACATTTTTAAACTGCAAGGCTCTAAAAAATTTAAACTGGCCTTTTTCTCCATTTTGATTTTGTCTTCAGAGTACGGGTATTAAAAAAACCACTCCCCAACCTTATTTTATTTTTAAGTTTTATTGAGTTAATTTGTTTTTCAACCCAAAATTTTAAGGGTTATATTGGGTTGGGTTAAATTTAAAATATATTGGGTTAACTCAACTCAACCCTGTTGCTATATAGTAAATAGCTAAAAAACTAAATATATATATTTTGTTGGAAATTTTATATATAATATATATAAAATAAGGTTGAAAGTAATGTGTTTAAGTTTAGTCAAAAACAAAAATTATATATTGAGTATATATATATAATTTTGTTTTCAAGACAATGTATAAGAATTTGTCTATTACTAGGCAACGTTTGGAAACTAAATGTAAAGATCATTTAGGGTGCGTTTGGTAAACTTCTCAATTTTTGTTTCTTGTTTCTATTTCTCATTTTTTAGTAAATGGAATTGTTTAGTAACTCTACTTGTTTCTTGTTTCTCTTTTTTTTAGAAACACTTCCCAAAATTGTGTAGAATTTTTAGAAACAACAAATTCTAATTTCTTATTTCTCTTTCTTGTTTCCAAAATTTTCAACACATTAATAAATTATTACGTTCTCCCATTTTGACTTATAAAATATATTATAAATATCTAAAAATTAAATTGATATAATATTTTTTAGTATGTCATTTAAAATTGTAATATTTAAAAAAAAATTACTTTTTTTAAATGAGAAATAGAAACAAGAAATAGTTACCAAACACATTTCTGTTTCTTTTTTCTTCCAGAAACAAGAAATAAGAAATAGTTACCAAACATGTTTCTATTTCTCTTTTTAAAAAACAGGAACAAGAAATAAGAAATAAAAACGAGAGAGGTTACCAAACGGGCCCTTAGTGACCTTGGGCTGCGTGCGTCTTTTAATACGAAGGTTAACTTTCCATGAAACGGAAGCTGAGTATTTTGTCCGTTGGTAATGTGGTATCTTTACCATTTATAGTGTTTAATTTTTGGGTTAATGAATCCAAATTTATTTCGTATTTATGAGTTACAAATCTATCTTCCTATAAATAGGAATCATATTTGTACACTTTTTATATACGTAGAAAAAATTAGATTATTATATCTAATTTCTCTCTTTCGTTCTTTTTGTTCTTCGCGTTTTCATTTATTTTCTGTATAAGTTTTGGAGAGCGGTTCTTGAAGGTTCTACCAGGTTCGTGTGTATCTAGTTGTTGATCACATGAAACACGTCGTCGTATCTTGCGAGTCGATATACCATAGAACTGCAAATAACCGGAGCGGGACAATATCGTCTAAAGGACAGTGCAACTGCACGCTTCGACGTTTATCAATTTATGGGAAAATTCTTATTATTGTAATTTCAATTCAGTTAAATTATTGTTATTACTAATATATTTTGATTGTGTAATTCAGTACCGATATCAATATATTAACAATGTTCATCTCGATTGTTGTCAATGAGCTGCAGTTCCAACAATCTTAAGACGATATTGAATTATGGAGTTCATCAACAATCTGAAGTCGATAATTGGAACTCGTCGACAACAAGACGAGGCGTTCAAGAATTTGGAACGAGGTATAGAGGTAATTCTTCAGGTAATAAATTTGGCTCTTGGGTATATATATATATATATATATATATAAATAGAAGTAAAATGCAGCTTAAAATGAGCTTGTGTGATTATATAAATCCGAAAGCATAAAATTTCAATTATATATATATATTCATGTGAACGCTTGGTGTGTGAAATTGTATGTGAAAGTGAATATAAAAGATCTTGTCTTTTAGTCATACTCAGAAAGCAACCATGTATTGACTCTTTAATTAGTGAATATAATATTATATATATTTTTGACTAAAAGTTATTTAAAAAAATAAATAAATAAATTGAGTGAATGTTCAGTGGTGGATTTTGTTTGTAAAAGCCGTCTGGGATTCAAAGTAATGAATTTGTATTCCGTTTAAATTTTTATATCTTACAAAAAATATAATCAATTTCTAATTTTATTTTTGATGGAAAAGAAAAGGCACTGAGGCTTCAACCACTGATTTGGAAAAACGTTAAAATATTTTATTGTGTAAAGTTTAATTCAATTGATAAATAGAATCAATTTCTATTTTGAAGGAGGAAGAAAAGTTTTGAGGCTTTACTTACTGTTATGAAAAAGCTCTAAAAATTGAAAAATTGTGTAAAACACTTGAACTGCAGTATAGCTCAGTTAGTGTTGGTAGTTAAGATATTTCTTGAGGGAAAATCTTTAAACTTTAAAATGGTTGATATCAAATTGGTAG
Source organism: Gynostemma pentaphyllum (assembly GCA_028015215.1). NCBI lineage: Eukaryota > Viridiplantae > Streptophyta > Magnoliopsida > Cucurbitales > Cucurbitaceae > Gynostemma > Gynostemma pentaphyllum. Next base: position 66,810,352 of record CM051355.1, on the reverse strand, counting down.
TCAATCAAAATGAGGAGTTACAAGTCATAATCGGTGACTTGCATAGCGAAAGAATGAGAATCAGTGAAAAGTGACAACTGAAATTGAGAAGTTGTAATACTCCTAGAATGGAGTTGCAAGTCATTTTCATTGACATACATGACAAAAGAATGATCATTGTGAATCATTTTAAATGGTCATTGTGAACGAGAAGTTGTCTTCTTCTCAAAAGGAATTTGAAACTATCTCAAATATAAGTGATGGAGTTATTGTTATACCATAGAGAATATAGTATTCAAACTCCAAGGTTTGGGTAAAAGAGCCCCAATCCAAAATAGTGCAAAAATCAAGGCTAATATAGCAAATCTTTAAGGTTTGGGTAAAAGAGTCTCAATCCAAAAGAATGTGAATTTTGGCTAAAGTGTAGTATCTAAACGCATTCGAGGGTATGTTATATCTATGACAAGCCTAGACAAATAATAGCTAAGTGCAAACATTGCAAGAGTTTAAAATAGAGTTTAAACTCAAAACCTTAAGCAAGCGATCATAGTCAATGAGGACAATGATGATGAGCTTTTGCAAAAGTAGAGCTTCTTGTATAAGCAGAATCTAATAGCTCAAGTTTCAATAATATCAATAAAGAAATTTTCTTTTACATATATTATTGAGTTGTGGCTTTAAATTTTTAAAGCATGTGAATTATTGCTCTAATTAGAGAATGATAATATGAAATTGATAATAGACATAAATCAAGTTTATGTTGAATCAATTCATAGCTGGTTATAGTAAAAATTGTCAAATTATTTACTACACAGTTGATGAAGCCTTAAAAGTTTTAAGACTTATAAAGCTGAGAATGGTAATTCAACTTGAGAAGGAAACAACCTTCTATTTTGATTTATTGAGAATTGAGCTAACAACAGTTCAAGTTTACCACAGAATTGTGGGGGAAGGTTTGTTATAGCAAATCTAATATACATAAGATTTCTTATGGTATGAGAATTGGAAAAACGCCTACTTTAAAAAATGCTAAAAGTGTGGGGGTGTTTAGAGAAGGTACAAGTATTATCTAAAATGGATCAAACTTGAACCTAAGATGATAAATTATTTATTATAAGCATTGCTTTACACAATGATAATTATAGATTTCTTATGTAATTCAGAAGTGTCTGGAATTAATAAAGAAAAAAATCTATATATATAAGGAGTTCGTTCTTTAAGGATACGCATCTTTAAAGAACATAGTGATGGAATCAAGTGAATTATAAAACAAGTAATTCAAAGTGTCAAGTTGATCAAAGACTGAACATGAATAGGAAATTGATCAGTCCTAGTCATGATTAGGAAATTGATCAAATTGATACTAAAAAAGCTACTTATTTTATCCACATCTTTTACCTACATGGTAGAAAAGGTGAGTCTCAACCAGAGACTAATGTTGTTCCACATGATCAATAGTGAGATCGAATTCATGGTGCAAGACAATAGTTAAGTATTAGTCGACTTTCATCTTGGAAGCAAGTCAAGTTGGTTGTAAATTGATCTTTATGAGAAAGCTTAAGGCTAATTGATCAATAAATATGTAAAGCCAGTTAAGTGGCTAAAGGTTATAAATAGAAAGATGAAATAGATTTCTTTGATATCTATTTTAGTGAATAGAATCATATCCATTAGGATGTTGATTGCTATAGCAACTTTACATGATTTGAAAATTCACCGAATGAATGTAAAAACTGCGTTTATAAATAGAGACTTATATAAAGAAGTCTAAATGGAACAACCAAAAGGGTTTGTTTGTAAAAGGACATGAGAACAAAGTTTTTAAACTTGTTAAGTCCTTAGATGAGTTGAAACAAATACCCAAATACTGACATAATAAATTTGATCACACCTTGATATAAAATGGATTTAAAATCAATGAGTGTGACAAATGTGTCTATTACAAGGTTGTAAATAATGATCATATCATCATATGCTTATATGTGAATGACATGTTAATCATGTACATCACAAGACTGATGATGGAATTATATAGTATCCCCATGTAATGGAAGGATTTAGTGATGCTAACTGGATATCAGATAGCTTAGAGACTAAATTAACTAATGGGTATATCTTTACCCTAGTTGGAGTAGCTGTTTCTTAGAAATCTATGAAACAGACGTGCATTGCACGATCTACGATGAAATCTGAATTCATTACACGAGATGTAGTGAAGAAGCGAAATGACTTAGGAATTTTCTAGAAGATATTCCTTTATGGTCAAGGCCTGTAAATGCTATATGTATCTATTGTGATAATTTTAACTGCTTTTGCTGTGAGAGCTAAAAATATTGTTTGCAATAGAAAATCGAGATATACTGAGCGTAAGATAAAATTCGATAAGACAATTGCTCACTAATATTAATTGACTATATGAAGTTAAAAGAGAATATTATTGATCCTTTAACTAAAGGAGTGACGAAGGAGTGTTGACGTAAATTATCAATTATCCGCAAGCGTACGGAGTCAAGTTTTAATATAGTGATAAGAAAAAAAAGGGTTGTCGTCCTCTGGGAAAAAGAATTAAGTCTACCTAAGTACTAATGTATGACTAACTCAATTTTATTTAGAAATCGTAAACTAATGATGAGTGGACTAAACTAATAATAATAAATTAATAAGAAAAGACAAAACTAAATGTAAAAAGGTTGAATTAAATCAATGGAGAAAAAGTCCGAGAGAATTGATTTCACTACTTTAATTTATGGAATTAATATTCATTTAGTTAAGAACAAGAATTTCATATTCTATAAGTCAAGAACACTAAAATTCCTAATTACCTCTCCCGAGCGTCAAATCAAGAATCACAATTAATTAAGAAACCAATATCCCTATTCAATTTCAGTAATTAAAAGTGTATGAATTGCAAGTTCTTTTTAGACTTCTAAATTAAGATTAAGTTTCCCAACTCTAATCTACCTTCAGTTATGTTCCCAAGATCTATCCTAAAACCACCTCTCCCGAGTGTTAGATTTCAGAATTAAAATCAATTAATAAATGGGCAGTAAATTAAAAGCATTAAGAACATAAGAACATAAATAGAATCATAAAATTGTCTTCAAAACAAAACTAAATACTTAAACCATAAAAATAAAGTAGCTACATCAATCCCCTAAGAATTATAAATTTAGCTATCCATATATAAAATCAAAAAAATAAATAAACTAGAAAACATAAAATAAAACTCCCTCGAAAATCCGCTGAAAACGCCTAAATATGGTCTCCAAAGCTGCTGTCTATGATGAATGTGATGAAAAAAAAATAATGCTTCAGCCTTTATATAGGCTCTAAAAGTCGGTGGCAGATTTCGGGCTCAAGCGACTCCTCGCTGATTATCAAGCGATGGCTCGCTTGAATGTCGCAAGCCTTCAATTAAACGGACGAGTGTCGCCTTGCTGATGTTTAAGCGATGGCTCGCTAGGCAGGTAGCGACACCTTGCTACTTCTCAAGCGATGGGTCGCTAGGCCAAAAATCTGGACTTTTCAAATTGGTTAAGCGATGCCTTGCTACAACTCAAGCGATGGCTCGCTTGACTGATTTCTGCCCAAATATCTTCTTTTTCTCTTATTTTGCAAATATGATTCCAAATCTACATAAAAAGAGAAAAACTAATTAAATAGCATCAAACCTATCAAAAACCAATTAAATTAAGGGTAATATTATGATATAAAACCATGTCAACAAATACTCCCAAACTTAAAGAATTGCAAGTCCTCGAGCAATCAAAACAATTAAGAACTAAGAAAATGTAAGACTCCGGCCTTAAGAAGAATTTTCAGACAAACAAGAAAAAATATGATGTTAAATGGTGTTTATAAATAAGACTCAAAAGCATACTCCAAACCATAAACAATCTCAAACGTGTGTGTGTGATCGATTTAGCTTACTTTGTCAACCATCAACTAAGAAAACTCTCATAAGTTATACAAAAGCAATCACCTTAGAATCTCATCAAAATAAAAGACAAGTAGGAAAATGATACTCTCACATGGATGCACTCAATACGCTCAAAGTGTTTAGGGCAAAGTAATACTCTCAAGTCAAAACATAGAAAATCTTTACACAGAGCTTGCAAATATATCATATCATAACCAACAATTGAGAAATTGAATGCATGAATCTAGGGGTCTTTATAGGTTGTAATGGGGCTTAGGTGAGGTTTGATGGAAGGAAAGTTTAAGCTATGGAATTTAGAAATTATTTGAACTCTTATAGAAAAGCTTCAACTTAAACTACTCCAACCACAACTTAGTGACTTTTTTTTTTCTCTCTTTTCTTTTCACACTTTTTTTTTCTTCAATATTTTCCATTTTTCTTTCAATCTTTCTTTTTTTTTTTTCAAACAAATCCAACCAAAATCAATCAAAATGTATACCACTTGAAATTATAAACACTACTTTTCCTCAAAATGTCAACTTCACGAATGAATAAGCCTTTTCTAAAAGAATTCAAACAATCTCAAATTCAGGATTGAAAGAAAATTAACAAGAAGGATAAAGATCATTAAAATGTGGTTAATTTTCAAACAAAGAATTGGCCAAGGCTCAAAGTAGGATTTCTAAAGATAATGATTAAGGTTGGCTCTTTTCGAATCTAAAGATGGTTTCACCTAAATGCCCAAATTATTCCATGCAAACAACTTAACAAAATCAGTAGCGATATGTATAACAATGCAAGATTCAGAAAAATGAATTATGTAAGACAATCCCTCAAAAGAAGAAAAAATAGAGCATGATGTAGTGAATTTTCTCTTTGGCCCAAAAATCTCACAAGGTAGTATGTATCAAATCCTAAATATCTCTCAATCAATTCGATTCTAAGAAAAACTACTCAAGATATAACAAGTGAGATTCTAGTATCAAATTAACAGTGATAAGCATAAATCTAGTGCTCAGAAAGGTGCAAGTGAATGTCAATAGAACAGAGCATGCATAGAGTCTCAAAGATAAACAAATTTAACACACATTCTCTTCAAGTTTGAAAATACTCAAGAACTCATCATAGGCCATCATTGTCTCAATTTTTTTCTATTTTTTTAGGGGGACAAAAACTAAAACAAAAATACGAAAAGAAAAAAAAAATAAAAAAATAAAAAGACTAAACACCTCCAAAATTAAACTAAACATTGTCCCTAATGTGAAGAAAACAAAAAAAAAACAAAAAACAAAAAGTAAAAGGAAGGAAGAAACTGCCCTGAAAGTGGAAAAGGACTAAGCATTACAGTTGGCCAGTTAAGCGATGCGTCGCTCGTAGTGTAGCGAGTGCTCGCTTGACCTTTTTTTTTTGAGATCGCGTGGTAGTGAGGTGTCGCTTAAACATTAGCGATGCGTCGCTCTAACAAAATTTTGCCTCTGGATTTGGTCAAGCGAGCTGTCGCTTGAAGTCTAGCGATGGGTCGCTCTAATTTTGCCTCTGTCCTTCTCTTCAGTTCTGTTCAACTTTTTTTTTTTCAAATAACAAAAACAGGAAAGAAAAAAAAATTATAAAATAAACTAAACTAAACTAAAAAAATAATAAAGTAAAGGGTCTAGAGATTGGGTTGTGATAACTCTATAAAATAGAGTTATTTGGTCCTATTTTAATGCTTTTGTGATGATTATTTGATTGAACTTTGCTCATATTATGCATGCTTTGAACTCATTTTGCATAATTCTTTAATAAAGCTTATTTTTGGGAAAAACTCGGGTTCTTAGCACTTTAATGTATTATTTGGACTGTTCTTGGCCTTTGGTATGTAATAATGTGAATTTGAATGAGAGAAAGTCCTAAAATAATTGAAACTTTCATGCAGGAACATAGAAAAAAATTGCAAATTTTACAATAGTCTGTATGTGATCAGAGACACACCGCAAAGACACTCAAGCAGAAAATGGCAAAGCATAGACACGGCGCAACAATTAAAAAATCAATATTGTGGGCCTGTTTCAAGACATCTATGCTTGGTAAATTAAAACCACCACTTTGGGCCCAAGTTGGAAGAGAAGAAGTCAAAGCCCAATTGGAAAAAGAAAGAAAAAAATAAACCTAAAAAAAAAGGAGGCTTGTGACGTGAAAGGGGGCAAAGTAGAAGAGGAGATCAAGAAAGAAAAGAAGGCAGAGGCGAACGTGAGAAGGCAGGGAGTTCGTGGGAGAAAAGTGGCGACAACAAATACGTGAAGGATCTTTCCTCGCCATTAGAGAAATTCGTTTATTCTTCTCTCCATTCTTTATTCTTCATTCTTTTAGAATTTATTTATTGAATTGAAGTAATGTTAGGTTTAGTTTTTATTTTGTCAAATTCTTTTGTTAATTCAATTTTCATTATGAACTAAATTTCTTAGGTTGGAATTGATAGATGAACCCTAAGGGGGATTAGTATTCAAAGCTTTATTGAATTCAATTTTTATGCTCAATCAATGGCTTGATATTTTTATTCTTTTTGCTTATGCTTGATCAACCTAAGTGAATTGCTTAGTTTAATTTTAATTCCGAAAAGGTTAAAATTGAATGGACAAACATTGATTGATAGGGTTTAATGATTATTTGAATTGTTATTTAGTAATGCATAGAAATATGTAATTACACCCTAAAGCTTAACAGGAACACTAAAACCATAATTTCTTAATCCAATTTTACCTAGACATAGGATTTAAATAGGATTAGTAATCATAATCATGTTAGGCTTGACGAAGTCACTTGAACAAATGGGTTTACTTGCATAAAAAGTGAATTTAATATTGACCGAATCGTCGAAGACCTGACACAAAGCTCGCTGGCAGATTTTGAATTCTAAGGCTTTTTAGGGGGATTCTTGATATTCCAACCATTCATCTATACATAGTTTATTCACTTTAATATTCTTGCATACTTTAGGAGTAATTTCAGCCACTTTAATCCATCTTACTTATTTTCCATATTTAATTTAGAATTTTGTCATTTAGTTTTGCATAACTTCACCATTTTAGTTATTTAGTTTCATAAATCAAATCACCCCAATTTATCATTGTTTTTATTTTCTTTAAATTATTTGTTAAACACCATTTTAAATCACTAATCCTCGTGGGAACGATATCTTCTTATCACTTTATTACTTGTTAGACTGCGTGCACTTGCGTATCACGATTTCACACAACAAGTTTTTGGCGCCGTTGCCGGGGATTAGTTTAGGTTTAATTGGTGTCATAACATTTAGTTTAATTGTTATTTTTAATTTGTTTCCTTGTTCTTTGCAGGATATTAATCTTGTATGAGCGACGAGGACCCACTTGCATTGATTCTGTACGATCAAGAAATTGAACGGACTTTTCACAAGAGGAAAAAGAAACAAAATCAAAAGAAAGTCGTTCGAGAAAGAAGAGATGGAAAATCGGCGATTAGTTGTGCCTGATGAACGAGACATCGTTATTCAAGAGTATAGAAGGCCTAACCCGGTCCTGTGATTGTTAGGCCGAAATTGAAGCAAATAACTTTGAGTTGAAGCCAGGTTATGTTTCAAATGTTGCAAAGTGCGGGACAATTCAATGGAACACCTAATGAGGATCCACATGCTCATCTACAATTATTTGTTCAAGTTAGTGATTCATTTAAAATGAATGGAGTTTCGGAGGATGTCCTCAGGTTAGGATTATTCCCTTATTCGTTGAAAGGCTTAGCAAAAGATTGGCTAAATTCATTGCCTCAAGGGTCGATAACTAGTTGGAATGATCTTGTGGAAGAGTTTTTGACTCAATATTTCCCTCCGACTAAGGAAAACAAGCTTAGGAGCCAAATCACTTCCTTTGAACAATTTGAGCATGAATCCTTGTATGACACTTGGGAGAGATTTAAGGAGATGATTAGAAAGTGTCCCAACCATGGAATCCCATATAAGATCCAAATGCAAATTTTTTATAATGGATTGTGTTCTCACACAAGGGATATAGTGGATTCATCATCAGGAGGAGCATTACTTTCTAAAACTTACAATGAAGCTTGTGCCATCTTGAACAAAATAGCGAGGAATAACCTTAGTTGGCCAAATCAACGCTTGAACCAAGATAGGAAAACCAATGTCAACTATGGTGGGAATGATTCGAATTCTTTGATAGCACAGTTGGCTGCTTTGAATAGTACTTTGACGAAGCTGGATTTGGGTGGGAATAACCAAATGGTAAATGCACTTTCTGAGACTTGTGTATTTTGTGGAGAAGGTCACCGCTATGAAGGATGTCCATCTAATCCTGAATCAGTGAACTATGTGGGGTATAATAAGAACTTCAATCCTTATTCTAATTCATATAACCCCGGTTGGAAGCAACACCCAAATTTTTCCTGGAAAGATCAAGGTGTTGGACCAACACATATTCAGCAAAGACCGGTTGATTTTCAACAAGCCCGTCCCCCACCTCCTCAAAGACCTCAAGGTGAAGATTCCATCGCTGCCCTTGCCACTATGATGAAAGATTACATGGGTAGAACCGATGCGATGATCCAAAACCAAACCGCAATGCTTCAAAATCAAGCCGCCTCAATAAGGAATTTGGAAACTCAAATGGGACAAATGGCTTCATCCATGAATAATCGAGCTCAAGGATCTTTACCAAGCAACACTGAAAATCCTAGAAATCAAGGTAAGGAGTCATGCCAAGCCATTACTCTTAGGAGTGGTAAAGATTTGGAACTACCTAAGGCCATTCCAAGTAAGGAAAAAGAGCTCACTTCAATCCAGAAAAGTGTTGAGGATGGTGATGGAGTTGAAAATTCAAGAAAAGAGAGGTTGGATGGTGATGTATGTTCAAATCAGCGTGCTGCAGCACTGCCGCAGTATAATTCCAGCACCTTACCTATTCAAAAGGATGCACCAATTGATAGGCCACCTCCACCATTCCCTCAAAGACTTCAAAAGAAAGCTCAAAACAATCAATTCAGCAAGTTTCTGGATGTGCTTAAGCAACTTCATATCAATATCCCACTTGTGGAAGCACTTGAGCAAATGCCCAACTATGCTAAATTCATGAAAGACATCCTTACGAAGAAAAGGAGATTGGGAGAGTTTGAGGTTGTTGCACTTACTCAAGAGTGCAGTTACATAGTGCAAAATAAGATTCCTCCTAAGTTGAAAGATCCCGGAGTTTTCACCATTCCTGTTTCCATTGGTAAAACTTTTCACGGGAAGGCACTTTGTGATTTGGGAGCAAGCATAAATTTAATGCCTATGTCAATTTTCAGGAAACTTGGTATCGGAGAGGCAAGACCGACTACAGTTTCACTACAGTTGGCCGATCGTTCCATTACTCATCCTGACGGAAAAATTGAAGATGTGCTTGTTCAGGTTGATAAATTTATTTTTCCTGCTGACTTCTTGATTCTTGATTTTGATGCGAGATAAGGAGGTGCCTATTCTTCTTGGGCGACCATTCCTTGCTCAGGTGGAACTTTGATCGATGTTCAAAAAGGAGAACTTACAATGAGAATGGACGGTCAGGAGGTAACTTTTAATGTTTTCGATTCTCTTCGTTTCCCTAATGATACGGAAGAATGTTCTTTGGTGCATGTTTTAGATACGAGTGGTTGATGATGTTTGGAGAAAAGCCGAGGACAAACTTCAGGATGTGTTTGATGAGGGAGAAGTCGGGAATGATAGTGATGAGGAGTTTTTAGCAAATGTGGGAACCAAACATGATGTGTTTATTCGAAAAAGGCCCGTTGAATCGCTGAATTTGGGGGATAGACAGTTCAAGGTAGTTAAACCATCAATTGAGGAACCTCCCGTTTTGGATCTTAAGCCTTTGCCCACACATTTGAAATATGCTTACTTAGGGAGAGAAGATGTCCTTCCTGTTATAATTTCTTCTTCTTTGAGTGTCGAACATGAAACACTTTTGTTGGAGGTGTTGAAGAATCATCAAAGAGCCTTAGGGTGGTCAATAGCGGATATCAAGGGAATTAGCCCTACTCTTTGTATGCATAAGATCATTTTGGAGGATAGTTGTAGCAATTCTATAGAACATCAAAGGAGGTTGAATCCCGTGATGAAAGAAGTGGTCAAGAAGGAAATTATCAAGTTGCTCGATGCGGGTTTTATCTATCCTATATCTGATAGTTCATGGGTTAGTCCTGTTCAATGTGTTCCTAAGAAAGGAGGGATGACTGTAGTGACCAATAAGGATAATGAGCTTATACCCACTAGGACCGTTACAGGATGGCGAGTATGCATGGATTACCGAAAATTAAATAAGGCAACTCGGAAGGACCATTTTCCTTTACCTTTCATTGACCAAATGTTGGATAGACTCGCTGGCAAAGAGTTTTATTGTTTCTTGGATGGGTATTCGGGTTACAACCAGATTGCTATAGCTCCTGAGGATCAAGAAAAGACGACCTTCACCTGTCCGTATGGTACTTTTGCTTTTCGGCGAATGCCATTCGGGTTATGCAATGCACCGCCACATCTGGAGATGTATGATGGCTATTTTTAGTGATATGGTGGAGAACACACTCGAAATCTTTATGGATGATTTTTCCATTTTTGGTGAGTCTTTTGACACTTGTTTGAAGAATTTGGAGAAAGTTTTGAAACGTTGTGAAGAAACAAACTTAGTGTTAAATTGGGAGAAATGTCACTTCATGGTTTCGGAGGGCATTGTGTTAGGCCATAGAATCTCAAGAAAAGGAATTGAAGTTGATCGAGCCAAAGTGGATGTTATTGAGCAAATGTCTCCACCAACTTCTGTCAAAGGAATTCGAAGTTTTTTGGGCCATGCTGGATTTTATCGCCGCTTTATTAAGGATTTTTCCAAGATCACCAAACCATTATGCTTACTTTTAGAGCAAAACCGACCTTTTGTGTTTGACAGTGAGTGTGAAAAAGCCTTTTTAAAGCTAAAAGCGGCTTTAGTTTCATCCCCCATCATAGTTGCTCCAAATTGGGATTTACCTTTTGAACTTATGTGTGATGCGAGTGACTTTGCAGTAGGGGCTGTTTTGGGTCAAAGGAAAGACAAGATTTTTCATTCAATTTATTATGCTAGTAAGACTCTTAATGAAGCACAAGTGAATTACACCACTACGGAAAAAGAGCTTCTAGCGATTGTCTTTGCCTTTGAGAAATTTCGAGCTTATCTAGTGGGCACCAAAGTAGTAGTTTACACCGATCATTCAGCCATTAAGTACTTGATTTCAAAGAAGGATTCTAAACCAAGGTTGATTCGGTGGGTGCTTCTACTTCAAGAATTCGATTTGGAGATTAAAGATAGAAGTGGAACACAAAACCAGGTGGCCGATCATTTATCTCGATTACCGGAAGAAAAGGGACAGCAATCACACTTACCCATTGGTGAAACATTTCCCGATGAACAACTTTTCGCAGTGAAACACTCATTTATTCCTTGGTATGCAGACTTCGCTAACTATTTGGCAAGTGGCATTCTTCCTCCCGACATGAATAGGCAACAAATCAAGCGATTCTTACATGATGTGCGCTTTTACTTGTGGGATGAACCTTTCTTGTACAAGAGAGGCATCGACCAAATTTTGAGGAGGTGTGTTGGTGAAACTGAGGTTAGTGATATTCTTTTGCAATGCCATGCAGCACCTTATGGTGGACACTTTGGAGGAGCAAGAACAGCAGCTAAAGTTCTTCAATCCGGCTATTTTTGGCCTTCCCTCTTTAAGGATGCTCATGAGTTTGTGCAAAAGTTGTGATCGGTGTCAACGGGTGGGGAATATCTCACAAAAGCATGAAATGCCTTTAAACAATATGTTGGAAGTGGAATTATTTGACGTTTGAGGCATTGACTTCATGGGACCTTTTCCCCCCTCATTTGGAAATCTATACATCTTATTGGCAGTGGATTATGTGTCGAAATGGGTTGAAGCTGTAGCTTTACCTACAAATGATGCCAAAGTTGTGATCAAATTCCTTAAGAAGCAGATTTTCACTCGTTTTGGTACACCGAGGGCACTCATTAGTGACGAGGGTACTCATTTTTGTAACAAAATGCTTGATGGAGTGTTGAGCAAATATGGAGTGCGACATAAGGTAGCTACGGCCTATCATCCCCAATCAAATGGCCAAGCGGAAGTGTCAAATAGGGAAGTCAAGCAAATCCTTGAAAAAGTGGTAAATCCAAATAGGAAGGATTGGTCTTTGAAGCTTGATGATGCGTTGTGGGCATATAGAACGGCTTATAAGACTCCATTGGGTATGTCACCCTATAAGTTAGTCTTTGGGAAGGCATGTCATTTGCCGGTTGAATTAGAACATAAAGCATATTGGGATTTAAAAGCATTGAATATGAATCTGCAAGATGCCGGGATAGTGAGAAAGTTGCAGCTCCATGAATTGGACGAGTTGAGATGGTCTTCTTACGAGAATGCAAAGCTATACAAGGAAAAGACCAAGAAGTGGCATGACCAACGAATTCACAAAAGAGAATTTCATCCGGGCCAACTTGTGTTACTTTTCAATTCTAGACTTAAGCTATTTCCTGGAAAACTCAAGTCTAGATGGTCCGGTCCATTTAAAATTGTTGAAGTTTACCCTCATGGTGCAATTGAGTTACTTGATGATCACACGGGTTCGACATTTAAGGTGAATGGTCAACGTGTTAAAGCCTATTGGGGCTCGCCCGTTGAAAGGGAGAAAACCTCCATTGATTTAAATGACAAGTAATTACGGAGGAAGTCGGGCCGTCGACTTTAAAGCAAGGCGCTTGTTGGGAGGCAACCCTTCGAAGTTAAGTTTTAGTTTCATTTCATTCTTAGTTGAATTTTAATTTTGCTTAGAAATAGATACTGCTGAGTTTCTCTTTTATTTTGTTTTACAGGAAAGTTTCGTGTTATTAATCATAGCTTGAATGGAGAAAAGAACCTCCTGCAATGGTGGTAAATTCGAGTGGTTATTTGGAGAAAATGCTGCAGCTTTGGTTTTAATTTTCTGTTGTTAGTTAAGTTTAAAAAAAAAAAAAAAAAAAAAGAGAAAAGAGCGTCCCAGACCCGCAACCCGCCCTTGACCCGCGTCCCTACCCGTAACCCGCCCTTGACCCGCGTGTCACCCCCAGCTATCCACCCGCCCCATTTCCCCCCCCAACCCGCGTGTTTCCTTTTTTTTTCCCCCTTCCCTTTTGATTTTTTTCTTTTCCCCATCTTCCTCTTCTTCTACCCGAGACCGGCGCCCCCAAAACCCTTCCCTCCTCCTTCTTCACTCCTCCGTGGCTGCCACCACCCCCATCGCCTGCCGATCGCCACCACTCCATCTTCTTCTTCTCCCATTCCCCTACCTATCCATTCCTGATTTCTTCCATCCGTGATCGGTTTGTATTTTGATTCAAGGGTTTTCAAGTTTGGGGGTTCTTGAAGATGCGTTCTTGCATGTAATGGGTTGTTGGTTCTACGAAATTGCTAAGGTAGTCGACATTCATCATTTGCTCCACCTCCAGGTCTGCTCTCGATTCTTTTCACTTTCTCTGTGCTCTCGGCTGCCATTGGGAATTTGGTTTGGTTGGTTTATTTGGCTAGCTTCATATTCGTTTTATTTTTCCGTAACGTATCAACTCTTGCTGGCTGTGGTCTGTGGTGGATTCTGCTTTTGCTGATTTTGTTGGGAATTCTGAAATCTGGTTTGACTACATTGTACTGATTTTGTTTGGTGACTGCATTGGGTTTGTTCAGTATGCCTTGGGTCAAGTCTTTCGCTCGCAAGGCTACCTCTCGTCAACTCTATGTGACCGAGGAAGCCAACAATCGTTTTCATGATAATTTTTCTGCTAGAGAGCTACATATGGAAAAAGGGTTTTTATTGGACAATCTTACCCCCGCCTACTTGCCTGAATATGTTACTAATATTGTTGAGGAACGGGGCTGGCAAACTTTTGGGGAGCAACCTTGTGAAGTGAACGTGCCCGTGGTTAGGGAATTTTATTCTAATTTTGGTGATAGAGATGGACATGTGATTACTGTTCGGGAATTTGATGTGGTGTTTTCTGCTGAGAGTATTAATTCGTTATTTGGATTGTCAAATGAGGACGATCAGTACACCATGGTTTGTGGGCATATCACTGCCACCATTTTCTGTGATGTCCTTTCCACCATTGGTAAGGAGGGTTCTAGTTGGTCAATTACTCCTCATGGCAAACACCGCATATTAAAGTCCTCTCTCAATGACCCTGCTCGGGTTTGGTATCATTTTCTGGCCACCCGTCTTCTTCCGACTTCTCAAGGGAATATGGTTCAGGAAGACAGAGCCATTCTTTTGTACTGCATCTTATCCGGTCGATCGATTAATGTGGGCCGCCTGATAGCTATTGAATTGGAGGCGTGTGCGGGTAAACGATCAGGACGTTTATTCTTTCCTTCCCTCATCACCTCTCTTTGTGCCCGTGCTCATGTTCCAACGAGCAGTTTGGATGAGAGGAGGCCTAATTCTGCTCCAATGGATAAAATTTGCATTGCCCGCCTTCTTGCTAATGAGGCTATGGCAGATGCACATGAGGCTGAGGCTACCCCGTCCGGATCTTCTACTCCATTAACAGAGGTCTTGTTCGTGATATTGTTGAGTCCTCTATGACCCGTTTCAGGAGGTAATGAATGGTAAAATGGAGAGTTTGTTTGAAGGTTACATGGCCGCCCACTCACGGAATTTTGAGGAGCTTTCTCGCGAACTTGGAGCTATCGCTAATCGGGTCGATGAATGCCTTAATCGCAGAAATTTGAAGAGCAACAACGCATCAAGAGAAACCGCCATGAGAGTGAATATCGCGGTCTTTAGCTCACAATTTGAGGTTGATTGCTACACGCCCCCTCCTTAAGACTCCGACTTTTCCACCCGATCTCCTTGAGTCGTGGGCGCCACCACCTGAGGATGATGATGATGCTCCTGGCCTGGCCGCTTAAGGGAGCCCTCTAACTCTCTTCATTTTCATGTTTCTTTTGTTCTGGACTCGCCTTTTGCCCTTTTAGATATCTTGTTCTTGCTTTTTTTTTTTCCTTCTTTTGGGTCTGCTTGCTCTGCTTTGGTCCTGTTTTTGTGCTCTTTTGCTGTGAGGACACACCAACTTTTAAGTTTGGGGGTGCTTGTCCATTTTATGAGCACTAATGTACCTTTTTCTTGCTATTGAATGTCAAATTAAATGTTTTCATTGCTTCTTTGGTTAGAATGGTCCAAATGATATAGTTGGCTTTTGCATGATCTTTAGGATAGTTCTAATTTTGGTTAAGTGCGTTTTGGGCTTTAGACTCTTCTACACTTCCCCGTTCATGTCAATTCATGGTAAACCCGTTTAGACCGTTAAGATTCTTGAGGACTACTTCCCTTGGTGAGAATAAAACATTGAATGACCAATCCTAGTGAACCAAAGTAGAAAACTCTCGCATTTCTTCTTAGTAGGCTTCAATGTTTTTGTTGCAATAAGTTTGGGGGTGACATAGTTACCCACCAACAACATTATTCAAAAAAAAAAAAAAAAAAAAAGAGATAAAAGAGAAGTGTTCCAATGTCTCGAGGTAAGTCGGGATAAGAGCATGCTTTTGCGGTTCAAGTTCTCTATTGCCTAAGTAACAAAAGGCATTAGAATAACAAGAACTTTCTTGCACATAGTGCCTCTAAAAAGAAAAAAAAAAGAAAAAAGAAAGAAAAAGAAAATGCAGCTTCTCATCTTTATGTTTCTTCAAGTCCTTTGTAAGCTTTCTATCATTGTAATCAAGATTTCATATGGAGGGGATCTAGGGGAGGTTGTGATTTGTTGAGTTTAAGCTTAGGAAAAAGAGTCTTAGGATAGCTATCTTTGCTTGCTAGATGGATTTTACCATGAATTGTTGATTCGGGATGCACACACTTTCACTTGAGAATCTTTTGCCCTTTATGTATTTGGCTAGTTTTAGGATTGTCTTGAAGAGAATTGCAAAAGTCTATGATGGAAAAAGTTCTAACCAAAAGCATAAAAAAGTGATTGTTGAAGGCTTGTGTTTTAACTTCTTAAATCCTTAATCAAGTCAAGATCTTATTTTGCATCACTCGAGGACGAGCAATGAGTCAAGTTTGGGGGTTTGATAACTCTATAAAATAGAGTTATTTGGTCCTATTTTAATGCTTTTGTGATGATTATTTGATTGAACTTTGCTCATATTATGCATGCTTTGAACTCATTTTGCATAATTCTTTAATAAAGCTTATTTTTGGGGAAAAACTCAGGTTCTTAGCACTTTAATGTATTATTTGGACTGTTCTTGGCCTTTGGTATGTAATAATGTGAATTTGAATGAGAGAAAGTCCTAAAATAATTGAAACTTTCATGCAGGAACATAGAAAAAAATTGCAAATTTTACAATAGTCTTTATGCTGATCTTCATGAAACACATTGCAAGACACTCAAGCGGAAAATGGACAAAGCACAGACACGGCGCAGCAATTAAAAAATCAATATTGTGGGCCTGTTTCAGCACATCTATGCTTGGTAAATTAAAACCACCACTTTGGGCCCAAGTTGGAAGAGAAGAAGTCAAAGCCCAATTGGAAAAAGAAAGAAAAAAATAAACCTAAAAAAAAAGAGGAGGCTTGTGACGTAAAAGGGGGCAGCAGTTAGAAGAGGAAATCAGCAAAGAAAAGAAGGCAGAAGCGAACGTGAGAAGGCAGGGAGTTCGTGGGAGAAAAGTGGCGACAACAAATACGTGAAGGATCTTTCCTCGCCATTAGAGAAATTCGTTTATTCTTCTCTCCATTCCTTATTCTTCATTCTTTTAGAATTTATTTATTGAATTGAAGTAATGTTAGGTTTAGTTTTTATTTTGTCAAATTCTTTTGTTAATTCAATTTTCATTATGAACTAAATTTCTTAGGTTGGAATTGATAGATGAACCCTAAGGGGGATTAGTATTCAAAGCTTTATTGAATTCAATTTTTATGCTCAATCAATGGCTTGATATTTTTATTCTTTTTGCTTATGCTTGATCAACCTAAGTGAATTGCTTAGTTTAATTTTAATTCTGAAAAGGTTAAAATTGAATGGACAAACATTGATTGATAGGGTTTAATGATTATTTGAATTGTTATTTAGTAATGCATAGACATATGTAATTACACCCTAAAGCTTAAACCGGAACACTAAAACCATAATTTCTTAATCCAATTTTACCTAGACATAGGATTTAAATAGGATTAGTAATCATAATCATGTTAGGCTTGACGAAGTCACTTGAACAAATGGGTTTACTTGCATAAAAAGTGAATTTAATATTGCAGAATGCTGCAGCACAGCCACAGCACTGCTGCAGTTATTTTGAATTCTAAGGCTTTTTAGGGGGATTCTTGATATTCCAACCATTCATCTCTACATAGTTTATTCACTTTAATATTCTTGCATACTTTAGGAGTAATTTCAGCCACTTTAATCCATCTTACTTATTTTCCATATTTAATTTAGAATTTTGTCATTTAGTTTTGCATAACTTCACCATTTTAGTTATTTTGTTTCATAAATCAAATCACCCCAATTTATCATTGTTTTTATTTTCTTTAAATTATTTGTTAAACACCATTTTAAATCACTAATCCTCGTGGGAACGATATCTTCTTATCACTTTATTACTTGTTAGACTGCGTGCACTTGCGTATCACGATTTCACACAACAAGTTTTTGCCCCAAAAGTGCTTAATTTAACGTCGTGAGCTCGACGATATCCCTCTATTTGTGTTAGGGAGGATGAAACTCGTCAAATTTTCCTGGTCCCTTTTTTCTTGAATCTGCTTGAGCCAGTATATCACATGAATTCATTAGATCTTCTACGGTACCTAGGAAAGAATAGCGAGAATGCTATTGTGATTGTTTCATCTCAGGGTCAGGAGGTTCTGTTGGCTCATCTTTCTTCTCAACAATTCCTGTAATCTTTGTGCTAGTCAAGGAGTCAACTAAGCAAGTTTGTAAAGGATCATTAAGAATTTTGTTGCCTACTGAATTAGATAACAAATTATCAATAGCATCAATCCTATGGCAGGTACTGACCTCATCAAAAAATTTCAAAGAATGATAGATATTGAAGTGTACCTCTTCTTCGTTGACCCTCAATGTTAACTTACCTTGTTGGACATCAATCAAGGCACGACCTGTAGCTAAGAATGGTCTCCCCAAAATTGTAGGAATATCTTCATCTTCTTCCATGTCTAGGACTACAAAATCAGCTGGGAATATGAACTTATCAACCTTTACCAACACATCTTCAATTATTCCACGAGGATAAGTGAGAGTTCTATCTGCAAGCTGAAGAGATATGGTAGTAGGTTGAACTTCACCTAATCCAAGTTTCCTGAACACAGAAAGAGGCATTAAATTAATACTAGCACCTAAATCACATAATGCTTTATCAAACAAAGAACTACCAATAGTACAAGGAATAGTAAAACTCCCTGGATCTTTTAACTTCTGTGGTAATTTCTTCTGAAGTATGGCACTGCACTCTTCTGTCATTTTTATTGTTTTAAAATTCTCCAACTTCCCCTTCTTAGACATTATATCTTTCATGAACTTCACATAATTTGGCATCTGTTCCAGCGCATCTGCAAAAGGAATGTTAATGTGAATTTTCTTAAAAATATCTAAAAATTTAGAAAATTGAAGATCAATCTTTTTCTTTTGAAAACGTTGAGGATAAGGTAAATTAGAATGTGCAACAGGAATATCAGAAGATAAGGGAATAGAAATTGGCTTTTCTGCCAAACTAGGTGTAGTCTCCTGTTGTTCTTCTCTCTTGCTCTCAACTCTTTTAGTGGTGGATTCTTTTTCTAATGGTGGAGTTCGTTCTTGAAGTTCTTTTCCACTCCTCAATGTGATGGCATTGCACTTCTCCCTTGGATTTACTTCTGTATCACTAGGAAACTTTCCATTATGAAGTGCATTCATTGAAGTGGCTATCTGTCCCATCTGTAACTCTAGGTTTTTCAAAATAATACTATGATTGTCAACTTTTGTAGCTAAGTTTTCTATCATAGTTTCATTTTGATTAAACCTTTTCCTTGATTCAGTGATGAAAGTTCCAAACATGCTCTCCAAAGAAATCTTATTATCATCCTGGTTCTGTGGAGGGGGTTGCAAAACATTCTTATTATTCCCATATGACAGATTCTCATGATTTCTTAGCCCTGGATTGTAATGGGTAGGCAATGGATTTTGATATTGATTCTCTCTATACCCATAATTTCTGTTATTCACATATTGGGCTTGTTCAGTTGTAGGTTCTTCATACTGAATCACTTCACTAGTAGCTGCTAAAGTTTCTATGGACTGTGAAGTCTTAGATCCCGATAATTTTGCTACCTGATGTGAAAGTGAAGCAATCTGAGATTTAATGAATGTTACATCATCAACTGCCAATGCTCCTGCCACTTTTGGAGCTATAGATCGATCATCAGGATATTGGAAACTGTTTTCAGCCATATTGTCAAGTAATTATAGTGCCTCTTCAACAGTTTTAGACATCAAAGAACTTTCTGCTGTAGCATCAACATTCGATCTAGTCGTCCCGTCAACCCATTATAGAACAGTTGAATCTGTAAGTAATCCTGAAGTCCATGATTTGGCACCTCCTCAAAAGTTCCCTAAATCTCTCCCAAGCCTCATATAAAGTTTCAAAATTTGGTTGCTTGAAAGTGTTAATTTCAGTACGCATTTGAGTGGCCCTCGATGGTGGGAAGAAGTTTGTCAAAAAAATTTCCACCATGTCTGCCCAACTAATAATACTTCCTGGCTGCACTGATTGTAACCATCCCCTAGCTTTATCCCTTAGTGAGAAGGGAAAGAGGCGCAACTTAATAGTGTCTTCAGGTATCCCATTCATCTTAACAGTATCACAAATTTCTAAGAACCTGGATAAGTGATA
Source organism: Gynostemma pentaphyllum (assembly GCA_028015215.1). Classification (NCBI taxonomy): domain Eukaryota; kingdom Viridiplantae; phylum Streptophyta; class Magnoliopsida; order Cucurbitales; family Cucurbitaceae; genus Gynostemma; species Gynostemma pentaphyllum. Next base: position 66,790,506 of record CM051355.1, on the reverse strand, counting down.
ATTGGCATCTTCAGAAGCAGTCCCTCCAAACTGATGTTGTTGAACCATACCAATCAGAGCGGGTTTCAGTTCAAAGTTGTTAGCATTGATGGTCAGCCTAGCTATGCCTGAAAAATTTTGAGCAACAACGGGTTTGAAATAATCCTTAATTTTCATCGTGTTGTTCTGAGCAAGCGCATTCTGATCATCTTGATTAGCCATTGTCTCGGCTTGAAGCTTTTTCTGCTTACGGTTAGCTTTGCAAGTTTTCTCAATCTCCGGATTTAGTGGTGCAAGACTACTACTTCCGTCCTTTCGCATATAATATGTAATAACCTGCAAAAATAAGAGCAATAAAGAAACAAGTGAGCAAAGAATAATTAAAAGATTCAAAAAGTTGTAAATAAAAAATAAAAAATCTAAATTAAGACTAAGTTAATGCACAATAGTATCAAATAAAACTAAATTTTCTAATCCCCGACAACGGAGCAAAAAACTTGTTGACGTAAATTATCAATTATCCGCAAGCGTACGGAGTCAAGTTTTAATATAGTGATAAGAAAAAAAAGGGTTGTCGTCCTCTGGGAAAAAGAATTAAGTCTACCTAAGTACTAATGTATGACTAACTCAATTTTATTTAGAAATCGTAAACTAATGATGAGTGGACTAAACTAATAATAATAAATTAATAAGAAAAGACAAAACTAAATGTAAAAAGGTTGAATTAAATCAATGGAGAAAAAGTCCTAGAGAATTGATTTCACTACTTTAATTTATGGAATTAATATTCATTTAGTTAAGAACAAGAATTTCATATTCTATAAGTCAAGAACACTAAAATTCCTAATTACCTCTCCCGAGCGTCAAATCAAGAATCACAATTAATTAAGAAACCAATATCCCTATTCAATTTCAGTAATTAAAAGTGTATGAATTGCAAGTTCTTTATAGACTTCTAAATTAAGATTAAGTTTCCCAACTCTAATCTATCTTCAGTTATGTTCCCAAGATCTATCCTAAAACCACCTCTCCCGAGTGTTAGATTTCAGAATTAAAATCAATTAATAAATGGGCAGTAAATTAAAAGCATTAAGAACATAAGAACATAAATAGAATCATAAAATTGTCTTCAAAACAAAACTAAATACTTAAACCATAAAAATAAAGTAGCTACATCAATCCCCTAAGAATTATAAATTTAGCTATCCATATATAAAATCAAAAAAATAAATAAACTAGAAAACATAAAATAAAACTCCCTCGAAAATCCGCTGAAAACGCCTAAATATGGTCTCCAAAGCTGCTGTCTATGATGAATGTGAAGGAAAAAAAAAATAATGCTCCAGCCCCTTTATATAGGCTCTAAAAGTCGGTGGCAGATTTCGGGCTCAAGCGACGCCTCGCTGATTATCAAGTGATGGCTCGCTTGAATGTCGCAAGCCTTCAATTAAACGGACGAGCGACGCCTTGTTGATGTTTAAGCGATGGCTCGCTAGGCAGGTAGCGACACCTTGCTACTTCTCAAGCGATGGGTCGTTAGGCCAAAAATCTGGACTTTTTCAAATTGGTTAAGCGATGCCTTGCTACAACTCAAGCGATGGCTCGCTTGACTGATTTCTGCCCAAATATCTTCTTTTTCTCTTGTTTTGCAAATATGATTCCAGATCTACATAAAAAGAGAAAAACTAATTAAATAGCATCAAACCTACCAAAAACCAATTAAATTAAGGGTAATATTTTGATATAAAACCATGTCAACAAAGAGCAAGTGTCGTATACGTCGAGGGAAATGGGATTAAAGCCTATTAAATGAACTATCTGGTGGTAACCTAACCTTGTTGACTGGAGATCCCAAGATCAGGTTCAATAGGAAACTAAGCCGGAAAAGTTCATAGCAACACACAAGGACCTTCAATCCTAGCCCATTTCCATGAACACTGTGTAAATATGTGAATGTTAAGATAATATTGATAAAGATGTATTTTTAGAATACTTTAAATCAATGAGTTATCTATATGAGAGTAGAGAATTTGGTCGGTTCTTTGAGAACAACAGAACAACACGGGCTTATGTTCTCTAAAAACTCTCACGAATGCAAGATTGAGTCCAGGACCAAAACGGACTAAAACGTATAGAACTCAAAAGAATGAGTTAAGTTATGTGTGATAAATTGTTGTTTCGATTTACTAATAAAAGGATAGTTCAAGAAATTAATTTCACTATTTCTTTGGAAAATTCGATAGTTTATTACAAAGGAAGGTTCAAGTTCAAAAGACACATTTTCCTGATGCATAGCTTAGCCGGTGCTCTCCAACTTTTACTGTTTTCCATTTTTCATGTTTTCCGAGTTTAAATTACTTTCATGTGGGAGATTGTTGGAAATTTTATATATAATATATATAAAATAAGGTTGAAAGTAATGTGTTTAAGTTTAGTCAAAAACAAAAATTATATATTGAGTATATATATATATATAAAATTTTGTTTTCAAGACAATGTATAAGAATTTGTCTATTACTAGGCAACGTTTGGAAACTAAATGTAAAGATCATTTAGTGACCTTGGGCTGCGTGCGTCTTTTAATACGAAGGTTAAATTTCCATGAAACGGAAGCTGGGTATTTTGTTTGTTGGTAATGTGGTTTCTTTACCATTTATAGTGTTTAATTTTTGGGTTAATGAATCCAAATTTATTTCATATTTATGAGTTACAAATCTATCTTCCTATAAATAGGAATCATATTTGTACACTTTTTATATACATAGAAAAAAGAGAAATTTCATTGGGTAGCAGAATTTTTAGTAATATTTATAAATATAGCATTTTTAAAAAGTATTTGCAAATATAGCAGATTTTTAAAAACCCACATTCATGTTATCAGAGATATCAGTGATAACTTATAAAATAATCAGTGATTATCAGTGATTCCTGCACAAAATATCAGGATATCAGTAAATCAGTGATTACTAATCACTGATTACTAGTGGCAATTTTGTAATATTTTAGTTGCGAATTTAATTTTTCTGCTATTTTTGCAAATATGTTTTTTTACTGCTATTTTTACAAATATTGGACATATTTTTGCTATTTTTGCAAGAGCCCCTTGAAAAAAATTAGATTATCATATCTAATTTCTCTCTTTCGTTCTTTGTGTTCTTCGCGTTTTCATTTATTTTCTGTATAAGTTTTGGAGAGCTGTTCTTGAAGGTTCTACCAGGTTCGTGTATATTTGGTTGTTGATCACATGAAACACGTCGTCGTATCTTGCGAGTCGATATGCCATAGAACTGCAAATAACCGGAGCGAGGTAATATTGTTTAAAAGACAGTGCAACTGCACGCTTCGACGTTTATCAATTTATGGGAAAGTTCTTATTATTGTAATTTCAATTCAGTTAAATTATTGTTTTACTAATATATTTTGATTATTTAATTTAGTACCGATATCAATATATTAACGATGTTCATCTCGATTGTTGTCAATGAGCTCTGGTTCCAACATATATTTTAAATGTTAAGAGATATTTGTTGCTTAAATTTTTTATTAATCGCTATTTTTATGTATAATTTTGAAATTTCTGAGTGTATGACTATTTTAATGTTTGATGATTTATGAATTTCAAAATGAAATTGGTTTTATATAATTTTAAATACTACAAGTCAATCCAATCCAACCCAACCTAAATTTTAAGTATTGGGTAAGATTGAGTTGGATTATAAATTTGAGTTGTTTGGGTTGACTTAATGATAAATCCGAACTTTAAAATTAGGTTGATAAAATACTCTAGGGTCCGTTTGGTATAACTTCCCCTAAAAATGTTTAAAGCAATACTAATCAAGCGTTTCATCTAAAAACACTTGAGTGAAGTATTTTATAAACATTTTTGGAAGAATCACAAATCAAGTATTTTCTTAAAAACATGTTGTAGTATACTCAAGTGTTTTAAGATGCACTACAAGAAAAATTGCATTTGGAGTCCCGGGTATAGCGACGAAATGCGCCTCTAAATGAAAATAGCGACGAATTTAGAGACGAAAAAATGGATCGCCAAAAAAGGCGCCGTTGGGGAAAAATAGCAATGAATTTCGTCGCTAATAGCGACAAAAAATTAATAGGACGCTATAAAAATGTTGACTATTTAGCGACGAACTTGATCGCTGAAAATAGAGACCAAATAACTTATTATGTCTCTATGTTAGAGACTCATTGTGTTGCTAAAATTAGCGACGAAATGTGTCTCTATAATTAGAGGTGAATTGCATCTCTAAAATAGAGACGCATTAGTTCTCTAATAAAGTCAACAAATTGACTTTAGCGACGAATGTCATCTCTAACATGATTTTAAAAAAAAAAATTATTAAAATATATAGAGACACATTTCGTCGCTAATTTTTCAGATTTAAAAAAAAAAAAATTAATAATTAATTTTAAATAAAATTAATAATTAATTAATAATAATTAATTTTAAATTATTAAAAACGGGGTGCACGTCGCCACCTGAGAACGGGGTACACGTCGCTTCGATGTAGACATCTACGAAAAAATTAACATACAAATTAAAATAAATAAATAACAAACATTGAATTAAAAAAAGTAACATACTATTGAATTAAAAATTAATAAATTACATAGAAATTACTTAATTAGTTAAACAATATTACACTAATTTTACCAATTCAATTAAACTAATTAATATTAATAATAACATTAAATTCATTAATTTTACAAATTAATTAATCAATTAAGTAAACATATAAATTTACATACGAAATACACATCAAAACATAACAATTAACCCTAATTTGTACAATTTAATTAAATCTATATATGAACAATAAACATACTTATAAAAAAAATGAACATACTAATTAATAATAACATACAATTCAATTAAACTAATTTTACCAATTCAATTAAATTAATTAACAATACTACACTAATTTTACTAATTCAATTAAAATAATTAATATAAATAATAACATTAAATTCATTAATTTTACAAATTAATCAATTAACATACAAATTAGTAAATTAATTAAACATATAAATTTACATACTTTTTATAAATTAACAGTTAACATATATAAAATAAATATATTACTTAATTAATTAAACATTAGTTTAATTAAATCTAAATATGGACACTGAACATACTAATAAAAAAAGTAAACATACTAAATTAACAATAAGTAAACAAATTTTACCTATTACCAATTAGCATTAAGTAAACTAATTTTAACAATTCAATTAAGCTAATTAACATTAACAAAAACATTAAACTAATTAATTTTACAAATTAACATACAAATTAATCAAACTAATAACATACAATTTACATAAATAATTATAAATTACTTAATTAATTAAACATTAATTTAATTAAATCTAAATTTAAACAATAAACATACTAATGAAATTAAAATTTACTAATGAAATTAAACAAAATTACCAATTAAATTAAACTAATTAACATTAACAATAACATTAAACTAATTAACTTTACCAATTAATATAAACTAATTAACAATAACATTAAACTAATTAAACTAATTAATTTTTACCAATTAACATTAAACTAATTTTACCAATTAACATACAAATTAATTAAACATAGAAATTTACACATTTTTTTTATCTAAATACACTAAAAACATAACAATGAACATACAATTTATATATAATTAACAATTAACAATTAAATTACATATATACATTAACAATTAACAATAAGAATAACATTAAACTAATTAAACACTAAGAACATAACAATTAACATACAATTTAATTTCATGCTAATTTGAATAAATTTTTTTGAGAGAAATCACCGTTGATCGAAGCTTTGACGGGGGGCAGTGGAGATAGTGAGGGAAGGAGGATGGCGGGGAGGTCGTGGTGACGACGGGGCGGGAGGACGGCGGGGGAAAGTGGGGGAGGGAGAGCGTTTGGGGGAAGAGAGAACATTTGGGGTTGGGGGGGGGGGGGGGGAGGGAGGCAGTGGGGGGAGGGAGAGAGACCGACGGCGTGGTGGCGGAACGTCTGACGGAATGTCCGACGGCATGGTGGCGGAGAGGGTTTGGGGAAGGAAGGAGGGAGGGAGGGAGGGAGGGAAAATAATAGGAGAAAAGAAAAGTGAAGGGGTGAAAGGTGTTCTGAGCCCTTTTTATTTTATTTTCGCGACGAAATAGGTCGCTGATGGAAATGAATGGACGCCAGCTGGACACGGATTTTAATACCACGCGTCATTAATCTTCATTTAGCGACGAATTTAGTCTCTAAAAATTCAATAACCGCCATAATTTTCAGATTATATTTGAAAATTGATGAAAATTTTAAAAAACGCGCCTTTATATTAGAAATTTTTCATTTAGCGACGAAATGTGTCTCTATATTTAAACATATCCGTTCAAACATTTGATCTCTTCAATAGCGACAAAATATATCGCTATCTAGTGAATGTTCTGGAATTATATTACCATTTAGCGACCAAATATGTCTCTATAATATGACTATTTTAGAATTTTTAAAACCTATTAGCGACGAAATGTGTCTCTATATTATGAATATTCTAGAATTTTTAAAACAGTTAGCGACGAAATGTGTCTCTATAAGTTGAATATTCTAGAATTTTTGAAACCTAATAGCGACGAAATGTGTCTCTATTTGATGAATATTCTGGAATTTTTATTTTCCATTAGCGACCAAATGTGTCTCTATAAGATGAATATTTTAGAATTTTTAAAACCTATTAGCGACGAAATGTGTCCCTATATTATGAATATTTTAGAATTTTTAAAACTGTTAGCGACGAAATGTGTCTCTATAAGTTGAATATTTTAGAATTTTTGAAACCTATTAGCGACGAAATGTGTCTCTATAAGTTGAATATTTTAGAATTTTTGAAACCTATTAGCGACGAAATGTGTCTCTATTTGATGAATATTCTAGAATTTTTATTTCCCATTAGCGACCAATTGTGTCTCTATTTTCATATTTAGAGACGAAATACATCGCTATTTACAAGGTTTTTTTTCATTTTTTTGTTCCCTTACAAGTTTAACAATTCATTAATAATTTAAACATCATCTTCAAATTCATTGGTGTTGGATTTAGAGCTGTTATCCTCAATGTCTTCTTCTTCGTCCTCAGAAGGTTTAGGAGATGAATCATCAATAAAAGGGAGATGAATATATAAGCCGTCGGGATCAAACAATGTTTCTGTTACGTCATTTAACAGTCTAGCAGTTTCAGAGTTTATTCCTTCATATATTTCACGACTGTGCACTTCTTCTTATTGGAAAGCTACAAATTCCTCACTGTCTTTATCTGGAAGACTTTCATCAATGTGACACGGTCGCACTTTCCAAACAACTAACCAATCATTGAATTTTCTAGAAGAAGGATAAGGTAAAAAAATACGTTTGAATCACTTGTTGTGCCAATACAAATCGATCATTTGTGCGCATTTCCTTTTTCTTATTCACCTCTAAAATCGGCAAATGTGGTATTTTTCGCATTCCACCTCGTTGAATCGTCTCAAACCACGTACAGTTAAATAGTACGGTACACTTTACACTCCCTCTCACATACTCAAACTCGATAATTTCATCGATGACTCCAAAAAAATTCTCTTCACTGTTTCCGAACACTTGACCACTATAAGAATTTTGGGTTTAGGTGACGGTAGTTAAAAGAAAGGGTTACGGTTTGTTAAAAAAGTAGCGGAGGAAATTATTTTCCGTCACCCAAAAATCGCGAATAATATTTTTTTTTTTTTATACATTCTGATTTTTTTCAAAGCCTTTTCTCTCTCACTCGCGAACGATGGGGAAAAACCTTTCGATTTCATATCTCTCGCCCTTCCAATTTCCTTCACTCTCTCAAACCTTAGGGTTCGATTTCAACCTCTCGTAAACCATGATAAAGTGGACGATTTCTTCTTCTCTACCTTCTCTCTATAATTTCAGATCAAGGTTCAAAACCATGATTTCTATATCTTAATGAACAGATCTTATCTTTTTGTGAAGATATGTATATTTGATTTTGATTTTGGTATATCAGGTCGTAGATTTCATACAAAATCTGATGGTTCTACGAACAGAATTGTAGATCCAAGGAAGGTCGAAGAGAAAATTGGCGATGTTCCATCTCTGACCTAGGCTTCTTATCAGATTCAGTATTTCCCCTCCTTTGTTGATTTTTGCCTTTAATTAATTCCATAATTTTTCTCTCAGCAAGAATCCATGTTCTTATTTCTCATCCATTTCTTTACAATCACGTACAGTCCCAATTTTTCTGGGATGTTGTTCCTAAGGCCTCAAAGGTATAATCTTTGATCTTATCTTTAAGATCTGATTTTTTTTTTTTTTTTGTGGTTTTGTAGATCTAGATCTACTGGTTTGTTTTTTGATTATATTTGTAATAGTTCAGACGACAAGGTATTATCTCTCACATCTAGATCTACCAGTTTTTAAGATTTGAGTTTTTTTAATGATTAATTGACTATTAGTTTTCTAGATCCTTTCTAATACTTTACGATTTAAGACTATTTTGATTGGAATCTCGATTTATCTATTATGTTAATGTTTTTTAGAAAGTTCTAATGCATTAGCTGGTTGGATCAGGTGCCCATGTAACTGAATCCAACTCCAAAAATCATTTTGAAATGGTAGACAAGTTGTTCTAATGCGGCAACATTAAAGAAGGGCCAATCAATTTAATTTATACAAGGTAGTTGTCACTTACAATCAGTATTTGTTCTACCAATGCTTTAATATCTATAAACATATAATTCTTCATTGAACATGTGAAATAGAAGAGGAATTCAAAGAGAAATAGAAGAAGAAATAAAATGCAATTTAAATATGTTTATCTTTGAAGTATAAGGTTTCAATATGAATTCACTTTAATTTCATTTGGGATACTAATATTGTTTCAAGCTAAATTTCTGTAAGGAATAAATGTCTTTCTCTCTAAATTCATTCCTCAATCTGTAGTCTTTTTAATTAGCTTATTTAGTCATTCTCTGGCCTTACATTTGCTATTGTTGTGCGAAATTGAGTTGTGTGCTTTTATGTATTATGGATGGTTTCAATTTCAGAGTCTATATTTAGTGCTTTTAATCCATTTTTGGGTAAAATGATATACAATACCAATTTTCATGAAGTTGCATAAATAGGTTTTTGCTCTATTCATTCCTCTATCTTAATAAGTAGGTAAGTTCAAGCAAATATGATGTCGAACACGTTGGATAAGTGCCCATTTGTTGCTTCAGATTGGTCTTTCTTCCCTGCACATTTAATTGATTGTGATGACTTTAAGATGATTCTTATGTAATTATTGTGGACTTATGGACTAGAACTAGCTATTTGCCATTTGGTTCTTAGTAATGTTAAGTAAAAGAGAGTACTGCAGAAACTCATTTATGGGTTTTAAATGAATTGCTTAAGTATGTTTGTACTGAAATAATTCTTTACTTTTCCATTTGTCCATGAAATTTATTTGCAATGCGAATGCAGGTTTTGGAGGAAACGAGTTTTGATGTCTCAAAGCTTCTTATCAAAGAGGATTATATTGAAGTAATGTTTGGAAAACAAAGAATGCAGCTCTATATTGTAGGAGGTGTGAAAAATGATACTGCCTTTGGACCACTTACTAAGAAAGAGATCATTGTATGGATTCCTTTTTTTTTTTGGTCTTCTTCAAATTAGAAATTCTTGAACAGAGAATTTAGATAATTTTTTCCCTTAATGGACATAATTTTTTTTTATTATCGATCCATTTATATTTAATGACCTATTGAGTTTAAAGTCACTCGAATTCTTTCTTTCTTTTTTGGTTTATCATCTTAGATTGGACAATATTGACCATTGAAAATGGATAATGTGGTTACTACTTTCAACATTTGAGTTTAGTTAGCAGTTCTTTCTATCTTCCAAGTGATTTTAAATAGTTATCTTTCATTACATATGCTTGGAGTTGGCATTATTATTCCTTGCTAACTAAATATTCTCTCTTCATTTTACGCTTCGATTTTTCATTTATTTAATTATTGAATTGTAGATTGTAATCCTTTGTTTTGAGATTCTCTCTTGGAGTCTTAGATCAGATCTTGAATGCTTTTCAGTTTTTTGTGTGATTTATGTAGATATCTACTGGAAGAATGAGCATTGGATGATGTGCACCAGCGAGATCTATACCGCTGCGGAAAGAGATCGATATGAGAAATATGTGAGTATCAATTTTCAAGCATCATCGCATGAAATTACAATTTTACCTATTTCGTTCTTGAGAATGCATAAAACTGTTCAAAAACATATGAAATAGATGATCAAGCTGTTTTAGATGAAATACTGTCCCTATTTGGTTTATCTCATTCAAGCTCTCTTCCAGTTTAAAGGTTTCATCAAAAAGCCCTAATTTAATATTGATTTATTCCAGTTTAAAGTTTTCATCAAAACCCGAACAACTCTTCACATGAGAATTTCAGGGACGTTTCTTTTTCCTTTTACATCGCTCTTATAGATTTTTATTCATATGAATTTAAACTTTAATTATTATTATTTTTTGCTCAATCTACTTTGCTTGATAAGATTCCCTAATATATTTTAGTTTCCCTAATATTTTTCTCAATCTATTATGGAATGATCTCTATGTGTTTGATGAAATGTTTGAATTGAATATTGGATTGGATTTTTCCATAACAAAGCAAGGAATGGAAGGCTCTCTATGTGTTTTCTTGAAATGTTTAAGACAACTATTTAAAGTTCTCAAAGATTTAAGAAGTTCATGGTCAGTTTTGTTATGAAAAATCCAATCCAATATTTGGAGTTGAAGTTGTATGAATTTTTAAAATATTAAAGTGATAATTTAGATAGCTATTTAAAGTTCTTAATTGCTAGTTGTAACCCATAAGAGGGTGTTGTGCATAAGCATTTACTAGATAAGATTGCAAGTAGATATTTTGCTAGTTAAGTGACTTATATATTAATTTCTCTTTCTCATTCAACTAATGACCAACTTCTTATGTAGAGCAAGGAAAATTTTAAAATGGTGGAGGATGAAATAGATTTTGCAAAAGGTATTATGATAGATTTGAACTATAGGATAAGTTTGTATATGAAAAACTACTTGCAAAATAATTTACTAAGTTCTTAAATTTAAGGGGCATTCACCTAAGCATTACATTGCAATACTTGGGACAAAGAAGGAGTAGGAGGAGCATAAAATTTTATGGTTCTGTTAGCTTAAGTCAAATTTCACTAAACTCTTCTATTCTTGTCTTTATAGTTTTGTAATAATTTTTAATTAATAGACTCAACCCCATTTCTTCTCATTGAAAAGGAGATACATTTATCTTGAAAGAGTTATTATACAATACTTGAAAGAGCTTTTTTTTATGTTCCTTTTATTGATTATTATTAGAGATTCTTGAAAAACTAAATTTACCTTAGCATATTGTTAAGATATCATTTATTTTATATGTATTATATTTATGTTACATTCTTATTTTATAGATTAAATTTACAAATTAGAGTTCTAATTCTCCATTTATTAACTCAGAGAGTATGCATCTGATCATTTTCAATTGTTTTAAATTGAATCATGGTTTTTATCGATTGAAAAGTATAGCAACTACTAATTTCTTAATTATTTGTGGTAGGCATTAGATGTGTTTTCTTATTCTTTATTTGTATGTATCATTGTTTTACTAGTCAATATAACTAATGCATGAACATTTTGGTCATAACAATTATTTATCCTGTGTATTTGAAAATTAAATATGACTACCTAAACTTAAGGTTGTTCAACAACATTTTTCTATTTGCTTTAAGCTAAAGCCAATTATTTCTTTTTGTTGCAAGTTGCAAACTGGGCTCGCCGCTCACTTTAAATTAGGCTGGTATATTAAGGCTTGGGGACATCCACCGACAATCGTTGATTGCTTTCTTGATGGATTCGACACTTTCAATCAAAGTAGAAATGGGTAAGTTTCAATTTTCAATCTCGCTCATCTTGAGTTTATATTAAATTGAAATTACATCTGTTCTCATTGTCTCTATACAATTATTTTTTAGTTGGTTTATGATGGAGGAAGTCATTCTTCACCCTCTAATCGCAACACAGGAAGTTTATTTGTCAACCAGTTTAATGCGCTAGAGATGATACTAATTTTTTTTTATATTGGTGTTAGAAATCAATTCTAATGTCATCATAGGATTGAAATATTATTTTGAATGAATATTTGTCATTTTCTATGCTGAGTTTTTTACTTGTAAATTGTTCCTCACTATATAAATTTGATACTTTAAATTATCTTTATATGTAGTGTATTTGAAGCTGAAGAACTAGGATGCTAATTTTCTATACAACAAAGAATAGCAACATTTTTTATAAGGTAAAATTTGTGCATTTATTAGTTATTTGGTGGTTTACACCACACTATTATTTGTTCTACTAGAATTGATTTCCTAACATATTGAATCTCCATGGAGCCAGAGCATTGCACGTTGTTATCTAAACTGAAGCAGCTTGAAGCAATTTGTTCTGAAAGTCCTCTTAACTTCTATAGCTTGAAGCATTAGGATAATGAAAGATGTTCATAAGAGATTTTAAATGTAGATGTTAGGTTACATTACACCTAATCTTTTACCACATTTTTTACTTCCCTTGTAAATTTAGTAATAATGCATTAAGGGTGCTTTGAAATTTGAGGTAAATGATTTACATATTGCAGCTAAACATACATATGGGGTTTTTTTTTTTTTTTTAAATTCTACTACTTGAAATGGTAATTTCTTGATTTTCATCTTCTCTAATTTTAATCAGGCTTCTCTCATAAAAAGATGTATTTTTCATGTCTAACATCGAGTAACTTTTGACCTTCTACTCTAATTTGTACATGTCTTTTCCTTTCTATATTCTCTTATCTCAGTTTCTTTAGTTTTCGGTTTTAGCTGAGTTAATTTACTGTTGAATAACTTGGACTTCTTCTTTTGATGCCAAATTAAGTTTGTTTGTACAAAATATTTTTTTCCTCTCCATTTGAGGACTTTCCCTCTCTAATAGAGAAAAAGAATTGCATGATAGAGTATATGAGAATTTATTTTATTAGCAGGTGAAATAAAAACTAATTATTTGGCTTTCAAGTTTTCCTTATTATTATTAGAAGGTGCAATAAAATCAATTGTTGCCGTTTTTTTTAAATGCACTTGGTTATTTATGTGAATTGCTCTGAATTAGTCAATTATGTTCTTTCCATCATTGGTTTTGACAATAATATTACATCATAAATTGATGCAATGTTTGAGGTTGGAGGAAATGGTTTTGCTAATGTAATTTATGAGGCTGCTGATGGATACAAATCCTGGACCAGATACCAGCCATAAGAAGCGTTCAAAATTCATTCGGTAAGACACTCCTGAGGCGAAACTTATCTTGCACATCACATGGGCTCAAATACAATAACATATTCTCAGGGTCCCATTTTTATATATATTATATGAAAGACAGATCCTTCTACATTTGGTGAAATGGAAGTGTTGTTCTGTAGAAAGTTTTATTTTTCTATTTCATTTTAATAGAATCTTTTTTATGCAGGTAGGAGCACTAAGGAAGCAAATTGGTGTTGTTGCATACATTGAATGTAGCTTCAAGACTCAACAGGTAGATATATTTAGTTTGAAAGCAGGATTCTGATTCTGGCTTTTGTTTATGTTATGCATTTCTGACTTATGTGTTGTATGTTTTGTTTTGTTTGGATGTGAAAGTTTTGTGACTAATTTCTTTTCTTTTCATTTTTTTTATTTTAAAAACGGCACCTTTAACATTATTAGAGATGGATTATGATTGATTCTTGAGTTTTGAGATCAGTTTTTTTGTTTCAATGAATCTCGTGCAGCTATTAGAGATGGATTATGTTTGGCACGTTAAATTTATCTATTGTTTGTCAACATTTTCGATCACTCACCCAATGCTTTTCTTTCCTCAAACTATATAATTCGTAGAATATGGCAAACATTATCAACTGGGAAAGATGAAGGAATGGCATTCGTCTTTGTAAGTTTGTCTTTGCTTCTCTTCCTTTTGGTTTACTTCTCTTGTCTCAATTTCAATCTCTAATCTGTTTGAGTTTTTATTTTTAATTTTTAGTTCATTAATTATTCTCACAATGGTTTTCTCTTTAACTCTATATGCAGATCATTTCGGTTCACGATTGTAGGAAAATCCAAAAAATTTTGAAAGGTGAGATTGCAAATTTTGATTGCTTATTTAGTTTACATTTCTACGTAATGGAGCGAATATTTTGATGTCCATGATCTTGTTTCTGGTTTGAATTTCTGAATTTGAGAATTACTATTGTATAATGAATTGGGTATGATTAAGTTCTCCTTATATTGGATTAAAAGATTCACACTTTTCCTTTGTCCCTGAGCCACAACCCCCATTTTCTTTTGTATTCTTTGTGTTGAAAGGAATTGCATGTTGCTTCAAATTATCTATAATTAACCTCACTAAAAATATAACCTCATGCTGCTCTTTATGTTGCTTTCTTCTTTGATATCTTATTTTGCTTAGATTGATTAATTTATTATAATTTTCATTAATTTGAAAGATAAATCAAAATATAATTCTATTGAATGGGTCTATCTCGCATTATGATTATTTAGTGCACTATCAAAATGAGTGGTTGGAGGTATAAACTACTTTAGTAGTTGAGTTGACTACATGATCCAATGAGTCTGTTCTTCATGTATAAAGATAATGAATGTACGAACACGTGAAATTAATAAACTTACAAAACAAACGTTCGCTATATGTGTGAAAGGTTTGGTTATATTCTTTATCTATTATTCGACACTTTCATTTAGAGTCCCAAGTTGAAATAAATAATTCATTAGGGACTATATTGACATGAAATTGGTTCAAGAACAGAAAAGCTATGGGTTAGTCTTTTCTCTATGCTTCTGTAGTTTGCCTTGACATTTAGTAGTACATATTGAAATGCAGGATTGTCACCTCCTCGTTGATTTCAGGACTTAAAACATCAGAATTGCAGTTCACGACCAGCGAAAATAGGTAAGTAGTAATCGGAAAGTAGACGTGATGATTTACAAGAAGATATGGCATATTTGGTTATTTAAAGTAAGGAAACAATATTATCTCGGCTGCAGTAGATTAACTATATTTTGTTATTATATTTCAATTATTGAAATATAATTCAAATTCTGAAAATTTCACTAGTAAATTTGATTACTCGTTATTATTGTTCATATCGATATCATGTGTATTTCTGAATCATTCATGGATATGGAAGGGATTAGTTTTTTGGTCTATTAAACTCTCTAAAAGCATGTGTTCTTCATTTTTTCAGCTTTGGATTAATGATGTTTGAACATTTTTATCCTTACTTGTGACTTTGGAAGCAGTGGAACAACGGTTTTGTTGGTATGGTTAGTTGTTCAATGGCTTTTTGTGGAGGTTTAGAAATTCTTGTGTATATTCTAGTTTTTGAAAAGCATCATTTGTAATATTGTACTCTAAATTTGTGACATATTCTTGTTATATATTGTATATAAAGTTTGTGGGTTATTCTTGTAATGACCATGTATTTACTCTTTATTATGTTGATTGATCAATATAAGGTTCATGGGTATCAAAAAGTCACTAAATGGTGATATTATTAAAATTATAATAGGTGACGGGTAAAACAGGTAAAACGGGTAAAACCTGCTGACGGGTAAAACGGGTCACCCATTCGAATGGGTGACGCTTTTTTGGCGTCACCCATTCGAATAGGTGACCCGTTTTTGACGTCACCCATTCGAATAGGTGACGTTTTTTTGGCGTCACCCATTCGAATAGGTGACGTTTTTTTGGCGTCACCCATTCGAATAGGTGACGTTTTTTTGGCGTCACCTATTCGAATAGGTGACGTTTTTTTGGCGTCACCCATTCGAATAGGTGACGCTTTTTTTAGACGTCACCTATTCGAATAGGTGACACTGCCATAGGTGACGCCCAGAAAAACGTCACCTATTCGAATAGGTGACGCCAAAAAAACGTCACCTATTCCAAAATTTCTTATAGTGGACCCTTGATGCATACGCCGCTGCTACTTGTTGCTTTGTTCTGTGAATGAGATTTAGTTTGAAATTTTTAGTGCTTCCCTAAATAACCAGAGTATGAGTTGGAAATTCTAGCAGGTCCTTTTGCCAACATTACAATGTGATTGTTTATAACTGATGTCGTTGGCTAATCAACCTGCACGACAATTAAATTTGGTTGAACAATAACATAATTGCATTTAAGATGAACAAATATAACACGTAATCATACTGACGTAAGCATAAAACCATGAACGGAAGTCTCTGTCAATTATAATCCCCTCCCCGATTGAGTTCAGTCCAGGATTTCTCAATCGTACGAAAAACTCAACAAATAACATATTCTTTAAAATAATATATTATCAACATGAAAAGGAAGTAATATAACTCTAAACCATATTAAAATCATGTAAAATAGAGACATATTTTGTCGCTAATATAGGGACAAATGGAGTCTCTATTCTGGCCAAAAGATTAACAACATGCTAATTAGCGACGAAATGTGTCTCTAAAATTAATAAAAAAATCATGTAAAATAGAGACATATTTTGTCGCTAATATAGGGACAAATTGAGTCTCTATTCTGTTAGAAAGATTAACAACATGCTAATTAGCGACGAAATGTGTCTCTAAAATTAATATAAAAAACATGTAAAATAGAGACATATTTTGTCGCTAATAATAGGGACAAATTCAGTCTCTAATATTAATATAAAAAACATGTAAAATAGAAACATATTTTGTCGCTAATAATAGGGACAAATTCAGTCTCTAAAATTAATAAAAAAAAATTAAAGTAACATAGAGACATATTTGGTTGCTAAAATAGGGACAACATGAGTCTAAATAGCGACGAAATATGTCTCTAAATTTTTAAAAAAATCATGTAAACATAGAGACACATTTCGTCGCTATTATAGGGATAAAATGAGTCGCTATTATGGCGGGAAGCTTCGCGCCCATTCTTGAGACAAAACATTAACGATGGACTTTTCTTAAGACGCTAAATAGAGATGGATTTCGTCGCTAAAAGTCAAACTTTCCATTAGCGATACAATTCGTCGCTAAATAGCGTCTCACCCGTTTTGTCGCTAATTTTAGGTCGCTATTTCCAGTTTTTCTTGTAGTGATGAAACACTTAATTAGTATTTATTTTAGATTGTTTAACTCAAAACATTTTTAGGAGAAGCTATACCAAACGGACTCTAACCCAATCTAATCGAACCTATGAACACCCACTCCAAATAGAACAACAACAGTATTGTCTTCTGTTGAGAAACATGTTCATACTTAGTGCTCTGATAAGTCGTAATTTTAGCACATAAACTTGTGTTAATTGTTCATACTTTGATGATTAAATAGCTTAAAAACTAGGTAATTATCTTTGATTTGTGTTTATGTGCTAGGTTGGAGAAGAGATGATGAAAAAGGACTAAAAATAGCATTTTGGAGCTTTCTTGACACTTCGGCGCCATGGCAACAACTTTCAGTGGCCGCGGCCGCAAGGAAAAGTCTGCTCCCAAGCCAAAAATCCAGAGAGCTCGGCGCCACGGCACCGATTTTTTCGTGCCATAGCACCGAGAGCGACAATTTCCAGATTTCTAAGCCATGGCTGGCGCCAACTTTTAGCGCCGTGGCGCCTTGACCGATTTTTTAATTTTTATTTTCTTTTAAATGCTCAAACCCTAGTTTTAAAAAGAGAGGATTATTCAAGAGGTTTTTAGGCCGTTTTTCCTTAGTTTTTCTGGGGATTGCTATGAACTCCATGTCTAGCTAAACTCATATTTCCAATCAAAGGTTAATCAAGTTCAATTCTTGTTATTTGTGAGATCTAATCTTCATCTTCTTCCTTCTAATCTCTCTATTTGTATGTTTTCTATGCTTAATCTATTATCGTTTTGATTGATTGTTCAAATCGGATCCTTTGATCATTCTTCAATTTGATAATTTGTCAATTAGGTTGTTTAAATCCGTAATTGTTTAGACATTCTAATCATAGTGACAATTAGTATGATTGAGTCATAAGTCTTCTCATCCCATGCTCCGAAAATATATGATATAGCTTAAATAAATCGAACGTTTCGTGTTTATTGGCTAGAATTGGTGGTCATTCTTGTCTTATTGCTTGTCAATTGATTAAATTCTATTGTCGTACTCTAGGGTTGTCTTTGATTAGGGAAGTAATTAACGATCGTATCTTAATTACCGACGAACTAAGGAATGATAGATTAATAAGACGTTCTTAATAATCATAACCAATTTAGAGAGTGATTTAGGGTTTCATTAGATAATCGATGATCAAATAAACATGAATTGAACGAAGATTATACCTTTGGTTGGAACCTTTTCTTCATTGAATTTTTCTTAATATTTCCTTGTTTTCTTCAATTTCTCAACAAACTCTAAAAACCCCCCCATTTTATTTCACCATTCCCTGTGGATTCGACCCTACTTTCCACAACTACAAATTCATAAACCCCGAAAGTAGAGAACTCTTATTTTTGGTGGATTCGACGCCCACCAAATTTTGGCGCCGTTGCCGGGGAGTGGTGTCATTTAATTTGTTTTGTTTTTATCAGTTTAATGTCCCGTTCTTCTCGTACAGGTAATTTGATATACGATCCCGATATCGAGAAAACAGCTAAGCAATTGAGGAAAGCAACCAAAGTGCGAAAAGAACATCAATCTTCTTCCTCTTCCTCAACTTCGTCAACGGAAGAGAACATAGTGGAAAATCTGTTAAATCCCATTAACGATTTTGAAGAAACTGAAGTACCAATGGCGGATGAAGAAAGAACACTTAAGGAGTTGACTGCACCGAATACAAATCAAGAGCCATTGTGCATTCAATATCCGAATATGAATGTGAACTTTGAGCTTAAGTCAGGACTCATTCATCTCCTTCCAGTGCCATGGACAAGACAATGAAGATCCAAACAAACACCTTAAGGCATGTCATCTTGTTTGTTTGAGTATGAAACCACCAGGGTGTAACAGAGGATCAAATAAAGCTAAGGGCTTTCCCTTTCTCACTAACAGAAAAAGCAAAGGACTGGTTGTTTGATTTGCCCCCAAACTCTGTATCAACATGGGCAGAGATGGCCACATTATTCTTGGAAGAATACTTCTCTTCATCACGTGCTTCAAAAATTCGAAGGGAAATATCTGGGATTCAACAGAAAAATATGGAAACTCTCCATGTGTACTGGAAGAGATTTAAGAAGTTATGTGCC
This sequence comes from Gynostemma pentaphyllum, assembly GCA_028015215.1. Taxonomy (NCBI): domain Eukaryota; kingdom Viridiplantae; phylum Streptophyta; class Magnoliopsida; order Cucurbitales; family Cucurbitaceae; genus Gynostemma; species Gynostemma pentaphyllum. The sequence goes on along the minus strand of CM051355.1, from coordinate 66,771,191 downwards.
AGTTGCCCTCAACATGGGTTTTCAGAACAGCTTTTGATTCATTATTTTTATGAGGGGTTAACTTCTATTGAGAGAAGACTAATGGATGCCACCAGTGGTGGTGCAATAGTGAACATGACTCCTACTGAAGCTAGGAGACTAATTACCACAATGGCGGCAACCTCACAACAAAGTGGAGCTCTTCAAGAATCTACTTCTCGAACAGTAAATGAGGTAAATACTTCTGTACTTGAAAATCAAATAGCTAACTTAACTTCTCTTGTTCAACAGATGGCTTTGGGAAATCAACAACAAGTCAAAACTTGTGGAATATGCACGGCACCTCACCCAACTGATATGTGCCCCACTCTTCAGGATGAAGCACAAGAGTCTGTTAACGCTTTAGGAGGGTATCAAGGAGGATATCAAGGTGGGCAGCAAAGAAATCGATATGATCCCTTCTCTAATACCTACAATCCAGGATGGAAGGATCATCCTAACTTGAGCTATGGGCAACGAGCACCTTTTCAACAGCCTCCACCTAGGCCCGCTAACTACCAACAACCATCTTCATCAAAGCCAGGTTTGTCTCTTGAAGAAATTGTTCAATCACTTGCTATTAACACACAACAATTTCAACAGGACACGAAGACAAGTATCAGAAACCTGGAGAACCAAGTGAGCCAACTAGCATCCTCCATGAGCAAGATGGAATCTAAAGGTAAATTGCCTTCTCAAACCGAGGTCAATCCAAAGGAAAATGCTAGTGCAATCACTTTGAGAAGTGGGAAAGAGTTGGAGGGACCCAAGAAGAAGGTAAGAGCCAAAGACCGAAGTGAAGAAAATGAGAAAGAAATAGTCTCATCTCCAAACGATCAAGTTCATCCATCAGTTCAAGTTCAACCTGAGGTAATCATTACTCCCCCTCCTTTTCCATCAAGATTGCTCAAATCAAAGAAGCTTGAGGAAGAAAAAGAAATCTTTGACACATTTCGCAAGATTGAGGTAAACATCCCTTTATTAGATGCAATAAAGCAAATACCTCGGTACGCTAAATTTCTTAAAGATTTATGTACTAATAAGAGGAAATTGAAGGGTAACGAAAAGGTGAGTATTGGTGAGAATGTTTCAGCAGTTCTTCAAAAGAAATTACCACCTAAGTGCAAGGACCCAGGTATGTTCTCCATTCCTTGTATTATTGGAAATTTGACTATTGAAAAGGCTATGATAGATCTAGGGGCTTCCATCAATATTATGCCGCTTTCTATTTACAATTTGTTGAAAATTGGTGAGATGAAAGAAACCGGTGTGATCCTCCAATTAGCTGATAGATCTAATGTATACCCTGAAGGAGTTTTAGAAGATGTCTTGGTTAAGGTTAATGGTCTAGTTTTTCCTGCTGACTTTTATGTGCTTAACATGGGTGAAAAAGACTCTCCAAATTCATCCTTAATGTTGCTAGGAAGACCTTTCTTAAAGACATCTAGGACTAAAATTGATGTTTACGATGGAACTTTGACAATGGAATTCGATGGTGAAATAATCAAATTTAACATTTACGATTCCATGAAATATCCAACTGAGATAGCTTCTGCTTCTGCTTATGCTATAGATGTCATTGATCCTTTAGCTCAGAAATTTTTTGATTTAAGTGATACTGATAAACTGAGTGTGGTGTTGAGCAGGAATTTTACTCCTAGTGAATTGAGCAAAGCTGGAAGGAAATTTGTGATTGATTCTGAGTTATTAGATACAATTCAAGAATTGGAATCACTTGAACCTTTAAGTTTTAACACTTCTTACATTGGTTTGCCTATTTCTCATATGAAGCTTCTTCCATCTATTTTGCAGGCTCCCATTTTAGACTTAAAGCCATTGCCGGATCATCTGAAATATGCTTATTTAGGAGATGGTGAGACTCTTCCCGTTATAATTTCCAACAAGCTCTCAAGTTTAGAAGAAGACAGATTAGTCAGGTTGCTTCGAGATCACAAAGAGGCAATTGGGTGGACCATTGCTGATATTAAAGGCATCAGTCCTTCAACATGCATGCATAAGATCTTGATGGAGGATGATTGCAAGCCATCTAGACAAGCCCAACGTCGACTGAATCCACCAATGATGGAAGTGGTGAAGAAAGAAATCTTAAAGCTTCTCGATGCTGGTATGATCTACCCTATCTCTGATAGCAAATGGGTAAGTCCGGTTCATGTTGTACCAAAGAAGACCGGAATAACTATAATTGAGAATGCAGATGGTGACAAGATTCCCACCCGAGTTCAAAATGGGTGGAGGGTTTGTATAGACTATAGGAAGTTAAATTCCTCTACTCGAAAAGATCATTTCCCTCTTCCCTTTATTGATCAAATGTTAGAACGTGTGGCTGGAAAATCTCACTATTGTTGTCTTGATGGCTATTCAGGATTTCACCCAGATTCGATTGCACCTGAAGATCAAGACAAAACTACATTCACATGCCCGTTTGGAACTTTCGCCTATAGGAGGATGCCTTTTGGACTTTGCAATGCACCTGCTACTTTCCAAAGGTGTATGGTAAGCCTCTTTTCAGATTATGTTGAGAACATCATAGAGGTATTTATGGATGACTTCACTGTGTATGGTGACTCTTTTAATGCTTGCTTATCAAATCTAACTAAGGTTCTAGAAAGATGTGTTGAAACCAATCTTGTCCTGAATTATGAGAAATGTCATTTTATGGTAGATCAGGGTATTATTTTGGGTCATATCATTTCTTCTAGGGGAATAGAGGTAGATCAAGCCAAGATTGATGTTATAAAAACTTTGCCTTACCCCACTTGTGTGCGGGAGATTCGTTCTTTTCTTGGCCATGCAGGTTTTTATAGGCGATTCATAAAGGATTTTTCGAAGATTGCCACACCATTATGCAAGTTGCTACAAAAAGAGGTGGAATTTAACTTTGATCAAGCTTGTAAGGAAGCATTTGAAAAATTGAAAGTTGCATTGACTTCCGCTCCAATCATCCAACCTCCAAATTGGGATCTACCATTTGAGATTATGTGCGATGCGAGCAACTTTGCAGTGGGAGCTGTTTTGGGGCAAAGAATTGGGAAAGCACCTCATGTTATATACTATGCCTCAAGAACATTGGATAGTGCTCAATGCAACTACTCCACCACCGAAAAAGAGCTCTTAGCTGTTGTTTTTGCTCTTGAAAAATTTAGATCTTATTTGTTGTGTACTAAAGTTGTTGTGTTTTCTGATCATGCAGCTTTGAAATACTTGTTAACAAAGAAGGATGCAAAGCCAAGACTTCTAAGATGGATACTCTTACTTCAAGAGTTCGATTTGGAGATCCGAGACAAGAAAGGATCGGAGAATTTAGTGGCAGATCATCTTAGTCGGTTGACTAATGGTGAAGATTCATCACCATTGCAGGATAATTTTCCAGATGAGCATCTCTTTTCTATTCAAGAAACAACTCCCTGGTATGCTGATATAGTTAATTATTTAGTTTCTAGGAAGTTGTCTTCTGAATTATCTCGAGCTCAAAAAGATAAAATCAAAAGTGATGCTAAGTACTATGTGTGGGATGATCCCTATCTATGGAAACATTGTTCTGATCAAATCATTAGAAGGTGTGTCTCTAAACAAGAAATTCCTTCAATTCTAACTTTTTGTCATTCATTTGCATGTGGAGGACACTTTGGTCCCAAGAGAACGGCTCAAAAAGTTTTAGAATGTGGTTTGTATTGGCCTAAATTATTCCATGACTCATACATGTTTTGCAAATCTTGTGAACAATGTCAGAAAACGGGAAATTTAGGACAAAGAGATCAAATGCCACTGACCCCCATTATTGTATGTGAAATTTTTGATGTATGGGGTATTGATTTTATGGGACCTTTTCCATCTTCTCATAGTAATGTTTACATTATTCTTGCTGTTGATTATGTTTCCAAATGGGTGGAAGCTAAGGCTACCCGAACTGATGATGCTAAAACTGTTGTTAGTTTTGTCAAATCTCATATTTTTGCTAGGTATGGTACACCAAGAGCAATCATTAGTGATCGTGGGACCCATTTTTGTAATCGGTTGATGGCGGCTTTGATGAAGAAATATAATGTCACACACAAGACATCTACCGCCTATCATCCCCAAACAAATGGGTTAGCTGAGCTTTCAAATCGGGAAATCAAGTCCATCCTTGAGAAGACGGTGAATCCAACTCGCAAAGATTGGAGTTTAAGGCTTGAAGATGCATTATGGGCTTATCGCACCGCCTACAAAACTCCCATTGGTATGTCTCCTTACCGATTAATTTTTGGGAAACCTTGTCATCTTCCTGTAGAATTAGAACACAAAGCCTATTGGGCGATCAAGCAATGCAACATGAGGATGGATGCGGCAGGAGAACAAAGAAAATTGCAATTGCAAGAGTTGGAAGAAATTCGAAACGACGCTTATGAAAGCTCAAGAATCTACAAGGAGAAAAATAAACTCTTCCATGACAAGAACATTTCCAGGAAATCTTTCACAATTGGTCAAAAGGTTTTGCTTTTTCATTCTAAATTAAAATTATTTCCTGGGAAGTTGCGCTCTAGATGGATAAGGCCATTTGTTGTTTCTAATGTGTTTTCTCATGGTGCAGTTGAAATTCGAAGTTTAGACACCGGTAAACTTTTTAAAGTCAATGGACATCGTTTAAAACCGTTTTATGAAGGTTTTCAAGCTTACAATGTTGAAGAATTGACTTTAGAATGTCCGGTATTTAAAGACTAAGAGCACCCGGTCTAGCCAAAGACATAAAAGAAAGGCGCTAATTGGGAGGCAACCCAATTTTGGATTATTTTTACTTTTCATTTCTTTTATTTTTATTATTTGTTTTAGTTTTATTTATTTATTAAAAAAAAAAAAAAAAAAAGGGGCAGCAGATCCAGCGCCGTAGCGCTACTTTTGTAGCGCCACAGCGCTTGAAAGGCAGTGGCTTCAGGTTTCGACCTGAAGCCACGTCGCCGTAGCGCTAAAAAACTAGCGCTACGGTGACAGGGTATTTAAAAAAAAAAAAAAAAAAAAACGCTGCTCTTAAATTTTCGTTTTTCCCCTGTTTTTCTTCTTCTTCTTTTCTTCTTCCACCCGAAAACCCTAGCCCCAAAACTCCAATCCATCCTTAAGGTTCATGATTCTTCATCTTTTCTTCTCTTTTTCTTCGATTTTCCTCACATCTAACACTCTTAGATCATTATTTTGCAGGAAATCGTTTGTTCGAAGCTACGAATTTCGCCGAAACTCGCCCTTCAACTCGCCGGAAATCGCCTCCCTTCACCGGACAATTCGGCTCCTTACGATGATGAGGATCCGAACAATTTGAATGAATGATTTTTCAGGGACGTTTTCTCACCCTCTTTTCTTTTATTTTTCTTTGTATTTGTTCATTGAGGACAATGCATGATTCAAGTGTGGGGGTAGAGAAAACGGAATAAAATTCAATATGCTTGCTTGCTCTTGATACTTTTAATTTTCATTCTTGGATGATTGGGATTGTTTGGTTTTATTGAATTATTTTGAGGCAAAATAGAGATTAGCATGAGTAGTTAAATTCTTGTTGGCATGTCTTGAGTAGTTTATTTGAATGACTTTTGAATGAAAATGTGTTATGGGATTTGTGACAATCTAACCTTTGTGAGTTTTTGGGCCAAAAAGAGCATATCTTCATAATATTTTTGCTCTATTCATTTCTTGTGTGATTGTCAAACATGGTTGATTAAGCTAGAACTTGCTTTGTTATGCATATTGAGGCCTCTTTGTTGTTTTGAATGCTTAGAGTTTAAAAAGGGCAAATTAGGTGATGCCATTTTTAGCTTTCTTAAAAGACCAACCTTGTCATATATCATTAGAAAGCCAAATTTGAGCCTAGACCTATTTCTTGGAAATTAACCACAATATGAATAGCCCAATATCCTTCTATTTGCTAATTTCCTTTTTGAACCCAATTGTTGAAGAATTATTTGAACTTTGCTTCATTTTATGCATCTTCTCTTCAAGTTCAATGAAAGATTTGACAAATAGGTCTTTGCTTGATTCTCTTCTTTCTTATTCTTCTCATCCTCTAAAAAAAAAAAAAAAAAAAAAAAAGGAAAGAAAAAGAAAACAACTAAAGTTGTTGAAAAAAAAAAAAAAAAAAAATGTTGATGAGAATTTGATGAGAAGTTTGAAATAAGTTGAAAAGAAAGAAGGGGGTTGTGAAAAAAAAAAAAAAAAAACATGGGTGTTATGTAAAGAAGACATTGGTTTTAAAGGTGTGAATTCATTGTATGATAGGAAGTTTATTTGAAGCATAGGAACAATGTTCATCTAATTCTTCATTTGATTGTAGCTCAAATTTCCTTCCATCCACCCCTTTACCTAAGCCCCATTACAACCCAAAAGACCCTTAAATTCTAGCATTCAATTCATGCATTGTTGGCCTTGATTTGATAATTTAGCAAGCCTATGGTAAGATCTTCTATGTTTTGACTTGAGAGCTTCATGAATGTACCCTTAAACACTTGAGTGAATTGAGTGAATCCAAGTGAGGTTTCAAATCTTGTAGCACTTTGATTTTAAAAGATCATTAGAATAATTACTCATGTGCATGTTTGATAGGAATTTATGCTATGATTATTTGTCTTTTGTTTGTGCTTCAATTTAATTCTCTAAAACTTGATAATTTTGGTTGTCGATGATTGAAAGTTAAAGTTGAAAGGAATGGTGAGCAATTGAATTTTATTGAGTTGTTTGTTTTATACTTGAGGACAAGCATGGATTAAGTGTGGGGGATTTGATAAGTCGTAATTTTAGCACATAAACTTGTGTTAATTGTTCATACTTTGATGATTAAATAGCTTAAAAACTAGGTAATTATCTTTGATTTGTGTTTATGTGCTAGGTTGGAGAAGAGATGATGAAAAAGGACTAAAAATAGCATTTTGGAGCTTTCTTGACACTTCGGCGCCATGGCAACAACTTTCAGTGGCCGCGGCCGCAAGGAAAAGTCTGCTCCCAAGCCAAAAATCCAGAGAGCTCGGCGCCACGGCACCAGATTTTCAGCGCCATAGCACCGAGAGCGACAATTTCCAGATTTTCTGGCGCCGCGGCGCCAACTTTTGGGCGCCGTGGCGCCAGCCCGATTTTTTAATTTTTATTTTCTTTTAAATGCTCAAACCCTAGTTTTAAAAAGAGAGGATTATTCAGAGGTTTTTAGGCCGTTTTTCCTTAGTTTTTCTGGGATTGCTATGAACTCCATGTCTAGCTAAACTCATATTTCCAATCAAAGGTTAATCAAGTTCAATTCTTGTTATTTGTGAGATCTAATCTTCATCTTCTTCCTTCTAATCTCTCTATTTGTATGTTTTCTATGCTTAATCTATTATTGTTTTGATTGATTGTTCAAATCGGATCCTTTGATCATTCTTCAATTTGATAATTTGTCAATTAGGTTGTATAAATCCGTAATTGTTTAGACATTCTAATCATAGTGACAATTAGTATGATTGAGTCATAAGTCTTCTCATCCCATGCTCTGAAAATATATGATATAGCTTAAATAAATCGAACGTTTCGTGTTTATTGGCTAGAATTGGTGGTCATTCTTGTCTTATTGCTGTCAATTGATTAAATTCTATTGTCGTACTCTAGGGTTGTCTTTGATTAGGGAAGTAATAAACGATCGTATCTTAATTACCGACGAACTAAGAAATGATAGATTAATAAGACGTTCTTAATAATCATAACCAATTTAGAGAGTGATTTAGGGTTTCATTAGATAATCGATGATCAAATAAACATGAATTGAACGAAGATTATACCTTTGGTTGGAACCTTTTCTTCATTGAATTTTTCTTAATATTTCCTTGTTTTCTTCAATTTCTCAACAAACTCTAACACTACAAAAAAACTGCCAATTTGCGACCAGAAAATTGCGACCAAATGGTCGTTTTTCACCTAAAATGCGACCAAAATGCGACCAAACAGAGTGGTTGCTAAAAAGCTGGTCGGATTTCAATTATGCGACTGCATGGTCACAAAAATGCGACCATCTGGTCGTAAAAAATTTTGGTAGCAAAAAAAGTCAAACTTTTGAAATGCGACCAAATGGTCGCATTAAAAAGTGACCAAATGGTCGTAAATTTTGTGACCAAATGGTCACTTATTGGCTCAGTGAAAATACGACCAGATGGTCACTTAAAAAGCGACCATCTGGTCGTAATTTATGTGAAAGATAAGTGACCACTTGGTCACATAAAAAGTGACCAACTGGTCGCATAAAATGCGACCAAATGGTCACTTTTAGTCTCTGTTAAAATGCGACCAGGATGGTCGCTTAAAAGTGACCATCCTGGTCGCATTTATGATTTTTTTTTTTAAATTTTAATAATTAATTAATTATTAATTTTTAATTATTTATTAATTAATTATTAATTATTAATTACTAATTATTTATTTAATTAATATTAAAATTTCAAAAAAAAAAAATTGGAATTCAAATAAAAAAATATATATCGAATATTAAAAAAATGTTTTATACAATCGAAAGAATCCTAGAACTACTGCGGAGGGGCGGGGTGGGGAGGAGGCGTCGATGTAGAAGGGCCGCCGCCTAGAGATCCAAGTACGCGGCCAAAGCGGATGCGACCCGGGCGTCGACTCGTGCTGTATGTCGGCCTCGACTCGTGCCTGTATGTCGGCCTCAATAGTAGCGACTCGAGCAACGAAGTCCTCACGCATAGCCTCCATGTCCATGCCGCCTTCTTGCTCACCCGGAGAAAGGCCGGAGCTAGTGCTCGCTCGCTCCCGCCGAGGCCGGGCACATCTGCATAAAGGCGTCGCCCGTCTGAGCCGAGCCCAGGGCCCGACCCATCAGGCCGAACCCCTCCAAGGGCCTCCAAGAACGCCTCTATACGGTCCTCCTGAGTCGGTTCCCCAGTCCGGTGTGGGCAACCGCCGAGTCAAGGACTCCGTGAAACGTTCCTAAACATTTAAAATTCAGAAAATAAAATGGTTAATATATAATGTATGAAAAATTTTAAAGAAAGAATAATAATTGAAAAAAATATTAAATACCTGAACTTCTTTCGCCTTATCGTCGATTAACGTCCCGTCCTTCTTCGTGTGAAGAACTCGGTGCGACTCATCGGGCGGGACCAGGGCGCCGTGCTTCGCTTCCTAAAAAATCAAATAGTGAAGAATAAAACATAATAAATTAATTAGTAATTGAAAAAAAAAACGAGAAAAAAGAAAACGAGAAACGAACGAGGAAAAAAAAGCATACCAATCGACGATGGTGCTCGTCGTGGGTCCGCGCCCATCGTGTGTGTTTTCCTGGATTCTTCAGCGGTTGGCCTTATTCTGCTTGACACTTGCCTTGCCCTGAGGAGTGATCAAGCTAGCGAAGCCGCGCGTGGTCCTCCTGGGCTCATCCACACGGGGCGGTTTCTGCTTGCCTTCTGCGCGCCCGAACATGAGGTCCTTGAATCGATCCGGGACGTGGATCGTCCCCATGGGGGAACAATCTACCTGTCGGTGATATCGGGATCGATAACAGGAAACTTGCCCTGAAAAAATTGAAATAAAAAATTGTTCAAGTAATAAATTTATTTCTATAAATTTCAAAATTAATTAATTATGAAAATAAATTATGTTTTTACCTTCCAATGCCGTACATCCGAGCGTTTCTCCGTCGTCGGAATCTTCGCCCAGCGAAGGTCACTGGGTAGAGGCATGCTCGAAGGACCTCGTGAAACCGTTTTGAAACGGTCGTATCGCACGACTCTGCAAAATCACAAAAAATTATTGTGCTATATATTAGAAACTATTAGTTAAAAAGAATAGAAAACTTTTAGGGAAATAGTAAACAAAATTACTTACGTATCCCCTTCAATCCGAAGGGTAGAGTCCGTGCCTGAGAGGCAGTGAGTGCATGAAGTCGAGGGGGGCCACGGATCCGACCTGATGCGGGACCGGACGCCGACCGGACGCATACCTGATGCTAAGCCCGAGTCGAAGACTCGGTCTCAGGGACTCTATCATCGAGCGTGGCGGCAAGTCGCGTGATCGTAAAGCCGAAGAGGATGTCCAACTCCTCCGTAGTCAGCTCCGCATCAGGGGCAACGCCAGTAGGCGTCCGCGGAGACCCCTCGTCACCCGCATCGTCAGGCTCGTCTGACTGGGGAGGACGTCGTCTGCCCGTCATAATCCTACAACCAAAATAAACTAATTTAATACTAATTACGTAAGTAAAATATTGATTAGTTTATTTAATTAATTAATTAATTAATGAAATAATGTAAACTAAACTAACATAAATTTAAGTAAATAATTTAAAATAAACTAATCAAATTAATTTGAATAAAAGTAAATTAAAATTAGATTAATTTAACTAAAAATAATTCAATTAAACTTAAGATTAATTAAGTAAAACTAAAATAAACTAATCATTTAATTTGAAATAAAGTAAAGTAAAATTAGATTAATTGAACTAAAATTAATTGAATTAAACTAAAATTCAATTAATTTTAGTTTCAATTAATCTAATTTTACTTTACTTTAATTCAAATTAATTGATTAGTTAATTTTAGTTTTAATTAATTAATCTTATGTTTAATTGAATTAATTTTAGTTCAATTAATCTAATTTATATTTACTTTAATTCAAATTAATTGATTAGTTATAACTAATTAATTCAATTAAACTTAAGATTAATTCAATTAAACTAAAATTAATTCAATTAAACTTAAGATTAATTAATTAAAACTAAAATTAATTCATTTTAGTTTTAATTAATTAATCTTAAGTTTAATTGAATTAATTTTAGTTCAATGAAGCTAATTTTAATTTACTTTAATTCAAAGTAATTGATTAGTTCATTTTAGTTTTAATTAATTAATCTTAAGTTTAATTGAATTAATTTTAGTTTCAATTAAGCTAATTTTAATTTACTTTAATTCAAATTAATTGATTAGTTAATTTTAGTTAATTAATCTTGAGTTTAATTGAATTAATTTTAGTTCAATTAACCTAATTGTACTTTACTTTAATCAAATGTAACTAGAATTAAGTAATTAAACAATTTTTATGTAATAATTAAACTAAAATTAATTAATTAAATTAGTGTAACTCATTAATTTAAACTACTTAAGTATAATTGAAATTAAACTATTTGAATTAATTACCCTACTTTAAATTAATTGATTTCATTAAAGTAATCTAAATTACATCAATTAAACTAAAATTAAAAGTTAAACTAGTGTAATTACAAATTAATTTAGTTTAATTTTATTAAATTAAAGTAAACTATCTTAAATAAACTAAATAAGTAATTAAACTAAATTAGATTAAGTAATTAAATTAATTACTACTTAAATTGAATTAAAGTAAACTAAGTTAGATTAATTAAACTAAAATTACTTAAAGTAATAAAATTAAAGTAAACTAATTAAATGTAAATTAAACTAATTGAATTAAAGTAAACTAAGTTAGATTAATTAAACTAAAATTACTTAAAGTAATAAAATTAAAGTAAACTAATTAATTAGTTAATGTAAACTAAACTAATTAAATTAAACTAAAACTAATTAATTAGTTAATGTAAACTAAACTAATTAAATTAAACTACTTAAACAAAAACTAAAACTAATTAAATTAACAAAACAAAACTAAACTAAAACTAATTTAAATTCACAAAATTAAATTAAACTAAAACTAAGTTAAATTAACAAAACTAAATTAAACTAAAACTACTTAAATTAACAAAACTAAATCTGTTACGAAAACTAACCTCGTGTAATCGAAACCGGGAGTGGGGGTTGAGGGTTTTCGGTTTAGAGTAAGAATGGGAACGGGAAGAAATAACGGGATAGGGGAAAGAGAGAAAAGAACAAAAAGAGGGGAAGAAAAAGAGAATGGCAGCAAAGCAAATGGGAGAAAAACAGAAAAGAAGAGAAAGAAGAAACGGAAAAAAGAAAAAGAAACGGGGGAAAGGAAGGGGATGGGAATTTAAATTTATAATTTGCGACCACCTGGTCGCAAATTTGTAATTATGGCAGGAAATGAACAATACGCGCGTCTTTGGAAAAAGGCGACCAAATGGTCGCATTTTTTCATTCATATGCGACTATATGGTCGCTTTTTCAGATACTTATGCGACCATTTGGTCGCATTTATTAAGAAGCGACCAAATGGTCGCCCAGTCACCATTACCAATGACAGTTGTCATTTCACGCGTCCCGTCAACAATTGCGACCATATGGTCGCAATTATGAGGTTCACCGTTCACAATTGCGACCATATGGTCGCATTTATTAAATTAACCGCCTTAAATTTCATGAACATTTAAACTTACCGCCCATAATTGCGACCATATAGTCGCAATTCCACATGTAATTTTATTAAAAAATATTATTATATTTTTAAAAATGCGACCATTTGGTCGCATTTTTCTCCAAAACCCTAAACTCTAAACCCTAAAAAACCCTAAACCCTAAACCCTAAATCCTAAACCCTAAACCCTAAATCCTAAAATGCGACCATTTGGTCGCCTTTCCCTTCCAAATTACTACCATATGGTCACATTTTTTGTGAAATTGCGACCACTTGGTCGCAAAAATTAATATGTATATACTTTTTTTTATATTGGGTTACTTTCGATATTTACATATGACAGGAACTCTTGTTTCCATGTTGTTATATTCATTGATATGTTTATTCATGATTTTCGAGATAAATTTTTGTAATTCTTGATTTGGAACTATTTGATTCTATTTAAGAGTTTTTTTTAATAGATATAGATAATTTTATTCTTGTTTTTCAAGATAAAAAGTTAATTTCATTTTCATCGTATTTCATCATCGTGCATAATATTATTGTTCTCTCTTTGTATCAAAATTCAGATATTTTCAAGACGAGGTTAAATATTATTATTTACTCTACACAAATTTTAGAAAAATCTAAAGGCGTTTAGATAGCTTATTGATCTTGAAGAGTTTTTATATTAATTGAAAGTGAATAATTTTTATTTAATTGACATTATTATTATTGTTAAGAAATGGAATCAATAAAATTAACCACATCTTGAAATTTTGGAATTATTGGTAATTTTTTCAATCATCTATTCTTATTTTTATTTTTATTTTTTCTTTCTAAGCTTATAATGTAATTTTATTTTATGAACAAATAAAATATTTAATAAAATATTTAATATTTCTTGATTTTTTCCGACGGTATTTATGGGGCAAAATAGATAAAGTAAAAGGAAATTACCCCATAAATACAGTGGGAAAAAATCAACAAATATTAAATATTTTATTTGTTCATAAAATAAATATAATTTAAAAATTGATTAACAACCATTTTAACTAATACACATAAAACTCTTAAGTATACAATTATTGAATTGTAAAATAAGACAATGCACGTGTTAAAATATAGTTATTTATAAATTATTGGTCATATAAAATCACATAATTTACGACCATCCGGTCACTTTCTAATGTGACCATATGGTAGCTTAATTCCCGCGAAAATTTTAAGCTACCACTGGCCAATAAAGGTCCCAAAAATTGCGACCAGGTGGTCACCTTTAATTGTGACCACTTGGTAGCTTTTTTCCCTCCAAAATTACCCTCCATTTTTTGCTACCAAATGATTTTTTAGTCACAAAAATGCGACCAAGTGGTCACTTTTAATTGTGACCACTTGGTAGCTTTTTTCCCTCCAAAATTACCCTCCATTTTTTGCTACCAAATGATTTTTTAGTCACAAAAATGCGACCAAGTGGTCACTTTTAATTGTGACCACTTGGTAGCTTTTTTCCCTCCAATTTTAAGCTACCACTCCCCAAAAAAGGTCACAAAAATTGCGACCAGATGGTCACTTTCAATTGTGACCACTTGGTAGCTTTTTTCCCCCCAAAATTACGCTCCATTTTTTGCTACCAAACGATTTTTTAGTCACAAAAATGCGACCAAGTGGTCACTTTTAATTGTGACCAAGTGGTCGCTTCTTTTGCGCCATAATTACGCGCCATTTTTTATGACTACATCTATTTTTGGTCGCAATTTGGTCGCAAAAAAAGTGACCAAATGGTCACTTAAAGTCAACCTTCAAAGAAAGTGACCAACTGGTCACTTTAAAGCTACCACTTTGTTTTGGTCGCAAATTTCTGGTCGCATTTTGACAGTTTTTTTGTAGTGTAAAAACCCCCCCATTTTATTTCACCATTCCCTGTGGATTCGACCCTACTTTCCACAACTACAAATTCATAAACCCCGAAAGTAGAGAACTCTTATTTTTGGTGGATTCGACGCCCACCATGCTCGTTGGGAATAAATTTTAAAGATGCTTAAAAATGTTTTTTTTATAACTATTTAAAAATAACACTTTTAAAAACTATCTCATCCCAAACGAGCTCTTAGTGGCTGGAATCTCTCAAGAATATGATCAAATCTTCTTTCATTATTATTTGTATGCGTTCCTTGTATATTTTTCTCAGAAATCCTTAGTCTTTCGTTTTTACTCTTTCTTAGTCTTGCTAATTTGTACTTTCCTTATTTTGCATCAAACTATTTGTATTAAGTAGGGTAGGTGAGTGTTGTATTTGTGTTTATATGAACAAAAGTACTTTTTATTTTCACTTTTTTATGGGGAATTTATCAAAAATAGCAGAAAGAAAATATGAAATTAATTTTAGCATAATTTTTTTTATCATAATAACATATTACTTTCATTTCAATAAATTATTTAAACAATTGGAATTTCATATTTATTATTTTTTATCTTCATTTTAGACTAAATAATTATTGTATAAATGAGTTTTAAGGAATTAATTATTAATTTAATTTGATAATTTATTTCTAGTTTCAACAATTTTTTGCTTTGATTTTAATACTTTATTGAAAAATAAATATTTTATTTTAGAAGGGAAAAAAAACTAAAAGGTATGACATAAATAGGGCGGGGTCAGGGATGCACTCCCCAGCCCTAATCCACAGGGATTTTTAATCCCCACACCCGCCCCTATCCTCTATTTGGAGAATCGAGGGTGTGTTTGGGGATTCCCTATTTGAGGATCAGATTACCTGTTCGAAAAATTCTCCATTTAAATTTTTTAGTTTTATTTATAAAATGAAATTAAAAAATCAATTATCTATACTATATTTAAAGGGACTTGAGGGGAGAAACTTTTAATTTCCTCTTTTATCCCATTTTAATTATTTATTATTGTTATTAAATAAAATGTAGTTAATTGGTTCATGAAATATAGTATATGATTTTTGTTCCTTTTGATTTATATCCTCATCCACCGACTAATGCACTAGTTTTTCTTTTCTTTTTTTGAAATTTTAAAACAAATATATTAAATAAGATCAAATTCTTATTGAAATTTTAGAAAACTTTCATTATTCTTAATTGCAAGAAACACAAACGAATCGATCAAGGGAGGTGTCCAACTCTGAAGAAAACTTCTTTATTCATTAATATGATTATCTTGGTGTGATGAATGTCTAATGCAACAGTGCCATTAATGTGTAAGGATGTGAAAAACTCATTTCTTGGAAAAGAATGAATGTTATAGAAGAATAATGGCTTCCAATATTGATGCGATCTTCCTTCTATTCTTTTTTAAGAGCTTATCAGATTGACGGATGTAACTAGGGGTGTTCAGAGAGAACGAAAAACTGATGAACCAAACTGGATCAGTCAGTTTGTTGTCTAAATATTTGAATCAACAGTTCTTTTGGTTTGCAATCACTACAACAAATAAGGTCTTTCATAACTTTAAAGCATAGCGTTTTTATGGACTTGCTATTATATATTATTAAATTTTAGGCGCTTAAAAAGGGCGGGCGTTCAATTTTTTTTTTTTGTCTGAAAAATTGAATAACACACGAAGATGACCTCTCAAATCAGTTCCTCACTCGCCGCTCTCTCATCTCAGCCGCTCTCTCGTTCTGAAAAATTGAATAACAGACCTGGTCTGATTAGTGTTTAATTGTCAAAAGTAAGGTGGTTTCGAATTTCAAGCAATGAGCCTAGTTTTAGTGTTGACTCCCCCACTCTTGTAATGATACACAAATATGCTGCTTCCAAGATTTCTTCTTTCAGAATTTTGATGCTCTTGTCAGTCGCTTCCGTTGATCATCTTGGGTGAGCTCAGTTTTTTAAGATCCTTAACTTGGTTTATTGTCGTTGATCAACTTTATCTGAATAGTCTTATCTTCTCCTATCCTTTATTTTATTTCTTTGGTTAATTATGGTGCTTACTCTTTTGATCTTCCATGCCTCCTCCTATATCCACTAAAATCCCAGTAAGGGAGGCACTTTAACTAAAGTAGTGTTAGAAGCATAACTTCACACTGAAGTTTCTTTACCTGTGTCTTTAGGTGGGGTGGATCTAGAAGACCTACTTTTACTTCTAAATCGTACAACTTTTTCTATTGTTTAATTTAATAGTAAGGGTTTTTTTTTTCCTAGTTATTATTGTAACCGTAACAACTAACAACTAACAACATGTATTTTCTTTTATGTTTTCTGCATTTAGCTATGTCAAAGGGCACTTGAAAGATTTATAGGTAGGAATGATCGATGTGAGCTTTATATCTGTAATTTTACGTATTTTATGTTTTTTTATAGGATGTAATCGTTTGAGTTCGTGATGCAGAAACTGAAGCATGGTTTATAGATTCCTTTGAAGATTGGTGAAAAGCAAAAAAGATCAGCAACTTTATTTTACTTGGACATTCTTTTGGGGGATATGTTTCAGCTAAATATGCTATCAAGGTAATTTCTTTTACGATTCAATAATTTAAACTGATGCTGAGCATATATGATCAAAATGTGTGATTTCTAAAAAATGTTGGGATCTATATCTATCTTTGTATGTTTATCTTAAAACAACATGTTAGCCTGCCAAATTACAGTTTTTTAAGTCTTCAACTTAATTGTTTATGGAGAAGTGAATGCATGAGTTTATAGAATTGTTTCATTTATGGTCTAGGTGACTGGTATATTTTGGTGAAACAAGTTAAAAGAAAGGGGAAAAAATTAGACTAAATACATCATCTTTTTGTTTTTAGTTTCATCTTTTGTATATTTTTGTCACTTCTCCACCCATTATATTTGACAATTACATTTGGCTTAAGTCTTCATATGTTTATGAGTTATGCAAGTTGCCTTAATCTCTCATCCTTTTCATCTTTTAGAGGTTTGTTCCCTTGGGGTCCAATTTATAGCGGGATCAAGCCTTCTCTTAGCCATTGGATCGTGGTAAGTAAAATTAACGGCTTAGATCACTGATGAAGGTACAATGGTAATAAGTGTTCTACCAACCAAGTGCAATAGTAAACTTGAATTCAATGAAGGATTGAGTAATGAGGGTGTATGGTAGTTGGAGACCATCCAAGAGAATACTTAGAAAAATTTCACCCTAAAGAGCACTCCCAAGTGGTCATTGATATATTTAAATAATTTCACCCTAAAGTATTCGAAAATACTTTATTTTTATGGATTTAGGTTTTTTCATCGTACTTGATATATTTATATTTCTATCTTATGTATAACTTTTTTCTAAAGTATTTTTATGAATGGATGATTTTGTATGGCTATCCTTAAGTTATGGATGTTGATATTTAAGCAATAATTTCTGTATACTAGTACAAAAGGCATTGTTTCTATAGTTTCATTTATAAATCAAATTATATTACTAAATACATGTTTACTATAGCAAACAATATAGCCAGTTAGAAACGCTATTAAAAATAAATGACCTTGAATTACAAGAGAAATCATAACATTAGTAAAAGGTCATTACAAATATACAATAGCGTTTTAAAATAGCAATATTAAAGGTTATCATAGCATTATAGCGACGCTACGTCATATTTTCATAACATTCAAAGTATGCAATCGACTGGAATGTTTATAGCGTATGTAATAGCGTTAATCAAACGCTATCATATGTCTCAGACTGTTAATTACGTGGGCTATCATGGCGTGACTAAAAACGCTATAAAACATCAATAATTGCGTTTTTGAGACGCTATTGAGAGCAATATTTGTTGTAGTGAATAATAAAAAAATCATGGGAATCAGTTTTGGTTCTGAACAACCGTATAAAACTGAACTGTATATGTAATTAATGATTAAAAACCTCAAGTATATTAGCTTTTTTTTTTATCTCTTCTCATTCATTAATTGTGCAACCTTAGGAACCGTCTATGAATATAATGAGTTTCAACACCATTTTCAATCCCTCATATATCTCCCTCTTTGTCATAAAATTTAAAATTTAGATTTTGGGTTGTACACTTGTTTATTTGTAGTAAACTCTATTTAAACTCTCAATATTTATGTTTGAATTTTTTTGTCAAAAATTTGACAAACCAGACCGATTAAAACTGAACCAATGGTTTGGTTAGAGAACTGGTTTAGTATATTTCATTGGACGGTTCGGTTCTATTTTTAACAAAAATGTTGTGCTCAGTTCGATTCAATAATTATAGAAAAACCGACCAAACCAAACCATGCACACATCTAAATGCAACTCTCATTGAAAGAGAGTGAAAATTTTTCACCTCTCATGTTATGGTTTTAAAATGTTTTTTCTTTTTCTTATTCTTATTTTTGTTAATTTTTTTTCAATGAGAGTTACATCTAGGGGTGTGCACGGTTCAAAGCCCGACTCAGGCCATATATATATATATATATATATATATATTATTAATATCTATAATTATAAAATATAATGTAAATATTTTATTTCATTTTACTTCTTTTTTGATATCTTAATATAATGTATATATATGTATTTTATTTTTGATAATGTGTATATATATATAGATTATTAATATCTATAATTATAAAATATAATGCAAATATTTTATTTTATTTTTGATATTTTAATATAATCTTATAATTATATAAAATATGTTATAATTAAAAAAAAGTTTTAAAAAAGGCAATTTAAAATATAATGAAAATTTTAATTTAATATAATCAAGCTAACCTACGTGAATGATAAATGAAGTTAATTCAAAATTTAAAAAACAATATATAAAAACAAAGTATAAATAAAAAAAAAAAAAATAGAATAGTGAAAAATTAAATTAACATTTTTCTTCATCACTCTTTAGAGTTAAGTTTAAGTTTAAAAAGTTAAAAATAAGTTTTAAAAAATATAATTAAAAATTAAATTAAATAATTAAAAACTTGAACGGACTGGGACAATCCCACGAAATGGGCTAGGCCCGACCTTGTCCGCAGCTTGGGCTTACTTAAGTAGGCCTGTGCCTATCCCAGCCCGCTCATTAACCATGTCTTGTAAGCCCGGCCCAAGCCTAACTCTGGCCCACTCATTTAAGGGCCGGGCTGGGATAGACTTGTGTATTTATGATCCACTAACTCAAAAAAAATTTAGGAGAATTTTTCCCCCATCCTCTAATACAAACCCGTTTTTGTCATCCCTAGACATGAAAATACATATAAAATATACTACTTTAAGTAAAATTAGGGTTTTTTTAAAAAAATCTTATAGGCATTTTTTTCTGTTTTTTTTTTTATGATAAGGCACATCTATATTGTCTTGAAATACATTGAAATAATAAAAAGTATGACATTGATAACATATGAAGAACTACAAAGTGATGCAAAAATCAAATAATAAACTAATTTACTTCATAGGGTACTGAAAAGAAAAAGAAAAACTCCTTCTAAAGTCCAGAACATTCAATCAATGTAAAATTAAACAGAATTAAACAACAATAGAAAAAAAAACAACAACAACAACAACAATTGAAATAAAAAAGTCCACAAATTATTGCAATAAAACACAATTAAAGACAATAAATTAGCTATAATAAAAAAACCCCAACACACTTATTGCTTCAGCAGCTAGCCTTCTTCCACTAATTTTGATTAGAAATTGTTGTTATTCTTCATCAAATACTCATAATTGATGAATTCAAGCTGATCATTAGCTTGAGCAGAAGCATCATTATTCGATAACATTTGAGGATTTGAAGCAAATTGAATTTGATGATCAGTAGCTTTGAATTGAATATATGATAATGGTGAAGGCAAAGGAACTCCATAGTGGCGAATTGAGTAATTTTGACTACTCAATGACAAGCTATTCATCTCCATCATCCCATAATTTGTTGTTTCATTGTAAATTGGTGTTTGGAAATTCCCATAATTGAATTGAATTTGAGATGACCCATTTGTCCCAATCATGAATTGGGGAAGAGATTCCATCTCATGATGATGAAAATCCATTGGCATCATTGGAATTGAATTCCTCATTTGAAGATTTTGATTCATTCTTGGGATTTGATGATGGAATGGAATCATTTGAGGAGTTGGAATTGGAATTGGAGTTTGAGTTTGATTCTCAAAAGATTCTTGCATGATATTCATGTCTAGGGTTTGGCATTGGCTAGGGCTTTTAGAAGTAGTTTTGGCCGCCTCTTGATTCTTTTCCATGAAATCGATCCTTTCACCTGCCGCGTCGATTTTCGAATCCAAATCCGCCATCAACAACCGCAATTGATCTTCCGATAAATAATCGAGACGCTCATCCCAATTCGGATACTTGGTTTCCGAGACTTCCCTGCGGAGTTTTGAAATCTCGGTTTCGATCTTCTTCTTTCGTTCCGAGAAAATATCCATCAAACCAACGACCTTCCTCGCTCGATTCTGAATACAATTAGCCTTATAAGAACTAACCATGTTATCGATATCGTTACGAGAAGTAGGCCAAGTATAAATTTCTCCAGAAGAAGAATCATCATTTTGCTTAGGACCACAAACAACAACACAAGTTGGAACATCACAAAGAATGGAAAGTTCATCAGCTTTTCTCATCAAACTTTTCTTCCTCTTATAAAAAGTTGTCTTACGAGATTTCTCATCAGCAATCAGTTTCATACTCAATTTTCCACGTCCCATCTCTATTTTTTCTTCCAAATCCAAAAAGTTTCTGAAAAAAAATTAAAGAATTTATTTTATCATTTAACCTAAAACAAAATTCAAATAAAGAAAATAAATTAATTAATAACAATTTTTCTAGGCCTGTTTGATAATCATTTTTCATTCCTGTTTTTGGTATCAACTAGTTCTTCGTTTTTAATTTTTTTTTTTAATTGGTGTTAGTTTTTTTATTTACTTAAACTAAAAACGAAAAATAAAAAATAAATTGTTATCAAACAATTCTGTTTTTCAATTTTTTTAAGAAAAAATCGAATCTGATTATCAAAGGGGACATTCACTAATTTTTAATGAAAAAACGAATATGATTATCAAACGGGACCTTCACTAGTTTTTCTTCTTCTTAGATATAACCCTAATTAGAAGAAAAAACATAAACAATCAAAACCCGAGAGAGAAGTAATTAAAAACATATAAAGAACAATAATATAAAATAAAAAAAGAAAAGATCGGAAGAAATAAAAACCTTAGGCTGCTCCGAAGTTTTGCTTCTTTCTTTTTATCCTTCTCTTTGCCTGCTAAGGGTGATTGTATATATATTAACGTAGATGAAGATAATTAATGTTGAAACTTCATAATTAGTGGCTAAAATCCCTCAAAATATGATCGATTATTCTACGTTCATTTCTTATTTATTATTTTTTCCTTATATTTTTACTTTCCAACTTTTGCTATTTGTTCTTTTCAAATTTATATATTATTACTCGTCAATATTTTTTATTTTCACCTTAATTTCAAAATTTTGATTTATTTTTAAAAATAATGTTTTCTACTCCTTTTTCATTATAGTAATGTACTAGTTTTTATTAATTATTTATGAAGAATCTCACTGTTATTTTTAATAATGTTTTTTGGGATGTTTTGAATTAAAATTTTATTAATTTTTATTCTTTTGATAATTTCATTAATTAATTATTTTCTTTCACTTAATTATTGAAGGTTAAAAAGGTGTTATTTTCTAAATTAGGTTTTTTTAAAAAAAAAAAAAAATACTATGATTATAAAATGGAGCCTTAACTACTCGATACAAACAATGTACGAACACTTTTGTAAATGATGGCGGGAAAAAAAAGAAAATCAAATTCGTCAAGGAAATTTCGGATGTTAATATCCTTTGTCTGAAAAAGTTTTAAAAGGGAAAATTCTAGAAATAAAAATAGGAAGGAAAAGAAAGTTTGAATTTGAATTTGTTTTAAATGTTGGGACCTTTCCTCTTTTTGAGTTTTCCAGTTATTTTTGTTACCTCCTTTAGTTATATTATATAGTCAAATTTGTAAGAAACGGGAGATTTATGTAGGGGTGTTCACTGGGATGGACGTGAAATATATTCCCCATTTCCATGTTAGCATCTCAAAACAATTCTTCATCCTCGTTAAAATTTCCGCTTTAAAATTTCAGGGATGAGAATGGGGATTCCCCACGGAGAATTTACGGGGATCGGGTTCTTTACAAGGAATTTTCCCGGTTTACATAGTATTTTTTTAAATATTAATTAAATTTATAAATATCTTTAATTATAGAATTAATTACGCAGATACCAACTTTTAATCTATCGATTTCAAATTTATTAGCAAATCTTATATAATTTCGAATATACCCAAAAACAATTATTTCTGGTTTATGTATTTTACCTTCATACCCCTCGCTTTTCTTTTCAGATTTCCGCCCACATCTCTTTCCTTCTTTTTTTTTCCAATGTTTTTAGGTCGTCCTTAAATGCGGGTATTTTATTCATTTTCTCTAATCACCAACACCATTGCTCCTAATTAATAGACTTTTTTAAAAAAAAAAAATTCAAAATAAACATGCTTAATTTTTAGGATATTTTCCTCTTTTAAATTCCCTCAACTTATCTCACTCAATCTGTTTATAATTTACCAGAAAAATAGTTGTTAATATCGTTTTCTTTCTCTACCTCATCTTTTCAAAGCCTCCATCAATGGCGTACAAACCCAAATAGAACTTTTTATTGTTTTTTTCTTTCTTTTTTCTCTTTTGGTGAAGAAATTGATAGTTAATGAATGAAGTTTTTGAGGTGAGGAGTGAGAATTTGATATCTTTATTCTCTCTCTTTTTTTTAGATTTAAAAAACATATATTATCCAAATTTTAATATTATATGAAAGATTAATAATAGTATAATATTAGTAAAAAAAAAAATCCATAGGAATTTCAAATATGACCTCCACCTTTGGTGCGCAATAGAAGATGAATTTGAGAAACTACTCCTAATTGGATTCATGGTCAATAAACCCTAGTTTATATATACATACACTTTTGAAGCTTAAGAATCAAGCTTCTTCCCAATTTTGTTCTCATTTTTTTCCCCATATCTACATGATAGCTATAGACATCACACCTTTTTTATATATGCGAGTGAATGATTCCCATAATATTATTTAACAATCTTTATTAATGATAAAAGCATTTCTAATTAAAATATCAAAAATATTAAAGACGATTTCGACACGTTTGAAACCCAAGAGATGAGTGTAAAGGCTAGAGACGGAAAACATAACATAACTTTTTTTAATCTCATTAAAAAAAATGAAACAGTTGAATGATATTTAAATACATAATAGATTATTAATCCTCAAACTTTGACATTTTTCTCATTTCTATTTTCATGAAATTTTAATCTCTAAATTTTAGATATACTATTATAGTCCCTTCGATTGTCTCCTTATTTTTTTTTTCCTTTAAAAAAACCATATAGGATTACTCTTGATATTGAAACATAAAAAGGGTACTTGTGGAGAAAAAAGGAAAAAAAATAATCTTCATGAGTGAATAAAAACATTATTAAACAGATAGAAATGAACTTGATGTCTTTGATGATATTTGTATTTCTAGAATGAAAATATTTGGTTTTTAACCAATTAGAGGAGTTCCTCCTGACTCTTTTATGCTAGAGGAACCCATCAGTGGCGAGGCAAGATTTTTTTTTTTTTGGGGTCAAAATTTATATGAAAAGAGGGTTATGTAAAATTTATATGTTAGGTAACAAGTTTGAATTATTTTACTCTAAAACAAGTATGAAATAAAAAATTAAAATTAAAATAATTGTGAAGTTGATGAACATAAAGCTATATAGCTATTAATCAAATTTGAATTTCACTAAAGAATAATTTAAATATAATATTATTATTAATAATTTAGAAAAAGTAAATTAAAAAATTTGACACCATCTTAACTAATAAATATGGATCAAACTATTTATAAATGTTGAATATAAAACTATCACACTACATCATTACAATATAAAAAAATGAACAAGAAAAAAAAATGTATTTAATTAAAGTTTTCATTTAATTAATACTTAACAATGAATAATGCAATGTATATAAATCATAAATGGATGCAACAAAATTATTAAAAAAAATAAACAATTATCATATCTATTAAAAAAAAAATTAAAACTATAAAAACTAACAGTAATGAATAATAAATTGGATAGAGATTGAGAGAGAACTTAATAGTGACAAACTCAAATGTAGGGATGGAAACGGGGTAGGGCGGGGTCGGGGATGCCATTCCCATCCCCTAACCCGCAGAGATTTTAAATCCTCATACCCAACTCTATCCCCTAATCAAAGATCGGGGAGGGTTTGGGGATTCCCCGTTCGGGGATCGGGTTCCCCGCAGGGAAAATTCCTTTTTTATATTTTAATTCTTATTTTAAAAAAATATATAAAAAATAGGGAAAAAATCAATTTACACCCCTGAACTTTACATGTTGTGTCAATTTAAATCCTAAACTTTCAATTGAATCAATTTGCACCCTGAACTTTTTTAAGTGAATCAATTTAAACCCACATAATACTAAAACTATAAAATTAATCAAAATTCAATTACCAAATAACCGAAAGATAAAAATAACAAAACGTCTATGACCTCATCATAAAAACGCCCAACCTCAACTATGAAAAACTCAAATCCTAGTTACCAATTTAAATAGTACAAAAATGTTCAAACCCGACACCAAAACGGTCAAATTTAACCATAAAAAATATTTAACATAAACTTAAAATTAATTTTCAAAAAATTAACTTTATTTCGATATAAAAACGCCTATGTCTAATTAAAAAAATTAAAAAATAATAGTAAGTTTATTAACAATGGGTGTAAATTGATTCATTTATTAAAGTTCAGGGTGTAAATTGATTCAATTGAAAGTTTAGGGTTTAAATTGACACACCATGTAAAGTTCAGGGGTGTAAATTGATTTTTTCCCTAAAAAATATATATATATTTAAAAAATAAATTTTTAAGATAAAAAGAAAACATAATATTAAACATTTTATAGTTTATAAGTTAATATAACCATATTTTATATATTTTTTTCTACTAAACAAATATAAAAGTAAACAAAATACATAAAATGTTAATAAAATATCGGGTTCGGGGGCGAGGGCGGGGTGAGAAATGTGTTCCCATCCCCTAACCCTAAAACAAATTTGGGAAAATTTTCCCCCCCTAACCCTAAAAAGCGGGGATTCCCCGCCCCTATAGGGTCGGGGCCCTTAACCCGCGGGGAATTTTGCCATCCCTACTCAAATGTGGGGTTATACATACAGAAAGTTTGTTTTTTAGAAGATTAAAATATCCCTAAATACTATATAAAGAAGGGACAATGATCAATTTTTTGAGGGGGCAAAAATTAAAATTTGATATAAATATATACATATGAAATTATTTTTAAAAAAAATTTGGGGTCGCAAAGTGGCCTCGCCATTGGAACCCATGAATTTATTTAAAAATTCATGTATTCATTATCCACTAACATGTTTTAACCAATTGGAATGAGACACATATGAAAGTTAGGAGGAACTAATACTAACGACGACCCGGTGAATGTAAGTATCTTCCTTTCTAGAATGAGAATTGAAAGTCCATAGCATTATGCTAATTTTTTTCAATTCGTAGCATCTCAAGTGATGCAAATCTCTAGAATGAGAAAGGAAAAAATAAAATAAAATCTCATCTGCTCAATCAACCAAACATGTCATGAATTCTCCCCTCTGCAAAGTTCAAATATCAACTTAAACCAACTTCTGACCCTTATTTCATCAGCTATCAATTGAGACAAAATATTCTAATTTGATGACATTGAATACAGCTTATAACTGAAGGAAAGAGAGATTGAAGAAGCTGACGTGGATAAGAAGTGTATTAAGGTAGTTAAATAACTTTGTTAGTTTTGTAGCAAAGTTAGTTAGCAATTAAGTTCTATAAATAGCTTTTTTGTCTTCAAGCTCAGGTTAGATTGTTTTACATCATTGAGAAGCCTCTTGTATTTCCGGAAATCAAGGCGAGAGAGGGAAATGTTGTAAAGTTTCTCTTTGATTCATAATAGAGATCATTAGTTCATTGAGTGTTCTTGGTTTTATTTCTCAATTAGTTCATTAGATCTAACTTCTAGCAACTATAAGAATTGAATCTTTGCTGGATTTGTTCTTGAATCTTCATTGATTCACAACAAATTGGTATCAGAGCTTAACAATGAAGATCAATGGCGACTACGAAGATAGAGACGGAGAAGTTTAATGGCATGGGAGATTTTAAGTTGTGGACAAAGAAAATCAGGGCAGTCTTGATTCAACAGAAAGCAATCATTGAAGATCAAACTAAAGTTCCTGAAGCTCTTAAACCCGAAGATTTGCAATTGATGAAAGACATAGCATATAATACCATTATTCTGAATCTGGCAGATAATGTTCTTCGACAAGTAATTGAGTTGAACACAGCAGCAGCGATCTGGGAGAAACTTGATTCCATGTATGACAAGATTGATCTATCCAACAAGATCCATATCAGGGAGAAACTCTTCAACTATAAGATGAATTCATCAAAAAATTTGGAGGAAAATCTTGATGAA
The DNA here is from genome assembly GCA_028015215.1 of Gynostemma pentaphyllum. Lineage (NCBI taxonomy): Eukaryota > Viridiplantae > Streptophyta > Magnoliopsida > Cucurbitales > Cucurbitaceae > Gynostemma > Gynostemma pentaphyllum. Next base: position 66,744,338 of record CM051355.1, on the reverse strand, counting down.
TTCAAGAAAATCACCATGGATTATGCAGCTTGTGGTGAAAAGATAGGAAAAGAAAGTGAAGCTGTCATCTTGTTGAATTCCTTACCAGATTCATACAAGGACGTGAAGGCTGCAATGAAATATGGGAGTGACACATTGAAAGTGAATCAGGTCATTGCTGCTGCAAGAACCAAAGTCTTGGAAATGAAGAAGGAACCAGTTGTAGATTCATCGAATTCTGAGGGGCTGTTTGTGAAAGGAAAACAATATGTATACAAGAAGAACAATAAATGGAAGACTAATGGGAATCAAAAGAACAAGACATTGAAATGCTTCATTTGTCAAGAACTTGTCCAGACAAATGGAAAGACAAGGCTAACAGAAATGGAAAGGACTTTAAAGCTAATGCAGCCATTGGAGAATGGAAGGTGGATTACTATGAAGTGCTTACTGCCACAGGTGATAAGACTGTGAATCAGATCAAAGAAGGCAAAGAAGATTGGGTTCTTTATTCTGGTTGTACATTTCATATGACACCAAATGAGCAATGGTTTCTGGATTTGAAGTCATGCAATGAAGGCAAAGTTCACATGGGAAATGGAGAGCCATGTGATGTCAAAGGAATTGGATGTATCAGCATGAAGTTTGACAATTCCAACACAATAAAGCTGACTGATGTCAGGTATGTGCCAGGCTTGCACAGAAATCTAATTTCTCTTTCAACTCTAGACTCATTAGGCTGCTCTTATGAGGGAAAGGATGGAGTCATGACTATTATGAGAAATGATAATGTCATATTGTTTCTTGTAAAGATAAATGGCCTATATATGATGAAGTCGTGAGAGCCCCCCACACATGCTTTAGTTGCTACCCGCGATTTGATGATGAGATGATGTTGTGGCATAAGAGGCTATGTCATATCGGTGAAAGGGGACTTCAGGAATTGACAAAAGGAAGTCGCTCAACTTGTCAAAAGCCAATGATCTTGAGTTATGTGAGCATTGTGTATTTGGGAAGACAACAAGACGAAATTTAGCAAGAGAGCACATGTCACAAAGAATAGTCTTGATTATATCCATGTTGATTTGTGGGGACCAAGTAAAACAGTTTCCACCGGAGGTTCCAAGTATTTTCTATCTCTCATTAATGATCACTCAAGGAAAATTTGGATCTGTTTGTTAAGGACCAAAGATGAAGCACTTGAAAAGTTCAAAGAATGGAAGATAAGAATAGAAAATCAGATGGGCAAGAAGATGAAGTATCTAAGAACAGATAATGGAATGGAATTTTGTGGAAGAGAGTTCAATGAATTCTGTGCAAAAGAAGGCATTACAATGCATAAATCTGTGAGATACACACCCCCAACAAAATGGGGTTGCTGAAAGAATGAATAGAACAATCTTAGACAGGGTAAGATCAATGCTGTCAAGTGCAAATCTACAAGCAAAATTATGGGGAGGCAGTGTCAACAGCAATCTATGCAATTAATAGAAGTCCTAGTACTGTTATTGATTTTAAAACACTAGAAGAGGTTTGGTATGGACATCCACCAAATCTAGACAACTTGAAGGTTTTTGGATGCACATGTTATGCTCACATAAAGCAAGGGAAGCTTGATCCTAGAGCATTGAAATGTATGTTTCTAGGCTACCAAGAAGGTGTCAAAGGATTCAGGTTGTGGGATCCTTCAAATGGGAAGTGTTTCATTAGCAGGGATGTGATATTCAGGGAGAATGAAATGTTCACAAGGCAAGAGACTTTAGGGAATCAAGACACCTCAAATACTCAAGCTGAGACAGTGAATTTTGAGGTGGAGAAAAGCAATACTGAAGTTAAACCCAATTTTGAACAAGAACAGACAAAAACATATCAAGCAGAGCATGAAATACCTGAACAAACAACCACTGATGAGGCTGAGGACCTATCTCAGTATACATTAGCAAAAGGACAGACAGAGAAGATCAACTAAGGTCCCTATCCGGTATGCGAAACTGGTTTGATAGCTTATGCATTAAACATTACAGCTGAATTGCTTGATGATGATCCAAGAACCTTTGAGGAAGCAATTGAAGGCTCAGACTCAAAGCAGTGGATTGAAGAAACGAATGAAGAGATATCATCCCTTGAAAAGAACAACACTTGGACATTAGTTCCAGCCACTGAAAATCAGAAACTAGTTGCATCAAAGTGGATTTTCAAGAAGAAGACAACCATGCCAGGGGAAGGAGGAAAGCCCAGATATAAGGCTAGACTAGTTGTAAGAGGATTTACACAAAGACAAGGCATAGACTTCACAGAGTTATTTTCTCCTATTGTCAAACATACCTCAATCAGAATCCTTTTAGCAATTGTGGTCTGCAGTGGGATGTTTCTGGAACAACTTGATGTGAGAACAACCTTTCTTCATGGGAATTTGAAGGAGACCATTTATATGGAACAACCAAAGGGGTATGAAGTCAAAGGGGAGACAAAAACAAGTATGTTTACTAAAGAAGTCCCTTTATGGCCTGAAGCAGTCTCCTAGGTGCTGGTATAAAAGGTTTGATGAGTATGTGATATCAGTGGGCTTCAAGAGGTGTTCATTTGACAGCTGTGTTTACTTTCAAGTGAAAAAGGGGGTAGAATTCATCTATTTGCTGCTCTATGTAGATTACATCTTTTGCTGGTGGCGGGATAAGAAGTCACTAGAAGAAATAAAGCAAGTTTTGAATAGAGAATTCGATATGAAAGACTTGAGAGCTCAAGGAGAATCCTTAGGATGGACATTATTAGAGATGAGAAGAAAGGAGTCTTATATCTGCATTAAGAAGACTATGCCAGAAAGATATTGAAGAAGTTCAATATGAAGGATTTAAAGCCTATCACCACCCCCATTGCACAACACTTCAAATTATTTGCTGCTGGATGTCCTGAATCAGATGCAGAAATTGAAGACATGAAGTCAGTGCCTTACTCTAACACTGTGGGAAGCCTAATGTATTTGATGGTGTGTTCAAGACCTGATTTGGCATATAGCACAAGTCTAGTATGCAGATTTATGAGCAACCCAGGAAGAACTCATTGGGAAGCTGTGAAGTGGGGATTGAGATATCTAAATGGATCAACCAAGAAGGGACTGATGTATAAGCTTTGAGGTAGAGCAGGAATGACATTGACAGGGTATATGGATTCTAACTATGCAGGGGATCTAGATAGAAGAAGATCATTGACAGGATTCACATTCTTGTTTGGAGGTAATGTCATTAGCTGGAAATCTAATCTTCAACCAGTAGTGGCTCTTTCTACTACAGAAGCCGAATTTATTGCAATAGCTGAGGCTGTGAAGGAAGCAATCTGGTTGAAGGGAATGCTTGGTGAGTTGGGTTATATGCAAGAGAAGGTAGAGATACTTTGTGACAATCAAGGAGCAATTCAATTGTCAAAGAACCAACAATACCACAAAAGAACCAAACATGTAGACATTAAACTCCATTTTGTGAGAGAGGTGATTGAAAGGAAGGAGGTAGCTATCTTGAAGGTCCATACTTCAGAGAATGCAGCAGACTTCTTAACTAAACCAGTCAACAATGCTAAGTTTTGTCACTGTTTAAAATTGCTGAATGTGTCAGACTATGATGAAGATGAAATGGAGTAATGCTTAGCTATGATCTTTGATGAAGAGCTGATATTCAAAGGTGGAGAATTGATGACATTGAATACAGCTCATAACTGAAGGAAAGAGAGATTGAAGAAGCTGACGTGGACAAGAAGTGTATTAAGGTAGTTAACTAACTTTGTTAGTTTTGTTAGCAAAGTTAGTTAGCAATTAAGTTCTATAAATAGCTTCTTTGTCTTCAAGCTCAGGTTAGATTGTTTTACATCATTGAGAAGCCTCTTGTATTTCTGGAAATCAAGGTAGAGAGAGAGAGAGGGAAATGTTGTAAAGTTTCTCTTTGATTCATAATAGAGATCATTAGTTCATTGAGTGTTCTTGGTTTTATTTCTCAATTAGTTCATTAGATCTAACTTCTAGCAACTATAAGAATTGAATCTTTGCTGGATTTGTTCTTGAATCTTCATTGATTCATAACAAAATTGATCCAAAAGATTAAGATGAGCTCATTTATCTATTTGCTTGTTTAATAAATAACACAATCAAACCATTTGGTTAAAAAAAATGAAAATCTGAAGTTTAAATGTTACCTTACATGAGGCAAGGATTCTTTTAGAATTGGAAATGCAATTATGATTGTGTATGATGATTATATGAGTACTACAAAAATGTATGATAAAAATAAGCCTATCTCAGTGTTCATCATCTCATTAAACAACTGTTACAAAGTAAAATCTGAAGAATAAAAAAATACTTAAATTTCAAGAAAATTCTCAAAGAATGCAATTGATTAGCTCTCTATAGATGAATTAAATGAAGAAGGAAAAACCTTCATAGCACAAGAATTTTGAAGATTGCAAATGCATTCTTCTGACTATTAAAAAGCCCTTACAAGGTGACATCTATTATTTAACTGAAAACATTTGAATTGAAATATAAATTATATGATCTATCTAAATAAATTACCTATCGAAAAGCTTAAATCATTTTAAATTGATGGCTGCAAGTCGAAACCGATATAAGTTACAACAAACCTGCAGCTTAAGCCGCAGAAAGAGCGCAGCACAAGGATTTGTATGCATTAGCACAAAGTTTGAATTTCTCTTCAGCAATTTCCTGAAGAGACAGAAATAAGAGAATGACTTCTGCACTATCAAATTTTAAATTAAATAACGAAAAAAATCACCAAGTCGTCGTGAGCTTTGATGTCGTTATATGTCAAATTTTTAATATAATCTATCTAAACAAACAACTAAAAATGGTAACTATTAGCTTTGCAATCAGGAGAGAAACAGTTAGCCCAAACATTTACAACTTCTTAAATAATTAAATTTTTGGGAACAAACTTCTTAAATACATTGAACTCTATGTGCATACGCATGTGCTGATATTGACATTTCTTTTTTTCAAACTCACCTGAGAAGATCCCTGATGCTTATCAGGATGCCATTTTAATGCCATGTCCAAACCGCAAAAACCAGGAGAAATTAAGATGACTTTGAGATGAAGAAATAAGAAGTGGATATATGATAGATTCTTGCCCGGTTCAATATTGTTTTCTTTTCTATTTTTAAAAACTAATTTTGTAAACAATCTATCTTTTTTACTTTCTTTTTATTTCCACTTCTTAGATGCACTTTAGGAATCTATTCCCATTTTCACAAGTTTTTGAAAACTAAAAAATTGACTAAGGTTTTAAAAATGTGCTTATAAGTAGATTACAGAAGAAAGGAATCAAGCTTATATAACGTTGTAAATGAGTCCTTCTCTTGTGATTTGCCTTGAACTAAAAGGTGAGCAAAATAAATACAAAACTTACGCTGTTTTGACTTCTTCAATCTTCAATGGGCCAGTTTGTGGTAGACCAAGAATAATTCTATCGGAACATGATCCTACATCATGAGTCTCCGCATCAGACTCGGAATCACTTGAATTATCCCATTTCAAGCTCTTTTGTTCTTCCAGGTTTGAATCCTCTCTCCACTCAAAACCGATTTTGAAAATTGAAAGGACTCCTTCCCGAACCTGAAGGAGAAGTTTTATGGTCCCTATTGTTTTATTAATTTCCAACCTAAGTCCTTGATGCTAAAACCTGAGTTAAAATTTATTGAAACATTGGCATGCCTTATTTAATCACGGACATGGATTTCATGTTTTAGACAACAACAAAAATGTTATTCAACAATCAAACGAATCAAGTCATTTATTATTTAAATCTTAACTTAGGTTTTAACCGGTAAGAACAGCTTTTAAACTTTTTAAACACTTGAAGGACTAAAACTAAATTTGAAATAAAGCCTAAAGGTATGTTTTGGGGACCAAAACTACATTTTAACCAAGAATAGCTATAAAAGTCTTAAGATAATGAGCACAAATTGACTACAAATGAAATGTATCTCATTCCAAACCAAGCCTTATTTTACCTCAACATGTACAATTTTCTCATACTGGTCACTAAAATTCCCATTATCAACTCAGTGCCAATGGATAAAGAAAAATCGTTTCAACATCATAAATAACAAAAACTAGAGAAAACATATAATAACAGATTCAAAATCGTAACCAAGCATCGCCCATTGGTTCTATTCCCGATTCATAACTCGAAAGTTTCTCTGACTCTTTGCTAAGAAGGACTAAAACTCCAGAAATAAGAAATGTAAAAATAGGAATAACACTTGATATTATTAGAAATATTCAAAAAAAAATATCATATTTGTAAAGTAGAAACATAAATGTACTCCTAACAATGTGAAAAATTAGTTGATTTAAAATTTAAAAAAAAAAGTTGTCATCTTTAGCAATTTATTTTTACATCTTCATAGTTGTCATCTCCTTCCTCCTTCATTTGAACAAAAGAAAAATAGAAAAAAAAACACAAACCTCTCTTCCTCCCTCCATTGCCGCGGCAATACCTAGCTCCAAGAGGCGGGTTTTTCTCGTCCCTTCTCTATCTCACGTGATTTTTGGTGCGTTGAATAGATCGGGGCTCAATTTATCTTTTGATCATACTCTTGAAGCATTCATCAAACCTTCAAGAGGCTTAAGGGTAAGATTCCTTGTTTTTCATTTTGGGTTTTTATTCCTTTTCATCTTTTATTGTGAGAATGAGTTGAAATCTTCAATTCCATGGAATGGAATTTGAAGATTTCAAATCAAAGAGAGGTCTAAGCTTGTTCTTGAGTATTCCTTGGCCTAGACATCAAATAAAATCACAAAACCCTAACCTATTTTCTTCCTCCCAAAACCGTGGCCACCATAGTGCAAATCACCTTGCATTTTCGATTTTGCTTTAAGATTGGGTAGCGAAATCATGTTCAAATGCCCTATTTTAGTTTACCCATAGATAAATACCTACCTAAAAATACCCGAAATTCATCTCAAAGCCGAGATCCCCTTGAAATTCCTTGTTTGGGGCGAGAGCTACAATGAGGGATTTACCGGGTTTTTTTTAGTTCTTTTTGTTTTTCACGTCGTTTGTTGCTTGTTTGGTTAAATTAATATAATTAGGATATATTTAATTGTAGGTAGTACTTAATCGCTCGCTCGTCGCTAGCTTTGCGTTTCGAATTCAAGCTTATTGCAAAAAAGGTGAGGATAAATAGAATTTACGGTAAATTTAGGAACTAAGTTCTTGAACGATTTGTTTGGCTCGGAAGTTATGTTAAACTTGGAATTGAGTGATTTAAGCATGCTTTATATGAATGATTAGGACTTGGAAGTATAGAATCGATATTTGGGTATTTATGGATATTACATATTCTTTGAAGTTAAAGTATGGTTTTATTGGGTTATAGTGTGTTTATGCTTGAGATGTGGTTATCTTGTGTTCTTGGGTATTTATGTTTATCACAACATGGTTTATTTTTTTTAAGATGACACAAAAAGAAGAATGGTTAAACTATAGTTTTGGCCTCTAAAAATTTTGTTCCTATTCCTGATTTAGTCCCTTAACTTGTAAAAGTTTTATGGTCCCTAAAGTTTTATAATTTTCCAACCCAAGTCCTTGATGCTAAAACCTGAGTTAATATGTATTGAAACATCGACATGCCTTATTTAATCACGGACATGGATTTCATGTTTTAGACAATAACATAAATGCTACTCAACAGTCAAACGAATCAAGTCACACTACAAAAAAGTAAGGTATTAGCGGCGAAAATTTACCGGTGAAATTTCGTTTCACCGCTAATAAGGGTATTGCCAGCGAAAATAACATTTTCGCCGCTAATATTGTGGCGCCAAGTCCCGCCAACAGAATTACCAGCAAAATACTATATTTTGCTGGTAATTCGTCCACCTATAGCGGCGAAATGTATATTTTCGCCGCTATAAATCTAAGAATAATTAGCGGCGATTTATTTGTTTTCGTCGCTATAAGACAATTTAAAATATAAAAGCACACGTGGACTTTTGTTAGCAGCGAAAACTCTATTTTGCCGCCATATCATATGTATACTAGGGAATAGAGTGGGTATTACCGGCGAAAATTTTCGCTGGTAATACCCTTTTAAAAAGAAAACCATTCTCCCTCATTTCCCATTCACAGTTCTGTCCATTTCAGTTTTCTTCACAGCCGCGCGCGACAAGCAACCATTTTCTTCATTTTCTTCCGTTTTCGGTCAGTTTAAGTCCAATTTCTTCGATTCGTCTTCGTAGATTTCGTAAATGAATAGTTTTTTTTATTGTTATAATGAGCTATTTTATTGTTTATTGTGAGATTTACATATAGATTCAAAGGTTAGGGTTTTTTTTTTTTTTTTTTTAAATTTGGGTGTTTTTGTTCTTTGGCTTAATCTTCAAAAGTTTGATGTATGTTATTGGATTTTAAATATTTTGATTGAACCTATGGATAAATACACTAGTTTATGTAGTGATTTTACACAAATTTATGCATAAGTATGAGGTGGGGGGATCCGAAATTAGGAGGTTTTTTTTAGTGTTTTATTCAATTTTCCACCTTGATTCATGTTAGAACTTTATCTAAAATATGTAATTATTCTAAAAAAAGTTCTAAAATAATTTAACATGATTGAGTTTGTAATTTTTCTATAATTGTTTTATATTATACTAACACAACAATTATGTTTTTGTCTTAGGGATATTGTCTTTGGATAAAAGTTGTTGTTTAAGAGATTTTAATCATACATGTCAAACATTGAAAGGTACTTATTTGTTTATTACACTTTTAGCTAATTTTTTTATAGTTTGTTTTTAAATTTAAAATATGTATTTTTATGACCTATGGCTATCCTGACAAAGTTAGCCATAGTTAGGAATACACTTGTTTGCTTTTTAGTATATGATTTTCAAGTAGTAAAGTTTAGTCATAGTTATGATATATATGTTTATTTCTTTTCAATGTATGGTCTATGGTTATCCTGCAGTAAAGTTAGCCATAGTTTAATCAAATTTTTAAATGTTTTAAAGGATTGTAAGCTAAGTTAAGTAGCTTTACTTGATCAAGGTAGAACACACACTTTGAACCACACCTAATTCTAAATACATAATTAGTAAGGTTTGATATCTTAAATATATGTTGGTATATATTTGCACAGGTTCTAGATAAGAAAAGGGTTTGGATATACTACAATAGATAGAAGTTGGATTAGATTGAGTGATAGATTTTATTTGGAGTACATTGATGGGGTTAAATCTTTTCTAGAGGTAGCTAAGAGTGTTGTGAATGAGAATGGAGAAACACGTTGTCCTTGTAGGATTTGTTTAAACACACAGTTTGAGAGAATTGATAACATAGAGAGACATTTGATCCTTAATGAGATATCATCAACTTATGCTCGATGGGTATTTTATGGGGGAGGAAATAGATCTCTCGCGGTTCACAAGCCATACAATTCCATCTAACTAGGAAATGAATATAACACATGAAAATTTAGATGGGGGGAGAGAAGACGAAATGTTTGAGATATTGAATGAGTTGCAAGGTGGCACAATAAATGATAATGAGAATGGCCATTACGTTGAAAATGTGGGAAGTTTAGAGAGTGATTTCACAAGGTTGATGAGTGAAGCAGGAAGAGAATTATACTCGGGTTGTACTCATTTTTCTGCTCTAACTTTATTGGTAAAGCTGATGCACATCAAGTTGTTAAATGGTTGGAGTAACAAATCATACTTCAATTGTTGAAAGAAGCTTTACCAATGGATTCAATGTTACCAGATTCATATTACGATAGTAAGAAGACATTATGTAGCCTAGGTCTAAGTTACCAATCAATACATGCATGCAAATATGACTATGTTTTATTTAGGAAGGAGTATGTAGAATTTGATCATTGTCTATTTTGTGGGGAATCAAGATATAAAGTTAGTGATGGGAAGCGTAAAAAGGTTGCTCGGAAAGTCCTTCGCCATTTCCCTCTAAAGTCAAGGTTACAACGTTTGTTTGTATCCATGCACACCGCCACTGATATGAGATGGCATAAAGATAAAAGGGTGGAAACAGAAGGTGTTTTATGTCATCTGACTAACGCCCTAGGTTGGAAACATTTTGATGAACAATATCCTTCATTTGCATCTGACCCTAGAAACGTGCGTTTGACACTCGTAGCAGATGGGTTTAACCCTTACGGAAATATGAGTACCTCTTATAGTTGATGAATTGAAAAGGTTAGAAGCAGATATATGTCTTATTCTTTGCAAACTCGAGAGAATATTTCCACCAGCATTTTTCGATATCATGATTCATTTATCGGTGCATTTACCTTTTGAATCAAAAATAGTGGGGCCTGTGTCATACAGTTGGATGTATCCAATTGAAAGAAGTCTCAAAACATTTAAACAATATGTTAAAAACAAGGCACGAGCTGAGGGTTATATTGCAAAGGCATATATTATAAACGAATCTCTCACATTTTGTTCTCTGTATTTGAACGACATTGAGACAAGACATAATAGAAGTGGTCGTAATGAGGAAGGAATGGTAGTCTGTTGTACAGGTGGTGACATTTAAGTTTTCAAGTGAAATGCCTGACTTTTTGGGAAATATGTTCTATGCCAACTAACACGAGAAGAGATGGATAAAGTACATTGGTATATACTGAACAATTATGAAGAAGTGCGACAATTCAGACGGAATGTACATCATAATAAGGTCTTTTTAATTGTTGAATTAGGTTGCACAAAAATTTACATCATTACTAAAGTGTGTTTATTGATGAATTAGGTTGCACAAAAATTTGCTTCGCGCAGAAAGATCGACCATTAGTATATACAAAAGACAGGAAGCACAATTTCCATCTGGGTTTAGAACTCATGTAAGATAGTATATATTAATACGTCATTATATTTTAATTTTTTAGTTAATAAGAAATGTCCTGCCCTACTGTAGGCTCAGGAATTGTGTTCTCGAGGTCAAATAAGTGAGGACTTATATGCACTTGCATTAGGGCGATTTATGTGCACGTTCGTATTCTGGATGTTGTGTTAATGGGATGCGTTTCCACACTTTAGAACGAGCTAGTGGTTGTAGTACTCATAGTAGCGGGTTATCTGTGCCTGGTGAGCATGATACTGGTGCCATTAGCTTCTTTGGATCTCTAATTGATTTGATAGAATGTAACTACATTAAAGAGAACCGAATGATTGTATTCAAATGTGAATGGATAGACACTTCTCCAAATAGAGTTCATAATGACTATGGTTGTCTATCCATTAATACATCTCGTAAATGGTACAAGGATGAACCTTTTATTCTTGCTGAACAAGCTGAACAAGTGTTGTACTTAGAAGATCTCAAATATGGGAGAGATTAGAGAGTAGTGCAACCATTGCAACATAAAAAAGTGTGGGATATTTATGAAGTAGAAAGATACTGATGATGAGAATGACGTAAGTCTTCACGTTATACCACATGAAATTGAAGTGGTGGATACTTTGGATATTGAGACAATCGATAGATCAGACATTGAACCGGACATTATAAATGATGATGTTATGGAAAAAGCAGTTAGTAATATTAATGAGGTGGAAGATGATGTGGTGGACAATGACGAGATCCGTGAAGATGAAATAGGTGATGAGTTCCACGATGATGAATTGGAAGACTCTAATGAATTAGTTTCTTCTGAAAGTGATGATATCGACTAATATATTGATCGGTAATTAGTTTCTTTTATAAAGTTTAATCTCATTTCATAATATTCTAATAAACGAGGAAATCCATTGTATACGCAGGTCGACAGGTCCCGGTCCAAGGGATAATGATGATGATGATGACGACTTCAGCTCGGCACTTACTCCTACTCTTGGTGCATCAGGTACGCTATTTTAGCCATTTTCATTTTTTTTAAACTAATACTGTCATGTTTTAGTTATAATTATATTTGCAACACAGGTTCACAGTTTGTACGACGAAAGGGACCCACGACTGGTGCGACCACCGAAAAAGTAGTGCGCGCTAGTAGAGACAGATTACCGATCACCTTTTAGGAAGGAATGATGATTCCCACAGGTGATAACTTGGTCGAATTTGTCAACAGTATCGAGGTTTTCATGTGACACCACATACCAACTACATTCAAAAACTGGAAGTCTGTGCCAGATGAGACTCGAGAAGCCATTGTACATAGGTTGCATGTAAGTAACAAATAATGTGTTCAGTTTAATTACTAACCTTTCATACATATTATCATAATTTTATCTTTTGTATTTCATACGAACAATATACTTTTGATATGAGTAATCCAGTGGTTGCCAACTTTGTGATAAAGAAGATTAAAAAGTTGTATAATGTAACGACCCGCTTTCCGTTAAATTCTTTAAATTCAAATGCACAGCGGAAGACTCGATTTTTAAAGAAAAACGGCGTGGGTTCATTTAAAAATCGAATAACCAAAACCTGTTTACAACCCAAATTTCCAGAAAAAGCGATAAATCGGGAATTTCGCATTCCAAAAGACATTTAGACCATAAAACATAGACATATTTTACACAAATACCCTTTCGGGCTCAAAAAAACACAAGTATGTAAAGATGGAATAATTTACAAGCATTTCAATGAATGCTAAACCAAAATGAGTTCTTAGTATTGTCCATACACCATCTCGATCACCACGCGGCTCCACCTCCTCTACCACGCTTCTTAACTCGAGGTTTACCTGAAAATTGTAAGTGTAGCACCATTAGCATAACATGCTAGTGAAAGTAAAACGAAAGCAAGAAATCCTATGAACAATATCTCATTACCGAAATCGTGTCCAAAGGCCTATAATGCTCACAACTACCCACATCCACACTTCTAATTTCCATACAATCAATCGATAGTAGAATACCACCCGTACACGTCATTCAAAACCAAGAGATAGAAATAAAGACTTAAAGTAAAAGTACTAGGAGTATATGTAATTGTAACATTAGCATTCATTATTACCAAACCAGTTTCATCGTATTGGGTATACCATATGGATAAATATCACATACTAAGCCCGTACGGTATTACCATATCACAACCATCGTACCGGGTATACCGTATGGATAAATATCGCATACTAAGCCCGTACGGTATTACCATAGCACAACCATCGTACCGGGTATACCATATGGATAAATATCGCATACTAAGCCCGTACGGTATTACCATATCACAACCATCGTACCGGGTATACCATATGGATAAATATCGCATACTAAGCCCGTACGGTATTACCAGGGAGGAAAAAGTCATCGACTTCATCGACAATGTCGACGACAACTCGCTGGATTTAAGGCTCGACATTTCGATGGAGGGGTAAGAAATATCTTATACTGTGTCGACGACATCTTGACGACATTGAGCAAAAGTCGATGTCCATCGACTTATCGAATCAATGTCAGACAATCTTATCCTCGAGCACGTGAATCCAGCGACTTGTCCATCGACTTTTGTCGACTTCAGGGAGTTGTCCAATCACTTTTATGGACTTCTGCAGCTTTTGTCGACTAAATGTTTGCAAGTTGCACTAAATGTATAGAAAATTGAAATGGATATGAATTTTGGCAGATTCTTTAGCCTTTCACGTGATAGTTTTTGCATTTGTTTTGGCTTGGTCTTTGTATTCCTATAAATTTGAGACTCACAATTTATTTTTTCACACTTCAATTGCATTTTGATTTCCATTCTCTGTGACTAATTTTCATTCTCCAACTCCACTACAAGAGATTCAACTTTCAAGTGGTCCATTGACAAAGTAAGTTTTAATTTTAAATTGAGTTTCATAATTCTTTTAATTTTAAATTTAGATTTGATTCTATAAATTTATGTATATATATACATATATATATCATTTTTATTATAAATTTGTAAATAGAATATTATTGTTAACTTAATTATAGTTATATTTAATAGCTAATAATAAACTTCCCAAAATTATTATTGAGTTAAGTTTCTGTTTTAAATCAAAATGTATCATTTTTATTATAAATTTGTAAAAATAATAATATTGTTAACTTAATTAAATATTAAAATACGGTTATTTGTGTTTTTTTTTTCATTTTTGTTGATTTGTGTGGTTTAAGTCACTTTGAATTATCAAAAGCATCTTTTACACACATATATATATATACTGTTGAGGACTTAAATTTGGATGAAGTAAATTTGTAATTTCTATTTTTTTAATATTAGACCTTTGATTTTCATCTATCAAATTAAAGTTTTAAATATCATATCTACCTATGGTATAAAGAAAAAAATAACTTAACCATTATTAAACCACCTATTTTTTTAATTTATCAAAATAACAATTTAATTTATATGTTTAAATCAAGAGAAAAATATTATTTTAGTCTCTAAATTCAAATTTGTGCCATTTGATAATTGTCTTGTTTGTCTTTAGGTTTTTGGTAAATTTTAAATGATCCTTGACTGAGCAAAAAGTTGACGGCTTAAATTTTATATTATTAATTAATGATTTTGGTGTAAGACTGTTCTTTTTTTTTTTTTTTGAAGTCATAAGACTGTTGTTCTTAATTGTTGATGTGAAAATTCTCGATTGAGGTGAATATTTTCATTAATAAAAAATTAATTTCATCTCCTCTTTTCTCCATGTCTTCCATATATTTTCATTAATACAAATAAATATTAATACTTTAGAATTAGATGTATAATTAAATAAATGCTAATTTTGTTTCGAGTGAAATAATTGAGCTTTAAAAAAATATTTTAATAATTTATTCTTAGATTAATACTATATTTTTTTAATGACCATATGTATTTTTTTAATTTTATGTAGATCGAAATGGAGTCTAACCGTACCGATCCGGCATGGACTTATTGTGCGCCAATTGAGGGCAATAAATATGGGACCGTATGTAATTTTTGTGGTCTAACTATGAAAAGTGGAGGGATATCACGATTTAAGCACCATCTGACAGGAAATGATCCGAGAAAAAACGCGAAGCCATGCAAAATGGTACCACCAGAAGTGAAAATAGAGATCAATCAAGTTGTGAAACAAAAGGAAAAGATGAAGCTGAAAAAAGCTGCAAAAATGGATGAGATTCGACAAGAGCTTCGTACAGGTTTAAAAGGGAGTCATGATGTTTCAAGCGATGATTCTGATGATGTTGACACGTATGCGGCGGATATGGATCCAATTCAGAATAAAGAATATAGAAGGGTGCTTCATGAGTCAAGGAAGACAGCGATGGAAGAAAAACACCTTTGTCAAGAGGGACGTGAACGAGGTCAAGGTTCCGGTTCTCTACCACGGTCTATGAGTACAAGAGAGCCCTCCTATTACAAAGCAGAAGGTGTCAAACAAAAAAAATTAAAGATATGTTTAAGAAGGGTGGACTTAAAGAGACGTTGGGTAAACTAGTCTCACGCTTCTTCATATATGATAATATTCCTGCTGTGAAGGCTAAATCTCACCACTTCAAGAATATGATTGTGGGAGCACAACAAGTGGGTAAGTACTGTATTATATTATCTATTTTTCACCAAGTTCATTCATAGTTTTTTTTAATATTTATATAATTTGTATATTTTTCATATAGGCGTTGGGATTCCGACACCATCTCCATATGAAATTCGAAATAAATATCTGGATATGGAGTATGAGGGGATGGATTCTTATGTGGAAGAGATGAGGAATAAGTGGCCGACTTATGGTTGCACTATAATGTGTGATGGTTGGACGGGGCCGACACGAAAATCCATAATCAATTTCATGGTCTACTCTAAAGGTAACTCCGTGTATTTAAAATCCGTTGATGCATCTGATATGATAAAGGATAGCAAATACATATATGGCCTCTTGAAAGGAGTCATTGCCCATGTTGGAGCCGACAACGTAGTTCGGGATAGTCACCGATAACGGTTCTGCGTTTAAGAAAACCTGGAGAGAAGATCATGAGTAAATACAATATATCCCTGGACTCCATGTCTCGCTCATTGTATAGATCTCATGTTCGAAGATATTGCTAAGCGCACAATGGTAGTAAAATTCGTGAATGGAGGCGAGATCGGTGACGAATTACATATACAATCATGGGCAATTGTTAGCAAAGATGCGGGAATATTGTGAAGGAGACATCATTCGACCGGGAGCTACAAGGTTCGCAACAAACTATATCGCTCTCAATTCTTTGTTAAAGAAGAGAGGTGGGTTAAGGAGGTTATTTACGAGTGAAGACTGGCTCAACAATAAATTGAGTAAGACCGCAGGCGGCCGTGCAGTTGAACAAAATGTTCTTTCTCATTCTTTTTGGGATGGAGTTGAGATGGTTGTCAGCATATTCGAGCCGATGTATTCAGTTTTGCGAATCGTCGACACAGAAGTGGTCCCAACCATGCCTCTTCTTTACGACATAATTAAGACCATGAAAGGAAGAATCGCAAAACTTCAAGGCAAGGCTTGGGTGCTTGGAATAATTGAAGAGCGGTGGGATAAGACATTATCACATCCCCTTCATGCAGCAGGTATATTCTTAATCTAAATTAATGTTTAACAGTTTTTTTTACAATAATTTTTAATATTAATGCATGTGAACCTATGTAGCTTATTATTTAAATCCAAGATTTCATTATCGTGATAACGTTGGTGAGGATGTGGAGTTAGTACAAGCTGTGCATCAAGTGTATAACAAACTTTTTCCAAACTGTCCCGGAGTTGCAGATTTTGGGATTGAGGTATGTATTTATCAAGAATTTAAAATGTATATTATTATTATTATTATTATTATTATTTAATTGATAGAGAAATATCACATTCAAATTGCAGCTGACGTATTTTCGCGATGCTAAGAGAGGATTTGGCGATCGAGTTGCTATTGCGTCTCGACAGAAGATGGCCCCATGTAAGGATTCATTAATATTGCAATTCATCTCTTACTCAGTTAGTTACTCACTCTGTCTATATTATGAAATTGATAGTTATGTACATGTGTACAGGTGAATGGTGGAACATGTATGGAAATAGTGCCCCGACTGTTCGACAAGTGGCAATAAGGATATTGGCACAAACAGCTTCATCATCTGCTTGTGAGAGGAACTGGAGTACATTCGCTCTCATACATACAAAGCTCCGTAATCTGTTGGCATATGAAAAGCTTCATAAAATTGTATTCTGCTACTACAACATGAAGCTGAAATTAAGAGACATGGAGGTTGAAGCGAGATAAGGTTGCCAAACCGATTATGTAGATATCCTGGACTTAGAAGTTGGAGCAGAGGCGAGATAGCGGTTATGAAGATCCCATGTTTGATTGGGTTCGACCGCACATTTAGATGATGAACATGGAAATCCTGATCCACGAATTGCAAAAAAGGGTGCGAAGTTGGAGTTGATGTGGAGAGGGTCATTCGGGAAGAGGTACAACCCGACGTGGATTTCTCTGTCGATTCTGTTGATAGGGAAAACTTGCTTCAAGCCGGCTATACCCTGAGCCAAAGACTTAAAGACAAAGGAAAGAGACGAACGGTAACTATTGACGATGATGACGATGACGATGAGACTCAAGGACCATCACATGATGATGGAGGTGATGGTGGAGGTGGAGATTATGAACAAAGAGGACAATCATCCAAACAACCAATGAGTCCTTTTTCTTGTGAGGGTAATTTTGATCACGCGACCCATGATTCAGACCATGGAAATCGTGAAGGTGGTGAGGGGATAGCTGCAATCGGAAAACCTTTTAATCGAATTCAAAGACCAATACATGATTACGGCCTGGATAAAATGGGGTATGGTGACAATGACTCATTGATATCTAGTATGGGGACCATTACTCTTGGTAATACTCAATATGGTGGGGGTCTTTCTGATTTCATGAGTACGGGAAGATCAGAGCACGATCGATACTCAATAGCATCTTCTCATGCATCGAATTTTGTGCCTCCGGCTCAAGCTCATATTCCAGATGCGGAATCACGGTTTGTGCCTCAACAAAATTACCCTGAACATAATTTTGGCTTTGGAGTTGGAGGGACACAATTTCAAGATAATATCCCTCAATATCAAAACTTCCCTCAGGCTCAAGCTCAATTTCAGCAAAACATCCATCACAATCCAAACTTCCCGATGTCTCCCATGACCTCTCAACATGGATCTCAATCAAATGATTCGTCATTTATGTATGTCCCATTCTCGATCCCCTGTTCGATGCTTGTTCAAGCTCGAAATTTAGATCATTATCCACGACCAGGGTCTATTTGTGCAAGTGATGACTCGTATCTATGGCATGTCGATAATTTTTTTCGCAATTACGAGGGTCGATTGACATGGCAAGGGTACTTAAATTGGAAACAAAATGAGAGTGATGGTGTAGTTGACCCACCGAGGTATTCATGTCGTTTTTAGTCATATGTATTTTGAAGTCATCGTTGTAATAAAAATGTTTAATGTGATGTGAACGTTCGATACATTTTCTCCAATTTTTCATAATTTGACAAATTTCATGCACTTATAGGTGTATATTGTCATTATATGGTAGATTATGACTTAAAAATCCTACTGTGAAAGTTTCATTTATGAAGTCCAAAAATTAATATAAGTTTCCATCGTTTCCGTGATTTTTATGGGAATATCCGTCGACATCGACAACTCCGTCGACAAGTCCGTATATTTGAACCTCGACATCTTGACCGACATCGACTTTTACTTCCTTGGGTATTACCATATCACAATCATCGGATATCAGGACTTTCACCATTTCAGATATCAGGACTTTCACCATTTCAGGTATCAGGACTTTCACCATTTCGGATATCAGGACTTTCACCATTTCGCAACATGATACGTATGGATCCGAATCAACATACTATCATGAGCCACTTTACAAACAGTTAAGCTTCCTAAAAGTTAGTTAATCTCAAAGAATCCTACTAAGTTATTACGAAGCCTAACTATCTAGATTACACGAGTTATCACTCAAGTGTATCTTTTGAGCTACTTTAACTTTCAAACCACTCAAGTAACTTTCAAATCCATCAAAGTAACTTCCAAATCCATCAAAGTAACTTCCAAACATTTCCTTTGCTTTACTTTAGTCAAAACTACCTAAAGTAAATTCAATACCCAACTTTGTCTCGAATCTTTATAACCTTTCATACTTTTGAGAATAACATCTACGCTACTTTGATCTAAACTTCTCAAAGTACCTTAAACTTTCACTTTCATCTAAACTCTTCAAATCTCAATACCATACTTCCAAACCACTCCGATGTTCCCTATTCATCGAACTCATTATAACTCCAAACTTTCTCCACACACACTTCTGAATTAAAGTCTCCAACCAAACTATAATCCTAAGAAGTTATCTCCCTCTTTACATCAATAGACAATTACATAATGAAACTAAATTCATAAAGCCACTAACTTTCACATTAAACTCACCTTAGCTTGAAGACAAGCTTCGAATAATCTGAGGTTGTAAAATCACGATCAATTCACAATCCTACAAACGAATTACACTTAAACAACATTAAATTAACGAAACGAGCAACGGTCGACACGAAGCGGTAAAACAAGTCAAAACAGCCCGGTAATGGGTAAATAAGGCCCACGGCCAGGAGGGGAAAAAGGGGGGAGGAAGAGTTTCCGAGTTTTGGGCGTTTTAGGAGCATTCCGGGTTCGTGTTAAGCACTTTTTAGATAGTTTCGATCAATGGGTAAGCTTAAATTACGGTTTAGGGCTAGAATCAACCACACCAATTCAAAGGAAAACAAAAATGAAGTATTTTCCACCATGACCAAAACAGCCCACGACAAGGGAGAGGAGGGAATTTCGGATTCTTCATTTGGCTCGGTTTAAAGTCCAAGGAAAGTTGAGGAAAAATGGTTCCCAAAGGTTTCCCAACAACATTTAGTAACAAATTTGAGAAGAAAGTGGAGCTTTGTTAAAGAAATCACAAGTTTGACTCAATTTCCATGAAGAAAAGTGTTGAGATTCGAAATCTAGGGCTTACCTTAGAGAGGTGGGATCGTCCCAAGAGTGAAATGGGTAGAAAGGTCTCGGCGAGAGCTTTCCAACGCATCCGAAATCACGCAAAACGGTCGAGAAACGAAGCCAGGGCGACCATTTCTTTCTCTTCTCTTTTCCTCCTCTTCTTCCTCGGGTTTGGACAGAAATTGCTGAATGTGTTTTGATTTTCTTATCAATTTAAGACATGAGGAAGGAGATGAATAGTATTAATGATGCCCAAATGACTCAAATACCCTCTATTGAGTTTTCTCTCTACTTAAAGGAACCCGTCCTTGCTCGTAAATAAATCTAAAGGTGATTAATAATTATTAATTGGCCCGTTAATAATTATTAATGTCACCAAAACATATTTAAAGTACTAAAATGATTAAAAATAAAATCGGACGAAAATAGCTACTAAAATCGAAGTTACTGAATTAAAACTAAACTTTAAAAGCTTTAATAAATAAAAAAAAAAAATTTACCTCTAAAAGTAACGGGACGTTACATATAATTATTTTCGCTCTTCTTTGAGTAAGCATTACAAAGCAGTCAAGAGTGAAAAAGGCATAGATGTAGCTTATGCAACAAAACATCATCATGAGCCAAGTATGACTGAATGGCATCACTTGTGTGATCAGTGGGAGACACCACAATTCCAGGTATAACATATAGATATATAAAAGTACAACTTTGAGTGTATATATGGTTTTTTCATTGTGATTTATTTTGTAATTCAAATATATTTTGTGTTCAATTCTTTTTTCAGAAGCTTTCAACTACCAACTTTGAAAATAGATCGAAAATGAAGTATAATCACAAGTCTGGATCAAAGCCATTTCCTTGTAAGCATGCAGAAATGGTAAGAAAAAGTGTTTAGTTTTACGTAAAGTTCTATTTCTTATAACGATACATTGTTAATTAAACACTTGTACAATCATATCATTTCTTATTTATTCAGAAAAAACTCCAAAAAGATGGTGAACCCGAAATGACTGGGATTGATGTTTTCAGAGCTACTCATGCAGATGATAAAGATAAATGGATCAATGATGAAGCTAAAAAGGATTATGTGAGTATTACACGTTTATGTATATTTATTACAAATAAGTTTCTTATATAGTAAATGAAGTACTTTTTAACCTGAATCTGTATTTCATCTTCATGAAGACAAATATGGTAGCATTGTTGAATCGACCTACTCAAGTGGATGGTGTTGACCAACTCACCCCAAAAGAAGTGATGGTGTCAGTTCGTGGTTATCGATCGGGCTATGTTAAGGGTGTCGGAGAAGTAAAAACATCAAAGACATCCTCATTTTCCTCTTCCTGTCGATCTAGAGATAGTACACAGATGGAAGAGATGAGACAGTTGATGGAGGCTCAAAAGGAAGCACTAGACGCACTGCTTATCACGAGAACGAGAGATGCAAGCTAAGTATGATACTGACATGCAACGAAGGGATGAAAACATGGTTGAATTACGCTCCATGTTGCTTACTCAACAAAATCAGATAGATAGGCTTCTACATGTTAGGGATGTACCTAGCCAGCCCTCTGTATCTTAACGACATAGGCATCAGATCGAAGATAACCCGAACAATGGGACAGTGCTGAACTCAATATTATGTCATTTATGTTTTGACAATGTTTATAATGTTAATTTTGTGAGAATGAATGCATTTGATTGTCAAATTCCTGATTGTAATTGTTGACAGGGAGGGAAATATGATATTTTGATGTAACTTTTTTTTCCATAATAGAATTACTAGTGAATTCTAAATAATTCGCTGCCAATATGACACTTATGGCAGCGAATTATTTATAAAAAATCGCCGCCATAACCATTACCAACGAAATATAAATGTTTCGCTGGCAATACTTTTAGTAGCGATATACTAAAAATCACCGCTAATTGTAAGAATTACCAGCGAAAAAAATTCGCCGCCAATACTTTATGCTGGCAGTGTTATGCATGCGAATTTTTTTCGCGGGCAAAAACTTTTGGTTGCGATAAAATGGGTATTAGCAGCGAATTTTTTCGCTGGTAATACCCTTATATCTTGTAGTGTCATTTATTAGTTAAATCTTAACTTAGGTTTTAACGATAAGAACTGTTTAAAACTTTTTAAAAACTTGAAGGACTAAAACTAAATTTGAAATAAAGCTTGGAGGCTTATTTTGGGGGACCAAAACTACATTTTAACCCAGAAAAGCTATAAAAGTCTTAAGATAATGAGCACAAATTAACTACAAATGAAATGTATCTCATTACAAATCAAGCCTTATTTCCCCCAACATGTACAAATTTCTCATACTGGTCACTACATTCAATTTCCCATGGATAAAGAAAAACCATTTCAACATAAAAAACAACAATAACTAGAGCAAACATATAATAACACATTCAAAATCGTAACCAAGCATCGCCATTGGTTCTATTCCCGATTCATAACTTGAAAGTTTCTCTGGCTCTTTGCTAAGAGGGGCTAAAACTCGAGATATTAGAAATGTCAAAATAGGAATAACACTTGATATTATTAGAAATACCCAGAAAATTTCATATTCGTAAAGCAGAAATATAAACGTACTCCTAGATTTTTTGATTTAAAATTTGAAAAAAAAACATAAACATAAATTAATATTATTATATAGCGCGCCTTAAAAAAAAGCCCTCGCTTTTTTTGCGCCTCTCGCTTAAGCCCCCAGGGGACCTCATCCCTTTTTTGCGCCTCGCGCCTTTTAAAACACTAGTTTAAATGTTAAAAAAATTTCAATGTTCGTTTTCAATTTTTCTTAATATGAAATATCACTCTGACATTGGTTTTGGAAGCCCGACCAACCTGTACATACCCCTACCTTCTACAAATATCACTCCAAGGTAGGTAGAGTAAAGATTTGGCAAAATAATCTATTTTTTCTTCATATTTTCAATTAAGGGGCTCAAAGGCAACTGAATAATGAAATATCTAGTATTAAAGGACATCATTATTTGTAATTCAAAGCCTTTAAGAGAACTCAAAGCTCTACACATCATTTTGGACACAACATGATATATCAATTATTTTTCTGTACCAGTGTTTTTTAAACCACGAAGAGCAATTTACTTCTAGAGCTTACATGTGGAGCACACAAAAAAAGTGTTTTTTTTTTTGCATAGTATAAAAATTTTACATATGAAAATTATAGTTTTTTTTTATATGAAAAAGATGGCTCAAAAGCCCATTTCATTGATATAATGAAAGAAGATATAGTAAAATGAAAGGGAAAAAAAACTTGAAAGCCCCCACGAAACAACGGAAAGCCAAACCTTATACCCTGTATACTTTAGATGGAAGAGATGATTGCCACCTAACTATACAAGTACGTTTGTCGACTAATTAAAATCAAGCCTCATGGGTAAATAAAAAAAGAGTTTATTCGTTGACACAAAAAAAAAGCATTTACATGTGCCAACTCTCAAACATAATGCATGATCTTTGCTCATCTATAAAGATTCTTTAATTTCTTTCCAACTATATCCCCACACGACCGCACAAAAACTGGAAAGCCATAGACATTTTCCCCTCTCATTAAAAGGTGGACTAAAAAATATATCCTCCAAGCTTTGGAAAGAAAGACACCAAAGATTTGGAAAAACCTTTGCTAGATAAGCCTCGAGAAATTGACGTCCATAAAATGTGGTTATGGTCTTTAGAGTCTTGATTAAATGTGGTCTAAGAAAATAAGAGGAAGATCGCTGGAGAAACTCAATGGTGTTAATTCCGCCAACTCCAAGTACCACAAACTATATAAAGAACCTGACTTTCTTTGAGATCTTGAACTTTGACTTTCTTCAGAAAAATTATAGAATAATGGAGAATAGGATAATGAAAAATCAAATACACGAACCTTTGTTTCCAAGATATTGTTTCACATTAAAGGAGAATAGCAATCAACCTATGCACAGATATATGTGTGTGTGTGTGTGTGTGAGAGAGAGAGAGGCTACCTGAGAGGAAGCTGCACAGTTGTATTGGAGGTCCTTTAGAGCCTTCTTTGCATCAACACGCTTTTTACGGTTTACATATCTAATGTGATTCTGGTATTACCATTTCTATTATTAAAAGCTTTAAAAGAAACAATAAATGAAGACAAGTCAAAATTGAAAATGAGGGAAAGAGATGAACAATAGACCCAAGAGTTTAAGTTGATAGGCTAAGGAAAATCTTTTAACGTATCCCCAACACTCCACCTCACATGGTGACTTGTTTTTAAGAAAAACCTAACATGTGAATAAACAATATGAAATGGGAGCAAATGACACAACAAATGTTTGAACCCAAGACCTCCGGCTTCGATCCCATGTTAAATCACCAATAGACCCAAAAGCCTAAGTTGATGGGCTAAGGCAAATTTAATCTTTTAAGGTATTCCCAACAACCCCTTTTCAATTCGTGCCGATGGGAAAGTGTTTTTTGTCATTTCTTTCGGCTATCGATTGCCTTTTAGCTACCCAACAATTTTTCATTTTCTTCTGTCTCTAATTTATAGGTTTGTTCTTACTCAGTTAAAAAAATAACTTTTATTATCGTATTTTTTATAGGAAACGGAAAATTTCATTAAACAAAAGAGAGTACAAAAAGGGTTATAAGAAATCAACCCACACCAGCCGGATTACTAAAATTATTCTAGTCAACATTAATAAAAAAGACATCATAATTACAAAAAAGTTTAGAAAAAGAGGCTAGGAGAGAAACTTTATAGTGAAGTATCTCCCAAATTTCGTGAATCGTTTTTTGGTTGCCATTAAAAATCCGATGATTTCTTTCCAATCAAACTTCCCGCGGAATTAATTTTTCCACCAAATCCCAAATCAACTTAGCTTATCTTTAAAACGGTGCCCAGTGAAGAGAGAACTCAGATTAATATTTGATTTACTATTAAAACACCAAGTAATCTGAAAATTTTAAACAGATTATCCCATAGCAGACTTGTAAATTTGCAGTGAAAGAAAATATGATCTTGGCTCTTGGAAGAACAATGACAAAAACAGCAGATATTGGGAGAGAAAAGCTCGGATTATGTCTCTGAATTACATCCGTCGTATTTAGTCCCCCAGTAGCCATGTTCCAAACAAAACAATTGATTTTCTTTGGGCAACCTGTTGGAAGGGAATTTTAGTAGTGGAGGATATATTTTAAAGTGGGAGAGATTTTAGAGAACTGGGCTACTTGATTAATTACTTAATTTTTTTTGCTTGATACAAAACACTAAGACAACACTCCTATTTGTACTAGTGGCACCTTCTCAATCAATGGCTAGGATAATGTCACTACAATTCTAATCTAATGGCTATTAATGACTATCTAGAATATTCTTCATAATTACAAACCTACCACATTATTCTAGATATTTCTATAAGCTACCTTATATATAGACTAAGCTTCTAGAGAGTTCTTCTCTAGAACATGCTTCTACTTTTCCAAACCATCTCTCTAGAAAGTTCTTGACATCTCCATACTTTTCTAGAATTTGGGCTTAGACAATTGAGGCCCAAAACCTTTCTGAGCCCAAATCAAGTTTATATTTCAACACCCCTTTTAAACTTGATTTGACACTCCAATCAAACTTCTTATCTTCACAAAAATTTTATACTTGAAAGGCTTGGTGAATATATCAACTGATTCATCTTGAGTCTCCACATATTCAAGTTCCGCATCATTTTTCACAATGCATTCTCGAATGTAATGATAACACGTGTCGACGTGCTTGCTTCGATTATGGAAGACAGGATTCTTGGCCAAGGCTATTGCCGACTTATTGTCCACATAAATCTTGGTTGCCTTTTTTTGTGAAAAGTTGAACTGCTTTACTAAATTTTGAAGCCAAATTGCCTTGTGCCCTTTGGAAGTGAAACTACCTCCCATGTGTCATTCTTTTTTATCGCATTTATCTCTTCGTCCATGGCTTTCTTCAAATTCTTGTTCTTCACAGCTTCTTGGAAGTTCATGGGTTCACAATCAGCAAAGAGGCAAAATAGACTGAGATTATCTAGATTTTCAGTTACCTCATAAAGTTCTTCCATGCTTCTATAACGCGGAACTCTATCACTTGAGTTTTCATCTTCGTTAGAACTCGTAGTAGGTAAAGCTGATGGAGTTGTAAGCTCCTCTATTCCTTGTTCCATATCATCTTCTTCAAAGTCTTGAAGTTTGTAGTCTTCATCACGTGTTCTCCAATCACATTCTCCTTCTTCATTAAATATAGCATCTCGACTGATGATTGTTTTCCCAGTGTTCGGATTGTATAGCTTGTAACCTTTAGAGTTTGCATCATAACTGATAAATATGTTTTTCTTGCTATAGTCATCTAGCTTTCTTCTTTGCTCATCTGAAATATGTGTATAAGCTATACTTCCAAAAACTCTCAGATGGGAAATGTCAGGTTTTCTTCCACTCCATGCTTCTTGTGGTGTTTTTCCCCATACACTTCTAGACGGAGATCAGTTGGAGAGATAGACTGCACATGCAACTGCTTCTGCCCAAAACTCCTTTGGTAGTCTTTTGCTTTTAAGCATGCTCCTTGCCATGTTAAGGATTGTTCTATTCTTCCTTTCTGCAACTCCATTTTATTAGGGGAGATCTTGGAATAGTCATTGGTCGACGTATCCCATGGGCCTCACAGTATTCTTGAAATGCTTTTGAGGTGAATTCTCCTCCTCGATCAGACCTCATGGCTTTGATCACTAAGCCACTCTTCTTTTTTACTGCAGCTTTAAATTTCTTGAAGTCTTCAAAAACTTTTGATTTTTGCTTCAAGAAATATACCCATGTCTTCCTTGAGAAATCATCTATGAAGAGAAGGAAATAATTACTCTTACCGGAGTGAGCTTGTATTAATTGGACCACACACATCCGTGTGAATAAGTTCTAACGGCTTTTGAGCTCTTGAGTTTGACTCATTTGGAAAACTCTTCTTGAATTGATTCCCAAGTAGACATCCTTCACATACTTGGTTGGGATGACGAATGCAAGGTAGTCCTTTCACCATCTCTTTCTTGGACAACAGCTCTAGATCTCCAAAGTTTAGATGCCCAAATTGAAGATGCCAAAGCCATGATGAATCTTTATAGCACGCCTTCAGACATTTGGTAACATCATTTTTAATATTGAGAATGAACATTCTATTTCTAACATCGGCACCTTGGCGATTAACTTACCGCCTCTATCTCTTATAGAAAGGCTTTGATATCTCAAGTAAATATCATAACCTTTCTCTAAGAGTTGGCCCAGGCTCAAGATATTGCTCTTTATATTCGGCACATAATAGACATTTGAGATGAATGTGTGTTCTCCATTCTTTAAACGGATGAGGACATTACCTATTCCTTTCACCACCACCTTGGATTCGTCTCCAAAAGACACGTTACCGCTTACAGATTCATCAAGCTCTACGAACAGATTTCTTCTTCCACACATATGATTACTTCCACCAGTGTCTAGATACCATATGTTATTTTCTCCTTCATTATCTTTGTAAGCCAGTAACAAGATTGCATTTTCTTGACTTTTTGCTTCAACGTAGTTGGCCTTCTCTTCAACTCTATTGTTGCTAGGAGCTCTACATTCTGAAGCATAATGACCAAATTTTTCACAATTATCACATTTCACATGTGATTTATTGTACCTTGATTTTTTATTTCCTCTTCCACGACATCCTGAAGAGCTTTCTCCTCTTTAGAAGTTGTTGTCACTGTTAGGCTTCCAACCACGCCCACGTCCGTAGCCACAACCTCGTACTTGTACATGATTACAATCTTGTCTTTGTTGGCTTCTATCAATATGACCTCTTTCTTCCTTAGTTGAATCTACGTCTTGAGTAGTTGTTCCACAATCCCTTCTTTATTCTTTTTCTTTTCTTCATAAGCTTGCAACGATCCCATTGCTCCATTTTCATGTCTTCTAAGTCTTTTGTTTCTTCGATGACAATGACAATATGTTCGAATTTAGGATCTAACGATCAAAGAATTTTCTCCACTCTTTAATTGGTTGGTGACCGCTAAGAATCTTGAAGAGTAATCAGAGATGGCTTCTCCTTCTTTCATATGCAAAGTTTCAAACTCAGCTCTTAAAGTTTTAAGACGTACCTTCTTGACTAGATCAACTCCCTTGTATGAGATTTGAAGCTTATCCCATGCTTCCTTAGCCGACTTTGCTTTTGAAACTCTCTCAAAAGCATCATCATCTAATCCTTGAAAGATTAGATAGAGAGCCTTCTTGTCTCTCTTTCTTGAGTTTCTCAAACTATCTCTTTGAGCTTGAGTAAGATTATCTTCATTTTCCGGCTCGATGTGGCCTTTTTCTACTATCTCTCACACGTCTTGAGCACCTAGGAGAGTCTTCATCTTGATGCACCGATTGTCATAGTTACTCTTGTTGAGTTGTGGAACTTGGAAGGAACTCATGCTATTATTTTCCATCTCTCTATGAAGGATCTTTAAGCTCTGATACCACTTTGTTGGAAGGGAATTTTAGTAGTGGATGATATATTTGAAAGTGGGAGAGATTTAAGAGAAGTGAGCTACTTGATTAATCACTTGATTTTTTTGCTTGATACAAAACACTAAGACAACACTCCTATTTATACTAGTGGCACCTCCTCAATCAATGGCTAGGATTGTGCCACTACAATTCTAATCTAATGGCTATTAATGACTATTTAGAATATTCTTCATAATTACAAACCTACCACATTATTCTAGATATTTCTATAAGCTACCTTATACAGACTAAGCTTCTAGAGCGTTCTTCTCTAGAATATGCTTATACTTTTCCAAACCATCTCTCTAGAAAGTTCTTGACATCTCCATACTTTTTTAGAATTTGGGCTTAGACAATTAAGGCCCAAAACCTTTCTGAGCCCAAATCAAGTTTATATTTCAACACAACCTACTTTCCAGATTTTCTTATACAAGGCCACATGAACACAGACCTGAGATTTAATGTGATGGTGATACAAAGAGGCCGTAGAAAATCCCTTCAAATCCAGACTCCAACATAAACTATCCTCACTGTTCCGGATTGCAAAGGGTTGAAGGCTTTGAAGAAGAGATACTAGATCGTCAATTTCTCGATCATATAATGAGATAGACATAAAAGATCTTAAATATACTGAAATATCTCTCTTAAACACCCCAAAATTTAATTAAAAATTATCTCATTGTGGCTCCACCAACATCAACCTTGCAAATATAATCAAGTACTATGAAAACAAAATAATTGCTAGATAGATTACAAAGAGCATACCATTGAGGGCTCCTTCCAACTTTCATCATCCTGCAAAATATTTTAAAAACAAATTTTTTTTCATTGCCTAGATTGTAAATTGATGATTGCTTATTAGTTCCCTGGAATAGTTCTATAAAAGTTTATCAGCATAAGGGAAGGCGTGTAACCTTAGTCATTTGAACATGCCACGCACAGCGGACCCGACCTCTGTTAGGAATGGTGTCCTAGAACTTGTAATTATTTAATAATAATAATTTATTAAGAATAAATTAAAAAAATAAACATAAGTTCTTTATATTATCTAGATTGATTCAATTAAAGATATTAGGAATATATGGAAATATATAAATATCAAACATTCAAATAGTAAACCCTAAGTTACTCTTATGAAATCACGACTTAGTATGTGAGTCATACGAGAGGATTAAAGTCGAGATGAGTAACTTAAAAGTGTCTACAGTAAATGGATAACGTTTGGGAACCTTATCCTGGTAACCTTGTTGATAGCTTCGCATTTTGTTTATAGACAAATGATCTAATCCTAATCATTCATGTGGGAGACATGAAATGGAAGTATCATATGCAATGTTGATTGTATAAGACAGGACCACGATGTTCGATCAAATTTCTCATTAGTACCGTTTACGAGAAATGATCGAATATCAAACTAAGTTTATCAACCGTGATAGATCTCAATCCTGAGTGAAATGCAGACTCCTATTTGTGGAGTTATGTTCTTTGATTCACATAGTTGAGAGCAATCTGTAAGAACGCTCAATGCACTCCTGTTTTGGGAACATGACTAGATAAGTAGCTGGGAACTCATTTTCACGAGATGGAATTCATAACTTTCCTATAAATTAACGGTATCAGTGTGATACCTAAACATTTTAGGAACTTTAGGAAACTCCCTTGATGTACTGATTCGAGACATGAACAAGTGGCACCACGACTTCTATTGATCACAGAAGTACCTTATCTCTAGTTCGACTAAAGATAAAGTTCATTGGAGAATCAGCGGGAACACAAGGATAAAGCGGTAATTGCAGGGGCAAAACGGTAAATTTACCCGCCTGTAATTATGAGGGTTCCACGTGAAGGATAATATCACAGATATAAATAAAGATAAACTAAATGGACATAACTCATCTATAGTGAGGGGAGTTCAGCTATGTATCTATAGTGGAATTATTCATAGTTAGATAATAAGTAATTAACTGATTATGAGTTAATCAATTAATTGACTAATTATTAAGCCTATGATCTATAGGTCCATCGGGTCCCTATGCTAGCCCAAATATCGTAGTCGTGAAATCAAGTAGAAGAAATGAAAAGTTTAAGTAAAGTGAATTACTTAAATAGGCAATATTAATTGTTTAAATATTGAGTATATTTAAACGGTAATTAATATAAACATTATTAATTGTTTAAATAATGAGTTTATTTAAACAGGAAATTAATAATGAAATATTATTAATTAGATATTATTAATTATTTGAATATTGAGTATATTTAAATTATAATTAATAATTTGAAATTAATTAACAATTATTAATTGTTTAAATAATTAATTTTATTTGAACGGAAATTAATAATTAAAATTAATTAATTAATAATAAAATATTGTCAATAAAATTATTAATTAAATAATGAGTTTATTTAATGGAAATTAATAATTATAATATTTATTATTAATTATTTAAATAATGAAAATTATTTAAATGGAAATTAATAATTAAATATAAATTTGATAATATTTAGTCGGGAGAAAATATTAATTGTTTAAATAAAATATTTTATTTAAATGGTAATTAATAAATAAATTAATTAAGTTGGACTTATTAATTTAAGAGAGAATATCTAGCCCAATTGGATTAATGAACCCAATTGAAATTAGCCCAAAATAATTAATTAAATAAATTAGAATTATTTATTAATTATTAATGCTAAAATCGGCTATACATGATTATTTTGGAGAGATAATTGTTTGAATTATATCCTAAAATAATTACATAGATTTATTTACCCAAGATAAATAAAAATAAAGAAAATAAAATAATCTCCTATTTATCTATGGCATTTTCGAAATTGCAAGATAAAGGAAAGAGATAATCTTTTTTTTTTTTTTTTTTTTGTATTTATCTCTATAGATTAATCCTAATGTGATTAGGATTCCTATTTTTCTATAAATAGGAGGGTTGGGTCATTCATAAATCATACAATTAAATTCCTTAGAAATTCGGAATTCTCTCTTCCTCCTCTCCCCCCTTGAGTGCCGATTTTCCCTATTCAAAATTGGGAAGAAAATATTTTTCTTCTTCCCAATTTCTTCTAAAGTTCGATCCCACAATCGGGTTTCGTTTGATCGATCGGGATATAGCGTAGAAGATCCGGTGTTGCTGAGAATTTGATGCTGTAAAGAAACCTCCAACCGATTCTCCATTTATTACTCAATGTAAGTTTTGATTTTAATTTTCGAAATTTAAAACATGAATCTACATGTTTTTTCACAAATTGCATGATATTAATAGATCCATAATTAAATGTTAATTAGTTTACTAAATCAAATTCCGCTAGTTTAGTAAATCATCCCTTCAACCTCCACCACTAGTGAGGAATGAGCATGTCCCTAGTTATATATATTGTCAAAGAACTAGAGTTGCGACCATCCAATTAAGGATGGAGTGACGAGTTCGTAGGACCGTAGAAACGCATACCCATCTTGGTGTAACATTCATTAAGTAAGAAAAGCTCTATAGCTATGCCAAATGTACCGACCCCTTACCTCAAAAAAGCGTAGGTGCATGACCTCCTACAAGACAACACGTGGACCAATCCGTGCGTGCCACGTGGCTTGATGACATCACCCATTTAAACTCCATAAATAGGAGTAGAGAAATGGGCAAAAGATAACTAATATTTATCCCATATTAACTTGGCACACTAGCTCTGCTTTAACTTCAGTATCAGAGGATGTTAGGCCGGCACCACACCGATGCAATTTTCTCTTTTGCGCAGGTGGCCGCCTTCGCAGCTACACACCTACGCAGCTTAACAATTACATAAGTCCCCACCCACGCAGGTTACCACCTCCCGCTCTTCTAAATTTATTGTTCGTTGCACACATGGAAGAAAGCACTGCGTTGATGGGGAGCACATCAGCCCGGTCAACTTATTATTGTTTTAACGCAACAACATTACCTATAGCTTTAAAAAGGGTCGGGGTCACCCTTTGGGAAGGCCCTCAATATTTAAAAAAATAAAAAAATGAAATAAAATGAAAAATATAATACAAAATATTAAATTTTTAAGGTTATATATATATATATATATATATATATATATATATTTCAAATAGCATATTTGTACACACTAATCGTTAAAGTGTTTGAATATTTTTAAAATTAACCAAATAATTTTCTATTGAAATATTTTTATATTTTTCATTATTATTTTTCAATGAATTTATTAGTATTAAACTTTTTTTTTAATTGAGTAATATTTAGATAGAGTTTTTCAAAAATAACCTTTTAAGAATTGATATTTTAAAAAATAACAAAAGTTTTAAAAATTTTCAAATATAATATTTCTTGTACTGAATTCTACTCTTATTTCTGACTGAGATTAGAAGAAAGAAATAAAAATTTTAAAATATTTTTATTTTTAAAGATACTAATTAGAAACTGTCTTTTGTTAAAAAAAATTTATTTTAAAATTTTCTAACATTTCACTTATTAGTAGGCAGATATACAAGGTTTTATATGATATTAGTTTTTTATCACGTGCGATGCAACGTGTGAATTTTTAAAAATATAATTTAATGAATGTCAATAAAAAGTACACGTCATAAGATAAAGTAACATATATATTAAATATAGATTCTTCGATGATATTATCTTCTGAGTACCATCTGTAAATTTAAGTTTTGATATAGCACACAAATGGTGTAAAGTTGTATGCTAATGGTATGCTTCATAAGTTATTAAATAACCATATTTTTATTGAATATTTTATAATAAATTTTTATCTACTGTAAATCATATTATATAATTATACAAAGTTAGAAATTAAAAAACGGTTAAACTTTTAGTATGTAAATTATAACTAATTTAGAATTCATTTCTTTATCACTGATTTCAAAAGACACCTTAGGATGATATTGTAAAATAAGTTATATTATTAATTCAAATTTTAATTTTACGAAAAAATATTAATAAAAACTTTAACTCACCAATCAAGTGTTTTAAGCATATGAGAGAAGTATTTTAAGCGAAATACTTGTTTATAAACATTTTTGGAAGAATCACCAATTAAGTGTTTTCTCCAAAAACACATTTTAGTATACTCGTGTTTTTAGATGAAACACTTAATTAATATTTATTCTAAAACATTTCACTCAAAACATTTTTAAGAGAAGTTGTACCAAAAGGACCCTCTATGACCCCATGATGATTCCATCTTCGATATGTAGACTTGGTAGTGAACAAATTTAATATTTAGGAGCAAACTCCACTATTTGATTCCTTAATTTTATTAGCCTTTTTTTTAAGATGATGGACGTGTATTTTTTTTTGGTTCTATAAGAACACTTCTTGATAAAAAAAAAAAATGAAAAGGAAAAAAAAATGAAAAAAAGCTCACTCCAAGTACGGGTCCGACATGCACCGATGAACACAAACAAATCTCAGTGTCACTCGAAGTTTTCCAACCATTGTTAAGGCGTCAATGGCAACCATTGGTCTAGTGCTTCTTTGTAAATATGGATGATGAGTGCTTTTGAAATAGTCTTTGAGATGAACATAATTATGTTAGGGAATTGACAGGTTCGCGACGCCTAAAATTCATACAAGAAAGATAATGCGGAATAATAATAAAGTAAAAGGGAAGAAATTCAACATCGAAATTTATACTGGTTCGCCCCAATTGTTGGGCTACGTCCAGTTGCTACCGCTGCAGATTTTATTATGATGAATTAGAGTTACAATAGAAATATCCAATACAATATTTCACACAACTCTCACAAGCCCTCACTGTTTTCTCACACTCGGTTGAACCACAAATCACCGTTGTCTTGACCCCTCAGCTTCTTGCTCTTGTTCTCGGTTTTGGCGCACACACAGAAAACACACCGCCTCACTATTCGAAAAAGCAAGTTGCCCTATTTTTTCACAATCACGTTTTACGATGCAAGTTAATCACAAAACCAAATTTTGACCTTCAGCCCACGTGCAGTGTACATACAAATTCAAAAAATACAAATGACTTTATATATTGGTGGGCTTTAGAAAACAATTTCTTAATTGTTTAATTGTCTTCACAATATAACAAATAATTCTTATTTTTAGATGAGCAAAGACCTTAACAAAAAAGGGAAAACAACAACTCATTAAAAAAAAAAAAAACTTTATCTATTGCCTTTAGCTCTAGCAATCACAAATTATATTAAAGGTGTGTTTGGAAATGCTTTTGCCTTATTTTTAAATGAGCAAAAACACTTTTTATATACAATATGTATGTTCGCTATATCTTATAAGTATTTTTTGTAAAAGTCAACACCTCAAAGTGCTTTTTGAAAAAGTAAGTATTAGATAATTTTTAAAATGATTTTTATTTTAAAAATTCATCCCAGGTCACCGGTACTGCTTTCTCAGGTCCCTATATATTTTTGTACTACTTGGGTGTACAGAAAAGATAGATCTGTTAGCCTCCTCCAACAACTCTTTTTTTAAATGTCGATCCTACAAAACCTCCTACGATACATCAAAGCACTATTTGTAGAAAAGTGAAGTGACTATGCATATTAGACTCTCTTCCTCTTGAAAACTTTCCACTAGACCCCCTAATAAACTCAAAATTTCAAACCAAAGACCCCTTGTAAACTCACCCAAAATCGTGAGCCATTTGGTGATTTTTCTTCTTGGAATTTTGTGGTTTTCTTTCAAAATAGTTATGTAAAAAAAAAATGCATTAATTATAATAGGTAGGGACCATTTACAATCTATCATGTGCGGAAACAAAGATACCTTGGATCACATGGATCCAAGGAATGTGGCAGATATATCGTGCCAAATTTTTGTACTGCTATTTGGACAATGTGGCAGACAAAAGGAACAACTCAACGGCCACGAGACAATGACATATTTTTTTTTATCAATTATTATCTCACTCACTCAAAGATACTAAATAAAAAAATTTATTAAATAATTAAGAAGTAATAGGAGTGTCATATATATTTTATTAACTGTTATAGGTGAATTTTCATAAGTATAAAACAATCACGTGTCAAGTATACAAAAAGACGTGTCAAATAATCGAACTCTTTTGGAATGCGTTTAACCTTAGTATTTGAACGTGCCACGCACGACGGACCCAACCTCCACCACTAGTTAGGAATGAGCGTCATCGAGACGTTTTTAATTAGTTATTTCTTATTAAATTGTGAAATATGTGTTTATTCAACTAAAAATAATAATAATACAATTGTGACCCTGGCGTCGCAAATATGGACACAAATGAGACCTCAGGGTCGCAAAATAACATAGGGAAAGTAAAAAATATCTTATCATTTTGGTGGGTGTTTACTCAAGGGTGACGTGGGGGTCGCAAATTGTTAGATATTTGTGACCCCCACGTCACCATTTTAAGCGAGCTTTTCAAATTCCCACGAAAATATTGGCGGTGATTCTAATATTTATGACACCTGGGTCACAAATTTCATATTTTATTTTAATGGGATTAAAATATTTGCGACCTCAGAGTCACAATGTCGAGCACGCGAGATGTTTCGTATTTACGTAATAATTATAAAATTGTGACCCCAGTCGCAAAATGCTTAATTACGACCCCAATGCCGCGCAATATCGAGCACGCGCGACTTTTCATTTTTTTCGTAATAATTACAAAATTGCGACCCTTAAAATAAAAGGAACAGAACGGATCCCTCCCCCGTTTTCTTTTCTCTCTTCTTTCTTTTCCTTTCTCTCTTCTTTCTCTTTCCCCCTCCCCGTTTTCTGTTTTCCCTTTCCCTTTTTTTATTTGCTTTTCCCGTATTTCTTATGTCCTCGTGCGCGGAATCCCCGAGACTTCATTCCATCGACAGAAGAGGTAAGTTATCTAAACTTTTCCTTTTTCAAATTTATTACATTTGCATTCGTTCAATAGGCTCGGTTAGGATTAGTTAGGCTCGAGGTTAGTTTTAGTTTATGTAATTAGGTTAGTTAATTAGTTTAATTAGATTAATTTTAATTAAAGTAGTTAAATTAGATTAAATTGAAATGAATTTGTTATATTTTAATTAGAATAATTTAAATTAATTTAGTATAATTAGATTAATTTAAATTAATTTACTTATAGTTTAATTAGATTAATTTTAATTAATTTATTTATAGTTAAAATTAATCTAAATTAATTTAGTTTAATTAGATTAATTTAGTTCAGGGGCTCTTGCGAAAACAGCAAAAATATGTCCAACATTTATAAAAATAGCAGTAAAAAAACATATTTGTAAAAATAGCAGAAAAATTAAATTCGCAACTAAAATATTACAAAATTGCCACTAGTAATCAATGATTAGTAATCACTAATTTACTGATATCCTGATATTTTGTGCAGGAATCATTGATTACCTGATAGTAATCACTGATTATTTTATAAGTTATCACTGATATCTCTGATCAAATTGAATGAGGGTTTTTAAAAATATGTTATATTTGCAAATATTTTTTAAAAATGCTATATTTATAAATATTGCTAAAAATTCTGCTACCCAATGAAATTTCCCTTTAGTTTAATTAGATTAATTTAAATTAATTTAGTTTAATTAGATTAATTTTAATTAATTTACTTATAGTTAAAATTAATCTAAAATATTTTAGTTTAATTAGAGTAATTTGGTTTAATTAGATTAATTTAAATTAATTTTCTTATAGTTTAATTAGATTAATTTTAATTAATTTACTTATAGTTATAATTAATCTAAATTAATTTAGTTTAACTAGAGGATTTAAATTAATTAGTTGATTATTTTATTTTAATTATGTTTTAGTTTAACAATTGCAGATAAAAAAATGACTGCCGCACGACATCCTCCGCGATCACACGATGATGATGATGAGGCTGTCGATTCCACACCTGAATTAACCACGGCGGAGTTGGACGAACTACTCAGTGGGTCGAGACGCTCGGGCAGACTTCAAACTCCACTGTCCGTCCTCCCTCGATGGTACCTGAGTCACAGCTCGATACTCCGCGTGCATTGCATGACACACCTGGGACTTCTCGAGCTGCATTCGGTTCTGGTTCCGATTCAATAGTTCCACCTCCCGTTCCTGCTTACGATCTATCCATACTTCGGATTGAAGAAAATGAGTAAGTAACACGTATTCTCAAATCTTAAATCTCTTTTTTTTCTTTATTATTCTAATTATTCTCATTATTAAATAAATAATCATTTTTTTTAATGAATATCATATTGCAGCCGCACAAAAATGTTTCAAAACGATTTCGAGAGGTACTTCCGAGCGATCCTCTTCCCAGCGAGTTTCGTTGGACGAAGATCCCTACCACGGAAAGGAGAAGGCTGTTTGACAAATGGAAGGTAAAATAGATTACGTTTACTTGGTATTTTATACGTTAAATTTCTGTTCACTTATTAATTCTTTTTTTTTTTGCCGGGTAAGTTTACTATCGGTTCTGATATAATTGATGATAGGTTGTTTTCCCTCTGGGATAAACACGTGATGGACCAATGTAAAGACCTACTCTACCGTGCACGAAGAAAGCACGCAGCAAACCGCCCTGTCTAGATGAGTGAGGAGGAGCACGCTCGACTTATCGCGAGCATGTAGACTACTGAAGTGATCAGGCTATCAGCGAGAAATAGGGCCAGCCGTTTGGCCAACCTTACTCTACATACAGGCGGGGCCTGACCTCACGACGAGCACCATCGCCTTTCGGTAAGTTTTCTATCTTTATTTTATTTTCATATTGGAATATAAATGTTTTTTATTTCTATATTTGCAAATAATATAATTTTTTTTTTGTTTTTTTTTTTCTTAGGAAGAAAAGCACGGATGTCCTATCCCGCCTGATGAGCTGCACTTAGTTTTGAACACTAAGAAGGACGAGACTATTGTAGACGACAAAGCCTATTAGGTTCAGGTAATATTTTGTCTACCCTTAAATTTGTAATATATGTTTTTAAATACAATATTCTGACTTAAGTGTTTATTTTTGTTATTTAATTTATCAGGCGCGTTTTTAAGACACTTTAACTCAACAGTTGCAAACTGAAGAATCGCAACCGACTCAGGAGGACCGACAAGAAACTTTCTTGACCGCGGTAGGAGGCATTCGGCTAGATAGATCTGTACCTGGTCTCGAATCTTACGGGAGACGTCTTTATACAGACGTGCCTCGACTTAAGAGCAGCTCTGCATATAGGAACACTTCTGTTGAGACGTAGCTGCGTGATCAGGTTCAGCATCTACAGTCTGAGGGCCATGAGATACGTACTTCCATCGATGCTCGGGTTGCTGCACTTGTCGAGGCTCAGGTCCAGGCTCAGCTTACAGTTGCTTTGGCTGCATTCTTTGGTCCTCATGGCTCGAGTGACCTAGACCCTTCATCTTCACAACCCCCTCCCCCACCCTCGCAGTAGTTTTTGGTTTACGACTCTTTAGGATGTATATGGATCATTTTGATATTATATATATATATATATTTTTTTTTTATTCCATTTTTTATATTAATTATAATAATAATAAATTAATTAAAATAATCAAATATTATTCAATTTCAAATTATTTATCCAAAAAAAATATTAATATTTGCAACGCCAGCGTAGTCAACTATTTTAAAATGAAGATATTAAATAATCATATTTGCGACATTGGAGTTGCAAATATTGCCACCAAATGGTCATAATTTTCAGCACAAAAGACCCTTCCGTAGCAAAACTTTGCTACCATAGGGTCGTAAATGTCAATGACTATCTAGTCGCCCACAAACTGTTTTTATCTACGACGCTTGAGTCGCCCTGTTTGTGCCTCCAGGGTCGTAGTACGTATAGTTGACTTTTATGCTACTCCACTTATCAAGGTCGCAATTTTGTGACACCATGGTCGCAAATTTTGCCTGGCTATGCACTTTTTGACTACGCAGCTTCCCGTCGCAAAACACCTAAAAGTTACCCTCACAGTCGTAATTCCACGGTTTTTTTGTAGTGAAGTCACCACCCACGCAGGTTACCACCTCCCGCTCTTCTAAATTTATTGTTCGTTGCACACATGGAAGCAAGAGCTGTGTTAATGTCGAGCACGTCAGCCTGGTCAACTTAGGAGTGGCATATATATTTTATTAACTGTTATTGGTGAATTTTCATTAGACTAAAACAACCACGTGTTAAGTATACAGAGGGACACGTGAAAGAATCGAACTCTTTCGGGAACGCGTGTAACCTTAGTCATTTGAACATGCCACGCAAGACGGACCTGATCTCCACCACTAGCGAGGAATAAGTGTGTCCCTAGTTATCTCAATTGTCAAAGACCACGACAAGAAATACTGGAAATAGCGACAAAAAGGGTGTGACGCTATTTAGCGACGAACTGTATCACTAATTGCACGTTTGACTTTTAGCGATGAAATCCATCTCTATTTAGCGTCTTAACGAACGAAAGTCCATCATTAATGTTTTGCCTCAAGAATTGGCGCGAAGCTTCCCGCCATTATAGCGACCCATTTTGTCCCTATAATAGCGACGAAATGTATCTCTTTTTTTACATGATTTTTTTTAATTTTAGAGACATATTTCGTCGCTATTTAGTTCATTTTGTCCCTATATTAGCGACAAAATATGTCTCTATTTTACAAGTTTTTTTTTTATATTAATTTTAGAGACATATTTCGTCGCTAATTAGCATGGTGTTAATCTTCCTGCCAGAATAGAGACTCAATTTGTCCCTATATTAGCGACAAAATATGCCTCTATTTTACATGTTTTTTTTAATTAATTTTATAGACACATTTTGTCGCTAATTAGCATAGTGCTAATCTTCCTGAAAGAATAGAGACGCAATTTGTCCCTATATTAGCGACAAAATCTGTTTCTGTTTTACATGATTTTTTTTTATTAATTTTAGAGACATATTTTGTCGCTAATTAGCATAGTGCTAATCTTCCTTAAAGAATAGAGACGCAATTTGTCCCTATATTAGTGACAAAATATGTCTCAATTTTACATGATTTTTTATATATTAATTTTAGAGACACATTTCGTCGCTAATTAGCATAGTGCTAATTTTCCTAAAAGAATAGAGACGCAATTTGTCCCTATATTAATGACAAAATGTGTCTCTATATTACATGATTTTTTATTACTATTTTAGAGACACATTTCGTCGCTAATGAGCTTTAATTAGAGACACATTTCATTGCTAAATTTGGGAGGGAAATTTTCCCCCAATATTTTCTGGCGGGAATATTTCCCGCTATATTAGAGACACATTTTGTCGCTAAAAGAGCAGCAGAAAAATTATAAATAGACGTCCAGAATCACTTTAAATGAAATCAAGTTACATTAAAACGTCTTTCCGAGAGAGAGAAAATGCGTGAGTGGATGTACGTTCGTTTGATTGGAGGGTTTCTCAACGACAATTTTGTAGCTGGGGGCCGAACAGTTTGTTGAATTCTGTGAATCCACGGTGATTTTTGATAACAACAGACATAAGATATGACGACTATGCAAAAAGTGTAGAAATAAGAAGTTGTTGCCGAAAGATGATGTGAAGTCACACTTGTATAGTCGTGGTTTCGTTGATAATTATTATCATTGGGTGTATCAGGGAGAATCTACAGAAATGTTCGATGCAGCGAGGGGCGAGTCATGTTGAAATGAAGGAAGCAACTCGCAGTTCTATTCGAATGTGAATGATAGTTCTAAAAACGTTGAACATCAGTACGGGCAGTTAGAACAAATGGTAGTTGATGGATTCAGTTATCAGGGAGATGATCCTTATAATTTAGTAAACGAAGATTTAAATCCAGATTCGCAAAGAATGTTTCAGATGATAGAATTAGCGAGTAGGCCGTTGTACCCAGGTTGTGATGTAACACAACTCGCTGCTACGACCAAACTATTGAATATCAAGGCAGAGTTTCATATCCAAGAAAGAGGATTTAACTCGATATCACAATGGTTTCATCAGTGAGCTCCTGCAAACAACACGTTCCCGCACAGTTTGTACGATACGAAAAAATTAGTGGAGGATCTCGGTTTTCCGATGGAGAAGATCGATTGATTCTTGAACGGATGTAAAATGTGCAATTTGTAGCTTTCCAAGAAGAAAAGGGCAGAGTCGTGAAATAGACGATGAAATAAACTCTGAAACTGCTCGACAGTTAAATGACGTAACAAGAACATTGTTTGATTCCGACGGCTTATATATTGATCTCCCTTTCATTGATGATTCATCTCCAAAACCTTCTGTGGACGAAGAAGAAGATACTGAGGACAACAGCTCTAAATCCAACACTGATGAATTTGAAGATGATGTTTAAATTGTTAATGAATTAATAAACTTGTAAGGGAACGAAAAATAATGAAAAAAAAAATCATATATAATAGCGATGTATTTCGTCTCTAACTATGAACATAACGATGAAATACATCGCTAACTGGAAAGAAGAATTCCAGAATGTTCAGCAAATAAAGACACATTTCGTCGCTAAAATGACTTCACATTCTAGAATATTCAACAAATAAAGACACATTTCATCACTAAAGGGATTTTCACATTCTAGAATATTCAACAAATAGCGATCAATTTCGTCGCTACTAGGCTAATTATTACCCTTAACGGATAGTTTCCCTAATAGCGACGAAATGAGTCTCTATTGAAAATATCATATGTTTGAACGAATATTTTAAAATATAGAGACACATTTCGTCGTTAAACGAAAAATAAAGGGGCGTTTTTTAAATTTTTCACCAATTTTAGCGATGAATTATATCGCTAAAGATGAAAATTATGGCAGTTGGCGA
The DNA here is from genome assembly GCA_028015215.1 of Gynostemma pentaphyllum. NCBI lineage: Eukaryota > Viridiplantae > Streptophyta > Magnoliopsida > Cucurbitales > Cucurbitaceae > Gynostemma > Gynostemma pentaphyllum. The sequence continues at coordinate 66,702,057 of CM051355.1, read as the reverse complement.
GAAGTTTCAAGTTTTTTAGCATCAAATTTTGTCGCTAAAAAAAATTACAAGAACGCGTGCTATTATAATCAGTGTCCAGCTGGCATCTTTTCATTACTCTCAACGACATATTTCATCGCAAAAAAAAAATTACAAAACACAGTCTCTTTTTTCCCTTCTCCTTTCTTTTCTCTTCTTCCTTCCCCCCAATCTCCCTCCCTCACGTCGGAACTCCTCAAGACCACACGCAGGAGATCCCTCCCCACTTCCTCCCTCCCCCAAACTCCCTCTCTCCCCCAAGCTTATTCCCTCTCTCTCCGACGTCACCACCACCGTTGTCTCTCTCCGCCGTCCCCCGAAATTCCAAGGGGTAATTTCTCTCTCAAGTTTTTTTTTTCTTTCAAATTAGTGTAATTACATTAAATTAGTTTAATTATTAAATGTTATTGTAAATTGTTAGTGTTATTTGTGTTTACTTAGTTTAATTTTATTGTTAATGTTAGTGTTATTTGTGTTTACTTAGTTTAATTTTATTGTTAATGTTAGTGTTATTTGTGTTTACTTTGTTTAATTTTATTGTTAGTGTTAGTGTTAATTAGTTTATATGTTAATTAATTGTTAATTGCTAATTATATTTTAATTGTATGTTAATTGTTTATTTTATAAAGGGCAATTGTTAATTTGTATAAAAATGAAGGTTAATTGTTACGTTTTTAGTGTATCTAGATAAAAAAAATTAGTTTAATTGTTAATTTGGTAAAAATTATGGTTTAGGGTTATTGTTAATGTTAATTACTTTAATTGTTAATTGGTAATTGGTAAAATTAGTTTACTTAATGTTATTGTTAATTAGTTTAATGTTAATTAGTATGTTTATTTTTTATTAGTATGTTTATTGTTTATATTTAGATTTAATTAAATTAATATTTAGTTAATTAAGTAATATATTTATTTTATATATGTTAATTGTTAATCTGTAAAAATTAGGTTTAATTGGTATGTTTTTAATGTATTTAGATAAAATAAGTATGTAAATTTATATGTTTAATTAATTTACTATTTTTTATGTTAATTGATTAATTTGTATGTTAATTTGTAAAATTAATGAGTTTAATGTTATTATTAATATTAATTAGTTTAACTGAAGGGAAATTTCATTGGGTAGCAGAATTTTTAGCAATATTTATAAATATAACATTTTAAAAAAGCATTTGCAAATATAGCAGATTTTTAAAAACCCCCATTCATATGATCAGAGATATCAGTGATAACTTATAAAATAATCAGTGATTATCAGTGATTCCTGCACAAAATATTAGGATATCAGTAAATCAGTGATTAGAATCACTGATTACTAGTGGCAATTTTGTAATATTTTAGTTGCGAATTTAATTTTTCTGCTAATTTTACAAATATGTTTTTTTACTGCTATTTTTACAAATATTGGACATATTTTTGCTATTTTCGCAAGAGCCCCTTAATTGAATTGGTAAAATTAGTGTAATATTGTTAATTGATTTAATTGAATCGGTAAAATTAGTTTAATTGAATTGTATGTATTGTTAATTTGTATATTCATTTTTTTATTAGTCTTTTTATTGTTCATATATATATCGATTTAATTAAATTAATGTTTAAGTAATTAATTAGTAATGTGTTTATTTTATATATGTTAATTCTTAATTTGTAAAAATTATGGTTAATTGTTATGTTTTTAGTGTATTTAGTTAAAAAAAAGTATGTAAATTTATATGTTTAATGAATTGATTAATTTGTATGTTATTTTGTAAAATTAATGAGTTTAATGTTTTTATTAATATTAATAAGTTTAAATGAATTGGTAAAATTAGTGTAATGTTAATTAATTAAGTAATTTGTATGTTATTTTTTAATTTTTAATTCAATAGTATGTTACTTTTTTTAATTCAATGTTTGTTATTTATTTATTTTAATTTGTATGTAATTTTTTCGTAGATGTCTACATCGAGGCGACATGCACCCCGTTTTCAAGAGCTCGATACTCCTGCCACATCTGATACTGCAGCTGCACCAGGAGGATACACAGGTGGCCATCACACCTACCCCCCTTGTCCCGACCACATCAACGGCATCGGCTGACACCCCTGCCATCGAGCAGTTGCCTATCACAGGGGTCGTCTTGAGGATGTCGAAAAAGAAATGAGTGCACTTTATTTATTTTTTATTTTTTTAATGACTAATTTTTTATACATTAATTATTTTTGAAATAATTGCTCACATGACCACAATAATTCACATAAATCCACTTTTGATGGTTGTTTTTATTCTTTTTCAATTATACCCAATAACAACCATTTTTTTAGGAATTTTCGGTTGCCACCATTGAAATTGTTACCTTTTTGCCCCCGTCATTTTCAACAGCTCATATAAAATCTTTATTGATTTTTTCCTTTATTATTTCGTAATTAATGGCTCCTTTAATTAAAGATTCTTGTAATAGTAATTGATTCTTTTAGATTTTACATTTTCTCTTTGTCATTTTTGTATCATCTTCTCTGCTTATTCCATTTGTTTTTTTTTTAAATTCTTTTGTTATTCATCACAATTCCATTCTTTATCTCTTCCATTTTTTTATCCTTTTTTCTATTTTCACGAAATGAGATCTACATCTATTGATATCATATACAATGGTTGTTGGAACGAAGCCCACGTTTACGAATGCTACGAACTCAAATCTATGATGTATTTTCAACACACCACATTTATAGATCTTATTAAAAAGGTTCGTCGTAAAGTTTCTTTCATTCCTGACTCTCATTGCTTGTTGATGGAAGTTATTACGAAATCCAAAGTTAGGGTTTATTTAGACGTCAAATCTGACAATGATGTTGCATTCCTTGAAACTTTTCTTTTTGAGAACTATTTTCACTTGTGTTGTTCTTGTGGTTGATAAGAAGAAAACAGTTTCTAATCTAGTACCTATTAACCCTGACAGCAACCCTTCTTGTTCTTTGATCCAATCACAACTTGTTTTTGATTTAGGTGTTTATAGTAACCCCGAAGATTTTATGTTGATGAGGCTCCTGTGGGTTTTGATTTCATATCCATGGTTAACGTTGAATGTCCCCAAATTTGCTATGTTATTGGGTCACATAATCCTGGTAAGTAATAGTTATTTATTATAAATGTTTATATTTTATATATCTTTTATTTTTTTAGTAAACTTCTTTTTAATAAATGTTTATAATTTATATACCTTTTTTTCAGGATCCTTTATTCGATATTACCCGGAAGAAAGTCAGAAGCTTGAAGATTTTGTTTTCTTGTATTTTTATATTTTTTAGATTTAATTTTTATAGTTTTATTTATGTTTAGATTTGATTTTTCCATTTATTTTGTAAAATTTAAGGGATTTTAAAATTTTCCTTAAATTTTGCATAAATTAAGGAGAAATTAAATCGGGGGTATGTTTTATCTTTTCACAATCTAATTAATTTGGCATGCAGCGGTTTTTGGGTAGTTTTGATATATATATATATATATATATATAAAAGATATGGTTTTCTTGAAATTTCCATTTATTAAATGGTTATTACTGAAATTAACCCATTATTTTTTAACTTATATATGTTTCTGTGTATTTTTTATAAATTGCATCAATCGGGTAGGGTTTCCTGAATTTTCACCTATGTTTAGAAGAAGAGCCTCGAGTTTGGAAAATGGAAGGACATTTCTGGTCTCTCCAAACTGCGTTGGTTTGAGACAGTGAAGGTAAATTATATAAATTTGTAACTTTATTTTTTCTAGTGTTTTAAAATTCTAACAAATTTATACTTTTTTTTTCTTTTCAGAAACACTTTACGATCCCCTTCGTTCTCACTGATGATATCATCTACAAACCATGACACAAAATGGCAGGGAAACGTTATAGGGACACCATCAGTAAGGCGAAGAATAAACCAACTGAAAAACTATTGTGGATGACTGAGGAGGATCGTCTGAAGCTGTTAGCGGATAGTCAGATTCCCGAGGACTTGCACATCTCTCAAATCAATTCAGCCAATCGACTGGCGAACCCGGCTATGCACACTGGTGGGACTTGCAACCATGACGAGTATTACGAGATGATGGTAAGTACTTGTAGTATTTCGTTTAAATCTTTAATGTTTTTAATTAATTTAATGTTTTCATGATATTTTATTTTTCTTTTTCTCATTTTTACAGACTCAGGATGGAAATGAGGTAGCCCCGGTTGAGTTGTTTCTCCATCTGCATACGAAGGGTCACGATGGGGTCACTTATGTAGATGACTGTGCGCGAGAATTACATGTTAGTTTATTTTTTTTCGTTAATTCTAATTTATTTATTAATATATATATATATATATTTTTAATTACTCACAAATATTTTTGTTTGCTTCTTTTTGTAGGGAAAGGTAAAAGACAAGCTCACTTCCTTATTGCCCACTCTAGAGTCCCAGCCTACTAAGGAAAACCATAACGATGCTTTCCTTCTTGCAGGCGGTGGTGTTAGTCCGGATGGTTCGATCCCTGGTCTTGGCGCTTACGGGAGGGAGCTTTATGCTGACTAACCGCGTACTACGAGTTCTTCATGTGCTGAGACGTAGGCTTTGAGGCGAGAGAACGAATCCTTGCGCCTACACATTGAAGCCAATGAGATCCCCAGTCAAGCACGCCACAATCAACTTCAGGCTCAACAAGATGATTTAGAAGAACGTATGCGAGTATGGATGAACCTGAATGTGGATGCCGGCTCCGGGTTTACTTCTAGGCATCCTAATTCCAGTCATACGAGCCCTCCTTACTTTTTTCTCTAAACATTTGATTAAAAATTATTTTGGAATACTTTTTTTGATAAACAATATTTGTTTGGATGTTTTATATTTTATTAATTATTATTATCTTTTATTTTTTTTAAAAAAATTAATTTTAATAATTAATTTTATTTAAAATTAATTATTAAAATTTATTTATTTTTTTAAAAAATCTGATTAATTAGCGACAAAATGTGTCTCTATATATTTAATTAATATTTTTTCATAATTACTTTAGAGATGAGATTCATTGCTAAAGTTAACTAATTGACTTTATTAGAGAACTAATGCGTCTCTATTTTAGAGATGCAATTCGTTGCTAAAGTCAATTAGTTGACTTTAATAGAGGACTAATGTGTATCTATTTTAGAGATGAAATTCATCACTAAAGTTAATTAGTTGAATTTATTAGAGAACTAATGCGTCTCTATTTTAGAGATGCAATTCGCTTCTAAATATAGAGACACATTTCGTCGCTAATTTTAGCGACACAATGAGTCTCTAAAATAGAGACGTAATAAGCCTTTTGGTCTCTATTTTCAGTGATCAAGTTCGCCGCTAAATAGTCAACATTTTTATAGTGTCCCATTAGGTTTTTGTCGCTATTAGCAACGAATTACATCGCTATTTTTCCCAAGCGGCGCCTTTTTTGGCGATCCACTTTTTCGCCTCTAAATTTGTCGCTATTTCCATTTAGAGGCGAATTTCGTCGCTATAGTCGGGACATCAAATGCAGCTTTTCTTGTAGTGGACCACGAGTTGCGACCATCCAATTAAGGATGGAGTGACGAGTTCATAGGACCGTAAAATTGCAAACCCATCTCAGTGTAACATTCATTAAGTATGAGAAGCTCTGTAGCTACGCCAAGTATACCGACCCCTTACCTCAGAGAAGTGTAGGTGCACGACCTCATACAAAGTGCACGCCTACACCCAATCAAGAGACAACACATGGACCAATCCCTCGTGGCTTGATGACATCACCCATTTAAGCTCCTATAAATAAGAGAAGAGTAATGGGGAAAAGGTAACTAATATTTATCCCAAATTAACTTAGCACACTAGCTCTGCTCTGCTTTAACTTAAGCATAAGATGATGTTAGGCTTATTTTCTCTTTTGCGCAGGTGTAATCGCCTACGCAGCTACACACCTACACAGCTTAACGATTACATAAGTCACCACTTACGCACGTTACCACCTTCTACTCTTCTAAATTTATTGTTCGTTGCACACGTGGAAGCTAGAGCTGCATTGACATGGAGCACGTCAGCACGATCAACTTATTACTATTTTAATGCAACAACATTACCTATAGCTATTGTTATAATATGTTTATTAGTATTATTAATATCTCTTTATTATAGTTTTATAGCTTATGACTTTAAGGCTTTCTTAGGTCTTTATGGGCCCATGTAGTTTTGTATATATATCTCACTTATGTGAATAATACATTTAACTTTTCTCTCAAATTCTCTATACTTTTCTGATAATTACATGGTATTAGAGCATTAGGGTTTGTTGGGACTGTTTGAGTTTATCTCCTAATTAGGGTTAGGGTTTCACGTTAGGTCATCATTTTTTTGAGTGGCCATTTGTCAACACCACCCTACAAGTAGGAGCGCCGCCACCGTCTGGTCCCATTCGCCGCCGTCGTCCACCAAAATCAACCGCGCTTGGGCCTCACGCGCTAGTCAAAGCTTCGCCTCTGATTTCACGAGCCTGCGCGTGGGGGCGCGTGAGCAATTTTTTCCGCTTCCTCTTTTCTGGGTTTTGTGCGCCTCGTGATTTCTGGCCTGTCTGGGGTACTTTGGGGTGCCAATAGTTCTCGGGTGTGAAGAAAAGCCCGTTTTTCACAGCTGTCCAGATTTTCCCTTTACTGTCCGGATCTGATTTTTGTGTTTTTTGGGTTTGATTTCGTAGTTTCTTCATTCATTTGAGATATATGGCTGAAAAAGTTGAGAAAAGAATCATGGCTGTGTCCTATGTGGTTCCCATGATGTCAAGAATCACCGATCGGAAGTTGAACGGGTCAAATTACCACAATTGGCGTAAGACTATACTGCAATATTTGCGGAGCGTAGACATGGATAATCATATGATTGATAATCCACCGAAAGGAGACTTAGAGAAGAGTTGGCTACGAGATGATGCTCGTTTGATTTTGCAAATCAAGAATTCGATAGAACACGACGTTGTTGATTTAGTCAGTCATTGTGACTATGTGAAGGAATTAGTTGAATATTTGAATTTTCTTTATTCCGGAAAAAGGGCAAATTAATAGAATGTATGAGGTTTGTAAAACGTTTTATCGGTCCGTTCAAGAAGAAGATCAGCCTCTAACAACTTTCTTTATGGAATTTAAGAAAATCTATTCTGAGTTGAACACGTTATTGCCTTTCAGACCCTGGACATAAAAGTTCAATAAACTCAACGCGAGCAGATGGCTATCATGTGTTTTCTGTCTGGTATTTTACCAAAGTTCGAGATGGCTAAATCTCAAATCCTTTCTAGTAATGAGGTCACATCTTTACAGGAAACATTCAGTAGAGTTCTTCGTACAGAATCCTCACAATCGACACTTGTCCCGCCAGCTCTGAATAATGCACTAATCAGTCGGGGTAATGATCATTCTGGTACTATAAGGGTGCGATCAAATAATTCAGGCCAACAATCTAGTGGTAATTCTGGACAACCATTTGGTGCTCGAAAGCAAGACTCAAGTGACATGGTTTATCGATATTGTCGAAAGGTTGGCCATTTAAAACGTGATTGCTGGAAATTGATAAATAAAAACCAGAAGCCTCCGATAGCTAATGTTGCTTCCGCTACATCCGATAATTCTATCGAGATTTCTCCGATGAGTTTACTAAATTTCAAGAAGATACCAAGAATCATTAAAGGCTTCATCTTCTCATGTTACAGCCCTTGCTGAGTCAGGTAATCCAACTCAATGTCTTCTTTTCTCATCTTCAAAGTGGGTCATTGACTCTGGTGCTACCGATCATATGACAGGTAATCCAAATTTAATATCTAATCTTGAGTTATCCACTTCTTCCCACAGTGTCACCATAGCCGATGGATCCACATCATCTGTGGTGGGCTCTGGCACAGTTAATCTCCTCCATACTTTCTTTGCAATCTGTTTTGAATTTACCTCAGTTCGCTTATAATCTTATTTCTGTGAGCAAACTTACTCGTGATCTAAATTGCTATATCTCATTCTATCCTGATTATTGTTTGTTTCAGTATCTTATGACGAAGAAGACTATTGGTAGAGGTCGTGTATCTGGAGGTCTTTACGTTTTTGATCGTCCATTACCACAACCTGTTGCTTGTGTTGGAGCCCCATCCCTACTTGATGAGCATTGTCGCTTGGGTCATCCATCATTGTCGTTTTTGAAGAAACTTTGTCCTCATTTTAGTAGTTTGTCGTCTTTACATTGCGAGTCTTGTCAATTTGCTAAGGTACATTGTCTTCCTTTGCGTCCTAGAGTCAATAAGCGAGCTAACGCTCTATTTGAGTTAGTTCATTCTGATGTTTGGGGTTCATGCCCTATTGAATCCAAGTCTGGTTTTAAGTATTTTGTCTTTTTCGTTGATGATTACTCTCGTGTGACATGGTTATATTTAATGAAAAGTCTTTCTGAATTGTTTTCTCATTTACGTACCTTTCATCCTGAAATCATGACACAATTCAATGGTTCTCTTAAAATTTTAAGAAGTGATAACGCAAAAGAATATTTCTCTGATGCATTTCAATCTTACTTGGGTCATCATGGCATTCTTCATGAATCTTCTTGTGTTGATACACCTGCTCAAAATGGGGTGGCCGAAAGAAAAAATAGACATCTACTTGAAACTGCAAGAGCCTTATTATTCCAAATGCATATATCCAAATCCTTTTGGGCAGACGCTGTTTCCACGGCTTGCTTCTTAATCAATCGCATGCCTTCTTCTGTCCTTCATGGAGAAATACCGTATAAGGTTTTATTTCCTGGCAAGACATTGTTTCCTATCGAGCCAAAGATTTTCGGTTGTACATGCTATGTTCGGGATGTTCGTCCAACTCTAACAAAATTAGATCCCAAATCTTTGAGCTGCATTTTTCTAGGTTATTCGCGGGTACAGAAAGGCTATCATTGTTTTTGCCCCTCTTTAAATCGCTATCTTGTTTCCTCTGATGTCCACTTTGTTGAGACCCTTCCTTTTTCATCCCCACCTACACCCAAGCTCTACGTGAGGTTGATGATGATTTGCTCATGTACACTATTGTTCCTCATTTTACTCATGTTTACTCTCGTCGACAAAAGACTCCGGATACATGCCCTGTTCCAGAGGCCTCTTCGTCTTTAGATCCTGTTTCAACTGATGATCTTCCTATTGCACTTCGCAAAGGTACGCGTCAATGTACTTATCCTATTGCTTCTCTTGTTTCTTATGCTCATTTATCTTCTAGTACTCGTTCATTTGCCGCTTCTCTTAATTCTATCTCACTTCCTAAAACCTTACATGCTACTTTATCTCATTAGGTTGGCGTCTTCGCCAAGGTGGAGGAGATGACCGCTTACATGATAATTGTACATGGGATTTAGTTTCTCTTCCGCCTGGTAAGAAAACAATTGGTTGTAAGTGGGTCTATGCCAGTTAAGGTAAATCCCTGATGGTTCTGTGGCTCGACTAAAAGCACGTTTGGTTGCCAAAAGCTATGCTTAGACATATGGGGTTGATTATTCTGATACTTTTTCCCCCGTTGCTAAGTTAACATCGGTTCGTTTGTTCATCTCCATGGCAACCACACATCATTGGCATTTACATCAACTTAACATAAAAAATGCGTTTCTTCATGGTGATCTTCACCAAGAAGTTTATATGGCGCAACCACCAGGGTTTATTGCTCAGGGGAGAATACAAAGGTTTGTTGACTTCGCAAATCATTATATGGATTAAAACAAAGTCCACGAGCATGGTTTGGAAAATTGATCACGTTTTGGGAAACTTTGGAATGAAAAAGAGTGCATTTGATCATTCTGTCTTCTACAAACGATCTAAGAGTGGAATCATCTTATTAGTTGTTTATGTAGATGATATTGTTATTACTGGTAGTGATGCATCGGGAATCATGTCACTTAAAACCTTTCTTCACAGTCAGTTTCGTACGAAGGATTTAGGGACGTTAAAATACTTCTTAGGCGTGGAGATTATTAAAAGTAAGAAAGGGATTCTTCTATCACAAAGGAAGTATGTGCTCGATTTGCTTTCTGAGACGGGAAAATTAGGGGCTAAACCATGTAGTTCTCCAATGATGCCTAATATTCAACTTACAAAGGATGGTGAGTTATTTAAGGATCCGGAGAGATACAGGAGATTAGTTGGTAAATTAAACTATTTGATTGTGACTCGACCTGATATTGCGTATTCCGTTAGTGTTGTGAGTCAATACATGTCTTCACCGACTATTGATCATTGGGATGCAGTAGAACAAATTTTGTGTTATTTAAAATCTTCTCCCGGACGTGGGATCCTATACAATGATCATGGTCATACTAGAATTGAGTGCTTTACTGATGCTGATTGGGCAGGATCCAAAGATGATCGTCGATCAACTTCAGGATATTGTGTGTTTGTTGGAGGAAATCTGGTATCTTGGAAGAGTAAAAAGCAGAATGTAGTTTCTCGTTCGAGTGCTAATCAGAATATAGAGCTATGGCACAATCTGTGTGTGAAGTCATGTGGATACATCAATTGTTATCTGAGTTTGGGTTTAGTATTACGGTTTCAGCTAAATTGTGGTGTGACAAACAAGCCGCAATGCACATTGCGTCTAATCCCGTATTTCATGAGAGAACAAAACACATTGAAGTTGATTGTCATTTTATTCGAGAAAAGATTCAACAAGGTTTAGTATCCACCGAATATGTGAAGACCGGAGAACAGTTGGGAGATATCTTCACGAAGGCTCTCAATGGCTCACGTATCGATTACCTTTGCAACAAGCTGGGCATGCTAAATATATATTCTCCAGCTTGAGGGGGAGTGTTATAATATGTTTATTAGTATTATTAATATCTCTTTATTATAGTTTTATAGCTTATGACTTTAGGGCTTTCTTAGGTCTTTATGGGCCCATGTAGTTGTGTATATATATCTCACTTATGTGAATAATACATTTAACTTTTCTCTCAAATTCTCTATACTTTTCTGATAATTACAGCTATAAAAAGGGGCAGAGTCACCCTTTGGGAAGGTCTTTAATATTTAAAAAAAAATAAAAATAATAATAATACAAAAATAAAATTTTTAAGGTTCTATATATATATATATATTTCAAATAGCATATTTGTACATACTAATCGTTAAAGTGTTTAAATATTTTTAAAATTTAACAAGTAATTTATTATTGGAATATTTTTATATTTTTTAGTATTATTTTTCAATGAATTTATTAGTATTAAACTTTTTTTTTTAATTGAGTAATATTTAGAGGGAGTTTTTCAAAAATAACATTTTAAGAATTGATATTTTAAAAATAACAAAAGTTTTAAAAATTTTAAAATATAATATTTCTCGTACTGAGTTCTACTCTTATTTCTTACTGAGATTAGAAGAAAGAAATGTTAATTTTAAAATATTTTAATTTTTAAAAGTACTAATGTCTTTTGTTGAAATTTTTGTACTTTAAAAATATTCCAACATTTCACTTATTAGTAGGCAGATATACATGTTTTTATATAATATAGATTAATCGATGATATTATCTTCTGAGTACTTTGTGTACATCTAAGATTTGACGGAGCACAAATGGTGCAAACTTGTATGCTAATGGTATGCTTCATAAGTCATTAAATAAACATATTTTTATTGAATATTTTATAATAAATTTGTATCTACTGTAAATCATATTATATAATTATACAAAGTGAAAAATTAAAAAACGGTTAAACTATTAGTATGTAAATTATAACTAATTTAGAATTCATTTCTTTATCACTGATTTCAAAAGACACCTTGGGATGATATTGTAAAATGAGTTATATTATTAATTCAATTTTAGTTTTAAAAAAAAATAAAAATAAAAACTTGACTCAGTTTTTTATTTATATTTTTTTAATTATATTTTAAGTACAACAATCTTTAGACTATATAAGAATTAACAAATTTTTCTTTTTATTTCCCCCTTTTTAACCTTGGTTCTAATCTTTAATTTATTATTGATTGTTTCTAAATAAGAACGATAAAAATTTAAAAAGAAAAAAAATACAATAAGAAAGAAAAAGTGAAGCATAATAGAAATCAAACCAAACAAACTAAATGACCCCATGATGATTCCATCTTCGATATGTAGACTTGGTAGTGAACAAATTTAATATTTAGGAGCAAACTCCACTATTTGATTCATTAATTTTATTAGCCTTTTTCTTTGAAGATGATGGACGTGTATTTTTCTTGTTCTATAAGAACACTTCTTGATAAAGAAAAATTTAAAAAAGAAGAAAAAAAATGAAAAAAAGCTCACTCCAAGTATGGGTCCGACATGCACCGATGAACACAAACAAATCTCGGAGCAAGTGTTATTCGAAGTTTTCCAACCATTGTTTAGGCGTCAATGGCAACCATTGGTCTAGTGCTTCTTTTGTAAATATGGATGATGAGTGCTTTTGAAATAATCTTTGAGATGAACATAATTATTCTTATGTTTAGATGAGCAAAGAACCTAACAAAAAAGGGAAAACAACAACTCATTAAAAAAAAAAAAACTTTCTCTAATGCCTTTAGCTCTAGCAACCACAAATTATATCAAGGGTGTTTTTGGGAATGCTTTTGGCTTATTTTTAAATGAGAAAAAACATTTTTTATATACAATATTTATGTTTTCTTTACATCTTATAAGTCTTTTTGTAAAAGTCCAAAAGACCTTAAAGTTCTTTTTTGAAAAAGTAAGTATTAGATACTTTTTAAAATATTTTTTATTTAAAAAATTCATCCCAGGCCACTAGTAATCTTGTCTCAAGGTCCCTATATATCTTTGTTCTATTTGAGTGTATAGAAAAGATAGATCTGTGAGCCCCTCCAACAAATCTTTTTTGAATGTCGATCCTAAAGGCACACAAAACCTCCTATGATACATCAAAGCACTATAAGTGAAAAAGTGAAGTGATTGGGCATATTAGACTCTGCCTCTCGAAAACTTTCCGCTAGACCCCTTAGAAACTCAAAATTTCAAACCAAAGACCCCTTGAAATCTAACCCAAAGTCGTCAGCCATTGGGTGATTTTCTCCTTGGAATTTTGTGGTTTTCTTTGAAAATATGTGTAAAAAAAATATTATAAAAGATAGGGACCATTTACTATTTATCATGTGCCGAAACAAAGATTGATTGGATTGGATCTCCTGGGTCGATTTTATTATATCGTGCCAAATTTTTGTACTACTATTTGGACAATGTGGCAGATGAAAGGAACAACTCAACGCCCACAAGACAATGACAAAAAATTGTAACAATTATTATCTCACTCACTCAAAGATACTAAATTTAAAAAAAAAAAAAATAATTAAGAAGTAATAGGAGTGGCATATATATTTTATTAAGTGTTATCGGTGAATTTTCATTAGAGTAAAATAACCACGTGTCAAGTATACAAAAAGGCACGTGAAATAATCGAACTCCTTCGGGAATGCGTGTAACCTTAGTCATTTGAACATGCCACGCAAGACGGACTTGACCTCCACACTACTAGTGAGGAATAAGCGTGTTCCTAGTTATCTCAATTGTCAAAGACCACGAGTTCCGACCATCCAATTAAGGATGGAGTGACGAGTTCGTAGGACCGTAAAAACGCATAACCATCTCACTGTAACATTCATTAAGTATGAGAATCTCTGTAGCTACGCCAAATGAAACGACCACTTACCTGAGAGAAGCGTAGGTGCACGACCTCATACAAAGTGCACACCCACACCCAATCAAGAGACAACACGTGGACCAATCCGTGCATGACACGTGGCTTGATGACATCACCTATTTATACTTCTATAAATAGGAGAAGAGAAATGGGCAAAAGGTAACTAATATTTATTTGATATTAACTTGGCACACTAGCTCTGCTCTATTTTAACTTTAGCATCAGAGGATGTTAGGCTGACACCACACCAGTGCTATTTTCTCTTTTGCGCAGGTGACCGCCTACGCAGCTACACACCTACGCAGCTTAACAATAGCACAAGTCACCCACACAGGTTACCACCTCCCGCTCTTCTGAATTTATTGTTTGTTGCACACATGAAAGCAAGAGCTGCGTTAACGTGGAGCACGTCAGCATGGTTAACTCATTACTGTTTTAATGCAAACAATATTACCTATAGCTATAAAAAGGGGCAGAGTCACCCTTTAGGAAAGCCGTCAATATTTAAAATAAAATAAAATAAAAAATAAAAAATAATTTTTTAAGGTTATATATATATATGTAAAATAGCATATTTGTACATACTAATTGTTAAAGTGTTCGAATATTTTTAAAATTAACCAAATAATTTTTGATTGAAATATTACATTATTATTTTCAATGAATTTATTAGTATTAAACTTTTTTTTTAATTGATTAATATTTAGAGGGAGTTTTTCAAAATTGACATTTAAGAATTGATATTTTAAAAAATAACATAAGTTTTAAACAATTTCAAATATTATATTTCTTGCACTGAGTTCTACTCTAATTTCCGACTGAGATTAGAAGAAAGAAATGTCATTTTAAAAATATTTTTATTTTTAAAAATACTAATAAGAAACGGCAGATATACAAGGTTTTATGTAATATTAGTTCCTTATCACATGACACGCACGTGAGTAATTTAAGTGGCGATCATCCAATTAAGGATGGAGTGACGAGTTCGTAGGACCGTGAAAACGCATACCAAACTCGGTGTAACATTCATTAAGTATAAGAAGCTCTGCAGCTACGCCAAATGTACCGACCCCTTACTTCAGAGAAGCGTAGGTGCACGACCTCCTACAAAGTGAATATCTACACCCAATCAAGAGACAACACGTGGACCAATCCGTGCATGACACGTGGGTTGATGACATCTCCAATTTACACTCCTATAAATAGGAGAAGAGAAATGGGAAAAAGGTAACTAATATTTATCCCAAATTAACATAGCACACTAGCTCCGCTCTGCTTTAACTTAAACATAAGAGGATGTTAGGTCGACACCACACCGGTGCTATTTTCTCTTTTGCGCATGTGACCGCCTACACAGCTTAACAATTACACAAGTGTTGAGATATATGATTAAATTTACCTTGAACCATTGGCTTAAGCTTTTGGGTCAATCGGTTATTTAACATATTCAATATGGTAATGTTGACATATATGATTAAATTTACCTTGAACCATTGGCTTAAGCTTTTGGTTCAATTGGTGATTTAACATATTTAATATGGTATCAGAGCAGGAGGTCCTGAGATCAAACCTCCATTATGTCATTTGCAAGGGGGAGTGTTGAGATATATGATTAAATTTATCTTGAACCATTGGCTTAACAATCGGTTATTTAACATATTCAATAACAAGTCACCACCTACGCACGTTACCACCTTCCACTCTTTTAAACTTATTGTTCGTTGCACACGTGAAAGCAAGAGCTATGTTGACGTGGAGCACGTCTGCCCGGTCAACTTATTACTGTTTTAACACAATAACATTACCTATAGCTATAAAAAGGAGCAGAGTCACCCTTTGGGAAGGTACTCAATATTTAAAAAAAAATAATATTGCAAACATAAGTTTTTTAAGGTTATATATATATATATTTCAAATAGCATATTTGTACGTACTAATCGTTAAACTGTTTAAATATTTTTAAATTTGAACAAATAATTTTTTATTGATATATTTTTATATTTTTCATGATTATTTTTAAATGAATTTATTAGTATTAAACTTTTTTTTCATATCTGTACATACAAATCATTAAAGTGTTCGAATATTTTTAAAATTAACCAAATAATTTTTGATTGAAATATTTCATTATTATTTTCAATGAATTTATTAGTATTAAACTTTTTTTTTAATTGATTAATATTTAGAGGGAGTTTTTCAAAATTGACATTTAAGAATTGATATTTTAAAAAATAACATAAGTTTTAAAAAATTTCAATATTATATTTCTTGCACTGAGTTCTACTCTTATTTCTGACTGAGATTAGAAGAAAGAAATGTCATTTTTAAAATATTTTTATTTTTAAAAATACTAATAAGAAATGGCAGATATACAAGGTTTTATGTAATATTAGTTCTTTATCACATGAGACGCACGTGAGAATTTTTTAAATATAATTTGATTAATGTAAATAAAGGGAGCATTTGCAAATCTAGCAATTTTTCAAGCAATATTTGTAAAAATAAAAGCTCAAAAAAATATTTGCAAATATAGCAAATTTTGATCAGGTTTATCAATGATAAACATTGAATTACATATTTTTACACTATGTTTATCACTGATAAACATGATAAAAATTGCTATATTTGCAAATACTTTTTTGAGTTGATATTTTTATAAATATTGCATAAAAATTTGCCACCCAATGAAATTTCTCTAAATAATGCGTATATGTCATAAGATAAAGTAACATATATTTAAATATAGATTAATCAATGATATTATCTTTTGAGTACCATCTGTAAATTTACGATTTGATAGAGCACAAATGGTCTAAAGTTGTATGCTAATGGTATGCTTCATAAGTTATTAAATAAACCTATTTTTATTGAATATTTTATAATAAATTTTTATATACTGTGAATCATACTATATAATTATACAAAGTTAAAAATTTAAACACGGTTAAATTATTAGTATGTAAATTATAACTAACTTAGAATTTCTTAGAATTTATTTCTTTTATCAATGACTTCAAAAGACACCTTAGGATGATATTGTAAAATGAAAAAAAAAGCTCACTCCAAGTACGGGTCTAACAAGTAACATGCACCGATGAACACAAACGAATCTCGGTGTCACTCAAAGTTTTCCAACCATTGTTAAGGCGTCAATGGCAATCATTTGTCATTGACGAGTGCTTTTCAAATAGTCTTTGAGATGAACATAATTATTCTTATTTTCAGATGAGCAAAAAACCTAACAAAAAAGGGAAAATAACAATTCATTAAAAAAAAAAAAACTTTCTCTATTGCCTTTAGCTCTTGCAACCACAAATTATATCAAGGGTGTGTTTAAGAATGCTTTTGGCTTATTTTTAAATGAGAAAAATATTCGAGCTGGGATCAATTTTAGGCAAGAAATTGATATTCTTGCCTGCCGCTGCGGCGGTGCTTCTACATATGGTTTTTGGCTTTTCCAAGCGAAAAACCCGAGGGGGGGCGCCGCAGCGCCTTGAAGCAATGATTCTCGCCCAACGAGTGCACCGCCGCGGCGGTGGCTTCCGAATTTTGGATTTTCCATTTTTGCATAGTATTTTTTCCTTGTATATTCATATTACTTATTGACCTAATTCTTTGTATAAATATGGGTCTTTGGCCATGAAATTGAATGAGAAAAACGTTCATACAAATTTTATCATGGTATCAGAGCAGGTTAATCAATGACCTCGCAAGAAGAAATACAAAAGCAGAAGAAAATCGAATCTAACATGGGGACTATCAAACCTCCGTTAGATTCATCTTCTCCATACTATTTGCATCCTTCTGATGGACCACAAATCACAATCTGCCCAATTGTGTTGCGTGGTAAGAATTATAATGAATGGGTCCGATCGATGCGAAATAACTTTCGCGCAAAGAACAAATTGGGTTTCATTGATGGAACCATAAAGAAACCAGAGCCGGGATCTGCAGAAGAGAACTTATGGGTGATGGTGAATTCAACTCTTGTAGAGTGGATCCACAACACCTTGGATCCAGGGCTTAGATCTTATGTCCCTCAACCTGATGATGTGAAGGTTATGTGGGACGATATTCGAACGCGTTTCTCGATTGGAAACGAACCAAGGATTCACGAATTGAAAACACCCCTTAGTGGGTGTAAGCAGCGAGGCACAACGATAGTTGCCTACTATAATGAACTGAGGAAGATTTGGGATGAACTAGAAGGGTACACAATTGTACCAACTTGTACGTGTAAGGCGGCGGCAATCTTGGCTAAACAGAGGAAAAATGAAAAGGTACATGATTTCCTTGTGGGGTTAGATTCGGCCTTGTACGGTAATTCGGTATCGAATATTTTGATGATGGAGCCCTTGCCGAGTCTAAATGTCGTTTTTGGTAAGTTAGTCACAGAAGAAAGACATCATACAATTGCTCGTTCTCAAGAACCAAAACCAGATGCGATTGGGTTTGCTATGCAAGGAGCCTCGAATAAGGGAAAACCACAAACTCGTGGTGGAGATAAATCAAAAGCTAATCTATTTTGTTCTCATTGCTCTAAATTAGGACATGACAATACAACCTGTTTCCAGTTGCATGGGTATCCTGATTGGTGGCCTTCTAATGGAGGGCAAGGACGAGGAGGAGGACGATCCGGTAGAGGCAGAGGAAGAGGTGGTAGTGGTCGTGGGCATGTGGCGAATGCGGCCATCACAACAAATTGTGAGAAACAAACACCTATTACGGCTACTGATCGAAGCGGGTTACATGGCCTTTCTGATGATCAATGGGCTACATTGGTGAATATGTTGAATTCGAAAGGTCAATCCTCTACCACTGAGAAATTGAATGGTAAGTCTGTTGATGCAGATTTGTGGATCATCGATACTGGATGTTCCATTCATATGACTGGTAATGCTCACTTGTTTTATAATTTGGTTGATATTTCTCCTATCTCGGTTGGTTTTCCTAATAGAAAGCAGAATTTTGCACGAAAACGGGGATCAGTTACTTTGAGCAGAAATATGAAGTTAGATCGTGTGCTATACATTCCAGATTTAACTTGCAATCTTTTATCCGTCTCTCAACTGCTTAATGATAATTGCTATGCTATTACGTTTACTGACAAGCTTTGTGTTATTCAGGACCGAGGTTCGAGGATTATGATTGGAGCGGGTGATCAATGTGATGGGGTTTATTGGTTTTGTCCGCTTCAACATCAACAAGTGAATCAGGCAGTTGTGACAGTTAATAGTGAATTGTGGCATCGTTGTCTTGGCCATCCCTCAAGAAGTGTTGAATCTTCTTTATCTAGTTTATTTTATTCTTCTAGCAGTATTAAGAAAAACACTAGTTTGCATCAATCTTGTGATATTTGTCTTCGTGCGAAACAAACGAGAAGTGTATTTCCTTTGAGCTTTAATAAATCAGTTGCTATTTTTGATTTGATACACTGTGATATTTGGGGACCATATAATATCGCTTCTAGTTGTGGGGCACATTACTTTCTTACTATTGTAGATGATTGCTCCCGAAGCGGTTTGGGTTTTTCTTATGATTGTCCAAATCTGAAGTTCCACAACTATTGCGAGATTTCTGTAAAATGGTGCAAACTCAGTTTAATACAACTGTGAAAGTTATTAGAAGTGATAATGGTAGAGAGTTTACCTCCCTCCATCGATTTTATGGGGACCATGAAATTCTTAACCAGACTTCTTGTGTTGACACACCCCAACAAAATGGGAGAGTGGAAAGAAAACATAGGCATATTCTTAATGTTGCTCGGGCTCTTCTCTTCCAAGCTAACCTTCCTACCTCTTTTTGGGGTGAAAGTGTCTTAAATCTTTGTGTATCTTATTAATCGAACCCCTACTCCTATTCTTCACAACAAGACACCATATGAAATTTTATTTAATAACTCCCCGTCTTATACCCACTTGCGTGTCTTTGGTTGTCTTTGTTTTATGAAGAATCAACCTCGTATTAAAGATAAGTTTGGTTCTCGATCTCGAAAATGTATTTTTGTGGGATATCCGTTTGGGAAGAAAGGGTGGAGAGTTTATGATCTTGAAACTCATGAATTCTTTGTTTCACGCGATGTAACCTTTTGTGAGCAAAGTTTTCCCTTCCTAGATAATGCTTCCTCTCCCGACATAGGCCTTTCATCTTCCTCACATAATAACCCTGGTTATGATGATCCTGTTCAAGAAGAAACCCTTGTTAGTAGTGAGACTTTACCATCTACTTTGCCAGATGATGACGGTTTATCGGTGCCTCCTATTGATACCTCTAATGTTGTTGGTGACGTGCCTACTGATTCTTCTTCTTCGAATGTACCTACTGATGCTTCCCCGGATGCCATTCCAACTGGAAGAGTACATCGGATTAAGAAGAGTTCAACGAGGCTCACAGATTATGTTACCAATACCGTTCGTACTATAAACCCCGTCACATCACCTTCTTACGCTTCATCATCATCCTCAGGTACTCGTTTTCCTATTGCTTGTTATATAAATTGTGATAGATTTTCGCACAAACATTCTTGTTTCTTGGCTGCCATTACTACAGGAAAAGAACCAACCTCTTTTCACGAGGCAGTTCAGGATGCCGATTGGCGTCAAGCAATGAAAGAGGAGATTGATGCCCTTGAACGTAACGGGACATGGACCTTGGAAGATCTCCCACCCAGGAAACGTGCTATTGGTTGCAAATGGGTGTATAAGATCAAATATAAGTCTGATGGATCTGTCGAAAGATTGAAAGGTCGTCTTGTGGTTCATGGAAATCGTCAAATTGAAGGTATCGATTTCAATGAAACTTTTGCACCCGTTGCCAAAATGGTTACTGTTCGGACATTCCTTTCTGTTGCTATTTCTAGGAAGTGGGAGTTGCATCAGATGGATGTTCACAATGCGTTTCTGCATGGTGATCTTGATGAAGAGGTATATATGAAATTGCCTCCGGGTTTTGTCTCTTATGCTACTGGTAAAGTTTGTCGTCTTCGTAAGTCCTTATATGGACTTCGACAGGCTCCTCGCAATTGGTTTGCTAAATTATCTTCCGTATTGAAAGATATAGGTTTTGTTCAGTCTTACCCGGATTACTCTCTATTCAGCTACTCGAGAAATTCGGTTTCTTTGCATGTGCTTGTGTATGTTGATGATCTGATTATTACAGGCAGTTCTTCTAAGGCCATTGCTTCTTTCAAGAGGCAACTCAGTGACAAATTTCATATGAAGGACTTGGGTGCATTGAAATATTTTCTTGGTATTGAAGTAGCTCGTGGAACCGATGGACTTTATTTATCTCAACGCAAGTATGCTCTTGATATTATTGGAGAGGCTGGTTTACTTGGAGCCAAACCTGGTTCTACTCCTATTGAACAAAACCACCGACTTGCTCTTATCAATGGCAAATCTCTTGATGATCCTGAGAAATATAGACGTCTAGTTGGCCGTCTTATTTATTTGACTATTACTCGTCCGGAGCTTAGTTATTCGGTTCATATCTTGGCCCAATTTATGGGAAATCCTCGTCTTGAACATTGGGATGTGTGTTTGCGCGTTTTGCGTTATTTGAAGGGATGTCCTGGTCAAGGTATTCTTCTATGCGGTGAATGTGATTTTCAATTAACTGCTTATTGTGATAGTGACTGGGCTAGTTGCCCCTTATCTCGGCGTTCTTTGACTGGCTAGTATATCCTTTTGGGTTCTTCCCCGATTGCTTGGAAGACTAAGAAACAGGTTACTGTGTCTCGTTCCTCTACTGAAGCGGAGTATCGATCTATGGCTTCTACGATCTGTGAGTTAAAATGGCTTAAGTCATTGTTATCATGTTTTGGTATCACTCACTCGCAACCTATTCAGCTTTATTGTGATAGTCAGTCAGCTTTACATATTGCTGCTAATCCGGTTTTTCATGAACGAACAAAGCATATTGAGATGGATTGCCACTTTGTTCGTGATGCTCTTTCTGCTGGTTTGGTTCGCGCGGCACATCTTTGAACTGATCTTCAACTTGCCGACATTCTCACTAAGGCTCTCGGAAAAGCTCAGTTTCAGTTCCTTCTTGGCAAGTTGGGCATTTGTGATCTACATGCTCCAACTTGAGGGGGCGTATTCAAGTTGGGATCAATTTTAGGCAAGAAATTGATATTCATGCCTGCCGCCGCGGCGGTACTTTTACATATGGTTTTTGGCTTTTCCAAGCCAAAAACCCGAGGGTGGGCGCCGCGGCGCCCTGAAGTGATGATTCTCGCCCAACGAGTCCACCGCCGCGGCGCCCTGAAGTGATGATTCTCGCCCAACGAGTCCACCGCCGCGGCGATGGCTTCCGAATTTTGGATTTTCCATATTTTGCATAGTATTTTTTCCTTGTATATGCATATTACTTATTGACCTAATTCTTTGTATAAATATGGATCTTTGGCCATGAAATTGAATGAGAAAAACGTTCATACAAATTTTATCAAAAAAACATTTTTTATATACAATATATATGTTTCGCTACATCTTATAAGTACTTTTTGTAAAAGTCAACACCTCAAAGTGCTTTTTGAAAAAGTAAGTATTAGATACTTTTTAAAATGTTTTTTTATTTTAAAAACTCATCCCAGGCCACCGGTATTGCTTTCCTAGGTCCTTATATATATCTCTGTACTACTTAGGTGTACAGAAAAGATAGATCTGTCAGCCTCCTCCAACAACTCTTTATTAAATGTCGATCCTAAAGGCACATAAAACCTGCTACGATACATCAAATCACTATCAGTAGAAAAGTGAAGTGACTATGCATATTAGACTCTCTGCCTCTCGAAAACTTTCTGCTAGACCCCTAATAAACTCAAAATTTCAAACCAAAGACCCCTAAGAAACTCACCCAAAATCGTGAGCCATTGGGTGGGTGATTTTCTCCTTAGAATTTTGTGGTTTTCTTTAAAAATAGATATGTAAAAAAAACGTACATTAATTATAATAGGTAGGAACCATTTACTACATGGATCGACTTTATTATATCGTGCCAAATTTTTGTACTACGATTTGGACAATCTGGCAGATAAAAGGAACAACTCAACACCCACGAGACAATGACAAATTTTTTTATCAATTATTATCTAACTCACTAAAAGATTCTAGATAAAAAAAAAATTATTAAATAATTAAGAAGTAATAGGAGTGTCATATATATTTTAT
Organism: Gynostemma pentaphyllum; assembly: GCA_028015215.1. NCBI lineage: Eukaryota > Viridiplantae > Streptophyta > Magnoliopsida > Cucurbitales > Cucurbitaceae > Gynostemma > Gynostemma pentaphyllum. The sequence continues at coordinate 66,679,191 of CM051355.1, read as the reverse complement.
TAACCATTATCGGTGAATTGTCATAAGAGTAAAGCAATCACGTGTCAAGTATACAAAAAGACACGTGAAATAATCGAATTCTTTTAGAATGGGTTTAACCTTAGTCATTTGAACATGCCACACATGACGGACTCGAACTCCACCACTAGTGGAGAATGAGCGTGTCCCTAGTTATCTCTATTGTCAAAGAACTCGAATGGTGATCATCCAATTAAGGATGGAGTGACGATGTCGTAGGACCGTGAAAACGCATACCAAACTCGGTGTAACATTCATTAAGGTATGAGAAGCTCTGCAGCTGCGCCAAATGTACCGACCCCTTACTTCAGAGAAGCGTAGGTGCACGACCTCCTACACATGGACCAATCCGTGCGTGACACGTGGGTTGATGACATCTCCAATTTAAACTCCTATAAATAGGATAAGAGAAATGGGAAAAAGGTAACTAATATTTATCCCAAATTAACATAGCACACTAACTCCGCTCTGCTTTAACTTAAACATAAGAGGATGTTAGGCCGGCACCACACCGGTGCTATTTTCTCTTTTGCGCAGGTGACCGCCTACACAGCTTAACAATTACACAAGTGTTGAGATATATGATTAAATTTACCTTGAACCATTGGCTTAAGCTTTTGGGTCAATCGGTTATTTAACATATTCAATATGGTAATGTTGACATATATGATTAAATTTACCTTGAACCATTGCTTAAGCTTTTGGTTCAATTGGTGATTTAACATATTTAATATGGTATTAGAGCAGGAGGTCCTGGGATCAAACCTCCATTATGTCATTTGCTCTAATTTCCTCTCCATTTAAATATTATTCCACATGTTTGGGTCTTGTGCAAATATTCAACCCCACATGTGAGGGGGAGTGTTGAGATATATGATTAAATTTATCTTGAACCATTGGCTTAACAATCGGTTATTTAACATATTCAATAACAAGTCACCACCTACGCACGTTACCACCTTCCACTCTTTTAAATTTATTGTTCGTTGCACACGTGAAAGCAAGAGCTATGTTGACGTGGAACACGTCAGCCCGGTCAACTTATTACTGTTTTAACGCAATAATATTACCTATAGCTATAAAAAGGAGCAGAGTCACCCTTTGGGAAGGTACTCAATATTTTAAAAAAAAAATATTGCAAAAATAAGTTTTTTAAGGTTATATATATATATATATATATATATATATATATATATATATATATATTTCAAATAGCATATTTGTACGTACTAATCGTTAAAGTGTTTAAATATTTTTAAATTTGAACAAATAATTTTTTATTAAAATATTTTTATATTTTTCATGATTATTTTTAAATGAATTTATTAGTATTAAACTTTTTTTTAATTGAGTAATATTTTAGAGGGAGTTTTTCAAAAATGACATTTTAAGAATTGATATTTTAAAAAATAACAAAAGTTATAAAAAATTTCAAATATAATATTTCTTGTATTGAGTTCTACTCTTATTTCTTACTGAGATTAGAAGAAAGAAATGTCAATTTTAAAATATTTTTATTTTTAAAAATACTAATATATTTTGTTGATTTTTTTTTATTTTAAAAATATTCTAACATTTCACTTATTAGTAGGCAGATATACAAGGTTTTATATAATATTTGTTCTTTATCACGCGTGCGATGCACGGGTGAGTTTTTTAAAATATAATTTAATTAATATTAATAAAGCATATACGTCATAAGATAAAGTAACATATATTTAAATATAGATTAATTGATGATATTATCTTCTGAGTAGTTTCTATACATTTAAGATTTGACGGAGTGTTTGGGAATGCTTTAAGCTTATTTATAAACAAGCAAAAGCACTTTTTATATACAATATTCATGTTTGGCTACATCTTATAAGTACTTTTTGTAAAAGTCGAACGCATCTCAAAGTGTTTTTTTGGAAAAGTAAGTATTAGATATTTTATAAAATGTTTTTGATTTTTTAAACTTTGTATTTCTAACTTCTCTCTACACATTTGATCTCTCTACGTACTTTCTCTCTCTAACTTCTCTCTACATTACACTTTATCTCTCTCTATTCTCACATATTTTCTCTCTTATAACTTATTTTTCCACACTCTCTCAAACTACTACTTATAAACTCTTTGTTTCTCTAATTTATTTCTATATATTTTCATTTCTACACACAGTTTCTCTAAAATGAATTCTAAATATGATTAAAAAGCACTTTTCAAATATTAGAACCAAACAATAAAATAATACAACACTAAGCCCCGTTTGGGATAGCTTTTAAAAGTGTTATTTTTATTGGTTTTCAAAAACGCTTTCTTTATTCAAAATTCTTTTAAACACTTCCAAAAGCTATCCGAAGCACTTTTTTTATCACGGTACTTATAATAAAAGTATTTTAACATTCCCAAATTAGCCCTAAATGGAACTTGAAATTTATATACCCTTTTATCTCAATGATGTTAGGAGATACCAAACAAATTTAAATTTATTTTATTGAATATTTTATAATAAATTTGTATCTACTGTAAATCATATTATATAATTATACAAAGTGAAAAATTAAAAAACAGTTGAACTATTAGTATGTAAATTATAACTAATTTAGAATTCATTTCTTTATCACTGATTTCAAAAGACACCTTAGGATGATATTGTAAAATGAGTTATATTATTAATTCAATTTTAGTTTTAAAAAAAAATAAAAATAAAAACTTGACTCAGTTTTGTATTTATATTTTTTTAATTATATTTTAAGTACAACAATCTTTAGACTATATAAGAATTAACAAATTTGTCTTTTTATTTCCCCCTTTTTAACCTTGGTTCTAATCTTTAATTTATTATTGATTGTTTCTAAATAAGAACGATAAAAATTTAAAAAGAAAAAAAATACAATAAGAAAGAAAAAGTGAAGCATAATAGAAATCAAACCAAACAAACTAAATGACCCCATGATGATTCCATCTTCGATATGTAGACTTGGTAGTGAACAAATTTAATATTTAGGAGCAAACTCCACTATTTGATTCATTAATTTTATTAGCCTTTTTCTTTGAAGATGATGGACGTGTATTTTTCTTGTTCTATAAGAACACTTCTTGATAAAGAAAAATTTAAAAAAGAAGAAAAAAAATGAAAAAAAGCTCACTCCAAGAATGGGTCCGACATGCACCGATGAACACAAACAAATCTCGGAGTAAGTGTTATTCGAAGTTTTCCAACCATTGTTTAGGCGTCAATGGCAACCATTGGTCTAGTGCTTCTTTTGTAAATATGGATGATGAGTGCTTTTGAAATAGTCTTTGAGATGAACATAATTATTCTTATGTTTAGATGAGCAAAGAACCTAACAAAAAAGGGAAAACAACAACTCATTAAAAAAAAAAAACTTTCTCTAATGCCTTTAGCTCTAGCAACCACAAATTATATCAAGGGTGTTTTTGGGAATGCTTTTGGCTTATTTTTAAATGAGAAAAAACATTTTTTATATACAATATTTATGTTTTGCTACATCTTATAAGTACTTTTTGTAAAAGTCGAAAGCACCTTAAAGTTCTTTATGAAAAAGTAAGTATTAGATACTTTTTAAAATATTTTTTATTTAAAAAATTCATCCCAGGCCACTAGTAATGCTGTCTCAGGTCCCTATATATCTTTGTACTATTTGAGTGTATAGAAAAGATAGATCTGTGAGCCCCTCCAACAAATCTTTTTTGAATGTCATTCCTAAAGGCACACAAAACCTCCTATGATACATCAAAGCACTATAAGTGAAAAAGTGAAGTAATTGGGCATATTAGACTCTGCCTCTCGAAAACTTTCCGCTAGACCCCTTAGAAACTCAAAATTTCAAACCAAAGACCCCTTGAAATCTAACCCAAAGTCGTCAGCCATTGGGTGATTTTCTCCTTGGAATTTTGTGGTTTTCTTTGAAAATATGTGTAAAAAAAATATTATAAAAGGTAGGGACCATTTACTATTTATCATGTGCCGAAACAAAGATTGATTGGATTGGATCTCCTGGGTCGATTTTATTATGTCGTGCCAAATTTTTGTACTACTATTTGGACAATGTGGCAGATGAAATGAACAACTCAACGCCCACGAGACAATGACAAAAAATTGTAACAATTATTATCTAACTCACTCAAAGATACTAAATTTAAAAAAAAAATTAAATAATTAAGAAGTAATAGGAGTGGCATATATATTTTATTAAGTGTTATCGGTGAATTTTCATTAGAGTAAAATAACCACGTGTCAAGTATACAAAAAGACACGTGAAATAATCGAACTCCTTCGGGAATGCGTGTAACCTTAGTCATTTGAACATGCCACGCAAGACGGACTTGACCTCCACCACTAGTGAGGAATAAGCGTGTTCCTAGTTATCTCAATTGTCAAAGACCACGAGTTGCGACCATCCAATTAAGGATGGAGTGACGAGTTCGTAGGACCGTAAAAACGCATACCCATCTCACTGTAACATTCATTAAGTATGAGAATCTCTGTAGCTACGCCAAATGAAACGACCACTTACCTGAGAGAAGCGTAGGTGCACGACCTCATACAAAGTGCACGCCCACACCCAATCAAGAGACAACACGTGGACCAATCCGTGCATGACACGTGGCTTGATGACATCACCTATTTATACTTCTATAAATAGGAGAAGAGAAATGGGCAAAAGGTAACTAATATTTATTTGATATTAACTTGGCACACTAGCTCTGCTCTATTTTAACTTTAGCATCAGAGGATGTTAGGCTGACACCACACCGGTGCTATTTTCTCTTTTGCACAGGTGACCGCCTACGCAGCTACACACCTACGCAGCTTAACAATAGCACAAGTCACCCACACAGGTTACCACCTCCCGCTCTTCTGAATTTATTGTTTGTTGCACACATGGAAGCAAGAGCTGCGTTAACGTGGAGCACGTCAGCATGGTTAACTCATTACTGTTTTAACGCAAACAAAATTACCTATAGCTATAAAAAGGGGCCGAGTCACCCTTTAGGAAAGCCGTCAATATTTAAAATAAAATAAAATAAAAAATAAAAAATAATTTTTTAAGGTTATATATATATATGTAAAATAGCATATTTGTACATACTAATCGTTAAAGTGTTCGAATATTTTTAAAATTAACCAAATAATTTTTGATTGAAATATTACATTATTATTTTCAATGAATTTATTAGTATTAAACTTTTTTTTAATTGATTAATATTTAGAGGGAGTTTTTCAAAATTGACATTTAAGAATTGATATTTTAAAAAATAACATAAGTTTTAAACAATTTCAAATATTATATTTCTTGCACTGAGTTCTACTCTAATTTCCGACTGAGATTAGAAGAAAGAAATGTCATTTTAAAAATATTTTTATTTTTAAAAATACTAATAAGAAACGGCAGATATACAAGGTTTTATGTAATATTAGTTCTTTATCACATGAGACGCACGTGAGTAATTTGATTAATGTAAATAAAGGGGGCATTTGCAAATATTGCAATTTTTCAAGCAATATTTGTAAAAATAAAAGCTCAAAAAATATTTGCAAATATAGCAAATTTTGATCAGGTTTATCAATGATAAACATTGAATTACATATTTTTACACTATGTTTATCACTGATAAACATGATAAAAATTGCTATATTTGCAAATACTTTTTTGAGTTGATATTTTTATAAATATTGCATAAAAAATTTCCACCCAATGAAATTTCCCTAAATAAAGCATATACGTCATAAGATAAAGTAACATATATTTAAATATAGATTAATCAATGATATTATCTTCCGAGTACCATCTGTAAATTTACGATTTGATAGAGCACAAATGGTCTAAAGTTGTATGCTAATGGTATGCTTCATAAGTTATTAAATAAACCTATTTTTATTGAATATTTTGTTGGGAAAAACACCTTTCCCACATTCACCGCTAGGAATAAAAGAAAGATAACCGAGAAAAATAAGGAAACAAACGCAATCAAAACGACACAAGGATTTATACTGGTTCACCCCAATTGGCTACGTCCAGTTGCTACCGCTGCGGATTTCACTATGATGAATCAAGAGTTACAGTGAAAAATATCCAATACACTAAACCGTGTATTACGCTCAAAAACCCTTAAGAAAGTAAACCCTTTCTTTTACAATATTTCTCACACTCTCATCAAAGCCCTCCCCGAACTCAATACAAATACACTCACAGTATTTTTGGGATGCATTTGCCAACAAAGATTACCTCTATTTATAATACAAATAGGCTTGGTCACCAAGTTTAATCTAACGGACATCATTCATCCTTGCCCACCAAGCAAATCCAATGGCCACAAACAATACTTGGTCACCAAGTAAACTTGTTGAGCAAGTTTAGGGTTTTATCCATCATTTTCATATACTTGCCAAATCCCAACAAATTCCACCTTGGCAAGATAGATGAAGAATCCATAGCTTCTGCTACCATCATTGTCTTCACCGACAATCATAGTTCTCAAACTAGAGAGCTATCCTACTCCACCATATAAGTAGACCACTTGAAATATCACCTTTCAAGATTTTCCTTTTTCGGCACATGTCGATAAACCTTGCTGAAATTATGGTGCAACTTCCACCTACTTGGCTTCCCCGGAAGTTCTTCAGCCATCGACATCATTCCACCACACGCCTTGCATAACTGCCAAGTCAATGCTCGTGTGCATCCGCTAACAACACATCATCTATCATGGTAAAGCGGTCATACCATGAGGATGAATTTCTTCTCTCTTCAAACGAAGTCTTCGTCTCCCTGAACAAGAGAGACAATGTTAGCTTCCAACCCAGAGCCCTTTGCCGAACCTGCTCTGTTTGGACAATCTCTTCTCAGGTGACCACCACAGAAACCACTGTCATTTGATTTCACTGAATCACCATCACCGCTTGACTGATTGGGAGTACCACCGCTCGGTCTTCCTTTCAAAGCCTTGTGTAACCCAGATTGTATCAATACATCCTTGACTTGCACTTGCCACAAGCCAAAATTGATCATTCCATCAAATTTCTCCACATCAAACTTCACAGGACTCGTAAAGTTTGACATACTTGCTTCTCACTCCTAGCTTGAATCAGCGAACAGTTCCAAGAAATCTTTTTCTGATGTGGAAGATCAGACAAAGCTGCAACCACAGAGCATACGAAGAATTTCAAGAAACTACACCTAAAGCTCTGATACCAGTTGTTGGGAAAAACACCCTTCCCACATTCACCGCTAGGAATAAAAGAAAGATAACCGAGAAAAATAAGGAAACAAACGCAATCAAAACGACACAAGGATTTATACTGGTTCACCCCAATTGGCTATGTCCAGTTGCTACCGCTGCGGATTTCACTATGATGAATCAAGAGTTACAGTGAAAAATATCCAATACACTAAACCGTGTATTACGCTCAAAAACCCTTAAGAAAGTAAACCCTTTCTTTTACAATATTTCTCACACTCTCATCAAAGCCCTCCCCGAACCCAATACAAATACACTCACAGTATTTTTGGGATGCATTTGCCAACAAAGATTACTTCTATTTATAATACAAATAGCCTTGGTCACCAAGTTTAATCTAACGGACATCATTCATCCTTGCCCACCAAGCGAATCCAATGGCCACAATCAAGACTTGGTCACCAAGTAAACTTGTTGAGCAAGTTTAGGGTTTTATCCATCATTTTCATATACTTGCCAAATCCCAACAAATTCCACCTTGGCAAGATAGATGAAGAATCCATAGCTTCTGCTACCATCATTGTCTTCACCGACAATCATAGTTCTCAAACTAGAGAGCTATCCTACTCCACCATATAAGTAGACCACTTGAAATATCACCTTTCAAGATTTTCCTTTTTCGGCACATGTCGATAAACCTTGCTGAAATTATGGTGCAACTTCCACCTACTTGGCTTCCCCGGAAGTTCTTCAGCCATCGACACCATTCCACCACACGCCTTGCATAACTGCCAAGTCAATGCTCGTGTGCATCCGCTAACAACACATCCTCTATCATGGTAAGCGGTCATACCATGAGGATGAATTTCTTCTCTCTTCAAACGAAGTCTTCGTCTCCCTGAACAAGAGAGACAATGTTAGCTTCCAACCCAGAGCCCTTTGCCGAACCTGCTCTATTTGGACAATCTCTTCTCAGGTGACCACCAAAGAAACCATTGTCATCTGATTTCACTGAATCACCATCACCGCTTGACTGATTGGGAGTACCACCGCTCGGTCTTCCTTTCAAAGCCTTGTGTAACCCAGATTGTATCAATACATCCTTGACTTGCACTTGCCACAAGCCAAAATTGATCATTCCATCAAATTTCTCCACATCAAACTTCACCGGACTCATAAAGTTTGACATACTTGCTTCTCACTCCTAGCTTGAATCAGCGGACAGTTCCAAGAAATCTTTTTCTGATGTGGAAGATCAGACAAAGCTGCAACCACAGAGCATACGAAAAATTTCAAGAAACTACACCTAAAGCTCTGATACTAGTTGTTGGGAAAAACACCCTTCCCACATTCATCGCTAGGAATAAAAGAAAGATAACCGAGAAAAATAAGGAAACAAACGCAATCAAAACGACACAAGGATTTATACTGGTTCACCCCAATTGGCTACGTCCAGTTGCTACCGCTGCGGATTTCACTATGATGAATCAAGAGTTACAGTGAAAAATATCCAATACACTAAACCGTGTATTACGCTCAAAAACCCTTAAGAAAGTAAACCCTTTCTTTTACAATATTTCTCACACTCTCATCAAAGCCCTCCCCGAACTCAATACAAATACACTCACAGTATTTTTGGGATGCATTTGCCAACAAAGATTACTTCTATTTATAATACAAATAGCCTTGGTCACCAAGTTTAATCTAACGGACATCATTCATCCTTGCCCACCAAGCGAATCCAATGGCCACAATCAAGACTTGGTCACCAAGTAAACTTGTTGAGCAAGTTTAGGGTTTTATCCATCATTTTCATATACTTGCCAAATCCCAACAAATTCCACCTTGGCAAGATAGATGAAGAATCCATAGCTTCTGCTACCATCATTGTCTTCACCGACAATCATAGTTCTCAAACTAGAGAGCTATCCTACTCCACCATATAAGTAGACCACTTGAAATATCACCTTTCAAGATTTTCCTTTTTCGGCACATGTCGATAAACCTTGCTGAAATTATGGTGCAACTTCCACCTACTTGGCTTCCCCGGAAGTTCTTCAGCCATCGACATCATTCCACCACACGCCTTGCATAACTGCCAAGTCAATGCTCGTGTGCATCCGCTAACAACACATCATCTATCATGGTAAAGCGGTCATACCATGAGGATGAATTTCTTCTCTCTTCAAACGAAGTCTTCGTCTCCCTGAACAAGAGAGACAATGTTAGCTTCCAACCCAGAGCCCTTTGCCGAACCTGCTCTGTTTGGACAATCTCTTCTCAGGTGACCACCACAGAAACCACTGTCATTTGATTTCACTGAATCACCATCACCGCTTGACTGATTGGGAGTACCACCGCTCGGTCTTCCTTTCAAAGCCTTGTGTAACCCAGATTGTATCAATACATCCTTGACTTGCACTTGCCACAAGCCAAAATTGATCATTCCATCAAATTTCTCCACATCAAACTTCACCGGACTCATAAAGTTTGACATACTTGCTTCTCACTCCTAGCTTGAATCAGCGGACAGTTCCAAGAAATCTTTTTCTGAGGTGGAAGATCAGACAAAGCTGCAACCACAGAGCATACGAAAAATTTCAAGAAACTACACCTAAAGCTCTGATACTAGTTGTTGGGAAAAACACCCTTCCCACATTCATCGCTAGGAATAAAAGAAAGATAACCGAGAAAAATAAGGAAACAAACGCAATCAAAACGACACAAGGATTTATACTGGTTCACCCCAATTGGCTACGTCCAGTTGCTACCGCTGCGGATTTCACTATGATGAATCAAGAGTTACAGTGAAAAATATCCAATACACTAAACCGTGTATTACGCTCAAAAGCCCTCAAGAAAGTAAACCCTTTCTTTTACAATATTTCTCACACTCTCATCAAAGCCCTCCCCGAACCCAATACAAATACACTCACAGTATTTTTGGGATGCATTTGCCAACAAAGATTACTTCTATTTATAATACAAATAGCCTTGGTCACCAAGTTTAATCTAACGGACATCATTCATCCTTGCCCACCAAGCGAATCCAATGGCCACAATCAAGACTTGGTCACCAAGTAAACTTGTTGAGCAAGTTTAGGGTTTTATCCATCATTTTCATATACTTGCCAAATCCCAACATATTTTATAATAAATTTTTATCTACTGTGAATCATACTATATAATTATACAAAGTTAAAAATTTAAAAACGGTTAAACTATTAGTAGGTAAATTATAACTAACTTAGAATTTATTTCTTTTATCAATGACTTCAAAAGACACCTTAGGATGATATTGTAAAATGAAAAAAAAGCTCACTCCAAGTACGGGTCTAACATGCACCGATGAACACAAACGAATCTCGGTGTCACTCAAAGTTTTCCAACCATTGTTAAGGCGTCAATGGCAACCATTTGTCATTGACGAGTGCTTTTAAAATAGTCTTTGAGATGAACATAATTATTCTTATTTTCAGATGAGCAAAAAACCTAACAAAAAAGGGAAAATAACAACTCATTAAAAAAAAAAAAAACTTTCTCTAATGCCTTTAGCTCTTGCAACCACAAATTATATCAAGGGTGTGTTTAAGAATGCTTTTGGCTTATTTTTAAATGAGAAAAAACATTTTTTATATACAATATATATGTTTCGCTACATCTTATAAGTACTTTTTGTAAAAGTCAACACCTCAAAGTGCTTTTTGAAAAAGTAAGTATTAGATACTTTTTAAAATGTTTTTTTATTTTAAAAATTCATCCCAGGCCACCGGTACTGCTTTCCTAGGTCCTTATATATATCTCTGTACTACTTAGGTGTACAGAAAAGATAGATTTGTCAGCTTTCTCCAACAACTCTTTATTAAATATCGATCCTAAAGGCACACAAAACCTGCTACGATACATCAAATCACTATCAGTGGAAAAGTGAAGTGACTATGCATATTAGACACTCTGCCTCTTGAAAACTTTCCACTAGACCCCTAATAAACTCAAAATTTCAAACCAAAGACCCCTAGGAAACTCACCCAAAATCGTGAGCCATTGGGTGATTTTCACCTTAGAATTTTGTGGTTTTCTTTAAAAATAGATATGTAAAAAAAACGTGCATTAATTATAATAGGTAGGGACCATTTACTACATGGATCGACTTTATTATATCGTGCCAAATTTTTGTACTACTATTTGGACAATCTGGCAGATAAAAGGAACAACTCAACACCCACGAGACAATGACAAATTTTTTTTATCAATTATTATCTAACTCACACAAAGATACTAGATAAAAAAAAATTATTAAATAATTAAGAAGTAATAATATCAATTTACACCCCTGAACTTATCATATTGTGTCAATTTAAACCCTAAACTTTCAATTGAATCAACTTACACCTTGAACTTTTTTAAGTGAATCAATTTAAGCCCACATAATACTAAAACTATAAAATTAATCAAAATTCAATTACCAAATCACGGAAAGATAAAAATAACAAAACGTCTATAAGCTCATCATAAAAACGCCCAACCTCAACTATGAAAAAACTCAAATCCTAGTTACCAATTTAAACGGTACAAAAATATTCAAACCCGACACCAAAACGGTCAAATTTTAACCATAAAAAATATTTAACATAAACTTAAAATTAATTTTCAAAAAATTAACTTTATTTTGATATAAAAACGCCTCTATCTAATTAAAAAATTTCAAAAATAATAGTAAGTTTATTAACAATGGGTGTAAATTGATTCATTTATTAAAGTTCAGGGTGTAAATTGATTCAATTGAAAGTTTAGGGTTTAAATTGACACACCATGTAAAGTTCAGGGGTGTAAATTGATTTTTTCCCTATATTTTATTAACTGTTATCGGTGAATTGTCATAAGAGTAAAACAATCACGTGTCAAGTATACAAAAAGACACGTGAAATAATCGAACTCTTTTAGAATGGGTTTAACCTTAGTCATTTGAACATGCCACACATGACGGATTCAACCTCCACCACTAGTGAGGAATGAGCGCGTGTCCCTAGTTATCTCTATTGTCAAAGAACTCAAGTGGCGATCATCCAATTAAGGATGGAGTGACGAGTTCGTAGGACCGTGAAAACGCATACCAAACTCGGTGTAACATTCATTAAGTATGAGAAGCTCTGCAGCTACGCCAAATGTACCGACCCCTTACTTCAGAGAAGCGTAGGTGCACGACCTCCTACAAAGTGCATATCTACACCCAATCAAGAGACAACACGTGGACCAATCCGTGCGTGACACGTGAGTTGATGACATCTCCAATTTAAACTCCTATAAATAGGAGAAGAGAAATGGGAAAAAGGTAACTAATATTTATCCCAAATTAACATAGCACACTAGCTCTGCTCTGCTTTAACTTAAACATAAGAGGATGTTAGGTCGACACCACACCTGTGCTATTTTCTCTTTTGCGCGGTGACCGCCTACACAGCTTAACAATTACACAAGTGTTGAGATATATGATTAAATTTACCTTGAACCATTGGCTTAAGCTTTTGGGTCAATCGGTTATTTAACATATTCAATATGGTAATGTTGAAATATATGATTAAATTTACCTTGAACCATTGGCTTAAGCTTTTGGTTCAATTAGTGATTTAACATATTTAATATGGTATCAGAGCAGGAGATCCTGGGATCAAACCTCCATTATGTCATTTGCTAGGGGGAGTGTTGAGATATATGATTAAATTTATCTTGAACCATTGGCTTAACAATCGGTTATTTAACATATTCAATAACAAGTCACCACCTACGCACGTTACCACCTTCCACTCTTTTAAATTTATTGTTCGTTGCACATGTGAAAGCAAGAGCTATGTTGATGTGGAGCACGTCAGCCCGGTCAACTTATTACTGTTTTAACACAATAACATTACCTATAGCTATAAAAAGGAGCAGAGTCACCCTTTGGGAAGGTACTCAATATTTTTAAAAAAATAATATTGCAAAAATAAGTTTTGTAAGGTTATATATATATATTTCAAATAGCATATTTGTACGTACTAATCGTTAAATATTTTTAAATTTGAACAAATAATTTTTTATTGAAATATTTTTATATTTTTCATGATTATTTTTAAATGAATTTATTAGTATTAAACTTTTTTTTAATTGAGTAATATTTTAGAGGGAGTTTTTCCAAAATGACATTTTAAGAATTGATATTTTAAAAAATAACAAAAGTTATAAAAATTTCAAATATAATATTTCTCGTATTGAGTTCTACTCTTATTTCTTACTGAGATTAGAAGAAAGAAATGTCAATTTTAAAATATTTTTATTTTTAAAAATACTAATATATTGTGTTGATTTTTTTTTATTTTAAAAATATTCTAACATTTCACTTATTAGTAGGCAGATATACAAGGTTTTATATAATATTTGTTCTTTATCACGCGTGGGATGCACGGGTGAATTTTTTAAAATATAATTTAATTAATATTAATAAAACATATACGTCATAAGATAAAGTAAATATAGATTAATTGATGATATTATCTTCTGAGTAATTTCTGTACATTTAAGATTTGACAGAGTGTTTGGGAATGCTTTAAGCTTATTTTTAAATAAGCAAAAACACTTTTTATATACAATATTCATGTTTGGCTACATCGTATAAGTACTTTTTGTAAAAGTCGAAAGCATCTCAAAGTGTTTTTTTGGAAAAGTAAGTATTAGATATTTTATAAAATGTTTTTGATTTTTTAAACTTTGTATTTCTAACTTCTCTCTACACATTTGATCTCTCTGCGTACTTTCTCTCTCTAATTTCTCTCTACATTACACTTTCTCTCTCTCTCTCTATTCTCACATATTTTCTCTCTTATAACTTATTTTTCCACACTCTCTCAAACTACTACTTATACTCTTTGTTTCTCTAATTTATTTTTATATATTTTCATTTCTACACACAGTTTCTCTAAAATGAATTCTAAATATGATTAAAAAGCACTTTTCAAATATTAGAACCAAACAATAAAATAATACAACACTAAACCCCGTTTGGGATAGCTTTTAAAAGTGTTATTTTTATTGGTTTTCAAAAACGCTTTCTTTATTCAAAATTCTTTTAAACACTTCCAAAAACTATCCGAAGCACTTTTTTTATCACGGTACTTATAATAAAAGTATTTTAACATTCCCAAATTAGCCCTAAATGGAACTTGAAATTTATATACCCTTTTATCTCAATGATGTTAGGAGATACCAAAAGTTACAATTAAGCGATAATAAAAATAATAATTGGTGGATAATCAAAAGGCATGATTGATGTTAGAAATACGAAAAGCTATAGAGTTAAGAGATAATAAAAAGAGTTACCATAGCGCGAAAGGAGAGTTGGGATAAGCAAGCTGGATCGGTCCATGAAGGCTCAGGCCTACCGAGACCCGGCGGGAAGGAGAATCAATCTCTATCGGGCCATCCAAGCCCATAAAAGCCTAGTCTCAGGACTAGCAAGGTCAAGGAGACCCACGACCACATAGAGTATAAAGGGACCGTTAACCTATCAAATCAAGTAAAGTGCACATATCCCAAAACCCTAATTACTTGGCCGTCTGCACCACACCGGTGCCCTTCTCGATAATCTTTTTAAGCTGTTTTGGGGAGTCGCAACACGGAGAGGACCTAACGTGCTCGAAATATCCCGTACGAAACAAATAGAGAAATTTAATTAGTTGGGAAATTTGAAATTCTAGAAAGGTAAAATGTTACATTTAAGCATCCCTCCTATAAATAGCATGGTTAGTCGGGGGGGGTTTTAGTATAAGAAAAATGGATCTCCCTCAGTCGATTATCCTTATCTCAGAAAAAAACATGAAATACTTGCGTTACGTGAAAGAAGGTGGAGAAATTGATGGATTAATTCAAGCTTCCAGTGATGCAGTTTTGACACCATACACCAAGTTTGAAGTTGAACGTTCTAAAACACCTGCTGGCCGCTTTGTCCATTTAAGGTGTTGTTACAACAACAAATATTTGGTTCGTCAAAATGCTGATTCCAATTTCATTGTTGCAGCCTCAAATGAACCTGAAGAAGACCAAACAAAATGGTCATGTACCTTATTTGACCCAATTCCTGGAAATTTATTTCGTTTTATCCATGTCCAACTTGTTTTCTACGTTTCTCTTTCATCAACTTCAAATCAATTTATCAACTGTTTATATGCCAAAAGTTCGACCCCTGAAACTGATAATTCCGACGTTTTCAATGTAATGAATTGGGAAAGTTTTTGTCAGCTACCAAAATTTGTTGCTTTCAAACAAGGTTCGTTCCTCAAATGCTATGATTATGATGGCAATAAATATCTTCAATTCGGAGCTTCCGATGTTAACGATGAATTAGCGGGCCATCAAGTGTTTACTTTGAATGATGGAAGGATTCAAATCAAAAGTACTCATTGGAATTTCTGGAGACTTGATCCGAATTGGATTAAAGCTGATTTAAAGGATCCCGAATCTGGTGGTCCTAATAGCATATTTTGGCCTTTCAAGGTTGCCGATTCCAGCGACAAACTCGTCGTGGCTCTTATGAATTATGGCAATGGTTTCTACTGCAAGAGGCTTACTATAGATAATAAAGAAAACTGTTTAAATGCTTCTGCCGACACCATAACCGATGAGGCTAAAATGGAGGTTTATGATTATGTGATTTCAAGGGAGATTTATAATGTGCAATTTCAAACAAAAGATGCAAGGATGCATGGCACAAAACCTCGCACAATGGCTTCTAAAAATTCTGTTAATCGTACTGATGAGCCTCTTACGACGAAACTCGGGCTTCAATACGAGAATTCCAAGAGTTCAACTTGGGCGGCAACAATGGGAATGAAAGTTGGTGTTAAAACTACATTAGCTACTGGAGTTCCTTTCATTGCTGAAGGAAAGATTGAAATTGAAGTTGAGCTTACAACTGAATATTCATGGGGAGAAACTATTGTAAAGACAGAAGTTGTGAGTACCGATGTCGAAGTTACGGTCCCTCCGAAATCAGAAAGGAGAGTGAGTATGGTGGCAATTGAAGGACAATGTGATATTCCATTCACATATACACAAAAGGATTATCTTGCAAATGGAGAAGTGGATATCACTGAGAAATATGATGGTATTTATTCTGGTCTCAACTATTACTCTTTTCAGGAAGTTGTTGATGATCCACTATCCCTCCTCTGATCATCTTATCTCATCATGTTTCATAAGAATAAGGGATTATTTGTGTGATTTGTACGAATCGTGTCGTGTCGTGTCGTGTGGATTGTTATATCTTCAAATATAATCATAATAATAATCTCTCGCAGGATAGATAGATTAGCCTGCACTTGTTTGGAGATTTAATAAATATATATTATGTTTGGAGTTTCCCACACATCTCTTTGTATTTCCCTCTTCAAGTTCAATCATATGTGTGTTTTATATTATAGTAGATTTCAGCTTCCAAATCTATGTTTCTTGGTACATGTTAATTTTTCTCTTTGTTTTCCTTCTTTTTTTTTTTATTTTTTTTTTATTTCTTTAAGATTTTCTTTTTGAAAAAATTAATTATTCTAAAGGGAAGCTAGGAAGTGTAACGACATGTAACTAAGTTTTGACATTATTTTTTTTTGGAAATTAATATTATTTTCCCAAATAATATTAAGGGTAAAATACAAATAAACCCCCTGTGGTTTATGCTAAATGCATGGACACCCCTGTGGTTTCAAAATAGCAAATCATACCCCTATATTTCAATTTTTTTTCAACGAGACCCTTCCCCTTTAACACCATAAATTTTCTTTTAGCCATAACTTCTTCGTTTGAACTCCGATTTGGATGATTCAAAATGTTTTGGAATCCTTATTTCAAGTTCTACGTTATGGTTAATTCAAAACTTTTAAATTATCAGTAACCAAAAGAGTTAATAGTTTAAATCATACCTAGTAGTTTGATGATAGTAAAATCTTTTATTTATTAACGATTTTGAAGTTATGAAGTAACCATAGTGTAGAGCTCGAAATGAGGATTCCAAAACATTTTGAATCATCCAAATCAGAGTTCAAGTGAAGAAGTTATGGCTAAAAGAAAATTTATGGTGTTGGAGGGGAGGGGTCTCTTTAAAAAAAAATTCAAGTACAATGGTATGATTTGCCATTTCCAAATCACAGGGGGTGTTCATGCATTTAACAAAAACCACAAGGGGCTTATTTTAATTCTACCCTAATATTAATAAGGATGAATGATTAATTGGAACTCTAACTGCTCTTTCTTTCTGTAAGGTCAGTTTGACAACTTCCCAAAACTCGAAATTAAAACTTAAAGTTTTAATTAATATTTTCATCTCAGGCTAATTGTCTCATTATGATGATTCCAACACAATTTAGGGCTCATCATTATGAGTTTCGAAGAATAAGTTATGAATGTTTTAAGTTAGTGGCAGTTTCGTAATTATGGAGTAACGAGATTTTTAACCTAAGAACCTTTCCTCTTTATTATTTTTCTCGGTTTTTGGACATCTTCTTCTCCTCCATGACAGCCTCCCCTCACCTCCTATCTTCCTATTGAGTTAAATTATTTTTCTTACAATGCCGTTATATTTTCGGCGAGATCGTGATTTTTGTTCATTCGTTTGTCGTAGAAGTGAAATTCATTTTTTGGATTTTGGGTGAGTTGATAAACCTTCTCTTAGTTGTTCTTGAGTTCTTGAAGATTAAAAGTTTATGTTTCGATTTAAGAATGTTAGATTTATCATTAATCGATGAAACTGAATCGCTGTTAATTTTATTTTCCCGATTCGTCAAACTTTTTACCAAAACAATCAGTCCCTTTACGGCCTTGTTACTGTTCATTAACCATTTTAATTATTTATTTTTAGTTTAAATTATGCTAGTGTTGATCGAATCTAACCCGGGATCGTTTAGAATGAAAACCCCCAACCCAATCATTATCGATTGAACCTAAAAACCTAAAACCTATTGGATAAAGAACAAACCATCTTGAAATAAGACTAAACACGATTGTCACGTTGCAAAAAATGAACCAAAATTGAGACCCCATAAAGTCGACGCTTCAACTCCCCAAATCAAGGCCATTCGAGTTATTTTAGGCTTCTTTTCTCGACTTAAACCTTCACCCAATCCATTTTAATTTAGTTAAAATTTATCTAGAATAATTTTTAATTAGTTTTAGAATTATTATATTATTTTTCAGATTGTGGATTCATGCTTGCCAGGTTGTTAGTTTTTGTCAATATCGAGGTGAGTGAACAATCTAGTTTAAGGGTAATTCTTTAGAGAAATCTAAAGAATTATTTGTAGCTTTTCTTTGGCATATTTCTGATGATAATTTGCTGCTAGATTTTAAATGTTAAATATGTTTTTGGATGTGTATTAAATGCCTTTAAGAATTGGAATGTAGGAAAATTCTAGTTTATCGATGTCGGGTGAAATTATGAGATTATGAGTTTTAGTTGCTTTCGATGTGAAAAGTGTGATGTTTAGGAAATTTTAAGGATATATAATGTTTAAAGTTGAGATTTATTATAGTTAAGTTGAAAGAGTTGAAATCAGGGAATATTAATAAGAATTAATTACACCAATAACTAATTTAATTCACTCAATTTCAGTTTTAATGGTTGTTTCATATTAATATCATATTTACCCATAAAACACCATTTATGGTGGCGATTCTAGTGGATTCTGATTTCATTGTTTACCTTATTACCCTTTTATCTCTCCTAATAACTATATCTCATTAATTACATATCATTTAATTAAGGAAAATTTATCGGGGTATGTTTTGTCATTTCACAATGTAATTTAATTTTCTTGGTGGTGGCTTTGGGTAGTTTTGATATATATATAAAAGATTGTGTTTTTTGAAATAGACAACATTAATTTGTCCAATATGAAATTAACCCTATTAATAATACATACGAGAACGTATTGAGCTAGTATTCGGAGATTTTTGGTATTTTAGAGAGTCTTATATGCTTAGATATTTTAGAAATTGTATTCTGGAAATTTAGGGAAGCTTTTATGATATTTTTTGTTGAAGAATATCTAGGATTAGATTTGTTGAATTTTGGTGCTTATTGAATTGAGTAGCGATACCATAAAATGTTGTTTTTGAGAAATTGTGTGAATGATGAGCCTGCTGGTTTTACCCGATATATTATGATATTTTAGTTGATAAAATGATATTAATGAAATATTGCATGTGATTATGATGAGGGATGAGAACAAGTTGTTAATTGTTGGTCATGACGAAAAACATACAATCAAGGTACTAAGTGTTATAAGTATTGCGAGCTTATAAGATTAGGCGAGATTAGTTATGGATGAGTCCACAACAAGATATTAATATTGTCTCTTGCAAGAGGGAATATTATGTGTTAGTCATAGGTTCGCCTATAACCAGGTACTAATAATGTGAGGACTTTTTAGAGGGTGCAGTATTAGATGTTGCAAAATGTGTGATTGTAATTGTTGTATAAGCTTGTGGAATGGAAAGTATGTGATATTTGTTGAGTTAAAGCGATGCGAGATCGGTGTAGTTGAAAATATGGAATGGAAAGTATGTGATTATTTTTGAGTTGTCTTGATGCGAGATCCGGTGTTATTGAGGTATGGTATATGTTAGAATAACATATTGAGATGAGGAATATTGATGTGAGTACAATATGTTAGTGTTTATTGAGACTTAGAAAGTGAGACTTAACTTGAGTAGAATGGAGCTTAATGTGAATTATAGAAACTTAGAAGTCATTTAGGATTAAATTGACTCGAGTAATTTCGTTGGATACTATTTATGTAATGTCCCGTTAATTTTGAGGTAGAATTATTATTTTTTATTTATATTTAATTAGTATTTATTTAATTATAGCAATTAATCAGAATTTAGAAACTTTAATTTAATTTAGTAATTTTAAATTCCAAGAGTTATCTATGAACTAGGTGTATTAAATATTATTAATAGGCCAATTAATAATAATTAATCACTTTCTAGTATAGATTAATTGTGTTGGGTACATTTTAGAAAAAATAGTTTGAGTTATAAGAGCATGGGGTCAATTTTAAAAGTTAGGAGAAACTTGGAGGGCCATTTTGCAAGAAAGAATCCACACACCAAAAACACATAGGATTCCTTCCTTCTCCCTCATTTGAAACAAAAACTCAAACTTTAGCTCCAAGAAACACCCATGGCCGACACAAGGTGAGAGGGGTATCAAGACCAGTTTTTTTCTTCTTCTCATTTCTACTTTGTTTTCGACGATTCTTAGTTCGTTGGAAAACCCTTGACCCAATCTATCTTTCCATCCTACTCTTGAAGCATTCCCATCAACTTCAAGAAGCTTCAAGTAAGAGGTTTTATTCTTTATTGTGGGTTTTGTTGTTTTAGTTGTTTAAATGATAATCTTGGTTGAAATCTTCAACTTCTTCTCTTGAAACTTAAAGACTTCGATATTGGATTTTCATTTAAAGGTTTTCTTGTTATTTTTCAAGCTTTGGAGTTAAAAATCACAAAAATCATTCGTCCCTTTTGACCATCAAAACAGTGGGTGCCTCTTTCCTTTGGCCCTTGTGTATTTTGAATTTTCTCTAAGAGTTGGGGATTAAACCTAGCCCAAATTTAGTTTACCCATTGATAAATACCACCTAAAAACTACCCAAAACGAACCCGGAATGACCCCGAAAAATCACCCACGGCCGAGACACCCCCCTGTCCCACACTGTTCGGCCGAGAGGTAAGGGAGGGTTTCCGGGCCATTTTTCTCATTCCTTTCGTTTGCTTGTCATTTATTGTTTGTTTAGTTAAATTAATATATTTAGGTTGTATCTAGTGGTGCCTAATCGCTTGCTCGCTGTTCGTTTTGAGTTGTCGATTCATGTTAGCACAAAAGGTGAGGATAAATAGAACTTATGGTAAATTTAGGAACTATGTGCTTGAACGATTATGTAATTTGGGAGATGAGTAAATTTTATGAATTTAAGTGACTAAGCATGATTTAATGATATTAGAAGGGTTGGGAGTATCAAAAAGGTTAATTGGGTATACTTTGGTATTTCGAAAGTTATTGGAGTTATAATGAGAAGATGGTATTAAAGTATGATTATAGGATTCTTGGAAATTCTTGGGTGTTAATATTTAGTATTGGGATATTTTCTGATTCTTATGATCTACTTGGTGAATTGCTATTTATTGAGCTCTCTTGGAATATTTTCTGATTCTTATGAACTACTTGGTGAATTGTTATTATTGAGCTCTCTTGGGATTTTCTGATTATTATAGTAATTGTGGAACTGCAGCTTATGAGCTCACTTGGTAAATCTGGCATATGTGTTATCCGTTCTTTTAGGTGTTGTTAGGAATGGTTGTGTGGGCCTTGAGCTTACACTGTTATTTTATCTCGAGATGTGATTTTTATTATTGGTTCTGATTTGAGATTCTATTTACTTTCTGAATTTGAGATGTTGTTTATTTTATTATCACACATGTATGTTTGGAGGAATAATGAGATACTGCATAGACTGCGTGTGCTTGCACTACAAAAAAACTGTCAATTTGCGACCATAAAATTGCGACCAACTGGTCGTTTTTAGGGTATATTGCTACCAAAAAAGCGACAAAAATGGTGGTGGCCAAATAGTTGGTCAGTCCTGAATTTGGGCGACTGGATAGTCACAAATTTACGACCAGAAACGTTTGGTCGCAAAAAAGTCAACCTTTTGAAAAAACGACCAGATGGTCGCTTAAAAAGTGACCATCTGATCGTAATTTATGTTGAAGATAAGTGACCATTTGGTCACATAAAAAAGTGACCAAATGGTCGTATTCAATGTGACCAAATGGTCACTTTTGGACTCAGTCAAAATACGACCAGATGGTAGCCTAAAAAGTGATCATATGGTCGTAATTTATGTTGAAGATAAGTGCCAATTGGTCACATAAAAAAGTGACCAACTGGTATTTTATGTGACCAAATGGTCACTTTTGGACTCAGTCAAAATGCGACCATATGGTCGTTTTCTTGAAATCAAATGCGACCATATGGTCGCATGTAAGAATTTTTTTTTATTAAATTTAAATTTCAATAATTAGTTAATTAATTATTAATTATTTATTTAATTAAGATTAAAATTTAATAACAAAAAATTGGAATTAAAATAAAATATATATATCAAATATTCAAAAAAAGTTTTATACAGACGAAAGCATCCTAGAACTACTGCGGAGGGGTGGGGGGTGGCGGAGGAGGCGTCGATGATGACTGCCCGCCGTCTAGGGATCTAAAGTACGAGGCCAAAGCTGCTGTCACCTGGGCCTCGACCCGTGCTTGCATGTCCGCCTCTATCGCAGTGACTCGAGAAACGAAGTCCTCGCGCATAGCGTCCATGTCCGCGCGCAGCTGCTGCTCAACCTGAGAGGGGCCGGAGCTAGTGCTCGCTCGCTCTCTCTGGCCAGGGGGCACATCTGCGTAAAGGCGTCGCCCGTCTGAGCCGAGCCCAGAACCGATCCATCCTGGCCGAACCCCTCCTCGACCTCCAAGAACGCCTCTCTACGGTCATCCTGAGTTGGTTGCGAGTCTGGTGTGGGCAACCGCTGACTCAAGGACTCCGTGAAACGTTCCTAAACATTTAAAATTCAGAAAATAAAATAGTTAATATATAAGTTAGGAAAATTTTAAAGAAAAATAATAATTGAAAAAATTATTAAATACCTGAACTGTTTTCGCCTTATCGTTGACGAACGTCCCGTCCTTCTTCGTGTGAAGAACGCGGTGCAGCTCATCGGGCGGGACGGGGTGCCCGTACTTCGCTTCCTAAAAATATTAAAGATTGAATAATAAAACATAATAAATTAATAACTAAATGAAAATAGAAAACGAGAAAAAAGTACGTAAGTAAGAAAACGACTAAAAAAAAACTTATCAATCGACGATGGTGCTCGTCGTGTGTCCGGGCCCCCGCTGTGTGTTTGGTGGGATACTTCGCGCGGTTGGCCTTATTCCTACTTGACACTGCCTTGCCCTCAGGAGTGCTCAAGCTCGCGATAAGCCGCGCGTGGTCCTCCAGGCTCATCCACACGGAGCGGTTTGCTGCTTGCTTTCTGCGCGCCCGGTACATGAGGTCCTTGAATCGATCCCGGACGTGATTGTCCCATAGGGGGAACAATCTACCGTCCGTGATATCGGGATCGATAACAGGAAACTTGCCCTGAAAAAATTGAAATAAAAAAATTGTTAAAGTAATAAATTTATTTCTATAAATTTCAAAATTAATTAATTATAAAAATAAATGATATTTTTTACCTTCCATTTGTCGTACATCCGACGTTTCTCCTTCGTCGGAATCTTCTGCCAGCGAAGGTCGCTGGGTAGAGGCATACTCTGGAGGACCTAGCGAAACCGTTTTGAAACAGTTGTATGTAGCTGTACTCTGCAAAAACATAAAAATTATTGTGCTATTAGAAACTATTAGTTAACGGAAAAAAAAAACACTTTGAAAAAAGTTTAAAGGTTTAAAAATTAAGTAATTAAAACAATAAACAAAATTACTTACGTATCCCCTTCAATCCGAAGGGTAGAGTCTGTGGCCCGAGATGGCTGCGTGCGTGAAGTGGAGGGGCCAGCTGGATCCGACCCTAATGCAGACCCGGACGCAGACCCGGACGCATACCCTGATGCAGACCCTGATGCTAAGCCGGGAGTCGTGGCCAGGGAATCCTGCGTCAGTCGTGGTGTCGCAGACTGGGTCTCAGGGACTGCATCATCGAGCGTGGCAGCAAGTCTCGCCTCGTAACCGAAGAGGATCTCCAACTCCTCTGTAGTCAGGTCCGCATCATGGGCAGCGGCAGTAGGCGGCTGTGGAGACTCCTCGTCAGCCGCGTCATCACGCTCGTCTGACTGGGGAGGACGTCGTCTGCCCGTCATACTCCTACAACCAAACTAAACTAATTTAATACTAATTACGTAATTAAAATATTGAAATAAATTAAATTAATAAATTAATGAAATAATCTAAATTAAATGGATTAAATAATGTAAATTAAACTAACATAAATTAAGTAACTAATTTAAAATAAACTAATTAATTAATTTGAATTAAAGTAAATTAAAATTAGATTAATTGAACTAATTAAAGTAAACTAATTAATTAATTTGAATTAAAGTAAATTAAAATTAAAGTAAACTAAGTAGTGAAGAATTAAACTAAAATTAATTAAATTAAAGTAAATTAAGTAATGAAGAATTAAACTAAATTAGATTAATTGAACTAAAATTAATTAAATTAAAACTAACATTAATTAATTAAAACTAAAATAAACTAAACTAAGTAATTAATAAACTAAACTAAGTAATTAATTAAAGTAAACTAAGTAATGAAGCTTTCAATTTAACTAACATTAATTAAATTTAACTAACATTAATTAATAAAACCTAAACTTAACTAAACTAATTAATTAAATTAAACTAAATTAAAATTAGATTAATTGAACTAAAATATATAAATTAATTAAAGTAAACGAAATTAGATTAATAAACCGTAAGTAAACTAAGTACTTAATTAAACTAAATTACATTAATTAAACTAAAATTAATGAAATTAACAACATTAAACTAAACTAATTAAATTTAAACATAAACTAAAAATAACTAAAAACGGGAAACGAAACTAACCTCGTAATAGTAGCCAGGGATTGGAGGTTTAGGGTGTTTAGGTTTAGAGTAGGAGCACCAGGAACGGGCAGGGGAAAAAACAACTGGGAACGGAGCGGGGGAAAGAGAGAAAAGAAAGAAAAAAGAGAAAGAAAAAGAGAAAGGAAAGGAAAAGAAACCTGGGGGGGAATCGATCGATTTTTAAATCGAATTTGCGACCAACCGGTCGCAAATATGTAATAATGAACGAAACGAAAGGTCGCGCGTCTTTGGGAAAATACGACCATATGGTCGCATTTTGAAGATATTTGCGACCATCTGGTAGCATTTATTGGAAAAGCGACCATTTGGTCGCCCAGTTACCATTATCAAGAAAAGCTGTCATATCACGAGTCCCATCAAGAATTGCGACCACAAATTCACCGTCAAATATTGCGACCAGATGGTCGTAATGTTTAAATTCACCGCCATAAATTTCATGAGAATTTAAATTTACCGCTCATATTTGCGACCATATGGTCGCAATCTGACTTATATTTTTTTTTAAATATAATTATACTTTTCCAAAAAAGCGACCATTTGGTCGCCTTTCCCTTCTAAATTACTACCATGTGGTCGCAAATATTAATATAATTTTTTTTAAAAAAAAAATTGGGTTACTTTGTGGAGTTTTACTCTGTTAAATTTGGTTACTTTCTGATATTTAGATATGAAGGGAACTCTTGTTTCCATGCTGTTATATTTGATCATAGTGCTTCTAAAATCCAATATCCAATCAAGGAAAAGAAAGTGGTGTTTAAAAGTGAGCAGATTGAAGATGATGATGATTCTGTCCAAATATTTGACCATGTGGTCGCAAATATTAATATATATATTTTTTTAACCATTCATTAAAAGAAATAGTTTTAATTAATAAACACATACACACATTGAATAATCAAGTTAACGAAATATCTCATTCATCATCGTCTCCAACAAGTCCGTCACATAAAGTCTTCTTCTTCTTCTTCTTCTTCTTCTTCATCGGATTCATCATCTCGAATAAATTCAGCATCAATGTCACGTGCGTGAGAAGTGGAAGTATTTGTATCATCATCATCATGCAATGTTATCGTCCCATCGTTCAAAGGACGAACAGTACTTGCATTTTGACCATCATCGATTGCACGACATCTTATCTCATCTTCTTGAAAAGCAACAGATTCCTCTGCATGGTCGTCTTTCTCGGACAAGTTTTCTTCTACCTGGCGTGGTTTAACTTTACAAACAACTAACTAATCTGTCAGATCTCGTCTATTAATCGGATAGTTTAGGTAATAAACTTGAATCGCCTGTGAAGCCAGGACAAACCTATCAGCGGTGCGCATATGCTTAGACTTGTTTACCTCAACGATTTGTAAATGATCAATCTTACGGACTCCGCCTCGTCTGGTTGTCTCGAACCAAGTGCAATTGAACACAACAATGCATTTTAGCATCGGACTTGCGTATTGAATCTCAAGAATCTCATCGATTACTCCGAAGTAATCGTCTTCGTTTGTGCCGAACACGTGACCTTTTATGCAAACACCACTGTTGTTTGTTGCCCTGCTCACTGAATGCGCCTTCGTTTGAAATCTGTAACCGTTACCGACGTATCCACCATATGACCTTGCTATCCGTCCAGGTCCCTTTGCCAAAGAAATGATGAGAGGATCATCCACCGGTAATGTAGGGGAGTCAACCTGTGTCATTGTTCACATACAATAATGTATTAGGATGATAGTAATTTTTTCAACAAAATGCCACGGTTTTTTTGACAATTTAAAATTACTCACGTATGCACTGAACCAAGAACGAAACTCTTTGTCGATTATTGACCCCTCCTCGGCGTCTGTAAGACCAACTCATGTCATTCGAACGTATACGTTTAGAAATAATCTGTATGTTACAAAAATAGTTAGCAAATAGTTTGTTTATGCGATGGAATAATGTTAAGTTACAAAGTCACTCTATGTAAGGCTCGATCTCTGCGCAGTTGCATAACACGTATGTCTGCATTACGTGATACTCAGAATCGGTCAACGGCCTACGCACTGATCTTCCAATTGTCATGCCAGGTTCCGTAAAAATCGGCAAGTCGTTCATGTCAACACCTTCAAGTAAATTTTCGACAACGTTTCGTTTCGCCGGTCGAAACTGCTGGGGTTTTCTGCCCTAATATTGCTGATCCATTTACAAAGACGCTTCCGGCTAAGGTGTTTGAGCGTCATATGGGTAGATTAGGATTACTAGATAAATCTCTGTAAAGCTTTAGTGCAAGTGCGAGATTGCTGGTAGGTTTTCTGCCCTAAATCTTATGTAATCCAATTAAACTATAAATAAATAAAGGAATTATTAATTAGTAATATTTACATTGTCATTTATTATTAGTTTAATAAATGTAATCCATCATAAGATCCAGAGTTACGTATGATAACTTAAAGTGAGCATATGATGCGGGAAGATTCACTTAAGTGTAACTCAAATAGTCTGTGGTACATGAATAAAGGTTGGGTGCCTTATTTCTGGTAACACCACTAACACGACCCACTTGTGAATTGGCACAAGTGATCTCATCTGGATCGCTCATGTAGAGACATGTGAGTGGGGGTGTTCTTCGCAATAGAGATTGTAGTAGACTGGACTAAGATAAACTTACTTGTCTTCTGGGAAAGCCGTTACAGAAAGACACTTCGCTTATCAACCGGTTGATCATGTACAATTGATCTTAATCCTGAGTGGATTACGAACTCCTGTTCGCAAGAGACAAGCCTTTGATTTGCATAGGTGAGAGTGACTCGTATAGTCCGCTCAATATGCCTCCCACTTTGGGGATTGCATCTTGCTTATAGCTGGGAACGTAATTACACAAGAATTGGAATTCACTCTTTTCCATAAAGGAAAATAGATAAGTAGTTCCCTTATGGACTGATTCGGTCTTGAACAGCGGGGCCCCATTTTCCTCTGATCAAGGAAAAGGTTAAAGACGCATAATGGAGATTATGTAAGGTTGTTCATTGGAGAATCAGTTGGGCTTAAGGAACAAGATGTATCATGGAGGTTAATACGGTGTAAGTACCTAGCCATGGATACGAACTAACTTGTGAAGGATCAAAGTGTAGTTAATGATTATAGCCAATGGACATAACTATGTCTATAGTACTAAGAGTGCAACTCTAGATATTTAGTGGATTTATCTAGGAGTTAATGAATGAGAATTAATTGATTAAAACGAGTTTTAATCAAAGGTAATCCTGGATCATTGGAGCTTAGTCCTATAGGTCCATTAAGTCCTCCGAGCTAACGCATGTAATCGAGAACATAAATTAATATGATTAATTTCTCTTTGGAAAATTGGAAATGAATAGAGGAGTCCATTCAATTAATTAAAGAAAATTAAATAGAGGAGTCTATTTAATTATTTAATTAATGGTGGAATTAAATAGAGGATTCTATTTAATTATTAAATAGAAGAGTTTATTTAATTATAAGAGATTAAATAGAGGAGTCTATTTAATTAAATTAATTTTGTGTTGTCCAAAATTAATGGGGATTTAAATAGAAGAGTCTATTTAAATATTTAATTTGAAATTATCAAATTAAATGAGGAAATAAATAAAAGGAGTTTTATTTATTGGAATAAATAAAAGGAGTTTTATTTATTTAATTATTTAACGGAATTGTTCCATTAAATATTGAGGAAAATAAAAATGCCCAATATTGTCATATGAGGATGACATGGGCGTGTGACCCGGGGTGGGGTCACACGCCCCATTGGTCAAATGGTTGACCAAAAAGTTTGCATTTTTATTTTATTTAAAATATATGTATATCTTATTTTAAATTAATGGGATTAATTTAAATGGAAGATGTGGAATAATATATTTAAATTAACATTGATTAATTTAAATAAAAGATATGAAATGTTTTATTATGGAATAAAATATAATATCTTTATTATTCAAATATATTTTAGAATATCTTAATTAATTATTTATTAATTAAAAGATATTCAGAAGATTTTTTGAGGCCTTGGTTTTCCTATAAATAGGACCTTTGGGGTGACCCGAAAACACACAACCAAGAGAGTTAAAGTAAAGGCTCTGGAAATTCCTCTCCTCCCTCTCTCTTGCACCGCCCATAGGGTGATTGGGAAGAAAATTCTTCTTCCCAATTTTTCCTTTTTCCAAAGGAGATAGTGCCCACGCACCGATTCTCTTTTGTGATTAGTGAGGTAGATCTTTTTGGTGGTCTCTGGATCGTAACCATCGAAGAATGAGGAAGAGTCAGACACTTCTCGACAAGGGTTAGTATTTCTTTTATGCATTTAGAATTTTGAATTTATTATACTGCAAGGAAAGATCCGTTGGAACTTCCGTTTGAGAACTCTTTTAGAGGCCTCAATCCCAACAACTGGTATCAGAGCAGTCTTGTTAATATAATATTTTCAAAATTATATGATGGGAATTGAAAATGATTTTCAAAACGGTTTTAAAATTGTGGTTTTGCGTTTTGGTTGAATTAGGATTTATTGGCCTAGGGTTTTCTTTCCTAGAAATTTTGTAAACGCTTCATTGGGTATAGGAAAATTTTGTAATCGTTTCAGTCATATGGGATATCGATCGAAACAATGGAGGAAAGAAAAGATGAACTGGATCCCGGCCGGTACCGAAGGAGTCGGTACCGCGAGCTGCAGGTGGAGAAGACCACCACAGCCGCGGCGTTGCCCGCCGCCGCGGTGGCATCTGCGGCGGCGCAGAAGCGAGGTTCTTGGCCGTCGCGATCGTAGCATAACACAAAAAAAATTTGAGAGGGCCGACGGCGGCGCCTAGGGTTAAAACCCTAGGTGCCTCCCCTCGGTTTTTCGGTTTTCGTTTTTCTGGAGATCCTGGAGATGTTCGTGATGAAGATTATTTCTATATTAGATATAGGTTTAATTTTCATAGATTTGGCCAATAGTATCCCAACCAAAATTGCTTATTTATTTATTATATATGTGATATATATATATATATATATATATATATATATATATATATATATATATATTAATTATTCATGCATAATGTATGCCATAAATAGTTATTCCCATCATAAATGCATAAATGCCATGATCATGCACCATTAACAGAGATTATTGATATTATGCTCATGCCTTGTATAAATATAATTGTTATATTTATTGTGCTAGAATGTTAATTAAGGGGTTAATTAGTAATTACTAGCAGCATGTTTTAGGTTTTAATTAAAATGGTCTAAAAGAGTTTAGTAACCAGTATTTTAATTAATTGTTTAGTTTTTTAAACTAAAACCTAAAAGATGAGGTGTCACTATTTTTAATTAAAGAGTTAATTAAAAATTAATGAAGTTGAGTTTATTAATTTAAATATAACTTTGGCGAGAAAGCTCTGCCCAAGATATGAGGTTATTTAATCGTTCCATTAACACGGGACCCCTCTAACTGGGTGCGATCTGGGAGTCATATTTTATTAATAATTCTCTTCATTGAGACGGTGCATAATGTGTTAGGATTAATAGAGATTAATCACTTGGCTTTCACATTAAAATCAATCTAACCAATCTATAAGAGCTATTATAAGTTAGATTGAACTTAGATATTAGAGGTAGCCTGGGTATATCTAAGTTAAAAGCCTTATCTAGCTATATTGAGTGGGAGAAGGACAAGTGACAACGTGTCCTACGGTCTCCAAGTTAGAATCAATGTGTGAGGTTCATATAGGGCTTCTGTGGTGTTGGTAACTCTTCACTCATTCCCTCCGGAAAGTAACCGTATGAATCAATACTCGGGTGATTCTCTTTGGGATAGGATTTTTTAAAGCTCTTGATGTTTGACTCTCCCTTCGGTGACACTCGTTAAGATAACTTTAAGCGATCTAAAACTTGGGTAACACTCAAAGGGATCCATTTAGAAAGATACTCAAGACTCTCCCTTCTGTGACACTCATCAAGAATAATATTTAAGTAATCTAGATGTTTCGCCTGACCAAAACATTGTAACTAATAGAACTGTGGATATGAGATAGCCTGGGGATGTTCATTAGTTGAGAGGAGTCTCATTTTAGTGGGAGGGAACCTTGACCTGCCTACGTAGGCATCGATCCTGTTTCACTAATATACCATGGCATTGAAATTGTGTTTTTAAGGTTTTAGAATTTCATTAAATGTGCATTCATGCATCACGCTTAATAGATGCCAAAAGTATGAATAAATGGATATCTAAAATTGTATTACTAAGCATGTGTTTATTTATTTATCAACAATATGTCGAATAAAAATTTCTTGACTTGGAAAAACAAATCTACAATGAATGATGAGAACTATGACACTTGGGAATCAGAGCTATTTGATATTCTGGTCAATGAGCACGTTCATTTTGTTCTTTACACTGATTGTCCTGAGGGTCCAAACCCAGTTCTTCGAGGCGTGTGGGATCCATATGAAAGATGGATCCAGAGCGATGAAATAGCTCAGATGTAAATTCTAGAAAGACTTTCTTTCCACATGTATAGGATGGTAGAATTGGCTACCACCACACGAGAGATGATAAACATCATCCAGGATACTCGAGAGAACCCTCAATATAAGTTTACTGGGCTGAAGTATGCAAGGAAAAAAAGAGCTTACGTACTGGTAAATATGATTTACTTAGTGACATTATGAGATAATGAGGATATGATCCTGTTGAATTTATGGAAATTCAATTCACTAACTCAACTTCTTTTTGCAGACAGACGAATTTTCGAAAGTTCGTGAATTCAGCTCAGAGGATAATTTCAAAAGGAGAAAGATTGAAATCAATAATGGTAAATACGATTTACTGTTCTTTGTTTTCAGTGATGAATTATGAGATAATTCTAAATCATAATCTTTTCTTTTGATAGTGGAAGAATGGAAAGGAAATAGTCCGCGCTCTGGAGCTTGAAGAAGCTATTCTAGTCATTTAATGAACCATTGATAGGATCTATGTCATAGAAACTATTTTAGTAACTTGTTGTTACTTTCTATTTATGTTTGAGAAACATATGATTATTTTATTATGAATAAAATAAGTATTGGTTCATTTATAAAGTTGTTAGTTATCTTTAAATAAAATGTTTATTTTTCCTGAACACTGTTTATTATGTTCCTGGTTTAAACCGGAACATAGTTTCTTTGGTTTGTATTCGTAAACAACATTATACAGTGGATTTCGGTTTTAATAAAGTTGATATTTTTAAAGATTGGAAACTTTATTTGTTCAGGAATAGAAGATAACAATTTATATATACTAACACCGTTAGTATGTCCAACACTTTATAATACTGAGTTGTTCTAGACTGCAGAGTCTAGAACTAATAAAGGTAGAATTTCTAAACATGAGACCCTTCTATGGCATCTAAGGCTTGGCCATATTAACCTCAATAGAATTCAAAAACTGGTTAAAAGTGGACCTCTAAGTAACTTAGAGCTTGGTACACTCCCAGTATGTGAATCCTGTATAGAGGGTAAAATGACCAAGCGTCCTTTTTCAGCTAAAAGAAATAGAGCCACAGAAGCACTAGAGCTTATCCATTCAGACCTTTGTGGTCCGATGAATGTAAAGCTAGAGGTGGATATGAGTACTATGTGTCTTTTATAGACGACTACTCAAAGTATGGGTACATTTACCTGTTGCAATTCAAGTCTGAAACTCTTGAGAAATTCAAGGAGTTTAAAGCTGAAGTTGAAAAGCAACTTGGTAAATCTATCAAGACACTTCGATCAGATCGTGGCGGGGAGTATATGGACTATGAGTTCAAAGACTACTTGATAGACAATGGGATTACATCCCAACTTTCAGCACCTGGTACACCTCAGCAGAATGGTGTAGCTAAAAGAAGAAATAGAACCTTACTCGAAATGACAAGATCAATGATGAGCTATTCATCATTACCAGAATCTTTCTAGGGTTACGCATTGGAGACTGCGTTATACATCCTAAATAGGGTACCTTCTAAAAGTGTTTTAGAAACGCCTATTGAGTTATGGTCGGGACGTAAAGTAAGCTTGCGTCACTTCTGAGTATGGGGATGTCCAGCACACATGCTGAAAACGAACCCTAAGAAATTAGAATCACGGTCTAAGGTATGCTTCTTCGTAGGCTACCCTAAAAAGACGCGTGGTGGATTGTTTTATAGTACTGAAGAGAATAAAGTATTTGTGTCAACAAATGCTACATTCTTGGAAGAGGACTATATAGGAAACCACAAATCTCCTAGTAAATTAGTACTAGAGGAGATGATTCCAAGTGAAACCACTAATGAGCCAACAATTGTTGTTGACCTGCCTATCTCTTCAAATAGGAAGAGAAATTCTAGTCAAATCCAGTTAAGTCCCCGTCGTAGTGGGAGGGCATCCAAGTTGCCCGAACGATATTTGGGATTAACTCAAGTCAATGATGGCGGAGTTAACCTGGAGGATCCATTGTCTTATAAGGAAGCAATGGTGGATGTTGACAAAGAAAAATGGCTAAAAGCCATGGATCTCGAGATGGAGTCCATGTACTCCAACACAGTCTGGGAACTTGTAGATCAACCAGTTGGGGTAAAACCCATTGGGTGCAAGTGGATCTATAAGAGGAAACGAGGAGCCGATGGGAAAATGGAGACTTTCAAGGCTAGACTTGTGGCAAAGGGGTATTCCCAAAAGAAAGGGGTGGACTATGAGGAAACCTTCTCTCCTGTTACTATGTTAAAGTCTATTAGAACTCTTCTATCCATAACAGCCCATTTCGATTATGAAATTTGGCAGATGGATGTCAAGACAGCATTTCTGAATGGCTATCTTGAAGAGAACACTATAAGAATTTTAACAATAGGTGACACAGGGAAAAACTATAGACCACGCTAGGATAAAAAAATCCGGATGAATAGTGATTTTTAAAAAAGCCCCGTCACCTTTTGTTGAAGAGAAAAAATCTTTTTTAATATAAACAAATTTGCTTGTCGTTTCACGCTCTAAAACCTTCTCCCTTCATATCTGTTTCACGATCTCTCTCTCGCTCTCTCTCACAACTGCTCTCCTTCAGGCTTCAAGATCCAATCTAATCATTGCCCTCCTTTCTCTTTCACTTTGGTTTGATTTGATTCGATTCAATCTCAGCATTGTTCTCTTCGATTTAATCTCAAAATTTCTCTCTTCGATTCAGACTCAACATAGCTCTCTTTGATTCCACTCTCAAAATTGCTCTCTTTAATTTTCTTTGATTCATTCTCTTCATTTGACTCTCACCTCTTTGTGTATTTTGCTCGAAAACTTAGGGTTTCAAAGACAAGTTGGAATTTTGAACATTAGGGTTTGAAATTTCAAAGATTTTCTAAGCCAGTGGTTTTGTATTTCAAATATAAGGTTTTGGATTTTCGAAGAGAATGATTTGAAAGCAAGGGTTTCAGGTAATTTTGCTTTTTCCCCCAAAAAATCTGATATTAGATATGAAGCAAGAAAGTCGTTTTGCTCCAAATTTGAAGGAAAATGTGTGATAAGAATGGTGAACAATAGTTTTTGATTGATGTTTTAGGCTAAAATCTTAGTTGTTTTTCTCTTCACAAAGACATGAATAAGCTACGAAGATTTGATTTTAGTGTCTCTCTTTATCTAATTTAGTTCAGATTCCGTTTTTAAATGTAAGCATGTGTTTTATCTCAAAAGAACTCTAGAATCTAACATCTTAATTAAAATATAATTAATAAATGAATAAATTTAATCCAACGTATTTGTAAGGCCATCCTTAATTGGCTAAATACAATATTTCTTCTATGGATTTTTGAATAATTGGCCTTTGGTTTGATTGCCTAAGTTAATCTCTTCCATATAGATACTTACTGGTTTATTGAAAAAGTTATGTTATTCTATAATGAGGCATTTTTCCCGTTTTATGCTTTTAATGTCAATTAGATGCATTTTTCACTTGTCAAACATTTTTGAACAAATTATAGACAATACCCAAAAATTAGTGTGTTGAATATGGATTATAATTTACTTCACATTTATTTTTTAAATCCAGGCTTCAGAGCCGCAGACAATCGTGATGGAAACAATGGAAGCTATTAAGGCTTGAGAGGCAGAAGCATAATAATACCAAAAAAGAAGCCCTTACAATATTAGCCAAACTGGAGGTAGTAAACCCGTAGAAGATATATGTTTTCAATATTATATTTTATCTGTGTAGTTTTAGCTATGACTCTCTCATATTTCTGAATTTAGTCTATGGGTTTTTTGTTGTTGTTTTATCATCATTAAAGAAACATATGGTTACCGACTGAAAGTGTTGATCTTGCAAGAGCCCTTGCCTTCAATGGAATATAGAGTTAGAGGTATGATGAGATTCATTTCACGTTTTGGTTTCCAATGGGAATATAGGATACTATCTCATACCATGGGAATTTCTAAAGAGTTGTTTTCTTGATTTGGTTGAAAAATTGTGTATTCATTTTTTTCAAAATTGTGTGAGAGTTTTTGCAATGTTCAATTTATCTTTTGCCTATCTTCTCACTTTCTCACCTGCCCATGTTGATTGGATTATTTTTTCTAAAATATTTTGTTAATTATCAATAATGATTGTTATCATTAGGCTTTTATTTTTTATTTTCTTAAGCAAGTTGACATGTTTAAGAATAAAAATCATGGATATATAGTTTTGGTATGATATTGGAGAAGAATCGCATTTATACTTTTTGTTTCCATATCAAGATTAGATCATGATGCTATAATTGAAATTCTTTCACTTCATTTTAGAAGGATTCTTGTTTGCCCTCTTGGAATGACGCCTAGTAAAAATCATGTCTATCTCCTCTGTATCCAGTAAAAGGTATGACTTCCACTTTTTTTTGAATTTTAAACTTTAACTTAATGGTTTATGATATCTTGCAACTACTTATGTCTTGTATTATAAGCATGGAGAATCAGACCACAACCTAATGTATTTAGTTATAAGCTTATCCTTCCTATCAAGAAAGTTATAAAATATCACTTAACTTACTTGGCATAAACACATTGATGTGGAATAGTTGTTTGGATTTTATGAATGTCAAAAGGATAAATATTGTTATATTTAAAACATTTGTCCCTACATTTTTACTCCTCTCTGTAGAAAATGGTAGAACGCATAAAACATTCTTTTGAACTAATGGAATAAAAAAAGCTTCTATATTGACATGTTATTAAATTTTTCTCATAAAAACGGTGGCCAATTCTTTAGTCTCCTTCAATTTTACTACTGAAGTACCTAGAAAGGTAACAGATGTATCTTATATCTTCTAGTCCTTTATTGCAAAGCCTTAATGATATGTCATAGATGCTTGTATACAATACCTGCATGAAGTGGTAAAGGTACACAATAATGTACAAAGATAGTTAAGCACTTTGGACTTACACATTTAAGTGTAGGGGATCTATGACAATGTTCATATCAATATATCATTTTTGTATTTGGGGGAATTTGTATTATAAATTTACTTGAATATATTAAACCTTGTTTGGTTTCTCTTTTAGTAATTATCTCTTTTATAAAGAAGTTCCAGTTTTATGAGAGTGAGTTTTGGACTCTTGAGATGATCTTAATTTTATTTATTATTTAGCATTAATTTATAAAATTACTTTGCTATATCTCCGGTTAATATTGGTACGTGTTCTTTGATATTATGTAAAAGAGCAAGGGATTGCCTAATAGCATCAATCATTGTACATGCTTTGTCGTGTCATTAAACTATCGATAGAATTTTTACATACCACTTTATACCTCGAAATAATCAAATTCTCACTATGAAATATGCTTTGTTATGTAGATATCCGTAATCTATCACATCATCATCACCTTTTTTGTGTGTGCTAGATATGCGATTTTCTATCGGCCCGATCTGATTTGGAAAGACAAACTATATCGAGGTAATATTAATTTGATAGTGTGTTGAAAGCCGCATGGTACTAGGAAAAATAGATATTGTAGATTGATATTGCATTAAATCTGTTTGGTATTTTGAATGCTCTTTAATTTACGGAGCAAAATCATCTTTTAAGTTAATTTTTCAATACCGAAGGTTTGAACTGAGATGTTTATTTTTATGATGCTGCTTGTCTCTCTTGGTCCTAAATTTTGTTGGTAATTTGGAGCTCTACTGTTAGCTCTTTATATAGTGGACTTGTAGATAGGATGATACTTCTATCTACGATCATATTTTGATAACTCACATACCGAAGATAAGCGATTATCTCGTTATATCTTAAGAAGATGATAGACTTATCTCCTTACAAGTAATCGTCCGAACTTCAACTCGTCCGAGTTCTTTGGCTGCATATGTCTGAGCTAACCTGCGCATCCTTAACCTTTTGGTTTGGGCTCGGTCGAAACTCTTCGGATGTCACATGAGGAAGCGGCTTGGACTTCTTAGAGTTCAATTGGAGTTTTTTTTTTCTTTTCAACGTTTATGTTTTTGGCTTATCTATACACACATTTTTACGGATATAAAGAAGACAATTAAGCTTCACCCTTCCGATTCTAGAGCTTGCAGAAAAAGGGTGTCCAGCTTATAATTTTAGAAGGGAACATTTGATTTGGTGTACAGCTTATTGCTTTTACTTGTTTGTGATATTGAAATTTGATCAGTATAGGGATTCCGTATGTGCTTTCATCATTGTTTTAGCCATTGGTAAACTAAACTTGTTATATGAGCTTTGTTTCTTGGCAGTATTGTGGGCTTTGAAATTTTGTAAAAGTATGTTACATTTTGCTAATTCCACTTTTGGAATAATTATACATTCAATTCAAGTAATTAAACTTGTCTATTTGCCAACCTCTACAGGAAAATGGCGTGGAGATTACAAGAAACAGGCAAGTTCCTTTTAGTTTTCATTTCCATACGTATGATTTATTATCAATCATACTTACATCAGACCTTCAAGTGATTGAAAAAAGTATTAAAAGAGATTGATAATATTTACAAGAAACAAGGCAAGTTCCTTCTGTTAATAACTGCTACAATTCTCTGTAAATATTATCAATCATATTTACATCAGACCTCACTATAAGAAAAGTTGGAATAGGACACACTAACTATTTTAATAGGTGACACACAAAAAGAAAAAGCGGATGAATAGTGAAAATTTTCTTTATGCACGTCACCTATTGTTTGGGGAAAAAATTATACGCATCTTTTTTTTTTCTCTCTTCTCAAAAACTCTCAAAGTCCTCAAATATCTCTCAAGCAAACCCTACTACCGATTTCTTCTCCTCTCCTATTCGATCTCACACCACCGTTCTCACTCCATCTCTCTCGCTCTCTCGTCCCTTTTCTCGCACGAAGTTCTCGAATCGGACGAAGCTCACATCTGTTGAAGACGAAGACGAAGACGAAGCTCAAGCCCTAATTTCGAAGTCAAAGGTTATCTTCGTCGAAGAAATGAAATCTATTTTTTTAATTCTCGTCTTACCATCACGATTCCACCAAAATCGCTGAAGGTTTATTTGATTTCATAAGAATCCAAGCTGGATAGTGAAGCAATTTCGAATATATTAAAGATTAATGGTTGAGATGGAAGTTCTTCACCTGAAAAGGATCACTGGATTCCCTGTAATTGATGAAAATTGGAAATTGGTATCATCTCATTTCTTTATTCATAAAAGCATAAGAGATATTTCTCCACCACTGTTATGATTTTTATATCCTGGGTCTTCCCCTGTGAGTTAAACACTCTTATTTTTACAATCAATCGAGTATACGATGGATTTAGATGACCTTATGTTGGATAAGTAATCGTAGAAACTGATATTATAAATTTATTTATTGATGCAGGTTGGCGTAGTTTTGATTATGACTTGTTAGCACTAGACTCCATTTCAGGTATATAAGAAATTTTTAATATGGGCATTGTAATATTTTTTATTTATACCCAAATTTTTTTCAACATATGTGAAAATTTATATGTAGCATCTCACATAGACTGTCTTAAGTAGTTTTGAACTTATAACCAACCTTTTGCTGCAATGCCCATTGGAACTCGACATCTATCGCTGGCCATTAGTTTTTCTAACAAAATTGATATGCTATGTGTGTCAATCACATTAAAAGAATAAAAGTTAATGTTGTAAATTCATTGCTGTTTTGACTTAGGAATTATTTTATCATGTTCATGCTAAGTTGCTAATGTTTTGATTACTAGATATGGGACACGGCGGGACAAGAGAGATTTCAAAGTCTTGGAGTTGCATTCTGTAGAGGGAAAGATTGTTGTGTTCTAGTCTATGATGTTAATGTGATGTAGTCTTTTGACACTCTTGACAATTGGCATGATCAATTTCTAAGACAGGTGGTTTAATTTGTTTACTTGAGTTCTGTTTTGCTTTAAAAGTATGACTGCAATGGGCTATCAATTAAATATCTCTAGTATTGGAGTGACATGTTAGTAACTTATTGTCTCTTATATGATTAAGGCTCTACTTTTGCAGTAATTTTTATAGGCTTCCGTAAGAGGATTTTTGGGTATTGACGATGAGGAGCTTGATGATCTTGACGTCAAGAAGAACATTAATTTGTTATAGTTATTTGTTTCTTTTTGTATTAATATGATTTAATTTTTTGTTTATAGAATGTAATTCCAGGCATAGAGTAATATTTAAATTTTGAGATTGTAATATTTAGTTAAATTTGATAGGTTTATTATAAATTTTATTTATAATTAATTTTTAAAAAAATATTTTTTTTTCTCAAATTTTAGACAAAAGGTGACGGTTTTTTATGACCGTCATCTTTTCGAGCGTCACCTATTCGGAATAGTGACGGGTAAAAACCGTCACCTATTCGAAAAGGTGACGGCCAAAAACTGTCACCTATTCGAAAAGGTGACGGCCTTTTGGCGTCACCTTTTCGAAAAGGTGACGTTCTTTTGGCGTCACCTTTTTGAATAGGTGACGTTCTTTTGGCGTCACCTATTCGAATAGGTGGCGTTCTTTAGCGTCACCTATTCGAATAGGTGGCGTTCTTTAGCGTCACCTATTCGAATAGGTAGCGTTCTTTAGCGTCACCTATTCGAATAGGTGGCGTTCTTTAGCGTCACCTATTCGAATAGGTGACGGTTTTTTGGACGTCACCTATTTAAATAGGTGACACTGCCATAGGTGACGGTCAAAAAACCGTCACCTATTCGAATAGGTGACGCCAAAAGGATGTCACCTATTCTCGAAATTCTTATAGTGGAATATCTATATGGTCCAACCAGAGGGATTCATTGTTCAAGGTGAAGGGCAAAAAGTTTGTAAGTTGCTAAAATCCATTTATGGATTAAAGCAAGATTCACGGTCTTGGAACAAACGATTTGACACTACGGTCAAATCATATGGCTTTGAACAGAATGTTGATGAGTCTTGTGTTTACAAGAAGATACTCAACAAGGATGTAGTTTTTCTCATTTTGTACGTGGACGATATCTTACTTATTGGGAATAA
This sequence comes from Gynostemma pentaphyllum, assembly GCA_028015215.1. Classification (NCBI taxonomy): domain Eukaryota; kingdom Viridiplantae; phylum Streptophyta; class Magnoliopsida; order Cucurbitales; family Cucurbitaceae; genus Gynostemma; species Gynostemma pentaphyllum. The sequence goes on along the minus strand of CM051355.1, from coordinate 66,638,827 downwards.
TGTAAGGGTATTATCGGACGTTAAGAAATGGCTAGCTAACGAATTCCAAATGAAGGATTTGGGAGAGGCTCAATATGTTCTTGGTATCCAAATAATAAGGAACCGAAAGAACAAGACGTTAGCGTTGTCTCAGACATCCTACATTGACAAAATAGTTGCCAAGTATGGGATGGATAAATCCAAGAAAGGAGCGTTACCTTTCAGGCATGGGATTTATTTAACTAAAGACCAATGTCCTAAAACTCCTCATGAAGTTGAGAGTATGAGACAGTATGCATCAGTAGTTGGAAGTCTAATGTATGCGATGTTGTGTACTAGACCGAACATCTGTTATGCAGTAGGGATAGTAAGCCGTTACCAATCAAACCCTGGTTATGAACATTGGGTTGCAGTCAAGAATATTCTCAAGTATCTTCGGAGAACGAGAGAACATGTGCTAGTGTATGGTAAAGAGGATTTGATTCTCAAGGGGTACACGGATTCTGACTTCCAGGCAGATAAGGATTCTAGGAAATCCACGTCTGGATCAGTTTTCACACTTTGTGGTTGAGCCATTGTTTGGAGAAGTATAAAGCAAAGTTGTATTGCTGACTCCACAATGGAGGCTGAGTACGTAGCCGCTTGCGAAGCTGCTAAAGAGGGTGTCTGGCTTAGGAAGTTCCTAACCGATCTGGAGGTAGTACCAGACATGGACAAACCCAAAACACTGTTCTATGATAACAGTGGTGCTGTAGCCAACTCTAAAGAGCCTAGAAGCCACAAACGGGGAAAGCACATAGAGAGAAAATATCACCTGATAAGGGAGATAGTCCAAAGAGGAGATGTTGTATTGACAAAGATAGCCTCTGAGGATAATATTGCTGATCCATTTACAAAGACGCTTCCGGCTAAGGTGTTTGAGCGTCATATGGGTAGATTAGGATTACTAAATAAATCTCTGTAAAGCTTTAGTGCAAGTGCGAGATTGCTGGTAGGTTTTCTACCCTAAATCTTATGTAATCCAATTAAACTATAAATAAATAAATGAATTATTAATTAGTAATATTTACATTGTCATTTATTATTAGTTTAATAAATGTAATCCATCATAAGATCCAGAGTTACGTATGATAACTTAAAGTGAGCATATGATGCGGGAAGATTCACTTAAGTGTAACTCAAATAGTCTGTGGTATATGAATAAAGGTTGGGTGCCTTATTTCTGGTAACACCACTAACACGGCCCACTTGTGAATTGGCACAAGTGATCTCATCTGGATCGCTCATGTAGAGACATGTGAGTGGGGGTGTTGGTGCAATAGAGATTATAGTAGACTGGACTAAGATAAACTTACTGTCTTCTGGGAAAGCCGTTACAGAAAGACACTTCGTTTATCAACCGGTTGATCATGTACAATTGATCTTAATCCTGAGTGGATTATAAACTCCTGTTCGCAAGAGACAAGCCTTTGATTTGCATAGGTGAGAGTGACTCGTATAGTCCGCTCAATATGCCTCCCACTTTGGGGATTGCATCTTGCTTATAGCTAGGAACGTAATTACACAAGAATTGGAATTCACTCTTTTCCATAAAGGAAAATAGATAAGTAGTTCCCTTATGGACTGATTCGGTCTTGAACAGCGGGGCCCCATTTTCCTCTGATCAAGGAAAAGGTTAAAGACGCATAATGGAGATTATGTAAGGTTGTTCATTGGAGAATCAGTTTGGCTTAAGGAACAAGATGTATCATGGAGGTTAATACGGTGTAAGTACCTAGCCATGGATACGAACTAACTTGTGAAGGATCAAAGTGTAGTTAATGATTATAGCCAATGGACATAACTATGTCTATAGTACTAAGAGTGCAACTCTAGATATTTAGTGGATTTATCTAGGAGTTAATGAATGAGAATTAATTGATTAAAACGAGTTTTAATCAAAGGTAATTCTGGATCATTGGAGCTTAGTCCTATAGGTCCATTAAGTCCTCCGAGCTAACGCATGTAATCGAGAACATAAATTAATATGATTAATTTCTCTTTGGAAAATTGGAAATGAATAGAGGAGTCCATTCAATTAATTAAAGAAAATTAAATAGAGGAGTCTATTTAATTATTTAATTAATGGTGGAATTAAATAGAGGATTCTATTTAATTATTAAATAGAAGAGTTTATTTAATTATAAGAGATTAAATAGAGGAGTCTATTTAATTAAATTAATTTTGTGTTGTCCAAAATTAATGGGGATTTAAATAGAAGAGTCTATTTAAATATTTAATTTGAAATTATCAAATTAAATGAGGAAATAAATAAAAGGAGTTTTATTTATTGGAATAAATAAAAGGAGTTTTATTTATTTAATTATTTAACGGAATTGTTCCATTAAATAATGAGGAAAATAAAAATGCCCAATATTGTCATATGAGGATGACATGGGCGTGTGACCCGGGGTGAGGTCACACGCCCCATTGGTCAAATGGTTGACCAAAAAGTTTGCATTTTTATTTTATTTAAAATATAAGTATATCTTATTTTAAATTAATGGGATTAATTTAAATGGAAGATATGGAATAATATATTTAAATTAATATTGATTAATTTAAATAAAAGATATGGAATGTTTTATTATGGAATAAAATATAATATCTTGCGCCGCCCATAGGGTGATTGGGAAGAAAATTCTTCTTCCCAATTTTTCCTTTTCCCAAAGGAGATAATGCCCATGCACCGATTCTCTTTTGTGCTTAGTGAGGAAGATCTTTTTGGTGGTCCCAGGATCGTAACCATCGAAGAACGAGGAAGAGTCAGACACTTCTCGACAAGGGTTAGTATTTCTTTTATGCATTTAGAATTTTGAATTTATTATACTGCAAGGAAAGATCCGTTGGGACTTCCGTTTGAGAAATCTTTTAGAGGCCTGAATCCCAACAGAAACTGCTCTGTAATGTGTTGATCAAAGTAGTATGAAAAAAATGTGGTAGTCTCTTGCGTCAGGTATGCACTACAGATAGATCCTTCTACTCGTGATCTATTTCCAACCATCTTTTTCAACCGACGTAAGTACCTGTGGGTACAAAACATAATTAACATTCGATGATCACTATACTGATTCATAGCGTACATTACAAAATAACTGTGCTTACCTTTCAAAGGGGTACATCCAGCGGTAATGTACGGAACCCCCTAAGAATGCCTCGTATGGAAGATGCACTGGAAGATGATCCATGGAGTCAAAAAAGCCAGGTGGGAACATTCGCTCCAACTTACAAATAATAACGGCGATCTCTGAACTCATTGAAGCGACAGTAGCTTCCGTCAGCTCTGTACATGTCAAGTCCTTGAAAAAAACACTTACTGGGCAAGCGGCTCTCAATGTCTATTCTCTAGGAACGGTCTGAACGCGACGGGCATCAATCGTTGCATGAATATATGACAGTCGTGACTTTTCATCCCGAACATGAAATGTTTTTTACTGTCTATACATCGACTCAAATTCGAAACGTATCCGTCCAGGAATTTGATGGATTAGATCCACTCAAATAATGTTTTCTTTTCATCCGCCGTCAACATGTACTTTTCTTTTGCGTAATTATTATTGTCGTCAGGCTCTAACTCAGGACGGTCACATATCTCCCGTATATCATAACGTGCCTTCAAATCGTCCTTCGTTTTTCCCGGAACGTTCAAAATCGTATTGAAAATTTTGTCGAAGAAATTCTTCTCATATGCATTACATCAAGATTGTGTCTAATCAGTAGATCTTCCCAATACGGTAGATCCCAAAAAATACTTCGTTTCTTCCAACCCGTGTTTTTTCCAGTCGTATTGTTTGCACTCTCTGCACCATCCACGGTAATCTTTTGCATCCCTATAGCATCTATACCGTGCAGAATCTGTCTTCCACTATACATGGTCGGGGGGGTTTGTTTTCTTACTCGTCGACCCTTCTTCCAGTCACTGCCGTTTGAACGGAAAGTGTGATTCAACGGCAAAAATCGACGGTGACAGTCAAACCAACAAGTTTTCAGACCGTTTTTTAGATAAAATGCATCTGTGTCTAGCATGCAATGTGGACATGCATATGTCCCCGCCGTACTCCATCCTTTAAGAGGAGGAGATTGAGGTTCACAGAATTAACTGTAATGGACTCCTCTGCTCATTTGCTACCAGATGGTAGTATTTTTGCTACCACCTGGTCGCAGTTGCCCGCCAAATTTTCCTGCCATTTTCCTACTGCCCCGGGTCACATCAAGTCAGAATTTACGACCACATGGTCACTTTTTTTGGTGACCACTTGGTAGCTTTTATCCCACCAAATTCTTTATCAATTATTGGTCACATAAAATCACATAATTTGCGACCATCTGGTCACTTCTTAATGTGACCACGTGGTAGCTTAATTCCCGCCAAAATTTTAAGCTACCGCAGCTCACTAATGGTCACCAAAATTGCGACCATTTAGTCACTTATAATTGTGACCACTTGGTAGCTTTCCTCCCTCCAATTTTAAGCTACCACTGCTCACTTTTAGGTCACCAAAATTGCGACCATTTAGTCACTTATAATTGTGACCACTTGGTAGCTTTCTTCCCTCCAATTTTAAGCTACCACTGCTCACTTTTAGGTCACCAAATTTGCGACCATTTAGTCACTTATAATTGTGACCACTTGGTAGCTTTCATCCCTCCAATTTTAAGCTACCACTTCTCACTTTTAGGTCAACAAAATTGCGACCATTTAGTCACTTTTAATTGTGACCACTTGGTAGCTTTCTTCCCTCCAATTATAAGCTACCACTGCTCACTTTTAGGTCACCAAAATTGCAACCATTTAGTCACTTTTAATTGTGAGCACTTGGTAGCTTTCTTCCCTCCAATTATAAGCTACCACTGCTCACTTTTAGTCACCAAAATTGCGACCAGTTAATCACTTTTAATTGTGACCACTTGGTAGCTTTCTTCCCTCCAAAATTACGCGCCATTTTTTGCTACCAAGGCATATTTTAGTCACAAAAATGCGACCAGAGGGTCATTTTTTTAGGTGACCAATTGGTCGCTTCTTTCGCGCCATTTTTTATGACTACTTCTGCTTTTGGTCGCAATCTGGTCGCAAAAAAAGTGACCAGATGGTCACTTAGAGTCAACCTTCAAAGAAAGTGACCAGGTGGTCACCAGAAAACTACCACCTTTTTTTTGGTCGCAAATTTCTGGTCGCATTTTGACAGTTTTTTTTGTAGTGTTGCATTGTTTGGTATTTTTCGTTATTTTTGATACATGTATCATGAAAAATGCTTAGATTGTGTGAGCTTTTCATGAATAGGGGGATGAATAATGAGATAATGTATAGTTGTGTGGGCTTACATTATTTTGTATTATTCATAAATGCTATGATACATATGTTGTTAAATATGAACGAGATAGCAGCTTATTCCAACTCATCGTAGCAGCTTGTCCTTTTATTGGCTTATGATAGTATTCTGTTTAGGATAGTTAATAGAGTTTGTTAGCTACTTATATTCAACGTTTACAATTCATAATGGATATACTTTACTTCTTCTTCTCTCTTAGACTTCATCTTCCTATCTTCATAGTTTTCTTGTTGCTCGATTTCTTGGCCATTTCCTTAACAAATTGCATCAAAACTTCGTTGAGGGAAGAAAGAACACGAGATCTGCGTCCATGGTGAATCAAAGGATTGAAATAGAAATTTTTTATGGAAGTGGAGACTTCGGCCTGTGGAAGTTGAAAATCAGAGCTGTGATAATTCAAAGAAAGGTTCTATTAGCGCTTGATGAAGAGCCTAGATGGCCAGCAGGATCAACAGAAGAACACAAGCAAAGTGTGGTTGACAATGCACATAGCATCTTGATTTTGAAACTGAGCGACAGTGTTCTAAGATAAGTCGCCGAGGAAGATACGATATTGAAGATCTGGAACAAGCTAGATTCAACCTATATGGCGAAGGATCTCTCAAACAAGATCTATGTGAAGGAAAAACTCTTCACTTTTAAGATGAATTCGCAAAAAGCTTTGACAGAAAACTGGACGAATTCAAGAAATTAACCATAGATTTCAATAGTCTGGGAGAAGATCTTAGTGGTGAGAATGAATCAATCCTCTTGTTAAACTCCTTACCTAAAGAATACAGAGAGGTAAAAGCAGTCATGAAGTATGGAAGGGAGAGATTATAAGTTACTGAAATCATCTTTGATGTAAGATCAAAAGAACTCGAATTAAATATGTAGAAGAGGGATTCAGCAGCAGCTGTTGGCCGGTTTATATGCTCATGAAAACAAAAAGAACAACTCCAAGAATTCAAGATTCCTAGGGAAATCGAAGAACAAGACAAAATTGAAATGCTTCCTCTGTCATAAAGAGGGGCATTTCAAGAGGGAATGTCTAGAGAGGAAGAATCATCAAGAAAGAGAAAGAAATAAAGAAACCTATGGCGAAGCATCCTATGGTGAAGATGGTTTCACTTCTGCAGAAGCTTTAACAGTAGAAAGAAACAGGAATTCACAATTGAATGACAAGAGGGAGAAGTAGTGGGTCCTTGATTCAGGGTGTTCATACCATATGACCCCTTCTAAAAATTGGTTCAAGACTTAGAGAGCTTGTAGTGGAGGCACTGTCTACATGGGGAACAGTAACATATGCAATGTTGTGGGAATTGGGACAGTGGAGTTCAAGCTCTCTGATGGATCAATTAGAATTTTGAAAGATGTAAGGCATGTTCCTACACTAAAGAGGCATCTAATCTTTTTAGGAGTGCTTGATGAACAAGGATATAGTTACAGTGGAAAAGTAGGTTTGCTAGAGATTAGATTAGATGGCAATTTGATTCTTGAAGTAAGGAAGGAAAATGGCCTGTATTGGGTAAAGAATACAATAAGCAATGGAGTCTCCCTTGTAGCAGAATCAAAAGACATGTCAGAATCAGATCTTTGGCACAAAAGATTGTCACATATAAGCTCCAAGGGAATGTATGAGTTATCAAGGCAGGGTATTATACAAAAAGGGGTCTCAGAAGGTCTAACATTTTGTGAGCATTGCATATTGATAAAACCACAAGGGGAAGTCTTGAATATGTACATGCTGATCTTTGGGGGCCAACAAAGACAGTTTCCCTGAATGGGTCAAGATACTTTCTCTCCCTCATTGATGACTACTCAAGAAAAACATGGGTGTATTTTCTGAAAACCAAAGATAAGACACTGGAAAATTTCAAGCAGTGGATAGCAATGGTGGAAAATCAAACTAACAAGTCAGTAAAGCACTTGAGGACAGACAATGGGTTGGAGTTTTGTGGAGAACCTTTTGATGCATTTTGCAGAGAAAAAGGAATTGCAAGACACAAGACTGTGAGGTTTACACCCCAACAAAATGGAGTGGCAGAAAGAATGAATAGAACCATTCTTGAGAGGACTAGGTGCATCATGCTAGATGCAGCTGTAAAGGAATCTTTTTGGGCTGAGGCAGTGTCAACAGTGGTCTATACAATCAATAGAGGACCAAATGCATCACTTGGTATGAAGACACTAGAAGAAATATGGTTAGGGCATCCTCCTAATCTAGAAAATCTGAAAATCTTTGGCTGTGGAGCTTTCATGCATATTTCATAGGGAAAATTGAAACCAAGAGCAGTAAAATGTTTGTTCCTTGGGTATTCTGAAGGAGTGAAAGAGTTCAAATTATGGAATCCACAAGAAAGAAGATGCATAGTCAGTAGAGATATGATATTTAGAGAAAAGAAGATGTTTTACAATGCAAAAGAATCAGAAGGGGTAGCAGAATCTGTTATTGATTCAAACAAAGAAAGAGCTGCTTTTGAGGTGGAGCCTTTAGAGCCATAATCTCATGTACAAAACTCTCCCCCTTTGGAATTACAACAGTTAGTCTTAGAAGAAGTTGAACCTTCATCCCATGATGATGAAGAACAACAGAACTTGACAGATTATTCCTTGGCTAGAGATAGAGAATGGAGAAACATCAGACCACCCAACAGGTTTGATGGTGAAAATTTAACAGCATATGCTTTTAATGTATATTCTGAGTTTTGTGATAAAGAATCAGCAAGTTTTCAACAAGCAACTAGTGGACTTGAAGCTAGAAAGTGGATTCAAGCCATGAATGAGGAGATGGCTTCCTTGATGCAGAACAAAACTTGGATCTTGGTCCCAAAACCTACAAATCAGAAACTCATTGAGTCAAAATGGATATATAAAAAGAAAGAAGGAATCCCTGGTGTGCAGCCCTTGAGATTCAAAGCTAGATTGGTGGCAAAGGGGTACACTCAAAGAGATGGAATAGACTACAAATAGGTGTTCTCCCTAGTTGTTAAACATAGTATCATTCGAATTTTGCTAGCAATTGTGGTTCAAAGGGATTTGGAGCTGCAACAATTAGATGTAAAGATAGCTTTTCTTCATGGAACTTTGGAAGAAAAGATCTTTATGAATCAGCCACAGGGATTTGAAGTATCTGACATAGAAGACATGGTCTGTTTACTAAAGAAGTCATTGTATGGACTAAAGCAATCCCCTAGGTATTGGTACAAGAAATTTAATGACTTTGTATTGAGCATTGGGTTCAAAAGAAGCTTATTTGACAGCTGCACATATGTGAGAACAATAGAGATACAATAATCTATTTTCTTATTGTTATATGTAGATGATATGCTATTGGCAGGAAGATGCAAAGAAGATCTGAACTATGTCAAGAGTCAATTGAATTCAGCTTTTGATATGAAGGATATGGGAGATGCAAGCAGAATTCTTGGGATAGAAATCATAAGGGATAGACAAAATAGAACTCTCTGTGTCAGACAAGAAAAATACTGCAGAAGGGTGCTTGCAAGGTTCAAGATGCAAGATGCCAAGGCTGTCAAATGTCTATTAGCTCAGCATTTTAAGTTGTCAGCAGAAAATGTACCATAAGAAGATGATTTTGAACATGTTAGGTACATGAATTCTATGCCTTATGCAAATGCAGTGGGTTGTTTGATGTATCTCATAATATGTAGCAGGCCTGATATAGCATTTGCTGCTAGGTTAAAAAGTAGATACATGGTAAACCCGGGGAAGAGGCATTGGGAGGCTATTAAATGGGTGTTTAGGTATTTGAGAGGTACATCTGGAGTGGGGTTAGTTTACAAGAAGAATGATAGTCCAGAATTACTTGGATATGTTGATGCTGATTTTAGAGGAGACCTTGACAAGAGGAGGTCTATGATTGGATACATCTTTACCTTGGTAGGAAATACAGTAAGTTGGAGGTCAGTTTTGCAACATGTGTGGCCTTGTCAACTACTGAATCAAAGTTTATAGCTTTGGCAGATTCCACTAAGGAAGCAATTTGGCTGAATGGAATTGTGAAAGAGTTTGGGATTAAACAAAGGTTGTGTGTGACAATCAAAGTGTCATCTACCTTACAAGGAACCAGCAATTTCATGAAAGTCAAAACATGTAGATGTCAAGTTACATTTCATTAAAGAGGTAATTGAGAGGAAAGCTGATGCTGTGGAGAAAGTGCACACAACTAAAAATTTGGCAGATATGCTTACTAAAGTTGTTACACAGCAGAAGTTGAACTATTGTATACAAAATGCTGGTGTAATGTAGCAGGTCTGTGTTTTCTGTTTAAATTTTTTTTGTAGATTTGCTGTTTTACTTGTAATTGTTCATATAGGTGGAGATTTGTTAGATATGAACAAGATAGCAGCTTATTCCAGCTCATCGTAGTAGCTTGTCCTTTTGTTGGCTTATGATAGCATTCTGTTTAGGATAGTTAATAGAGTTTGTTAGCTGCTTATATTCAACGTTAACAATTCATAATGGATATACTTTACTTCTTCTTCTCTCTTAGACTTCATCTTCCTATCTTCATAGTTTTCTTGCTGCTCGATTTCTTGGCCATTTCCTTAACATATATATTGTGGACTGTAGAGTCTGCGTGAGCTTTACATGTCACTGGTGAGATAACGGTATCATATAATGGCTATGTATTTGCATCATCCGTCGTTGTTCACTTGAGAAGTTTTGTATGAATGCATTGACTGCTAGTGCATTGCATATGGTTGGGTGATAAAATGAGATAATGTAGCATTACTTGTCATTTTTCACATTGATACTTGTTACTTTGGGAGGGTCGATATGTAATTTGAGCTTGGAAGTGTTTCCTGCTTGCTAGTTTGTTTAGCTTGTATGTATTTTTAATCTTGGAACTTTGAAAAGTATGTTAATTCTGATCCTTGCTCTTTGGACGTTTTTTTTTTTAGACAAGAGTTAGTAGGATTTGTTGGACACTAATCCCGATTGTATTTAGAATCTAAAGTTACTATATTTTCAATTTATCTTCACTGGGTTTCCCGCTCATGACACTTTTAGGTACGGGCTTAGGCCGCGGTTGTGGTCGTGGAGCTTGTGTAGCATGATTTCAGGGTTGATGATGATGGATGGACTTGTGTCTCTTGTAGTCCATGGACTTGTCGTATTATGTCTGTACTTTCCTTTTGTGATTTGAGCTCTGTTGAGCATGTTTTGAGATATTTGTCTTTTTTGAGATTTATTCTGACTTTATGAACTATGATACTTTGGATTTGAAACTTAAAAAGGGAAGTTCTTCCTATTCTTGAAATTGTTTTGAATTATATTGTTTTAGAATGGAATGTTGAATCCATTGATTTCCAAGTTTTATTATTATTTAAAGTCTTCCGTTTGCACTATTTCATTTAAATTCCATTTAAAGAGGTAGACCCAATTACTTGTGACTTGAAAAAGTTCCGTCTACTTTAGTGTTTCACCACTACTTTTGTTCTAGTAGGCAAGTGGCCAAAACTTAAGAGTTGTCAAAGAAGGCAATGACATTGAACTAGTATAAGAAGTATGCTCCAAAAGAGATTAATACTGGCTTTACTGATTTTAAGGTAGAAGGAGATTAAGTAACTCTATTAAAGCATGCATATGAGTTCATCCATTGCCTAGATAGAATAAAGGTCCATTAAGGGACCTACCCCCTTATTTATGATGTCATATCTAGATTAAAAAAATTTGTTGTTTTGAGGACATGAGGAAGATTAATAGAGAAGTTCTTTGACAAGTACTGTCTCATGGAATCGTGTTGAAAGAAATAGAACGAGTTCTTAACCTTAGAAGTAGGAAGATGTGACACTAGTTGAATATTAGAGAAACCTTGCAAGTTGTCTTGAATTGTAGAGGACGTGCGGTGATTCTAGTAAGAAAAGTTGTGTTTGCTCATTTTGCGATTAAAACCAATAATATATGCATGTTATGTGGTTGAGTTAGCGTTGTTTTGATTGTTTTGACTCTGAGTGATTTTGGTATTTTATTAGGAATGCATTGGCTATAAGGTAATCATGCTACCTTTTATTTAGTATTAAAAGAAAACTTCAATTAAGAGTCCATATGGGGCTAAGATTATGTTCGGAGGAACTAGCAGTAAAATTGATCCTGTAGCCACTCGATGTTATAGGAAAGAAATTATTAAATGAGGGGGTAGGGTGTTATATGGAAAGTGTTGTGAATACAACTTCCGAAGAAGTCATTATGGATAGACAAAGCGTTTTATGCTAAATTTAGTAAGTGTGAATTTTGGATGGAGAAAGATTCCTTCTTGGGAAATATAGTATTGGATGAGGGTATTTTTGTTGCTCCCTCGAAGACAGAAAAAGTTAGCACTTGGTCTCAACTAATTATTATAGCTGAGATTTGAGTGTACTTGGTTTTAGTCAAGATTATAGGAGATTTGTACGGGATTTCACAATGTTTGTTTCACCGATGACCAAATTTACTAGAAAGATAGTTGATTATATTTTAGATGAAGAGTGCGGAAAGAGTTTGATGAACTCAAGAAAAGATTGATTAAAGCTCTGAACTTGTTCTTTGCATTTGGTGGTAGTTACGTTTCCAAACAATACATGGTAGAGTTTGCTTACAATAATAGCTATCGAGCTATTGTTGAGATAACGTCTTTCAATGTATTGTTTGATAAGAAATTAGATTTTTGTCCATTGGAACAAAATGGCTAATATTTAATTATTGGAATATGGGTTAGTATAGTTAACCGTGGGTTAAATTTGACCAAGACGTTAATTAAAATAGTCTTAAGTGCACAAAATATTGATGTGGTATGCGATGTAGTGATCTTGAGTTGGAAGTGGAAAAACATGTGTTTCTAAAGTAAACTGAAATAAATGCGTTATAATGGTTGGAAAGAGAGGAAAGTTGAGTCAAGGATATATGACTATTCGAGATCCTAGACAGAGTTGGATTAATTTCATAAGAGTTATGTGCAAAACCATATGTTGGAACAAGCTACTTAAGGGAAGGAAGAAGAAAGAAAAGTACCTCAATCTGGTTAATGCGTAGTGAAACTTTTCGGGGACGAAAAGCCTTTTTAGGTTGTTAGTGTGTAATGACCCATTACCAAGTAGGACAAAAAAAAATTTGGAAATTAATTTTATTTTCTTAAATAATATTAATAAGGATGGATGATTAATTGGAACTTTAACTACTCGTTCTTTGGGTAAGGTCAGTTAACATCCCAAAACTCGAAATTAAAACTTAAAGTTTTACTTAATATTTTCATCTGATGCTAATCTTCTCGTTATGATGATTCCAATGCAACTGAAAGCTCATCGTTCTGAGTTCTGAAGAGTAAGTGATGAACATTTTAAGTCAATGACTATTTCGTAATTATGGAGTTACAGGATTTTTAAACTAAGAGCCTTTCCTCCTTATTATTTTTCCCGATTTTTGGACATCTTCTTCTTCTCCATGGCATCCTCCCCTCACCTCCTATCTTCTTATTGAGTTAAATTATTTTTCTTGCAAATCTATTACATTTTCTGCGAGATTGTGATTCTTGTTGATCCGTTCATCGTAGAAGTGAATTAATTCATTTTTTAGAGTTTGGGTAACTTTATAAACCTTCTCTTAGTTGTTCTTGTATTCTTGAAGATTAAAAGTTTATGTTTCGAATGAATGTTAGATTTATCGTTAATCGATTAAACCTAATCGACATTAATTTTTTTTCACGATTCGCCGAACTTTTTACCAAAATAATCAGTCTATCTACCGCCTTGTTACTGTTTATTCAACTATTTTAATTATTTATTTTTAGTTTAAATTATGTTAGTGTTGATCAAATCTAACCCAGGATCATTTAGATTGAAAACCCCAACGCAATTGTTATTGATTGATCCTAAAAACCTTATACCTATTAGATAAAGATCAAACCATCTTGAAATTAGACCAAACACGATCATCAAGTTCCAAAAATTGCAACAAAATTGAGGCCCCATGAAGCCGTAGCTTCAGCTACCCAAATCGAGGCCATTCGAGTTGTTTTTTACTTCTTTTCTTGAGTTAAACCTTGAGCCCAATTCATTTTAATTTAGTTAAAATTTATTTAGAATAATTTTTAATTAGTTTAGTTTTGAATTATTATTTTATTTTTTAGATTGTGGATTCGTGCTTACAGGTTGTTAGTTTTTGTCAATATCGAGGTGAGTGAACAATCTAGCTTAAGGGTAATTCTTTAGAGAAATCTAAAGGATTATTCATAGCTTTTTTTGGGTTATTTTGATGATAAGTTGTTGTTGGATTTTAAATGTTAAATATGTTTTTGGATGTGTATTAAACACCTTAATGAATTGGAGTGTGGAAAAACCCTAGTTTTATCAATGTTGGGTGAAGTTTTGAGATTATGAGTCTTAGTTTCTTTCAATGTGAAATGTGTGATGTTCCTGGAATTTTTAAGGATATAAAAATGTTTAAAGTTGAGATTTATTATGGCTAAGTTGAAAGAATTGAAATCGGAGAATATCAATACTTACGGTAACGTATAAAGCTAGTATTTAGAGATTTTCGATGTTTTAGAGATTCTTATGTGCTTAGATGTTTTAGAAGTTATATTATAGAAATTTATGGAAGCTTTTATAATTATAATTATAATTATAATTAGTTGAGTTGGACTGAAGCAAGATCAGGGTAGTTGAGAATATGGAATGGAAAGTATGTGATTATTTTTTAGTTGGACTTATGCAAGATCAGTGTGATTGAGGTTATGGAATATGTTAGAAAAACATTTTGAGATGAGAAATATTAATGTGAGTACAATATGTTAGTGTTTGTTGAGACTTAGAAAGCGAGACTTGACTAGAGTAAAATTGATCTTAATTTGAATTATAGAAACTTGGAAGTCATTTAGGATTAAATGGACTCGAGTAATTTCATTGGATACTATTTAAAGTGTTACCTTTAATCTAGGTCGTTTGCTCATTGGGTTTACCCTCATGATGCTACTTTTTTTTTTTCAGGTAACAAAAGGGACAAGAGTTGACAAATGATGAGTATCCGAGAGATGACGTTGTTAGACTATGTGGCGCCATTGCTGGGGTTTCTGCCCTAAATCTTATGTAATCCAATTAAACTATAAATAAATAAAGGAGTTATTAATTCGTAATATTTACATTATTATTTATTATTTATTAATAAATGTAATCCATCATAAGATCTAGAGTTACTGATGATAACTTACAGTGAGCATATGATGCGGGAAGATTCACTCAACTTGTAACTCAACTAGTCTGTGGTACATGAATAAAGGTTGGGTGACTTATTTCTGGCAACACTACTAACACGGCCCACTTGTGAATTGGCACAAGTGATCTCATCTGAGTCACTCATGTAGAGACATGTGAGTTAGGGTGTTGCTGCAATAGAGATTGTAGTAGACTGGACTAATATACACTTACTATCTTTGCACTATAAGAATTTCGGGAATAGGTGACGTTTTTTTGGCGTCACCTATTCGAATAGGTGACGGTTTCTTGACCGTCACCTATGGCAGTGTCACCTATTTAAATAAGTGACGTTCATGAGAAACCGTCACCTATTCAAATAGGTGACACTCGATTAGGTGACGGTCATAAAACACCGTCACCTAAAAGGTGACGGCGAAAAACCGTCACCTTTAGTCTAAGTTTTGAGAAAAAAAATATTTTTTTATTAATTGATTTCAAATAATGTTTTTCCTGCACCTATCAAATTTAAATAAAATATTACAATAAAAATTAAAATATCACTAAATGGCTACATGAATTACAATATTTTTAAGCAAAAAATTAAATTACATCATACTTAAACAATAAAACAAGAATTGCTAAAAAAAAACTTCAATCACCACTACAAAAATTAAATCAAACAGAACACAACACAAAAAAACTCGCTCTCCTACAAGCTTCTCGCCCTTATCTCGAAGATTGGCCAAACCATAGAGATACACAAACCTGAAGAAGTCGAAATGTAATCAATTTTCTTCTAACTCATCAATAAAATAAACATAGCTTGTGTTCACAAAGAAATTTAAGGATACAAACATATATGATTTATTTTATTGAGCAACTCTAATGAATAACAAATACGTAGTTGATATGCAAGAAAGAGATTCATGAACAACAAAGATAAAAGAATTCCATCAACTACAAAGATAAAATTAGTCTATTGTAAATTGAAAAAAAAAATGAAACTTTAAAAAATTCTAGGCTTTTCAACAGTCAGTGTCAGTATATACAAGTTAAATTAAAAGTAATCTTTTCAAAAACTACCTGATGCTTGAAGATCCAATTAGCGGAAGCAAGCGTATAAGAGCATAAGTCTGAAACCAAGAGAAAAATAAAATTTTAGGAGTTTTTGTACCACAACATCCCACAGAAGCAAGGAAAAAAAAAGCAAAACATGTAGAAAAGTTTCATATTTACATAAGTAAAAAAATCAAAACACACTTTGGAGTAGTACTAGAGAGCTATCGGCAATCACAAAAGAATATAGATATTTATAGAATCTTGCCCAAAATCATACAAGTCCTATAAAGTCGTTGAGATAGGGAAAATTGAAATTTACCTTAGAATCTCCATTAAGTTCACCCCAACAATCATCTAAATGACATAGAAAAGAGATCACTAAATGTCAGAAAAAGAAAACACAAAAAAAGTTGAAAACTGAAAGAATATGCAAAAAAAAAAAAAAAAGTTAATCAAAACACACGATTGTATTCCTGTATTAATTGAAACACACAATAAAAAATATCACGTTCTTCAATGGCAATGGTCAAAACATGATCAAAAGTATTATATTTTCAAACATATAAAACGATAAAAAAAATTACATGAAAAGGAAAAGATTATTACTCGCGGAAAAGAGAAGGCAAGAATATATCATCCTAACAAGCATAATTTGGTAAGAAATATAGCAAAATGAGACCTCACAAAAGATTGAATAGTTATAAAATCCATCCACCTTAATAGTTGAAGCAACTAATTGAAAGCTTACCGGATTTTAGTCAATGCATGCATCATCTTTTATGACTGTAGGTTGAGTTTCCCCCACCTTGGATGTCAAGTTCGTAGATTCTTCATGTGTTCTACATGAAAGTGTATCCTAAAAATATAAAAACTAAAGAAAGGTCAAACAGACCACCCTCAAGATCTCCATATAAACTTCTTTCTTGATCCAATGTATCATACCAGAAAGAAAAGAAATAAATAATGGTGAAATTTTAGTTCAAATAATATGAGAACCAAATGAATTTTTAATTCAAGCCAAAAATAAAGACAAAAGCAAAACTCAATCCAAATGAGGCTAAAAATAAAGCGGAACTAAGGAGAGTTAATATTATGATTTAGAAATTTTTAGTTCAAAGTAAAAATTACAATTAAAAAAAATTAAAGAGAACAATTATGAAACAATGGAAATGAAGCTCACAAACTTAAACTATACAGTGAAGGAGGACACCTTAAACACTTAATATCTTAGCATTTAAAACCAAATCTTTTACCTCTCCTCTTTCACTTCCATCAGTTCCTTCCAAAGTCCATGGCAATTGTGGAAGGCTCAATCCCAACGCACTTTGCAATCCAAATGCGCTTGGTAGTTTGATTCCTGAAGCGTATGACTTATTACTTATTTCTCATATAGTAAAATTGCAAAGAATTATAAATTAGCTTATAAGAAAGGAACTAATATGAATTTTCTATGACATCACTCAATTAGTGATCTCTTTGTATGTGTGTGTGTGTCGAGAGAAGAAAACAGGTGCCGAGGAGAACCTTCCCTTATATGCATCCATCTCTCGAAAATTTGTGTGGAAAATATGATTCATTAAGGTGCTCTTCCCTGACCATACAAGAGGAAACATACCAATACCATTAGTGTAATACATTAGGTACGTACATTACCTCATGAAAAATCAGCCTGTAAATATATGTATCTCTAAAAGAAAATCATAAGTGTACGCTTTGGCCATTCCCAATGCACCTGAACTACGATGCTAACGTACTATCAAGCCTACTGAGATAAAAGGATTATATCATTCCCCAAAAATATTGTGACTAAAAGTCTTTTTCTCTTATCTTACTGCTTTCCTTCATCTACAGTTTGATAAGGTTTAACTAGTTAATGGATAAGGATAAAAAAAACTTATGTTTTCCCATGGCAATTTTTTTTTAAACCTTATGTTTTCCCATATCAGCAAATGGTAGGAATCAACAATTATACATGGCCTCTTTTTAATCAACATTTATAAGCCATCTTCAACATTCTTTCATTAATGAAAGACAAAGAAGAACATACATTTAAGAGCTTCCTCACTCTGCTGTAAAACCAAACCTCTTCTTTAAGATCCTGAAATTATATGTTAAAAAAAAAGGGAAGATGAGGCAATTTGAACAAACAAAATATAGTATGGTACATAATGAACTAACTAAGTATAAGTTCATTTTAATAAAGAACTAAGTAATAGCTACCATAGATGAAAAAGGCTATGACATGACAATGATCAAGTTTAATAGAATATAAAAATTTCTTCAATAATAGTCGAGTGTATTTACAGCGAGCAGTTTAATTTTCTCCAAGTGCAAACATGTAACATTCTTCCAAAAGAACAAGCAAAGAAGCCACAAAATTCTTACAAGGCTTATCTTACTGTCACATGAAAAAGATGGAAACAAAAAAGGAACAGTAATAATGCCTCAATGCCAGTTCCAAAAGGGCCATAGAAATAATGAAAAGCAATAGAAAAATTCATGCCCAAGATTAGACCATGGGATAATTCTCATAGATTGAGTAGAAAGAAGGGAGTATACCTCGTCTTCTTGATGAACAATAAATAAAGATAGCTTGTTCTGCTCAAGTGACTGCAATTCACAAAGTCAAGTGGTGGAAACCTCAACAGTTTAGATATATTCATTTGGTTAATAAATAAATGAAAAAACAGACTACTCACAAGTGGTTTGCCAAGAGTAGGAGGTATAGGACCAGAGAACTTGTTTAAATTTAAAGCCCTGAGAGAGAATGATGAGAGTTTCAATTTAATTTAATTTACAAAACAAACAAAAAAATAAGTTTTTGAGTAAAAAAATCTTACAAGGAGACCAACTTAGTAAGATTTCCCAATTATTGAGGAATATTACCAGTAAAGCCTTAAGCAACAAGGGCTCTGAAACAGAAAAAATGGAATGTAAAAGTTGGGTTATTACTTTAGTTTAGATTAGCAAGCTGTTAAATATCTTACAAGGTGATCAAATTGGGTAGATCCCCTAAAGTTGGAAAGAGGGAACCAATGAGATCTTTATCTTTATTAAAGGAAAGGTCCCTAAAATAGTAATAATAATTAAGCCATAAGAAATAATTGTTAAGAAACCAATCACTGCCCAGTACGTCGATCGACTAATGATTATGAAAGTAAGTGGCAACTAAAATTATAAGGTAAAAAAGAATAAGAATAAGACAGTTTAAGCTTTTGAAATACATAAGAAGCTAACTAAAATCAATATAGAGCTTTAATATAAACTGAGAATGAAAAATTGATATAAGCCTTTACCTTCTTTTCTCTACCCATCCAATCAATATCATGAAGTAAGAAGCTGACTTGAGATTTGCACAATTTATGAAACAGTCAGAGGTAAGAGTAAATGGAAAAATCTTGTATCAGCCACTAAAAGCTCCAGTAAATAATCATCGATGATCATTTGTTACTATTAGAGACACTTCTTCAAAGAGAACACCTGATTTTGAACTTAGAGCTTGATGAACGCACAGATCCGAGAATGCATAGACTTGGGGCTTGTTTCCAGAAGTAGTTTCACACAAACCAGAGTAAAAAAAAACGTTTTGGCTTAAGACTTTGATGGAAACGAAGAAGAAGAAGATGAACTAGAACGTCTTGGTTTGATTATTTTCACCCGATTTTTATCTGATTTTGCTTAGGGCTTGATGGATTTCAACAGATTTTCATCTTATTTAGGCTTAGGGATTGATGGAAACGAAGACTCAAAAGCCAAATTTTAGAGCAAAAGCGAAGGAAATGAGAGAAGATCAAAGACAACGATGAAAGAAAAGCAACATCGAAGACTGGGAGGACAACGATGAGAGCTGAAAATCGATAAGAAGATCACAACAATTTGGTGAGAGAACGGCTAGGGCAAGGAGAGAAGAAGAGAAGTGAGAGGTCGAAGA
The DNA here is from genome assembly GCA_028015215.1 of Gynostemma pentaphyllum. Lineage (NCBI taxonomy): Eukaryota > Viridiplantae > Streptophyta > Magnoliopsida > Cucurbitales > Cucurbitaceae > Gynostemma > Gynostemma pentaphyllum. Next base: position 66,619,313 of record CM051355.1, on the reverse strand, counting down.
GAAGAAGAGAACGGCTAGGGCAAGGAGCTGATAATCGTGAGGTGATTTGGTCGAGAGCTGAAAATCGATTTACAATTTTTTTTCTTTTTTAATTATCAAATCAAGACAACAGGTGACGGGCTTTTTTTCTTCCTTACTATTCCTCCATTTTTTTCTCACACAAGTGTCACCCATTAAAATGTTTAGTGTGTCCTATTGCCATTTTTCTTATAGTGTTGGTAAGCCGTTACAGAAAGACACTTTGTATATCAATCGATTGATCATGTACAATTGGTCTTAATCCTGAGTGGATTACGAACTCCTGTTCGCAAGGGACAAACCTTTGATTTGCATGGGTGAGAGTGACTCGTATAGTTCGCTCAATAAGCCTCCCACCTTAGGGGTTGCATCTTGCTTATAGTTGGGAACGTAATTACACAAAATTGGAATTCACTCTTTTCCTTATTGGAAAATAGATAAGTAGTTCCCTTATAGACTGATTTGGGTGCTTGAACAGTGGGGCTCCATGTTCCTCTGATCAAGGAAAAGGAAAAGATGCATAATGGAGATTATGTAAGGTTGTTCATTAGTGAATCAGTTGGGCTTAAGAAACAGATGTATCATGGAGGTCAATACGGTAAATTACCTAGCCATGGATACGAACTACTTCTGAAGGATCAAAGTGTAGTTAATGATTATAGCCAATGGACATAACTATGTCTATAGTACTAAGAGTGCAACTCTAGATATTTAGCGGAGTTATCTAGGAGTTAATGAATAAGAATTAATTGATTAAAAGGAGTTTTAATCAAAGGTAATTCTAGATCATTGGAACTTAGTCATATAGGTCCATTAAGTCCTCCGAGCTAACACATGTAATTGAGAACATAAATTAATATAGATTAATTTCTTTGGAAAAATGGATTAAAGCAATTAATTTGAAGTTGCCAAATTAATTGAAGGCAAATACAAATAGAGGAGTCTATTTAATTAATTAAAAGAAATTAAATAGAGGAGTCTATTTAATTATTAAATAGAAAAGTCTATTTAATTATTATTTTAGAGAGATTAAATAGAAGAGTCTATTCAATTAAATTAATTTTGCAGTTGTCCAAAATTAATGGGGATTTAAATAGATAAGTCTATTTAAATATTCAATTTGAAGTAGTCAAATTAAAGAGGAAAATAAATAAAAATGAGTTTTATTTATTTATTTAATGGAATTGTTCTATTAAATAAAAGAAAAAATAAAATGCCCAATATTGTCATAAAGATGATGAGATGGGTGTGTGACCCATGGGTAGGGTCACACGCCACTTTGGTTAATTGTTAACCAAACATTTGCATTTTATTTTAATTAAAATATATTGTGAATATCTTATTTTAAATTAATGAGATTAATTTAAATGGGAAGATATGGAATAATTGATTTAAATTAATATGGATTAATTTAAATAAAATATGTGGATTATCTTATTATGGAATAAGATATAATATCTTAATTATTCAAAATATATTTTATAATATCTTATTTAATTATTTGACTTTCTCTACCTCATCTTTTCAAAGCCTCCATCAATGGCGGACAAACCCAAATAGAACTTTTTATTGTTTTTTTCTTTCTTTTTTCTCTTTTGGTGAAGAAATTGATAGTTAATGAATGAAGTTTTTGAGGTGAGGAGTGAGAATTTGATATCTTTATTCTCTCTCTTTTTTTTAGATTTAAAAAACATATATTATCCAAATTTTAATATTATATGAAAGATTAATAATAGTATAATATTAGTAAAAAAAAAAATCCATAGGAATTTCAAATATGACCTCCACCTTTGGTGCGCAATAGAAGATGAATTTGAGAAACTACTCCTAATTGGATTCATGGTCAATAAACCCTAGTTTATATATACATACACTTTTGAAGGTTAAGAATCAAGCTTCTTCCCAATTTTGTTCTCATTTTTTTCCCCATATCTACATGATAGCTATAGACATCACACCTTTTTTATATATGCGAGTGAATGATTCCCATAATATTATTTAACAATCTTTATTAATGATAAAAGCATTTCTAATTAAAATATCAAATATTAAAGACGATTTCGACACTTTTGAAACCCAAGAGATGAGTGTAAAGGATAGAGACGGAAAACATAACATAACTTTTTTTAATCTCATTAAAAAAAAATGAAACAGTTGAATGATATTTAAATACATAATAGATTATTAATCCTCAAACTTTGACATTTTTCTCATTTCTATTTTCATGAAATTTTAATCTCTAAATTTTAGATATACTATTATAGTCCCTTCGATTGTCTCCTAATTTTTTTTTTTCCTTTAAAAAAACCATATAGGATTACTCTTGATATTGAAACATAAAAAGGGTTGGAGAAAAAAGGAAAAAATAATCTTCATGAGTGAATAAAAACATTATTAAACAGATAGAAAGAACTTGATGTCTTTGATTATATTTGTATTTCTAGAATGAAAATATTTGGTTTTTAACCAATTAGAGGAGTTCCTCCTGACTTTTTTATGCTAGAGGAACCCATCAGTGGCGAGGCAAGATTTATTTTTTTTGGGTCATATCTAAAAAAAAAAAAAAAAAAAATTATATGTTAGGTAACAAGTTTGAATTATTTTACTCTAAAACAAGTATGAAATTAAAAAATAAAAAATAAAATAATTGTGAAGTTGATGAACATAAAGCTATATAGCTATTAATCAAATTTGAATTTCACTAAAGAATCATTTAAATATAATATTATTACTAATAATTTAGAAAAGTAAATTAAAAAATTTGACACAATCTTAACTAATAAATATGAATCAAACTATTTATAAATGTTGAATATAAAACTATCACACTACATCATTACAATATAAAAAATGAACAAGAAAAAAAATGTATTTAATTAAAGTTTTCATTTAATTAATACTTAACAATGAATAATGCAATGTATATAAATCATAAATGGATGCAACAAAATTATTAAAAAAAATAAACAATTATCATACCTATTAAAAAAATATTTTAAACTATAAAAACTAACAGTAATGAATAATAAATTAGATAGAGATTGAGAGAGAACTTAATAGTGACAAACTCAAATGTAGGGATGTAAGCGGGGCGAGGCGGGGTCGGGGATTTCCCATCCCCTAACCCGCAGAGATTTTAAATCCTCATACCCAACTCTATCCCCTAATCAAAGATCAGGGCGGGTTTGGGGATTCCCCGTTCGGGGATCGGGTTCCCCGCAGGGAAAATTCCTTTTTTTATATTTTAATTCTTATTTAAAAAAAATGTATATATATATATTTAAAAAACAAATTTTTAAGATAAAAAGAAAACATAATATTAAACATTTTATAGTTTATAAGTTAATATAACCATATTTTATATATTTTTTTCTACTAAACAAATATAAAAGTAAACAAAATACATAAAATGTTATTAAAATATCGGGTTCGGGGTCGGGGGCGGGGTGAGAAATGTGTTCTCATCCCCAAACCCAAAAACAAATTTGGGAAAATTTCCCCCCCCCCCTAACCCTAAAAAGCGGGGATTCCCCGCCCCTATAGGGTCGGGGCCCCTAACCCGTGGAAAATTTTGCCATCCCTACTCAAATGTGGGGTTATACATAGAGAAAGTTTGTTTTTTAGAAGATTAAAATATCCCTAAATACTATATAAAGAAGGGGCAATGATCAATTTTTTGAGGGGGCAAAAATTAAAATTTGATATAAATATATACATATGAAATTATTTTTAAAAAAAATTTGGGGTCGCAAAGTGGCCTCGCCATTGGAACCCATGAATTTATTTAAAAATTCATGTATTTATTATCCACTAACATGTTTTAACCAATTGGAATGAGACACATATGAAAGTTAGGAGGAACTAATACTAACGACGACCAGTCAGAATGTAAGTATCTTCCTTTCTAGAATGAGAATTGAAAGTCCATAGCATTATGCTAATTTTTTTTTCAATTCGTAGCATCTCAAGTGATGCAAATCTCTAGAATGAGAAAGGTAAAAATAAAATAAAATCTCATCTGCTCAATCAACCAAACATGTCATGAATTCTCCCCTCTGCAAAGTTCAAATATCAACTTAAACCAACTTCTGACCCTTATTTCATCAGCTATCAATTGAGACAAAAATATTCTAATTTGATGACATTGAATACAACTTATAACTGAAGGAAAGAGAGATTGAAGAAGCTGACGTGGACAAGAAGTGTATTAAGGCAGTTAACTAACTTTGTTAGTTTTGTTAGCAAAGTTAGTTAGCAATTAAGTTCTATAAATAGCTTCTTTGTCTTCAAGCTCAGGTTAGACTGTTTTACATCATTGAGAAGCCTCTTGTATTTCTGGAAATCAAGGCAGAGAGAGGGAAATGTTGTAAAGTTTCTCTTTGATTCATAATAGAGATCATTAGTTCATTGAGTGTTCTTAGTTTTATTTCTCAATTAGTTCATTAGATCTAACTTCTAGCAACTATAAGAATTGAATCTTTGCTGGATTTGTTCTTGAATCTTCATTGATTCACAACAAATTGGTATCAGAGCTTAACAATGAAGATCAATGGCGACTACGAAGATAGAGATGGAGAAGTTTAATGGCACGGGAGATTTTAAGTTGTGGACAAAGAAAATCATTGAGGTGGAGCAGGAATGACATTGACAGGGTATGTGGATTCAGACTATGCAGGGGATCTAGATAGAAGAAGATCATTGACAGGATTCACATTCTTATTGGGAGGTAATGTCATTAGCTAGAAATCTAATCTTCAACCAGTAATGGCTCTTTCTACTACAGAAGCTGAATTTATTGCAATTGCTGAGGCTGTGAAGGAAGCAATCTGGTTGAAGGGAATGCTTGGTGAGTTGGGTTATATGCAAGAGAAGGTAGAGATACTTTGTGACAATCAAGGAGCAATTCAATTGTCAAAGAACCAACAATACCACGAAAGAACCAAACATGTAGACATTAAACTCCATTTTGTGAGAGAGGTGATTGAAAGGAAGGAGGTAGCTATCTTGAAGGTCCATACTTCAAAGAATGCAGCAGACTTTTTAACTAAACCAGTCAACAATGCTAAGTTTTGTCACTGTTTAAAATTGCTGAATGTGACAGACTATGATGAAGATGAAATGGAGTAATGCTTAGCTATGATCTTTGACGAAGAGCTGATATTCAAAGGTGGAGAATTGATGACATTGAATACAGCTCATAACTGAAGGAAAGAGAGATTGAAGAAGCTGACGTGGACAAGAAGTGTATTAAGGCAGTTAACTAACTTTGTTAGTTTTGTTAGCAAAGTTAGTTAGAAATTAAGTTCTATAAATAGCTTCTTTGTCTTCAAGCTCAGGTTAGATTGTTTTACATCATTGAGAAGCCTCTTGTATTTCTGGAAATCAAGGCAGAGAGAGAGGGAAATGTTGTAAAGTTTCTCTTTGATTCATAATAGAGATCATTAGTTCATTGAGTGTTCTTGGTTTTATTTCTCAATTAGTTCATTAGATCTAACTTCTAGCAACTATAAGAATTGAATCTTTGCTGGATTTATTCTTGAATCTTCATTGATTCACAACAAAATTTATCCAAAAGATTAAGATGTGCTCATTTATCTATTTGCTTGTTTAATAAATAACACAATCAAACCATTTGGTTAAAAAAATGAAAATATGAAGTTTAAATATTACCTTACATGAGGCAAGGATTCTTTAGAATTGGAAATGTAATTATGATTGTGTATGATGATTATATGAGTACTACAAAACTGTATGATAAAAATAAGCCTATCTCAGTGTTCATCATCTCATTAAACAGCTGTTACAAAGTAAAAATCTGAAGAATAAAAAAATACTTAAATTTCAAGAAAATTCTCAAAGAATGCAATTGATTAGCTGTCTATAGATGGATTAAATGAAGAAGGAAAAACCTTCATAGCACAAGAATTTTGAAGATTGCAAATGCATTCTTCTGACTATTAAAAAGCCCTTACAAGGTGACATCTATTATTTAACTGAAAACATTTGAATTGAAATATAAATTATATGATCTATCTAAATAAATTACCTATCGAAAAGCTTAAATCATTTTAAATTGATGGCTGCAAGTCAAAACCGATATAAGTTACAACAAACCTGCAGCTTAAGCCGCAGAGAGAGCGCAACACAAGGATTTGTATGCATTAGCACAAAGTTTGAATTTCTCTTCAGCAATTTTCTGAAGAGACAGAAATAAGAGAATGACTTATGCACTATCAAATTTTAAATTAAATAACGAAAAAAAACACCAAGTCGTCGTGAGCTTTGACGTCGTTATATGTCAATTTTTTAATATAATCTATCTAAACAAACAACTAAAAATGGTAACTATTAGCTTTGCAATCAGGAGAGAAACAGTTAGCCCAAACATTTACAACTTCTTAAATAATTAAATTTTTGGGAACAAACTTCTTAAATACATTGAACTCTATGTGCATACGCATGTGCTGATATTGAAATTTCTTTTTTTCAAACTCACCTGAGAAGATCCCTGATGCTTATCAGGATGCCATTTTAAAGCAGATAAGCGGAAACTGCAAAAACCTGGAGAAATTAAGATGACTTTGAGATGAAGAAATAAGAAGTGGATATATGATAGATTCTTGCCCGGTTCAACATTGTTTTCTTTTCTATTTTTAAAAACTAATTTTGTAAACAATCTATCTTTTTTACTTTCTTTTTATTTCCACTTCTTAGATGCACTTTAGGAATCTATTCCCATTTTCACAAGTTTTTGAAAACTAAAAAATTGACTAAGGTTTTAAAAATGTGCTTATAAGTAGATTACAGAAGAAAGGAATCAAGCTTATATAACAAAACTTACGCTGTTTTGACTTCTTTAATCTTCAAAGGGCCTGTTTGTGGTAGACCAAGAATAATTCTATCGGAACATGATCCTACATCATGAGTCTCCGCATCAGACTCGGAATCACTTGAATTATCCCATTCTGAAGCTCTTTTGTTCTTCCAATTTGAATCCTCTCTCCACTCAAAACCAGATTCTGAAAATTGAGAGGACTCCTTCCCCGAACTGAAGGAGAAGTTTTATGGTCCCTATTGTTTTATTAATTTCCAACCTAAGTCCTTGATGCTAAAACCTGAGTTAAAATTTATTGAAACATTGGCATGCCTTATTTAATCACGGACATGGATTTCATGTTTTAGACAACAACAAAAATGTTATTCAACAATCAAACGAATCAAGTCATTTATTATTTAAATCTTAACTTAGGTTTTAACGGTAAGAACTGTTTTAAACTTTTTAAACACTTGAAGGAGTAAAACTAAATTTGAAATAAAGCCTAAAGGTATGTTTTGGGGACCAAAACTACATTTTAACCAAGAATAACTATAAAAGTCTTAAGATAATGAGCACAAATTGACTACAAATGAAATGTATCTCATTCCAAACCAAGCCTTATTTTCCCCCAACATGTACAATTTTCTCATACTGGTCACTAAAATTCCCATTATCAACTCAGTGCCAATGGATAAAGAAAAATCGTTTCAACATCATAAATAACAAAAACTAGAGAAAACATATAATAACAGATTCAAAATCGTAACCAAGCATCACCCATTGGTTCTATTCCCGATTCATAACTCGAAAGTTTCTCTGACTCTTTGCTAAGGAGGACTAAAACTCCAGAAATAAAAAATGCAAAAATAGGAATAACACTTGATATTATTAGAAATATCCAAAAAAAAAATGTCATATTTGTAAAGCAGAAACATAAATGTACTCCTAACAATGTGAAAATTAGTTGATTTAAAATTTAAAAAAAAAAGTTGTCATCTTTAGCAATTTATTTTTACATCTTCATAGTTGTCATCTCCTTCCTCCTTCATTTGAAAAAAAGAAAAATAGAAAAAAAAAAAACACAAACCTCTCTTCCTCCCTCCATTGCCGCGGCCAATACCTAGCTCCAAGAGGCGGGTTTTTCTCGTCCCTTCTCTATCTCACGTGATTTTTGGTGCGTTGAATAGATCGGGGCTCAATTTATCTTTTGATCATACTCTTGAAGCATTCCTCAAACCTTCAAGAGGCTTAAGGGTAAGATTCCTTGTTTTTCATTTTGGGTTTTTATTCCTTTTCATCTTTTATTGTGAGAATGAGTTGAAATCTTCAATTCCATGGAATGGAATTTGAAGATTTCAAATCAAAGAGAGGTCTAAGCTTGTTCTTGAGTATTCCTTGGCCTAGATATCAAATAAAATCACAAAACCCTAACCTATTTTCTTCCTCCCAAAACCGTGGCCACCATAGTGCAAATCACCTTGCATTTTCGATTTTGCTTTAAGATTGGGTAGTGAAATCATGTTCAAATGCCCTATTTTAGTTTACCCATTGATAAATACCTACCTAAAAATACCCGAAATTCATCTCAAAGCCGAGACCCCCTTGAAATTCCTTGTTTGGGGCGAGAGCTACAATGAGGGATTTACCGGTCTTTTTTCCGTTCTTTTTGTTTTACACGTCGTTTGTTACTTGTTTGGTTAAATTAATATAATTAGGATATATTTAATTGTAGGTGGTACTTAATCACTCGCTCGTCGCTCGCTTTGCGTTTCGAATTCAAGCTTATTGCAAAAAAGGTGAGGATAAATATAATTTACGATAAATTTAGGAACTAAGTTCTTGAACGATTTGTTTGGCTCGGAAGTTATGTTAAACTTGGAATTGAGTGATTTAAGCATGCTTTATATGAATGATTAGGACTTGGAAGTATAGAATCGATATTTGGGTATTTATGGATATTACATATTCTTTGAAGTTAAAATATGGTTTTATTGGGTTATAGTGTGTTTATGCTTGAGATGTGGTTATCTTGTGTTCTTGGGTATTTATGTTTATCACAACATGGTTTATTTTTTTTAAGACGACACAAAAAGAAGAATGGTTAAACTATAGTTTTGGCCCCTAAAAATTTTGTTCCTATTCCTGATTTAGTCCCTTAACTTGTAAAAGTTTTATGGTCCCTAAAGTTTTATAATTTTCCAACCCAAGTCCTTGATGCTAAAACCTGAGTTAATATGTATTGAAACATCGGCATGCCTTATTTAATCACGGACATGGATTTCATGTTTTAGACAATAACATAAATGCTACTCAACAGTCAAACGAATCAAGTCACACTACAAAAAAGTAAGGTATTAGCGGCGAAAATTTACCGGTGAAATTTCGTTTCGCCGCTAATAAGGGTATTGCCAGCGAAAATAACATTTTTGCCGCTAATATTGTGGCGCCAAGTCCGGCCAACAGAATTACCAGCGAAATACTATATTTTGCTGGTAATTCGTCCACCTATAGCGGCGAAATGTATATTTTCGCCGCTATAAATCTAAGAATAATTAGCGGCGATTTATTTGTTTTCGCCGCTATAAGACAGTTTAAAAAATAAAAGCACACGTAGACTTTTGTTAGCGGCGAAAACTCTATTTTGCCACCATATCATATGTATACTAGGGAATAGAGTGGGTATTACCAGCGAAAATTTTCGCTGGTAATACCCTTTTAAAAAGAAAACCCTTCTCCCTCATTTCCCATTCACAGTTCTGTCCATTTCAGTTTTCTTCACAGCCGCGCGCGACAAACAACCATTTTCTTCATTTTCTTTCGTTTTCGATCAATTTAAGTCCAATTTCTTCGATTCTTCTTCTTAGATTTCGTAAATGAATAGTTTTTTTATTGTTATAATGAGCTATTTTACTGTTTATTGTGAGATTTACATATAGATTCAAAGGTTAGGGTTTTTTTTTTTTTAAATTTGGGTGTTTTTGTTCTTTGGCTTAATCTTCAAAAGTTTGATGTATGTTATTGGATTTTGAATATTTTGATTGAACCTATGGATAAATACACCAGTTTATGTAGTGATTTTACACAAATTTATGCATAAGTATGAGGTGGGGGGGATCCGAAATTAGGAGGTATTTTTTTAGTGTTTTATTCAATTTTTCACCTTGATTCATGTTAGAACTTTATCTAAAATATGTAATTATTCTAAAAAAAGTTCTATAATAATTTAACATGATTGAGTTTGTAATTTTTCTATAATTGTTTTATATTATACTAACACAACAATTATGTTTTTGTCTTAGGGATATTGTCTTTGGATAAAAGTTGTTGTTTAAGAGATTTTAATCATACATGTCAAACATTGAAAGGTACTTATTTGTTTATTACACTTTTAGCTAATTTTTTTATAGTTTGTTTTTAAATTTAAAATATGCATTTTTATGACCTATGGCTATCCTGACAAAGTTAGCCATAGTTAGGAATACACTTGTTTGCTTTTTAGTATATGATTTTCAAGTAGTAAAGTTTAGTCATAGTTATGATATATATGTTTATTTCTTTTCAATGTATGGTCTATGGTTATCCTGCAGTAAAGTTAGCCATAGTTTAATCAAATTTTTAAATGTTTTAAAGGATTGTAAGCTAAGTTAAGTAGCTTTACTTGATCAAGGTAGAACACACACTTTGAACCACACCTAATTCTAAATACATAATTAGTAAGGTTTGATATCTTAAATATATGTTGGTATATATTTGCACAGGTTCAAGATAATAAAAGGGTTTGGATATACTAGAATAGATAGAAGTTGGATTAGATTGAGTGATAGATTTTATTTGGAGTACATTGATGGGGTTAAATCTTTTCTAGAGGTAGCTAAGAGTGTTGTGAATGAGAATGGAGAAACACGTTGTCCTTGTAGGATTTGTTTAAACACACAGTTTGAGAGAATTGATAACATAGAGAGACATTTGATCATTAATGAGATATCATCAACTTATGCTCGATGGGTATTTTATGGGGGAGGAAATAGATCTCTCGCGGTTCACGAGCCATACAATTCCATCTAACTAGGAAATGAATATAACACATGAAAATTTAGATGGGGGGAGAGAAGACGAAATGTTTGAGTATCGAATGAGTTGCAAGGTGGCACAATAAATGATAATGAGAGTGGTCATTACGTTGAAAATGTGGGAAGTTTAGAGAGTGATTTCACAAGGTTGATGAGTGAAGCAGGAAGAGAATTATACTCGTGTTGTACTCGTTTTTCTGCTCTAACTTTATTGGTAAAGCTGATACACATCAAGGTGTTAAATGGTTGGAGTAACAAATCATTTAATATGCTACTTCAATTGTTGAAAGAAGCTTTACCAATGGATTCAATGTTACCAGATTCATATTACGATAGTAAGAAGACATTATGTAGCCTAGGTCTAGGTTACCAATCAATACATGCATGCAAATATGACTATGTTTTATTTAGGAAGGAGTATGTAGAATTTGATCATTGTCTATTTTGTGGGGAATCACGATATAAAGTTAGTGATGGGAAGCGTAAAAAGGTTGCTCAGAAAGTCCTTCGCTATTTCCCTCTAAAGTCAAGGTTACAACGTTTGTTTGTATCCATGCACACCGCCACTGATATGAGATGGCATAAAGATAAAAGGGTGGAAACAGAAGGTGTTTTATGTCATCTGACTAACGCCCTAGGTTGGAAACATTTTGATGAACAATATCCTTCATTTGCATCTGACCCTAGAAATGTGCGTTTGACACTCGCAGCAGATGGGTTTAACCCTTACGGCAATATGAGTACCTCTTATAGTTAATGAATTGAAAAGGTTAGAAGCAGATATATGTCTTATTCTTTGCAAACTCGAGAGAATATTTCCACCAGCATTTTTCGATATCATGATTCATTTATCGGTGCATTTACCTTTTGAATCAAAAATAGTGGGGCCTATGTCATACAGTTGGATGTATCCAATTGAAAGAAGTCTCAAAACATTTAAACAATATGTTAAAAACAAGGCACGAGCTGAGGGTTATATTGCAAAGGCATATATTATAAACGAATCTCTCACATTTTGTTCTCTGTATTTGAACGACATTGAGACAAGACATAATAGAAGTGGTCGTAATGAGGAAGGAATGGTAGTCTGTTCTACAGGTGGTGACATTTAAGTTTTCAAGCGAAATGCCTGACCTTTTGGGAAATATGTTCTACGCCAACTAACACGAGAAGAGATGGATAAAGTACATTGGTATATACTGAACAATTATGAAGTGCGATAATTCAGACGGTATGTACATCATAACAAGGTCTTTTTAATTGTTGAATTAGGTTGGACAAAAATTTTCTTCGCGCAGAAAGATCGACCATTAGTATATACAAAAGACAGGAAGCACAATTTCCATCTTGGTTTAGAACTCATGTAAGATAGTATATATTAATACGTCATTATATTTTAATTCTTTAGTTAATAAGAAATGTCCTGCCCTACTGTAGGCTCAGGAATTGTGTTCTCGAGGTCAAATAAGTGAGGACTTATATGCACTTGCATTAGGGCCAGATTTATGTGCACGTTCGTATTCTGGATGTTGTGTTAATGGGATGCGTTTCCACACTTTAGAACAAGCTAGTGGTTGTAGTACTCATAGTAGCGGGTTATCTGTGCCTGGTGAGCATGATACTGGTGCCATTAGCTTCTTTGGATCTCTAATTGATTTGATAGAATGTAACTACATTAAAGAGAACCAGATGATTGTATTCAAATGTGAATGGATAGACACTTCTCCAAATAGAGTTCATAATTACTACGGTTGTCTATCCATTAATACATCTTGTAAATGGTACAAGGATGAACCTTTTATTCTTGCTGAACAAGCTTAACAAGTGTTGTACTTAGAAGATCTCAAATATGGGAGAGATTAGAGAGTAGTGCAACCATTGCAACATAAAAAAGTGTGGGATATTTATGAAGTAGAAGATACTGATGATGAGAATGACGTAAGTCTTCACGTTATACCACATGAAATTGAAGTGGTGGATACTTTGGATATTGAGACAATCGATAGATCGGACACTGAACCAGACATTATAAATGATGATGTTATGGAAAAATCAGTTGATAATATTAATGAGGTGGAAGATGATGTGGTGGACAATGACGAGATCCGTGAAGATGAAATAGGTGATGAGTTCCATGATGATGAATTGGAAGACTCTAATGAATTAGTTTCTTCTGAAAGTGATGATAGCGACTAATATATTGATCGGTAATTAGTTTCTTTTATAAGGTTTAATCTCATTTCATAATATTCTAATAAACGAGGAAATCCATTGTATACGCAGGTCGACAGGTCCCGGTTCAAGGGATAATGATGATGATGATGACGACGACTTTAGCTCGGCACTTACTCCTACTCTTGGTGCATCAGGTACGCTATTTTAGCCATTTTCATTTTTTTTAAACTAATACTGTCATGTTTTAGTTATAATTATATTTGCAACACAGGTTCACAGTTTGTACGACGAAAGGGACCCACGACTGGTGCGGCCACCGAAAAAGTAATGCGCGCTAGTGGAGGTAGATTACCGATCACCTTTTAGGAAGGAATGATGATTCCCACAGGTGATAACTCGGCCGAATTTGTCAACAATATCGAGGTTTTCATGTGACACCACATACCAACTACATTCAAAAACTGGAAGTCTGTGCCAGATGAGACTCGAGCAGCCATTGTACATAGGCTGCATGTAAGTAACAAATAATGTGTTTAGTTTAATTACTAACCTTTCATACATATTATCATAATTTTATCTTTTGTATTTCATACAAACAATATACTTTTGATATGAGTAATCCAGTGGTTGCCAACTTTGTGATAAAAAAGATTAAAAAGTTGTATAATTATTTTCGCTCTTCTTTGAGTAAGCATTACAAAGCAGTCAAGAGTGAGAAAGGCATAGATGTAGCTTGTGCAACAAAACATCATCATGAGCCGAGTATGACTGAATGGCATCACTTGTGTGATAAGTGGGAGACACCACAATTCCAGGTATAACATATAGATATATAAAAGTACAACTTTGAGTGTATATATGGTTTTTTCATTTTGATTTATTTTGTAATTCAAATATATTTTGTGTTCAATTCTTTTTTCAGAAGCTTTCAACTACCAACTTTGAAAATAGATCGAAAATGAAATATAATCACAAGTCTGGATCAAAGCCATTTGCTTGTAAGCATGCAGAAATGGTAAGAAAAAGTGTTTAGTTTTATGTAAAGTTCTATTTCTTATAACGATACATTGTTAATTAAACACTTGTACAATCATATCATTTCTTATTTATTCAGAAAAAACTCCGAAAAGATGGTGAACCTGAAATCACTGGGATTGATGTTTTCAGAGCTACTCATGCAGATGATAAAGATAAATGGATCAATGATGAAGCTAAAAAGGATTATGTGAGTATTACACGTTTATGTATATTGATTACAAATAAGTTTCTTATATAGTAAATGAAGTACTTTTTAACCTGAATCTGTATTTCATCTTCATGAAGACAAATATGGTAGCATTGTTGAATCGACCTACTCAAGTGGATGGTGTTGACCAACTCACCCCGAAAGAAGTGATGGTGTCAGTTCGTGGTTATCGATCTGGCTATGTTAAGGGTGTCGGAGAAGTAAAAACCTCAAAGACATCCTCATCTTCCTCTTCCCGTCGATCTAGAGATAGCACACAGATGGAAGAGATGAAACAGTTGATGGAGGCTCAAAAGGAAGCACTAGACGCAGCTGCTATACGAGAATGAAAGATGCAAGCTAAGTATGATACTGACATGCAATGAAGGGATGAAAACATGGTTGAATTACGCTCCATGTTGCTTACTCAACAAAATCAGATAGATAGGCTTCTACATGTTAGGGATATACCTAGCCAGCCCTCTGTATCTCAACAACATAGGCATCAGATCGAAGATAACCCGAACAATGAGGACAGTGCTGAACTCAATATTATGTCATTTATGTTTTGACAAAGTTTATAATGTTAAGTTTGTGAGAATGAATGCATTTGATTGTCAAATTCCTGATTGTAATTGTTAACAGGGAGGGAAATATGATATTTTGATGTAACTTTTTTTTTCGTAATAGAATTACTAGTGAATTCTAAATAATTCGCTGCCAATATGACACTTATAGCAGCGAATTATTTATAAAAAATCGCCGCCATAACCATTACCAGCGAAATATAAATGTTTTGCTGGCAATACTTATAGCAGCGATATACTAAAAATCACCGCTAATTATAAGAATTACCAGCGAAAAAAATTCGCCGCCAATACTCTATGCTGGCAGTGTTATGCCGGCGAATTTTTTTCTCGGGCAAAAACTTTTGGTTGCGATAAAATGGGTATTAGCAGCGAATTTTTTGGCTGGTAATACCCTTATGTCTTGTAGTGTCATTTGTTAGTTAAATCTTAACTTAGGTTTTAACAATAAGAACTGTTTAAAACTTTTTAAAAACTTGAAGGACTAAAACTAAATTTGAAATAAAGCCTGGAGGCTTATTTTGGGGGACCAAAACTACATTTTAACCTAGAAAAGCTATAAAAGTCTTAAATGAGCACAAATTAACTACAAATGAAATGTATCTCATTACAAATCAAGCCTTATTTCCCCCAACATGTACAAATTTCTCATACTGGTCACTAAATTCAATTTCCCATGGATAAAGAAAAACCATTTCAACATAAAAAACAACAATAACTATAGCAAACATATAATAACACATTCAAAATCGTAACCAAGCATCGCCATTGGTTCTATTCCCGATTCATAACTTGAAAGTTTCTCTGGCTCTTTGCTAAGAGGGGCTAAAACTCGAGATATTAGAAATGTCAAAATAGGAATAACACTTGATATTATTAGATATACCCAGAAAATTTCATATTCGTAAAGCAGAAACATAAACGTACTCCTAGATTTGTTGATTTAAAATTTGAAAAAAAAAACATAAACATAAATTAATATTATTATATAGCGCGCCTTAAAAAAAAGCCCTCGCTTTTTTTGCGCCTCTCGCTTAAGCCCCCAGGGGACCTCATCCCTTTTTTGCGCCTCGCGCCTTTTAAAACACTGGTTTAAATGTTAAAAAAATTTCAATGTTCGTTTTCAATTTTTCTTAATATGAAATATCACTTTGACATTGGTTTTGGAAGCCCGACCAACCTGTACATACCCCTACCTTCTACAAATATCACTCCAAGGTAGGTAGAGTAAAGATTTGGCAAAATAATCTATTTTTTCTTCATATTTTCAATTAAGGGGCTCAAAGGCAACTGAATAATAAAATCTCCAGTATTAAAGGACATCATTATTTGTAATTCAAAGCCTTTAAGAGAACTCAAAGCTCTACACATCATTTTGGACACAACAGGATATATCAATTATTTTTCTGTACCAGTGTTTTTTAAACCACGAAGAGCAATTTACTTCTAGAGCTTACATGTGGAGCACACAAAAAAAATGTTTTTTTTTTTTGCATAGAATAAAAATTTTACATATGAAAATTATAGTTTTTTTTTTTTAATATGAAAAAGATGGCTCAAAAGCCCATTTCATTGATATAATGAAAGAAGATACAGTAAAATGAAAGGGAAAAAAAACTTGAAAGCCCCCACGAAACAACGGAAAGCCAAACCTTATACCCTGTATACTTCCGAAGAAAGAGATGACTGCCACCTAACTATACAAGTACGTTTGTCAACTAATTAAAATCAAGCCTCATGGGTAAATAAAGAGTTTATTCGTTGACACAAAAAAAAAGCATTTACATGTGCCAACTCTCAAACATAATGCATGATCTTTGCACATCTATAAAGATTCTTTAATTTCTTTCCAACTATATCCCCATGATTACGCCCAAAAATGTCGATGCAAAGCGGTCGATTGTAGTTTAGATGGGCGGTCGATTCCACGGAGAGATGATGATCAAATAAGAATTTAAGAAGAAGAAGTTTAGAAAAAGAGAGATGGGTTGAGAATTTTGGTTTGGAAATTGTGTAAATAAATGATAAAAATTTAAAAGAAGTTAATAATGGAATTGGTTAAGTGTAGGAATCCTTTTATATTTTACAAAATTAGATATAATTTTGATTCATATAACTCAATTGAAAATTTCACATCCCAAATAATCAATCGGAAAATTTTGAAATAAAGAACAAAAACTATTTTCAAATGTATTTAAATAAATCAATTTCTCAAATTAAGAACATGTTATTTATTATATAAAAATCCAAAATCGACAATATAACAAGTCATAATGTAGTAAAGGATTTTTATAAAATAAAGAAATTGTCAATAAAATTATATTGTTAAAATCGCACATAAAAAGAGCATGACTAGATTTATATGAAAATTAACACTACAATAGTATTAACAAAGAAATTAAGAAAAAGATGGAGAAATTGAAATTTACTTAAAATTAAGAATTACTTGAACAAAATTGAATCAAAACTATAAATAAAATTGCATTACATAAAATTCTTCCTACACTTTACCAAATAAAACTAGCCTAAGTTGCAAAACATTTTCACAAATTCTAAAAAGAAAGTATGAAAATGCTAGCAAAAACTAAAGAGAAAATTGAAATGAAAAATTAAAATTGCAAAGAAAATTTGGAGGAAGAAGGGTGTCTTTTTCGGAGTGGGCTAAGGGTCCTATTTATAGGAGTTGAGGGCCCAAAAATGTATCCAAAAATTAAATACAAAATCTGAAAATTAAAAAGAAAATAAATTAAAATTAAATGTAAATATGAGTAAATTGGGGAGAGAGAATGGAGGAATTATAGTGATTGAAAATCTGATGGGAAACAGCTGGCCCCATGCGTCAGAAATTAAAAGCAGGCGACACGTGGCGGTCTCGGACTGGGCAAGCTGCTGACGCACGGATGGACAAGCTGGGACAGCTGGCGCAGGGGCTGGGGACAGCTGACGCACGCAGACAGGGGAGGGGCGCTGACGAGCGGCCACGTGGCGGACGGGGACTGGCTGGACGCTGACGGAAATGAAGCTGCGTTTCTTTTTATTTTTCTTTCTCTTCGACACGTGTCAGCGAACGGCTGGCTGGAGCCGTGAAGATCCAGTGCGGCGCGGCTCCACTGAAGCTTATTTTAATGACCAATGAGAGTTTGCCACGTGTCTCGGGGCTGGAAAGTGTGATTTATTGCCTTTTTCCTTGCTTTTTCTTTGTAATTTCTTCACCAATTAAATTCTAACTTTCACCAAAAGCAATATTTTACCTACAAAAATTAATAAATCAAATTAAAACCTAATATTCTCATATTTCAAAATATTCAATTAAATCCATGAAAATATTAAATTATAAATTAATTTATTTTACAATTAAGCACAAATTAAGTGCATTTTCATACACTTATCACCCCACACGACCGCACAAAAACTGGAAAGCCATAGACTTTTTCCCCTCTCATTAAAAGGTGGAGTAAAAAATATATCCTCCAAGCTTTGGAAAGAAAGACACCAAAGATTTGGAAAAACCTTTGCTAGATAAGCCTCGAGAAATTGACGTCCACAAAATGTGGTTACGGTCTTTAGAGTCTTGATTATATGTGGTCTAAGAAAATAAGAGGAAGATCGCTGGAGAAACTCAATGGTGTTAATTCCGCCAACTCCAAGTACCACAAACAATATAAAGAACCTGACTTTCTTTGAGATCTTGAACTTTGACTTTCTTCAGAAAAATTATAGAATAATAGAGAATAGGATAATGAAAAATCAAATACACGAACCTTTGTATCCAAGATATTGTTTCACATTAAAGGAGAATAGCAATCAACCTATGCATAGATATATGTGTGTGTGTGTGTGTGAGAGAGAGAGAGGCTACCTGAGAGGAAGCTCCACAGTTGTATTGGAGGTCCTTTAGAGCCTTCTTTGCATCAACACGCTTTTTACGGTTTACATATCTAATGTGATTCTGGTATTACCATTTCTACTATTAAAAGCTTTAAAAGAAACAATAAATGAAGACAAGTCAAAATTGAAAATGAGGGAAAGAGATGAACAATAGACCCAAGAGTTTAAGTTGATAGGCTAAGGAAAATCTTTTAACGTATCCCCAACACTCCACCTCACATGGTGACTTGTTTTTAAGAAAAACCTAACATGTGAATAATCAATATGAAATGGGAGCAAATGACACAACAAATGTTTGAACCCAAGACCTCCGGCTTCGATACCATGTTAAATCACCAATAGACCCAAAAGCCTAAGTTGATGGGCTAAGGAAAATTTAATCTTTTAAGGTATTCCCAACAACCCCTTTTCAATTCGTGCCAATGGGAAAGTGTTTTTTGTCATTTCTTTCGGCTATCGATTGCCTTTTAGCTACCCAACAATTTTTCATTTTCTTCTGTCTCTAATTTATAGGTTTGTTCTTACTCAGTTAAAAAAATAACTTTTATTATCGTATTTTTTATAGGAAACTGAAAATTTCATTAAACAAAAGAGAGTACAAAAAGGGTTATAAGAAATCAACCGACACCAGCCGGATTACTAAAATTATTCTAGTCAACATTAATAAAAAAGACATCATAATTCCAAAAAAGTTTAGAAAAAGAGGCTAGGAGAGACACTTTATAGTGAAGTATCTCCCAAATTTCGTGAATCGTTTTTTGGTTGCCATTAAAAATCCGATGATTTCTTTCCAATCAAACTTCCCGCGGAATTAATTTTTCCACCAAATCCCAAATCAACTGAGCTTATCTTTAAAACGGTGCCCAGTGAAGAGAGAACTCAGATTAATATTCGATTTACTATTAAAACACCAAGTAATCTGAAAATTTTGAAACAGATTGTCCCATAGCAGACTTGTAAATTTGCAGTGAAAGAAAATATGATCTTGGCTCTTGGAAGAACAATGACAAAAATAGCAGATATTGGGAGAGAAAAGCTCGGATTATGTCTCTGAATTACATCCGTCGTATTTAGTCCCCCAGTAGCCATGTTCCAAACAAAACAATTGATTTTCTTTGGGCAACTTGTTGTAAGGGAATTTTAGTAGTGGAGGATATATTTTAAAGTGGGAGAGATTTTAGAGAAGTGGGCTACTTGATTAATTACTTAATTTTTTTTGCTTGATACAAAACACTAAGACAACACTCCTATTTGTACTAGTGGCACCTTCTCAATCAATGGCTAGGATAATGTCACTACAATTCTAATCTAATGGCTATTAATGACTATCTAGAATATTCTTCATAATTACAAACCTACCACATTATTCTAGATATAATTATAAGCTACCTTATATATAGACTAAGCTTCTAGAGAGTTCTTCTCTAGAACATGCTTCTACTTTTCCAAACCATCTCTCTAGAAAGTTCTTGACAGCTCCATACTTTTCTAGAATTTGGGCTTAGACAATTAAGGCCCAAAACCTTTCTGAGCCCAAATCAAGTTTATATTTCAACACCCCCTTTAAACTTGATTTGACACTCCAATCAAACTTCTTATCTTCACAAAAATTTTATACTTGAAAGGCTTGGTGAATATATCAACTGATTCATCTTGAGTCTCCACATATTCAAGTTCCGCATCTTTTTTCACAATGCATTCTCGAATGTAATGATAACATGTGTCGACGTGCTTGCTTCGATTATGGAAGACAGGATTCTTGGCCAAGGCTATTGCCGACTTATTGTCCACATAAATCTTGTTTGCCTTTTTTTGTGAAAAGCCGAACTACTTCACTAAATTTTGAAGCCAAATTGCCTTGTGCCCTTTGGAAGTGAAACTAGCTCCCATGTGTCATTCTTCTTGATCGCATTTATGTCTTCGTCCATGGCTTTCTTCAAATTCTTGTTCTTCACAACTTCTTGGAAGTTCATGGGTTCACAATCAGCAAAGAGGCAAAATAGACTGAGATTATCTAGATTTTCAGTTACCTCATAAAGTTCTTCCATGCTTCTATAACGCGGAACTCTTTCACTTGAGTTTTCATCTTCGTTAGAACTCGTTGTAGGTAAAGCTGATGGAGTAGTAAGCTCCTCTATTCCTTGTTCCATATCATCTTCTTCGAAGTCTTGAAGTTTGTAGTCTTCATCACGTGTTCTCCAATCACATTCTCCTTCTTCATTAAATATAGCATCTCGACTGATGATTGTTTTCCCAGTGTTCGGATTGTATAGCTTGTAACCTTTAGAGTTTGCGTCATAACAGATAAATATGTTTTTCTTGCTATAGTCATCTAGCTTGCTTCTTTGCTCATCTGGAATATGTGTATAAGCTGTACTTCCAAAAACTCTCAGATGGGAAATGTCGGGTTTTCTTCCACTCCATGCTTCTTGTGGTGTCACTATAAGAAAAATGGCATTAGGTGACACTAGGATTTTAAATGGGTGACACTAATATAAAAAATCAGGAGGAATAGTGGAAATATTTATGTGTCCGTCACCTATTCTTTGAGAAAAAACATACGCGTGTTTTGTTTTCCTCCCATCTCCTTCTCTTTAACTAAAAAAATCCTCAAATGTCTCTCTCAGAAAACCCTAACATCGACTTCCTCTTCTTCTCTCTCGCTTTCTCGCTCTCTCGTCCAAAGTTCTCTCACGAAATTCTCTCTATCTCAATCTTTCTTTTCCCTCTCTATCTCTATCGCTCAATCGTTATTCAATCTCTATCGTTCTTGCTCATTCAGTCTTTTTCATTTCGATTTTTAATCGAAGAGAATAATTCACTCATAGATCCATCATTCTCTTTCCCCTCTCTACGAATGAAAGGCCTAGATTCGAGTTATCATTGTAGTCAAGAAGCCTATTCAGATCTAAATCACATCTGATTTGTACAGTTCATTCGAGGTATAGTTCGTCATATATCATATCTGTTCTTTTTTTTTTCAAATCATGTTTATTGTTTTCTATTTAGGTCCATCAACGAATGCTAGGGAAAAAACTTATGATTTCATCTCTCTCGTCGTTCTGATTTCCTTCACTCACTAAAACGTTAGGGTTCAATTTCAACTTCTCAAAACCAAAGCCCCATTCAAATTTTAACATCCCTTAGAAGGTGAAGAAATTTATAAAATCAGAAATAGCAATCATTTGTGGAGTCTGAGATCTGATACTGATTTTGTTTCTTGCGTTGTGTTCTTTTTATTCTGATAATATTAGAATTTGAGCAGGATTGGATTGTAACTTTTTGTTTGTTTTGTTTTTCCATTTTTTATGGTTATGAAGAGTGAGGCTGAGCGAGATAATCGTTATATTACGAAATCCAGTAATAGAAAAACTCCTACTTCACTGGTTCGTGGTCGAAGAGAGGTTGATTTTGTTAGAAGTAGTTCAAATACATTACAACAATCAAAAGGCAAAAAAACACCTTTCATTCAGCTTTCACCCTTTGATGCAACTGTGGTATGAGCTTTTTCATTCTTGTTTTTTTTTTCCATTTCCTTTCAAAATTTGTATTAGATTAGAGTTCTTTTCTACAAGTGATTCATTTTAAAGTAGCAAATTTCATAAAATTCATCCTGGCAAGGTAAAGAGAAATGAACTTTACATCTTATAGTATTGCTTTAATATGTTTCGATGTGTCATATTAATGGAAAAGGCTTTGATGGGTTTACCCAGCTAACACCGACTAACGGATTCACTGATTGTTAGTGGTTAAACATTACCACCCGAATCCTTTATGTTCTCTGTGCAACAATTTTACCAAATTGAGATTTTACAAAGATGTCTTGTGAAAACTTGGTGCTTTTTGAATATAACAGACTAACTAATCGTTTTTATGTTCATTATAACTGTAATTTAGTTGAGTAGCTTGATCGTCTGTCTACATTTACAGTTATAGTCTTCTAATC
Organism: Gynostemma pentaphyllum; assembly: GCA_028015215.1. Taxonomy (NCBI): domain Eukaryota; kingdom Viridiplantae; phylum Streptophyta; class Magnoliopsida; order Cucurbitales; family Cucurbitaceae; genus Gynostemma; species Gynostemma pentaphyllum. The sequence continues at coordinate 66,596,587 of CM051355.1, read as the reverse complement.
CTTGCCCCAATCTTTCTTAGGATGATTAGTCTAGAATATCAATGTTCTTCTTCAAGGTTTGAAATTACGATAAATTTAATTTCCTTAATTGAGCTCTTTTTTCCTCTTAACTACATAGCATCATAACCAAAGATAGAAAGCATATGTTGAAAAGGTGAAGAACTGTCCATTTCTTTACCCAAAGAATCTCAGTCATGCTATTAATAATTTTGAACTTTTGATTTACAGGATATGGTCCACCTGGTTATGCCTTATTTGTTGCAGTTTATGCAGGATTGGAGGTACACATGTACTTTTCTTTAGTATACGATACAGACATTTAATGGTTGTATTTTTATTATATTGTTTCCCATTGATTAATGGTTTTGCACACTAGTTTTGATTATAAAACCGGGAAGAATAAGGAACGGGAAGCATTAAGGAAATTTTCTTTTGATGTTTAAAGTCTTTACTTATTCAACAAAAGGACTTTATAGCATATCAACATTCTATTCTTGCTAAGGTGCACTGAAAGTATGAATATTTTTGTCATGTGCCAGTTACTAACTACTAAGCACATTGTGATTAACCATGCGAATTTGAAGAGCTTTTGTCATAGTGCCTATTTATTATTTATTTGAACCGTGTTCCAGCCTATTCATTTTCAATTTTTCGGTTTCAAATCAATTCTGGTTTTTTTCTCTCATACTTACATTCTTTTTAGTTCAAGGTTGAATACAATCTTAATTGAATATACCTTTTCCCCCTTTATGACTTAATTGGTGATCTTGCAGGTTTTATCCAGCCCCAATTTGAAGCACTTGTAAGTATGGTGGACTTTTTGCAAGCACTTATGATTATAATGCGGAATCCGAGAAGTATTTCACGGAAATTGGTATATGGGGATTTATTTCTCTTGGCTTTCATCGAAATTAATCTAAACTCTCATTTCTTGAACCAAAAGTTCAAGGTACAATCTTTTGGAAGTAAAAATCCCATCAATACCTCTGATATTTCATGTTCTTATTGGTGATTTTGTTTAGATGAAAACTCTCATTTTTATATTTGTGATTTTTCATTTTTTCTATACTTGTGAACTTAGATTTTTGTTGTTCATTTGAAGCTTTCATGGTGTATTGATGAACGTGTTGTTTTACTAAGTTTCTATTCATAGTTGAGATTAAAATTTGTTTAATTTATACTACAGGGGTTGTGATGAACGATTTGGGCATTTTTTATTCCTCTTCATCATCTCACTTGGAAAAAAGGAATTAGACTTCAATCAAAATATCCTAAGTTTATTTATATGGAATGGTCTGACATTCACAAAAGAAGCAAACCTGATGGTATGTTTTTTTGTTTCCACTTAGTGGAATTTGAAAGTAACCAATTTTCTTATTCAATCTTAGATTGGCACTCTTAGTGTATCCATTTTTTATTGCTAGAGAGTCATATGCGGACATTCTATTGCTTTGTTTTCTTGCTAGTGGAAGTGAAAGCAGTCATTCTTAATACATTTCTTCCATCATTGATAAATGACAACTTTTTTGGATATCATATTTTCAAGTGCTTGAATGCGTATTGTATTTCAATTGATTTATGACATGTATATGAGAAGCTTGTACTTTAAATTCATTGTTTGTGGTTGAGTCACTACTTACTAGCTTGAATTTGTTTTTATGGTAAAATATTTGGTTTACCATTTCACCTGGACAACACTAGCTTCACAATCTCAGGGATGTTTCTTTTCCCTTTTACTTTGCTCTTTTCAATTTTTATCTATGTCATGTTCATCTAAACTAACACCAAATCTCCAATAGAAATAAAATTACTTCGTAGAATTTTTCATAATTTTTTTGTTCCTTCTTGTTCTTTGTTGTTTCCATTTGTTTTACTTGCCCTGCTGTCTTTCGAAAAGTCCCGAAATAACCATGAATTGAGATATTGATCAGTTCAATGAGTTTAATGTACATTCTTATTGTTTTTCTGATTCCCTTACATTTTGAAAGCATCGGATCATGATATGAAGTTCATATGGTAGCATCTTTTAATTTATTTTCTCTCTTAATTCATTATCAATTATTGAAAGGTTTTTTCTCATTATGATTAACAACTTTTGAGATTAAGGAAAATATGAGTGAGGTCTAGTTGTTGATATGAAACTTTTTGGTTTTCTCAGTCAATATGATTAAAGGAAATTCTGTTCCCAATTTAAACAAGTTATTTTTCTTTTTATCATATTATTTTCATTGTTTATTGATCATAGTTGAATCACTTTTTGGAATCATGAGAACGGGAGTGCTATGTGTTCAATTCAAAGCGGTTGATATTTCAGATTTGCTCAATGATCGGAATAAGGAGTATTGTGAGTGGTTGAAGATTTCAGGTAAAAATGTAGAGAAAATGAGTATCCGAATGTGACCCATGGGTTTTCTTTGTTTTTTGGATGTATACCTGAATAGTCTATGCTTATTAAAGGTAAAATTCTCTGCATACTTTTTCTGTATCCTTGTATGTATATTCATTACTCTTTTTGTTTCGTTGTTACCATTATTCAAGGAGATCAATCTGATTATTTGTTGATGATAGTTTGGATGGTGGATGAATAATAAGTTTCCCTCAGAATAAAACTTGGTTTGTTGGTAGTCATTTTCTTTTTGTTCAATAATCCACTTTACTCTTGTTCTAGCGTCTATGAAAACTGAGTAAGAGAAAGAGAACATGATGTGCTTCCCACCAAAGAAATATTCTAATAATATTTGTTTGGTTAAGGACCTAATCATGGGTTGTTTACATGATATGATAAACTAACTTGTATTTTTCCAATCTGCATTTAATTTTGGGGAAGAACACAAAAGTGAGACTTCACTTGACATGAAGAAATGGAAATGGAATTAATATGTTGTTGAGCTATATTGTGTCATTTGTTAGCGTAACTTGACATGAAGAAATGGAATTAATATGTTGTTGAGCTAACTCTGAAAACTTAGTTATTCCAGTTTTCTAAATACTACAATGTGAGACTTCACTTTGTCAGGAAAAATAGTTGTTCTAGTCTTATTTGTAAATATTGCGATGTGAGATTTCATTGTTTTTCCTTCTCTTCTTCTTTGAGGATGGATGTTATTCTCGAAATATTATCACATTAGATGACATCGTGTGAATTGTCCTTACTAATGATACTTCTAAATATCTTATGAACAGCTTGGTGTTTTCTCCTCCTAGGTGTTCCAAGAATCTCCACAAGATAAAATGTGGAGAAGAAAGCACTGTAATTTTGCCTCGTTTTGATTTTCAGCCCACTTTCTACTATGTAAGTACTAATTTTATCTTCTCTTGTTGCAACACCAATTTATGAAATGGAGAAGCATTGCAATATTGAATTTTTTATAGATTTTCTTTAGCCTTTAAATCTAGAAATGAGAATATAAATTTGTTTTTAGTTCAGTACGTCCTGCAATTTAGTTGATTTTAGGCTCCTTTGTTTATTTGCAGGTGATGATGTGAAGGAAAAGAACCTCGATCCATCTATTTATCCAACAGCTTCAAAGGTAAATGATACATAATTAACGACTTTGTAACCTAGCTATCCCCACATGCAATGATTGGGCATTGTCATTTTAACTGTAATGTATCCCTTGCAGAAGCTAGGCGTGTCAGCAAAGGATTGCCTGGTTGTTGAGGATAGTGTTATTGGCTTGCAAGTATATCAATTGTTCTGTAACTATTATTTTCTTAATTGAGAATTTTGAGAATGAATAAGTTGTATATAAATCATCTGAAAACTTATGTTTGCCTTTTTAGGCTGCAACAAAAGCCGAGATGCCATGTATGATAACTTACACTTCTTCCACAGCTAACCAGGTGAGATTGTACCTCTTAAGTTCACATTTCATGTTCCCACACTTATAAAAAAATGGAGTTAATATGTTATTCCTTAACATATCCAACTATATCCTCTCATCGAGACCAACTATATACTTAAATAGTCAGTCCTAAGGTGTTTTCTTAATCTATTTTGTTAAGTTTTTGTGGATTCTCTGATAATTGCTTACTCTGTTTATAGTTAGCGAATTTTTGATTTGATAGTAACAAGTCTGAGATGAAAATAACAATTTCCCTTTTCAATGTTTGTTATATGACAACTTTGAATCAATTTCAAATGCTTTATTAGTTGACGTTGTCTTGAAAACAACCCCATTTTATACTTGCAGGAATACTAAACTTGTGAGAGATAAATGGATTGGTGAGCTATATGCTGTCAAGTATAGGATTCTCTGAGTGCAGCCAGCCCATCACCTCTTTTAGTAAGTTATTTAGATTGAAATAATTTAATTGGTTTCTGTTCCCTTTTTTTTATATATATATTTGCCCGTTCAAATGCATGTATAGTATAGGAACTGTGGTCATTTTGAAGGAAGAGACATACCATATTTTTTTTTGAATCAACATACCATATTTTAACTTTGAATGAATGGAAAAATAGAAGGATCTGAAAAATAGACATACCATAATTGACTTGTGAAACATATATTTTTGGGGAAATGATACTTTTGGTCTTTCATGTTTGACTTAGATTTTACTTTAGTTCCCAAGTTTCAAATCCTGTCATTTCAATCCCCAAGGTTTTAAAATAGTTCAAAATAGTTCTTTCCTGTTTCACTCGTGAAGACTACACAATTTTTATTAAATTTATAATTTTATGCTGATTTGGAAATAATTTTTTAACTTTATATTTTCTCCCTTTCTTATGTGGTAAATTTACTCTCTTTCATTATTCTAATGAAATGGCCTTTTGAGATGTCTTTATTCAAAAAAAAAAGTGGTAAATTTTATAATTTACTAAAAATTAATTAAAAATGTAATTTGATCTCTTCCTCCTTGGGCTACACACTTCTTTGTGTTTTGTTCTTCTTTCATTGTCTCAATGAAATGGGCTTTTGAGTTGTTTTTTATTTTTATTTTTAAAACCAATCATTTTCCATCATTTGGTCAAAAATTGAAACAAAACAAACCAATGCATAGGCCCAATTCTCCGTTAATGATTCTATGAAACATGAAGTACCTCTTTCCACCGATATGTTTGTCTTAAGAGGTTTTCTATCACCATTGAAGTTAGTTTGAATCATAACTTCCCTTAGCCGTGATATAGAATTTAGATTCTGCCGCTTCTATACATTTTATCACAATATTCTTCATTTAATCTTCTTGTGCATTTTGTTGTTTCATCTGATTTTACTCGATGTTTTCCAGTGTTTATAAAATTCTTGCATTTGAAAGTATTTCTTATTGCAGTTTCAACGAAGAACGTTTGGAGCACTCACTATTTTAGCATGAAAAACTTGCCTAATTACACAAGACCTTTTAGATACCATGTATTTAGGTGCCATTCGTCATTGATACCAGGCCCACCATTGGATCCACCTGGAATGAAGGCGACTTTGGTAGCATTGAGAAGGTGAGTTTTGTACTCAATTCATGTTTACCAATGCCCCATATTGGTGCTAGCATTGAAATATGTCGATTGTCCGACTTTAATTGAGAAGATAAGTTTTGTTCTCATCCTTGTAATCATGCTTGTATGTTATATATTAGCTTCACTACTTGCACCAAAGTTCCTGGGCATGTTTGGCACAACTTTTAAAAGCGGCTTTCGCTTAGGTTTTTATTATTATTTTTTTAAAACGACTTTTGATACATAAAAAATGACTAATGTTTCATCATTCCTGGTTTTTCACTGTTTTCATAATTAATGCAGGCCTTATGATAGATTATGCGGTAGTCCTTCGCTGGTTAAGATGGTCCCCGCAATTTGTATTATTATGTTTGCTGTCTGGGGTCTTGGACCATTTTTGAGTCATAGTAGAAGCCTACTCCTTGTATGTTTACTCAGCTTTTGCAGTAATTTTTATAGGCTTCCGTAAGAGGATTTTTGGGTATTGACGATGAGGTGCTTGATGATCTTGACGTCAAGAACATTGATTTGTTATAGTTATTTGTTTCTTTTTGTATTGATATGATTTAATTTTTTGTTTATAGAATGTAATTCCAGGCATAGAGTAATATTTAAATTTTGAGATTGTAATATTTAGTTAAATTTGATAGGTTTATTATAAATTTTATTTATAATTAATTTTTAAAAAAATATTTTTTTTCTCAAATTTTAGACAAAAGGTGACGGTTTTTCCCTGTCACCTTTTCTAAAAGGTGACGGTTTTTTTTGCCCGTCACCTTTTCGAGCGTCACCTATTCGGAATGGTGACGGGCAAAAACCGTCACCTATTCGAATAGGTGACGTTCTTTTGGCGTCACCTGTTCGAATAGGTGACGTTCTTTTGGCGTCACCTGTTCGAATAGGTGACGTTCTTTTGGCGTCACCTGTTCGAATAGGTGACGTTCTTTTGGCGTCACCTATTCGAATAGGTGACGGTTTTTTTTGGACGTCACCTATTTAAATAGGTGACACTGCCATAGGTGACGGTCAAAAAACCGTCACCTATTCGAATAGGTGACGCCAAAAGGATGTCACCTATTCCCGAAATTCTTATAGTGTGTTTTTCCCCATACACTTCTAGACGGAGATCAATTGGAGAGATAGACTGCACATGCAACTGCTTCTGCCCAAAACTCCTTTGGTAGTCTTTTGCTTTTAAGCATGCTCCTTGCCATGTTAAGGATTGTTCTATTCTTCCTTTCTGCAACTCCATTTTATTAGGGGAGATCTTGGAACAGTCATTGGTCGACGTATCCCATGGGCCTCACAGTATTCTTGAAATGCTTTTGAGGTGAATTCTCCTCCTCGATCAGACCTCATGGCTTTGATCACTAAGCCACTCTTCTTTTTTACTGCGGCTTTAAATTTCTTGAAGACTTCAAAAACTTTCGATTTTTTCTTCAAGAAATATACCCATGTCTTCCTTGAGAAATCATCTATGAAGAGAAGGAAATAATTACTCTTACCGAGTGAGCTTGTATTAATTGGACCACACACATCTGTGTGAATAAGTTCTAACGGCTTTTGAGCTCTTGAGTTTGACTCATTTGGAAAACTCTTCTTGAATTGATTCCCAAGTAGACATCCTTCACATACTTGGTTGGGATGACGAATGCAAGGTAGTCCTTTCACCATCTCTTTCTTGGACAACAGCTCTAGATCTCCAAAGTTTAGATGCCCAAATTGAAGATGCCAAAGCCATGATGAATCTTTATAGCACGCCTTCAGACATTTGGCAACATCATTTTTAATATTGAGAATGAACATTCTATTTCTTAACATCGACACCTTGGCGATTAACTTACCGCCTCTATCTCTTATAGAAAGGCTTCGATATCTCAAGTAAATATCATAACCTTTCTCTAAGAGTTGGCCCAGGCTTAAGATATTGCTCTTTATATTCGGCACATAGTAGACATTTGAGATGAATGTGTGTTCTCCATTCTTTAAACGGATGAGGACATTACCTATTCCTTTCACCGCCACCTTGGATTCGTCTCCAAAAGACACGTTACCGCTTACAGATTCATCAAGCTCCACGAACAGATTTCTTTTTCCACACATATGATTACTTCCACCAGTGTCTAGATACCATATGTTATTTTCTCCTTCATTATCTTTGTAAGCCAGTAACAAGATTGCATTTTCTTGACTTTTTGCTTCAACGTAGTTGGCCTTCTCTTCAACTCTATTGTTGCTAGGAGCTCTACATTCTGAAGCATAATGACCAAATTTTTCACAATTATCACATTTCACATGTGATTTATCGTACCTTGATTTTTGATTTCCTCTTCCACGACATCCTGAAGAGCTTTCTCCTCTTTAGAAGTTGTTGTCACTGTTAGGCTTCCAACCACGCCCACGTTCGTAGCCACAACCTCGTACTTGTACCTGATTACGATCTTGTCTTTGTTGGCTTCTATCAATATGACCTCTTTCTTCCTTAGTTGAATCTACGTCTTGAGTAGTTGTTCCACAATCCCTTCTTTATTCTTTTTCTTTTCTTCATAAGCTTGCAACGATCCCAAAAGTTGCTCCATTGTCATGTCTTCTAAGTCTTTTGTTTCTTCGATGACAATGACAATGTGTTCGAATTTAGGATCTAACGATCAAAGAATTTTCTCCACTCTTTAATTGGGTGGTGACTGCTAAGACTCTTGAAGAGTAATCAGAGATGGCTTCTCCTTCTTTCATATGCAAAGTTTCAAACTCAGCTCTTAAAGTTTTAAGACGTACCTTCTTGACTAGATCAACTCCCTTGTTTGAGATTTGAAGCTTATCCCATGCTTCCTTAGCCGACTTTGCTTTTGAAACTCTCTCAAAAGCATCATCATCTAATCCTTGAAAGATTAGATAGAGAGCCTTCTTGTCTCTCTTTCTTGAGTTTCTCAAACTATCTCTTTGAACTTGAGTTAGATTATCTTCATTTTCCGGCTCGATGTGGCCTTTTTCTACTATCTCTCACACGTCTTGAGCACCTAGGAGAGTCTTCATCTTGATGCACCGATTGTCATAGTTACTCTTGTTGAGTTGTGGAACTTGGAAGGAACTCATGCTATTATTTTCCATCTCTCTATGAAGGATCTTTAAGCTCTGATACCACCTTGTTGGAAGGGAATTTTAGTAGTGGATGATATATTTGAAAGTGGAAGAGATTTAAGAGAAGTGAGCTACTTGATTAATCACTTGATTTTTTTGCTTGATACAAAACACTAAGACAACACTCCTATTTATACTAGTGGCACCTCCTCAATCAATGGCTAGGATTGTGCCACTACAATTCTAATCTAATGGCTATTAATGACTATTTAGAATATTCTTCATAATTACAAACCTACCACATTATTCTAGATATTTCTATAAGCTACCTTATACAGACTAAGCTTCTAGAGAGTATTCTCTAGAACATGCTTATACTTTTCCAAATCATCTCTCTAGAAAGTTCTTGACATCTCCATACTTTTTTAGAATTTGGGCTTAGACAATTAAGGCCCAAAACCTTTCTGAGCCCAAATCAAGTTTATATTTCAACACAACCTACTTTCCAGATTTTCTTATACAAGGACACATGAACACAGACCTGAGATTTAATGTGATGGTGATACAAAGAGGCCGTAGAAAATCCCTTCAAATCCAGATTCCAACACAGACTATCCTCACTGTTCCGGATTGCAAAGGGTTGAAGGCTTTGGAGAAGAGATACTAGATCGTCAATTTCTCGATCATATAATGAGATAGACATAAAAGATCTTAAATATACTGAAATATCTCTCTTAAACACCCCAAAATTTAATTAAAAATTATCTCATTGTGGCTCCACCAACATCAACCTTGCAAATATAATCAAGTACTATGAAAACAAAATAATTGCTAGATAGATTACAAAGAGCATACCATTGAGGGCTCCTTCCAACTTTCATCATCCTGCAAAATATTTTAAAAACAAATTTTTTTTCATTGCCTAGATTGTAAATTGATGATTGCTTATTAGTTCCTTGGAATAGTTCTATTAAAGTTTATCAGCATAAGGGAAGGGGTGTAACCTTAGTCATTTGAACATGCCACGCACAACGGACCCTACCTCCACCACTAGTGAGGAATGAGCGTATCCCTAGTTATATATATTGTCAAAGAACAAGAGTTGCGACCATCCAATTAAGGATGGAGTGACGAGTTCGTAGGTTCGTAGAAACGCATACCCATCTTGGTGTAACATTCATTAAGTAAGAAAAGCTCTATAGCTATGCCAAATGTACCGACCCCTTACCTCAGAAAAGCGTAGGTGCACAACCTCCTACAAGACAACATGTGGACCAATCCGTGCGTGCCACGTGGCTTGATGACATCACCCATTTAAACTCCATAAATAGGAGTAGAGAAATGGGCAAAAGATAACTAATATTTATCCCATATTAACTTGGCACACTAGCTCTGCTTTAACTTCAGTATCAGAGGATGTTAGGCCGGCACCACACCGATGCAATTTTCTCTTTTGCGCAGGTGGCCGCCTTCGCAGCTACACACCTACGCAGGTTAACAATTACATAAGTCACCACCCACGCAGGTTACCACCTCCCGCTCTTCTAAATTTATTGTTCCTTGCACACATGGAAGAAAGAACTGCGTTGATGGGGAGCACATCAGCCCGGTCAACTTATTACTGTTTTAACGCAACAACATTACCTATAGCTTTAAAAAGGGGCAAAAAATAAAATAAAATAAAAAATATAACACAAAATATTAAATTTTTAAGGTTATATATATATATATATAAACTTTTTTTTTAATTGAGTAATATTTAGATAGAGTTTTTCAAAAATAACCTTTTAAGAATTGATATTTTAAAAAATAACAAAAGTTTTAAAAAATTTCAAATATAATATTTCTTGTACTGAGTTCTACTCTTATTTCTGACTGAGATTAGAAGAAAGAAATAAAAAATTTAAAATATTTTTATTTTTAAAAATACTAATTAGAAACTGTCTTTTGTTAAAAAAAATTTATTTTAAAATTTTCTAACATTTCACTTATTAGTAGGCAGATATACAAGGTTTTATATGATATTAGTTCTTTATCACGTGCGATGCAACGTGTGAATTTTTAAAAATATAATTTAATGAATGTCAATAAAAAGTACACGTCATAAGATAAAGTAACGTATATATTAAATATAGATTCTTCGATGATATTATCTTCTGAGTACCATCTGTAAATTTAAGTTTTGATATAGCACACAAATGGTGTAAAGTTGTATGCTAATGGTATGCTTCATAAGTTATTAAATAACCATATTTTTATTGAATATTTTATAATAAATTTTTATCTACTGTAAATCATATTATATAATTATACAAAGTTAGAAATTAAAAAACGGTTAAACTTTTAGTATGTAAATTATAACTAATTTAGAATTCACTTCTTTATCACTGATTTCAAAAGACACCTTAGGATGATATTGTAAAATAAGTTATATTATTAATTCAAATTTTAATTTTACGAAAAAAAATTAATAAAAACTTTAACTCACCAATCAAGTGTTTTAAGCATATGAGAGAAGTATTTTAAGCGAAATACTTGTTTATAAACATTTTTGGAAGAATCACCAATTAAGTGTTTTCTCCAAAAACACATTTTAGTATACTCGTGTTTTTAGATGAAACACTTAATTAATATTTATTCTAAAACATTTCACTCAAAACATTTTTAAGAGAAGTTGTACCAAAAGGACCCTATATGACCCCATGATGATTCCATCTTCGATATGTAGACTTGGTAGTGAACAAATTTAATATTTAGGAGCAAACTCCACTATTTGATTCCTTAATTTTATTAGCCTTTTTTTTAAGATGATGGACGTGTATTTTTTTTTGGTTCTATAAGAACACTTCTTGATAAAAAAAAAATGAAAAGGAAAAAAAAATGAAAAAAAGCTCACTCCAAGTACGGGTCCGACATGCACCGATGAACACAAACAAATCTCAGTGTCACTCGAAGTTTTCCAACCATTGTTAAGGCGTCAATGGCAACCATTGGTCTAGTGCTTCTTTGTAAATATGGATGATGAGTGCTTTTGAAATAGTCTTTGAGATGAACATAATTATGTTAGGGAATTGACAGCTTCGCGACGCCTAAAATTCATACAAGAACGATAATGCGGAATAACAATAAAGTAAAAGGGAAGAAATTCGACATCGAAATTTATACTGGTTCACCCCAATTATTGGGCTACGTCCAGTTGTTACCCTGCAGATTTTATTATGATGAATTAGAATTACAATAGAAATATCCAATACAATATTTCACACAACTCTCACAAGCCCTCACTGTTTTCTCACACTCGGTTGAACCACAAATCACTGTCGTCTTGACCCCTCAGCTTCTTGCTCTTGTTCTTGGTTTTGGCGCACACACAGAAAACACACCGCCTCACTATTCGAAAAAGCAAGTTGCCCTATTTTTTCACAATCACGTTTCACGATGCAAGTTAATCACAAAACCAAATTTTGACCTTCAGCCCACGTGAAGTGTACATACAAATTCAAAAAATACAAATGACTTTATATATTGGTGGGCTTTAGAAAACAATTTCTTAATTGTTTAATTGTCTTCACAATATAACAAATAATTCTTATTTTTAGATGAGCAAAGACCTTAACAAAAAAGGGAAAACAACAACTCATTAAAAAAAAAAAAAACTTTATCTATTGCATTTAGCTCTAGCAACCACAAATTATATTAAAGGTGTGTTTGGAAATGCTTTTGCCTTATTTTTAAATGAGCAAAAACACTTTTTATATACAATATGTATGTTCGCTATATCTTATAAGTATTTTTTGTAAAAGTCAACACCTCAAAGTGCTTTTTGAAAAAGTAAGTATTAGATAATTTTTAAAATGATTTTTATTTTAAAAATTCATCCCAGGTCATCGGTACTGCTTTCTCAGGTCCCTATATATTTTTGTACTACTTGGGTGTACAGAAAAGATAGATCTGTTAGCCTCCTCCAACAACTCTTTTTTTAAATGTCGATCCTACAAAACCTCCTACGATACATCAAAGCACTATTTGTAGAAAAGTGAAGTGACTATGCATATTAGACTCTCTTCCTCTTGAAAACTTTCCGCTAGACCCCTAATAAACTCAAAATTTCAAACCAAAGACCCCTTGTAAACTCACCCAAAATCGTGAGCCATTTGGTGATTTTTCTTCTTGGAATTTTGTGGTTTTCTTTCAAAATAGTTATGTAAAAAAAAATGCATTAATTATAATAGGTAGGGACCATTTACAATCTATCATGTGCGGAAACAAAGATACCTTGGATCACATGGATCCAAGGAATGTGGCAGATATATCGTGCCAAATTTTTGTACTGCTATTTGGACAATGTGGCAGACAAAAGGAACAACTCAACGGCCACGAGACAATGACATATTTTTTTTTTATCAATTATTATCTCACTCACTCAAAGATACTAAATAAAAAAATTTATTAAATAATTAAGAAGTAATAGGAGTGTCATATATATTTTATTAACTGTTATAGGTGAATTTTCATAAGTATAAAACAATCACGTGTCAAGTATACAAAAAGACGTGTCAAATAATCGAACTCTTTTGGAATGCGTTTAACCTTAGTATTTGAACGTGCCACGCACGACGGACCCAACCTCCACCACTAGTTAGGAATGAGCGTACTGAGACGTTTTTAATTAGTTATTTCTTATTAAATTGTGAAATATGTATTTATTCAACTGAAAATAATAATAATACAATTGTGACCCTGGCGTTGCAAATATGGACGCAAATGAGACCTCAAGGTCGCAAAATAACGTAGGGAAAGTAAAAAATATCTTATCATTTTGGTGGGTGTTTACTCAAGGGTGACGTGGGGTCGCAAATTGTTAGATATTTGTGACCCCCACGTCACCATTTTAAGCGAGCTTTTCAAATTCCCACAAAAATATTGGCGGTGATTCTAATATTTATGACACCTGGGTCACAAATTTCATATTTTATTTTAATGGGATTAAAATATTTGCGACCTCAGAGTCACAATGCTGTAGCACGCGAGATGTTTCGTATTTACGTAATAATTATATAATTGTGACCCCAGAGTCGCAAAATGCTTAATTACGACCCCAGCGTCGCAATACTGAGCACGCGCGACTTTTCATTTTTTTTCGTAATAATTACAAAATTGCGACCCTTAAATAAAAAGGAACAAAACGGATCCCTCCCCCGTTTTCTTTTCTCTCTTCTTTCTTTTCCTTTCTCTCTTCTTTCTCTTTCCCCCTCCCCGTTTTCTATTTTCCCTTTCCCTTTTTTTATTTGCTTTTCCCGTATTTCTTATGTCCTCGTGCGCGGAATCCCCGAGACTTCATTCCATCGACAGAAGAGGTAAGTTATCTAAACTTTTCCTTTTTCAAATTTATTACATTTGCATTCGTTCAATAGGCTCGGTTAGGATTAGTTAGGCTCGAGGTTAGTTTTCGTTTATGTAATTAGGTTAGTTAATTAGTTTAATTTTAATTAAAGTAGTTAAATTAGATTAAATTGAAATGAATTTTTTATGTTTTAATTAGAATAATTTAAATTAATTTAGTATAATTAGATTAATTTAAATTAATTTACTTATAGTTTAATTAGATTAATTTTAATTAATTTACTTATAGTTAAAATTAATCTAAATTAATTTAGTTTAATTAGATTAATTTAGTTTAGGGGCTCTTGCGAAAATAGCAAAAATATGTCCAACATTTATAAAAATAGCAGTAAAAAAACATATTTATAAAAATAGCAGAAAAATTAAATTCGCAACTAAAATATTACAAAATTGCCACTAGTAATCAATGATTAGTAATCACTAATTTACTGATATCCTGATATTTTGTGCAGGAATCATTGATTACCTGATAGTAATCACTGATTATTTTATAAGTTATCACTGATATCTCTGATCAAATTGAATGAGGGTTTTAAAAAATCTGTTATATTTGCAAATATTTTTTAAAAATGCTATATTTATAAATATTGCTAAAAATTCTGCTACCCAATGAAATTTCCCTTTAGTTTAATTAGATTAATTTAAATTAATTTAGTTTAATTAGATTAATTTTAATTAATTTACTTATAGTTAAAATTAATCTAAAATATTTTAGTTTAATTACAGTAATTTGGTTTAATTAGATTAATTTAAATTAATTTTCTTATAGTTTAATTAGATTAATTTTAATTAATTTACTTATAGTTATAATTAATCTAAATTAATTTAGTTTAACTAGAGGATTTAAATTAATTAGTTGATTATTTTATTTTAATTATGTTTTAGTTTAACAATTGCAGATAAAAAAATGACTGCCGCACGACATCCTCCGCGATCACACGATGATGATGATGAGGCTGTCGATTCCACACCTGAATTAACCACGGCGGAGTTGGACGAACTACTCAGTGGGTCGAGACGCTCGGGCAGACTTCAAACTCCACTGTCCGTCCTCCCTCGATGGTACCTGAGTCACAGCTCGATACTCCGCGTGCATTGCATGACACACCTGGGACTTCTCGAGCTGCATTCGGTTCTGGTTCTGATTCAATAGTTCCACCTCCCGTTCCTGCTTACGATCTATCCATACTTCGGATTGAAGAAAATGAGTAAGTAACACGTATTCTGAAATCTTAAATCTCTTTTTTTCCTTTATTATTCTAATTATTCTCATTATTAAATAAATAATCATTTTTTAATGAATATCATATTGCAGCCGCACAAAAATGTTTCAAAACGATTTCGAGAGGTACTTCCGAGCGATCCTCTTCCCAGCGAGTTTCGCTGGACGAAGATCCCTACCACGGAAAGGAGAAGGCTGTTTGACAAATGGAAGGTAAAATAGATTACGTTTACTTGGTATTTTATACGTTAATTTTCTGTTCACTTATTAATTCTTTTTTTTTTCCTGGGTAAGTTTACTATCGGTTCTGATATAATTGATGATAGGTTGTTTTCCCTCTGGGATAAACACGTGATGGACCAATATAAAGACCTACTCTACCGTGCACGAAGAAAGCACGCAGCAAACCGCCCTGTCTAGATGAGTGAGGAGGAGCACGCTCGGCTTGTCGCGAGCATGTAGACTACTGAAGTGATCAGGCTATCAGCGAGAAATAGGGCCAGCCGTTTGGCCAACCCTACTCTACATACAGGCGGGGCCTGACCTCACGACGAGCACCATCGCCTTTCGGTAAGTTTTCTATCTTTATTTTATTTTCATATTGGAATATAAATGTTTTTTATTTCTATATTTGCAAATAATATATTTTTTTTTTGTTTTTTATTTTTTCTTAGGAAGAAAAGCACGGATGTCCTATCCCGCCTGATGAGCTGCACTTAGTTTTGCACACGAAGAAGGACGAGACTATTGTAGACGACAAAGCCTATTAGGTTCAAGTAATATTTTGTCTACCCTTAAATTTGTAATATATGTTTTTAAATACAATATTCTGACTTAAGTGTTTATTTTTGTTATTTAATTTATCAAGCGCGTTTTTAAGACACTTTAACTCAACAGTTGTAAACTGAAGAATCGCAACCGACTCAGGAGGACCGGCAAGAAACTTTCTTGACCGCGGCAGGAGGCATTCGGCTAGATGGATCTGTACCTGGTCTTGAATCTTACGGGAGACGTCTTTATACAGACGTGCCTCGACTTAAGAGCAGCTCTGCATATAGGAACACTTCTGTTGAGACGTAGCTGCGTGATCAGGTTCAGCATTTACAGTCTGAGGGCCATGAGATACGTACTTCCATCGATGCTCGGGTTGCTGCACTTGTCGAGGCTCAGGTCCAGGCTCAGCTTACAGTTGCTTTGGCTGCATTCTTTGGTCCTCATGGCTCGAGTGACCTAGACCCTTCATCTTCACAACCCCCTCCCCCACCCCCGCAGTAGTTTTTGGTTTACGACTCTTTAGGATGTATATGGATCATTTTGATATTATATATATATATATATATATATATATATATATTTTTTTTTTTTTTTTTATTCCATTTTTTATATTAATTATAATAATAATAAATTAATTAAAATAATCAAATATTATTCAATTTAAAATTATTTATCCAAAAAAAATATTAATATTTGCAACGCCAGCGTAGTCAACTATTTTAAAATGAAGATATTAAATAATCATATTTGCAACATTGGAGTCGCAAATATTGCCACCAAATGGTCATAATTTTCAGCACAAAGGACCCTTCCGTAGCAAAACTTTGCTACCATAGGGTCGTAAATGTCAATGACTATCTAGTCGCCCACAAACTGTTTTTATCTACGACGCTTGAGTCGCCCTGTTTGTGCCTCCAGGGTCGTAGTACGTATAGTTGACTTTTTTGCGACTCCACTTATCAAGGTCGCAATTTTGTGACACCATGGTCGCAAATTTTGCCTGGCTATGCACTTTTTGGCTACGCAGCTTCCCGTTGCAAATCTGGTCGCAAAACACCTAAAAGTTACCCTCACAATCGTAATTCCACGGTTTTTTTGTAGTGAAGTCACCACCCACGCAGGTTACCACCTCCCGCTCTTCTAAAGTTATTGTTCGTTGCACACATGGAAGCAAGAGCTGTGTTAATGTCGAGCACGTCAGTCTAGTCAACTTAGGAGTGGCATATATATTTTATTAACTGTTATTGGTGAATTTTCATTAGATTAAAACAACCACGTGTTAAGTATACAGAGGGACACGTGAAAGAATCGAACTCTTTTGGGAAGGCGTGTAACCTTAGTCATTTGAACATGTCACGCAAGACGGACCCGATCTCCACCACTAGCGAGGAATAAGTGTGTCCCTAGTTATCTCAATTGTCAAAGACCACGACAAGAAATACTGGAAATAGCGACAAAAAGGGTGTGACGCTATTTAGCGACGAACTGTATCACTAATTGCACATTTGACTTTTAGCGATGAAATCCATCTCTATTTAGCGTCTTAACGAACGAAAGTCCATCATTAATGTTTTGTCTCAAGAATTGGCGATAAGCTTCCCGCCATTATAGCGACCCATTTTGTCCCTATAATAGCGACGAAATGTATCTCTTTTTTTACATGATTTTTTTTTTAATTTTAGAGACATATTTCGTCGCTATTTTGTAACGCCTCGGGTTTTCGGTAAGTTTTTGATAAAAAAAAAATATTTTCTCTATTTAATTCCATAAACGATTTAAGGATAAAGTGTTAAATTTAATTTTTATTATTAAGAGTTATTTTTAATTAACTTTAGGACTTAAATTTAGGGAGATTTTAAATTATTTAATTAAATGATATTTTTTTTTTAAAAAAAAGGGGAGGGAGGCGTAAAAGGAAGGAGGAAAAAAAAAAAAAAGTCTCGCTTGCTCACCTCTCGGTTTTAACGTGAAAACCTAGACAGAAGGAAAAAGGTAGGTATTCTTCTCCTTCTTCATCTCCCTCCTTGATCTATCGAATGTGAGATCAATCGATTACGATTAATCGATTTGTTTTCTTTGGGTTATAGGTTTTGGTTTTTTAGGGTTTCTTTGGTGGAATTGGAGAGGAATCAAATCCAGATCGAATCAAGGTAATGTCCAATTCCCTAAATTTTCCTAAGCAATTCGTTTGTAGAAATCCTTAAGGTTTATGAAAAACCATTTGAAATTCGCCATTCTTCCTTAAATTTCCAAATCTTGAAAACCCTAATTTAATTTTTGGAAATTTCTTTTTTACCTAATGCGAAAAAAAAAAAAAAAAAAAAGTGGCGGCCGCCACCGATCCGGTGGTGCCGCCGCGATCCGATGCGGCAGCCAGCCCGCCCCCACCAGAAAAAGCGGCGAAGAATGCTGTCGCCGCACCACTAAGGGCGATGGCAGCAGCTGACTTCTGCTGCTGCTTGCCAACAGGGCGACCCTCAGGGGTCGCCTTTGCTTCAATTTTTGGGATTTGTCGCCTTGGGTCCCCGTCCTTTCATCCTTGTATGATTGGGTAAATTTTTGGATGTATTTTAAAATTTGATAGGTGGTGTTTCAGGTGCTCGAAGTTGTTGAGAAGTGCTTAAGGAGTATTTTTTTATTTTTGCAAACTAAGGTGAGTAGAAAGCGTTAAGGTTTGAAGTTTATCAAGTTAGGTTTACCTTTTTCTTTAATAGTTTAACCTCCAAACTTTGGAATTTATTTTGGATGTTTAAAGTGAATAAAGAGGTTGTTCGAGTTGATGTTTAAATTTGGAAGAATTTAAATCTAAAGCATGCTTTAAAGACTTTAGTTTAGGAAAGAGATTGATTGTACCGTGTGGGGTTGTTTGATTGACCCATAAATTGTATCTCTTATCTTTGCTGGCTGATTGTGATTAATTTTAAAGCTGATGTGTTAAGTTTCATTGTTTTGGTGTTATACCATGCAAATGCCGATTCATGTTAGTGCCAATTAGGAAAGTTTAGGCTTAGGCGGTTAGTTAGATACTGTTGCTGGATATAATTCTGGATGTGTGATATTTTATTTAGGTGTGCAGGTTGTATTTTTCTTTTGGGAGTTATGAGAATATAGCCGTTATGCCGCCAAATTTTTCCCTAGAATTTTTATTAGATCCTAAGATTTGTTTAAGGGGTGATTTAGTATAAGCTTAGGTTAGTCTCACCCCTAGATTGTTAAGCTTTGGAAGTGACGGAGTTTGATCCAAAGGGTTAGTTGGATCTTTTGGCTTGTAAAGCGTTGTGATTGGTTTGTAAGAAATCATACTACCTTAAAATACCTTGGGTAATATGGTTGTAGGTTCACATTAGGCAAGGCCTTGTCTAATGAAGAATAGCTGTTAGGGGAGTTTATTTAGTGTGCACAACTTAAATAACACCTAACCAGCGGTTCATTCCATCCTGTACAATGGAAAAGAATATTTCCCAAAGGATTTAAATTGTAGAAAAATTATGTTTAAATTCCTTATGGGCGTAGTCTCTCTTTGTTTTTGAATAAAGAAGAGATTAAAGGTATTAACGAGAAAGGTTTTTCGATTAGTTTTAAATTGTAGAAAAATTATGTTTAAAACTAAATCGATTAGAGGTGACTTAAAAGTTTAGAGGTAAGCATTAAATCTCCTTGGAGTGAGTGATTTATTGGATGTCAGTGAGGACGTATATGGACTTAAAGTCTTAGGAAAACCTCTCTATGGAATAATTCATTCTTTAACAATTTTCTATTCACTGGGCGTAGCCTCATGATGCTACATTTTTTTTTCAGGTAAAGGAAAGAAGAAAGCTGGCAAATGATGGATTTCGTAGCGGAAGTGGTTGATTGATTTTACATGCCGGCAGTGTTTATTCTTTTCTTTTTGATGGGTCAAAATAAATCATGTTTCTTTTGAAAAATTTTCGTGAAAATACTTGTTTGATTTGGACTTATGTTTTGGGTTGGAGTGTTGATTTTAGTTCTTTGTTTGTTTCAACTGATGTTAAGGAATTTTTGTTTTGAAATGACCGGTCTAAATTAAATGTTTGGTTTGATTTTTGGAAATAAATGACTTGTTGAATTTAAATAGCTTCCGCTGTGGTTTTTATGCTTTTCATGTTTTGGAAATAATTCGGGTTGTTACATATTTAGTTCATTTTGTCCCTATATTAGCGACAAAATATGTCTCTATTTTACAAGTTTTTTTTAATATTAATTTTAGAGACATATTTCGTCGCTAATTAGCATGGTGTTAATCTTCCTGCCAGAATAGAGACTCAATTTGTCCCTATATTAGCGACAAAATATGCCTCTATTTTACATGTTTTTTTTTAATTAATTTTATAGACACATTTTGTCGCTAATTAGCATAGTGCTAATCTTCCTGAAAGAATAGAGACGCAATTTGTCCCTATATTAGCGACAAAATCTGTCTCTGTTTTACATGATTTTTTTTTATTAATTTTGGAGACACATTTTGTCGCTAATTAGCATAGTGCTAATCTTCCTTAAAGAATAGAGACGCAATTTGTCCCTATATTAGTGACAAAATATGTCTCAATTTTACATGATTTTTTATATATTAATTTTAGTGACACATTTCGTCGCTAATTAGCATAGTGCTAATTTTCCTAAAAGAATAGAGACGCAATTTGTCCCTATATTAACGACAAAATGTGTCTCTATATTACATGATTTTTTATTACTATTTTAGAGACACATTTCGTCGCTAATGAGCTTTAATTAGAGACACATTTCATTGCTAAATTTGGGCGGGAAATTTTCCCCCAATATTTTCTGGAGGGAATATTTCCCGCTATATTAGAGACACATTTTGTCGCTAAAAGAGTAGCAGAAAAATTATAAATAGACGTCCAGAATCACTTTAAATGAAATCAAGTTACATTAAAACGTCTTTCCGAGAGAGAGAAAATGCGTGAGTGGATGTACGTTCGTTTGATTGGAGGGTTTCTCAACGACGATTTTGTAGCTGGGGGCCGAACAGTTTGTTGAATTCTGTGAATCCACTGTGATTTTTTATAACAATAGACATAAGGTACGACGACTATGCAAAAAGTGTAGAAATAAGAAGTTGTTGCCGAAAGATGATGTGAAGTCACACTTGTATAGTCGTGGTTTCGTTGATAATTATTATCATTGGGTGTATCAAGGAGAATCTACAGAAATGTTCGATGTAGCGAGGGGCGAGTCATGTTGAAATGAAGGAAGCAGCTCGCAGTTCTATTCGAATGTGAATGATAGTTCTAAAAACGTTGAACATCAGTACGGGCAGTTAGAACAAATGGTAGTTGATGGATTCAGTTATTAGGGAGATGATCCTTATAATTTAGTAAACGAAGATTTAAATCCAGATGCGCAAAGAATGTTTCAGATGATAGAATTAGCGAGTAGGCCGTTGTACCCAGGTTGTGATGTAACACAACTCGCTGCTACGACCAAACTATTGAATATCAAGGCAGAGTTTCATATCCAAGAAAGAGGATTTAACTCGATATCACAATGGTTTCATCAGTGCGCTCCTGCAAACAACACGTTCCCGCACAGTTTGTACGATACGAAAAAATTAGTGGAAGATCTCGGTTTACCGATGGAGAAGATCGATTGATTCTCGAACGGATGTAAAATGTGCAATTTGTAGCTTTCCAAGAAGAAAAGGTGCAGAGTCGTGAAATAGACGATGAAATAAACTCTGAAACTGCTCGACAGTTAAATGACGTAACAAGAACATTGTTTGATTCCGACGGCTTATATATTGATCTCCCTTTCATTGATGATTCATTTCCAAAACCTTCTGTGGACGAAGAAGAAGATACTGAGGACAACAGCTCTAAATCCAACACTGATGAATTTGAAGATGATGTTTAAATTGTTAATGAATTAATAAACTTGTAAGGGAACGAAAAATAATGAAAAAAAAATCATATATAATAGCAATGTATTTCGTCTCTAACTATGAACATAACGATGAAATACATCGCTAACTGGAAAGAAGAATTCCAGAATGTTCAGCAAATAGAGACACATTTCGTCGCTAAAATGACTTCACATTCTAGAATATTCAACAAATAAAGACACATTTCATCACTAAAGGGATTTTCACATTCTAGAATATTCAACAAATAGCGATAAATTTCGTCGCTACTAGGCTAATTATTACCCTTAACGGATAGTTTCCCTAATAGCGACGAAATGTGTCTCTATTGAAAATATCATATGTTTGAACGAATATTTTAAAATATAGAGACACATTTCGTCGTTAAACGAAAAATAAAGGGGCGTTTTTTAAAATTTTCACCAATTTTAGCTATGAATTATATCGCTAAAGATGAAAATTATAGCAGTTGGCGAAAAGTTTCAAGTTTTTTAGCGTCAAATTTTGTCGCTAAAAAAAATTACAAGAACGCGTGCTATTATAATCAGTGTCCAGCTGGCATCTTTTCATTACTCTCAACGACATATTTCATCGCAAAAAAAAAATTACAAAACACAGTCTCTTTTTTCCCTTCTCCTTTCTTTTCTCTTCTTCCTTCCCCCAATCTCCCTCCCTCACGTCGGAACTCCCTCAGCAGCCACACGCCGGAGATCCCTCCCCACTTCCTCCCTCCCCCAAACTCCCTCTCTCCCCCAAGCTTATTCCCTCTCTCTTCGACGTCACCACCACCGTTGTCTCTCTCCGCCGTCCCCCGAAATTCCAAGGGGTAATTTCTCTCTCAAGTTTTTTTTTCTTTCAAATTAGTGTAATTACATTAAATTAGTTTAATTATTAAATGTTATTGTAAATTGTTAGTGTTATTTGTGTTTACTTAGTTTAATTTTATTGTTAATGTTAGTGTTATTTGTGTTTACTTAGTTTAATTTTATTGTTAATGTTAGTGTTATTTGTGTTTACTTTGTTTAATTTTATTGTTAGTGTTAGTGTTAATTAGTTTATATGTTAATTAATTGTTAATTGCTAATTATATTTTAATTGTATGTTAATTGTTTATTTTATAAAGGGCAATTGTTAATTTGTATAAAAATGAAGGTTAATTGTTACGTTTTTAGTGTATCTAGATAAAAAAAATTAGTTTAATTGTTAATTTGGTAAAAATTATGGTTTAGGGTTATTGTTAATGTTAATTACTTTAATTGTTAATTGGTAATTGGTAATTGTTAATCGGTAAAATTAGTTTACTTAATGTTATTGTTAATTAGTTCAATGTTAATTAGTATGTTTATTTTTTATTAGTATGTTTATTGTTTATATTTAGATTTAATTAAATTAATATTTAGTTAATTAAGTAATATATTTATTTTATATATGTTAATTGTTAATCTATAAAAATTAGGTTTAATTGGTATGTTTTTAATGTATTTAGATAAAATAAGTATGTAAATTTATATGTTTAATTAATTTACTATTTTTTATGTTAATTGATTAATTTGTATGTTAATTTGTAAACTTAATGAGTTTAATGTTATTATTAATATTAATTAGTTTAATTGAAGGGAAATTTCATTGGGTAGCAGAATTTTTAGCAATATTTATAAATATAGCATTTTAAAAAAGCATTTGCAAATATAGCAGATTTTTAAAAACCCCCATTCATATGATCAGAGATATCAGTGATAACTTATAAAATAATCAGTGATTATCAGTGATTCCTACACAAAATATCAGGATATCAGTAAATCAGTGATTAGAATCACTGATTACTAGTGGCAATTTTGTAATATTTTAGTTGCGAATTTAATTTTTCTGCTAATTTTATAAATATGTTTTTTTACTGCTATTTTTACAAATATTGGACATATTTTTGCTATTTTCGCAAGAGCCCCTTAATTGAATTGGTAAAATTAGTGTAATATTGTTAATTGATTTAATTGAATCGGTAAAATTAGTTTAATTGAATTGTATGTATTGTTAATTTGTATATTCATTTTTTTATTAGTCTTTTTATTGTTCATATATATATCGATTTAATTAAATTAATGTTTAAGTAATTAATTAGTAATGTGTTTATTTTATATATGTTAATTCTTAATTTGTAAAAATTATGGTTAATTGTTATGTTTTTAGTGTATTTAGTTAAAAAAAAAGTATGTAAATTTATATGTTTAATGAATTCATTAATTTGTATGTTATTTTGTAAAATTAATGAGTTTAATGTTTTTATTAATATTAATAAGTTTAATTGAATTGGTAAAATTAGTGTAATGTTAATTAATTAAGTAATTTGTATGTTATTTTTTAATTTTTAATTCAATAGTATGTTACTTTTTTTAATTCAATGTTTGTTATTTATTTATTTTAATTTGTATGTTAATTTTTTCGTAGATGTCTACATCGAGGCGACATGCACCCCGTTTTCAAGAGCTCGATACTCCTGCCACATCTGATACTGCAGCTGCACCAGGAGGATACACAGGTGGCCATCACACCTACCCCCCTTGTCCCGACCACATCAACGGCATCGGCTGACACCCCTGCCATCGAGTAGTTGCCTATCACAGGGGTCGTCTTGAGGATGTCGAAAAAGAAATGAGTGCACTTTATTTATTTATTATTTTTTTAATGACTAATTTTTTATACATTAATTATTTTTGAAATAATTGCTCACATGACCACAATAATTCACATAAATCCACTTTTGATGGTTGTTTTTATTATTTTTCAATTATACCCAATAACAACCATTTTTTTAGGAATTTTCGGTTGCCACCATTGAAATTGTTACCTTTTTGCCCCGTCATTTTCAACAGCTCATATAAAATCTTTATTGATTTTTTCCTTTATTATTTCGTAATTAATGGCTCCTTTAATTAAAGATTCTTGTAATAGTAATTGATTCTTTTAGATTTTACATTTTCTCTTTGTCATTTTTGTATCATCTTCTCCGCTTATTCCATTTGTTTTTTTTTTTTAAATTCTTTTGTTATTCATCACAATTCCATTCTTTATCTCTTCCATTTTTTATCCTTTTTTCTATTTTCACGAAATGAGATCTACATCTATTGATATCATATACAATGGTTGTTGGAACGAAGCCCACGTTTACGAATGCTACGAACTCAAATCTATGATGTATTTCCAACACACCACGTTTATAGATCTTATCAAAAAGGTTCGTCGTAAAGTTTCTTTCATTCCTGACTCTCATTGCTTGTTGATGGAAGTTATTACGAAATCCAAAGTTAGGGTTTATTTAGACGTCAAATCTGACAATGATGTTGCATTCCTTGAAACTTTTCTTTTTGAGAACTATTTTCACTTGTGTTGTTCTTGTGGTTGATAAGAAGAAAACAGTTTCTAATCTAGTACCTATTAACCCTGACAGCAACCCTTCTTGTTCTTTGATCCAATCACAACTTGTTTTTGATTTAGGTGTTTATAGTAACCCCGAAGATTTTATGTTGATGAGGCTCCTGTGGGTTTTGATTTCATATCCATGGTTAACGTTGAATGTCCCCAAATTTTGTCATGTTATTGGGTCACATAATCCTGGTAAGTAATAGTTATTTATTATAAATGTTTATATTTTATATACCTTTTATTTTTTTAGTAAACTTCTTTTTAATAAATGTTTATAATTTATATACCTTTTTTTCAGGATCCTTTATTCGATATTACCAGGAAGAAAGTCAGAAGCTTGAAGATTTTGTTTTCTTGTATTTTTATATTTTTTAGATTTAATTTTTATAGTTTTATTTATGTTTAGATTTGATTTTTCCATTTATTTTGTAAAATTTAAGGGATTTTAAAATTTTCCTTAAATTTTGCATAAATTAAGGAGAAATTAAATCGGGGGTATGTTTTATCTTTTCACAATCTAATTAATTTGGCATGCGGCCGTTTTTGGGTAGTTTTGATATATATATATATATAATATACGGTTTTCTTGAAATTTCCATTTATTAAATGGTTATTACTGAAATTAACCCATTATGTTTTAACTTATATATGTTTCTGTGTATTTTTTATAAATTGCATCAATCGGGTAGGGTTTCCTGAATTTTCACCTATGTTTAGAAGAAGAGCCTCAAGTTTGGAAAATGGAAGGACATTTCTGGTCTCTCCAAACTGCGTTGGTTTGAGGCAGGGAAAGTAAATTATATAAATTTGTAACTTTATTTTTTCTAGTGTTTTAAAATTCTAACAAATTTATACTTTTTTTTTTCTTTTCAGAAACACTTTACGATCCCCTTCGTTCTCACTGATGATATCATCTACAAACCATGACACAAAATGGCAGGGAAACGTTATAGGGACACCATCAGTAAGGCGAAGAATAAACCAACTGAAAAACTATTGTGGATGACTGAGGAGGATCGTCTGAAGCTGTTAGCGGATAGTCAGATTCCCGAGGACTTGGACATCCCTCAAATCAATTCAGCCAATCGACTGGCGAACCCGGCTATGCACACTGGTGGGAATCGCAACCATGACGAGTATTACGAGATGATGGTAAGTACTTGTAGTATTTCGTTTAAATCTTTAATGTTTTTAATTAATTTAATGTTTTCATGATATTTTATTTTTCTTTTTCTCATTTTTACAGACTCAGGATGGAAATGAGGTAGCCCCGGTTGAGTTGTTTCTCCATCTGCTTACGAAGGGTCACGATGGGGTCACTTATGTAGATGACTGTGCGCGAGAATTACATGTTAGTTTATTTTTTTTCGTTAATTCTAATTTATTTATTAATATATATATATATATATATATATTTAATTACTCACAAATATTTTTGTTTGCTTCTTTTTGTAGGGAAAGGTAAAAGACAAGCTCACTTCCTTATTGCCCACTCTAGAGTCCCAGCCTACTAAGGAAAACCATAACGATGCTTTCCTTCTTGCAGGCGGTGATGTTAGTCCAGGATGGTTCGATCCCTGGTCTTGGCGCTACGGGAGGGAGCTTTATCGTCGACTAACCGCGTACTACGAGTTCTTCATGTGCTGAGACGTAGGCTTTGAGGCGAGAGAACGAATCCTTGCGCCTACAGATTGAAGCCAATGAGATCCCCAGTCAAGCACGCCACAATCAACTTCAGGCTCAACAAGATGATTTAGAAGAATGTATGCGAGTATGGATGAACCTGAATGCGGATGCCGGCTCCGGGTTTACTTCTAGGCATCCTAATTCCAGTCATACGAGCCCTCCTTACTTTTTTCTCTAAACATTTGATTAAAAATTATTTTGGAATACTTTTTTTGATAAACAATATTTGTTTGGATGTTTTATATTTTATTAATTATTATTATCTTTTATTTTTTTAAAAAAAATTAATTTTAATAATTAATTTTATTTAAAATTAATTATTAAAATTTATTTTTTTTTTAAAAAAATCTAATTAATTAGCGACAAAATGTGTCTCTATATATTTAATTAATATTTTTTCATAATTACTTTAGAGATGAGATTCATCGCTAAAGTTAACTAATTGACTTTATTAGAGAACTAATGCGTCTCTATTTTAGAGATGCAATTCGTTGCTAAAGTCAATTAGTTGACTTTAATAGAGGACTAATGTGTCTCTATTTTAAAGATGAAATTCGTCGCTAAAGTTAATTAGTTGACTTTATTAGAGAACTAATGCGTCTCTATTTTAGAGATGCAATTCGCTTCTAAATATAGAGACACATTTCGTTGCTAATTTTAGCGACACAATGAGTCTCTAAAATAGAGACGTAATAAGCCTTTTGGTCTCTATTTTCAGTGATCAAGTTCGCCGCTAAATAGTCAACATTTTTATAGTGTCCCATTAGGTTTTTGTCGCTATTAGCAACGAATTACATCGCTATTTTTCCCAAGCGGCGCCTTTTTTGGCGATCCACTTTTTCGTCTCTAAATTTGTTGCTATTTCCATTTAGAGGCGAATTTCGTCGCTACAGTCGGGACATCAAATGCAGCTTTTCTTGTAGTGGACCCCGAGTTGCGACCATCCAATTAAGGATGGAGTGACGAGTTCATAGGACCGTAAAATTGCAAACCCATCTCAGTGTAACATTCATTAAGTATGAGAAGCTCTGTAGCTACGCCAAGTATACCGACCCCTTACCTCAGAGAAGTGTAGGTGCACGACCTCATACAAAGTACACGCCTACACCCAATCAAGAGACAACACATGAACCAATCCCTGCCTGACACGTGGCTTGATGACATCACCCATTTAAGCTCCTATAAATAAGAGAAGAGTAATGGGAAAAAGGTAACTAATATTTATCCCAAATTAACTTAGCACACTAGCTCTGCTCTGCTTTAACTTAAGCATAAGATGATGTTAGGCCTATTTTCTCTTTTGCGCAGGTGTAATCGCCACGTGTTGCACACACCTACACAGCTTAACGATTACATAAGTCACCATTTACGCACGTTACCACCTTCTACTCTTCTAAATTTATTGTTCGTTGCACACGTGGAAGCAAGAGCTGCGTTGACATGGAGCACGTCAGCACGATCAACTTATTACTATTTTAATGCAACAACATTACCTATAGCTATTGTTATAATATGTTTATTAGTATTATTAATATCTCTTTATTATAGTTTTATAGCTTATGACTTTAAGGCTTTCTTAGGTCTTTATGGGCCCATGTAGTTTTGTATATATATCTCACTTATGTGAATAATACATTTAACTTTTCTCTCAAATTCTCTATACTTTTCTGATAATTACATGGTATCAGAGCATTAGGGTTTGTTGGGACTGTTTGAGTTTATCTCCTAATTAGGGTTAGAGTTTCACGTTAGGTCATCATTTTTTTGAGTGGGCATTTGTCAACACCACCCTACAAGTAGGAGCGCCGCCACCATCTGGTCCCATTCGCCGCCGCCGTCCACCAAAATCAACCGCGCGTGGGCCTCACGTGCTAGTCAAAGCTCCGCCTCTGATTTCACGAGCCGGCGCGTGAGCAATTTTTTCAGCTTCTTCTTTTCTGGGTTTTGTGCGCCTCGTGATTTCTGGCCTGTCTGGGGTACTTTGGGGTGCCAATAGTTCTCGGGTGTGAAGAAAAGCCCGTTTTTCACAGCTGTCCAGATTTTCCCTTTACTGTCCGGATTTGATTTTTGTGTTTTTTGGGTTTGATTTCGTAGTTTCTTCATTCATTTGAGATATATGGCTGAAAAAGTTGAGAAAAGAATCATGGCTGTGTCCTATGTGGTTCCCATGATGTCAAGAATCACCGATCAGAAGTTGAACGGGTTAAATTACCACAATTGGCGTAAGACTATACTGCAATATTTGTGGAGCGTAGACATGGATAATCATATGATTGATAATCCACCGAAAGAAGACTTAGAGAAGAGTTGGCTACGAGATGATGCTCGTTTGATTTTGCAAATCAAGAATTCGATAGAACACGACGTTGTTGATTTAGTCAGTCATTGTGACTATGTGAAGGAATTAGTTGAATATTTGGATTTTCTTTATTCCGGAAAAGGGCAAATTAATAGAATGTATGAGGTTTGTAAAACGTTTTATCGGTCCGTTCAAGAAGAAGATCAGCCTCTAACAACTTTCTTTATGGAAGTTAAGAAAATCTATTCTGAGTTGAACACGTTATTGCCTTTCAGTACAGACATAAAAGTTCAATAAACTCAACGCGAGCAGATGGCTATCATGTGTTTTCTGTTTGGTATTTTACCAAAGTTCGAGATGGCTAAATCTCAAATCCTTTCTAGTAATGAGGTCACATCTTTACAGGAAACATTTAGTAGAGTTCTTCGTACAGAATCCTCACAATCGACACTCGTCCCGCCAGCTCTGAATAATGCACTAATCAGTCGGGGTAATGATCATTCTGGTACTATAAGGGTGCGATCAAATAATTCAGGCCAACAATCTAGTGGTAATTCTGGACAACCATTTGGTGCTCGAAAGCAAGACTCAAGTGACATGGTTTATCGATATTGTCGAAAGGTTGGCCATTTAAAACGTGATTGCTGGAAATTGATAAATAAAAACCAGAAGCCTCCGATAGCTAATGTTGCTTCCGCTACATCCGATAATTCTATCGAGATTTCTGCCGATGAGTTTGCTAAATTTCAGCAGTACCAAGAATCATTAAAGGCTTCATCTTCTCATGTTACAGCCCTTGCTGAGTCAGGTAATCCAACTCAATGTCTTCTTTTCTCATCTTCAAAGTGGGTCATTGACTCTGGTGCTACCGATCATATGACAGGTAATCCAAATTTAATATCTAATCTTGAGTTATCCACTTCTTCCCACAGTGTCACCATAGCCGATGGATCCACATCATCTGTGGTGGGCTCTGGCACAGTTAATCTCCTCCATACTTCCTTTGCAACTGTTTTGAATTTACCTCGGCCGCTTAAACATAATCTTATTTCGTGAGCAAACTTACTCGTGATCTAAATTGCTATATCTCATTCTATCCTGATTATTGTTTGTTTCAGTATCTTATGACGAAGAAGACTATTGGTAGAGGTCGTGTATCTGGAGGTCTTTACGTTTTTGATTGTCCATTACCACAACCTGTTGCTTGTGTTGGAGCCCCATCCCTACTTGATGAGCATTGTCGCTTGGGTCATCCATCATTGTCTTTTTTGAAGAAACTTTGTCCTCATTTTAGTAGTTTGTCGTCTTTGCATTGCGAGTCTTGTCAATTTGCTAAGGTACATTGTCTTCCTTTGCGTCCTAGAGTCAATAAGCGAGCTAACGCTCTATTTGAGTTAGTTCATTCTGATGTTTGGAGTTCATGCCCTATTGAATCCAAGTCTGATTTTAAGTATTTTGTCTTTTTCGTTGATGATTACTCTCGTGTGACATGGTTATATTTAATGAAAAGTCTTTCTGAATTGTTTTCTCATTTACGTACCTTTCATCCTGAAATCATGACACAATTCAATGGTTCTCTTAAAATTTTAAGAAGTGATAACGCAAAAGAATATTTCTCTGATGCATTTCAATCTTACTTGGGTCATCATGGCATTCTTCATGAATCTTCTTGTGTTGATACACCTGCTCAAAATGGGGTGGCCGAAAGAAAAAATAGACATCTACTTGAAACTGCAAGAGCCTTATTATTCCAAATGCATATATCCAAATCCTTTTGGGCAGACGCTGTTTCCACGGCTTGCTTCTTAATCAATCGCATGCCTTCTTCTATCCTTCATGGAGAAATACCGTATAAGGTTTTGTTTCCTGGCAAGACATTGTTTCCTATCGAGCCAAAGATTTTCGGTTGTACATGCTATGTTCGGGATGTTCGTCCAACTCTAACAAAATTAGATCCCAAATCTTTGAGCTGCATTTTTCTAGGTTATTCGCGGGTACAGAAAGGCTATCATTGTTTTTGCCCCTCTTTAAATCGCTATCTTGTTTCCTCTGATGTCCACTTTGTTGAGACCCTTCCTTTTTCATCCCCACCTCACCCACCAGCTCTACGTGAGGTTGATGATGATTTGCTCATGTACAGTATTGTTCCTCATTTTACTCATGTTTACTCTCGTCGACAAAAGACTCCGGATACATGCCCTGTTCCAGAGGCCTCTTCGTCTTTAGATCCTGTTTCAACTGATGATCTTCCTATTGCACTTCGCAAAGGTACGCGTCAATGTACTTATCCTATTGCTTCTCTTGTTTCTTATGCTCATTTATCTTCTAGTACTCGTTCATTTGCCGCTTCTCTTAATTCTATCTCACTTCCTAAAACCTTACATGCTGCTTTATCTCATTCTGGTTGGCGTGCTGCCAAGGTGGAGGAGATGACTGCCTTACATGATAATTGTACATGGGATTTAGTTTCTCTTCCGCCTGGTAAGAAAACAATTGGTTGTAAGTGGGTCTATGCCGTTAAGGTAAATCCTGATGGTTCTGTGGCTCGACTAAAAGCACGTTTGGTTGCCAAAAGCTATGCTTAGACATATGGGGTTGATTATTCTGATACTTTTTCCCCCGTTGCTAAGTTAACATCGGTTCGTTTGTTCATCTCCATGGCAACCACACATCATTGGCATTTACATCAACTTAACATAAAAAATGCGTTTCTTCATGGTGATCTTCACCAAGAAGTTTATATGGCGCAACCACCAGGGTTTATTGCTCAGGGGGAGAATACAAAGGTTTGTTGACTTCGCAAATCATTATATGGATTAAAACAAAGTCCACGAGCATGGTTTGGAAAATTCAGTCACGTTTTGGGAAACTTTGGAATGAAAAAGAGTGCATTTGATCATTCTGTCTTCTACAAACGATCTAAGAGTGGAATCATCTTATTAGTTGTTTATGTAGATGATATTGTTATTACTGGTAGTGATGCATCGGGAATCATGTCACTTAAAACCTTTCTTCATAGTCAGTTTCGTACGAAGGATTTAGGGACGTTAAAATACTTCTTAGGCGTGGAGATTATTAAAAGTAAGAAAGGGATTCTTCTATCACAAAGGAAGTATGTGCTTGATTTGCTTTCTGAGACGGGAAAATTAGGGGCTAAACCATGTAGTTCTCCAATGATGCCTAATATTCAACTTACAAAGGATGGTGAGTTATTTAAGGATCCGGAGAGATACAGGAGATTAGTTGGTAAATTAAACTATTTGATTGTGACTCGACCTGATATTGCGTATTAGTTAGTGTTGTGAGTCAATACATGTCTTCACCGACTATTGATCATTGGGATGCAAGAGAACAAATTT
The DNA here is from genome assembly GCA_028015215.1 of Gynostemma pentaphyllum. Taxonomy (NCBI): domain Eukaryota; kingdom Viridiplantae; phylum Streptophyta; class Magnoliopsida; order Cucurbitales; family Cucurbitaceae; genus Gynostemma; species Gynostemma pentaphyllum. Next base: position 66,564,013 of record CM051355.1, on the reverse strand, counting down.
TGTGTTATTTAAAATCTTCTCCCTGGACGTGGGATCCTATACAATGATCATGGTCATACTAGAATTGAGTGCTTTACTGATGCTGATTGGGCAGGATCCAAAGATGATCGTCGATCAACTTCAGGATATTGTGTGTTTGTTGGAGGAAATCTGGTATCTTGGAAGAGTAAAAAGCAGAATGTAGTTTCTCGTTCGAGTGCTAATCAGAATATAGAGCTATGGCACAATCTGTGTGTGAAGTCATGTGGATACATCAATTGTTATCTGAGTTTGGGTTTAGTATTACGGTTTCAGCTAAATTGTGGTGTGACAAACAAGCCGCAATGCACATTGCGTCTAATCCCGTATTTCATGAAAGAACAAAACACATTGAAGTTGATTGTCATTTTATTCGAGAAAAGATTCAACAAGGTTTAGTATCCACCGAATATGTGAAGACCGGAGAACAGTTGGGAGATATCTTCACGAAGGCTCTCAATGGCTCACGTATCGATTACCTTTGCAACAAAGTGGGCATGCTAAATATATATTCTCCACTTGAGGGGGAGTGTTATAATATGTTTATTAGTATTATTAATATCTCTTTATTATAGTTTTATAGCTTATGACTTTAGGGCTTTCTTAGGTCTTTATGGGCCCATGTAGTTGTGTATATATATCTCACTTATGTGAATAATACATTTAACTTTTCTCTCAAATTCTCTATACTTTTCTGATAATTACAGCTATAAAAAGGGGCAGAGTCACCCTTTGGGAAGGTCTTTAATATTTAAAAAAAAATAAAAATAATAATAATACAAAAATAAAATTTTTAAGGTTATATATATATATATATATATATATATATTTCAAATAGCATATTTGTACATACTAATCGTTAAAGTGTTTAAATATTTTTAAAATTTAACAAGTAATTTATTATTGGAATATTTTTATATTTTTTAGTATTATTTTTCAATGAATTTATTAGTATTAAACTTTTTTTTTTAATTGAGTAATATTTAGAGGGAGTTTTTCAAAAATAACATTTTAAGAATTGATATTTTAAAAATAACAAAAGTTTTAAAAAATTTAAAATATAATATTTCTCGTACTGAGTTCTACTCTTATTTCTTACTGAGATTAGAAGAAAGAAATGTTAATTTTAAAATATTTTAATTTTTAAAAGTACTAATGTCTTTTGTTGAAATTTTTGTACTTTAAAAATATTCCAACATTTCACTTATTAGTAGGCAGATATACATGTTTTTATATAATATAGATTAATCGATGATATTATCTTCTGAGTACTTTGTGTACATCTAAGATTTGACGGAGCACAAATGGTGCAAACTTGTATGCTAATGGTATGCTTCATAAGTCATTAAATAAACATATTTTTATTGAATATTTTATAATAAATTTGTATCTACTGTAAATCATATTATATAATTATACAAAGTGAAAAATTAAAAAACGGTTAAACTATTAGTATGTAAATTATAACTAATTTAGAATTCATTTCTTTATCACTGATTTCAAAAGACACCTTGGGATGATATTGTAAAATGAGTTATATTATTAATTCAATTTTAGTTTTAAAAATAAATAAAAATAAAAACTTGACTCAGTTTTTTATTTATATTTTTTTAATTATATTTTAAGTACAACAATCTTTAGACTATATAAGAATTAACAAATTTTTCTTTTTATTTCCCCCTTTTTAACCTTGGTTCTAATCTTTAATTTATTATTGATCGTTTCTAAATAAGAACGATAAAAATTTAAAAAGAAAAAAAATACAATAAGAAAGAAAAAGTGAAGCATAATAGAAATCAAACCAAACAAACTAAATGACCCCATGATGATTCCATCTTCGATATGTAGACTTGGTAGTGAACAAATTTAATATTTAGGAGCAAACTCCACTATTTGATTCATTAATTTTATTAGCCTTTTTCTTTGAAGATGATGGACGTGTATTTTTCTTGTTCTATAAGAACACTTCTTGATAAAGAAAAATTTAAAAAAGAAGAAAAAAATGAAAAAAGCTCACTCCAAGTATGGGTCCGACATGCACCGATGAACACAAACAAATCTCGGAGTAAGTGTTATTCGAAGTTTTCCAACCATTGTTTAGGCGTCAATGGCAACCATTGGTCTAGTGCTTCTTTTGTAAAAATGGATGATGAGTGCTTTTGAAATAGTCTTTGAGATGAACATAATTATTCTTATGTTTAGATGAGCAAAGAACCTAACAAAAAAGGGAAAACAACAACTCATTAAAAAAAAAAAAAACTTTCTCTAATGCCTTTAGCTCTAGCAACCACAAATTATATCAAGGGTGTTTTTGGGAATGCTTTTTGGCTTATTTTTAAATGAGAAAAAACATTTTTTATATACAATATTTATGTTTTGCTACATCTTATAAGTACTTTTTGTAAAAGTCGAAAGCACCTTAAAGTTTTTTTTGAAAAAGTAAGTATTAGATACTTTTTAAAATATTTTTTATTTAAAAAATTCATCCCAGGCCACTAGTAATGCTGTCTCAGGTCCCTATATAGGTCCCTATATATCTTTGTACTATTTGAGTGTATAGAAAAGATAGATCTGTGAGCCCCTCCAATAAATATTTTTTGAATGTCGATCCTAAAGGCACACAAAACCTCCTATGATACATCAAAGCACTATAAGTGAAAAAGTGAAGTGATTGGGCATATTAGACTCCGCCTCTCGAAAACTTTCCACTAGACCCCTTAGAAACTCAAAATTTCAAACCAAAGACCCCTTGAAATCTAACCCAAAATCAGCCATTGGGTGATTTTCTCCTTGGAATTTTGTGGCTTTCTTTGAAAATATGTGTAAAAAAAATATTATAAAAGGTGGGGACCATTTACTATTTATCATGTGCCGAAACAAAGATTACTTGGATTGGATCTCCTGGGTCGATTTTATTATATCGTGCCAAATTTTTGTACTACTATTTGGACAATGTGGCAGATAAAAGGAACAACTCAACGCCCACGAGACAATGACAAAAAATTCTAACAATTATTATCTAACTCACTCAAAGATACTAAATTAAAAAAAAAAAAATTAAATAATTAAGAAGTAATAGGAGTGGCATATATATTTTATTAAGTGTTATCGGTGAATTTTCATTAGAGTAAAACAACCATGTGTCGAGTATACAAAAAGACACGTGAAATAATCGAACTACTTCGGGAATGCGTGTAACCTTAGTCATTTGAACATGCCACGCAAGACGGACTTGCCCTCCACCATTAGTGAGAAATAAGCGTGTTCCTAGTTATCTCAATTGTCAAAGACCACGAGTTGCGACCATCCAATTAAGGATGGAGTGACGAGTTCGTAGGACCGTAAAAACGCATACCCATCTCACTGTAACATCATTAAGTATGAGAATCTCTGTAGCTTCACCAAATGAAACGACCACTTACCTGAGAGAAGCGTAGGTGCACGACCTCATACAAAGTGCACGCCTACACCTAATCAAAAGACAACACGTGGACCAATCCATGCATGACACGTGGCTTGATGACATCACCTATTTAAACTTCTATAAATAGGAGAAGAGAAATGGGCAAAAGGTAACTAATATTTATCTGATATTAACTTGGCACACTAGCTCTGCTCTATTTTAACTTTAGCATCAGAGGATGTTAGGCTGACACCACACCGGTGCTATTTTCTCTTTTGCGCAGGTGACCGCCTACGCAGCTACACACCTACGCAGCTTAACAATAACACAAGTCACCCACACAGGTTACCACCTCCCGCTATTCTGAATTTATTGTTTGTTGCACACATGGAAGCAAGAGCTGCGTTAACGTGGAGCACGTCACCATGGTTAACTTATTACTGTTTTAACGCAAACAAAATTACCTATAGCTATAAAAAAGGGCGGAGTCATCCTTTAGGAAGGACGTCAATATTTAAAATAAAATAAAATTAAAAATAAAAAATAATTTTTTTAAGGTTATATATATGTAAAATAGCATATTTGTACATACTAATCGTTAAAGTGTTCGAATATTTTTAAAATTAACCAAATAATTTTTTATTGAAATATTTTTATATTTTACATTATTATTTTCAATGAATTTATTAGTATTAAACTTTTTTTTTAATTGAGTAATATTTAGAGGGAGTTTTTCAAAATTGACATTTAAGAATTGATATTTTAAAAAATAACATTAGTTTTAAAAAATTTCAAATATTATATTTCTTGCACTGAGTTCTACTCTTATTTCCGAATGAGATTAGAAGAAAGAAATGTCATTTTTAAAATATTTTTATTTTTAAAAATACTAATAAGAAACGGCAGATATACAAGGTTTTATATAATATCAGTTTTTTATCACACGAGATGCACGTGAGAATTTTTTAAATATAATTTGATTAATGTAAATAAAGGGGGCATTTGCAAATCTAGCAATTTTCAAGCAATATTTGTAAAAAGAAAAGCTCAAAAAAATATTTGCAAATATATCAAATTTTGATCAGGTTTATCAATGATAAACATTGAATTACATATTTTTACACTATGTTTATCATTGATAAACACATAAATCAGTGCTTATCATTGATAAACATGATAAAAATTGCTATATTTGCAAATAATTTTTTGAGTTAATATTTTTATAAATATTGCATAAAAATTTGCCACCCAATGAAATTTCCCTAAATAAAGCGTATTAAGATAAAGTAACATATATTTAAATATAGATTAATCAATGATATTATCTTCTGAGTACCATCTGTAAATTTACGATTTGATAGAGCACGAATGGTCTAAAGTTGTATGCTAATGGTATGCTTCATAAGTTATTAAATAAACCTATTTTTATTGAATATTTTATAATAAATTTTTATCTACTGTGAATCATACTATATAATTATACAAAGTTAAAAATTAAAAAACGGTTAAACTATTAGTATGTAAATTATAACTAATTTAGAATTTATTTCTTTTATCAATGACTTCAAAAGACACCTTAGGATGATATTGTAAAATGAAAAAAAAGCTCACTCCAAGTACGGGTCTAACATGCACCGATGAACACAAACGAATCTCGGTGTCACTCAAAGTTTTCCAACCATTGTTAAGGCGTCAATGGCACCATTTGTCATTGACGAGTGCTTTTGAAATAGTCTTTGAGATTAACATAATTATTCTTATTTTCAGATGAGCAAAAAACCTAACAAAAAAGGGAAAATAACAACTCATTAAAAAAAAAAAAAAATTTCTCTAATGCCTTTAGCTCTTGCAACCACAAATTATATCAAGGATGTGTTTGAGAATGCTTTTGGCTTATTTTTAAATGAGAAAAAACATTTTTTATATACAATATATATGTTTCGTTACATCTTATAAGTACTTTTTGTAAAAGTCAACACCTCAAAGTGCTTTTTGAAAAGTAAGTATTAGATACTTTTTAAAATGTTTTTTTTTATTTTAAAAATTTATCCCAGGCCACCGGTACTGCTTTCCTAGGTCCTTACATATATCTCTGTACTACTTAGGTGTACAGAAAAGATAGATCTGTCAGCCTCCTCCAACAACTCTTTATTAAATGTCGATCTTAAAAGCACACAAAACCTGTTACGATACATCAAATCACTATCAGTGGAAAAGTGAAGTGACTATGCATATTAGACTCTCTGCCTCTCGAAAACTTTCCGCTAGACCCCTAATAAACTCAAAATTTCAAACCAAAGACCCCCAGGAAACTCACCCAAAATCGTGAGCCATTGGGTGATTTTCTCCTTAGAATTTTGTGGTTTTCTTTAAAAATAGATATGTAAAAAAAAAACGTGCATTAATTATAATACGTAGGGACCATTTACTACATGGATCGACTTTATTATATCGTGCCAAATTTTTGTACTACTATTTGGACAATCTGGCAGATAAAAGGAACAACTCAACACCCACGAGACAATGACAAATTTTTTTATCAATTATTATCTAACTCACTCAAAGATACTAGATAAAAAAAATTATTAAATAATTAAGAAGTAATAGGAGTGTCATATATATTTTATTAACTGTTATCGGTGAATTGTCATAAGAGTAAAACAATCACGTGTCAAGTATACAAAAAGACACGTGATATAATCGAACTCTTTTAGAATGGGTTTAACCTTAGTCATTTGAACATGCCACACATGACGGATTCGACCTCCACCACTAGTGAGGAATGAGCGTGTCCCTAGTTATCTCTATTGTCAAAGAACTCGAGTGGCGATCATCCAATTAAGGATGGAGTGACGAGTTTGTAGGACCGTGAAAACGCATACCAAACTCGGTGTAACATTCATTAAGTATGAGAAGCTCTGCAGCTACGCCAAATGTACCGACCCTTACTTCAGAGAAGCGTAGGTGCACGACCTCCTACAAAATGCATATCTACACCCAATCAAGAGACAACACGTGGACCAATCCGTGCGTGACACGTGGGTTGATGACATCTCCAATTTAGACTCCTATAAATAGGAGAAGAGAAATGGGAAAAAGATAACTAATATTTATCCCAAATTAACATAGCACACTAGCTCTGCTCTGCTTTAACTTAAACATAAGAGGATGTTAGGCCGACACCACACCGGTGCTATTTTCTCTTTTGCGCAGGTGACCGCCTACACAGCTTAACGATTACACAAGTGTTGAGATATATGATTAAATTTACCTTGAACCATTGACTTAAGCTTTTGGGTCAATCGGTTATTTAACATATTCAATATGGTAATGTTGACATATATGATTAAATTTACCTTGAACCATTGGCTTAAGCTTTTGGTTCAATTGGTGATTTAACATATTTAATATGGTATCAGAGTAGGAGGTCCTGGGATCAAACCTCCATTATGTCATTTGCTAGGGGGAGTGTTGAGATATATGATTAAATTTATTTTGAACCATTGGCTTAACAATCGGTTATTTAACATATTCAATAACAAGTCACCACCTTCCACTCTTTTAAATTTATTGTTCGTTGCACACGTGAAAGCAAGAGCTATGTTGTCGTGGAGCACGTCAGCCCGGTCAACTTATTACTGTTTTAACACAATAACATTACCTATAGCTATAAAAAGGAGCAGAGTCACCCTTTGGGAAGGTACTCAATATTTTAAAAATAATAATATTGCAAAAATAAGTTTTTAAAGTTATATATATATATATATATATATATATATTTCAAATAGCGTATTTGTACGTACTAATCGTTAAAGTGTTTAAATATTTTTAAATTTGAACAAATAATTTTTTATTGAAATATTTTTATATTTTTCATGATTATTTTTAAATGAATTTATTAGTATTAAACATTTTTTTTCATATTTGTACATACTAATCGTTAAAGTGTTCGAATATTTTTAAAATTAACCAAATAATTTTTTATTGAAATATTACATTATTATTTTCAATGAACTTATTAGTATTAAACTTTTTTTTAATTGATTAATATTTAGAGGGAGTTTTTAAAAATTGACATTTAAGAATTGATATTTTAAAAAATAACATAAGTTTTAAAAAATTTCAAATATTATATTTCTTGCACTGAGTTCTACTCTTATTTCCGACTGAGATTAGAAGAAAGAAATGTCATTTTTAAAATATTTTTATTTTTAAAAATACTAATAAGAAACGGCAGATATACAAGGTTTTATGTAATATTAGTTCTTTATCACATGAGACGCACGTGAGAATTTTTTAAATATAATTTGATTAATGTAAATAAAGGGGGCATTTGCAAATCTAGCAATTTTTCAAGCAATATTTGTAAAAATAAAAGCTCAAAAAAATATTTGCAAATATAGCAAATTTTGATCAGGTTTATCAATGATAAACATTGAATTACATGTTTTTACACTATATTTATCACTGATAAACATGATAAAAATTGCTATATTTGCAAATACTTTTTTGAGTTGATATTTTTATAAATATTGCATAAAAATTTGCCACCCAATGAAATTTCCCTAAATAAGGCGTATACGTCATAAGATAAAGTAACATATATTTAAATATAGATTAATCAATGATATTATCTTCTGAGTACCATCTGTAAATTTACGATTTGATAGAGCACAAATGGTCTAAAGTTGTATGCTAATGGTATGCTTCATAAGTTATTAAATAAACCTATTTTTATTGAATATTTTATAATAAATTTTTATCTACTGTGAATCATACTATATAATTATACAAAGTTAAAAATTTAAAAACGGTTAAACTATTAGTATGTAAATTATAACTAACTTAGAATTTCTTAGAATTTATTTCTTTTATCAATGACTTCAAAAGACACCTTAGGATGATATTGTGAAATGAAAAAACAGCTCACTCCAAGTACGGGTCTAACATGCACCGATGAACACAAACGAATCTCGGTGTCACTCAAAGTTTTCCAACCATTGTTAAGGCGTCAATGGCAACCATTTGTCATTGACGAGTGCTTTTGAAATAGTCTTTGAGATGAACATAATTATTCTTATTTTCAGATGAGCAAAAAACCTAACAAAAAAGGGAAAATAACAACTCATTAAAAAAAAAAAAAAACTTTCTCTAATGCCTTTAGCTCTTGCAACCACAAATTATATCAAGGATGTGTTTGAGAATGCTTTTGGCTTATTTTTAAATGAGAAATTTTTTTTTTATATACAATATATATGTTTCGCTACATCTTATAAGTCTTTTTGTAAAAGTCAACACCTCAAAGTGCTTTTTGAAAAAGTAAGTATTAGATAGTTTTTAAAATGTTTTTTTTTTATTTTAAAAATTCATCCCAGGCCACCGGTACTGCTTTCCTAGGTCCTTATATATATCTCTGTACTACTTAGGTGTACAGAAAAGATAGATCTGTCAGCCTCCTCCAACATCTCTTTATTAAATGTCGATCTTAAAGGCACACAAAATCTGTTACGATACATCAAATCACTATCAGTGGAAAAGTGAAGTGACTATGCATATTAGACTCTCTGCCTCTCGAAAACTTTCCGCTAGACCCCTAATAAACTCAAAATTTCAAACCAAAGACCCCCAGGAAACTCACCCAAAATCGTGAGCCATTGGGTGATTTTCTCCTTAGAATTTTGTGGTTTTCTTTAAAAATAGATATGTAAAAAAAACGTGCATTAATTATAATAGGTAGGGACCATTTACTGCATGGATCGACTTTATTATATCGTGCCAAATTTTTGTACAAGGAACAACTCAACGAATTTTTGGACAATCTGGCAGATAAAAGGAACAACTCAACGCCCACGAGACAATGACAAATTTTTTTATCAATTATTATCTAACTCACGCAAAGATACTAAATAAAAAAAAATTATTAAATAATTAAGCAGTAATAGGAGTGTCTTATATATTTTATTAACTGTTATCGGTGAATTGTCATAAGAGTAAAACAATCATGTGTCAAGTATACAAAAAGACACGTGAAATAATCGAACTCTTTTAGAATGGATTTAACCTTAGTCATTTGAACATGCCACACATGACGGACTCGACCTCCACCACTAGTGAGGAATGAGCGTGTCCCTAGTTATCTCTATTGTCAAAGAACTCGAGTGGCGATCATCCAATTAAGGATGGAGTGACGAGTTCGTAGGATCATGAAAACGCTTACCAAACTCGGTGTAACATTCATTAAGTATGAGAAGCTCTGCAGCTACGCCAAATGTACCGACCCCTTACTTCAGAGAAGCGTAGGTGCACGACCTCCTACAAAGTGCATATCTACACCCAATCAAGAGACAACACGTGGACCAATCCGTGCGTGACATGTGGGTTGATGACATCTCCAATTTAAACTCCTATAAATAGGGAAAGAGAAATGGGAAAAAGGTAACTAATATTTATCCCAAATTAACATAGCACACTAGCTCTGCTCTGCTTTAACTTAAACATAAGAGGATGTTAGGCTGGCACCACACTGGTGCTATTTTCTCTTTTGCGCAGGTGACCGCTTACACAGCTTAACAATTACACCAGTGTTGAGATATATGATTAAATTTACCTTGAACCATTGGCTTAAGCTTTTGGGTCAATCGGTTATTTAACATATTCAATATGGTAATGTTGACATATATGATTAAATTTACCTTGAACCATTGGCTTAAGCTTTTGGTAAATTGGTGATTTAACATATTTAATATGGTATCAGAGCAGGAGGTCTTGGGATCAAACCTCCATTATGTCATTTGCTAGGGGGAGTGTTGAGATATATGATTAAATTTATCTTGAACCATTGGCTTAACAATCGGTTATTTAACATATTCAATAACAAGTCACCACCTACGCACGTTACCACCTTCCACTCTTTTAAATTTATTGTTCGTTGCACACATGAAAGCAAGAGGTATGTTGACGTAGAGCACGTCAGCCCGGTCAACTTATTACTGTTTTAACGCAATAACATTACCTATAGCTATAAAAAGGAGCAGAGTCACCCTTTGGGAAGGTACTCAATATTAAAAAAAAAAAATATTGCAAAAATAAGTTTTTTAAAGTTATATATATATATATATATATATTTCAAATAGCATATTTGTACGTACTAATCGTTAAAGTGTTTAAATATTTTTAAATTTGAACAAATAATTTTTTATTGAAATATTTTTATATTTTTCATGATTATTTTTAAATGAATTTATTAGTATTAAACTTTTTTTTAATTGAGTAATATTTTAGAGGGAGTTTTTCAAAAATGACATTTTAAGAATTGATATTTTAAAAAATAACAAAAGTTATAAAAAATTTCAAATATAATATTTCTCGTATTGAGTTCTACTCTTATTTCTTACTGAGATTAGAAGAAAGAAATGTCAATTTTAAAATATTTTTATTTTTAAAAATACTAATATATTTTGTTGATTTTTTTTATTTTAAAAATATTCTAACATTTCACTTATTAGTAGGCAGATATACAAGGTTTTATATAATATTTGTTCTTTATCACGCATGCGATGCACAGGTGAATTTTTTAAAATATAATTTAATTAATATTAATAAAACATATACGTCATAAGATAAAGTAACATATATTTAAATATAGATTAATTGATGATATTATCTTCTGAGTAATTTCTGTACATTTAAGATTTGACGGAGTGTTTGGGAATGCTTTAAGCTTATTTTTAAATAAGCAAAAGCACTTTTTATATACAATATTCATGTTTGGCTACATCTTATAAGTACTTTTTGTAAAAGTCGAAAGCATCTCAAAGTGTTTTTTTTGGAAAAGTAAGTATTAGATATTTTATAAAATGTTTTTGATTTTTTAAACTTTGTATTTCTAACTTCTCTCTACACATTTGATCTCTCTACGTACTTTCTCTCTCTAACTTCTCTCTACATTACACACACACACACACACTCTCTCTCTCTCTCTCTCTCTCTCTCTCTCTCTCTCTCTCTCTCTCTCTCTCTCTCTCTCTCTCTCTCTCTCTCTCTCTCTCTCTCTCTCTCTCTCTATTCTCACATATTTTCTCTCTTATAACTTATTTTTTCACACTCTCTCAAACTACTACTTATACTCTTTGTTTCTCTAATTTATTTCTATATATTTTCATTTCTACACATAGTTTCTCTAAAATGAATTCTAAATATGATTAAAAAACACTTCAAATATTAGAACCAAACAATAAAATAATACAACACTAAGCCCCGTTTGGGATAGCTTTTAAAAGTGTTATTTTTATTGGTTTTAAAAAACGCTTTCTTTATTCAAAATTCTTTTAAACACTTCCAAAAGCTATTCGAAGCACTTTTTTTTATCACGGTACTTATAATAAAAGTATTTTAACATTCCCAAATTAGCCCTAAATGGAACTTGAAATTTATATACCCTTTTATCTCAATGATGTTAGGAGATACCAAAAGTTACAATTAAGCGATAATAAAAATAATAATTGGTGGATAATCAAAAGGCATGATTGATGTTAGAAATACGAAAAGCTATAGAGTTAAGAGATAATAAAAAGAGTTACCATAGCGAAAGGAGAGTTGGGATAAGCAAGCTGGATCGGTCCATGAAGGCTCAGGCCTACCGAGACCAGCGGGAAGGAGAATCAATCTCTATCGGGCCATCTGAAGCCCATAAAAGCCTAGTCTCAGGACTAGCAAGGTCAAGGAGACCCACGACCACATAGAGTATAAAGGGACCGTTAACCTATCAAATCAAGTAAAGTGCACATATCCCAAAACCCTAATTACTTGACCGGTACCACACCGGTGCCCTTCTGATAATCTTTTTAACTGTTTCAGGGGAGTCGCAACACGGAGAGGACCTAACGTGCTTGAAATATCCCGCACAGAAACAAATAGAGAAATTTAATTAGTTGGGAAATTTGAAATTCTAGAAAGGTAAAATGTTACATTTAAGCATCCCTCCTATAAATAGCATGGTTAGTCGGGGGGGTTTTAGTATAAGAAAAATGGATCTCCCTCGGTCGATTATCCTTATCTCAGAAAAAAACATGAAATACTTGCGTTACGTGAAAGAAGGTGGAGAAATTGATGGATTAATTCAAGCTTCCAGTGATGCAGTTTTGACACCATACACCAAGTTTGAAGTTGAACGTTCTAAAACACCTGCTGGCCGCTTTGTCCATTTAAGGTGTTGTTACAACAACAAATATTTGGTTCGTCAAAATGCTGATTCCAATTTCATTGTTGCAGCCTCAAATGAACCTGAAGAAGACCAAACAAAATGGTCATGTACCTTATTTGACCCAATTCCTGGAAATTTATTTCGTTTTATCCATGTCCAACTTGTTTTCTACGTTTCTCTTTCATCAACTTCAAATCAATTTATCAACTGTTTATATGCCAAAAGTTCGACCCCTGAAACTGATAATTCCGACGTTTTCAATGTAATGAATTGGGAAAGTTTTTGTCAGCTACCAAAATTTGTTGCTTTCAAACAAGGTTCGTTCCTCAAATGCTATGATTATGATGGCAATAAATATCTTCAATTCGGAGCTTCCGATGTTAACGATGAATTAGCGGGCCATCAAGTGTTTACTTTGAATGATGGAAGGATTCAAATCAAAAGTACTCATTGGAATTTCTGGAGACTTGATCCGGATTGGATTAAAGCTGATTTAAAGGATCCCGAATCTGGTGGTGCTAATAGCATATTTTGGCCTTTCAAGGTTGCCGATTCCAGCGACAAACTCGTCGTGGCTCTTATGAATTATGGCAATGGTTTCTACTGCAAGAGGCTTACTCTAGATGATAAAGAAAACTGTTTAAATGCTTCTGCCGACACCATAACCGATGAGGCTAAAATGGAGGTTTATGATTATGTGATTTCAAGGGAGATTTATAATGTGCAATTTCAAACAAAAGATGCAAGGATGCATGGCACAAAACCTCGCACAATGGCTTCTAAAAATTCTGTTAATCGTACTGATGAGCCTCTTACGACGAAACTCGGGCTTCAATACGAGAATTCCAAGAGTTCAACTTGGGCGGCAACAATGGGAATGAAAGTTGGTGTTAAAACTACATTAGCTACTGGAGTTCCTTTCATTGCTGAAGGAAAGATTGAAATTGCAGTTGAGCTTACAACTGAATATTCATGGGGAGAAACTATTGTAAAGACAGAAGTTGTGAGTACCGATGTCGAAGTTACGGTCCCTCCGAAATCAGAAAGGAGAGTGAGTATGGTGGCAATTGAAGGACAATGTGATATTCCATTCACATATACACAAAAGGATTATCTTGCAAATGGAGAAGTGGATATCACTGAGAAATATGATGGTATTTATTCTGGTCTCAACTATTACTCTTTTCAGGAAGTTGTTGATGATCCACTATCCCTCCTCTGATCATCTTATCTCATCATGTTTCATAAGAATAAGGGATTATTTGTGTGATTTGTACGAATCGTGTCGTGTCGTGTCGTGTGGATTGTTATATCTTCAAATATAATCATAATAATAATCTCTCGCAGGATAGATAGATTAGCCTGCACTTGTTTGGAGATTTAATAAATATATATTATGTTTGGAGTTTCCCACACATCTCTTTGTATTTCCCTCTTCAAGTTCAATCATATGTGTGTTTTATATTATAGTAGATTTCAGCTTCCAAATCTATGTTTCTTGGTACATGTTAATTTTTCTCTTTGTTTTCCTTCTTTTTTTTTTATTTTTTTTTTATTTCTTTAAGATTTTCTTTTTGAAAAAATTAATTATTCTAAAGGGAAGCTAGGAAGTGTAACGACATGTAACTAAGTTTTGACATTATTTTTTTTTGGAAATTAATATTATTTTCCCAAATAATATTAAGGGTAAAATACAAATAAACCCCCTGTGGTTTATGCTAAATGCATGGACACCCCTGTGGTTTCAAAATAGCAAATCATACCCCTATACTTCAATTTTTTTTCAACGAGACCCTTCCTCTTTAACACCATAAATTTTCTTTTAGCCATAACTTCTTCGTTTGAACTCCGATTTGGATGATTCAAAATGTTTTGGAATCCTTATTTCAAGTTCTACGTTATGGTTAATTCAAAACTTTTAAATTATCAGTAACCAAAAGAGTTAATAGTTTAAATCATACCTAGTAGTTTGATAATAGTAAAATCTTTTATTTATTAACGATTTTGAAGTTATGAAGTAACCATAGTGTAGAGCTCGAAATGAGGATTCCAAAACATTTTGAATCATCCAAATCAGAGTTCAAGTGAAGAAGTTATGGCTAAAAGAAAATTTATGGTGTTGGAGGGAGGGGTCTCTTAAAAAAAATTCAAGTACAATGGTATGATTTGCCATTTCCAAATCACAGGGGGTGTTCATGCATTTAACAAAAACCACAAGGGGCTTATTTTAATTCTACCCTAATATTAATAAGGATGAATGATTAATTGGAACTCTAACTGCTCTTTCTTTCTGTAAGGTCAGTTTGACAACTTCCCAAAACTCGAAATTAAAACTTAAAGTTTTAATTAATATTTTCATCTCAGGCTAATTGTCTCATTATGATGATTCCAACACAATTTAGGGCTCATCATTATGAGTTTCGAAGAATAAGTTATGAATGTTTTAAGTCAGTGGCAGTTTCGTAATTATGGAGTAACGAGATTTTTAACCTAAGAACCTTTCCTCTCTATTATTTTTCTCGGTTTTTGGACATCTTCTTCTCCTCCATGACAGCCTCCCCTCACCTCCTATCTTCCTATTGAGTTAAATTATTTTTCTTACAATACCATTATATTTTCGGCGAAATCGTGATTTTTGTTCATCTGTTTGTCATAGAAGTGAAATTCATTTTTTGGATTTTGGGTGAGTTGATAAACCTTCTCTTAGTTGTTCTTTAGTTCTTGAAGATTAAAAGTTTATGTTTCGATTTAAGAATGTTAGATTTATCATTAATTGATGAAACTAAATCGCTGTTAATTTTATTTTCCCGATTCGTCGAACTTTTTACCAAAACAATCAGTCCCTTTACGGCCTTGTTACTGTTCATTAACCATTTTAATTATTTATTTTTAGTTTAAATTATGCTAGTGTTGATCGAATCTAACCCGGGATCGTTTAGAATGAAAACCCCAACCCAATCATTATCGATTGAACCTAAAAACCTAAAACCTATTGGATAAAGAACAAACCATCTCGAAATAAGACTAAACACAATTGTCACGTTGCAAAAAATGAACGAAAATTGAGACCCCAGAAAGTCGACGCTTCAACTCCCCAAATCGAGGCCATTCGGATTATTTTCGGCTTCTTTTCTCGACTTAAACCTTCAGCCCAATCCATTTTAATTTAGTTAAAATTTATCTAGAATAATTTTTAATTAGTTTTAGAATTATATTATTTTTCAGATTGTGGATTCATGTTTGCCGGTTGTTAGTTTTTGTCAATATCGAGGTGAGTGAACAATCTAGTTTAAGGGTAATTCTTTAGAGAAATCTAAAGAATTATTCGTAGCATTTCTTTGGCATATTTCTGATGATAATTTTCTGCTAGATTTTAAATGTTAAATATGTTTTTGGATGTGTATTAAATGCCTTTAAGAATTGGAGTGTAGGAAAAATCTAGTTTATCGATGTCGGGTGAAATTATGAGTTTTAGTTGCTTTCGATGTGAAAAGTGTGATGTTTCCGGAAATTTTAAGGATATATAATGTTTAAAGTTGAGATTTATTATAGTTAAGTTGAAGGAGTTGAAATCAGGGAATATTAATAAGAATTAATTACACCAATAACCAATTTAATTCACTCAATTTCCGTTTTAATGGTTGTTTCATATTAATATCAGATTTACTCATAAAACACCATTTATGGTGGCGATTCTGGTGGATTCCGATTTGATTGTTTACCTTATTACCCTTTTATCTCTCCTAATAACTATATCTCATTAATTACATATCATTTAATTAAGGAAAATTTATCGGGGTATGTTTTGTCATTTCACAATGTAATTTAATTTTTCTGGTGGTGGTTTTGGGTAGTTTTGATATATATATATAAAAGATTGTGTTTTTTTGAAATAGACAACATTAATTTGTCCAATACTGAAATTAACCCTATTAATAATACATACAGTAACGTATTGAGCTAGTATTCAGAGATTTTCGGTATTTTAGAGAGTCTTATATGCTTAGATATTTTAGAAATTGTATTCTAGAAATTTAGGGAAGCTTTTATGATATTTTTTGTTGAAGAATATCTAGGATTAAATTTGTTGAATTTTAGTGCTTATTGAATTGAGTAGCGATACCATAAAATGTTGTTTTTGAGAAATTGTGTGAATGATGAGCTTGCTGGTCTTACCCGATATATTATGATATTTTAGTTGATAAAATGATATTAATGGAATATTGCATGTGATTATGATGAGGGATGAGAACAAGTTGTTAATTGTTGGTCATGACGAAAAACATACAATCAAGGTACTAAGTGTTATAAGTATTGCGAGCTTATAAGATTAGGCGAGATTAGTTATGGATGAGTCCACAACAAGATATTAATATTCAGTCTCTTGCAAGAGGGAATATTATGTGTTAGTCATAGGTTCGCCTATAACCAGGTACTAATAATGTGAGGACTTTTTCGAGGGGCTGCATTATTAGATGTTGCAAAATGTGTGATTTTAATTGTTGTATAAGCTTGTGGAATGGAAAGTATGTGATATTTGTTGAGTTAAACTGATGCGAGATCAGTGTAGTTGAAAATATGGAATGGAAAGTATGTGATTATTTTTGAGTTGTACTGATGCGAGATCCGTGTTATTGAGGTATGGTATATGTTAGAATAACATATTGAGATGAGGAATATTGATGTGAGTACAATATGTTAGTGTTTATTGAGACTTAGAAAGTGAGACTTAACTTGAGTAGAATGGAGCTTAATGTGAATTATAGAAACTTAGAAGTCATTTAGGATTAAATTGACTCGAGTAATTTCATTGGATACTATTTATGTAATGTCCCGTTAATTTTGAGGTAGAATTAATTTTTTTATTTATATTTAATTAGTATTTATTTAATTATAGCAATTAATCAGTTAATGTCAGTAATTTAGAATTTAGAAACTTTAATTTAATTTAGTAATTTTAAATTCCAAGAGTTATCTATGAACTAGGTGTATTAAATATTATTAATAGACCAATTAATAATAATTAATCACTTTCTAGTATAGATTAATTGTGTTGGGTACATTTTAGAAAAAATAGTTTGAGTTATAAGAGCATGGGGTCAATTTTAAAAGTTAGGAGAAACTTGGAGGGCCTTTTTGCAAGAAAGAATCCACACACCAAAAACACATAGGGTTCCTTCCTTCTCCCTCATTTGAAACAAAAACTCAAACTTTAGCTCCAAGAAACACCCATGGCCGACACAAGGTGAGAGGGGTATCAAGACCAGTTTTTTTCTTCTTCCCATTTCTACTTTGTTTTCGACGATTCTTAGTTTGTTGGAAAGCCCTTGACCCAATCTATCTTTCCATCCTACTCTTGAAGCATTCCCATCAACTTCAAGAAGCTTCAAGTAAGAGGTTTTATTCTTTTTTGTGGGTTTTGTTGTTTTAGTTGTTTAAATGATAATCTTGATTGAAATCTTCAACTTCTTCTCTTGAAACTTAAAGACTTCGATATTGGATTTTCATTTAAAGGTTTTCTTGTTATTTTTCAAGCTTTGGAGTTAAAAATCACAAAAATCATTTGTCCCTTTTGACCATCAAAACAGTGGGTGCCTCTTTCCTTTGGCCCTTGTGTATTTTGAATTTTCTCTAAGAGTTGGGGATTAAACCTAGCCCAAATTTAGTTTACGCATTGATAAATACCACCTAAAAACTACCCAAAACGAACCCGGAATGACCCCGAAAAATCACCCACGGCTGAGACACCCCCCTGTCCCACACTGTTCGGCCGAGAGGTAAGGGAGGGTTTCCGGGCAGTTTTTCTCGTTCCTTTCGTTTGCTCGTCATTTATTGTTTGTTTAGTTAAATTAATATATTTAGGTTGTATCTATTGTAGGTGGTGCCTAATCGCTTGCTCGCTGTTCGTTTTGAGTTGTCGATTCATGTTAGCACAAAAGGTGAGGATAAATAGAACTTATGGTAAATTTAGGAACTATGTGCTTGAATGATTATGTAATTTGGGAGATGAGTAAATTTTATGAATTTAAGTGACTAAGCATGATTTAATGATATTAGAAGGGTTGGGAGTATGAAAATGGTTAATTGGGTATACTTTGGTATTTCGAAAGTTACTAGAGTTATAATGAGAAGATGGTATTAAAGTATGATTATAGGATTCTTGGAAATTCTTGGGTGTTAATATTTAGTATTGGGATATTTTCTGATTCTTATGATCTACTTGGTGAATTGCTATTTATTGAGCTCTCTTGGAATATTTTCTGATTCTTATGAACTACTTGGTGAATTGTTATTATTGAGCTCTCTTGGGATTTTCTGATTATTATAGTAATTGTGGAACTGCAGCTTATGAGCTCACTTGGTAAATCTGGCATATGTGTTATCTGTTCGTTTAGGTGTTGTTAGGAATGGTTGTGTGGGCCTTGAGCTTACACTGTTATTTTATCTCGAGATGTGATTTTTATTATTGATTCTGATTTGATATTCTATTTGCTTTCTGAATTTGAGATGTTGTTTATTTTATTATCACACATGTATGTTTGGAGGAATAATGAGATACTGCATAGACTGCGTGTGCTTGCATTGTTTGGTATATTTCGTTATTTTTGATACATGTATCATGAGAAATGCTTAGATTGTGTGAACTTTGCATGAATGGGGGGGATGAATAATGAGATAACGTATAGTTGTGTGGGCTTACATTATTTTGTATTATTCATAAATGCTATGATACATATGTTGTTAAATATGAACGAGATAGCATCTTATTCCAACTCATCGTAGCAGCTTGTCCTTTTATTGGCTTATGATAGCATTCTGTTTAGGATAGTTAATAGAGTTTGTTAGCTACTTATATTCAACGCTTACAATTCATAATGGATATACTTTACTTCTTCTTCTCTCTTAGACTTCATCTTCCTATCTTCGTAGTTTTCTTGTTGCTCGATTTCTTGGCCATTTCCTTAACAAATTGGCATCAAAGCTTCGTTGAGGGAAGAAAGAACACGAGATTTGCGTCCATGGTGAATCAAAGGATTGAAATAGAAATTTTTTATGGAAGTGGAGACTTCGGCCTGTGGAAGTTGAAAATCAGAGCTGTGATAATTCAAAGAAAGGTTCTATTAGCGCTTGATGAAGAACCTAGATGGCCAGCAGGATCAACAGAAGAACACAAGCAAAGTGTGGTTGACAATGCACATAGCATCTTGATTTTGAATCTGAGCGACAGTGTTCTAAGATAAGTCGCCAAGGAAGATACGATATTGAAGATCTGGAACAAGCTAGATTCAATCTACATGGTGAAGGATCTCTCAAACAAGATCTATGTGAAGGAAAAACTCTTCACTTTTAAGATGAATCCGCAAAAAGCTGTGACAGAAAACTGGACGAATTCAAGAAATTAACCATAGATTTCAATAGTCTGGGAGAAGATCTTGGTGGTGAGAATGAATCAATCCTCTTGTTAAACTCATTACCTAAAGAAAACAGAGAGGTAAACGCAGTCATGAAGTATGGAAGGGAGAGATTATCAGTTCCTGAAATCATCTCTGTTGTAAGATCAAAAGAACTCGAATTAAATATGTAGAAGAGGGATTCAGCAGCAGCTGTTGGTTTATATGCTCATGAAAACAAAAAGAACAACTCCAAGAATTCAAGATTCCTAGGGAAATCGAAGAACAAGACAAAATTGAAATGCTTCCTCTGTCATAAAGAGGGGCATTTCAAGAGGGAATGTCTAGAGAGGAAGAATCATCAAGAAAGAGGAAGAAATAAAGAAACCTATGGCGAAGCATCCTATGGCGAAGATGGTTTCACTTCTGCAGAAGCTTTAACAGTAGAAAGAAACAGGAGTTCACAATTGAATGACAAGAGGGAGAAGTAGTGGGTCCTTGATTCAGGGTGTTCATACCATATGACCCCTTCTAAAAATTGGTTTAAGACTTAGAGAGCTTGTAGTGGAGGCACTGTCTACATGGGGAACAGCAACATATGCAATGTTGTGGGAATTGGGACAGTGGAGTTCAAGCTCTCAGATGGATCAATTAGAATTTTGAAAGATGTAAGGCATGTTCCTACACTAAAGAGGCATCTAATCTTTTTAAGAGTGCTTGATGAACAAGGATGTAGTTACAGTGGAAAAGGAGGTTTACTAGAGATCAGATTAGATGGCAATTTGATTCTTGAAGTAAGGAAGGAAAATGGCCTGTATTGGGTAAAGAATACAACAAGTAATGGAGTCTCCCTTGTAGCAGAATCAAAAGACATGTCAGAATCAAATCTTTGGCACAAAAGATTGTCACATATAAGCTCCAAGGGAATGTATGAGTTATCAAGGTAGGGTATTCTACCAAAAGGGGTCTCAGAAGGTCTAACATTCTGTGAGCATTGCATATTGATAAAACCACAAAGGGAATTCTTGACTATATACATACTGATCTTTAGGGGCCAACAAAGACAGTTTCCCTGAATGGGTCAAGATACTTTCTCTCCCTCATTGATGACTACTCAAGAAAAACATGGGTGTATTTTCTGAAAACCAAAGATGAGACACTGGAAAAGTTCAAGCAGTGGATAACAATGGTGGAAAATCAAACTAACAAGTCAGTAAAGCACTTGAGGACAGGCACTGGGTTGGAGTTTTGTGGAGAACCTTTTGATGCATTTTGCAGAGAAAAAGGAATTGCAAGACACAAGACCGTGAGGTTTACACCCCAACAAAATGGAGTGGCAGAAAGAATGAATAGAGCCATTCTTGAGAGGACTAGGTGCATCATGCTAGATGCAGCTGTAAAGGAGTCTTTTTGAGCTGAGGCAGTGTCAACAGTGGTCTATACAATCAATAGAGGACCAAATGCATCACTTGGTATGAAGACACCAGAAGAAATATGGTTAGGGCATCCTCCTAATCTAGAAAATCTAAAAATCTTTGGCTGTGGAGCTTTCATGCATATTGCACAGGGAAAATTGAAACCAAGAGCAGTAAAATGTTTGTTCCTTGGGTATCCTGAAGGAGTGAAAGAGTTCAAATTATGGAATCCACAAGAAAGAAGATGCATAGTCAGTAGAGATATGATATTTATAGAAAAAAAAGATGTTTTACAATGCAAAAGAATCAGAAGGGGCAGCAGAATCTGTTATTGATTCAAACAAAGAAAGAGCTGCTTTTGAGGTGGAGCCTTTAGAGCTATAATCTGATGTACAAAACTCTCCCCCTTTGGAACTACAACAGTTAGTCTTAGAAGAAGTTGAACCTTCATCCCATGATGATGAAGAACAACAGAACTTGACAGACTATTCCTTGGCTAGAGATAGAGAATGGAGAAACATCAGACCACCCAGCAGGTTTGATGGTGAAAATTTAACAGCATATGCTTTTAATGTATATTCTGAGTTTTGTGATAAAGAATCAGCAAGTTTTCAACAAGCAACTAGTGGACTTGAAGCTAGAAAGTGGATTCAAGCCATGAATGAGGAGATGGCTTCCCTGATGCAGAACAAAACTTGGATCTTGGTCCCAAAACCTACAAATCAGAAACTCATTGAGTCAAAATGGATATATAAAAAGAAAGAAGGAATCCCTGGTGTGCAGCCCTTGAGATTCAAAGCTAGATTGGTGGCAAAGGGGTACACTCAAAGAGATGGAATAGACTACAAATAGGTGTTCTCCCTAGTTGTTAAACATAATATCATTCGAATTTTGCTAGCAATTGTGGTTCAAAGGGATTTGGAGCTGCAACAATTAGATGTAAAGATAGCTTTTCTTCATGGAACTTTGGAAGAAAAGATCTTTATGAATCAGCCACAGGGATTTGAAGTATCTGACAAAGAAGACATGGTCTGTTTACTAAAGAAGTCATTGTATGGACTAAAGCAATCCCCTAGGTATTGGTACAAGAAATTTAATGACTTTGTACTGAGCATTGGGTTCAAAAGAAGCTTATTTGACAGCTGCACATATGTGAGAACAATAGAGAAACAAGAATCTATTTTCTTATTGTTATATGTAGATGATATGCTATTGGCAGGAAGATGCAAAGAAGATCTGAACTACATCAAGAGTCAATTGAATTCAGCTTTTGATATGAAGGATATGGGAGATGCAAGCAGAATTCTTGGGATAGAAATCATAAGGGATAGACAAAATAGAACTCTCTGTGTCAGACAAGAAAAATACTACAGAAGGGTGCTTGCAAGGTTCAAGATGCAAGATGCCAAGGTCATCAAATGTCTATTAGCTCGGCATTTTAAGTTGTCGTCAGAAAATGTACCATAAGAAGATGATTTTGAACATGTTAGGTACATGAATTCTATGCCTTATGCAAATGCAGTGGGTTGTTTGATGTATCTCATAATATGTAGCAGGCCTGATCTAGCATTTGCTGCTAGGTTGAAAAGTAGATACATGGTAAACCCGGGGAAGAGGCATTGGGAGGCTGTTAAATGGGTGTTTAGGTATTTGAGAGGTACATCTGGAGTGGGGTTAGTTTACAAGAAGAATGATAGTCCAGAATTACTTGGATATGTTGATGCTGATTTTGGAGGAGACCTTGAAAAGAGGAGGTCTATGATTGGATACATCTTTACCTTGGTAGGAAATATAGTAAATTGGAGGTCAGTTTTGCAACATGTGTGGCCTTGTCAACTACTGAATCAAAGTTTATAGCTTTGGCAGATTCCACTAAGGAAGCAATTTGGCTGAATGGAATTGTGAAAGAGTTTGGGATTAAACAAAGGTGATGTGTGACAATCAAAGTGTCATCTACCTTACAAGGAACCAACAATTTCATGAAAGTCAAAACATGTAGATGTCAAGTTACATTTCATTAAAGAGGTAATTGAGAGGAAAGCTGATGTTGTGGAGAAAGTGCGCACAACTAAAAATTTGGCAGATATGCTTACTAAAGTGGTTACACAGCAGAAGTTGAACTATTGTATACAAAATGCTGGTGTAATGTAGCAGGTCTGTGTTTTCTGTTTAAAATTTCTTTGTAGATTTGCTGTTTTACTTGTAATTGTTCATATAGGTGGAGATTTGTTAGATATGAACAAGATAGCAGCTTATTCCAGCTCATCGTAGTAGCTTGTCCTTTTGTTGGCTTATGATAGCATTCTGTTTAGGATAGCTAATAGAGTTTGTTATCTGCTTATATTCAACGTTAACAATTCATAATGGATATACTTTACTTCTTCTTCTCTCTTAGACTTCATCTTCCTATCTTCATAGTTTTCTTGCTGCTCGATTTCTTGGCCATTTCCTTAACATATATATTGTGGACTGTAGAGTCTGCGTGAGCTTTACATGTCACTGGTGAGATAACGGGATCATATAATGGCTATGTATTTGCATCATCCGTCGTTGTTCACTTGAGAAGTTTTGTATGAATGCATTGACTGCTAGTGCATTGCATATGGTTGGGTGATAAAATGAGATAATGTAGCATTACTTGTCATTTTTCACATTGATACTTGTTACTTTGAGAGGGTCGATATGTAATTTGAGCTTGGAAGTCTTTCCTACTTGCTAGTTAGTTTAGCTTGTATGTATTTTTAATCTTGGAACTTTGAAAAGTATGTTAATTCTGATCCTTGCTCTTTGTAAGTTTTTTTTGTGTAGACAAGAGTTAGTAGGATTTGTTGGACACTAATCCCGATTGTATTTAGAATCTAAAGTTACTATATTTTCAATTTATCTTCACTGGGTTTCTCGCTCATGACACTTTTAGGTACGGGATGAGGCCGCTGTCGTGGTCGTGGAGCTTGTGTAGCATGATTTCAGGGTTGATGATGATGGATGGACTTGTGTCTCTTGTAGTCCATGGACTTGTCGTATTATGTCTGTACTTTCCTTTTGTGATTTGAGCTCTGTTGAGCATGTTTTGAGATATTTGTCTTTTTTGAGATTTATTCTGACTTTATGAACTATGATACTTTGGATTTGAAACTTAAAAAGGGAAGTTCTTCCCATTCTTGAAATTGTTTTGAATTATATTGTTTTAGAATGGAATGTTGAATCCATTGATTTCCAAGTTTTATTATTATTTAAAGTCTTCTGTTTGCACTATTTCATTTAAATTCCATTTAAAGAGTCAGGTCTTTACAATTTAAAGTGTTTCTTTTAATCTAGGTTGTTTGATCATTGGGTTTAGCCTCGTGATGCTACTTTTTTTTCTGGTAACAAAAGGGACAAGAGCTGACGGATGATGAGTATCCGAGAGACGACGTCGTTAGACTATGTGGTGCCACAACATTTCATTGAGTTTATTTTTGGTTAAAACTATTTAATGTTACTTTTTTTTAGGAGTATAATAATATTTTGGTATTGATTACAAAAGATTCTTATTAAATTTTCTTTTGGTTTATTCATGGATTTTAAGGAATTCCGGAATTCATTAATTTTTTTCATTGATTCGAAATTTCAATAAGAGATTTAGTCATTAAAATTTGTCTTCCACTACACAATTTTATATTTATAAAGTCGGGTCTTTACAATTGGTATCAGAGCCTTATGGTTATGTAGACCTTATGCATTACATCCATTAATAATCTAACGATCGTCCCTCGAACTCATCGGCGCCAGGTATCGTACTAAGTCTTTGAAGTATACTCACCTCTTAAGATAGTTTATTATTTGTATGTTATAGTACGCCCTTTGTAGGAGCTACTGCAGAAAAAGGTAGAGACCGACCTCTAGGCCGAGGCCGAGGCCATATTTGAACGTGGAGGCAGATCATAAGGTTCAGTATTTGAGTGAGTATGAACTATCAGTTTATTTATTGAATTATAGAACTGAGAAGGTTATAGATTCAATTGTGAATGAGGTAGACCCAATTACTTGTGACTTGAAAAAGTTCCGTCTACTTTAGTGTTTCACCACTACTTTTGTTGATACAAGCGAACTATACCGAGTTTCTAGTAGGCAAGTGGCCAAAACTTAAGAGTTGTCAAAGAAGGCAATGACATTGAACTAGTATAAGAAGTATGCTCCAAAAGAGATTAATACTGGCTTTACTGATTTTAAGGTAGAAGGAGATTAAGTAACTCTATTAAAGAATAAAGGTCCATTAAGGGACCTACCCCCTTATTTATGATGTCATATCTAGATTCAAAAATTTTGTTGTTTTGAGGACATGAGGAAGATTAGTAGAGAAGTTCTTTGACAAGTACTGTCTCATGGAATCGTGTTGAAAGAACTAGAACGAGTTCTTAACCTTAGAAGTAGGAAGATGTGACACTAGTAGAATATTAGTGAAAGCTTGCAAGTTGTCTTGAATTGTAGAGGACGTGCGGTGATTCTAGTAAGAAAAGTTGTGTTTGCTCATTTTGAGATTAAAACCAATAATATATGCATGTTATGTGGTTGAGTTAGCGTTGTTTTGATTGTTTTGACTCTGAGTGATTTTGGTATTTTATTAGGAATGCATTGGCTATAAGGTAATCATGCTACCTTTTATTTAGTATTAAAAGAAAACTTCAATTAAGAGTCCATATGGAGCTAAGATTATGTTCGGAGGAAGTAGCAGTAAAGTTGATCCTGTAGCCACTCGATGTTATAGGAAAGAGATTATTAAATGAGGGGGTAGGGTGTTATATGGAAAGTGTTGTGAATACAACTTTCGAAGAAGTCATTATGGATAGACAAAGCGTTTTATGCTAAATTTAGTAAGTGTGAATTTTGGATGGAGAAAGTTTCCTTCTTGGGAAATATAGTATTGGATGAGGGTATTTTTGTTGCTCCCTCGAAGACAGAAAAAGTTAGCACTTGGTCTCAACTAATTATTATAGCTGAGATTTGAGTGTACTTGGTTTTAGTCAAGATTATAGAAGATTTGTACGGGATTTCACAATGATTGTTTCACCGATGACCAAATTTACTAGAAAGATAGTTGATTATATTTTAGATGATGAGTGCGGAAAGAGTTCGAGGAACTCAAGAAAAGATTGATTAAAGCTCTGAACTTGTTCTTTGCATTTGGTGGTAGTTACGTTTCCAAACAATACATGGTAGAGTTTGCTTACAATAATAGCTATCGAGCTATTGTTGAGATAACATCTTTCAATGTATTGTTTGGTAAGAAATTAGATTTTTGTCCATTGGAACAAAATGGCTAATATTTAATTATTGGAATATGGGTTAGTATAGTTAACCGTGGGTTCAATTTGACCAAGACGTTAATTAAAATAGTCTTAAGTGCACAAAATATTTATGTGGTATGCGATGTAGTGATCTTGGGTTGGAAGTGGAAAAACATGTGTTTCTAAAGTAAATTGAAATAAATGCGTTATAATGGTTGGAAAGAGAGGAAAGTTGAGTCAAGGATATATGACCATTCGAGATCCTAGACAGAGTTGGATTAATTTCATAAGAGTTATGTGCAAAACCATATGTTGGAACAAGCTACTTAAAGGAAGGAGGAAGAAAGAAAAGTACCTCAATCTGGTTAATGCATAGTGAAACTTTTCGGGGACGAAGAGCCTTTTTAGGTTGTTAGTGTGTAATGACCCATTACCAAGTAGGACAAAAAAACTTTTGGAAATTAATATTATTTTCTTAAATAATATTAATAAGGATGGATGATTAATTGGAACTTTAACTACTCGTTCTTTGGGTAAGGTCAATTAACATCCCAAAACTTGAAATTAAAACTTAATGTTTTACTTAATATTTTCATCTGTTTCTAATCTTCTCGTTATGATGATTCCAATGCAACTGACAGCTCATCATTCTGAGTTCTGAAGAGTAAGTGATGAACATTTTAAGTCAGTGACTATTTCGTAATTATGGAGTTACAGGATTTTTAAACTAAGAGCCTTTCCTCATTATTTTTCCCGATTTTTGGACATCTTCTTCTTCTCCATGGCATCCTCCCCTCACCTCCTATCTTCTTATTGAGCTAAATTATTTTTCTTGCAAATCTATTACATTTTCGGTGAGATTGTGATTCTTGTTGATCCGTTCATCGTAGAAGTGAATTAATTCATTTTTTAGAGTTTGGGTAACTTTATAAACCTTCTCTTAGTTGTTCTTCTATTCTTGAAGATTAAAAGTTTATGTTTCGAAAGAATGTTAGATTTATCGTTAATCGATTAAACCTAATCGACGTTAATTTTTTTTCCCGATTCGCTGAACTTTTTACCAAAATAATCAGTCTATTTACCGCCTTGTTACTGTTTATTCAACTATTTTAATTATTTATTTTTAGTTTAAATTATGTTAGTGTTGATCAAATCTAACCCGGGATCATTTAGATTGAAAACCCCAACCCAATTGTTATTGATTGATCCTAAAAACCTAATACCTATTAGATAAAGATCAAACCATCTTGAAATTAGACCAAACACGATCATCAAGTTCCAAAAATTGCAACAAAATTGAGACCCCATGAAGCCGTAGCTTCAGCTCCCCAAATCGAGGCCATTCGACTTGTTTTCGACTTCTTTTCTTGAGTTAAACCTTGAGCCCAATTCATTTTAATTTAGTTAAAATTTATTTAGAATAATTTTTAATTAGTTTTAGTTTTGAATTATTATTTTATTTTTTAGATTGTGGATTCGTGCTTACAGGTTGTTAGTTTTTGTCAATATTGAGGTGAGTGAACAATCTAGCTTAAGGGTAATTCTTTAGAAAAATCTAAAGGATTATTCATAGCTTTTTTTTGGGTTATTTTGATGATAAGTTGTTGGAATTTAAATTTTAAATATGTTTTTGGATGTGTATTAAACACCTTAATGAATTGGAGTGTGGAAAAACCCTAGTTTTATCGATGTTGGGTGAAGTTTTGAGATTATGAGTCTTAGTTTCTTTCAATGTGAAATGTGTGATGTTCCTGGAATTTTTAAGGATATAAAAATGTTTAAAGTTGAGATTTATTATGGCTAAGTTGAAAGAATTGAAATCGGAGAATATCAATACTTACGGTAACGTATAAAGCTAGTATTTAGAGATTTTCGATGTTTTAGAGATTCTTGTGTGCTTAGATGTTTTAGAAGTTATATTCTAGAAATTTATGGAAGCTTTTATAATTATAATTATAATTAGTTGAGTTGGACTGAAGCAAGATCAGTGTAGTTGAGAATATGGAATGGAAAGTATGTGATTATTTTTTAGTTGGACTTATGCGAGATCAGTGTGATTGAGGTTATGGAATATGTTAGAAAAACATTTTGAGATGAGAAATATTGATGTGAGTACAATATGTTAGTGTTTGTTGAGACTTAGAAAGCGAGCCTTAGACTAGAGTAAAATTGATCTTAATTTGAATTATAGAAACTTGGAAGTCATTTAGGATTAAATGGACTCGAGTAATTTCATTGGATACTATTTAAAGTGTTACCTTTAATCTAGGTCGTTTGCTTATTGGGTTTACCCTCATGATGCTACTTTTTTTTTCAGGTAACAAAAGGGACAAGAGTTGACAGATGATGAGTATTCGAGAGATGACGTTGTTATACTATGTGGCGCCATTACTGGGGTTTCTGCCCTAAATCTTATGTAATCCAATTAAACTATAAATAAATAAAGGAGTTATTAATTCGTAATATTTACATTATTATTTATTATTTATTAATAAATGTAATCCATCATAAGATCTAGAGTTACTGATGATAACTTACAGTGAGCATATGATGCGGGAAGATTCACTCAACTTGTAACTCAACTAGTCTGTGGTACATGAATAAAGGTTGGGTGACTTATTTCTGGTAACACTACTAACACGGCCCACTTGTGAATTGGCATAAGTGATCTCATCTGAATCACTCATGTAGAGACATGTGAGTTAGGGTGTTGCTGCAATAGAGATTGTAGTAGACTGGACTAATATACACTTACTGTCTTTGCACTATAAGAATTTCGGGAATAGGTGACGTTTTTTTGGCGTCACCTATTCGAATAGGTGACGGTTTCTTGACCGTCACCTATGGTAGTGTCACCTATTTAAATAGGTGACGTCCATGAGAAACCGTCACCTATTTGAATAGGTGACGTTTTTTACCCGTCACCTATTCAAATGGGTGACGTTTTTTACCCGTCACCTATTCAAATGGGTGACGTTTTTTACCCGTCACCTATTCAAATAGGTGACACTCGATTAGGTGACGGTCATAAAACACCGTCACCTGAAAAGGTGACGGGGAAAAACCGTCACCTTTAGTCTAAGTTTTGAGAAAAAAAATATTTTTTATTAATTGATTTCAAATAATGTTTTTCCTACACCTATCAAATTTAAATAAAATATTACAATAAAATTAAAATATCACTAAATGGCTACATGAATTACAATATTTTTAAGCAAAAATTAAATTACATCATACTTAAACAATAAAACAAGAATTGCTAAAAAAAACTTCAATCACCACTACAAAAATTAAATCAAACAGAACACAACACAAAAAAACTTGCTCTCCTACAAGCTTCTCGCCCTTATCTCGAAGATTGGCCAAACCATAGAGATACACAAACCTGAAGAAGTCGAAATGTAATCAATTTTCTTCTAACTTATCAATAAAATAAACATAGCTTGTGTTCACAAAGAAATTTAAGGATACGAACATATATGATTTATTTTATTGAGCAACTCTAATGAATAAAAAATACGTAGTTGATATGCAAGAAAGAGATTCATGAACAACAAAGATAAAAGAATTCCATCAACTACAAAGATAAAATTAGTCTATTGTAAATTGAAAAAAAAATGAAACTTTAAAAAATTCTAGGCTTTTCAATAGTCAGTGTCAGTATATACAAGTTAAATTAAAAGTAATCTTTTTAAAAACTACCTGATGCTTGAAGATCCAATTAGCGGAAGCAAGTGTAGAAGAGCATAAGTCTGAAACCAAGAGAAAAATAAAATTTTAGGAGTTTTTGTACCACGACATCCCACAGAAGCAAGGAAAAAAAAAGCAAAACATGCAGAAAAGTTTCATCTTTACATAAGTAAAAAAATCAAAACACACTTTGGAGTAGTACTAGAGAGCTATCAGCAATCACAAAAGAATATAGATATTTATAGAATCTTGCCCAAAATCATACAAGTCCTATAAAGTCGTTGAGATAGGGAAAATTGAAATTTACCTTAGAATCTCCATTAAGTTCACCCCAACAATCATCTAAATGACATAGAAAAGAGATCACTAAATGTCAGAAAAAGAAAACACAAAAAAAGTTGAAAACTGAAAGAATATGCAAAAAAAAAAAGTTAATCAAAACACACGATTGTATTCCTATATTAATTGAAACACACAATAAAAAATATCACGTTCTTCAACGGCAATGGTCAAAACATGATCAAAAGTATTATATTTTCAAACATATAAAACGATAAAAAAAATTACATGAAAAGGAAAAGATTATTACTCGCGGAAAAGAGAAGGCAAGAATATATCATCCTAGCAAGCATAATTTGGTAAGAACTATAGCAAAATGAGATCTCACAAAAGATTGAATAGTTATAAAATCCATCCACCTTAATAGTTAAAGCAACTAATTGAAAGCTTACCGGATTTTAGTCAATGCATCATCTTTTATGACTGTAGGTTGAGTTTCCCCCACCTTGGATGTCAAGTTCGTAGATTCTTCATGTGTTCTACATGAAAGTGTATCCTAAAATTATAAAAACTAAAGAAAGGTCAAACAGACCACCCACAAGATCTCCATATAAACTTCTTTCTTGATCCAATGTATCATACCAGAAAGAAAAGAAATAAATAATGGTGAAATTTTAGTTCAAATAATATGAGAACCAAATGAATTTTTAATTCAAGCCAAAAATAAAGACAAAAGCAAAACTCAATCCAAATGAGGCTAAAAATGAAGCGGAACTAAGGAGAGTTAATATTATGATTTAGAAATTTTTAGTTCAAAGTAAACATTACAATTAAAAAAAATTAAAGAGAACAATTATGAAACAATGGAAATGAAGCTCACAAACTTAAACTATACAGTGAAGGAGGACACCTTAAACACTTAATATCTTAGCATTTAAAACCAAATCTTTTACCTCTCCTCTTTCACTTCCATCAGTTCCTTCCAAAGTCTATGGCAATTGTGCAAGGCTCAATCCCAACGCACTTTGCAATCCAAATGCGCTTGGTAGTTTGATTCCTGAAGCATATGACTTATGTAACGTCCCGTTACTTTTAGAGGTAATTTTTTTTTTATTTTACTAATTTATTATTTTTATTTATTTAAAGCTTTTAAAATTAGTTAAAATTAGTAATTTCAGTTTTATTAGTTATTTCCGTCCGAAAATCCTTTTTATCGTTTTAATTCGTTTCGGTGACTCTAATAATTATTAACGGGCCAATTAATAATTATTAGACACCTTTAGATTTATTTAAGACCGTCGGTTTTCGTTTTATAAGCAAAAGGTCAAAAAGGGCAAAACCGTAATTTCCAAACTACCAAAATATCTAAATTCACTATTCCATCATCTTTAAAAGTCACAAAGTTGACCAAAACTTGTCATTTTTCCTTGCCATTGCCGTGAGCAACTTCAAGCCATGGATGAGAATTTCTTTTCTTCGTTTCTCATTCGTTTCTGGCGGATCGTCGTGTTTTTCGGTTGCGTTGGATTGGTAGGGACGAGGGCTACCTATCCAACCTACCTTTCAAGTTTCCCGTTCTCTAAGGGAAGTCCCAAAAAGTAAGTTTTCAAAACTTTTTATATGGTTTTGTTCGTTTTTTATTATAAATGAGTTTTGAAGTTGAAATCATGAATTTCTATCATGGAAATTGACGATTTTGAACCCGGATTTTCGAAAATCACTATTCACCCGAAAACACTATTCACCCGAAAACACTATTCATCCGAAATCACTATTCACCCGAAATCACTATTCACCCGAAAACACTATTCATCCGAAATCACTATTCACCCGAAATTGCACACTTGTTCGCATATTAGTTATGAGTTGTAATATGTTGTGCAATTGGTGAATTGTAGGTGCGATTGCTCGGTTGTTGTTTCGTGAAAAGTGGTGATTTGGAGTTATTTGGCTAAGGTGAGTTTAATATGATAGTTAGCAATTTTATGAATTTAGTTTCATTATGTAATTGTTTATCAATGTTAAGAGGGGGTTAACTTCTTAGAATTAAGTTTTGGGTGGAAACTTTAATTCGGAAGTGTGTGTGGAGAAAGTTGGACTTATGGTTAGTTCGATGATTAGAGATCATCGGGGAGGTTTGGAAGTATGGTAACGTGATTTGGAGATGTTAGATGAAAGTTGATTTGGAAGTTACTTCGGTTGATTTGGAAGTTACTTCGGTTGATTTAGAAGTTACTTTGATGGATTTGAAGTCATTTGGATGACTTTGGAAGTAAACTAATTAGAAGATGCACTTGAGTGTTAACTCGTGTATTCTAGTTAGTTAGGTTTCTATTTAACTTAGTAGACTTCTTCGGAGTTTAGCTAACTTATTGGAGACCTAGGGCACAATGATTCACACATGATAGTATGTTGATTCGATCCATACGTATCATGGTGTGATGAATTTGTGGGAACTTTGAGCACTTAGTAACTAGCACATGATAGTATGTTGATTTCGATCCATACGTAGTCATGGTGTGATGTTGGTACTTTGGTTTGTAACTAGCACATGATAGTATGTCGATTTCGATCCATACATATCATGTTGCGATATGGTGAAATTCCTGATACCTATGGTGAAATTCCTGATACCTATGGTGAAATTCCTGATATCCGATATGGTGAAATTCCTGATACCTATGGTGAAATTCCTGATACCTATGGTGAAATTCCTGATATCCGATATGGTGAAACTCCTGATATGCGATGGTTGTGATATGGTAATACCTGCACGGGCTTAGTATGCGATATTTATCCATATGGTATACCCGATGACGATGGTTGTGATATGGTAATACCGCACGGGCTTAGTATGCGATATTTATCCATATGGTATACCCGATGACGATGGTTGTGATATGGTAATACCGTGCGGGCTTAGTATGCGATATTTATCCATATGGTATACCCGTGCGATGGTTGTGATATGGTAATACCGTGCGGGCTTAGTATGGGATATTTATCCATATGGTATACCATGTGACGATGGTTGTGATATGGTACATGGTAGTACGTGGATTCGGATCCGCACGTACCATGGTATTATGATCTATGATACGGCACATGATAGTATGTTGATTCGGATCCATACGTATCATGGTGCGATGGTTGTGACATGGTATGACCGTGCGTGGTATGTTGATTTCGATCCATACAATAGCACGATACGATGAAACTTGATTGGTAATAAAGATAGTTAATGTTATTTTTACCTATTCTTTAGAAACGTGTAGTGAGACTTAGTTGTGAATGTTAATTTTACTTTAAGTCTTTATTTCCATCTCATGGTTTTGAATGACGAATACGGGTAGTATGATACTATCTTATGTTTACATGGAAATTGGAATGTGGTTATTGGTAGAAATGAACATTTAGGCCTTTGGACACGATTTCTGGTATGAGATTTAGTTCATAGGATTACTTGCTTTCATTTTACTCTCACTAGCATTGTTTGCTAATGGTGCTACACCACAATATTTTCAGGTGAACCCCGTCCTAAGAAGCAAGGTAGAGGAAATGGTGTCGCTTGACTGGCCGAGGTGGTGTAAGGACAATATTAAACACTTTGAAGCATTAGTAGTAAAGCTTGTAAATCATATACTTTTTACATACTTGTGTCATTTTGAGCCCGTGAAGGGTGTATGTGTAAAGTATTTTGATGTTTTTATGATTAAACTTTACTTTGGAATGTGCATTCCCGATTTATAGCTTTCTCTGGATTTTGGGTTGTAAAACAGGTTTTG
Organism: Gynostemma pentaphyllum; assembly: GCA_028015215.1. Lineage (NCBI taxonomy): Eukaryota > Viridiplantae > Streptophyta > Magnoliopsida > Cucurbitales > Cucurbitaceae > Gynostemma > Gynostemma pentaphyllum. The sequence goes on along the minus strand of CM051355.1, from coordinate 66,529,563 downwards.
GTTATTCGACTTTTAAACGAACCCATGCCGTTTTTCTTTAAAAATTAAGTCTTCCGCTGTGCATTTGAATTTAAAGAATTTAACGGAAAATCGGGTCGTTACAACTTATTACTTATTTCTCATATAGTAAAATTTCTAAGAATTATAAATTAGCTTATAAGAAAGGAACTAATATGAATTTTCTATGACATCACTCAATTAGTGATCTCTTTGTATGTGTGTGTGTGTTGAGAGAAGAAAACAGGTGGGGAGGAGAACCTTCCCTTATATGCATCCATCTCCCGAAAATTTATGTGGAAAAAGAATAAGAATAAGACAGTTTAAGCTTTTGAAATACATAAGAAGCTAACTAAAATCAGTATAGAGCTTTAATATAAACTAAGAATGAAAAATTGATATAAGCCTTTACCTTCTTTTCTCTACCCATCCAATCAATATCATGAAGTAAGAAGCTGACTTGAGATTTGCACAATTAATGAAACAGTTAGAGGTAAGAGTAAATGGAAAAATCTTGTATCAGCCACTAAAAGCTCAAGTAAATAATCATCGATGATTATTTGTTACTGTTAGAGACACTTCTTCAAAGAGAACACACCTGATTTTGAACTTAGAGCTTGATGAACGCACAGATCCGAGAACGCATAGACTTGGGGCTTGTTTCCAGAAGTAGTTTCGCACAAACCAGAGTAAAAAAAACGTTTTGGCTTAAGACTTTGATGAAAACGAAGAAGAAGAAGATGATGATAAACTAGAACGTCTTGGCTTGATGATTTTCACCCCATTTTTATCTGATTTTGCTTAGGGCTTGATGGATTTCAACAGATTTTCATCTTATTTAGGCTTAGGGATTGATGGAAACGAAGACTCAAAAGCCAAATTTTAGAGCAAAAGCGAAGGAAATGAGAGAAGATCAAAGACAACAATGAAAGAAAAGCAACATCGAAGACTGAGAGGACAACGGTGAGAGCTGAAAATCGATAAGAAGATCACAACGATTTGGTGAGAGAACGGCTAGGGCAAGGAGAGAAAAAGAGAAGTGAGAGGTCGAAGAGAAGAAGAGAACGGCTAGGGCAAGAAGCTGATAATCGTGAGGTAATTTGGTCGAGAGCTGAAAATCGATTTACGATTTTTCTTTTTTAATTATCAAATCAACACAACAGGTGACGGGCTTTTTTTCTTCCTTACTATTCCTCCGTTTTTTCTCACACAAGTGTCACCCATTAAAATGTTTAGTGTGTCCTATTGCCATTTTTCTTATAGTGTTGGTAAGCCGTTACAGAAAGACACTTTGTATATCAATCGGTTGATAATGTACAATTGGTCTTAATCCTGAGTGGATTACGAACTCCTGTTCGCAAGGGACAACCTTTGATTTGCATGGGTGAGAGTGAATCGTATAGTTCGCTCAATAAGCCTCCCACCTTGGGGATTGCATCTTGCTTATAGCTGGGAACGTAATTACACAAGATTGGAATTCACTCTTTTCCTTATTGGAAAATAGATAAGTAGTTCCCTTATAGACTGATTTGGGTGCTTGAACAGTGGGGCTCCATGTTCCTCTGATCAAGGAAAAGGTAAAGACGCATAATGGAGATTATGTAAGGTTGTTCATTAGAGAATCAGTTGGGCTTAAGGAGCAAGATGTATCATGGAGGTCAATACGGTAAATTACCTAGCCATGGATACGAACTACTTCTGAAGGATCAAAGTGTAGTTAATGATTATAGTCAATGGACATAACTATGTCTATAGTACTAAGAGTGCAACTCTAGATATTTAACGGAGTTATATAGGAGTTAATGAATAAGAATTAATTGATTAAAAGGAGTTTTAATCAAAGGTAATTCTAGATCATTGGAGCTTAGTCATATAGGTCCATTAAGTCCTCCGAGCTAACACATGTAATTGAGAACATAAATTAATATAGATTAATTTCTTTGGAAAAATGGATTAAAGCAATTAATTTGAAGTTGTCAAATTAATTGAAGGCAAATACAAATAGAGGAGTCTATTTGATTAATTCAAAGAAATTAAATAGAGGAGTCTATTTAATTATTAAATAGAAAAGTCTATTTAATTATTATTTTAGAGATATTAAATAGAAGAGTCTATTCAATTAAATTAATTTTGCAGTTGTCCAAAATTAATGGGGATTTAAATAGAGGAGTCTATTTAAATATTCAATTTGAAGTAGTCAAATTAAAGAGGAAAATAAATAAAAACGAGTTTTATTTATTTATTTAATGGAATTGTTCTATTAAATAAAAAGGAAAAATAAAATGCCCAATATTGTCATAAAGATGATGAGATGGGTGTGTGCCCATGGGTAGGGTCACACGCCACTTTGGTTAATTGTTAACCAAACATTTGCATTTTATTTTAATTAAAATATATTGTAAATATCTTATTTTAAATTAATGAGATTAATTTAAATGGGAAGATATGGAATAATTGATTTAAATTAATATGGGTTAATTTAAATAAAATATGTGGATTATCTTATTATGGAATAAGATATAATATCTTAATTATTCAAAATATATTTTATAATATCTTATTTAATTATTTGATAATTAAAAAGATATTCAAAGATTTTCTGAGGCCTTAGTTTTTTAATAAATAGGAACCTTGGGGTGACCCCAAAACACACAACTAAGAGAGCAAAAGAAAAGGCTCAGGAAAATTTCCTCTCCCTCTCTCTCTACTGCCGCCGCCCATAGGGTGATTGGGAAGAAAAAAATTTCTTCCCATTTCCTTTTTCCAAACGAGATAATGCCCACACACCGATTCTCTTTTGTGCTTAGTGAGGAAGAACTTTTTGGTGGTCCCAGGATCGTAACCATCAAGAAAGGAGGAAGAGCCAGACAATTCTCGACAAGGGTTAGTTTTTCTTTTATGCATATATTTTGATTATATTATAATGCAAGGAAAGATCCATGGGAACTTCCGCATGAGAACTCTTTTTAGAGGCCACCATCCCAACAACCACATCATTTCATTGAGTTTATTTTGGGTTAAAACTATTTTGTGTTACTTGTTTTTTAGGAGTTTAATAATATTTTAGTATTAATCACAAAAGATTCTTATTAAGTTTTCTTTTTTCTTTTTTCATAAATTTTAAAGGAATTCCGAAATTCATTAATTGTTTTCATTGATTCGATATTTCAATAAGTGATTTATACATTAAAAATTTTCTTTCGCTATGTGATTTTGTATTTGAAAAGTCAGATCTTTACAGCTAGAAAGAAATTATTTACTTTAAAACAATTATAATTTTTTTAGTGTGGAGTTGAGTGAAAGGAGGAGAAATGTTTCAGCTTTAATGGGTGATCAAGAGGATACATTTGTGAGAAAGAAGAATGAAGAGAAAAAGAGAGAAGTTGGAATATAAAAATGACCTCTGAACTTTCACTAAATTTTTAATATGATCCCTGCATTTTATTTTTTTCAAAACACACCCCTACATTTATCAAGAAGCCATTATCTATTTAAAAATCACCCTACATGCACCTTTTGCATCCTCCCTATTAGCAAAAACCCTACCTTGCTGCTACGGAGCTGGTCCCATAGTAGGTGGTAATGCCTGCAATGGAGCAACCGGTGGAAGTCGCATCTAGTGGTTTGTTCTATCCTGCCCTGGTCCTCGATCATATCCCTGCCCTTGTCCTAGAACCTTACTCGAATGTTGGACTGGAGCAACACGGCATCAAGAAGCAAGATGGCCCATATGACTATAGTTAAAACATTTTTTATTTCCCAAACACTCACCTAAATGGTAAGTCAAAAAAGCCTGACAAAATATAAAATAATTTCCTTGAGGTCGTAGTTGATTAGTACTCAGTTCTCCAAAACTCTATTGGAATGACCTATGTTGCTGACTACCTTGGCCCGATGGCATTCCTTTGGCTTTCCTCTTCTACATAGAAGTTTGCCCAAAGATCCCTTATATTGGTCTCTTTTCGGAAGCAGATATATCCAAAGCCAGTGCATACTACATTGTCGGTCGTAACCCATGCACTTGCCCTCTAATATCAGCTCGTAACCCCACAATGAATCTCTTTTTCTTACTTTCTTGATCGACAATATGCCCGGTGGAAAATCAAGACAAATGATCGAATTCTCTATCGTACTCCATTATGGACCTATCCCCCTGTCGTAGAGTGAGAAACAGAACCTCCAGTTGGTCAGGCATATCCTCCAGAAAATACTTATTGAAGAGTTTTTTCGAAACATCTCCCACATAATTGTCGCAGTATGAGGCACACTTGCGATATCGAGTTCCACCAATGTAAAAGTGTCATCGACCAATAAAAAAGTACCGCAATGTACTTTTAAATTATCAGGGCATTATATGAATGTGAAGGCCCGCTCAACCCTGGTTACCCATCGTTAAACTTAGATGGCACATACTTACATACTCTTTCAGAGTTTTTGCAGCCTTAGATATACCTTGCTCTTTCTCCACTGGAGGCCTTTCTTGCAAATCGAGTCTACCCGCATTCACAATAACTCAAGATATTTCGCTTTGGGTATCAAAACTCGTCGTTCGGCCCTAGATGGAAAATCCGCTGGATCTTCACCATTCATATTTTTATTTACCTCCTCTTCCCCACCGGTCATATCCTCAGGCTACGAAGGTGACGGCAGTGGCTCAGGTTCCTCGATTCTATTCCTACCACGACCCTTTCAACAATTTCCTACTTGGGCACACATCTTGTTTCTTTCATGTCAAATCAACCAACATTATTTAGAAATTATTCACAAATTCTATAACACATGTACTTACGGTTCACACTTAGTTAACAAAGAATATTTTGAAGGTTGTTACAAGTTAACGGAGTGGGAGTTATTCTAATTAATCTAAATTAATTAACATGGAAGAGACATATCTACTTTTATATCTTGCAAAATTATGGAAAGAAGATTCATATTTATTTTAAAAACTAAAACCCTTTACTTTCATTGAGTAAATTATGGACAATTGGTTGGAGGGTTCCTTTATCAAAGAGACTTCTACACGATATACCAATCGAACAAGCAAAGCCCGACGGTGGGATTGAACTTTAGAAGAAATTAGGAAGAAGAAAAAGAATTTTTCTTCCTACTCTATAAACAAAAATCGGTAGTGCTAGGGAGGAGAAGAAGAGATAATTTAAGTTTCTTAGGAATTGAATTGATGTGTATTATGAATAACCCAAGTCTCTTATTTATAGGCTAATGCGATGGCGAATAAAATTAGGAAAATCCCATGGATATAAAGATAAAAGAAAAAAATATTATACTCTCTCCTTTTATTCCAAAAAAATATTATAGTCTCTCCTTTTATTCCCCTTTAGCTGACAATACATGTCGTGATAAATGAAAAAACTTAATATTTTTATTTTCTTTATCTTGCGTAAAGATAATTTATGTAAATATTTTATAATATAATTTAAATAATTATCTTCCTAAAATACACATATATGGCCAATTTTCTCAATGATAATTAGTTAATAAAACTAATTTATTTTATCAACTATTTGAGCCATTTCCAATTGGGTTCGTTAATACAATTGGGCTACAAACTATCTCTTAAATTAAATAAGTCCAACTCAATTAATTATTAACTTTAATATTAATTTACTTATTAATTACCATTAAAATAAAGTACTTTATTTAAATAATCTATAATATTAATATTTTTCTCTCAATTAAATATCATCAAGTAATATTGTAAGGGCCCGGGTTCGTATTTTATTTTATTAATTACTTGGAAGGTTATATTTTTTATTTATTTGATTTTTTTTGAAGCTTAACCATAGTTAGTTTAACCATGGTTAAGTTATGAAAAGGACAAAATGGAAAATATCAAATGGATGGAGGGCTAGTTAGCAAAGGAAAGTAGGAAGAAGGATTTGGAACTAATTTTAGAAGGTGGGAGGACTTGAAGATTAAAATGAAGGGGTGGAAGGTCTTGGATGCAATTTGATTATTCTTATTTTAGAAATTTAAAGTTTATAAAGGAAATTAAGGAAAAAGGAAAAAAAAATCAAAAAAATCATTTTTCTTCTTCAACCCGTCGGCACCCCCCCCCCCTCTCTTTCTCTTTGATTTTTCTTCCTCCAATCTTCAAGAGGTTGTGATCCAAGGTCTAAATCATTTGGGGTTTCATAGATTGATGATGGGTTTTTCATCCTAGACCAATTCAAGCTAAGATCCATAGGGTTTTACAAAGCTAAGGTAAGAATTTCAAGTTTCCCAATTCAAGTTTTTCTAGGTTTCCATGGAAATGGGTTTGGGTGTTCTTGGATGATGTTATTTATGCTTTGGTGTTGAGTTTATTCTTCTTTAAATTTCTGGAAATATGTTTCTCAAATTATAAGAATATGTTAAAGTTTATTTAAGCAAGGAAAAGGAAGGAATTGTGATAGCCATGGCTTGTAAGAATTCATAACCTCCATTAATGGTGAACTTCAAGCTTTTGTATGTTCTTAATTTGAGTTTTTGGCTTGGATTTGTACAAGTATATATTCTGGAAATTGGTTTAAGGTTAATGGTTTTAAGCTTTAAGAAGCATGTTTAATAAGGTAAAGAAGGGTAAAGGACCATGGATAAACATATATTGAATGACACCTTAAAATGGCATTGTTTTGGAAATTCTAGCTTCTTTAAAGTATGATTGTACTTGGCTATTCTTTGAAGTTAATATTTCTGGAAAGTATGTGTGTTTATATATGTATAATCCACATGAAAAACAACTTGGAAAGGTAAGGAAAGGATTATTGAAAGGTTAGCAAAATTTGCCTAAAAAGCTAGTTTTACACTTAGCTTTCTTTGAGTTTTTCTTGAGTAATTGTGTTAAGTTATCAATTCTTGAAATATTGGTTGTTAATATGTATATTTTATACATGAAAAACATTTTGAAAGCCCATTTGGATGAATCTTGGGTTAGTTTTCATTTTGGCCAAATATAGTAACCAATTTGACTAGTTTTGAGCACTTTGCTACTAACCGGGTTTGCGATGAGTTGTTGTTACCATGGGCTGAGTTGTATGTGATATATTACCTCTAATTATTGTGTGGGGTGTTTCATGTAGGACAAGGGTCAAGATCAAGTTCCACAAAAAGGTGAGAACATAAAGAATCGGAAGGGTGATTGGTGTGTTGTTACAAGCGTTAACCAAGTTGCATTAAAGTGTGGTTGTGGATATTTTGGATATTGTTGATGATTTGTATTGTGAGAATTGTGATCAAAGAGGCTGGTGGATGTTGATATTGATCTTGGCAAAGGCTATAAAGGGGCCGAACGTTAATGAACTCAAAACCGGTTGTGTTTTGAGTAGCTGATCTTATAAGCATGCCTATATGTTTTATACTTGTGTTAAAGTTATAATGAGTTTTATTCTGATTTGGAAACATGGTTATGCCTATTTGATGCAAATCCCTTTTATGTTAGGTGGTTAGAGATTATTGTATTAAAAAGAAGAAAGTGTTCTTAAGATTCATGACTTTGCTTGAAGTAATGTGCATTGTTTGGCTAAGGGTTGTGTTATATGCCAACTTGAGTATTGTTCCACCTATCTTGTTAATCCATTTTTTATAAATAAAGTATGTTAAATTCATTTCATATCATTACATACCATTCACGCATTCCGTTTGATCGTTTTATGGCCATGGGGTCGTAACCCGTGTATCGGTGTATGGGTGTTGGACGATAACGAGGTTACCGTGGCGGGAAAAGAAAAAAAAGAAAGAGAATGTGAAAAAAATCTTGAATGTGAAATGAGAAAGACTTGGTTGCTTGAAATTGTTGTGGTAAGTTGAGTTTGAAAAGAGCTACGGCTCGGGATTGTGATTTGATTATGTGATTGGGGCGTAGTGAGACGCCGGGTTTAATGATGATGCGTTCTTTGAGAATATTGAGAATGTAAAGAATGAAAGGTAAGTTGTGTAGTGATCACCGAGAGTTCGTGATCGAAGAATTGAGATGTTCCGATGTTACTTTTACATACTACCATTGATGTACCTAAACTTGTACTTGAATTGTGACATTACTTTCTTCCATGCATTCATTATATTCATATCGCATCACCGTTCATACTCTTTTGTTTTCACTAATTGTCATGCTCAAAGGTGCTCGAAATCACCTTTCAGGTAATGCTTGAGGTCGAAGGCGAGGATCGGCAGGTGGTGCTCGTTGATAGCTCGAGATGCGGCTTTTGGATGGCTTGAGACATGCGAGCCATGGTTCGATTTGGGAATGTTCGTGGATAAATAAACCAATGTCTAGGGGTTTTGTTTTGAAATTTATGTACTTATGTCTATTTTGTTTTTAACCTTGAAAGTGATGCACCCGTACTTTGTTTTACTCGTACTTGGATTTTTTTCTGAACCGGCCGACGAGCCGTGGTTATTGTTATTAATATATAAACAGGTTGATGTATTCACTTTGGGTTTAAGAATTTACGTATACATCATGCCGAATTTTCAATGATTTATTAAGATTTGTGTTGTTTAAAGATTGAATTTTATGCTTCCGCTACGTGCTCGCGTCCTAGGCTTATTTAAATAAGTCGGGTCGTCACAAATATTTAATTATTAATTTTCACTTTAAATAATATTCTTTATCTAACATATAATAATATTTCAATAACTAATTTCCATGAAATAAATGCAATACTTAATTAATTAATCACGCTAATTGATATTATTTTATTATTAATTAATATTATTAATTTAATTATTAATTTCCATTTAAATAAATTAATTATTTAAAAAATTAATAATTATCAATTAATAGTATTTGAATTATTAATAACCAATTAAATATATTGAATATTTAAACAATAAATAATGTTTATTTAATAATATTTCATTATTGATTTACATTATTTAAACAATCAATAATGTATTTATTAATTATCATTTAAATATACTCAATATTTAATAATTTATAATGCTGATTTATTTAAGTAACTCAGCATACTTAATTGTTTAGATGGGTTAAATTTATTGTTTAACCTCTCTAATTATCGTGTTATCCTTGTGTTCTTTGCCGATTCTCCAATGAACTTTATCTGTAGTCAAACAATAGATAAATTTTTTTGTGATCAATAACTATCATGGCGCAATTTGTTCATGTCTTGAATCAAAACATCAAGAGAGTTTTCAAAAGTTCCTAAAAAGATTAGCTATCGCACTGATACCGTCTCTTTTTGGAAAGTTATTAATTTCATTTTGTGTAAATATGCTCTCAGCTATTATTTTATTATGTTCTTAAAATGTGATTGTATTCAGTGTTAATATAGATCGCTCTCAACCATGTGAATCAAAGAACATAACTCAATGAATAAGAGTTCACATTTTAGTCAGGATTAAACTTTATCACTATTTAATAAACTTAGTTTGAAATCCGATCATTTCTCGTAAACGGTACAAGTGAGAAATTAATCAAATATCTTGGTCTAGTCTTATACAATCAGCATTGTATATGATACTTCCATTTTCATGTCACCTAAATGAATGATCTTGATGAGATCATTAAAAAAACTATACAAAATGGACATTTATCAATAGTGTTAACATGATAAGGTTCCCAAATGCTATCCATTTAATGTAGACGCTTTAAGTGACTCATCTCAACTTGAATCCCCTCATATGTCTCACATACGTTTAGAAGCAAACATACGTTGCAACCTACACTTAATTGGGAAGTGACGCAATACTTTCTGAGGAACTTTCTTACTCTTCCCATTTATCACCTCTTTATATCTTGATTCTCCACACACCAGACAATGCTCACAATTAACAAACTCTTTCCTATATAATACACAATCATACTTGCATGCGTGAATCTTTTCATAACCTAAACCCAATCCACTAAGCAATTTTTTACTAGAGTAATATGACCTCGGTAATACAGAGTCAAGTGGCAATGCTTCTTTCAATAGTTTGAGAAGCATATCGAAAGATTTGTTTCTCCATTTGTTCAAAACTTTTATATGCATCAATTTCACCAAAAAATTTAGAGCAGAAAACCTTGTACACCCGGGATATAATTCTTTTCCAGCTTCACCTAATAAATGTGAGAAACCATTATTTGTGGATATATTATTCTCAACATTCTCATGTAACAGGCCTTGTATAAGAAGAATAAAACGTCGGTGAGGTGTATGTCAAACCGTTTCTGACGATCAAGTTAGTAATTTGGAGGCATAATGATATGAGAGAAAAGTAATCGTATGAGAATACCGATTGTTCTTCTTACATTTTGACACCGTAGTAAATGTTTATATAGGGGTCTATAGATAATTCAGATGTTCATCTATGATAAGTCAAGAGATAATATCCCTTAGAGATTTATCTCTATCCTTCTTATCTTTAAATGAAGATAAACTCATATCATAAACTTGTGAACTTGTGATGTACTTCCGACATTACTTGTGAACCCCCTAGCATCTGCTTGGTCTCCATGCAATACCCACTGAGCATAGGTCGGAGACATTCCATTAATATACAGGTGTCGCTCTATCAATTTGCCCAAATATAGTGTTCACACATTTCATACAAGGACAATGAACCCTCCCATTTTCATTGACAACGGTCCTCGCTGCCTCTATGAAAGACTTAATACCCTTGACATATTCAGTACAAAATCTGTCTCTAAGTACTATCCAACTCCTGAACCATAACCCAAGTAATAATAAAGTTAGGTTGCTACTTAACTTGACTCAATAACCTAATTCTAAAAAATGACTATGGTAGGTAAATAGAGATCCATAACAATAACAGATGACAATTTTATATATGTGGCTAACTTTGCTGCAGGTTAGCCACACCCAAGGTTTATGTAAGAGCAATGAAATAAATTATAACAGATCATGTGTGACTAACTTTGCTGCAGGTTAGTCACACCCAAGGTTTGTGCATGAACAATGAAATAATTGATAACAGATTATGAGTGACTAACTTTGTTGCAGGTTAGCCACACCCAAGTTTTTAACAATTCTAAAATAAAAACTATAATATAATATTCTATGATAATCAAGTCTGATAAGTACTTGAAAACGTACCTATCATTGCTCGCCATTTTTGTTGTTTGCCAAAATTAAAATACCTTATTGTGAACTACAAATAAAAAAAAACAATCATAAGTAAAAAGAAAATTTAAAAGTACAAATTAATTTTGATCAATTCGAGTAATTCATAAAATATTTTGACATTCAATTAATTGAAAATAGTACATTTAACAAAGAATTCAAAAATTTCATATAATTAAAACCAAAATAACATTTATCTTAAAAAGTTAAATTTTCAATAAAAAAAAGTGTTTAAATTGGGCTTAGTTCTTGCATTAATGAATATTCATCTTTTACATATGAAATACCAAATTGAAGAACAACCTATGTAAAATCCATTTCTAAAAAATCATAACCTTAAACTAAGTATGGAACTCACATCAATAACACTAATTAACACATAGATACAATCAAATTTTAATCATGTAAGTACTAATTATTGATTTGAATCAAACATTTAGCAAGAAATTGAAAGATTGAAAAAAAAAATCCAAACCCCAACTTTTCTAATCACTTTGTTTTTGAGAAAATCTTCAAAAGAATACACTAAACTCTAAAATACCATTCTAAAATGAAATCTAGGAAGAAAATTGGAAGAAAACATACCTTAAACCATAGTCCACCGCGCCGGAGAGCTATGCCGCCGAAGGGGAGCTGCTGGGATTTCGAAGGGAAAGAAAAGAGAAAGGAAAAGGAAGGGGGAAGGGGAAAAGGGGACGGGGGGATTTAAAACCAGGGCAAAGCAGGCGAAATTTTAATTTTCACCGGCTTTGCCCCAAAGACACGCGCGTGTCTTTAAGTTATAAAGCCGGTGAAATTCGCCGGCTTTGTTTTTTATTTATTTAAATACACCCTATGCCGGCGAAATGTCATATTTCGCCAGCATAACCCATTGGTAAAGCCGGCGAAATATGTCATTTCGCCGGCTTTACCCTTATCAAATTCAAATGCCGGCGAATCCCTTACCTATGCCGGCGAACGTAATTTTGCCGGCATTAATTCGCCGGTAATGCCTAACATTTTTGTGGTGCATGCTTAGTCGTGATTTCATAAAAGTAACTTTGGGGTCTTATTATTTAAATGTTTGATATATATATATATATATATATATATATATATAAAAGACTATAAAAAAAATTGGATATTAATATGAATTTATCAAATTGATATTAATGAGGTTAGATTGATAAATTGGATGAGAAATAACTTGTTATCTCGTAAGGGTATTTCGATAATTTCACAAACATGAAAAGTAAAATAAAATGTTTAATTCAATATTTTTTTAATGATGTTGATCGTCTTGTTATTACGATTCCAACGCAACTGAAGGTTTGTCGTTCTAAGTCCCGGTGATTAAGTTATGACCCTTTTTGTCTAGTGGTATTTTCGTAAATATTAAAAATCAGAATTCGGCCCTAAACCATCTCCTTCTTCCTTCATTCAGCTGAAAAAACCAGCCCTTCAAAATTTATTTTCCTCCCATTTTCACCCAAAGGTAATCTCAAGAAGTATTTTCGCCATAATTTCCTCATCCGCACTCCGACTTGTGCAAGTGAGTAGTCCAGTCTTATCAATTTTTTATTATCTTTTCAATGAGATTAATTTCATAGGAATCAAATATCTTTAAAAACATAATGGGGTAAAAAAGAATTCGAACCTACTAAGGTTTATTAGAATTTAATTGATTTTTTTGTTTGTTTCTTCGTCGAAGTATGTGTAATTCTCGATTGGAAGTGTCTGGTGGAAGATTGGTGGAGAATTGAGAAGTTCTCTTCAAGATTAGGGTTCAAGGTAATGAGTTTTCTTCCTTCGAATTTTTGAAAAATCCTTTCCCATTTTGACCAAAGTTATCCAAAACAACTTTTGCTTTAAACCTTCCCTTCAAAACTTGCATTCTTTTCAAGGGATTTCTCAAATCCTAGAAATCCAAAATCTTCCTCAATTAAAAAACTCACCTACCTTAAATTATAAATCGTCAAAATAGAACCCTGAACCATCGCTAAGGAGCCGTTGCCGCCATTAAGGGCTGCTGTTGCCATCGGTAAAGTAGCCCCATTAGGGAGTTGTTTTACGTCGTTTTATGTGTCGGTTGATTCCCGTTTTTCGTATTTTATTTAATTTTATTTAGGATGAGGTTTTTGAATAGGTTTTAAGAGGTTTAAATGATGTATCAGCTGGTGGAATTTTCTTGAAAAGAAAAGGACTTGAATCTTGAAATTCAAGAACCTAAGGTGAGTAGAAGTTGTTAAACATTAATTAATTACATATGTAGTTTTTTTAAAAGTACGTTGTTAATTCTGATTTTGGGCATTAAGAAGATATTTTTAACTTGGAATTACATGATTTATTGGTTGTTATAAATTGCAGAATTTGGTAGTAAGTTTTGACGAAAAGTTGGATATTAAGCATGCATAAAAATAATAGTTTAGTTTGGTTTGTTTCGAAACTGAATTGTGGTTTCTTTGAGATTATATTATTTTGTTCAAGACTTATTATATATGATTTTAAGGTTTTTAATTGTCTCTGGTTTTGTGGACGAGAATGTATGTTTAGTGCCCAATAGGTCGGTAAACAAGCCTAGGCGGCTTATTAAAATGTGAAATTAAACTTTAAGTTTATCGTGGAGTGCTGTGAATGTTTTAGAGTGACTATGAAAGTGTTTATATGAGAGTTTTCTGCTGGAATATTTTAAGAAAATTTAGTGTCTGAATTTGGTGCGAAACTATACTAGTTTAGACTAGTTTTTGCTTTTTTGAGTGGGTAATTTTTGGGTAACGGTCTTGTGAGATAAGGTTGTAGTCTTGGGTGATTTTAGGCAATTTTAAGGCCAAGAAATTGTTAATTTTCCAGAATATGGAAATTTTAAGTCTAAGCCTCTTAAAAGTTGGTTTTGGGTAGAAACGGTAATTCTAGACTAGAAACCAAGGTTAGTCCTGTCAAGCATCCTGGTAGTGATGCTTTAAGATTAATCATGTTGTTTTGATGTCTTAAACAACATGGTTGGAGGTTTACATTAAGTAGGGCAATACTTAATGAAGAGTATCCCGTTAAGGGGATTATTATAGTTGTGCACGACATAATATCACTTAGCGGGGCAGGTTCATTCCATCGGATCAATAGAAGAGAATATAAAAGTAGGTTCACTTATGTGTCTTGCAAACACATAAGAAGAATAACTCAAATGGTTAAAATTTTGAAAAACGTAATTAATACTTTTGAGTGAATTCACTCTTTATTTGCGAATAAAGGGGTGAGTTAAGGCATTGTGAAAAAGTTGGATTTATTTAGATTGAGTGACTTTGTTTGTTGTCGGTGAGGACGTTATAGACTGATTTAGAGAATTTCACATGGCATTACTTTTCTTTTAACATTTTCTATTCATTGGGTGTAGCCTCATGATGCTATAATTTTGTTTTTCAAGTAAAAAGAAGAAGAAAAGTGGCAAATGACGTTGTTCGTGAATGGTGGGTGGTTGGCATGGATTTAGACACCGGGGACTTATGTTTTCTTCTAGTAGTTGTCTAGTTGGGATTGAACTTGTTTCATTTGGGTAGTTTTGACATTTTATTTGACATCTTGTGATTTTTATTATTTATTTATTTTTATTGCAACTGATTGAGAACTTGACACAATGAATTTGAGATTTGATATTTGAAATTAGTTCGATCAAACAATAAATAGAATTTATTTGTTTTATTGGAATAAAATGAGTTTTTGTTATTCTATTTTGCTTCCGCTGTTAATATTAGTTTTTCCATGTTTTTGGAAAAATTGGGGTTGTTACAGTTGGTATCAAACCCTTAAGGTTGTGAAGACCGTAAATTCAAACCAACCACCACTCTTCCAAGTCGTCGGTGCCAAGTATTTTTTAATATTGCCATTAAATGAGATGGTCTATTTTCTTTACGTTATTTGGAGAAGATGTAACTGCAATAATATTTTGTTAGATCTTATGGAATTTTTTTAACTATTTATGGTATGTCTCCACCTATTACGTCTCGATGAGGTAGAGCTTGAGGCTAAGGTCGGGTAAAGAACGTGGTCGAGGCCGTAGTGTTGACCTTACTTGTGGGAGTGATGAGAAGTCATCTAACGATTTTAATTCCTATGTTACTCCAACTAAGAAAGATAATATAGCGTTTGAGAATCCTTATGAGTTTTAGGTGCCACCGGTTTAAGGACTTGCTCATGTATCACCTCAAGGAGTGTTTGTGCCTCAAGTGAATTATGAGATGTAGAGGGCAGTTGGCAAGATTGGGGGACTGACTGAAGAGGATCAATTTCATAGAGAATATAAAAATACACGCCAATGGGGTTTCTGTGGATTTGGATGATGCTTAAAACTTAATTTTAAGATTCCCTATGAAGTTGTGTTTTAGTTTAGAGGGACTAGTAAGAAAGAGGCAACTGTAGTCATTTCGATGTTACAGGCTCGAAGACTTTTAGATGATGGAGCTTGTGCCTATTTGGCTAGTATAGTTGATACCTCAGTGGAGGAAGTCACTTTGAGTTAAGTGCCTATAGCCAATGAGTTTCTTGATGTGTACCTAAATGAATTACCAAGATTACTCCCAGCTAGACAGATGGACTTTCAGATAAAGATTATCCCTAGTGTTGTCCCGTTATCAAAAGTGTACCTCATAGGATGGACCTGTCCGAACTTAAGGATTTGGTAAACTCAGCTAAATGAGTTGTTAGATTTGGGTTCTATTCACCCAAGTGTGTCACCTTGGGGTGCATCCATGTTGTTTGTTAAAGAGAAAGAATGAATGATGATGTTATGTATAGATTACCAAGTGCTCAATAAGGTAACCATAAGGAATAAGTATTCATTGTCAAGGAAAGAGGATTTGAATGCAAACACTTGAGAGAAGTGATGAATATATTGAGAGATGTAGGCCTTTATACCAAGTTCAATAAATGCGAGTTCTAGTTTAGAAAAGTTTCCTTCTTGGGGCATGTAGTATCTAATGAGGAAAGTTTGGTTGATCCCAATAAAATAATAAGTACTCAATAGTGGGCCTTGACAAACTAATGTTGTTGAGAATCAAAGTTTTATGGGTCTAGCCTTTTTTTTTTTTATTGAAGGGTTGTAGAAGACTTTTTGAAGATTACCTCACCTATGACCAAGTTTACTAGAAAAGTATTGAGTATGCGTGTAACAAAGAATGTTGGAAGTTGTTTTTTAGAAACTCAATAAGAAGTTGATGTCGGCTTTAGTTTTAATTATTCTTGATGGTTCACGAGGTATGATTATCTACAATGCTGCTTCAAAGAAAGGTTGAGTTGAGTCGTTATGCAATATGAGAATTTCCTATGCGGTTAGAAGTTGAAGGAGCATGAAAAAAAAAGAACCAAATCATGACATAATTAGCTTCAGTAATTAATGCCTTGAAGACTTTGAGACACTATTTGTTTGGGAGAAAATCCTGATCTTTATTGATCATAAAAGTCTCAAATATTTCATCACTCTGAAGAAATTGATTATGAGACGTTGTAGGTGGTTAGAACAAGTTAAAGATTATGATTGTGTTAATAAGTATCACCCTATAAAAAAAACTAACGTTGTAGAAGAGGCACTTAGTAGAAAATCAGTTCACACGAAAACTTTGATTACTAGACAATTGAGACTTCAGTGAGATTTAGAGCATGCTCAAATAAATTTTTTGATATTTGAGGTGATAACTAGTTTTGCAAGATTTAGAGAGTTAATCATATTTTAGAGGACATACTTTGAGCATGTGCCTTAAACTTTAGGGGTAGTTGGGATACCCAATTATATGTGGTGGAGTTTGCTTATAATAATAGCTATCAGAATACTATCTAGCTCCTTTTGATGTTTTGTATAGTAAGAAATGTATATCTCTTGTCCATTCGGACAAGGTTGGAGAAAGGAAATTGTTGGGGTTTGAGTTAGTGTAGCTAAGTAGTGTGTCCATCAGTTTAACAATAGTAATCATGATACATTAAAGGGTAGGTAAAAGAGTTGTTCTGACATACGTCATAGTGATCATGAGTTAACGGTGGACAAACATGTGTTTTCTTAGACTTCTTCGATTATGAAGTTTGAAAAGAGAGGAAATTTGAGTCAAGGTTTATTTGACCACATGAACATTCTAGATAAGATTGAAATAATTTTGTAAGAGTTATTGGAGGAACCATATGTCATAATAAGCTACTTGAGAACAAGAGAAGTTAATAGGAATAAGAACATGTATCCCTTTACCGTGCACTAAAACTTTTCGGGGACGAAATAGCCTTTTAAGGTGGTTAGTCTGTAACGACCCGTTACCAAGACTGTAAAAAATTGGATATTAATATGAGTTTATCAAATTAATATTAATGAGGTTAAATTGATAAATTGGATGAGAAATAACTTGTTATCTCGTAAGGGCATTTTGATAATTTCACAAACATCAAAAGTAAAATAACAGGTTTAATTCAATATTTTTAAATGATGTTGACTGTCTCGTTATTACGATTCCAACACAACTGACGGTTTGTCATTCTGAGTCCCGATAATTAAGTTATGACCAAGGAGTAAAATGTCGATATCGATGAAAATGTCGAGATCCAAATTTATGGAAATATCGATGTCGACAGACATTACCGGAAAAAAATACGGAAACGATGGAAATGTATGTGATTAGCGACGCGGAAAGAAGAGGAGTCGCCACTAATCATTAGTTTTAAAGGATGGGTGTGATTAGTCACCTAGTTATTGAATTAAGGATAGTCTACTAACTTTTAAAATTAGGTTCGAGAGTTCATTCACACATAGGGAAGGTATTAGCACCCTATTATGTTCGTTTGAAAACGATTACTGTTTATTATCTTTGTTATTTGATATTAAAGCTCTTTTATCTTTTAACACACAATATGTTTTTAATTTTTATTTTTAAATGTCTCATATGTTATTGATTAATACCCTAAACATTAGAAGACATAATCAAATTGGATGAGTGGCATAAAAGCCATTAGGAAAAAGTTTTAATAGAATTTAATCTCGGTATCCCTTAATTAAATTTGTATTCCTTAAGAAATATAGGAGATCAGTATCCTGAAAACACCTAACTCCATCATAGGAAAGTTGTTTGAAAATCATCTTTGGATTATTTTAATTTTAGAATTTGATGTTTATGGAAAGTTGGAGAATTAATACCTTAATAAAATCTATTTTCTATTTAAAATTTCATTGTTAATTTTTTTATGATTTGGAAAATTAGTATCCTAATTAATCCCAATTTCATATTTAAAATTTTATTGTTAATTTTTATGTTTTGGAAAATTAGTATCCTAATAATTTCCAATCTCAAATAAATTTCACTTGCCTTAATTAAATAATTTTAGAAAATCGAGAAAATTAACATCCAAAAATGTCCCAACTTCCCTTTTTTGAGTATTTTTCTAAGAGCAATTTAACCTAACATTTTGGAGAATTTTATTTTAAATTATGGTATAGGGTTTAAATTTTAAAATATGCATAGTAAATCTAAAATATTTTTTTTTTTAAAAAGTCATCTTAAAGGTTTGACACCATGATAAACCATTAAACATATTTTGTTATATCACCAATAAGCTATGTCAATTAATTGGTTACAAAATGATTAAACAAATAGATTTTCATGAGTATAAATTTGAAAAGAAAAAAAAACAAAATGAAAAATTGCCAGTATTAGGGATTGAACCAAGGACCATGAGGAAGTTTTCAGTAGATTGACAACCACTGTGCTACATGTTATTAATAACCAAATATATACTACATATCTATGTACTTAAGGTAAAGAGGATTTTTACCACAAAATGCTTTCTTGCCTACTCCTGGTTCTCACGAAAATAGAAGCAAAAACAGACTCTTTGTAGCATCCTTTGGAACAGACTTCCAACGGAAAATCAAGACTCCATGAAGGTGTTCACTCCGATGAAAGTAAATAATTGTTTTGCTGTGAATGAGTGAGTTTGTTTTTTTTTGAAAAATCTGGTGAGGAAAACTTGGATGATGATGGCTATGGTGGTTGAGTATGAATGAAAGAGAAAGGAAAAATTAAACGGTTTAATGGATTTGAGCGGTTATGGGTGATGTGGAAAATGTTTATGGAATCGCTTGGGTGAGAGGTGAATGAGTCAAAGTCACGGTGAAGAAGAAGAATGAAAAAAATGATATGGTTTGGCTATGAGTTCACGGCGGGAGAGAGATTTGGCAGAGATTTTGACTTCCCGTGGGCTAATTGCGAGAGAGTCTACAATGAGAAAGAACTAGATAAAAAAAATGAGAATGATGGCCGTCAATGACTATGAGCGTTCGTCCTCCCTTTTAGGGTTGAATAGGGGTGTATATATAGCTTAATAGGTTAGCAAAATAAGGAAAATTAAATTTGATTTGTAATCCTTTCCTAAAACTATATCAATCATCTTGTCACTAATTGACAATTACTTTTTCAAACAAATCAATTTATCACTAAAAATCAAATCTTAATCAAACCTAATTTTTCACTGAAATTAAATTTTGAAATTTGAACTATTTTTTTAATTTTATTTTCTTGTTCTAAAAACCTTAAAAAAACCCTAGTAAAAACCAAAAACTAAAATTGCAATTTTATTAATCTTATCCTAAAAATCTAATTACTAAAATTTAAATAAATAACTATTCTTTTTTTTTTTTTTACATTTTTTCACAACTAAAGTTAACTTATATAACACCGGACGAAAATAGGTGTCTACAATGTTTATTACAATAATTTGTCAAAAGATAATACTAAAAACGACATGAAGACCTAGGTGGGTCGAATTCACCATCATGCACACTTTGTTGCCATTCTAAATAAGCTATCCATGTTAGTCGACGCTCGTAATGCTCAGTGAAATTTCGGATATGCCATAAATACGACTCATCAATTGCACAAATAGACCCTTGTCGTGGATAGTTAGCTCTATTACGAGCTTCAACAACCAATGGAAAAGGCATTGGCAGTGGGACATATACATAACTGATGATGATGATGATGATGGGGATCCATAGTGAGGGTTGTTTGATATCGCCCCATATTGATTATGATTTTGAGGGCCTCCATATTGAGGGAAAGTTTGGTGCAGTTGTATATTGAGTCTGTGGGAAGTTTTGTCCCTCTCTATATTCATTATTAGTATTCGGTAAATTATATTGAATATGAGGTTGAGGCCCAACATGTGACTCAACTGTGGGAATATTGGCGTTCGTCAGAGGCACCATGTTCGATGCATGAGAGGATGATACTGAGTGTCATTCGTACTCAGAACTTCTTGAATCGAATAAATCAGTCTGACCCTAACCACCATATTGAGTATTGCCGAGACTGATGATCCCCATACTTGATATTAACGATTCGTGGTCATGATATTCCATATTACCTGAACTGTAATCAAGCATGGGCCTATCAAGTTGGTGAGAAGTAGTTCTGATTCCATCAACCCCCTTATGTCTATCAGAAAGTCTACTGTAAGGGTCATGAGTTTGATTATCCCAATTACACTCACCCATCTATGTATTAGCTCCACCTCATTGTGTATTATCTCCACCCCATTGAGAATTTTCTCCACCCCATTGAGTATGTTCTCCACCCCATTGAGTATGTTCTCCACCCCTTTGTGTATAGTCTCCACCACCTCCATCATCAGCACCACCTCTATCACCATCACCATCACCATCACCATCACCATCACCACCACCACCATCACCATGTGACGGTCCTGTAGCACCATCATCTCCATCCCCACTCATATCATTGTCATCATCACTATGCGTTTTTTATTTTTTTTCCTTTGTCATCATGTCTCTTTCTCAAGATGTATCCAGCTTCTTTTAAGGTTTGCCTCTGAATCAAATCGAAAGAGGTGTCTCCTTCCACCACTACCACATCTTCTTGTATAACTCTGTCAATATCTATGCCATAATCTGCAACCCTCTTTGCTATTCGTGGATTCGGATTGCCTTCTTCATCATCCAAGTGAGCAGGACGAACCCAATCAAACTTAGGATCCGCGTAACCGTCAGCATTCTCGGCGTCGGCTTCTAAGTCTAACAAGTCCAGATAATCATTTCCAGCAACCTTGTCATTTTCAACCTCCATATCTTGTAATTTGAGCTTCATATTATAGTAGCAAAATACGAGCTTATGAAGCTTTTCATACGCCAATCGGTTACGGAGTTTTGTATGAATAAAAGAGAATGTACTCAAATTTCGCTCATAAGCAGATGACGACGATGCCTGTGCCAAAATACGAATGGCCATGTTTTGTACTGTTGGTGCGCTACTCCCATACATATTTCACCATTCATCTGTAAATAATAACATTGCATATTAGTCTAATATTATCAGTTCAATATCATTTTTAGAAATTATAGCATTATAAAGGAACAAATATAGTTATAAATCCTTACATGGGGTCATCTTTCCTCAAGATGCAATAGCAGCTCGATCTCTGAAATCTCTCTTCGCATCACGAAAGTACGTGAGCTAAAATAGAATTTGTAAATTACATATTGCATTAACAACAACATAATCAATCAAAATTTTAAAAAAATTTAACTAATGAAAACCTCCGTCCCAAAGTCTGCAACTCCTGGGCAATTGGGGAAAAGTTTATTGTTATAGCTTGTATCAAATCAAGATCCTCACCAATGTTATCCCGATATTGATATCTTGGATTTAAATAATAATTTGTACTTATATGAAGATTGAATCATTAAAGTACTTGTTAACAACTCTAATAATTAGTTAAATTGAACATGAGTTTTGAATACCTGCTGCATGTAAGGGATGTGACAATGTCCTATCCCACCTGTCTTAAATTATCTCAAGCACCCACGTCTTTCCCTTAACTTGTGCAACTTTATTCTTCATGGTCTTGATTATATCATACATAAGAGGCATGGTAGGAACTACCTCCGTGTTGACAACGCGTAAAACAGCATACATTGGCTCGAATACGCTTACAATAGTCTCAAGCCCATCCCAAAAAGAATTTAAAAGAATTTTCCTTTCGACCTCTCGTCCACCTTTTGTTTTACTTAACTTATCATTCAACCAGTCATCGCTAATAAACAACCTTCTCAATCCACCCTTCTTTTTCAACAATGAATTCAAAGCAATTTAATTTGTTGCGAACCGTGTAGCTCTTGGTCGAACGATGTCTCTCTGACAGAATTCACGCATATTTGAAAGTAACGTGTCATGATTAGATATGTAGTTAGTCACTGATCCCGCTTGAAGTATGATGTCTGAAAAGGATCTGCGCTTCACAATATCTTCAAACATAAGATCTATACAATGGGCGGCACATGAGGTCTAATAGATATTGAATTTACTCATAATTTTTCCCCCAACTTTCTTGAATGCAAAGCCATTATCAGTGACTATGTGAACTACATTATGAGCCCCTACCTGAGCAATAACTTCTTTCAAGAGCCCATAAATATACTTACTATCTTTTATCTTATTGGATGCGTCTACTGACTTTAAATAAACAGAGTGACCTCTTGAGTAGACCATAAAATTAATTATCGATAATCGTGTAGGCCCCGTCCAACCATCGCACATAATAGTGCATCCATAAATTTGCCACTTTGACCTCATCTCCTGAACATAGGAGTCCATCCCCTCATATTCCATATCTAAATATTTATGACGAATTTCATACGAGGACGGTGTTGGAATCCCAATGCCTATATGAAAGGGAACAAATAAAAATAAAAAATACAGATTTGATAAATAATGTAAATAACTTTAAATAAAGAAAATTACATGCTTTTTGTGCTCCCACAATCATGTTCTTGAAGTGGTGAGATTAAGTCTTAATAGCTAGAACATTGTCGTAGATTAAGAATCTAGACACTAATTATCTGAACTTCTCCTTAATCCCACCTTTTTTGAACATGTCCCTGATGCTTTTTTGTTTACTACTTTCTGATTTATAGTATGAGGGTTCCCTCATACTCGCAGATCATGGCATTGCACCTCCTGATCCTTGACCTCGTTGGAGTCCTTCCCGACGAAAATGTTCCTCTTCCATTGCTGTCTTCATGGACTCTCGTACTGCTTTTTTGTATTCTTTATTTTGACTGGATCTATATCTGCCATAAACATTTCCACCTCATCTGAATCATCACCTGAAACGTCCTTACTTGATGTCAGGCCTTTGCGAAGCTCATGCCTTATGTCCTATGTCTTAGCAGACTTTTTTTGTTTCATCCCTTCTGTCAACTTCAAAGCTATTAGAATTTCTGTCTTCACCTCCGGGGGAACATTCTAACATAGCCTTGTATTTTTTTTAGGGTCTTTTCCAGTTAAGTGATGTTTAAATCTTGAAATCCCCCCACTTTTGATTTGTAGTTGACAAAAATTGCAAATTGTCCCACTTTTATTCTCATCAATTGGACTGCAATACGCCCATGCAGAATCTATACGGCTAGTAGAATCCATATCAACCTAATAATTTAAAAAATAGATTAATTTATAATAAAATTGTTCAAATATTTATGGACTTATTTAATTTTTTTTTTAAATAATTTTACATAATTTGATTGATATCCTAATTCATCTAAAAATTTAACTTAAATTTTTTTAATTGATATCCTATGTAAATAGCCTTGTACAAATTTTATGAATTTATATCTGCTTGCATAGTATAACAAATTTAATATTAAAAAATAATTAAAATTTATCATCATTTTAACATTAGGATTAAAATTTATATTCAATTTAATAATAAGATTAAAATTTATAATCAAATTAACATTAGAATTAAACCTTATAACCAATTTAATATTAAAAAATTATAATCAAAGTAACATTATGATTAAAAGTTATAATCAAAGTGATATTCTAATTAAAGCTTAAAATATAATTAATACCAAAATTACAGTGTAATTAAAAGGAAAAAACTTACCAAAATAGATGAATTAGATAGTTGATGAATAGAAGAGACAATGTTCTTGAAAGCAAAGATATTCACTTGAAGTTGAGAATGAGTATTCTGTTTCAAAATGAAATAACATGTTCACTTTATATAGACATTTTTCTCTAAGATGTTATAATGAAAATAAAATAAAAAACAGCCTTACATCATATTACTATGAAAAATAAAGAAAAAAAAAGGTTTTAACTTCAGACACATTATTTTGTCACAAGCCTATGAGGTATGGGACCCACAGATCTTATTTGTGTCAACGTGGACGACTCTAAATGACAGCTTGGTTGCCATATATACATAGTAAGAAAAAAAAAGAGAGAAATGACATTTAATGCGACATCCGATTTTGACTCGACAACTCGTCGAAAAGGAGAAAAAACCACCGGCACGCGTTGTCAGTGCTAGGGTTGAGACGACATTTGTTGCGACATTTCGAGCGATAGGGTGGTGTCAGCGAAATCAAGAGATTTTTAGCGAAAACGTAGAAAACATTTCCCCCCGCCAGGTGTCGAGCTCCCATTTAAGCGAAATTTTGAGTGACATGTCGCTTGTATCGACGACTTTTGACACCATGGTTATGACCCTTTTTGTCTAGTGACATTTTCGTAAATATTGGAAATTAGAATTCAGCCTTAAACCATCTTCTTCTTCCTTCATTCAGCCAAAAAGACCAGACCATTCAAAATTTATTTTCCTCCCATTTTCGCCCAAAGGTAATCTCAAAAGGTATTTTCGCCATAACTTCCTCATCTGAACTCTGATTTGTGCAAGTAAGTAGTCCATTCTTATCAATTTTTCATTATCTTTTCAGTATAATAAATTTCATAGCATTCCAACATCTTTAAAAATGTTATAAGGTAAAAACAAATTGGGACCTTCTAAGGTTTATTCTCAATTGGAAGCGTCTAGTGAAAGATTGGTGGAGAATTGAGAAGTTCTCTTCAAGATTAGGGTTCAAGGTAATGATTTTTCTTCTGTCGCTACGTAAACGCGACGCGAAAAATTAAAAAAAGGGGAGTCGCCACTAATCATTGATTTTTTAAATTGGGTGTGATTAGTCACCTATTCATTAACTAAGGATGGTCTACTAACTATTGAAAATGGGTTCGAGAGTTCATTCACACATAGGGTGTTAGGAATGGTGTCCTAGAACTTGTAATTATTTAATTATAATAATTTATTTCGAATAAATTAAATAAATAAACATAAGTTCTTTATATTATCTAGATTGATTCAATTGACGATATTAGGAATATATGGAAATATATTAATATCAAACATTCAAATAGTAAACCTTAAGTTACTCTTATGAAATCACGACTTAGTATGTGAGTCATACAAGAGGATTAAAGTCGAGATGAGTAACTTAAACGTGTCTACAGTAAACGGATAACGTTTGGAAACCTTATTCTGGTAACACTGTTAATAACTTCGCATTTTGTTTATAGACAAATGATCGAATCCTGATCATTCATGTGGGAGACATGAAATGGAAGTATCATATGCAATGTATATTGTATAAGACAGGACCACGATGTTCGATCAAATTTCTCATTAGTACCGTTTACGAGAAATAATCGAATATCAAACTAAGTTTATCAACCATGATAGATCTCAATCCTGAGTGAACTTATTTGTGGAGTTATGTTCTTTGTTTCACATAGTTGAGAGCGATTTGTAAGAACGCTCAATACACTCCGGTTTTGGGAACATGACTAGATAAGTAGCTGGGAACTCATTTTCACGAGATGGAATTCATAACTTTCCTATAAATTAACGGTATCAGTCCGATACCTAAACATTTTAGGAACTTTAGGAAACTCCCTTGATGTACTGATTCGAGACATGAACAAGTGATGTCATGACTTCTATTGATCACAAAAGTATCTTATGTCTAGTTCGACTAAAGATAAAGTTCATTGGAGAATCAAAGGGAACACAAGGATAAAGCGGTGATTACAGGGGCAAAACGGTAAATCTATCCGCCTGTAATTATGAGGGTTCCACGTGAAGGATAATATCACAGATATAAATAATGATAAACTAAATGGACAATAACTCATCTATAGTGAGGGGAGTTCAGCTATGAATCTATAGTGGAATTATTCATAGTTAGATAATAAGAAATTAACTGATTATGTGTTAATCACTTAATTGACTAATTATTAAGCCCATGATCTATAGGTCCATCGGGTCCCTATGCTAGCCCAAATATCGTAGTCGCGAAATCAAGTAGAAGAAATGGAAATTTTAAGTAAAGTGAATTACTTAAAAAAGGCAATATTAATTGTTTAAATATTGAGTATATTTAAACAGTAATTAATATAAACATTATTAATTGTTTAAATAATGAGGAAATTAATAGTGAAATATTATTAATTAGACATTATTAATTATTTAAATATTAAGTATATTTAAATGGTAATTAATAATTTGAAATTAATTAACAATTATTAATTGTTTAAATAATTAATTTCATTTAAACGGAAATTAATAATTAAAATTAATTAATTAATAATAAAATGTTATCAATAAAATTATTAATTAAATAATGAGTTTATTTAATGGAAATTAATAAATAAAATATTTATTATTAATTATTTAAATAATGAAAATTATTTAAATGGAAATTAATAATTAAATATAATTTGATAATATTTAGTCGGGAGAAAATACTAATATTATTAATTATTTAAATAAAATATTTATTTAAATGGTAATTAATAAATAAATTAATTAAGTTGGACTTATTAATTTAAGAGAGAGTTTCAAGCCCAATTGGATCCCCCCAATTGGAATTGGCCCAAAATAATTAATTAAATAAATTAGATTTTTTATTAATTACTATTGTAATTTCCGGCCATATGTATTATTTGGGAGAGATAATTGCTTGAATTATATCCTAAAATAATTACATAGATTTATTTACCCAAGATAAATAAAATAAAGAAAATAAAATAATCTCCTATTTATCTATGGCATTTTCGAAATTGCAAGATAAAGGAAAGAGATAATCTTTATTCTTTTTGTATTTATCTCTATAGATTAATCCTAATGTGATTAGGATTCCTATTTTCCTATAAATAGGAGGGTTGGGTCATTCATAAATCACACAATCCAATTCCATAGAAAGTTGGAACTCTCTCTTCCTCTCTCCCACCCCTTGGCCGAAATTCCCTATTCAAAATTGGGAAGAAAATATTTTTCTTCTTCCCAATTTCTTCTAAAGTTCGATCTCACAATCGTGTTTCGTTTGATCGATCAGAATATAGCATAGAAGATCTGGTGTTGCTGAGGATTTGATGCTGTAAAAAAAGCTTCAACCGATTCTCCATTAATTACTCAATGTAAGTATAATTGGTTTTAATTTTCGAAATTAAGCATGAATCTACATGTTTTATATCACAAATTGCATGATGTTAATAGATCCGTTATTAAATGTTAATAAGTTTACTAAATAAAATTCTGCTAATTTAGTAAATCATCCCTTCAATTGGTATCAGAGCAAATTTTAATTATCATGCAAAATTGTGAGTTTTCGAAAATTTTGGTGGGTTGCATAAAAATTGTTTTATGTATGTTTATATAAATTGTGTTATATAAATTGTGGAGGTTTGCTTATTGACTGTTTAGGTATTCTTGAGGCACTTAGGTTTTTAAATTTTAGTAGAAAATTTGTAAACCCTAATTTTAGGGTATAGGAAAAAATTTGTAATTTTCCCATACCAAAGAGGAGCAAAATCGGCTACACCAAAGGGGAGGAAGAGAAGAAATTTTTTTCTCCATTATTCATGATGCCCACGCCCAAGGAGAGAGAAAAGGTAAAGATATGGTAAGATATTTTATCATAATTATCTTGTTATCTCAATTTAAAATTTTAAATATTTAAGATAAGGATAAAATCTTTTTAAGATTATCTCCCTATCTTAAATTATGAATTTAGAAATTGATATAAGATTACATGGAAAATATTTTCTTTATTTTTTTTCATATAATTAAAAGATAATTATTTTAAAACAAGTATTTATGGAAATATTAAGGAGATAATATTTGCTCCATAAATACCCATTCCCACACCATGGAGGAGAGAGAAAGTTGAAGCCTCAAGTTCTACAATGGAAGATTTAAATTAAGTTGTAATTTTAATTTTCCGTTTTAGAAATAGTGCCAAGAATACCGGTCAATTTAGCTATTTATTATTTAAATTGTTTATATGTATGATATAATTGTTTTTGAATAATATTCATGCATAAGAGTATGTCATGTAGAAAATCCCACCATAGGTTGTATGAATTTAATTAATTGTACATACATGCATCATGATATAATATATGTTATTATATGCTAATGTATGTGAAGCATGCTACAATTTTATTTTATAAATGTTATTATCGAAAATTATATAATTTTATTCTAATTGTTTTAGAATTAAAAGCATGCTTATTTAGTTAAAATTCAAAAGTTAAATCCAGTTTAAAAGTTGAATAGAAACTAATGAATTATTTGTAATATGGAATTATTGTTTAAACAATTGAGCCAAAATCCATATAAGATAAACATATAGAAACTTTTAATTAAGGTTTGATTAAAAATTAATAATTAAGATTAATTAAATTGAATGGATCTCTGGCGAGAAAGCTCTGCCCAAGCGATGAGGTTTCATAAAGTTCCCCTAACATGGAGCGCCTCTAACTGGGAGCGATCTGGGAGAAAAGTTCAAATTAATAAATCAAAATTATTAAGACAGTTCATAATGTGATTAGTTTTAATTAGGAAAACTTGAACAATCACTTTATAAAATTAATCTAACCAATTTAAGAGTTAAAGTTGATTAGGTTAATTAAAACTTGAATTAATGAATTAGCCTGAATTAGTCTAAGTTATGAAACCCTACCTTAAAATATTAAGTGGGAGAAGGAAACATGTCAATGTATCCTATGGTCTCCACTAATGGACTCAAAACGTGAGATTTATACATGGCCTCTGTAACACTACTGCAGGTGTTCATTCCCATAGGAAGGTTTATTGTATAAATCAATATCAGGTTGGGTTTCCCAAAAGGGATAAAGAATTTTAAATGCGATTGAAGACTGAATCTACACTTCGTAGACACTCTTCAATTTTTATTTAAAAGACTAAATTAGTGGGTTACACTTAAGAAGAAATTTGATAAAGTTTGTTATAAAAAATTCTTGACCAAACACACGGTAAACAATGACATAGGAATATGAGTTATTCTAGAGTTGTCAATTGTTCGAGTGGCATCTCGTTTTAATGATGGTAACTGACCTATCATTCGACGGCACTTCACCGGTATCATTAAAATATCGTGACATAGTAACATGTTTTAGGGCTTTTCTGTTCATTAATACGTTCGCATTCATGCATCATATTTAATTATATGTCGAAATTTTATATTTGAATGTTGAAAGCATGTTAGATTACTAAGACAAGGTTTATTTAAATTTTCAGTAATATGACATCTGCTTTAGTCACAATCCTTGGAAAGAACAAACTAAATGGAGATAACTACACCTCCTGGAAAAATGAAATGAACACCATTCTCGTGGTAGAAGACCTGAAATTTGTTCTTAGTGAACTTAAACCTGAAACACCTGCTACCAATGCTCCTAAAGCTGTAAAGGATTCATATGAGCGATGGGTCCGGGCCAATGATAAGGCCTGTGTTTATTTGATGGCTGGGATGAGTGACGTCTTAGCCAAGAAACATGAACCAATGGAAACGGCTTTGGAAATAGCCGATTCTGTGCAGGGCATGTTTGGCCAACCATCAAAACAAGCACGTCATGAGGCTATAAAGTCAGTTTATAACACTCAAATGAAACAAGGCACATCTGTTCGTGATCATGTTTTGACAATGATGAACTACTTTAACGTAGCTGAAACGAACGGGGCCATGATTGATGATGAGTCCCAGATAAGCTTTATATTGGAATCTCTCCCACCGAGTTTTTTCAATTTTAAAAGCAATTTGGTCATGAACAAACTGAGCTACTCCCTTACTCAATTGCTAAACGAACTTCAAACCTTCAAAGCAATGAAAAAGGAAAACAAGAAGTTGGGAGAAGCAAATGTTGTCTTCAATGCTTCTAAGAAGAAAAAGGGCTCTACTGCTAAAAAGACCAAGCTCAATGCTAAAAAGAAAGCATTTAAGGCTGAGACCAAAGAGCCTAAGGGGAAATGTTTTCATTGCAACATAGATGGACATTGGAAGAGAAATTGCCCCAAATATCTCGAAGAAAAGAAAAAGGGGAAAGAAGGTAAATTAGATTTACTTAGTGAAAAATTTGAGAAATTGATTCAATAGTCACTAACGCAGAGTTTTTATCTAAACTTTACAGGTGCAGCTTGATTCTTCAACACTGCTAATTTGAAGATGACTCAAGATAAAAGTAGATTGGATTTACTGTTTTCAGTCTTTAATTTTTCATTTAAATTTCTAGTTTAGTTTAGTTTTTTAAATTTTGTTTTAAATTTTGAATTATGTAATAAATATTGATTCTCACCTTATAAGAATCAATTAGGAATATTTTAATAAAAGTCGTTTAGTTAAATATTCATTTGCAATTTTATTACAATATTCCAAAGTGTGATTGGATGGTTGTTCAAAATACTTAGTATAAAATAAATAAATTCCAAAACCAAATTCTAAACTCCGAAATATCTAAACAAGTTATAAAGGTTTAAAAAAAATGTTTAATCACTTAAGTCTAAAATTACTTAAATAAGTTAGAAGGATTAATCTCTTAAAGATGGTTCTCAAGGAATTTGAGATGATAACCATATTAATCCATGAACTTATGGGATAAGTAAAATCGGATATCTTTGATTTATCAAAGATAACTAGACTTAAATATCACTAAAACTTGAACATTCAGATGTTAGAACTTAAGTGATAAGTAAACATTAAATCGATTTCTTATATTCCAAACATTCAGTTATTTTAAAAGGATGTTTTAAAAGGAGTACAAACTGATATGTAATAAACAAAACAGAAATTGAATAGCAATAACTAGTGAATAATTGGTTTCACAAATTATTAAAAGAAAAGTTCAGTAAATCAGTGATACTGAAAAGTTTAAACCATACTTAAGATAGAAAAGAATTACAATGATTTTATTTCACAATAAAACAAGTAGTCATTTAAAAGTTTAAATGGTAAAACTACTTGTAGAACTTTATTTGAGTGGGAGCGTCATAGAACGAACCAAAAGGACTTTTAGAAGTCCAAATAAAACTCATTGACTTCAAAATCAATGAATAAAGTTCAAAATAAGTGAAATAAAAATGACATGAATTTTCAATAGTTGAGTTGAAAAGGGTCACTTATACTTATACATTAATTTTGGAAATAATAAGAAGTATAAAATTGTAATCATTAAACAAATTAAAGTAAAGGAGAATTACTTTGTAGTGGAAGCTTAAGAATTTCGAGAATCCTAGAACCAATGTGACTAAAATAAAAATTGCAAATAGTATGTTAGTGCACATAGATAAAATGAGAGATTTTATGAGTTGTATGGGCTCAAATTCGAACATGAATTTACTTCCATGTAAGAATTCGACAAAAGACCTTTGCTAATTAAACATCAAATGAGTTAAGTATAAGTAAAATGAGTTTTTACTAACTAAACTCTAGATTCGCGTGATTACTAAGTTGTTAGTAAATGAAAGGTGGTTGAACATGATGGTTTCAAATCAATAGTTAATAGAGTTTATTTTATGGCGATAAAATATGGAATCTATTACACTTAATGAAACTAACATCAGAAAAAAGAAATACATACTAAACAGATGAAAGCGTTACTGATAAAGTATTAAAATGACTACCATGGCTAAGTAGTTGATAAGTCATCCAGTT
Source organism: Gynostemma pentaphyllum (assembly GCA_028015215.1). Lineage (NCBI taxonomy): Eukaryota > Viridiplantae > Streptophyta > Magnoliopsida > Cucurbitales > Cucurbitaceae > Gynostemma > Gynostemma pentaphyllum. The sequence continues at coordinate 66,497,676 of CM051355.1, read as the reverse complement.
TGACAGGAATTACAAGTCAAATCTCCAAAGATCTAGGACAAGTGGGAGATTGTTAGGAATGGTGTCCTAGAACTTGTAATTATTTAATTATAATAATTTATTTCGAATAAATTAAATAAATAAACATAAGTTCTTTATATTATCTAGATTGATTCAATTGACGATATTAGGAATATATGGAAATATATTAATATCAAACATTCAAATAGTAAACCCTAAGTTACTCTTATGAAATCACGACTTAGTATGTGAGTCATACAAGAGGATTAAAGTAGAGATAAGTAACTTAAACGTGTCTACAAAAAACGAATAACGTTTGGAAACCTTATCCTGGTAACACTGTTGATAACTTCGCATTTTGTTTATAGACAAATAATCGAATCCTGATCATTCATGTGGGAAACATGAAATGTAAGTATCATATGCAATGTAGATTGTATAAGACAGGACCACGATGTTCTATCAAATTTCTCATTAATACCGTTTACGAGAAATAATCGAATTTCAAACTAAGTTTATCAACCGTGATAGATCTCAATCCTGAGTGAAATGCGTACTCCTATTTGTGGAGTTATGTTCTTTGATTCACATAGTTGAGAGCGATTCTTAAGAACGCTCACTACACTCCTGTTTTGGGAACATGACTAGATAAGTAGCTAGGAACTCATTTTCACGAGATGGAATTCATAACTTTCCTATAAATTAACGGATCAGTGCGATACCTAAACATTTTAGGAACTTTAGGAAACTCCCTTGATGTACTGATTCGAGACATGAACAAGTGACGTCACGACTTCTATTGATCACAGAAGTATCTTATCTCTAGTTCGACTAAAGATAAAGTTCATTGGAGAATCAGCGGGAACACAAGGATAAAGCGGTGATTACAGGGGCAAAACGGTAAATCTATCCGCCTGTAATTATGAGGGTTCCACGTGAAGGATAATATCACAGATATAAATAATGATAAACTAAATGGACAATAACTCATCTATAGTGAGGGGAGTTCAGCTATGAATCTATAGTGAAATTATTCATAGTTAGATAATAAGTAATTAACTGATTATGTGTTAATCACTTAATTGACTAATTATTAAGTCCATGATCTATAGGTCCATCGGGTCCCTATGCCAGCCCAAATATCGTAGTCGCGAAATCAAGTAGAAAAAATGGAAATTTTAAGTAAAGTGAATTACTTAAAATAGGCAATATTAATTGTTTAAATATTGAGTATATTTAAACGGTAATTAATATAAACATTATTAATTGTTTAAATAATGAGGAAATTAATAATGAAATATTATTAATTAGACATTATTAATTATTTAAATATTAAGTATATTTAAATGGTAATTAATTATTTGAAATTAATTAACAATTATTAATTGTTTAAATAATTAATTTTATTTAAACTGAAATTAATAATTAAAATTAATTAATTAATTAATTAATAATAAAATGTTATCAATAAAATTGTTAAGTAAATAATGAGTTTATTTAATGGAAATTAATAATTAAAATATTTATTATTAATTATTTAAATAATGAAAATTATTTAATTGGAAATTAATAATTAAATATAATTTGATAATATTTAGTCGGGAGAAAATACTAATATTATTAATTATTTAAATAAAATATTTATTTAAATGGTAATAAATTAATTAAGTTGGACTTATTAATTTAAGAGAGTTTCAAGCCCAATTGGATTAATGAACCCAATTGGAATTGGCCCAAAATAATTAATTAAATAAATTAGAATTTTTATTAATTACTATTGTAATTTTCGGCCATATGTATTATTTGGGAGAGATAATTACTTGAATTATATCCTAAAATAATTACATAGATTTATTTACTCAAGATAAATAAAATAAAGAAAATAAAATAATCTCCTATTTATCTATGGCATTTTCGAAATTGCAAGATAAAGGAAAGAGATAATCTTTATTCTTTTTGTATTTATCTCTATAGATTAATCCTAATGTGATTAGGATTCCTATTTTCCTATAAATAGGAGGGTTGGGTCATTCATAAATCACACAATTCAATTCCATAGAAAGTTTGAACTCTCTCTTCCTCTCTCCCACCACTTGGCCGAAATTCCCTATTCAAAATTGGGAAGAAAATATTTTTCTTCTTCCCAATTTCTTCTAAAGTTCTATCCCACAATCGTGTTTCGTTTGATCGATCGGGATATAGCATAGAAGATCCGGTGTTGCTGAGGATTTGATGCTGTAAAGAAAGCTTCAACCGATTCTCCATTAATTACTCAATGTAAGTATAATTGGTTTTAATTTTCGAAATTAAGCATGAATCTACATGTTTTATATCACAAATTGCATGATGTTAATAGATCCGTTATTAAATGTTAATAAGTTTACTAAATAAAATTCCGTTAATTTAGTAAATCATCCCTTCATAGGGAAGGTATTAGCACCCTATTATGTTCGTTTAAAAGGATTGTTGTTTTTTTATTTGGTGTATTATTAAAGAAAGCCTTTAATCTATAAACAAAAATTATTTATTGGTTATTTTTAAATGTCTCATGTTTTATTAATCAATACTTTAATAATAAAGTATGGTTAAATAAGTATGAGTGGCGTAAAGCCATCAGAAAAATATTGTCAGGAATTTTAACTCGGTATTCCGAGAAAAATTTTCTTACCTAAAAAATGTTTAGGAGCATGGTATTCCAACGCCCCATATTTCGTCATCGGAGTTTTCGAAAACGATTTGTTTGTTTTTTTGTGTGTTTAAGTTTTAAATATGGATATTTTAATTAATTATAAATTATTATCTTTAAAATTATTTAATTCTATATTAGGTTTAGGGTAAGTTTCACTTTTAGCCCCTAGGTTTTAAATAGGAAAATTTTATTTGACAAATCTTTTATTTATGGTATAAATGGACAATTATTATCCGAATGAATTTTTATTTTTATTTAAGGCTTATATTATTAATCTTTGTATTTTTAGAAAGTTGGTAGGTTTATACTCTAGTAAATTCTAATTAATATTTAAAATTTCATTGTTAATATTTATGGTTTGAAAAATTAGTATCCTAATTAATTTCAATTTCTATATTTAAATTGTTAATTTTTATGTTTTGGAAAATTAGTATCCTAATTAATTCCAATTGCTATATTTAAATTGTTAATTTTATACTTTTGGAAAATTAGTATCCTAATTAATTCCAATTACTATATTTCAATTGTTAATTTTTATACTTTTAGAAAATTAGTATCCTAATTAATTCAAATTACTATATTTAAATTTTTAATTTTTATACTTTTGGAAAATTAGTATCCTAATATTTCCCAATTTCCATTTCTTGAGTATATTTTTTTTATATAAGAATCAAACTTTTACTTGATACCCTGGAGTATTTATTTCAGATTATAGCATAGGTTTTGGATACGGAAAGCCGAGAAGAAAAATAAATAAATATGATAATAACAATCAATTAAATTCAATCCTGAAAAATGGTAATCATGTAAAATAAATTGAAACATGCGTAATACATAAACTTCTTAAGAAAAGAAAATAAGACAAAAGACATGAAATTGACAAAGACCAAATTTCAAATAGGTATGAAATAAAAACTCAATTTTATTAAAATGAAACAGTAAAATTCTATAGTGAAATATGTAATATTATTATATCTTAAAAAAAATTGTCATTTCAATAGTGTTTTGAATCTATAACCATGATTGACCATTAATAAAATCCTAGCATACAACTAATAAAATGACACGACACCTAAACATTCTCATATCAATTGTTAATAAATATATAAAAAAAAAGACCTCTTTAAATATTTGATCCCAAAACCAAGAGTATGAGAAGCAGACAAATAGCCACTAGGATACACAAACACATGTGATAAATTAAGGCAGAAGAAATATAAAATAAAACGCAAAGTGCAGGAAATTGTACAAAATATTCCCACTAATGCAGACGAAAAAGAAAGGAATTCTTTGTGACTGAGAGTTGATTTTTTTGTGTCTTTTAGGGTTGATAAAAGGCTCTATTTATAGCTAAATAAAAAATTAAAATTAGGAAAATAATAAATGAGAATAAAATCAAATAAAATCAATTTTTTAATTCATCCTAAAATCATGCAGAAATTTAATTTTATTTAATTTGACAACTCACAAAAATAAATTCCTACTCATCTTTTCCATGTTTAAATTGATTCTCATTTAAAAATTATTTTCTAAATCTTTTTCTTTTAAAAACAAATCAATTCAAATTAAATTAAATAAATTTGACACATTATTATTTTTAATTTTATCATTTTATTTTTACTCTTGCTAATAAAACACTAGAACAAAAAAAAAAAATGTAATTATATTTACCCTAAAAATCTATTTACTAAATTTAAATTAAACATAAATCAAATCTTCTTCTTTTCTTCTTCTTTTTTTAATACTTAAAATTAAATTAAAAACACATCGGACGAAAATGGGTGTTTACATCTTCCTTTAAATTTTTGAAAAATTCTTTCTCATTGGGACCAAAGTTAACCAAAACCACTTTTCCTTTTACCCTTCCCTTTAAAACTTGCATTCTTTTCAAGAGATTTCTCAAAATCCTAAATCTTCCTCCATTGAAAAACTCACCTACCCTAAATTATAAATCATCAAAAAGGAACCCCGAACCATCGCCAAGGACCCGCTGCCGCCGCCATTAAGGGTTGTTGTTGCCGTAGGTTGTGCAGTCCCATTAGGGGGCTGTTTTGCGTCATTTTGTGCGCCGGTTGATGCCCGGTGGAATTTTCTTGGAAAGAAAAGGACTTGAATCTTGATATTCAAGAACCTAAGGTGAGTAGAAGTTGTTAAACATTAATTAATTTAATGTTTAGTTTTCTTTTCTTAATTAAGTATGTTATTATTTCTGATTTTTGGCATTAGAAAGATGTTTTTAACTTGGAATTAGATAATTTATGGGATGTTATAAAGTGTAGAATTTGGTCGTAAGTTTTGACAAAAAGTTGGATATTATGCATGCAAAAAAAGAATAGTTTATTTTGGTTTGTTTCGAAAATGAATTGTGGTTTCTTTTGGCATTATTTTATGGTGTTCAAGACTTATTATATATGATATTAAGTTTCTTAATTTTTGCTTGTTTTGTGGACAAGAATGCATGTTTAGTGCCCAATAGGTCGGTGAACTAGCCTAGGCGGCTTATTAAAATCTGAAATTGAACTTTGAGTCGTTTGTGCAGTGTTTTGAATGTTATTTAGTGAATTTGGAAGTTTTTATAAGAGAGTTTTACTGCTAGAATATTTTTAGAAAATTTATAAACATTTAGTGTCTGAATTTGGAGCGAAACTACACTAGTTTTTGCTCTTTTGAGTGGGTAATCTTCGGGTGACCATCTTGTGAGATAAGATTGTGGTCTTGGGTGATTTTAGGCTATTTTAAGGTTGAGAAATAGATAATTTTTTAGAATATTGAAATTTTAAGTTTAAGCCTCTTAAATTTCGGTTTTGGGTAGAAACGGTAATTCTAGACTAGAAACCGAGCTTAGGCTTGTCAAGTATTCTGATAGTTATATGCTTTTAGGTAAAGAATGTGTTTTTGATTCCTTAAACAACATAGTTGGAGGTTCTCATTAAGTAGGGACATACTTAATGAAGAATGTGTCGTTAAGGGGATGATTATTGTTGTGCACGACATAATATCACTTAGCGAGGTAGGTTTATTCCATCAGATCAATAGAAAAGAATATACAAGTAGGTTCATTTATGTGTCTTGCAAACACATAAGAAGAATAACTCAAATGGTTAAAATATGGAAACACATAATTAATACTTTTGAGTGTGAACTCACTCTTTATTCGTGAATAAAGGGGTGAATTAAGGCATTGTGAAGAAGTTGGATTTATTTAGATTGAGTGACTTTGTTTGTTGGTGGTGAGGACATTATAGACTTAAAAGATTTAGAGAACTTCTCATGGCATAACTTTTCGTTTAACATTTTCTACTCATTGGGTGTAGCCTCATGATGCTACAATCTTTTTTTTTTAGGTAAAAAGAAGAAGAAAACTGGCGAATGACGTTGTTCGTGAATGGTGGGCGGTTGGCATGGATTTACACGTCGACGACTTATGTTTTCTTCTAGTAGTTGTCTAGTTGGGATTGAACTTTTTCATTTGGGTAGTTTTGACATGTTATTTGACATGTTGTAATTTTTATTATTTATTTATTTTTATTGCAATGGATTGAGAACTTGAAACAATGAATTTGATATTTAATATTTGAAATAAGTTTTATAGAAGAGAACAATAAACAGAATTTATTTGCTTTATTGGAATAAAAAGAGTTTTTGTTGTTTTATCTTGCTTCCGCTATTAATCTTAGTTTTTCCATATTTTTGGGATAATTGGGGTTATTACATTTGTAGTACGTCATTTATCGTGAATGTATTAATATAGATAAAAAGGAACTTAAGTTTATTTATTTAATTTATTAAAAATAAATTATATTTATTATATAATTACAAGTTCTAGGACGTCATTCCTAACATATTTATTTCACACAATTATTATAGTTCACACAAAAATTCTTGATTTTTAGTTCACATATAGATCTCAACCCTTATCACATAAGGCTTATTCCATTTCCTCCACATAACCCTTCCACATGTGCTCATCATTCATTTCACATTTCATTCGTACTTACCATAAAAAGAATTTATTTTAAATTACTTTAGCATTTTAAGGGTACGCGGTTTACCTATTAGCATTGATCTCTGCTCAGTTCAAAATATACTTGATTAGTATCCATCAAACTAACTTTTTTACTTAACAAACGAGTCTACAAAACCTAACCCGCTCTGATACAAATTTTAACGACTCAACCCTATCACCTAGCCTAGATCGCGAGTACATTCCATGGAAGCGCTATCAAACATCGTCCATACAAACAAGTTTTTATTTAAAAGATGTTTCTCATGAAATAGTTAATAAGAATATACAATGTTTATTTATACATAAACACCTAATAGAAAATTCCGCCCGAAGCCGTAATACATTGCCTGGGGTGCGCATCCCATCACACATCCTAATGAAAGTAGATGCAATCATTATGCACATCACCCTTGTTTTTGAAAGCTATTAGTCAATTAATCAGACAAGAACATGCTAAAAGAGAAAACTTGGAGATAAGAGAGTATTTTATATATAGTAAAAATAAGTCATCACAAAATATTACCTATGTCATACGTAAAACCTATCAAACTATTGATGTGACGTCTACAGTAACAGAAATTTAGTCGATCATTTTACTACAACGAAAACTAGGACAAAACATTTAGCCCTAAAAAAAATATGAACATCTTCTTCAGCTTGAGCTTCACCCTCCTAAGTATGTTCCCTTAAAGTTCTTGTCTCGAGTCCATAACATGCAACAATACCACGACCTCGACCTCAACCGCGGTTAACACCTGAGAGGTATAAGTGATACAGTGAGTATGTACATAAACCAATTATTATTAAATGGTATTCGAACACCTCATAACCACATTTTATGTCATTGGATACTTTGATCATCCTTTGTAAAGCACCAGGTTGTGGTTGGCATAGGCAAAAGTGTTTATTTAAAATTGTTTGAGTTTAATTACCTGTGTGGTTATTATTATACATTGAGAAATGACTTTTACTAGGAGTAGTAAAATATTAAAATAAATAACTTAATTATGGTTAGTTTGGGTGATGAAGGATTTGTTTGTTCTAAAAATAATTGCAAGGGTTAATTGTAGAGAGTTGGGTTCTAGTTTGTATTCAGTATAGAGGAAGGATCAGTTAAAAACTAAAATAAAACTATTACTCATATCCTTCCTTATAATTCCATTAAGTGGAAATTAAAAAAAAAACTCACAAATCTCTTATCTTTCTCTGCTTCACCGTTGGCCTCAAGGGGAGAAATCAGGGCTTTTGGGTTTTTTCTTCAATTTTCATCCTTTTTGCATGGAATCAAAGGGGTTCTCTAGATTTATGAAGGAAACAACAAGTTAAGAAGATTCAAGGAAGGTATTTCAAGTATTGAAGCTTTAAAGATATGATTTCATTCTTAGAAATCAAGTTCTTTATAGGTTTAGGGTTTCTTCTTGTTGGTGGTTGTAAGATCACTTTTGTTTGTGTTGTTGTGAAAAAATGGTTGGCATCCATGTACGCAACGAACTTAGAATATGAGACAAGTGGAAGGTAGTTAACTACACTAGAGGTGCTGCATAGGCGGTGTACTGAGTAGTTAACGAGCACTATATGTACCTACATAGAAAACAAATAGAGCACCGATGTGGTGCCGGCTTAACACCCTCTGATGCTTAAGTTAGATCTAGTGTGTCAAAGAGAATTATAGTAGAATTAAGTTACCGAATGGTTGAGTTTCTTCTCCTATTTATATGAGAAGAAGTTGATTGCCACATGTCGCGTTGAGATTGGGCCACATGTTGCTTTCCAACGACATGCCACATGTTAGTTATACCACGTGTCGTCTCTTGATTAGATATTTGAATAATGTAACTTCTTAGTCTTTGGTTTGTAGTCTTACTAGATGACGTAGATGTACACTCTCAGGCGACTTAGACGTGACCTCCCAGGTAACGTAGCTTTATCTTTTTAGGTGACATAGACATGTCGATTGTGCATTCTTTGATCAAGTTAAGAAACTCCACTTATACTGATGTAACCCACAACAGTTTTAGTTTTAGTTCCTTTCAACTTCTGGAAAATCACTTTCAAAATAAAAACCCTAACCCTTGGTTTTTCAATTCTAAATTTCTCTTGAATTAGGAAGCCATGAATGGAAACCAAGCTCAAAACCTCCATTGGTGACCATAACAAGCTTTCAAGTTTTCTTAATTTTTTTTGTTTTCTTACATTTTTCTTAAAATCTTTTAATTCTAGAAATTTTGTGCATTTAAATAAATAGTTTACTTAATAAAAGAAAGTAGGAAGACCAAACCAGTAATTTCTCAAAAACACCCCAAGTAGTCGAACCACATTTCCCCTCTCTAGCTTAAGTTTTGTGACTTATTGGCGTAATCGGGTTCTGGGGTTTCATTTGTTTATTCTGACTGGGTTATAAGTGTTATTTAGGCTTATTAAAATCTATTAATTGGTTGTTGTTGTAGGTGAAATAAAATTCAAGCCAAGCCACTTAATTTTGACTAGTGAATGTGAAAATAAAATGGACTTAAGTTGTGGTACTAGGAACTTGAAATAATGATGTGGAATGTATTGGATATGGTTTTGTTAGATACTTTAGGGGCTGATTATATTTTATGAAATTGTCCTTGAATATAAGGGGAACAAGTGTGGTAAAGTGGGTAAATACGCGAGATCTAAGAAGTATACGGTTTTTTGATTTGATTAAAAGGGGAAACAAGTTAAAGAATGACTTTGGGTCTTTATTTTATACTTTACAATCTGAATTTTAGAATGTGATTTATGCTTATCCATTCACTATGTTGAGTTCAGTTAAAGATCGAGTCATATATTGGTTACGGTTCATGCGTTCTTATATTCCACATTGAGTAAAGATCAAGTCATATACTGATTATAGTCTTGCATACTTTCATTCATAGCATATGCTTAAACTACCATGAGGTCTTATCTATGTAATGGTGTTTAGAAGATTTACGTTACATAAGGTTACCGTGATAGAGGGAAGAAGTAATGGTTCGATCGAGCTAGGTTCTGAGGTGTTGTGTGTCTTGAAAACAACGTGAAATTAAGGTTTAGGATTAGTTGTGACTATGAACTATTGTGTGCGATTACCTCCTAGTCAAACGATTCCTTGAAAATAATGAAAAGGTAAGTGCTTTAAGTGTGGTTGTGACTTTGAGGTGCTGTGTGCGATTGCCTCTTAGTCAAACAATTCTTTGAGTAAGACGTGTGAATAAGGAATGGTCTGAGATAGGACAATTCTTGTTTGATGTTCATACATGTAAGAGATTTAGTCTGTGTTTATCAAACGTAACATTACTTTAGTTTCATTTTATTTTCACTGAGTTATCATACTCAAAGGTGCTACATATAATCATTTACGTACTGGTAGACGTTGTGGATGAGGCAAGACAGCTAGTGCTCGTTGAACCATCGGGGAAATACTTTTGGGATAGGCTAGACTGTCTTGTGGCCTAAGATACTTTTTGGGTATAGTCTATGTTTATTATGTTAAATGTAACCTAAACATGTTTTTATGTTATTGATTTCGAAAACAGGATACATAACCCTGGCTACGTACATATGACTTTGGTCAGAAGTGTCTATCAAGAGTAATATATGTATAACTTGTTTGTTTATTGATCTTAAGTATCTTTCAAAACATGAACTAATGATCGAATCCATGAATGTCTACGCAGCCTCTTAGTGTACTCGCAGGTTAGACTTTATTTTGGGTCGGGTCGTTATAGTTGGTAGCAGAGCCACCTGGTTCTAAAGCGTGTTTAATGTATTTGAGTCGGTCACTTGTTAAGTCTAAGCTCAAAAGTCACCTGAAGACCAACGGTACCAAGTATGCCCGCAACCCCTAGATTCTCATTGTCTTTAAATTTTTTCTCTTTGTAACATTGTTATGCTTCATGTTTGACATGATTTGCTGTAAGATCTCACCGAGATTGGGTACCATTTGGTTAACAGAATGTCTTGAGTTGTAGTACCCAAGAGTGGTCGGGGTCATGGTCGTAATCATGTCAGAGTTCCCACACCACCACCACCATCTTTAGAAGTTAGAGAGAGTGAGTGTGACATAGAAGGAAAGATAATGAGGATCAGGAGAACCCTCAGGTGGATGTACAACCTAGGGAGAGATGAAGAGTCACTATGATCGAGGATGATTACATAGATCTACTCAGGGATGCCGGAAGACTCGTGGGGTAAGAGTATTTTAGGGTGTTGGGATTTAATTTGGTAAGTTTAGGTCTTATTGCTTCGGCTTGTATAGAGTGGCTAAGAGAAAAGATTATGTAATGGAGGGTGTATGTTTTGTTACATAGAAACTTAGATCCTTAAGTGGAGATGTTATAGGCGAAATAGGGTATGTTTGGTTGTTCATTTTTGGTTATGGTTGTTAGGAATAGTGTCCTAGAACTTGTAATTTTTAATAATGATAATTTGTTTTTAATAAATTAAATAAATAAACAATAAGTTATTTCTTTTATCTATATTGATTCATTGACGATATAAGGAATATATATATATATATATATTCATATCAAACATTCAAATAGTAAAATACCAAGTTACATTTATGAAATCGAGACTAAGTATGTGAGTTGTACAAGAGGATCAAAGTTGAGATAAGTAACTTAAAGTGTCTACAGTAAATTGATAACCTTTGGGAAGCTTATCCTTGTAAATTTCTGGAAAGTCTGTGAATTCCATCTCGTGTAGAAATGTTCTCAACTCCTCGTTTTGTCATTTTCCTAAATCAGTAGGAATATTCACGTATCAACATATCGTTCTCACCCATGTGAATAAAAAGAAACGGCTCCACAAGAAGGAACTCATAGCACACTCAGGATTAAGATCTATCACCCTTGATAATTTAGGTGATTCCTATAAACGGTTTTATTAAAGAATCAATTAAAACATCATGGTCCTGTCTTGTTTTATTGTACAAGATACCTCCACTCACATGTCTCCACATGAATAATCAGGATAAGATCATTTGTAACAGTTACAAAGTGGACCGTATCAATAGTGTCACCTGGATAAGGTCCCCCAACCTTATCCATATACTGTAGACTATTTGAGTTACTATCTTCAGCTGAATCCTCTCGTATGTCTCACATACTCAGTCAAGATTACATCTTAGTAACTCAGGGGGTTTTACGTAATTGAATGCAATATATCGTATATACTGACAAATGCACAAATTAACTTAAAAGAATATAAATTTTATTCATATAAATTTATTCATAATGAATAATGTTTACACAAAATTACATATGCTAGGGCATCAATTCCAACAACTTCAACGTTTGTTGCTTCAACTTCTTTCAATAAAACTCTTTATCACTTTGTGGCATAGACAATTAGGACACCTGCATGACAAATATTTAAAGCTTTTATGTACAAAGAATATCATCCATGTTTCCAATTGAAAAAAATGATGAATCTATTTGCTCTAGTTGTCAATTTAGTAAAAGTTGCAAACTATCTTTTGTTTCTAATAATGAAATGGGTATTTTTTTCCCTTTACAAAAAGTTCAATGTGATCTTTGGGGGCCTACCCCTACAAACTCTTGCCAAAATTTTCACTACTATGTTAGTTTTGTGGTTGATTACTCTTGCTTCACTTGGTTTTTCCCTATAAAACATAAATTTGATTTTTATAATTACTTTCTAAAGTTTCAAAAGTTGGTTGAAAATCTACTTGATAGAAGGATCAAAACTCTCCAAACTGATGGAGGGGGAGAATTTATGTCTCTAGAACTTCAAACACACCTCACCCAATATGGCATCCACATCAATTATCTTGCCCTCACACACGTCAACAAAATGGAGTAGTGGAACGCAAACACACAGACACATGCTGGAGACTGGGTTAGCCATTTTATTTCAAGCTAATGTACGTATGAAATATTGGGTTGATGCCTTTCTTACTGCCACCTTCTTGATCAATAGAATGTCGTCCCAAACCATTAAAATGAGCACTCCTCTTGAGAAACTCTTCTCCAAGAAACCCAACTATAACAACCTCAAAGTCTCTGGGTGTAGGTGCTTTACATACCTAAGAAATTATGGTCACAATAAATTCTCCAAACGTACCTACCCTTGATAGGCTATAGCCCAAATCACATAGGGTATAGGTGTTTGGACCCTACCACCAACAAAGTTTATATTTCACGACATGTGATATTTGATGCTACTGTTTTTCTTTTTTCTCAACAACCACACACTCCACACAAATCCCACCTCTTTCTTTAGATGTAACAGTTTTGTAGTACCAAAAAGTTGGAATTCTCCAACTTCTCAACCAACTCAAGATGTGCATCCATCATCTCCCTCTACTGATGCTTCAACCAACATGCGAGGCTATTCCTTTGACATCTTAAATCCAACTTCAGTTGAGGAAGGGGCCCCTAATTTCCCTCATACCACAAATCTCCCAACATGTACCAATGATCCTCCTGCTATTGATTCTACAGATTGCCCTCCTGCTGCAGCTTCTTCTATAGAATGCACCACTGCATCTTTATTTTCTCTACCAGATATCACCAGTCAACTCTCCATCGATCTTTCTCTTGATCCCCCTGAAAATCCTATGCTAATTACTTCTGTTTCTATGCATGACCTTCATGAGTCTTCTAATACTTCTAATCCAGGTGCCACCACTTACACTGATACTCACAACATGATCACAATAAAGAAATTGGCGAGCAACCCTGAGCTTCACCCCGTTCTTCAACAATAGGTGGCCTAAATCCAAGCTAAGAACGGTTCAACTGCTCTTCTCACCACAAAATTATTTCAAGAACCTAAAACTTTCAAATCTGCTATCAAAATCCCTCACTAAAAAGCTACAATGCATGATGAACTCCAAGCTTTGAACCAAAACCAAATATGGGACTTAGTTTTAAAGCCCCTCAACACTCACATCATTGGTCGTAAATGGATTTTTAAAACCAAACTTAAGGAAGATGGGTCAGTGGAAAGGTATAAGGCTCGATTGGTAGCTCAAGGCTACTCTCAAATTGAAGGATTTGACTATGATGAGACATTTAGCCCTGTCATTAAACCAACCTCAATTCGATTAGTTCTTGTCCTAGCAACCTCTAACAATTGGCCTCTAAGTCAATTGGATGTCAAAACTACCTTTCTCCATGGCATTTTGAAGGAGCAAGTCTACATGCCTCAACCTCCAGGTTTTTCTCACTCTAACGTCCTCTCATGTGTGTAAATTGAATAGATCCATCTATGGTCTCAGATAAGCCCCAAGAGCTTGGTTTGATAGACTCTCTTTTTTCTTTACTTAGGTTCCATTGTAGCAAGTCTGATCCCTCTCTATTTATTCTTAAACAAGGTTCCCTCTTGGTTCTTATGCTTATATATGTGAATGATATTATTCTGATTGGAACTAACAATGACTTTCTTCTTACATTAATCACACAATTAAGTTCTGAGTTTGCCTTGAAGGACCTTGGTTCGCTGCATTTTTTCTTTCGTATTAAAGTTCACTCTACACCATGGGGTACACCAGAGACATTTTGCACAAATCTCACATGCTCGAAGCTTCCACAATCAGCACACCTATGTCTACTAGCCTAAGCACTGCCATTGGAGATGATGAGCTCATAGACCCTACTGCCTTTAGAAACTTGGAAGGATCCCTCCAATATCTCACACTTATAAGGCTTGATATCGTGCAATCTGTCAACAAGGTTTGCCAACATCTCCAGCAGCATTAGTTGAAGCACCTCAAGGAAGTTAAACGCATACTTAGATTGAAGGAAGTACGATCTCATCGCACATGCAGCGGAAGCAATAAGGATTTACTTAAAATAAATACGAGACAAATCTACTTTAATATCATGCATAATATTATGTTACTATAAAATAAATAGTATTTTCAAAAAAACTTACATTGGAATAATATAGAGAATTGGTTGGCGATTCTTTATTTAATCCCCGGATCTTCTACACTATATCCTGATCGAAAGCAAAACCAGCTTGTGGGAGCTCTTCGAAAAAACGAGGGAAGAAAAATTTCCTTCCCTATTGACCAATGAGGTCCACGACAATGAGAGGGGGAGAGAGGGAAATTTTCTGCTTTAAGAACACTTCTTGAAAGCTTGAATAGAATTGAATGAACTCTTCACTCAAATATTCTATTTATAGGGAAAAAGCAATCTGATTCCCAATCAAATTAGGATATTTTTTTCTAATAAAATAATTAAGGGGATTGGGAGATAAATCTCCCCATCCTACCATATGGAGGCTAGCCAAGGGTGGGGAGAGAGAGGAGAATTATCTCCTCCCTTTTCCATTTTTAAATGATTTTATCCACTTTTGAATTATCTCTCTTTTGTATATAATTTTGGAAAAATTTCAAATAATATTTTCCTAATTAAATAGCTATAGCCAAAATAAATAATATGATGTAATTAATGGATCACATCCAATTAATTAATTATTTTGAACTATATCCAATTGGGTTTCATAAATCCAATTGGGTATTAATCTCTCCAATAAATTAATGAGTCTAACCCATTATTATTATTATTTATTATTAATTCTCATTTAAATAATCTCATTATTTAAATATTTAATAATGCCATAATTTAAATAATCAAATTATTTAAAATAATTAATTATTCCTAAGTTAAATTAATAACATAAGTTTGCTACAACGATATTTGGGCTCACATAGGGATCCGATGGACCTATAGATCATGGGCTACAATAATACTCTAGATAATTAATTAAACTATTTAATTAAATATCCACTATTTTAACCAAGGGTTATTCCCTTAAAACCCCAAAGTTGCACTCCCCTCACTATAGATGTGTTATATTTATTTATTATCAAGTAAATTGTGACGCATCCTTCACATAGCAACTCATAATTACAGCTGGGTCAAAACTACCGTTTTACCCCGATAATTATATCTCAGCTTCCTTGTGTTCCACCGATCCTATAATGAATAATTTTCATAGTCCTATTGTAGAACGAATCCTTCCTGGGCCAATAGGAAGGTGAGGCCTCTTGTTCAAGTCCCGAATCAACACAACAAGGGAGTTACCCAAACATTTTTTGAAATGGCAGGATACTGCACTGGTACTTCCATATTAGGAAAGTCTGTGAATTCCATCTTGTGTAGATATGTTCCCACCTCCTCGTTTCATCATTTACCCAAAACAGTAGGCATATTGAACGTATCAATATATCGCTCTCACCCATGTGAATCAAAGGACATGACTCCACAAGCAGGAGTTCATGACACATTCATGATTGCTATCACGCTTGATAATTTGAGTGATATTTTTATCATTTCCTATAAATTATCTTATTAAGGAATCAATTAAAACATCGTGGTTCAGTCTTGTACAGGATACCTCCACTCGCATGTCTCCACATGAATGATCTGGATAAGATCATTTCTAACGATTACAAAGTGGATCGTATCAACAATGTCATCAGGATAAGGTTCCCCATTTGTATTCGTATATTATAGATTCTTTGAGTTACTATCTTAAACTAAATCCTCTCGTATGTCTCACATACTCAGTTAAGATTACATCTTAGTAACTCAGGGGCATTACGTAATTGAATGCAATATATCGTATATATGTAATTAAAGAAATGTACAGATTCTTTGAAAATAATATAATTTAATTCATATCAATTTATTCTAAATAAATATTGTTTACATAAAATTACAAGTGTTAGGGCATCAATCCTAACAATATCTTAAAGGCACTACAAATTACGGTATCACATTTATAAAAAATAGCTCTTTAAACTTATATGTTTTCTATGATGTAGATTGAGGTGGTTGCTTTATCACTCGACGAAGCACTACATGTTTTTGTATTTTTTTGGGGCTTTAACCTCATCTCGTGGTTCTCTAAGAAGCAGCCTACAGTGTCACGTTCAAGCACTGAAGCGGAATATCGGCAATGACAAATACAACAACTAAACTCACTCGAATTTCTTTTTTACTTCGCGATATTAGCATTCCCTAGTTCAAGCCACCTCAATTATTCAATGACAACATGAGTGCCATTGCATTGATGGCTATGTAGATTTAGACTATGCAGCAAACATTGATAGAAGAAGATCAATAACAGGGTATGTGTTTGTAACGACCCGGACTTTTCAAAGAATTAAAAAAAGTTAAATTAACATCAATTTCTATTTAGAAATTTGATTGAAAGGTTGGAATAAATTTAATTATAAGTTTTGAATTTAGAAACACTTTTTAAATTAAGAATATGAATTTGTTGGATAAAATGGATAAGAAAAAAAAAGAGTTATATTGAACCTTATTAATCTAATTAATGGATGGGTTTTGATTGGGGTCTCTAATTTAATTTGATCTTTTGGGCCGATGGGTAAAAACCCATTTTCACTCTTAAGTTTTTAGGGCATCCTCTTGTGTTCGTTGGGCATAATTTTTCTTTTAAAATAAGAAGAAGAAGAAGAAAGAAAGAAAAGAAAGGGAAAACACGATTTCTCTCTCTTTTTCCTTTCCCAGCCGGCCGAAGAGCTCATCTCCTTTTCTTTTCAAAAAAAAAAATCTTCTGGAGGTGTTCCGCCGCCGGTCACCGTTAGAGCAAGAAGTGGAGAATCTCTCTTTATCCCTTTTCCAAAACTCTTCTGGAGGTGCATGTGGATGCTGTTGAAGGTTCATTCCAGGATTTAGAAACTTTCACCCCTATTTTTATTTTCTGGTACTCCAAGGTATGAGAGACCCCAATAATGGCTTCCTTGTTTTTTCTAAACCTTCTAATTTAATGATTCTGAGTTTGTTAGTTCAGTGTCATGCTTAGTAGAGTTCAATCCTTTTTAAGAATTAAATCTTGAATAAGAAGCCATGGTTATTGTCTTCCTTTTTCTCATTTTTTTTATATATTAAAAAAAGAAGAATATTAATAAATTAATGAAACAATTCTGGTCTCTCCAAGCACAAAACTGTAGACGCCCCCCTTGATTTTGAGTCCACTGCCCCTATTTTTCTCTGTCTTTTGGCCATATATATATAAAAGTAATGTTTATATAAATAAATCTACATATGTAGATAGCTTTTGACCTCTGCCATCATTCTTAGTGCCATCCCCTGCTGCGTGTCCACCATTTGGGCTTAACCCACTGTATGGGTATATATACACATTAAATTAAAACCACAGTATACATTTGATTGATTTATGTTGAGTTTGTTTTAACGTATAGATAAACTTTTGACTGAACTTTTGTTTTAATCCATATATATATAAGCTCTGTTTTAAACTATGTTATATAAGTTTCTGTTTTGAGTTTCGTTTTAACTTTAACATGTATACATATACATATACATATATACATACATATATACATATACATATAGACATACATATATACATATACATATAGACATATAGATATACATATACATATATACATATACATATAGACATATAGATATACATATACAGATATACATATACAGATATACATATACATATACATATAGATATACATATACATATATATATACATATACATATATATATACATATACATATATATATACATATATATATATATATATATATGTGTGTGTGTGTGTGTGTGTGTGTTTATTTTGTTAATATTGGTATAGTGTTTAAATGTAAATTTAATTTATAAATTGTAGGTGGTGTTTGAGCGACTCAGTCGACTTGAAATTTGTTGTGAATCTTGTTTGGTTGGGAAATTGAATTTGAGAAAGGTGAGTTAAGAGATGGAAAATGGATGGGCATTTGAGAATGGACCTTCAAGATTAATTGATTGCTTAAGTACATAATATGTTCTAATCATGGAATTGCATCATAATTTATTTAGCATATTGTCATCTTACATATTGTTCATGAATGCCATCTAGGTAGAAAGCTCTCAATTAGTGGGATGAGCATTCCATTCAAATAAATATCATCATTCATGATATAATTGTCATTATGGAAATTTTCTGAGTTACGTTCATTTATTGCTATAAGAATTTTCTGGCTTTATGTTCAAGTATCGTTATGTGGAAATTTTCTGTTTATGTTTAAGAGTGGATAATGATAGGGAAAAGAACTCAATGAACCATACGGATTACGAGACGTTATGAGTTCATTGAGGATCCGACATGTGTTGCCCAGAATGAAATGAGTGGATATGTTATTGCATGTGATTGTAGAAATGAAATCATCTTCTCTTTTCTAGCTATGTCGTGTACTCATAGTTTTGGACCATATATTCTAGCCGCGTACTCTAGTCTTATGGATTTATGTAAGAAAACAGATTAGGATTTCATTTTATGTTTGTGAGAAGGTAGCGTTAGTGTCTTTATCTTGTCGCTACGATAGAAGGGTGTAGCTATGGTTCCTGGATGGAGGTGAGGCTATGCCGCGTACTCATAGCTTAGGGTTGTACACCCCCGATCACCTAGTAAGAACTTAGGTTATGTTAGTGTAACGCCCCGTTACAAGGTAAGATTAATTTTGGATTAAATTAAATTTTTTATTTGATTTATTTAACGGGATTGGAATTAATGATAAATAAATTGTTATTATTTATTCAGGCTTTTAGGTGACACTTTATGATAAGTGTCACTTTTGTATTTAGTGAGGTGTCTTGGATTAAGAGATAGTTGATGACGTGGCAAGTAGTTGATGACGTGGCAAGTTAGCTCAAACCCTAATTTTAACTAAGGAAAAGAAGAAGAACAATTTTCTCCCCTCCTTCCCACACCCTTGCCGCCGCCCCCCTTAGAGAAAGAGAAGAAGAAGATCCGTCAATTCGTCTTGTTTTCGTTCGATCGTGCATCGGGTTTTGGATTTAGGCGTTTTGAAATCGATTTTGGTCACGAAGGTAACGAAATTTCTCTCTTCTCTTTTCCTTCTTGATGTCGTGGGGTCTAGGATAGATATTGATGAGATTTTCGTCAATTGTTAATTAGGAGATCGGTGAAAATTGCATGGAATCGAAGAAGGAAGATCGGAAACCTTTTTCTTGAAATTCAAGTGACGGGTAAGCTTTCGTGATTGATTTTTCAACCATTTAAATTCTGGATTTTAGTTAATTAATATTCTTATGAACACCAAGAACCCTAACCCTTGTTTCGATCTTCATAATTGTCAATTTCCCAAACTATGGCCAAACACCTAATCGATCTTGATTACCGACACCTAGAACCATCAAGATCGATCACCCTAACTACGAAACCGCGACCGAACCACGTCCCGATGACCATGGCCAGCCGTGGTCCACACACCCCCCCACGCCCCAACCTTAGCCAATTTCATTCGCCGTTTGATTTCCATTCTTTGATCCACCGAACCCCAAAACTTTTGTATAAATGTAGTATATTTTAATTTTTATTTTAAGTTATTTAGGATCTTCGTTTCAGGTCTGGTTTGTCAAGGGAAGTAGCTTTGATTTCGGATTTAAGCAATTTCGAGGTGAGTTAACGGTTTATTCGTTGGTGGAGTTTTAGAGAAATCTAAAGCTTCTACCGTAGATTTTATGTTTCGTTATATTCAAATATATTATTCTGGAGCTTTAGGAAGTGAATTGATATTGGAAACATCGAAAAATTATTTGGAGAAAGAATTTTTCGGTTAGAACTAGTTTAGTCATTTTTTGGCAGTTTTTGTTGTTTTTCGATTCCTTTTGTTTCTGATTAATTTGGGAGTCAATTCTGGAATATTATGGAGTATTTTATGATGATTTAGTATAAGATTTGAGTTGAGCAAGATTGACAGTGAATAGTTGGTTTGACGGTTTTTCGGCAGTTTATCGTAAAATGTATTTTTGCATGTTTATTTAGTATCTTTGGGGCTGTTGTATTTTAATTGCCCTTGCTGATTATGAGTGAGTATTATCAAGAGGATAATGTAAAGAGATTGTGAATTGATGGCTTGACATGTGTGTTAAACTAGTATGAGGCTACGAGCTTATACTAGTAAAATATATATAGTTATGAGAGTGAGCTCATAACAGCTAATGGACGTTGCTCATATGAACGATCCATTAGGGGTTAGTTATGGTTACGACTATAACTAAGTACCTAAGAATGGTTGTAGTCCCGAGAGACCGCCTTCTTAGTGGATGATTTGATTAATTGTTTGATTATGTTTGTTAAATTAGAATGGGCTTATGTATCAGATTGGGATGTGTATTGGAAAGAGGATTATGAATGTGGATCTTGGATATGGAATTTAGATAATAATTTCCTATTCATGTAAAGAGATTGAATGTGAGGTCTAAGGGAAGTTTTGTGTGAAAGAGACATTGGAGAGTGTTGAGTGTTGAGATTCGGTTTAAGTTGTTAGAGACTATTTAAAGCTTTACATTCGTTTAGATCGTTTTCTCACTGGCTTTAGACTCACAGTGCTATTTGTGGTTTCTTTTCAGGTAATAATGGACCGAGAGGTGGCGGTTGATGAAGTGGAAAAGATGAGGGGTTCATGTCACGGTGGCTAGCTAATGCATCATTTGTTTTCATTGAGTTTAAGAATAAAGTACTTGAACTTTATTAACTGTATTTGTTTTGTGAGATTTGAGTTTATGATAGTTTGAAACATTTCGTTATGTGATTTAGTACATCGTTTCTTTTGTTTTAAAATTTATAACTCCAGAGTTGTTGATTTTATTCAAATGACTATTTGATTGAGGATTTTTCATATTTTTCAATAAATATCGTTTATTGAGTCTTCCGCTGCATTTATTATGTTTGATTTAAACTCTGAAAAGTCGGGTCTTTACAATTAGCCAAAACTTACTTGTTACTTGAGAATTGGACCATATATTCTAGTCGCGTACTCTAGTTTTATGAATCAAAGCAAGAAAAGGGCACGTAAGGCTACATTCTAAAGATTGTTTATTATTTTTCTACCTCGGAGGTGAGGTAGTTTTATATTAAGAAAGAAACGAGAAAAGAACGTTTTAAAACCCTCAAGTGAGTTGTTGAGTCTGTTGCAAATAACTATTCATTTTCTATTTATTTTCTCACTTAGCTAGTGTAGCTAATGGTATTACATACCAAAAATATTTCAGGTGATGAACGAGGTGCTGGGGTTTCTGCCCTAAATCTTATGTAATCCAATTAAACTATAAATAAATAAAGGAATTATTAATTAGTAATATTTGCATTATCATTTATTATTAGCTTAATAAATGTAATCCATCATAAGATCCAGAGTTACTTATGATAACTTAAAGTGAGCATATGATGCGGGAAGATTCACTTAAGTGTAACTTAAATAGTCTGTGGTATATGAATAAAGGTTGAGTACCTTATTTCTGGTAACACCACTAACACGGCCCACTTGTGAATTGGCACAAGTGATCTCATCTGGATTGCTCATGTAGAGACATGCGAGTGAGGGTGTTGCTGCAATAGAGATTGTAGTAGACTGGACTAAGATAAACTTACTGTCTTCTGGGAAAGCCGTTACAGAAAGACACTTCGTTTATCAACCGGTTGATCATGTACAATTGATCTTAATCCTTAGTGGATTACGAACTCTTGTTCGTAAGAGACAAGCCTTTGATTTGCATAGGTGAGAGTGACTCGATATAGTTCGCTCAATATGCCTCCCACTTTAGGGATTGCATCTTGCTTATAGCTGGGAATGTAATTACACAAGAATTGGAATTCACTCTTTTCCATATAGGTAAATAGAAAAGTAGTTTCCTTATGGACTGATTCAGTCTTGAATAGCGGGGCCCCATATTCCTCTGATCAAGGAAAAGGTTAAAGACGCATTATGAAGATTATGTAAGGTTGTTCATTGGAGAATCAGTTGGGCTTAAGGAACAAGATGTATCATGGAGGTTAATACGGTGTAAATACCTAGCCATGAATACGAACTAACTTGTGAAGGATCAAAGTGTAGTTAATGATATTAGCCCATGGACATAACTATGTCTATAGTACTAAGAGTGCAACTCTAGATATTTAGTGGAATTATCTAGGAGTTAATGAATAAGAATTAATTGATTGAAGGAGTTCAATCAATATAATTCTAGATCATTGGAGCTTCGTACTATTGGTCCATTAAGTCCTCCGAGCTAACACATGTAAAGTGAGAACATAAATCAGTAATGATTAATTTCTTTGGAAAAAAGATTTCAAGCATTTGATTTGAAGTTGTCAAATCAATTAAGGCAAATACAAATAGAGAAGTCTATTTGATTAATTAAATGAAATTAAATAGAAGAGTCTATTTAATTATTTAATTAATGGTGAATTTAAATTGAAGAGTCTATTTGATTATTTATTAAATAGAGGAGTCTATTTAATTATATAATAGAGAGATTAAATAGAGGAGTCTATTTAATTAAATTAATTTTGAAGTTGTCAAAAATTAATGGGGATTTCAATAGAGGAGTCTATTTAAATATTTAATTTGAAGAAGTCAAATTAAAGAGGAAATAAATAAAAAGAGTTTTATTTATTTATTTATTTATTTAATGGAATTGTTTTATTAAATAAAAAAGGAAAATAAAATGTTCAATATCGTCATGGAGATGACGTGGTGGGCGTGTGACCCACGGGTAGGGTCACACGCCCCATTGGTTAAATGGTAGCCAATTATTTGCATTTTATTTTAATTAAAATATATGAATATCTTAATGATTAAGATATGAAATAATTATTTAAATTAATAAAGATTAATTTAAATAAAAGATATGAGATTATCTTATTATGGAATAAGATATTATATTTTAATTATTTATAATATATTTTATAATATTTTTATTAATTATTTGATAATTAAAAAAATATATTCAAAGATTTTCTGAGGTCTTGGTTTTCCTATAAATAAGACCTTTGGGGTGTGTGACGACCCGACTCTTTTAAATAATTTAAAATTAGATTGACAGCGGAAGTCTTTAAATTTAATAAAAATTTGGCATGAATATGTTTAAAACTCAGACTATCCTTAACCTGTTTACATTTTTCAGAATCAGAGAATTTAAAAGTAAGGAAATACAATTCCTTTTCTAAAATTAAAAGATGACTATAACATAAAACTTAAGACAAAAAGCTCTTAAGAGCTTATAAACAAATTTACATCTCAAAGACCGAAATAAAAACAAAATAAGATAAGGTAAGTTCCAGAACTTTTAAATGACATCTAGTCCATCTCAGTATCATCATCCTCTCGATCAAGCCGCACCAGTTCCTCTCTCATGACCCGAACACCTGAAATGTTTGTAATATCATGAGCTAACAACTTAAGCCCAGTGAGAATAAACAGAATAAAAAGTAAAGTTAGACCCCAAACCTGTATCCGGGTTCGTGTCCAAGAACATACTTACTTTTTGCTATCAATCCATTCAAAGAGTTTATATCAAGTGTTCCACTTTTACTTACCAATTCTCCCAAATAAGATTGTGGAACTACATTCCAAGTATTTCTGGGTATGGTTTTGTAATGCATATAACATTTATATTTCATTTCTTTTCCTATAGCATTCGGCTATCAAAAGTTTACTTTCCGTTATTTTTAATATAATAATGTTAAGCTCACTCAGACTTAACATATTCAACAATCACAAGTTGCGATTAATGATGATAATATTAGTACATGTAGTCTAATCACTATTCATTAATTCGCTAAACAAGTGTAAAGGACATATAACCTTACATCAATATAACTATCACATGCGAATAATGTCAGGTAATGAAGCTCCCGTAGGTCAGTTCATTCACCTCATTATCTCGCTTTCCAAAATAAAATATACGAAGTCCTTTCAATAATATTAGTTCATCTCTAGTGAATAATGACAGGTAATGAAGCTCTCGTAGGTCAGTTCATTCACCTCATTAAACTCACTTTCCAAAAATAAAATATACAAAGTCTTTTCTATAATATCTTCCCATCTCTAGTGAATAATGTCAGGTAATGAAGCTCCCGTAGGTCAGTCCATTCACTCTGTATCTTCGTATATGTATCATAGTAATTATGGATAATACCAGATAATGTGAACTCGCATAGTTCCATCATTATCCCATTATCCATCTCCTCCGATCATGCAAAGTCCCATGATCCTTTAGCATTCCTCATGTACATATACGGAAATATAAAACGAATAATACCGGATAATGCAAGCACACTCGGTCTATGCATTGCCTCATTATTCCTCCCAATAAACGATAATGCAATATGATATGATATGATTTATGCTTTCGAGTGTAAGTAAAGTAAATATAAACATTCAACATAATCGAAAGGGCATAAAGTAAAGGACATAAAGTAAAGTGCATAAGGTAAAAGGATCATAGATGTCCTTATGCATAAAGTAAATAAATAGGGATTTCCGGAAGAACAATAAGTAGATCGAACTCCGTTACTTTCATAAAAGTAAGTTCTTATCTTAAATAAATAATCTACACTTCCAAGGATTTCAAACTTCCAACTAAAATCCAAAGTTCTATTATCGAATTCCTTTAACCATTCTGTTTGGATCTTTTAGCTTCCAATGATCCATTTAATCTCCCGGAACGATTCTAACTTAGAACTTTCAAAAGTTCGACGTTCCCTCGAGAAACTCCAAAGTTTTTACTCAAAGAACTAGCTCCTAATCCTAAGGGCACTAGCTCACTTTCTTT
The DNA here is from genome assembly GCA_028015215.1 of Gynostemma pentaphyllum. NCBI lineage: Eukaryota > Viridiplantae > Streptophyta > Magnoliopsida > Cucurbitales > Cucurbitaceae > Gynostemma > Gynostemma pentaphyllum. The sequence continues at coordinate 66,472,374 of CM051355.1, read as the reverse complement.
TCTCTTAGAATCGAATCTTAATCTTAGCTTCTGATTCTACAAACCTTTCAACTGATTCGGTTTCTAAAACTACTTTAAATCCCATTTATTCTCACCTTGGCCCATTTAGTTTTGCTCCAAATCTCCAATTTCCCACGAATCAACAACCGAGCAAACGAACCTACAATTCATCAATTGCACAACATATTACAACTCATAACTAAGATGAGAAAAAGTTTGAATTTTGGGATGAATAGTGATTTCGGATGAATAGTGTTTTCGGGTGAATAGTGTTTTTCGAAAATCCGGGCTCAAAATTGTCAAATTCCATGATAGAAATTCATGATTTCAACTTCAAAACTCATTTATAATAAAAAACGAACAAAACCATATTATAAGTTTTGAAAACTTACTTTTTGGGACTTCCCTTAGAGAATGGGAAACTCCGAAAAGGTAGGTTGGATAAGTAGCCTTTGTCCCTACCAATCCAACTAAACCAAAAACACGATGATCCGCCGAGAAACGAAGAAAGGACAAGAAAAAGTTTCTTCTCGTCAATGGAGAAGTGCCCCACGGCAATGGCAAGGAAGAGGAAGAGAAAATGTGAATTTTGGTCAACTTTGTGATTTTTAAAGATGATTAAATAGTGATTTTAGATATTTTTAAGAAATTAGAAATGACGGATACGTCCTTTTATGACTTTTGACTTATGAATCGAAACCCGAAGCTCTTAAATAAATCTAAAGGTGATTAATAATTATTAATTGGCCTATTAATAATTATTAATGTCACCGAAGCGAATTTAAAGTATTAAAACGATTAAAAAGAATTTCGGGCGAAATTAACTACTAAATTCTAAAAAACAAAATAATAATTAAACTAAATACTTAAATTGAAATAAATAAATAAATATATAACATTAAGTAATAAAAAAAATTAACTTCAAAAATAACGGGACGTTACAGGGTGACCCCAAAACACACACGGTTAAGCAACCAAGAGAAGACTCGAAAAATTCTTCTCCCTCTCTCATTGCCGCCGCCGCCCCTAGGGTATAGGGAAGAAATTTTTTCTTCCCTCTTCCTTTTTCCAAAGAGGATAATGCCCACGCACCAATTCTCTTTTGTGCTTAGTGAAAAAGATCTTTTTGGTGGTCCTAGGATCGTAACCATCGAAGAACGAGAAAGAGCCAGACACTTCTCGACTAGTGTTAGTATTCGATTTTATGCATTTAGAATTTTGTTAATATTATACTGGAAGGAAAGATCCTTCAGACTTCCGTTTGAGAACTCTTTTAGAGGCCTCAATCCCAACACAAGGAACCAAGCTGATGATTATCGTGGCTAGTCGATGGGCTTATTACAACATATTCTGTTAGGTTGTTCAGTTTTCTTTTGAACCATGTTTTGTAAAAACCTTATAACTTTGAGATGCTTTTCTATTTATGGTTTTCATGGATGTTTTTATTTAACTATATGAATGCCAGAATTCTTTTGAAATGAATTTAAAGGATGAATATTTGAAACAGGTTTTTCACTGCTTTATGATGTTTTAGCATGTTTATTACTATTTTAGGGTCGGGTAGTCACAATGTTCAAGCTATTTCAGAATGTGGTAAGCTGGAAATCCACTCTTCAACACATAGTTGTTCTTTCAACAACTTAGTCTGAATATATAGCCATAACTGAGGTAGTCAAGGAAGCAATATGGCTAAAGAGATTGACTGAAGAATTGCTTGATGAACCATGTCAAACCAGAGTGAGAAGTGACAGCTAGCGTGCATTGTATCTTTCAAAGAATCTGAGTCATCATAATAGAACAAAACTCATTGATGTCAGGTACCATTTCATTAGAGATGTTGTGAGCTCATAAGAAGTAACCTTGGAGAAAATTGCTTCAGAAGAAAACCCAGCTGATGCCTTTACTAAAACCTTAAGCATTGAGAAATTCAATTGCTTCATGAGAGGATTGAAAGTGATGACAGAACCTGGCTAGTTGGTGTTGTTAATTCTGGATTGGTGCTGTTAATTCTGGTTGAAGACTTAGTTATCAAAGTATTGAAGCAATGTGTCATCATCAAGGTGGAGATTTGTTAGATATTGATGATTAGACAAAAGCTTCCTTCTAATTGTCTTTAGCAACATCAAACAGTAGCTGTTAAAGGAGCTGTTGTGTGACTTGCCACGTGGAGCTGCTAGCTGATTAGTTAGTTAATGATGATGTAATTAGTTAGTTAGCTAATGATTAGAGGTTGATTAGAGGCTGCTATAAAGACCCTTAGCTAAAATCTAATTACATGTGGCTCATTCATTCTTGATCAAATAAGAAGTCTTCTTTCTTGCTCTTTCTTACCTTCACCCTCTAATCATTAAAATAACTAAAATGAAAAATTCATTCTTGAGGTGAATTTTTTATTTTTTTCATTTTAGTTATTTTAATGTATTTAATTTAAAGTAATTATTTTAATTTTAGAATTAATATTTATAAATAGGAGCTTTACTTGTTATTAGATTTTAATTCCGTTTGTTTATAATTTAAAGGTTTAGGTCATTAATAATTATTAATGGGCTAATTAATAATCATTAATCACCTTTAGTTATTTAATTACCATAGATGTTAATTAAAATTAATTACGATCCAAGGACAAGTCTTAGTTAAGAGGAAATGAGAAAGGAGGGGCATTTTGGTCAAAAAGGAAAAACCCTTAAAACCCTTCTACCATTCATCATCTTCATTAAACCACAAAACACAAAACTCTTTCCCAAACTTCTCCCATGGCCGACGCAAGAGGAGCTTCTTCCTAGGCTCGGGGTTCGTTCGTTTCTTCTCCGTTTTGCTCGATTTTCATTGCGTTGGAAAGGTCTCGACAAGGGCTTTCAGCTTTCTACCCATTCTACTCTTGGAGATCATCTCCCTCTCCAAAGAAAGCCCTAGAAAAGTAAGTTTTGTGGATTTTCATAGTTTTTGGTTCTAAATGAAATTCTAAGACTTAATCTTCAATCATTTTCTAAAAATTAGAAGGTTTTGTTGTTAGAACTTCATTTGGAAGATTATTGTTTGTTTTCCCTCAAACTATAGACCAAAGTGAGCCAAAACCCGTCCCTATTTCACCTCTCATTGTTGTGGCTGCTTTGTTGAACTATTACCATGCTTAATTTCATTTTTCCTTTCAATTTAGGTGGAAGATTCAAACCCTAACCTCTAAATTGTTAATACCCATTGTTTGATTTTACCTAAAAAGAAATAAACACCAACCCGGATTACTTTTAAAAATGCCTAAAACCCGGAAATTCCTTGTTCTTTAAAAATTCCCCCTTGGCCGAGAGCTTCATGGGCATTTACGGGCTGTTTTCATCTTTTATTTAATTTCGAGTCGATCGTTGTTCGATTTGTGAAATTAATGTACGCTAGGTGTAATTAAATTGTAGGTTTTGGTAACCATTCGCGAGATTTATCCTCCGGAGTATAAGGGTTGACTACGCTTTCAAGGTGAATTTAAAGTGGTTGTGTGTAGTTTTATGTACGGGTTGCATGACGAGGTTGTTTGTTCGAATTTAAGAGGGAATGTGGATTATGGGATACTAAGAGGATATTGGTTGTTTAGATGGTTTTGGATGTGAGTTTGTGTGTTTGGTACTTTAATAATGTTCTGGAGTCTTAGGTAAGAATCTGGAATGGTAAGTTAAGTTTATGGTTGTAATTGATGGTTTTGAGAGGAATTGGAGGATTCATTATAGTTCTTGGAAAAGAAAAGTTTCAAAAGAAGTTTTGAGAAAAGTAAAGTATAAGGGTGAGAATTTGAATTTGGTTATGGGAAACTAAGAGTTGGGTTATGCCGTTAGTGGTTCAAGTGTTTCCAGTTTCAATTATTACTTTGTGTTTTTATTTGAGAAACTGCCTATCTTTCGTAGAATTGTTAACGGTAACGATTTATTTGTTCTTACGCGTGCACTTTATTTTGCTAATGTTCTTGGTTGAGAACATTAGTGGTAACACTTTTATTTGTGAATTTGTAAACAATACTTGGATTATTAGATGGAGTATGTGTGTTACATAAATGAGGATTTATGAAATATGTTCGTATTCTTTAGATGGAGTATATGTTTCATGTAGATGGGAAATGGTAAATCGTACTCGGATTCTTCAGATGGAGTGTGCGTGTTACCTAAGTGTTTAATTATAAAATGTACTCGGATTCTTTATAGACACTTAAATGAGAATTTATGAACGTGCTCGGATTCTTTAGATGAAGTACATGGGTGTTATGAGTAAGGGCTATTGCTAATGATATTGCATCGTTTATTTATGAAAATTGTCGATAGTTGTAGCTTATTCCAATGATCTTGGGAATGAAATGGGTGTTAATTGTGAATGTTGATTGATGGTAGAAATGGTTCCTTCGGTAACATGTGGAATGTGAATTCGGGAATGAATTGAATTTGGGTATAAGTTGTTTGGGAGTATATAATGGGTAGTAAAGAGCATGCTAGGACGTTGGACACAATTTTCGATGTGGAATTCGTCTATAGGATTACACACCTCCATTTTACTCTCACCAGCATTTTTATGCTAATGTTGTTACACTTTAATTTTTCCAGGTACTCCCCGAGGTAGAGGTCATGGTAGAGGTGGTGGTGTCGCGTGATCATGGGACGATGGACTTGGACATGACGTTTTGGGCATTCTAGGAATGCATGGACTATAGTCGAACTTTAAAACACTTTATTTGCTTTCTTTAGACTTATTGTGTTATTTTAAGCTCGAAAGAGCATTTGAATGTTTTATGACTTTTATGTCGTTTTAGAATTTGAGCTATGTCGGAAATGCGCATTTCCATGATTTCCCTGTTTTTACTGCTTTATCTGGCTATGAACAATGTATTCAGGTTTTGGTTTGTTCAAAATACAAATGGCATCATGTCGAATTTTTATAAAATCAAGTCTTCCGCTGTTTATTTCTGATTTATAATTTTGAGAAAATTCGGGTGTTCACAGTTTCTTAGTTCTTAGATCTACATTATATAATTTTAAATACTATAAGTCAATGCAATGACCTATCCAACCCAACCTAAATTTTAAGGATTGGGTAAGATTGAGTTGGATTATAAATTTGAGTTGTTTGAGTTGACTTTATGATAAACCCGAACTTTAAAATTAGGTTGATAAAATACTCTAACCCAATCTAATTGAACCTATGAACGCCCACTCCTAATAGAACAATAAGAGTACTCTCTACACTTGACAAACATGATATCATATGTAGAAACTTCATATACTTACTGCTGGATTGAAATAATTTTTAAAAGTGCTTAAAAATGTTTTTAAAAAAGAAACTGTTTTTATAACCATTAAAAAATATTTTTAAACACTTTTAAAACTTATCCCAAACGGGCTCTTAGTGGCTAGAATATATCAAGAATATGATCAAATCTTCTTTCATCATTATTTTTATTCATGCCTTGAATATTTTTCTCAGAAATCCTTAGTCTTTCGTTTTTACCCTTTCTTAGTATTGCTAATTTGCACTTTCCTTATTTTGCATCAAACTATTTGTATTGCGTAGGGTGGTTGAGTGTTGTATTTGTGTGATAATATATGAACAAAAGTACTTTTTTGTTTTCACTTTTTTTATGTGGAATTTATCACAATAGCAGAAAGAAAGTATGTAATTAATTTAGCATAAACAATGAAAATATGTGTGTACCTAATAAGCTGAAGAGTGATGATATAATTAGGTTAGTAATGTAAAATATATATGTATATACTAAAATAAGAAATAAAATATCAAATAACCAATTTATAACTTTGTAGTGCAATTTAATTTCACATTTAAAAAAAAAATCTAATAAATTTATGACCTCTTAGTGCAAATTAATTTCAAATTTCAAATTTAAAAACAAAAATCTAATATTATACGTGCAATCTAACATTTTTATGTATTATTTTTATTAATGTCTATTAAAATCATCAATCTTATTTTTTCTATCAATTAACACGTAAAACACATGGGACGTACACATTTATTATCATGTTTAAAACGTACATTTTTAAGACAAAAGTAAACATAATACTACTTTTTTTTTTTATAATTTATTAGTTAAAAAATTAATTTTATAATAATATTGTATACCTTTATCAATAGATAAAGTTAAAAGTTAAAAAAATTACATAAAAAGTTATTTAAAAATTGGGTTCGAGGCGGGGGATGTATTTCCCATCCACTAACCCGAAAACAATCCAGGAGAATTTTGCCCCCATCCTCTAACACAAACTCATTTTAAACGAGGTGGGACCCGACAAGATCTCTAACCTGCGGGGATTTTTGTCATCCCTAGAAATAAATGTCCAATGGAAATACATATCTATTTTATTTTAAGTAAAATTCTGTTTTTTTTATTCTTATAGGCACAATTATTATTATTATTATTATTTTTGAGATAAGGCACATCTATATTGTCTTGAAGTACATTGAAATAATAAGAAGTATGACATTGATAACATATGAGGAACTACAAAGTGATGACAAAAAATAAAATAATTACTTCAAAGGGTACTGAAAAGAAAAAGAAAAACTCCTTCTAAAGTCCAGAACATTCAATCAATGTCAAATTCAAACAGAATTAAACAACAGTTTCTCAAAAAAAAAATCCAAAAATTATTGCAATAAAACACAATTTTCCACGTCCCATCTCTATTTTTTCTTCCAAATCCAAAAAGTTTCTGAAAAAAAATTAAAGAATTTATTTTATCATTTAACCTAAAACAGAATTCAAATAAAGAAAATAAATAAATTAATAACAATTTGTCTAGGCCTGTGTGATAATCATTTTTTCATTCCTGTTTTTGGTATCAATTAGTTCTTCGTTTTTAAGTTTAATTTTTTTTTAATTGGTGTTAGTTTTTTATTTTCTTAAACTAAAAACGAAAAAAAAAAAGAAAAAGAAAAAAGAAATTGCTATCAAACAATTCTTTTTTTCAATTTCTTTTTAAGAAAAAAACGAATATGATTATCAAACGGGACATTCACTAGTTTTTAATAAAAAAAACGAATATGATTATCAAACGGGACCTTTACTAATTTTTAATAAAAAAAACGAATATGATTATCAAATGGGACCTTCACTAATTTTTCTTCTTCTTAGATATAACCCTAATTAGAAGAAAAAACATAAACAAATCAAAACCCGAGAGAGAAGTAATTAAAAACATATAAAGAACAATAATATAAAATAAAATAAGAAAAGATCGGAAGAAATAAAAACCTTAGGCTGCTCCGAAGTTTTGCTTCTTTCTTTTTATCCTTCTCTTTGCCTGCTAATTAATGTTGAAACTTCATAATTAGTGGCTAAAATCCCTCAAAATATGACTGATTATTCTACGTTCATTTCTTATTTATTATTTTTTCCTTATATATTTGCTTTCCAACTTTTGCTATTTGTTCTTTTCAAATTTATATATTATTACTCGTCAATATTTTTTATTTTTACCTTAATTTCAAAATTTTGATTTATTTTTAAAAATTATGTTTTCTACTTCTTTTTCATTATAGTAATGTACTAGTTTTTATTAATTATTTATGAAGAATCTCACTGTTATTTTTAATGATGTTTTTTGGGATGTTTTGAATTAAAATTTTATTAATTTTTATTCTTTTGATAATTTCATTAATTAATTAGTTTCTTTCACTTAATTATTGGAGGTTAAAAAGGTGTTATTTTTTAAATTAGGTTTTTTTAAAAAAAAAAAAAAAAATACTATGATTATGAAATGGAGCCTTAATTACTAGATACAAACAATGTACGAACACTTTTGTAAATGATGGCGGGAAAAAAAAATCAAATTCGTCAAGGAAATTTCGGATGTTAATATCCTTTGTCTGAAAAAGTTTTAAAAGGGAAAATTCTAGAAATAAAAATAGGAAGGAAAAGAAAGTTTGAATTTGAATTTGTTTTAAATGTTGGGACCTTTCCTCTTTTTGAGTTTTCCAGCTATTTTTGTTACCTCCTTTAGTTATATTATATAGTCAAATTTGTAAGAAACGGGAGATTTATGTAGGGGTGTTCACTGGGATGGACGTGAAATATATTCCCCATTTCCATGTTAGCATCTCAAAACAATTCTTCATCCTCGTTAAAGTTTCCGCTTTAAAATTTCAGGGATGAGAATGGGGATTCCTCACGGAGAATTTACGGGGATCGGGTTCCTTACAAGGAATTTTCCCGGTTTACATAGTATTTTTTTAAATATTAATTAAATTTATAAATATCTTTAATTATAGAATTAATTACGCAGATACCCACTTTTAATCTATCGATTTCAAATTTATTAGCAAATCTTATATAATTTCGAATATACCCAAAAACAATTATTTCTGGTTTATGTATTTTACCTTCATACCCCTCACTTTCCTTTTCAGATTTCCGCCCACATCTCTTTCCTTCTTTTTTTTTTCCAATGTTTTTAGGTCGTCCTTAAATGCGGGTATTTTATTCATTTTCTCTAATCACCAACATCATCGCTCCTAATTAATAGACTTTTTTTTTTAAAATTCAAAATAAACATGCTTAATTTTTAGGATATTTTCCTCTTTTAAATTCCCTCAACTTATCTCACTCAATCTGTTTATAATTCCCAGAAAAATAGTTGTTAATATCGTTTTCTTTCTCTACCTCATCTTTTCAAAGCCTCCATCAATGGCGGACAAACCCAAATAGAACTTTTTATTGTTTTTTTCTTTCTTTTTTCTCTTTTGGTGAAGAAATTGATAGTTAATGAATGAAGTTTTTGAGGTGAGGAGTGAGAATTTGATATCTTTATTCTCTCTCTTTTTTTTAGATTTAAAAAACATATATTATCCAAATTTTAATATTATATGAAAGATTAATAATAGTATAATATTAGTAAAAAAAAAATCCATAGGAATTTCAAATATGACCTCCACCTTTGGTGCGCAATAGAAGATGAATTTGAGAAACTACTCCTAATTGGATTCATGGTCAATAAACCCTAGTTTATATATACATACACTTTTGAAGCTTAAGAATCAAGCTTCTTCCCAATTTTGTTCTCCCAATTTTGTTCTCATTTTTTTCCCCATATCTACATGATAGCTATAGACATCACACCTTTTTTATATATGCGAGTGAATGATTCCCATAATATTATTTAACAATCTTTATTAATGATAAAAGCATTTCTAATTAAAATATCAAAAATATTAAAGACGATTTCGACACGTTTGAAACCCAAGAGATGAGTGTAAAGGCTAGAGACGGAAAACATAACATAACTTTTTTTAATCTCATTAAAAAAAATGAAACAGTTGAATGATATTTAAATACATAATAGATTATTAATCCTCAAACTTTGACATTTTTCTCATTTCTATTTTCATGAAATTTTAATCTCTAAATTTTAGATATACTATTATAGTCCCTTCGATTGTCTCCTTATTTTTTTTTTCCTTTAAAAAAACCATATAGGATTACTCTTGATATTGAAACATAAAAAGGGTACTTGTGGAGAAAAAAGGAAAAAAAATAATCTTCATGAGTGAATAAAAACATTATTAAACAGATAGAAATGAACTTGATGTCTTTGATGATATTTGTATTTCTAGAATGAAAATATTTGGTTTTTAACCAATTAGAGGAGTTCCTCCTGACTCTTTTATGCTAGAGGAACCCATCAGTGGCGAGGCAAGATTTTTTTTTTTGGGGTCAAAATTTATATGAAAAGAGGGTTATGTAAAATTTATATGTTAGGTAACAAGTTTGAATTATTTTACTCTAAAACAAGTATGAAATAAAAAATTAAAATTAAAATAATTGTGAAGTTGATGAACATAAAGCTATATAGCTATTAATCAAATTTGAATTTCACTAAAGAATAATTTAAATATAATATTATTATTAATAATTTAGAAAAAGTAAATTAAAAAATTTGACACCATCTTAACTAATAAATATGGATCAAACTATTTATAAATGTTGAATATAAAACTATCACACTACATCATTACAATATAAAAAAATGAACAAGAAAAAAAAATGTATTTAATTAAAGTTTTCATTTAATTAATACTTAACAATGAATAATGCAATGTATATAAATCATAAATGGATGCAACAAAATTATTAAAAAAAATAAACAATTATCATACCTATTAAAAAAAAAATTAAAACTATAAAAACTAACAGTAATGAATAATAAATTGGATAGAGATTGAGAGAGAACTTAATAGTGACAAACTCAAATGTAGGGATGGAAACGGGGTAGGGCGGGGTCGGGGATGCCATTCCCATCCCCTAACCCGCAGAGATTTTAAATCCTCATACCCAACTCTATCCCCTAATCAAAGATCGGGGCGGGTTTGGGGATTCCCCGTTCGGGGATCGGGTTCCCGAAGGGAAAATTCCTTTTTATATTTTAATTCTTATTTTAAAAAAATATATAAAAAATAGGGAAAAAATCAATTTACACCCCTGAACTTTACATGTTGTGTCAATTTAAATCCTAAACTTTCAATTGAATCAATTTGCACCCTGAACTTTTTTAAGTGAATCAATTTAAACCCACATAATACTAAAACTATAAAATTAATCAAAATTCAATTACCAAATAACCGAAAGATAAAAATAACAAAACGTCTATGACCTCATCATAAAAACGCCCAACCTCAACTATGAAAAACTCAAATCCTAGTTACCAATTTAAATAGTACAAAAATGTTCAAACCCGACACCAAAACGATCAAACTTAACCATAAAAATATTTAACATAAACTTAAAATTAATTTTCAAAAAATTAACTTTATTTCGATATAAAAACGCCTATGTCTAATTAAAAAAATTAAAAAATAATAGTAAGTTTATTAACAATGGGTGTAAATTGATTCATTTATTAAAGTTCAGGGTGTAAATTGATTCAATTGAAAGTTTAGGGTTTAAATTGACACACCATGTAAAGTTCAGGGGTGTAAATTGATTTTTTCCCTAAAAAATATATATATATTTAAAAAATAAATTTTTAAGATAAAAAGAAAACATAATATTAAACATTTTATAGTTTATAAGTTAATATAACCATATTTTATATATTTTTTTCTACTAAACAAATATAAAAGTAAACAAAATACATAAAATGTTATTAAAATATCGGGTTCGGGGGCGGGGGCGGGGTGAGAAATGTGTTCCCATCCCCTAACCCTAAAACAAATTTGGGAAAATTTTCCCCCCCTAACCCTAAAAAGTGGGGATTCCCCGCCCCTATAGGGTCGGGGCCCTTAACCCGTGGGGAATTTTGCCATCCCTACTCAAATGTGGGGTTATACATACAGAAAGTTTGTTTTTTAGAAGATTAAAATATCCCTAAATACTATATAAAGAAGGGACAATGATCAATTTTTTGAGGGGGCAAAAATTAAAATTTGATATAAATATATACATATGAAATTATTTTTAAAAAAAATTTGGGGTCGCAAAGTGGCCTCGCCATTGGAACCCATGAATTTATTTAAAAATTCATGTATTCATTATCCACTAACATGTTTTAACCAATTGGAATGAGACACATATGAAAGTTAGGAGGAACTAATACTAACGACGACCAGTCAGAATGTAAGTATCTTCCTTTCTAGAATGAGAATTGAAAGTCCATAGCATTATGCTAATTTTTTTCAATTCGTAGCATCTCAAGTGATGCAAATCTCTAGAATGAGAAAGGAAAAAATAAAATAAAATCTCATCTGCTCAATCAACCAAACATGTCATGAATTCTCCCCTCTGCAAAGTTCAAATATCAACTTAAACCAACTTCTGACCCTTATTTCATCAGCTATCAATTGAGACAAAATATTCTAATTTGATGACATTGAATACAGCTTATAACTTAAGGAAAGAGAGATTGAAGAAGCTGACGTGGACAAGAAGTGTATTAAGGTAGTTAAATAACTTTGTTAGTTTTGTAGCAAAGTTAGTTAGCAATTAAGTTCTATAAATAGCTTTTTTGTCTTCAAGCTCAGGTTAGATTGTTTTACATCATTGAGAAGCCTCTTGTATTTCTGGAAATCAAGGCAGAGAGAGGGAAATGTTGTAAAGTTTCTCTTTGATTCATAATAGAGATCATTAGTTCATTGAGTGTTCTTGGTTTTATTTCTCAATTAGTTCATTAGATCTAACTTCTAGCAACTATAAGAATTGAATCTTTGCTGGATTTGTTCTTGAATCTTCATTGATTCACAACAAATTGGTATCAGAGCTTAACAATGAAGATCAATGGCGACTACGAAGATAGAGATGGAGAAGTTTAATGGCATGGGAGATTTTAAGTTGTGGACAAAGAAAATCAGGGCAGTCTTGATTCAACAGAAAGCAATCATTGAAGATCAAACTAAAGTTCCTGAAGCTCTTAAACCCGAAGATTTGCAATTGATGAAAGACATAGCATATAGTACCATTATTCTGAATCTGGCAGATAATGTTCTTCGACAAGTAATTGAGTTGAACACAGCAGCAGCGATCTGGGAGAAACTTGATTCCATGTATGACAAGATTGATCTGTCCAACAAGATCCATATCAGGGAGAAACTCTTCAACTATAAGATGAATTCATCAAAGAATTTGGAGGAAAATCTTGATGAATTCAAGAAAATCACCATGGATTATGCAGATTGTGGTGAAAAGATAGGAAAAGAAAGTGAAGCTGTCATCTTGTTGAATTCATTACCAGATTCATACAAGGACGTGAAGGCTGCAATGAAATATGGGAGTGACACATTGAAAGTGAATCAGGTCATTGCTGCTGCAAGAACCAAAGTCTTGGAAATGAAGAATGAACCAGTTGTAGATTCATCGAATTCTGAGGGGCTGTTTGTGAAAGGAAAACAATATGGATACAAGAAGAACAATAAATGGAAGACTAATGGGAATCAAAAGAACAAGACATTGAAATGCTTCATTTGTCAAGAACTTGTCCAGACAAATGGAAAGACAAGGCTAACAGAAATGGAAAGGACTTTAAAGCTAATGCAGCCATTGGAGAATGGAAGGTGGATTACTATGAAGTGCTTACTGCCACAGGTGATAAGACTGTGAATCAGATCAAAGAAGGCAAAGAAGATTGGGTTCTTTATTCCAGGTTGTACATTTCATATGACACCAAATGAGCAATGGTTTCTGGATTTGAAGTCATGCAATGAAGGCAAAGTTCACATGGGAAATGGAGAGCCATGTGATGTCAAAGGAATTGGATGTATCAGCATGAAGTTTGACAATTCCAACACAATAAAGCTGACTGATGTCAGGTATGTGCCAGGCTTGCACAGAAATCTAATTTCTCTTTCAACTCTAGACTCATTAGGCTGCTCTTATGAGGGAAAGGATGGAGTCATGACTATTATGAGAAATGATAATGTCATATTGTTTGCTGTAAAGATAAATGGCCTATATATGATGAAGTTAGTAGAGCCCCCCACACATGCTTTAGTTGCTACTGCCAGATTTGATGATGAGATGATGTTGTGGCATAAGAGGCTATGTCATATCAGTGAAAGGGGACTTCAGGAATTGACAAAACAGAAGCTGCTCAACTTGTCAAAAGCCAATGATCTTGAGTTATGTGAGCATTGTGTATTTGGGAAGACAACAAGACAGAAATTTGGCAAGAGAGCACATGTCACAAAGAATAGTCTTGATTATATCCATGTTGATTTGTGGGGACCAAGTAAAACAGTTTCCACCGGAGGTTCCAAGTATTTTCTATCTCTCATTAATGATCACTCAAGGAAAATTTGGATCTGTTTGTTAAGGACCAAAGATGAAGCACTTGAAAAGTTCAAAGAATGGAAGATAAGAATAGAAAATCAGATGGGCAAGAAGATGAAGTATCTAAGAACGGATAATGGAATGGAATTTTGTGGAAGAGAGTTCAATGAATTTCGTGCAAAAGAAGGCATTACAATGCATAAATCATGAGATACACACCCCCAACAAAATGGGGTTCGTTGAAAGAATGAATAGAACAATCTTAGACAGGGTAAGATCAATGCTGTCAAGTGCAAATCTACAAGCAAAATTATGGGGAGGCAGTGTCAACAGCAATCTATGCAATTAATAGAAGTCCTAGTACTGTTATTGATTTTAAAACACTAGAAGAGGTTTGGTATGGACATCCACCAAATCTAGACAACTTGAAGGTTTTTGGATGCACATGTTATGCTCACATAAAGCAAGGGAAGCTTGATCCTAGAGCATTGAAATGTATGTTTCTAGGTTACCAAGAAGGTGTCAAAGGATTCAGGTTGTGGGATCCTTCAAATGGGAAGTGTTTCATTAGCAGGGATGTGATATTCAGGGAGAATGAAATGTTCACAAGGCAAGAGACTTTAGGGAATCAAGACACCTCAAATACTCAAGCTGAGACAGTGAATTTTGAGGTGGAGAAAAGCAATACTGAAGTTGAACCCAATTTTGAACAAGAACAGACAAAAACATATCAAGCAGAGCATGAAATACCTGAACAAACAACCACTGATGAGGCTGAGGACCTATCTCAGTATACATTAGCAAAGGACAGACAGAGAAGATCAACTAAGGTCCCTATCAGGTATGCAGAAGCTGATTTGATAGCTTATGCATTAAACATTACAGCTGAATTGTTTGATGATGATCCAAGAACCTTTGAGGAAGCAATTGAAGGCTCAGACTCAAAGCAGTGGATTGAAGAAACGAATGAAGAGATATCATCCCTTGAAAAGAACAACACTTGGACATTAGTTCCAGCCACTGAAAATCAGAAACTAGTTGCATCAAAGTGGATTTTCAAGAAGAAGACAACCATGCCAGGGGAAGGAGGAAAGCCCAGATATAAGGCTAGACTAGTTGTAAGAGGATTTACACAAAGACAAGGCATAGACTTCACAGAGGTATTTTCTCCTATTGTCAAACATACCTCAATCAGAATCCTTTTAGCAATTGTGGTCTGCAGTGGGATGTTTCTGGAACAACTTGATGTGAGAACAACCTTTCTTCATGGGAATTTGAAGAAGACCATTTATATGGAACAGCCAAAGGGGTATGAAGTCAAAGGGGAGACAAAAACAAGTATGTTTACTAAAGAAGTCCCTTTATGGCCTGAAGCAGTCTCCTAGGTGCTGGTATAAAAGGTTTGATGAGTATGTGATATCAGTGGGCTCCAAGAGGTGTTCATTTGACAGCTGTGTTTACTTTCAAGTGAAAAAGGGGGTAGAATTCATCTATTTGCTGCTCTATGTAGATTACATGCTGCTAGCTGGCAGGGATAAGAAGTCACTAGAAGAAATAAAGCAAGTTTTGAATAGAGAATTCGATATGAAAGACTTGAGAGCTCAAGGAGAATCCTTAGGATGGACATTATTAGAGATGAGAAGAAAGGAGTCTTATATCTGCATTAAGAAGACTATGCCAAAAAGATATTGAAGAAGTTCAATATGAAGGATTTAAAGCCTATCACCACCCCCATTGCACAACACTTCAAATTATTTGCTGCTGGATGTCCTGAATCAGATGCAGAAATTGAAGACATGAAGTCAGTGCCTTACTCTAACACTGTGGGAAGCCTAATGTATTTGATGGTGTGTTCAAGACCTGATTTGGCATATAACACAAGTCTAGTATGCAGATTTATGAGCAACCCAGGAAGAACTCATTGGGAAGGCGTGAAGTGGGGATTGAGATATCTAAATGGATCAACCAAGAAGGGACTGATGTATAAGCTTTGAGGTAGAGCAGGAATGACATTGACAGGGTATATGGATTCTAACTATGCAGGGGATCTAGATAGAAGAAGATCATTGACAGGATTCACATTCTTGTTTGGAGGTAATGTCATTAGTGGAAATCTAATCTTCAACCAAGTAGTGGCTCTTTCTACTACGAAGTTGAATTTATTGCAATAGGCGAGGCCGTGAAGGAAGCAACTGGTTGAAGGGAATGCTTGGTGAGTTGGGTTATATGCAAGAGAAGGTAGAGATACTTTGTGACAATCAAGGAGCAATTCAATTGTCAAAGAACCAACAATACCACGAAAGAACCAAACATGTAGACATTAAACTCCATTTTGTGAGAGAGGTGATTGAAAGGAAGGAGGTAGCTATCTTGAAGGTCCATACTTCAGAGAATGCAGCAGACTTCTTAACTAAACCAGTCAACAATGCTAAGTTTTGTCACTGTTTAAAATTGCTGAATATGTCAGACTATGATGAAGATGAAATGGAGTAATGCTTAGCTATGATCTTTGATGAAGAGCTGATATTCAAAGGTGGAGAATTGATGACATTGAATACAGCTCATAACTGAAGGAAAGAGAGATTGAAGAAGCTGACGTGGACAAGAAGTGTATTAAGGTAGTTAACTAACTTTGTTAACTAACTTTGTTAATTTTGTTAGCAAAGTTAGTTAGCAATTAAGTTCTATAAATAGCTTCTTTGTCTTCAAGCTCAGGTTAGATTGTTTTACATCATTGAGAAGCCTCTTGTATTTCTGGAAATCAAGGTAGAGAGAGAGAGAGGGAAATGTTGTAAAGTTTCTCTTTGATTCATAATAGAGATCATTAGTTCATTGAGTGTTCTTGGTTTTATTTCTCAATTAGTTCATTAGATCTAACTTCTAGCAACTATAAGAATTGAATCTTTGCTGGATTTGTTCTTGAATCTTCATTGATTCACAACAAAATTGATCCAAAAGATTAAGATGCGCTCATTTATCTATTTGCTTGTTTAATAAATAACACAATCAAACCATTTGGTTAAAAAAAATGAAAATCTGAAGTTTAAATATTACCTTACATGAGGCAAGGATTCTTTTAGAATTGGAAATGCAATTATGATTGTGTATGATGATTATATGAGTACTACAAAACTGTATGATAAAAATAAGCCTATCTCAGTGTTCATCATCTCATTAAACAACTGTTACAAAGTAAAAATCTGAAGAATAAAAAAATACTTAAATTTCAAGAAAATTCTCAAAGAATGCAATTGATTAGCTCTCTATAGATGAATTAAATGAAGAAGGAAAAACCTTCATAGCACAAGAATTTTGAAGATTGCAAATGCATTCTTCTGACTATTAAAAAGCCCTTACAAGGTGACATCTATTATTTAACTGAAAATATTTGAATTGAAATATAAATTATATGATCTATCTAAATAAATTACCTATCGAAAAGCTTAAATCATTTTAAATTGATGGCTGCAAGTCGAAACCGATATAAGTTACAACAAACTTGCAGCTTAAGCCGCAGAAAGAGCGCAGCACAAGGATTTGTATGCATTAGCACAAAGTTTGAATTTCTCTTCAGCAATTTCCTGAAGAGACAGAAATAAGAGAATGACTTCTGCACTATCAAATTTTAAATTAAATAACGAAAAAAATCACCAAGTCGTCGTGAGCTTTGATGTCGTTATATGTCAAATTTTTAATATAATCTATCTAAACAAACAACTAAAAATGGTAACTATTAGCTTTGCAATCAGGAGAGAAACAGTTAGCCCAAACATTTACAACTTCTTAAATAATTAAATTTTTGGGAACAAACTTCTTAAATACATTGAACTCTATGTGCATACGCATGTGCTAATATTGAAATTTCTTTTTTTCAAACTCACCTGAGAAGATCCCTGATGCTTATCAGGATGCCATTTTAAAGCAGACAAGCGGAAACTGCAAAAACCAGGAGAAATTAAGATGACTTTGAGATGAAGAAATAAGAAGTGGATATATGATAGATTCTTGCCCGGTTCAATATTGTTTTCTTTTCTATTTTTAAAAACTAATTTTGTAAACAATCTATCTTTTTTACTTTCTTTTTATTTCCACTTCTTAGATGCACTTTAGGAATCTATTCCCATTTTCACAAGTTTTTGAAAACTAAAAAATTGACTAAGGTTTTAAAAATGTGCTTATAAGTAGATTACAGAAGAAAGGAATCAAGCTTATATAACGTTGTAAATGAGTCCTTCTCTTGTGATTTGCCTTGAACTAAAAGGTGAGCAAAATAAATACAAAACTTACGCTGTTTTGACTTCTTCAATCTTCAATGGGCCTGTTTGTGGTAGACCAAGAATAATTCTATCGGAACATGATCCTACATCATGAGTCTCCGCATCAGACTTGGAATCACTTGAATTATCCCATTCTGAAGCTCTTTTGTTCTTCCAGTTTGAATCCTCTCTCCACTCAAAACCAGATTTTGAAAATTGAGAGGACTCCTTCCCCGAACTAAAGGAGAAGTTTTATGGTCCCTATTGTTTTATTAATTTCCAACCTAAGTCCTTGATGCTAAAACCTGAGTTAAAATTTATTGAAACATTGGCATGCCTTATTTAATCACGGACATGGATTTCATGTTTTAGACAACAACAAAAATGTTATTCAACAATCAAACGAATCAAGTCATTTATTATTTAAATCTTAACTTAGGTTTTAACGGTAAGAACTGTTTTAAACTTTTTAAACACTTGAAGGACTAAAACTAAATTTGAAATAAAGCCTAAAGGTATGTTTTGGGGACCAAAACTACATTTTAACCAAGAATAGCTATAAAAGTCTTAAGATAATGAGCACAAATTGACTACAAATGAAATGTATCTCATTCCAAACCAAGCCTTATTTTACCTCAACATGTACAATTTTCTCATACTGGTCACTAAAATTCCCATTATCAACTCAGTGCCAATGGATAAAGAAAAATCGTTTCAACATCATAAATAACAAAAACTAGAGAAAACATATAATAACAGATTCAAAATCGTAACCAAGCATCGCCCATTGGTTCTATTCCCGATTCATAACTCGAAAGTTTCTCTGACTCTTTGCTAAGAAGGACTAAAACTCCAGAAATAAGAAATGCAAAAATAGGAATAACACTTAATATTATTAGAAATATCCAAAAAAAATATCATATTTGTAAAGTAGAAACATAAATGTACTCCTAACAATGTGAAAAATTAGTTGATTTAAAATTTTAAAAAAAAAGTTGTCATCTTTAGCAATTTATTTTTACATCTTCATAGTTGTCATCTCCTTCCTCCTTCATTTGAACAAAAGAAAAATAGAAAAAAAAAACACAAACCTCTCTTCCTCCCTCCATTGCCGCGGCAATACCTAGCTCCAAGAGGCGGGTTTTTCTCGTCCCTTCTCTATCTCACGTGATTTTTGGTGCGTTGAATAGATCGGGCTCAATTTATCTTTTGATCATACTCTTGAAGCATTCATCAAACCTTCAAGAGGCTTAAGGGTAAGATTCCTTGTTTTTCATTTTGGGTTTTTATTCCTTTTCATCTTTTATTGTGAGAATGAGTTGAAATCTTCAATTCCATGGAATGGAATTTGAAGATTTCAAATCAAAGAGAGGTCTAAGCTTGTTCTTGAGTATTCCTTGGCCTAGACATCAAATAAAATCACAAAACCCTAACCTATTTTCTTCCTCCCAAAACCGTGGCCACCATAGTGCAAATCACCTTGCATTTTCGATTTTGCTTTAAGATTGGGTAGCGAAATCATGTTCAAATGCCCTATTTTAGTTTACCCATATATAAATACCTACCTAAAAATACCCGAAATTCATCTCAAAGCCGAGATCCCCTTGAAATTCCTTGTTTGGGGCGAGAGCTACAATGAGGGATTTACCGGGTTTTTTTTTCGTTCTTTTTGTTTTACACGTCGTTTGTTGCTTGTTTGGTTAAATTAATATAATTAGGATATATTTAATTGTAGGTAGTACTTAATCGCTCGCTCGTCGCTAGCTTTGCGTTTCGAATTCAAGCTTATTGCAAAAAAGGTGAGGATAAATAGAATTTACGGTAAATTTAGGAACTAAGTTCTTGAACGATTTGTTTGGCTCGGAAGTTATGTTAAACTTGGAATTGAGTGATTTAAGCATGCTTTATATGAATGATTAGGACTTGGAAGTATAGAATCGATATTTGGGTATTTATGGATATTACATATTCTTTGAAGTTAAAGTATGGTTTTATTGGGTTATAGTGTGTTTATGCTTGAGATGTGGTTATCTTCTGTTCTTGGGTATTTATGTTTATCACAACATGGTTTATTTTTTTTAAGATGACACAAAAAGAAGAATGGTTAAACTATAGTTTTGGCCTCTAAAAATTTTGTTCCTATTCCTGATTTAGTCCCTTAACTTGTAAAAGTTTTATGGTCCCTAAAGTTTTATAATTTTCCAACCCAAGTCCTTGATGCTAAAACCTAAGTTAATATGTATTGAAACATCGGCATGCCTTATTTAATCACGGACATGGATTTCATGTTTTAGACAATAACATAAATGCTACTCAACAGTCAAACGAATCAAGTCACACTACAAAAAAGTAAGGTATTAGCGGCGAAAATTTACTGGTGAAATTTCGTTTCACCGCTAATAAGGGTATTGCCAACGAAAATAACATTTTCGCCGCTAATATTGTGGCGCCAAGTCCCGCCAACAGAATTACCAGCAAAATACTATATTTTGCTGGTAATTCATCCACCTATAGCGGTGAAATGTATATTTTCGCCGCTATAAATCTAAGAATAATTAGCGGCGATTTATTTGTTTTCGCCGCTATAAGACAATTTAAACTATAAAAGCACACGTGGACTTTTGTTAGCAGCGAAAACTCTATTTTGCCGCCATATCATATGTATACTAGGGAATAGAGTGGGTATTACCGGCGAAAATTTTCGCTGGTAATACCCTTTTAAAAAGAAAACCATTCTCCCTCATTTCCCATTCACAGTTCTGTCCATTTCAGTTTTCTTCACAGCCGCGCGCGACAAACAACCATTTTCTTCATTTTCTTCCGTTTTCGGTCAGTTTAAGTCCAATTTCTTCGATTCGTCTTCGTAGATTTCGTAAATGAATAGTTTTTTTATTGTTATAATGAGCTATTTTATTGTTTATTGTGAGATTTACATATAGATTCAAAGGTTAGGGTTTTTTTTTTTTTTTTTTTAAATTTGGGTGTTTTTGTTCTTTGGCTTAATCTTCAAAAGTTTGATGTATGTTATTGGATTTTAAATATTTTGATTGAACCTATGGATAAATACACTAGTTTATGTAGTGATTTTACACAAATTTATGCATAAGTATGAGGTGGGGGGGATCCGAAATTAGGAGGTATTTTTTAGTGTTTTATTCAATTTTCCACCTTGATTCATGTTAGAACTTTATCTAAAATATGTAATTATTCTAAAAAAAGTTCTAAAATAATTTAACATGATTGAGTTTGTAATTTTTCTATAATTGTTTTATATTATACTAACACAACAATTATGTTTTTGTCTTAGGGATATTGTCTTTGGATAAAAGTTGTTGTTTAAGAGATTTTAATCATACATGTCAAACATTGAAAGGTACTTATTTGTTTATTACACTTTTAGCTAATTTTTTTATAGTTTGTTTTTAAATTTAAAATATGTATTTTTATGACCTATGGCTATCCTGCAGCAAAGTTAGCCATAGTTAGGAATACACTTGTTTGCTTTTTAGTATATGATTTTCAAGTAGTAAAGTTTAGTCATAGTTATGATATATATGTTTATTTCTTTTCAATGTATGGTCTATGGTTATCCTGCAGTAAAGTTAGCCATAGTTTAATCAAATTTTTAAATGTTTTAAAGGATTGTAAGCTAAGTTAAGTAGCTTTACTTGATCAAGGTAGAACACACACTTTGAACCACACCTAATTCTAAATACATAATTAGTAAGGTTTGATATCTTAAATATATGTTGGTATATATTTGCACAGGTTCTAGATAAGAAAAGGGTTTGGATATACTACAATAGATAGAAGTTGGATTAGATTGAGTGATAGATTTTATTTGGAGTACATTGATGGGGTTAAATCTTTTCTAGAGGTAGCTAAGAGTGTTGTGAATGAGAATGGAGAAACACGTTGTCCTTGTAGGATTTGTTTAAACACACAGTTTGAGAGAATTGATAACATAGAGAGACATTTGATCCTTAATGAGATATCATCAACTTATGCTCGATGGGTATTTTATGGGGGAGGAAATAGATCTCTCGCGGTTCACAAGCCATACAATTCCATCTAACTAGGAAATGAATATAACACATGAAAATTTAGATGGGGGGAGAGAAGACGAAATGTTTGAGATATTGAATGAGTTGCAAGGTGGCACAATAAATGATAATGAGAATGGCCATTACATTGAAAATGTGGGAAGTTTAGAGAGTGATTTCACAAGGTTGATGAGTGAAGCAGGAAGAGAATTATACTCGGGTTGTACTCGTTTTTCTGCTCTAACTTTATTGGTAAAGCTGATGCACATCAAGTTGTTAAATGGTTGGAGTAACAAATCATTTAATATGCTACTTCAATTGTTGAAAGAAGCTTTACCAATGGATTCAATGTTACCAGATTCATATTACGATAGTAAGAAGACATTATGTAGCCTAGGTCTAAGTTACCAATCAATACATGCATGCAAATATGACTATGTTTTATTTAGGAAGGAGTATGTAGAATTTGATCATTGTCTATTTTGTGGGGAATCAAGATATAAAGTTAGTGATGGGAAGCGTAAAAAGGTTGCTCGGAAAGTCCTTCGCCATTTCCCTCTAAAGTCAAGGTTACAACATTTGTTTGTATCCATGCACACCGCCACTGATATGAGATGACATAAAGATAAGAGGGTGGAAACAGAAGGTGTTTTATGTCATCTGACTAACGCCCTAGGTTGGAAACATTTTGATGAACAATATCCTTCATTTGCATCTGACCCTAGAAACGTGCGTTTGACACTCGCAGCAGATGGGTTTAACCCTTACGAAAATATGAGTACCTCTTATAGTTGATGAATTGAAAAGGTTAGAAGCAGATATATGTCTTATTCTTTGCAAACTCGAGAGAATATTTCCACCAGCATTTTTCGATATCATGATTCATTTATCGGTGCATTTACCTTTTGAATCAAAAATAGTGGGGCCTGTGTCATACAGTTGGATGTATCCAATTGAAAGAAGTCTCAAAACATTTAAACAATATGTTAAAAACAAGGCACGAGCTGAGGGTTATATTGCAAAGGCATATATTATAAACGAATCTCTCACATTTTGTTCTCTGTATTTGAACGACATTGAGACAAGACATAATAGAAGTGGTCGTAATGAGGAAGGAATGGTAGTCTGTTGTACAGGTGGTGACATTTAAGTTTTCAAGTGAAATGCCTGACCTTTTGGGAAATATGTTCTATGCCAACTAACACGAGAAGAGATGGATAAAGTACATTGGTATATACTGAACAATTATGAAGAAGTGCGACAATTCAGACGGTATGTACATCATAATAAGGTCTTTTTAATTGTTGAATTAGGTTGCACAAAAATTTACATCATTACTAAAGTGTGTTTATTGATGAATTAGGTTGCACAAAAATTTGCTTCGCGCAGAAAGATCGACCATTAGTATATACAAAAGACAGGAAGCACAATTTCCATCTGGGTTTAGAACTCATGTAAGATAGTATATATTAATACGTCATTATATTTTAATTTTTTAGTTAATAAGAAATGTCCTGCCCTACTGTAGGCTCAGGAATTGTGTTCTCGAGGTCAAATAAGTGAGGACTTATATGCACTTGCATTAGGGCCAGATTTATGTGCACGTTCGTATTCTGGATGTTGTGTTAATGGGATGCGTTTCCACACTTTAGAACGAGCTAGTGGTTGTAGTACTCATAGTAGCGGGTTATCTGTGCCTGGTGAGCATGATACTGGTGCCATTAGCTTCTTTGGATCTCTAATTGATTTGATAGAATGTAACTACATTAAAGAGAACCGAATGATTGTATTCAAATGTGAATGGATAGACACTTCTCCAAATAGAGTTCATAATGACTATGGTTGTCTATCCATTAATACATCTCGTAAATGGTACAAGGATGAACCTTTTATTCTTGCTGAACAAGCTGAACAAGTTTTGTACTTAGAAGATCTCAAATATGGGAGAGATTAGAGAGTAGTGCAACCATTGCAACATAAAAAAGTGTGGGATATTTATGAAGTAGAAAGATACTGATGATGAGAATGACGTAAGTCTTCACGTTATACCACATGAAATTGAAGTGGTGGATACTTTGGATATTGAGACAATCGATAGATCATTGAACCGGACATTATAAATGATGATGTTATGGAAAAAGCAGTTAGTAATATTAATGAGGTGGAAGATGATGTGGTGGACAATGACGAGATCCGTGAAGATGAAATAGGTGATGAGTTCCACGATGATGAATTGGAAGACTCTAATGAATTAGTTTCTTCTGAAAGTGATGATAGCGACTAATATATTGATCGGTAATTAGTTTCTTTTATAAAGTTTAATCTCATTTCATAATATTCTAATAAACGAGGAAATCCATTGTATACGCAGGTCGACAGGTCCCGGTCCAAGGGATAATGATGATGATGATGACGACTTCAGCTCGGCACTTACTCCTACTCTTGGTGCATCAGGTACGCTATTTTAGCCATTTTCATTTTTTTTAAACTAATACTGTCATGTTTTAGTTATAATTATATTTGCAACACAGGTTCACAGTTTGTACGACGAAAGGGACCCACGACTGGTGCAGCCACCGAAAAAGTAGTGCACGCTAGTAGAGACAGATTACCGATCACCGTTTAGGAAGGAATGATGATTCCCATAGGTGATAACTTGGTCGAATTTGTCAACAGTATCGAGGTTTTCATGTGACACCACATACCAACTACATTCAAAAACTGGAAGTCTGTGCCAGATGAGACTCGAGAAGCCATTGTACATAGGCTGCATGTAAGTAACAAATAATGTGTTCAGTTTAATTACTAACCTTTCATACATATTATCATAATTTTATCTTTTGTATTTCATACGAACAATATACTTTTGATATGAGTAATCCAGTGGTTGCCAACTTTGTGATAAAGAAGATTAAAAAGTTGTATAATGTAACGACTCGCTTTCCGTTAAATTCTTTAAATTCAAATGCACAGCGGAAGACTCGATTTTTAAAGAAAAACGGCGTGGGTTCGTTTAAAAATCGAATAACCAAAACCTGTTTACAACCCAAATTTCCAGAAAAAGCGATAAATCGGGAATTTCGCATTCCAAAAGACATTTAGACCATAAAACATAGACATATTTTACACAAATACCCTTTCGGGCTAAAAAAAACACAAGTATGTAAAGATGGAATAATTTACAAGCATTTCAATGAATGCTAAACCAAAATGAGTTCTTAGTATTGTCCATACACCATCTCGATCAGTCACGCGGCTCCACCTCCTCTACCACGCTTCTTAACTCGAGGTTTACCTGAAAATTGTAAGTGTAGCACCATTAGCATAACATGCTAGTGAGAGTAAAACGAAAGCAAGAAATCCTATGAACAATATCTCATTACCGAAATCGTGTCCAAAGGCCTATAATGCTCACAACTACCCACATCCACACTTCTAATTTCCATACAATCAATCGATAGTAGAATACCACCCGTACACGTCATTCAAAACCAAGAGATAGAAATAAAGACTTAAAGTAAAAGTACCGGAGTATATGTAATTGTAACATTAGCATTCATTATTACCAAACCAGTTTCATCGTATTGGGTATACCATATGGATAAATATCACATACTAAGCCCGTACGGTATTACCATATCACAACCATCGTACCGGGTATACCATATGGATAAATATCGCATACTAAGCCCGTACGGTATTACCATAGCACAACCATCGTACCGGGTATACCATATGGATAAATATCGCATACTAAGCCCGTACGGTATTACCATATCACAACCATCGTACCGGGTATACCATATGGATAAATATCGCATACTAAGCCCGTACGGTATTACCATATCACAATCATCGGATATCAGGACTTTCACCATTTCAGATATCAGGACTTTCACCATTTCAGGTATCAGGACTTTCACCATTTCGGATATCAGGACTTTCACCATTTCGCAACATGATACGTATGGATCCGAATCACATACTATCATGAGCCACTTTACAAACAGTTAAGCTTCCTAAAAGTTAGTTAATCTCAAAGAATCCTACTAAGTTATTACGAAGCCTAACTATCTAGATTACATGAGTTATCACTCAAGTGTATCTTTTGAGCTACTTTAACTTTCAAACCACTCAAGTAACTTTCAAATCCATCAAAGTAACTTCCAAATCCATCAAAGTAACTTCCAAACATTTCCTTTGCTTTACTTTAGTCAAAACTACCTAAAGTAAATTCAATACCCAACTTTGTCTCAGAATCTTTATAACCTTTCATACTTTTGAGAATAACATCTACGCTACTTTGATCTAAACTTCTCAAAGTACCTTAAACTTTCACTTTCATCTAAACTCTTCAAATCTCAATACCATACTTCCAAACCACTCCGATGTTCCCTATTCATCGAACTCATTATAACTCCAAACTTTCTCCACACACACTTCTGAATTAAAGTCTCCAACCAAACTATAATCCTAAGAAGTTATCTCCCTCTTTACATCGATAGACAATTACATAATGAAACTAAATTCATAAAGCCACTAACTTTCACATTAAACTCACCTTAGCTTGAAGACAAGCTCCGAATAATCTGAGGTTGTAAAATCACGATCAATTCACAATCCTACAAACGAATTACACTTAAACAACATTAAATTAACGAAACGAGCAACGGTCGACACGAAGCGGTAAAACAAGTCAAAACAGCCCGGTAATGGGTAAATAAGGCCCACGGCCAGGAGGGGAAAAAGGGGGGAGGAAGAGTTTCTGAGTTTTGGGCGTTTTAGGAGCATTCCGGGTTCGTGTTAAGCACTTTTTAGATAGTTTCGATCAATGGGTAAGCTTAAATTACGGTTTAGGGCTAGAATCAACCACACCAATTCAAAGGAAAACAAAAATGAAGTATTTTCCACCATGACCAAAACGACAAGGGAGAGGAGGGAATTTCGGATTCTTCATTTGGCTCGGTTTAAAGTCCAAGGAAAGTTGAGGAAAAATGGTTCCCAAAGGTTTCCCAACAACATTTAGTAACAATTTTGAGAAGAAAGTGGAGCTTTGTTAAAGAAATCACAAGTTTGACTCAATTTCCATGAAGAAAAGTGTTGAGATTCGAAATCTAGGGCTTACCTTAGAGAGGTGGAATCGTCCCAAGAGTGAAATGGGTAGAAAGGTCTCGGCGAGAGCTTTCCAACGCATCCGAAATCACGCAAAACGGTCGAGAAACGAAGCCGGGGCGACCATTTCTTTCTCTTCTCTTTTCCTCCTCTTCTTCCTCGGGTTTGGACAGAAATTGCTGAATGTGTTTTGATTTTCTTATCAATTTAAGACATGAGGAAGGAGATGAATAGTATTAATGATGCCCAAATGACTCAAATACCCTCTCTTGAGTTTTCTCTCTACTTAAAGGAACCCGTCCTTGCTCGTAAATAAATCTAAAGGTGATTAATAATTATTAATTGGCCCGTTAATAATTATTAATGTCACCAAAACATATTTAAAGTACTAAAACGATTAAAAACAAAATCGGACGAAAATAGCTACTAAAATCGAAGTTACTGAATTAAAACTAAACTTTAAAAGCTTTAATAAATAAAAAAAAAATTTACCTCTAAAAGTAACGGGACGTTACATATAATTATTTTCGCTCTTCTTTGAGTAAGCATTACAAAGCAGTCAAGAGTGAAAAAGGCATAGATGTAGCTTATGCAACAAAACATCATCATGAGCCAAGTATGACTGAATGGCATCACTTGTGTGATCAGTGGGAGACACCACAATTCCAGGTATAACATATAGATATATAAAAGTACAACTTTGAGTGTATATATGGTTTTTTCATTGTGATTTATTTTGTAATTCAAATATATTTTGTGTTCAATTCTTTTTTTGAAGCTTTCAACTACCAACTTTGAAAATAGATCGAAAATGAAGTATAATCACAAGTCTTGGATCAAAGCCATTTCCTTGTAAGCATGCAGAAATGGTAAGAAAAAGTGTTTAGTTTTACGTAAAGTTCTATTTCTTATAACGATACATTGTTAATTAAACACTTGTACAATCATATCATTTCTTATTTATTCAGAAAAAACTCCAAAAAGATGGTGAACCCGAAATGACTGGGATTGATGTTTTCTGAGCTACTCATGCAGATGATAAAGATAAATGGATCAATGATGAAGCTAAAAAGGATTATGTGAGTATTACACGTTTATGTATATTTATTACAAATAAGTTTCTTATATAGTAAATGAAGTACTTTTTAACCTGAATCTGTATTTCATCTTCATGAAGACAAATATGGTAGCATTGTTGAATCGACCTACTCAAGTGGATGGTGTTGACCAACTCACCCCAAAAGAAGTGATGGTGTCAGTTCGTGGTTATCGATCGGGCTATGTTAAGGGTGTCGGAGAAGTAAAAACATCAAAGACATCCTCATTTTCCTCTTCCTGTCGATCTAGAGATAGTACATAGATGGAAGAGATGAGACAGTTGATGGAGGCTCAAAAGGAAGCACTAGACGCAGGTGCTATACGAGAACGAGAGATGCAAGCTAAGTATGATACTGACATGCAACGAAGGGATGAAAACATGGTTGAATTACGCTCCATGTTGCTTACTCAACAAAATCAGATAGATAGGCTTCTACATGTTAGGGATGTACCTAGCCAGCCCTCTGTATCTTAACGACATAGGCATCAGATCGAAGATAACCCGAACAATGGGACAGTGCTGAACTCAATATTATGTCATTTATGTTTTGACAATGTTTATAATGTTAAGTTTGTGAGAATGAATGCATTTGATTGTCAAATTCCTGATTGTAATTGTTGACAGGGAGGGAAATATGATATTTTGATGTAACTTTTTTTTCCATAACAGAATTACTAGTGAATTCTAAATAATTCGCTGCCAATATGACACTTATGGCAGCGAATTATTTATAAAAAATCGCCGCCATAACCATTACCAACGAAATATAAATGTTTCGCTGGCAATACTTATAGCAGCGATATACTAAAAATCACCGCTAATTGTAAGAATTACCAGCGAAAAAAATTCGCCGCCAATACTTTATGCTGGCAGTGTTATGCATGCGAATTTTTTTCGCGGGCAAAAACTTTTGGTTGCGATAAAATGGGTATTAGCGGCAATTTTTTTACCTGGTAATACCCTTTATATCTTGTAGTGTCATTTATTAGTTAAATCTTAACTTAGGTTTTAACGATAAGAACTGTTTAAAACTTTTTAAAAACTTGAAGGACTAAAACTAAATTTGAAATAAAGCTTGGAGGCTTATTTTGGGGGACCAAAACTACATTTTAACCCAGAAAAGCTATAAAAGTCTTAAGATAATGAGCACCAATTAACTACAAAAGAAATGTATCTCATTACAAATCAAGCCTTATTTCCCCCAACATGTACAAATTTCTCATACTGGTCACTAAATTCAATTTCCCATGGATAAAGAAAAACCATTTCAACATAAAAAACAACAATAACTAGAGCAAACATATAATAACACATTCAAAATCGTAACCAAGCATCGCCATTGGTTCTATTTCCGATTCATAACTTGAAAGTTTCTCTGGCTCTTTGCTAAGAGGGGCTAAAACTCGAGATATTAGAAATGTCAAAATAGGAATAACACTTGATATTATTAGAAATACCCAGAAAATTTCATATTCGTAAAGCAGAAACATAAACGTACTCCTAGATTTTTTGATTTAAAATTTGAAAAAAAAACATAAACATAAATTAATATTATTATATAGCGCGCCTTAAAAAAAAAGCCCTCCCTTTTTTTGCGCCTCTCGCTTAAGCCCCCAGGGGACCTCATCCCTTTTTTGCGCCTCGCGCCTTTTAAAACACTGGTTTAAATGTTAAAAAAATTTAAATGTTCGTTTTCAATTTTTCTTAATATGAAATATCACTTTGACATTGGTTTTGGAAGCCCGACCAACCTGTACATACCCCTACCTTCTACAAATATCACTCCAAGGTAGGTAGAGTAAAGATTTGGCAAAATAATCTATTTTTTCTTCATATTTTCAATTAAGGGGCTCAAAGGCAACTGAATAATGAAATATCTAGTATTAAAGGACATCATTATTTGTAATTCAAAGCCTTTAAGAGAACTCAAAGCTCTACACATCATTTTGGACACAACATGATATATCAATTATTTTTCTGTACCAGTGTTTTTTAAACCACGAAGAGCAATTTACTTTTAGAGCTTACATGTGGAGCACACAAAAAAAGTGTTTTTTTTTTGCATAGTATAAAAATTTTACATATGAAAATTATAGTTTTTTTTTTATATGAAAAAGATGGCTCAAAAGCCCATTTCATTGATATAATGAAAGAAGATATAGTAAAATGAAAGGGAAAAAAAACTTGAAAGCCCCCACGAAACAACGGAAAGCCAAACCTTATACCCTGTATACTTTAGATGGAAGAGATGACTGCCACCTAACTATACAAGTACGTTTGTCGACTAATTAAAATCAAGCCTCATGGGTAAATAAAAAAAGGGTTTATTCGTTGACACAAAAAAAAAAGCATTTACATGTGCCAACTCTCAAACATAATGCATGATCTTTGCTCATCTATAAAGATTCTTTAATTTCTTTCCAACTATATCCCCACACGACCGCACAAAAACTGGAAAGCCATAGACATTTTCCCCTCTCATTAAAAGGTGGACTAAAAAATATATCCTCCAAGCTTTGGAAAGAAAGACACCAAAGATTTGGAAAAACCTTTGCTAGATAAGCCTCGAGAAATTGACGTCCATAAAATGTGGTTATGGTCTTTAGAGTCTTGATTAAATGTGGTCTAAGAAAATAAGAGGAAGATCGCTGGAGAAACTCAATGGTGTTAATTCCGCCAACTCCAAGTACCACAAACTATATAAAGAACCTGACTTTCTTTGAGATCTTGAACTTTGACTTTCTTCAGAAAAATTATAGAATAATGGAGAATAGGATAATGAAAAATCAAATACACGAACCTTTGTTTCCAAGATATTGTTTCACATTAAAGGAGAATAGCAATCAACCTATGCACAGATATATGTGTGTGTGTGTGTGAGAGAGAGAGAGAGAGGCTACCTGAGAGGAAGCTGCACAGTTGTATTGGAGGTCCTTTAGAGCCTTCTTTGCATCAACACGCTTTTTACGGTTTACATATCTAATGTGATTCTGGTATTACCATTTCTATTATTAAAAGCTTTAAAAGAAACAATAAATGAAGACAAGTCAAAATTGAAAATGAGGGAAAGAGATGAACAATAGACCCAAGAGTTTAAGTTGATAGGCTAAGGAAAATCTTTTAACGTATCCCCAACACTCCACCTCACATGGTGACTTGTTTTTAAGAAAAACCTAACATGTGAATAAACAATACGAAATGGGAGCAAATGACACAACAAATGTTTGAACCCAAGACCTCCGGCTTCGATCCCATGTTAAATCACCAATAGACCCAAAAGCCTAAGTTGATGGGCTAAGGCAAATTTAATCTTTTAAGGTATTCCCAACAACCCCTTTTCAATTCGTGCCGATGGGAAAGTGTTTTTTGTCATTTCTTTCGGCTATCGATTGCCTTTTAGCTACCCAACAATTTTTCATTTTCTTCTGTCTCTAATTTATAGGTTTGTTCTTACTCAGTTAAAAAAATAACTTTTATTATCGTATTTTTTATAGGAAACGGAAAATTTCATTAAACAAAAGAGAGTACAAAAAGGGTTATAAGAAATCAACCCACACCAGCCGGATTACTAAAATTATTCTAGTCAACATTAATAAAAAAGACATCATAATTACAAAAAAGTTTAGAGAAAGAGGCTAGGAGAGAAACTTTATAGTGAAGTATCTCCCAAATTTCGTGAATCGTTTTTTGGTTGCCATTAAAAATCAGATGATTTCTTTCCAATCAAACTTCCCACGGAATTAATTTTTCCACCAAATCCCAAATCAACTTAGCTTATCTTTAAAACGGTGCCCAGTGAAGAGAGAACTCAGATTAATATTTGATTTACTATTAAAACACCAAGTAATCTGAAAATTTTAAACAGATTATCCCATAGCAGACTCGTAAATTTGCAGTGAAAGAAAATATGATCTTGGCTCTTGGAAGAACAATGACAAAAACAGCAGATATTGGGAGAGAAAAGCTCGGATTATGTCTCTGAATTACATCCGTCGTATTTAGTCCCCCAGTAGCCATGTTCCAAACAAAACAATTGATTTTCTTTGGGCAACCTGTTGGAAGGGAATTTTAGTAGTGGAGGATATATTTTAAAGTGGGAGAGATTTTAGAGAAGTGGGCTACTTGATTAATTACTTAATTTTTTTTGCTTGATACAAAACACTAAGACAACACTCCTATTTGTACTAGTGGCACCTTCTCAATCAATGGCTAGGATAATGTCACTACAATTCTAATCTAATGGCTATTAATGACTATCTAGAATATTCTTCATAATTACAAACCTACCACATTATTCTAGATATTTCTATAAGCTACCTTATATATAGACTAAGCTTCTAGAGAGTTCTTCTCTAGAACATGCTTCTACTTTTCCAAACCATCTCTCTAGAAAGTTCTTGACATCTCCATACTTTTCTAGAATTTGGGCTTAGACAATTAAGGCCCAAAACCTTTCTGAGCCCAAATCAAGTTTATATTTCAACACCCCCTTTAAACTTGATTTGACACTCCAATCAAACTTCTTATCTTCACAAAAATTTTATACTTGAAAGGCTTGGTGAATATATCAACTGATTCATCTTGAGTCTCCACATATTCAAGTTCCGCATCATTTTTCACAATGCATTCTCGAATGTAATGATAACACGTGTCGACGTGCTTGCTTCGATTATGGAAGACAGGATTCTTGGCCAAGGCTATTGCCGACTTATTGTCCACATAAATCTTGGTTGCCTTTTTTTGTGAAAAGTCGAACTGCTTTACTAAATTTTGAAGCCAAATTGCCTTGTGCCCTTTGGAAGTGAAACTACCTCCCATGTGTCATTCTTTTTTATCGCATTTATCTCTTCGTCCATGGCTTTCTTCAAATTCTTGTTCTTCACAGCTTCTTGGAAGTTCATGGGTTCACAATCAGCAAAGAGGCAAAATAGACTGAGATTATCTAGATTTTCAGTTACCTCATAAAGTTCTTCCATGCTTCTATAACGCGGAACTCTATCACTTGAGTTTTCATCTTCGTTAGAACTCGTAGTAGGTAAAGCTGATGGAGTTGTAAGCTCCTCTATTCCTTGTTCCATATCATCTTCTTCAAAGTCTTGAAGTTTGTAGTCTTCATCACGTGTTCTCCAATCACATTCTCCTTCTTCATTAAATATAGCATCTCGACTAATGATTGTTTTCCCAGTGTTCGGATTGTATAGCTTGTAACCTTTAGAGTTTGCGTCATAACTGATAAATATGTTTTTCTTGCTATAGTCATCTAGCTTTCTTCTTTGCTCATCTGAAATATGTGTATAAGCTATACTTCCAAAAACTCTCAGATGGGAAATGTCAGGTTTTCTTCCACTCCATGCTTCTTGTGGTGTTTTTCCCCATACACTTCTAGACGGAGATCAGTTGGAGAGATAGACTGCACATGCAACTGCTTCTGCCCAAAACTCCTTTGGTAGTCTTTTGCTTTTAAGCATGCTCCTTGCCATGTTAAGGATTGTTCTATTCTTCCTTTCTGCAACTCCATTTTATTAGGGGAGATCTTGGAACAGTCATTGGTTGACGTATCCCATGGGCCTCACAGTATTCTTGAAATGCTTTTGAGGTGAATTCTCCTCCTCGATCAGACCTCATGGCTTTGATCACTAAGCCACTCTTCTTTTTTACTGCAGCTTTAAATTTCTTGAAGTCTTCAAAAACTTTTGATTTTTGCTTCAAGAAATATACCCATGTCTTCCTTGAGAAATCATCTATGAAGAGAAGGAAATAATTACTTTTACCGAGTGAGCTTGTATTAATTGGACCACACACATCTGTGTGAATAAGTTCTAACGGCTTTTGAGCTCTTGAGTTTGACTCATTTGGAAAACTCTTCTTGAATTGATTCCCAAGTAGACATCCTTCACATACTTGGTTGGGATGACGAATGCAAGGTAGTCCTTTCACCATCTCTTTCTTGGACAACAGCTCTAGATCTCCAAAGTTTAGATGCCCAAATTGAAGATGCCAAAGCCATGATGAATCTTTATAGCACGCCTTCAGACATTTGGTAACATCATTTTTAATATTGAGAATGAACATTCTATTTCTTAACATCGGCACCTTGGCGATTAACTTACCGCCTCTATCTCTTATAGAAAGGCTTCGATATCTCAAGTAAATATCATAACCTTTCTCTAAGAGTTGGCCCAGGCTCAAGATATTGCTCTTTATATTCGGCACATAATAGACATTTGAGATGAATGTGTGTTCTCCATTCTTTAAACGGATGAGGACATTACCTATTCCTTTCACCACCACCTTGGATTCGTCTCCAAAAGACACGTTACCGCTTACAGATTCATCAAGCTCTACCAACAGATTTCTTCTTCCACACATATGATTACTTCCACCAGTGTCTAGATACCATATGTTATTTTCTCCTTCATTATCTTTGTAAGCCAGTAACAAGATTGCATTTTCTTGACTTTTTGCTTCAACGTAGTTGGCCTTCTCTTCAACTCTATTGTTGCTAGGAGCTCTACATTCTGAAGCATAATGACCAAATTTTTCACAATTATCACATTTCACATGTGATTTATCGTACCTTGATTTTTGATTTCCTCTTCCACGACATCCTGAAGAGCTTTCTCCTCTTTAGAAGTTGTTGTCACTGTTAGGCTTCCAACCACGCCCACGTCCGTAGCCACAACCTCGTACTTGTACATGATTACAATCTTGTCTTTGTTGGCTTCTATCAATATGACCTCTTTCTTCCTTAGTTGAATCTACGTCTTGAGTAGTTGTTCCACAATCCCTTCTTTATTCTTTTTCTTTTCTTCATAAGCTTGCAATGATCCCATTGCTCCATTTTCATGTCTTCTAAGTCTTTTGTTTCTTCGATGACAATGACAATATGTTCGAATTTAGGATCTAACGATCAAAGAATTTTCTCCACTCTTTAATTGGTTGGTGACCGCTAAGAATCTTGAAGAGTAATCAGAGATGGCTTCTCCTTCTTTCATATGCAAAGTTTCAAACTCAGCTCTTAAAGTTTTAAGACGTACCTTCTTGACTAGATCAACTCTCTTGTATGAGATTTGAAGCTTATCCCATGCTTCCTTAGCCGACTTTGCTTTTGAAACTCTCTCAAAAGCATCATCATCTAATCCTTGAAAGATTAGATAGAGAGCCTTCTTGTCTCTCTTTCTTGAGTTTCTCAAACTATCTCTTTGAGCTTGAGTAAGATTATCTTCATTTTCCGGCTCGATGTGGCCTTTTTCTACTATCTCTCACACGTCTTGAGCACCTAGGAGAGTCTTCATCTTGATGCACCGATTGTCATAGTTACTCTTGTTGAGTTGTGGAACTTGGAAGGAACTCATGCTATTATTTTCCATCTCTCTATGAAGGATCTTTAAGCTCTGATACCACTTTGTTGGAAGGGAATTTTAGTAGTGGATGATATATTTGAAAGTGGGAGAGATTTAAGAGAAGTGAGCTACTTGATTAATCACTTGATTTTTTTGCTTGATACAAAACACTAAGACAACACTCCTATTTATACTAGTGGCACCTCTTCAATCAATGGCTAGAATTGTGCCACTACAAAATATAGATTCTTCGATGATATTATCTTCTGAGTACCATCTGTAAATTTAAGTTTTGATATAGCACACAAATGGTGTAAAGTTGTATGCTAATGGTATGCTTCATAAGTTATTAAATAACCATATTTTTATTGAATACTTTATAATAAATTTTTATCTACTGTAAATCATATTATATAATTATACAAAGTTAGAAATTAAAAAACGGTTAAACTTTTAGTATGTAAATTATAACTAATTTAGAATTCATTTCTTTATCACTGATTTCAAAAGACACCTTAGGATGATATTGTAAAATAAGTTATATTATTAATTCAAATTTTAATTTTACGAAAAAAAATTAATAAAAACTTTAACTCACCAATCAAGTGTTTTAAGCATATGAGAGAAGTATTTTAAGCGAACTACTTGTTTATAAATATTTTTGGAAGAATCACCAATCAAGTGTTTTCTCCAAAAACACATTTTAGTATACTCGTGTTTTTAGATGAAACACTTAATTAATATTTATTCTAAAACATTTCACTCAAAATATTTTTAAGAGAAGTTGTACCAAAAGTTCCCTATATGACCCCATGATGATTCCATCTTCGATATGTAGACTTGTAGTGAACAAATTTAATATTTAGGAGCAAACTCCACTATTTGATTCCTTAATTTTATTAGCCTTTTTTCTAAGATGAACACAAACAAATCTCAGTGTCACTCGAAGTTTTCCAACCATTGTTAAGCCAACCATTGGTCTAGTGCTTCTTTGTAAATATGAATGATGAGTGCTTTTGACATAGTCTTTGAGATGAACATAATTATGTTAGGGAATTGACAGGTTCGCGACGCCTAAAATTCACCCAAGAACGATAATGCGGAATAATAATAAAATAAAAGGGAAGAAATTCGACATCGAAATTTATATTGGTTCACCTCAATTGTTGGGCTACGTCCAGTTGCTACCGCTGCAGATTTTATTATGATGAATTAGAGTTATAATAAAAATATCCAATACAATATTTCACACAACTCTCACAAGCCCTCACTGTTTTCTCACACTCGGTTGAACCACAAATCACCGTCGTCTTGACCCCTCAGCTTCTGCTCTTGTTCTCGGTTTTGGCGCACACACAGAAAACACACCGCCTCACTATTCGAAAAAGCAAGTTGCCCTATTTTTTCACAATCACGTTTTACGATGCAAGTTAATCACAAAACCAAATTTTGACCTTCAGCCCACGTGAAGTGTACATACAAATTCAAAAAATACAAATGACTTTATATATTGGTGGGCTTTAGAAAACAATTTCTTAATTGTTTAATTGTCTTCACAATATAACAAATAATTCTTATTTTTAGATGAGCACAGACCTTAACAAAAAAGGGAAAACAACAACTCATTAAAAAAAAAAAAAAAGAACTTTATCTATTGCCTTTAGCTCTAGCAACCACAAATTATATTAAGGGTGTGTTTAGAAATGCTTTTGGCTTATTTTTAAATGAGCAAAAACACTTTTTATATACAATATGTATGTTCACTATATCTTATAAGTATTTTTTGTAAAAGTCAACACCTCAAAGTGCTTTTTGAAAAAGTAAGTATTAGATACTTTTTAAAATGATTTTTATTTTAAAAATTCATCCCAGGTCACCGGTACTGCTTTCTCAGGTCCCTATATATTTTTGTACTACTTGGGTGTACAGAAAAGATAGATCTGTTAGGCCCTGTTTGGTATGCAATCTGAAAAGCAGAATTTGAATTTAGTGGATTCTAATGAATTCAGAGTTGTATTCTGTGAATTTGTTGGTTCTGAAATTGTGTTTGGTAACAGATTCAGAATTTATAATTGAGATTCAGAAATTTGAAATATGTATTTGGTTGGTTACTCAAAAAATTTAAAATAAGATTGTGAATCAGAACAGTGTGAAAATAATACTTCCAACCTTAAATCATTCATTTTTAAGTTTGAAAAACCTAATAATTCATAACTTGTAAATTGAAAACATCTTTATTCGCATCAACTATAACTATTCTCATTCTTAGGATAAATTTTTCTTTAAAAAAAAATTATAATAAAGTTAATAGAAGCATTGCAAGTCTATCAAATAAACTCTTTAGATTAAAACAACTCAGTTTTTTCCAAAATGAGAATTATACAAGACACAATGAGATCCATTCTAAAACTCATAAGAACCCAGTGCAACCAAAGAGAGAATTTCTCAATAAAAGAGAATCTGAAAAAATATTTTCACACTGAATGGAGAGACCATTTGGGCATTGAAAACCTCCAATAGCGTTATTCAAATAGTACTACATACATTAGTACAATAAGCAGATGAAAAATGTGAGCAACAACCTCCAAAACATATATATATATATATATAAATTATTTTATTTTTTATATTTAAATTAATCTTATATGTAATTATAAAAACAAAATATAAATAAAAAATAGGATATATTGAAAAAATAAATTAACTTTTTTTCCATCACTTTAGAATTAAGTTTA
This sequence comes from Gynostemma pentaphyllum, assembly GCA_028015215.1. Taxonomy (NCBI): domain Eukaryota; kingdom Viridiplantae; phylum Streptophyta; class Magnoliopsida; order Cucurbitales; family Cucurbitaceae; genus Gynostemma; species Gynostemma pentaphyllum. The sequence goes on along the minus strand of CM051355.1, from coordinate 66,434,045 downwards.
AGTTTGAAAAGTTAAAAATCAGCTTAAAAACATGTAATTAAAAATTTAATTAAATAAATAAAATCTAGAACGGGCTGGGTCAACCTCAAAAAACGGGCCCAACCCGACCCAAACCCCGAAAATGGGCCCGACTCGTATTTTTATCTCATGTGTTCAAACCTGTGAATTAAATTGTGTGGGTGAAGTCAATCTGTGTTTTTCAGTTTTTGAGTTGGATATTTTGGATTCTTGTTTTAGTTGAATTCATTTTTTAGCCTAAAAAAGAAATTGAATCCAAATTGGTTTTTTCTGGATTGTAAACCAAACACAAAACAAAGCAGATTCCTTTTATTCATTCAATCCAGATTCATAAAACTGAATATGGATTGCAAACCAAACAGGCTCTTAGCCTCCTCCAACAACTCTTTTTTTAAATGTCGATCCTACAAAACCTCCTACGATACATCAAAGCACTATTTGTAGAAAAGTGAAGTGACTATGCATATTAGACTCTCTTCCTCTTGAAAACTTTCCGCTAGACCCCTAATAAACTCAAAATTTCAAACCAAAGACCCCTTGTAAACTCACCCAAAATCGTGAGCCATTTGGTGATATTTCTTCTTGGAATTTTGTGGTTTTCTTTCAAAATAGTTATGTAAAAAAAAATGCATTAATTATAATAAGTAGGGACCATTTACAATCTATCATGTGCGGAAACAAAGATACCTTGGATCACATGGATCCAAGGAATGTGGCAGATATATCGTGCCAAATTTTTGTACTACAATTTGGACAATGTGGCAGATAAAAGGAACAACTCAACGGCCACGAGACAATGCCATATTTTTTTTTTATCAATTATTATCTCACTCACTCAAAGATACAAAATAAAAAAATTTATTAAATAATTAAGAAGTAATAGGAGTGTCATATATATTTTATTAACTGTTATAGGTGAATTTTCATAAGAATAAAACAATCACGTGTCAAGTATACAAAAAGACGTGTCAAATAATAGAACTCTTTTGGAATGCGTTTAACCTTAGTATTTGAATGTGCCACGCACGACGGACCCAACCTCCACCACTAGTTAGGAATGAGCGTACTGAGACGTTTTAATTAGTTATTTCTTATTAAATTGTGAAATATGTGTTTATTCAACTAAAAATAATAATAATACAATTGTGACCCTGGCGTCGCAAATATGGACACAAATCAGACCTCAGGGTCGCAAAATAACATAGGGAAAGTAAAAAATATCTTATCATTTTGGTGGGTGTTTACTCAAGGGTGACGTGGGGGTCGCAAATTGTTAGATATTTGTGACCCCCACGTCACCATTTTAAGCGAGCTTTTCAAATTCCCACGAAAATATTGGTGGTGATTTTAATATTTAAGACACCTGGGTCGCAAATTTCATATTTTATTTTAATGGGATTAAAATATTTGCGACCTCAAAGTCACAATACTGTAGCACACGAGATGTTTCGTATTTACGTAATAATTATATAATTGTGACCCCAGAGTCGCAAAATGCTTAATTACGACCCCAGCGCGCAATATTGAGCACGCGCGACTTTTCATTTTTTTCATAATAATTACAAAATTGCGACCCTTAAAATAAAAGGAACAGAACGGATCCCTCCCCCGTTTTGTTTTCTCTCTTCTTTCTTTTCCTTTCTCTCTTCTTTCTCTTTCCTCCTCCCCGTTTTCTGTTTTCCCTTTCCCTTTTTTTATTTGCTTTTCCCGTATTTCTTATGTCCTCGTGCGCGGAATTCCCGAGACTTCATTCCATCGACAGAAGAGGTAAGTTATCTAAACTTTTCCTTTTTCAAATTTATTACATTTGCATTCGTTGAATAGGCTCGGTTAGGATTAGTTAGGCTCGAGGTTAGTTTTAGTTTATGTAATTAGGTTAGTTAATTAGTTTAATTAGATTAATTTTAATTAAAGTAGTTAAATTAGATTAAATTGAAATGAATTTGTTATATTTTAATTAGAATAATTTAAATTAATTTAGTATAATTAGATTAATTTTAATTAATTTACTTATAGTTTAATTAGATTAATTTTAATTAATTTACTTATAGTTAAAATTAATCTAAATTAATTTAGTTTAATTAGATTAATTTAGTTTAAGGGCTCTTGCGAAAATAGCAAAAATATGTCCAATATTTATAAAAATAGCAGTAAAAAAACATATTTGTAAAAATAGCAGAAAAATTAAATTCGAAACTAAAATATTACAAAATTGCCACTATTAATCAATGATTAGTAATCACTAATTTACTGATATCCTGATATTTTGTGCAGGAATCATTAATTACCTGATAGTAATCACTGATTATTTTATAAGTTATCACTGATATCTCTGATCAAATTGAATGAAGGTTTTTAAAAATCTGTTATATTTGCAAATACTTTTTAAAAATGCTATATTTATAAATATTGCTAAAAATTCTGCTACCCAATGAAATTTCCCTTTAGTTTAATTAGATTAATTTAAATTAATTTAGTTTAATTAGATTAATTTACTTATAGTTAAAATTAATCTAAAATATTTTAGTTTAATTAGAGTAATTTGGTTTAATTAGATTAATTTAAATTAATTTTCTTATAGTTTAATTAGATTAATATTAATTAATTTACTTACACTTATAATTAATCTAAATTAATTTAGTTTAACTAGAGGATTTAAATTAATTAGTTGATTATTTTATTTTAATTATGTTTTAGTTTAACAATTGCAGATAACAAAATGACTGCCGCACGACATCCTCCGCGATCACACGATGATGATGAGGCTGTCGATTCCACACCTGAATTAACCACGACGGAGTTGGACTAACTATGTCGCTACCCCCTCGAACGACGCGGAGCGGCCGACCCTCTTAAAAAACACAAACAGTCCTTTTCCATCCTGAAAAAAGGTTAAAGAAAAGAACAACAAAGAAAACAGGAGTCGCCACCAATATCATTGATTTTAAAAGGGTGTGATTGGTCACCCGAGAAAGACGAAAATAAAAATGGTCTGCGATTTAAAAAAAATGGGTTCGGGAGTTTATTCATGTTTAGGGAAGGTATTAGCACCCTAAAACATTCGTTTTAAAAAAACTATTACTGTTTTGGTTTATCTCAAATATGTCATTAAATGCCCTTTACTAAACAAAGTGATTTTATTATTATTTTGGAATGTCCCACATTTATTAGCAATGTCACTAATTATCTTAATGATATTGTTAAATAACTGTGAGTGGCATAAAGCCATTAAGAAAATGTTTATTTTGTGTGTTTATTTTGAAATGTCTCATGTTAATTTGATCATATCATTAATCATTATAATGATATCATTAAATTTCTATGAGTGGCATTACGCCATTAGAAAACATTTTTTTGAAAATCAATGATAAAATTATCAAACTATAAAACTTTCCATTTTATGAAATTTGAGATCAAAGTATTCTTGTACTCCCAAATTTCAAATTATAGAGAGTTCTTTGGAATGAAAGTTTTGAAGAAAAGTCCTTTAATTTGATTTATATGTCATGCCATAAAACTTCTTGATTCATGAAATTTGGGATCAAAGTATCCTTGTACTCCCTAATTTCAATTCCTAAGAAGTTTTTTGGAATGTAAAAGTTTTGAAAAGGTTATTTCAACTTGGTTTTAAAATCATACCATTAAATTTCTTAATTCATGAAATTTGGGATCAAAGTATTCTTGTACTCCCAAATTTCAATTCATAGGAAACTTTTTAGGATGAAAAAGGTTTTGAAAAAAATTATTTCAAATTGGTTTTAAAATCATACCATAAAATTTCTTAATTCATAAAATTTGGGATCAAAGTATTCTTGTACTCCCAAATTTCAATTCATAGGAAACTTTTTAGGATGAAAAAGGTTTTGAAAAAAATTATTTCAAATTGGTTTTAAAATCATACCATAAAATCTCTTAATTCATGAAATTTGGGATCAAAGTATTCTTGTACTCCCAAATTTCAATTCATAGGAAACTTTTTAGGATGAAAAAGGTCTTGAAAAAAATTATTTCAAATTGGTTTTAAAATCATACCATAAAATTTCTTAATTCATAAACTTTGGGATCAAAGTATTCTTGTACTCCCAAATTTTAATAGTAGAAATTTTTTTGGTATGAGTTTTTGAAGAAAAAAAGAAAAAAATATTTAAAAAAAATAGTTTTTAACATTATGTAAAAACAAAACAATAAACTTAACAAATAATAAATGTTAATTAGTGTAAGATAAGGAAATAAATCATAAACATAAATATGACATACAAAATATGACAATCGAATAAAACTATCACCCCCAAAAATATTCATATCTTTAATTAAAAAACAAACAATTTTTCATGAAAAAAAAAGTACCTAATTCTCGTTTTACAACAAAAACAATTGTGCAGAATTTTATACTAACTTTGAAAAATCATATCTTTTTTTATACTTAACGAAACGGGGTGATTCTTGTTTCTAAATTTTTATTTATGAGTCTAGTTTACAGAAAAAATAACCATAAATAATAAATCTAAAAAACAAGCACTAGAGATGCACATAATTGAAGATGGTCAGAAATTCCCGTAGCCCATAAATATATTTGAACATCAAACTTCAAAATATCATAACTTTCAAACCACTAATCGGAATTAGTTGATTCTTTTTCCTATGTGTTCGTATTCGAGTCTATTTTCATGAAAAAATTATCACATAAATCAAATAAATATATATAAATCTCAGAATGTATTTGAACATAAAAGACTCAACCTAAAAAAAAATAGTTTTTTTGAAAGATGAAGCTTATTTTGTTTGAAGATGGAAATAACTCAACACCAATCATGTAACTAGAGAAATAAATAAGCTCACTCATGTAAAAATAAAAATTACTACGAACATCCCTATTACCTCTTGGAGTCCCCTTTGTGTGTGAAAATGGTGGATGGATAGAGTTTTGGGATTTGATTTTTATGAATTGTGGGTAAAATTGGATGATATGAGAATGGTGGAAGAGATAGAAGTTTTTGAAAACTTAGGGTTTTTTTGTGAATGGTGGTTAAGTCATGGATTGGTAAATGATGGAGAATTGAAGGTGGGAGATTGGGTGGGTGGTTTTTTTTTAAATAAATTTGGGGGGCAAGAGAGATGAATGAATGGTGGTTGGAAAAAGATGGAAGAATTGGAGGTGGGAGATTAGGTGAATGGTTTTTTTAAAAATAAAATTGGGGGCCTCCTCCCCTCTATTCTTGAATGTGAGAATAAGATGAATTTATAGAGGTAAGTTAGGGTTTAGGTTTTCTTTTAATTTTAATTTTTATTAATTTTGAATTTTTTGAATTTTTCCATTTTTAGCCATTTTTTTTGAAAATATTTTCCTATCCTCTTCCCCCCTCTTTTTTCCTACCTCTTTTGTCTATGAATTCAAAATATCATCTCCCCCTCTTTTTGCCCAAAATAAAATTAAAATTTAATATCCATTTTCATTTTAATTTTTAAATCTTCTTTTAGCTTAACCAAATTTTTATCCATAATTTTTCCTATTTTAGCAACACTAATTTTACACTCTTCCATTTCTTTTAGCTTAACCAAAATTTTATCCATAATTTTTCCTATTTTACCAACACTAATTTTACACTCTTTTTCAATTCTTTCATTGTTCACTTTTCATCTAGTTTTTCAAAACTATCCTCTTTTATTTAACAAAATTATTTTCCTTAAATTTCCACCTCACTTTCCTATCTTCTCCACTTTTCCATTATGATCTAATCTTTTAAAAACACACACTTTTATTAGAAAAAACTTTGGATTAGCATAATTAAAAAAGATGTGTTAAAATAAATTGGCAATTTTAATTCTATTTTTATTATTATTTTTTTAATAAAAGGAAAATTCTAATTTTTAAATGATACCGGACAAAATTAGGGGTCTACAAACTACTCAGTGGGTCGAGACGCTCGGGCAAACTTCAAACTCCACTGTCCATCCTCCCTCGATGGTACCTGAGTCACAGCTCGGTACTCCGCGTGCATTGCATGATACACCTGGGACTTCTCGAGCTGCATTCGGTTCTGGTTCCGATTCAGTAGTTCCACCTCCCGTTCCTCCTTACGATCTATCCATACTTCAGATTAAAGAAAATGAGTAAGTAACACGTATTCTCAAATCTTAAATCTCTTTTTTTTCTTTATTATTCTAATTATTCTCATTATTAAATAAATAATCATTTTTTTAATGAATATCATATTGCAACCGCACAAAACTGTTTCAAAACGATTTTGAGAGGTACTTCCGAGCGATCCTCTTCCCAGCGAGTTTCGCTGGACGAAGATCCCTACCACGGAAAGGAGAAGGCTGTTTGACAAATGGAAGGTAAAATAGATTACGTTTACTTGGTATTTTATACGTTAAATTTCTGTTCACTTATTAATTCTTTTTTTTGCCGGGTAAGTTTACTATCGGTTCTGATATAACTGCTGATAGGTTGTTTTCCCTCTGGGACAAACACGTGATGGACCAATATAAGACTTACTCTACCGTGCATGAAGAAAGCACGCAGCAAACAGCTCAGTCTAGATGAGTGAGAAGGAGCACGCTCGGCTTGTCGCGAGCATGTAGACTACTGAAGTGATCAGGCTATCAGCGAGAAATAGGGCCAACCGTTTGGCCAACCCTACTCTACATACAGGCGGGGCCTGACCTCACGACGAGCACCTTCGCCTTTTGGTAAGTTTTCTATCTTTATTTTATTTTCATATTGGAATATAAATGTTTTTTATTTCTATATTTGCAAATAATATAAATTTTTTTTGTTTTGTATTTTTTTCTTAGGAAGAAAAGCACGGATGTCCTATCCCGCCTGTGAGCTGCACTTAGTTTTGCACACGAAGAAGGACGGGACTATTGTAGACGACAAAGCCTATTAGGTTCAGGTAATATTTTGTCTACCCTTAAATTTGTAATATATGTTTTTAAATACAATATTCTGACTTAAGTGTTTATTTTTGTTATTTAATTTATCAGGCGCGTTTTTAAGACACTTTAACTCAACAGTTGTAAACTGAAGAATCGCAACCGACTCAGGAGGACCGGCAAGAAACTTTCTTGACCGCGGCAGGAGGCATTCGGCTAGATGGATCTGTACCTGGTCTCGAATCTTACGGGAGACGTCTTTATACAGACGTGCCTCGACTTAAGAGCAGCTCTGCATATAGGAACACTTCTGTTGAGACGTAGCTGCGTGATCAGGTTCAGCATCTACAGTCTGAGGGCCATGAGATACGTACTTCCATCTATGCTCGGGTTGCTGCACTTGTCGAGGCTCAGGTCCAGGCTCAGCTTGTTGTTTTGGCTGCATTCTTCGGTCCTCATGGCTCGAGTGACCTAGACCCTTCATCTTTACAATCCCCTCCCCCACCCCCGCAGTAGTTTTTGGTTTACGACTCTTTAGGATGTATATGGATCATTTTGATATTATATATATATATATATATATATATATATATATATATATATATATATATATATATATTATTCCATTTTTTTATATTAATTATAATAATAATAAATTAATTAAAATAATCAAATATTATTCAATTTAAAATTATTTATCCAAAAAAAATATTAATATTTGCGACGCCAGCGTAGTCAACTATTTTAAAATGAAGATATTAAATAATCATATTTGCGACGTTGGAGTCGCAAATATTGCCACCAAATGGTCATAATTTTCAGCACAAAGGACTCTTCCGTAGCAAAACTTTGCTACCATAGGGTCGTAAATGTCAATGACTATCTAGTCGCCCACAAATTGTTTTTTATCTGCGCGACGCTGAGTCGCCTGTTTGTGCCTCCAGGGTCGTAGTACGTATAGTTGACTTTTTTGCGACTCCACTTATCAAGGTCGCAATTTTGTGACACCATGGTCTCAAATTTTGCCTGGATATGCACTTTTTGGCTACGTAGCTACCCATCGCAAATCTGGTCGCAAAACACCTAAAAGCTACCCTCACGGTCGCAATTCCACGGTTTTTTTTGTAGTGAAGTCACCACCCACGCAGGTTACCACCTCCCGCTCTTCTAAATTTATTGTTCGTTGCACACATGGAAGCAAGAGCTGTGTTAATGTGGAGCACGTCAGCCTGGTCAACTTAGGAGTGGCATATATATTTTATTAACTGTTATCGGTGAATTTTCATTGGACTAAAACAACCACGTGTTAAGTATACAGAGGGACACATGAAAAAATCGAACTCTTTCGGGAACGCGTGTAACCTTAGTCATTTGAACATGCCACGCAAGACGGACCCGATCTCCACCACTAGCGAGGAATAAGTGTGTCCCTAGTTATCTCAATTGTCAAAGACCACGACAAGAAATACTGGAAATAGCGACAAAAAGAGTGTGACCCTATTTAGCGACGAACTGTATCACTAATTGCACGTTTGACTTTTAGCGATGAAATCCATTTCTATTTAGCGTCTTAACGAACGAAAGTCCATCATTAATGTTTTGTCTCAAGAATTGGCGTGAAGCATCCCACCATAATAGCGACCCATTTTGTCCCTATAATAGCGACGAAATGTGTCTATTTTTTTACATGATTTTTTTTTTAATTTTAGAGACATATTTCGTCGCTATTTAGCTCATTTTGTCCCTATATTAGCGACAAAATATGTCTCTATTTTACAAGTTTTTTTTATATTAATTTTAGAGACATATTTCGTCACTAATTAGCATGGTGTTAATCTTCCTGCCAGAATAGAGACTCAATTTGTCCCTATATTAGCGACAAAATATGCCTCTATTTTACATGTTTTTTTTAATTAATTTTATAGACACATTTCGTCGCTAATTAGCATAGTGCTAATCTTCCTGAAAGAATAGAGACGCAATTTGTCCCTATATTAGCGACAAAATATGTCTCTGTTTTACATGATTTTTTTTTTGATTAATTTTAGAGACACATTTTGTCGCTAATTAGCATAGTGCTAATCTTCCTTAAAGAATAGAGACACAATTTGTCCCTATATTAGTGACAAAATATGTCTCAATTTTACATGATTTTTTATATATTAATTTTATAGACACATTTCGTCGCTAATTAGCATATTGCTAATTTTCCTAAAAGAATAGAGACGCAATTTGTCCCTATATTAACGACAAAATGTGTCTCTATATTACATGATTTTTTATTACTATTTTAGAGACACATTTCGTCGCTAATAAGCTTTAATTAGAGACACATTTCATCGCTAAATTTGGGCGGGAAATTTTCCCCCCAATATTTTCATGGCATTCTTCATGAATCTTCTTGTGTTGATACACCCGCTCAAAATGGGGTGCCGAAAGAAAAAATAGACATCTACTTGAAACTGCAAGAGCCTTATTATTCCAAATGCATGTATCCAAATCTTTTTGGGTAGACGCTGTTTCCACGGCTTGCTTCTTAATCAATCGCATGCCTTCTTCTGTCCTTCATGGAGAAATACCGTATAAGGTTTTGTTTCCTGGCAAGACATTGTTTCCTATCGAGCCAAAGATTTTCGGTTGTACATGCTATGTTCGGGATGTTCGTCCAACTCTAACAAAATTAGATCTCAAATCTTTGAGCTGCATTTTTCTAGGTTATTCGCGGGTACAGAAAGGCTATCATTGTTTTTGCCCTTCTTTAAATCGCTATCTTGTTTCCTCTGATGTCCACTTTGTTGAGACCCTTCCTTTTTCATCCCCACTTCACCCACCAGCTCTACGTGAGGTTGATGATGATTTGCTCATGTACAATATTGTTCCTCGTTTTACTCATGTTTACTTTCGCCGACAAAAGACTCCGGATACATGCCCTGTTCCAGAGGCCTTTTCGTCTTTAGATCCTGTTTCGACTGATGATCTTCCTATTGCACTTCGCAAAGGTACACGTCAATGTACTTATCCTATTGCTTCTCTTGTTTCTTATGCTCATTTATCTTCTCGTACTCGTTCATTTGCCGCTTCTCTTATTTCTTATGCTCATTTATCTTCTCGTACTCGTTCATTTGCCGCTTCTCTTAATTCTATCTCACTTCCTAAAACCTTACATGCTGCTTTATCTCATTCTGGTTGGCGTGCTGCCATGGTGGAGGAGATGACTGCCTTACATGATAATGGTACATGGGATTTAGTTTCTCTTCCACCTGGTAAGAAAACAATTGGTTGTAAGTGGGTCTATGCCGTTAAGGTAAATCCTGATGGTTCTGTGGCTCGACTAAAAGCACGTTTGGTTGCCAAAGGCTATGCTCAGACATATGGGGTTGATTATTCTGATACTTTTTCCCCTGTTGCTAAGTTAACATCGGTTCATTTGTTCATCTCCATGGCAACCACACATCATTGGCATTTACATCAACTTGACATAAAAAATGTGTTTCTTCATGGTGATCTTCACGAAGAAGTTTATATGGCGCAACCACAAGGGTTTATTGCTCAGGGGGAGAATACAAAGGTTTGTCGACTTCGCAAATCATTATATGGACTAAAACAAAGTCCACGAGCATGGTTTGGAAAATTCAGTCACGTTTTGGGAAACTTTGGAATGAAAAAGAGTGCATTTGATCATTCTGTCTTCTACAAACGATCTGAGAGTGGAATCATCTTATTAGTTGTTTATGTAGATGATATTGTTATTACTAGTAGTGATGCATCGGGAATCATGTCACTTGAAACCTTTCTTCACAGTCAGTTTCGAACGAAGGATTTAGGGACGATAAAATACTTCTTAGGCGTGGAGGTTATTAGAAGTAAGAAAGGGATTCTTCTATCACAAAGGAAGTATGTGCTCGATTTGCTTTCTGAGATGGGAAAATTAGGGGCTAAACCATGTAGTTCTCCAATGATGCCTAATATTCAACTTACAAAGGATGGTGAGTTATCTAAGGATCCGGAGAGATACAGGAGATTAGTTGGTAAATTAAACTATTTGATTGTGACTCGACTGATATTGCGTATTCAGGTCGGTGTTGTGAGTCAATACATGTCTTCACCGACTATTGATCATTGGGATGCAAGAGAACAAATTTTGTGTTATTTAAAATCTTCTCCCAGGACGTGGGATCCTATACAATGATCATGGTCATACTAGAATTGAGTGCTTTCTCGATCTTGATTGGGCAGGATCCAAAGATGACCGTCGATCAACTTCGGGATATTGTGTGTTTGTTGGAGGAAATCCGGTATCTTGGAAGAGTAAAAAGCGGAATGTAGTTTCTCGTTGAGTCTTGAATCGAATATAGAGCTATGGCACAACCGTGTGTGAAGTCATGTGGATACATCAATTGTTATCCGAGTTTGGGTTTAGTATTACAGTTCCAGCTAAATTGTGGTGTGACAATCAAGCCGCAATGCACATTGCGTCTAATCCCGTATTTCATGAGAGAACAAAACACATTGAAGTTGATTGTCATTTTATTCGAGAAAAGATTCAACAAGGTTTAGTATCCACCGAATATGTGAAGATCGGAGAACAGTTGAGAGATATCTTCACGAAGGCTCTCAACGGCTCACGTATTGATTACCTTTGCAACAAGCTGGGCATGCTAAATATATATTCTCCAGCTTGAGGGGGAGTGTTATAATATGTTTATTAGTATTATTAATATCTCTTTATAATAGTTTTATAGCTTATGACTTTAGGGCTTTCTTAGGTCTTTATGGGCCCATGTAGTTGTGTTCTCACTTATGTGAATAATACATTTAACTTTTCTCTCAAATTCTCTATACTTTTTTGATAATTACAGCTATAAAAAGGGGCAGAGTCACCCTTTGGGAAGGTCTTTAATATTTAAAAATAAAATAAAAAAAATAATAATACAAAAATAAAATTTTTAAGGTTATATATATATATATATATATTTCAAATAGCATATTTGTACATACTAATCGTTAAAGTGTTTAAATATTTTTAAAATTTAACAAGTAATTTATTATTGGAATATTTTTATATTTTTCAGTATTATTTTTCATTGAATTTATTAGTATTAAACTTTTTTTTTAATTGAGTAATATTTAGAGGGAGTTTTTCAAAAAGAACATTTTAAGAATTGATATTTTAAAAATAACAAAAGTTTTAAAAATTTTGAAATATAATATTTCTCGTACTGAGTTCTACTCTTATTTCTTAGTGAGTTTAGAAGAAAGAAATGTTAATTTTAAAATATTTTAATTTTTAAAAATACTAATGTCTTTTGTTGAAATTTTTGTACTTTAAAAATATTCCAACATTTCACTTATTAGTATGCAGATATACATGTTTTTATATAATATAGATTAATCGATGATATTATCTTCTGAGTACTTTGTGTACATCTAAGATTTGACGGAGCACAAATGGTGCAAACTTGTATGCTAATGGTATGCTTCATAAGTCATTAAATAAACATATTTTTATTGAATATTTTATAATAAATTTGTATCTACTGTAAATCATATTATAATATTATACAAAGTGAGAAATTAAAAAACGGTTAAACTATTAGTATGTAAATTATAACTAATTTAGAATTCATTTCTTTATCACGGATTTCAAAAGACACCTTGGGATGATATTGTAAAATGAGTTATATTATTAATTCAATCTTAGTTTTAAAAAAAAATAAAAATAAAAACTTGACTCAGTTTTTTATTTATATTTTAAGTACAACAATCTTTAGACTATATAAGAATTAACAAATTTGTCTTTTTATTTCCCCCTTTTTAAACTTGGTTCTAATCTTTAATTTATTATTGATTGTTTCTAAATAAGAACGATAAAAATTTAAAAAGAAAAAAAAATACAATAAGAAAGAAAATGTGAAGCACAATAGAAATCAAACCAAACAAACTAAATGACCCCATGATGATTCCATCTTCGATATGTAGACTTGGTACTGAACAAATTTAATATTTAGGAGCAACTCCACTATTTGATTCATTAATTTTATTAGCCTTTTTCTTTGAAGATGATGGACGTCTATTTTTCTTGTTCTATAAGAACACTTCTTGATAAAGAAAAATTTAAAAAAGAAGAAAAAAAAATGAAAAAAAGCTCACTCCAAGTATGGGTCCGACATGCACCGATGAACACAAACAAATCTCGGAGTAAGTGTTATTCGAAGTTTTCCAACCATTGTTTAGGCGTCAATGGCAACCATTGGTCTAGTGCTTCTTTTGTAAATATGGATGATGAGTGCTTTTGAAATAGTCTTTGAGATGAACATAATTATTCTTATGTTTAGATGAGCAAAGAACCTAACAAAAAAGGGAAAACAACAACTCATTAAAAAAAAAAAAAAACTTTCTCTAATGCCTTTAGCTCTAGCAACCACAAATTATATCAAGGGTGTTTTTGGGAATGCTTTTTGGCTTATTTTTAAATGAGAAAAAACATTTTTTATATACAATATTTATGTTTTGCTACATCTTATAAGTACTTTTTGTAAAAGTCGAAAGCACCTTAAAGTTCTTTTTGAAAAAGTAAGTATTAGATACTTTTTAAAATATTTTTTATTTAAAAAATTCATCCCAGGCCACTAGTAATGCTGTCTCAGGTCCCTATATATCTTTGTACTATTTGAGTGTATAGAAAAGATAGATCTGTGAGCCCCTCCAATAAATCTTTTTTGAATGTCGATCCTAAAGGCACACAAAACCTCCTATGATACATCAAAGCACTATAAGTGAAAAAGTGAAGTGATTGGGCATATTAGACTCTGCCTCTCGAAAACTTTCCGCTAGACCCCTTAGAAACTCAAAATTTCAAACCAAAGACCCCTTGAAATCTAACCCAAAATCAGCCATTGGGTGATTTTCTCCTTGGAATTTTGTGGTTTTCTTTGAAAATATGTGTAAAAAAAATATTATAAAAGGTGGGGACCATTTACTATTTATCATGTGCCGAAACAAAGATTACTTGGATTGGATCTCCTGGGTCGATTTAATTATATCGTGCCAAATTTTTGTACTACTATTTGGACAATGTGGCAGATGAAAGGAAGAACTCAACGCCCACGAGACAATGACAAAAAATTCTAACAATTATTATCTAACTCACTCAAAGATACTAAATTAAAAAAAAAATTAAATAATTAAGAAGTAATAGGAGTGGCATATATATTTTATTAAGTGTTATCGGTGAATTTTCATTAGAGTAAAACAACCACGTGTCGAGTATACAAAAAGACACGTGAAATAATCGAACTACTTCGGGAATGCGTGTAACCTTAGTCATTTGAACATGCCACGCAAGACGGACTTGCCCTCCACCACTAGTGAGGAATAAGCGTGTTCCTAGTTATCTCAATTGTCAAAGACCACGAGTTGCGACCATCCAATTAAGGATGGAGTGACGAGTTCGTAGGACCGTAAAAACGCATACCCATCTCACTGTAACATCATTAAGTATGAGAATCTCTGTAGCTTCGCCAAATGAAACGACCACTTACCTGAGAGAAGCATAGGTGCACGACCTTATACAAAGTGCACGCCTACACCCAATCAAAAGACAACACGTGGACCAATCCGTGCATGACACGTGGCTTGATGACATCACCTATTTAAACTTCTATAAATAGGAGAAGAGAAATGGGCAAAAGGTAACTAATATTTATCTGATATTAACTTGGCACACTAGCTCTGCTCTATTTTAACTTTAGCATCAGAGGATGTTAGGCTGACACCACACCGGTGCTATTTTCTCTTTTGCGCAGGTGACCGCCTACGCAGCTACACACCTACGCAGCTTAACAATAACACAAGTCACCCACACAGGTTACCACCTCCCGCTCTTCTGAATTTATTGTTTGTTGCACACATGGAAGCAAGAGCTGCGTTAACGTGGAGCACGTCACCATGGTTAACTTATTACTGTTTTAACGCAAACAAAATTACCTATAGCTATAAAAAAGGGTGGAGTCACCCTTTAGAAAGGACGTCAATATTTAAAATAAAATAAAATTAAAAATAAAAAATAATTTTTTTAAGGTTATATATATGTAAAATAGCATATTTGTACATACTAATCGTTAAAGTGTTCGAATGTTTTTAAAATTAACCAAATAACTTTTGATTGAAATATTTTTATATTTTACATTATTATTTTCAATGAATTTATTAGTATTAAACTTTTTTTTTAATTGAGTAATATTTAGAGGGAGTTTTTCAAAATTGACATTTAAGAATTGATATTTTAAAAAATAACATAAGTTTTAAAAAATTTCAAATATTATATTTCTTGCACTGAGTTCTACTCTTATTTCTGAATGAGATTAGAAGAAAGAAATGTCATTTTTAAAATATTTTTATTTTTAAAAATACTAATAAGAAACGGCATATATACAAGGTTTTATATAATATCAGTTTTTTATCACACGAGATGCATGTGAGAATTTATTAAATATAATTTGATTAATGTAAATAAAGGGGGCATTTGCAAATCTAGCAATTTTTCAAGCAATATTTGTAAAAAGAAAACCTCAAAAAAATATTTGCAAATATAACAAATTTTGATCAGGTTTATCAATGATAAACATTGAATTACATATTTTTACACTATGTTTATCATTGATAAACACATAAATCAGTGTTTATCATTGATAAACATGATAAAAATTGCTATATTTGCAAATAATTTTTTGAGTTAATTTTTTTATAAATATTGCATAAAAATTTGCCACCCAATGAAATTTCCCTAAATAAAGCGTATTAAGATAAAGTAACATATATTTAAATATAGATTAATCAATGATATTATCTTCTGAGTACCATCTGTAAATTTACGATTTGATAGAGCACAAATGGTCTAAAGTTGTATGCTAATGGTATGCTTCATAAGTTATTAAATAAACCTATTTTTATTGAATATTTTATAATAAATTTTTATCTACTGTGAATCATACTATATAATTATACAAAGTTAAAAATTTAAAAACGGTTAAACTATTAGTATGTAAATTATAACTAACTTAGAATTTCTTAGAATTTATTTCTTTTATCAATGACTTCAAAAGACACCTTAGGATGATATTGTAAAATGAAAAAAAAGCTCACTCCAAGTACGGGTCTAACATGCACCGATGAACACAAACGAATCTCGGTGTCACTCAAAGTTTTCCAACCATTGTTAAGGCGTCAATGGCAACCATTTGTCATTGACGAGTGCTTTTGAAATAGTCTTTGAGATGAACATAATTATTCTTATTTTCAGATGAGCAAAAAACCTAACAAAAAAGGGAAAATAACAACTCATTAAAAAAAAAAAAAAACTTTCTCTAATGCCTTTAGCTCTAGCAACCACAAATTATATCAAGGGTGTTTTTGGGAATGCTTTTGGCTTATTTTTAAATGAGAAAAAATATTTTTTATATACAATATTTATGTTTTGCTACATCTTATAAGTACTTTTTGTAAAAGTCGAAAGCACCTTAAAGTTCTTTTTGAAAAAGTAAATATTAGATACTTTTTAAAATATTTTTTATTTAAAAAATTCATCCCAGGCCACTAGTAATGCTGTCTCAGGTCCCTATATATCTTTGTTCTATTTGAGTGTATAGAAAAGATAGATCTGTGAGCCCCTCCAACAAATCTTTTTTGAATGTCGATCCTAAAGGCACACAAAACCTCCTATGATACATCAAAGCACTATAAGTGAAAAAGTGAAGTGATTGGGCATATTAGACTCTGCCTCTCGAAAACTTTCCGCTAGACCCCTTAGAAACTCAAAATTTCAAACCAAAGACCCCTTGAAATCTAACCCAAAATCAGCCATTGGGTGATTTTCTCCTTGGAATTTTGTGGTTTTCTTTGAAAATATGTGTAAAAAAAATATTATAAAAGGTGGGGACCATTTACTATTTATCATGTGCCGAAACAAAGATTACTTGGATTGGATCTCCTGGGTCGATTTAATTATATCGTGCCAAATTTTTGTACTACTATTTGGACAATGTGGCAGATGAAAGGAAGAACTCAACGCCCACGAGACAATGACAAAAAATTCTAACAATTATTATCTAACTCACTCAAAGATACTAAATTAAAAAAAAAATTAAATAATTAAGAAGTAATAGGAGTGGCATATATATTTTATTAAGTGTTATCGGTGAATTTTCATTAGAGTAAAACAACCATGTGTCGAGTATACAAAAAGACACGTGAAATAATCGAACTACTTCGGGAATGCGTGTAACCTTAGTCATTTGAACATGCCACGCAAGACGGACTTGCCCTCCACCATTAGTGAGAAATAAGCGTGTTCCTAGTTATCTCAATTGTCAAAGACCACGAGTTGCGACCATCCAATTAAGGATGGAGTGACGAGTTCGTAGGACCGTAAAAACGCATACCCATCTCACTGTAACATCATTAAGTATGAGAATCTCTGTAGCTTCGCCAAATGAAACGACCACTTACCTGAGAGAAGCATAGGTGCACGACCTTATACAAAGTGCACGCCTACACCCAATCAAAAGACAACACGTGGACCAATCCGTGCATGACACGTGGCTTGATGACATCACCTATTTAAACTTCTATAAATAGGAGAAGAGAAATGGGCAAAAGGTAACTAATATTTATCTGATATTAACTTGGCACACTAGCTCTGCTCTATTTTAACTTTAGCATCAGAGGATGTTAGGCTGACACCACACCGGTGCTATTTTCTCTTTTGCGCAGGTGACCGCCTACGCAGCTACACACCTACGCAGCTTAACAATAACACAAGTCACCCACACAGGTTACCACCTCCCGCTCTTCTGAATTTATTGTTTGTTGCACACATGGAAGCAAGAGCTGCGTTAACGTGGAGCACGTCACCATGGTTAACTTATTACTGTTTTAACGCAAACAAAATTACCTATAGCTATAAAAAAGGGTGGAGTCACCCTTTAGAAAGGACGTCAATATTTAAAATAAAATAAAATTAAAAATAAAAAATAATTTTTTTAAGGTTATATATATGTAAAATAGCATATTTGTACATACTAATCGTTAAAGTGTTCGAATGTTTTTAAAATTAACCAAATAACTTTTGATTGAAATATTTTTATATTTTACATTATTATTTTCAATGAATTTATTAGTATTAAACTTTTTTTTTAATTGAGTAATATTTAGAGGGAGTTTTTCAAAATTGACATTTAAGAATTGATATTTTAAAAAATAACATAAGTTTTAAAAAATTTCAAATATTATATTTCTTGCACTGAGTTCTACTCTTATTTCTGAATGAGATTAGAAGAAAGAAATGTCATTTTTAAAATATTTTTATTTTTAAAAATACTAATAAGAAACGGCATATATACAAGGTTTTATATAATATCAGTTTTTTATCACACGAGATGCATGTGAGAATTTATTAAATATAATTTGATTAATGTAAATAAAGGGGGCATTTGCAAATCTAGCAATTTTTCAAGCAATATTTGTAAAAAGAAAACCTCAAAAAAATATTTGCAAATATAACAAATTTTGATCAGGTTTATCAATGATAAACATTGAATTACATATTTTTACACTATGTTTATCATTGATAAACACATAAATCAGTGTTTATCATTGATAAACATGATAAAAATTGCTATATTTGCAAATAATTTTTTGAGTTAATTTTTTTATAAATATTGCATAAAAATTTGCCACCCAATGAAATTTCCCTAAATAAAGCGTATTAAGATAAAGTAACATATATTTAAATATAGATTAATCAATGATATTATCTTCTGAGTACCATCTGTAAATTTACGATTTGATAGAGCACAAATGGTCTAAAGTTGTATGCTAATGGTATGCTTCATAAGTTATTAAATAAACCTATTTTTATTGAATATTTTATAATAAATTTTTATCTACTGTGAATCATACTATATAATTATACAAAGTTAAAAATTTAAAAACGGTTAAACTATTAGTATGTAAATTATAACTAACTTAGAATTTCTTAGAATTTATTTCTTTTATCAATGACTTCAAAAGACACCTTAGGATGATATTGTAAAATGAAAAAAAAGCTCACTCCAAGTACGGGTCTAACATGCACCGATGAACACAAACGAATCTCGGTGTCACTCAAAGTTTTCCAACCATTGTTAAGGCGTCAATGGCAACCATTTGTCATTGACGAGTGCTTTTGAAATAGTCTTTGAGATGAACATAATTATTCTTATTTTCAGATGAGCAAAAAACCTAACAAAAAAGGGAAAATAACAACTCATTAAAAAAAAAAAAAAACTTTCTCTAATGCCTTTAGCTCTTGCAACCACAAATTATATCAAGGATGTGTTTGAGAATGCTTTTGGCTTATTTTTAAATGAGAAATTTTTTTTTTATATACAATATATATGTTTCGCTACATCTTATAAGTACTTTTTGTAAAAGTCAACACCTCAAAGTGCTTTTTGAAAAAGTAAGTATTAGATAGTTTTTAAAATGTTTTTTTTTTATTTTAAAAATTCATCCCAGGCCACCGGTACTGCTTTCCTAGGTCCTTATATATATCTCTGTACTACTTAGGTGTACAGAAAAGATAGATCTGTCAGCCTCCTCCAACATCTCTTTATTAAATGTCGATCTTAAAGGCACACAAAACCTGTTACGATACATCAAATCACTATCAGTGGAAAAGTGAAGTGACTATGCATATTAGACTCTCTGCCACTCGAAAACTTTCCGCTAGACCCCTAATAAACTCAAAATTTCAAACCAAAGAACCCTAGGAATCTCACCCAGAATCGTGAGCCATTGGGTGATTTTCTCCTTAGAATTTTGTGGTTTTCTTTAAAAATAGATACGGTAAAATACCATTTTCGTCCCTGAACTTTACATCTGGTTTCGTTTTCGTCCCTAAACTTTCAAAAAAGATCAAAATCGTCCCTGAACTTTCCAAATCGTTTCTTTTTCGTCCTTCCGTCCATTTTTCCTTCTGGTCATCAACGGAGGCTGATGTGGCATGCTGACGTGGTTTTTTTTAATAATATTTTAATATATTTTTCAATTTTTTTAATCTCTCTCTTCCTTTTCTCTCTCCTCTCCCCCTTTCTCTCTCCTCCATGGTCATCTTCTTCCCCTCTTGAGCAAAACCAATTTCATAATCTTCTTCCCCTCCATGGTCATCTTCTTCCACATCTTCTCCCCCTTTCTCTCTCCTCCATGGTCATCTTCTTCACCAGCTTTCTGGGCAGATTTCATGTATGCCGTTTTTGAGATTTTTAGATCTGGCCGAGGGAGGGGATATCTTCAAGTTTCGTACATTAATGATGGAAGAGGAAGCCAAGTCGATGGTTTCTGGTGAGGAACGAAGGGAAAGTGACGTGGAAACAGGTCAGATCCGTAGATCTGAGATTAACGCTTCAATGGCGGTTTTTGAGGGTAATTCGCGTTTGTCTGAGTATGGGCTGCAACAACGTGTTTTATCCTCTTCGTCTGATGGTTTTGAGCCTCTTTCATTAAGGCCTTGTGGCCTAAACCCCCTGGTTTGCAAGTTACCATTTTATCTCCTTCAAAGGTTGTTCATGGAGGCATCAATGGCGTTTTCGATTCTGTTGGTTCTCAGCGTGTTTCGTCTGTTCAGGAAGGTTCGCATGATGGTTTTAGAGCTACCCATGAAGGTAGTTTGGTCCAACAACCTCTTGGTTCGTGTATGGAGAACTCGAAGGCCAAAACGATAATGGATGCCCCTGCTTTCGTCTTTGCTTCTGAACGTTGTAGGTCTCCACGGAGGGGGCCAAAACTGCTAGGAGAGTTTGAGCTTGCTAGAAAAGAAGTTTGATGAAAGAGTTTGAAGTCTCTTGACTGGGAGGGTTCATCAAAGAAGACGATAGAGAAGAAGAAGAGGGGAAGAAGATGACCATGGAGGAGAGAGAAAGGGGGAGAGGAGAGAGAAAAGGAAGAGAGAGATTAAAAAAATTAAAAAATATATTAAAATATTATTAAAAAAAGCCACGTCAGCATGCCACATCAGCCTCCGTTAATGACCAGACGGAAAAATGGACGGAAGGACGAAAACGAAACGATTTGGAAAGTTCAGGGACGATTTTGATCTTTTTTGAAAGTTTAGGGACGAAAACGAAACCAGATGTAAAGTTCAGGAACGAAAATGGTATTTTACCCAAATAGATATGTAAAAAAAACGTGCATTAATTATAATAGGTAGGGACCATTTACTACATGGATCGACTTTATTATATCGTGCCAAATTTTTGTACTACTATTTGGACAATCTGGCAGATAAAAGGAACAACTCAACGCCCACGAGACAATGACAAATTTTTTTATCAATTATTATCTAACTCACTCAAAGATACTAAATAAAAAAAAATTATTAAATAATTAAGAAGTAATAGGAGTGTCATATATATTTTATTAACTGTTATCGGTGAATTGTCATAAGAGTAAAACAATCATGTGTCAAGTATACAAAAAGACACGTGAAATAATCGAACTCTTTTAGAATGGGTTTAACCGTAGTCATTTGAACATACCACACATGACGGACTCGACCTCCACCACTAGTGAGGAATGAGCGTGTCCCTAGTTATCTCTATTGTCAAAGAACTAGAGTGGCGATCATCCAATTAAGGATGGAGTGACAAGTTCGTAGGACCGTGAAAACGCATACCAAACTCGGTGTAACATTCATTAAGTATGAGAAGCTCTGCAGCTACGCCAAATGTACCAACCCCTTACTTCAGAGAAGCGTAGGTGCACGACCTCCTACAAAGTGCATATCTACACCCAATCAAGAGACAACACGTGGACCAATCCGTGCGTGACACGTGGGTTGATGACATCTCCAATTTAAACTCCTATAAATAGGGAAAGAGAAATGGGAAAAAGGTAACTAATATTTATCCCAAATTAACATAGCACACTAGCTAGCTCTGCTCTGCTTTAACTTAAACATAAGAGGATGTTAGGCCGGCACCACACCGGTGCTATTTTCTCTTTTGCGCAGGTGACCGCCTACACAGCTTAACAATTACACCAGTGTTGAGATATATGATTAAATTTACCTTGAACCATTGGCTTAAGCTTTTGGGTCAATCGGTTATTTAACATATTCAATATGGTAATGTTGACATATATGATTAAATTTACCTTGAACCATTGGCTTAAGCTTTTGGTTCAATTGGTGATTTAACATATTTAATATGGTATCAGAGCAGGAGGTTCTGGGATCAAACCTCCATTATGTCATTTGCTAGGGGGAGTGTTGAGATATATGATTAAATTTATCTTGAACCATTGGCTTAACAATCGGTTATTTAACATATTCAATAACAAGTCACCACCTACGCACGTTACCACCTTCCACTCTTTTAAATTTATTGTTCGTTGCACACGTGAAAGCAAGAGCTATGTTGACGTGGAGCACGTCAGCCCGGTCAACTTATTACTGTTTTAACGCAATAACATTACCTATAGCTATAAAAAGGAGCAGAGTCACCCTTTGGGAAGGTACTTAATATTTAAAAAAAAAATATTGCAAAAATAAGTTTTTTAAGGTTATATATATATATATATATTTCAAATAGCATATTTGTACGTACTAATCGTTAAAGTGTTTAAATATTTTTAAATTTGAACAAATAATTTTTTATTGAAATATTTTTGTATTTTTCATGATTATTTTTAAATGAATTTATTAGTTTTAAACTTTTTTTTTTCATATTTGTACATACTAATCGTTAAAGTGTTCGAATATTTATAAAATTAACCAAATATTTTTTTATTGAAATATTTTTATATTTTACATTATTATTTTCAATGAATTTATTAGTATTAAACTTTTTTTTTTTAATTGAGTAATATTTAGAGGGAGTTTTTCAAAATTGACATTTAAGAATTGATATTTTAAAAAATAACATAAGTTTTAAAAAATTTCAAATATTATATTTCTTGCACTGAGTTCTACTCTTATTTCCGAATGAGATTAGAAGAAAGAAATGTCATTTTTAAAATATTTTTATTTTAAAAAATACTAATAAGAAACGGCAGATATACAAGGTTTTATATAATATTAGTTTTTTATCACACGAGATGCACGTGAGAATTTTTTAAATATAATTTGATTAATGTAAAAAAGGGCGCATTTGCAAATCTAGCAATTTTTCAAGCAATATTTGTAAAAATAAAAGCTCAAAAAAATATTTACAAATATAGCAAATTTTGATCAGGTTTATCAATGATAAATATTGAATTACATATTTTTACACTATGTTTATCATTGATAAACACATAAATCAGTGTTTATCATTGATAAACATGATAAAAATTGCTATGTTTGCAAATACTTTTTTGAGTTGATATTTATATAAATATTGCATAAAAATTTGTCACCCTATGAAATTTCCCTAAATAAAGCGTATACATCATAAGATAAAGTAACATATATTTAAATATAGATTAATCAATGATATTATCTTCTAAGTACCATCAGTAAATTTACGATTTGATAGAGCACAAATGGTCTAAAGTTGTATGCTAATGGTATGCTTCATAAGTTATTAAATAAACGTATTTTTATTGAATATTTTATAATAAATTTTTATCTACTGTGAATCATACTATATAATTATACAAAGTTAAAAATTTAAAAACGGTTAAACAATTAGTATGTAAATTATAACTAACTTAGAATTTCTTAGAATTTATTTCTTTTATCAATGACTTCAAAAGACACCTTAGGATGATATTGTAAAATGAAAAAACAGCTCACTCCAAGTACGGGTCTAACATGCACCGATGAACACAAACGAATCTCGGTGTCACTCAAAGTTTACTAACCATTGTTAAGGCGTCAATGGCAACCATTTGTCATTGACGAGTGCTTTTGAAATAGTCTTTGAGATGAACATAATTATTCTTATTTTCAGATGAGCAAAAAACCTAACAAAAAAGGGAAAATAACAACTCATTAAAAAAAAAAAATTTCTCTAATGCCTTTAGCTCTTGCAACCACAAATTATATCAAGGATGTGTTTGAGAATGCTTTTGGCTTATTTTTAAATGAGAAATTTTTTTTTTATATACAATATATATGTTTCGCTACATCTTATAAGTACTTTTTGTAAAAGTCAACACCTCAAAATGCTTTTTGAAAAAGTAAGTATTAGATACTTTTTAAAATGTTTTTTTTTTTATTTTAAAAATTCACCCCAGGCCACCGGTACTGCTTTCCTAGGTCCTTATATATATCTCTGTACTACTTAGGTGTACAGAAAAGATAGATCTGTCAGCCTCCTCCAACAACTCTTTATTAAATGTCGATCTTAAAGGCACACAAAACCTGTTACGATACATCAAATCACTATCAGTGGAAAAGTGAAGTGACTATGCATATTAGATTCTCTGCCTCTCGAAAACTTTCCGCTAGACCCCTAATAAACTCAAAATTTCAAACCAAAGACCCCCAGGAAACTCACCCAAAATCGTGAGCCATTGGGTGATTTTCTCCTTAGAATTTTGTGGTTTTCTTTAAAAATAGATATGTAAAAAAAACGTGCATTAATTATAATAGGTAGGGACCATTTACTACATGGATCGACTTTATTATATCGTGCCAAATTTTTGTACAAGGAACAACTCAACGAATTTTTGGACAATGTGGCAGATAAAAGGAACAACTCAACGCCCACGAGACAATGACAAATTTTTTTATCAATTATTATCTAACTCACTCAAAGATACTAAATAAAAAAAAATTATTAAATAATTAAGCAGTAATAGGAGTGTCATATATATTTTATTAACTGTTATCGGTGAATTGTCATAAGAGTAAAACAATCATGTGTCAAGTATACAAAAAGACACGTGAAATAATCGAACTCTTTTAGAATGGGTTTAACCTTAGTCATTTGAACATGCCACACATGACGGACTCGACCTCCACCACTAGTGAGGAATGAGCGTGTCCCTAGTTATCTCTATTGTCAAAGAACTCGAGTGGCGATCATCCAATTAAGGATGGAGTGACGAGTTCGTAGGACCGTGAAAACGCATACCAAACTCGGTGTAACATTCATTAAGTATGAGAAGCTCTGCAGCTACGCCAAATGTACCGACCCCTTACTTCAGAGAAGCGTAGGTGCACGACCTCCTACAAAGTGCATATCTACACCCAATCAAGAGACAACACGTGGACCAATCCGTGCGTGACACGTGGGTTGATGACATCTCCAATTTAAACTCCTATAAATAGGGAAAGAGAAATGGGAAAAAGGTAACTAATATTTATCCCAAATTAACATAGCACACTAGCTCGCTTCCGCTTTAACTTAAACATAAGAGGATGTTAGGCCTGGCACCACAGGTGCTATTTTCTCTTTTTGCCGGTGACCGCCTACACGACTTAACAATTACACCAGTGTTGAGATATATGATTAAATTTACCTTGAACCATTGGCTTAAGCTTTTGGGTCAATCGGTTATTTAACATATTCAATATGGTAATGTTGACATATATGATTAAATTTACCTTGAACCATTGGCTTAAGCTTTTGGTTCAATTGGTGATTTAACATATTTAATATGGTATCAGAGCAGGAGGTCTTGGGATCAAACCTCCATTATGTCATTTGCTAGGAGGAGTGTTGAGATATATGATTAAATTTATCTTGAACCAATGGCTTAACAATTGGTTATTTAACATATTCAATAACAAGTCACCACCTACGCACGTTACCACCTTCCACTCTTTTAAATTTATTGTTCGTTGCATACGTGAAAGCAAGAGCTATGTTGACGTAGAGCACGTCAGCCCGGTCAACTTATTACTGTTTTAACGCAATAACATTACCTATAGCTATAAAAAGGAGGAGAGTCACCTTTTGGGATGGTACTCAATATTAAAAAAAAAAAATTGCAAAAATAAGTTTTTTAAGGTTATATATATATATATATATTTCAAATAGCATATTTGTACGTACTAATCGTTAAAGTGTTAGTGTTTAAATATTTTTAAATTTGAACAAATAATTTTTTATTGAAATATTTTTATATTTTTCATGATTATTTTTAAATGAATTTATTAGTATTAAACTTTTTTTTAATTGAGTAATATTTTAGAGGGAGTTTTTCCAAAATGACATTTTAAGAATTGATATTTTAAAAAATAACAAAAGTTATAAAAAATTTCAAATATAATATTTCTCGTATTGAGTTCTACTCTTATTTCTTACTGAGATTAGAAGAAAGAAATGTCAATTTTAAAATATTTTTATTTTTAAAAATACTAATATATTGTGTTGATTTTTTTTTCTTTTAAAAATATTCTAACATTTCACTTATTAGTAGGCAGATATACAAGGTTTTATATAATATTTGTTCTTTATCACGCGTGGGATGCACGGGTGAATTTTTTAAAATATAATTTAATTAATATTAATAAAACATATACGTCATAAGATAAAGTAAATATAGATTAATTGATGATATTATCTTCTGAGTAATTTCTGTACATTTAAGATTTGACAGAGTGTTTGGGAATGCTTTAAGCTTATTTTTAAATAAGCAAAAACACTTTTTATATACAATATTCATGTTTGGCTACATCGTATAAGTACTTTTTGTAAAAGTCGAAAGCATCTCAAAGTGTTTTTTTGGAAAAGTAAGTATTAGATATTTTATAAAATGTTTTTGATTTTTTAAACTTTGTATTTCTAACTTCTCTCTACACATTTGATCTCTCTGCGTACTTTCTCTCTCTAATTTCTCTCTACATTACACTTTCTCTCTCTCTCTCTCTATTCTCACATATTTTCTCTCTTATAACTTATTTTTCCACACTCTCTCAAACTACTACTTATACTCTTTGTTTCTCTAATTTATTTTTATATATTTTCATTTCTACACACAGTTTCTCTAAAATGAATTCTAAATATGATTAAAAAGCACTTTTCAAATATTAGAACCAAACAATAAAATAATACAACACTAAACCCCGTTTGGGATAGCTTTTAAAAGTGTTATTTTTATTGGTTTTCAAAAACGCTTTCTTTATTCAAAATTCTTTTAAACACTTCCAAAAACTATCCGAAGCACTTTTTTTATCACTGGTACTTATAATAAAAGTATTTTAACATTCCCAAATTAGCCCTAAATGGAACTTGAAATTTATATACCCTTTTATCTCAATGATGTTAGGAGATACCAAAAGTTACAATTAAGCGATAATAAAAATAATAATTGGTGGATAATCAAAAGGCATGATTGATGTTAGAAATACGAAAAGCTATAGAGTTAAGAGATAATAAAAAGAGTTACCATAGCGCGAAAGGAGAGTTGGGATAAGCAAGCTGGATCGGTCCATGAAGGCTCAGGCCTACCGAGACCAGCGGGAAGGAGAATCAATCTCTATCGGGCCATCTGAAGCCCATAAAAGCCTAGTCTCAGGACTAGCAAGGTCAAGGAGACCCACGACCACATAGAGTATAAAGGGACTGTTAACCTATCAAATCAAGTAAAGTGCACATATCCCAAAACCCTAATTACTTGACCGGTACGACACCGGTGCCCTTCTGATAATCTTTTTAACTGTTTCAGGGGAGTCGCAACACGGAGAGGACCTAACGTGCTTGAAATATCCCGCACAGAAACAAATAGAGAAATTTAATTAGTTGGGAAATTTGAAATTCTAGAAAGGTAAAATGTTACATTTAAGCATCCCTCCTATAAATAGCATGGTTAGTCGGGGGGGTTTTAGTATAAGAAAAATGGATCTCCCTCGGTCGATTATCCTTATCTCAGAAAAAAACAT
The DNA here is from genome assembly GCA_028015215.1 of Gynostemma pentaphyllum. Taxonomy (NCBI): domain Eukaryota; kingdom Viridiplantae; phylum Streptophyta; class Magnoliopsida; order Cucurbitales; family Cucurbitaceae; genus Gynostemma; species Gynostemma pentaphyllum. Next base: position 66,406,300 of record CM051355.1, on the reverse strand, counting down.
GAAATACTTGCGTTACGTGAAAGAAGGTGGAGAAATTGATGGATTAATTCAAGCTTCCAGTGATGCAGTTTTGACACCATACACCAAGTTTGAAGTTGAACGTTCTAAAACACCTGCTGGCCGCTTTGTCCATTTAAGGTGTTGTTACAACAACAAATATTTGGTTCGTCAAAATGCTGATTCCAATTTCATTGTTGCAGCCTCAAATGAACCTGAAGAAGACCAAACAAAATGGTCATGTACCTTATTTGACCCAATTCCTGGAAATTTATTTCGTTTTATCCATGTCCAACTTGTTTTCTACGTTTCTCTTTCATCAACTTCAAATCAATTTATCAACTGTTTATATGCCAAAAGTTCGACCCCTGAAACTGATAATTCCGACGTTTTCAATGTAATGAATTGGGAAAGTTTTTGTCAGCTACCAAAATTTGTTGCTTTCAAACAAGGTTCGTTCCTCAAATGCTATGATTATGATGGCAATAAATATCTTCAATTCGGAGCTTCCGATGTTAACGATGAATTAGCGGGCCATCAAGTGTTTACTTTGAATGATGGAAGGATTCAAATCAAAAGTACTCATTGGAATTTCTGGAGACTTGATCCGGATTGGATTAAAGCTGATTTAAAGGATCCCGAATCTGGTGGTCCTAATAGCATATTTTGGCCTTTCAAGGTTGCCGATTCCAGCGACAAACTCGTCGTGGCTCTTATGAATTATGGCAATGGTTTCTACTGCAAGAGGCTTACTCTAGATGATAAAGAAAACTGTTTAAATGCTTCTGCCGACACCATAACCGATGAGGCTAAAATGGAGGTTTATGATTATGTGATTTCAAGGGAGATTTATAATGTGCAATTTCAAACAAAAGATGCAAGGATGCATGGCACAAAACCTCGCACAATGGCTTCTAAAAATTCTGTTAATCGTACTGATGAGCCTCTTACGACGAAACTCGGGCTTCAATACGAGAATTCCAAGAGTTCAACTTGGGCGGCAACAATGGGAATGAAAGTTGGTGTTAAAACTACATTAGCTACTGGAGTTCCTTTCATTGCTGAAGGAAAGATTGAAATTTCAGTTGAGCTTACAACTGAAAATTCATGGGGAGAAACTATTGTAAAGACAGAAGTTGTGAGTACCGATGTCGAAGTTACGGTCCCTCCGAAATCAGAAAGGAGAGTGAGTATGGTAGCAATTGAAGGACAATGTGATATTCCATTCACATATACACAAAAGGATTATCTTGCAAATGGAGAAGTGGATATCACTGAGAAATATGATGGTATTTATTCTGGTCTCAACTATTACTCTTTTCAGGAAGTTGTTGATGATCCACTATCCCTCCTCTGATCATCTTATCTCATCATGTTTCATAAGAATAAGGGATTATTTGTGTGATTTGTACGAATCGTGTCGTGTCGTGTCGTGTGGATTGTTATATCTTCAAATATAATCATAATAATAATCTCTCGCAGGATAGATAGATTAGCCTGCACTTGTTTGGAGATTTAATAAATATATATTATGTTTGGAGTTTCCCACACATCTCTTTGTATTTCCCTCTTCAAGTTCAATCATATGTGTGTTTTATATTATAGTAGATTTCAGCTTCCAAATCTATGTTTCTTGGTACATGTTAATTTTTCTCTTTGTTTTCCTTCTTTTTTTTTTCTTTTTTTTTTATTTCTTTAAGATTTTCTTTTTGAAAAAATTAATTATTCTAAAGGGAAGCTAGGAAGTGTAACGACATGTAACTAAGTTTTGACATTATTTTTTTTTGGAAATTAATATTATTTTCCCAAATAATATTAAGGGTAAAATACAAATAACCCCTTGTGGTTTATCTTAAATGCATGGACACCCTGTGGTTTCAAAATAGCAAATCATACCCCTATATTTCAATTTTTTTCAACGAGACCCTTCCTTTAACACCATAAATTTTTTTTAGCCATAACTTCTTCGTTTGAACTCCGATTTGGATGATTCAAAATGTTTTGGAATCCTTATTTCAAGTTCTACGTTATGGTTAATTCAAAACTTTTAAATTATCAGTAACCAAAAGAGTTAATAGTTTAAATCATACCTAGTAGTTTGATGATAGTAAAATCTTTTATTTATTAACGATTTTGAAGTTATGAAGTAACCATAGTGTAGAGCTCGAAATGAGGATTCCAAAACATTTTGAATCATCCAAATCAGAGTTCAAGTGAAGAAGTTATGGCTAAAAGAAAATTTATGGTGTTGGAGGGGAGGGGTCTCTTTAAAAAAAAATTCAAGTACAATGGTATGATTTGCCATTTCCAAATCACAGGGGGTGTTCATGCATTTAACAAAAACCACAAGGGGCTTATTTTAATTCTACCCTAATATTAATAAGGATGAATGATTAATTGGAACTCTAACTGCTCTTTCTTTCTGTAAGGTCAGTTTGACAACTTCCCAAAACTCGAAATTAAAACTTAAAGTTTTAATTAATATTTTCATCTCAGGCTAATTGTCTCATTATGATGATTCCAACACAATTTAGGGCTCATCATTATGAGTTTCGAAGAATAAGTTATGAATGTTTTAAGTTAGTGGCAGTTTCGTAATTATGGAGTAACGAGATTTTTAACCTAAGAACCTTTCCTCTTTATTATTTTTCTCGGTTTTTGGACATCTTCTCCTCCTCCATGACAGCCTCCCCTCACCTCCTATCTTCCTATTGAGTTAAATTATTTTTCTTACAATACCGTTATATTTTCGGCGAGATCGTGATTTTTGTTCATTCGTTTGTCGTAGAAGTGAAATTCATTTTTTGGATTTTGGGTGAGTTGATAAACCTTCTCTTAGTTGTTCTTGAGTTCTTGAAGATTAAAAGTTTATGTTTCGATTTAAGAATGTTAGATTTATCATTAATCGATGAAACTGAATCGCTGTTAATTTTATTTTCCCGATTCGTCAAACTTTTTACCAAAACAATCAGTCCCTTTACGGCCTTGTTACTGTTCATTAACCATTTTAATTATTTATTTTTAGTTTAAATTATGCTAGTGTTGATCGAATCTAACCCGGGATCGTTTAGAATGAAAACCCCCAACCCAATCATTATCGATTGAACCTAAAAACCTAAAACCTATTGGATAAAGAACAAACCATCTTGAAATAAGACTAAACACGATTGTCACGTTGCAAAAAATGAACCAAAATTGAGACCCCATAAAGTCGACGCTTCAACTCCCCAAATCAAGGCCATTCGAGTTATTTTCGGCTTCTTTTCTCGACTTAAACCTTCAGCCCAATCCATTTTAATTTAGTTAAAATTTATCTAGAATAATTTTTAATTAGTTTTAGAATTATTATATTATTTTTCAGATTGTGGATTCATGCTTGCCGGTTGTTAGTTTTTGTCAATATCGAGGTGAGTGAACAATCTAGTTTAAGGGTAATTCTTTAGAGAAATCTAAAGAATTATTTGTAGCTTTTCTTTGGCATATTTCTGATGATAAATTGCTGCTAGATTTTAAATGTTAAATATGTTTTTGGATGTGTATTAAATGCCTTTAAGAATTGGAATGTAGGAAAATTCTAGTTTATCGATGTCGGGTGAAATTATGAGATTATGAGTTTTAGTTGCTTTCGATGTGAAAAGTGTGATGTTTCCGGAAATTTTAAGGATATATAATGTTTAAAGTTGAGATTTATTATAGTTAAGTTGAAAGAGTTGAAATCAGGGAATATTAATAAGAATTAATTACACCAATAACTAATTTAATTCACTCAATTTCAGTTTTAATGGTTGTTTCATATTAATATCATATTTACCCATAAAACACCATTTATGGTGGCGATTCTAGTGGATTCTGATTTCATTGTTTACCTTATTACCCTTTTATCTCTCCTAATAACTATATCTCATTAATTACATATCATTTAATTAAGGAAAATTTATCGGGGTATGTTTTGTCATTTCACAATGTAATTTAATTTTTCTGGTGGTGGCTTTGGGTAGTTTTGATATATATATAAAAGATTGTGTTTTTTGAAATAGACAACATTAATTTGTCCAATACTGAAATTAACCCTATTAATAATACATATAGTAACGTATTGAGCTAGTATTCGGAGATTTTTGGTATTTTAGAGAGTCTTATATGCTTAGATATTTTAGAAATTGTATTCTGGAAATTTAGGGAAGCTTTTATGATATTTTTTGTTGAAGAATATCTAGGATTAGATTTGTTGAATTTTGGTGCTTATTGAATTGAGTAGCGATACCATAAAATGTTGTTTTTGAGAAATTGTGTGAATGATGAGCCTGCTGGTTTTACCCGATATATTATGATATTTTAGTTGATAAAATGATATTAATGGAATATTGCATGTGATTATGATGAGGGATGAGAACAAGTTGTTAATTGTTGGTCATGACGAAAAACATACAATCAAGGTACTAAGTGTTATAAGTATTGCGAGCTTATAAGATTAGGCGAGATTAGTTATGGATGAGTCCACAACAAGATATTAATATTGAGTCTCTTGCAAGAGGGAATATTATGTGTTAGTCATAGGTTCGCCTATAACCAGGTACTAATAATGTGAGGACTTTTTCGAGGGGCTGCAGTATTAGATGTTGCAAAATGTGTGATTGTAATTGTTGTATAAGCTTGTGGAATGGAAAGTATGTGATATTTGTTGAGTTAAAGCGATGCGAGATCGGTGTAGTTGAAAATATGGAATGGAAAGTATGTGATTATTTTTGAGTTGTACTGATGCGAGATCCGTGTTATTGAGGTATGGTATATGTTAGAATAACATATTGAGATGAGGAATATTGATGTGAGTACAATATGTTAGTGTTTATTGAGACTTAGAAAGTGAGACTTAACTTGAGTAGAATGGAGCTTAATGTGAATTATAGAAACTTAGAAGTCATTTAGGATTAAATTGACTCGAGTAATTTCGTTGGATACTATTTATGTAATGTCCCGTTAATTTTGAGGTAGAATTATTATTTTTTATTTATATTTAATTAGTATTTATTTAATTATAGCAATTAATCAGAATTTAGAAACATTAATTTAATTTAGTAATTTTAAATTCCAAGAGTTATCTATGAACTAGGTGTATTAAATATTATTAATAGGCCAATTAATAATAATTAATCACTTTCTAGTATAGATTAATTGTGTTGGGTACATTTTAGAAAAAATAGTTTGAGTTATAAGAGCATGGGGTCAATTTTAAAAGTTAGGAGAAACTTGGAGGGCCATTTTGCAAGAAAGAATCCACACACCAAAAACACATAGGATTCCTTCCTTCTCCCTCATTTGAAACAAAAACTCAAACTTTAGCTCCAAGAAACACCCATGGCCGACACAAGGTGAGAGGGGTATCAAGACCAGTTTTTTTCTTCTTCTCATTTCTACTTTGTTTTCGACGATTCTTAGTTCGTTGGAAAACCCTTGACCCAATCTATCTTTCCATCCTACTCTTGAAGCATTCCCATCAACTTCAAGAAGCTTCAAGTAAGAGGTTTTATTCTTTATTGTGGGTTTTGTTGTTTTAGTTGTTTAAATGATAATCTTGGTTGAAATCTTCAACTTCTTCTCTTGAAACTTAAAGACTTCGATATTGGATTTTCATTTAAAGGTTTTCTTGTTATTTTTCAAGCTTTGGAGTTAAAAATCACAAAAATCATTCGTCCCTTTTGACCATCAAAACAGTGGGTGCCTCTTTCCTTTGGCCCTTGTGTATTTTGAATTTTCTCTAAGAGTTGGGGATTAAACCTAGCCCAAATTTAGTTTACCCATTGATAATTACCACCTAAAAACTACCCAAAACGAACCCGGAATGACCCCGAAAAATCACCCACGGCCGAGACACCCCTCTGTCCCACACTGTTCGGCCGAGAGGTAAGGGAGGGTTTCCGGGCCATTTTTCTCATTCCTTTCATTTGCTTGTCATTTATTGTTTGTTTAGTTAAATTAATATATTTAGGTTGTATCTAGTGGTGCCTAATCGCTTGCTCGCTGTTCGTTTTGAGTTGTCGATTCATGTTAGCACAAAAGGTGAGGATAAATAGAACTTATGGTAAATTTAGGAACTATGTGCTTGAACGATTATGTAATTTGGGAGATGAGTAAATTTTATGAATTTAAGTGACTAAGCATGATTTAATGATATTAGAAGGGTTGGGAGTATCAAAATGGTTAATTGGGTATACTTTGGTATTTCGAAAGTTACTGGAGTTATAATGAGAAGATGGTATTAAAGTATGATTATAGGATTCTTGGAAATTCTTGGGTGTTAATATTTAGTATTGGGATATTTTCCGATTCTTATGATCTACTTGGTGAATTGCTATTTATTGAGCTCTCTTGGAATATTTTCTGATTCTTATGAACTACTTGGTGAATTGTTATTATTGAGCTCTCTTGGGATTTTCTGATTATTATAGTAATTGTGGAACTGCAGCTTATGAGCTCACTTGGTAAATCTGGCATATGTGTTATCCGTTCTTTCAGGTGTTGTTAGGAATGGTTGTGTGGGCCTTGAGCTTACACTGTTATTTTATCTCGAGATGTGATTTTTATTATTGGTTCTGATTTGAGATACTATTTACTTTCTCAATTTGAGATGTTGTTTATTTTATTATCACACATGTATGTTTGGAGGAATAATGAGATACTGCATAGACTGCGTGTGCTTGCACTACAAAAAAACTGTCAATTTGCGACCATAAAATTGCGACCAACTGGTCGTTTTTAGGGTATATTGCTACCAAAAAAGCGACAAAAATGGTGGTGGCCAAAAAGCTGGTCGGTCCTGAATTTGGGCGACTGGATAGTCACAAATTTACGACCAGAAACGTTTGGTCGCAAAAAAGTCAACCTTTTGAAAAAACGACCAGATGGTCGCTTAAAAAGTGACCATCTGGTCGTAATTTATGTTGAAGATAAGTGACCATTTGGTCACATAAAAAAGTGACCAAATGATCGTATTCAATGTGACCAAATGGTCACTTTTGGACTCAGTCAAAATACGACAAGATGGTCGCCTAAAAAGTGACCATATGGTCGTAATTTATGTTGAAGATAAGTGACCAATTGGTCACATAAAAAAGTGACCAACTGGTCGTATTTTATATGACCAAATGGTCACTTTTGGACTCAGTCAAAATGCGACCATATGGTCGTTTTCTTGAAATCAAATGCGACCATATGGTCGCATGTAAGAATTTTTTTTTTTTTAAATTTAAATTTCAATAATTAGTTAATTAATTATTAATTATTTATTTAATTAAGATTAAAATTTAATAACAAAAAATTGGAATTAAAATAATATATATATATATATATATATATATATATCAAATATTCAAAAAAAGTTTTATACAGACGAAAGCAGCCTAGAACTACTGTGGAGGGGTGGGGGGTGGCGGAGGGGGCGTCGATGATGACTGGCCGCCGTCTAGGGATCTGAAGTACGCGGCCAAAGCTACTGTCACCTAGGCCTCGACCCGTGCCTGCATGTCCGCCTTTATCGCAGCGACTCGAGAAACGAAGTCCTCGCGCATAGCGTCCATGTCCGCGCGCAGCTGCTGCTCAACCGGAGAGGGGCCGGAGCTAGTGCTCGCTCTGCTCCGCTCCGCTGAGGCCGGGGCACATCTGGGTAAAGGCGTAGCCCGTACGAGCCGAGCCCAGGAACTGATCCATCAGGCCGAACCCCTCCAGCAGCCTCCAAGAACGCCTCTCTACGGTCATCCTGAGTCGGTTGCGAGTCTGGTGTGGGCAACCGCTGACTCAAGGACTCCGTGAAACGTTCCTAAACATTTAAAATTCAGAAAATAAAATAGTTAATATATAAGTTAGGAAAATTTTATAGAAAAACAATAATTGAAAAAATTATTAAATACCTGAACTGCTTTCGCCTTATCGTCGACGAACGTCCTGTCCTTCTTCATGTGAAGAACGCGGTGCAGCTCATCGGGCGGGACGGGGTGCCCGTGCTTCGCTTCCTAAAAATATTAAAGATTGAATAATAAAACATAATAAATTAATAACTAAATGAAAATAGAAAACAAGAAAAAAGTACGTAAGTAAGAAAACGACTAAAAAAAAAGTTACCAATCGACGATGGTGCTCGTCGTGTGTCCGGGCCCCCACTGTGTGTTTGGTGGGATTCTTCGCGCGGTTGGGCTTATTCCTGCTTGACACTGCCTTGCCCTCAGGAGTGCTCAAGCTCGCGATAAGCCGCGCGTGGTCCTTCGGGCTCATCCACACGGGGCGGTTTGCTGCTTGCTTTCTACACGGCCGGTACATGAGGTCCTTGAATCGATCCCGGACGTGACTGTCCCATAGGGGGAACAATCTACCGTCCGTGATATCGGGATAGATAACAGGAAACTTGACATGAAAAAATTGAAATAAAAAAATTGTTAAAGTAATAAATTTATTTCTATAAATTTCAAATTTAATTAATTATAAAAATAAATGATATTTTTTACCTTCCAGTTGTTGTACATCCGACGTTTCTCCGTCGTCGGAATCTTCCGCCGCAAGGTCATGGGTAGAGGCATACTCCGGAGGACCTCGCGAAACCGTTTTGAAACGTTGTATGCACTGTACTCTTCAAAAACATAAAAATTATTGTGCTATTAGAAACTATTAGTTAACGGAAAAAAAACACTTTGAAAAAAGTTTAAAGGTTTAAAAATTAAGTAATTAAAACAATAAACAAAATTACTTACGTATCCCCTTCAATCCGAAGGGTAGAGTCTGTGGTCCGAGACGCTGCGCGTGCATGAAGTGGAGGGCCGGTGGATCCAATCCGACGATGCGGACCGGACGCATACCCTGATGGCACTTGATGCTAAGCCGGGAGTCGTGGCCAGGGAGTCCTGCGTCGACCGTGGTGTCGCAGACCGGGTCTCGGGGATCGCATCATCGAGCGTGGCGGCAAGTCTCACCTCGAATCAAGAGGATCTCCAACTCCTCTCGTAGTCGAGTTCGCATCATGGGCGCGCGGCAGAGGTGATCGTGGAGATGCCTCGTCACCGCGTCGTCACGCTCATCTGACTGGGGAAGACGTCATCTGCCCGTCATACTCCTACAACCAAACTAAACTAATTTAATACTAATTACGTAATTAAAATATTGAAATTAATTAAATTAATTAAATTAATTAATTAATGAAATAATCTAAATTAAATGGATTAAATAATGTAAATTAAACTAACATAAATTAAGTAAATAATTTAAAATAAACTAATTAATTAATTTGAATTAAAGTAAATTAAAATTAGATTAATTGAACTAATTAAAGTAAACTAATTAATTAATTTGAATTAAAGTAAATTAAAATTAAAGTAAACTAAGTAGTGAAGAATTAAACTAAAATTAATTAAATTAAAGTAAATTAAGTAATGAAGAATTAAACTAAATTAGATTAAGAACTAAAATTAATTAAATTAAAACTAACATTAATTAATTAAAACTAAAATAAACTAAACTAAGTAATTAATAAACTAAACTAAGTAATGAAGCTTTCAATTTAACTAACATTAATTAAATTTAACTAACATTAATTAATAAAACCTAAACTTAATTAAACTAATTAATTAAATTAAACTAAATTAAAATTAGATTAATTGAACTAAAATGTATAAATTAATTAAAGTAAACGAAATTAGATTAATAAACCGTAAGTAAACTAAGTACTTAATTAAACTAAATTACATTAATTAAACTAAAATTAATGAAATTAACAACATTAAACTAAACTAATTAAATTTAAACATAAACTAAAAATAACTAAAAACGGAAACGAAACTAACCTCGTAATAGAAACCGGGATTGGAGGTTTAGGGTGTTTAGGTTTAGAGTAGGAACGGGGAACGGGAACGGGGAAAAAACAACGGGGAACGGAACGGGGGAAAGAGAGAAAAAAAAAGAAAAAAGAGAAAGAAAAAGAGAAAGGAAAGGAAAAGAAACCGGGGGGGGGGGGGAGGGAATCTGATCTGATTTTAAATCAGAATTTGCGACCAACTGGTCGCAAATATGTAATAATGAACAGAAACGAAAGGTCGCGCGTGCTGGGGAAAATACGACCATGTGGTCGCATTTTCAGAGATATTTGCGACCATCTGGTAGCATTTATTGAAAAAGCGACCATTTGGTCGCCCAGTTACCATTATCAAAAACAGCTGTCATATCACGAGCCCCATCAAGAATTGCGACCATCTGGTCGCAATAATGAAATTCACCGCCAAATATTGCGACCAGATGGTCGTAATGTTTAAATTCACCGCCATAAATTTCATGAGAATTTAAATTTACCGCTCATATTTGCGACCATATGGTCGTAATCTGACTTATATTTTTTTAAAATATAATTATACTTTTCCAAAAAAGTGACCATTTGGTCGCCTTTCCCTTCTAAATTACTACCATGTGGTCGCAAATATTAATATATATATTTTTTTAACCATTCATTAAAAGAAATAGTTTTAATTAATAAACACATACACACATTGAATAATCAAGTTAACGAAATATCTCATTCATCATCGTCTCCAACAAGTCTGTCACATAAAGTCTTCTTCTTCTTCTTCTTCTTCTTCTTCTTCTGTTTCTTCATCGGATTCATCGTCTCGAATAAATTCAGCATCAATGTCACGTGTGTGAGAAGTGGAAGCATTTGTATCATCATCATCATGCAATGTTATCGTCCCATCGTTCAAAGGACGAACAGTACTTGTATTCTGACCATCGTCGATTGCACGACATTTTATCTCATCTTCTTGAAAAGCAACAGCTTCCTCTGCATGGTCGTCTTTCTCGGACAAGTTTTCTTCTACCTGGTGTGATTTAACTTTACAAACAACTAACCAATCTGTCAGATCTCGTCTATTAATCGGATAGTTCAGGTAATAAACTTGAATCGCCTGTGAAGCCAGGACAAACCTATCAGCGGTGCGCATATGCTTAGACTTGTTTACCTCAACGATTTGTAAATGATCAATCTTACGGACTCCGCCTCGTCTGGTTGTCTCGAACCAAGTGCAGTTGAACACAACAATGCGTTTTAGCGTCGGATTTGCGTATTGAATCTCAAGAATCTCATCAATTACTCCGAAGTAATCGTCTTCGTTTGTACCGAACACGTGACCTTTTATGCAAACACCACTGTTGTTTGTTGCCCTATTCACTGAATACGCCTTCGTTTGAAATCTGTAACCGTTACCGACTTATCCACCATACGACCTTGCTATCCGTCCAGGTCCCTTTGCCAAAGAAATGATGCGAGGATCATCCACCGGTAATGTAAGGGAGTCAACCTGTGTCATTGTTCACATACAGTAATGTATTAGGATGATAGTAATTTTTTCAACAAAATGCCACGGTTTTTTTGACAATTTAAAATAACTCACGTATGCACTGAACCAAGAACGAAACTCTTTGTCGATTATTGACCTCTCCTCGGTGTCTGTAAGACCAACTGGTGTCATTCGAACGTATACGTTTAGAAATAATCTGTATGTTACAAAAATAGTTAGCAAATAGTTTGTTTATGCGATGGAATAATGTTAAGTTACAAACTCACTCTATGTAAGGCTCGATCTCTGCACAGTTGGATAACACGTATGTCTGCATTACGTGATACTCAGAATCGGTCAACGGCCTACGCACTGATCTTCCAACTGTCATGCCAGGTTCCGTAAAAATCGGCAAGTCGTTCATGCAACACCTTCAAGTAAATTTTTGACAACGTTTCGTTTCGCCGGTCGAAACTGCTGGGGTTTTCTGCCCTAAATCTTATGTAATCCAATTAAACTATAAATAAATAAAGGAAATATTAATTAGTAATATTTACATTGTCATTTATTATTAGTTTAATAAATGTAATCCATCATAAGATCCAGAGTTACGTATGATAACTTAAAGTGAGCATATGATGCGGGAAGATTCACTTAAGTGTAACTCAAATAGTCTGTGGTATATGAATAAAGGTTGGGTGCCTTATTTCTGGTTACACCACTAACACGGATCACTTGTGAATTGGCACAAGTGATCTCATCTGGATCGCTCATGTAGAGACATGTGAGTGGGGGTGTTGCTGCAATAGAGATTGTAGTAGACTGGACTAAGATAAACTTACTGTCTTCTGGGAAAGCCGTTAAAGAAAGACACTTCGTTTATCAACCGGTTGATCATGTACAATTGATCTTAATCCTGAGTGGATTACGAACTCCTGTTCGCAAGAGACAAGCCTTTGATTTGCATAGGTGAGAGTGACTCGTATAGTATGCTCAATATGCCTCCCACTTTGGGGATTGCATCTTGCTTATAGCTGGGAACGTAATTACACAAGAATTGGAATTCACTCTTTTCCATATAGGAAAATAGATAAGTAGTTCCCTTATGGACTGATTCGGTCTTGAACAGCGGGGCCCCATATTCCTCTGATCAAGGAAAAGGTTAAAGACGCATAATAGAGATTATGTAAGGTTGTTCATTGGAGAATCAGTTGGGCTTAAGGAACAAGATGTATCATGGAGGTTAATATGGTGTAAATACCTAGTCATGGATACGAACTAACTTGTGAAGGATCAAAGTGTAGTTAATGATTATAGCCAATGGACATAACTATGTCTATAGTACTAAGAGTGCAACTCTAGATATTTAGTGGATTTATCTAGGAGTTAATGAATGAGAATTAATTGATTAAAAGGAGTTTTAATCAAAGGTAATTCTGGATCATTGGAGCTTAGTCCTATAGGTCCATTAAGTCCTCCGAGCTAACGCATGTAATCGAGAACATAAATTAATATGATTAATTTCTCTTTGGAAAATTGGAAATGAATAGAGGAGTCTATTCAATTAATTAAAGGAAATTAAATAGAGGAGTCTATTTAATTATTAAATAGAAGAGTCTATTTAATTATAAGAGATTAAATAGAGGAGTCTATTTAATTAAATTAATTTTGTGTTGTCCAAAATTAATGGGGATTTAAATAGAAGAGTCTATTTAAATATTTAATTTGAAATTATCAAATTAAATGAGGAAATAAAGAAAAGGAGTTTTATTTATTGGAATAAATAAAAGGAGTTTTATTTATTTAATTATTTAACGGAATTGTTCCATTAAATAATGAGGAAAATAAAAATGCCCAATATTGTCATATGAGGATGACATGGGCTTGTGACCAGGGTGGGGTCACACGCCCCATTGGTCAAATGGTTGACCAAAAAGTTTGCATTTTTATTTTATTTAAAATATATGTATATCTTATTTTAAATTAATGGGATTAATTTAAATGGAAGATATGGAATAATATATTTAAATTAATATTGATTAATTTAAATAAAAGATATGGAATGTTTTATTATGGAATAAAATATAATATCTTTATTATTCAAATATATTTTAGAATATCTTAATTAATTATTTATTAATTAAAAGATATTCAGAAGATTTTCTGATGCCTTAGTTTTCCTATAAATAGGACCTTTGGGGTGACCCCAAAACACACAACCAAGAGAGTTAAAGTAAAGGCTCGGGAAATTTCTCTCCTCCCTCTCTCTTGCGCCGCCCAGGGTGATTGGGAAGAAAATTCTTCTTACCAATTTTTCCTTTTTCCAAAGGAGATAGTGCCCACGCACCGATTCTCTTTTGTGCTTAGTGAGGAAGATCTTTTTGGTGGTCCCAGGATCGTAACCATCGAAGAACGAGGAAGAGTCAGACACTTCTCGACAAGGGTTAGTATTTCTTTTATGCATTTAGAATTTTGAATTTATTATACTGCAAGGAAAGATCTGTTGGGACTTCCGTTTGAGAACTCTTTTAGAGGCCTCAATCCCAACAACTAGTATCAGAGCAGTCTGGTTAATATAATATTTTCAAAATTATATGATGGGAATTGAAAACGATTTTATAAACGGTTTTAAAATTGTGGTTTTGCGTTTTGGTTGAATTAGGATTTATTGGCCTAGGGTTTTCTTTCCTAGAAATTTTGTAAACCCTTCATTGGGTATAGGAAAATTTTGTAATCGTTTTAGTCATATGGGATATTGATTGAAACGATGGAGGAAAGAAAAGATTAACTGGATCCCGGCCGGTACCGAAGGAGTTGGTACCGCGAGCTGCAGGTGGAGAAGACCACCACGGCGGTGGCGCTGCAGCAGCGGCGTTGCCCGCTGCCGCAGTGGCGCTGTGGCAGCAGTAGCCGAGGCTGCTGCAGCTCGCGGCTGTAGCACAACGAAAAAAAAAAATTTGAGAGGGGCGGCTGCGGCGCCTAGGGTTAAAACCCTAGGTGCCTCCCCTCGGTTTTTCGGTTTTCGTTTTTCTGGAGATCCTGGAGATGTTCGTGATGAAGATTATTTCTATATTAGATATAGGTTTAATTTTCATAGATTTGGCCAATAGTATCCCAACCAAAATTGCTTATTTATTTATTATATATGTGATATATATATAAATATTAATTATTCATGCATAATGTATGCCATAAATAATTATTCCCATCATAAATGCATAAATGCCATGATCATGCATCATTAATAGAGATTATTGATATTATACTCATGCCTTGTATAAATATAATTGTTATATTTATTGTGCTAGAATTTTAATTAAGGGGTTAATTATTAATTACTAGCAGCATGTTTTAGGTTTTAATTAAAATGGTCTAAAAGAGTTTAGTAACCAATATTTTAATTAATTGTTTAGTTTTTGAAACTAAAACCTAAAAGATGAGGTGTCACTATTTTTAATTAAAGAGTTAATTAAAAATTAATGAAGTTGAGTTTATTAATTTAAATATAACTCTGGCGAGAAAGCTCTTGCCCAAGATATGAGGTTATTTAATCGTTCCATTAACACGGGACCCCTCTAACTGGGAGCGATCTAGGAGTCATATTTTATTAATAATTCTCTTCATTGAGATGGTGCATAATGTGTTAGGATTAATAGAGATTAATCAATTGGCTTTCACATTAAAATCAATCTAACCAATCTATAAGAGCTATTATAAGTTAGATTGAACTTAGATATTAGAGGTAGCCTGGGTATATCTAAGTTAAAAGCCTTAGCTAGCTATATTGAGTGGGAGAAGGACAAGTGACAACATGTCCTGCGGTCTCCAAGTTGGAATCAATGTGTGAGGTTCATATAGGGCTTCTGTGGTGTTGGTAACTCTTCACTCATTCCCTCCGGAAAGTAACCATATGAATCAATACCCGGGTGATTCTCTTTGGGATAGGATTTTTTAAAGCTCTTGATGTTTGACTCTCCCTTCTGTGACACTCGTCAAGATAACTTTAAGCGATCTAAAACTTGGGTAACACTCAAAGGGATCCATTTAGAAAGATACTTAAGACTCTCCCTTCGGTGACACTCATCAAGAATAATATTTAAGTGATCTAGATGTTTCGCCTGACCAAAACATTGTAACTAATAGAACTGTAGGATATGAGATAGCCTGGAGATGTTCATTAGTTGAGAGGAGTCTCATTTTAGTAGGAGGGAACCTTGACCTGCCTACGTAGGCATCGTTTCTGTTTCACTAATATACCATGGCATTGAAATTGTGTTTTTAAGGTTTTAGAATTTCATTAAATGTGCATTCATGCATCACGTTTAATAGATGCCAAAAGTATGAATGAATGGATATCTAAAATTGTATTACTAAGCATGTGTTTATTTATTTATCAGCAATATGTCGAATAAAAATTTCTTGACTTGGAAAAACAAATCTACAATGAATGATGAGAACTATGACACTTGGAAATCAGAGCTTTTTGATATTCTGGTCAATGAGCACGTTCATTTTGTTCTTTACACTGATTGTCCTGAGGGTCCAAACCCAGTTCTTTGAGGCGTGTGGGATCCATATGAGAGATGGATCCAGAGCGATGAAATAGCTCAGATGTACATTCTAGAAAGACTTTCTTTCCACATGTACAGGATGGTAGAATTGGCTACCACCGCACGAGAGATGATAAACATCATCCAGGACACTCGAGAGAACCCTCAATATAAGTTTACTGGGCTGAAGTATGCAAGGAAAAGAAGAGCTTACGTACTGGTAAATATGATTTACTTAGTGTCATTATGAGATAATGAGGATATGATCCTGTTGAATTTATGGAAATTCAATTCACTAACTCAACTTCTTTTTGCAGACAGACGAATTTTCGAAAGTTCGTGAATTCAGCTCAGAGGATAATTTCAAAAGGAGAAAGATTGAAATCAATAATGGTAAATACGATTTACTGTTCTTTGTTTTCAGTGATGAATTATGAGATAATTCTAAATCATAATCTTTTCTTTTGACAGTGGAAGAATGGAAAGGAAATAGAGATTTCATGAAGTCGCGCTCTGGAGCTTGAAGAAGCTATTCTAGTCATTTAATGAACCATTGATAGGATCTATGTCATAGAAACTATTTTAGTAACTTCTTGTTATTTTCTATTCATGTTTGAGAAACATATGATTATTTTATTATGAATAAAATAAGTATTGGTTCATTTATAAAGTTGTTGGTTATCTTTAAATAAAATTTTTATTTTTCCTGAACACTGTTTATTATGTTCCTGGTTTAAACCGGAACATAGTTTCTTTGGGTTGTATTAGTAAACAACATTATACCGTGGATTTCGGTATTAATAAAGTTGATATTTTTAAAGATGGAAACTTTATTTGTTCAGGAATAGAAGATAACAATTTATATATACTAACACCGTTAGTATGTGCAACACTTTATAATACTGAGTTATTCCAGACTGCAGAGTCTAGAACTTATAAAGGTAGAATTTCTAAAGATGAGACCCTTCTATGGCATCTAAGGCTTGGCCATATTAACCTCGATAGAATTCAAAGACTGGTTAAAAGTGGACCTCTAAGTAACTTAGAGGTTGGTACACTCCCAGTATGTGAATCCTGTATAGAGGGTAAAATGACCAAGCGTCCTTTTTCAGCTAAAGGAAATAGAGCCACAGAACCACTAGTGCTTATCCATTCAGACCTTTGTGGTCCGATAAATGTAAAAGCTAGAGGTGGATATGAGTACTATGTGTCTTTTATAGACGACTACTCAAGGTATGGGTTCATTTACCTGTTGCAATTCAAGTCTGAAACTCTTGAGAAATTCAAGGAGTTTAAAGCTAAAGTTGAAAAGCAACTTGGTAAATCTATCAAGACACTTCGATCAGATCGTGGTGGGGAGTATATGGACTATGAGTTCAAAGACTACTTGATAGAAAATGGGATTACATCCCAACTTTCAAAGACTGGTGCACCTCGTGGAATGGTGTAGCTGAAAGAAGAAATAGAACCTTACTCGAAATGACGAGATCAATGATGAGCTATTCATCATTACAGAATCTTTCCGGGGTTACGCATTGGAGCCTGCGTTATACATCCTAAATAGGGTACCTTCTAAAAGTGTTTTAGAAACGCCTATTGAGTTATGGTCGGGACATAAAGTAAGCTTGCGTCCACTTGGAGTATGGGGATGTCCAGACACGTCTTGAAAACGAACCCTAAGAAATTAGAATCACGGTCTAAGGTATGCTTCTTCGTAGGCTACCCTAAAGAGACGCGTGGTGGATTGTTTTATAGTACTGAAGAGATTAAAGTATTTGTGTCAACAAATGCTACATTCTTGGAAGAGGACTATATAGGAAACCACAAATCTCCTAGTAAATTAATACTAGAGGAGATGATTCCAAGTGAAACCACTAATGAGCCAACAATTGTTGTTGACTTGCCTATCTCTTCAAATAGGAAGAGAAATTCTAGTCAAATCCAGTTAAGTCCCCGTCGTAGTGGAAGGGCATCCAAGTTGCCCGAACGATATTTGGGATTAACTCAGGTCAATGATGGCGGAGTTGACCTGGAGGATCCATTGTCTTATAAGGAAGCAATGGTGGATGTTGACAAAGAAAAATGGCTAAAAGCCATGGATCTCGAGATGGAGTCCATGTACTCCAACTCAGTCTGGAAACTTGTAGATCAACCAGTTGGGGTAAAACCCATTGGGTGCAAGTGGATCTATAAGAGGAAACGAGGAGCCGATGGGAAAGTGGAGACTTTCAAGGCTAGACTTGTGGCAAAGGGGTATTCCCAAAAGGAAGGGGTGGACTATGAGGAAACCTTCTCTCCTGTTGCTATGTTAAAATCTATTAGAACTCTTCTATCCATAGCAGCCCATTTCGATTACGAAATTTGGCAGATGGATGTCAAGACAGCATTTCTGAATGGCTATCTTGAAGAGAGTATCTATATGCTCCAACTAGAGGGATTCATTGTTCAAGGTGAAAGACAAAAAGTTTGTAAGTTGCTAAAATCCATTTATGGATTAAAGCAAGCTTCACGGTCTTGGAACAAACGATTTGACACTACGGTCAAATCATATGGCTTTGAACAGAATGTTGATGAGTCTTGTGTTTACAAGAAGATACTCAACAAGGATGTGGTTTTTCTCATTTTGTACGTGGACGATATCTTACTTATTGGGAATAATGTAAGGGTATTATTGGACGTTAAGAAATGGCTAGCTAACGAATTCCAAATGAAGGATTTGGGAGAGGCTCAATATGTTCTTGGTATCCAAATAATAAGGAACCGAAAGAACAAGACGTTAGCGTTGTCTCAGACATCCTACATTGACAAAATAGTTGCCAAGTATGGGATGGATAAATCCAAGAAAGGAGCGTTACCTTTCAGGCATGGGATTTATTTAACTAAAGACCAATGTCCTAAAACTCCTCAAGAAGTTGAGAGTATGAGACAGTATCCTTATGCATCAGCAGTTGGAAGTCTAATGTATGCGATGTTGTGTACTAGACCAGACATCTGTTATGCAGTAGGGATAGTAAGCCGTTACCAATCAAACCCTTGTTATGAACATTGGGTTGCAGTCAAGAATATTCTCAAGTATCTTCGGAGAACGAGAGAACATGTGCTAGTGTACGGTAAAGAGGATTTGATTTTCAAGGGGTACACAGATTCTGACTTCCAGGCAGATAAGGATTCTAAGAAATCCACGTCGAATCGGTTTTCACACTTTGTGGTGGAGCCATTGTTTGGAGGAGTATAAAGCAAAGTTGTATTGCCGACTCTACAATGGAGGTCGAGGACGTAGCCGCTTGCGAAAGCCGCTAAAGAGGGTGTCCGGCTTAGGAAGTTCCTAACCGATCCGGGAGGTAGTACCAGGACATGGACAAACCCATAACAACGTTGCTCGTGATAACGGTGGTGTCGTAGCCAACTCCAAAGAGCCTAGAAGCCACAAACGGGGAAAGCACATAGAGAGAAAGTATCATCTGATAAGGGAGATAGTCCAAAGAGGAGATGTTGTAGTGACAAAGATAGCCTCTGAGGATAATATTGCTGATCCATTTACAAAGACGCTTCCGGCTAAGGTTGAGCGTCATATGGGTAGTTTAGGATTACTAGATAAATCACTGTAAAGCTTTAGTGCAAGTGCGAGATTGCTGGGGTTTTCTGCCCTAAATCTTATGTAATCCAATTAAACTATAAATAAATAAAGGAATTATTAATTAGTAATATTTACATTGTCATTTATTATTAGTTTAATAAATGTAATCCATCATAAGATCCAAGTTACGTATGATAACTTAAAGTGAGCATATGATGCGGGAAGATTCACTTAAGTGTAACTCAAATAGTCTGTGGTACATGAATAAAGGTTGGGTGCCTTATTTCTGGTAACACCACTAACACGGCCCACTTGTGAATTGGCACAAGTGATCTCATCTGGATCACTCATGTAGAGACATGTGAGTGGGGGTGTTGCTGCAATAGAGATTGTAGTAAACTGGACTAAGATAAACTTACTGTCTTCTGGGAAAGCCGTTACAGAAAGACACTTCGTTTATCAACCGGTTGATCATGTACAATTGATCTTAATCCTGAGTGGATTACGAACTCCTGTTCGCAAGAGACAAGCCTTTGATTTGCATAGGTGAGAGTGACTTGTATAGTTCGCTCAATATGCCTCCCACTTTGGGGATTGCATCTTACTTATAGCTGGGAACGTAATTACATAAGAATTGAAATTCACTCTTTTTCATATAGGAAAATAGATAAGTAGTTCCCTTATGGACTGATTCGGTCTTGAACAGCGGGGCCCCATATTCCTCTGATCAAGGAAAAGGTTAAAGACGCATAATGGAGATTATGTAAGGTTGTTCATTGGAGAATCAGTTGGGCTTAAGGAACAAGATGTATGATGGAGGTTAATACGGTGTAAATACCTAGCCATGGATACGAACTAACTTGTGAAGGATCAAAGTGTAGTTAATGATTATAGCCAATGGACATAACTATGTCTATAGTACTTGTTGGGATTTATGCCCTAGAATTCGTAATTTGTAATAGAATATTTTATGAATAAATAAAAGTATTATTTTAGTGAATTTTGTGCAATTTATTATATGTTGATATTCGTTAAATATTCAAACATTAATAGAAAATTCCAGAGTTACTAATTCTGTAATCTTGACTACTATGAGATATAAAGTGGATCTAGTCCAAGATAGTAACTCAAATAGTCTACAGTAAACGAATACGGTTAGGAAACCTTATTCTGGTAACACTGTTGATGTTATTCATCGATTTGATCCAAATCATTAGCATGATGTAGATGCAAGTGGAAACATCATATATAATGAGTTTATATAAGATGGACCAGGATAATAAATCGATTCCTAAATAACACCGTTGATAGGAAATGATTTATAATATCAAATTTACGTTATTAAGATTGATACGTCTCAATCCCGAGTATGTTGTGAACTCACATTAATGAAGTCTTTTCCTTTGATTCACATAGTTGAGGGTGATACCGTTGATACACTCGATAAACTCCCGTTTTGGGGAAATGACTAAATTGGTGCTTGGGAACATTTCTATACAAGATGGCATTCATAACTTTCCTAAAACTAATGAAAGTGTTAGTGCGACACTATTCTAACTTAGGAACTTTAGGTATCTCCCTTGTTGTAATGATTCAGGTACTTGAACATGAGGCCTCACCTTCTCACCTGCCCGAGAAGGATCGTTCTATACTTGAAAACTATAGAAAAATGTTCATTAGAGAATCATCGGGTACACAAGGATAAAAGAGACAATTACAAGGGTAAAACGGTAATTTTGACCCAGTTGTAATTATGAGATTACCACGTGAAGGATATGTCAAAACAAACTTAATAACAAATGGACATAACCCATCTATAGTGAGGGGAGTTCAACTTAGGGTTTATAGTGGAATTACCCTAAGTTAATAATTATGATTAATTAGTTAATGAGTTTAATTAATAAATCAATAATTATTGGAGCCCATGATCTATAGGTCCATCAGGTCCCTATGCTAGCCCATATATCATTGTAACTAACCAAGTTATTAATTTAACTAGGAAGAAAGAATTATATTTAAGTAATTAAATTACTTAAATAAAGGGATATATTAATTGTTTAAATAAAATGTTTATTTAAATAGAAATTAATATTAACATTATTAATTATTTAAATAATGAGTTTATTTAAATAGAAATTAATCATGAATATTATTAATTAAATAATGAGTTTATTTAATTTAATATTAAAAGGAGAGAATTAAATATATTTGTTTTACGAAACAAATAAGTATTTTACCTAAAATAATTAATTAAATGAATTTGATTCAATATTAATTGATTAAGAGAATTTTAGGAAATGTGTATTTAAATTGAAAAGATTATTTGAATTTTTTCAAAATTTAAATATGTAAAAGATAAATAATTTAAAAAAAAAAAAAAAAAAAGGGAAAAGATAAATTTATCTTTGGATGGTCACGCCACTTGGCATAATAAAAGCAAAATTTGATTTTGCTAAATGCATAGGAGCTGACGCCAATTTATCTTATTTTTTCATTTTTTTTATTTTATTTTATTTAAATAATTTTGATTATTTAAATTAAATGAAATAAGAGTTCTAATTTGATTAGGAAACAAACTCTTATTTTTCTTATAAATATGACCATTGGGTGCTCATATTTGATACTTGAAATTTATCAAAAGGCTCTCTCCTTTGCCTTCCCATTGCCGATTTTGGCATAGAAAAATAAGAAGAATTTTTCTTCTTATTCTTTTGTTCTTCCGGTTCGATTCCCACAAGTCGGGTTGGTTTGTGATCGGGATATAGCATAGAAGGCTTGGTGAAGTGGATTGATGCTGTAAAGGAAACCCCAACCGATTCTCCATATATCTACAATGTAAGTTTTTTCGAAAAACTTTATAATTTTATTTTTCGATTTGATCACGATTGCATGTTATTAACGGATCCGTAATTAAATGTTAATTAATTTACTAAAGAATTTCCGCTAATTTAGTAAATAGTTCCTTCAGTACTAAGAGAGCAACTCTAGATATTTAGTGGAGTTATCTAGGAGTTAATGAATGAGAATTAATTGATTAAAAGGAGTTTTAATCAAAGGTAATTCTGGATCATTGGAGCTTAGTCCTATAGGTCTATTAAGTCCTCCGAGCTAACGCATGTAATCGAGAACATAAATTAATATGATTAATTTCTCTTTGGAAAATTGGAAATGAATAGAGGAGTCTATTCAATTAATTAAAGGAAATTAAATAGAGGAGTCTATTTAATTATTTAATTAATGGTGGAATTAAATAGAGGAGTCTATTTAAATATTTAATTTGAAATTATCAAATTAAATGAGGAAATAAATAAAAGGAGTTTTATTTATTGGAATAAATAAAAGGAGTTTTATTTATTTAATTATTTAACGGAATTGTTCCATTAAATAATGAGGAAAATAAAAATGCCCAATATTGTCATATGAAGATGACATGGGCTTGTGACCCGGGGTGGGGTCACAGGCCCCATTGGTCAAATGGTTGACTAAAAAGTTTGCATTTTTATTTTATTTAAAATATATGTATATCTTATTTTAAATTAATGGGATTAATTTAAATGGAAGATTTGGAATAATATATTTAAATTAATATTGATTAATTTAAATAAAAGATATGGAATGTTTTATTATGGAATAAAATATAATATCTTTATTATTCAAATATATTTTAGAATATCTTAATTAATTATTTATTAATTAAAAGATATTTAGAAGATTTTCTGATGCCTTGGTTTTGCTATAAATAGGACCTTTGGGGTGACCCCAAAACACACAACCAAGAGAGTTAAAGTAAAGGCTCAGGAAATTCCTCTCCTCCCTCTCTCTTGCGCCGCCCATAGGGTGATTGGGAAGAAAATTCTTCTTCCCAATTTTTCCTTTTTCCGAAGGAGATAGTGCCCACGCATCGATTCTCTTTTGTGCTTAGTGAGGAAGATCTTTTTGGTGGTCCCAGGATCGTAACCATCGAAGAACGAGGAAGAGTCAGACACTTCTTGATAAGGGTTAGTATTTCTTTTATGCATTTAGAATTTTGAATTTATTATACTGCAAGGAAAGATCCGTTGGGACTTCCGTTTGAGAACTCTTTTAGAGGCCTCAATCCCAACAGAAACTGCTCTGCAATGTGTTGATCAAAGTAGTATGAACAAAATGTGGTAGTCTCTTGTGTCAGGTACGCACTACAGATAGATCCTTCTACTCTTGATCTATTTCCAACCATCTTTTTCAACCGACATATGTACCTGTGGGTACAAAACATAATTAACATTCGATGATCACTGTACTAATTTATAGCGTACATTACGAAATAATTGTGCTTACCTTTCAAATGGGTACATCCAGCGGTAATGTACGGGACCCCCTAAAAATGCCTCGTATGGAAGATGCACTGGAAGATGCTCCATAGAGTCAAAAAAGCCAGGTGGGAACATTCGCTCCAACTTACAAATAATAACGGCGATCTCTGAACTCATTGAAGCGACAGTAACTTCCGTCAGCTTTGTACATGTCAAGTCCCTGAAAAAAACACTCAACTGGGCAAGCGGCTCCCAATGTCTATTCTCTAGAAAAGGTCTAAACGCGACGGGCATCAATCGTTGCTTGAATATATGACAGTCGTGGCTTTTCATCCCGAACATGATATGTTTTTGACTGTCTATACACCGACTTAAATTCGAAACGTATTCGTCCGGGATTTTGATGGATTTGATCCACTCAAATAATGTTTTCTTTTCATCCGTCGTCAACATGTACTTTGCTTTTGCGTAATTATCATTGTCGTCAGGCTCCAACTCAGGACGGTCACATATCTCCCGTATATCATAACGTGCCTTCAGATCGTTCTTCGTTTTTCCCAGAACGTTCAAAATTGTATTGAAAATGTTGTCGAAGAAATTCTTCTCGATATGCATTACATCAAGATTGTGTCTAATCAGTAGATCTTCCCAATACGGTAGATCCCAAAAAATACTCCGTTTCTTCCAACCTCTGTTTTTTCCAGCCGCATTGTTTGCACTCTCTGCACCTTCCACGGTAATCTTCTGCATCCCTATAGCATCTATACCTTGCAGAATCTGTCTTCCACTATACATGGTCGGGGGGGTTTGTTTCCTTACTCGTCGACCCTTCTTCCAGTCACTGCCGTTTGAACGGAAAATGTGATTCAACGGTAAAAATTGACGGTGACAGTCAAATCAACAAGTTTTCCGACCGTTTTTTAGATAAAATGCATCTGTGTCTAGCATGCAATGTGGACATGCGTATGTCCCCGCCGTACTCCATCCTTTAAGAGGAGAAGATTGAGGTTCACACAATTAACTATAATGGACTCCTCTGCTCATTTGCTACCAGATGGTAGTATTTTTGCTACCACCTGGTCGCAGTTGCCCGCCAAATTTTCCCGCCATTTTCCTCACTGCCCCGGGTCACATCAAGTCAGAATTTACGACCACATGGTCACTTTTTTTGGTGACCACTTGGTAGGTTTTATCCCACCAAATTTTTTATCAATTATTGGTCACATAAAATCACATAATTTGCGACCATCTGGTCACTTCTTAATGTGACCACGTGGTAGCTTAATTCCAGCCAAAATTTTAAGCTGCCACTGCTCACTAATGGTCACCAAAATTGCGACCATTTAGTCACTTATAATTGTGACCACTTGGTAGCTTTCTTCGCTCCAATTTTAAGTTACCACTGCTCACTTTTAGGTCACCAAAATTGCGACCATTTAGTCACTTATAATTGTGACCACTTGGTAGCTTTCTTCCCTCCAATTTTAATCTACCACTGCTCACTTTTAGGTCAACAAAATTGCGACCATTTAGTCACTTTTAATTGTGACCACTTGGTAGCTTTCTTCCCTCCAATTATAAGCTACCATTGCTCACTTTTAGGTCACCAAAATTGCGACCATTTAGTCACTTTTAGTTGTGACCTATTGGTAGCTTTCTTCCCTCCAATTATAAGCTACCACTCCTCACTTTTAGTCACCAAAATTGCGACCAGTTAGTCACTTATAATTGTGACCACTTGGTAGCTTTCTTCCCTCCAAAATTACGCCCCATTTTTTACTACCAAGGCATATTTTAGTCACAAAAATGCGACCAGAGGGTCGTTTTTTTAGGTGACCAATTGGTCGATTCTTTCGCGCCATTTTTTATGACTACTTCTGCTTTTGGTCGCAATCTGGTCGCAAAAAAAGTGACCAGATGGTCACTTAGAGTCAACCTTCAAAGCAAGTGACCAGGTGGTCACCAGAAAACTACCACCTTTTTTTGGTCGCAAATTTCTGGTCGCATTTTGATAGTTTTTTTGTAGTGTTGCATTGTTTGGTATTTTTCGTTATTTTTGATACATGTATCATGAGAAATGCTTAGATTGTGTGAGCTTTGCATGAATGGGGGGATGAATAATGAGATAATGTATAGTTGTGTGGGCTTACATTATTTTGTATTATTCATAAATGCTATGATACGTATGTTGTTAAATATGAACGAGATAACAGCTTATTCCAACTCATCGTAGCAGCTTGTCCTTTTATTGGCTTATGATAGTATTCTGTTTAGGATAGTTAATAGAGTTTGTTAGCTACTTATATTCAACGTTTACAATTCATAATGGATATACTTTACTTCTTCTTCTCTCTTAGACTTATCTTCATAGTTTTCTTGTTGCTCGATTTCTTGGCCATTTCCTTAACAAATTGGCATCAAAGCTTCGTTGACGGAAGAAAGAACATGAGATCTGCGTCCATGGTGAATCAAAGGATTAAAATAGAAAATTTTTATGGAAGTGGAGACTTCGGCCTGTGGAAGTTGAAAATCAGAGCTGTGATAATTCAAAGAAAGGTTCTATTAGTGCTTGATGAAGAACCTAGATGGCCAGCAGGATCAACAGAAGAACACAAGCAAAGTGTGGTTGACAATGCACATAGCATCTTGATTTTGAATCTGAGCGACAGTGTTCTAAGATAAGTCGCCGAGGAAGATACGATATTGAAGATCTGGAACAAGCTAGATTCAATCTACATGGCGAAGGATCTCTCAAACAAGATCTATGTGAAGGAAAAACTCTTCACTTTTAAGATGAATTCGCAAAAAGCTTTGACAGAAAACTGGACGAATTCAAGAAATTAACCATAGATTTCAATAGTCTGGGAGAAGATCTTGGTGGTGAGAATGAATTAATCCTCTTGTTAAACTCCTTACCTAAAGAATACAGAGAGGTAAAAGCAGTCATGAAGTATGGAAGGGAGAGATTATCAGTTTCTGAAATCATCTTTGTTGTAAGATCAAAAGAACTCGAATTAAATATGTAGAAGAGGGATTCAGCAGCAGCTGTTGATTTATATGCTCATGAAAACAAAAAGAACAACTCCAAGAATTCAAGATTCCCAGGGAAATCGAAGAACAAGACAAAATTGAAATGCTTCCTCTGTCATAAATAGGGGCATTTCAAGAGGGAATGTCTAGAGAGGAAGAATCATCAAGAAAGAGGAAGAAATAAATAAACCTATGGCGAAGCATCCTATGGTGAAGATGGTTTCACTTCTGCGGAAGCTTTAACAGTAGAAAGAAACTGGAATTCACAATTGAATGACAAGAGGGAGAAGT
This sequence comes from Gynostemma pentaphyllum, assembly GCA_028015215.1. NCBI lineage: Eukaryota > Viridiplantae > Streptophyta > Magnoliopsida > Cucurbitales > Cucurbitaceae > Gynostemma > Gynostemma pentaphyllum. The sequence continues at coordinate 66,379,257 of CM051355.1, read as the reverse complement.
AGTGGGTCCTTGATTCAGGGTGTTCATACCATATGACCCCTTCTAAAAATTGGTTCAATACTTAGAAAGCTTGTAGTGGAGGCACTGTCTACATGGGGAACAACAACATATGCAATGTTGTGGGAATTGGGACAGTGGAATTCAAGCTCTCTGATGGATCAATTAGAATTTTGAAAGATGTAAGGCATGTTCCTACATTAAAGAGGCATCTAATCTTTTTAGGAGTACTTGATGAACAAGGATGTAGTTACAGTGGAAAAGGAGGTTTGCTAAAGATCAGATTAGATGGCAATTTGATTCTTGAAGTAAGGAAGGAAAATGGCCTGTATTGGGTAAAGAATACAACAAGCAATGGAGTCTCCCTTGTAGCAGAATCAAAATACATGTCAGAATCAGATCTTTGGCACAAAAGATTGTCACATATAAGCTCCAAGGGAATGTATGAGTTATCAAGGCAGGGTATTCTACCAAAAGGGGTCTCAGAAGGTCTAACATTTTGTGAGCATTGCATATTGATAAAACCACAAGGGGAAGTCTTGAATATGTACATGTTGATCTTTGGGGGCCAATAAAGACAGTTTCCCTGAATGGGTCAAGATACTCTCTCCCTCATTGATGACTACTCAAGAAAAACATGGGTGTATTTTCTGAAAACCAAAGATAAGACACTGGAAAAGTTCAAGCAGTGGATAACAATGGTGGAAAATCAAACTAACAAGTCAGTAAAGCACTTGAGGACAGACAATGGGTTGGAGTTTTGTGGAGAACTTTTTGATGCATTTTGCAGAGAAAAAGGAATTGCAAGACACAAGACTGTGAGGTTTACACCCCAACAAAATGGAGTGACAGAAAGAATGAATAGAACCATTGTTGAAAGGACTAGGTGCATCATGCTAGATGCAGCTGCAAAAGAGTCTTTTTGGGCTGAGGCAGTGTCAACAGTGGTCTATACAATCAATAGAGGACCAAATGCATCACTTGGTATGAAGACACCAGAAGAAATATGGTTAGGGCATCCTCCTAATCTAGAAAATCTGAAAATCTTTGGCTGTGGAGCTTTCATGCATATTTCACAGGGAAAATTGAAACCAAGAGCAGTAAAATGTTTGTTCCTTGGGTATCCTGAAGGAGTGAAAGAGTTCAAATTATGGAATCCACAAGAAAGAAGATGCATAGTCAGTAGAGATATGATATTTAGAGAAAAGGAGATGTTTTACAATGCAAAAGAATCAAAAGGGGCAGCAGAATCTGTTATTGATTCAAACAAAGAAAGAGCTGCTTTTGAGGTGGAGCCTTTAGAGCCATAATCTGATGTACAAAACTCTCCCCCTTTGGAACTGCAACAGTTAGTCTTAGAAGAAGTTGAACCTTCATCCCATGATGATGAAGAACAACAGAACTTGACAGACTATTCCTTGGCTAGAGATAGAGAATGGAGAAACATCAGACCACCCAGCAGGTTTGATGGTGAAAATTTAACAGCATATGCTTTTAATGTATATTCTGAGTTTTGTGATAAAGAATCAGCCATTTTTCAACAAGCAACTAGTGGACTTGAAGCTAGAAAGTGGATTCAAGCCATGAATGAGGAGATGGCTTCCCTGATGCAGAACAAAACTTGGATCTTGGTCCCAAAACCTACAAATCAGAAACTCATTGAGTCAAAATGGATATATAAAAAGAAAAAAGGAATCCCTGGTGTGCAGCCCTTGAGATTCAAATCTAGATTGGTGGCAAAGGGGTACACTCAAAGAGATGGAATAGACTACAAATAGGTGTTCTCCCTAGTTGTTAAACATAATATCATTCGAATTTTGCTAGCAATTGTGGTTCAAAGGGATTTGGAGCTGCAACAATTAGATGTAAAGATAGCTTTTTTTCATGGAACTTTGGAAGAAAAGATCTTTATGAAACAGCCACAGGGATTTGAAGTATCTGACAAAGAAGACATGGTCTGTTTACTAAAGAAGTCATTGTATGGACTAAAGCAATCCCCTAGGTATTGGTACAAGAAATTTAATGACTTTGTACTCGAGCATTGGGTTCAAAAGAAGCTTATTTTGATTGCACATATGTGAGAACAATAGAGAAACAAGAATCTATTTTCTTATTGTTATATGTAGATGATATGCTATTGGCAGGAAGATGCAAAGAAGATCTGAACTATGTCAAGAGTCAATTGAATTCAGCTTTTGATATGAAGGATATGGGAGATGCAAGCAGAATTCTTGGGATAGAAATCATAAGGGATAGACAAAATAGAACTCTCTGTGTCAGACAAGAAAAATACTGCAGAAGGGTGCTTGCAAGGTTCAAGATGCAAGATGCCAAGGCTGTCAAATGTCTATTAGCTCAGCATTTTAAGTTGTCAGTAGAAAATGTACCATAAGAAGATGATTTTGAACATGTTAGGTACATGAATTCTATGCCTTATGCAAATGCAGTGGGTTGTTTGATGTATCTCATAATATGTAGCAGGCCTGATCTAGCATTTGCTGCTAGGTTGAAAAGTAGATACATGGTAAACCCGGGGAAGAGGCATTGGGAGGCTGTTAAATGGGTGTTTAGGTATTTGAGAGGTGCATCTGGAGTGGGGTTAGTTTACAAGAAGAATGATAGTCCAGAATTACTTGGATATGTTGATGCTGATTTTGGAGGAGACCTTGACAAGAGGAGGTCTATGATTGGATACATCTTTACCTTGGTAGGAAATACAGTAAGTTGGAGGTCAGTTTTGCAACATGTGTGGCCTTGTCAACTACTGAATCAAAGTTGATAGCTTTGGCAGATTCCACTAAGGAAGCAATTTGGCTGAATGGAATTGTGAAAGAGTTTGGGATTAAACAAAAGTGATGTGTGACAATCAAAGTGTCATCTACCTTACAAGGAACCAGCAATTTCATGAAAGTCAAAACATGTAGATGTCAAGTTACATTTCATTAAAGAGGTAATTGAGAGGAAAGCTGATGCTGTGGAGAAAGTGCACACAACTGAAAATTTGGCAGATATGCTTACTCAAGTGGTTACACAGCAGAAGTTTAACTATTGTATACAAAATGCTGGTGTAATGTAGCAGGTCTGTGTTTTCTGTTTAAAATTTCTTTGTAGATTTGCTGTTTTACTTGTAATTGTTCATATAGGTGGAGATTTGTTAGATATGAACAAGATAGCAGCTTATTCCAGCTCATCGTAGTAGCTTGTCCTTTTGTTGGCTTATGATAGCATTCTGTTTAGGATAGTTAATAGAGTTTGTTAGCTACTTATATTCAACGTTAACAATTCATAATGGATATACTTTACTTCTTCTTCTCTCTTAGACTTCACCTTCCTATCTTCATAGTTTTCTTGCTGCTCGATTTCTTGGCCATTTCCTTAACATATATATTGTGGACTGTAGAGTCTGCATGAACTTTACATGTCACTGGTGAGATAACGGGATCATATAATGGCTATGTATTTGCATCATCCGTCGTTGTTCACTTGAGAAGTTTTGTATGAATGCATTGATTGCTAGTGCATTGCATATGGTTGGGTGATAAAATGAGATAATGTAGCATTATTTGTCATTTTTCACATTGATACTTGTTACTTTGGGAGGGTCGATATGTAATTTGAGCTTGGAAGTCTTTCCTACTTGCTAGTTAGTTTAGCTTGTATGTATTTTTAATCTTGGAACTTTGAAAAGTATGTTAATTCTGATCCTTGCTCTTTGGAAGTTTTTTTTATGTAGACAAGAGTTAGTAGGATTTGTTGGACACTAATCCCGATTGTATTTAGAATCTAAAGTTACTATATTTTCAATTTATCTTCACTGGGTTTCCCGCTCATGACACTTTTAGGTACGGGATGAGGCCGCGGTTGTGGTCGTGGAGCTTGTGTAGCATGATTTCAGGGTTGATGATGATGGATGGACTTGTGTCTCTTGTAGTCCATAGACTTGTCGTATTATGTCTGTACTTTCCTTTTGTGATTTGAGCTCTGTTGAGCATGTTTTGAGATATTTGTCTTTTTTGAGATTTATTCTGACTTCATGAACTATGATACTTTGGATTTGAAACTTAAAAAGGGAAGTTCTTCCCATTCTTGAAATTGTTTTGAATTATATTGTTTTAGAATGGAATGTTGAATCCATTGATTTCCAAGTTTTATTATTATTTAAAGTCTTCTGTTTGCACTATTTCATTTAAATTCCATTTAAAGAGTCAGGTCTTTACAATTTAAAGTGTTACTTTTAATCTACGTTGTTTGATCATTGGGTTTAGCCTCGTGATGCTACTTTTTTTTCTGGTAACAAAAGGGACAAGAGCTGACGGATGATGAGTATCCGAGAGACGACGTCGTTAAACTATGTGGTGCCACAACATTTCATTGAGTTTATTTTTGGCAACTATTTAATGTTACTTGTTTTTTTAGGAGTATAATAATATTTTGGTATTAATTACAAAAGACTCTTATTAAATTTTCTTTTGGCTTATTCATGGATTTTAAAGGAATTCCGGAATTCATTAATTGTTTTCATTGATTCCACATTTCAATAAGAGATTTATTCATTAAAATTTGTCTTCCACTACACAATTTTATATTTATAAAGTCGGGTCTTTACAATTGGTATCAGAGCCTTATGGTTATGTAGACCTTATGCATTACATCCATTAATAATCTAATGATCGTCCCTCGAACTCATCGGCGCCAGGTATCGTACTAAGTCTTGAAGTATACTCACCTCTTAAGATAGTTTATTATTTGTATGTTATAGTACGCCCTTTATAGAGCTATTGCAGAAAAAGGTAGAGACCGACCTCTAGGCCGAGGCCGAGGCCATATTTGAACGTGGAGGTAGATCGTAAGGTTCAGTATTCGAGTGAGTATGAACTGTCAATTTATTTATTGAATTATAGAACTGAGAAGGTTATAGATTCAATTGTGAATGAGGTAGACCCAATTACTTGTGACTTGAAAAAGTTCCGTCTACTTTAGTGTTTCACCACTACTTTTGTTGATACAAGCGAACTATACCGGGTTTCTAGTAGGCAAGTGGCCAAAACTTAAGAGTTGTCAAAGAAGGCAATGACATTGAACTAGTATAAGAAGTATGCTCCAAAAGAGATTAATACTGGCTTTACCGATTTTAAGGTAGAAGGAGATTAAGTAACTCTATTAAAGCATGCATATGAGTTCATCCATTGCCTAGATAGAATAAAGGTCCATTAAGGGACCTACCCCCTTATTTATGATGTCATATCTAGATTAAAAAATTTTGTTGTTTTGAGGACATGAGGAAGATTAATAGAGAAGTTCTTTGACAAGTACTGTCTCATGGAATCGTGTTGAAAGAAATAGAACGAGTTCTTAACCTTAGAAGTAGGAAGATGTGACACTAGTAGAATATTAGAGAAAGCTTGCAAGTTGTCTTGAATTGTAGAGGACGTACGGTGATTCTAGTAAGAAAAGTTGTGTTTGCTCATTTTGCGATTAAAACCAATAATATATGCATGTTATGTGGTTGAGTTAGGGTTGTTTTGATTGTTTTGACTCTGAGTGATTTTGGTATTTTATTAGGAATGCATTGGCTATAAGGTAATCATGCTACCTTTTATTTAGTATTAAAAGAAAACTTCAATTAAGAGTCCATATGGGGCTAAGATTATGTTCGGAGGAACTAGCAGTAAAGTTGATCCTGTAGCCACTCGATGTTATAGGAAAGAGATTATTAAATGAGGGGGTAGGGTGTTATATGGAAAGTGTTGTGAATACAACTTTCGAAGAAGTCATTATGGATAGACAAAGCGTTTTATGCTAAATTTAGTAAGTGTGAATTTTGGATGGAGAAAGTTCCTTCTTGAGAAATATAGTATTGGATGAGGGTATTTTTGTTGCTCCCTCGAAGACAGAAAAAGTTAGCACTTGGTCTCAACTAATTATTATAGCTGAGATTTGAGTGTACTTGGTTTTAGTCAAGATTATAGGAGATTTGTACGGGATTTCACAATGTTTGTTTCACCGATGACCAAATTTACTAGAAAGATAGTTGATTATATTTTAGATGATGAGTGCGGAAAGAGTTCGAGGAACTCAAGAAAAGATTGATTAAAGCTCTGAACTTGTTCTTTGTATTTGGTGGTAGTTACGTTTCCAAACAATACATGGTAGAGTTTGCTTACAATAATAGCTATCGAGCTATTGTTGAGATAACGTCTTTCAATGTATTGTTTGGTAAGAAATTAGATTTTTGTCCATTGGAACAAAATGGCTAATATTTAATTATTGGAATATGGGTTAGTATAGTTAACCGTGGGTTCAATTTGACCAAGACGTTAATTAAAATAGTCTTAAGTGCACAAAATATTTATGTGGTATGCGATGTAGTGATCTTGAGTTGGAAGTGGAAAAACATGTGTTTCTAAAGTAAATTGAAATAAATGGGCGTTATAATGGTTGGAAAGAGAGGAAAGTTGAGTCAAGGATATATGACCATTCGAGATCCTAGACAGAGTTGGATTAATTTCATAAGAGTTATGTGCAAAACCATATGTTGGAACAAGCTACTTAAGGGAAAGAAGAAGAAAGAAAAGTACCTCAATCTGGTTAATGCGTAGTGAAACTTTTCGGGGACGAAAAGCCTTTTTAGGTTGTTAGTGTGTAATGACCCATTACCAAGTAGGACAAAAAAAATTTTGGAAATTAATATTATTTTCTTAAATAATATTAATAAGGATGGATGATTAATTGGAACTTTAACTACTCGTTCTTTGGGTAAGGTCAGTTAACATCCCAAAACTCGAAATTAAAACTTAAAGTTTTACTTAATATTTTCATCTGATGCTAATCTTCTCGTTATGATGATTCCAATGCAACTGACAGCTCATCGTTCTGAGTTCTGAAGAGTAAGTGATGAACATTTTAAGTCAGTGACTATTTCGTAATTATGGAGTTACAGGATTTTTAAACTAAGAGCCTTTCCTCCTTATTATTTTTCCCGATTTTTGGACATCTTCTTCTCCTCCATGGCATCCTCCCCTCACCTCCTATCTTCTTATTGAGTTAAATTATTTTTCTTGCAAATCTATTACATTTTCGGCGAGATTGTGATTCTTGTTGATCCGTTCATCGTAGAAGTGAATTAATTCATTTTTTAGAGTTTGGGTAACTTTATAAACCTTCTCTTAGTTGTTCTTGTATTCTTGAAGATTAAAAGTTTATGTTTCAAAAGAATGTTAGATTTATCGTTAATCGATTAAACCTAATCGACGTTAATTTTTTTTCCCGATTCGCCGAACTTTTTACCAAAATAATCAGTCTATTTACCGCCTTGTTACTGTTTATTCAACTATTTTAATTATTTATTTTTAGTTTAAATTATGTTAGTGTTGATCAAATCTAACCCGGGATCATTTAGATTGAAAACCCCAACCCAATTGTTATTGATTGATCCTAAAAACCTAATACCTATTAGATAAAGATCAAACCATCTTGAAATTAGACCAAACACGATCATCAAGTTCCAAAAATTGCAACAAAATTGAGACCCCATGAAGCCGTAGCTTCAGCTCCCCAAATCGAGGCCATTCGAGTTGTTTTCGACTTCTTTTCTTGAGTTAAACCTTGAGCCCAATTCATTTTAATTTAGTTAAAATTTATTTAGAATAATTTTTAATTAGTTTTGGTTTTGAATTATTATTTTATTTTTTAGATTGTGGATTCGTGCTTACAGGTTGTTAGTTTTTGTCAATATCGAGGTGAGTGAACAATCTAGCTTAAGGGTAATTCTTTAGAGAAATCTAAAGGATTATTCATAGCTTTTTTTTGGGTTATTTTGATGATAAGTTGTTGTTGGATTTTAAATGTTAAATATGTTTTTGGATGTGTATTAAACACTTTAATGAATTGGAGTGTGTAAAAACCCTAGTTTTATCGATGTTGGGTGAAGATTTGAGATTATGAGTCTTAGTTTCTTTCAATGTGAAATGTGTGATGTTCCTGGAATTTTTAAGGATATAAAAATGTTTAAAGTTGAGATTTATTATGGCTAAGTTGAAAGAATTGAAATCGGAGAATATCAATACTTACGGTAACGTATAAAGCTAGTATTTAGAGATTTTCGATGTTTTAGAGATTCTTATGTGCTTAGATGTTTTAGAAGTTATATTCTAGAAATTTATGGAAGCTTTTATAATTATAATTATAATTAGTTGAGTTGGACTGAAGCAAGATCAGTGTAGTTGAGAATATGGAATGGAAAGTATGTGATTATTTTTTAGTTGGACTTATGCGAGATCAGTGTGATTGAGGTTATGGAATATGTTAGAAAAACATTTTGAGATGAGAAATATTGATGTGAGTACAATATGTTAGTGTTTGTTGAGACTTAGAAAGCGAGACTTGACTAGAGTAAAATTGATCTTAATTTGAATTATAGAAACTTGGAAGTCATTTAGGATTAAATGGACTCGAGTAATTTCATTGGATACTATTTAAAGTGTTACCTTTAATCTAGGTCGTTTGCTCATTGGGTTTACCCTCATGATGCTACTTTTTTTTTCAGGTAACAAAAGGGACAAGAGTTGACAGATGATGAGTATCCGAGAGATGACGTTGCTAGACTATGTGGCGTCATTGCTGGGGTTTCTGCCCTAAATCTTATGTAATCCAATTAAACTATAAATAAATAAAGGAGTTATAATTCGTAATATTTACATTATTATTTATTATTTATTAATAAATGTAATCCATCATAAGATCTAGAGTTACTGATGATAACTTATAGTGAGCATATGATGCTGGAAGATTCACTCAACTTGTAACTCAACTAGTCTGTGGTACATGAATAAAGGTTGGGTGACTTATTTCTGGTAACACTACTAACACGGCCCACTTGTGAATTGGCACAAGTGATCTCATCTGAATCACTCATGTAGAGACATGTGAGTTAGGGTGTTGCTGCAATAGAGATTGTAGTAGACTGGACTAATATACACTTACTGTCTTTGCACTATAAGAATTTCGGGAATAGGTGACATTTTTTTGGCGAAACCTATTCGAATAGGTCACCTATGGCAGTGTCACCTATTTAAATAGGTGACGTTTTTTACCCGTCACCTATTCAAATGGGTGATGTTTTTTACCTGTCACCTATTCAAATAGGTGACACTCGATTAGGTGACGGTCATAAAACACCGTCACCTTTAAGGTGACGGCGAAAAACCGTCACCTTTAGTCTATGTTTTGAGAAAAAAAATATTTTTTTATTAATTGATTTCAAATAATGTTTTTCCTGCACCTATCAAATTTAAATAAAATATTACAATAAAAATTAAAATATCACTAAATGGCTACATGAATTACAATATTTTTAAGCAAAAAATTAAATTACATCATACTTAAACAATAAAACAAGAATTGCTAAAAAAAAAACTTCAATCACCACTACAAAAATTAAATCAAACAGAACACAACACAAAAAAAAACTCGCTCTCCTACAAGCTTCTCGCCCTTATCTCGAAGATTGGCCAAACCATAGAGATACACAAACCTGAAGAAGTCGAAATGTAATCAATTTTCTTCTAACTCATCAATAAAATAAACATAGTTTGTGTTCACAAAGAAATTTAAGGATACAAACATATATGATTTATTTTATTGAGCAACTCTAATGAATAACAAATACGTAGTTGATATGCAAGAAAGAGATTCATGAACAACAAAGATAAAAGAATTCCATCAACTACAAAGATAAAATTAGTCTATTGTAAATTGAAAAAAAAAATGAAACTTTAAAAAATTCTAGGCTTTTCAACAGTCAGTGTCAGTATATACAAATTAAATTAAAAGTAATCTTTTAAAAAACTACCTGATGCTTGAAGATCCAATTAGCGGAAGCAAGCGTAGAAGAGCATAAGTCTGAAACCAAGAGAAAAATAAAATTTTAGGAGTTTTTGTACCACGACATCTCACAGAAGCAAGGAAAAAAAAGCAAAACATGCAGAAAAGTTTCATCTTTACATAATAAAAAAATCAAAACACACTTTGGAGTAGTACTAGAGAGCTATCAGCAATCACAAAAGAATATAGATATTTATAGAATCTTGCCCAAAATCATACAAGTCCTATAAAGTCGTTGAGATAGGGAAAATTGAAATTTACCTTAGAATCTCCATTAAGTTCACCCCAACAATCATCTAAATGACATAGAAAAGAGATCACTAAATGTTAGAAAAAGAAAACACAAAAAAAGTTGAAAACTGAAAGAATATGCAAAAAAAAAAAAAAAAAAAAAAAAAAAAAAAAAGTTAATCAAAACACACGATTGTATTCATGTATTAATTGAAACACACAATAAAAAATATCATGTTCTTCAACGGCAATGGTCAAAACATGATCAAAAGTATTATATTTTCAAACATATAAAACGATAAAAAAAATTACATGAAAAGGAAAAGATTATTACTCGCGGAAAAGAGAAGGCAAGAATATATCATCCTAACAAGCATAATTTGGTAAGAAATATAGCAAAATGAGACCTCACAAAAGATTGAATAGTTATAAAATCCATCCACCTTAATAGTTAAAGCAACTAATTGAAAGCTTACCGGATTTTAGTCAATGCATTATCTTTTATGACTGTAGGTTGAGTTTCCCCCACCTTGGATGTCAAGTTCGTAGATTCTTCATGTGTTCTACATGAAAGTGTATCCTAAAAATATAAAAACTAAAGAAAGGTCAAACAGACCACCCACAAGATCTCCATATAAACTTCTTTCTTGATCCAATGTATCATACCAGAAAGAAAAGAAATAAATAATGGTGAAATTTTAGTTCAAATAATATGAGAACCAAATGAATTTTTAATTCAAGCCAAAAATAAAGACAAAAGCAAAACTCAATCCAAATGAGGCTAAAAATGAAGCGGAACTAAGGAGAGTTAATATTATGATTTAGAAATTTTTAGTTCAAAGTAAAAATTACAATTAAAAAAAATTAAAGAGAACAATTATGAAACAATGGAAATGAAGCTCACAAACTTAAACTATACAGTGAAGGAGGACACCTTAAACACTTAATATCTTAGCATTTAAAACCAAATCTTTTACCTCTCCTCTTTCACTTCCATCAGTTCCTTCCAAAGTCCATGGCAATTGTGCAAGGCTCAATCCCAACGCACTTTGCAATCCAAATGCGCTTGGTAGTTTGATTCCTGAAGCGTATGACTTATTACTTATTTCTCATATAGTAAAATTGCAAAGAATTATAAATTAGCTTATAAGAAAGGAACTAATATGAATTTTCTATGACATCACTCAATTAGTGATCTCTTTGTATGTGTGTGTGTGTTGAGAGAAGAAAACAGGTGCGGAGGAGAACCTTCCCTTATATGCATCCATCTCCCGAAAATTTGTGTGAAAAATATGATTCATTAAGGTGCTCTTCCCTGACCATGCAAGAGGAAACATACCAATACCATTAGTGTAATACATTAGGTACGAACATTACCTCATGAAAAATCAGCCTGCAAATATATGTATCTCTAAAAGAAAATCATAAGTGTATGCTTTGGCCATTCCCAATGCACCTGAACTACAATGCTAACGTACTATCAAGCCTACTGAGATAAAAGGAATATATCATTCCCCAAAAATATTGTGACTAAAAGTCTTTTTCTCTTATCTTACTGCTTTCCTTCATCTATAGTTTGATAAGGTTTAACTAGTTAATGGATAAGGATAAAAAAAAACTTATGTTTTCCCATGGCAATTTTTTTTTTAAACCTTATGTTTTCCCATATCAGCAAATGGTAGGAATCAACAATTATACATGGCCTCTTTTTAATCAACATTTATAAGCCATCTTCAACATTCTTTCATTAATGAAAGACAAAGAAGAACATACATTTAAGAGCTTCCTCACTCTGCTGTAAAACCAAACCTCTTCTTTAAGATCCTGAAATTATATGTTAAAAAAAAAGGGAAGATGAGGCAATTTGAACAAACAAAATATAGTATTGTACATAATGAACTAACTAAGTATAAGTTCATTTTAATAAAGAACTAAGTAATGGCTACCATAGATGAAAAAGGCTATGACATGACAATGATCAAGTTTAATAGAACATAAAAATTTCTTCAATAATAGTCGAGTGTATTTACAGCGAGCAGTTTAATTTTTTCCAAGTGCAAACATGTAACATTCTTCCAAAAGAACAAGCAAAGAAGCCACAAAATTCTTACAAGGCTTATCTTACTGTCACATGAAAAAGATGGAAACAAAAAAGGAAAAGTAATAATGCCACAATGCCAGTTCCAAAAGGGCCATAGAAATAATGAAAAGCAATAGAAAAATTCATGCCCAAGATTAGACCATGGGATAATTCTCATAGATTGAGTAGAAAGAAGGGAGTATACCTCGTCTTCTTGATGAACAATAAATAAAGATAGCTTGTTCTGCTCAAGTGACTGCAATTCACAAAGTCAAGTGGTGGAAACCTCAACAGTTTAGATATATTCATTTGGTTAATAAATAAATGAAAAAACAGACTACTCACAAGTGGTTTGCCAAGAGTAGGAGGTATAGGACCAGAGAACTTGTTTAAATTTAAAGCCCTGAGAGAGAATGATGAGAGTTTCAATTTAATTTAATTTACAAAACAAACAAAGAAATAAGTTTTTAAGTAAAAAAATCTTACAAGGAGACCAACTTAGTAAGATTTCCCAATTATTGAGGAATATTACCAGTAAAGCCTTAAGCAACAAGGGCTCTGAAACAGAAAAAATGGAATGTAAAAGTTGGGTTATTACTTTAGTTTAGATTAGCAAGCTGTTAAATATCTTACAAGGTGATCAAATTGGGTAGATCCCCTAAAGTTGGAAAGAGGGAACCAATGAGATCTTTATCTTTATTAAAGGAAAGGTCCCTAAAATAGTAATAATAATTAAACCATAAGAAATAATTGTTAAAAAACCAAGCACTGCCCAGTACGTCGATCGACTAATGATTATGAAAGTAAGTGGCAACTAAAATTATAAGGTAAAAAAGAATAAGAATAAGACAGTTTAAGCTTTTGAAATACATAAGAAGGTAACTAAAATCAATATAGAGCTTTAATATAAACTGAGAATGAAAATTTGATATAAGCCTTTACCTTCTTTTCTCTACCCATCCAATCAATATCATGAAGTAAGCTAACTTGAGATTTGCACAATTAATGAAACAGTCAGAGGTAAGAGTAAATGGAAAAATCTTGAATCAACCACTAAAAGCTCCAGTAAATAATCATCGATGATTATTTGTTACTGTTAGAGACACTTCTTCAAAGAGAACACACCTGATTTTGAACTTAGAGCTTGATGAACGCACAGATCCGAGAATGCATAGACTTGGGGCTTGTTTCCAGAAGTAGTTTCGCACAAACCATAGTAAAAAAAACGTTTTGGCTTAAGACTTTGATGGAAATGAAGAAGAAGAAGATGAACTAGAACGTCTTGGCTTGATGATTTTCACCCGATTTTTATCTGATTTTGCTTAGGGCTTGATGGATTTCAACAGATTTTCATCTTATTTAGGCTTAGGGATTGATGGAAACGAAGACTCAAAAGCCAAATTTTAGAGCAAAAGCGAAGGAAATGAGAGAAGATCAAAGACAACGATGAAAGAAAAGCAACATTGAAGACTGAGAGGACAACGATGAGAGCTGAAAATCGATAAGAAGATCACAACGATTTGGTGAGAGAACGGCTAGGGCAAGGAGCTGATAATCGTGAGGTGATTTGGTCGAGAGCTGAAAATCGATTTACGATTTTTTTCTTTTTTAATTATCAAATCAAGACAACAGGTGACTGGCTTTTTTTCTTCCTTACTATTCCTCCGTTTTTTTCTCACACAAGTGTCACCCATTAAAATGTTTAGTGTGTCCTATTGCCATTTTTCTTATAGTGTTGGTAAGCCGTTACAGAAAGACACTTTGTATATCAATCGGTTGATCATGTACAATTGGTTTTAATCCTGAGTGGATTACGAACTCCTGTTCGCAAGGGACAAACCTTTGATTTGCATGGGTGAGAGTGACTCGTATAGTTCGCTCAATAAGCCTCCCACCTTGGGGATTGCATCTTGCTTATAGCAGGGAACGTAATTACACAAGATTGGAATTCACTCTTTTCCTTATTGGAAAATAGATAAGTAGTTCCCTTATAGACTGATTTGGGTGCTTGAACAGTGGGGCTCCATGTTCCTCTGATCAAGGAAAAGGCAAAGACGCATAATGGAGATTATGTAAGGTTGTTCATTAGAGAATCAGTTAGGCTTAAGGAACAAGATGTATCATGGAGGTCACTACGGTAAATTACCTAGCCATGGATACGAACTACTTCTGAAGGATCAAAGTGTAGTTAATGATTATAGCCAATGGTGCAACTCTAGATATTTAGCGGAGTTATCTAGGAGTTAATGAATAAGAATTAATTGATTAAAAGGAGTTTTAATCAAAGGTAATTCTAGATCATTGGAGCTTAGTCATATAGGTCCATTAAGTCCTCCAAGCTAACACATGTAATTGAAAACATAAATTAATATAGATTAATTTCTTTGGAAAAATGGATTAAAGCAATTAATTTGAAGTTGTCAAATTAATTGAAGGCAAATACAAATAGAGGAGTCTATTTAATTAATTAAAAGAAATTAAATAGAGGAGTCTATTTAATTATTAAATTGAAAAGTCTATTTAATTATTATTTTAGAGAGATTAAATAGAAGAGTCTATTCAATTAAATTAATTTTGCCGTTGTCCAAAATTAATGGGGATTTAAATAGAGGAGTCTATTTAAATATTCAATTTGAAGTAGTCAAATTAAAGAGGAAAATAAATAAAAACGAGTTTTATTTATTTATTTAATGGAATTGTTCTATTAAATAAAAAAGAAAAATAAAATGCCCAATATTGTCATAAAGATGATGAGATGGGTGTGTGACCCATGGGTAGGGTCACACGCCACTTTGGTTAATTGTTAACCAAACATTTGCATTTTATTTTAATTAAAATATATTGTAAATATCTTATTTTAAATTAACGAGATTAATTTAAATGGGAAGATATGGAATAATTGATTTAAATTAATATGGATTAATTTAAATAAAATATGTAGATTATCTTATAATGGAATAAGATATAATATCTTAATTATTCAAAATATATTTTATAATATCTTATTTAATTATTTGACTTTCTCTACCTCATCTTTTCAAAGCCTCCATCAATGGCGGACAAACCCAAATAGAACTTTTTATTGTTTTTTTCTTTCTTTTTTCTCTTTTGGTGAAGAAATTGATAGTTAATGAATGAAGTTTTTGAGGTGAGGAGTGAGAATTTGATATCTTTATTCTCTCTCTTTTTTTTAGATTTAAGAAACATATATTATCCAAATTTTAATATTATATGAAAGATTAATAATAGTATAATATTAGTAAAAAAAAAAAAATCCATAGGAATTTCAAATATGACCTCCACCTTTGGTGCGCAATAGAAGATGAATTTGAGAAACTACTAATTGGATTCATGGTCAATAAACCCTAGTTTATTTATACATACACTTTTGAAGCTTAAGAATCAAGCTTCTTCCCAATTTTGTTCTCATTTTTTTCCCCATATCTACATGATAGCTATAGACATCACACCTTTTTTATATATGCGAGTGAATGATTCCGATAATATTATTTAACAATCTTTATTAATGATAAAAGCATTTCTAATTAAAATATCAAATATTAAAGACGATTTCGACACTTTTGAAAGCCAAGAGATGAGTGTAAAGGATAGAGACGGAAAACATAACATAACTTTTTTTAATCTCATTAAAAAAAATGAAACAGTTGAATGATATTTAAATACATAATAGATTATTAATCCTCAAACTTTGACATTTTTCTCATTTCTATTTTCATGAAATTTTAATCTCTAAATTTTAGATATACTATTATAGTCCCTTCGATTACTCTTGATATTGAAACATAAAAAGGGTTGGAGAAAAAAGGAAAAAATAATCTTCATGAGTGAATAAAAACATTATTAAACAGATAGAAAGAACTTGATGTCTTTGATGATATTTGTATTTCTTGAATGAAAATATTTGGTTTTTAACCAATTAGAGGAGTTCCTCCTGACTTTTTTATGCTAGAGGAACCCATCAGTGGCGAGGCAAGATTTATTTTTTTTGGGGTCAAAATTTATATGAAAAGAGGGTTCTGTAAAATTTATATGTTAGGTAACAAGTTTGAATTATTTTACTCTAAAACAAGTATGAAATTAAAAAATTAAAATTAAAATAATTGTGAAGTTGATGAACATAAAGCTATATAGCTATTAATCAAATTTGAATTTCACTAAAGAATCATTTAAATATAATATTATTATTAATAATTTAGAAAAAGTAAATTAAAAAATTTGACACGATCTTAACTAATAAATATGAATCAAACTATTTATAAATGTTGAATATAAAACTATCACACTACATCATTACAATATAAAAAAATGAACAAGAAAAAAAAT
Organism: Gynostemma pentaphyllum; assembly: GCA_028015215.1. Lineage (NCBI taxonomy): Eukaryota > Viridiplantae > Streptophyta > Magnoliopsida > Cucurbitales > Cucurbitaceae > Gynostemma > Gynostemma pentaphyllum. Next base: position 66,362,723 of record CM051355.1, on the reverse strand, counting down.
GTATTTAATTAAAGTTTTCATTTAATTAATACTTAACAATGAATAATGCAATGTATATAAATCATAAATGGATGCAACAAAATTATTAAAAAAAATAAACAATTATCATACCTATTAAAAAAAAATTTTAAACTATAAAAACTAACAGTAATGAATAATAAATTAGATAGAGATTGAGAGAGAACTTAATAGTGACAAACTCAAATGTAGGGATGGAAACGGGGCGGGGCAGGGTCGGGGATGCCATTCCCATCCCCCAACCCGCAGAGATTTTAAATCCTCATACCCAACTCTATCCCCTAATCAAAGATCGGGGCGGGTTTGGGGATTCCCCGTTCGGGGATCGGGTTACCCGCAGGGAAAATTCCTTTTTTTATATTTTAATTCTTATTTAAAAAAAAGTGTATATATATATATATTTAAAAAATAAATTTTTAAGATAAAAAGAAAACATAATATTAAACATTTTATAGTTTATAAGTTAATATAACCATATTTTATATATTTTTTTCTACTAAACAAATATAAAAGTAAACAAAATACATAAAATGTTATTAAAATATCGGGTTCGGGGTCGGGGGCGGGGTGAGAAATGTGTTCCCATCCCCTAACCCTAAAACAAATTTGGGAAAATTCCCCCCCAGCCCTAAAAAGCGGGGATTCCCCACCCCTATAGGGTCAGGGCCCCTAACCCGTGGGAAATTTTCCCATCCCTACTCAAATGTGGGGTTATACATAGAGAAAGTTTGTTTTTTAGAAGATTAAAATATCCCTAAATACTATATAAAGAAGGGGCAATGATCAATTTTTTGAGGGGGCAAAAATTAAAATTTGATATAAATATATACATATGAAATTATTTTTAAAAAAAATTTGGGGTCGCAAAGTGGCCTCGCCATTGGAACCCATGAATTTATTTAAAAATTCATGTATTCATTATCCACTAACATGTTTTAACCAATTGGAATGAGACACATGAAAGTTAGGAGGAACTAATACTAACGACGACCAGTCAGAATGTAAGTATCTTCCTTTCTAGAATGAGAATTGAAAGTCCATAGCATTATGCTAATTTTTTTTCAATTCGTAGCATCTCAAGTGATGCAAATCTCTAGAATGAGAGAGGAAAAAATAAAATAAAATCTCATCTGCTCAATCAACCAAACATGTCATGAATTCTCCCCTCTGCAAAGTTCAAATATCAACTTAAACTAACTTCTGACCCTTATTTCATCAGCTATCAATTGAGACAAAAATATTCTAATTTGATGACATTGAATACAACTTATAACTGAAGGAAAGAGAGATTGAAGAAGCTGACGTGGATAAGAAGTGTATTAAGGCAGTTAACTAACTTTGTTAGTTTTGTTAGCAAAGTTAGTTAGCAATTAAGTTCTATAAATAGCTTCTTTGTCTTCAAGTTCAGGTTAGATTGTTTTACATCATTGAGAAGCCTCTTGTATTTCTGGAAATCAAGGCAGAGAGAGGGAAATGTTGTAAAGTTTCTCTTTGATTCATAATAGAGATCATTAGTTCATTGAGTGTTCTTGGTTTTATTTCTCAATTAGTTCATTAGATCTAACTTCTAGCAACTATAAGAATTGAATCTTTGCTGGATTTGTTCTTGGATCTTCATTGATTCACAACAAATTGGTATCAGAGCTTAACAATGAAGATCAATGGCAACTACGAGGATAGAGATGGAGAAGTTTAATGGCACGAGAGATTTGAAGTTGTGGACAAAGAAAATCAGGGCAGTCTTGATTCAACAAAAAGCAATAATTGAAGATCAAACTAAAGTTCCTAAAGCTCTTAAACACGAAGATCTGCAATTGATGAAAGACATAGCATATAGTACCATTATTCTGAATCTGGCAGATAATGTTCTTCGACAAGTAATTGAGTTGAACACATCAGCAGCGATCAGGAAGAAACTTGATTCCACGTATGACAAGATTGATCTATCCAACAAGATCCATATCAGGGAGAAACTCTACAACTATAAGATGAATTCATCAAAGAATTTGGAGGAAAATCTTGATGAATTCAAGAAAATCACCATGGATTATGCAGATTGTGGTGAAAAGATAGGAGAAGAAAGTGAAGCTGTCATCTTGTTGAATTCCTTACCAGATTCATACAAGGATGTGAAGGCTGCAATGAAATATGGGAGTGACACATTGACAGTGAGTCAGGTCATTGCTGCTGCAAGAACCAAAGTCTTGGAAATGAAGAAGGAACCAGTTGCAGATTCATCGAATTCTGAGGGGCTGTTTGTGAAAGGAAAACAATATGGATACAAGAAGAACAACAAATGGAAGACTAATAGGAATCAAAAGAACAAGACATTGAAATGCTTCATTTGCCAAGAACTTGTCCAGACAAATGGAAAGACAAGGCTAACAGAAATGGAAAGGACTTTAAAGCTAATGCAGCCATTGGAGAAAGGAAGGTGGATTACTATGAAGTGCTTACTGCCACAGGTGATAAGACTGTGAATCAGATCAAAGAAGGCAAAGAAGATTGGGTTCTTGATTCTAGTTGTACATTTCATATGACACCAAATAAGCAATGGTTTCTGGATTTGAAGTCAAGCAATGAAGGCAAAGTTCACATGGGAAATGGAGAGCCATGTGATGTGAAAGGAATTGGATGTATCAGCATGAAGTTTGACAATTCCAACACAATAAAGCTAACTGATGTCAGGTATGTGCCAGGCTTGCACAGAAATCTAATTTCTCTTTCAACTCTAGACTCATTAGGCTGCTCTTATGAGGGAAATGATGGAGTCATGACTGTTATGAGAAATGATAAGGTCATATTGTCTGCTGTAAAGATAAATGGCCTATATATAATGAAGTCAGTAGAGCCCCCCACACATGCTTTAGTTGCTGCTGCCAGATCTGATGATGAGATGATGTTGTGGCATAAGAGGCTATGTCATATCAGTGAAAGGGGACTTCAGGAATTGACAAAACAGAAGCTGCTCAACTTGTCAAAAGCCAGTGATCTTGAGTTATGTGAGCATTGTGTATTTGGGAAGACAACAAGGCAGAAATTTGGCAAGGGAGCACATGTCACAAAGAATAGTCTTGATTATATCCATGCTGATTTGTGGGGACCAAGTAAAACAGTTTCCACTGGAGGTTCCAGGTATTTTCTGTCTCTCATTGATGATCACTCAAGGAAAATTTGGATCTGTTTGTTAAAGACCAAAGATGAAGCACTTGAAAAGTTCAAAGAATGGAAGACAAGAATAAAAAATCAGATGGGCAAGAAGATAGAAGTATCTAAGAACAGATAATGGAATGGAATTTTGTGAAAGAGAGTTCAATGAATTCTGTGCAAAAGAAGGCATTACAATGCATAAATCTGTGAGATACACACCCCCAACAAAATGGGGTTGCTGAAAGAATGAATAGAACAATCTTAGACAGGGTAAGATCAATGCTGTCAAGTGCAAATCTACAAGCAAAATTATGGGCTGAGGTAGTGTCAACAACAATCTATGCAATTAATAGAAGTCCTAGTACTGTGATTGATTTTAAAACACCAGAAGAGGTTTGGTATGGACATCCACCAAATCTAGACAACTTGAAGGTTTTTGGATGCACATGTTATGCTCACATAAAGCAGGGGAAGCTTGATCCTAGAGCATTGAAATGTATGTTTCTAGGCTACCAAGAAGGTGTCAAAGGATTCAGGTTGTGGGATCCTTCAAATGGGAAGTGTTTCATTAGCAGGGATGTGATATTCAGGGAGAATGAAATGTTCACAAGGCAAGAGACTTTAGGGAATCAAGACACCTCAAATACTCAAGCTGAGACAGTGAATTTTGAGGTGGAGAAAAGCAATACTGAAGTTGAGCCCAATTTTGAACAAGAACAGACAAAAACATATCAAGCAGAGCATGAAATACCTGAACAAACAACCACTGATGAGGCTGAGGACCTATCTCAGTATACATTAGCAAAGGACAGACAGAGAAGATCAACTAAGGCCCCTATCAGGTATGCAGAAGCTGATCTAATAGCTTATGCATTAAACACTACAGCTGAATTGCTTGATGATGATCCAGGAACCTTTGAGGAAGCAATTGAAGGCTCAGACTCAAATCAGTGGATTGAAGCAATGAATGAAGAGATATCATCCCTTGAAAAGAACAACACCTGGACATTAGTTCCAGCCACTGAAAATCAGAAACTAGTTGCATCAAAGTGGATTTTCAAGAAGAAGACAACCATGCCAGGGGAAGGAGGAAAGCCCAGATATAAGGCTAGACTGGTTGCAAGAGGATTTACACAAAGACAAGGCATAGACTTCACAGAGGTATTTTCTCCTATTGTCAAACATACCTCAATTAGAATCCTTTTAGCAATTGTGGTCTGCAGTAGGATGTTTCTGGAACAACTTGATGTGAGAACAACCTTTCTTCATGGGAATTTGGAGGAGACCATTTATATGGAACAACCAAAGGGGTATGAAGTCAAAGGGGAAACAAAAACAAGTATGTTTATTAAAGAAGTCTCTTTATGGCCTGAAGGTGCTGGTATAAAAGGTTTGATGAGTATGTGATATCAGTGGGCTTCAAGAGGTGTTCATTTGACAGCTGTGTTTACTTTCAAGTGAAAAAGGGGGTAGAATTCATCTATTTGCTGCTCTATGTAGATTACATGTTGCTAGCTGGTAGGGATAAGAAGTCACTAGAAGAAATAAAGCAAGTTTTGAATAGAGAATTCGATATGAAAGACTTGAGAGCTCAAGGAGAATAATTGGGATGGACATTATTAGAGATGAGAAGAAAGGAGTCTTATATTTGCATCAAGAAGACTATGCCAGAAAGATATTGAAGAAGTTCAATATGAAGGATTTAAAGCCTGTCATTACCCCCATGCACAACACTTCAAATTACCTGCTGCTGGATGTCATGAATTAGATGCAGAAATTGAAGACATGAAGTCAGTGTCTTACTCAAACACTGTGGGAAGCCTAATGTATTTGATGGTGTGTTCAAGACCTGATTTGGCATATAGCACAAGTCTAGTATGCAAATTTATGAGCAACCCAGGAAGAACTCATTGGGAAGCTGTGAAGTGGGGACTGAGATATCTAAATGGATCAACCAAGAAGGGACTAATATATAAGCTTTGAGGTGGAGCAGGAATGACATTGACAGGGTATGTGGATTCAGACTATGCAGGGGATCTAGATAGAAGAAGATCATTGACAGGATTCACATTCTTGTTGGGAGGTAATGTCATTAGCTGGAAATCTAATCTTCAACCAGTAGTGGCTCTTTCTACTAAAGAAGTCGAATTTATTGCAATTGCTGAGGCTGTGAAGGAAGCAATTTGGTTGAAGGGAATGCTTGGTGAGTTGGGTTATATGCAAGAGAAGGTAGAGATACTTTGTGACAATCAAGGAGCAATTCAATTGTCAAAAAACCAACAGTACCACGAAAGAACCAAACATGTAGACATTAAACTCCATTTTGTGAGAGAGGTGATTGAAAGGAAGGAGGTAGCTATCTTGAAGGTCCATACTTCAGAGAATGCAGCAAAATTTTTAACTAAACCAGTCAACAATGCTAAGTTTTGTCACTGTTTAAAATTGCTGAATGTGACAGACTATGATGAAGATGAAATGGAGTAATGCTTAGCTATGATCTTTGACGAAGAGCTGATATTCAAAGGTGGAGAATTGATGACATTGAATACAGCTCGTAACTGAAGGAAAGAGAGATTGAAGAAGCTGACGTGGACAAGAAGTGTATTAAGGCAGTTAACTAACTTTGTTAGTTTTGTTAGCAAAGTTAGTTAGCAATTAAGTTCTATAAATAGCTTCTTTGTCTTCAAGCTCAGGTTAGATTGTTTTACATCATTGAGAAGCCTCTTGTATTTCTGGAAATCAAGGCAGAGAGAGGGAAATGTTGTAAAGTTTCTCTTTGATTCATAATAGAGATCATTAGTTCATTGAGTGTTCTTGGTTTGATTTCTCAATTAGTTCATTAGATCTAACTTCTAGCAACTATAAGAATTGAATCTTTGCTGGATTTGTTTTTGAATCTTCATTGATTCACAACAAAATTTATCCCAAGATTAAGATGTGCTCATTTATCTATTTGCTTGTTTAATAAATAACACAATCAAACCATTTGGTTAAAAAAAATGAAAATCTGAAGTTTAAATATTACCTTACATGAGGCAAGGATTCTTTAGAATTGGAAATGCAATTATGATTGTGTATGATGATTATATGAGTACTACAAAACTATATGATAAAAATAAGCCTATCTCAGTGTTCATCATCTCATTAAATAACTGTTACAAAGTAAAAATCTGAAGAATAAAAAAATACTTAAATTTCAAGAAAATTCTCAAAGAATGCAATGGATTAGCTAGAGCCACATGCAGCTAAGGGGGCAATTTTTTTAAATGGTTTTTTCAATATAAATTTTGTATAATTTTTAGGTAAAATAAGATTTTTTTAGTCTATTAGGTATATTTTGCCCCCCCTCAATTTCTTAAATATAGTTTAATGTAATTCTTGCCCCCTCTAAAAAATATTTCTGACTCCGCCCCTGTCTATAGATGAATTAAATGAAGAAGGAAAAACCTTCATAGCACAAGAATTTTGAAGATTGCAAATGCATTCTTCTGACTATTAAAAAGCCCTTACAAGGTGACATCTATTATTTAACTGAAAACATTTGAATTGAAATATAAATTATATGATCTATCTAAATAAATTACCTATTGAAAAGCTTAAATCATTTTAAATTGATGGCTGCAAGTCGAAACCGATATAAGTTACAACAAACCTGCAGCTTAAGCCACAGAGAGAGCGCAGCACAAGGATTTGTATGCATTAACACAAAGTTTGAATTTCTCTTCAGCAATTTCCTGAAAACATGGAAAGAAAGCTTGTTCAAAAGGAGAAAGAGACAGAAATAAGAGAATGGCTTCTGCACTATCAAATTTTAAATTAAATAACGAAAAAAATCACCAAGTCGTCGTGAGCTTTGACGTCGTTATATGTCAAATTTTTAATATAATCTATCTAAACAAACAACTAAAAATGGTAACTATTAGCTTTGCAATCAAGAGAGAAACAGTTAGCCCAAACATTTACAACTTCTTAAATAATTAAATTTTTGATAACAAACTTCTTAAATACATTGAACTCTATGTGCATACGCATGTGCTGATATTGAAATTTCTTTCTTTCAAACTCACCTGAGAAGATCCCTGATGCTTATCAGGATGCCATTTTAAAGCAGATAAGCGGAAACTGCAAAAACCAGGAGAAATTAAGATGACTTTGAGATGAAGAAATAAGAAGTGGATATATGATAGATTCTTGCCCGGTTCAATATTGTTTTCTTTTCTACTTTTAAAAACTAATTTTGTAAAAAATCTATCTTTTTTACTTTCTTTTTTTTTCCACTTCTTAGATACACTTTAGGAATCTACTCCCATTTTCACAAGTTTTTGAAAACTAAAAAATTGACTAAGATTTTAAAAGTGTGCTTATAAGTAGAATACAGAAGAAAGGAATCAAGCTTATATAACGTTGTAAACGAGTCCTTATCTTGTGATTTGCCTTGAACTAAAAGGAGAGCAAAATAAATACTCTTACGCTGTTTTGACTTCTTCAATCTTTAAAGGGCCTGTTTGTGGTAGACCAAGAATAATTCTATCGGAACATGATCCTACATCATGAGTCTCCACATCAGACTCGGAATCACTTGAATTATCCCATTCTGAAGCTCTTTTGTTCTTCCAGTTTGAATCCTCTCTCCACTCAAAACCAGATTCTGAAAATTGAGAGGACTCCTTCCCTGAACTGAAGGACCAAGTATATGTTTTATTTCCGAATGTTGCATGAAAAATTCTCTCAGGATCATTATCAAAGTCCTCAGAGAAACTCTCTTTTCTGAACTTTCCTGAAGGATAAAACACAGGAAGCATTTTAATCATCAGATAACAAGGCAACCCACAACATTTTTTTTTAAAGGGGGGTCAAAAAGAAGAATGGTTAAACTAAACTATAGTTTTGGCCCCTAAAATCTAATTTAGTCCCTTGTAAAATTTTTATGGTCCCTATTGTTTTATTAATTTCCAACCCAAGTCCTTGATGCTAAAACCTGAGTTAAAATTTATTGAAACATTAGCATGCCTTATTTAATCACGGACATGAATTCTATGTTTTAGACAACAACATAAATGTTACTCAACAATCAAACGAATCAAGTCATTTATTAGTTAATCTTAACTTAGGTTTTAATGTTAAGAACTGTTTTAAACATTTTAAACACTTGAAGGACTAAAACTAAATTTGAAATAAAGCCTAAAGGTATATTTTGGGGACCAAAACTACATTTTAACCAAGAATAGCTATAAAAGTCTTAAGATAATGAGCACAAAATTAACTACAAATGAAATGTATCTCATTCCAAAACAAGCCTTATTTCCCCCGACATGTACAAGCTTCTCATACTGGTCACTAAAATTCAATTGCCCATGAATAAAGAAAAACCGTTTCAACATCAAAAACTAGAGCAAACATATAATAACGGATTCGAAATTGTAACCAAGCATCGCCCATTGGTTCTATTCCCGATTCATAACTCGAAAGTTTCTCTGGCTCTTTGCTAAGAGGGGCTAAAACTCCAGAAATTAGAAATGCCAAAATAGGAATAACACTTGATATTATTAGAAATACCCAGAAAATATCATATTCGTAAAGCAGAAACATAAACGTACTCCTATCAATGTGGAAAATTAGTTGATTTAAAATTCAAAAAAAAAATGTTTCAATGTTTGTTTTCATTTTTTCTTAATCTTAAATATCACTTTGACGTCAGTTTCGACCAAAACCAAGCCCAACCAACCTGTACACACCCCTTACCTTCTACAAATATCACTCCAAGGTAGCTAGAGTAAAGATTTGGCAAAATAATCTTTTTTTTTTCCTATTTTCGATTAAGGGGCTCAAAGGCAACTGAATAATGAAATCTCTAGTATTAAAGGACATCACTATTTGTAATTCAAAGCCTTTAAGAGAACTCAAAGCTCATGAATATTCTTGATCTCCACAGCTTCTTTTGCCCAATACACATCATTTTGGACACAACATGATATATCAATTATTTCTCTGCACCAGTGTTTTTTAAAGCACAAAGAGCAATTTACTTCTAGAGCTTACGTGCGGAGCACACAAAAAAAGTGAAGGTTTTTTTTGGTGCATAATATAAAAATTTAACATATGCAAATTAAAGTTTTGTTTTTAAAAAAGATGGCTCAAAAGCCCATTTCATTGATATAATGAAAGAAGATACAAGAAACAGTAAAATGAAAGGAGAAAAAAAAACTTGAAAGCCGCCCACGAAACAACAGAAAACCAAACTTATACCCTGTATACTCGGAAGAAAGAGATGACTGCCACCTAACTATACAAGTACGCAGGTCGACTAATTATAATCAAGCCTCGTGGGTAATTAAAAAAAGAGTGTGTTCGTTTACACCCAAAAAGAAGCATTTACATGTGCCAACTCTCAAACATCCGCGATCTTTGCTCATCTCTAAAGATTCTTTAATTTCTTTCCAACCATATCCCCACACAATCGCATAAAAACTGGAAAGCCATAAACTTTTCCCCCTCTCATTAAAAGGTGGACTTAAAAATATATCCTTCAAGGTTTGGAAAGAAAGAGTTGCTATGAACCCATGAAACACCAAAGGTTTGGAAAAACCTTTGCCAGATAAGCCTCGAGAAATTGACGTCCACACAGTGTTTTCAAAGAGAAAGGCGCATTCCAAGGCGACGACCTCTTGACTTGCCTCTAAGGCGAGAGGCGATAATAAGGCGTCGCCTTAATATTGCAAGGCGTATATGAATAAATAAATTTTAAAAATATATATAGCCTTTATATATAAAGTAAAATATCTTAGACTATCAATTCTTCAAAAATCAAGATATACAATAACAAAACCAGGTTAAAAGAAGTTCTAAAACAAACTTCCATAGGGATGAGATGATTGACAGACAAGGGAAGTAGGAGAGAAAAAGAGAGTTAGGTGGGTGGATTTAATTTGAATTTTTATAATTAAAAATTAAAATCTTTGAAGAGAGTTTTGATGTCTTCGGTGGGTGGTTTTTATATTGAATATATTTTTTTTATAGAAAGTTAGTTTTTATATCGAATATTAATAACTCAAAAGTAAAAAAATACTTAGTAATTATCTTTTTATGATTTTTGTGGCTGGAAGGGATTAACTTACACACGGTAGATAGAGGGACAGGTGGTAAATAGAGGGACTGACACCAAGCATGAGAGAGAGACAGAGAATGACAGGCTGTCGGTGTGAAAAAATTTCAAAACACGCTTAGTTATTTAAATTTATCATGGGATTTAGCAAAACTTTTGTCTGACTTTTAAAAGGCGTTGCCTCTGTCGCTTCATCGCCTTGCTTATGGCGACAAAAAAGCGAGGAAGGCGCACGCCTTACTAAAGGTGTGCGCCATGGACAACCTTGAGGCGCAGGAGGCCGAAAGCGCCTCGCCTCTCTACGCCTCAACAACACTGCGTCCACATAATGTGGTTATGGTCAAGAGTCTTGATTATATGTGGTCTAAGAAAATAAGAGGAAAGTCAATGGTGTTAATTCCGCCCACTGCCACAAACCATATAAAGAACCTGACTTTCTTTGAGATGTTTACCTTTGACTTTCTTTGAGATGTTTACCTTCGACTTTCTTTGAGATGTTTACCTTCGACTTTCTTTAGGAAATTTATAGAATAATGGAGAATAGGATAATGAAAAATCAAATACACGAACCTTTTTATCCAAGATATTGTTTAACATTAAAGGAGAATAGCATTCAACCTATCGTCCATCCTTCTTTTTTTTTTAAAAAAAGTAGGAAAAAAAAACTTAAAATAAAGGCACATGAAAGGAAAACAGTGTGAGGCCTAAGAACGCCGTTGAAACACTGTTCGGAACAATGTCAAGGACATTAACTTTAATATGAAAAGAGACCAAGCAAAAACTTGGTCACTTCAGGGATGGTCCTCTTCCGTAAACCCTACTGGGAACTTAGATCACTTCGGTAATCGTTTCCTCCTTTCTCCAAAAGGCATTAAACAAAATATACAGGGGAAAACTTCAAAGGGCATTCAATTCAAAGACTGAGAGATCACGTTGGTAAACATTCAGAACATCACCACCATCACAATGATATGTTTCTTAATTTTTTTCCCCCTAAGGAAAAAAAAAACTTTTTTGCTGGTAAAGGAAAATTCTTTAATGATCTAAGCCATCAACATTGAAAGTCAGCATGAACTACTACGAAGAAAAATAATATAAAGTAGAACTTGAAAAAATGTCATAATGGGCTTGAGCGTAATGAATCAATATAGAAAGCCAATAAATAAAAATTTGATATGAAATAGCAGTAGGAAATGTTGTAAACATAAGAGACTGACGTTTTGTTCTCTTGGGCTGAGATTTCCCGCGTCCGATTGAAGACTTTGATCCTCCTTTCTTATCACAGTTACCCGATTGATCAAATGCCTGCTCAGTAGACCATTGACTACCAAGACTCCACTTTGATTCCTTATTCTGTTGAAACTTGAAAGTTAACAGGAAATATTTACATCCAAATGTGAAAATATTACAGCTCATATTTTACCACATATATAAACCAAATTAAATAGCCAGGAACCTGGACACATAATTAAGCTTCTAAAATGCAATAAAGAAGTACAATAAAGATTCTGAAGAAAATCTGGGAGGCATGAACCCAATAACTAAAAAGGTAAAATATTCATGACGGCTGATGATTTTTCACCCTAAACCTTTTTTTTTCAGGAAAGAGAGATATTTCATTTAAATGAAGAGAGAGAGAGGAGGGCGATAAAACACCAGCCAAAGCAAAAAGGATTACAATAAGTTTCCCAGTTTGTATTGATGAAAAAAATCAAGTTAAAAAAAATAGAACTCCAAAAAGATGCTTTGTAATGTGAAATTTCCAAATTTCTTTTTCCTCGCTAGCTGTGTACATGATCTTGTGGATTCCACTTCCCCCAAGTAATTAACTTGACCGCATTTCCTCATAAAATTTTGGCCTTCTTAGACACACACAGAGAGAGAGAGAGAGAGAGAGAGAGGGAATGTTAATCATGAGACTGATGTGTGATTGCTGTAAAGGTGGGTTGTTGGGGGGGGGGGAAGTTTATTAAGTAAATAAATAAGAAGTAATCTGTTGAAAGCAGGAGGGAGTGCAGTGTGTAAAGGGTAGTAGGGAATATCTGATTGAGGGGAGGACTAAGGAACTCTCGAATTTCACTTGCTGCTGTTTCTTTTATGGAAATATTACTTCGATCTACTACTTTCCCACTATGTTGTGTCATAATAATAATAAACTATTCTAAATGTGGTTAACTTAAAATTCAATAGGCGCACAGATATGTGTGCGTGTGTGTGTGTGTGTGTGTGTGAGAGAGAGAGAGAGAGGCTACCTGAGAGGAAGCTCCACAGTTGTATAGGAGGTCCTTTAGAGCCTTCTTTGCATCAGCACGCTTTTGACGGGTTACATATCTAATGTGATTCTGGTATTACCATTTCTAATATTAAAAGCTTTAAAAGAAACAATAAATGAAGACAAGTCAAAATTGAAAATGAGGGAAAGAGATGAACAATAAATGAACTGAATTCTGTAGGATCCATTTGGACCAAATTGTGTTTTTAAGCATTCAAAATCTATAATCCCAGTTAAATCATCAATAGACCCAAGAACTTAAGGTGATAGGCTAAGGCAAATCTTTTAAAGTATCCCCAACACTCCACCTCACATGGTGACTTGTTTTTAAGAAAAACCTAACACGTGAATAAACAATACGAAATAGGAGCAAATGACACAACAGAGGTTTGAACCCAAGACCTCCGGCTTCGATACCATGTTAAATCACCAATAAACCCAAAAGCTTAAGTTGATGGGCTAAGAAAAATTTAATCTTTTAAGGTATTCCCAACAATCCCTTTTCAATTCGTGTTGATTGGAAAGTGTTTTTTGTCATTTCTTTTGGCTATCGATTGCCTTCTAGCTACCCAACCATTTTGCATTTTCTTCTCTCTAATTTATAGGTTTGTTCTTACTCAATTAAAAAAATAACTTTTATTGTCATTTCTTTTATAGGAAACTGAAATTTTCATTAAACAAAAGAGAGAGTACAAAAAGGGTGATAAGAAATCAACCCACACCAACCGGATTACTAAAATTATTCCAGTCAACATTAATCAAAAAGACATCATAATTACAAAAAAGTTTAGAAAAAGAGGCTAGGAGAGACACTTGATAGTGAAGTATCTCCCAAATTTCATGAATTGTTTTTTGGTTGCCGTTAAAAATCCGATGATTTCTTTCCAACCAAACTTCCCGCGGAATTAATTTTTCCACCAAATCCCAAATCCACTTTGCCTTATCTTTAAAAGGATGCCCAGTGAGGAGAGAACTTAGATTAATATTCGATTTATTATTAAAACACCAAGTAATCTGAAAATTTTGAAGCAGATTATCCCATAGCAGACTTGTAAATTTGCAGTGAAAGAAAATATAATCTTGGCTCTTGGCAGAACGATGACAAAGACAGCAGATATTGGGAGAGAGAAGCTCGGAATACGTCTCTAAATTACATCCGTCGTATTTAGTCCCCCAGTAGCCATGTTCCAAACAAAAAAATTGATTTTCTTTGGGCAACCTACTTTCCAGATTTTCTTATACAAGGCCTCATGAACACAGTCCTGAGATTTAATGAGATGGTGATACAAAGAGGCCGTAGAAAATCCCTTCAAATCCAGACTCCAACACAGACTATCCTCACTGTTCCGGATTGCAAAGGGTTGAAGGCTTTGAAGAAGAGATACTAGATCGTCAATTTCTCGATCATATAATGAGATAGACATAAAAGATCTTAACTATACTGAAATATCTCTCTTAAATGTCCCAAAATTTAATTAAAAATTATCTCATTGTGGCTTCACCAACATCAACCTTGCAAATATAATCAAATACTATGAAAACAAAATATTTGCTAGATAGATTACAAAGAGCATACCTTTGAGGGCTCCTTCCCACTTTCATCATCCTGCAAAATATTTTAAAAACAAAAAATGTTCATTCAAGTCAGAACCACTAAGCAGCTGTTATGCATTTGACTGCAGCAAGGCTCAAGTTACTTTACTTCACTTCATATGATCTACTAGATATAAACAAAAGTTGCGCCTAGATTGTAAATTGATGATTGCTTCTTGGTTCCCTGGAATAGTTCTATTAAAGTTTATCAGCATAAGGGAAGGTAATTCCTCAGCTAAAATACTCAAACTTGAATATGAATTGAATAACGTATTAGAATCTTATGCAGTTCATGTTTCTTTTTTCTTTCAAAACATGTACACAGCCAGAGAAATACTAAACATTCTGAGGATAATACTCCATTTCAAAAATAACAGATAACCATATATACTTAATATATGGCATGGAAGAAGCCAAATGACAAGTGTTTCATAGTATGGCTTAATGGTTGGACATTTCTAGCAAAATGAGGATCACAAGTCAATTATAAGATGTCGAATGCTAAACCGGAGCAAAGGTGGTCAATAGCTTCATTATATTATAAAGAACCACAGAAAATATTCAGTTCATGACTTGTCTCCAACTTTTAAGTTAGTCAATTATATTTAAAATATATAAAAGAAAACGATCTGATTCTGGAATAAATTTATGCATCTTACATTATTAAACAAAATCATGACAAAAAAATGCAAAAAGGATCAATTGCAAATGAACCAACCACCCAAATTTAGAACATCCAGAATTAAATTATCATAAGAACTCAGGACAAGCTCCATTTGTTGGGTACCCTTCACCAGCAAAAGGCAACATACATAGCTAACTACTCCAATGAATGAGAATCATCAATCCACAACGTCAAGTTTTTCAAGCCGAAAGGCATTCCATAACAATCAAATTCATCCAAGACCAAGCCAATGTATATTAATAGCTTTGCTTCAACATGTAATAGTGATTTCAGATACTTATACTAATAGCTCTCTCTCACATTCTTCCATGAAGATCACAATCATAAGTTTTTTCAAAGTTGAAATTCTCCATAAATTAATCAAATTATCATAAATCATCATAACAAAAAGAAAAAAAATTAACTTACAAATTTCCATTTGTTACTCCATTTTTCACAAACAGTTGGTGTGCAATGGAAATTGGCGACATGGGTTTCGACAAAAGTCGAACAAATCAGCGAATTTTGAAGTATGAGATTAATTCGCAATCTGGATATTAGCATTGGTCCTCTAACAAACAAAAAAGTTTTGTAATTTAATGTTTTTGTACCAAGGAGTGCGCACGTTCCGTTCGGTCGGTTTTTTCATCAAATATTGAATCAGAGGAAGGTGAAAGAGTCAAAGAACTCAAAACTCAAAACGCAGGCGAGATAGAACAGAGAAAGGGAACCAATGTCTGAGACTGAGACTAAGAGAAAAGGGTTTTAGGTGAAAATGGCCATGATAACATTTATTTCTTTAAATTTGGGTCAAAATTGATATATTTTTTTTCAAGAATTTTTTTGTCCTAGCGTTTTGAGGCTTATCTATTTAGTTTTAGAGTTTTCAATTTTCGTCCATTTTGTCCATGAGCTTTCATAAATATATTTATTTGGATCTTGAATTGTCGATTTATGTTTATTTCATTCTCAGGTTTTAAAAAATAAGGAATATTTGGTCATTGAAGTTAGTTTTCCAACTATTAAGTAAATAAATTTTTTACGCTTATATGAATAGAAAAATTCAAAGTAAGGACTAAATTGACCTATTTCTTAAAACTCAAAGACAAAATAGACAAAAATTGAAAACTTGAGGACCAAATAGAAACAAGCTTCAATACTCGGATGCTTTACCCTTTATTTTTTTTACCAAACATTACCAATTTTTATAAATAAAGATAAAAATGAAGTTTTTCACACTCTTTATTTTGATATTACGTTTTTTTTTTAAATTGATGTTTTGTAATTTTTTTTATATAAAAATAGGATCTAAATTCAAAAAAACAAAAGTTTTTCTTATTATTCATATTTTCTCGTCTTGTCCGTGAAAAAATTTCTCAAACCATCCTGGACTGAATAATAAAGAGAATTCCACAACGAAGATAAAGTCTTAAATGTTCTAAGAATAAAGACAGAAATTCACATCTAAGAACCAATGTTACATTCCTTCTGTTACTATATCCTTTTATCTCAATATAAAAAAAGGCATCAAAATCGAAAAATATCGCCAAATGTATGAAAAGAGAAGGTTTACTGTTGTGGGGTGAAATCGGATTACACGTGGAATTTTACAACTTGACAAAATTGGTCCAATGCACCTGGTCCGAAGCACCTCGTCTGACCGTGGTACCTAGGCATAAAGTCCATGCACCTGAAAAGACCTGGCTACGCAGTCTTCGACATAGACCTAATACTTAAGATTGAATACAAGTATCCACTTGGGAAACGACACGTGGCGCAACCCACAAGCGACACGTAATTGAGAAGCAACACATAGCCCAATCCCGGAGTGACACGTGGCACGATGATGTCATCAACCTAATCTCCTATAAATAGGAGAAGGAATTCATTCATTAGGTAACTAATTTCTACTGCAATTCTCTCTGGCACACTAGCTCTGCTTGCACTGACTTAAGCATCGGAGGGTGTTAGGCCGGCACCACACCGGTGCTCTCTTTATTTCCTGTGCAGGTACATACAGTGCTCGTCAACTACTCAGCATATCACCTACGCAACACCTCCAGTGCAGCGCACTACATCCGACTCGTCCCATACTTTCAGTTCGTTGCTTACGTGGAAGCTATCCATTTTTACGCAACAACATTTGGCGCCGTCTGTGGGAAGAGTATATAACTAAGTGCTCTACCATCAAGGATGAGTCGAAGAAGTCAACACGGTGATGATATAGATGACGGTGAAAATCGTAATCCTCGTAATACGAGATATCAAACTCGTAGCACTAGAGAACGACAACAACAACAAGTTGATGAAAATCCAAAATTGGTAAGGGTTGCACCCATGCCAGACAGAAGGGTAGATGCATTGGAAGAGCAAGTTCGGGGTGTGAATCGAGATCTTGCAAAAGTGCTAGAGATACTCACTCAAAGGTCGGATCACCAAGCTCCCGCTGACAACCAAGATTTACGATCGAAGAAAACAAAAGAAAAAGAACCTATAGAAGGTGTTGCAGAGTCGCGAAATCACGAGAAGGGTGGTTTGAAGGGGAAGTCGAGGCTACATACTCGGGACAATTCTTCTTCTTCCAATAAGTCTTCTCCCAAGAGGCATCCAAGCATGAAAGGAAGGTCTGACCTTAGAGAAGTGCTAAACGAAAAAAGAAAAGCACAAACTAGTATATCAAAGTCTACTGCTGAAAGTTCACAACCTTGGGCACCGGAGTTAAAAAAGCTCCAAGACGAGCTTGGTTATATGAAGAAAGAGTATCGCAGAAAGGCTCCCCCTGTATTAGAAGATCTCCTCGAGCAGACTGAACCACCATTCACAGATGATATCATGGAGGTAGAACTTCCTACTAAGTTTAAAATGCCAACTATGGCAACTTATGATGGTTCAAAGGATCCAGTGGAGCATGTTGATACATTTCAGACCTGGATGGAGCTCTAGGGAGTCCGAGATCCTATCAAATGCAGAGCATTCCCTCTTACATTAGGAGGCTCTGCACGAGGGTGGTATAGGCAGCTCAAGCCAAGGTCTATCTCATCATTTAAAGACCTTACTAGATCTTTCGTAACTCAATTTCTGGGCGGAAGAGATCATAAAAAACCAGCTACGCACCTTTTGACTGTGCGTCAGAAGTCGGGGGAAAGTCTCCGAGACTACGTAGTAAGATTTAACAGTGAGGCATTGAAGGTGGAAGGTTACAGTGATGACATAGCTCTAACTGCTATGATGGCCGGCTTAAAAGATGAAAAATTCTCATGGTCACTTGGTAAAAAGACACCGGCTACGTACACCGAGCTTCTTGCTAGGGCTCAAAAGTACATGAGTGCTGGAGAATTACTTAGTGCAAGAAAAGCTCCAGATGAGGGAGGTATTAGCAAACAATCAGAGCACAAAAAGAGAGACATAACAGAAGACCTTTCACGGAGTACCGAACGTCATGATGACGAAAAAAGGAAAAGGTCGGGAGACCAACTTGATAAACAGAGTCTTCCTCCTAGTAAGTTTAAAAAATACACTCCCACCACGGTCCCAATTGAACAACTACTCATGGAGATCCAAGACAAAAACATAGTGAGGTGGCCCGCTAGGATGATGGCAGCGTCAAATAAGAGGAACAAAAACAAGTATTGCCTCTTCCATAAAGACCACGGGCATACCACCTCTGATTGCTTCGATCTCAAGGAAGAAATTGAGACCCTAATTCAAAAAGGGTACTTGAAGGAATTTGTGAGAAGTAAAAGAGATGAGGAAGATCGGGACCGTGATAATCAAATTTTTCCAATTGGAGAATTAATAACCATCTTTGGGGGTCCGACTATTGAAAAAGAGCCCAAGCTCTAGAAAGGACCATGCTGGGTCACTGGGGTATTGGTCAAGACATCAACACATTGATCAAACTCATATAAAAGCTTCTACAATACCTATGAAGATGTCAAGCAACATAGATTTTATTTCAGCAATTTTATTTATTGCAATTTTCTTTTTCAATAAAGTCTTCTATTGTAAGAAGTTCGAAAATAAAATAAATAAGATTATACCTTTTCTGCTTATTGCATTCATGAGAGTTAAATTATTCGAGAACAATTAAACTCGAGTTAGATTTCAAGATATAAAACTCTACTCGAGAAACGGGCCAACTATGCGATTCTACTGCAACAAAATTAAAAAGTTCTAAGTCCGCCACGGTGGAAGAGCTAAATAAAAAAATTCTAAGTCTACCAGGGAATGCATGGCTCCCACGAGCCGCACCTGGTAGAAGAATTTAAAACGACTAAAAAGTTCTAAGTCCGCCACGGTGGAAGAGCTAAATAAAAAAATTCTAAATCTACCAGGGAGTGCAGGGCTCGCACGAGCCGCACTTGGTAAAAGAATTTAAAACGACTTAAAAGTTCTAAGTCCGCCACGGTGGAAGAGCTAAATAAAAAAATTCTAAGTCTACCAGGGAGTGCATGGCTCCCACGAGCCGCACCTGGTAGAAGAATTTAAAACGACTAAAAAGTTCTAAGTCCGCCACGGTGGAAGAGCTAAATAAAAAATTCTAAATCTACCAGGGAGTGCAGGGCTCGCACGAGCCGCACCTGGTAGAAGAATTTAAAACAACTTAAAAGTTCTAAGTCCGTCACGGTGGAAGAGCTAAATAAAAAAATTCTAAGTCTACCAGGGAGTGCATGGCTCCCACGAGCCGCACCTCGTAAAAGAATTTAGAACGACTAAAAAGTTCTAAGTCCGCCACGGTGGAAGAGCTAAATAAAAAGATTCTAAGTCTACCAGGGAGTGCAAGGCTCGCACGAGCCGCACCTGGTAGAAGAATTTAAAACGACTTAAAAGTTCTAAGTCCGCCACGGTGGAAGAGCTAAATAAAAAAAATTCTAAGTCTATCAGGGACTGCATGGCTCCCACGAGCCGCACCTGGTAAAAAAATTTAGAACGACTAAAAAGTTCTCAGTCCGCCACGGTGGAAGAGCTAAATTTAAAAAAAAAATTCTAAATCTACCAGGGAGTGCAGGGCTCCCACGAGCCGCACATGGTAGAAGAATTTAAAACAACTTAAAAGTTCTAAGTCTGCCACGGTGGAAGAGCTAAGTAAAAAAATTCTGAGTCTACCAGGGAGTGCAGGGCTCGTAGAGGAATTAAAAAAAATCTAAGTTTACTAAAGGTGTAAAGCTATTACACCTACGGAGCAACACTTAGAAAATTTGAAGATGGAGCAATCAAGCAAGCTTGTGTTAAGATTCAATGACAAGTCGACGAAGGAAAACTAATTTGAAATTGGTTAGAAATAAATTTTTTAAAAACCAAATTAAGTTTGGTCAAAAAAAAAAAAAAAAAGGCCTGCTGAGTCAGTCTGACGCAGCAGGGAAGAGAAAGGAAAGGGGCGGGTCAAAACCTGACCCGCTCCCTTGCCCGCGAGTCAGGTTTTGACCCGCGGGTAAACTCCCTTAAAAAAAAAAAAAAAAAAAAAACTATGTTGCGCGGGTCAAAACCTGACCCGCGACCCAGCGGGTCAGGTTTTGACCTGGGGTCGGAACCCCTCCCACTACTTTTTTTTTTTTTTTTTTTTTTTTTATTTTTCTTCCTTTTTCTTACTACTTCCTCTCTACACTTGTTATTAATTCAGTTTTCTTTCAAATTTTGTAATCTTTTCTTCAATGAAAGCTAGACAATTTTAATATATTTGATTTCAAGAGAATTTTTACTCTTAAAATCAAAGGGGGCGAATTATGTGATGATGAAACGTGACGACTTGGACATACAACCCAACTCCAAAACGATCAGAGACAGAAAATTCAAGTTACCAAGGGGGAAAATTCAAGCTACAAACTCTCAAAATTTTGACGATTGCAACGGAAAATTCAAGCTACATACCTCAACACTTTGAATATTTTTAAGAAATTGACTAAGGTAAAATTCCGCTTTGAAAGAATACTCCCAAGTAGCATTGAACTCGCGTCTCAACTCACTCGGGAGTAGGGGGCCTCTGTTGTGGGGTGAAATCGGATTACACGTGGAATTTTACAACTTGACAAAATTGGTCCAATGCACCTGGTCCGAAGCACCTGGTCTAAAGCACCTGGTTCGAAGCACCTGGTCCGAAGCACCTGGTCTAAAGCACCTGGTCCAAAGCACCTCTACCTGGTCTAAAGCACCTGGTCCGGAGCACCTGGTCTAAAGCACCTGGTCCGAAGCACCTGGTCTAAAGCACCTGGTCCGAAGCACCTGGTCTAAAGCACCTGGTCCAAAGCACCTCGTCTAACCGTGGTACCTAGGCATAAAGTCCATGCACCTGAAAAGACCTGGCTACGCAGTCTTCGACATAGACCTAATACTTAAGATTGAATACAAGTATCCACTTGGGAAACGACACGTGGCGCAACCCACAAGCGACACGTAATTGAGAAGCAACACATAGCCCAATCCCGGAGTGACACGTGGCACGATGATGTCATCAACCTAATCTCCTATAAATAGGAGAAGGAATTCATTCATTAGGTAACTAATTTCTACTGCAATTCTCTCTGGCACACTAGCTCTGCTTGCACTGACTTAAGCATCGGAGGGTGTTAGGCCGGCACCACACCGGTGCTCTCTTTATTTCCTGTGCAGGTACATACGGTGCTCGTCAACTACTCAGCATATCACCTACGCAACACCTCCAGTGCAGCGCACTACATCCGACTCGTCCCATACTTTCAGTTCGTTGCTTACGTGGAAGCTATCCATTTTTACGCAACAACATTTACTATGAGAATAGCCACACAAAACTTAAAATAAGTCTTTATATCTATCAACCTAAAAATCACATAAAGTAGCCATAATTTGCGAATTATGAGAGAGAAATCCATAGTAAAAAGTTTAAAAACCTCGTCAAGTGTTAAGGAAAAAAAAAGACAATAAATAAATGCAAATTTCGAAGATTCCACCTGATGATTGACAATTAAAAAAAAATAAAAACAACAAAATTCAATTAGTTATTACACATCTTATACAATAGGTAATGTGTAGGAAATATAGATTGGGATAAAATATTTGGGAGAACAGAATATGAAATTACATTAATCGGGTTTGACTGATTATACACGATTCTTTTAATTAAAATTAAGAAACAAATTACAAATATGGCTATTTTTGAAGTTCCAGTGTCACTATAATATATGAATGTTTACTTTTATCATAACAGGTCATCAACAACTATTTTTAGTTATTTTATGGTGGTTCCTGTTTTAACGTTTGTCATTTTTGCCCTTCATAACAGTTTTCTACATTAATTATCGTATCTTACTTAAAAGAATTAATTACAGCAATAACCATTTTAACTCACCCAATTACAATATTACTAGTAGTTATGATCTTTTATCATTTTTACCCATAAAACACCATTTTTGGTGGTGATATAGTGGTTGTTATTTTTAAAGTTGTCTTTTTTACCCTTTTATCTCTCCTAATAAATATATCTTAATAAATTCATTTCATTTCATTTATAATTTATTTATTTTATTTTATTTTGAATTCAAATCAAATCAAATCTTTTTTAACTATAGGAATTTTTTTAATTAAAACTAATTTAACTAAATAGAATAAAAACTTGATTTTTTAAGGTCAAAATAAAAGCCCTAAGTCACGTCAATGGGTGAAAAAAAGTGTAGCCGCGTATTCATCTTTTCCTTCTTCTTCTTCTTCCAAATCTTCTTCTTCATCATCAGATTCCTCCATGGCAGGATAATTAGGAACATCATCATCTTCATCTTTCATCTTCATCCTACCCGATCTCTGGCTATGAAAGGTTCGGAGGTTGAATAGATTTCTCGATGAATTGATTGAAGATCTCGTTGGCAGTTGATTGTGATCCGGTTCTGGTAGGGATCGGAGACGATGGTTTTTTCTTCTCTGAATGAATCGTTTTTCTCGTTCGTTTTTTCTTTCAGTTTCTATTTGTTTTTCAATCTTGCTATTGATTTTTCTTGAGGATGAGTAGGATCTAGGGTTCTAGTGATAGATCTATCGTTTTTTCGCTTATATATTTGATGATTTCTTTGATTTTTTAATCCAGATTTGAAGGATTTATTAAAATATTTATTTTTGTTCAACATTTATTTTAATTTTCTATTTACATATTTTTAAAAAACTATTACCTCTTTCTCATCTTCAATCTCGTGTAGAACATTTTACGATCAATTTCTTGTCTGACTGATGGTTATTTCTTTTAATCAAATGTTTATTTTTGTTCAATATTTATTTTAATTTTCTATTTACACATCTTTGAAACTGTTGCATCTTTTTTCATCTTAAATTTTGAGCCTTCTATCAATTTTAAGTATACATCAATAAATGTTTACTAAAAGTAAACAGTTTATAAAAGTTTTTACCTTTCAATTCTCGGTGAACTCGTTTTCTCTGTATTTTGTAGATAAGTTACTTTTTAAGTAAAATATTTATTTTTATTCAATGTTTATTTTAACAGCCTTTTTACATATATTTTCAAAATTGTTTCATCAATTTGTGTCTGGTATCAATTTTAAGTGCACATTAATAAACTGTTTACTTTTTATCTCTGTATTTTTTAGGATCACGAACTAGAAAAACATTCGAATTTTCCTAGAAGAAGAAGTCAGGAGGTTGAAGAACAAGTTAAAAGTTTGAAGATTTTTCTTTTATTATTTGTTATAGTTTTATTTTTGTTTAGATTTGATTTTTTCATTAATTTTTTAAAATTTAAGAGATTTTATAAATTTTCTTAAATTTTACACAAATTAAGGAGAAATTAAATCGGGGGTATCTTTGTCCTTTCACAATGTAACTTAATTTGGCCGGTGACGGTTTTGGGTACTATTGATATTTAATAAAAACATCATATATGTGACATATCCATATTTTTTGATTATTAGTGAAATTAACTCTAATTAAAATTAATTTTTAATTATCAAATTTTGATTTCCTATTTGAATTTTAAAGTAAATACCTCTTTTCCTTTTACTCTCTCATAAATTAATTTTTTTTTCCATTTTCAACAATTCTTTTGCCAAATACAGATCTTCATCTTTCCATTCCCCCCATCCATTGAAAACACCATCACTTTTCTTCAAATCCACAAAACAACTTTATCGTTTATTCTCGTCATCTCAGCCCCCCTCTCTCTCTCGACGATCCTCACTAAATAAAAAGCCATAAACGCCGAGATAGAGGTTGAAGAAGAAGAAAAATTAAGTTTCAATTTTAAATCTTATATGGTCCAGAAAGGTAATTTAATCCATCAATCTCTAGATGCATTCGTTTCTCTCAACGATCCACTTAAAATCTATGAATCCATGAGTTATTCTCTCTCATCTCTTTCATTTCCATTTTTCCTGTTCTCTTTCTCCTAAAAATTCCCTTTCTCCACACCGGTGGAGTTATGGATCTGAGCGATTTTGGTGTGGAAGAAGGGATATGGGTTGTTTCAGGGACGAAGAAGAAGCATGAATGAATCGAGTCTGGGTTGCTAGTGTGGTCGGAACTTTGTGTTGGGGCGATAAGATTCTGATTGTTAGATTTTTATTGGTTTAACAAATATAAACATGTTAAACTAACCAACATCTTCGTTTAATAATATTCAACTGTGAATTTTATTAGTTTAATTGACCCTAATATCCGTTTAATAATGTTAAACTACGGATTTGTTTGGTTCTTAACAAATATAAACTTATTAAACTAACCATGCTTTTGTTCATTTTGCGATTTTATTGGTTTAACAAATATAAACTTGTTTAACATACTTTTGTTGATTTACTGAATTTTATTGGTTTAACAAATATAAAGTCTTAAACTAACCATAATATTTGTTTTAAATTGGAAATTTTATGGATTTTTATTGATTTATCAACAATAAATTTGTTAAACTAAACATGTATTGTTTATGATGATCATTTTCTAGATTTATTGGTTTTTAATTTGACAATTTTTTAATATGTTATTGATTTTTAACAAATATAAATCCATGAAACTAACTTTTTTTTGTAGCTTGAAGAAGCATCAATGGTGGCTTTATGTCACTTTGAGGAAGATTGAAGAAGAATAATTGGAAAGAAAGTTACTAGTTAAGTAGAATTACTTAAATCTAGCACAATTTAGGAGATTTCATAAATTTCCTTAAATCTTGCATGATTTAAGGAAAATTAAATTGAGGGTAATTTTTGTCTTTTTTACAATGTATTTATGTAACGTCCCGTTATTTTGAGGTAGAATTTTTTATTTATTTATCATTCCTTTATTTATTTAATTAAAGTATTTAATTAGTTTAATTCTGGTAATTTAGAATTTAGAAGTTTTAATCTTTATTTGGTAATTTTAGATTTCAAGTATTTTGTTGTGAACTAGGTGTATTAATTATTATTAATAGGCCAATTAATAATAATTAATTACCTTCTATCCTAGATTAATTGTGTTGATTAATTTTAATGGTTGATTTATGTTTTAAGAGCATGAGGTTTATTTTATAAGTTAAAAGGGAATTGGGGGACTCTTTAGCAATTGAATTTCTTCCTCATCTCAAGAAAGGGTTACCACCTTCCTCCTTCATTTGAAGCAAAAGAAAAATAGAAACCCAAACTCTCCCAAAACCCTCCTAAGCAGCCGCCCCTCTCATACCTCTCCAAGGGACGGGTTTTTCTCGCCCCTTCTTCAATTCGCTTGTTTTTGGGTGCGTTGAATAGATCGGCCATCTTTTGAACTAACCTTGGAAGCGTTCCTCCAACTTCCAAGAGGCCTAAGAGTAAAAATTCTTGTTTTCAACTTTGAGTTTTTATTTCCTTTTTTAGCTTTTGTAAATTTGAGTTGAAAGCTTCAATTTCATTCCATGGAACTTGAAGATTTCAAATCAAAGAGGTGTTTTAGATTGATCTTGGTATTCTTGGCTTAAACTTTAAAGGAAATTGCAAAACCCTAACCCCATTAAAATCAACTCAAAACCGTGGACTTAAATGGTGTTTCTCCCTTGCAATTTTCGATTTTCCTTTAAGATTGGTTGGTAGAATCTTGTCCAAATGCCTGAAATTGGTTTACCCATTGTAAATTACATACCTAAATCTACCGAAAAGAACCCAAAACGTCCTAAAACTCACCACACGGCCAAGACACCCCCTGTTTTCATAGCCACGGCCGAGAGATCTATGTGGGAAATCTCGGGCTATTTTTAGTTTGTTTCATTTTTCACGTCGTTTGTTGCTTGATTTGCTTAATTAAATCAATTAGAATATATTTAATTGTAGGTTTTACTTGATTGCTCACTCGATTGCTCGCTTGGGTGGGAAATTATGAATTTTACATATTCTTGGAAGTTAAAGTATGGAATTATTGGGTTATGCTTGAAGTTTGATTATCATGTGTTCTTGGATGTTTAATTTACGATATCGAGATTTTCTGATTACGTGGGACTTATTTTCTGAGACTGGGTTCTACCAGCAATTGGAGTCTTTGGTATATAAGATGCTTGATTTTGCAGGATTGTTGTGATCGATATAAGTATGAGCTTATGAGCCTATACGTTCTAATGTTCTTGATTAATGTTACTCTAATGAGTTGTTCGGAAATTGGTTCTCTGTTTATATTTTGGTATTCGAATTTCTGATTCTTTATTATCACACTTGTTTGTATGGAGGAATAATGAGATTGTTT
Source organism: Gynostemma pentaphyllum (assembly GCA_028015215.1). NCBI lineage: Eukaryota > Viridiplantae > Streptophyta > Magnoliopsida > Cucurbitales > Cucurbitaceae > Gynostemma > Gynostemma pentaphyllum. Next base: position 66,336,275 of record CM051355.1, on the reverse strand, counting down.
GGTATTATTCGATGTTCGATATATGTATCATGAGGAATGCATAGACTATGTGAGCTGCATGAACGGAGGAGATTAATAATGAGATAATGTTTAGTTGTGTGAGCTTTCATTATCTAGTATTATTCATAATTGCTATGATACATATATATTCTAGACTGCTTAGACTACGTGAGCTTTACATGTCATTGGTGAGATAACGGGATAATGTATTGACTTCATGTGCTTGCATCATCAGACGTTATTCACCGAGGAGCTTCTTGTGCTTGTTCTATAATGCAAAGACTACGTGAGCTTGCATTTGTTCTTGATAAGAAAGTAAAAGTTTCGTGAACTTTACTTGATATTGGAGTGAGATAATGGGATCTTGCCTAGACTACGTGAGCTTGCATCATCTGACATTATTCATGTGACGACCCGACTCTTTTAAATAATTTAAAATATAAAACACAGCGGAAGTCTTTATATTTTAAGAAAAATGGCGTGGTTATGTTTAAAAGTTGGCTAGCCAAAACCTATTTACATCTTAAATTCTAAAATCTAAAAACACAAGGAACATTAAGTTCCTATCAGGAGTTCAAAGAGATTTATAATAATAAAAGTGAAATGAAAAGCTCTTGAGAGCTTATAACAAATTTACATCTCAAAGACCGAAAATAAAACAAAATAAGATAAGCTTAGCCCCGGGACTTTTAATGTTCCTTGTGTTTTTAGATTTCAGAATTTAAGATGTAAACAGGTTTTGGCTAGCCAACTTTTAAACATAACCACACCATTTTTCTTAAAATATAAAGACTTCCGCTATATTTTAAATTATTTAAAAGAGTCGGGTCGTCACAATTCACATGTTCTTTGTTCTTATTCTTATTCTTTGTTAAGACTATGAGAGCTTAACTTGTTCTAGTTATATTCTTGAAAGATTTAACGTATGATTACGTGTTTTGATTATTATGAGCTTAGAAGAATTGACTACTTGCATGATCTTTATTCTTTGTTTTTGGAAAATTGCATGATTTTGCATTTGGAAGTTTGTTTGGGTAGTCAAGAGATAGTAGGATTCGTTGGACACAAATAAGGATTGGATTTGGGATCTAAAGTTACTTTGTTTTTAATTTATCTTCACTGGGTCTCCCGCTCATGATATTACACTTTCAGGTACGGGACGTGGTCGTGGAACTGGTGTGGCACGATTCTGGATCGATGATGATGGATGGACTAGAGTTTGTTGTAGTCCATAGACTGCTTGTGTCATGACACTTTCTTTTATCCGTTTTATTACCTATGGGTTGTTGAGCTCTTAGAGCATCATTACTTATGTTATCTGATTTTTATGGATTTTCGGATTTATGAACGTATTTTTACTGTGGGTTTGAAACTTAGGAAAAGGGAAGCGCTTCCCATCTTTGAATGTTAAGGATTCAGATTTTATTTGGAAATGAAGGATGATATTCTTCGATTACAGGTTTTAAATTGTTATTTCAAGTCTTCCGCTTGCTTATTTATTTAATTATATTTTAAAGAGTTGGGTCATTACAATTTAAATTGACCGTTAGTGGTTTTGATCATGTATGTATTAAAAGTGGCGTTGCAAACATATTTGTCTTTACTCCAATTTTTTGCCATTATTGAAAATAACCCAAAAATGAACAATGAACAATGAACCTCTCTATTAAACAAAACTACTGAGATAATATCAAATAATCAAAGATAAACCCTATCTAAGATAACCCAAAGAGATAAACCACATCTAAAATAAAGATAAATATTGTGACTAAATGTAAATATGTAAAGACGCGAATCCTTTTATTTCAAAATAAAACAATCAAACAACGGAAGACAAAAAAAATAGGGTTATAAATAAGAATAGCCCCATTTTATGTGAAATAAGAGTACATAGCCACAAGTTTAAAAATAAGGCTAAATAGCCATTTGGAGAGAGAAAATGTGAAGATCCGACATTTTTAAATAATTTAAATTAGAATACACAGCGAAAGTCTTTTATTTTAAGAAAATTTGGCGTGGTTATGTTTGAAAATTTGTTGGCCAAAACCTGTTTACATCTTAATTTCAAAATTTATAATACACAAGGAACATTAAGTTCCTATCCAGGAGTTCAAAATGATTATAATCATAAAACAACGACAATAAGCTCTTATGAGCTAATTACAAAGTATAAATCATCAAAATGATATAAAGTTCACAAAACCATGTACATGGATTTTTACAACTATTTAGTCCATCTCGAAATCATCATCCTCTCGATCAAGCGCGCACCAGCTCCTCTTCCACGATCCCAAACATTACCTGAAATGTTTGTAATATCATGAGCTAACAAACTAAGCCCAGTGAGAATAATAAGAATAAAAAGTAAGAATAGACCTCAAACTCGCATTTCAATTTGTGTCCAAGAACATACTTACTCTTTGCTATCATCAATTCAAAGAGTTTATAACAAAGTGTTCCACTTTTACTTACCAATTCTTCAATATAATTGTGGAACTACATTCCAAATATTTCTGGTATGGTTTCGTAAATGCATATAGCATTTATATCGCATTTTCCATATATACCTTTTACTATATACAAGGTTTACTTCAAATTCTTATTCTCCCAAAGGATGATATTACTACACTCATAGTCAATCCTCATCCAATTACTTATTATGACATAACTAAGAATAATAAATAAAACTTTGCATAAATATAACATCTCGATTCTCTTTCTCATCTATCATATGCATAAAAGTAATGAGTACATCCCGTAGGATACGCATTCGCCATTTATGCATGAAATGAAGGTAATGTGGATATTCACATTCATCCACCATTCAACCTTATACATGAAGGTAATGTGGATATTCACATTCATCCACCATTCCTTATGCATGATGAAGGTAACGTTGATATTCACATTCATCCACCATTCCTTATGCATGAAGGTAACGTGGACATCAACATTCATCCACCATTCCTTAAATTTTCATCCTCACTTTCTTTCCTTTTTCACTTTCTTTCAATGATGCGAGATGTTATGGTACGATAAATAATGGTGCAAAATGTTATGCATATGCTTGCAAAAATAGATAAAGTAAAGTGCAAATATTAAAGTAATTGAAACCAACATAAAGTAAAGGGGCATAAGTAAAATAGATAGTAATCTAGGACGAACGATATGTCGATCGAACTCCGGTATCAACAATAAAAGTAAGATCATAACTTAAACGAATAACATATACCTTCAAGGATTCTAAGCTTCCAATATAATCCGAGGTTCTGTTAATCGTTCTAAATACAAGTCTTGGATCTTTTTAACTTCCAATGATCCATTCTAAACTCCGAAACTAATCTAAATTAGAATCTTCTAAGATTCGAGGCTTTCATCGAGAAATCCTAAGTTTTTCGCTTAAAGGATTAACTTCAAATCCTAAGACACTATCTCACTCCCTCTAACCTTAGATTGGATTCTAATCTTAGTTTCCGATTCTACAAATCATCGTACTTATTCGCTTTCTACAGTTACTTTTCCCTTTTTAATACTTATTTGAAATTTTGGAGAAGCTTTAGTAATTATATTTAAAAATTCTTTTTTAGCAATAAATATAATTACTAATTATCAATTATTGGAGATAAAGGAAAAGAAAATAAAAATAAAATAAAATAAAAAAAAGACAAAGAGGGAGGCGTGTAAATGTGGGGAAGGGAGAAAAGAGAATATGGTTGGTCATTCATCTCCTTCACGTGAAAACAGAGACAGAGACAAAAGGTAGGCAAATTCCTCTTCTTCTTCTTCTTCTCCTTCTCATTGTCGTTAATGGAGGTCTCGGTTTGATTTCTAAACGACTATTCAATTTTTATTTCTCTTGTTTGGTATTAGGTGAATTGGTGGTGGTTGAGTTGGAAGGGAAAATTAGGGTTTGATATCAAGAAAAGTTTCAAGGTAAGAGAATTTCTCCTTCTAATCTCTGAATTTTTCTTTTAGTTCATGGATCCAAAACCCTTTGATTTTCTTTTTATTCTTCAAGTTCATGTTTCCAAAACCCATCTTCTTTAAATTTGGAAACCCTAATTTTCTACCTTTCTCAAAGAAAACTACCCACCAAGAAGAAATACCGCCAAACGACACGCCGGAAAGCCGCGAAAGAGGGCCGCCGTGCCGCTGCTATAGCAGCAGCAGCAAAATCTGCTGCTGCCGTGGCAAGGCAGCCCCCTTTAGGGGAGCTGTTTTGCGTACTTTCGGTCCGTTGCTTCTTGGTATTTTTCCCTTGTAATTTTAGTTTTTTAGGATGTACTTTGAATGGTTTAGGTGCCTTTTCAGGTTCTTAATTTAAATTGGAAAGGAGTTCAAGTTTGGAAGAAAACTAAGCTTGAAAAGGTGAGTAGAAATTTGTTAAGTTTTAAATTATGTATGTTTGCGTTTTTCTTTTTCTTTACAAGGAACCTCTGAAATTTAAGCATGATGTTGGGTGATTAAAAGTATATTAAGGATGTTAGGGGGCTGTTTTTAAAGAATTGATGTGTTGGAGATTAAGTATGACTAAGGTTGGACTAAGCATGCTTAAAAATGACTATTTATATCGGGTGTTGTCTAAGTTACTTCCTTATGATTATTGAATTTGATATTGGGTGTTTGAACTTGTTTTTGGATGTTTTAAAGTGTTCTAAAGCTGCTGGTTATGATTTTTCCCTTTGATGAATTAGTGCCCACTAAGACAATAATTAAGCCTAGGTGGTTAGTTATATTTACATTGCTCTGGACTTTTGGAATCTTTTTCCCTATGTTTTAGGACTGTTTTGGAAGTCGGTTTATAGGCGTTACTCCGCCGAATTTTAGTTAGAATATTAGTAGTTTTAAATTGCCCGAAAAAGGAGCGAAACTACACTAGTTTAGGCTAGTTTCGCTTCTAGACTTGTAAACTGTTGGGAGTTGTTGGAAGTGACCCAAGGATTTATTGTTGGGTGATTTTGGGACGTTTTAGAGTGGTTTAAAGGGGAATTTTCCAGAATTTCATTTTAGGGAATTTTCGGCCTTTAACGAGGGTATTTCGATAAGTTTGAGTTTAGACTTGTTTGAACATCATAGTAGTGATGTATAGGATCATATTACTTAAATACCTCGAGTAATATGGTAGCAGGTTCGCTTTAAGCAAAGGCCTTGCTTAAAGAAGAATATTTGTCGTTAAGGGAGATTATACGGTTGTGCACAACTATATAGCACTTAACGTGGCAGGTTCATTCCATATGTACAATGGAAAAGAATATTTTAAAACTCTTAAGGATTTAAATATGTGAAAACAAATTTTAAATGACTTGTTAAGTATAGTCTATTTTTGTTTGCGGACAAAAAAAAGGAGATTAGAGGTATTAGGAAAGTTAATGATCGAAAAGTTTTAAAATGAGAAAGGGAGTTTAGAACTGTTTCGAAAGTTTATATTCTTTTAATTTGAGGATTAAAAGGTAATATGGAGGAATGTAATAGCTAAGAGAGCTTTGGGTGAAAGAGTATTTTCGGAAGTCGGTAAGGTCGTTTAAGGACTTAAAGTCTTAGAAAAATCTCTCATGGCGTGATTTTTAGTTTAACATTTTTCTACTCATTGGGCGTAGCCTCATGATGCTACATTAATTTTTTTCAGGTAAAGGGAAGAAGAAGCTTGGTGGCTGATGCAGCTCGATGTGGTGACCGGTTGGCGTGAATTTGCTCGCTAGCGAATCATTTATTTTTTTGTTAATTTGGGGGTGAAAACATTGAATTATTCACGTTTTGTTTTGATTTTAATAATAACAACTGTTAACTTTTGTTTGAGAATTTTAGGCAACGGATTGAGATTGCCTTTTCATTGAATTGTTATTTGTTTTAAACAAACCGATCGGTTGAGAACTATTTATGATTTGATTTCAATAAAGAGAACTAAATGTTGAAATTTATTTGCTTCCGCTGTGGTTATGTGTTTCAATGTATTTGGGAATTTTTCGGGTTGTTACAGGTTGTTCATTGTTTTGAGCTTTTAGATGTTAATTGATCGATGTATGTTTATTTATTAATTGTTAGATGTAATTAATTGTAGGTGTTTCGGATCGTTGTTTGATTGTGCTTTCGGAAACTTGGAGCAAAGCAATTTTTTTGGCTAAGGTGAGAATAGTTAGAATTTAAAGTAACTATAGAAAGCAAATAAGTATAATGGTTTGTAGAATTGAAACTAAGATTAGAATCCGAATCTAAGGTTAGAGGGATGTGAGTTAGTGCCCTTAGGATTAGGAGTTAATCCTTTAAGTGAGAACTTTGGAGTTCTCAAGGAAAGTATTGAATCTTAGAAGATTCTAAGTTAGATTCGTTTCGAAGCTTAGGTTGGATCATTGGAAGTTAAAAGATCCAAACTTTTATATAGAACGGTTAATAGAACCTCGGATTATATTGGAAGTTTAGAATCCTTGAAGGTATAGGCTAATCGTTTAAGTTATAATTTTACTTTTATTATTGTTAGCGGAGTTTGATTGACATATCGTTCGTTCGGAGTTTCTTATTTATTTACTTTATGTCTTTTACTTAATTTCCCTTTACTTTATGTTTGTTTCGGTTACTTTATTATTCGTACTTTACTTTATTTACTTTTTGCAAGCATGTGCAAGCATAACCATAACATATTGCACCATAACATCTCGCATCATTGAAAAGAAGGAGAGAATGTTGGACCCTTCGGGGAATGTCTGCATCGCCTTCAGAGAGAGAAAGAAAAGAAGGAGAGAATGTTGGACCCTTCGGGGAATGTCCGCATCGCCTTCCGAGAAAAAGAAAGGAAAGTGAGAAAGAAAAGAAGGAGAGAATGTTGGACCCTACGGGGAATGTCCGCATCGCCTACAGAGAAAAATAAAATAAAGAGAGAAAGAAAAGGAGGGAAGAATGTTGGACCCTTCGGGGAATGTCTGCATCACCTTCTTCATTCATTCATGCATAAAGGGCGAATGCGTATCCTACGGGATGTTCTCATTACCTTCATGCATATGAGCGATGGACATATATATCATGGATAAAGAATTGAGATGTTATATTTTATACAAAGTTTATTTACTTTATTATTTATGTCGTAACAAGTTAATGATTGAGGATTTGACTACGAGTGTTAGTAATATCATCCTTTGGAGAGTATAGAATGAAATTACCTAGAGTTGGAGAACTTTAGGATTGATTGTGTCAGGTAAATTGGATACAATTCAGAATACGGGTTTGAGGTCTATCTTTACTTTTTATTCTTATTATTCTCACTGGGCTTAAGTTGTTAGCTCATGATATTACAAACATATCAGGTAATGTTTGTGTAAAGACTCGAATTTTCTCAAATCATTAAATCAGAATAAACAGCGGAAGACTTTATTTTTATAAAAATTTGGCGTGGATCCATTTAAAATATGGACTACCAAAACCTGTTTACATGGGCCCATTTCAGAGAAAGTAAAAACGAAGAAGTACATACTTCTTTTCATGACAAAATCAAAGGAAATAAACTCGATAATATATACAACAAGTCTTAGGCTCTCATGAGCCACAAAATATAAATTTAAGGACTAACAACATAGCATTCATAAAATGCCCCAAAATATAAATTTAAGGACTAACAACATAGCATTCATAAAATGCCCCAAAATACACATATGTCCATGTCCCAAAAGCCATCCCCTCGAGATCAAGCAGCACCACCTCCACGACCTCATCCTCTCCCATGAGTATTACCTGAAAAAGGTTTAAGTGTAGCAACATTAGCATAAAAATGCTAGTGAGAATAAGATGGATGCAAGCACTTCTATGGATCAAATCCCATATCAGAAAATGTGTCCAAAAATCCTATTGTGCTCTTACTACCCATTCAATATTCTCAAGTATTTTGCATAAGAAATCAATCTCATTCCACTATATCGTTAATTCAAAAAGTAAACATTCAAGCTCGTAAAATAAAGGACTAGTGCATAACAAAGTAAATAACAAAGTAAATAACAAAGTAAATTTCACATTTGTGACCACATTGTCACATTTCACAAATCATACCGTAACCTCAATGTCACCGTGACCACATTGTCACCATACACCAACCATAATATGACCTCAAAGCCATCGTGACCACATTGTCACCATACACAAACCATAATATGACCTCAAAGCCATCGTGACCACATTGTCACCATACACAAACCATAATATGACCTCAAAGCCATCGTGACCACATTGCACCATACACAAACCATAATATCAAGCGTATCATAACGCCATACGTACTACTCCCCTTTAGTAGTACTAAATAGCGAATCTCATCGCTAATAATATCATACTAACTCGATTCTATACGAAGAATTTCTCCAAGTTTCTCTTTAACTATCTTATAGCCACTCAATTCATCGGAGTATCTAATACTCTTCTCCAATTTCCGGAATCTAATTCTCCTCGAGAATATAACGTAATCCACCAAATACTTCTCACTTTAAATCACACAAAATTAACTAATTCTTTCCTTAACTCCCAATTATATGCATTCTTGGAAAAGTTCTAAAACCTAATAACCCTCTTAACTTCGATCGAACATAATCATCAAGTAATTTGAAAGCATAAAAGTAATCGCAACCATTTTAAACTCACCTTAATAATGAAGTCAACTCCTAAACGCCGGTTGACCAAAATCACGATCGAAGCACAAAACCTATAATTAAATACACCTAAAGTATATTAATTAACCGAAATGAACAACGATCGTCACGTCATTAAAATAAAGGACAAAACAGCCCGGGAATTCACCCATGAAGCCCACGGCCCTGGGGGAGTTCAAGGTGAAGTTGGTTTTCCGGATTTTTAAGCACTTTAAAGACATTCCGGGTTGGTTTCGGGTATTTTGGAGATTGACAACATCAATGGGTAAACATGATTTAGGGTTTAGGTCAAAATTTCAATCCCGAACAATTTAGTAAAATCATAAAACGTATCAAATTCAAAATCCTAACCATCATGAAAAATGAGAATAACTCAAAGAAATGGCTTTTGGCTCAAACCCGATTCTAGGGTTTAGGGAAAGTTCTAAATATGCATAAAACAACTCCCTCGATCTAAATCTCCGAGTTCCCGAGCAAGAATTGGAAGATTAAAACCAAAATCACCATTAAAACACTATTTGATGCTTTAGGTTTTGAACTTAAACATACCTTAAAGCCTTGAGAGAATGGATGGAAACTTCGATTGTTAGGTTGGAAATGATACCCGGGCCCGTGGCTATCCAACGCAACCGAAATTGTGACGATCCGGCAAGAATCGAAGAAAAACCAAAAATTGGAATTCTTCCAATGATGCTCACGGCAAGATGAGGAAGGAGAAGAAGAAAAATGAGCACTTTGGTCTACTTTGACTTATTTAAAGAGATAGTGAATAGTGTTTTAGATATTTAAGAAATTCGGAAATGACGCATACGTCCTTTTCTTGCCTTAAGCTTTTAAAACGAAACCCGAACCACTTAAACTAGCCCAATGGTGATTAATAATTATTAATTGGCCTATTAATAATTATTAATACCATTGAAACTAATTTAAGCTAAATAAACAGTTAAAAAGGTTCCCGAACGAAATTAACTATTTACTCCTAAATAACAAATTCTAAAATTATCCTTAACACTTTAATTCAATAAATAAATAAATAAAATAAATAATAAAAAAAATTCACCTAAAAAATAACGATACGTTACAGTTTGGGGTCGTGGAAGAGGAGCTGGTGCGCGCTTGATCCAGAGGATGATGACACGGTGATGGACTAGTTATTCTTTTAAAAGACCATGGTCTCATTTTGTTAATTTGTATCTTATGTTATGAAAATTTGTATTTAGCTCATAAGAGCTAATTGTCTTTATTTTTATGATAACGTCTTTTTGAACTCCTGATTAGGAACTTGAAGTTCCTTGTGTTTTAGATTTTTGAATTTAATATGTAAACAGGTTTTGGCTAGCCAACTTTCAAACATAATCACGCCAATTTTTCATAAAATATAAAGACTTCCGCTGTGTTTTCTAATTTAAATTATTTAAAAGTGTTGGGTCGTCACACATTTTTCCTTCTTTTCTCTCTCATGCATTTCCTTGACATCTCTCTTTCATTTTTATTTTTAAAAAAACTCTTCCAAAACCCATTTTCTCTTTCCATATTTTAGAAAGTTTTCATCTTGCTTAGATATTGAAGATTTAAAGTAGAAAAAACATAGATCTAACAAAAGCTATGATTTTTTATCTATGAACACCACTCAAAATGATTTTAGATGCTAAAAATAGAAACTTTTTTTATTCTTTAGTTCTTAAACCCATAAAGTTTTCATTTTTATGGGTTTCAACTTTCATTCCCCAAAAAGTTTTCATTTTTAATTGTTTTTTTAATCATACATCTATATAAAAATATGAAATTTTTATAGCTTAAAACCCAAATTCAGATAAAAAAATATCATTCTATGGATTTTTCATTAACCCAATATGACAAATATTTTGCAGTATGACCTGTATAACAATACAGATTAAACCTTATATTTTGTACAATTTTATTCGATTTTTTCTAAACTTATATTTTGTACAATTTATTCGATTTTTGCTGAACTTATATTTTGTACTATACGTACGGTACAAAAAAATGTACCGTATAATGTCACTAAACTAATCAACGAGGTCATTACATATAATACGCAGATATAAATATAAAACGATACAAATGTATAAAAACAAATGACGAATATATTACGTACATTATATACCATGTATAATATAAATAAATAAAAATATTAATATCATATAACTATATTAATTGTACTATAGATACAATATGTATTGTATGTGAATTATATACAAAATTAATTATATGAACAAGATCAAACTTTTGGAGATGAATGATTACAAATCTGAATGTGTGGAAGAATGAGAGGGAAAAACAATTAAACTTGGGGAAAAAAGAGAGAAACATTGAAAATGAATACCAAGGAAGGTAGCTCTGAAAATAAGGAAAAAAGAAGAGAGAGAATCAAGGAGAATAATTGCATTGGAAAGAAAAATCTAAAAAAGAATCATTACACCAAGGGCATAAAAGGTATAATAAAAAGATGAAAAGTTGTCGGTGATTAAAAAACGATATATGATGGGATGTGGCTAATTTTTTATACAACATGATGAAAATGACTATTTGCTCAATTATCTGTAAAAAAGGGAATATTTCTCCAATATCCACTTTTCCATCATCCATAATGGATTATACCGACCCATTTTTAAAATAAAGAATATTTCCCACCATTCCCAATTTCCAACATATTAATATTTTATTAATCCAGATTTGCCCTTTTAGACTTTTTACCTCATATGACAGATTTATTACTCTTTATAATGTATTGACTGTTTTTTTCAACTTCCTTGAATGACTCTTCCACTTCACCATCTATAATTTGTTATTTATTAAAAATTAATTTGCTTAATTTAGTCCATCATTCTCTCTAACTAATTAATGATTCCATTTTTTTGTCCCTTAATTTCTCTTGCTTCTCCATCAACTCAAATTTTCTTTTTTACTCTCATCAACGCTGAATTCCCTCTTTTTTGGCTATGTTTTTTATTTTTTATTTTTCTTCATATTATTATCACAGTGGTGCTTCTATTATAAGGTGATCTTTTTTTTAAATATTTTTCTTTCTCACGATGCTTTTATATAATTTATATTTTTTTTCTTTCCAGAAAAGAAGTTATGTATCCAACATCAAACATGGTGATGTCTGGAAAAACTCAAGAAAATATGTAGACTTCTCCTCTACTCCCCATCTATGGTACTCATGTCAATCCTAGAAGAGGAAATAATGAATGTTATTTACATTTTTATGTTTTTTGTTATAAGTTCTTGTTATGTTCCAAGAAAAGCCGAATTTGATTTTATTTTATGATGAAAACTTTTTTTATCACTCTTTAATGGAACGAATTGTTTGTCATTTTTTAGTTATTTAAAGTATTTTTTTGGTTCAACATGAGTATATGTTTTATACCTTGAACATAAAGCACATGTCATCTATATATATTAAAGGGTAAAATGCAAATAAGACCCCTGTGGTCTTTTCAAAATGCATGAACACCCCCTGTACTTTGAAAATGGCAAATCACACCCCTATGGTTCCAAATTTTTTCAATGAGACCCCTCCCCTTCAATGTCAATAATTTTCTTTTAGCCACAACTTCTTCGTTTGAACTCCGATTTGGACGGTTCAAGATGTTTTGGAATCCTCATTTTAGGATCTATATAAATATCACTTCAAAACTTTGAAATCATTAATAAATAAAAGATTTTACTAACATCGAAATACTAGGTATGATTGACATTGTTAACTCTTTTGGTTATTGATGATTTCAAAGTTTCGAAGCAACGATTATGTAAAACCGGAAATGAAGATTCCAATACATCTTGAATCATCCAAATCGGAGTTCAAATGAAGAAGTTATGGCTAAAAGAAAATTATTGACATTGAAGGGGAGGGGTCTGATTGAAAAAAATTGAAACCACAGGGGTGCGATTTGTCATTTTCAAAGTACAGGGGGTGCTCATGCATTTTGAAAAGACCACAGGGGTCTTATTTGCATTTTACCCTATATTAAATATACCTAAAGTTCAAACTTATACTTAGCTTATCTATTTTTAAGTAAAGATGATTATGTTGAAGAGCCTACAATGTGAACGTATATACTAACAAAAGAACCTGATATACTTGATGTACAAACTTACGAGCAGTCATTAAACCATAATCCTAATGGAAGTTGAATTCCTTATACATGACGTACAAACCTGAATCAATAGACCAAAAGGTTAGAATTTTGTTATGTTTTTTTTAGGTGAGAACTCTATATTTGTGTTGTTGGAAATCTATTTTTTTTAATGGATTGAAGTTTGTATTTACAAAAAAAATCATGGTATTATGGGCGATATTTGACACATATAATCGTTCTTATAAATATCTTTTTTTCCCAAATATTTGTTGTCAATGTGTTTGCCTGTAATATATTTTGTATATTACAACAATGTATACTATATATACACAGACTACGATACAAAGTTTTTATATCTTACTTTTTTGTTGTTTCTTAATATAAAGTAAACTAGTTTCTTATGTACATCAAGTATATTTATTTTAAAGTAAGATAAATACATCATATATATGAATGATATTTGACTTATATAATTGTTCTCATAAACAAAAAAACTCATAATTCAAAATCATCATAAACAAATTTCATCATAAAAAATAAAATGGAGCAATCGATTTTTGTGCTTGTTTCTCAAGTTTAGTTTGCTTCCTAATTTCTTCCTCATCCAGGATTAGTACGATGTCGAAACCAGACCATTCTTCCATGACTTTCCTTTTGACTTTCTTCGATCTTCCACGGGCAACTTATTTACCTTCTCTTATCTTACTGACAATTGTTTTTATGAATATATTTACTCTCTGGTCATGCAACCAAATCCTCTATGGTTTGAATCAGGAAAGGTTCTTGTTAAATAGTTAATTGCAATATAATTATCAGGGCAGTATTCTATGTATAGTTTGTACATTATATACTAACACATTTCTTATAGATTATATATGAAATATATAAAATATAAGATACTTTATGATTCTGTTGGCTTACCCCATTAATAGCCATATTTGAAGGGAAAAAAATATACATAATGTAATATATGTACAATCGAGGGGAGGTAGTGATTTGACAACCACAAAAAAATGCTATTGCACTATAAAATTTCTTTTTTAGGGTTCTAAAACGGGTTAACTTTCCAAATAGCCTCAACTGGAGTGAAATAAGAGTACATAACCACCCATTCAAATATTAATGAGAATAGCCACATTTTAATGCTTCAGGAAAGAGAAAATCTACGAAAATTACCTGACATGCCTAAAACTGTCAAACCTAGATAAATAGGTTTTGTGTATATCATTAGGATACATCATTGCTTTTATGGAGAAAGGAATTGCCAGCAGTTTCATACTTTTTTTACAGTTTTTGGCCAAAACGTGCGGTTACAGATATCCTACTTTTTTTTTTCATTTTTCAAAATTTAATTCTTCACCTTCTTTCTAGAAACTCTATTTCCCTCCAACAAATCTCTCTATCTTTTCTTCCTACTTCGTCGCTTCAGCATCCATCTTCTTCTACATCTCGATTTAGTATGGTATTTCTCTCCTGGCTATTTCATCATATTTCCATGCTTCTTTTAGTTTCTCATTCAAGTTTTTTTTTGTTCTTGATACATAAAGCTGTTTTTTTATATTACGACTTTTTTTTATCGTTTTTTAAAGATATTATTTTTTTGTATTTTTTTCACAGAGTTTTTTTCCTGTTTTCTATTCTTCATTTTTTCAAAAGATCTTCGTTTGTTCATTCAAAAAGTTTTTTTTATCGTTGTTTTATCTTCTTCGATTTTTTTTTTGTTTATAAAAGATTATCGTTTTTTTTTATATTTATTTAAAATGTTTTTTTATTCCTTTTTTTGTTGTTCTTCAAGGTTTTTAAACTTTTCTTTTTGTTGTTCCTCAATTTTTTAAACTTTTTTGTTGTTGTTCTTTTAGTATTTAATAGATGAAAGATACTAGAGGAAAAGGGACATGGTATTCAATAGAGCATGAAGCAGAATGATGCTTTAGAAGACAAAGCAGACACATTAGGATGAGTAAACTTTGGGATGTTTAATCACATTTTGATATTTTGCTTGATTATACTTACAAGCTGTTTTTTTTTCTTAATATGTTTTGTGAAAAATATGTTAAACAATGATGTATATTGGAGACTTAATTATATTTATATGTACTGTGTATTGGGTGTGTATATCATGTATTACATAACTTTTGATTTTAAATGTAGTTTATAACTGCGTGCTTTGACAAACTACTTTAGCTAACTTGCAACAACTGAACAAAGAGGATAGTATAATATGTATAATCTTGATATAAGAATTGAATATAATCTGTATAAAATAATTGAGTATAATTCGTACAGTTGCTGTCTATTTGACTTGATATGGAAATTGAGTATAATATGTATATTTTGTACTACGTACCATAATAATTGTACAACAGGTACTAAATTTCATCAAATGCTAATTATAAGCCTATATATTCAACAAGGGTAGTCCAAAATACTTATTTCGTACAACGCATACTAGTTGTTACTTGTTCATCAAATGGATCGTCTTGTTCAGGCATTCTCATAATTGTGTCCATTCCTTGTGGTACTTTAGATACCATATTTGAAAACTAAGTCTCAATATTGGCTATGCGTGATAATAGCCCCAAATGTTATCTACATTAAATATGGGCCAAATTTCTATCTAGCTTGTAGGCTTGGCTGGCCACCCATAGGGTTTAAGATGGAATTGCGCAATTTACAAATTTAGTAAAATATTATATATATATATATATATATATATATACATAAAATATAACATATATAAAAGTGAGGAAGTGAGGAGAAGCATTGAGTTCCCATTTTACCCCTACTCTTTTAATATATTTTATTTATATCCATTACTTTAAAATTAAATTATTTAATTAAAAAAAAACAATGGACACCATGTATGATTATGTCTTTTCCATCAAAAGACATAACAATTAAATTTATTTAATTATAAAAAAAACAATGAACATCATGCATGGTTGTGTCTTTTCCATCAAAAGACATAACAATATAAAAAGTCGTAACTTTTTCATTTTGAGTCAAGAAACACATTTTTATAATGTGTCCCTCTACCAATAATTAACTATATTTAATTAGTAAATTATTAAAGCGCTAATGATATATTAATTTGGTAACGATAATTTCTTACATTCCTCTACCTGACCCGTATGATATTTATATTTTACCTTTACTTTTTTTTATTCCATCTTTTTTTTATTTCAACCTACATTTTTTAACATTAAATTGACTTAATTATATACTAAACTAATTTGTAAAAACTATGACTTTTTGTCAAGAGTAATCATATTTTATATATCCCACACTCAAGAAAATGTTTAAAACTTCATTATTAGTATTTTCAATTTCTATAATTTTTTTTTATGTTTAGGGTTTAAAACTTTTTTTTTATTTCAACCTTCACACTACATATACTTGCTTTCAAATTATATTTATAAAAGAAAATGTTTTAATTTCAATTTTTTTATAAGAATACTTTTAATTTAAATATCTCAAATTATATTGTTCAATGAATTTTTATTTTTTAATTGATAACTGATCATTTATTACATTCTTCTACTTGACCTCGTATGATATTTATATTTTACCTTTACCATTTATATTATATTCCGTTTTTTTTTATTTCATCCTATTTTTTTAACATTAAATTCACATAATTATATATATTAAATTAATTTGTAAAAACTATGATTTTTTGTCAAATTATTGTTACTCAATTGATAATTATTAGCTGTTTAATAATTAATTAATAAATAAAATCTATTAGTTATTGGTGGAGGATGTGTCTATTGACTACAAAAGAAAAGTTGTGATTCTATAAATGGTTATGTCTTTTGATGAAAATGACATAACCATACATGGTGACTATTGTCTTTTTATGAAGAGATAGTCCTTTTGTCATACATTTTTTTAATATTAATAGTCTAATGAAAATCATGAGTTCTAAGATTAATGAGAATTATCGTTTCATGTTTAAATCATTTTTTTTATTTCATCCTACGTATTTTTTTAATATTAATTTGACTTAATTCTATACTAAATTAATTTATAAAAACGATGAGTTTTTTTTATCAAATCCAAAGAGTAATCGTATTTTTATGTATCAGACAATTAATAAAATGTTTAAAACTTCATTCTTAGTATTTTCCATTTCGCTGATAATTTTTTAATGCTAGAGTGTGAATTTTGAATTCACAATACATATACTTGCTTTAGAATTATATTTATAAAAGAAAATTTTTTAATTTCAAATTTATTCATAAGAATATTTTTAATTTAAATATCTCAAATTATATTGTTCTAAATTTTAATTGATAATTGGTATTTCACGTGCAACGCACGTGTCATATGACTAATGTATATATATAATATATATTTTTTTAAATAATTGCAAATTTTAATAAATATTTCTATAATATTTATAAATATATCATTTTGACTGAGGACGTTAATAAGTAATTTACAATGATTTAATATCAATCAAAATTTATGTCAATAATTAAATTATGTAAATTAATGATTATTATGTAAAATGATACTCGCTTATCATAATCAATCAATAATTTATCAAATTTAACATAACGACTCTATCTAAATAATTGACTCTAAACAGAGAATCTTGACGTAAGATTTAAGATTATAAAATATAAAAATGAGCAAAAGTATTTTGTTTTCAGACCATAGTATTTATTTCACTTTAAAACAAATATTGATAGTCTTTAGGGCCCAAATACAAAAACCACTATAAAGAATCTCAACAAACATCATTTTGTGGCCGAGAACATATATATCATAATGATGATTGGGCTAAGTATCCATCCAGCCCAAATACAAAACAATTATAAAGAATCTGAATAAACATCATTTTGTGGTTAAGAACATATATATCATAATGATGATTGGGCTAAGTATCCATCCATGCTACATTTATGGACAAGAACACAACATTGGAGTTTGTAAAAAGAATGCCAAATAACCTAGTGTATTAATTTTACTTAGAACCAAATAGCCCTACTTTATATAATGCATAGTGAGCTAAGTATCCTCCTATTCATATTTGAGAAGATGGTAAATCTACCTTATTGCGGGGATTACTTAGTGAGTTTCATAATCTTACATCTTTTAATTGTCGTATGTACGCTAAACATGGGATTTAGAGTTTGATGATGATGCAACTATTACAGGGTTATAGGAGTCACATTCGTTTTACTTTATATTTATCATGGAAAGTTTTGTCATTTTTCTTTTTGAGATTACATCAAAGTGGGGAGGGGACTCGAACCTTCGACTTTAAGGGGAAGAGAGTATATACCTAACCAGTTGAGCAATGCTCATGTTGGCGGGAAGTTTAAATTTGTAGTTTTTTTAGTTTTTCATTTATTATGTTTCTTTTTTTTTTTTAAATCCAGAGATTCCTAAAATAATTTGACTTCTTATTTATTGTTTTTAAAGTAAACATTTCTGATTTCATTCCAGTTTTCAAGAAGTATCTAATTAATCATATTTACACGGTTTGAGTAATGATCTTGGATTTGGGTCTTTTTCGTTACACATTTAGCGTTTGAAAACTCATATAGGTGGTCAAACACAAGTGGATCACACTGGGGACTCAATTTTTTTAAAATTGTTTTCTTAATGCAGAAAATAAAATGGAAATTTCATTGGGAAGCAAAACTTTCTTCAAATATTTATAAATCTAAAAGTTTTAAAAGATATTTGTAAATATAGCAGTTTTTAAAAACTCTCATTCAAGTGAGTCAAAGAAATCAGTGATACCTTAGAGGTAATCAGAATCACGAAATATCATTTGATATAGTGAATTAGTAAAATTAGTGATTACATATGCGCGAAATCAGTGATTATTTATGCGGAAATTAGTGATAACTTACGCAAACTAATGACAATTTTGTAATATTTTTGGCGCGAATTTGAGTTTTTTTTTGCTATTTTTACAAATAACTTTTTGTGCTACTATTTTTACAAATATTGGACTTTTTTCAGCTATATGTGTAAGAGCTCCAAAATAAAATAGGTAAAAAAAGGGGCATTTGCAAATCTAACAATTTTCTTAGTAGTATTTGTAAAAATAGCAGCTCTAAAAAATATTTGTAAATATAGCAAAATTTGATAGTGTGAATTAGTGATAAACATTGAATTACATATTTTTACATTAAGTTTATCACTGATACACACATTTTTCATTCTTAATAATTGATTAACATAGTAAAAATTGCTATATTTACATATAGTTTTTAGAATTGACATTTTTACAAAGATTGCATCAAAATCTGCTATCCAATAAAATTCCTCTAAAAAAAAATAGATTTTTTTAGTGTAATTTATCTATTTTGTCCACCTCTTATTTAAAAAAAATAGTCTTATATAGTTTTTCCCCAAAAAAATTCTTGGCTCTACCCTGATCACACATATTTTTGTTTAAACTCATTATTTTTCTAATCGCAAATCTATGGTTGGTTTAAAAAAGAAACTAGGTTTTAAAAACTATTTTTTTTAATATAACTTTTAAGAATCAGTTAGAACTATAAAAACATTGTTCCTAAAATATTCTTAAATTTCTAAAATATAAAACTAAAAGCAAGCTCGTTGTCAAGATTCAAACAGATATATGGGTGACCAATGGAATAATATTTAATCAGATATCTAATTTCATTAATAATAAACCTAGTTTTGAAGTGAATGAGTTGGCATTAAATACAATTAAGTAATTGACTTTTGTGGTTGAGTTGAGATAGCTAATTTACTTGTGGAACACACTAATGATTAAAAGGATGATGGTTTTGATTTAATTAAAGGAAGTGATATCATAATAATGGCAGACACGACCTCATTATAAGCTCTCCACAAACTTTCAATCATATCACCTGAAATTAATGATTTTATTTATTTATTATTATTGTTTTTTTAAATATCAAACATTCACATCTGTAATCCCAATACTTGGATGCCTCTCACTTTTCCAACCCTTATTTTGGATGGATCCACTTTTAGATGCTCATTTTCTATAAAATTTCTCTTTCTAAAAGATTTTTCACTTCTAAATTAATGCTTTGAAAAAGAGAGAAAGTTAGATTTCATTGAAATTTATCATGTCGTTTAGCTATAATCTGGGTTTGGTTCTGTTGATTGATTTATTATTATTTTTTAAATTTTAGAAGTCCTCACTCAATAGTTATCCTTACAATAAACTAGTTTATATTTTTTTTCACCAATTTTTTTTTTCTTTTTCAATATAACGATTTGAGTCCATACTATTCAAAACTCATTTATAATTGAGTCATATGGTAGGAGTGTCGTAAAAGGGGCGGGATAGGGTGTAAACGGGGTACCCGTTTATACCCGCCTCCGTTTACACCCGGTCCCATTTAAGATTTTTTTCCCACCCCACCCTGCTCCAATTAACTTTACCCCCCCGCCCCGCCCCATTTAATAAACGGGGGCGGGCGGGGCGGAGGTTAAACGGGGTAGAAGAAATTGTTAAAAATGTATGATTTCGTATATTTTTTTATTCAAAATTCAATTTTTTTCAATGATAATAGTGCATAAAAATAAATAAATAAAACTCTCCATCATAATCCATATGAAAATAAACCTAGTACATTTAAATTACAAAAATAATAAAATTAAAGTAACTAAACGGGGTGGGGTGTAAATGGGGGGGGGGGGGCAATTCCCCCGCCCCCTTATTAAACGGGGAAAAAAAATTCCCCCACCCGCCCCGTTTATTAGGCGGGTTTGGTAGGGATGGGGCGAGAAAGTGGGGTCGGGGCATTAGCTTTCACCCCTAATATGGATGAGTTTATCCATGGACCATATTTATATTGTCGGATAGTACACTTTCATCTACTTAGTTCGAATTGATGTAAAAATTATTTTTTATGGTATTTTACATTTAATAATTTAAACGATATATTTTTCAAGTATAATTTTTTTTTGAGAAATTTGGTTAGGTAACAAAATTTTATACAATATTTGTAAATATAATTGATTTTTTAAAAAAGTGTTTACAAATATAGTCATTTAAAAAAAAAACTATTTGTAAATATACTGATTGGATGTGACAAATTGTTGAGATCGACTATGGTATATGAGAATCACTTCACGTATAACCAATGATTTATATTGACTTAGTGTGTTAGTTAGTGATTAATAGTAGTTTAATGATTGATTGATTGTAATCAATGATATTCACTTTACGCCATAACCATTGATCTTGACACAAAAATCTACTATATTTGGATGTGAAAAAAGTTATGCTCGACTTTTAATTATTTGTTTAAAAATGATATCTTTATAAATATTATAATTCTTTGGTTAGATTATCATCTGTTTTTTTTCGCTAACAACTAAAGGAACCAAAATGTTATAGAAATTAAGGTATAATGACTAAAAATTTGTAGTCATCCATATTTGTCGCAACAATTCTAAGGGAATCTTCCGGCTTAATGTATCGAGGAAATTCGTTATAAGTTGATTTGGCAGGAAGAGAGACGAATTTTGTCTCTAAGACAATCTACAAATAGACTTCCTCTTCATAGTTATGAACATCAACAAAAATTAAGAATATAGAAAAAATGAGTAAATGAATGTACGTTCGTTTGGTAAATGGTTATTTGAACGATCAGTTCATAGCTGGGAACAATTCGTTGAATTTTGTCAATATACCGTGTCTTTTGACTAGTATGGACAGAAGATACAATGTCCATACAAGAAGTGCGACAACAAAGAAGATATTACCACCTACATATGTGAAGAAACACTTGTATAGTGGTTGGTTTTGTTAATAATTATTATAACTGTGTGTATCAGGGAGAAACAGACGAAGTGTTTAATGTGGCTGTGAGAGTTAATACAAATTCCAAGCTAAATACATCATCTATAGCTTCTGTCTGATGTGGCATTACATATATACAATGACTGGCTCATCATTGGTCATAAATATTACTGACTAGAGTTGTATTCTAGAAGTACCAGCTGGCCATGTGCATTCTAACAAAATTGATTCCTTCATTCAGTGTGTGCATATATGATTACTCTTTATTCTTCTGCCAGCTCGTACCTTCATCTTCATTCATCAGCAAAGAGAGAGAGAGAGAGAGAGAGAGAGAGAGAGAGAGAGAGAGAGAGAGAATGCAGAACGTAAAGAGTGAGAGAGGGTGAGTTGCAGCCATTGTTGAAGCTTATTGTTAGAGTGATTAAGAAGAATTCATTGTAATGTGATGTGATGAATGTTTTTTTTTATTCAGGTACTTGTGATGCTGAATAAATGGATTGAGAGCTCTTGATTCATGAACGTGGATGTAGACGAATTTTCTCGTCCCTTCAATGCTTTTAGCTTATAAAACGAAACCCGAAACTCTTAAACTAACCAAAAGGTGATTAATAATTATTAATTGGCTCGTTAATAATTATTAATACAACCAAAACTAATTTAAGCTAATAAAATGATTAAAAGGTTTGACGGGCGAAATAACTCCTAAATTCTAAGTTATAACTTATAAAATTAATCTAAATACTTTAATTAAAAAAAATTCACCTCAAAATAACGGGACGTTATAGGTAGTGCATATGTTTCAAAGATTGAAAAACTCAATGAAATACAAGTCTGGCATAATAGACTTGGGCACATTTCCGAAAGAGGTCTTAAAGAGCTTCACAAATAGGGATTGCTTGGTAAACAAAAATTCAGTCACATTGACACTTATGTACATTGCATATATAGGAGGACAACAAGAGTTAGTTTTGGGAAGGCCACTCACTGTACCAAAGAGAAACTGGATTATATACACAATTTGGGGTCCAGCCACAGTCCTCTCACATGGAGGATCTAGATACTTTCTTTCAATTATAAATGACTATTCTAGAAAGGTTTGGGTTCATCTACTCAAACATAAGTCTGATGTTGTGATTAAGTTCAAAGAATGGCTAACTTTGATTCAAAATCAGACAGAAAGGAAGGTGAAAGTTTTGAGGATTGACATGGTTTAGAAAATGAAGAATTCAAGAACCTATGTAATGAACAAGGGATTAAGAGGCACCTCACTGTCACCTACACACCCCAAGAGAATGGCCTAGCTAAAAGAATGAACATGACTCTATTAGAAAGAGTCAGGTGCATGCTCATTAGTGTAGGCTTGCCAAATAGTTTTTGGAGTGAGGCTGTTATGATAGCAAGCTATCTGATTAACAGATCACCTTCAACAACCATAAATCTTAAAACACCAGAAGATATGTGGACAGGAGTTCCTCCTAAGTTAGACAATCTCAGAACTTTTGGTTGTGCTGCTTATGCACATGTGAGTCAAGGGAAGCTAGAAGCAAGAGCTCTGAAATGTCTATTTTTGGGCTATCCCTCAGGTGTCAAAGGTTATAGATTATGGTGTTTGGAAAAGAACCACTCCAAGTACATTATCAACAGAAGTGTGAAGTTTGTAGAGTCCAAAATGCCTTACAAAGAAGTAAACTCAAATGAAAAACAAGATACTTCAGTTGAGGTAGAGCCTGCTAAGAACAATCTGCAAATGGAACAGAATTTGTTCAGTGTTGGCAGACTGATGTGCATGATGAACCAGTCCCAGTTTCACAAGAAATACAGGAAACAAGTATTACTAAAGAAGGGGAAAGTAGCATGAGTGAACCTCAAAATCTAGAAGACTATCAGCTAACCAGGGATAGATCAAGAAGACAGATTCAACCCCCAAGCAGATTTGATGACTATGATCTTGGTTCTTTTGCCTATACAGTTGCTTCTGAAACTATAACAAATGAACCATCTAGCTATGAAGAGGCTATTCAATCTGCTGAGAAAGTCCATTGGATCAAGGCTATGAAGGAGGATCTGAACTCATTGTCAAAGAATGAGATCTAGAATCTGGTACCAAAACTGACTAAGCAGAAAGTAGTGGGCTGCCAGTGGATCTTCAAAATCAAACCTGGAAGTGTTGATTCTGATAATGTAAGGTATAAGGCCAGGTTAGTAGCAAGGGGCTTCACACAGTAAAAGGGAATTGATTACACATAAGTATTCTCTCCAATTGTCATACACACTTCCATAAGAATACCCCTTTCCCTCACTGCCAAAGATGACTTAGAACTTGAACAAATGGATGTAAAAATAGCTTTCTTACATGGGGAACTAGAAGATGACATCTTTATGATGCAACCAACTGGTTTTGAGTCTAAAGATCTAGAAGATCATGTCTGCCATTTGAAGAAGTCCTTGTATGGACTTAAACAGTCTCCAAGACAATGGTACAAGAGATTTGATACCTTTGTCACAACAAATGGGTTTCAAAGAAGTGTATATGACAGTTTTGTCCATTTTCAATGTTAGAAAGGTCAAAATATCATCTATCTTTTATTATATGTAGATGATATGCTGATAGCTAGTAAGGATATTATTCAAGTCACAAAGATTAAGAAACTGCTTAGTCATGAGTTTGAGATGAAAGACTTGGGGGTAGCAAGAAACATTCTTGGAATGGAAATTGAAAGGGATAGAGCAAAGAGGTTTCTATATTTGTCCCAAACTGCCTATGCAAACAAAGTCATGAAAAAGTTCAATATGGAAGATTCAAAACCAGTTTTTTTACCCTTTACTCTACATGTCAAAATGTCATCAGATTACTCTCCAAAGGATGAACATAAAGCAGAAGAAATGACCAACATTCCTTATTCAAAGGTTGTGGGCAGTTTGATGTATAACATGATGTGCACAAGACCATATTTGGCACATTCTCTAAGTGTGGTTAGTAGGTTCATGTCTAATCCAGGGAGTTTACATTGGGAAGGAGTTAAATGGATCCTAAGATACATAAAAAGATCAATAAATAGCAAGCTTATCTATGGTGGAAGTCACTTAGCAGGGCAGGATCAAATTCAAGGGTATGTAGATGCTGATTATGTAGCTGATATAGATAAAATAAGATCATTGACAGGTTTTGTGTTCAAACTATTTGACAACACAGTGAGTTGGAGATCTTCCCTACAACATATTGTTGCACTATCTACCACTGAATCCAAGTATGTTGCATTAGCTGAGGCAGTGAAGGAGAGTATATGGTTACAAGGCTTAGTTTCAGAACTGATTCAAGAGCAATGTAAAGTTTTGATTCTATGTTATAGCCAAAGTGCAATTCATTTGTCAAAGCATCAAGCTTACCATGAGAGAACCAAACACATTGATGTTAAGTTTCATTTTATTAGAGATATCTTATCCAAGAGTAATTTTGAATTGAAGAAGGTTTCAACCTTGGAAAATGCTGCTGATAATGCTGATTAAGGCAATTCCTACAGCTAAACTGAGAGCTTGTAAGGAACTAATTGGTCTTGAAAATGGTTAAGCAATGAGATGCAATTGGGAGAAAAGGATAGAGCTACTTAAGAGATCATCATTTTAGCTGGAAACAGACGAAGTGTTTAATGTGGCTGTGAGAGTTAATACAAATTCCAAGCTAAATACATCAGCTATAGCTTTTGTCTGATGTGACATTATATATACAATAATTGGCTCATCATTGTTCATAAATATTGCTGACTAGAGTTGTATTCTAGAAGCACCAGCTGGCCATGTGCATTCTAACATAATTGATTCCTTCATTCAGTGTGTGCATATATGATTACTTTTCATTCTTCTGCCAGCTCGTACCTTCATCTTCATTCATTAACAAAAGAGAGAGAAAGAGAGAGAAGGCAGAACACAAAGAGTGAGAGAGGGTGAGTTGCAGCCATTGCTGAACCTTATTGTTAGAGTGATTGAGAAGAATTCATTGTAATGTGATGTGATGAATGTTCTCTGATTCATGAACTTGTGATGCTGAATAAATAGACTGAGAGCTCTTGATTTTCCCGTGGATGTAGATGAATTTGTCGAACCACGTAATTCTGTGTTTCTCTTCTTAATTACTAGTTTTAGTTATGCTTGTTGTGTTCTAGTTTGATTGATTGATTATAGATTAAGATCTATGAATTGGCAAATTAGTTTATATGAACAACAGCGGCGCTAGAGGAGTCGTTAGGGAATGAAGGTAGCAGCTTTAACTTCGAGCCAAACTCGGACGTGTGTAGTGAGAATGTGTAGAAAGATCAATAAGGAAAAATGCAACAGATGATCTTTGACGGTATTGGGTACAATACATTCAATCAGGTAGAAGATGGACATACTTACTTGGAGGAGGAAATGAATAAAGAAGAAAAGAGAATGTACCAGATGCTTGAATTAGCGAGTAGGGCCAATGGATCCTAGTTTAAATGTGAGTTAACTCGCCGCGAAAATCAAACTTCTGAATATTAAGAGAGAGTATCACATCCCAGAGAGAGGATTCGACTTGATTTCACAATAGTTTCATCGTTGTGTGCTAGTAAACAACACGTTGCCAAGAAGTTTGTACAACACGAAGAAATTAGTCTAGGGTATCGGCTTACCTGTGAAGAAGATAGATTGTTTCCCAAACGGATGGATGATATTTTGAGATGATGATGCAAGCCTTCATATTGTAAAATTTGCTTCCGTCCCAGGCATAATCAAAGGAAACGCAGTCTTATTCTTCATACTTGTATGCTTTATTTATCGATTATAGCACGCCTGCAATAGTTGTATGTATCAAAAGTCACAACGTCTCACATGAGATGGCATCACGAGCACTCCCAGGAGGATGGAGTTATAAGACATCCTTTTGATTGCTGGCATCCCGAGTTCGTCCGAGAAATTAAAAATGTCAGATTGGGTTTATGCACCGACAGGTTTAACCTGGTTGGGGCCTTGGAAGCACAATACTCCTTGTGGCCGTTCATATTGACGACATATAACTTAGGCGTGATAAAATTGAGAAACCGAAAAAATCAGAAAAACCGAATCAGATTAGAAAACGAACTGATTTAGTTTTATCTATTAAGGAATCGAACTAAATCGACTCTAATAGGTAAGTGGTCAGTTCCTCACTAAATCGAACATATATATATATATATATATATATATAGATTTAGTTTTATCTATTAAGGAATCGAACTAAATCGACTCTAATAGGTAAGTGGTCAGTTCCTCACTAAATCGAACATATATATATATATATATATATATATATATATATATAATTATATAATTAAGTACTGCTTAGACCCAGACCTACAAGGTCCAGGCTCAGGCCCAGCCCCACCACCTTCCCTTTCCACTTTACCTTTCCCTTCTCGAAGCCTCTATGTAGCCGCAAGAAGAAGATATTAGAAATTATAAAAAAAAAATCAAACAAACACGCCGTTTCTTGCCACCTAAGTTTTTTCTGGCGAAAGTTGAGGTGATTTCTTATGTTTTAACGTCGTCATATCATGCATTTTAAGGGTTTTCACTTTTAATTACTAATCTCATTTTTATTTCAAGGTTTGTAACTATTTTGTTGTTGTTTACATTTAAATTATCAAAGTTAATTCTTCAATATAGGAAGAAATTTTCATTCAAATTGTAACCGGAATACCAAATCGGTAGAAACTGGTCCAAACCGGGTTTCCTAAGAAAATCGTTTCAATATGGTTTTTAAATAGGGGCTTGGACTCATATAACACTAAAAATTAAACTAATTCCCTAAATAGCAGCCCATTTTAGAAATTCCTAAAATGACATTTTTTAGCCCAATATATAAAGCCCAAAATAAAAGCCCATTTTTCTCAGCTCTCAACTTCAATTTGTTTAAATTTTCTCTCAGCTCCCCACGAAACCCATTTTCCTCAGCTCAAAAAATTCTCTCAGCTCTCAACTTCCCACGATCTGCTTCGAAAATCTTTCCTAATCTCGCAAATTTCGCTCACGAAAATCTTTGAAAAGCTGAAATCGTTCCTCAGCTCTCAATTTCTCTCATCAAATCCCTCACTCAACTCTCAACTTCCCCACGATCTTCCTTCGAAATCGTTCTCAGCTCGCAAAAATCGCTAACAAAAACCTAGCTCATCAAAATCTCTCAATCAGCTCTCAACTTCCACCTACGATCCTACATTCAAAGTGAAATCAACAGATTTCTGCTCAGACGATGAAAACGCTAAATCTGAAAAAGAGTTTACCAAATACTTCGGACAATGACGATGAGAATGAAAATCGCAAACAAGGAAAAGAGATATTGAAGAAGAAGGTTGAAAATACGAAGAAGAAAACTGGAATTTCGAATAAATCAAATAAGAAGGTACTGTTTGTCTTGTTTCATCCTGCTACTCTCAACTCTAATTTCTTATATGTATTCACTAAATGATCCTGTGTATGTTTGTTTTGTATTCACTAAATTTTTTTTCCTTCACCAGATGATTTTTATAATTTCTGAAATTGAATTATAAAGATTCAATAATTTACTGCTCATAATGTATAAACTATGTTTAAGTGTTTATAAGGCTGAAGTACCTTTTAAGTTCAGTTTATTTGTGGTAAAGATTGAACTGGATTAGATATACTTGAAAACTTTTTGAAACATAAATCTGTAATTACAAAAATTCAATAAGTTATTAACCTTAATTCACTAAATTAATGAGTTATAAACATATTCAAATGATTAAATGGCCATGTGTGTGGAACTTGTTTTAATTTACTAGTTTAAAGTCTTTCAAACTTTAAACTAAGTAAAAGTGAATTTAAGTTGAGGTTTCTTTTAGATTTAACTATGTATATTAAAGATTGAGAGTAGTTTACAAAATTTGACAGACTTTATGAAACATAAATGCGTAATTACAATATTCAATAAGTTATTAACCTTAATTCACTAAGTTAATGAGTTATAAACATATTCAATAATTAAAAATGGCTAGGTGTGTGAAACTTGTTTTTAATCTAACAGTTTTAAACTTTCAAAATTTAAACTATGTTTTGATTGTTTTTAAGTTAAAGGAACTTAAGAATTTAACTATGCATTTTAATTTTGGTTTTGTGTGTTTTAAATTTGTTATGAATAATGGAAAACTTTGTGAAACATAAATCTAACTAGCCATGAGTTTTTAAACATATTCAATAATTAAGTAGCCATGTGTTTTTAAGTCTACTAGTTTTTACTTTTTTGAATTGATTTTTGTTTTTTTTACATTCTGTAAAGTCTAATATACTTTAACTTTCAATATCAAATAGGACAACGAAGAAGTGACAGAAATGTATGGAGAAAAAATTACAACTACAATCAACAAAAAACAAAAGACTCGGGCCCGATAAATTTGTCTGACTATGAAAGTGGTTTTGATAGTGAGTCAGTGAGTAAAAATATACCTCAAACTAGTTTTCAAATGAATTTAATTAACAACATGTTTAATATAAATGACTAAAATATTTGAAGTTTCTAATGATGGTTATTTTGTTTATAATTAATTCATTAAATGCAGGATATGGAGAATAAATCTCTACAAGATGAGGATGAGCATGAAGTTGTTGAAGAACAGAGTGATGGTGAAAAGTAGGACGATGGAAAAAAAGGAAAGGGAAAGGGAGAAATGAAACCTGTCCAAAGAGATGAACAAGAAGTTGCTGATCAAGAAGTTGCTGAACAAGAAGTTGCTGAAGAAGAATCTAACGATGAAGAGGAAGACACTGGGAAAAAGGTAAGAATTGTAGGTAATATATAATAAAAGAAACATCATTCATTAAACAAAACTAAAAGACTTTTGTTTACAGGAAAGGAAAAGGGGAAACAAGAAATACAAGCAAGGAAGAAGCCGGAAGCAAAAACTTTGTTATTAAAAAGGAAGGAAACGGTATTAGAATAAGAAGAAGAAGAACAAAATGTGCAAAAGAAAAAAAAGGCAAAAGTAGAAAGAGAAAAAAAGGTTAGTATAATAATAAAATGTTTTTATCTCATGCTTATTATTTAAAAATCTTTGTATGAGCAATTATATTTTTATTAACTTATTTCATTTTGCATTTTCTTTTCAATCCATGTTTAATAGGTTTTGAACAATAAAGAAAAAGCTCAACAAGAGAAGAGAGACAAAGAAAAAGACTCAGAGCAACATGTTAGTGAAAACAAATGATATTTATTGTATAATTCAATATATTATTAACCTGAATTCACTAATTTAGTGAATTTCAAAGATTGAATAATTTAGGTGTTGTGCTTGCTTTGAAGTGAAAACTTATTAATTTATTATACATAACCCTAAATTAGTGAATAACATTGGGATTATGATTAATAAAGGTATACAGCAGTGAATTGGTACTTGTCCATGATGAGATGAAATCCATCATGATTCATGTTTATAAAAACTAGACTTATTACCTTTAGAAGCTGGCATTGTTTATCGTTAGACTTGTAATATAGTTTAAAAATGATTTTAAATATAGCAAAGTAGTGAATATACTTTGGGTTATTAGTAAGTTATCTAAGACATTTGAATCTCAATTCACTGCTGCATGCCTTTACATTTTTCTAATGGAAATGTTTTTCCTTTTTTCTGAGCAAAAAGAAATAACCAAAACATTATTAGATGAAAAACAAAAACAAAAAGAAAACAAAAAGATAAAAGATAAGTTTGTCTGTCTATGTATCTCATATTCCAATTTGGTTTACAATGCTGATGTTTATCATATGATAATATGTCCAATTTGTGGTCTCACAACATCAATGCTTAGCTTCTATGTTTAGAATATTGAATAACTCCAAGGGATATAAGATATAAAAACAAGAAAACGATGTTTTTATTTTTTAGAGACATTTTTGAGTATTTTACTTTGGTCTCTTGTCATATTATAAGCTTCTGTACCATTTCTTTTTGTTGTGTCATGAATTTTGTAACTTATTTTATTTTGCATTAATTTTCAATCCATACTTATTAGGTTTTGAACAATAAAGAAAAAGCTCCACAAGAGAAGGGGGATCAAGAAAAGGGCTCAGGGAAAAAGGTAAGTGAACAATTAATAATCACTAAGTTATTAACCATATGTCACTAAATTAGTGAATTACAAAATTATTGAATAAGTTTGATTGAATCATTAGTTTTGAACAGTATTATAATAAACTATAATAACCTTATAGTTTATTATTCACAAAGTTATTAACTATAAGTCACTAAAATAGTGAATTATAAGGTTATTGAATAAGTTAGATTCAAACTGTAATAATGGAATAGAATGACTGTTACTACATGATATTTTATTTACACTTCACACTATTTACCATAAATATCAATAGTATTTAACTTATTTCATTCCATATTTAATAGGTTTTGAACAGTAAGAAAAAAGCTCCACAAGAGAAGGGAGGCAAGGAAAAAGGTTCAGGTCAAAAGGTTAGTGAACAAAACAATATTTAGAGATATTTTATTATTCACTAAGTTATTAACTGTAAGTCACTAAATTAGTGAATTACAAAGTTATTGAATAAGTTAGATTCAAAATGTATAATGGAATAGAATGACTGTTACGACATAACATTTTATTTGCAATTTACAAATATTTGCCATATTATCAATACTTTTAACTTATTTCATTTTGCATTTAATTTTCAATCCATATTTAATAGGTTTTCAATAGTAAGGAAAAAGCTCCACAAGAGAAGGGAAGCCAGGAAAATGGTTCAGGTCAAAAGGTTAGTGAACAAAAACAATATTTAGAAATATTTTAATATTCACAAAGTTATTAACTGTAAGTCACTAAATTATTGAATTACAAAGTTATTGAATAAGTTAGATTTAAACTATATAATGGAATATTTACCATATTATCAATACTTTTAACTTATTTCATTTTGCATTTTATTTTCAATCCATATTTAATAGGTTTTGAACAGTAAAGAAAAAGGTCCACAAGAGAAGGGAGGTCAAGAAAAAGGCTCAGGTCAAAAGGTTAGTGAACAAACAATATTTAGAGAAAATCTAGTTTATTATTCACTAAGTTATTAACTATAAGTCACTAAAATAGTGAAGTACACAAATTGTATAATTTAGATTGAAACTGTAGAATGGAATAGAATTCACTAAGTTATTAACTATAAGTCACTAAAATAGTGAATTACACAAATTGTATAATTTAGATTGAAACTGTAGAATGGAATAGAATTCACTAAGTTATTAACTATAAGTCACTAAAATAGTATATTACACAAATTGAATAATTTAGATTGAAACTGTAGAATGGAATAGAATTCACTAAGTTATTAACTATAAGTCACTAAAATAGTGAATTACACAAATTGAATAATTTAGATTGAAACTGTAGAATGGAATAGAATGACTGTTACTACATAACATTTTAAATACACTCACATTATTTACCATATTATCAAAACTTTTAACTTATCCTTTAAGTTTTCAATATGATTAATTTGTAATTGATATTAAAAACCTAGGTGAATGTATCATCTCCAGGAAAAAGAATCAAAATGTCTGCATCAAGGGTGAGTAGTTAAATTGTTTATTTAAATAGAAAATTAAAAAAAAAAAAAAAAAAAGAATAGTCTGACTCTATATATATGACTGTTTCTTTAAATTGTTTACATCTTGTATATGGTGCAGGTTCCTCGTATCTTGGTTGAAAAAAAAAAGATGGAACCTTAATCATAAGATTAATTCGCCTTTTAAGATTAAAATCATTGATGACATTAAAGCCAAGATGAGTAGTGAAGAACTACAAAATCTAAAAATGTCTCAATTTGGACAATTCTTTGACCTAGAAATTTATAACATACCCCAGCAAGTCTTGCTTTATTTCATTAGAAAACAATGTGAAAGAGCTACAAGTGATGAGTTGTGGTTCAATGTTAAGGGGAAGGTAGCGAGATTTGGAATGAGGGACTTCGCCTTGATTACCGGCCTTCTTTGTCATGAGTACCCCCTTATAGATGAGAACGACCTAGAAAATACTGAAATTTGGTCGACAATTTTCAATGGCAAAACTACGATTTTGAAGAGGGATGTAGAAACCTCTTTCATTGCCATGGGAAATAGGGGGGGAAACAAATGTAAGAATGGCAAAACTTTTTCTCTTAGAACAATTCATATTGTCAAAACAAGAAAACAACAAGGTGGATTTGTTAAATGTGAAGTTAGTTGATAATGAGGATGAGTTTGACGGGTATCCATAGGGTAGAGCATCTTTCAAACTAACTATTGATTCGTTCTTTCACGCCTTAGATAAACCTAGTAGGGATGGCATTAGACTCCAAGGATTTCCATATACCATCCTTATATGGGCATTTGAGACGTTCCCTGACTTGTCAAATGAAAAAAGCATGCTTGCTAAGGCTCTTGGAGGCAAATTGCCAAGAATGTTAAATTGGGAAATTCTTGCCAAAAAGTTAGACAAGACTACAATGGATCAACAAATATTCAACAAGCCATCAGTAAGTATTCAAAAAACTGAAAATTAAATTTAAATAGTTCTTTTCTATTCTGTTATTTACAAGCCAATTTATTTTAAAAAAAAAATCACTGTTTGCAGGGTTCCAGTGAGGAGTCTTGAGCCAACAGAAAAAGAATTGGATGAAGAATACATGCTCTTCTTTGAAAGAAGAAGTACAAAAAGGCAGATGGATAGAAATGAAGAAGAAGTTCATAACATGTTTGATGACAAGGAAAAAGGAGGAGAAATGAATCAATTCCTGATTGAAAAATTGTTTAAGAAAATGAAGAAGGTGAAATCTTAGATGAGAGAAATGAAAAAAACCCAAAGAGAACAAACTGTCTTGTTGGAAAAAATTTATAAATCAATTGAGGAAGGAAAAAAGACAGATGAAAGGGGAAAAGGAAAAGAGATTGGAGCTTTAAGCAGTCAAGAGATTGATGAGGACTTCATCACCAATTGTGACAACATTTTGGCTGATTATGTAGTAAGTGAAAATTCTACTCTTGTTAAGTTAATCATACATTCCTAATAAAATAAACAACATGTTAAGTATCTTTTTTTCATCTATAGAATTCATTAAAAAAAAGGAGAGCGAATAATAACATCCATGGAGAAAGGAGAGAAACTAACTTTGATGAAGTTTATAAGGTATACAGTTTTTAAAAAATGATAAATAAAAGTATGTAGAGTTATTTCTTGTAGTGAGTAATCTATTTTATGAGTGAAAGTAAATTAAGAAACAAAAAAGTAAGCACACACCGCCACTTTGGTATAGAATTCAATGAAGTAAAGACGAATCTAATAATATTACTTCAATATGTTTTTTCAGAAATCAAAGAACGCCGATGGTACAAGTGGATACAAAGAGGATGATATTGCAGCAAAAAGAAATGATGAGGGGATTGTTATTGAGGTAATAAAAACTAAAATAATTTCATGATTTATTTTATGACTTCATTGTGCTAATGTTGAATCACTTTAGTTTATGTTGAAAATATTCATTAAGTTATCCCTTACTATTCACTAATTTATTATGTTTTATGTTTTCTTCCATGTTTAATTTTTGGTAAAGCATACAATGAATGAAAATGATGTTCAAAGAGAAAAAGAATCTGGGATTGAGAAAGGAATAGAATTTGAAAAAGAACAAAATTGCAATCAGCTAAATCAGGTAAAAATACATGTTTAGAGGCTTTGTTTAATTTTCAATTGTTTAAATGTTTAGTTGTATGCTAATTGTTTCTTGACAAGACTGAATGTTTAGAACCAAAATTAGAATGTGAAAAAGTCTGCTGTAACTTACCACAAATTGAAAATATTTTTGAGCAATACTACAAAAAAAACAGTCTGTATAAGTTAATAGTGATGTTGATAGTGATTTTGGTGATTTAAGTTTCAAATTGAAAAGTTTAAGTTTTATGTTTTAAAATATTTTCTGAGTGGCTCAATAAAATTGGAAAGGTTTGAGTTAAAAATATTTTGGGACCTATAATACCATATCAAAATGAATTTGTTTCATTAATTTATAGGCTACGTATTACTCTTGATAGTTATGATGATTGAATTACAGGGAAATACTAATGAAGGACAAGCAAGCAAAGATGGAGAAAAAGACATGAACGAAAGAGATGATTATGACCATGTGTTTGAGGTAAGAAAATATAACAGTCTCCATATAAAAATCTCTTCTCTGGTTTCCTTGAATTTTAAAGTAGTTGAATTAAACATACAGAGGCAAGAAATCGAAGGCATACAAGGACAAGAATTTGAAGGGACAAATAAGAAAAATGAAGAAGCTGGAAGTTTGAAAATGGATGAGCTGCTGACAAAGGTGATAATTTATTTTTAAATGTATATTGTCTATTAACATTTATATATTTATATATATAATTGTAGTGTGAAACAGGATGGAAAACAACCTAAAAAAGATGTTATGGAACAATTGAAGAAGAGGAATGAAAAAGAACAAGCAGCAGAAGTGATTGAGGGGATAAAGGAAAAAAGAACACACAAACCTTCAAAGGTATATGGTTCACCATACACTACCAACTTTGGATCAGAAGAAAATGTAAATGTCACTAAGAGGAACTTTGAAGAAAGCAAGAATGATGAATGGACACCACCGAGCTTCAAGATCATCAGTCAATCGCCAGATAATACACAATGAAATGTGTTCACTTTGAATGATTTGAACTAATTTTGAATATTGTTTTAACATTAACACATTCTGAAATTTTGGGGCATTTTGATTTTGATTTGCTATGTTCATCAAATCATGTTTATATGATTTTGGTAGAAAGGTCTTTTACAGTGAAAGTTGTAATGGATATGTGATTAAAGGGGGAGAAATCATCCTTGTCTCTTACTGAATCTTTTTTAAGTGTTGATACTATAAAAGTTTTTCATGCTGGTTTTTTAAATGAATGATTTAGTTTCATGATTTGTTTGATGAATTTAGCTTTTAATTTATCAACTTTTGAGAATGTTAATCTCTGTGTTTTTTTATGAGATGGTATTTGTTTGAATGAGAAGACAGGGAAAGCAGAATATAAAAGGTTTATTCATCCTAAATTTTCTTCATTTTATGAAAATCACTAAATTATACCGTATAATTCACTATATTATCCCATTAGTTTTAGTAAAAAAAAAAGAGTTTACTAACTGATTTAAAAATGAGTTTGAACACAACAATCTCAACTAACTATGATGTATATTCATAAATTTCCCTAAGAAATGATAGAGAAGTGGTTTCCTCCAAAATATTACTTGACATACTAATGATTCATCCTAAAATTTCTTCATTTTATGAAAATCACTAAATTATACCCTATAATTCACTATATTATCCCATTAGTTTTAGTAAAAAAAAAAGGAGAGTTTACTAACTGATTTAAAAATGAGTTTGAACACAACAATCTCAACTAACTATGATGTATATTCATAAACTTCCCTAAGAAATGATAGAGAAGTGGTTTCCTCCAAAATAATTCATGACATACTGATGATTCATTCTAAATTTTCTTCATTTTATGAAAATCACTAAATTATACCCTATAATTCACTATATTATCTCATTAGTTTCAGTAAAAAAAACTAAATGAATGAAGGGTTTACACCCACTGACTGATTTAAAAATTTGTAAAAATAGAATTAATCACTAAAATATACCCTATAATTCAATATCTTATGGAATACAAACTGTGAAAAATAAAAGCTGTAAAAAAAAGTAAGATGACACAATCCAGCAAAGGTTTTTGATTATATTGAATATAATATCGGTAAGCAGAGTACATGGAAATGAAGTAACAAAAAATAACAAGTATGAATGGAAAAATGATAATTACATCAAGGCAACGGGTCCTTGCAAGTCCTAATATTATGACCATACTTTCCACAACGACCGCACTTTACATGATGTTTCAATTCAGAAGATGACGCAATTCGGTTTTTCTTTGGACGACCAGCTGGACGCCTAACAGTAGGTGGTAAGACACGGTCGGTTGGAACTTCAAGAGATGAATATGATGATGAAGGTATGGGGTGGACTACCTCGATGTAAGAAGATACAAGAAATGATGTACTATAGTATAAAGAAGTAAAGTTATGGACATGTTTGCAACACTTTGAAATAGCAGCACATGCATGAGAACAGGGAATGACCACAATATCCCATAGTTTGCATGAACAACTCCATGTTGAAAGATTAACAATATATTGTATAGAAGAATCAAATACTTGAAACTCGAGGGAATGACCTACAATGAATTCAACAAAAATTAATACAGTAAACCTAAACAAAAAATTTGAAAAAGTACAAAAAACAAGAACTTACAATCATTGAACGCCCAAGCTCAATTTGCTCATTAACAAATGATTCAGCAAAAACAGTCAGACTAGAAGTAAAAGATTGTGAAGCAATCCTCCGATCATAAAACCAATCTTGAAGCAATTGCCGAATAGACTCACATATGTTAGAAACTGGCAATCCTCTAGGTTTCTTCAATCGGGAATTTAAACTCTCAGAACAATTATTTGTCAACATGAAATACCTCCTTCTTTTAAAATAAGATTGAGCCCATCTATGAAAACCAACCTCCTCTAGATATGAACGAAACCCAGGAACTGTGGAATCTATCTTTGACATAAACTTCTCAAAATCATCCAATGTATATGCCTTGGCACAAAGGTAGTAGTAACAATCAAAATGAAAGTATTTAAAACGCAACTTCAAATTTCCGAGTAAATGATGCATGCAAATACCATGATCCACTTCAGGAAAAACACTAGAAATACCATTCGCTATGCTAATGTTTCTATCAGATACAATAACCAAATCATCGCGACAACTAAATGAAAGCCTAAGGTTCAAAAAGAACCATTCCCAAGAGACATCATTTTCAGAATCAACAATGCCAAATGCAAGAGGAAAA
Organism: Gynostemma pentaphyllum; assembly: GCA_028015215.1. NCBI lineage: Eukaryota > Viridiplantae > Streptophyta > Magnoliopsida > Cucurbitales > Cucurbitaceae > Gynostemma > Gynostemma pentaphyllum. The sequence goes on along the minus strand of CM051355.1, from coordinate 66,298,822 downwards.
ATATGATTATTACCATCCAAGGTTGCAGCTGTAAGAAGCGTACCAACAAATTTATTATTTAAAAAGGTTCCATCAACAGAAATAACTGGCCGACAATACTTCCACCCACATATAGATGCGTGAACCGCAAAGAAGAAGTATTTGAATCTTTGGTTTTCATCAAGAACAAGAGCTGTTACAGAACCTGAAATACATAATAAAATGGAAAAAAATGTTACTGAAATGTAACAGGGGAAAAAAATGAAAATCACTAAAATAAACCCTACAAATCCCTAAATTATTACTAATGTACCTGGATTGCTAGAACAAAGACCAGCTGAAAACAAAGGGATAAATGCATAAGAGTCAGCTGGAGAACCCATTATAACATTCTTTGCTAACTCCTTGCCACGCCAAGCAGTCTTGTAACTAATGCACACTCTAAATTTATCACGCATGTACTTGACAATCATTTTTGGAGTAATTGCTTCATCACCATATAAAGTTAAGTTGTGTTTTACACATTCACTAACAAGGAAAGAAGAGGCTTGTCTATGACTATTGTGTGTAACATTTACTGGACAAGAATGTGTTTTCACAACTTTCCTAACAACCCAAATACTAGAATTCTTATACATTGAAGCACGAACAAACCAAGAACAATTAGGTTGAATGCATGATACAACAATATGATCAGCATTGGATCGCAAGGTACGAAAGTGATAGTTTCCTCTTATACTAACTACCTGTAAACCTTTCTTAACCTCGTTTTTATTAGGAAATGCCATGCATACACTCACGAATGGTAAACGAAGCGGGCATACTATTGATATCAACAAAATCTATTTACTCAAAACCTGGAGGCAACACATCAAGACATGGCATAGAAAAGGAACCAACAGAACTACTCAAGGATGCCTCAATTTGATCAGATGATGTCAAAGGAATATGTTGGTCAACAATAATAAGACACCTATCAAAAGTCCCACTCTTAAGAATTGCAAAAAACCATGTCACATCTTTGTCATCTAACAAAGGAACAAGTTTGCACAAACCGCTAGAAGTTTCTAGATTGGCAAACAAGTTAATTTGACCAAAAGTACTACACAAATGAAGATGACCAATAAGGCATTCACGGAAACTAAGAAAGTCAAATGAATCGTCAGCCGTAAGAGCATCCATCTTAAATCCTACATAATTTTTGTGATCATCCCACATTCCATGGTGATAAACAACAACAGCAAGATGAACCATGCTTTACTGAAATTAAAAAAATCAATAATTTATTGATTATTAGGGTATAATTTATCAATTAATACAACAGAGGCAAAAAGACAACAAAACAAAATCCAAAAGAAAAAAAAAAAAAAAAAAAAAAAAAAACACAAACAAACCATACATCAATGCAAAAAATGATAAATCAATAACTTAGTGATAAACAAATACAAAACAAAGCAAACTTAAAAGAAAACAATTGAAGCAATACAAGAGACGGAGATAAACTCAGATCAAGACAATAAAAAACAACAACTGATAGAGATGGGGGAGATAACAAAAACCAAACATAAAGGAAAACGCCATTAATGCAGCTGATGGAGATGAAGGATATAAACGAATAGCAGCTGGATGATGAAAATCCTTCCAAATCAATGAAAAGCAGAATTTATGAGATGATGTGAATCAATTCATTAACGCCATTAATGAATTGAAAAACATACATTACAAAAAAGCTTGAAACAAAAAGAAAACATAGAAAAACAGAGGGGAAAACAATGAATAACAAGCAAAAAAAAAAAAGAAAAAGGAAAGAAAAGAAAGATACTTACCTAAAAGCTGGAATGCAATGGAAAAGAAGATGATGAACTTCAAACGAAGCTGAGAGCGATTGGAAAACAATTAACGTGGCGAATCTTTCTTTCTACGAGATCAGATGAGGAAGAGAATTAACGCAATTAATGCAGCTACGAGATGAGGAAGAGAATTAACACGAAGAGATGTCGCAGCTGAGAGAATTGGGGGGAGAAACGAATCAAGCTTGATTGAATTTGAGAGAGAAAATTCGCGAAGGAGCTGAGAAGGAAAAATCGCAATCCAAATAACGAGCTGAGGGATTTTGGGAATTTGGAGATTTTGTAAAAATATAACCAGTTTCAAAAAAATGTCATTTGAAGGATTTTGGAAAACTTAAGCTATTTAAGACAATAACCCTAATAAAAGTGTCATTCTAGGCAAATTCCCTTTTAAATACTAATAAACCAAACTAGTCGGTTTTAATAGATGAAAGAGATTTGAAATCCCATGACATTATTGAGATTCTCATTCAAAACCCATCATAAATAATTAACCTAAAAAATAATTATTTCATTTTATTTTATTCATTTTTAAAATTAAAAATAATTATTTTAAAATTTATAATGAAGCAATTTATCATACAAAATATAGTCAATAAATTTAATTGTATTTTATACATTTGAATAATTTTTTTTAATTGAATTTTAAATGATAATTAAATAAAAATCTAAATCATATTATAAAAATCTTACTCCTGCCTATCAAACTCGAGTTTTCTATTCTCAAACATCCAAAATTCATATTGACGTATCAAACACCCTTTGTCATAATATTTCGTCAAGACACTCAAAACTAAAATATAAATGGGTATGTAAAGATCATTAATGCACGTCTAGATAGATGATCATCCATAATTTATAATCCATAACCTCAAATATAATTTTTTCATGGTTTGATTACCTTCCTAACTATTGACTAGGTCTCTCACACTTGTTATTGTGGATTTAACGTGTCAAACCCTTCTTAAACAAGTGGTGATTGTTATAATTAATCATGGTGTAGAAGGCTTGTTATAAATAAACTAACTAGTTAATATTAATAACTTGAAAACATTTTTAAAATTTGATTAGTAGTGTAATATATATATTTTAATTTTAAAATATTTTTAAGAAAGATATATTTTGTGCTTATATTTTTATTTACTTTTCTTTTTATTAAATTTGAAAATAAAACGTTTTTGAATCAATTTATTTCAAACAAAATTCATAACTATATACAAATATTTATTTTAGAAAACTATAAAAGATCGTTCTACTTTTTTTTTTAACTCCTAATTTTTTTTAATATTTTATTATGAGTTTTTTTTATGTAAAGAATATTTTTGGTATTTGAAAACATAAAATATAGTTTTTAAATCTTTAGATCCTATCTTAGTTTTTCAACTTTTACTTTTACTTAGAAATTTTCTATCATGGTACCTGAGATTCCAAGTTTTTTCATATTCAAATTTTCTATAATATGATATTTGTTATATTTTCAAACGAAAAAATAATATAATATTCCAATAATATCGTTCTAATAATTATATTTAAAGACTTTGAAATAACATGCATTTCATTAAATGAACAACCCCTTTAGTTTATATTTGAGTTGTGTGTGATTAGATATAACTAATTAAGGCGATCTTTTATACATATAGCATAATCAAATCTAATATTTTTAAAAATAGCAGTTCAAAAATTTATTTGTAAATATAGCATGAAATCTAAATTCGCGCATATAATATTATAAAATTATTACTAGTTTCACGTAAGTAATAACCGATTTCCGCACATGTTAGTCACTAATTCACTACATGAGTAATCATTATTGATTCAAAGTATTAATTGATTTTTCACGTATGTAATCACTGATTTCATCTTATAAGTTATCACTCATTTCAATTATTCACATGTACCAACGATATTGAAAAATGTTTTTCCTTATAGTAATACGTTTGCAAATACATTTTAAAAAAATTATATTTACAAATATTGCATAAACATTTTGCAAATTTTCCAATATCTATTGAAGCACTCGTAAAATCTACTATTTTATTTTTTTGACCTTTTAAGTTATATTGCAGGAATCTTTAGAATTCTTTGCCCAACCTTAATTATTATAATTGATTTAATTATAATTAATCAATCAAATGGCAATTTTAGATTACTTAATTCAAGTTACTTGTGGTGGTGGATTAGGAGACTTGGTCATGAAAATGAGAGGTTGATGATTTATGTAACAAATATGAAACCAATGTAAGATATAGCAATCATTATCTATATTAGCTTCATTTATTTATTTAAAAAAAAAAAAAGACTATAACTAGTGTCATATGTATTTAAACTTATTTCATTTTTTTTTTCAATTTTGGAATCTACCTATGAAAATACTTGTAAACTGATAGCCAAATTTTAAAAAAACTATAACAAAAGCAGTTTTTTCCTCCAAAAGTTTGACTATGATTTAAAGAACATTTTAAATAGTAAAAAAATAGGAAAACATAAATGGTTAAAACTTAATTTTGAAAAAAGAATAAAAACTAAATAGAGAAACATTATCAAACAATTTTTTTTTTTTTGTATATATTAAAAACCATTTTAGAAATATTTGATAAAGTATTATATATGTTTATTTTCCCTCTAACTCATCTAATTTTTCTCTCTTTCTTCTCCTATTCATTAGTATGTTAAAATGAACAAGAAATAATGATTTTATCTGAAGTTCAAAAAAAGTTTCGTATAATTATAATCTTACAATTGTTTTCATCAATGTGATGGTATATATAAATACACAAAGAGTTAATCTCACATGGGGATCCTCTCTCCCTTACATTTTGGTTATGGTAATGGAAGTTTTTAACTTATATTTTGTATTCTCATACACTTGAATTTCTGTATCATTTTAGATTTGATGGTATCCATGATGACCTTATGTTTTTTAGGTCAGGTTATGATGTTTCTCTCAGTTTTATTTAGGAGAGTCTCTATTGGTTGAACATTTGTTCGGTCTATTTGCTAATTCTTTGAAGAGTTCTTCTGCTGACATGAATTATGTGATATCAATAGAGATTTCAACTCTGTTGGATATTGGGATATATTGTCTATCGGTTCATTATTTAGAATTGTCTTCGATCTCCAAGATTTGACTCTGAAAGTATGTAGACCTTTGATTGAATGAGTCACATCTCAAATTCAGAGTTGGCATTCTCATATTCTCTCTTTTACGAGTAGAGTTCAGTTGATTAGGTCTATTCTTCACTCTTTTCATGTTTTTTTGGTTTACTATATTTATCCTTTCCCTCTAAGATAGTAAAAAAGATTTAGAGTATATTACATAGTATAAAGACCCGACTCTTTAAAATAAAATTAAATAGATAACGCAAGCGAAAGACTTGAAATAAGAATAGAAAACCTGAAAGTCGATAAAACATCCTTTTATTTACAATGAAATCCAAAATCCTTAACCTTCAAATATGGGAAGCGCTTTCCTTTTTATAAAGTTTCAAAACCACAATGTAAAGAAGTTCATAAACCAGAAATCCATAGAACCAAATAACATAAGTAGAAATGTTCAAAAGAGCTCAACAATCCATAAGAAACAAAACTGATAAAAGAAAACAAGTCCATGGACCAAACCGACTCAAGTTCATCCATCATCATCTATCAAGGAATCATGCTGCACCAGCTCTATGGCCACGACTGTAACCACGTCCCATACCTGAAAATGTAATATAATGAGCGGAAAACCCAGTGAAGATAAATTGAATAGAAAGTAACTTTAGATCCCAAATCCAAATCTGGATTTGTATCCAACGAAACCTATTATCTCTTGACTACCCAAACCGACTTCCGAATGTAAAATCATGCAATTCTCCCAAGAACAAAAAACAAAAAACAAAGAACAAGAATAAAGATCATGCAATTCTCCCAAGAACAAAGAGCAAAGAACAAGAATAAAGATCATGCAATTCTCCCAAGAAACAAGAGCAAAGAACAAGGATAAAGATCAAGCAAGTAGTCAAGTCTCCCAAGCTCATAATAACCAGAACACGTAATCATACGTTAAATCTTTCAGGAATATAAATAGAACGAGTTAAGCTCACGTAGTCTTAACAAAGAACAAGATCATAGAACCAAGAACATAGTACATAGTGTAAGAAATCAAGACCATTCTAGACTAACAAATCACAATGATAAAGCCTCCTAGTCAGCAAGATCATTAAGTCACCATAATGACCAATATCAATAACATTTATTCAAAGAAATCTTCTGTCAAATTGCTCATTCTCTCCAACTAACATCCAACCCACGACATTCCTCAAATCTCGCCAATCTCTTTATCAATTGTAGGAATTTGGCTCCCTTGCTAAAATCATGGAATTTGTTACCGTTAAGAGATTTACAGCTTGTAATATCGTCTTTAGCAGATTGATATTCTTCTGTGCACCTATATTAATAGCCATATAAGCTACCGTGTATTTTTCAAGGAAATGAGAATTGTATCATTCAATTATCTTTGATTTGAAAACTCTTTATGGTATCAGAGCAGGAGGTCCTGGGATCAAACCTCCATTATGTCATTTGCTCTAATTTCAGAGCATGTGAATAATGTCAGATGATGCAAGCTCACGCAGTCTATGCACGATCCCATTATCTCACTCCAATATCAAGTAAAGCTCACGAAGCCTCTACTTTCTTATCAACAACAAATGCAAGCTCACATAGTCTTTGCATTATAGAACAAGAACAAATGTTGGCTCACGTAGTCTATACATTATAGAACAGAATCTCCCAGGTGAATAATCGTCAGATGATGTAAACACACGCAGTCAATACATGATTCTATTATCTCACCAATGACATGAAAAGCTCATGCAGTCTAAGCAATCTAGAATATATATGTATCATAGCAATTATGAATAATACCAGATAATGCTAGCTTACATAACTAAACATTATCTCATTATTCATCTCCTCCGTTCATGCAGCTCACGTAGTTTATGCATTCCTCATGATATACATATATCGAACCATGAATAATACCAAACAATGTAAGCACACGTAGTCTATGCATTATCTCATTATTCATCTCCCATGCAAACAAGTGTGATACTAAAGAATCATAAATTCTAGAATCGAAATATAAACAGAGAACCAATTTCAGAACAACTCATCAGAGTAACATTAATCAAGAACATTAGAACGTATATGCTCATAAGACCATACTTTAATCGATCACAACAATACTACTGCAAAATCGAATAATTGATGCGCCAAAGACTCCAATTGCTGGAAGAACCCAGTCTCAGAAAATAAGTCTCAAGTAAAACAAAAAGTCTCGATATCGTAATTAGATAATCCAAGAACACATGATAATCAAACTTCAAGCATAAACATACTTGAACCCAATAATTCCATACTTTAACTTCCAAGAATATGTAAAATCCATAATTTCCCAATATCGATTCTATACTTTCAAATCCTAATAAATCATATAATTAGCATGCTCAAATCACTTAATTCCAATTTTAACTTAACTCCCGAGCCATACAAATCGTTCAAGGATTTAGTTCCTAAATTAAATGTAAAATTCTATTTATCCTCACCTTTGGCAATTAATTTGAAATCAAAATCCCATGCGAACAATCGAGTGAGCAATCAAGAATTACCTACAGTTAAATATATCCTAATTGTATTAATTACCAAACAAACAACAAATGACGCGTAAAACGAACCGAATGAAGAAAAAGCCCGGTTTTTCCCCCAACAGACTGAGAGGTATTTTGATGATAACTTTTTCTACAGAACTTGGATGGCTATGAAATTAGATTCAAAAGATAGATCTCAAAAACAAAAAGAGTTTGATACCTTACGGGTTCAAAACGGAGTTCGGACAAGAAGTTATGACCAAAATACTTTAAAATTTAACTACACTCCAAGAAAAGAAAAAAGAAGAGGATTTTGGCCAAATCTACATTCAAGGGTTTGGGTTTGTGTGAATCTCTTTGATATTTAAGCCAAAATTACCCAAGAGCAAGTTTAAACAAACCTTTGATTTGAAATCTTCAAGTTCTATGGAATGGAATTGAAGATTTCAACTCAAATTTACAAAAAGCTAAAAGAGGAAATAAAAACCCAATAGGAAAAACGAGTAATCTTACCCTTAGACCCTTGGAAGTTAGAGGAATGCTTCCAAGGTTAGTTCAAAAGATAGATCTGGGGCTGATCTATCCAACACACCCAAAAACACCCGAATCGGATAAGGGACGAGAAAAACCCATCCCTTTTAAGCTTCTAGGTGGCAGTGGCAAGGAGGGTTTTTGGGAGAGAGTGGAATCTAATTTCTTTCTTTTGCTTCAAATGAACAATGAAGGAGATGACCTATATTTTAGATGAGGAAGAATTTAATTGCTAAAAAGTCCCCCAATTCCCTTTAAACTTTTAAAATAAACCCCATGCTCTTAAAACATAAACTATACCTTAAATTAATCAATACAATTAATCTAGGATAGAAGGTAATTAATTATTATTAATTGACCTATTAATAATAATTAATACACCTAGTTCAAAATAATTACTTGAAATCTAAATTTACCAAATAAAGATTTAACTTCTAAATTCTAAATTATTGGAATTAAACTGATTAAATACTTTAATTAATTAAATAAAGGAATAATAATAAATAAAAAAAATTAATTCTACCTCAAAATAATGGGACATTACACGTAGCTACTCGTGGAAGGGTAAATAGTTTAGCATTGGTGGTGCTAAATGGCTTCGGAGGTTGTTTGTACTCCTCTCTCTGAGAGAGGTTTAAGCATTGTCCTTATTCTATAGTGGAATGGTGCTTCTATTGTGAAGAACTTCTGAACTTCTGGAGTCTTTTTGATTGTGTTGGGTCATATATTGAGAGGGACTAGTTTGTAGACTATGAGGCCTTCATATGAGTTCTCATACTGTTGGAGGAGAATGCCCACTCTTAGAGATCACTTTTTCCAATTTATCAGGTGTGTTATTGGTAATGACTCTTCCAATTTAGTATGGTATGATACTTGGTTACCATGTGGTTCTGTTCAGAAGTTCCATGATAACCTTAGGTGCATTATTCAGAGTGTGTATATTGTAATAAAGTTAAGGTTTTTAATATCATTACTCTTGATGGTCAGAGGTCTTGACCTGCGTCTATTTTGGAGGTTCTTCAGATTCAATCATGTGTGATCTCTCAGAGTGATTGGATGGTTAATGGTAGCCTTTATAGTGTTGTGATCTCTCAGAGTGATTGGATGGTTAATGGTAGCCTCCGTGGTGTTGTGTTATGTAACGACCCGACTCCTTTTACATAATTTTAAGATCAGAGCACAACGGAAGCTTAATTTTTAATAAAAATTCGGCATGGTGGCTTTTAAAACTTGGACTGTCAGTAGGCCCTGTAAATACAATTTTCTCAATAGACATTTTAAAGAGTAGAATGTGCATTCCATATTCATATAAAAATTCAGAACAAGTTCCAAATCATAAAAAGTTTGAGGTATAAATGCTCTCATGAGCTCATATACACCACGTACAACAAAAGATAGAAATTAAAAGTAAGCATGAGTCCATAACTATAAACTCTCTCTATTCGATCTCCACACCATTGCCATCGAGATTAAGTAAAACTGGCAACTCTCTCACAACCACGACCACGTCCACGGTCCATACCTAAAAATTATAATATCATAAGCGACCCAATGAAGATAAACGAAAAACAAAGTAACATTAGATCTCAAACCTATATCCAGATATGTGTCCAAAAAGCTTATATATTCTTTACTACTCAACCACTTCAAAAGGTTTCACATCAAACATTACACTTCCAATTACGAGATCTCTCAAATAAACAAGAATTAGATCTCAAGCTTATCAAAGTATCATATCTCATAATATAAATATCATTCTCATTTCTTTTCCCTATAGTAACTTAGGCTATACATATTATTCTCATTCCTTTTTCTATAGAAACTTAGACTATACATATTATTCTCATTTCCTTTCTCTATAGCAACTCAGGCTATATATATTATTCTCATTTCCAACATTCTTTCCATAATTTGTTACTTAAACTCTAGATTTTTGATGAATAGCAGTCTCCTCCAAACCAGCCCAATGCCAAAAATTCATAATAGTCTTCCTCTCGAAGTCTAGAACATAAAAAAAGGACTCCAACAAAGCATTCTTAGCAATAGACATATGCCTTCCTAGCAGTCTCCACCTCTCTATATAAAACGGTCAATAGAGTTCATAAAGCCATCATATGAAAAGATTTTAAATGCCTCAAATTGGCCATGAATCTAGTAAGGGGAGATAAACCAATACCTCTACCCCAACCATTCTGAACCACCTTAAAAAAACAACACTCTTAGCCCAATGATTAAAGAAATGAAAATAAGTTTGTCTCCAGATCATAATAGCATCTAACACGATAATCAAAGGAGAGTGATCCAAGACACCCCGCTCCTTAATCTGAATGTAAGAATTAGGGAAAGAATATATTGATACTTCCTTGACAAGAAGACGATAAAGTCTCCTAAACTTCATCTAATCACCTTCGTGTTGGTTCCATCAAGTATGATGATAACCAACAATATGCAACTTAGCTAAATTAGCTAAATTAGAACTCAACACATAGTCACAAAACTCATGCATATCACGAAAATCAAGGATACTACCTACAACCTATTAAGTAGACCTTACAACATTAAAGACAACCATAACCCTTTCTCGGAGAAGCATTCTAGGACATTGTAACTAAAATCATATTAGTCCATAAACTATGTCTCACAACAGTATCATGCATAAGCAGTATAAACACGACAACCCTTATAAACTAACTCACACACGAAATCTACTAGCTTCCAACTAATCAATTGATCCAAAAATTACAGCAGGGGTAAACATATAAGGAGCCTTCCACATAACCCATATACGATCCAAGGAAGCATGATCACAGTTAGCACAAAAAGCCCAATCTTGTCCAAAATAACTAAAGACTTTCACAATTTTTTTTTTTTTTTAACACCCTCCCAAAATACACTATAAAACAATTTTAAAGATGAGTCTAATAAACAATTTTTAAATACCATTTTGGGGCTCTTGCACATGTACCAGAATCAAACCCAATATTTACAAAAATAGCAGCCCAAAATTTTATTAGCATAAATCTCAAATTCACATTTATAATATTACAAAATCATCATTAGTTTTTGCGTAAATAACCACTGATTTTCACACATATAATCACTGATTCACCATATAAGAAATCATGAATCACTATATTCATTGATATTTCGTGTATATAATCACTGATTACCTCATAAGTTATCACTGCTTAAAAAAAATTCCTTATATCCAAAATCTTTATATATATATATATATATATATATATATATATATATATATAATTAAAAAAAATGGTGAGGTGTCGATTGGACGACTTGGAAATGAGAAACTCCTTCCACAATGATGTAGCCAGCTCAGATACCACCAATGCCTCGTTGTAATTTAAAATAACAATTAAATAATAAAATACTTTTTTTTTCCCTTCCCTTTCCTTTAATTAAAAAAAAAATTAATAATCTGAATACGAAAACTTCTTCCTCTTGTTCTTCTCTCTCTTAAATTCGCCGTAGAATTTAGAAAAAATGTCGGAAACAAACAACCAAACAACACTATCGTTCCCTATAAATCCCTAAATTCCATCCCTTTTTTTCTCTCATTCTTATCTCTCTTCAGAAAAGAAAAAGAAAAAAATGGGAGCTTGTGCAACTAAACCAAAGGTTCTAAAGCCGGAAGACGGCGAATCTCCGGCGCCGGCACCGGAAACTCCGGTTAAGGTAGAGTCAAAGGATGTTTCTGTTTCTGATTCCGTTAATGAAACGGAAAAGAAAGTTGACGTGGCGTTTGTCGAAGTTGTTAAAAAGGGAAATAATAATGAAATTGAAATTGTTGATGATCCTCAACTCAATCTTAAATCCCGTTCTCTTAGTCACTTGTTTCAAGAGGTATTTTTCCTTTTCTTTGTTTCTTCATTCGTTTTTTTATTTTTATGATAACGGATTCTCTAAAATCTCGTATTGATGTTACGAATAAAATCTCACATTGGTTAGCAGATAGCGAAACGAAAACAAACATCTTTATTGAAATGATGTTTTTCTTTGATAGAATCAAAAGTACAACCATACGGGTTTAAGCCCAAAGTGACATTAAATTTTTTTAGATAAAGGTTTTTATTTATTTATTTATTTATTACCTTGGGAGATTGTGTTCTACAATTTTCAGGAATTCCTTTTTTTTTTTTAAAGAAAGATTGGGCCAGATAATACTTCTTTGTGTTTCTTGGTTTTTGGAATTGAAAAAAAAAATTATGAAATGATATTTTTTTTTTTCAATCTGCTTTTTCAGATAATTTGGAATCTCAACAATTTCTCAGAAACCAAAACAGATTTAGAAAAAAGAAAAAACTTTTAAGGTTAAGTTAAATGAACAGTTCCAACTTCAAGGTAAAAAGATATGTAATTGCAATCAATATTTTAAAATGGCCCACTTTTTCATAATTTTAACAACCAGCTTGTCGGCATCTAAAAATTAAAAAATTAAAAATTTTAAGATAAAAAAGTAGCTTTTTCTCGGGGTGTTTAGCTACCGGATTTGGCCGGGTTTATTAAGTTTCGGGTACTTATGTAGACCAATAGGTTTGTTAAATATAAGTTCATATAAAATTTGTTTGAATTATGAAGAAAAAATAAGTTTGTTAAAGATGATGAGTTTAGTTTAGTTACCATCCAATATTATACAATCGAGAGATAAACATAAGTTGGATCAGTATAGTTGAAAACTCTTGTCTAAAACCGTGAGCCAAACGACTCAACTCTGGTTTGATTTGACATTTGGATATACACAATATGCATTACTCTTTAAGTTAGAATCTTTTTGTACTAAGGAATCAATACAAAGAATCTTCTATTCGCATCCCACAACACATTACATTAGGTACCAAACAAAAATGTCTTTCCTTGAGCCCCACCTTTTCACCCTTCTCTTTTTCATTTCTCTGCCTATTGAAATTGCCCTGTCATGGGAAAAGGGTTGCTTCATTTTTCACTTTTTAGAAGGAAAAAAAAAAAGAAAAGAAAAAGCAGGTAGTGCTTTGGCTTCAAATTACAAAAGTGATCGATGAATCGTAATTCCTATATTGTAGTCCCGTCCCCGGGGCCCCGAAGCTACATATGTTAATTGTAGTTGTTGAAGGTTCATTGCATTGAAAATGATTGTTGATCAACATAATCTTGCCTTGTCTTGTGGTGGGTGTCCATATTGATTGTGTGAATGAATGTGATGTGTGTGACTAGTTAGCTTTGATTCATTGTCGGTTTGAACTCACTGCTTCAAATTATGGGACACACACTTTGATTCATTGTTTTTTTTACAGTAATATCTAATCTGGATTCAAATTCAAACATTACTTATGTATGTTTTTTCAGAAAGAAGAGATTGATACGACCGAATACGAAACGAAAGCTGTGGAAACGGAGTTACCGGGATCGAAAGAGACTGAAAAATATACTGAAGATGTACAGCCAAAGGGGCCTCAAACTGTTGAAATAGCTGATGTTACACCACCAAGTAAAGAACCCGATGAAAAGAGAACAGATGGTGGAAAATCTCCTGAGAAGGTCGAGAAGATTGAAGTAGTGAAATTAGTTGAAGCCACATTGGCGATAGATGAGAGTAAAGCATCAGAAAAGAAGATCGAAGATGTTGTCAATGTCGAGAAGATTGAGATTGTGACACCGAAAACAATTGAATCTGAATCTTTACCGTCTGTTGTTACACTCCCAAGTAAAACACCTGAGGAAAAGAGAACAGAGGGTGTTAAATCTCCCGAAAAAGTTGAGAAGATTGAACTGGTGAAATTAGTTGAAGCCACACCTGCAACAAATGGGAGTAAAACATCCGAAAAGAAAACCGAAGATGTTGTCGATGTTGTGAAGATCGAAACTGAGGCGCCTAAGAAAATTGAATCTGAATCTTCCCCATCTGATGTAAAATCTCTCGAAAAAGTTGAGAAGATTGAACCTGTGAAATTAGTTGCAGCCACATTGGCAACAGAAGGGAGTAATAAAACAACTGAAAAAAAGACCGAAGATGTCGTCGTGACTGTGAAGATCGAGACTGAGACACCTAAAAAAATTGAATCAGAATCTTCACTCTCTAATGTTACACCACCAAGTACAACACCCGAGGAAAAGAGAACGGTTGATATAAAATCTCCAGAGAAAGTCGAGAAGATTGAACCTGTGGAATTAGTTGAAGCCACACAAGTAACAGATGGGAGTAAAACATCTGAAAAGAAAATCGAAGATGTTGTCGTTGTCGCAAAGATCGAGACCGAGACGCCTAAAAAAATCGAATCTGAACCAACCCCTTCAATTGAAAGTGGTAGCAAACCAGAAGTGAAGGCAACTGGTGATGAAAAAGTAAAAAGTTAAGTCAAGAAATTAAGAATGCTTTCTTTTTGGCTGTTTTCTTTGGTTGTAAGCAACTTTTGAGTTGTTTTGTTGTATATCATTTGTTCCATTTTCATTTGAGTTTGCAAATTATCTCTTTTATTTTCTTTGCATACAGACATTTGGGTTTGTCAAATTAATATGAGTATAGAATTTCCTCTTTTGCATATGATATTATTATTTTCTTCATAATTTTGATGATGTTTTCCTGATAATTTTTGTTCTAAAGTACAATAGTATTGGGATTTTTAAAAATATATTGGCTCAATCCATCAATTATCAAAGTATTCCCATTAATGTGTTTGACAAATGGGACGGGGTAGAAAGTCCTAACCCTCTAAATCATTCTTTGTCCCCGTGAAAAGAAGTTATAGACGGGATGAGGATTCCTCACGGAGAATTTGTTTGGAACGAGTATTTCAATTAGAAAAAAAAGTCGCCGTTTCAAGAATTTTTTCAACTTTTTTTTCTTCCAATTTTTTAATGTAATAAATTCATATTTACAATGGGAGGAGATTTGAATCCTTAATTTCATAGAATGAATATAAGTGTTTTACCATTATGCTAAATCTTGATTATAATATATTTTATATTTTTATTATTTTAAAAACATTCACACTCACAAATATATAAATTATGAATATTATATCAATTATAAAAAAGTTAATAATTACAATACAAAATATATCAATTATTTGATTATATTATTTTGGAGATCACTTAAAGTTAGGGGATGTAGTGTGCGTTTCCTATCATAGTCCTCAAATTTACAAAAAAAAAAAAAAAAAAAAGTGTATAAGACATATTTATGGTTATATTGAATAGATAACAGATTTGTTGGGGAATAATTAGCGGGGGAGGATTTTGAATTTAAATATTAAACAGATAACACATGACACATCTTTAGGAATTAATTATAAAGAAATTGCCTGAAATAGCCATATTTTTTTATACTAATTACTGAAATAACAATTTTTTTTTAAAAAATTATTCAAATACCAGTGCAATAAATAATCGAACAACTATTTTGTTATTTTTCAATGAATTTTTGGCTTTTGACATTTTTTAGTTGAATAAAACTATTATCAATAATTTATTGAAATATTATGTTGTTTTTCATTATTATTTTTAATGAATTTATTCGTTTAATAAATTATTGAACTATAGTTCACTAATTATTTAGTGAACTTATATTTTAGTAATTTTTAGTTTTTTCTGACATTTCAATAATTAGTATGAAAATAAATATTATTTTAATAATTACGGCATAATTATATGTATAGAGATTTTGAAATCAGAATATTTATGTAAAGTTTTGAATTTTAATTATTTACGAATAATCTAATATATACAATTTCACCTTTCATATTATATTTGATTTGAGATATAAATATACTTTTTGATATATGCTCTAGGTAAAACAGAGTCGTGCAGACAACGTGAGCACAACTGGTTAGACACTGATGGTTGTCGAAACCACCAAAAATAATAAACTTACTCTTGGAATTTAAAAATCTGTAGTGGTGGTGAGTAAGGTCGATCTCCACAGGAATTAGGAATTAAATTAAAGTTAACTAAAAAGAGGTTTTGAGTTTTGGAAATAAAACGAAAAATAAATTAAAAAGAAAGAAAATCAATAGAAAAAGCTTCCAACTAGGTTAATCTCGGTTATGGTTCATTAATTTGATCATTGATTACTAAACATGCATTCCTAAATTCTTCTCTAAATTGGTTGGAAATCATCAAAACCAATCAACAATTTATAAGTGCTCTTCCTTAACTTTTCGATAACCAAGATATGATCATTGATTATTTCCCTAATTAACGGATAACCCTAGAATACGATAATAAGATTTAACCCATTAACAACATTAAGAAGAGAATAACTCAATTCTAACTAACAAACACGGTACGACCGATTCATTTAAGTTAGATCATAATAAATTCCCACAACATGAATTGAAAAGTGTCATAATCAATTTATGCTATTATGCTACTTGTATTAGAACAATTAAACAATTACGGATTTAATGTTCTAACTAACGATATGCAAGATTAACAATTGAACAACTGGCCTTATTGCACAAGAATTAACTAACAATAAAATATGCAAAGAGAATGCATGAATAAAGAGAAAATAGGAATTAAATTGAAGAACAAAACCTTACAAATTCATGAATCAAACCTCGATAATCCTCTAGTTGGAATAAATAAATTAGCTAGAAAACATATTCAAAACTATCTAAGAGACCTAAGAAAAATAGGGGAAGGAGGGATCTTGAATTAGGGTTCAAAAAGGTCTTTAAATAGGCAAAAGATGATATTTTCGTGTAAATCTGATCCTTTATCTCTTCCAGCCATGTAAGCCAGCAAAAAAAGTCTTGTTTTTTTATTTTTCTCGTTGCTGCGGCATTGGGATCCCATTGCTGCGGCGATGAGCCTTTTTCAACACTAAAAATGGGCATAACTTCTTCATTTTAAGTTCGATTTGAGCGTCGTTTTCACATACATTCATGAAATTCAACGATTAATAATATTATGGACATTTATATCAATTAACATTCATATTCTAATTATTTTGGAGATATTAACACTAATAAATACGTGTAATTAACGAGTTATCAGACACATATTCCTTTCTTTTGAGCTTAAAGGTTTGAGTCTCCCCTCCCCCAATATAATGTAATATCTATAAAAAAAAAAGTTGTGCATAAGAGATGCAAGATTTTGATAAAAAAACAAGAAAAGTAAAAACAACCCTTGACTTGAACCATGAGGGTTGTGATAAATACCTCTAATTTATTTTTTAAGCAAGTACCCCATGAAGTATGTGGGTTGTGATAAGTATCCCTTGAACTATTTTTAAAGTAAATACCACCTAAACTTTTATAAATGTTTAAATAAACTCGTCTGTTACAGTCGTTTAATTTTTTCATTTTCTTACCACACGTGTGATCTGACACGTGCGAAATTGGGTCTTCTTCTTCCTTGAATTTAATTTTTGAGCGTGACTTTCAATTTGAAGGGGAGGAAGCTTCTGATTTGTAGAGGTGGAGAGCTAAAACTCGTGTGGTTTGAGATAAATTTTGGGTAAAAATACGTTTTTGGGTTCCTGAGTTTTGGGGCTTGTTGATGTGGGGAGAGGCCTAGTCCACGAACTCAACAAGAAAATCCATGCATGAATGGTAAATCTATCCGAAGAACAAAAGTTAAAACCCTAAAGAGGAGAAACTCTAACTGATGTAGGGTGAGGCTGAGTCCATAGCCTCAAACAAGCAAGTCCATGCTTGAAAGGAAATTCATCCCAAGAACAAGGGTTAAAACCCTAAAGAGGAGAAACTCTCTCTCAAAGATATATTTGATATATTGAATAAAAGATAAGATAAGATATGAGTTGTCTAAAAATGAAACCTGATATGGCTATTTATAGTCTTACAATAAAAAAGTAACTTGAACTAATACTAATTAATTACATTAAAATAAACTAATTCTCTAATAATAACTCATAAATAAACCTAAACTATTTAGGGAAATTTTATTGGGTGGCAGATTTTTATGCAATATTCGTAAAAATATCAACTCAAAAAAGTATTTACAAATATAGCAATTTTATCATGTTTATCAGTGATAAACAGTGATTTACATGTTTATCAGTAATAAACTTAGTGTAAAAATATGTAATTCAATGTTTATCACTGATAAACCTGATTAAAATTGCTATATTTGCAAATATTTTTTTGAGCTTTTATTTTTACAAATATTACTAAAAAATTTGCTAGATTTGCAAATGCCCCAACTATTTAACCTATTATGATTCACATCATTTTACCACGCTAAAAAAATGAACTCGACCTCGAGTTCGGTCCTAGTGAAGAGAAGAAGACTTCAATCGAGAACACGCGATGCACTTCTTCCCAAATCCAAAGGGGCACCAAAGTAATGGGCCACAGAAATGTTGCAAACAATAAAATCCATGGACTCGGATATCGTTGAACCTGCCTCTTGAAATTAAAATCGGGGTAAATGGGTTGTGTGAAGTGAATGGAAAAATTTTCATTTTTCTTAATTGGGTCAACAAGAAATAGGTCAACAAGAATAAATGTGAAATTGGGTTTTGGTGGAAATGGAATGGAAGGGCCAAAAAATTGAATTTGTGAAATATGGGAAATATAGGATGATAATGGATTGGGAAGTAAATGGGCTTTGAGTGAAATGGGTGAGTGGTCCATATTGATTAAATAAGAAATTAAGTTTAAAGATGGGCTTTGAATTAACCTATCAGATAATAGAGTTTGATGGGCAAAACTCCTTGGAATCATATAAGAAAGAATGAGCTTGAAATTTTTTAAAAGAATGTGGCCCATCGAAGGAAATGTATCAGAAAGTGGATGAAAAATATTTTGGCCCAATTTTTGTTCGAATGAATAAGAAATTAGGTCAGTAATGTTAGAGAGAAAAGGAGAGGAGCTACTCGCCAGAGCCGCCATCAGCTTGTTTTTCTCTTTTTCTTTCTGATCATCACGCAAGTCTTCTTTGGTATTCTCTTCTGCCACCACTGATTCAAGAACGTAAAAGCTTGTGCCATCATTGACAATTTCTTCGTCTGAATCTTCATGTTCTTCCTCATCGACTTCGACATTAGCGGCTGAATCAACGATTTCATCATCCACGTTTTCAAAATTTTCTTCCTCAAGCTTTAATTCGTCTATATCTTCTACGACTTAATTGATGAGCTCTTCTTCACAGCCATGAAATTGGACTGTAAATTCACTGATTCTTGAAGATCCCTCGACAACCCAGATGTCTTCTTCCTCTTCTTCCTCCAATTGACAAAATCTATCAAACAATTTTATTCTCATTTTTCTCCAACTTCTAATTTCTCTTTTCCCTTGATATTCTCTTTGGTTTTGAAGTCTCTCCCACCAATATTTAGCAAAACCTCTAAACTTTCGAGCAACAAAAATGGCTTGCTCATCCCTTGAAACCTCCATAAAGTCGAAGAAATCATCTACCCTTTTAACACAATACAAAAATGCCTCAAAGTTGAGAAGCCTATCAAAATTAGGAATTCTAAGCTTGAGATAGGTTTGAGTATATTTTTTTGAATTAAAATAGATTTATGCCATGTTTTGGTAGAGGAAATGAATGGTGAGTTCTCTGTTTTTTTTTTGTGGGTTAGCTTTAGGGGTGAACAGTGGGGTCCCCGATTACACCACGACCCCGTTTAAGCCAAAAACTGGCACCCCGACCCCCCCAATTAAGTTTTACCCCGACCCCGACCCCACCCCATTTAATTGTCGGGGTCGGGTACCCCGATTACATCCAGTTTAAAAAAAAATTAAGTAAAAGAAAAGGACAAGAAATGAAAAAAGAAAGGAAAAAAAAATAAAAAAAATAAAATGGACTACTGTCCACTGGGGGTGGGATTTTGGGGGGGGTGGGGTTTTTTTTTTTAAAAAAAATTAACACTAATCGGGGTCGGGGCCTCGACGGGGTCCAATCTCCATACCCCGACCCCGCCCCGTTTACTAAACAGGGCTCCCAGACCCTGATTAAGCATTTAAATGGGGTGGGGCGGGGCGGGGCAAGTTTGCGGGGTATCGAGGTCGGTGCTCACCCCTAATTAGCTTAAAATGAAAGGAAATAGAGAAGGGAAAAAAAGGTTGATGAATTTCGATTATGAATGTTGATGAAACAGTGAAGATGAGAAAGATATTTCCGGTTAAAATTAAATTGAACAGAGATGAAAATTGATTATGGAATTATTGAATAATCTGGAAAATGGATGGGTTGTTTAAACTAGCTGTGATTTTTGGGCGGAAATAGGGCTGTTTGGATGAGTATGGATTATTGTTGTTTTTTTTTTTGATTGAATGAACTGGAACAGGGGAAGAGAGATGAGAAAATGGAAATAGAAACTTACGAATATGTGTCGATGAACGAAGAACAAATCGTGGTGGTTACATCCACCTCCGAAACTTCACTTCTGATCATTGTGATGATCGAAAACCTCGAAAATCTTGGGGCTCTGATACCAACTGATTTGGGGTGAGGCTGAGTCCACGGCCTCAACAAGAAAATCCATGCTTGAATGGGAAATCTATCCCAAGAACAAAGGTTAAAACCCTAAAGAGGAGAAACTCTAACTGATGTAGGGTGAGGCCGAGTCCACAACCTCAAACAAGCAAGTCCATGCTTGAAGGGAAATCCATCCCAAGAACAAGGGTTAAAACTCTAAAGAGGAGAAACTCCCTCTCAAGATATATTTGATATTGAATAAAAGATAAAATAAGATATGAGATGTCTCAAAATGAAACCTAATATGGCTATTTATAGCCTTACAATAAAAACCCCAATTTTAACCTAAAGTAACTAGAACTAATACTAATTAATTATACTAATTAATTACATTAAAATAAACTAATTCTCTAATAATAACTCATAAATAAACCTAAACTATTTAACCTATTATGATTCACATCACTTGTCTATTTAATTCTCGACTTTTCAATTTGTGTCTATTTCATATCCTCGAGTTTTATGAAATAAGGTTTATTTGGTCAATGAAAGCATTTGTTAAAAAAAAAGTTCGAGAGCGTACTTGTCAGTAGTTAGTTTAGTTACAGACCTTTAATAAATAATTCTATTTGTTATAGATCCCTACTAGTGAGTTATTTTTTTTTATCTTTTCTTTTAGATATTACATTAAATAGGAAGAGAGATGACTCGAACAATTAATCTCATGAGAGCGCAGGAGTGATATATATACGATTTTATGATTGGTATTATAATCGACTTAGTTCATAGAATTTTGTTCATCTTGCTTCCCCAAATCTTTGGCAAGAAGGATGCCTTCCCTGAATGCTAAAGTTTAGCTCATGGATCAGGTTCTATCAAATTCCTCAATATAATTGCAAGCCCAGTCTACTAGACATTCAGAAATCATCATCAGAATGCCTATCCAATATGATTGAGAGATTATTCAACGTGACTCCCCGTAAATACGATTGGATTGATGAGAGTTTAACCATAACAAAAAAAAAATCAAAATTTTAAAAGAAAATAATAAAGAGGATAACAAATTAAACCTTAAGAATCCCAAATGATAAGTATAATGTCTAAACACAAATAGAAAGAAGCCTCTTAAACTGAAAATGGTGGAATATCATTTTCTACTTTTGAACTCTCTTTCACAGGTAAGCTGCCTTCTTTGCCAACTTCTTTTAACCCTTCTTTTATCTTTTGCTCTTTATTCTTTCCCCACAATACACTATAGAGCCCTCCAATCAATAGTAGCCCTCCTAAAACCCTTTAGAAACAAGAATTATTTACTTTATATAAGAATTTGACTAGAAGCAATATTATAATTGAATAATATAAATAATGATAATCACAAATCACACCTCTCGATTTATCTAAATTATAAATCATACTCTTTATATTTTAAAAACGTTTATATATTTTTTTTTTCACAAACGGCAGAGATGCTTATAATAGTTTCAAAATATCGAGATATAATTTTTATATATCAAACAAACTACAATGGATATGATTATGACTATCCCAAATATCATACAAATTTCTTTTAGCATAATGGGATAATTTATTGATAGCAAAATTTTATATAATGTTTACAAATATATAATCTTTAAAAATATTTACAAACGTGTTGTTTTTAAAATTTAAAAAAAAAAACAAGTAAATCACTGATTGACCCAGATAAATTATGGTAAATCACTTATTGTCGTGTTTGATTAAAAAAAGACGTATTTGTAAATATGTTATAGAAAATTTTACTAAATTTATAATATTTAGAAAAAATACTATATTTTATAAATATTATAAATACTTTTTGCTATATTTATAAATTAATCTCTAAATTTATACTACCTTCCGAGGCTGACAGTCTCTCCTAAAAGGATTGATGAAGAGATGATTGTTATTATAAGAGATAATGGTGTAAACATGGCAAGGAAAACTGGTCCCTTCTTCTTAATAACCCATGATTGAAGAGAATATGCAACACCAGTTCCCACTATTCCCTGCATCAAAATTGTCATTATGCAATTGTAATAGTCAAATCTATGCGATTCAGGGCCGGTCCTAGGTAAATAAGGACCATGTGCAAAAAATAAATTTGAGCCCTATAGCATATAACTTTAAATGTCAATTGTAAGATAGCTTAAATATATTTTAAAAATATTTACCTCTCAATTAATTCTGAAAGACTAAAGATATGTTTTTTTTAAATGTCAATTTTTGAAGTTACTATATTTGTATTTAGAACATAATGGAATTAATTAGAAAAAATACTATCTCTTGTTTTCTAATTGGGTCCATGAGTTTTCATTTTATTTTCTATTTGGTCCTTAAATTTTAAAAAGCGATATTTTAACCCCGGAGTTTTCGTTTAACTTTCGGTTATAAGTCCCTACTGTCAATCCTCTATTAAATATTTAACAGATGTCTTATGTGACATAAAATTATTCATTTTATATTTATTATATTATTGACTTGGTATATTTTAAATGATATGACATGTTTAATGAGTTTTGTATTAATATTGTTTTATATATGTATTTAAAATTAAATATATCTCATATCTTCATCTTCTTCATATTTATCACTTTATCTGTGTCGGAACTCGATAAGCATCTCGTGGTCGGAACTCGTCTTCAGCGATATTTCATTCAATTTTGTACCATCCATCAACAAAACCAAAAAATCAACACCCATAGAGGAAGCAAAAAAGAAACCTTCACCAACTGAACTACAACCATTCTTCTTCTGATCTGTCAAACCCATGTTTATCATTTCCAAGACGATGTTCTTCTCTAATGTCATGATTGGCTCAAATGGAGGTGGTTAGTTTTTATTATTCATTGATTTTATGAGATCTGACTTGATATAGATTTGTGGTCTAGTATTTTGGACATGAATTTGATGTGGAAGGGTATTTTTTCAACTTCCATTTTTGTCTTCAATCAAATGAAATTACCAAGCTTTCTTATAATTTCTTATTAGGCTTGGATAAGCAATCCCCATCCATGGTTTCTTTACATTTTAATCAAATTTCTTTATTTAAGAAAAATCACATTGATTCCTCATATCTGTTTTTCTATTTTTCTAACTTTGTGCTGGGTATTTTGAAGGTTTGAACCCAAGGGGTGAGGTTTTTAAGGAGGTATGGGTGTGTCAAATCTGATGAAATAGAAGGAAATCGAACACTTATTGTTTAGCACGTGCGTTGCACGTTTATTTCGTTTTATAATTTTTAATATTTGATAGAACACTTATTGTTTGTATAACTTTCTTCCATCTCTTTTTAATTTTTAATTTTATATTAATAATTGAAGTTTAATGTGTGTTTATTGGGTATTATTCCCCTTTAAAGCACTATATCTTTTTGATCGTCCATTTTTTAAAACAACTTTAAACTTTTATTAAGGACGTACGAGCTCGCATGTGATTTATAACTTAGACAATTTACGATCATTAATATATTTGTCCCTTATAAAAATATGGGTAATGAATGGTGGGTGTCGTTTTTAATGATCAAATAGTTAGGCATCGACTCCCTTCCCATGAGGTCAAAAGTTCGAGTCTCCCCACCTCCATTTTGATGTAATATATCAAAGGAAAAAAAAATTGAATAAAAACTTATTATGAAGAAGAATTTTCACACATAATGTTGTTGAAGTCATGACCTTTCAAATACAATTTTTTTACAATATAAATAGTAGATTATTATTTACTAAACCAATAAAACTGTATTAATAACATAATAATTGAGAGTAACATGAACCATATTTTTTTAAGGATATAATTATATTATATTATATAATCTTAATTTTAATTATGAATTATATTTTATTTTTTTAGAATGGATGAATCAAGGTAGTTTTTCACTTCTCAAATAATATTTATCAAATATTTATAGTTTTTTTAAATGATAACCCAAAAGAGTCTTTTCAATATTATTTATAAATTTTTTTATGTTTAATTAAAAATATGTATGATAATTATTTTAGTTTTTTTTAATATTTAGAATTATTATTTAGCATAAATTGACATGTAATATTTTAATTGAAGAATAATGGTAGTTTAGATATTTACTAATAGTGGGAGAGTCTTTTGCAAAAAACAATAGTGTGAGAGTATTAGTGTCTAAAAAAAGTTTCTCCCATTAGCACACTTTTTAAGTAGTAAAATAAAAATAGATAATAGATAGATCAAATAATATTTATCAATTTTTTATAATTTTTTTTAATGATAACCCAAAAGAGTCTTTTCAATATTATTTATTAATTTTTTCATGTTTAATTAAAAATATGTATGATAATTATTTTAGTTTTTTTTTAATATTTATGTAACGACCCGTTACCAAGTAAGAGTATAAAAATTGGAAATTATTACAATTCTCTCAAAATGATACTAATGAAGTTGGATTGATGAATTTGGTGAAAAATAGCTCGTTTTCTTGTAAGGGCATTTTGGTAAGTTCCCAAAGTTAAAATTAAAACCACATGTTTAACTTAATATTTTTAGGCAACGTCGATCGTCTCGTTATTTTGATTCCAATGCAACTGACGGATCATCATTCGGAGTCCTAATGAATGAGTTATGATCGTTTTAATGCAGTGGCGTTTTCGTAATTAATTGAAATCGGGATTAAACCCTAAAATCTTCTTCTTCTTCCCTAATCCGAAAACTAGCCTCCATTAATCTCATTTTCTCCAATTTTCGCCCAAATAAAATTCTCCATAGTATTTTGGCCATAACTCATTCATCCGAACTCCGATTTACGCAAGTAAGCTGTCTATTTCTATGGGTTTTTCGTTGTCTTTCCTTTGAGCATAATTTCATAGTAATCTGAACTCTGTTGAAAATTTTATGAGCCAAAAATAGTTCGGATGCATTATATTCTCTGATTCTTGATCGATTTACTTCGTATATTTTTCGTATAGATGTAGAAAGGCTCTTCCTTGAAGTGTGGATGAAATTTGAGAACGGTTTCTTCAAATTTCAAGAGAGGTTTTAGGATTTCTTGGAAAGAAGATTTTTAATTCTTTAATTCAAGAACCTAAGGTGAGTAGAACTAGTTAAGCGTTAATTTGTTTCTTGCGTTGTTTTTCTTTTTCATTAAAAAGGATGCATGCTATCTCTGATTTTTGGTGTTTTAAGGTTATTTTAAGCATGAATTATATGTTCTTGGGCTGAACTTAAGTATGTAAGTTTTGGATTTTAAAGGATGTTGAAAAAGGCGAAAACATATATGTTTAAGGAGTAACTTTGCTCAATAATTGTTAAAATCATTTGTGATAAATTTTGAACTTTTGTATGCTATTTAGTATGATTTTAATGAGGTTTTAAGACATACTGAGCTGCTGGAATTTAGTGGTATTTGACAGATTAGTGCCCACTAGGTTTCGAAACTAGCTTAGGATTTCACTCATTTGTGTGAGTTTGATTCTGAGTTATTTTTGGGAGATTCTTAAGTGTATTAGAAAGGTTATGGAAGTGAAAATATGAACTTTTGGCTGCTGGTTTAATTTAGGAAAATAAACCAACACCTAGTGACTGAAAATAGAGCAAAACTACAGTAGTTTAGGCTAGTTTTGTTTTATTGGTTTAAAAATTGTTGGAAGCTATCATTTTGAGTTGGGATTGTGTTCTTGAGTGTTTTTAACTCATTAAAATGTTGGGAAAATGTCATTTTCCCATAATTTAGAAATTCCAAGTTTAAGCCACGAAAAAGTCAGTTTTGGCGGAAACGAGATTTTTAGACTAGAAACTAGACATAGGCTTACTAAAACATTTTGGTAGTGATGTTTTAGTTAAATCATATTTTTTTGGTGCCTTAAACAATATGGTTGGAGGTTCGCACTAAGTAGGGCCATACTTAGTGAAGAATATGCCATTAAGTGAATAGTTATAGTTGTGCACAACATAATATCACTTAGTGGGGCAGGTTCATTCCATTTGATCAATGGGAAAGAATATACAAGTATGTTCGCTTGTGTGTCTTGCAAACACATAAGAAGAATACCTCAAAAGGTTGAAACGTGGAAACACGTGTTTGATGCTTTTGAGCGAGAAACTCACTTTTGTTTATGAACAATAGTTGAATTAAGGCATTGTGTAAAATTGAACTCTTTAAAAATGAGAAAACTTGTCGGAAGTTGTGAAGAGATTACAGTTACTGAGTTAAGTGGTATTTATCTCGAAAGATTTAAATTGTGAAAAATAGTGTTTAAATCCTTTTCGAGTGAAATCCCTCTTTATTTGCGGATAAAGAGGAGATTTGAGGTGTTGATTTAAGTATCAGTTTGAAAAGTTTGAGTGAATTGTTGGAAGTCGGTGAGGTCGATATTGGACTTAATGAATTTTAGAATCTTCTCATGGCATAAATTTTCATGTAACTTTTTCTACTCATTGGGCGTATCCTCATGATGCTACACTTTTTTTTCAGGTAAAAAGAAGATGAAAGCTGGGCACTGATGGATTTCGTGATCGGTGGATGGTTGGAGTGGATTTACACCGACGGTGACATTTATTTCCTTCTAGTAGTGTCTAGTTGGGTTCACTCCCATTTTATTTGAGTTTATTGTGTTTTTGAAATACGTTTGGATTTTACATGTTTTTATTGAGTTTCATCACTGTTGGTTTATACTTTTGAACGATGAACTGAATTTAGTATTTTTAAATAAGTTCGATCGAACTGAGAATAGTTTTGGCTTATAAAATTGAAATAAATAAGATTTCTTTGAATTTAATGCTTCCACTATTTATTATTATATTTCCATGTTTTGGGAATTTTGGGGATGTTACAATTTAGAATGATTATTTAGCATAAATTGACATTTAATATTTAAATGGAGGAATAATGGTAGTTTAGATATTTACTAATAGTGGGAG
The DNA here is from genome assembly GCA_028015215.1 of Gynostemma pentaphyllum. Lineage (NCBI taxonomy): Eukaryota > Viridiplantae > Streptophyta > Magnoliopsida > Cucurbitales > Cucurbitaceae > Gynostemma > Gynostemma pentaphyllum. The sequence continues at coordinate 66,271,548 of CM051355.1, read as the reverse complement.
GTTTTAGTGTCCAAAAAAGTTTCTCCCATTAACACACTTTTTAAGTAGTATATATATATATATATATATATATATATATATATATATATATATATATATATATTTAAAGAAGATTTTTGTTGGAGTAAAATAGGGATGAAGCTGACAAAAGCACAATTGAGATGGTGAGGGAGTCTGAGTTTGAAAAGGAGTTTTGAAATAGAAGAAATGTTTCATGAAATTTATAAAGATATAGAATTATCATCGGGTGGAAGACATTTGTAGCCTTTATGTTGATGGCTATAGTACTAAAATGTGCAACAAAAAGATTTGTAATCAAGTTTTTATGTATTAAAAGATCTAAAGTGAGGATAAGATTGTTAGAATAATTGAGCTTAATTATTAATCATTGGCTAATGATTGGATTAGACTTTTCGGTTAGAATGAGGTTTTAAGCTTCAAGTTTGTTAGTTGTCACATGAGTTGGTAAGAGGTCAAAGATGTTGTATAAATAGAGAGAGCTTTGTAATTAGTTAGAAGCTAATTTCCTTTCTTGTAAACTATGCATCTATTATCAATCATAAACTCTCTAAAATTATAAAGTCTTTATTGTTCATTCTTCACAAACCTTGCTGCATTTTTCTTGTTCATTCATGGTGTTTAAATGAAAGTAATTTCATAACTGGTATCAGAGCCCATCAATACGAATCCTAAAGAATAAGAAGAGAAAGCTGAGGTTCATCAACCAATGTTAGGAATAAAGTTTGATGTTGAGAAATTCGATGGGATAGGGGATTTTAGAATATGGAAAAAGAAGATCAAGGATTTGCTAACACAGCAAAAGGTTGCAAAATGTATTCAAGATCCGGAGCCCTCTCTAAGACGATGAAATCAAAAGAAAAGGACAATATTGGAGATACAACATTTAGTATTCTAATCTTGAATCTAAGTGAATGTGTATTGCGAATGGTTGATGAAGAAACATGACATTTGGCCTATGGAATATGCTTGAATCGATTTCTGCATTGAAAGACCTACCAAATCTAATATTGATGAAGGAAAGAATGTCCACTTTCAGAATGGATGCCTCGAAATCATTATCAAAAAACTATGATGACTTCAAGAAGATCACAAGGGAATATTACAACACTGGAGAGAAGCTAGGAGAACAAACTGAAGCCATAATTCTCTTCTAGAGGCTTATAGATAAGTTAAAGAAGGGATAAAGTATAGTGGCAGAGACTCAATCACTGTCAATGTTGTTCTTGCTGTAGCAAAGATAAAAGAGATGGAGATTCCATCATCAAAGAAGGAAAATTCAGTTGCATAATGGTTGTTTGTAAAATACAAAAACAAGAACAACAACGGCATAATTTCTAAGACTGAAAGGAGTAAGAACAAATCAAAGTGGAAATGCTTCATTTGCCACAAGGAGGGGCCCTGAAAGAAAGAGAAAAGACAAGAGCAAGAGGAAGGAGGTTCAAAGAATAGATCAAGAATTAGAGGAAGATATGATAAACTTTTATGAGGCATTGACAGCAATAGATAGCTGTGGATTTTGACAGAAAAAGAGAAAACGAAAAAGCAGAAAGTAAAGAAAGGAAGATAAAGGAATGTGTGATGTTGATATCATTTGCTATTAAAAAAGCCATATATAAAAGGAAAACAATCCACATGTCATCATGTAATAGGAGAAAAGAATAACTAACTTATTTAATAAGACAAAAGCTAGACATCCAGAAGGAATTCTAATGAAATAGAATCCAATGTGAGCTAAAATGACTAAAGAAAGACAAGAGTGATTACAAGAGAATTATGCATAATAAAGCTAATTATCTTGATCATTAATCAAAGCTTATTCTTCCTTAACTGCCCCCGCAAGCGAACCGGAGAGGATTGGATAGTGAGCTTGGTTCTTAAGCTGTAAAAACGATGAGAAGATAAAGGTTTGGTCTCAGATGGAACAAAATGGACTAGAAGCTGTCGATTGTGAATCTTTTCTCTAATAAAATGGAGATCAATCTCAACAAGTTTGCTTCTATTATGTATAATGGGATTGCTAGCAAGATATATGGCATTGAAATTGTAACAATAAATGATTGGTGGAGTGTGGTGAATCAATCCAATATCAGTAAGAAAAGACTGAAACCAAAGAATTCCCGCTGCTGATAAGCCTCTATATTCTGACTCAGCACTGGAATGACCGACTACTCTTTGTTTGGTTGAAGACCAAGATATTAAAGTATTTCCTAAGAATGTGCAGAAGCCACTAGTGTTTCTCCTATTATCAGGGCAGGAAGCCCAGTCTACATCTGTGTAGCAGGTGAGGGATAGATTTGGTGAGGATTGTATGAACAGACCATGGGTGTAAGTGTTCTTTAGATACCTCAGGATTCTCTTAACAGCAAGCCATTGAGTTGAAGTAGGAGCATGTAGGAATTGACAGACTTTATTTACAATAAAACTAATGTTAGGACGAGTGATTGTGTAATATTACAAAGCTTCTACAATGCTTATGTATTCAATGGGGTCTGGAAGTAATTCACCATCTTGGATAGATAAAGTTGTGTCTATTGCCATTTGGGAGAGACTAGGTTTGCAATTGGACATGGAAGCTCGATTAAGGAGGTCAAGGATGTATGTGATTTGAGATAAATGTAAAGACCTTTGGTGTTTGGATACTTGGATGCCTAGGAAGAAATTGAAAGGGCCAAGATCTTTTAAATTAAAAAGACTATTTAGAAAGGAGATAAATTTGGAAATGAGGGATAGAGTGTTTCTTGTAACCAAGATGTCATCAACATAAATTAAGAAAGCAATAAATTTACCATCCTTTTTATATATAAACATTGAACAATTTGACTATGAAGCCCCATGATATGAGACAACTGCTTAACTTCAAAAACCAGACCCTTGGGTGTGCAAATAAACCAAAAAACCGCTAAACCGAACCGAACCGAATCGAACTTGCAGGTTTGGTCAGGTTTTTTCTTTTAATATTGGTTGTTCGGTTTATGATTTTCAAAAACCGACACTTTCGGTTTGGTTCATGGTTTGCATAATAAAAAACCGCAGAAAACCGAACCGAACCGCTTCCTTTATAAAAATTGGGAAAAACTAATAATTTTCTATATTATCTTCACCCCTTGAAAAAAATGCCCTAAATCTGTCTCCATCTTCTCCTTTTATCATCATTTATTCTTCAACTCTATTTCTCACTTGTACAGAGTTTCATTTTCCTCCCTTTTATCCACAATGGCCATTTCATTTGTTCATATTTATGTGTTTTTGTGGTTCTTGATTCAAATTAGATATAGGCTTCTATGGTGGTTTTCTATTCAGATCCATGCTTTTCGAAGGTTTTTTTTTCTTTTATTTAAAAAAAATACATATATACTCGATATGGTGGTTATTTGTTAGATCTATTACTCTATATGGTGGTTTTTTTACTTTTATCTCTAGCAAATGAGACTTTTCCCTCCAGTCCCTTCTTAGATCCGTCAATGGTGGAAGTTTTTTCCCGTTTGCTAGCTTATTGTTGTATGAACCGAAACCGAACAGCGAAAAACCGAAACCGATCGGTTTAGGAAGAAAGATAGAACCGAACGGTTCCTCTATTGTGTGAACCGATATGTACAGTTCGGTTGTCGGTTTACTCCAAAACCGAACCAAACCGAACCGTGCACACCCCTAATCTTGGATAGATAAAGTTGTGTCTATTGCCATTTGGGAGAGACTGGGTTTGCAATTGGACATGGAAGCTCGATTAAGGAGGTCAAGGATGTATGTGATTTGAGATAAATGTAAAGACCTTTGGTGTTTGGATACTTGGATGCCTAGGAAGAAATTGAAAGGGCCAAGATCTTTTAACTTAAAAAGACTATTTAGAAAGGAGATAAATTTGGAAATGAGGGATAAAGTGTTTCTTGTAACCAAGATGTCATCAACATAAATTAAGAAAGCAATAAATTTACCATCCTTTTTATATATAAACATTGAACAATTTGACTATGAAGCCCCATGAAGCCAGGAGGTTGGTTCATATAAACATCTTCATGGAGATCACCATTGAGAAAGGCATTCTGCACATCAAGCTGTCTGATATCCCATTGATGATGAACAACAATGCTAAGAACAATTCGTATTATTGCTGGCTTTACCACAGGACTAAATGTCTCGAAATAACCTATACCATAAGACTGATTGAATCCCTGAAAAACAAGCCTTACCTTGTATCTCTCAACATGACCATATGGTTGTAACTTGGTTCTATAAACCCATTTACAGCCTCTAATTTTGCATTGAGAAGGACCAGGAACTAAATTCCATGTTTTGTTGCTGATTAAGGATTGATATTCAAGATGCATTGCCTTTTTCCATTCAGGTATCTTGATAGAAATTTTGAAACTAGTTGGTTCAGAAGAGGTGTCTGTAGTTCAGATGGTGCTGTAGATAACAACATATTTGGTTTAAAAATACCTGATTTGGACCTTGTGATCATAGGATGAGGAGCTAGGATAGTAGATGAGTTAGTGGAGATTGGTTCTGCAGGAGGATCAATGATTGAAAAAGGTAAATCTATTGTGAATTCATGTGACAAGGGTGTGTTGTGGGAATCTTTAATAGTAGGAGAAGTAGAGGAGTTGGACTGTGAAGGTAAAGGGGTATTGAGAATGGAAGAATGAGTAGATGTAGAAGTCATAAAATGTGGGTTGGATGGTGGTGGATTAGGTATATCAAAAGACTGTATGTGATTGTGAGAAGGGGATTGGTTTTGTGATGAAATAAGGGGATGTGAGGGAACAAAAGAGTGAGGAATGAAGGAAATATCATAGTGAAATTGTTGAACTTTGGTTGAAGGGACAGGTTGTGTAAAAGAGGGGAATGATTGTTCATTGAAGATGACATGTCTAGAGAGATAGATACTCCCTGATGAAGAATCTAGGCAAAGGTAGCCTCTATGGTTTAAGCTGTAGACTAGAAATAAACATTCATTTGATCTATATTGCAGCTTAGAACTATTGTAAGGTCTAAGAAAGAGAAAACATGCACAACCAAAGGCTTTAAGAAGATTATAATCAGGCTTGGATTTTTATAAAAGCTCATAAGGAGTTTTGTTGGCAAAAGTGGGAGATGGCAGCCTGTTTATTAGGTGAACTGAAGTTTGAAAGGCAAAGGTCCAAAAAGACTTTGGGAGATTTAAATGACCAAGAAGAGAGAGACCCATTTCTACAACATGTCTATTCTTTCTCTATACTTTTCCATTTTACTGTGGTGTGTGAGCACATAAAATTATATGGTGAATACCACTATGAGCTAGCAATTTGGATACAGTTCTATACTCCCCTCCCCAATCAGTTTGTAGAGACTTAATCTTGTAGTCAAATTGGGTTTCTACTAGTTTTTGAAAATGTGTAAAGTAAGAGTATGTTTCATCCTTTGATTTCAGCAAGTATATCCATGTAAAACTAGTGAAGTCATCAATAAAGAGAAGAAAATACTTTGCTCCAATTACTGAATTAACAGGGGATGGTCCCCAAATGTCAGAGTGAATAAGTTCAAAAGGAGGTTGATAGACTTTATTTGATCTATGAAAAACTAAACGATGGCTCTTGGCCATTTGACAAACATTGCAGAAATTGAAACTATAAAAGGATGGACAAGGATGATTAGAGCTGGTGAGGACTTGTTGCACTAATGTGGAAAAGGTATGCCCAAGCCTATAGTGCCAAAGAGTATATGGTGACATGATAGCAACAAAAGATGCAGCAGAAGTGACAGAGGTAGGTGATTGTTGCATCTGTGAGGGAGAATGATGCCTGTAAAGACCATGATTAAGATGTCCCTGAAGAAGAACCTGCTTAATCTCTATATCCTTCACAAGAAAAAAGGTTGGGTGAAATTCAAAGAAGGATTTATTGTCATGACAGAGTCGAGCAACACTAATTAGTTTGTTTCAAATGGTTGGAATATGCAAAACATAATTCATCTTAAGAGGAGAGTAAGAAGAAGTCAGCAAAGTGTTACAAATATATTTAATAGAAAGCTTCTTACCATTTCCCATCATAACCTGCTCATGACCAAGATAAGGAGAAGCACTGCTGAGAAAGGGCAGAGATGATGTGTAGCCATAAAGTTAAAAAACCATTCCTGATCAGGGTGTATTGGTGGTGATGGAGCTAAATAATGTAAAGTAGTGTGGGAGGGTGAGGTGTGTGTATGAGGAACATGAGGGGTATAAGTGGATGAAAATGGCACTGTTGGAGTAATAGGTTGGGTATTAATTAGTGGTTCAACAGGAGAAAAGGGAAGAGAAACAAGGTTGGTCTGGGGTCTTGGTGGAAGAATAGAGGGATATCTATCTTTGTTTTCTCGATTGTAACATACAAGAGCAATAACCCACCTTGCTGCATATTTAGCATTGTGATCTATTGAAGGAACGTGGAGCCATTTGAGATTGAAATTGGAAATGGAATTTGGCATAGTGGACTGAGTGTGGGGAAGCATAAGGATTTGGAGGTTTATGATTTTGAAAGGTGAAGGATTAGAGTTAGGGGGCTTGTTGGTGGGATTTCTCTGAGGTGTTTGAAAGGAAGAAGAAGATGCAGGCCAGGATGAGGTAGGAGAACAACATTAGCTTGAATTAGATTTAGCTGCTCCATAGATGATTGTCTCTCTAATCACACTTCATAGCTCAAAAGAAAATTTCTAATGTCCTCAAGGGAAGGTCTGTCACTTCTATTTTGAATTGAGGTGACAAATGTATTAAACTCAGAACCAAGACCATAAAAAATGTATGCAACATGGTCCCTATATGACAAAGGTTCACCTATGGCAGCTAGTTTATCAGAGATTTGTTTAATTTGTGAAAGATATTGAGAGATTCTTACTCCATCCTTCTTGGACTTTTGAAGTTGAGATCGCAAGCTCATGATGCTTGCAGTAGACAATGATTCATAGACTCGTCTAAGAGATTCCAATACTTCAAATGCTGTGGAACAATTGACAATCTCGCTCATTTTATCTTCAGACAAGGAAGAGTATATCAATCCCATCACGAGACGATTGTGTTTTTGTCAGAAATGATGTTCTAAGTTCACCTGAATTTGATTTGGATCTTGAAACTTAGGAGGCATAGGGATTGTTCCATCAATGAACCCTTCTATGCCATTTGAGATAATAACATTTAGAAGCTGATTCTTCCATAATAAGTAATTGGTATCATTGAGTTTGATTGTAAGAGAGGAAGTACCCAAGTTTGTTGGTTGTTGCTGGATAATGTTAGGTTGAAGAAGATGGGGTTGCTGCTGTAGAAAATAAGTTACAAAAGTGGGTGGATAGTTTGCGTAATGAGCTCCAGGAACTAAACTAGAGTTTGGTTGAAAGAAATATTGTTGTTGGTTAGGTCCAGGGAAGAAAGGATGTTACTGACGATTGATAATTGGAGTAAAGGTTTGAGGTAAAGGATGATTTTGATTTGGGCGAAGATTAGGATGAGTTTGAGGAGTATCATCTTGTTGGTTTTGTTCAGAAGTAGCAATGCCTTTTTGTTTGGAGTTTTCTGCATCTAATGAGGAATCACCAGAAGGTATAGCCATTGTAGCCATTGACAGCTTTTCAGTGCTATGATTCCATGTGGATTTTGACAGAAAAAGAGAAAACGAAAAAGTAGAAAAGTAAAGAAAGGAAGAGAAAGGAATGTGTGATGTTGATTGATATCATTTGCTATTATAAAGGCTATATATAAAAAGAAAACAATCCACCTGTCATCATGGAATTTGAGAAAAGAATAACTAACGAAATAGAATCCAATGTGAGCTAAAATGACAAAAGAAAGACAAGAGTGATTACAAGAGAATTATGCATAATAAAGCTAATTATCTTGATCATTAATCAAAGCTTGTTCTTCCTTAACACAAAGAAGAAAATCAAGAATCTTGCTCCTCAAGACTAGATCCTAGACTCTGGATGCGCATACCATATAATCCCCTCTAAATCCTGGTTCAAGACTTGTAAAGACTAGAATGGAGGCCTGGTGTACATGAGAAACAATAACATCTGCTGGAGGGAATAGGGACAGTAGAACTAAAGCTCAGTGATGGTTCTATCAGATCACTTAGCAATGTGATGTATATAAAAATTGATTGTATATACTTGTGGTCTTATTTATTTGCATGAACAAAGTAATCAATTATAAAATTAAGGAAAATACATATAACATTTATGGAGTTCCAAGAGACTTACACAGTATGCTACTACAAGAAGTCTAAAGTTCCAACCCAATTTCCATTGGTTAGGGTTTCTCTCCAATGCAATGGCAATAATGAATGATTGAAATGAGCTTACAAGACATTGAAGACTTGTGAATAAAAGTGCTGAAGGATAATTTTTTAATACCAAAGCCTGAAACTCAACAAAGGAAAAAGTTATACAAAAACAATAGTAAATTAATCAAACAAAAAAAAAATTAAAAAAAAGGAATAATGTGTCATACATCTTGAACATATCAAACTGCATATTTAGAAGAGAGAAATTTTGTATGGAAGCACATTACATTTTGAGAAATTTTCTCCATTAAAAAGTATTTTCATCAAACTTAACATTTCTACTAATCGTAAATTCGTTCAAATATCCTTCACGAATTCGCCGTACTAGAAATCGTGATGTAATTCGAATAGTTTTGTTTCATTGCGTCACCGTTGATCTGCTGCATCAGTTTGTTGATCTACCGTATTAGGTCATTTAAAAAAGTTTCATTTTCATCAGATTTCAGGTCCATTCGTATCAGTTTGTTGATCCGTCGTGCCTCTGTTTAAACGGTTCTACTCCGCCGTTCATCTCATTCAATTTTGAAGGGCCAACTTTGAAGGGCCAATTTTGAAGAGCCAATAAATTTGTCATTTGTGCCATAATTTTTTAATCTTTCCAAGTCTGCCCCATTTTTCTTAAATTCTCCCCAAGCCTCTAATCGAGCTTCCCGCGTCTTTTTTCTATTGCCCAAGCTTTATTTACTTTCTCATTTAGATTTTTCCATTCATTTTTAATGGAGAAAGATGAAATTTTCTTTCATATTTGTACACTTCTTTATGACAGTAATTACACCACTTGGGGCAACCAAATGAAGAGTTTTTTTTTTATTGGCGACAAGATTTGGCGTGCTACTACTGGTGATATTTCTAAACCTATTAAGCCCTCTAATGAAGAAGATGCCTAATTTGCTGATCACTTTGAGGATTGGGATAATAATAACTATGTGATTATTACTATGTTAGGTAACACTTCTATCCCTCTAATTCATGTTCAATTTGATAATTTTAACACTGCTAAGGACCTTTGGGATTTATTGTCTAAGTTCCTCAAAACTACAAGTCTTGCTCACTATTATCAGTTGCAAAATACTCATGTTAGTCTCAAATATGATGTTGGCCAATCTATGAATGAATTTCTTACTACTCTTAAGCCTATCTAGACTCAGCTCATCCAGGCTAGTATTAGTTTTGATCATCTCTGTCTCATTTAAGTCCTTATGGCTCTTCGTCTTGAATATGTGTATGTTCGTGCTACCTTGTTACATCTTAGTCCTTTGCCGTACTCAGATGTCGCTGTTTAGGAAAATTTATTTGAGGAAACACAACTTGGCTTAGTTTCATTTATGCCATGTGATGTTTTTCTAGCCACCTCTCATCCCAACTCTACATTTAGCTCTCTCCTCTAAAAGAATTGTAAGCATACCGGTCATAAGTTTTCTCATTACCTTACATAAGTTTGGTCATATTTTAGAAATATTTTCTACTCATCCACCTCCTTTCACCGAGACAATCCATAAGAACCAAAAACTTTTCTAAAATCAATTCCTTATCTTGGTGTTGTTGCCGCTACCTCTTCTGATTATTTTACTCCTCCCACCTTTTAGCTTAGTGATCTCTAGGATCTCTTCAAGCAGGTGATCTCCCCTAAACTTTTTTTTTTCACTATTTGTGACTTTAGGTAATTATTGGCTTCTTTATTTTACTTGTTGTAATAATATAATGTTTGATAATTCTCTTATTTCTTCTTCCACTAGGTCCAATTCTATTTCCCCCATTCAAGTTGTTGATGGGAACTTTATGTCTATTGGCATTGTTGCTTCTACCTTGAACTATCCTAACATTTATTACGTCCTTGATTCGACTTTCAATTTAGCCTTTGTTGGTTATTTGTGGGATCTTGGCCCAACTATTCTTTTTTCTTCTATTGGTTGCGAGGTTCAAGATCTACAGATGGGACATATGATTGGTAAGGGATGTAAAGTGTGAAGATTGTTTGAGCTCACTTCACTCTAGTTTTGTGTTTTTTCTTTAATTTTTGCTTTTGTCACCGATTCTCCCATAAATTAGTGGCACATTTGTCTTGGTCAAGCTTCTACTAAAAAAAATCCACATTTCAATCTAACTTGGCAACTTAAGTAATTTTTCAAAAATTTGTTTTCATATTTAAACTGTAAGCTTGCAAGATAACCTGCTTTATCATTTACTACTTTATTTTCTTCATATGACACTCCTTTTAGTTTTGTTCATTCTAATATTTGGAGACCTACTCTGACTTCTAGTGTGAATGGTTATCAATAATTTGTTTTATTTATTAATGGATATTCTAGTTCACTTGGATATATTGTCTCAAGCATCGTTTTGCGTTGTCTCAAATTTATATTGTTTTGCTAATATGGTCAAAACCTAGTTTTTCCATTCCATTAAGATCTTTTGCATAAACAATGTTATGGAGCATAAAAACTCTGTTTTTTCCCAATTTCTTAACCAACAAAGGGAACCATTGTCCAAAGATATTGTAGTCACACCTATCAACAAAATGGTCGAGCGAAACGAAAATATCAGCACATCTTGGATTCTGTTCGTACCTAACTTCTTTCTACTTTTTGTCCTTAGAAGTTTTGGGGTGAAGCTGCCATCAACTATGTTTATATCATCAAATGTATCACATCTTATGTCCTTAATAACATCTTTTGGTTTGAAACCTTATACATTACTTCTGCCGATTATTCTCATTTAAAGTTTTTTGTTGTGCTTTTTTTGTTCTTCTTCACTCTCATGAACATACCAAACTTCAACCTCGTGCTCGCTTATATTGTTTTCTTATCTATTGCTCTAAGCATAAAGGTTTCTATTATTGGGATACTCTATTCTAAAGGTTATAAATCTCTCGTCATGTTTTCTTTTGGGAGCAAATTATATTCTCCAGTCTCTTATCATTCCATACTTCTCTGTAGTCCACAACCATTCTTTACCGATCTCTCTAGTGCTCTATTCCCACCATTTGATCCTTCCTATGACACTGTGCTTGATCGATCTACTCATCTTCTTGCTCTCCCAGCTCTAACATCTTTCCCTACCACTGAACCAGAATCTACAACTTATGTTCGTCGCTCCACTCGGGTATGAGGAACTCCGCATCATCTCCAACATAATCATTATTTTTCCACTATAGTCTATTTAGTTGAACATTCTTCTAATCATCAAGCTATTACGAATCCTTTATTTTCAGCAAGAAATGACTTAGGAAGTTCATGCTTTAGAAAAGACTCATACTTAGGATTTTGTTGATCTTCCCACTGATAAATGACATTGGTTGTAAGTGGATTTACAAGATAAAATATTGATCTGATGAATCTATTAAATGTTATAAGGCTCATCTTGTTGCCAAAAGGATATTCTTAGGAGTACGATGGAGACATTTTCTCTAGTTGCTCGAATGACATGTGTTGTAGTCTATTAGTCGGCACAGCTACCAAACACTATTCTCTAGATGGATGTTAAAAATACCTTTCTCAATAGTGCTTTATCTGAAGATGTTTCTGTGAAACCACCTCCTAACACTTCTTCTGCAAAAAGTGTACCTTTCTTCAACGTACCTTGTATGGTCTCAAATAATCACCATGGGCCTGGTTTTACACATTCAGGCCTTAGAATACTACGCTATTTACTCGTCAGACTAATCATGATATTGTTGTTCTTCTTCTTCGTTATATTGATGATATTATTATTACAGGTGATGAACCTTAGGCTATTTATGATTTACAAACTTTTCTTGGAAAACACTTTGAGGTGAAAGATTTAGGCCTACTCAGCTACTTTCTAGGCCTTGAAGTCTTCTCTCACTTGAATGGATATTACTTAGCTCAGGATAAATATTCATTTGATCTTATTTCCCAATTTGGTATCGCTGATTAATTATGATATTGCATCTACTCCCTTGAATCCTAATGTTTGTTTGACTTTATTTATCCTACTTTGTATCGGAAGCTTGTTGGTATTGTTTATATTATCATGACTAGCTCTAATATTGCCTACACAGTTCATATTACCAGTCAGTTCATGGCTGCTCCTCGAACTATACATTTCACTACAGTGCTCCATATTCTACGCTATGTCAAGGGCACTTTTCTCCATGGAATTCAATTTCTTCGCAGTCTTCTATGGTTCTATCTGGGCATTCTAATGCAATTGGGCTGATGATCACACATCTTCTTCCACTAAAGGTTACTGCATCTACTTAGGTGATTTTCTCATTTCCTGGTGAAGTAAGAAACAAACTGTTACCTCTAGTTCCAACATTGAGAGTCAGAATACCATGCTCTTGCTGATGCTACCTCTGAGTTACTAGGACTTTACTAGTTACTCGAAGATATTAGTATTCCTCAATAATCTATTACTATCCTTCATTGTGACAATCAAAAGGCCATTCCTATTTCTTATAATGATGTTTTTCATGAACGCACCTAACACATTGAGAATAATTATCATTTTGTCCTTCAACATCTTGAAGGCAACACTTTTCTTCCACACAACCTATTTTAACAATAGATCATCAAGCATATATGATGTGGGGCGAGGCCGAGTCCAAACCCTCAACAAGCAAATCCATGCTTGAATGGGAAATCCATCCCAAAGAACAACAAGGGTTGAAACCCAAAGAAGAGAAAACTCTCTCTATTTGATATTTGATTCAAATTGGATATAAGATAAGATATGAGATCTCTACAAAATGAACCCAAAATGGCTATATATAGCCTTACAAAAGAAACCCTAAATTTAACTAAAATAACTATAAACTAATACTAATTAATTATACTAATTAATTACATTAAAGTAAACTAATTCTCTAATAATAAATCATAAATAAACCTAAACTATTTAACCTATTATGATTCACATCAATATATCTTCACATAGCACTCATTCCTCATCGTTTTACTCAGTTTCTTGGCAAACTCAAGTTGGTCTCCACTATACCATCTTGAATTTGAGATGGTGTGTTAACGTATGTATAATCACGCATTAAATTAGGAATAGCTGTCAATTATGATGTAAATCAGGATTAGCATAATTCTAGTTCTTTCCTTGTTTATCTCTTATTATATAATTGTAGGTAAATTCTTCAATTGAAATACACACAATTCATAATACAATTTGATATTCTTCTAGAGTCTTGATTTTCATTCAAGTTAGTTCTTTGTACTTGAATTAACCCTTCAACAATACTCCATACCTTCAATGCTCTTAGAAAAACTCTCATATTGTGGCTCCAATAATCATAATCTTCTCCATTGAAGTGCAGGATAAGAGAAACTAGAAGGTGTGAATTTGCATGCTTTGATACAAATTTTTTGTAAGTATAGTGGGCAGACAAGATAAACACTCAAGAATAAGAAGAAGAACAGTCACACTTATTCATATAAAATAAGAACAAATAATTGAGAAAGCTTAAAATATCCCTAATGAATTGGTTTCTAAAGTAACAACTTTAGATACATAAATAGATTTAGAAATTAAAGAGATATAAATGGATATACCTGAAGTACAAGTGATACACCCCATAAGGTATTGGAAGCTAGCAATAACAAGCAACCCTTTATCCAGGTCTTGCTTGATAATTCATCAACTTTATGATTATAGGCATCAATGAGATGATGATTGTTAAAGAATGTGAATTGAGGGCCTTTATAGATTGCTAGAATCACAACACCACCAATACACACAATTATTCCAGCAAGCTTTGCTATTCCTGTAGTTGACTTTAACCTTAGCACCTCCATTCTGTGATATAAATATTTAAAAAAAAAATCAATTTATACTATGAATGTTTCATTTTAACTAAAATATTTTAATTTTAATAATTGATTCAATTAATACTCTCTAGTGAAACAAAACTATGAGATTTTTTAAAAATCAATTAGTAAAATCAACAAAAGATCAGGATAAAACCAATTATCTATAACCTAATCATTAAAAAAAAAGCCTAGTCTTGATCACAAAATGCACTCAATCTGAGTGACAACAAATCAAACAATAATAATAATAAAAAAAAACAAGTTCAAACCTTACACTAAAAAAAAACTTAGAGTTAGCTATAAATTAATAAATTATTTTCATTAATTGTTTACTCTTATAGTATTGAACAATCAATATTATTTGTTGAAATATTTTATTTTCTATTAAACATTTATTTTGGCATTTTATTTTGACAAAAAACCTTATTACTTCCTTAATTTGTGCATCCATATTTTAATTAAAGAAAATTTTCTTTTGGCTATATCATTGATTAGTTGGCTTTGACTATTTTATTGTAGTTGACCTTAAATTATTTTGTTTATGGGAAGTTTGAGAAAATTGTGGATCTTAATTGATTATTTTAAATCATTATATGGTAGTTTTATAAAAGCAATTTTCATTTGATATTTTTCATTATAGATAACAGCTACTGCATCTTGAAAGTTTTTGTTTGGCCTAATATCACTGCACTAACTATTATAACACTCGTGATTGGCAGATTTTGAATTGGTAGATTTTTTATTTATTTTTGGAGTCTTCTTCCTCTGCCTACAAATTGAAGTCTTTTCCATTAACTTGACCAACCAAGTTTTGATTATTCTCTCTCACTCTTTTATTTAGCCTCTTGAGTATATTGTAATATTTGTGTTTTATTTTGTGAGGGTTTATTATTTCAATAAACTTTATATATTATTGTTTGGCGAGTTAGTTTGATTTTTTTGGGAGGAATAAGTCATCTTACTCATACATCAAGGAAGGGAGTTCCTTGATCCAAATCGGAAGGGGAGCTTGTGGTATGATCGAAACAATAACGGGAGGTTCTTGATTCAAATTGCCATAAGAGAAGTTTGTGATCGAATCCACCAAATAAGGCGTCGCTGGAAGTAGAAAAAGAAGACAAAGAAAAAAAGAAGTTTTTTCATTTGTACCTTGTTACTTTAATTTATTGTACATATTGAGCTTATAATGGATTTAGTAGACTTTTCTTGATTAGGCCCCATGAGTTTTTACTAGTTGGAGGTTTCTCACATTAGTCACTTCATTGAGACAAATCATTCTTGCATAATATTATTAAATTGTCTTATTAAACGAAATAAATTGATTCAATCACTAGAACTATGTCTAGCATTATTACTGTTTTTTATGTTTGTAATTAAGATGTTTTAAATAAAAATTCAATAAAATTTTAAGTTTGATTAGTTTTTATGATTTTTTTTGTCAGTTTTAAAATTTTCAATTATTTTTTAATTTTACAATCTAAAAAATTCAATTTTTCAAAATAAAAATTTTTATTCCAAAATTTACATAATTTTTTATTTTTTAAAATTTTGATTAAAAAAAAATAGGGGGGACAAGCATAGTTTTGGACTCCACTAAGTACGGAAAACTCTTACATTCATAATTTCTTTTTTGATTAAACCCAGGTGGAAAATCGAATGTGTGTCCACCCTAGATAATGTGAATATATTGATTTGAACAATAAAATTATAGAAAAGGCAAGCTTTATACACGTTCATTTCCACAATAACAACATATTTTAACTCATATATACTTTTTCAAATAAAAGTGGCTTTCTGTCTATACTTTGCTTTTGTGGTTTATGTGTCAACTTCTAATAAAATTGCAAAATTAATACAAATAGTAATTTAATATCGTTTTGACGTCTCTATTATTATTTCTTCTTCATTTATTCGTGTGTTTAATAGCATTAGATTTCCCAATAGTTTATTATGGGTATTAATCTTAGGTTCAAAATTTTAGTGTTATTTTCTCATTATTCCATATAAATAATCGAAATGTCTAAATTTTGAATTAATATATCCAAGTCGGTATTTAGAAGAAATTCAATGTTGAAATTTGTGCAATGTTATTTTCTTCAATATATTTGAGTCTTATATATCCAAAACAATACGTGAGCCAGAATGTTGAACATATATTGAAAACATTAAAGAAAAATGGAAGTGGGTATTTTTTTTTTTTTTTGCTGTTTGGGTGAATTAAAAAAAAAACAAATTGTTTTTAAAAGCTTTTGCATAGACTGTTCTTTAAATTGTTTTTCTATTGTTTTTTTCTTTTAAAGAAAGATAAATTTTATTTTGTGTTTTCCTTTGCTTATTTTACCTATTAATTTTAAAATATCAAATATTTAAATTAAGTAATACATAAAAATATAATTAGTGGTTGTATAAGAGTAATTCATATAAGAATTTTTTTAAAAAATAAACCTCATAAATGTTGTGTACCTTAAAAGAAGGGCGAAAGAGAAGGTAATGATTGGGATAGAATTTGTTGATGCTGCAATTAAACTCGCTGATGTGTAAATAAGAGCAAGACCATGAAGATCCAAACATAAGGTTATTCTGCAAAGTAAAAAACCTTAATATTAATTTTAAAAAATCATAATTTGGATAACTATTTTCTAAAAAGGAAAATTATGTTCTTTAATATTTGATATTCAGTATCTTTTTCTATTTTTATTACAGATGATAACTGCTTTTCAAATTTATGAAGACTAATTCCTAAAAATATCACCATTTTTTCTCTCCAGAATTTGACTCAATTGACATATTTTAGATACATAATTCTATTTATGTCATTACTTTTTGTTTATTCCTCAAAAAGTTGATTTTCTAAAAATTATTAACATCATGAATTATTAATTTAGGAAAAAATTTCAAAATTAAATTAACGATTTAATTTATAATAAAAGTAAAGTTTTAATTCTTAAACAACAAGACAATAATTTTTCTTTTGTCTTACAATAATCTATTAATTTGATGTTAATAAGTTATAAAACCTATTGTTTCAATATAAACAAAATGATTATCAAACGGATCTTAAAAAGATAGTTAGATAGCACACGAACATGGGCGAGTCCAGTTTTAAGACTTGATAATTTTAACATTTTGCAGATATCCTAATGAAAGAAAAGATTAAAAGAAAAGAAGAGAAAAAAAAAAACCATACCCAAGTAAAGAAAGCATAAAAATCTTGCAGAAGATCATAAAAGACAATGGTGGAGCAGTTTTCCTGAGAGAAAAAGAAAAGGGAAAACAATTAATTAATTAATATGGTTTTATTTAAAAACAAGTATAAAGATCGATTAAAAGAAGAGAAAGCAAGAAATATTGAAGAAAAGAAAGAGAGAATTTGGTTAATAATAATTAATTACCATTCAAAATACAAAGCTATAGGGAGTAATAAGATTGTAGCTATGGCTTGCCTATAGAAAACAAACACAAAATTATTCATTCCACCATCAAAGGCAACTTTTGAGAGCATGAACATGCTTGCATATATTGCCTGTCTAAGAATCACAGCCAAGTAAACCTTCTTTTCCATGGAAAATATAAACAGAAAGATTGAAATCTCTCTTCCAATATTGTATTGTTTTTTCCAAAACTCTAAGACAAGCCTGTTTGATGATGATAAAAAAATTAAGATCATTTATAATAGCCATTTGGGTCCCACCAAGTGGTAGTATATAATTTTTTTTTTTGTCTCCATTTACTTTTAAAATTATTGACACAAAACGGTTGATTATAGTGTAAATTGACGGTTTTATTTTGATAATAAGAAAAATCTATCTATCTATAATACCTCTAAAAGGGGCTTAAGGGGAGAAACTTTTGATTTCCCCTTTTGCCCCTATTTAATATGTAATATACAATTTTATAATAATTTATTTAATTATTAAATAAGTAAAAATTATAAATTAATTAATTAAATTGAAAAAAAGATACTTTTTATGTAACCAAAAAAAAATGTACGTATGGAAATTTTTGATTTCTTGGGAATGATGTTCATTCATCAACTTAATGAATTTTTTTAATATATTTAATTTTTTATTATTTTTTTTATATATTATGAAGATTCATATAAATTTATTTGAAGTTAATTGGGTGCATGTATGTGATTTTTTCTTTCAATCAACAACTAATTTATTATTTTATCATATATTTTGAAGTTTTAGCTTTGCAACGATTTTATTATTTTTATATTTACATCTAAAAATGATTTAAGGAGAGAAACTTATGAATTCCTTTTTTTACCCCTCTTTAATTAATTATATATGTGTATATATGTTTGTTATTTCAAATTTACAATTTTTAAGATTTTATTTTATTTTTTCATTTATTATCTTTTTATTTATTTATTTAACCACATCTACAACGAAACTAAGTTTACAATTCATAATCGTTTTAAAGCAACGAAATTCATGCACCATTTAATAGAGAGTTAATTATTTTAGGATGTACTTAGTCCAATGAATGAGTCTTTTTGACTTTTAAAACCAATTTACAAAAACGATATGCACAAAATAAAGATAGATTTGCATTAGGTGGAAGATTAATGGAGTCATTAATCATCATAAATTAGTAAACACAAACTTCAAGACAGATGGAAAAAGAAGTTTTGAATTTTAAATATAAATTTGATGTTCGTCGAGACCCATGGAGTGCAGATTATCTATAATTTCAAATGACTCATAATCTCCTCCACAAACTATTAGCACACTGTAAGGGTGTATATCCACCTCAGTCAAGCTATGGCATCAGTCAAGTGCATGATCCTTCTTAAAAAGAATGAAAATAAAGGTGTGGTCGAGACACTTAGGGCTTGAGGAAATGGAAGGAGTGGTGGCATCCAAACTGAATATGGGAGGATCATACTTCTTAACCTAAATTGATAAAATAAAACAAAAAATTCACACACACGATAAATAAATATTATATATATATATATATATATATATATATATATATATATATGTTTTTGAGAATTTTAGAAAGATAAATTTTGTGTGTGGATTTTTTTATTTATTTTATCAATTTATGTTTTCACAATTTTAGCAAGATAATTTTTCTTTATTAATGTTCTTTAGAAGTTGGTATGAAATTCTTTAAAAATATTAATTTAATTTACAAATGCTTTTAGAAGTTGATTGAAGTAGGTTCGATCGCGGCAAAGATTCTTTCGTTCACGAGTAATGATAAGATTTTTATGTTTCAGCATATTAGAAGAAACTGTAATCTTTTTGTTCATCTTTTGACTAAGAAGGCTACGGATTCAGACATTTCTGGTTGTTGGCGAGATTCCTTTCCCAACTGGTTTGCCAATATCTCTTCTTAGTCTTTTTTTTTTTTTTTTTTGTAAAAGAAAATAATTAATAAACTATACACCTTTAAACTTCAATTTAACCGATGATAATTTGGTATAAAAAAAAATACAAAAATTTAGAATTGTTACTAAATTTTAAGACTAATTATTCTATTTTATTATAAAATTTTGTTTTAATATTTTCAATAGAAAATTCAAAATATGAACCATTTATTAAAAACACGATTTGAATCTCGTGCAACGCACGTATTATATTACTAGTAATAAAAAAAGGTGAGACGATTGAAAAATTTGAAGAATTTACGACTGAAGAAAACAATGGAAAATTATATTGAAAAGATTAATAACTAAAAGTTGATAAGGTGTAAAAATTAGGGATGTGTAAAAAACCGAAAATATAATTATATTATTTTTTTAATATTAAATTATCCAATTTCATTCCATATCTCAATCATTTTCTCTCATATCTCACTTATTCTCTCTCTCTCAAACGTCACCCATTTTCTCTCAAACCTCACTATTCTCCTCCATCTGCCTTAGATCATAGGCGTTTTCTCCTACAATAATTTCTTCATATCCGTTTTAATTTGTTTCTACTATGATTTTCATTTTTTTCAAATCAATTCTCCTTCGAACTTGTGATTCAATGATTTTGAAACTAAGATTTGTGTTTTGACAACCCAGATCTGAAGTTTTAATAACCCAGATATGAATTTAAAAACTCTAGATCTGGAGTTTTAATAACCCAGATCTGAGTTTAATATCCAGATCTGAACTTAAAAGCTCAAGATCTGAATTTTAAACAATTAGATCGCCAAGCTTTAAAAATTTAAGGTCTTTTATATAGCTATTTGGGTTCCACAAAGTGTTAGTAAAGTGTTTTTGTCTTCATTTACTTTCAAAATTATTGACACAAAACGGTCTATTATAGTGTAAATTGAAGGTTTGATTTTGAAAAGAAGAAAAATAATAAAAAAGGAGAGGATCGAAAATTTTGAGAATTTAATTCTAAAGAAACAATGAAAAATTATTTTTAAAAAAATAATAATTAAAAATGGATAAGGTGTAAGAATTACTTTTATGTGCATGGCTCAACTATATGGACATTGATTTATAAACCAGCAATGAAAACTTATGTAGAAGAGAGATATTTGATCACATATGAGAATTTTTCATTGATTTATTGTAATTAGTTTCAACACTTTATAGAGTGTTAGGTATAAGCTGTTGAGTTTAATTGATCCAAATCAAAGTTTAGTGATAATCTGGCAAATGACACCTTTTGGCCATATACGAATCCTTTTTAGCACATCAATTTTTTTTTAATACTTCTCTATCCGATTTCTAGTATAATATTTTTGTTTATACCTGATCCTTTATAACTTTTAATATTTTTATATTTTTTAATTAAAAAATGGTGAGAAGATTTGACAAAATGGCCTTTGATTGTCTCCTCCACGATTTTTGGGATTTGCCTTTTCCATTTGGTCTTCTTCCTCTTGATTTCCTTTTGTTCCCTTTTTTTCCCCTCTTCTCACATGTTTCATATTCTCCAGCTTCCTTCTTCTTCATCTTTTCTTCTTTTTCATTGATCTTGTTAAGATTTATTTCAATAAATATAAAATAATCTCTTGACCTCTTACATGATAGATTTGTCAAGATTAATTAATAGTAAACATACCGGTGTCCATTGAGTCTGGAACTTGTGAACACACAAACCTTCTACAATTACATTGGGCATTCGATCTTCCTTCAGTAAGACTACACACAATATATACCGAAAAAGAACTCAATCTATAGATGGGATATAAAAAGACTTAAGGTATATAGGATATCTTAGGAAGGATCCCCCTCACCCTTTATATAGTCATTATGTTTAAGGATCCCATTAATCCTTAAGCTATAACTCCCCTTAATTCTCCACATGGTTACGAAAAGTCTAATTGACAATAAAAACTAAAAGAATAACATTAAGCTGCCAATATTTTGAAACAACCATAATATTTAATATATTAAATAACCCATAAATAAGAAACTCCAACAATCTCCCACCTGGGTTATGTAATTATATTACAAGTATATTATGTAATTTCTTATAAAATCAATAACTCTCTCAGTACAATCAATGGTTGCACGATTAGCTGATAGCCAATCCATACCCAAAATCACATCGAAATCAGACATAGGCATGATACTCAAGGTAGCATGCAAGCAACAACCCACAAAACACAAATCATCAGTGCTAATCATACTATCAGCAATAACAAACTTCCCCATAACCCAATGGTGCAGACTCGAGAGCAGCCGACTCAACAAACTCAGAAGTAATAAAAGAGTGGCTAGCCCCAGGATCAAATAAAACAAAAGTCGAATGGCCCAAAACTGTCAAAGTACCAGTCACTACAGTACCTGCAGCCTCACCCTCCTCTCTAGTAGCAAATACATGAGCCTGATGCTGAACAGGTGGAGGAGGAACTGGTCGTGGGAGTGGAGGAAATGGTAGTGGTGGTGGAGGTAATATCTGTGGCGGTTGAACAACAGGCGGAAGTCTATACTGTGGAGCTTGTCCACCCCGACCTCTACCCCTGTCCTGACCTCTGCC
Organism: Gynostemma pentaphyllum; assembly: GCA_028015215.1. NCBI lineage: Eukaryota > Viridiplantae > Streptophyta > Magnoliopsida > Cucurbitales > Cucurbitaceae > Gynostemma > Gynostemma pentaphyllum. The sequence goes on along the minus strand of CM051355.1, from coordinate 66,249,522 downwards.
TCAGTCCTGACCCCTGCCCCTATCTTGAGGAGCATACAAAGCTGGTGGTGCCTAATGAGGTCTCTGCTGAAAACCCTGACTCGGGTAACCATACTGTGGTGGCGGTGCCTGATAAGCCATACACTGAAAAGATCGATGTCCATCCTGACCACAAACATAGCATCTCAAGGGTAAGCTGCACCTCCCAGAATGATATCTGGCACAGTCATAGCAGTATCGACGAACCTGTCCTTGAAATCTCGGCGGTCCAAACTGGACTCCACCCCGAACCTGATACTGCTGCTGTCTCTACTGAGGTGGTAATCCTTGACCCATATGGTCGTCCTATACCTTCCTCTTCTGAGAGGAAGTCTGTTTTGTAGCAGCTAGTTTGCCCTTCTTCTCCTCAGATGCCAAATCCAAAGAAAGTGAAAACTCCAAAGCCTCCTCATAGGTGGTCGGACCCTAATCTCGGCTCTTAATCCCACCATAAACCTCTTCTTCTTGCTCTGAGGGTCAGTAACCTGTCCAGTAGCAAACCTAGACAGTCGATCAAACTCGCGCTCATACTCAGCCATAGATTTATCACCCTGATTTAGAGTCAAGAACTCTACCTCCAACCGGTCTCACAAATCCTTTGAATAATATTTCTCATAAAAATTCTCTCAGAAAACCTCCTAAGTAACCTCCATGGTGAGAGAAATGGATCTATAAAGACCTCTCCACCAATAAAGGGCATCATCAACCTGAGAATACGTACCACAATGGACCTTCAGCCGGTCCAGGCATGCAATAAACTCGAAAGCCCTCTCAACCATGTCAATCCATCTCTCGGCAACAGATGCATCAAAAGACCTACCATAAAACTCAGTATGTGCATATCGCCTATACTCCCTCAGAGTCTTAGCAGCATCAGAACTCCAACCTGATCAACTGTTATATCTGCTGCTCTAGGTGGAGGTATATAAGGTAGAACAGGTTTACCAGTATCCCGTAATAACCCAAGATAAACATCCTCAGTGATGTAAACTCCTCGCCCCTGAACAGGTGGCGGTATAACAGGAATCTCAGGTGGAGGTGGTGTAGGGTTACGGGCTCGGCTTGAACCCCTCGCAGGAGCAGCCGCCCTCACTCCAGCTCGCCTAGCACCCCTTCTAGGAGGCATACTGCATCATAGTCAATATAACTTGATAAGTTACAAGTAAAAGAGAATTCAGTACTCTTTTACCAAATCATAATAAATAGTCGAGTTTAAAAGATAAAGGTCTAAGAATACCTGGTGTTGCTGATCTCAGATGATGGAGAATGGACTTAAAACAAAACATGAAAATAAACATGCATCTCATGTAGTCTACAGAACCCTAAGGCTATGTTACCAATTATGACGACCCGACTCTTTTAAAATCATTTAATTAGAAAACACAGCGGAAGTCTTTATATTTTAAGAAAAATGGCGTGGTTATGTTTGAAAATTGGCTAGCCAAAAACCTGTTTACATTTTCAATTCATAGTTTAAATACACAAGGAACTTCAAGTTCCTATACAGGAGTTCAAAAGGTTTATAATCATAAATGTAAAGACGAAAAGCTCTTAAGAGCTATTTACAAATATACAAATCCCAAAATATATAAAATTCACAAAACCAAAGTCCATGGACTTTAAATACACATAGTCCATCCCGAGGTCATCATCCTGCAATCATACAGCACCAGCTCCTCTCCCACGACCTCTAGCACGAGCATTACCTGAAATTGGTTGTAATATCATGAGCTAACAACAAAGCCCAGTGAGAATAGACAGAATAAAAAGTAAAGTTAGACCCCAAACCCATATCCGGATTTGTGTCCAAGTAACTGTTACAACTTTCTCACTAAACTTCCAAAACTGGAGAATAATAACTCCCAAAGTTTAGGTGAAAGTGGTCATACCCAAATTTTCCTTAATACCTTCATCGAGATATATGGTTTATATTCATTTGACCTTAAAAACTTATATTATCTTTTCTTGGTATAAACATATTCAAATAAAATAAATTGTGATGAATGACAATAATAATAGCTCCTGCAGGCTATGTGTAAGCTCCCGCAGGCTTTGTGATATGATATGAATATCTTTTAATTGCAAGTAAAATAAATAAAATCATTCATCACTAAATGAAAGAACATAAAGTAAAGGACATAAATTAAATGGATCATAAATGTCATTATGCATAAAGTAAATATATAGAATTTTCGGATTTACAACGAGTAAACTGAACTAATGATACTTTAAATAAATTAGATCTTATCTTAAATAAGTAATCTATACTTCCAAGGATTCTAAACTTCCAAATAAATCCAAGGTTCTATTTTTCGAGTTCCTTTAACCATTCTATCTAAAAATTTGGGTCCTTTAACTTCCAATGATCCATTTTTAATCTCCGAAACGATTCTAACTTAGAACTTCCTAAAGTTCAATGCTTCCCTCAAGAAACTTCAAAGTCTTCACTCAAAGAACTAGTTCCTAATCCTAAGGTCACTAGCTCACTTTCTTTTACTCTTAGATTCGAATCCTATTCTTAACCCTCGATTCTACAAACCATTCTACTTATTCAGTTTCTAAAGTTACTTTAAATCCTATTTATTCTCACTTTGGTAGATGTGGTTTCACTCCAAACCTCTGGAAGAGTGGTCAAGCAAAGAATCAATAAACACCTACAAATAATTACATCTAATAATTAATAAATAACATGCATCGATCGATTGACAACTAAAGCATAAAACGACGAAAAACCCCGAATATCCCCAAAGGGTGCTCTCGGCCAAGCAAGGAAAAATAGGCCTCGAGTTTGGTTTTCTGGCTTTTAGGCAATTTAGAGGTGTTTTGGATTGATTTCAAGTACTTTGAAAGTTCCAGTTTTCAATGGGTAACGAGAAACCGGGTTTTGGGACAATATGTAGTTTCCCGAATTGAATTACAATAACAATATAATCAATAATAAATAACCCATATTCAAACCCCAAAAGGTAAATTTCAAATGGGAAGGGTTTCGACTGAAACTCTGTTTTAGGGTTTAGGGAAAGTTTCCAAAATCACAAAAAACAACTCCCGTATTTACAAACATCGAGTTTCCAGACAAGAAATCAAAGAATCAAAGAGAAAACTCCATTAAAACACTATTTGGAGCTTAGGGTTTGAAGTTTAACTTTCCTAGAAATTCGTAGATCACAGGTGGAAGGCACAATTGTTGGGTGGAAATGAATCCTAGACCCGAGGGCTTTCCAATGGAACGAGAATCGAAGCGATCCGGTGACAAACGAACAAAACCCAAAATTTGGGAAATGGGAGATGATGGTCTCGGCTTGGAGGAAGAGAAAGGAAGAAGAAGATGATGAAATTTTGTCTTAATTTTGGTCAATGAAGACTTTTTAAAGAGGTGAATAGTAAATAGATATTTTAGGAATTTTAGAAATGACGGTTGCGTCCTTTTTATGACTTTTGACTTATAAATCGAAACCCGAAGTTCTTAAACTATCCCAATGGTGATTAATAATTATTAATTGGCCCGTTAATAATTATTAATACCACCATAACTAATTTAAACTAATAAAGCAATTAAAAGGACTTAAACCGAAATAAACTACTAAATTCTAAATTACCGATTCTAAAATAAACTTTAATTACTTAAATTAAAATAAAATAAATAAATAAATAAAATTTTATCACAAAATAACGGGACGTTACAGCCACCGACTTCTAAAGCCTATTTAAAGAGGGTTGAAGCTATTTTCTTCATAATTCTTGGTAGACAACCACATTTGAAAGCAGTTTTTGGAGATTTAAGGAGGTTTTTGAGGGAGTCGACACTTTTATGTTTTCTAAATATTTATTTTGATGAATTATATTTTTATGGATAGCTAATTTTCTTATTCTTATGGGATTGATGTAGTTACTTTATTTTTATGGTTAGAGTATTTAGTTTTGAAAACAATTTTATCATTCTATTTATGTTCTTATGTTCTTAATGCTCTTAATTTACTGGCCATAGATTAATTGATTTTAATTCTGAAATCTAACACTCAAGAGAGGTGGTTTTAGGATGGATCTTAGGAACATAACTAAAGGTAGATTAGAGTTAGGAAACTTAATCTTAATTTAGAAGTCTACAAAAGAACTTGTGATTAATACACTTTTAATTACTTAAAATTGTATAGGGATATTGGTTTCTTAATTAATTGTGATTCTTGATCTGACGTCGGGGAGAGGTAATTAAGAGTTTTAGTGTTCTTGACTTATAGAATATGAAATTGTTGTTCTTGAATATACAAATATTATTTCCATAAATTAAAGTAGTGAAATCATTCACCTAGGACCTTTTTCCATTGATTTAATTCAACCTTCTTATATTTAGTTTTGTCTTTTCTTATTAGTTTATGATTATTAGTTTAGTTAATGCTCATTATTTTACACTTTCTAACTAAAATTGAGTTAATCATACATTAGTATTGATACCAACTATAACGACCCGACTCTTTTTTAAATACTTTAAATCGGAATACACAGAGGAAGACTTAATTTTAATAAAAATTCAGCATGGTGTCGTTTGAAACTTGGACTATGCCAAAACCGGTAGTACATTTTTCTAGCCAGATAAATCATATAAACATCATGGTAGTGCACATCCCCTTTCATAATCAAGTTCTAAAATAGAAATAAGGAAAATAAGTCCCACGTGCTCTCATGAGCCCAAAGAAAAGTAGTTGAATAAAAATAAAATAAGACGGTGAGATCTCAACAACAAGCATTCTTCTAATGTTCAAAACCCAAGTCCATGTCCAAAAGTCATCGTCCCTCAGTCAAGCAACACCATCATCTTTACCACCCTTTACCTTGAGGAGTACCTAAAAAAGTATAAGTGTGGCAATATTAGCATAAAAATGCTACTGAGAATAAAATGGGGGCAAGAAACTCTATGGAGTGAGTTCCATATCGGAAAATGTGTCCAAAGTTCTATCATGCTCTTTATTACCTATTCTATACTTCCAACATACAACTATGCTTAATATCAAAATGTAACTCCAATCGAAACAAACATCCAACTACACAAAGTATTGAATTCAATAATGAAAGTAAAAGTACTAATGATGATTATGTCTTTCTAAACCACAACTATCACAAGTAAATAATCGTATCTCTAACTTTCTATGTTACCACACCAGAGATTTGTTGGGATTGAGGCCTCTAAAAGGATCTCAAATGGAAGTCCCAAGGATCTTTCCTTGCAGTATAATATAATCAAAATCTAAATGCATAAAAGAAATACTAACCCTTGTGGAAAAGTGTCTGGCTCTTCCTCGTTCTTGGCTGGTTACGATCCTGAGACCACCAAAAAGTACTTCCTCACTAAGCACAAAAGAGAATCGGTGCGTGGGCACTATCTCCTTTGGAAAAAGGAAAAATGGGAAGAAGAAATTTTTCTTCCCAATCACCCTGTGGGCGGCTAAGAGAGAAGAGGGAGAGGAATTTCCTGAGTCTTTTTTTTTTGCTCTCTTAGTTGTGTGTTTTGGGGTCACCCCAAGGTTTCTATTTATAGGAAAACTAAGGCCTCAGAAAATCTTTTGAATATCTTTTAATTATTAAATAATTAATTAAGATATTCTAAAATATATTTGAATAATAAAGATATTATATTTTATTCCATAATTAAATATCCCATATCTTTTATTTAAATCAATCAATATTAATTTAAATATATTATTCCATATCTTCCATTTAATTAATCACATTAATTTAAAATAAGATATTCATATATTTTAAATAAAATAAAATGAAAAACTTAGTCAACCCTTTGACCAAGGTGGTGTGTGACCCCACCATGGGTCACACGCCCCTATCATCATCTCATGACAATATTGGGCATTTTATTTTCCTTTTTATTTAATGGAACAATTCCGTTAAATAATTAAATAAATAAAACTCTTTTATTTATTCCAATAAATAAACTCCTTTTATTTATTTCCTCTTTAATTTGACAATCTCAAATTACAAATTTAAATAGACTCCTCTATTTAAATCCCCATTAATTTTGGACAACTCAAAATTAATTTAATTAAATAGACTCTTCTATTTAATCTCTCATAATTAATTTAATAGACTAATCTCTCATAATTAATTAAATCAACTTTTCTATTTAATAATTAAATAGACTCCTCTATTTAATTCCATTTTTTCAAAGAAATTAATCATATTAATTTATGTTCTCAATTACATGCGTTAGCTCGGAGAACTTAATGGACCTATAGGACTAAGCTCCAATGATCCAAAATTACATTTGATTAAAACTCGTTTTAATCAATTAATTTTCATTTATTAACTCCTAGATAACTCCACTAAATATCTAGAGTTGCACTCTTAGTACTATAGACATAGTTATATCCATTGGCTAATATCATTAACTACACTTTGATCCTTCACAAGTTAGTTCGTATCCATGGCTAGGTATTTGCACCGTATTAACCTCCATAATACATCTTGTTCCTTAAGCCCAACTGATTCTTCAATGAACAACCTTACATAATCTCCATTATGTGTCTTTAAACTTTTCCTTGATCAGAGGAATATGGGGCCTCGCTGTTCAAGACCGAATCAGCCCATAAGGGAACTACTTATCTATTTTCCTATATGGAAAAGAGTGAATTCCAATTCTTGTGTAATTACGTTTCCAACTATAAGCAAGATGCAATCCCGAAAGTGGGAGGCTTATTGAGCGAACTATTCGAGTCACTCTCACCTATGCAAATCAAAGGTTTGTCCTTTGCAAATAGGAGTTTGTAATCCACTCAGGATTAAGATCAATTGTACATGATCAACCGATTGATAAACGAAGTGTCTTTCTATAACGGCTTTCCCAGAAGACAGTAAGTTTATCTTAGTCCAGTCTACTACAATCTCTATTGCAGCAACACCCCCACTCACATGTCTCTACATGAGCGATCTAGATGAGATCACTTGTGCCAATTCACAAGTGGGCCGTGTTAGTGGTGTTACCAAAAATAAGGCACCCAACCTTTATTCATGTACAATAGACTTTTTGAGTTACACTCAAGTGAATCTTCCTGCATTATATGCTCACTTTAAGTTATCATAAGTAACTCTGGATCTTATGATGGATTACATTTATTAAACTAATAATAAATGACAATGTTAATATTACTAATTAATAATTCCTTTATTTATTTATAGTTTAATTGGATTACATAAGATTTAGGGCAGAAACCCCAGTAATCTCCCACTTGCACTAAAGCTTTTACAGAGATTTATCTAGTAATCCTGAACTACCCATATGACGCTCAAACACCTTAGCCGGAAGCGTCTTTGTAAATGGATCAGCAATATTATCCTCAGAGGCTATCTTTGTTACTACAACATTTCCTCTTTGAACTATCTCCCTTATCCGGTGATACTTTCTCTCTATGTGCTTTCCCCGTTTGTGGCTTATAGGCTCTTTGGAGTTGGCTACAACACCACTATTATCACAGAACAGTGTTATGGGTTTGTCCATGTCTGGTACTACCTCCAAATCAGTTAGGAACTTCCTAAGCAAGACACGCTCTTTAGAAACTTCGCAAGCAGCTACGTACTCAGCCTCCATCGTGGAGTCAGCAATACAACTTTGCTTTATACTCCTCCAAACAATGGCTCCACCACAAAGTGTGAAAACTGATCTAGACGTGGATTTCCTAGAATTATTATCTGCCTGGAAGTCAGAATCCGTGTACCCTTTGAGAATCAAATCCGCTTTTGTTAGGAATGGTGTCCTAGAACTTGTAATTATTTAATAATAATAATTTATTAAGAATAAATTAAATAAATAAACATAAGTTCTTTATATTATCTAGATTGATTCAATTAATGTTATTAGGAATATATAGAAATATATAAATATCAAACATTCAAATAGTAAACCCTAAGTTACTCTTATGAAATCACGACTTAGTATGTGAGTCATACGAGAGGATTAAAGTCGAGATGAGTAACTTAAACGTGTCTACAGTAAACGGATAACGTTTGGGAACCTTATCCTGGTAACACTGTTGATAGCTTCGCATTTTGTTTATAGACAAATGATCGAATCCTGATCATTCATGTGGGAGACATGAAATGGAAGTATCATATGCAATGTTGATTGTATAAGACAGGACCACGATGTTCGATCAAATTTCTCATTAGTACCGTTTACGAGAAATGATCGAATATCAAACTAAGTTTATCAACCGTGATAGATCTCAATCCTGAGTGAAATGCGGACTCCTATTTGTGGAGTTATGTTCTTTGATTCACATGGTTGAGAGCGATCTGTAAGAACGCTCAATACACTTCTGTTTTGGGAACATGACTAGTTAAGTAGTTGGGAACTCATTTTTACGAGATGGAATTCATAACTTTCCTATAAATTAACGGTATCAGTGCGATACCTAAACATTTTAGGAACTTTAGGAAACTCCCTTGATGTACTGATTCGAGACATGAACAAGTGGAGCCACGATTTCTATTGATCACAGAAGTATATTATCTCTAGTTCGACTAAAGATAAAGTTCATTGGAGAATCAGCGGGAACACAAGGATAAAGCGGTAATTATAGGGGCAAAACGGTAAATTTATCCTCTTTGTAATTATGAGGGTTCCACGTGAAGGATATATCACAGATATAAATAAAGATAAACTAAATGGACATAACTCATCTATAGTGAGGGGAGTTCAGCTATGAATCTATAGTGGAATTATTCATAGTTAAATAATAAGTAATTAACTGATTATGAGTTAATCACTTAATTGACTAATTATTAAGCCCATGATCTATAGGTCCATCGGGTCCCTATGCTAGCCCAAATATCGTTGTAGCAAAACTAAGTTATTAATTTAACTTAAGAAGAACGAATAATTTAAGTAATTGATTTACTTAAAATTAGGCAATATTAATTATTTGAATAATGAGATTATTTAAATGAAAATTAATATTAATATTATTAATATTGATACAATATTAATTGTTTAAATAAAGAGTTTATTTAAATGGAAATTAATATAACATTATCAATTATAATATTTTACGGCAAAATTAATTGTTTAAATAAATAAATTATTTAAACGGGAATTAATATTAATATTATTAATTATTTAAATAATGAGTTTATTTAAATGAAAATTAATAATTAGTATTATTAATTAAATAATGAGTTTATTTAATTTAATAATAAATATTAGAGAGAATTAAAAACAATTGGTTTAAGAACAAATTGGTTTTGGCCCAAAATAATTAATTAATTGGATAAGATTCAATAGTAATTAATTATATTAGATTTTGGCTAAATGTATTTAATTAGAAATTATTATTTGAATTTTTCTAATTTTAAATATATATAATTATTATATAATGAAAAGTAAATAAAAAGAAAAAAATATAATAAACTAGTCTTCATTGTGGCGTCAGCGTGTGAGTGCTTAATCCAAAGTTTATATAAATGTATATATATATATATACATAAACGTGGCCCAGCTGAAGACTAAATAAGTTTATGTATTTTTTAATTTTATTTTTATTATTTAATAATTAGGAGATAAGCATATCTATAGAGATTAGATATCATATTTTCCTATAAATATGACCATTGGGATTCATATTTTATACACTTCTCACTTTCATTAGAAAAGTGAAAATTCTCTCTCAAGTTTTTTGCCCAATTGCCGATTTTCCTTAGGGAAAAAATTTAGAAGAAATTTCTTCTTCTATTGTTCTTCAGGTTCGATTCCCACAAATCGGTTTTGCTTTCGATCGGGATATAGCATAGAAGATCCTGGTGTTCTTGAGGATTTGATGTCGTAAAGAAACCTCCAACCGATTCTCCATTTATTACTCAATGTAAGTAAAAGAGTTTTAATTTTCGAAAAACTAGCATGAATCTACATGTTTTTATCACAAATTGCATGATATTAATAGATCCGTAATTAAATGTTAATTAGTTTACTAAATAAAATTCCGCTAATTTAGTAAATCATCCTTCAGCTTTACCATACACTAGCACATGTTCTCTGGTTCTCCGAAGATACTTGAGAATATTCTTGACTGCAACCCAATGTTCATAGCCAGGGTTTGATTGGTAACGGCTTACTATCCTTACTGCATAACAGATGTCCGGTCTAGTACACAACATCGCATACATTAGACTTCCAACTACTGATGCATAAGGATACTGTCTCCTACTCTCAACTTCTTGAGGAGTTTTAGGACATTGGTCCTTAGTTAAATAAATCCTATGCCTGAAAGGAAACGCTCCTTTCTTGGATTTATCCATCCCATACTTGGCAACTATTTTGTCAATGTAGGATGTCTGAGACAACGCTAACGTCTTGTTCTTTCGGTTCCTTATAATTTGGATACCAAGAACATATTTAGCCTCTCCCAAATCCTTCATTTGTAATTCATTAGCTAGCCATTTCTTAACGTCGGATAATACCCTTACATTATTCCCAATAAGTAAGATATCATCAACGTATAGAATGAGAAAAACCACATCTTTGTTGAGTATCTTCTTGTAGACACAAGACTCATCAACATTCTGTTCAAAGCCATATGATTTGACCGTAGTGTCAAATCTCTTGTTCTAAGACTGTGAAGCTTGCTTTAATCCATAAATAGATTTTAGCAACTTACAAACTTTTTATCCTTCACCTTGAACAACGAATCCTTCTGGTTGGAGCATGTAGAAACTCTCGTCAAGATACCCATTGAGAAATGCAGTTTTGACATCCATCTGCCAAATTTCATAATCGAAATGTGCAGCAATGAATAGGAGAATCCTAATAGACTTTAACATAGCAACAGGGGAGAAGGTTTCTTCATAGTCAACCCCTTCCTTTTGTGAATACCCCTTTGCTACAAGTCTAGCCTTGAAAGTCTCCACTTTCCCATCGGCTCCTCGTTTCCTCTTATAGATCCACTTGCACCCAATGGGTTTTATCCCAACTGGTTGATCTACAAGTTCCCAGACTGAGTTGGAGTACATGGACTCCATTTCAAGATCTATAGCTTTTAGCCATTTTTCTTTGTCAACATCCATCATTGCTTCCTTATAAGACAATGGATCCTCCAGGTCAATACCGCCATCATTGAATTGAGTTAATCCCAAATATCATTCGGGCAACTTGGGTACCCTCCCACTACGATGGGGACTTAACTGGATTTGACTAGAATTTCTCTTTCTATTTGAAGAGATAGGCAAGTCAACAAAAATTGTTGGCTCATTAGTGGTTTCACTTGGAATCATCTCCTCTAGAACTAATTTACTTGGAGATTTGTGGTTTCCTATATAGTCCTCTTCCAAGAATGTAGCATTTGTTGACACAAATACCTTATTCTCTTCAGTACTATAAAACAATCCACCACACGTCTCTTTAGGGTAGCCTACGAAGAAGCATACCTTAGAGCGTGATTCTAATTTCTTAGGGTTCGTTTTCAGCACGTGTGTTGGACATCCCCATACTCGGAAGTGATGCAAGCTTACTTTACATCCCGACCATAACTCAATACGTGTTTCTAAAACACTTTTAGAAGGTACCTTATTTAGGATGTATAACGCAGTCTCCAATACGTAACCCCAGAAAGATTCTTGTAATGATGAATAGCTTATCATTTGATCTCCTCATTTCGAGTAAGGTTCTATTTCTTCTTTCAGCTACACCATTTTGCTGAGGTATACCAGGTGCTGAAAGTTGGGATGTAATCCCATTTTCTATCAAGTAGTCTTTGAACTAATAGTCCATATACTCCCCACCACGATCTGATCGAAGTGTCTTGATAGATTTACCAAGTTGCTTTTCAACTTCATCTTTAAACTCCTTGAATTTCTCAAGAGTTTCAGATTTGAATTATAGCAGGTAAATGTACCCATACCTTGAGTAGTCGTCTATAAAAGACACATAGTACTCATATCCACCTCTAGCTTTTACATTCATTGGACCACAAAGGTCTGAATGGATAAGCTCTAGTGGTTCTGTGGCTCTATTTCCTTTAGCTGAAAAAGGACGCTTGGTCATTTTACCCTCTCTACAGGATTCACATACTGGGAGTGTACCAGGCTCTAAGTTACTTAGAGGTCCACTTTTAACCAGTCTTTGAATTATATTGAGGTTAATATGGCCAAGCCTTAGATGCCATAGAAGGGTCTCATCTTTAGAAATTCTACCTTTATTAGTTTTAGACTCTGCAGTCTGGAACAACTCAATATTATAAAGTGTTGCACATACTAACGGTGTTAGTATGTATAAATTGTTATCTTCTATTCCTAAACAAATAAAGTTTCCATCTTTAAAAATATCAACTTTATTCATACCGAAATCCACGGTATAATGTTGTTTACGAATACAACTCAAAGAAACAATGTTCCGGTTTAAACCAGGAACATAATAAACAGTGTTCAGGAAAATAAACATTTTATTTAAAGATAACTTTATATCAGCAACAACTTCAGCATCCACCATCTAGCCTTTTCTATTCCTTAGAGACACTTCTCTAAGCTTGATCCTTCTTCAAGAGTTACTATAGGAACTGTTCCTCTCTTGGAATTATTGGTAGGGTTGATAATTCCCCTACCCTTCATCTTCTAGACCCTCTACTTCTTATTCTTAGTACCTGAGCAAAAGGCACCATGAGCAGTAGCAACATTTGCTTCCACAACTTTCGTCTTCTTGCCTTTCAGCAATATAGACTCGAAAGTTTGTAGCTCATTAAGAATCTAGGACATATCCATGCCCACCTTGTTCAAAATATAGTTACTTTTGAATGATAAGAAGCTATCTAGAAGATTTCAAGAATCATGCTGATCTGGCTAGTCTCGTCTATAGTACCATCATTCATCTCATCCACATTGATATGGACCATTATGATGTACTCAAGAGCCTCATGTTTGACTTGCTCAGATGGCTTGCCAAACATCTCTTGTACCGATTGCAGCATCTCATATGCTGTAGGCAGAGGTGCAAGTTTCTTGGCGACTTCAGTAAGTCCAGCCAAGATATAGACACGAGCTTTCTTGTTAGCCTTAATCCAGCGATCATAAGCCTTTCGAACAGTTCGAGCAGCATTAACTAGTAATTCTGGAGGACATTCCTCCAGAATAGTGGATTTGAGATCTCAATAACCAGAATGTTATTGATGTTGTTTTTCCAAGTGGCGTAATTTTCACCATTCAGTTTTTCAGTAGTAAGAATATCAATTAGAGAGTTTGCTGATAAATAAATAAACACATGCTTAGTAATACAATTTTACATATCCATTCATTCATACTTTTGGCATCTATTAAACGTGATGCATGAATGCACATACCTTAAAACACAATTTCAATGCCATGGTATATTAGTGAGACAGGAACGATGCCTACGTAGGCAGGTCAAGGTTCTCTCCCACTAAAATGAGACTCCTCTCAACTAATGAACATCCTCAGGGTATCTCATATCCTACAGTACTATTAGTTACCATGTTTTGGTCAGGCGAAACATCTAGATCACTTAAATATTATTCTTGATGAGTGTCACCGAAGGATGAGTCAAACATCAAGAGTCTTAAGTATCTTTCTAAATGGATCCCTTTGAGTGTTACCCAAGTTTTAGATCACTTAAAGTTATTTTGATGAGTGTCACCGAAGGGAGAGTCAAACATCAAAAGCTCTAAAAATCCTATCTTGAAGAGAATCACCTGGGTATTGATCCATACGGTTACTTTCCGGAGGGAATGAGTGAAGAGTTACCAACACCAAAGAAGCCCTATATGAATCTCACACATTGATTCCAACTTGGAGACCGCAGGACATGTTGTCACTTGTCCTTCTACCACTCAGCTAGCTAAGGCTTTTACTTAGATATACCCATGCTACCTCTAATATCTAAGTTCAATCTAACTTATAATAGCTCTTATAGATTGGTTAGATTGATTTTAATGTGAAAGCCAAGTGATTAATCTGTATTAATCCTAATCACCCTATGGGCGGCTAAGAGAGAAGGGGAGATGAATTTCCTGAGCCTTTTCTTTTGCTCTCTTAGTTGTGTGTTTTGGGGTCACCCCAAGGTTCCTATTTATAGGAAAACTAAGGCCTCAGAAAATCTGTTGAATATCTTTTAATTATTAAATAATTAATTAAGATATTCTAAAATATATTTGAATAATAAAGATATTATATTTTATTTCATAATAAAATATCTCATATCTTTTATTTAAATCAATCAATATTAATTTAAATATATTATTCCATATCTTCCATTTAAATTAATCACATTAATTTAAAATAAGATATTCATATATTTTAAATAAAATAAAATGAAAACCTTAGTCAACCCTTTGACCAAGGTGGCGTGTGACCCCACCATGGGTCACACGCCCCTATCATCATCTCATGACAATATTGGGCATTTTATTTTCCTTTTTATTTAATGGAACAATTCCGTTAAATAATTAAATAAATAAAACTCCTTTTATTTATTCCAATAAATAAAACTCCTTTTATTTATTTCCTCTTTAATTTGACAATCTCAAGTTACAAATTTAAATAGACTCCTCTATTTAAATCCCCATTAATTTTGGACAACTCAAAATTAATTTAATTAAATAGACTCTTCTATTTAATCTCTCATAATTAATTAAATAGACTTTTCTATGTAATAATTAAATAGATTCCTCTATTTAATTCCACCATTAATTAAATAATTAAATAGACTCCTCTATTTAATTTCTTTCAATTAATCAAATAGACTCCTCTATTTATTTCCATTTTTTCAAAGAAATTAATCATATTAATTTATGTTCTCAATTACATGCGTTAGCTCGGAGGACTTAATGGACCTATAGGACTAAGCTCCAATTATCCAGAATTACCTTTGATTAAAACTCCTTTTAATCAATTAATTCTCATTCATTAACTCCTAGATAACTCCACTAAATATCTAGAGTTGCACTCTTAGTACTATAGACATAGTTATGTCCATTGGCTGATATCATTAACTACACTTTGATTCTTCACAAGTTAGTTCGTATCCATGGCTAGGTATTTGCACCGTATTAACCTCCATGATACATCTTGTTCCTTAAGCCCAACTGATTCTCCAACGAACAACCTTACATAATCTCCATTATGCGTCTTTAAACTTTTCCTTGATCACAGGAATATGGGGCCCCGCTGTTCAAGACCGAATTAGTCCATAAAGGAACTACTTATCTATTTTCCTATATGGAAAAGAGTGAATTCCAATTCTTGTGTAATTACGTTCCCAGCTATAAGCAAGATGCAATCCCCAAAGTGGGAGGCTTATTGAGCGAACTATTCGAGTCACTCTCACCTATGCAAATCAAAGGTTTGTCCCTTGCAAACAGGAGTTTGTAATCCACTCAGGATTAAGATCAATTGTACATGATCAACCGATTGATAAACGAAGTGTCTTTCTGTAACGGCTTTCCCAGAAGACAGTAAGTTTATCTTAGTCCAGTCTACTACAATCTCTATTACAGCAACACCCCCACTCACATATCTCTACATGAGCGATCCAGATGAGATCACTTGTGCCAATTCACAAGTGGGTCGTGTTAGTGGTGTTACTAGAAATAAGGCACCCAACCTTTATTCATGCACCACAGACTTTTTGAGTTACACTTAAGTGAATCTTCGCACATCATATGGTCACTGTAAGTTATCATAAGTAACTCTGGATCTTATGATGGATTACATTTATTAAACTAATAATAAATGACAATGTAAATATTACTAATTAATAATTCCTTTATTTATTTATAGTTTAATTGGGTTACATAAGATTTAGAGCAGAAACCCCAGCAAGATTCATATCTCGTATTACAACATGTTACCACGTACCTTGTTACCACATCAACTTGTTACCACGTATCGTGCTACCACATTTCGTACCACAATATGTTACCACGTACCGTGTTACCACATTTCATACCACAATATGTTACCACGTACCATGTGACAACAAGTTACCACATTCCATACAACAACGTGTTACCACATCAACATGTTACAACGTACCGTGTTACCACATTACATAGGATGATAACCATTTGCTTTTATCACTATATTAAAACTTGACTATGTTTGCTTGCGGGTTTTCATCAACAAGTTTTTGGCGCCGTTACCGGGGATTAGACAATTTAGTTTTAATTCATACTATTGTGTATTAACTTAGTCTTAATTTAGATTTTATTTTTATTTTTTTTCATTTATTTTTTTCTAAACCTTTTAATTATTCTTTGCTCACTTGTTTCCTTATTTATTGTTATTTTTGCTGGTTATTACATATTATATGAGAAAGGACGGCAGTAGTAGTCTTGCACCACTAAATCCGGAGATTGAGAAAACCTACAATGCTAAAGCAAAAAAAGCTTCAAGCAGAGACAATGGCAAATCAAGAGGATCAGAATCAGAATGCGGTTGCTCAAAACAACTCAAGGAAAATTAA
The DNA here is from genome assembly GCA_028015215.1 of Gynostemma pentaphyllum. Lineage (NCBI taxonomy): Eukaryota > Viridiplantae > Streptophyta > Magnoliopsida > Cucurbitales > Cucurbitaceae > Gynostemma > Gynostemma pentaphyllum. Next base: position 66,233,042 of record CM051355.1, on the reverse strand, counting down.
GGATTATTTCAAGCCCATTGTTGCTAAAAAAATTTCAGGCATAGCTAGTAAGCTAACAACTTTGAATTGAAACATGCTCTGATTGGTACGGTTCAACAACATCATCTTGGAGGGACTGTTTCAGAAGATGTAAATTATCAATTATCTAGGTTCTTAGAAATTTGTGATATAGTTAAGATAAATGGGATACATGAAGACACAATTAAATTGTGCCCTTTTCCTTTCTCATTGAGAGATAAGGCTAGGGGTTGGTTACAATCAGTACAACAAGGAAGTACCACTAGTTGGCAAGAAATGGTTGAAAAGTTTTTGATGAAATATTTCCCACAATTGATGGCCACTCATATACGTACTAAAGTCAACACTTTCAATCAACAAAATTTCAAAACTTTACATGAGGTTTGAGAGAGATTTAGGGAGCTTTTGAGGAAGCGTCCAACTCATGGACTTCATGATTACTTACATATTCAACATTTTTATAATGGGTTGACGTGACAGACTAGATCGAATGTTGATATTTCAGCAGGAAGTTCGTTGATGTCCAAAACTGTTGCAGAGGCATTTGAATTACTAGACAATATGACTGAAAACAGTTTCCAATATCCCGATGACGGATCTATGACTCCAAAAGTGGCAGGAGCATTAGCAGTTGATGATGTAACATTCATTAAATCTTTGATTGCATCATATTCACATCAGATTGATAAATTTTTAGGACCTAAGACTTCATAGTTCAGTGAAACTTTAGTAGCTACTAGTAAAGTGGTTCAGTATTAAGAAACCTACAACTAAACAAGCTCAATATGTGAATAACAGGAATTATGGGTATAAAGAAAATCAATATTAGAATATGTTGCCTACCCATTATAATCCAGTGCTAAGAAATCATTGAGAATTTGTCTTATGGATATAATAAGAATGTTTTGCAACACCCCCTCTCCAGAACCAAGATAATAATAAGCTTTCTCTGGAGAGCATGTCTGGTGCTTTCATTATTGAATCAAGAAAAATATTTAATAATAAGGAAGAAGTTAGCAGCAAAAGTTGACAATCATAGTGTTTTTTTTTAAAACCTAGAGGTCCAGATGGAAAAATGGCTACTTCAATGAATGAACTTCAGAATGGAAAGTTTCCTGGTGATACTGAAGTAAACCCAAGGGAAAAATACAATGCCATCACATTGAGGAGTGGAAAAGAGCTTCAAGAATGAACTCCATCATTAGCACAAGATTTCATCAATGAAACGGTTAAGAGCAATGAAGAAGAACAACAGGAGGCTACACTTAGTTTGACAAAACAAACCAATTTCTCTTCCTTTATCTTCTGATATACTTGTTGCACATCTAATTTACCTTATCCTCAATGTTTTCAAAAGAAAAATATTGATCTTCAATTTTCTAAAATTTTAGATATTTTTAATAAAATTCACATTAACATTGCTTTTGCAGATGCGCTGGAACAGATGCCTAATTACGTGAATTTCATGAAAGATATAATGTCTTAGAAGAGGAAACTGGAGAATTTTAAAACATTAAAGCTGATAGAAGAATACAGTGCCATACTTTAGATGAAATTACCAAAAAAACTAAAAGATCCAGGGAGTTTTACTATTCCTTGGACTATTTATAGTTCTTTATTTGATAAAACTTTATATGATTTAGGTGCTAGTATTAATTTAATGTCTCTTTCTGTGTTCAAGAAACTTGGATTAGGTGAAGTTCAACCTACTACCATATCTCTTCAGCTTGCAGCCTGATGACTCACATACCTTTGTGGAGTCATTGAAGATGTGTTGGTAAAGGTAGATAAGTTCGTATTCCTAACTGACTTCTTAGTCTTAGACATGGAAGAAGATGAAGAGATTCCTATCATTTTGGGGAGACCGTTCTTAGCTACAGGTCATGCCTTGATTGATGTCTAACAAGGTAAGTTAACATTGAGGGTCAACGAAGAGGAAGTGCACTTCAATATCTATCGTTCTTTTAAATTTTCTAGTGAGGTTAGTACCTGCCATAGGATTGATGTTCTTGATAATTTTTTATCTAATTCAGTAGGCAACAAAATTCTTAATGATCCTTTACAAACATGCTTAGATGACTCTTCGGCTAACACAAAGATTATAGATTTTGATGAGAAAAAGGATGAGCCAACAAAAGCTCCTAACCTTGAGTTCAAATAACTACAAGAGCATTTTCGCTATCCTTTCCTAGGTACCCTAGAATATTGAAGAAATTCAAGAGATATACTGAGTAAAGTATATTCAAGAAAGAAATGACCGAAAAAATTGATAAATTTCATACTCCCTAACATAAATGGAAGGATATCGTCGAGCTCACGACACTAAATAAAGCGCTCCAAACCCTTTACTTTATTTCTTTGTTTAGTTAGTTTTATTTAATTAACTTTTGTTTCTTTTTGAAAAAAAAAAAAAACTTGAAATTGAATAGAGGAGAAGAGAGGAGAGCCTAAGAAATAAAAAGCTTTCTAGCGACGGGTCACTCAAAGAGTCAAGTGATAATGCATAGTGCTTCTCCACTTTCAGGGCAGTTTCTTCACTTTTTTTACTATTTTCTTTTGTTTTGATTCTGTTTTGTTTTCTTCACATTAGAGACAATGTTTAGTTTAAGTTTGGGGGTGTTAACTCTTTTTATTGTGATTTACTTTTTTTCATTTTGTATTTTGCTTATTTTGTTTTAGTTTGCCCCTTAAAAAAAGACGATGATGGCCTATGATGAATTCTTTAGTATTTTAAGACTTGAAGAGAATTTGGTGTTAAGTTTGTTTATCTTTGAGACTTCATGCATGCTTTGTTCTATTGCCATTCAGTTACACTTTTCGACCACTAGATTTATACTTATCACTGTCAGCTTGATACTTAAAACTCACTTGTTATATCTTGAGTAGTTTTCCTTATAATCGAATTAATTGATAGATATTTAGGATTTGATACATATTACCTTGCAAGATTTTTGGGCCAAAGAGCAATTTTACTACATCATGCTCTATTTTTCTTCTTTTGAAGGATTGTGTCACATAGTTGATTTTTGTAGATATTGCATTGTTATATATGTTGGGATTGAGGCCTCTATAAAAGAGTTCTCATGCGGAATTCTCAAGGATCTTTCTTTGTAGTATAATATAATCATAACTAAATGCATAAAAGAAAACTAATCCTTGTAGAGAAGTGTCTGACTTTTCCTCGTTGTTCTTGGTTACGATTCTGGGACAACAAAAAAGTTCTTCCTCACTAAGCACAAAAGAGAATCGGTGCGTGGGCACTATCCTCTTTCAAAAAAGGAAGAGGGAAGAAAAGTTTTCTTCCCTTACCCTATGAGCGGCGGCGACAGAGAGAGAGAGAGGGAGGAAAGGAATTTTCCTGAGCCTTTTCTTTTGCTCTCTTAGTTGTGTGTCACCCCAAGGTTCCTATTTATAACACTACAAAAAAAATGGCAGTTTAGCAACACAGATCTAAAGACGGAATGTTGTGCCTCGTTAAATAATGACGTAAAACATCGCTAATTGAAATAGTTGACTTTCAGTGATGGATTGTGTCACCTAACTGGCCTCTGATTTTTGGCTAGAGGAAAAACGTGCCTCAGACAAGCCATTTCGTCGCTAGTATTGGCGCCATTAATTTTCGCCAAATGTGGACAATGTAAGCCATCGTTAAAAATGACAAGAATTTTCCCGCGAAACTGGACGACGGAAACCATCGCTAAAAATATGGCGGGAAATGGTTTTGCAAAACGAACGACGCATGTCGTTCGCAGACTCCAGATGCCCAACGGATTTCAGTGATCAACAGTGCCAATCGAAACGCAAACCCATCGAAGCACACTGGAGGATCGCTCTCAGCCTACGAGCACCAAAAGAGGCTTGTAAGTGTTTTTCTTATTTTTAACTTTAAATTAATTGATTTCAATTAAATATTTACTAATTCTTAACTTTTACAGGAAAAAGAGCTTGGACGTCCCGTGCATGCTGCCAAGATGTTCCTCATTCTCCACACTAAAGGTGGAGATAAGAAGGCCTTCATCGACGACAAATCTAAAGAGAGGGCGAGAAATGTTTCATTAATAATTAAATATGATTAATCTATAATTTCATAACTAACGAAACTCTTTCTTAATCTTTCTTCAGCGTCGTTACGAAGAACTCCTAACTGTACGATTACCGAGTGAGGACACCCTTCCCACTCCGGAGGATATCAATGCGGCCTATCTCGAGGCAGCTGGAGGCCGACGTCCAGACAGCACTGTTCCTGGACTCGGTAACCTCGGACCCATCCTTTATGCCGATCATCCTCGCTCGTCTCAGACGACTCGTACTATTAGAGAGACTCATGAGCTCCGTGAGAGCAACCTGTCTCTTAGGGCACAGACTGTTCAGCTCCAGGAGAGCAACGAGCATCTGACGGCGGACATGTCGACAATTCTTGCTTGTCTCGATGCATCTGAGAGGACTCATCATGAGTCTGAGCAAGTACGTCGGGAGTTCGAGAGTTCGATGAAGGCGACAGTGGATAGTCTTATGGCTGCCGTGCGAAGATCAGAGGGTTCAGCGACTTCCGGTATTGCTGCTCCGCGACACGAGCCTCCGCCTGATCTGGAGTAGATTTTGTATATTTTTGGGATTTTACTGCTGTTTTACATACACTTTGATACTTTTTTATTATATTTATATATTATTCATTTTTTATTTTATTATTTATTTAATTTACATTTTTTAATTATTAATAATTTAATTAAATTGTTTTTTTTTTCAAAAATATTGTCATTTGGAGCGACGAAATGCATCGCTGATATAGAAAGCGACGAAATGAATCGTAAAATTTCAAAATTGGACAATGATTAAGGACGACGGATTCCATCGTTACTCACAAATTAAATAACTATGTATCTAGTTGTTGTAGTTAATATAGCGAACGATGTAGTGCGTCATTAAAGTCAAAATACACATTGACTTTGTAACGACGCAATAAGTCGTTAAAATCGTGGTCAACATATGCTAACGATGGAACAGTTTTGCCTCGTTACGAACGAGGAAATCCATCGTTAATTTTCACCAACGACGTCAAAAATAATATCCGTCCGTTTCGTCGTTGATTCTGTCGTTATTCCTTGTTTACGACGTAATACAGGCTTCATTACGTCGTTAATTTTTGTCGTTATTTTCCAGTTTTCTTGTAGTGTAAAGAAACAAATGCCTCAGAAAATCTTTGAATATCTTTTTAATTATTAAATAATTAATAAAGATATTATAAAATATATTTTGAATAATTAAAATACAATATCTTATTCCATAATTATTTAAATTAATCATTATTAATTTAAAATAATTATTCCATATCTTATTCATTTAAATAAATCATATTAATTTCAATTAAGATATTCCATATCTTACTTATTTAAATTAATCATATTAATTTAAAATAAGATATTCCATATATTTTAAATAAAATAAAATGCAATTGGTTAAATAATAACCAATGTGGCGTGTGACCCTACCCATGGGTCAACGCCCACATCATCATCTCCATGACAATATTGGACATTTTATTTTTCCTTTTTATTTAATCAAACAATTGCATTAAATATATAAATAAATAAAACTCCTTTTATTTATTTTCACTTTAACTTGACTTCCTCAAATTAAATATTTAAATAGATTTCTCTATTTAAATCCCCATTAATTTTGGACCACTACAAAATCAATTTAATTAAATAGACTCTTCTATTTAATCTCTCTATTATATAATTAAATAGACTCTTCAATTTAATAAATAATTAAATAGACTCTTCTATTTAATTTCACCATTAATTAAATAATCAAATAAACTCTTCTATTTAAATTCATTTAATTAATCAAATAAACTCCTCTATTTGTATTTGCCTTAATTGATTTGACAGCTTCAAATCAAATGCTAAAATCACCTTTCCAAAGAAATTAATCTATATTAATTCATGTTCCCAATTACATGCGTTAGCTCGGAGGATTTAATGGATCTATAGGACTAAGCTTCAATGATCTAGAATTATATTGATCAAACTCTTTCATTCAATTAATTCTTATTCATTAACTTCCAGATAACTCCACTAAATATCAAGAGTTACACTTTTATTACTATGGACATAGTTATGTCCATTGGATAATATCATTAAGTACACTTTGATCCTTCACAAGTAGTTCGTATCCATGGCTAGGTAATTTTACCGTATTAACCTCCATGATACATCTTGTTCCTTAAGCCCAACTGATTCTCTAATGAACTACCTTACATAATCTCCATTATGTGTCTTTGCTTTTCATTAATCAGAGGAATATAGGGCCCCGCTGTTCAAGCATCGAATCAGTCCATAAGGGAACTACTTATCTATTTTCTTATATGAAAAAGTGTAAATTCCATTCTTGTATAATTACGTTCCTAGCTATAAGCAAGATGCAATCCCTAAAGTGGGAGACATATTGAGCAAAGTATATCGAGTCATTCTCACTTATGAAAATCAAAGGTTTGTCTCTTGTGAACATGAGTTCGTAATCCACTCAAGATTAAGATCAATTGTACATGATCAACTGATTGATATACGAAGTGTCTTTCTGTAACAGCTTTCCTAGAAGACAGTAAGTATATCTTAGTCCAGTCTACTACAATCTCTATTGCATCTACACCCTCACTCACATTACTCTACATGATCGATCTAGATGAGACCACTTGTGCCAATTCACAAGTGGGCCATGCTAGTGGTGTTACCAGAAATAAGGCACCCAATCTTTATTCATATACCACAGACTATTTGAGTTACGACTTAAGTGAATCTTCCCGCATCACATGTCACTTTAAGTTATCATAAGTAACTCTGGATCTTATAATGGATTACATTTATTAAACAATAATAAATGACAATGTAAATATTACTAATTAATAATTCTTTTATTTATTTATAGTTTAATTGGATTACAAAGATTTAGGGTATAAACCCCAGCAATCTCCTTCTTGCACTAAAGCTCCATAGAGACTTATCTAGTAATCCCAAACTACCCATATGAGGCTCAAACACCATGGCTGGAAGCGTCTTTGCAGATAGATCAACAATATTATCCTCAGAGGCTATCTTTGTCACTACAACATTTCTTATTTGGACTATCTCCATTATCAGGTGATACTTTCTCTCTCTCTCTCTCTATGTGCTTTCCCCGTTTGTGGCTTCTAGGCTCTTTGGAGTTGGCTACAGCACCGCTATTATTACAAAACAGTGTTATGAGTTTGTCCATGTCTGGTACTACCTCCCGATCGGTTAGGAACTTCTTAAACCAGACGTTTCATGAAGGGATTGCTTTACTAAATTAGTGGAATATCATTTAGTAATCTAATTAACGATTAATTAAGGATCTATTAATATCATGCAATTTATGATAAAAGACATGTAGATTCATGCTTAATTTTCGAAAATTAAAACTCTTTCACTTACATTGAGTAATTAATGGAGAATCGGTTGAGGTTTCTTTACAGCATCAATCCTCAGCAACACCAGATCTTCTACGCTATATCCCGATTGAAATCAAAACCGACTTGTGGGAATTGATTCGGAAGAACAAAAGAAGAAAAAAATTCTTCTAAATTTTTCCTAAGGAAAATCAGTAATTGGGCAAAAATTGAAGAGAGAATTTCCACACTTTCCTAATTAAAGTGAGGAGAGTACATCTGAATCTCAATTGTCATATTTATAAGAAAATGGATATCATAATCTAATTAGATAATCCTTATCTCCTAATTATAAAATAGAAAAGATAAGTAAATAGATTAAATAAAAAAATAAAAGATAATGCACATTATCCACGCATGCACGTTATGGTACTTTGCATTTCCTTTATTTATTTTTTACTTTTTATAATTACTAATCTTTATTATGTATTTAATATTAGAAAAAATTCTAATAATAATTTCTAATTAATTACATTTAGCCAAAAATTAATATATTAATTATCATTGGATCCTATATATCCAACTAATTAATTATTTTGGGTCAAAACCAATTTATTTCTTAAACCAATGGTATTTAATTCTCTTTAATATTTATTATCAAATTAAATAAACTCATTATTTAATTGATAATACTAATTATTAATTTCCATTAAAATAAACTCATTATTTAAATAATTAATAATATTAACATTAATTCCCGTTTAAATAACCTATTTATTTAAACAATTAATTTTTCCTAAAAATATTATATTAATTTCTATTTAAATAAAATCTTTATTTAAACAATTAATATTATCATAATATTAATATTAATATTGATTTTTATTTAAATAATCTCATTATTCAAATAATTAATATTGCCTAATTTTAAGTAAATTCAATTACTTAAATTATTTGTTCTTCCTAAGTTAAATTAATAACTTCGTTTCGCTACAACAATATTTGGGCTAGCATAGAAACTCGATGGACCTATAGATCATGGGCTTAATAATTAGTTAATTAAGTGATTAACTCATAATCAGTTAATTACTTATTATTTAACTATGAATGATTCCACTATAGATTCATAACCGAACTCCCCTCACTATAGATGAGTTATGTCGATTTCGTTTATCTTTTATTTATATCTATGATATATCCTTGTGTTCCCGCTGATTCTCCAATAAACATTATCTTTAGTCGAACTAGAGATAATATACTTTTGTGATCAATAGAAGTCTTGGTGCCACTTGATCATGTCTTGAATCAGTACATCAAAGGAGTTTCCTAAAGTTCCTAAAATGTTTAGGTATGACACTGATACCGTTAATTTATTGGAAAGTTATGAATTCCATCTCGTGAAAATGCGTTCCCAGCTACTTATCTAGTTATGTTCTCAATGTAGGAGTGTATTGAGCGTTCTTACAGATCGCTCTCAACCATGTGAATCAAAGAACATAACTCCAAAAATAGGAGTCCACATTTCACTCAAGATTGAGAGCTATCACGGTTGATAAACTTAGTTTGATATTCGATCATTTCTCGTAAACGGTACTAATGAGAAATTTGATCAAACATTGTGTTCCTGTCTTATACAATCAACATTGCATATGATACTTCCATTTCATGTCACCCACATGAATGATCAAGATTAGATCATTTGTCTATAAACAAAATGTGGAGCTATCAACAATGTTACCAGGATAAGGTTCTCAAACGCTATCCATTTACTGTAGACACTTTTAAGTTACTTATCTCAACTTTAATCCTCTCGTATGACTCAGATACTAAGTCATTATTTCATAAGAGTGACTTAGGGTTTTACTATTTGAATGTTTGATATTTATATATCCACATATTCCTAATATCGTCAATTAAATCAATATAGATAATAGAAAAAACATATGTTTATTTATTAAATTTATTCGAAATAAATTATCTTTATCAAATAATTACAAGTTCTAGGACATCATTCCTAACACTTCGCAAGCAGCTACGTACTCGGCCTCCATTGTGGAATCAGCAATACAACTTTTCTTTATACTCCTCCAAACAATGGCTCCACCAGAAATTGTGAAAACTGATCCAGACGTAGATTTCCTATAATCCTTATCTGCTTGGAAGTCAAAATCAATGTACCCCTTTAGAATCAAAATCTCTTTACCGTACACTAGCACATGTTCTCTCTTTCTCCGAAGATACTTTATAATATTCTTGACTGCAACCAATGTTCATAACCAGGGTTTGATTGGTAACGGCTTACTATCGCTACTGCATAACAGATGTCCAGTATAGTACACAACATCACATACATTAGACTTCTAACTGCTGATGCATAAGGATACTGTCTCATACTCTTAACTTAGTCAAACGAATCCCATAACTGAAAGGTAACACTTCTTTCTTGGATTTATCCATCTCATACTTGGCAACTACTTTGTCAGTGTAGGATGTCTGAGACAACGCTAACGTCCTGTTCTTTTGATCCCTTATAATTTGGATACCAAGAACATATTGAGCCTCTCCCAAATCCTTCATTTGGAATTCGTTAGCTAGCCATTTCTTAACGTCCGATAGTACCCTTACATTATTCCCTATAAGTAAGATATCGTCAACGTACAGAATGAGAAAAACCACATCTTTGTTTAGTATCTTCTTGTGGATACAAGACTCATCAACATTTTGTTCAAAGTTATACGATTTGACCGTAGTGTCAAATGTCTTGTTCCAAGACCGTGAAGCTTGCTTTAATCTATAAATGCTTAAAAATCTTTTGTCCTTCACCTTGAACAATGAATCCTTCTGGCTAGAGCATATAGATACTCTCGTCAAGATACCCATTTAGAAATGTTGTCTTGACATCCATCTGCCAAATTACATAATCGAAATGGGCAATGATGGATAAAAGAGTTCTAATAGACTTTAACATAGAAACAGAGGAGAATGTTTCTTCATAGTCAACCCCTTCCTTTTGGGAATACCCCTTTGCTACAAGTTTAGCCTTGAAAGTCTCTACTTTTCCATCGGCTCCACGTTTCCTCTTATAGATCCACTTGCACCCAATGGGTTTTACCCCAACTGGATGATCTACCATTTCTAAGACTGAGTTCGAGTATATGGACTCCATCTCAAGATCCATGACTTTTAGCCATTTTTCTCTATCAACATCCATTATTGCTTCTTATAATACAATGGATCCTCCAGGTCAATACCGCCATCGTTGACCTGAGTTTATCCCAAATATCGTTCGAGCAACTTGGGTGCCCTTCCACTACGACGGAGACTTAACTGGATTTGACTAGAATTTCTCTTCTTACTTAAAGAGCTAGGCAAGTTAACAACAATTGTTTTCTCATTAGTGGTTTCACTTAGAATCATCTCCTCTAGTACTAATTTACTAGGAGATTTGTGGTTTCCAGTATAGTTCTCTTCCAAGAATATAGTATTTGTTGACACAAACACTTTATTCTCTTCAGCACTATAAAAATTCCCACCACGAGTCTTTTTAGGGTAGCCTACGAAGAAGCATACCTTAGACCATGATTCTAATTTCTTAGGGTTCGATTTCAGCACATGTGCTGGACATCCCTATACTTGGAACTGACACAAGCTAACTTTACGTCCCGACCATAACACAATAGGTGTTTCTAAAACGATTTTAGAAGATACCATATTTAGGATTGTAACAACCCAAATTTGTTAAATCCACTAAATTCAAATGCACAACGAAAGACTTAGTTTTAAAGAAAAACTGCATAAGTACGTTTAAAATTCAGACTAACCAAAACCTGTTTTTACATTTTTCACAACAGAGAAAGCGATTAAGGGTGGAATGCGCATTCCAATGGTAAATAAACTTCTAAAACAACTTAAAATTCATAAGGCTTTAACAAATTTTAAAGCAAACGCTCTTCTGAGCTCAAAACACAAAGTATCAAAAAGTAGAAATATATACAAAGCATTTCAAGAATGCTATACAAAATACATCCTTTGTTCATGTCCATTCATCTCTTCTAGAAATCAAACGGCACCACCTCCTCTACCACGTCTCCTACGTCGAGGTTTACCTGAAAAAAATGTAAGTGTAGCAACATTAGAATAAAAATGCTAGTGCAGTAAAATGAAAGCAAGTAATCATATGGACCCAATTCCATACTAAAAATTGTATCCAAATACCTAAAATGTTCTTTACTACCCATTCTACACTTCCAATTCATCCTAATCATACACCAATAAACTTTTTGATTTCCGAATCATATCGAACCACATCTATTACCAATTTTTGTACCACATCAAGTTACCTCGTATCGTGTTACCGTATGGATCAATATCAACATACTACCACGTACGGCGTTACCAAATCATATTATCATATTTCGTACCACATCTAATTACCTCGAAACGTGTTATCGTATGTTACCACTGAAGGGATGATTTACTAAAATAGCGGAAATTTATTTAGTAAATTTATTAACATTTAATAACGGATCTATTAACATCATGCAATTTGTGATAAAACATGTAGATTCATGCTTAATTTCGAAAATTAAAACCAGTTTACTTACATTGAGTAATTAATGGAGAATCGGTTGGAGGTTTCTTTACAGCATCAAATCCTCAGCAACACCGGATCTTCTATGCTATATCTCGATCGAAAGCAAAACCGACTTGTGGTAATCGAATCGGAAGAACAAAAGAAGAAGAAATTTCTTCTAAATTTTCCCTAAGGAAAATCGGCAATTGGGCAAAACTTGAGAGATAATTTTCACTTTTCTAATTAAAGTGAGAAGTGTACAAAATATGAATCCCAATGGTCATATTTATAAGAAAATATGATATCTAATCTAATTAGATATGCTTATCTCTTAATTATTAAATAAAAGAAAAGATAAATAAAAAAATAAAAAAATAAAAACCCTTCAGCGCACCATGGACGCAAGGCTGAGCATTTGTCCCTTTTTTGTTTAATTTCTTTTTATTTAATAACTTTTTTTTAACCCTTATATTTATATATTTAAAATTAGAAAAATTCAAATAATAATTTCTAATTTAAACATATTTAGCCAAAAATTAATATAATTAATTCTCATTGAATCTTATCCAATTAATTAATTATTTTGGGCCAAAACCAATTTGTTTCTTAAACCAATTTGAATTTAATTCTCTCTAATATTTATTATTAAATTAAATAAACTCATTATTTAATTAATAATACTAATTATTAATTTCCATTTAAATAAACTTATTATTTAAATAATTAATAATATTAACATTAATTCCCGTTTAAATAATTTATTTATTTAAACAATTAATTTTGTCGTCAAATATTATAATTGATATGTTATATTAATTTCCATTTAAATAAACTCTTTATTTAAACAATTAATATTGTATCAATATTAACAATATTAATATTAATTTTCATTTAAATAATCTCATTATTCAAATAATTAATATTGCCTAATTTTAAGTAAAATCAATTACTTAAATTATTTGTTCTTCCTAAGTTAAATTAATAACTTAGTTTTGCTACAACGACATTTGGGCTAGCATAGGCACCCGATGGATCTATAGATCATGGGCTTAATAATTAGTCAATTAAGTGATTAACTCATAATCAGTTAATTACTTATTATCTAACTATGAATAATTCCACTATAGATTCATAGCTGAACTCCCATCACAATAGATGAGTTATGTCCATTTAGTTTATCTTTATTTATATCTGTGATATATCCTTCACGTGGAACCCTCATATTACAGGCGGATAAATGTACCGTTTTGCCCCTGTAATTAGCGCTTTATCCTTGTGTTCCCGCTGATTCTCCAATGAACATTATCTTTAGTCGAACTAGAGATAATATACTTCTGTGATCAATAGAAGTCGTGGCGCCACTTGTTCATGTCTCGAATCAGTACATACAGGGAGTTTCCTAAAGTTCCTAAAATGTTTAGGTATCGCACTGATACCGTTAATTTATAGGAAAGTTATGAATTCCATCTCGTGAAGATGCATTCCCAGCTACTTATCTAGCTATGTTCCCAAAACAGGAGTGTATTGAGCGTTTTTACAGATCGCTATCAACCATGTGAATCAAAGAACATAACTCCACAAATAGGAGTCCACATTTCACTCAGGATTGAGATCTATCACGGTTGATAAACTTAGTTTGATATTCGATCATTTCTCGTAAACGGTACTAAAGAGAAATTTGATCGAACATCGTGGTCCAGTCTTATACAATAACCATTGCATATAATACTTCCATTTCATGTCTCCCACATGAATGATCAGGATTAGATCATTTGTCTATAAACAAAATGCGAAGATATCAACAGTGTTACCGGGATAAGGTTCCCAAACGTTATCCATTTACTGTAGACACTTTTAAGTTACTCATCTCGACTTTAATCCTCTCGTATGACTCACATACTAAGTCGTGATTTCATAAGAGTAACTTAGGGTTTACTATTTGAATGTTTGATATTAATATATTTCCATATATTATTAATATCGTCAATTGAATCAATCTAGATAATATAAAGAACTTATGTTTATTTATTTAATTTATTCTTAATAAATTATTATTATTAAATAATTACAAGTTCTACGACACCATTCCTAACAACCACCTCAACATACTACCACATACGGCCTTACCATAACAAGTGTCCTCGTAACGTGTTACCGTATGGATCAACATCAACATACTACCATGTACGGTGTTACCAAATTCTCACATAAAGTATTACAATTGAAATTAAAAAACACTCGTAACAAAGGATAAGTATGTATTTACATAACATCTAACAAACAAGTTGAGATGCTCATGATATGAACTCGATCTATCTACCAATATTGTCATATAACATCGCTCATAACCTGTTTCATCTATCACCCTATTATATCCCAAGATCATATCACATAGTATCTCATCACATATACCTATGCCATAGTCTGTTTCACCTATGGGATCGTATAGTATAACTCAGTCGTATACCTACACCATAGTCTGTTTCACCTATGGGATCAGTATATCTCAAATACATAAATCGGTTAATTACATGAGCATCTCAACACAAACAACTAACAAATAATATAATCATACTACAATTACACTCAATGACATGCTTATCTTTTGTACTTATCAAAGTGTTGCCTCTTACCTAAAGTCTTGAGTACATCAATAGTACTATCATTAGGATTCCATACTCCACGGTACTACCACAATCAACATCAATCGTATTATCATTAGAACTTTCATACTCCACATTATTACCACATTAAAACACAATCCTTATTACTTACACAAGGTAATAAGATCATATAAATCCTAACCATTATCATCACCGATGCCAAGTTCCACGAAATCTTATAATTCCCCAAAGTAAGAAAAATCCAGGTTTAACAATTCAATGCTACGAAAGAACATGAGCCACTTTGAATTATCTGAGTTAACTCCCAAGAATTTCTCTACTTTACTTTAGTCCAAAACTACCTAAAGTAATTCCAATTCCCAACTTTATCTCAAAATCTCCATAACCTTTAATACTTCCAAGAATAACTTTTGAGCTACTTTGATTCAAAACTACACAAAGTATCTTAAACTTTCAAATTTCTTCTAAAACTTTTCATAATCTTACAAGACTTCCAAAATGATCTCAAACTTACTTTTTCATCCAAAATCACTAAATTGCTCCAAAGACACTCAAACTCACTTCCGAGACTAAAGTCACCAACCAATAAGTATTAACTCCTAGAAGTTTGTTTTATCACTTAACCTCGATCAACAATATCGTAATGAAACTTAATTCATAAAATTACTAACTTCCATTTTAAACTCACCTTAGGCAAGATGTCGAGTTTGCAAAGAGCCGAAAGAAAAGTCACACGAGCGTTTAACAAAACCTACAATAACACCGATCAAATACAATTTATAAACCATAACTAAATAAGACAAATGATTTTTGGATGAATAGTGATTTTCGGATGAATATTGTTTTCGGGTGAATAGTGTTTTTCGAAAACCCGATCTCAAAATCGTTAAATTTCTTGATAGAAACACATGATTTCAACTTCAAAACTCATTTAGAAAAAAAAATAAAGAAATCCATAGGAAAAGTTTTGAAAACTCACTTTTTACGGATTCCCTTAGAAAACGAGAAACGCCACAAGGTTAGGATAAAAAGAAAGCCCACGTCCCGAGCAATCCAACGCAAAAGAAATTTTCGAAAACGGTTGAGATATGAAGAAAACCCAAAGATTTTTCTCTTCTCCAATGGAGACTCATGACCAAGGAGAGAAAGGCGAGAAGAAAATGAATTTTTTTGTCTTCTTTGGAGAATATAAAGAGATAATGAATAGTAAAGATATTTTTAAGAAATCAGAAATTACGAATACATCCCTTTAAATGATTTAGCTTAGGGTAAAATGAAAAATGAGACCCCCGTGGTTTGTTTCAAATGCATGAACACCCCCTGTGGTTTGAAAATGGAAAATCACAGCCATATGGTTCCAATTTTTTTCAATTAGACCCTTCCCCTTCAATGCCAATAGTTTTCTTTTAGCCATAACTTTTTCGTTTGAACTCTGATTTGGATGATTCAAGATGTTTTGGAATCCTCATTTTAGGCTCTACATAATAGTCGCTCTTAAACTTTGAAATGATTAATAAATAAAAGAGTTTATTAACATCAAAGCACTAGGTATGATTGATACTGTTAACTCTTTTGGTTATTGATTATTTAGAATTTTTAAGTGATCGTAGCGTAGAGACTGAAATGAGGATTCCAAAACATCTTGAATCATCCTAATTGGAGTTTAAACGAAGAAGATATGATTAAAAAAATTAATGGCATTGAAAGAGAGAGGTCTGATTGAAAAAATTTGGAACCACTGAGGTGTGATTTGTCATTTTCAAACTATAGGGAATGTTCATGCATTTGAAATAAACCACAGGGGTCTCATTGGTATTTTACCCTTTAGCTTATAAAACGAAACTCGAAGCTCTTAAACTAGCCAAATGGTGATTAATAATTATTAATACGAACAAAACTAATTTAAGCTAATAAAACGATTAAAATGGTTTTCGAACAAAATTAACTACTAAATTCTAAATTACTAATTCTAAAATTAAACTAAATACTTTAATTAAAATAAACAAATAAATAAAGAAAAATATTAAAAAAAATTCACTTCAAAAGTAACGAGACGTTACAGTTTACCCTCCTTAAATGACCTTTCGTCCCTAAAAAGTGCGCTCGCTAAGTGAAAAGCGAGGGTACTTAGACTGCATCTCGTCTTCACATTTCCAAGTAACCTCTTTCAACACTTGGTTCATCCACAACACTTTGACCAAGTTGATCATTTTGTTTCTTAACACTTTGGTTCAGATGCTGATCACAGCTGGCGTCTCCCCGTAAGACTAGTTAGCATTCAAAACAATGGCTCGACTTACACTTCAAAAGTAACGAGACGTTGCAGTCTACCTTCCTTAAATGGCTTTTTGTCCTCGAAAATTGCACTCACTACGTGAAAAGCGAGGGTACTTAGACTGCATCTCGTCTTCACGTTTCCACGTAACCTCCTTCAGCACTTGGTTCATCCACAACACTTTGACCAAGTTGATCATTTTGTTTCTCAACATTTTGGTTTGGATGCTAGAATCACAGCTGGCGTCTCTTTATAAGACTAGTTAGCATCCAAAACAACGACTTGACTTATACTTCTTTCCAAATCTCATAACACCACTCATGGGTGCAACTTCCAAGAACACGTGGTCCCCCACTACAAACTCTAGCGAACTACAGTGCTCAACTCATGCATATCTCCCTATATGCATTAATCACAACTCTTAGACACAAATGGTAGAACCTTGCCACATCATCATCCCCACTACAGAAGTCATTCTAACAAAAAACAAAACATAATTATCCCAATAAGAACCAAACTCCATACACTTCTTACCATAATTCAACTTTCACAACTAAAACCAGGAACTGTTCCTTGAATTGAATCTAGGTTACTGGACCCGAGCTAGACCGATTACTTATAAAAAATTACTCACCTCAAATAGGTGTTTTATCTCTTAAGAGTGGGCTCCGAACAATCATGACCCTTTTTACACATAAAATGTCAACCACACATTCGCTAACACCAATACTTAGCAATTGTGTGATAATCAAACATTAAGGATCAAATGATTAATCTCTCAGAGTATCTCGTCTCCTTTACACTCACATTACGTTAATACGCTTAATGAGGTGTACAACCTCCAAAACTACACGGGGTCATTCACATTCTCAGCACCCCAAGATCTCAGCTTTGGGTCAAATAAACATCACCACATAGTGGTTTTAAAAGGAGGTGAAGTATCGGAATGACAAATAACGTTTAACAACCTTCTCATAAACTTTACCACTACTAAAGAAAATAATGCTTAAAACAAAAGTTCTAGGCATACCGAGCGCCGTTGACCTCAAACGATGATTGGATAAGAACAAAATCAAAACATGAAAAACATGTGACACATGTGGTCTACAGAACCAAAGAGGCTCTGATACCATATGTAACGACCCAAATCCATTAAATCCTTTAAATTCAAATGCACGGTGGAAGACTTGGTCTTAAGGAAATGGGTACGTTTAAAATTCAGACTAACCAAAACCTGTTTTTACATTTTTTACAACAGAGAACCCGAGAAAGGGTGGAATGCGCATTCCAGTGGTAAATAAACTTCTAAAACAACTTAAAATTCATAAGGCTTTAACAAATTTTAAAGCAAACGCTCTTCCGAGCTCAAAACACAAAGTATGAAAAAGTAGAAATATATACAAAGTATTTCAAGAATGCTATACAAAATACATCCTTTGTTCATGTCCATTCATTGCTTCGAGAAATCAAACGGCACCACCTCCTCTACCACGTCTCCTACGTCGAGATTTACATGAAAAAATGTAAGTGTAGCAACATTAGCATAAAAATGCTAGTGAAAGTAAAATGAAAGTAGGTAATCCTATGAATCAAATTCCATACCGGAAATTGTGTCCAAAGATCTAAAATGCTCTTTACTACCCATTCTACACTTCCAATTCATCCTAATCATACACCAATAAACTTTTCGATTTCCGAATCATATCGAACCGCATCTATTACCAATTTCCATACTACATCAAGTTACCTCATATTGTGTTATCGTATGAATCAACATCAACATACTACCACGTACGGCGTTATCAAATCATATTACCATATTTCGTACCACATCTAATTACCTCGTAACGTGTTACCGTATGTTACCACCTCAACAGACTACCATGTACGACGTTACCATATCAAGTGTCCTCGTAACGTGTTACCGTATGGATCAACATCAACATACTACCACGTACGGTGTTACCAAATTCTCACATAAAGTATTACCATTGAAATCAAAACACTCGTACAAAGGATAAACATGTATTTACATGACACCTAACAAACAATTTGGGATGCTCATGATATGAACTCGATCTATCTGCCGATCTTGTCATATAACATCGCTCATAGCCTGTTTCATCTATGACGCTGTAATATCCTAAGATCATATCACATAGTATCTCATCACATATACCTCGCCATAGTATGTTTCACCAATGGGATCACTATAATATAATTCAGCTCGTATACCTACACCATAGTCTGTTTCACCTATGGTATCTGTATAGTATAACTCAGCTCGTAGACCTACGCCATAGTCTGTTTCATCTATGGGATTGGTATAACTCAGCTCATAGACCTACGCCATAGTCTGTTTCAACTATGGGATCAGTATATCTCAAATAATATAAATCGGTTCATTACATGAGCATCACAACACAAACTACTAACAAACAATACAATCATACTACAATTACACTCAATGACCTGCTTATCTTTTGTACTTATCAAAGTGTTGCCTCATACCAAAACTCTTGAGTACATCATGTGACGTCCCGTAAATTTCACAGTAATTTTATTTATTTATTTATTATTTATTCTTATTTACTTTAATTATTTTAGTATTCTTAGTTATAGTTATTTATTTTAATTAAAATAATTTAGGTTATTTATATTAACTAGTTTAGATTAGCTTATTATTAGTTAATTAGCTAAGAGTAGTGTAAATTTAATTTTAGTTTTAATTGCATTATAAAACCCTAATTACAATAGAAATTTAAATGGATAAGGATAGAAGTGGGTCCACCTCTTATGTAATCTCGACCCTCAATTTTAGGGTTTTGGACCAATGGATAAGGAAGGCTATAAATTCAAATTTTTAATAAAAAGAAAACAGACGACAAAACTCCCGTCACTCTCTCAGCCGCACGCAGCCCATCTCCTATTTCTTTTACGTTTTTTTTTTCATCTCATTTCTTCAGCTTGGATCTCCCTCTCGTTTGAACTCCGCCATCCATCGTTGAAACTACTGAACTCACCTCGTGAAGCAGTTGAACAACTCCCCGTAGCTGCCATAGAAACCATGAAGAATCTCGCCGAAAAACGCTGCAAAACGGGTTGAGGTTCCTTTGATTTTAGAGGTAATAGCTCGAGTTCGTTACAGGTTTATGCTTTCGGATGATTGACTCGACTTTCTAGCTAAGCTTTTTCCTTGATTTTCACGAGTAGCAGCTGCCCTAGACCTCGCCGGATTCTGGGTTGAACTCGTCGTGAAACCTTAAGTTTTGGACTGTTTTCTTCTCCGTTTTGAAAGGTAATGGCTTAGATTTGTATCCGATTTTTTCTTCAGTTATTTGAATCAAATCTCTAGCTAATCTTTCCCCTCATTTTTACCTATAGAGGCTGTCCCTAAACCTCGTCGGATTCTAGACTTAAACTCGTCGGAAAATGAAGTGCTTTTTGAAGTTTTGAGCTCGTGTTTGCACGGACATTTGAACCTGTTGCTTTAGTCAAACTCCCCCAGTCGATCTCCTAGTCAGAAATCACCACGTGAAGCCTTGAAAGTCGCAAGAATCGAATGTAAAACACTGCCTCCGTTTTCCTGTTTTGTTGCGCGTCCATGAGTATGTTTTATGAGGAAGAAGCGGTTCAGCTGAACCAGTTCAGTTTGGTTCAGGCTGGTTTTATTGAAATTAAAGCCGGTTCTCGCTATTTTAACCGTTTCCTCGCTAATTAATTATTTTCCAGGTTTTGGGCAATTTTAGGGGCGTTGATTGTGCTTATTTGGAAATTGGTTCCTAAGTTATTGCTTGTTTCTAATCTTCAAAGGTGAGGATAAATAGAATTTTATAGTAAATTTAGAAATCAAATACTTGAATGATTTGTATGATTCGGGAGTTAAGTAAAATTGGAATTAAGTGAATTAAAGCATGCTAATTTTATGAAATTATAGGAATTGGGAGTATAGAATTGATATGGGAAATCATGGAATTATAATTTCTTGGGAGTTGAAGTATGGACCTAATTGGTTTAGTTATCTTATCGCTTTAAGTATGTTTACCATGTGTTCTTGGATGATTTAATTTCATTATCGAGATATTCGTGCTTTAATTGAGCTTTTAATGAGACTGGGTCTTCCCAGCAATGGTTATCCTATGTTCTTAGAGATTATTTACGATATCGAGGTTTTCTGATTACTTTGGACTTTTACTGAGACTGGGTCTTCCAGCATTGGTACTTAGTACATAAGTCATTCGATGAGGTCAGGATTGTTGTGATCGATAGAGTATGGGATTATGACCCGATACGTTCTCATGTTCTTGATTAATAATTCTCTAATGAGATGTTTTGAAATTGGTTCTCTGTTTATTTTTGGTTCTCGAATTTCTGATTCTATATTATCACACTTGTTTGCATGGTGATGAATAATGAGATAATGCATAGACTACGTATGCTTGCATTGTTTGGTATTATTCATGGTTTGATATATGTATCATGAGGCATGCATAGACTACGGAGCTGCATGAACGGAGGAGTTGAATAATGAGATAATATAGTTGTGTGAGCTAGTATTATCTGATATTATATATAATTACTATGATACATATATGTTCTCGACTGCAAGACTACGTGAGCTATGCATGTCATTGGTGAGATAATGGGATCGTGCATTGACTGCGTGTGCTTGCACCATCTAAAGACTACTCAGCCAGGAGGTTTTGGTTCTGGTTCTGTTCTATAATGCATCGACTACGTGAGTGAGCATTTGTTCTTGATAAGAAAGTAAAGGCTTCATGAGCTTTACTTGATATTGGAGTGAGATAATGGGATCGTGCATAGACTACGTGAGCTTGCACCATCTGACATTATTCACATGTTCTATGTTCTTGGCTCTATGATCTTGATCTTATTCTTAGTTAAGACTACGTGAGCTTAACTCGTTCTAGATATCTTCCCTGAAAGTTAAATGTATGATTACATGATCCGTTTACTAAGAGTTTGGGAGACTTGACTACTTGCATGATCTTTATTCTTGCTCATTATTTTCCGTTCTTTGGAGAATTTCATGACCTTATGTTCGGAAGTCTGTTTGGGCAATTAAGAGACAATAGGATTCTTTGGACACAAATCCGGATTGGATTTGGGATCTAAAGTTACTTTCTATTCAATTTATCTTCACTGGGTTTCCCGCTCATTATATTACACTTTCAGGTACGAGGCGTGGTCGTGCTCGTGGCCGTGGAGCTGGTGCAGCGTGATTAGCAGATCGATGATGATGGATGGACTTGAGTCAGTGTAGTCCATGGACTTGTTTATTTATTTTCGTTTCGTCCTTGAGGATTTTATAAGCTCTTTTGAGCAACACTATTTATGATTTATTGTCTTTATGGATTTCTGAGTTAACCTACCTTATGTTTGAACTTAAAAAGGGAAGCGATTCCCATCGTTGAATGATATGATTTCAGATTTTATTTTGAAATTAAAGTATGTTTCCATCGAAATACAGGTTTTAATTATTATTTCAAATCTTCCGCTTGCGTTTTCTATTTAAATTTATTTTTTAAAAGTCGGGTCTTTACACATCAATCGTACTATCATTACGATTCCATACTCCACGGTACTACCACAATCAACATCAATCGTATTATCATTAGAACTTTCATACTCCATATTATTACCACATTAAAACACAATCTTTATTACTTACACAAGGTAATAAGATCATATAAACCCTAACCATTATCATCACCGATGCCAAGTTCAACAAAGTCTTATAATTCCCCAAAGTAAGCAAAATTGAGGTTTAACAATTCAATGCTACTAAAGAACATAAGCCACTTTGAATTACACGAGTTAACTCCCACGAATTTCCTCTACTTTAATTTAGTCCAAAACTACCTAAAGTAATTCCAATTCCCAACTTTACCTCAAAATCTCCATAACCTTTAATACTTCAAAGAATAACTTCTAAGCTACTTTGATCCAAAACTACACAAAGTATCTTAAACTTTCAAATTTCTTCTAAAACTTTCCATAATCTTACAAGACTTCCAAAACGTTCTCAAACTTACTTTTTCATCCAAAATCACTAAATTGCTCCAAAGGCACACAAACTCACTTCCGAGTCTAAAGTCACCAACCAATAAGTATTAATTCCTAGAAGTTTGTTTTGTCACTTAACCTCGATCAACAATATCGTAATGAAACTTAATTCATAAAATTACTAACTTCCATTTTAAACTCACCTCAGCCAAGATGTTGAGTTTCCAAAGAGCCAAAAGAAAAGTCACACGAGCGTTTAACAAAAAAAGAGGTTTCCTCTCTCTTTTGAACACAAGATATTCAAATCCCTCTTTCGAAAGTGATTCTTCCTATCAACTCTAATCCCCATTTTAATGTTAGGTTACAGAGTGGGGGGTGCACGATTTTAATTCAGTTTAGCGGAGTAATGGATAAATGTAATCTCTTTGCTTTGAGTTATTGTATCATGGGGAGATAGACGCTTGATTGATCTCATAGACAATTTTACTTTGAAGGACAATATGTGACCCAAAAGTTTCAAATTATAATATTATTGTTAGCTAATATTGGTAATCTTATTGTTATATTACTGTTTACTACAATTTTATTTAGTTATTCTCGACATAAAATTACAAATAGACAACTCTAATTATTGTTATTTTGATTAAATTCATATTTTGTTGTCAGAGAACAATTTTATGTGTAACTCACATGGTGATACTTTTCAATGGTAAAACTTATAAATTATAATTTTATTTTTCTCTATTAATTCTATTTAGTGTCCATCTCTACGTTTTTTTCTTTATTCAATGATGATTTTAATTTTATTCAATAATCAATAATATAGAAGAATAATTTTACAAACTACCTAATATCTTTCATTAAATGACCCGTTTTATTTGATAAAATAATATATTTTATTTTAATATTAAAAAATTGAAATTAACTATACAAGACTGTTTCAATTAATTAAAATAACTTGATAACATGATTGATTTATTAAGTAACACAATACAAATCACTATAAAACTACATTTAAAATCTTATGAATGCTATTAGTAAAATTTTAATTTCTATATTATTAATTAATTTCATAAATATTTCTATTTTATTTTGAACATAACTATAAACAATTTTTCATATGTAATTAAAAACGATTGTTACAAACACCAATGCTGCTTTGACTAATATAAAATTACCACAAAACATGAAAATTTATGGGTTATTTATTGTTTTTTTTAAATAGGAAAAATCAACAAATTATAAAAAGAAAGAAAGTGACGTTCAAGTCTTTGTAATATTCTAATTAAATAAATAGAAGGAAAGAATAATAACTTATTAATTTAATAAATTATTTATCTCAATTTCAAATTATTGTGTATCAAGTAAAAAGAACTGAATAATACCCCAATTTAAAACACAACACTCAATAATTTTAAAAATAAAGTTATGAAGGAAAAAAAAGACGTTAAATTATGTTTAATTTTTAAAGTTTTAAAATTGATTTAAGTTATTAGTGTAAGTCTCTTTATACATAATAATTGAGGATGAAATCACGTGCAAGGCACGTGAAAAAAAACTAGTTGATATAAAATATCAGGTATACCTGCATTACAATTGCTTGGAAAATATAGACACGCATAAGCAGAAGAGCACATTGAATGCCAATTGAATTAGGAACAATTATAAAAATAGCACTTTTTTAATATCTAATTACTTAAATAGCCACAATTTTATTTTCTTATTAAAATAACCACATGTATTTGTAAAAATACAAAAAAACCCCTTGTCAAATCAATTCTCCCACCTCTCTCCTTTTCCTCCCATCTTTTCACGTCAGTTTTTCTTTCTTTCTTTTTTCTTTTTTTTTTCTATCTCTCTTTTTTCTGTCAACCCTCTCTCTCCCTCTCCCTCATTTACCATTTCAATTTTCTCTTTTCCCTCTCAATTCCTTTTCCCCCTCATTTATTTCTCTCTCATTTTCTTTTCATTTTTTCCCTCCCATTTTTTTCCAAAAGCTTCCATTTCCACCATGCTTGCACACACAAAAACTCTCTCATCTCATACATTTTTTTTAGATTTGATTTGTTTTCTTCCATTTTTTCCTTCGTAAATCTCAGATCTGTTTTTTTTATGAAGATATAAAGCAAGAGAAAACCATAGATCTATGGAAAAAATGGTTTTTCGTTTTCCTCCATATTTTTCTTCTTCATAAATCTTAAGATCTGAAGCCAAAACTTGAAGATCTAAAAAGAAAGGTTTGTTCTTTTTTTTCTTTGTTTTTCTTAAGTTTTTTTCCTCATATTCTTATAACTTTTTTCCTCAATTTTATTTTGTTTGTTCCTTAAAATGTACATTCTGTAATATACGTGATATATTACGTCTTTTGTTGTTTTATGTAGTATACGTAAGTTCTTAATACTGTTTTGCTATATATGTAATATATATGATATACGTTTTTTTACAATATACGTAATATACATATCTTGTCTATTGTTTGTTTCTGTTTTGCTTAATGTACAGTCTGTAATATACATAATATAATATTCGTAATGTATTATCTGCAATATATGTAATATACGACTGTTTGTATTCTAAATATATATTCTATAATATACGTAATGTACATAAGTGTTGTAATATACGTGATATATAAATTGAGGAAATAGTCAACGCATTCTCATCATTTGTTCTGTTTTTTCTTCTTCTTTTATATTTTTTTACACTATGTACTATACGTAATATACATTGGTTGTTTTATTTTGCACATATCCGGGATGTATTATCTTCAATATATGTAATATACGTAATATATACATATGTCTGTTTTGTTAAAATATGTAATACACGTAATATACATAACATTCGGAATATACAGATTTATACTATTATGTGTCCATATCAAGTTTTTGTTTTTTTTGTATTGTTATGTGTCCATATTAAGTATATTGTGTATATTATGCATATGAGGCTTAATAACCATAATATGACATGATTCACAGTGTACTGATAAGATGACATGTATATCATGCCTAATAACTATAATATGTATATTATTATCTTCTAAATTTCAAGATTTACATTGTTTGTCATATGTTTTAATATTCTCAAATTATTATCTACAATATTTGACGCTCTTTTATCATGGTTGTTTTTTTAATTTATAGTTATATAATATACGTAATATACACAACTGTCTGTTTTTTCCCAGGCCATTATGTTGGTTACTAAAATCTACATTCTTTAATATACACAATAAACAAAAAAATGACGAGGGATTGATATACACACACCCTCTTTCTTTTATATTCTGTTTTTTTGTTAGTCCTACATTATGTAATATACGTAATATATATTTCACCAGTTCTTTTATGTTATGTTTTTTTGTTAGTCATACATTATGTAATATACGTAATATATATTTCCCCTATTCTTTTATGTTATGTTTTTTTGTTAGTCGTACATTATGTAATATACGTACTATACATAATTTATAGTTCTTTTCGTCTGTTTGCATAATACGTATTTTTTTGTATATTAAGTATTGTGTAATTAACACTATGTTGTTTTTCATTTGCAGATTAAATAACATGTATATTACGTACATTACGTACGCCTTCACTTTTGCTCAAATTCACTTTCGAACCAAAGAACGATATACACAATATACTAGATGTATATAACAATTTATATGAGAGGGAAAACTATAAATAATATACTAAAATGAATCTACAAAATTGAATTAAAATCGAAATATGTAGTATAAAATAAAAAATAATAAAAATGTACAAAATATACTTAATAATTTTTACATATTAAAAAAAAAGACTTTGGTTTGAAATGTGGTGTTTTCTTTGGCATGATTTGTTTAATTTGGATTTGAAAATAAAAATAAAAATTTAAATTAGCATGGTTAAAATGATTTGAATTGATATTTAATTTACAAAGATTTGGAAAATAATTTTTAAATGTGAATCAATTTAAACATGGAAAAGATGAGTAGGAAAATTATTTTTATGAGTTGTCAAATAAAATAAGATATTTTTTATAATTATGGGAAAGAATAAAAGATTTTATTTTATTTTGATTTTTATTAATTAATTTTTCCTTAATTATTTTTCTCTCTTGGTTATAAAAAAGACCCTCCTACAACCCTAAAAGACACACAATATTCACAAGAGTAAAAACTTTGAAGTTTTCTCTACATCTCTCCTTTTCACGGTCATAACCTTTCTCCTCTTGCTTTTTAAAAAACCCAAAATCATTCACAAGTGCCTCCCTCCCTTCATCATTTTTGCTATCCTCATTATCTTCTTGATTCTCTCATTGGAACTCGGGGCTACACATTTGTAAGGTTCTATCGAACCAAGCTAAAATCCTTTTCCATTAAAAATGTAGTCATTCATATGTTGCTGTTTTGTTTTATTTGATTTCGTGATTTTTTTTATACTGATTTAGATTTTTTTTGAAATTTTTATTCGAAAATATACTTAAATACGAACCCATAGGAAAAAGAATCAATCGATTTGGATTTGTAGTTTAAAAGTTATGATTTTTTGAAGTTTGATGTTCATATAAATTCACTGTTACGAAAATTTCTGAGCACTTACTATTACATGATTTTTCGACACTGATTCTTTGAAATTAAATATTTATGGTTATTTTTATATGAAACTAGACTAGTAAATAAATATTTAAAAATAAGAATCACCCCATTTCAATAAGTATTAAAAAAGATATGATTTTTTAAAGTTGGTGTAAATTCTGCAGAAATTTATATACAAAACCGTGGCTGAAAACATTTGACATGAAAATCTGATTTTTTCTTACAAAGAGAGTAAACTTTTCGATATTAGAAATCAATCTTGGATGAACCTAGAATATTTAGAAGAAAGAATCGAGTCAAAATATATTTTTGTTATAAAGTTATGAATTTCTAAAGTTGAGGTGTTATATTTAGGATGATTGTGCTGAATTTATTTGTTTGCCATATTTGTGAATTTGAATGCCATATTTTATGTTTTCTATTTATTTTCCCCAAATAAGGTAAATCTTGAATTGATTTGTTAATATTATATTGATGTATATTGGATTTTCAATAAAAAGAAAGGAGTTTGAATTTATTAGGATACTAATTTTCCAACTTCCTAAAAACATAATTTGATTAAATTACCAAATTTTTGAATATAAAAAATGGAATTAATTAGGATACTAATTTTCCAAAGCATAAAAATTAAAAATTTAAATAGAATTGGAATTAATTAGGATACTAATTTTCCAAAACATAAAACTTAAATTTAAATATAGAATTGGAATGAATTAGAATACTGATTTTCCAAATCATAAAAATTAACAATGAAATTGTAAATATAGAAATTAGAATTTATTAGGGTTTTAATCTACCAACTTTTCAAAAACTCAAAAGATTAATAATATAAGCCTTAAATAAAAATTGAAATTTATTAGGATATTAATTATCAATTTATACCATAAATAAAACATTTGTCAAATAAATTTTCTCATTTAAAATCTAGGGGCCAAAAGTGAAACTTACCCTAAACCTAATTTTGAGTTAAAAGATAATTTTAATAACAAAGATAAAAAATTCATAATTAATTAAAAAATTCATTTTTAAAACTTAAACATAAAAAACAAACCATCAAATCATTTTCGAAAACTCCGACGACGGAATATGGGGGCGTTGGAATACCATGCTCCTAAACATTCTTGAGGTAAGGAATTTTTTCTCGGAATACTGAGTTAAAATTCCCGACAATATTTTTTCTAATGGCTTTACGCCACTCATACTTATTTAATCATGCCTTATTACTAAGGTATTGATTAATAAAACATGGGACATTTAAAAAAATAACCAAAAAATAATTTTTGTTTATAGATAAAGGCTTTCATTAATAATACACCAAATAAAATAAAAAAACAACAATCGTTTTTAAAAAAACATAATAGGGTGCTAATACCTTCCCTATGTGTGAATGAACTCCCGAACCCATTTTCAATAGTTAGTAGACCATTCTTAGTTAATGACTAGGTGACTAATCACACCCAATATAAAAACCAATGATTAGTGGCAACTCCCTTTTATTTTTCCGCATCGCATTTACGTAGCGACACCTGACATATGAAAAGGGCAGATTTGGTATATAATAAAATTCAATAGTAAAAAGTGGCTATCCCCATAACTTTTTAAAATTGTGGCTATTTGGTTAAATGTGATCTCAAAAATGGCTATTGTGAATTTTCACCCATTGAATTATTCCAATTACATTTCCCAATAAAATTGAAAGTTTAGTAATTAACTTTAAACTCTAATAAATCTCTACTATATTAAAAAAGGCTAACTTGGAGAAGCATTTTAAGACCATTACACCCGTCATCAATTTTTAAAATTACAAAATATGCTACTTATTAATTCTATAATACTAATTAATTATTTAAACTAATATTAATAATCTAAAATATATTATGAATAAATGGTTATTTATAATTCAACTAATTTAAAAATCAAGTATTTCTATTATTAATAAAATTATTTTTTATTGAAATTGATGAAAGGTACTAATGGTCCAAAACGTTTTTCCTAATATAGTAGAGATAGAGATAGAGATGTTATTCTTATCTTTCTATATATTATTTAGTTTCAAAAATATTTATTCATTTATCTTTTATATATATATATATATATATATATATATATATATATATATATATAATTACCAAATGTCATTTGATTGAATATTATAATCAAACTAAATTTATAGCCTTTTAGGCTTTCAATTTAAAATATTTAAATTTTATTTTTAAATCTAAATAAAATACAACACTTTATTAGTCTGTTGATATACCATTATATATATATATATATATATATAATTACCAAATGTCATTTGATTGAATATTATAATCAAACTAAATTTATAGCCTTTTAGGCTTTCAATTTAAAATATTTAAATTTTATTTTTAAATCTAAATAAAATACAACACTTTATTAGTCTGTTGATATACCATTTAATCTCTTCATTCATATCTTTTTTAAGTTTTTCTATTAATTAAAAAAAAAAACCCTAAAGAGTGGCCCGCTTTGACATTATTACCAATTGTTCCTCCATATGCCATTGGCCTCTATATATTTTCTTTGTTGCTATAAATTTTGTTAGTTTTTGGAATCATAAGTGAGCGTGAAAGTTGGATTTTTGGTGAGTTTTTTCTTCTTTTTTTATTTTTTTATTTTTTCACACACTCGAGGAATATGGTGCTAGGTTAGGTAGGGGAAACATTTGAAATTATGGTGATACCTCTTTTCTTAGATTCAATGGAAGTGGTCAATTTTTTTTATATATATAAGCTATCATATATATCTTTTATCTTTATCTTTACTATATTAAAAAGAAGGATATTGGAGAAACATTTTTAGATCTTTTTATCTTTCATATTTTTTGAAATTACATAATGAACCATTCATTGTGTTGTGAGGAGAAATTGGATTACACATGGAATTTTACCACTTGACAAAATTTGTCTACGCACCTCGTCTGACCGCAGTACCAAGGCACCTGGTCTACCGTGGTACTTCTATTGCAACAAAATCGGCCACAAGAAAAATGACTGTAGAAAGTGGAAAAGAGATCAGAATAAGCCTAGAAATGACAAAGCTGGGAATGAAGGAGCAGAGACAGCTGTTGTAACGTCCCGTTATTTTTGTGATAAAAAAAACTGTTATTTATTTTATTTCAATTTAAGTAATTTAAGTTTATTTATTTATCGGTAATTTAGAATTTACAGTTTATTTCGGTTTTAATCTTTTAATTGACCTTTTTAGTTTATTTTCGTTTTAATGGTATTAATAATTATTAACGGGACAATTAATAATTATTAATCACCATTGGGATATGGAACGAGCTGAGATAGCATTTCTGACTGCCGAGATCACTGTGAGTCTGGCTAGTTTGACAGTGGGGCCTACTTTGAGGCAGAGGATGATTGATGCACAGAGAGATGAGGTTCATTTGCAAGTCTGGTTTTAGAGAGGCCGAGTCGGATATTCCTAGTCATTTTACCTTCTCTACGGACAGTGCTCGATGTATCGTAAGAGGCTATGTGTGCCTTTAGGATCGACTTTTAGAAGGGAACTGTTGGAGGAGGCTCACAGTTCTATCTTCTCTATTCATCCAGGTAGTACGAAGATGTACAGGGACCTGAGAGAGCATTATTGGTGGCCAGGATTGAAGCTTGAGATAGCGGACTTTGTTAGTAGATGTTTGACTTGTCAGCAAGTCAAGGCTTTGAGGAAGAGTCCATCGGGTTTACTTAACCCTCTGAGTGTGCCAGAATGGAAATGAGAGGAGATTTCCATGGACTTTATCAGTGGTTTGCCGAGGACATCAAAGGGTTACGATACCATTTGGGTGATTGTAGACCGCTTGACGAAGACAGCACACTTTA
This sequence comes from Gynostemma pentaphyllum, assembly GCA_028015215.1. Lineage (NCBI taxonomy): Eukaryota > Viridiplantae > Streptophyta > Magnoliopsida > Cucurbitales > Cucurbitaceae > Gynostemma > Gynostemma pentaphyllum. The sequence goes on along the minus strand of CM051355.1, from coordinate 66,201,681 downwards.
TACCTGGGAGGATCACCTACCCAGTGGAGACTTGGGCACAGTTGTATTTACGGGAGATTGTTAGATTACATGGTGTGCCTGTGAGGATAGTATCAGATCGGGACACTCGTTTTGTCTCAAAGTTTTGGCAGAGTTTGCATTCAACCATGGGTACTGGTTTGGATTTTAGCACAACTTTTCACCCCCAGACAGTTGGTATCAGAGCCGACGGGTTCTGTAGACTACATGCGATGCATGTTTGTATTTCATGTTTTTTTTAAGTCCATTCTCGAAAGTCATCATCTGAGATCAGCAACACCAGGTATTCCTAGACCTTAATCTTTAAACTCGCATTTCATTTCGATTTGGTAAAAGTGGTGAATCCTCTTTTACTAGTAACTTATCATGTTATATTGACTTTATTGCAGTATGCCTCCTAGAAGGGGTGCTAGACGAGCTGGTGCTAGGGCGGCTGCTCCTGTGAGGGGTAGAGGCCGAGCCCGAGCCCGTGACCCTACACCACCTCCACCTGTGATTCCTGTAGTACCTCCACTTGTGATTCCTGTAGTACCTTCACCAGTGATTCCTGTAGTACCTCCACCAGTGATTCCTGTTATACCTCCGCCTGAGATTCCTGTTATACCGCCACCTGTTCAGGGGCGAGGAGTTTATATTGCTGAGGAGGATTATCTGGGATTATTGCGAGATCTCTGGTAGACCGGGTCGCTGTTGTACCACCACCTAGACCAGCTAATGTGGCGGTTGATCAGGTTGGATCTCTACCGATGCCGCTAGGTTTTCGAGGGAGTATAGTAGATATGCACTGCCGAGTTTAATGGTAGGTCTTTGGATGCATCTTTTGCGAGTTCCTGGATTGATAGAGTTGAGAGGGCTTTTGAGTTTATTAGGTGCCCGGACCATCTGAAGGTCCATTGTGGTACGTACTCCTTGGTTGATGATGCCCTGTATTGGTGGAGAGGCCTTTATAGATCACTTTCTTTGACTATGGAGGTTACTTGGAAGGTATTTCGCAAGAAGTTTTATGAGAAATACTATTCTGCTGATTTGAGAGATAGATTGGAGGTGGAATTTCTGACCCTGAAACAGGGTGATAGCTCGGTGACAGAGTACGAGCGAGAGTTTGACCGACTGTCCAGGTTTGCTGGTGGACAGGTTGCTGATCCTGAGAGCAAGATGAGGAGATTTTTGGTAGGGCTGAGAGCCGAGATTAGGGGTCATTTACGCACCTTGCGTCCGACCACCTATGAGGAGCCTTTAGACTTTGCAGTTTCCTTGGATTTGGCATCTGAGGAGAAGAAAGGCAAGTTAGCTGCTACCGGAGAGACTTCCTCTCATAAGAGGAAGGTAGAAGGCGACCCTGCTGGTCGAGTACTACCGCCACAGTAGAGACAGCAGCCGCAGCAGGCTCGGGGTGGAATCCAGTTCAGACAGCCGATGGCACAGGAACGATCTCCTCACTTTTGTCATAACTGTTCTGGTTATCATGCTAGGAGATGTCCCCTACCACTTATATGTTATACTTGTGGTCAGGAGGGTCATACATCTAGGCACTGTAGAGCTTATCAGACTCAGCCACCACAGTATGGTTACCCGGGCCAGGGTAATCAGCAGAGACCTTATCAGGCACCACCTTCTTTTTATGCCCCTCCGGTTAGGGGTAGAGGTCATGACCGAGGCAGAGGTCAGGATCGAGGCAGAGGACAGTACAGGGGTAGAGGTCAGGGTGGCCAGGCACAGCAGTTTAGACTTCCGTTTGTTGTTCAGCCGCCATAGGTTTTACCTCCACCACAACCGAGATTTCCTCCACCTGTTCAGCATCTGGCCCGAGTTTATGCTACTAGAGAGGAGGCCGAGGCTGCAGGTACTGTAGTTACTGGTACTTTGACAGTTTTGGGCCATTCGGCTTTTGTTTTATTTGATTTTGGGGCTAGCCATTCTTTTATTTCCTCTGAGTTTGTTGAGTCGGCTATGCTTGAGTCTGCACCGTTAGGTTTTGAGATGCGTGTTTCGACCCCAGTGGGGAAGTTTGTTATTGCTGATAGCATGATTAGCACAGATGATTTGTGTTTTATGGGTTGTTGCTTGCATGCTATTTTGATTATCATACCTATGTCTGATTTCGATGTGATTTTGGGTATGGATTGGCTATCAGCTAATCGTGCCACTATTGATTGTACTGAGAGAGTTGTTGATTTTATGGGTCCATGTGGGACCAGTTTACGTTTTCGTGGGACTAGTAGTCGATTAGCACCCACTTTGATATCTATGTTAGAAGCTAGTATGCTTCTAAGTGATGGAGCCTTGGGCTATATAGCTAGTGTGGTTGACACTTCTATACCAGAGGCTAGTTTGAGTTCTGTGCCAGTAGTGAGGGATTTCGTTGATGTTTTCCCTGATGAGTTGCCCGGTTTGTCACCGGTGAGACAGTTTGATTTTCATATTGAGGTTGCTCCTGGGACAGCTCCATTGTCCAAAGCACCCTATCGTATGGCACCGGCTGAGTTGAAAGAACTCCAGAGCCAGTTACAGGGACTTTTAGACTTGGGGTTTATACGCCCAAGTGTTTCACCGTGGGGAGCTTTCGGTGTTGTTTGTGAAGAAGAAGGATGGTTCTATGCGTTTATGCATTGATTATAGAGAGTTGAACCGTGTTACGGTGAAAAACAAGTATCCTTTGCCCAGGATAGAAGACTTGTTTGATCAGTTGAGGGGAGCCACTATCTTTTTGAAGATAGATTTGAGATCTGGCTATCATCAGTTGAGGATTCGGGATGAGGATATTCCCAAGACTGCATTCAGGACGCGTTATGGTCATTATGAGTTTGTAGTTATGTCCTTTGGCTTGACTAACGCGCCTGCAGCTTTTATGGACCTTATGCACACGGTGTTCCAGAGGTTCATTGACTCTTTTGTGATTGTTTTTATTGATGATATCTTGGTTTACTCCAAGACAAAGGAGTTGCATGCTATACACCTTCGAGAGGTTTTGACGGTATTACGAGATCAGAGATTGTATGCCAAGTTCTCCAAGTGTGAGTTTTGGCTGAGGGAAGTGGCATTTTTAGGCCATGTAGTATCGAGTAGAGGAGTATCTGTTGATCCCTCTAAGATTGAGGTAGTTACTAACTGGCCTAGACCGACTAGTGTGGCTGATATTCGCAGTTTTCTGGGACTTGCAGGCTATTATAGACGGTTTGTGCAAGATTTCTCCAAGATTGCTTCAGCTTTGACACGTTTGACCCGGAAGGGGGTTGATTTTGTATGGTCTGAGGATTGTGAAGCGAGCTTTGAGGAGCTCAAGAGGAGACTTGTGACAGCACCTGTTCTAGTGTCGCCTGATAGGAATGGTGGTCTGACTGTGTATACAGATGCTTCCCACAGAGGTTTGGGATGTGTGTTGATGCAACATGGGAAAGTTATATCTTATGCTTCCCGTCAGTTGAAGGAACATGAGAAGAAATATCCGACTCATGATTTAGAGTTGGCAGCTGTTGTGCATGCATTGAAGATATGGAGGCATTATTTGTACGGTGAGAAGATCTTGATTTTCACTGACCATAAGAGTCTCAAATATTTCTTCACTCAGAAGGAATTGAATATGAGACAGTGGAGATGGTTAGAGCTCGTTAAGGATTATGACTGTGACATTCAGTATCATCCTGGGAAAGCCAATGTAGTGGCTGACGCGCTCAGTAGGAAGTCTTCTCATTCATCAGCTTTGTCAGCCATACCTTTGAGATTAAGGTGAGAATAGTTAGGATTTAAAGTAATTATAGAAATCGAATAAGTGTAATGGTTTGTAGAATCGGAAACTAAGCTTAGAATCTAAACTAAGATTAGAGGGAGTGAGTTAGTGCCTTAGGATTCGTAGTTAATCTTTTAAGTGAGAAACTTAGGATTTCTCGATGAAAGCCTCGAATCTTAGAAGATTCTAAGTTAGATAAGTTTCGGATTTTAGAATGAATCATTGGAAGTTAAAGGATCCAAGACTTTGATAAAGAACGGTTGATAGAACCTCGAATTATTGGAAGTTTAGAATCCTTGAAGGTTTAGGTTAATCGTTATGTTTTGATTCTTTACTTTATTAGCGGAGTTCGATCGATATATCGTTCGTCCGGGATTCTATCTATTTTTACTTATGTCCTTTACTTTATGTCTTTACTTTTACTCATTTACTTTATGCATGTATCGGTTACTTTATCATTTACTTTTACATTATTTACCTATGCAAGCATATGTAAACATATGCATAACATCTCGCATTATTGAAAAGAAAAGAAAGTGAGAAAGAAAAACGAAAGGTTAATGGTGGAATACGAGAAAGTCCACATTTCTTCCATGCATAAGTACTGGTGGGATATGATAATTTGCCCACACTACTTCCATACATAAGTACTGGTGGAATACGATAATTGTCCACACTACTTCATACATAAGGATAAGGGTGGATAGTATGTAAAAATCCACATTACCTTCATTTCATGCATAAATGGCGAATGCATAAATGGCGAATGCATATCCTACGGGATGTACTCATTACTTTTATGCATATGATAGATGAGAAAGAGAGTCGAGATATTATATTTATGCAAAATTTATTTATTTTTCTCAATCATGTTATAACAAGTTAATGGATGAACAATTAGACTAAGTATGCTAATTTGTACATCAATTGGAAAATATGGAATAGAATGACCTAGACTTTGGAGAATTCTAGGAAAGATTGTGTCGGATTATTGGACACAAATCGAAATGCGAGTTTGAGGTCTATCTTTACTTTATATGCTTATTATTCTCACTGGGCTTAGTTTGTTAGCTCATGATATTACAACCATTTTTAGGTAATGCCCTGGCCAGAGGTCGAGGGAGAGGAGGTGGTGCTGCTTGATCGAGGGCTGCTGACCTCGAGATGGACACTTTTGTTTGTAAAGTTTATGTCTTTATTTTGATGAACTTTAAGACTTTAATGATATATATGTTGTATTTAGCTCATAAGAGCTTTCGATGTGGTTTTTATGATAAGAAATATTTGAACTCCTGATTTGGACTTAAAGTCCATGTGATTTATTAGATTTGAAAAATTAGGATGTAAACAGGTTTTCGGCATGCCAATTTTCAAACAAAACCACACAAATTTTTCGTAAATTAAAAGACTTCCGCTGTGTTTTCTAAATTAAATTTATTTGAAAGTGACGGGTCGTCACAGCTGCAGTTACAAATGATGTTGTATTCATTGTTTGTGATGAAAACTTGATTAACTTTGCATGCCAAGATACAGAATGGGTAGTAGACAGTGCTGCATGAATTCATGTTACTTCCAAGCGTGATTTCTTCGCATCTTACACTCCAGGTGATTTTGGAATTATAAAGATGGGAAATGCTAATACATCAAAAGTTGTGGGAATTGGAGATGTGTGCTTGGAGACAGATACCGGTTGCAAGTTAGTTTTGAAGAATGTCAGACATGTTCCAGATATTCGTCTGAATCTTATTTCTACAGGTCAGCTTGATGATGATGGGTTCTTCAGTTAGTTTGGGAACAAGCAGTGGAAACTCACTAAGGGTGTTCAACGGTGGTTGCAAAAGGTAAGAAAAATTCCTCACTCTATGTTATGACTGCAAAGCTTGCAAAAGGTTTGGTAAATGCAGTAGAAGATGAATCTGTGGTGGAGTTGTGGCATAAACGTCTCGGTCACATGAGTCAGAAAGGACTGGACATTTTGGCAAAGAAAAGTCTCATACCACAAACGAAAGGTACGTCTCTAAAAGCTTGTGCTCATTGTTTAGCTGGTAAACAACATAGAGTATCTTTCAATACCCCTTCATCTAGAAGTTCTAATGTGTTAGATTTGGTATACTCTGATGTTTGTAGTCCTATGAGAGTGAAATCTCTAGGTGGTGCTTCATATTTTGTCACGTTTATTGATGACCATTCCAGAAAGGTGTGGGTTCGAACTTTGAAATCTAAAGATCAAGTCTTAGATGTGTTCAAAGAGCTTCATGTCTAGGTAGAGAGAGAAACAGGAAGACAACTGAAATGTATCAGATCTGATAATGGTGGTGAGTACAGGGGTCCGTTTGATCAGTACTGTAAGAAGTATGGGATTAAACATCAGATGACAGTTCCAAAGACTCCTCAGGATAATGGTGTGGCTGAAAGAATGAATCGCACTATTGTGGAAAGAGCCAAGTGTATGTTGTCAAATGCAAAGCTACCAACATGTTTTTGGGGTGAAGCAGTGAGAACAGCAGTTAGATCTGATTAACATCTCTCCTATAACGTCTTTGAATTGTGACATGCCACATAAGTTCTGGACCGGTAAGTATTCTTCCTATGATTATCTGAAAGTCTTTGGGTGTAAAGCTTTTGTTCATGTTCCCAAAGATGATCGATCAAAGCTTGATAGTAAGACTAGACAATGCATTTTCATGGGTTATGGATATGATCAGTTTGGCTATCGCTTGTGGGATCCAGTGGAAAAGAAGTTGGTCAGAAGCTGAGATGTAGTATTTCTTGAGGATCAGACAATTGAAGATATTGAAACAGTGAAGAAAGCAAAGTTTGATTCAGGTGAGCCGATTGACATGGATCTTCCTTCTTCAGACATGGAAAAGAATACTAATAATGCACCTGCTGATAGTGTTGATGAGTCAATACCACAGAATGAGTTACCAATAGTAGAGCCACTAGTTCAGGAAAATGTTCAGGTTAGGAGATCTAACAGAGAACGCCAGCCTTCTACCATGTACTCTCCAGATGAGTATTGGTTACTAACTGATGGGGGAGAGCCAGAAAGCTATGAGGAAGCTATGGTTGATACTGAGAAAGAGAAGTGGTTGGAAGCAATGCAAGATGAGATGAAATTCTTGCATGATAACCACACTTATGAACTAGTGAAGCTGCCTAAGGGCAATAGAGCACTCAGGAACAAATGAGTTTTTCAGATTGAAGCCAAATGAAAACATCTCGCAACCGAGGTATAAAGCAAGGTTGGTTGTCAAAGGATTCAGTCAGAAAAATGGTGTAGACTTTGAAGAAATTTTCTCACCAGTGGTAAAAATGTCTTCAATCAGAGTTCTGCTCAGTTTGGCAGCCAGTTTGAACTTAGAAGTTGAATAGCTTGATGTGAAAACGACATTCCTTCATGGTGATTTGGAGGAGATATATATGGATCAGCCTGCAGGGTTTCAGGTTAAAGGAAAAGAAGACTTGGTTTGCAAATTATAAAAGAGTTTGTATGGGTTAAAGCAAGCACCGAGGCAATGGTACAAGAAGTTTGACTTTTTCATAGGGGAGCATGGGTATAAAAAGACAACTTCTGAACATTGTGTGTTCGTCAAGAAATTTTCAGATGGCAATTTCATCATTCTCCTACTTTATGTAGACGACATGCTAATCGTTGGTGCTGATAGTAACAAGATTAGTGAACTAAAGGATTAATTGAACAAATCTTCTGCTATGAAGGATTTGGAGCCAGCAAAGTAGATTTGGCATGAGGATTATGCGTGATAGAAAAGCTAACAAGCTATGGTTATCACAAGAAAAATACATTGAAAAAGTGCTTGAGAGGTTCCGCATGGATAAGGCCAAGTCAAAGTTAGTACTCCGTTAGAGAGTCATTTCAAGCTCAGTTCTAAGCAGTGTCCGTCAACTGAAAAGGAGAAAGCTGATATGAATAAAATTCCTTACTCCTTAGCCATTGGCAATTTAATGTATGCAATAGTTTGCATGAGGTCAGATATAGCTCATGCAGTTGGAGTTGTTAGCTGATATCTCTCCAATCCTGGTAGAGAACATTAGGAAGCAGTGAAATGGATACTCAAATATCTCAGAGGTACTTCCAGGGTATGCTTATGCTTTGGGAATGATAAGCCAGTGCTCAGTGGGTTCACAGATGCAGACATCGCAGGTGATGTTGATTCAAGAAAATCCACATCGGGATATTTGATTACTTTTGCAGGGGGAGCTGTTTCATGGCAATCGAGATTGCAGAAGTGTGTTGCTCTTTCGACAATTAAAGCTGAGTTTATAGCAGCTACTAAGGCTTGCAAAGAAATGTTGTGGATGAAGAAATTCTTTCAAGAGTTGGGGTTCCAACAACAGAAATATGTGTTACACTACGACAGTCAGAGTGCTATACATCTCAGTAAGAATCCTACATTCCACTCGAAGTCAAAACACATCGATGTGAGGTATCATTGGATTCGAGACATGTTGAATGAAAAGTCGTTAGAGATTGAGAAAATTCACACAGATGACAGTGGTTCAGATATGATGACTAAAACCTTACCCAGAGGGAAGCATGTAACATGCTGACAGATAGCGGGTATGGTTGACCCTTCCGAGTAGTCGTGTAGTGGAGTTTGTTGGGGTCCACGCCTATCTCAATTGGGCCCAACGAAGAATGAAGTCCATTAGGACTATTTGAATTTAAATCAAAATTAAATGTGCAAGTGTTTTAGGTGGGGTTGGTGTGAGTGTTACCCGAAATATAAAATAAAAAAAAAATTCTTCTTCATAGATGTTGGTCATTACAGTAGCAGAAGAGAAAAACAGAGAGTTTTTGCTCTTGTGGTGTGTGACCATTTCAGAGAAAAAAGAAGTGAGATCAGTGTGTCCGTGATTGCGATTGCAACTTCGTCGTTTGGTGAGATCTCTCCATATTCTTGTATTCCATCATTATTGGTGAAGGGTATTTCATTACCGATTGTTAGCCAGATTTGATTCTGAGGTTGTTATTGTTGATTGTTGTGATTTCCTCTAATATTACCTAGAGAAGAACTTTGTGTATTCCCATTATTTCATAGTGGAAGTTTTGGACCGGTCCCGGGGTTTTTTACTCTCACATTGAGGGTTTTCCACGTAAATCTTTGTGTCATTATTTTTTGCTTTGCTTATTATTCCATAATTGCATATTGTTCAATCGACTGCATATATTAAAAATCCCAACAAATCTCCAATTTTATTTTTCATTTCTTCATTTTATTTTGTGCAGTTATTACGTTTAACACTCTCTCACTTTTTGATCATCGACAATAGAGATGATGGCACTGATGACTTCCACAATATAAATGGGGTCGAACTATAACTCTCATTTCCTAAAAAGCTGATCATCACCGACTCTCATTACTTCAATAGGATTTCTAATAGTTGATATTATAGTTGCATTGTTATGTACTTTTTTTATTTAATAATGATAGAGAAACAATGAGATTAGTGGGACAGAGATTTTGAGGAGAGGTTATTGTTTAATTTTTGAATAGGTTGTCCTGTATTCAATTACGGTTCTATAAATTGATCCAATTCTAATTGGTGCTTACTTAATATTGTTTATTCTTATCTTCAAAGTATGTTAACGTTTACTAAAAAAAATATGTTATATAAATTCAGCATCTTAAAAAAATATTTTTAGACTTTAGCGCTTTAAAATTATCAAATTATCAAACCTTGAATTTAAAATTATGCCTCATTAAATTAAATAGTTCATTTATTAAGTCATTTAATTTAGATACATTGAATTTTGATCAAGGTATAATTAAGAGGTTGCCACCTCACAAGTAGCTGTTTATTATTCCTTAGAAATGTTCTAGTAAAGTGAGCACAAAGATCAAGGTGTATTGAACAATGTGGATGGAGGTCTTAAATTCTTTGTCTATAAAAAAACATTCCTATAAAAAAAACCTAACAAAACTCATATGATGGAGGCTATAATTTTTCGTTTCAAAACTTAAAAAACTCAAAGGTCTTTGTCCGAGAGGTTCATATTAGAGGTAAGTCTTTGATCATGAGATTGGGGAAGTTTTGGACAAATATTAGGGATGGAGAGAATTTTGGTGTCTATGGATACTAAGCAAGTGGTGGAAATCATCAATTTAGAGGACGTATATATGGAACTCTGTTTTCTTTTTCTTTTTCATGAAGAAAGCCCATTGAATATGGTCGAATTGAGAAGAAGAATCAAAGTTTGGTTTCAATTCTAAGTTCTGACTGATTATCGTTAAATTATTTCTCTAGAAATATTTTTCTTGGGTTTATTTAGATCTCGTCTGAGATAAGTTTTGAAAGTGTTTGAAAGGTTTTTTGATTAAAGAAAGTGTTTTCTTTTTTATTACTATTAAAAAAAACACTTTTAAACACTTTCGAAAGCTATTCCAAACGAAACTTACTTGAAATTGAGGTAGAATCTCAACATATCTTCGCTCCTAAGTCCGAAAGAGCGATCAAACGAGCGGTTCAAAAACACCTTCAATTGAATTATATCACACAATCAATAAATTACCAACTATCGATCAAACAACAACTAAACATTCAAAACAACGAAAAACTAAACAAACCCCACCCCCCCAAAGAGGCTCTCGGCCCTCTCAAGTTAATGGGCCTCGGGTTTGGTTTTCCGGCCTTTAGGAAATTTTAAAGTGTTTCGAGTTGGTTTTAAGCAAATTCGATATTCCCGATTTCAATGGGTATCGATAATTAGGGTTTTTGAACATTATGGTTTTTCCTCACTACAAAAAAAACTGTCAATTTGCGACCAGAAAATTGTGACCAAATGGTCGTTTTTAGTGTATAATGCGACCAAAAACGCGACCAAAATGGTGGTGGCCAAAAAGCTGGTCGGTCCAGAATTTGTGCGACTGGATAGTCACAAATATACGACCAGAAAAGTTTGGTCGCAAAAAAGTCAACCTTTTGAAAAAACGACCAGATGGTCGCTTAAAAAGTGACCATATGGTCGTAATTTATGTTGAAGATAAGTGACCAGTTGGTCACATAAAAAAGTGACCAAATGGTCGTATTTTATGTGACCAAATGGTCACTTTTGGACTCAGTCAAACTACGACCAGATGGTCGCTTAAAAAGTGACCATCTGGTCGCAATTTATGTGGAAGATAAGTGACCAGTTGGTCACATAAAATGCGACCATATGGTCGCATTTAAGAATTTTTATTTAATTTAAATTTCAATAATTAGTTAATTAATTATTAATTATTTATTTAATTAATATTAAAATTTAATAACAAAAAATTGGAATTAGAATAAAAAATATATATATCAAATATTCAAAAAACGTTTTATACAGACAAAAGCATCCTAGAACTACTGCGGAGGGCGGGGTGGCGGAGGAGGCGTCGATGATGAATGGCCGCCGCCAGGGATCTGAAGTACGCACAAGAAGTCCTGGCTCAGAATCGAGGAGGAGGTTGTCCAACTCCTCTGTAGTCGGGTCCGCATCGGGCGGGCGATGGCGGGGCGGCGCGAGACGCCTCGTCACTCGCGTCGTCCAGGCTCATCTCGATTGGGGAGGACGTCGTCGCCTGGTCATAATCCTACAACCAAACTAAACTAATTTAATACTAATTACGTAATTAAAATATTGAAATAAATTAAATTAATTAATTAATGAAATAATCTAAATTAAATTGATTAAATAATGTAAATGAAACTAACATAAATTAAGTAAATAATTTAAAATAAACTAACTAATTAATTTGAATTAAAGTAAATTAAAATTAGATTACTTGAACTAAAATGAAGTAATTAAAGTAAACTAAGTAGTGAACAATTAAACTAAAATTAATTAAATTAAAGTAAATTAAGTAATGAAGAATTAAACTAAATTAGATTAATTGAACTAAAATTAATTAAATTAAACTAACATTAATTAATTAAAACTAAAATAAACTAAACTAATTAATTAAATTAAAGTAAACTAAAATTAGCTTAAGTGAACTAAGTAATTAATTAAAGTAAACTAACATTAATTAATAAAAACTAAACTTAACTAAACTAATTAATTAAATTAAACTAAATTAAAATTAGATTAATTGAACTAAAATTTATTAATTAATTAAAGTAAACGAAATTAGATTAATTAACCTTAAGTAAACTAAGTACTTAATTAAACTAAATTACATTAATTAAACTAAAATTAATGAAATTAACAACATTAAACTAAACTAATTAATTAATTAAAGTAAACTAAAATTAGATGAATTAAACTAAAGTAAACTAAGTAATTAATTACACTAAATTAGATTCATTATACTACAATTAATGAAATTAACAAAATTAAACTAAACTAATTAATTAAAACTAAGTAAAACTAAATTTAAACATAAACTAAAACTAACTTAAAACTTAAAATGTATACGAAAACTAACCTCATAATAGAAACCGAGATTGGAGGTTTAGGATTTTTAGGTTTAGAGTAGGAACGGGGAATGGGAACGGGGAAAAAACAACGGGGAACGGAACGGGGGAAAGAGAGAAAAGAAAGAAAAAAGAGAAAGAAAAAGAGAAATGAAAGGAAAAGGAAACGGGGGAAGGAAGCTGATCTGAATTTAAATCAGATTTTGCTACCAAATGGTCGCAAATATGTAATCATAACCAGAAACGAAAACTCGCGCGTGCTGGGGAAATTACGACCACATGGTCGCATTTTTAGAGATATTTGCGACCATCTGGTAGCATTTATTGAAAAAGCGACCATTTGGTCGCCCATTTACCATTACCCAGAACAGCTGTCATATCACGAGTCCCATCAACAATTGCGACCAGACGGTCGTAATTTTTAAATTCATCGCCATAAATTTCATGAAAATTTAAATTTATCGCTCATATTTGCGACCATATGGTAGTAATTTTTAAATTCACCGCCATAAATTTCATGAAAATTTAAATTTACCGCTCAGATTTGCGACCATATGGTCGTAATTTCACTTATATTTTTTGAAAAATATAATTATACTTTTCCAAAAATGCGACCAACTGGTCGCCTTTCCCTTCTAAATTACTACCATGTGGTCACCTTTTGTGTTAAATTGCGACCACATGGTCACAAATATTAATATATTTTTTTTTAATCATTCATTAAAGAAATAGTTTTAATAAACACATACACAGTGAATAATCAAGTTACGAAATGTCTCATTCATCATCATCTCCAAGAAGTCCGTCACATAAAGTCTTCTTCTTCTGTTTCTTCATCGGATTCATCGTCTCGAATAAATTCAGCATCAATGTCACGTGCGTGAGAAGTGGAAGCATTTGTATCATTATCATCATGCAATGTTATCGTTCCATCGTTCAAAGGACGAAGAGTACTTGCATTCTGACCATCGTCGATTGCACGACATCTTATCTCATCTTCTTGAAAAGCAACAGCTTCCTCTGCATGGTCGTCTTTCTCGGACAAGTTTTCTTCTACCTAGCGTGGTTTAACTTTACAAACAACTAACCAACTGGCCGGATCTCGTCTATTAATCGGATAGTTCAGGTAATAAACTTGAATCGCTTGTGAAGCCAGGACAAACCTATCGGTGCGCATATGCTTAGACTTGTTTACCTCAACGATTTGTAAATGATCAATCTTACGGACTCCGCCTCGTCTGGTTGTCTCGAACCAAGTGCAGTTGAACAAAACAATGTGTTTTAGCGTTGAACTTGCGTATTGAATCTCAAGAATCTCATCGATTACTCCGAAGTAATCGTCTTCGTTTGTGCCGAACACGTGACCTTTGATGCAAACACCACTGTTGTTTGTTGCCCTGTTCACCGAATGGGCCTTCGTTTGAAATCAGAATCGTTACGACGTATCCACCATACGACCTTGCTATCCGTCCAGGTCCCTTTGCCAAAGAAATGATGCGAGGATCATCCACCAGGTAATGTAGGGGAGTCAACTTGTATCAACGCCCGCAGTCACATCAAGTCGAATTTACGACCACATGGTCACTTTTTTTGGTGACCACTTGGTAGCTTTTATCCCACCAAATTATTTATATATTATCGCCACATAAAATCACAGATTTGCGACCATCCTGGTCACTTCTTAATGTGACCACGTGGTAGCTTAATTCAACCAAATTTTTAAGCTACCACGGCCAATAAAGGTCACAAAAATTGCGACCATTTGGTCACTTATAATTGTGACCACTTGGTAGCTTTCTTCCCTCCAATTTTAAGCTACCACTGCTCAATAAAGGTCACAAAAATTGCGACCATTTGGTCACTTATAATTGTGACCACTTGGTAGCTTTCTTCCCTCCAATTTTAAGCTACCACTGCTCAATAAAGGTCACAAAAATTGCGACCATTTGGTCACTTATAATTGTGACCACTTGGTAGCTTTCTTCCCTCCAAATTTAAGCTACCACTGCTCACTAATGGTCACAAAAATTGCGACCATTTAGTCACTTATAATTGTGACCACTTGGTAGCTTTCTTTCCTCCAAAATTACGCGCCATTTTTTGCTACCAAGTCATATTTTAGTCACAAAATTGCGACCAGATGGTCGTTTTTTAGGTGACCAATTAGTCGCTTCTTTCGCGCCATAATTTATGACTACTTCTGCTTTTGGTCGCGATCCGGTCGCAAAAAAAGTGACCAGATGGTCACTTAGAGTCAACCTTAAAAAAAAGTGACCAGGTGGTCACCAAAAAACTACCAGTTTTGTTTGGTCGCAAATTTCTGGTCGCATTTTGACAGTTTTTTTGTAGTGTGAATTGAATTTAAATAAACATTATTTCACTAATTTATAACCCTTAATCAAACCCAAAAAGGTAAATTTCAAACGGGAAGGGTTTCGACTGAAACTCGGTTTTAGGGTTATGGAAAAGTTTTCAAAAACACTTAAAACGACTCCCGTATTAACAAACACCGAGTTCCACAACACGAAATCGAAGGAAATCAAATAAAACTTCATTAAAATACTATTTGGAGCTTAGGGTTTGAAACTTTACTTACCGAGAACTCCGTATAACACGAGTGGCAAGTACGACGGTTAGGTGGAAAAGGATCCTTGACTCGAGGGCTTTCCGATTTATCCAAGATCGAGTCGATCCGTCGAGAAATAAACGAAAATCGAATTTTCCCTTTTTCTTCTTGGAACCCACGGCTTTGGAGGAGAAAATGGATGAAATTTTAGTCAACTTTTGAGTCAAGGGTAATTTAAAGAAGATGAGCAAATAGTGTTTAGATATTTAGGAATTTTGGAAATGACGATTACGTTCTTTTATGACTTTTGACTTATAAAACGAAATCTGATGATCTTAAACTATCCCAATGGTGATTAATAATTATTAATTGGCCCGTTAATAATTATTAATACCATTAAAACGAAATTAAACTAAAAAGGTAATTAAAAGGACTTAAACCGAAATAAACTACTAAATTCTAATTTACCGATAAATAAATAAACTTTAATTACTTAAATTAAAATAAAATAAATAAAAAAAAATTTATCACAAAAATAACGGGACGTTACATTTTTCCTAACACATTCAGAATTTCAATGACAAAAATAAAAATTGTTTGTAAGACTAGACATTTCACGTGCGTAGCACGTTTCGATGGACTAGTTTATACAAATGTTTAAATATTTGTGCAAATGAACTTAATTATAAAATTCAAATTCAAAAGCTACTCACTGATTTAAAATTATATATATTACTTATATATAATTCTAAACCCATTCATATTACTTTCAAATATTAATTATATATAATTTCCAACAATCCCCCTCATGAAAGTAATTAAAACTCAAAACATGAAAAACTAGAAAGTTGTAAAAGTTGGAGAGCACCGACTAAGTTATGCAACAGGAGAGGTGACTTTTGGACTTAAACCTTCCTTAATGATAGACTATCGAATTTACCGAAGAAATAGTGAAACATATTTCTTAAACTCTCCTTCTATTAATAAATTGAGACAATAGTCTGTCACACATAAATTTATATATTACTTGATATGTTGAGATTTTATTATTTGTTTTTCATTCCAACTGATTGAGAACTTGAAACAATGAATTTGATATTTGAAATAAGTTCGATCGAACGGTAAACAAATTTTATTTATTTTATCGGAATGAAATGAGTTTTCGTTGATTCATATTTCTTTCGCTATCATTATATATATTTTCCATGTTTTGAGAATTTGGGGTTCTTATTACACTTTCCGTGTAAATTTTTACAAAGTAAATTAAGTGGACAGTTACAAATCCCTTAAAAATATTTGTAAATATAGTAAATTTTGATCCGGTGAATCGGCGATTAACATTGAATTATATATTTTTACACCATCTTAATCACGAATTTACAAAATATTCAATGTTAATCACTTATCAACACATAAAAATTACTATATATACAAATAATTTTAAGCACTAACATATTTATAAATATCGCATAAAATTATACTTTTCCCAATATTTAAATATGGCAAGATTTAAAAAATATGCAGAATAGGGGTAAATTGTCAAATGGAGTCAATATTCTTGCATTTTCAAGATTTTTTAAAATTGTCCAGACGTTTTACAATCTTTAAAATTAAAAACTAAACAAGATAAAGACATGAAGAAAATTTGAACCAACAAAATTTCTCATTCTCAATTGATTGGGATTTTTCCAAGTGAGAAATTTTAAAACTGCCTAAGAAATGAAAATACCAAAACCTTTTTTTTTACGTAATTTTCAAATGACTTCTTAAACTTATACAAATTACAATCTATCATTGGTAAATTGGAATTCAAACATTGGCCACAAAAGGTGGTGAATTTCCATTTTCTAATTTTATAATTTCTTTCATTGGTAAATTGGTGCATTCGTTTCCAACTTCTTTTAATCCTTTACTTAATTTTTGCTCTTTGCTCTTTCCCCATAGCACGAAATAGAGCCCTCCAACCAATAATATCCCCCCTAAAATACTGCAAAAATAAGAGAGAGCTTAATAATTGAAATAAGCAATTATAAGATGTTTAAGCTCTCATAAAAAATAAAAATAAAAAAAATAAAAAACTCATTTAAAAACAATTTTTTTAGGTATGTTTTAAGGAGTGTAGAGCTTCGAATCCCGCCTACTCTTTAAAAAAAAAATCGATCATTCAATAATATTAAAAAAAAAGTTCTATTTTTTAAAATAAATTATATATTTTTTTTTCTATTTTAAAAATTAAGATAGGAAAAGTGTTATTTACTGTAATTTCTGAGATATAATTTGAGAGAGAATGAACTAGTTGAAGTTACCTTCCCAAACTCATGGTTTCACCAAGAAAGGTTGAAGAAGAAAATATTGTAATGATAAGAGCAAATGGTGTTGACATAGCAAGAAAAACTGGTCCTTTCTTCTCAATAACCCATGATTGAAGATAATATGAAACACCAGTCACCACCACACCCTGCAACAAAATTCTTCTTTATCAATAAAATTGACATTTTAAGTAAAAAATTGTATTTGCATTCACCCTTGATTAATCAAATGAATTATGTCAGTGGTGGTGTTGGCATCGTTCAATTTTAACCTTAACTTAATATAGAAAAAATTAAATATATTTTTAAAATAACTCCTTTTATTTTTTAATAATTTCTAATCCCATTTTCTAAATTTTTTTATTATATATAATTTTTGTTATTGTGTTTTAATCAACGTAATTTTTTTGATGATTTTTTTAACATTAAGGATTATTTAATAAAAAGTTCAAAAATATATATTACTGTGCCCTTATTTTTAAGACCGACCTTGAATCCTTTATAGTTTAAAATGAACAATATTTATCCAATGAAACAATTTCATTAAATATATAATAAAAAAAAAGTTCATGAACACTTACACAATATGCTACTATAAGAAGCCTAACGTTCCATCCCAATTTCCATTCGTTAGGGTTTCTCTCGAATGCAATGGCAATAGGAAACGATTGAAATGTGCTTAGTAGACATTGTAGAGTTGTTAAGATAAGCTTCGAAGGATAGTTTTTAATTATCAATGCCTGTTTTCAAAAATTAAAAAAGAAACTGAAATTAATTAAATATATAAATCAATAAATTTATGAAGAGAAGAAACACAGATCATGCAATTTTGACATGTCAAATCGGCTATCAAACATCGAAGAGTGGTATTATAATTGTTATAATAACTAGTTAATTAGTTATTTAGTTAGAGAGTTAGTCATGGAAGTTAGATATTTGACACTTGTATATATATTACATTTGTAAATCAATGAAGTGAGAGAATTCATTTTTACATTCAATATGTTATCAGGAAAATAAATCTCGTTTTCCGCGACCTCTTCCACAGCCAATTTTCCTTTCCTTTCTCGAAGGCTATTTCCTTTCCCATTATTTTTTTCTTTCGTTTTTCATTTTCTCTCGATTTCTCCACCATTTCTTCTTCTCTCAAGCTCCTTGATTGATCTTCAATGGCGACTGAACCTACTCCAGAAACTGGATCCACATCTACAACTGCTAATCCTACTTCAGAATCAGATGAGCTTCATCAACGAAATCCTTATTACCTTCATCATACCTATGGATCTTCCACGTTTCTTATTTCTCCTCTTTTAAACGGAGACAATTATCATTCATGGCATAAATCCATGAAATTAGCTCTCTCTGTCAAGAATAAAATTGGCTTTATTGATGGTTCTTTATCATGTCCAACCGATGGACCTCTCATGCAATCCTGGATCATCAACAATGATGTAGTCGTATCCTGAATTCTCAATTCAAATATCAAAGAAATCTCTGCAAGCTTGCTTTATACAGATCCAGCTTCTAAAATATGGACAGATTTACAAGTTCGTTTTCATGAAGGCAATGGTCCTAGGGTTTTTCAACTTCGTCGAGAATTGATGATTTTTCATCAAGGAGATCTTTCAATTAGTGCTTATTTCACCAAGTTGAAGACTCTATGGCAAGAATTGATGAAATATCACCCAAAATGCTCCTACACATGCGGAGGATTGAAGTTAATGGATGCTTTCTACCAGATGAATATTATGTTCTTAGTTTCCTCATGGGATTAAATGAGAAATATCCACATATTACTTCACAGATTCTATTAATGGAACCCTTACCATCTATCAACAAAGCTTTTTCTTTAGTTGTTCAAGAGGAACGAAAGAGGAATATTAAATTATCTACTCCACAAACAAAATCTCTTGCTTTTTCCACAATTCAGCAAACTCAGAATCAATTTTATGCCAATGCTGTAAAATCTCAACCTGTTTATCATAAGAAAGAAAGGCCAATTTGTACATACTGCAATATTCCGGGTCACACAGTGGAAAAATGCTACAAACTACATGGATATCCCCCTAGATTCAAGTTCAAGTCCAAAGGCTCTTTTTCCCCGAATGCGGTTGTTAATCAGATCTTACAGGGTCATTATGGATCTCAAGGTTCTCAGAATTTCAGTGGATCTACTGATTTGACATCTTCTCCGAATCCCGCCCCTGGACTACACAATTTGACTACTGAATAATATGGTCAATTGATGAACCTTCTTCATGTTCACAATTCTGGTTCGATGTCTACTACTCCTACTTCATCTACTCATGTTGTTGGTATGTCGTTTGAATATGTGCACTCTGTTTCACTTTTTAATCCTCTGACTATGTGGATAATTGATTCTGGAGCATCCAACCACATTTTTTATTCTGCATCTTTGTTTCAATCTTTAACGAGTATTAAAGACACTGCAGTTTCATTGCCAAATGGTCATCGAATCACTGTCACTGCTATTGTCAATGTCTTGCTTTATGATAATCTGCTATTGATTGAGGTTTTCTATGTTCCTGAGTTTACATTAAACCTGATTTCAGTGAGTTGTTTAATTAATCATTCAGACATAGAATTTCTATTCTCTTCTCATTCTGTTTGCTTCAGGACAAGTCCAATTTGAAGATGATTGGCAAGGGTGTATCACTTCAGGGCCTCAATGTTTTGCAGACATTGCATACATCTTTTCAGCATGGTTCATCTACTGCCAACCATTTATATTCTACAATAATACAGAAGCCTTCTATACAATTGTGGCATAGTACGTTAGGCCATTTATCTTTTTCAAGACTTGCTTTACTATATGACAATGCAGAACCTTGTTGTATTTGTCCATGGGCAAAGCAAAGACGTTTGTCTTTCATTTCTAATAATAACATGTCTTCCAATCCTTTTGATTTGGTACACTCTGATGTTTGGGATCCCTATCACACACCCACTCATCAAGGTTTCTTTTACTTTCTTACCCTAGTGGATGATTGCACTAGATTTACATGGATATTTCTTAAGAGAAATAAATCTGAGGCTGTTGCAATAATCCCAAGATTTTTTTCTCTTATTCACGCTCAATTTGACAAAAGGTTATCAAAAGTTTTCGTTCTAATAATGCCCCTGAGTTGAGGTTTGATGAATTTTTTAAACTCAAGGGTGTTCTTCATTAGTTTTTTTGTGTGGAGACACCACAACAGAACTCAGTAGTTGAGAAGAAACATCAGCACCTACTAAATGTTGCAAGGGCTTTATTTTTCAATCAAGGGTTCCAATTGCTTTTTGGGATAACGTCTCTTAACTTCCACTGTTCTTATCAATTGAACATCTACTCCCTTGTTCAATAATCAATCTCCTTATGCAACTCTTTTTCAAACCAATGTGAATTATGATTATTTGAGAGTGTTTGGATGTTTATGTTTTGCCTCTACATTATCTGTCAATAGAAGAAAATTTGATCATAGGGCTAGCAAATGTGTCTTTGTGGGATATCCTTCTGGCTGTAAAGATTAAAAATTGTATGATCTTTCTTCCAAGAAATTTTTTGTCTCCCGGGATGTAATTTTTTATGAAAACCATTGCCCTTTCAGTACTATTACTATTTATCAGTCCACCCTGTTGACTTTTTTAAGGATTTTATTTTTCCAACTTCATTACCTAATATTATAAACACTCAACCTCTGCGTACAAGCTTACCATTAACTCTTCAGACTCCCACTGTTTCTCCAACACCTTGTTTTATATCATCCCCATCTTCAAATACAGACACATCTATTGATACTGCACCTACAGATATTCCTCAACCCTTAAGGAGATCTACTAAACTTCCTCATCCCCTGGTTACTTAAGGGCACTTCAATTTATTGAATAAGATTACTCAGTCCTAGTCCTTTTCCAAAGTATCATTTACATGATTACTTGACATATTCCATTTATCAACTTCTCATCAACACTATCTCTTCAATGTTTCAATGGATTACGAACCCCAATTCTATCATCATGTTGTCCCTTTTGAGCATTGGAGGTTGGTTATGCATGAAGAACTTGATGTAATGGAAAGAAAAAATACTTGGTCTGTTGTTCCACTTCCTCAAGAACATCAAGCCATTGGTAGTAAATGGGTTTTTAAAATCAAATACAAGGCTGATGGAAATATTTATTGATACAAGGAAAGACTTGTGGCTAAAGGATACAATCAATAAAAATGACTTGATTATTTCGAAACCTTTTCTCCTGTTGCTAAGATGGTTTATATCAAGATTCTTCATTCCCTTGTTGCACATTATTCCTGGCCTATTGCTCAGCTAGATGTGAATAATGTATTTTTCAATGGGGACTTATTTGAAGAGGTGTATATGAAGTTGCATATGGGTTACAAGCCAATAGTACAGTCTGTTGACATTCAAGGGAGTCTTCTTCACAGCCCTTGGTTTGTAAATTACATAAGTCAATTTATGGCTTAAAACAGGCATCTAGGCAATGGTTTGCAAAATTTTCAACTTATTTATCATCCTTTGGTTTCAAACAATCTCAGGATGATTGCTCATTATTTACCTAAAGCCATTGGCAGCAGTTTTCTTGTACTATTAGTCTATGTTGATGACATTGTGATTACATGCCCCTCTGTCTCTGAAATTCAATATTTGAAGACTTTTATTCATTCTCAGTTTATGTTAAAGGATCTTGGTTCCTTGAAATAGTTTTTGGGACTTGAAATATCTAGATCAAAAATAGGTTTTGTTTTATCTCAGAGGAAGTATTGTTTGCAACTTTCAGAAGATTCAGGCTTTCTAGCTTGCAAACCTGTTTCTCTTCCTATGGATCCCAAACTTCAACTATTGTCGACGGCTGGCGACGCTTTAACTTCTGCTGATGCTCATTCCTATCGAAGATTGATTGGTAGATTGTTATATCTAGCCATATCACGGCCCGATATCACTTTTACAGTGCAGAAACTTAGTCAGTTTGTTTCAAAACCACATTCTTCACATATGATTATTGTACATCATCTTTTGAGGTATTTGAAAGCTACTCAGGTCAGGGAATTCAATTTTTTAAGTCTTCTACAATACCTCTTCAGCTGAAAGCCTTTGTGGATGCAGATTGGGTAGCATGCCTTGATACAAGAAGATCTGTGATGTGGGCTAATCTTTAATGAACTCTTTGCTTGTAGTAGGCTGGACCCCTTTTCTTATCTGTCTTCTAATCCTTATTGGGCCCCTCTTGTTTTGGGCTTTATTTCTTGCTTTAGGTTTTGTCTTACTTTGTTTGTCTACTATATAGTCACTATTTAGGGCAAACAAAGGGCAACTTCCCTTTCTGAATTTGAGAATATTACCTAGTAATGAGAGCCAAAATGTTGTGAGCTGTTGGTATTGATTCCCAGCCGACATTTGTTTTCTTTTTACGTGTTGTTCACGCCAAATTGGTATCAGAGCCCCAACTTTCTTGGACGGTGAAGATGGAAATCGTCGGTGAAGATGGAGAGCCTCGAGTGTCCGATGGAGAGCAAGAGCTCCCAGCACTGTGGACAGCCATTGCAAACCTGGAACAGCGAGTTGAAGAACGCATGGAGCGATTCACTTGAGACATCCAGCATAGTTTGAATGGAATAGAAAGAGTGTTAACAAACCCGAGAGAAAACCAAGCACTAGAGGCCCATGATTTTGCACGAGCTCTGGCGTTTAACAGGAGAAGAGGGAGGCGTGGAGGAAGAAATGGAAGAGGGCATTACCAGGAGAATGAGTGAAATAGTTCATCTATTGTTACTGACCATGAATACTCTAATGGAGAAGACATTGCTGAAGAGGTTATCCTCCATGGAAACAGACGAGTACGGGGAGCTCCACGAGTCCAAAATCCAGGAAGAGAACCATCGGGAAGAGAACCACCAGACTATAAACTCAAGGTCGATGTTCCAAATTTGAATGGGAATTTTGGAATTGAAGAATTCTTGCAATGGTTAAGGGCTGTTGAACATTTTTTCGACTATATGAACGTACCTGAGGATACGAGGGTTACGTTAATTTCTTTCAAATTGAAAGATGGCGCTGCTGCTTGGTGGGATCAGGTAGTACATACTCGCCGGAGGGATGGAAAACCCAGAATCAAAACTTGGCCAAAGATGAGAAAATATCTACGCCAACGATTTTTACCTGAAGATCACGATCAGTTGCTCTATAATCAGTATCATCAGTGTCAACAAGGAGGCCGAAATGTCAGGGAATATATGAATGAGTTTTACTGTTTGAATGCTCGAACAGACTTGAATGAATCCGAGCGAATCCAGGTTACACGATACGTGGGAGGCCTCAGCGTGACTATCCAGCAACTCGCTTTCAAATCTGTCAAAACCCTGTCCAAATCAGTGATGTTGGCCCAACGTGTGGAGAATTTCCAGCCCAAGCCCAAGCCCATCACCAAACCATACCAAGCACATAGTAATTTTTCTGACCACTTTGAGAGAGAGGAAATAACCCCTTACCACAAACAACATCCCCAACTCAGCCCAAAGAACATCCCAAATAATCACCTAGACCTGGCCCATCCAAGACCCCAAATCCATATGCTAAGCCAAATCCAATCCGTTGTTATAAATTCAACGAGCCTAGACATAAATCCAATGAATGTACCTTACGAAAAACTATGGCAATCACCGGCAACGTGGATAATACATCTGAACAGGATTATGAGAATGAAGATCATGATGCCGAAGATGTGGAGGAAGTGTGTGGAGACGAGGGAGAAAGAATTGCCTGTGTAATTCATTGAGTTTTGCTCACTTCTAAGAAGATCACTGTCTCGCAGAGGAGCCAAATTTTTCGCACACTTTGTACAATCCAAAACAAGGTGTGTGACGTCATTATTGATAACAGAAGTACAGAGAACATTGTAGCCAAATCCCTTGTTCGAACATTGAAACTCATTACCCACAAGCATACCAATTCGTATCGCCTTCGCTGGATAAAAAAAAGAGGCGAACATCGTGTTACGGAAGTTTGTGATATCCAACTCTCCATTGGAAAGTATTACAAAGACACCATTAAGTGTGATGTAGTGGACATGGATGCTTGTCACATCCTTTTGGGCTGCCCCTAGCAGTTTGATAAATCTGTTAGCTATGATGGTAAGGACAACAGCTACAAGTTTTAGTGGCACCAGAAAATCATTGTCCTTCTGCGCAGCAGTGACCCATTAAACCACAATCAACCTTAGGCTATGCCGCTTCTCATCTCTGTTCCTGGATGTGACACATTTTATAAGCTTGAGGAAACAAACGATCCTGTTCTCATCATCCTATCCTCTGAGAATGTGGGTTTCAAACCCAGGCATTTTGAAATAGAGACTCTTTTGGCTGAATTTCAGGATGTAGCGCCCATAGATTTGCCACCCTTGCTTCCCCCTGAACGTGACATACAACATTGTATAGACCTCATACCTGGTGCCAGTCTACCAAACTTTCCACATTACAGAATGAGCCCCAAGGAACATGAGATGAAACAATCAGTTCAAACTAGCATGAATCCTTGTGTTGTCCCTGCCCTTCTCGTTCCCAAGAAAAATGGTTAGTGGCGAATGTGTATGAATAACAGATCAATAAACAAGATCACGATAAAATATCGCTTTCCCATTCCTCGATTGGAAGATTTATTAGACCAATTGGCAGGAGCAAGTGTCTTTTCTCGATTAGATCTTCGAAGTGGCTACCACCAAATCCATATACGCCCTGGAGACGAATGGAAGACTGCCTTCAAGACTAAGGAGGGACTCTATGAATGGAAGGTCATGCCCTTCGACATGAGCAATACCCCTAGCATATTTATGCACCTTATGAATCATGTGATGTAAAAATTAATGGGTAAGTCAGTGGTAGTTTATTTTGATGATATACTAATCCACAACAAGTCGTGGGAAGCACACATGATCCACCTCAGGGAAGTTTTCATTACCTTGAGAGCCCATAAATTGTACCTGAATAAAGAAAAATGTGATTTTTATACGAATAAGCTCCTATTTTTGGGATTTATCATTGGAAAGAATGGAATTGAGGCAGACCCAATGAAGGTAAAGGCAATTAATGACTGGCTAACACCTTGCAATGTTACCGAAGTACGTAGTTTTCACAGATTGGCTACATTCTATAAGCGATTTATAAAGAATTTTAGCACTATTGTGGCTCCAGGCACCAACTATCTCAAGAAAGGACCCTTCCAATGGGGAACAGAACAACAGGAGAGTTTTGACATTATCAAAGAGAAACTGATGACAGCGCCTATACTCAAGCTCCCAAACTTTGAGATGATATTTGAAGTCGAAACTGATGCTTTTATGATTGGGATTGGAGCTGTGTTAATGCAGGAGGGACACCCCATAGAATTCTTCAGTGAGAAACTAAATGAGGCCAAGCAGAAGTGGACTTCTTATGAACAACAGTTGTTTGCAATCATCCGTACTTTCCAGCATTGGGAACACTACCTTATCCAAAGAGAGTGTGTCCTCCATTGTGACCATCAATCATTGTGATTTCTAAACTCCCAAAAGACACTGAAACGAATGTATGCTTGCTGGGTTACATATCTCCAAAAGTTTCAGTTCATCTTCAAACACAAACCTGGGAAACAAAATGTAGTCGCAGATGCTCTCAGCCGAAAAGCCTATCTTTTGGTTACCCTGCAAACTGAAGTCATTGGGCTGGACAATCTAAAAGAATTATATGAAACAGATCTGGATTTTGAGACGATTTGGATGAATTGCAAACACAACAGACGAATGGGGGACTTCCATATTCACATGGGATTTTTATTCAAGGGCAATTGTTTGTGTATTCCCAACACTTCTCTCCGTGTGAATCTGATCCATGAGTTACATAGTGGCGGTCTAGCTGCTCATACTAGTAGGGACAAAACTCTATTACTTTTGCAAGAACGCTTTTTCTGGCCATAACTCAGACGAGATGTTGTCTGTTTTGTTAAACATTGCGCTACTTGCCAGACAGCCAAAGGCACATATCAAAATACGGGTTTGTACACGCCTCTACCTATCACTGACACAATTTGGGAGGATCTCTCCATGGATTTCATTCTTGGCCTTCCTCGAACTCAGAGAGGAGTTGATTATGTTTTTGTGTTGGTGGATAGATTTTCAAAGATGGCACATTTCATTCCATGTAAAAAAACATTTGATGCCAGTGCAATTGCAAAGCTCTTCTTTCGCGAAGTCGTCCGCCTCCATGGAATCCCTAAATCCATAACTTTTGATAGGTATGTCAAATTCATGAGCCATTTCTGGCGTGTACTGTGGGGCAGATTCAATACGAAACTCAAGTTTAGCAGTGCTTATCACCCCCAAACGGATGGCCAAACAGAAATTGTTAACCGTACTCTGGGAAATATGATCCGTAGTATCGCTACCCAAACAATGGGATATTGCCCTTTCCCAAGCAGAGTTTGCCTTCAACTCCATGACTAACAGATCTAGTGGCAAAGCTCCTTTTGCTATCGTCTACACTAAAATGGAAAACCAATCTGTTGATTTGTTTCATCTCAGCAAACCATTCAACAAAAAGGAAGATAACTTAGCAGAGGAAATTGCAGAGCTTCACAACGAAGTAAAAACAAACTTGTAGGAATCCAATGCGAAATATAAAGTAGCTGCAGACTCTCATCGCCGTTCAAAAACATTTGAGGTCGGCGACCTGGTTATGGTACATCTCTACCGCGAATGTTTTCCTATAGGAACGTATTCCAAGCTGAAACCACAAAAATATGGCCCTTTCCAGATATTGAAGACAGTTGGTCCCAATGCGTTCATCCTTGACTTACCACTTGATCTCCATGTGTCAACTACCTTCAACGTGGCAGATTTGTATGAGTTTTTTCCCCCTGATGATGCACCAACAAGTAGTAGTGAACTCGTGGACGAGTTCTAATTAAGTGGGGAAGAGTTGATGTGGGCTAATCTTTAATGAACTATTTGCTTGTAGTAGTCTAGACCCATTTTCTTATCTGTCTTCTAATCCTTGTTGGGCCCCTCTTGTTTTGGGCTTTATTTCTTGCTTTAGTGTAACGTCCCGTTATTTTGAAGTAATTTATTTATTTATTATTTATTTATTTTAATTAAAGTATTTAAGGTCAATTTAAAAGTAGTGATTTCGATTTTAGTAGTTAATTTCACCCAAAATTCTTTTTAATCGTTTTAAAATACTTTAAATTCGCTTCGGTGACATTAATAATTATTAATAGGCCAATTAATAATTATTAATCACCTTTAGATTAATTTAAGAGTTTCAGGTTTCGATTTATAAGTTAAAAGTCATAAAAGGAAGCAACCGTCATTTCTGTATTCTTAAAAAATATCAAAACACTATTCACTCATCTTTGAAAATCCCAAAGTTGACCAAAGTCTTCATTTTTTTCTTCCTCCTTCTTCCTCAAAACCGTAGCTCTCATAGCGGATTAGGGGATTTTTGGTTTTTCTTCGTTTCTCGGCGGATTGGCTTGATTTCGGTTGCATCGGAAAGCCCTCGGGTCTAGGATTCCTTTCCACCTAACAATCGTGCCTTACACCCATGATCTACGGACTTCTCGATAAGTTAAAGTTCAAACCCTAAGCTCCAAATAGTGTTTTAATGGAGTTTTCATTTTGAATCTTCGATTTCTTGCCGTTAAACTCGATGACTTTTATTACGGGAGTTGTTTTTAGTGGTTTTGACAAATTTCCCTAAACCCTAAAACCGAGTTTCAGTCGAAGCCCTTCCCGTTTGAATTTTACATCGTGGGGGTTGTTTTGGGGTTTACTTTTATTGATATGATGTTTATTGTAATTAAATTCGGGAAATTACATATTGTCCAAAAACCCGGTTTTTCGTTACCCATTGAAAACCGGAACTTCCAAGTACTTGAAATCAATCCAAAACACCTCTAAATTGCATAAAAGCCGGAAAACCAAACTCGAGGCCTATTTTTCCCTAGCATGACCGAGAGCATCCTTTGGGATATTCAAGGTTTTTCGTCGTTTTATGCCTTTAGTTATCAATCATTTGATGTATGTTTATTTATTAATTGTTAGATGTAACTATTTGTAGGTGTTTATTGATTTCCTTGCTTGATCGCTCTTCCGGAGGTTTGGAGCGAAGTCACATCTTCTAAGGTGAGAATAAATAGGATTTAAAGTAACTTTAGAAACCGAATAAGTAGAACGGTGTGTAAAATTGGAGATTAAGTATAGGATTCGAATCTAAGAGTAAAAGAAAGTGAGCTAGTGCCCTTAGGATTAGGAACTAGTTCTTTGAGTGAAAACTTTGGAGTTTCTCAAGGGAAACATCGGACACTAGGAAGTTCTAAGTTAGAATTGTATCGGACATTAAAAATGGATCATTGGAAGTTAAAGGATCCAAACTTTTAGATAAAATGGTTAAAGGAACTCGAAAATAGAGCTTTGGATTTTATTTGGAAGTTTAGAATCCTTGGAAGTGTAGATTACTTAATTAAGAGAGAATCTAGTTTGTTTAAATTATCGGGAGTTCGGTTTACTTATTGTAAATCTAAAATTTCTGTTTAGTTACTTTATGCACTTTACTTTATGCATTTTACTTTATGCACTTTACTTTATGCAATGCACTTTATGCACTTTACTTTATGCAATGCACTTTATGCACTTTACTTTATGCATTTTACTTTATGCACTTTACTTTATGCAATGCACTTTATGAACGTCACTTTATGCACTTTACTATTATTTTACTTGAAATCACAAGATTTTCAAATTCATATCACATAGCCTGAGAGGTTTCACGTAGCCTGCGAGAGCTACCACATAGCCTGCGGGAGCTATTGCACGACCTGAGGGAGCTAACACATAGCCTGCGGGAGCTATCACAAGCCGCGAGAGCTTACACATAGCTTGCAGGAGCTATTATTATTGTCATTCATCACAAATTTTTTTTATTTAAATATGTTTATATCAAGAGAAGATGATATAAGTTTTTATGGTCAAATGAATATAACCATATACCTCGATGAAGGTTGTAAGGAGAAATTTGGATATGACAACTTTCTTCTAAACTTTGGGAGTTATTATTCTCTAGTTTGGAAGTTTTAGTGAGAAAGTTGTAAGAGAACTAGTTTCTCAATTGAGTTATTATTGAGTTATTATTGAGAAACTAGTTCTCTTACAACTTTCTCAATAACTTAGAAGATTTCGTAATTGGAGAATAAGATTTGATGTAAACCTTGTACATAGTATAAGGTATATAAAGAAAATGAGATATAAATACTAAATGCATTACGAAACAATACTCAGAAATGCTTGGAATGTAGTTCCACAACTATATTGGAGAATTGGTAACTAAAAGTGGAACACTTGATATAAAACTCTTTGAATGGATTGATAGCAAAGAGTAAGTGAGTTTTACTTGGACACAAATCCGGATGCAGGTTTGGGGTCTAACTTTACTTTTTATTTTGTTTATTCTCACTGGGCTTAGTTGTTAGCTCATGATATTACGAACATTTCAGGTAATGTTTGGGGTCATGGGAGAGGAGCTGGTGCGCGCTTGATTGAGAGGATGATGACACAGAGATGGACTAGATACTTTTAAAAGACCATGGTCTCATTTTGTTCATTTGTATCTTATGTTATGTAAATTTGTATATAGCTCTTTAGAGCTTTTGGTTTACTTTTATGATGTATTCTTTTGAACTCCTGAAATAGGAATTTGAAATTCCTTGTGTTTAAATTTCTGAATTTAAAATGTAACAGGTTTTGGCTAGCCAATTTTCAAGCATAACCACGCCATTTTTTTTAAATATAAAGACTTCCGCTGTGTTTTATATTTTAAATTATTTAAAAGTGTCGGGTCCCCACATTTAGGTTTTGTCTTACTTTGTTTGTCTACTATATAGTCACTGTTTAGGGCAAACAAAGGGCAACTTTCCTTTTTTGAATTTGAGAATATTACCTAGTAATGAGAGCCATGTTGTGAGCTGTTGGTATTGATTCCCAGCCGACATTTGTTTTCTTTTTACGTGTTGTTCACGCCAATCTGTTACTGGTTTTGCTATTTTTCTTGGGGAATCAATGGTTTCATGGAAATCCAAGAAACAAACTAAAGTTTCTAAGTCTTCTGCTGAGGCTGAGTATAGGGCTTTGTATGTGGTTTCTAGTGAACTGACATGGATGATGCATTTACTTACTCTTCAGGTTTGTGTCTCTCAACCTGCCCTTGTTTATTGTGACAATTTGTCAGCCATTCAAATTGCTACAAATCCTATTTTTTATGAACGAACAAAACACATTGAAATTGATTGTCACTTTGTAAGGGAGAAATTCAAAGTGGTTTATTAAAAGTGCTGCCAATTCATTCATCTTTACAGCTTGCTGATGCGTTTACTAAAGCTCTTCCTAGTTCCATTTTATTACCTCTTTTACACAAGATGGGTGATAACTCACCTTGAGAGGGAGTATTATAATTGTAATAACTAGTTATTTATTGTTGAGAATCCCACATCGGAAAGATGCAGAGAACTCACAACATTTATAAAGTCTAAGGGTCACTCCTCTCATTACCAATTGGTTTTGAGATAGATTCCCACATTATTAATATGGTATCAGAGCCCAACAAGCCCAAACGGGCATTCGATCCAAAAATGGGATTCGACCCAAGAATGGTGAGCTCAAAAGAGGCACCATCTTGAGGGGGCATGTTGAGAATCCCACATTGGAAAGATGCAGAGAATTCACAACATTTATAAAGTCTAAGGGTCACTCCTCTCATTACCAGTTGGTTTTGAGATAGATGCCCACATTATTAATATTTAGTTAGAGCGTTAGTTATGGAAGTTAGATATTTGACACTTGTATATATATTACATTTGTACATTAATGAAGTGAGAGAATTCATTTTTACATTCAATAAGTGGCATATTGTGTTAGGAAGTGTTGTCTGATGAAATAATAATAATAATAATAATAATAATAATAATAATAATAATAAATGCTGATTTAAATCCACTTTTGATCCCTAAATTTTTAGGTTTAGTTTATTAATTATTCAACCCAATATATAAGTTATAATAACAAATATTAAAGTAAACACGTCAATAATATATTGAATAAGATAAATAGGTCATTTCAATAAATTTTTAACACTTATGCTATTTAAGTCATTAAAACTGTTCCAGTTCTTACCTACTTATTATTCTTATTATTATTAAATAAATTATTCAAAGTAATATTAAAATAAAAAAAATAAAAAGAAATTAGATAAAAGATAAAAATACCTGAAGAACAAGATAGAGACCCCATAAAATATTGGAAGACAGCATAATGAAGCAACCCTTCAACCAATTGTTTGGAATTGGAGCTGAATTTTGATGATGATTATTAACAAAAAAGAGATGATGTTGAATAAAATATGTAATTTGAGGGCCTTTGTAAAATGCCAAGATCGCTACACCACCAATATTTAGTAATATTCCTGCTACTTTTGCTACTCCTGCTGTTGACTTTAACCTCAACACCTCCATTCTGTTCAATTAAACCCTCATTATTGGTAAATCAACTTAATTTTACCATAATATATATATATATATATATATATATATTAAAAAAATATATTATATTACAATTTGAGAGAGATTTAAATTTATAGTTAAATGTGATGGAATATTAATATATGTCACTTGAATAACATAGAGTGAATAACGCAACAAAGAAAAAAAGTAGTATGATTTTAATAAGAGCTGATTGCAATTCTAATAAAATTTACTATAAATATTATTTTAAAATAATATTTAAAACAAATAAATAGAAATATATAATAAATTTTGAGTCCAAATGACCATTAACAACTATCTACGTATTCAGCGATTTCCTTATCACTAGTTAATATTTCATTATATAAACAAAGCAAAAATTATTATATTTATGAATAGTTTTAAATAATGATATATTTATAGATATTACATTAAATACTGCCAATTAACAAGTGAAATTTCTCATTAGTTTCCAATATTTTTTGAAAAACACTACGTAAAATTTCATTGAAATTTACCTTTTGAAAAATACCTTTGTATTTAAGGCTTCGTGCACGTTTACTACTCCCCATGCTTCTTTTTTTCAAAAAAAAAAAAAAAAAAAAAAAGAGTTTCACATTTTTTCTCTTTAAAGTAAAATTTTGCTTTGTATACTAATGGTAAGATAGACAAAGACCAATTTGGCTTATTATAAGATTTAAAGTAAATTACAAAAATACCTCTAGACAATCTTATCGATTTCTCTATTAATAATGAGCAAAAACTAGACACCACACATAAAATTTGATGAAAACAAATTTATTAACTTAATAAAAATATAAGATATTATTTTTTTTTAAAATCAAAAAGAAAAAAAGAATATATATATTTTTCAATGAAAAAAACATGTGTTGTAGTATAATTTCTCAATTATTATTTGTAATTTAAGTTAAACTATAAAACATTATGGACAAAGTGGAAAAAGACTCAAAAGGTTGGTTGATTAAACCCAATGGACCATTAGATGTCTCAAATCCAATCAATAACATTAATCACAAATCATGCGTATACATTTCAACGATGAAGTGATTGAAGACAGAAGCTTTTCACACACGGAAATGTCCACGATTTATATATATATATATATGAAAGGGAAGCTATACTTTATTATGTGGTTTTACTTTTTTTAACCATATAATATAGAATCTATAATATTGTCTTTTGAACAGGGGTATTTTCAAATATGTTAGAAATTTTTATAACATTTACAAATTTGTTAGGAAAAAAAATATTTACAAAAATGTTAGAATTTTAAAAATTCTTATTATATCAGTCAATTCTATTAGTATATCAGTGAACTATTAGTATAACAATAATAGTTTATCAGTCGATATCATTAATGAAAGGCCAGTGGCCATAGGAGTGTTGACAGGCTTACAATCAGACATGGAGGCTCGTTTAAGAAGGTCACAAATGTATTTAGACTGTGAGAGATGTAATGACTCATGTGATTTCATGACTTGAATGCCCAAGAAGAAGGATAGAGGGCCTAAGTCTTTGAGCTTGAGAAGACTATGAAGGGACTAAATAAAATATTGAATAAGAGAATATGATGTACCAATGCAATGATGTCATCTACATAGATAAAAAAGACTATGAATCCATTATTTTTGTGATAATAAAAGAGAGAGTTGCCTGACTAAGAAGATATTAATCCCCAGGTTAGTAAACAAGAGCTGAGCTTCATAAACCATGCTCCAGGACTCTGTTTAAGGTCATAAAGTGCTTTTGATAATTTACAAACATGTGAAGGAAATTGTGGATTGGAAAAACCTTTGGGTTGGCTCATGTAAACTGTTTATGTTAAATCACCATTTAAAAAGGCATTATGGACATCCAATTAGAAAATTGACCAATGACAGGAGACAACAATACTGAGGATAATTTGAATTGTTGTTGGCTTAATCCCTGGGCTAAATGTTTCAAAGAAATTCACACCATAACACTGATTATCGCATTGAACCACCAGACGTGCTTTATATCTTTCAACCTCTTTATTAGGCTTATGTTTAATTCTATAAACCCATTTGCAACCTATAATTTTACCATTTGGTGGAGGAGGAATCAGCTCAAGTTTTATTTTCAAGTAAGACCTGGTGTTCAAGCTGGATTGCCTCTTGCCACTGAGGAAATTGGACTGCATTTTTTAATGTGGTGGGTTCAGTGGTGGGAGCTGATGTAGATAGCAACACCTTTGGTTTAAGAATGCCATGTTTTGCTCTAGTAATCATAGGATGTTGGTTGCCTGGCAGTGGAAATGTAGGTGGTGGAGTAGAGTTGGCAAAGATGGATGGTGGAATATTGGAAGGAGAAGATAAAGGGTTTTTTTGTGAAGAGGAGAAGGTGTAGTTGTTGAAGAATGAGAGGTAGCAAAAAGACTTGGTGAAAATAAGGAGAAGATTGCGGTGGAGAGGATAGATTGAGTGAGGGGTTAGAGTGGTGAGTTGTAGTTTAGATAAGTAGGATATAGGAATGAGGAAAGGAACATATATCATAATGGTAATTATGGATTTGAGCAGCTCAGAAGGTAGAGAACGGAAGGGAAACTCATGTTCATTGAAAATGACATGTCTAGCTACATAAATTATGCCAGTTATGGGTTGGAGGCACAAGTAACCTCTATGATTGAAGCTATATCCAAGAAAAATTCATTGAGAAGAACGATATTGGAGTTTATGATCATTGTAAGGTCTTAAGTAAGGGAAGCATGCACAACCAAACACCTTGTGCAACTTGTAATTAGGGAGTTTATTATAAAGAAGGTCATAAGGGGATTTGTTGTTCAAGGATGGGGATGGAAGTCTCTTTATCAGATATTTGGTTGTTTGGAAGGCAAAAGACCAAAAGGTTTTTGGGAGCTGAGAATGAGCAAGAAGAGAGTGGGCAACCTCCACTACATGTCTGTTTTTCCTTTCTACCCTTCCATTTTGTTGTGGAGTGTAAGGGCAAGAAATCCTATGATGGATACTATGAGTGACAAGGAGGGAAGATAAAGCTCGAAATTCTCCACCCCAATCAGTTTGTAGGCTTTTAATATGACTGTCAAATTGATTAACCACCATAGCTTTGAAATGATTGATGTAATGAAGTGTCTCACCTTTGGGTTTCAATAAGAAGATCTATGTAAAACCTGTACAACCATCCATAAACAATAGAAAAATATCTAGCTCCTTGAATAGAATTAATTGGTGATGGACCCTAGAGATCAGGAAAGAAAAGTTGGAAAGGAACAATGCTACTTATTGATGTTCTTTGAAAAGAAAGTCTATGGCTCTTGGCCAATTGACAACAATTACAGAATTCAAAAGATGAAAGACTAGGCCTAGACTGATTACAAGAACTAAGACCATCTTGAACCATAACACATGAGCAGGATGGCCTAGTCTGTAATGCCAAAGTGTAGAAGAGGTTAGAATGAATGGAAATGCAGCATTAGGGTGAACTGGTGTGGAAGACTGCATGCTATGATTTGTGGAGATGAGCTTGTAGAGACCATTCTCAAGAAGATCGTGAAGGAGGACTGTCTTGGTTTGAAGATCCTTCACAAGAAAGAAATGTGAGTAGAATTTCACAAATGCTTTGTTACTTAACACAATTTAGCAACACTAATTAACTTATTTGACAGAGTGAATGTGTATGTAAGACAGTATTCAACTTCAAAACAGAAGTAGGAGATGAGACAATGGTGCAATTTACGGTATGTAGAATAGGGATAAACTTACCATTTCCCATCATGACTTGTTCATGACCAGCATAAGGTGCAACATTAGTCATCAAATTCAGAGAGGGGGTCATATGATGAGTTGCCCCTGTGTCAAAAAACCATTCATGGTCAGGATGTGCTGCTTGGCCAATGGAATTGGTAGGCAAAGGAGAGAGTGTAGGAGTAGAAAGAGTATATGTAGGTGGAGTAGATGTTGCAACATGTTCTTGATATGGAGAGAAGTGGCCAGGATAAGGGATAGATGGTGTTTGAAGAAGGGGTGGTTGATTGAATGCAGCAAGACGAGCTTGAGGTCATGGGGCATGAGTAGGAGGTGTTTGATTTTAAGGATACCTATCTTTGTTATCCCTATTATAGCAATCAAGAGCTATATGACCCACATTGAAACAGATTTGACATCGGATCTTTGGGTTGAATTAGAAGGAGTTAGGGGTCTTGGATTGGATTTTGAGAAAGATGGACGAAAAGGTATAGATGTTGGATTGGAAGGAGGAAAAGATGAGAAATGATATTAGAGGTAGACTGAGGTTGGGCTAAATAAGACCAAGGTGATCTGTGTGAGTTCTGAAAAGAGAAGTTAGCTAGATTTGCCTGAATCAGATTAATTTGATCAATGGAGGTTTGTCTTTCCAATCTTACGACACTATAAGAAAAATAGGAATAGGCCACACTAACCATTTTAATAGGTGACACAATAAAATAAAAAGCGGATGAATAGTTTTTTTTCCAAAGAAAAATGAAAACCACGTCACCCATTCCTTCAAACCAAATCATGGATGAAGGCTTGGAGGAAAAAAAGAAAACAAAACCCTCTCGCTCTCGAAATTTCTCACGAAACCCTCTCGCTCTCTCCCAAATCATTCAAACCAAATCGCTCCTTCGATAGTTCTCAATCGCTCGACCAAAACTCTCAACCAAATCTCTCTGACGATTTCTCCTTTCATATCTGATACGATTTCTCCTGTCATTCTCTATCATGAGTTCTTCATTCGTTCGACCAAAACCCTCGCCTTGTATCGAGAAGCTCCTCGCGATTTCGTTTTTGTGTGAAGCTTCATTGTAAAACCAGATCTATTGAAAATCAAAGCCACAAACCGCAGATATGATCGTCTTGCCGTTTGATTCGCGATCTCATGATTCAAAGTTCCCATTAACACCACTCAAAGCTTCCGCATGCTGTTCATTCGAAGAAGCTCGTTCAGATCTAAAGTAGATCTGATTCTTGCTGTTCGTTCAAGGTCTTTTTCATCAGCTATTCAGGTCAAGTTGGTCATCATTTTGAGAGTTAATTTAATTTGAAAAAATATTATGTCATAGAACTTACAATTATGTGCATTTTCCCCATATATAATTCTCTCCATTTAGTGAATGAAAGTGAGAATTGAAAAGAAAATGATTTTGCACCACTTAGTTTTGATTTTCATTGATTTGCAGACCTCCTGAATTGCTGTTTGGGTCAACAAGATATGGTCCAGCTGTAGACATGTGGTCTGTTGGTTGTATTTTTGCAAAGCTTCTTCATGGAAAGCCGATATTCCCAAGAAAGGATGATTTTTTTTTCAGTAAATTCATATCAAGTCTCTGAAATTAGAATTTTCATCGGATTCTCCCGGTCGATCCAGAAGCTCGAAGATGGTAATCACTCATTGAATTCATATTTCTTTCATAATTGTCGATTGAAATTAAGAGGTTATGATTTTGTTTTAATATCTTCTCTGTTTTGAACCTAATCAATGATGTACTTTTTAATTAATTTTAACCTCGATAATCGATGTGTTCACTTAAATTTGTTCAGTTTAAGAATGCATAATCACAATTGCTACGACAGATATCAGACAAAATAACATTGGTTGTAAGTTGTTTGCTTGTTTCATACATTCTCTGGTTCTGTTAGCATGAAATTCCTAAAAAATCTTTTTAGATCATTTTTTTTGTCTGATGGGTTTAATCTGCAGCACCCAACAATATCAGAGAATGAGATTTCTGGTGTGAAAAACTGGGTCATGCCAAGAAACTATTCAGGTGCTAATAGTTCATTTGAGCAAGAAACCGGGTCCATTAGTGCCATGGCTTATGGAGATTTACAGTCATTGAACTTGTTCATAGGAAGTCTATAGATACATTTGGTTAAAGAACTTCACAGTATAGAGGTGTTACAAGGTTAAATATTTTTTTTTTTAATGTTGATTTGGGAAAAAGAATCTCTTTGAACGGATAATTTTGGTTCTGTATTAATGTCACTTAAATCCTATCTTTTGTCACATAGTTTTCTGTCAGTTTTTTTTTTCATTTGTCATATTTTGATGATTTAATGTGTTTCATTATGTCATTCAGGCACAGATGGACTGGTAGGTATGAAGCACATTTATGGGACAATAGTTGTAAGAAAGAAGGTCAAAGCAGGAAAGGAAGGCAAGGTAGTAAAAAAAAATTATATCTGCGGTGTGAAGAACATTTATGGGACAACAGTTGTAAGAAAGAAGGTCAAAGCAGGAAAGGAAGGCAAGGTAGTAAAAAAAAAATTATATCTGTGGTGTTTCTTTTTGTTCTTTTCTAAACATTATAAATCACTAACATTTAGATCCTTCAATTTTTTTTGTAAGTATGAAGTGTATTTTTTTCTCAATCTTCTTTATAGATCATTTTACCTGATCATGTGAGGATGATTCACCATCCTAAAAATGAAAGATGTTGCATGAACTATCAATGAGCCAATGGATTTAAATTGTTATTGTTGCTGATTGACTTCTTCCTCCAATAATTTGATATTAATTATACATGGATTAAGAATTTAGGTTAATTTACCTTATAATTGGTATTTGAAAATATTCTATTCTAGGATTCCATGGTTTTAATTTGATTGTTCCTCATTTGATTACTCTAAAACAAATTTGATAATTGAGAGGATGTTGTTTGTGTTCTACTCTACTATAAACTTGATTTTGTTTTTGGATAATTGAGTTCATATTAATATTTTGTGTTACCCTATGTAGTAGTGTAGTTCTTTACACATTTACTTCTAATATGGAGAGGTTTAGCTTTCTAGATATTGATTAACATGGTAATACCACATTCTTGGCCATCTGGTCAGATTTACACTCTTATCCCTCATTTTAATGAGCCACTTAATTTCTTTAATCATCTTATGTCACATGTGATTAGTAACTAATTTTTCTTTTGTGAAGGATTTCACCAATGTTGTTACGGCTATAAGAATGTTTCCGACATCGAGGGCGTGTTGCTCGTTACGTTGAAGCTCACATACCTCTTAAAGTAATGTGGACTGACATTGATTACATGGATGGGTATAAGGATTTTACTTTTGATCCTGTCAACTTTCCTGCGAAGAAGATGGAGAATTTTGTTGATAAACTTCACCAAAATGGACTAAAATATGTCCTCATCTTGGACCCTGGTGTGTTGTTTTTTCTTATATGGAAATATTCCTTTCCTTTTCCTTTCATCCATCAGTTTCTTGATATTTTACTGGTTTATGTAATTCAAGTAATAACATTGCTTCTCACACTCTTAATGCATGTATTGGTGTAAATAAGACATATGGAACCTACATCAGAGGAATGGAAGCTGATATCTTTATAAAACACAATGGGACCCCATACTTGGGTGAGGTTTGGCCCAACTCTCGCTCTCAGAAAAATCGCTCAACCTTCGATTCTCAAGCCCTTCGATTCTCAAACCCTTCGATTCTCAAAAGAAATCAACCTCACACGAAATCAATCTCAGCAAAATTGTTCATCAAGCCGTAATCATCCATCAAGCCCTTCGATTCTCTGTCTCTCGAAGTCTCAGTTCATCGTTCAAGCCCTAACTTCTTTCGTTTTTAATTTTATTTTCATTCGCCTGTTCTTCGTGTCTTTCTCGTCTTAAAAATCAAAATAAAGCCATGCTTTGCTGCTTCATTTTGGTAACAAAGTGAAGCCCTACTTTTATACTCTTAGATTCAAACGAAATCTAAAGAACTAGGGCCTTGAGAAGTTCATCAGACCATAGAGTGATCATAGGATCTATGTTAAGGTATTCATATTTTGTTTTCTATATTCTGATATAATGCCCTAATTTATGTTATTGACTGACAACGAAAAATGATGATTCATATAGTCGCACCAGTC
Organism: Gynostemma pentaphyllum; assembly: GCA_028015215.1. NCBI lineage: Eukaryota > Viridiplantae > Streptophyta > Magnoliopsida > Cucurbitales > Cucurbitaceae > Gynostemma > Gynostemma pentaphyllum. The sequence continues at coordinate 66,162,210 of CM051355.1, read as the reverse complement.
TTACTTGCATCTATAGTTGCAAATGGTGATTGACAACACTGTCTGATTCCAAAATTTTATTCAGATCCAAAGAAGTTGCATCCAAGTTTTGTTCCTAGGTTTTACATTTTTCTTGTGTTGTTCTCGTTCTCTAACCTTTCGATTTACCTTTCTTTCACTCTCATATTGTTTTGCTTTCCACTTTCTAAATCATTAATCTATGTTCATTGAGTTAAGCTGATTGCTGTTTTTTTATCCTTCTTTTGCTATAGTGAAAGACAAAGATTGTTTTATTTTCACTTATCTTGATCTTTATTTTGGAAGTTAGAATTTTTTAATCCCATTTACTTTGATTTTCGAAATGAAGAATTAAAAAAAAACTTACTTCAGAATGATAGAGGTTGTTTACTGTTTTATTAACTCATATTATATACAATGCAGTTGGAAATGTTTGCGCATTTTTATGAACAAAATCTCTCTAAACGATGGGATTCTGTACATCTGTTCATTTCTACTGGCATTTAGTTGTTGCTAATCGATTAAATTGCTTGTAGATTTTATTTTTTATATTTTGGATTATTTCTGATATCTACTTAAAGTTTTGGCTTTAACATTACTGTGACTTTATCAGTGTGAAGGTTTGCCGCCTAGCATTGAAAAGGTGCTACCACCTGTTACAACATATGTACACTTTTTTCTATATAGCTCATACTACTGGTGTTTCTGTCGCAACTCATACTTTTTTACTGGTGAGGTCTCATATTTATCTAACTCCTGGCATGCTTTCTTGATAGTCTTAATTTTGTACTTCATGTATAATTTTTAGACTTCATTTTTAACATTGTGCGGATCCTAAAGATCCCAACTTGAGGCACATTGAAAATTCTTTTCTTTTCAGTTCAATTTTAATTTATTCAAGGTTCTTGTTTCTCTTATAAAGTATTAGTTTCTAAATAATTTTAAAGGGTGTGGTCAAATATCGATCCAATTATTTTTCGCTAACACCTGGTTCTCTAGCGACCCGGTGAGTTAGTTCCCTTTCAATTGTATGTCTGTTTTATCCCTTTCAATTGACATGTCATGTATACTATGTCCGTGAAGCTTGGTTTCCCTAACGATTTTGTTCATATAATTATCATTTATGATTGCAGGTTCAAGTTTTACACAGGAAATTGTATTTTTCCGACAGGACTTGCTTTATAGAATGCGACGTGCCTGTCTCATACCACCTTCTATAGAAGAAACAAGTGATCCTTTTGAGCAAATTGTATGACTTACAAGCCGAAATGCAGCATATCCTTCCATACTCCGGTAAAATTTCTCTTCTCCTTGTATTTTTTGGTATCATTTCATTGTTTCTGTTAATTTCTTAGCTTTTTTACTTTTGTTTTCATTCTCGATTGCTCTATTTTTTTGTTTATTGTGCTTGAGTTTCAGTGTTTACTAGTTTGATGCTTTGTATTCTTTCAATTGAAAATGTATTGAATATAATGAAATTATTGGTTTTACTTTGTCTTCCTCTTATGGATTCTTGCTTTTTATAGGTTCTTCTATAGGAATCTAGCTTGATAGGCTTTTCAAACTCATTGATACATGGGCAAGAAACAACAAGGTGAGTCTCATGCATTATCTATGTAAATAAAATAGATAGATAAGGCATCTACGAACCTCTACTTTTCCACTGAAATTATCTAAATCTTCGAGCTCCACCGGTTTTAGTTTTCAATTGTGATCGTATTTTCTTCTTATTGAAAAAAAATGGCCAGAAAATTCTTCGTCGGCGGCAACTGGAAATGTGTAAGCTCCTTATTTTCTTGCTTCTTGTTTATTTTCTCTTTATTCATTTCATTCCGTTCTTTCTAGATCCAGTTATTTGTTACCTAAATCTGCTATTCCTATTATTATTCCATTTGTTGTTTGTGAAAGATTTGTTTTTTTTCCTCTTTCGAATTGTCGTTTTTTATTGAATTAAATTAAATTTCTTCAGAATGGAACTACCGAGGAGGTGAAGAAAATTGTCACCACTTTGAATGAAGTCAAGTTCCTTCAGGAAGATGTTGTGGGTATGTATTGAAATCTCATTCAGTATTCTTATTAATGAGTAATTACCGTTTTGATTTGCAATATGAGTTATGATTGTATGAAGTGCTTTGATTGATGAGGTGTTTATGATTGTTGAATCTTTCTCTAGAGATGTTGTTGTGAGTCCTCCTTTCGTGTTTCTTTCGCTAGTAAAGAGTTTGTTGCGGCCCGATTTCCATGTTGCGGCGCAGAATTGTTGGGTTCGCAAAGGTGGAGCTTTTACTGGAGAAGTTAGGTATGATTTTGTAGTTGTATTCATTTGTTCTTTGTTCTATTGTTGAAATTAGTCGTGATCGTGATAGATTTTGTTGGATGCCAATGTTTTTGTCCTGATTTGTGACCAGAGTCTTGCTTCGTAAGTCTTACTATCATTGAACCTTGTTTGACGAAGATTGGAGGTTTTTGCTAGACATTTTTCTATTTTTATTTCTCATTTCATAATTAATGTTGTATGTTTTTATGGGAAAGACTTGTTTTTAACTCTTGAGTAAAAATTTTGAGTCATGCAACTAATATGGTGTTTATATCTATTAGGCTATTAGAATGTGAATGTTATAAGAAAAATGACTATTAGGCTACATCTTGGGACAATCGGAGCCCTCCAAATGTATGTGACTATTTCTGTAAATTTTTTGAATGAGCAATTCATTTTCGAGTATTGCTTATCCACATCATGTCTACTACTTTGTTATCCAACTTTATTCTTTAAATTCTCCATCATTAATCCTTTCCCCTGTATTGGCAGCCTCTACAAACAAACATTGCCATGATTGTGATCGATGTGTACTTCAATTTGATCATCATTGTGTTTGGCTTGGGACATTTATTGGTCAGGGAAATCAGTGTCGATTTTGGTGAGTTTTTACATTTTTTTAGATGTCACGAAAGTTGATCAATTTTTTATGAATCAGTTTTAGTGTGAATCAGTGGTGCATTACTTTGTTTTGCTTGTAATATGGATTACATGATGCACTGATATACTTGGTTTGTTCAAGTTCTGATTTGTTAAAAAAGTTATATATATTGTCAAGTACTTGATTCAATTGAGCTGCTTTTGGATTACTTTTTATACATGAAATTTCATGCCGGAACAATTTTGAATTTATACAAGCTTTAATTATGCAAGTTTATTATTTGATTTCTATTGTAGATTAGTTTTTTCGTATCCATAGCGCTTGCTGGGCATTGATGCAACATAATAAGAAGTTGGAGCACAGAAGAGGGGAGATGAAAGCGGAGTCAACGAGTTGGTTATTTGAATTTTGACATGATGGTTGAAGTTTTTTTTGGTAATTCTTGTTTTATTGTCTAAGTGTATAATGTAATTTATTTTTTCGTTTAAAAATATTGTAATTTATGTAGGCGTTTGGTGATATTTTAACTTTTATTGTAATATTTAGTTAAATTTGATAGGTGTAATAAATGGCATCATTTGAAAACTAATTAATTAAAAAATATTTTTTTTCTCAAAATTTAGACCAAAGGTGACGGTTTTTCCCCGTCACCTTTTCTAAAAGGTGACGGTATTTTATGACCGTCACCTATTCCAGTGTCACCTATTTGAAAAGGTGACAGGTAAAAGACGTCACCTATTTAAATAGGTGACGGGTAAAACGGGTCACCCATTGGAATGGGTGACGCTAAAGGATGTCACCCATTGGAATGGGTGATGCCAAAACGATGTCACCCATTGAAATAGGTGACGCCAAAAGGATGTCACCTATTGGAATAGGTGACCTGTTTTACCCGTCACCTATTTGAATAGGTGACCTGTTTTACCCGTCACCTATTTGAATAGGTGACGGTTTTTTTTGCCCGTCACCTATTTAAATAGGTGACGCTGCCATAGGTGACGGTCAAAAAACCGTCACCTATTCGAATAGGTGACGCCAAAAGGATGTCACCTATTCCCGAAATTCTTATAGTGTTCATAGCTAAGAACCAAACTATGAATATCTTCAAGGGATGGTCTGTCTATGCGATTTTGGATTGAAGTAACAAAGGGGTTGTATTCTGCACCAAGACCAACTAATATGTAAGCCACATGATCTCTTTAAGAGAGGGGCTCACCAACAACAAAGAGTATGTCAGCTATTTGCTTGATTTGAGCTAAATATTGACTAACGATGATTCCATCTTTCCTTGATTTTTGAAGTTGGTAGCGTAAACTCATGATACTTGCAGTAGATACAGATTCATACACCCTTTTTAATGAATCCTAGACTTCAAAGGCAGCGATAGGCTAACAATTTCAGACATCTTATCTTCATATAAGGAAGAGTATAGCCATCCCATTATTAGTCTTTTTTATCTCTACCAAAAATAGTACTCTAGGTTTACTTGAGTTTGATTTGCATCAAGGAATTTTGGAGGCATTGGTAAAGTACCATCAATAAAGGCTTCAAGTCCATTAGAGATAATAACATTCACAAGCTGATTTTTCTATAGCAAATAGTTGGAATATGTCAATTTTATAGTAAGAGAAAATGCCCCAAATTGGTGGGTAGTTGATGTATTGTAAAAGGTTGAAAGATCTACGGATTTTGTTGAAAAGCATTTGGTGGAACAAAGGATTGTTGAAATCCAGGATGAAAACCATGGAACTGAGTTCCAAAGTTTGGGAAGAAGGTTTGAGGATTTGGAGCTGCATGTTGAGTAGGATGAAAGAGAGGATATCTTTGAGCTATTTAAGTGGTTAGCTGAGGGAAGGTTGCTGATAAGGTGCGAGCAACATTGATTAGTACTGGAGGTGTGTTAAAGGTTGTGACAGCTGGTTGAGAAGTATTTGGTTGCTGGTTGTCTGCTGTGCATCATGTAGAGGCCCAGAATTTGACGCCATTGATGGCTTTACTGCTCTGATACCATAAAGTAAGGACAAGAAAGAGAGACAGAGAAAGGGAAAGAGAAAGAGACAGACAGAGGGAAAGAGAAAGAGGGATATTGAAGAATGAATTTTAGCACACAGTACTGAGGTGATGCATTTGATATAAATAGCAAAAAGGCTATCACATGGCTTACAATGATAGGACAAGCTAATAATTGAAAATAAAAGCAAAGAGACTGATGTGGGGTGAGGCCGAGTCCACGGCCTCAACAAGCAAATCCATGCTTGAATGGGAAATCCATCCCAAGAACAAAGGGTTAAAACTCAAAAGAGGAGAATACTCTCTCTATTTGATTGATATTCAAATTGGATACAAGATAAGATGTAAGATATCACAAATGAAACTCTAAGATGGCTATTTATAGCCTTACAATAAAAACCCTAATTTTAACATAAAATAACTAGAACTAATACTAATTAATTACATCAAAGTAACTAATAACTCATAAATAAACCCTATACTAATTAACCTACTATACTCCACATCGCTCTACCACACTAAAAAAATGAACTTGACCTCGAGTTCGGTCCCGCCAAAGAGAAGAAGACTCCAATTGAGAATGTGCGACGAACCTCATCCCAAATCCAAAGTGGAACTAAGGCAACGAGCCACGAAGAATGTGGAAATAATAAAATCTATGGCATTTGGTTCCAACAAGCACACTTCGTGAAATTAAAATTATGGTAATTGGGCCTCATAAGAGATGGTGAAAAGTAAATGGAAAAGTCTTCTTTGGACTTAATTTGGTGGGTAAGAAATGGGTCCAATAATATGAATGATAAATTGGGCTTTGGTGGAATTGAAATTGATGGGCTAAAATATTGAATTGGAAATGGAGGTAAGGTGGGCTTGAGTGAGGAAGGAGTTGGATGGTCCAAATTTCTTATAGTCAAATTAGAATATGGAAATAATTAGGGTTTGGTGCTATTGAGGATGATTGGTCCATGAAGTGAGTATGAAAGAGATGCACAAACTGTTTTATTTTATTTAAAGGCTACATGTTGCATTGGCCCAAATCGTATGGAGGGGCTGAAGTTTTTTTTTAAATGTTAGATGAGGAAATTGGTGGAAAGAATGGGCTTGGCCCATCATGAGTGGAGGGTTAGAAAGAGGTAAGGCAAATTTTGGGATGTGAAAATTTTTTCCCCACGGAAATGGTCATCCCCACGACCCGAAGTTCGATTCCAGAAACAGAAAACAACAACATGATGGCAGAAGCGCTAGACATGGCCGAAGAAAAAAGGGAACAAGCGCTAATCCGTATGGCAGGTTACCAGCAAAATTTGGCCAAGTACTTCGGAAAGAAAGTAAGATAGCACGACTTCAAAGTAAATGATTTTGTTCTGAGGAAAGCATTCCAGAACACGCAAGAGCCCGGAGCGGGAAAACTAGGACCAAACTGGGAAGGTCCTTATAAGGTGATCGAAGAAGTCAAGCGGGGGACTTATCGTCTCGAAGACCAAAAGGGCGAACTGATTCCGAGGACATGGAACGCCACACATTTAAGAATTTATCGTGTGTAAGGATGAGAGAACCATGTAAGTACTTGGCCGAAGAGGCCCATTTCAAATCAATATACAAGTATTACATGTCTTTCCTCCCACATGATCACTTGACGCCTTTACGATGAAAAGCCCTAATCCGATTAGGCAAATTACTAAGTCCCCCTCAGACTAAAATCTCTAATTCGCTAGAATAGTTTCTAAGTCTCCCGCGGACTAAAGAATCCAATGCATTCGGAATTATGGAAAAGTAACTCACACAGAAAGTGAAGCAAGGAAACAATGAGTGAATAAAGTGCCAACTTTTATTTCACAAAAAACAAATAAGACTCAGACCCACATGTCGGGAACTCAGCGGGAAGAAATTACAAGAGTTCTACGAAGTAAAATTACGCAATTCGAGGTATCAGTATCGGAAACAGTGAGGATGTCCTCCTAGGAGAGGATGAGAGTATTGCTCAGAAAGCGAGTGGCCATAGCCAATTCACCCGCCGACTATTCCACCCACTCATCAAGTCCGAGGCTCAACAGAACCCGACAGATGAAAGATAGGGAGGTCTTCAACTCGCTGCGGTCGGACCCCTGATAGATTTTGGAAAGTAGCCCTTCTTTTGTTTGAAACAGAGAGGGCGGGGATGGTGGTACTCTGAGGACAACATTCAGGCCCAGAGATACAACATTCAGGCCCTTAAACACCAGAAAGAGACGCCACCTCCCATGGTGAAATCCCAGACGGTGTGATGATGAAGAGAACCATCGAAGGACCGACAAGGGAGTTACCCCCTCCGTCGCTGTCCCGAGTTCCCGAGGACAGCCGGAACAAACTCTGGAACCGCGGTGGAGGGCGTTCGAGAGATTGATTAGCCCGAACAACTTGAACCCTAAGGTCCATCCTCACAGGCGTGGAGGATTACGACCACCAAGTTCAAGTCCGCTAAGACCAATCAAACAGGCGTAGAAGATCACGACCAAGCTTTCTTGACATAGGCCATAACCAAAGAAGGCCAAACGTGAAAGAGAAACAAGAAGAAACGGGAAGACCACATGGTATGGAATTCTGGAACTGATACGAAAGTTTGAAAATATGAAAATGAAGAAGAAACCGTTTCATAAAACAGGGTCTAAAGAAGTGAATAAGAAAATCCCAAAGGCCTATTTAAAGGACCTAGGGACCGCTGCAATCATGACAAGTGTCAAGCATAAAGCACGGCTACACGAATAGTCAGGCATGCGAAACGACGTGTGCATTAACCAGTAGTTAATGCGGTTAACCTCCCCTAATTAATCTCATTCAAGGTGATTGGACTGGAATGACAGGCGTTTGGCATGACTAATCACTACCTGACGTCACCGCCTCGAGATATGGAACGGCTATTTGCATCGAGTGCTATCCGAATTAATGACAAGCCTCTTCGACTCCCAGTCTAAATGCCTCCTTCTCGCTATAAAAGGATAAGGATCAAAGGAATATACAACAGCCTAATCTATCAAACACCTGGCATCTGACTAAAGACATGGACAACTCCACTGCAACTTCAAAGGTGACTAAGCGGGTCCTAAAGTGGGAGACCCAAGAGCTGCACGCGGAAAACGCCAGGCTCAAAACGGCTCTTCTAGAGAAAGAGGAGAGAGAAGGAGACTCGGAGGCCCTATACAAGAGGTCCAGAGCATCCGGGGGGCTCTCGAAGCGACGAACAGCAGGGCGGAGCAGATCGAACAAGAGAACCATTCTCTCCGAGAAAGCCTGGAAATCGCAGAGATGGACGAGGGTAGCGAACCAGGTGAGCGCTACTACGTGCTCGAAGATCACCTTCAATCGGTGAGAAACCTCAATGACTATTATGAGAGGGAAAACAAATCCTTGAAGGAGGAACTGGTCTCCTTGAAGCGACGAAGGAGACTGACTCCGACAGTCATCATCGACAGCAATGAAGACTAGAAGGATTGCCCGAGAGGTCGAAGACTTGTGAATAACTTTGTTCTTTTCTTCCCCTTTTCCTTTTTATGTTTCTGTTAATCAAACAATGTACAAGCAAAGAGAAAAAGAAAAAGCGGGGGGGGGGGGGAAGGAAAGAAATTATATCATTTTGCTTCACATAGTTTGCCTACATCCTCTATCCGAGAAACACAAAGCCTTGGTCTGTCCAAGCATCCAAAGCCTTCTCCGGAAGCAAAAGCCTTGGTCCGTCCAAGCATCCAAAGCCTTTTCCGGAAGCAAATACCTCAGTCCATCCGAGCACTTCCAATTCAGGAGAATAGAAGACGTTGGAGTATTAAAACGTGAAAAACCTCGGTTCGTCCGAGTAATAGAAAGCCTTCTCTGGAAGCAAAAAACCTCAGTCCGTCTGAGTATTCGAAAGCCTTCTCCGGATGCAAAAAATCTCTGTCCGTCCGAGTAATCGAAAGCCTTCTTTAGAAGCGAAAAACCTCGGTCCATTCGAGTATTCGAAAGCCTTCTCTGGAAGCAAAAGACCTCGGTCCGTTTGAGTATTCGAAAGCCTTCTTCAGAAGCAAAAGACCTCGGTCCGTCCGAGTAATCGAAAACATTTCTAAGAATGTTTACAAGTCAAAACATTCCTGCAAAGGGAGCAGAGAAATAAGACAAGCAGACATAAAGAAGGAGCATATATTTAAGTTTTCACAAAAAAAAATGTGTGTGTTCAAACATCAAAAAAGGAAACGAGAAAAAGTTCAAGGTAACAAATAATATAGGGGCTCCATAATCCGGAGTTTACCCTAGAGAAAAAAGTCAGTCAGAGACATAAACAGTCTCAGTTGGGGGAACTTCGGTAGAGGTGTCTTCAACAATCGCGCCATCACCTCCATCAGCACGGACACCAGCATCCTCGATCACTGCGCCCTCATTCTCGACAGAATGAACGACGCCAACCTCGCCCTCTGTAGCAGCCTCGCCTCTGGATACCTTCAGATTCGTAGCTCGCTCAAATAACTCCCTTTGGCGGTCAACGACGTCTTCATGGGTGACCAGACTGATTGAACCTCCTTCCTCCTCGGATAATTCAAACTGCAACTTGACCGAATCTCGTCCGACGGCAAGTCCGATGAGAATGGATTCCACCGACGCCGCAGTCGCCACAGCCAATTTTCGCTGGAGGTCACCAATACTGTCGTGAAGGATCAGAAGTTTGGAAACCTGACTCCGCAGCGAGTCATTCTCCAACAAAACAACATCCAATTCCTCCTTAGCCTTCTTAAGGGACTCGGCTTCCCGGTTGAAGGCATCCACGGCCTTAGACTCCTCCTTGCGAGCAGCGTCCAGGTCCTCCAATGCTTTGTTCCGTGCAACTACAACTTCATCGAGTAGCTTCTTGCTGTCCTCGTTGAGAGATCGGAGGTCCTAACACTCTTTCCGGACACGCTCAAGTTCGGCAGACCGTTCAAGCCCCTCAGCTTCCAGTGAAGAGATTCTTTTTTCGGCCTTCTCAAGATCAGATTTTAATTGGAGACCCTCGGTCAATGCCGTGTCAAGGATGTGAGACTGTCAACCGCTAGCCTTCACCTCCGCCAATTCCTGTTTAAGCTCCCGATGATTAATAAGCAAACTCTTTAAATTGAGAGCCATCTGGGTCGAAGCCTGGGTCCCCTAGAAGAGCGGATACATTTAAAGTCTTGAAAAATTGACTGAAGACGACAAAAAAAATTTAAGATGAGAACAAAAGAGTGAACGACTAACAAGCCAGCTGCGGTGGCACATGCGGCTGAAAGTCTCATCTTCACTGTCGTAGTTGATGAGAGGTTTTAACTGCATATCCCCCAAGTCGCGGGAGAATCCGACTGAATTCATAGCTCGTCGGAGGTAATAATGGCTGGAGAGGGACCCCTTGTCAAAATCTGCATCGAGGGGAACGAACAAACGAAGAAAGGAAGATCCACCGCCCGCGGCGCATGATCCACTTGCAGTCAACGGACCCGCACCCGCTGGGGAGACGATAACTTGAACAGGCTGATCGAGTGGGAACTGGGTTTCGACATCGAGGGACCCCTCGATCGTTTAATTGTCCTTCTATTCAAAGTCCGTATCAGAAGACAAAATATGGGCATGATCAGAAGGAGGGGGCGAATCCGCCTCGGAAGGAAATGATCGATAAGCCATCTCAGGATGCTTTAAAATATATGCATTTGCACCCCTTACCGCATGTTCAAGCGCTCCAAGGACTCCACCACCCTTTTGCCACTTAGAAACAGGGGAGTCCGCAGAAAGATCCGCAGGAGAATCTAGGAGAAGATTTGCAGGGGGATCCGAACCGGTAGCCACTGCACCTCCCACAGAAGAGCCCGGGGCATTGATCACCACAGATTTCGACCGGCTTGAGGGACGAGTATGCTTGGGAGCGGCCACTTCTTTCCCTCTCTGAGTAGAAGGAGGTGCCTCTTCAGGTTTCTTCTTCTTCTTCCCCATATCCTGGAGAAAAGCAAAGAAAGCCTCAGGATCATTTGAGTCCGGAACAGGGGTGATAGTAACACCAGACATCTTTTTGGAGAGACCTACAAAACAAGTAACGAAGATCAATGCCGAACCACATCTCAAACAAAGTCATTCGAGATGAAATACTTACGGGGGAGAATTGGAATGAAACTTAGTGGAGGAGTCCAGAGACGTGAAAAAACAAGCCAAGGATGTTGGGTAAACTCTTCCCAGTTGTATGGACTCAATTCCTCTAAAGTCCTACACCACTTGAGAGATTCCACAGAAATGCTCTTCGAAAGAGGGTTCTTCACTGAAATGAGAAAAGGGAGAACTGTTAGTCGTTGTCACAACTGAACAAACCATAAATCAACTCAGAACCTATTTCTCACCCTCATCCTCCCAAGAAGTGGGCAGAATCCGGCCTCCAGACACTATAGGGCCTCGGATAAAGAACCAAAATTCTTTCCACCTTTTGTCACAAGTAGTCTCATCTACCAAGGCAGGCCCCGCGTGATTTTGGAGGAGAAAACGCATCCTATCCTGGACGTTCGTACGGAGAACCAAGAAATGGGAAACCATGCCTAAGGTTGGTCGGATACCTAGGCCCGAACACACCACTTCAAGGGTAATTAGGGATCTTAAGGTATTCGGCATAAGCTGACCTAAGGCAATGCCACAACTCAGCAAGAATTCTGTTAAGAGATAGGAAAACAGAAAATGAATTCCCCACCGAAGGAATTTCGGATGGAGAGAAGTCCAACCATCTCTAGGAGAAACATGGACCCGTTCCGATGGTGTGGGGAGTCTCATTTCAAACTCCTCATATATCCCGTAATCTTCTCTCAGCCTATCAAGATCTCCCTGCACCATCTCCGACACGTAATGGAGCGGACCTGAATAATCCCGGATGCCCTTCGACAGAGTGTCATTTTTCTTCCCTCTCGCAACCTTTTTCTTCTTTTTACTAACGAAAGGGGACCCAGGAGGGCTAGAGGCGGTAGTCTCGTCATCCCAAGAGGGACCTTCTCCCCCCAACAACGGAGGAGCAGAAAGAATGACCCGAGATGCGGCCTCCCCGCCCTTAGAATGATTCTTCTTCTCCTTCTTTTTCTTTTGAGCTGCCTCTACGGCAGGAACAGGGGAAAGGGGAAAGAAAGGGTTAGGAATTGTGGCTGGGCCCATCGGGGCAGATTATGCACCCCCCGACGGACGAGAAGTAGGAGAAGGGACACGATCTTCATCTAAACTTGCTTGGATCTCAGAGACAGACCTGAACTCACAAAGAGAATCCTCGTCGACCGGTAAATGGGACTCGACCGCAGGTTCGCCCCTAGACGAGGCGACAGTGTCAGTTTCGCCAATATCAGCGGCGGAAGAGGAAGCACCCAACTCGTTCCTCTCAAAAACCAGACCGTCATAATCATCATCCCCTACAACTACCCTCGGAGTCCTAGGGCCTCTAGTTACAGATTCTCTCTCAAAATCATCCATGAAAGAAAGAATGGGGAACAAAAGACAGAGAGGAGGAACTAACCTTTGGGGGAGAACGAGAAAGGCTTCGAGGATCCGAGATGAAGATGGCGAAGAACCGATTCTAGAGTAGGCGACTGACAGAGAACTTCGAGAGATCAAAAGACAAACAAGCCTTTAATTCTGGAGAAAACACTTATTTAAAGGAGAGAGCGCATGCCCTACCGGCGCAACGTGTAGGAAGGGCGTGACGATCCGAACTCCCGAAGACCCGTTGGGGCCCAGATTTCAAAAAGCCCAACGGGTCGGTCCTAAGAGAAATCATGTCGCTCAGAGTCATGGGGGCGCAAAAGGCACGATGATCCTTGAATAGTAACCACCGAAGGCTCAAACTGAAATGAGGTTAAACGGTTTATTTTTCGAGGAGTCGTGACCCCCGGCATTCCAGGATGATCCAAGAATCGAGACGAGCGTCACGCCTCCGATTCGAATACTTTTTATTCCCTGCCCCGGACTTTCTGACCCAGGAAATAGGGGAAAACTGTAAAGGGTAAAAATAGCCCTCCTATGGGCCGCGTTCACTGTAGGCCGACTCATATGGGGACAGGCCCATCCGAGCCAACACCATAAGGAATTCGTCCTTCATGGGTCAAGTGGAAAGTCCATTAAGCCTAGCCTCATGCTAGCCCAATCGAGGAGCCCACGATCAAGGAACTATAAAAGGTACCTGACCCATCAAATCAGGTATGACACTTTAACCTAGAAAATGAACAGTCATATTGCTTGACCTAATCCTTGCAGCGCAAGGCATATCTCACCTACCACCACCTAACTTGATCGTCGGAGGGTTATCGGCCTGTACCACACTGGTGCCCTTCTGACTGTCTCTCCCCTAAGTGTTTCAGGTAGCTCCGCCGCTAAGGAACAACACGTGACGCAACGTGCTCAACCTTGTGGAAGAAGACTCCGATGAGAAATACCCCACACAAAAATCAAAACCATTAGCCGCAACCACCGATTCTCATCCATATTCAAGAAACACTCGCTTACTAGATGAATGCCAAACTCGAATGGGAGAACGATAATAACGTAAAAAAATTAGGGCTAGAGAATAAGGAGGTGGAACGAGATGAAAGTTGTTTGAGTTTTCTTATTTATTTTTTTTCTCCGTATTTATTTTTATTGTTCAATTTGGAATTTGATTAATTATTTAATTTGATTCTTTATTTTGTGTTTTATTAGTAATATATATTATGTGTAATTTAATAGATTTATAAAAATAATCATATCATTAATAATCAAACATATAATTGATTTTTTTTCTATTCGTCATACCAATATCAATAATTTACTCATATAGTCCGTTCATAATAATAATTCACTCATATAGATCATTGTGTGGGTTTACTAAAATATTAATCATTTATTGGTTCATGAAAAATATTAACCCATTATTATTATTTTTTATATATTAATGAACTATACATGAAAAAACATGGATATTTTATTAATTATATTAAATTTAAGATTTATTTTGTATAAATCATGATATATACACATAAAATAAAAACAAAAATGATTAAAAGATTATCCTAAATTAAGAATGTACACTATTCTTTTAATATTAGTTTACTCAATGATATTTAATAAGATTTACTAATATATATTTCCTTTATGAAATTATTAAATTAAGAATAATGCACATGGAAAAAACTAGTGGGATTTAAAAGACATATAAAGATTAGTTTCAAAAGCATGACGATCTCATACTAAACAACAATATCTATAATATAATGAAAGAGACTTTGTTTTTTCAAAAATTATTATATAAGAGAAATTATTCAGTGTAATCATTATAATTTATAGTCACTAAAATTTATATAGATGATATTTTTCCCATAAAATTATCAGATTTAATTATTTTAAGGATCAACCACATTATAGAAACCTCATTGAATAATTTTTTTAGGAAGTGAATCATGGATAGAAATCTTAAGTCATCCTGAATCTTTTAATTAGGCATCATAGAAAATATGGCTTTATTTTTAAAAAAAAAGAAAGTATATGGACTCATTAATGTAATTAATTTATACTCATGGGTTAAATGAAATCATATGCATTAAAAAAAAGATTAACAAAATATGGTAAAGTTCAAATGGTGAAGTTGGTCCACATATATAATATTGTATTTATGAAAGATTACACTTTTTAAGTTTATACTATCTATGTATTTTCTTTTCTCCTTTTTCAATTGTTTTTTTTCTTTCTGTCTTTTCTTTCCGCGTCGAGAATCCATCTTTCCTTTTTTCAAATGCCTCTATTTCATTCATTCAATATCCAAACAAAAATACAACTTCAAAGTACTTTATTTAAAGGGTTCCACTAAAAATGGGTTATCTTAATTAAAGTGGTGTCTCATTATAATTATAATTATAAAATATTTTAAAATGTTAATAAAATATTTAAAGTACTTTCAAGGAAACTCACTAGAATTTGTTTGGTAGAATATAAATACGAGAAATTAAAGTTAATAATTTTTTTTCTCACCATATTTTTAAAAATAACAAAAAAATGATTTATTTTTTTTAAAAAGGTCATTTTACTATCATGAAATTAATGTAAATAGTAAATTCTTTTTCATATTTTTTTTTCTTTTATATTGGATACTAATGAAACTCATTTCTGTTTTTTTATATTACTTATTGAGATATTTTAACTTGAAATTCAGCAAGTTTTTTTTTTGGGAAATTTTTTTTACTTTTGAACGGTACTTAAGGTATAATTGATTTTTGAGGCAGCATGTCAATCAATTAAAAGCAGTATAATTGTTTTTTTTTTAATTTATAAAAACCAATATTATTGATGATTAAAGCTATATTATCTATGTGTCTAAGCTCTCTGTTTAAAATTTTGTAAAATAAATTTCTTAATAAGATTTGCCAACGCACTTGCTCCTATCTACTTTTTCGCTCCTATCTACTTTTTCATAGGGTTTATTTTTATTAAATAAAAAATTATACCAGAATCATCTTCATATTTATTAAATATATATAATTAATTACAATTTACAACCCTTATACTTTTGAGTTCTATAATTTAGACTCCTAACACTATTTAAATACCTTTAAATATCTATACTATTTATCTATCTATACAAATTAACATAACCTTTGTTAGTTTTAAGGGTTAAATTAAAAGTTTTTCTTTATTTTCTTAATTAAAAAAACTTAACATTTATTCTCATCCCATTAGATTAAATATATAAACCTACCTCATTCTATTAATACATGTTAAGTTTTTTTTAATTAAATATCAGGAAATTATAAAAGCTAAGGGTGTGTTTACACACAAATTTAAAATATAAGTAGATTTAAAATTATTTTTCATAATATAGGAAATCTAAATTACAAAGACCAAAAATTATACGGGTATAAATTATAATTAACTCTTAAATTTAATAGGAAAGATTTTAAAGAAGTTGGCGAATGAGCTCTTACTTTCATATGGATAGAAGTTTTTTTTATAACTTATTTATAAATGTGTTTATTTTAAATGCTGAGATTTGCATGAAAAGAAAAATAATAATAATAGGAGAGTTGATCAGAGCTAAAAGAAAAAAAATTAAAAAAAATATAAAAAAATATAAAAAAATTAAAAAAAAATCTTAAATTTATATGTAATCTACCTGAGTATAAGGGCTAAAAAGAAGGTAATGACTGGAAGACAATTTGTAGTAGCTGCAGCTAAAGTTGATGAAGTATAAACAAGAGCAACCCCATAAAGATTCAGACATAAGGTTATCCTGCAATACAAAAACATCCCCATAATCAAAACCAACAACCTTAATTCATAGCTCTCAATATTAAATTATCGAGTATGCGACCAAAATCTCACACCGGTTAAGAATAAAAAAACCCCACATCGGTTTTTTTTCCTATAAATGAATACTAGATGTAAAGAAGGTTTTTTTGAATTCATACTGCGTTTAAATCTAAAAACTGAATAATAACCGTATATATTTTAGAGAGCCCGTTGTTTTAACCTACCCGAATAAAGAAAGCATGAAAATCTTGCAAAAGGTAAAAAATGACAAAGGTGGAGCATTTTTCCTGATCAGAACAAAAAAAATAAAAGGAAGATTAAGAGATTATAAAAATTGAAAATCACTAGAAAATAGATTAAAAAAATTGAATTTTTTTTACCATTCAAAAAAGAAAGCAATTGGGGCTAAGAAGATTGTGGCTATGGCTTGTCTATAGAAAACAAAGACAAAATTGTTCATTCCACCATCAAAGGCAGCTTTGGAAAGCAAGAACATGGCTGCTAATATTGTTTGGATAAGAATCACAGCTAAACAAGCTTTATTCTTCTCCCAATAAGCCTTGAAACCTTCCATCTTCTCAATCAAATTAAAGAGTGTGTGTGTTTTTTTGAATTACGAGAGATCTATCTATTTATACCAAAATACAAAATCCTTGGAAGGTTGATTGAGGCTTCCATTAATTACTAATGGTAAAAGAAAACGACTTATCAAATTTCCAATCACAATTAGCTTTCCTTCTCTTCTCTTTAATCTCTCTCCTTGAAGTTCATAATGAAGGTACTTTACCATTTGAGGGCCATGTGTGCTAACAAGTGGTGTCTTTATCCACCAATCAAGGAATTTTCTTCTCAATATGGCAATTTAAAAGCAACCATTTTTTTAAAAAAATGGTTTTAATATACCTTAACACAGCTCCTCACGTGTGAATTCGAATATTTAAAACGAGGCTTCGATTATGTGGAACAATAATAAATATGGAAAAAATGATAATGTACGGGTTTGAACTCTATAATTCGTATTCTAATACCATGTTAAATTATTAATAGACCCAAAAACTAGTGTTTAGATTAATATCAATTTAATGTTTTATATATTCTCGATATTCTTTGTTGAATTCTTTAAATGATAAAAATCGAGATATTTATTTATGAAAAATTGCCTCATATAACATATTTTATAGTTGTAATGTTTACAATAATTTTACTTATTGGAAACTCCCCAAATAACCGATTTTATTGGCCCTTTCATTTAGGCGTATTCTTCGACCAACAAATCTCAAAATTTTCTCAAATTTGTTCTTCCTGATATATATGTTGTTTGTTTGATTTTTATAAATGTATAAGTATAAAATTTAAGACTGAAAGTAAGTGAAAGTGTAGAAGTAAAATGAGTAGTTGTGATTTGTGGGAAATTGATAGAATCACTTGTCCCACATTGGAAAGATCACAAACTTTACACCTCCTTATATACCATATCTTTGGCCTAAAAGGTTGGACCCTTTAGAGTACCAATGATTTTGCAAGGACCGAGCGCGTACCCAATGGGCCTCAGTCCACCCCCGCCCGTCCTGACTCAGGTCGGGCCAGGCTTTGGCATAGGTCTCGGGTCTTCGGGAATCGAGCTCTTTGAGATTAAGCAATATTCTTTTATTAAAAATATTATTTAATTTCTTTTTGAATTTTCGAAAGCTATAACAACATATCTTAATAGCTTTAGTCGTTTTAGGTGACGACGAAGAGTTATGAGTCGTTTTCGATCGTCGCCATGCGTTACCTGTGACTTAGTCGTTTCTGGTGGGCTGTTACGTAACAGAATTAATTTTGGAATTTAATCCCAAAATTCAATTCTTTTTTACAATTACGGATTCGTTTCTCTATAAATATGAAACAAATTCTTCGTTCTCAGAACATTGAAAATCATATTTTCTGTCTTGATTTGCTCTGCTTTTTTTTTCATCTCTATTCTGTCAAATTTTGAGAGCTGTTCTAGAGAGGTTCTGCTAGATTCTTGAGCTTCTGGTTGTTGTACTCAAGAAATGCTTCATCGAATCTTGTCTAGTCGAATTGTCGTCGAACCACAAACAACCTGAGCGGGGCAATATCGACTCAGGACAACGGCCTGCCCGTGCTTTGAAGCATCTTCACAATAACGTTTTCCTTCGTTTCTGTTCTTAATTTTCCTTGTTATTACTAATCTGTTTCCTTTTGTAATCAGTGGTATATCAATACAATTTTGTTACTGTTCAAATTCCATTCTCTATTCCAGCAATCTGAAGTCAATAATCACAATGGAATTCATCAACAACTTCAGATCAAATGGCTCACCTGTCGATGACATTACTACTGACATTGTTGTTACAGCCACTACTACCCTCTCTACCACCAACGCGGTTGCAGCAAATCTCGCAGCTGCCACTGTTGCTGCAAATAATAGTGCACCGAATATAAATGGTATTGTCACTGGTAATCCCATTGCTGCCACGAATCAGGGGGATGTTTACAATGCTGCTGCTTTCCAAGCTAGTAAGTATCATCCGAATTATCCTCTTAAGCCGATCCACTCAAAGGACTCGCCTCAATTCAATGGTCAAGATTACAAATAGTGGCATCAAAAAATGATGTTCTTCCTCACCACGCTCGGTCTTGCTTATGTGCTGAAAGAACCAATGCATGAGGTACATGAGGAGTACGTCACTTATGATGGGCTGATAGAACGAGATCAATGGGTGAATTCTTACTATCTTTGTAGAAATTACATTCTAAAGAGTTTAATTGATAGTCTGTAAAAAGTGTATGAAAATTGTAAGAGCGCAAAAGAATTATGGGCTGCACTTGAACTGAAGTATAGGTCAGTTGGTGTTGGGGTTAAGAGATTTATTACGGCGAAATTTAATGATTTTAAAATGGTTGACGACAAGTCCTTAGTCAACCAAGCTGAGGAGCTACAAGTCATTATAAGTGACTTGCATAGCAAAGGAATAAGAATCAGTGAACCCTTCCAAGTGGCAATTATGATTGAGAAATTGCCACCTTCCTGGAGTTAATTTAAGAACTATCTTAAACATAAAAGTAAGGAGAGCACAATGGAACACCTAATACTAAAACTTCGAATACTGGAAGACAATAGAAAAGGAATGGGTATTGATAGAGCCTCAAACCTAAAAAGTGTATATGCTAAGGCAAATATTGTAGAGGCTGGAAGAAACAAGAATAGCCCAACCAAGAAAAAGTATGAACTTGGCCCTAAGCATGTTAATAACAAACGCATCACTAGGAACTGCTACACTTGTGGAAAAACGAGACATAGAGATGCAGACTGTAGCCAACGCAAGAATCTTAAAAAGAATAGGCCCAATAATAGGTCTAATAATCAAGTCAATCTGACTATTGATAATGATGACATTCCGCTTGGTTGTGATGGTCTCTGAAGTGTGCATGACCACCAGTGCTAAGGGATGATGGATGGATTTTGGTGCTATTAGGGACGTTAGTGGGGATATATCTCTATTCTTCAACAACAAAGAAGCTGACGGTAATGAGAAGTTGTACATGAGAAATTCTGCCACTTTTGATGTGATAGGAAAAGAAAACATCCAGATCAAATGAACTTCTGGGAAGATACTCACACTGAATGATGTCTACTATGTTCCTGATATTAGGAGGAACCTTGTATCTGGGTCACTTCTGAACAAGAATGGCTTCAAACAAATCTTTGAGTCGGACAAGTTACTGTCTAAGGGCGGGATGTATGTGGGTCGTGGGTATTTTACTGATAATATGTTCAAGCTGCATGTACTAGCCCAAAAGCCAAAGACTATCAATAAAGTTGAATCTTCTTCTTATATTATTGAGTTATTTAATGTTTGGCATTCAAGATTGAGGCATGTTAATAATCAATTCATACAAAGAATGATAAGTTTAGGATTAATACCTAAATTTTAAATTGATAATAGACATGAATGCAAAGTTTTTATTGAATCAAAATTCGTAAGGAAAACTCATTCTTCTGTTAAACGAAATAGAAAAGTGTCCCTGTTCTTGCCCTTTCATCGCCTCAAGGAGTCAAACAGCACCACCTCCTCTACCACGTCTCCTACGTCAAGAAGTACCTGAAAAAATATTAAGTGTAGCAACATTAGCATAAAAATGCTAGTAAGAATAAAATGAAAGCCAGTAATCCTGTGACGACCCGACACTTTTAAATAAATTAAATCAGAGAAAACAGCGGAAATCTTTTATTTTAAGAAAATTTTGTGTGGTTTTGTTTAAAAATTGGCTAGCCAAAAACCTGTTTACATCCTAATTTTTCAAATCTAATAAAATCACATGGACTTTAAGTCCCAAATCAGGAGTTCAAATATTTCATATCATAAAAACCACATCAAGAGCTCTTATGAGCTAAATACAACATATACATCATCAAAGTCTTTGAAATTCACAAAATAATTACATAGACTTTACAACAACGAGTCCATCTCGAGGTCAACATCCCTCGATCACGCACCACCATCTCCCCTTCCACGGCCTCTAGCCAGGGAATTACCTGAAATTTTTGTAATATCATGAGCTAATAACTTAAGCCCAGTGAGAATAATAAGCATAAAAAGTAACGATAGACCTCAAACTCGCATTTCGATTTGTGTCCAATTAATCTGACACAATTCACTCCTAAAGTCCTCCAACTCTAGGTAATTTCATTCTAAACTTTCCAAAGGATGATATTACTACACTCTTGGTCAATCCTCATCCATTAAACTTGTTATGACATAGAATAAGTAAAGTAAATAAACTTTGTATAAAATATAACATCTCAATTCTCTATATCATCAATCATATGCAATGTAGGGTTCGCATATACCCTTATGCATGAATGAAGTAATGTGTCAATCCCGTAGGATACCATTCACTTCTTTTTCATCTAGAGTAATGAGCAAATCCCGTAGGATTCCCATTCGTCTCTTTTTCACTTAGAGTAATGAGCAAATCCCGTAGGATCTCATTCGTCTCTTTTTCACTTAGAGCAATGAGCAAATCCCGTAGGATCCCATTCGTCTCTTTTTCACTTTCATTTCTTTTTCACTTGCTTTCTCTTTTTCATTTCTTTTTCATGAATGATGCGATAATGGTATGGTGTAAATGATAAGCATATGCTTGCATATCTTGTAAAAGTAAATAAATAAAGTGCGGAATTAAAACAAGTAAAATAAATGAGCATCTCGGACGAACGATATGTAAATCGAACTCCGGTATCAATAATAAAAGTAGAATCATAACTTAAACGATTAACCTTTACCTTCCAGGATTCTAAACTTCCAATAATCCGAGGTTTTATTAATCGTTCTAATTACAAGTTGGATCTTTTAACTTCCAATGGTCCAACCTTAGTTTCAATTCGAAACTAACTTAGAATCTTCTAAGATTCAATACTTTCCTCGAGAACTCCTAAGTTCTCACTTAAAGGATTAACTTCTAATCCTAAGGGCACTAACTCACATCCCTCTAATCTTAGGTTCGGATTCTAGTCTTAGTTTCAATTCTACAAACCATCATACTCATTCGCTTTCTATAGTTACTTTAAATCCTAAGTATTCTCACCTTTAATAAAAGATGACTTTGCTCCTAAGTCTGAAGGAGCGATCAAGCGAGTGGTTCGAAAACACCTACAATCAAATTATAACACACAATCAATAATTTACCAACTATCGATCAAACAACAACTAAACATACAAAACGACGAAAAACCCAACAAATCCCCACAAGAGGCCCACGGCCCTATCAATAAAATGGGCTTCGGGTTTGGTTTTCCGGCTTTTAGGCAATCAACAAGTGTTTCGAGTTGATTTTAAACAAATTCGATATTCCCGATTTCAATGGGTATCGATAATTAGGGTTTTCGAATATTATACCCTTTCCCGAATTGAATTTAAATAAACATTATTTCATTAAATTCTAACCCAAAATCAAACCCAAAAGGGTAAATTTCAAACGGGAAGGGTTTCGACTGAAACTCGGTTTTAGGGTTAATGGAAAGTTTCCAAAAACACTTAAAACCACTATAAGAATTTCGGGAATAGGTGACATCCTTTTGGCGTCACCTATTTGAATAGGTGACGGTTTTTTGACCGTCACCTATGGCAGTGTCACCTATTTAAATAGGTGACGGGCATAAAAAACCGTCACCTATTTGAATAGGTGACGAGTAAAAACCGTCACCTATTCCAATAGGTGACGGTTTTTTATGACCGTCACCTATTTAAATAGGTGACATCGCCATAGGTGACGGTCAAAAAACCGTCACCTATTCAAATAGGTGATGCCAAAAGAGCGCCACCTATTGTCTAAAATTTGAGAAAAAAATATTTTTTATTAGTTGATTTCAAATAATATTTATAATGCACCTATCAAATTTAAATAAAATATTACAATAAAAATATCACTAAATGGCTACATGAATTACAATATTTTTAAACAAAAAATTAAATTACATCATACTTAGACAATAAATCAAGAATTGCTAAAAGAACTTCAATCAACCTTCCAAAAATTAAATCAAACAGAACACAACACAAAAAACTCGCTCTCCTACAAGCTTCTCGCCTTTATCTCGGAGATTGGCCAAACCATAGGGATACACAAACCTGAAGAAGTCGAAATGTAATCAATTTTCTTCTAACTCATCAATTAAAAACAACATAACTTGTGTTCACAAAAAAATTTAAGGATAAGAAACTAAAAAATGATGGGTTTATGTACAATGTAGGGACATTAAATAAATAACGATAGTCAATGCTACCATAACTGCAGGATAGTCATGACAATCAATATACACAATAAATATAAAAACCATAGTCAAGGCTACCATAACTGCAGGATAGCCATGACACTCAATATATACAAGATAGACACAATAAATATAAAACCATAGTCAATGTTACCATAACTTCAGGATAGCCATGACACTCGATATGTACAAGATAGACACGATAAATAAATAACCATAGTAAATCAAAGTTTTACCTGGTTATGTTTCATGTCAGGGGCTGCAATATCAGTAGTTTTTTAGAAGCTTCTTCTTCACTTTATTTGCTCCTAAACCTTGCTTATTATTATTTAGAGATGTCTTTATAGGTTCCAACCTACCCTGCTTGCATGAGAATCCAATAGTTATTTTCTGAGAAACAAAGATGGGAGAATAGTAAGAAAACTACAAAACAATAACAAAAGTTACATCATAAGATGAATAAACAACTAGTCAATTTGTAATGGGCAGTGACTCCTAATCTCATATTTCTTATAGCTAGCTATGATGATAATCAGTCATATATTTAAAAATCATCATAGAAACATCAATAAGTAAATAAGAAAAAGTAAAACATTACAAACATCAATAACTTGCATTTTATTTAAGTACCACAATGACACAAGCCTTGTTCCATATAGTAGGATTCCCTTGCAACTCTTTTTGTCTCACCACTACAAAATTTAAGAAACTATACTTATGTTACTAAAAAGAAGACTGCAAACACACAAACAAAAAGAAAAACATAGTGGTCTTGATCCTACGTAATTAATAGTTGAGGCTCAAAACTGATGCACAACCAACATTTGGTTAGCCAAGAGGTTCCTATACAAATCAAACAAATCCAAAACAAAAACATACTTATAAACAATAAACTAATAAACCACTTAATTTTGTCCAACAAACATTAAGAAAGTTTTGTTCTAAATAAAAATAAAACAACAAAAGGGTTTACAGAAATAATAAGCATTACATATCTTAAAATTTGATAACCAAAATGTCAAATGTATATAATATAAAATTTAAGGTAATAGCCAATTCCATAAAGAAAAATAAACATAACTAAAGTGATGAACAAAGAAAAGTCTAATAGTGATTAAAAAAGAGGCAATCTCTAAATTTTGTATGAAAAGAATTGGCAATTTGAATTTGAGAAGTAAATAAGGTCATAAAAAACATAAAGAAACAAGATTTACAGGATCGATTTTAGACCAAAAGAGAGAACGACCCTTGCAATTTTTGTTATCCTCTGTTTATGCAATTACAAAGTTGTGAAAATTACCAAATACATAGAAAAATTAGTAAGTTACCTCCAAGATGCAACGAGCAACACACCATTCATCCCCATAAGATATACCTACTTTTTGGTCAAACTTTGTGAAAAGAAAAAGTATGTTAAATAAGAACATGATCATGATAAAACATGTCATAGAACTAAAAAAAGTAAGTAAGGTTATCACTAAAAAAAAGTTGGAAGTGATATTTAGTATGGCAACTTCTTCTAGGCGTGTCCATTTTCCACTCTAAAAAAAGTAACACATGAAAAGGGCAGAACTGTATGGACCGCAAAGAACAATCAGAAAGAAATTAAAAGAATCAGTATCATTATGTATTTGCTTACCACAAGCTAAGTTGAAAACAAAAGGAAAGTAAACAAAAGATGAAGCTACAATAATATAAATTCAAAACGACAAGTTATAAAATGGTGTGAATCACATTATTGCATTTGAGTTATAAACCAATCACAAGAAACTAACTCTATCATTCTCAAGTAAGTTTTCATTTTCATTCTTCATCACGAAAATCGAAGTAAATGGGATTAAGAAATTCTAACTTCCAAAATAAAGATCAAGATAAGTGAAAATAAAACTATCTTTGTCTTTTACTATAGCAAAAGAAGGATAAAAAAACAACAATCAACTTAACTGAATGAACATAGATAAACGATTTGGAAAGTAGAAAGCAAAACAATATGAGAGTGAAAGAATGGTAAATCGAAAGGTTAGAGAACAAAAAAGAAAATTTTGAAAAATTTTAGGATTTTTGTGCTCATAAAGATATTCCAATCCTCTAAAGATGTAAAGAATATAGAATCAATGTTGACACTGAGAAAAGACACAGAAATCCATATAAACAATGGACTTACCTTGCAATATCAACAACAATCTTCATCCGGAGATGCCAAGTTAAAGCTGATCCATGTGTAGGTCCTAGAAGAAGAAACAAAAAAAGAGGCAGGGGATATTATTAAAATGATTTTTCAATAACATAAATGAGATCACAGAGTGAATATATGCATATAATCCTCAAGATCCTTACCTAAATACACCAACAAAGCATCTAAAATCTTAGATTGTGAAAATTATATTGTTAACTATGCTTAAGCTAAATGCAAACTTATTTCAAAATGAGATAACAGTTGATTGCCTTTAATCAACTGTAATTCCCCAATTTTGCAGGTGACTACGGCACCTATTCAATAAATATGAGTTTCACTTCAGTCACTGACTCACTATATGATAAGATAACACAAGCCACAGTGTGACATGATATTCAAAATAATAATTCCTCATCATCGTATAAATGCCTTGTAGAGAAAATCTAACAAGCCACTGAACTCATGTCAAGCAATACGAAAATTAATCTTAGATGTTTAGTGGTAATGCTGCTGGATAAAACTTGAATAATCGATGCCCCTAACCATGGTCAAGGGCTAGAAACCTAAAAAACAAATCACTATAGCTTATGAGAGTTAATGTACTACGAAGTAGGAACAAAGCTGGTGTAGAAAAAGAAAATGTAACTTAAGAGGGACCCTAACCACGATAAGCCGGTAATTAGACAACCAAAACTTAAAAAACATCACAAATAGGAAATGCAAGAAAAGTTTCTACAGTAAAGTAATCGAAAATAACGTTTCAAGCAAACAGAGAAAGCGTGGCTTCACTAACCTGAGTTTTGAGAATAGTCAGTCTGAGTAGGATATCCAACCATTGAACTTATAAACAGATAGTTATAAAACAAAATTTGATTAATTTAAGGTTGGATTCAAGACAATTTGGATGAAAAGTAAAGAAACCCACTAGTCGTTCTCTTCCTTTTGTTTTTCAATCGTGGGAGGTAGGATCAATTTCAACAATAGGTTGAGAAGATAGAACATGCAAAATTAGTTACGATAAAATCAGTTAGAGTCTTACTTTTGACAAAATCAATTTCGGCCTTCACTCTCTCTTCTTTTTACATCAATGATGGGGAAGGCTGCTAGTTACTTTCCACCAGATGATATGAAGACATTATTGTCCCTTGATAAGTTTTTAGTATCAGTTGGAGCTGTGAAGAAGACTGTCTCTGGTAGAAAAAGGTAACTGAGCAAAAGACAGCATCAAAAAGATACCTATATATATTTTAGTATGGTAGATCCACAAACAAATCCTCTCTTGAATATAGAAAGGAAATCTGATATCAAATTATAAAATATATTGAAATGTAAATGCAGAAAGTAAGATATAATGCACAATGCATGCATATTTTTACTTTGTTTTTAAGCATATTTTTTGCAATCCGAAGAGTTTCAATATTGCCACCCCACAACCGCATTGAATACAGAAGACACCACTCTACCATACATAAATATAAACAAAGTCAGAAGCAAAGAAAAAAGGAACAAAAACAAAAGCTACTATAGTATTTCCTAATTCAAAAAACAGCACCAATTTATTTCAACATTCCCAATACAAGTAATTTTTCAAATAAAATTAGCAAGTGGAGATTTAGAGCTCTAACCTGGTGATTAAACATGAAGAATCATTCTAGACTTAGAAATATCCCACACATGAACAGAATTATCATTGCAACCAATGGCAATAAAACTACTATCCACCTGCAAACAAGAGACACAACTCTACTTACAAATTAAAATTCAAAGTTAATCATGCAGGAACAACCACAATAAAAAACGGCTTTTGAATTGTTTAGAAAGCAAGCAGAAGTTTTTTCCATCACTATACTTTATTAAAAAAAATGTCTGATTTTGAAGAATAACCATTACCTTCAAGAAGAAAACATCCAAGACCCAATGATTAAACTTTTGTAAGGAACATAACAGGATAAAATTAACGCATAATCCAGCAACCATATCAAAACTTAATCGATAAAACTTGACTCTTTTTTCAGCAAAAACAACTAGCTCAAACGAAACCTTAGAAGAAGACGATACTTCTTCATTAACAGTCAAAGAGAGTAACAAAATCCCATGAACATGAATCCCTTGAAATATTTGAAATGACTTCATCATTTTCCTAGATTCCAAGTTATAAACCAGTATCTCAGAACCGGATCCTGTTAATAAAAAAAACAAAGTAAGAGAGAAAAATAGAAGGGCAAAAGTATCAGAAAAAAATAATTTGAAGGGAAGAGAGAGAAATACCGTAGCCATAGCCGCAACTATTGAAGCTTCTCTTGAAACAGAGATACTTATGTGGCTACCAAATCACTACTTTTTTAAAACAAATTGTAAAATAAAACTAGACAATCGAACCTCTACTAAAAAATATTAGTTACAATTTCAGAAAGCATAAGCCAAAATACAAATGAATTACCATTCAAATCCATTACTACTTGAACTTTGTCCATGAACAAAAGAATGGTGATCCAATTATTACTAAGAGGCTTGCATGAAACCCCACATTAATAAGAGAACCAGTGTACACAATATGATGACTATGTAGAAAAAGAGATTGAACAAGTAAACCTAGATGAATTCAAATTTCAAGACAGGGATGTTTCAGAAAAAACAATATCATGGGTTGCCATTAAGTAGTATTGGCACAATTGGAAAAAAAATTGAGAATGAGAATATCAGTATGGAGTTGTGAGATTTACTCCAACTTTATAGAGAGGGAGGATGACATGAGAGTATGGATCTTAGATGCTGGAGGTAAATTTTTAGTCAAATTCTGTTTTGGCATGCTACAAGATCGTTGGAGAGCTTTAAATGAAGGGGTTATTAAAACGATCGGTTTGCAAAGGGATGTAAGAAAGATAAATTCTCCATATGGTC
Source organism: Gynostemma pentaphyllum (assembly GCA_028015215.1). NCBI lineage: Eukaryota > Viridiplantae > Streptophyta > Magnoliopsida > Cucurbitales > Cucurbitaceae > Gynostemma > Gynostemma pentaphyllum. The sequence continues at coordinate 66,134,183 of CM051355.1, read as the reverse complement.
ACTTTGTCTAGGGGTAACCAATACAGTGGATAATTCAGAAAAGGTGTCTCTTTAAATCTTAGTTGGTGTGTCCAGACAATGTTTTTGGTACATTCCAAATCCCTGGGCCCTTTCACAGAAGTGTAAAATAAAATGTGGAGAGTCTTTACAAACATTCCAGATATCCAACTACCAGTTTCAGATTAACAAATCAAGACCATGAAAGATCTTTAGTTTTAATTTCAATCTAAGAACACAATAACATCCTTTCATTCCATTCTAAACAAATGACTCAAAATAGAAAAAGAAAAGGCATATGGCAATTGAATGTAACCAATACTCAAAAAAGAAAAAGCATATGATAAATGTGTTCTTTGCCTTTTCTACCCTCCTTATCAAGGGAGAGACAAACTAAATACTCAAGAAAATGACAAGTATCAAACTTTGATTTTTCCATAATTCATAACTTCAATTCCAAATGTTGAATTAGATTTTTCATAACAAAACTAAACATTAACTTTTTAAATCTTTCAAAACTTTGAATAGCTCTCTCAAACATTTCATCAAACACGTAGAGAGCATTCCATTCCCAACTTTTTTTAAATCACAAATACATATTATATTTATACAAATCGACGAGTAAATCGAATAAATCCACAACATATCCACAATGTAAGTGTAAAAAAATTCAAATCCTAACAAAAAAAATCCTTAAAATACACAAATCTAATCAAACCCAGAACAGATCAAGGAAAACAATACCTGAATAATGCCTCCAACGAACGGCAATAATCAAATCTACTTTAGATCTGAACAAAATTCTTCAAACGAACAACATGTAGAAGCTTTGTGTGGTGTTAATGGTAACTTTGAATCAAACGACAAAGGCGATCAGATCTGCGGTTTGTGGCTTCGATAGATCTTGTTTTACAACGAACCTTCACATGAAAACAAAATCGCGAGGAGCTTCAACTGAGCTTCAAAGCTTCATACAATACAAAAATTCAAAAATCAGTAAATAAAAAAAGATAAGGCTGAGGAGATTTGAGAAAATACAGATGAATCACCATTCAAATCAAAAGCCAATGGCTGGAACTAACTCCAACTGAACTTACTAGAGATGAAGGCTTCACATATTTAGGAATAATTTGCGATAGTTGAGACGAGTCTACGGAGATTAAGATGAAGACTTAGCAAATTTGAGAGATTGAGCGTTGTTTAGAGCGATTGCAAGAGCGGATTTGAGAGCGACTGTGAGAGGGCTGAGGAGATTTGAGAGCGATTGTGAGAGGGCTGAGCAATTTTGAGAGTGACTGTGAAAAGGCTGAAGAGATTTGAGAAAATTTGAGAGCAGATTTGAGAGGGCTGGAGACGAGACTGAATTTAATTAGGGTTGAGGAGATTGCGAGTAGACAAGAACGGATTTTTTTAATTTTAGAAAGGGTGACGGGTCAGTCATTTTTTTTAAAAAACACACGCGTGAAAAAATTTGTCTGTCACCCATTAAAAATACAAGCGTATCCTATAGTCAAATTTCTTATAGTGAACAACTCCCGTATTTACAAACACCGAGTTTCACGTCAAGAAATCGAAAGAAATCAAAGAAAACTCCATTAAAACACTATTTGGAGCTTAGGGTTTGAAACTTTACTTACCGAGATCTCCGTATAACACGAGTGGCAAGCACGATGGTTAACGGGACATTACAAATAAACTACTAAATTCTAATTTACCGATAAATAAATAAACTTTAATTACTTAAATTAAAATAAAATAAATATAAAAAAAAATTTATCACAAATTAACGGGACGTTACAAATCCTATGGACCAAATTCCATAACGGAAATTGTGTCCAAATACCTAAATTTCTCTTTACTACCCATTCTACACTTCCAAATCATCGTAAACATATACCATTCAATTTCTCAATTCCCAGATCATATCGAGCCACATCTAATACCAAATTCGTACCAAATCAAAATACCATATCAAGCGTCATAGTAACGTGTTACCATATGGATCAACATCAATATACTAACACGTACGGTCTTACCAAATCACATATCACATACTATCAATTCTCGAATTACTATAAGTTGCCACATTTACCACATAAGGTATTACCATTGTAAACCAAACACGTGTACAAAAGATAAGCATGTATTTACATACAACTAACAAACAAGTTAGGATGCTCATGGTAAGAACTTGATTTATCTGCCAATCTTGTCATATAACATCGCTCATAGCCTGTTTCATCTATGACCCTGTTATACTCCAAGATCACGATCTCCTCATATAACATCGCTCATAGCATGTTTCATCTATGACCCTGTTATATCTCAAGATCAAATCACAAAGTAAAAACATCGCTCATAGCCTGTTTCATCTATGACCCTGTTATACCCCAAATCACATCACAAAGTATCTCGATCTCCTTGTATAACATCGCTCATAGCCTGTTTCATCTATGACCCTGTTATACCCCAAGATCACGATCGCCTCGTATAACATCGCTCATAGCCTGTTTCACCTATGACCCTGTTATACCTCAAGATCATATCACATAGTAACTATAAATCGATTCATTACTTGAGCATCACAACACAAACAACTAACAAACAACTAGCAAACAATACAATCATACTACAATTACACTCAATAACATGCTTATCTTTTTGTACTTAAAGTGTTGCCTCTTATCAAAAGTCCCGAGTACATCAATCGTACTATCATCATGATTCCATATTCCACGGTTCAACCACAAACCACATCAAACCTTATTATCATTAGAACTTTCATACTCCACATTATTACCATATTAAACTACAATCCTTATTACTCACACAAGGTATTAAGTTCATCAAAACCCTAACCATTGTCATCACTGAGGCCATATTCCACGACGTCTTATAACTCCCAAATAAGCAAAAATCGAGGTTTAACATCATCATTTCACGAATGATATTAAATCACCTTAAATCCCAAGAATAATTTCCAAGCCATTACCATAAACCACGAATTGACTTCCAAACATTTCATCTACTTTACTTTAGTCAAAACTACCTAAAGTAAATTCAATTCCCAACTGTATCTCAAAATCTTTATAACCTTTAATACTTCCAAGGATAACTTCTAAGCTACTTTGATCTAAAACTACTCCAAGTACCTTAAACTTTCACTTTCATCTAAAGTCTCCAGTTTCATCTAAACTCTTCAATTCATCTTACTAGACTTCCAAACACACTCAAACTTACCTTATTCACCCAAATTCACTAGAACTCCAAAGCCCCACCGCTCACTTCAGAGTCTAAAGTCACCAAACAAATTTTGAGAGCTGTTCTAGAGGAGTTTTACTAGGTTCTTGAGCTTTGGGTTGTTGAATCAAGAAATACTTCATCGAATCCTGTCGAACCTAATTGTCATCAAACTACAAACAACCTGAGCGAGGCAATATCAACTTCAGGACAACGGCCTGTCCGTGCTTTGAAGCATCTTCATAGGAACGTTGTCCTTCATTTCTGTTCTTACTTTACCTTGTTATTACTGATCTGTTTCTTTCTGTAATCAGTGTTATATCAATACAATTTTGTTATTATTCAAATTCCATTATCTATTTCAACATTGTATCTGATTCCATACTTCAATCAATTCTTTTTCTTTTCTTCTTTCTCTGTTCACGTTTTCTTTTTCTTTTCTTCTTTCTCCAATTTTCTATTCACGATTTGTTCCACCATATACAATCTCATATTTCAGCTTTCTTCTTCGTTCTCCTTCATTCTTCATTTGCAGTTTTTAAAGCAGAATTTATCAGCGTTCGTTTCTTTCTTAAATTTCTATATTCATTTTAATCATTTTTTTTTTATTGCTTGCCTGATTTTGATATACGCTTTTGCGTTTCTTTTTTGTGATAATCTAAATCTTTCTTTCTCCTATTTCAATCGTCTGTATTTTTTTTTTGATGAACCCATTGAAGAACTTATGGATGGAGCAATTTTGATGATGGCAAAGTAAAAGACTTTTTTTTAGTAAATGAGTGATTTTGTTGAAGTTTTTTTTGTAGCTATAAAATAACAAAAGAATAAAAAACCATTCAAAGAAGATAAAAAAAATGGTGAACATAAAATTGAACAAACAACAAAGGAGCACAACTAAACTTATCTTCTATGAAAAAAACAAATTTCTGTTATATATGATCGACATATGCAAGTTAGGACCGTCCTTGTCCAATGAATAAAAAAAAGCTTAGCAGATGCAACTAATAGCAATAAATGAAAACCATAAAGTTTTAAATCGAAGAGCAGTGAAGGATTGACCATAGAGTCGTATAGTTTAATTGGTGAAAAACAATAAAAGAAGTTAAAATGAATAAAAGGGGATGCTGTAATTTTCTTTCCTTAGTTGGAAGGAGAAAATCTCCACATTTCTCGAATCTCTACCATTGTGACGCCTCAACCAACACAATTCAATCTCGACATACGATTTTGTCTTCAATTATAGAGTAATCATTATTGATCTTAGTAAAAGAATTATCACGTTACAATTCAAAATAGGAATCTGAATTATGAAGAAAATCACCAATATTTTTGTAATGATATGTTTAATTCATAGTATAAACAACTGTTGTAAGTTTTATTGTTTGAGATGCTTGAGATTCTTGTTTATGTGTCTAAATGTTTAATTCATAGTATAAACAACTGTTGTAAGTTTTATTGTTTGAGATGCTTGAGATTCTTGTTTATGTGTCTAAAATTTATCGAGTACACTTTTGTTTATACTGATCGACAACTGAGTTACTGATATTGATTTTAATTTAATAAATTATTGAATTAAATGGAATAATTTATTGTATTATAGGGGATAATTTATTGAATTAAAGGGAATAATTTAGTTAATTAAACTATAATATACATTTGAGATACCTGATATTGATTTTAATTAATTAAGTTATTGAATTAAATGAAATAATTTAATGAATTAAATTACTATATACAATTGAGATACCCAATATTGATTTGAATTGAATAAGTTATTGAATTAAACTAAAAAATTATTGATTAATAAAATCAAATTTTAATTAAATAAATTATTTATTTAAATGGATAATTTATTGAATTAATAAAACTCATAATTTAATTCAATAAATTATGGAATAGAGAAAGTTATGAATTCCATCTCATGCAAATGTGTTCCCAACTACTATCTTGTTATGTTCCCAAAACTGAAGTGTATTAAGCGTTCAATTCAAATCACCCTCAACCATATGAATCAAAAAACACAACTCTATGAACAGGGAATCCACATCTCATTCAGGATTGAGATCTATCACGGTGATAAACTTAGTTTGATATTTGATCATTTCTCGTAAACGATACTATTGAGACATTGATCACATATCATTGTCCAATATTATATAATCTTCATTATATATGATACTTCCACTTTCATGTCACCCACATGAATGATTTGAATAAGATCATTTGTACGCTATACAAAGTGGATTGATAACTCGTAATTTATGTCTGTTTATAAGTGGTTTTATCTCCAAAATAATTAAAATATGAATGTTAATTGATTTAAATGTCCATAATATTATAAATCGTTGAATTTCATGAACGTATGCGAAAACGGCGCTCAAATCGGACTTAAAACGAAGAAGTTATGCCCATTTTAGTGTTGAAAAAGACCCATTGCCGCGGCGATGGGATTCGGTCGCCGTGTCTGAAGAAAAATCGAATTCCAATTCAAAAACCCGAGGGTGGTTGCTGTGGCGGTGATACCCGTCACCGTGGCGACGAGAAAAAGGAAAAATAATGAATAATGGCTATGCTGACGTCATCACCAAGAAGGAAAGGGTGCGTGATGACGTCAGCGCGCACTAGCGCTGGCATAAGAAGCTGAGCGACATGTCGCTCAGCTTGTAGCCATACGTCACTCTATGCATAAGGGATCAGCAGTCAGGCAGCTTGGAAACGGCTGGCTCGGCTCCCTTGCGGCTCCCGTGCTGCTCCAGATACATAAGTGAGGCGGTGGTGACGACTCAGCTGGCTTCGCAGCTCAGCTTGACGGCTTGGCTGTAAAGACTCGAATTTTCACAAATCTTTAAATCAGAAGTAAAACAGCGGAAGACTTATTTTTTTTTCAAAAATTTGGCGTGGATCCGTTTAAAATACGAACTCCCTAAACCTGTTTTTAAGAACACATCTCAGAGAATTTTAATCACATATATTCCTACTCCAGAATATACTCAAATCAGAGAAAGTAAACTCAAAATATACATACAACCGACTTTAGGCTCTCATGAGCCACAAAATACAAGTTTTAAGACTTTATTTCAAGTTTATATGTATATATAGCATTCCCAAATGCTCCAAACTTAGATTTACTAATCCAAATGTCCATAAGCATTCACTCGAGATCACGCAGCACCACCTCCACGACCTCGTCTCTACCACGAGTATTACCTGAAAATAAAGTGGTGTAGCACCATTAGCAAACAATGCTAGTGAGAATAAGATGGATGCAAGCACTTTTATGAACCAAATTCCATATCGGAGAATGTGTCCAAATAAATCTAAGTACTCTTGCACTAACCATTCAATATTCCGAAGTACTTTTCATAAATAGATCAAACCATTCTACTAACTCGTAAATTCGGAAAGTAAATATTCAAGCTCGTAAAATAAAGTAGGTACTAGTGCTTAACAAAGTAAATGACAAAGTAAATAACAAAGTAAATAACAAAGTAAATAACAAAGTAATTGACAAAGTAATTAACAAAGTAAATAACAAAGTAAATGACAAAGTAAATAACAAAGTAAATAACAAAGTAAATAACAAAGTAAATCACAAAGTAAATAACAAAGTAAATGACAAAGTAAATTTCTCATTTCATCCGTGACCACTTGTCACCAATCATAATCATTCCGTGACATCCGTGCATAACGATAATATGCAAGTCACCAATCACAAACCATTCCATTTCTTTCAAGTAGTCTAATCTCGTAACTTTCACCACATCGGTTATCAGGACTTTCACCATATCGGTTATCAGGAATTTCACCATATCGGTTATCAGGAATTTCACCATATCGGTTATCAGGAATTTCACCATATCGGTTATCAGGAATTTCACCATATCGGTTATCAGGAATTTCACCATATCGGTTATCAGGAATTTCACCATATCGGTTATCAGGAATTTCACCATATCGGTTATCAGGAATTTCACCATATCGGTTATCAGGAATTTCACCATATCGGTTATCAGGAATTTCACCATATTAGTTATCAGGAATTTCACCAATAACATCTTACTTTAAACAACAACCAAACTTAACTAAATTCCTTATGCACTTTCCTTAACTCCCAAATAACAAGCATTCTTGGAAAAGTTCTAAAATCTAATAACCCTCTTAACTTCGATCGAACATAATCGTCAAGTAATTTGAAAGCATAAAAGTAATCACAACCATTTTAAACTCACCTTAGCCAAATTAGTTTTGGTCCAAAACTCCGATTTCCCACAATTCAACAAACGAGCAATCGCACTTTTTAGGGTTTTGTTTAGAGAACGGGAAACGCCAAAAGGTTAGGTGGGGTAGATAGGCCTCATCCCAAACAATCCAACGCAACCAAAATAAAGCCGATCCATCGAGAAACGAATGAGAAACGAAGAAAAGCAAGAATTTTTCTTCTCATCCATGGATGCCCATGTGTGGAAGAAAAGGAAGGAGAAGGAGAAGAAGATGAAGATGAATTTTGCTTAAGTGTTAAGATAAAGAAGATATTTACAAAAGAAATATCTAGATATTTTAGGGTTTGCGAAATTACGGTTTTGCCCTTTTCGACCTTTTGCTTATAAAATGAAAACCGACGGTCTTAAATAAATTTAAAGGTGTCTAATAATTATTAATTGGCCCGTTAATAATTATTAGAGTCACCGAAACGAATTAAAAAGATAAAAAGGATTTTCGGACGGAAATAACTAATAAAACTGAAATTACTAATTTTAACTAATTTTAAAAGCTTTAAATAAATAAAAAAAATAATAAATTAATAAAATAAAATAAAAATTTTACCTCTAAAACTAACGGGACGTTACAGACTATCCTCCTTGAAAGACTTTTCGTCCCGAAAAGTAGCTTCTAAGTAAACAAATGAGGGTACTCATCCCGCATCTCCTCCTCTCGTTCCCAAGTGGCCTCTTTTCATGTAAAACGTTAGTCACGTGTTCTACTAACATATCTACTCTAACAACTACACCATAACCAAACCTTGATCGAGAGATCAATCTCTTGGAGTATATCGACTCCCTTGCACTAGCTCTACATCACACGCTACACAATGTGCATAACCTTCAAACAACACTTGATAAAGCGTAACCTCAGTACTTATACCAAGATTCCCGCCAATCAGTCAAATCAACACCGCCACTTAGTGGCTCATACGAGGTGGGAAAAAATATCACAAATTATAATCAACATTCAATAAGGGAGAAATCTCTCCTCAAAACTTTTCACTTCTAAGAAAAGTAACACTTAAGAATAAAGTTCAAGGAATACCTGGTGCCGTTGATCCGAGTGATGATTTGGACAAGGACTTAGAACCAAAACATGAATAACATGCTATGCATGTGGTCTACAGAACCCGTAGGCTCTGATACCAACTGTAAAGACTCGAATTTTCACAAATCTTTAAATCAGAAGTAAAACAGCGGAAGACTTATTTTTTTTTCAAAAATTTGGCGTGGATCCGTTTAAAATACGAACTCCCTAAACCTGTTTTTAAGAACACATCTCAGAGAATTTTAATCACATATATTCCTACTCCAGAATATACTCAAATCAGAGAAAGTAAACTCAAAATATACATACAACCGACTTTAGGCTCTCATGAGCCACAAAATACAAGTTTTAAGACTTTATTTCAAGTTTATATGTATATATAGCATTCCCAAATGCTCCAAACTTAGATTTACTAATCCAAATGTCCATAAGCATTCACTCGAGATCACGCACCACCACCTCCACGACCTCGTCTCTACCACGAGTATTACCTGAAAATAAAGTGGTGTAGCACCATTAGCAAACAATGCTAGTGAGAATAAGATGGATGCAAGCACTTTTATGAACCAAATTCCATATCGGAGAATGTGTCCAAATAAATCTAAGTACTCTTGCACTAACCATTCAATATTCCGAAGTACTTTTCATAAATAGATCAAACCATTCTACTAACTCGTAAATTCGGAAAGTAAATATTCAAGCTCGTAAAATAAAGTAGGTACTAGTGCTTAACAAAGTAAATGACAAAGTAAATAACAAAGTAAATAACAAAGTAAATAACAAAGTAATTGACAAAGTAATTAACAAAGTAAATAACAAAGTAAATGACAAAGTAAATAACAAAGTAAATAACAAAGTAAATAACAAAGTAAATAACAAAGTAAATAACAAAGTAAATAACAAAGTAAATGACAAAGTAAATTTCTCATTTCATCCTGGTGACCACTTGTCACCAATCATAATCATTCCGTGACATCCGTGCATAACGATAATATGCAAGTCACCGTGACATCCGTGCATAACGATAATATGCAAGTCACCAATCACAAACCATTCCATTTCTTTCAAGTAGTCTAATCTCGTAACTTTCACCACATCGGTTATCAGGACTTTCACCATATCGGTTATCAGGAATTTCACCATATCGGTTATCAGGAATTTCACCATATCGGTTATCAGGAATTTCACCATATCGGTTATCAGGAATTTCACCATATCGGTTATCAGGAATTTCACCATATCGGTTATCAGGAATTTCACCATATCGGTTATCAGGAATTTCACCATATCGGTTATCAGGAATTTCACCATATCGGTTATCAGGAATTTCACCATATTAGTTATCAGGAATTTCACCATATTAGTTATCAGGAATTTCACCAATAACATCTTACTTTAAACAACAACCAAACTTAACTAAATTCCTTATGCACTTTCCTTAACTCCCAAATATCAAGCATTCTTGGAAAAGTTCTAAAATCTAATAACCCTCTTAACTTCGATCGAACATAATCGTCAAGTAATTTGAAAGCATAAAAGTAATCACAACCATTTTAAACTCACCTTAGCCAAATTAGTTTTGGTCCAAAACTCCGATTTCCCACAATTCAACAACCGAGCAATCGCACTTTTTAGGGTTTTGTTTAGAGAACGGGAAACGTCAAAAGGTTAGGTGGGGTAGATAGGCCTCATCCCAAACAATCCAACGCAACCAAAATAAAGCCGATCCATCGAGAAACGAATGAGAAACGAAGAAAAGCAAGAATTTTTCTTCTCATCCATGGATGCCCATGTGTGGAAGAAAAGGAAGGAGAAGGAGAAGAAGATGAAGATGAATTTTGCTTAAGTGTTAAGATAAAGAAGATATTTACAAAAGAAATATCTAGATATTTTAGGGTTTGCGAAATTACGGTTTTGCCCTTTTCGACCTTTTGCTTATAAAATGAAAACCGACGGTCTTAAATAAATTTAAAGGTGTCTAATAATTATTAATTGGCCCGTTAATAATTATTAGAGTCACCGAAACGAATTAAAAAGATAAAAAGGATTTTCGGACGGAAATAACTAATAAAACTGAAATTACTAATTTTAACTAATTTTAAAAGCTTTAAATAAATAAAAAAAAATAATAAATTAATAAAATAAAATAAAAATTTTACCTCTAAAAGTAACGGGACGTTACATTGGCAGATTAGGATAGCAGATTTTATCACGAAAATATCATATTTTTGCCTATTTAAAGCCCCAATTGAACCCTAATTCAAAATCCAATCTTCCCATTTTTTCTTAGGACTTTTAGATAGTTTTTAATATGTTTTCTTGCTAATTTATTTATTCCAACTAGAGGATTATCGAGGTTTGGTTTATGAATCTTGGAGGTTTTGTTCTTCAAATTTATTCATATTTTCTCTTTATTCATGCTTTCTCTTTGCATATTTTATTGTTGATTAATTCTTGTGCAATAGGGTCCGTTGTTTAATTGTTAATTTTGCATATTGCTCGTTAGAACGTTAAATCCGTAATTGTTTAATTGTTCTAATACAAGTAGCATGATAACATAAATTGATTAAAGACACTTTTTAATTTAGTTTATGGGAATTTATGATCTAACTTAAATGAATCGGTCGTACCGTGTTTGTTAGTTAGAATTGGGTTCTTCTCATCTTAATGTTGTTAATGGCTTAAATCTTATTATCGTATTCTAGGGTTATCTGTTAATTAGGGAAATAGACATTAGATCGTATCTTGGCTATCGAGAAATTAAGGAAGAGCACTTGTTGTTCCAGCAACTCCCAAATAATTTAGGGAAGAATTTAGGAATGCATGTTTAGTAATCGATGATCAAATCCATGAACCAATGAAAATATAATGAAATGAAGTGTGAGATATGATAACGATTTAACGAAAAATAAAATACGCGTGTCTACAATGAAATTATAATGAAAATTATTTAAATGTGAAATCTTTTTTTTTTTAAATTGAGAATTACCACCCTTTTTTATTTTATCAATTTTCTTATCATTTTTTTAATTTTTATTTATTTTTAATTATTATTTTGAAAAAAATGAAATTAGCCTGGACAAAATACGTGTTTCTACAATGAGTAACTTAAAAGTGTCTACAGTAAATGGGTAACGTTTTGGAACCTTATCCTTGTAACACTGTTGATAGCTTCTCATTTTATTTATAGACAAATGATCTAATCCTGATCATTCATGTGGTTGACATGAAATGGAAGTATCATATGCAATGCTCATTGTATAAGACAGGACCACTATATTTGATCAAATTTCTCATAAGTACCGTTTACGAGAAATGATCGAATATCAAATAAGTTTATCAACCGTGATAGATCTCAATCCTGAGTGAAATGTGGACTCCTATTTGTGGAGTTATGTTCTTGATTCACATGGTTGAGAGGGATCTGAAAGAATGCTCAATACACTCCTGCTTTGGGAACATAACTAGATAAGTAGCCGGGAACGCATCATCACGAGATGGAATTCATAACTTTCCTATAAATTAACGGTATCAATGTGATACCTAAACATTTTAGGAACTTTAGGAAACTCTCTTGATGTACTGATTCGAGACATGAATAAGTGGCTCCACGACTTCTATTGATCACAGAAGTATATTATCTCTAGTTTGATTAAAGATAATGTTCATTGGAGAATCAGTGGGAACACAAGGATAAATCGGTAATTACAGGGGCAAAACAGTAAATTCAATCCGCCTATAATTATGAGAGTTCCACATGGAGGATATATCATAGATATAAATAAAGATAAACTAAATGGACATAACTCATCTATAGTGAGGGGAGTTCAGCTATGAATCTATATTGAAATTATTCATAGTTAGATAATAAGTAATTAAGTGGTTATGAGTTAATCACTTAATTGACTAATTATTAAGCCCATGATCTTTAGGTCCATCGAATTCCTATGCTAGCCCAAATATCGTAGTCGCGAAATCAAGTAGAAGAAATGGAAATTTTAAGTAAAGTGAATTACTTAAATAGACAATATTAATTGTTTAAATATTGAGTATATTTAAACGGTAATTAATATAAACATTATTAATTGTTTAAGTAATGAGTTTATTTAAACAGGAAATTAATAATGAACTATTATTAATTATTTAAATATTGAATATATTTAAATGGTAATTAATAATTTGAAATTAATTGGTAATCATTAATTGTTTAAATAATTAATTTTATTTAAATAGAAATTAATAATTAAATGAATATTATTAATTAATAATAAAGTATTATCAATTAAAATATTATTAATTGTTTGAATAATGAAAATTATTTAAATGGAAATTAATAATTAAATATCATTTGATAATATTTAGTCGGGAGAAAATATTAATATTATTAATTATTTAAATAAAGTATTTTATTTAAATGGTAATTAATAAATTAATTAATTAAGTTGAACTTATTAATTTAAGAGAGAGTTTCAGGCCCAATTGGATTGATGAACCCAATTGAAATTGGCCCAAAATAATTAATTAAATAAATTTGATTTATTAATTATTTATCATCAAATTTTCGGCCATGTATAGTATTTTAGGAGAAATAATTGTTTGAATTTAGAGATGTCAAATGGGTTGGGTCAAACCGCAAACCCGCCAACTCGGCACGCCTAATGGTGGGTTTGACCCGGCACGACCCGAAGACGTGGGTCATAGTGGGCCGGGTCAGACGACTCGATGGGTCAAGTTCAACCAGGCATGCTTTGAACTCGGCACGAAAAATAACCTAGCACGACTTGACCCAAGACCCAACCCGACACGACCCAACCCGACACGACCCATGACCCGTAACCGGCACGACCCATAACCCAACCCGGCACGACCTGTGACCCGTAACCGGCACGACCCACAACCCAACCCAACACGTGACCCATGACTTGGCACGACCCATAACAAATTTTTATAACTAAAATAAATAAATTATTGTAACCTATTTATTTATCAATATTCAAATAAATAAAATAATATATAGTTAAAATATAATTTACCTTACCTATATAATAAAAACTTTAATAGTTTATAAATCTTCTAAAAAAATATTAGTTTATAACTATAGATTTGAGATAAAGTAAACATTTCTTAAAGAAAAGGAAAAAAAACAATTGTTTATAAATTATAGTTGATATTGATATACAATATTTTAGTTTATGCTTGTAATATTTATTAATTTATTATAATCCTAAGAATTAAGATAGAAAAATATTAATTAAATATTAAGACTTTAATTTTATTTATTTATTTATTTATGTTTACTATAATGAATATAAAATTAAATAAAAATATCATATTATTAAAATATAATTTACATTACATTAAATTATAGTTTATAAATCATAATCAAAGTTAATATTTGTGATTTGATTAAATTATGTAGGTATTTAATACTTATTAGTAATTAACTATACACTATTAGCATCTCATTTTAACGAGTTATATAATTTGAGGGTCAACCCAATCCAATTCGTGACTAGGTGTAAGTTGGAGGTTGTATAATTTACCGACTAATCGAACCCGACTAATAATTTGACATAAATTGTGGATTGTATGACACGTGGGTTAAACCAACCCAATATAACTCGTGGGTCGGACGACTCGTGGGTGTGACGACCCGTCACTTTTAAATAAATTAAATCAGAGAAAACAGCGGAAGTCTTTTAATTTACGAAAAATTGGCGTGGTTTTGTTTGAAAATTGGCATGCCGAAAACCTGTTTACATCCTAATTTTCAAATCTAACAAAATCTCATGGACTTTAAGTCCAAATCAGGAGTTCAAATATATAATATCATAAAACATCAACATTAGGCTCTTAGGAGCCAAATACAAAATACAATTCCTTAAAGTTCATCAAAATAAGACATAAACTTTACAAAACCATTAGTCCATCTCGAGGTCAGCATCCCTCGATCACGCAGCACCACCTCCTCCTCCTCGACCTCTAGCCAAGGCATTACCTGAAATTTTTGTAATATCATGAGCTAACAACTTAAGCCCAGTGAGAATAAAAAGAATAAAAAGTAAAGCTAGACCTCAAACTCGCATTTCGATTTGTGTCCAAATAAACTGACACAAATAAATCTTAAAGTTGTCCAAACTTTAGGTAATTCAATTTATACTTTCCAAAGGATGGTAATATTAACTCTTAAGGTCAAAACCTCAACCAATACTTATTACGACATAAATAAAAGAAATAAGTAAACTTTGCACAAACATAAAACATCTCGATTTTCCTTACTTTCTTACTTTCCATAATGAAATATACAATTCAATCTCAATAATATAATTCCAACGATAATTAAAATGAAGGTAATGCAAACTCCCGTAGGATTCACATTCAACCTTATGCATGAAGAAGGTAACGTGGTCTATCCCGTAGGATCCATCGTTCTCCCTCCTTTTCTTTCTCACTTTCTCTTTTCTTTTCTATGAAGGTGATGTGAACTCCTCGTAGGGTTCATCATTCTTCCTTCCTTTCTTTTCTTTTTCACTTTCTTTTCTCTTTCACTTTCTTTTCTTTTTCACTTTCTTTTCTCTTTTTCACTTTCGTTTCTTTTTCTCTTTCATTTCTTTTTCACTGAAGGTGATGTGAACTCCACGTAGGGTTCATCAATCTTCCTTCTTTTCACTTTCACTTTCTTTTCTTTTTCACTTTCATTTCCATCAATGATATGCATGAAGGTAATGGAGACTCCCGTAGGATCCACATTCACCTTTTATGCATGAAGGTAAAGGGGACTCCAGTCGGATCCACATTCACCTTTTTGTTGTTTCTCCTCCCTTTCTCCTCCATTTCAATGATGCAAGATGATACGGTGCAAGATGTAATGGTTATGCTTGCACATTCTTGCAAAAAGTAAATAAAGTAAAGTGCGAATAATAAAGTAACCAAAACAAACATAAAGTAAAGGGGCATAAAGTAAAGTGCATAAAAATAAATGGATCAAAGATGTGATTACACATAAAGTAAAAGAAATAAAGTAAATAAATAAGAAACTCCGGACGAACGATATATCGATCGAACTCCGTTAAATAAGTAAAGAATCAAAACATAACGATTAACTTAAACTTTTAAGGATTCTAAACTTCCAATAATCCGAGATTCTATCAACCGTTCTATAAAGTCTTGGATTCTTTCCAATAATCCAACCTAAGCTTTGAAACGAATCTAACTTAGAATCTTCTAAGATTCAAGGCTTTCCTCGAGAACCCCTAAATTCTCACTTAAAGGATTAACTTCTAATCCTAAGGGCACTAACTCACAACCTCTAATCTTAGATTCGGATTCTATTCTTAGTTTTCCAATTTTACAAATCTTCACACTTATTTGCTTTCTAAAGTTACTTTAAATTCTAACTATTCTCACCTTAGTAAAAGTGAAGACTTCGCTCCTAAGCACCGGAAGAGCGATCAAACAAACGGTTCAAAAACACCTACAAAAGGATTAATATCCCAAAAATAAATAAATCACCAACTAACAATTAAACAACGACTAAACAAACAAAAGAACGAAAATCCATCAAACCTACCCTTTGGAGGCTCTCGGCCCTCCCTAGAAAAGGGGTCTCGGGTTTGGTTTTTT
The DNA here is from genome assembly GCA_028015215.1 of Gynostemma pentaphyllum. Taxonomy (NCBI): domain Eukaryota; kingdom Viridiplantae; phylum Streptophyta; class Magnoliopsida; order Cucurbitales; family Cucurbitaceae; genus Gynostemma; species Gynostemma pentaphyllum. The sequence continues at coordinate 66,118,013 of CM051355.1, read as the reverse complement.
CGGCTTTTTGGCAAATTAAATACGTTTTGAGTTGGTTTTAATCAAATTCGATAATCCCGATTTCAATGGGTATCGATAAATAGAGTTTTTGAACATTAATCCCTTTCCCGAATTGAATTTAAATAAACAATAAATCATGAATCTATAACCCATAATCAAACCCAAAAAGGAAATTTTCAAACGGAAAGGGTTTATTTGAAACTCGGGTTTAGGGTTTAGGGAAAAGTTTCAAATACACGTAAAATGACTCCCAGGAAATACATACACCTGGAGTTTCATAACACGAAATCGAAAGGAAACAAAGAAAACTCCATTAAAACACTATTTGGAGCTTAGGGTTTGAAACTTTACTTACCGAGAACTCCGTATAACACGAGCGGCAAGTACAAAGGGTAGATGGGAAATGATCGTAGGACCGATACCTTTCCACTGGAACGAGAATCAAGTCGATCCGACAAGAAACGAACGAAAAACGAAAAATCTTCTTTTGGCTTTGAGACCCACGGTTTTGAGGAGGGAAATGGGTGATGAAATTGGTCAAAAATGAGTCAAAGGTAATTTAAAGAAGGAGAGTGAATAGTGTTTAGATATTTTGCAATTTTTTGAAATTACGAAAATGCCCTTTTTAAGACTTTTGGTTTAAAAACGAATCCCGAGCATCTCAAACTATCCCAATGGTGATTAATAATTATTAATTGGCCCGTTAATAATTATTAATACCATTAAAACGAAAATAAACGAAAAAGATCAATTAAAAGATTAAAACCGAAATAAACTGCAAATTCTAAATTAACAATTAATAAATAAACTTTGATTACTTAAATTAAATAAAATAAATAAAAGTTTTTTTTTTATCACAAAATAACGGGACGTTACAGTGGGTCAACCCAACTCGACATGTGACTCGACATAACCCGTGGGTTTGTATGACTCGTGGGTCAACTCAACCCGACACGCAACCCGACATAACTCGTGGGTCACTTGACTCGTGGGTTGACATGGGTCACAACGGGTTGACCCGTGGGTCACTGTGGGCCGGGTCAATATAACTCGTGGGTCATTGTGGGTTTTGATTTTCGTGGGTTGGGTTGACCCAGCACGACCCACTTGACACCTCTATTTGAATTATATCCTAAAATAATTACATAGATTTATTTAGAGAAATTTATATGAATGTTATAATTGAGTGAAATATTTACAAAAATGTTAGAAAAAAAAAAATTTACAAAAATGTTATAATTTCAAAAGTCGAGTATATCAGTCAATCTATTAGTATATCAGTGATGTATAATAGTATATCAGTGATAGATTATTAATGATCGACTAATAAACTACCACTAATATACTAAAAGTTAACTGATATACTAATAATGATTGACTGATATACTCAGAATTTTTATAATTCTAACATTTTTGTAAATATTTTTTTTTCCTAACAAATTTGTAAATATTATAAAAATTTCTAACATATTTGAAAATGCCCCATTTATTTACCCAAGATAAATCAAATAAAAGAAAAGAAAATATCCTCTTATTTATCTATGGTATTTTCGAAAATACCAAGATAATGGAAAGAGAATATTTTTTTTTTTCTTTTTGTATTTACCTCTATGGAATATCTTAATGAGATTAGGTTTTCCATTAGCCTATAAATAGGAGGCTTGGGTCATACATAAATTACAGAACTCAATTCACAAGAAATTGAAATTCTCTATTTCTCTCCTCTCTATGCCATTGCCAATTTGAGGCATTTAAATTAGGAAGAAAAATTCTTTTTCTTTTTCCTAATTTCTTCTAAAGTTCAATCCCACAATCGGATTTTGTTTGATCGATTAGGATATAGCGTAGAAGATCCGGTGTTGTTGAGGATTGATGCTGTAAAGAAACCTCCAACCGATTCTCCATTTATTACTCAATGTAAGTAAAGGGTTTTTAATTTTCGAAAATATCATGAATTTACATGTATTTGATCACAAAGTGCATGATGTTAATAGATCTTAATTAATCGTTAATTAGTTTACTAAATGAAATTCCACTAATTTAGTTGATCACTCCCTTCATTGGAGACATTTTCCTTATCACTTAACAACCTACCTATCACATGTTCATATAAAATCCTAGTGGGCCAAGCAAATTTAATTACAATACAGCCCACCTCCATTGCCCCAAAAACTTGTTGGGATAATTCAGTATATAGCCCAATTTGGCTATACCCTATGTTTTCTTAGCCTCTTAAATTTCTTAGGTTTTTTTAGCCTCTTTAGAGTATCTGTTTTTTTAATATACCTGATTTACCCTCATTAATTTTATTTTTCTTTTAGATTTTGACTATTTAATGGTTTGAATTTCCACCTTTCATTCATTTTTTCCTTATTTGAATATGGATTCTCTTTCCAATCTTCCGTTTTTTTTTATTGTTTTTGTTTAATTTTCCTCAAAGCATGGGATTTTATCTTCCGTGTTTTCATTGCTTTGATTTTTTTTGTTAGGTTTTTTTCATTTCATCATTTTATTTTAGTTTCTTTTCGTTTCATTTTCGTTTCTTTTATTCATTTGACTGTCAAGATTCATTCATCTTCTCGTTTCTTTTTCGTCTTTTTTTTTATGGATTCAAGCTTCGTTGATGTTAAGTTTTCTTGTTCTTGGGATTCTTCCAAGAACTTCGTCTTCTTCTTTTGATGATTTTTTAAATTTTCTGGTTCATTGTTGAGTTAGGGTTTGTGGTGATTTTTTTAAGCACGATTCCTTAGATCTGCATTTTTCCGATGGCCAAGGTCGAAGGTTCTTTCTTCTTCCTCTTATTGTTCTTCTTTTTCTCTTCTTTTTATTTTTCTGTTTTTTTTGTTCGTTGTACAGTTTAAGTTTTGTTTATTATACTGTATATGAATATGGTTCTCCTTCTTCTTTTTATTTTTTCAAGCGTTCACTGTTCAGTACAAGTTTGTTTATTATACTGTACATGAATATGGTTATACGTTATAATTATTTACTACTATTTTGTTTTTTTTATTTATAACGTATAATATAGCGTTTATTATTATTACTTATTTTTTAAATGGAATATTTACTATATTGTAATGTTTTATTCTATGTTTATAACATACAGTATAGTGTTTATTATTATTACTTATTTTTTTAAAGGGAAAATTTACTACATTGTACTGTTTTATTCTATGTTTATGACGTACGGTATAGTGTTTATTATTATTATTATTTATTTTTTAAGAAAATTTTTCACTATATTAGTATTGTTTTATTCTTTGTTTATAACATACAATATAGTGTTTAATATTATTACTTACTTTTTAAGAGAAATTTTACTATATTGTAGTGCTTTATTTTTTGTTTCTAATGTACAGTACAATATTTAGTATTTTTACTTACATTACTCTTCCTTGTACCTTCATCATCATCTTCTTCTTCTTCAAATTCTGAGTTTTTTGTCTCTGAAATTCTGAGATCTCCATCTTTTTAAAGCTTTTTTTTATGCGTCTTTTTTTTTTTTTTTTTTTGGAGATTTGCAATCAATGGTAGATTTTTATGTCCCAAAAAATCATCCCATATTATCTCCTCTTTTAACTCCTTCCTTTTCAGTTAGTTTCAATTCTTTTCGTATTCTCTTTCCATATCTTAGCTAAGAACTTTATTGTATTTCATTTTCATTTGAAAATTCATTGGGGCCATTTTGTTTTTTTTTCAGGCCATTATGCTTTAGATTTTTTGAATTTGGGCTATATACCCAGTTTTCTCAAAATTTGTTCATCTCTTTCATACTCAATTAAAAAGCTCATGGGCCATCAAATTTCTGCTTCATTCAAGCCTAACTTTTCAGTTATCCCAATGAAACATTTTCCTTTTGAACCAATACTAATTCAACCTAATTTGACCACAATTTTTGGTTTGTTTTCAAATAAAATGTAACGTCCCGTTATTTTACAAGGTAAAAAAAATTATTATTATTATTTTATTTTTAATTATTCATTTACTATTTACTATTTATTTTATTTAAAGCATTTAATTTCATTTTAGAGTTAACTAATTTAATTAGAATTTATAACTTAGAAATTACGAGTTTATTTCGTTCGTAAATTCTATTAATCGTTCTATTAGCTTAAATTAGTTTTGATCATATTAATAATTATTAACGGGCCAATTAATAATTATTAATCACCATTTGGTCATTTTAAAAGCTTCGTGTTTCGTTTAATAAGCTAAATAACTTGAAGGACGTATCCGTAATTTTCCAATTTCTTTAAACATATCTTGTTACTATTCATTTTCTTCTTTAAATTGAGTCAAAAGTCAAAACCAAGCCAAATTCCATTTCTCTCTCTTCTCCTTTAACCGTGAGCTCTCTCTTCTCCATGGATGAGAAGACTTTTTCTTGGGCTTTCGTCATTTCTCGACCGTTTTCAATGAGGTCGGTTGCGTTGGATTGCTCGGGATGAGTGCTACCTATCTAACCTACCTTTTCGAAGTTTCCCGTTCCCTAAGGGAAGTCCCAAAAAGTACATTTTCAAAACTTTTTACATGGTTTTGTTCGTTTTTGTTTATAAATGAGTTTTGAAGTTGAAATCATGAATTTCTATCATGGAATTTGACGATTTTGAGCCCGGATTTTCGAAAAACACTATTCACCCGAAAACACCATTCATCTGAAAACACTATTCATCCGAAATCACTATTCACCCGAAAATGCACACTTGTTCTCATCTTAGTTATGAGTTGTAATATGTTGTGCAATTGATGAATTGTAGGTGTTTCGGATCGTTGATTGATCGTGCTTTCGAAGACTTGAAGCAAAACTATTTTGGCTAAGGTGAGAATAAATAGGATTTAAAGTAGCTTTAGAAACCGAATAAGTTGAACGGTTTGTAGGATCGGAAGTTGAGATTAAGATTCGATTCTAAGAGTAAAGGAAAGTGAGCTAGTGACCTTAGGATTCGGAGCTAGTTCTTTGAGTGAAAACTTTGGAGTTTCTCGAGGGAAACATTGAACTTTTGAAAGTTCTAAGTTAGAATCGTTTCGAAGATTAGAATGGATCATTGGAAGTTAAAGGATCCAAACTTTTAGATAGAATGGTTAAAGGAACTTTAAAATAGAATTTTGGATTTTATTTGGTAGTTTAGAATCCTTGAAAGTGAAGTTCAGTTATTTAAGATAAGAACTTACTTTTATGAAAGTATCGGAAGTTCGAACTACTTATTGTTCTTCCAAAATTCCTATTTATTTACTTTATGCATAAGGACATCTATGATCCTTTTACTTTATGTACTTTACTTTAAGCACTTTACCTTTATGCCCTTTCGATTATGTTGAATGTTTATATTTACTTTACTTGCACTTGAAGGCATAATTCATATCATATCATATTGCATAATCGATTATTGGGAGGAATAATGAGACATGCTAAAGGACTGCGGGACTTTGCATTGTCTGGTATTATTCGTTTTATATTTCCGTATATGTACATGAGGAATGCTAAAGGACTGTGGGACTTTGCATGATCGGAGAAGATGGATAATGAGATAATGATGGAACTATGTGAGTTCACATTATCTAGTATTATCCATAATTACTATGATACATATACGAGGATACAGGTGTGCAATGAAGCTTGTATTCCGTGGGTGAGATAATGAAGTATTGATGGATTGTAGGACTTCATTACCTAACATTATTCACTAGAGGTGGGAAGATTATATTGATATTATATTAATGTAAAGGTTGAGTGCCCTTTACACTTGTGGAGCGAGATAATGAAGTATTGATGGACTGCGGGACTTCAATATTGTCATTATAAGTATTTATGATGTTATTGATGTAAAGGTTGTGTGCCCTTTACACTTGTTGAGTGAGATAATGAAGTATTGAAAGGACTGCGGGACTTCAATACTGTCATTATAAGCAATTGATGTTATATTGATGTAAAGGTTATATGTCCTTTACACTTGTTTAGTGAATTAATGAATAATGATTAGACTACGTGTACTAATATTATCGTCATTAATCGCAACTTGTCATTGTTGAATATGTTAAGTTAGAGTGAGCTTAACATTAATATATTAAAAATAACGGAAAGTAAACTTTTGGTAGCCTAATGCTTTAGAAAAAGAAATGAGATTGAATTGATAATGAGAGAATACAAGTTTGTATTGAACCTTGTATATCTATTAAGTGACATATGTAAGAGAACTAGTTTCTCAACAAATTGGAAGATCTTGAAATTGGAGATTTAACACTTGATATAAAACTCTTTGAATGGATTGATAGCAAAGAGTAAATAAGTTCTTGGATACAAATCCGGATGCGGGTTTGGGATCTAACTTTACATTTTATTTTGTTTATTTTCACTGGGCTTTGTTGTTAGCTCATGATATTACAAACATTTTCAGGAAATGTTCGGGTCATGGGAGAGGAGCTGGTGCGCGCTTGATCTGGAGGATGATGACACAGAGATGGACTAGATACCTTTTAAAAAGACCATGGTCTCATTTTGTTTATGTTGTGTCTTTTGGGATACAAATTGTATATATGCTCATAAGAGCTTTTTGTTTTGATTTATTCTGTCATAAATTCTTTAAACTTTACAAAAAGGAATTGCAATTCCTTGTCTTTAATTTCTCTGCTTGTGAAAAATGTATACAGGTTGTGGATAGTTCAAGTTTTAAACATATCCACGCCAAATTTTTATTAAATAATAAGTCTTCCGCTTTCAATCTGATTTTAAATTATATTTAAAAGAGTCGAGTCGTCACATAAAATGAGCCAATTAATTTCAAAACAATCCTAGTCTCCATCCCAAATTCATCTCCACATCTTATCTTCACATTTTTCACCTCATCTTTGGGCCTAATAATTCCAATTCCATCGAAACCCAATTTCAAATTTATTTTGATGGCCCAATTTCTTCCAAACCGGATTCCATAAAATGTCAACTTAACCATTCCTTTCTTAACACCTATTTGTAAGCTCAATTTCTATCTTGGCCCATTAATTCCATACTACAAAAAAAAAAAAAAAAGTCAAAATACGACCAACCATTTGCTACCAAGAAAAAGTGGTAGTTTTTTGGTGACCATTTGGTCACTTTTTTTTAAGGTTGACTCAAAGTGACCATCTGGTCACTTTTTTTGTGACCAGATTGCGACCAAAATTAGAAGTAGTCATAAAAAATGGCGCGAAAGAAGCGACCATTTGGTCACCTGAAAAAACGACCAAGTGGTCGCAGTTTTGTGACTTAAAATATGACTTGGTAGAAAAAAAAGCCACGTAATTATGGGGAGAAATAAGCGACCATTTGGTCACATAAAAAAACGACCAAGTGGTCCCATTTTTGTGACTTAAAATATACTTTGGTAGCAAAAAAAGGTGCGTAATTTTGGTGGGAAGAAAGCTACCATTTGGTCGCCTTTGGAAGTGACCAGCTGGTCGTATTTTTTAGACTAGAAATATACTTTGGTAGCAAAAAAAGGCGCGTAATTTTGGCGGGAAGAAAGCTACCAAGTAGTCGCCTTTTAAAGTGACCATCTGGTCGCATTTATTGTGACCAAAGGTGACCACTTGGTAGTAAAAAAAGGCGGGAAATTTTGGCGGGAGAAATACGACCAGATGGTAGTAATTTTGCGACCATAGGGTCGCAATTAAGCAGAGGAATGCATTATAAAATCTCCTCCTCCCATTGTTTGTAAAGATAAGAAAAAAGAAAAATGAGAGAGTGGATGTATATTCGTTTGATAGACGGTTATTTGAGGGATGAGTTCGTGGCCGGGGTTGAACAGTTTGTTGAGTTTTGCAAGACAACTGTCTATTAAACGTATTATAATGAAAAGCTACGATGTCCGTGCAGAAAATGCGACAATAGGAGAATCATACCGGTTCCAGATTTGAAGGTTCATCTTTATAGTCGGGATTTGTGGAGAATTATTATCACTGGGTGTATCATGGGAAGACGAGGGAAATGTTCGACGCAACAGTACAGGAAGCGATACAGTATGAGGGTAGCAGCTCGAATGCGGATGTTGTCATCGAAGAACCCAATGAAATACAACAGTATAGTCAGATGCAGCAAATGATACTTGATGGTGTGGGATATGGGGGCAGAAATGAAAGTTATCGCGAAAGTTTGAACGTAGATGATGAAAGAGAAGGGGTTGTTGAAGAAGAAATGAATCCGGAAGCACGTAAGATCCACGATCTGCTGAAGACAGCGAGCTGACCGTTGTACGAAGGTTGTCAGGTTAGTCAACTTGCTGCTGCTGTAGAACTTTTAAATATAAAAGCGCAGTATAACTTACCTGCTAGAGGATTTGATTCGGTTGCATCGTGGTTTCGTCGATACGCTCCACAAGAAAACCTGATGCCGTAAAGTTTGTACGACACGAAAAAGCTAGTGGAGGGACTCGGGTTCCCGTAGAGAAGATAGATTCGTGTCAAAATGGATGCATGATCTACTGGGATGTGGATGCGGATCTTCATCTCTGCAAATTCTGTTTTCTTCCAAGATATAAACAGGGGAAATGCGGGATGATTCCATACGCCCGCATGTTCTATTTACCGCTGACCCCACATCTGCAGCTGTTGTATGCATCGGATGTCACAGCTTCACACGTGAGATGGCATCACGAGCATACACAGGATGAAGGTGTTATGCGACATCTTTCAGACGCTGCGGCTTGGAAGCATTTAAATAATTGTCATCCTGATTTTGCACAAGATCCGAGAAATGTGAGATTGGGCTTATGCACAGATGGCTTTAACCCGTTCGGGGCATCTGGGGCTCAATATTCAGTTTGGCCGGTGATGGTACCCCGTATAACTTGCCACCCTCAATGTGTATGAGAGACCCGGTGATTTTTCTCACAGTGATCGTACCTGGCCCGAAAAGTCCAAAACAGAAACTGGATGTGTATTTGCAACCACTTATCGCAGAGTTGAAGCGGTTGTGGACAGATGGTGTCATGACGTACGACATCTCGAAGAAACAAAATTTTTTGTTGCCCGTGACGTTAATCTGGACGATCAGTGACTTCCCTGCTTATTCAATGTTGTCAGGTATGTTGCGTTCACGTTCATTATTTCTTGAGTATGAGTTTTGTTATTGTTATGCTTAGCGTTCATTAGTTAATAATTGTAAATATCGATCCCCATCCTCTATTAAAGGATGGAGTATGGCCGGTAAATACGCATGTCCACATTGCATGCTAGAAACAGATGCGTTTTACCTCAGAAACGGTCGGAAAACCTGTTGGTTTGATTGCCACCGTCGATTTCTGCCATTGAATCACGCGTTCCGTTCAAACGGTACTGACTGGAAGAAGGGTCGGCGAGTAAGAAAGGAAACCCCCCCGATAATGTACAGTGGAAGGCAGATTCTACACGGTATAGATGCTTTAGGGATGCGGAAGATTACAGTGGAAGGTGCAGAGCTTGCAAACAATGCGGCTGGAAAAAACACGGGTTGGAAGAAACGGAGTATTTTTTGGGATCTACCGTATTGGGAAGATCTACTTGCAGACACAACCTAGATGTAATGCATATCGAGAAGAACTTCTTCGACAACATTTTCAATATGGTTTTGAACGTTCCTGGCAAAACAAAGGACAATATGAAGGCACATTAAGATGTACGGGAGATATGTAACCATCCTGGGTTAGAGCCTGACGACAATGATAATTACGCAAAAGCAAAGTACATGTTGGCGACGGATGAAAAGAAAACACTATTTGAGTGGATCAAATCCATCAAATTCCCTGACGTATACGTTTCGAATCTGAGTCGGTGTATAGACAGTCAAAAACATGTCATGTTCGGGATGAAAAGCCACGACTGTCAAGTATTCATGCAACGATTGATGCCCGTCGCGTTCTGACCGTTCCTAGAGAACAGACATTGGGAGCCGCTTGCCCATTTGAGTGTTTTTTTCAGGGACTTCACTTGTACAGAGCTGACTGAAGCTACTGTCGCTTGAATGAGTTCGGAGATCGCTGTTATTATTTGTAAGTTGGAGCAAATGTTCCCACCTGGCTTTTTTGACTCAATGGAGCATCTTCCAGTGCATCTTCCATACGAGGTATTCTTAGGGGGACCGGTCCATTATCGCTGGATGTACCCATTTAAAAGGTTAGCAAACTTACTTTGTATATAGTTCAAGTTTTTTAATGTTAAACTTATCAGAGGTTTACTTAATTGTTTGTACCCACAAGTACTTACATCAGTTGAAAAAGACGGTCGTAAATAAAGCAAGAGTCGAGGGATCTATCTGGAGTGCGTATCTGACACAAGAGACTACCACGTTTTGTTCATACTACTTTGACCAACACATTGCTGAGCAGTTTCGTCTAGCGACACGAAACGTGGTCAAAAATTTACTTGAAGGTGTTGACGTAAACGACCTGCCCATATTTACTGAACCTGGCATGACAGTTGGAAGATCAGTGCGTAGGCCGTTGGCCGATTCTGAGTATCACGTAATGCAGAGCTACGTGTTATGCAACTGCCCAGAAATCGAGCCTTACATCAAGTGAGTTCTCGTAACATTACATCATTCCATTGACATAACAATCACAACTGTTTAAAATATTTTCTTACTATTTTCGTAACATACAGACTATTTTTGAACTTATACGTTCGAATGACACGAGTCGGTCTTACAGCCGCTGAGGAGGGGTCAATAATCGAGAAAGAGTTTCGTTCCTGCTTCAGTGCATACATGAGTTATTTGAAATTGTCAAAAATATCATGTCAAGTTATTTGCTGAAAAATACTATATCCTTCTAACTATACTCTATGTGTGCTGAATGACAGGTGGACTCCCCTACGTTACCGGTAGATGATCCTCGCATTATTTCTTTGGCAAAGGGACCTGCACGGATTCAGATTTCAAACGAAGGCTCATTCTGTTAGGAATGGTGTCCTGGAACTTGTAATTATTTAATGATAATAATTTATTAAGAATAAATTAAACAAATAAACATAAGTTCTTTATATTATCTAGATTGATTCAATTAATGATATTAGGAATATATGGAGATATATAAATATCAAACATTCAAATAGTAAACCCTAAGTTACTCTTATGAAATCACAACTTAGTATGTGAGTCAGACAAGAGGATTAAAGTCGAGATGAGTAACTTAAACGTGTCTATAGTAAACGGATAATGTTTGGAAACCTTATCCTGGTAACACTGTTGATAGCTTCACATTTTGTTTATAGACAAATGATCGAATCCTGATCATTCATGTGGGAGACATGAAATGGAAGTATTATATGCAATGTTGATTGTATAAGACAGGACCACGATGTTCGATCAAATTTCTCATTAGTACCGTTTACAAGAAATAATCGAATATCAAACTAAGTTTATCAACCGTGATAGATCTCAATCCTGAGTGAAATGTGGACTCCTATTTGTGGAGTTATGTTCTTTGATTCACATAGTTGAGAGCTATCTGTAAGAACGCTCAATACACTCCTGTTTTGGGAACATGACTAGATAAGTAGCTGGGAACTCATTTTCACAAGATGGAATTCATAACTTTCCTATAAATTAACGGTATCAGTGCGATACCTAAACATTTTAGGAACTTTAGTAAACTCCCTTGATGTACTGATTCGAGACATGGACAAGTGACGTCACGACTTCTATTGATCACAGAAGTATCTTATCTCTAGTTCGACTAAAGATAAAGTTCATTGGAGAATTAGCGGGAACACAAGGATAAAGCGGTAATTACAGGGGCAAAACGGTAAATTTATCCGCCCGTAATTATGAGGGTTCCACGTGAAGGATAATATCACAGATATAAATAATGATAAACTAAATGGAGAATAACTCATCTATAGTAGTGGAATTATTCATAGTTAGATAATAAGTAATTGATTATGTGTTAATCACTTAATTGACTAATTATTAAGCCCATGATCTATAGGTCCATCGGATCCCTATGCTAGCCCATATATCGTAGTCGCGAAATCAAGTAGAAGAAATGGAAATTTTAAGTAAAGTGAATTACTTAAAATAGGCAATATTAATTGTTTAAATATTGAGTATATTTAAACGGTAATTATATAAACATTATTAATTGTTTAAATAAAATATTTTATTTAAATGGTAATTAATAAATAAATTAATTAAGTTGGACTTATTAATTTAAGAGAGAGTTTCAAGCCCAATTGGATTAATGAACCCAATTGAGATTGGCCCAAAATAATTAATTAAATAAATTAGTATTTTTTTTATTAATTAATGTTGCAATTTTCGGCCACATCATTATTTGGGAAGAGATAATTGCTTGAATTATATCCTAAAATAATTACATAGATTTATTTACCAAAGATAAATAAAATAAAGAAAATAAAATAATCTCCTATTTATCTATGGCATTTTAGAAATTGCACGATAAAGGAAAGTGATAATTTTTTTTTCTTTTTGTATTTATCTCTATAGATTAATCCTAATGGGATTAGGATTCCTATTTTCCTATAAATAGGAGGGTTGGGTCATTCATAAATCACACAATTCAATTCCATAGAAAATTGGAAATCTCTCTCCCTCCCTTCTCCCCTTAGTGCCGATTTTGCTTAGCCATTGGGAAGAAAATAATTTTTCTTCTTCCCAATTTCTTCTTAAGTTCGATCCCACAATCGGGTTTCGTTTGATCGATCGTGATATAGCATAGAAGATCTGGTGTTGCTGAGGATTTGATGCTGTAAAGAAACCTCCAACCGATTCTCCATTAACTACTCAATGTAAGTATAACTGATTTTAATTTTCGAAAATATAAGCATGAATCTACATGTTTTTCACAAATTGCATGATGTTAATAGACTCGTTATTAAATGTTAATAAGTTTACTAAATAAAATTTCGCTAGTTTAGTAAATCATCCCTTCACATTCTGTTAACAGGGTAACAAACAACAGTGGTGTTTGCATAAAAGGTCAAGCGTTCGGCACCGAAGACGATTACTTTGGAGTAATCGATGAGATTCTTGAGATTCAATACGCAAGTCGGACGCTAAAACGCATTGTTCTGTTCAACTGCACTTGGTTCGAGACAACCAAACGAGGCGGAGTCCGTAAGATTGATCATTTACAAATCGTTGAGGTAAACAAGTACAAGCATATGCGCACTGCTGATAGATTTGTTCTGGCTTCACAGGTGATTCAAGTTTATTACCTGAATTATCCGAGTAATAGACGAGATCTGACAGATTGGTTTGTTGTTTGTAAAGTTAAACCACGCCAGGTAGAAGAAAACCTAGCCGAGAAAGACGGCCATGCAGACGAAGCCGGTGCTTTTCAAGAAGATCAGATAACACTACAAAAAAACTGTCAATTTGCGACCATGAAATTACGACCAAGTGGTCGTTTTTTGTCTATAATGCAACCAAAAAAGCGACAAAATAAGTGGTGGCCAAAAAGCTGGTCGGTCCAGAATTTGTGCGACTGGATAGTCACAAATATACGACCATAAATTTTTGGTCGCAAAAAAGTCAACCTTTTGAAAATACGACCAGATGGTCGCCTAAAAAGTGACCATATGGTCGTAATTTATCTTGAAGACAAGTGACCAATTGATCACATAAAAAAGTGACCAAATGGTCGTATTTTGTGTGACCAAATGGTCACTTTTAGACTCAGTTAAAATACGACCAGATGGTCGCCTAAAAAGTGACCATCTAGTCGTAATTTATGTGAAAGATAAGTGACCAATTGGTCACATACAAAAGTGACCAAATGGTCGTATGTTATGTGACCAAATGATCACTTTTAGACTCAGTCAAAATACGACCAGATGGTCGCGTTAAAAGTAACCATATGGTCGCATTTAAGAATTCTTTTTTTTAAATTTAAATTTCAATAATTAGTTAATTAATTATTAATTATTAATTATTTATTTAATTAATTAATAAAATTTAATAACAAAAAATTGGAATTAAAATAAAAAATATATATATCAAATATTCAATAAACGTTTTATACAGACGAAAGCATCCTAGAACTACTGCGGATGGGCGGGGGGTGGCGGAGGAGGCGTCGATGATGAAGGGCGCGCCTAGGGGATCCAAGTACGCGGCCAAAGCCGATGCGACCAGGGCCTCGACTCGTGCTTGCATGTCGGCCTCAATCGCGGCGACTCGAGTAACGAAGTCCTCACGCATAGCGTTCATGTCGCGCAGCCCGTCCCTCCAATCTGGAGAAGGGCCGGAGCTAGTGCTCGCTTCCACTCCGGTTGAGGCCGGGACACATCCGCGTAAGGCGTCGCCCGGACGAGCCGAGCCCAGGAACCGACCCATCAGGTCGAACCCCTCCAACGACCTCCAAGAACGCCTCTCTACGGTCCTCCTGAGTCGGTTGCGAGTCCGGTGTGGGCAAACCACGACTCAAGGACTCCGTGAAACGTTCCTAAACATTTAAAATTCAGAAAGTAAAATAGTTAATATATAAGGTAGGAAAAATTTTATAGAAAAAATAATAATTGAAAAAATTATTAAATACGAATCGCTTTTCGCCTTATCGTCGATTAACGTCCCATCCTTCTTCGTGTGAAGAACGCGGTGCAGCTCATCGGGCGGGACGGGGCGCCCGTGCTTCGCTTCCTAAAAAATTAAAGATTGAAGAATAAAACATAATAAATTAATAACTAATTGAAAAAAGAAAACAAGAAAAAAGTACGTAAGTAAGAAAACGACGAAAAAAAAACTTACCAATCGACGATGGTGCTCGTTGTGTGTCGGGCCCCATTGTGTGTTTGGTGGGATTCTTGCGCGGTTGGCCTTATTCCTGCTTGACACCGCCTTACCCTCGGAGTGCTCAAGCTCGCGGGCCGCGGGTGGTCCTCCTGGGCTCATCCACACGGGGCGGTTTCTTCGCTTGCTTTTCGCGCGCCCTGTACATGAGGTCCTTGAATCGATCCCTGGACGTGACCGTCCCCATAGGGGGAACAATCTACCGTCCGTGATATCGGGATCGATAACAGAAACTTGCCCTGAAAAAATTGAAATAAAAAATTGTTAAAGTAATAAATTTATTTCTATAAATTTCAAAATTAATTAATTATGAAAATAAATGATGTTTTTTACCTTCCAATTGTCGTACATCCGACGTTTCTCCGTCATCGGAATCTTCGCCGTCAAGGTCACTGGGTAGAGGCATGCTCTGGAGGACCTCGTGAAACGTTTTGAAAGCGGTTGTATCTGTTGTACTCTGCAAAATCATAAAAATTATTGTGCTATTAGAAACTATTAGTTAACGGGGAAAAAAACACTTTGAAAAAAGTTTAAAGGTTTAAAAATTAAGTAATTAAAATAATAAACAACATTACTTACGTATCCCCTTCAATCCAGAAGGGTAGAGTCTCATGCACGAGACAGGCGGCTGCGTGCATGAAGTGGAGGGCCAGTGGATCCGACCCTGATGCGGACCGGGCGTGCACCAGGACGCATACCTGATGCGACCCGATGCTAAGCCGGGAGTCGTGGCCAGGGAGTCCTGCGGCGATCGTGGTGTCGCAGACTCGTCTCATGGATCGCATCATCGAGCGTGGCAACAAGTCCGGTCTCGTGAATCGAAGAGGATGTCCAACTCCTCTCGTAGTCAAGTCCGCAGTCGGCCCTAGCAGTAGCGTCTGCGGAGACCCCTCGTCACCCGCGTCGTCAGGCTCGTCGGCCGTGGGGAGAACGTCGTCGCCTGGTCATAATCCTACAACCAAAATAAACTAATTTAATACTAATTACGTAAGTAAAATATTGAAATAAATTAAATTAATTAATTAATGAAATAATGTAAATTAAACTAACATAAATTAAGTAAATAATTTAAAATAAACTAATTAATTAATTTGAATTAAAGTAAATTAAAATTAGATTAATTGAACTAAAATTAATTAAATTAAACTAGCATTAATTAATTAAAACTAAAATAAACTAATTAATTAATTTGAATTAAAGTAAATTAAAATTAGATTAATTGAACTAAAATTAATTAAATTAAACTAAATTAAGTAATGAAGAATTAAAATAAATTAGATTAATTGAACTAAAATTAATTAAATTAAACTTAGCATTAATTAATTAAAACTAAAATAAACTAATTATTTAATTTGAATTAAAGTAAATTAAAATTAGATTAATTGAACTAAAATTAATTAAATTAAACTAAATTAAGTAATGAAGATATAAAATAAATTAGATTAATTGAACTAAAATTAATTAAATTAAACTTAACATTAATTAATTAAAACTAAAATAAACTAATTATTTAATTTGAATTAAAGTAAATTAAAATTAGATTAATTGAAACTAAAATTAATTGAATTAAACTAAATTAAGTAATGACGAATTAAAATAAATTAGATTAATTGAACTAAAATTAATTAAATTAAACTTAACAATAATTAATTAAAACTAAAATAAACTAATTATTTAATTTGAATTAAAGTAAATTAAAATTAGATTAATTGAAACTAAAATTAATTGAATTAAACTAAATTAAGTAATGAAGAATTAAAATAAATTAGATTAATTGAACTAAAATTAATTAAATTAAACTTAACATTAATTAATTAAAACTAAAATAAACTAATTATTTAATTTGAATTAAAGTAAATTAAAATTAGTTTAATTGAAACTAAAATTAATTGAATTAAACTAAATTAAGTAATGAAGAATTAAAATAAATTAGATTAATTGAACTAAAATTAATTAAATTAAACTTAACATTAATTAATTAAAACTAAAATAAACTAAACTAAGAAATTAATTAAAGTAAACTAAGTAATGAAGATTTCAACTATTAGATTACCCTAAACTAAAATTAATTAAATTAAACTAACATTAATGTAACGACCCGTTACCAAGTAAGGGTATTTTAGTAATTTCTCAAACCTCCAAATTAAAACCATAAGTTTAATTTAATATTTTTAGATGACGTGGATCGTCTCGTCATTTCGATTCCAACGCAACCAACGTCGCCTCGTCGCTAAAGTCAGTGAATGAGTTATGATCGTTTTTGCATAGTGGCATTTTCGTAATTAACTGAAAGCGGAATTTAAACCCTAAAGCCTTCTTCTTCCTCCTCCCTAATCCGAAAACCAGCCCCCATTTGTCATATTTTCTCTCATTTTCGCCTAAAGGACATCTCCCAGATTGATTTCTTCATAACTTCCTCATCCGGACTCCGATTTACGCAAGTAAGTAGTCCATTCTGATCGGTTTTCCGTTATCTTTCCATTAGCATTAATTTAATAGCAAGATCAGTTCTGTGTTAAAAGTTATGGCTTAAAAACCTTTCGGGTTTTATATGATTTTTCGACTCTGATCGATTTTTCTTTTCTAATTCATCGTTGTAGGTTGTATTTATCGATATTCTTGAAATTAGATTAGTTTCAAAAGGTGGGGATTATTTCCTTCATACTTTGAAAGAGAAGTAAGCTTATTGAAAATGCAATTCAAGGTGAGTAGAACTTGTAAAGATTAGAAGATTACCATGTTTGTTTTTCTTTCTCTTTATAAGTTATAACCTCTAAATTTGCAGCATGTTGTTGGGTGATTTTATGTATGTTAAGAGAGGTTTGGG
Source organism: Gynostemma pentaphyllum (assembly GCA_028015215.1). Taxonomy (NCBI): domain Eukaryota; kingdom Viridiplantae; phylum Streptophyta; class Magnoliopsida; order Cucurbitales; family Cucurbitaceae; genus Gynostemma; species Gynostemma pentaphyllum. The sequence goes on along the minus strand of CM051355.1, from coordinate 66,100,431 downwards.
GCTGTTTTCCTTTGGAGTTAAAGTTTGGATTAATGAAAGTGAAAAATTGGTATTAAAGCATGCTTTAAAGTGACTATCGATTCGGGTTTTGCATATATTGTTTCCTTGTGTTCTTTGACCTTGAAACTGAATATTTATGCATGTGTTCGATGTTTTAAGATGTTTCTAAGTTGCTGTCCATGAATACCTTATTTGGAGATTAGTGCCTTTAAGTCGAAAGATTTGCCTAGGTGGTTAGTTGCTTTCACAAATATTTTTCTGGATTTTTAGATTGTTTTCTTTATGTTTAGGGGCTGTTTTGGGAGGCATTTATCAGGCGTTATGCCGCTGAATTTTAGTTAGAATTATAGTAGTTGTAGAATGTCCGAAAAAAATTAGCAAACTACACTAGTTTAGGCTAGTTTTGGTTATAGACTTGTAAACTATTGGGAGTTGTTGGAAGTGACCCAAAAGTGTTATGTTGGGTGATTTTGGGTTATTTTGGAGTGATTAAAAGGATAATTTTCCAGAATTTAAGTTTAGGGAATTTTTGGCCTAGAAAGGGGGTATTTCGAGAAGTTTGAGTTTAGACTCGTTTGAACATCATAGTAGTGATGTGTGACTCATATTACTTTAAAATACCTTGGGTAATATGGTTGTAGGTTCGCATTAGGCAAGGCCTTGTCTAATGAAGAATGGCTGTTAGGGGAGATTATTTAGTGTGCACAACTTAAATAACACTAAGCAACTGGTTCATTCCATCAGTACAATGGAAAAGAATATCCCTAAAGGATTTAAATTTTAGAAAAATTATGTTTAAATTCCTTATGGGCGTAGTCTCTCTTTGTTTGTGAAGAAAGAGGAGATTAAAGGTATTAAACGGAAAAGAATATCCCTAAAGGATTTAAATTGTAGAAAAATTATGTTTAAATTCCTTATGGGTGTAGTATCTCTTTGTTTGCGGACAAAGAGGAGATTAGAGGTATTAGGGAAAGTTAAAGATCGAAAAGTTTTAAAATGAGAAAGAGAGTTTAAACAATTTTAATGTTTTATTCTTTTTGGTTTCGGATTAGAAGATAATGTGGAGGAATGAATTAAACTTTGAGAGTCTTGGGTGAAAGTGAATTTGGTTAGTTAGTTAAACCAGATTAAGGACTTAAAGTTTTAGAAAACCTCTCATGGCATTGTTCTTTTTTTTTTACATTATTCTACTCATTGCCTCCCCAGCCTACCATGCTACAACTATTTTTTTGGTAAAAGAAAAGAAAGCCAAGAGCTTGTTGATGTGGCTCGAGGTGGTGATCGGTTGGCCAGGGTGGATTTGACGGCGATTTATTTTCTTCTTATTTTGTTTTCTTTTGGGAATTATTAACTTTCATGTTTTTGGTTTTATTTTAATTATGTGAAGTTGTTAAATTTCGATTGAGAATTTTATAGACAATGGTTGAGATTGTCTTGATTTTAATGATTTATTGTTTTAAAAATAAAACCCACTTCGTGAATGTTATTTGGTTTGATTTCAAATGAGAAGAACTTGACTTTTGTTTTAAATGCTTCCGCTGTCTTTATATTATGAATTCCACGTGTTTTGGGATTTTTGGAAATGTCGGGTTGTTACAATTAATTAAATTTAATTACTAACATTAATTAATAAAAACTAAACTTAACTAAACAAATTAATTAAATTAAACTAAATTAAAATTAGATTGATTGAACTAAAATGTATCAATTAATTAAAGTAAACGAAATTAGATTAATTAACCTTAAGTAAACTAAGTACTTAATTAAACTAAATTACATTAATTAAACTAAAATTAATGAAATTAATTAAATTAACAACATTAAACTAAACTAATTAAATTTAAACTAAAACTTAAACTAAAACTAACTAAAAATAACTTAAAACAGATACGAAACTAACCTCGTAATAGAAACCGGGATTGGAGGTTTAGGGTGTTTAGGTTTAGAGTAGGGTAGGAATGGGGAAAAAAGAACGGGGAACGGAACGGGGGAAAGAGAGAAAAGAAAGAAAAGGGAGAAAGAAAAAGAGAAAGGAAGAAAAGAAATGGGGGAAAGGAAAAGGGATCTGATTTTAAATCAGATTTTGCGACCAAATGGTCGCAAACATGTAATAATGACAAGAAACGAAAGGTGGCCCGTGCTGGGGAAAATGCGACCAAATGGTCGTATTTCTTGAGATATTTGCGACCATATGGTAGCATTTCTTGAAAAAACGACCATATGATCGCCACTTTGCCATGATCCAGAACAGCTGTCATATCACGAGTCCCATCAATAATTGCGACCATCTGGTCGCAATAATTAAATTCACCGCCAAATATTACGACCAGATGGTCGTAATCTTTAAATTCACCGCCATAAATTTCATGAAAATTTAAATTTACCGCTCATATTTGCGACCATATGGTCGCCACTTCACTTATATTTTTTTAAAAAGTATAATTATACTTTTCAAAAAATGCGACCATTTGGTCGCCTTTCCCTTCTAAATTACTACCATGTTGTCACCTTTTGTGTGAAATTGCGACCACATGGTCGCAAATATTAATATATATATATATATATATATATATATATATATATATTTTAATCATTCCTTAAAAGAAATAGTTTTAATTAATTAAACACATACACACATATTTGAATAATCAATTTAACGAAATATCTCATTCATCATCGTCTCCAAGAAGTCCGTCACATAAAGTCTTCTTCTTTTTCTTCTGTTTCTTCATCAGATTCATCGTCTCGAATAAATTCAGCATCAATGTCACGTGCGTGAGAAGTGGAAGCATTTGTATCATCATCATCATGCAATGTTATCGTTCCATCGTTCAAAGGACGAACAGTACTTGCATTCTGACCATCGTCGATTGCACGAGATCTTATCTCATCTTCTTTAAAAGCAACAGCTTCCTCTGCATGGTCGTCTTTCTCGGACAAGTTTTCTTCTACCTGGCGTGGTTTAACTTTACAAACAACTAACCAATCTGTCAGATCTCGTCTATTAATCGGATAGTTCAGGTAATAAACTTGAATCGCCTGTGAAGCCAGGACGAACCTATCAGCGGTGCACATATGCTTAGACTTGTTTACCTCAACGATTTGTAAATGATAAATCTTACGGACTCCGCCTCGTCTGGTTGTCTCGAACCAAGTGCAGTTGAACGGAACAATGCGTTTTAGCGTCGGACTTGCGTATTGAATCTCAAGAATCTCATCGATTACTCCTAAGTAATCGTCTTCGTTTGTGCCGAACACGTGACCTTTTATGCAAACACCACTGTTGTTTGTTGCCCTGTTCACCGAGTGCGCCTTCGTTTGAAATTCAGAACCGGTACCGCGTATCCACCATACGACCTTGCTATCCGTCCAGGTCCCTTTGCCAAAGAAATGATGCGAGGATCATCCACCGGTAATGTAGGAGAGTCAACCTGTGTCATTGTCGACATACAGTAATGTTAGGAAGATAGTAATTGTTTCAACATAGTGCAACGGTTTTTTGACAATTTAAAATAACTCACGTATGCACTGAACCAAGAACGAAACTCTTTGTCGATTAATGACCCCTCCTCAGCGTCTGTAAGACCAACTCGTGTCATTCGAATGTATACGTTTAGAAATAATCCGTATGTTACAAAAATAGTTAACAAATAGTTTGTAATTGTTTATGCGATGAAATAATGTTAAGTTACAAACTCACTCTATGTAAGGCTCGATCTCTGTGCAGTTGCATAACACGTATGTCTGCATTACGTGATACTCAGAATCGATCAACGGCCCTCACGACCGATCTTCCAACTGTCATGCCAGGTTCCGTAAAAATCGGCAAGTCGTTCATGTCAACACCTTCAAGTAAATTTTCGACAATGTTTCGTTTCACGGCCGAAAGCTGTCCGCAATGTGTTGATCAAAGTAGTATGAACAAAATGTGGTAGTCTCTTGCGTCAGTACGCACTACGGATAGATCCTTCTACTCGTGATCTATTTCCAACCATCTTTTTCAACCAGCGTAAGTACTGTGGGTACAAAACATAATTTACATTCGATGATCACTGTACTGATTTATACGCGTACATTACAAAATAACTGTGCTTACCTTTCAAATGGGTACATCCAGCGGTAATGTACGGAACCCCCTAAGAATGCCTCGTATGGAAGATGCACTGGAAGATGCTTCATGGAGTCAAAAAAGCCAGGTGGGAACATTCGCTCCAACTTACAAATAATAACGGCGATCTCTGAACTCATTGAAGCGGCGAGTAGCTTCCGTCGACTCCGTACATGTCAAGTCCCTGAAAAAAACACTCAACTGGGCAAGCGGCTCCCAATGTCTATTCTCTAGGAACGGTCTGAACTCGACGGGCATCAATCGTTGCATGAATATATGATAGTCGTGGCTTTTCATCCCGAACATGATATGTTTTTGACTGTCTATACACCGACTCAAATTCGAAATGTATCCGTCCGGGAATTTGATGGATTTGATCCACTCAAATAATGTTTTCTTTTCATCCGTCGTCAACATGTACTTTGCTTTTCCGTAATTATTATTGTCGTCAGGCTCCAACTCAGGACGGTGACATATCTCCCGTATATCGTAACGTGCCTTCAGATTGTCCTTCGTTTTTCCCGGAACGTTCAAAATCGTATTGAAAATGTTGTCGAAGAAATTCTTCTCGATATGCATTACATCAAGATTGTGTCTAATCAGTATATCTTCCCAATACGGTAGATCCCAAAAAATACTCTGTTTCTTCCAACCCGTGTTTTTCCCAGCCGCATTGTTTGCACGCTCTGCACCTTCCACTGTAATCTTCTGCATCCCTATAGCATCTATACCGTGAAGAATCTGTCTTCCACTATACATGGTCGGGGGGGTTTGTTTTCTTACTCGTTGACCCTTCTTCCAGTCACTGCCGTTTGAACGAAAAGTGTGATTTAACGGCAAAAATCGGCGATGACAGTCAAACCAACAAGTTTTCCGACCGTTTCTAAGATAAAATGCATCTGTGTCTAGCATGCAATGTGGACATGCGTATGTCCCCGCCGTACTCCATCCTTTAAGAGGAAGAAATTAAAGTTCACACAATTAACTACAGACTAAGGAAATCAATAACAAAAGCTAAACACAGACTCAAAAATATATATGAAAGCAATTAAAGATCAACATACCTGACAACATTGAATACGCAGGGAAGTCACTGATCGTCCAGATTAACGCGGCACGCATCAAGAAATTTTGTTTCTTCGAAATGTCGTACGTCATAACACCGTCAGTCCACAACCTTTTCAACTTTGCAACAAGTGGTTGCAAATACACATCCAGTTTCTGTTTTGGACTTTTCGGCCCAGGTACGATCACTGTTAGAAAAATCACCGGGTCTCGCATACACATCGAGGGAGGAAAGTTATACGGGGTTACCATGACTAGCCAAACTGAATATTGTGCCCCAGATGCCCCGAACGGGTTGAAGCCATCTATGCATATGCCCAATCTGACGTTTCTCGGATCTTGTGCAAAATCCGGATGACAGTTATTTAAATGCTTCCATGCCGTAGCATCTGAGGGATGTCTCATAACACCTTCATCCTGTGTATGCTCGTGATGCCATCTCATGTGCGAGGCTATCACATCTGATGCATACAACCGTAGCAGACGTGGGGTTAGCGGTAAATAGAACATGCGGGCGTTCAGAATCAGGCTGCGTTTCCCTTGTTTGTATCTTGGAAGAAAACAGAATTTGCAATGATGCAGGTCCTCATCCACATCCCAGTAAATCATGCATCCGTTTTGACACGAATTTATTTTCTCCACGGGTAATCCAAGTCCCTCCACTAGCTTTTTCGTGTCGTACAAACTGTGGGGCATATTATTTTCTTCTGGAGCGCATCGACGAAACCACGACGCAATTGCATCAAATCCTCTACCGGGTATGTTGTACTGCGCCTTTATATTTAAAAGTTCTGTAGCAGCAACAAGTTGACTTACCTCACACCCATCGTACAATGGTCGGCTTGCTGTCTTTAGCATCTCGTGCATCTTTCGTGCATCCGGATTCATTTCCTCTTCTACAACCCGTTCATCTTCGTCTACGTTTAAACTTTCACGGAAATTTTCATTGCCCCCATACCCCGCACCATCAAGTATCATTTGCTGCATCTGACTATACTGTTGTTCATCATTCTGTTCTTCGTCAACAACCTCTACATTCGAGCTGCTACCTTCTTATCGTCTCGATTCTTGTAATGCAGCGTCAAACATTTCCTGTGTTTCCCCCTGAAACATCCAGTGATAATAATTCTGCACAAACCTCTGACTATAAAGATGCACCTTCAACTCTGTAACCAGTATGATTCTCCTATTGTCGCATTTCCTGCACGGGCAACGTAGCTTTCCACCATACTTTTCATAATAGACAGTTGTCATGCAAAACTCAACAAACTGTTCAACCCCGGCCATGAACTCGTCGTTCAAATACCCGTCTATCAAACGAACATACATCCACTCTCTCATTTTCTTTTTCCTTAATGCTAACAAACAATAGGTGGAGAGATTTTATAATGGACTCCTCTACTCATTTGCGACCAGATGGTAGTACTTTTGCTACCATCTGGTCGCATTTTTCCGCCAAAATTTCCCGCCATTTTCCTCATTGTCCAGAGTCACATCAAGTCAGAATTTACCACCACATGCTCACTTTTTTGGTGACCAGTTGGTAGCTTTAATCCCACCAAATTTTTTATAAATTATTGGTCACATAAAATCACATAATTTGCGACCATCCGGTCACTTCTTAATGTGACCACGTGGTAGCTTAATTCCCGCCAAAATTTTAAGCCACCACTGCTCAATAAAGGTTACAAATATTGTGACCAGTTAGACACTTTTAATTGAGACCACTTGGTAGCTTTTTTCCCTCCAATTTTAAGCTACCACTGGTCAATAAATGTCACAAAAATTGCGACCAGATAGTCACTTTTAATTGTGACCACTTGGTAGCTTTTTTCCCTCCAAAATTACGCGCCATTTTTTGCTACCAAGACATATTTTAGTCACAAAACTGCGACCAACTGGTCGCTTCTTTCGCGCCATTTTTTATGACTACTTCTGCTTTTGGTTGCAATCTGGTCGCAAAAAAAGTGACCAGATGGTCACTTAAAGTCAACCTTCAAAGAAAGTGACCAAGTGGTCACCAAAAAACCACCACTTTTTTTTTGTCACAAATTTCTGGTTGCATTTTGACAGTTTTTTTGTAGTGTAATATGTCGTGCAATAGACGATGGCCAGAATGAAGGTATCGCACGTCCTTTGAACAACGGAACGATAACATTGCATGATGACGATACAAATGCTTCCACTTCTTGCGAACGTGACATTGATGCTGAATTTATTCAAGATGATGAAGAAGAAGAAGAAAAATAAAAAGAAAAAGAAGAAGAGGAAGCAATGACTGAAGAAACTGAGGATGAAGAATAATACACTTTGTAAATTTATATGATTCAATGTATGTTTTATAATACCGTCATTGTTGTGTTTCATTAAAAAATATATTAAAATATGTTTTAATCTCCATTAATTTATATATATTAAAAAAAATATAAAGGTAAAATTACGACCAAATGGTCGCAAATTTCAAGTAAAATGCGACCATATGGTCGTATCTTTGAAAATGTAGACTTAAGTTTTGTTAAAATTTGTATTAATTTATGACCATTTGGTCGTAATTTTGTGACTATCTGGTCGCATTATTCAGCGGTAAATTTAAATTTTCATGAAATTTTGGCGGTGAATTTGACAATTACAACCATTTGGTCGCAATATATGGCGGTGAATTTGACAATTACGACCATTTGGTCGCAATTGTTGATGGGAAGTGTGATGTGACAGCTGGTTGTCATAATGACACGATTACGACCATCTGGTCGTATTTTTAAGCAAATACGACCATCTGGTCGTATTTTTGAAGCAAAATGCGACCATCTGATCGTAATAGAGCATCTTTTAGTTTTTCGTCATAATTACGAAATTGCGACCAGATGGTCACAATTTTTTATTTAAACACCCACCCGAATTCTTTCCCTCCCCCACCCGATTCTCTTGTACTTTCTTTTCTCTCTTTTCTTTCTTTTTCTCTCTTTCCCCCGTTCCCGTTCCCCCGTTGCTTTTTGTCCATTCCCCTAAACCCCGTTCTTTCGTACCTTTCCCGTTCCCGTTCTTTCACACATTCCCATTTAAAAAACCTCCAAAACCCGGTAGCGTATTCGAGGTCAATTTTCGTTTTCGTTTTAATTAAGTTATCATAAATTGTTTTAGTTTCGTTAAATTTAGTTACATTTAATTGAATAGTTTAGTTTAACTATAAATTAGTGTAATTAATTATGTTTAGTTAGTTACTTTAATTTGTTTAGTTAAACTTAGTTAAGTAATTAGTTAATTAATTTAATTTAGTTAAATTACTTTTAGTTTAATTACTTAATTAAATTTAGTTTAATAAATTATTAATTTAATTTAGTCACATTATGAGTTTAGATTCCTTTTTTTAAATTAATTTATTTTAATTAGGTTGATTAATTAGTGTAGTTTACTTACTTTAATTAATTTAATTTACTTTAGTTCCATTAATTAATTAATTTAATTTAGTTGAATTACTTTTAGTTTAATTACATAATTAAATTTAGTTTAATAAATTATTAATTTAATTTAGTCACATTATTAGTTTAGATTACTTTATTTAAATTAATTTAATTAGGTTGATTAATTAGTGTAGTTTACTTATTTTAATTAATTTAATTTACTTTAGTTTCATTAATTAATTAATTTAATTTAGTAAATTAAATATGTTAGATTACTTTAATTACTTACTTAACTATTTTTCTTTAATTTAATTAATTAATTTAGTTAATTTAGTTAAATAATTAGTGTAGTTTACTTACTTACTTTAATTAATTAATTAATTTAATTTACTTTAGTTTAGTTTAGTTTAGTTTATTTAATTAATTATTTTAATTTAATTTAGTTTAATATACTTAATTAATAAATTTACATTAATTAATTAAATCTAATTAGTTTGATTAGGAAAATGGCACGCCAACGTCGTCCTCCGATGTCCGGCGATGATGCGCAGGACCGCACTGATTCGCCGCCAGAGGATGACGCACCGGAGTTGGACAGTTCACCAGAGGAGGGGGATTGGACGCATGCTGACCTGGACGAGATCTTACGGTTGGACGACAATCCCGACTCGACATATCCCTCCGCAGTACCGGAGTCGCAGATTGCGACACCGCATTTGGGGGAGGACTCACCGGCTCCAGCCACTACTATAGCCGGACCATCCACTTCTGGCACCGCGCCCGATCCAGCGGGAGCTTCCACTTCTGGCACTGGCCGTCCTCGGGCCACCGCCAACTCGACCCTTCGGATAGAAGGGGATACGTAAGTAGACAAGTAATTTTTTTAATTAAATATTCATGTTATTTATAACCTAATATCACTAATATTTTTAACTTTTTTTTTTGCAGAATACAGCCGCATCAAAGCGGTTTCGCCAGGTCCTCCAAAGCATGCCTCTACCCAGCGAGCTTCGCTGGACGAAGATTCCGACGACGGAGAAGCGTCGGATGTACGACAATTGGAAGGTAAATAACTTCACTTATTTTTATAATTAATTAATTTATAAATTTGTAACAATCAATTTATTACTTTAATGAATTCTTATTTCAAATTTTTTCAGGGCAAGTTTCCTATGATCGATCCCGATGTCACGGACGGTCGGATGTTCCCTCTATGGGACAAGCACGTGCAGGATCGATTCAAGGACCTCATGTACCGGGCGCGACAGAAGCAAGCTGAAAATAGGCCTGTGTGGATGAGCGAGGAGGAGCATGCACGGCTTCTCGTAAGCTTGCAGTCTCAAGAGGGCAAAAAAGTGTCAACCAAGAATAAGGCCAATCGGGCCAAGAACCCTAGGAAGCACACCGGTGGCGCGAAGCCTCACGACGAGCACCATCGTATACTGGTAAGTAATTGTCATTTTTCTTTCACGTCATATTTTTGTTTTTTGTTTCAATTATTTATTAATTTAATTTCTGTCTCTTTTTATAATATGTTTAGGAAGAAAAGTACAGTCGTCCCGTTCCGCCTGATGAGCTGCGCCTAAACCTTCACACGAAGAAGGACGGGACGATCGTCGACGACAATGCGCAACAAACTCAGGTATTTAATATGTTTTTTCAATTATTACTTAGAATTTGTTCATCATTTTCTAACTTTTACATACTTTCTGAATTTTAAATATTTAAGACCGTTTCAAGGAGTCTTTGAGTCAGAGGTTGCCCACACCCGACTCGCAACCGACTCAGGAAGACCGTCGACAGGCGTTCTTGGAGGCGTTCATCCAGATGGATCCGTTGCTGGGCTCGGCTCGTACTGGAGACGCCTTTACGCAGATGTGCCTCGGCCTCAGCGGAGTGAGCACTAGCTCCGGCCCTTCTCCGGTTGAGCAGCAGCTGCGCGAGGAGGTTCAGCAGCTTCATACCGACATGGACGCTATACGCGATGACTTCGTTTCTCGAGTCACTGCGATTGAGGCGGATATGCAGGCACGGGTCGAGGCCCAGGTCGCAACATCTTTGGCCGCGTACTTCAGATCCTGAGACGGCGACCCTTCATCATCGACGCCGCTTCCGCCACCCCCCACCCCTCCGCAGTAGATCTAGGATGATTTCTTTTGTATAGAACATTTTTTGAATATTTGATTTATATATATTTTATTTTAATTCCAATTTTTTATTATTAAATTTTAATATTAATTAACTAAATAAATAATAATTAATTAATATTAATTAAATAAATGAATGCTAATTTTAATATTAAATAAATAAATAATCATTAAATAAATTAAAAAAAAAATTTATTAAATACGACCAGATGGTCGCATTTACCCTAGAATATAAACGACCAGATGGTCATATTTTATCCCTAAAAAAACGACCATCTGGTCGCATTTTGTCTGAGTCCAAAAGTGACCATTTGGTTGTTTATAAAAACGACCACGTGGTCACTGTTGCATGTGACCAACTGGTCACTTGTCTTCAACTTAAATTACGACCAGATGGTTGCCATATGGTCACTTTTTTAAGCGACCATCTGGTTGTTTGTTCAAAATGTTGACTTTTTTGCGACCAAGAATGTTTGGTAGTATTTTTGTGACTATCCGGTCGCCCAAAATTCCAGAACGACCAGCTTTTTTGCCACCACCATGTTGGTCACTTTTTTGGTCGCATTCTACAAAAAAAAAAAACGACCTTTTGGTCGAAAATTGACTTTTTTTTTTGTAGTGCCAATTTCACCAAATTAGCCCAATTTATCATTTATTGAGTTCGACCCTTATCTTGCAAATCCAATTGAGTCAAAAGATATCCAAAAACATTTCTCATCTCAAATCTATTTTATAGCCCAATTTCATGAAATTAACTTCATGCCGAGTACAAGATGGAAAACTTCAATTTTTGCAACATTTTTGTGGCCTTTTACTTTGGTGTCAATTTGGATTTGAGATGAAATTCGTAGAGAATTCTCGATTGGTTAATTAGTGTAGGTTTATTTATGAGTTACTATTAGGATATTAGTTTACTCTAAAGTATTAAATTAGTATAATTAATTAGTATTAGTTTTTAGTTATTTTAGTTAAATTAGGGGTTTCTCTTGTAATGCTATAAATAGTCATCTTAAGGTTTCATTTTGGGATCTTATCTTTTATCATATCAATTAAAATATCATCGAGAGAGCGTTTTCTCCTTTAGTTCTTGGGATGGATTTGCCTCGAACATGGATTTACTCGGTTGAGGCAGTGGACTCAGCCTCGCGCTACATCACACACTCAAGAAGAATGAGTGAATTACTATGAAATCTTCGACACTCCTCAATAAGAGTTCTCCTTATTATAATAAAGCATCTTAATTTCAAACTTGAACAAATGAATATCAAAACAGCTTTTCCATGGAGATTTAGAGATAATATATATGCAACAACCTATTAGTTTTGTCAACATAAGAGACGTTAAATAAAGTTTGTTTTTCTAAATAAATTCTTATATGGACTCAACCCATCTCAAAGTTAGTTGTACAAGTGGTTTGATATTTCATGACAAAGATCTAATACATGAAAAGTAACTTCGATTTTTGTGTTTACTAAAAACATATCTACGGATTTCCCTTCAAGGACGGATTTTCTTTCATAGGCCATGGTTCTACATCTAAGAAGCTTAATAGGTTATGTTTTTTTAACCATATATGGGCAAACACTATCAACAGAAAGTTATTCATAAAACCTATTGTTGCTCTATCCTCAATAGAGTCCTAGTGCATGGCTCTAACTTATGCATACAAAGGCATCAGGTATGGCTAAAAGGCGGCTATCTTAAAAGTTAAAAGACTTCATATATGAGAAGAGCTACGGTTTCATTATTAGATGGTTTTTTTTTTTATTTGGTCATAAATTAATGTAAGAAAAACAAATATCGTTAACTTGTTCCATCTCACTTCTCTTCTCATTCTCACTCTATATTTTCTATCTTTCAGTGTAAAAAAGTAAATTAAATGGGAAGTTACAAATCTACCGTAATATTTATCAAAATATATCAACTCAGATTTATAAATATAGTAAATTTTGATCCAGATATTGAATTACATATTTTTAAACTATATTAATCACTGTATCACAAAATAATCAATATTAATAACTGTAAAATTCTTAATTGTTTGTGATTTTTCTAACTGAGAAATTTTAAAACTGCCTAAGAAGTGAAAATACAAAACCCTTTTTTCTACGTAATTTTCAAATGACCTCTTTAAAGTTATACAAATTACAATCTATGTATTCAAATATTGAAATTCAAACATTGGCCACAAAAGGTGGTGAATTTCCATTTTCTAATTTTGTAATTTCTTTCATTGGTAAATCGTTGCATTCGTTTCCAACTTCCTTTAATCCTTCATTTAATTTTTGCTCTTTGCTCTTTCCCCATAGCACGAAATAGAGCCCTCCAACCAATAATAGCCCCCCTAAAATACTGCAAAAATAAGAGAGAGCTTAATAATTGAAATAAGCAATTATAAGATGCTTAAGCTCTCATTATTAAATAAAAAAAACAATTTTATTTTTAAGTATGTTTTAAGGAGTGCAGATGTTCGAATCTCACCCTCTCTTAAATATAAAAGGAAATCTAATTTTAATAAATCAAATGAATTTTCATTTTTTTAAGTGAAAACTTAAATATTAAAAAAAAAAACTTATAGTTTAAAAATAGAAAACTAAAATAAAAATCAATAAAAATACAATCGGGTATTTATAATAATAAGAAAAAAAGACATTTTTTAAATTGTAAATTTAAAAAACAACAAAAGTTACCAGAACTTTAAAAAATATCACTTTTTAAATATTTAATTATATAATGACTATATCAAAATCGTAAAAATTAAGGTAGAAAAGTGTTATTTACTGTAATTCCTCGAATATAATTTTGAGGGAGAATGAACTAGTTGAAGTTACCTTCCCAAACTCATGGTTTCACCAAGAAGGATTGAAGAAGAAAAGATTGTAATGATAAGAGCAAATGGTGTTGACATAGCAAGAAAAACTGGTCCTTTCTTCTCAATAACCCATGCTTGAAGATAATATGTAACAGCAGTCACCACTACACCCTGAACCAAAATTCTTCATTATTAATAAAATTGACATTTTATGTTCAATTTCAAAACTCTTCAAATCATTTAAATTTTCACAGTATGAAAAATAATCACAAAATTTTAAAAAATGATTGGTAAAATTTAATTTTTTAACTAGAAAACTAACATCAACACCACTATCAAACATTCTCATATTTATTTTCTATATATCAGTATTATGTAAAAGTATAAAGTACTAATAGTAATTATAAATATCATAATCTAACAATAAAATGATTTTTTTTGGAAAACATTTTTAAAAATATATTTATAAATATAGTGCTTTTTAAAAAAACAAACTCTAATTTGAAGGTGAAATATGATTGAATGACTGCGATAATCGATAATCATTTGACTTGATAAATATTTATTTAGATACAAAATTATAGAGATATCCTTGATTAATCCAATGGATCCTCTATAGTCTAAAATTGAATAACATTTTTTCGAATGAAACAGTTAGGGAAAACCGGGTCTATACAACTCTTCATTGGTATGATATTATCCACTTTAGACCAAGACCTGCATGATTTTGTTTTTGGTTTCACTCAAAAGACTTTCATACCAATGGAGATGTGTCATTCTCCATATACACCCGTGATCATTTTCTTGACTAACCGATGTGCAATTTTGTTCGCACTATAACCGAAACAATTTCATAAAATATATAATAAAAGTAATGGTTAAAAAGACTTACACAATATACTACGGTAAGAAGCCTAACATTCCATCCCAACTTCCATTCGCTAGGGTTTCTCTCGAATGCAATGGCAATAGCAAAGGATTGAAATGTGCTTAGTAGACATTGTAGAGTCGTTAAAATAAGCTTCGAAGGATAGCTTTTCATTATTGATGTCTGTTTTCAAGAAAACGAAATTGAAATTAATTAAATATATTATTTAACTGCTTCAACAACAATAACAGAAGGGTTGATTTAAATCCTATTTTTATCCCTAATTTTTTTTTTTAATGTTTATTTTATGTTCATCTCCCAATATTCTTGTTAAAGTATATTAGGGCTAGAATTATGCTAATGTGTATTTACTATATTTATTTGAGTGATTGTCTATCGTCTGCTTAATTAACTCGTTTACCTTATTTGTCTAGGTTAATATTTATGTACTGCAATATAATCTTTCCGCTAACCATTCTCAATAATATTTCAAGTCCTTCCCTTTTCTATTTATTATTAAATAGATTATTGAAAGTAATATAGAAAAGAAGTTTGATATATAAGATAAAAGTACCTGAAGAACAAGAAAGAGGCCCCATAAAGTATTGGAAGAGAGCATAAGGAAGCAACCCTTTAACCAGTTGTTTCCTGCTGCTGGAATCGGAGCTGAATTTTGATGATGATTATGGAGAAAAAAGAGATGATGTTTAATAAAAATTGTGATTTGAGGGCCTTTGTAAAACCCCAAGATCGCCACTCCACCAATATTTATTAATATTCCTGTTAGTTTTGCTACTCCTGCTATTGACTTTAACCTCAACACCTCCATCCTGTTTAATTAAACATCAATTTTAAATCAACATTATTGGTAAATCAACTTAATTTTATCAATTTAGAGAAGGGGACTCAAATTTTGGAATATTAATATCTGTCCATTTGAATAATATGTAGTGAAGAACGGAACAGAAAAAATAGTAAATTCTAGCAAAATTTTCGATAATATTATTTTAAAATAGCATTTAAAACAAATAATTAAAAATATAGCATGCTTTTAAGAAAAATTGTACATATGATAAATTTTGAGTGTTGGTGACTAATTAACAATTATTTATATATTTCATCCATTGACTAAACATATCAATCACTACTTAACACTATGCTGATTTATATACTAAATAATATTAATTACTGATTAAACAAAGTAATAAATTATTATATTATAAATTGTTTTAAGTAAGAATATATTTATAAATATTACATAAAATACCAACTATCCAATTGAATTTCTTTTTAATTTCGAAGATTTTTAAAAAAAAAAACACTACGTAAAATTCCATTGAAATTTACCTTTTAAAAAATACCTTTGTATTTAAGGCTTCGTGCACGCTTACTCTCCATGCTTCTTTCTTTTTTTTTTCTTTTTTTTTTTTTAAAGTTGCACATTTTCTCTCTTTAAAGTAAATGTTTGCTTTATACTAATGGTAAGATAGAGAAAGACCAACTTGGCTTATTATATTTTTTTTAAAAACCTTAGCTCATTATAAGATTTCAAGATAAATTACAATAATACCTCTAGACATTTTAATCCCGTAAATATATTATCTTTGGTTCTTATGAATTTCTCTATTAATAATGAGCAAAAACTTGACACCACACAATAAAAGTAAAAGATATTATTAAAAAAAATTAACTTATATTTTTTTAATTAAAAAAACATATATTATGTACTATAATTTCTCTATTATTATTTGTAATGGACAAAGTGGAAAAAGTGGAAAAAGACTCAAAAGGTTTGTTGATTAAACCCAAACGGACCATTAGATGTGTCAAATACAATCAATAACCTTAATCATAAATCATAGACATTTTTCAACGATGAAGTGATTGAAGATAAAAGCTTTTCACACACGTAAATGTCCACGATTTTTAAACATATATATCAACTCACAGTGATGTAGAATTAAAAAAAAAAAAATTACTTATGATATTATAGGTGAAAGGGAAGTTATATTCTATTATTGTGGTTTTTTTTAAAACCATATATATATATTCTATAATATTGTATTTTGAAAATAGATAGTTAAAGATTTTATGTTAAATATATGATATAAAATTTAAAAATAAAAGCTAACTCAAATGTAGAATATTTGGAAGTATAAGACAAAAATATAAGAAGTGTGGAGCTTCAAAAACTATAATTTGATTACAACTTATATAATCAAATGCTTATTAATATATGTTTAACTTTGTTTGTCTAAAATTTCAAGATTTTTTATATATTTGAGGCTAATGGAATTTAAAAGACATTTAAAGATTAATTTTAAAAGCATGACGATCTGGTATCATTAATTTTAATGTGACTCTTATTTATAATCACTAAAATCTATATAAATGATATTCTCTCACCATTAAAACTATCATATCTAAAAGAATCAGTCACATTATAGAAACTTCGTTGAAGAATTTTTTTAGAGAGTTTAAATCGTGAAGAGAAATCTTAAATCGACCAGAGTTTTTTAACTAGGCATCAATCAATAGAGAATATTACTTTATTAAAAAAAATAGAGAATAATGACTCATTAATGTAATTAGTTTATATACTCATGGGTTAAATGAAATCATATGGAAAAAAAAAATAATTCACAAAATATACTAGAGTTCAAATAGTGGTGGGTCCACATATATAATATAATGTATTTATGAAAGTTTTTTTTTTTTAATTGAGCCCAAAAGTTTATACTAACTATTAAGTAGGGGAGGGAGGGTGCTTTTATTCTTCTCCTTGTATTTTCTTTTCTCCTTTTTCAGATGTTTTTTTTTTCTTTTCTTTTCGAGAATCCATCTTTCCTTTTTCCTAAATGCCTCTATTTCATTCATTCAATAATAAAAAGATGCAACTTTTCACAGTTTCATCGATTTTATCAACAATCCTTTCATTAAATCTCTGGCTAGAAATTAAAAATAGGTTTTCCATTCAAATGGGTTATCTTAATTAAAGGGGTGTCTCTTTATAATTATCATCTGCTTGGCACTTTAATAAAATCATATTGGAAATGACAAACGTTACTTTTATTGTTAAATTATATATTTTATTTTTAAGAGCGGTTGGTTATGTATTTTAGAGACCTATGTGTTTTCACATTAAATATTTTTTTATAATCTTTAAATTCTTTTAATAAAATATTAAAGTACTTAGTACAAGAGTATTGCAATCAATAATATTTTTTCTCATCTTAATTTTAAAAATAACAAAAATTTGATTTTTTTAAAAAAAAAAATATCATTTTACTATCATGATGAAATTAATGAATTGTTTTTATTAAATGAATGAATTCATTATCATTTTTTTTTTTCCTTTTGTATTATAGAAATGATATGAATATCATTATTGTTTTTTTTCTTTTATGTTTGTTATTGAGATGTTTTGACTCAAAATTCAGTAAGTTTTCAAGTTTTATCAGTTATGATTTTAATAAACTCCTTTTATAATCCTATTCCAGAAAATACAGACAAAACTTGCAACATTTATAACTTTCATATTTAAAACCCTAATAAAAATTTATCATTTCCCTAATATTTTTGCTTTTTTGGGCAATGGATGACTTGCCTATATGCTTTCTTTTTTCTTTATTTGGCTCAGAAATAGGAGGGACAAAAATCTTACTTTCCAACAGTACTTAAGGCTGTGTACTTAAAGTGTATGCATGTCAATCAAATTATTTTTTTGTTTTTTGTTCTAAAAAAATAAAAAATCAATGTTATTGAGATTAATTATTAATATTATCTATTTTGTATAACTTTTCTATTTAAATTTGTAAATTCTTTTTATAATAAGATTTTCCAACGCACTCGCTCCCATCTACTTTTTGATACGGTTTATTTTTATTAAATAAAAAAATTAAACTAGAATCTACATATTTATTAAATATATAATTAATTACGATTTATAACCCTCAACGCTATTTAAATAACATTAAATATTTATACACTTCTATTCAAATTCCCTTTGTTAGTTTTAAGGGTTAAGTTTTAAAAAAAAAATCTATTTTTTTAATTAAAAGAATTTAACATTTATTCTCATCCCATTAGATTAAAAATATATAAACCTACCTCATCCTATTAATGCCAGTCAAGATTTTTAATTAAATATTAAGAAATTTTAAAAGCTAAAATTAATAAAAGGGTGTGTTTGTACACAAATTTAAAATATAAGGAGGTTTAAAGTTATTTTAATAATAGGCGAATGTAAATTACAAAGATCTAAAATTTTAGATTTCAAATCCATTTTTTACTTAAATAAATTTTTCATACCAAAATGGTAGGATTTTACAGGATTTCAAAGTAAATGTTGCTTAATGCATGACAGTTTTTTTATATAAGTTATTCAAATGTTGCTTTTTTTTTTAAACGAAAAAAATTTAATCATAAGGCCAAAAAGGAAAAAAAATTAAAAATTCTTAGATTTGTATGTACTATACCTGAGTATAAGGGCGAAAAAGAAGGTAATGGCTGGAAGACAATTTGTAGTTGCTGCAGCCAAAGTTGCTGAAGTATAAACAAGAGCAACCCCATAAAGATTCAGACATATGGCTATCCTGCAATTCAAAAACATCAAACTGCCTTAATATACATAGCTCATCACTACTAAATTATCGAGTACGCGAACAAAATCCCACACCGGTGGTTATATAAGACTACTACATGTAAAGAAGGCTTTTGGGTGAGACCAAAAACAAATTCATATCGTATAACCATATAGATTTTAGAGAGTTCGTTGTTTTAACCTACCCGAATAGAGAAAGCATGAAAATCTTGCAAAAGGTCAAAAATGACAAAGGTGGAGCATTTTTCCTGATAAAAAAAAAAAAAGGAGAATTAGGAGATTATATAATTGAAAAATCACTAGAAAATAGATGAAATAAAAATGGATTTTTTTTTTTACCATTCAAAAAAGAAAGCAATTGGGGCTAAGAAGATTGTGGCTATGGCTTGTCTATAGAAAACAAAGACAAAATTGTTCATTCCACCATCAAAGGCAGCTTTAGAAAGCAAGAACATGACTGCATATATTGTTTGGATAAGAATCACAGCCCAACAAGCTTTATTCTTTTCCAAAGCACAAAAACAAGCCTTGAAACCTTCCATCTTCTCAATCAAATTAAAAGTGTGTGTGTTTTGTTTTTGAATGATGAGATCTATCTATTTATACAAATTTAAATCATTGGAAGGTGGATTGAGGCTTCCATTAATTACTAATGGAAAAGAAAAAAGATTTGTCAAATTCACAATCACAATTAACTTTCTCTTCTCTCTCACTCTATGAAGGTAATAGTGAAGCTGCTTTACCATTTGAGGGCCATGTGTGCTAGCAAGTGGTGTCTTTATCCACCAATCAATTTTTTTTTATTGTTTTTAAATAAATGGTTTCCCTCACGTGTGGCTTCAAATATTTATACAAGACTCAAACATTTAGAATAATAATAAATAGAGAGAAAATGATACTGTAAGGATCCGAAATTTTTAACTTTAATTCTGATGCCATGTTGATCAATTATTAGACTAAAACACTAAATACTTTATTGTTTGGATTAAGGTAAATTTAATCTTTTATATATTCTTAATATTATTGGTTGAATTCTTAGTTTTTGGGATCTGAAAATGGATGATCATGTTGTTTGTGTGACCTAAATTATATTTTCACCTCACCCAAAAATTGGTATTGAGAATTTTTTAAATGATAAAAATTGAGATACTTTATTGATTGTAGTCGGGTAAAAAATTTATAGTAGTTCTAGACTTCTCCACATTTGATTTAATTATTTTTATCGCTTTCATTAAATGAATCACTTTTTTTAGTTCATTAATCAATATAGTGAGAGGGTGCAAATAAAAAGGTAGAAGACATGTCGTGTTTATGTGTGAAAGTTTTTAGCCGAAAGACTATTTTGTATTGAATTATATTCGATAAAAGAGTATTACATTAATTTATATAACTGAATTAATCTAGATAAATAAGTTAAACAAACTATTTAAGAAAATGAGAGACAATCACTCAAATAAATATGACAAATACAAATCACCATAATTATAACTTAATATATTTGAACAAAAAATAATTAATAGAAATGAATCGGGAGAAATGTGAAAAAGAGAATGAGATTGATCAAATGTTTGCGTAATGAATGACATGTTCAATATACATTTAGTGGAATGCTTGTTAATTTTGAGATGGATCCCACATAATACTTCTCATGTATCTTTTGTTAAAGGAGATGAAAGAGAATAAATTTTCATTTATTGATTCTTTTTCTTACTATAAATAAACTAGATCTTAATATAATAAAAATAGTATGTAATTTTATTTTTTTTCTCTCTTGATTTCTTTTTTAATCAATATGCCAAAAATATGACTTGTATAAGTTACGAAATCAAAATTGGACATTGTTTTATGCTTTTACGTCAATTGCATGGATATCTTTTGCACTAGCTAGCTAGCTAGCTGATTGATTGATGATGATGTGGGAATAAGTTTTTTGACCCTAAAAGAAAGTTTAAAAGTGATTGAAGCCATCATTCATTTTAGTTGTGGTTTGTATTTGTCTAGAATTCTTCTTTTGTTTATTTTCACATCTCATTATCTCACTCTTTAACATAGCTAAACTAAAAAAATAACTTACAGGTGATGATAAACGAATAATTGATTATGATATATAGTAATCAATTCATACAATAATTATTGATTGACTATGATATAAGACATATTTAGTGATTGACAAGGTTCACTTATTTACGCACTCAATAACATGTCATATTTGTAAATATTTTAGAAAAAAATATTAAATTTATAATTAGTTTAAAAATATTAAATTTATAATTATTTTTTAAAAATGTTAAATTTGTAAATATTTTACTCTTTTTTTGTCGAAATTTCTCTTAATGTATCTTTTATTTTCTGAAAGTAATTTTTTTTAAAATATTATCAATGTTTGACAAAATATAAGAAAAAGCTAAAATGATTAATAAGTCACCTTACAATTTTTTAGATTGGTCACCTAATTTTTGTTGAGGCGTATGATAGGTTAAATTTTCCAAAAAAAAAAAAAAAAAAACCTAAAATGGGCAATTGGAAAGTAACTTATTTAAAAAAAATTGGTTATAAACCACATTCTAAATTATTCAAAGTTGGAAACATAATAAGAAATTATCTCAAATAACATATTTTTGAATACTCATTACTGAAATATTAGAATATTTTTAAAATTACTTAAATAGCAATTCAATAATTATTCAGTAATTCATTGAAATATTTTAATATTTTTTATGTATTTGTTTGGTTTAGAACTTTTTTTAGTTCAATTAATTTTTTTAATTATAGTTCAAGAATTAGTCAACTGTTATTTAGATAATTTTTAAAATATTTTGACATTTTAATAATTAATATATAAAAATATATAATTTCAGTAGTTGATTCAATTATATGTTGTTATTTATAAATCATTGTGATGAAAAGTTATTTGAAAATTGTAACATCAAGTATCAGTAGAAAATCTTCAAATATATTATTTTCGAAATGATTTAATCAAAACTCTATAACAAGAACATAAGTGTAATTGATTATTTTAATCGTGAGAATTTGACGAGCATATCCAAATTAAATTTGTGTTTGATACCTAATTATCTATGACTAGCTAATTAATAAAAGTTGGTAGAAATTTATGGATAGTTATAGGTTCCATTTATGGGCTCAAATGATTTAATAAAATTTAGGGTAAATTGTAAATTACACTTTTGTAGTTTGTAACAAGAACATAAGTGTAATTGATTATTTTAATCGTGAGAATTTGACGAGCATATCCAAATTAAATTTGTGTTTGATACCTAATTATCTATGACTAGCTAATTAATAAAAGTTGGTAGAAATTTATGGATAGTTATAGGTTCCATTTATGGGCTCAAATGATTTAATAAAATTTAGGGTAAATTGTAAATTACACTTTTGTAGTTTCGATCAAACTCGTGAAAAGCCCCTGTATTTTAAAAATTGCAAATCAAACCCTTCTAATTCCAAGTTATGATAACAAGACATTTCTCCTCCAACGTTGTAAACTTTATTTTACTCATAACTTCTTCGTTTGAATTCCGATTTGAATGATTCAAAATATTTTAGAATCCTTATTTGGAGCTCTATGTTATAGCAGTTCAAAAATTTAAAATCGTAAATAAATAAAAGAGTTTATTAACATAAAACTATTAGGTATGATTAAAACCATTAACCCTTTTATTTAATGATGATTTAAAAGTTTACAAGTGACCATAACGTATAGCCCAAGAAATGATGATTTCAAAACATCTTGAATCATTCAAATTGGAGTTCAAACGAAGAAATTAAGGCTAAAAGATAGTTTACAACATTGAGGGGGGGGGGGGTCTTATTGACATAATTTGGAACTATAGTAGTATGATTTTTCATTTTAAACTACAAAGGCTATTCACGAGTTTGACCGAAACCACATAATTTATATGAACACAGTGCCTTGTCTAGCGTTGATAAATGGGTAATTGACTACTTTAAAACAAAATAAATATAGTTTTTATTAATGGTAAAATACAAATGAGACCATGTTGTTTTTATCAAATGCATGAATACCCCCTTTAGTTTGAAATGACAAAAACATCCTTATAGTTTCAAATTATTTCAATAAGACTCATCTCCTCCAACGCCATTAAAAATTTTTTAGCCATAACTTCTTCGTTTAAGCTCTGATTTTGGATTATTCAAGATGTTTTGGAATCTTCATTTCAAGCTCTATGTTACCTTCATTTTGAAACTTTGAAATAGTCAATAAACAAAAGAGTTTATTATCATCAAAATACTATGTATGACTGAAGCCATTAATCCTCTTGGTTACTGATGATTTAGAAGATTTTAAGTGATCGTAACATAGAGCTTAAAATGAGGATTCCAAAACATCTTGAATCATCAAAATTGGAATTTAAACGAATTGTATTATCTTTTAAAAAGTTATTATAAATATAACATTTATTACAAGTTGTGATTTGTATTTTTCTTTAATTCTTCTTTTTCTTATTTTCACATCCTCATTATCTCACTCTTAAACAAAGCTAACTAAAAAGTAACTTATTGATGAGGTTAAACGATTAATTGATTATGATATACAGTAATCAATTCACGTAAAAACTATTAATTGACTATGATCTATGACATATAAAGTGATTGAAAAGGTTTATTAATTTACGCACTCAATAAAAAGGGAAAACTGGATATATATAGCCTAAATTCAAAAAAGGTAAAGCATAATGGTCCGAAAGGAAAAAATAAAACCAAATGGCCCAGGGAATTTCCAAATGAAAATGAAAATACAATAAAACCCTTAGCTGAGATATGAAAAGAGAATATGAAGGGAATTAAAACGGACTGAAAAGGAAGGAGTAAAAAGAGGAGAAAATCAAGGTATGTTTTGGGAGATAAAAATCTACCATTGATTGCAAATCTCCAAAAAGACAAAAAGAAAAACTAATACGCATAAAAAAGCTTTAAAGAGAAGAAGATCTCAGAATTCCAGAGATAAAAAACTCAGAAATTGAAAAAGAAGAAGAAGAAGATGAAGGTACAAGGAAGAATAAAGTAAGTAATAATACTAAATATTGTACTGTACATTTGAAACAAAAATAATACAGTAGAATATAATAAAATTTCTCTTAAAAAGTAATTAATAATAATAAACACTATATTGTACGTTATAAACAAAGAATAAAACTGTACAATATAGTGAATTTTTCTCTTAAAAAGTAAGGAATAATAATAAACGCTATATTGTACATTAAAAATATAGAACAAAACATATAATGCAGTAAATTTTTCCTTTAAAAAAATAAGTAATAATAATAAACACTATATTATATGTTATAAATATAGAATAAAACATTAATATAGTAAAAAAAAATTAAAAAATAAGTAATAGTAATTAACGCTATACTATCCGTTATAAATTAAAAATAAAAAAATAGTAGTAAATAATTATAACGTATAACCATATTCATGTACAGTATAATAACAAAACTTGTACTGTACAGTGAACGCTTGAAAAATAAAACAAAAAGAAGAAGAAGAACCATATTCATGTACAATATAATAAACAAAATTTGAACTGTACATCGGAACCCAGAAAAAAAAAGAAAAAAAAAAGAAAAAGAAGAACAATAAGAGGAAGAAGAAGAAGAAAGAATCTTAGAACATGTCCATCGAAAAAATGCAGATTTAAGGAATCGTGATTAAAAAAATCACCACAAACTCTAACTCAACAAGGAACTAGAAAATTAAAAGAAATCATCAAAAGAAAGAAAGAACCTTCTATTCTAAAGAACCATGAGTAGTAACAAAACAAACATAGTTCTGGGAAGAATCCCAGGAACCAAAAAACTTAACATCAACAAAGATTGAATCCATAAGGAATAAGAAAAGAGAGGATGAATGAAGCTTGACAGACAAATGAATGAAATATATGAAAAAATGAAACGAAAAGAAACTAAAACAAAAGAATGAAACATGAAAACCTAAAACAAAATTCAAAAGAATGGAATCAGAAGACAAAATCCCACGATTTGAGGAACAATTAAACAAAAACAATAATAAAAAAAATATAGAATTGGAGAAAGAATCAGAATTCAAAAAAGGAAAAATTGAATTAAATGTGGTAAGCAAATCATTAAACAGAAAAATCAACTATTTTTTTTTTAAAAAAAGTAATTAAATGAGAGTAAAATGGGTATATATAAAAAATTGTAACGACCCGCTTTCCGTTAAATTCTTTAAATTCAAATGCACAGTGGAAGACTCGATTTTTAAAGAAAAACGGCATGGGTTCGTTTAAAAATCGAATAACCAAAACCTGTTTTACAACCCAAATTCAGAGAAAGCTATAAATTGGGAATGCGCATTCCAAAGGAGAAATAAATCATAAGACATAGACAAATTTTACACAAATACCCTTCCGGGCTCAAAAAGACACATGTATGTAAAATGGAAATAATTTACAAGCATTTTAACAAATGCTAAACCAAAAGATGTCTTTAACATTGTCCATACACCATCTCGACTAGTCACGGGGCTCCACCTCCTCTACCACGCTTCTTAGCTCGAGGTTTACCTGAAAATTTGTAAGTGTAGCGCCATTAGCATAAAAATGCTAGTGAGAGTAAAACGAAAGCAAGTAATCCTATGAACAAAATTTCATAACCGAAATCGTGTCCAAAGGCCTGTAATGCTCAATACTACCCACATCCACACTTTCAATTCCATACAATCATTCGATAGTCATATATTACCCGTAATCATCATTCAAAACCATGAGATAGTTATAAAGACTTAAAGTAAAGTAACATTCACTACTAAGTCTTACTACACAATTCTAAAGAATATGTAAAGGTAACATTAACTATCTTTATTACCAAACAAGTTCATCGTATCGTGCTACTGTATGGATCAAAATCAACATACCACGTACAGTCGTACCATATCTCAAATCATCGGATATCAGGACTTTCACCATATCAGGTCTCAGGAATTTCACCATATAGGTCTCAGGAATTTCACCATATAGGTCTCAGGAATTTCACCATATAGGTCTCAGGAATTTCACCATATAACAAATCATCGCACCATGATACGTATGGATCCGAATCAACATACTATCATGTGCCGTATCATAAACCATAGTACCATAGTACCGTATGGATCCGAATCAACATACTACTATGTACTATTTACACCCTCACAACATGATACGTATGGACCGAAGTCAACATACTATCATGAGCCATATCACAAACTCTCGCAACATGATACGTATGGACCGAAGTAAACATACTATCATGAGCCATATTACAAATCATAGTACCATGGTACTTACGGATCCGAATCCACGTACTACCATGTACCATTCACAAACTCTCGCAACATGATACGTATGGATCCGAATCAACATACTATCATGAGCCATATTACAAACGGTTAAGCTTCCTAATAAGTTAGTTAATCTCAAAGAATCCTACTAAGTTATTAAGAAACCTAACTAACTAGATTACACGAGTTATCACTCAAGTGTATCTTCTAATTACTTTAACTTCCAAACCACTCCGATATTCCCTTTTCATCGAACTCATTATAATTCCAAATTATCTCCACTCACTTCCGAATTCAAGTCTCCAACCAAAACTTAATTCTAAGAAGTTGTTTCCCTCTTTACCTCGATAAACAATAACATAACGAAACTAAATTCATAAAACCACTAACTTTCGCATTAAACTCACCTTAGCTTGTAGACAAGCTCCGATATAAATCCGAGGTTGCAATTCCACGAGCAATTCACAATCCTACAAACAAATTACACCTAAATACCATTAATTAATCGGAAAACATTCAAACTACATCTAAACGCATAAAACAACGAAAATCCCGGATTTCCTTCCTATGGTGCTCTCGGCCATACAAGGAAAATTAAGGTTCGGGTTTGGTTTTCCGGCTTTTATGCACTTTAGAGGTGTTTCGGGTTGGTTTCGGATACTTTGGAGGTTCGCAACTACAATGGGTATTCGTAATTTAGGGTTTTGATCAACAATCGATTTCCGAAAAATTAAGTAAATAGCAAAAACACAATAACCCTAACATCTTAAACATGGCCAAGTGAGGGAAAATCACATGGGACGGGTTTCTGGCTCAAACTTGGTTTTAGGGTTTAGGGGAAGTTTCTAAAATCGATCAAAACGACTTTCCCGATGGAAATCTTCAAGCTTCGGTGAACGAATTTGAAGATTTCAATCCAAAACCACCATTAAAATACTATTCACATCAAATTTTAGAAACTTTTTCATACCTTAAGACCTCAAGAAAATGATCGAAAACCTCGATTGTTAGGATGAGTAGAAAGTACGTCTCGAGAGCTTTCCAACGAGCTAAGGCACGATGAAAACGGTCGAGAAACGAAGCCGGGGTGACAAATTATTTCTCTCCTCTTTTTTTCTCTCTAAGCTATGGGTTTGGGATGAAAAATGAGAAAAAATTTTATGATTTTTGTCTAATTTTGGCTTAATAAAGGAGAAGGATGAATAGTGTTTAGATATTTAAGAAATCGGAAATGACGCCTACGTCCCTCTTTTGTTTTTACTTTAAAAACGAAACCCGAAACTTGTAAATAAATCTAAAGGTGATTAACAATTATTTATTGGCCCATTAATAATTAATAATACAACCGAAACAAATTTAAAGTATTAAAACGATTAAAAAGAATTTCGGACGAAAATAACTACTAAAATCGAAATCACTACTTTTAAATTAACCTTAAATACTTTAATTAAAATAAATAAATAAAATTAAAAAAAAAACTTCACCCCCAAAAGTAACGGGACGTTACAAAAACAGATACTCTAAAAGGGCTAAAAAAACATAAGAAATTTAAGAGGCTATGAAAACATAAGGTATAGCCATTTTGGGCTATATAGTGGATTTTTCCCAATAAAAATGACATATTTGTAAATATTTTAGAAAAGATTATTAAATTTTATAATTAGTTTAAAAAAAATATTAAATTTATTATTATTTTTTTAAAATATTAAATTTGTAAATATTTTACTTTTTTGATAGATTTATTAAATAACCATTTTTTTTGTCGAAATTTCTCCTAATGTATCTTTTATTTTCTGAAAGTAATTTTTTTTAAATATTACCAACGTCTCTTTTCACTTTCTTTTCTTTTTCATTTTCTTTTCTTTTTCACTTTCTTTTCTTTTTCACTTTCTTTTCTCCTTTTCATTTCTTTTTCATGAATGATGCGATAATGGTATGGTGCAATTGATATGCATAACAATCATAATAAAATGTGAGCATCTACTCATAATGCAATTGTCATAAGTGCCATACGCACTATCACAATAATAAGCTTCCTCTCTGGGAAAGCACATAACTCGAAACTCAACAGTCTTGACTCAAGAGCTGCCAACTTAACATAACAAGATAAAAAAATAAAAGAGTGGCTAGCTCCAGAATTAAACAGGATAAAAGCCAAACAGCCTGAAAATGATAAAGTATAAATCACTACCATACTGGTAGCTTTTCCTGATAATTACAACCATCACAACATAGTAGTCAGGTTAGAATTATCAGGAAAAGCTACCAGTATGGTAGTGATTTATACTTTATCATTTTCAGGCTGTTTGGCTTTTATCCTGTTTAATTCTGGAGCTAGCCACTCTTTTATTTTTTTATCTTGTTATGTTAAGTTGGCAGCTCTTGAGTCAAGACTGTTGAGTTTCGAGTTATGTGCTTTCCCAGAGAGGAAGCTTATTATTGTGATAGTGCGTATGGCACTTATGACAATTACATTATGAGTAGATGCTCACATTTTATTATGATTGTTATGCATATCAATTGCACCATACCATTATCGCATCATTCATGAAAAAGAAATGAAAAGGAGAAAAGAAAGTGAAAAAGAAAAGAAAGTGAAAAAGAAAAGAAAATGAAAAAGAAAAGAAAGTGAAAAGAGACGAATGGGACCCTATGGGATTTGCTCATTACTCTAGATGAAAAGAGACGAATGGGATCCTACGGGATTTGCTCATTACTCTAGATGAAAAGAGACGAATGGGATCCTACGGGATTTGCTCATTACTCTTGATGAAAAAGAAGTGAATGGTATCCTATGGGATTGACGCATTACTTCATTCATGCATAAGGGTATATACGAGCTCTACATTGCATATGATTGATGATATAAAGAATTGAGATGTTATATTTATGCAAAGTTTTATTTATTATTCTTAGTTATGTCATAATAAGTAATTGGATGAGGATTGACTATGAGTGTAGTAATATCATCCTTTGGGAGAATAAGAATTTGAAGTAAACCTTGTATATAGTATAAGGTATATATGGAAAATGAGATATAAATGCTATATGCATTTACGAAACCATACCAGAAATATTTGGAATGTAGTTCCACAATTATATTGAAGAATTGGTAAGTAAAAGTGGAACACTTTGTTATAAACTCTTTGAATTGATGATAGCAAAGAGTAAGTATGTTCTTGGACACAAATCGAAATGCGAGTTTGAGGTCTATTCTTACTTTTTATTCTTATTATTCTCACTGGGCTTAGTTTGTTAGCTCATGATATTACAAACATTTCAGGTAATGTTTGGGATCGTGGGAGAGGAGCTGGTGCGCGCTTGATCGAGAAAGTGATGATTTCGAGATGGACTATGTGTTATGTAAAAGTCCATGTACATGGTTTTGTGAACTTTATATCATTTTGATGATTTGTACTTTGTAATTAGCTCATAAGAGCTTATTGTCGTTGTTTTATGATTATAATCATTTTGAACTTCTGGATAGGAACTTAATGTTCCTTGTGTATTTTAGATTTTGAAATTAAGATGTAACAGGTTTTGGCCAGCAAATTTTCAAACATAACCACACCAAATTTTCTTAAAATAAAAGACTTCCGCTGTTTTTCTCTGATTTAATTTATTTAAAAGTGACGGGTCGTCACAGGGAGTCAAAAGAATATCACTCAAGTCAAAACATTGAAGAAATTTACCATAGCTTGCAAATATATCAAATTAAAACCATAAATGCAAGAGATTGAAATACATGAATCTAAGGGTCTTTAAAGGTTGTAATGGGGCTTAGGAAAAGGGTAGATGAAAGACATTTAGGCTAAAATTGAGATATTACTTTGAGCATATTCAATAATATCAAACTCATCTCAAATTTTTTCTTGACCACGACCTCTCAAATAATCAACTTTTCTTCACACATTTCTTTTCTCAAGTTTCTACTCTCTTTTTGAATTTTCAATAACGAACTTTTTCTTGCACTTTTCTTTTTCCACAATATTATATATTTTTTTCAATCAACTCATAACACGAATTCATCACTTTTATTGACTTTTTCAAAGAGACATCAATCTTTATAGAACATAGTGTTGGCTTTTTGGGCCTATTAATCTCTTAATTATGTTTTGATGATAACAAATACTTAGTACTAATCAATTTTAGTATTTTTAGTGTTGTGGTTTGTAGAGCGAAAGATAACGAGCGCGATGCAATTTGAATCGACCAATTCCAAGCTAAAACGAAGAAGTTATCAAGAAAATAGAATTGGACATATATATAATTATTATTATATATATAATTTCGGATTTAAAAGAAAAAGAAAAATTAGAAACGACATCATCCGTACGATCACGTTCTGAGGTCAATCTGACGGTGCTCTTTCGTCCATTAAATATATATATATATATATAATATTCGAAATTTAAAATAATTGAAAAAGAAAAGAAAAAGAAGTTTGAACCGTCGCCGTTCGATCTCGCCATCGCTCGCAATCCAAGCGTCCACGTTCGACCACGTTCGCGCATGCTATCCAACCTCCTGACGCGCTGACGCAACTGCTGACGCCGTGGGTCCCACTGAGACTGCTTCTTCCATCTGCCAAGCGACAAGTGGCGTTGTTGTCCCCCAAAAAGGTGATTTGCTTTTTCCAGATTCAATGAATTGTCTTCCTTGCCCCTGACTTTTATATTAATCCCTTCCATGTCCTGACCATCTTTTTGTCTTTCTATGCTGACCGAAAATGAAGCTCTATCACAACAGCTCCTCTGCCCGAAATGCCCCTGCTGCCCATGGAAGTTAATATTTTATTTTTAATTTCAAAATTCAGATTTGCTCAGCCAATCATATGGTGACACGTGGCCCAACGGCTATTTTGCTTCTTCTTCCTCTACATATGGCCGACAATCAGTGGGGATTTTTACCAATAATTTTTAGATTTTGTTGCCTCCATTGTCAAGTGCTTTGAAGCTAATTTTCATATTATTTTGGGATTTATTTTGAGTGATTTTATTAGGCTATTTTGAGAGCCTTTCTTGTAAGAGCTTAAACCTTCATATTTACTCTTTGGGGAGAGATTTGTATTTGTGTGAAAAATTATAATTCACACTTCGGGTCGGTTTCCTAGCCCGTAAATAGGAACGGTTTTTGGGTTTGATCTTGCTCCCGGTAAAAGGATCGGGTTTGTTCTTGAGCCCGGAAAAAGAACGAATTGGGTTGTACTTCCTCCCGGAAAAGGTATACAATTCCCGAGAGGCGCTCGGGGAGTGGACTTGGCTGGTTTTTGGCCGAACCACTATATATTCAGTGTCAATCTTCTAACCCTATCCTTTTTATTTATTATATGCACTTTATTAATTGTTACATATTTATTGTGCATATTTGTTAGGGATCATTGAATATAAATAATTGGAAATTAAATTGAAACTTGACATATTTATTGTTTGAATTAAATTGAATTAATATTGGTTGTTAGAAATTAATTGTGATTTAATATTTTCTATCTTGATTAAAATTAGCTCACTTTGTCTAAGAGAATTTTAAGGGAAATTGCACATTAATTGTTTGAGCTTAAAAAATCTAATTAACTTGTTAATTAGAAGTCATTAATCAAAAAAGTTTTAAATTAACCTAAAACCCTATTCAGCCCCCCCCCCCTCTAGGGTTGCCATACCGATCCTACACATAGTAACCTCTCAACTTGGGTGAAAAAGGAGACAAAAGAATGAGAAAGTGTTATTTGTATGTGGCTAAATATCAAAGAAAAGGCTAAGGCAAAAAAAATTGACATATAATGAATTAAGTTCGGTAGGCCTTTAGAAAGCTAAAATTGGTTCCCCTAATTTACCCTTATAGATTTCAAGCATTCAAATTCAAAGAAAAACAATCTTAGCATGCATAACAGAGCAAGTTCTAGAAATAAAATCCATATATGACATACTCTCAGCAAAGAATAAAGAAGCAAATATTATAATGATTGCACAAAAGGCTAAAAAATCTCACAAAAAGAGGCTAAATGTATCGCATCCTATAAACTTTTCAATCAATTAGAAATCAAGATCAATACTTGAGATATGACAAGTGAAAAAGGAAGCATGCTTAAAACACAAAAATTATTTAAGCAAAAAGCCAGAATGAAGGTGCACAAAAAACATGAGATTAAGCATGAAACAAAGATTGCAAAAGCATTAAATGTAAACAAGCTCAACCATTATAAAACTTCTAGAATTTTCAAAAAGCATTAAATCGTAAAAAAATATATGAAATTCTACCCCCGCACTTAAAATAAGCAATGTCCTCAATGAGATAAAATGAAAAACAAAATGGTAGAAAAAAACTTCCCTGAACGATCAATCCTCAGCAGTCGGATCACTATCAGCTCGGGAATGTGAGTGAATCTTGCGAAAAACTCCATGTGTCAACATGCATATCCCTTCTTTGATCCTAATTTCCTTTTTCCTAAAAAAATAAATAAAATAAAAACAAACAAAAGAAAACAAGGAAAACTAAAAACTAAAAACTAAAAATAAAGTAAAGGAAAATAAAACAAAACGTAAAGAAATTTGGGTTGCCTACCAAAAAAACGCCTTTTATATAACGTCTATGGCTAGACGATGTTGTTCCTTCTGGTCAAAAACATCCCATATTAATTTGACAAACTTTCTAATCATTATTCATAATCCTGAAACAGTGAAAATTTCATATAAAGTATCATTTAATTCATCATTATTTAAAATTTTGAAATTTTCACAAGTTAGAGGATCAACTATGTTAGTCATAACAAAATAGGAAAATTTGTCAGTAGAATTGATCATGGAGTCATGGATATTTAATTTATTGATTTCTCCATCAAACTCTATTGTGTATGTTTCATCATCTCTTTCTTCTTCTTCATCTTGAAAAGATTTGACAATGTTAGAAGGAAAATCAGGAATTTCTATTGCCGCCATTATTTGTTCACTTTCAGCCACGTTAGGATGATGATCAGTTAAAATTTGAGAGATGACTTCCTTTTCATCCTCTTCAAACATGCATCCATGCTCTGTCTCATTGAGATCTGGTTCCTCTTCATCTGTCAAAGTCATTGCACTAACATTTGAAATTGATTCAACCGTAGTTTGAGATTGCAAAATTACCTTGAGATGTCATTCTATTTAATGTAGATTTCAGTTCATCTAGTTGAGCTTGCAATTTTGGGCTCCTTTCAAACTTCTCATTATTTTCCTGTTGGGTGTACTGCTGGAACTCGAGTGGTCTGCTGGAACCGTTGAGTGTTCTGCGGCAACGGACCATTTTCAACATTAAAATGGGCATAACTTCTCCGTTTTAAATCCGATTTGAGCGCTGTTTTTGCCTACGTTCATGAAATTCAAAGATTAACAATATTATGGACATTTAAATCAATTAGAAATCATATTTTAATTATTTTAGAGATAAAATCACTAATAAATATGCGTAAATTACGAATTATCAATAATGAGACATATTTCCAGTATTTTGAAATTTTCAGTTTATGCCTTGAAAATTGAGTTTTTGGGTAGAGGCGAAAAACTAAACTTAGGCTTGTAAAGCATCTTGGGTAGCGATGCTTTTAAATCAGATTTTCTTCGAATGCCTTGGGTAATATGGTTGGAGGTTCGCAGTAAGACCTTACTTAATGAAGAATATGCCGTTAGGGGTATTATTTAGTTATGCATGACTAAAATAACACTTAACAGGGCAGGTTCATTTCATGTGTTTACATGGAAAAGAATAAATAAATAAGAAGAATATTTTCGAAAAGTTTAAATTGTGAAAAAAAAGTGTTTAATCCTTTTCAAGTAAAATTAATCTCTCTTTGTTTGCGAATAAAGAGGTGATTTAAGGCATTGGGTTAAGATATGGAATGGTTAGTTTGAGTGAAATATTTGGAAGTCGATGAGGCCGATTTTGGACTAATGAACTTATAACTTCTCATGGCATTGTTAAAAAATTAGTATTTTCTACTCATTGGGCATAGCCTCATGATGCTGCAATTTTTTTTCAGGTAAAAAGAAGAAGAAAGTTGGTAACTGATGAAGTTAGTGGCAAATGGAATGGTTAGCACAGATTTACACGTTGGCGACCCTCTTTTCGTGTTATTCAAAATTTTACTTTCGGGATGGGAATTTGAACTTGAATAATTTTGTTATTGCTACTTTTATGATTTAGATGGATTGTATTTTCGGATTTGATTAGTCCCTTTGATTTAAAACAAGTAAAACTGTTGTGGAATTAGTATTTGAAATAAGATCGCGATCAAATTTGAACCTTGTTTATTTTGATTTGAATGAAAACACATTTGTTTTTTATATTAAGCTTCCGCTGTTGTTTGAGTATTCTCCATGTTTTGGGAATTATAAAACGATAAAAAAATGATAAAAGATGAAGAAAATAGGCAAGAAATTGGTCCAGTGATGTATCGCTTGAACTTGAGTTACAACTCGATTGTGACTGTCAAGAGACACCTCGTTTAAACTTGAGAGACAAGTCGCTCATGACTGTCAAGTGAGAAGTCGCTTGAACTTGAGTGGCGCATCAGTCGTACAAAATTTGAATCGCTGCCTCTTATCTATATTATAGCCTGCTAAACCTTACTTTTACCATTCTAGAGGTGAGAAATAGCAGTTTTTGAGAGAACTTGGTGATTTTTGAAGATTTCGAAGGTTGGGGAACTTGAAAGCACCGATGACTTCTCTAATTGTTTATGTTTCTCTATCTATTTCTTTTGGAATCATATTTTTATTTTGTTTTGTTAGTTTTATTATGAATTGTTAATTTACTTTTCTTAGGGAGTTGATGTAACAACTCTAATGTTTATGTTTTGATCTCCATTTGATTTAGTTTCGAATACAATATAATTGTCCTATTTATGTTTTTATAAGCTGCTTTTAAGAAATAGCTACACTCAAGTTGGGAGAGGTTGTTTTGGAATTGATCTTAAGAATATAACTAAGAAAAAATTAGAGGTTAGAAACTTGATTTTGTCTTATAATCTAAAAAAACACGTGATTAAAGCACTTCTAATTACTGAAATTGAATAGGGAGATTAGTCTCTAAATTTGGAATAACCTTAATTTCACGCTCGGAAGAGGTAATTAAGAATTTATGTGTTTTTTTACTTATAGAGTGTTACTTTGTTATTTTGGGCTGAATTAATATTTTATTTCATAAACTAGAGTAGTTAAAACATCAAGAATTTATAAATAAATTATCATACTAGTTCCTAAGGGCCGTTACAAATCTAGAAATTTTTTTTTGTAATATTTATAAAGCCTATGGTAAGATCTTCTATGTTTTGACTTGAGAGCTTCAGGAATAAACCCTTAAACACATCGAGTGAATTGAGTGAATCCAAGTGAGGTATCAAGTCTTGTAGCATTTCGATTTTGAAAAGATCATTCAAATAGCTACTCTTGTGCATGGTTAATAGGAATTTATGCTATGATTGCTTGTCTTTTGTTTGTGCTTCAATTTAATTGAACAAAACAAAAAAAAAATTCTAATCATCCATGAATGATATACTAAAAGCATCAAGATTAAGCAAAAAGTTAAACTTTATTCCAACCATTCTTAAAATTCTAATCATCCATGAATGATATACTCTTAAAATGTTTGTAAATATACCAAATTTTGATCATAGTGGATTAATAAATGACATTGTACTACATATTTGTACACTTAATTAAAATATGGTTCATAAAATAAGCAATGTTAATCACTAATCAACACAATAAAAATTGATATATTTACAAATAATTTCAAGCACTGATATTTATAAATATCACATAAAATTCCGCTACCCAATTAATTTTCCCTAGTTAATATTCATCAATATATCCACCCAATTATCTTTATTAATAAAATAAAATAACTTTTTTTCTCAAACGTTCCATCGTCATTACTCTCTAATTTTTGTAAAACAATTTTTTTTAAAAATAATACATTTCAATCTTCCACTCTTTGATCGAATTGATCCTTCTCCATTCTCCATTGTAAATTTAATGGAGATAAGCATAAAATAAACGTTATTCTAAAAATTATATGGATATATAATATAATATTTAAGTGCCAGATGACTCACAAACTCTACAGTATCACACTTACCATGATTGAAGGGCAAAAAAAAAAACAATAAATTATTAAACTATAGATTAAATATCATATGCTTGCAACTATTAAAATAAAAAACAAAATTATATTCTTTCTTTTACTTATTTTATATTATATTGTGATCTTTACTACTTTAAAAAATATATTATTTGCTTGTATTTTTCTTTATCCATGTTCATTCTTTTCTCTTTTAGCCCAATTCTTTTTCTTATAATATGTTTTCAATTCTACATTCTTCTATTCCAAAAGAAATCCTACCCCCTCACTCTCTCTAACTCTATATGGTTGAAATAAGCATCAAAATGGGACCGAACCAAAATGATGAATCAAACTGTTGGACAACAATTCTAGTAAAGACATAAAAAATTATACCTATAGAGAAGTATCAACACTACAAGAAATTGTCGTAATAGCGACGAACCGATAGCGACGAAAAGTAAATACGTCCCACCTTAACGACGGAATGCATTGCCCCGGTGAAAAGTTGACTTTCAGCGATCCATTCCGTCGCCTAGTTAATCAAATATATTTAATGGAAAAAATAATTTGGTATTAACGATGATTGGCGTCGGTAATAATGGCGCCAAAATTTCCCGCGTTAAAAGGCAACGATGCAGTGCGTCGTATACGATGGCGTGAAACATTCCCGCGCTAATGGACGACCGATTGCGTCGCTCAACGTTATGGAGGGAATGTTTCCCGCCATATCAACGACGAAATCGATCGTTATATTATATATTAATGACGGATTGCGTCGGTATCGCACAATATATATATGCATCAGGAATGGAAAGAACTCATCATCAGAAACATTTTGTTTTTTCTTTTCGTTTTTTTTTCTACTGCAAAAAAAAATGGGTGAATGGATGTATTTTCGTCTCTTAGAAGGCTATTTGAACGATGAGTTCGTAGCAGGGGTTGAAGAATTCGTTGAGTTTTGTGTAAGTACAGAGGACTTTGATCGTAATGGAAAAATGATACGATGTCCGTGCAGAAAATGTAAAAATAAGAAGTTATATTCTTCATTTGATGTGAAGAACACACCGTATAGTCGTGGGTTTGTGGAGAATTATTTCAAGTGGGTTTATCAAGGGGAATCGACGATCAATATAATGCGGCGTTGGAGCGAGCCGTGTTGTACCAAGGAAGCGGCTCGGATGCTATACCGAATTTGGAAGAAGATTGTGATGAAAGACAAGCAAGAGTATGGACAAATGCAAGATATGATATACGAAGGTACGTTTAATCATACTCAAGACGATAATCAAACTATTCTAGAGGAGGAGGAGAAAATGAATCGAAGCGCAACGAATGTACCATATGCTCGAATCGGCAAGTATGCCGTTATACCCGGGTTGTGATGTCGGTCACCCGGCCGCGATGACGAGCTTCTAAATATAAAATCGGCATATCATATTTCGAGGAGAGGTTTTAATTCGATTGCACAATGGTTTCATCGTTGCGCTCCTGCGAACAACACGCTGCCAAAAAGTTTATACGACACGAAAAAATTAGTGGAGGGTCTCGGGTTGCCTGTTGAGAAGATTGATTGTTGCCCGAACGGATGCATGATATTCTAGGGTGATAGAGATTCGAGTCTCCATAATTGTAAATTCTGTTTCCATCCGAGATATAAACAAGGTAAACACACTCTCATTCCACATACTCGTATGTTTTATTTACCGATAACTCCTCGACTTCAACAACTGTATGCATCAGAAGTCACGGCATCTTATATGAGATGGCATTACGAGCATTCGCAAGAGGATGGTCATATGAAACATCCATCTGATGCTGACGCGTGGAAGCATTTGGATCGTTGTCATCCAAAATTTGCAAGTGAGATTAGAAATGTGAGATTGGGGTTATGTCTTGACGGTTTTAACCCGTGACTGGCGCTTCGGTGCACAATACTCTGTATGGCCTGTTATGTTGACACCTTATAATCTCCCTCCATCGATGTGTATGAAAGATCCTGTGATATTCTTAACGGTTATCGTACCGGGTCCAAAGAGTCCAAAACAAAGGTTAGATATCTACCTCCAACCTCTTATTGTTGAGCTGACTAATTTGTGGAATAATGGAGCGTTGACTTACGATGTATCGAGAAAACAAAATTTCTGTATGAAAGCCGCAGTAATTTGGACGATAAGTGACTTCCCGGCATATTCAATGTTATCTGGTAAGCACGATAGCTTATTAATTATAAATTATTTTCATTGCATAATACTATGTATAATTAATTTAAACTTATCGTAGGTTGGAGCACATCCGGAAAGTTTGCTTGTCCTCATTGCATGATTGACACTGGAGCTTTCTCTTTGAAACATGGACGGAAAACGTGTTGGTTTGATTGTCATAGAAGATTTTTACTGAGCGACCATTTGTTTCGATCAAACAAGACAGATTGGTATAAGGGTCGTAATGCACGCAATCAAGGGTCGCCCCGAGTTTATAGCGGAATCGAAATATTACAAGGATTAGATTCTATTGGTATGAAAAAAATTCCTGAAATAGGTGCTGAGGTTGCAAACAAGGCCGCTGGTAAGAACAGTGGATGGAAGAAACGAAGTATATTTTGGGATTTACCGTATTGGGGAGATTTACTAATCAGGCACAACTTGGACGTAATGCACATCGAAAAGAACGTGTTCGACAATGTCTTCAATACAGTTTTAAATGTGCCAAATAAGATGAAAGACAACCTGAGGGCACGGTATGACATCCAAGAAATATGCCGTCGCCCTGAGTTAGAGCCGGATGAAGATGGGCACTACGCCAAGGCCAAATACATGTTAAGTACGAAGAGAGGAAATTCCTGTTTGAATGGATGCGATCGATTAAGTTCCCCGATGGTTATGTTTCTAATCTCTCGAGATGCATTGACGTGCAGAGTCATACTGCTTTTGAATGAAAAGTCACGATTGTCACGTTTTTATGCAACGATTGGTGCTGTTGCTTGGACCGTTCCTCGAGCGAAACATTGGGAACCGTTGGCGCATTAAGTGTGTTCTTCAGAGATTTGACATGCGCAGATTTAACAAGAGAGACAATCGAATCATTAAACCGAGAGATTCCAGTTATAATATGCAAACTGGAGCGAATGTTTCCACCCGAATTTTTCGATTCTATGGAGCATCTTCTGGTTCATCTACCGTATGAGGCACTACTTGGGGGCCCTGTTCAATACAGATGGATGTACCCGTTTGAAAGGTAAAATATTATTATGTTAATTGCCTTTTTTAGTATATTTAAATACACATGATGCTAAATTTTATATTTATTTTTTATCGCACGAATTCTAGATATTTGCATAGATTGAAGAAAACTGTTGGAAATAAAGCACGAGTGGAAGGATCGATTTGTAATGCGTGCCTGGTACGAGACAACTACGTTCGTTCGTATTACTTGACCAGGCATATCTCCGACCACTTTCGCCCAAGGTGAACCGTAACGTGGTTGACACTGTTCCAGGAAGGTGTAGACTTGAACGACTTGGATATGTTTATCGTACCAGGCAAAGGTTTAGGCAAATCTATGCGAAGAAACTTAAGTGATGAGGAGTACCATGTCGTCCAGACTTACTTATTATGCAACTGTGCGGAAGTAGAGCCATATATTGAGTAAGTTTTTCTAATTCATGGAGTTTTGTTTTATTTAACATGAATAATTTTGTTTAAATTTTCATTAATTAATAAATTTTATGTAGATTATTTGTGAATTCACGTGTACGACCATCGCATCCCGGGTATTATGAATCAGAAGAAGGGAACATCATCGATAAACATTTTCGTTCCTGGTTTTACAATTACGTTGACAATCCCACAATTCCGATCGCTGATCAACGTATAATATGGATCGCAAAAGGTCCATCCATAATTGCAAGAGCTTACACCGGTTATCTGGTGCAAGGTTACAGATTTCAAACAAAAGCTCATTCAGTGAACCGGGCAACAAACAACAGTGGTGTATGTATAAAGGGTCAAGTGTTCGGGAACAATGCAAAAGATTTCTATGGAATCATTGATGAGATTATTGAGCTTCAATTTGCAGGTCCGAGTCTTAAACGTACAATCGTTTTTAACTGCACATGGTTTGAAACAATGCGACGAGGTGGAGTTCGCAATAATATCAATCTTAAAATTGTTGAGGTGAACCGGAGAAAACACATGCACACCCAAGATCGTTTTGTTTTGGCACAACAAGCAATTCAGGTTTACTACTTAAACTATCCCGCTCAGCGTCGAGATTTATCTGATTGGTTAATTGTCTGTAAAGTAAGACCGATGATAATAGATGACAGCCTCCCTGATAAAAATAGTGAGAACTACGTTGCATTCCAGGAGGATGAAGTGCAAAATCGTGAAATCGATGAAGGTATTAATTCTGACACTGCGCGTCCGTTGAATGAGGCATCAGAGACACTTTTTGATGAAGGGAATGTCTATGTTCCACCTCAAAATGACAAAGATTCTTCTCCAGATGAAACAAATGAAGAAGACACTGAAGAAGACAGCATTGATTCAAAAAACATGAATGATTCTGATTACGATGATTGAAGTATTTATGTGTAACAGGGAAATAATTCAAAAGAAAAAACATACAAATAACGACGGAAGGCATCGTTATATGAAGATAT
This sequence comes from Gynostemma pentaphyllum, assembly GCA_028015215.1. Lineage (NCBI taxonomy): Eukaryota > Viridiplantae > Streptophyta > Magnoliopsida > Cucurbitales > Cucurbitaceae > Gynostemma > Gynostemma pentaphyllum. Next base: position 66,059,352 of record CM051355.1, on the reverse strand, counting down.
ACATTGAATATAACGATGCCATGGGTCGTTAATCTTCACAGAACACAATGATGGGATGATTTTTTCTAAGTGTGGGAATGCTACTAACGACGAAAGGCATTGTTATATTAAGATATGCATTGAATATAACGATGCCATGGGTTGTTATATTAAGATATACATTGAATATAACTATGCCATGGGTCGTTAATCTTCACAGAACACAATGATGGGATGATTTTTTCTAAGTGTGGGAATACTACTAACGACGAAAGGCATCGTTATATTAAGATATACATTGAATATACATTGAATTAAGATATACATTGAATTAACGACGGAAGGCATCGTTAGCAACTTAAACGGATAGTTTTTGGGAAACTGTTCAAATTCCAAGCCGACCGAATGCGTCGTTATATGTAATAAATACGGCGCGAAGATCAAAAATTTCACAAAAATTGTGGCACGAATAGGCGATGCATTTCGTCACCCATGAATACGAACAGTCACATTGACTTTGTTTGAAAATTGGATTGAACGACGAATTGCGTCGTGTACTATAACGTAGACGACGAACTGCATAGCTATCAGCGATGCATTTCATCGTGTTGTTCATCGTCATAGAACGTAGACGACGAACTGCATAGCTAGAACGAGGTATTCCGTCGTTATGAAAACACGCACGACGAGTTTTTAAGTGATTAACGACGTCTTCCGTCGTTAAGTCCCTTATAAAAAAGAACCGTTTCTTCCATTTTCACCATCTTCCTCTCGTTTTTCTTCTTTTCCTCTCAACCAAATTTCTTCCTCCTTCGATTCCCTCAGCCAATTCCTTCCCATTTCTCTAAAAATCCTTTCCCTTTCTTAAAAACCTCAATCCTTGGAACGAATCCGAGTAAGTTTCTTCAACTTTAATATTTTTTTTTATATAATTAGTTTAAATTTGTAATTAGCATGTTATTAGTTAATTTAGTTTAAAATTAGTTAACTTTAATTTAATTTTGTGTAATTTAGATAATGTATGTAATATGTATTTAGTTTTCCCTAATTAGTTTATGTTTTAATTAATTATATGTTAATTAGTTACTTTAGTTTGAAATAAGTATGTATGTTTTCATTTTATTATATGTTAATTTAGTTTGAAATTAGTATGTATGTTTTCATTTAAAAAAATGTTAGTTAGTTAATTTAGTTTGAAATTAGTATTTATGTTTTCATTTAATTATATGTTAATTACTAATGTTGATTGAAATTAGTATGTATGTTTTAATTTAATTATATGTTAATTAGTTATTTTAGTTTGAAATTAGTATGTATGTTTTCATTTAATTATATGTTAATTAGTTATTTTAGTTTGAAATTAGTATGTTTCCTTTTAATTATATGTTAATTAGTTAATTTAGTTTGAAATTATTATGTACGTTTTCAATTAATTATATGTATTTAGTTAGTTTTACTTAAGTATATGTTAATTAGTTAATTTAGTTTGAAATGCGTATGTATGTTTTCATTTAATTATATGTTAATTTAGTTTTGAAATTAATATAGTTTATAGGTTAGAATTTTAATTACTTCATTATTGTATTGTAGGTCATGCCTTCCCGTAGACGCCCTCCAGCACCTTCTGGCACACCTGGTGCCAGCAGTTTAGGGAGTCAGCCCCCCAGTGAGGAGGATGATGTCCGTCTTGGGGATACCCCTGACACGATCGTTCACGAGGCTATCGACCCGCCGAGAGCCGACCCAGATGTCTATTTCCAGGAGGGTTACGTTGTCGTTGGAGGCGCCAGTAAGTTTTGTTTAGTTTATTGTATTCTTATTTCATTTATTATTTACAAATTCTAACTTTTCAATGTTTCCTTTTCATTTCAATAGGTTACATCCATCCTGTGAGGTTTCGAGGAGATTTATGGAGGTATTGAAGATGCTTCCTGTACGGGGACACCCTCATTGGCAGAGCGTCTCTGCTGCGCACATGGTGCGGATGTTTGAGGCATGGAAGGTAAACACATATTCAAAATATTATATTTAAATATATATATATATATATATAATATTTCAAAAACTGACAGTTAATTTTTTTCAGCAATATTTTGATATTCCAGAGGAGCTGACCGACGAGGTCATATACGCTCCCTGGCATCATCAGGGCGGCATTCGATACAGAGACACTGGCTACAATATTCGCCGCGCCCCTGCCGATAAACGGCCGGCCCACATTTCTGTGGAGGACTTGGCAGAGATCTTGGCGCGTACTCAGACGCCGGATGCCCAACGCATTTCGACGATCAATAGCGCCAACCGTAATGCCAACCCGTTGAAGCACACTGGAGGGTCACGCTCCACATACGAGCACAAGAAACAACTCGTAAGTTATTTTCTGTATTAATTAACTTTTACTTTATTTTCGTAAGTTATTCATTATTCGTTAATTATTTTTAACATTCACAGGAGCAAAAATTGGGTCGTCCGGTTCATGCTGCTGAGCTGTTTGTCCGTCTCCACACCAAAGGTGGAGATACACAGACTTTTGTAGACGATAGGGCGAGAGAGAAAGCGGTAAGTGTTAATTATTGTTTATTCTTTTTCAAATTTATTCATTATTAGTATATTAGTTAATGAAATGATTTGTTTTTTTCAGGCTCGTTTAAGCGATTCTCGTCGATCGCTACCGAGCTCGACACCCCGCCGACACAGGAGGATATCGAGTCGGCTTTTCTCGAGGCAGCGAGGAGGGAGACGTCCAGGCGATCTGTCCCTGGACTCGGCAACCTCGCCCCTGTCATTTACGCCGATCAACCTCGGTCTTCCCAGGCGCTCGTTCGACCGAGGCCGCCGAGCCGCACGAGCATCACTACTTTGAGGGCGAGGCCCCAGGAGCTTCGAGAGAGCAACGAACGGCGGCCAAGCGAGGTGGCAGGGATTACGGCTCGTCTCGATGAGGCCGAGCGGTCCAGGCAAGAGTCCGAGCGGTCCAGGCAAGAGTTCGAGAGGTCGATGAAGGCAACGATGGACATCTTCATGGCGCAGATGCGCGGCGAGGGTTCTTCAACTTCCGATTTTGGTTTCCCTCCTCCCGATCCTCCATCTGATCCTCGTGTCGATTAGGGATTAGGCTTTAGGAAAAAAACATTATTTTGTATTATTTTGGGATTTTTAATATTATTTATCTAATATTATTTTTTCTTAAATTTACTTTTCATTTCTTTTTTGTAATTAAATTTCATTTTCAAATCACAATAATTTGTAATTAAAACCCTAAACCCTAATTAAATTTTAAAAAAATAAAAATAAAAATAAAATTGATCGACGCATTCCGTCGTTAATAGTCAAAGACACCTGTTGACTATTAATGACGTGTTCTATCGTTCTAGTGAAACATGACTTTGATTAGAGAACCACTAAATGAGTCGTTATAGTGAAACAAGACTTTGACTTAGACAACGACTTATTTTGTCGTTACGGTCAACATTCTAGTCAACGAACCCTAACGACGGAAACCATCGCTCCATTCTAGTCAACGAATCACAACGATGGAATACTTTTGCCTCGTTATGGAACGAGGAAGTTCGTCGTTAGTTTTGTCTAACGATGACAAAAATAACGTCAAGCCATTCCGTCGTTAATTACGTGGTTAATTCCTTGTAACGACGAACTACTGCCTCACTTCGTCGCTAATCGTCCGTCGCTAATACGGATTTTTCTTGTAGTGCAAATACTACACATATGATTAAATCATTTAAAAGTTTTTAGTCAAAATAAAATGTCAATGTAAAACTATATTCTAATAGTAATAATGGTGATTAAAAAAAAATTAGTCAATGTCAACAATTTAAAAGAGATTTTAGAAGAAAGATTTTGAAAGAAAAAAAAAATCGAGGCAGACTAAGAACTTCCATTAATAAAATTTTGAAAGCACAAAGCTAAAAATTTAAGTATGAATATTTGAAAAAAAATAAAATGCCTATCAAACAAAAGAAAATCTATATTCAAATTTTCCGTACTCGTGATGAGACTATTTTATTTAGAGGGCATTTGAAGAATTGATATTTTAAAAGATAGCAAAATTTTCAAAAATGACATTTCTCAAACTAAGATCCACTAATCTCACTCTGAAAAATGTCATTAAATATTTTAAAATATTTACTATTTTTTAAATTATCTATAAAAATAGTGTTATCTTTTATTTATGAAAACGGCTAACAAAATATTTACTATTTTTTAAAGAGCTTATCTCGAATAACATATTTCTGTAAAATAAAAATTGAAAATATCATAATATTTTAAAAATTACGTAAATAGAAATTCAATGGCTGATGAACTATAGTTCAATAATTTATTGAAATATTTTTTTTTTACTTTAAGTGAATTTATTGGTTTTTGGCTTTTCTAATTGGTCTTTAAATTTTTTTTTAATTCAATAATTATTCAACTATTATTTGAGTAGTTTTTAAAATGTTTGGCATTTAAATAATTAATTTGCAGAAATATCCTATTTAAATAATTAATCTTTAATTCTATGGATTAAATTGTAGACTTAAATTTCTAACGTATTCAACTTCGTTATGTGGAAAAGCTCTTTAACGGAACTTTAGCTTTAGCTGGTCATGACCAAGAAACCACCAGTTTTGCTTGGCGGGCCGGGAATGCTTATTCAGTAAACTACCCATGCTTCAAAATTGCCTTGCTAAGCTACATGAAATAGATTTCCGGAAATTCTGTTCAATCAGTTGATTCAAGAAGGAATCCAAGAAGGTCAGCAGGGAAATTTTTGTGTGTGTCAATGTTTTCTATAATTTTATAAATATTTTTTTTATAAAAACTATGTATATCACTGGTTGACTATAATAAATGATTGATTGACTGTTATATACAATAATTATTTCATCCAATAACTATTAATTAACACTGATATATGATAAATCACTAATTTATTAATCGAATAAATATTATAATTTCTTTATATATTTTTTGGAAGATTTGTAATCCCAGAAACTATTAAAAAAGGAGGTAATTGAAGGGAGACCAAAGGAATCCGATCGGCTAAAAAGGAAAGCGACATCTAGATAATTAAAAAGATGATGAAAGAACACAATTAGAAATAAAAGTTGGAACAACTTTTTAAAAGTTATTTACTACTTTTATTTTCAAACAGTTGTTAAGAATAATTAGTTAAGCATAATCATTTCAATAGCTAGATTCTTAATATATTTTGAATCATTATTACACAAGTCTATAATTTTAGGATAAAAATAATAATAAAAGGCCATTTAAAATATATATATTAAAAGAAAGTGTAAAATGAAAATGAAACCCAATGTGGCTTTTTTTAAATGCACGAACACCCATGTGTTTTAAAAATGACAAATCACATTTTTGTGTTCCAAAAATTTTCAATCATACCCATCTCTTTCAATGTGATTAATTTTCTTTCAATCATAACTTGTTCGTTTGAACTCTGATTTGAATGATTCAAGATGTTTTGGAATCCTCATTTCAGTCTCTACGCTATGGTCACTTCAAAACTTTTATATCATAAATAACCAAAGAGTTAATGGTGTCCATCATACCTAGTGTTTTGATGTTAATAAACTCTTTTATTTATTAATCATTTCAAAGTTTCGCAGCAACTATTATATAGTGCCTGAAATGAGGATTACAAAACATCTTGAATCATCCAAATAAGAGTTCAAATCAATAAGTTATGATTAAAAAAAAAATTATTGGCATTGAAAGAGAGTGATCTGATTGAAAAAATTTGAAACCACATAGGTGTGATTTGTCATTTGCAAACTACAGGCGGTGATCATGCATTTAGAAAAAACCACCGGGGTCTCGTTTGCGTTTTACCCTAAAAGAAAACGAGAGAAGATAACTTATAAAAAAAATTTATCTAAAAATTGATTCTACTGGTTTTTTTTTTCTAAAGATTAAAAGCTTCTTTTAAAAACACCATTCAACAAAGCTCGAACTCACCAAAAACAATTTTTTTTTTAAAGAAACTTAAAATGAGAAAAAAATAACCAATTTTTTTTTAATCTAAAAAAATAAGAAAATAAAAAAGGAAAATTGTGGGAGACAAAGAGATATTCAAGAAAACAAAAATAACATGTGGAACTTTTGGTTAGATTCCAAGTAGGTAACAAAGAGCATCGTATATATATTTCTTCTCGTTCACTTTATTTTTATTCTAGTCAATGCTTTTTATTTGGCCGGCTTTGTTACATTGCTTCAATATAGAATTTCTCTTTCACCTTTTCTTTTTTGTAGTTCATTCTTTGCCATATAAAATACCTCATGCAATTATAACCAATTTTGACCATTTTTTCCTTTATTTATTGAAATATCACATTGCATTATGTCGAATAATTATCTAATATTACCATTTTATTCCTTGCCTCCTTTCTTGCAATACTAGTTATATTCTTATGCAACTTTGGTTATAATTTAATTGCATCGTTTAAAATATGGGGGATATTCATTGTTTGGTGCATCCACTTAGATTCTTAAACAACGTCTCCGGACGAAGTAGCTTGGTACCTAGGTGATATTGTATAGGAAAAGGCTCCGTCTTTTCTATAAAATCAATTAGGGAGCGTTTGTATTACTGGATTGTCTGGTGAGTTTCTACAATATTTAAGTCAGGTACAGATCTACAGTAGGACGGGGGGCATGTGCCCCCCTCAATTTGTAGATAAATTAATATATATATATATATATATATATATATAAAAATTTAAATTACAAAAAATTGTGGCTTAGATTTATAATCAAATAGCATAACAAGTTATTAGTTTGCTAAAGTGCATGCGTTGGTTCATTGGCTGGAGCTAGACTTTTCAATGTGTAAAGTTTTTTTTTTAATATTTAAATGTTTAACGTTATGCCGATCTTTATCTATTTATTATATATATATATTTTTTTTTTCTCTTCAAAATAATGTATCTTTCATGTTTTAATTTCATATAAATAAAATAGTTCAATATATTTATTAAATCTATTTTCAAAATATAAAGTATATTTAAATTTATTTTTAATTTTAATATATTATAATTCCAATAAAAATTTCACTTTTTATCCATCTATCTTTTCTATATATAAATATTAATATGAAGTGATTTTTTAACATAAAAAACTAAATATTTTAAAATTTACTTGACTTAATTTTCACCAAATTAAATATCAATCGTGAATATATAGATTTTATTTTGTAGTTATTAATATTATATATTTCCATGTATTTTGTGTTAGTGGGTGTTTTAAATTCAGTTTACAACTAGTTTTAAAAAAAATCGATATTGAACCCGATTAAAAAGAAAAAAAATTGCAAATAGAAAATGAGCCGCCAATGTGTTGAATCAGTTTTGAACATATAGGCGGTTTAAGGTATTGATTTATATAAGTTTTAATCGGTTTCAATTCAGTTTCTACCGATTTGACGATTTTTATAAGTTGTAGTTGTGTGCCCCCCTCTGAATTTAAATCATGGATCCGTCACTGATTTGAGTTGTACTACAAACACATTAGTTTAGTTTTCAAACATATGGGTTTGTTACATTGCAATAATTTTAACATTATCAAGAATAAGTTTGGATTTGTTGAGATATATATGATTAAATTTGCCTTTACCCATTGTCTTAAGCTTTTGGGTATAGTAGGTGATTTAACATATCTAATATGGTATCAGAGCAGGGAGATCCCAAGTTCGAATCTCTGTTGTGTCATTTACTCTTATTTCCTCCCCATTTAAATTCCACGTGATTTAACATATCTAATAGGGTTCATTTTATGGAACTCTTACCTTGTCTGAAAGAAGAAAATTGTCTTCCTCTCTAGTTACGAATCAACGATAAACCTGACAAGGTGTTAAAGATCGTTTTCAACAAGGTAATTGTTGGGTTTCATAAGTACGGACTAACCTCTTGTAGACACGCAGCGGAAAACTCGAGAAACCCGAATATATAAAGTATCGATCGTTGAAAGTCGATCACCGACAGACGGACTTTACTGTGTTCACAGCCTAGATCCTTTCGTTAATTTAGATGAATAGATGATTGAGAGAGAGTGCAGATGTTTCTTTTTTAGAGAGAGTTCCTCTTTGTTAACTTTCTTCTATGTACTTTTCTTTTTATCCAGAAACATACGTTCACATTCTTAAATTTTTTTTCTACAAAAGAAAATCTATTAATATATAGGAAGGAACTGCCTTGGCAGTTCCAATAACTGATATCAAGCAGTTGCCTTTGGCAACTGCTTTCATCTCCCACTCGCACATAATGGGTTACCCATCATGGGCGTACCTTTTACATTGTTCCCTTTTGAACGATGAATTCTCTCACTTATCAATCATGGAGAAACATATTCTCTTTCATCAGTATCTAATTCATACAAGAAAATAGGCCTTGTGACCATCATACTTTCAATTCAAGAGCTTGTTACTTTACAACGGTTAAGTATGTAAGGTAACTCAATTGTGTGTTTATGTAGAGTGTATGATGTAGTTCCCTGGATCATTTAGTCATATTTGTAATTCCAAATCTCTTTTAAAATATTACGTTTGTATTCACAATTATATTACAAAAATACAATTGGTCGACCAGTGAATACAATGCAATGTGACACTTAAAATAATCTTGTCTTTTTCTCAAAAAATTTCCATCCCAAAACGAATGGTCTCTAGATAAGTCCCATTAGATCAAATCTATCATGACCATTGGTAACTTTCCAAGATAGCTAAATCGCAGTGAAACTTCAAGATTTTAGTCAAAGATCTTAAGGGTACTTGAAGACATCTTAGTCTCATGGGTCTCACATTATTAAGAAGTAGAGATATAACTTCTGTTACCCATTTAGGTTGATTTCAGCACATGTGGTATGAAACACATGTTACAGTATTATTCTCCATATTTATTGGAGTGTATGTCTCAATTTATACTGTACAGATGATAGTTCAGATATACACAATATCTAACTTGAGTCAACAACTCTACTTTATCAACTTATGACTGGAGGACTTCCATCTGGCTTATAGACAGTTAGGTGAAAAAAAGTGGGATCTATTCACCTTCGATTATAAATATAATCTCATCTTGATTGTTAATCAAGGCGATATTTAGATTAAGCATATGCTCTCATAGTGTTGTTATCAATTAAGAACAATATTGCTTAAAATATCTCATTTCTATTCGACACTAAGTCATAGAAGTGATTTCCTATGTGAGAAGGCCAATCTACTGTCTAACATACTTTTAATTTAATGTACTAAACATTATTGTGTGTATGCAATTTAAAAGTACAAAAACTTTATTTCATAACAAAAATAGAAATACAATTTTCATTTAATGTGAAATCGAAATCTACGTAGGCCTAGAGATTTAATATAGCTATTAAAAAATATCTCTACGGTATGGATTTTATAAAAAAAAATACAACCATATCCCACGTAGATATATATTGCACATTCACTTCTTTATGTGCAACCATGTTTATCACAAAATTGTATTTAGTATCAATGTGCTTTGTCTTAGAGTGATATTTGGAATCATTTTGTAAATGTAATAACAACATGACTATCACAGTTTACTAACACAAAGTTAGACTTATTTTCATTGAATCCCAAGTGTTTTAAGAACCTCTTAAGCCACACTGATTGAGATAGATTATCTTTAATCATTCTCTCTTGGAGGGCAAAATGAATAATCCATGGTTTCCACAAGGTACCTGGATATTTCTTTTACAACATTCCAATGGGCTTGTTCAGGGTTTGACTATTATTTACTTACCATATTCACAATAAAATATATGTCTGGTTTTGTACACATCATGACATACACGAGGCTACTAATAGCACTCGAGTAAGGAACTTTTCTCATTTGCTATATTTTCATGAAGTCTTTGGACACAATCTTTGACTTAAGCATTCGCCTTTTGCGACGGGAGTATTAATTGGTTTGCAGTCTTGCATTTTAAATCTATCAAGGATTTTCTTGATGTAATGCCTTGTGACAAGGCTAACATCCTTTTGGAGTGATCTCTTTCAATCTTAACTGCAAATATATAAGCTGCTTCACTCATATCTTTCATTTGAAATTTAAATGTTAACCATTCCTTAATGGCTAATGTATATACTCCTTGTCTTTTCAAGCCAACAATATGTCATCCACATATAATGAAAGTATCACAAACTTATATTTATATGATTTGACATACACACAATAGTCTTTGTCAAGCATATGAAAATCATATGAACCGATAACTTGATGAGAACTGATATACCACTGTAAAGAAGAATGTTTGAAGCCATAAATTAACCTCATTAATCTACACACTTTATAATCTAGCCCTTTGGTAACAAAATCAATGAGCTGTTGCATGTATATTTCTTCTTCCAATGCACCGTTTAGAAATATCGTTTTAACATCCATTTGATGTAATTTTAAATCTAAACAAACAATTATTGTTAGGATGAGACATGAAAGGTAAACCTTACAACAGGTGATAACAACTCTTCATAGTCATTTCCTTCCTGTTGTGAAACCTTTTGCTACAAGTTTGGTCTTAAATATTTCGATAGAGCCATTAGCTTTACGTTTGATTTAAAAATAAACTTTTTACCAATCGTTTTGCGTTCTTTGGGAAGATCAACTAGTTAACAAACACTATTTGACTTCATTGACTCTATTTCTTCTTCCATTACATTTATCCATTTATCTTTATTAGAACTTTGAAGAGATTCTTGAACATTATTCGACTCTTCATTGTCTAGAGGCGTAATCATGAATATTTCATCATTGTAATGATGTCTTGTAATTCAACCACGATTACTACGCCTTATTTGTGGTTATAACAATTCTTGTCTATGTGTCAATAGTTGTATTGAATCACAAGTTATTTGTGGTTCTTCTTAATCACACAGAGTGTTCAAATTTCTTCCACTTGGATGAGATACTGTTGATAACTGATTAGGAGTATCGCTCAATTCGTTTGATTGAATCAAACTATTTAGAATATTTAATTCATAAAGAGATGTCTCCTGATTAATCTCACCTCTTGATGGAAAATTATTTTCCAAGAATGTAACATTAATTCGAATTTTGTTAGGCTCCCATTTCCTTGCTCTCAGATGAAAACATACCCTTTTGAGGTTTCAGAGTATCGTATGAAAATACTCTTTTTACCCCTTAGACCTAGTTTTCTATGTTGATGTGATGACTCATGAATGTAAGCTGCAACAGATTTTGAAGGTACACGATTAAGAATATAAGTAGCAGTCAATAAGGCATCACCCCAAAAAGTGATTGGCAATTTTGCTTGCGCCATCATTGACCTAACCATTTCTAAAAGAGTTCTATTTCTCTTTTCAGCAACCCCATTCTGTTGTGGGGTTCGGGGAATGGTTAGTTGCCTATGTATTCCTTTTTCTTCACATATTTGTTTAAACTCATTAGACAAAAATTCACGTCCACGGTCTGTCCTTAAAAACTTAACCTTTAGATCCAATTGATTTTCCACTAATGTAACAAATTTTCTAAAACACTCTAATGCTTCAGATTTGTGGGAAATCAAATAGACGTGACCAAAACGTGTGAAATCATCTATAAAAGTGATAAAATATTCACCCCCATGTCGTGCCTTCATATTCATAGGCCCAAAAATATCAGAATGAATTAATTGTAATGGAATTTCAGCTCTAGTTCTTTTACCAAATGGTTTTCTTGCCATTTTTCCTGCTAGACAACTCTCACATGTTGGTAGTTCAACCCTATCAATTTGGCCTAACAAACCCTCTTTAGTTAGTCTAGCTATCCTATGTTGACCTATATGACCTAATCTAGCATGCCACATAATAATGTCAACATTCGCATCAACATATGATGTAATAAGGGAAAAACTAGCTAAATTATCAGATATCATATCAACAACATCTAACATAATAAAACCATTCATTAAATAACCACAGCCATGGTGTACATTGTTCACACTTAAAAGTAGTTTAGTACCAAACATAACGAAAGTAAAACCAAGTCTTAGAAGAACAGATATAGAAACTAAATTTTGTCGTATGTCAGGTGCATATAAAACGTCATGCAGAAACAGTGTACGTCCATTCCGCATATTCAATTTGCAGGAACCAATCCCTTTCACAGGTACTCTTGCATTGTTCCAACATATAACCATTTTGCACCTTGTGGAATCTGACAAAATTCCAAGTAGAGCCCACGCTCTTTGGCTACATGGTCCGTGGCTCCTGAGTCTACAGTCCACGAAGGATGAGAATCAATTAAAAAAATAGAGCTGGAAACATATGATCTACTTTCATAAAAAGAACGAATCTTAAATGAATTGAAAGTTGATACCTTCTTGGGTTCAGTACACTCGCGAGCATAATGACCCTTTTCCTGACAGTTATAGCACTTCATCTTAGCCTTGTTCTTCTTTGGGCGAACCATGAGACCTTTTCCTTTGTTATTTGGACCTTGATTATATTTCTTATTCTTATTGCCACCTTTACCCTTATTTCCCCATTGATGCTTACGCTTGTTCCCTTTACCCTCATGAGAGCTTGGGCCAGCCATATACACATCAGTATTTTTAGGCCTTGTTGCCTCAATGTGATCTTCTTCAAGTTCCAAGTGACATGTAACATCAACGAGGGTTTTAATACCCTCATTATGAGATAGGTGCACCTTCATGTGCTCCTAGCTATGGGGAAGTGATCGGATGGCAGCTTGAACTCATTGCTCATCAGTCAGAACGTGGCCAACTTCTTTTTGCTCACTAATCATATTAGATATTTCCCTCATATGTTGTCTTATATTATGATTAGGACACTTTTTATAAGTGTCTAACTTAATAGTAAGTTGTCTCAGTTTGGTGACATAAGTTCCACCAAACTTTGACTTCAGAGTTGCCCACATCTCCATGACAAGGTCATAGTTTTTAAACTCACGCATGATATCATTTTCCATGCTATTCAGCAATGTAATGCGAGTAAGTGAGTTCTTTCTTTTCCAGGTCTCATAAGCCTTACGGTCCCTTTTGTGTTGAGCAATATTGCCTTCCTCAGGCTCAGCCAACACGAGATTCAATACTTCTAGAGCCTCTTTCTCTTCCAAGACATATTAAATTTTCATCGCCCAAATTTCATAATTTTCCCATTTAAGCTTTTCACCCTTATTCAAATCAGCTACTATGTTCTTAGAAATAGAAGTCATTTTACTCACAAAATTCTACAAAACATATATTTGCACATGATTAACTGTTTGCATCACACACTATTTTGTTGCAATTACAAACAATAAATTATTAATAACCATTCATATGGCATAGAATCGAAATATCACTAAGTTTCAAAATCATCATCTATGTATATATGAATTAATTATTATTAATTCATCACATTGCACATAAATAATAATGAAACATATTCATTATTAAAACAAATAATAATAATGAAACACATTCATTAATATTAATAAGAAAATAATGAAACATATTCATTATTTAAATTCCCACATAAAAACAAAACAATTCTATTCACATATATATAAATAATAGAAAAATGCAATTAATCTAATTTTCTCTTAATTATTTTATTGAGTCTCCATCCTCGAGACTATCCTAATTCTTATCCTTTTCGATATATTTTCTGTAACAAATACAGAAAAATTAACCAACAAATGATTATGTAACATATATGAATAAAACAAATTTAGTCATATTGATATAAATATCGAGAATTAATTAGGAATTTAAAATTTTAGTTTAGAAAATTCGGAGAGTTAAAATTCCCGAATTTAATCTAAAATTAAACTAAAATCCATTTGATTTTACTGTTTTTTTTTCGTTTTAATACATATATTATACAAAACCACATTATTTCGAAAATGGCCTCATGGTTCAGTGGGCGTAATGATCATGAATCCTTATTACGGATCCCTGGTTCGATTCTAGTAGAGAGCATATATATATATATATATATATATATATATTTTATATTTTTTAAGAACTTTGAATCGACGTAACTTTCTCATTTTTCAACAAAATTGATCATGTAATATATCATTGGAAAGCTCTTCAAATGTACTTTCTATATATACAATAATCATAAACAATGAATAATTGTGTAAAACGATATTAAGAGTTAAAGATTCTGTTTTTAAGCTTTGAAAAAATAGTGACTTTTAAATCTAATATCTCATGATTTATCCATCCAATTGTAATGAAACTTTGCAGATCCGTTCAAAATATTATGCATAATATATTTGTAAAAATTCATAAGGAATGATAGACTATGCACAAAGTTACCATTAAAGGATCAAAGCTTTTTCTCATTCTTTAACACGTTAAAGAAACAAATTTTGATACTTTTAAACCTATGCTCTGATACCAATGTTGGGTTTCATAAATACGGACTAACCTCTTGTAGACACGCAGCGGAAAACTCGAGAAACCCGAATATATAAAGTATCGATCGTTGAAAATCGATCACCGACGGATGGACTTTACTGTGTTCACAGCCTAGATCCTTTCGTTAATTTAGATGAACAAATGATTGAGAGAGAATACGAATGTTTCTTTTTTAGAGAGAGTTCCTCTCTGTTAACTTTCTTCTTTGCCCTTTTCTTTTTCTCCAGAAACATACATTCACATTCTTAAAAAAAAAAAATTCTACAAAAGAAAATCTATTAAGATATAGGAAGGAACTGGGCAGTTCCAATAACTGATGGCAACTGCTTTCATTAATGCATCACAAATTTTTCAATTACGTAAAGAAGTTCTGAATATTTCTCAAGGTGATCTTTCTGTGAGTTGTTATTTTACAAAAGTGAAGACTATATTGACCTTCAAAATATTCAGTTAAGTGTTATTGACTTTCATTCTCATTTTAACCCTTTTTGAACTTTTGAAGATTATTTGACTATGTGGAGAGTGTGAGGTAGAGAGTGGAGAGGGTTTTGAGGTTTTAGGAGAGATAAAAAAAACAAATGAAAAATCTGTGACAACCCGACATATTTAAAAAAAGCCGGTCGTGGTTACGCAAGCGGAAGCAAGGAATTTTGAACTCAAAACAATTACTTTCATTAAAAACAAACGGAAATTTCGGCATGTAGTATTCGTAAAGTCCATGCCTCACATACAAAATAAAGTAAACCTGTTTTATTTCCAGAATCATCGACACGTCTGCCGGTTCAGAGTTTCATAAAAACCATAATCAAAATAAAGTTCGGTGCACCGGTTTAAAAGTCTTATACAAACATAATATACATAGATGATTGACTCAAAATCAAAAGAAAACATAAGTCAAAACAAGACTCCTATACTCCCAAAATATACGGCTCGCGTGACCGAAGACCAATCCAAAAGCTCCATCTCGGCATGATCAACAAGCACCAATTGCCGCTCCACGCCCTCGTCCCCGAGCGTTACCTGAAAGGTGATGTAGAGTACCTTTGAGCATGACACTCAGTGAAAACAAAAGAATATGAACAGTGATGCGGAATGACCGTGACATAATGCGAAAGTACATAGCAACATGCTAAAAATACGAATGAAGTACAAATGCTTTGTGTTTGGATGATGGCAACTAGTCATAAATAACTCTTTGATACTACAAACATTACCAATACAAACCCGGTGTCTCACTACGCCCATATTACAAAACCAATCAACCTTCGAGCCGTAGCTCATCTCAGTTTCAAACTATTTCAATTCACTAGCACCCGGATCATTCTAACATAGTACATCGGGGCTCCATCACCTCTCTGCCACGGTAACCACGTGTAACGTCCAACACTCATACACTGTTACACGGGTTACAACCCCATGGCCACATAACGATCACATGATATGCATGAGTGGAATGTATGACATGAAATGGATTAACATACATTTTCATAACATGATTATATAACGAGATATCGAATAAAAAAATATAATTAGATAAACTTTTCAAAAATAGGCATATGACTCAATCTTTACTCATAAAGTGTTCATATTTCACATATTCACATGGTTCTTGACCACAACTAGTTTTTCGAGCATAATCAAAAAAAAAAATATCAAGTATGCATAATCATAGCCCCAAATCTAGTATATGAGTCGTTCATGGACTATGAACATAAGAATAAAGCAAAAGCAATAGGCATGCTTATATAATCAACTAGCCAAAACAATAACGCTATTTTAGGCTATTTAGCATTTCGGCTCTTTAACCCAATGCCGGAATCAATATCTCTTCTTGTTACTTCACTTTATTTCCATCTTTACCACCCATACCACAATTCATTATTATTCACAGCCACAAACTCTGTTCCCGACATAGTTCGAAGAGAAACGGGAATGCCACACCAATCACCCTTCCGATTCTTTTTGTTCTCACCTTCAATGTTAGCTCCGTTTGTAATCGCTCGCCTTTAGCCTACAAAAAGTTTATCCATATATGTTTAGGATAATATAAACATTACAAATCAGCCATAACAACCACAAATAACCTCGAAACCGGTTAGTGACACAAGTGCCAAAACTAGTTGATTCGGGATGCAATTTTCGGTCAAACAATGAGTACTTATGAAATTTTCATTGGATTGATGCTCTAAGGTGGTTTCCTTGTTTAAATATATCCATTTAAACACCAAATGCTCCAGAATTGATAATCTTTCACTAAAAGTCAAGGAATACTCAAAAACAAGAAAACTAGTCCAACTAAAGTGCAATTTTTGATCAAAAATAGAAATTTACTAAAAATCCAATTGATCTTCCAAAGTGTTTCCCATGTATAAAATATACATACAAACATCCAAACTTTCTAGAATTGAAAACCTTTAAGATTAAACAAAGAAACATCCAAAACTAGCTAAGTTTAAAACTAGCATTTTGGCCAATTTTGAGATTCTATCAAAATTCATTTCCCTTCCTTTCCAAGTTGTTTTTCATACATCTTATAATCATATGAACACTCTTAAAAACCAGAATTGAGAAACTTAAAAAGATGGTCAAGAAATCCTAAAATCAAAGAACACCAAAAGCTTAAAAAAACCTCCATTAATATAGTTTTGTAAAAGCTTGAAGCCACTCATGTCTTTTACCTTTTAAAGAAGCTTAAGAGGTGAAACTTAAAGTTCATATACATCAATTACACCACCATTTCCAGAATTTAAAGATAAAAAAGAACATTCATATAAACATCCTTGAAGAAACCCCAATCAAAACCAAAGAAAACTAGCCAAAAAATGAAAATCTAGGTTAGTCAATACCTTGAGTTTTGATCAAATCTTCTTCCAAGACTTGTTTGGATCCTCCTAAGATGATGATTTTGACATGAATCACACAAAAACCCTTCAAATTGATCCAAGATCCAAGAACAAAGTGAGTGAAATTGGTTGAAGATAAATTGTGAGAGAGGGGGGGTAGAAGAAAAGGATGGAATTTTTTGTCTTTTCTTTTCTTGTTTTCCTTTTTATACTTTTGTTTTTCTTATTTAAAAAATGACAACTAAAATCAATTTACTTCCAAGTCCCTCCACCTCTTCCATTTAGCACCAAGCCATTCCACCTCCTAAATTTATTTCATACCCCCCTCCTCTTCTTTCTTTTGCTAACTAGCCCTCACTCAAAGAAATTAACTATGGTTAACTTTGCCCTTCAAATAAACTCCCACCCATAGTTAAATTAACCATGGTTAAATACTAATTAACCAAAATACTTATAATAATCAAATAAAACAAGTCAAAATAAGGAAAATTCTCAATTATCCTACAAAAGTTCTCGGGTCCTTACAAAATCCTAAAAACCCAAAATCATACATTGCTCAAATCGAGAGAATAAATGTTTTGCAAACGTTTTCCACCACCAACTTCCGCTCTCCACCGTCGACGCCGCCATCGTGAGTGAGGAAGATAAAAGAGATAGTATTGAGAAGATAGGAAAATGTTTCATGGAAATAGATAAGAAAATGGTTTTTTTGGACATTTCACAGCAAAAGGACATCTTAAGAAGGTCAAAAAGGGTTAAAATGAGAATGGAGGTCAATAACCCTTAAGTACGTATTTTGAAGGACAAAAATCTCAAACCCAACAAAAATCCTCTAAATTCGTTTGAAGTTCAATACAAGAAATTAAAGCTTTAGGACTCAAATGAAAAAACCCCATTTTTCTGTCTTCTTTTGCTACTTGCAAATGATGCATGCCTTCTTCAGTAGATTGGATTACAAGCTCCCCCTTTGACAATTTGAATCAAGGACCTCCCGTTCTTTTTACATACCACAAGCTCCCCTTGTAGATTTAGATCAAGGAAATCTGTCCCTTGATGTATGAGAAAGATGACTTATTCCTCCTGAAAAAACAACCTGACTCTCCTAGTAATAGTATAAAGTGTATTCAAATAATAATTCTCACGAAAATAAACTCTCTCATTAATATTACAATAAGCTCACTTGGATGAATGAAAAGTGAGAGATAATATCAAAAACTTCGTTGTTCATCCTAATAGAAAAAGCTTCATCTTATAGGGTAAAAAACTTGAAGCTTCAAATAAGGAAAATCTGTCAATTGAATAATCTGCCATAAATGTTATAACTTTGACAGTAGGATGTAAATATAATTTCCTTATATAAATCATCAATTTAAAATTTGAATTATTTTTTCCTTACACAAAACTTAAAATCCTAATTTTAGAGATTCTGAATTGTATTGGCTACTATTAAATAATAGGGTAAAATAAAAAATATACTCTTACACTTTTAACTTATTGCAAAACATACCCCTACACTAAATTATAAGCAAGACATACCTCTGCACTTTTCAATTTCAAATATTATATGCCCGTCTTTTAAGTGGAGGTTAAACTTAACGTTTGGTTAAACTAAAAAAATAGATAAAATATAGAAAGGCACATGTGTGTGAGGAATCCCATTAAGATTAAACTCTTACTCTCCTTGCTTCTAAAATAGGTTCAACGATTATACCGAATTGTTTATCTTTACAAAATTGTATTCGTTCGTGCAACTCTAAACTTAATGAAAAATTGTATCAATGAAGTCAAGGTATTGTTTATGGAGAAATAAATTTATTTTTCCCTCTTTCTTGTTTATGAACAACAACAAAAACTTCAAAATGTTTCTAGATAACTCTATTTTATATGTTTTTTTTTTTTTTTTTTCAGGTTGTGCATACTTATTGAATTTTTAGTATTGCTCAAGCAGATGAAAATTTACAAGATGATGAACTAAGGGTTCATATACGACTTAAAACTTTCGAGATGATGAACGAATGTGTATGAATACAAAAAGTCCCAAAATGCCACATAAATCTGATGAATATTTTGAATCGGTGAATGAAACCTTATGAGAAGCCCTCATATTAGATGAATGGTTAAAAACTTGTTAAGTTGAACTCTGAGCATGAATGAGAATGTCTTTGACATGTGTTTTTCTTTTGGAGAAAAAAACATACAAATGTTAAGTTTAACCCTCACTTAACAAAGGGGTATATTATTTGAAACTGTAAAATAGTATGTTTTGCAACACGTTGAAACTATAAGGGTATATTTTATATTTTACCCTAAATAATAGTAGAGTGATGGAAAAAAGTTGTCAAAATGTCCATTTAAAAATCTTCCATATACTGTATGGAATTATACAATTAAGATCCACAATTTGCTTAATCTTCCCATAATCAAAATAAATTGAATGTGAATTAATATACAAAAAGGATTAGTTAATGTCAACTAATCAAGGATGAAGCAAAAATAAATATTGCTTTAATGAAAATATGGATGCACAAACTAAGAAATTATTAATAAATTTTTTGTCAAAATAAAATGTCAAAATAAATATTAGTTAACAAAATATTTGTCATAAAAGAAGGTTCATAAAATTTTATTATAATCAAACCATAATTTATATTAACTTAATCACAATAGTCTGTAAAAAGCTAATGTATTTATTTTATAAAGATATTTACTTAAACGTGAAGTTTTGAGAAAAATAAAATAAAAATTATACCTAAAGTCTAATATATGAAATTAAAATTCAAAGAATTGAAATATACAATTCCATTAAAACATTTTAATTATGACAATGAATAGATGTAGCTGAAATTAAAATCATAATACTCAAATTGCCCTGACTAATCTCCAGATAGTCGCCCTGAATTTTTTGCCCATAATATAGGAGATTATTTGATAATTGATTTTGATATTTTTTAAAATCAATTATCAAATAATTGATATATATATATATATATATATATATTTTACCAAATAATTATAGATAAAATTTTGAAAAAACCACATCAACCTCAATGCCAAACGGAGTTTCTTTGGTTGTTTCCATGAAAATTCTCAAAAGAAATGAAGGAAACTTAGCATTAAATTAAACGTGAAATTTTTGGTGAGCAATGCTTGTTGTATCTACTTTGTCATTTGCTCGTCACTTTCCTATTTTTGTCCATTGTAGATCGAAAGGAAAGTGATAAAAAAGGGAAAAATAAATAAATAAATAAAAAAGCATATAATTGAATATCCAAAGCAATGGACCACTCACATTTCTTATTACTTTACTTCTTAAAATCACATTATCACATTAATTAATATAATTCCACTAGTCCAAATTTGCATTAATTTAAGTATTAATATGGACCCATTCATTTAATTTATCACAATTAATTTAAAATAGTTGTGTTGTTCAACTTTTAAACTTTATTCATTACAATCACGTTTGTTTCATGGTTAATATATATAGAAAACTGCATTGTATGGTTAAAAGAAACATCACTTTGGGGCGTTTGGATTGCGGGAATTGGCCATGGGAATGAGTTTTTAATACTCATTCCATTGTTTGGTTCAACCTCAATTATCATTGGCATTGACATTCAATTCTCATCCAAATCCCTTCTATATTTAGTTTTGGCATTGGCATTGGCATTGACATTTAATTAAATTCTCTCCAATTTTGTGCTCTTTGTTATTTCTAATAGAGTAAAATAAATATTTGGAACATTTTAGTAGGTTACATGAACAAGATAAAAAAAAAAATTAAAAAAATATACATTTTTTTAAAATTATTTTTTTAAGAAACTCAATATATTATACATAATTAAATTAAAAATATGTTAAAAATAATACACTCAATAATTTAGATAAATTTTACTCTATAGTACTTTTTCAAGCTTAATTTCAAATACAACAATATTTTTTTAAATAACAATTTTTCATTTTTTTTAAATTAATAAGTTTGTTTTATTTCATTTAATGAAATATTATTTAAAAGGAAATTAAAAAATCCAAACTTATAAATAGAATATAGTTGATAATTTTAATTTAATTTATTAATTTTTTCAAAATTTTAATTAAATTTTAGATAATAATTAAATTAAAAAAATTAAATCATATTCCTTATTACAAAACAATAATCATATTCCCACAAATCCAATTCCAGCACACTCCAAACACAGGCATCATAATCCCAGGCATTTAAATCCTATTCCAGCACACTCCAAACACAAGCATGAAATTCCCATCCATTTTATTTCATACCACTTATTCCCAGACATCAAATTCTGAGGCATTCAATTCTGATTCCTTCATTCCAAACGCCCATAAAGAATGGCAGAGAGAAAAAGGAGACAAGACAAAAGTTGCTACAGTATTGTCATTAAGGAAAGGAAGAAAAAAATGAAATAAATAGCCAAAAGGCTTACACGTGGAGCTCAATAATAGGAGACCAAAAAGAAGAGAGGCAATGGAAAAATATTATAATACATCATATTTTTGTTCTAACATTCCCCCGCAAGTTAACGGGCATAGGAACAACCGTTAACTTGATACGAAGATTAGCAAACCAAGAAGAAGCTAGAGGCTTGGTAAAAATGTCAGCAAGTTGATCTTCAGAAGACACAAATATATTCAGATTCGACACTTGAGCGTGAGACAACTTTCTGCTTAGAGGAAGACCAATGATACAATATTTGAACCAACAAATGTACATGAACCACTTGTACTACGACGATCATCCGGACAACTCGCCCAATCCACATCCGTGTAAGAAGTAATGGACTGGTGCGAAGAGGCAGAGAAAGAGATGCCAAGATATTTTGTGTTGTTCAAATATCGAATAATTCGCTTGACGACCTGCCAATGAAGTGTAGTTGGAGAGTGGAAGAAATCGGCTTACCTTGTTGACTGCAAATGTAACGTCCCGTTATTTTGAAGTGAAATTTTTTTTAATTATTTTATTTTATTTTATTTATTTATTTTATTTTATTAAATTTTATTTAATGTTATTTATTTATTTATTTATTTATTTATTTCAATTTAAGTATTAAGTTTAATTCTTATTTTGTAATTTCGATTTTAGTAGTTAATTTCGCCCGAAATCCTTTTTAATCGTTTTAATACTTTAAATTCGTTTCGGTGACATTAATAATTACTGTAACGTCCCGTTATTTTGAAGTGAATTTTTTTTAATTATTTTATTTTATTTTATTATGTTATATTTAATGTTATTTATTTATTTATTTATTTCAATTTAAGTATTAAGTTTAATTATTATTTTGTAATTTCGATTTTAGTAGTTAATTTCGCCCGAAATCCTTTTTAATCGTTTTAATACTTTAAATTCGTTTCGGTGACATTATTATTTTGTAATTTCGATTTTAGTAGTTAATTTCGCCCGAAATCCTTTTTAATCGTTTTAATACTTTAAATTCGTTTCGGTGACATGTCACCGAAACGAATTTAAAGTATTAAAAAGGATTTCGGGCGAAATTAACTACTAAAATCGAAATTACAAAATAATAATTAAACTTAATACTTAAATTGAAATAAATAAATAAATAAATAACATTAAATAAAATATAATATAATAAAATAAATAAATAAAATAAAATAAAATAATTAAAAAAAATTTCACTTCAAAATAACGGGACGTTACAGCAAAGGATAAATCCGGACGAGTTAACGTGCAATATTGAAGAGCCCTAATGATGCTCCGATATTGAGTAATATCCGAAAGCTTGTCACCAACATGAAGGGAGAGAGACTGCCCAGTAGCCATAGGTGTACTACTATGTTTACAATCAAGCATGTCTAACTTTAGCCAATAGGTCAGAAATATACTTGGATTGATTCATGTGAAGAATACCATGAGCTTGTTGAACTTGAATGCCAAGAAAGTAGGACAAATCTCCAAGATCCTTGAGAGCAAATAAATTATTAAGAGATGCAGTGAATTGTTGAAGTAAAGATAGATTGTTGCCCGTAGCCAAGATATCATCCACATAAACAAGGAAAATGACAATGTCAGAACCATTCAGGAATATGAACATAGACGTATCAGCTTTGGAGCCATGAAAACCCCATTGAAGAAGAAAGGCACTTAGTTTCAAGAACCAGGCTCGAGGACTTTGTTTCAGGTCATAAATGGCTTTATGTAGTTTGCAGACAAATGAAGGATGAGAGGAATCAATGAACCCTTTAGGTTGCTTCATGTATACAGCCTCTTGAAGCTCACCACTGAGAAAAGCGTTATGTACATCTAGCTGTTCGATAGGCCAATTAAATAAGACAGCAAGTGCAATGACAATCCGGATAGTGGCAGGTTTGATGACTGGACTAAATGTCTCAAAATAATCGATGCCAAAGGCTTGATCAAATCCACGAGCTACTAACCGAGCTTTATAGCATTCAATATCACCATTAGGTTGGCGTTCAACTTGTACACCCATTTGCAACTAATTATTTTGCAATTTTCTGGTGGAGAAACAAGAGACCATGTCCCATTTCGCATTAGTGCCTGATATTCAGAGGTCATCGCAAAAACCCTATTCGAATCCGAAATGGCAGCGTTGAAACTAGATGGTTCAGAGGGTGCAGAAGCAGCGAAAAGGAGAACTTTTTGTTTAAAAATACCAGCTTTTGACCGAGTAGTCATGGGATGGAGATTGCTTGTGACCGGATGAGGAATGAGAGGAGGATCAGAAAAAGAAATAGATGAAGGAGAAGCCACTGTGGGGATAACTTCAAGGCATGAAGCCGAGGGATGGGACGCAGCTGGAGAGGAAGAACTAGCTGAAGATATGGGAGGTAGAGATGGAGAAGCGTTAGGTAATGAGGGAGGTAAGATAGGGGATAAAATTGATGACACGGGTGGTGATGGAAGGGGGGTGGGTATAATGGTCTATGGTAAAATAGAAATAGGCAGTGGAGAATGGGAAATAGGATAATGGGCAACATTTATTGTGGAGAAGGATTGATGATCAGGATGGTGTTGCAGGATTTTTTGTGGAGGTGAAAAAGCAGATTTGGAGAAGGGAAAATTGGTTTCATCAAATTTTACATGACAAGAGATAAATAAGTGCCCAGAGAGGGGTTCAAGACAAACATAACCTTTGTGATTCGAAGTATAGCCCAAGAACACACATTCTTTTGAACGAAATTGAAGTTTATGTTTATTATAAGGGCGTAAAAGTGGAAAACACGAGCAACCAAAAGATCGAAGTAGTAAATAATCAGGTGACTTATTATATAAAAGAGTATAAGGGGATTTAGATTGAAGGACAAGAGTGGGGAGTTGGTTGATTAGATGTGTTGTTGTTTGAAAGGCAAAAGTCCAAAAATGTAAAGGAACAGAAGAATGAGCCTAGAGCAAAAGACCCATCTCAACAACATGTCTGTTTTTGCGTTCAACGGTGTCATTTTGTTTAGGTGTGTATGGACAAGAAACACGATGGTGAATGCCATTGTCAGCAAGAAACTTGGACAAGAAGCGATACTCCCCTCCCCAATCAGTTTGCAAGGCTTTAATAGAAGTGTTAAATTGATTTTTAACAAGTTGTTGAAAATGGAGGAAGAATTGATATGTTTGATCTTTACTTTCCAACAAATAGATCCAAGTAAAATGACTAAAATCATCTATGAACAAAAGAAAACAGCATGCATCAACGACAGATAATTGAGGAGAAGGACCCTATAAATCTGAATGTACTAATTGAAAGGGAGCAGAACTCCTATTGTTTGACAAAGAAAACAGTAATTGATGGCTCTTGGCCATTTGACATGAAGAACAAACATGAGTAAATGACTTGAATGAAGAAGACAAATTACAAAGACTCAAAACTTGCTTAAGAACTTCTTGAGCTGGGTGTCCTAAGCGATGATGCCAGAGAGTTAAATCTGAAACTTTGGAAAGAAAGATAGCAGGCGGAGATGGATTAGAAGATGGTGACAATGGTGGATGAAGTTTGTATAATCCTTCGTCAAGTGTGCCCCGAAGAAGAACGTTCCTGGTGTGGATATCCTTAACAAAAAAATAAGTAGAATATAATTCAACAAAAGCAGAATTATCATGACAAAGTTTGGAGATACTGATAAGTTTCTTAGAAATAGAAAGAGAATACAACACATGGTGAAGTTGAATAGAAGAAGGAAGAATGGAATGACCGATATGGGAAATAGGTATAAACTTACCATTACCAAGTTGTACTTGCTCATTTCCAAGATAGGGATGTGGATTGCTGAGAGTGTTATAATCAGGGGGTCAGATGATGAGTAGCCCCAGAATCCATGAACCAGTCAGTATCGGGGTGGGGTGTAGACGAGGAGGGAGGTAAGCTAGGAAGAGGGTTATGTCGGGGAGGATTAAAATGAGGGTTGGAAATTGGTAAAATGAGCCTAAGGAGGGTTATGTCGGGGAGGATTAAAAGTGGGATCATTACGTTTGTAACAGGAAGGAGCAATGTGACCAAACTTGGAACAAAGTTGACATTGGGGCTTTCTAGAATTATTTCGAGGTGACCACTTTTTATTCGAGTTTGTATCCTGCGGTTTTCCTAGAATACTTGGAGCATTGAGAACGGCAGAGGAATTGTGTGGAATAGGGGTAGTAGTGTTACCAGTAGAAAAAGAACGTGGAGTATTTTATGGTATTTGCCTGAAGAGACAAATTGGCAAGATTTGCCTGAACAAAATTAAGTTGGCTCACAGAGGTTTTTTTTTCTAGTCGATACTCATAGCTCAAAAGTAAACTTTGAACATCCTCCAAGGATGCATTATCCGTACAATTTTGTATAGAGGTAACAAAAGCATTATATTCTTCCCTCAATCCTTCCAATAAATAAGCAAGGTGGTCACGATACGAAATAGGTTCACCAATAGCGGCTAACTTGTCAGCGACGGCCTTCATTTGATCTAAATATTGAGAGGCAGGAACTCCATCCTTTTTAATACCCTGTAACTGAGAACGAAGTCCCATGATTCTCGCTGTAGATGTGGACTCGTAAACCCGTCACAAAGATTCCCAAATCTCAAAAGCAGTAATAAACGAAACAATTTCTCCCATCTTCTCCTCAGTAAGAGAAGAATACAACTAGCTCATAACAAGACGATTAAATTTCTGCCAAATAACAAATTCAGGATTCACCTGAAAATGAATGTTGTCAAGAAAACGTGGAGGACAAGGTACGGTACCCTCAATGAAATTATCTAACCCATTTGCAATAATGACATTAAGAAACTGGTTCTTCCCTAACGGATAGTTTGAGTCATTGAGTTTGATAGAAAGAGAACCAGGAGAAAGTTGGGGAAAATTAGGAATGGCGACGGTCTAGGGTATGGAACCTAGAAATGGGGATTGAGGAAAAGGAAATTGATATCCTGGTGGAAGATTAGAACCAAGGGACGGTTGAAGAAAAGGAGATGGAGAAAATGAGGGATAAAAAGAACCAGGAGGAGCTTGAAACCCAGGATCTTGAGAAGGTTGATGGGTAGCATTTTGTGGCTGATTTGGAGTTTGAGGGGGAGGTACCTGACGCTGGTTTTGAGAAAAATGGCAAGGAAGAAAGGAAGGAGTTGATGGAGTAAAAGGGAGAGGTGGGCGATTAGGGTTTTCTACCCCTGCTGATGAACTACCTGACGCCATTAAAAAAATTGAAAAGAAAGCCTATGGCTCTGATACCATGAAGAATGGCAGAGAGAAAAAGGAGACAAAACAAAAGTTGCTACAGTATTGTCATTAAGGAAAGGAAGAAAACAATGAAATAAATAGCCAAAAGGCTTACACGTGGAGCTCAATAATAGGAGACCAAAAAGCAGAGAGGCAATGGAAAAATATTATAATACATCATATTTTTATTCTAACAGCTCACAAGTCTTAAAAATTTATTGGATTCATCATAAAATTAATTGATAATAATATGAGTAACTAGTGATGTTATAAATTTTGTTAAGTCCTTCGAGTTGATGATTCTTTTTAGCTCATTAGTTTTGGACCGAATGTTAGTTTAAATTAGTTGGACTTTGATGTCATCTTAAATATTTATGGGATTCTATCTCGAAATTAATTGACACAATGGGAGGACCATCACATGATGTAATAAATATTAAAAAAAGTATCATTGTTTCAAAATCAGAAGTGTTTTTCAGTTATTATTATTAGGTCAATATCAACTCTTTTTAATAAACAATTATCACATATCATGTGAGAACTCGAGTGATGAAAATAATTATTCTTCTTCTTTAAAACCAAAAGTAGAAAATACATTACCATCCAAATTTTATATTATATTAAAAGTGATTAGAATCAAGATTTTTTTAATTATTGTTGGGTTTCAATATTAGAGGAAACTAACCTCTTGAAGCAACGTAGCGGAAATCAACGAAAAACCCGAATATATAAAGTATCGATCGTTGAAAGTCGATCACTGACGGATGGACTTTATTGTGTTCACAACCTAGATCCTTTCGTTGATTTCGATGAACTATAATTTATGAGAGATGGAGATAAATCTTTTCATTATCTCAGAGAGAGTTTTTTCTCTAAAAACTCTTCTCAATTTTCACGTTACTTACTTTTTCTCTTACTTTGGGAATTGATCATATCTGACAACTAGGTCCAAGGGGTAAAAAGAGTATTTTCATACAATACTCTGAAACCTCAAAAGGGTACATTTTCATCGGAGAACAAACAAGTGGGAGTATAACAGAATTCCAATAACGTAATGCTACATTCTTAGAAAATAATTTTCCATCAAGAGGTGAGATTAATTAGGAGACGTCTCTTTATGAATTAAATATTCTAAATAATTTGATTCCATCAAACGAACTGAGCGATACTTCTAATCAGTTATCAACAGTATCTCATCAAAGTGGGAGAAATTTGAACATTCTGTGTGATTCACAAAAACCACAAATAACCTGTGATTCAGAACCACAAATAAGGCGTAGTAATCGTGGTAGAATTCTAAAACGTCATTATGATGATGAAATTTTCATGATTACGCCTCAAGATGATGAAGAGCCGAATAATGTTCAAGAGGCTCTTCAAAGTTCTAATAAGGATAAATGGATAAATGCAATGGAAGAAGAAATTGAGTCAATGAAGTCAAATAGTGTTTGGGAACTAGTTGACCTTCCTAAAGGACGCAAAGCAATTGGTAACAAGTGGATTCATAAAATCAAACGTAAAGCTGGCTCTATTGAAAGATTTAAGTCCATACTTGTGAGGTTTACCTTTCATGTCTCATCCAAACAATAGTTTCTTGTTTAGATTTAAAATTACATCAAATGGATGTTAAAAAAATATTTCTAAACGGTGAATTGGATGAATAAATATACATGCAACAACCCATTGGTTTTGTTACCGAAGGGTAAGAACATAAAGTGTGTAGATTAATGAGGTCAATTTATTGCTTCAAACATTCTTCCTGACAGTGATATATAAGTTTTCATCAAGTTATCAGTTCATATGATTTCCATATGATTGATAAAGATCACTGTGTGTATGTCAAATAACATAAAGATAAGTTTGTATTTCTTTCATTATATGTGGATGACATACTGTTGCCTGGGAAAGACAGGGAGTATATATATATTAGCCATTAAAGAATGGTTATCATCAGTCTTTCAAATGAAAGATATGAGTGAAGCAGCATATACATTTGGAGTAAGGATTGAAAGAGATCACTCTAAAAGGATGTTAGCCCTGTCATAAGGCAGTACATCAAGAAAATCCTTGAGAGATTTAAAATGCAAGATTGCAAACTAATTAATACTCCCATCGCAAAAGGCGAAAGCTTAAGTAAAAAAAAATTGTGTCCAAAGACTCCAAGAAAATAGACCAAATGAGAAAAGTTCTTTACTCAAGTGCTATTAATAGCCTCATGTATGCCATAATGTGTACAAGACCAAACATATGTTTTATCATGAGTATGGTACGTGAATACCAGTCAAACCTTGAACAAACCAATTGGAATGTTGTAAAATAAATATCCAGGTACCTTGTGGGAACCATAGATTATTCATTGTACCCTCCAAGAGAAAAAGATTAAAGAGAATCTATCTCAATCACTGTGGCTTAAAAGGTTCTTAAATCACCTGGGATTTAATAAAAATAAGTCTAACTCTGTGTTAGTAACTGTGATAGTCATGTTGCTATTACATTTACAAAATGATTCCAAATATCACTCTAAGACAAAGCACATTGATACTAAATACAATTTTGTGAGAGATATGGTTGCACAGAAAGAAGTGAACGTGCAACGTAAAACTACGTGCAATATGTTTGCAGATCTCTTTATTGAGTTTATGCCTAAGATATATATATATATATTTTTTTTTTTTTAATGGCCATGTTAAATCTTTAGGCATGCATAGATTTTTTATCTCACATAAAATGAAAATTATATTTCTCGTTTTTGTTAAGAGATAAAGTTTTGTACTTTTAAATTGCATACACACAATAATGTTTAGTACATTAAATTAAAAGTATGTCAGACAATATATTGACCTTCTCACATAGGTAATCACTTCTATGACTTAGTGTCGAATAGAAATGAGACATTTTAAGCAATATTGTTGTTAATTGATAACAACACTAAGAGATCATATGCTTAATCTAAATATCGCCTTGATAAAGAATCAAGATGAGGTTATATTAATAATGGAAAGTGAATAGATCCCACTATTCGCTTGACTGTCTATGAGCCAGATGGAAGTCCTGCAGTCATAAGTTGATAAAGTAGAGTTGTGGACTCAAGTTAGATATTGAGTATATCTGAACCATCATCTGTACAGTATAAATCGAGACATACACTCCAATAAAAATGGAGAATAATATCGTATCATGTGTTTCATACCACATGTGCTAAAACCGACCTTAGTGGGTAACATAAATTAGATCTCTACTTTTTAATAATGTGAGACCCATGAGACTAAGAAGTCTTCAAGTACCCTTAAGATCTTTTACTAAAATCTTGAAGTTTCACTGCGATTTTGCTATCTTGGAAAGTTACCAATGGTCACGATAGATTCGATCTAATGGGACTTATCTAGAGAGCAATCATTTTGGGATGGAAATTTTTTGACGAAAAGAGAAGATTATTTTAAGTGTCACATCACAATGTATTCACCGGTCGACCAATTATATTTTTGTAATATAATTGTGAATACAAAGGTAATATTTTAAAAGAGATTCAGAATTACAAATGTGACTAAATGATCTAGGGAACTACATCATACAATCTACATAAATACACAATTGAGTTACCATACATACTTAACCGTTGTAAAGTAACAAGCTCTCGAATTGAAAGTATGATGGTCGCACGGCCTATTTTCTTGTATGAATTAGATGCTGATGAAAGAAAATATGTTTCTCCTTGGTTGATAAATGAGAGAATTTCCCGTTCAAAAAGTGAACGATATAGAAACGCCCATGATGGGTAACCCATTATGTGCGAGTGGGAGATGAAGGCAGTTGTCAAGGCAACTGCCAAATAGAAGTTTTTGGAACTGCCATGGCAGTTCCATATCTTGTCAGATATGATCAATTCCCACAGTAAGAGAAAAAGTAAGTAACGTGAAAAGTGAGAAGAGTTTGAAGAGAAAAAACTCTCTCTGAGATAATGAAAAGATTTATCTCCATCTTTCATAAATTATAGTTCATCTAAATCAACGAAAGGATCTAGGCTGTGAACACAATAAAGTTCGTCCGTCAGTGATCGACTTTCAACGATCGATACTTTATATATTCGGGTTTCTCGTGTTTTCCGTTGCGTGTCTACAAAAGGTTAGTCCGTATTTTTGAAACCCAACAATTATAGAGGTATAATATTATATATAACAAAAAAATATTTTTCCATTATAAGAATTAGATTATAAGTGTTGAATTAAGTCTTATAAACGCTCATTTGTATTTTAATTCTTTAGTTAAGGTAAAGTAAATATCATATGTAAAATTTGAATAAATAGTTGTCAATGTCGAAAAATTTGTGGACAAAAAATAGATATATCACGTATTCTCGTGCCTCAAATGAATTCGTGTGCTTTATAATTTGCTTTTTCAATGTCTTCTTTTAAGTAGTCGAGTTCAATTAGCTTATAATATTTTTTTAACAAATTCATACTAGTCCCAATAACTTTAGAACTTCTTTAAAAAAAAAAAGGAGTATATTAAACGTGTGTTGCACGTAATTTTTTTTAATTTATTTTACTCTGTATCAAATAAATTTATTTAAAATATATATGATTATAATAGTCTATTTGTAAAAAAAATAAAAAATTGTTGAGTGTAATTAAATAAAATTACTTGAAATTAGATAATATAGAGCGAAAAAACATAATTATTGAAATTTTGATCGACATAGTAAATAAATTTGCGGTAATATATAAAAGTTTATGCATGTGGCATATAATATAGTGTCCTTAAAGCAGAGTTGCCCCTCGTTGATGCTTGAGATCATTAAAAATTAATCAATGTGTACAAATTTTAAATCATTAAAAATAATTAGTAAAGTTAAAAATAAAATTTTATAATTTATGACATATTTTATAGAAAAAATAAGTTTAAAACAAATCATCAATAACATTAATAAATAGATAAGACTAAATTTATCTATGCCAACAAATTGAACAACATTAATGGATTAGTAAATTAATTAAAAAATAATAATAAAATAGTGTTTAAATTAAAGAGATAGTAAAAAAAAAAGCAATGGCACAAAAAGTTAATGTGAAAAACCTATCAATTTAATAGGAAGAAAACCACACGACAGGTTTGAAAAGCTTTCCACGATCAAAATAATGACAGTACACCAATAATATCGTAATAATATAAACACACGAAACCCTAAAAGATAAAATACAAGAAAATAGGAAAGATTTCTTTAAAAAGGACGTAATCGTAATTTCCGATTTCTTTAAACTTATCCATTACTATTCATCTTCTCTTTAAAAGTCAAAAACTTGCAAAAACTTATCATCTTTTTCTCTTGACAAACCATGAGCTCCACGGGAGGGGAAAGAAAAGCTTGAGTTTTTGTCAATTCTCGACAGATTTCGATAATTTCAGTTGCGTTGGATTGCTCTGGACGTGGGCTTTCTTTCCAACCTAGCCTTGTGGCGTTTCCCGTTCTCTAAGAGAAGTCCTAAAAAGTGAGTTATCAAAACTTTTTCCATGAATTTCTTTATTTTTGTTTCTAAATGAGTTTTGAAATTGAAATCATGTGTTTCCATCAAGAAATTTGACGATTTTGAGCTCGGATTTTGAAAAATACTATTCACCCGAAAACACTATTCACTCAAAAATCACTATTCATTCGAAAATCATTTTTCTCATTTTAGTTTTGGTTTATCAATTTTATTCGATTGGTGTTATTGTAGGTGTTGGTAATCATACGAGAGGTAATTTTTTCGACACTTTGGAACCTTGATTTCAATCGACGGTGAGTTGAAAATGGGAGTTAGTAATTTTATGAATTAAGTTTCATTACGATTTTGTTGATCGAGGTTAAGTGACAAAACAATCTCCTAGGAGTAAATACTTATTGGTTGGTGACTTTAGACTCGGAAGTGAGTGGAGTGACTTTGGAGTTTTTAGTGAATTTGGGTGGAACAAAACAAGATTGAGTATATTTGGAAGTCTTGTAAGACGAAATTGAAGAATTTAGATGAAATTGTAGAGTTTAGATGAAAGTGAAAGTTTAAGATACTTTGAGTAGTTTTAGATCAAAGTAGCTTAGAGGATATCCTTAGAAGTATTAAAGATTATAGAGATTTTGAGATAAAGTTGGGAATTGAAATTACTTTAGGTAGTTTTGACTAAAGTAAGTAGAGGAAATGCTTGAAAGTTAATTCGTGGATTATGGTAACGGCTTGGAAGTTATACTTGTGAATTACGGTGATTTATTGTCATTCATGACATGGTGATGTTAAACCTCAATTTTGCTTACTTGGGGAGTTAAGAGACTTCGTGGAATTTGGCATCGGTGATGTTAATGATTAGTGTTTATATAATCTTATTACCTTGTGTAAGGAATAAGGATTGTGATTTGATGTGGTAATAATGCAGAATATGGAAGTCCTAATGATAATAAGAATTGATGTTAATTGTGGTAGAACTGTGGAGTATGGAATTCTAATGGTAGTACGATTGATGTACTCGAGACTTTTGGTAAGAGGAAACACTTTGAAAAGTACAAAAGATAAGCATATCTTTGAGTGTAATTGTAGTATGATTGTATTGTTTGTTAGTTGTTTGTGTTGAGGTGCTCATTTAATGAACCGATTTATAGATATATGTGTAGTCTTTGGATGAAAGAGGCTATAGGCGTCACTATATCAGGATACTTGTGGATAGGTGTAGTCCATGGATGAAAGAGGATATGAGCGTCACTTATCAGGATACTTATGGATATGTGTAGTCCATAGATGAAAGAGGCTATGGGCGTCACATATCGAGATACTATATGATATAATCTTGTGATATAACAGGTTCATAAATGAAACAGACTATGAGCGGGTGTTATATGGCAAGATTGGCAGATAGATGAGCATCCTAGCTTGTTTGTTAGTTGTTACGTAGATACATATGCTTATCCATTGCACAAGTGTTTGGTTTTCGATAGTAATACCTTATGTGGTAATATGTGGCAACTTATGGTAATTCAAGATTTGGTAGTATATGATGTATGATTTGGTAAGACCGTACGTGTTAGCTTGTTGATGTTGATCCATACGGTAACACGTTACGATGATATGTGATTTGGTAACACCGTACGTGGTAGTATGTTGATGTTGATCCATACGGTATCACGTTACGAGGAAGTATGATTTGGTGATATGATTTGGTAACGACGTATGTGTTAGTATGTTGAGGTGGTAACATACGGTAACACGTGACGAGGTATATTAGATGTGGTATGAGATATGGTACTATGACTTGGTAACGTCGTACGTGTTAGTATGTTGAGGTGGTAACATACGGTAACACGATACGAGATATCTTGATGTGGTGTAAATTGGTAATAGTTGTGGTACGATATGGTTCGAAAATTGGGAAGTTGATTGGTGTATGATTATGATGAATTGGAAGTGTAGAATGGGTAGTAAAGAGAAATTTAGGACTTTGGACACAATTTCCGGTATGAAATTTGGTCCATAGGATTATTGGCTTTCATTTTATTCTCTCTAGCATTTTTATGCTAATGTTGCTACCTTTATATTTTTTTTCAGGTAAATCTCGGCGAGGGAGACATGGTAGAGGAGGTGGCGATGAAAGGACTTGAACAAGGAACTTTTGCTTAGCATTCTTGAATGCTTTGTATATATTTATACTTTCTCATACTTTATGTTTTGAGCTCGTGTGAGCGTTTTGTTTTTAAATTTGTAATGGTTTATGTTTATAAGTTGTTTTTAGAAGTTTTATTTTCAATTGGAATGCGCATTCCACCCTTTATCGCTTTATCTATTGTGAAAAATGTAAAAACAGGTTTTGGTTTATCCGAGTTTTAAACGTACCCATGTCGTTTTTCTTTAAAACCGAGTCTTCCACTGTGCATTTGAATTTAAAGGATTTAACAGATTAGGGTCGTTACAACAGCAATCAATATTAACATACTCAAAATTTATTATATTTATGAATAATTTTAAATAATAATATCCATACAATTTTTTTAAATAAATTTTATTCATAAATACTATATAAAATTCTAAAATAATTCTTCAACAATTTTATTCTTCATAAAGTATTTCTCTTTTTATTTGTTTTTAATTTAAGAGTTTAGCCCTATCAGGGGATGTTTGGTAGGAAGGTTAGAGTGGGGTGGGGTGGGCATAGATAGCCTAATGATAACTCGTAATTACGCATATTTATTAGTGGTAATATCTCCAAAATAATTAAAATATGATTGTTAATTGATTCAAATTGTCCATAATATTGTTATTTATTGTATTTCATGAACGTAGGAGAAAACGGCGCTCAAATCAGACTTAAAACAAAGAGGTTTTACTCAATTTAGTGTTCAAACAGTCCACGACCTACAGACAAAATATTGTCCAGGCCGAAAACCCAAGAGTGGGCGTAGTAACGGTGGAAGCTCGTGGCTGTGGCGACGGGAAAAGAAAAATAATAATAAATTAATAAATTTAATGTGTAGCGATGATGTCAACAATGGAAGGAATTAGTGCGCGCGGACGTCATAGTGACGTCGGTGTGCACCATGGTTCAAAAAGGCTGAGCAACGTGTTGCTCAGCTAGAGGAAGTAAACACGACTAGGCTTGGAAAGGGCGGCTCCCGCACGTGGATTATGTCACAGTTTCGGACGCCGGCTCACGGCTGGCTCTTCAACTGGACAAGATTTAATAGCAGATTTTTATCCGATTTTGAAGTATTATTGCATATTTAAAGCCCCATTTGCTCCCAAATTGAGAATCCCTTGTTCCCTTATTTTTATGAAGACTTTTAGAAAAATTTTAATATTTTTTCTAGCTAATTTATTATTCCAACTAGAGGATTATTGAGGTTTGTTTTGTGAGGTTTTGCTCTTAATTTTATTCCTATTTTCTCTTTATTCATGCTTTCTCTTTGCATATTTTATTGTTGGTTAATTGTTGTGCATAGTGGCCATATGTTCAATTGTTAATTTATCATATCGCTAGTTAGAACGTTAAATATGTAATTGTTTAATTATTCTAATACATTTAATTGATTAGGGATATTTCTTTGATCATTTTATGGGAATTTATGACCTAACTTAAATGAATCGATCGTATAGTATTTGTTAGTTAGAATATGGTTCTTCTTTTCTTAATGTTGTTAATGGGTTAAATCTTATTATCGCATTCTAGGGTTATTTGTTAATTAGAGAAATAGTCAATGATCGTATCTTGACTATCGAATAGTTAAGGAACATCACTTGTAAGTTGTTGATTGATTTTGGTGACTTCCAACCAATTTAGAGAAGAATTTAGGAATGCATGCTTATGAATTAATAATCAAATTAATGAACCATAACCAAGATTAAACATTTAGTTGTAAGCTTCTTAATTTCTCTTTCGTTTTTTTTTAATTTGTTTATTTTTATTTTCTCAAAATCCCCCCTTTTTATAGCTTTAATTTAATTACTCATTCCCTATGGAGATCAACCTTACTCACCGCTATTACAGATTTCTTAATTCTAAAAGTAAGTATTTATTTTTTTGTAGTTTCAACACCCACCACCTAACCTATGTTTGGCTGAAGAATTATCAATAATAGAGTTTGGGTTTATTTACCCCTTGATTTCAAATAGTAAAATTCATGGGTTTGGTTAAACCCATGGGGTTTAAATAGTAAAAATAAGTTTTTTTAAGTAAAAATGGATAGTTTACAAACCAAATTGATAAGTATGATGATATTTGACTAAATATAATTCTATTAAAATTTTGTAATCTAAATAAGTACATAAATAATTTAATTATAGGGTGATTCATAAATTATTTTGTTCATTAAATAATTCATTTAAAAAAAGATGTAATAAAGTAATATAAAATTTAATATAATATACTGTACATATATTATGTACATTACATGAAAAGAGGTAAGGCATGGTTTGGATGAGCAAAAAAGATGAAAATATACAGTATAAGCTTCGATATTGTACTATACCAAATCTAAGTTTCTAAAAAGATCGTCTTCTATGATGGATAATGATCGGAGTATGTTTTCTCCATGTGACGACCCGACTCCTTTTAAATAATTTAAAAATCAGATTTCAGCGGAAGACTTTAATTTTAATAAAATTTGGCATGGATATGTTTAAAACTCGGACTATCCATAACCTGTTTACAATTTTCAAAATCAGAGAAATTAAAAGACAAGGAATTGCAATTCCTTTTGTAAAGTTTAAAAGAGTTAATAACCGTAAAAGTAAAATGAAAAGCTCTTATGAGCTTATATACATATTATACTCAAATGACACCAAATACAAATTGAGGCCATGGTCTTTTTAAAAGGTATCTAGTCCATCTCTGTGTCATCATCCTCTCGATCAAGCGCGCACTAGCTCCTCTTCCACGACCCCAAACATTACCTGAAAATGTTTGTAATATCATGAGCTAACAACAAAGCCCAGTGAGAATAAACAGAATAAAAAGTAAAGTTAGACCCCAAACCCGTATCCGGATTCGTCTCCAAGAACTTACTTACTCTTTGCTATCAATCCATTCAAAGAGTTTTATATCAAGTGTTCCACTTTTACTTACCAATTCTCCAATATAATTGTGGAACTGCATTCCAAGCATTTCTGGGTATGGTTTAGTAATGCATATAGCATTTATATCTCATTTTCTTTATATACCTTATACTATATACAAGGTTTATATTCAAATGTTTAATCTCCAATTTCAAGATCTTCCAATTTGTTGAGAAACTAGTTCTCTTACATATGTCACTTAATAGACATACAAGGTTCAATACAACCTTGTATTCTCTCATTCTCAATTCAATCTCATTTCTTTTCCTAAAGCATTAGGCTATCAAAAGTTAACTTTTCGTTATTTTTAATATATTAATGTTAAGCTCACTCGGACTTAACATATTAAACAATCACAAATTACGATTAATGACGATAATATTAGTACACGTAGTCTAATCATTATTCATTAATTCGCTAAACAAGTGTAAAGGACATATAACCTTTACATCAACATAACTATCACATGCGAATAATGTCAGGTAATGAAGCTCTCGTAGGTCAGTTCATTCACCTTATTATCTCGCTTTCCAAAATAAAATATTCAAAGTTCTTTCAATAATAGTATTCCATCTCTAGTGAATAATGACAGGTAATGAAGCTCTCGTAGGTCAGTTCATTCACCTCATTAAACTCACTTTCCAAAATAAAATATACAAAGTCTTTTCTATAATATCTTCCCATCTCTAGTGAATAATAACAGGTAATGAAGCTCCCGTAGGTCAGTTCATTCACTCTGTATCTTCGTATATGTATCATAGTAATTATGGATAATACCAGATAATGTGAACTCGCATAGTTCCATCATTATCCCATTATCCATCCCCTCCGATCATGAAAAGTCCCGCAATCCTTTAGCATTCCTCATGTACATATACGGAAATATAAAACGAATAATACCAGACAATGAAAGCACACTCAGTCTATAGATTGCCTCATTATTCCTCCCAATAAATGATAATGCAATATGATATGATATGATTTATGCTTTCGAGTGCAAGTAAAGTAAATATAAACATTCAACATAATCGAAAGGGCATAAAGTAGAGGACATAAAGTGAAGTGCATAAGGTAAATGGATCATAGATGTCCATATGCATAAAGTAAATAAATAAGAAATTTCGGAAGAACAATAAGTAAATCAAACTTCCGATACTTTAGTAAAAGTAAGATCTTATCTTTAACAAATGATCTTGACTTTCAAGGATTCTAAACTTCCAAATAAAATCTAAGATTATATTTTCAAGTTCCTTTAACCATTCTATCTAAAAGTTTGGATCCTTTAACTTCCAATAATCCATTTTAATCTCCGAAACGATTCTAACTTAGAACTTTCAAAAGTTCAATGTTTCCCTCAAGAAACTCCAAAGTTTTCACTCAAAGAACTAGCTCCTAATCCTAAGGTCACTAGCTCACTTTCCTTTACTCTTAAAATTGAATCTTAATCTCAACTTCCGATCCTACAAACCGTTCAACTTATTCGGTTTCTAAAGCTACTTTAAATCCAATTTATTCTTACCTTAGCCAAAATAGCTTTGCTCCAAGTCTCCGAAAGCACGATCAATCAACGATCCGAAAAACCTACAATTAAAGTATATTTAACGATCATTAGTAAACCAAACATCGATCAATTAACATCTAAAAGCTCAAAACGACGAAAAACCTCGGAAAAACCCCAAGGGTGCTCTCGGCCCCTCAATGAAAAATGGGTTTCGGGTTCAGTTTTCAGGCTTTTAGGCACTTTAGAGGTGTTTCGAGTTGGTTTTAAGTAGTTTTGAAGTTCCCAATTTCAAAGGGTATCGATGATTCGGGTTTTTGAACAATAAACGATTTCCCGAATTTAATTACAATAAACAATACATCAATAAAAGTAAACCCCAAAACAACCCCCACGATGTAAAATTCAAACGGGAAGGGTTTCGACTGAAACTCGGTTTTAGGGTTTAGGGAAAGTTTCCAAAAACACTTAAAACAACTCTCGTACTTAAAATCATCGAGTCCCTCAGCAAGAAATCGAAGAATCAAAATGAAAACTCCATTAAAACACTATTTGGAGCTTATGGTTTGAACTTTAACTTACCGAGAAGTCCTTAGAACACGGATGGAAAGCACGATAGCTAGGTGGAGAAGAATCCTAGGACTGAAGGCTTTCCGATGCAACCAAAATCGAGTCGATCCGTCGAGAAACGAACGAAACCCGAAAATTTCCCCCCACACCGTGAGAGCCACGGTTTTGAAGAGGAAAGGAAATGAATTTTGGTCAATGATGTGTTTTTAAGGAGAAGTGAATAGTAACTTGATATTTTGGGAATTTTAGAAATGACGGTTGCGTCCTTTAATGACTTTTGACTTATAAATCAAAACCCGAAGTTCTTAAATTAATCTAAAGGTGATTAATAATTATTAATGTCACCGAAGTGAAATTTAAAGTATTAAAACGATTAAAAAGAATTTCAGACTAAAATAACTACTAAAATCGAAATTACTACTCTTAAATTAACCTTAAATACTTTAATTAAAATAAATAAATAAATAAAAATTCACTTCAAAATAACAGGACGTTACACTCCATCTGAGTTTTGCATTCATGACATTTGTTCGAGATCTTGCGACGCCCACACTTTTTGTTTATGCTTCTGTTTCTATTCCAGATCTGCCATCAAATCTCAATTTCAAAACTTAAATGCGTAGAATGAAAAGCAAACGACCATCGACAAAGTAAGAATCCACAAATTTTGAAAAGAAAGCGAATGACATATGAAATTAAGAAAGGGAGAAAAGAAACATATGAATGAAACCCTAATAACAAATGAAATAAAAGGAAACAAAAGAAACTAAACGAAAAAAAAAAAAGAAAAAAAAAAGATATGGCAAAAATAAAAATAAAAAGAAATTAAATCCCAAAGAATAAGGACTTTTAAAAGCTGCTAGAAAAAAGAAAAAAATAAAGAAAAACATTAAGATAATTGATAGAAATAAGGGAATGATGAAACGAAAAAGGATAGAGAGAAAGCGAGATCGTGAAAAAAATAAAAAAAAATAAAGGCAAATAAGGTCTAATGAATAATCATATCAGGAATGAGCCATAAAGTATTAAAAATAGTAGGTGGGCTAAAAATACATAGAAAATAGCCTTAATAGGCCATTCTCTGAATTATCTCGACAATTTTTACCCTCCTCTACCATGTGGATTAAGAATATATTTTATTTAAAAAAAACAGTTCCAATTTTTTTTTAATGTTCGTTGACTAAAAAAAAGAGATACTAAAATATAGAGGGTGATTATGACAAAAAGGTAATGTATTTAAGAATAATATAGGGCTATTATCACACATATCCAATATTGAGACTCAGTTTTAAAAAAAACCACAAAGATTGAAAAATATCAAAATTGCCCAGCGTATGAGGATGTGCGCATATAGTGACATGAGTTATTATCATAATATCCTTCTTTCATAATTAACCCATAATTTTTTATGAACATTTGATTATAATGGATATATTATTGTTGTAAATTTACATTACTGATATAAATTTAATACTAAAATTTACATTACTAATAAATTATCACTACAAAAAAACTGTTAAATTGCGACCAGAAATTTGCGACCAAAGTATTGGGTAGTTTTTTGGGTGACCACTCTGGTAGTAAATATGAAGTTTGAGTTAAAACGACCATATGGTTACTTTTTTGCGACCAAAATGTGACCAGGTAAAGAATTAGTCATAAAAAATGGCGCGAAGAAAGTGACCATATGGTCACTACAAAATTACTACCATGTGATCGCAATTTTGTGACACGAGTTATCATTTAGTAGCAAAAAAAGGCGCGTAAATTTGGCGGGAGAAAGGCTACCAAGTGGTCACATTTCAAAGTGACCAGATGGTTGCAATTATGGTGACCTTTAGTGACCAGTGGTAGCTTAGAAACTTGACGGGAGAAAGGCTATCAAGTGGTCACATTTCAAAGTGACAAGATGGTCGCAATTTTGGTGACCTTTGGTGACCAGTGGTAGCTTAGAAATTTGGCGGGAAATAAGCTATCAGGTGGTCACATTGTTAAGTGACCAGATGGTCGCAAATGTTGTGATTTTAGTGACCAGTGGTAGATAAACAATTTGGTAGGAGAAAAGCTACCAAGTGGTCACCAAAATAAGTGACCATGTGGTCGTAAATGCTGTGACTTGATGTGACTTGGGGTAGTGAGGAAAATGACGAGAAATTTTGGCGGGAAAATGCGACCAGGTGGTAGCAAAAATACTACCATCTGGTCGCAAATGAGCAGATGAGTCCATTATAAAATCCCCTCCTCCCATTATTTGTTAGCATTAAGAAAAAAGAAAATAAGAGAGTGGATGTATGTTCGTTTGTTAGACGGGTATTTGAACGATGAGTTTGTGGCCGGGGTTGAACAGTTTGTTGTGTTTTGCATGACAACTGTCTATTATGAAAAGTATGGTGGAAAGCTACGTTGCCCGTGCAGGAAATGCGACAATAAGAGAATCATACCGGTTACAGATTTGAAAGTTCATCTCTATAGTCGGGGATTTGTGCAGAATTATTATCACTGAGTGTTTCAGGGGGAAACAAAGGAAATGTTTGACGATGCATTACATGAATCGAGACGATATAAAGGTAGCAGCTCGAATGTAAAGGTTGTTGCCGAAGAACGGAATGATGAACAACAGTATAGTCAGATGCAGCAAATGATACTTGATGGTGCGGGGTATGGGGGCAATGAAAATTTCCGTGAAAGTTTAAACGTAGACGAAGATGAACGGGTTGTTGAAGAGGAAATGAATCCGGAAGCACGTAAGATGCACAAGATGCTAAAGACAGTCAGCCGACCATTGTACGATGGGTGTCAGGTAAGTCAACTTGCTGCTGCTATAGAACTTTTAAATATAAAGGCACAGTACAATATACCTGGTCAAGGATTTGATTCGATTGCGTCGTGGTTTCATCGATGCGCTCCAGAAGATAATATTATGCCCCACAGTTTGTATGACACGAAAAAACTAGTGGAGGGACTTGGATTACTCGTGGAAAAATAGATTCGTGTCAGAACAAATGCATGCTTTACTGGGATGTGGATGAGGACCTGCATCACTGCAAATTTTGTTTTCTTCCAAGATATAAACAAGGGAAACGCAACCTCATTTCGTACGCCCGCATGTTCTATTTACCGCTGACCCCACGTCTGCAACGGTTGTATGCATCGGATGTGACAGCCTCGCACATGAGATGACATCACAAGCATTCAATGGATGAAGGTGTTATTAGACATCCCTCAGATGCTGCGGCATGGAAGCATTTAAATAATTGTCATCCGGATTTTGCACAAGATCCGAGAAACGTCAGATTGGGCTTATGCATGGATGGCTTTAACCCGTTCGGGGCATCCGGGGCACAACACTCAATTTGGCCAATCATGGTAACCCCGTATAACTTGCCTCCCTTGATGTGCATGCGAGACCCGATGATTTTTCTAACAGTGATCGTACCTGGTTCGTGAAGTCCAAAACAGAAACTGGATGTGTATTTGCAACCACTTATTGCAGAGTTGAAAAGGTTGTGGACTGACGGTGTTATGACGTTCAACATTTCGAAGAAACAAAATTTCTTGATGCGCGCCATGTTAATCTGGACGATCAGTGACTTCTCGGCGTATTCAATGTTGTCAGGTATGTTGATCTTTACTTTCATCTACATTTTTGAGTATATGTTTAGTTTTAGCTATTGATTTGCTTAGTCAGTGTAGTTAATTGTGTGAACCTCAATCTCCTCCTCTTAAAGGATGGAGTACGGCAGGGAAATATGTATGTCCACATTGCATGCTAGACACAGATGCATTTTATCTCAGAAACGATCGGAAAACTTGTTGGTTTGATTGTCACCGTCAATTTTTACCGTTGAATCATACTTTCCGTTCAAACGGCATTGACTGGAAGAAGGGTCGACGAGCAAGAAACGATACCCCCCCGACAATTTGTAGTGGAAGGCAAATTCTTCACGGTATAGATGCTATAGGGATGCAGAAGATTACAGTGGACGGTGCAGAGAGTGCAAACAATGCGGTTGGGAAAAACACGGGTTGTAAGAAACGGAGTATTTTTTGGGATCTACCGTATTGGGAAGATCTACTGATTAGACACAATCTGGATGTAATGCATATCGAGAAGAATTTCTTCGACAATATTTTCAATACGATGTTGAACGTTCCAGGAAAAACGAAGGACAACCTGAAGGCACGTGTAACGTCCCGTTATTTTGGACTGAATTTTTTTTTTATTATTTTATTTTATTTTATTTTATTTAATATTGTTTATTTATTTATTTATTTCAATTCAAGTATTTAGTTTACTTATTATTTTGTAATTTCGATTTTAGTACTTAATTTTGCCCGAGATTCATTTTTATCGTTTTAATGTTTATTTTTCGCTTCGGTGACATTAATAATTATTAATAGGCCAATTAATAATTATTAATCACCTTTAGATTTATTTAAGAGCTTCGGGTTTCGTTTTATAAGCTAAAAGTCATAAAAGGGCAAAACCGTAATTTCTAAATTACCAAAATATCTAAAATTACTATTCATTTATCTTTAAATATCACCATTTGACTATTTGCCTTCATCTTTCTCTTCCTTTCCTTCTCCATGGCCGTAGGCCTTATTTCTCCATGGATGGGTTTTTATTTTTCTTCATTTCTCATCCGTTACTCGATGGATCGGCTTGTTTTCGGTTCCGTTGGATTGGTAGGGACGAGGGCTACCTATCCAACCTAGCTTTTCGAAGTTTCTCGTTCCCTAAGGGAAGTCCCAAAAAGTAAGTTTTCAAAACTTTTTAGGTGGTTTTGTTTGTTTTTGATTATAAATGAGATTTGAAGTTGAAATCATGAATTTCTATCATGAAAAATGATGATTTTGAGCCCGGATTTTCGAAAAACACTATTCACCGGAAAACACTATTCATCCGAAATCACTATTCACCCGAAATTGCACATTTGTTCGCATATTAGTTATGAATTGTAATATGTTGTACAATCGGTGAATTGTAGGTGCAATTGCTCGGTGGTTGTTTCATGGAAATTGGAGATTTGGAATTATTTGGCTAAGGTGAGAATAGTTAGGATTTAAAGTAATTATAGAAAACGAATAAGTGTAATGATTTGTAGAATCGGAAACTAAGATTAGAATCCAATCTAAGGTTAGAGGGAATGAGATAGTGCCTTAGGATTTGAAGTTAATC
Organism: Gynostemma pentaphyllum; assembly: GCA_028015215.1. Classification (NCBI taxonomy): domain Eukaryota; kingdom Viridiplantae; phylum Streptophyta; class Magnoliopsida; order Cucurbitales; family Cucurbitaceae; genus Gynostemma; species Gynostemma pentaphyllum. The sequence continues at coordinate 66,014,621 of CM051355.1, read as the reverse complement.
CTTTAGGCGAGAAACTTAGGATTTCTCGATGAAAGCCTTGAATCTTAGAAGAATTCTAAGTTAGATTAGTTTCGGAGTTTAGAATGGATTATTGGAAGTTAAAGGATCTAAAACTTGGATAAGATCGATTGATAGAACCTCGGATTATTGGAAGTTAAAATCCTTGAAGGTTTAGAATAATCGTGAAGTTAAGATTCTTTACTTTATTAGCGGAGTTCGATCGATATATCGTTCGTCCGGAAATCCTATCTATTTTTACCTATGTCATTTACTTTATGTCTTTACTTTTGCTCAATTACTTTATGCATATTTCAATTGCTTTATCATTTACATTTACTTTATTTACTTTTGCAAGCATATGCATAACATCTCGCATTATTGAAAAGAAAAGAAAGTGAGAAAGAAAAACGAAAGGTTAATGGTGGAATACGAGAAAGTCCACACTACTTTCATGCATAAGTACTGGTGGGACATGATAATTGTCCACACTACTTTCATGCATAAGTACTGGTGGGACATGATAATTGCCCATACTACTTTCATGCATAAGTACTGGTGGGACATGATAATTGCCCACACTACTTTCATACATAAGTACTGGTGGAATACGATAATTGTCCACACTACTTCATACATAAGGATAAGGGTGGATAGCATGTAAAAATCCACATTACCTTCATTTCATGCATAAATGGCGAATGCGTATCCTACGGGATGTACTCATTACTTTTATGCATATGATAGATGAGAAAGAGAGTCGAGATGTTATAATTATACAAAGTTTATTTATTTTTCTCACTTATGTTATAACAAGTTGATGGATGAACAATTAGACTAAGTGTGCTAATTAGTATCATCAATTGGAAAATATGAAATAGAATGACCTAGACTTTGGAGAATTATAGGAAAGATTGTGTCGGATTATTTGGACACAAATCGAAATGCGGATTTGAGGTCTATTCTTACTTTTTATTCTTATTATTCTCACTGGGCTTAAGTTGTTAGCTCATGATATTACAAACATTTCAGGTAATGTTTGGGATCGTGGAAGAGGAGCTGGTGCGCGCTTGATCGAGAGGATGATGATGATCGAGATGGACTATGTGTTATGTAAAATCCATGTACATGGTTTTGTGAACTTTATATCATTTTGATGATTTGTACTTTGTAATTAGCTCATAAGAGCTTATTGTCGTTGATTTATGATTATAATCATTTTGAACTCCTGGATAGGAACTTAATGTTCCTTGTGTATTTTAGATTTTGAAATTAAGATGTAAACAGGTTTTTGGCCAGCAAATTTTCAAACATAACCACGCCAAATTTTCTTAAAATAAAAGACTTCCGCTGTTTTCTTTGATTTAAATTATTTAAAAGTGACGGGTCGTCACAGCACGTTATGATATACGGGAGATATGTCACCGTTCTGAGTTGGAACCTGACGATAATGATAATTACGCAAAAGCAAAGTACATGTTGACGACGGATGAAAAGAAAACATTATTTGAGTGGATCCAATCCATCAAATTCCCGAACGGATACGTTTTGAATCTGAGTCGGTGTATAGACAGTTAAAAACATATCATGTTCTGGATGAAAAGCCACAACTGTCATGTATTCATGCAACGATTGATGCCTGTCGCGTTCAGATCGTTCCTAGAGAATAGACATTGGGAGCCGCTTGCACAGTTGAGTGTTTTTTTCAAGGACTTGACATGTACAAAGCTGACTGAAGCTACTGTCGCTTCAATGAGTTGAAAGATCGCTGTTATTATCTGTAAGTTGGAGCGAATATTCCCACTTGACTTTTTTGACTCCATGGAGCATCTTCCAGTGCATCTTCCATACGAGGCATTCTTAAGGGGTCTGGTACATTATCGCTGGATGTACCGATTTGAAAGGTAAGCACAGTTAATTTGTAATCTACACTTATAAAGTACAGTGATCGAATGTAAATTATGTTTTCTACACATTGTACCCACCCACAGGTACTTACGTCGGTTGAAAAAGATGGTCGAAAATAAAGCAAGAGTAGAAGGATCTATCTGTAGTGCGTACCTGACGCAAGAGACTACAACATTTTGTTCATACTACTTTGATCAACACATTGCAGAGCAGTTTCAACCAACGAAACGAAACATCATCGAAAATTTACTTGAAGGTGTTGACATAAACGACTTGCCGATTTTTACGAAACCTGGCATGACAGTTGGAAGATCAGTGTGTAGGCCGTTGACCGATTCTGAGTACCACATAATGCAGACATACATGTTATGCAACTGCACAGAGATCGATCCTTACATAGAGTGAGTTCGTAACTTAACATTATTTCATCGCCTAAAGAATAATTTTGTACTTACTAGTTTTTGTTCCCTGAGAGTATGAGCCAGAATGATTTTGAAAAAATGGGGAGTTTCGTCGGTAGAAAAGAGACAATCATCATCCTTCCGGCAGAAACTCGATGAAGTCATGACGAAGATATGATCTATGCTACCTCCACAGTTCTTTTCTATATGACAAGTTTCAATGATTCATTACCCCTCACATTTATCCATTAATAATGATATTCTTAGAAAGTAGCTATTTTTTCTTTAAAATAGCTACATTATTTCATCGTCTAAAGAATTGCAAACTATTTGCTAACTATTTTTATAACATACAAATTATTTCTAAACTTACACGTTCGAATGACACGAGTTGGTCTTACAGCCACTGAGGAGGGGTCAATAATCGACAAAGAGTTTCGTTCTTGGTTCAGTGCATACGTGAGTTATTTTACGTACTTTTTTCAAAAAAAACCGTGGCAATTTATTGAAAAATTTAATATCTTCCTAACATTATTACTGTATGTGAACAATGACAGGTTGACTCCCCTACCTTATCGGTAGATGATCCTCGCATTATTTCTTTGGCAGAGGGACCTGGATGGATTGCAAGGTCGTATACTGGATACGTCGGTAACGGTTACAGATTTTAAACGAAGGCGCATTTAGTTAACAGGGCAACAAACAACAGTGGTGTTTGCATAAAAGGTCATGTGTTCGGCACAAACGAAGACGATTACTTCGGAGTAATCGATGAGATTCTTGAGATTCAATACGCAAGTCCGACGCTAAAGCGCATTGTTCTGTTCAACTGCACTTGGTTCGAGACAACCAGACGAGGCGGAGTCCGTAAGATTGATCATTTACAAATCGTTGAGGTAAACAAGTCTAAGCATATGCACACCGCTGATAGGTTTGTCCTGGCGTCACATGCGATTCAAGTTTATTACTTGAACTATCCGATTAATAGACGAGATCTGACAGATTGGTTAGTTGTTTGTAAAGTTAAACCACGCCAGGTAGAAGAAAACTTGTCCGAGAAAGACGACCATGCAGAGGAAGTTGTTGCTTTTCAAGAAGATGAGATAAGATGTCATGCAATCGACGATGGTCAGAATGCAAGTACTGTTCGTCCTTTGAACGATGGAACGGTAACATTACATGATGATGATACAAATGCTTCCACTTCTCACACACGTGACATTGATGCTGAATTTATTCGAGACGATGAATCCGATGAAGAAACAGAAGAAGAAGAAGAAGAAGAATCGACGACCGAAGAAACTGAGGATGATGAATGAGACATTTTGTAACTTTATGATTCACTGCGTATGTGTTTATTAAAACTATTTCTTTAATGAATGATAAATATATATATATATATATATATATATATATATATATATATATATAAATATTTGCGACCATATGGTCGCAATTTAACACAAAAGGTGACCAAATGGTAGTAATTTAGAACTTAAATGCGACCAGTTGGTCGCAAAACTCAAAAGGTATTCTAAAATGTTCATGAAACATGAATCAGCTTGAGTTTCATGATCCAATATTTGGACAGAATCATCATCATCTTCAATATGCTCAGTTTTAAACATCATTTTCTTTTCGTTGATTGGATATTGGATTTCAGAAGCACTATGATCAAATATAGCAGCATGGAAACAAGAGTTCCCTTCATATCTAAATATCAGAAAGTAACCTAATTTAACAGAGTAAAACTCCACAAAATACTGCCAACCATTTTGAAACCATATTTGTCCCTTGCTTTTTGTCAATCCTGAAGGGATGATTTACTACATTAGCGGAATTTTATTTAGTAAACTTATTAACATTTAATAACGGATCTATTAACATCATGCAATTTGTGATAAAACATGTAGATTCATGCTTAATTTCGAAAATTAAAACCCGTTTACTTACATTGAGTAAAATATGGAGAATCGGTTGGAGGTTTCTTTACAGCATCAAATCCTCAGCAACACCGGATCTTCTATGCTATATCCCGATCGAAAGCAAAACTGATTTGTGGGAATCGAACCGGAAGAACAAAAGAAGAAAAAATTTCTTCTAAATTTTTCCCTAAGGAAAATCGGCAATTGGGCAAAAACTTGAGAGAGAATTTTCACTTTTCTAATTAAAGTGAGAAGTATATATTAAATATGAATCCCAATGGTCATATTTATAGGAAAATATGATATCTAATCTAATTAGATAAAGCTTATCTCCAAATTATTAAAATAGAAAATATAAATAAAATAAATAAATAAATATATATATAATCAATCCATGCATGCAAGTCAATATCCCTCACCAAATGAAAAACGCATGTATATATATATTTATAATTTATTTCTTATTCAAATACTTTTCTATATTTAATAATTATATATTTTTATATTTAAAATTAGAAAAATTCAAATAATAATTTCTAATTTAAACACATTTAGCCAAAAATTAATATTTTAATTACCATTGAATCTTATTCAATTAATTAATTATTTTGGCCAAAACCAATTTGTTTCTTAAACAAATTATATTTAATTCTCTCTAATATTTATTATTAAATTAAATAAACTCATTATTTAATTAATAATACTAATTATTAATTTCCATTTAAATAAACTCATTATTTAAATAATTTATTTATTTAAACAATTAATTTTGCCATAAAATATTATAATTGATAATGTTATATTAATTTCCATTTAAATAAACTCTTTATTTAAACAATTAATATTGTATCAATATTAATAATATTAATATTAATTTTCATTGAAATAATCTCATTATTCAAATAATTAATATTGCCTAATTTTAAGTAAAATCAATTACTTAAATTGTTTGTTCTTCCTAAGCTAAATTAATAACTTAGTTTTGCTACAACGATATTTGGGCTAGCATAGGGACCCGATGGACCTATAGATCATGGGCTTAATAATTAGTCAATTAAGTGATTAACTCATAATCGAGTTAATTACTTATTATTTAACTATGAATAATTCCACTATAAATTCATAGTTGAACTCCCCTCACTATAGATGAGTTATGTCCATTTAGTTTATCTTTTATTTATATCGTGATATAATCCTTCACGTGGAACCCTCATAATTACAGCGGATAAATTTACCGTTTTGCCCCTGTAATTACCGCTTTATCCTTGTGTTCCCCTGATTCTCCAATGAACATTATCTTTAGTCGAACTAGAGATAATATACTTCGTGATCAATAGAAGTCGTGGCGCCACTTGTTCATGTCTCGAATCAAGTACATCAAGGGAGTTTCCTAAAGTTCCTAAAATATTTAGGTATCGCACCGATACCGTTAATTTATAGGAAAGTTATGAATTCCATCTCGTGTAAATGAGTTCCCAGCTACTTATCTAGCCATGTTCCCAAAACAGAGTGTATTGAGCGTTCTTACAGACGCTCTCAACCATGTGAATCAAAGAACATAACTCCATAAATAGGAGTCCGCATTTCACTCAGGATTGAGATTTATCACCGGTTGATAAACTTAGTTTGATATTCGATCATTTCTCGAAAACGGTACTAATGAGAAATTTGATCGAATATCGTGGGCCCGTCTTATACAATCAACATTGCATATGATACTTCCATTTCATGTCTCCCACATGAATGATCAGGATTAGATCATTTGTCTATAAACAAAATGCGAAGCTATCAACAGTGTTACCAGGATAAGGTTCCCAAACGTTATCCATTTACTGTAGACACTTTTAAGTTACTCATCTCGACTTTAATCCTCTCGTATGACTCACATACTAAGTCGTGATTTCATAAGAGTAACTTAGGGTTTACTATTTGAATGTTTGATATTTATATATTTCCATATATTCCTAATATCTTTAATTGAATCAATCTAGATAATATAAAGAACTTATGTTTATTTATTTAATTTATTCTTAATAAATTATTATTATTAAATAATTACAAGTTCTAGGACACCATTCCTAACAAATCCCACATTCCATTTTGCACCACCCGACACCTTAAGACATACCTGCTTGTTTCGCAAAGCATTTCTGTGTTATCGGACAAACTTCCTCAGAATATTCTAAGAAACGGAAAATAGAATCTTATTCTTTAAAACTGAATTGTCTGTTTGAGATAACTTTTGAAAGTGTTTTTGATAACGTTTAAAAATTATCCCAAACGGTACCAAAAACAAAATTTCAAAACTTTATGATATCACTGTGTATGTGTTTATTAAAACTATTTCTTTAATGAATGATAAAATATATATATATATACATATATATATTCATATTTGCGACCAAATGGTCACAATTTTACACAAAAGGTGACCACATGGTAGTAATTTAGAAGTTAAAATGCGACTAGTTGGTCGCATATGTGGAAAAGTAGAATTATGTTTTTCAAAAAACATAAGTTAAATTACGACCAGTTGGTCGCAAAACTCAAAGTATATTATAAAATGTTCATGAAATTTTCGGCGGTTAATTTCATAAGTGCGGCCATTTGGTCGCAAATTTGAGCGGTAAATTTAAATTTTTCATGAAATTTATGGCGGTGAATTTAAAGATTACGACCAGTAGGTCGCAATTATTGATGGGACGCGTGATATGACAGCTGTTGTAGATAATCCCAATTTTGCGACCATCTGGTCACTTTTTCAATAAATTCGACCAGGTGGTCGCAAATATGTGTAAAAATGCGACCAGGTGGTTGTAATTTCCCCAGCACGCGCGACCTTTCTTTTCTGGTCATGATTACATATTTGTGACCAGTTGGTCGCAAAATCTGATTTAAATCCAGATCAGTTTTCCTTCCCCCGTTTCTTCTTTTTTTCCTTTCTCTTTTTCTTTCTCTCTTTTCTTTCTTTTCTCTCTTTACCCCGTTCCGTTGCCCGTTATTTTTTCCCCGTTCCCTAAAAACCCTAAACCTCCAATCCTGGTTTCTATTACGAGGTTAGTTTTCGTATAGATTTTAAGTTTTAAGTTAGTTTTAGTTTTTAATTTTTAGTTAGTTTTAGTTTTAGTTTAAATTTAGTTTACTTAGTTTAGTTTAATTTTGTTAATTTAATTAATTTTAGTTTAATTAATCTAATTTAGTGTAATTAATTACTTAGTTTACTTTAGTTTAATTCATCTAATTTAGTTTACTTTAATTAATTAATTAGTTTAGTTTAATATTGTTAATTTATATAATTTTAGTTTAATTAATGTAATTTAGTTTAAAAAAATACTTAGTTTACTTAAGGTTAATTAATCTAATTTTCGTTTACTTTAATTAATTAATAAATTTTAGTTCAATTAATCTAATTTTAATTTAGTTTAATTTAATTAATTAGTTTATTTTATTTTTAATTAATTAATATTAGTTAAATTTAATTAATTTTAGTTTAAATTAATCTAATAGATCTTAGTTGAAATCTTCATTACTTACTTTACTTTAATTAATTACTTAGTTTAATTAATCTAATTTTAATTTACTTTAATATAATTAATTACTTTAGTTTAATTCAGTTTTAATTAATTAATTTTAGTTCAATTAATCTAATTTAGTTTAATTCTTCATTACTTAATTTACTTTAATTTAATTAATTTTAGTTTACTTAATCTAATAGATTAATTCTTCGGTACTTAGTTTACTTTAATTGATTCATTTTAGTTCAAATTAATCTAATTTTAATTTACTTTAATTCAATTTAATTAATTATTTTACTTTAAATTAGTTAATTAATTTATGTTAGTTTAATTTACATTATTTAATCAATTTAATTTAGATTATTCCATTAATTAATTTAATTTAAAGTATTTCATTAATTAATTAATTTAATTTCTTTCATTATTTTAATTACTTTGTATTAAAATAGTTTAGTTTAGTTGTAGGATTATGATGGGCAGACGACGTCCTCCCCAGTTAGACGAGCCTGACGACGAGATTGACGAGGGGACTCCGCAGCCGCCTACTGTCGCTGCCCCTGATGCGGACCTGACTACAGAGGAATTGGACATCATCCTCTTCGGTTACGAGCCGGGAGTTGCTGCCACTCTCGATGATGCAGTCCCTGAGACCCAGCCTGCGACACCACGCTTGGTGCAGGACTCTCAGGCCACAACTTCCGCTGGAGCATCGGGGTCTGCATCACAGCCTGATCCAACGGGACCTTCCACTTTAGGCACGCAGCCTCCTCGGGCCGCAGACTCTACCCTTCGGATTGAAGGGAATACGTAAGTAATTTTGTTTATTGTTTTAATTACTTAATTTTTAAATCTTTAAACATTTTTAAAAGTGTTTTTTTTCTGTTAACTAATAGTTTCTAATATCACAATATTTTTATGTTTTTGCAGAGTACAGCCGTATACAACCGTTTCAAAACGGTTTTGCGAGGTCCTCCAGAGCATGCCTCTACCTAGCGACCTTCGTTGGCAGAAGATTCTGACGACGGAGAAACGTCGGATGTACGACAATTGGAAGGTAAAAAACATCATTTATTTTTATAATTAATTAATTTTGAAATTTATAGAAATAAATTTATGAATTTATTACTTTAACAATTTTTTATTTCAATTTTTTCGGGGCAAGTTTCCTGTTATCGATCCCGATATCACAGACGGTAGATTGTTCCCCCTATGGGACACTCATGTTCGGGATCGATTCAAGGACCTCATTTACCAGGCGCGCAGAAACCAAGCAGCAAACCGCCCCGTGTGGATGAGCCCGGAGGACCACGCGCGACTTATTGCGAGCTTGAGCACTCCTGAGGGCATGGCAGTGTCAAGGAGGAATAAGGTCAGCCGCGTGAACAATCCCACCAAAGACACAGCCGGGGCTCGGACCGACGACGAGCACCATCGTCGATTGGTAAGTTTTTTTTTTTTGTTTTTTTACGTACTTTTTTCTTGTTTTCTTTTTTCAATTGGTTATTAATTTATTATTTTTTCTTCTTCAATCTCTAATATTTTTAGGAAGCGAAGCACGGTCGCCCTGTCCCGCCCAATGAGCTGCACCGCGTTCTTCACACGAAGAAGGACTAGACGTTCGTCGGCGATAAGGCGAAAGAAGTTCAGGTATTTAATAATTTTTTCAATTATTATTTTTTCTTTAAAATTTTTCTTAACTTATATATTAACTATTTTATTTTCTGAATTTTAAATGTTTAGGAACGTTTCATGGAGTCGTTGAGTCAGCGGTTGCCCACACCAAACTCGCAACCGACTCAGGAAGACCGTAGAGAGGCGTTCTTGGAGGCTACTGGAGGGGTTCGGCCTGATGGATCAGTTCCTGGGCTCGGTTCGTACGGGCGACGCCTTTACTCGGATGTGCCCCGGCCTCAGCGGAGCGGAGCGAGCACTAGCTCCGGCCCTTCTCCGATTAAGCAGCAGCTGAGCGCGGAGGTTCAGCAGCTTCACACGGACATGGACGCTATGCGCAACGACTTCCTTTCTCGAGTCGCTGCGATTGAGGCGGATATGCATGCACGGGTCGAGGCCCAGGTCGCAACATCTTTGGCCGCGTACTTCAGATCCCTAGACGGCGGCCATTCATCATCGACGCCGCCTCCGCCACCCCCCCGCCCCTTCGCAGTAGTTCTAGGATGCTTTCTTCTGTATAAAACATTTTTTGAATATTTGATTTATATATATTTTATTTTAATTCCAATTTTTTGTTATTAAATTTTAATATTAATTAAATAAATAATTAATAATTAATTAACTAATTATTGTAATTTAAATAAATAAAATAATATTTATTAAATACGACCAGATGGTCGCATTTACCTAAGATAAACGACCATCTGGTCGCATTTTGTCTGAGTACAACTGTAACGTCCCGTTATTTTATGATAAATTATTTATTTATTTATTTTATTTTAATTTAAGTAATTAAAGTTTATTTATTAATCGGTAATTTAGAAATTTGTAGTTTATTTCGGTTTAAGTCCTTTTAATTACCTTTTTAGTTTAATTTCGTTTTAATGGTATTAATAATTATTAACGGGCCTATTAATAATTATTAATCACCATTGGGATAGTTTAAGACCATCGGGTTTCGTTTTAGAAGTCAAAAGTCATAAAAGGACGTATCCGTCATTTCCAATTTCTTAAAATATCTAAAATTACTATTCATTTATCTTTAAATATCACAAATTTGACAAGTTTCCTTCATTTATTCTCTTCCTTTCCTTGCTTGGCCGTAGCCTTCATCCACCATTGATGTGGATTTTATTTTTTTCGTTTCTCATTCGTTTCTCGATGGATCGTCGTGTTTTCGGTTGCGTTGGATTGGTAAGGACGAGGGCTACCTATCCAACCTACCTTTTTCGGAGTTTCCCGTTCTCTAAGGGAAGTCCCAAAAAGTAAGTTTTCAAAACTTTTTAGATGGTTTTGTTCGTTTTTTATTATAAATGAGCTTTGAAGTTGAAATCATGAATTTCTATCATGGAATTTGACGATTTTGAACCCAGATTTTCGAAAAACACTATTCACCCGAAAACACTATTCACCCGAAAACACTATTCATCCGAAATCACTATTCACCCGAAAATGCACACTTGTTCTCATCTTAGTTATGAGTTGTAATATGTTGTGCAATTGGTGAATTGTAGGTGCGTTTGCTCGGTTGTTGATTCTTGGAAATTTGGAGATTTGGAGAAAATCTTATTTGGCTAAGGTGAGAATAGTTAGGATTTAAAGTAATTATAGAGAGCGAATAAGTATGATGGTTTGTAGAATTGGAAACTAAGATTAGAATTCGAATCTAAGATTAGAGGAAAGTGAGTTAGTGCCCTTAGGATTAGAAGTTAATCCTTAAGTGAGAACTTAGGAGTTCTCGAGGAAAGTATTGAATCTTAGAAGATTCTAAGTTAGATTCGTTTCGAAGCGTAGGATGGATCATTGGAGGTTAGAAGATCCAAACTTTTAGATAGAACAGTTAATAGAACCTCGGATTTTATTGGAAGATTAGAATCCTTGAAGGTATAGATTAATCGTTTAAGTTATGATTTTACTTTCATTATTGTTATCAGAGTTCGACTTACATATCGTTCGTCCGAGATGCTTATCTATTTTACTTTATGTCTTTTACTTTATACCCCTTTACCTTATGCTTGCATCAACTACTTTAATTCCGCACTTTATTTATTTACTTTTACAAGGTTATGCAAGCATATGCATATCATATTGCATCACACCATTCTCGCACCATTCACGAAAAAGAAACGAAAGTAAAAAAGAAATGAAAGTGAAAAAGAAAAGAAAGTGAAAGAGAAAAGAAGGAAGAATGATGAACCCTACGTGGAGTTCACATCACCTTTAGTGAAAAAGAAACGAAAGTGAAAGAGAAATGAAAGAGAAAAAGAAAAGAAAGTGAAAGATAAAAGAAGGAAGAATGATGAACCCTACGTGGAGTTCACATCACCTTCAAAGAAAAGAAAGAATGTGAAGGAAAAGGAGTTGAATGAGTATCCTACGGGATGTTCTCATTACTTCTAGATTCAAAAGGAGTGAATGGTATCCTACGGGATTGACGCATTACTTCTTCATACATAGGGAGTTGAATGGTATCCTGCAGGATGTACGCATTACTTCCTCATGCATAAGGCTGAATGGGATCCTACAGGATGTTCTCATTATCCTTCATTCACGCACAAAAGGGCAAATGCGAAGTCCTACGGGATGCTCTCATGCATTCATGTTTATGATAGATGAAAGAGAGAATCGAGAAGTTGTATGATGTGCAAAGTATATGTACTTTTCTTACTTATGTCATAACATTGTTGATGGATGAGTATTGACTATGATTATTAGTAATATCATCCTTAGAAAGTATAAAACGAAATTACCTAGAGTTTAGAGAACTTTAGGAGTGAATTGTGTCAGATTAATTGGACACAAATCGGAATACGAGTTTGAGGTCTATCTTTACTTTTTATGCTAACTATTCTCACTGGGCTTAAGTTGTTAGCTCATGATATTACAAAAATTTCAGGTAATGCCCTGGCAAGAGGTCGAGGGAGAGGAGGTGGTGTTGCGTGATCAAGGGATGTTGACCTCGAGATGGACTCTTTTGTTGTAAAGTTTATGTAATTATTTTTGTTAATTTTTAAAACTTTGAGGATTTGTATGTTGTATTCAGCTCATAAGAGCTTATGGTTATGTTTTATGGCATTAAATCTTTGAACTCCTGATTGGGACTTAAAGTTCCATGTGATTTTATTAGATTTGAAAAATTATGATGCAAACAGGTTTTGGCTAACTTTCAAACAAAATCACGCAAATTTTTCTTAAAATAAAGACTTCCGCTGTGTTCTCTAAAATAAATTTATTTAAAAGTGACGGGTCGTCACAACAAAAGTGACTACTTGGTCGCTTATAAACGACAACGTGGTCACTGTTGCATGTGACCAACTGGTCACTTTTTTTCAACTTAAATTACGACCAGATGGTCGTATTTTATCCCCAAACAAACGACCATCTGCTCGCATTTTGTCTGAGTACAAAAGTGACCATTTGGTCGCTTATAAAATGACCACGTGGTCACTGCTGCATGTGACCAACTGGTTACTTATCTTCAACTTAAATTACGACCAGATGGTCACTTTTTTAAGCGACCATCTGGTCGTTTTTTAAAATGTTGACTTTTTTGCGACCAACCATGCTTGGTCGTATATTTGTGACTGTACAGTCGCACAAATTCCCGGACCGACCAGCTTTTTTGCCTCCACCATGTTGGTCGCTTTTTTGGTCGCATTCTACTATAGAAACGACCAGTTGGTCGCAAATTACTGGTCGCAAATTACTGGTCGCAAATTGACTTTTTTTTTTTTGTAGTGTATTGTTATAAATTTATATTACTGATAGATCATTCAATTAATAGAACATCTAGAAATGGGTAAATCTAATATAAACAAGAAAGCGTGGCATATATGAAAATAAGATTCAAAAGTTGACTACCACACATAATGTTCCAATAGTGGGCATAACCCTTTAAAAAAAATCCTAATTCTTAGCCAAATATAAGGCAAATAATAAATTGATCTAATTTTTAAACCGCCATTTTAAACATTAATAATTTATGTTATTGATAATGGTTTTATTTACTATTTACTATCTCCTGTTTTTTTTTCCTCAAGATATTACATTAAATTAGGGAGGGGAGACTCAAATCATTGACTTAGTGAAAAGAGAGTACGTGTCTAACTACTTAAACTATATTTAGGTTGGTCTATTTTCTGTTTCTAAAAATTAAAATTTTTTGAATCTCCTTTTCTTAATCACATCTTCTTTGGTAGATGACTTTTTACAACTCGTGACCTATCTAACTTGACACCAAAATAGGTGGTAAAAATATTGATTTATAACATATTTACGGATAATTTCTTCACTTATTGTTGAGATATATGATTAAATTATTTATCTTTATCCTATTATCTTAGATTTTTAGGTCTTGTGATGATTTATCATATTTAATATGACATTAGAGTAGGTGGTCTTGAGTTCGAACTTATGTGATGATATTTTCTCACTTTTATTAAAAAAAATCATATGGGGAGGAGCATTAAGATATATGATTAAACTTGTCTTTACCTATTAGCATAGATTTTGTGTTAGTGGTTATTTAACCTATTAAATAATTATTCTCCTCATAAAAATTCTTGAAAATTAATTTAAATAATTTTTAAAATTGGGTTTGAATTTTAAAAATGTTTTGAAAACGCGGATGATTAAAACAAAGAAGTTTTTTTTTTTTTTTTTTTTTTGTCTTTTAAAGAAGTTGATGAGAAATAAACTAATATTTCAAACATAAAAAGAAAAGTTCAAATCGTTATCAAATGGCGACCTGGTTTTTTGAAATAAATATGTCATAAGCGTTTACTTAATATTGAGACCACGAAAAATATTCATTTAAAAATAAAATAAAAAATATATATATAAGAAAATATACTTGACAATGAGGTCCAAAATTGCTTTAAACTCGGCATTTCCAACTTTAGCACTCCCAAAAAAGAAGCAAAGATCGCATACTTTGTATGATAATTATGTGACTTGGATTTTAACTTTTACAAAATGAAATGGCATTGAAACATGAAGAACAATGTGATAAATAATTTTTTTTATACAAGAAACATGTGATAAATATGTACATGAAATATAACAAAATGAAATTGAATTGAATTTCTATATATTCCTTTTAGTTTTCAATGGAGACCTATCAAAGAAATTCAATTTTGTTTTCAATTAGCTTTATTGTTGATTGAATGATCTAAATGAGGCAAAAGTGGATTAAAAAAAATAACAAATTGACTCAAATGAAAATTTTAGATACATAATTTTATTTATATTACTACTTTTAGTTTATTCCTGAAAAAGAAGATTTATAAATTATTGACATCAAGTCACTAAAATATTGACTTAAGAATAGATTGTCTATAATAAAATGAATGTTTGTATTCTTAAAAACTCATTTAGACAATAATTACTTTGCCCACAGTAAAAATTATAATAAAAATATTAAAAGTCAACAACTCAATAATTTATTTACATAGAAGAAATTATGTCATTTCCACAAACTTTTCCAAGTTACCCAATTTTAGTAATTACATATTTTTGTATGTCATTTCAATCCTTATGCAATATGATAAACTGAAAAGATATATTTTTATATATATATAGGTCCCTAAAATTAATTTTTATTTATTTTTTACATAAATGTGGTTGCATAATTTATGAAAAAAAGGAGGGAAAATATTGGGTTAACCTAACCCAACTTGATTACTATACATAATAACTAAAAAACTAAAATTATTAATTTATATTAAATATTAAGAAATATTTGTTGCCTAAGAAATTTACTAAATAATACTTTGCACATATTTTGAAATTAATGAGTTTATTAATATTTTATGTACGATGATTTTGAATTTATGAATTTTAAAATTAATGAGTTCCATGGTAAAAAGTACTACTTTAAACATTTTTCAATACTATAAGCCAAAATGATACCCCACTCCACCCCAACCAAAATTTTGAGGGTTGGGTTCAAATTTAAGTTGTTTGGAATGACTTCATGATGAACTTGAACTTTTGGATAACCCATAAACACTTCTATAGAAAAAGATGGTCTCACAACCTAAAACCAAACCACACAGAAAGAACTCCCTATTAAAAACAAGTAAGAAAGACCAAACCTAAACAAGGCAAACGCTAACGAAATACAAAACAACAAACAATACAAAATGTAATTAAGTAAAATGATTTTAAGCAGAACAATTCATAGTGTCAAAATCACGTTTATTTAGTCCCTCATATTTTGAGAGTTCTAAATTTAGTCTTTAATGTTAAATTCCAAGTAAGGATTTAACAAATAAATGACATTAATTTGATTAATAACTAGCATTTACGTTATTGACTTTAATATAAATTTCATAGATATGTGATAAAAATTTAGTTAGTTTCATTTTTTTCAACCCAACAAATATTGAACAAATCGAAATTATTTAATTAATTTTTTTTAGAAGAACACACCCACGAAACGGGCAAAATTAGATTTACCAAAACGGGAATGGCTTTGACAATAAGCCTTTGCAACAAAATCTAAAAAGATAATTTACAAGTAAAAACTATCTTAAAACGACTACAAGAAATATCAGTTCTTTGATTTCTTAAACTTGAAGACCTGATTCAGTCCAATTTTGTTGGGAAATTTATCTAATTGACTTCGAAAATTGAGCCCTAACAAAATTTGACCTCACTTTTCAATTTTCATAAATAAAACCATATGCTTATGTCATTAAGGTGTGAAAAGACCAAAAACCCAATTGATAGAGCCCTCCTTAACCCCACTCTATTTTTGTCTCTCTCTAAACTCTAAACTCTAATTCTTTTACCAGAAAACTCACGACTCTCTCTCTCTCTCTAAACTCTAAACTTGCCACAAATTTAGATTCAATGAATAGATATCGAAAAAACGAATGGAATCGATATCTTATTTGCACGAAATATTGGAGTCCAGATGAAAAAGTTAACACAAAAGTACCAAATTTTTGAAGAAATAAAAATCTGAATTTTTTTTATGGTTGCCTATGATCTAACCGATCATGGGCAATGATCGGTTAGGTCATTGAGTAACAAAAGATCTGAAAGAGTATTTTGCTCATAACTTTTTCTATAAAAGTGGGATTGCCACGAATTTAGATTGATTAGATAGATATCGAAAAAACGAACGAAGTTGATATCTTATTTATGCGAAACGAAGTTCGGATGAAGAAGTTAACACCAAAATACTAAATTTTTTACGAAATAAAAATATGGAAAAGAAAACTTGGGCTAATCGGACCAATCATGATCTAATTGGTCAGATCTTTGTCTCAGATCAGACCCACATTTTTTTTTTTTTGAAAAATTTCCAAAAAATTTCCAGATTTTCTTTTTACCAAAATTTAGTATTTTGGCATTAACTTCTCCATCCGGACTTTGTTTCACGCATATAAGATATTGATTTCATTCATTTTTTCGATATCGATCCATTAAAATCTAAATTCGTGACAATCTCAATTTTGTAGAAAAAGTTATGAGTAAAATACCCTTTATTTTGTATCCCAATTTTTTTTTCTGGATTTTTTTTACTCAATGATCTGACCAATCATTACTTATGATCGGTCAGATCACATGCAAATATAAAAAAATTTCCAAATTTTTATTTCTTCAAAAATTTAGTACTTTGGTGTTAACTTCTTCATCTGAACTCCGTTTCGCGCAAATAAAATACCAATTCCATTCGTTTTTTCGATATCTATCCATTAAATCTAAATTCTTGGCAAGTTTAGAGTTGAGAGAGAGAGTCGTGAGTTTTTGGGTAAAGATTTAGAGTTTTTAGTTTAGATGGAGAAAAAGATAGAGTGGAGTTAAGAAGAATTCTATCAATACAAAAAATGACTTTTGGGTCTTTTCACACCTTAGTGACATCAGCATAAGGTTTTATTTATGAAAATTAAAAAGTGAGGTCAAGTTTCATTAGGTCTCAACTTTCAAGGTGAATTAGGCAAATGTCCCAATTTTGATTAGTATAAATTATTAAACTTCTTGCCACAATGGAATTGGTCTCCACCAACAAATCAAAGAAACCCCTCTTCAAAGCTAGATCAATCCCATCTGTTATCGCATAAAGCTCAATAATCGTTGACGAAAATATCAATACTTGAAAGCGTATGGGGTCAAGTTTTAATATAGTGATGAGAAAGAGGTTGTCGTCCTCTAGGATTGAGATTTTAATTACAACCTGAGTATCGTTCTATTATTAACCAAATTTTATCTAAAAATTGAAAGTTAATGATACTTAACTTAGCGAATTCATCTCAGCCCCTACCACAACTCATTTAGACGCTGCTCACTTTTTGCTGAGATATCTCTAGGGATGTCGTGGACAAGGAGTTATGTTTTCTTCTTCTTCTTCTTCTCCACTTCAAATTTGTGCCTTTGTTGATGTTTATTGGGGGGCATGTATTGATACCCGTAGATTAGTAACAGGTTTTTGTATTTTTCTTAGTGATTCATTGGTCTCTTGGAAGGCAAAAGAAGCAAATGACACTCTAAATATTCAGTTGAGGCAGAATATAGGGCTCTTGCACTTGTGGCTAGCGAAATTGTTTGGTTAACCCATTTGCTTCATGATTTGTGCATACCCTTTCATTCATCTACTGATGTATTTTGTGATAATCTTGTTGCTGTTCATATTGCACATAATCCAGCTTTTCACGAACGTGCCAAACACATTGAACTTAACTGCCATTTCGTTCGTGACAAAAAATGATGGTCTTCTCAAGTTATTGTCTATTCGTTCCTCATTACAATTAGCTCACATTTTTACTAAAGCTCTTTCATCTACAACCCTGTTAGGAATGGTGTCCTAGAACTTGTAATTATTTAATAATAATAATTTATTAAGAATAAATTAAATAAATAAACATAAGTTCTTTATATTATCTAGATTGATTCAATTAATGATATTAGGAATATATGGAAATATATAAATATCAAACATTCAAATAGTAAAACCCTAAGTCACTCTTATGAAATCACGACTTAGTATGTGAGTCATACGAGAGGATTAAAGTCAAGCTACAGTAAACGGATAACGTTTGGGAACCTTATCCTGGTAACACTGTTGATAGCTTCGCATTTTGTCTATAGACAAATGATCGAATCCTGATCATTCATGTGGGAGACATGAAATGGAAGTATCATATGCAATGTTGATTGTATAAGACAGGACCACGATGTTCGATCAAATTTCTCATTAGTACTGTTTACGAGAAATAATCGAATATCAAACTAAGTTTATCAACCGTGATATATCTCAATCCCGAGTGAAATGCGGACTCCTATTTGTGGAGTTATGTTCTTTGATTCACATAGTTGAGAGCGATCCGTAAGAACGCTCAATACACTCCTGTTTTGGGAACATGACTAGATAAGTAGCTGGGAACTCATTTTCACGAGATGGAATTCATAACTTTCCTATAAATTAACCAGTATCGGTGCGATACCTAAACATTTTAGGAACTTTAGGAAACTCCCTTGATGTACTGATTCGAAACATGAACAAGTAACGTCACGACTTCTATTGATCACAGAAGTATCTTATCTCTAGTTCGACTAAAGATAAAGTTCATTGGAGAATCAGCGGGAACACAAGGATAAAGCGGTAATTACAGGGGCAAAACGGTAAATTTATCCACCTGTAATTATGAGGGTTCCACGTGAAGGATAATATCACAGATATAAAAAAAAGATAAACTAAATGGACATAACTCATCTATAGTGAGGGGAGTTCAGCTATGAATCTATAGTGGAATTATTCATAGTTAGATAATAAGTAATTAACTGATCATGTGTTAATCACTTAATTCACTAATTATTAAGCCTATGATCTATAGGTCCATCGAGTCCCTATGCTAGCCTATCGTAGTCGCGAAATCAAGTAGAAGAAATGGAAATTTTAAGTAAAGTGAATTACTTAAAATAGGCAATATTAATTGTTTAAATATTGAGTATATTTAAACGGTAATTAATATAAACATTATTAATTGTTTAAATAATGAGTTTATTTAAACAGGAAATTAATAATGAAATATTATTAATTAGATATTATTAATTATTTAAATATTGAGTATATTTAAATGGTAATTAATAATTTGAAATTAATTAAAATTTATTAATTGTTTAAATAATAAATTTTATTTAAACGGAAATTAATAATTAAAATTAATTAAATTAATAATAAAATATTGTCAATAAAATTATTAATTAAATAATGAGTTTATGGAAATTAATAATTATAATATTTATTATTAATTATTTAAATAATGAAAATTATTTAAATGGAAATTAATAATTAAATATAAATTGGATAGTATTTAGTCGGGAGAAAATATTAATATTATTAATTGTTTAAATAAAATATTTTATTTAAATGGTAATTAATAAATAAATTAATTAAGTTGGACTTATTAATTTAAGAGAGAATTTCAAGCCCAATTGGATTAATGAACCCAATTGGAATTGGCCCAAAATAATTAATTAAATAAATTGTATTTATTTATTATTTTATGATGATAAAATCGGTCATGACATGTATTTTGAGGAGATAATTGTTTGAATTATATCCTAAAAGAATTACATAGATTTATTTACCCAAGATAAATAAAAATAAAGAAAATAAAATAATCTCCTATTTATCCATGACATTTTCGAAATTGCTAGATAAAGGAAAGAGATAATCTTTTTTCTTTTTGTATTTATCTCTATAGATTAATTCTAATGTGATTAGGATTCCTATTTTTATATAAATAGGAGGGTTGGGTCATTCATAAATCACACAATTTAATTCCATAGAAAGTTGGAACTCTCTCTTATTCCCTTCTCCCCCCATAGCCGAAATTCTCTAGTCATTATTGGGAAGAAAATATTTTTCTTCTTCCCAATTTCTTCTTAAGTTCGATCCCACAATCGGATTTCGTTTCATCGATCGGGATATAGCGTAGAAGATCCGGTATTGCTGAGGATTTGATGCTGTAAAGAAACCTCCAACCGATTCTCCATTAATCAGTCAATGTAAGTTCCAGTTTTAATTTTTCGAAAATAAAGCATGAATCTACATGTTCTTCGTCTTTTTATCACAAATTGCATGAAATTAATAGATCCTAAATTAAGTGTTAATTTGTGTTACTAAATAAATTCTGCTAATTTAGTAAATCATCCCTTCAATTGGTATCAGAGCTAATTTTAATTATCATGCTAAATTGTGATTTTTCGAAAATTTTGGTGGGTTGCATAAAAAGCGTTTTATGTATGTTTATATAAATTGTGTTATATAAATTGTGGAGGTTTGCTTATTGACTGTTTAGGTATTCTTGAGGCACTTAGGATTTTAAATTTTAGTAGAAAATTTGTAAACCCTAAATTTTAGGGTATAGGAAAAATTTGTAATTTTCCCATACCCAATGATTGCAAAATCGGCTACACCAAGGGAGGAAGAGAAGAAAATTGTTCTCCACCATTCTAAGAGGTCCACGCCCAAGGAGAGAGAAAATGAGGAGATAAGTCAAGATAATGGTAAGATATTTTAAGATAATTATCTTGTTATATCAAATTGAAGAAATCAAATATTTAAGATAAGGATAAAATCTTTTTAAGATTATCTCCATATTTTAAATTATGAATTTAGATTTGATATAAGATTATATGGAAATTTTTTTATTTTTATTTTTCTTTCCATATAATTAAAAGATAATTATTTTAAAACAAGTAATTATGGAAATATTATGGGAGATAATATTGCCTCCATAATTACCCATCCCCACGCCTACACCATGGATGAGAGAGAAAGTTGAAGCCTCAAGTTCTACAATGGAAGATTTAAATTAAGTTGTAATTTTAATTTTCCGTTTTAGAAATAGTGCCAAGAATACCGGTCAATTTAGCTATTTATTATTTAAATTGTTTATATGTATGATATAATTGTTTTAAATAATGTTCATGCATAAAAGTATGTCATGTAGAAAATCCCATCATAGGTTGTATGATTTTATTAATTGTACATACATGCATCATGATATAATATGCTAATGTATGTGAAGCATGCTATAATTTTATTTTATAAATGTTATTATCGAAAATTATATTCTAATTGTTTTAGAATTTAAAGCATGCTTATTTAGTTAAAATTCAAAAGTTAAATCTAGTTTAAAAGTTGAATAGAAACTAAATGAATTATTTGTAATATGGAATTATTGTTTAAACAATTGGGCCAAAATCCATATAAGATAAACAAATAGAAACTTTTAATTAAGGGTTAATTAAAAATTAATAATTGAGATTAATTGAATTGAATGGATCTCTGGCGAGAAAGCTCTGCCCAAGCGATGAGGTTTCATAAAGTTCCCCTAACACGGAGCGCCTCTAACTGGGAGCGATCTGGGTGAAAAGTTCAAATTAATAAATCAAAATTATTAAGATGGCTCATAATGTGATTAGTTTTAATTAGGAAAACTTGAACAATCACTTTATAAAATTAATCTAACCAATTTAAGAGTTAAAGTTGATTAGGTTAATTAAAACTTGGATTAATAAATTAGCCTGAATTAGTCTAAGTTATGAAACCCTAACTCAAAATATTAAATGGGAGAAGGAAACATGTCAATGTATCCTATGGTCTCCACTAATGGGCTCGAAACGTGAGATTTATACATGGCCTCTGTAACACTGCTGCAGGTGTTCATTCCCATAGGAAGGTTTATTGTATAAATCAATATCAAGTTGGGTTTCCGAAAGGGATAAAGAATTTTAAATGAGATTGATTGAAGACTGAATCTACACTTCGTAGACACTCTTCAATTTTATTTAAAAGACTAAATTAGTGGGTCACACTTAAAAGAAATTTGATAAATTTTGTTATCAAAACTCTGGACCAAATACACGGTAAACAATGACATAGGAATATGAGTTATTCTGGAGTTGTCAATTGTTCGAGTGGCATCTCGTTTTAATGATGGTAACTGACTTATCATTCGACGGCACCTTACTGGTATCATTAAAATATCGTGACATAGTAACATGTTTTAGGGCTTTTCTGTTCATTGATATGTTCGCATTCATGCATCATATTTAATTATATGTCGAAATTTTATATTTGAATGTTGAAAGCATGTTAGATTACTAAGATAACGTTTATTTAAATTTCAGTAATACAGCATCTGCTTTAGTCACTATACTTGGAAATAACAAACTGAACGATGAGAACTATGTTTCCTAGAAAAGGAAATGAATAATTTAAGTAAAATAGTTTACTTAAATAAACTGTGACGACCCGTCACTTTTAAATAAATTAAATTCAGAGAAAACAGCGGAAGTCTTTTATTTTTAGAAAATTTTACGTGGTTTTGTTTGAAAGTTGGCATGGCGAAAACCTATTTACATCCTAATTTTTCAATCTAATAAATTCACATGAACTTTGAGTCCAAATCAGGAGTTCAAATAAATCATATCATAAAAACCACATCAAAAGCTCTTATGAGCTATATACAACATCAAAGTTTTAAAAATTCATCAAAATAAAGACATAAACTTTACAAACAAAAGTGTCCATCTCGAGGTCAGCATCCCTCGATCACGCAGCACCACCTCCTCTCCCTCGACCTCTAGCCAAGGCATTACCTGAAATTGGTTGTAATATCATGAGCTAACAAACTAAGCCCAGTGAGAATAATAAGCATAAAAAGTAAAGA
Source organism: Gynostemma pentaphyllum (assembly GCA_028015215.1). Taxonomy (NCBI): domain Eukaryota; kingdom Viridiplantae; phylum Streptophyta; class Magnoliopsida; order Cucurbitales; family Cucurbitaceae; genus Gynostemma; species Gynostemma pentaphyllum. The sequence continues at coordinate 65,991,513 of CM051355.1, read as the reverse complement.
TAGACCTCAAACTCGCATTTCGATTTGTGTCCAATTAACTAACACAAACAATCCTAAAGTTCTCCAAACTCTAGGTAATTCTATTTCCATAAATTCCAAAAGATGATACAATTAGCACACTTAGTCTAATTGTTCATCCAATAACTTATCATAACATGAATAAGAAAAGTAAATAAATAAACCTTGCATAATATAACATCTCGATTCTCTTTCTCGTCTATCAAATGCATAAAAGTAATGAGTACTTCCCGTAGGATACGCATTTGTCATTTATGCATGAAATGGAGGTAATGTGGATTTTTACATACTATCCACCATTATCCTTATATATGAAGTAGTGTGGGCAATTATCGTGTCCCACCAATACTTATGTATGAAAGTAGTGTGGGCAATTATGGCGTCCCACCAAAACTTATGCATGAAAGTAGTGTGGGCAATTATGGCATCCCACCAAAACTTATGCATGAAAGTAGTGTGGGCAATTATGGCGTCCCACCAAAACTTATGCATGGAGGAAATGTGGACTTTCTCGTATTCCACCATTAACCTTTCGTTTTTCTTTCTCACTTCCTTTTCTTTTCAATAATGCGAGATGTTATGCATATGGTTGCATATGCTTGCAAAAGTAAATAAATATGCTTGCAAAAGTAAATAAAGTAAATGTAAGTGATAAAGCAACCGAAACAAGCATAAAGTAAAGGGACATAAAGTAAAGAACATAAAGTAAAGGGCATAAAGTAAAATAAATAGAATCTCGGACGAACGATATATAAATCGAACTCCGCTAACAATAATAAAAGTAAAGGTCAAAACATAACGATTAACCTAAACTTTCAAGGATTCTAAACTTCCAAATGATCCATTCTAAACTCCGAAACTAATCTAACTTAGAATCTTCTAAGATTCGAGGTTTTCATCGAGAAATCCTAAGTTTCTCGCCTAAAGGATTACTTCAAATCCTAAGGCACTAATTCATTTCTTCTAACCTTAGATTGGATTCTAATCTTAGTTTCCGATTCTACAAACCATCATACTTATTTGTTTTCTATAATTACTTTAAATCCTAACTATTCTCACCTTAGCCAAATATTTCCAAATCTCCAATTTCCACGAAACAACCACCGAGCAATTGCACCTACAATTCACCGATTGTACAACATATTACAATTCATAAATAATATGCGAACAAATGTGCAATTTCGGGTGAATAGTGATTTCGGATGAATAGTGTCTCGGGTGAATAGTGTTTTCGGGTGAATAGTGTTTTTCGAAAATCCGGGCTCAAAATCGTCATTTTTCATGATAGAAATTCATGATTTCAACTTCAAATCTCATTTATAATAAAAAACGAACAAAACCACCTAAACAGTTTTGAAAACTTACTTTTTGGGACTTCCCTTAGGGAACGAGAAACTTCAAAAGCTAGGTTGGATAGGTAGCCCTCGTCCCTACCATTCCAACGCAACCGAAAACACAACGATCCGTCGAGAAACGAATGAGAAACAAAGAAAAGAATTTCTCATCCATGGTGGATGTGGCTCACGGCCAAGAGGAAGAGAAGAAGAAGAGAAAATTGATTTTTTTGTCAACTTTGGTGATATTTAATGATAAATGAATAATAATTTTAGATATTTTAAGAAATTGGAAATGACGGTTGCGTCCTTTTATAACTTTTGACTTCTAAATCGAAACCCGATGCTTTTAAATAAATCTAAAGGTGATTAATAATTATTAATTGGCCTATTAATAATTATTAATGTCACTAAAACGAATTTAGAGCATTAAAACGATTAAAACGAATTTCAGTCGAAATTAACTACTAAAATCGAAATTACAAAATAATAATTAAACTAAATACTTAAATTGAAATAAATAAATAAATAAATAACATTAAATAAATAAATAAATAAAATAAATAAATAAAATTCACTTCAAAATAACGGGACGTAACATAAACTGACAATATTAATTATTTAAATAATGAGTTTATTTAAATGGAAATTAATATCATTGTTATTAATTATTTAAATAATGTGTTTATTTAAATGGTAATTAATAATAAAATATTATTGATAAATAATTATTTAGGTAATGTGTTTATCTGAATGGAAATTAATAATTAACATTTATTATTAATTTTAAATAACAGTGATTATTTAAAAGGATAATGATAAATAACATATTTATTATTAATTTAAATAATGTTGATTATTTAAATAGAAAATAATAAATATTTATTAATAATATACAAAATCGGAATATGATATTTTATTTGAATAATTGATTTATTGGAATAAATATCAAGAGTTAATAAATAAGATTTATTAATAAGGAAGAATCTAGAATTGAATTAGTGAATTCAATAGAATTTTGGTTCAAATTATTTGAATACCAAAATCAGCACATATATGATATTTTAGGAAATAATTATTGAATTATTTTGTCTAAAATAAATATATAAAAGAATGTTTAACTAAAGACAAATTAAACAAAGAAAAAATTAGTTTTTCTTATTGATTTTATGCACATAAAATCGGCACGTAAGATAAATAAGAAATAAAATTTGATTTTATTCTTGGTATTTATCTTGTATTTATTTTGAAAGTATTTCCTAATTCAATTGGAAAACTATTTTGCTTATAAATACAAACGTCTTGGTTATTCATTCAAAAGCTTCTAATTTCAATTTTCGAAATTGAAAAATCTTTTTTCTTCCTAATTTCCTCGTAACCGATTTTACAATAGTCTAAAAGGGAAGAAAATATTCTTCTTACCAAAACCATAGTCTTCTAATTAGTTTAGTTATCAATTTGTTTTTTATTTTAAAATATGTAATAACTATTGGTTCTCATTTCGTATGAACCAAGTTTGGGAATTTTTAAATAAGAGTTATTTAGGTAGATATTCCTTTACAATTATATTACAAAGTTCCAAAGTGTGATTGGATGGTTATTCAAAATACTTAGAATAAAACAAATAAATTCCAAATCCAAATTCTAAACTCCGAAATATCTAAATGAGTTATAAAGGTTTAAAAAAAAAAGTTTAAATACTTAAGTCTAAAAATTACTTAAATAAGTTAGAGGGATTAATCTCTTAAAGATGGTTCTCAAGGAATTTGAGATGATAACCATATTAATCCACGAACTTATGGGATAAGTAAAATCGAATATCTTTGATCTATCAAAGATAATTAGACTTAAATATCACTAAAACTTGAACATTCAGATGTTAGAACTTAAGTGATAAGTAAACATTAAATCGATTTCTTATATTCCAAACATTCAGTTATTTAAAAGAATGTTTTAAAGGTAATAACTGATATGGAATAAACATAATAGAAATTGAAAAGTAATAATTAGTGGATAATTGAATTCACAAATTATTAAAGAAAAGTTCAGTAAATCAGTCATACTGAAAAGGTTTAAACCATAATTAAGATAAAATAGAATTACAATAATTTTATTTCACAATAAAACAAGTAGTTATTTAAAAGTTTAAATGCTTAAACTACTTGTAGAACTTTATTTGAGTGGGAGCGTCATAGTACGAACCAAAGGGACTTTTAGAAGTCCAAGTGAAACTCATTGACTTCAAAATCAATGAATAAAGTTCAAAATAAGTGAAATAAAAATGACATGAATTTTCAATAGTTGAGTTGAAAAGGGTCACTTATACTTATACATTATTTTTGGAAATAATAAGAAGTATAGAATTGTAATCATTAAACGAATGAAAGTAATGGAGAATTACTTTGTAGTGGGAGCTTAAGAATTTCGAGAATCCTAGAACCAATGTGACTAAAATAAAATTTACAAATAGTATGTTAGTGCACATAGATAAAATGAGAGATTTTATGAGTTGCACGGGCTCAAATTCGAATATGAATTTACTTCCATGTAAGAACTCGACAAAAGACCTTTGCGAATTAAACATCAAATGAGTTAAGTATAAGTAAAATGAGATTTTACTGACTAAACTCTAAATTCGCATGATTACTAAGTTGTTAGTAAATGAAAGGTGGTTGAACATGATGGTTTCAAATCAATAGTTAATAGAGTTTATTTTATGGTGATAAAATATGGAATCTATTACACTTAATGAAACTAACATCAGACAAAAGAAATACATACTAAGTAGATGAACGTTACTGATAAAGTATTAAAATGACTACCACGGCTAAGTAGTTGATAGTCATCCAGTTTGACTCGAATTACAAGTCAAATCTTCAAAGATCTAGGACAAGTGGGAGATTGTTAGGAATGGTGTCCTAGAACTTGTAATTATTTAATAATAATAATTTATTAAGAATAAATTAAATAAATAAACATAAGTTCTTTATATTATCTAGATTGATTCAATTAATGATATTAGGAATATATGGAAATATATAAATATCAAACATTCAAATAGTAAAACCTTAAGTCACTCTTATGAAATCACGACTTAGTATGTGATTCATACGAGAGGATTAAAGTCGAGATGAGTAACTTAAACATGTCTACAGTAAACGGATAACGTTTGGGAACCTTATCCTGGTAACACTGTTGATAGCTTCGCATTTTGTTTATAGACAAATGATCGAATCCTGATCAATTATGTGGGAGACATGAAATAGAAGTATCATATGCAATGTTGATTGTATAAGACAGGACAACGATGTTCGATCAAATTTCTCATTAGTACCGTTTACGAGAAATAATCGAATATCAAACTAAGTTTATCAACCGTGATATATCTCAATCCTGAGTGAAATGCGGACTCCTATTTGTGGAGTTATGTTCTTTGATTCACATAGTTGAGAGCGATCTGTAAAAATGCTCAATACACTCCTGTTTTGGGAACATGACTAGATAAGTAGCTGGGAACTCATTTTCATGAGATGGAATTCATAACTTTCCTATAAATTAACAGTATCGGTGCGATACCTAAACATTTTAGGAACTTTAGGAAACTCCCTTGATGTCTCGATTCGAACATGAACAAGTAACGTCACGACTTCTATTGATCACGAAGTATCTTATCTCTAGTTCGACTAAAGATAAAGTTCATTAGAGAATCACGGGAACACAAGGATAAAGCGGTAATTACAGGGGCAAAACGGTAAATTTATCCACCTGTAATTATGAGGTTCCACGTGAAGGATAATATCACAGATATAAATAAAAGATAAACTAAATGGACATAACTCATCTATAGTGAGGGGAGTTCAGCTATGAATCTATAGTGGAATTATTCATAGTTAGATAATAAGTAATTAACTGATCATGTGTTAATCACTTAATTGACTAATTATTAAGCCCATGATCTATAGGTCTATCGGGTCCCTATGCTAGCCTATCGTAGTCGTGAAATCAAGTAGAAGAAATGGAAATTTTAAGTAAAGTGAATTACTTAAAATAGGCAATATTAATTGTTTAAATATTGAGTATATTTAAACGGTAATTAATATAAACATTATTAATTGTTTAAATAATGAGTTTATTTAAACAGGAAATTAATAATGAAATATTATTAATTAGATATTATTAATTATTTAAATATTGAGTATATTTAAATGGTAATTAATAATTTGAAATTAATTAAAATTTATTAATTGTTTAAATAATAAATTTTATTTAAACGGAAATTAATAATTAAAATTAATTAAATTAATAATAAAATATTGTCAATAAAATTATTAATTAAATAATGAGTTTATGGAAATTAATAATTATAATATTTATTATTAATTATTTAAATAATGAAAATTATTTAAATGGAAATTAATAATTAAATATAAATTGGATAATATTTAGTCGGGAGAAAATATTAATATTATTAATTGTTTAAATAAAATATTTTATTTAAATGGGAGTTAATAAATAAATTAATTAAGTTGGACTTATTAATTTAAGAGAGAATTTCAAGCCCAATTGGATTAATGAACCCAATTGGAATTGGCCCAAAATAATTAATTAAATAAATTGTATTTATTTATTATTTTATGATGATAAAATCGGCCATGACATGTATTTTGAGGAGATAATTGTTTGAATTATATCCTAAAATAATTACATAGATTTATTTACCCAAGATAAATAAAAATAAAGAAAATAAAATAATCTCCTATTTATCCATGGCATTTTCGAAATTGCTAGATAAAGGAAAGAGATAAACTTTTTTCTTTTTGTATTTATCTCTATAGATTAATCCTAATGTGATTAGGATTCCTATTTTTCTATAAATAGGAGGGTTGGGTCATTCATAAATCACACAATTTAATTCCATAGAAAGTTGGAACTCTCTCTTATTCCCTTCTCCCCCCATAGCCGAAATTCCCTAGTCATTATTGGGAAGAAAATATTTTTCTTCTTCCCAAATTTCTTCTTAAGTTCGATCCCACAATCGGATTTCGTTTGATCGATCGGGATATAGCTTAGAAGATCCGGTATTGCTGAGGATTTGATGTTGTAAAGAAATCTCCAACCGATTCTCCATTAATCAGTCAATGTAAGTTCTGGTTTTAATTTTTCGAAAATAAAGCATGAATCTACATGTTCTTCGTCTTTTTATCACAAATTGCATGAAATTAATAGATCCTAAATTAAGTGTTAATTTGTGTTACTAAATAAATTCCGCTAATTTAGTAAATCATCCCTTCAAACCCACCTTGAGGGGGAGTATTAGAGAAGAATATTAGTTAGGTTGTTACTAGCTTAGTTAGTTAGTTGGAAGGTTGGTTAGGTTGATATTACACATCATCCTTGTATATAAATACTTTGTAATATTCTTTCATTTAATCAAGTCGGAATTAATTAATTAATTATCTCTCTCTCCCTCTCTCTCATTCATTCTCTCAATGTAATAAACAATGATGTAAAATATACGAGTAATGTGATTGTTGAACCCACCCTACCTACTGTGAATCTTTCTGTTCAATCAAAATCATATCAACAATCATCTTCTTCTGGTAATTCTCAAACCAATCAGCAACAGAATTATCAAAATCAGGGAAAAGGAAAGAACTACAATAGAGGCTAGATATGGAAATAACAACAGGCCCCAATGTCAAATGTGCAGTAATTTTGGGCATACTAGCCTCTCAAATATTATTCTAGATTTGATCCTAACTATCATGGCCCAAACCATAATGGTAACAACTCTAATGCTCATTCTGGTTCAAATGAAAATGCAGCTTCTTTTCAATCTGGTGGACGAACTACTAACTTTCATCAAGGACAAGCATCCAATCCTATGCAAACGTCCTTTGTTGCAGCCAATGATTTACCTACAGATTCGAATGGGTATTTAGATTTAGGGGCTACTCATCATGTGACTAATGATCTCCATAATCTCAACATTGGAACTGAATATCAAGGTATTAACAAAATTAAGATTGGTAATGGAATTGGTTTAGATATCTCTCATCAGGGTCCTTCTTTTGTCTTTTGTCCTAAATCTCTAAATTCTTTTCATCTACATAACCTGTTTCATGTTCCTCAAATCTCTCAAAATTTACTTAGTATCCATCCATTTGCGAAAGATAATCATGTTTACTTTGTTTTTATCCAAACAAATGCTTTGTCAAGGATCAGGTCGCTGGCCAAATTCTTCTTGAAGATGAATTATATGAAGGACTGTATAGGTTCAATCTACAAAATCATCCCAAAACTGCTCAAATTGAATCTACTTGTTCAACTCCACCAAAATCTGCCATCTCTACTATCTTACACACTTCTTTGTCTACTTTTGCTAGTTCTTTTAATACTTATAATTCTCAACAATGTACTCCTTTAGATGCTTGGCATAAGAGGTTAGGCCATGCTAATCTCTCAACTGTCAAACAAGTGTTACACAATTGTAATATTTCCTTTCAAATGAATAAAGAGTTTACATTTTGCAATTCTTATCAAATTGCCAAAAGCCATAAACTACCATTTTCTCCTCCCCTTCAATTGGTACTTGCTGATGTTTGGGGTCCTGCTTCATGCATATCTAGACATGGTTATCAATATCACATTAGTTTTGTTGATGTCTATTCTAGACACACTTGGATTTTTTCCTAAAATCAAAATATGATGTCCTTTCCACTTTTATTCTTTTCAAAAACCAAGTTGAAAACATGTTACAAACCAAAATAATGGCAATACAAATAGACTGAGGAGGTGAGATTAGACCATTTTTTTCTTTTCTTAAAACACGTGACATTCACCATCGTATTTCTTATCCTCATACATCAGCCCAAAATGGTTTAGTTGAGAGAAAACACAGACAAATAGTTGAACTAGGTTTATTTCTTCTTAATCAAGCATTTATGCCATTGAGTTTTTGGGATGATGCATTCAATACTGCAGGATTTGTTATGAACAAATTGCCTACATCAACTCTTAAGGGTAAAATCCCTTACTCCTTTCTTTTTAATCATGCTATTGATTATACATTTTTTAGTGTTTGTGTCACGACCCATTTCGAGACCTACCTATAGACCCGAGACAAGACATGTGCCGATGGCAAGCGATAGCTAAATGCCAACACCTACCATCAAGGAAAACTAAACATAACTGTGCTAAAATTATTTCAAACTAAACTGACTCATATACTAGCTGAGATGATGCGATATGGATGGTAGAAAAGCTCGTCGTAGGCTCGATCATCTTCTGAAATTCGAATGCTACCTGTGGGGGGAAAACATTTGAATAAAAATGAGCTAAAAAGGCTCAATGAGTGGAATTTTTATTAAACTAATATTTTCTTAAACTATATAGTAGTTTCCAAATTCATAAAAATGTTTAAAACTAATATTTGTAAAACTGAATATCGAAGATAGTTGTAATTTAATAATTATAATATTCAGCTGTGAAACTAAATCAATAAATATACGTAAATATATGTTCAATAGAAACTTCTTATATATTATATCATAATATTAAAAACCACACTGAAAATGTACCCTAAATTGGCCATACTGCATGTAGAGCGAAATCATGCATGCAGTAGAACAACTGAATACTGAAATTGGTCATACGCGCGTAGAGTTTCCCCCAAAGGGCTATGCACCCTAACATACGGCCCAAAGCCTATGTGTATGCTAAAGTGGGTCCTAAAAACCTACTGAAAACTGATAATTGAGGTACCGTTTCTAGCGGTTTGAAAATAAACTACTGAAACTATTATTGTAATTTTCAAACCTTTCGTAAAATATAAATGTTTCTAAAAACATAACTATGTGTACATAATATTCATAAATAATCTATATTATATCATAAAACTCATTTCCGTAAAATTTGTAGTTGAATATCTAAATATTTATATTTCAAAAATCTAAATATCGATTATATCATAAATCCTTCAATGAAGACAAGAGGTAAAAATGGTGTTTTTAAACCCAAAGTATATCTTAATGACCTTACTAAAGAAGAACCTACTTTAGTAAAGGAAGCTATGAAGTCATCTCATTAGGTTAACGATATGCAATCTGAGTTAGAAGCTTTACACGGAAATAATACTTGGACTTTGGTTCCTAAAACATCAAACCAAAACATTATTGGTTGCAAATGGGTATTCAAAGTCAAGAGGAATTTTGATGGCTCAATTGCAAGGTAGAAGGCTCGTTTGGTTGCATATGGGTTTCTTCAACAACATGACATAAATTTCAGAGACATTTAGCCCAGTGGTCAAAGCTACTACAATCAGAACTGTGTTTACAATTGTTTTGACAAACAAATGGAAAATTAGGCAACTTCATATAAACAATGTATCCTTACATGGATTGTTGAAGGAACAAGTTTTTATGGAACAAGTTTTTATGGAACAACCCTCTAGCTTTCAGGTTCATACCAGTTCTGATCCACAAGTTTGCAAGTTACAAAAGGCCATTTATGGCTGAAAGCAAGCTTCAAGGGCCTGGTTTGAAAGACTTAGCTTCTTTCTTCTATTACATCAGTTCACTGCTGCTAAGACTGATCATTCCCTTTTTATTAATGTCAATTCTTCATATTCAATATATGTTTTGGTATATGTTGATGATTTTCTTGTAATTAGGAGTTCTTCTTCTACTATTCAACATCTTATTACTCACCCCAATTCTGTTTTTGCACTAAAGGATTTGGGGTTGCTTCATTATTTTCTTGGAATTGAAGTCTCTTATCTTTCCAATGGAAATATGCATCTTTCCTAAATAAAGTACCTTACTGATTTGCTTAAGAAAACCAATATGATTGACTTTAATCCCATCTCTACACCAATGATTAGTGGAACAATAATGTTTGCAAAACAGGGTGAAAAACTAGATGATGTTTCTTTGTATAGACAATTTGTGGGAGCTCTTCAATATACAACTATAACTCAACCAGAACTTGTATATTCTGTGAATAAAGTCTGTCAATTCATGCACTCTCCGACTGTTCGACATTGGCAAGCTGTTAAACGAGATATATCAAAGGCATTTTGTCATTCTGTTTACTATTAAAATGTCCAACCAATCTTCAAATATAAGTTTTTGCTAACTCTTACTGAGCATCTGATTCGGATGACCTGAGATCTACCTCGGGTTTCTACATTTTATTTGGTGGCAACCTTTTTTTTTTGTTCCAAAAAGAAACATGTGGTTTCTCGATCAAGCATTGAAGGTGACTATCGAAGCTTAGCTCTTTAATTAGATGAGATTCGTTGGATACTTTCCTTGCTTCAAGAATTGCATATTCCTTTACATTCTCTATCAATTTTAATAGTGGAGTTGTTCACCTTAGTGCTAATCCGGTTTTACATTTGAGAACCAAGCATGTGGAATTGGACATTTATTTTGTGCATGATTTAGTTCAAAACAATCGATTAGCCATTCAACATCTCCCTGCCACAACTCAATTACCTTATATATTGACCAAACCCTTTTCTATTGCATCATTTCAGAAATGGAGATCTCAACTTGGTGTTCTTTGCTCTTCAACCATGGGTTTGCAGGGGGTATAAAGGCTGCTCATTAATGTCCAACCAATTCATTTAGAAGAAGTTATTAATTGTTATTCTTGTTAGTTAGTTATCTATTGTAATAAAGTCTATAAAAGACTCATTGTATTAATGTGTTCATTAATGCATAAATCTCACAAGAGTTCTAGCTACAATTCTCTTTATTGCCTATTCATGAAAAAAATATTGGAAGCTTCAACAAGTTTTGAGAAGAAATAGTATGTTTTTATCAGGTTTAGTGTTTGGTGTATATCTATTAAGATTTTTTTTTATTAGGTGTAATCTCCATGATTTGTACATATTTATTATATTATTTTTTTCTTAACAGTTGAAGTTCTTTTAGTATTTTTATTACAAATTTCTCTCTCTTAGTGGCCATTTACTAAAAAAATATTTGACTAGCTAAAAACCAAAAATTAACCAATATAGTGGCTATATACTTAAACCACCCTAATTGTATGGGTGATTTAAGTATATAGCCACCAAATTGACTAATTTTCGATTTTTAACTAGTTAAATAATTTTTATATTAAATGTCCACTAACCCTCAATGTGACGACCCGACACTTTTAAATAAATTAAATTAGAAAACACAGCGGAACAAAATTTGGCGTGGTTATGTTTGAAAATTTGCTGGCCAAAACCTGTTTACATCTTAATTTCAAAATCTAAAATACACAAGGAACATTAAGTTCCTATCCAGGAGTTCAAAATGATTATAATCATAAACATAAAGACAAAAGCTCTTAAGAGCTATATACAATTGTACAAATCTCAAAAATGATATAAAATTCACAAAACCATGTACATGGATTTTACATAACACCTAGTCCATCTCGAAATCATCATCATCTCAATCAAGCGCGCATCAGCTCCTCTTCCATGATCCCAAACATTACCTTAAATGTTTGTAATATCATGAGCTAACAAACTAAGCCCAGTGAGAATAATAAGAATAAAAAGTAAAGATAGACCTCAAACTCGCATTTCGATTTGTGTCCAACTTACCTGACACGATCAATCCTAAAGATCTCCAAACTTTAGGTAATTTCATTCTAAATTCTCCAAAGGATGATATTACTAACACTCGTAGTCAATCCTCATCCATTAACTTGCTACGACATAAAATAAGAAAAGTAAATATTTTTGCATAAAATTTAACATCTCGATTCTCTATTTTATCGATCATAAGCATGAATGTATGAGGACATCCCGTAGGATTCGCATAGGCCCTTATGCATGAAGAAGGTAACGTGGTCTATCCCGTAGGATCCATCGTTCTCCCTCCTTTTCATTTTCACTTTCTCTTCTTTTTCTGAAGGTGATGCGGACACTACCCGTAGGCTCCAACATTCTTCCCCCTTCTTTTCTTTCTCACTTTCTTTTCCATGATGCGAGATGTTATGGTGCAATATGTTATGCATATGCTTGCACAAGTAAATAAAAAAAATGTAAATGATAAAGTAGCCAAAACAAGTATAAAGTAAAGGGGCATAAAGTAAAGACATAAAGTAAATAAATAGGAAACTCCGGACGAACGATATGTCAATCGAACTCTGCTACCAATAATAAAGTAAAAACATAACTTAAACTATTAACCTAACCTTCAAGGATTCTAAACTTCCAATATAATCCGAGGTTCTATTAATCGTTCTATATAAAAGTTTTGGATCTTTTAACTTCCAATGATCCATCCTAAACTCTGAAACGAATCTAACTTAGAATCTTCTAAGATTCAAGGCTTTCTTTGAGAAATCCTAAGTTCTCACTTAAAGGATTAACTTCAAATCCTAAGGGCACTAACTCATTTCCCTCTAATCTTAGATTTGAATTCTAGTCTTATTTTCCAATTCTACAAACCATCATACTTATTCGCTTTCTAAATTTACTTTAAATCCTAACTATTCTCACCTTAGCCAAAAAGATTTCGCTCCAAGTTTCCGAAAGCACGATCAAACAACGATCCGAAACACCTACAATTAATTACATCTAACAATTAATAAATAAACATACATCGATCAATAAACATCTAAAAGCTCAAAACAACGAACAACCCCATAAACCTCACTATGAGGCTCTCGGCCCCCCCATGAAAAGTGGGTCTCGGGTTTGGTTTTCCGGCTTTTAGGTACTTTAGAGGTGTTTTGAGTTGGTTTTAAGCAATTTCGAAGTTCTCGATTTCAATGGGTATCGATGATTCGGGTTTTTGAACATTATACCCTTTCCAATTTAAATAAACATTACTTCATTAATAAATAACCCATAATCAATCCCAAAAAGGTAAGTTTCAAACGGGAAGAGTTTCGATTGAAACTCGGTTTTAGGGTTATGGGAAAGTTTTCAAAAAAACACTTAAAACTACTCCCGAATTTACAAATACCGAGTTTCACGACAAGAAATCGAAGGAAATCAAAGAAAACTCCATTAAAATACTATTTGGAGCTTAGGGTTTCAAGATAAACTTACCGAGAACTTCGTGGATCTCGAGAGAAAAGCACGATGCTTGGGTGGAAAAGAATCCTAGAACCGATGGCTTTCCGATGCAATCGAAATCAAGCCGATCCACAGAGAAACGAAGAAAAACCAAAAAAAATTCTTTTTCCCAAGAGGGGTCTCGGTTTTGAAGGAGGAAGATGATGAAAATTTAGTCAATTTTGGTCAATGAAGGGTTTTTAAAGATGAATGAATAGTATTTGATATTTTTAAGAAATCGGAAATGACGGTTACGTCCTTTTATGACTTTTGACTTATAAAACGAAACCCGGTGCTCTTAAATAAATCTAAAGGTGATTAATAATTATTAATTGGCCTATGAATAATTATTAATGTCACCGAAACGAATTTAAAGCATTAAAACGATTAAAAAGGATTCCGGGCGAAATTAACTACTAAAATCGAAATTACAAAAATAATAATTAATCTAAATACTTAAATTGAAATAAACAAATAAATAAATAACATTAAATAAATAAATAAATAAAATTTCACTTCAAAATAACGGGACGTTACACTCAATTAATAATGAAAAAATTAAACAATAAATATGTAACGCCGTGTTACAATTTTGGCTAAAATTTTATTTAATTTAATAATACCGAGTTTTGAATTTTCGATTTAAAATTTTCTTAATTGCATCCATAGGCTTGTTGGGTGATAAATTACAAGAGAAAGATTCTTTAGCAATTTGTTAGAGTGGAAGGAGGACTTACCAATTTAGGAAAGTTTGGATGGAGGAGGCTAGAGTTTTGGCTCATCTATCAGAAAAGAAGAAATAGAAAAAAAAAAAAAAAAAAAAAAAACTCCACTCTCTTCTCTCCCTTTCACGCCGCCGCTCCTTCGGTGAAGCCAGGGAGATTTTCGTTCACTTTTTCGCCGTTTGATCGTTAATCATCATTTTGATTTTGGATTTGGAGTAGTTAGGGATCATCTTTGGAATCAAGAAGGTAACATTTTCTCTTCCCTTGAAATTCCCCAATGTTGGCGCCCCCCTATGCCTTCAATTTGATGTTCGGTTCGTCAATTCTTGTTGTTAGGTACTTGAATTGATCGTGGTGAGTTGATAGGTGAAGATTGGGGTTTGTTTCCATGAATTCCTAACCTTGGGTAAGCATTTTAGATCGTTTATTTAACTTTATAAATTCTAAAAATTTGGGTTGTGTTATTTAAATTCAATGTTGAGAACCTAACCTTGAAACCCATTCCCCATCGCTTTTCATCTCTCAAACCTTACCTTAAATCCTAATCGGTTTTGATCTACCTTACCTAAAATAAAAAATCATCAAAATCAATCTCCCGAAATACAAACCCATGACCAAATCATGACCCGAAGACCACGGTTCAGTCATGGCAAGGGGACAGCAGCGCCATGACTGTCCCCTTTGCAAGCGACGAGCCGTTCGTCGTTTATTTTTTCCCGTTCTTTGAGCCGTCGAACCCCAAATAGTTTTACACCTTTTGGGAATGTTTTAGCATTTAGGACCTTTGTTTCATGTCTAGTTCATAGTGGAAAGTAGCGTGAAAAATTGGAATTTAGTGAAATTCAAGGTGAGTTAACGGTTTGATCATCGGTGGAGTTTTAGAGAAATCTTAGGCTCTTACCGCAGCTTGTTTAACTCCATATATTTAATTATGTTATTCCGGAATTTTGGGGAGAGATTTGAAATTGGAAACACCGAAAAATTATTGGGAGAATTCATTTTTCAGTTAGAACCAGTTTAGGCGTTTTTCGTCGGAATTTGGTGTTTTAAGTTTCTATTTGATTATGATTGTTAATGAATCTAATTTGGAATGTTTGGGAGTTTAAGATGTTCAGTTTCCATGAATTTTGATTTAAGAAGTGTTGTATTTGATTTTTCGGTATTTCGGTAGTTTTTGGCAGTTTTACTATTTTTCGACATTTTTGTGATTTGAATATAATCTGATTGGGCTGCTGTATTTTAATGTTAAATATTGAATTTCAATGAAAATTATCATGTGTAAAATATAGAGGATGTTGAGATTGATGGCCTATCAAGTTTTGAATTTCTAGTATTAAGGCTACGAACTTATTACTAAGAATATGATTAGTTATGGAAGAGCCCATAACCAGGTACTAATGATCATTGCTCCTAAGAATGATTGATTAGGGGATTCAGTTATAGTTTCGGCTATAACCAGGTACTAGATAGTGATAGTAGTCCCGCGGGACCGCCTTCTTAGTGTTGTATGTTAATTAGTTGTGATGTTATTTTTAGAATTAGCTAGTTGTACGGAAGTATTAAGTCTTGATGATAAGAGTTTGTAAGTGAAGTCCTTGGATATGAAACTAGTGAGAGTTGTCTATCCATGTAAAGTGAGTTTATCGAAAAACCTTGAATATGGAATTTGAGCTAATTGCCTATTCATGTATTAGATAGCAGTTGATGATGTGGGAAGATGAGAGGTTCATGTCGTGGTGACCATCTATTTCATATTTATTTATTCGTTCTTATTGATGAATAAATTATTGAGTTTATCGGTTTCAAATGATTTATGGGATTTTGAGATTTTGGTTAGGCTTTAATGTTTTATTATTTGAGAACAAGTTATTGGCTCATTGATATTTGTTTTCAATTTTACAACTCCAGAGTTATTATTTTAAGGGTAAAATGCAAATAAGACCTCTGTGGTCTTTTCAAAATGCATGAACACCCCCTGTACTTAGAAAATGGCAAATCGCACCTCTGTGGTTCTAATTTTTTTCAATCAGACCCCTCCCCTTCAATGTCAATAATTTTATTTTAGTCACAACTTCTTCGTTTGAACTCCGATTTGGACGATTCAAGATGTTTTGGAATCCTCATTTTAGGCTCTACATATATGTCACTTCGAAACTTTGAAAACATTAATAAATAAAAGATTTTATTAACATCGAAACACTAAGTATGATTGACATCGTTAACTCTTTTGGTTATTGATGATTTCAAAGTTTCGAAGCCAAGATTATGTAAAGCCAGAAATGAAGATTCCAAAACATCTTCAATCATGAAAATCGGAGTTCAAACGAAGAAGTTACGACTAAAAGAAAATTATTGACATTGAAGGGGAGGGGTCTGATTGAAAAAAATTGGAACCACAGGGGTGCGATTTGCCATTTTCAAAGTACAGGGGGTGTTCATGTATTTTGAAAAGACCACAGGGGTCTTAATTGCATTTTACCCTTATTTTAATTAAATGTTTATTTGATTTAGTGAATTTTCATTTTCTCAATGAAAGTTATTTATTGAGTCTCCCGCTGTTTAATTATGTTTGTTTTAAATTCTGAAAAGTCGGGTCTTTACAGTTGGTATTAGAACCTTTTGGTTTTGAAGACCGTATGTTATACATACACTTTTTTTTACATGAACCTCATCTTCACACTCTTCGACGCCAAGTATCTCAAGTATTAGTCTCTAAAGTTATACCTTGTCCAAGTAGTATGTTAGTTAAATGTTAAAGCTTAGACTGTTCAATCTCGATATTGATAGTGTTTATTTGTCCCAGGATGGCACCTGTAGTGATTTCTAGGAGAGGTAGAGGTCGAGGCCGTGGTAAAGGCCGAGGTAGGGGAGGCCGCGGTCGAGGCCATGGTATCAACCTCGAGTACCAAAGTGACGCTGAGTCGACAAATGAGGTTAACTCTTATGCAGCTTCTGCTATGGAGAATGATGATGGATATATGAATCCACCTGCATTGGAGGAATAAGAGAATGTTCCTTTGGCTCCTCAAGTACCACTAGTTGTTCAGGGTGAGTTTGTGCCCCATGCTGAATTAGATGAGATGCGTAGAGCATTATCTAGAGTTGGGGGAGTAATTGAGGAGGCCAATATGTTGAAAGAATACAAGAAATATGCACTAGCTGAATTCAATGGAAAGTCAATTGATCGAGAAGAAGATGAAAACTGGTTTTCTAGAGTTGGGGAGCTCTGAAGTTTGTTAATTGTCTCGAGCATTTGAAGGTTCACTCTGGAACTTTCTCGTTGGTGGAGGATGCCTTGTATTGGTGGGAGACTACATTGAATACTCGAGATTCTACTACCCCGGTGACTTGGAGTGAATTCCAAGAGAAATTCTATGAAATGTGCTATACTAAGAAGTATAGGAGCCAGAAAGAATGTGAGTTCTTAGCCTTGAAGAAAGGGGACAAATCTGTGATTGAGTATTAGAAGAAGTTTGATCGCCTTTCAAGGTTTGCTGCTTATCAGGTTGCCACACCTGAGCTGAGGATTCATAGATTCATGATGGGGTTGGATGATGACTTACTGGGACAGATTGAGGCTATGGGGCCTATAGACTATGCATTAGCTTTGAAGATTGCCATCTCTCTTGACCCAAAAAGTAGAGACAATACTGTAGAGAAAGAGTCGAATGAGACTGTAGTTGGGCAAAAGAGAAAAGCTGAGACTGAACCTCAGCAGAAACAGAATCAGGGAAGTAACAAAGGACAGCAGGCACCACAAAATAGGAAGTTCAACCAGAACAGGCAAAACCAGGGTGGTAGGCAACAGTTCAATATTCCTGAGTGCAGAAACTATGGCAGAAAGCACACTGAGGTTTGTAATAAGCCTAGGATGTGCTTTATTTGTCATCAAGAAGGGCATATCTCAGCTAACTATAGGAAGAACAAGAAAGCACCTATGAATGGTGGACAGAACAGGCCTACTAATCAGGGTCAGCAGAAACAGGCTCCTCAGTAAGGAAAATTGTTTGCTACTGCTAGGGACGAAGTTGAGGCAGCACAGAATGTAGTCATAGGTACTTTATTGGTCCTTGGCCATTCTGTTTTTCTGTTATTTGATTCTATTGCTACGCATTCTTTTATTTGTGCTGAATTTATTAAGTATGCTGCTTTTGATACTGAGCCTTTGAATTTTGAATTGAATGTTAAGACATCTGTTGGTGGGACAGTTTGTGTTGATAGGATGTTTAGAACTAATGAACTGTGTTTACTTGTGAAATGTATGCCTGCTACTCTGATTGTACTTGATATGTCTAATTTTGATATCATTTTGGGGATGGACTGGTTGCGTGCCAATTATGCCATTATTGATTGTCACAAAAGGGAAGTGAACTTTAAAAGTCTGTGTGGGGCGAAGTTTAAGTTTAATGGGACTAGTAGTAAACTGACTCCAGTGATTATCTCAGATTTACAAGCTAAGAAGTTGATTGATGAGGGAGCCTGGGCTTACTTAGCAAATGTAGTTGATACTACTATTGAGGAGATTAGTTTAGATTCGGTGACTGTTGTTAATGAGTTTACCGATGTGTTTCATAGTGAGTTACTTGGATTACCCCCACTTAGGTAAATGGACTACCAAATAGAAGTTGTACCTGGAACCGCCCGTATTTCTAAAGCACCTTATAGGATGGCTCCACCTGAGCTAAAGGGGCTTAAGACCCAGTTACAAGAGCTTCTATATTAGGGTTTTATAAGCCCAAGTGTATCACCTTGGGGTGCACCTGTCCTATTTGTGAAAAAGATGGATGGATCGATGAGGTTATATATAGATCACCATGAGCTTAACAGTATAACTATCAAGAACAGATATCCTTTGCCTAGGATAGAAGATTTGTTCAATCAGTTGAAAGGGGTCACCTTATTTTTAAAGATAGATTTGAGATTAGGATATCACTAGTTGAGAATCCGTGAAGCCGATATTTCAAAGACAGCTTTTAGGATGATGTATGGACATTTCGAGTTTATTGTCATGTTCTTTGGGTTGACTAATGCCGCAGTAGCTTTTATGGATTTGATGCACATAGTTTTTCAAAAGTTCTTAGATACATTTGTGATAGTATTCATAGATGATATACTAGTGTACTCTAAGAATGAGGATGAGCATGCCATGCATTTGAGGAAGGTTTTGTCTATTCTGATAGATGAAAGACTCTATGCTAAGTTTAGAAAGTATGAGTTCTAGTTGAAGAAGGTAGCCTTCTTGGGACATGTAGTGTCGGTTCATGGTATTTCTATTGATCCTTCAAAGATCAACGTAGTTAGTGGTGACCTACTAGTGTGGCTGAGATTCGGATTGGTCTAGCTAGATACTATAGGAGGTTTGTGCAAGACTTTGCACGAATTTCTTCCCCAATGACCAAGTTAACTAGAAAGGGAGTGGCTTTTGATTAGAGTGAGGAGTGTGAAGCTAGTTTCAAATAATTGAAGAAGAGATTGGTAACTGCCCCAGTTTTAGGTACCCCATATGGTTTTGGTGGTTTGACAGTTTACAGTGATGCATCGAAAAATGGGTTAGGTTGTGTCTTAATGTAGCATGGAAAGGTGGTAGCTTGTGCTTCTAGGCAATTGAAAGAGCATGAAAAGAAGTACCCTACCCATAATCTAGAACTTGCGGCGGTAGTTCATGCCTTAAAGATTTGGAGGCATTATCTGTATGGTGAGAAAATCTTGATCTTCACTGACCACAAAAGTCTCAAATATTTCTTCACTCAGAAGGAATTAAATATGAGACATAGGAGTGGTTGGAGTTAGTGAATAATTACGATTGTGATATCCAGTACCATCTTGAAAAGGCGAATGTGGTAGCTGATGCACTTAGTAGAAAAATAGTTCATTCACCGGCGATGTTGGCTAGGCATCCTCTGCTACAGTGGGAAATGGATAAGGCTGATCTTTTTGAGATGACAGATGAGATGACAATTAGTATGGCTTGATTGACAGTGAGGCCGACACTGAGACAGAGAATTATAGATGCACAGAGAGCATATGACAATTTTGCCGGTTGTTTTCTCGATGTCGAGACTGATATGCCAGGAGTGTTTGCTTTTGCTACAGACAGTGCCTTAGTTTATAAGGATCGATTTTGTGTTCCCAAGGATGAAACCTTGAGGAAGGAGTTGTTGGAGGATGCACATGGTTCTATGTTTCCTATCCACCCCGGAGGTACCAAAATGTATAGAGATTTGAAAATGCATTATTGGTGGTCTAGAATAAAGAAAGACATAGCTAAATTTGTGAGTAAGTGCTTAGTGTGTCAACACGTGAAGGCACTGAGAAGAAATCCTCATGGTTATCTTAAACCATTTAGTGTTCCTAAGTGGAAGTGGGAAGAAATTTCCAGGGATTTTATATGTGGATTGTCAAGGACATCTCGAGGTAATTCAGTTATTTGGGTGATTGTGGACAGATTTACAAAGTCGGCACGTTTTCTTCCTAGAAAACCGACTTATCCAGTAGAGACTTGGGCTCAAATGTATTTGAGGGAGATAGTATGTTTGCATGGAGTGCCGGTTCACATTGTTTCTGATAGGTACACTCGCTTTGTCTCTAAATTTTGGCAAAGTCTTTAGAAAGCTATAGGTACCCATTTGGACTTTAGTACAGCTTTCCACCTTCAGACAGATGGTCAAATTGAGCAAGTAAATCAGATATTGGAAGACATGGTTCGGACTTGTGCCTTAGATTTCAAAGGAAGTTGGGATGATAACCTTTATTTAGTGGAATTTGCATACAATAATAGTTATCAGTCTACTATTAAGATGGCTCCTTTTGAGGCCTTGTATGGAAAGAAATATCGATCGCCAGTTCATTGGGACGAATTTGGGGAGAGGAAATTGTTGGGGCCTAAGCTAGTTCAGTTGACAAGTCAGTCTATAAATGTTATTAGAGAAAGAATGAAAACTGCTCAGAGTAGGTAGAAAAGTTATGCATATAAGAGGTGCATTGATCTTGAGTTTTCAGTGGGTGATCATGTCTTTCTGAAGATAGCACCTATAAAAGGTGTGATGAGATTTGGGAAGAAAGGAAAGTTGAGTCCTTGATTCATCGGTCCTTTCGGGATTCTTGAGAGGATTGGAACGCTTGCTTATAGGTTGGCTTTACCACCAGCATTATCTGGTGTTCATAATGTGTTCCATGTATCAATGCTTCGAAAGTATATTGCCGACCCTACACATGCGATAGATTATGAACCAGTGGAGTTAGAGGCAGATTTGTCTTATGAAAAGAAGCCAATTGAGATATTGGCAAGGGAACAAAGAGTGTTGAGAAATAAGACCATATAGTAGGTCAAAGTTTTGTGGAGAAATCATACATCAGAAGAAGCCACTTGAGAGCGAATGGAGGATATGCGAGCTAGCTACCCTAATCTTTTTCTTGAAAGGTGAAGCTTTTCAGGGACGAAAAGCCTTGTTAGGTGGGTGGTTCTGTAATACCACGTTACAAGGTAATTTAAAATTTCGGTTAAAATTTTATTTTAATTTAATAATACCGAGTTTTGAATTTTCGATTTTAAATTTTTTAAATTGCATCCACAGGCTTGTTGGGTGACAAATTGCAAGAGAATGATTCTTTAGCAATTTGTTAGAGTGGAAGGAGGACTTAAAAATTTAGAAAAGTTTGGATGGAGGAGGCTAGGGTTTTGGATCATCTACCAGAAAAGAAGAATATAGGGAAAAAAAAGTTCCACCATCTTCTCTCCATTTCATGTTGCCGCCCCCTTGGTGAAGCCCGGGAGATTTTCGTTCACTTTTTCATCGTTTGATCGTTAATCATCATTATTGCAATCAAGGAGGTAACATTTTATCTTCCCTTGAATTTCCCCAATACTACCGCCCCCTATACTGTGAAATTGATGTTCGGTTCGTCAATTCTTGTTGTTAGGTGCTTGAATTGATCGTGGTGAGTTGATAGGCGAAGATTGAGGTTTGATTCCGTGAATTCCAAACCTTGGGAATGCATTTTAGATCGTTTATTTAACTTTATAAATTCTAGAAATTTGGGTTTTGTTATTTAAATTCAATGTTGAGAACCTAACCTTGAAACCCATTCCCCATCGCTTTCCAATTCTTAAACCTTGCCTAAAACCAAAAACCATCAAAATCGATCTATTGAAACACGAACCCGCTACCAAACCATGACCCGAAGGCCACAATTCAACCACGGCAAGGGGACAGCAACGCCGTGACTGTCCCCTTCGCAAATGGCAATTCGTTCGTCGTTTGTTTTCCCCGTTTTTCGAGCCGTCAAACTCCAAAACTTTTTACAACTTTTGAGACTGTTTTAGTATGAATTTTAATTGTTTAAGACCTTCGTTTCAGGTCTAGTTCGTAGTGAAAAGTAGCGTGAAAATTTAGAATTTAGCGAAATTCAAGGTGAGTTAACGATTTCATCGGTGGAGTTTTAGAGAAATCTAAGGCTCTTACCATAGCTTGCTTAATTCCATATATTTAATTACGTTATTCTGGAATTTTAGGATGACATTTGATATTGGAAACACCGAAAAATTATTGGGAGAATTCATTTTAGAATTCATTTTTCGTCGAAATTTAGTGTTTTAAGTTTTGATTTGATCTAGATTATTAATGAATCTAATTCTGGAATTTTTGGGAGATTAAGATGTTCATTTACTATGAATTTTGATTTAAGAAGTGTTAGATTTGATTTTTCGGTATTTCGGCAGTTTTCGATATTACAATTTTTTCGACATTTTTGTGATTTGAATGTAATCTGATTGGGTTGCTGTATTTTAATGTTAAATATTGAATTTGAATGAACATTATCATGTGTATAATGTAGAGGAAGTTTATATTGATGGCCTATCAAGTTGTGAATTTCTAATATTAAGGCTATGAGCTTATTACTACGAATATGATTAGTTATGGAAGAGTCTATAACCAGGTACTAATGATCATTTCTCATAAGAATGATTGATTAGGGGGATTCAGTTATAGTTTCGGCTATAACCAGGTACTAGGAAGTAATAGTAGTCCCCAGGGACCGCCTTCTTAGTGTTGTATTTTAATTAGTTGTGTTGTTATTTTTAGAATCAGCTAGTTGTCTGGAAGTATTAAGCCTTGATGATGAGAGTTTGTAAGTGAAGTCCTTGGATATGAAACTAGTGAGAGTTGTCTATCCATGTAAAGTGAGTTTATCGAAAAGCCTTGAATATGGAATTTGAGCTAATTGTCTATTCATGTATTGGATTGAGATTGAGTTTAAGTGACACTTTAAGCATATGATTTTTTGGAGAGTGATGAGTGCTTGGGGCTCGGTATAAATTGCTAGAGACTATTTAAAGCTTTACCATTGATTAAGTCATTTTCTCACTGGCTTTAGCCTCATATTGCTATAATTTTTTTTTCACGAAACAATGGATCGAGAGGTGGCGGTTGATGATGTGGAGAAGATGAGGGGTTCATGTTGTGGTGGCCATCTATTGCATATTTATTTATTCGTTCTTATTGATGAATAAATTATTGAGTTTTATCAGTTTCAAATGATTTATGGGATTTTGAGATTTTGGTTAGTCTTTAATGTTTTATTTGTTTGAGAACAAGTTATTGTCTCATTGATATTTGTTTTCAATTTTATAACTCTGGGGTTATTGTTTTAATTAAATGTTTATTTGATTTAGTGAATTTTCATATTCTCAATAAAAGTTATTTATTGAGTCTTCCGTTGTTTCATTATGTTTGTTTTAAGCTGTGAAAAGTGAGGTCTTTACAAAATAGGAGCAAATCATGGAGACCACACTTAATAATTTACAAAAAAAAAAACATAAAATCTTAATAGATACTACACAAACAATTACGACTGATAAAACATACTCTTTCTTCATAAAGCCGGTGAAGGTTCTACCAATTCTTCCGATGAATCTACCACTATTTCTTGTCTATAATCGTATCTTATTTTTTAGACTAATGTACATTATGTACTACTTGTACAATGCAACTATACCAATTTCTTATTATGTAATGTACCGTTTCTTCATCTCAGTGAGCAAACAACAACACTACTCGTACATTCAATGCTATACATGCATCAACAACATTACTCATACATTGTGTATTGCTCGTACTGTGAAACTATACGTCTCTTTGTTTTGTATAACAACAACATTACTCAAACATTTGGTACTATGCGTACATTCGTGTTGAACAATAGATAACAGATCTAAAGACCTCTAATCCTCAACAATTTTGAATATGGAGACGAAAAATATAAAACTCTGCGATTTAATGCCATTTTCATGTGAAAAAATATAATTAAGCACATAACAGATTCGAAAACGATGAATGATGAAAGATAAGTTGATTTTCATGATGATATGACAAACGAAGTTTCATTTTTTCCAGCCTTGACTTACATCAAATTTGAGGGGGGAAACATAATATGTATGGAAATAAAAGCGAAAACAAAGCAACAAACCCTTGAACTACAACAAAAAAGCATTGTAGATGTTACCCGTAGATTCAAAAATACGACGATTGAAACTTCAAGAGCCAGAAAGAAGAAGAAATGGGGGAAAAGGATGAAACGGAAAAAGGAACAAAATATGATGAAGTTGAGACGGTTAGAGGAAACCATGCTACATATAGAGATATGAAAAAGAAATGGGGCTACAAATCAAGGAGAAAATAATGGATAAAAATTTAGAAAACAAAATTAACAAGAATTAGTTATTATATGGAAAAATAAAATCAAAATTAAAGGGTATGTTTGGTATGTTGATAATTACAAGATCTGAGAGTGGTTAAATAACACAAGGAAGTAGTCAAATAACGAACTGACACTAGGAATATGATGTTTTACTTAATTATTCTAATTTTGTTTATCCATTTTAATGTGTGAGGGATGGATCTCACAATTGAGCATGTTACGGCACATGCTTTGTTCTTGCAGCTTTCAAGATCTGAAACAAGGAGAAAATACGGTCAGAAGGGCACCGGTGTGGTACCAGTCAAGGACCCTCTGACAATCAAGTTAGTTTTTGTATAAATTGATTAGGCGTCGCAAGATTCTAGGTCTTAGTTTTTTGTGCATGCCTGATTTGATGGGTTGATTAGCCTTATAGACTCCTTTCTGATTGATCTGTCGTGGGCTCGCTTGTCCTTGCTAGTCGAAACTAGACTTTCTTGGGCCTAAGATCGGCCCATCTTCAATTGACTTCCACCTACTTCGCGTGTCGATGAGTTGGGCCTTTTCAGAATCGGCCCAATTTTCTAAGTCCATAGAGGGACGATTTTTGCCCTCCACGATGTGAATATTCTATTTTATTACATTAAGGATTAAGGAGATATATTAATTTAAAAAAAACAGTTCCAATTTTTTTTTATGATAGTTGACTAGATATTAAAATTAATATAGAGGGTCTAAAGTAATTATGACAAAAAAAAAGTAACGTATTTAAGAATAATATAACCCCTTAAAAAAATCATAATTCTTAGCCAAACATAAGACAAATAATAAATTGATCTAATTTTTAAGCCGACATCTCTTTCAAATATTAATAATTTATGTTATTGATAATAAATTGATCTAATACAACTAGTGACCTATCTAACTTGACACAAAAATAGGTGATAAGAATATTGATTTATAACATATTTACATATTTTCTTCACTTATTGTTGAGATATATGATTAAATTAACCTTTATCCATTAGTTTAAGCTTTTGGGTCAGTTGGTGATTTAACATTTCTAATATGGTATCAGAGGAAGAGGTCCTGAGTTCGAACTCCAACGATGATGTTTTCTCCCCGTTTATATTCAACATGTTGGGGTCTTGTGTAAATATACAAACCCACATGTGTGGGGAGTTTTGAGATATATGATTAAATTTACCATTATCCATTAGTTTAAGCTTTGGTGATTTAACATTTCTAATAAGATATATGATTAAATTATTTACCTTTATCTATTATCTTAGGTTTTTGGGTCTCGTTGTGATTTATCATATTTAATGTGATATTAGAGCAGGGGGTCTTGAGTTTGAACTTTTGTGATGATATTTTCTCACATTTATATTTCAAAAAATCATATGTTTGGGTCTTGTATAAATTTCCATTCCAAGCCCATATATGAGGGGAAGTGTTAAGATATATGATTAAATTTGTCTTTACCCATTAACATAGGTTTTTGGTTAATGGTGATTTTGTTAGGAATGGTGTCCTAAAACTTGTAATTATTTAATAAAGATAATTTATTTTGAATAAATTAAATAAATAAACATAAGGTCTTTATATTATCTAGATTGATTCAATTGACAATATTAGGGATATATGGAAATATATTAATGTCAAACATTCAAATAGTAAAACCCAAAGTTACTCCTGTGAAATCACGACTAAGTATATGATTCATCCGAGAGGATTAAAGTCGAGATGAGTAACTTAGAAATGTCTACAGTAAATGGATAACGTTTGAGAATCTTATCCTGGTAACACTGTTGATGGCTTCGCATTTTGTTGATAGACAAATGATCTAATCCTGATCATTCATGTGGGTGACATGAAATGGAAGTATCATATGAAATGTGATTGTATAAGACAAGACCACGATGTTTGATCAAATTTCTCATTAGTACCGTTTATGAGAAATGATCGAATATCAAACTAAGTTTATCAAACGTGATAGATCTCAATCCTGAGTGGAATATGGACTCCTATTTGTGGAGTTATGTTCTTTGATTCACATGGTTGAGAACAATCTGTAAGAACGCTCAATACACTCCTGCTTTGGGAGCATAACTAGATAAGTTATTGGGAACGCATTTTCACGAGATGGAATTCATAACTTTTCTATAAATTAATGGTATCAGTGAGATACCTAAACATTTTAGGAACTTTAGGAAACTCCCTTGATGTACTAATTTGAGACATGAACAAGTGACAACATGACTTCTATTGATCACTGAAGTACAAAGATAAAGCGATAATTTCAGGGGTAAAACGATAAATTTCATCTGCTTGTAATTATGAGGGTTCCACGTGAAGGATATATCACAAATATAAATAAAGATAAACTAAATGGACAGAACTCATCTGTAGTGAGGGGAGTTCAGCTATGAATCTACAGTGGAATTATTCATAGTTAGATAATAAGTAATTAACTGATTGAGTTAATCACTTAATTGACTAATTATTAAGCCCATGATCTATAGGTCCATCGGATCCCTATGCTAGCCCAAATATCGTAGTCGCGAAATCAAGTAGAAGAAATGAAAAATTTTAAGTAAAGTGAATTACTTTAAATAGACAATATTAATTGTTTAAATGTTGAGTATACATAAACGGTAATTAATGTAAACATTATTAATTGTGTAAATAATGAGTTTATTTAAACATGAAATTAATAATGAAATATTATTAATTAGAGATTATTAATTATTTAAATATTGAGTATATTTAAATGGTAATTAATAATTTGAAATTAATTGATAATTATTAGTTGTTTAAATAATTAATTTTATTTGAATGAAAATTAATAATTAAAATTAATTAATTAATAATAAAATATTATCAATAAGAATTATTAATTAATTCAATAATTAGTTTATTTAATGGAAATTAATAATTATTATTAATTGTTTAAATAATGGAAATTGATAATTAAATATCGTTTGATAATATTTAGTAGGGAGAAAATATTAATTATTTAAATAAAGTATTTTAATGGCAATTAATAAATAAATTAATTAAGTTGGACTTATTAATTTAAAAGAGAGTTTCAAGCCCAATTAGATTATTGAACCCAATTGAAATTGGCCCAAAATAATTAATTAAATAAAATGTATTTATTAATTATTTATTATGTCATTTTCTGCCATGGCATATTATTTAAGGAAAAATAATTGTTTGAATTATATCCTAAAATAATTACATAGATTTATTTACCCAAAATAAATTAAATAAGAGAAAAGAAAATATCCTTTTATTTATCTATGGCAATTTCGAAAATGCCAAGATAATGGAAAGAGAATATCTTTTTTCTTTTTGTATTTATCTCTATGAAATATCTTAATGAGATTAGATTTTCCATTAGCCTATAAATAGAAGACTTAAGTCATTCATAAATATACAATTCAATTCACAAGAAATTGAAATTCTCTCTTCCTCTCCTCCCCTGCCTTTGACGATTTTGGCTATTAAATTGGGAAGAAAAAAAATTTCTTTTTCTTCCAAATTTCTTCAAAAGTTCGATCCCACAATCAGATTTCGTTTGATCGATTGAGATATAGTATAAAAGATCTGGTGTTGCTAAGGATTTAATGCAAAAGGACTTTTATATTGGAAAATGAGCATGAATCTACGTGTTTTTGTCACAAATTGCATGATATTAATAGATCGTTAATCAAACGTTAATTAGATTATTAGATGATATTCTGCTAATTTAGTAGATCAATCCCTTCAGATTTAACGTATTAAATAATTATTTTCCTCTTAAAAATTCTTGAAAATTAATTTGTATAATTTTTAAAATTGAGTTTGAATTTTAAAAATGTTTTGAAAACGTGGATGGTTAAAACAAAGAAGTTTTATTTTTTATTTTTTATTTTGTTTTAAAAGAAGTGGATGAGAAATAAACTAATTTTTCAAGCATAAAAAGAAAAGTTCAAATCGTTATCAAATGGCGACCTAGTTTTTTTGAAATAAATAGATATGTCATAAGCTTTTACTTAATATTGAGACCACCAAAAAGATTCATTTAAAAAGCAATAACAAATATATATATATATATATATATATATATATATAAAAGAAAATATACTTGACATGAGGTCCAAAATTGCTTTAAACTCGTTATTTCCAACTTTAGCTGTCCCAAAAAAGAAGCAAAGATTACATACTTTGTATTGATAATTATGTGACTTGGATTTTAACTTTTACAAAATGAAATGACATTGAAAGATGAAGAACAATGTGATAAATATTTTTTTTATAAGATGCAATGTGATAAATATGTAGATGAAATCTAACAAATCGAAATTGAATTGAATTTCTATATACTCCTTTTAGTTTTCAATGGAGACCTATCAAACAAATTCAATTTTGTTTTCAATTAGCAATATTGTTGAGTGAATGATCTAAATGAGGCAAAAGTGGATAAAAAAAATTAACAAATTGACTCAAATGAAAAATTTAGATACATAATTTCATTTATATCTTTTAGTTTATTCTTGAAAATAGAAGATTTATAAATTATTGACATCAAGTCACTAAAATATTGACTTAAGAATACTGTCTATAATAAAATGAAAGTTTATGTTCTTAAAAACTTATCTAGATGATAATTATTCCTCTCACAGTAAAAATTATAATAACAAATATTATAAGTCAACAACTCAATAATTTATTGACTTAGAAGAAATTATGTCATTTCCGTAAAAGTTTTCAAGTTGTCCTATTTTAATAATTACATTTTTTTTATGTCATTTCAATCCTTATGCCATATTATAAACTGAAAAGATATTTTATATATATATATATATAGGTCCCTAAAATTAATCTTTATTTATTTTTTACACAAATGTGGTTACATAATTTATGAAGAATAAAAAAAGGAAAAATTGTTTAGATTTCCAAGAGCGTGAGCACCAACCTTCTTTGGAAAAAGTGAGGAAAGGAAAAACGATTTCTTTTTCTACACTATATAGGCAGTGGCGTGAAGAAGTAAGGAGGAAGAAGAAAATTTTCTCTAAATTTCTAAACCTCAGAAAATGTTATGGGTTTTTTAAAACCCTTCCCTATTTATAGGTGTAGGATTAAATCTTATAGAATATTCAAAATTAGAATTTAAATAAAATCAATTATCAAATAATTATCTTTTATTTTCAATTTCCATATCTTCTTTTATCTTGTACTATATTTAAATTGAATATTGCATTATTATATACCATATTTAAATATTTAAATTAAGTTAAGGGTTAAATGTACCAGTGACCCCTGCTGTAACGACCCGAACCCGTTAAATTCTTTAAATTCAAATGCACAGCGGAAGACTCAATTTTTAAAGAAAAACAGCATGGGTTCGTTTAAAAATCGAATAACCAAAACCTGTTTACAACCCAAATTTTCAGAGAAAGCTATAAATCGGGAATGCGCATTCCAAAAGAGAGTTTAATCATAAAAAATTAAAATACTTTATACAAACACCCTTCGCGGGCTCAAAAAGACATAAGTATGGAAAAAGTATATGATTACAAGCATTTTACTAATGCTTATCAAAAGTGTTTTTAACATTGTCCATTACACCACCTCGACCAGTCAAGCGACACCATTTCCTCTCCCACGCTTCTTAGGGACGGGGTTTACCTGAAAATAATGTGGTGTAGCACCATTAGCAAACAATGCTAGTGAGAGTAAAATGAAAGCAAGTAATCCTATGAACAAAATCTCATAACCGAAATCGTGTCCAAAGGCCTAAATGTTCATTACTACCCATATCCACACTTCCAATTTCCATATAAACATACGATAGTAACATACTACCCGTAATCGTCATTCATAAACCGTACGATAGATATAAAGACTTAAAGTAAAATTAACAATAACTACTAAGTCTTACTACACAATTCTAAAGAATATGTAAATCTAACATTATCTATCTTATTACCAAACAAGTTTCATCGTAACGTACTATTGTATGGATCAAAATCAACATACCACGTACGGTCGTACCATATTACCATCATCGCACCATGATACGTATGGATCGAAATCAACATACTATCATGTGCCGTATCACAGATCATAGTACCATGGTACGTACGGATCTGAATCCATGTACTACCATGTACCATATCTCAATCATCGGATATCAGGACTTTCACCATATCGGATATCAGGAATTTCACCATATCGGTATCAGGAATTTCACCATATAGGTATCAGGAATTTCACCATATAGGTATCAGGAATTTCACCATATAGGTATCAGGAATTTCACCATATAGGTATCAGGAATTTCACCATATAGATATCAGGAATTTCACCATTTCGCAACATGATACGTATGGATCAAAATCAACATACTACCATGTGCCGAAACACAGTGCTCAAGGTACCCACAATTCATCACACCATGATACATATGAACCAAAATCAACATACTACCATGTGTGAATCAATGTGCCTAAGGTCACCACAAATCATCTCACCATGATTACATATGGATCAAAATCACATACTATCACGTGCAGAATCAATGTGCCGTAGGTCTCCAATAAGTTAGCTAAACTCCAAAGAATTCTACTAAGTTAATTAGAAACCTAACTAACTAGATTACACGAGTTATCACTCAAGTGCATCTTCTAACTACTTTAACTTCCAAATCCAATCCAAGTAACTTTCAAATCCATCAAAGTAACTTCCAAATCAAACCAAAGTAAGTTCCAAAACCATCAAAGTAACTTCCAATTCCACTTTCATTTAACATCTCCAAATCACATTACCATACTTCCAAACCTCTCCGATGTTCTATAAACATCTAACTATCCATAACCAAACATTCTCCATACACACTTCCGAATTAAAGTCTCCAACCAAACTATAATCCTAAGAAGTTATCTCCCTCTTAACATCGATAAACAATTACATAACGAAATTAAATTCATAAAACCACTAACTTTCACATTAAACTCACCTTAGCTTGAAGACAAGCTCCGAATAATCCGAAGTTGCGAATTCACGAACAATTCACAATCCTACAATCGAATTAATCCTAAACAACATTAATTAACCGAAAAACATTCAAACAACATCTAAACACATAAAACCACGAAAATCCCGGATTTTACCCTATAGGGGCTCTCGGCCAAGCTAGGGAAAAGGGGTTCGGGTTCGGTTTTCCGGCTTTTATGCAATTTAGAGGTGTTTTGGGTTGGTTTCGAATACTTTGGAGGTTGCAAAATCAATGGGTAACCGAAAATTAGGGTTTTGCATATTAATTCATTTTCGAAAAATTAACTAAAAAGCAAAAACACAAAGAACCTAACATCCTAAACAAAGCCCAAAGAGGGAAAATCACAAGGGACGGGTTTCCGGCTCAAACTCGGTTTTAGGGTTTAGAGAAAGTTTCTAAAATTGACCATAAAGACTTCCCCGAATGAAACCTTCAAGCTTCGGTGAACGAATTCGAAGATTACAACTCAAAACCTCCATTAAAACACTATTCACATCAAAATTTAAGAAACTTTAACATACCTTTAAGCCTCGAGAAAACGAGCGAAAACCTCGATTGTTAGGATGGGTAGAAAGGTCTCGGCGAGAGCTTTCCAACGCATCCGAAATCACGCAAAACGGTCGAGAAACGAAGCCGGGGCGACGATTTCTTTCTCTCCTCTTTTTTTTCTCTCTAAGCTACGGGTTTGGGATGAAAAATGAGAAGAAAATTTCATATTTTGTCTAAATTTGGCTTATTTAAAGAGAAGGAGGAATAGTGTTTAGATATTTAACAATTTAGAAAATGACGCCTACGTCCCTCTTTTACTTTTGCTTTAAAAACGAAACCCGAAGCTCGTAAATAAACCTAAAGATGATTAATAATTATTAATTGGTCCATTAATAATTATTAATGCCACCAAAACAAATTTTAATTATTAAAACGATTAAAAACAATTTCGGACATAAGTAACTATTAAAATTGAAATTTCTACAATTAAACTAATCTTAAAAGCTTTATTTTTAAAATAAATAAAATAAAGTAAAAATAAATAAAATAAAATATATTTTTTTTTTTTACCCCTAAAAGTCACGGGACGTTACACCTGCACTTTCAAGTTTTTTCAATTTACACCCTTGAACAATCAATTTAACTTTTTTTACCCTTATATTTTCTATTTTTTAATTTCCGTCAAAAAAAGTTTAAAACAAACAGCCTTTATTTTTATTTTATTTTGTGTGTATATTTTTTATAAGGGTATAAGAAAAGACTTCTTGACCAATATTTTTTTTCTCTCTTTCATGTTGGTAGAAGAACTCCATCGTAAATAGAGATTTTCCTCCCACAGTAACAATGAGCACGGTTGGCCATGACTAGAAAGAGTTTATGCAAAGTTTGGATTTTTATGATCAATGGGAAAGCCCAAAATCTTGACTTTTTAAAACTTTCAAAGAAAAAAAAATCTAAATTTGTTATAATTGGGTTATGTTTATCTTTGTGGGGTTTGTTTTGATAGTGATTTCAGCCACTAATTCATGAAAAGAAAGATAAAGTTTGCCGATGATTCTAAGGGCTTGTTTCTTAAATAAGTGGTTTTAATCAAATTATTTTTTTTTATAAGTATTATGATAAAAAAAGTGCTTAGGGGTCGTCTATTTCAATGTTATCTAAGATTATAGAGGGACGTGTATTCAGATAATATTGTTCATTTTACTGCATATAAAGATATAAGGATATCTTAGATTACATGTAATCAAATAACACATGATATCTGACCATTTTAGGAATACACTCTCCACTGGTGGGTTTTTAAGATTACATTACGATTATATTTTGTTTTTTACTTTTTTGTCCTTCAATATTATAAAAAGTTATTTTTCTTTTTACAAAAAAATACATAGGATAATTTATTTTCTCATCAATAACTAAATTTAGAAACATAAATAATTTTTTCGTTACACTAATTATTGATACTTTAATAAATTCATTGGTATTAAATAAGTATATAAAATTAAATTTAAATTTTTATGTTAATTAAATCTTTAAATAAATAAGTTATAACTAATTAAATTATAAAAATAGTCTGGGTATATTAATCTATCAAAAAAATATTAATAAAATTCATATATAAAATTTAGCGAAATTTCATTGGGTGACAGATTTTTATGTAATATTTGTAAAAATATCAACTCAAAAAAGTATTTGTAAATATAGCAATTTTTATCATGTTTATCAATGATAAACACTGATTTATATGTTTATCAGTGATAAACATAGTGTAAAAATATGTAATTCAATATTTATCATTGATAAACTTGATAAAAATTTGCTATATTTGCAAATATTTTTTTGAGTTTTTATTTTTACAAATATTACCAAAAAATTGCTAGATTTGCAAATGCCTCTAAAATTTATTAACGAGAAACATAAAACAAGGGTATTATTGGAAGAATTATTAATCCATTAAATTTCCTCCCTTAAATACAACCTAACAAACAATGTAATCTTTTATACCTATGAGATTATCATTTTTAATTACTGCAAAATGAACATTGTAATCTTATATTCTCTGCAATCCAGATACCATGTATTCTAGATATCCAGTAATCTTAGATTATATGGTATCTAAGATAACGGGAAATGAACGGCCCCGGTATATACTTTATTGTTTGGATATGTAACGTCCGGTTATTTTGTGATATAAAAAAAAATTATTTATTTTATTTTAATTTAAGCATTTAAAAGTCTATTTTAGAATCGGTAATTTAGAAATTAGTAGTTTATTTCGGTTTAAATCTTTTTAAATTACCTTTTTAGTTTAATTTCGTTTTAATGGTATTAATAATTATTAACGGGCCAATTAATAATGATTAATCACCATTGGGATAGTTTACGAACTTCGGGTTTAAAATTATAAGTCAAAAGTCATAAAAGGACGCAACCATCATTTCCAATTTCTTAAAAATATCCAAATTACTATTCATTCATCTTTAAATATACCCATTTGACCAAAATTCTTCATTTTTCTCATCTTTTCCTTTCCCTTTGCCGTGAGTCCAAGAGGGTTTGGGGGGATTTTCGGGTTTCGTTCAATTCTCGACGGATTGACTCGATTTCGGTTGCATCGGAAAGCCCTCGAGTCTAAGATTCTTTTCCACCCAACCATCGT
Organism: Gynostemma pentaphyllum; assembly: GCA_028015215.1. Taxonomy (NCBI): domain Eukaryota; kingdom Viridiplantae; phylum Streptophyta; class Magnoliopsida; order Cucurbitales; family Cucurbitaceae; genus Gynostemma; species Gynostemma pentaphyllum. The sequence goes on along the minus strand of CM051355.1, from coordinate 65,956,499 downwards.
GCTTGCCACCCGTGATCTAAGGACTTCTTGGTAAGTTTATTTTCAAACCCTAAGCTCCAAATAGTATTTTAATGGAGTTTTCTCTTTGATTCTTCGATTTCTTGCCGGGAAACTCGATGATTTTAAGTACAGGGGTTGTTTTAAGTGTTTTTGGAAACAATCCCATAACCCTAAAACCGAGTTTCAGTCGAAACCCTTCCCGTTTGAAATTTACTTTTCGAGGTTTGATTATGGGTTATTAATTATTGAAATAATGTTTATTGTAATTCAATTCGAGAAATTACACATTGTTCAAAAACCCTAATTATCGATACCCATTGAAATTGGGAATATCGAAATTGTTTGAAACCAACTCGAAATACATCTAAATTGCCTAAAAGCCGGAAAACCAAACTCGAGGCCTATTTTCCCTAGCATGGCCGAGAGCATCCTTTGGGATATTCGGGGTTTTTAGTCATTTTATGCCTTTAGTTTTCAATCGTTTGATGTATGTTTATTTATTGATTGTTAGATATAATGTTTTGTAGGTGTTTTTGGACCTTTGATTTGATCACTTTACCGTAGGTTTGGAGCGAAACCACTTCTTCTAAGGTGAGAATAGTTAGGATTTAAAGTAATTTTAGAAAGCGAATAAGTATAATGATTTGTAGAATTATAAACTAAGACTAAGACTCGAATCTAATAGAGGAAAGTGAGCTAGTGCCCTTAGGATTAGGAGCTAGTTATTTGAGTGAGAACTTAGAAGTTCTCTAGGAAAACATTGAACCTTAGAAAGTTCTAAGTTAGAATCGTTCTAGAGATTAGTAATGGATCATTGGAAGTTAAAGGATCCAAACTTTTAGATAGAATGTTTCAAATAACTCAAAAATATAACTTTGGATTTTATTTGGAAGTTTAGAATCCTTGAAAGAGTAGACTATTTGTTTAAGATAGGATTTACTTCTATTAAAGTATCGGAAGTTTGAACTACTTAATGATCTTCCGGAAATTCCTATTTATTTACTTTATGCATAAGGACATTTATGTCACATTTACTTTACGTCTTTCGGTTACTTTAACGTTCATATTTTATATTTATTTACTTTTGAAAGTATATGCATATCATATTGCATCATCATGATCCATTTACTTTATGCACTTTACTTTATGCCCTTTTACTTTATGCTTGTTCGGCTACTTTAACATTCACATTTACTTTTATTTATTTTTGCAAACATATGCAAGCATATGCATATCATCTTGCATCATTGAAATGAAAGGAAAAGAAAGTGAGAAACACAAAAGGTGAATGTGGATCCGACGGGAGTCCCCATTACCTTCATGCATAAAAGGTGAATGTGGATCCAACGGGAGTCTCCATTACCTTCATGCATAAAAGGTGAATGCGAATCCTACGGGATGTCTTCATTACCTTCATGCATATTATCGGTGGAATTATATCATGGAGAAAGAATTGTATATTTCATTATAGAAAGTAAGACAACAAGGAGAATTGAGATGTTATGTTTATGTAAAGTTTTTTTTTTTTTACTTTTCTTATATATGTCGTAACAAGTTATTGGATGGGAACTAGACTACATGGGTTAGTAGTATCATCCTTTGGAGATTATAGAATGGAATCACCTAGAGTTTAGAGAACTTTAAGAAGAAATGTGTAAGACAAATTGGACACAAATCGGAATACGGGTTTGAGGTCTAACTTTACTTTTTATTCTTATTATTCTCACTGGGCTTAAGTTGTTAGCTCATGATATTACAAAATTTCAGGTAATGCTCGTGCTAGGGGTCGTGGGAGAGGAGCTGGTATTGCGTGATCGAGGGATGATGACCTCGAGATGGACTAGGTTTATGTAAAGTCCATGGACTATGTTTTTTGTGAATTTTACACATATTTTGGATTGTATATTTGTAAATGGCTCATAAGCGCTTATTGTCTTTACGTTTATGATTATAAGTCTTTTGAACTCCTGAATAGGAACTTGAAGTTCCTTGTGTTTTCTTTAGATTTTGAAATTAAGATGTAAACAGGTTTTGGCTAGCCAATTTTCAAACATAACCACGCCAATTTTCTTAAAATATAAAGACTTCCGCTGTGTTTTCTAATTTAAATTATTTAAAAGTGTCGGGTCGTCATAGGATATAATATTTAAATAGTGCTTTTAATCTTGTTTAGAGTTCTTGTTAGAAAAAAATGTGTGTAGAAAAAAAAATTGTAAAAATAAATTAGAGAAAGTGTACAAAGATAAGTTAGAGAGAATGTGGAAAAATAAGTTAGAAAGAGAAAATGTGTGGAGGAAGTTAGATAGAGAAAATGCATGGAGATAATTTTCGAAAGAGAAAGTGTGTAGAGATATGTTAGAGAGATAAAATGTCTAGAGAGAACTTAGAGAGATAAAATGTGTAGAAGAAATTAAAAATACAAAGTTTAAAAAAAATCAAAAGCACTTCTAAAGGCACCTATTACCTACTTTTTCAAAAAGCACTTTGAAGTGCTTTTGAGTTCTACAAAAAGTGTTTCTGAAATGTTGCCAAACATAAAAATTGTATCTTAGAAGTGCTTTTTCTTATTTAAAAGCACTTTTGGCTTGCCAAAAGCATTGCCAAACACACCTTAAGTGTTGTGGTTGAATTCTTCGAGCATTGATATTTTCTTGTTAGTAAAAATCATTTTGGTTTAAAACAAACAATGGTTTATTCAATATTGGGGAATCTTTCTTTGATCTATTTTCTTGTTGACGATGAAAAGCAGCCTCTCTGTTTCGTTCTCTCTTATGAATCATCGAAGTTACAACATAGATAGTTCAAATTAAGTAAGTTCTTCAAATAAATCGTTAATGGAGTTTTTAAAGAGATGGAAAACGAGTCTAGGTATGAAACCACCTATTCAAAGTAAGGTTCTCATGATGTACTTTCATTTTCTCAAATTTGTTTACTGGCTTAATCCTCATTATGATGTAGGAGATTCTTCATAATTTGAAACAAATTTGAAGAGCGCAAATAGTAAAGAAACACTGGAGAAGGAGAGGGTAAAGTGTGAGACCGAACAAAAAAAGTTTTTTTTTTTCATACCCCTTAATATAAAAACTATTATAAAATATAAGGTGCATTTAACCATTAATTTAAATAGATCATTCAAATAATAAAAATGTCAAATATGATAACTATACATATCAAGTTGGCGTGTGGGCCTTGTCCAACAAAGTTCACACTCCTATCTCATTTTTCTGAACTCGGCCTTTTGCACCTGGGCCTATAAGTGTTTGGGCATTATTAGCTTTCTATTAATTAACAAATCCAGTCCATTAATTAATTTGATAGAATCTATCTATTTAATTTGTCTTTAAATTAATTTGACAACTTTAAATTCATTATTTAATTAGCCTTTCATTTGACAGCTTCAAAGTAATTATTGAATTTTCCAAAAGAAATAATCAATCTAATTAATTAAAGTTCTCACTAACATATGTTAGCTTGAGGATTTAATGGACCTATAGCACTAATCTTCAATGTTTCAGAATTCTGATTAATTAAAACTCATTTAATTAATTTATTTTCTTTCATTAACTCATGGATGAGTCCACTAAATACTCATAATTAAACATTTAGTCCTATAGGCAGTGTTATGTCCCTTGGATATAATCATTAACTATATGATTAACCCTTCACAAATGTTTCGTTATTACAACTTGGTATTTCACCAATTAACCCCTCTAATACATCTTGTTCCCTAAGAGCCTACTGATTCTCTAATAAACAACCTTACATAATCTTGATTATGCGTTTGACTAGTTCCTTGATCAGAGGAATATGAGACCTGTTGTTCAAGTACTGAATCAGTTCTTAAAAGAACCACTTATCTATTTTCCAATAAGAAAAATAATGAATTTCTTATTGTGGAATTACATTCCTAGCCATCTACATGATCTAATCCCCAAAGACGGAGACTTACTGAGTTCAAGTTACAATTAGTAAACCTGAATCTTATAATATATTAAACAAGTATTTATCAGAAAAGAATAAATTGTAAATTGTAAATATTATTTAACAGTTGAATAAACATCATTCTTTTATTCATTAATAGTTTTACAGGTTACATAGATTAGGGCATATACCCGAACATTGTCATACCATGCGCCAGTGGTTGGGTCATTGAGATCACCAAAGTGTCCAACCACTATTTTTCTTTCCATGCGTCTACACCCACATATAATGTTTTAGCAGCCCACTTATGCAATATGCCACTGAAGACCAATGCTCAAGCGCATTCCTCTGTTGCGCTTGCCTAATTGCTTGGTCGACAGTGAAAGGACCTACTTCTCATGTAATTTAATAATTAAATTTGTTTTCCACTTTTTACTTGCAAAAAATCAGAATTATATATTCAGAGGATGCAAGTGTTAATAGACCCACTAATACAACTACGAAGAGATAGTTGTAACTTTGGACAGTATTAAAAGTATAACTAAACAAAAGATTCAACGGGAAGGAAAGACACAATGAATTATTAACGTGGGAAACCAAACAAAAAACGTGAGGCCACGCCTAGAAAAAATCCACTAAAAAATCAATATACATCAAAACAAGAATTTAAAACAAATACAAGCACGAACGAAAAACTCCCTTTTTCTTTATCTTTGCTTTCTCCTTGATGATGACGATCTTCAAGTCATATTTCTTTACAAGTTGCCCTTGCAGATCTCGATCTAAGGAATTCCCTTCCTTGTCATGAATGTACCAAACCAAACTCCCTTCGGAATGTATTAGTCTTCTCCCAAGACTTTTTGAATTTGTATAATGAAAAGTACTAAAACAACTCTCTCAACTAGGGGTGAAAGAAAAAACCGAAAAACCGAAAACCGGAAAAATAAACCGGGCCGAAACCGTAAAAAACCAAACCGTCCCGGTTTCCATTATTCAAAAACCGAACCGGCTAAAACCGGAACCGAACCGGCTTCTAAAAAAAAAGTAAAAATCCCATACCCCTTCCCTATTTCTTCCTAATTTTTATTTATTTGTTTTATTTTATATATTTACTCATCACTTTATTTTAATTTATATTTTATATATTTATTAATCTAATTTTTTCAACTAAGTTATTGTTTATGTTTGATTTTTTTTTTGTTTCATCCTTCAATGTTGGAGGATTTTTTTTTAAAACTAAATGCAAATGGCTTATACTAGAAAAATCGGAAAAAACCAAAAACCGAACCGGTAAAAATCGGGCCGATTCCTATTATAAACCGAAAGGGTCCAGTTTTTAAAATTAATTGAAAAACCGGACCGAACCGAACCGGTTTCACCCCTACTCTCAACAATAAAAATCTCACAAGAGATTATAAACAAAATGAGAGTAAAATATATAACACTCTAATAATATACTTGAAGGCTTGAGTGCATAAAAGGTAACTTGAAATACTTGATTTCATCTCCTTTAACAATTGAGTAAACAACTGGTCAATGTGCTTGACTAAGGGAAAATAAATCATCATTAACACAATTGACAATTGTTATAGAAAAAATAAGTTTGCCACTCAATTTTACAACTATCACTCAACTTGATAGATTAGAATGACAAATCCCAAAGGTAAGTAGACAAGTTTTTTTGCAAGGCTAGGACAAGGTTGAAAGTGAAAAGAATTTTAGTTTAAAGAGTTTGCCAATTATAAAAAAATTACAATCAATGAGTATTAAATCAATGGAAATTATATTACGAAAAATTTTCAAGTACAAATCATTTAAACAAGATTTTTTTTAATTTAAATCAATTCAAATTTAAACAAAATAATTTAATCACATTAAATATTACAAAAATTTGGTTTTGGAAAAATAAAACCAATTTAAAATATATTCTAACAGATATCGTGCCCCCTGGCAAGGACAACCAGTCTCCTTGAACCTCAATGTGCCTCTTAGTAAGCTCATCTTTACATTTTGTGTAGCCACAACCTCAAGGTAATATCGCAGCCATAGGGTCCTCGTAAGCACGATGTGCAAAAGCTTGTGAAGCTTGACGTTTCAAGAAGTCTAAGAAGGGAAAGCTTCAAATTAAACTGCAACATAATATCCCTCGAGTATTTGTAAAGCTTTGGGTTAATTACCTAGATGACATCCCCCCCCCTCCCCCTCATTTTTTCACCAATAGCCACTTTTTTTATTTTGTTAATTAAACGCCACATAAAAAATAACAAAATACTAAAATGCTCCCATGTCAAATGACCCACATCAAATCAAATATTTTTATCTCTCTCTCCCCCTTCTTTCTTTTCAGATTTTTTTTAAATACAATAGTCCCTCCCCCTCATATTCTCACTCCCCCCCCCCCCTTCAAATTTTCCAATTATCTTTAATTTCTTCTCAAATTCATGGCTCCCTCTCCCTCTGTTTTTTTTTTTTTTAAAAATATAAATAAAAATCCATAATTTTCATCTACTCTCTTCTTTTTCTCGTTTTTCATAATCCATGCATGCCTTTTAAAAAAATCCTCCATTTTTATCTTCTACAAACTCCTCATCACATATTTTTTCCCATATTTTGCAAATCTACTCTCTTTCTTTTCATTTATTCTCTTTCTCATTTTTTTTCTTCCATAAACCATGTTCTTTTTTTTATATCCGTACATTATGTAATATTCGTAATATACATTTGTTTTGTTTGTTTGCATATTAAGTATTTTTTGTATATTAAGTATTGCGTAGTTAACCCTCTTTTGTTTTTCATTTGCAGATTAAATGACATGTATATTACGTATATTACATATACATTATATTTTCTCAAATGCACTTACAAAAACGGAGGACGATGTACCCAATATACCAGAAGATAAAACATTTACATGAGAGACTGATGTATCCAACATACTAAAAATGATCTACAAAATTAAATTAAAATTGAAATAAATATACTGAATGCAATAAAGAATTATGAACAATATACTAAAAATTGGGAAAGAAAAAAATGCATTTGGAAAGAAAGTATTGGGAAAGAAAAAATGTCAGAAGTGTCAGACATACGTAGTATACAGAACTATCAGAATGTCAGAGGTGTCAGACTGTACTCGATATACGGAAATGACAGTTTTAGTATATTTGAAAATTGAATAATAAAAAGTGGCTACTCTTTTACCTTTTTAAAAATGTGGCTATTTTATTAAAAGTACGTGCCTATGGTGATTTTCCCCTAATGCTTTTGAGGTTTCTTATTTTTGTTTTATTTTGTATATTATGGTGTGAAAATATGTGCTGAGAGCAGAGTTTTCCTTTATTGTTATTTTTTATTTCATATCTCTCTTTTTTTTCTTCTTAATTTATTTACAAATCAAATAAAGAGAATACACATAAAAACCATAAAGCTCTAAAAATGAACTTAAGAAACAAGTAATATGGTATATAATAAAGAGAAAACTCTACAAACCATTTGTGAATTATTGAGGTTGTAATAAGTATATTCTCAAACTTTTAATTTGAGTAAATGGCCCCATAAACTTTATAAAGTGTTAAATTGGACCGAGAATTTTTTTTTGTTATCCTATGAAATTCTTAAATTACATTTGCATGTAAATGTTTTGTCTTCTAGTATGTTGGGTACATCAGCTTCTTATGTAAGACGTCACCCTATATATAGTTTATAATAATTATTAGTAAAATAATAATTTAAAGTGGGTAGTTCGTCAAATTAATTTTTTTTGTGGAATCTAATTTTAACACTTTACAAAATTTAAAAGATCAATTTCTAAAATTGAAAGTTTGAAGATGTAAATATTACAATCCTTATAATTTAAAGTGGTTAATGCAATTTCCCATAAAATAAATATAAAACCCACCCATCAAAATTGGAAACGAAAATTTAGTGGAGAAGTTAAAATTTCTTTTTATCCGAGTAAAAATCTCTAAACTTACTAACAAAACCACTCAATCGATGAACCGATAAATCGAACAAAACCACAGTTTGATCCGGTTCGACTTCAACTCACTTACACAGTCGGCTAAATCAGCTAGAAATCTCGAACCAAACTCGAGTTTCTGCTTCGATTCGGTTTGGTTCGGTTTGATTAGAACCCTCATTTCCTTATTTTCCGTGGAATAACTTTTCTTCCAAGTTATGAGCTACTCTTAAAACGATCACAAATTGACCACAAGAGTAAGAATTGTTCCCGCACGTGCGGTAGGGTTTTAGGTCCTCTCCTTCTTCTTCCTCTAAACCCTCTCTTCCAACTCTGATACTAACCATGAAATTGAAATGGGGGTTTTCTTCTGTAAAACCCTAATTCCATCTCTATACTCATTTTCCTCTTCGCAATTTCTCTACGATGAAACTCTTTTTCTCAGGATCCCTTTCCCTTTTCTCTGCATATTCTCCCTCTACTTCATTTCCATTACGTTCTTTTCTGCTTCAATTTTCTCAATTTTCAACTTCTTTTTCTCCGAATCAGTATTCGTATCATTCTTCGTCTTCTTCGAGACGACAAGAAGAAGAATCTCGGAATGTGAAGGTTTCAGTATGGTGGGATTTTGAGAATTGCAATTTACCTGCAGGGGTGAATGTGTTCAAAGTTGCGCATTTGATTACTGCTGCTGTTAGGGCAAATGGAATTAAGGGTCCAGTTCAAATTACTGCTTTCGGTGATATTTTGCAGCTTTCTAGGGCAAATCAGGAGGCATTGTCGGCTACTGGGATTAGCCTTACTCATATTCCTAATGGTTAGTTCTTCAATTAATTGTTTTATTTTTGTGGGATTCAATTGGGTCTTTCTTTCTTTTTCATTGTTAGAGTTAATAAATTGTTAAGTTATTTTGGAGGGGTAGGAATGGATGGTGATTGTTGATTTGGATGCTGACTTCTGGACTGAACTATTGAAATGTTTATGAAAGGGAGTTGATTTTTCATTTTTCCTCTTCTTTTGTTTTCTTCCATATATAATTGCTAGTTGTTTATTTATGAAAAAAAAAAGTAGAAAAAGAAAAAGAAAAAAAGAAGAAGAAATGAATGAGAATTGAGATGGCTATCTATTGTAATTTAATATTTTGTAATATACATTATTCATTAAGATATTAGTGAACCATGATTAAAGTGTGTTCAGTTTTTTAGTTGGCAATGTTAGGATGTTGAATTGGTGACAATAGTTTGCCTAGAAGCACCTATGAAGTTGATTATGTTGTTTAAAAATATGTACTTGTACCCTAACCAAAATTAAATGTACATGAATTTATTAGAGTTTATAGTTGAGGGATTCACATTATGGTTACATGAATTGCTGTCAATGCTAGAGATGATTATGTTGGATTACTAGAAACACGTATATGTTCGTAGAATCAGAAATAGATCAATACTTGGAAGTTATTTCCTTTCAAAAATTGGTGGCCAAAATTTTCAGATTTGTTTTTGACATACACTAGGTTACTCAATTAGTGATTAATCTATTGTAATATACTTTAGAAGTTATTATTTAAGTTATAAACTTATTTTTTTTTAATCTTGGTAATGTTTTATTAATGCAGGTGGGAAAAACAGTGCTGATAGGTCTCTTCTAGTAGATCTAATGTATTGGGTTTCTCAAAATCCTCCGCCAGCACATCTTTTTTTAATATCTGGTGACAGGGACTTTGCGAGCATTTTGCACCGGTTGAGAATGAATAATTACAATGTGCTGCTAGCAAGCCCTGAAAGTGCTCCTAGTGTTCTATGCAGCGCTGCAAGTATCATGTGGCATTGGAATGCTTTGATTAGAGGGGAATATCTAGTTGGAAAACATTTTAATCAACCACCAGATGGTCCTTATAATTCTTGGTATGGCCATTATAAGGTTCCTCTTCAAGACCCATTTCCCCGTAACGAGCAACCATCTTGTTCACGAGTTGAGGAGGTTGCTGAGCCCAGTTCTGAACCCAAGCCTCGTCCCGTTCCAAAGACAGTCATTAGGCAGATTCGTTGTCTTTTGAAATTGTATCCCAAAGGAATTTCCATAACTGAATTTCGGTCAGAATTGGGAAAGAGTAATATATCTATGGATAAGGATTATTATGGTTATAAAAAGTTTTCCCGCTTTCTGTTGTCAATGCCACACATTTTAAAGATACATACAAATAGTGATGGCCAATTAATCGTGCATATTGTAACTTCAAGATCTGTTGAGCCATTTGAGTCTAATCGAGGTTCATTGAATGAAGTTGGTAATGACACTGGAGAGCAGGACCTTAATGTGATGGCAAAGTTAAGAGATAACGGTTCCCTGGCAGGAGACAGACCAAAGAACATCCAACAGTCTTCTGAATTTGGGAAGTCTATTGGAGGAGCTATGTTAGGGGATCCATCAACGCCCCCAGTTTCTGAGTTACATGTTTTGGATGTTTCAAAGCAGGCTAGTAAATTGGAAGCTGAAAGTAGTGTGGCTCCTTCAATAGGACAACATTCTGAGACCGAGAAGGGAATTTTCAAAAGAATGTGGAAAAGGTTTTTTGGCAGTAATGACCATAATTCCGAGAATAAAAAATGCATTGTTTCTGAAAAAGGTTATACATCAGAAGATACTTCTGAGAAGAAAAGTTGTATTGGCCTTGTGACAACATACGCTGGTGACAGCCATGGAGAGGCAAAAACAGAAAAAAATACTAACAAGTCAACAAATCAGGACGCTAGTTCAGTGAATCCAGTTTCATATTCACCAGACAATGAGGCAGCTATGCCTCAGAAAACAGCTATTGTTTCTTGTGCAAATGATGACAAATCAAGTTCTAATCTGGGGTTACTTGGTAGGATTGGACAATGGTTTAATTTTTTTAGAAATGATACTGAGAATGGTAAAGTCAGTGAACCATTCTGTGAACTGAACCAGTTAAGAAATCAATCTGGAAAACATGAACTTCTTTCCAGCAGTTCTTTTTGGCAGGAGGTGCAATCACTGATGGAAACACCTAATGCAGTTGAACTCATTTCTCGGTCAAAAACCAGGTGTTGATACACTCTTTCTGTTTTTGGTTCCACTCTTTGTCAATAATTGAACTATCTTGTTTTTTCCCATAGAGGTTTGTATGGATTTTTCCTACTCGTTTTTAAACTTTCATTGTATGAAAGAGAGGAATTTTCAATCTCAATGAGTGGTATTGACCAAGCTAATGAAATGCTTGGTCTCATAAAAATTTCTTGCGGCTTTTTCATTCTATGATATTTCTAGTATTCAGATTGTACTTAATAAATTCTCTTGAAATCTTTGCCCTATGATTTTTCTTTTCTGTATCTTTCTTTTATTTTTATTTTTTTAAAAGTGACAATCAATCCGCATAGTCCACTCTATATATGCCTTTGTATGATATTGTAGAATTTAGACTTAAATCATCACTAGCTCTTGCTGAAATTTATGTTGAAAAGTTAATCGCCCTAGTAAGTTTTTTTTCTGCTATGAACTTCCTTCAGGTTAGAGATGGCTCAAAGTCTCCAACGGGAAGAACCTTCAGTTCTTAAATCTTTAAGCAACAGTGATCTCCTTGACTTTGTGGAATTGTTAATTTCTGAAAAGAAATGGGTTGAGGAATGCCCCTCTCAGACAAAACCTTTCAAACTCACTCTTTCTTCTTCTAGGAAAAACTCTTGCTCTAAACCTTTGCGCCGTTCAAATGGGTTAACATCGATCTTTTTGAACACTGTATCAAAGCCCAACTCACAGGGATCACCAGCACATGATTCAGATAAGAAAAATGAGAATACATCTCAAGCCGGAGTTTCTACAACTTTGACTAAAAGCAAGTATCCAGACAGGACAAGAAGTGAGATATTAGGTGACTGTCAAAAGCTCGTGAATGAGATCTTGAAAGGATACCCAGATGGATTTAATATGGGAGCTTTCAGAAGATTGTTTGTGGAGAGGTATGAATATCATCTCGATTTGCAGAAGCTTGGTTACCAAAAGTTGGCATCCTTGCTACAGATTATGCCTGGAGTAACAATAGAATCCACCTTTATAGTTCCCACCAGTAAGGCCCCTAAGATTTCAAATTTGGCTACGGTTATCCCTAGTTGTCTAGAAGAAAAGGTGTCTCATATTGTAACGAATACAGATATTGAATCATCTGAGCCATGCAGAAAGGAAGATGATTTTGACTCGTCGTGGGAAGAATTAGGTCCTGTTGCCTGCACAAATTTTAATAGAAATGAAGAAGAATCGTTGTTGAGTAAAGGAACAACAGAAAAACGGTCGAGGTATGAACCTGCCCTCTCAGATGATGACTTAACAGACTCTGATGGAGAGTCTTTGTCAACAATAGGAGGATCAGAAGTGCAAGAGAAACCGCAAATAAAGGAGGAAGATAGCTCATTATTACAAATCCTTGATTCATGGTATAGCAACAAGGAAGATTACAATAGGAAAGACAAATCTGAAAACATGGATGAGAATATTGATTGTTCTGTAAGTAGCTTAAAGCTTTCTAGTTTATCTGTGAAAAGTGAAGCAAATGTAGGAAGCTTTTCCAGAAAGCAAAGACACCAAAAGAGCTATTCTTTTGTTTCAGACTCGGATGACAATAGCAAGGAAAAGCTGATTGATGGAATTTTAGGTACCTTGAAGAAATCGACAGAGTCACGAATTCATAACTGAATTGGTTCGACGGGAAGTGATGCTTCATTATTTTTTATTTTATTATTTTTAATATTCACAAGTATAGGTCTTTTATGGTGTTTCAAAATTGAATGAAGCCACAAGTTTTCACTTTAGAGCAGGTCTGCATTATAAAAAAGCTGGAGATATGAACTCTTTTATATCTTTTGGTACTCGCAATTCATAAAGAATTAATGATCTGTAAGTTTTCTCCTTAAGGTGAGATTTGAAGCACAAATGAAAGTTTTGATGTGCTGAAAATTTTCTGTATGTCCATAAATTTGTTTTTTTATTATTATATTTAATATGTACCTGCTTGATGCTTTTTGGATTTATGATTAACACTTTGACTCATGAAGATTGTGATTAACATGAAAAGAATGATTAGTATATTAACACATTTGAAGGGAACTGATGAGTCAGTAATCATTTTTATACTCAAATCTAACTATTTATACACAACCTAAGTGCCTGTTTCTTTACCAGTAATCTTGGATACTTGAGAATCTGGTACCAAATATCTTATTACTAATCACTTTTTATTAGTGTGTTTGTTTACTGCGGGAATATTTTGAGGATGCATGGGTATCCATTAATTTGTTTTTTTTATGCCAATTTTAAAATAATCAATTATATTAGTAATGTGTAATTTTAATTAGGGAAATTTTATTGGGTAGTAGAATTTTGCAATATTTGTAAATATAGTATTTTTAAAATGTATTTGTAAATATAGCATTTTTTTTAACAAAAATGTCATTCATGTGAATCATTGAAATCAATGATAATAAATATATAGGTGAATTAGTGATTACCTGCTTGAAATGTCAATTAATACTGTAATCAATAAAATCTGTTGCTACTTATATATTGAATCAATGATTACATGTGTGAAAATCAGGGAATACATGTGCGGAAATCAGTTACATGCGCGAATTTAGGATTAATGTTATATTTGCAAATAATTTTTCAGCTGTTATTTTTGTAAATATTGGGTCGTGTCCTGCTATATGTGTAAGAGTTCTTTAGTTAAGTATTTAATATATTAATTTATTTATTTTTTAAATATTATTTAAAAAAATATTAATATTAAGAAAGAATTAAAAAATATATCTACACAAATATTAATAAATATTAAAAATTGTGACATTAAAACTTAATTTCAAATATATCAATAAAACATTAAGAGTAAAGTACTCATTTGGTCCTGATCAGTTTTAGATCTCGTGTCTATTTGGTCCCTACGTTTTCAATTTGTGTCTAAGTGGTCCCTGAGTTTTGGATATTGTGTCTATTTAGTCACTGCGTTTCAATTTGTGTCTATTTGGTCCCTGAGTTTTAAATAATGTGTCTATTTGGTCCTTGAGTTTTCAATTTGAGTCTAAATAGTCCCTTGATTATTAGAAATAATTTTAATTCTTTCTTAATTTGTTAACTCATTAACATAATATCGACTTAACGGTGCTATAAAATGTTTAATTAATCCAAATACTGACATGAGATTAATAATTATGTCAAATTTTAGGCCTAGATTAATGAAAAATTTATTCCTATCTTCGTATTTTGACCAATTAAACATGTTATGTCAGCATTAAGTCAATAATATGATAAGAAGTTAACGAATACGTTAAATTAAGCCAATTAAACTTAATTCTTATAGTTCTTGAAAGTCTAGGGACCAAATAGACACAGTATCCAAAACTTAAGGACCGATAAGACACAAATTGGAAACGCAGGGACCAAATAGACACGATATCCAAAACTCAGGGACCACTTAGACACAAATTGAAAACGCAGGGACCAAATAGACACGATCTCCAAAACTCAGGGACCACTTAGACATATTGAAAATGCAGGGACCAAATAGACATGACCTCCAAAACTCAGGGACTAAAGGGGTACTTTACCCAAACATTAATAACCCACTAACAACAAATTTATTTAAATTGAAATATGTATTTATTATAACTTTGTAAGTAATTAAATACTAAGTAATGGATGCTCTTATGAATACCACAAATTTTGAAGGTAATCTTCAGATGTTGGCATCTACGGATTTCTAACATCTTTGGATATTCAGGTATCCATAAATTACTGCCAAACAAATAAAAGAATCTTTGGTAATCTAGAATTCTCAGTAGAAATCAGATTACCATGAAACAAACAACTCGTAACAGATATAGTTTACGGTTAAACAATAATAACATATAAAATTAACATTTATTAATATGCCCCTCAAACTCATGGTGAGAGATCTCATGCCATGAGTTTGTCATGCAATAAGCGAAAATGTGTGCGAGGAAGAAGAACGTCAGTCAAGAGATCCGCATTTTGAGCATTAGATGACAAATGACAAACATCCAAAAGCTTGTGAACGTTTTTCTCACAATGAAAATATAGATCGACTTTGATGTGTTTTTCGTTTTAACATGTTGAACTAGATTTAATGCAAGAATGATGGTGGGAGCCATGGTGATCAAGATATGAAGCCCAATCCCAATCAATATAACAAAATGAAACTAAATTTAGACGCATTAAGCCAAAGGTTAAGTATCTTAGAATACGCTAGCCTTCTAATAAGAATTTCATGGATATTTCATGAATTGACACACCTTATTCATAGCAAAAGAGAGCTAAGGACCGATGATAGTTACGTATTGTAGGGCTCTAACAACACTATGATATAATTGGACAATAAATATCCATGTAATTTGGACAGTTTTGTTTTTTAAAATTGGTCATGGGGTGGCTATAATAATATTAGCCTCTTGCATAATTATATTGGTGAGTAGATCATACATATAAGAGGCTTGAACATTTAGGAACTGGTTCAAATTGTCCAAGTCCTTGACAGCAAACACTTTGTTCAATCGTGAGATAATAAGATAGGTAATAATTGAAAGCTTAGCTCAAGGACTAAAGGCTACGTATGATAAAATATTTATTAATAAAAACAACCGTCAATCAATTTTTAGCGACTAAATATAAATCATTTTAGAATGTGAAATCTTCCTTAAGTTACAATTTTAATCTACATTAAGATAAAAAAAATCTAATATTTCATTTTAAAAAAAATCTAATATTTCATTTTAAAAAAAATTACTGTCCATGTACTTATTTTAAAATACATATTTAAAAAAAAACATTAACTATATAGACCAGCGAAACACGTGTTGAGATTTAAATCACCTCTCACCAAAATGATATTTAACTAAAAAAAAATTGAGTAGCAGATTTTGTTGTAATATTTGTAAATATATCAATAATTAAACTATTAGTAAATATAATAATTAAAACTACAATAATTAGCAGTGATTAATATATAAATCATTTATTCACTTATCATAAAAATATATAATTCAATGCTAATCACTTATTGATCAAATTTAAAATTTATAATATTTATAAATATTTTGAAACCATATTATTTTTATAAATATTATAGAAAAATTCACTAAATTTACATCCCTATGAAAAAAAAATAAAAATGAATTCTCCATAAATGATCCGCAAAAGTAGACCACCAAATTCTTACATCATCAATTTAATGAAATAATCAATAGGTGATAGAAAGGTACATGTGCCATTTATTTTCTTGTCGCTCTTGCACCTTCCTATGCCCCTTCCCTTTATATGAGGTAATAATATTCAATATCCATATTACCTTCTATCTCTCCTTCCCACCAAGATTTATTAAAGATTATGACATTTTGTTCACATGATACCCAACATCCAGTTGTTTAGGATTTCACATTACCAATATGTTTGGATAGATCTTTTTGTTTTTTAGATCAAGAATTTGTGAATGTCTTCAAATATTTGGATAATTATTTTTGTTATATGATATTTTCTTAAAATGAAAAGCACTTTTTCAAATCTTCAGTTGTTTTGTGTTTATTTGATTCCGTAATTTTTAATTTGTTTCTATTCTGTCCTCTAATTTTAAGAAATATGTCTATTCGGCACTTGATTTTTCAATTTGTGCATCCTTAGCGTTAGTTTTCTATCCATCTATAAAAGATTTTCATACTCTAATAGATGAAAATATTAGGAAATTTGGGTAAAATGACCTCCAAAATCTGAGATTAATGTTTTTTGACCTCCATTTTCAATTTAACCTTTTGTAACCTTCTGATGATGTCATATGTGTGTGAAAATCCCCTTTTACCCTTCTTCAACTCTCCTCTCCTCCAGCCAAGAACACTCCCTGAATTTCATTCTTCTTCAAACTTCAACCTCAACTTCATCTTCTTCAACCTAAACTTCCATTGATTCTTCATAACCAAGAACTCAAAGGTACACAAGAATTCGCAAATCTCAAAATGGAACGAATGCCGAAAATGGAGATCCATGGAAATCGAAGGAGGTCCTTCGAAGGACCTCCTTCGATTGGAAATCGAAGGACCTGCTCCTTCGATTTCTAAATCGAAGGAGGTCCTTCGTTTTCGAAGGACCTCCTTCGATGAAGGACAGGTCCTTCATCGAAGGACCTGCTCCTTCGATGGATCGAAGGAGCTGGAAATCGAAGGAGGTCCTTCGATTTCCAGAAATCGAAGGACCTCCTTCGATTTCGAAGGATAGGTCCTTCGATTCGAAGGACCTGTCCTTCGATTTCAATCGAAGGAGGGTCCTTCGATTTGGACCTCCTTCGATTTCGAAGGATCTCCTTCGAGAGGTCCTTCGAATCGAAGGGATTTCCGGAATCCGGAGGAGATCACCGGATTCCGAAGGAGATACTTCCGGATTCCGGAGGTGTTATTTTTTTTAATTGGATTTTTCGGTCCGGTCCTCTGGAATTTTGGGCAGCAGCCCAAAATTAGTTATTTAATTTTTTTTTTTAATTGTGTCGCTTCAATTTTCAGGAGGATCGAATTCAATTAGGTCCAAGGAATTTTGGGCAGAAAGGCCCTTTTACATATATATATATATATATATATATATATATATATATATATATATATATATATTTTTTTTAATTTTTTTATTTATTTAATTTAGATTATATGGTTGTATTTTTAATTAGTTAGGTAATTTAGGAGATACCTCCGGATTCCGGTCCTCCGGACCTCCGGAATCCGGAGGTGTTATTTTTTTTCTTATTATTATTTTTTTTT
This sequence comes from Gynostemma pentaphyllum, assembly GCA_028015215.1. Classification (NCBI taxonomy): domain Eukaryota; kingdom Viridiplantae; phylum Streptophyta; class Magnoliopsida; order Cucurbitales; family Cucurbitaceae; genus Gynostemma; species Gynostemma pentaphyllum. The sequence goes on along the minus strand of CM051355.1, from coordinate 65,938,802 downwards.
AATTGGATTTTCCAGAGGATCGGAATTGAATTCCGGTCCTCCGGAATTTTGGGCAACAGCCCAAATGTGTGCACAATTGTAATTTTTTTTTTTTTTAATTGTGTTCGCTTCAATTTTCGGAGGATCGAATTCAATTTAGGCCCACCTGGAATTTTGGGCAGAAAAGCCCTTTTACATATATATATATATATATATATATATATATATATATATATATTTTAATTTTTTTATTTATTTAATTTAGATTATATGGTTGTATTTTTAATTAGTTAGGTAATTTAGTTTAAAATTAGTTATTTAATTTAGTTTAGTCTAAATGTGGTTTTTTTGTTAATTAGTTATATAGTTTAGTTTATATGTGGGCTTTTTTAATTAGTTGTTTAATTTGGTCTATGTCTTTTTTCAGGTAAAAATGTCTGTGAGCGACGATGATGTAGTGTTGATAATCCCGCCGGACCAATATTTTCATTCCATCCTTAGTAATTTATCACACTTATCGCATACGGTTAGTTTGATTACTAGTGTTCTCACTCCTAATCAATTAGAGTTATTTAAAAGGTCAAGCATTGGTAGGTTGATTGATACCGATTTGGTCTTTTGTGGTCCGCTTATACATCAAATTTTGTTGAGAGAGATTAAACAACAGGATCAAACAATTATGCAATTTTTGATTGGGGGGAAGTGATTACTTTTTCATTGAGATCCTTTGAGGAAATTAGGGTTAAAGTCTACGAGGAATTACGAAGACATGAATTTAATCCTAGACTTAGAAGATTATTGTTTGATGATAGAGTTAAAGTTACATCAAAGGAGTTAGAAACGAAAATAAAAAACCATGGATTGAGCGATGATGGAGATGTGGTGAAGTTAGCGCTTTTGTGCTTTATCGAGTTGGTGCTATTGGGGAATAAGAGAACGACACTTATAGATACATCATTGTTATCTATTTTGGATGACAATGAGAGTTTCGAAAACTATGATTGGGTGCAATTATTCTTCGATAAGACACTTTTTGGGCTGAGCAATGCACTTAAGGAACGTAAGTGTAAACCTGGTGAAGTTGTATGGAAGAAAGCCAAGTCTTATAGTCTTTATGGGTTTCCATTTGCTTTTCAGGTACTTTTGTTATACTTATTTATTTATTGCTAATTTTTGTTTATATTTTATTACATGTATTGTACTTTTTTTATAGGTATGGATTTATGAAACAATCCCGTTGATTGCGAATATGTGTGCGCGGAAAATTAATGACCGATCGATGCCACCGATAGGCCGTTGGAATTGTAACAAACTCATTAAAATGGATAGGCTTGAACGAGATATTTTTTCAAAGGATAAGGTTTGACATACTTCCCCGTGATTTAAATAGCATCTAATCATATTTTTAACTGTTTATCATTGATTATTCTTCTTTTTTCGTTATTTAGATAGTTGTGAATGAGGAAATTGATTTTCACATGGACCAATTGGTTAAAACCGTTACAACCGAGAAGGTTGATAGAAAAAGGAAAATTTTACTACATGTGAAGAGTGGTGAGGAAGAGAAAAAACATAAACGGGTGGAGGAAGAGGAAAAGAAGAAAAGGGGGGGGGGGGGGGAAGAGGAAAAAAAGAAAAGGGGGGAGGAAGAGGTGATGCCAAAAAATGAGGGGGAAAAGAGCCAAAAATCTAAAGGATTGTCATCCTCTTGTAGAACGTGCATCAAACGCACCGATGCTCGAGTTGAGCATTTAGAAGCAGAGGTGCGAGAGTTGAGGGCGGATATGAAGGTAGTTTTGGCCACTCTAAAAAACATAGAGAAATATTTCTGTAAGGTATGAATTAAACTTCATAAGAATTTTTGTTTTGATATTGTCATTAATTCTCTATACGTTTTTCATTCATATATATGTCACAATGTAGGGTGATGCATCGAAAGTTGAATTGTGGGAGGATGCATTAGACATTAATGAGAAATCGAGGGAACCTGTGGAAGAAATCGGTGCTGAAATCGGGGAGGATGCATTAGACATTAATGAAAATTGTGGTGACCAAGTTGGAGAGGAACTTGGGGAGGAAGTCCATGATGATTCCAACAGGATTATCATGATTGAATCTCAAGATGAAAGAAATGCGGATAATGCTATTCAATCCGAGGAGAAAACTAATGCAGAAGATATTATGCAAATAGATAGACCTTTGGATTTTCCGATAGCATCGTCACGAGTGGCTAGGCAAATAAATCCCTCTCCACAAATACGATCTCCATTCGTGGTTCCCAAGAAGACTGTGAAACCGGCGAAATTGCGTCTGTATGATCCCGCACACAAAATACCGAAAGAACTGACGTCGCAATTCAAAAAATGGTTAGTTAACGCGTCAGTGGACAGTAGACGTGAAACTTGCTATGGGTCACCGAATAAGAAGTTTTTTCAAGATTTGGTAACGTTCGAAAAACTGGATGGTGAGGTATGATAAATTATGTTATTTCTTAAGCATTCAACTTGTTCGATTATGTTATTGTCAATTCGATACAATGTATGTTTTACAATGTTTGTTTATGGTTTTTTATCAGCACATGGATACAATATTCATGTTCATTCGCTTGAAGGTTAGAAAGAAGCCCGAATGCATGTGTCATCAATTTGCAACAGTGGATGCATTTTTTATGGTTAGTATGGACGAGTACATTTCTGCTATTGTCTGTTTCCATGTAATTTAACACTTATTTTCAACGCAATTGTAGAGTGAATGCAATAAAATAATGACGGAGCGGGAAAATGCACCTGAAGGATGGTCCGGTTTGGGGTACCGAAAGCACATTTCGGTGAAAACTCTATTGGTGACTACATCTTAGGCGATAATCGAGACTACGGTGACCCTTGGTCTTCGGTGGATTATGTAGAAGCTACACTATTATAAGCATTTGGTAAATTTTGACTAATATTATAACCATTTATGTAATTAACCCTAATTTTTCAGGTGTACTCAGCATTTAATGTGCTAGGAGGTCATTGGGTTTTACTTCAGGCCGATATAAAAAATCGGAGGGTTATAATATGGGATTCTCTTCCAACATTTGTCGATGTAGGTACATTGACAGATTTGTTAAGACCTTTCTGCACGATCGTGCCACTTCTTTTGGAATCAGTTGGTTTAATAAATTCCACCGATCCTTGGCCAGTTGAACGCATGGACAATGTGCCAACTCAAACGGGTAGTGTTGACTGTGGGGTGTTTTGTTGTAAATTTTTTGAATATCTAGTAACCGGGTCCGATTTTACTTCATTGAAACAAGCTAACATTAAAGCGTTTAGGTTACAATTGGCGATCGAATTGTGGTCGAACCGTCCTATTTATACATAAAAATTCAGTAAATAAATTTTTTTTTGTATATTGAATTGTTTTCCATTTTCAAGTAACCATACTATTAATTTTGATTTAATAAATTTACATTTAATTGGTTCAAATAAGAAATTGAAAAAAATAATGCAATTGAAAAAATGGTAAGTATGAAAAAGAACATGGAATTTGCAAACATCTTGAAATTGACCCAAAAACCCAATGTAATTGAAAATAAAAAAAGTAAATTGAAAAAAAGTAAATTAAAAAAAAGCATGAAATTGGAAAAAAACTAAAAGTTTAAGTAAATTGAAATTAAAAAAAAAAAAAAAACATATATAATTCTGCCATAAATTCCGGAGGACCAGGAATTGAATTCGTCCTCCGAATTTTGGCCAAGGGTCGGTTTGGGGGGGTAACCCAGGAGGACCCAGGAATAGGGGGGGGTGGGGGTCCCCAAACCGGGAGGACCAGGAATTGGGGGTCTCAGCCGGGAGGACCGGAATTGAGTCGGTCCTCCGGAATTTTGGCCAGAAGGACAGGGTGGGGGTCCTAAATTCAGGTGGGCCACGAATTCAATTCGGTCCACCGGAATTTAGGACAGATATATATATATTGTTTTTTTATTTTTTTTTATTTTTTTATTTTTTTATTTTTTTTATTTAGCACTTGCATGCTTTTTTTTTAATTTTTTTTTTCAATTTCCTTTTTTTCCAATTGATATATATATATTGTTATTTTCAAATTCTTCTTGTTTTTCAATTTCAATTTCATTTTAATTTTTGTCAATTCCATGTTTTTTATCAATTTACTTTTTTTAAATAAACTGAAGTTGAAGAAAAAACATAAATAAATATTAAAAGCAAAAAACACTTATTTATACGATAAAGGGTTGTGACAAGTCTTTCTGTTATGACCGGTGGAACCACACCTACCACATTTTCGGGTTTGAGAAGTCTCCTCCCCAGTGGATGGAATTCTCAGCTTCTTACGACGCCCAATTCGAGCCACTTCTTTTGGTGGTAACACTTCAATCGGTACAAAACCCTCAGGCAATTTCCACTCTGAAGAGTGACCTACAGGCATGATCGGCTCCGCATAAGAATTTACCCAACATTCAGTCGTATAGAAACGAGAGCACATTACATATGAGCTGATGTTGCGGTCTCTTGCAGAAGCTAATGCATGAACACAAGGTATCTGATCTAAATCAAATACCCGACAAGAGCATTCTTTCGCATGTAAGTCAACCCGTCCAAACCTATCTCCATCCGGTACATTGGATTGATAACAATCAATGTTCGTAGCTCCAAGTGTTAATGATTTTTGATGGTTTTTCCGTAAGATGTCTTCAGCATGAGTCGTCAAATTTGTTGTACATTTCAATGCTTCATTACGACGCTCCCAAAACCATTCTTGCAACTTAGATCGAATACTTTCCACTAACGCAGTTACCGGTAGTTCCCTTTCATGAACCAATACACCATTTATACATTCTGCAATATTCGTGGTCATGATATTATACCTTCTCCTTGAACAGAAAGCACGATTCCATTTTTCAAGTCCAACCTCTTCTAAATACTCACATACACCTTGATATCTTTTAAGGTCATTCCACAACCGATCAAAATCAGACTCACGGTATGCTTTGGCTGCAAGGAAGAATATAGGATTTATTGCATCATTTTTGAATTTAGCAGTGAGATTCATACTTAAGTGATGTATACAAAACCCATGTATTGCATGAGGGAATACAGACGCCACCTGAATTAATGATGCTTTTGTTTCTATCGGAAATAAATACCAAATCATGAACATCACCAATTGCACTTTTTAGTTTTTCCATAAACCACGACCATGACTCATCCTTCTCCCTATCTACAATTCCAAAAGCGATTGGGTAAATTTGATTATTACCGTCCAAACAAACACTGACTAATAATGTACCCTTATATTTCCCCTTCAAAAATGACCCATCAACGGCAATAACCGGACGCATGCAACTTAGGAACCCTCTAATACACGGACCCAAAGCAACGAAAAAGTATTTGAAATGACGTTCTTCCTCAAGTTGGAGGTAATATACGGTTCCTGGATTAGCAATTTTTAGTGCTTCACAATATCGACTTAGCAAATTGTAGGATTCTTCTCGGTGATCCTCTTACCAATTCATATCGTCCTCTTGGCACGCCACACTTTATCATAAGCGATATTAACACCATACTCTTTTCGCATGTCATTGATTATATCTTTCTACCGATCATCGACGACCAACATCTTCAACTCTCCCCTTTATTATGTCTCCAATAACCCAACTTGCGCTTGTCTATGGTCATGATTCAAGACATCCAGGTGAACAACTATGAACATCTACAGACTTGGAAACTCGAAATATTTCTGACCCTTTCAAACAAGTAGCTCTTAACCGCCACTTGCAATTCGTATCAATACATGCCACTGAGAACAAAGATTTCGTCGACTTTTTCACTCTAAACTCTTTGTTAATTCTCATCGCCGCAATGGACAGTTTCATAGACAAATCTTTTTTTGAGAGAAAAATACTCCCCTCGCAAACTCATCCCCCATACAATTTCCATATGACAGCATTTCCATTGAACTTGATGTATTTTTACTTGATGTATTCGTAATAACTGGTTCTTCATGAGATTTACACTTTCCTTTCCTAACATCTCTCCTTTCTAGATTATCAGACTGAGGATGTAAAAACTGCGTTTCCATGAAAGCCTCATTATCATTACCTAAATCACACGGAGGAATGTTCTCATCTATTGCTGGAATGGTTGATGAGTTTCGAATGTCATTGGCTACGTGGTTACAGCCAGAGCCAGACGCAATATACGGATTGAATTGGATATTCTGTCCACTAGTCACATCTTTAGGCACAGTTGAGATATATAAGGGAAGTACAGATGCATCTTCACCCATTAAGAAAAAATTTAGGTCCTCTTCGTCGTTTATGTCGCATGGAGGTGAGTCAATAAGTAACTTGTAAATGCACTTGATTTTAATATCAAACACTTCAGGATCAATTCTGGCAACTGTGTACAATCGAAACAGAAATTCTTCGAACGTTATACTTTTACTTATTGCTATTCCTTTCGTGTTACCACCTATATACCTGCTGCCATTAGCATCCCATTCTCCACCATAACGAATAAATATTCTTGTCATTGACATCCTGTAAAACAACCATAACAAATACGAAATTTGAAATTCCGGTAACAAAGTTAAAAAACCGGTCTTAATTTCGAGACAAAATTATAACAATGAATTCAGGAAAAAATTTCAAAACCCAGGCTTAATATGAAAAAAAAAAAAAAAATTCAATTCCGGGGGAGGGTACCTCCGGAATTGGCTAAAAAAAAAATTTTAATTTTTTTTTAAGAGTACCTCCGGAATCCGGAGGAGATACCTCCGGATTCCGGAGGACGTACCCCCGAATTCCGGATTTATTTTAAAAAAAGGATTCCGGATTTATTATAAAAAGAAAAAGAACAATGTTCATACCTTGAATAATGAAGAGATTGAAGGAATGATGAGTTTAGATTGAAGGAATGATGAGTTTAGGTTGAGAATTTTAGAGAGAATTTTTAGAGAGAGAATTTTTAGAAAGAGAAAATCATATGTAAAGTGAAAGGGTTATATATAAATTTTGAAGGGTAAAAGGGGGTTTTCACACAAAGATGACATCATCAGAAGGTCAAAAAAGATTAAATTGAAAATGGAGGTCAAAAAACATTAATCTCAGATTTTGGAGGTCATTTTACCCAAATTTCCAAAATATTAACGAAGGGATCAAATTGACCTATTTTTAAAAAATTAGAGATGAAATAGATATAAATTGAAAAAACCAAGGGCTAAATAGAAACAAAGCCTAAAACTCAAGTACTTAAAATATATATTATGGCTATAAATGATTGAAGTATAACCATTTTTTATATCAATAATACTCTTGCCATTTTTTATGGGTTTTGAAATTAAATATTGTGGTTTTAATAAATATTCCTAAAAATATTGTAACTTTGAAAATATTCCTAAAAATATTGTAAATCGCATACCCAGTATGCGATTTTAGAAAGAAAAAGTTGAAATCGCATACTGAGTATGCGATTTTAGAAGCAAAAGGTAAAATCGCATACTGATTATGCGATTTTAAAAGCCAAAGGTAAAATCGCATACAGAGTATGCGATTTTAATAAAGTGGTAGAAATCGCATACTCTGTATGCGATTTCAAAGCAGTGCATTTTTTTTTATCTCTGCTTAGAAATCGCATACTCTGTATGCGATTTCAAAGCAGTGCAAATTTTTTTTTTTAAAACTCTCTGCTTAGAAATCGCATACTCTGTATGCGATTTCTAAGCAGAGACCAAAATTTATTTTAAAACTCTCTGGATAGAAATCGCATACTCTGTATGCGATTTCAAACCAGAGAGTGCAAATTTTTTTTAGAGTATGCAAATTTTATGACAATTTTTTTAAAAAAACTGTATGCAAATTTTTGAGTGGCTCGTTAAAAATGTGATATATTGATCAACAAAATATGAAATATTATCTCACATTCATAATAACAATCGAAGTCTGAAATTGACATTTGATTTGAAATAATGAATTATTCAAGTCTTAACAAGTTTTGAACAAATACATCATCATCGATGACCTCCTGTCCCACACGGAGGTCGTCTCCTATTACGAGGAGGGCGAACACGTCCTATCGGGGTTATATATGAATCATCAATAATATGTGAAGGACCGGCACCATCGACCACCTGAGATGGTCCGGTATCATCCATATGATGTGATGGACCGGCACCATCACCACCAATACGACGCCTCCCTCCCCGCCCCCGTCCTCGACCGCGAGTACGTACTGGAACTCGCGGTACATCAACATCACTATCAGGTTCAGGAATGACGACCTGTGAAAATATTTCCTGTGATCCCGGGGTTGGTACCATGACAAAATGAGGGGATGACGGGTTACTAGGATAGTTGTGTGTGGTCTCTGGTACATCACCCATCTCCTCGGTATGCATCTCCTCAAGAACGACATCATCAATTCCCGCCTCCTCAGGAGCAGGATGTGCACGTGGACGACGACCTCTTCTAAAGCGAGGATCTGGACGCTCTATACTGAACATAGTATTGAATTCCTCCATATGAGGAACACATTCTCCGATATAGTCTCGAGTCAGCTGATCAGGACAATCTAGAGAGACATTTTGCAGTCGACCAAGCTGATTAACAAAGAAAGTTGTTAATTTACGATGTTAACAATAATAAAAAAAACAATTTTAATGACTCACCACAAAGTCAAAAGCAGCAGCGTGTCGAGTAATGAACAAACGCGTGATAGACGTATACCACTCTACATAATCAGCCTCACAGTCACCAGGAAATTGAACAGGATCTCCATCAATAATATGAGATCGTCGATTTGACCACCGTGCTATGAGAGGTGCATGTTCTATCCGCCAATCAGCTTCTCTGCGACCTCTGAGATCGAATGTGTGTAAACGGAGATCTGTATCACATGGTGATGGAATATCTTGTCTGAGACCAAATTGACGCATGACTCGATCTGGACGATGCCACTCAACTATATGAAAGCAAATGAGTGGGCAAATACTCGGCCACACGTCACGACTATCTATACAGAAGTCCGGCAATGATATCATGTGATGCAGATACGGTTCCCACACGATCTATAACATTGAAAAATATTAGTTAATTAATAGAGTAATTCACAATCCAATAACCAAGAATACATAAACTGAAAGACATACATCATTTTCTCCCAATTGATCCAGCATGTATCTATACTGAAGTAAAACATGAGTCGAAACTTCAGTGACGGAAAAGTCATCTCTCCACCTGCAAATGCAAATTATAAACAATATGTTAAAATATATTAGTATGTTAATGAAGTAAACATATTTAAAAAACTAAAATATATGTAATGTACCGTGCACCCAGGGGTAGATCAACATCACGATGGCTCTGTATAAGTAATCGCTGAGGAGCAATAGTAGGAAATCGATCCCATGCCCACAACTGAAGTAATATCAGTGCGCCGGCAATCTCGCGGGCGTCTTTGGAAGAAGCCTTACACATTTCCCGATATAGCCATGATAAACACGCAGATCCCCAACTAAAGCCACCGGCTATCTGGAAATCCTCAAGTAAAGGCAAAAACATTAAATGGACTAAATTGCTCGATTTGTCAGCGAACAGACACCCACCAATTAGTTGCATAATGTACGCCCCGGGCGTGTCATTGTACTGTAATCTCATCTGCATCAGCAGGTAGTACTGTGAACTGTTGTTCCAACCATGTTAACGATAGGCGTGATCCATGTAAATGAGGTCTGACTGGAGTGACACCTAATAGACGCTCACATAAACCTACCCATCCAAGTGAGACCGATCCGGTGACTACATCTCCATCTATAGGTAAACCAAATAAAACTGAGATATCCTGTAGAGTAATAGTACACTCCCCCATAGACATGTGAAAAGTATGGGTCTCAGGTCTCCATCGCTCGATCAATGCGGTAATCAAATGCCAATCTAAAGCAATAAACCCTATCCGAGAAATCCCATAAAATCCTGCCTGTCGTAAGTATACATCTATACGAGGATCATGTGGAATGCTACGCACAGTAGTCTCTCTGCGCCTACAAGTAAGAACAGGTGTCATTCGATTGGTCCACACCAAACTGGATCTATGGTCATCCTGTCTATGTAAAACCTCGGTGTCTCTAGGTCCTGGATCCATCACTGAAAGAATGCATAATATATATAAATGATCAATTAAAATCATAATATAAATTCTATAAAGTCAAATTGTCTACAATGAATGATCAAAATTAAAGTAAAATAATAATAATTACAAATACAAATTCTATATATAAATAAAGTCAAATTCTATAAAATTAAAATACAAATTCTATATATAAATAAAGTCAAATTCTATAAAATCAAAATACAAATTCTTTATATAAATGATCAAAACAAAAATAAAGATAAAAAAAATTGTCTACAATGATGTGTTCCTCGAATATGACGTGCTTCCCTCATGTGTTGGGTTTCCCTCTTTATTAGGACATTTTCTGCGATTATGCCCATCCTGCTTACAAATTCCACATCTTAACTTTCTACCTGTTTCTCTCAAATCCATCTCATTGCGAATTCTACTACTTCGTGGTCTGCCTACCGCCCTTAATAGCGATCGATTAGGATGTATCACGTCAAAGTTAGGGTAAGGCCATTCCGCTTCATGAGGGATTGGATGAAATTGTGGCTCATAACAAGAGTTGTATGTAGACATTTTGTAATAATCTTCTACATATTTCATGTAATCTACATGACAATGTAAGCAAGCTGCAATTACATGCGAACATGGGATTCCGTATACTTGCCATTTCTTGCAGGTACATGTTTTTAACTCCAAGTGCACAACATGACGGTTACCTCCTTGTGATGCCATATTACGAAAGGCAGTTGTTACTTCAAACTCGCCATGCAATCTATCAAATACGTTTACTCGATGCTTACTTGCTTTTGCAGCCCATCGAGACATTTTATTCAATGCAAACCTACCACAAAATAATAAGTAATATATAGATTATACGAAACTTAAGATTATAATATTATGTCAACAATGAAACATACCTTGTATACTCATCACCTTGTCCAAGTGCATCTCTAATCTCTGCTCTTCGTGCCTCAAACTATGTTACACACCGGTAGAATGTGGCCTCTATTAATGGTGTGATAGGCAATGAGCGCGCTCCTTTTAATACACCATTGATGCATTCAGATAGATTTGTCGTCATCCAACCATATCTATATCCCTCATCAAATGCTTGAGTCCACTTTGACGGGTCAATGTTATCAAAATATCGAATGGAATTCTGATTCAGTTCAGATAGTTCATCCATACATTTCTGAAACTTAGTTACTGTAAATTGAGAACCGGCTCTAAAAACCAATTGTTTCATCAACTTGCTTTTGAATTTTTCATTAAAATTGCTTGCCACATGTCTTAAACAAAAGCGATGATGAGCCATTGGTGATGCCCATCCATTTCTAGGATTATTTACTGCAGAGATTATACCAGGATGTCTATCTGATATCAAGCAAATACCAGAGCGTTGCGTCACTCTCAATCTCAACAGAGCCAAGAACCAACCCCAAGTGTCAGAACTTTCAACATCTACTATTGCAAAAGCTAGTGGAAATGAATGGCCATTGGAATCCAAAGATGTGGCAATCAATAATTTGCCATTATATTTTCCATATAAATGGGTTCCGTCAATCTTGTATAATAGGCCTACAATATTTGAATCCTTCTATGGATGGCCCGAACGACCAAAATACGGACCGCAATATATAATTCCCTGCCTCTTCCATAGAATCAAGTCTCCAATCAACTTGTGTTCCCGGATTTCTTTGTTTAATAATATTAAACCACCGTGGTAATTTTTTATATGATTCTTCCCAATTACCATATACCATTTCAATGGCTTTGTTCTTACCTTCCCAAATTCTTCCATAATTGACAATATATCCAAATTTGTCCAATATGTGTTGCATCAACAAAACAATTTTAACAGTATTATCGACTTTCACCATATTTCGAATCTCTCTAGCAATAAACACAGAATCTAATTGAGGATGATCTTGAGACACACACGAGTATGTACAAGTGTGAGGACCAGTAAGTTGTGTGATCTCAAACATATTATGCACTTTTCGAATTGATGCTCTAAGTCTCCATATGCATCCATTATTATACTTTACACATTTCACTGCCCATATCGCAGGTGTTGATTCGATGACATCAAAATCATATTGATTTTTTATTGACCACCGTTTCACATCATGTTTCAAATCAATTTTTGTTTTGTACCTAAGTCCGTTACGCAATTCCTCATCTCCACCTCTTAATACAACACGTGGAAATGATGGGACTTCATTCATACGATTCAAAGAATCACTGTTCAACTCCGTGAAAGAAGGACAAGTGACATCATGCATCCTACTATCACTATTCAAATCAAGCATTTCTTCTTCATCGTCAGTTAGTGTACGTATATCAATAAACTCATTCGTCGGTGGAATAGTCTCATATGGATGATATGGAAGTAACCCAATATCATTAGATTGATCACCAACAACGTTACCCTCCGTATTTTCAAAACATATGTCACTATCCACATATAAATCTACTATATTTGGTGGAGGCAAACTGACGGTGATCATAAATGTCAAATCTACATCATTCTTGATACTTATTGGGACATATCTAATGACACTAGATGACATTTGTGTCAGATGACGATAGTATATATCTATCCTATTTGGTCTAACTTCTCCAAATAATGTGGCTATTAATAACGCCTTAAAATTCTCAAAAGTTATTCCATTCCATATAGTCAATGTCTTGAAAGGTGGTTTGTCATACTCAATTCCATCAGGGCCATCAATAATCCGTCCATTAACGTAACATTGTAATGTAATACACTTATCTCCCATTGGCAATAACTACAAATCAAAATTTTCAAATGCTAATTTAGATTTCAAACTAACTAACTCAATCACTAACAATCTTAATGTATAAATTTTTTATCAATATAGTAAATTTAATCAATATAGACAACATTTCAATCTAATTGACACACCTTTTAAACCAATTTAAGTATCACTTAAAAAAATTGAACAATCATAAAAATCAATTTCAAACCCTAAATCAATTTAAGTATGTGATTTTACCTTCTACTTAGAATATTGTAACTTTTAAAATCGCATACTGAGTATACGATTCTACCTTTTGCTTCTAAAATCGCATACTTAGTATGCGATTTCAACTTTTTCTATCTAAAATCGCATACAATATTTTTATTAATATTTTCAAAGTTACAATATTCTTAGGAATATTTATTAAAACCACAATATTTATTTCAAAACCCATCATGAAACCCTAAATCATATTATATAAAATTTTCCCATTGAATCATTATATATAAATCAAACAAACATTTTTAATATATAAAATAAAGATTGAGATATTTACCGGTGAATGATGAACGGAAACGTCGTAGGAGAAGTGAAAAGAGTAGACGGCGAGGGGCGGTGGTAGATCTGATCGGAAACGGAGAGGGGCGAGGGCCGAGGGGCGAGGGGCGGTGGTAGATCTGATCGGAAACGGCGAGGGGCGGCAGATCTGATCCTAAACGGCGAGGGGCGGCAACAAAGCTCAGTCGAAGAAGAAGCAGACGGGGAAGAGAAAGAAGATAGAAGAAAATGGAAAGAAGAGAAGAAGGGAAAGGGGGTAAAGTGCTGTCTTGAAATCGCATACCGTGTATGCGATTTCACTTAAAAGGTTGAAATCGCATACCGTGTATGCGATTTCACCTAAATCTTTTAAAATCGTATACACGGGATGCGATTTTAGCTTCAAAATTTTAAAATCGTATCCCCTGTATGCGATTTACCTTACTTTTCCTAATATTTATTTTTTTACAATATTTTTCTAAATATTATTAAAATATACAATATTAAAAAAAAAACTCCCATTTTTTATATCAATAATACTCTTGTTATTTTTATTTGTTCGCTTAATTCATATTAATTTAATATTTAGATTTAATATTTGTATATAAAATTCAATAGAGGTATATTCATCTAATAAATTTCATTTCATTTTTTTTAACTTTAATTTAATATAAATGGTTTTTTTTTTGTTCTTGGAAAGTATTTCCAAATAGAATATTTTAAATGTGTCGGTATTATTACTAATGTTGATTGATGGTCACTGGGTGAAGTGATTATCATAAATAATAATTATTCAATCCATTAATTATATTTAATCACTTATTAACAAAAAAATCTATTAAATTTTTGAATATTTTACAAAATGTGTCACACACCAAAATTTCCCGAAAGGTAATATAGACATATGAATTAATTTTATAGTGTGATTAATTATTTAACAAAATAAATAATTTATTTTGACTTTCTTTTAATTATAAAATAAAAAATAGAAATAAAGAAGGATTTATGAAATAAAATAAATAATGAAGAAATAATAGGGCAACCCCTTGATAGAAGAACAATATGGAACAAAATTGAAAGTAATAAAAACTTTCTTAGTTTTTAAAATTTATTATTGAAAAGTGCAAATTTTTAAATCCATTTAAAAAATGTAACCCACCAAAAATTTTTAGAGGTTGTTTGGGTGGGGGAAAATTGAATGAGAAACGTTTCACGAACTCATTCTCATGTTTCTTGTCCAACTTGTTTTGATTTGAGCATTGACATCATTTTGCCGTGTTTATTATTGGATTTGAGATAATCATCAATATTCCACACACTCACATTATTTTTACTATTCACTTTTATTCTTATATAATTCAAACACGTATATATCAAACTCAGACAACTCATTCTCAGACATTACAAACCCAAACATCACTTTCCTTCTCGACTAAAACACTTTAAGACAAATGGTGAGAGTTGGGTTAAAAACCACATTTGAAAGTTTTTTTAACTGACTTTATAATTTTCTTCCCTTTCGCGAAAACACCCAAGTCATTATTGTTATCAAAATTGTTGACTGTCAAGCAAGCCAAATATGCCCACCAATTCCCCATTCAAAGATATTTCATCTCTTTCACATACATATTGGATCTTTTCATTCTTATTTCTTCAAAAACACGTTGAAAAGTTTGACCATAACAAAAAAAGTAATTGAGGACTAAAAAAAGTAAATTAATAAATTCAATACTATATTAAAAAATTTGAGATAAAAATGAAAAATATAACAAATATGATAAATTTGAAATTTCTTCTGATATCCTTTTTTTTTTCAAACTATATCTAAAGTATATAACAAATTCTACATCCATCACATGTTCCAATTTTATTAAAAAATAACTGAATTTTTTTAATATATAGGTATGAATAGTAGATTTTTACACCTTATTAAATAATGATTTATTCTACAAATCACACTCTTCTATTAAAAAAATTATATTATTTTTAATGAAATTGAAATAGATGAAAACAAATACATCTCTCAAATTTATTAAAATTAATTAATAAGTGAGTGTGATTTATAATTTTACAAATTACAAAAATATTTAAAATCATTTTTAAACCACATATGAGTTTTGTTGATTCAAACAGAATAAAAATTTTAAACAAAAATAAGATTTAAATAAAAGCTTAGAAAAATAAATAAATTAATACATTAAATTTGAGTCATTTTGACATTAAGTGGCATACAATTATGTTCCCTCTTGAAATATCTCTTCACTTTGTAGTCATGTAATCATCAAAGTGGGTTCCATTGACATCCAATCCCCCAATCCCAATCTTACTAAGCTTGAATTTTAAAAAAGAAAAAAGATTTTTTTTTTGGTAAATATATCATTATTTAAAAATATATATAAATATAGTAATTTTTATTACGTTTATCAATAATTAATATTGATTAATGTGTGGATCAATAATTAATTTATTGTAAAAATATACAATTCAATATTGATTACTTATTAACTAGCACAAAATTTACTATATTTACAAATATTTTTAAGAGTTGATATTTTCATAAATATTATTTGAAAATTTGTTAGATTTACAATCTATCTCAGTAAAAAATCCCCCTTCCAACTTAACTTTTTAAAAAATATCTTGAATTAAAAAGTTTGCTAATTTTATCTAGTTTTGAAATAAAAATATCGTTAAACAAAATTTTAATCTACTTCACTACCTTTTTTTTTTTCTAGGACTGGGTAAAGAGATCTTGAATTAGATTAAAATTTCTAGCATGGGATCAAGATTTTTCCAGAAATATTATAAAAATATGAAGAATAAAAAAGAAAGTATGATTCAGAATAAATGGGTTTCTTGATTTCTAGAACCAATTAAAAAATTCTAGACCTAGTCGTTGAAAAACGGTAGCAATAATAATTTTGTCCCCAGGTAAAATTAATTACGTTTTCAACGGTATTTTTAAAAAAATGAAAGTAAGAGGAATTATTTCTCGAAATTTCTCCTTTCTATACGCCAGTTACACACTCTTTAAATAATAAAAAAAAGTCATGTGTGATTTATAGAGATAATTATAAATCTAGTAAAATTTTAAGTAATATTTATAAAAATATCATACTTTATAATTTTTTTTTATTGTAAATATATCAATTTTTAAAGCATAAGTTGTGATCAGTATTGAACTACATATTTTCATGATAAGTGATTTACACAATAATTATTAATAATCACTAATTAACGAAGTAAAAATTATTATATTTATAAATAGTTTTATGTAGTGATATATTAATAAAAATAGTGCCTCCAATTATGTTACCAAGTGAAATTTCTCTATTTTTATAGGTGGTTAAAATTTTAAAATATGCATCCTTATCTTTCATCTAGATCTTATACTAAATGTCCGTTTGTGATAGTTTTTTAAGTGTTTAAAAGTGTTTTTTTTAATGGTAATAAAAAACATTTTAAAAAATTATCTCAAATCGGGTGCTAAAAATGCAACATATATGAAAAATCTTCGATACAACAAAAATAGGAGAAACTATCTAACAAAAGTAGTGGTCCAAAATACATTAACCATAATTTATTCAATAAAAGAAAAGCACATAGAAAGGTGGAATTGCGTTTAACTCCTATATAATATAAACCGTTACGTACAAACTCGGTTTTTATTATTAATTTCTGAAGAAAGAAAGAAAAAAAAACAGAGAAAGTAGAGAGAAAAAAAAATGGCAAAATCAGCAGAAGAAGAACACCCACAAAAAGCTTTTGGTTGGGCTGCTAGAGATTCTTCTGGCTTACTCTCTCCTTTCCATTTCTCTAGAAGGTAAAAAGATCTTTAATTCTCTTCTTGTTTTCTTTGTGAAAACAAGAATATCAAGATTCTGTTTTCTGTTTTTTAAAAATGGATTTACTTCTTTATGATCCCTCAATGATTGAGTCTCATGTGTGATTTGTTATTTGAGTCTTGGGTCTACTTGTTTTTTTTTTTTTCAATTGAATGAATTAATTTATACTTTTTCTTGACATGATTAAATCCATGAGAGTGAGTGTTTGTAATTGTATCAAATCCCATTCATATGTTTTGTAAAATAATTTGTTTAAAATTATCGAGAGCGAAGTTACGATCGTATTTAACTCGTATTTGATTCGTATAAACCATAAGAGTTGAGTGTCTGTACTCTGGATTGTGTGATAGAAATTAAGAAGTGGGAATAAAAGATATTCAATGATTAATAAATTATTCTATAGCTCCTTTAATGGTGGTAATTCATTTTTTTTTTCCGGGTTTTGCAGGGAAAACAATGAGGAAGATGTCACTATCAAAGTCCTTTACTGTGGTGTTTGCCATTCTGATCTGCATTTGATCAAGAATGATTGGGGCATCACAAATTATCCTATAGTCCCAGGGTAAGTAAACGAATCGGAGAATAAATTATTCTCAGTTTTTGTTTAGTTTGGTTGAATTAAACGAATGTTGAAGATCTGTTTTTTTAAACGAATCGGAACGACAAAGGGACGATTATATAACTTTGTTTTAGATGGTTTCTTGGCAGAATCTCATAAGAATTGGAAATTTGATCTTTTTCAGGCATGAGATAGTTGGTGTTGTGACTTCAGTTGGGAATAATGTGAAGAAATTCAAAGTGGGTGATCAAGTTGGGGTTGGTGTTTTAGTTGGATCTTGCAGAAGTTGTGAAAATTGTGAACAGGATTTGGAGAATTACTGTCCCAAAATGATTTTTACTTATAACTCACATTCATTTGATGGGACAAAGAATTATGGTGGTTATTCTGATCTTATAGTTGTTGATCAGCATTTCGTGTTGCGATTTCCCGATAATTTACCTCTTGATGCCGGGGCTCCGCTTTTATGTGCTGGAATCACAATTTACAGTCCTATGAAATATTATGGAATGACTCAGCCTGGTAAGCATTTGGGTGTGGCTGGACTTGGCGGGCTTGGTCACGTTGCCGTTAAATTCGGTAAGGCATTTGGGTTGAAAGTTACTGTCATTAGTACTTCTCCAAGCAAAAAGGAGGAAGCAATCGACAGACTCGGTGCCGATGCCTTCCTTGTTTCGAGCGATCCTGCACAAGTAAAGGTACCAAATACTAATATGTTAAGACTCGAAACAATTGTTCGACATTGAAATGAATCCATTTGCTCACATTACTGTGTAGAATTGCAAAACCATTGCATTTTGATTATTGGTTCAATATGGAATCGCAACGACAGTTGTATCTGATTTTAGTTCCTTGATTTGTTTGTTACTTATTACCGATTAGTCTTTCGACTTTATCATAATTAACAAAGAATGAACATAATCTTGGTTATTTTTAATGCTTCTATATTTTGCGCAGGCTGCCATGGGAACTATGGATTACATTATTGACACGGTATCTGCCGTTCACGCCCTTGCACCGTTTATTGGTCTGCTAAAGATCAATGGAAAATTGGTCACTGTGGGTATACCTAACAAGCCACTAGAGCTGCCTATCTCTCATCTCATTTTGGGTAAGGAATAATTGATATTTCTCAATCTCCACTTGAAAACTGCTGATCTCTTTTCGATGTTTTATGAATGCTCTTCCGAATCCTGACTTATTTCTACATTTCTTCTTTGAGTTGTGTGTTTTATGAAACAAAATGGGAAATTAGGAAAAGAAACTCTATGAAACTTTCCATCTCCATATTTTTTCATCTGATGATTTTGGATTGTAAGGAAACTGATACACTTTGATAGCCATTTCATTTCCCTTTTTTGGATTATGTTGGTTTCAAGTTTTTTTTTAAAACCAAAAAACGGAAGAACCAATTGATTATCTAACAATTATGTTTTTCAAAAATTAAAAACATAAACCAAAAACAGAAAATGAAATGGTTATCAAATAAGGAGTAGCTTACCGTTTTCAAACTAGCCTTAAAGTAATCGAGTTTGTAAGCAATTTCCTGCTTATAGGGAGGAAGATGGTTGGTGGAAGTAACTTTGGAGGACTGAAAGAGACACAAGAGATGCTGGATTTCTGTGGAGAGCACAATATTACTGCAGATATTGAGCTCATTTCGATGGAAGACCTTAACACAGCCATGGAAAGGCTGGCAAAATCCGATGTTAAATACCGATTTGTGATCAACGTTGGAAACTCATCGAAACCGAAGGTAGCTAAGGCTTTAATATAATGTAATACAATACAGAGTAAGACATCCTGTATTTTAGTTTTACTGGTATGTTGGCTTAGCTCTATCATGTTGGATTCTGTTGCTAATTGAATAATGCTTGTTTTTATGCTTAAATAATATTAGTGATCATTCACCGGATACTGGTAAAATCGATAAGGCTCATGTCGTCTTTTTTTTTCTTTCTTTTGAATCTTTATTGCTTTCTGTTTCTTTTGATATGCTTTAATGAACAAGTTTGTTAATTGATGTTAGTTATTCAGTTTACTGTAATATACTATACTCTATAGAAACGATCACTCATCGAGATTTGTATTTGTGCATACTTCACCATCTAATTTCCTTTCTCCATTTTATTTGTTTTACAATTAGACTTAATTTGTAGCATATTTATTCCAACAGATGAAAGTTTCATTATAAGATGAAAGGATAGACAAAGTCGTTATGCCTATGAATTTGACAGTTCAAAGAGGTCAATTCATGTACCAATAATTCTAATTAGAACACTACTCATCAATGGGTCAGAAACAAAAACTTCAATCGAAATAATCGTTGAAACCTAGATGTAGCTTTATACTGGCAAATTCAGCTTTATACCAATCCAAATAACTTGATGGCTGCTATGATTGTATCAAACGATTTGTTTTGGAATAGCAACTGGTTTCCCGATTCACGACAAACAAATCACGTCACCAATAATCTTGTAGACTTGAATGTGTGATCAAGAATATGCAGAAAGGAAGCCTTTCTAACTTGTCTCAATCTTTTCAACTCATTAATCTTCTTCATGTTATTCAAATAACAAAAAAATCGAATAAGTGCCAGTCAGTTCCTATGATCGAGTCTTTTTTTCCATCCAACCAAATTTATTTCTTGTCAAAGATCAGGTAACCGGGCAAGTTCTTCTTAAGGGAACTCTCGATGGTGGTCTATATCCATTCAAATTACAAAAGTATTATCCCGGACAACCATGCGTCAAATACATCTTCGTTCACAAGCACAATCCTTAAAAATTGTACATATGATATCAAACAAACTTATCCATTTTTTGTTGTAAGGTCATATGTTTTAAATCTATGGCATAGACGTCTAGCCCAACAAAAAACACGGCATCACTCAAAAAGCATGGCATCACTCATCGGTTAACTTGTCCTCATACATTCGAGCGAAATGAGATACTAGGAAAAAACATTAAACATATTGTAGAGTCTGGTCTCTCTCACGTCTCAAGCCTCCCTTCTAATTCATTTATGGGTTGATGCATTTGCAACTGGTGTATTTACCATTAATCGATCATCTACCATGGGTCCTTCAAGACAAACTAACTACACAATAACACGTAATGTAGTACACAATATTGTTACTATACACTTATTATGTTATGTACTGACTAACGATATAAATGGTAAAATACAAATGAAACCTCTGTGGTATGTTTCAAATGCATGACACCCAGTGGTTTGAAAATGACAAATCACACCTCTGTGGTTTCAATATTTTTCAATCAGGCCCCTCCCTTTCAATGCTAATAATTTTCTTTTAGCCATAACTTCTTCGTTTGAACTTCGATTTGGATGATTCAAAATGTTTTGGAATCCTCATTTCAGGCTCTACATAATAATCATTTTAAAACTTTGAAATGCTTAATAAATAAAAGAGTTTATTAGCATCAAAGTACTAGGTATGATTGACACCGTCACGGCTTTTGGTTATTGATGATTTAGAAGTTTTTAAGTAACCGTAGCGTAGAGACTGAAATGAGGATTCCAAAACAGCTTAAGTCATCCAAATCGGAGTTCAAACGAAGAAATTATGATTAAAAGAAAATTAATGTCATTGAAAGAGAGGGGTCTGATTGAAATTTTTTGGAACCACAGGGGTGTGATTTTCCATTTTCAAACAACGGAGGTGTTCATGCATTTGAAACAAACAACATGGGTCTTATTTGCATTTTAACCCTTATATTAATGATGTATAGAATATAATATTGTGTACAATACATTATACAAATGATGTACATAATTGTACACAAATTATTGGAATGAATAAATTGTGAAATGGCCAAAGAAAACCCATGAGAAAGTTTAGAGAGTGAAAAAAATACTACCATAAGAAACAATACCATTAACCACTCATGCATTGACTCCTTGCATCAGCAAGGATATTGGAGTTAATAATATGATGATGAGTATGAGAGTTGTGACCTAAGAAAAAAAAACTCAGGAGTTGGAGACTCTGTTGTAGGATATGAGAAAAATAACCCTAGATGTAAATTAAAAGAGATAATGATATATAGGGAAAAAGACACTTTGGTCCCTAAGTTTTCAATTTGCTTACCATTTGGTCATTGAGTTTTAAAAACCGACATTTTAGCCCCTGAGTTTTCATTTAGCTTACCATTTGGTCCCTGTCGTCAAAAGTCTGTTAAATATTTAACAGAAAAATGATGTGACATATTTTTAATAATATAAAAGCTGACGTGGCACTAAAATATTAGTTTTAATTTTATTTTAAATGATGTGGCAATTTCTATATATTTTTTAATTTCTTTTTTTATTAGATAATATTTCTCTCTCCTCACCCTCTCTCTCATCACTTCATCTTCATCCCACCTCCCAGATACCCTTGCACCTCTCAATAAACGTGCAAATCCAAGTCATTCATAGCTTTGGATATTTGGGTGAAATTGTCAACCAAATTCGCCGCTTTTTTCACCACCATTCCTCTCTGCATTGCCCTTTTTATCAATAACTTGTCATCGTCGCAAATCTGTGATTTTTACGAAGCATCATTCATTTGTCTTTGCTTGATTTCGGGGAAATCTAATTGTGAATGATTTTCATTTTGTTCTGTATTATGGAGATTATTTCTTGAAAACCAAATCATAAGATAATTGGGGAAATTTATCCGCGGATAGAATTTCGATAATAAGTTTCTGGTCTCCAATCTTCAAAGAGATGGTTACAGATTCATTCCCCCTGACTTTCTTTGATTCACCAAGAACAACTTATGATAAATGCAATATCTTACAATCTTCTGACTTCACTTTAAGAGGTTGCCAGGCCTTAAATTTCAAAACCCCAGAACTCCATGGAGACGAAATTGAAAAAAATGAGAGAGGGGGGAGTTTAGGTTTCTGAGAAAAATCCAGTTATGGGAAGTATGATAAATACACAGAGGAAGAAGATGAATATCAACGAAGATAATGATTTTTCGATGACGGAAGGGGATGAGATATGAGTTGTTTGAGATTTTCAAAGATGACTTCACCGGAGATGGAGAATTGCAGTGGTGGTTCTCATATATTTTTAGAGTAGAGAGGGGGAGGAGATGAAGAGGAGAGAGAAGAGATAGATAATTAATCTAAAATATATAAATTAAAATTATTAATATAAAATTCATTTAACATGCCATCTCATTTAAATATGCCACATAAGCAACAAAATATATATTAAACAAATATTTTAATGTCACATCATCATTCTGTTAAATATTTAACATATTTTTTACAGCAAGGACCAAATGGTAAGCTAAATGAAAACTCAGGGGCTAAAATGTCGGTTTTTAAAACACATGACCAAATGGTAAACAAATTGAAAACTCAGGGACCAAAAGTGTCTTTTTCCCTGATATATAACAATGAGAAATTTAGGAGATACGTAAATATGGAGAAAATCGTGGAGTCAATAGACATTCAAATTAAATACAAAATCAGCTTATGGCTAAAAAATGAAAAAAATTGATTAAGTGGTTAAATAATGAAATAAACCTTAAAATTAGGCTATTTACTTAATTAATCCATCTATGAATAGAGAACTGTAGCAGATCACTCATTGTGTATAGAAAATCCTTTAACTAATCAATTTCTTCTTCCTTAATAACAGAAAACGTTTATATTATTGTACAATTATAAATTATGTTAGGAATTTGAAGGGTTGCTAAATCCCTAAACTGTTTAATTCAAGAACGATAAAATAAATAATAAACAAGAGAAAAAATGACACCAAAAATTTATACAGGTTCTCAATTGTTGCATCCTGTCTTCTGTAAATTTTGCAGGTTCCACTATGAAGATGAAAACTACAATTGAGACAAAAAATAGAAGTTTACAATCGATATAACTTTTTATTTTCTCTCAATATTGAACAGATCCCAAAAGAAATTTAACTTCTCTATGAAAAGAATGCAAAGAAAAGAAGTCGTTGTCTAAACCCTTTTCTACAGCAAAAAAGAAGAATGAACAGCGCTTGACATTTGCTTATGAACAATAGTTCCATGCACACCGGTAAGTATGCAGTACATATTTTCCAATGATATAAATCACTATTTTTTTGACACGTGGATTTTGATGTACAATAAAAACTATATTAATTAGAAAAATATATACATGTCAAAAAAGTAAAGGTCCATATCATTGATAAGTATGTACTACATATTTATCGATATGGATGGAAGGATTCTTATTTGCTTATATATGAACATATGACTTCGTGAAGCTTGCATGAAAAAAAATTCCTTTCACCGCCACTTGTGATTCCAAAAGAGCATAAAGACAAAATTCACTTATTTTATTTTGGGCTTATCTCATGCGAGCTTCATTTGGGTGATAATGGGTTATGGGCTATTAATTTAGTATTCAATGGATTTGGCTCAATTAAATTTAACAAATTACATCCTCATGACATCACATCCTCTGCCACTTAGTTTTAACAAATATGAGATATAAATTTATTCTACGGAGAGATATCTGATTTCGATTTTAATTTTGATTTTGATTTTGATTTTGATTTTGATTTTGATTTATTCTTTTTGGGAAAGAGAGACGGAGAGGGAGAATGGGGTTGGAGTGAGACAGAGTGATGCTACTTGGGTACTTAAGAAGTTGAGAGGAAAATTAAACGAGTGAAATACACTTTTAGTCCCTGTAGTTTAAGTTTGGTGTCTATTAAGTTCATGTAGTTCAAAACCATATATTTTAAACCTACTGTTTAGAAAATGTATCTATTTGATCTCTACTATTAAATTACATAATTAAATTGTTGACGTGTTTCTTATTTCTTTTTAATGACTAGATATTTAAAAAATCAATTTTATTTTCGGTTTAATTATAAATTTAGTTTGTATGATTTGAGTGTTTTCAATTTAGTTCATGTGAGTCTAGAAGTTTCAATTTAATTCTTATAATTTGAGATATCAATTTAATATTTATGATTTGATAAAAACTCATAAATCGTTATAATCATTGTCAGTTTTTATTTTATTTTTTATAAATTCACGCACCTGTAATAAAAATAATTTGATACAATTAAAATGGATTGTTGATCGCATTTTTGTTTTCCTTTTAAAAAATAAACATTTAAAATGACTTTTTTTTTTACATTTTGGTTATTTTATTTTTTAACTATCACTATTTAAAATATTTGAATATTTTTTCAAGAGTTAAAATGAACTTTTCACCTTAAAATCTGTAGTTTACTCAATATATCAAGCTAATAAATATATATCAAGTATAAATTAATGAGTAATTACATTTGAATGGGGATTTTTTTATGAAAATTAAATATCTTTTTTTTTTATAACATAATTGGAAAAGACAGAACAAAGTAGCAAAAACAAAATAAAAAAACATTACAGCAAAACATTTTAAAACCAAGAGGCCCCTCAAAAATTGAATCTGCTGCCTTCTTCGCAGGAGGTGAGCAAGCTGGTTACAGCTCCGTTAGATCCAAATGAGGTTATTATTTAATTATGAATAATTTAAAATTTAAATCACACCTTTTGTTATTTGAAGTATTCCTAAATCATTATTGTCTATTAAAAATGACTTTGTGTGTTAAACAGTAAACTCAAGATATAAAATTGCAAGAGAGTTTAAAAACAATGCAATTTTTCTTATTCCTTCCAACAATATTTTTGTGTTTATACTATTTATGTTTCATCAATATTCTTTTGCTTTTGTAAACATGTTGTGTTGTTGCGTGGAAATGGTACTAAGTATAACGCGTGGGCGTGCTCCGCGCTAATGCCGCTCTTGCTTCCACGTGTGCAACGAACAATAAATTTGTATTGAGTAAGAGACGAAGATCCGCGTTGGAGGTAACTTGCGTGGGTGTCCTGCTACGTAGGTGATCACCTGCGCAAGTAGAGCTAGTAGCACCGGTGTGGTGCCGGCCTAACACCCTCCGATGCTTAAGTTAGAGCAGAGCAGAGCTTGTGGTTAGAGCAAATGAGGAATGAAATGAATTACCTTTTGGCTATTTCTCATCTCCTATTTATAGGAGTGGAAATGGATGATGTCATCAAGCCACGTGTCACACACGGATTGGTCCATGTGTTGGGTCTTGATTGGGTGTAGGTGTGTAGGTATGTAGGTGTGTAGGTATGTAGGTATGTAGGTAGGTGTGTAGGTGCGTAGGTAGGTGTGTAGGTGCGTAGGTGGCTGGTGTGCACCTACGCTTCTCTGAGGTGGGGTAGACTGCCTTGTGCCGAATGAGCTTCTTTCTTGGACACTTAGTCTATATTTCTTTGAGATGGGTCCGCGTCTATACGCACCTACGAGTTAGTCACTCCATCTTTAATTAGATGGTTGTGCCTCGCGGTCCTTGACACTTGAGACGACCGTGAACTACCCTTGATGGTTCATTCTCCGTTAGTTGTGGAGGTCGGGTCCGTCATGCGTGGCACGCTCAAATAACCAGGCTCACTCGCGTAGGTTGAAAGAGTTTGAAATTCCTCGTGTCTCTTCGTATGCTCGACACGTGGTCACTTCGCTCTTAACGATATTTCACCCATAACATGTTGAAATAAGTTATTATTAACTAATAACCTAAAAATAAATGTACCACGTAATTTTGATTTAGTAATTCAATAATTAAACATCGATCATCATAATTATGAATTAGTTTATATGTTTTATTATAAATAAATTAATAAAAATAAAGTTGCAACTTATTCATAAAATAAAGTTATAACGGGATTTTAAGAAATTATATTTAATAATTATTGAAAAGAAATAAAATTATTCTCTAACTTAAATTTATGAATTAATACTCCAGTCATTCATATTACCCAATTAACTAATAATTGATTTATTAAAAATATCAAAGGTTGATACATTAAATAAGCTAACTTGCACCTAATTATTTAATAATAAATCAAGTTTTTCTTAATGACATTATATATGGGGTCGCAATAATTGATCGATTTTATGATTTATTTTTTTTTCTTATTTATATTCCACTATAAAACTATATATTGGTTTTGATTGTATAACATTATAATACATATTTAAATGGCTTTTTGTTTTTCAAAAAATACATTTTAAGAATTGATATTTTTTAAAAACAACAAAATTTTCAAAATATCATTTCTTGGACTCAGATCTACCAATCTCATACTGTGATTCATCTCAGTAGGAGAAATGTCATTTTTTAAATATTTCAAAACATTTTATATTTTTTAAATTACTCATAAAGATTATGTCATATCTTAAACAAATTCTATTTAAATCTGTATAAAATTCGTCTAAAGATAGTTTTCTTAAATTTAAAAGTTATTTACTGATTTTAATACATATTTACATCTATATAAAATTTAATAAAATATAAATTATTTTTTTCATCTATATGGTAAAATATTAATATATTGTTATATGATAATTTATTTTAGAAAATAATATTTTATGAAAAAATTATTTTTATTAATATTAATGAATTAATAATAAATTATAATTTATTATATAGAATGGCAACTTAATATTTTATATATACTTTTTAAAAAAATTAGATATTTAGTTCTTTATTTATTAAAAATATTCAAAGATTTTAGAAACTTACTTTTTTGAAGGGAAAAAACACACATTTAGCTTCGTCCGCACATCTGAAAAAAAAAATCAATAGAGATAATTTTAAAAATAAGTTTTAATACTTACAAAAAAATGAAAGTACCTTCGTCTGCAAAATTTACTAAATTAAATTAAAATTAAAATATATACATACACATACAAAATAATATATAATGATAAAAGGAAAACTAAAAACATAAAATATACCTTCTGTTGTTGCGTAAAATTGGAGAGCTTCCACGTAGGCAACGAACGTGATTTATAGGATGAATCGGTGGTAGTGCGATGCTTCGTCGGCGTTCTAGGTAGGTACCTGCACAGGAAAGGAAAAGAACACCGGTGCGGTGCCGGCCTAACACCCTCCGATGCTTAAGTCAGAGCTAGTGTGCCAGAGAGAATTCGAGTAGAATTGTCGTAGAAATATCTTACTAAATGAATGAATTTCTTCTCCTATTTATAGGAGATTAGGTTGATGACATCATCACGCCACGTGTCACTTCGGGATTGGTCCATGTGTTGGGTATTGAATGGGTGTAGGTGTGTAGGTAGGTGTGTAGGTGCGTAGGTAGGTGGTGTGCACCTATGCTTCCCTGAGGTGGGGGTAGATGCGCGCAGCGCAATAGCGGAGGTTCTTTCTTGGACACTTAGTCTATATTTCTTTGAAATGAGTCCGCGTCTATACGCACCTCTCTTGATGGTATGTCCTCCGCTAATGGTGGAGGTCGGGTCCGTCGTGCGTGACATGCTCAAATAACTAGGTTGACATGCGTAGGCCGAAAGAGTTTGAAATTACCTCGTGTCTCTTCGTATGCCCGACACGTGGTCATTTTACCCTTAGCGATATTTCACCCATAACACCTTCAATTGAGCATCTAGCAATCTAGCAATGGATGATGATAAAAAAAAGGTGTTCATGGATGTGCTTTATATAGTGGATTAAAATTTTATGTTATAAATGAAGGGAATGTCATAAATTTTGTTTAAAAAATATTAATAGACCTTTTATTGCTATATTTATGAGTTTTTTTTTTCTAAAATATAATGATTAATGATAATAGTTGATATATTGTGTTTGTTTTTATTCTTGTAAGTTGAAGCTAAAAATAGGCGTTTTAGGTATTAATTTGTAAAAATAGGAAGAGTTTAATATTTAAGAGGTAGTAAATAATTGTAACTAAATATAATAACAAAGTAATCTTTAAATTCAAATATTGAAGGTAAAAGGCACGGTAGATGCCTGCCCCAAGTCTCCACCATCCGAAAGAGAAAAAAACATTGGATAATTTATTTCTTAATAAATTGACAAACCTGAATTTATCAAGTACATGTTTTTTTTTTCACTTTTTTTATTATAAATAATCTTATTAAAAAAGATGACATTAATGATTAAGATAACAAAGACTATTAATTTTGTTAGCCAATTATTTTTTAAACTTATTATATAAAATAAGAGTTAATATATTTTAAGAATTAAATAATAAATTGATAATGATAATTAATTATTGGTAATGACAATTTGTAAATTGGAGAAACAATATAGGGGTAAAATGGTCTAAAATTGATTCCCCAACATCCCACTTTTAAGATACTAGGTTTTTCATACGTGCCATGCACGTGGGGCACATGGTTTGTCTTTCAAATTTTATAATAAAAATATAAATATTATTATAAAGTTATTTTCTTAACTAATATTTTGAAAATTCAAATTTTATAATGAAATGGAAGAAATTAACGTAACCCATATTAAAAAAATATATTTAAGATGAAAAAAACTTAAATTTCATGATTTTATATCATCTTGTTACTCATGGATGATAGATACATGTAGATGACTAAAGATTAATAATGATTTTATATCATCTTGTTACTCATACCTAATATTCATTTCCTTTCCATAACTCTATCCTCAAACATCTAGTTTTTTGTTTTTTTAAATTGGTGTGTTAGTTCATCTCTATTTACATGTATATATATAGTAAATTAAAAGTGAAAATTTCAATAAATTTTTAATTCAATTAGTGAGTTACAAAACTTTTCTACTACTTATGTGACGACCCGACCCTTTTTATTTAAAATCGACTAAAGCAGCGGAAGTCAATTGAAACATAAATAAATTTCTCAAGACCAAACTTCATTTAAAATGCGAGTTTCGGAACTCAGTTCATATAAAACATTTAAAATCAAATTAGTTCAACTTCATGATGTTTATTAACAATTCCAAAATCAAAATAAAAGTAAAATATAATTTCAAAGTATTCAAATAGACTCTAATACATGTATGAACTCCTAAGCCATCAATGCCAACATCGTCACACGCCGAGAGCACCTCCAAAATTACCTGAAATGTTTGGTGTAGCACCATTAGCAACACATGGCTAGTGAGCAATAAACTAGAATCAAAATGATTCCTTAAATACTTCCCAAAACATCATTTGAATTCCCAACCCTTCCCAACATAGAAACAAGACAACTTTACTTTAATAACTAAAATCAATACGATACTTTCTCATGAGTAATTCTTTTTCTAAACATATAAAGATCACCAAATAACTTTAAAATTATAAATCATATCCAATACATATCAATCATTCAGTCTCATATACATCTCATAAAAAATAATAAGCAATTAATTTGAATTAAAGTAAATTAATTCAATTAGTTTAATTCAATTAATTTTAGTTTAATTCAATTAATTTTAGTTCAATTAATCTAATTTTACTTTACTTTATTTCAAATTAAATGATTAGTTTATTTTAGTTTTAATTAATTAATCTTAAGTTTAATTGAATTACTTTTAGTTCAATTAATCTAATTTTAATTTACTTTTATTCAAATTAATTTGATTAGTTTATTTTAAATTATTTACTTAATTTATGTTAGTTTAATTTACATTATTTCATTAATTAATTAATTAAATAAACTAATCAATATTTTACTTACGTAATTAGTATTAAATTAGTTTATTTTGGTTGTAGGATTATGACGGGCAGACGACGTCCTCCCCCGGTCAAGGCGAGCCGACGACACGGGTGACGAGGGGTCTCCCTGA
This sequence comes from Gynostemma pentaphyllum, assembly GCA_028015215.1. NCBI lineage: Eukaryota > Viridiplantae > Streptophyta > Magnoliopsida > Cucurbitales > Cucurbitaceae > Gynostemma > Gynostemma pentaphyllum. The sequence continues at coordinate 65,908,333 of CM051355.1, read as the reverse complement.
CGCCCTGGCGTTGCCCCTGATGCGGACGACTACGGAGGAGTTGGACATCCTCTTTAGTTACGAGACGGGACTTGCCGCCACGCTCGATGATGGAGTCCCAGAGGCCAGAGTGCGACACCACGATCGCGCAGGACTCCCTTGCCACGACTCTGGGCTTAGCATCGGGGTCTGGATCGGGGTATGCGTCCAGGGTCGTCGTCGGTGCACGATGGTCGGATCAGTGGCCCCTCGACTTCATGCACGCAGCCGTCTCGGGCCGCAGACTCTACCCTTTGGATTGAAGGGGATACGTAAGTAATTTTGTTTACTATTTTTCAAAGTGTTTTTTATTCCTTTTAACTAATAGTTTCTAATATATAGCACAATAATTTTTTTTGATCTTTCCAGTACAACAGATCCGGCCGTTTCAAAACGGTTTTGCGAGGTCCTCCAGAGCATGCCTCTACCAGCGACCATTTGGGACGAAGATTCCGACGACGGAGAAACGCTGGATGTACGACAATTGGAAGGTAAAACCATCATTCATTTTCATAATTAATTAATTTTACAATTTATAGAAATAAATTTATTACTTTAACAATTTTTTATTTCAATTTTTTCAGGGCAAGTTTCCTGTTATCGATCCCGATATCACCGACGGTAGATTGTTCCCCCCTATGGGACAGCCACGCCCCGGGATCGATTCAAGGACCTCATGTTCGGCGCGCAGAAAGCAAGCGAACAAACCGCCCCGTGTGGATGAGCCCGGAGGGCCACGCGGCTCCGCGAGCTTGAGCACTCCCGAGGGCAAGGCAGTGTCAAGCAGGAATAAGGCCAACCGCGCGAAGAATCCCACCAAACACACATCGGGGCGCGGACCCACGACGAGCACCATCGTCGATTGGTATGTTTTTTTTTCGTCGTTTTCTTACTTACGTACTTTTTTTCGTTTTCTTTTTTCAATTACTTATTAATTTATTATATTTTATTCTTCACTCTTTAATTTTTTAGGAAGCGAAGCACGGGCGCCCAGTCGCTGGATGAGCCGCACCGAGTTCTTCACACGAAGAAGGACGGGACGTTAAGTCGACGATAAGGCAAGCTAATTCACTATTTAATAATTTTTTCAATTATTATTTTTTCTTTAAAATTTTTCCTACATTATATATTAACCATTTTATTTTCTGAATTTTAAATGTTTAGGAACGTTTCACGGAGTCTTTGACTCAGCGGTTGCCCACACCAAACTCGCAACCGACTCAGGAGGACCGTATAGAGGCGTTCTTGGAGGCTGCTGGAGGGGTTCGGCCTGATGGGTCAGTTCCTGGGATGGGCTCATACGGGCGTCGCCTTTATGCAGATGTGCCCCGGCCTCAGCGGAGCGGAGCGAGCACTAGCTCCGGCCCTTCTCCTGGTGGCAGAGCATGTGCGCGGACATGGAGGCTATGCGCGAGGACTTCGTTACTCGAGTCGCTACTATTGAGGCCGACATGCAGGCACGAGTCGACGCCTGGTCGCATCCGCTTTGGCCGCGTACTTCGGATCTCTAGGCGGCGACCCTTCATCATCGACGCCTCCTCCCCCACCCCGCCTCCGCGAGTAGTTCTAGGATTCTTTTATTTGTATAAAACGTTTTTTTAATATTTGATATATATATTTTTTATTTTAATTCCAATATTTTTGTTATGAAATTTTAATATTAATTAAATAAATAATTAATAATTAAAAAATAATAATTAATTAATAATTAATAATTAATTAACTAATTATTGAAATTTAAATTTAAAAAAAAAATTCTTATATGCGACCAGATGGTCACTTTAAAAGCGACCATCTGGTCACTTTTTTACTTAGTCTAAAAGTGACCATTTGGTCACATAAAATACGACCATTTGGTCACTTTTTTATGTGACCATTTGGTCACTTTTCTTTCACATAAATTATGACCAGATGGTCGCTTTTTAGGCGACCATCTGGTCGTATTTTAACTGAGCCTAGAAGTGACCATTTGGTCACATAAAATACGACCATTTGGTCACTTTTTATGTGACCATATGGTCCCTTTTAAGGCGACCATCTGGTCGCATTTTTAAAAGGTTGACTTTTTTGTGACCAAAAATTTTTGGTCGTATATTTGTGACTATCCAGTTGCACAAATTCAGGACCGACCAGCTTTTTGGCCACCACTTAGTTGGTCGCATTTTTGGTCGCATTTGAGGTAAAAAACGACCATTTGGTCGCAATTTCGTGGTCGCAAATTGACAGTTTTTTTGTAGTGTTGGAGTGATATCACAATATATATTTAACACAAAATTATATTATCAAGCAACTAGCATGTATCAAGGTGTGATGCTCAACAGTCACTCAAGGGATCAATTCGGGGTACGCTCTCCACCGAGATTATCCATGGGTACGCTCTCCGATAAACTCACAAGGTACGTTCTCCTTGGAGCAATATCAAGAGTCCTTTTGCATCACACCTCACCAAACAATTCACACAAAACAAACAATGGTATTATTGCTCTAATCAACTCATTCAATTCACATCATCATATAAATACAATTATATGCTCTCTTCATCATAAGAACCCTATGTTAAATGATTTCATGAATGCAAGAACAAAATAATTTAGTTTAAATTATCACAATCAATTTCCAATTTGAATCTCATGCTAACACATAATGGCATTTTAAAGTCATGAAAATTTATAGAACATATTCTAACATGTAAATTAAGAGAATAACAATTATATCGTATTAACCATTCAAATGATCCTTTGGGTTTCCCCAAAGAATCATTTCAATTCTAATCTACTACTCACCTTTTATTTTGCAATAACACTACCCACTAAAATCCACCAATTTTCAACTCAAGTCAAGATGCTCAATTGTATCCACCACCTACACCGATTAAATCAAAACCAAAAACTCTTTTAACTAAACTACAATTAGTTAGAGAATTAAATAATTGATTAAAATAAATGGAAAATGAATGACAAGGGCCCAAAAGGCACCCACGGCCTCACGATATTAGGGGGTCACGGTTTGGCATGGAGAAGGAACCACAAAGTATAAATATAAATATATATAAAATAAGGAAAACAAAACCCAATTAAGGGCCTTCGATTGGTGGTCTCGGTTTGGTGGCATGCTTGGCCAAGGGTGGGCTTTGATAAATTAAAATAAGAACAAGCCCATTTGAGCACTTACTAAATGGAGTCCAATTTGGGATGGTAAAATAAGATGATAATAATAATAATATTTAAATGAGAATAAATCCAAATTTGGGTCTTAGATGGTGGTTCTTATTTGGCATTCAATTTGGAAAGAAGAGAATAGAGCAAAGACATAAAAATAAATAAAATAAAAAGGGTCTTAGTTGGGTCAACGAAAATTGATGTGTAGCTATAAGTAAAATAAAATAAAATGAACAAAAATCTATTTGGAGCCTTTGAAGTATAATAATAATAATAATAATACTAAATAAATAAATAAAAGATTTCAAATGTTCAGGGATGGGGTGGTGTGTGATTTGTGGAGGATCCAAATTTTAAAATGAAAAAAAAAAAAAAAAACAAATAGCTTAGGGTGGTGGGGAAGAAATGGGGATTAAGAATTTTAAATCCATTTCAAGAGAGCTGCAGTAAAACCCATCCAATCTCATAAACCCAAATTTTAAGGATTAGATCTTTTTATTAACTTAGAGGTTGAATCTCCAATTCCAATTTAAGAATAGATGATCTCCAAGCCTCAAAGAATCTCTTGCAACAAAATTAGGTGAAATGATGGTGTAGAATGAAAAACCCACTTTCTCCTTCTTCTTTCTCAAAATCGTTCCAAGGTGGTCTACTCCACCTCCAACTAACTTGATTCCCATGATTTTGGAGTAAAAAAAATAAGATGAATTGGTTGAAGAAATTTTTCTAACACAATGATGGTGGAGGGGAAAAAGAAGGACAAATTTTATTTTATTTTATTTTCTTCAATAACAAATGGGATGCCCTAAATGGTTGGGAAAGACCATTGGGTAAAATAAGTCAATTGGGCCCTCCCACTAGCTATGTCTATTGGCCCAAAATTATCTTTAATTCTACTTTCTCTTACTTTTCATAAGCTCACTAAAAGCATTTCACTTAATTAAACTCCATATAAACTTAGTTAGAAAATGCCCAAATTAGAACTATCATCTTAAATTTTCATACTTCTAATCCCATTATAAATTAATTACTCTTCCTTATTAACATAATCAATTTTGAACTCCACCAATCCTAATATATCAAAACTGCATAATTATAAATAATCAAATCTTAACCATAAATTATAATTTTTAAATCCATTAGAATTAATATTTTAAAGTTAAATAATAATAATAATAATAATAATAAAATAAGAAGATCGGGACGTTACAACTTATTTATTTCGGGTGTTACAAGATGGTATGCTATGTCCTTTGATTTTGATCTTTTAAAAAATAATCACACTAACGTAATTATATATTTAAATTAGAGAGAGAATTATTTTAGTGTGTGTTTTCCCTTGCTTGACCTAGTCTTAATATAATTAAAAAAAAAAAAGAATTAGGAAGGGAAATGTTTGTTAGAGAAAATAGCAGACGAAAAGTTATTAAAAATTAATTTTATTGTTGGGTTTGATTTTAAATTTAATAAGTCTATGAAATTATTTATTTTATAAATATGACCAATAAATTATCACTAAATTAATTTTTGAAATAGGCTCATGATAAAATATATTTGAAATATTTATTGACGAAGACAATTTTAGTTTATTGTATTTAATTAATTTAATAATAAGAAAGTATATTTAGATAGTATAAAATTTGTTTATTGTATTTAATTGATTGGTAATAATATTCAATTATTAATAATAAGAAGGTATATTTAGAAAATTTTAGATAGTATAAAATTTGTTTATTGTATTTAATTAATTTAATAATAAGAAAGTATATTTAGAAAAATTTAGATGATATTAAATTTGTTTATTGTATTTAATTAATTGGTAATAAAATGATTATTAATTTTGAATGATGACATTATAGAAATTAAATGAATTATAAGGGTAAAAATGGAAATCAATAGTTTTTCATCTAAGCCATAGTATAGATATAGATTAAAGTATGACATTCCACAAATTCTCTCCTCTATTATCTGGTACCATCCCCATCTTCTCCCTCCTCGTTCTTCCTTCATCTGAATTGTTCGTAATAGTGAATCTCTTCCACTTCCTCATTTCTTTTTCAGTAAGCATCAAATTCGCCATAGCCATTTAGCAAAAATAACAATTTAACAAGCTATTGCCCAAGTTCTAGATGATTTTACAAAAAAAAAAGAAAAAAAGAAAAAAAAAACACAGACCTGTTTCTTCTTAGGGCCATAGATAAAAAGCTTGAAGAAGTATATCAACAAATTCTTCATAAACATGATGAGATCATCCTTCAATGCAAGAGAAATTCCTCTACACTCAATCTCTTCTCTGAGCTTAATATCTTCCCCACTTCGAAACCATTCCCTACTCACCGCTTTTCATTTTAATGATGAATTTTGTGGAATTTTTGGAGGTAAAAGAACCTTCGTAGTTTGCCTAAATTACAAATCGCACTTATATGGTTTAGAAATATTTGTAAATATCCATGTGGTTTGATAAATGACAAAATCTGCCCCTCTTTCAGTTTGTTTACCAAAATTTCAAATACGTGCTTATTCTACGGGTCTCACGTGTTCTAATTTCATTCAAATAATTAGAATTTTTTTAATAAATGAGTGCAATTTGAATAAAGTATCATTATCAACAAAGTGTAAAAATCTAAAATTCCCACACATCTATTTTTTTTTTATTTGAATGTAATGTGGAATACGTGACATACGTAATAAGTATGTGTCTGAAATTTCAATAAACTAACCGATAGAAGAGTGAGTTTTAGCATTTAGACAAACTACTGAGATATTTATAAGCATTTTTAAACAATAGGGGTGCGATTTGTAATTTAAGAAACTACTGGGGCGTAATTTATACTTATCTCTATATAAAATCAAATGAGAAACATGAATTGATTCAAAAAGCATTGAAATTTTTGTTACAACCTCTATGACATTAGATATGGCAACGAGACGGGGTCGGGGATTCCTTTCCCATCCCTTAACATGTGAGGATTTTTAATCCCCATACCCTACCTAGGGGTGAAAGTAAAACCCCCCGCCCCGACCCCGCCAAACTCGCTTCGTAAATGGGGTAGGGGCAGAGGTAGGGGCGGGGCGGGGGAAAAAAACTCCCCCTTTTACTAAATGGGGAGGGGGCGGGCCATGGGCAATGCCCTAGTCGAGGCCCCACCCCGTTTAGTATTTTTTTTTAATTTTATTTTATTACATACATTGTGTTTGAACTTGGATTAATTATGTTTATAATGACTTTGAAATACCAAAATTGAATTTGGATTGATTTGATAATATTGGAATCGAATGAAAATTGATTATGTATGTTTACAAAAATTGTGTTTGAATTAATTATTACTTAAGACTTTACAATGGAAATGTAGATTATGTTTGAAACTTTTAGTTTTATTGTTAAATACATTGTATATGGAATGAAATGAAATAAAAATATGTATATTATATAAGATTTATATTTGAAAATATTAAAATTTATAACAAAATTTAGAATAAAGTCATGCAATTTTTTTTAAAAAAAATATTGCCCCTGCCCCGCCCCACCCCGTTTTCCCCCCGGCCCGCCTCGCCCATGCACTATAAACGGGGCAGGGGAAATGTTTATAGGGACAGGGGCAGGGGAGGGGTTTTTTTTCTCCCTTAAATGGGGCAGGGGATAAACGGGGGACCCCGCCCCCGCCCAACCCCACCCCATTTACACCCCTAACCCTACCCTATCCCCTAATAAAAAAAGTTGAGAAGGTTTGGGGATTCTCCATTCGGGGATCGGGTTTTCCGCGGGAAAATTCCCCTTTTTATATTTTAATTCTTATTTAAAAAGGAATATAAAAATGAAATATATATATATATTTGAAATATACATTTTAAGACAAAAAGAAAACACAATACTAAACATTTAATAATTTATTAGTTAATATAACCATATTATATATTTTTTTCAATAAATAAAGATAAAAGTAAATAAAATACATAAAATATTATTAAATTATTGGGTTCGGGGTCGGGGTCGGGCCGGGTAATGTATTCTCATCACTGTACCCTAAAACAAACCGGAAGAAATTTCCCCTAACCCTAAACCCTAATAAAACGAGGATTCCCTGTCCCTATAGAGGCGAGGCCCCGAGCGGGGAATTTTGTCATCCCTATATGGCATTATTAGAATAGTTGAAGTTAGTTAGTTAAAAGTAATTACTGTTCATTTTTACATAAATGCCATCTTAAGCTTGTATAAATATTTAACCCTTTCATTCATTAATACAACTTTCCATTTATTTACTTTTCTCTCTGTAGCTTCAATATGGTCAGAGCAGGAGGTCCCAAGTTTGAATCTCCGTTATGTCATTTGCTCTTATTTCCTCCCCATTTAAATTCTACATGTTTGGGTCTTGTGCAATTATCCAAGCCCACATGTGAGGGGGAGTGTTGAGATATATATAATTAAATTTGCCTTTACCCATTGGCTTAAGTTTTTGGGTATAGTGGATGATTTAACATATTTAATATGTATTAGAATAGTTGAAGTTAGTTAGTTAAAAGTAGTTACTATTCATTTTTACATAAATGCCATCTTAAGCTTGTATAAATATTTAACTCTTTCATTCATTAATACAACTTTCCATTTATTTACTTTTCTCTCTCTAGCTTTAATATGGTATCAGAAGATTTTCTCCTAGCCTTACACGTTTCCCTCATTCTCGCATTGACTCGTGTCATTGCCCTAGCTTCTCCTTCATTCTCGCATTGATTTCACCGCCAAAATATGTATAATTCAATGTTTTTTTGGTTGATTTTGTTTGAAATCAGTGCTTCATTTACAAGTTTCATCTTCAAGCTTCAACGACTGCTTTTGATGAACTTCCTCAAAATAGTCCTTACTTCCTGCATCACTCTGATAGTTCATCAACAGTTTTAGTCACTCCTCTCTTGAATGGTGATAATTATCACTCTTGGAGTAGATCAATGCCTTTGGCCTTATCCGTAAAAAATAAGCTTGGATTCATTGCTGACTCCCTATCTTGTCCATCTCAAGGTTCACCCGTTCAAATCTGGCTCAAAATCAATAATGTCATCGTCTATTGGATTCTGAATTCAACAGCAAAAGAAATTTCAGCAAGTCTTCTTTACACTTACTCTGCTCATGAAGTCTAATGAATATTACTCTGATCACAATGGCCCTAGCAAGTCTTCTTTACACTTACTCTGATCACAATGGCCCTAGAATTTTTCAACTTCGTCGTGATCTAATGAATATTACTCAAGGTGATCTCTCTATCAATAGTTATTTCACTCGTCTTAAGACAATATGGCAGGAAATGCTTGAATATCACCCAAAAATCACGTGCACATGTGGAGGAATTAAAGAACTGAATGATTATTTTCAAAGGGATTACATTCTCAATTTTTTTAATGGGATTAAATGATTTCTTATGCCCAAATTATATCTCAAGTACTTCTAATAGATCCATTTCCTCCAATTAATAAGGTTTTTTCCTTAATCATTCAAGAGGAACGGAAAAGGAGCATTAAACGCATTAATTTTGGTTCTCATTTTTCACCCCTGGTTTTTGCCGATCAAAACAAACCAAATTTCAATCCTAATCGCAAGAAAGAGAGACATGTTTGTACTAACTTTGGGATTTCTGGCCACACCATAGATAAATCCTACAGGTTACATGGTTTTCCACTAGGTTTCAAAATTAGAAATAAAAATACTGCTCCTGGATCTTTCACCCCTTCACCACAAGGAACTACCAACTTCACTACTCTTTCAGATTCATCATCCATCAATTGTAGTCAGGCCACTTTGGTCCTAATTAAGTGCACCAATTCTTGTCTTTGTTGTCAACAAATTCTACAACATGATCTTCCAGCTGAACTTGATATGCCTTCCACATCAACAATTACACCTACTACTAATGTTGTAGGCAAGTATCTTTCTGTTCATGATTTAAACAATTCTATTGCAGACATGCGGATTATGGATTCTGGTGCAACTCACATAGTTGTTTTCAAAGATCACCTTTCAGAAATATACTGAGGTACAAAATACTTTTGTATCTTACAATTTCACGACCTGATATTACCTTCAGTGCTCACAAGCTCAGTCAGTTTATCTCAGCTCCAATATCTCAAAAGAGCACCAGGTGAGGGCATCAAATTTCCTACATCTTCTTCTTCTTCTTCTCCAATTCAGTTGAGAACATTTGTTGATGCTGATTGGGGTTTATGCCCTAGCACTCGACGACCTGTCACTAGTTTTTGTATTTTTGTTAGAGAATCACTCATTTCATGAAAACACTACAAAAAAAACTGTTAAATTGCGACCAGAAAATTTGCGACCAAAGCATTGGGTAGTTTTTTTGGTGACCGCTCTGGTAGTAAATATGAAGTTTGACTTAAAACGACCATATGGTCACTTTTTTGCGACCAAATTGCGACCAAGAAAAGAATTAGTCATAAAAAATAGTGCGAATTTTTGGCAGGAAGAAAGTGACCATATGGTCACTGGAAAATTACGACAATTTGTTCGCAATTTTGTGACAAGAGATATCATTTAGTAGCAAAAAAAGGCGCGTAAATTTGGTGGGAGAAAGGCTACCAAGTGGTTACAATTCAAAGTGACCATATGGTCGCAATTTTAGTGACCTTTAGTGACCAGTGGTAGCTTAAACATTTGGCGGGAAAGAAGCTACCATGTGGTCACACAGTTAAGTGACTAGATGGTCGCAAATGTTGTGATTTTAAGTGACCAGTGGTAGATAAACAATTTGGTGGGAGAAAAGCTACCAAGTGGTCACCAAAATAAGTAACCATGTGGTCGTAAATGCTGTGACTCGGGGCAGTGAGGAAAATGGCGGGAAATTTTGGCTGGAAAATGCGACAAGTTGGTAGCAAAAATACTACCATCTGGTCGCAAATGACTAGAGGAGTCCATTATAAAATCCCCTCCTCCCATTGTTTGTTAGAATTAAGAAAAAAGAAAATGAGAGAGTGGATGTATGTTCGTTTGATAGACGAGTATTTGAATTATGAGTTCGTGGCCGGGGTTGAACAGTTTGTTGAGTTTTGTATGACAACTGTCTATTATGAAAAGTATGGTGGAAAGCTACGTTGCCCGTGTAGGAAATGCGACAATAGGAGAATCATACCAGTTACTGATTTGAAAGTTCATCTTTATAGTCGGGGATTTGTGCAGAATTATTACCATTGGGTGTTTCAGGGGGAAACAAAGGAAATGTTAGACACTGCATTACATGAATCGAGATGATACGAAGGAGCAGCTCGAATGTAGAGGTTGTTGCCGAAGAAAGGAATGATGAACAACAGTATAGTCAGATGCAACAAATGATACTTGATGGTGCGGGGTATGGGGGCAATGAAAATTTCTGTGAAAGTTTAAACGTAGACAAAGATGAACGAGTTGTTGAAGAGGAAATGAATCTGGAAGTACGTAAGATGCACGAGATGCTAAAGACAGCCAGCCGACCATTGTACGATGGGTGTCAGGTAAGTCAACTTGCTGCTGCTACAGAACTTTTAAATATAAAAGCGCAGTACAACATACCTGCTAGAGGATTTGATTCGATTGCATCGTGGTTTCGTCGATGCGCTCTAGAAGAATGTATTATGCCCAACATTTTTTACGACACGAAAAAAGCTAGTGGAGGGACTTGGCTTACCCGTGGAGAAAATAGATTTGTGCCAGAACGGATGCATGATTTACTGGGATGTGGATGAGGACCTGCATCACTACAAATTCTGTTTTCTTCCAAGATATAAACAAGGGAAACACAACCTCATTCCATACGCCAGCATGTTCTATTTACCGCTGACCCCACGTCTGCAACGGTTGTATGCATCAGATGTGACAGCCTCGCATATGAGATGACATCACGAGCATTCACAGGATGAAGGTGTTATGAGACATCCCTCAGATGCTGCGGCATGGAAGCATTTAAATAATTATCATCCGGATTTTGAACAAGATCCGAGAAATGTCAGATTGGGCTTATGCACAGATGGCTTTAACCTGTTCGGGGAATCCGGGGCACAATATTCAGTTTGGCCATGTTAGGAATGGTGTCCTAGAACTTGTTATCATTTAATAATAATAATTTATTAAGAATAAATTAAATAAATAAACATAAGTTCTTTATATTATCTAGATTGATTCAATTAATGATATTAGGAATATATGGAAATATATAAATATCAAACATTCAAATAGTAAACCCTAAGTTACTCTTATGAAATCACGACTTAGTATGTGAGTCATACGAGAGGATTAAAGTCGAGATGAGTAACTTAAACGTGTCTACAGTAAACGGATAACGTTTGGGAACCTTATCCTGGTAACACTGTTGATAGTTTCGCATTTTGTTTATAGACAAATGATCAAATCTTGATCATTCATGTGGGAGACATGAAATGGAAGTATCATATGCAATGTTGATTGTATAAGACAGGACCACGATGTTCGATCAAATTTCTCATTAGTACCGTTTACGAGAAATAATCAAATATCAAACTAAGTTTATCAACCGTGATAGATCTCAATCTTGAGTGAAATGCGGACTCCTATTTGTGGAGTTATGTTCTTTGATTCACATAGTTGAGAGCGATCTGTAAGAACGCTCAATACACTCCTATTTTGGGAACATGACTAAATAAGTAGCTGGGAACTCATTTTCACGAGATGGAATTCATAACTTTCCTATAAATTAACGGTATCAGTGCGATACCTAAACATTTTAGGAACTTTAGGAAACTCCCTTGATGTACTGATTTGAGATATGAACAAGTGACGTCACGACTTCTATTGATCACAGAAGTATCTTATCTCTAGTTCGACTAAAGATAAAGTTCATTGGAGAATCAGCGGGAACACAAGGATAAAGAGGTAATTACAGGGGCAAAACGGTAAATTTATCCGCCTGTAATTATGAGGGTTCCACGTGAAGGATATATCACAAATATAAATAAAAGATAAACTAAATGGACATAACTCATCTATAGTGAGGGGAGTTCAGCTATGAATCTATAATGGAATTATTCATAGTTAGATAATAAGTAATTAATTGATTATGTGTTAATCACTTAATTGACTAATTATTAAGCCCATGATCTATAGGTCCATCGGGTCCCTATGCTAGCCCAAATATCGTAGTCGCGAAATCAAGTAGAAGCAATGGAAAGTTTAAGTAAAGTGAATTACTTAAAATAGGCAATATTAATTGTTTAAATATTGAGTATATTTAAACGGTAATTAATATAAACATTATTAATTGTTTAAATAATGAGTTTATTTAAACATGAAATTAATAATGAAATATTATTAAAATATTTATTATTAATTATTTAAATAATAAAAATTATTTAAATGGAAATTAATAATAAATTAGATAATATTTAGTCGGGAGAAAATATTAATATTATTAATTGTTTAAATAAAATATTTTATTTAAATGGTAATTAATAAATAAATTAATTAAATTGGACTTATTAATTTAAGAGAGAATTTCAAGCCCAATTGGATTAATGAACCCAATTAGAATTGGCCCAAAATAATTAATTAAATAAATTGTATTTATTTATTATTTTATAATGGTAAAATCGGCCATGACATGTATTTTGAGGAGATAATTGTTTGAATTATATCCTAAAATAATTACATAGATTTATTTACCCAAGATAAATAAAAATAAAAATAAAGAAAATAAAATATTCTTCTATTTATCCATGGCATTTTCGAAATTGCTAGATAAAGGAAAGAGATAATATTTTTTCTTTTTGTATTTATCTCTATAGATTAATCCTAATGTGATTAGGATTCCTATTTTTCTATAAATAGGAGGGTTGGGTCATTCATAAATCACACAATTTAATTCCATAGAAAGTTGGAACTCTCTCTTTTTCCCTTCTCCCTCCCTTGGCCGAAATACCTAGTGTTATTGGGAAGAAAATATTTTTCTTCTTCCCAATTTCTTCGTAAGTTCGATCCCACAATCGGATTTCGTTTGATCGATCGGGATATAGCATAGAAGATCCGGCGTTACTGAGGATTGATGCTGTAAAGAAACCTCCAACCGATTCTCCATATTTTACTCAATGTAAGTAAAGGGTTTTAATTTTCGAAAAACGAGCATGAATCTACATGTTTTGTCATAAATTGCATGATATTAATAGATCCTAAATTAAGTGTTAATTTGTGTTACTAAATAAATTCCACTAATTTAGTAAATCATCCCTTCAGGCCAGTCATGGTAACCCCGTATAACTTGCTTCCCTCGATGTGCATGCGAGACCCAATGATTTTTCTAACAGTGATCGTACCCTGGGCCGAAAAGTCTAAAACAGAAACTGGATGTGTATTTACAACCACTTATTGCAAGAGTTGAAAAGGTTGTGGAATGACGGTGTTATGACGTACTACATTTTGAAGAAACAAAATTTCTTAATGCTCGCTGCGTTAATCTGGACGATCAGTGACTTCCCTGCGTATTCAATGTTGTCAGGTATGTTGATCTTTAATTGCTTTCATATACATTTTGAGTATGTGTTTAGCTTTACTATTCATTTCCTTAGTCAGTGTAGTTAATTGTGTGAACCTCAATCTCCTCCTCTTAAAGGATGGAGTACGGTGGGGAAATACGCATGTCCACATTGCATGCTAGACACAAATGCATTTTATCTCAGAAACGGTCAGAAAACTTGTTGGTTTGACTATCACCGTCAATTTTTACCGTTGAATCATACTTTCCATTCAAACGGCATTGACTAGAAGAAGGGTCGAAGAGTAAGAGATGAAACCCCCTCGACAATGTATAGTGGAAGGCAGATTCTTCACGGTATAGATACTATAGGGATGTAGAAGATTACAGTGGACGGTGCAGAGAATGCAAACAATGCGGCTGGGAAAAACACGGGTTGGAAAAAACGAAGTATTTTTTGGGATCTACCGTAGTGGGAAGAGCTACTGATTAGACACAATCTGGATGTAATGCATATCGAGAAGAATTTCTTCGACAACATTTTCAATACGATGTTGAACGTTCCGGGAAAAATGAAGAAATCTGAAAGCACGTTATGATATACGGGAGATATGTCACCGTCCTGAGTTGGAGCCTGACGACAATGATAATTACGCAAAAGCAAAGTACATGTTGACGACGGATGAAAAGAAAACATTATTTGAGTGGATCAAATCCATCAAATTCTAGGACGGATACTTTTCGAATTTGAGTCGGTGTATAGACAGTCAAAAGCATATCATGTTCGGGATGAAAAGCCACAACTGTCATGTATTCATGCAACGATTGATGCCTGTCGCGTTCAGACCGTTCCTAGAGAATAGACATTGGGAGCCGCTTGCACAGTTGAGTGTTTTTTTCAGGGACTTGACATGTACAAAGCTGACTGAAGCTACTGTCGCTTCAATGAGTTCAGAGATAGTTGTTATTATCTGTATGTTGGAGCGAATGTTCCCACCTGGCTTTTTTGACTCAATGGAGCATCTTCCATATGAGGCATTCTTAGGGGGTCCGGTACATTACCGCTGGAGGTACCCATTTGAAAGATAAGCACAGTTAATTTGTAATGTACACGTACAAAGTACAGTGATCAAATGTAAATGTTTTCTACACATTCTACCCACCCACAGGTACTTACTGCTGGGGTTTCTGCCCTAAATCTTATGTAATCCAATTAAACTATAAATAAATAAATGAATTATTAATTAGTAATATTAACATTATCATTTATTATTAGTTTAATAAATGTAATCCATCATAAGATCCACAGTTACGTATGATAACTTAAAGTGAGCATATGATGCGGGAAGATTCATTTAAGTGTAACTCAAATAGTCTGTGGTACATGAATAAAGGTTGGGTGCCTTATTTCTGGTAACACCACTAACACGGCCCACTTGTGAATTGGCACAAGTGATCTCATCTGGATCGCTCATGTAGAGACATGTGAGTGGGGGGTGTTCTTTGCAATAGAGATTGTAGTAGCTGGACTAAGATAAACTTACCGGTCTTCGGGAAAGCCGTTCTGAGAAAGACACTTCGTTTATCAACCCGTTGATCATGTACAATTGATCTTAATCCTGAGTGGATTACGAACTCCTGTTCGCAAAAGACAAGCCTTTGATTTGCATAGGTGAGGGTGACTCGAATAGTTCGCTCAATATGCCTCCCACTTTGGGGATTGCATCTTGCTTATAGCTGGGAACGTAATTACACAAGAATTGGAATTCACTCTTTTCCATATAGGAAAATAGATAAGTAGTTCCCTTATGGACTGATTCGGTCTTGAACAGCGGGGCCTCATATTCCTCTGATCAAGGAAAAGGTTAAAGACGCATAATGGAGATTATGTAAGGTTTTTCATTGGAGAATCAGTTGGGCTTAAGGAACAAAATGTATCATGGAGGTTAATACGGTGTAAATACCTAGCCATGGATACGAATTAACTTGTGAAGGATCAAAGTGTAGTTAATGATTATAGCCAATGGACATAACTATGTCTATAGTACTAAGAGTGCAACTCTAGATATTTAGTGGAGTTATCTATGAGTTAATGAATGAGAATTAATTGATTAAAAGGAGTTTTAATCAAAGGTAATTCTGGATCATTGGAGCTTAGTCCTATAGGTCCATTAAGTTCTCCGAGCTAACGCATGCAATCGAGAACATAAATTAATACGATTAATTTCTCTTTGGAAAATTGGAAATGAATAGAGGAGTCTATTCAATTAATTAAAGGAAATTAAATAGAGGAGTCTATTTAATTATTAAATAGAAGTTTCTATTTAATTATAAGAGATTAAATAAAGGAGTCTATTTAATTAAATTAATTTTGTGTTGTCCAAAATTAATGGGGATTTAAATAGAATAGTCTATTTAAATATTTAATTTGAAATTATCAAATTAAATGAGGAAATAAATAAAAGGAGTTTTATTTATTGGAATAAATAAAAGGAGTTCTATTTATTTAATTATTTAACGGAATTGTTCCATTAAATAAAGAGGAAAATAAAAATGACCAATATTGTCATTGGATGATGATAGGGGCGTGTGACCCAAGGTGGGGTCACATACCCCCTTGGTCAAAGGATTGACCAAAAAGTTTGCATTTTTATTTAAAATATATGAATATCTTTTTTTGAATTAATATGATTAATTTAAATGGAAGATATTGAATAATATATTTAAATTAATATTGATTAATTTAAATTTAAGATATGGAATATTTTATTATGGAATAAAATATAATATCTTTATTATTCAAATATATTTTAGAATATCTTAATTAATTAATTAAAAGATATTCAGAAGATTTTCTGAGGCCTTGGTTTTCCTATAAATAGGACCTTTGGGGTGACCCCAAAATACACAACCAAGAGAGTTAAAGTAAAGGCTCAGGAAATTCCTCTCCTCCCTCTCTCTTGGCCGCCGCCCATAGGGTATTGGGAAGAAAATTCTTCTTCCCAATTTTCCTTTTTCCAAAAGAGATAGTGCCCACACACCTATTCTCTTTTGTGCTTAGTGAGGAAGATCATTTTTGATGGTCCCAGGATCGTAACCATCGAAGAACGAGGAAGAGTCAGACACTTCTCGACAAAGGTTAGTATCTCTTTTATGCATTTAGAATTTTGAATTTATTATACTGTAAGGAAAGATCCGTTGGAACTTCCGTTTGAGAACTCTTTTAGCTAGAGGCCTCAATCCCAACACTTACGTCGGTTGAAAAAGACGGTCGGAAATAAAGCAAGAGTAGAAGGATCTATATGTAGTGCATACCTGATGAAGGAGACTACCACATTTTATTCATACTACTTTGACCAACACATTGCAGAGCAGTTTCGACCAGCGAAATGAAACATTGTCGAAAATTTACTTGAAGGTGTTGACATAAACGACTTGCCGATTTTTATAGAACTTGGCATGACAGTTGGAAGATCAGTGCGTAGGCCGTTGACCGATTCTAAGTATCACGTAATGCAGACATACGTGTTATGCAACTGCGTAGAGATCGAGCCTTACATAGAGTGAGTTTGTAAGTTAACATTATTTCATCGCATAAACAATTACAAACTATTTGCTAACTATTTTTGTAACATACAGATTATTTCTAAACTTATACTTTCGAATGACACGAGTTGGTCTTACAGCCGCTGAGGAGGGGTCAATAATCGACAAAGAGTTTCGTTCTTGGTTCAGTGCATACGTGAGTTATTTTAAATTTTTAAAAAAACCGTGGCAATTTGTTGAAAAAATTACTATCTTCCTAACATTACTGTATATGAACAATGACAGGTTGACTCCCCTACATTACCGGTAGATGATCATCGCATTATTTCTTTGGCAAAGGGACCTGGACGGATTGCAAGGTCGTATACTGGATACGTCGGTAACGGTTACAGATTTCAAACGTAGGCGCATTCAGTTAACAGGGTAATAAACAACAGTGGTGTTTGCATAAAAGGTCAAGTGTTCGGCACAAACGAAGACGATTACTTTGGAGTAATCGATGAGATTCTTGAGATTCAATACGCAAGTCCGACGCTAAAACACATTGTTCTGTTCAACTGCACTTGGTTTGAGACAACCAGACGAGGCGGAGTCCGTAAGCTTGATCATTTACAAATCGTTGAGGTAAATAAGTCTAAGCATATGCGCACCGTTGATAGGTTTGCCCTGGCTTCACAGGCGATTCAAGTTTATTACCTGAACTATCCGATTAATAGACGAGATCTGACAGATTGGTTAGTTGTTTGTAAAGTTAAACCACTCCAGGTAGAAGAAAACTTGTCCGAGAAAGACGACCATGCAGAGGAAGCTGTTGCTTTTCAAGAAGATGAGATAAGATGTCGTGTAATCGACGATGGTTAGAATGCAAGTACTGTTCGTCCTTTGAACGATGGAACAATAACATTGCATGATGATGATACAAATACTTCCACTTCTTACGCACGTGACATTGATGCTGAATTTATTCGAGACGATGAATCCGATGAAGAAACAGAAGAAGAAGAAGAAGAAGAAGAAGAAGAAGAAGAAGAAGAAGAAGAAGACTTTATGTGAGGGACTTCTTTGAGACGATGAGTCCGACGAAGAAATAGAAGAAGAAGAAGAAGAAGAAGAAGAAGAAGCGACGACCGAAGAAACTAAGGATGATGAATGAGACATTTCGTAACTTTATTATTCACTGTATATGTGTTTATTAAAACTATTTCTTTAATGAATAATAGAAAAAAAAAATATATATTAATATTTGCGACCATGTGGTCGCAATTTAACACAAAAGGTGACCACAAGGTAGTAATTTAGAAAGGAAAGGCGACCAGTTGGTCGCATTTGTTGAAAAGTAGAATTATGTTTTTTAAAAAATATAAGTAAAATTACGACCATCTGGTCGCAAATCTGAGCGGTAAATTTAAATTTTCATGAAATTCATGGCGGTGAATTTAAATATTACGACCTTTTGGTCGCAATTTTTGGCGGTGAATAATGGTCGCAATATTTGACGGGACGCGTGATATGATAGTTGTTCTAGATAATGGCAAATTGGCGACTAGATGGTCACTTTTTCAAGAAATGCTACCAGGTGGTCGCAAATATGAGAAAAAATGCTACCATCTGGTCGTAATTTCCCCAGCACGCGCGACCTTTCGTTTCTAGTCATGATTACATGTTTGCGACCATTTGGTTGCAAAATCTGATTTAAATTCAGATCAGTTTCCTTCCCCCGTTTCTTCTTTTTTTCCTTTCTCTTTTTATTTCTCTCTTTCCCCTGTTCCGTTCCCCGTTATTTTTTCCCTTTTCCTACTCTAAACATAAAAGCCCTAAACCTCCAATCCCGGTTTCTATTATGAGGTTAGTTTCCGTATAGATTTTAAGTTTTAAGTTAGTTTTAGTTTTAGTTTTTAGTTTAAGTTTAAATTTAGTTTACTTAGTTGTAATTAATTAGTTTAGTTTAATTTTGTTAATTTAATTAATTGTAGTTTAATGAATCTACCTAATTTAGTGTAATTAATTACTTAGTTTACTTTAGTTTAATTTATCTAATTTTAGTTTGGTTTAATGTTGTTAATTTAATTAATTTTAGTTTAATTAATGTAATTTAGTTTAATTAATGTAATTTAGTTTAATTAAGTACTTAGTTTACTTAAGGTTAATTAATCTAATTTCGTTTACTTTAATTAATTAATAAATTTTAGTTCAATTAATCTAATTTTAATTTAGTTTAATTTAATTAATTAGTTTAGTTTAGTTTAGTTTTTATTAATTAATGTTAGTTAAATTTAATTAATTTTAGTTTAATTTAATCTAATAGTTGAAATCTTCATTACTTAGTTTACTTTAATTAATTACTTAGTTCACTTAAGCTAATTTTAGTTTACTTTACTTTAATCAATTAGTTTAGTTTATTTTAGTTTTAATTAATTATTGTTAGTTTAATTTAATTAATTTTAGTTCAATTAATCTAATTAATTTAATTCTTCATTACTTAATTTACTTTAATTTAATAAATTTTAGTTTAATTCTTCAGTACTTAGTTTACTTTAATTACTTCATTTTAGTTCAATTAATCTAATTTTAATTTACTTTAATTCAAATTCATTAATTAGTTTATTTTAAAGTAGTTAATTAATTTATGTTAGTTTAATTTACATTATTTAATCAATTTAATTTAGATTATTTCATTAATTAATTTAATTCAGATTATTTCATTAATTAATTAATTTGATTTATTTCATTATTTTAATTACTTAATTAGTATTTAATTAGTTTAGTTTAGTTGTAGGATTATGACGGGCAGACGACGTCCTCCCTAGTCAAACGAGCCTGACGACAAGATTGACGAGGGGACTCCGCAGCCGCCTACTGTCGCTGCCCCTGATGCGGACCTGACTACAGAGGAGTTGGACGGCCTCCTCTTCGGTTAAGAGCCAGGAGTTGGTGCCACTCTCAATGATGTAATCCCTGAGACCCAGCCTGCGACACCATGCTTGGCGCAGGACTCCCAGCCCACGACTTCCTCGGGAGCATCAGGGTCTGCATCACA
Organism: Gynostemma pentaphyllum; assembly: GCA_028015215.1. Taxonomy (NCBI): domain Eukaryota; kingdom Viridiplantae; phylum Streptophyta; class Magnoliopsida; order Cucurbitales; family Cucurbitaceae; genus Gynostemma; species Gynostemma pentaphyllum. The sequence continues at coordinate 65,888,099 of CM051355.1, read as the reverse complement.
GCCCGATCAGCGGGACCCTCCACTTCAGGCACACAGCCTCCTCGGGCCGTAGACTCTACCCTTCGGATTAAAGGGAATACAAAAGTAATTTTGTTTATTTTTTTAGTTACTTAATTTTTAAATCTTTAAACATTTTTAAGAGTGTTATTTTTTTCTGTTAACTAATAGTTTCTAATATCACAATATTTTTATGTTTTTGCAGAGTACAGCCGCATACAACCGTTTCAAAACGGTTTCGTGAGGTCCTCCAGAGCATGGCTCTACCCAGCGACCTTCGCTGGCAGAAGATTCTGACGACGGAGAAACGTCGGATGTACGACAATTGGAAGGTAAAAAACATGATTTATTTTTATAATTAATTAATTTTGAAATTTATAGAAATAAATTTATTACTTTATTACTTTAACAATTTTTTATTTCAATTTTTTTCTGGGCAAGTTTCCTGTTATCGATCCCAATATCACGGACGGTAGATTGTTCCCCTTATGGGACAATCACGTCCGGGATCGATTCAAGGACCTCATGTACTGGTCGCGCAGAAAGCAAGCAGCAAACTGCCCTGTGTGGATGAGCCCGGAGGACCACCGCGGATTATCGCGAGCTTGAGCACTCCCGAGGGCATGGTAGTGTCAAGGAGAAATAAGGCCCCCGAAGAATCCCACCAAACACACAGCTGGGGCCCGGACCCACGACGAGCACCATCGTCGATTGGTAAGTTTTTTTTTTGTTTACGTACTTTTTTCTTGTTTTCTTTTTTCAATTAGTTATTAATTTATTATTTTTTCTTCTTCAATCTCTAATATTTTTAGGAAGCAAAGCACGGTCGCCCTGTCCCGCCCGATGAGTTGCCCACACCAGACTCGCAACCGACTCAGGAAGACCGTAGAGAGGCGTTTTTGGAGGCTGTTGGAGGGGTTCGGCCTGATGGATCAGTTCCTGGGCCCGGCTCGTACGGGCGACGCATTTACGCGAATGTACCCCGGCCTCAGCCTAGAGGAGCGAGCACTAGCTCCAGCCCTTCTCCGGTTGAGCAGCAGCTGCGCGCGGAGGTTCAGCAGCTTCACACCGACATGGACGCTATATGTGACGACTTCGTTTCTCGAGTCGCTGCGATTGAGGCGGATATGCAGGCACGGGTCGAGGCCCAGGTCGCAGCATCTTTGGCCGCGTACTTCAGATCCCTAGACGGCGGCCATTAATCATCGACGCCTCCTCCGCCACCCCTCGCCCCTCCGTAGTAGTTCTAGGATGCTTTCTTCTGTATAAAACATATTTTGAATATTTGATTTATATATATTTTATTTTAATTCCAATTTTTTGTTATTAAATTTTAATATTAATTAAATAATTAATTAATAATTAATTAACTAATTATTGTAATTTAAATAAATAAATAAAATATTTATTAAATACAACCATATGGTCGCATTTACCCTAAGATAAACGACCATCTGGTCGCATTTTGTCTCAGTACAAAAGTGACCATTTGGTCGCTTATAAAAGACCACGTGGTCACTGTTTTATGTGATCAACTAGTCACTTTTTTTCAACTTAAATAACGACCAGTTGGTCGTATTTTATCCCCAAACAAACGACCATCTGGTCGCATTTTTTCTGAGTACAAAAGTGACCATTTGGTCGCTTATAAAATGACCAAGTGGTCACTGCTTCATGTGACCAACTGGTCACTTATCTTCAACTTGAATTATGACTAGATGGTCACTTTTTTAAGCGACCATATGGTCATTTTTTAAAATGTTGACTTTTTTGCGACCAACCATGCTTGGTCGTATATTTGTGACTATACAGTCGCACAAATTCCGGACCGACCATTTTTTTTGCCTCCACCATGTTGGTCACTTTTTGGGTCACATTCTACTATAGAAACGACCAGTTGGTCGCAAATTCCTGGTCGCATATTGACTTTTTTTTTTGTAGTGAAAGCAAAGAACCAGATGACTATCTCTCGTTTTTCGGCAGAGGCTAAATATAGGGCTTTAGCTCTTGTTACAAGTGAGATTGTCTGGCTATCACACTTATTGACAGACTTGCACATTGTTTTTTAAAAGCCAACTGCTATTTACTGTGACAATCAAGCTGCGATTTAGATTGCAACTAATTCGGCCTTCTATGAACGAACAAAACACATTGAAATAGACTGTGATTTTGTTCGGGAAAAAAAATTCAAGATGGCTTAATCAAAGTTCTTCTTATTCGTAGTATACTTCAACTGGCAGATCTCTTCACCAAGGCTTTACCTCATACTTCCCTTTTTCCTTTGCTTTCTAATAATAGGTATTGAAGACATTTTAAATCCATCTTAAGGGGGAGTATTAGAATAGTTGAAGTTAATTAGTTAAAAGTAGTTACTATTCATTTTTACAATAAATGCCATCTTAAGCTTGTATAAATATTTAACTCTTTCATTCATTAATACAACTTGTCATTTATTTACTTTTCTCTGTCTAGCTTTAATAGACATTGACATTTCAAGACTTTGAAAACATGAGAGTAGGATGCGTTTGTTATATTCGATTTCTTATTTAACCGAACTCTATATTGATCACCACATATATGAAGAACATGAGTTGCCAAATACTAATTTCCAACATGAAATGTGACCCTTCATATTTGGATTCCAAAACGATCACATACCATATTGAATTATTTACGTTTCCAAAAATCTCTAATATGAATGGAAATTAAAAAAAATAATAAATGAATAAATAAATGACACCACCAAATTTTGACATTGATGGATACATAACAATGGTTGAAAACTTGGAAAGGATGGTAGGGATATGTGTGTCAAAATCGATGTAATCAACTGTCGGTCGAGTTGGGACTAATAAAGTTTGATGTAAAATTGATGGCTCTACACCTAAAAAATTTGACTTCCTAGACTGAGTAACCAAATATTTCCGTAAGGATGGAGGTGCCATATCCCACCCATAATCACTGCCCTCCCAACACTCAAGTTATTAGGTAGTGAGTTTTCTAAAGGGTCTAAACCTGAATGTTTTTGTTTTTGGTTTCATCTTAAAAATCTCATACTAAAAGAGATTTCTTACATTAAAAGAGTGAACAAAAAATAACCTCACAATGATCGAATTTAGATTGTGCAATTAATTCATGATAATTTTATCGAGTAGTAAAATTTTCTACAATATTTATAAATATTATATTTTAAAAAGAATTTGTACATGTAATATTTTTATCAAAATTCTCACTCATGTGTATTAGTAAAATAAGTTATTAACATTTTATGACATATTTTTATACTAAATTAATCACTATTCACATATTTTTTTTCATTATTATTAATCACTGATCAACAGAGTAAAAATTATTATATTTGTAAATAGTTTTAAATGATGATATATTTACAAATATTGCATCAAAATCTGCTAGTAAATAAAATTTCTCATTATACTTTATTTGCAATAAGTTGTAAATCTAGTCATTTTTTTTTAGTAATATTTATAAAAATATCAACTCTTTAAAGTATTTGTAAATATAACAAATTTTGATGAAGTGAATCAGTGATTAACATTGAATTACATATTTTCACACTAAGTTAATCACTGATTCACACGTTTTTTATTGTTGATCATTGATCAAAACGGTAAAAATTTCTATTTTTACAAATAATTTTTAAGGGATAATATATTTACAAATATTGCATCAAAATCCGCTACCCATTGAATTTTCCTTAAGTTTTGGGCTACTATTTTTATAAATATTGGGCATTATTTGTTATATTGTACACACGCCTCATTCCCTACTTTTTCAACAATTCTCACCATATATATTAAGTGTTGAAAATTATAACAACCAATTTCTTGTGCCTGTTACATAGATAGTCATGTTTTGAAAAGATAAAATACTTAGCCAATGTTTACCATTCAAAATTTCAATATACTAAAACTGCTCTTTCCGTATATCAAGTATATTCTAACACCTCTAACATTCTGACACTTTGTATATTACGTACAAATTGATACTTCTGGTAATTTTTCTTTACTTGAAAGAAATTCCTTTCACCGCCACTTGTGATTCCAAAAGAGCATAAAGACAAAATTCACTTATTTTATTTTGGGCTTATCTCATGTGGGCTTCATTTGGGTGGTAATGGGTTTTGGCTATTAATTTAGTATTTAATTGATTTGGGCTCAATTAAAATTCAACAAATTACATCTTTGTGATTTGTAAAATTACAAATCACACCCTCTACGATTTAGTTTTAATGAATATGAGATAAGTTTATTCTAAATCTATCACATGTTTAAATTCCATTGAAATGACAAAAAAAATATGAATCTCTTCCCCTTCCTCATTTAATGATAAGTTTATTCATCCGGATTGTTTAAAATAGTGAATCTCTTCCCCTTCCTCATTTCTTTTTCAGTAAGCATAAAATTCACCATAGCCATTTAGCAAACATAACAATTGAACAAGCTGTTACCTAAGTTCTAAATGATTTTACAAAAAAAAAAAAAAAAAAAAAAGTGGCCATAGATAAAAAGCTTGAAAGAAGGAAATCAACAGATTCTTAAAAAATATGTGAATTTTGTGGCCATTGGTTTCCTATTACATCGGATAATTTGTTTTTACAAGTTAGCTCTTTCCCTTCAGAGATCTTGCCAGAATTTATTCTCTCGACTTGAGAAGCGATGATAATGCTTAATAATCTGAACTTCTAAAGATTTGAGGAATTTTTTGTGTTCTTAACTTCCATAATCCGGTTGGTTATATTCCTTTATTTTCTCAATCATTAATATATGAATTGATTTCTGGAGATGAGTGACAGGGGAGGAGGCAGATGAAGGTGGAAGGGAGAGTTAACCAAACATGAAGAAGACATAAGGGAAGAATATTTGTATAAAATAATTAGAACTATATCGGGTAAAATACACCAATGACTCCACTTTCATGATTTTTTAATTTACACCCCCTACATTTTCAATTTGACTTTTTTTCACCCCTACACTTTAAATAATCCAACTTCCATCCAATTGGTATGTTGGAAGTTGGACTATTTGAAATGTAGGGGTGAAAAAAACCAAATTGAAAGTTGAAGGGTGTAAATTAAAAAATCATGAAAGTGTAGGGATCATTGGTGCATTTTACCCTAAATATATTTCAAATGCCACATCATAAAAAAACCACATCACCACTGCCACGTCAGTAATTTAATCAAGCGTAAAATGAAAATGAGACCCTTGTGGTTTGTTTCAAATGCATGAACACCCCCTGTGTTATGAAAATGGCACACCTTTGTGGTTCCAAATTTTTTCAATCAGACCCCTCCCTTTAAAGGCCATTAATTTTCTTTTAATCATAACTTCTTCGTTTGAACTCTGATTTGGATGATTCGGGATGTTTTAGAATCCTCATTTCAATCTATACACTACGGTTACTTAAAAACTTCTAAATCATCACTAACTAAAAGAGTTAACTGTGTCAATCATACCTAGTACTTTGATGTTAATAAACTCTTTTATTTATTAATCATTTCAAAGTGATTATTATGTAGAGCCTTAAATGAGAATTCTAAAACATGTTGAATCATCCAAATCGGAGTTCAAACGAAGAAGCTATGACTAAAAGAAAATTATTGGCATTGAAGGGAAGAGGTTTGATTGAAAATTTTTGAAACCACAGGGGTGTGATTTGCCAATCTCAAACTACAGGGGGTGTTCATGCATTTGAAACAAACCACAGGAGTCTCAATTGCATTTTACCCTTTAATCAAGTAATTTGATAGTAGGGACCAAATAGATACATTTCCAAAACAGTAAGGGTTAAAATGTATGGTTTTAAACTATAACGAATAAATAGACACCAAACTCAAATTACAAGGACTAAAAGTGTATTTTACTCTTTATGTTTTTTAGTTGGAGATTTTTATTTATTTGTTTTCCTTTTTTTTTAATCTGAATATCTAATTTATTTTCTTATTATCTCTGTAATTCCCAATATCAAACTTCCAAAATGCCCTCGTTTATAAGCTCTTATTTGTCAAGCTTCCTTCAAAATGGGATAGGGTTGTGGATAATTGAAATTTACACACTTGTAGTTTGCGTAAATCTTAAATCACACCTATATGGTTTAAAAATATTTGTAAATATCTTTGTGGTTTGGTAAATTACAAAACCTGCCACTCTTTCAGTTTGTTTACCAAAATTTCAAATACGTGCTTATTCTACGGGTGTCACGTGTTCTAATTTAATTCAAAATAATTAGAAATTTTTCAATAAATGAGTCCAATTTGTGTAAAGCACCATTATCAACAAAGTGTAAAAATCTAAAATCCACATACCTCTATTTTTTTATTATTATTTGAATGGAATTTGGAATACGTGACATGCGTAATAAGTATGTGTCTGAATTTTCAATAAACTAACCGATAGAAGGGTGTCTTTTACAATTTAGGCAAACTACGAGGATATTTATAAGCATTTATAAACCATAGTGGTGCGGTTTGTAATTTAAGCAAACCACTGGGGCATAATTTATAATTATCCCTATTTAAAATCAATGAGCAACATGAATTGATTCAAAATGCGTTGAAATTTTCGTTACAACCTCTATGACATTAGGGATGGCAACAGGGAAGGGTATGGAGGGGTCGGGGATGCATTTCTCATCCCCTAACTCGCCAGGATTTTTAATCCCCACACCCACCCTATCCCCTAATAAAAAAAAAAATAGGGGGCAGGTTCGGAGATTACTTGTTCGGGGATCAGGTTTCTCGAGAGGGAAATTTCCCATTTTATATTTTAATTTTTATTTGAAAAGAAAAATAAAAATGAAATATATATTTAAAATATACATTTTTAAGACAAAAAGAAAACATATAATACTAAAACATTTTATAATTTATTAGTTAATATAACCATATTATATATATTTTTTCAATAAATAAAGATAAAAATAAACAAAATACCTAAGATATTATTAAAATATTGGGTTCGGGATCGGGGTCGGGGTAAGGGGCGAGGCGGGGAATGTATTACCATCCCCGTACTTTAAACAAATTGGGAGAAATCCCCCCTCCCACCCTAATAAAATGGGGATTCCTCGTCTCTATAGAGGCGGGGCCCCGAGCGAGATATTTTGCCATCTCTATATGACATTGACATTTCAAGATTTGTTTTTTAATAACGATATTTCAAGACTTTGAAAATATGAGAGTAGGATGAGTTTGTTAGATTCCATTTCTTATTTAACCGACTCTATATCGAGCACCACACATATATGAAGAACATGAGTTGTCGAATACTCATTTCCAACATGAAATGTGACCATTCATATTTGGATTCCAAAAATGATCACATGCCATATTGAATTATTTACGTTTCCAAAAATCTCTAATGTGAATTGAAATTAAAAATAAAAATAAAATAAAATGACACCACCAAATTTTGACATTGATGAATACAAAACAATGGTTGATGAAAATGACCTAATTCTCGTGTTATTTAATTAACAAAAATCGTTTTTCAATTTTTACTTGCAAAAATTAGAATTAAAAGATTCGATTATAAGTTCGTAGATAGAGGTACAGTTGCAACAGTGATCATGAAAGTTGTAACTTAAGGCAGATTGAATAACAGAACTTTAACAGTACATAAAAGATCAAGGGAATGAAATGACACAGTGAATTATTAACGTGGGAAACCAATCGGTGAAAACCCATAAGGCCACCCCTAGAGAAAAATGCACTAGAAAATCAATGTACATTCAAACAAGAAATTTAAAGCAAATACGCAAGCACAAACGAAAAACTCCCTTTTTCTCTGTCTTCGATTGCTCCTTGTTGATGACGATCTTCACGTCAGATTATCCACAAGTCCCCTTGTCGATCTCGATCCAAGAAATCTCTTCCTTGTCACGAATGTATCACAACACGAAATCCCTTCGGTATGTGTTAGTCTTCTCGCAAGACTAATTTGAATTTGAGTAATTGAAAATACTAAATCAAAACTCTCTCAACAATAAGTACCTCACAAGAGATTATAAAATAAAAGAGAAAAATCATATAACACTCTATGATAATTTTCTTGAAGCTTTGAGTGATTAGAAGAGGTGATTTCTAAGAGATGTATACTACTCCTTTTATAAAGACAAGTTGTAAAAACAATATAAAATTCGTTAAACTTGATTTACTTGCGAAAAATACGAATTGTATATTTAGAATGTGAGGTTTGTTAATTGACCCATTGTTACAACTACGAAGGGACAGTTGCAACTTTGATTAGAATTAAAAATAGAACTAAATAGAAAATAAAAGATCAAGGGAAGGAGAGACACAGTGAATGATTAACGTTGGAAACTAATCCGTAAAAACCCACGAGGCCACGCTTAGAGAAAAATCCACTAGAAATTTCAGTATCAATCTTACAAACAATTTAAAGCATATTCAAACAACAAGAACAAGAAAAAACTCCCTTTCTTCTTGACTCGTAAAAGCTCGTTTGTTGATGGCGAAATTCTAGTTGGAATCTACAAGCTCCCCTTACAGATTTCACTTCATGGAACTCCCTTCCTTGGCTATTGATCAACTTGGTTCTTTCACCGAAGACCCGAACCGAACTCAAAGACGGAAGGTGGGTTTTACAGAATTGAACACTTGCACGTAATAGAACTTCTCCTTACAGATTAATAGAGATCAACAAGAGATAGAAACAGTGCAATATCATAGATGTATTTCCGTGAAGCAGACAGCCACATTGTAACGTCCCGTTATTTTTTTGAAGTGAAAATTTTATTTTATTTAATATTTCATTTAGTTATTTATTTATTATAATTAAAGTATTTAGTTTATTTTTAGAAAATTAGAAATTTAGAATTTAATAGCTAATTTCGTCCCAAAACCGTTTTAATCGTTTTATTAGCTTAAATTAGTTTTGGTCATATTAAAATTATTAGCGGGTCCATTATTTATTGTTAAATACTTTTTAGATAGATTAGAAGTAGTTGAGTTGAATTGGAATTAGAAATGTGAAATAACGAGCACCCGGAACAAGTTTTCTTAAGAAAATAAGAGGAGGGGCAGTATGGTCTTTTACCAAAATTTCTATATATATATCTATCTATTTCATATTTTTCAAGGATAATGACAAGAAAAAAAGAAAGGAGAAGTGAAAAAAAGAAGCCAAACCCGTAGCTAGAGAGGAGGAAAAGAGAAGAGAAAGAAAGTGTCGCCCCGGCTTCGTTTCTCGATGGTTTTCATCGTGCCTTAGCTCGTTGGAAAGCTCTCGAGACGTACTTTCTACCCATCCCATCAATCAAGCCAACAAATTCAAGATCCAGGAGATACAAGGTGAGGAAGAAATGGGTCCAATCTTGTATGCAAGCCTTGATTCGTTTTTCCCGGGCGTTGTTTGTGAATTCTAGTTAGGAAAAATCACTTTAGATGAGGTTGTTGTCTTGGACCTAAACCCGAATTTTATGGAAAACCCGTTCCGTTTGTTTTTCTCTCACTTGGTGATGGCTAGAGTGTTTAGTTTGTCATTGTTTTGTATTTTACTTAATTTTTCTGGAATCAAGTATTGAGTAAAACCTTGAATCACGGTTACCCACTGATAATTCGAACCTCCAAAGTACCTAAAACCAACCCGAAACACCTCTAAAATGCCTAAAAGTCGAAAAACCAAACTCGAACATCATTTTCCCTCCTATGGCTGAGAGCACCATAAGGCTAAAAACCGGGTTTTTCGTCGTTTTACGCGTTTAGATGTCGATGGTTCAATTTCAGGTTAATTAATGTTTATTGGATGTAACTTATTTGTAGGTTGGTAATTGCTCGCGTGGGATCTACCTCAACACTTTGGAAGTTCGGTTTCAATTCTAAGGTGAGTTTAAAATGAGAGTTAGTAATTTTATGAATTAAGTTTCATTACGATTTTGTTGATCTAAGTTAAGTGACAAAACAATCTCCTAGGAGTAAATACTTATTGGTTGGTGACTTTAGACTCGGAAGTGAGCGGAGTGACCTGGGAGTTTGTAGTGAATTTGGGTGGAAAGACAAGTTTGAGTATATTTGGAAGTCTTGTAAGATGAAATTGGAGAATTTAGGCGAAATTGGAGAATTTAGGCGAAATTGGAGAGTTTAGATGAAAGTGGAATTTTAAGTTACTTTGAGTAGTTTTAGATCAAAGTAGCTTAGAGGTTATCCTTATGAGTATTAAAGATTAAAGAGATTTTGAGATAAAGTTGGAAATTGAATTTACTTTAGGTAGTTTGACCAAAGTAAAGTAAAGGAAATGTTTGAAAATCAACTCGTGGTTTATAGTAATGGCTTGGAAATTATTCTTGGGATTTAAGGTGATTTATTGTCATTCGTGACATGATGAAGTTAAACATCATTTTTGCTTATTTGGGAGATATAAGACTTCGTGGAATATGGCATCAGTGATGATATTGGTTAGTGTTTTTACGAACTTATTACCTTGTGTGAGTAATAAGGATTGTATTTTATTATGGTAATAATGTGGAGTATGGAAGTTCTAATGATAATAAGGTTTTGTGTGGATTGGGTAGTGTCGTGGAATATGGAATCATGATGATAGTACGATTGAAGTACTCGGGTCTTTGGTAAGAGGCAACATTTTAAGTACAAAAGATAAGCATGTTATTGAGTGTAATTGTAGTATGATTGTATTGTTTGTTAGTTGTTTGTGTTGAGGTGCTCATTTAATGAACCGATTTATAGATATATGTGTAGTCCATGAATGAAAGAGGCTATGGGCATCACTATATCAGGATATTTGTGGATAGGTGTAGTCCATGGATGAAAGAGGCTATGGGCATCACTTATCAGGATACTTATGGATATACGTGTAGTCCATGGATGAAAGAGGCTATGGGCGTCACTATATCACTTATGGATAGGAGTAGTCCATGGATGAAAGAGGCTATGGACGTCACTTATCGGGATACTTATGAATATGTGTAGTTCATAGATGAAAGAGGCTATGGGCGTCACATATCGAGATACTATGTGATATGATCTTGTGATATAACAGGTTCATAGATGAAATAGGCTATGACCGAGTGTTATATGGCAAGATTGGCAGATAGGTCGAGTTCATATAATGAGCATCCCAACTTGTTTGTTAGTGGTTACGTAGTTACATGATTATCCTTTGTACAAGTGTTTGGTTATCGATGGAAATACCTTATGTGGTAATATGTGGCAACTTATGGTAATCCGAGATTTGGTGGTATGTGATCTATGGTGTTTGGATTTCGACGGTAATACTTTATGTGAGAATTGGGTAAGACCGTACGTGTTAGTATGTTGATGTTGATCCATACACTAACACGTTACGATGATACGTGATTTGGTAAGACTGTACGTGTTAGTATGTTGATGTTGATCCATACGGTAACACAATACGATGATACGTGATTTGGTAAGACCGTACGTGGTAGTATGTTGATGTTGATCCATACGGTATCACGTTACGAGAACACTTGATATGGTAACGCCGTACGTGTTAGTATGTTGAGGTGATAACATACGGTAATACGTTACGAGATATTTAGATGTGGTAATATGATATGGTATTATGATTTGGTACCGATTTGGTATTAGATGTATCTTGATATGATTTGAAAATTGAGAAATTGATTGGTGTATGATTATGATGATTTGAAAGTGTAGAATGGGTAGTAAAGAGAAAGTTAGGTCTTTGGACACAATTTCCGGTATGGAATTTGGTCCATAAGATTACTAGCTTTCATTTTATTCTCACTAGCATTTTTATGCTAATGTTGCTACACTTATTTTTTTTTCAGGTAAATCTCGACGAGGGAGACGTGTTAGAGGAGGTGGTGCTGTTTGACTTCACGAAGCGATGAAAGGACTTGAACAAGAAACTTTTTCTTAGCATTCTTGAATGCTTTGAATATATTTATACTTTCTCATACTTTATGTTTTGAGCTCGTGTGAGCGTTTGTTTTAAATTTTGTAATGGTTTATGTTTATAAGTTGTTTTTAGAAGGTTTAATATCAATTGGAATGCGCATTCCACCATTTATCGCTTTTTCTGGTTGTGAACTTAGTAAAAACATGTTTTGGTTTATCCGAGTTTTAAACGAACCCAAGCCGTTTTTCTTTAAAACCAAGTCTTCCGCCATGCATTTGAATTTAAAGGATTTAACAGATTTGGGTTGTTACACATATGCAGGGGCGTTTATATAGCTTCTTAGATCAAGAGAACCAGCCACACGGTAGACTGATACAGAGAGGCAGATTGAGTGAAGCTTGGCTGATTTCCTGCAAAATTTCTTTAACTAAAAACTTCCAGAAACAGAGGACTAAATAGCAAATCAATATTTCAAAAATGAAAATAATTTAATCGTTGAGCCTTGCTGGAAGATTTGCTGTTGATTCAAGATCCCCAATCAAAGGAGATAAGATGTAAGCTTACCATGGCAGATTTCAGGAGAAGCTTTGCAAGTTATCTCAAAACCATAAGGGATTAATTTGCTTCCACGGGGAAGGGAGAGAGAGAGAGAAACTTTACCATTTGATTTTGTTAAATAATTAAAATAAAGTTCAACTTTTTCCTACAAAGTTTGACCAAGAAACAAAATTAATATTTATATTCAAAACAAACATTTTGCCAAACGAAAAAGCCAAACATTAATAAAAACTTATATTTTTAACAAAAACTATAACCAAAAACGTTTTCAATCATGTACTGGAGCAACCATAAAAATGAATAATTTGAGAATGATTTTCGTAAGAAAATTAATTGCCAGCCATGTTAGGAAAAAACCAATCACCAAAAATCAATTTGTGATACTCATAAACCAATAGAAAATGGACACACTCCATAATTAAATATTTAACCAATTATATAAGAATCAATATAAAGAAGGAAACAAAGGAGGACACCTCAACTTACCGTTGGACAAATGTCAATCAAGAAGCTGAAACTTTTCAAAATAATATTACAAACTAATTTCCATAATTTAAGTTCAATCATATTAATTCAAATTAAAATTTAACAATTTGATATGAGAATTGCTTAATTAATAAATGACTTAATCAATTCAAAATGCCTACAAATATTAAGCATTACAATAAATTTGTTTTGTTAAAATTAAAGCCAATAAAAAAATATATTCTAACAGTTGAAACCTCGAAAAGGATGGTAGGGATGTGTCAAAATCGATTTAATCAATTGTCGGTCGAGTTGGGTTCAATAATATTTGATGTAAAATTGATGGCTCTACATCTAAAAAATTTGACATCCTAGACCGAGTAACCAAATATTTACCTATGGATGTATTAATTTGACATCCTACACCTAAAAAATTTGACATCCCATGCTCACTGCCCTCCCAACACTCAAGTTATTAGGTCGATGAGCTCTCTAAAGGGTCTAAGGTGGTTTGGTACAACTTTGTCTAAAAACGTTTTGAATTAAACTTTTTAGAATAAATATTAATTAAGTGTTTCATCTAAAAACACTTGAGCACACTAAAAAGTGTTTTTAGAGAAAATATTTGATTTGCGATTCTTTCAAACATGTTTATAAACATGTATTTCATTTAAAATACTTCACTCAACACTTTTTAGATGAAACACTTAAATAATATTTCTTTCAAAATATTTAACTCAAAACATTTTTTAGGGAAGTTATAGCAAACGGACACTAAGCCTATATGTTTTTGGGTTTGGTTTTATCTTAAAAACCTCATACTAAAAGAGAATTTTCATTAATGTACATCGGTGAACAAAATATAACCTCACAATGAACGAATTTAGATTGTACAATTAACTCAGGATAATTTTATTGGGTAGTAGAAATTTCTACAATATTTTTAAATATAACATCTTTAAAAAGTATTGGTAAATATAACATTTTCATCAAAATTCTCACACGTGTGTAGTAAAATAAGTTATTAAAATTTTATTACATATTTTTATAGTAAATTAATCACTGATTCAAACATTTTTCATTGTTAATCACTGATCAACAGAGTAAAAATTGTTATATTTGTAAATAGTTTTAAGTGATGATATATTTTTTTACAAATATTGCATCAAAATCAGCTACCTAATAAAATTGAAAATCTAGTAATTTTTTTAATATTTATAAAAATATTAACTCTTAAAAATATTTATAAATATAACAAATTTTGATTAGGTGAATTAGTGTTATTTATCGATCACTCACAATTACAAAACCTGAAACCTCACAATCACAAAACCTCAAAAAGTAAGTGTTCAATGCTATTACTCCCAATGTCTTTTCAAAGTTTTTTTTTCAAATAAAAGTCCTTTCACTATAACTCAAAAAAAATATATATATAGATGCTATTTTTACATGTGGCTTAAAACATGGCCTATAATTTTAATGATAATTGAAAATTTCCAGTTAATATTATCATTTTTAACCTCATTCAATGAAAAGAAATGGGAATTAACTCAATAGCAAGGACAGTACTTGTTCTTTAGTTGTCTTTTGTTCTTCACCATGTTTTCCGTGTTGGTACATGAATTTTAGCCATTTTGATTGGATTTTCTACAGTTTTGATGAAACTTGGAGAGAAGCAAGAATTCAAATGAATTCCATTTATTTTCTTCAATGTCTCATCTTCTTGATCACTTCTTCTTTCGTGACACCCTTTTCGTACATATAGCATTTGATTGATTTCGGATTATCGCCTCTTTCTAATTCGTCCTAAAACAGGAAGAGGAAAAACAGTTGAGAAAAATAAAAATAGTTCTCCTTACGAAGGAATTTTATTTTTTTAGTACTTCTTGAAATTGTTTCTGATTCGATGATCGATCATTCACTTACCGATGACATGATTCCAATCTCATTTTCGAATCGGAAAATTATAAATGACCAGCGGCGGGATAGTGTTTCAAGTTTTCTAAATCTTTTATTTTTATTGGATTTTCAAGAATGACATATAGATGAACAAGTGTAAATGCTGACATCTTATTGGTTCTTAGTTGTTAATTAGAAGATTAGTTAGTTTGTTTTACTTATTACACTTCAAGTATAAAAGGTCATTTGTTAGCCTTGTATCAGAGAGTTCTTCATTCGAAATAAAAACCTTCGTTTCTCTCTATCTTTTTCTACTTTTTCATGCATTCAAATGTATTACATCAAGTTCAAGTTTGATTCTTGTTAGTTAGTTCATAGTTGTTCATAGAGAAAGATAGAGAAAGTAGATTTCAAATTATAGTCATGTTTAAACAAATGGTATCAGAGCCTGCGTTCTAAAGAAAAAATCCAACTTCTTCAAGAGTGTGTCAAATCCCTTCGTACGTGATCCAAGAAAAGGAACCATAGAATCTTAAAGCGTGCTTCAATGGCTGCCAAATTTGAAATCAAGCGTTTCAATGGAAAAGGAGATTTTTGTTTGTGGAAAAATAAGATGAGGGCGTTACTGGTTCAGAAAAAGGTTGCAAAAGTACTAGATGATCCAACTACTCTACCAACAACGATAATTACGGACAAGAGGCTTGAAATGGCTGAAATACCATATAGTTTGATTATACTATATCTCTCAGACAATGTACTCAGACAAGGGAATAAGGAAGATACAATATCGAAGCTATGGGAGAAATTGGAAAAATTGTTCCGAGCCAAGACTCTGTCAAACAAAATTTTCTTGAAGGAGTAATTTTTTGGGTTCCGAATGGATTCATCTAAGGGGTTGGAAGAAAACCTAGATGAATTCAATAGAATATGTATGGATCTTGCAAACACTGGTGAGATATTGGATGACGAAAACAAGGCAGTTATTCTTCTTAATTCTTTACTAAAGGGTTTGAAGGAAATAAAGACTGCCATTAAATATGGTAGAGATACACTCACGTTTGAACTAGAGTTGGATTCTTTATGATTAAAGGAACTTGAGATGAAGAGTGAAAGAAAAGAATCTGAAGCCTTAACGGTTCGTGGAAGACAAGATTCAAGAAATGGCAAGAATGATAGACAAAGTAGAGCATGATCTAAATCAAAGGGTAAAAACTGCAAGTGTTTTCACTGCAATAAGGAAGGCCATCTAAGGAGAAACTGTTTTCTTCTAAAGAAACAAGGCAACAATGGTGGAAAGAAACAAGACAAAGAAGAAGACCAAGATTCAACTAATGTTCTTTAGGGATATGACTCGGTTGAAGTGTTAGTGGTCTCGGATTCCAATCTCAATAATGAATGGGTTTTGGATTCTAGGTGTTCGAACCATATGATACCACATCCACATAATTTCACAGATCTAAAGCCTCTAGATGGTTGAAATGTGAAGGTGGGAAATAACCAACCTTGCAGTGTAAAGGGGATAGGTTCAATTCGTTTGAAACTTAGTGATAGAATTGAAAAAATTCTTCCGGATGTAAGATATGTTCCTAGTCTTTAACGAAACCTGATCTCCCTGGGAACTCTTGATTATGCTCGCTACACTTTCAAATCAGAAGGAGGTATCTTGAAAGTATACAAAGGCTCCCTGTTAAAATTGAAAGGAACATTGAGAAATGGCCTGTGTTTTCTTCAAGGAAGCACTATAATTGGAGAAGTAAATATAGTTTCTGATAAGATCCTAAAAGGAGACTGAGCTATGGCATAAGAGAATGGCCCATATACGTGAAAGAGGGCTACAACAGCTGCAGACCCAAGGGCTGTTGGGAAAATAAAGGATATCTGATCTGCCTTTCTATGAACACTGCACACTTGGAAAATCTACAAGAGTCAGGTTTGGCAAAGGGGTTCATAGCACAACTGGCATTCTAGAATACATTCATTCAGACATATGGGGACAAGCGAGATTAGAGACACATGGAGGCTGTAGGTATTTTATATCCATTGTTAATGACTACTCCAGGAAACTGTGGGTAATTTTGCTAAAGAACAAAGCTGAAGTCTTCTCAAAATTCTTTGAGTGGAAGAAATTAATTGAGAATCAGACAGGGAAGTTTATCAACACTCTAAGAACTGACAATGGCTTAGAATTTCTTAGAAAGGAATTCAAGAATATGTGTAATGAAGATGGAATTAGAAGGAATCTTATAGTCACTCACACCCCACAGCAAAACGGTTTGGATGAGAGGTACAACAGGACACTCTTTGAGAGGGTGAGAGCTATGTTGTCTGATGAAAGACTCCCCAAGTCCTTCTGGGGAGAAGCTTTATAGATTGCAGCCTATGTCATTAACAGAAGTCCTTCATCAATTTTGAAATTCAAGACACCACAGGAACTCTAGACAGGCAAACCTCCAAACTTATCTCATCTAAAGGTGTTTGGTTGCTTGGCTTATGCATATCAGAAGCAAGATAAGTTGGAGCCTAGAGCCAAGAAATGCATTTTCATTGGCTATCCCTCAGGTACAAAAGGATACAAATTGTGGTCATTGGAGTCAAAAGGCCTCAGATGTATCATCAGTAGGGATGTAGTGTTCAATGAATCTGAAATGGGATGGAGTAACAATACAAATTGTGTCCCTGATATGAAGCAATTGGAAAATGAGTTAGACCCCACTTTTGAAGAAATCAGAGAGAACCACAACAGAGAAACTGTTGTCACTCCTGCTAAAGATAATGTCTCAAGTGCTGTTAAAGCTACATATACAGGCACTACACAAGACCAATCAGGGTATTGGTTGACAAGAGACAGAGATAGAAGGGAGATTATACCACCAACAAGGTTTAGGGAAGATGATCAAGCTGACTTTGCTACTTATGCCCTCAACTGTGACCTAAAGACAAATGACAAAAACTTGATACTTATGAAAAAGCCGTCAGTTCAAAGGACAGTATTTTATGCAAGCTGCAATGGAAGAAGAAATCCAGTCCTTGCATAAAAATGACACATGAACTCTAACATCACTCCCTAAAGATCATAACACAGTTAATTACATGTGGATTTTCAAAATTAAACCCGGAATTGGGGGCGTAGAGAATCTGAGAAGTCGTTATTTTAGCATATAAATTTGTGTTAATTGTTCATACTTTGATGATTAAATAGCCTAAGAACTAATTAATTATCTTTGATTTGTGTTTATGTGCTAGATTGGAGAAGAGAGTATGAAAAACGAATTGCATTTTGAAGTTTTCTTGACACTTTGGCGCCATGGCAACAACTTTTAGTGGCCGCAACCACAAGGAAAAGTCTGATTCCAAGCCGAAATTCCAGAGAGTTCAGCACCCCAGCTCTGATTTTCTAGCGCCATAGAACCGAAAGCGTTAAATTTCCTGATTTTAGTCTTTTTGCTCAGCGCCCCAGCGCCCAAAAATTAGTGCCGCGGCGCCAGTTCGGATTTTTTAGGATAGATATTTTATCTTTTGTTTTAAACCCTAGTTTTCAAGGATATAAAAGGGAGACTTCTTTTCTAATAGTAAAAGAACGTTTTTCCCTAGGTTTTCTTAGAGAATGATGAACTCCATGTCTAGCTAAACTCCCGATTTCCAACCAAGGTTAATCAAAGTTTGATTTTTATATTTGTGAGATTTGTTCTTCATCTTTCTTTCTAATTCTTCTCTATTTCTCTATTTTCTATTTTATGCATTCAATATCACATTGTTTGATTGTTCAAATAAGGCCCTTTGATCAGTCTTCAATTTGATAGATCGTCAATTAGAGTGTTTAAATCTGTAATTGTTTATGTATTCTAATCCATGTGACAATTAGTATGAATGATTAATAAGTCTTTTCATCTCATGCTATGAAAATATAGGATCTAGTCTAAATAGATCAAACGTTTCGCATTTATTGGCTAGAATTGGTCGTCCTTCTCATCTGATTGCTGTCATTGATTAAATTCTATTGTCATACTCTAGGGTTGTCATTGATTAGGGAAGTAATTAATGATCGTATCTTAATTACCGACAAACTAAGGAATGATAGATTAATAAGATGTTCTTAATAATCATAACCGATTTAGACAATGCGTTAGGATTTCATTAGAAAATCAATGATCAAATAATATAAATCAAACGATGATTACACCTTTGGTTGGAACTTTCTCCCATTGAATCTCTTCTTAACTTTTATTGTTTTCTTTCTCAATTTCTCAACAAACTAAAAAACCCCCCAATTTTAATTCACCAATCTTTGTGGATTCGACCCTACTTTCCACTACTACAAATTCATAAACCCGAAAGTAGAGATTTTTATTTTTGGTGGATTCGACGCCCACCAGAATCCCAGATATAAAGCAAGACTTGTAGCTAGAGGTTTTACACAAAAATAAGAGATACATTACAATGAAGTCTTCTCTCCTGTGGTTAGACACACTTCAATCCGATTGTTACTCTCCTTAGTTACTCATTACAACTGAGAGCTGCAACAACTAGATGTTACCACTGCATTCCTACATGGAACCTTGGAGGAAGAAATTTATATGAATCAGCTAGTAGGTTTCAAAGAGCCTGGAAAAAAAGGTCTGGCATGTCACCTAAGCAAATCAATATATGGCTTGAAGCAATTTCCCCGACAGTGGAACAAAAGGCACTACAAAAAAACTGTCAATTTGCGACCAGTGATTTGCGACCAAACGGTCGTTTTTCTTGTAGAATGTGACAAAAAAAGCGACCAACATGGTGGTGAAAAAAAAGCTGGTTGTTCCGGAATTTGTGCTACCGTATAGTCACAAATAGACGACCAAGAATTGTTGGTCGCAAAAAAGTCAACATTTTTAAAAAAATGACCAGATGGTCGCTTAAAAAAGTGAGCATCTGGTCGTAATTTAAGTTGAAGATAAGTGACCAAGTGGTCGTTTTCTAAGTGACCAAGTGGTCGTTTTCTAAGCGACCAAATGGTCACTTTTGTACTTAGACAAAATGCGACCAGATGGTCGTTTGTTTAGGGATAAAATACGACCATTAGGTCGTTTATCTTCTAGGGTAAATGCGACCATCAGGTCGTATTTAATAAATTTTTATTTATTTATTTAAATTACAATAATTAGTTAATTAATAATTATTTATTTAATTAATCAAAATTAAAATTTAATAATAAAAAATTGGAATTAAAATAAACTATATATAAATAAAATATTCAAAAAATGTTCTATACAAAAGAAATCATCCTAGAACTACTGTGGAGGGGCAGGGGTGCCGAGGCGGCGTCGATGATGAATGGCCGCCGTCTAGGGATCTGAAGTACGAGGCCAAAGATGCTGCGACCTGGGCCTCGACCCGTGCCTACATATCTGCCTCAATCGCAGCGACTCGAGAAATGAAGTCGTCGCTCATAGCGTCCATGTCGGTGTGAAGCTGCTGAACCTCCTCGCGCAGCTGCTGCTCAACCGGAGAAGGGCTAGAGCTAGTGCTCGCTCTACTCCGCTGAGGTCGAGGCATATCCGCATAAATGCGTCGCCCGTACGAGCTGAGCCCAGAAACTGATCCATCAGGCCGAACCTCTCCAGCAGCCTCTAAGAAAGCCTCTCTACGGTCTTTCTGAGTCGGTTGCGAGTCTGGTGTGGGCAACCGCTGACTCAACGACTCCTTGAAACGTTCCTAAACATTTAAAATTCAGAAAATAAAATCGTTAATATATAAGTTAGAAAAAATTGTAAAGAAAAAATAATAATTGAAAAAGTTATTAAATACCTGAACTTCTTTCGCCTTCCCATCGACGATCGTCCCGTCCTTCTTCGTGTTAAGAACTAGGTGCAGCTCATCGGGCGTGACAAGGCGACCGTGTGTCGCTTCCTAAAAATATTAGAGATTGAAGAAGAAAAAATAATAAATTAATAACTAATTGAAAAAAGAAAACAAGAAAAAATTACGTAAAAAATAAAAAAAAAACTTACCAATCGACAATGGTGGTCGTCGTGGGTCCGAGCCTCACCTGTGTGTTTAGTGGGATTCTTTTCGCGGTTGGCCTTATTCCTCCTTGACACTTCCTTGCCCTTGTGAGTGTTCAAGCTCGCGATAAGCCGCGCGTGGTCCTCCTCGCTCATCCACACGGGGGCTGTTTGTTGCTTGCTTTTTGCGCGCCCGGTAAATGAGGTCCTTGAATCGATCCCGGACATGATTTTCCCATAGGGGGAACAATCTACCGTCCTTGATATCGGGATCGATAACAGGAAACTTGCCCAGAAAAAATTGAAATAAAAAATTGTTAAGGTAATAAAGTAATAAATTTATTTCTAAAAATTTCAAAATTAATTAATTATAAAAATACATGATGTTTTTTACCTTTCAATTGTCCTACATCCGACGTTTCTCCGTCATCGGAATCTTCTGCCGGCGAAGCTCGCTGGGTAGAGGCATGCTATGGAGGACCTTGCGAAACCGTTTTGAAACGGTTGTATGCTGCTGTACTCTTCAAAAACATAAAAATTATTGTGCTATTAGAAACTATTTGTTAACACAAAAAAAAAAACTTTTAAAAATGTTTAAAGATTTTAAAATTAAGTAATTAAAACAATAAACAAAATTACTTACGTATTCCCTTCAATCCGAAGAGTAGAGCCTGCGGCCTGAGGAGGCTGCGTGCCTAAAGTGGAGGGTCCCGCTGGATCGGGCCCTAATGCAGACCCTGATGCTCCCGCGGAAGTCGTGGCCTGGGAGTCCTGTGCCAAGCGTGGTGTTGCAGGCTGGGTCTCAGGGACTACATCATCGAGAGTGGCAGCAACTCCCGGCTCGTAACCGAAGAGGATGATGTCCATGGTGGGCGTCGAATCCACCAAAAATAAAAGTCTCTACTTTCGGGTTTATGGATTTGTAGTAGTGGAAAGTGAGGTTGAATCCACAGAGATTGGTGAATTAAAATTAGGGGAGTTTTTGAGTTTGTTGAGAAATTGAGAAAGAAAACAATAAAAGTTAAGGAGAGATTCAATGGGAGAAAGTTCCAACCAAAGGTATAATCATCATTTGATTTATATTATTTGATCATTGATTTTCTAATGAAATCCTAACTCATTCTCTAAACTGGTTATGATTATTAAGAACGTCTTATTAATATATCATTCCTTAGTTTGTCGGTAATTAAGATACGATCATTAATTACTTCCCTAATCAATGACAACCCTAGAGTACGACAATAGAATTTAATTAATGACAGCAATAAGATGAGAAAGACGACCAATTCTAGCCAACAAATGCGAAACGTTCGATCTATTTAGACTAGATCCTATATTTTCATAGCATGAGATGAAAAGACTTCTTAATCATTCATACTAATTGTCACATGAATTAGAATGCATAAACAATTACAGATTTAAACACTCTAATTGGCGATCTATCAAATTAGAGAATGATCAAAGGGCCCTATTTGAACAATCAAACAATGTGATATTGAATGCATAAAATAGAAAATATAGAAATAGAGAAAAATTAGAAAGAAAGATGAAGAACAAATCTCACAAATTTAAAAATCAAACAATTTGATTAACCTTGGTTAGAAATTGGGAGTTTAGCTAGACATGGAGTTCATCATTCTCTAAGAAAACCTAAGGAAAAACGTTCTCTACCTATAAGAAAAGAAGTCTCCTTTTTATATTCTTGAAAACTAGGGTTTAAAACAAAAGATAAACAAATCCGAACTGGCGTCGCGACATTGATTTTTGGGCGTTGGGGCGCTGAGCAAAAGGACTAAAATCGGGAAATTTCACGCTTTCGGTGCTATGGCGCTAGAAAATCAGCGCTGGGGCGCCGAACTCTCTGGAATTTTGGCTTGGATTCAGACTTTTCCTTGTGGCCGCGACCACTAAAAGTTGTTGCCATGGCGCCGAAGTGTCAAGAAAGCTCCAAAATGCAATTTTTTAGTCCTTTTTCATCATCTCTTCTCCAACCTAGCACATAAACACAAATCAAAGATGACAAGTTGACTTACCTGACACCTATCGTACAATGGTCGGCTGGCTGTCTTTAGTATCTCGTGCATCTTACGTGCTTCCGGATTCATTTCCTCTTCAACAACTCGTTCATCTTCGTCTACGTTTAAACTTTCACAGAAATTTTCATTGCCCCCGTACCCCGCACCATCAAGTATCATTTGCTGTATTTGACTATACTGTTGTTCATCATTCTGTTCTTCGGCAACAACCTCTATATTCGAGCTGCTACCTTCGTATCATCTCGATTCACGTAATGCAACATTGAACATTTCCTTTGTTTTCCCCTGAAACACTCAGTGGTAATAATTCTGCACAAATCCCCGACTATAAGGATGAACCTTCAAATCTGTAACTGGTATGATTCTCCTATTGTCGTATTTCCTGCACGGGCAACATAGCTTTCCACCATACTTTTCATAATAGACAGTTGTCATGAAAAACTCAACAAACTGTTCAACCCCAGCCACGAACTCATCGTTCAAATACCCGTCTATCAAATGAACATACATCCACTTTCTCATTTTCTTTTTTCTTAATGCTAACAAAAAATGGGAGGAGGGGGTTTTATAATGGACTCCTCTTCTCATTTGCGACTAGATGGTAGTATTTTTGCTACCAACTGGTCGTATTTTACCTCCATTTTCCTCACTGCCCCGGGTGACATCAAGTCACAGCATTTATGACCACATGGTCACTTATTTTTGTGACCACTTGGTAGCTTTTCACCCACCAAATTGTTTATCTACCACTGGTCACTTAAAATCACAAAATTTGCGACCATCTGGTCACTTAACAATGTAACCACCTGGTAGATTATTTCCCTCCAAATTCCTAAGCTACCATTGGTCACTAAAGGTCACCAAAATTGCTATCAGACCACATGGTAGCCTTTCTCCCGCCAAATTTACGTGCCTTTTTTTGCTGCTAAATGATACCTCGTGTCACAAAATTGCAACCATATGGTCGTAATTTTGTAGTGACTATATGGTCACTTTCGTCCCGCCAAAAATTCGTGCCATTTTTTATGACTAATTCTTTACTTGGTCGCAATTTGGTCGCTAAAAAGTGATTTTGGTCACAAATTTCTGGTCGCAATTTGATAGTTTTTTTTGTAGTGAGGTTTGATGTGTTTGTTATAAATAAGGGATTCAAAAGAAGTCAATATGATAGTTGTGTGTATGTTAAGAGGGTGTCTGAAAAAATATCAGTCCTGTTGTTACTTTATGTGGATGGTATGTTACTAGCTTCATCTGATTTAGGTGAAATTGAAAGAACAAAAGAGATTTTGAACAGTGAGTTTCAAATGAAGGATCTTGGTAATGCTAGCTAAGATTCTTGGGATGGAAATCTGCAGAGATAGAAGTAAGGGCAAGATGCGAATAACTCAGAAGGATTACTTTGAGGGTTTGATTAGAAGATTCAACATGTTAACCTCAAAACCTGTCAAAACACCTTTGGAATCTCACTTCAAGCTATCTACAAAACAAGCTCCTAAAGATGATGAAGAGAAAGAGATGATGAAGCACACTCCATACTCAAATGTTGTAGGCTATTTGATGTATGGTATGATCTGCACTCATCCTGATCTTGCATATGTTGTGAGTATGGTTAGTCGTTTTATGGGAAATCCAGGCAAAGCACATTGGGGGGAAATGAAATAGGTGCTGAGGTATGTGAAGGGTACTGTGAATAAGAGCTTAGTATTTACCTCTTCCAATGATGACTCTAAGTTGTTAATTGGCTACACTAACTCTGACTATGCTACTAATTTAGATAAGAGGAGGTCATTAACAAGGTATATGTTTACTTTGTTTGGAAATACTATCAACTGGAAGGCTGGTACAAATTGTTGTAGCTTTGTCGAGTACTAAGGAAAAGTATATGGCGTTATGTGATTCTGTAAAAGAAGCTATCTGGCTAAAGGGCATCACTAAAGATATGCTGCCAATGAGTAGCGTTGTAGTTTTTCTTTGTAACTGCCAAAGTTCCTTAGAATTGTCAAAGAATCCCTCATTCCATGATCGCACAAATCACCTAGATGTTCGTTTTTATTATGTGCGAGAGATGATCAAAGAAGAGAAGGTTAGTGTTGTGAAGATTAAGACAGAAATTAACCCAGATGATATCCTCACCAAGTCTTTTCCAAATAAGTGATTTGAACTGCTATGCAATTTGCTGAAACTTGGGATTGGCTAACTGATTGTTTTGTGTTTTTGTTTTTTGAATCACTGGCTGAGATGAGTACTGCGATTAATCAATAAGTGTCAAGAGGGTGATTTGTAAATGCTGGCATCTTATTAGTTCTTAGTTGTTAATTAGAAGATTAGTTAGTTAGTTTTGCTAATTACACTTCAAGTATAAAAGGGCATTTGTTAGGCTTGTATCAGAGAGTTCTTCATTCAAAATAGCCTTCGTTTCTCTCTATCTTCTTCTTCTACTTTTTCATTTAAACGAATTACAACAAGTTTAAGTTTGATTCTTGTTAGTTAGTTCATGGCTGTTCATAGAGCAAAATAGAGAAAATAGATCTCAAATTGTAATTCCTGGTTCAACAACAAGTGCATGGGTTGCTTATATTGAAATCCATGCATTATCCATATATTCTTGAAAGGTTGGTAAGTAGTTATGGTACCACTTTGCTTCCAACAAATAAGATTTGCATAGATGTGCTCACTATATTAAACATGAATGTAGCCATTCTGATAAGATTTTCTTGTTTGGATGAAACTTGGTGAGAAGGCAAGAATTCAAATGAATTCCATTTATTTTCTTCACTGTCTCATTGATCAAATACCTCATCTGCTTGATTGCTCCTTCTTTCGAGCTTTTCGACATAGAACATTCTATCGATTTCGGAGTATCGCCTCTTTCTAGTTCGTCCTAAAATACTATAATAGGAAGAGGAAAAACAGTTGAGAAAAATCAAAATAGTTCGCCTCTTTCTAAGTCTATGGATCTTCTTCTTGATTGAATGTACAATACCCAACACCGTCAAAGACCATATGTTCCAACTGGCTGTACTCCTACTTCATATTCTCAAAACTCTCGAACGCATTCATCTCGCAGTGTGAACTGCTTTATTCATTTCGAGTTGACCATCCCTCGTCGCATTAAACATTTCTTTAATTTCCTTTTGATACACCCATTGATAATAATTATTTACAAAACCGCGACTATACAAGTGTTTTTTTCACATCATATGGCGATATTATCTTCTTATTTTTGCACTTTTTCTATAGACATCATATCTTCTGTCCGTAATGATTAAAGAACACGATGGATTAACAAAATTCCATTAAGTCTTCGATCCAGACCACAAATTGATTGTTCAAAAAACGTTCAACCAAACAAATGTACATCCCCTGATGCATTTTTTTCCTCTCAATAATATGTTTTTTGAAATTTACTTAAGCTTGATTAATTAATCTGTACATCTATTTAATTATATGCTTTTCTACTGCTAACTTGTGATAAAATCAGTCACTAATTGTGGCGGAAATGGCTCCCGTCAAACATCAGTGACAAAATTTAGTAACAAATAATGGAGGGAAAATTTCCCGCCAAGATTTAGCAATAAATTCATCGCTAAACCAAAACGGGAAATAATCTCGCTTTTTCTTTACGATAAAGTTTGTCCCTTGTACTTTAGAGACATACAATGTTGCAAAGTTTGGCAGGAAGCTTCTTGCGTTTTATACCAACAAAATACTAGTAATTAAAATATTTATGACGCCACTTTGCGATGAAATTAGCCACTGATAAACAAACGTCGTTTAAAAGTGACAAAAACCTAGTGATGTAAATGGTTATGTCGTTAATTAGTGATAAATTTTGTTGCTAAAAGTCAACCAACCTTTTAGCGACAAATCCCTCTTCGTGGTTGGCAGTTCGTTGTTAAAAGCAGTTTTCCTTGTAGTGCACAAAACTTCAAAAGTAATAGTTCATGCTATTACTCCCAAATAGTCTTTTCAAAGTTATTTATTATTATTATTATATATATATATATATATTTTAATAAAAGTCCTTTCATAGTTTTTCCTAAGATAAACTACAAATAAGACCCTTGTAGTTTCAGTCAAATACATGAATATTCTAGGGGCAATTTCAAATATGTTAGAAATTTTTATAATATGTACAAATTTATTAGGAAAAAAATATTTACAAAAATGTTAGAATTTTAAAAATTTGTAGTATATTAGTCAATCACTATTAGTATATTAGTGAACTATTAGTTTATCAATGATAGTTTATAAGCCGATCATTAATAGTCTAACACTGATATACTATTATATATCACTGATATACTATTATATATCACTGATATACTATTATATATCACTGATATACTATTATATCACTTTTAACATTTTTGAAAATATTTTTTTTTCCTAACAAATTTGTAAATATTTCACCCAATTATAACATTCATGTAAATTTCCCAATATTCTATGTGGTTTGAAAATAACAAATTACACCCACATAATTCTAAATTATGCCAATGAGACCCATCTCTTTTGATCGTCATTAACTTTATTTTAGGCATAACGTTTCCATTTAAATTCCGATTTTAATAATTCAATATGTTTTCAAATCCTTATTTCAAGCTCTATATTATGGTCATTTCAAAACTTCAAAAGCCATCGGTAAATAAAAGAGTTTATAGGTTCAATTCAAACGGAGAAATGATGGCTAAAAGAAAGCTAACGGGGGAGGGGTTTCATTATCATAATTTGAAACTACGTAGGTGTAGTATAATTTATGTTTTTCAACTAAAAAGGATATTCATACATTTGATCAATATCAAAAGGATTTTATTTACATTTTACCCTGCTTCCCAAATAAAGAACATGGATGCTATTTATACAAGTTTGACTTAAACAATGGCCACTAATTTTGATGACAATTGAAAATTTCAACACCAAGTTTATAAGGTTTCCAGCTAATATTGTCTCCATAGAAAAAGACAACATTTTTAACCTAGCTGGAATCTATACTATGAAGTTTTGTGTAAAGAAATGGGAATTGACTGTATAAGCAAGGACCGTACTTTTTCTTTAGTTGTCTCTTGTTCTGCACCATGTTTTCCATGTTGATACATGAACTTAGCCATTCGGATAAGATTTTCTGTAGTTTTGATGAAACTTGGAGAGAAGCAAGAATTCAAAGCAATTCCATTTATTTTTTTCAATGTCTCATTGATCAAATACCTCATCTGCTTGATTGCTTCTTCTTTCGAGACACCCTTTTCGTACATATAGCATTCGATCGATTTCGGAGTATCGCTTCTTTCTAATTCGTCCTAAAATTGGGAAAAGAAGAAACAGTTAAGCAAATCTAAATAATCTCTTAAAGAAGGATTTTTTTTTTCTCTTCTTGGAATTGTGTCTGATTCGATGATCGATCATTCACTTACCGATGACATGATTCCGATATCATTTTCGAGTCGGAAAATTATAGACGACCAGCGGATGATGTCGGGATAGTGTTTCAAGTTTTCTAAATCATCTATTTTTATTGGATTTTCAAGAAAGACATATAGATGAATAAGAGCAAGGGGTGCTGATATTGAAATCCATGCATTGTCCATATATTCTTGAAAGGTTGGTGAGTAATTGTTGTGGTACCACTTTGCTTCCAACAAATAAGATTTGCATAGATCTGCCCACTACAATATTCAATAAGAAAAAAAATACATTTTAGATTTAAGAACTCTTAATATAAATTGAAAGGCTTTGTAATTTTGATACTATTTCCGAATACAATTTGATATTTAAAGAAAAAAGTATTTTCCATGAAAAAAAACCAAAAAGAAATAAAGAGAAATATACTTATAAAAAAGGAAATTTTATTTCCAAATACAATTTGATATTTTAAAAAAAAAAGTATTTTCCATGAAAAAAAAAACCAAAAAGAAATAAAGAGAAAAAATACTTATAAAAAAGGAAATTTAATTGGGTAGCAGAATTTTCTTCGATATTTATAAATATAACATTTTAAAAAAGTATTTGCAAATATATCATTTTTTTAAAAATCCACATTTATGTGAATCAAAGAAATTAGCGATAACTTATAAGGTAATCAGTGATTCAGACACAATATCAGAGATTACTTTTATGGAAATTAGTGATTATTTGTGAGAAAATCAGTGTTTACTCACACGAAATTAGTGACAAATTTGTAATTATATTTTAGACGTAAATTTGAGTTTTTGTTATTTTTGCAAATAAGTTTTTAGCTTGCGGTTTTTACAAATATTTGACCTAATTCTGTTATTTATGTAAGAGTTCCTTTTAAAAAAAAAACAATCTATTCACTAAATTTTCATTTTAAAAAGAAAATTGGTGCTTTTGAAAAGCGTATTCAATATTTTTTTTTTTAAATGATAACAAGCATGTTTGATGAAAAATGGTTAGGCCTGTTAATCGGTTCAAAGTTTATTTGAGTTTTTAGGAGTGTTCTAAAAAATAAAATAAAAAACAAAACAAAGAAGTCAACATCTTTTATTTTTAAAACATAAAAATAATATCTAAAATTTTTAATGGCAATATACCGTCTTTCTCAGATATTGAATAACATGAACTCCTTGATCTTTTAGAGCATCAAAAGCCATCTCATTTATGGTATTATGAAGAACCAAATAACACATCTTCATATAGTCTGGAAGCTGATCCATTGCATCAGTATCCCATCTAAAAAAATAAAAAAAATAAATATTTATAAATTCTAAAATTAGTAAATTTGAAACAATAATTTTTAAGAGAAATTTCAATCGATAACAATTGTTTTATGAGTAATTTTAAAAATAGAAAAAGTTTTAAAATATTTCAAAAATGACATTTCTCAAACAGAGATTCTATTGATCTTAGTTTGAGAATAGTGAATCTCAGTATGAGATTTGTCGATCTCAAATGTCATTTTTGAAAATTTTCAAATTTTTTACTATTTCTTTTTTAAAATCGTCATCTTATTTTGAATGTGATAAAATTGAATACTCACCTCTCAACTGCAGTTGTAAAAAGCTCAAGCTCATCCAAAGTTCCATAGACATCATAAATGTCATCTATTATTGTTATCAATGAAACTATCTTTGTTGTCATTCTTCTCAAATATCCAAATTGTGGTTCAAATGCTATTCCTATTGTCCAGAAAAAGTTCTCCACCAACCTATCTCTTCCAAAGCTCAGCTTTTGTCCAAGCCCAGTGTTCAACCACCACCTTTTATTTTACAAGTAATTAAAAAAAATAAAAAAATTAGAGAATAAATTTCAAGATAACAAATATAATTGGTAACAATTATATTTTCACTAAGATTTCTGAAAGTATATTATAAGACCTGTACCGTAAATAAAAATAAATCCGGGCATTCCAATTTCTAATTTGCATCAAATCATAAGAAACAAAATTTAGGTATTAACCTTACCTAGATGTGTATTTGAGATCTTCTTGGTGTATGGATTGGACTAAATTGAAATCCAATTGAGTTAATTCAAGCAAAGTGGGATTCATATCAACTCTTCTCTTGTATAAATCAATATACCAACTTGCCTCTAATTTTGCTATCCTCCAATGTAGTGGGAGATCCAAGGCATGTTTCACTAAATCAAATAGAATTCCATTTTTACCCTTTGAGACATATTTGGTCAAATGTTTTTCTGTGAAACATTTGGCTTCTTCCAATAAGCTTTCTCCTTCTATTGATAAAAATGAAGCCTCATATAATGATAACATTCCTTTTATATCTTCACAAATAAATGCCTTGAAATTTCCATCCTCATCAATAAAGTTATTAAAAACACCTGCCATTGAATAAACAAACAAACCTACCTTGTTCAATTAAGCCTAATATTTTTCTTTTTCTTTTTGGGATAGAAAAGCATTTGAAAACAAAAATGGTTTCCTAAAGTTTTTCCCAAACTAATCTTGTTGATTAACTTTTAAAGGTTCTATTTCAGTCCCTCAAGTTTTAATACGTTTCAAACACGATTGGTTAAATATTTCTATAACCTGTATGAATTTTGTGCTTTAATTAGTAATCCAATGTCGATATTAATAAGCAATCAAATTAATCATGTCGTTTATTTGTTAATTTTTTAAATTTTTAAAATTTGAAAGACTAAAATAAAACTTTTTGAAGTAGGGATAAAATTTAGAATCAAAACTATATTTTAATCAGATAATTCGAGATATCACCGTACTTATCGGAACGTTAAATCCATGTTGTCTTAAGAGTCTAAACTTAAGAGCTGTTCCATGTAGATTGCAGTTCCAATCATGACTCCATTGGTTTTTCATGTATCTATGATATAAAATTTCCTTAATTTCATCCTCAAAATGGAAAGAAATGCCAAGTCTTTGCAAGTTATCAATGAGCTCAAGTTGCTCTGTTTGTTCCATTGCCCCTCTGCTAAGCATTCCCTTCACATCTTCTCTTAGTTCAACAATACTACTTTCATATCTTTCTCCCTGAAAATTTAATAAATATATTCATACTTTTTCATATTTAAAACCTTGATATTAATTTAAAGACTTGTTGTGGGAATTATCTTTTTTGATGCTCAAGATTGTATAAAAAAAATGACAAAAACTACAAAATGCTCGAATTTAAATAAAAAAAATCTTGTGATTGACATTTATTTAAATACTTATAAAAACGATTACTCTAATTATATACCATCCACAACATGTTACCCGAAATATATAAAATTAGTTTAAGTTTTTTTTTTTCTATTTGATTTTTGAAACTACGATAGTGTTTTACAAAACTCGATCCAAAGACCGGAAAGGAAGTAAAACAAATTAATTTAAAAAAAGAAAACGGAATCGTTATGAAACAAGATGTTTACTATTTTTGTGAATAAGCATATGCATATGTATATCGTACCTTAAATTCATTCGTTAATGATTCGACGAACTCGTGCTTCCAAATGGTCGGTTGGTAATTTCCGGTTCGACGAAGAATAGATGAGTTGTTATTGTTAGACAATGTTGTGGTAGCCTTAACTACAACCACGCAAGGAACAAAGCAAAGTTTATTAGTATTCAAAGAAATGTGTTTGATAGATCTATTTCTATTCATAAGAGGGAGAAAAGTAGAAAGCTGGAAAAGAGCCATTGTGAGAAAAAGCCTGATTTGAGATAGAGCATGACTCAGCCTGGACTCTTTTATTTATAAGCCCTTTTCTTTTCATGTACAAACAGCATTAAAAATATTTAAAAAAAAATAAAAATAAAAAATATTTTGTCTTTTAAAAGGGTCCCATAGACTATATAAACGAGTGGACTGAATTGGAACATAGTTTCATACGGATTGAACCACGTTTTTTCTATTTTAATTTGAAACATCAAAATAGACATTTTTTTGGAATGATTAGAACTAGAGATGTCAAGTTGGTCCTGTAAGAACTGATCTAATCATTGATGTAACTAAGAGCTAACTGAATTGGTTAGACTTTGTAACTTCTACCAAGTATAAATAAGTGGGACTAAGTGGATGTAGACTGATTTTGATTAACCACAATCACAGTTGAACCACTATAAAATTGTTTTCTCTTTCCTTTAACCTTTCCTCTCTCGTTTTATCATTCTGCCATTAACATTCATCTTGAGTTACAGACCCAGAGATCACACTGCCATTGACAACTTCTTGTTCCTGATATTTCTCTGATTTCCATTGCTGCACAACAATTGGTATCAGAGCTACGGATTCAGAGACTCGCCATTCTTGAAGATCTGGAAAAGGGCAAGACCCAGAAATTCGTTCTTGCAAGAACCAGGAAGAATGACCACGTGTTTTGAGATTGCAAAATTCGATGGAAAAGGAGACTACGACATGTGGAGGAAAAAGATGAAGGCTATCCTAGTTCAACAAAAGGTAGTTCGTGCACTTGAAGATCCACCAGCATTCCCAGCAACAGCAACAGAGCTTGAGAAGAAAGAAGTTCTTGATACAGCCTATAGTTCATTGATTCTGAATCTTTCAGACAATGTTCTCAGACAAGTTGATGATCAGGACTCTGCTTTAGGAATCTGGAATAAGTTGGAGAAGCTATATCTTGCAAAGACGTTGACAAACAAGATCTATCTCAAGGAGAGGTTATTTGGGTATAGAATGGATTTTGGAAAAAGCCTTGATGATAATCTTGATGATTTCACAAAATTGGTGATTGATTTGTCAAACAATGGTGAGAAATTATCAGAAGAAAACCAAGCTGTGATTCTTTTGAATGGTCTGCCAGAAACCTTTCGCGAAGTGAAGGCTGCAATCAAGTATGGGCGTGATAGCTTGACCTTAGACGTTGTTCTTGGAGCTCTAAAGGCCAAACAGATGGAGATTACAAATGAGAAAAGAGAAGGAGAAACACTATTTACAAGAGGTAGACAAGACAAAAGAAATTTCCAAAAGGGGGGAAGAAACAGAAGTCAATCCAGACCAAAAACCAAATCCAAGAAATGCTACATATATAACAAAGATTGTCACTTTAGGCGAAATTGTCCTGAAAATAGGTTTAAAGATCGCAGTGAAGATAAAAAGGAAGAAACCAACACAGCAAATGTATTAGATGGGTATGACTTTGCAGAGGTGCTCATGGTTTCAAAGAAGCAAGAAACCCAAGAACAGTGGGTTCTTGATTCTGCCTGTAC
The DNA here is from genome assembly GCA_028015215.1 of Gynostemma pentaphyllum. Taxonomy (NCBI): domain Eukaryota; kingdom Viridiplantae; phylum Streptophyta; class Magnoliopsida; order Cucurbitales; family Cucurbitaceae; genus Gynostemma; species Gynostemma pentaphyllum. The sequence continues at coordinate 65,854,639 of CM051355.1, read as the reverse complement.
ATTTCACATGACTCACAACAAGAACTGGTTTATTGACTTGAAGGAAGAAGATGGTGGGCCCGTATTCATGGGAAATAATCATGAATGCAGAGTAAATGGAATTGGCTCCATAAGATTTCAGATGCATGATGGCATTGAAAGAATTATGACAGGTGTTAGGTATGTTCCAACACTAAGCAGACAGTTGATATCTCTGAGCACACTTGACAGTGCAGGGTATGCTTTCAAATCTGAAAAAGGAATCTTGAAAGTAATCAAAGGTTCAATGGTAAAAATGAAGGGAATTCTGAACAATGGATTATATTATCTGCAAGGAAAGGCTATTCCAGCGGCTGTAGCAGCTGTGGCAGACTCAGAAACCATTGACCCTACAAGAATGTGGCACATGAGGTTAACCCATGTCAGTGAAAGAGGTTTGGTTGAACTACAGAAACAAGGTCTGCTTGGAGATATCAAGATTAATGATCTTGGTATATGTGAACACTGTGTGTTTGGAAAATCAAAAAGGGTCAAATTTGCTACAGGAATACACAGTACAAAAGAAAAACTGGGCAATTTGCATAGTGATCTGTGGGGACCTGCCAGAATTCAGTCACATGGTGGAGCCAGATACTTCATGTCAATTGTAGATGATTTTACAAGAAAAGTGTGGGTATTGCTGCTAAAACAGAAAAATGAAGCATTGACTAAATTCAAATAATGGAAGACACTTGTTGAGAACAACTCAGGATACAAAGTTAAAACCCTTCGAATAGACAATGGCATGGAATTTTGCAGCAAAGAGTTCAAGGATTTCTGCACAAAAGAAGGAATAAACAGACATCTAATAGTGGCTCACACACCCCAACAGAATGAGGTAGCAGAAAGGATGAATAGGACCTTACTAGAGAGAGTGAGGTGCCTACTATCACAAGCAAATCTACCAAAAGTATTTTGGGCTGAAGCCTTGATGACTGCTAGCTATCTAATCAACAGAAGTCCCACTACTACCCTAAACTTTAAGACACCAGAAGAAGTATGGAGAGGATCACCACCAAACCTACAACATTTGAGAACATTTGGGTGCATAGCATATGCACATGTCAGACAGGACAAGCTGGAGCCTAGGGCCATCAAGTGCATTTTCATTGGATACCAACATGGAGTAAAAGGGTATAAGCTTTGGTGGATAGAAGGATCCAAATGCATTATCAGTAGGGATGTTGTATTTGATGAGAAGAAGCTGGGATATGGTGACCCAGAATCAGATTCCAAAGAGAAGAAAGGAGAATTTGACATTGAGGTGGAGCAACCAACAGTAACTGGAGCTCAAATATCCCAAGGAAGAAAAGTGAACAGTCAGAAGTGACAAACTCAAGCCAACATCAGCCAACTGATTTAAGTACTTATGCATTAATAAGAGATAGAGAGAGAAGACAGATTGTTCCACCAGTGAGATATGGATATGCAGACCTGGTAGCATATGCACTTACTGTGACACAAGAAATCAGTTTGAATGAACCCAATACAATATAGCAGGCTCTCAGTTCAAATGATTCTGATAAATGGCAACTTGCAATGGAGGAGGAGATGAGTTCATTGGAGAAGAATCACACCTGAACCATTGTTGAAAAACCTGACAGTCACAGAATTGTGGGTTGCAAGTGGATTTTCAAAATCAAGGGAGAAATAACTAGTGTGGATCAACCTAGATTCAAAGCAAGGCTTGTGGCAAAGGGCTACACTCAAGTTGAAGGAGTTGACTACACTGAAATATTCTCACCTGTTGTGAGACACACCTCAATTAGACTACTGCTGGCCTTGGTGACAGAAAATGATCTGGAACTAGATCAAATGGATGTAAAGACAGCCTTTTTACATGGAGACCTAGAAGAAGAAATTTACATGGAGCAGCCCAAGGGTTTCATCAAAAGGGGAGAAGAAAATAAAGTGTGTCTACTGCATAAATCCCTTTATGGACTGAAACAGTCACTAAGACAATGGTATAAGAGATTTGATGCATACATGATGAAACTAGAGTTTGAAAAAAGCAACTATGACTGCTGTGTATACTTCAAGAAGTCAGAATTTGAAAAGTTCATCTACTTGCTGCTTTATGTAGATGATATGTTAATAGCCAGCAGTAGCAAGCAAGCTATAAATGAATTAAAAGATCAGCTGAAGGTAGAATTCGATATGAAAGACCTTGGTGCTTCAAAGAGGATACTGGGAATTGATCTAATCAGAGACAGGGAAAAGAAATGTCTAAAGCTAAGTCAGGAACACTATGTGAAAAGACTTCTTGAAATCACACATATGACTGATTCTAAACCAACTGCTACACCATTTGGCAAACATTTCAAGCTGTCCAAGAAAGAATGTCCCTCAGATCAAGATGATATGGAAGAGATGGAAAACATTCCCTATGCAAATACAGTTGGATCACTGATGTATTTGATGGTTTGCACTCGCCCAGATCTGGCATATCCTCTATCAGTAGTAAACAGATTCCTAGCAAACCCAAGCATGAGCCACTGGAATGCTGTCAAGTGGATCCTAAGGTACCTAAAGGGCACCTCAAACCTTTGCCTAACCTATCAGAAGTCAGATCAGAAGAATGAAGATGAATTCATGATCAGTGTCTTTGTGGACTCAGACTATGCAGCAGATCTTGACAGAAGAAGGTCACTGACAGGGTATGTATTTCAGCTCTATTCATGTACAATCAGTTGGAAGTCAGTACTTCAACCTGTAGTAGTATTATCATCAACAGAGGCTGAATATATAGCCCTCACTGAAGCTGTTAAGGAGTCTTTATGGCTGAAAGGAATCACCAGTGAACTGACAGGAAGCAACAAATCAGCTTTGATCAAATGTGACAATCCATTTGACAAAGCATCAGACATTCCATGATAGAACAAAACATATTGATATCCGATATCACTATGTTAGAGAGGTTCTAAACACTGAAGCAATCAAGCTAGAGAAAGTGTCAACACATGACAATGCATCAGACATGCTAACAAAGGCTCTTGGTGTTGATAAAGTGAAGAAGTGCTTAAATACCCTTCACATAGACACAGGCTAATGGTGAAGCTGTGTCAGTCCCTGGTAGCTGTTTTTTTTTTTGAATAATTGTACTAGATGATAGATCAAGGTGGAGAATTGTAATAACTGATCTAATCATTGATGTAACTAAGAGCTAACTGAATTGGTTAGACTTTTGTAACTGCTACCAAGTAAAATAAAAGGGACTAAGTGGATGTAGACTGATTTTGATTAACCACAATCACAGTTGAACCACTATAAAATTGTTTTCTCTTTCCTCTAACCTTTCCTCTCTCGTTTTATCATTCTGCCATTAACATTCATCTTGAGTTACAGACCCAGAGATCACACTGCCATTAACAACTTCTTGTTCCTGATATTTTTGTGATTTCCATTGCTGCACAACAGGTCCAATGTAAACTTGGTATGTAAATGGTGGCTTTGACCCACCACGATCGAAACGTGAGAAGTATCAGGTTGGGTCAGACGACGCAAGACGCGGAAAATAACCAGGCACGATTTAAACCACGACCAAACCCGACATCACATGTGATCAACACGATCCATAACCCAACTCTGTATGACCCGTGACCCATGACCCACAACCATACTCTACACGACGATAATTAAAAAAAATTATTGTTACCTATTTATTTAGAGAAGCCGATTTTGATACAAAATTTATAAAAATATCATTCTGATATGAATCTACTTTCAAATTGGCCTACCTTGAGTGTTAAACACGAGTGTTTCCTTGAGTGACATATAGTGAGGGAGTGTTGTAAGGTCCTTAATACTTGTTACTTTGTGAGGAACATCATGACACAAGAGGGAAACAATGGGGGTGAGATTAGTGATGCTAGGTGGAGGGAGGCACAAACAGGGGTTTTTGCTAGGATTACTCAAACTTTTAAAGAGATTGATGAGTGTTTGGGTAGATTAGAAGTTTCTGGAAATCAGCAAAGGGGGTATATAATTGAAGATGAATTAGAAAGTGATGTTGAGGAAGAAGTAGTAACTGATTGGGAAGAGAGTGACTTTGAGGAAGAATATTTTGAGGAAGCCGAAGAGGGTGATTCTATGGAGGAAAATATTGAAGAACCCGAGGCGAGTGATGATAGTCGGGAGGAAGGAAATAGAGTAGCACTCTTGTGTAGGAGAGTTCTCAATTCTGAAATAAAGGAGAATTTTGAAGATGACCAAAGACACAACTTGTTCCATACTAGGTGTTTAGTGAATGAGACCCCATGTAGTGTTGTGATTGATGGTGGAAGTTGTACAAATGTTGTGAGCTCAATTCTGGTTAAGAGACTCAAATTGCTTACTAAACCACATCCCAAACCTTATAAGTTACAATGGTTAAATGATAGAGGGGAGTTGAAGGTGCATAAGCAAGCTATCATTTCTTTTAGCCTTGGAAAGTATAAAGATGAGGTAGCTTGTGATGTAGTCCCAATGCATGCCGGGGATATACTTTTGGGAAGGCCTTGGCAGTTTGATAGGAGGGTGACCTATGATGGCTACCTAAATAGGTACACTTTTACCAAGGATGGGAGGAAGACTACTTTAGTACCTTTATCTTCAAAAGAGGTGTTCAATGATCAATGTAAGCTTGAGCAAAGGAGATTTGAGTTTGAGTTAAAAGAAAAAGAGTTGAAAGAAAAAGAATTGAAAGAAAAGGAATTGAGTGAAGAAATGAGTGAGAGAGAAAAGAGAGTTTTGAGTTGTAAAAATGAAAGTGATATAAAAGAGGAATGTGTGACAAGAGAGTTTCGAGAAAAAGAAGTGAAAGAGATAAAAGAGAAGAGTGAAAAAGATAAGTGTGAATACTTAGAGGAAAGAGAAAGAGAAGACAAATTAGCGAGCTTTCATGTAAGAATGAGTTAGGTGAGGAAAGTTTTTCTTAGTCAAAAGCCTAAAATTGTGCTTATGTGCAATGTAGACTTTTTGGCAACTAACCTTAACCATTATTTGTCTAGTGTGTTTGAATATCTTTTTCAGGTTTGGAAGCATTACTTATGGCCGAATAAGAGCTTGAGGTGTTCGGAAGGGAAATACATCTATGCAAGAAAGTATATCGAATCTAAAGAGACTTTTGTAAGTAATATACTTTCTACTTTTGAGCATGTGAAAGTTCTTGTTAATGAGCATCTTGAAATTACAATTTTTGAGTATGTTGAAAAGTTGAACTCATTAAGGAATGCATATTCTTCTTATGTAGTTGCATATTCTTCTTATGTAGTTGATTTTGCTTTGAGAAGTTACAATGTATACCAATCTGTTTTGCTAGAATGGGAAATTCAAAAGTTGATAAATGTGATCTTTGGGGAAATCTTTAAAGAAACAAACTCGAAAGTGAAAACTAATGAGAATTGTTTACATTTTGTAGAGAATACATGTAATAGGGTAATACATCATAAGAATGTTTGTTTTTCAAACAAACTTATTTATGGTCTTTATGCTATTACTCCCTTTGAGTTGCTGCCTTTGAGATCTAATGTTTTTGTGAGTGATTCAGCCCATTTTAAGTATGTTTTCATCAAATTAATGCAAACGGATGTGAAGCAAATGATTGAGGAGCAAGTTTTCACATTTACCTCAATAAGGAACAAGAGAAGTAAACCGCTTATGTTTCATCCGAGAGCATGGATTTGGATGCATATCCGAAAGAAACGACTTCAAAAAAGGACTAAATTGCATCCAAGGGGTGATGGACCATATCAAGTCCTTGCAAGAATCTTTTCAAAATTCCACACCATTGTGTTACACGGTGAGTATTATGATATTTCAGTCTTTAATGTTATTAATTTGAGCCATTTGATGTAGGAAATGATGATCTTGATTCGAGGATGAATTTTTTTGAAGAAGGGGAAGATGATATAAATCATGTAGGCACTCCAAAAGATCCTAAGCAAATAAGGTTAAACAAGCATTTATTTCACATGTGCAAGGATGGCTAGGCTCGGTTCAAGCTATATTTCATAATGAGCAGCCCATTTCGGATGAAGAATTGACATATCAATCTTTGAAGATCAATGTATGCAACTTGCAAATCCATAAGGAAAATATCTACAAAGATAACCTTGGGCAAGTGTCAACTATGCCTTGAATGGAAGAATGCAACAACTAAGTAAATCAGATTAACTTTTATTTACTTTTTAGTCAAACTTTCCTTATTTGTAACCGTGGGCATTAAGGGCTATAGTTTCCTTTTCTGTTTTTGCCAATTGTAACTGAATGCTTTAATGTTTGTTTCCTTTTATGTTTTTGCTCTTCTTTTGCTGATTGAAGGCTTATAAAGCCATGGGAACACTTTGTAAAATGAAGATTATGTTTGAATGAAAATCAAGTCACTCATTGAGAGTTTCTTTTGAAAACCACATTGAGTTTTCAACTTCTTGCAATTCTTGTGTTTAGGGTTGCTGCCGAGTCATTCAACTAGGAATTGATCAACTTAGTTGTGGAGTGATTCAATCTAGAACAAGGAATCTCATTCTTGTCTCTAGGTCATTGATCTAAGAGGTAATCTCATCTAGCCTTAAATCTCTTGGTTGAAACCGATTAGTTAGGGAGGGTTTGAGTTCTTGCTTCAAAGGTTCATGCTAAGCATAATAGCATAGGGTCTTTGGACTTGCAATTCGGGTTTGCCTTATCACATTCACTTAAAACTATTGGTAAATATAGTAATTTTTACTGCGTTAATAATTGATTAACAATATTAATATGTGAATTAGTGATTCATTTATCATAAAAATATGTAATACAATACTAATCACCGATATATTTATAAATACTTTTATGAATATTACAAAAAAAATTTACTAGATTATCAATCAACTCATTTATTTATAAACAAAATCAATATTTAAATAAATTTAAAATAATATATAGTTAAAAGGGTAAAATGACCCAGTTTTTGTCAAATGTTAAAAAATGACAAATTAAATCCTGAGTTTAAAATTATGCCAATGAGATTCCCCTCCAACGTCAGTAACTTTTTTTTAGTCATAATTTTTTCACTTAAACTCCGGTTAAGATAATTCAAGATATTTGAAATTTTCTTTTTGAGCTCTACTTTACCGTCATTTCAAAATTTCAAAATCATGAATAAATAAAAAAAGGTATATGAATTCAATTATTCCTAATGTTTTAATGATAATGTTATACTGGTCTTATTTGCAACATTCAAGCACGCCTAGCTTATGTAGCAGCCACGACACAACAAAAAGATGCCATGCTTTATTTTGTTGTGTATACTTTCCGGGTGAAGCTTTTATAAGTTTAAATATTTCTTCAACCTTGGTTGTTTAAATATATATTTAAGGGTTAAAATACCATTTTAGTCCCTAAACTTCACTCGGGTTCATTTTTGTTCTTAAACTTTTAACACTGACATTTTTCATCCCTAAACTCTCCGATTCGTTTCATTTTATTGTTTTTGTTTGTGTTTTCGTATAGGACACTAACGGATGGCTTATATGACAAGTATTTGATGATGTGACATCATATAAATATACAGTGATGTTAAATGACGTGAAAAAACGAATATACAGTGGTGTTTAAAGCTGCAATTAAGAAGAAATGATGAGATTAACCTCACTGTATATTCATTTTTCTAGGTCATTTAACCTCATTGCATATTATCATAATGTCACATCATCAATTACATGTCATATAAGCCATCCGGTAGTGTCCCAGAAGGAAAAATACAGTATAAGGACTAAAACGGAACAAATCGTAAAGTTTAGGGACGAAAAATGTAACTTTTGAAAGTTTAAGGACGAAAATGAAATCGGAGTGAAAGTTCAGGGACAAAAATGATATTTTACCCTCTATTTAAAGATCATTGGCCTCAATTATAATGAGAAAAATATTGGGGCAATTTCAAATATGTTAAATTTTTTTATAATATTTACAAATTTGTTAGAAAAAAGATATTTACAAAAATGTTAGAATTTAAAAAATTCTGAGTATATCAGTCAATCACTATTAGTATATCAGTGAACTATTACTACATTAATGATAGTTTCTTAGTCGACTATCACTGATATACTATCGTAAATCATCGATATACTATTAGTTATTGACTGATATACTAACAGTGATTGACTGATATACTCGCCTTTTGAAATTCTAACATTTTTTGTAGAAATTTTTTTTAACAAAATTTATTAATATTTCACCAAATTATAACATTCATGTAAATTTCTCAAAAATATTCTACAAATTTCTATATATGGTATAAGAGCTTGATAACGGTAGTTAAACATGAGCTACATATATAACATTATTTGTAATTATTATTGAATTTCATTGTTAAATTTACGATTACATATAATAAAGAAGAAGTTATATTTATAAAAAAAAATTATGATTTTCTTCTTCTTCTAAATTTGCAATAATTTTTAAGGGGCTCCTGCATATATAGCTGAAAAAGTCTAATATTTATAAAAATAGCAGCTCAAAAAGTTATTTGTAAAAATAGCAAAAACTCGAATTCGCGCCTAAAATATTACAAAATTGCCACTAGTTCACTGATTTTCGCATAAGTAATCATTGATTCCGCTCATAGGTAATCACTGATTTTATTGATTCACTATATCAAATGATATTTCGTACATGTAATTACTGATTACCTGATAAGTTATCACTGATTACTTACAAGTTATCACTGATATCTTTGATTCACTTGAATGATAATTTTTAAAAAACTGCTATATTTGCAAATACTTTTTAAAACTACTAGATTTATAAATACTGAAGAAAATTCTGCTACCCATTGAAATTTTCCTTTTTTTTAGTTTAAAATTTTGAGTAATTTTCGGCAAAAGAGTCATGCATGCATATTGTTGGAAAAAAACATTATTATGTTTAGGTTAGTTGGAATAATACTCCAAAATACCTATGTTAATAATAGTTTTATTATAAATTAAATTCATTTAAAGTTAACCAAAATGGCGGTTGTGGTGACAATGATATTTGAAAGGGCCCTCGAATAGTCACATGTAACGTCCATTATTTGGATGATAAAATGCAACTTTTCATTAATGTAATTATTTATTCAATAGTTACAACTTTTCATAAATTAGTTACTTATTGAATAGATGTAACTTTACATTAATGTAGTTATTTATCAATAGTTACAACTTTTCATAAAAGTAGTTACTTGTTGAATAGATGCAACTTTTCGTAAAGGTAGTTAATTATTCAATAGTTACAACTTTTCATAAAAGTAGTTACATATTGAATAGTTACAATATTTGACATAAAGTCACAATTAAAAATCACTTTTAAATTGTGGTTATATTCTAAAGGTAGTTATTTACTAATGGATACGACTTTTCACAAAAGTCACATTTAAGAGTCATGACAATGGCTATAAATAGGCCTCCACATTTCAGAATAACATACTTGCAAAAATTACAAGAGAGAATTCTCTAATATTTCTCTTTACTTTGACATATTCCTCGACTTCCGAATAAAGTTTCGTTCAAGTTTTCTGTTCGACTGTCAAAGTTAGTCAAGTGCTTTATTAACTTTGGTTAGAAGTGTTGTATCTTGGGAAATTATTGTTCATTATTTGTAGCACCTAAGCAGTGGAACAATATTGTCTTAAGGAAATTTGCATATATGCATGTCTCACTTCGTTTTAAATTTCCTTCGTTTATGTAATTGTTCAATTTACTGTTTCTATATACAATTATGTGTTTGTCTTTTTGTTTAGCATCCTTTAGAATTTCAAACACATATTGCATAAGTGAACGTTATTTGTATACGTGCAGTTTTCTAGTAACTCATCAACGTTTTAAAATTTTCATTTTTAAACACTTTAGAGTTTTAAAACAAATTTTTTAACTAATGATACAATCACATACATTCTAAAATATTGGGGACGTCAAAATATATCAGTGATGAAAATTTGATTGGTGGTCGAAACCACCAAAAATAAATACTTACTCTTGGAATTAATAAATTTGTAGTAGCGATGAGTAAGGTCGATCTCCATGGGGAATGAGAAATTAAATTAGAGTTAAATAAAAACGGGGGTTTTAAGTTTTGAAAATATAAAGAAAACAAATTAAAAAGAAAAAAAATCAATAGAGAAAAACTTCCAAACTAAAGGTTTAGTATCAGTTATGGTTCATTAATTTGATCATCAATTACTAAACATGCATTCCTAAATTCTTCTCTAAATTAGTTGGAAGTCACCAAAACCAATCAACAACTTATAAGTGCTCTTCCTTAACTTTTCGATAGCGAAGATACGATCTAATGACTAGTTCCCTAATTAACGAATAACCCTAGAATACGAAACCCATTAACAGCATTAAGAAGAGAAGAACCCAATTCTAACTAAAAACCATAGTACGACCGATTCATTTAAGTTAGATAATAAATTCCCATAACATGATCAAAGAAATATCCCCAATCAATTTTTGATATTATTCTACTTGTATCAGGCAGTTACGGATTTAATCATTCTAACTAGTGATATGAAAAATTAACAATTGAATATATATGGCCACTATACACAAAAATTAATCAACAATAAAATATGAAAAGAGAAAGAATGAATAAAAAGAAAATAGGAATAAAATTGAGAACAAAACCTCTCAAATTCATGACCAAACCTCGATAATCCTCTAGTTAGAATAAAGAAATGAGCTAGAAAACATATTAAAAACTATCTAAAAGGCCTAAGAAAAATAGGGGAGAAGTGATGGTGAATTAGGGTTCAATTGGGGCTTTAAATAGGCAAAATAAGCTAAAAATCGTGCAAATTCAATCACTTCATCTGCTTAAGCCGTTTAAGCTGAGCCAGGTCGCAAGTCGCGCTTGGCAAGTCGCTAGCCGCTGCCACCTGCGTGTGTACACCTTCTTACTTGTCAATATGGAGCGACATGTTGCTCGACTGATGTGTTGCCAACCCATGTGCTAACGTCACCTTTTTTTCATGAGTATGATGTTAGCAGCGTATTTAATTACATTTTTTATTTTTTTCTCGTCATCGCAATGACGGGTCTCTTCACTGTTGTGCCTTGTTGGTGAGAACGGTGATCAAACTAGATGATGAATGGTGGCATGCAAGTGAAAATGGTCAACAAGTAATAGTAGTGGTAAGTGAGTGTCGTGTCCCACAAGGATAGATATTTGGGTTGCTTTGGTGCAAGATATGATAAGTCTAAGTTGAGATTATCTACATGGAAATGGCGTGTTGGTGTAATGTGGGTGAGGATTCATGTGAGCAATGGGCTAAAAAGACATGTATGCATTTCTAGAATATTAAGATGTACCAAATGTAGATCACACTTCAATAGCTTTTCTGTAACAACCCGGTTTTTCGCATAAGGGTATTTTAGCCTTTTCATCAATTTTGATCCAAATAGCGTTATCTTTAGTTTTCCCGAACCGTCACGTCGCTATGAGTTCAACGCAATTGACTACACTCAATTCCGAGTAAAAAGATATGACTTGAATACCGTTTATGTCCTATTAGTTTTTTTTTCTTATAAGGGCACTTTGGTCTTTTCCGGTCAATCAAATTCATTTAAATAACATTTAAACCTAGGTCAAACTTTTTTCTTTCTTTCAAAAACCCTAGTCGTTGGGTTCACATTTCGTCACCTAAAAATGGAAGAAACCAACGTGCTTAATTCAAGATTTTCACAAGGAGTTTCGTCCATTCGATTTTCCGTGTGAATTAAGATTATTACGCACTAGATTGGAGTCGTTTTCATTGCTATTCAACGGAAAATTTAATCTAATCGGAGTTAGGGTTTGCTCGCCGGAAAAAGTCAAGAATCATATTCAAACGATTGTTATCTTAGGTATTGTTCGTGGACTTTGTTTTATTTGTATCTCTCTGTTGTTTTCGAGCAAAACCCAAGTTGATTTAATGTGTTTTTCTTCGTGTATTATCGGGGAAAAGAAGCTCGCCGAGATTTGTTCTCTACTCGCCGAATTATGAGATTTTAGCCGTGTTTGAGTTTCCTTTAGGTAATTGATCCACTCATTATTCTTTTGAGTTCCTATTGATTTTGAGCTATTTTTCCATCGTTTTCATTGATTTTCATCGAGTTTAAAGGTTCACCGGAAACTGGGTTTTTCTTCGCCGGATTTCAAGCTTTCCCGTCAGATTCAAGTGGTTTTAGGTCGAGCAATTCATATCATTGTGATCCCCATCGTTTTCTGTTCGATTTATTTTAATTCTCGATCGTTTCCTGCTGCTCCCACCGCTGTGGTCCACGTCGCATTTTCTCGCAGGTAGCTGCTCCTTTTTCTTTTCGTTTCATGCGTGTGCTGTTTGTCGAAGGATAGGAGACGCGGTCCAGCTGGACCGGTCTGGCCGGTTCGCGCTGGTTCAGGTCGGTTCAGGCTGGTTTTTGCTAAATTGGAGTTGGTTTTATCTAATTTAATTGGTTTCTCAGCTAATTAGGTCTTAATTAATAATTTTCTAGGTCCCGAGCATTGCTAGAAGTGATATTAATATATTTTTTAGGCCATTTGCTAGATCGATTTGAAATTAAGGTAGGTTAAACCCCTACTTAAAGACTTTAATTAGATTTTTGGTGATTGCTTCTCTAATTGATTTATTGTATTATTATTATTATTTTGTTAATTTGATGTTATTAATAAGACTAAACTTATAAACATTAAATATTATAAAATTGATGATCGAATATTTATTAATAAAATTTGATGTTTTAATTAATTAAATATCAATAATTTACAACCATCTAATGATTAGTTTTAAATAAGTTACTAATGCTTAGGATAATTATTAGAGACAATTATGACATAATAGACTTAGTTAATTTAGAAATGCAATTAATAATTAATTGATTTGCTCGTTATGATTTGATTGCGCGAAATAACTATCCTCTTTGCTATTTGTAATATAATGGTTGAGTCGTTTTAAATATATTTTCTTTGTTTCTTTTCATTATTTATGTGCTATGATTGAAGAGTTATTTTACGATTAGTTATTGAATTATAATTTCTGGGTACTATTATTATAATACAGTTTATGGATGTGAATAATTAGATAGTCAAACTTGGATATATGATAATCACGTTGGATAGTGTGGCACGTATTATAATGGCCATTATGGTACTATTCTATAGAGCTGAACATTGTGATTATGATATATTTAAGTAGTTGAGATGAGTTCGTTGTGTGATTACCACGATGGATAGTGTGACACGTATCATAGTGGCCACTATGATACTATATTATTGAGCCAAACACTGTGGTCATGATCTTATAGAACGAGCTATATTATTATTTGTGAAGCTGTAGGCTGAGTACCTACTTGGTTAATGTTGAGGATTGGAAATGGACGAGTATCCACGTATTATAATTGAGCAGTGTATTACTATCTGAATTAATTTCTTTACGTAATGGTTTAATCTACTGAGCTAAAAACTCACCCTGCAAACTTTTATGTTGCAGGTATTTGTTTTGGCTAGCTGGGTGCATGACGAGGATGGAGCTACACTCGATGGTCTTTAGGAGTATCATTTATTTTCATTGGATTTTACTTTAAGATTTCAGAAGTTTTCCGTTGGATTATATTATATTATATTTCTTGATTTAAAATTGGAGCCAAAATAAATGTTTTATTTTGAATGGTTTTATTGTTGAGTAAGCTTCCGCAAATTGTTGTTTAGCTTTGGTTTAACTATATTCAAAATGAGTCATTTATTATTTATTTATTTATTTTAGGTTATTTTGGGTCGGGTCGTTACATTTTCACACAAAACATTTATCGAACACTTGGAGTGCTATTTTTCTCAAAACAGTTTACCCATACCTTAAATATCCATGAATTTCATCTCTAGGCATCAAAATATAATTAAGACATATTTTGTGAAGATAAATCAGTATGGTTAAGAGTAAAGGGCACAATTTCTAGGCTTCTTTAGCAACTAAGAAGGTGAATATATTGAGCTTGTTTAATGTGATTTGTTTCCACCTTTCTGTGTACCAAATATCTCTTCAACCTACCTTTCACTAAGTATTACGAAGGAGGTAATGATTCAAGCTTAATAAACCCAACCACTTAGTTTCCCTTAAGACAAAGCTAATGGGTAGTTGTTCTTGAGTTAGATTCATCTATTTTACCACCTCTCGAAGTACTTAGATGCTTCTAAGCTTGACTTTCATCAAGACTTACAAGGGAATATAGACAAGAACTCTTCCTACCAGGGACGGATCTAGGATTTTCATTTAGGGGGGGCACTCATGTATAAGCAACTAAAATTAACAAATAATGTAATACAAAAACTTAGATACTTATAAATATATTTAATTTAAAAAAACCTCCAATACATTATAATTGTCCTTGACGAGTTTTCATATTATGAAAACGGTGCATAATAACTTCGTTCTCTATCTTATCAAATATATCTTTCTCAATATATGCAACTAGACTATCATTTATCAATTGATCTCCCATTCGATTACGCAACCGTGTCTTCAAAATATTCATTGCAGAAAATGCCCTCTCTACGGTAGCAGTTGCAACTGGTAATATTAATGCCAATGTGAGCAAGAGGTAAACCAATGGATAAACTCTATCTCTTCCTGTGGTGACCATTTTTAAGGAAAGATCACTAATACTTTGTAGTCCCACAAACTCAGTATTAGAACGCATGTCAATGATGTAGTTTTCTAACTGATCCTCAACTATTGATTGATCAACAACTGAAAAATCCTTTGAATAATATTGAGCAAGACGTATAAGCTTATCTTTTGTAAAGGCAACAAATGAATTACTAGGATTGAGACATGCCACACATAGAAGCAACTCAGTATTTGTTTCAGTGAAACGATTATTTAGCTCTTGAAGTTGCATATCAATGACTGTATAAAAGATCTCAACACGATAATGATGTAAATTTGTAGTTGATTGAGATTTTAGCCTCTGTCGCCCCCGAGTGAAAAATATATCATCCATCTTATGAACTTGTATATCATGTTTTTCACAAAACCTAGTAACTTGACTCAATAAAGAATCCCAATCATAGTCTCTCATTTTCTGTAGTCGCTCTTTACAAATCCTAACCAAGTTAATTGCATTCACAATATCTTGATCTTTCCTTTGCAATGTTTGAGATAGTTCATTTGTAATTCCTAGTATGATTTTCATCAAGTGCATACTAAAAATAAAGTCAAATGATTGGATTGAACTTACAAGAATCTTTGCTTCATATTTCTGTTCAGATGTTGACCCATCCTCCACAATTGTCTCAAGTACATCCTCAATTGATGAAAACATAGTAATAAAGCTTGCTAGAGTATTATAATGTGATCCCCAACGTGTATCACCTGGCCGTTTCAAATTAGTTTCTTGATTCAATCCTTGACCACTTGACAGTTCATTGTTATTTAAACCTTCTAAAATTTCAATGCTATGTGTTTCCCATAATTTATCACGACGTTTTGGTGATGCTCCAATGATATTCACTACATTAGTAACTATAGTGAAGAGACCTGTAATTTCTAGGTGGTTTTTTGCAATAGCTACAAGAGCTAATTGAAGTTGGTGAGCAAAACAATGAATGTAAAATGCACATTCATTCTCTTTTAAAATTAGTGCTTTAAGTCCATTAAACTCACCTCGCATGTTACTTGCTCCATCATATCCTTGTCCGCGTAAACTTTCAATGCTTAAACCATGTTGAGAGAAAAATCCGTCAATTGTCGTCTTAAGTGAAAGAGCACTTGTACTGGTTACATGTACAACACCTACAAACCGTTCAATTACATAACCTTTATCAACATATCATAGAACAATTGCCATTTGCTCCTTCGAAGATACGTCTCTCGACTCATCAATAAGAATAGAAAATAATTTACCACCAACATCTTTTATAATCACATCTACTATTTCAACTGAAATAGAATTCACGATATCTTTTTGAATATGAGGTGCAATCAACTTCAAATTTTCAGGAGCATTTTTCAAAGAAACACCTTCAATATCTTTATTATGATTGCATAACCATTGCAGAAGTTCAAGAAAATTGCCTTGATTTCTTGAGTCTTCCTTTTCATCATTCCCTCGAAATGGAAGTCCTAGTCATAGTAAAAAGCGAATACAATCAATTGATGCACCCAATCTCGTTCGATATTCACTTCGTACTTTATCTGACATCTTATGAAAAAATGTCTCAATATGTTGCTCTTGGTTCAAAAGAGATTCACATTTACTCCAGGCTTGGCTATGTGCACTATTTGGACCCCCAACATGAGTTTGTAATTTTTCTTTTTTCTTCCAATTAGAAAATTCCCCTCCAACAAAACATTCACCTCCAGATTGTTGTCCGATTTCTGGTTTGAATAGATAACAACATAAACAAAATGCAGCATCTTTAGAAACATTGTATTCTAACCAAGTAGAATATTCTTTAAACCAAGCTTTATTAAATCGTCGTGATTTTGATCCAATTTTCTTGAATGGAAAACTATGTTTTCGAGGTTGGCAAGGACCTTTCTGTAAATATGCTCTACGAACTTGATCTTGAATATTACAATTATAATCTTGAATTCGAGTTCTCAAACCAGGATCTGCGGGAAGTTCTGATAAATTAACTTCAATATCGGCTTTCTCCAAAGAATCAGAAGTATTGATACTTTTCATCAATGGTGATGATGATTCAGTTGTCGGTATTTTCTTAAAATATTTCTCCATGCTAGTCTATATCAATTTGAAAAGAAAATTGAACTACCTATTAATTATACTTGAAAAATTATCATCTAATAAAATAAAAGAGTAATTAATAACAAAAAAAAACATTAAGTAACTTGCTTACATACATTCGGCTTCAAAAATTCGATATCTCAATTTTGATTTCTTTGTTGCATTGCAGTAGTACTAGTTGCGTTTTCCTTTGGAAACAAAAATTTACCCCCACCCTTACGATTGTTGTTTGACAATTGAAACTTCTCAATTAACTTTTAGGTTTAAACTATCACCGTCACTTTCTTTTTGCAATATCATTGGTGCAATGGGAATATATGTATGGGTTGGGCTTTTTAAAAGATGGGCTGGCCAATGAAGCCACAAGTCAAATTTACTTTTATAATTTAATAAATAAATAAATTCCATTAGTTCAGATTATTAACTAATAGTTTTTTTTTAAAAAAATGAGGGGGGGACACGTGCCCCCCTGGCCCTATACTAAGTCCGTCCATGCTTCCTACCATAGCCAATTTACACAAGCCACATTAAATGGAGTCCTCAGGTTCAGTCCCTTTCTTCCATGAATTCCCACTTTGGGAAACTAACTATTCATGATACAATATAAAAGAAAAACAAAGCATAAGATAAAAACTAAGTTGAAAATCATAACTAAAATTCTGGAAATGTGAAAGAACATAAAGAAAGTAAACAACAACTATTTAGAGAAGATAAATTCAAGCAAAATATGGAAATCTAAAAGACTTTAACTAATAATCTGAAAAATAGTATAAAACAAAGTAAAGAAGATTATGCTACTCCTAGTCCTACTCTTTACATTACGAGAACGGTGGAAGTTGTCTTCAAGATAGCCTTCAGCCTCCTCAAAAAGTTTCTCTTCTAAGACATTAATGGTCCTTATATAGCACGAGAAAACTATATTTTTAGGGCTGGAAATCGCAGAAAACAGGGGCTGGAACTCGGGCAGAAAAGACCAAAACGGGTTCATTAAATGAGCTGGCAAGTGCACTGTTTACTACTTCAGTCCCGGGGCAAGATTTCTTCATGCACTGGCATGCTGTTCTACTTCAGACTTGTACCAAAAATAACTTTGTTCCATTTGGTTTATCTTCAATTTCTTGCTCCAAAACTTCTCGACTCAGCTCCAAAATATATATTAGACCTATCAAGGCATATATTAACATGTTTAAGCTCAATTTATCATCAAAAAGGCAAAGAAACCTAAAAACCTATGGAATAAAAGATAAATTATAAAAGTCCTAAAACTAAGCTAAAGTTGCATAAAATCTATTCATTACTCATCTATTCTCTTGAAATATTAACAAGATAAAGGCATTATAACTCTACTTTCATGGAGTTATCACACCCACACCCGTGTTTTTGATCTAGAATCTGATTTTCTGCAGGCAACGTCCGCCGGGTCTCGTGGTCGTGATCTTGGATTGTTTTGAACACTAAAATGGAAATAACTTCTTCATTATAAGTCTGATTTGAGCGCCGTTTTCACCTACGTTCATGAAATACAACGATTAACAAAATTATGGACATTTTAATAAATTAACAATCATATTTTAATTATTTTAGAGATATTTACACTAATAAATACGCATAAATTATGATTTATCAAATACCCTCAAACTTAGACAATTGCTCGTCCCTTAGCAATTCTAGCATTAAGTACAATTAATAATCAATCATGAAAATCTATGAAATTATGCAACCATCATGCTTATTCACAATTAATACTTAAGAAATCAAAGCTTCATACAAAACCCCACGTGTGTGTGATCAATTTTTTCCTTTATGTAATTTTTTCAATTACAACCATGAAGAACAAATGCTATCTTAATTTTACAAGCCATATCAAGAATCAAATCTAAACAATCTTTTTAAAATCAAAGCATATAGGAAAAGATACTTCTACGGAATATTCACGCAAATCGCTCAAAGTGTTTAAGGGAGTCAAACAATATCACTCAAGTCAAACACATGGAAGATATTTACCATAGACTTGCAAATATATCAAATTAAAACCGTAAATACAAGAAATAAAAAAACTAGAATCCAATGATCTTTAAAGGTTGTAATGGGGAAAAAAGGTAGATGGAATACATTTAGGCTAAAAATTGAGAGATAACTATGAGATTTTTCAATAATATCAAACTCAACCCAAATTCAACTTGAAGCACAAACTCTCAAATAATCAACTTTTCAAACAATTTTCATATCTTTCTTTTCATTTTCTTTCTACTTTCTTTATGAATTTTCAACAACAAACTTTTTACAGTACTTTTCTTTTTCCACATTTTTTTCTCACCTTATAACACAAATTTCATCACTTTTATCGAGTTTTTCAATGAAACGGTTTTTTTTTAAATTTTATAAATCATAGCAACCTCTCAATTTGGGTGAAAAAGAAGATAAAAAGAATTGGAAATTGTTATTTATTACGTGGCTAAATATCAAAGAAAAGGCTAGAGCTAAAAAATTGGCATCTAAGGAATTAAGTTCGGTAGGCCTTTAGAAAGCTAGAGTTGGTTCCCCTAATTTACCCTTACAGATTTCAAGCATTCAAAATCAAACAAAAATAGCCTTAACATGCATAACAGAGCAAATTCTAGAAATAAACAACCACAAACTCTCAGCAAAGAATAATAGAACATATGTTATGGTAATTGCTCAAAAAAAGGCTCAAAATCTCACAAAAAATGCCCAAAATCTCACAAAAAAGGCTAAATGTATCACAACCTATATACTTCTCAAGAATTAGAAAGCAAGATCGATATTCGAGATATGACAAGTGAAAAAGGAAGCATGTTTTATAATATTTTTTTTTAATTCATGCAAAAAGCACGATTGAAAGAGCATAAAAAGCATGGGACTAAGGATGAAACAAAGTTTGCAAAAAGCACAAAAAGAAAACAAGCCTAACCATTATACATCTTTTAAAATTTTTGGAAAGCATTAAATCGCATTAAAAATATGAAATTCTACCCCCAAACTTAAAGTAAACATTGTCCTCAATGATTTAAAATTAAAACATGGTGGTAGTAGAAACTTCTTTGAATGAGTAATCATCACCAGTTGGATCACTATAAGCTCGGGAATGTTAGTGAATCTGACAAAAAACTTCATGTTTCAGTATGCATATCACTTGTTTGACCCTAATTTCCTTTTTCCCAAAAACAAAATAAAAATAAAGAAAAGAAAACAAGTAAAATAAAACTAAAAACTAAAAACTAAAATAAAATAAAATAAATAACAAAAGGTAAAGAAATTTGGGTTGCCACACAAAAGCGCCTTCTATTTAACGTCTATGGCTCGACGGTGTTGCTTTTTGTTTAATGAGCATCCAAAATTGATTTGACATATTTTCTGATTACAACGTAAATTCCTGCAATTTTGGGTTTAGGAGTATAAGCAACATTTTGTTCATTCTTTTCAAAAGTTTAAAATATCAATAGCCAAAGGATCAACAAAATTAGTTAAAGCATAAATTGAGGAATTGACACTAGAATGTTCCATGGAATTATGAATAGTGAATTTAATGATCTCACCATCAAACTCCATGTCAATTGTTCCCTTATGCACATTGATTATAGTTTTAGAGGTATACATAATTGGCCTTCCTAATAAAATTAAGGGGGGGGGGGGGAATAAGAACATATTCTCTTATGTCAACAACATAAAATCAACAGGAAAGACCAAACCGTTTACCTGAACTAAAATATCCTCTAAAAGACTGCCAGGATATACATTAGATCTATCAGCTAATTGAAGTACTAAACAAGTTTCTTTCAATTCATCAATGTTTAAAGATTTATAAACAGAAAGAGGCATAACATTAATTGAGGCACCTACATCTAGCATGGCTTTTTCAAACTGACATCTCCTAATTGACAAGAAATAGCAAACACACCTGGATCTCCACCTTTAGGAGGTAACTACTTTTGGATTATGGCTTAGATATTTTCTTCCAAACTTATTTTCCCATAGTTTTTAAGTTTTTTGTATTCGTGCATAAATTCTTGAGAAATTTAGCATAACGAGGTACTTATCTAATACACCAATCAAATGAATATTTACCTCGACTTTTCAGAATGTCTCGAGTAACTCTTTCTCTTCCGCCTCATTTTCAATTTTTCTTGAGTTAGTTAAACGAGATGGAAAAGAGGGAGGAGTTAACAATATCTTAGTCCTATTTTAATCAGAAATCTCCAACTCAACTTTTGGAGGCGAGACAACTTCGTATTCAATTTCGGCTTTTGGAGTGTGATTGATCTTTTTCATGATAGCATTAGCATTCTCAATTCGGTTGACCACATTTTGTGAAGGTAATTTACCTTGAGATTCAATCCTGCACAAAGAAGATAACAGATGACCTATGTGAACTTCCAAATTTTCAATTCTTGTTTCCATCTTTTGAAAATTTGCTTAAGTTGTCTGTTAAAACTGTCGAGTGTTCTGTTGCAAATTTTCAATGTTAGAAGCAATAGTTTGAACAAGATGTTATAAAGACTTACCTGATTTGGTTGTGTACGGTTGATATTCAGGAGCCTTCGGCGCATAGTTTGAATGATCCCGCCGACTTGGATTGTAAGAATTAGAATGACTCAGTTCGTATTTCTTTGACGTGCTCTTTGAAAACTGCCTACAACATTGGTGTATTCATGTGATTCCTCTTGAAGTGTAGGGCACATATCAGTTGGATGATTTGGAGTAGTGTAAATTCCACATGTGTTCACCTGTTGGATGTTTTCTGCTACCCATTATTGAACAAAAGAAGTGAGATTTTTCATTTGATTTTTAAGAGATGAATCATGTACCTCATAAATGTTTCTAGAATTGGGTTCATCTTGAAATGCTCCACTTTATTGACTAGTTGCAGCCATGGTAGTGATCAATCTCCGAGCTGCTATTGGAGTTTTCTTAACAATCGTCCACCACTAGTAGTGTCCATCAACCTTCTCTTAATCGATGTCAATCCTTCATAAAAGTACTGAATGAAGAGTTGTTCTGAAAAACCGTGTTGTGGGCAACTCGTGTAAAGCTTCTTGGATCGAGTCCAATACATGTGTAAAGTCTCATTGTTGTTTTGCGTAATCCCAGATATTTCTCTTCAAATACTTGAGGCTAGGGACGAAAGAAATAATTCATCTAAGAATAATCCAGCCAAATCAGCCCATGTAGTCATAGAATTAGAGGGTAGATTGAACAACCTATCTTTACCATGATCAATTAATGAGAATGGGAAGGGTAGTTTAATCTGATCTTTTGTTACCCCTTCTGGCTTTATAATGTGGTAGACGACATGAAAAACCTCCAGATGTTGTTGAGGTCTTTATTATCTAGACCTTTAAAAATAGGAAGAAGATGAATTAGTCCAGATTTTAATTCAAAAATTACCTGTAAAATAGGGTATTAAATGCATAAAGGCTTCTGATAAAAAGTAGGAGCATTCAACTTTTTTAGAGTTCTTTAAATGTTAGCCATCGTTTCCTTGGCTTCAGAATCACTAGAGGAATAAAAAAGATTGTGCATCAAATTCTCTTCATCATATGAAGAGGATGAGGGTTCTAGCTTGTTTTTCAGTTTGATTTCATTCCTCAAGTGTTTGGCCGTCTTCTCGATCTCCAGATCAAATTGTAATTCACCTATACGAGAAGAATGGGACATCAAATGGACCATAAATAAAATAAAAACTAAAATCTAATTAACACCGATTCTTAGGCAACGACGCCAAAATTTGATGGGTGTAGAAACCACCAAAACTAAATACTTACTCTTGGAATTAATAAATTTATAGTAGCTGTGAGTAAGGTCGATGTCCACAGGGAATGGGGAATTAAATTAAAGTTAAATAAAAACGGGGGGTTTTGAGTTTTGAAAATATAAAGAAAACAAATCAAAGAAAGAAAATCAACAGAGAAAAGCTTCCAACTAAAGGTTTAATCTCAGTTATTGTTCATTAATTTGATCATCGATTACTAAACATGCATTCCTAAATTCTTCTCTAAATTGGTTGAAAGTCACCAAAACCAATCAACAATTTCAAAGTGTCCTTCCTTAACTTTTCGATAGCCAAGATGCGATCTAATGACTACTTCCCTAATTAACAGATAACCCTATAATATGATAATAAGATTTAACCCATTTACAACATTAAGAAGAGAAGAATCCAATTCTAACTAACAAACACAGTACGACCGATTCATTTAAGTTAGATCATAAATTCCCAAATCATGATCAAAGAAATATTCCCAATAAATTTATGTTACTATACTACTTGTATTAGAACAATTAAATAATTACGGATTTAATCATTCTAACCAAGGACATGAAAATTTAACAATTGAACATATGGCTGCTATGAACAAAAATTAATCAACAATAAAATATGGAACGCGAACACATGAATAAAAAGAAAATAGGAATAAAATTAAGAACAAACCTCATAAATTCATGACCAAACCTCGATAATCCTTTAGTTAGAATAAAGAATTTAGCTAGAAAATATATTAAAAACGACCTAAAAGTGTTAAGAAAAATAGGGGGAGAAGCGATTGTGAATTAGGATTCACTTGGGGATTTAAATAGGCAGAATAAGCTAAAAATCGTGCAAATCTTATTCCTTTATTTGGTGAACCCATTTAAGCCGAGCTGGGTCACAAGCCGTGCCAGCCGTTGCCACCTGTGTGTGTGTCTTGATCCATAAAGAGCCAAGCCACAAAGGTGGAGCCGAGCCGCACACGTCCTTACTTGTCAATACGGAGCGAGGTGTTGCTATTTGGCGAGCAACGATGCTGCCGTGCTGACTTTCGTGCTTCCTTTTTTTTCTTCATGAGGATGATGTTAGCAGCCTATTCAATTTTGTTTTCTCATTGTCGCTGCGTCCACACCTGGGTTTTGGCCCATAATCTAATTTTTTGCAGGCCACGGCCGTCGGGTCTCGTGGCCTCTACCGTGGACTGTTTTGAACATTAAAATGGGCATAACTTCTTCTTTATAAGTTCGATTTGATCACTGTTTCCACCTAGGTTCATGAAATTCAATGATTAACAATATTATAGACATGTGAATTAATTAAAAAAAAATCATAATTTCAATTATTTTGGAGATATTTACACTAATAAATACGCATAATTACGAGTTATCAAAATCCAAAGATCTTTGCAATAGAAAGATTATAAATGGGTTTAATTGTAGGGAATATTAAGTGGATAACAAATTTACATACCTCCATAATAAAGAGTAGTCATCTATTTGAAAATAAATCTTTTTAGCCAATTTTATACTTTTCTAGAAGAGCTTGTAATTACTTTTCCCCAAATTACTCTTTTTACTCTCTCTCATATTTGCTGGAGCATTTATTTTATGACTAATTTTTATTCCATCTATGAGTCAATTGGCTGACGCATGTAATGTTTTTTATTCATTTTTGCTGACGCATTTACTGCCAACTTAATTTTATCTTTAATTTTTTTTTTCTAGAAATTGAGATTCAAGATGGAATTATCGTATTTGATGTACACACCCTGAGTAATATACCAGATTTACCAAATGTACATAATGCTTTTTTTATGCATATTTATTGCTTTAATTTTTTCATGGCAGGTTTTGAATTCCCCTGAGAGACTTTTCTTATGAAGTTATGATTGTTTTTTTTATAGCCGATTTTTTATTCATTTATTCTCTCTAACCAATTTACTAATTTCTTACATCGTTTTTTTACCATAAAAATCACTAAACCAAACATAAGTTCATCAAAAGCGATATTTTTCTTCTCGTGTGTATTTTGTTTAGTATTATTCTGTAGATTGCGTATATTTTGTACAATAGCATTACATATATTTCTTCTTCTTTGTAAACATATCTAAATATGTGTTTGAAGTTTTTTTCTTTCTTATTAATAATTTATTTTCAAATGAAGTATTTGGTAGCGTTTTATAGAATTTCATTATTCTTTTCACTAACATCTGTCATACTTGTTAAGCATTATCCTTTATATTGCGTATATTTTATTTGTACATTCAATATATATCAATTATAATATACACGGCATACAACTTATAGTCAAACCATTGTTACCAATATATTATGTATGTCATCATTTTACAGAATAAAACATTGAACCTTATTTATTCTCACTACAAGAAAATGTAGTAATGCCGATGAATTCTTGCAGGAGAAATAGAAATTGCTGGCATTGATTTGGCTTTGCCGTCAAAAGTTAAATTTTTGTCAACAATTCAATTTGGGGAAGAAAAGACCGGCGAAATTGGCAATGCTTGCAAACTTCATGATTTCCCCGGCATTGAGTTTAATAAAAAAAATTAGTTTTTTAAATAGCAGCGCCGACATTGCAATTTAAAGATAAGACGGACGCGCGTCCCTCTTATCAGCCAATGGAATTTGTCAAAGAAATCGCCGGAAATTCCCCCCCAGGGTTTTTAAACCCAACCTTAAAACAAACTCCTCATTTCCCCTTCAAATTTTTTTTCTTTCCCTTCCTTTGTTCTCTTTTCCCCTCCGATGGCAGACTCTCATTCTAGAAGCTTGCCAACCATGTTATGGTTGACTTGGGAACGACCATTCAAGGTCACTAAGATAGTGAGACTAGGTAATTCCAGATTGAAAGACCTAAACGACAAGGTATTACACCATCCATGGAATGTTGAGCACTTCAAGACATTCTATCAATGATTCAGCTATAATTTCATTTTCGTTCAAGTTATTTCTATAATAATGTAGATTCATTGTAATTTCATTCCAATATATGAAATAAGAACGTACTCTTTCAATTTCATAAATTTATTTGAGATAAGAAAAATCAATGAGGCATAAGCAGAGGCTATCAACAAGTATGAATTTAAGCTACGCGTAGAACAAGCTACTTCAATAACTCACAAACTCAAGTAACACTTTAAGTTATAAAATGTCACTTGAGTGAGGGCCTACCGCTACTACTTTGTTTACTACATGCACTACCACTACGCATTATGCTGCTACACTAACAAGACTGAGCGACTAGCACAACAAAAATTAAGTTTATAAAAATTCCAAGTCAATAAAACTTAGAAAGGATGAAAACTTAAGTTTATCAAAATTCTAAGTCCATTCTAAGTGCAGGGCTATGTAGCCACACTTGATTGATAAAACTTAGAAAAACTAGAAATTTAAGTTTATCAAAATTCTAAGTTTCATTCTAAGTGCAGGGCTACGTAGCCACACTTGAATGATAAAACTTAGAAAAACTAGAAATTTAAATTCATTGAAAATTCTAAATGCAAGGCTACATAGCCATAAATGATTGACAAGACTTAGAAAATAAATTTTGAGCTGGTTAAAAATTCTAAGTTCATTCTAAGGGCAGGGCTACGTAGCCACGCTTGATTAATAAAACTTAAAAAACCCAAAAACTTAAGTTCACTAAAAATTCTAAGTTCATTCATAATACAAGGCTACATAGCCATGTATGATTGACAAAGACTTATAAAAGAAATAAAAACCAAGAAATGAAGGCAACATGAGATAAATTATTATTTCAAGGTAACGAAAAAGAGGATGTAAAGCAACATAAGTTTGGAGATATCCTAACAAACGAGAAAGTATGGTAAAAGCATATCATTCTACCTATATGAAACTAAAGAGGAATAAAAATAAGTGCTAAAAGAATTCATCAGTAGACATGCCCCACGAAACATAATAAAACAAAATCTGAAAAAGTCATCATGCAGAGTCATCCAAAGTTTCAATGTCAACATCATCAACGTGACGCGTGGCGTTATAAGGAGCGAGAAGGTCAAAATGCTTCCTAACAAAATTGAGGTCTAAATTTGGAAATCTTTCAGCAAGTTCATCAAGTGCTGCATTGATGCCAAGGCTAAAAAGGTAAACCTCCGGGTCCACACCCTTATTAACAGCTTTAAACATGGTCATCAACTCATCTTAGTCTTAGCTTTAAGTTTGCTGAAATTAAGGCAAGGTGTTTTTGTGCCTGATTGAAATTTGATCTGAGATCCTCTTCGTTTCAGAAAGTTCACTCTTCAGCTTCTCCTTTTCAACACGCTTTGATACCAGCAATCGAGCATTATCATATGAATTTTCTTCGTAAAGTTTCATCGCTTATTGAAGACGGGAAATCTCTCTCCCTTGTTGAACACATGCCATGTTCATCCTAGCCCCAGCCTAACGAAGACAAAGTATGCATTTTAGTCACCTAAGTAAGAAAAAAAATGATAAAATAAAAGAATGCATACCATTAAGTAATCCTCAACAGCCAATTCAGCTAAATCCTGAGTGGGCATGGAACGTGCACAATCTCGATCAAGCAACAAAACAGTTTCAAATTTTGAGCTGATAAGTCCAACATCTTTCTTGAAAGACTCTCACTATAGTAAATGCAGTCGAGATTGACACTAAGGCGTCGAACTTCATAGTGAGGAGAAGGACTCGCACCCAAGCTCGAAATTGTAGTAGTGCAAGATTGTTTGCCAACATCTGACTCACGACGACGCTTTTCAAATGAAGCCTCAAGAAGTTCAGATTATTTTTTAGTTACTTTTTTTCAAGCCCGACTAGAGTCATCTACACATTTCTGACATTTTCTATCATCAATGTACTTACGAGCTCCCCCACCCATCATATCTGAAGCCACACAAGGTGTCAGACTTATGTTTCTTGAAAGACTCGTCATTCTCACCATAGTAAATGCAGTTGGGATGGGCAAAAAGGCGTCAAAGTTCATGGTGAAGAGAAGGATCCGCACCCAAGTTCAAAACTGTAGTAGTGCAAGATTGCTTGCCAACATCTGACTCACGACGACGCTTTTCAACTGAAGCCTCAAGAAGGTCAGATTGTTTTTTAGTTACTTTTTTTCAAGCCCAACTAGAGCCATCTATGCATTTCTGACGTTTTTTTTTCATCAATGTACTTACGAGCTCCCCCACCCATCATATCTGAAGCCACAACAAGGTGTCAAACTTATGATATGTTATGATGCAATGTTTGAAAAAAAAATGTGTGTATACATATAGCAAAGACTCACTGATTTCCTCAACGATAGGGTGAGCAAGGCCAGAAGCGATGAGTGATTTTCTGAAAGAAGGATGGAAGGTTCACATTGTTCAATTGGAATACTTAAGATCCGACTAATTATCTCCTTAGTTGATTCTCTTAGCGGGGCAATCTTCCAATCTCTTGCTGCAACATGATGAAAAAAAATAAAAATCAAAATGTATGAAAAACAAGTTAGTGACAAAGTCCTATCGAAAACCTACTAGAAAACCTGAATGACAATGGCACACGGTGAGTACGATTATTTTTAGGAGCTTCTACCAACCAATCACCGCCAACAAAGAACCATTTACTTTTCCAATTTCTAAAAATTGAAGGTTTCCCTACTACTCGATTTTTTCGAAAGTTTAAGTAGTAGATAAACTTATCCTTAGGAAGATTCTTCAATCGATAAAGAGAATACACAGTCTTATAAGTTAATCTTTCTCCACCGCTATTAATCTGAGTACAACAATCTATCCGTTTGGCCCAAGCTGGGTTGGTGCTAGCCCAGCCAAAGCCAAAACTTTCTGGGGGAAGTGATGGAGAGGAAGTCTGACCCCACAATCGAACATTTTCAAATAAAAACCTACTTCTCCGTCAAGAGGGTGATGGATCGCTTCTCCTTTACCAGGGCATTTAAGACTACCAGACAAGGGAGTGTCGTAATTTGCTCTAATGCGTTCTAAGTGCCCTACAGTAATGGTGGAAGGATAAGAATCTATCTCAATATATTGAGAAGAAGAAGAATCATCATCACTAGGACTTCGGTTGGAAACATCATAGGTACTTGAATCAGTATCTAAACTCGACCCCCTAGAATCCTCCTCGCTCACTGACTGATTACTAGACTCTTTGCTCGACATACCAAAAGGAAAAGGATTCTACTTAGCTACTGTAGAAACAACTACCTATCTACAATACTTGAATACACCAAAAAAAAGGTATGCTGAGAGGAAACCGTGACATACATGAAAAGAGGGGTTATTTATGGTCCTTTAAGGAAGCTATGACGATATGAAATCCCTCAAACACACCTACAAAAGAGCATGGAAAATTATATGTGAAAGTGACAGAGGGATATTAAAAAAAAAGTCAACTGGTCAAAAAGTCAACGGTCAATAGGTCATGGGTCAACTGGTCAAAAACGGGGTCATACAATTTTTTACTAGCCTTAGACAAAGTAAAAATGACAAAGTGCTGATGACAAAGCCCTATTGATATAGCCCTAATGACAAAACCCTATTGACATAGCCCTGATGACAAGACCTATTGACATAACCCTGATGACATAGCCCTGATGACATAGCCCAAAATGACGACGTCCGAAACAACAAAGGAAGACCACGTCCGAGTCAAAGACTCAATAAAAAAAAAGTCAAAGTCAAAGTCAACGATGGTCAACGCTGACCAGTCAAGTCGGGTTGTCATTTTACTCGCGGATCGAACCGCGGGTTTGCATATGACCTGTGGTTCTAATCGCGGGTTTTCATATGACTCGCGGATCAATCCGCAGGTCTACAGTCTTTTTTAAAATTAAAAAAAAAAGTCCAATCAACCTTTGTGTCAGGCGAAGGAAAAGGAAAAAAAAAGTTCAAATCAAATCAGCCTTTGTGTCAGGCGAAGAAAAAGAAAATTAAAAAAAAAAGGGAAAAAGTTGTTGTGCGTCAGGAAGAAAAGAGAATATATATATATATATATATATATATATATATATATATGTATGTATATATGTATGTATGTATGTATGTTATAAGTTTTCTTTTCTTTTACATTTTCTTTTCAATTTTTTTTATATAATTTTTTTAATCATTCTCATAATTTCTTCTTTTTTACTAATTCATCAAACAAAAGTGTAAAACCCTAACTCAATTTGATTTTAAGAAATTTCTACTCTTAAACTCAAAGGAGGAATATGTACCTGATGGATTGATTCAACGTTTAACCACGGTGTTCTACCACATTGAGCCTGTGAGATCGAGAATTTGAGAAAATAATGTTAAAAATGACACAGGAATAAGTGAGAAGGAAAAGAAAAGAAGATTTAGAAACTCACCAAGTCTCCAAGTTGCGAGTTATGGGAAATACTAAGACTCTTATTTATAAAGATTTTTGATAATATCTCTAAGATTTGATATTATCAGAAAGATTTGATATTATCTCTAAGAATTATTATATCTTAATCATTGGATCAAAGCGACGACTGAGATTACGTCACTTATGAAATTTTCAGATCATAGCCCAGCCAAGATAAAAAGCCCAAGAAAAGATCAATCATGATTATAGTTTTACAAAAAAATTATTATTTTTTACGAGACAGAAAATTTCAAGCTGCCAAGCCCCGACACTTGTAAAATTTTCAGAAACTGATTGAAGAATAAATTCCACCTTGAATTAATACTCCCAAGCAATAGTGAACTCACGTCTCAAATCAGCTTGAGAGTAGGGGGCCACTGTTGTGGGTGAAATTATATCAGTACACGTGGAATTTCTAAACTTGTTCAAAGAATGCACAATCGGCATGTCTACGTCACCTGAAAAGATAAAGCTACGTCACCTAGGAGGCAACGTCTACGTCGTCTGGGAGTCTACGTCGCCTGGAAGTCTACGTCTACGTCGCCTGGGAGGCTATTTCTACGCCGCCTAGGAGTCTACGTCTACGTCATCTAATAAGGCTACGTATCTAAGACCAAGCGCACTACATCCGACTCGTCCCATACTCTAAGTTCGTTGATTACGTGGAAGCTCTCCATTTTTTAGCAAAAACAAATAATATTAGCTATTAATAGTAAAATATTATAAAATTATCATTAATCTTACAAATATTATAAACAAATTTACACTAATAAAAGAGATTACATCAATCTGAGATTAATAAGCGTCTGTATTCCGAAATACACTAGTGCAAAAAGAGCGATTACATTGATCTGCTACTCCAATCAATTGAACCAAAATTGTGCACAAGCATATTGGAACTTATAACTTAAAGAAGAGAAAATTAAGAAGAAGAATCACTTACGGAAAAAGGGAGGAGCTCGAATCAAGATGTGTGTTAAAACTCGTTGTGAGAAAGACCTTCTTTATAGTAATAGAGAATGAAGTACTCTTAAACCAATAAAATTCCATAATTAATTTAGATGATTAAGAAGGTATTATGACAAAACCTTTAAATTTTCAAAACTAATTTATAGACAATGAAGTTACTAAACTTATCACATTCATCTTTTCATATTCAAATTTTTTAATGATGGTTTTTTTTATTGATTTTGAATTTTGATAAACACCTTTTAATATTTTGGGAAGTATTTTTCCTTTTATTTTTGGGAAATTTCATTGGGTAGCAGAATTTTTAGCAATATTTATAAATATAGCATTTTTAAAAAGTATTTGCAAACATAGCAGATTTTTAAAAACCCTCATTCATGTGATCAGAGAAATCAGTGATAACTTATAAAATAATCAGTGATTACTATCACGTAATCAGTGATTCCTGCACAAAATATCCAGTAACTCAGTGATTACTAATCAGTGATTACTGTGAAGATATCACTGATTACTAGTGGCAATTTTGTAATATTAGGCGCGAATTTAATTTTTCTGCTATTTTTGCAAATATGTTTTTTTACTGCTATTTTTACAAATATTGGACCTATTTTCGCTATTTTCGCAAGAGCCCCTTTATTTTTTGATTGTCAAATATTTGGCTGCAAATAGGAGAATGTATATATTTGGTTGAAAATATGAGAATAGCATATAAGTTTATTTATTTTTAAATCTAAAATAATGTTTAAGTTTGGTTTTCAAGGTGAAATAAATAATTATACTACCAGTCTACCTATTAAATTTGTAAGTTTCATACCTTTCTTTTAACCATTATAGTCCTTCTAATTTCCCAACCTTTCAATTATTTACCCAAGACTTTAAGAACCAGGAAGTGAAGTACCTTGAACATGAACATTTCATATACAAACCTTTCAATTCTTATCTAACCATTCCACTTCCATAATCCTCTTCTTATATGATTTATTTTACTATTTTAAAATTTATAAGTAATTAAATTATAATTATAATTTATCTTTAATTAATAATGATAAGTTTTGAATTTAAGAATTAATTAAAAAAAACATAATTCGTAATTAAATTATAATCTATAATTAATTTACAATTGTATACATTATAATTTTAAGAATCAAAAAATGGTCTTAAAAATGTTTGCTAAGAATGTTAGTATCATTAATATATTTAAATAAATATATTATATAATCTTTAAGAAAAATATATTGAATAGAAGAAATCAAAATAGTTTTCAACCCCTCAAATTTCTTGTTTTCTTTAAAAAAAAAATTAATTGCTTAGTTATATTCTTATAATTAATGAAACAATCTCCTAATAAAATTATATTTTTAATAATATAAAAGTGGTAATTTAATATGAGAAAATAGCTAGTTTAGATATTAAAGTGAATTGATTGGGGTAAAAATGGAAATCAAAAGTTTTCATCCAATCCACTTTTATAGATAGTATAGATAAATACTATATCCTTACAATTGATGGAAAGTTAAGACATTATTACGATCTTATTATGGTATCAGATGAATTTTTCTTCTAGATTCTTCCACAAATTTCCACCAAATTCCATGCGACCTAGATTTCATCTATGACAATTTATTCACTAAATCTGTCCATCTTCTTCGAAGCTTGATTCATTCATGGCTTTTGAGCAATCTGGCACTCCTTTGGCTATTTCTTTTCATTCTGATTCGTCTTCTTCGGTGGAGATTCGTCAAGACATTCCTTATTATCTTCATCATTCTAATGGATCAAACATTGAAATAATTTGAAGAATATGTTTTTCTCATTGAATCTCATGCCAAAGACCGATATTTATACAAAGAATTAGGCCAAGAAGTAATATGAATATATAAGGAAAAGATACAAAGAAAAATATGGAAAACTTAAATTTCGTAACCCACCGCCGCGGCGGTGGACTCGTTAGGCGAGAGACAAGACGCTTCAGGGCGCCGCGGCGCCCACCCTCAGGTTTTTGGCTTGGAAAAGCCAAAAACCATATTCAGACTCACCGCCGCGGCGGTGAGGAGCCACCACAGCGGCGGCAGGCAAAATTAACACTTTCTCGCCTAAAAATGATCCCAGCTCGAATACTCCCCCTCAAATTGGAGCATGAAGGTCACAAATGCCCAACTTGCCAAGTAGAAATAGGAATGGAGCTTTTCCAAGCGCTTTAGTCAAAACATCGGCAAGCTGGTCGCCAGTACGAATGTGAGAAGGAGACACGAACAAAATGGCAATCCATCTCGATATGTTTTGTACGTTCGTGAAAAACTGGATTGGCGGCAATATGAATGGCTGCTTGACTATCACAATATAACGGTATCAGATCAGTAATATGAATATCAAAACAAGTCAATAAGGACTTCAACCATTTCAATTCACATGTAGTAGATGCCATGGAGCGATACTCAGCTTCAGCAGAAGAACGAGACACAGTCACCTGCTTCTTAGTCTTCCAAGAGATAGGAGAAGAACCAAGAAAGATGAAATAACCTGTCAAGGAACGACGAGTCAAAGAGCAACTAGCCAAATCACTGTCACAATACGCAGTCAATTTAAAATCACAATCCCGACAAAGAAGGATTCCCTAACCCAGACATCCTTTCAGATAGAGAACAACATACAAGCCGGCCTCCCAATGATCAATACGAGCATGACCCATAAATTGAGCTAAGATGTGAACCGAGTAACATAACTCTGGACGAGTGATAGTCAAATAAATAAGGGGCCCCCACAAGACGTCGATATTTTTCCGGATCATCAAGTGGAGGTCCATCAACTGTGGCAAGATGATGATTTGTATCCATGGGGGTAGAAATTGGTTTGGCACCAAGAAGCCCAGCCTCACTGATAATACCCAAGGCATATTTTCTCTGAAAAAGATACAGACCATCAGATCCACTAGAAACCTCAATGCCAAGAAAGTCTTTCAAGGCACCCAAATCTTTCATGTAAAATTTCTCACTCAATTGTTGCTTGAAGGAAGCAATTGCTTTAGAAAAATTTCCTGTAATAATCAGATCATCTACATAGACAAGGACATGAACAAAAATAGAGTTCTTCGAATAACTGAAAAGAGAATACTGAGGATATGACTGAACAAAACCAATATCAAGGAAAGCAGAAGAGAGCTTTGCAAACCAGTTTCGAGGAGCCTGACAAAGCCCGTATAAAGATTTCTGTAAACGACATACTTTACTAGTATTCTCAGAAGAAAAACCAAGAGGTAATTGCATATAAACCTCTTCATTCAAATCACCATGAAGAAAGGCATTATGAACATCCATCTGATGAAGCTCCCAGTTTCGAGCTATAGCGACAGATAAGAAAGTGCGAACGGTAACCATTTTCGCAATAGGAGCAAATGTTTCGTTAAAATCAATACCTTCAATCTGACGATTACCATGCACAACTAGACGGACCTTCAATCGTTCCACTGAACCGTCGGATTTATATTTTATTTTATAAACTCACTTACAGCCAATTGCCTTTTTTCCTGGTGGAAGATCAACAAAAGTCCATGTACCATATCGTTCAAGAGCGTCAATCTCTTGCTTCATCGTCTTTCACCATCTAGGATCCTTAACCGCCTCATTAAAAGAGGTGGGTTCCTTGCCTGTCATTATAGCAGCAAGAAAACAAGTATGGTTTGCAGAAAACCGATCACAATTTACATAATTAACTAAGGGAAAGCAAGTACTGGAGGATGATGATGAAGCAGTAGTAGGTGATGTGATGGAGTTTACAACTCAAACCGTATTAGTGATGTAATCATTCAGTCGACAAGAAACCCGTTTAGTACGATGTCCATGACCTTATGGAGGTGAGACAATAGGATGACCTTCAACTGTATCCTCAGGATGTGAAGGAGTCTCATTCATCAATGGTGCTTCAACTGGCAATATAACTTCACCAGTTTCCACATTACTTACTTCAGGTAAAATAGGAGTATCATCAATAACAACTACATTTTCACTCCCCCTTGGTACAATAGAATTAGATAAAGGATTACTAGCACCCGCAGATGACTCAACAGTAGAAAAACGAAACACATCTTCACAAAAAATAGCATCACGAGAATGAAAGAATTCCTGAATGCTAAGATCATAAAATCGCCAACCCTTTTTACTAAAAGGATAACCCACAAAGATACATTTACTAGAGCGAGGACCAAATTTATTTGGATTACGAGGTTTATTCTTGACATACCTAAGACAACAAAATACATGAAGCATATGAAGCGAGGGAGGTGTGTTAAACAACAACTCATAAGGTGTGTTATTGCCAAGGAGTGGAGTGAGAGTTCGGTTAATAAGATAAGCAGCGGTCAAGATACTCTCACCCCAAAATAAAGTAGGAAGATGAGCTTGAAAGAGTAAAGCTCGTGCTACATTCAAAATATGTCGATGTTTTCTTTCAACCCTCCCATTTTGCTGAGGTGTGTCAACACACGAGGTTTGATGTATTATTCCCAAACTGGCATAAAAGGCATGTAGTGAAGTAAACTCCCTACCATTATCGATATATAAAATTTTCACTTGTTTAACGAACTGTGTTTTCACCATCATACAAAAGTTTCTAAGTAATTGAGGAACCTCAGATTTAACACTCATAAGAGAGACGCACACAGCACGAGAGCAATCATCAACAATTGTGAGAAAATAATGAGCTCCACAACAAGAAGGAAGATTATAGGGACCCCATATATCACAATGAATTAAATAAAAAATATGCTCTGCTTTATTGCTACTCAAAGGGAAAAAATTTCTAGTTTGTTTAGCACAAATACAAATTTCACAAGGGGAATGAGAAACAGCAACATGACTACTTGCACTATTACTTGAAAATAAACTAGGTAAAGAAGACTCTATGCTCCGTGACGGGTGTCACAAACGTTCATGCCATAAATTCGTAGTTGGTTCCACACTTATCTGAAAAGCTTTCTGATGTTGAAGAGGACGGAACCAATAAACTCCATCACATTGTTCACCCACTCCAATCATTATCCTCGAAGTACGGTTCTGTATTATACATAGCTTATCAGTAAATGTGATCATATAGTATAAATCACAAAGCAAATGAGAAACTTATAGAAGATTGCAAGTAAGACTCGCAATATATAAGACATTATGTAGCTTCATTGTCTGATTCAAAGTGACAGTGCCACGTTTGCGAGCAAAAGCCTGTTTTCCATTTGGAAGTCAAACTGACATAGGATCAATATCAACCAAGTCATAGAAGAAATTTATATTACCAGACATATGATTGGAGCAGCTTATATCGATAATCCATAAATTATAATCAACCGACTCACCATTCAACTTGTCATTCGAGGAAGTTGTCCCTTTAAAACTACTCAGCAATTGCACAAGAGTTGTCCATTGATCGTCAGAAAGACCATGAAGGCAACTCCTATCACTATTATCAAGTTTTTGAAGTACCTGATTGCGTAGTAGTTACAGCATTAGCAACCAAACCACGCCCAGCACCTCGTCCGCCTCCGTTTCTTCCTCCACCTCTTCCTGAACGACCATTACCTCTTCCTTACCCTCCATTATTTTTATTGTCTGCAACCCACCAATCTAGAAAGCCATGAAGTTGGAAACAAGTAGTATGATCGTGTCCAGTTCTAGAGCAATGTGAACACGACAAATTGGCCTTCGATCGATCCCCTCGATTAAATCCTTTTTCTTTATTAACCACTCCTTGAACTGCAAACCCAATTGCATCTGGTTTACTATCCTGCGAACACGCTATAATATGATGGCATTCTTCCGTCACAATCTTTGCAAACATTGTATTCAGTGTCGGTAAAGGACCATCATCAGAATATTTGAAACGACATTCCCATAAAGAACAGAATCTAAGCAAACAAGAAAATCATGGACTTTTTCATTCTCCCTTTGTTTTGCAATTATTGATGCTGATTCACACATACACATTGGTATAATCGTGTATCCTTCCAGTTCATCCCAGATCTTCCTCAATTCATTGTAATAGGTAACTAATGTGTTTCCTCTTTGTTTGCAATTACTCAGAAGCGTCTTCAATTCATGAATCTGTGGACCGTTTCCAATTGAAAACTGCGTCCTTATATCATCCCACATGTCTTTCACATCATCCGGTTGTGGAACCGAAGATCTAAGTCCTGCATCGAGAGTATTGTGGATCCATCCCACAAGAGTTGAATTGACTATCACCCAAAGATTCTCCTCGGATGATCTCGACAACGGCTTCTTTATGGTTCCATCAATGACCTAACTTATTCTTTGCGCGAAAATTATTTCGCATAGATCGTACCCATTCATTATAGTTATCACCACGAAGCACAATTGGGCATATTGTGATTTGTGGTCGATCTGAGGGATGAAGATAATATGGAGAAAAAGAATCAAAAGGTTTTACCGACCCCATATTGGAATCAACTAGTTTCTTCGGAGCTTCTTCTTGCGTGGCCATCAAAGATCAATAACCTGCTCTGATACCATGAAATAATTTGAAGAATATGTTTTTCTCATTGAATCTCATGGCCAAAGACCGATATTTATACAAAGAATTAGGTCAAGAAGTAATATGAATATACAAGGAAAAGATACAAAGAAAATATGGAAAACTTAAATTTCGTAACCCACCGCCGCGGCGGTGGGAAGCCCGGTGGACTCGTTAGGCTAGAGACAAGCCGCTTCAGGGTGCCGCGGCGCCCACCCTCGGGTTTTTGGCTTGAAAAAGCCAAAAACCATATTTA
Source organism: Gynostemma pentaphyllum (assembly GCA_028015215.1). Lineage (NCBI taxonomy): Eukaryota > Viridiplantae > Streptophyta > Magnoliopsida > Cucurbitales > Cucurbitaceae > Gynostemma > Gynostemma pentaphyllum. The sequence goes on along the minus strand of CM051355.1, from coordinate 65,817,034 downwards.
GACTCACCGCCGTGGCGGTGAGGAGCCACCGTCGCGACAGTAGGCAAAATTAACATTTTCTTGCCTAAAAATGATCCCAGCTCGAATAAACATTGTCTTGGTTTCTCCATTACTCATGTAGAACCAATTATCATTCTTGGAGCAAATCAATGTGCCTAATACTTTCAGTGAAGAACAAGCTCGGATTTTTTATGGAACTTTACCTTATCAAGAAGAAGGTAAAATATTGTTGTTTTTTCCTGGTTGCTCAACTCTCTTTCAAAAGACATAATTGCTAGTCTCTTGTATATCTGATGATGCCTCATGAGTTTTGGCATGATCTTCGAGGTTGTTTTCAACAAAGAAATGGTCTTCGTTTGTTCAATTGAGAGAAGAATTATCAAATATCTCGCAAGGCTGAGATCTCTCTATCAGGTGTTACTTCACAAAACTGTTAAGCTAGCTTACACTCACAAACGAGTCATCGCTGAAGTTCAAGCGACACGTTGTTTAACCAATTTCTTGCCAGCAACTTATTTTCCTTTCTTCTTTAAATCTTCAATATTTGTCTATGAAATTTATCTTGTTTTTTTACTAACCTACAAAATAAAGAAAATTAGAAAGTAAGTTAATAAAATTCTCAAAAACTAATTCAAATTAAAAATAAAGGTATAATTTAATTTTTTTAATATACTGTAGGAACCTATAAAATAAACATGCAATCCACTAGCCTTAGTGAATTAACATCCAGAGGGGAATCAAATAAATCTAGGGAAGCTAAGTAACTCCAACATGAAATACGAATCTCGTGACGTTTCTAAAATTTAACATTATCTATAATTATTATTGAACTTTTCGGTTCAATTTACTATTATATATATAAAAAATGTTATATTTATAATAAAAAAAATTATGATTTTTTTTCTTCTAAAAATTGGAATAATTCTTTTAATTTAAAATTTTGAGTAATTTTCGGCAAAAGGGTAAGTGGACGATATTTGTATATCTATGCGCATGCGGTTTTCTAGTAATTTATCTAGGTTTGAAATTTTTTATTTTAAACACCTTAGGGTTCTAAAGAAAATTTTATAACTAATGATACAATTACATAACATTACATATATGCTAAAATATTGTTGACGTCAAAACATATCAGTAATAAAAAGTCAAACCTCTACCTTTAATAGAAAGATTGGGCTAAATTGAAATGGATTGTTCTAATAGAATTTAAGAGAGAGAAAAAGAGTAAAAAAATATAACTTAGATTGCTAAATAAAATTTGATACTGTATGTGTTTTTTAAATAAGATATATATGTGATTCTAGTCAGATGCATGAACACTTTGTAGTTAAATTATGACAAATTACACCGACTTAGTTCCATAATTTTTTCCCTAATAACACCATTAAATATTTAATACTATTAGTGGGAAGGGGTCTCATTGATATGTTTCTGGAATTACGTGGGTGTAATTTTCTAATTTTTAATTAAAAAAGTTCATGAATATGTCCAAAATCACAATAGTCTTAATTATCCGTTATCTGTTAAAAAAAATATAAACATATAACCAATGAAATTTTCTTAATAGTTTATTTATTCATAAAGAAATTAATTTCGTTATAAATCATTGGTTCAAAATTCAAATGAGTTAGTTACTTGTTATAAAAACTAACAAATGGTTTTACTAAAAAAAAAAAAAATCAATTCGTTTAAAAAAAAACAAATGGTTAACTTTACAAGTGAAGGAAATAAATTAATTAAAAAAATTCCCAAACCTAATTTTATCAAAAAAAAAAAAAAAAAAAAAAATCAATTTGTTTTGTGTCCCAACTTTCTAATGGCATACGCGCAATTAGTGAGAAAAAAACATTTATCATAACATGGCGATTTTGACACCAATTTTATTGGTGGATCCCATACCTTATCAAGCTTCCTCTATTTCCTAGAGTAAAAGTCCCACGTTTATCTTGCTACGTTATATATAATATATAACAACAGTCAAGTCTATCCAAAAACAAGCTTAATGGCTTTAACATCTCTAGATCTGGACCTTGTATTATCATTCTTCTTTTTGTAAATAATTCTTTGCAATTTTTGTAGGGCCAATGATGCTGAAATCTATTCGGAAGACTTATGGGGATAATTCTAATAATAGTAGTTAGGTTTTCAGTAAGAACAGTCCTACTCAGGGGCGGATCTACACAGTGCCCCCCTAGATTTTTAGATTAATTAAAAAATATTTATGGGATTTTAAGTAAAATTAATTTGTGCCTCAAATTTATTGATTAAATAAATAAAAATGAGTTCTATTTAAATTAATTTCATTGTAGTTCAATGGCAATAGCGCTTTTTTCGCAAGTCCCATACCAGAGTTCGAATATTGCTTTCCTCTTGAAAAAAAACCCACCCCCCCACCCCCCCAAAAAAAAAATTTTTAGAATATTTATAATATAGAGTTTTAAAAGATTTGCAAATGTAAACGATTTTTAAAAATTCATTACGAGATATCATGAAACTATAAAATAATCGGTAATGGTGATTACACACAAAATCGGTATCAATAATCTGATACTAACACCAACAGGGCAATTTTTAATTTTAGATGTGAATTAAATTTTTTTTTTTGCAAAATGTTTTTCCCCCCACCCTATTTTACAAATATACCCCTATTCCCTTTTATCCCCAACCCCTTTCTTTTTCATACAATTTTGTCCACTTTTTAAAGTTAAATCTATTCTTTATATATATAGGGAAATTTCATTGGGTAGCATAATTTTCTGCTATATTTATGAATATAATATTTTTTAAAAATATTTGCAAATATAGTAGTTTTTTAAAAACCTTTATTCATGTGTATTAGAGATATCAGTGATAACTTATAAAATAATCAGTGATTACTATTCAGTAATCAGTGATACAAGCACAAAATATCAGGATATCAGTAATTACTTATGTGGAAACTGTTTTTCCTATAAGGATATCACCGATTTACTAATTTAATTTTTTTAGCAATTTTGACTTTTTTCCTATTTTTGCTAATAAGTTTTTTTACACCTATTTTTACAAATATTGAACCTAATTTTACTATTTTTGTAAGAGTCCCATATATATATATATATATATATATATATATATATATATATATGTTATATTTATATTTATTACTTTTTAATTTATAATATTTCAATATATTTAATATCATAATTTCAAGATTTTGAAATCATACTAGTTTTATTTTTATATTTTAAATATTATTTCCAATAATTTTTTTTCATTATTTATTATCCATCTCCCTATAATTATTAATATAAATATAATGATTTAAAAAAAAAACTAAACATATTAAAATTTAATAATATTTACTTGACTTTATTTTTGAGAAATTTAATACCACTAATGAATATATAGAAATTTAATTTCATAATTATTAATATCATAACCAATAATTATATAATTGCATGTATTGCATGTTTGGTGTGTTTTAGTTCGTTTTATGTCAATTTTTGTTAAAATCGGCACTAAATCGATATAAAATGAATCACTCATGTGTCAAAATTGAACTTGACAAGTTAATTAGTTTTGACACATAAACAGTTTAAGTTATAGAATTTGAATAGGTTTTAATCGGCTTTGATTCAATATCTAATGGCTTGGGAAATTTATGTTAAAGCTTAAGTGCGTGCCCCCCCCCCCTCAACTGAAATCCGGGCTCCGCCACTGGTGATACTATTGGCAAATATTTGGGTCTACATGTTGATTTTGAAAATTCTAAGATGAAAATTTTCCAAGATATATCAGTGATAGTATTGAGAGGAAATCTTGTGGCTGGGCTGAAGAATTTCTATCCACTGCGGGTAAGGAAGTACTAAAAAAATCTATTACTATGGCTTTATCTATATATACAATGAATTGTTTTAAGCTCCCGGTCAAAATGTGCAATGATATCAATGCAATTCTTGCTATATTTTGGTGGGAATCTAAGCAGGATAGAAGAGGTGTTCATTGGGGTTCTTGGAATTCTCTTTATCATTCTAAGATTAATGGAGGTCTTAATACTATGGATTTGCATAGCTTTAATCTTAGTTTATTAGCCAAACAAGGGTGGAATTTGATTCATATCCAAATTCTTTATGACATAAAATTCTTAAAGAAGAATGTTTTAAACATTTTCTTGAAACAAATCTTTCTAATATTTCTTCTTGGGGCTGCAAAGGTATACTTGCTTGAAGAAATATTCTGATTACTGGATTGAGATGGAGAGTTGGTAATGGAGAAACTATTCAAATCTGGAAAGACCTTTGGTTACATTGTCCTTCTTTTTTCTTACCTGCTACCATCCAAAATGGAAATGACTTTTTTTATTTTTTATTTCTTATCTTCGGATAAAAAAAGCTGGCATGTTCGATTTGTGCATCAAACTTTTAATTCAGCTGATATCTCCTTGATCTTAGCCACTCCCACATTAATCAATCCAATCGTCCGAATAGCTTACTTTGTTATTTCAACAATTCAGGCGTCTATACTGTTAAATCTGGATACAAATCAGCTTTAAAGTTTTTTGAATGAATCCTTCAGGGAGCTATAATCTGTTGAAAGGGGCGTTTTGAATGTTCCTAACAAGCTCAAACATTTCATCTGGCGAACGTTTAAAAGTTTTCTAGCCTCTAATCACAATCTCTTTAAAATTGGTATGCATATTGATACTTCTTGTGAGATTTTCCCGAATCATGAGGAAACTATTACTCACATTTTGTTAACTTGTGATATTGCGAGACGCTTTTGGTTTGCTTTTTCCTTATCTTTTGATTCTAGGAATTTTGACAGCTTGATTTTTAGAGATTACTGGGATATTATTTGTTCTTTATTGGTTGACAATTGTGGTGATAAATCTCATCTTGATTTCTTCATTTTTGGAGCTTTGAGATTATGGAAAACGATGAATCAAAGAAACTTTAAGGGATGTAATTCCTTCATTATTATAGAGCTTTCTAAAGATTTTGAAGATTTTCAAGAATTCTCTTCTCCTTCTCTTCTGATTTCCAATTCTTTTTCTTCTGCTAGTTATATTCATGATCAGAGTTTTGATGATTTAACAATTTTTTGTGATACTGCTTGGAACTATAATTCTTTCCATTCTAGATTTGGTTGGGTTTTGAGACATGTTGCTGATACTCTGCCATCAAATTCAAGCTCCATTAAGCCTCATTGTCTTAGTGCACTTTATGCTGAAGGAATATGCTTAGTTGCTGCTTTAAAGCAAGCTGCAAATGATGGTTACTCAAGAGTGAAAACGCTAAGCATGTGATTGAAATTGTAAATAATGTTTCTCATTGTTCTTTTGATTTCATTTGTATTTTGGATGAACTTATTTTTCTTCGTTTAAGTTTTCATTTTGTTGCTTTTTGTTTTGTTAGTAGAGAGCTCAATGTTGAGGCTCATTCCCATACTAAAAAGGCTATTGGCTATATTTGTATTCCGCGTTGATCTTTTCTAAAGTCTATCCAAAGCAACATTAATGAGATATGATTCGTGACTCGTGAGTGAAGAATTTAGAAAAATTAAATAAATAACTTTTTTTCGGATTTTTGGCTTAATTGACCTTTAAAATTGACAAATAAGGGTTGTAGAGGAATTCACCATGGACTAGGCCCAATATCAAAAGCCAAATCTTGATAAGGCCAAAAGAGCTAATATAGTGCAATTAGTCCAAGTCGTTTCCCCACATTAAATCAATAGAGTTTGGGCCAAGCCCAAACTAAAAGACTGCAGATCGGCTCAGACGTATACATCCTAAGTATTTGGACAAGCTAAGGTCTGGATAATTATATCTAAGGAGATAAGCTTATCATCGTTTGAAGATAAAAGGAATAAGTTCTTATCTTTAATAAGTGATTATCTTAATCTGATCGTAGATAGACGTATCATCTTATTTTCAGGTCCTCTATATAAAGAGCTCATTAAAACCCTAAACGGTATGTTATTCATAATTTTATTCTAGAATTCTCATATCTATTGCTTCCAAATCACTGACTTGATCATCAGACACGGTTTGAAAGGTACCACACCGGTGTTTTCTTGTTCTTATTCTTTAGGCATTCGAGATCAAGGAGACGTAACACACGTTAAAGAATGTTATTGACCGTATCAGAAATCATCCTCTACAGTTTGGCGCCCACCATGGGACTACGAGAAAAACATTCACGTAAGCTTCATCACATATAGTAGACATACAACATGAATGACGTAATTTATGCTTGTTTATTAGTGATAATATCTCTAAAATAATTAAAATATGAATGTTAATTGATTCAAATGTCTATAATATTAGTAATTATTGAATTTCATGAACGTAGGCGAAAACGGCGCTCAATTCAGACTTAAAACGAAGAAGTTATGCCCATTTTAGTGTTGAAAAAGACCTATCCTCTGCGGCGATGGGATCCATGCCCGCCACTGAGACCAAAAATCAAATTCGAGTCAAAAAGCCAAGGGTGGTCGCTGGGGCGGTGAGACCCTTCGCCCGGCGACGAGAAAATTTAAAAATAGTTATTAATTGGCTATGCTGACGTCACCTCCATGAAGGAAAAGGTGTGCGCTAACGTCAGTATGATGTCAGCGCGCACTAGGGAGAGAGTAAGGCTAAGCGACGTGTCATCGCTCAGCCACTAGCGACACGTTGCTCCTAATGAAGCAAGGAACAATAGGTGATTGGCATCATCTTGGCTCGTGGCTCTGTACACAACTCGCGGACGGCTTAAGACACATCAAGCGCTCTAGTTGGCTCGACATAGGCGGCTTTAAGGCTGACTCCGATGGCTTGGGCTGATTTTTTAGCAGTTTTTATCCCTTTTTATCTCCTTTTTTTCCTATTTAAAGCCCTTTTTGAAACCTAATAAAGAAGCCCTTCTTCCCCTATTTTTCTTACGACTCTTAATTAGTTTTAACATGTTTTCTAGCTAAATTATTTATTCCAACTAGAGGATTATCAAGGTTTGATTCATGAATTTGTGAGGTTTTGTCCTTAAATTAATTTCAATTTTCTCTTTATTCATGCTTTCTCTTTGCTTATTTAATTATTAGTTAATTATTGTGCATAGTGGCCATATGTTCAATTGTCAATTTATCATATTGCTAGTTAGAACGTTGAATCCGTAATTATTTTAACTGTTCTAATTCGAGTAGCATATTAGCATAAATTGATTAGGACAATTTTTTGTTTATGTTATGGAAATTTATGATGTAACTTAAATGAATCGGTCGTACCGTGTTTGTTAGTTAGAATTGGGTTCTTCTCATCTTAATGTTGTTAAAGGGTTAAATTTTATTATCGTATTCTAAGGTTATATGTTAATTAGGGAAGTAGTTATTAGATCGTATCTTTGGCTATCGAGAATTTAAGGAAGAGCACTTATTGTTCCGACAACTCCCAACTAATTTAGAGAAGAATTTAAGAATGCATGTTTAGTAATCGATGATCAAATCCATGAGCCATAACCGAGATTAATCTTTAGTTGGAAGCTTTTCTCTATTGATTTTTATTCTTTTTAATTTGTTTTTCCGTTTTCTTTCCAAAACTCAAAACCCCCCGTTTTTATTAACTTTAATTTAATTCCCGTTTCCTTGTGGAGATCAACCTTACTCACCACTACTACAAAATTCTAAATCCCGAGAGTAAGTATTTATTTTTGGTGGTTTCGATACCCATCAATGAAGAATACTAGGAACGAACAAGCTCTCATGGACAATCTCCCTCCAGGTTGTCACAACGTAATTGCGACGCGGAGTGCCAATGTCCAATTTATAGTCCTCTTTGTGAAAAGGAAAATTTTGGAGTCGCCACCAACCAAATTCAGGTGTGATTGGTCACCTAATTAATAAAAATAGTCTACGAAAACCATATTGGGTTCGGAGTCATTTATGTGTAGGGAAAGTATTAGCACCCTACAACATCCATTTAAAAAATGGTTACCCTAATCTTATCTTATATTATCTAATTTTAAATTATTGGTCCCTAATTAAACTAAATGGTGAAAAGATTGATTTTAACTAATGAAAACAAATGTCTCATTTAACCTTCTCTTAACATCAAGAATGATGTAAGTTCAAAGATTAATTGAGCGGGGTTACGACCGTTAATTGAACAAATATCGGAATTGAAAATCTCTCACCTAGAGAAATTAAGAGTCGTTACTTGTCAAAATCTCATCATCGGGTTTGTATTTATATTTTAAAAGGTTTTATTATTTTTATTTAAAATACATCTTTTAAAATACTAATATAACAAGCCAGATAACAATTATTTCAAATCAAAGTCTAAATATCAAAAAAATCATAGTTCATTAGTCATAATTTATTTTGACTTGATTCTTTTCTTCAAATGCATCTTATTAATCTATCATTGACCTATAATATTAAAATGAATAAATTTTATAAATAAAAATCCGAATTTATGTCAAAAAGACCTAAATCACGTTTTCTAATATACAAACATTCTACACCATTTGTATCGACTTCGAAAAATCATATCTTTATTTATATTGATCCTAATGAGGTGATTCTTGGTCCCAAAGTTTTATTTATCAGTCGAGTTTTAGTTAGAAAGTAAAAATATTAAATTTAAATCATAGATTTTCCCGCAAGAAAAATGTTAAACCAAACTTACAATAATAACTTTCAAACCGAATAAAATGATTGATTCATTTTCCTAAATCTATCAGTCTATTTTCAATTTCAGAAAAAGTAAGTCATGTAATTTAATCACTAGATAATTTTAAAGAATCATCAACTTTCAAACCGATCCTAACAAATCCCCTTTTTAAAGTTTGGGTTTGGGGTTGAAAATTTCGATTGATTCATTTTATACGATATCTATGTATTTGTTTACTTTCATCTTTATTTTATATGATTATATTAACTAATTCAATATAAAATGTTAAGTGTTATGTTTTCTTTTAACTTAAAAATCGTATATTTTAAATGTATATTTCTTTTTCATATTTCTTTTAAATAAGAATTAAAAATGACGAATTCCCAGGGAACCCCCCCCCCCTAATCAATAGATAATTTTTGATTGATAGGGTAGAAAGGGTTTAGAAATCCCCGGGTTGGGGGGGTGCATCCCCACCCGCCACGAGAGCCTGAGCCAAAACTCCACGAAAGACACATTACAAAAGACTCATATGACTAGGAAATAATTTGAAAGAGAAGATGAACTTACCTTGATTCCTTGAAGAGATGGAAAAAGATGAATTTGTTTGGGAGAGAATGAGATTGAGAAATTTTGTTTGGTTTTCTCTTATAAACTTTGATACGTGATATCTACCATTTTTGTGTGTTTCTATTGTCTTTCTACTATGACCTATTCTAAGAGTGAGGGCCCTTATTTATAGCCAAAATTAGAGTTATTTAAAATAGATTGAGATAAGCTTATGATAATAGCAGATAATTCTTACAGATTAACTCAATCTAAATCAAATAATATCTCTATTAAATATATTTAAATCTATCCCAAATCATATTTATTTTTGACCATTTCAAATTAATTTAAAATTAACTACCTTATCTCAACATCAATTTAAAAAAAACAAATTTAAATAACAACTTTTAAAATAAATAAAAATAAAAAATTATTTTATATTTAAAATTAAAAGCAAATTTTATTTTTGAATTAAAAATCGTCTTTATCATTTAAATTTAAAACCAAATTAAAATATAAGGATCAATTTTATTTTTAAGAATAAAATTATCTTTATTTTTAAAACAATAAAATTTTACTTTTTTTTATTTCAATTTTCTTTATTTTAAAAATAAAAATTAATAAATTTGGCCTGGACAAAATACGGTATCTACACAAGTGACGAGAATAACTTGAAAAATGGAGAAAAAGATCATGAGGCTAAGCTTCTAGAGCAGTCCGCAGAGGTTGTAACCCTGGAAATACTTATCCGAGAGATGTATGAAAAGCAAGAGCTTTTCATGAAAACAATACAAGCAAAGTTCGAGGAAATCATGAACAGGCAATGCTTGGAGAATCCCCCACCTTTTATCCAAGTAGGTGCTGAAGCTTGAAAACCGAGTTAGGCACGTCGGTTGACAAGAGCACAAAAGCAAAAGTGGAAGGACAGGGAGGTTCCCGACATGTCCAAAGTTAACCATTCGAGAGCCACGGATAATGATCTTGAAGAAGTCAACTCATCTTTATGTGTGCCAGTAAAGCTAAAGCTCGGACCTCAAGGGGTAAAATACGAAAGTCGTTAAGCAGAACGACGAAGGAAGGAAGAGACGACACCAAAGGGATACCGAAAACCAGTCGAGTAAAGGATCATTCGAACACTCCCAGTCTCAAAGAGAGCATAAACAGAAAAGAGATTATCACCGTGCTGATTTAGAATCCGATAAATATAAAAAGCTCGAGGAGAACATCCTAAAAAGGCTGGGATCCAAGACTTAAAGATCTATCTTAAACTCACACACACCTGGGGATCGCCACTGGACCCTTATGTTTTAGTGATCGATCTACCAAGGAAAATTCTGGATACCATCCTTTGAGCTTTACGATAGGATGAGCGATCCCACCAAGCATATCAATCACTTCAACAACTTGATGGAGTCAAATTGTATCCCCCTACAGGAATTTGGAAAGAGTGACTTAAAAACTCTTTCCCTTAAGCTTGAAAGGGTCAGCCCTGAAGTGGTTCAACAGCCTCAAACAAGGATCGATCCACACCTTCAAGGAGCTCTTTTCGACCTTCCAAGGAGAACATAATGTTAGCAAGAAGTACACAAAGACAAATCAGGACCTTTGCTGCATTCTAATGAGGAAAGAAAAACCATTGAATTCGAATCCATCGACGTGGAACATATCCCAAGGTCGCAAATAAGCATGCTAAAGCACTAGCTAGGCTTGGCTCGACACTTGAACAATACCTAAGGAGAACAATCCCAGTCGATTATTTAGAACATTCGAGCATCGAACCAAGCACAGACAAGATCGACAAGTTGTCCCAAATAATGGAGGAATATCAAGGATCGCCTTGGTACCAAAATATACAAGAGTACCTATTCAATGGCAAGTTTCCATAAGACAAAGTCGAAGAACGGAAAATCATATCCCAAGCTGCACGGTGCTCAATAGTGAATCAAAATCTATACTGAAGATTCTTTGGAGGTCCGTATCTAAGGTGCATAAACAAAAATGAAGCCACGTGCATCATGCAAGAACTCCACTTAGGATTTTGCGGAAACTACTCAGGGGGATGCTCACTATTCCATAGGGCGAGAAGCTAGAAATACTATTGGGATAGAATGTTCGAGCAATGCAAAGAATTCGTCAGAACATGCGACAAATGTCAAAGATTCACATTCGAGCATCATGTACCGCGTACACTTCTCACCACAATTGCAATGCCATAGCCATTTATGCACTGGGGATTAGATATAGTGGGGAAACTCCCACAACCACCGGAAAAAGATGCTTCTTATTGGCAGCAAAAGATTACTTTACCAAGTGGATTGAGTCCAAACCAATCGCTAAAATCACCGAGAAACAAGTCAAGAAATTCATCTAGAAGGACATAATCACATGATTCAGAATCCTACAAGTATTTGTAGTAGATAAAAGAACAAAATTTACTGGAAATGTCATCAGATGAATGTGCTCGTGAACATTCAACTAGGGTTCTCAACCCCCAGACATCTCTAGGAAAATGGCTAGGCTGAAGCTTATAAAAAGACTATTCTGAACAATTTGAAAAAAAAAGACCTGAAAAGTCGAAAGGCAGGTGGACCCAAAAGCTGCCCATTGTATTATGGGCATACAGAACAACCCCTCGTACAGAAACTGGGGAAACACCATTCTCCTCACATATGGGGTTGAAGTTGTAATACCAACTAAGGCAGGAATCCCGACGATACGTGGTGAACTTTTAGAAGACATTCAAGGCAATGACCAAATGATGATAGAAACATTAGATAAATTGGATGAGAAAAGAGAAAGAGCCTTCATAAAACTAGCGGAATATCAATAGATCCTAGCTTGACATTACAAAAAAAAGCTTAAACCACAACCAATGAAAGTGGGAGACTTCGTGCTAAGGAAAGTTTTCCATAATACCCAGCAGCCTAGAGATGAAAAACTCGGACCTAATTGGTAATTGAGGAAGTCAAACCAGGTACGTATCACCTCGAAGACGAGCACGAAACATTGATGCCAAGGGCGTGGAACGACAAAAATCTGAAGGGTTACTTCTATTAAATATATGGGGATGTAAGGAGTTGCAATAAGAAACATGCCGAAATAAATGCAAACCCCACAACCCTTCAACTCTATAAATAGAAAGTAAGTTCCACAAAACCTAACCATAATCTGGAAATGGAATCCTTCTTTTCATCATTCGCTCCTCAATCACTCTCGCTCTAAGACGAAATTACAATCTTGAAGCTCAATGTCGAGCAACTGACAACCCAGATAAATACCTTACAAAAGGAAAATCTAGAACTGAATAGAATGTTGGACATCAGCGAATTCTTTCTAAAGAAGAAAGCCAGGAAAAACAAAAAGCTAAAGTGAAAGCTAGCAATAGAAGAGTGTCAATATGATGACCTTCAAATAGAAGAGAAGGAGGATAGTATAGCCCTCCTTAAAAGATAAAGGTCAGAGAAAGACCTGAAAGTCACATTGCTGAAGTTCGAGATTAGCGAGTAAAAAGGCAAAATAACGAAGCTAAAAAAAGAGAGGGAAAAATCAAGTCGTGCCATGTGGCTATTTCCCTTCTTTCTTTTCCTCTTTATTTATATTATCCTTTTCAGCAAAATGTGCTTTTTAATTCAGCATTTAGTCTACTTCACTTTTATCCAAACAAAGTTACTCTTCAAATTTTTAAAAATAAGTCTAGACAGAAACACGTTTAAAAAATGGAAGCCAAAAACTCATATTTACACGAACGTTATTAAATTAACAATTCAAATAAATAGGGGAAACAAGTAACCTAATGCTAAAAATTAGCTCAGACAAAAGAAACGCAGACAAAACAAAACAAAACAGACAAAAAAGGGCAAGAGCCCTAAAAGGACGTAAAACGTGCAAATAACATGATTCCCAAGGCGAATTGACCTTTTGAGAAGAAAAAATGAGCATGAGGGAAAATAAACCCCATCATAACTGTCTCAATATTACCATCATAAAATTTTCAAAGATCTTCAATTTATGAGACCTCTCATCCGAAGATTTAATCTTGACTAAAAACAGATGGAACAGGAGATGCATTCAATGCCATATCGCCCCAATGAAGCAAATTCGGATGAAGATATCCGAAAGGTTGCCAGCAGGATATACTCATTATAACTTTGGGAACAGAAGTGGCACGTCACATCCAGGGAAGTTTGAAAGACACAGCCTCTATTAAGACATCTTGAAGATCAAGATAGCTTGTGATGACCCGGCTTACTACAAAAACCTAGGACGCTAGTACACAAACGCAAGCAAGGACCGAACTTAGTTAAAGTGACTCAAACTCAAGACATTGAAAAATCGGACATGAAATGTACGAAATGTTTAAGTAAACCTGCTCAGTTTTCAAAAGGAAAACCCGGATTTTCGGCCGTTTCATATTATTAAATAAAATTCAGTGTTATCAAACATATAGTAAAAGTCGTAAAGTACGTAGTAAAAAGGGTCATGGTGCGTCACGGTAGAGTTATTACAAAACATAAGCCTTCTTAAAAATATTTACATAAAAAGTGTTTAAATCCCAAATTCGAATAACCACAAAGCCTATGACCTGTCGACGTGACTCGCGTGTCTGGTGGCCAATCCAAAGGCTCCATCCTGAGCAACTATGAGCACTACCTGAGGCTCCACGTCCTTGACCTCTAGCGATACCTGAAAGGTGTTTTGTAGTACCTTTGAGTATGACACTTAATGAAAACAAAATAATATGAACAATGATGCACAATGTTCATAGCATAATGCACAAGTAGAAGAATAATATGTTTAGGAATGCAAATAAACGAGCAATGCAAGGAAGATAAATAAACATGATCAAATCGTAAACCTTTCAAACATGTACTATCGTCAAGCTAATAACATATTCCACGTATCACATTTACCATTTCCTCTTAGTTCATAAACCTTACCATTACAAAACCCGACATCTCACTACGCCTTATACATATCACATTACAATACAACATCCGAGCCGTAGCTCTTATCAACTTCTAGGTTATCATAATAACCACATAGCATCCAGGCCATCCACCACACAGCGTCTCGGAGCTACACAATATCACCACCCTGGTAACAACGTGTAACGTCCAACATCCACTCACGTTACACGGGTTACGACCCCATGGCTATACAATGATCATTAGAAATGCATGAATGAAATGTTATGAGAATGATTAAAGTAAACATGTTTGCGTATAATGCTTTATCAAATGTCTTAATCTCAACTCAAGGAGCAAAAGTAGGATAAATCCTCCAAGCAGTATATGACTCAATCACACTACACATCTTGCTCAATATTAACATAAACATATAGTTCACATTTCAAATACTACTTCTATTATCTCATTTGTAAGCTATCCATCAAGCATTAACCGATAGCACATCAAATATTCATGATAATAGCCCTAATTTAGTATATGACTCGATCGTGGACTAAGAGCAAAAATTAAACACCAAGTAGGCATGCTTATGAAAACAACTAATCATAAACACATTTCGAGTTGAGCTAACCACCTCTTCAGGCTCTTAAAACCAATGTCGGAGTCAATTCCACCTCCCTTTACTTCCTCTTACTTCCATCACCTTACTAACCACACTTCACAATTCACAACTACTCACAACCATAAACATCCACTTCCAAGATAGCTCGAAAAGAACCGTGATTCACAACACCGATCACCCCTCCGTTTCTTTGTATTCTCACCTTCGTAATTGGCCCCGTTTGTATCCGCTCGTTATTGTCCTACAACTAGTTAATCCATACATATTTAGGTTAGTATTAACATCACATATCAGCTTATAATAATAACACATATCCTTGAACCCACTAGGAGGAAAAGTCTCCAAACTATACACTTTTAGAGTGTTAGTTTCGGCCAATTGGTGCTTAACCATAAATTCCTCCAAATGAACTTCTAATGAGTTTTCCTTGTGTACTAAATACATATAACATCACATAATTTCAAGATTTGATAGTTCTTCCATACAAGTCATGAAAACCATAAAGTTTCAAAAAGCTAGAAGGTAGAAATTATACTCCATTAATGGAGGTTTTAAAGCTTCCCTTAACCATGACTTCCAATTACCCTTGAATATTAACTTAACAATTCTTAGTGTTGATAAACATCACTCTTTAAGCTCAATTTCTAGAAATTACACATGAAATAACACTCCACAAAACACATCTTAAACATTAAACAAAAGAACTCAAGAATTCCTCATGGAAAACCTCAAAAAAGTATGATCCCTAGGATGAGAAATTACCTTGAACTTTAGTTAATTCCTCTTAAATCTTGTAAGAATCTTCCTATTATGTTGATTCTATCATGAATCCACAAGAACCTCTTTGAATTTGCCCAAGAACTCAAGGATTGGATGAAGGAAGATTGAGCAAAAATGTAGGAGAAAGGGAGAGGTCACGGTTTGGGGAAGAAGAAAATGAGAATTTTTTTTTTTTTTTTAATATTTCTTTCCTCTTCTTTTCTCCTAATTTCCATTTATATATTTTTAATTTCCAAAATTAAAAATAACAACTAATTCCTATTTTCTTATCACCCCCTCCACCTCTTCATTTTATTTCCTAAACCCCTCCACCTCCAACATTTAATTTAAGCCCTTTCTCCTAATAAATCCTTGCCCTTAAAATCCTTTGCTAACTAACCCTCTTCACTAATATAACTATGGTTAATATTTCCCTTTTTATTAAATTCCCACCCATAGTTAAACTAACTATGGTTAATTACTAATTAACCAAAAATACACATAGAAAATAATTTTCCACACTTAAAAATACTAATTAAAATACCAATATAAGGGAAATTTTTAATTTCCCTACGACAAGTCTCGGGCCCTTACATAACTCCATAATTATCTTGATAACCCAAATGTTTCCTAATCTATAAAGGAAGCCAACGTCTGGCCTTTAAATAGGACAAAGAACAAGAAGAAAAAATCATCTATTTCCCTACCTTTCTCCAAGAATTTTCATCAAGCACCCTCCAAAACTCACAAACACCCCCCTTCAAACAATCATGGCATCACCAGGTTCATGCCATAAATGGAAAGCGAAGAGGGAAAAACATAAACAAAGGATACTGAGAGCAACATTAAGGAGAAGGGACCAAAAGCTTCTTCGCGATAGGGAGACGAACCAGCAACTGCTCCAATTCTACAGGCGCATGCCAATTCTATAGGCGAATGCTAGAGAGGGCTATCTTAAGCGCTACCCACATCCTTTAAGGGATCCAACGAATCGGGGATGTCTTCTCCCTTGAAGCCCAAGAAACTAGGCGATCACCACATCGCATAAATGATGTCTTTGAAAAGCTTTAAGCCCAAGTCTCATAGATGAACATGTAGATCGCCGACCTTGTTGATCAATTGTAACCCTTAGTTGACGAGGATGATGAAGAAGATGAGGATGATGGCGACGGAAGTAACGATGATCGCCAAGATAGTCCTATGATGTGAATGGCCAACTCGTTCACTGGAGGAATGTTGAACCCTCAAAAAGCTCTCTTTTGCATCAATTAGATAGTTTTCTTCTTTTCTTTTCATTTTTTATTTTAGAAAGACAAATGTAATATGATATCAAAATTGTCAATAGAAACATTTTTGTTCTTAAATTTTCATCAAAACTCCAAAAAAAATATCCTAACATAGAGTTAGAGTGACAACCCTTCAGAAGATGGAAGAAAAGACCTAGCTCGGACAAGATAAAATCTTCAAAGAATAAAAAATAACCCTTCAAAAGAAGGAAGAAAAGACTTAGTTCGAACTAGGCAAAATTTTCGAAGAATAAAAAATAACCCATCAGAAGAAGGAAGAAAAGACCTAGCTTAAACTAGCAAAATCTTCGAAGAATAAAAAATGACCTTTTAGAAGTAAGAATGAAAGACCTAACTCAGACTAGGTGAAATCTTTGAAGAATAAAAAAATAACCCTTCAAAAGAAGGAATGAAAGACCTAGCTCAGACTAAGCAAAATATTTGAAGAATTAAAAATAACCCTTCAAAAGAAGGAATGAAAGACTTAGCTAAGACTAGGCAAAATCCTCGAAGAATGAAAAATAACCCTTCAGAAGAAGGAAGAAAAGACCTAGCTCGAACTAGGACAAATCTTTGAAGAATAACAAATCACCCTTGAGAAGAAGGAAGGAAAGACCTAGCTCAGACTAGGCAAAGTCTTCAAAGAATAAAAAATAACCCTTCAAAAGAAGGAAGGAAAGACCTAGCTTGGACAAGGTAAAATCTTCAAAGAATAAAAAATAACCCTTTAAAAGAAGGAAGGAAATACCTAGCTCGAACTAACAAAATCTTCGAAGAATGAAAAATAACCCTTCAAAAGAATGAAGAAAAGACCTAGCTCGGACTAGGCAAAATCTTCAAAGAATAAAAAATAACCCTTAAGAAGAAGGAGGGAAAACCTAGCTTGATCTTCAAAGAAAAAATACCTTAAAGAAAAGTTAAATAAAAAACCCTTCCAAAGAGAGGGATGAAAAGACCTAGCTCAGACTAGGAAAAGCCAACGCTGTCATTTAAAGAAGTGTGTGCATAAACGCATTAAAATTTTATAATTAGCGCCGCCCATGCAAACGCAATGTTTTAAAATTATCTAAAAGTAAGTTGAGAAATTAGAACAATAGCAAATAAAAGGAAGGTCAATTTGGGGAACCCACAATTCGGGAACTCACCATCACACCTCATGGATCTCATCAACATCCACATTACCCTTCACCAGGTCAGAGGTAGTTCTTGTATCCCCATCTTATTCAAAAATGTAACCATCAACAGTTCCTTCATCTTTGATAGATACCCGGTCTTCCTCATCAAGAAGTACGTGAAGAGGCTTGAATTCTTCAGCGGCATTCTCCCTCTTGATCGGGTTGAATCGAGACCTCTCCTCCTCGGAAAACGATAATTTTAGCTCGTCATGGCCAATCTTCACCTCAAAGAGGCTAGTGCATTCCACTGCATGAGAGAACTTCTCATCTGCCTTAGCAATAGAAGAGTAAGCATCCTTTAACTCAAAACGAAGCCCCTTGATCAATTCATCTTTTCGGACCAACTAGCCTCTCATCTTCTTCACCATAGCCTTTAGTTCCCCACTTTTACCTTCTACGGTCTTCAACCTCCCAACCATTTCCGAGGATGCAACCTCCGTTGAAGCTAGCTTCTCAGACGTAAGGACAGACAACTATTTGGCCACTTTACTGTCGGACAAGGCTAACTTCAGCAGATGAATCATTTGAGCCTGCACTTGGAATTCCTACAAAGCAGCATAAAGTGAAACTCATGACAAGTCAAGTTTGTAAAGGTAAAACTTGAGAAATATATATTACCAGAATAGTTTATGCAGCTAAACGATCCACAGACTCTTCTGGGTGAGGCAAGCCGAACACTGAAGGAAGAGATACAGATCCTAAGTCCTACTCAAAACCCACTATGGCAAGATATTTTGTATAAAACTTTCGTTTAAGGTAGGTCTCAAACGATAAGCAGTAAAGAAAATTGGATCCACCCTCATCAGCTTCATGTCAAGCTGAGGAAAATGAATGAAAGGGGGTAGAGTCCCGCTCGAATGAGGTCTTGTGAAGTCGTAGCTAGACGAAGAGAACCAGTACTAAACAAGGAAGTGGTTATGAAAGAAACAGACGCCAAACTCTTCACCTTAGAGCGAGACATCTTTTTCTCTCTAATTGGAGGTTATGATTGATCAACCATAACCTTCTTCTTCAAGTGTTATGAGGAACGCACATCGAGATCCTTGCTGACAGCTAAAGAAAACGAGGACATTTTTGAGTTCTTAGACGTGCTTGGTATTGGGAAATTCAACTACAAACTCTCTCGCCTCCTTTTAACTATAAAAATGAAGATGCCTTAGGAAACAGAAGGATCACTATTAAGAAAAAAATAAGGTTTTGTATACTTTTAATTCTTGGAAATGGATCAGAGCGAAAAGGGACCCGGAGTTTTGTCAAGATAAGCTTTTCCCTACAGATAAAGGCTTCCCATACAAATTGACCGATCTCCGATGTGATATCAAATTTTCTTAAAGTCCGAACTGCAAAGAAAGAAGAAAAGGTAAAAAATAATCATTCAAGTAAACAAAAGCAAGGTGGAACGTAACTATTCTCATCCGACTCTTTTTAGACTAAAGGAATTGGGAGCCCATCAGAAGTCAGTCTTCCTCTGATAAAGAACCACCTATTCTTTCATCTCTTTTTTTTTGGAAGGAAAACCAATGACAATCTTCCTCCCAACGGAACCATGGAAATGAAATCGAGAGGTATCTTGTTGGTTAGATTTGTAAGACCAAAAATACGAAAGCATTCCCAACGTGAGATCCATATTTGTCCTAGCTGTGACAGACAAAAGGGTAACCAAACCCCTCCAATTATTTGCCATAACCTGTCCCAAGGTGACATCCAAGTTATTCAAAAGAGAAACCATCCTTGTCCCAATAGTGAATCAGACTCCACAATTAAAGAAGATTTCGTAGAAAGAAGTCCAACCGCCCCCAACATCATGGTGGGCGCGCTGCTTAGGATTCGGGATCCTCATCTCTACATCTGGAGGAATACGATATGAAAGACGAAAAAAATCCAAATTAGATTGCCTCAATACTAATGCTTTTAAAGAAGGATGATCAACTGTCCTCGGCCTACCGGACGAAGTTGCCGCAACATGTCCATCTGAGTTATGTCGGGAATTACAAACTCCCACATCATCACTTAGAGTTTCTTCAGAATCTTCACCAGATTCTTCAAATCCACTGTTTGCATCTTCATCTTACAGCTCGAGAAGCGGGATCATCAAATCATCTTCCTGAATTGCTTCAATAAGGAAATAATTTCTGGCGGTAGTTTCTACATTAGATTCATTGACATTTACAACTATTCCATTAGGATAAACATACATTCTTAAACGATTTCGCCATTCATCAACCATCTCCACAGAAGTGGGCTCTATAGGAAAGTTTAATTCCTAGCTCTAGGTCAGTAACTTTGAAATTAGGAGAAATCTACTAATGCATGCTAAAAATTTATAGGGCAAATACCAACCTGAGATGAGAGGCGTCCGGTGGAATCCTTCCCTTTTGCACGAAACCTTCTTAATCTTCAAGCAGAAATGACGAGTTTGAAATTGCAAAAAAGCGTAGGGGTGAAGAAGTTTTCTTTTGAATTTAAACGTTCGATTTTGAAATTGTTTACACATGTCTATTTTAAGTGGTTCCAGGTTGCCCTGGTTCACTTAGCCCTCTACTTATTTTCACATCCAAGTAACTCAGACATAAAAACAGAGGAAATATGTAGAGGTAAAATTCACCATGGACCAGGCCCAATATCAAAAGCCCAAATCTTGATAGGTCCGGTCCAAAAGAGATAATATAGTGCACATAGTCTAAGCCGCTTCCTCATATTAAATCTAAAGAGTTTGGGCTAAACGGTTAAGGACTGCATATCGGCTTGGATAAATATTCGGATGAGATAAGGTCCGGATAATTATATATAAGGAGATAAGCTTATCATCATTTGAAGATAAAGGGAATAAGTGCTTATCTTTGATAAGTGATTAGCTTAATCTGATCGTAGATAGACGTATCATCCTATCTACATGTCCTCTATATAAAGAGCTCATTAAAACCCTAAACTATATGTTATTCATAATTCTATTCTAGAATTATCATATATATTGCTTCCAAATCAATGACTTGATCGTCGGAGACGGTTTTGCAGGCACCACACTGATGTTTTCTTGTTCTTATTCTTCAAGCATTCGAGATCAAGGAGACGTAACACACGTTAAACGCACATGATTGACCGTAGTGGAAATCATCCGCTACAAGGGTTATTAACCACCATTCTCATTTTAACCATTTTTAACCTCATGGTGATGTCATTTTACTGTAAAATGTGTTAAAAACTCTCTTCTTCTCTTCTTCATAAAACCTTTTTCTTCTCTTCTTCCCCTTTTCTTATCTTCTCAATACTATCTCTTCTATCTTCCTCACTCACGGCGGCGTCAAAGAGCGGCAGTTGGTGGTGAAAAACGTTTGAAAAACTTTCCTCCTCTCGATTTGGGTATGTATGACTTTGAGATCTTTGGGATTTTTCATCTGTATATTTTATCTCTCCCAAAAAGCCAAGTAATCTTCAAGCTTTTGATTCTTATTATTTTGGAAAGAAAGCAAAAAAAAAAAATCCGGGTTCCCCATATTTTGCCTTGAAATTGAGTTTTATCCCCGAAATTTGAGTTTTGCACAAGAATTTTAGTTTCCCCCCTTAATTTGTCTAGAAATGTGCCTCAAAATTTGATTTTTGCCCTAGAATTTGCACAACGTCTATAGTTAGCTATAAAATGAGTTTCCACAAAAACCTAAACGAAGAAAAGAAAAAGTAGCCCACTGACTCAAATTTCTATTCAATAAGGACTTCAGTGCACCAAAATAATATTAATACCAATATAGTTTCAAAATTATGTAATTTGACTCTCCCAACTAATGTTGTCAAACTTTATTTTAGTTATAACTTTTTTGTTTGAACTCCGATTTAGATGATTCAAGATGTTTTAGAATTCTCATTTCCATCTCTACGTTATGATAACTTCAAAACTTATAAATCAAAAATAAATGAGAGAGTTGTCATCATTAAAATATTAGGTATGTTTAAAGTCATAAACCTTTTAATTTATTAGTGGTAATTTAAAAGTTTTAAATGACCATTACGTAGATCTCAAAACAACGATTTCAGAACATCTTGAATTATTCAAATCAGAGTTCAAACGAAAAAAGATATGACTAAAAAAGTTGAATACATTAGTAGGGAGAGGTCAAATTGCATACTTTTGAATTTATGAGAGTATAAATATTCATTTTCTAACTATAGCGGGTGTGTTTGCATTTGACCAAAACCATAAGGTTGTTATTTGCATTTTTCCCTATAATTTAACTTGGAATACATGTAATAATTACATTTTACATTATGATCGCTTTGAAGATGTTTAAAATTAAATACATTTTTTATAAGATTATCGATTTGTTATTAAATTAGTAATATTACAATTTAATTTTGTAATAATATATTATTTTTATACAATGTTGGGTGGGGATTTAACAACTCTCTTGAGAGTAGAAGTACATGCAATTGATCAATAGGCTATAGTTGACATAATTTCGTAAGATTTTGAAAACAAAAGCTCATAATTTTTTAACATGTTTTCAGAAGCTTATTATAAATTTAGCTATATTTTTTAAAATATTTTGGGAAATTTCACTAGGTAGCAGATTTTGATGCAATTTTTGTAAATATATCATTGCTTAAAACTATTTATAAATAGGAATTTTTATTACATTTATTAGTGATTAACATTGATTAATATGTAAATTAGTGACTAACTTATTGTAAAAATATGTAATTCAATGTTGATCACTGATTAACTAAGTAAAAATTTGCTATATATACAAATATTTTTAAGAGTTGATATTTTTGCAAATATTACCTAAAAATTTACTAGATTTGCAACCATCCCAAATATTTATATAGATATAGAATTTGTTCAAAATAATTGCAAATTCAGCAAAATTTTCTACTTTATTTATAAATATGTTATTTTTTACTGACTATATTAATTGATGATTTACTATAATTATTATCACTGCAATATCAAAGTCGTTAACTAAAATATGTAAATCAAAAGGTTATCAAGTATACTGATAACCGTACATCGTAGTTAATTAATCATATGTTACACTCAATCCATGATTAACTTGTTTTATATATTTTTTTTTGGGAGAGGGATGCAAAATTCAATAAAAATATTTAAATATTTATCATTTTTTAAAGATATTTACTTTTCTAAAAAGAGTTTAATGAATCTTTTTTATTCTAAAACTAACCTAACCTTTTTCTTTTATCATTATGTTCCTAAATTACCTTTTCTTTTCTATCTTTCTAATTTCCGGCAAGAATGATACGAAACCCAAAATCCATCGCAAAACTATTTTTTCCATAGAGTTTATCTTTAAACTCATATTTGATGTAACCCGAGACTTCCACATGTTTTCCCCTACTATCCAACGAGAATTCGTAGTTCTCCGTTGAGACCTCAAACCCGAAGATGTTTTTTGTTCTGACAAGTTTTAAACCAAACCCGAAAAACCATTGATTTTCTGACCAAAACTAATCCCCAAACTCAAATTTGATGAAACCCAATTCTTCTAACTTGTTTTCCCAAAATTTTCAAGTGAGACCTCTCCTAACTTCGTAAGGCAATATGTAAGTGATGGTAAATTAGTGATTAGTATATCATGGAAAATCTGTGATAATCAATCATTGTTTTGTATATAAGTGATAGTATATCATGGAAAATCATTTGTTGATTTTTAATAGTATATAAGTGATAGCATATCATGGTAAATCAGTAATAATCAATCGCTGATATTGTTTGACATGGTTTTATATTATATGATTACCTTTAATTTAAATGGTTTTTTATGGTCTTTATGCTATTTTAATTAGTTTTTTTCTTATTGAGCAGGTATTGAAGATATTTGCATATTAAGGAAAAAAGAAGCAAAAACCATGTTATGGGCAGAAATTGTTCAAGCAAGCCATCTCTTGAGTTCAAGCGAGCCATCTCTTGAGTCCAAGTGAGCCATCACTTGAACAATTAGGATGACATCAGAAATATGTCTAAAGAGCCATCGCTTGACTTCAAGCGAGGCGTCGCTTGTCTATTTTAATGAAAGCGAGTCGTGGCTTGAAGTCAAGCGAGGCGTCGCTAGAGCATAAATCCAGCCACCGACTTTTAAAGCCTATTTAGAGGGGCTGAAGCTATTTTTGTTCATATACTTGGAGAAAACCACTTTAAAGAGTAGTTTTTGGAGATTTTTAGCAATTTTTTGAGGGAGCCGACACTTTTATGTTTTCTAGAATATTTATTTTGATGAATTTTATTTTTATGGATAGCTGATTTTCTAATTCTTAGGGGATTTATGTATCTACTTTTTTTTATGGTTTGAGTATTTAGTTTTAGTTTTGAAAGATAATTTTATGATTCTATTTATGTTCTTATGTTCTTATGTTCTTAATGCTTTTGATTTACTGGCCATAGATTAATTGATTTTAATTCTAAAATCTCACACTTTGGATAAGTGTTTTAAGATAGATCTTGGGAACATAACTGAAGGTAGATTAGAGTTGGGAAACTTAATCTTAATTTTATAAGTCTAAAAAGAACTCGTGATTCATACACTTTTAATTACTGAAATTGAATAGGGATATTGGTTTCTTAATTAATTGTGATTCGTGATTTGACGCTCAGGAGAGGTAATTAGGAATTTTAGTGTTCTTGACTTATAGAATATGAAATTGTTGTTCTTGACTAGACTAATATTATTTCCAAAAATTAAAGTAGTGAAATCATTCCCCTGGGACCATTTTCTATTGATTTAATTTAACCTTCTTCTATTTAGTTTTATCTTTTCTTGCTAGTTTATGAATCTTAGTTTAGTTAACATTCATTATTTTACGATTTCTAAATAAAATTGAGTTAGTAATATTTTAGTACTTAGGTAGACTTAATTCTTTTTCCCAGAGGACGACAACCTTGTGTTCTTATCACTATATAAAAACTTGACTTCGTACGCTTGCATCTAGGCCCAAACATTAGAAGGCTCAAGCTCGGCTCGGGCTCGAGCACAACGAGCTTTTGCTTTTGGTCGGGCCAAGCCGGTCTAAAATGTTAAGACTCATGGCTCGGCTCATGGGCTAGACTCATCGAGCCGAGCTTGGGCCTGGCTTGTTGGAGCGAGCCAAGCTCGGCCTATCATATAAGTTCATTTTTGTATTATATTTTCTCAACAAGCAATAGTGTATACCTTTCGAATCACTTTTTTAAAAAAAAAATCAAGTGTTAACAAAATTAACATATTAAACTTATTATCTTAAATAATAATTTTATCTGTTAAATAATTTAACTATTTTATTTTATCTTATTTAGTAATTTCACAAAAGTATCAACTTTAAAAAAAAAAAATTTGTTAATTATTTCA
Source organism: Gynostemma pentaphyllum (assembly GCA_028015215.1). Classification (NCBI taxonomy): domain Eukaryota; kingdom Viridiplantae; phylum Streptophyta; class Magnoliopsida; order Cucurbitales; family Cucurbitaceae; genus Gynostemma; species Gynostemma pentaphyllum. The sequence goes on along the minus strand of CM051355.1, from coordinate 65,791,779 downwards.
TACATGAATATTTGAGAATAAAGTGCATCACTACAATATAAGTACATCCCAACTAGGTTGACACCCACTTATTTGTCAATCATATGCATTTTTCTAACTTCAAAAAATTACATGAAATGAATAATAATTTTGGGAAATACATTCTTTAACCTTTTTTAAATGAATCTCAAACTCTTTAGTTGACTTTTTATAATAGTTTTTTTTTTAAACTCTATTGTTAATTTATAATAGAATTTTGTATTTTAAATTTAAAAAATGGTAATAATATAAAATTTTATTTAAATAATAAATAAATATTGCGAGTTTTATTTGGGCTGAGCTTGAGCCAGCTCGTTGGATAGGCCCTATGGATGCTCAAACGAGCCGGCCCATTAAAAAAAAGGGATGCTCATATCCAATCCAAACAATTAACGAGCCGAGCCGAGCCGGCCCTTTAAATGTTGACTTTCGGGCCTAGCCCGAGCCAAGTCAAGGACGGCCTTTAGGCCGTGAGCCATATGATGATTGTGACTTGGGGGCGGAGCACGGTAATTGATAATTTTGCCCCTCGAGAGAAAATATACTAATGTATATACTATCTTTAAATTATATTAATTATTGCCATAATTGTAAATCATATGACCTAGTAATAATACTCTGACATTTGAAATAAGGGTATTAGTGCAAAGCGATATCCATGCAACCCATGTTGAACCTAGTTTAGGCTTTTCATTTTTGTGCACTTTTTTAAAGTTAAATCAATTATTTCATATATATATTTATTTAATTTATAAATTAGAAAAAAAAAAACTAAAGTTTCCATTTCTAATTTTATAGATTAAACTAGTTCAATATATTTAATATCTCTAATTTAAAGATGTCGAAAGCATACTATAAATAAGGTAATACCTTTCTCAAGGAAAGTAGAAAATTCATGAACTTTGCTAAAGATATATAATATATTATAGGAGTTCAATGGAATGGATAAATCTTAACTCAGAGCAATGAAGCATCAAAAGGGAAACGAAACATTCTTTCAAAGTAGAAAAGGTATTAAGATATAGATGAATCCACGATTGATGTAGATTTCAAGGAGCTAAATACCCAATTCTTTTTTGGAAACATGGAGGATAGATAGAATTGAGAGAGGAAATGCGTTTTCACACGAGATGACATCATCATAGGTCAGGTTATTATGGAATGGAGGTCCAAAGCTTAATTTAACAAGGATTTTTAAATATGTTAATTTACCACTAGACCCAAAAGATCAAGTCAATAGATAAGGAAAAATTTATTGATATTTATCTCAACAACCTCCAACCAATTTTCCATAAATTTTATTTTCAAAACCCCAAATGTTTGCAAAAAAAAAAAAAAAAAAAAAAGATTTTAATAGGAGAGAGTAAAAAGGATGATATGTATTATCGATTATAAATGAAAGTCACAATGCTGTACCCACTTCGATTAGATTGTTTCCACCCATCAACTAAAATAACTCCAAATAAAGTTTCAATTTGAAACAATTTTGTTTTTTTTTGGTTTTTTTCTCTAAAGGGTGAATGTAATAAAATAGTGAAAAAAGGTTATTACAACATGAAACCAAAATACAACGACAACCTTCCTAAACAAGTCTAAAAAAGAAACCTTACAAATTTGAAATGTAATGTTTGAAAAAAAAAATTGTACTTAAAATTTAATTCTACAAATTATATCTATTTATTTTTCATAAATCGAAAGTTGGTGGTATGCTTAACTAGTACCTTAGCCATGATCTGCGAAACTAAGAAATGGGAATAGGCTCTAGAAATAGAGACATCACTCGGTCCTTTGTTTCTTTATGCACTATACCATGTCCATCACTATATTGATACATGCAATGAGTAATTCGAGCTCCATTCTTACACAACTCGATGAAGACTTTAGGGAAGACCGAATTCTTAGCTTCAACTTTATTTAACTTCTTCCATGACTCATAGATCAAATATCTAATATATTCACGAGCACTACTCTCTGAGACACCAGTTTCATTCATGAAATATTGAGTTGATTTTAGAACATCACCTCTTTTTAATTCATCCTGGAAAAAAAAAACTTCATATGAGCACGCTAGTTTGTTAAGATTGACAAAATCAAATGTACGGAAACGAGAATATAAACAACAAATTTTTAAAAAATTAATTTTTTTTACTTATTTGTTTGTTTTTAGCTGTAGATTTAATTTAAAAAAAATTCACACACCGGTGATGTTCCTAGATCGTTTAGGAGCCGTGCAATTGTGGCTACACAACGAATTATATCTACAAATTGATTCAAACTCTCCAGATCATCTTTTATTATTGGAGATGTGACCAAAACATAAATATGGCATAGTGCAATTGGTGCTCCAATTGAAATCCGTCCATTGTCAAGATATTCCGCAAGTGTTGGTTTATAACCACTATGATACCATTTTGCCTCCACTAGATAAGATTTACACAAGTCTACCCACTGCAACATTCAATTTGGTCAATATCAAACGATTGAAACTTCAAAATCAAACCAAATTTTTACCTCTAAACTTTCAGGGTTTTATGAACTTTAATCTTAAACTTTAAAAATATTATCAATTTTAACTTTAAATTATATAAAGTTTGACCTTGAGTTAACTCTTATATGTAGATATTCATATCAAATTTCATTGATTTTCTGAAATTTAAGAAAGATTAGATCATAAAATGACAAAAAAAAAACTATCTAATTCAAGAAAAATTTAATATTTGGAGGCTTCAAATTTTATCTATTACTTCTAAAATCGTTCAAATTTTTGGTTATCTTTTATTTAAGAAAACATATTTACATTTTACACCTGAAATCTTTAACAACTAGTCAATAGAAGGTTAAACTTACAACTATTACATAGTTTAGGGTTAGAATTGATAACATTTAAAGTTCAAGTTGGTAATGCCCTTAAAATTCAAAAGAAACAAAAAAAAAACTTATTATAAAACTCGTACCAATTTTTTAAGGTATTGGATGACATTAACTCCTTTATCTCTCAATGCTTCAAAAGCCATCTCATTTATAGAATTGTGAAGAGTAAAGAAGCAAGTTTTCAAATAGTCTGGAAGCTGATCTATTGCGCCAACATCCCATCTAATGGAAAAAAGGAATTGAATTATATATGTATTTAAATTTTGAAAAAAGAAAAATAATATCATTGTTGCTTTAATTACCTCTCTACAGCATTGGTAAAAAGTTGAAGTTCATCTAAAGTTCCATAGACATCATAAACGGGGTTTCTTCAGAAATATTGTTATTTAAAAAAATAATTCCTGATATATGGGGGGAGCGAAAGTATTTCCAAAACTAAGGTAAAGCGTCTGTTGAACAGACGTTTTAGAGCAGAGGTGTTTTGATTATTTTGTGAGCTAGTTAGTTAGTTTGGTTGTCTATTTAATTATTATGGGTGATGTTATGTCTGGTTCAGTTCGTCATATCGGGGTTTTCGATCAGTGGTTGGGACATGGTTTTTGGGATCATAGGCTTTATATTGCCATCACTTGTTGCATTAAGGCTAAGCAAGCAGAGTGGCCTGGGGAGTTTAAACGCTACCGAGAAGGTCCTATCGTGGTTAATGGTAGGATTGGCAGTCATTGTTGGTATTCAAGTGAATGTTGACGAAGCCTACGAATTTGAACGTTCTTGATCACCAAAACGCTACCGCCGGCGAGGAGAGTGGTGGAGATTTGAGGGAAATCGTCAGAGACGTCGAGGAGAATTTTCTAGGGCTGAGACGAAATGAGGAAGACGAAATGGGGAAGAAAGGGTTTTAAAAGTTCGGATGTAAAGCGTCTGTACAACAGACGCTTTTGTTATTTTTAAACAAAAACGTCTGTACAACAGACGCTTTTGTTTCTTTTTAAACAAAAGCGTCTCTACAACAGACGATATATGTTGTTTTAAACTAAATCGTCTGTTGTACAGACGATTTAGACGTTCCACATCACCGACACATCACCGCCACATCACCCATCCGCGTCCAGTCATTAAAAACAGCAATATTTTTGGAATTACTTTTACTTTTACAATATTTATGTCATTAATTAAAAATAATATAATATTCCTAAAAAAAAATCCATCATAAACATCATCAATTGTTGTTATCAATGCATTGATTTTTGTAGCCATTCTTCTAAAATATCCAAACTCAGGTTCAAATCCAACGCCTATCGTCCATAAGAAATTTTCCACCAATCGATCTCTTGCAAACTTCATCTTTTCTCCAAGACCCGTGCTTATCCACCAGCTATACATGTAAACTATTCAAGTTAAACCATAACTCCAATAGGAACTTTCCCCCAAAACAATAGTGAAAAATTTTATCCTTATTTTTTTCAGTTATTATAATAATTATTAGGGACAGTTACTGATATAATATATTTTACACACTAATTAATATGTGTGAACTTTTTAAAAATTACTCAAATAGAATAATTATTGTTAATAAATTTATTGACTAAAAAAGTGAAGAAACCAATAAATTCATTGAAAATAATAATGAAAAATAATCAAATAGTTCGATAAATTATTGAACTTGAATTTAAAAAGACACAAAACAAACAGATTCATTAAAATACCCATGAAATGAGTAATTTTTAAAAAGTTCTGACATTTTAGAAATTAGTATGCAGATTTAGGGCTATTATCACACATACTCAATATTGAGACTCAGTTTTCAAAAAAGAAAATTTGATTGGGTAGCAGAGTTTTCTGCAATATTTATAAATATAGCATTTTTAAAAATATTTGCAAATATAGCAGTTTTTCAAAAACTCTCATTCATGTGAATCAGATAAATCAGTGATAACTTCTAAGGTAATCGATGATAACTATTCGGTAATCAGTAATTCATGCACAAGCTGATATTTTGATATCAGTGATTACTTGTGTGGGAAATAATGATTACTTGTGAGAAAATCTCTAATTACTCATACAAAACTAGTGACAATTTTATAATATTTTAGGCACGAATTTGAGTTTTTTGTAAATAATTTTTTGGACTGCTATTTTTATAAATATTGGAATTAATTTTGCTATTTTTACCAGAGCCCAAAAATGGTGGGTATAGACGTTTTTAAAAGTTGAAAATCTGCCAGTTGGGTGTGGGGATGATGATCTTGTCATCCTCATACAATTAAATATAAAATAGTATGACATGAATAATAAAGGGCAAAAAAAGGATAGAAATGATTTCATAAGGGATTAAAATAGAATTTACGCAAAATTTGGAAACAAAAGAAAATTGTTTAAAAAAATAGGGACTAAAATTAAAAAAAAAATAACAAAGTTTAGGGATGAAAATAAGTTTTAAGCTTTTAACTTTTTTTAATCGTTTCATTAATAAAAAAAAATCTATTATATATTTTTTTAATAGAAATCCTTGGTTTAAACTAATAAATAATAGATAAATTTTAATGGGTAGCAAAATTTTATGTCGTATTTGTAAATATAGGATTTTTAAAATAACATTTATAAATATATTATTGTATAAAACTATTTACAAATTTAATTTTAACTATGATTATTAATGATTAGCAATAATTATTATTAATCACTTGTTCACCTGTTAAGTAAATCGCTCAAACATGTAAACCAATGCTTATCACATAAAGTGATTAACATATACATTACAAAGCATCAATTATTAACTTACTTTTCAAAATTTATGTAAATCAATGTTAAATTGTTAATACACTAAAAAAATTTATATTTGAAAATATTTTAAAAACTTTCTAGATTTATAATTATTTTTTAAGAAATGCTATTTTTATAAATATTGTAGAAATTTTTTCTACATAATAAAGTAAAATGTTTTCTGCTTTTGATATAGAAAAAAATACCTGGGCAAAGTTGAGCCATCTCGGCCCAAACTTCTCTCTAAGCCCCAAGGCTCTATTTAGGCTCAAGTCCAAAAAGCCTATGCTTATGTTTGGGTCGAGCGGTTCAACCAAACTTGAAAATATCAAGCCCATGGCCCGATTCATGGTTTTGGGTTGTCGAACCAATTTGATTGAGCTTGAGCTTTACTTTTTGGGTCAAGTCTGGGATCAACTTATCAGTGACTTCGTAAATTATTTTTTCAATAAAGTTTATTTTTAAAAGTCAATGTTATATATATTTTTTTAATGATTATATATTTATAATCATTTTAAACAGTTTGTAAGTTTACTACTGTAAGTTTTCATTAAGCTAAAATATTATTTTTACTTAATTTTATTATCTTTATTGTATAAATAAAAATTCCTAAACAATATGAAGGAAAAAATTACATATCAAATACTATTAAAAAAATAAAATTGGGCTAGCTTGGTTGATAAGTCCAAAGTTGGCTCGAACACACACCCAACTATGGGCCAGTTCATTCTCTAAAAGGGAGGCTCATATCTTATTCAAGACATTCAACGAGTCAGCCCATCAATCATTGACTTTATAAGTGAGTTTGTAATTATTTACATTAATTACAATTGTGATAAAAAAAAATTAAAAGACACTTTAATTTTTTTTCATAAACGGATTAGAGTATGAATTTAAAAAATAAAAATAAAAAATAAAAATGAAAAGGAAAAATTAATGGTCTTACCTTGACATGTATTTGAGTTCTTGTTGGTGGATAAATTGCACCATGTTGAAGTCCAATTTAGCCATTTCAAGAATAATAGGATTCATATTCTTTTCTCTCTCATATATATCAATGAACCATCTTGCCTCCAATCTTTTCATTCTCCAATGTAATGGAAGCTCGAAAGCATGTTTAATAATCTCTACCTCTTTTTCATCTTTGTTGATAATATATTTCTCTAGATAGTTTGTTGTAAAACACTTTGCTTCCTCTAAAACATTTTCTCCTTCTCTCAATAGGAATGAAGCTTCATATAATGCTAACATTCCTTTTGCATCCTCATTAAGATCTACATTGAAATTTCTCATCTCATCCATGAAGCCATTAAAAACATCTGCAATTTAAAAAATGAATGTTTTAAGAGTTTACGTATTAAATCATCAATAGAACCAACAACTTAGGGGGTGTTTGTTTGTAGTGTTTAGGGATGGGGATCTAAACCCCATGGTGATCTTATCCCCATTCCCATGTTTGTTTTGCCAATAAAGAAGGGGATTGAAACCCCATGGGGTTCCCATAGCCCCCCTCTATGGGGTTTAGAACACCTCCAAAACACATGGGGATCTTATCACCCCATGGAAAAGATGAGAGAGATAGGAAGATAAGAAATGAGTGAGAGAAAAAATTTATTTTATATTATAATTTTATTATTCTCATCCCCATCCAAAACCAAACACAGTGATCTCGTCCCCGGTCATCTCTTCCCCATACATCTCATCCCCTGGCATCTCAATCCCATGCAAACCCGGAAACAAACACCCCTTTAAAGTTGTTAGGCTAAAGTAAATTTAATCATCCCCTCAAGCGTAAGCTCGGACATTTGTCGAGACTAAGGAAAATTTAATCATTTATAGATTAAAAACAATCTCCCTCACGTGAAATATTAATATAAATAGGGAGGAAATGTCAAGCATATATATTTGAACTTAAGATCTTTTGCTTTGATACATGTTAAATCTATAAACCCCAAAACTTAAGCTGTTAGGCTAATCATTTATGGATTCTCAACGGATAAATGAACGAATAATGATGATTTTATGGATAAAAAAAAAGAGTAAGTTAAATTAAACCTTGTGAAATCTTAAATTCGTGTTGTCTAAAGAGTCTAAACTCAAGAGCCGTTGCGTAGCGATTGTTCTTCTTTGAATCATTGACGATGTGAGAGTTGTTATTGTATATATTTTCAAGTATATTCTTAATCTCACTTTCAAAATGGTATGAGATTCCAAGCCTTTGTATAATGTCAATCAGCTCAAGTTTCTTCAAAGGGTCTTGAGTTCTTTGGCTCATGATATCACTTACCTCAATCTTTAGTTTATTGAGACGTCTTGCATATGTTTCCTCCTGTATATATTATCAAATGTGAGTGTAACAACCCAAATTCTCAAAAACATGGAAATCTCAATAATAACAGCGGAAGCTAAAATTTATCAAAAACTCTTCTCATTTAAATCAAATTTAGAATGTTCACATTCGATCGATCTTATTTTAAATACCAAAATCCATAATAAAAACAAAACATCAATCTAAAATCTCATCCAGTTTCAATATGTTTTAAAACAACAAATAACAAAATGAACTAAAGTCATTTAACCAAAAATATCCCAAATAAATAAAAGAGAAGAAATATTCATTGCCGGCATGTAAATCCTCCCAACCGATCCACCGATCACGAGACATCGTCAGTTGCCAGTTTTCTTCTTCCTTTTACCTGAAAAAATAAGTGTAGCATCATGAGGCTACGCCCAATGAGAATAATGTTAATTTAAGAGCAATGCCATGAGAAATTTTCTAAATTCCTTAAGTCCATAATCGGCCTCACAACTTCCAAATAACTCTCATCTTTCAAGGCATAATCTCAACTCTAGAGAAGATCCCATTCTTTTATTTTTGTTACCCAATGCCTTAGCTCCACTTTATTCGCAATTAAAGTGAGCCGCACACTCAAAGTACTGAACCCGTGGCACCACGATTCGACCTTTGAGTTATTCTTCTTATGAGTTTGCAAGACTCACAAGCGAACCTACAAGTTTATTCTCTCCCATTGATCAAATGGAATGAACCTACTCCGCTAAGTGTAATTAAGTTGTGCACAACTCTAATTCACCCCTTAACGGTTTATTCTACATTAAGTATGGCCATACTTAATGCGAACCTCCAACCACATTATCTAAGGCATCGAATAATGTGATTCTTAAGAAAGCATCACTACCAGAATGCTTGACAAAGCCTAGGCCCAGTTCTAGCACACGTTTCCTCCTAAAACTGACCTTAAATAGGCTAAATCTAAAAAATTCCAAATTCTGGAAAATCAATGTAATTACAGCATTTAAAGGGTCTAAAAATGCCTAAAATCAGATCTCTAACTCACAAGATAATCCCCCAAAGAAAACCCACCCTAAAAAGCTAAACTAGCTTAACTAGTGCGGTTTTGCTTCTTTTTCGGCAACATCCGATAAGGAAATTTTAACAAAATTTTTCAGCAGCTTTAAAGACTTAAGAACAGCCCCTAAGTCATCTAGATACACTTAAGAATCATCCAAAATTGATCCCCCACCTAAACTCCCAAGAAAAGGGGTTCGACTGGACTAATTTCCACATAAGGCTCTATCGTTCCTACCTTACAATATAAAATTCCAGCAGCTTAAACACTCTTTAAAACACCCAAAACAATGTTAAAACTTAAGCCAAACATCAAAATAATTCATCCAATCAGAAATCCCAAATTTAATATCAAAAGAACAATTCCAAGCATGCATGCAACTTAATCTTCATAATCCTTAACTCCCAAAAACAAATATTATCAACCATCATAAAACATGCTTATAAAATTCTCCCACTTTAAATCATCCACAACACACAAACCAGATTCTAATTATACTTATAAAGAAGCAGAAAAAGAAACATGAAATTGATCAAAGATTAACAAAACTCTCACCTTAGATTCTTGAATTTTTTTAAAGAATTACAAATCTTCTTTCCAAGAAATCTTACAACCTCTCTTGTAAGTTGAATAATCCTTTCTCAAATCTCATCCTCACTGCAAGGAAAAGCCTTTCTACATCTATACGAAAAATTTACAAAGTAAATCGATCAAAATCGGATAAAAACCTAATAGATCCAAACTGGTTTTTGGCTCATAACATTTTACAGAGAATTCAGGTTAATACGAAATTATACTCAAAAGAAAGAGAACGAAAAACCAATAAAGATAGACAGCTTACTTGCGTAAATCGGAGTTCGGATGAGGGAGTTATGGCCAAAATACTCTGGAGAAATTAATTTGGGCGAAAATTGGAGAAAAGAAGATTAATGGAGGTTGGTTTTCGGATTAGGGAAGAAGAAGATGAATTTTTAGGGTTTAATCCCGAGTTATGATAATTACGAAAATACCACTAGACTAAAACGATCATAACTCATTCACCGGAACTCCGAATGATGATCCGTTAGTTGCCTTGGAATCGTAATAACGAGACGATCAACATCATCTAAAAATATTAAAGTAAACTTGTGGTTTTAATTTTTAGATTTGAGAAATTACCAAAATACCCTTACTTGGTAACGGGTCGTTACAGTGAGCAACTAATTTAATTTGAAAAAAAAAAAAAAACTAGATTATTAGTAATTTATTTATTACTAAAAAAAATAGGTGATATATGAAAATAATCGGTAAGAAAACAATTTCTTACGAAAGGAACTAGATTCTAAATAATTTCTTTATTTTATAAGCCAGAATAATTGTTGGAGCAAATAAAACACAACATTAATTATATCAAGAGACTATGATAGGTATATAAGTACCATGATATTAAGTCTTTTGGATAAAATTAAAAACAGAATCATGCGGGCCTATATTAAAAGTGGAAAATATCATACTAATTTGAAGATTGGAGACCCGTTATCTATAATAATAATAACAAAATCTATAAACTTCGGATAATATTTTATAGTTGTTATTTATAGATCTCTAATTTTAAAATGAAAAATAACTTCAATAACTAAAAAAAAAAAGATAGAAAGATGGATTGATTAACCATACCATAAATTCACTTGGTAATGATTGGATAAACTCATGTTTCCAAATGGAAGATTGATAATTTGCCGAACGTCGAACGATGGCCTGATTATCTTGAAGATTACACTTTATTGCAGTGCTTTTTACGTGAACAATACGAGGAAATAAAGAATGATTGATATACGAACTCTCGTTTTCGCGTCGCCGACCATCGCTGAATCTCGTATAATTGAGATTAATATAAACCTCTTTCATGAAAGGGCTCAATGAGGAAGAAGCCAGAGACTTGTAAACAGCCATTAAAGGAAATACTTTGTTAATAAACTTGTTTTGCTTAATTGTACAGCTTAATCCATCCGTATATATACACAATTGATTGGTATAATTTTGAAAAACATAGTTAGATTCTCTTTTTAAATTAATCTTTTTTTTTTTTTTGGATTTATGGCCAACATTATTTTCGAGACAAACTTGGCTGCTGATTTGCACCAGCCCAATCCGGTGCAGCCACGTTTTAAAAAAAAAAAGAAAAAAAAATCAGGTTTCAGCAGCCAAGTTTTTCTCTTATTTTTCTATCAATTTGTCCATCAAAAGCGATTTTCAAAGTTTTCTTTTATTTATGTATATATTTTTATTTTTTTGGAAATGAGAGTTTGTTTGTTTCCTATTGTCAGCCTGTCAAAAAAGATGATTAATGTACCAAGCTAATCTGTTTATTATGAGATATTCATATGTAATGGGTCTCTAGATGGAAATTTATTTGGGCATCATATTTTATGTGGTGTTTTAAATATATTATTGTTTAAAACTATTTTACATATATAATAATGTTAATTATATGTTAATCAATAATAATTTTTATCTGGTCGGGCCTATTAAATAAATAATTTATTTTAACAAATTGCTTAATTTTATTTATAATCACAATTTAATCCAAAAACATATCATAAACTAAGTTAAAAATAAACTACCACAATTTACTCCAGTCAAAAACTCAATTAAAATGATTGAATTTGTGGTGTATAAAGAGCCTAAATTTAATTTGATATTTTACTTTAGTTCATTTTAATTATCAGTTTTTAATTAATCATAACAAAAACCTAAATATTAGAACTTGAGGAGTTTGTGAGATTAATTAAGCCAAAATTAAAGTCCAATTTTATTAATTTTAAAATAATATTAATAAAAATGAATAATATAGTCATGATTTTTACATTAAAAAATAATTACAATATTTTATCTTTCAATTTAAACAAAAATAAATGAGGTAATTACAAAAATAACCTGTTTAATTCACCTAATTACAATATTGCTGGTTGTTATGATATTTTATCATTTTTACGCATAAAACAAGTGGACGTCAGGTTCCACATTTACCTTAATATCCTTGCTCCGTTTTATTTCCTTTTTTTGTTACTTTTTTTTGTGTGATTTATGGGATCTGATTTTAAACCCGCATCATTTCGTTTTAATTGCATGTTGTTGGAATTTTTAGTTTCCTTTCTTGTTTTGTTATTTTTTTTCCTTTCAAATTCAATCTTTTGATCCTTCTCTCCTTGTCATTTGAATTTTTCGTTTTTTCATCTCTGTTGTTCTCTACTTTTCTAGGTACACATGTTTTCCATCAAACTAACTTGCTATATGTATTTCTTATACACTGAGAGATCAGACCTCTTCAGTTAAACCTTCAGTTTTACCAAGTGTTCTTTGCATATCGTTGTACTCAGCTTGACGAATATATACCCTCAAAGCAGCTGGTAGTACTTGAGCAACTACTGAATCTGGCAGTGCCTCAAATTTGATAGGATCCTTAAAACTCTACATTATTCTCTTCAACCGGAGGAACATAATAATTGACCTCATCCGATTACTCTTCATTGCTCTATTAAGCAGGGTTAAATCCACAGCCTCAACCGCGTCCCCTAGCTCTGCCACACATGGCAAATAGAGGCATATTGAAAACATTTCAAAAACACACATAAGATATAACAAACAACACATTGTAGGTACATTTTATCTAAATAACTTAAAGCAACATAGACATTCTCATTTAATGGCAACACTTAATATACCTGACATTGACGAGTTTGTGGAGTGGCGGTTGGTTTGGATTTTTATGGTCTTAAGAACCATAAGTCTCCTAGCTCGGCCACACATGGCTAATAAAGGTATTGAGACTAATAGCCAAAAAAGTAAATAAAATGCCTCAATATATTTACTCATCAATCAATGTATATATACACCTTTTGTAAGAAGTATTAAATGGAAACTCAACAACTATAATAGACTAACTAAATTGCACAAAACTAACTAATTATGTAAAACTCCCCCTCAAGATGGAGAGTGTAAATTGAGTACTCCCATCTTGCTGAGTAATGGAAACAACAAAGTAGCAAGAAAGGGCTTAGTAAAAATGTCACCCAACTGATGTTGTGAACGAATAGACATTAATTTGAGAGTCCCATCAGCAACTTTTTGACGAACAAAATGACAATCGATCTCTATGTGTTTTTTTCATTCATGGAAAGCCGGATTCGAAGCAATATATATGGCAGCCTTGTTGTCACAGTAAAGTAAGATAGGAGCAGGGGAGACTATTTGAAAATCTTGCAGAAGTTGTTTTGACCAAATAACCTCACCAGTAACAGCTGCTAAAGCCCGATACTCAGCTTCGGCGGATGAACGAGAGATCGTCGGTTGTTTCTTAGCTTTCCAAGACACCATAGAATCACCCATAAAAACGCAAAAAACCAGTAATAGATCGGCGTGTATCGAGACAGGATCCCCAATCTGCATCAACAAAGGCTTTCAATTGAAAAGAAGATGATGCTTTAAGTAAAAGACCTTGGCCAGGATTACTTTTAAGATAACGTAATAAATGGTGTGCAGCAGAAAGATGTGGTGATCGTGGTTGAGCCATAAACTTACTTAGTTGATGAACAGGAAAGGCAATATTAGGTCGAGATATTTGAAGATATAAAAGTCTCCCAATAATACGCCTGTAAGTTGAAGAAGCCTCGGTGGAAAGTAAATCTCTTGTAGAAGAAAGCCTGACTTTCGGATCCATTGGTAAAAGAACTAGTTTTGAACCAAGAAAGCCAGTGTCCTCCAAGAGTTGGAGACAATACTTGCATTGAGATAAGTATATCCCAGTATAAGAATAGGAAATCTCAAGACCAAGGAAGTATTTAAGAGATTCCAAGTTTTTTAAAAGAAATTGTCCATCAAGAAACTTTTTAACAGTGGCAAGATAAGAGTCAGTTGGTCCAGTAAGTATAATGTCATCGACATATACTAAAAAAGCAACAAAAGAAATGCCAGAACCACGAGTGAATAGAGAATAATCAGATTGAGATTGGATGAACCCATGAGATATGAGTGTTTGAGAAAATTTAGTAAACTATTGACGAGAAGCATGTTTTAATCCATATATGGATTTATTGAGCATGCAAACTAAAGGCTCCCCCTTAGTAGTAATCTTCTGGTCAGATTTATAGCCCATTGGTAATTTCATATAGACTTCTTCAAATAAGTCACTATTTAGAAATGCGTTATTAACATCTAGTTGATGTAATGGCCAATTAAAAGAAGCAGCAAGAGAAAGTAATACCTTGACAGTTACAAGCTTAGCAACCGGAGAAAATGTTTCAAAAAAATCAAGACCTTCCTGTTGGTTGAACCCTTTAGTAACTAGTCGAGCCTTAAAACCATCAATAGTACCATCAGTCTTGTATTTAACCCGATAGACCCATTTACTTCCAATAGCTTGATGACCATGAGGAAGGGGAGTAATTGTCCAGGTTTTGGTTCTCTCCATTGCTGCCAATTCATCATCTATGGCCTTTTTCTAATGATCAATCTTGATAGCTTGATGGAAAAACTGAAGTTCATAAACATTGGAGACATTAAGAAGGAATGGAGTTGCCAGATTCACATAAGAGACATAATTTTGTAATGGATACTTTGAAACAAGGTTAGAAACACCTTGTTGAGAAGCAAGATTACAGTGAAAATCCTTCAAATAACTAGAAGGATGAAAACTCCTCGTAGACCTGCGAAGGGATGGATCGATGTATCTGATCAGTCAAAGGAAGAACATGTTCTGTGGAGATAGTAGGGGCTTTTTGACTAGAAGATGCAATATCAGAGTCATGGGAAGTAGATGGACTGGGAGAAATAATAGCAGTGTTATGTGATGGACTAGTATATACAATTTCAGATTGTTGCTGTGTGATAGGAGCAAGGATAGAAGATGAACAATTATCAAGAAATTGATCCATGTCATAAGTATTAACGGGTGATGAAATAGGACGAACGAAATCTGGAAAATGATTCTCCAAATTAGCTTGTGAAGAGACAGAATGATATGGAAAAATGTCTTCAAAAAATAATACATCCCTGGAAATAAAGAATTGTTTCTTTTGACGATCATATAGTTTATACCCTTTAATGCCAGGAGGATATCCGAGAAAAACACAAGGTTTTGCCCTTAGATCAAACTTTGTTCTCTGTGCAAGAAGAGTAGATGCATAGCAAAGACATCCAAAAACTCGTAATGTAGAGAAATTCACATCATGTTGTGATAAAACAAACAAAGGAGTTTTATTTGATAAGATTGGAGTTGGTGTCCTATTTATCAAATAAGTTGTTGATAATATACATTCTCCCCAAAACTGAATTGGAACCCTGGAATGAAAATACAAGGCTCTAGCCACATTCAAGAGATGTTGATGCTTCCTCTCAACAACAAAGTTTTGTTCAGGTCGAGCAACACATGAAAATTGATGCAAAACTCCTTTGTTTGTAAAGTATTCAGTAAATTGAAGCTTAAGGCCATTATCAGATCTAAAACATTTGATAGTTTTAGAAGACTGTGTCTCAATCATTTGAAAAAACTGTGGAACAACAAAAAGTGCATATGATTTGTTCTTCAATAAGTAAATCCAAGTAAAACGGGAATGGTCATCAACTAAAGTAAGAAAATATCTATAACTATAGATACCATATTTTACCCGGCTCAATTATATTAAGAAATATTAATAAATTTTATTTAAATAAAGACAAATTATTAATTTTTTTTTTGTTATTTATTAATTTTCATTATTTATGATTATTTTAAATTGTAATTAAAATTTTCGTTACCTTAAAAAAAATTGTTTATCATAAAGTTAAATAACCAGTTTCTTATAAAAGGAAATTTTATTTTTGCAGACAACTAAAAATATTAGGAAAAATCAAGGATCTGATTTGATTGAGATAATTTTGGAAGGAATAATTTGAAAACGTTAATTTGGGCACAAAATGAACAAGCAAGCTGTAAAATCGTGATTGAAATAATTTTGGAAATGAAAATAAAAGCTAATTTGAAAGATAATCACTTTAATTGCAAATTTTCTCCCATTTAGCCATGGATTGAGCGAATTGCATTGATTTGGGGATGGTGGAATTCCATGAAACGTTCTATAAAATGGCGGGATGATTTTAGTTTAAGAAAGGAAGAAACAAGAACGGTTTTCCTTCTCTCGCATACCTCACCCAATTCTCTCGTGAATTTTTTATTTTACCTAAGTCTATCCATCGCCTAGAACATCCTTTGCTGACAATCATTTGATCACGTCTCTTCCATCTGTCTTGGTTCTCTATCATTCTTAGACAACACTTTGACTTCTTCTCCTCGGTAAGTATTATATCATAATAATAAAATTTAGTTTATTGTTTTGGTTTATCTTGTTTTGCTTTATATATATATATCTGTTTATTTTTTTTCAAGATATGTTCTGTGTATAAAAGGATGTTCATGCTTTGATGTCAATCGCAGAATAAAAATGTGCATCCCCTTTTTAATATAATATTGGAGAAAATAATGAAAAGAGGCTTTCTTATTGTAAATACGAATTCATAAAAGAAAAAGGGTTTTTGTTTTTCTTATTTTGTCCTATTATATTTACTTTCAATTTGACCATATATATAACTCTTGTATTCACTTCAACTCCAACATGAAAGCCTGCAAATTTTCTTTACCTACTGTGTTGTTCTTATATGAAATAATCATTTGTTTCATTTATTTATTTATTTTGTTTTATTATATTTAGCATACTATTCTCTAGTTTAAAATATAAATTAATCGGTTAATTCAAAGAAAAAAAATTAATATATAAAATAAACATTTTTAATTCTTACTACTTGTTCAAAAAAATTATATTTTTAATCATAAAAATTAGATATTAATTAGGAGTTAAAATATTGTTCTTGTTAGGATCTCGATAAGTGCGTGGAAATCATCATGTTTGTGAAGAATGCATAATGTGCTTATTGGGATCTTCATTAAATTTGCAACTCTAAAAAATATAAAAATGGAAATATTTTAAAAATAAAAATAAACGATAATACATCTGTATTATTTATAAAAAAATAATAATAAATAGAATATTTCGAATAAGTTTAAATAATATTTAAAAAAAAAAAGAGAAATATTTTAAATAAGTTTAAATAATCTTTCAAAAAAAATGGGATACGTATTTTAAATAAAATTAAATATTATTTAAAAAATATAAAATAAGGGTATTTCAAAAAGTTTAAATATTATTTAAAAGTAAAATAAAAGGAAAGTATTTTAAATAAAAAGAAAAGCGTTTTAAAATATAAATACATTTCCGATGATGGATTTAGAGAAGTAAAAAACTCAATTTCTTAAGGTGAAATTTTATAAATTTTATTATTGTTCAATTAACGGTCATAACCCCGTTCGTTTCAATCTCTATAGCTTACTTCATTTTTGAAGTTAAGAAGTGATTAAATGGGATATTGGTTTTTTTATAAATTAAAATTTATTTATTTTTACTTGTTTAAATTAAGGACCATTATTTAAAAAAATAAGATAATATAAGGTAAAATATGGTAACCATTTTAAAATGGGTATTGTAGGGTGCTAACATCTTCCCTACACACAAACGACTCCTGAACCCAACTTGATTTTTCGTAGACCATTATTATTTTTATTCAATTTGGTGATCAATCACACCCAGATATGGTTGATGGCGACTTCCAATTTATTTTCATATAAGAGACTTAATTTTAAGGACGTCGGCCGCTCCGCGTCGCAATCACATTTTGACAATAACCATTGTAAGTAGGAATAGAGTAAGGACCCTAAATATCACAGTGTATCAAATCAAAGGCATGAGGAGACAGATGATTGTGAGAAACAAAAGAGAGTCGCCTCTGTTTAGCCAATGGACAAATCAAGCAAGGTTCCTTACAGGGCTTATTATTTATAGGCAACGTAAATTTCAACTGATCATTTAACAATTGTAAACGATTAAAAGAAATATGTCTAAGACGATTATGCCAAGTTTGGACCAAAACATTACAAGAAACTGATAAAGAATGATGTGTAGAAAAACAAACAGGTTTGGCAGTTAAAACTGGATCTGATTTTTGAAGCAAAAATAGCCCAGCAATGCAATCAGCTTTGCTAATCATCTTCAATTGAAATTTGTCCTGAATCAAGCAGCTATCATCAATAAAATTGACAGAAACTGGAGAACATCTTGTCAAAGAACTAACTGAGAACAAATTATATCTGAATTGTGGGACATATAAAACATCACGTAGTAGAAGTCCAAGAGATAAAGAAATATCTCCAATTAAAGCAACTGTAATACTCATCACATATTCAGTTTGATTGTGATTCGTTAAGAAGTAGTTGAGCATGAACATTTGCAAAGGATTCATTGAGTCCCATGAGAAAACTCATCACATATTCAGTTTGATTGTGATTCGTTATAGAACAAACTCCGCCATAGGTACAAGCACCACAATCACAAATCAGACGATATTCATTCAATTCTTGCCAAATCGTCTTGAGTTTGGTGAAATAACAACCAATAAACAATGAATCTTGACTCAAAGTCATCAATTCCTTCCTCAGTTGATAGATGCGAGGTCTGTTTGGTTGTTGAACTCGTTCTTTCAACTCAAGCCAAACGTCTCTTGCAATTCCAAAATATGTGATGCTGGCTGAAATTTACTTAGAAACGGAATTGGAAATCCAGAAAGTAACAACATCATTATTGTGTTTCCATGAAAGATGGAGATTCTTCGAAGGAGAGGAAATCGTTCCATCGATAAAAACCTAATTTGTTCTTAGCAGAGAGTGCAAGGAGCATAGAACGACTCCAAGAACTATAATTTTCGCCATTCCTAGGAGGTGAAACAAGAACAGTCGTAGGGCCGTCAGATGGATGAAGATAATAAGGATTCTGCTGAGAATCAAGAAGTTGATTATCAATTGAAGAAGAATTAGTAGATGTGTGATGATCAGAAGACGCCATTGAAGAGAAAAGCTAAAGAAAATTGGGGAAATGTATGAGGAAAGAATGAAGAAATCGATGGAAAAAAAAGGAATGCAAACAAAGACACCTAGGTTAGATTGGAGACACTTGGCTGAGAGAAAAGGAGAAAGAAGATAAATCTGATACCATATTGAGACTAACAGCCAAAAAAGTAAATAAAATGCCTCAATATATTTACTCATCAATCAACGTATATATACACCTTTTGTAAGAAGTATTAGATGGAAACTCAACAACTATAACAGACTAATTAACTAATTAGTTACACAAGACTAACTAATTATGTAAAAAAAGGCATATTGAAAACATTTCAAAAACACACATAAGATATAACAAAGAACACATTGTAGTTACATCTTATCTAAATGACTTAAAGCAACATAGACATTCTCATTTAATGGCAATACTTAATATACCTGGTATTGACGAGTTCGTGGAGTGGCAGTTGGTTTGGATTTTTACAGTCTTCAAAACCATAAGGGCTTTGATACCAACTGTAACAACCCTAAAATTCCCAAAATGTGGAAAAACATAAATAACAGCAAAAGCAGAATAAACACATCAAAAAAAGCTCTTCTCATTTCATTAATGGAATTAAAAATAGTTTATGGTTCGATCGAACTTGTTTCAAATACCAATTTATGAAAACGTCATCCAGAAAAGGCAACAGATGTTATGAAAATAAACCGATAAAATCCACATCTGATATTTCAACAAAAAACTACTACAAATGAAATAAAGTCCAATTCCTAACTAGACACATATGAGAAGAAACACATGCAACGTCGGTGTGTAAACCCACTGTAACCAACCAATTGATCATGAACAATGTCAACTACCCGTTTTCTACTTCTTTTTACCTGAAAAAAATAGTGTAGCATCATGAGGCTACGCCCAATAAGTAGAAAATGTTAAAAGAAAAATAATTCCATGAGAAGTTTCTACGTCATTAAGTCCATAATCGGCCTCACCGACTTCCAAACAATTCACTCGAACTAGCCAATTTGATACGTAACTCAATGCCTATAATCTCCTTTTTATCCGCAAACAAAAGATAGACTACGCTCGAGAAGAATTTTAAACATTTTTTTTCACAATTTAAAGCCTTTCGAGATATTCTTTTCCATTTGTACAAATCGAATGAACCTGCCCCGTTAAGTGTTATTTAAGTCATGCATAACCAAAATAATCCCCCTTAACGACATATTCTTCATTAAGTATGACTTTTACTTAATGCAAACCTCCAACCACATTATTCAAGTTACCAAATAACATGATTTACCTAAAAGCATCACTACCAGAATGCTTGACAAGCCTAGAACCAGTTTCTAGCTTAGAAACGTCGTTTCTACTAAAACTGTCCTTTAAGAGGCTAAAACTCAAAATTTCCAAATTCTGGAAAATAATCAAATTTTCACCCTTAAAATGGCCTAAAATAACCCAAGGTCACAGTCTTAACTCACAAGACGGTCACCTAATGATTACCCACTCAAAAGGGCAAAACTAGCCTAAACTAATGTTGTTTTGCTCTATTTTTAGGCACTAAAAGTTTATAGTTTTCCAAAAATAAACCAGCAGCATAACTAACCTATTTTTACTTCCAAAGTCATTCTAAATCATCAATAATGTTTCATAAAAAACTCTGGGTTCGATTACTCAATTGTCTAAACCACTTAGGCTAGTTTTCCGACCTAATGGGCACTATGTTAGGAATGGTGTCCTAGAACTTGTAATTATTTAATAAATATAATTTATTACGAATAAATTAAATAAATAAACATAAGTTCTTATTATATTATCTAGATTGATTCAATTGACGATATTAAGAATATATGGAAATATAGTAATGTCAAACATTCAAATAGTAAACCCTAAGTCACTCTTATGAAAGCACGACTTAGTATGTGAGTCATACAAGTCATACAAGAGGATTAAAGTCAAGATGAGTATCTTAAAAGTGTCTACAGTAAATGGATAATGTTTGGGAACCTTATCCTGGTAACACTGTTGATGGCTTCGCATTTTGTTTATAGACAAATGATCTAATCCTGATAATTCATATGGGTGACATGAAATGGAAGTATCATATGCAATGTTGATTGTATAAGACAGGACCACGATGTTTGATCAAATTTCTCATTAGTACCGTTTACGAGAAATGATCGAATATCAAACTAAATTTATCAACCGTGATAGATCTCAATCCTGAGTGAAATGTGGACTCCTATTTGTGGAGTTATATTTTTTGATTCACATGGTTGAGAGCGATCTGTAAGAACGCTCAATACACTCCTGCTTTGAGAACATAACTACATAAGTAGCTGGGAACGCATTTTCACGAGATGGAATTCATAACTTTCCTATAAATTAACGGTATCAGTGCGATACCTAAACATTTTAGGAACTTTAGGAAACTCCCTTGATGTACTAATTCGAGCAATGAACAAGTGACGTCACGACTTCTATTGATCACAGAAGTACATTATCTCTAGTTCGACTAAAGATAAAAGTTTATTGGAGAATCAGCAGGAACACAAGGATAAAGCGGTAATTACAGGGGCAAAACGGTAAATTTAATCCGCCTGTAATTATGAGGGTTCCACGTGTAGGATATGTTATAGATATAAATAAATATAAACTAAATGGACATAACTCATCTATAGTGAGGGGAGTTCAGCTATGTTAATTGTTTAAATATTGAGTATATTTAAACGGTAATTAATATAAACATTATTAATTGTTTAAGTAATGAGTTTATTTAAACAGGAAATTAATAATGAAATATTATTAATCATACATTATTAATTATTTAAATATTGAGTATATTTAAATAGTAATTAATAATTAATTGGTGATTATTAATTGTTTAAATAATTAATTTTATTTAAATGGAAATTAATAATTAAATTAATATCATATAGAAATTAATAATTAAATATCATTTGATAATATTTAGTAGGGAGAAAATATTAATATTATTAATTATTTAAATAAATTATTTTATTTAAATGGTAATTAATAAATTAATTAATTAAGTTGGACTTATTAATTCAAGAGAGAGTATCAAGCCCAATTGGATTAATGAACCTAATTGAAATTGGCCCAAAATAATTAATTAAATAAATTTGATTTATTAATTATTTATCTTCAAAATTTCGGCCATTGTAGTATTTTTTGGGAGAGATAATTGTTTGAATTATATCCTAAAATAATTACATAGATTTATCTACCCAAGATAAATAAAATAAAGAAAATAAAATATCATCTTATTTATCTATGGCATTTTCGAAATTCCAAGATAAAGGAAAGAGATAATCTTTTTTCTTTCTGTATTTATCTACATGGATTATTCTTAATGTGATTAGGATTACTATTTTCCTATAAATAGGAGGCTTGAGTCATTCATAAATCAGACAACTCAATTCCTTAGAAAATTGGAATTCTCTCTTCCTCTCTCACTTCCCTCTTGACCTATTTTCCCTATTCATTGGGAAGAAAAATATTTTTTTTCTTCTTCCCAATTTCTTCTTAAGTTCGATCCCATAATCGGGTTTCGTTTGATCGATCTGGATATAGCGTAGAAGATCCGGTGTTGTTGAGAATTTGATGTTGTAAAGAAACCTCCAACCAATTCTCCATATTTTACTCAATGTAAGTAAATGTTTTAATTTTCGAAATTTAAAGCATGAATCTACATATTTTTTATCACAAATTGCATGATGTTAATAGATCCGTAGTTAAATGTTAATTAGTTTACTAAATCAAATTCCGTTAGTTTAGTAAATCAATCCCTTGTCCACATAACTAGCAACATTTAGGAACCTTAAAATCATAAATAAAACTCCATAAATAATCTCAAGGAAAACCACAATTCAGTGTCAAATCCAAATAAACCAAACTAGTCCCTATAAGCATGCTTATTATCCAACTTTTCACCAAAGTTCAATATAAATTCTTACACTTTAAAACAGCCCACTCCAAATTCAATATTTAAATATCAACTTATTGCCCAAAATCAGACATAACATATTTGTTAATGAAAAAGAAAGCCTAACACGCTATTTAACCGATAACAAGTTCTACTCACTGTCGCAACTAGATTTTCGCGACGCGGAGTGACCACATCAGTTTACGAGGGTCTTTTAGAAATAAGTTTGAGAGTCGCCACCAACCATGGTAAAAGTGTTAAATTAATAATTAAAATGGTCTGCGAAAATATATATAATTTGGGTACGGAGGTCGGTTGAATGTAGGAAAGGTATTAGCACCCTACAACACCCGTAAAAACGGTTGCCAAATTTATTTCATGTTATCTTAACTAGTTTTAAAAAAATTGGTCCTTTAATTAATTTATTTTTAATATATTAATTTAATTATTTTTAAATAAATGTCTTATTCAACCTTTTCTTGACTCTAAAAATAGAGTAAGTTTGAAGAGTAAAATGAGTGGAGTTATTATCAATTGATTGAAGTAAAATTATGGTAATAACGATGATGATAATAATAATAATAATAATAATATTGATAATGATAATGAATAATAATAAAAATAAAAATAATAATAGTAGTAGTAATAGTAGTAGTAATAATGATAATAATAATAATAATAACGATAATAATAATAATAATGATAATAGCGATAATAATAATAATAAAGGCAATAATAATAATACTGATAATGATAATGATTAATAATGAATAATAATAATAATAATAATAAAAATTTTGTTTAAAAAAAAAATTATTCCCCAAGAAATTGAGAAGTTTGACGTTCTTATATCCGTCATAGGACTATTATTTAAAAGTAATTGTTTATTTAGTTAAAAAATATTTTATAATAAAGAAGACATTTTGGAGGCTAATGAGGGAACCAAGTTCCACAAATACGCCTTAAGTGATTCTTACACCAATTTAATTTTAATAAATTATTTTGTAAATCATGTATTTTTTTTATATAAAAAGACGTATTTCTATTTATATTAAAAAGATAATAACATTTGTTATATTTTTAAATATATTATTGAGAAATAGTTATGTCATTATTGATAATTATTAAAGTTAAAAAAATATTTTGATAATAATTATGAAATGACCGTAAAAAAAAAAAAAAAATATAATGATGATAATAATAATTTCAATAAATATTAAAATAATTAATAGAAAATTTGTCCTTGATGGTAGTTGAACTCAAGAATGGGAGAGATTATTCGAGATGACGGGCATAATAGGGCTGTCTTCCCTTTTTCCGCCAGGTGTCTTTTATTTTAATTGTAACATATACACCTTTGGTTCTCTCTTTTAAACCAAGATGGTGCAGACTGGTTTTATTTTTGATATGTGCATTTTTTTTTCCAGATTGCACGGCACCACCAGGCGCCACTCACCACTGTCATGTCACCATGAACCCTTTTTTCTAAGTTTTTTTTATAATATTATAAGTGAAATAGGAAAAAGAAGGGAAATTTTATTGGGTAGTAGAATTTTTAGCAATATTTATAAATATAGCATTTTTAAAAAGTATTTGCAAATATAGTAGATTTTTAAAAACTCTCATTCATGTGATCAGAGATATCAGTGATAACTTATAAAATAATCAGTGATTATCAGTGATTCCTGCACAAAATATCAGGATATCAGTAAATCAGTGATTACTAATCACTGATTACTAGTGGTGATTTTGTAATATTTTAGTTGCGAATTTAATTTTTCTACTATTTTTGCAAATATGTTTTTTTACTGCTATTTTTATAAATATTGGACATATTTTTGCTATTTTCGCAAGAGCCCCGAAAAAAATGTGCATATAATTTTTAAAACAATTTAATTTTTTTGGAACCCATGAACAAAAATCGACGGCAATATTTTATTTTTCTAACAAAACTATACTTTGTTAAACAAAAAAAAAACTATACATTTCAATGAATGATGTCTTAAATCTAATTAAGAAAGAAAATTTTAAATTAATAATAATTCTCCTATCAAAGTTATAAATTGAAAAAATAGAAACAACTATTTTTAGGGCATTTAAAAAATAAACTTTGTTAATAGTAAATTTCTAACAAAAACTTTTAAAATTTTCAAAACAACATTTTATAACCTTCATTAATTTAATAAATAAACAATAAAATGATCAAAGTAGTAAACAATTACAAAATTTCATTAAATAAAATCAAAATATCTTAATTTCTATCCTAAAAATAATAATAGGATTCGTTATTAGGTAATATAAATTAGTGAAAGTAAATCTATTAATTTAATAAAATAAATAAATACATAAATAAATAAATAATTTACTATAGTTAAAATTAGGGTAAAATGTAAATAAGACCTCTGTGGTTTTTTCCAAATGCATGAACACCCCCTGTGGTTTGAAAATGGAAAATCACATCTCTATGGTTCCAATTTTTTTCAATCAAACCCCTTCCCTTCAATGTCAGTAATTTTCTTTTAGCCATAACTTTTTCGTTTGAAATTTGATTTAGACGATTCAAGAGGTTTTGGAATCCTCATTTCAGGCTTTACGTAATAGTCATTTCGAAACTTTTAAATGATTAATAAATAAAAGAGTTTATTAAAATCAAAATAATAGGTATGATTGCAACTGTTAACTCTTTTGGTTATTGACGATTTAGAAGTTTTGAAGTGACCACAGCGTAGAACCTGAAATGAGGATTCCAAAACATCTTAAATCGTCCAAATCGGAGTTCAAACGAAGAAGTTATGGCTAAAAGAAAATTATTGACATTGAAGGGAATATGTGTGATTTGCCATTTTCAAACCACAGTGGGTGTTCATGCATTTGGAAAAAACCACATGGATCTCATTTGCATTTTACCCTTAAAATTAAAGTTAAAAAAAATTACATCGTCTTAAAAACTACACAATTTTTTTTCCAACCACTTACACTTGCACTTACATTAAAAACTTGAAATAACGGACACGTGACGGTCAAAGGGAGGACAGCCCTATTATGCCCGCCATCTAGAATAATCTCTCCAAGATTGGAAGGTAATCAGATTAGATTTGACCACCAACCATTTAAATCTTTAAGCAAAAAGTTTTATCTTTAACATTTAGTAAATATCCATGCCAGAAATAAAATTAAAATGTACTACTGCCCCCATCCAAATTCGAACTCAGGATCAGGAGGAAGGCAACAAAAAAGGTTCTTTGCCCAACGCACCAACAAGTTTCTTTGTTAATTAATGGCAGAAAATAATTTAAACTCAATTTATTACGTGAACCAGATTCCGGCCCATGGTTTTGATAAAATCTGTGGGCGGTTTTATCAATATTTTCTATCTCGAATTTTGCGGCCATCCAGCTGTATCAAATCTGAAAATGAAATTTGATTTTTAAAAAGAAATATAATTTATTCTATTACTATCAGAGGTTTTTCATTTATTTCCTGATCCCCCTTTTCTCTCTCTCTCAACTTTATTTTTCAGATTTATATCATTATCTTCTTCTCTAATATTTATAATCGCAAACTCGTTGAAATGCTTTAAATTAAAATAAAATAAAATAAACGTTTTTAAAGATTAGATCTTCTTCAGTTTCGATTTGTTTTCTGCTAAATATTATTTCAGATTTTTTAATTAAAGATAAGTTTTTTTAATTATTTATATACATCCATTCAATCCTTGATTTATTTAGATACTGATTTGGTAAATGAAAGCTTGTTTTAAGGTAAAGTACTCATTTGGTCCCTGAGTTTTAGAGGTCGTGTCTATTTGGTTCCTACGTTTTCAATTTGTGTCTAAGTGGTCACTTAGTTTTGGATATTGTGTTTATTTGGTCCCTGCATTTCAATTTGTGTCTATTTGGTCCTTGAGTTTTAAATATTTTTTCTATTTTGGTCCCTGAATTTTTCAATTTGTGTCTAAATGGTCTTTGGATTATTAGAAATACGTTTAATTGTTCATTAATTTGTTAACTCATTAACATAATATTGATAATTGACCAAAATACTAACATGATATTAATTATGATGTCAAATTTTAGGCCTAGATTGATGAAAGATTTGAAATAATATTTAATCCTATCTTCGTATTTTGACCAATTAAATATGATATATCAGCGTTAAGTCAATAATATGGTAAGAAGTTAACGATATGTTAAATTAAGGACCAATTAAACTTATTTCTAATAGTTCTTAAAAATCTAGGGACCAAACAGACACAATTTCCAAAACTCAGGGACTACTTAGACACAAATTGAAAAAGCAGGGACCAAATAGACACAAGATCCAAAACTCAGGGACCACTTAGACACAAATTGAAAACTCAGGGACCAAGTAGACACGACCTCCAAAACTCAGGGACTAAAGGGGTACTTTACCCCTTGTTTTATTTTATAGGATGAGATTTTGCTTACCTGATAATTGTTAATTTATTTGAAGGCTTCTTGTTCTTATTACTGTAACAGCCGAAAATTCTCAAATACATAGAAATATAAACGAACGAAAGCGGAAATGTTTATTAACCAAATCAAAGTTTTTTCTCAATTTAAACAAAACATTAAAACATTCTTGATCGATCAGTTTAGTTCAAAACTATAAAATCATTTGAACTAAAACAAGCTCAAAGTATTAACAAATAAAATATTCAAACTAAAAACCGAACTACTACACTTAGTTCAACAAAACAAAACATGACAAATTCCCAAATAACTAAAAAAAAAAAAAACAACCAAACTCGCTGGCATGCAAATCTATGACAACCGATCACCACCTCGAACCATCAACCACCGAGTTTCTTCTTTCCTTTACCTGAAAAAAAAGTTGTAGCATCATGAGGCTACGCCCAATGAGTAGAATAATGTAAAAAAAAGAACAATGCCATGAGAGGTTTTCTAAGACTTTAAGTCCATAATCGGCCTCACCGACTTCCGAAAATTCACTTTCACCCAAAACTCTCAAAGTTTAATACATCTCTCCAAATTATCTTTTAATCCGCAAATTAAAAGAATAAAACATTCGAAACAATTTTAAACTCTCTTTCTCATTTTAAAACCTTTCGATTTAAACCTTCACTAATCCCTCTAATCTCCTCTTTGTCCGCAAACAAAGAGAGACTATGCTCAATAAGGCATTTAAACATTGTTTTCACATTTTAAATCCTTAAGAGATAAATATTTTGTTCCACTGTACATATGGAATGAACCTGCCCCGTTAAGTGCTATAGAGTTGTGCACAACCGTATAATCTCCCTTAACGACAATATTCTTCTTTAAGCAAGACCTTTGCTTAAAGTGAACCTACTCCATATTACCTGAGGTATTTAAGTAATATGATTTCACCCATCACTACCATGATACTCAATTTGAGTCTAAACTCAAAATTCTCAAAACAGTCCACTTTTTAGGCCGAAATTCCCTAAACTTAATTTCTGGAAAAATCACCTTTAAATCACTCAAAAACATACCCAAACACCCAAACAAACACTTTCGGATCACTTCCAACAACTTCCGACGGTTTTCAAATCTAGAAGCGAAACTAGCCTAAACTAGTTTAGATTTGCTCCTTTTTCAGACATTCTAAATTTACTAAAATTCTAACTAAAAATCCAAC
Source organism: Gynostemma pentaphyllum (assembly GCA_028015215.1). Lineage (NCBI taxonomy): Eukaryota > Viridiplantae > Streptophyta > Magnoliopsida > Cucurbitales > Cucurbitaceae > Gynostemma > Gynostemma pentaphyllum. Next base: position 65,763,202 of record CM051355.1, on the reverse strand, counting down.
AGCATAACGCCTATAAAATTGCTCCCAAAACAGCCCCTAAACATAAGACAATAATCGCAAAACACTTCTCAGTCAAAAGCCTACAAGTTTCTAACCACCTAGGCTTAAACTTCCGACTTATTGGCAACTAAACTTTCAATAAGGCAAACACTTCCAGCAACTTAATAACACTTTAAACATCCAAATATTACATGTAAACATCCAAATACAAACTCAAATAACATAAGAAATCGGTTTGGGCAAAACCCGATATCAATAGTCAAATTAGCAATTACTATTCCAAAATTTTGCTATCTCTAAACCATAATTCTTTATCATTAACATTCAGCCCAAAACCTCTCAATATACTTAATATCACCCAAATAACATGATACAAATCTAGAGGTTATAACTTATAAAGAGAAAGAAAAACAAACAAGGTAATCTTCTAATCTTTACAAGTTCTACTCACCTTGTACACAACAAGATTTTTTCCAAATTATTTATTCCTTTCACAACACAACTACGACCTAAAAAATAAGTTACAATCTAAATTAAATTAAACCTAACTTTATGCTAAGATTAACATTAGACTGAACGTAGGACTGAGGGATTACGGGGTACAACGATGGTAGGACAATTAGGACAGTATTAGGATGGAGAGTGACGGTTCAACTTCGGGTAAGGACGGTTATGACAGAGGGATACAGGTGTAGGACGTGAAGGGATGATTTACTAAATTAGCGGAATTTTATTTAGTAAACTTATTAACATTTAATAACGGATCTATTAACATCATGCAATTTGTGAAAGACATGTAGATTCATGCTTATATTTTCGAAAATTAAAATCAAACCGGAACTTACATTGAGTAAAATCGGAGAATTGGTTGGAGGTTTCTTTACAGCTTCAATTCCTCAGCAACACCAGATCTTCTACGCTATATCCCAATCGATCAAACGAAATTCGATTGTGGGATCGAACTTTAGAAGAAATTGGGAAGAAGAAAAAATATTTTTCTTCCCAACACTATGAGAAAATCGGCCAAGGGAGGGAGAGAAGGAAGAGAGAGTTCCAACTTTCTATGGAATTGAATTGTGTGATTTATGAATGACCCAACCCTCCTATTTATAGAAAAATAGGAATCCTAATCACATTAGGATTAATCTATAGAGATAAACACAAAAGAAAAAGATAATCTCTTTCCTTTATCTAGCAATTTCGAAAATGCTAAGGATAAATAGGAGATTATTTTATTTTCTTTTATTTTTATTTATCTTGGGTAAATAAATCTATGTAGTTATTTTAGGATATAATTCAAACAATTATCTCTTCCCAAAATACATCATATGGCCGAAAATTGCATATATTAATTAAAAAAAAAAAAAAAAAAAATTCTAATTTATTTAATTAATTATTTTGGCCAATCCCAATTGGGTTCATTAATCCAATTGGGCTAGAAACTCTCTCTTAAATTAATAAGTCCAACTCAATTAATTTATTTATTAATTACCATTTAAATAAATATTTTATTTAAATAATTAATATTTTCTCCCGTTTAAATATTATCAAATTATATTTAATTATTAATTTCCATTTAAATAATTTTCATTATTTAAATAATCAATAATAAATATTATAATTATTAATTTCCATTAAATAAACTCATTATTTAATTAATAATTTTATTGACAATATTTTATTATTAATTAATTAATTTTAATTATTAATTTCCGCTCAAATAAAATTAATTATTTAAACAATTAATAATTGTCAATTAATTTCAAATTATTAATTACCATTTAAATATACTCAATATTTAAATAATTAATAATATCTAATTAATAATATTTCATTATTAATTTCATGTTTAAATAAACTCATTATTTAAACAATTAATAATGTTTATATTAATTACCGCTTAAATATACTCAATATTTAAACAATTATATTGCCTATTTTAAGTAATTCACTTTACTTAAAATTTCCATTTCTTCTACTTGATTTCGCGACTACGATATTTGGGCTAGCATAGGGACCCGATGGACCTATAGATCAGGGCTTAATAATTAGTCAATTAAGTGATTAACTCATAATCAGTTAATTACTTATTATCTAACTATGAATAATTCCACTATAGATTCATATTGAACTCCCCTCACTATAGATGAGTTATGTCCATTTAGTTTATCATTTATTTATATCTGTGATATTATCCTTCACGTGGAACCCTCATAATTACAAGCGGATAAATTTACCGCTTTTGCCCCGTAATTACCGCTTTATCCTTGTGTTCCCGCCGATTCTCCAATAAACTTTATCTTTAGTCGAACTAGAGATAAGATACTTCGTGATCAATAGAAGTCGTGACGCCACTTGTTCATGTCTCGAATCGGACATCAAGGAGTTTCCTAAAGTTCCTAAAATGTTTAGGTATCGCACCGAACGTTAATTTATAGGAAAGTTAGAATTCCATCTCGTGAAAATGAGTTCCCATCTACTTATCTAGTCATGTTCCCAAAAGAAGTGTATTGAGCGTTCTTACAGACGCTCTCAACTATGTGAATCAAAGAACATAACTCCACAAATAGGAGTCCGCATTTCACCGGGATCGAGATCTATCACGGTTGATAAACTTAGTTTGATATTCGATCATTTCTCGTAAACGGTACTAATGAGAAATTTGATCGAACATCGTGGTCCTGCCTTATACAATCAACATTGCATATGATACTTCCATTTCATGTCTCCCACATGAATGATCGATTAGATCATTTGTCTATAAACAAAATGCGAGCTATCACGGTTACCAGGATAAGGTTCCCAAACGTTATCCGTTTATCGTAGACACGTTTAAGTTACTCATCTCGACTTTAATCCTCTTGTATGACTCACATACTAAGTCGTGATTTCATAAGAGTAACTTAGGGTTTACTATTTGAATGTTTTGATATTTATATATTTCCATATATTCCTAATATCGTCAATTGAATCAATCTAGATTATATAAAGAACTTATGTTTATTTATTTAATTTATTCGAAATAAATTATTATAATTAAATAATTACAAGTTCTAGGACACCATTCCTAACAATCTCCCACTTGTCCTAGATCTTTGGAGATTTGACTTGTAATTCAAACCCAACCGGATGACTATCAACTACTTAGCCATGGTAGTCATTTTAATACTTTATCAGAACGTTTTCATCTGCTTAGTATGTAATTCTTTTGTCCCGATGTTAGTTTCATTAAGTGTAATAGATTCCATATTTTATCGCCATAAAATAAACTCTATTAACTATTGATTTGAAACTATCATGTTCAAATACCTTTTCATTTACTAACGACTTAGTAATTACGCGAATCTAGAGTTTAGTTAGCAAAAACTCATTTTACTTATACTTAACTCATCTGATATTTAATTCGCAAAGGTCTTTTGTCGAATTCTTACATGGAAGTAAATTCATGTTCGAATTTGAGCCCGTGCAACTCATAAAATCTCCCATTTTATCTATGTGCACTAACATACTATTTGTTAATTTTATTTTAGTCACATTGGTTCTAGGATTCTCGAAATTCTTAAGCTCCCACTACAAAGTAATTCTCCATTACTTTCATTTGTTTTAATGATTACAATTCTATACTTCTTATTATTTCCAAAAAATAATGTATAAGTATAAGTAACCCTTTTCAACTCAACTATTGAAAATTCGTGTCATTTTTATTTCACTTATTTTTGAACTTTTATTCATTGATTTTGAAGTCAATGAGTTTCACTTGGACTTCGAAAGTCCTTTGGTTCGTATATGACGCTCCCACTCAAATAAAGTTCTACAAGTAGTTTAACAATTTAAACTTTTAAATAACTACTTGTTTTTATTGTGAAATAAAATCATTGTAATTCTTTTTATATCTTAATTAAGGTTTAAAACTTTCAAGATCACCGATTTCATCGAACTTTTCCTTAATAATTTGTGAATTCAATAATTCACTAATTATTACTTTCAATTTCTATATTGTTTATTCCATATCAGTAAGTGTTCCTTTAAAACATCCTTTTAAATAACAATGTTTGGAATACTAGAAATTGATTCTTTGTTCATTTTTCACTTAAGTTTAACATCTAAGTGTTGAACTTTAGTGATTTTAAGTCCAGTTATCTTTGATAAATCAAAGATGCTCAATTTCACTTATTTCTTTAAGTTTGTAGATCAACATGGTTATCATCTCAAATTCTTTGAGAACCATCTTTAAGAAGGTTAATCCTTTAACTTATTTAAGTGATTTTAGACTTAAACATTTAAACATTTTTAAACCTTCTTAACTTGTTTAGATATTTAGTAGTTTAGAATTTGGATTTGGAATTTATTTGTTTTATTCTAAGTATTTTGAATAACCATCCAATCACACTTTGGAACATTGTAATAAAATTGCAGAGGAATATTTAACTAAACCACTTTTATTAAAAATATTCCTAATTGATTCTTATAAGGTGAGAATCAATTTTTATTACATAATTCAAAATTTAAAACAAAATCTAAAACTAAACTAAACTAGAAATATGAAAAATTAAAGACGAAAAACAGAAACCAATCTACTTCTATCTTGAGTCATCTTCAAACCAAAGGGTGTTGAAGAATCAAGTCACACTGTAAAGTTTAAAAAACTTTGTGTTAGTGACTATTGAATCAACCATTCAAAATAAATTTCTCAAATTTTTCACTAAGTAAATCTAATTTACCTTCTTTCCCCTTTTTCTTTTCTTCGAGATATTTGGGGCAATTTCTCTTCCAATGTCCATCTATGTTGCAATGAAAACATTTCCCCTTAGGCTCTTTGGTCTCAAAACCTTAAATGCTTTCTTCTAGCATTGAGCTTGGTCTTTTTAGCAAGAGAGCTCTTTTTCTTCTTAGAAGCATTGAAGACAACATTTGCTTCTCCCGACTTCTTGTTTTCCTTTTTCATTGCTTCAAGGTTTGAAGTTCGCTTAGCAATTGAGTGAGGGAATAGCTCGGTTTGTTCATGACCAAATTGCTTTTAAAACCGAAAAACTTCGATGGGAGAGATTCCAATATAAAGCTTATCCGGGACTCGCCATCAATCATGGCCCCGCTCGCTTCAGCTACGTTAAAGTAGTTCATCATTGTCAAAACATGATCACGAACGGATGTGCCTTCTTTCATTCGAGTGTTATAAACTCGACTTTATAGCATCATGACGCGCTTGTTTTGATGGTTGGCCAAACATGCCCCCGCACGAATCGGCTATTTCCAAAGCCGCTTCCATTGGTTCATGTTTCTTGGCTAAGACGCCACTCATCCCGGCCATCAAATAAACACGGGCCTTTTCATTGGCCCGGACCAACGCTCATATGCATCCTTAACGCCTTTAGGAGCATTGGTAGCAGGTGTATCAGGTTTAAGTTCACTAAGAACGAATTTCAAGTCTTCTACCACGAGAATGGTGTTCATTTCATTTTTCCAGGAGGTGTAGTTATCTCCATTTAGTTTGTTCTTTCCAAGGATTGTGACTAAAGCGGATGCCATTTTACCGAAAATTTAAATAAACCTTTATCTTAGTAATCTAACATGCTTTCAACATTCAAATACTCAAAGTTTCGACATATAATTAAATATGATGCATGAATGCGAACATATTAATGAACAGAAAAGCCCTAAAACATGTTACTATGTCACGATATTTTAATGATACAGGTGAAGTGCCGTCGAATGATAGGTCGGTTACCATCATTAAAACGAGATGCCACTCGAACAATTGACAACTCCGAATAACTCATATTCCTATGTCATTGTTTACCGTGTATTTGGTCCAGAGTTTTGATAACACAATTTATCAAATTTCTTTTAAGTGTGACCCACCAATTTAGTCTTTTTAAATAAAATTGAAGAGTGTCTACGAAGTGTAGATTCCACCTTCAATCAATCTCATTTAAAATTCTTTATCCCTTTCGGGAGACCCAACTTGATATTGATTTATACAATAAACCTTCCTATGGGAATGAACACCGCAGCAGTTGTTACGAGGCCATGTATAAATCTCACATTTCGAGCCCATTAGTGGAGACCATAGGATACATTGACATGTTTCCTTCTCCCACTTAATATTTTGAGTTTAGGGTTTCATAACTTAGACTAATTCAGGCTAACTCATTAATCTAAGTTTTAATTAACCTAATCAACTTTAACTCTTAAATTGGTTAGATTAATTTTATAAAGTGATTGTTCAAGTATTCCTAATTTAAACTAATCACATTATGCGCCGCCTTAATAATTTTGATTTATTAATTTGAACTTTTCTCCCGGATCGCTCCCAGTTAGAGGCGCTCCGTGTTAGGGGAACTTTATGAAACCTCATCGCTGGCGCGAGCTTTCTCGCGGAGATCCGTTCAATTTAATTAATCTCAATTATTAATTTTTAATTAACCCTTAATTAAAAGTTTCTATTTGTTTATCTTATATGGATTTTGGCCCAATTGTTTAAACAATAATTCCATATTACAAATAATTCATTTAGTTTCTATTCAACTTTTTAAACTAGATTTAACTTTTTGAATTTTAACTAAATAAGCATGCTTTTTATTCTAAAACAATTAGAATATAATTTTCGATAATAACATTTATAAAAATAAAATTATAGCATGCTTCACATACATTAGCATATAATAACACATATTATATCATGATGCATGTATGTACAATTAATTAAAATCATACAACCTATGGTGGGATTTTCTACATGACATACTCTTATGCATGAATATTATTTAAAAACAATTATATCATACATATAAACAATTTAAATAATAAATAGCTAAATTGACCGGTATTCTTGGCACTATTTCTAAAACGGAAAATTAAATTACAACTTAATTAAATCTTCCATTGTAGATCTTGAGGCTTCATCTTTCTCTCTCCTCCATGGTGTAGGCGTGGGCATGGGTATTTAGGGGCAAATATTGTCTCCTTAATATTTCCATAAATACTTGTTTTTAAAATAATTATCTTTTTAATTATATGGAAAAATAAAGAAAATATTTTCCATGTAATCTTATCTCAATTTCTAAATTTATAATTTAAGATAGAGATATAATCTTTTAAATAGATTTTATCCTTATCTTAAATATTTAAATTTTTTAAATTGAGATAACAAGATAATTATGTTAAAATATCTTACCATATTTTTACCTTGTCTCATCCTTGGCGTGGGCATCATGAATGATGGGGAAAAATTTTCTTCTCTTCCTCCCTTGGTGTAGCCGATTTTACCATCAATGGGTATGGGAAAATTACAAATTTTTCCTATACCCTAAAATTTAGGGTTTACAAATTTTCTACTAAAATTTAAAAATCCTAAGTGCCTCAAGAATACCTAAACATCAATAAGCAAACCTCCACAATTTATATAAACATACATAAAACAACTTTTTATGCAACCCACCAAATTTTCGAAAAACACAAATTTGCATGATAATTAAAATTAGCTCTGATACCAATTGAAGGGATGATTTACTAAATTAGCGGAATTTTATTTAGTAAACTTATTAACATTTAATAACGGATCTATTAACATCATGCAATTTGTGAAAGACATGTAGATTCATGCTTATATTTTCGAAAATTAAAATCAAACCGAACTTACATTGAGTAAAATCGGAGAATTGGTTGGAGGTTTCTTTACGCCTTCAATTCCTAGAACACCGGATCTTCTACGCTATATCCCAATCGATCAAACGAAATTCGATTGTGGGATCGAACTTTAGAAGAAATTGGGAAGAAGAAAAAATATTTTTCTTCCCAACACTATGAGAAAATCGGCCAAGGGAGGGAGAGAAGGAAGAGAGAGTTCCAACTTTCTATGGAATTGAATTGTGTGATTTATGAATGACCCAACCCTCCTATTTATAGAAAAATAGGAATCCTAATCACATTAGGATTAATCTATAGAGATAAACACAAAAAGAAAAAAGATAATCTCTTTCCTTTATCTAGCAATTTCGAAAATGCTAAGGATAAATAGGAGATTATTTTATTTTCTTTTTATTTTTATTTATCTTGGGTAAATAAATCTATGTAGTTATTTTAGGATATAATTCAAACAATTATCTCTTCCCAAAATACATCATATGGCCGAAAATTGCATATATTAATTAAAAAAAAAAAAAAAAAAAATTCTAATTTTATTTAATTAATTATTTTGGGCCAATCCCAATTGGGTTCATTAATCCAATTGGGCTAGAAACTCTCTCTTAAATTAATAAGTCCAACTCAATTAATTTATTTATTAATTACCATTTAAATAAATATTTTATTTAAATAATTAATATTTTCTCCCGTTTAAATATTATCAAATTATATTTAATTATTAATTTCCATTTAAATAATTTTCATTATTTAAATAATCAATAATAAATATTATAATTATTAATTTCCATTAAATAAACTCATTATTTAATTAATAATTTTATTGACAATATTTTATTATTAATTAATTAATTTTAATTATTAATTTCCGCTCAAATAAAATTAATTATTTAAACAATTAATAATTGTCAATTAATTTCAAATTATTAATTACCATTTAAATATACTCAATATTTAAATAATTAATAATATCTAATTAATAATATTTCATTATTAATTTCATGTTTAAATAAACTCATTATTTAAACAATTAATAATGTTTATATTAATTACCGCTTAAATATACTCAATATTTAAACAATTAATATTGCCTATTTTAAGTAATTCACTTTACTTAAAATTTCCATTTCTTCTACTTGATTTCGCGACTACGATATTTGGGCTAGCATAGGGACCCGATGGACCTATAGATCATGGGCTTAATAATTAGTCAATTAAGTGATTAACTCATAATCGCTTAATTACTTATTATCTAACTATGAATAATTCCACTATAGATTCATAGCTGAACTCCCCTCACTATAGATGAGTTATGTCCATTTAGTTTTATCTTTATTTATATCTCGTGATATTATCCTTCACGTGGAACCCTCATAATTACAAGCGGATAAATTTACCGTTTTGCCCCTGTAATTACCGCTTTATCCTTGTGTTCCCGCCGATTCTCCAATAAACTTTTATCTTTAGTCGAACTAGAGATAAGATACTTCGTGATCAATGAAGTCGTGACGCCACTTGTTCATGTCTCGAATCAGACATCAAGGAGTTTCCTAAAGTTCCTAAAATGTTTAGGTATCGCACCGATACCGTTAATTTATAGGAAAGTTATGAATTCCATCTCGTGAAAATGAGTTCCCATCTACTTATCTAGTCATGTTCCCAAAAAGAGTGTATTGAGCGTTCTTACGGATCGCTCTCAACTATGTGAATCAAAGAACATAACTCCACAAATAGGAGTCCGCATTTCACTCGGGATCGAGATCTATCACGGTTGATAAACTTAGTTTGATATTCGATCATTTCTCGTAAACGGTCTAATGAGAAATTTGATCGAACATCGTGGTCCTGTCTTATACAATCAACATTGCATATGATACTTCCATTTCATGTCTCCCACATGAATGATCGGATTAGATCATTTGTCCATAAACAAAATGCGAGCTATCAACAGTGTTACCAGGATAAGGTTCCCAAACGTTATCCGTTTATCGTAGACACGTTTAAGTTACTCATCTCGACTTTAATCCTCTTGTATGACTCACATACTAAGTCGTGATTTCATAAGAGTAACTTAGGGTTTACTATTTGAATGTTTTGATATTTATATATTTCCATATATTCCTAATATCGTCAATTGAATCAATCTAGATTATATAAAGAACTTATGTTTATTTATTTAATTTATTCGAAATAAATTATTATAATTAAATAATTACAAGTTCTAGGACACCATTCCTAACAGGACGGACGTAGGACATTTATGACAGGGGAAGAATTTTGGGGTTCCGATTCATTCGTTATCTATCAATTTTGCATTAGGTAGTCGATTGGTTTGGCTTAGAACAAAAATTAAACATTAGGATTCAAGAATTGGGAATCAAGAAATAAAAATTTGGGGCTTTTGAATTAAAGTTCCTAGGAACTCTAATTCACACTAAAATAAGTAAAAATCGGCAAACTAAAAACAAACCAGAATAGATCTCAACAAGAATCGATCTTACCTTTTCTTGCAAGCATAAGAAATTTTGCCCTAACTTTTCCAAACGCAATTCTACTTCAAGAATCACCACAATACGCCTAAACATAAGGAAAAACGAGAAACGATCAAACCCGGAATCTCAAAGATCGATGGCAAGAAGAAGATGGAAAAAGGGAAAAAAAGCCCTATCTTGAAGTCTCTGTACTACTTTTTACGTGAAGATGAGAATGCCCATTAAGAAAATCCCTATTCTTTTCTCTTCCTTCACCATTTCACGCCTCTACACCTGTTTTTATTTATTTATTTATTATTATTTTTTATCTCCAAATAATGAAAAGGTAAAAATATTAAATTCCTGAAAAAGAAATTTAATTTATTAATTACCATCAATTACCTTAATTCCAATAAATATTATAAAGAAAATAATATTTATTTAAAATAAAACTTACCGAAAACACGAGACGTTACAATTACCCTCTGAGATTCTCTTTCTTTCTCTTTGGAAAATCGTTCTTTGAATTTTTTTATCTTCTGGGAAGTTCTCTCTTTTTTTGGGAACTATTTATAGATGAATTTAATAATTTTTAATTGCATCAAATCTTTTGTGGGATCAATCTTATCTCTTTTAATCTTTTAATTTGCTTCATTTTAATCTTCTTTCATATCCATATTTAGGCGGTGGAGATGTAAAAAAAACAATCACCACCTTTTTTTACTCTAAATTCTAGAGGGTTCTTCTCTAAAGAGAAAGTATAATACTTGGTTGGCTCTTCAAATTTTGAAAGGTTAATTCTTTTATTTTTAATGTATATAAATTGTATTTATTGAAAATTTGGAAGAGAATAAAATTATAATTAATTTTTTAATTGATTAATTATAAAATTATTGGATTAATTAAGTACAATTTTGGGTTTTTATTTATGGTCTAATTATAATAGTCATTAAATAATTACCTATTCTGGTTAAATTAGTGGAGGTATTTTTTACACACAAGCAACCAGATTACAAGAGAGAAATTCTAGAGAGTTCCAATTTTTGTGGCCTTTCGAAATTTTGAGGGTTATTTATTATTTTTTTTAATTATTATTTCTACTGTATTTTTACCCAATAAGGGTAGAAAGCATTATTGTAAGGGTTAATCAAGTATCCTATTTTTTATTAAAATAATGTTTTTCGGCCCATACATAATTAATAAGGTTTTTTGGCATACCTGGTGTGTTATCTCAAATTAACAAGATAACACCCTTGAAACAGTTTTAAACATACATTTCTTATTTTAAAGCTTTTCGATTTAAAACTCCCACTAATACCCTAATCTCCTCTTTGTCCGCAAACAAAGAGAGACTACGCTCAATAAAGAATTTAAACACTTTTTCACAATGTAAATCCTTAAGCGAAAATATTCTTTTCCATTGTACGGATGGAATGAATCTGCCCCGTTAAGTGCTATAGAGTTGTGCACAACCGTATAATCTCCCTTAACGGCAATATTCTTCATTAAGCAAGACCTTTGCTTAAAGCAAACCTACTACCATATTACCCGAGGTATTTAAGTAATATGATCTTACAAATCACTACCATGATGTTCAAACAAGTTTAAACTCAAATTTCTCGAAACAACTCACTTTTTAGGCCGAAAATCCCTAAACTTAAATTCTGGAAAATTCACCTCTAAATCACTTTAAAATGACCCAAAATCACCCATAATACCATTTTAGGATCACTTCCAACAACTCCCAACAATTTTCAAAACTAGAAGCGAAACTAGCCTAAACTAGTGTATTTTCGCTCATTTTTCGGTCATTCTAAGTCTACTAAAATCCTAACTAAAATTTAGCGGCATAACGGCTATAAACTCACTCTCAAAATAGCCCCTACACATAAGATAATAACTATCAAAGATCCAAAGCACAATGATTAAGAATATCCAACCACCTAGGCTTAATTATTGACTTAATGGGCACTAAACCTTCATTATGGTATTCATAACCAGCAATAATAAAACACTTTAAAACATCCAATTCATGCTTAAACATCCAATTTCAAACTCAATAAACATATGGAAAATTTTTAGGCAAAACCCGATATCGATAGTCAATTTAAGCATGCTTAGTCCCAATTTTTCAGTTCCTTTAATCCATATATTGATACCATTGTAAACAGCCCCAAAAACCTCTTAATATGCATAAAAACATCCAACTAACATACTTAAAATTTAGAGGTTTAACTATTAAACAAAAAAGAAAATAAAAACATGTAACAATTTAATGTTTAACACAATTCTACTCACCTTTTCAAGCTAAGTTTTCCAACAAAATGACTTCTTTCTAAAGTAATTTTAAGAACCTGAAAAGGCACTTAAACTACTCAAAACATATCCTAAAACACTACACAAATAAAAGGAAATAACTACGAACACACATGACAACACGAGACGGAAAAGGAGAGCCGCGAAAACAGCCCCCCTCCCCTTGTGGAGTCGGGTAGCAGTAGCCTTTAGGGGCTGCTGCTGCCTCGTGTCGTGGCGGCTGCACGACTCTACGTGACGGGTCTTTTTCGATACCCTATTTGGTTTTACAAAGAAAGGGTGATGGGTTTTCAAGAGAAGATGAAATTAGGGTTTCTAGGATTTCTAGGATTTCAAGTTCTAGAGTAAAGAATGAGAAATTTAAGAAAAGATAAAAGGAATTTGTTTTAGGTGAGTTCAATTCCAATAAACAAATGAAAAAAAAAATTCATAATTTGAGGGAGGGATCGATTACTTTGAATTTGTTCTTGAATAGAACCTTCAACTTCCTTTCCACAACTCCACCACCACACTCCAAACCCTAAGAGGAAAAGAATTTGAAATCGATTAAGAAATCCTTTTTGGAACTTCCGATCGATGGCAAACAAGAAGAAGGGGAGAAGAAGAAAACCCTACCTTTTTTCCTCTGTTGCTTCCTTTCACGTGAAGATGAGAAAAAGACCAATTCTTTTCTCCCTTTTCCTTTCCCACGCCTAAAGCAACGTTTTTCCCTTTTCTTTTTTTCCCCTTTATCTCCAATTAATGAAAAAGTAATTATTTTAAATTCCTGAAAAAGAAATTTAAATATTAATTACCATCATTTACCTTAAATTTCAATAAATATTATAATTAGAAAAATAATATTTATTTAACTTTAGACTTACCGAAAACACGGGACGTTACACATTTTATGAAAACAATTTTTTTTAAAAAAAGTATAGTATAATGTACAGTGTATAAGATTGTACAATGATGTGAAAACTTTTATGAAAAAAATGGATGATATGAGGTATAGTATATAAATGTATAAAATGAAATTTATTTGTTTATATGATAAATATACTTATATATTGAAATGAAAAAAGAAGTGAAAAATGAAAGATATTACAATAGTGTATAGATACTATACGTAATATACTAAGTTTATATATTACGTACAATACCATATAATATTGATAAAATGTATCAATACATGTACTATACATTTTGTGTACAATATATCATAATATTGTACGTTTTATCAATATGTTTCGTATCGTACTGTACGTAATTGAAGAACATAGAAAAGTGCATAAAAGAGTAGAAAAACACCATTTTTGCGACGACAACATTTCTGACGAAGGGAAAAAGCTTGGAATGGATCAAAATCAAGTTTAAGCATTTCACGAACTTCTTTGCCTAAATAAGGATCAACAAAAACCGATTGAGAAGTTTCAAGATTTAGATCTCGAACTAATAAACCTTAATGAAATCAATTTGAATTAGAGGCTAAGGATGAGACTGAAATGTAAGTCATTTGAGGAGTGGAAGATCGTCGAATAACCACCGAAAAAAGAAAAGAAAAGGACCATGAAGAAGATGAAGGAAATTGATAAAAAGGGGGCGAAATTTTTGAAATTCAAAAAGAAAATGAAAAAGGAAATGAATGATTAATGCATTTTGATTTCACGGGTAATCAATAATAAATTATTATATTTGTGGAGTGTAGAATCAAATTTGGCAATCAATATCTCTTTATTACGTTTGTTTTAAAAAAATCAAAATCAAATCTGCAATCAATTAATAAATGTAAATGAGGGAAAATCAGGTATTACGAAAAAAATAAAATTAAAAATGGTATAAAAAGGATTAAAAATATTGGATGGGCTAAAAAGCCATTGCATGTAGTCTAAATAGGCTATATACTGGATTATCTCTTATTGTAATGTTAATAATTTGGAACAAAAGTAAAATTATGATTATTGTATTTGTAAGTTAAAATAATTATAGTAATAAAGTAATCACTTATTTTGGTTAAATTGATGGAAATTGGGTAACATTAAAATTGAATTATAAATAATTATTGTTTGTTTTTTTGTTTAAATTGAGAAATAAAATATTATAATTATTTTTAATCGATTTATCATTTTTATTATTATTATTTCAACAAAATAAATAATAGGTTAATAGAAAGGTATAAATTAGACTTTAATTTGGACTAACCATAAATTTTAACATTTGAGTTTTTTATTATGATTAACTAAAAAATGATAATCATTATAAACTTAAGAAAAATATCAAATTAATTTTTAGGGTAAAGTACTCTTTTATTATTAAAAGTTTCAAAATAATTAAAATACCCTCTTATTATTAATTATTATGCATTAAAGAAAAATATCAAATTTATTAAGGTGGTTTTGAAAACCACAATTAATTTAGGGGTGGCTTTTTATACATCACAATTCTATGGGTTTTAATTGTAGTAAATTGTAACAATTCATTTTATCTTAGTTTACTATATAATTTTTTAGATTTTATTATTGTTATAGATAAAATTAAACAATTTATTAAAATAAATAATTTGATTAAATAGGGACCAAATACGGTGTCTACAATGTTGACATCGTATAACTTGCCTCCATCTATGTGCATGAAAGACCCTGTGATTTTCTTAACAATAATTGTACTAGGCCCGAAAAGTCTGAAGCAGATGCTGGATGTGTACCTCCAATAACCATACTGAGGAGGAAGAACACTACAAAAAAACTGCCAAATTGCGACCAGTAAATTGCGACCAAATGGTCGTTTTTAACCTAAAATGCGACCAAAAATGCGACCAACAGAGTGGTTGCTAAAAAGCTGGTCGGATTTCAATTGTCGATCGCATGGTCACAAAAATTCGACCATATGGTCGCAAAAATTTTGGTAGCAAAAAAGTCAAACTTTTATAAATGCGACCGGATGGTCGCATTAAAGCGACCATATGGTCGCATTATATCTTCAATGAAGTGACCATTTGGTCACTAAAAAGTGACCAAATGGTCGTAATTTTTGTGACCAAATGGTCACTTATCGCCCCATTCGATTAAAAAGCGACCATCCGGTCGTAATTTATGTGAAGATAAGTGACCAATTGGTCACAAAAAAGTGACCAAATGGTCGCATTTTAGCGACCAAATGGTCACTTTTAGACTCGATTAAAATGCGACCGGATGGTCGCTAAAAAGTGACCATCCGGTCGCATTTAGAATTTTTTTAAAATTTAAATTTCAATAATTATTAATTAATTATTATTAATTATTAATTATTAATTATTTATTTAATTAATATTAAAATTTCAAAAAAAAAATTGGAATTAAATAAAAAATATATATATCAAATATTAAAAAACGTTTTATACAATCGAAAGAATCCTAGAACTACCGGGAGGGGCGGGGGGGGAGGAGGCGTCGATGACGAAGGGCCGCCGCCTAGAGACTCAAGTCCCACCCAGCGGATGCGACCCACGCCCGCCTCGACTCGTCCCGCCTCAATATCGCCGACTCGAGTAACGAAGTCCTCGCGCATAGCCTCCATGTCCGCGCGCCCCGCCGGGGATCGAAGGGGCGGAGCTAGTGCTCCCCCCCCCCCCCCGGGGGGGGCCCCCCCCCCCCCCCCCCAACCCCCCCCCCCACCCCCGCAGCCGAGCCCCAGAACCGACCCATCAGCCGAACCCCTCCAAGCCTCCAAGAACGCCCTATACGGTCCTCCCGAGTCGGTTGCGAGTCGGTGTGGGCAACCGCCGAGTCAAGGACTCAGTGAAACGTTCCTAAACATTTAAAATTCAGAAAATAAAATGGTTAATATATAATGTGTATGAAAAATTTTAAAGAAAAAATAATAATTGAAAAAATATTAAATTCTCGAACTTCTTTTCGCTTTATCGTCGATAACGCCCCGTCCTTCTTCGTGTGAAGAACTAGGTGAAACTCATCGGCGCGAGACGGGCGCCGTGCTTCGCTTCCTAAAAATCAAAGAGTGAAGAATAAAACATAATAAATTAATAAGTAATTGAAAAAGAAAACGAGAAAAAGAAACGAGGAAAAAAACATACCAATCGCGATGGTGCTCGCCGTGGGTCCGCGCCCCTGCGTGTGTTTTCTTGGATTTTTCGCGGTTGGCCTTATTCCCGCTTGACACCGCCATGCCCCGAGGAGTGGTCAAGCTCGCGGCCGCGCGTGGTCCTCCGGGCTCATCCACACGGGCGGTCTTCGCTTGCTTCCGCGCGCCGGAACATGAGGTCCTTGAATCGATCCCGGACGTGACCGTCCCATAGGGGAACAATCTACCGTAGGTGATATCGGGATCGATAACAGAAACTTGCCCCTGAAAAAATTGAAATAAAAAATTGTTCAAGAATAAATTTATTTCTATAAATTTCAAAATTAATTAATTATGAAAATAAATTATGTTTTTACCTTCCAACATGCCGTACATCCGAGCGTTTCTCCGTCGTCGGAATCTTCGCCCAAGAAGGTCGGGTAGAGGCATGCTCGGAGGACCTCGCGAAACCGTTTTGAAACGGTCGTATGTGGTGAGACTCGCAAAATCACAAAAATTATTGTGCTATATATTAGAAACTATTAGTTAAAAAGAATAAAAACTTTTTGAAAAATAGTAAACAAAATTACTTACGTATCCCCTTCAATCGGGTGGAGTCTCATGGCCCGAGAGGCTGCGTGCATGAAGTCGAGGGGCTAGCCGATCCGACCCCGTCTGCACCGGACGCCGGCCGGACGCAACCCCGATGCTAAGCTCGGAGGCGTGGCAAGGAGTCTCGCCCGGCCGTGGTGTAGCGACTCGGCCCGGGACTCCATCATCGAGCGTGGCGCAAGTCCCGTCTCGTGAACGAAGAGGATGTCCAACTCCTCCGTAGTCAAGTCCGCATCGGGGCAACCCGAGGGCGTCTGCGGAGACCCCTCGTCACCGCGTCGTCAGGGCGCCTCGACCGGGAGGACGCCGCCGCCGCCATAATCCTACAACCAAAATAAACTAATTTAATACTAATTACGTAAGTAAAATATTGATTAGTTTATTTAATTAAGTAAATAATTTAAAATAAACTAATCAAATTAATTTGAATAAAAGTAAATTAAAATTAGATTAATTGAACTAAAAGTAATTCAATTAAACTTAAGATTAATTAAGTAAAACTAAAATAAACTAATCATTTAGTTTGAAATAAAGTAAAGTAAAATTAGATTAATTGAACTAAAATTAATTGAATTAAACTAAAATTCAATTAATTTTAGTTTCAATTAATCTAATTTTAATTTACTTTAATTCAAAGTAATTGATTAGTTAATTTTAGTTTTAATTAATTAATCTTAAGTTTAATTGAATTAATTTTAGTTCAATTAAGCTTAATTTATATTTACTTTTAATTCCAAGTAATTGATTAGTTAATTTTAGTTTTAATTAATTAATCTTAAGTTTAATTGAATTAATTTTAGTTCAATTAACCTAATTTTAATTTACTTTAATTCAAATTAATTGATTAGTTCATTTTAGTTTTAATTAATTAATCTTAAGTTTAATTGAATTAATTTTAGTTCAATTAACCTAATTATACTTTTACTTTTAATCAAATGTAACTAAAATTAAGTAATTAAACAATTTTTATTTAATAATTAAACTAAACTATTTGAATTAATTACCCTACTTTAAATTAATTGATTTAATTAAAGTAATCTAAATTACATTAATTAAACTAAAATTAACTAATCAATTCTAGTGTAATTATAAATTAATTTAGTTTAATTTTATTAAATTAAAGTAAACTATCTTAAATAAACTAAATAAGTAATTAAACTAAATTAGATTAAGTAATTAAATTAATTACTATTTAAATTGAATTAAAGTAAACTAAGTTAGATTAATTAAACCATTAGATTAATTAAACTAAAATTACTTAAAGTAATAAAATTAAAGTAAACTAATTAATTAGTTAATGTAAACTAAACTAATTAAATTAAACTACATAAACTAAAACTCAACTAATTAAAGTAAACTATCTTAAAAACTAAAACTAAGTAAACTCTAAATTCAAAACTAAACTTTTAATTTGTTACGAAAACTAACCTCGTGTAATCGAAACCGGGATTGGTGGTTGAGGATTTTCGGTTTAGAGGAAGAATGGGAACGGAACGGGAAGAAATAACGGGAACGGATAAAGGAAAGAGAGAAACGAACAAAAAGAGAGGAAGAAAAAGAGAGAGGCGAAGAGGAGAAAAGAAGAAAAGAAGAGAAAGAGAAACGGAAAAGGGAAAAAGAACGGGGAAAGGAAAGGGAATGAAATTTAAATCATATTTTCACCAACGGTCGCAAATATGTAATTATGACAGAAATGAACAATCCACGCGTCTTTGGGAAATTCGACCATATGGTCGCATTTACAAATACAAATGCTACCATTTGGTCGCATTTATAAGCGACCAAATGGTCGCCCGAGTTGCCATTACCAAGACCAATTGCCTTGTCACGCGTCCGTCAACAATTGCGACCATCCGGTCGCAATTATGAGATTCACCGCCAAATATTGCGACCATATGGTCGCATTACTTAAATTCACCGCCATAAATTTCATGAAAATTTAAAGTTACCGCCCATAATTGCGACCATATGGTCGCAATTCCAATTGTATTTTTAAAAATATTATTATACTTTTTGCACAAATGCGACCATTTGGTCGCTTTTCTCCCAAAACCCTAAACCCTAAACCCTAAACCCTAAACAACCCTAAACCCTAAACCCTAAATCCTAAACCCTAAATCCTAAAATGCACCCAATGGTCGCATTTCCTTCTAAATTACTACCATATGGTCACCTTTTTTGTAAAATTGCGACCACCTGGTCACCTTTTTGTAAAATTGCGACCACCTGGTCGCAAATATTAATATTTATATACTTTTTTTTTTATATTGGGTTACTTTCCCGATATTTACATATGACGGAACTCTTGTTTCCATGTTGTTATATTCATTGATATGTTTCTTCATGATTGTCGAGATACTTTTTGTAATTCTTGATTTGGAACTATTTGATTCTAATTAAGAGTTTTTTTTAATACGATATAGATAATTTTATTCTTGTTTTTCAAGATAGAAAGTGCTAGAAGGGAACCAAATAGACTATTGAAGATGTACATATTTATATATAATTAATTTGCATCCACATATTCATTGGAAGCAACCTCCACAAATTCGATATAAACTGTCAAAGTTGAAATCAAGAGGAATCTTTCTTATAATAAAAAAAAAAGTTAATTTCATTTTCATCGTATTTCGTCATCTTTTGATTTTAAGTTTGGTCTATTACTTTTATTCATAATTGTAAATGCTTTACTTGAACAAAAAAAGAGTCACACGACTATATTCAACTAGAGGTTTAAGGAAAATATAATTATTCTCTTTACAATATTATTGTTCTCTCTTTGTATGGAAATTCAGATATTTTCAAGACGAGGTTAAATATTATTATTTACTCTACACAAATTTTAGAAAAATCTAAAGGCGTTTAGATAGCTTATTGATCTTGAAGAGTTTTTATATTAATTGAAAGTGAATAATTTTTATTTAATTGACATTATTATTATTGTTAAGAAATGTAATCAATAAAATTAACCACATCTTGAAATTTTGGAATTATTGGTAATTTTTTCAATCATCTATTCTTATTTTTATTTTTTCTTTTCTAAAAGCTTATAATGTAATTTTATTTTATGAACAAATAAAATAAGACAAAAATTCCACGTGCATCTCGCACGTGTTAAAAATAGTTATTTATAAATAATTGGTCATGTAAAATCATATAATTTCGACCATCCGGTCCTTTCTAATGTGACCATATGGTAGCTTAATTCCCAGCAAAATTTTAAGCTACCACTCCCAAAAAAGGTCACAAAATTGCGACCGGATGGTCACTTTCAATTGTGACCACTTGGTAGCTTTTTCCCTCCAAAATTACCGCCATTTTTTGCTACCAAGACATATTTTAGTCACCAAAATTGCGACAGGTGGTCACTTTTAATTGTGACAATTGGTAGCTTTTTTCCCTCCAATTTTAAGCTACCACTCCCAAAAAAGGTCACAAAATTGCGACCCGGATGGTCACTTTCAATTGTGACCACTTGGTAGCTTTTTCCCCTCCAAAATTACGCGCCATTTTTTGCTACCAAGACATATTTTAGTCACAAAAATTGCTACCAGGTGGTCACTTTTAATTGTGACCATTTGGTAGCTTTTTTCCCTCCAAAATCGCGCCATTTTTTGCTACCAAGGCATATTTTAGTCACAAAAATGCGACCGGATGGTCGTTTTTTAAGGTGACCAACTGGTCGCTCCTTTGCGCCATAATTTCGCGCCATTTTTATGACTTTTCTACTTTTGGTCGCAACTGTGCAAAAAAAGTGACCGGATGGTCACTTAAAGTTAACCTTTCAAATAAAGTGACCAACTGGTCACTTTAAAGCTACCACTTTTTTTTGGTCGCAAATTTTTGGTCGCATTTTGGCAGTTTTTTTGTAGTGGAAGAAGATACTGAGGAAAACAATTCTAAATCCAACTCCGATGAGTTTGAAGATGATGATTAAAGTATCAATGAATTGTAAAACTCGTAATGGAACAAAAAGAAAATGAAAAAACAAGGATAATAGCGATGCAATTCGTTGATAAAGGGGAAGTATGGTTCTAGAAACTTCACTATATAGAGACACAGTTTGTCGCTACAAGGAAATAGAATTCCATAACATTCAATACTTAGAGACACAGTTCGTAGCTAAGGGGATAATCATTACCTGAACGGATACTTTCCCTGATAGCGATGAACTAAGTCGCTATGTGGAAATCAAATATGTCAACAAATATATTTCAATAATAGAGACATATTACGTCGTTAAGAGAAATGAAAAGGCGCCTATTTTTAGTTTTCACTCACATTAGCG
The DNA here is from genome assembly GCA_028015215.1 of Gynostemma pentaphyllum. NCBI lineage: Eukaryota > Viridiplantae > Streptophyta > Magnoliopsida > Cucurbitales > Cucurbitaceae > Gynostemma > Gynostemma pentaphyllum. Next base: position 65,741,836 of record CM051355.1, on the reverse strand, counting down.
ACGAATTGTATCGCTAAAACTAAAATTAATGGCGATGGATTAAAAAATTCAAGTTCTTCAACGACACATTTCGTCGCTAAAGTGAAATTAATGGCGTGTTCTTTGAAAATTCGTGCCCCAGCTGGCGCCTTTTCATTCCCTGAGCGACAAAATTTGTTGCTAAAAAAATATAACATGTTAATTGATTTAATTCATTTTATGTTAATTATTTCGTAGATGTCTACATCGAGGCGTCATCCACCCCGTTCTCAGGAGTCTTAGTCTTTTGATACATCGGATAGTGAAGTGGCATTAGGGGATACACAGGTATCCAACACACCTGTCCCCACCTCCCTAGCCATATCAGCGGCATCAGACACCCCTGTCGTTGAGCAGTTGCCTATCACCAAGGTCGTCTTGAGGATGACAAGAACTAAGTGAGTACACTTTATATTTTTTTGTTTACATTATTAATTTTTTATATAAAAATTATTTTTTAACCTATATATGTTTGTGTGTTTTTTTTATATTACATCCATCGGGTAAGGTTTCTCGAGTTTTCACGGATGTTTTCAAGAAGAATCCCGAGTTCGGGAAATGGAAAGACATTTATGATATTTGCAAACTATGTTGATTTCAGACATGGAAGGTAAAGTTCATAAAATTTGAAAATTATTTTATTTATAGTGTTTTAAATTTCTAACAAATTTAAGACTTTTGTTGTTTTTACAGACACACTTTACGATCCCTGCACATCTCACTAATGAGATTATTTACCCACCCTAGAGCAAAATGGCTAAGAAACGTTATAAGGACACCATCCACAAAGTGAAGGGTAAACTAGCTGAAAAGCCTTTGTGGATGACTGAGGAGACTCGTCTGAAGCTGCTAGCGGATAGTCAGACTGTCGAGGAGTAGCGCATCTCTCAAATCAACTCAGCCAATCAACTGATGAACCCGGTTATGCACACAGGCGGAACTCACAGCCACGACGAGTATTACAAGATATTGGTAAGTACTTGTAGTCTTTCTTTTATATCTTTAATTTTTTCAATTAATGTTTTCCTAATCTTTTATTTTTCTTGTTCTCATTTTCATGGACTTAGGATGGACGTGAGGTAAATCCGGTTGATTTGTTTCTCCATCTGCACACGAAGGGCCACGATGGGTTACTTATGTGGATGATCGAGCGTGGGACTTACATGTTAGTTTATTTCTTTTCGTGCTTTTTAATTTATTTAATATTATTAGTTTATTTCTTTTCGTGCTTTTTAATTTATTTAATATTATTTTTTTACTTACCATATAAATTTTTGGTTAATTTTTGTAGAGAAAAGTTCAAGAAAAGCTCGATTCATTATTGCCCACTCCTGAGTCTCAGCCTCAGAAAAACCATTGTTTTTCTTCTGACAGCCGGTGGTGTTCGTCCCGATGGTTCAGTCCCTGGTCTTGGCGCTTACGGGTGGAAGCTTTATGCAGACCAGTCGTGTGCTTCGACTTTTTCACGTGCTGAGACCGAGGCTTTGAGGCAAGATAATGAATCATTACGCAAATAGATTGAAGCTAACGAGCTACGCAATCACGCTCGCCAATATTATCTTCAGGCTCAACATGATCAGTTAGCGGCTGAAATGCGGGAATGGATGAACCTGGACAAGAAATATATAAAGAAGAAGGAAGAAGAAAGAAGAAAACGTGGAACCGTTCCATGTTTTCAAGATAGAGGGGCGGGTGGACGGTTTCAAGACAGAGGGGTCCAAGATGTATTGAAAACGTGAAATCATATCACGTTTTCATCAGAAAACGTTGAATGGTTCAGCGTTTTCAAAGTTTGACCAGTCAAACCAAGACTCCACCTCAGCACCACGTCGACAAACTGACCTAGTTTGCTAAATATGTTTCAAACCTACCTATTTTGATAATATTTTATTATTTTTGGCTTATTTTAAAAAAAATTTCGGCAAAACATGATATAAATTCAAAAATTAAAAACTACAACTCTCTCTTCTTCTCCATCAGCGCCGTAGCCCTCTTCCTTTTTTCTTGTGTTTCTTTTCTGTTTTGGCCTCACCGTGATTTCACCTCGTGGTTTCGCCGCCGGATTCAGGAAAACAAGCTCGCCGGCGAGAAGATCCTTGCCGTTTGAAATTGGGTTCTTGTCTAACTTCGATTTCCTTATGCTACTCAGCTCTGTACCTTTCGAGTCGTCCCCAACATTGGAGCTCCGTGAAAAACGCCTCGCCGGAGAGCTGGGTAAGAAGCTTCTTCCTTTTCCTCTTACGTTTCACGAGTCTGCGGGCTGAAGAAGGGGAGAGAATTTGGGCGTAGAACCGCTGCTTTTTTTTTTTTTTTATCTTGGGCTTAATATATATATATATATATATATATATATATATATATATATATTGTTATTTGTTAAAACTGAAAACAACAAAAACAGACCATCAAAAAAAATATGCATAGTTTTGTTTTCCCTTTGTGTGTGTATCTATAAAATATAAGAAACTAGATGTTAATATACTCACCAGTTTTACTGAAGTTATGCTAGAAATGAACTACTCTAACTGAAGCGATCTCATTTCTCAGTTGGAGGGAAAAGATTCAAGAATGTAATGAGTTGTAAGAGCATGAAATTGTGTATAAGTGATAAGAGAAACAAAAATATATGTTTGTATTGTTTCTTCCAATGTTGTTGAAGATAAATGTACTCTTAATTGGTCTCTTTTTCTTAGGGGAGTTTGTTTATATGTCAATTTATGCAATACTTTCTTATTTTGTATTTATAAATTAGATACTAAGTAACAAAGATCTAAAGATGAATGTAAGGAGTTTGAACATCAAGATGTTAAATATTGGGAAGACTTGAAGCACATAAAACACAAGATTAACAAACTTGATGACAAGCTACAAAAGGTATGGAGTAGTGATCAATTTGTATTGAGTAGTTACATATAAATATCTTTTGACATTTATTATACGATTGAACAAAAATTGATAACCTAAGAAAAGAGTGAAGATTCTACAACCCTGTTTCAAAAGCTTTAGGAGAGTGTTCCCACAATTTCAAAAACTTCTCTCAAAGCAAGAGAAAAACTTGAGGAAGTTCAAGAAATTTATTTATTCCTAATATAAATAATACAAATCTTTTTATAATCTCAATATGAAAATAACAAATGATCACGTGCATCACACGTGCTTTATACTAGTATATATAAAACAAGCTTTGCCTTCAAATTGCCCAACCACCGCCAGCATCATCTTACCTTTTCTTTTATTTGTTATTTTGTCTTTTATATACATATATATATATATATATTCATATTTAAAAATATGAACACTAATATATATACATATATTTTAAAACCAATATCAACCTTGGACCCGAAACTTTCATTAAGCCCTCTCTACTTGGTCTAGAGGGTTCTCGATGTGTCATGAATCAACTGTTGATATGGGTTTAATTGAGCATGCTAATTTCGTGAATTTATAGGAACTGGGAGTATAGAATTGATATGGGAAATTATGGATTTACAATTCTTGGGAGTTTAAGTATGAAACTATTGGGTTTAAATTGATTGTCGCTTAAAGTATGTTTACCATGTGTTCTTGGATGATTATTTACGATATCGAGATATTCCTGATTACTTAGAACTTTTTTTACTGAGACTGGGTCTTCCAGCTTTAAGTCTTTAGTACAAGTTATTCGATTCTTGCAGGGTTATTGTGATCGGTATATGTATGGGTTTATGAGCCTATACGCGTTAATGTTCCTAATTAATGTTACTTGTTTAATGGTTCTGAAATTGGTTCTCTGTTTATTATTTCGATTCCCGCATTTCTGATTCTTACTATCACACTTGTTTGCTCGGTGATGTATAATGAGATAATGCATAAACTACATGTGCTTGCATTTTCTGGTATTATACATGGTTCGGTACATGTATCATGAGGAATGCATTGACTACGTGAGCTGCATTAACGAAGGAGATGAATAATGAGATGATATTTAGTTGTGTCAGCTCTAGTATTATCTGGTATTATTCATAATTACTATGATACATATACATTCTAGACTGCTTAGACTACGTGAGCTTTGCATGTCATTGGTGAGATAACGGGATCGTGCATTGACTGCGTGTGCTTGCACTCTCTGACGTTATTCACCCAGGAGGTTCTGTTCTATAATGCATAGACTATGTGAGCTAGCATTTGATCTGTTCTATAATGCATCGACTACGTGAGCGAGCATTGGTTCTTGATAAGCAAGTAAAGGTTTCGTGAGCTTTACTTGATATTGGAGTGAGATAATGGGATCGTGTATAGACTACGTGAGCTTGCACCATCTGACATTATTCACATGTTCTATGTTCTACGTTCTACGATCTATGTTCTAAGCTCTATGTTCTTGGCTCCATGATCTTGATCTTATTTTTAGTTAAGACTACGTGAGCTTAACTCGTTCTAGATATCTTTTTCCATGAAAGTTAAACGTATGATTACGTGTTCCGTTTACTAAGAATTTGGGAGACTTGACTATTTGCATGATCTTCATTCTTGTTCTTTATTTTTTGTTCTTGGAAGAATTGCATGATTTGATGTTCGGAAGTTTGTTTGGATAGTCAAGAGACAATAGGATTCGTTGGACACAAATCCGGATTGGATTTGGGTTCTAAAGTTACTTTCTATTCAATTTATCTTCACTGGGTTTCCCGCTCATTATATTACACTTTCAGGTACGGAATGTGGTCGTGGAGCTGGTGCAGCGTGATTTACAGATCGATGATGATGGATGGACTTGAGTCGGTGTAGTCCATGGACTTGTTTATTTATTTCATATCGTTTCTTATGGATTTTGTTGAGCTCTTTGAGCATCACTATTTATGATTACTTGTCCTTATGCATTTTCTGGATTTATGAGTTAACTTACTTTATGGTTTGAACTTAAAAAGGGAAGCGCTTCCCATATTTAAATGTTAAGGATTTCGGATTTTATTTTGAAATGAATGATGATATTCTTCGATTACAGGTTTTAAAATGTTATTTCAAGTCTTCCGCTTGCGCAACTATTTAATATTATTTTTAAAACTTGGGTCATTACATTTTTATTAATAAGTACTCGAGTTCCTATTTTTACAAATATTAAGTCGAAATTTGCTATATGTGTAATCGGCCAAACAATTCTATATACTGAACAATTTTAAAAATCAGTGCTCCAAATAATTTTTTCACTTTATTTTTGGTCTAAAATGATCTCTCTCTTAATTGGGATGATTTTCTCCCGGCGTGGATTTCTAATGTTTCTTAGGAGCGTGTTTTTGTAATTTTAGGAGGGTTTAAAAATAGAGAAATTTCATTAGGTAGCGGAATTTTATTCAATATTTATAAATCTAGTAATTTTAAAAAGTATTTACAAATATATCATTTTTTTAAAAATCATCATTCAAGTAAATCAAAGAAATCAATGATTACTTGAAGGTAATCAGTGATTACATGCACGAAATATCATTTGATATATGATATAGTTAATTAGTAAAATTAGTGATTACTTATGCGTGGAATCAGTGATTACTTATACGGAAATAATTAATTACTTATGCGGAAATCAATTATTACTTATGTGAATTAGTAGCAAATTTGTAATATTTTATGTGCGAATTTGGGTTTTTTTTGCTATTTTTACAAATAATTTTATGGGTTGCTGTTTTTTTATAAATATTGGATATTTTTCAACTACATGTGTAAGAACCCCTTAAAAATACTTTTGGACTAGAATAGCTAAGCATTTTTTTTTACCAAAAAACAGTTTTGAGCCCTCTAAAAATTATTATAAACCGGAACTTAATGTTGATTTTGTTTTGTATTAAAAAAATATCCCTTTATTTTTTAAAAAAAATGGAAAACCAAAACAAAAAACTTAATCAAGTGTGACAAGTAAACTGATAAACCATTTTTATTTAACTATACAATAAATTCACTTGTTAATGAAGTTCATTGTTTGCTAAAAAAAAAAAATTAAAATGGGAGGCTGATTAATGTGCAGATCTTAACAATGCGAGGAAACAAAGAAGGCTTGAGATTGAAAGAAACCTCTTTCATGAAAGGGCTCTTTGAGTTTGAGGAAGAGACAACAAACTTGTAAACAGCCATAAAACGAATGTTTTTGTTGATATTTCGAAACTTTCTTTGTTTTTTTATTCTTTAATTTTTACTTATAAATCCATCTAAATATATTACAAAATACAAAAAAACAAACACACCCCTATAGTTTGAAAATGAATATTTATACTCTTATAGTTTCAAAATTGTGCAAATTGACATTTCCCTCTACGCCATTGATTTTCTTTTAGTCATAATTTTTTCGTTTGAACTCTGATTTAAATGATTCAAGATGTTATGGAATCCTTGTTTCGAGCTTTACTTTTCAGTCACCTAAAAACTTAGAAATCATCATTGTATAAAATGGTTATAATCATCAAAATATTCGATCAGGTTGAAGTCGTAAACACTTTTATATACTGTGATTTAGAAATTTTTTATGACTACAACGTAGAGCTCGAAACGAGAATTGCATAACATCTTGAATCATTCAAATCGAAATTCAAAAGAAAAAGTTATGACTAAAAGAAAATCAACGGTGTAGAGGGAGGGGTCAATTTGCACAATTTTAAAACTATAGGGGTTTAAATATTCATTTTCAATCTACTGGGGGCGTTCTTGTCTCGTCTTTGATCAAAACTATATGGGTGTTTTTTACATTTTCCCCTGATATATATACAAAAATATCTTTTTCCCATTTCCATACAAATTTTGAACAAAAAAAAAATTTGGTTTTGTTCTAATAGTGATTGACTGATAGATTCAGAATTTTTAAAATTCTAACATTTTTGTAAATATTTTTTTTTCCTAACATATTTGTAAATATTATAAAAATTTCTAACATATTTGAAAATGCCCCTTATATTTATATCAGAATTTGTCTCAAATAGCATAAATCTATCTACTAATTTCTAAAATGTCAAAACTTTTTAAAAATTACTCAAATAGTATAATTATAGTTCAATAAATTATTGAACTATAATTCAATTAATTATTGAACTATTTTTCATAGGTATTTTTAACGAATTTGTTTGTTTTTGGGTTTTTTAAGTTCAAGGTCAATAATTTATTAAACTATTTGATCATTTTTTATTATTATTTTCAATGAATTCGTTAAATTTTTAAATTTTTTTAGTTCAATAATTTATTGAACTAAAATTATGCTATTTGAGTAATTTTTGAAAAGTTCAGACATTTCAGTAATTAGTATGTAAAAATATGTTATTTCAGTAATTGCCCCTATTTATATTGAGGAGAATAAAATAATTAATTAAATAAAGGATACAAATATTGAATAGCCTAGGGGAAAAAAAGTATTATTGAGCTGACAGCTAGAAGATTATCATTAGAGAGAGATCAATTTTGCATAAGCAGCCTTTGACCGACAACAATGTTTTCTTTTATTTCATTTTAAGCTTTATCTTAAGTACGACACCATTTTGGATTATTGTTTCTAGGGGTGTGCAAAAAAGGGGATGAATTGATAAACCGAACCGGACCTGCTGGTTTGGTCCGGTTTTTTTAATAGATTTTTTTTTATAACCGATTTTTTTTATAGATGCTTGGTTGGTTTTTGTAACGCCCCGTTACGAGGTAGTTAAAATCAATATTTTTTTAAATAATATTAATCAGGCTTGATGGATTAATTAGAGAAGAAATATCATGTTCTTTCAAAAAGAGTATTATGGTATTTTTCATGAAAACTTCGAAATTTGAACCTTGTGATTTTATTAATATTTTGACATGAAATTGATCATCTTGATGTCACGATTCCAACACAACTGACGGTTTGTCGTTCTGAGACCCGGTGATCAAGATATAGACGTTTTAAGGTGAGTGGCAGTTTCGTAAATATGACAACTCGGGATTTCTAACTTAATATGACTTCCCATTTTCCATTCTCAAATTTTTAGACTTTCTCCTCTTCCTCATCCAAGCCACCGCCCCTCAAGAAGAAAACTCGAGTTCTGATTCGTTTGTTCGTCGTTTGCTCGTCATTCCGCATATCGATTTAGGATTTGGAGTAGTTGGGGATCGTCTTTCTGATCAAGAAGGTAAAATTTTCTTCCCTTTTTGAATTCCCCATTGCCGCCGCCCCTTACCCATGGAATTTGACGTTTGGCTCGTCAATTGTTGATGTTAGGTGTTCGTTTTTATCGTGGAGAGTTGATAGGTGAAAATAGTAGTCCGATTCCGTGTGTTTCCATCATTGGGTGAGTGATTTGGATCAGTCTTTATTCTCTTAAAATTATGGAATTTTTAGTTTAATATTAAATTATGAATTTCATGAACTTTGCCTTGAAACCCATTCCATATTGCTTTCCAATTCCCAACCTTTGGCTTAAATCTTAATAAGTATTGATCTCCTTTGCCTAAAATCAAAACCCATCAAAACCGATCACTCGAAACTTGAAAACGCGATAAAACCATGACCCGAAGGCCACGGTTCAGCCAGACAAGGGGACAGCAGCGCCGTGACTGTCCCATTCCTGACGGCAATCCGTTCGTCGTTTGTTTTTCTCCGTTCTTCTAGCCGTCGAACCCCAAACCTTTTTGTACCTTTTGGGACTGTTTTAGCATGTAATTTAATTATTTAGGACCTCCGTTTTAGGTCTGGTTCATAGAGGAAAGTAGCGTTAAAGTTCGGATTTAGCGAATTTCAAGGTGAGTTAACGGTTTGATCATTGGTTAAGTTTTAGAGAAATCTAAGCCTCTTACCGTAGCTAAATCTATTCTACATATTTAATCATGATACTCTGAAATTTTAGGATGAGAAATATTATTGGAAACACTGAAAAATCTATTGGGAGAATTAACTTTTCGGTTAGAACTAGTTTAGACATTTTTCGGTGGAATTTGATGATTTTAGTTTCAAATTGTTTCTGAATGTGTATGAATCTAATTATGGGATTTTTGGAAAATATTTATGATCATTTTCCATGAGAATTAGTTTAGAAAGTATAAGAATTGAATAATTGGTATTTCAGCAGTTTTCAGCAGTTTTCCCATTTTTCGGCAATTTTGAGAATTGAATGTTATAAGTTAGGGATGTTGTATTTTTATGTTTATATCTTAATGTTATTGAACATTATCATGTGTATAATATTGTGATTGATGAGATTGATGGCCGGTTAAAATTATGCTTACTAGTGTTGAGGCTACGAGCTCAACACTTAGTCATTTTAGTTATGGAAAAGTCCATAACCGAGTACTAATGATCATTACTCGTACGAATGAATCATTAGGGGATTTCTAGTTATAGTTGAGGCTATAACTAGGTACTAAGAAGTGATAGTAATCCCGAGGGATCGCCTTCTTAGTGGTTTGTTAAAATAATTGTGTTGTTATTTTAGAGTGTTTCTAGTAATCAGAAATGTTAGTATGGATGTTGGGAGTTTGTGAATGAAATGTCTTGGGTAAGAAACTAGCGAGAGTTGTCTATCCATGTAAAGTGGGAAATATTGATAAACCTTGAATATGGAATTTAAGTTAATTGCCTATTCATGTAAACACTTGAGATTGAGATTAAGTGACGCTTTGAGTGTAAGAGATTTTGGAGAGTGTTGTGTGCTAATTCTTAGTTGTTAGTCATTGTAGTGATAATTAATATTTAGGATGTGTAAAGTGTTTGTTATTGAGAAGTTATGGGTATTACGTGTTGAATTAATTGAGCTCATGAGATTGAGTTAGAGTTAATATAGTGAGTTATGCCTTGAATATGGAATCCGGTAGTGTTGCCTATTCATCTATGAGAGTGAGATTACGAGAAGTGTGAATATTTACTATGGTTATGAGAACAAAAGGATTGATGATCCAAGAAGAATTGATGTTTAAAGGTCTTGAATACGGAATTAGTGAGAATTTCATATTCATGTAAGCGAGTTGAGACTTGAAATTTAAGTGATTTGTGCCTTAGATGTTTTTGGAGAGTGATGAGTGTTTTGGACTCGGTTTGAATTGTTAGAGACTATTTAAGACTTCATCTTTGATTAAGTCGTTTTCTACTGGCTTTAGCCTCACAGTTCATCTGTTGTTTTTTTTTTTCAGGTAACAATGGACCGAGAGGTGGTGGTTGATGAAATGGAAGAGATGAGGGTTCATGTCGCCCTAGCGCCGATTGATATATTTATTCGTTGTTATTTTCGAATAAAGTATTGATTTTATTTGGTTTTATTGAGTTATTGATATTTTATTTATATGTTTTCGATTTGTGGGTTTTGAGACTAGGAGTGTTCACGGGGCGGGGCGGGGACGGGGACCATTCCCCTCCCCGTCCCCACTCCCATTCCCATTCCCCGTCCCCGTCCCATGTAAATTCCCCGTTTAAAGAGGTTGGGGACGGGGACGGGGATTCCCCGTGGGGAAATCATGGGGAACGGGGAATTTTCCCCGTTTAAATTTTTAATGAAATACCTATTCAATTGATAAAATTCCGATACAATCGACATTTTCTAGTCTTCACCTAAGACAAAATAAAAATACAACAAATTACAATAACAAAAAAAAAATTGATAGAAAAACAAAATCAAAACAAAATTTAAAAAAATATTTAAAACAGTTTTAATAAAAACTTTTTTTTTATAAAACAGTTTGGTTTTATAACAGTTCTGAAAAATGTTTAATAAAACAGTTTTAAAAAACGTTTTATAAAAAAGTTGTATAATACATATTTGAATTTTTTTTAAAAACTTTATTTTAAATACTGTTTTAAAAACAGTTTTAGAAATTAAAATTAAAAACACTTTTTTAAACACATATGTAAAAATAGTAGAAAAGTTGGACTACAATAAATATTGGGCTTATATAAAAATATTTTAAATTAAATTATATATATTTATTTTCTGGGATTTTATCGGGGATCGGGGTCGGGGACCGCATTCCCCGTCCCCGTCAAACTCGAACGGGGAATTTTTCGTCCCCATCCGCGTTAGGAACGGGGATTCCCCGTCACTTTCAGGGCGGGTCCCCGCGGGGAAAATGAACACCCCTATTTGAGACAATCCTGAAAGTCTTTGAGATTTTATTATTTGAGAACATGTTTTGGATCATCGTTTTGTTTTTAAGTTTGAACTTCGGAGTTATTGTTTGAAATTAAATGTTTCTTGATTTAGTAAATTTGCATATTTCAATAAAGGATATTTATTGAGTCTTCCGTTGTTTTAAATAAGTATATTTATTACTCTGAAAGGTCGGGTCTTTACAGTTTTGTTTGAAATATAAGAGAAACTTGAATTTTTTTTCTCTGTTTGAAAGATTAAAAAAATAAAAAATAATCGAATCAAACCTAAAAGCATTTTAAAATAAAAAAAAAATATTTTATAGCCTTTTATCTTCTCCTCGAGCCACCCGCCAACTTTTCTCTTCAATCAGATTCTTGAGCCCCACCCATTTACTTCTCTATCTCACAAAACTTTTACAACCTTCTCTTTTTTTATCATCTCTTTAGGCTAAAGATTTTCATCTCTTTCTCCTGACATGAGTTCAAATCTTCCACGTGTAGTTTCATTTTTCAGATCTACTACAACATGCATGGCTTTAGATCTACTCTTTCAGGCATACAAGGCTTCAGATTTGTTCTCCCAGATCTGACGTGCTTCTCATCTCCATCTCCACCTTTGATTTTTAAGGTGTGCTTTTCTTCGGCTATAAATATTTTATCTCATAACTAACTTAATCTTTAAATTTTTTGTTATTTATCCACTCAAGATTATGGCTTACTCATCAAATCTACCACATATTTTTGTTATAACTGTAAATTTTCCCATTGAAATTTTGACATCTGATGAGAGTTTATGATGAGTAGTCTAAAAGCGAAAACCAAACCAATCCGAAACCGACATAACCGAAACCATCTGGTTTTGTAAAAAATAAAAACCGAGCGGTTCATGATAATCATAAACAGAAATGTTCGGTTTGGTTGGTAGTTTTACCCAAAACTGATCCAAACCATGCACACCCCTGTTCCAACAAAACAATGTGTGTAATAAGGTGGTGACTATTGAATGCATGCATTTTAAACACACACACACACACATATATATATATATATATATTAACTTTCAATAATTGACAAATAAAACATTTAAACGTATTAATTTCCTCTTATTTGGTTCGTTAAAAATGTCAATAATTTGGATTTTGAATATGTATGGTGTTTTATGTATTAGATTGAAGATTTGAGTGAAAAAAAATAAAAATCCATGAGGTTGAGAGCAAAATAGAAACTTCACGTGTTAGTGATCTTGAATATGAGTTTTGGATATCTTGTGAGTATTTGGATCCTAAAAAGAAGTGATTAGAATAAATTTTTTAACTTTGGCGTGAGCACGACAGATTCCTTAAGAAATCAAGAGTGGACACATCATTTTGGTATGACTTGGAAACAAAGGAGTATTTCGTTTCCCTCGATGTTACTTTTAATGAGCATATTTTTCTCTTCCGTGATCAAGTATGTCTTTGTCATAGTCACACTTTATATGAGCCATTTTTATTGAGGGGGTGATGAAATTGATTAAACTAATGTTTTTGATGTGGCCCCTTCTCAATCAAGGAGGAGTGATGAGAGTGTAGTTATCTTTAAGCCTGTTTTAGTTCATGTGGAAAAATTATTTGATCAGATATATAGGTTCCAATCGTCAATGTAGCTGAGAATGTACTTCCAACAACATGTTATGGACATTGTGTTAAGAAGTTCTCTAAAACATCAAAAATTAAAATTTTTTATATCTATCAAAAAAAAAATAATAAATTAAATAATTGGGCCCAAATTTATAAAATTTTTTTTTTTTTTCCCCCTTCTCCCCCCCCCCCTCCCCCCCCCCCCCCCCCCCCCCTTTCTCTTTCCTTTCTTCCCCCTCCCCCCCCCCTCCCCCCCCCCCCCCCCCCCCCCCCCCCCCCCCCCCCCCCCCCCCTCTCAAAACCAATTGGTACTGAGATGAGGGGCCCTAGGTTATAAATTTGTGAGTTCCCACATTTTTTCCGTTTTATTTTCCCAACCTCCTCCCCCCCCCAAAAAACTAATTATAATTGTTCGCATTGTAAACCATATCACCTCTCCTTCTGTTGCTCCCATTATTGCCCTCAGGTACTCCTTTTTTCTTTAGATTATTATGTAAATTGTGATAAATTTTATGCACTAACATATTTGCTTCTTGGCAGTCATTACTTCAGAAAAAACCTGCCTTTTTTAATGAATTTGTTAAAGACCATGGATGACGAAAGGCCCATGAAAGAAGAGATTGATGAGCTTAATGCAACAGATTTTGGAGTTTTGGAAGATCTTCCACTTGGGAAGAGAGCGATTGATTGTAAATGGATCTATAAAATCAAGATCTGACAGATAGTTGAACGATTAAAGGGGAGACTTGTTGTACATGGAAACCACTCGATTGAAGGTATGACTAAGATGGGTTACTGTTCCTACTTTCTTATTAGTTGCGATTGCTAAAGTGGATGCTTTATCATATGCTTTCCTCTAGGGTGACCTAGATGGGAAAGTATTATATAACTACCTCCACGTTTTACTCCTACTACATCAAGTAAAGATTTTCGTTTGATAAAATCCTTGTCTGGTCTTTGTTAAGCTCCTTGAAATATGTTTGCTAAGCAGTCTTCTACCTTGAAGGATATTGGTTTTGTCTAATCCTATCTGGATTATTTTTTGTTTAGCTATTTGAAAATATTTGTTTCTTTACATTATCTTGTATACGTGGATGACTTTATTATCAAAGTCTCTTTCATCCAAAGCTATATCCTCTTTGAAAAAGCAACTTAGTGATAAGACGTTTCATGAAAGACTTGGGAATTCTGAAATATTTCATTGGGATTTAGGTTGCTCGTGAGAAAGATGGCTTTATCTATTTCAACAAATATATGCCTTAGATATTATCAAGGAAGCTGGTTTACTTGGAGCAAAACTCATATATATACCAATGGATCAAAACCATCATCTTGCTATAATTGATGGTTAGGCTCTTGATGATCCAGAAAAGTATCGTCGTTCGGTGGGCCATTTGATATACTTGACCATTGCTCGACCCGAACTATGTTATTTTGTTCATATTTTAGCTCAATTTATGGGACATCCACAAATTGAGCATTGGGAAGTTGGTTTACGTGTTTTGCAATACTTGAAAACTTGTCCAAGTCAAGGTATTCTTCTCCGGGGCGAGTGTGATTTTCATCGCTTATTGTGATAGTGATTGGACGAGTTGTCCACTTACTCGGGTTCTTTAATTGGCTACTATACTGATTGTATTATCACTTTTTCCCATATTTGGACCGGTGATCAACTTGCGGATGTTTTGATCAAGGTGCTTGAGAAATCTCACTTTTCTTCTCTTCTTCTCAAGTTGGTTATTTGTAATATTCATGTTCCAACTTGAGGGGGAGTATTCAGAATTAAGAGGAAAATATTGTATTTTGGCATATTTTCCTCCATCATCGCGGCCACGCCTCTCGTGGCCGTGGCTTGCAGGTTTTTGGTTTCATTGGGCAACAAACCCGAGGCTGGGCACCGCAACGAAGGGTCTTTGTGGTTGGGTCAACCAGTTAACAAATAAAAGACGGGAGCACGACAACTTGATGTCTGAGCATTATAATTTATTTGCTTGTATAGTTTTCTTTCTCCTGTAAAAAGTAAACCTAGTTTAGTTTGTATATATACTTGGCTTCTTTCAGCCACTATTCAATGAGTAATACCATTCTTTAAATTTTTTAATAATAGATCATCACATGTTTTATTTCAATAAACTACTTGGCCGTGAGTTATGATACTAATAGAATATGAAAACACTACAAAAAAAAAGTAGGAATTAGTGATGTAAATAGCGACGAAATGGATGATAGCAAAAAAAGAAATCGCTAGTTCATATTAGCGATGAATTATATCGCTAACAACGACAAAAATAATAAGTCGCTAATAAAATGTTGACACAATTTTAACGACGCATTCTATTGCTGGACATAGCGACACAATAACTCACTACGTCTCTCTATTCAAGACTCAATTAGTCGCTTACTTTAGCGAGACATAGTTAATAGGTAATGTTAGCGAAGCATTCCATCTCCGGTCGTGTTCGCTAATAAAGTCAACTGTTTGAGTATAGCGACAGAATCCATCGCTATACATAAAATTAAAAATATTATCAAATGGCTCAGAGCTATTAACGCGTCACTAAATTAGCTTTTTTTTTTTAAAAAAATCTTTTAATATTAATACGAATATTAAAACAAAACAATAATTAAAAACAAAATAAATATGTAATAAAAAAATTCATTGAATATTATTATTAAAAAAAATACACAAAAGTCAATAAAATATCCCAAAAAACTAGAGAAGGCTCGTATACTCGGAATCTTGATGCCGAGAAGTAAATTTGAAGCCGGCCTCCCTATGAATGTTCAACCAGCCAAACACTTGAGACTTGAACAATTCATAGTCAGCTTTGAAGGCTTCAGCGTTTTGCTTTATCTCCTCAATCTCTTGGCGCAAAAAGGCGTTGTCTTGCCTCAAAGACTCGATCTTAGCAAGATCGACACTTGAAGCATGCGGCTGGTCTTCATAAAGATCCTTCCTGTAAGCGCCAAGATCGGGGACTGAGCCATCGATACGAACACCACCAGCTGTCAAAACGAAAGCATCACGATGGTTTTTCTGAGTAGGCTGAGACTCAGGAGTGGGCAATAACGCTTCGAGCGTTTATTTAACTTTTGCCTACAAAAATTAACCAACATTTATTTGAGTAAGTTAAAAAATATATAATTTGATTTATTTGAAAGCGCGAAAAGAAAGAAACTAACCGCTAATTCCTGAGCTCGATCATCCACAAAAGTAACATAATTGTGGCCCATCTTGTGCAAATAGAGATGCAACTCAATCGGAGTGATCACACATCCATCCAAAGTCTCTGAAAATGAGAACAGGAAAAGTAAAATATTAGTAAAGCAATAATATAAAAACGTTAAAGATAGAAACGAAAGATTAAAAGTACTTACAAATTTCTCATAATGCTCGTCGTGGCTGATAGTCCCGCTAGTGTCAAGAGCTGGGTTTGCCCTCTTATTGGCTGAGTTGATATGAGAGATGCGCAACTCCTGGGAAGTCTGACTCTCCACAATCAGCCTCTAACTATCCTGTTCACCCAATCACAAAGTTTTCTTAGCGGGGTTCTTCTTTGCTTTGTGGATGGTGTCCCTATAACGCCTCCCTGCCTGTTTGCTCCACATGAGGTAAATGATCTCATCACTGAAATTGAAAAGGATCGTAAAGCATGTCTGTAAAAACAGTAAAAATCTAAAATTTGTTATCAATTTAAAAAAATGTAAATAAAAGAATTTTAAAAAATTTAACTTTTACCTTCCATTTCTGAAACTACCATAACTTGCTGATTTCAGAAAAATTCTTCCATTTCCCAAACTCGGGATTCTTCTAGAATACATCTGTGAAAACTCGGGAAACATTATCCGATGGATGTAATCTATAAAAAAACACATAAACATATGTAGGTTAAAAAATTATTTATATATACAAAATTAATAATTTAAACAAAAAAGATTAAGTACACTCACTTCGTTCTCGTCATCCTTAAGACGACCCTGGTGATATGCAACTGCTCAGCGAAGGGGGTGTCTGATATGCTCGGTGCTGTGGGGACATGTGTACTGGATACTTGTGTATCCTCTAATGCAGCTGCACTACCAGACGTATCCAGAGTATCGACCTCCTGAGAACGAGATGGATAACGCCTCGATGTTGACATCTACAAAATAAATTATTAACATGCAAATAAATTAAAATGATATAATTAACTTGTTATTTCATTAAATTTTTCTAAATAACATACTAATGAATTAAAATTTAATAAAGAACATACAAATTAATGAATTAAATTACATTAGTATAAGTAATCTAAATACACTAAAAATCTACCAATTAACATGCTATGAAATTAAATTTTAATAATTAACATACTAATGAATTAAAAACAAATAAATAGCATACAAATTAATTAAATATAATTAAAATAATTAATCTAAATACACTAAATACATAACAATTAACATGTTATTTAATTAAATTTTACTAAATAACATACTAATAAATTAAAATTTAATAAAGAATATACAAATTAATTAATTAAATAACATTAATATAATTAATCTAAATATAAAAAATACATACAAATTAACATGCTATGTAATTAAATTTTAATAATTAACATACTAATGAATTAAAATTTAATAAATAGCATACAAATTAATGAATTAAATAACATTAATATAATTAATCTAAATACACTAAATACATACCAATTAACATGCTATTTAATTAAATTTCAATAATTAACATACTAATGAATTAAAAACAAATAAATAGCATACAAATTGATCAGATAAAATTAATCTAAATACATAACAATTAACATGCAATTTAAATAAATAATTACAAATTATTTAATTTCAAATAACTATTTAACATGCCAATTATTTGATTTTATGTAATTACATGATAAATACATAAATAGAAAAGAAAATGGAATTACCATTCACCGAGTCTTTGACTGAAAATTTAAATAAAAAAAAGAAAAAAAAGAAACAAAATGAGAAGAGAAGAGAAAGGAAAGGAATTGAAGAGAAGAATGTGAGAAGTGAGAGAGGAGAGGAACTGCTAGATCCCTATACATAATTTTATTACCGACGAACTTCATCACTAAGGGAAAGGAATTTTCAAACCACGCACCATTAATTTTATTTTTGCGACGAAATGTTTCGCTTACAGGAAAACGAAAGGTTGAAATTAAAAAAAAGGCCATTAATTTCATAGTTAGCGATACAATTCGTCGCTAAAGTTGAATGAATTTTCAAAGCACGCGCCATTAATTTTTCCAGTGTCGTTGAAATAAAAAATAAACTTTAAATTTTTTAAAGAACGGCCTTAAATTTTCCCATTGGAGAGACATTACGTCGCTATATGGGAAAGTATCCGTTAAGGTAAATAATTTCCTCTTAGCGACGCAATGTGTCACTATATGGGAAAGTATCCATTGATTTCCTCTTAGCAACGAAATGCGTCGCTCTAGAGCGAAGGATTTGGAAGCTATCTTTCCCTCTTAGCAATACAAAGCGTCGCTAACTGGTTCTTAGCGACTCATTTAATTTCTACTAGCGGCCCAGTTCATCGCTAATATCCTTGTTTTTTTTTTCTCTTAGGAGTTTTGAATTTTTACAATTTCATTTTTACTTTGTTCATCATCTTCAAACTCATCTGTGTTGATTTAGAACTGTTGTCCCCAGTGTCTTCTTCTTCCTTAAAATAGTTAGGGGATGATTCTTCAATAAAAGAAAGATCAATATATGGACTGTCAGGATCAAACAATGTTTATGCTATGTCATTTAACAGTCGAGCAATTTCCGAGTTAATTCCTTCATCTCTTTCACGACTCTCCACCTCTTCTTCTTGGAAAACAACAAAATCCTCGCTATCTTTATCTGGAAGACTTTCTTCAATATGACTCGACCTTACTTTGTAAACCACTAACCAGTCATTAAATTGTCTAGAAGACGGATAAGGCAAAAAATATGTTTGAATCGCTTAATACAAATCGATCTTTTGTGCCCATGTGTTTTATCGTATTTACCTTTAAAATCTGCAAATATGGTAGCTTTCGCATCCCACCTCACCGCATTCTCTCAAACCACGTGCAATTAAATAATACGGTACACTTTGCACTCCCTCCTACATATTCAAGCTCAATAATTTCATCAATAACTCCAAAGAAATCCGCTTCATTGTTTCAGAACACTTGGCCCTTTATGCATACGTAGTTGCTGTCTGTTGCTCTACTCTGTGCATGAGTTTTGGTTTGTAATTTGTATCCGTTTCCTAGATACCCAGAGTATGCTTTGGCAATTCTAGTAGGTATTTTTGCCAACAGAACTACGTGTTTGTTTGTAACCGGGGCGGTGGACTGTGACGACCCGACCTAGTAAATAAGCCTGAGTACAATATCCCGAGGCATTCTGACGACATAGAAGCCATACAATACCGGTGAACATTTAAACAAAACATTTCAGATTTTTAATCAATACTACATGCATAACCTACTAATAATCAAAATGGATATTAAGATTACATGCATACCTGGTATCGTTGGTCTTCGCGGTGACTTTTGAACTTAAGCTTAACTGTTGACCAACTAAAATACTAAAACAAGTTTACAAAACCAAATGGCTTTGATACCAACTGTAACAACCCCGCTTAGTAAATAAGCCTGAGACGCGAGTATGCAAAATGGAACCATGGACTCTATTGAAAAACATTCATAAAATCTTTAAGTAAATCAACCTGTAAATGGACGCTAACTTCCAAAATCAATAAGAACATAACCTGTTTTATAAACTTAGGCACGTCTGCCTTACATCTAAGTAAAGTAGTTCATTATTCAAAATACATAGTGCTAAAATCATATTACAGAATGACTTTGATTAAAGAAAAGTACATCACACTTGAGTTATTTTAACACGAAAGGACTCGACAAAGATCAAAGACTGAAAACATAGCTCAACTAGTGGAACTAGTCTTCAAAATAAAGCTAAATTTGTCCCAAAAGTATCACCTCACAACCTCAACAAGCACCAACTGCCCTGCCACGTCCTCGACCTCTACCATTACCTGAAAGGTGATATGTAGAACCTCTGAGCATGATACCCAGTGAAAATAAAACTAAGGTGAATGTAATACTATGTCATGCTTGTAATCTAAGTAATAAAATGACATGATTGTAGTGGCTAAACATCATAAGGTTGCTAGACCTAAATGAAGAATAAGGCTTAGTTGTATGAGTAAGTAATGCGACACACACACAAAATTGATTAAAACTCTATGTTTTTGGGATCACAATTCAATCCGAGCATCATTCTTTGCTCATAAAAATTCTATGCATCTTATCTATGCACGTTTTGGAGGCCAACATTAGCTCACTCCAAGCGTCAATATTTTACTCCACAATATAGGCTCTTATTATAGCCTTTTGAGCTTCCAGGCCATCATCCACACAGCGCCTCAAAACTTTGCTCCTACCGCCACGGTAACCATATGTAACGTCTAGCTCCTCTCACCATCATATAGGTTACAACCGCATGACGCTCAAACAACATGATTGAAATGTCAATGAGTCATGAAATGAAAGTATGCCATACATGAACTATGCTTGAACAATGCTCATTCTAGAACTCAACGAAGTAGGATGATATTAGTAATGTAATCAATACGACTTGACCAATTAGGATAATAAATGAATGCATCAGCTATTAGTTCAATCTTCCACCTACCATGTTTATCAATCATAAAAAATCACATATTCTCATTCAAGAATCATAATTAAAGTATGAAAACACAAAGTACTCAATTATTATTCAGTTTTTCCACTCAAACAATTACGTTTCTAGCTCGGTTGTCTCTTCTCTTTTCGATACCACCATTTTACCTTCATCCCAATTGGTACTAATGATCACAATCATCCTTTAAGACAACACTGCAAAAAACTGTCAATTTGCGACCATGAAATTGTGACCAAATGGTCGTTTTTTGTCTATAATGCGACCAAAAAAGCGACAAAATAAGTGATGGCCAAAAAGCTGGTCGGTCCAGAATTTGTGCGACTGGATAGTCACAAATATACGACCATAAACGTTTGGTTGCAAAAAAGTCAACCTTTTGAAAATACAACCAGATGGTCGCCTAAAAAGTGACCATCTGGTCGTAATTTATCTTGAAGATAAGTGACCAATTGGTCACATAAAAAAGTGACCAAATGGTCGTATTTTATGTGACCAAATGGTCACTTTTAGACTCAGTCAAAATACGACCAGATGGTCGCCTAAAAAGTGACCATCTGGTCGTAATTTATGTTGAAGATAAGTGACTAATTGGTCACATACAAAAGTGACCAAATGGTCGTATTTTATGTGACCAAATGGTCACTTTTAGACTCAGTCAAAATACGACCAGATGGTCGCGTAAAAAGTGACCATGTGGTCGCATTTAAGAATTTTTTTTAAAAATTTAAATTTCAATAATTAGTTAATTAATTATCAATTATTTATTTAATTAATATTAAAATTTAATAACAAAAAATTGGAATTAAAATAAAAAAATATATATATCAAATATTCAAAAAACGTTTTATACAGACGAAAGCATCCTAGAACTACTGCGGAGGGGCGGGGGGTGGCGGAGGAGGCGTCGATGATGAAGGACCGCCGCCTAGGGATCTGAAGTACGCGGCCAAAGCTACTGCGACCTGGGCCTCGACCCGTGCTTGCATGTCGGCCTCAATCGCAGCGACTTGAGAAACGAAGTCCTCGCGCATAGCCTCCATGTCCGAGCGCAGCTACTGCTTAACCTGAGAAAGGCCGGAGCTAGTGCTCGCTCAGCTCCGCAGAGGCCGGGGCACATTTGTGTAAAGGCGTCGCCCGTACGAAGCCGAGCCCAGGGACTGATCCATCAGGCCGAACCCTTACAGCAGCCTCCAAGAACGCCTCTCTACGGTCCTCCTGAGTCGGTTGTGAGTCTGGTGTGGGCAACCGCTGACTCAAGGACTCGTGAAACGTTCCTAAACATTTAAAATTCAGAAAATAAAATAGTTAATATATAAGTTAGGAAAAATTTTAAAGAAAAAATAATAATTGAAAAAATTATTAAATACCTGAACTGCTTTCACCTTATCGTCGACGAACGTCCTGTCCTTCTTAGTGTGAAGAACGCGGTGCAGCTCATCGGGCGGGACGGGGCTCACGTGCTTCGCTTCCTAAAAAATTAAAGATTGAAGAATAAAACATAATAAATTAATAACTAATTGAAAAAAGAAAACGAGAAAAAAGTACGTAAGTAAGAAAACGACGAAAAAAAAACTTACCAATTGACGATGGTGCTCGTCGTGTGTCCAGGCCCCCGCTGTGTGTTTGGTGGGATTCTTCGCGCGGTTGGTCTTATTCTTGTTTGACACTGCCTTGCCCTCAGGAGTGCTCAAGCTCGCGAGAAGCCGCGCGTGGTCCTCCGGGCTCATCCACACGGGGCGGTTTGCTGCTTGCTTTCTGCGCGCCCGGTACATGAGGGCCTTGAATCGATCCAGGACGTGACTGTCCCATAGGGGGAACAATCTACCGTCCGTGATATCGGGATCGATAACAGGAAACTTGCCCTGAAAAAATTGAAATAAAAAATTGTTAAACTAATAAATTTATTTCTATAAATTTCAAAATTAATTAATTATGAAAATAAATGATGTTTTTTACCTTCCAATTGTCGTACATCCGACGTTTCTCCGTCGTCAGAATCTTCTGCCAGCGAAGGTCGCTGGGTAGAAGCATGCTCTGGAGGACCTCGCGAAACCGTTTTGAAACGGTTGTATCCGGCTGTACTCTGCAAAATCATAAAAATTATTGTGCTATTAGAAACTATTAGTTAACGGGAAAAAAAAACACTTTGAAAAAAGTTTAAAGGTTTAAAAATTAAGTAATTAAAATAATAAACAAAATTACTTACGTATCCCCTTCAATCCGAAAGGTAGAGTCTGCGGCCCGACACGGCTGGGTGCATGAAGTGGAGAGGCCAGCTGGATCCGACCCTGATGCAGACTCGGACGCATACCCTGATGCAGACCCTGATGCTAAGCCGGGAGTCGTGGCCAGGGAGTCCTGCGGCAGTCGTGGTGTCGCAGACTGGGTCTCAGGGACTGCATCATCGAGCGTGGCAGTAAGTGCCGTCTCGTAACTGAAGAGGATGTCCAACTCCTCTGTAGTCAGGTCCGCATCAGGGGCAGCGGCAGTAGGTGTCTGCGGAGACTCCTCGTCACCCGCGTCGTCAGGCTCGTTTGACTGGGGAGGACGTCATCTGCCCGTCATAATCCTACAACCAAACTAAACTAATTTAATACTAATTACGTAAGTAAAATATTGAAATAAATTAAATTAATTAATTAATGAAATAATGTAAATTAAATTGATTAAATAATGTAAATTAAACTAATATAAATTAAGTAAATAATTTAAAATAAACTAATTAATTAATTTGAATTAAAGTAAATTAAAATTAGATTAATTGAACTAAAATGAAGTAATTAAAGTAAACTAAGTAGTGAAGAATTAAACTAAAATTAATTAAATTAAAGTAAATTAAGTAATGAAGAATTAAAATAAATTAGATTAATTGAACGAAAATTAATTAAATTAAACTAACATTAATTAATTAAAACTAAAATAAACTAAACTAAGAAATTAATTAAAGTAAACTAAGTAATGAAGATTTTAACTATTAGATTAAATTAAACTAAAATTAATTAAATTTAACTAACATTAATTAATAAAAACTAAACTTAACGAAACTAATTAATTAAATTAAACTAAATTAAAATTAGATTGATTGAACTAAAATGTATCAATTAATTAAAGTAAACGAAATTAGATTAATTAACCTTAAGTAAATTAAGTACTTAATTAAACTAAATTACATTAATTAAACTAAAATGAATGAAATTAACAACATTAAACTAAACTAATTAAATTTAAACATAAACTTAAACTAAAACTAACTAAAAATAACTTAAAACGGATACGAAACTAACCTCGTAATAAAAACCGGGATTGGAGGTTTAGGGTGTTTAGGTTTAGAGTAGGAATGAGGAACGGGAACGGGGAAAAAAGAACGGGGAACGAAACGGGGGAAAGAGAGAAAAGAAAGAAAAAGGAGAAAGAAAAAGAGAAAGGAAGAAAAGAAACGGGGGAAAGGAAAATGGATCTGATTTTATATCAGATTTTGTGACCAAATGGTCGCAAATATGTAATCATGACTAGAAACGAAAGGTCGCGCGTGCTAAGGAAAATACGACCATATGGTCGCATTTCTTGAGATATTTGCGACCAGATGGTAGCATTTCTTGAAAAAGCGACCATCTGGTCGCCACTTTGCCATGATCCAGAACAGCTGTCATATCACGAGTCCCATCAATAATTGCGACCATCTGGTCGCAATAATGAAATTCACCGTCAAATATTGCGACCAGATGGTCGTAATGTTTAAATTCACCGCCATAAATTTCATGAAAATTTAAATTTACCGCTCATATTTGCGACCATATGGTCGCAATTTCACTTATATTTTTAAAAAAAATATAATTATACTTTTCCAAAAATGCGACCATTTGGTCGCCTTTCCCTTCTAAATTACTACCATGTGGTCACTTTTTGTGTGAAATTGCTACCACATGGTCGCAAATATTAATATATATATATATATTTTTTAATTGGGTTACTTTGTTGAGTTTTACTCTGTTAAATTGGGTTACTTTCTGATATTTAGATATGAAGGGAACTCTTGTTTCCATGTTGTTATATTTGATCATAGTGCTTCTGAAATCCAATATCCAATCAAGGAAAAGAAAGTGATGTTTAAAAGTGAGGATATTGAAGATGAAGATGATGATGATTTTGTCCAAATATTTGACCATGTGGTCGCAAATATTAATATATATATATATATATATATATATATATATATATATATTTTAATCATTCCTTAAAAGAAATAGTTTTAATTAATAAACACATACACACATTGAATAATCAAGTTAACGAAATATCTCATTCATCATCGTCTCCAAGAAGTCCGTCACATAAAGTCTTATTCTTCTTCTTCTGTTTCTTCATCGGATTCATCGTCTCGAATAAATTCAGCATCAATGTCACGTGCGTGAGAAAAGAAAGCATTTGTATCATCATCATCATGCAATGTTATCGTTCCATCGTTCAAAGGATGAACAGTACTTGCATTCTGACCATCGTCGATTGCACGAGATCTTATCTCATCTTCTTGAAAAGCAACAGCTTCCTCTGCATGGTCGTCTTTCTCGGACAAGTTTTCTTCTACCTGGCGTGGTTTAACTTTACAAACAACTAACCAATCTGGCCGGATCTGCGTCTATTAATCGGATAGTTCAGGTAATAAACTTGAATCGCTTGTGAAGCCAAGACAAACCTATATCGGTGTGCTATGCTTAGACTTGTTTACCTCAACGATTTGTAAATGATCAATCTTACGGACTCGCCTCGCCTGGTTGTCTCGAACCAAGTGCGATTGAACGAACAATGCGTTTTAGCGTCGGACTTGCGTATTGAATATCAAGAATCTTATCAATTACTCCTGGTAATCGTCTTCGTTTGTGCCAAACACGTGACCTTTTATGCAAACACCACCGTTGTTTGTTGCCCTGCTTCATCGAATGCGTCTTCGTTTGAAATCAGAATCCGTATCGACGTATCCACCATACGACCTTGCTATCCGTCCAGGTCCCTTTGTCAAAGAAATGATGCGAGGATCATCCACCGGTAATGTAGGGGAGTCAACCTGTGTCATTGTCCACATACAGTAATGTTAGGAAGATAGTAATTGTTTCAACATAATGCAACGGTTTTTTGACAATTTAAAATAACTCACGTATGCACTGAACCAAGAACGAAACTCTTTGTCGATTATTGACCCCTCCTTAGCGTCTGTAAGACCAACTCGTGTCATTCGAACGTATACGTTTAGAAATAATCTGTATGTTACAAAAATAGTTAGCAAATAGTTTGTAATTGTTTATGCGATGAAATAATGTTAAGTTACAAACTCACTTTATGTAAGGCTCGATCTCTGCGCAGTTGCATAACACGTATGTCTTCATTACGTGATACTCATAATCGGTCAACGGCCTACGCACTGATCTTCCAACTGTCATGCCAGGTTCCGTAAAAATCGGCAAGTCGTTTATGTCAACACCTTCAAGTAAATTTTCGACAATGTTTCGTTTCGCCGGTCGAAACTGCTCTGCAATGTGTTGATCAAAGTAGTATGAACAAAATGTGGTAGTCTCTTGCGTCAGGTACGCACTACAGATAGATCCTTCTACTCGTGATCTATTTCCAACCATCTTTTTCAACCGACGTAAGTACCTGTGGGTACAGAACATAATTTACATTCGATGATCACTGTACTGATTTATACGAGTACATTACAAAATAACTGTGCTTACCTTTCAAATGGGTACATCCAGAGGTAATGTACGGGACCTCTTAAGAATGCCTCATATGGAAGATGCACTGGAAGATTCTCCATGGAGTCAAAAAAGCCAGGTGGGAACATTCGCTCCAACTTACAAATAATAACGGCGATCTCTGAACTCATTGAAGCGACAGTAGCTTCCGTCAGCTCTGTACATGTCAAGTCCCTGAAAAAAAGACTCAACTGGGCAAGCGGCTCCCAATGTCTATTCTCTAGGAACGGTCTGAACGTGACGGGCATCAATCGTTGCATGAATATATGACAGTCGTGGCTTTTCATCCCGAACATGATATGTTTTTGACTATCTATACACTGACTCAAATTCGAAACGTATCCGTCCGGGAATTTGATGGATTTGATCCACTCAAATAATGTTTTCTTTTCATCCGTGGTCAACATGTACTTCGCTTTTGCGTAATTATCATTGTTGTCAGGCTCCAACTCAGGACGGTCACATATCTTCCGTATATCATAACGTGCCTTCAGATTGTCCTTCGTTTTTCCCGAAACTTTCAAAATCATATTGAAAATGTTGTCGAAGAAATTCTTCTCGATATGCATTACATCAAGATTGTGTCTAATCAGTAGATCTTCCCAATACGGTAGATCCCAAAAAATACTCCGTTTCTTCCAACTCGTGTTTTTCCCAGCCGCATTGTTTGCACTCTCTGCACCTTCCACTCTAATCTTCTGTATCCCTATAGCATCTATACCGTGAAGAATCTGTCTTCCACTATACATGGTCGGGGGGGTTTGTTTTCTTACTCGTCGATCCTTCTTCCAGTCACTGCCGTTTGAACGGAAAGTGTGATTCAACGGCAAGAATCGACGGTGACAGTCAAACCAACAAGTTTTCCGACCGTTTCTGAGATAAAATGCATCTGTGTCTAGCATGCAATGTGGACATGCGTATGTCCCCGCCGTACTCCATCCTTTAAGAGGAGGAGATTGAGGTTCACACAATTAACTACACTGACTTAGGAAAGCAATAATGAAAGCTTAACACAGACTCAAAAATGTATATGAAAGCAATTAAAGATCAACATACCTGACAACATTGAATACGCAGGGAAGTCACTGATCGTCCAGATTAACGCGGCGCGCATCAAGAAATTTTGTTTCTTCGAAATGTTGTACCTCATAACACCGTCAGTCCACAACCTTTTCAACTCTACAATAAGTGGTTGCAAATACACATCCAGTTTCTGTTTTGGACTTTTCGGCCCAGGTACGATCACTGTTAGAAAAATCACCGGGTCTCGCATGCACATTGAGGGAGGCAAGTTATACGGGGTTACCATGACTGGCCAAACTGAATATTGTGCCCCGGATGCCCCGAACGGGTTGAAGCCATCTGTGCATAAGCCCAATCTGACGTTTCTCGGATCTTGTGCAAAATCCGGATGACAATTATTTAAATGCTTCCATGCCGCAGCATCTGAGGGATGTCTCATAACACCTTCATCCTGTGAATGCTCGTGATGCCATCTCATGTGCGAGGCTGTCACATCCGATGCATACAACCGTTGCAGACGTGGGGTCAGCGGTAAATAGAACATGCGGGCGTTGGGAATCAGGCTGCGTTTCCCTTGTTTGTACTTGGAAGAAAACAGAATTTGCAATGATGCAGGTCCTCATCCACATCCCAGTAAATCATGCATCCGTTTTGACACGAATCTATTTTCTCCACGGGTAATCCAAGTCCCTCCACTAGCTTTTTCATGTCGTACAAACTGTGGGGCATATTATTTTCTTCTAGAGCGCACCAACGAAACCATGATGCAATCGCATCAAATCCTCTACCGGGTACGTTGTACTGCGCCTTTATATTTAAAAGTTTTGTAGCAGCAACAAGTTGACTTACCTCACACCCATCGTACAATGGTCAGCTGGCTGTCTTTAGCATCTCGTGCATCTTTCGTGCATCCAGATTCATTTCCTCTTCTACAACCCGTTCATCTTCGTCTACGTTTAAACTTTCACGAAAATTTTCATTGCCCCCATACCCCGCACCATCAAGTATCATTTGCTGCATCTGACTATACTGTTGTTCATCATTCCGTTCTTCGTCAACAACCTCTACATTCGAGCTGCTACCTTCGTATCGTCTCGATTCCTGTAATGCAGCGTCGAACATTTCCTGTGTTTCCCCCTGAAACAGCCAGTGATAATAATTCTGCACAAACCCCCGACTATAAAGATGCACCTTCAACTCTGTAACTGGTATGATTCTCCTATTGTCGCATTTCCTGCACGGGCAACGTAGCTTTCCACCATACTTTTCATAATAGACAGTTGTCATGCAAAACTCAACAAACTGTTCAACCCCGGCCACGAACTCATCGTTCAAATACCCATCTATCAAATGAACATACATCCACTCTCTCATTTTCTTTTTTTTAATGCTAACAAACAATAGGTAGAGGGATTTTATAATGGACTCCTCTGCTCATTTGCGACCAGATGGTAGTATTTTTGCTACCATCTGGTCGCATTTTCCCGCCAAAATTTCCCGCCATTTTCCTCACTGCTCAGAGTCACATCAAGTCAGAATTTACGACCACATGGTCACTTTTTTGTGACCAGTTGGTAGCTTTTATCCCACGAAATTATTTATAAATTATTGGTCACATAAAATCACAGAATTTGCGACCATCCGGTCACTTCTTAATGTGACCACGTGGTAGCTTAATTCCCGCCAAAATTTTAAGCTACCACTGCCCAATAAAGGTCACAAAAATTGCGACCAGTTAGTCACTTTTAATTGTGACCACTTGGTAGCTTTTTTCCCTCCAATTTTAAGCTACCACTGCTCAATAAATGTCACAAAAATTGCGACCAGGTAGTCACTTTTAATTGTGACCACTTGGTAGCTTTTTTCCCTCCAAAATTACGCGCCATTTTTTGCTACCAAGACATATTTTAGTCACAAAAATGCGACCAGCTGGTCGTTTTTTCAGGTGACCAATTGGTCGCTTCTTTCGCGCCATAATTTCGCGCGATTTTTTATGACAACTTCTCCTTTTGGTCGCAATCTGGTCGCAAAAAAAGTGACCAGATGGTCACTTAGAGTCAACCTTCAAAGAAAGTGACCAAGTGGTCACCAAAAAACTACCACTCTTTTTTGGTCGCAAATTTCTGGTCGCATTTTGACAGTTTTTTTGTAGTGCAATGTCAAGCTCCCAACTATCATTTGATAATAACCCAGTTCCACACCTCATACCAATACCAATTCAGGGTGTGAAATCGGTTTTGAGATTTACTCGGGCCGAACCAAACCGACTTTGGTTTGGTTTCGGTTCGGTTTTTATTTTTTGTTTATTTTTGGCACAAATGAGGGATCTTCATACTTTTCATGGATTTTTGGATTTTTTTATTGTACGGAATGATTGTTTTTGAGTTTTAAAATTAAACTATTGCTTTAAAATAACTCTTGCATGAATGATTGTTTTAGTTTAGAATGTAAAATTTGATATTTAATTTTAAATTTGATTATGTATTTAAATAACTCTATATTAAATTTTAGCTTTCAAATTACTCTAGTAATTAATTTATAATTGATGTTAATCTAAAATTAATAAAAGTACAATTGTGTTTGTAGAATATTTTAATAAAATAATTAAAAAAAACTTGGAGGTGGTTAACAATTATAATTATTAATATATATAATATTGTAAAAAATATATATTGAATTGGATATATATATAACCAATTCAAAAAGTCGCTCACCGACTTCATCCCAATGAACAGGGAACCGAAATTTCCTTCCATAAAGTTCTTCGAAGGGGCCATTTCAATAAAAGATTGGTAACTATTATTGTAAGCAAACTCCACGAGATACAAATGAGTATCCCAGCTACCACCAAAATCTAAAATACAAGCCCTCAGCATGTCTTCTAGGATTTGGTTAACCCGTTCCGTCTGTCCATCTGTCTGAGGATGGAAATCTCGGGTTCCCATAGCACTATGTAAATTATGCCAGAACTTGGAGACAAAACGTATATCACGATCAGAAATGATCCTAATCGACACACCATGTAAACACACAATCTCCTTCAAGTAAACCTGAGCCCAAGTCTCTACTGAATATGTTATCTTTCTCGATACAAAGTGAGCGATTTATGTCAAACGATCCACTATTACCTAGATGGTATGAAACCTTTTAAGGGTTTTTGGCAACCCGCTAACAAAATCCATTAATATGTCCCCTCACTTCCATTCGGGAACACTTAATGGTTGAAGTAAATCCGGTGGACTTCATTTGAGTTCTTTCACTTGCTGGCAGACAAGACACTTACTCACATACTCAACAACTACTCACTTCATTCTCGGCCACCAATAGTGTTGTCGTAGATCATGGTACATCTTATTGCCTCCCGGATACACAAAAAATATCGAATTATTAGCTTCTTCCAATAGCTTTTGGCGAAAGGTTGATCGCAAGGGTATGCACAACCATCCACAATATAGCAAAGCGCTATTCATAGAGAAATTAAAGTGTCCTAGTAGATCAGACTCTGCTTCGACAAACCTTGTGGCCAAATGCGGTTCATCTCGCTGAGCCGCAACCATTTGTTGTCTTAGTGTAGGCACTACTGTTAAGCTTGCTAATCTCGATGTAACCTCAGCTGTGAGGTACGTGATCTCGACTCAATCTATCTCCCAACAAAGTCGTACTTGATGTGTTAAAAGTTCCGCCGAATGTGACGTCTTTCTACTAAGACGTCTGCTACAATGTTGGCTTTTCCCGGGTAGTACTGGATATCACAATCGTAATCTTTCACTAACTCCAACCACTGTCGTTGTCTCATATTCATCTCTTTCTGAGTGAAAAAGTATTTCAGGCTTTTATGATCACTAAAGATCATCACATTCTCTCCATACAAACAATGACGCCATATCTTCAGAGTATGAACCACTGCCGCTAACTCAAGATCATGAGCCGGATATCTCTTATCGTGTTCCTTCAATTAACATGATGCATATGCTATCACCTTACCGTGTTGCATAAGCACACATATGATACCCCTCAATGAAGCATCACTATACACCGTGAGACCACCTGTATGATCAGGTGATACCAAAACTGGAGCTATAACAAGTCTATGCTTTAGTTCCTCAAAGCTTTAGTTCACACTTCTCCGACCACACAAACTTCACACCCTTTCTAGTTAACTGAATTAGCGGGGATCCAATTTTAGAGAAGTCCAGAACAAACCTCTGATAATACCTTGCAAGTCCAAGGAAACTTTGAATTTTGGCTACGTTAGTTGATTGAGACCATCCACTAACTGCTTCGATCTTAGTGGGATCAACAGATATACCCTTGCTAGACACCACATACCCTAGGAAACCAACTTGATTCATCCAGAATTCACATTTTGAAAACTTCGCTTAGAGTTTCTCGGTTTTCAATGTTGACAACACTTTTCCAAGATGAATCATATGTAACTCATCTGTTTCTGAATATACTAAAATATCATCAATGAAAACAATGACGAAAAGATCTAAAAATTTTAAAAACACCATATGCATGAGATCCATGAATGTTCCTGGTGCGTTTGTCAATCCGAATGACATAACAACAAACTCATAGTAGCCATATCGAGTTCGAAAAGCCACCTTCATAATATCCTCACTGGTAATCCTCAACTGATGATACCCGGACTGAAGATCAATCTTAAAAAATACGGTAACCTCTCTCAGCTGATCAAAAAGATCTTCAATACGTGGGAAAGGATATTTATTCTATACCATCACCCGATTTAGCTCACGATAATCAATTCAGAGCCTCAAGGACCCATCCTTCATTTTAATAAACAAAACCTAAGCACCCCATGAAGATACACCGTGTCGAATGAATCCCAGGTCTAAAAGCTTATGAAGTTGCACTTTAAGTTCCTTCAGCTTAGCCGGTGCTATCTTGTAAGGTGCTTTGGACAAAGGCGTAGTTCCTGGAATTACCTCAATCTGAAAATCCATTTCTTTTACCGGAGGCAACCCTGGTAACTCATTTGGAAACACATCAGAAACTTCACACACAACCGGCATTGTATCCACCGTTACTTCCTTCATCGAAGTATCAATAACATTGGCGAGATATCCCCATGCACCCCCTTGCAAAAGAGCATTAGCTAGCACAGCTGATATAATAACTGGTGCCACATTTCCTTTGGATCCTCGATAGCATAATCGGTTTCCATTCAGCCGTGCATACTCTACCTTTTTCTTTTCACAATCAATCATAGCATGATTAACTGACAACCAATCCATGACTAAGATTATATCATAATCAGTCAAAGGCATCATAATTAGCGTAGTTGAAGTGTTGCAGTCTGAAATGCTAAGCTCCTGGATGTGTATAACTCTATTGACTACTATAGACTTCCCCATAGGAGTTGTCACACATAAATCATAGCATAATGGTTCAGATACTAATGCGGCAGACATCACAAAATTCACAGAAATAAATGAATGACTTGCCCCTGAATCAAACAAAACGTAAACTGAATGCCCAAGAACATATAAAGTACCTGTTACCATTGTACCCAAGGCCTCTGCATCAGTCAAATGTCCAGAGGTAAAAAGAGATAATTGATCAAATTCTCTCTCGTAATCCACTACTGACCGGTCACCCTGTTTAAGTGAAAGAAATCCCACCTTGAACTGGTCACGTGAATCTTCAGGATAATATTTGTCAAAGAATTTCTCGCGGGAACATCTCCCACGTAACTTTCACAGTCGGAGCTTCCCACCAATTTAGAGCATCATCCATCAGTGAAAAGGTTCTGCAATGAACCTTCAATTTATCAGGACACTGGATGAAAACAAAAGCTCGTTATATCTGTTTTATCCATCTTTTAGCAATCTCCAGGTCTATTGAGGTCCCATTAAACTCCTCGGGCGCATACTTGCGATATTCCTTCATTGTTTTGGCAGCGTCGGTAATACCACCACCAGTTGGCACAATTCGCTCAATCGGAGGTGCCTCTCCTTCTACAAGTCTACTAGCATCCCGAAGTAGATTTAAGTATTCAACCTCAGGTATAGTAACTCTTCGTTCTCCCCTGGGTGGTATATTTACTTAAGGTTGCTCTTGATTCCCATCATCCACTAAATCAGATCCATTTCCTTCAACTACTGGTGGTGGTGGTGGTTTAGGAGCCCTGACACGGTTCCTACCCTGACTCTCTCCACAACCACGTGTAGGGATCCGACCTCTACCTCTCTTGGGTACAATATCCCAAGGCATCCTGACAACATAGCAGCCACACAATACCCGTGAACATTTGAACAAAACATTTTAGATTTTTAATCAATACAACATGCATAACCTACTAATAATCAAAATGGATATTTAGGGTTACAAGCATACCTAGTACTGTTGGTCTTCGAGGTGACTTTTGGACTTAAACTTAACTATGACCAACTAAAATACTGAAACACCTTTACAGAACCAAATGGCTCTAATACCAACTATAACGATCCGACTTAGTAATTAATCCTGAGACGTGAGTACGCAAAACAGAAGCATGGACTCTATTGAAAAACATTCATAAAATCTTTAAGTAAATCAACCTGTAAATGGTTGCTAAGTTCTAAATTAAATAAGAAGATAACATGTTTTATAAACTTAGGCGCGTCTGCCTTACATCTAGGTAAAGTAGTTCACTGTTCAAAACATATAGTTATAAAATCATATTACAGAAGGATTTTGATTGAAGTAAAGTACATCACACTTGAGTTATTTTAACACGAAACAACTTGACAAAGATCAAAGACTAAAAACATAGTTCAACTAGTGGAACTATTCTTCAAAATAAAGTTAAAGTTGTCCCAAAAGTATCACCTTGCAACCTCAACGAGCACCAGCTGTCCTACCACGTCCTCGACTTCTACCATCACCTAAAAGGTGATATGTAACACCTCTGTGCAAGACACTCAGTTAAAATAAAATGAATGTGAATGGAATAGTATGTCATGCTTGTAATGAAGTAATAGAATGACTTGCTTGTAGTGGCTAAACATCAATGAGTTGTCATGCCTAAATGAAGAATAAGGCTTAGTTGTATGAGTAAGTAATATGACATACACACGGAATTGATTAAAATTCACTACGAGAAACGGCAGGAATAGCGATGGAGGCCTAGCGACGGAACCCACATGCATCCCAGGATAACAACGGAATACATCGCTAACTGGAGAGTTGACTTTCAGAGATGTATTCCGTCGTACGATTGGTCGGATATATTTGGGGGGAAGAAGTAATAGGAACGGAACGAATGTTTCCGTCATTACGCTTGGAGCCAAAAGTTCTCATGAAAAAATGGAACGATGCATTGCGTTGTGTAATATGGCGCGAAACATCCCGCGAAACGGGACGAAGGATTTCGTAGTTAACATGGCGGGAAAAGTTCCCATATAATGGGGCGACGCAATCCGTCGCTAGTATGACAGTTTATAAACAGACATCTTAAGCAATGAAAAATATTCATCATAAAAAACACTTTGTTATTTCTTTTTGTTGTTTGTTCTACTGTCTAAACAAATGCGTGAATGGATGTATGTTCGCCTTTCAGAAGGCTATTTGAACGATGAGTTCGTAGCAGGGGTTGAAGAGTTCATTGAGTTTTGTTAAACTACGGAGGATTTTGATCATAATAGAAAAATGATACGATGTCCGTGCAGAATATGTAAAAATAAGTAGTTATATTCTTCATTTGATGTGAAGAAACACCTGTATAGTCATGGGTTTGTGGAGAAATATTTGAAGTACGTTTATTAAGGGGATTCTGACAATCAATATAATGCGGCGTTATAGAGAGCCGTGTTTTACCAATGAAGCAGTTCAAATATTGTACCGAATTTGGAAGAAGATCGTGATGAAAGACAGCAAAAGTATGGACAGATGCAGCATATGATATACAAAGGTACGTTTAATCATACTCAAGACGATAAAAAAACTATTCTAGAGGAGGGGGAGGAGAAAATGAATCCAGAAGCGCAACGAATGTATCATATGCTCGAATCAGCAAGTATGCCATTGTACCCGGGTTGTGATGTCAGTCAACTGGCTGCAGCTACGGAGCTTCTAAATATAAAAGCGTTATATCATATTCCAGAGAGAGATTTTAATTTGATTGTACAATGGTTTCATCGTTGCACTCCTACGAACAACACGCTGCCAGAAAGTTTATATAACTCAAAAAAATTAGTGGAGGGTTTTGGGTTGCCTGTTGAGAAGATTGATTATTGCCCGAATGGATGCATGATATTCTGGGGTGATGGAGATTCGAGCCTTCATAATTGTAAATTTTATTTCCATCCGAGATATAAACAAGGTAAACGCACTCTCATTCCACATACTCGTATGTTTTATTTACCGATCACTCATCGACTTCAGCGATTATATGCATCAGAAGTCACGGCTTCTCATATGAGATGACATTACGAGATTTCTCAAGAGGATGATCATATGAAACATCTATCTGATGCTAACGCATGGAAGCATTTGGATCGTTGTCATCCAGAATTTGCAAGTGAGATTAGAAATATGAGATTGGGGTTATGTACTGACGATTTTAACCCGTTCGGCGCTTCTGGTGCACAATACTCTATATGGGCTATTATGTTGACACCTTATAATCTTCCTCCATCGATGTGTAGGAAAGATCCTGCTATATTCTTAACGGTTATGGTACCGGGTCTAAAGAGTCCAAAACAAAGGTTAGATATCTACCTCAAACCTCTTATTGTTGAGCTGACTAATTTGTGGAATAATGGAGTATTGACTTACGATGTATCAATAAAACAAAATTTCTGTATGAGAGTCGCAGTAATTTGGACGATAAGTGACTTCCTGGCATATTCAATGTTATCTAGTAAGCACAATAGCTTTTTAATTATAAATTATTTTCATTGCATAATAATATGTATAATTAATTTAAACTTACCGTAGGTTGGAGCACATCCAGAAAGTTTGCTTGTCCTCATTTCATGATTGACACTGGAGCTTTTTCTTTGAAACATGGACGGAAAACTTGTTGGTTTGATTGTCACAGAAGATTTTTACCGAGCGACCATTTGTTTCGATCAAACAAGACAGATTGGTATAAGGGTCATAATGGACGAAACCAAGGCCCGCCCCGAGTTTATAGTGAAATCAAAATATTACACGGGTTAGATTATATTGACATGAAAAAAATTACTGAAATAGGTGCTGAGGTTGCAAATAAGGCCGCTGGAAAAAACATTGGATGGAAGAAACGAAATATATTTTGAGATTTATCGTATTGGGGAGATTCACTAATCAGGCACAACTTGGATGTCATGCATATCGAAAAGAACGTGTTCGACAATGTCTTCAATACAGTTTTAAATGTGCCAAATAAGAAGAAAGACAACCTGAAGGCACGGTATGACATCCAAGAAATATGTCGTCGCCCTGAGTTAGAGCCGGATTGTGACGCCTCGGGTTTTCGGTAAGTTTTTGAGAAAATAAATTTTATCTTTTAATCTCCTAAATTGTTTAAGAATAAAGTGTTTAAGATTAATTCTATTAATGGGAATTAATTTAAAATACCTTAGACTTAGATATTTAGGGAGATTTTAAATTCTTTAATTAAATGATATTTTTTTTTAAAAAAAAAAAGGGAGGGAGGCGTAAAAGGAAGGAGGAAAAGAAAAAAAAAAGGTCTCAGTTGCTCATCTCTCAGTTTTCAAGTGAAAACCTAGACAGAAGGAAAAAGGCAGGTATTCTTCTCCTTCTTCATCTCCCTCCTTGATCTATCGATGTGAGATCAATCGATTACGATTAATCGATTTGTTTTCTTTGGGTTATAGGTGATTTTGTTGTTTAGGGTTTCTTTGGTGGAATTGGAGAGGAATCAAATCCAGATCGAATCGAGGTAATGTCCAATTCCCTAAATTTCCTAGGCAATTCGATTGTAGAAATTCCTAAGGTTTATGAAAAACCCTTTGAATTCACCAATCTTCCTTAAATTTCTAAATCTTGAAAACCCCAATTCTTCTTTGAAAAACCCTAACCCTTATTTAAGATCGACACGAATCGACATCGGAGGCGAAAAAAAAAAAAAAAAAAAAAAAAAAAAAGAGGCGGGTGCCTCCGCTGCCCCACCAAAAGGCAGCAGCAGCTGCTGCTGCACCTTGTGGGCAGCGGCAGCAGGGGCAGCCCCTTAGGGGGCTGCCTTTGCTTCTATTTTGTGATTTTTCCGCCGTGGGTCCCCGCGTTTTCGTCCCGTTTTGTTTGTGAATTTTTAGTTAGTGTTTTAAGTCATTGGATGGTAATTTTTCAGGTGCTCGGAATTGTTGTTAAAGCTTAAGGTTTTAGAAATTTTTTTTTGCAAACTGAGGTGAGTAGAATTTGTTAAGGTTTGAAGTTTATCATGTTTGGTTTACCTTTTTCTTTAATAGTTTAACCTCCAAACTTTGGAATTAATTTGGATGTTTTAAGTGATAAAAGAGGTTGTTTGAGTTGATGTATAAATTTGGATGAGTAAAAGTCTAAAGTTTAGGAAGGAGATTAATTGTATCGTTTTTGGGTTGTTTGATTGACCCATAAATTTTATCTATTATCTTTACTGGCTGATGGTGATTGATCTAAAGCTGATGTGTTAAGTTTCATTGTTTTGGTGTTATACCATGTAAATGCCGATTCATGTTAGTGCCAATTAGGAAAGTTTAGGCTTAGGCGGTTAGTTAGATACTGTTACTGGATATAATTCTGGATGTGTGATATTTTATTTAGATGTGCAGGTTGTATTTTTCTTTTGGGAGTTAAGAAAATATAGCCGTTATGCCGCCGAATTTTTTCCCTAGAATTTTTATTAGATCCTAAGATTTGTTTAAGGGGTGATTTAGTATAAGCTTAGGTTAGTCTCACCTCTAGATTTGTTAAGATTTTGGAAGTGACGGAGTTTGATCCAAAGGGTTAGTTGGATCTTTTGGCTTGTAAAGCGTTGTGATTGGTTTGTGGGAAATCATACTACCTTAAAATACCTTGGGTAATATGGTTGTAGGTTCACATTAGGCAAGGCCTTGTCTAATGAAGAATAGCTGTTAGGGGAGTTTATTTAGTGTGCACAACTTAAATAACACCTAACGGGGCAGGTTCATTCCATCCGTACAATGGAAAATAATATTTCCCAAAGGATTTAAATTGTAGAAAAATTATGTTTAAATTCCTTATGGGCGTAGTCTCTCTTTGTTTTTGAATAAAGAGGAGATTAAAGGTATTAACGAGAAAGGTTTTCGATTAGTTTTAAATTGTAGAAAAATTATGTTTAAAACTAAATCGATTAGAGGTGACTTATAGGTTTAGAGGTAAGCTTTAAGACTCCTTGGAGTGAGTGATTTATTGGATGTCGGTGAGGACGTATATGGACTTAAAGTCTTAGGAAAACCTCTCTATGGCATAATTCATTCTTTAACAATTTTCTATTCACTGGGCGTAGCCTCATGATGCTACATTATTTTTTTTTCAGGTAAAGGAAAGAAGAAAGCTGGCAAATGATGGATTTCGTGGCGGGGGATGATTGATTGATTTTTACACGCCGGCGATGTTTGTTCTTTTCTTTAATAATGGGTCAAAACAGATGATTTATATTTTGAAAACTGTCGTGGGACTATTTATTGTTTTGGACTTCTGTTTTTGGTTTGAATATGGTTCTTAGTTCAATGTTTATTTCATTTGATTTTTAAGGAGTTTTTGTTTTGAAATGACCGGTCTAAACTAAATGTTTGGTTTGATTTTTGGAATAAATGACTTGTTGAATTTTAAATTGCTTCCGCTGTTGGTTTTACACTTATTTGTATTTGGAAATATTTCGGGTTGTTACACGGATGAAGATGGGCACTACGCCAAGGCCAAGTACATGTTAAATACAGAAGAGAAGAAATTACTGTTTAAATGGATGTGATCGATTAAGTTCCCCAATAGTTATGTTTCTAATCTCTCAAGATGCATTGATGTGTAGAGTCATACTGTTTTCGGAATGAAAAGTCACGATTGTCATGTTTTCATGCAACGATTGATGCTTGTTGCATTCAGACAGTTCTTCGAACAGAAACATTGGGAACCATTGGCGCAGTTAAGTGTGTTCTTCAGAGATTTGACATGCGCAGATTTAACACGAGAGACAATTGAATCATTAAACCGAGAGGTTCCTGTTATAATATGCAAACTGGAGCGAATGTTTTCACTCGGATTTTTCGATTCGATGGAGCATCTTCCTGTTCATATACCGTATGAGGCACTACTTGGCGGCCCTGTTCAATACTGATGGATGTACCCGTTTGAAAGGTAAGATATTATTATGTTAATTACCCTTTTTAATATATTTAAATATATATGATGTTAAATTTTAGATTTACTTTACTGCACGGATTCTAGATATTTGCATAGATTGAAGAAAACTATTGGAAATAAAGCACGAGTTGAAGGATCGCTTTGTAATGCCTACCTGGTACACGAGACAACTACGTTATATTCCTATTACTTTGATCAACATATCACCGACCATTTTCGCCCAGTGAACCGTAACGTAATTGACAATCTTCCATAACGTGTAGACTTGAACGACCTGGATATGTTTATCATACCAGGCAAAGGTTTAGGCAAATCTATGCGGAGAAACTTAAGTGATGAGGAGTACCATGTCGTCCAGACTTA
This sequence comes from Gynostemma pentaphyllum, assembly GCA_028015215.1. Classification (NCBI taxonomy): domain Eukaryota; kingdom Viridiplantae; phylum Streptophyta; class Magnoliopsida; order Cucurbitales; family Cucurbitaceae; genus Gynostemma; species Gynostemma pentaphyllum. The sequence continues at coordinate 65,701,973 of CM051355.1, read as the reverse complement.
TTTATTATGCAACTGTACAGAAGTAGAGCCATATATTGTGTAAGTTTTTATAATTCATGATGTTTTGTTTTATTTAACATGAATATTTTTTTTTTAAATTTTCATTAATTAATACATTTTCTGTAGATTATTTGTGAATTCATGTGTACGACCATCGCATCCCGGTATTACTGAATCAGAAGAAGAGAACATCATCGATAAATATTTTCGTTCCTGGTTTTACAATTACGTTGACAATCCCACAATTTCGATCGCTGATCAATGTATAATATGGATCGCAAAAGGTCCATCCAGAATTGCAAGATCTTACACCGGTTATCTGGTGCAAGGTTACAGATTTCAAACCAAATCTCATTCAATGAACCGAGCAACAAACAACAGTGGCGTATGTATAAAAGGTCAAGTGTTCGGGAATAATGTGGAAGATTTCTATGGAATCATTGATGAAATTATTGAGCTTCAATTTGCAGGTCTGAGTCTTAAACATACAATCGTTTTTAACTGCACGTGGTTTGAAACAACGCGATGAGGTGGAATTTGCAATAATATCAATCTTAAAATTGTTGAGGTGAACCGGACAAAACACATGCACACCCAAGATCGTTTTGTTTTGGCACAACAAGCAATTCAGGTTTACTGCTTAAATTATTCCTCTCACTGTCGAGATTTATCTGATTGGTTAGTTGTCTGTAAAATAAGACCGATGATAATAGATGACAGCCTCCCTGATAAAAATAGTGAGAATTACGTTGCATTCCAGGAGGATGAAGTGCAAAATCGTGAAATTGATGAAGGTATTAATTCTGACACTGCGCGTCCTTTGAATGATGCATCAGAGACAGTTTTTGGTGAAGGGAATGTGTATGTTTGTAACGTCTCAATCTTTTAAGGTAATAAATTAATTATATTAAAAGTTTCAAAGACTTAATTTTAAATAAAGATTTGGGCATCGTCTAATCAATTAATTTGACTCTTCATTGTTGGTGGTGGATAATTACATTACTCAATATTCAAATAATTGGTTATATTAAAAGATTAGAAATTTAATTTATGGTTAAAAGTTTTGGGCATTATAATTATAATTATTATATTATTATTATTCTTAGTTTTGATATTTAAGGAATTGTAAAATTTGCTTAAATGTAATGTCTTGTTGGTAGACTAAGAATAGAATTTTTAAGATTAAATTAAAAGGGAAATTGATTTTGTGATGGGCCATGATTTATCTTGAACCAATGGACCCATCTCTTTTTTTTAGGGCTCCATAGGGCAAATGACCCTATTTGAAGTAAAAGAAAAAAAAATGAGATTCATGTCTTTTTCCTTGCACCCTTCAGCCGCCGCCCACATCTAACCAAAGAAGAAGGGAAATTGATTTCTTTAAACTCCCACATCCTTGCTTGTTCACCCATTGGTCATGTCTTGAGTGGAAATGGGCCACTTGGACAAGGTTTCATCTAACCAAAAGGAGGGAATTAAGCCAAATTGAACTCCATTCTTTTGTCTCCAAATCGTACCGTCGGTTATGGTCTCTTTGTGTTAGTGTTTGGTTCTTTTGTTCTTCTTCCTATTGTGTTGGTGTGCTTTGAGTCAAGTTAGTTGGAGTGGAAGAAAGACCTTTAGAAAGTTGGGAACAAGGGAAGATTATCTTCAAGCATCAAGGAGGTGGCAAGTGACCGATTTGAATTCTCTTTGTGGAAAAAGGATAATTTTACTAGCACGATCGAGGTGAGTGGTAAATTAGGATTTGAATGATTCTTTGGGGAAACCCAAAGAGTCATTTGATTGGTTAATAATAAAATAATTATCATTTGCTTAATTTACATGTTAGAGTATGTTTAACGGATTTGCATGATTTTAAAACATGTTTTGAAATTGGGATGTGAATGGTGAATGTAGATTTGCATAATTTTAATGTATTTCCGAGATCGAAGTTTGCTTTGGTATATTTAGAATTTTTAGATGATATTAATTATGATATGTGAATTAGTAATATATTATATGCTTCAATGTGATATTGTTACTAAATTTAAATATATTGAAATGGATTGTATGATGTAATGAACCTTGATTGCATTGAGTAAATTGTCTGATGGGGTGTGTTGTAAAAGTACCAAGTGAGGTTGATGAAATCGAAGGGGACAATGAACCCCGGAGATACTTAAGAGATCCAAGGATAGTGAACCTTGTGATATATGTGGGACAGCGAACCCACAGACAATCTAAGGGGACAGCGAACCCCGGATGATTGACTCTTGAGAGATGGATGAGTATCACACCCTGATACGTGCTAGTTGTTTGATAATATGATATGAGATACTTATATTGTGAAGTGTGAAATTGAGAATGTTAAGAGATATGTGATTATGAAATTATTATTATGGTTATCTGTTAATTATAGTAAAGCTATGATTATAGTATCGTTATGGATATAGTAATATTATGATGATGCTGATGTTACGGTTATTGTAATGATATGATTATGTGTAATTGAGATATTATGTGTTAGGTTTAAAATTGAGAATTTGATATCTGAGAAAGTAATAATATCTTGTCAATTAAATAATATAGCCAACTCTTATTAGTAATGGGTGGGTTGGGATCAAATGGTTTTTTGGCTAGTATTCAAAGAATCATTCAGATTCTAATTTATCATTTCACTAGACTCGTTGCTACTGGTGTTACACCAAATATTTTTTCAGGTAATAAAAGAGGTGCTCCCGCGCGTGATGATGTTGGCGTTGATGGCTAGGATTTATATATGCATTAGAGTCATTTTGAGTATATTGAAATTATATTTTACTTTAGTTTGATTTTTTTGGAATTGAAAATTTACATCTTGAAGTTGAACTACTTTGATTTTAAATGTTTTATCTGAACTTGAGTTCTGGAACTCGATTTTAAATGAAGTTTACTTTTGACAATTTTTATTTAAATTTTGATTGACTTCCGCTGCTTTAATATTTTAAATAAAAAGGGTGGTCGGGTCATCACAATGTTCTACCTGAAAATGACAAAGATTCTTCTCCAGATGAAACAAACGAAGAAGAAACTAAAGAAGACAACATTGATTAAAAAAAGACGAATGATTCCGATGACGATGATTAAAGTGTTTATTTGTAATGGGGGAAATAATTGAATGTTTCTGGATATTGTTACAAACTTTATAAAATATATTTATGATTTAATCAAATATCAAAAAGAAAACACAAATATTTCTTGTAAAGGAGAACCCAACTTTTAATGATCTTTGCTAATTTGAAGTGACTAACCAGTGACCAATAATTAATCACTGCTTAAGTAAACTAATAAGTCTCTTTTCTCTTCACAAATCAACAAGAAGATTAAAAAATTAAAATCTTTACCTATTTAATGAAATAATGCTTGCTTTATTAGCTTCTTATTTTGTAATTTTCCAAAACAAAGATGGAGATTTTTCTAAGTGATAATTAATATTTATCAAAGAAAGAATTGATAATAACGACGCTGAGCGTCGTTAACTTCAGAGATTAAATTGATTATAACGAAGAATTGCGTATTTAGAAGGGTGGTGGAAATTTTTCTAAGTGTTGGCTTGTTCTTTAACGATGCAATTCGTCGTTAATCTCACATAGTAGAAGGGTGGTGGAAATTTTTCTAAGTGTTGGCTTATTCTTTAACGATGCAATTCGTCGTTATGGCATTGTAACGAATATAATTTTGGTAACTTTTTATAGTCTTGGATGACGAAATGCATCGCTATAGGTAATTAATAAGGCACAAAGCTCCCAAATTTCACGAAAATTTTTTAGGGCTAGACAACCCAATCCGTCGCCCACATATATGATAAGTCACATTGACTTTATTTGAAGTTGACTAATAACGACGCATTCCGTCGTCTCCATGCAATCAGCGATCAATTGCGTCGTGTTGTTCATCTCCATAAGAACATAGACGACGTTCTTTATAGCTTGAACGATGCATTCCGACGTTATGAAAACACGTACGGCGATTTTTTTAAGTGATTAACGACGAAATGCGTCGTTAAATCACGTTTAAAACAGCACCGTGGCTACCATTTTCACCATTTCTCCTTCCCGTTTTCTTATTTTCTCTCAACTCCACTTCTTCTTCCTTCGATTCCCTCAGTCAATTCTTTCCCATTTCTCTACAAATCCTTCCCCTCTCTCAAAACCTCCATCCTTGGAACGAATTCGAGTAAGTTTCGTCAAATTCAATATATTTTTTTTAAAGAATTAGTTTAAATTTGTAATTAGCATGTTATTATTATGTTAATTAGTTAATTTATTTGAAATTAGTTAGTTGTTTTTAATCTAATTTTGTGTAATTTGGATAATGTATGTAATTTTATGTAATTTGGATGTATGTAATTAGTTAACTTTATTTTTTAATATGTAATTATTTTATAATGTATGTAATTAGTATGTTTTAATTTAATTATATGTAGTTAGTTAGTTTTAATTAATTATATGTAATTAGTATGCAATTAATTAATTTTATCTTAATTATGTGTAATTCGTATATAATGTATGTAATTAGTATGTAAATAGTTAGTTTTAATTAAGTAATTATATGTAATTATTTATAATGTATGTAATTAGTTAATTTTATTTTAAATATGTAATATGAAATTAGTATTTAATTATATAATTACTTAATTATAATGTAATTAGAGTATATGGTTTGTAGTTTAGAATTTTAATTAGTTAATTATTGTATTATAGGTCATGCCTCCCCGTAGACGCGCTCCATTACCTTCTGACACACCTGGTGCCAGCAGCTCAAGGATTCAGCCTCCTTTTGAGGAGGATGATGTTTGTCTTAGGGATACCCCTGACATGATCGTTCAGTAGGAGGATAGCGACCCGGTGCAGGAGTCCATTAAGATTTCTATTTCTGGGATGATTCGCCTGTCGTTAGAGGGCGGCCAGTAAGTTTTGTTTAATTTTTATTTTTATTTCATTAATTATTTATTATTTACAAAATCTAACTTTTTTTTTTTCCATTTCAATAGGCTACATCCATCACTGGAGGTCTCGATGAGATTTACGGAGGTATTGAAGATGCTTCTTGTATGGGAACACCTTCGCTGGCAGAGCGTCTCTGCTCCGCACAAGATGCGGATGTTCGAAGCTTGGAAGGTAAACATATTCAAAATTTTATATTTATTATTCATTCATTCTTTTATATAATATTTCGAAAACTGACATTTAATTTTTTTCAACAATATTTTGATATTCCAGCCGAGCTGACCGACGAGGTCATATACACTCTCTGGAATCAGCAGGTTGGCATTCTGTACAGGGACGCTGGCTACACTATTCGCCACGCAGTGCCGATAAAAGGCCGGCCCACATTTCTGTAGAGGACTTGGCGGAAATCTTGGCGAGTACTCAGACGCCGGAGGCCCAACGCATTTCTGCGATTACGAGCACAAGAAACAACTTGTAAGTTATCTTCAGTAATGATTAACTTTTACTTTATTTTAATTATTCATTATTTATGAATTTTTTAACTTTCGCAGGAACAAAAAATGGGTCTTTCGGTTCATGCTGTTGAGCTGTTTCTCCATCTCCACACCAAGGGTGGAGATCATCTGATTTTTGTCGATGATAAGGCAAAAGAGACAGCGGTAAGTGTTAATTATTATTTATTCATTTTTCAAATTTATTGATTTTTAGTATTTTAGCTAATGAAATTATTATGTCTTTTTTTTCAGGCTCGTTACGAAGCGATTCTCGCGCTGATCAGTTACCGAGTTCCGACACTCTACCGACACAGAAGGATATCGAGTCGTCTTTTCTCGAGGCAGACGTTCAGACGAAAGTGTTCCTGGACTTGGGAACATCGGGCCTATTATTTATGCCGATCAGCCATGGTCTTCCCATGAAGCTCGTTTGAAGCGAGGCTGCCGAGCTTTGCGAGAGCAACAAGACTCTGAGGGCTGAGACTGTAGAGCTTCGGGAGAGCAACGAAAGGCTCAAGGAGGAGTTGACTTGGATTACGACTATTCTCAATGAGTCTGAGCGGTCTAGGCTCGAGTTCGAGAGGTTGATGGAGGCAACGATGGATATCTTCATGGCGCAGATGCGCGACAAGGGTTCCTTGACTTCTGGTTTTGCTGGGCCTACACCTGATCCTCCATCTGATCCTCCTGTTGATTAGGCTTTAGGATTTATACATTCTTTTGTATTATTTTGGGATTTTTAATATTATTTATATAATATTATTTTTCTTAAATTAAATTAAATTAAATTATTTATTTTAAATTTTATTAAATTTAATTTCCAATTAACAATAATATATAATTACATTTCAAAAAAAAAAATTAAATATAAAAAAGAAAAAAGACGGGGCGACACATTCCATCGTTAAAGTCAAAGATTATTTTGACTTAATAGATGACGCATTCCATCGTGCAAGTCAAATATTACTTTGACTTAAATTACGACCCACTACGTCGTTGTAGTCAATGGTCACTTTGACTTCTATAACGACGCATTCTATCGTCCACATTCTGGTCAACAAAAGCCAACAATGGAACACTTTTCCCTCGTTGATCAACGATGCAACACTTTTCCCTCATTGATCAACGATGTATTTGGTCGTTATTTTTATCTAACAATGGAAAAAATAACGTCAGGCCTTTCTGTCGTTAATTCCGTCCTTAATTATATCAAACAACGAAATATAGGCCCGTTTTGTAGCTATTTGTCTGTCGCTATTTCAAAGTTTTCTTGTAGTGGCTCTATATTTTTGGGATCACAATTCAATCCAAGCATCATTCTTTGCTCACAAAAATTCTACGAATCTTATCTATGCACGCTTTGGAGGCCAACAATAGCTCACTCCAAACGTCAATATTTTAGTCTACAATATAGGCTCTTACTATAGCCTCTTGAGCTTCTGGGCCATCATGAAGGGATGATTTACTAAACTAGCGGAATTTTATTTAGTACACTTATTAATATTTAATAACGGATCTATTAACATCATGCAATTCGTGATAAAAACATGTAGATTCATGCTTTAAATTTTCGAAAATTAAAACTTTAAAACTTACATTGAGTAATATATGGAGAATCGGTTGGAGGTTTCTTTACATCATCAAATCCTCAGCAACACCGGATCTTCTACGCTATAACCCGATCGATCAAACGAAACCCGATTGTGGGATCAAACTTAAGAAGAAATTGGGAAGAAGAAAAAATATTTTCTTCCCAATCACTAAGGAAAATCGGCCAAGGGGGGAGGGAGAAGGAAGAGTTTCTAAGGAATTTAATTGTGTGATTTATGAATGACCCAAGCCTCATATTTATAGGAAAATAGGAATCTTAATCACATTAGGATTAATCCATGGAGATAAATCCAAAAAGAAAAAAAGAATTATCTCTTTCCTTTATCCTGGTATTTGTAAAATGTCATAGATAAATAAGAGAATATTTTCTTTTCTTTCTTTTATTTATCTTGGGTAAATAAATCTATATAATTATTATAGGATATAATTCAAACAATTATCTCCTACAAATTACCTCATATGGTCGAAATTCGCATATATAATTAATAAATAATTCTAATTTATTTAATTAATTATTTTTGGCCAATTTTAATTGGGTTCATTAATCCAATTGGGCTTGAAACTCTCTCTTAAATTAATAAGTCCAACTTAATTAATTAATTTATTAATTACCATTTAAATAAATAATTTATTTAAATAATTAATAATATTAATATTTTCTCCCGACTAAATATTATCAAATTATATTTAATTATTAATTTCCATTTAAATATTTTTCATTATTTAAATAATTAATAATAAATATTTTAATTATTAATTTCCATTCTCATTATTTAATTAATAATTTTATTGGTAATATTTTATTATTAATTAATTAATTTTAATTATTAATTTCCGTTCAAATAAAATTAATTATTTAAACAATTAATAATTGTCAATTAATTTCAAATTATTAATCATCATATAAATATACCCAATATTTAAATAATTAATTATGTTTAATTAATAATATTTCATTATTAATTTCCTGTTTAAATAAACTCATTACTTAAATAATTAATAATGTTTATATTAATTACCGTTTAAATATACTCAATATTTAAACAATTAACATTACCTATTTAAGTAATTCACTTTACTTAAAATTTCCATTTCTTCTACTTGATTTCGCGACTACGATATTTGGGCTAGCATAGGGACCCGATGGACCTATTGTAAAGACTCGAATTTTCACAAATCTTTAAATCAGAAGTAAAACAGCGGAAGACTTATTTTTACAAAAATTTGGCGTGGATCCGTTTAAAATACGAACTCCCTAAACCTGTTTACATGGGCTCAATCCAGAGAATTTAAAACAAACGACATTTCACTCCATTTTATACCCAAAATCAGATAAAATAATACAAAATAATCTACAACAGTTATTAAATTCTCATGAGCCATAAATACAAGTTTAAAAGTAATGACATATGATTTTTATCAAGCATTCGTAGAATGCTCCCAAATTATACATATAAAGTCCATGTCCCGAAAGCCATCCACTTGTGATCAAGCAACACCATCTCCTCCACCTCGTACCCTACTAAGAGTAATACCCCGAAAAAGTTTAAGTGTAGCAACATTAGCATAAAAATGCTAGTGAGAATAAAATGGATGCAAGCACTTCTATGGACCGAATCCCATATCGGAAAATGTGTCCAAAAATCTAAGTACTCTTGCACAACCCATTCAATATTCCAAAGTACTTTACATAATAAGATCAATCCATTCTACTAACTCGTAAATTCGGAAAGTAAATATTCAAGCTCGTAAAATAAAGTAGGTACTAGTGCTTAACAAAGTAAATGACAAAGTAAATAACAAAGTAAATAACAAAGTAAATGACAAAGTAAATAACAAAGTAAATAACAAAGTAAATGACAAAGTAAATGACAAAGTAAATAACAAAGTAAATAACAAAGTAAATGACAAAGTAAATGACAAAGTAAATAACAAAGTAAATAACAAAGTAAATGACAAAGTAAATAACAAAGTAAATAACAAAGTAAATAACAAAGTAAATGACAAAGTAAATGACAAAGTAAATAACAAAGTAAATAACAAAGTAAATGACAAAGTAAATAACAAAGTAAATAACATCCGTGACCACTTATCACCAATCATAACCATTCCGTGACCTCCGTGCATAACGATAATATGCATGCATAACGATAATATGCAAGTCACCAATCACAATCATTCCGTGACCTCCGTGCATAACGATAATATGCATGCATAACGATAATATGCAAGTCACCAATCACAATCATTCCGTGACCTCCGTGCATAACGATAATATGCATGCATAACGATAATATGCAAATCACCGCGGCATCTATGCAACATAATATGCACAACGATAATAGAGTCAACGTGACATCTATGCATAACGATAATATGCAAGCATAACGATAATATGCAAGTCAACGTGACATCTATGCATAACGATAATATGCAACACGAAAGCATAACGATAATATGCAAGTCAACGTGACATCTATGCATAACGATAATATGCAAGTCAACGTGACATCTATGCATAACGATAATATGCAAGCATAACGATACTATGCAAGTCACCGTGACATCCGTGCATAACGATACTATGCAAGTCACCAATCACAAACCATTCCGTGACATCCGAAAGTGAATCTCATCACTAATAATATCGTACTAACTCGATTCTACACAAGAATCTCTCCAAAGTTCTTTTAACCATTCTAAAACTACTCAAGATAAAAGGAGTACATAATACTCTTCTCCAAGTTCCGGAATCTAATTCTCCTCGAGAATAATAACTTAATCCACCAATAACATCTTACTTTAAACAACAACCAATCTTATTTCATTCTCTTTAATACCTTATACTTGTACATAAGGTTTACATCAAAAATTACAATCTCCAATTTCAAGATCTTCCAAATAAATGAGAATCTAGTTCTCTCATATAAACAATTCAATCTCATTCTTCTTTCCTATGGCTCTCGGTTATATATCAATTGCATTTCTTTTCTCTATAGAAATGTATGTTAGACATAATGTTTCAATTCTTTTCTCTATAGCAACTTAGGCTATCAAAAGTTTATATAACCTTTACCAAAGCTCCCGAACTCAAGAAACTAACTCCCAAATACATACATTCTTGGAAAGTTCTCAAGTCTATTAACCCTCTTAACATCGATCTAACATAAACGTCAAGCAATTCGAAAACATAAAAGTAATCACAACCATTTTAAACTCACCTTAGCCAAATTAGTTTTGGTCCAAAACTCCGATTTCCCACAATTCAACAACCGAGCAATCGCACCTACAATTCATCAATTGCACAACATATTACAACTCATATCTAATATGAGAACAAGTTTGCATTTTCGGATGAATAGTGATTTCGGATGAATAGTGTTTTCGGATGAATAGTGTTTTCACGTGAATAGTGTTTTTTGAAAATCCGGGTTCAAAATCGTCAAATTCCATGATAACCATTCATAATTTCAACATCAAAACTCATTTACAATCAAAAACGAACAAAACCATATAAAAAGTCTTGAAAACTTACTTTTTAGGGTTTTGTTTAGAGAACGGGAAACGCCAAAAGGTTAGGTGGGGTAGATAGGCCTCATCCCAAACAATCCAATGCAACCGAAATCAAGCCGATCCATCGAGAAACGAATGAGAAACGAAGAAAAGAAAAAACACATCCATGGTGGATGAAAGCTATGACCATGGAGGGAGAAGAAGAAGAGAAAGATGATAGTTTTTGCTTAATGAGGAAGTCTAAGAAGATATTTGTAAAATAAATATCTAGATATTTAGGGTTTTGGGAAATTACGGTTTTGCCCTTTTTGACCTTTTGCTTATAAAACGAAAACCGATGATCTTAAATAAATTTAAAGGTGTCTAATAATTATTAATTGGCCCGTTAATAATTATTAGAGTCACCGAAACGAATTAAAACGATAAAAAGGATTTTCTGACGGAAATAACTAATAAAACTGAAATTACTAATTTTAACTAATTTTAAAAGCTTTAAATAAATAAAAATAATAAATTAATAAAATAAAATAATAAAAAAAATTTTACCTCTAAAAGTAACGGGACGTTAGACCTATAGATCATGGGCTTAATAATTAGTCAATTAAGTGATTAACTCATAATCAGTTAATTACTTATTATCTAACTATGAATAATTCCACTATAGATTCATAGCTAAACTCCCCTCACTATAGATGAGTTATGTCCATTTAGTTTATCTTTATTTATATTTATAACATATCCTTCACGTGGAACCCTCATAATTACAGGCGGATTAAATTTACCGTTTTGCCCCTGTAATTACCGTTTTATCCTTGTGTTCCCGCTGATTCTCCAATGAACTTTATCTTTAATCGAACTAGAGATAATGTACTTTTGTGATCAATAGAAGTCGTGACGTCACTTGTTCATGTCTCGAATCAGTACATCAAAGGAGTTTCCTAAAGTTCCTAAAATGTTTAGGTATCACACTAATGCCGTTAATTTATAGGAAAGTTATGAATTCCATTCGTGTAAATGAGTTCTCAGCTACTTATCTAGTCATGTTCCCAAAACAGGAGTGTATTGAGCGTTCTTATAGATCGCTCTCAACCATGTGAATTAAAGAACATAACTCCATAAACAGGAGTCCGCATTTCACTCAGGATTGAGATCTATCACGGTTGATAAACTTAGTTTGATATTCGATCATTTCTCGTAAACAGTACTAATGGAAATTTGATCGAACATCGTGGTCCTATCTTAGACAATCAACCTTGCATATGATACTTCCATTTCATGTCTCCCATATGAATGATCAGGATTAGATCATTTGTCTATATACAAAATGCGAAGCTATCAACAGTGTTACCACGATAAGGTTCCCCAACGTTATCCATTTATTGTAGACACTTTTAAGTTACTCATCTCGACTTTAATCCTCTCGTATGACTCACATACTAAGTCGTGATTTCATAAGAGTGACTTAGAGTTTTACTATTTGAATGTTCAATATTAATATATTTCCATATATTCCTAATATCGTTAATTCAATCAATCTAGATAATATAAAGAACTTACGTTTATTTATTTAATTTATTCTAGATAAATTATTATTATTAAATAATTACAAGTTCTAGGACACCACTCCTAACACATCATCCACACAGCACCTCAAAGCTTTGCTCTGACCACCATGGTAACCATATGTAACGTCTAGCTCCTCTCACCATTACATAGGTTATAGCCGCATGGCGCTCAAACAACATGAAAGTAATGTTAATGAGTCATGAAATAAAAGTATGGCATACATGAACTATGCTTGAACTATGCTCATTCTACAACTCAATCAAGCAGGATGATATTAGTAATATAATCAATACGACTTGACCAATCAGGATAATAAATGAACGCATCAGTAATTAGTTCAATCTTTCACCTACCATGTTTATCAATAAAAAACATTGCATATTCTTATTCAAGAATCAGAATTAAAGTATGAACACAAAGTCCTCATATATTATTTAGTTTTTCCCTTCAAACCGTTACGTTTCTATCTCGGTTGTCTCTTCTCTTTTCGATGCCACCATTTTACCTTCATCCCAATATGTTCTAATGATCACAATCAGCCCTTAAGACAATGTCAAGCTCCCAACTACCAAGTTCCACACCTCATACCAATAAACCCATTTTATTCTCACCTTTCACCAAAAGTTTGTGGCCGAGGGTAGGAGAAAAAATAAGAGACGTGGGTTTTGTCTTTTTTTTTTTTAAACTTGCTTAATGGTCAAGGATGGTTGAATTTAAAAGTCTCCTAATTGCCATTTAATCCCTCCACCTCTTCACATAACAAACAAGTCCATTCAATTACAAACTAGCCCTTGCCCTTGTGTTTATTGCTAACTAACCCTTTCCCCTTAACTAATTATGGTTAAAAAGCCCTTTTCTAATTAATTTCCATCGTTGGTTAAATTTTAACTATAATTAACTATTAAATAATCAAAGAAAAATAGGTAATAATTCCTAAAATGTTTAACACCTAAACACTCAAGCAAGCACCATAAGGATTTTTTTAAAAAAAAAAGTGAACACCCTTAATAAAACTCGGGGCCTTACATGGGTGAATCAACATGCATGACAATGAACGTGGATTGACAAATTACATCATTTCAATTAAAATGAAAAACTGTAACACGTAATCTTAGTCACGTAAGCATAAAACTATGAACGGAAGTCTCTGTCAATTATGATCACCTCCCCGACTGCGTTGATTCCAGGATTAGCTGGTCGTATGAATAACTCAACGAATAAAGTATAATTGAAAATAATATATTGTGAAACACAATTAATATAACAGTTTGACTGTTAATTTAGTTGTTCCTTACTCGATATATGGTTCCACCTTCGAAAAAAAACACGTACGTCTGTGCAATGTGATACTCATCCTCGTTTAACGCCCTCCCACGAACTTTCCAAGAGGTCTTCCTAATACTGTAAAAATAGACAAATCATTTGGATCGACTCCGAGGGAAAGTGTATCATGAATAAAATTACGCTTCACTATTCTGTATTGTTCAGCAATTCGTTGATTAAAGTAATATGAACAAAAAGTGGTCGTCTCATGTATTTGGTATGCATTGCATGTAGATCTTTCCACTCTAGCCTTATTTCTGACAGTTATTTTTAGCCTACGCAAGTATCTAAACATGACAATCTATCAATTTGAACTAGTAATTTTAGGATATATAATAACATAAACATTCAAATTATTTACCTTTCAAACGGATACATCCATCGGTATTGAATTAGGCCTCCTAGATATGCCTCATAAGGTAAATGCTCCATCGAGTCAAAAAGGGATGGTGGAAACATTCTCTCTAACTTGCAAATTATGACGGTAATGTCCCTACTCAATGACTCGATAGTGGCTTGGGACAGCTCTGCGCATGTTAACTCTCTAAAGAAAACACTCAATTGATGATCTGAATACTACTGGCATAAGTCACTGTATGAATACGTGACAATCGTGACTTTTGATCCCAAACACAATATGATTATGCACGTCAATGCACCTGCTCAGATTTGATACATATCCGTCAAAACATTTAATCGATCGCATCCACTCGAACAATATTTTCTTCTGGTCCAATGTTAACATGTACTTTTCCTTCGCGTATTTTTTCTAGTGTTGTCCAGCTCTAATTCAAGTCGATGATAGATTTCTCAAATGTCGTAACGTGATTTCAGATTGTTTTTCATTTTTTGGGTACATTAGAACGGTGTTGAAGACATTGTCGAAAACGTTGTTCTCCATCTGCATGACATCTAAGTTATGCTTGATCATTAAATTTCCCTAATACGGTAGCTCTCAGAAAATACTTCTTTTCTTCCAACCTGTATTTTTCCCTACTGTCTTACTCCAAGCCTCATTACCAATCTCTGTAACACTTTGCATGTCAAGCGCATCAAACCATTGCAGTATTTGGTATCCATTGATAACTTCAGGAGGGCCTTCGTCTCTTACACTCCGCCCTTTATATCAGTCAGTTTTGTTCGTTCGAAATGGATGATTTAGCAAGAAGAACCTTCTATGGTAGTCAAACCAACACGTTTTTCGATCACGCATAAACGAGAAAGCACCGATATCATCCATGTAATGAGGGCATGCAAACTTTCCTGAAGTGCTCCACCCTAACGAATTTAGTTATGGTAGCTAAATTCGTTACGTTGGGCATAAAACCATAAACTTTAATCTAAATCGCGAAAACTATAACTTATAAAAGTATGAACATATTAATTTCATATGAATTAATTTACAAACATACCTGATAAAATATATCGGGAAGTCACTTATCATACAAATAATTATTGCTCGCATCACGAAATTCTGTTTTTTTGAAACATCATACGTCACTACTCCTTCGTTCCATAAACCACGGAGCTCAGTAATTAATGGTTGAAGGCACACATCCAGCTTCTGTTTCGTACTTTTCGGGCATGGTACAGTTACTATTAAGAAAATCACATGATCTTTCATACACGTCGATGGAGGCAAGTTATATGGCGTTAACATAACTGGCCAGAATGAATATTAAACCCTTCAATACATAAACTAAATATAATGTTTCTAATTTCTAAAGCAAATTCTAGATGACGACGATTTAAATGTTTCAGGCCGCATTATCGGAAGGATGTCTCATTACTCCATCATCCCGAGAGTGCTCGTGATGCCACTGCATCTGGGAAGCTATGACTTTTTACTCGTACAACCGTTACAGACGTATTGTAATAGGTAAATAAAACATACGAGTATATGTAATAAGACTTTTTTATCTTGCTTGTATCTTGTATGATTGCACATTTTTTATTGATGAAGACTAGCATCTGCATTCCAATATATCATACATCCGTTCAGGCAATAATCGATCTTCTCCACAGGTTAACTGAGATCCTTCACTAATTTCTTCATGTCGTATAAACTTTGTTGCAATGTGTTATTTGCAGGAGCGCACCAATGAAACCATTGTGAAATCAAGTTGAATCATCTTTCTGGGATGTGAAACTCTGCATTGATATTCAATGGTTCAGTTGCAGTTGCGAGTGTGTGACATCACAACCTACGTACAACAGCCTACTCACTGATTCTATCATCTGAAACATTCTTTGTGCATCTGTGTTTAAATCTTCATTATCAAAAGTTTGAGGATCATCTCCTTGATTGAATGTATTATAACCGCAACCATAAAAAACCATCTATTCTTACTGACCGTACTGATGTTGTAAGTTATCTGAATTCCCATTCAAATTCGAATTGAACTGCGAGTTACTTCCTTCATTTTAAATTGACTCGTCTCTCGCTGCATTGAACATTTTTTCAGATTCTCCTTGACATACCCAATGATATTAATTATCTATGAAACCACGAATGTACAAGTGTAACTTCACATCATCTGCAATAATATCTTCTTATTTCTACACTTTTTGAATGGACATCGTATCTTCTGTCTGTAGTTATCAAAAAACACGGTGGATTGACCGAATTCAACAAACTCTTCGACCCTGGCTAAAAATTGGTCGTTGAGAAAGCCTTCAACCCAAGGAACGTACATCCACTCACGCATTTTCTCTCTAGGTAATATGGTTTGTGAAATTTATTTGTGTTTGAAGTGATTCTGTACACCTATTTATAAATTTTCTTCTGCTCATTTTGAGACCAAATTTGTCTATATTTTGACGGGAACTATTCCCGCCATAAAACATTGGAGGGAAAATTTCGCGCCATATTTTAGCGACAAACTATGTCTCTAACTAAAACGAATAAATTTTAGCAGCGATAGTCTAGGTCTCTGAATAAGGAGAGAACTATTCTTATTTCAAACAATGATTTAGCGACACACTTAGAAGCAAAGTTAGGGTCTAAAAGAGTCGCTAATTTGTCTAGAAGCCGCACACCATTTCTTGATACAAATCATTAACGATGGAGTAATTTAGGATGCTAATTAGCGATGCAATGTGTCGTTGAAGTCAAATTACCTATCAGTGTTAGTGATGTAGTACTTTATGACGATAGATAACGATTATTTGTGTCGCTAAAAGTCAAACTCACTATCATAGACACATTTCGTTGTTAATCAGCATCCCATTACTTATGTCGCTAAATGTTGGTCGTTAATTCTAGATTTTCTTGTACTGAAAGGCCAAATAAGTAGAGATAAGACACGCTCAATTGTTTCTTTATTCTCAATAGCATGTCCATCTCCATATTTATACATGGATTGAACCATTCAAATAGAATTTAGACAGCTCAATGTAAACCTTAAAAGAAGACAACATTTTCAGCCTCAACTTTATTCAACTTCTTCCATGTCTTATCGATCAAATTTATAATATATTCACAAGAATTACTCTGCCAAACACTAGTTTGATTCATATAATATAGGATTTGATTTAGGAACATCACTTTTTTTTTTACTTCGACATGGAATGAAAAAAACACAATCATAGAAGTGCATTAATTTTGAAAAAAATAATGTAAAAAAATGAGAATAAATCATCAAAGTTTATACTGATCAGCTTAAAATTTTATAGCTTAGCTTTTTTTTAAGGGGTAAACTTTTCTTATGATAAAAGGTTATTATTCACATACCGACAGTTGTTCCTAAGTCATCTACATATTCCTTCAAGTTCTCTAAATACTCTTTTATTATGTGACATGTCACCAAAATATATGCATGAACTAATACAACTGATCATCCTATTGAAATCTACGCATTGTCAAATATTCTTCCAGTACTGGTTTATAAGAACTAAACCTAAGAACTTAAGCTAATAAGGAAGGGTAAATTTAATCATATATATCTATTTATCCTCTAATTCTCAATAATATCCCATCTTAATAGAAAAACATGAATTTAAAGGGGGAAGTAAACCTTTGAGTGAAAATAATTGATCAAATTAGAAGGATTAAAAAAAATATATATTTGCCCCATCATTCGTTTGGTAACAATTGTGATTATTGTTTTCTTAAATCTGGTTCAAATTTCTAGTTTCTTGTTGTAACGCCCCGTTACAAGGTAATTTAAAATTTCGATTAAAATTAAATTTTTTATTTAATAGTACTGAGTATGAATTTTCTATTTAAAATTTCTTATTTACAACTATAGGCTCGTTGGAGGAAAAATTGGGAAGGAAGGATTTTTAAGAAATTGGTTTTGAAAGGAAGGATGAATGGCTAAATTAGGAAAATAAGGTTGAATGAGTTAACGGTTGCCTCATTTTTCAGAAAATAAGAAAAAATAGAAAAATTATTTCTCTCCTCACCTCTCTCACGCCGCCGCCCCTCCCTCCATTGGTAAGTTCCGGATTTCGTTCTTTTTCTTGCTTGAGGATCATCGATTGCCTTTCAATATGTGGATTAGGGAGTGTAGGAATCGTCTTTCCAATCAAGAAGGTAAAACTCCTCTCCCTTTTTGGATAATCATTGTCGCCGCCCCTCTCTAGGGTTTTTAGGTGTTGATTTTTCATCAATTCTTGATAATAGGTGTCCGTTTTGATTGTGGGAATTCGTTAGTCAAGATTCGTGGTCCGGATCCGTGATTTCCTATCATTGGGTGAGTATTTTAGATTGATTTTACATTCTTTTCAAATTTGGAAATGTGTTTTATTTATCAAACTTTGATGTTCTTGAACCTTTCCCAAAAACCCATTCCATATTGCTTCTTGTTACTTAATTTTTAACCTAAAAACTTAATTAGTGTTGATGCCTTTTGCCTAAAACCAAAACACATCAATACCGATCACCCAGAACCCGAAACCGTAACCAAACCGTGACCCGAAGGCCACGGTTCAGCCATGGCAAAAGACAGCAGCGCCGTAGTTGCTGTTTTCTTCAAACGATAGCCGTTCGTCGTTTGCCTTTTTCTCGTTCTTCAAGCCGTTGAACCTCAATCTTTTTAACACCTTTTGGTACTGTTTGAGCATGTAAATTAAACGTTTAGGACCTTTGTTTCAGGTCTAATTGGTGGTGGAAAGTAGCTTGGAAATTGGAATTTTAGCAAAGACAAAGTGAGTTAACGGTTTAGTCAACAGTGGGGTTTTAGAGAAATCTAAGGCTCTTACTGTAGTTTATTTATTTTATTATATTTAAATATGGTAGTCCGAAAATTTAGGATGAGAACAGACTTTTAGAAATACAGAAAATCAATTGGAAGAAAACAATTTTTGGTTAGAACTAGTTTAGGCTTTTTCGACAAAAATTGAAGTTTTTAGTTTTGAATTGCCTTTGATTGATTATGAGTTTAAATATGGAATTATTTGGAGATATTTTGTGTTATATGCCTTGAGTTTTGAGTTAGGGAGCATAAAAGTGCATTTTCCATGTTTTGGCAGTTTTGTGAAATTTATGCTATTAGTTGGGCTGCTGTATTTTCATGCTTTTAATTGAATTTTATTTATCCTTATCTTGAGTATAATGATGTTTGGGTTGATATTGATGGCCGGCTTGAATTTGTTTACTTGTGTTGAGGCTACAAGCTCAACACTAAGCCATGTTAGTTATGGAAAAGTCCATAACCGAGTACTAATGTTCATTGCTCATATGAATGAAACATTAGGGGAATATCAGTTATTGTTAGGGCTATAACCAAGTACTAAGAAGTATTAGTAGTTTCGTGGGACCGCCTTCTTAGTGGATTTTGTGAATTTATATTGTTAAATAAGTTAAAGCATGTTAGTTGTTCAGTAATTAGTAAAGATTGTGAGAATGTTTGATTGAGATGTCTTGGATAAGAATCTAGAGAAAGTTGTCTGTCCATGTAGAGTAAGGATTTATTTAATAGCCATGAATATGGAATCAAAGTAATTGCCTATTCATGTAAAGGGTTGAGATTGAGTTTTAAGTGACGCTTTGAGTGTAAGAGACTTTGGAAGAGTGTTGGGTGCTTGGGACTCGGTTTGAATTGTTAGAGACTATTTGGGACTTCATCTTTGATTAAGTCGTTTTCTCACTGGCTTTAGCCTCACAGTGCTATTTGTTTTTTTTTTCAGGTAACAATGGACAGAGAGGTGGCGGTTGATGAAGTGGAAGAGATGAGGGTTCATGTCGTGATGGCGCCGGTTTATTTATTCATTATTGTTTATGAATAAAATACATATTTTATTTGAGTTTCGTTTGGTTATCGTGACTTTGTTATATTATGTTTTGAGTTATGAGATTTGAGAACATGTTTTTGGAATATTATTTTGTTTTAACAGTTGAACTCCGGAGTTTATGATTTGATCTAAGCATTTATTGATTAGAAAGTTTGCATGTTTTCAATAAACATCATTTATTGAGTCTTCCGCTGTTTTAAATAAGTATATTTATAGCTTTGAAAGGTCAGGTCTTTACAGTTGGTATCAGAGCCTTTTGGTTCTGAAGATCGTACGTTAAACATACAACGTTTTTCTTTTGACATGAACCTCATCTCCACACTCATTGGCGCCAGGTATCTCTAGTACTAGTCTCTAAATTCATTCCTTGCCCAAGTAGTACGATAGTTAATGATTAAGCTTAAACTGCTCAATCTCGTTATTTATAGTGTTTGTTTGTTCCAGGATGCCTCCTGTGGTTATTCCTGGAAGAGGAAGAGGACGAGGTCGTGGTAGAGGCCGAGGTAGGGGAGGACGCGGTCGAGGCCGTGGTGCTAACCCTAAATACCAAAGTGACGTTGAGTCATCGAACAAGGTTAACTCTTATGCTACTTGGGGAATGATGATGGACATGTGGATCCAGCTGGATTAGAAGAGCAGGAGGATGTTCCTTTGGCCCCGGTACCACCAATTATTCAGGGCAAGTTCGTGCCCCAGGCTGAATTAGATGAGATGCTTAGAGCATTGACTCAAGTTGGTGGTGTAATTGAGGAGGCCAAGATGCTGAGAGAATACAAGAAATATGCACCAGCTGAATTCAATGGAAAGTCAGTTGATCCTGAAGTAGCTGAGGATTGGTTTACTAGAGTTCAGAGAGCTCTGAAATTTGTTAACTGTCCCGAGCATTTGAAAGTTTACTGTGGGACTTTTTCGTTGGTGGGGGATGCTTTGTACTGGTGGGAGACCACAGTGAATACCCGAGATTCTACTACTCCGGTGACTTGGAGCGAATTCCAAGAAAAGTTCTATGAGAAATACTATACTAAGAAGTATAGAAGCCAGAAGGAGTGCGAGTTCTTAACCTTGAAGAAAGCAGACAAATCTGTGCTTAAGTATAAGAAAGAATTTAATCGTCTTTCGAGGTTTGTTGCTTATCAGGTTGCTACACCTAAGTTAAGAATGCACAGGTTCATGATGGGATTAGGTGATGATTTACTGGGACAGATTGAGGCTATTAGGCCTACAGACTATGCATCTGCTTTGAAGATTGCCATCTCTCTTGACCCAAAGAATAGAGGCAAGGCTGTGGAAAAAAAAACCGACTGAGACTGCAGTTGGGCAGAAGTGGAAAGCTGAGACTGAGCCTCAGCAAAAATAGAATCAGGGAGGTGCGAGCCTTATGCCCTACCACATATGTTGAGGCTCTTGATTTTGCTCTTGCTTTAGATATTGGGCCTTATGAGAAGAAGACCGAATTAGCTGCTGCACAGACCTATTCAATAAAGAGGAAGGCTAAGGACGACCATTCAGGTCAAAGGACACAGCCGTAAAGACTTGTTCAGGGTAGAGGCGGGGGAGAGACTAGACCTCAGAGCCGCCCAAGATAGCAGGCTGGCCATTCTAGTGCTTTGGATACTTCCGTTCTTTATTGTTATCAGTATTCGAATTATCGTGACGGTGAGTACCAGGGAAAGAAGTGTTATTCATGCGGTCAGCTGGGACATGTTAGACATTTATGCCTTAGAATTCAGGTTCCACAGCAAAGTGATGGTCAAGGTCAGGGACAGGGCCATGGACGAGGTCAGGGACAGGGCCATGGACAAGGCTACAGGGTCGTGGTCATATTGGAGGTAAAGGCTAGGCTAGGCCTAACCAGCAGCAGAGAGCACCGCCGCCCGTTCAAACACATCGATCCTCAACAAGTTCATGTGTTTGCCACTACTAGAGAGAATGTCGAGGCGTCAGGTACAGTTGTTACAGGTACTTTGACTATCCTGGGGCATTCTTCTTTGACCGTCTGAGGCGTCAGGTACGACAGGATTTATTCCTTCTTACTCATACACTTTATTTTACTAATGCTTCTTCGTCGAGAACATTAGTGGTGGTAATTTCGTTTTTGGTAATACTCTTGGTCGAGAATATAAGAGACAATATCTTAATTTGGCTAATGCTTCTTGGTCAAGAACATTAGTGGTGATAATTTCATATTTGGTAATATTCTTGGTTGAGAATATTAGAGGTAACACTTTATTTTATTAATGCTTCTTGGTCGAGAACATTAGTGGTGGTAGATTCATTTTGGTAATAATCATGGTCGAGAATATTAGAGACAATATCTTATTTTACTAATGTTTCTTGGTCGAGAACATTAGTGGTGGTAGATTCATTTTGGTAATAATCTTGGTTGAGAATATTAGAGATAATATCTTATTTTACTAATGCTTCTTGGTCGAGAACATTAATGGTGGTAAATTCATTTTGGTAATATTCTTGGTCGAGAATATTAGATGTAACGTTCTTATTTTGCTACTGCTTCTTGGTCGAGAACATTAGTGGTGATACATGATTTGTGGACGATGATTGATGGTAGAAATGTTTCCTTCGGTAACATGTGGAATGTGAATTCGAGATTGAATTGCATGTGGGTATAAGACGTTTGGAAGTATAGAATGGGTAGTAAAGAGCATGCTAGGATTTTGGACACAATTTCCGATGTGGAATTCGTCCATAGGATTACATGCCTCCATTTTACTCTCACCAGTATTTTTATGCTAATGTTGCCACACTTTAATTTTTCCAGGTACGCCTCGAGGTAGAGGCCGTGGTAGAGGTGGTGGTGCCGCGTGATCGTGGGATGACGGATTGGACATGGACTTGACTGTTAAGCATTCTAGGAATGCATGAACTTTAACTATTTTGAAATACTTTATTTGTCTCCTTTTG
Source organism: Gynostemma pentaphyllum (assembly GCA_028015215.1). NCBI lineage: Eukaryota > Viridiplantae > Streptophyta > Magnoliopsida > Cucurbitales > Cucurbitaceae > Gynostemma > Gynostemma pentaphyllum. Next base: position 65,679,334 of record CM051355.1, on the reverse strand, counting down.
GATTATTCGTACTATTTTGGGCTCGAAAGAGCATTTGTGTCTTTTATTGTGATTTAAGTCTTTTTAAGAACTTAAAGTGGTCAGAAATGCGCATTTCTACGTTTTTACTGTTTTCTCTGATTGTGAACCATGTATTTTGATGTTGAATTGTTCAAAATACAAACGACATCATGCCGAATTTTTATGAAATCAAGTCTTCCGCTGTTTAATTTTGGTTTAAAGTTTTTAGAAAATTCGGGTCTTTACAATATCGTTTATTATTATAACTTACTTTTTAAATGAAATATTTGCTATATTGTAATGTTTTATTCTATGTTTATAACATACAATACAGTATTTATCATTATTACTTATTTTTTAAAGGGGAAATTTACTATATTGTACTATTTTATTCTAAGTTTATTTCGTACATTATAGTGTTTATTATTATTACTTACTTTTATTTTGGTAAATCATTATATGTTTCATGTAAAATTGTACAGTATATATATTTTTACATTATTACATCTTTTTCGTATTGTACATAAATATATTATATTATATTATATTATACTGATACAATATAATATTGGATGTGCGTACAGTATCACTGTATATAATATAATGTACATTGAAAGAACTTTCTGGAGATTCACTGAAAAAAATGATTATCGGTTTTGAAAAGTTCTGATTTTTTTTGTTTGGTTTTGATTTTTTATTTTATTTTATGATTTTAATGTTTTCTTGATTTAAGTATCTTCAAATCTTAATTCTCTTTTTTTGTTTTCTTTTTCCTTAATTTTAGTAAGGGTGGTGGTGTTTTGGGTATCTTACATATCAAATCGGCTATTTTCTTTTATTTTTTTAGATTGGGCCCAGCTTTATTTTTTCAGTTGGTGGGTTATCTACCAATATATCCCGTGAGATAATGTTGATTGCATTTCTTTTACTTAGAAAAAAATTGTACAAATCTCCCACTTGGTGATGCATGAAAGAATGAAAACATGAAAAATATTGTTCTTATATCAATTTCCTGTGCCTTTAGCGGCTGAAAATATTTAATTTCGAACGGACAGTTGATAGTAAAATAATACTAAACAATATATAGTGGGATGGGATTGCCCACCAAATCGAAAAGAATATATTATTATTATTGTTATTATTATTATTAAATTCAAAGAGAAACAAACACACACAGTTTTTCAAAAGAATACAGGTCCATGTCTATATTAAGGATGGATTTTACAAGCAACAAATTACAGAATCAAAGCAAAGAAAAATTCAAAACATAAAAAAACAAAGTCTTTTTGTTTCAATGGCTCTTTACCAGTGTTCCTCATTGAGCCCTTTCATCAAGGAAGTTTCTTTAAATATTAAGTCTTCTTTTGTTCCTCACATGGTTAAAGTAAAAGGCAATGCAAGAGTTATGTGTAATCTTAAAGATAATCAGACCATCGTTCGGAGATCGGCAGATTATCATCCTCCCATTTGGAAATATGAGTTTGTTCAATCATTGACAAGTGAATTTATGGTATGGTAGTTTACTAGTTCTTTACTTTTGTCTAATTTATTTGATAGTATTTTTATATTATTTTTTTAGTGATGGGAAAATTCGGGCACTTTCTGAGATATTTCCACCAACTAAGGAAATTTTATTGGGTAGTAAAAGTTTTTGCAATATTTATAAATATAGTATTAATAAAAAGTATTTTCAAATATAATAGTTTTTTAAAAACTTTCGTTGATATGAATCAAGAAATGAGCGATAATATAAGGTAATCAAATCAGTTATTACATACTCAAAGCTAATGGTAAATTTGTAAGTATTATAGGCGCGAATTTGAGATTTATGCTATATTTGCAAATAAGTTTTTGTAAATATTTGGCCTTATTCTGATTTATGTACAAGAGCCCTTTTCAACTATGTGATTAAAAAAAATGTAAATATCCTGTTTTGATAATTAAAAAAAAAAGCTATTATTATTGGATGTCCTAATTTTAAGAAGATTGGTGTTAAATCATCAATACATACAAAAGCTTAAGCTATGCGCTAAGAAAAAATTAATAATATATGTTAACACTCCTCTTCATACGTGGACTCTGATATTTGCACGAGACTCAATAACGTGCAATATTAATAATAGGGGAGGAAATAAGACTCATGATATCCTACTCTGATACCATGTTAAATCACCAATAGACCCAAAAACTTAATCTGATGGGCTAAGATAAATGTAATCATATATTTTTTTTAATAATGGGTTATTTTCCTTTATTTTTTGTTTCTAATAAAAATTGGTTCCAATTTAATATCAAATACAGGAAGGAACATATGCAAGACGTCTGAATGAGCTGAAGATAGAGGTAAGGACCATCATAAGCCAACTAATTGAGAAGCCTTTAAAACAACTTGAGCTAATTGACACCTTGCAAAGGCTTGGAATCTCATATCATTTTAAGAATGAGATCAATAATACACTTGAAAATATATACATCAATAATGATTGGAAGAAAAACAATCTCTATTCAACCGCTCTTGAATTCAGACTCCTAAGACAACATGGATTCAAAATTCCACAAGGTTTTGAATTTCGTATTCTTTTAATTCATAGAAAACCATAGTTTTTTCGATTCCTTTTCAATTAACGAAAATGTATGTCTCTCTCTTTTGAATCGCAGACGTTTTCATTGGCTTCAAGGATGAGATAGAGAGTTCTAGCACAATATGCAAATTTGAGAATATAAAAGGAATGTTAGCTTTATATGAAGCTTCCTTCCTATTGATAGAAGGAGAAAATGTTTTAGAGGAAGCCAGGTGTTTTACTCGAAATTATCTGAAGAAATGCATGAGTTCGAGCAAAGACGAAATCGAGCTAGCGATTGCGGCGCATGCTTTGGAGCTTCCATTGCATTGGAGGATGCCAAGATTAGAGGCAAGATGGTTCATTGATATATATGAGAGAAAAGAAGATATGAATTCTACTATTCTTGAAATGGCCAAATTAGACTTCAACATGGTACAATCTATACACCAAGAAGATCTTAAATATACATCGAGGTAAGAGTGTGTTGAAATTGCATTTACTTTTACAGTTTCATATTAAATTGTAAATTTTATTTTAAAAAATAATGTAAGGGTATTTTCAAAAGTGACATTTTTTAATGGTAAATTTTAGAAGCAGCAAGTTTTTAAAATTTGCAGAAATGTCGCTTTCATTATATAATTAAAGAAGTTTCATTAATAAGTAAAGTTTGAAAATCATAAAAACAAATAAAGCTTAAAAGAATTATTGAATTTTATAATTTAAAACATCTCAATTAAAAACATAAAAAAAATTAATAATAATAGTAATCATTCAACACTACAAGAAAAGAAAATTAATTTAATGAAAATAATTAATTAAATTAATGGAGAAAAAAGTGTTATTTATGAAATAATAACCTTTTGCTTCTATTGAAAATAAGACAGAAAAAGTTCTATGAGTGTGGTAATTTGTCTACCATAAGTACCAAAGTTAAATGCAAAATACACTCTTCCACTTTAGATAATGCTAAATCATACCCCTACACTGTTTTTTTTAATTCCACTTTAGTAAAATTGTAAATTACACTCTTCTATCGGTTAGTTTTAACAAAACCTAGACACACATATATTTTATGCATGTTATGTATTCCAAACAAAAACATTTGAGAGATGAGTAGAAATTTCATAATACAGAGTAATGTTACTAAAATATAAAATATATAAATCACACCCATATGTTAAAAAAAATCGTCATTTTCAATGGTATGGAATAAACGTGACATGTGTAGAATATGTATGAGTCTCAATTTCTATAAAACTAACTGATAGAAGGAGTGTGATTTAAAATATACAACATATGTTATAATTAGGATCACTAAAAACTTTTATGGTCCATGTTAATTAGGTGGTGGAAGAGCACTGGACTTGGAGAAAAGTTAACCTTTGCAAGAGATCGATTGATGGAAAACTACTTATGGACAGTAGGCATTGGATTTGAACCAGAGTTTTCATATTTTAGAAGAATGAGCACAAAAATCAATACATTGATAACAATAATAGATGATGTCTATGATGTCTATGGTACATTGGATGAACTTGAACTTTTTACCGATGCTGTAGAGAGGTAATAAATAAACTTAATGATATGATCAAAAAACTTTTTTACTTTTCTAATATTTTTTTACATTTTAATTAATTTTTCTTTACAAATGGGTAAAATGTAGATGGGATATTGCTGCAATAGATCAGCTCCCGGACTATATGAAAGTATGCTTTCTTACTCTCCACAATTCTATAAATGAGATGGCTTTTGATGCATTAAGAGATCAAGGAATCAATGTCATCCAATACCTTAAGAAAACGGTATGGAACTTTATTACAATATATCTTATACTCTTTTTATATTCTATTTGTTTTTAGTTTATTGTTATTAAGAATTAATATTTTGTTTTAAAATTCTGATAAAATATTGAAATATTTTTCGAAAAGGTAATACAAACAAATAAAATATGCCAAAAAAAAAGAAAAAAAAAGAGTAGTTTTTATTTAGACAAAAGGCTAACAAAAGCTTCTCATGATTGTTCTACTAATAGTAGAAGTTCTGAAAAGGGCTACTTTATTTGTTTTCTTCTTTTCTATTTTGGTGCAGTTACAAATATAGCATATAGTTTATAAATTATTTACAAATACAGTGAAGTTTTTCCGTGTGAATCGGTGACCAAGGTTTATTATGTAAAGTGATTAATGTCAATCATCATCGATTCACACGAAAAATTAGTTATATTTCTAAATTTATTTTTTAAACGTGTTATCTATTGAAATTTCTCATTATTTTTATTGGCATTGTTTTCCTTTGCCTCTTCCTAGATTATTGTTTAGGAAGTCTATGCCTTGATCTCGGGATAGGAGATCTTTTTCTACATATATATTTATACAACAACCTATTTTGTGAAAAATAAAAACTAAAACTAAAACTAAAACAAAAGGCTAAACTAAAAATGAGTTTCAGATCAATGAAATCGTTTTCTAATTGAAATTCATTGTAACAGTGGGTGGACTTATGCAAATCCTATTTGTTGGAAGCAAAGTGGTATGATATTGGATATAAACCAACACTTAAAGAATATCTTAATAATGCTTGGATTTCTATATCTGGACCGGTTATACTAGTTCATGGATATGTTTTTGTGACATCTTCAATAACAAAAAGGGATTTAGAGAGCTTGAAAGAATATGGAGATATAATTCGTTGGTCGTCGACAATTTTGCGACTTGCAGATGACCTAGGAACATCATCGGTATGTGGGAAAAAAATGTAAAATCTAGAAAAGAAAGGGAAAAAAAAACCAAAAATATAAAGAATTTTAATATATTAACAAAATTTTATGAATTTTTTTTTCTACATTCAGGACGAATTAAAAAGAGGTGATGTTCCCAAATCAATTCAATGCTATATGAATGAAGCTGGAGCCTCAGAGAATGATGCTCGTGAATATATTAAAGATTTTATCGATGAGGCATGGAAAAAGTTGAACAAAATTGAAGTTGAAAAATCTGTTTACTCTCAAGCGTTTATAGAGTTGTCTAAGAATCTTGCTCGAATGTCTCAATGCATGTATCAATATGGAGATGGACATGCTATAGAGAGTCAAGAAACTAAGGATCGTGTGGTGTCTCTACTTATTCGGTCTATTCCTATTTGTTAGTATAGTAAATATGGCCAAGTATATTTAAATAAGTTATGTATTAAAAATCAATATTTGCTTAAGTTTGTAAAATAATTTTTTAATTAATAATATTGTTGGGATATTTTAATTAATGAACCCCAAGGCCGGCTCAAGTTATAGGGGAAGTAAGTAATTGCCTAAGGTCGCAGATTATAGAAGGCCCCATTTTTTATATATAATACATAGGGAAATTTCATTGGGTAACAAATTTTTTTTCAATATTTATAAATCTAGAAGTTTTAAAAAGTATTTGCAAATATAGCCGATTTTAAAAAACCATCATTCAAGTTAATAAAAAAATCAGTGATAACTTGGAGGTAATCAGTGATAACTTATCAGGTAGTCAGTGATTACATACACCAAATATCATTTGATATAATAAATCAGTAAAATCAGTGATTACCTAGGCGAGAAATCAGTGATTACTTATGCGGAAATCAGTGATTACTTATGCGTAAATCAGTGATTACTTACGCAAACTAGTGGCAATTTTGTAATATTTTAGGCGCGAATTTGAGTTTTTTTTACAATTTTTGCAACCAACTTCTTAGGCTGTTATTTTTGCAAATATTGGCCATTTTTCAGCTATATGTGGAAGAGCCTCTAATACATATGTATAATATTTTATAATAATTCTAAATTATTATACTGAAATTTCATAATTTAAAAACAATCTAAATATTAGCAAACTCTTTTTATTAATAAAATTAAATGTTGTTTGGGAAAAAATAATTAAAGACACCTTTTAATTGAATGATTTAATTATATATAGGCCTACTATTCTTTAAGAATTCATAATTAACAAGGATAAAATCGAGTTTATCAATTCTCACCATAAATACTCACAAAAATGTAAAAGTTAACTACTCATTTGAAAAACTAGTCTATATAAACGTGCGTTGCACGTGTCTTATGTAATATTTAATTTATCGATGTTTAACTCAAGTCTTAAATACTAAATTTTGAGAACACATACTAAAATTTAAAAGTTAATTTAATGAATAATTAAATATATAGAGTATTTTTTTTCAAAGTACATTCATTAAAAATGTAAATACCAAAGTAGAATTAATAGTCCGTCTTTACGACTCCTTTCTCTGATACGCATATGCGTGTGTCAACACATTAGGATAATTTATCTTTGCTACAATTGTTTCTTTCTTCACCGAAAATATATTAAGTTCAATCTCAATATCAGAATCCAAACTTGGGAAGAGCCGGTTTATCAAGGACGTATGCCATTTTTTAATAGTGAACTTGTTAAAAACCATTATGATATTAAAACCCTAAATAACATATAGATGCCTTGTATCATAGAATTCTCTTCAAAATTAAAGCATAAATAGCATAGTATAATAGTTTTGATATAAATATGCAGTCAATATTATGGCTTTGAACTAACAGTACTCACTGAAACATTTTGTTATATGCAAGCCCAAGCAAAAGACATACAAAAAAACATGCTTTACCACGAAGCCTTTGGATCTTTGCCTTTCTACGTGATGACCTTACTATGAATTTTAACACATAAACCTCACCTAAATGTCTTCTCAAAACAGCTGCCCATTACCATCATTACCATCAAATTGAGCTACTCTTATTTGAAGTTCATGAAACAATCAAAATGGAATCTTTCATTCATCAGTCAAAGTAGATGAATATAGAATACACACAATCACCTTCTTTTAGGAGAAAATAGACTGAATCTTAAGAAACTATTTAGTGAAAATGATCAGTTATGTATTAGAAAAACCTGAAGTTTTGAATTAAAAAAAAAAGTTATATCAATTGAGAATGATAGGGAAAAATGATAATACCTTACTTCATTGATTTGGTGTAACAAAGAGATAGCAATAAGTCACTCAACCTAACAATAGTCAGCGGTACAAATAATCGAAACAAATTAATTTTCCATCAATGGGATCCAAGGACACTGGCCAACTAAAAGCAATACAACCTTTTTTTAAGAAAACAAAGTATAGTATTAATACATAAAACACGAAGAAAACGTATCCCCATACTTCGAAAGCTATCCCTAACAGACCCTTAATGCATTTCCATATATCACTATCTCGAATCACCATCTCGAATGTCAGGTATTGAAACTATTTAGAGTGATCTATGTTTTAACTCCAAGTCCTTCAGATGTTAGGATATTAACTTGTGCAACACCCTGCCAACGCTTAGTTTTCTTGGGAGGGATTACCAATTATTGTTAAATAACAAAAAATAAACATGAAATTTCACATTGTATTGACAATGAAAGTCTGAAAATGATCTATTGCCATCAAATGGAACAAAGAATATCAGCATGACATCCATAACGGGTTGTACAAATATAACAATTATATGAAACCAACAAAAAAGAAAATGAACTTGACTTAGAATGGTGCATTTGAAGTATTGGACTCAAAAGACAATCATTCTTCCTATTTTTACCATAGAAATCTTGCCCTGCCTCTCCAATTTCAATCTGTTCAAGTTTATTTTTTGGATCAATTAGCAGAGTTCAAACTATCCGCTATAAATCTAAAATTGTGGCTAGGTTCAACTTGCTATAGCATGAATTGATTCCATATTCAAAATTTGACATATGGAAATAAATTTTAATTAACTTTTGTTTAAAGCCTTAGACCTTCAATGGCCATTTTGGACAAAAGAATATTAAGAGAACTATTAAAAAATAGTGAGTATTGAAATTGGTAGTTTTCAAGCAGATTATTCAATTTCTCAATTAGGAATCCCTCGTTAAATTGTCCATCAAACAATAAGATTAGAATTCCAGCAACTGTTTGCAATCAGTAATTTCCATAAAAAAAAATACACTGAAATATGTGTTTCAAAAGCACATTTACTTACCAGGTGCAATTATGGTGAGTTCAATTTCTAAAGCCGGCCTCAATTACATAGAGAATTTTAGCTTGAAAAGAAGTGGTTGGGTAGTGAGAAGGAATCATTAAAGGCTTAACCTTAAAATGATATAAGACCTGCAATCGCAACTGCCCTATGTTATTGCCTTTTCAATCTCATTAACTCACAATCTATTTCTTTTAGAAAGAAAGTCAATACATCAAAAGCAAATGTTAAAAACAAATTAAAGTTGATAGCTGAAAACAGAGAGTCGGTTGTCATAGGCTTTGATGGCTTCTTTAGGTTCCTTTTGAAGACATTCACCAAATAATTAAACGTCATGACTAAGTTTCTAAAAACAAACATATCAAGCAAGTGCAAATAATTAATCATATTTCAAAATTAATTTAGAGAGGGAAAAGAAAAAAATGACATCCCTTACCCGAACTGGAATGTAGTAGCGATCAATTTTTCCATGAATCAAAAATTTCAAACGCGAGCTCTGCAATAGCACGAAATCAAATTCATTTAGATTTCAATATTAAATAAGAGGGGATAAAAATTGATGCAAAACATTAAAAAAAATGATAAGGAAAGAAGCAAATTAGAGATTAAACTCTGCATAAAAAAAATAATATCACAAATTATTGTCAGAAACAAATTCACTTTTGGAGAAATATACTTTCAAAATAGACAATGAAAGTAGCCATGGAAAATACCTACCGCAATTAGAGAAGACGAAGGATTTGATTTAACTCACCATTGGAAAAATTGGAGAGTATATTTGAGAAGCTTTCTTGATTGGCGCCAAGATTTGCTTTCTGCGAAAGTGGGAAGGTCATGAAAAATCGAAGAAGCAATAGCGGTGATTTCAAGATGATTTTGGAATTAATCGGTGCAATGAATATGGTGAGAATGTCATGGATGTGTCGGTTAGTTATAATCCAGCCGTGAGGGAGATGGAGAGTTATATTGCTTGAGGATAATATAGGTATAAAGAAAAAATCTGAGGGTAAATTCGGGAATGAAAGTTTCTCCACTTTTTGACTCTTTTAAGATAGTAAGATTTAAACCTTAATAAAGCTTTTCATCTCCGCATTCATTTCTCTATTCTTTGCCTTTGCCGTGATGTTCTATTCATCTTATAATTCACAAAACTAAGCCACAGTTACAATTTTAATGTTCAAATAGTAACACTACAAGCAAAAACCGGATTAACAATGAAATTCTGGCAACATTGTATATGGTGTGTCTATGTAGTGACAAAATTCGCCGTTGCAATGAGTGTTGACTATTACTGATGCATTGTGTCGCTTGTTTGATTGGTATGGCACCAAATTCAATGACGGAATGTGTAGCTGGCATTGACGCAAAAAAATTCATGTGAAAATAACTACAACCAAATGCGTCGTTGAAAATGGCGCCAAGCTTCCCACCCTTCGTAGCGAAAGATTTAATATTTGGTAAATATGGCGCCAAAATATCCTTCAAGAATTTGATGACATTTTGTCATGTAACGATGCAATGTGTTACTGAGATTTTGGTTGGAACTTTTGGCTCTTTTCTTTTGACAGATTCCGTCACAAGAATTATTGACAGGAACATTCCCACAGACATTATAGACGAATTATGTTGCTAGTTCTGCAGTTTACTACCTATAAATAGATATGTCAATAAATCAGAAATAACTATCTTAAAAGACATATTTGTACTTATGTTTGACAGGGTTTTTAGTTCATGAGTTTGTGAGTTGTGTTCGTTATTTTCTATTTCTTAAAAGAAATGAGTGAATGGATGTATCTTCGTTTGTTAAAAGGTTATTTGAATGACCAGTTCGTAGCAGGAGTGGAATAGTTCATAGAGTTTTGTGAAAATACTAATTTTTTTGTTCGTTATAGAAAAAATATATGATGTCCATGCAAGAAGTGCCGATCAAATAAAAATATATTTTCTCCAGATGATGTAAAGAAACACCTGTATAGTCGTGGTTTTGTAGAAAATTTTGATCAATGGATTTATCAAGGGAAACTGACGAGCAGTATAATGTGGCATTTGAGGAGTCATTGTTGTACCAAGGCAGTTGCTAGAACGCAGTGCCGATTATGGAAGAATCGAGTGATAACATGTAGCCCGAGTATGGACACATGTAGTAAATGATATATGCAGGTACATTTAATCACACTCAAGATGATAGTCATAATATTCTGTATGAGGAGAAAATGAATCCAAAAGCACAACGAATGTACCATATGCTCTAATCAGTGAGTAGGCCACTATACCCGGGTTGTGATGTTAGTCAACCAGTTGAAGCTTCCAAGCTTCTTAATATCAAAGTGTCTTATCATATGCTAGAGAGAGGTTTCAACTAAATTTCACAATGGTTTCATCATCGTGCCCCAACAAACAACACATTGCCAGGAAGTTTATACGACACAAAAAAATTAGTTGAGGGTCGCGAATAGCCTATTGACAAAATTGATTGTTGCCCGAACGAATGTATGATATTTTGGGGGGACGGTGATTCTAGCCTTTATAATTATAAAATTTGTTTCCATTTGAGATATAAACAAGGTAAATGCACTCTCATTCCACATACTCATATAATTTATTTACCTATCACACCACGTCTCCAACGGTTGCATGCATCTAAAGTAACAACTTCTCACATGAGATGGCATCACGAGCATTCACAGGGGGATGGTCTTGTGAAACATCCATCTGATGTTGGCTCATAGAAGCATTTGAACCGTTGTCACCCTTAATTTGCGCAGGAGAGTAGAAATGTCATATTGGGGTTATTCACTGATAGGTTTAACCCATTTGAAGCTTCTGGAGTATAATACTTCTTATGGACTGTTATGTTAACACCATATAACTTGCCTCCGTCGATTTGCATGAAAGATCTTGTTATTTTCTTAACATACTCGCATGAAATATCTTGCCTCCATCGGATTGCTTATTGACAAAATTGATTGGTTCCCGAACGAATGCATGATATTTTGGGAGACGGTGATTCTAGCCTTCATAATTGTAAAATTTGTTTCCATCCAAGATATAAACAAGGTAAACACACTCTCATTCCACATACTCGTATAATTTATTTACTGATCACACTATGTCTCCAACGGTTGCATGCATCTAAATTAACAACTTCTCACATGAGATGGCATCATAAGCAATCCCAGGGGGATGGTCTTATGAAACATCCATCTGATGTTGGTGTATGCAAGCATTTGAACTGTTGTCATCCTTAATTTGCGCGGGAGAGTATAAATGTCAAATTGAGGTTATTCACTGATGGGTTTAACCCGTTCCAACCTTCTAGAGTATAATACTCCTTATGGCCTGTTATGTTAACACCGTATAACTTGCCTCCATAGAAGTCCATGAAAGATCTTGTTATTTTCTTAACGGTCATCATAGCTGGTCCGAAGAGTCCAAAACAAAGATTAGATGTGTACCTTCAACCCCTTATTGCTGAGTTTCTTAATTTGTGGAATAATGAAGCAGTGACTTACGATGTATCGAGGAAATGAATTTTTTGTATGCGAGGTGCGTACTTTGGACGATTAGTGACTTCCCGCCTAGTCAATGTTATATGGTAAGAATTTTTTATTTATTATTTTTAGTGAATCTTGATAGCATAAACCGAAAAATTAATATTTACACTTGTTAAGGGTGGAGCATTGTTGGTGAAAATGGTGATGTGATTAGATGGTGAATGGTGGCATGCAAGTGCACATGATCAACAAGTAATAGAGTGATAAGTAAGTGTCGTATCCCACGAGGATAGCTAAACAAGTGTAAGAAAGTTTTGAAGTTGTTACAAGACATGAATAAGGCTGAAGTAAACAGATCCAACAACAAGTGTAGATCAAGAGGGGGATGTGGGTATTGTGTCAAGATACAAGGATGATATTTTTTTCATCAAGAGGGAATCTTGGTTTAATGACCATTGAAGTTTCAATTCAACCATTTAAATGTTTACAACTAGAAATAAATGAATAAGTGATTTCATTTTCCAAAATGTTGTCAAACATTGTTCAATCAGTCTTTATCTCTAAATGCCTACGTGAAGACATGCATTCTTCTTTATTTCATTCAAGTTATCAACCATACAACTTACACTCTTAATTATCCCTAATTCAATATGCAAAGTTACTCTACCTTCTTTCTCTTGAAATATGCTAACCCTAATATCTCTCAATACAAGGTTAGACTCCTCCCACTTGGTTCCCACTAAGCTTGACAGAGGGTAAAGAATGAGAACGTAAATAGCTTGATCAAAATAATCCTTCAATGATTCAATAACATTAAGCTCTTATCATCCTTGATGTTTTCACAATACCACAAGGGTTTTAGCTACTCATAGCTAAAGACAATACAACAGAGAAATCAAAAACAAAATTAAAGTTCATGTTCATAAAACTGAGATACAAATATTCTAAAAACAACAATTGCAGACAACATACTAAACACGCTTAACACTCTATAAAACCTCTTCTTCCTAACGAATGCACCTTTTCTTCTGTCTTCTCCCCTTTTTTTTCTTTTTCGTCTTCTCTTTTTTTATATCTCACTGCCCTCTTTTCCTGGTCTTTTTCCCGTCAAAATCAAAGTTGGTGATCTACCGGGTAAAACACTGTTAGCTGCACGAATGGGTACTATAGTAGGATGTGACTGCTCTTAGTCTTGTCAACAACAGCTGGCGGAGAAAATATCTTCTGACTTTTCAAACTCAATGCTTCGACTACAAGTTTCCTTGCTTTAGGCAAACGCTCCATTCTAGCAAGAGGTAGCATGCTATGGCAGCTTTTGGCTATCCTTTCTTCTCAAAAAGCTTTCTTTAGAGTCTTGCAAATTGAGATTAAAAAGAGAGAAAAGTGAGTCAGATGGAAGTGAAAATATAAAAAATGTGATCATACCATCAAAATATAGAAACAACATAAAATTAAGTTATTTATGTACAATCTTCATGCTATTTGCTACTTCGAATCTAATTCTTCTTGAAATCAAGATAAAATAGGGGCTTTAATACTTCACTTTCAGGCACATATAACACCCCCAAACTTGCATAATTGCTCGTCCACGAGTAATTCTTTTGATTTCACAAGCATTTGTTCACAAATTGAATTCTCTATTGGCTGCTGCTGAATTAATATCAACACACTTCCTCTTCTTTCACAAAGTTCAACTATCAGGAGTGCACTTTTAAAGAGCAACTTCAAAGTGGGTGTGTGCATCTAATATATCTCTTTTTAAACTTTTATCATCTAAACAAGAAGATATCATTGAGTTCTTTCCTCTAAGGATCACTTCTAATGCTTTTTTCCCCTTCTTCAAATTGCTATTCACATAAAGTTTTGCTTCATTTACCTTGCAATAGTAAGAGCTTTATTGCTTTTGCTACATTGTCTTTTCTTTTTCTCAATTTTTTTGTTAGAAGTAACTTAGTGATGTGACTTCCTTGTCACCTTCACCTAGAGACTTGCACTATGGGCTCACTCATTCTTTTAGAAAAGAAGTGACTATATTTTTCCCAACTTTTTTCTCATTTTTCATTCATTTTTTTATTGCACTATGTCCATTTTGGGGAGTTTGCTTCTGTCTCTTTGAGGGGACTTAAAATATTGATTTAACAAAAGGATTGGTGGCTATGCCACCTCCAAATTTATTTCTTTTCACACTTTGCTCTATACAAGGATTTGAAAGAAAACTTTCTGCATTAGGATTGTTAAAGGTAGAGACTTAAGCTTTAATTGCTTGCCTCAAACAAATGGCTCTCAACTTCTTATTTATCTTACTGAGCTTAGGTTGGACATACAATTCAAATATTAGCTAGTGTAGAAAGCTGACTTTTGGCAGTGCTCTCTTTCAAGCTTGGCTTTGCTATGACACAAGGTTATCTACCTCATCTATTAATTCTTGAAGCCATAGCACAAACTAAGAATTCAATATTGAATAATGCTATTTTTTTAACAAGCTATTTCAAAAACATACCATAATACACAGAAATCTAATAAATTGGAAAGAACTAAAATAAGAAAGAGAACATGCTGAAAATACTATTGATTAACAAAATGTAGGATATATGTGCATACTATTTGGATTTTGCAATTGGGAGCACACAAAATAAAGTTAACAATGGGGACTATCTTACCTCCCCCAAACTTAGAACAGGTTGTGCCCTCACAACCAATCAAACACAAGCTTTAAAGATGTTCATCAGTTAGAAAGTTCCAAACATAAGAAACATTAAGCAGTTGGAAAGCTAAAAGTAAAGAAATGCAGACAGATGATCACTTGCAGATTGGCTCATCATCTGATACATCCATGTCGTAATCATCAATTTGTGCATTTTCTAGCTCTCCCTCAAGACTATTATACTCGTAATCAACATCAGATTCATGATCGTTGTCCCAATCACATTCATCAATGACACCAAGCTCATTAAGATGCCTTTCCAATGCTTCTAGCTTCGGCTCATAGTGAATATCTTCCTCTTCTTTCACAGGGTCAACAACCTCTTCGAGTGTAACAGAAGGTTCATGCTGAGGCTGGTGGGTCCGCTGGTGGAGTAGAATCTTGATGAAAGAAGTCAAATTCACCCAGAATTGAAGTAGAAAATTTGGGAACAGTGCGAGGAGGATGAATTTGGTGTGTGGAAAGGGTGTCTTCCAAAATACAGTTGTGGATCTTTTGATAAGTCCACATGAGTTGGGTCTTTTGAAAAAAACCAGCAAGGTAAGATTCAAATTTTAGGATCATAGATTGGAGAACTTCTAAGGCTGCATTAGGCAAGAAAGGCTGAGTACTAGGGTCAGGCTGGGCAATAGGGGGCAAAATAGGGCTTGGGCTGCTAAACCCACGGGCCATGCAATCACGATCAATCACTCCACTAAAATTCTTAACCTTATCCCTATTATCTATGGTGACACTAGTGGACTCACATGATCTTGTGATATAACTAAGAAACCAAGGCAACCCCCTGACGCAGCATTTTCAAAGTATTTTTCCATTTCTTTTGAAATAATGCGACCAACATTGATAGGCTTACTGGTCAAAATACAATAGAGCAGAAGCATTTGTTAAGCACTCACCGTGGTCTTATGAGAAGTTGGTAGGATGCGAGTGAGAAGGCATATGAGCCAGATACGAGAAGTGGGTTTTAAATGCGCTTTCTTAACAAGAAAAACTCCATGCGTGGAGATAGACCACTGGGCTCCTAGATGACCTGAGTGATGAAGAATCATATCAAGAAATTCAAGTGTCAGATTTTCAACATGGTCGGCAAAGTAATCATCTTGGGTAGAAATGGCGAAAAATTTATTTATGGCTTTAGGAGAGAAGTTGATGCTCTTACCTCGAACACTGATTAGGTATTTGTTGCGATCAGCGAAGTTAGTGTAGAATTCTCAAGCGAGGGTTAACACTAGGTGCATATCTGGGTGTTGGACAAGGTTATTCAGGTGAAAGGTTTCGATGGGTCCAGAAATGTAGGTTGGAAGACCCATGCAACAGAGGTTGTAATTTAGAATCCTCTCTCAAAAAGGATTTCACAACACTTAAAAACCTTGCGATACGCTTGATCTTCTTGAGGTGAACAAAATCGATCATTCTCTAGGGAGATTTGAGGAGATAGAGAGTCTTCAAGATCTTGCTCAAATGAGCCATCATCAGAGGTATGGCTCCAATTTAGTAAATCATCCCTTCATAGTCTACTTTGCTGGAGGGGTGTCCCAAACTTCAATGTCACAAATCTCCACTGACTTCAAATGTTGCTTGACACGCACACAACTACAAGAAAGGCTGAAACCAGTAAACCTCAACACATTGTCTACTCACTTTAATCATGGTCCTCAAAGTATGGTTCTATATAACACATAGCGTGCAAGAAAAAGTCATAAAATATAGCTGATCTCTAAGCAATTGAGAAACAGATATAAGATTGTAGGAGAAATCCTGAACATAGAGATCATGGTTTAAGGTCATGTTTGCACATATTCGTATTGACCCTTCTTTTCGAGCCACAAATTTATTTCCATTAGGTAGACCAATATATCTTGGAGGTATATTAATAAGGTTGTGAAACAACTGCATATTACAAGACATGTGGTTTGAACATCCCGAGTTGAGCATCCATTGATTAGAATAATCAATTTTATCATTTAGTTTTTTAGATGTTTGACATTTTGATCCATTCAGCATATTCACTAGCATATTACATTGCTCATCAGAAAATTCGGGGACTCCACTACGATCGCTTGTCAGGATAGGTTCTTGAGTGTTAAAATTATATGCAGCTGTGGCTTTAGCAACTTGTCCTCGATCACCCCCATTCCTTCCTCCACCTCCTCCACATCGTCCTCCTCCTCATCATCCTCCTCCTCTTCCTTGTCCTCCTTAGATTTGTTCTCCCACCATTCCAGATAACCATGCAGTTGAAAACAGGTCGTATTGTCATGACTGGGTTTAGAACAATGAGTACAAGTCAAATTTCTATTAGGACGATCGTTTCCACGACCCCGATTCTTCCCTTTAAAGCCCCCTGAACAACAAAACCAAAAATATTTGTCTTATGTTCTTGAGCTCAGGAAATCATGTGTTGACGCTCTTCCATCACTATCTTTACAAATGACATATTCAAACTCCAATTGTTCTATCATCAAAATATTGGACACAACATTCCTATAGAGCGTTGGATCTAACCCAACAAGAAAGTCATGTACCTCATCACTCTCTCTTTATTTTGCACGAACAGTATCAGTTGCACATGTGCAAGTTGGCACAATTGAGTACCCTTCAAGTTTTTCCAAGATTTTTCTCAACTCATTATAATAGGTAACAACCGTGTTACCTTGTTGCTTGCAATTATTTAACAATGTCTTCAATTCAGATTTGATTTTTTCGGGTCTTTGATAATTGCTTGAGTGGTCATTCATGATACGAATCGTTAACCCGCTTGATACTATGAAGAATTTGAAGAATGATATTTCTCATTAGATGATTGCTAAAAGAAGCCAAGTATTTATACAAACTATTCAAGGTTAAACTATACAAGGAAAAAATAAGTTGTACAATGAAATAAAATAATAAAGCAGAAACTTCAACTATCGTTGTGGCGAGGAGGCCTTCCTCTTCATGGAAACGACAGCGTAAGACAAACATTTAATGAAATGGTCGCCATGGCAAGTAGTCTCCATAACCGCGGCGGTTACTCTATGGCTTTTTCCATAATCTTGGCGATGGAGGAAATATGTTAAAACTGCATATTTTTCTCCTCAAACTCCAAATCTGAATACAATTATATTTGATATTTAGATCTTTAAACGATGCATTTTTCCTCCTTGCTTGAAAAGTTAATTGTATGAATCTTATTGCATTACATTAGGTGGTGGAGGAGCACCGGACTTGGAGAATTGTTAAGCTTCCCAAGAGATCGATGTAAAATTACTTGTGGACACTAGGCATTGGAATCGAACCAAAACTTCCATATTTTAGAAGAATGACTACAGAAGTCAATGTATTGATAACAACAATAGATGATGTTTATGATGTCTATAGCACTTTGGATGAACTTTAACTTTTTACCAATACTGTAGAGAGGTAATAAAAAAGAAACAAAATGATATGATGGATTTTTTTTTTACTTTTCTAATAATTTTTAATTTTAATTATTTTTTTCATATGGGTATATTTAAATGGGATATATCTGCAATGGATCAGATTCCGGACTACATGAAAGTATGTTTCTTTAGTCTCCACAATTCTATAAATTAGATGGCTTTTGATGCATTAAGAGATCAAGGAATTAATGTCATTCCATGCCTTAAGAAAGTAGAATATAGCTTTATCACAATTTTTCTTAATACTCTTTTTATAACCATTTTTTTTTAGTTTATTATTATTAAAAATTAACATGAATGAAACCGGTGCCTTAGAGAATCATGCTCGTGACTATATTAAGTATTTGATCAATGAGATATGGAAGAAGTTAAAAAAAAGTTGAAGTTGGAAATTCTATCTACTCTCGAGTATTTCTTGAGTTGTCTAAGAATCTTGCTCGAATGTCGCAATGTATGTATCAACATGGAGATGGGTATACTATAGAGCATTAAGAAACTAAGGATTGTGTCATGTCTTTATTTATTAGGGCTACTCCTATTTATTAGCTATATAGTCAATATTATCAAGTATATATAAATAAGGTACATAATGCAAATTGTTAGTATATTTCCAATATCATGACTATGTGAACCGTCATAATTGTATTGGAATCAATTCATTTATATAACCACTATATATATCCAACAGTTACATTCCATCATCGATAATCACTTTCAATAAACAATTAAAAATATATATTTTAGCGTCCAATTACCCGTCGTAATGACCCTTTGAAATATCATTATCGTCATAACTGCCATTTAGTTATCTTATATGTAAGTTATTGTTAAAGTTAGCTGATTTACAACTTGTTCCATTAATGCTAATCAAGATTAAGAGGTTAATCTTTGTAATTAGTTTCAAAGTCGGTTTTCAAACTCCTTCTTTGTGTTTTCCTTGGTTGTTAGAAAGCCACGTGATCTTCCACTTGTCTGAGAACCAAAAGCTGGCTACCAGAATTGTTTACACCTACTACCTAACGTGTAACTTCATTATCGGATAGATAAAAGAGCTCTCTGCTTCAGATTATGTAGAGTGGTTCATTATTTTTGTTTTACTCTGAGTTTGTAAAGAGATAAATTCTTGTAGAGAGAGAACTTGTGTAGAGAGGGAAAAGTTATGTAATCTTCTTCTTCTCATATTTCTTTGTTCTCCTAGATTTCTACTTGTTGAACTTGAAAACTTTATTGTATCTAATTAGATCCTCAAGTTTAGTGCATGGTTGAAGAGGTTCATCTTCAGCAACTAGATTAGGCTCCTTGAAACGTTTTATTTCATTTGAGCTAAATTAGTATATTTCATGGTTTTTTTTTCTTTTATGTTTGATCTTTGTTAGTTTAGGGTTGAATTCTTAACAAAGGGGTATTAGAGCTCGAATTCGCAATAATGTTTTCAAGAAAGATCAAGATTCAAAGCCAATATCTCAATGAACCTGAAATTCGAGTTACTTTCATTTGAGGGTTCTGGGTTTTTTTTATCTTGGAGAAAGAAGATGAAGGCATTTTTGGTTCAACAGAAACTGCACTTGGCCATAGATGATCCAGCAGACCTACCGTAACAATGACAGATCAGGAAAAATCAGAATTGTAGTTGAATTCATATTCCATCATTATCTTATACTTGGTTGATAATGCATTAAGACATGTTGATGGAATGGAGAATGGATATACTGTCTGGAAATGAGAGTAAGGCAATCATCCTATTGAATTCTTTGTCAAACGAATATAGAGAATTGAAGGCATCCATCAAATCTAGTAGAACAACAATCACCCTGGATGAGGTAATATCTGCACTGAGATCTTGGGAAATAGAGATTAATAGTGGTAAGATTAGTAAGAGTAATAACTGTCAGAGTGAAAGTCTTAATGTGAGGGGTAGAAACTTTGATAGAAAACAAAAGGGTATTGGTAAGTCTAGGTCAAAGTCTAGGATCCTTTGAAAGACTGTTAAATGTTTCCACTGTAATGAATTAGGCCACATTAGGAGGTTTTTCCCTAAAATAAAAACCAATGGTTATCAAAACAATGGAAACCATCCAAACCAAAACCAAAATGCTAGAAATTGGGCAGGATGGGAAGAAGGGCATGATAATGGGGATGTCTTAATGGTAGCCTTAAGTTAAAGTGAGGTTGAACGAGTTTTTGATTTAGGGTGTAATTTCCACATGACCCCTAATAAAGACTTGCTTTACAATCTCAACCTTGCTAATAGTATAAATGTCTTGTTAGGAAATGATAATCCCTGTAAAGTTCAAGGCATAGGTGAACTAAAAATAAAAACCAATGATGGGTACATTAGAACTCTTAATAATATCAGATATGTCCCTAGTCTAAAAAGAAACCTAAGCAAGAATGCACAAGAATTTTAATCAGATGAAGGGAAACATGCACAAATAAGTACTGACCATGATGTTGAGATGGAACCTAAAGAGCACATTGAGGATCAAGAAGATCTCAACGCCTAACGATTGACAAGAGATGGAAACAAAAGGGTAATGAGGCCTCCTAACAGGTTTAATGAGTCTGATTATATTTCATATGCTCTAGCTGTTGTTACTCATTCTCTATGCAATGAACCCAGATAGTAATAGATCAAAATGGATTAAAGCTATGAATGAGGAAATGGAAAGCTTAGCTAAGAATGATACTTGGACCCTAGTTGATAAACTTATAAACCAGAAATTGGTAGGATGCAAGTGGATTTTTAAGAAAAAGGATGAGATCCTTAAAATAGAAAAAGAAAGGTACAAGGCTAGGTTAGTAGCTAAGGGATTTATAAAAAAGGAGGGAATTGATTATAATAAAATATATTCACCTGTTGTAAGACATGTTTCAATTAGAATTCTCCTAGTTTTTATAACTGAATTTAACCAAGAATTTGAATAGCTTGATGTAAAAACTGCTTTCTTGCATGGTAATCCGGATGAAGAGATATACATGACTCAACCTGAGGAGTTTATTTCTAAGAAAGATGAAATAAAGTATGGTGGCTTAAGAAGTCTCTTTATTGCTTAAAGCAATCCCCTTGGCAGTGGTATTTAAAGTTTGACAACTTCATGACTAGAATTGGTTTTAATAGAATCAACTGTGATAACTGTGTGTATCTGAAATGGATTAATAAACACTGCCCAATGTATCTCTCATTATATGTAGATGATATGCTTGTAGCCTGCTCAAAGAAAGAAGAAATAGATCATCTTAAAATCTTGTTAAATAAAGTATTTGAGATGAAAGATTTAGACAAGACTCAGACCATCTTAGGCATTCATATAGATAAAGATAGAAAAAGCAGTACACTCTTCCTTACACAGCACAAATGCACTAATAGGATATTTGAAAAGTTTAAAATGAATGAATCTGTTTCCACACCCATTGCTCCACATTTTAAACTGTCACTATGGTTTGTTCTAGGCTTGATTTAGCTTATGCTTCAAGATTAATTAGTAGATATATGACCAATCCTGGTAAAGGACACTGGAAAAATGCTAAATGGGTCTTGAGATACTTGAAGGAGACCTAGAATTATGGATTGAATTATTGTAAGAATGATAACACTAATAAAGCCATCATAGGTTATTGTGATTCATATTTTGTAGTTGATCTAGATAAAAGAAAATCCCTGTCTGGAATTGTTTTTCACTCTTTGGAAATACAATCAACTGAAAAGCTACATTACAACCTGTTGTAGCTCTCTGTCTACCACTAAGGCAGAATATGTAGCAATCACAAAAGCTATAAAAGAGGCTCTATGGATCAAAGATCTTGTGTCTGAATTGGGAATCCAATAAGATCAGGTTGAAATCAACAGTGATAGTCAAAGTGCGCTGCACCTTACAAAAAATCAGGTATTACATGATAGAACAAAGCACATAGACGTAAATTTTCATTTCATTAGAGATAGCATTAGTAAAGGTACGATATCCATGTAGAAAATTCACACTGATTTTAACCCTGCGGATATCTTGACCAAACCTGTCACAACCAATAAGTTTAGTACATGTCTAAATACTCTGTGTTTGACTATGTTTGACCAAGGTTAAATCCTAAAGCCGCTGGAGGTGAATCTCAATGATGATCATGCACAAAGAAACTAGGATCATGGTTGAGCCAGAAATATCTATGTGTGTTGTTCCAGGTGGAGTGTGCAAAGTAGAAGAGGGGGCTTTCTTGAACTTTTTTTAAATCAAGGTGGAGAATGGTGAAAGTTAGAAGATTTACAACTTGGTCCATTAATGCTAATCAACATTAAGAGGTCAATCTTTGTAATTAGTTTCAAAGTTTGTTTCAAGCTCCTTCTTTGTGTGTTTTCATTGGTTCTTAGAAAGCCACGTGATCTTCCACTTGTCTGAGAACCAACAACTGGCTACCAGAATTGATTACCCCTAGTAACTATTGTGTAACTTCATTATCTAATGGATAAAAGGGCTCTCTACTTCAGATTAGGTAGAGTAGTTCATTATCCTTGTTTTACTCTGAGTTTGTAGAAAGATAAAGTCTTAGAGAGAGAGCTTGTGTAGAGAGGAAAAAGTTCTGTAATCTTCTTCTTCTTTGATTTCTTTTTTCTTGAAGATTAATGAAAGAGAAAGAAAAGAGAAAGAAAGGGATGAGTGAAAACAGACAAAAATTGAGAAAGAGAGAATAATTTGATTGATGCTCAGCTAAGCAAAAGTAAGGGAATTAAATACAAAATAGCCTTGATACGTGGCAAGCTATGAGAGGATAATAAAGTAACAACTTGTACGTAAAAGGTAAGAAATAAACGCAACGTATTTTTGACAAAAAAAGGTGCAGAATTATTATGTTTTGATATTATCATCTTTTTGCTTAGCATCCCCTCGCAAGAGAACATCAAGGGACTGGATTGTGAGCTTGATTCTGAGGTTAGTGAATCTATGAGAAGATAAAGGCTTAGTCATGATGTCAACCAATTGATCCTCAGACGAAATGTATTGAACGGAGAGCTTGTTTGAAACCACTTTTTCTTTAATGAATTGTAAGTCAATTTCTACGTGTTTACTTTGATTATGCATCATCGGATTGGCAGCCTTATGCAACAGATCTGGAATATATTTTGTTTGGGAGAGATGGATGGATGATGAAGAATATTGAACTTCAATGCCAAGGAAGTAGGATAGAGGTCCTAAATCTTTTAGGAGAAAAAGGCTATTTAAGGAGGTAATATAATGAGAGATGAGGTCTTGATGATTACCTGTAACTATTATGTCATCCACATAAACAAGAAGGCAATGAACACTGATTCCTTTCTGTAATAAAATATGGATGTATCTAATTTGGAAGATGTGAAACCCCACGATAGAAGACAGGAGCTGAGCTTTAGAAACCAAGCTCGTGGACTTTGTTTGAGTCCATATAGTGATTTGTAGAGTTTACAAACATGGGATGGATATGAGGAGTTCATAAAACCTTAGGGTTGAGCCATATAGACCTCTTCTTGGAGATCCCCCATTTAGAAAAGCATTGTGGAGATCTAGTTGCCTGAGAGGCCAATTATGGGAGATTGTAAGACTGAGAAGGATCTGAATGGTTGTTGGTTTGACAACTGGGCTAAAGGTCTCAAAATAATCAATGCCATAGGATTGGTTGAACCCTTGTGCAACTAGTCTTGCTTTTGTATCTTTCAATAGTTCCATTTGTTTGTAGCTTAATCCTATACACCCATTTGATGCCTATAATTTTGTACTGAGGTGGAGGAGGTACCAATGTCCATGTTTTGTTATCAATAAGAGCTTGAATTTCATAATAGAAGGATTGAATTTTAAAAGATAGAGATGACAGTGTAGTGTAGGGAAAGAATTGCTCATTGAAAATAACATGCCTAGAGAGATATATTCTCCCTGAAGTTGGCTCAAGAAAAAGATAACCTTTATGGTTAGAACTATAACCAATAAATATGTATTGTGAAAGATCTATATTGAAGTTTATTACCATTATAGGGACGAAGATAGGGGAAACATGCACACCCAAAAACCTTTAACAGATTGATGCCTGGTAGAGTGTGGAAGAGGTGTTCAAATGGTGATTTATTTTGTAAAACATGAGAGGGTATACGATTAATAAGATGAATTGTTGTTTGGAAAGCATATGACCAAAAGGTTTGGGGTAATTGGGAATGAGATAGTAAGGACTACCCCACTTCAACAACATGTCTGTTTTTCCTCTCAACTTTTCCATTTTGTTGGGGGGTGTATTGACAAAATATCATATAATGAATACCATGTGTAGTTAGAAGAGGAGACAAAGCTCTAAACTCACCACCCCTGTTGGATTGGATTGCCTTAAGTTTAATGTCAAATTGTGTATGAACGATTGCCAAGAATGGGAGAAATATTTCAATGTCTCATCCTTGGACCTGAGAAGATACAACCAAGAAAATCCAGTGCAATCACCCACTAATACTCATCACCGTGTCGTCAATGACCATGGCCGACATCACACCAACGTCGGTAGTGATGTTGGCAATGCCACGTCGGCGTTGCTCATTATGAGCATCACTGACACTGTGTCGGTGATGGTAATACTGATGCCACATCGGCATTGGCTAAAGACCAATACCGACATGAAGTCAGGAAAGCCCATAATTTTATAAAAAAAAATTAAAACTGCTTGAACTTACAATATTTGTATCTAAATCTATGACGTGGCGACTGCAAATTTTCTCCACATACAGTACGAAATCACCTTAACCATGAGTATGTAGGAATCTATTCATGTATAAGAATTTCTTCAAATAGATTAAAGGAATGCAGATATCTTAATACAACGACGAAGAGATGTGAAAGAACATCAATATAGCATAACGGCACTTGATCTAAACATCAAGGCAACGGAAAAAGGGCCATGCAAGTGAAACAATATGAATTGTGGTTGTATAGTCGTTTAGTTGCCCATGAAAAAACAAGCTTCTAAAAGATTAGGCAAACACCAAAGGAGAAAAGGGAAAATTTGGATAGTTGTTTAAAGGTATCAATTTCAAGTTTTAAAGCATCAAGCATAAAGTTGTCTTTTAAAAGAATATAGTACATTATAAATCAAGGGGTGGTAATCTCTCGAAACCACAATCGTATGAGTAAGACACTAAAAGTCCGATCACTTGAACTACACTCAGGTCGACGCATATCATTGTTTATTGAAAACCGAGATCAACTAAGATCAAGGAAAAATAATCCATATACTCTGTATCTAAAGAGGAGAAAGAATGCGTGATTAAATCAAATTATGTTACTCAATAGGAAAGGTTTATTTCACAACTACCCTCTAATCCCACAATGATCGTTTCTGTGATACTTCATCATCAAAAAAGTTCATAAGCATCAACAACAAATTCATTCCATTAAGACAATCCATACTCAGTATTAATATGGATTTACTCACCAAGACTACCATACAACAACCAGAATGTGAAATTCAATACACAATCCAAAGAAACTAATGATAAAATATAGAAACAAAACAACATCCCAAATAGAAAAATTGGAAATTTTCCAAACCCCAGTTCAAATAATTAATGTTAAAATTGATAATTCAAAAATTAGCAAACAAACAGAAAAACAGAAGAAAAAAAGCTAGTAAACTCACCATGGTGCTAATAATGACATTGGTAGAGAAGAAGGAAGAGTTATTTGATCAAACAGAAAAGCTGCTTGGTAAAAAAAACGAAAATGCCAAATCCCTTAAAAACCTAGATTAAGAGAACGAATAGAAGAGATTCTAGAGAGAGAAACAATGGAAGAATTCGATCAAAGAAAGATAAGATGAGAATTTAGAGAAAGACATGAAACGGAAAAGATGGGCACGCGAATGGAAAGAGAAATCGATTGCGAAAAAATAAGAACATCAAGTAGCTATTATATACTACTTTTTGTGCATCGAACTCACCGAAACTTCTAGTTTTCTCAATTCAATCAGCTATATATGATTTCTTTTCAAGGTAAAACTCTCAATATAAACAATAATTTCATCTAGTTATATAGAAAGATTTCAATTAAGTTATTTTCCATCACTTTTTTTGAGCAACCAAACAGGCTCTATCTAGCAAAAACATAATCAAGTAATTGAAAAATCTTACCCGAAGAAGAGGAATGAGACGGCAATCATTAAGCTCGCAATAATCAATAACTCTATCAACTTCCTTCCAAGCACTCCATCCTTTAGCTATAAATTCCATAGCCTTCCGATTTCTACTATGCAATTCCCGCTGAAAACAAAAATTAATTTAAAAAACGAAAATGAAAAATAAAAAGCTATTAAATGAAACCAATCACTAAGTGCATTTTTTTTACCAAGTCACAACAAACAAACCCTAAATCCCCAACAAATTCTCAAGAAAAACTTCAATATTAACCTAAATTACAAAATAAAAATTCCAAAAACAAATAAACCTTGAACCAGCACTCAAAATCTTAAGTATTTTGAGAAATAAAAGCATGAAAACGCACATAAATGTCACGCAAACGAAAACCCATGATTTTGAACGGAGAAAAACGGATGAAAAATGGCCGAAAATGGCATTTTTCTGGTTAAATATCCTTGCCTCTGTTGCGAGAAGGAGTAAGAAAAGAAAATATGCATCCGACTATTCTGTGTTAGGAAATGGGGGGTTTTATTTTTTTGGGCTTTACCGATGCCATATCGGGAGTCGGTAGTACAATTAATAAGTGTCGGTAATGCTCTGCATTAGCATTACTGACACTACGTCGGTAATGACTTTTGGTTAATGACACTCACTCATAGGTATTACCGACGCTACTTCGGTAATGACTTTTGGTTAATGACACTAACGCACATCACCGACGTTGCGTCGGTGATGGCCTTGCATTACCCGACGCTACTCATACATTGCGGCAGTAATGGCGTCGGTAATAATAACACTTCTTGTAGTGTATCTAGCTTCATTAACAGAAATGTGGGGGGAAGGACCCCAAACATCAGTGTGTACAAGCTGGAAAGGTGCATCACTAGTACTTCTTGATATTGGAAAAGGTAGTTTGTGGCTCTTGGCCATTTGACAGGAATTAAAGAAATTGAAACTAGATGCTCGTAAAGTAATGTCTAGACAATTAAGTAAAGCTCGCTTGGTTACAGAGAAAGAAGGATGCCCAAGCCTGTAGTGCTACAGTGTGGATGGAGAGAGTGCTGCTATGAAGGGTGCAAGTGATTTGGGAGTATGAACATGTTGTCTTGTGGATGAGCCTGAGATTGCTTTATAGAGACCATTATGTAGATGGCCCTTTAGAAGAACTTGTTTGGTTTGTTAATCCTTCACAAAAAGAAAAGTTGGTAAAATTCAACAAAGGCTTGATTGTCATTGCACAATTTTGCAACACTAATAAGTTTGTTGGATATGGCAGGCACATGTAAAACAGTATTGAGAATAAGGGAAGAAGTAGGTGTGGAAATAGTAGATATGCAAGTATTGAGAATTAGAACACTCTTACCATTGCCCATCACGACTTGCTCATGGCCAGTGTAAGGTGTTGCATTAGTCAGTGTATTGAATGAAGAAGTCATATGGTGTGTGGCACCAGTATCTAAAAGCCATTTATAATCAGGATGAGAAGATAGGGAGGTGGAATGAGAAGGAGAAGGTATGTGATATGGATTTGAAAGAATTGGAGAATTTGGATAAGAGTTAGGGGCTGGTGGAGATGTTGTTGGATTAGGGTAGGATTGAGAGTAAGGAGTAGGAGAGGCATCAGTAGGATGAGAAGCAAGGTTAGCTTGAGGCTTGGAAGGAAGAATAGGTGGATACCTATCTTTGTTGTCTCTGTTATAGCAAACAAGAGCAATATGCCCAACTTTAGGACAAATCTGACATTGTGGTCTATTAGAATGAGTAGGCAACCTTGGGGTTGGAGAAGTATTAGGGGGTCTGGGATTACTATAGTTGTTTGGAGGTCTAGGATTGGATTGAATGTTGTAATTTTGGAATAAAGGTGGAGGTGGATTAGTAACATTAGATTGAGGCCAAGAAGGTGTATCAAAAGTAGGAGATTGAGGGTAATAAGTTCCGCGAGAAGGGTGGTTGAATGACAGATTAGCCAAATTGGCTTGAGCAAGATTCAACTGATCAATTGAAGTCTGCCTATCCAATCTTACTTCATAGCTTAGAAGTAGACTACGTATATCTTCAAGAGAGGGACGATCCGTGTGATTTTGAATGGAGGTTACAAAAGGGTTGTATTCTGCCCCAAGGCCATCAAGGATATAGGCAACATGATCTCTGTAAGAGAGGGGTTCTCCAATGGCTGCTAGTTTATCAGCAATTTGCTTGATCTGGGCCAAAAATTGGGAGACAGTAACACACCATCTTTTCTGGACTTTTGGAGTTGAGGCCTCAAGCTCATTATCCTAGCAGTGGAAACAAACTCATATACCCTTCTCAAACATTCCCAGACATCGAAGGCAGTGTTGAGACTCGCTCATCTTGTCCTCGGATAGGGAAGAATAGAGCCATCCCATGACCAAACGATTGTACTTTTGCCAGAGATAATAATCAGGATTTGGTTGGGTGAGATTTAGATCTATAAATCTGGAAGCAGCTAGGATTGATCCATCTATATACCCTTCAAGACCATTTGAAATGATAACATTGAGGAGTTGGTTTTTCCAAAGCAAGTAGTTGGAATCATTCAACTTGATAGTGAGAGAAGATGCCCCAAAATTTGTTGGTTGCTGAAGAACGTTGGGATGAAAAATCTACTACTGTGGAAAGTGATTTTGAGGGAATAATTGTTGTTGAAGCTGAGATTGGAAATTTGATTGATTGATGACTGGTGAGTTTCCAAGATAAGGATGATACTGTAGAGGGTGATAGGGTTGATATCTCTGACCTATGGGAGTGTGTAATTGAGGGAAAGGGTTATGAATTTTGTATATTTGAATTTGCTTGTGAAGCAGGAGGAGTATTAACATTTGTGGTTGGAATTGTTGTCTGCTCAGGAGCGACATTCTTTTGCCTTTGGTTTTCTACGGCAGCAGTGGAGGAGGTCCCAGTTTCTGACGCCCATTACAAAAAAACTGTTAAATTGCGACTAGAAAGTTGCGACCAAATAAAGGGGTAGTTTTTTTGGTGACCACTCTAGTAGTAACTGTGAAGTTTGACTTAAAACGACCATATGGTCACCTTTTTGCGACCAAATTGCAACCAAGCAAAAAATTAGTCATAAAAAATGGCGCGAATTTTTGGCTGGAAGAAAGTGACCATATGGTCACTTGAAAATGACGACCATTTGGTTGCAATTATGTGACACGAGATATCATTTAGTAGCAAAAAAAGGCGCGTAAATTTGGCGGGAGAAAAGCTACCAAGTGGTCACAGTTAAAAGTGACCATATGGTCGCAATTTTGGTGACCTTTAGTGACCAGTGGTAGCTTAAACATTTGGGGTAAAGAAGCTACCATGTGGTCACATTTTTAAGTGACCAGATGGTCGCAAATATTGTGATTTTAAGTGACCAGTGGTAGATAAACAATTTGGTGGGAGAAAAGCTACCAAGTGGTCACCAAAATAAGTGACCATGTGGTCGTAAATTCTGCCACATGATGTGACCCGGGGTAGGTGGAAGAAAAGCTACCAAGTGGTCACGAAAATAAGTGACCATGTGGTCGTACATTCTGTGACATGATGTGACCCGGGGCAGTGAGGAAAATGGCTGGAAATTTTGCGGGAAAATGCGACCAGTTGGTAGCAAAAATACTACCATCTGGTCGCAAACGACCAGAAGAGTTCATTATAAAATCCCCTCCTCCCATTGTTTGTTAGCATTAAGAAAAAAGAAAATGAGAGAGTGGATGTATGTTCGTTTGATAGACGGGTATTTGAACGATGAGTTCGTGGCCGGGGTTGAACAGTTTGTTGAGTTTTGCATGAAAACTATCTATTATGAAAAGTATGGTGGAAAGCTACATTGCCCGTGCAGGAAATGCGATAATAGGAGAATCATACCGGTTACAGATGTGAAGGTTCATCTTTATAGTCGGGGATTTGTGCAGAATTATTACCACTGGGTGTTTCAGGGGGAAACACAGGAAATGTTCGACGCTGCATTACATGAATCGAGACGATACGAAGGTAGCAGCTCGAATGTAGAGGTTGTTGCTGAAGAACGGAATGATGAACAACAGTATAGTCAGATGCAGCAAATGATACTTGAAGGTGCTGGGTATGGGGGCAATGAAAATTTCCGTGAAAGTTTAAACGTAGACGAAGATGAACGGGTTGTTGAAGAGGAAATGAATCCGGAAGCACGTAAGATGCACGAGATGCTAGAGACAGCCAGTCGACCATTATACGATGGGTGTCAGGTAAGTCAACTTGCTGCTGCTACAGAACTTTTAAATATAAAGGCGCAGTACAACATACCTGCTAGAGGATTTGATTCGATTGCATCGTGGTTTCGTCGATGCACTCCAGAAGAAAATATTATGCCCAACAGTTTGTACGACACGAAAAAGCTAATGGAGGGACTTGGCTTACCCGTGGAGAAAATAGATTTGTGTCGGAACGGATGCATGATTTACTGGGATGTGGATGAGGACCTGCATCACTGCAAATTCTGTTTTCTTCCAAGATATAAACAAGGGAAACACAACCTCATTCCGTACGCCAGCATGTTCTATTTACCGCTGACCCCACGTCTGCAACGGTTGTATGCATTGAATGTGACAGTCTTGCACATGAGATGGCATCACGAGCATCCACAGGATGAAGGTGTTATGAGACATCCCTCAGATGTTGCGCCATGGAAGCATTTAAATAATTGTCATCCGGATTTTGCACAAGATCAGAGCAACGTCAGATTGGGCTTATGCACGGATGGCTTTAGCCCTTTCGGGGCATCCGGGGCACAATATTCAGTTTGGTCAGTCATGGTAACCCCGTATAACTTGCCTCTCTCGATGTGCATGCGAGAACCAGTGATTTTTCTAACAGTGATCGTACCTGGGCCAAAAAGTTCAAAACAGAAACTGGATGTGTATTTGCAACCACTTATTGCAGAGTTGAAAATGTTGTGGACTGACGGTGTTATGACGTACGACATTTCGAAGAATCAAAATTTCTTGATGCACGCCGCGTTAATCTGGACGATCAGTGACTTCCCTGCGTATTCAATGTTGTCAGGTATATTGATCTTTCATTGCTTTCATATACATTTTTTAGTATGTGTTTAGCTTTTATTATTCCTTTCCTTAGTCAATGTAGTTAATTGTGTGAACCTCAATCTCCTCCTCTTAAAGGATGGAGTACGGCGGGGAAATACGCATGTCCACATTGCATGCTAGATACAGATGCATTTTATCTCAGAAACGGTTGGAAAACTTGTTGGTTTGATTGTCACTGTCGATATTTACCGTTGTATCATACTTTCCGTTCAAACGGCATTGACTGGAAGAAGGGTTGACGAGTAAGAAACGATACCCCCCCCCCGATAATGTATAGTGGAAGGGAGATTCTTCACGGTATAGATGCTATAGGGATGCAGAAGATTACAGTGGACAATGCAGAGAGTGCAAACAATACGGCTGGGAAAAACACGGGTTGGAAGAAACGGAGTATTTTTTTTGGGATCTACCGTATTGGGAAGATCTACTGATTAGACACAATTTGGATGTAATGCATATCGAGAAGAATTTCTTCGACAACATTTTCAATACGATTTTGAACGTTTCGGGAAAAACGAAGGACAATCTGAAGTCACGTTATGATATACGGGAGATATGTCACCGTCCTGAGTTGGAGCCTGACGACAATGATAATTACGCAAAAGCAAAGTACATGTTTACGACGGATGAAAAGAAAACATTATTTGAGTGGATTAAATCCATCAAATTCCCGGACAGATACGTTTCGAATTTGAGTCGGTGTATAGACAGTCAAAAGCATATCATGTTTGGGATGAAAAGCCATGGTTGTCATGTATTCATGCAACGATTGATGCCGGTCATGTTCAGACCATTCCTAGAGAATAGACATTGGGAGCCGCTTGCACAGTTGAGTGTTTTTTTCAGGGACTTGACATGTACAGAGCTGACTGAAGCTACTGTCGCTTCAATGAGTTCAGAGATTGCTATTATTATCTGTAAGTTGGAGCGAATGTTCCCACCTGGCCTTTTCAACTCCATAGAGCATCTTCCAGTGGAGGTTCGTCCTGGCTTCACAGGCGATTCAAGTTTATTACCTGAACTATCCGATTAATAGACGAGATCTGATAGATTGGTTAGTTGTTTGTAAACTTAAACCACGCCAGGTATAAGAAAACTTATCCGAGAAAGACGACGGTGCAGAGGGAGCTGTTGCTTTTCAAGAAGATGAGATAAGATGTCGTGCAATCGACGATGGTCAGAATGCAAGTATTGTTCGTCCTTTGAACGATGGAACGATAACATTGCATGATGATGATACAAATGCTTCCACTTCTCACGCACGTGACATTGATGCTGAATTTATTCGAGACGATGAATCCGATGAAGAAACAGAAGAAGAAGAAGAAGAAGACTTTATGTGACAGACTTCTTTGTGAGACGATGAATACGACGAAGAAATAGAAGAAGAAGAAGAAGAAGAAGAAGAAGAAGAAGAAGAAGCGACGACCGAAGAAACTGAGGATGATGAATGAGACATTTCGTAACTTTATTATTCACTGTGTATGTGTTTATTTATTAAAACTATTTCTTTAATGAATGATTTAAGAAAATATATATATTAATATTTGCGACCATGTGGTCGCAATTTAACACAAAAGGTGACCATTTGGTAGTAATTTAGAAGGAAAAGGGGACCACTTGGTCTCATTTGTGAAAAAGTAGAATTATATTTTCAAAAAATATAAGTGAAATTTAGAAGGAAAAGGCGACCGGTTGGTCGCATTTGTGAAAAAGTAGAATTATATTTTTCAAAAAATATAAGTGAAATTACGACCATATGGTCGCAAATCTTTATGGTAAATTTAAATTTTCATGAAATTTATGGCGGTGAATTTAAATATTACGACCTTCTGGTCGCAATTTTTGGCGGTGAATTTCACTATGGTGACCATCTGGTCCCAATTGTTGATGGGACTCGTGATATGACAGCTGTTCTGGATAATGGCAAAGTGGCGACCAGATGCTCGCTTTTTCAATAAATGCTACCAAGTGGTCGCAAATATGTATAAAAATGCGACCACCTAGCCGTAATTTCCCCAGCACGCGCGACCTTTAGTTTCTGGTCATGATTACATATTTGCGACCATTTGGTCGCAAATTCTGATTTAAATTCCACACAGTTTTCCTTTCCCCCGTTTTCTTTCTCTTTCTCTTTTTTCTTTCTTTTCTCTCTTTCCCCCGTTCCGTCCCCCGTTATTTTTTCCCCGTTCCTACTCTAAACCTAAAAACCCTAAACCTCCAATCCCGGTTTCTATTACGAGGTTAGTTTTCGTATAGATTTTACATTTTAAAGTTAGTTTTAGTTTTAGTTTTTAGTTAGTTTTAGTTTTAGTTTTTAGTTAGTTTTAGTTTTAGTTTTAGTTTAACTTTAAATTTAGTTTACTTAGTTTTAATTAATTAGTTTAGTTTAATTTTGTTAATTTCATTAATTATAGTTTATTGAATCTAATTTAGTGTAATTAATTACTTAGTTTACATTAGTTTAATTCATCTAATTTTAGTTTACTTTAATTAATTAATTAGTTTAGTTTACTGTTGTTGATTTAATTAATTTTAGTTTAATTAATGTAATTTAGTTTAATTAAGTACTTTAGTTTACTTAAGGTTAATTAATCTAATTTCGTTTACTTTAATTAATTAATAAATTTTAGTTCAATTAATCTAATTTTAATTTAGTTTAACTTAATTAAATAGTTTAGTTTTTATTAATTAATGTTAGTCAAATTTAATAAATTTTTAGTTCAATTAATCTAATTTTAATTTAGTTTAACTTAATTAAATAGTTTAGTTTTTATTAATTAATGTTAGTCAAATTTAATAAATTTTAGTTCAATTAATCTAATTTTAATTTAGTTTAACTTAATTAAATAGTTTAGTTTTTATTAATTAATGTTAGTCAAATTTAATAAATTTTAGTTCAATTAATCTAATTTTAATTTTGTTTAACTTAATTAATTAGTTTAGTTTTTATTAATTAATGTTAGTTAAATTTAATAAATTTTAGTTCAATTAATCTAATTTTAATTTAGTTTAACTTAATTAATTAGTTTAGTTTTTATTAATTAATGTTAGTTAAATTTAATTAATTTTAGTTTAATTTGATCTAATAGTTGAAATTTTCATTACTTAGTTTACTTTAATTAATTACTTAGTTCACTTAAGCTAATTTTAGTTTACTTTATTTAATTACTTAGTTCACTTAAGCTAATTAAATTAGTTAATTAATTTTAATCAATTTAGTTTAGATTATTTAATTAATTAATTTAGGGTTAATTTCAGTAATAACCATTTAATAAATGGAAATTTCAAGAAAATCATATCTTTTATATCTATATCAAAACTACCCAAAAACCGCCACCGGCTAAATTAATTAGATTGTGAAAAGACAAAACATACCCCCGATTTAATTTCTCATTAATTTATGCAAAATTTAAGGAAAATTTTCAAATCCCTTAAATTTTACAAAATTAATGGAAAAATCAAATCTAAACATAAATAACACTATAAAAATTAAATCTAAAAAATATAAAAATACAAGAAAACAAAATCTTCAAGCTTATGACTTTCTTCCAGTAAATATCGAATTGCTTTCTTCTTTGATCATCCTCTAACCGTCACTGTGTATAATTGATAAACAAAAAAAAGTAATAAGTATTTATTTTCTTTTAAAAAAAGTAGAACAAAAGTAAACCAAATACAAATGTTAAATTGAAAAAAAGAACATAAAATACATTTTTGAAGAAAAAAATCATAAATCGTTAAACATGTTTATATTTGATAAACATTGTATAATTGAAAAATCAGTAAAACCGCCTGGAAACTGTATATATTTAATAAATAGTTTATTATTGATAAACAAACATATAATAGCAACCATTAACATTTGTAGCAGATAGCAGCAGCAATATATAAAAAACGTTTATATTTAATAAATAGTTTACTATATATCAACAAACCATAAAAAATAGAAAAACAAAACAAACAAAAAGTTACAATCCAATCCTGCTCAAATTTTAATATTATCAGAATGAAAAGAACACAAGGCAAGAAATGAAATCAGTTTCAGACCTCAGACTTCACAAATTATTGCGATGAGATGGAAACTTGAGACACCGATCGGTCCCGTCGTTCACCGCCAAATCTCGACAAGCTCCGGCCACCAATTTCCCTACTTCCTGAATCACAATTTCTTGACACCGTTAGTCCTCTAGTGTCCTCAACACCACCATAACTCATAAAAGCACGAAGAGTAAGATTACGAAAGAGATGAAAACGGTGAAGAGAAATACGATGAAAGAATTGGAATAGGAAAAAATAAAAAAAGAAAAAAGAAAAAAGAAAGAGAAGAATACGGAGAAGGATTGATAGAAAAATGAATAATGAGAAAATCATAACAAGGCAGTTACAAATCCCTCAATTAAAGGCAATTGTAAATTAAATCGAAAAGGAAAATATCATTAATGATTTGGTCTCACAAAAAGCGGACGAAAATAACAGAGGGCAAATCCGTAAACTGTTATTTCGGAAACAACCGTGATCTCCTCTAATTCTGGTGGTTATTGGGTATATATGAAATAAAAAAGAAACCACCATTAAAAGTGGATTATGATGAATTATTGTGGTTATGTTTGCAATTATTTCATTAATTTAATTCAGCTTATTTCATTAATTAATTAATTTAATTTATTGCAATATTTTAATTACTTAATTAGTATTAAATTAGTTTAGTTTAAGTTGTAGGATTATGACGGGCAGACGACGTCCTCCCCAGTCAGATGAGCCTGACGACGCGATTGACAAGGCGACTCCCGCAGCCGCCTACCGTCGCTGCCCCTGATGCAGACCTGACTACAGAGGAGTTGGACAGCATCCTCTTCGGTTACGAGCTAGGCCTTGCTGGCCCTCTCGATGTTGTAGTCCCTGAGACCCAGCCTGCGACACCACAATTGGCGCAGGACTCCCAGGCCACGACTTCCGGGGGAGCATCAGGTCTGCATCAGGGTCTCATCCAGCGGGACCCTCCACTTCAGGCACGCAACCTCCTCGGGCCGCAGACTCTACCCTTCGGATTGAAGGGGATAAGTAAGTAATTTTTGTTTATTGTTTTAATTACTTAATTTTTAAATCTTTAAACATTTTTAAAAGTGCTTTTTTTTAGTTAACTAATAGTTTCTAATATCAAAATATTTTTATGTTTTTTCAGAGTACAGCCGTATACAACCATTTCAAAACGGTTTCGCGAGGTCCTCCAGAGCATGCCTCTACCCAGCGACCTTCGCTGGCAGAAGATTTCGACGATGGAGAAATGTCAGATGTTCGACAATTGGAAGGTAAAAAACATCATTTCTTTTTATAATTAATTGATTTTGAAATTGATAGAAATAAATTTATTACTTTATTACTTTAACAATTTTTTATTTCAATTTTTTCAGGGCAAGTTTCCTGTTATCGATCCCAATATCACGGACGGTAGATTGTTCCCTCTATGGGACAATCACGTCCGGGATCGATTCAAGGACCTCATGTACCGGGCGCGCAAAAAGCAAGCAGCAAACCGCCCCGTGTGGATGATCCCGGAGGACCATGCGCGGCTTATCGCGAGCTTGAGCACTCCCGAGGGCATGGTAGTGTTGAGGAATAAGGCCAACCGCGCGAAGAATCCCACCAAACACACAGCCGGGGCCCGAAACCACGACGAGCACCATCGTTGATTGATAAGTTTTTATTTATTTATTTTTTTACATACTTTTTTCTTGTTTTCTTTTTTCAATTAGTTATTAATTTATTATTTTTTCTTCTTCAATCTCTAATATTTTTAGGAAGCGAAGCACGGTGTCGTTCTATCCTTCCCGAAAAGCCCCCCCCCGCCAAAAAAAAAAAAAAAAAAAAAAAAAAAAAAAAAAAAAAAAAAAAAAAAAAAAAAAAAAAAAAAAAAAAAAAAAAAATGTAAAAAAAAAAAAAAAAAAAAAAAAAAAAAAAAAAAAAAGAGAAAAAAAAAAAAAAAAAAAAAAAAAGGGGGGGGGGGAGGGGGGGGGGGGGGGGGGAAAAAAAAAAAAAAAAAAAAAAAAAAAAAAAAAAAAAAGAGGGGGGGGGGGGGGGGGGGGGGGGGGGGGGGGGGGGGGGGGGGGGGGGGGGGGGGGGGGGGGGGGGGGGGGGGGGGGGGGGGGGGGGGGGGGGGCGGGGGGGGGGGGGCCCCCCAAAAAAAAAAAAAAAAAAAAAAAAAAAGAGGCCCGGGCGGAGGTTCATTGAGCTTCACACCTGGATATGGACGCTATGCGCGACAACTCGTTTCTCTCGATTTAGGGACATGGAAGAACGTGTCGAGGCCCAGGTCGCAGCATCTTTGGCGTTGATTCCCTAGGACGGCCCCATTCATCATCGACGCTCCTCCACCACCCCCCCTCCCTTCACGCTTGTTTTTTCCTATGTATAAAACATTTTTTGAATATTTGATTTATAATATTTATTTTATTTTCATTTTTTTCAATTAATTTTTTAATACTAATTAAATAAATAAATAGTAATAATCTAATTAACTAAATTTAATTTAATTAATATTAAATTTTAATTATTGTAATTTAAATAAATAAATAAAATATTTATTAAATACAGTATGGTCGCATTTATCCTAAGATAAACGACCATCTAGTCGCAGTACAAAAGTGACCACTTGGTCGCTTATAAAAGACCACGTGGTCATTGCTTCATGTGACCAATTGGTCACTTTTTCAAGTTACATTACGACCGGATGGTCGTATTTTATTCCTAAACAAACGACCATCCTGGTCGCATTTTGTCCTGAGTCCAAAAGTGACGCCATTTGGCAGTTGGGTCATCGCGTTGCATGTGACCACTGGTCACTTTCTTATCTTAAATTACGACCAGGATGGTCACTTTTACTTTTTTGCGACCATCTAGTCGCTTTTTCAAAATGTTGACTTTTTCGACCAAACATGTCCGGTCGTATTTTTGTGACTATCCGATCGCACAAATTCAGGACCAACCCTGGCTTTTTTGCCTCCACCATGTTGGTCGCTTTTTTGGTCGCATTCTACAATAAAAACGACCAATTGGTCGCAAATTACTGGTTGCAAATTGACTTTTTTTTTGTAGTGGCCATTGATGGCTATTTAGAGCTCTAATACCGTGAAGACTAATGAAAGAGAAAGAAAAGGACGAGAGAAAATAGACTAAAATTGAAAAAGAGAGACTAATTTTATTGATGCTCAGCTGAGCAAAAGTAAGGGGAATTAAATGCAAAATAGCCTTGTTACGTGGCAAGCTATGAGGATAAAAAAAAAAAACAAAGTACGTAAAAGGTAAGAAATAAAAGCAACGTATTTTTGACCGAAAAGGTGTAGAATTATTCTGTTTTGATATTATCATCTTCTTGTTTAACAATACTCATAGATTTCTGCTTGTTGAATTTGGCAGCTCCATTGTATCACAGATTCTTAAGTTTAGTGCACGGTTTAAGAGGTTCATTTTCAACAATTGGATTAGACTCCTTAAAATGTTTTGTTTCTTGTGAATTGAACCAGTATATTTCGTGGTGTTCTATTTTCTTTTATGTTTGATCTTTGTTAGTTTAGGGTTGAATTCCTAACGGTTATTGTTGAGAATCCCACATCGGAAAGATGAAGGTAACTCACAAGGTTTATAAGATACATGGGCTACTCCTCTCATTACCAATTGGTTTTGAGATGGAACGCCATGATATCTAAGATTAGTTTTCAAGAGATGGAACCCCATGATATCTAAGATGGTCGCAAGATCTTTGGCCGCTTACTTCAGATCCCTAGACGGCGGCCATTCATCATCGACGCCTCCTCCACCACCCCCCGCCCCTATGCAGTAGTTCTAGGATGTTTTCTTCTGTATAAAACATTTTTTGAATATTTGATTTATAGATATTTTATTTTCATTCCTATTTTTTGTTATTAAATTTTAATACTAATTAAATAAATAAATAGTAATTAATTAACTAATTAATTTAATTAATATTAAATTTTAATTATTGTAATTTAAATAAATAAATAAAATATTTATTAAATACGACCAGATGGTCGCATTTATCCTAAGATAAACGACCATCTAGTCGCATTTTGTCTGAGTACAAAAGTGACCACTTGGTCGCTTATAAAAGACCACGTGGTCACTGCTTCATGTGACCAATTGGTCACTTTTTTCAAGTTACATTACGACCAGATGGTCGTATTTTATTCCTAAACAAACGACCATCTGGTCGCATTTTGTCTGAGTCCAAAAGTGACGGCCATTTGGTCGCTTATAAAAACGACCACGTGGTCACTGTTGCATGTGACCAACTGGTCACTTGTCTTCAACTTAAATTACGACCAGATGGTCACTTTTTTAAGCGACCATCTAGTCGTTTTTTCAAAATGTTGACTTTTTTGCGACCAAACATGTCTGGTCGTATTTTTGTGACTATACAGTCGCACAAATTCAGGACCAACCAGCTTTTTTGCCTCCACCATGTTGGTCGCTTTTTTGGTCACATTCTACAATAAAAACGACCAATTGGTCGCAAATTACTGGTTGCAAATTGACTTTTTTTTTGTAGTGGCCATTGATGGCTATTTAGAGCTCTAATACCGTGAAGACTAATGAAAGAGAAAGAAAGAGAAAGAAAAGGACGAGAGAAAATAGACTAAAATTGAAAAAGAGAGACTAATTTTATTGATGCTCAGCTGAGCAAAAGTAAGGGGAATTAAATGCAAAATAGCCTTGTTACGTGGCAAGCTATGAGAGGATAATAAAATAACAACTTGTACGTAAAAGGTAAGAAATAAAAGCAACGTATTTTTGACCGAAAAGGTGTAGAATTATTCTGTTTTGATATTATCATCTTCTTGTTTAACAATACTCATAGATTTCTGCTTGTTGAATTTGGCAGCTCCATTGTATCACAGATTCTTAAGTTTAGTGCACGGTTTAAGAGGTTCATTTTCAACAATTGGATTAGACTCCTTAAAATGTTTTGTTTCTTGTGAATTGAACCAGTATATTTCGTGGTGTTCTATTTTCTTTTATGTTTGATCTTTGTTAGTTTAGGGTTGAATTCCTAACGGTTATTGTTGAGAATCCCACATCGGAAAGATGAAGGTAACTCACAAGGTTTATAAGATACATGGGCTACTCCTCTCATTACCAATTGGTTTTGAGATGGAACGCCATGATATCTAAGATTAGTTTTGAGATGGAACCCCATGATATCTAAGATGGTATCAGAGCCCAACAAGCTCAAACGAGCATTCGAACCAAAAATGGGATTCGGCCAAAGAATGGTGATCCCAAAAGAGACACCATCTTGAGGGGGCATGTTGAGAATCCTACATCGGAAAGATGAAGGGAACTCAAAAGATTTATAAGATACATGTGCTACTCCTCTCATTACCAATTGGTTTTGAGATGGAACCCATGATATCTAAGAGTTATAAATAAAACCATTGCTAACCTAAACGTTTATAATTTTTTGCAAGACGACAATGGCGGCTATGATGTGTAAATTTTTTGAGTCAAATAGGGTAGAAAGCGAAAGACTTATCCATAAGCTGGCAGTAGCTTTGAGTGACGTGGAGCAGCAAGAACACTTCCATATCCATTCTTTGAACACGTAACTTCGAAAGATCAATACAGATTCATTGTCTATATATTAAAAGAAAAATTATAAGAAAATTTTAAAAACGAAAAAAAAAACAAAGTATTTTTTGTTTCAATGGCTCTTTACCAGTCTTCCTCATTGAGCCCTTTCATGAAAGATGTTTCTTTGAATAATAAGCCTTCTTTTATTCCTCACATGGTTAAAATAAAAGGAAATGCAAGAATTATGTGTAATCTTAAAGATAATAAAACCATAGTTAGGAGATCTGCAGATTATCAGCCTACCATTTGGAAATATGAGTTTGTTCAATCATTAACAAGTGAATTTATGGTATGCTTTATTAGGTCTTTACTTTTCTCTAATTTATTTTATAGCAACTTATTGTTTTTTTTTTAAATATCTGAAAATTTAAAATTTCAATTATATACGATTTTTCTTTTTATTTTTCTAATATTTTATGATTTTTTTTTTCGAATTATTCAATATTTATATAAAATAAATTTTAAGTTAATGAAATATATTAGATAGGTTCTTTTAATTGAACAACAATTGAAAAGGAGAATTACTTATGTTTTTTATATTTTAAATTAATAAAAAAAACAATTTTAAAACTTTTATTATTTTTAATTGAAATTAAATATTTCTTTTATTGAAGCAAAAATATAAACAACTAATAATATAACAATTTTTTAACATGTTTGAATGAATTATAACGTACATAAATTAAGTTGTTTTAAAAGTTTAGTAAATAACACACTAATTTTTTTTTTTCAATATTGGTAAAGTTTCAACAAATTTTTTCACCCTTCAATAATATAATAAATTAAATTAATATCAATAATTAGATGTATTTGAATACATTTAGTTGTTCAAATTATGGTAATTTATTGTATTAATTTTATTGAATTATTGATCAATTGATCATTAATTTGAAAAAAATGAATTAAGGCCTACATAATTAATTTAAGAAATTGTCTTAAATTGCATATATTTGTATATTAATTACTTAACTTTTAGATTTTTTAAAAAGTTCCCAAAGTCAATAAAATATGGATCTATTTTTTTCATTATTGTTTTTGATGAATTTTTTAGTTTTTTTTTTACGTTTTTATTAATTATTGATAAATTTTTTTATTTTTATTGAATTTATTCGTTTTTTTTTTCTTTTGCCTTTTAAGTTCAATTAATTATAGAACTATATTTTAATAATTTATCCAACAAATATTTGGGTAATTTTTTAAAAAAAATTGATAAAAAATATGTGAAAATATGATATTTCAATAATAATTTCCCGATTAATGAAATTATGTTTGTATTATCTAATTCAAATATGCACTCCATTTGATATCAAATACAGGAAGGAACATATGCAAGACGTCTGAATGAGCTAAAGATAGAGGTAGGAGCTATGATTATGAGCCAACTTATTGAGGACCCTTTAGAGAAACTTGAGCTAATTGACACCTTACAAAGGCTTGGAATCTCATATCAATTTATTATGTCTTATTCTTCAATCTTTAATTTTTTAGGAAGCGAAGCACGGGCGCCCCGTCCCGCCCGATAAGCTGCACCGCGCTCTTCACAGGAAGAAGGACGGGACGTTCGTCGACGATAAGGCGAAAGCAGTTCAGGTATTTAATAATTTTTTCAATTATTATTTTTTCTTTAAAATTTTTCCTACCTTATATATTAACTATTTTATTTTCTGAATTTTAAATGTTTAGGAACGTTTCACGGAGTCCTTGAGTCAGCGGTTGCCCACACCAGACTCGCAACCGACTCAGGAGGACCGTAGAGAGGCGTTCTTGGAGGCTGCTGGAGGGGTTCGACCTGATGGGTCAGTTCCTGGGCTCGGCTCGTATGGGCGACGCCTTTACGCAGATGTGCCCAGGCCTCAGCGGAGCAGAGCGAGCACTAGCTCCGGCCCTTCTCCGGTTGAGCAGCAGCTGCGCGCGGACATGGACACTATGCGCGAGGACTTCGTTACTCGAGTCGCTGCGATTGAGGTCGACATGCAGGCACGAGTCGAGGCCCAGGTCGCATCAGCTTTGGCCGCGTACTTCAGATCCCTAGGCGGCAGCCCTTCATCATCGACGCCTCCTCCGTCACCCCCGCCTCCCCAAGTAGTTCTAGGATGCTTAATTGCCTGTATAAAACATTTTTTGAATATTTGATATATATATTTTTTATTTTAATTCCAATTTTTTGTTATTAAATTTTAATATTAATTAAATAAATAATTAATAATTAATAATTAATAATTAATAATTAATTAACTAATTAACTAATTATTGAAATTTCAATTTAAATTTAAAAAAAAAATTCTTAAATGCGACCATATGGTCACTTTTAACGCGACCATCTGGTCGTATTTTGACTGAGTCTAAAAGTGACCATTTGGTCACATAACATACGACCATTTGGTCACTTTTGTATGTGACCAATTGGTCACTTATCTTTCACATAAATTACGACCAAATGGTCACTTTTTAGGCGACCATCTGGTCGTATTTTGACTGAGTCTAAAAGTGACCATTTGGTCACACAAAATACGACCATTTGGTCACTTTTTTATGTGACCAATTGGTCACTTATCTTCAAGATAAATTATGACCATATGGTCACTTTTTAGGCGACCATCTGGTCGTAGTTTCAAAAGGTTGACTTTTTTGCGACCAAACATTTATGGTCGTATATTTGTGACTATCCAGTCGCACAAATTCCGGACCGACCAACTTTTTGGCCACCATTTATTTTGTCGCTTTTTTGGTCGCATTATAGACAAAAAACGACCATTTGGTCGCAATTTCATGGTCGCAAATTGACAGTTTTTTTTGTAGTGTTAGGTTAAACTATACAAGGAAAAAACAAGTTATACAAGAAAATAAAATAATAAAATAGAAAATCGAATTGTCGCTTCAACGAGGAGAGGTCTTCCTCGCCCCGGCCATGACAACGGAGCACAAAAATTTAATGAAATCGTCACCGCAGGGAGAAGATTCCATAGCCACGGCAGCCACTCTCAAGTTTTTCCCGTGATTGCGGCAATGGAGAAATGCATATTTTTCTCCATCCAACTCCAAATTTGAATTCAATTGTGTTTGATATTTAGATCTTCAAAAGATGCAATTTTTCTCCTTGCTTAAAAAGTTAATTGTATGAATCTTACTGCATTAAATTAGGTGGTGGAGGAGCACCAGACTTGGAGAAAGGTTAAGCTTCCTAAGAGATCGATTGATGGAGAATTACTTATGGAGAGCTTTCATATTTTAGAAGAATGACCACAAAAGTCAATGCATTGATAACAACAATAGATGCGTGTTTATGACGTCTACGGCACATTGGATGAACTTGAACTTTTTACCAATGCTGTAGATAGGTAATAAAAAAGAAACTAATGATATGATGGATTTTTTTTTTATACTATTCTAATATATTTAGATTTTAATTATTTTTTTCTATTGGGTAAATTTAGATGGTATATTGGTGTAATGGATCAGCTTTCGGACTACATGAAAGTATGCTTTCTTAGTCTCCACAATTCTATAAATGAGATGCTTTTTGATGCATTAAGAGATCGAGGAATTAATGTCATTCTATACCTTAAGAAAGCGGTATGAAACTATAATACAATTTTTCTTAATAATTTTTTTATAATCATTTTGTTTTTAGTTTATTGTTAATAAAAATTAACATTTTGTTTTGAAAATTCTGATAAAATATTGAAATGTTTTTGAAATGGGAAAACAAAATAAATAAACTTCCTTAATTCCAGAGTAATTTTTTTGGCGGTGTTTTCAAA
The DNA here is from genome assembly GCA_028015215.1 of Gynostemma pentaphyllum. Lineage (NCBI taxonomy): Eukaryota > Viridiplantae > Streptophyta > Magnoliopsida > Cucurbitales > Cucurbitaceae > Gynostemma > Gynostemma pentaphyllum. Next base: position 65,634,498 of record CM051355.1, on the reverse strand, counting down.
AAATGACATTTTAAGAATTGATATTTTCAAAAGTAGCAAAAATGTTAATCTCATACCGAGATTTGTTGAATCCTAATGTGAGAAGTGTCATTTTTAAAATATTTCAAAATATTTTTTATTTTTTAAACTAGTCATAAAAATGTGTCATATATGGGATATTCCCTTTTCTTTTTTAACAAAATGCTAAACTCAAATTAATTAAAAATCAATTAAATTATTTGTTTTTGTCAAAATTCATTGTTGTAGTGGGGTGGACTTGTGCAAATCCAATTTGCTGGAGACAAAGTGGTATGATAGTGGATATAAGCCAACACTTGAAGAATATCTTGATAATGCGTGGATTTCCATAGGATTTATATTAGTTCATGCATATGTTTTTGTGACATCTTCAATTACAACAATGGATTTAGAGAGCTTGAAGGAATATAGAGATATAATTCGCTGGTTATCAACAATTTTGCGACTTTCAAATGACCTAAGAACATCTTTGGTATGTGAACAATATCCCTTGATCTATCTTAAATAAATGTTATACGAAAAAAAATCTAAAATCTAGATGAGAATAAAATATAAAGAATTTTGATAACCTTAATAAATTAACTAGTTTTTTTTTATGATGTTTCTTTGTTCTATTTAGGATTAATTAAAAAGAGGTGACGTTCTCAAATCAATTCAATGTTAAGTGAATGAAACTGGTGCCATAGAGAATGATGCTCGTGACTATATTAAGCATTTGATCAATGAGATATGGAAGAAGTTAAACAAAGTTGAAGTTGGAAATTCTATCTACTCTAGAGTATTTATTGAGTTGTCTAATAATGTTGCTCCAACGTCACAATGCATGTATCAACATGGAGATGGACATGCTATAGAGCATCAAGTAACTAAGGACCGTGTCATGTCTCTATTTATTAAGGCTATTCCTATTTATTAGCTATATATAGTCAATAACATCAAGTTTATATAAATAAGGTACATAATGCAAATTGTTAGTATATAGCCAATATCATCACTATGTGGACACTCATAATTATGTTTCATTTATCTAACCATTATATATATCAAACAGTTACATTCTATCATTGATAACCACTTTCCATCAACAATTAAAAATATATATTTTAGCGTCCAATTAACCACCGTGGTAATGGCCCTTTGAAATATCATTATCGTCATAACTGTCATTTAGTTATCTTATAAATAGATGTGAGTTATAAATAAAAGGAAAATTTCATTTTGTATCAGAATTTTCTACAATATTTATAAATATTACATTTTTAAAAAAGTATTTGTAAATATAACAGTTTTTCAAAAATAAAACTATTTATAAATATTATATTTATTAGGGTTAATGTCTTAACTACTTAAGACATAAATGTTTATAGTTATCTTATAAAAAGCAAAGACTTATCCATGAGCTGACAGTAGCTTTAAGAGACGTGGAGCAGCCAGAACACTTCCATATCCATTCTTTCAACACGTAACTTCAAAAGATCAATAAAGATCCATCGTCTATATATTAAAGAAAAATTAAAGAAAATTTCAAAACATAAAAAAAACAGTCTTTTTTTTTTTGTTTCAATGGCTCTTCACCAGTGTTCCTCATTGAGCCCTTTCATGAAAGAAGTTTCTTTGAATAATAAGCCTTCTTTTATTCCTCACATGGTTAAAATAAAAGGAAATACAAGAATTATGTGTAATCTTAAAGATAATAAAACCATCGTTAGGAGATCTGCAGATTATCAGCCTACCATTTGGAAATATGAGTTTGTTCAATCATTAACAAGTGAATTTATGGTATGCTTTATTAGGTCTTTAATATCTCTACTTTATTTTATAGCAATTTTTTTCTTTGCAAATATGGCTCAATAATATAATAATTTAAATTAATGTCAATAATTAGATGTATTTGAATACAATTAGTTGTTCGAATTATGGTAATTTATTGTAGTAATTTTAATAAATAATTGATAAATTGATTATTAATTTGGGAAAATGAATTAAGGTTTGCATAATTAATTTAAAGAGAAATTGTCTTAAATAGTATACTTCTACGTATTAATTAGGGGCATTTGCAAATCTAGCAATTTTTCAAGCAATATTTGTAAAAATATAAGCTCAAAAAAATATTTGCAAATATGGCAATTTTGATCATGTTTATCAATGATAAACTTGAATTACATATTTTTACACTATGTTTATCAGCATAACCGATGTTTATCATTGATAAACATGATAAAATCTTTGCTTATTTATAAATATTTTTTTGAGTTGATATTTTTACAAATATTGCATAAAAATTTGCCACCCAATGAAATTTCCATTAATTACTAAACTGTTATATTTTAAAAAATTTCCTAAATAGCAGTTCCTAGGTCAATAAAATATGAATCTATTTTTTTTCAATAATTATTTTTAATGAGTTTTTTTTTGGTTTTTTTTTTTTTTATTTCAATAAATTATTGATTTCTTTTATTATTATTATTATTATTTTTATTTATTCAACGATTATTTGGGTAATTTTAAAAAAATTCTGATATTTTATTAAGAATCATGTGAAAATATGATATTTCAATAATAATTTCCCTCTTAATGAAATTATATTTGTATTATCTAATTCAAATATGCACCCCATTTCCTATCAAATACAGGAAGGAACATATGCAAGACGTCTGAATGAGCTAAAGATAGAGGTAGGAGCTATGATCATTAGCCAACTTATTGAGGAGCCTTTAGAGAAACTTGAGCTAATTGACACCTTACAAAGGCTTGGAATCTCATATCACTTTAAGAGTGAGATTAAGAATACACTTGAAAATATATACAACAACAGCTCCTACATCAATAATGACTGGAAGAAGAATAATCTCTATGCAACATCTCTTGAATTCCGACTCCTAAGACAACATGGATTCAAAATTCCACAAAGTTCGAATTTCGTATTCTTTCAATTTTTTTTTTAAACATTAATTATATCCAAAATTATGTCTCACTCTCTTTTTGTAATTGCAGACGTTTTCAATGGCTTCAAGAATGAGATAGAGAATTCTAGCACATCATGCAAATTTGAGGATATAAAAGGAATGTTAGCTTTATATGAAGCTTCCTTCCTATTGATAGAAGGAGAAAATGTTTTAGAGGAAGCCAAGTGTTTAACTAGAAATTATCTGAAGAAATACATGAGTTTGAGCAAAGATGAAATCGAGCTAGCGATTGCGGCGCATGCTTTGGAGCTTCCATTGCATTGGAGGATGCCAAGATTAGAGGCAAGATGGTTCATTGATATATATGAGAGAAAAGAAGATATGAATTCTATTATTCTTGAAATGGCCAAATTAGACTTCAACATGGTACAATCCATACACCAAGAAGATCTCAAATATGCATCGAGGTAAGAGTATTTTACCAAATATGAAATATTTTGAATTTGATTTTAGAGCTTCAAAAGATTAAATAAATTGTAAATTTTAATTGAATTATTTTACCATATATAACCTATATGGCGATACAAATATAATATACGGGTATTTTCAAATATTATATTTTTGTTAATGATAAATTTTAGAAGTAGCAAAAAAAGTTTATAGAATTTTAAAAAATACAACTTTCATTATATAATTAAAGAACTTCCATCAAATCATAGAACTTCCATCAAATTATTAAAACTTAAGAGAAAAATTGGAAAATTATGGAGTATTAATTTAAAACATCTTGACTAGAAACATAAAAAACAATAATTATATTGATCACTCAACAATAAAAGAAAAAATAACAATTTAAATGAAAATAATTCAATAAATTAGTGAAGGAAATAATTTATATTTTTAAAAATAAATTATATATTTTTTAAAATAAGACTTGAAAAAATTGCTTTGTGTGGTAATTTCTTAAAAAAAATATGTATAGCGATTTAATTTAAAAATTCTTGATTAGAAACATAAAAAATCATTATTCATTCAACAGTACAAGAGCAAAAAGAAATTTAATGAAAACTATTCATTAAATTAATGAAGGAAAAAAGTGTTATTTTAAAAATAAATCAAACTTTTACTTTTTTTTTTTTTTAAGTATCCGGAAAAAAGTGCTATGGATTAAAAAAGTGCTATGGGTTAATATAGGTGGTGGAAGAGTACTGGACTTGGAGAAAAGTTAAGCTTTGCAAGAGATCGATTGATGGAAAACTACCTGTGGACAGTAGGCATTGGATTTGAACCAGAGCTTTCATATTTTAGAAGAATGACCACAAAAATCTTTGCATTGATAACAACAATAGATGATGTTTATGATGTCTATGGCACTTTAGATGAACTTCAACTTTTTACTGATGCTGTAGAGAGGTAATAAATAAACTTAATGATATGATGGAAAAACTTTTTTTACTTTTCTAATATTTTTTACATTTTAATTTTTTTTTTTTCAAATGGGTAAATTTAGATGGGATATTACTGCAATAGATCAGCTTCCGGACTATATGAAAGTATGTTTTCTTACTCTCCACAATTCTATAAATGAGATGGCTTTTGATGCATTGAGAGATCAAGGAATCAATGTCATCCAATACCTTAAGAAAGTGGTAAATCCTAGACGCTTCTTTTATAATCATATTTTTTTAGTTTATTGTTATTATAAGAATTAACTTTTTGTTTGAATTTTGGACAAAAAATTTGAAATGATTCTCGAAAGGGAAAAAAAAAAAAAAAAAAAGGCTAACAAAAGCTTCTCATGATTTTTCAGAGTAGTAGAAGTAGAGGTTCTAAAAAGGGCGGGCTTGTTTTTGTTCGCTAGTTTAAAAATTATTTACAATACAAATATATCATATTTTTTCCGTATGAATCAGTGCTAAAGTTTATTACATTAAATGATTTAATGTTGATCATCACTGATTCACACAAATAAGTATTTTATATTTACGTATAAAAAAAAACAATACAAATTGTTTTCTAATCGTAACTCATTGATATAGTGGTTGGATTTATGCAAATACTATTTGTTGGAAGCAAAGTGGTATTATAGTGGTTATAATCCAACACTTGAAGAATATCTTGATAATGCGTGGATTTCCGTATCTGGACCAGTTGTACTAGTTCATGCATATGTTTTTGTGACATCTTCAATAACAAAATGGGATCTAGAGAACTTGAAGGAATATGGTGAGATAATCCGTTGGTCATCAACAATTTTTCGACTTGCAGATGACCTAGGAACATCATCGGTATGTAGCAAAAAAAATCACAATATGACACTTGTTGAATTGATATTTTAAAAAATAGTGTAAGTTATGAAAAAATTTCAAAATGATGTTTTTTTTTCTTTCGTTTATTTAATAAATTGTTTCATTAAATTAATGAGTTTGTTTTCATTTAATTTTCTCTCTTGTATTATTATTTAATTTAATGATCAATATTATTATTGTAATTTATGTTTATAAATGGGATTTTTTAAATTAAAAAACAATAAATTTTCAATTATTATTATTATTTTATGATTTTGAAACTTTCATTAAAATAATGAAAGTTCTCATTATTTTAATGAAAATGCTATCTATGAAAAATCTGAAGGAAAAAAAAAATCTATTTTTGAGATTTGCAATTCAGAAAATGTAATTTTATAAAATACCCCTAAAAAGGTTTAAAATAGAGAGAGAGAGAGAGAAAAAAGTTAAACAAACCAAATATGAGTACAAAATATACATAATTTGAAAATCTTAATAAATTAACAAATTTATCTGATGGTTTCTTCTTCATTTAGGATGAACTAAAAAGAGGAGATGTTACCAAATCAATTCAATGCTACATGAATGAAACTGGTGCCTCAGAGAATGATGCTCGTGAATATATTAAGGATTTGATCGATGAGGCGTGGAAGAAGTTGAACAAATTTGAAGCTGAAAATTCTATCTACTCTCAAGTGTTTATAGAGTTGTCTAAGAATCTTGCTCGAATGTCTCAATGCATGTATCAATATGGAGATGGACATGCTATAGAGAATCAAGAAACTAAAGATCGTGTGGTGCCACTACTTATTCGATCTATTCCTATTTGTTAGTATAGTAAATATTGTCAAGTTTATTTAAATAATTTATGTATCACCAATCCAATTGTTAGTTTATTAAATTAAAACCATGAATATTTGCTTAGTTTGTAAGATAATTTTTTAATTAATAATATTATTGGGATCTTTCAATTAATGAACTCATGGCAAGAATTGGTTGGAGGATGCATAGTATGGCTCGGGTCATTGTTAAATACGAACAAATGGAATGTTTAGTTAGTTTACTTGATTAATACAAGTATTAGCTAACCTACTCCTCAGCTCATTATAGCATATAGTTAATAATCCTTTAGCTGTCATTGAATTCTTCTATAAGGTGAGAAAGATTATTCTAATAAAAGATGATGTTCGTTTTCTTACTTCTTCTTCCTCTTCCGAGTCTAGTTCATTTACTGTTACTGTTCATTATGTTTCTCATATGCGATTTCTTGGTGCTTTCTATAACAAATTGGTATCAGAGCATAGTTATAGAAAGAAGAAAAACAAGATCTTTAACAATGGCTAATCAAAGATTTGAAGTGGACAAAATAAAATGGTACTGGAGATTTCGGCCTATGGAAGATAAAAAATAGGCGGTCAAAGTTTAGAGGAAGGTGGTGATAGCGTTGGATGAGCAACCACAGTGGCCTGTAGGATCTACGGAAGAACACAAGCAAAACGTAGTTAATAACACACAGCATCCTGATTCTGAATCTGAGCGATAATGTCCTACAACAAAGTTGCAGAAGAAGACACCACATTGAAGGTCTGGAACAAGTTGAATTTAGTCTACATGTCGAGGGATTTTCAAATAAGATCTATGTGAAAGAAAAATTGTTCACATTTAAATGAATCTACAGAAGGCTCTGATTGAAAACCTCGAGAATTCAAGAAATTAACAATATATTTCAATAGCCTAGGTGAGGAAATTGGGGATGAGAATGGATCAATCCTGTTGCTGAACTCTCTACCAGAAGATTATAGAGAAGTGCAGACAGTTATGAAGTATTGAAGAGAAAGAATAACTGTCACAAAAATCATCTCACCAGTCAGATCTAAAGAATTCGAATTGATTGCAGAAAGGAGGGATTCATGAGTTGCAGAGGGCCTCTATGTTAATGGAAATAAGAAGAACAACTTTTAGAACTCCAAGAACTCAAGAAACCAGAGAAAATCAAAAGGCAAGTATAAGTTTATATGTTTCCTCTATCACAAAGAGGGACATTTTAAGAAGGATTTTCGGCGAGAAAGAACCACAATAAGAGGGGAAGATACAAAGATAACTATGCAGAAGCGTTCATCGGAGAAGATGGGTTTATGTTTGCAGAAGCATTAACAGTGGAGGAAAACAAGAATCTAAGACTGGAAAAGGAGGACAGGGTTCTTGACTAAGGTTGCTCCTACCACATGACACCATCAATAACTTGGTTCAAATCCTATAGATCATGTAAAGGAGGGACAATTTACATGGGAAACAACAATATATGTGATGATGTTGAGATTGGAACAGTGGAATTCAAACTCTCAGATGGCTCCACAAGAATCCTTCAAGATGTAAGACATGTACCGACCCTGAAAAGAAATGTGAACTCTCAAAGAGTGTTAGATGCACTGGGTATGCAAAATCATTAGAGGTGATTTTAGGCTCAAAACTTATTCTGGACGAAAGAAAGGAGAATGGTTTGTTCTTGGTGAAGAATACAGCACCAAAAATGGCTTGTTCTATGGCAAATCCAATGAACGAACAGAGTCAGAGATGTGGCACAAGAGGTTGTCTCATATCAATTCATAGGGGATGTGGGAGCACTACATCTTGAATAAAGCAAAAAGATTGAGTTTCAAGAAGGGTAAGAACAATAATCAAGGGGATACTTGACTATGTTCATGCTGATCTTTGGGGGACAACAAAGACTGAATCCGTGAAGGGATCAAGGTACTTCATATCCCTTATAGATGACTACTCAAGGAGAGTATAGGTTTACTTTTTGAAGACCAAAGACGAAACTCTTGAAAGATTCAAGCGTTGGAAGGCATTTTTGCAAAAGAAATTTTTTTTTACAAAAGAAACTGAAACTGTCTTTGCCAAGGTTTGAACCCAAGCCTAAAGGCAAGAGGCCTCACACACCCAGTGAGCTATCTTTTCAACTTTACGTTAAAAAAAATAGATAAAAAAAAATAGTAAAGCATCAGAGAACTGACAATGGCCTGGAGTTTTGGGATTAATCATTCAACAAATTCTGCAAAGACCAAGGGGTAGTCAGGCACAAGATAGTGAGATACAATCCTCAACAAAATGGGTGCCTGAAAGAATGAATAAAACCATTCTTGAGGGGACAATGTGCATATTGTCTTATTCTAGTGTAAAAGAGTCTTTTGGGGCAAAAGCTATATCAACTGTTGTTTACACGATCAATAAGGGACCAAGTGCATCCCTAAGCATGAAGACATCTAAAGAAATATTGTCAGGTCATCCTCTTAAACAAGAAAACGTGCATTCATGCTTGTGTCATAAGGAAAGCTGGAGCCAAGAGCAATAAATTGTATGTTTCTTGGGCGCCCTGAAGGTGTGAAAGGGTATAAGCTGTGGAATCCTTTAGAAAATAGATGTGTGATAAGCAGGGATGTTGTCTTTAGAGAAAGAGAAATGTTCCTGAAGCCATTAGAGACAGGTGGAGGCCTCGAGAAAAAAACTGACATGAAAGGAGGGCAAGTTGTATTTGAGGTAGAGAAAAGTGAAGATAATGGAGATGTGGATACCCCAATACCTGTAACACTAGATGAACCAGTTCTCTAGGATGCTGCACCATCAGGGCAGAAAGTGGATTCTCAGCAAGACCTCATAGAATACTCATTAGCCGAAGACAGGGAAAAAAGAGTCATCAAGTTACCAAGCATGTATGATACTAAAGATATGATAGCTTTTGCATATAGTGTAGCCTATGAGATATATGAAGATGAACATGTCAACTTTGAGCAAGCCACCAGTTTTGAAGAAGTAAGACACTGGATAGAGCCTATGAATGATGAAATGGCATCATTGGTTCAAATAAGACTTGGGTTCTAGTCCCTAAACCAACTAACCAAAAGCTTATTGAATCGAAGTGGATCTAAAAGAAAAAAGAAAGAGTTCCAGGAGTTCAGTCACTGAGATTCAAATCCAGACTAGTTCCAAAAAGGTACACTCAAAGGGTGGGAGTTGATTACAAAGAAGTGTTTTCTCTAAATATCAAGCACAACTCAATCATAGAATACAATTAACAGTGGGGGTAGAAAGGAATCTTGAACTATTTCAACTGGATGTGAAGGCTGTATTCTTACATGGTACCTTAGAAGAAAGAATTTGCATGCAACAAACACAGGGTTATGAAGTAAAAGGCAAAGAAGACATAGTGTGTTTGAAGGGACTACTTTACTAAATTAGCAGAATTTTATTTCGTAAACTAATTAACATTTAATTAAAGATCTATTAACATCATGCAATTGTGATTAAACCTTCGACTGAAACTTTAAGGCTTTTTGAAAAACAATAACTTTTACTTACATTGAGTAAATTATAGAGATTTTGTTGGAGGTTTCTTTACTGTTTCAATCCTCAGCACCAGATCTTCTACTCTATATCCCGATCGTACATGGAAAACCCGATTGTGGGATCAAACTTTAGAAGAAATTAGGAAGAAGAAAAAGAATTTTTCTTCCTAAAACTATAGGCAAAATCGGCAAGGCCTTAGGGAAGGAAGGAGAGAGAACTTCAATTTTTAGGGAATTGAATTGTGTTATTTATTAATGACTCAAGCCTCCTATTTATATATATATATATATATATATATATATATATATTGCCAAATTTCCTATTAATATTAATTAATAAATCCAATTTATTTAATTAATTATTTTGGCTATTTTCAACTGGGTTCATTAATCCAATTGTGCTAGAAATTCTCTCTTTAATTAAATAAGTCTAACTTAATTAATTATAGACTCTAATATTAATTTATTTATTAATTACCATTTAAATAAAATATTTTATTTAAATAATTAATAATATTAATATTGTCTCTCAACTAAATATTATCAAATGAAATTTAATTATTAATTTCAATTTAAATAATTTTTAATATTTAAATAATTAATAATAAATATTTTAATTGATAATATTTTATTATTAATTAATAATATTAATTTAATTTTTAATTTCCATTTAAATAAAATTAATTATTTAAACAATTAATAATTATCAATTAATTTAAAATTATTAATTACCATTTAAATATGCTCAATATTGAGCATATTTAAATGTTTAATGTTTAGTTAATAATATTTCATTATTAATTTCCTGTTTAAATAAACTCATTATTTAAACAATTAATAATATTTCTATTAATTACCGTTTAAATATTCTCAATATTTAAACAATCGATATTGCCTATTTAAGTAATTCACCTTACTTAATTTTTTCATTTATTCAATTTTATTTCACGGCTACGATATTTGGGCTAGTATAGTGACCTAATGGATCTATAGATCTTGGGCTTAATAATTAGTCAATTAAGTGATTAACTCATAATTTGTTAATTACTTATTATCTAACTATGAATAATTCCACTGTAGATTCATAGCTAAACTCCCCTCACTATAAATGAGTTATGTCCATTTAGTTTATCTTTTATTTATATATGTGATATATCCAGGGAACCCTCATAATTACAGGAGGATTATATTTACCGTTGTAAAGACCCGACTTTTCAGAGTTTAAAACAAACATAGTAAATGCAGCGGAAGACTCAATAAAAGATATTTATTGAATAATATGAAAAATTCTCAATCAATAGTCATTTAAATAAATCAACAACTCCGGAGTTTAAAACTTTAAAACAAAAGAATCAATGTACTTAGTCAAATAACGAAATGTTCAAAATAACTTAAGCTCAAATCTCACAAAGACAAATATAGTTAATAAAGTTCTAATACTTTATTCTTAAACTCAATGAAAAACTAATGATGCATTGGCTAGCCACGATGACATGAACCCCTCATCTTTTCCACTTCATCAACCGCCACCTCTCGGTCCATTATTACCTGAAAAAAAATATAGCACTGTGAGGCTAAAGCCAGTGAGAAGACGATCTAAACGAAGGTAAAGCTTTAAATAGTCTCTAACAACTTAAACCGAGTCCCAACACTCGACACTCTCCAATGTCTCTTTCACACTAAGCTTATCTTAAATCTCACATTCAATCTCTTTACTTGAATAGGCAATTTATTATCTAAATTCCATTTTCAAGAACCACATTCATAATTCTCTTTCCAATACACATCCCAATCCGATACATAGGCCCCTTCTAAATTAGCAAACACAATCAATCAATTAATCAATCATCCACTAAGAAGGCGGTCTCTCGGGACTCCAACCATTCTTAGGTACTTAGTTATAGCCGTAACCATAACTAACCCCTAATGGATCATCCATACGAACAACGTCCATTAGCTGTTATGAGCTCACTCTCATAACTATATATTTCACTAGTATGAGCTCGTAGCCTCATACTAGTTTAACACACCTGTCAAGCCATCAATACACAAACTCTTTACATTAACCTCTTGATAATACTCATTCATAATCAGCAAGGGGAATTAAAATACAGCAGCCCCAAAGATACTAATTAAAACACACAAAATACATTTTACGATAAACTGCCGAAAAACCGTCAAAACCAACTATTCATTCTCAAACTTGCTCAACTCGAATCTCATATTAAATCATCATAATATACTCCAAAATATTCCAGAATTGACTCCCAAATTAATCAGAAACAAAAGAAATCAAAAAACAACAAAACTGCCGAAAAATGACTAAACTAGTTCTAACCGAAAAATTCTTTCTCCAATTAATTTTTCGATATTTCCAATATGAATTCACTTTCCTAAAGCTCCAGAATAATATATTTGAATATAATGAATCATAAAATCTACGGTAGAAGCTTTAGATTTCTCTAAAACCCCACCATCGAATACACCGTTAACTCACCTCAAAATTCGCTTAAATCCAAAATCAAGCTACTTTCCTTGACGAACCAGACCTGAAACGAAGATCCTAAATAGCTTAAAATACAAATTAAAATACACTAAATTAATACAAAAGGTTTGGGGTTCGGTGGGTCAAAGAACGGAAATCAAACGGCGAAGGAAATTGGCTAAGGTTGGGCGTGGGGGTGTGTGGGTGCCGCGGCTGGCCATGGTCATCGGGACGTGGTTCGGTCGCGGTTTCATAGTTAGGGTGATCGATCTTGATGGTTCTAGGTGTTGGTAATCAAGATCGATTGGGTATTTGGCCACGGTTTGGAAAAATTGGCAATTATGGAGATCGAACAAAGGCTAGGGTTCTTGGTGTTCATATGGTGAATATAAAATAAAAATCCAGAATTAAATTGATTGATAAATCAATCCCAAAAGCTTACCCGTTAATGGAATTACAAGGAAAAAGACTTCCGATCTCCCTTCCTTGATCCCGAACGAATTCCACCGATTTCCTATTTAACATTTGATGAAAAACTCATCATTATGAACCCTAGACCCCACGGCAACAAGGAGAAAAGAAAAGACGGATTTCCTTCTTCTCTTCTCTAAGGGGCGGCGGCAAGGTGTGGGAAGGAGGGGGAAAAATTGTTTCTTCTTCTTTTCCTTAGTTTAAGATTAGGGTTTGAGCTATCTTGCCACATCATCACTACTTGCCACGTCATCAACTATCCACTAATCCAAGACTCCTCATTATTTACAAAAAGTGACACTTATCTTAAAGTGTCACCCAAAAGCCTAAATAAATAAATAGATTATTTATCAAAATTCCAAACCCTTTAATTAAATTAAATAAAATTTTAATTTAATTCCAAAATTAATCTTACCTTGTAACGGGGCGTTACAACCGTTTTGCTCCTATAATTACCTCTTTATCTTTGTGTTCCCGCTAATTCTCCAATGAACATTGTGTGTAGTCAAACTACAGATAATATACTTCTGTGATCAATAGAAGTCGTGGTGCCACTTGTTCATGTCTCGAATCACAAGAGAGTTTCCTAAATTTCTTAAAATGTTTAGATTTTGCACTGATACCATTAATTTATAGGAAAGTTATGAATTCCATCTCGTATAAATGTGTTCCCAGCTACTATCTCGTTATGTTCACAAAACAAGAGTGTATTGAGCGTTTCTATCAGATCTCTCTACCATGTGAATCAAAGAACATAACTCCATGAATAGGAGTTCTTATTTCACTCAGGATTGAGATTTATCTCGGTTGATAAACTTAGTTTGATATTCGATCATTTCTCGTAAAGGGTACTAATGAGATATTGACAGACTATCGTGGTCCTGTCTTATACAATCAACATTGCATATGATACTTCTATTTCATGTCACCCACATGAATGATCAGAATTAGATCATTTGTCTATATACAAAATGGACAATTATCAACAATGTTACCAGGATAAGGTTCCCAAATGTTATCCATTTATTGTAGGCACTTTAGTTGCTAATCTTGACTTTAATCCTCTCGTATGACTCACATACTTAGTCGTGATTTCATAAGAGTAACTAAGGATTTTACTATTTGAATGTTTGACATTCATTTCCTAATATCGTCAATTTAATCAATATAGATAATAGAAAGAATTTATGTTTATCTATTTAATTTATTCAAAATAAATTATCTTTATTAAATAATTACAAGTTCTAGGACACCGTTCCAAGTTCTAGGGATGTGCAAAAAACCCAGAAAACAGAAAAACTGGACCGGATAAAACCGGACCGAATGCGGTTTATTCGGTTTATAGATAGGAAAACCGAATTAGATTCAGTTTTTACCCATTCATACCTGTTCATCTAACTTTTGAACCGGTAAAACCGAACCGAATATTTGTTTAAATACTAGTAAAATTTTATATTTTATATTATATATGTTAGGAATGGTGTAATAGTAAACCCTAAGTTACTCTTAAATAAATAAACATAAGTTCTTTATATTATCTAGATTGATTCAATTGACGATATTAGGAATATATGGAAATATATTAATATCAAACATTCAAATAGTAAACCCTAAGTTACTCTTATGAAATCACGACTTAGTATGTGAGTCATACGAGAGGATTAAAGTCGAGATGACTAACTTAAAAGTGTCTACAATAAATGGATAACGTTTGGGAACCTTATCCTGGTAACATTGTTGATAGCTTCGCATTTTGTTTATAGACAAATGATCTAATCCTGATCATTCAGGTGGGAGACATGTAATGGAAGTATCATATGTAATGTTGATTGTATAAGACAGGACCACGATGTTTGATCAAATTTCTCATTAGTACCGTTTACGAGAAATAATCGAATATCAAACTAAGTTTATCAACAGTGATAGATCTCAATCCTGAGTGAAATGCGGACTCCTATTTATGGAGTTATGTTCTTTGATTCACATGGTTGAGAGCGATCTGTAAGAACGCTCAATACACTCCTGTTTTGGGAACATGGCTAGATAAGTAGCTGGGAACTCATTTTCATGAGATGGAATTCATAACTTTCTTATAAATTAACGGTATCAGTGCGATACCTAAACATTTTAGGAACTTTAGGAAACTCTTTTGATGTACTGATTCGAGACATGAACAAGTGGCGTCGCAACTTCTATTGATCACAGAAGTACCTTATCTCTAGTTCAACTAAAGATAAAGTTCATTGGAGAATCAGCGGGAACACAAGGATAAAGCGGTAATTACAGGGGCAAAACGGTAAATTTATCCGCCTGTAATTATGAGGGTTCCACGTGAAGGATAATATCACGGATATAAATAATGATAAACTAAATGGACATAACTCATCTATAGTGAGGGAAGTTCAGCTATGGATCTATAGTGGAATTATTCATAGTAAGATAATAAGTAATTAACTGATTATGTGTTAATCACTTAATTGACTAATTATTAAGCCCATGATCTATAGGTCCATCGGGTCCCTATGCTAGCCCAAATATCGTAGTCGCGAAATCAAGTAGAAAAAATGGAAATTTTAAGTAAAGTGAATTACTTAAATAGACAATATTAATAGTTTAAATATTGAGTATATTTAAACGATAATTAATATAAACATTATTAATTGTTTAAATAATGAGTTTATTTAAACAGGAAATTAATAATGAAATATTATTAATTATTTAAATATTGAGTATATTTAAATGGTAATTAATAATTTGAAATTAATTGGCAATTATTAATTGTTTAAATAATTAATTTTATTTGAAAGGAAATTAATAATTAATAATAAAATATTATCAATAAAATTATTAATTAAATAATGAGTTTATTTAATGAAAATTAATAATTAAAATATTTATTATTAATTGTTTAAATAATGAAAATTATTTAAATGGAAATTAATAATTAAATACAATTTGATAATATTTAGTCGGGAGAAAATATTAATATTATTAATTATTTAAATAAAATATTTTATTTAAATGGTAATTAATAAATAAATTAATTAAGTTGAACTTATTAATTTAAGAGAGAGTTTCAAGCCCAATTGGATTAATGAACCCAATTGAAATCGGCCCAAAATAATTAATTATATAAATTTAATTTATTAATTATTTATTATTAATTTTGGCCATCATAGATAATTTGTAGGAGATAATTATTTGAATTATATACTATAATAATTATATAGATTTATTTACCCAAGATAAATAAAATAATGAAAAGAAAATATTCTCTTATTTATCTATGGCATTTTAGAAATACCAAGATAAAGGAAAGAGATAATTCTTTTTGTTTTTGTATTTATCTCCATGGATTAATCCTAATGTGATTAGGATTCCTATTTTCTTATAAATAGGAGGCTTGGGTCATTCATAAATCACACAATTCAATTCCTAAGAAATTTGGAATTCTCTCTTCCTCCTTCTCCCCCCTTGGCCGATTTTCCCTCTTCATATTAAGAAGAAAAATATTTTTTCTTCTTCCCAATTTCTTCTAAAGTTCGATCCCACAATCGGGTTTCGTTTGATAGATCGGGATATAGCGTAGAAGATCCGGTGTTGCTGAGGATTTGATGCGGTAAAGAAACCTCCAACCGATTCTCCATATTTTACTCAATGTAAGTAAAGGGTTTTAATTTTCGAAAAACAAGCATGAATCTACATTTTTTTATCACAAATTGCATGATATTAATATATCCGTAATTAAATGTTAATTAGTTTACTAAATAAAATTCCGCTAGTTAAGTAAATCATCCCTTCAATATAATAATCTACATTTACAACTAAAACTAACTTAAAAGTAAAACAATATAAAAATAAAATAAAAAAGCCTAACAGACTCTTCATCCCTCATTTTTAACTTAATCCAGGATCTCCCTCCCCAACTATGATTTTTCCTTCCCTCAATTTTTTTTTCAGAACACCTATCCCTTATTTCAGCCACCATAATCTACCCCTCCTCTTAGCTTCAATTGGTTGTTGTTGTGATGTTGTTGCCCTCCAGATCGAGTCGAAGTCTTTGAAGAGAACGACTCTTCATCTCGATCTCCATTTTCATCTCCATGCTTATGTACAAAACATAAATTGATACATAAAATTTCAAAAATATCACTCCTCCATCTTCATAGCTTCGATCAGTGTAAGTTATTTGATTGCTCTCCATCTCAGTCCAAACCTATTCAATTTCTGGAAAAAAAAAAAAAAAAAAAAAACCTTCATCACTTTCCATTTCACCTACTTGATTCATTTTATGATATTGCTTCTGTCTAAAACTATAGGTTTTATATGAGAAACTAGGAACTGAGAAACCGAATCGAAAATCGAATAAACCGAGTAAGCCTGAATCACACGATTTTATAAAGTAATACAAACTGATCGGTTCAAACCTTAACAAGAACTGAGACCACCGGTTTGGTCTACTGCTTTGTCCAAAACTGGACCAAACCGGAGTGTGAACATCCTTAGAAGCAATCAACCTGGTGCTTGTATAAGAAGTTTGATGATTTTTTTAGAGTATTTGTTTGAAAAGAAGTCTCTTTGATAGCTGCACATATATTAAAAGAATTGAAAAGCAGGAGCCAATTTTCTTATTGCTTTATGTAGATGATATGCTATTCGCTGGAAGTACCAAGACAAATCTTGAACTTGTTAAGGGCCAACTAAACTCAGCTTTTGACATGAAAGACTTATGAAGTTAACAGAATACTTGGCATGGAGATTCTCAGGGATAGAAAGAATGGTGTACTGTATTAAAGAAGGGAAAATAATGCAGGAAGTTCTTAGCAAGATTTAAAAAGCACAGGCTATGAGGGGTCCCTTAGCTCAGCACTTCAAATTTTCGTATGACAAATCCGAAGATTATGAGAAAGACCATATCAGGTACATGAATACAGTCTCTTATGCAAATGTAGTTGGTTGCTTGATGTATTTGATGTTATGTACTAGGCCAGATCTGGCTTTTAATGTAAGCTTGACTAGTAAATACATGGCAAAGCCTGGCAAAAGGCACTGGGTAGCTATAAAATGGATGTTTAGATACCTAAACAGTACTTTTGATGTGGTCTTAGTTTTCAAGAGAAGTAATAAGCCAGAGATATTAGGGTATGTTGATACATATATTGGTGGAGACCTAGACAAAAGAAGGTCAATGACAAGTTATATCTTCACTCTAGGAAGAAATGTAGTGAGCTGGAAGTTCTCTTTACAGTATGCAGTTGTAACGTCCCGTTAATTTTGTGGTGATTTTTTTTATTATTTGTATTTATTTAATTATTTGTATTTTAATTATTTTAAGCTTTATCAGTTAATTAATTTAGTTTAGCTTAATATAATTAATTTAGGACCTAAATAGTTGTTCTCTAGTTTTAATTTGGTTTTCCTAATTAAATGGTAGTATTAATATTGTTATTCTGCAAGATAAATTTATTAGTGCATTGTTAGATATGTATTGAAAGAGTTATAAGGGTTGGGCCTTGTTTTATGTCTTATCCACTCCCCCAAATTAAGGCAACAACCCATTGGCTCTTTATTCTGTAGTTAATAAAAAAGAAAAGATAAGAACTAAACCCTCAGCTCATTTCCTCGTAGCTCAGCCACAAGTCTCAATTCTTTTATTTTATTTTATTTTGAGATTTTTCCTTCCCTATCTCCTACCCACACCGCCGCAACCACCCCCTTATCTTTCCTTTTTTTTTTCATCTTCCCATCGTGCTTCAGCCACCCACGCCGCCTTCCTCTTTCAATCTGGTTGCTTGTTTTCACTTGGATGAGACGTGATAATGAGCCATCGTGAATGTTGTCTTCGATGACCAAGGGGCTGAACGTAGGAGTTAAGAACGAAATGGTTGGGTAGATTGTTAAGAGATTTCGTTCTTGAAAGGAGTCTTCGCCGACGTGTTGATTGATAGAAGAAGAGAAATAGGGAGGGACGAGAGACATGAACCAGACACTTCCCACTGCCATAAACCCCCTAAAACATTGTCGGAAAATCGACCCACGGTGAGTTACTATCCCTTTTCTCTCGTGCGCATTCGTGGTTTTCTTTTGGAGAAGAAACGGTTCAACTGAACCGGTTGGCTGGTTCACTCGAAACGGTTTAGTATGGTTCAACTGGTTTTCTTTTCAATTAAGGCCGGTTCTTACTATTTTAACTCATTTCTCTCACTAATTAGTTGTAATTAACTAATTTCTAGGTTCTGAACAACTCTAGGGGTGATAATCTTACTTAATTTGATGCCGATTCTTGATTCTAGCAACTTCTCAAAGCTTCAAAAGTGAGTTTAAAGTGGTCATGCGTAATTTTATGTATGAATTGCATGACGAATTGTTTGTTTGAGTTTAAGAGGGAATATGGGGGGGGGGATCCTAAGAGGATTTGGTTGTTTAGATGATTTTGGGTGTGAGTGTTGTGTTTTACGCTTGATTTTTATTTTGGAGTTGTAGATAGAAAACCGGAATGGCAATTTAAGTTTACGATTGTAATTGGTGGTTTTTGAGATAAATTGGAGTATTCAGGATATATTTTGAGAAAATAAAAGTTTAAGGGTGAGACTTGGAATTGGTTATGGGGAACTAAGTGTTGAGTTATACAGTTAGTAGATCGAGTGTTTTTCAGATTCATTTTTTTGTTTGTGTTCGTTTCGATTTTGCCCTTCTTTCATAGGATTGTTAACGGCATGACTTATTATTTCTTACGCGTCTACTTTATTTTGGGAAATATTCTTGGTCGAGAACATTAGAGGCAACATTCTTTATTTTTGCTAATACTTCTTGGTCTAGAACATTAGTTGTAAGGACCCGGAAACTATTTATAGTATATATAAGAATTTTCCTTATTTTGGCTTGTTTTAAATTGATTTTTATAAGTACTTTTGGTGAATGAGTATTTAACCATGGTTAGATTAACTATGGGTGGAAGTTGATGTGAAAGATAAAAATTAACCATAGTTATTTTTGAGCAAGGACTAGTTAGCAAAAGAAAGAAGAGGAGGGACTTGAAACTAATTTGATTTAAGTTATTTTAGTTAATTAAGAAAAGCTTGAGTATAAAAGGAAAAAATAAGGAAAAAAGACAAAAATGAGAAAATTCCTTCATCTTCTTCTTCTCTCCTAGCCGTGACCCCCCCCCCCCTCCCTCTCCCAACTTTTTCTCAACTCAATTCTCATCCAATTCCAAGAATCCTTGTCTTTCTCTTTGGGTTTTTGTTGGATTGTGGAGGAATCATCAACCTAGGAGGATTCAAGCAAGAATTAGAAGTGGAATTGATCAAGAACTCAAGGTATTAACTAACCTAGAATTCCATTTTTTGGTTAGTTTCCATGGTAATGTTTGAGTGTTCTTGAGGGTGTTTGCATGAGGGTTCTAGCTAGTTTTAAATTCTGAAAATGATGTTTTAAATGACATATTGAATCCCAAGTATCACCTCCTAAGTGTTCTTTAGAGAATCAAAGACATGGGAGAATTCAAGCTTTTACAAAACTCCATTAATGGAGGTTCTGAATATTTTTGGTGACTTTTGACTTTTGAAAACTCTTTGACCAACACTTTGAACTTCTCAATTCTGGAACCTAAGTTGATATATGATTGTAAGATGCATGTTTATCAAAGTTAGGAAGAACCAAAGGCCATGGATACACTCATGTTGAAATACACCTTAAAATGGCAATGTTTTGAAATTTCTAGCTTCTTTAAAGTAAGGTTTTCCATGGTTTTACTTTGAGATTATGAATTCTGGAAAGTATGTGTGTTTATATGGATATATGTAACATGAAAAAAAACTTGGGAAGGTAAGAGGGTGATTTTTGAGAAATTGACAAATTTGGCCTAAAACTAGTTTTTATACTTAGCTAGTTTTGGGTGTTTCTTTGTTGCATCTTCAAGGTTGTTAATTCTGGAAGGTTTGGATGTTTATATGAATATTTATACATGGAAAATACTTTAGAAGATCAAAGTAATGGATTTTTGGGTAAATTCCCAAGTTGACAAAAATTGCACTTTTGTTGAACTAGTTTCCTTGTTTCTGGGTAATCCTTGACTTTGATTGAAAGATTACCATTTCTGGAGCATTTGAGTGTTTAAATATATGTATTTAACAAGGGAACCACCTTAGAGCATCAATCTAATGAATATTTCGTACGTACACTTTGTTTGGCCGAAAATTGCATCCCGAATCAACTAGTTTTGGTGTTTGTGTCACTAACCGGGTTCGGGGCTGTTTGTGGTTGTTAGGGCTGTTTTGTAATGTTAATAATAGCCTAAAAATTTATGGATTAACTTGTTGTAGGCCAAAGACGAGTGGAGATACGTGGAAACCAGTTTGAAGGTGAAAACAACAAGAATCGGAAGGGTGATTGGAGAGGCGTCTCCGTTCCTCTTGGAACTAAATCATAAATTGAACGTGTGGTTATGAGACACATGAATTTTGATGTGGGTAGTGGAGTTAGAAGCAAGTTAAGTTTACGGGAAAGGATAGTGTTTACGACATTGGGTTTAGGAGACGGACTGCTTGATAGCCTAAACTAGAATTATTGCTTTCCTTTACTAGTTAATCATTGAAGCATGCTTTAAATTTCTTTGTTATTATGATCAGAGTCCATGAACGAGTCACATGCTAGAGTTGGGACGATAATTATGCATATGTGATACTTTTCTTGATTGGCTTTTGGACGTTACCTGTGCATACGTGATACTTTTCTTGATTGTTCGGAATCTAGCTGTGACTATGAATTATGTGAATATGCGAAACTTGAACAATGCATGAATAAAGATTGATGTCATATGCCGATTGTGAAAAGTAGAGCTATTTGGCCTTGTTGATCCTAAGTCTTGTATTATAACATTGTTGTGAGAAGCATGTTTAATCCATATAATTTCATACATGCCATTCATGCATATCATGTGATCATTATGTGGTCATGGGGTTGTAACCCATGTAACAGTGTATGGGTGTTGGACGTTACACGTGGTTACCGTGGCGGAAAGGTGATGGAGCTCAGGTGCGCTATGTGAGAATGGCCCGGGTGCTAGTAAATGGAGATGGTTTTAAAAAAACCGATATGAGCTACGGCTCAAGAATGGATTGAAATGAATTATGGCGTAGTGAGACGCCGAGATTATATTGGCAATGTTTGTGGTATCAAAGAGAAAGGAAGTGATGGTTTAGAATGATATGACCAGTGGCTATTATCCGAACTTAAAGCATGTGTACTTCATTCATACTTGAGCATGTCATTATGTATCTTTTCTTTGTAACATGGTCATCTCGCTTCACTATTCAAATTCTTCTTGTTTTCACTGAGTGTCATGCTCAAAGGTGCTCTAGATCACCTTTAAGGTAACGCTCTGGGACGAGGACGTGGAGCGGCAGGTGGTGCTCGTTGACTATGACGAGGTGGAGCTTTTGGATTGGATCTCCGGCACGCGAGCCTTTGTTTTGGAAGTTTAGATGTCAAGTTTAGCTTGAGTTTGTTTTATTTTGGGATAAACTTTATGTATATTATGTTTGTATGATATTTTAAAACCGGTGCACCGAACTTTCTTTTTAGCATGCTTTTATGAAAACTCTGAACCGGCCGACGAGCCAATGAACTCTGATAACAGGTTTATTTTGTATTGTATTTGAGGCATGCACTTTACAAATACTTCATGCTGAAATTTTCAATCTTTTATAAAAGAGTTATTTTGGGCTTAAACTACTTACTTCCGCTTGCGTAACCGCGACCAGCTTTACGTGGTCAAGTCGGGTCGTCACATTAGTGGCGACACTTTTATTTTGGTAATATTCTTGGTCGAGAATATTAGAGATAACATCTTTATTTTTGCTAATGCTTCTTGGTCGAGAACATTAGTGGTGACACTTTTATTTTGATAATATTCTTGGTCGAGAATATTAGAGATAACATCTTTATTTTTGCTAATGCTTCTTGGTTGAGAACATTAGTGGTGACACTTTTATTTTGGTAATATTCTTGGTCGAGAATATTAGAGATAACATCTTTAATTTGCTAATGCTTCTTGGTCGAGAACATTAGTAGTGGCGCTTTATTTTACTAATATTCTTGGTCGAGAATATTAGAGGTAATGCTTTTATTTTGCTAATGCTTCTTGGTCGAGAACATTAGTGGTAATACTGGAATTGAGGAATTATGAAATATGTTCGGGTTAGATGATTATTTGGGGGTTAAATTGTGATTGTTGATTAATGATAGAAATGGACATCGGTAACTTGTGAAATATGAATTCGGGATTGATTTGAGTTTGAGTTTAAGTTGTTTGGGAGTATAAAATAGGTAATAAAGAGCATGCTAGCAATTTTGGACATAATTTTTGATGTGGAATTCGTCCATAGGATTACATGCTTCCATTTTATTCTCACTAGCATTTTTATGCTAATGTTGCTACACTTTATTGTTCCAGGTACGCCTCGAGGTACAGGCCGTGGTAGAGGTGGTGGTGCCGCGTGATCGTGAGATGATGGTTTGGATTTGGACCAGATTGATATGTGCATTCTATGAATGCATGAAGTTTTAGACACTTTTGAAAACTTTATTCTTCTTAATTGGTTTCTTGTGATATTTTGGAGCTCGAAAGGGCATTTGACTTTTATGTCATTTTTATTTGAATTAGAGCTATGTCAGAAATGCGCATTTCAATGAATTCCCTGTTTTTACCGCTTTTTCTGCTTGTGAACCATGTATTCAGGTTTTGGTTTGTTCAAAATACAAACGGTACCATGCCGAATTTTGGTAAAATCAAGTCTTCCGCTGTTTATTTTTGGTTTTAAAGTTTTTTTTTTGAAAATTCGGGTCTTTACAGTAGTA
Source organism: Gynostemma pentaphyllum (assembly GCA_028015215.1). NCBI lineage: Eukaryota > Viridiplantae > Streptophyta > Magnoliopsida > Cucurbitales > Cucurbitaceae > Gynostemma > Gynostemma pentaphyllum. The sequence goes on along the minus strand of CM051355.1, from coordinate 65,611,124 downwards.
GCTCTATTCGACTACTGAGGCAGAGTTCATTGCATTGGCATCAGCTACTAAGGAGTCTATTTGGTTAAAGGGAATAGCAAGGGAGTTTGGTATAGATCAGTCTTGTGTTAAGTTGGATTGTGATGATTAAAGTGTCATTTATCTTACTAAAAACCAGCAGTTTCATGAGAGATCAAAACATGTGGATATCAAGCTTCATTTTATCAGGGAAGTAATTGAGAAGAGTGATGTTGTAAAGAAAGTTCACAATTCATAAAATTTGGCAGATATGCTTGTAGAAGGAGAAATTTAGCCAACTACAAATTGCCACGTAATGACAAAGAAAAAAAATACATGTCATTAAAATATAGACAAATCTAATTTTGACATGTGTCTTTAAATAAAATTTAAAGACACAAAATTGCAAATCAAATAATGCCACGTGTCTTCTTTATGACCATTAAAATTTGTCCAATAAAATTATGCCACGTGGCAATTGGGCTCAACCCAAATGAAGCCCATACCCATTAAAAGCCCACCAAAAACTCTATAAATAGAGAGATCATTCATTCATTAAGGAGGTTGAAAAATATTCAGAAGCTAGAAGACTTTGAAAACTGAAGACTTCTCGAAGACTCTGAAGACCGAAGACTCCTCGAAGAAATCCTTGAAGATTGCTTTGAAGATTAAAGAATTTCGAAGATTGAAGACTTTTCGATGACTCCTCGAAGAACTCCTTGAAGATCGCTTTGAAGACTAAAATTTCAACAACATCAACACTTTGATCCGAGAAATGCCTCGACGGCCCTCGTATCAAAGTTCATACTTGTGACAAAGAATCAGAGGAACAATATATTAGATATTGTAACATTAAATTCATCAATACAAATATATTTCATTCCACATTTAATTTCTTTACTAAGAAATTTCTTTGTGTGAACAAATTGGCACGCCAGTGGGACAATCTCTACCTCTCATCTCTTTATCATCAACTTCAAATTTCATCAAAAGCTCAATGGCATCAAAGAAAACATCTTCAAAGATTACTGCTGCAATTGACTCCCAGACGGATCCTATCACTCGTAGTCATTCTAAAGATATTCAACTACAAGAAAACCAATCTCTCCCTGTTGTTGAGAGTAAAAAGAAGAAACAACAACAGGTATCACTTCCTAAGGAGAATGTTGCTATCAAAGCTAACCTTCTTTTTTAACATGAATTTGAGGAAAAATCGTCTAATTCTCTTGAACATTCAGAAGGATCTCATGTTTCTGTCATGATGGCGAATGCTGCTACGATTGAAGAACATATGGCAGAGATGGAAAAAAGACTTTCGACCCTAGCTAAGGCAAATTATGAAAAGATCACAAGATTGCCTTTCTTATGAAGAAACTGGAGATTCAGGATGATGGTGAATCAAGTCATAGGGCTTCTCAAAACAAAATTACTGAAGATAATAACAAAGAGAAGACCAAACCAGAAGTTCATCAAGATCAACACTCCACCTCGATTGCTTCTTTATCTGTTCAACAGCTGCAGGACATGATAATGAATTCCGTTAGAGCTCAATACGGTGGACCATCTCAAACCTCTCTTTTATATTCTAAACCATATACAAAGAGAATTGATAGTTTGAAAATGTCGATGGGTTATCAACCACCCAAGGTTCAGCAATTCGACGGAAAAGGCAATCCAAAGCAACACGTAGCTCATTTTGTGGAAATCTGTGAAAACGCTGAAACTTAGGGAGATTTACTTGTCAAGTAATTCGTCTGAACACTGAAGGGGAATGCCTTTGACTGGTACACAGACTTAGAGCCTGAGGTTATTGATAGTTGGGAGCAGTTTGAAAAAGAATTCTTAAATCGCTTTTACAGTACGCGATGGACAGTCAGCATGATGTGGAACTCACCAACACACGACAACAAAAAGACGAGCCAGTTGTCGACTATATCAACCGTTGGAGATCCCTAAGTCTGGATTGCAAAGATCGTTTAACGGAGGTATCTGCTGTCGAAATGTGTATTCAAGGCATGCATTAGAATTTTCTTTATATCTTACAGGGTATAAAACCTCGAACATTCGAAGAACTAGCGACCCATGCTCATGATATGGAGTTAAGCATTGCTAGTAGAGGGAGAAAAGAACTTCTATTGCCAGAGCGCAAGGAAAAGAAAGAAGTCAAAAAGGTAGAGAAGACTTCAAAGTCTGTTACGAAAGAATCACTTGTTGTTAACACAACCCTATTCAAGTTTCAAGGAAAAGACAAGAAAGATGAAAAGTGACTAGGAAATGAAGGCGTCGCTTAACTTTAAAGGAAAGACAAGAAAAAGTCAATCCTTTTCCTGATTCAGACATTTTGGACATGCTAGAACAGTTATTAAAGAACCAACTGATCGAATTACCAGAGTGTAAAATACCAGAAGAATTAGAAAAAGTTAATGATCCCAACTACTACAAATATCACCGAGTCGTCAGTCACCCGGTGGAAAAATGTTTTGTTCTAAAGGAGATAATCTTAAATTTAGCTCAAGAACGAAAGATTGAGTTAGACCTTGATGAAGTTGCTCAATCAAACCATACTGCAGTAACATCAAATGTGAACAATCCAGAGCTTTAGGATTTGAAAGTCAGCCTAATTCAATTTGGGACTTTAGAACCAATTGCTATTTGGTTCTGGACTGAGATTCCGATAGAGACTTCGCAGTATGAAGTTAAACTTGAAGACCATGAATAAGAAGTTAGGCTTGAGGTCAACGAAGACAGAGTCAAGTCCGAAAATGATGAGGATGGATGGACTCTTGTAACCCGTCGAAAGCCAAGAAAAGAACAACATGTTGAAAAGAAATCTCTCCTTTTCAAGAAGAAGAATAAGAAAGGAAATGGAAAGAAGAATAGGCATTTTAAGAAGAAGAAAAGTAAAAAGACAGTGAAGATCCCTAAACTTGTTGTAGAAGAAAGCGAAGAAATTCCTCGACCACGGAGAAAGATAACTTTACAAGATTTATTTCCTATGAATTTCTTGATTGACATTGAAGGAGAAGATTGTGGCGTTGTTACATGCAACACTGTAAGTTTAGTGGAAAATGACATCCCTGCTACAAACAAAATTGAATCTGTGGTGAATTTGGAGGACTTATCTTCTTTCACGATGAGTGATCTCCTTTCACTGCCCCAGAAAGTAAAAGATACTCTCGTCGAGGTATTACAAGGTTCTAGTGCTTCTCATTCACGAAGTTCTAAAAAGCATGTATATGCCTCATGTTTCATGGCCATTGCCTTTAAAGATGAAGACTTACTACTAGGGTCTAAACCACATAATAGACCTCTATTTGTTTTAGGATATCTTTGTGAACAAAAAGTTAGTCGAATTCTCATTGATGATGGCTCAACTATCAATATAATGCCTAAATCAACTGTGAAGCAGTTAGGCACACAATAAAAGAATTATCGAAAAGTCGGCTAGTGATCCAAGGCTTTAATCAAGGAGGGAAACGAGCGATAGGGATGATTCGCCTAGAGCTCACCATTGGAGATTTGAAAGCTTGCACTATATTTCATGTGATTGATTGCAAGACCACCTACAAGTTGCTACTGGGTCGCCCTTAGATTCATGGAAATGGAGTTATAACATCTACCTTACACCAATGCTTCAAGTTTTATCAGAATGGTGTAAAGAAAGTAGAAGCCGATACCCAACCTTTTACAGAGGCAGAATCTCACTTTGCAGACGCCAAATTTTATATGCAAAGTAACGTGGTAGAAGAAATTGTACCGACGGAGATTCCTATGATCGAAGGTTCTGACGAGAAACAAGTAAAGTTAATGGAAGAAATGTCCAATTCAAAAATAGATACTTCGGATGTACAATCGTAAGAAGTATCGAAGGCAGAAACTTCACGACATTCTTCTGTTTTACGTTACATACCTTTGTCCCGACGGAAGGAAGGTCAGTCACCGTTTGCCGAATGTCAAAAAGGTGTAAAAGTTAAGGATGTTGAAATTTTGAAAGAGGGATTTACGATTCCACTTACAAAAATAGTGAATCAAGAAATCAAGAATCCACCTGCGGGCTTTACTCATGATGACGGGAGAAACAAAAATGAATCTTTTCCCAACAAACGAACGAAAGAAGGATTCGATCCAAATGCATACAAGCTTTTTGTAAAGGCGGGTTACGATTTTGAAGCTTCTCCAGAGATGAAAGGTTTGAAAATCTTTGATGATGAAAGATCTGAACTCTCTGAAACACAGAAAAAGCTTTTGAAGAAAGGTTATACCATACCCATTTCTAGAGAAGGAATTGGTTATAAACCATCTGAGCCGATATGTATAACTCGAAAGGGGAAAAAGAAAGCTGTAAATATGAATTATATCACAGCAAAAGAAATTTATATCCCTGAAAAGAAAGAAAAAGAAGTTGATAAAAGAATATCTGTCTTTGATCGTATAGAACTTTCGGCCACTCGTTCTCCTATCTTCAAAAGGTTGAGTGTATCTACTATAGCGAAGAAGGATCGATATTATACTTCGTTCCATTCTTCAGTCTTTCAGAGGCAAAGTTTAGTTAAGACAAAAGAAAAGAAGCAAGGTCGGATTTCTGTATTTGGTTGCCTTAAAGTAACAAGTGATCAACATGAAAGTGAGTTAAAAGCTTTAGAGAAGAGATCATCAATAGAAGAGAGAGAGAAGATGGAAATTCAAAGTATTGTCCCTTCAAGAATGAAGAGAAAATCTTCACTTCTCATAAAAACAGAAGGCTTTCTAAAGGTGAAGGAACATTTCATTTTCTCCACCAATTCGTCAGAAGAAGAACATGATGAGAATTTTGAAAACAATGATCCAACTTGTCATCATATTACAATTGAAGAAACTTCAGATTCAGAAACATTTGAGGAAGTTGCTGATGAGGCTCCACCAACACTAGAAGATGGTAATCAGCCAACAGTCGATGAACTTAAAGAAGTGAATCTTGGAACGACAGAAGAGCCTCGCTTAACCTTTCTAAGTGCATCACTTACTGAAGATGAAGAAATTGAGTATGTTAAGTTGCTTACCGAATACAAGGATGTCTTTGCTTGGTCATATAAAGAAATGCCAAGACTTGACACTAAAATTGCAGTTCATCACCTTGCAATCAAAGACAAGTATCGACCAATCAAGCAAGCACAACGTCGTTTTCGACCAGAGCTTATTCCTCAAATAGAAATTGAAGTCAATAAGCTAATTGAAGCTGGATTCCTACGTGAAGTGAAATATCTGACATGGATAGCAAATATTGTTCTTGTAAAAAAGAAGAATGGACAACTTCGCGTTTGTGTTGACTTTCATGACTTGAATAATGCGTGCCCAAAAGATGACTTCCCGTTGCCAATCACAAAAATTATGGTGGACACAACTACAGGACATGAAGCTTTATCGTTTATGGATGGATCATCTGGGTACAATCAAATATGGATGGCTTTTGAAGATGAAGAATTGACTGCTTTTCACACTCCAAAAGTCATATATTGTTACAAAGTAATGCCCTTTGACTTGAAGAATGCTGGAGCTACATACCAATGAGCTATGCAAAAGATTTTTGATGATATGCTACATAAACACGTTGAATGTTATGTAGACGATTTGGTAGTCCAATCAATGATAAGCGCGAATCATTCACAAGATTTACGGATGATTTTCGAATGATTGAGGAAGTATCAACTGAAGATGAATCCCCTCAAATATGCATTTGCCGTGACTTCAGGAAAGTTTCTTGGCTTTATCATGAGACATTGAGGAATTGAAATTGATCAAACAAAAATTGACGCCATTCAAAAGATGCAAGAGCCTCAAAATTTACAACAGTTAAGAAGTCTTCAAGGGCGTTTAGCTTACATCCGAAGGTTCATCTCAAACTTGGCAGGTCTTTGTCAGCCTTTTCAGAGATTGATGAAGAAAGATGCAAAGTTTGAATAGGATCAAGCATGTCAAAATGCTTTTGATAGCATAAAAAAATACTTGCTTAATCCACCAGTTCTATGTGCAGTAATCGTAGGGAAACCTCAGATCTTATACATTGCTGCACAGGAAAGATCACTTGGAGCTTTACTTGCACAAGAATGCAAAAAAGGCAAAGAACGAACACTTTATTATCTGAGCAGAACTTTGATTGGAGCCGAATTAAATTATTCTCCGATCGAGAAAATGTGTCTTTCACTCTTTTTCGCCATTGACAAGTTGAGACATTACATGCAAGCTTTCACAGTACATTTGCTGGCAAGAGCCGATCCAATCAAGTATATCCTATCGAGACCCGTTATTTCTGGACGATTGACGAAATGGGCAATTCTAGTTCAATAATGTGATATTGTCTATGTCCCGCAAAAAGCAATCAAGGGACAAGCATTGGCATATTTCCTAGCAGATCACCCAATCCCATCATATTGGAAATTATCTGAAGATTTACCGGATGATGAAGTCTTTTGCATTGAAATTACTGAGGCTTGGACTATGTATTTCGATGGAGCAACTCGAAGAAATGGAGCAGGAGCGGGTGTAATCTTCATTTCACCAGAAAAGCTTATGTTGCCATACAGCTTAACATTTGACGGATTATGCTCAAATAACGTTGCTGAGTATCAAGCGCTCATCATTGGTCTTCAAATGGCATTAGAGATTGAAATATCACATATAAACATCTACGGTGATTCAAAGTTGATAATCAACCAGTTATTGTCACAATATGATGTCAAACACGAAGACCTTATACCTTATTTTAAACTTGCTAAAAATCTTTTAGAGAAGTTTGAAAGTATAACTTTAGAGCATATTCCAAGAGTAGAAAATAATAAAGCAGACACCTTGGCAAATCTTGCAACTGGATTAACACTCGACGATGATGGAATTTTAAATATCCCTTTTTGTCAGAAATGAATCATGCCATTAGCTGAAAATGAAAATCGGGAAATAAATATGATATATGCTTATGTCATAGAAGAGGAAGATTGGCGGCAACCCATTATAGATTATCTTCAATACAGAATACTTCCTTCAGGATCTCGCCATAGGAGTGAGGTTCGAAGAAGAGCAGCTCGCTTCATATATTATAAAGATACACTTTACTGTCGATCGTTTGAAGGACTTTTCCTTCGATGTCTAGGAAAAGAAGAATTAAGCCAGGCGCTAGAAGAAGCTCATTCAGGTCTTTGCGGTGCTCATCAATCAGGTCCTAAACTTCATTTTCCATTGAAGAGAACTCAGCCTCTTAAAGACTGAATGGTCCAAGACTCCATGGAATATGCAAAAAAGTGTGAAGCTTGTCAATTTCACGCTAACTTCATTCATCAACCTCCAGAGCCATTACATTCAACTATGGCTTCTTGGCCTTTTGAAGCATGGGGACTTGATCTTGTTGGACCTATAACGCCCAAATCATCTGCAGGACACTCTTACATTCTTGCAGGAACAGATTATTTCTCTAAATGGGCAGAAGCCATCGCGTTGAAAGAAGCTAAGAAAGAACACGTAGCAGATTTCATTCGTACTCACATCATTTATCGATATGGTATTCCCCGTTATATTGTGATAGATAATGGAAGACAGTTTTCTAATGCCTTTATTGATAAATTATGTGAAAAGTTTTCCTTCAAGCAATATAACTCTTCTATGTACAATGCAGGAGCAAATGGTCTTGCAGAAGCTTTCAATAAGACGCTTTGCAATTTGTTGAAGAAAGTAGTGTCAAAGACAAAGAAAGATTGGCAAGAAAAGATTGGAGAAGCATTATGGGCATACAGAACAACTTATTGCACTCCTACTCAAGCTACGCCTTATTCTCTTGTTTATGGTGTGGAAGTTGTCCTTCCTCTAGAAAGAGAAATTCCATCTTTACGAATGATGATTCAAGAAGGATTAACTGAAGAAGATAACGCAAAGATACGCCTTCAGGAGTTAGAAGCTCTCGATGAAATAAGACTTGATGCTCAACAGTCTTTAGAATGTTATCAAGCACGAATGTCCAAAGCCTTCAACAAAAAAATGCGACCTCGGTCATTTCATGTTGGCGATCTTGTACTTGCAGTTCGAAGACCAATCATCACAACTCGACATACTGGGAACAAATTTACACCCAAATGGAATGGACCTTATGTTGTGAAAGAAGTCTACACAAACGGAGCATACAAGATAGTTGATAAACATGGATTAAGAATCGGCCCCATAAATAACAAATGTCTTAAAAAGTATTATGCTTGAAATAAATAAACATTTTGTACTTGAACTACGCTTGACTTGATCCCTAATCATATAAAGGGTACGTAGGCAGCTTAAAGGAAACTTTAAATTCAGTTCATTAAAAAAATTTACCATTTTGTACTTGAACTACATTTGACTTGATCCTTATTCATATAAAGGGTACGTAGGCAGTTTAAAGGAAACTTTAAGTTCAGTCAACCAACCAAAAAAAAACTTGCAATATAATGTGACTTGGGTTCAGTTCAATATAAATAATTTGGAAGAAATTCCAAGTTCATTCAGTTGAAAGTAATAAAATAAATAAATTTCATTGATAAAAAAAAGACATAAGACAAAATACGATTTCAATTCAGGAAAGTAAAAAAAAAAGGGAGTCCACTTGTACTCTTTCAACTCTTCACGAGACTTTTCTAATAATTGATGAAGCGCATTCAAAGACTTCACATCTGATTCAGTCAAAGTCGGAACATTCTCAAGGGCACTTACTTCTTCACGTATTTTTTAGGCTTCAGATCTTTGATGATTTAAACTTTCTTCATTCTCTTCATTTTTAACTTCCAACGCCACATGCTCTGCTTCTAATTCTTTGATCTTTGCTTTTAATTCTTCAATTTCCCAAGTAATTGCCATTGAACGTTGCTGGAATTCATCTTGATTTATAAGTAAACTACTCTCTTTTGAAGATACTTCCTCCAAATGAGACTTGTGATCCACTTGATGACGATCTCGATCTACTGCAGTCAATTGAGAAGAGAATGATGATTGCAACTCATTATACCTCTTAACTTCCTGAAAATACTTGTTCACATTATTTTGTAAAGGCACTAAATCAATTGCATTAATTTCTGAAATGGCGTGAAGTATTTTATGTACTTCTGTCTCGATATTCGAAACCATCTCAAAATAAGTACGAATAAGTTTTTATCGAATACTTTCCCACATGGCTAAAGCACTTTGGCGCTGAAAGTTTGAGATGACATCTTCTACACAAAAATTAGAAATTTCTGAATGAGGGATACAAATCTGCTTTCCTTTGTTTTGCTCATCGTCAACTCTTTTAATGGGAGAATTATCAAGTATCATTATAAAATCTTTCTTCAATGCCTTAGAATTTTGTACATCGGCAACCGCATAATCGAAAGCATTAGGACTCGTGAATGAATTATCACTATGTTGTCCTTGAATTTCTTGAACAAAATCATCACAAGGAAGCTACAAGTTTTTTTTTTTTTAAAAATCAAGTAAAAAATTTTTTTTGGTGAAGTTGTTTAAAAAAAATAATTTACCAAAGCTGCAGCTTGATTTGAAAAATTTGAAGCACTTGGAACATCTTCAAAAAATTCATCGTCATAAAGAGATGGCTTCTTTGATTTTTAGGTCTTTTCCAATGACGATCATCGGTACTACTGTTGCTGTCGTTTTTATCCCTGGAAACATTGATTATTGGTTGCAATAACTCGGTTTCAAGTTGGCAAATCTTTTTACCTCCATGTTCATTGTCGTTGCCAATACCTTTAGACCGCTTCGGTTTTGATGGTAAAGGAAGATAGCTAGCTACTAGAACGTCAAAGCCTTCTTCCAGATAATTTCCATACTTATTTGACCACCAATTCTTATAACGTCGGGAAACTTGGTCATGAGGATTCGAAACAGGTACTGGAACATACACTTGAGACAGTGATTTAGAACGGATGCAAATTCTCCAATGGCGTAAGACATTGTCCAAGTAAATGAACTGAGCATCTCTCAGTTCATTGGGTATATCTTGATGAAACCCAAATTGCCTACTAAATCTGCAAGGACTATATAATTCTATTATCATGGAAGTCCCATGCCTTGACGATAAATATCATGATCAAAGACTCACAAAGTATGAGATGAATAAAAATGTCAAGTTGCCTTTATCTGTTAAGAGCTCACCCTTAAAATGAAGGTTCACATGCCAAAATACAGATTTTTCTCCATGAATCAGTTCACGAGCTTACAAATCATCAAAATGCTTAGCCCCACCTTCTCCCGAAAAATTAGTCATCATCGGACCTTTAACTTCTGTGAGAATTTTATAATGAGTGTTGAAATAGTGAGCAAGCCAACCATAAACATAGTGCACTAGGAAACAAGCCTCTGAATGACTAGCTAAAGGAGAAGAAGTGCTGATCTTTCCTAATCCATGATAAATGTTGGCAAGAACTAGAACGACGAGACTGTAAACAAAACCCTCAGCCATTGAGCTAGCAATCTTAAAAACCCTCGGACGAATGAAATTGTTACCCTTATAAGGAAACACGAATACACACAGCCAGCAAGAAAGAAAAGCAGCTAAATAAGTTTTCTCTTTCCATTCATCTTTGACGCCAAGATCATAAAATATCTTCTCTTCTTCATTTGACCATTCACGCTTTTTAGAAGATAAACTATTTGGATTATTAATTGATCGAGAACGAATCATTTTTTTCAGTTTTCTGGAAGAGGGTTTTAAATATTTTAAAACACCTTTGTACCAAAAAGAAATCCAAGCTTCAACTGGGATTTGAGATTGATCAGACCTTAAAGATGCAATACGATGATATGCGGCAAAAAGATATTCGCAACTTTTGGGAAGTCGTTCATTCTTATCAGGAGGGAGTGTCAATTCTTTACTACATGGAACAACCTCATCATAAAAATTTCCTTTTATAGGGAGACCTCCAAACTTCCATAAATCCCATAAAGAGATAGATAATTCCCCAAAAGATGTATGGAAGGTGTTTGTTGATGGACACCAAGCTTCACAAAAAGCTCAAACTATATTATAATCATGATCATATGTGTAAAGTGAAGTAAGCACATCATCAAGTAAACGTGGATTATGAAGTAATTTGCCATTCCGACCAACTACAGTCTCCAAATAATAAGAGACATAAGAGAATTCTCCATATATCTTTAGTGAAGGACCCCAACGAGTTTCACTAGAAATTATTTGACTGCCTAAAGTTGGTTCAGGATCTTCATTAAAAGGCTTGGTGTGTATAGGAGACTGTAAAATCCATACTTTTGAAGAGTCACGAGCTACTAATTTCTCCACAGACCATTTGGCCAATGAGCCAGAATCATCCAAGCGTGGCCATTTCTTTGCAAAAGGACCGTCTTTCGGCTCATTCAAAACAAGAAGAACCCCATCTTTACTTAATTGATTTTCATCCTCTAAAATAGATAGATACTTCTTTTTGGAGCCAACATGTTCTACAAAATATACCATGATCCTAAAAAAAAAAGATCGAGTTGATATATATGAAATATGTACATGCAAAATAAATATGGTAACATAGATAAAAAAAAAGAGGGGATATATATGTCGAGATTTTCAGCAAGGCGAGTCAATATCTTCAGAACGATGAGCAACGATCGCACATGTAAAAGCATTGTCACCAAAGGTAACGTTAGCCAGCACATGAGAGTGTTGTCACTGTAGAAAGGTGAGCCAATGTCTTCAGAAAGGTGATCAACAACATTACATGTGAAAGCATTGTTTCTAAAACCAGCACATGAAAGTGTTGTCACTGTAGAAAGTCAATGTTTTCGGAAAGGTGATCAAGAACAGTACATGTGAAAGCATTGTTTCCAAAACCAGCATATGAGAGTGTTGCCATTGTAGAAAGGTGAGCCAATGTCTTCAGAAAGGTGATCAACAACAGTACATGTGAAAGCATTGTTTCCAAAACCAGCACATGAAAGTGTGTCACTATAGAAAGTCAATGTCTTCGGAAAGGTGATCAACAATAGTACATGTAAAAGTATTGTTACCAAAATAAATGGTAACGTCAACCAGCACATGAAAGTATTGTCACTGCTAGGAGAAGTTAATCGATAAACCGGGGGCATTGTCCACTGCAAGTCAAGAATAGCATACAAAAAAAAGGCAGGGCACCAAAATAATAGAAACAAATATATACGTATTGATATAATTAAGAAATGTGTGCCTACCTCTTAGACGGTTTGATCAATGTTTTTTTTTGCAATTTTGAAGACACAAGTTACTCGATGAACACTCCTAAAAAAAAAAGAGGAGGAGTTGTAAAGTGAGAAAGTTATTAAAAAAATTATAACTTGAAAAAATCAATTGTTTAAAAAAAAAGAAATAAAGTGCAAGTGGATGTTAGGAACTTTTACTAAAAAAAAAAACTATGGATGATACCTCCTTGGACGAAGAATCTGACATGATCTGATCTAATTTTGATACAAATAAATTGGAAATCACTTGTTCCAGTTTAGACAAAATTATTTTCTTTTTTAATTTGAATCTTCTACTTTTGTTTTTTCAAATGTAATTTTTAGGTAACAATAATTAATCTATTTGATTGATTGATAAATTTTATGTAATATATTTCATCAGGTAGGAAAAACAACCTTGCTAAAATCCAAATTTATATTAATAAGATTCATGAATTTTGAAAATACAACTTAAAAAATATTAAATAAAATATAATTACTTTTATTTACTTTGAAAGACTTAGAATACATAAAAAAATTATTTACTATCTCTAAATTAAAATTAATTTATATCGTTATATAAAGTTTGAGTTTCTAGAAAGTATTATCATTCATTTAAATACCACTATTAATTTATTTTATAAAATTTGTAATTTAATTAAACTATCTCAATATTAAGTTCAATTTTGTGAATTTGAACAGTAAGATTACATATTTTTAAAATTTATTAAATAAAATATTAATTAGAAAATTAGTAAAAAGTTAGATATATTTGATAGTTAGTTCCAATAAAACTCAAAAGAAATTCACCAGCACGTCTATTTTTCAGAAATTTTTAATCAAATTTAAACATTATTTTATTAAAGAATAAAAAATATTAAAAAATCCATGTAACATCACATATTAATAATCTAAATATTATATGACTAAAATATATTGTCTTCGTTTGAATTTTAAATGACTCATTAAAATATTATTTCATAAATAAAATAAAGATTTATACACATATACATCACACCTGATAAAATACTAGTCTTGTAAATAGATATAAGTAATAATTAAAATTATTATAAATATAAGTAATTTAGAGTGTTATTCTAATTAACCTAGACGTTAATAATATTTTTCCCAATACAACAATGATTGTTATGATCTGTCAAGATTTTGAGTCAATAAGGGAAAGTAAAGACAGCGGCAGCAGCATATCCTCATGAGGTGGCAGTAACTTGAGTGACGTGGAGCAGTCCCATTACATCCTATTTCATTTCAACACGTAGTTTCAAAAGATCAAGAGAAATTAATTGAAATGACATAATTTGATTAATTTGAGAGACAATATAAAAAAATCTTTACTATCTCTAAATTAAAATTTATTAATATTGTTATATAAAGTTAGAGTTTTTAGAAAGTATTGTCATTCATTCATTTATATATCACTATTAATTTATTTTATAAATTTGTAATTTAATTAAACTATCTCAATATTATGTTTTGGGCATCTTCTATAAAAAAAAAATCTCAATATTATGTTCATTTTAGTGAATTTCAAGAGTAAGATTACATATTTTTTATATTTATGAATTAAAATATCAATTAAAAAATTAGTAAAAAGTTAAATAACATATATTTGATAGTTAGTTCCAATAAAAGCTCTTAAGAATTTCACCAGCATATATATTTTGAAAAATTTGAATGGCAGAATTTTGTTTAATATTTATAATTTTAACAGTTTTAAAAAAGTATTTGCAAATATAACAGTTTTTTAAAAATTCTCATTCAAGTGAATCAAAAAAATCAGTGATAACTTATCATGTAATCATTGATTACATGCACGAAATATCATTTGATACGGTAAATTAGTAAAATCAGTGATTACCTATACACGGAATCAGTGATTACTTATGCGGAAATCAGTGACTACTTACGCAAACTAGTGATAATTTTGTAATATTTTAGGCGCAAATTTGAGTTTTTTTTTACTCTTTTTACAAATAACTTTTTGATCTGCTATTTTTATAAATATTCTACTTTTTTCAGATATATGTGTAAAAACCCCTATTTAATAATTTAAATGTTATATTACTAAAATATATTGTCTTTGTTTGAATTTTAAATAATTCATTAAAAATATTATTTCATGAATAAAATAAAGATCTATACACATATACATCACACCTGATAAAAGACTAGTCTTGTAAATAGATATAAGTTATAATTAAAATTATTATAAATATAAATATTTTGGAGTCTAGACCTTAATAATATATTAAGAAAATTTCAAATGATAAAAAACAAAATCTTTTTGTTTCTATGGCTCTTTACCAGTTTCTTGGTTGTTCTTCATTGAGCCCTTTCATCAAAGAAGTTTCTTTGAATACTAAGTCTTCTCTTGTAATCTTAAAGATAATTAAACCATCTCGTTAAGAGATCTGCAGATTACCAGCCTCGCTCCCATTTGGAAATATGAGTTTGTTCAATCATTAACAAGTGAATTTATGGTATGTTTTTACTTTTCTCTAATTTATATTTTAGGGAAATTTAAGTGGGTAACCTATTTTGACACAATATTTGTAAATATATCATTTCTTAAAAATATTTACAAATATAACATTTTTTATAATTTTTATCATTGAAAATATATAATTTAAAGGGCACTTACACATATAGCAGAATTAAGTCCAATATTTGTAACAATGGCAGTCAAAAAACTTATTTGTAAAAATAGTAAAAAAAAAAACTTAAATTCGCATCTAAAATATTTAAGGGTTATATTTAACGCGCTCAAAATTTGTTATATTTACAAATATTTTTAAGGGTTTATATTTTTACAAATATTATCTAAATTTTTTATAGATTTGTAATCCTCCCTTTTATTTTATAATTGTTGTACGTTGCCTAAAAATGGAGAGTTTCCACGTAAGTACCGAACTTATAAGATGGGATGAGTCGGAGTTCATGCGTTGTACTGGAGGTGCTACGTAGGCGGTGAGTTGGGTAGTTGACAAGCACTGTATACGTGCACAGAAAAGGAACAGAGCATCGGTGTGGTGCCGACTTAACACCCTCTGATGTTTAAGTCAGAGCTAGTGTGCCAGAGAGAATTTGAGTAGAATTAGTTACCTAATAAATGAATTTCTTCTTCTATTTATAGGAGAAGAGGTTAATGATATCATTGTGCCACATGTCGCATCGGGATTGGGCCACATGTTACTTCCCAACGACGTGTCATGTTTTTGTTATTGCCACATGTCGTCTTTTGATTGGATACTCGTATAATATAGTTTTCTTGGTCTTAGATATGTAGCCTTATTAGATGATGCGTAGACGTACCTTCCCGCGACGACGCAAACGTACCTTCCCAGGCAACGTACACGTAGCCTCCCAGGTGACGTATTATTATCTTTCTAGTTGATGTAGACATGCTGATTGTGCATTCCTTGATCAAGTTAAAAAATTCTACATGTACTGATATAGTTTCAGCCACAATAGTCGCCCCCAACTCCCGAGATAAGTTGAGATGTTAGTTCACTGTTGCTTTGGAGTATTATTTCGAGGTGGAATTTATGCCTCTATCAGTTGATGAGAAATTCACAAGAGTCCGTTCTTGATAGCTTGAGTTTTTTGAAAAAATCACAAATGTCTGATGTCAGAGCTTGTAGCTTGAATTTTCTGCCATCGCTGTTGTCAAAATTTTGAAAGTTTGTAGCTTGAATTTTTTGGCTTTAACACTTGTCAAAATTTTGAGAAAATATTAAGTGTTGGAGCTTTGTAGGTTGTATTTTTTATCCTTGTCACTTTGGAGTTGGGTTGTATGTCTAAGTTGTCCGGCTCAATCATCACATACTTCTCCCCCTATGATTTTAGGAGTAAAATTTACCCTTAAAATCATAGTATAAATGTAAGTTTCTAATTTCCATTTTAGAGGAAAAATTTAAATTAACTAGAAAGTAGAGAAATGAGAAAATAAAAATAAATAATTTTTTTTTCTCTTTTTCTCTCTCCTGGCGCTCAACCAAGTTTTTTTTTTCTCAGACTTGGAATTTGTCTTACCTTGTCGATTCGTAGCTTGTGATGAGACCTCATCATTTGGGCATTGTCATCAGGACTATGTCAATAGGGCTTTGTCATCAAGGCTATGTCAATAGGGCTTTGTCAATTGTACTTGGACTTGTAAAAAATTGTTTGACCCCGTCCTTTGACCCGTTAACTGTTGATCGTTGACTTTTTGACCTTTGACCGTTGACATTTAATTTTTTCCTTCTTTTTCTCCTACTAGCACTCCACTCTCACTAGCATAGGTTTTTTTTTTTTTTTAAAAATAAATTCTTTTACGAGCCATGCACTCTTGGTAGACTTAGAATTTTTTTTCTTAATTCTCTACGAGGTACGGCTTGTGTGAGCCTTGCACTCTCAAGTAGACTTAATTTTTTTTTTCTCTTTTCAAATTCTTCTACGAGGTGCGAATCGTGCGAGCTCTGCACTCCCAAGTAGACTTAGAATTTTTTATTTTTCTCTTTTTAAATTCTTCTACGAGGTGCGGCTCGTGTGAGCCATGCACTCTCTAGTAGCCTTTGAATTTTTTTTTCTGTCATTTTAAATTGTTCTACCAGGTACGGCTCGTGCGAGCCCTGCACTCCCTAGTAGACATATATATTTTTTCTCATTTTATATTCTTCTACCAGGTGTGGTTCGTGCGAGCCCTGCACTCCCTAATAGACTTAGAATTTTTTGTCGTTTTATATTCTTCTACTAGGTTCAACCCGTGCGAACCCTGCATTCCCTAGTAGACTTAGATTTTTTTGTTAGTTTAAATTCTTCTACCAGGTGCAAATCGTGAGAGCCCTGCAGTCCCTAGTCGACTTAGAATTTTTTGTCTTTTTAAATTCTTCTACCAGGTGTGGCTCGTGAGAGCCCTGCAGTCCCTAGTAGACTTAGAATTTTTTGTCGTTTTTAAATTCTTCTACCAGATGCGGCTTGTGAGAGCCCTACAATTCCTAGTAGACTTAGAATTTTTTTACTTTTAAAAGTCTTCTACGAGGTGCAATTTTTTCTTCTTTTAAACTCTTCCACCAGGTGTGGCTCATGAGAGCCCTGCACTCTCTTGTAGACTTAGAATTTTTTTTCTTTTAAAATTCATCTACGAGGTGCGGCTTGTTAGAGCGCTGCTCCCTAGTAGACTTAAATTTTTTTTTAATTCTTCCACCTTGGCGGACTTAGAACTTTTTGTAGTAGGTTCACGTAGTTGACCCTCATTTGAGTAAAATTTTATATTTTAAGTTTAGCTCGAGTCTAAGAGTTCTCAGAATGATTTGACTCAATCTATTTACATAGATGTAATTTTTTATAAAGTAGAAAAAGTACATTCTTATTTTATTTAATGTCAAAGCTCTCACAATAGAAAGATTTATTGGATAAATAGAATTACAATAAGTAAAATTGCTGAAATAAAACCTAAGTTGCTTGACATAAGTGTACTAGAGCCTTGTAGTTGAGAATTGATCAATTGGTCTCAGCCTACTATTCCAGTGATCTAGAATGATCCTTCCTAGGTCGGTTTTGGGGTGAGCCTTTATGCAGCAGACGAGCCCCCAAAAATAGTTCTTATTTCCCCATCTGGAAAATCTTGATTTTCGTCGTCCCAGTCTTTCTTTTCAGACTCAATATCACGCTGAGTTTCATTACTTTTTATGAATTCGTTTAAATACCCCCTTTGAATTATGGTGTCAATTTCTTCTTTGATATCGAAGCAATTAGAGGTGGTATGACCGTGATCTTTGTGGAAGAGACAATACTTGCCTTTGTTCCTCTTATTTGATCCTGCCTTCATCCTAGGTGGTGTCCTCACAAAGTTTTTGTCTCTGATCTCCATGAATAGTTATTCAATCGAGAGAGTGGTGGGAGTGTGTTTAATAAACTTACTAGAAGGAAGTCTCAGCTTCTCAAGTTGGTCTACCGACCGCTGTCTCTTGTCAATATCCTGACGATCAGTCCTCCTGAAAAATCTTCTGTTCGGTCCCTCTTCTTATGCTCTGATCGTTTACTACTATCTCCTACATCTGAATTATTTCTTGCACTAAGCAACTCTCCAGCGCTCATGTTCTTTTGTGACCTAGCAAGAAGCTCAGTGTATGTAGCAGGTGTCTTTTTGTCAAGTGACTATAATACACTACAACAAAATATAGTATTCTTGACCCTTGATATTATTAAATTCTTGACCCTTTAAATATAAATAGTCAAGAAAATAGATTTTTAAGGCAAAAGAGTCAAGACAAAATAGGAGAATAAGGAGGGACGTAATCTTGACCATTTTAAAACGTCAAAATAATTCTAATTAGAAAACTCATTTACTGACACGTTGTAAGAGTCAAATATAACAATTTTTATTTTAAACATAATTTTTATTTTTATTTCGTATCAGTTTGTTGACCATTTTAAATAGTCAAAATAAATGTAATTAAAAATCTCAATCATTGAACCTTTTAAAAAGTCAAATATAATAATTTTTATTTATAAAATAATTAAAACAATTCTCAGTCACACGCACTCATTCCTTATTAGTTTCCAAATTTGTGATTTTGTCTAACATCTTCTCTGAATGTGATTTTTAGCTAAAACCTCCGGAACTTCAATTGAAGAAATCTCAAGAATATCGATTGGAGATCTCTGAACGCGATTTCCCATCATTGTCTCTCGTCAATTGGATATCTCAAGAATGTCACTCATTTTTTCCTTTCTTGATCTCAATAACATCGCTCTTCGATGGGAAATTCTGAACGAACGATTGATCTCAAGAACGCCGCCGGAAGTTTTATTGCCTAAACGAACCATGAACGCTGTAACGTCCCGTTACTTTTGGGGGTAAATTTTTTTTTATTTTATTTATTTTATTTAATTAAAGTATTTAAGGTTAATTTAAAAAAATTAGTGATTTCGATTTTAGTAGCTATTTTCGTCCTCGAAAATCATTTAAATCGTTTTAATACTTTAAAATTGTTTCGGTGACATTAATAATTATTAATGGGCCAATTAATAATTATTAATCACCTTTAGATTTATTTAAGAGCTTCGGGTTTCGTTTTATAAGTCAAAAGTCATAAAAGGAAGCAACCGTCATTTCCAATTTCTCAAAATATCTAAAATTACTATACACTTCTTCTTTAAATATCAAAGTTGACTTGAGTTGACCAAGCATTCATTTTTTTTCTTCCTCTTTCTTCTCCAAGCCGTGGGCATCAATGGGGGATTGGGTGAGTTTTTCTTTTCTTCGTTTCTCATTCATTTCTCCATGGATCGGCTTGATTTCGGTTGCGTTGGATTGGTAGGGACGAGGGCTACCTCTCCAACCTACCTTTTCGGAGTTTCCCGTTCTCTAAGGGAAGTCCCAAAAAGTAAGTTTTCAAAACTTTTTAGTTGGTTTTGTTCGTTTGTTATTATAAATGAGTTTTAAAGTTGAAATCATGAATTTCTATCATGGAATTTGACGATTTTGAGCTCGGATTTTCGAAAAACACTATTCATCCGAAAACACTATTCATCCGAAATCACTATTCACCCGAAATTGCACACTTGTTCTCATATTAGTTATGAGTTGTAATATGTTGTGCAATTGGTGAATTGTAGGGGCGATTGCTCGGTTGTTGTTTCGTGGAAAGTGGAGATTTGGAGTTATTTGGCTAAGGTGAGTTTAAAAGGGAAGTTAGTACTTTTATGAATTTAGTTTCGTTATGTTATTGTTTATCGATGTAAAGAGGGTGATAACTTCTTAGGATTAAGTTTTGGTTGGAGACTTTGATTCGGAAGTGTGTGTGAGAAAGTTTGGATTTATGGTTAGTTCGATGATTAGAGAACATCGGAGAGGTTTGGAAGTATGGTAATGTGATTTGGAGATGTTAGATGAAAGTGGAATGGAAGTTACTTTGATGGTTTTGGATTTCTTTTGGTTTTGGAAGTTACTTTGATTGATTTGAAAGTTACTTTGATGGATTTGGAAGTAAAGTAATTAGAAGATGCACTTGAGTAGTAACTCGTGTAATCTAGTTGGTTAGGTTTCTAATTAACTTAGTAGAACTCTTTGGAGTTTATCTAACTTTTGGGGACCTACGGCACATTGATTCTGCACGTGATAGTATGTGATTTTGATCCATATGTAATCATGGTGAGATGATTTGTGGTGACCTTAGGCACATTGATTCACACATGGTAGTATGTTGATTTGGTCCATACGTATCATGGTGTGATGATTTGTGGGTACCTTGAGCACTTTGATTCTGCACGTGATAGTATGTGATTTTGATCCATATGTAATCATGGTGAGATGATTAGTGGGATAGTACATGGTAGTATGTGATTTTGATCCATATGTAACCATGGTACTATGGTTTGTAACTAGTACATGGTAGTATGTGATTTTGATCCATACGGTACCATGGTACTATAATTTGTGATACGGCACATGATAGTATGTGATACGCTCCATACGGTATCATGGTGCGATGATACCTATATGGTGAAATTCCTGATATCTATATGGTGAAATTCCTGATACCTATATGGTGAAATTCCTGATAGCTATATGGTGAAATTCCTGATATCTATATGGTGAAATTCCTGATACCTATATGGTGAAATTCCTGATACCTATATGGTGAAATTCCTGATACCTATATGGTGAAATTCCTTATACCTATATGGTGAAATTCCTTATACCTATATGGTGAAATTCCTGATATCTATATGGTGAAATTCCTGATACCTATATGGTGAAAATCCTGATATCTATTTGGTGAAATTCCTGATATCCGATATGGTGAAAGTCCTGATATTCGATGATTTGTGATATGGTACATGGTAGTATGTTGATTCGGATCCATACGGTACCATGGTACTATGATTGTGATATGACACATGATAGTATGTTGATTCGGATCCATACGTATCATGGTGCGATGATTTGTGATATGGCACATGATAGTATGTTGATTCGGATCCATACGTATCATGGTGTGATGATTTGTGATATGGTACATGATAGTATGTTGACTTCGGTCCATACGGTATCATGGTACGGTAACTTGAGACATGGTACGACCGTATGTGGTATGTTGATTTCGATCCATACAATAGCACGATACGATGAAACTTGTTTGGTAATAAAGATAGTTAATGTTACCTTTACATATTCTTTAGAATTGTGTAGTAAGACTTAGTAGTGAATGTTACTTTACTTTAAGTCTTTATATCTATCTCTTGGTAATGAATGATGAATACTGGTAATATATGACTATCGAATGATTGTATGAAAATTGAAAGTGTGGATGTGGGTAGTATTGAGCATTATAGGCCTTTGGACACGATTTCGGTTATGAGATTCTGTTCATAGGATTACTTGGTTTCGTTTTACTCTCACTAGCATGTTATGCTAATGGTGGTACACTTACAAATTTTCAGGTAAACCTTGAGCTAAGAAGCGTGGTAGAGGAGGTGGAGCTGCGTGACTAGTCGAGATGGTGTATGGACAATATTAAGAACTCATTTTGGTTTAGCATTCATTGAATGCTAGTAAATTATTCCATCTTTACATACTTATGTCTTTTTGAGCCCGAAAGGGTATTTGTGTAAAATATGTCTATGTTTTATGATTTAAATATCTTTTGGAATACGCATTCCCGATTTATCGCTTTTTCTGGAATTTGGGTTGTAAAACAGGTTTTGGCTATTCGATTTTTAAACGAACCCACGCCGTTTTTCTTTAAAAGTCGAGTCTTCCGCTGTGCATTTGAATTTAAAGGATTTAACGGGTTCGGGTCGTTAAAAACGCTGGAGGTATTTTCGAGACCTAGAATAATTTTGGCAAGAAGATATTTCAAAATATAAGGGCTAATTTGATATTTCAAAATATTGGGGTTGAGTTAAGCCTTAGAAGAAATCTCTCAAGCAATTGAATCAGGGTGTTTTCTAGGTAATTTTATTTTTCAATGTTGATTTTTAGTTTTCTTTTTTTGTATTTCATTATGTCTGGAATATGAATCTCACCATAACAAACTCTGCAATCATAATAATGTTACCAATGCCACCTAGGGTATCTCAGTTCTTTTCAATTTACATTCCACTTTTTGTTTCATTTTTTAACTCCTAACAGTCGGTCTTTAGCTCTATTTTCCAAAACCCGCACACTTATTACGCCTTTTATGTTATATAAATACGTCGTAGATGTCTCTTTCTCCATTTGTCAGTGACGATAACCTTGTTGAAGCTCTCTGGCTTTTATAGACTTTTGAGGCAGATTCTAGAAATCATGCTGACAGGGTGGGCATTATGGTGGGCATTGGACCTTGGATTGTTTATGTATCAATCAGTGCAGGAGGTGTGCTAATTTTTGCAATGATGCTCAGCCTTGTTTATGATGCTATTTCAGAGAAGGTTGACTCATTGCAAAAATGAAAGAGTGAAGTCATTGAAAGAAACTACATTCTGATTCTTGTATGGAATGATAAATTGGTAAGTTACTTACATCAATTAAAAAGTTTGATTACCTCCCGTTAGTTGTGTCACCAGGAGATATTGATTTTGATTACATTATTTATTTTAGTTTTTTGTTATAATCATTGGCAACATTTTTAAACAGGTTAGCTATTTTGGGCTTTCTTAGTGTTTTCTCTCTTTTTCTGCATCAAATTTAGAATGGTTTTTACTTTGTAGCAGATTTCACATTTTATTTATTTTTTATTTAACTTACACTGTCAAGAACAAAATTTTCTCTTTGAAGTAACCTGACAAGGATTCAAAACCACCGTTACACCATGAAGAAAGAGCTGAAGACAATTCCTGAAGTTTGAGTTTTACATTAAAAAAAAACTTTCTAAAGAAACATCCAATGCACATATCATCTTAAACAGACGATATAGCCAAAATGAAAAAAGAATTTTACCCTTATCTAATAAAAAAAACCTCTCATTTGGGTAAGCCTACTTTCCTTGAAAATCAGCACAAAAAACATTATAAGAAAGGGAAAAAAGAACCCACTTCTCACGTCATCATCTTTGCAAAACTCTCTAGTTAAAGTAGTTTTCCCTGATCTCACAATCCTACTAATCCCAACAACCATTAAATCCTCTCTACCAAACACCAATTCTTTCAATTTCTTCATTCTCAATTGTAAACCCATTCCAATATTCAACAAATTCTTCTCCCATGGTTCTTCCTCTTCAGCTTTGTCCTGATTGTCATCTAATTAGAAAATGTCCTTTGTACATACGTGTTGTAGCTAAAATATAAATATATAGTTATTGGGTAATTTTGGGTCATTAGTACAATTCTTACTCAACAAATAATTTAAGAATATACAATCTTAATTACTATCCTCCATCTTCTGGTTCACAATTATTGTCTTTAAATTATTTGTATTGGAAGGAATAAATTACTGTCATTTATACTTTATTTTTCTGCATATGTGTAAAATATATAAATTTCTATTTAATAAGTTTTTAACTACAATATATATACAAGTCTACTTTTTTTTCCATGCTTTTATTACAGTACGAATAAGAACTCTTTATATTAGAATTTCAGTGGCTACCCTAGGTCAATTAGTAATTGCTCTATATAATTCAGGGTAAGCAAAATATTTTATTCTTTTGAATTATTGTAAATGTGTACTAACCTAATTTGTCTTTCAAACTATTATAGATGTCATTGGATACTTGTTGTTATAAATCCTTTTGATGATGATGTTTTCTTATTGAACTCCATGCCAACTGGTACAACTGAAGACCTATAACTCATTGTAAACTCGTGAGTAAATTTCTTCTCACAAATGGTGTTTTAAACCGTGCTACCAAACTGAAGTTTTCTTTCCTTTCTTTTTTATAGCTGGAAATTTACATGTATGCCTACAATCACATAGGGAGTGATTTTATCCAGCGATAGGTTATGAACATGTGCAACATAATGTAAAATCATGTACTTTATTGTGTTCATTTTCTAAAAAGTGGTGTTTTTAATGTTTTATATGTAGGAAAATGACAATGTTCAAAGCACATAATCCATCAAATAAATCTCGAAAAAACACTACATGGAGGGATATTAAGGTAAATATATGTACATATTATCCCATTTTTCCATCTCTCATTCTCTCTTTCTCTTTTAGTTGCCCCAATTCTTGATTTTTTTTTCCTTCTCTAGTTCTAAGATTCTGAAACTTGTTTAATGGATTTAGTGAGTTTTTTTGGGTATACAAGGCTTGAGTGAGATTTTAGTTTCCTAGTTAGTCATATATTATCTATTCATCTGAAAATGTTGTATCAAAGAATGGCGATTATGCATCCTTTTTCATTTTTGTGATATCATTATTGGGAATTGAATAAAATAAAAACTTGGAACATATATCTGAATGTAGGAAACTTCCGTGACATATATGTGGTGTGGCCTTAACTTTATTGTGTCTTGTGTATGCTTATGCTTTTCTGTTTTATTTATGGGGTTCTTTCTTTCTTATTGCTCTTAATAATTGCTCTCAATCTTGGTATATCGTTTCATTTTAATGAAATATAGATCTTAATAGGGATGTTTTGACTCAATGAAAGTTATTGTTAAAGGAAGCATCTTACTCTTATCTGTTCATCAGTTGTGAATTTCATGATATTGTATGCTAAATAGTAATAGAATTTTTATGTTGGCTTCACCAACCTTCACTATATGAAATGTAAATGAATTTTTGATGTTGTGTCTTGCATATGGTTTTACATCTAATTTTTTTGCTTACTCTATAATAATAAATGTTTAATTGTCTTCTTTTTAATATAGTGCCCACTTCATGACGGAAATGTCGAGTGTACAGATTATGTCATGGGATTCATGCGATGTTTAGTATCAACTAAATCTACTTTGATTTCTAATGTGGTGGGTAAATTTATTATTATTTCATCTTCAGTTTTAAAAGTATAAAATTATACTAAGTATTTTTTGTATACTTTGAAGATCGACACAAGGGTTGGATACTCTAAAAAAGAAATTGATGAAGTGCGGGTAGAGTGGGCTTCATTTTTGGCTCAACTTATCTAGAAGTTACATCTCTTATTGACTGAATTATGTCGACCTAATTTATCCTAGAAGTTACATCTCTTTGACACTAAGATATGATTTATTCTTTTTTATAGGCAAAAGTTTTGTTATGTAACTTGCTTTTAAGAACGTAAACTACGACATTGAAAGATTTTTGTTGTTAGAACTTTTGCTTATAGGTTAAATTATAGCTTTTTATGGTTTTCAATCAATGAAATTTAAATGTTTTGGTTGGATGAATGAAAATTTCTAATTATATATTATAATGGCGTGAACAGGTGGCTAGCTTCGAATATTGTATTTTTTTTTAAGAAAAGAAATATATTGCTTGACTCTTAAAACAGGTCGACTCATATTCTTACATTGGATCCAATTATGTGAATTCTTGACTGATAAAAAAAGGATCAAGATATGATATAACTTGAACCTTAAAAAGGGTAAAAAATAATAAAACTTGAACCTTAAAAAGAGTCAAATATCATAAAACTTGACCCTTTTAAAAAGTCAAGTGAAAGCATTATTCTTGACTCTTAAACTATTCTTGACAGTCGCCTATTTGGCACTTTAAAAGGGTCAAGTATGCGATTCTGGACTCTTTTTAATTGGCAAGTATCAACTATTTTGTTATAGTGATAATTTTTCATCTTTCAAACCAGCCATTATAGCAGTTAGTGTTATGTCATCACAGTAACCTTTCACATTCAATGCCCACTGTTGAGTCTCACTACATAATCTCGGAAACTCTCCCCTAACTTCTGATGCACATTGAACAGATGTGTAGTTGGTTTCTTGTGATCCTTTCTGCCAAGAAACTAAGTTACAAATGATCGAGTGAGGTCTTTAAAAGAAGATATAGACCTTGAATTAAGCTGTCTGTACCATCTGCGAGTAGGGCCTTCTAATGTAAGGGGGAATGTCGTGCACTTGATAGCGTCTCGGACTCACTGGAGCTCCATCCAAGTTCGAAATGTATCAACATGCTCGATTGGATCCTTTGAACCATCATACATGGTCATAGTTGGCATTTTGAACTTGGTAGGAAGCTCTACCTCCATTATATCATCGGTGAATGGCGGTTCAGTTTGCTCGAGGAGATCTTCTAGTGGAAGAGGAGACTTTCCTCGATACTCTTTCTTCATATAACCAAGTTTATCTTGGAGCTTTTTCAACTCTGTTGCCCAAGGCTGGGCACTTTCAGCAGACTTCACAACATCTATATGTTCTTTTTTCTTTTGATTGAGAACTTTTCTGTGGTCGACCTTCCTTTCTGACTAGGTTGCTTGTTGAAGGAAGAGTTATGAGAGGAAGAGGAGTCCTCGATATTTAGCCTTAACTTCCCTTTCGAACCACCCTTTTCATGATTCCGCGATTCACCTATGTGCTCTTAGGTTCTTTGTCTTTACCCTTTTTAGATTGCAATTCCAAGTTGTCAATGAGGGCCTGATGGTTAGATTTCTATATGAGAATTTCAAGTACTTTAGCAAGATCTCGATTCACAACTCGCATTTGCTCTTCTAAAGCATCTACCCTTCCGTTTGGCATTGGCACAACTATTACTACTTCTTGATTTTCATCAACTTGCCATTGCTCCCTAGTACTACAAGTTTAATATTTTTGTTTTGGGGGTTACAATTTTCACCGTCATCTATATCATCACCGTGTTGACTTCTTCGACTCATCCTCAATGGTAAAGCACTCCACAGATGACACCAAATATTATTGCCTAAAAATGGCTAGGTTCCACGTAAGCAATGAACTTATAAAATGGGATGAATCGGAGGTCGTGTACTGTATTGGAGGTGCTACGTAGGCGGTGAGCAGGGTAGTTGACAAGCACTATATTTACCTGCACAGAAAAGGAATAGAGCTTCGATGTGGTGCCGGCCTAACACCCTCCTTTGCTTAAGTCAGAGATAGTGTTCCAAAGAGAATTAGAGTAGAATTACTTACCTAATGAATGAATTTCTTCTCCTATTTATAGGAGAAGAGGTTGATGGCATCATCATGCCACGTGTTGGTTATGACACATATCATCTTTTGATTGGATACTCGTATAATGTAGTTTTCTTGGTCTTATATATATAGCCTTATTAGATGACGTAGACGTAACCTCCCAAGTGACATAGCATTATCTTTTTAGGTGACGTAGACATGCCGATTGTGCATTTCTTGATCAAGTTAAGATATTCCACGTGTATTGATATAATTTCACCCACAACAATAACAATTTTTTTCTTAGAAAAATACAACACTTTTGTGACTAGATTAATTAAACTCATGTTTGGTGCACATTTCTCTCTCTTAAATATATCAAAATTTTAAATTTTAATTCCGAATATATTGTTTTACGTTTTATTTTACCAATATTTGTGAAATTTTTAATGAAAATTTTCCAATATTCGGGGAAACTACTAAAATAGATTTTTTTTTGTTTACAAACTAATTGAAATGTCATAACTTTTTTAAAATTACCTAAATATAGGGGTGTAAAAGGGGTGGAGCATTTTCCCCCATCCCGCCCCAGACCCCATCCCATTTATTAAATGGGGGCGGGGCGGGGGATGAACGGGGTGGGGAATAATGTGAAAAATGCTTGATTTAATATATTTTTTAATTGAAAAATAATTTTTTTCAATGATAATAGTACCTAATAGATCATAAAAATAAACAAGTAAAACTATCCATCATAATCCATATATAAATAAACCTAGGGAAACTAAATTATAAAAAAAAAAAAGTAAAGTAGATAAATGGGGAGGGGCGAGGTGTAAATGGGGGGAAAAGTTCTCCCGCCCCCGTCCCATTTATTAAATAGGGAAAAAAAATTCCCCCACCCGAACCCTGCCCCATTTATTAAGTGGGTTTGGCGAGGTCGGAGCGGGAGAGCAGAGGGTTTTAGCTTTCACCCCTACCTAAATAGCCTAATTGTAGTTCAATAATTTATTGAACTGGAAAAAAATAAAACAAAAACCAATTACAAAATATTTCAACTAAAAAGGTGAAAAACAAAAAAAAAAATCATTAAAAAATAACAATGAAAACAAAAATAGTTCAATAAATTATTAGATTTTCTATATGGGTAACTTTTAAAAAGGTCTCGCATATCAGTAATTAGGAGGCAGAAATGTCATATTTGAGACAATTTCTATAAGGGCAATTTCAAATATGTCAAAACTGACAATAAAATTTACAAATTTGTTAGAAAAAAAATATTTACAAAAATGTCAGAATTTCAAAGGGGCGGTTACAGTTCATTAGGAAAATGTCATAAATACACTTATTTCAATACAAGTATATCAGCTAATAGTATATAAGTTAATCACTATTAGTATATCAATGATAGTTTACTAGTCTAATCATAGTAGTATCATTGATAGTCAATCACTGATAGTATATATTGATAAATCAATAATAATTAATCAATGATATATCATGGTATACTAATTACTCATATACCATAATGGATGAAATAAGGGTATTTATGACATTTTCCTATGGAAGTAACCGCCCCTTTTAAATTCTAACACTTTTGTTAATATTTCACTTGATTATGACATCCATGTAATATTTTCATTTCTATATACATTAACTGTGTAAGCCTTATTTCATTTCTTTCAAATTAATAATTAATTTATTAAATTCATTAAAAATAATACAATAAATTACCATAATTGGAACAACATATTATTTTCAATAGATACATATTATTGATATTAATTTAAATTATCTTATTATTAAAGGTGAAAAAATATGTTGAAACTTTTCAAATACTAAAAAAATGAATATTGTTATTTACCATACTTTCTTATACATCCTAATTTTTAACGTTAAACATGTTAAATTTTTCTAATATTATTATTTGTTTATAATTTTACTTAAATTAAAGAAATATTAATTTCAATTTAAAATAATAAAAATATTTTTTTAAATAATTTAAAATATAAAAAACATAGGAAATTTACTTTCTCAATTTGTTCTTAAATTAAACAGAATCTATACAATATATTTAATTAAGTTAAAATTTATATTATATGGATACTGAATGGGTTCGAAAATAGTTCATAGAATATTGGGAAACCAAATAGAAATTATCTCAAGTAGCATATTCGACTAATTAATGAAATCCCATGACATTTTAAAAATTTACTTGCAATGTTACAGTTTATTGGAATTTTTTTTATAACTTTTCATTGTTAATTTTTAGTGAATTTATTTGTTTTTGGCTTTTAACAATTCAATAAATTATTTGTAACAACCCCCAAAATTCTCAAAACGTGGAAATACAATATTTAACAGTGGAAGAAAAAATAACAATCGAAATTCTCTTCTAATTTCAAATAAGAACTCAAAATCTCAGTTGTTGGATCTATCGATCTTATTCAAAAATAAAATTATAAATTCTCAAAGAAAATACCAAATCAATGGAATGTTAAAATAATAATAACAACTTAAAATAATATGTATCAAAATATAATTATTTTAGTTCAACCCAAATAGACAAACTAAGCGAATGAAAACATAAGTCGTTGGCGTGTAAATCCACTCTTACCGACCACGTCGTCAGTTACCAGCTTTTTTTTTTTAATAAAAAAAGAAGTGTGGCATGATGAGGTTACACCCAATGAGTAGAAAATGTTTAAAGAAATGTAATACCATGAGAAGTTTTCTAAACCCTTTAAGTCTATAACCGACCTTACAACTTCCAAATAAGTTCTCTCCACTTAAACAAGTTTCTTTAATTTACATAGTGCCTTAACTCATCTATTGTTCGCAAAAAAAAAGAGAGTTTTTCGCTCAAAAGCATCAAACACGTGTTTCCATACTTCAAGCTTTTGAGGTATTCTTCTCATGCCTTTTCAAAGCACACAAGCGAACCTACTTTCTTTATTCTTTCCCATTGATCAAATGGAATGAACCTGCCCCGCTAAGCGAAATTATGTCATGCATAACTATAATTTTCCTTTTAACATAATATTCTTCATTATGTATGACCCTACTTAATGTGAACCTCCGACCATGTTGTTTAAGGAACAAAAACAACATGATTTACTAAAAAGTATCACTACCAGAATGCTTGACAAGCCTAAGTTCGATTTATAGCCTAGAAATATCATTTCATCCCAAAATTGACTTTTAAGTGATTTAAACTTGGAAATATTAAATTATGAAAAAATATCCAAACTTAGAATGATCTAAAATAACCCAAGATCCCTAGCTTATCTCACAAAACGATCATCCAAAAAATTTCCTCTAAAAAGAGCAAACTAGCCTAAACTAGTGTAGTGTTACTCTAATTTCAGACATTAGGATGAACTAAATTTTAAAAATAAAATCCAGCGGCATAACACCTATTTATCACTCCCAAAAGTATTGTAAAACACCTAAGAATAATCCAGAACTCATCACAATTCTAATTTACAAAACTAGAAAGTGCCTAGGCTAGTTTTTCTTCCTATTGGGCACTAAACATGTGATTTTATTCATACAATCAGCAACCTTTAAGGGACATTAAACTCATATAAAATAGTCTTTAACAACATATAATAGTCCAAAAATAACCCCAATTCAGTTACATAACAAAAAGATACAAAGCACTCATTAACATGCCTTAAATCTAATTTTTCCTACACTTTGCAATTAAACTTTGCAAACTTTTAAAAACTGTCCCATATTGTCCATAACATGCTTAGAGTATCATCTTATGTTGAGAATCCCACATCGGAAAGATGTAGGGAACTCATAACATTTATAAACTCTAAAGGTCACTCCTCTCATCATCAATTGGTTTTAAGATGGAACCCCATGATATCTAAGATGGTATCAGAGCCCAACAAGCCCAAACGGGTATTCGATCCAAAAATGAGATTAGACCGAAGAATGGTGAGCCCAAAAGAGGGACCATCTTAAGGAGCCATGTTGAGAATCCCACATCGGAAAGATGTAGGGAACTCATAACATTTATAAACTCTAAGGGTCACTCCTCTCATTACCAATTGGTTTTGAGATGGATGCCCACATTATTAATATCTTAATGACCAAAAATCATTAACAATAATCGTTTAAAAGAAAAGAACACAAAACATGAGATTAATTAACATTAAACTCTTTCTACTCACCTTTCAAGCAAGTTTTCAAGAACTAAGTTCTCCTTTTCCAAGAACTTCAAGAACCTGAAACAACACCTAAAACTACTCTAAAAAATATCCTGAAAACATAAAAATAACATAATAAACAACAACCAACAACGCGAGACGACGGAACAATGAGACACGCAAAAAAGCCCCCCCCCCCCCCCCCGCCAACCCCCTCAATGGGCTGTCTTGGAAAGGCTGCTGCTACCCCTTTTTGTGGTGTTGGCGGGGTTGTTTCCATTGTTCCGTTTGGGTAGGTATTTAATCAATAAAAAGGGTTTTTCAAGAAGAATCAAAATTAGGGTTTCTAGGGTTTGAGTTAGAAAAGTGTTTCTAATGGGTATAAAGGTTGAGGATTCAAGAACTTCACACCAATTGATATATTAAATCTGAAACATAAGGTAGAATCCCACATTACCTCTTCTTAAAATTTGGAAGAATGTTCCCACGATCCAAAATTTTCTCCAATTCGAACACCACAATGAACCACACCTATTGACAAAAAGAATCGGAGGAAATCGATCAAATTTTCACACCCACAAGACCATCAATGGCGTCGGCTAGGAGAAAAAAGAGAGGAAGAAGAATAAGTCTATCTTTTTTTTCTTTGAGCTTCTGTTTCATGTATGCAGGAGAGGGTTTCCACATTTTTTACCCCTTTTTTTATTAACCTTTTCCTTTTTCTTTTCCTTAAAACCAAAAAATAATATTTAAATAATTAAATTCCTAAAATAAGAATTTAAATTCATTAAATACAAACTCTTTAATTCTTTAAATTAAATATTATAATTTAACAATATTTAATTAAAGAGGATACTTACCGAGAAAAACGGGTCGTTACATTATTGATCATTGAACAATAGATAAATAATTACTTAACTATTATTTGGATAATTTTCAAAAGGTTATTACATTTCAATACTTAGTATGGAGAAATATCTACAAGGTAGGTTTTGAAGTTGTTAATGAGAAAAACGTTTTTAGAACGAAACTTTAGGGCCTATTTGGGATAGCTTTTTGGAAGTGTTCAATAGTGTTTTTTAATGGTTATAAAAAAACAAAACACTTTAAAAGTTTTCCCAATCGTTCACTAAATCCCCGTTTGAAATAACTTTTAGCATGTTCAAAAGTGTTTTTGGGCAAAAATCCAAAACCTTTTTAGTCCAAAAACATTTTTATCTAATTTAAATATATATCCAATACAGGAAGGAACATATGCAAGATGTCTCAATGAGCTAAGGATTGGGGTAGGAGCTATCATGAGCCAACTTCTTTACCACCGTTTAAAGAAACTTGAGTTAATTGACACCTTACAAAGGCTTGGAATCTCATATCAGTTCGGCAGAAAAGCTGCCAATTTTAGTTTATTCTCTTTAATATATTTTCCTTATTTATCTTATTTCATTATGATAGTTATCTTTTCCTATTAAGTTTATCTTTACCTATTTAGATTATCTTTTCCTTATTTATCTAGGTTATGTTTTCTATATAAACAATGTAATAAGCTTAGGTTTTAACAAGCACTAGAACAAATTTGGCTTTTAATGACAGACAAAAACTGTCATCGTAATAATACGATGACACTTTTGTAAGTGTCATAACTGTGAGTGCCCTCTTATCTTACGATGACGCATTTACAATGTCATTTTTTAAATGTCATCTTATATGTGTCATTATAACGAACGGTAAAATATTTTTTTACCATTAGTCATCATAAGTTACAATGACACCGAGCAATAATGTCGGTTATAGTCCGTCATCTTAAAAGTGTCATTGAACATAGTGTCATTGTTAGTATTTTTAAGGCGCAATGAATGTCATTATATAGTATGATGACGTCATTGAATGACATTATTTAGCATATAAATATCCCCAACTATTTATTTTTATATTCCCCATTATTTAAGTCATAACCCGTAATAATTGAATATCTACAATCTAGTCATCAATTCCGGGAAATTAAACCATGAAACACATTTAAACCTTCAACATTTCAAACTCCATTTCTATTACAACAAAAAAGTTTGGTGTTTCTTTTATAAAAAGAACACAAACTACAATTCACATCTTAAAAGTTATACGAAACACCATCTTTACAAAAATATAGTAGCTATGTATATTCAAAAAGTCGAATGAAATCTAATTATAAATGTTTGTTGTCTTTTGAGCTAGGCATATTCACAAAGTAAAGCTTATCAAAATAAAATCAATGATGTTGTTGCCCGTGTCTTAAATGAAATTGCTAACAAACTGGCCCATTCTACTCAGCTCGTCAAGTTGTGCTTGAATGTATGGATTTTTCAAGTAAACCGCATAAAAATATTAGCACATAAAAGTTAGTATAAAATAATCATATACATTAAAAATGAAAGGTAAATAAACTATAAAGTCATACATACAAGGTTAGTAATGGGAACATCATGGTTGTGCATAATTTCTCTCAAAAATTTAAGCACGTAATAACCACACTCCACGTTTCCTGGTTGGCACGGACACTATACATATAAAAAAACGAAAAAATTGCAACTTAGAAAAGTTAAGTAAAAAAAGACGATGTTATAAATTTGAAAATGTAGTAGAAAAGTTTGATATAGTTTTACCTTCACAACTCTCCAATTGACTCCTTATATTTTCCATTGAAGGAGAAAATGCTATCATAAGATGTAGAAGTTACCTTTTGCTATTATATTTTATGCATACCAGCATATAATAGCAAAAGACACAAGTAGACAGTCACATGAATTGAAAAAAAAAACCATCATGCTCCATCAATAAGACACTAGCGACAGTCACATGAATTGAAAAAAAATGCAAAGTAAAAAACCTTATAGATTACAATTAACTTATTTTTCATTACTTTCCCTAACCACCTACAAACAAGATTAGGCTATGTAGTTTGAAGTATGCACCAAGGACAAGATTCTAATTTTCTTCACGAAAACATAACATGATAATACGGCAATTCTAAATATATATTTTAAATTGGCTTCATTCTCTAGTTACTCAATAAAAAAGGAATTCAAATTTAATAAACGAGCTTAACATGAACAAGACAAAGTAAGTTGAAACAAACCTCCGAGTTTGATTTCATAAGCTCTGCCACTCTTGTAGGAGGATGAAGATAAAATTAACATTCTTTCCATCCCATCACATTCCTAATCAAAGTTAAGAAAATAAAAAATATAAAGGAAATAAAGAGAAAAATAGATATGGGTAAAACATGATTGAATGACCAATATAAAAGAAAGAAAAAATGACTATGAAGCCAAGGCTTATATCTCACTTAAAAACATTAGGTGCATATACAAAGTAAGAGTAGAATGCATATTTAGTCTCCAAATTTTTAGGGAAGAAAGGTAAGGCAACAAATTTTTAAGTCTCTGTATACCAGCCAACTTTTTCTACTTGAAGCAAGAAAAATAAACCAGTCACAAAATTTTCAAGGAAGGAAAAGTTAGTGATAAAAAATTAATGAGAAGTCTTGTAGCATCAAGAAACTTGGAACACGTATGTAAAGATTTCCGGGATTGAATTTGTACTTGGAATTTGAAACCGAGAAAGTGGGATAATTTTTATGTAATTTATGAATGGATTTACAAAGCTATATAAAATTGCCGACAAAAACATTTACTAGGAGAACATAGAAGTACTTGGAATTAGAAAAGAGTTTTTTTTTTTTTAATAATTTTGTGGGATTATGTGTAGAAAAAGAGGGGACTAAGTGTTTGTATGTTAACTAATTGAGAATTGATTACAATGGACGTGAGTTTTTATACAACACACTCCTACTTATCACTCTTACAAGTGTTTTTTTTTAATTTATCGAACAATCGATTAAACTTCTTGATTAAGAACTAACTCATAGTAACTTAAATAGATTGAAAAATAAATAGCAAAAGGATATGGGAAAGTTATAATATATATATATAACATGTGAATCAACTTAAGTGGCGTGATCAATAAAAAAGAACAATATTATAAATTAACAAAGTAAGAAATAACTAAGCCATCATGACCACTGGAAAAATTTAAGTTCACCAAAAATTGAATTAAAAAAAGAACGACCGTTTGGTAATAGTTTATGAATCCATTCAATAGAAACTCAATTTTTTTGAATAAACTCAACAATATGTACTTATATAAAACTCAAGCTATAAGCTTTTTTGAGCACAAAGTTTACCAAAGCCTTCATAGAAACTATCAGTAAATCCCATCTCCCATAATTACCAACCTCCCTAATTATAAATTTTACATTCATCCTATAAAAGAGAATACATTCTAGATGAACCAATAAAAAAATTAATAACAAAACTAAAAAGTATCAACGTCATTTATGCAAACACATCATCGGAATCACTTGCAAAGGGATTCAATAAAATTATCAGAAAACTTCCATTCAACTAGAGTTGTTCCTTCAACAAAAAAAATCCTGAAACAAAATCTATTATGTTTTGATAATGAAAGGAACTAAACAAAAAAAAAGTAGAGATTTTCAATTCTAAACCAAAAAAGTAGATCCATAAACTAGGATTGAAATGAATCAAAATATATTGGAATGTCAATAGGAAAAAGTGAAAGAATAAGTTCGAAGAAAAAAATAGGAATAAGATTAAAGAGTTAACTATAAGGATTTTTTCAATAACTAACCTGGTTCAACAGGGACAAATGAAATAATGATGAATGGCATGAAGTTTGTCGAGGGTGAAATGAAACCATGAAAAAAACTGAGTTAGATTGTCGAATTCAACTCCAATGAAACGGCGTGCTATAACGAAGATGTGCTACGATGAAGATTTTCAATGAACAAAACGAAGTCACCGGAGTTAAATAGAATGGACGATGAAGAAGGCTATTGCGTTTTCATGGAGAGAATTCCTTCGATTTTGCCCTAGGTTGTTAGAGTCATTGGGCCAAAATGAGTTTTATTTGGGGAAAAAATTAAAATGATGATATAATGACAGTTTAGCCCTGACCTTAATGAAATAACAAGGACATAAGCGATGACCTGATTAAGCGGCGTGGTTGAAAAAAGATGACATTTTTTCCGAAAGTACCGTCTAAGCGCGCGATGGAAATTCATAAATTTTATCTAAACAAAAGATGACATTCATTGAATGACATGGTTTAATATAATTTCTGAAAATAAGCTTCAAACACTAAAATATGTCATCTTTTATGATATGTGTCATCTTTTGAAAAGACTCAGTGTCATCTTTTGTGATATTTGTTGTAGTGAAGAAGAAAAATTACAATGTAGTCTTCAACGCTTTTACCATTTCTCCTCTCTTCCCCTTTCCCTCTCCTCTCAATTCTTTCTTTCTCACTTTTAGTTTATCATATTATTTAATTTTATCATGGTATCAGAGCATGTTTACGCCACCAACAACCTCATCTCCAAATTGATTGAAGTAGAAGTCGGAATATAAGAAGAATTATTGATTGTCGAAAAAAAAAATCGGTGACTCGGTGAAGGTGAGAATGCCATTGCCTTCAAATTAGTTAGAAGCAGAGAAGTCAATTGAGATCAATTTTCCACGTTGGATTTTTACACCATTCAGTTGAGAGCATCTAGTCATAGTAGTCAAACCATTGGTTAAAGATATTGCGTTGCAGTTGAAGACCCAAGGGTGGGAAAGTTTAAAAAAAATATATGTTTGGCCACAAAGCGTTCTCAAGAATATGGAAAACGTAAAGCATTTGATGGAGTTCAGTTAACAAATGTTGAGATGCAATTGACGCTATATAAGCAAAATTTGCCGACGAAGGAAGCTACGCTGAGCCAATTAATGGATACGTCGTAATATTCAACATTGTCACTCCATCATGTTCCAAAGCAGGTTAGGGTTCAAAAGCATAATCTGTGAAATAAAATTGATGGTATTATGACTATTTTGAAAAGAAAAACAAATTTATTTTCTTAATTAGAAATAATGATGATGGAAATTCAATGCGCAATATTTTTTGTGCAAATAACATGTGTGGTTCCTCAATGGAATCATAACTAACTGCCATGGAAGAAACTCAAGAAGAGTCCATGATGAATTGAAGACGTTTCTATATTTGAAACGATGAATGATGTCGTTTCTAGATTGGAAACGACCGTGTGGATGTTGCACATATCACAACAACCATGATGATCGCGGTGATTGATGTTGATACAACGACGACCATTGCACTTGATGATGAATTATGGCGTTTCTCGATTAGAAACGACATTTTTTTAAAGACCCTTCTTTTTTTATCATATTTCGCAAGTTGGGCATTTCGTGATCTCCATACTCCAACTTGAGGGACGGTATAGAGATTTGGCGATGGATGAGACCGTGGAAACGAGGCGACGGTTCGGCCGAACGATGGATTAGGCCGTGGAAACGATTGTTCGTGACCGTGGCAATGGTTTGGCTGAAAAACTGCCAACTTTAGTTTATTCTCTTTAATATATTTTCCTTATTTATCTTATTTCATTATGATAATTATCTTTTCCTATTAAGTTTATCTTTAAGAATTTGTCTCAAATAACATAAATCTGCATATTAATTACTAAAATGTCTGAATTTTTTAAAAATTACTCAAATAGCATAATTATAGTTCAATAAATTATTAAACTATAATTCAATTAATTATTGAACTATTTTTCATCGGTCTTTTTAACGAATTTGTTTGTTTTTTGGTTTTTTAAGTTCTAGGTCAATAATTTATTGAACTAGTTGATCATTTTTTATTATTATTTTCAATTAATTCTTTAAATTTTTTTATTTTTTTAGTTCAATAATTTATTGAACTAAAATTATGCTATTTGAGTAATTTTGAAAAGCTATGACATTTCAGCAATTAGTATGCAAAAATATGCTATTTCAGTAATTGCCCCTTTATCTTTTCCTATTTAGATTATCTTTTTCTTATTTATCTTGGTTATGTTTTCTATATAAACAATGTAATAATCTTAGGTTTTACAAGAAGACAAATCACAATGTAGTCTTCAAAGCTTTTACCCTTTCTCCTCTCTTCCCCTTTCCCTCTCCTCTCAATTCTTTCTTTCTCACTTTTAGTTTATCATATTATTTAATTTTATCAAATACACTTTAAAATATATACAACAACAACTCCTACATCAATAATGATTGGAAGAAGAATAATCTCTATGCAACATCTCTTGAATTCAAACTCTTAAGACAACATGGATTCAAAACTTCACAACGTTTGAATTTCGTATTCTTTTAATTTATTTTTTTTCATTTCTTTTGAATATGAATTATCCAAAATTATGTCTCACCCTCTTTTTGTAATTGCAAACGTTTTCAATGGCTTCAAGAATGAGATAGAGAATTCTAGCTGTTAGATATGAACAAGTTAGCAAATATATCTTAGTGCATTTTAGCAGCTTGTAACTTGGCTCACTTTAGCATTCCGTTAAGAGTGGTTGCTTAAGTTTGTTAGCTGGAGATAATCCTATCTATCAGCTCATAATGAAATCAATCTTTTTCCTTTTCTCTCTACGAACTCATCTTCCAGTCTTTTTGGTTTTCTTGCTGCTCGATTACATTGTGATTTCCTTAACAAATTGGTATCAGAGCATAGTTAAGGAAAGGAAGAACTCAAGATCTGCATCAATGGCGAATCAAAGAATCGAAATAGAAAATTTTGATGGCAATGGAGTTTTTGGCCTGTGGAAATTGAAGATCAAAGCTGTCATGGTTCAAAGGAAGGTTCTAATTGCTCTTGATGAAGAACCTAAATGGCCAGTGGGATCAACAGAAGAACATAATCAAAATGTGGTTGATAATGCATACAGCATCTTGATCTTGAATCTGGGAGACACTGTTCTTTGACAAATTGTTGAGGAGGAAACAGCACTTAAGATATGGAACAAGCTAGATTCAATCTACATGGTCAAAGATTTGTCAAATAAAATCTATGTGAAGGAGAAACTCTTCACTTTCAAGATTAATCCGCAGAAGACATTGACAGAAAACCTGGACGAATTCAAGAAATTAACCATAGATTTCAACAATCTGGGAGAAGATCTTGGTGGTGAAAACGAAGCAATTCTCCTGTTGAACTCTTTACCTGAAGAATACAGAGAAGTAAAGGCAGCCATGAAGTATGAGAGGGAGAAGCTGTCAGTTTCAGAAATAATTTCTGGGGTAAGATCCAAAAAACTCGAACTGAACTCAGAAAGGAGAGATTCTTGTAGCTGATGGTTTATATGCCCATGGAAACAAGAAAAGCCAGTTTAAGAATTCAAAGTTCTTAGGGAAATCAAATAATAAAGAAAAGTTGAAGTGCTTCCTTTGCCACAAAGAAGGGCACTTCAAAAGGGAATGTCCAGAAAGAAGAAATAATCAAGATAAAGGCATAAATAGAGAGACTCATGCTGATGCAGCCTATGGTGAGGATGGTTTCACATTTGCAGAGGCATTGACAGTAGAGGAAAACAGGAATACACAAATGAAAGAAAAGAGGGAAAGAGAGTGGGTTCTTGATTCAGGGTGCTCATACCATATGACCCTTTCTGAACATTGGTTCAAGACATACAGGGCTTGTAGTGGAGGCACAGTCTACATGGGAAACAACAACATATGCAATGTTGTTGGAATAGGGACAGTGGAGTTCAAGCTTTCAGATGGATCAATGAGAATGTTGAAGGATGTAAGACATGTCCCTACCCTAAAGAGGCATATAATATCTTTAGGTGTACTTGATGAACAAGGATGTTGCTATAGTGGCAAAGGAGGTTTGCTAGAAATCAGATTGGATGGCAAGTTGATTCTTGAAGCAAGAAAGGAAAATGGTCTGTATTGGGTAAAGAATGCAGCAATTAATGGAGTCTCTCTTGTTGCAGAATCAAAAGACATGACAGAATCAGATCTTTGGCATAAACGATTGTCACATATAAGCTCAAAGGGTATGTATGAGTTATCAAGGCAGGGTATTCTCCCAAAAGGAATCTCAGATTGCCTGACTTTCTGTGAGCATTGCATCCTAGGAAAAACAACCAAACAATGCTTCAAGAAAAGGGAACATCATACAAAAGGAGTGTTGGACTATGTTCATGCTGATTTATGGGGTCCTTCAAAAACAGCCTCATTGAATGGATCAAGGTACTTCCTCTCCCTCATAGATGACTACTCAAGGAAAACTTGGGTATATTTTCTAAAAACCAAAGCTGAGGCACTGGAAAAGTTTAGACAGTGGACAGAAATGGTGGAAAACCAAACCAACAAGTCTGTAAAGCACTTGAGGACAGACAATGGGTTGGAGTTTTGTGGTGAACCTTTTGATGCATTCTGCAGGGGAAAGGGAATTGTAAGACACAAGACAGGAAGGTTCACACCCCAACAAAATGGAGTGGCAGAAAGAATGAATAGAACCATTCTTGAGAGGACAAGATGTATCATGTTAGATGCAGCAGTGAGGGAATCTTTTTGGGCTGAGGCTGGTCCACAGTGGTATATACAATAAACAGAGGGCCAAATGCTTCACTTGACATGAAAACACTTGAAGAAAAGTGGTCAGGGCATCCTCCAAATCTGAACAACCTAAAGGTCTTTGGCTGTGTAGCTTTTATGCATGTTTCACAGGGAAAATTAAGACCA
Organism: Gynostemma pentaphyllum; assembly: GCA_028015215.1. Taxonomy (NCBI): domain Eukaryota; kingdom Viridiplantae; phylum Streptophyta; class Magnoliopsida; order Cucurbitales; family Cucurbitaceae; genus Gynostemma; species Gynostemma pentaphyllum. The sequence goes on along the minus strand of CM051355.1, from coordinate 65,570,155 downwards.
AGAGCAATGAAATGCTTGTTTCTTGGGTACCCTGAAGGAGTGAAAGGTTTCAAATTATGGAATCCACAAGAAAGGAGATTCATAGTTAGTAGAGATGTGGTGTTTAGAGAAAACGAGATGTTCCTCACTGATATAGAAACAAAAGAGACAGAAACACAGCACACTGATTCAAAGCTAGAGAAAACTAATTTTGAGGTGGAGTCTGTGGAACCTGAAGTTGTTGAAAATGTTCCTGAAACTCTAGAGTCTCAACAACCAGCTCAGGAAGTGGATGAAACTTCATCACCTATGGAAGAAGATCAGCTGGATCTGTCAAACTACTCCTTGGCCAGAGACAGGGAAAGGAGGAATATCAGACCTCCAAGCAGATTTGATGGAGAGAATCTAACAGCTTATGCCTTTAATGTTGCCTCTGAGTCATGTGAAGATGAGCCAACAAGTTTCCAACAGGCAACAAGTGGCCCTGAAGCTAGGAAGTGGATAGAAGCCATTGAAAGGATGATTTACTAAATTAGCGGAATTTTATTTAGTAAACTTATTAACATTTAATAACGGATCTATTAACATCATGCAATTTGTGATAAGAACATATATATTCATGCTTTATTTTCGAAAATTAAAATCAAACCAAAACTTACATTGAGTAAAATTGGAGAATTGGTTGGAGGTTTCTTTACAGCATCAATCCTCAGCAACACCGGATCTTCTATGCTATATCCCGATCGATCAAACGAAACCCGATTGTGGGATCGAACTTAAGAAGAAATTGGGAAGAAGAAAAAATATTTTCTTCCCAATTTTGAATAGCAAAATCGGCACTAAGGGGAGAAGGGAGGAAGATAGATTTTTCAATTTCCAAAGAATTGAATTGTATGATTTATGAATGACCCAACCCTCCTATTTATAGGAAAATAGGAATCCTAATCACATTAGGATTAATCTATAGAGATAAATACAAAAAGAAAAAAGATTATCTCTTTCCTTTATCTTGCAATTTCGAAAATGCCATAGATAAATAGGAGATTATTTTATTTTCTTTATTTTATTTATCTTGGGTAAATAAATCTATGTAATTATTTTAGGATATAATTCAAGCAATTATCTCTCCCAAATAATACATATGGCCGAAAATTCATATAGCAATTAATAAATCATTCTAATTTATTTAATTAATTATTTTGGGCCAATTCCAATTGGGTTCATTAATCCAATTGGGCTTGAAACTCTCTCTTAAATTAATAAGTCCAACTTAATTAATTTATTTATTAATTACTATTTAAATAAAATATTTTATTTAAACAATTAATAATATTAATATTTTCTCTCGACTAAATATTATCAAATTTATATTTAATTATTAATTTTCATTTAAATAATTTTCATTATTTAAATAATTAATAATAAATATTCTAATTATTAATTTCCATTAAATAAACTCATTATTTAATTAATAATTTTATTGACAATATTTTATTATAAATTAATTAATTTTAATTATTAATTTCCGTTCAAATAAAATTAATTATTTAAACAATTAATAATTGTTAATTAATTTCAAGTTATTAATTACCATTTAAATATACTCAATATTCAAATAATTAATAATATCTAATTAATAATATTTCATTATTAATTTCCTGTTTAAATAAACTCATTATTTAAACAATTAACAATGTTTATATTAATTACCGTTTAAATATACTCAATATTTAAACAATTAATATTGCCTATTTTAAGTAATTCGCTTTACTTAAACTTTCCATTTCTTCTACTTGATTTCGCGACTACGATATTTGGGCTAGCATAGGGACCCGATGGACCTATAGATCATGGGCTTAATAATTAGTCAATTAAGTGATTTATACATAATCAGTTAATTACTTATTATCTAACTCTGAATAATTCCACTATAGATTCATGGCTGAACTCCCTCACTATAGATGAGTTATTGTCCATTTAGTTTATCATTATTTATATATGTGATATTATCCTTCACGTTGAACCCTCTTAATTACAGGCGGATAAATTTACTCTTTTGCCCCTGTAATTACCTTTTTATCCTTGTGTTCCCGCTGATTCTCCAATGAACTTTATCTTTAGTCGAACTAGAGATAAGTTACTTCTATGATCAATAGAAGTCTTGACGTCACTTGTTCATGTCTCGAATCAGTACATCAAGGGAGTTTCCTAAAGTTCCTAAAATGTTTAGGTATCGCACTGATACCGTTAATTTATAGGAAAGTTATGAATTTCATCTCGTTAAAATGAGTTCCCAGCTACTTATCTAGTCATGTTCCCAAAACAGGAGTGTATTGAGCGTTCTTACAGATCGCTCTCAACTATGTGAATCAAAGAACATAACTCCACAAATAGGAGTCCGCATTTCACTCAGGATTGAGATCTATCACGGTACCAATGATCCAACCTAAGCTTCAAAACGAATCTAGCTTAGAATCTCCTAAGATTCAATGCTTTCCTCGAGAACTCTTAAGTTCTCACTTAAAGAACTAGCTCCTAATCCTAGGGTACTAGCTCATTCCCTCTATTCTTAGATTCGGTTTCTAGTCTTAGTTTCAAATGCTACAAACCTTCATACTCATTCGCTTTCTATAGTTACTTTAAATCCTAACTATTCTCACCTTAGCCAAATAAGAGTTCGCTCTAAGTTTCCGAAAGCACGATCAAACAATGATCCGAAACACCTACAATTAATTACAACTACAATTAATAAATAAACATACATCGATCAATTAACATCAAAAAGCTCAAAACAACGAACAACCCCATAAACCCCACTATGAGGCTCTCGGCCCCCCCATAAAAAGTGGGTCTCAGGTTTGGTTTTCCGGCTTTTAGGTACTTTAGAGGTGTTTCAAGTTGGTTTTAAGCAAATTCGATATTCCCGATTTCAATGGGTATCGATAATTAATGTTTTTGAACATTAAGCCCTTTCCCGAATTGAATTTAAATAAACATTAATTCACTAATTTATAACCCATATTCAAATCCCAAAAGGTAAATTTCAAAAGGGAAGGGTTTCGACTGAAACTCGGTTTTAGGGTTATGGGAAAGTTTCCAAAAACTCTTAAAACTACTCCCGTATTTACAAACACCGAGTTTCACGGCAATAAATCGAAAGAAAAAAAAAAGAAAACTCCATTAAAACACTATTTGGAGCTTTGGGTTTGAAACTTTACTTACCGAGAACTCCGTGGATTTCGAGATAAACGCACGATGGTTAGGTGGAAATGAATCCTAGACTCGAGGGCTTTCCGATGCAACCAAGATCGAGCCGATCCGCCGAGAAACGAGCAAAACCCAAATTTTTCTTTCCCCCCACTCTTGCCCACGGTTTGGAGGTGAAAAAGATGAAGCAAATGGTCAAAAATGGGTCAATGGCAATTTAAAGAAGAATATGAATAGTGTTTTGGATATTTTCAAGAAATTGGAAATGACGGTTGCGTCCTTTTATGACTTTTGACTTCTAAAACGAAACCCGATGCTCTTAAATAAATCTAAAGGTGATTAATAATTACTAATTGGCCTATTAATAATTATTAATGTCACCGAAACGAAATTTAAAGTATTAAAACGACTAAAAAGAATTTCGGGCGAAATTAACTACTAAAATCGAAATTACAAAAATAATAATTAATCTAAATACTTAAATTGAAATAAATAAATAAATAACATTAAATAAATAATAAAATAAAATAAAAATTCACTTCAAAATAACGGGACGTTACAATCTACCCTCCTTAAAAGACTCTTCGTCCTCGAAAAGTGCGTTCACTGGGTGAAAAAGCGAGGGTACCTAGACTGTATCTCATCCTCACGTTCCCACGTTGCTTCTTTTGACACTTGGTTCTTCCAAAGAACCTCAACCAAGTGAATTATTTATTGTCCACAAAACCTTAACCAAGTGGATCCTTTTTATTTCTCAACGACTTTTGTTCGAATGCCCTTATCTTAACGGGTGTCTTCTCATAAGACATATTAGCATTCAAAACTACCAGTTCATAATCAATCACGTGGAACGGATTCTCCATGTATTTCCAAAGCATCAATACATGGAAAACATTACAAACGGTCGATAACGAAAGTGGTAAGGCTAAACAACAAGCTACCACTTCTACTCGATTGAGTAACTCGATAGGCCAATAAACTTAGGGTTCAACTAACCCTTATTCCCAACTTTTATAACACCTTTTATTAGTGCCACTTGAAGTATACGAGATCCACTACTACAACTTGAACGGACTACACAGAATCCTGCTGTCAACTTTGGTTAACCTTAACCTTTCCCTAAATAAATGATAGACTCGCTAGTCATTTGTTTCAACTTGAGTATCAAAAGTCTCTTTTCTCCAATCTCATCCAAATGAACGGGAGAACGACACTTTCTTCCACAAAGTGTCTAAACAGTGCCAAAACTTCAAGACAAAGCGAGTGTCTCGATCTGATAAAATCTTCACAGGCACACCACAATTTATCAATCTTTCTTAGGTACAACTGTATCCTAGTCTTAGCTGGATAGATGATCCTTCCAAGAGTAAAGTGTGCGGTTTTCATCAAATGGTCTACAATCACCCAAATGATATCATAACTCTTTGCTCTCTTTCGGCAAACCCCTGATAAACTCCATGGAAATCTTCTCCCATTTCCATTCAAGCACTTTCAAAGGTAAGATAACCCGGTTGATCTTTAGGGCTTTGACTTGCTAACAAATCAAGCACCTATTCACGTACTTTACAATCTTATGTTTCATCCTCGGCCATCAATAATATTATCTTGGTTCCTCTTACATCTTCATACTACCTGGATGAAATGAGAAGATTTTCTACTAAGTGCATCAGCCACTACACTGGCCTTCCCAGGATGATACTGAATATCACAGTCATCATCCTTAACGAGCTCTAACCATCTCCACTGTCTCATATTCAATTCCTTCTGAGTGAAGAAATACTTGAGACTCTTATGGTCAGTAAATATCCGAATCTTCTCACCACACACATAATGCCTCCATAATTTCAATGCATGAACAATAGCTGCCAACCCTAAATCATAAGTCAGATACTTCTTCTCATGCTCTTTCAACTGACGAGAAGCATAAGCTATCACTTTCCCGTGTTGCATCAACACACATCCGAAACCTTTGTTGGAAGCATCTGTGTACACAGTCAGAACACCGATTCTATCAGGCGACACTAGAACACGTGCTGTCACAAGCCTCCTCTTGAGCTCTTCAAAGCTCTTTTCACAATCCTCAGACCATACAAAATCAACTCCCTTCCGAGTCAAACGTGTCAAAGCTGAAGCCATTTTGGAGAAATCTTGCACAAACCGTCTATAATAGCCTGCAAGTCCCAGAAAACTACGAATATCAGCCACACTCATCGGTCTAGGCCAGTTACTAACTGCCTCAATCTTAGAGGGATCAACAGACACTCCTCTACTCGATACTACATGGCTTAAAAATGCCACTTCTCTCAGCCAAAACTCACACTTTGAGAACTTGGCATACACTTTTTATTTCTTAACACTGTCAAAACTTCCTTTAAATGCATATCATGCATTTCCTCAGTCTTAGAATAAATTAGACTGTCATCATTAATCACGATATCAATAAAATTGATGTACCTCTTGAACACAATATGGATAAAATCCATAAAAGCTGCAGACGCGTTGGTTAAGTCAAAATACATGACTACAAACTCATACTATCCATAACGCGTCCTGAAAACAGTTTTAGGAATATCTCTATCCCGAATCTTCAACGGATTTTTTTTTAACTGGGTCTCAAATCTATCTTTGAAAAGATAGCGGTTTTTTCCCAACTGATCAAACAATTCCTCTATCCTTGGCAAAGGATACTTGTTTTTCACCGTACCACGGCCCAACTCTTTATAATCGATACACAATTGCATAGAGCCATCTTTCTTTTTCACAAACAACACCGGGGCTCCCCAACTGATCATATAGATCATCAATCCAATGCAATTGATACTTATTTTATATTGTAACTTGATTCAACCCTCGATAATCAATACACAGTCTTATTGAACTGTCTTTCTTTTCACAAACAACGAGGTGCTCCTTACGAGGACGCACTAGGGTGAATAAACCCTAAGTTTAAGAGTTCCTATAACTCACTTTTAAGCCCTTTTAACTCAGCTAGTCTTTGGTACAGAAGTATCGACAACACTAGCTACATAATCTCAAGCTATATCACTTAGAAGCATTCTAGCTTCTATCATAGATATCAAACTGGGTGTTACTCGTCTACTAGACCCACAAAAGCATAAGCTAGTCCCATATGGACTCATACAATCAAAACTTTCTCGATACAATCGGTAATGATGGTACGATTAGCTGATAGCCAATCCATACCCAATATCACATCAAAATCAGACATATGCATAATAAACAAAGTAAAATGTGAGCATCTACTCATAATGCAAATGTCATAAGTGCCATACACACTATCATCATAATAAGTTTCCCCACTGAGGTAAAAGCACGCATCTCGAAACTCAACAGTCTCGGCTCAAGAGCTACAAACTCAACATAACAAGATAAAATAAAAGAGTGGCTAGCTCCGGAATTAAACAGAAATAAAAGCCAAACGGCCTGAAAATAATAAAGTATAAATCACCACCATACTGGTAGCTTTTCCTAATAATCCTGACTTTGCTACTATGTTGTGATGGTTGTATCTTATACGCCCTATAAAAGTGGCGTGAATCCAAATTTGATCACAACATAGCATCTTGATGGAAGTGTGCATCTCCCTGATGGAAACTGACACAACTATTGTAGTAAGAATGATCCAATCCTTTGTTGAGCTCCATCTCGAACCATTTGTTGTTGCCGTTGCTGTTGTTGATGTTGATGTTGATGTTGTTGTTGCTGCCGTTGTTGCTGCTGCGGCATCCCTTGATTGGCGTCGTCATCCTTTGCTTTCTTCTTCTGAAAGGTAATCTATCCCGTAGTAGTAAATTTTATTTTCCTTTCATAAGATGTAAAATCCAAAATAAGGACGACTCCTAAGCCTCCTTATTCAAATCTTGAATGAACTCGATCTCAGAGATCATTTGCTTTCTTGCAAAGCAAATCTGGTGTCTGTCAAACACCTTAGTCCATTAACGTCTTATCCTTCCAATATAGGATTCACTTTAGAGTCTATCTTAAAAAGACTCAGTAAGTCCAACTGTGACCTACAAGTTTCTCAAAGTTCACCGTCCAATTAGATGGTCAAACACCATGTGAATTGAAATTCACCAAACCATCTCATTGCCTTATAGAAGTTACCTATACCACGGTCCATCAACTTCCTTCTATACTTCAATCAAATACCAACACTCCACCTTAGTGTTAGTCAATCTTGAAAATTTTCCAAATATGGATCTCAATAACTTGACCTCGAGTATAATCCAATTCAAATTAGTACATCATACCGTGATAGTGACCAAACTAGGCCATTAACCAATTAACACAATCTTTAATGGTCCTCGTTGAGACTTATCACGTACAGTCCTTACTTCCTCTTTTGAGTGGTAACACAGTTTCCTTTAGCACAATGCTACCATAAGGATTTACCACTTACCATAATTCAACTTTCTCAACTCAAACCAGGAACTTGTCCCTTGAATTGAATCTAGATTACTGGACTCGAGCAAAACTGATTTCTTTTCAACAATTTCTCACCTCAAACAGGTGTTTCATCTCTTAATACTGAACTCAAAACAAACATGTCCCCTTTTTACACATAAATGTCTACACACATCTACTAAGACCACTACTTAGCAATTGTGTGACAATAACACTTTAATCAGCTTTAAGGATCAAACGAGTGATCTCTCGGAGTATCTCATCTCCTTTACTTTGACATTATGTCAACATTCTTAACGAGGTGTATAACCTCCAAAACTGCACGGGGTCATCGCTTTCTTGAAACCCTTACCCAAATCTCAAAATGGGTCAAATAAACATAACCACATAGTGGTTTCACAAGGATGTAAACTATAACATTTACAAATAAACAACGTTCTCATAACTTTAATACTATTAAAGAATTTAAAGCTTGAGAATAAGGTTCTAGGCATACCTGGTGCAGATGATCTCAGATGATGACTTGAGAATGGACTTAAAATAAAACATGAAAACAAACATGCATCGCATGTAGTCTACAGAACCCTAAGGCTCTGATACCAACTGTGACGACCCGTCACTTTTTAATAAATTAAATCAGAGAAAAACAGCGGAAGTATTTTATTTTAAGAAAATTGGCGTGATTATGTTTGAAAATAGGCTAGCCAAAACCTGTTTACATCTTAAATTCAAATATCTAAAAACACAAGAAACATTAAGTTCCTATCAGGAGTTCAAAATTATTTATAAACATAAAAGTAAAAACAAAAGCTCTTAAGAGCCATTTACAAATATACAACTCCAAAATTATATAAAATTCACAAAACCATGTACATGGATTTTTGCAACTACTTAGTCCATCTCGAAATCATCACCCTCTCGATCAAGCGCGCACCAGCTCCTCTCCCACGATCCTAAACATTACTTGAAATGTTTGTAATATCATGAGCTAACAAACTAAGCCCAGTGAGAATAATAAGAATAAAAAGTAAAAATAGACCTCAAACTTGCATTCCGATTTGTGTCCAATTAATCTGACACAATTCACTCCTAAAGTCCTCCAACTCTAGGTAATTTCATTCTAAACTTTCCACAGGATGATATTACTACACTCTTGCTCAATCCTCATCCATTAAACTTGTTATGACATAGAATAAGTAAAGTAAATAAAGTTTGTATAAAATATAACATCTCAATTCTCTATATCATCAATCATATGCAATGTAGGGTTCGCATATACCCTTATGCATGAATGAAGTAATGCGTCAATCCCGTAGGATACCATTCACTCCTTTTTCATCTAGAGTAATGAGCAAATCCCGTAGGATCCCATTCGTCTCTTTTTCACTTAGAGTAATGAGCAAATCCCGTAGGATCCCATTCGTCTCTTTTTCACTTAGAGTAATGAGCAAATCTCGTAGGATCCCATTCGTCTCTTTTTCACTTAGAGTAATGAGCAAATCCCGTAGGATCCCATTCGTCTCTTTTTCACTTACTTTCTCTTTTTCATTTCTTTTTCATGAATGATGTGATAATGGTATGGTGTAAATGATAAGCATATGCTTGCATATCTTGTAAAAGTAAATAAATAAAGTGCGGAATTAAAAAAAGTAAAATAAATGAGCATCTCGGACGAACGATATGTCGATCGAAGTCCGGTATCAATAATAAGAGTAGAATCATAACGTAAACGATTAATCTAACCTTCAAGGATTCTAAACTTCCAATATAATCCGAGGTTCTTTTAACCGTTCTAAAAACAAGTTGGATCTTTTAACTTCCAATGATCCAACCTAAGCTTCGAAACGAATCTAACTTAGAATCTTCTAAGATTCAATGCTTTCCTCGAGAACTCCTAAGTTCTCACTTAAAGAACTAGCTCCTAATCCTAGGGTACTAGCTCATTCCCTCTATTCTTAGATTCGGTTTCTAGTCTTAGTTTCAAATGCTACAAACCTTCATACTCATTCGCTTTCTATAGTTACTTTAAATCCTAACTATTCTCACCTTAGCCAAATAAGAGTTCGCTCCAAGTTTCCAAAAGCACGATCAAATAATGATCCGAAACACCTACAATTAATTACATCTACAATTAATAAATAAACATACATCGATCAATTAACATCTAAAAGCTCAAAACAACGAACAACCCCATAAACCCCACTATGAGGCTCTCGGCCCCCCCATAAAAAGTGGGTCTCAGGTTTGGTTTTCCTGCTTTTAGGTACTTTAGAGGTGTTTCGAGTTGGTTTTAAGCAAATTCGATATTCCCGATTTCAATGGGTATCGATAATTAGGGTTTTTGAACATTAAGCCCTTTCCCGAATTGAATTTAAATAAACATTAATTCACTAATTTATAACCCATATTCAAATCCCAAAAGGTAAATTTCAACGGGAAGGGTTTCGATTGAAACTCGGATTTAGGGTTATGGAGAAAGTTTCCAAAAATTCTTAAAACTACTCCCGTATTTACAAACACCGAGTTTCACGGCAAGAAATCGAAAGAAAAAAAGAAAACTCCATTAAAACACTATTTGGAGCTTAGGGTTTGAAACTTTACTTACCGAGAACTCCGTGGATCTCGAGAGAAACGCACGATGGTTAGGTGGAAATGAATCCTAGACTCGAGGGCTTTCCGATGCAACCAAGATCGAGCCGATCCGCCGAGAAACGAGCAAAACCCGAACTTTTCTTTCCCCCCACTCTTGCCCAAGGTTTGGAGGTGAAAAAAATGAAGCAAATGGTCAAAAATGGGTCAATGGCAATTTAAAGAAGAATATGAATAGTGTTTTGGATATTTTTAAGAAATTGGAAATGACGGTTGCGTCCTTTTATGACTTTTGACTTCTAAAACGAAACCTGATGCTCTTAAATAAATCTAAAGATGATTAATAATTATTAATTGGCCTATTAATAATTATTAATGTCACCGAAACGAAATTTAAAGTATTAAAACGATTAAAAAGAATTTCGGGCGAAATTAACTACTAAAATCGAAATTACAAAAATAATAATTAATCTAAATACTTAAATTGAAATAAATAAATAAATAAATAACATTAAATAAATAATAAAATAAAATAAAAATTTCACTTCAAAATAACGGGACGTTACATACAATAATCGAATATGGGAAAAAAGACGGATCCGAGGAAAAAAACGAATAAGAGATAATATGGGCGTGGATCGAAGCTTGGAGCGTTGTGGACAGTGGATATCTGAAACAGAGGTTGAAGATGATGGGTTCTATGCGCATTTTAAACATCTGAGAGATTTCTTAAAAAAATGTCATTCGTGGGATTTTTTAAAACTTAAACTACTTAAGACATTAATTCTAATAAAAGTGCAAATTCTCTATAAATAAAACTATTATCAAACATAAATGTTTATAGTTATCTTATAAAAAGCAAAGACTTATCCATGAGCTGACAGTAGCTTTAAGAGACGTGGAGCAGCCAGAACACTTCCATATCCATTCTTTCAACACGTAACTTCAAAAGATCAATAAAGATCCATCGTCTATATATTAAAGAAAAATTAAAGAAAATTTCAAAACATAAAAAAATAGTCTTTTTTTTTTGTTTCAATGGCTCTTCACCAGTGCTCCTCATTGAGCCATTTCATGAAAGAAGTTACTTTGAATAATAAGCCTTCTTTTATTCCTCACATGGTTAAAATAAAAGGAAATACAAGAATTATGTGTAATCTTAAAGATAATAAAACCATCGTTAGGAGATCGGCAGATTATCAGCCTACCATTTGGAAATATGAGTTTGTTCAATCATTAACAAGTCAATTTATGGTATGCTTTATTAGGTCTTTACTTTCTCTACTTTATTTTATAGCAATTTTTTTCTTAGCAAAATATGGCTCAATAATATAATAATTTACATTAATGTCAATAATTAGATGTATTTGAATACAATTAGTTGTTCGAATTATGGTAATTTATTGTATTAATTTTAATGAATAATTGATGATCATTAATTTGAGAAAATGAATTAAGGTCTACATAATTAATTTAAAGAAAAATTATTTTAAATAGTATATTTTTAAATATTAATTACTAAATTGTTATATTTTTTAAAAATTTCTTAAATAGCAGTTCCTAGGTCAGTAAAATATGGATCTATTTTTTTTCATTATTATTTTTAATGAGTTTTTTTTTGGTTTTCTACCTTTTTATTTTAATAAATTATTGATTTATTTATTTATTAATTATTGAACGATTATTTGATTAATTTTTAAAAAGTTCTGATATTTTATTAAAAAATGTGTGAAAATATGATATTTCAGTAATAATTTCCCGATTAATGAAATTATATTTATATTATCTAATTCAAATATGCACCCCATTTGATATCAAATACAGGAAGGAACATATGGAAGACGTCTCAATGAGCTAAAGATAGAGGTAGGAGCTATGATCATTAGCCCATTTATTGAGGAGCCTTTAGAGAAACTTGAGCTAATTGACACCTTACAAAGGCTTGGAATCTCATATCACTTTAAGAGTGAGATTAAGAATACACTTGAAAATATATACAACAACAGCTCCTACATCAATAATGACTGGAAGAAGAATAATCTCTATGCAACATCTCTTGAATTCCGACTCCTAAGACAACATGGATTCAAAATTCCACAAAGTTCGAATTTCGTATTCTTTCAATTTTTTTTTTTAAACATTAATTATATCCAAAATTATGTCTCACTCTCTTTTTTGCAATTGCAGACGTTTTCAATGGCTTCAAGGATGAGATAGAGTATTCTAGCACATCATGCAAATTTGAGAATATAAAAGGAATGTTAGCTTTATATGAAGCTTCCTTCCTATTGATAGAAGGAGAAAATGTTTTAGAGGAAGCCAAGTGTTTTATTAGAAATTATCTGAAGAAATACATCGGTTCGAGCAAAGACGAAATCGAGCTAGCGATTGCGGCGCATGCTTTGGAGCTTCCATTGCATTGGAGGATGCCAAGATTAGAGGCAAGATGGTTCATTGATATATATGAGAGAAAAGATGATATGAATTCTATTATTCTTGAAATGGCCAAATTAGACTTCAACATGGTACAATCCATACACCAAGAAGATCTCAAATATGCATCAAGGTAAGCGTATTTTACCATATATGAAATAAATTGAATTTGATTTTAGAGCTTCAACAGATGAAATAATATATGACTTATATGGTGATGCAAATATAATATACGGGTATTTTCAAATACTACATTTTTTTTTAATCATAAATTTTAGAAGCAGCAAAAAAAGTTTTTAGAATTTTCAAAAATACAACTTTCAGTATATAATCAAAGAAACTTCCATCAAATCATAAAAACTTTAAAAAACTTGAAGAATTATGGAGTATTAATTTAAAACATCTCGACTAGAAACATAAAAAACAATAATTATATACATCATTTAACAATGCAAGAAAAAAATTCACTAAATTAATGAAGGAAATAATTGTTATTTTTTAAAATAAATTATATATTTTATAAATAAGATAGAAAAAATTGCTTTGAGTGGTTATTTAAAAAAACAATAATTATAGAATTTTAATTTAAATTTTTTTTATTAGAAACATTTGAAAACATTACTCATTCAACAATACAAAAGAAAAAAGAAAATAAATGAAAAAAATTCATTAAATTAATGAAGGAAAAAAGTGTTATTTTTTAAAATAAGTAAACTTTAACCTTTTTTTTACTTTTAAATTTAAGAAACCGGAAAAAAGTGTTATGGGTCGTAATATACATTGTGTTTGAATTGGGATCACTAAAACCTTCTATCATACATGTAAACTAGGTGGTGGAAGAGTACAGGACTTGGAGAAAAGTTAAGCTTTGCAAGAGATCGATTGATGGAAAACTACTTATGGACAGTAGGCGTTGGATTTGAACCAGAGCTTTCATATTTTAGAAGAATGACCACAAAAATCAATGCATTGATAACAACAATAGATGATGTTTATGATGTCTATGGCACTTTGGATGAACTTGAACTTTTTACGGATGCTGTAGAGAGGTATAAATAAACTAAATGTTATGATGGAATTTTTTTTTCTAATATTTTTTAAATTTTAATTATTATTTTTTTCAAATGGGTAAATTTAGATGGGACATTGCTACAATACATCAGCTTCCGGATTATATGAAAGTATGCTTCCTTACTCTCCACAATTCTATAAATGAGATGGCTTTTGATGCTTTGAAAAATCAGGAAATCAATGTCATCCAATACCTTAAGAAAGGGGTACATACTAGACTCTTCTTTTATATAATGATATTTTTTTAGTTAATTCTTATTAAGAATATAAATATAGCGTATTTTTTTAGTTTATTCTTATTAAGAATATAAATATAGCAGACTTTTTTTTTGTGTGAATCGGTGATCCAAGTTTATTATATTAAATGATTTAATGTTGATCATCACTGATTCACACAAAAAAATATTTTATATTTTCCAATAAAAAAAACAAAACAAATCGTTTTCTAATCGTAATTCATTGCTATAGTGGGTGGACTTGTGCAAATCCTATTTGTTGGAAGCAAAGTGGTATCACAGTGGTTATAAACCAAAACTTGAAGAATATCTTGATAATGCGTGGATCTCCATATCAGGACCAGTTATATTAGTTCATGCATATGTTTTTGTGACATCTTCAATAACAAAAATGGATCTAGAGAACTTGAAGGAATATGGAGATATAATCCGTTGGTCGTCAACAATTTTGCGACTTGCAGATGACCTAGGAACATCATCGGTATGTGGTAAAAATAATCTAAATTTTTGTGATAAATTTTTGTGACTTTTTCCTTCATACAGGACGAATTAAAAAGAGGTGATGTTCACAAATCAATTCAATGCTACATGAATGAAAGTGGGGCCTCAGAGAATGATGCTCGTGAATATATTAAGGTTTTGATTGATGAAGCATGGAAGAAGTTGAACAAATTTGAAGCTGAAAATTCTATCTACTCTCAAGTGTTTATAGAGCTGTGTAAGAATCTAGCTCGAATGGCTCAATGCATGTATCAGTATGGAGATGGTCATGCTATAGAAAATCATGAAACTAAGGACCGTGTAGTGTCTCTACTTATTCAGTCAATTCTTAGTTGTTAGTAAAGTAAATATTGTCAAGTTTATTTGAATATAAGTTTTAGATTTCCAATTTTTAGTTTATTAAAACGATGAATATTTTAGTTTGTAAAATATTTTTTTAATTAATAACATTGTTGGGATCTTTCTATATTTAATGAACTCATGGCCAAAAATGGTAGAAGGGATGCTTCTCTCTCTCCTGCGAAGAAAATGAAAGATTCATAATCACTCGATCTGACGAGGGAAAAACATATACAATGGTCTTTGCTAGGAACCGATTGGAAACAAACATTGGGGAGGTTACACATGCCGCAACAATCACTAAACTTCAGGTTGATACTGGTTTTTCATCGGTACGGTTCAAGCATCTGATACAAGATTTTCGAATCACATTATTAGTAATGCTAAATTATTTAAAAATTTAATAGATGTTGCTCCTACTTCAGTTGGCCTCTCTAACCGTAGAAAAATCCTTGCACGTATTGAAGGCACAAATATGATTTGAAATCATATATTATTTGTTCCAGAACGAACTTGTAATTTGTTGTCTACCTCTCACTCGTTTATTGATTTGCGTTATTATATTACGTTTACCGATAAGATTTGTGTCATTTAAGATCATACTTCAAGGACTCTTATTGGAGTTGGTGAATAATAAGACGGGGTTTTGTTTTAAGAGAATTTTAGTAGTGGAGGATTTATTTGAAAATGTGAGATTTTGGAGAACTGAACTACTTAATTTTTTTCTTCTTGCTTAATTTCTTGATTGATACAAACACTATGACATCACTTCTATTTATACTAGTGGCACCTCCTCTATCAACGGCTAGGATTATGCCAATACAATTCTAATCTAATAGCTATTAATGACTATTTAGAATATTCTTCATAATTTACAATCCTACCATATTGTTCTAGATATTTCTATAAACTATTTTTCATAAGTTAAGCTTTTATAGAGAGTTCTTCTCTAGAACATGCTACTATTTTTCTTAACTATGTTTCTAGAAAATTCTTTTTTTAAGACTTCTCTATACTTTTCTATAACTTGGGCTTAGACAACTAAAACCCAAAACCTTACTTAGCCCAAATCAAGTTTATATTTCAACATCCCCATTTAAACGTGATTTGTCACTCCAATCAAACTTTTAAGCATCACAAAATCTTCATGCTTGAGAGGCTTGGTGAATATATCAGCTGCTTGATCTTGAGTTCACATATTCAAGTTCCACATCCTTTTTAGGAATGCATTCTCGAATGTAATCATAATGTGTGTCAATGTGCTTGCTTCGATCATGGAAGACAGGATTTTTGGCCAAGGCTATTGTTGACTTGTTGTCTACATAAATCCTAGTTGTCTCCTCTTGTGAAAAGCCCAACTGCTTCTTTTCAAGCCAAATTGCATGACACACACATGCAGTAGCACCTACATATTTAGCTTCACATGTTGATAGAGTGACAATTGGTCGCTTCTTTGACATCCATGTAGAATACAGAATCACTTGTGCTCTTATCGTCATCTATGTCTCCACTCCAATCGCTATCGCTATATCTAATAAGCTTATAATTATCAGAAATAGAGTAGTATAAGCCAAAGTTTGTCGTACCTTTAAGATAGCGAAGAATTATTTTTGCTGCCTTTAAGTGAGTTGTTGTTGGATTCTCCATAAATTGGCTAACAACTCCAACGGCATATAGAATATCCAATCTTTCGCATGTCAAGTACCTTAAACTTCCAACAAAACTCTTAAAGAGTGTAGCATCCACTCTTTCTCCTTCCTCGTACTTCGATAGCTTGATTCCACATTCATTAGAGTGCCAATTGTATTAGAGTCATCCATCTTAAATTTCTTAAGGGCCTCTTTGCAACAGCCTTCTTGAGTTATTAGGATTCATTTCACTACCAAAAAAAAGTCAATTTGCGACCAGACATTTGCGACCAAAAGGTCGTTTTTATTGTAGAATGCGACCAAAAAAGCGACCAACATGGTGGTGGCAAAAAAGATGGTCATTCTGGAATTTTGTGCGATTGGATAGTCACAAAAATACGACCAAGCATGTTTGGTCGCAAAAAAGTCAACATTTTGAAAAAAAACAACCAGATGCTCGCTTAAAAAAGTGACCATCTGGTCGTAATTTAAGTTGAAGACAAGTGACAAGTTGGTCACATGCAACAGTGACCACGTGGTCGTGATTTATAAGCGACCAAATGATCACTTTTGGACTCAGACAAAATGCAACCAGATGGTCGTTTTTTTAGGGATAAAATACGACCATCTGGTCGTTTATCTTCTAGGGTAAATGCGACCATCTGCTCGTATTTAATAAAAAAAATTTGATTTATTTAATTATTATTTATTTATTTAATTAATATTAAAATGATTATTTATTTATTTATTTAATACTAAAATTAGCATTCATTTATTTAATTAATATTAAAATTTAATAATAAAAAATTGGAATTAAAATAAAATATATATAAATCAAAATATTCAAAAAATGTACTATACAAAAGAAATCATCCTAGATCTACTGCGGAGGGAAGAGGGGTGGCGGAGGCGGCGTCGATGATGAAGGGCCGCCGTCTCGGGATCTGAAGTACGCGGCCAAAGATGCTGGGACCTGGGCCTCGACCCGTGCCTGCATATCTGCCTCAATCGCAGCGACTCGAGAAACGAAGTCGTCACGCATAGCGACCATGTCGGTGTGAAGCTGCTGAACCTTCTTGCGTAGCTACTGCTCAACCGGAGAAGGGCCGGAGCTAGTACTCGCTCCGCTCCGCTGGGGCGAGGCACATCCGCGTAAAGGCGTCTCCCGTACGAGCTGAGCCCAGCAACGGATCCATCTGGACGAATGTCTCCAGCAGCCTCCAAGAACGCCTGTCGACGGTCTTCCTGAGTCGGTTGCGAGTCGGGTGTGGGCAACCTTTGACTCAAAGACTCCTTGAAACGGTCCTAAATATTTAAAATTCAGAAACTATGTAAAAGTTAGAAAATGATGAACAAATTCTAAGTAATAATTGAAAAAACATATTAAATACCTGAGTTTGTTGCGCATTGTCGTTGACGATCGTCCCGTCCTTCTTTGTGTGAAGGACCAGGTGCAGCTCATCAGGCGGAACAGGACGACCGTACTTTCTTCCTAAACATATTATAAAAAGAGACAGAAATTAAATTAATAAATAATTGAAACAAAAAACAAAAAATGACATGAAAGAAAAATAACAATTACTTACCAATATACTATGGTGCTCGTCGTGAGGCTTCGCGCCACCGGTGTGCTTCCTCGGGTTCTTGGCCCGGTTGGCCTTATTCTTTGTCGACACTTTTTTGCCCTCTTGAGACTGCAAGCTCGCGAGGAGCCGGGCAAGCTCCTCCTCGCTCATCCACACAGGCCGGTGTTCAGCTTGCTTCTGTCGCGCCCGGTACACGAGGTCCTTGAATCGATCCTGCACGTGTCTGTCTCATAGGGGGAACATCCGACTGTCAGTGACATCGGGATCGATCATAGGAAACTTGCCCTGAAAAAATTTGAAATAAGAAAACGTTAAAGTAATAAATTGATTGTTACAAATTTACAAATTAAGTAATTATAAAAATAAGTGAAGTTATTTACCTTCCAGTTGTCGTACATCCGACGCTTCTCCGTCGTCGGAATCTTCGTCCAGCGAAGCTCGCTGGGTAAAGGCATGCTTTGGAGGACCTGGCGAAACCGCTTTGAAGTGGTTTGATGCGGCTGTATTCTGCACACAAAAAAAAAGTTAAAAATATTAGTGATATTAGGTTATAAATAACATGAATATTTAATTAAAAAAATTACTTGTCTACTTACGTATCCCCTTCTATCCGAAGGGTCGGGTTGGCGGTTCCCCGAGGACGGTCAATGCCAGAAGTGGAAGCTCCCGCTAGATCGGGCGTGGTGCCAGAAGTAGAGGGTCACGCTACAGTAGTGGCTGGAGCCGGTGAGTCCTCCCCCAAACGCGGTGTCGCAATCTGCGACTCGGGTACTGCAGAGGGATATGTCGGGTCGGGATTGTCGTCCAACCGTAATATCTCGTCCACGTCAGCATGCGTCCAGTCCCCCTCCTCTGGAGAACTGTCCAACTCCGGTGCGTCATCCTCTGGCGGCGGATCAGTGCGATCCTGCGCATCATCACCGGACATCGGAGGACGACATTGGTGTGCCATTTTCCTAATCAAACTAATTAAATTTAATTAATTAATGTAAATTTATTAATTAAGTATATTAAACTAAATTAAATTAAATTAATTAATTAAATAAACTAAACTAAACTAAAGTAAATTAAATTAAATTAACGTAAGTAAACTACACTAATTATTTAACAAAATTAACTAAATTAATTAATTAAATTAAAGAAAAATAGTTAAGTAAGTAATTAAAGTAATCTAATATATTTAATTTACTAAATTAAATTAATTTATTAATGAAACTAAAGTAAATTAAATTAAATAAAGTAAGTAAACTACACTAATTAATCAACCTAATTAAATTAAATTAATTTAAAAAAAGTAATCTTAACTCATAATGTGACTAAATTAAATTAATAATTTATTAAACTAAATTTAATTAAGTAATTTAACTAAAAGTAATTTAACAAAATTAAATTAATTAATTAATGGAACTAAAGTAAATTAAATTAATTAAAGTAAGTAAACTACACTAATTAATCAACCTAATTAAATTAAATTAATTTAAAAAAAAGGAATCTAAACTCATAATGTGACGAAATTAAATTAATAATTTATTAAACTAAATTTAATTAAGTAATTTAGCTAAAAGTAATTTAACTAAATTAAATTAATTAACTAATTACTTAACTAAGTTTAACTAAACAAATTAAAGTAACTAACTAAACATAATTAATTAAGTAATTAATTACACTAATTTAAAGTTAAACTAAACTATTCAATTAAATGTAACTAAATTTAACGAAACTAAAACAATTTATAATAACTTAATTAAAATGAAAACAAAAACTAACCTCGAATACGCTACCGGGTTTTGGAGGTTTTTGAAATGGGAATGGGTGAAAACGGGGAACGGGAAAGGTAAGAAAGAATGGGGTTTAGGGGAACGGGGGGAAAGAGAGAAAAGGAAAAAAAAAAGAGAGAAAAGAAAGGAAAAGAGAATCGGGTGGGGGAGGGAAACAATTCGGGTGGGCATTTAAATTAAAAATTGCGACCATCTGGTCGCAATTTCGTAATTATGACGAGAAACGAAAAGTCGCTCGATTACGAGCAGATGGTCGCATTTTGCTTCAAAAATACGACCAGATGGTCATATTTGCTTAAAAATACGACCAACTGGTCGTAATCGTGTCATTATGACAACCAGCTGTCACATCCCACATCCCATCAACAATTGCGATCAAATGGTCGTAATTGTCAAATTCACTGCCATAAAATGCGACCAAATGGTCGTAATTGTAAAATTCACAGCCAAAAATTTCATGACAATTTAAATTTACTGCTGAATAAAGCGACCAGATAGTCACAAAATTACGACCAAATGGTCGTAAATTAATACAAATTTTAACAAAACTTAAGTCTACATTTTTAAAGATACGACCATATGGTCGCATTTTACTTGAAATTTGCGACCATATGGTTGTAATTTTACCTCTATATATTTTTTTAATAATATATAAATTAATGGAGATTAAAACATATTTATATATATTGTTTAATGAAACACAACAATGACGATATTATAAAACATACAGTGAATCATATAAATTTACAAAGTGTATTAGTCTTCATCCTCAGTTTCTTCAGTCATTGCTTCTTCTTCTTCTTCTTCTTTTTCTTTTTCTTCTTCTTCTTTTTCTTCTTCATCATCTCGAATAAATTCAGCATCAATGTCACGTTCACGAGAAGTGGAAGCATTTGTATCGTCATCATGCAATGTTATCGTTCCATCGTTCAAAGGACGTGCAGTACCTGCATTCTGGTCATCGTCTATTGCACTACATATTATCTGATCTTCTTGAAAAGCACCGGCTTCGTCTGCATGGTCGTCTTTCTCGGACAGGTTTTCTTCTACCTGTCGTGGTTTAACTTTACAAACAACTAACCAATCTGTCAGATCTCGTCTATTACTCGAATAGTTCAGGTAATAAATTTGAATCGCCTATGAAGCGAGGACAAACCTATCAGCGGTGCGCATATGCTTGTACTTGTTTGCCTCAACGATTTGTAAATGATCAATCTTACGGACTCCGCCTCGTCTGGTTGTCTCGAACCAAGTGCAGTTGAATAGAACAATGCGTTTTAGCGTCGGACTTGCGTATTGAATCTCAAGAATCTCATCGATTACTCCAAAGTAATCGTCTTCCGTGCCGAACACTTGACCTTTTTATGCAAACATCACTGTTGTTTGTTGCCCCATTAACAGAATGCGCCTTCGTTTGAAATCTGAATCCATTACCGACGTATCAAGTATATGACCTTGCAATCCGTGTAGGTCCCTTTGCCAAAGAAATAATGCGAGGATCATCTATCGGTAACGTAGGGGAGTCCACCTGTCATTCAGCACACATAGAGTATAATTAGAAGGATATAGTAATTTTCAGCAAATAACTTAACATGATATTTTTGACAATTTCAAATAACTCACGTATGCATTGAACCAGGAACGAAACTCATTCTCGATTATTGACCCCTCCTCAGCGGCTGTAAGACCGACTCGTGTCATTCGAACGTATACGTTCAGAAATAGTCTGTATGTTACGAAAATAGTAAGAAAATATTTTAAACAGTTGTGATTGTTAAGTCAATGGAATAATGTAACGTTACGAGCACTCACTCGATGTAAGGCTCGACTTCTGGGCAGTTACATAACATGTAACTCTGCATTACGTGATACTCAGAAACGGTCAACGGCCTACACACTAATCTTCCAACTGTCATGCCAGGTTCAGTAAATATGGGCAGGTCGTTTACGTCAACACCTTCAAGTAAATTTTTGACAACATTTCGTGTCGCTGGACGAAACTGCTCAGCAATGTGTTGATCAAAGTAGTATGAACAAAACGTGGTAGTCTCTTACGTCAGGTACGCACTACAGATAGATCCTTCGACTCTTGCTTTATTTCCGACCGTCTTTTTCAACCGACGTAAGTACCTGTGGGTACACACGATTAAGTAAACCTCTGATAAGTTTAACATTTAAAAAACTTGAACTATATACAAAGTAAGTGTACTAACCTTTCAAATGGGTACATCCAGCGATAATGGACCGGACCCCCTAAGAATGCCTCGTATGGAAGATGCACTGGAAGATGCTCCATTGAGTCAAAAAGCCTGGTGGGAACATTCGCTCCAACTTACAGATAATATCAGCAATCTCCGAACTCATTGAAGCGACAGTAGCTTCAGTCAGCTCTGTACAAGTCAAGTCCCTGAAAAAAAACACTCAACTGGGCAAGCGACTCCCAATGTCTATTCTCTAGGAGCGGTCTGAACGCGACGGGCATCAATCGTTGCATGAATACATGACAGTCGTGGCTTTTCATCCCGAACATGACATGTTTTTTACTGTCTATACACCGACTCAGATTCAAAACGTATCCGTTAGGGAATTTGATGGATTTGATCCACTCAAATAGTGTTTTCTTTTCATCCGTCGTCAACATGTACTTTGCTTTTGCGTAATTATCATTGTCGTCAGGCTCTAACTTAGGATGATTACATATCTCCCGTACATCGTAACGTGCCTTCAGATTGTCCTTTGTTTTGCCAGGAACGTTCAAAACCATATTGAAAATGTTGTCGAAGAAGTTCTTCTTGATATGCATTACATCCAGGTTGTGTCTGACAAGTAGATCTTCCCAATACGGTAGATCCCAAAAAATACTCCGTTTTTTCCAACCCGTGTTTTTTCCAACCGCATTGTTTGCAAGCTCTGCACCTTCGACTGTAATCTTCCGCCTATAGCATCTATACCGTGCAGAATCTGCCTTCCACTGTACATTATCGGGGGTTTTCCTTTCTTACTCGCCGACCCTTCTTCCAGTCAGTACCGTTTGAACGGAACGCGTGATTCAATGACAGAAATCGACGGTGGTAATCAAACCAACAGGACTTCCAAGCCGCAGCGTCTGAGGGATGTCGCATAACACCTTCATCCTGTGCATGGTCGTGATGCCATCTCATGTGTGAAGCTGTGACATCCGTTGCATACAACCGTTACAGACGTGGGGTCAGCGGTAAATAGAACATGCGGGCGTACGGAATGATCCCGCGTTTCCCTGTTTATATCTTGGAAGAAAACAGAATTTGCAGTGATGCAGATCCGCATCCACATCCCAATAGATCATGCACTCGTTTCGACACGAATCTATCTTCTCTATAAGTAACCCGAGTCCCTCCACTAGCTTTTTTGTGTCGTACAAACTTTTCGGCATCAGGTTTTCTTGTGGAGCGCATCGACGAAACCACGATGCAACCGAATCAAATCCTCTAGCAGGCAAGTTATACTGCGCTTTTATATTTAAAAGTTCTGTAGCAGCAGCAAGTTGACTAACCTGACAACCTTTGTACAACGATCGACTCGCTGTCTTCAGCAGATCGTTCATCTTACGTGCTTCCAGATTCATTTCTTCTTCAACAACCCCTTTTCTTTCGTCGTCTGCGTTCAAACTTTCGTGATAACTTTCATTTCCGCCCCCATATCCCACACCATCAAGTATCATTTGCTGCATCTGACTATAGTGTTGTATTTCATTAGGTTCTTCAATGACAACATCCGCATTCGAGCTGCTACCCTAGTACTATCTTGCTTCCTGTACTGCAGCATCGAACATTTCCCTCGTCTCCCCATGATACACCCAGTGATAATAATTCTCCACAAATCCCCAACTATAAAGATGAACCTTCACATCTGGAACCGGTATGATTCTCCTATTGTCGCATTTTCTGCACGGACATCGTAGCTGCTTCTCACCATAATTCGCGTAATAGACAGTTGTCTTGCAAAACTCAACAAACTGTTCCACCCCGGCCACGAACTCATCGTTCAAATACCTGTCTATCAAACGAATATACATCCACTCTCTCATTTGTCTTTTTCCTTATCTTCTACAAAATGGGAGGAGGAGATTTTATAATGGATTCCTCTGCTTAATTGCGACCCTATGGTCGCAAAATTACTACCATCTGGTCGCATTTCTCCCGCCAAAATTTCCCGTGTTTTTTTCCTACCAAGTGGTCACCTTTGGTCACAATAAATGCAACCATATGGTCACTTTCAAAGGAGACTACTTGTTAGCTTTCTTCCCGCCAAAATTACGCGCCTTTTTTTGCTATCAAAGTATATTTCTAGTCTAAAAAATGCGACCATATGGTCACTTAAAAAGGCGACTACATGGTATCTTTCTTCCCACCAAAATTACGCGCCTTTTTTTTGCTACTAAAGTATATTTTAAGTCACAAAAATGCGACCAATTGGTCGTTTTTTTAGACGACCAATTGGTCGTTTTTTTAGACGACCAAATGGTAGCTTTCTTCCCACAAAAATTACGCGCCTTTTTTTGCTACCAAAGTATATTTTAAGTCACAAAAATGCGACCACTTGGTCGTTTTTTTAGGTGACCAAATGGTCACTTATTTCGCGCCATAATTTCGCGCCATTTTTTGCTACCAAGTCATATTTTAAGTCACAAAAATACGACCACTTGGTCGTTTTTTCAGGTGATCAAATGGTTGCT
Source organism: Gynostemma pentaphyllum (assembly GCA_028015215.1). Taxonomy (NCBI): domain Eukaryota; kingdom Viridiplantae; phylum Streptophyta; class Magnoliopsida; order Cucurbitales; family Cucurbitaceae; genus Gynostemma; species Gynostemma pentaphyllum. The sequence goes on along the minus strand of CM051355.1, from coordinate 65,545,669 downwards.
TCTTTCACGCCATAATTTGGTGCCATTTTTTATGACTACTTATGATTTTGGTCGCAATCTGATCGCAAAAAAAGTGATCAAATGGTCACCAAAAAACTACCACTTTTTCTTGGTCACAAACGGTTGGTCGCATTTTGACTTTTTTTTTTTTTGCAGTGTTTGTCTTCTTGTTTTACTTAAATACCGAGGTAGTAAGACATGAGCCCAATATCGCTCATCTCTAATTCCTTCATAATCTCTTTCTTAAACCCATCAAACATTTTTGGATTGCTACCTGTGAATATCAAGTCATCAACATATAAGCACACAAACAAAACATCATTGTTTTGATTTTTGATGTAGAGTGTGTGCTCATATGGACACTTGATGAAACTTCTTTTTTGCAGTAACTTGTCAATTCGAGCATTCCAAGCTCTTGGAGCTTGTTTCAACCCATAAAGTGCCTTTTTCAGCTTTAACACTTTATCCTCATTTCCCTTGATTTCATAGCCATGTGGTCGCACAATATAAGCTTCTTCCTCAAGGACACCATTAAGGAAGACATATTTCACATCTATTTGGTGAATCCTCCAATTATTTTGATCTACCAATGAAATGATTAGTCTAACAGTTTCTAATCGAGCGACCGATGCAAATACCTCATCATATAGTCGATTCCCGCTCTTTGACTATAGCCTTTTGTCACCAATCTCTCAAATTCTCCTTCAGCTTTTTTCTTTATCTTGATTTCAAGGTTCATGAGTAATCCATGTAAACCACATTGGGAAGCTACAAAATGGGTATTGAGATTTCTAAAGGGTTGCAAGACACATGGACTGATATACGAATCAAGCAAAACAATAGAAGAATTTCTAATTGGTTTTGTTGACTCTGATTATGTTTCTAATTTAGACAAGAGAAGATCTTTATCAGGCTTTGTATTTCAGTTATTTGGAAACATAATAAGTTGGAAATCTGCTCTTCAATTCGTGGTTGCTCTTTTATCTAACTGAAGCAGAATACATGGCCTTGTGTGAATATGTTAAGGAAGTTGTGTAGCTAAAGGAGCTTGTGACTGAAATGCTTGGTAAGGCATGTGATGTAAAGATCTATTTTGATAGCCAAAGTGCACTTGCTCTGTCTAAGAATCCCTCATTCTACAATAGAACAAAGCACATAGACATAAGATTTCTTTGAGGGTTAACTAATAAATATGAAATTATGATATTTAATGAAGTTAATAATAATAAAATCTCAATATTATGTAAATTAGTAAATGCAAATAAGCAACGGTGGGAAGAAGAAAAAGTGATTTTTATTCAACCTTTAATTACCAACTAAAATGAATGTGAATTATAGGTGGAAGACCGTTTAACACCTTAATTATATCACAATTTTATTTTCTTGTTACAAATAATACGTAACCTTGAATTAAAATTTATTTGTCTAGTTATAATAGTTTAAAGTAATTAAAGTATTTACTATTTAAAGTTATCAAGTTATACAACATTCATTATCATCATTTTTTTATGATTAATTAAAAATATATATGATAATTTTATTTTTTTTAATATTTAGAATGATATTATTATAGTTGTAACACTATGTCAAGGGAGGTTGTGCAAAAAGGAAATGTTGTCATAGAGAAGATCCTATTAGCAGAAAATCCAACTGATGTACTAACCAAAGCTTTGCCTAATGGCTTGAGTAGTTGCTATATTGTCAAGAGGGTGAATTATGAAAATGTAACATGCTATAGCAATTTTCAAGTATGTAGCAAGCTCCTAGTATCTTTAAGACATCATTGCAAGCTTGTTCATAAGCCTAGTTGTAATTGCTAAAGAGTTATCATAGTGCTATAGATAATAGAAAGAACATATGTTTATTTATTTAATTTATTCTAAATAAATTATATTTATTAAATAATTACAAATTTTAGGACACCATTCCTAACAAAGTGTGCTTGAGTGAAGAAGGAATTTGTGGCCCAAATCTCTTATAGTCAAAACAGAATATGGAGATAATTGGGGCTTGGGGGCTATTGAGGATGGTTGCCCCATAAGCTTTTTAAGTGAATATGAAAGAAATGAATAAACTTTTGGGGCAAGAGATATTTTGTTTTTAATGATGGTTGGAAATTTGTGGAAAGATTGGGCTTGAATTAAAGCTTATAGAGATGAGGATATGTGATGGGGCAATAGAAAATGGGCACGAACCATTTTATTTAAGATAGAAAATGGATGGTCATGATTGAAAGCTGCAATTAGGGTAGCTTTACTCATATCATCAGATTGACAAGGGAGGTGTGGCGTAGCCGCCATCAATATTTTTTTAAGTTGGAGATATTATCATTGACTATTTTAGCAACCAAGTATGCTTGCTCATTGTTGTGTGAAATTGTGATACGCAAGTGAACGCGGTCTAACAAGTAATAAAGTGATAAGAAAGATATCGTTCCCACGAGGATTAGTAGATTAAGTAGGTGTTTAACAAATAATTTAAAGAAAATAAAGACAATGATAAATTGGGATGATGTGATTTATGAAACTAAATAATTAAAATTGTGAAATTATGCAAAACTAAATAAATAAATTCTAATTTAATTAAGGAAAATAAATATGATGGTCTAAAGTGGCTGAGATTACTCCTAAAATATGCAAGAATAATAAAGTGATGAAACTATGTAGAGACAAACGGTTGGAAAGTCAAGAATTCCCCTAAAAAGTCTTAGAATTCACAAATGCTGCAGCAGTGCTATGGCTGTGCTGCAGCAAACTGCATTAATAAAGACACTTTTTATGCAAGCAAACCCAATTGTTCAAGTGACTTCGTCAAGCCTAAATGATTCTAATCTAATTTAAATCCTATGTCTAGGTAAAATTAGATTAAGAAATATGTTTTAATGTTCTGGTTTAGACCTTAAGGTGTAACTACATATGTCTATGCATTTACCAAAAACAATTTCAAGAATCGTTAACCCTTATCAATCAATATTCTTCCATTCAATTTTAACCTTTTCAGAATTAAAACTAAACTAAGCAATTTACTTAGGTTGATCAAGCATAAGCAAAGAGACAAGAAATATCAAACTATTGATTGAGCATAAAAAATTGAATTCATTAAAGCTTGTGAAAAACTAATTCCCCTTAGGGTTCATCTATCAATTCCAACCTAAGAAATTTAGTTCATAATGAAATTCAAATAAACAAAAGTGTTCTTCAAAAATAAACCTAAACCTAACATGGCTTCAAATCAATAATGAAGAAACTAAAGAGCAAAGAAGAAGAAGAAGAAGAAAATAATCAATGGAATAGTAAATGCAAACAAAATCTCCATCGAGAAGAAGAAGACTCCTCCTCTTGCATTTCTGTCTCCTCCTCTTTCACGTTCAGCCCCTTCCTTTCTCACGTTCCAGTCTCTGGTTTTTTTTACGTTAAAGCCTCCCCACCAAGCTGCTGCCTTTTCTTTTCTTTTCTAGGTTAATCTTCTCTTTTTCTTTTGTTTGGGCTTGAGCTTCCTTCTAATCTCCTCCAAATTTGCTTCTAAGTTGGACCTCAATGATGGGCTATTTCTTTCTCACTTGAATCAGCTGAAACGGCCCAAAAATATGATATTTTAGGGCTTAAAATCGTGATCCTGCTTGCTGTCCAAATTCTGCCCAGTGTGCTGCATGCGACAGCTGCAGCACTGCCACGAAAAGTGCAAAAATCTGCACTTTTTTCCTTTGCTCCTACATCAAATTTGCAACTTTTTAGGGATTTCTTTCATTCAAAATGACAAGATTAAAATACCCAAAGCCAAAAACACTTCAAACATATTATTTAAAGTGCTAAAAACCCGAGTTTTCTCAAAGTAAGCTTAATTAACGAATTATGCAAAATGAATTCAAAGTGCACAAAATATGAGCAAAGTTCAATCAAATAATTATCACTTAGGCATTAAAATAGGACCAAATAACTCTATTTTATAGAGTTATCAAACCCCCAAACTTGACTCATTGCTCGTCCTCGAGTGATGCAAAAAGAAAACTTTGACTTGAATGAAGATTTAAACTTTGACACACAAGCTTACAACAAATCACTTTTCTCAACTTTTGGTTAGGACTTTTTCCATCATAGACTTTTGCAATTCTCTTCAAGACAATCCTAAAACTAACCAAGTACATAAAGGGCAAAAGATTCTCAAGTGAAAGTGTGTGCATCCCGAATCAAACAATCCACGGTAAAATCCATCTAGTAAGCAAATATAGCTATCCTAAGACTCTTTTTCCTAAGCTTGAACTCAACAAATCATACGCTCACCAAGATTCCCTCCATTTGAACTCTTGACTACTTCTTTCATGGGGCTAGCAAACTAATTGACTTCACTTTTTTTTTCTTTTTTTTGTGAAAAGGCACTATGTGCAAGAAAGTTATTGTTTCTCTAATGCCTTTTATTTCTTAGACACTAGATAACTCAAACCGAAAAAGCATGCTCTTATCTCGACTTACCTCGAGACATTGGAACACTTCTCTTTTCTTTTTTTTTTTTTTTTTTTTGAAAGTTCTTGTGTCCCTAGTGACTTTTTTTACTTGGCCACTAGATAACTCGAACCGCCAAAGCATACTCTTATCCCAACTTACCTCGAGACATTGGAGTACTTTTTTTTTTTTTTCAAATGATGGGTAACTATGTCACCCCCAAACTTATGGAGACACTTATTTGGAAGCTCACTAAGAAGGAATGCAAGAGTTTTCTACTTTGGTTCACTAGGATTGGCCATTCAATGTTTCCTCCTCACAAAGGGAAGTAGTCTTCAAGCATCTAAACTGTCTAAATGGGTTTACCATGAACGGGGAAGTGTAGAAGAATCTAAAGCCCAAAACGCACTTAACCAGAATTAGAACTCTCCTAAAAATCATGCAAAAGCCAACTATATCATTTGGACCATTCTAACCAAAGAAGCAATGAGAACATGAAATTTGAAGTTAACCAGCCAAAGAATTTATCATTTAAGAACATGAAAATTGTACATTGGTGCTAATAAAATGGACAATCACCCCCAAACTTAAAACTTGGTGTGTCCTCACAACAAAATAGCACAAAACAGCATGAAATAGAGACAGCAGCAGACCCAAATCAGTGACCAAATAATATGAAAATAAAGAGTAGAAGCAATAGTCCAAATGAAAAATAAAACAAGTAAGAGTTTAGAGAACTCCCCCAAGCATTGTCATGAGCAGCATCAATCGCAGACGGTGGCTACCAAAAAACAACGTGATCGGTAGGAAAATATGGCGAGAGGCTACCTTTCGAGCGGTTGACGGAACTCTTGGCATTCTTATACAAATTGAAAGTAGGTAGCCCCAAATAAATAGCCAAACCAATCACCCAAACTCAGAAAACAGAAAACAAACAGTGTGCAGACCCCCAAACGTAATTCCGAATTCAAAAACAGAAATTTCGAACAGTCAATCCAGATGTCAGCATTCCCAACAAACAAAATCAGCTAAATCAGAATTAAACCATCTCAGACCAACAGCCAGCAAAACAACCTCGCGAACCCAAAATCCAAAATAGCAGCCGAGAACACCCACAAACAGAACTGGCCACAACAGAAAAAAGGAAAACAAATGGAAACCATACCTGGAGGGTGAGCAATTGAACAATGGTGATATCTTCAGGAAATGTTGTGAACAGACCACCCTTTAAATCCCAAAATCAGCTTGAAGAAACCCCAAACTGAAAACCCTAGAATCAAAATGCAAATATGCTCACGGGTGGAGAAAAGCAGGGATGGGCGAGTAGGGAAATGAGAGAAGAAGAGAGTGGGGCGAAGGTGCGGCAGTCGACCACGGTGATGGCGGAAGGAATTGGGTGATGGCTATGGAAGGGGGAAGAAGAAAACGAAAAGGAACGGAAAAAAAAATTGAAAGAAGAAGGGGAGGGGGAAAAAAACGCGGAAAAGTGTTTTCGCATACTGCAGGCAACTGGCCCCAACGCTTTGTTTTAGAACTTCTCCCTGATTTTTACGTGTCTCACTACCAAAAAAAACTACTAAATTGCGACCAGAAATTTGCGACCAGGGGAGTAGCTTTTGACTGTTTGCGACCAGAAATGCGACTGCCAGCTCCGTAGCCAAAAAGTGCGTAGCCATGAAAAATTTGTGACCATGGTGTTGAAGGGATGATTTACTAAACTAGCGGAATTTTATTTAGTAAACTAATTAACATTTAATTACGGATCTATTAATATCATGCAATTTGTGATAAAAACATGTAGATTCATGCTAGTTTTTTTAAAATTAAAACCTTTTACTTACATTGAGTAAAATATGGAGAATCGGTTGGAGGTTTCTTTACAGCATCAAATCCTCAGCAACACCGGATCTTCTACGCTATATCCCGATTGATCAAACGAAACCCGATTGTGGGATCAAACTTTAAAAGAAATTGGGAAGAAGAAAAAATATTTTTCTTCCCAATATCAAGAGGGAAAATCGGCCAAGGGGGGAGAAGGAGGAAGAGAGAATTCCAAATTTCTTAGGAATTGAATTGTGTGATTTATGAATGACCCAAGCCTCCTATTTATAGGAAAATAGGAATCCTAATCACATTAGGATTAATCCATGGAGATAAATACAAAAAGAAAAAAGAATTATCTCTTTCCTTTATCTTGGTATTTCTAAAATGCCATAGATAAATAAGAGAGTATTTTCTTTTCTTTATTTTATTTATCTTGGGTAAATAAATCTATATAATTATTATAGGATATAATTCAAATAATTTACGCCTACAAATTATCTATGATGGCCAAAATTAATAATAAATATATAATAAATACAATTTATTTAATTAATTATTTTGGGCCAATTGCAATTGGGTTCATTAATCCAATTGGGCTTGAAACTCTCTCTTAAATTAATAAGTCCAATTTAATTGATTTATTTATTAATTACCATTTAAATAAAATATTTTATTTAAACAATTAATAATATTAATATTTTCACCCGACTAAATATTATCAAATTATATTTAAATATTAATTTCCATTTAAATAATTTTAATTATTTAAATAATTAATAATAAATATTTTAATTATTAATTTCCATTAAATAAACTCGTTATTTAATTAATAACTTTATTGATAATATTTTATGATTAATTAATTAATTTTAATTATTAATTTCCGTTCAAATAAATTTTAATTATTAATTTCCGTTCAAATAAAATTAATTATTTAAACAATTAATAATTGTCAATTAATTTCAAATTATTAATTACCATTTAAATATACTCAATATTTAAATAATTAATAATGTCTAATTAATAATATTTCATTATTAATTTTCTGTTTAAATAAACTCATTATTTAAACAATTAATAATGTTTATATTAATTATCGTTTAAATATACTGAATATTTAAACAATTAATATTGCCTATTTAAGTAATTCACTTTACTTAAACTTTCCATTTCTTCTACTTGATTTCGCGACTATGATATTTGGGCTAGCATAGGGACCCGATGGACCTATAGATCATGGGCTTAATAATTAGTCAATTAACTGATTAACTCATAATCAGTTAATTACTTAATATCTAACTATGAATAATTCCACTATAGATTCATAGTTGAACTCCCTTCACTATAGATGAGTTATGTCCATTTAGTTTATCTTTTATTTATATCTGTGATATATCCTTCACGTGGAACCCTCATAATTACTGGCGGATAAATTTACCGTTTTGCTCCTCTAATTACCGCTTTATCCTTGTGTTCTCAGTGATTCTCCAATGAACTTTATCTTTAGTCGAATTAGAGATAATGTACTTCTATGATCAATAGAAGTCGTGGCGCCACTTGTTCATGTCTCCAATCAGTACATCAAGGGAGTTTCCTAAAGTTCCTAAAATGTTTAGGTATCGCACTGATACCGTTAATTTATAGGAAAGTTATGAATTCCGTCTCGTGAAAATGAGTTCCTAGCTACTTATCTAGTCATGTTCCCCAAAAAGAAGTGTATTGAGCGTTCTTACAGATCGCTCTCAACCATGTGAATCAAAGAACATAACTTCACAAATAGGAGTTCGCATTTCACTCAGGATTGAGATCTATCACGGTTGATAAACTTAGTTTGATATTCGATCATTTCTCGTAAACGGTACTAATGAGAAATTTGATTAAACATCGTGGTCCTGTCTTATACAATCAACATTGCATATGATACTTCCATTTCATGTCTCCCACATCAATGATCAGGATTAGATCATTTGTCTATAAACAAAATGCGAAACTATCAACAGTGTTACCAAGATAAAGTTCCCAAACGTTATCCATTTACTGTATACACTTTTAAGTTACTCATCTCGACTTTAATCATCTCGTATGACTCACATACTAAGTCGTGATTTCATAAGAGTAACTTAGAGTTTACTATTTGAATGTTTGATATTTATATATTTCCATATATTTCTAATATCGTTAATTGAATCAATCTAGATAATATAAAGATCTTATGTTTATTTATTTAATTTATTCAAAATAAATTATTATAATTAAATAATTACAAGTTCTAGGACACCATTCCTAACAGGTGTCACAAATTTACGACTTGGATTAATTGGGTCGCAAAAAAGTCAACCCTAATATTTGCGACCCTAGGGTAGCATTTATTTTGCTACCCTGGGGTAGCATTATTTTCTACCCTGTGGTACCAATATTTGCTACCCTGGGTTTCAAATATTATTATTTGTTTTTTTAAAGAATTATTTTGCTACCCTGGGGTCGCAAATATTATTATTTCCTACGTTGGAGTCGCAAATATATTAATTTTTTCTTATTATTTTAAAAAATAATTTTAAATTGAATATTATTTTAATAAATTAATATAATAATTGATATTTAATTATTTTAATTTATTTATTATTTTTAATATAAAAGAATGGAATTATATATATATATATATATATATATATATATATAATACCAAAATAATTCATTTACATCCCAAAATGTTTTAATCCAAAAACTACTGCGGGGGTGCAAAAGGAAAAGTTTAGATAACTTACCTTTTTTTTTCGAACCGATGAAATAGCGGGAATGATCCGCACTTAGACGAAAGAAAAATGTAAAAAAAATAAAAAAAAACAAAAGAAAGGAAAACGGGGGAGGGAAAGAAAAGAGAACGGAAAGAAAAGAGAAAGGAAGAAGAACATAATGGGGAGGGGAATTTCGTTCTACCTCCTTTATTTCAATATTTGTGACCACCTGGTCGCAAATATGTAATTATCACCGCCAATTTTTTCGTGGAATTTGAAAAGCCCGCTTAAAAAAGTAATGTTTTCTTCAAATTTCCTACCCTAGCATCACTTGTGATTTTACAGCTGCCTAAATGATTATATATTTTTTACTTTCCTTATGATGATTTATGACCATGAGATAGAACATTTGCAACCATGGGGTAGCAAATTTGCGACCACAGCGTCACCTTTGATTTTACAGCTGCTTAAATGATTAGATATTTTTTACTTTCCCAATGATGATTTGCGACCATGGGGTAGCAGATTTGCAACCCCATCGTCACTTTTGATTTTACAGCTGCCTAAATGATTAGATATTTTTTACTTTCCCAATGATGATTTGCCACCATGGGGTAGTAAAATTTGCAACCCCAACGTTACCTTTAATTTTACAGTTGCCTAAATGATTAGATATATTTTACTTTCCCAATGATGATTTGCCACCATGGGGTAGCAAATTTGAGAACATAGGGTATCAGATTTGTGACCCCATCATCACTTTTGATTTTACAGCTATCTAAATGATTAGATATTTTTACCTTTCCAATGATGATTTGCCGCCATAGGGTAGCACGTTACCTTTGATTTTACAGCTGCCTAAATGATTAGATATTTTTTACTTTCCCAGTGATGATTTGCGACCATGGGGTAGCAAATTTACGACCAGTTAGTCGCCAATTTCCCGCATTTTTTAGTGACTTGTAAGCAACACAGTCGCTGTAATACTACCAAATGGTCGCAAAGTCACATTCTCGGTGCCATCAGTTCGCACAATTTTTTATGACGCTTTGTTAGATTAAGTCGCAAAATGGTCGTATTTTTGCGACCCCCACCGTAGCCCACAATCAACGCTTAGTATTACGACCCATGGCGTCGCAAAATGGCTTCCTCACTTTTCTGGTTGCAAATCGGACAGTTTTCTTGTAGCGTTCAACGTGTCTGACTTATATAAGTACCATTCGCTTGATGCAACTCCTTCTTATCAAGTATAACTCGTGGACGAGTTCTAAAGTGGGTAGCGTAAAACTGATGTGGGCAGAATCTTTCTTTTATTAAGAACCCATTTGTTATTTTATTGTTTTTGCTTGTTTTACCTTTTCTGTTGGGTCTTTTGCTAGCCCTTGTTTTCTGCAACATAGGACCACTATCCCTTCTCTAGGGTTTAGTATTGAAAGTGACCTATTTCTCGTGTAATTAAATAACAATTCGTTTTATATCAATTTACTTGCGGAAATCAGATTTAATAAGCTCGATTATAAATTCATCGATAGAAGCACAGTTGCAACAATGATCGTAAAAGTTCTAACTGTCGGCATAATATAGAATGAACAAAAACAACACTTTAAAGATCAATGGGGAGGGGATCGACGCAAGACATGATTAACGTGGGAAACCAATCGGTGAAAACCCACGAGGTCACACCCGGAGAAAAATCCACTAGAAAAATCAATATACATCCAAAACAATAATTTAAATCAAACACAAGCACAAATGAAAAACTCCCTTTTTCTTTATATTTGATTGCTCCTTGATGATGTATCTTCAAGTTGGATTTCTTCACAAGTTCCCCTTGCAAATCTCGATCTAAGAAACTCCCTTCCTTGTCATGAGCGTATCAAACCGAACTCCCTTCGAAAAGTGTTAGTCTTCTCCAAGACTTCTTGAATTTATATAATGAAAAGAAATACTAACAACAACTCTCTCAACAATAAATAATTCTCACAAGAATTTACACAAAATAGAGAGCAACAAAGAAAGCACTATTAATTGACAATTTTCTTATAATATGAGTGCTTAGGAGAGGTGATTTAGATAGCTTGCTTTCATCTCCTTATATAAGAGAATAGGCTTGAGACAAACTTTTCTCTTCATGGAAATAATCCCTTAAATTTGTAATTGAAATTGGCTCAAAAAGTAAATAAAAATCTGCCAACCAAAACTTAGAGAGAGTCAATATAATCAGCCAATTACAAAAGAAAAACCAATTAACATTGTAAGTAGAAAAGCATATCCAGCCGTTGGAGGAATGAACAAATTGACAAGCAATTTTTTAATTCAAAAACTAATAATTAATTTGGTCCAAATAAATTTATCAACTAATAAAATATAGGGAAAAAGACACTTTTGGTCCCTGAGTTTTGAGTTTGTTTACCGTTTGGTCCCTGAGTTTTTTCAAAACCGACATTTTTACCCCTGAGTTTTCGTTTTGTTTACCATTTGGTCACTGCCGTCAAAAAACTGTTAAATAGTTAACAGAATGGTGATGTGGCATTATTTTAATAATTTTATTGTTGATGTGGCACTAAAAATATAATTTTTAATATTATTTCAAATGATGTGGAAATTTATAATAATTTTTTAATCTATTTTTTTTTATTAGGTGTACCTTATCCTTTCTCTCTCCTCCCTCACCCTTTCTCTCTCATCTATTCATCTTCTTCCACTTCCCAGAATCTCTTCCATTATCTTCTTCATTTCTAAAAACTTAAAATGTTCATCTCTATTAATTGAAACTTATCTATTCAAGAAATTTAAGGTAACTTTGTTGGTGATGATCCAACTCCAAATCTATCTCATCTCCATATTTGCTCAACGACGCCTTCAAACGCGGAAATCTCTTTCCCAGCAGCCAAACCATCCTTAATTGGAGAATTGAAATACAAATCCACAATATAATTAGAATTATTAGTAACATAAGGCTTCCCATTTCCATCTAATCTCAATTTAGCTTCACACCCTTCATTCTTAAACAAATCTTGAAGCCTAATTAAATTATATTTCCAACAAAATTGAACAACCTCAATAGGCATAGCAAGACCACTTCCACCAAAACCTTTCACCAATTTAGTATCATCAACAACGACAACAAACTTGTTTGAAGCAGCTTCCACCATTTTCTCTCTTAACAAAGCTTCACCTCTTCCTTTCACCAAATTGAGATCTGGGTCAACTTCATCTGCTCCATCAATGGCCAAATCGAGATGTGGGTGATAAATAACGAAAAAAACCCAGAAAAGTTGTTTATCAAATCTGGTCAATCTCTGTAACGTCCCGTATTTTCCGGTAAAGTGAATAAAGAAATATTATTTTCCTTTTTCAATATTTATTCGTTTTCTTGGATAATATTTTGGTATTTACATTTAATTATCTTTTCAGGAAATTAAATGTAATTACTAATTATCATTTATTGGAGATAAATGATACAAAAAAAAAAAGAAAAAAAAAAAGGGTTAGGGCGTGTAAAGAAGGGAAGAAAGAAAAGAAAAAAAAAGAGACAACGTATTTTCCTTTCCTCTTTCACGTTGAAAGCAACAGAGACAAACGTAGGGCTTTTCTCTTCTTCTTCCTCCTTCTCTTTTCCCCTTTGTTGCCGCCATTGGAGGTTTCATGATCTAGTTTTGATCGAATTTCCTTCTTCTTTTCCTCTTGTTAGGTGATTTTGTGGTGGGTGAAGGATTGGAAGAGAATTGAGGGTTTTCCTATCAAGAACGGTTCAAGGTAATGTAATTTCTTCTTTCGATTTCGAATTTCCTTCTTTGTTTATTGAAATTGAAACTCACCTAATATGAATCCCTTTCATCTTTTCTTGAACTCTTCATCCTTTGTTCTTGAACCTTGAAACCCTATAAATCCTAGAAACCCTAATTTCCTTTTCTCTTGAAAACCCATCACCCTTTCTTTATGTTTATTGAACTTGAAATTGGATATTGATGCATGTTTTGGATGTTTAAAGATGTTTCTAAGTTGCTGTCCATGAATATCTTTTTTTTGGAGATTAGTGCCCTTAAGTCAAAAGAATAGCATAGGTGGTTAATTGCTTTCACGAATATTGTGCTCTGAATCTTTGATTTGTTTTTTTTATGTTTAGGGGCTGTTTTGGGAGGCATATTATAGGCGTTATGCCGCTGAATTTTAGTTAGATTGTTAGTAGTTTTAGATTGTCCGAAAAAGGAGCGAAACTACACTAGTTTAGACTAGTTTCGCTTCTAGACTTGTAAACCGTTGGGAGTTGATGGAAGTGACCCAAGAGTGTTATGTTAGGTGATTTTGGGACGTTGTAGAGTGGTTTAAAGGGGAATTTTCCAGAATTTAATTTTAAGGAATTTTCGGCCTATAACGAGGGTATTTCGAGAAGTTTGAGTTTAGACTTGTTTGAACATCATAGTAGTGATGTATAGGATTATATTACTTAAATACCTCGAGTAATATGGTAGCAGGTTCGCTTTAAGCAAAGGCCTTGCTTAAAGAAGAATATTTGCCGTTAAGGGAGATTATACGGTTGTGCACAACTATATAACACTTAACGGGGTAGGTTCATTCCATATGTACAATGGAAAAGAATATTTTAAAACTCTTAAGGATTTAAATATGTGAAAACAGTTTTTAAATGCCTTGTTGAGTATATTCTCTTTTTGTTTGCGGACAAAAAGAAGATTAGAGGTATTAGGAAAGTTTATATTCTTTTAATTTGAGGATTAAAGGATAATATGGAGGAATATAATAGTTGAGAGAGCTTTGGGTGAAAGAGTTTTCTTCGGAAGTCGGTAAGGTCGTTTAAGGACTTAAAGTCTTAGAAAAACCTCTCATGGCGTGATTTTTAATTTAACATTTTTCTACTCATTGGGCGTAGCCTCATGATGCTACATTTATTTTTTTTAGGTAAAGGAAAAAAGAAACTTGGTGGCTGATGCAGTTCGAGGTGGTGACCGGTTGGCACGGATTTGCTCGCTAGCGAATCCTTTATTCTTTGTTTGTTTTGGGGGTGAAAACATTGTTTTGTCCATGTTTTGTTTTGATTTTAATAATAACAACTGCTAATGTTTATTTTGAGAATTCTTAGGCAATGGATGAGTTTGCCTTTCTTTGATGTTTTATTGATTTTAATAAAACCGATCGGTTATGAACTATTTCTGAATTTGATTTCAATAAAGAGGATTAAATGTTGATATTTATTTGCTTCCGCTGTGATTATGTGTTTCAATGTATTTGGGAATTTTTCGGGTTGTTACAATCTCATCTCATCTTAGATCCCACTCGAATCCCTCTCTGAAAACGAAAAATCTCTTCTTCTTGAAACAAAGACCCAGGAAATTTGTTAATCAGATCTAGTCTCTCTCATCTCAGATCTCTCTCGAATCCCTCTCTAAAAGCGATATTTCATGCATAAGGAAGTTTATTTCCACCATTGTTGCGGGGATTTGAAGAATCTGGCGAAATTTCAAAATCTACTCCCACCTGCCCCACGCTAGCAAATAAGCCTCCCGGATGAAAAATCTCATCTTGATGATGACACTGAGATCCCAAGCAAGAAACCGAGAAAAACCCATTGGTTTTTCCATCAAAAACTTGAATTCCTTTCCTACCCATTAAGCAGAGTACCCATTTACAAATTAAAGAAACCTAATTTAGAGTACCCATTTACAAATTAAAGAAGAAATTCGTTTACATCAAGGATCTGGGTTTGTCGATGATGAGTTTTGTGGTGATGATGGTGGTGGCTATGGAAATGAAGATGAACATGGAGGAAGAGAGAAAGTGAGAGAAGAGAGAGAATTAATTAAAAATACATAAATTTATAATTATTAATATAAAATTAATTAGTATGCCACATCACTTAAAAAATGTCACATGAGTTAATATAATATATATAAAATTAATAAAATTATGACACATCACCATTCTGTTAACTTTTTAACAGTTTTTTGACGGCAGGGACCAAATGGTAAACAAAACGAAAAACTCAGGGGTAAAAATGTCGGTTTTGAAAACTCATGGACCAAACGGTAAACAAACTCAAAACTCAGGAACCAAAAGTATCTTTTTCCCTAAAATATACTTTCAAAAATAAAGAATTTGTGATTTCAAAATGGACACCATGGAATGAAGAGGCAATGAGTTGTCATTTGAATTGTTAACAATGTAATAATATTGATTACCAAATAAAGGAAAATAATTAAAATAAAGAAATCAATTCATTTTGATGATAATGGAAATAGTGAAATGGTAAATTTAATTTAAACACTGTTGTGGGGTGAAATTGGATTACACGTGGAATTTTACAACTTGACAAAATTTGTCTACGCACCTCATCTGACCGCAGTACCAGGGCACCTGGTCTACCATGGTACTTAGGCACCTGGTCTACCGTGGTACTTAGGCACCTGGTCCAAAGCACCTCTACCTGGTCTAAAGCACCTGGTCCGAAGCACCTGGTCTAAAGCACCTGGTCCAAAGCACCTGGTCTAAAGCACCTGGTCCGAAGCACCTGGTCTAAAGCACCTCGTCTGACCGTGGTACCTAGGCATAAAGTCCATGCACCTGAAAAGATCTGGCTACGCAGTCTTCAACATAGGCCTAATACTTAAGATTGAATACAAGTATCCACTTGGGAAACGACACGTGGCGCAACCCACAAGCGACACGTAATTGAGAAGCAACACATGGCCCAATCCTGAAGCGACACGTGGCACAATGATGTCATCAACCTAATCTCTTATAAATAGGAGAAGAAATTCATTCATTAGGTAACTAATCTCTACTACTACTATCTGGCACACTAGCTCTGCTTGTTCTGACTTTAGCATCGGAGGGTGTTAGGCCGGCACCACACCGGTGCTCTTTTCCTTTCCTGTGTAGGTACCTACGTAGCACGCCGTCGAAGCAGCGCACTACCTCCGACTCGTCCGATAAATTAAGTTCGTTGCCTACGTGGAAGCTATCCATTTTTAGGCAACAACATTTGGCGCCGTCTGTGGGAAGAGTATATAACTAAGTGCTCTACCATCAAGGATGAGTCGTAGAAGTCAGCAACACGGTGATGATATAGATGACGGTGAAAACCGTAACCCCTGTAATACGAGATATCAAACTCGTAGCACTAGAGAACGACAATAACAACAAGCTGATGAAAATCAAGAAATAGTTAGAGTTGTGCCAATGCCAGACGGAAGGGTAGATGCTCTAGAAGAGCAAGTTCGAGATGTTAATCGAGATCTTGCTAAAGTACTTGAAATTCTTACACAAAAAACTGATCACCAAGCCCCTGCTCACAACCAGGAAGTGCAATCTATGAAAGTCAAAGAACCTATAGAAAGTATAGGTGAATCACGAAATCATGAGAATAGTGGTTCAAAGAGGAAGTCAAAGTTAAACATCCAGGACAGTTCCTCTTCCTCTCATAACTCTTCTATTAACAAGCAACCTAGTAAAAAACGAAAGTCCGACCTCAGAGAAATTCTCAATCAAAAGAGAAAAGAACATTCAGATGTTGTGAAGTCTACTGCAGAAAGTGTCCAGCCTTGGGCGTCAGAGTTGAAAAAACTTCAAGATCAACTTGGTCATATGAAGAAAGAGTATAGAGGAAAGACTCCTCTTGCACTAGAAGATCTACTTGAGCAAATTGAGCCGCCATTCACTGATGATATAATGGAGGTGGAGCTTCCAACCAAGTTTAAAATGCCAACAATGACCACGTATGATGGTTCAAAGGATCCAATCGAGCATGTCGATACGTTTCGGACCTGGATGGAGCTCCAGGGAGTCCGAGATGCTATCAAGTGTAGGGCATTCCCCCTTACATTAGGAGGCCCTGCTCGCGGTTGGTACAGACAGCTCAAGCCGAGGTCTATCTCTTCATTTAAAGACCTCACTCGATCTTTTGTAACTCAGTTCCTTGGTGGAAGAGATCATAAGAAACCGGCCACGCACCTTTTGACTGTACGTCAGAAGTCAGAGGAGAGCCTCCGAGACTATATAGTAAGATTCAACAGCGAGGCATTGAATGTGGAAGGTTACAGTGACGACATAGCTCTAACTGCTATGATGGCTAGCTTGAAAGATGAAAAACTTTTATGGTCTCTAGGCAAGAAAACACCTGCTACATACACAGAGCTACTTGCCCGAGCGCAGAAATATATAAGCGTTAGAGAGTTACTAAATGGAAGAGAAACTCCAAATGAAGGAGGTAGTAGTAGAAATTCTGAGTATAAAAGAAAAGGCTAAACAAATGACCTCACCTGGAGGACTGACCGTCACGAAGATGACAAGAGACATAAGTCGAGAGACCAACTTGATAAGCTGAGTCTTCCTCCTAGTAAGTTTAAAAAATACACTCCCATCATAGTTCCGATCGAACAACTACTTTTAGAGATCAAAGACAAAAACTTGGTAAGGTGGCCGCCTAGGATGATAACGGGGTCAAACAAGAGAAACAAAGACAAGTATTGCCTCTTCCATAAAGACCACGGGCATACCACTTCTGATTGCTTCGATCTCAAGGAAGAAATTGAGACCCTTATTCAAAAAGGGTACTTGAAGGAATTTGTGAGAAGTAAAAGAGATGAGGAAGATCAGGACCGTGATAATCAAAATTTTCCAATTGGAGAATTAATAACCATCTTTGGGGGCCCGACTATTGAAACGGAGCCCAAGCTCTAGAAAGGATCATGCTGGGTCACTGGGGTATTGGTCAAGACATCAAACTCATATAAAAGGCTCTACAATACCTATGAAGATGTCAAGCAACTTAGATTTTATTTCAGCAATTTTATTTATTGCAGTTTTCATTTCCAATAAAGTCTTTTATTGTAAGAAGTTCAAAAATAAAATGAATAAGACCGTACTTTTTCTACTTATTTCATTTATGAGAGTTAAATCATTTAGAGAACTCTTAGATTCGAGTTAGACTTCAAGACATAAAACTCTACTCGAGTGGGGGCCAACTACGTGAACCTACTACAAAAAGTTCTAAGTCCGCCACGGTGGAAGAGCTAAATAAAAAAAAATTCTAAGTCTACTAGGGAGTGCAAGGCTCGTAAGAGCTCGTAAGAGCCGCACCTAGTAGAAGAATTTAAAAAGACTAATAAATTCTAAGTCTACCAGGGAGTGCAGGGCTAGCACGAGCCGCACCTGGAAGAAGAATTTAAAATGACTAAAAAGTTCTAAGTCCGCCACGGTGGAAGAGCTAAATAAAAAAATTCTAAGTCTACTAGGGAGTGCAGAGCTCGTAAGAGCCGCACCTAGTAGAAGAATTTAAAAGGACTAAAAATTTCTAAGTCCGCCACGGTGGAAGAGCTAAATAAAAAAATTCTAAGTCTACCAGGAGTGCAGGGCTAGCATGAGCCGCACCTGGTAGAAGAATTTAAAACGACTAAAAAGTTCTAAGTCCGCCACGGTGGAAGAGCTAAATAAAAAAAATTCTAAGTCTACTAGGGAGTGCAGAGCTCGTAAGAGCCGCACCTAGTAGAAGAATTTAAAACGACTAAAAAGTTCTAAGTCCGCCACGGTGGAAGAGCTAAATAAAAAAATTCTAAGTCTACTAGGGAGTGCAGAGCTCGTAAGAGCCGCACCTAGTAGAAGAATTTAAAACAACTAAAAAGTTCTAAGTCCGCCACTGTGGAAGAGCTAAATAAAAAAATTCTAAGTAAAAAAAAAAAAGTCAACCAGTTGATCGTCAAAAAATGACTCGCGGGTTAATATGAGGGTCGACATAAAATCTATGAGTTTTTACTCTTGAAAAAAAAAAAAGAGGGAGAAAAGAAGGAAGGAAGGAAGAAAAAAAAAGGAAAAAAATGAAAAATGAAAAATGAAAAGCTGCTGAAAAAAAAAATCCAAGTGGAGTGCGGGTCAGGCTTTGACCCGCTGGCAAAAGAACCAGCAGGTTCTTATTTTAAAAAAAAAATCCAAGTGGAGTGCGGGTCATTGCCTGACCTGCGCCCCACGCCCGCGGGTCAATTCCTGACCCGCGGGTCTGGGAAACCCTCCCATCATTTTTTTTTCTTTTCCCTTTTTCTTACTCCTTCCTCTCTACACTTGTTATTAATTTAATTGCCTTTTAAATTTTGTAATCTTTTCTTCCATAAAAGATAGAAAATTTTAATATATTTGATTTCAAGAGAATTTTTACTCTTAAAATCAAAGGGGGCGAAGTATGTGATGATGAAACATGACGACTTGGGCATACAACCCAACTCCAAAACGACCAGGGACAGAAAATTCAACCTACTGAGCTCCAATACTTAGTATTTTCTCAAGTTTTTTAATGATAGAAAATTCAAGTTACCAAGGGAGGAAATTCAAGCTACAAACTCTCAAAATTTTGACGAGTGCAATGGTGGAAAATTCAAGCTACATACCTCAACACTTTGAATATTTTCAAGAAATTGACTAAGGTAAAATTCCGCTTTGAAAGAATACTCCCAAGTAGCATTGAACTCGTGTCTCAACTCAACTCGGGAGTAGGGGGCCTCTGTTGTGGGGTGAAATTGGATTACACGTGGAATTTTACAACTTGACAAAATTTGTCTACGCACCTCGTCTGACCGCAGTACCAGGGCACCTGGTCTACCATGGTACTTAGGCACCTAGTCTACCGTGGTACTTAGGCACCTGGTTCAAAACACCTCTACCTGGTCTAAAGCACCTGGTCCGAAGCACCTGGTCCGAAGCACCTGGTCCAAAGCACCTGGTCCAAAGCACCTGGTCTAAAGCACCTGGTCCGAAGCACCTGGTCTAAAGCACCTCGTCTGAACGTGGTACCTAGGCATAAAGTCCATGCACTGAAAAAGACGCTGCTACGCGTCTTGACATAGGCCTAATACTTAAGATTGAATACAAGTATCCACTTGGGAAACGACACGTGGCGCAACCCACAAGCGACACGTAATTGAGAAGCAACACATGGCCCAATCCTGGGCGACACGTGGCACGATGATGTCATCAACTTAATCTCTTATAAATAGGAGAAGAAATTCATTCATTAGGTAACTAATCTCTACTACTACTATCTCAGGACACTAGCTCCGCTTGCTTCTCGACTTTAGCATCGGAGGGTGTTAGGCGCACCACCACAGGTGCTCTTTTCCTTTCCTGTGCAGGTATCTACGTAGCACGCCGTCGAAGCAGCGCACTACCTCCGACTCGTCCGATAAATTAAGTTCGTTGCCTACGTGGAAGCTATCCATTTTTAGGCAACAACAAACACCAATGAGTGATGATAATATTAAACATTAGAGAATTTTGGTTTTGACGAAATAAATGCCAATCCAAAAACATATTCTAAAAAGTATAAATTGAATGTTAGGTAAGTTGATTGACATCTTTTATTTTTACCTAAATTTGAAAAATGTTCCCTTGTAATCAGAGCTTTTAAGGGGCTGATTGGTGTTATTAAAAGTTCCAGCGAATTTTCTCTCTTTCTTGTTCCTTGGCCACGTCAATAACTAATCTAAGGTGTAAATTAAACCAAGAAAGACGAAAGACGTAACGTGAATAAAATGGACTCCATGACCTGTCCTAGTCTTCATCTTCATGACTTTAATGTAATTATTTTCTATATTTAGGAAAACGTGTATAATTCGTTGATTTTATATATTTTCTATCCACAAAAGTAAGATACTTATCCATAAAGTTGGGACATGGGATTGGAAATCCTTTTACAGCATGATGGCATATTTCACTAAGATATTTTTTTAAGTAAAATAAATATGTTTAAAATCTTTTGAACGTTTTTTTTAATGGATTCTTTTAAAAAATCTTAATGCAAATCATTATCAAATTTGACTTCAATCATGTAGAGACAATCTAGATATTATAGTGAATAATTTTTTTTTAAAGTTTGTGGGGATCATGAATGGTTGCATGATTATGAAATATAAAGATTTTTCTTAGAGAAAAATGAAATATTAGGATTAAACTAGTATAAAAAAATGTTTATGTAACTATTCTCTTTCCCTTAATTATGAGAAGCGGAGGTCTTTCTTTTCTTGTAGTTTTTTTTATTTGGTTTTGCTTGTTATGACTTTCTTTGTACTTTTCAATTATATTGTACGGCAAACTTTACATTATTAATAAATAAATCAATTTATGGTTATGATATATTCAAAGAAGATATTATGATTAAATTTGTCTTTACCTATTGACTTAAGTTTTGGGTATAGTGGATGTAGGGGTGTAAATGGGGCAAGGTGAGGCGGGGTCCCCAGTTTATCCCCCGCCCCGTTTCAGGGAGAAATCCCCACCCCGCCCCTGCCCCTTTAACATTTCCCCCGCCCCTGTCCCAGCCCAGTTTATGAGGCAGGGGCGGGGCAGGGGGACAACTGAGTGGGGCGGGCCTGAGAGGGGACAATGTTTTTTTTTTAAATTGCATAACTTTATTCTAAATTTTAATATTTTCAAATATAAATTTTATATAATACACCTATTTTCATTGCATTGCATTCCATATACAATGCATTTAACAATAAACTAAAAGTCTCAAACATAATATATATTTCCATTATAAAGTCTTAAGTAACAATTCAAACACAATTTTTGTAAACATACATAATCAATTTTCATTTTATTCCAATCTTATCAAATCAATCCAAATTCAAATTTAGTATTTTAAAGTCACAATAAACATAATTAATCAAAGTTCAAAGACAATGTATGTAATTTAAAAAAAAAAAAAAACTAATTGCTAAACGGGACGGGCCCCGCCCCCTCCCCGTTTAGTAAATGGGAGAATTTTTTTCCCCTACCTCTACCCCATTTACAAAGCAGGTTTGGCGGGGCGGGGGTTTTACTTTCACCCCTAAATGAGTGGTTTAACATCTTCAATATAATCTTCTATTCGACTTCAAAATATTTAGGAAAATAGGGGTTTAAGTTTCAATGAGAGTTATTTTCAAAAATTCATTGCAGTCTTCGAAATTTTTGAAGATCGGTCTTCAGTTCATGGAGTATTGAGCAAGTTGGAATGAGCTATGGTGATGGGTTTGTTTGGTTAAGATCTCTTTACAGTTTTTTTTTTCTTTCTATTTTTTTCATTTTTCATTTATTGTTCTCGATTCTCTATTGTTAAAAAAAAAACAAAAATCGGTTTCTATTTATTGTTTATTTTTATCTATCTTTTTTAGGAGCATTTATTAATAATGTTATCTTGTACTCTAATATTTACAAATTTGTTAACTTAAAAAGTATTTACAAGCATTTTAAAAATTTAGATGCTCGATAATGAGATCTCATTGGGAAACTGCTAATTCTTGTCGAATAGCAGGGAAAAACAAGTTGGAACCCGTGAGTGTCGTCAAATCTGAGTTTGATGATGAATCATAGCCAAAAAAAAAAAAAAAACTATGGTTTCGTAATAGTTTTTGAGTTTGGTTTAATTCTTGTCTGAAATCTTTGTGGTGACAGCGGTAGAGATGGCGGCTGCATTGGTGGTGGGGAAATTAGGGAGAGAAATAGAAAAATATAATTTTTGAAGATGATGATGGTGAAGGAAGATGATAATAATTTAGGAATTAAATTTTTTTTTATTAAATTCTCTTTTTAAAAAGTATAATATGTATAAATAGTTTTTAAGATAAATATGTAATTAAATTTTAACATCTATGTAAATTCTCTCCTATTAAATAATTAGGGTACTTCAGTATTGAATAAATTAATGTTGTTTATTTAAAAAAACACAATCTTTTATATATATATATATATATATATATATATATATATATATATATATATATATATATATATATATATATCAAAACTACCTAAAACCACCACCAGGAAAATTAAATTACATTGTGAAAAGACGAAACATACCCCGATAAATTTTCCTTAATTAAATGATATGTAATTAATGAGATATAGTTATTAGGAGAGATAAAAGGGTAATTCGGTAAACACTGAAATCGGAATCCACCAGAATCGCCACCATAAATGGTGTTTTATGGATAAATCTGATATTGATATCAAACAACCATTAAAACTGAAATTAGGTGAATTAAAGTAGTTATTAATCTTCTTTGATCTTTTATATAAGTCTATCTTTGGAAAAAAAAAGTAGTTATTAGTGTAATTAATTCAAATAATTATTCAATCAAAACCACATGTTGTCAAAAAAAAAAAAAATTGGGTGGCCTGCCAACAATTCCATTTTTTCATTGAATTAATAATCCCCTAATGTAAAACTAACTATTTACTTGTTTGTTGGGACCTTGCAAACAAAGACAACGTGTGTTTTTAGGTCTATATATATATATATAGACCTAAAAACCACGTCATTGGTTTGAAATTGACATTATTCACAAGGAATAATGTCATTTTTTTTTTTTTTTTGGCTTTATGAATTATATGGACTTGGATTTCGAATTCTAATTGGTTAAGTATTGTTCCTTTTCAAATAATATCGTTAAGCCATTATTGAATCTAAAATTTATTGGATTTTAACAATCAAACTAATACAATTCTAGTGGTTTATTTGGACTTTTTTTTATTATATTAAATTAGGGATGACAATAATCAAACTTTCGATCTCATCAGAAGATACCACATGTCTAACCATTGAAATTATGCTCTAATTGACCTTGATTTGAAGTTAAACTATTTAATTTCATTTCTTTCAGTCAATTTCTCCAATGTTTAGTTAGAAAATTTATTGAGAATGACAACTAGGAAAATCCCATGCACACTAATTAGGGAGACCTCGTTTAATGAGTTTGTTCAACTAATTATCTCTTCGTTTTGTTTTTATTTTTTAAAAAAGCTTTTGAAATCTTAGTTAAATATAATTTCAAAAATAAAAATTGACTTCGAGAATATTTTTTTCAAATTTAAGGTTTAAAATATAGATTTCATCTTTTTCTTTTTAAAAAGTATATTATTTAGAAGAGAAATTGTTTATAAATAAACTTCTAATCCTTTTTTTTTTCATTTCAAAAATAATTGTTCACCAACAAATTATTATTTTTCATTTTTCTACCAACGTTTATAAAACTTTTTTAAAATCTTACAAAAATTTAAAAACAAAACTTGTTTTTTATTTACTTTTTTTAGAATTTAAAATTTAGCATGAATTTAAAATATTTTTAAAAGGTTGATTATTAAATAAAGAAAATGTTAATAAACAGGCATAATTTTTAAAAATATGTTACAAAAATCAAGACGGTTGTTTAAAAAATGACACTTTCTTTAATAGTAAATTTCAAAGATAGGAAAAAATTTCAAAATTTTACAACATGACACTTTTTTTAACCGTCATTAACTTAATGAAAGAAACACATTAGATCAATAAATTCATCAAAATAGAAAAAAAAAAATAATTTTTTAAAATTACTAAATATAAATTCAAATCTTTAAAAATTACTAGATTCTTATTCAATCATCGAAAACGTATTCATAGTTATTGACATCTACATCCTCTCAAACATATTTATATAATCAAATTGTCTTTTTGTATCAACTAGTCTTCTAACAGATAAATATTATTTCTAATAGTTAATATATTTTCTTATTTAAATTTTACGTGCATTAAATTTAACTTTTTAACTCAAGAGCTTTCTAATAATTTATTTTTTTTCATATTTTTTAAAGTAATATAAAATAATTTTTAATTAAAATATAATATTTATTTAATTGAAGTAAAAGAACAAACAAACAATAATAATATAGACATTTTTAACATGTTGAATAATTAACCCAAAAAATTAAAATAATTATAAATATTTGGTAAATATTGTTTTTAATATTTTTAAATATTTTGAACATATTTTAATTTTTCTACTTCAATAAACATGGTAATATAAATTAATATTAACAATCTAATATTTATTGTATATAATATGTTTTTTTTAATAATAATAATTTATCGTACTAATTTTAATGAATTATTGATATATTGATCAATAATTAAAAAAAAGAATTAAAATCAACATAATTAATACATAAGTAATAATTAAATGGTAATGACATATTTGTAAATTGAAGGTTTGATGAAGGGTAAACTTAAAGTAAATAATGACATATTTTATAATTTTTATAAATCATGAAGGATAAAATAGTCTAAAAATATTTCTTAAATATTTTACCTTTTATATATCAAGGATAAGGATATGATATTTGTTTATGTTACCATCCAAATTTTAATTTAACAGATATGCAAAGAAATCATATGAAATAGTAAAAGCATTAAAGAAAATAATAATTATTTTTATTCTAAAAAAATATTTAATTCAATTACAAGCTTTGTATCTTGTAAGATGGCTCCATTCCCCACATCATACTTTTACATTGCAAAACATAGAAATCAAATCTAGAACCTAAATACCCTTTCTCAAAGTGAGAAGTTTCATCATTTAATCATTATTTCCTAACAAACCAAAAGGTTAGGCTTTATTTCTTTACAAACCAAAAAGTTAGGCATAATTTAATCTAAAATTAATTGGATTTTATTAATTTAAATAATACTAGTGGTTTATTTCGACTTGAAATATTTGCAAATATAACAATTTTTACTATGTTAATTAATGATTAATAGTAATTAATGTGTGTATCAGTGATAAACATAGTGTAAAAATATGTAATATAATGTTTATCACTGATTCACCCGATCAAAATTTACTATATTTACAAATATTTTTTCTAAAAGTTGACGGGAAAAAGTGTCACCCTTATGAAAAAAGAACGTTTTTATTGGTGATGGCAAACATCGTCACCTATTAGAAAAGGTGATGTTTTTTACCCGTCATCTTTTACATCAGGTGATGGTGGCATAGGTGACGGGTAATTATTGGTAATTTGCCATCAACTGACACATTGATTATGGCCATGTAGTAATAAATATTTATTGTATGGCTAATTTGTGTAATTTGATTTAAAATTTGGCTATTTTAATATAGTTAACCGAAGTTTTAGTAACCATTCACTTAGGTGTTGTAATAAAATAAGGGATAAATGTAAAATACACCCTTGCAGTTTAGGTTATTGTTAAATCATACCCCAGCACTTTTTTTTGTCATAAAATACCCCTGCGCTTTAGTAAAATTGCAAATTACACCCTTCAATCGATTAGTTTTAACGAAATTGAGATATATTTATATTCTACATATGCCATGTATTATGATTTCATGAAAAATAGTAAAAAAAAAAGTTTGACAAATGTGTAGAATTTTAGAATAAACTCTAGGGGCCGTTTGGTTGGAGGTTTTGAGCATGGGTTTAGACATGGGAATGGGTTTAGTTTTGTATTCCCATGTTTGGTTTAAGTTTTGCAACCTGTATGGGAATAGGATATTCCTTGGCTTTTTGTATTCCCATGTACAAGAGTTCTCTATACCCTTCCAAATGTGTGGGTTTTGTAGGAAATGAAGGGTTAAACATTTTATGATTATTTTTATTTTTTATTTCTATTTTTATATAACTTTTTTTATTCCATATATAATTTTTAATTTAAAATATAATTATTGTTTCGTCATAATTAATTAATTTACTATTTTTTTTCCTTCTATATATTATTATTTAATTATAATTAAAAGGTATAAATAATTATAATTAAATATTTATTAAATATTAAACATCTTAGTTATTTATTACTTGCTATTAATTATTTTATACTAATATTAATTAATAAATTAAGATATCTAAAAAATAATCCGTAAAACAAGCACACACATCTTAAATTTCCAAGAAAATTTGATGCCATTCCCATGCAATACCAAACATAGGCATCCTCTATTCCCAGGTTTCTTATTCCCATGCAACTTATTCCCAGGCAACTTATTCCCATGGGCATCCATTCAAACCTCAAACCAAACGGCCCCATGCTAATAATATGTAAATCCTATAAATCACACTCAAAGGTTAAAAAATTTCAAAACTTTTAATGATCTTGGAACACGAGGTATGCGTATAATATAAATGTGTCTAAATTTCGTTAAAAATTATCAATTGAAGGGTGTGATTTGCAATTTTACTAAAGTGCAGGGGTATTTTATGACCAAAAAAAAATACATGTGTATGATTTAACAATAACTCAAAGTACATGGGTGTATTTTTGCATTTATCCCATAAAATAATAAAAAGTAATGAAAAAATAAGAACAAATATGATATTAGGAATGTCACCACATAAATCACTAGTCATTTATCACATGGTAATATTGGACACATTTGAAAACTTTTCTTTTTAGCCGTTGACCATAAAGGCATAATATGTAACAAATCAATTAGCAATTTCTGATAATAAAAACCAATCAATTAGCTCACTAATAAAATAATTTATAAATCATAAGTTAATTAAAGAGATTAGATTTAAAAAAATATAAATGGCCAAAATTAAAGCAATCACATATTAATCAAATAAGAACTTAATAATTTTAGTAATAAATCATTTAATTAATAAATAACTTAATTAAAATTCAAAACACAAACACAAAAAAATAATTTGATCATATTAAAAATCAAAAATATTTTATTTTTTCAAAATAAAGGCCAATTCAAAAATATATTCTAACATCCTGTTTTCTAATTTGATGTAATATTTATTAAAAAAAAATGCAATCCTAAAAAAGGGGTAATTACTAAATTGATATATTTTTACATAATAATTACTGAGATGTCAGAACTTTTTAAAAATTAATCAAATAATAGATTAATAATTTATTGAATAAAAAAAGAATTTTTTTTAATTGAAAAGTAATAAAATATTTCAATAAATTATTGGACTAAAAAGGCCCGAACCAAAAAATTAAAATAACAATAAAAAATAACAACTATTTGAATAGATCATAAAAAGTTTTGACATTTCAGTAATTTATATAAAAAATATGTTATTTGAGATAATTTCATTAAAAATAAAATGATAAACCACGTGATTTTTATTTAAGCGGATTTGGCGGGTCGGGGCCGGGGTTTTGCTTTCACGGCTAAGTGGGCGATTTAACGTATTTAATATAAACATCTACGAATCAGTCTTCTATTCGACTTCAAAATATTTAAGTTTCCATGAGAGTTATTTTAAAAAATTCATTGCAATCTTCGAAATTTTTGAAGATCGGTCTTCAGTTTATGGAGTATTGAGCAATTTGGAACGAGCTATGGTGATGGGTTTGTTTGGTTAAGTTCTCTTTACAGTTTTTTTTTCTTTCTATTTTTTCATTTTTCATTTATTGTTCTCGATTCTCTATTGTTAAAAAAAAAATATACAAATCGGTTTCAATTTATTGTTTATTTTTATCTTTCTTTCTTAGGAGCATTTATAAATATGTTGCTTATGTACTCTAATATTTACAAATTTGTTAACTTAAAAAGTATTTATAAACATTTTAAAAATTTAGATGCTCGATTATGAGATCTCATTAGGAAACTGCTAATTCTTGTTGAATAGCAGGGAAAAATAAGTTGAAACCCGTGAGTGTCGTAAAATCTAAGTTTGATGATGAATTGTAGCAAAAAAAAAACCCTATGGTTTCGTAATGGTTTTTGAGTTTGGTTTAATTCTTGTCTGAAATCTTTGTGGTGACGGCGGTAGAGATGGCGGCTGCATTGATGGTGGAGAAATTAGGGAGAGAAATAGAAAAATATAATTTCGGAAGATGACAATATTGAAGGAAGATAAGAATAATTTAGAAATTAAATTTTTTTCATTAAATTCTCTTTTTAAAAAGTATAATATGTATTAAATAGTTTTTAAGATAAATATTTAATTAAATTTTAACATCTATGTAAATTCTCTCCTATTTAATAATTATTCAATGAAAACCACATGTTGTCAAAAGAAAAAAGTTGGGTGGCCTGCAAACAATTCGATTTTTTCATTGAATTAATAATCCCCTAATGTAAAACTAACTATTTACCTTTTTGTTGGGACCTTGTTTGTGACAGCAAACAAAGACGACGTGTAATATATTCATGGGATCTTGTTTGTGACAGCCATAAAAACCACGTCATTGGTTTGAAATTGACATTATTCACAAGGAACTCATTTTTTTTTTGGCTTTATGAATTATATGGCCTTGGTTTTCGAATTCTAATTGGTTAAGTATTGTTCCTTTTCAAACAATGTAGTTAAACCATTATTTAATCTAAAATTGATTGGATTTTACCAATCGAACTAATATAATTCTAGTGGTTGAGAAGATACCACGTGTCTAATCATTAAATTTTTTCTCAAATTGACATTGATTTGAAGTTAAACTATTTAATTTCATTTCTTCCGATCAATTTTCTCCAATGTTTAGTTAGAAAATTGATTGAGAATGACATCGCATGCCCACTAATTAGGGAGACCTCCTTTAATCAGTTTGTTCAACAAATTATCTCTCTCTTTTTTTTCTTTTTCTTTTTTTTAAAAAAAGCTTTTTAAATCTTAGTTAAATATAATTTCAAAAATAAAAATTGACTTCGAGAATATTTTTAAAAAATTTAAGGTTTAAAATATAGACTTCATTTTTTTAAAAAACAGTATATTATTAAATGAGAAGTTGTTTATAAATAAACTTCTAATCCATTTTTTTTTTCATTTCAAAAAATAATTGTTCACAAACAAATTATTTTTTTTCATTTTTCTACCATATAAAAAAACTTATTCTTTTGGTTTTGAACATGCGCACAGTCACGCCTCAGCAAAAGGTGAAGTTTGTATATATTTGTTTTGTTTATTTATTTATTTACTTTTCTATATTTAATAATTATAAATTTTTGTATTTAAAATTATAAAAAATCAAATAATAATTTCAATTTAAACACATTTAGTTGAAAATTTATATGTTAATTACTAATGGATCTAATCCACTCAATTAATTACTTTGGGCTAAAACTAATTTGTTTCATAAAATCAATTGGGTTTAATTCTCTCTAATATTAATTATTAAATTAAATAAACTCATTATTTAATTAATAATATTAATTATTAATTTCCATTTAAATAAACTCATTATTTAAATAATTAATAATAGTACTATTAATTCCCGTTTAAATAAGCTATTTATTTAAACATTTAATTTTGCCTTAAAATATTATAATTAATAATATTATTTTAATTTCCATTTAAATAAACTCTTTAGTTTAACAAGTAATTGTATTCTTGATATTAATAATTGTAACCTCCCGAATTTTCAAAAAAGGAGAATAAAGCACAACGAAAGACGAAGAAATATTATCTTTGTTATTTCAAAAATAAATATTTACGTCAAACAACCATTGTTCATGAACAATTAATTTAAAACAAAACAATTTCCAAAAAAAAGGATAATGAAATATAATTTCGTTATAAAAACCATTAAGCAAAATACTCAAATTCGACATAATGACCAAGTTCAAAAACTAAAACCCAAAACTTGAATAAAAATGAAAGAAGGATTATGACGCCGTTTTTCACAATCTAAACCACATCTTCTACTAGCCCTTATCGTTGTCCAACTTCTTTTCCCTTATTACCTTAAAAAAATAATGTAGCATCATGAGTAAATAAATAGAAAAGGAAAACAATGTTGGGATACGCTTGAATTTATTAACTCCAATTTCAACTCATCCAATCTCACAGCCTCTAAAAAATCTCAGCACGACAAAATTAATATCTCATAATTGCTCAAAAGTAAACTCTAAATCACAAACTATTCTCACACAGTCATCTACCTTGACAATTAACATATAACTCACAAGTTATATCTAAATCACATGCTCTTCTCAAATAGTCATCCACCTCAACTACTCACGTATAAGTCACATATAACTCACAAGTTATATCTAAATCACATGTTATTCTCAACATACACAATTGAGTATTCTTTCAATGTATAATTTTACATTGATAAACCTTCGTCATAAATTATCAAGTATCAATGTAACATCCCGAAAATCCCAAAGCACAATAAATTATATAATCAATAGCGGAAGCAATTAAATAACGACTTCGAGTCCTTGTTATATAAAAAAAATATCAAATTCATAAATAATTCACAACCGATCGGTTTTATTAAAATCAATAAAACATCGAAAGAAAAAGGCAAACTCAACCATTGCCTAAGAATTCTCAAAATAAACGTTTAACAGTTACTCTTATTTAAAATCAAAACAAAACACGAAAACAATTAAGGTTTTCACCCTCCCAACATAATAAAAGATAAACTAATTTGCTAGCATGCAAATCCGTGCCAACCGGTCACCACCTCGAAACCACATCAGCCACCAAGTTTCTTCTTTCCTTTACCTGAAAAAAAATAATGTAGCATCATGTGAGGCTACGCCCCATGAGAAGAAAAATGTTAAAATAAAAATCACGCCATGAGAGATTTTTCTAAGACTTTAAGTCCTTAATCGGCTTCACCGACTTCCAAAAAAAAAAACTCTTTCACCCAAAGCTCACTTAATTAACACATTCCTCCAAATTATCTTTTAACCCTCAAATTAAAATAATAAAAACTTTCGAAATAGTTTTAAACTCTCTTTCTCATATTAAAACTTTTCGATCTTTAATTTTTCTAATACCTCTAATCTCCTCTTTTCCCGCAAACAAAAAGAGACTATGCTCAACAAGGCATTTAAAAATTGATTTCACATTTTAAATCCTTAAGAGTTAAATATTCTTTTCAATTGTACATATGGAATGAACCTGCCCCGTTAAGTGCTGTAGAGTTGTGCACAACCGTATAATAATCTCCCTTAACGGCAAATATTCTTCTTTAAGCAAGGCCTTTGCTTAAAGCGAACCTACTACCATATTACTCGAGATATTTAAGTAATATGATCCTACACATCACTACTATGATGTTCAAACAAGTCTAAACTCAAACTTCTCGAAATACCCTCGTTCTAAGTCGAAAATTCCCTAATCTTAAATTCTGGAAAATTCTCATTTTAATTGCTCCAAAATAACCTAAAATCACCCAACATAACACTCTTGGGTCATTTCCAACAACTCCCAATGGTTTACAAGTCTAGAAGCGAAACTAGCCTAAACTAGTGTAGTTTCGCTCCTTTTTCGGACAATTTAAAACTTCTAATAATCTAACTACATTTCAGCGGCATAACGCCTATAATATGCCTCCCAAAACAGCACCTAAACATAAAGAAAATGATCCAAAGTTCCAGAGCACAATAAATAAGAAAGTAATTAACCACCTAGGCTAAACTTTCGACTTAAGGGCACTAATCTCCAAATAAGGTATTCATGGACAGCAACTTAGAAACATCTTAAAACATCCAAAACATGCATAAATATTTAGTTTCAAGGCCAAAGATCACAAGGAAACAATTTATGCAAAAACCGATACCGATAGTCATCTAAAGCATGCTTTAATTCCAATTTTAATCATACTTCACCTCCAATACATAAATTCATTAAAAAAAGCCCCTAAACCTCTTTATCATACTTTAAATCACCCAAGTCATACTTAAAAAATTCAGAGGTTAACTCGTAAAGAAAAAGAAAAACACAAACATACATAATTTAAAATTTAACAAATTTCTACTCACCTTTTCCAACTATGAATTTTTCAAGAAATTGGACTTCTTTTTCCCAAGGTTTCCCACACCTGAAACAACATCTAACCTACTTAATAAACATCTCAGATTACTAATTCAAAATATCAAAAATTACAACAATCAACACGGGGCGAAACGGGACACAAAGGGGAGCCGAAAACAGCCCCCCTTTGGGCTGTACCGTAGGGTAGCAGCAGCCTTTAGGGGCTGCTGCTGCCCCTTGTCATGCCAGCGGCGACGGCTTGGCGTGATGCGTTTTTCCGACTTCCCTTTTGGTTTTAAATGAATAGGTAAAAGGTTTTCAAGAATGATCAAATTCTAGGGTTTTTAGGGTTTGAAAGGAATTGAGAATTTTGAAGAAAAGAATGATATTTTAAGGACTTTGATGGGTTTAAACCACATTTAAAAAAAAAAATTAAATAATTCGAAGAACGATTGGAGTTAAGTGAAATTGAATCTTGACTTATGTTTAAATTTGGACTTTAATTTTAGTTATGGAGTATGTTTATGTTTATGGTCTGCTTATGGGTTTTCTGAGTTATTATATTGCTGATGATTCTAAATGATTATGATATTGTTAGGAATGAAATGATTTGAATTCTTGAGTTTTATTATGGAAAAGTACATATTATGTTCTGAATATGTGATTTATGAGTTATACAACTTTTAGGGACCCTGTTTATGTTTCTTGTAGTTTTAAAGATAAATAAGATATCTAAGGACTGTTGGCACCTTATATGATCTTAGTTTACTTGTGGCGAACGTATTAATGGGAGGGATAATGAGATAATGTATATGATGTGTCTTCTTTGCATTATCTGGTATTATCCATGTTTTTCTGATTTAATGTAAATAAATGAATATAAGGACTAATAGCACCTTACACGATCTTAGGTTATATTTGGCGGACGTATTAATGGGAAGGATGGTGAGATAATCTGTGTTCTTTGCATTATCTTGTATTATCCATGTTTTTGTGATTTAATGTAAATAAGGCATGTAAAGACTGTTGGTACCTTACATGATCTTAGGTTACATTTGGAGGATTATTAGTGGGAGGGATGATGAGATAATGTATATGTCGTGTGTTCTTTGCATTATCTGGTATTATCCATATTTTTCTGATTTAATGTAAATAAGGTATGTAAGGGTTGTTGGCACCTTACATGATGTTAGGTTACCTTTGGAGGATGTACTAATGGTAGGGATAGTGAGATAATGTATATGTTGTGTGTTCTTAGCATTATCTGGTATTATCCATGTTTTTGTGATTTTATGTAAATAAGGTATTGTAAGAATTGTTGGCACCTTATATGATCTTAGGTTACATTTGGAGGATGTATTAATGGGTGGGATAGTGAGATAATATATATGTTGTGTGTTCTTTGCATTTATCTGAAATTTTTCATGTTCTTAATGATGTATATGATGCGTTGTGATTTATGAGATTATGTCTATGAGTTTTGATGTTATGTAGTCTAGCCATTGTAAAGGTGAGTTTTGGGATGTAGTTATCATATCTATCCTACTTGTGATTTGGGAATTTTTTATTGAGAAAGTGTACTTGGTTATGAGCTAGCATGTTGTAAAGTTGGTATTATGGGTTTGGGTATCAAAAAGATAATAAGAACTTTGGACAAAAATTTGGATTCGGATTTTGAACCTAAAGTTACATTCTTTTCTGTTTATCTTCACTAGGTGTTTTTGCTCATGATATGACACTTTCAGGTGCGAGACATGGTCGTGGTCGTGGTCGTGGAGCTGGTGCTGCCTGATCCGAGTTGATGGTGTTAGAGATGGACTAGTGTTGTTCGACTAGTTTTATGTTTATTTGTTGAAAACTTAGTCTTTTAAAGCTCTTTAGAGCACTTTTATATTTTAACTACTTCTTGACTTGGTTTATGAACTTGGTGACTTTATGAATGTTTTGAAACTACTTTTATATGATTGAAAAGGGATGCGCATCCTAATTTACAAATGATATGGGGTTTACCCAAAGTTTCCTACCAGGTGTTTAATTATTTACTTTAAAAGTCTTCTACTTGAATTAATTTCTGATTTTATCTAATAAAGAGTCAGGTCTTTACAGATTCAAACTCAAGATCTTCTGCTCTGATACCATTATTAAATATTTTAAATCACCACCAGACCCAAAAGCTTAAGTCAATGGGTAGTTGTTAATTTAATCAAATATTTCAACAAGTGATTTAAAGAATGAAAGAGTATGGGTTGGCTTGGAAAAAATCCTATATGATTTGGAGATTCAATTCCAATAGTTGGAACTTAAATATCTAAATCAAAATGAAACTTCAAGAACAAAAATCCATGAAAAGAAGTTTAGAAAATCTTACCGTAAGATGTGATTTCTTATTCAAGACTCACCACATATGACTTCATTCATACCTAATGTTATGGTGATGATGATAAATCTTTACTTATTGATGACTTTTAAATGTTTTTTTAGAGTGATCATAATGTAGAGCTCAAAACGAGGATTCTCGAATATCTTGAATTATCCAAATCGAAGTTCAAACTAAGAAGTTATGACTAAAACAAAGTTAACGACGTTAGTGAGAAAGTCACAAATTGTATAATTTTGGAACTATAAGAGTATAAATTTTCATTATTTAATTACAAGGTGTGTTTGTATTTAACCAAAACCACAAGGGTATTATTTATATTTTACGCTTACCATGTTAATCAATTATATATATCAATCAATAATTATTATGTGAGTTGATTAACGTATATCATAGTCAATCAATGATAGACTTGTTTTTAAAAATGACAGATTTATAAATACTTTTAAAAGAAAGTTAATTTATAAATATTTTTTACATAAAATTTTGATAGCCAAGAAAATATCTCAAGTAAAGTAAATAGAATATAATTTTCTACAAATTTAAAAATAAATTAATAAATTAATTAATGATGATGGATTATTATATCCAATTTCCTTTTAGGGGCATTTGCAAATCTAGCAATTTTTTATAGTAATATTTATAAAAATAGCATCGCTAATTTTTATTTATTTATAAATATAATAAATTTTGATCGGGTGAATCAATGATAAACATTAAATTACATACTTTTACATAAAGTTTATCACATTAATCAATGATTAACATAGTATAAATTACTATATTTACAACTAGATTTTAGATTTGCTATTTTTATAAATATTGCATCGAAATCTACTCCTTAATGAAATTTCTCTTTCTTTTAATACCCTACCATAAAACCACCGGGCACCACATCATCTATGTGATGGAGATGAGACTCCCTACGTAAGAACTAAACTGGTCACATGATTCTTATTTAGTCTTTTTCCATTTGTGTAGAGGACAAAACGTTTATTAAAAGCTTATTTTTCTTCTCTGGTTTAAATAATTAGATTCCCAAACTAAAAAAATATGTGGATATTTCAAGAATCTATATAAGCAGTGAACTTGTTTAATCAATCAGGCAGTACGAGAATTCAATTTAGTACAATCTCTCAAATGGCCCTTCTCCAGCTTCCTCTTCCTTCTCCCATTGTCGTTTTTAATACCAGAAGATTGCTTCCTTCTTATTCTAAATTCCGTGTTTTCTCTTCTATGGCTAAGGAATCGGCAGTCGTCGGAAATGTTTCTGATCAGTCGGCCGTTCGACGATCGGCAAATTACCTACCTTCTCTTTGGAAGCATGACTTTGTACAGTCACTGACTAGTGAATTGATGGTAAATGTTTTATTATCATATGATGAGTCAAAATTGGTCACTTTATTTTTATTTTTTTTATTCGGTTGTATTAAGAAATATGTTAGGAAATTTCATTGGGTAGCAGAATTTTTAGCAATATTTATAAATATAGCATTTTTAAAAAGTATTTGCAAATATAGTAGATTTATAAAAACTCTCATTCATGTGATCAGAGAAATTAGTGATAACTTATAAAATAATCAGTGATTCTTATGAGCCGATTTCGCACAGATCAGGATATCATATATGGTGATTACTCGTGGGTAATTTTATAATATTTTAGTTGTAAATTTTAGGTGATTTAATTTTTTCTAGCTATTTTTGTAAATATATTTTTTTCTTGTTATTTTTATAAATATTGACTTATTTTTTCTTATTTTCGCAAAAGCCCAAATATATTTTTAGATTTAATTGAATAGTTAGAGTCACAATTAACTCTTTAAAAATTCACATGCTTTGCTACGATGTTTCAGGAAGATGAATATTTAAGGAAGATTGAAATTATGAAGAAAGGAGTGAAAATCATGCTTGATAAAAAAATGGAAGAAGAGCCTTTGAAACAATTGGAGCTGATTGATACAATACAAAGGCTTGGTCTGTCATATCATTTTGATAAAGAAATAAATAAAATATTGGAAGATATTCATCAGGAATTAAATGATAAATCAAACATGGTGTGGAAGAAGAATAACTTATATGCCACAGCCCTTCAATTTAGAATTCTTAGACAACATGGCTATTATATTCCTCAAGGTAACTTTGATTTATTTCACATATAATATTATTTAGAGAAATTATGCTCGATAACATTTTTTCTTACCTTAATTTTAAGAATATTAAATTTTTTTATTTACTCGGAAAAATAGTGTTTTTTGTTTTCATTAAATTAACGAATTCGTTTTAATTATTATTTTTCTTTTATATTGTAGAATGATAAATCTTATTATTGTTTCCAATGTTTTTTTATTTAAATATTTCAAATTAAATTCAATAATACTATTAAAAGTGTTTAAAAAGTATTATTTTTTAAAATTCTAAACTTTTTTTTATTGTTTTTTTTCTAAATATACAATTAATTTTTTTTAAATACCCTTATAATTTATATTGTATAACCCCTATTTCTTATGCTTAATAACAATTTTGGTTTTATAACTAAGCATATTTTAGTAAGAAATTATTTACTTTATTATCTAATTTTTTTACACTTTTTTTTAATTATTTTTAAAATTAAAGTAGTTTTTAAAACTTGTTTTCTATGCTAAGATTTGGAAAACAGAAAACTTGTCTACACCAATCCAATAGGGTGGCACAGCCAAATGTGAAAAATAGAAAGAAAGAAAAAATTGCAATTTGTTTTACACTTGGCTCCCTCATTGGATTGGTGGCTGGAGCCTTGATTGCACAAGTGTTGCCTGCACAATCTGATGCAGTCAAGTAATTTTTTTGGAAAAACGTTTTTCAAAACTAAAAACAAAAACAAAAACAAAAAGTTGTAAGAATAACAAGTTTTTTTTTTTTTTTTTTTTAATTTCATGCAGTCAAGTAATTTCCTTTCGAAAAAGCTTTGTTTTTGTGTTTTTGAAATTTTACTAGGTTTATTCATTAATTACTTGCAGATGTTTTCAAAGGTTTCAAGGATGATATAGGAAATTTCAATGAATGTTTTAGTGAAGAAAAGGCAAAAGGAATGTTATCTTTGTACGAAGCTTCCTACTTAGCAATAGAAGGTGAAAGCCTTTTAGATGAAATGAGGAATATTTCTCACAAACACCTTTTGAAATACGTTGAATCATCAAAGAATGATGAAATTATTTGTATTATGGTGAATCATGCTTTGGAGCTTCCTCTTCGTTGGAGGATGACAAGATTGGAGGCTAGATGGTTCATTGATATATATGAAAGAAAAGTTGATATGAATCCAATTTTATTGGAATTTGCTAAGTTAGATTTCAACCTTGTGCAATCTACACACCAAGAAGAGCTAAAATATGTATCGAGGTAATTTGGAGGTCTAGTTTTATAGTTTATCAACTTTTACTTTTTAGAAGGCTCATTTGATAACATTTTCATTCTATTATTTCATGTTTAAATTTTAAGAAATAAACGTGTTTTGCAACAACTAACCTTATTTTTATTTTCAAAATGTCAAAAACAAGAAATAGTTATTAAAGACATTTTACGTCTGGTAAAACGAAGAGAGTAAAACTATAAAATAGTTATTAGTTGTTTTACGTATAAAAAAAAAAGAAACGAGAACTTAGAAAATATCTGGTTTATTTTTCTTGTTTTCTATTTTTTAGAGAGAAAAAAATATCATTACATTTGATAATTGTTTATTATTTTTTGTTCTATCTTTTTATTGAAAAGTAACTAAAAAAATATACATGTGGCAACCGTTTCTATCTTCTAGTTCTTTAAAATTTCAATTTTAAAAAAAAATTACTTGAAAAATAATATTTTTGAAATAAAATATTGAAAAAAAATTTGTCATTAATTTTTTAACTATGCATTTCAAAATCCTAAAATAAACTCGTCTCGAGTTAAAAAGGACAAAGGGGTTCTTGGAGAATTATTCAATATACTACAAAGTTTTTTCGTATGATTAAAAAAATTTCCAATGGAAAAGATTTTATCTCCTATTAATCCACCATAAGTTAATGTCAAAAATCATCCATACAAGCTTACTAAAAAAACTTTTTCTGACCCAGATAACGTAAAAGCAAAAGGGTATTTTCTGTCAAAAGGTGTACACCTCTTTTCAATGTGTGAACAAAGATAAAATGAAAACGGGGTACGGGAATTACACTTTAAATTACAAGTAATTTCGCTTTTTTTTTTTATGATTAAAAAAATTTCCAAATGGAAAATGATTTTTTCGACCTATCAATCCACCAAAAAATATTTTTTTAACAAATACTACATTTCAAATGACATCTTTAAAAATTTACATAAATATTTTTGGTTTTATAATATATTTTATAAGTTAACTGGGACACCATAATAATTTATCTATGCAGGTAGATTTTGAACACCAAATGAGTAAAAGGAAAAGGGTCTTTGCTGTCGAATAATTCTACGCTTATCTTTTCAAATGTGTCAGAACAGAGCATTTAATTTCTCTATATTCTACGCTCTCAACAAAAGAAAAGTCCTAGAAAGAAAACCTTAAATTTGTTTAAAGATTGAATTTCTTTTAATCTAATGCTTAACATTTTTTATTTTTTTAAAATATAAAATTAGAGGTGGAGTTTTAATTTTAGTGTATATTTGGTTTTTGGTATGCAATGAAGCTGGTGGAGGAGCATGGGGCTCGGAGAAAACCTAGGCTTTGCAAGAGACAGATTGATGTCAAATTTCTTTTGGACCGTTGGAATGGGATTTGAGCCTGACCTTGGATATTGCAGAACAATGTCTACAAAAATAACATCATTAATAACAGTAATTGATGATGTTTACGATGTTTATGGAACTTTGGAAGAACTCGAGCTCTTTACCGATGCCGTTGAGAGGTAATTAGTTTTTTTTTTTTTTAATATATATCTATTTGATAATTTTTTAAATATATTTATTTTATATAATATATCATAAAAAAAAAAATTTCACTCACGAGAATAAGTAAAATCAGTAATTACATATAAAGTGAATTAATGATCACATGTGTGAAATAACAATTAATGCTATAAATCACTAAAATAAGTGATTATGTATGAAAATGAATTAGTGATTACATGCACGAAACTAATGACAATTTTATGATATTATATGCGTAAATTTGGGTTTTATGTTAAATTTATGAAAAAGTTTTGGACTACTATTTATTTTATAAATATCAGGCCTGAATATGCTTTATATGTAAGCCCTTATTTTTCAATCATTTATGGAATATTCGGATGTAAAAAACTAAAAAAATTCGTTACTTCTTACAATTGAGTAGGTAATATTATAATAATTTTTTCAATTTAGGAGCTTAAAAAGACCGTTCATATAGTCAATCCTAAATTATTTTAGATGAAGAGAAAGTGATAATTCATACACTTACTCAATTTTAATTTCAGGTGGGATGTTAATGCTATTGATTCGTTACCTGACTACATGAAAGTTTGCTTTCTTGCTCTCCATAATACCATCAATGATATTGCTTTCGAGACTCTCAAAGATCAAGGAATCAATGTCGTTCAATATTTAAAAAAAATGGTAAGGTTTTTAATAAATAAAATTGTTTTTCAATTTTTTTACAATGTTGGAATTGGAGGATTGAACTACGTACTTTCTTGAATATATAGAACTACATGTCCTCATTAATAACGGGTCGTCGTTACACATTATATTTGTATCAAATTCTAACTCCATTTATTGAATTGTTGTAGTGGGCAGATTTATGCAAAACATTTTTGATAGAGGCAAAGTGGTACTATACCAACCACAAACCAACATTCAAGGAATATTTAGACAATGCATGGATCTCAGTCTCTGGACCTCTTATCCTAGTCCATGCTTATGTTTTTGCTACAAGCCCAATAACCAAAGAAGCTTTGGAGAGCTTGAAAGAATATCCTGATATCATTCGTCACTCATCAATGATCTTTCGTCTTACTAACGACCTCGCTACATCATCGGTATTTATTTAACGAGACATAGTTGTTGTGAATATAACATGACTTAAAAAATATTTATAAATATATCAATTTTTTCCAGTGTGAATCAATAATTAACAGTGATCAATACTATTTATCTAAACTGATTAACGCCTATCACTGTTAATCTCTTTTTCATACGGAAAAATCTGTGATATTTACAGATATTTTTTAAATGTGCTATCCATTTGAATTTTCCATATTTAATCTATATACTTGCTAAGAAATGTGATACTTATCCTTTTATTTATAAATATACTCTTAAAAAACATAATCGTAACGGTCTTCTGTCTCTCTCTTAAAGGAGGAAGTGAAGAGAGGTGATACTCCCAAATCACTTCAATGTTACATGAATGAAACCGGTGTCTCTGAAGACGAAGCACGATTATATTTGCAAGATTTAATCATAGACTCATGGAAGAAATTAAATCAAGTCAAAGCTTCTAGTTCATCATCATTCTTCTCTCAAGTATTCATTGAGATTGCCCTGAATCTTGCTAGAATTTCCCATACTGTTTACCAACATAGAGATGGGCACACTGTTGAAGACCAAGAGACTAAAGATCGTGTATTATCATTATTTGTGAATACTATTTAGATTTTTTATTTAGAATTTCGACATGATATATATGTAGGCGCGATTGAGTTGAATTATTTTTTACCCATTTTAACCTAACATTGTAATATTAAGGTTGAGTTGGTTTGGGTATATATATTTAAAAATTTATATAATAAAGGGCTATTTTCAATAATAATCAAAAGGAAGAGACTAGATACAAAAATGTTGGTGGCACCATTTTTATTACGGATATGATCAAATATCACTGGCGGAAAATGTGAAAAGACAAAAAAAATACCCTCTATTTAATTTTCCATAAATCATGCAATATTTAAGGAATTTATTAAATCCCTTAAATTGTGCAGGATTTTAGAAAAATTAAAAACTAAAAAATCAAATACAAAGGAAATTTAATTCTATTTAACTAATAACTAAAATAAATCTTCCTTCAATCTTCTTTTATCTTCAATCTTCCTCCAAGTGCCATAAAACCGTCAATGATGCTTCTTCAAGCTACAAAATTAAAAGACGAAAAAACAGTGGTTAGTTAAAATCCATAAAATGAACCAAAACCACTATTAGTTTACACATGTTTATATTCGTTAACAACCAATAAAAATCTATGTTTAACATTATTAAACATAATATGGTAAGTTTAACAGGTTTATATTTCTTAAATCGATAAAATCTAGAAAATAACAAAACTATGGTTAGAATAATAGGTTTATATTTGTTAAACCAGAGAACCAATCCTCTGATGATTTTAGTCTTAAACAAAACCACTATTAGTTTACACATGTTTATATTTTTGTAGTGTAACATTATTAAATTATGTTAAATTTGAACAATGACAACATATTCATACGTATAAGTATAACAAGTTTATTTTTGTTAAACAAATAAAAATTATAAAATTACAACAAACTAATTAAGTATAACGAGGCTGTATTACCGTTTACGGCTATTATCACATATAGCCAATATTGAGACTCAGTTTTTAAAAAAACCACAAATATTAAAAAATATTAAAATTACACAGCACATGAGGATGTGCGCATATGAAGACATGAATTATTACCATAATATCCATATTTCATAATTAACCTACAATTTTTTTTATAAAAATTTGATTATAATTGATATATTTTTGTTGTAAAATGGTGTAAATTCAATACCAGAATTTACACATGGTTGATGTAAATTTAATGTTATTGTTGTAAATTTACATTACTGATAAATTATTGTTGTAAATTTACATTACTGATATATCATTAAATTAATGGAATATCTAGAAATGGGTAAATCTGATATATCAAAAGTTGGCTATCACGCATAATTTTCCTACCGTTTAACTGTTGAACATTATTAAATGAATATTATGGTTAGTCTAACATTTTTATGTTTGTTAATTAAACCAATCAAAATTTAAAATAGAGACCTCGTCGCCCCAAACACAAAGTTCCCAAAATCACAGCCTCTAACAAATCTTCCACCGCTGATACAAATCGTCGCCGCGCCTCTGATAACCTATGTGATCAATATCTAAGGTTTTAAGAATAAATGAAGCTAGATCTCGAAGAGAAAGAGAGAGCCTTTCATACTACAAATAAAATCTTAAATTCAGATCAATAATTAAGAAAACGAAAAGAAATTAATCAAAATCTTCTTTTTCAATACCTAAGCTCACAAAAGACACATTCTTGCACATAGCAGCAAGGTGTGACGAGAATGAAGATCTGACCTTCACGATTTTGAAAATGAATCAATTGTTAATGTTTTATCAAAACGATGATGGATATCCTTCATTTCATATTGCAGTTAAGGAAGGGAAACAGAACTTGGTTGAAGCTTTCTTGCTAATATAGATTGAGAACGTTGAGAAGTAGATCATGCTCAAGCGAGAAGATGAAAAATGAAAATGAAGTCTCATTCTAAGCTCATAGTCAATTTCACTCCAACTCTTATCTCAAGTTTCTTTCTTACATCAATCTCGCATATCAACTACAATTTACTCATTTCTCCTATCTTATTATTCATACTCATAATTCCATACCATAACCTACACAACGATATAAAAACTAACATGCAACGCCTAATAATGCGGTCCCTCAAGAGACTCCTCACATCATTAATACCTAGTTATAGGCGAACCTATAACTGAGTTTGATATCTTTTGTTTCAGGGGTTACAATTTTCACCATCATTCATATCATCACCGTGTTGACTTCTTCGACTCATCCTCGATGGTAAAGCACTTAGTTATATACTCTTCCCACAGACGACGCCAAATGTTATTGTCTAAAAATGGAGAGCTTTCACGTAAGCAACAAACTTATAAGATGGGATGAGTTGGAGGTC
The DNA here is from genome assembly GCA_028015215.1 of Gynostemma pentaphyllum. NCBI lineage: Eukaryota > Viridiplantae > Streptophyta > Magnoliopsida > Cucurbitales > Cucurbitaceae > Gynostemma > Gynostemma pentaphyllum. The sequence continues at coordinate 65,501,879 of CM051355.1, read as the reverse complement.
GTGTGCTGTATTAGAGGTGCTACGTAGGCGGTGAGCTGGGTAGTTGACAAGCATTGTATGTACCTGCACAAAAAAGGAATAGAGCACCTATTTGGTGTCGGCTTAACACCCTCCTTTACTTAATCCAAAGCTAGTGAAGAATTAAAGTAGAATTAGTTACCTAATGAATGAATTTCTTCTCCTTTTTATAGGAGAAGAGGTTGATAGCATTATCGTGCCACGTGTTGGTTATGATACATGTCATCTTTTGATTGGATACTCGTATAATGTAGTTTCTTGGTTTTAGATATGTAGCCTTATTATATGACGTAGACGTCGCTTCCCACAACAACATATACGTACCTTCCCAGACGACATAGACGTACCTTCCCAGGTGGCGTAGCATTATCTTTTCATGTGACGTAGACATGCCGATTGTGCATTCCTTGATCAAGTTAAGAAATTCCACGTGTATTGATGTAATTTCACCCACAACAATAACAATTTTTTTCTTAGAAAAATACAACACTTTTGTGACTAGATTAATTAAACTCATGTGGGCTGCACGTTTTTTTCAGTTAAATATATCTAAATTTTAAATTTTAATTTTGTATATACTGTTTTACTTTTTATTTTACTAATATTTGTGAAAAATACTTGATTTAATATATTTTTTTAATTGAAAAAACATTTTTTTCAATGATAATAGTACATAATAGACCATAAAAATAAACAGGTAAAAAAATCCATCATAATCCATGTATAAATAAACCTAGGGAAACTAAATTATAATAAAAAAAATAAAGTAGATAAACGGGGAGGGGTGAGGTGTAAATGGGGGGAAAAAATTCCCCCGCCACCATCCCATTTATTAAACGGGAAAAAACAATTCCCCCATCCAAACCCTGTCCCATTTATTAAGTGGGTTTGGCGAGGTCGGGACGGGAAAGCGGAGGGTTTTAGCTTTCACCCCTACCTAAATAGAATAATTGTAGTTCAATAATTTATTGAACTGGAAAAAAAAAACAAAAACCAATAACAAAATATTTCAACTAAAAAGGTGAAAAACTAAAAAAATCAAAAAATCATTAAAAAATAACAATGAAAACTAAAATAGTTCAATAAATTATTAGATTTTCTATATGGGTAACATTTAAAAAGTTCTGGCATATTAGTAATTAGGAGGGCAGAAATATCATATTTGAGATAATTTCTATAAGGGTAATTTTAAATATGTCAAAACTGACTATAATATTTACAAATTTGTTAGAAAAAAATATTTACAAAAATGTCAGAATTTTAAAGGGGCGGTTACCGTTCATTAAGAAAATTTCATGAATACACTTATTTCAATACAAAGTGATAGTTTATTAGTCTAATCATAGTAGTATCATTGATAGTCAATCACTGATAGTATATCTTGATAAATCAATAATAATTAATCAAGGATATATCATGGTATACTAATTACTGATATATCATAGTATACTAATTACTGATATATCACGGTGGATTAACTGATAAACTATTGCTGAGATATTATCGTTGATATACTATCACTGATTAACTGATATACCTGCATGAAGTAAGAATATTTATGAAATTTTCTTATGGAAGTAACCACCCCTTTGAAATTCTAACACTTTTATTAATATTTTACCTGATTATAACATCCATGTAAAATTTTCATTTCTATATACATTAACTGTGTAAGCCTTATTTCATTTCTTTCAAATCAATAATTAATTTATTAAAAATTTATTAAAAATAATACAATAAATTACTATAATTTGAACAACATATTATTTTCAATAGATACATATTATTGATATTAAATTTAAATTATCATATTATTAAAGGTGAAAAAATATGTTGAAACTTTTCAAATATTAAAAAAATGAATATTGTTATTTACCATACTTTCTTATACATCCTAATTTTTAACGTTAAACATGTTAAATTTTTCTAATATTATTATTTGTTTATAATTTTACTTAAATTAAAGAAATATTAATTTCAATTTAAAATAATAAAAATAAACTTTTTTAAAATAATTTAAAATATAAAAAAAAAACTTCTCAATTTGTTCTTAAATTAAAAAGAACCTATACAATATATTTAATTAATTTAAAATTTATTTTATATTGATACTGAATGGGTTCGAAAATAGTTCATAAAATATTGGAAAACCAAAATAGAAATTATCTCAAGTAGCATATTCGACTAATTAATGAAATCCCATGACATTTTAAAAATTACTTGCAATGTTATTAGTTTATTGAATTTTTTTTTTAACTTTTCATTATTAATTTTTAGTGAATTTATTTGTTTTTGGCTTTTATAACAATTCAATAAATTATTTGTAACAACCCAAAAATTCCGAAAATGTGGAAATACAATATTTAACAGCGGAAGCATAAATAACAATCAAAATTCTCTTCTCATTTCGAATAAAAACTACTCAAAATCTCAGTTGTTGGATCAATCGATGTTATTCAAAAATAAAATTATAAATTCTCAAAGAAAATAAAAAATCAATGGAATGTTAAAATAACAATAACAAGTTAAAATAATATGTATCAAAATATAATTATTTCAGTTCAACCCAACTAGACAAACTAAGAGAATGAAAACACAAGTTGCTGGCGTGTAAATCCACTCCAACCGACCACGTTATCAGTTACCAGCTTTCTTCTTCTTTTTACTTGAAAAAAAGAAGTGTAGCATCATGAGGCTACGCCTAATGAGTAGAAAATGTTTAAAGAAATGTAATGTCATGAGAAGTTTTCTAAACCCTTTAAATCTATAACTAACCTTACAACTTCCAAATAAGTTCTTTCCACTTAAACAAGTTTCTTTTTACACAGTGCCTTAACTCATTTATTGTTCGCAAACAAAAGAGAATTTCTCTCTTAAAAGCATCAAACACGTGTTTCAACGCTTAAACCTTTTGAGTTATTCTTCTTATGTCTTTTTAAAGCACACAAGCAAACCTATTTTCTTTATTCTTGCCCCATCGATCAAATGGAATGAACCTACCCCGCTAAGTGAAATTATGTTATGCATAACTATAATTTTTCCCTTAACGACATATTCTTCATTAAGTATGGCCCTACTTAATGCGAACCTCCAACCATGTTGTTTAAGCCACCAAAACAACATGATTTACCAAAAAGCATTACTACTAGAATGCTTGACAAGCCTAAGTTTGATTTTTAGACTTGAAATATCGAATCTACCCAAAACCAACTTTTAAGTGACTTAAATTTGGAAATATTAAATTTTGAAAAAATATCACTTTCCCAACCTTAGATGATCTAAAATCACCCAAGATCCCAAGCTCATCTCACAAAACGATCACCCAAAGAATTTCTTCTAAAAAGAGCAAAACTAGCCTAAACTAGTGTAGTTTTGTTCTAATTTCGGACATTAGGATGAACTAAATTTTCTAAACAAAATCCAGCGGCATAACGCCTCATCACAATTCTAATTTACAAAACTAGAAAGTGCCTAGGCTAGTTTTTCTTCCTATTGGTTACTAAACATATGATTTTGTTCATACAATCAGCAACCTTTAAGGGACATTAAACTCATATAAAATAGTTCTTAACAAAATATAATTGTCCAAAAGTAACACCTGTTGTGGGTGAAATTATATCAGTACAAGTGGAATTTCTAAACTTGCTCAAAGAATGCACAATCGGCATGTCTACGTCACCTGAAAAGGTAAAGCTACGTCACCTAGGAGGCTACGTCTACGTCGCCTGGGAGTCTACATCTACGTCTATGTCGTCTGGAAGGCTACATCTACATCGCCTAGGAAGGTACGTCTACATAGTCTCGAGAGTCTACGTCTACGTCATCTAATAAGACTACGTATCAAAGACCAAGAAACTACATTGTATTGATATCCAATCAAACGATGAAACATGGCATGACCAACAAGTGACACGTCTTTGGGAAGCAACACGTGGCCCAATCCCGATGCGACAGTTGGCACGATGATGTCATCAACCTCCTCTCATATAAATAGGGGAAGAAATTCATTCATTAGGTAACTAATTTCTACTACTATTCTCTGTGGCACATTAGCTCTGCTTGCACTGACTTAAGCATCGGAGGGTGTTAGGTCGGCACCACACCGGTGCTCTCTTTTCCTTTCCTGTGCAGGTACCTACGTAGCACGCCGTCGAAGCAGCGCACTATCTCTGACCCGTCCTATAAATTAAGTTTGTTGCCTACGTGGAAGCTCTCCATTTTTACGCAACAACATTTGGCACCGTCTGTGGGAAAAGTATATAACTAAGTGCTCTACCATCAAGGATGGGTCGTAGAAGTCAGCAACACGGTGATGATACTGAAGACGGTGAAAATCGTAACCCTCGTAATACGAGACATCAAACTCGTAGCCCTAGAGAGCTTAACAAGTTGATGAAAATCGAGAAGTGGAAAGAGTTGTGCCAATGCCAGGCGGAAGGGTTGATGCTCTAGAAGAACAAGTCCGAGGTATTCGAAATCCTTACACAAAAATCTGACCATCAATCCCCTACTGACAATCAAGAAGTCCAATCCAAAAAAGACAAAGAGCCTATAGAGCGCATAGGTGAATCGCGGAATCATGAGAAAGGTGGTTCAAAGGGGAAGTCAAATCTAAATATCCAAGACAATTCCTCTTCCTCTCTTAACTCTCCTCCCAACTAGCATCCTAGTAAGAAACGAAAGTCCGACCTTAGAGAAGTTCTCAATCAAAAGAGAAAAGAACATTCAGATGTTGTGAAGTCTATTGCAGAAAGTGCCCAGCCTTGGAAGCCAGAGTTGAAAAAACTCCAAGATCAACTTGGTCATATGAAAAAAGAGTATAGAGGAAAGACTCCTCTTGCACAAGAAGATCTACTTGAGCAAACAGAACCGCCATTCATTGATGATATAATGGAGGTGAAGCTTTCCACCAAATTCAAAATGCCAACTATGACTACGTATGACGGTTCAAAGGATCCACTCGTGCATGTCGATACGTTTCGGACCTGGATGGAGCTCCAGGGAGTCCGAGATGTTATCAAGTGTAGGGCATTCCCTCTTACATTAGGAGGCCCTGCTCGCGAGTGGTATAGGTAGCTCAAGACGAGGTCCATATCTTCATTTAAAGATCTTACTCGGTCTTTTGTAACTCAGTTTCTTGGTGGAAGAGATCATAAGAAACCAGCCACGCACCTTTTAACTGTGCGTCAAAGTCAGAGGAGAGTCTCTGGGACTATGTAGTGAGATTTAATAACGAGGCATTGAAGGTGGAAGGTTATAGTGACGACATAGCTCTGACTGCTGTGATGACTGGCTTGAAAGATGAAAAATTCTTGTGGTCACTAGGCAAAAGGACGCCTGCTACATATACCAAGCTCCTCACTAGAGCACAAAAATATATGAGTGCCGGAAAGTTACTTAGTGCTAGAAATACTTCAGATGAAGGAGGTAGTAATAAACAATCAGAGCACAAGAAGAAAGATCGTATATAAAACTTTGTCTGGGGAACTGACCATCAGGAGGATGACAAGAGATTCAAATCGGGAGATCGACTTGAGAAGCTGAAACTTCCTCCTAGTAAGTTTAAAAAGTACACTCCCACCACGGTCCCAATTGAACTACTACTTTTGGAGATTAAAGACAAAGACTTGGTTAGGTGGCCGCCTAGGATGATAGCAGGGTCAAACAAGAGAAACAAAGACAAGTATTGCCTCTTCCATAGAGACCATGGTCATACCATCTCTAATTACTTCAATCTCAAGGAAGAAATTGAGACCCTTATTCAAAAAGGATACTTGAAAGAATTTGTGAGAAGTAAATGAGATAAGAAAGACCAAGACTGTGATAATCAAAATATTTTCCATATGGAGAAATAAAGACCATCTTTGGAGGTCTGACTATTGAAAAAGAGCCCAAGTCTTAAAAAGGACCATGCTAGGTCACTTAGGTATTGGTCAAGGCATCAACACATTGATTGATCTCATCTGAAAGGCTCTGCTACACCCATGAGGATGTCAAGCAACTCAAATTTTATTGGTTTTAGTTTTCAATTTCGTTAAAATTTCTTATTGTAAGAGGTTTGACAATAAAATTAATAAGATTGTATTTTTTCTACTTATTGCATTTATGAGAGTTAAATCATTCGAGAAAAATTAGACTCGAGTTAGACTTCAAGACATAAAACTCTACTCGAGTGGAGGCAAACTATGTGAATCTATACTACAATAAAATGAAAATGTTCTAAGCCCATCAAGGTGGAAGAGCAAAAAGTTCTAAGTCCGCCTAGGTGGAAGAACAAATTGAAAATGTTCTAAGTCCACCAAGGTGGAAGAACAAAAAGAGCAAAAAGTTCTAAGTCCGCCTAGGTGGAAGAACAAATTGAAAATGTTCTAAGTCCACCAAGGTGGAAGAACAAAATGAAAAATTCTAAATCGCCTTTGAAAAAAATAAAATTCCTAAGTCCATCAAGGTGGAAGCTTCACAGAGCTAAACATAAAAATTCTAAGTCTACCAGGTAGTGCAGAGCTCGCACGAGCCGCACCTGATAGAAGAATTTAAAAACGACATAAAAATTCTAAGTCTACTAGGTAGTGCAGGGCTCGCACGAGCCGCACCTAATAGAAGAATTTAAAAACGACTAAAAATTCTAAGTCTACCAGGGAGTGCAGGGCTCGCACGAGCCGCACCTGGTAGAAGAATTTAAAAACGACTAAAAAATTCTAAGTCTACAAGGGAGTGCAGGGCTCACACGAGCCGCACCTGGTAGAAGAATTTAAAACGTCTAAAAATTTTAAAGTCTACCGGAGTGCGAGGCCCGCACGAGCCGCACGGTAGAAGAATTTAGAAATGACTAAAAAATTCTAAGTCTACTAGGAGTGAGTGGGGCTCGCACGAGCCGCACCTGGTAGAAGAATTTAAAATGACTAAAATTTAAAGTCTCCCACACCCCCCCCCCCCCCCCCCCCCCCCCCCCGTAGAAGAATTTAAACCGCTAAAAATTTCTAAGTCTACTAGGGAGTGCGGGGCTCGCACAGCCGCACTGATAGAAGAATTTAAGGAACCTAAAAATTCTAAGTCTCCAACGCCGCACCGGTGAAGAATTTAAAATACTAAAAATTCTAAGTCTACCAAGGAGTGCGGGCTCGCACGAGCCGCACCTGGTAGAAGAATTTAAAAGGACTAAAAATTTCTAAGTCTACCAGGGAGTGCAGGGCTCGCACGAGCGCACCCGGTGAGAATTAAACACTAAAATTCTAAATTACCACGTCACGGCACACCGGTTGAAGAATTTAAAACGACTAAAATTTTCTAAGTCTACCGGGAGTGCGGGCCGCCCGAGCCGCACCTCGGTGAAGAATTTAAAGCACTAAAAACTTCTAAGTCACTACCAACGAGCCGCCTTTAAAAGAATTTAAAAGGACTAAAAATTTCTAAGTCTACCAGGAGTGTAGGGCTCGCACGAGCCGCACCTAGTAGAAGAATTTAAAACGACTAAAATTTTCTAAGTCTACTCAGGGAGTGAGTTCGACTATTTCTAAGTCTACCAAGGAGCCACACCCAGGTAGGAAAATTTAAAAAAAAAATTTTTTAAGTCTACCGGAGTGAAGGGCTCGCGAAGAGCAACGGTAAAAAAAGTCAACGGATGAAGGTCAAAAAGTCAACGGTCAAAGGGTCAAAAAGTCAACCGTCGACGGGTCACAGTCACGGGTCAATTGATCAAAAGACGAGGTCATGCGATTTTTTACAAGTCTAACACAAAATACAAATGACAAGGTGTTGATGACGAAGCCCTATTGACATAGCCCTGATGACATAGCCTTGATGACAAAGCTCTATTGACATAGCCCTGATGACAAAGCCCTAATGACGAAGTCTCATTATAAGGTACAAATCTTCAAGGCAAGGCAAAAAAAAAAGTCAACTATCAAAGGTTAAAAAGTCAACGGTCAACCGTCATCGGGTCAAAGTTCAACTGGTCATAGGACGGGGTCAAACAATTTTTTACAACTCCAAAACAAAGTACAAATGACAAGGCACTGATAACAAAACACTATTGACATAGCCCTGATGACAAAGCCCTATTGACACAGCCTTGATAACAAAGCCTTGATGACAAAGCTCTATTGACACAGCCCTGATGACAACGCCCAAATGACGAATTCTCATTTCAAGCTACAAATCAACAAGGCAAGACAAAGTCCAAGTCATAAAAAAAAAATTCTCATTTCTCTACTTTCTAGTTAATTAAATTTTTTTCTCTACAATGGACATTGGAGACTTACATTTATACTATTATTTTAGAAGTAAATTTTACTCCTAAAATCATGGGGGGCAAAGTACTTGATGATTAAATCAGACAACTTAGACATAAAACCCAACTCCAAAATGACTAGAACAGAAAATTCAAACTACCAAGCTCCAATTCTTAGTATTTTCTCAAAATTTTGATGACTGGAAAAGCAGAAAATTCACGCTACAAACTTCAACACTTATAGAATATTTTCAGATATATCACCGAGGCAAAATTCCATTTTGAAAGAATACTCCCAAGCAATAGTGAATTCACGTCTCAACTCAGCTTGGGAGTAGGGGGCCACTGTTGTGGGTAAAATTATATCAGTACAAGTGAAATTTCTAAACTTGTTCAAAAAAACGTCACCTGAAAAGGTAAAGCTACGTTACCTAGAAGGCTACGTCTACGTCGCCTGGGAGTCTACGTCTACGTCATCTAATAAGGCTACATTGATGTCGTCTGGAAGGCTACGTCTACATCGCCTAGGAAGGTACGTCTACATAGTCCCGAGAGTCTACGTCTACGTCATCTAATAAGACTACGTATCAAAGACCAAGAAACTACATTATATTGATATCCAATCAAACGATGACACGTGGGATGACCAACAAGTGACACGTCGTTGGGAAGCAACACGTGGCCCAATCCCAATACGACACGTGGCACGATGATGTCATCAACCTCCTCTCATATAAATAGGGAAAGAAATTCGTTCATTAGGTAACTAATTTCTACTACTATTCTCTCTGGCACACTAGCTCTGCTTGCACTGACTTAAGCATCGGAGGGTGTTAGGCCGACACCACACCGGGTGCTCTCTTTTCCTTTCCTCTGCAGGTACCTACGTAGCACGCCGTCGAAGCAGCGCACTATCTCCGACCCGTCCTATAAATTAAGTTTGTTGCCTACGTGGAAGCTCTCCATTTTTACGCAACAACAACACCAATTCAGTTGCATATAAACAAAAGATACAAAGCACTCATTAACATACTCTAAATCCAACTTTTTCTACAGTTTTCATTTAAATTTCTGCAACTTTTAAAAACTGCCCCATATTGTCCATAACATGCTTAAAGTATCATATTAATGCCCAGAAATCATTAACAATAATCGTTCAAAAGAAAAGAACACAAAACATGAGATTAATTAACATTAAACTCTTTCTACTCACCTTTCAAGCAACTTTTCAAGAACTAAGTTCTCATTTTCCAAGAACTTCAAGAACCTGAAACAACACCTAAAACTACTTTAAAAACTATCCTAAAAACATATAAATAACTTAATAAACAAAAACCAATGTCGCGAAACGACGGAACAATGAGACACGCAAAAAGGCCTCCCCCCTCAATGGGGCTGTCTTGGCAAGGCGGCTGCTGCCCCTTTTCGTGGTATTGGCGGTTTCATTAAGTTATTTCGCATCGATCTAATAATTTCATTGTCATTTTCTCCGCGAAGCATGATTGGACATATCGTGATCTATGGTCAATCTGAAGGATGAAGAAAATACGATGACGTGGAATCTTAGAGGTTTTGTTGGCATAGTTTAGACAATCAGATTTGATTTCACCGGGTCTTTGGTAATTACTTGAGTGGTCATTCACGATAGGAATCGTTAACCCGTTCTAATACCATGAAGAATTGAAAAATGATATTTCTCATTAGATAATGGCTGAAAGAAGCCAAGTATTTCAACAAACTATTTTAGGTTAAACTATACAAGGAAAAAACAAGTTATACAAGAAAATAAAATAATAAAATTGAAAATTGAATTGTCGCAGCAACGAGGAGAGGTCTTCCTCGCCCCGGCCACGACAACGGAGCACAAAAATTTAATGAAATCGTCACCGCATGGAGAAGATTCCATAGCCACGACAGCCACTCTCGAGTTTTTCCCGTGAATGCGGCGATGGAGAAATGCATATTTTTCTCCATCCAACTCCAAATTTGAATTCAATTGTATTTGATATTTAGATCTTCAAAAGATGCAATTTTTCTCCTTGCTTAAAAAGTTAATTGTATGAATCTTATTGCATTAAATTAGGTGGTGGAGGAGCACCAGACTTGGAGAAACGTTAAGCTTCCTAAGAGATCGATTGATGGAGAATTACTTATGGAGAGCTTTCATATTTTAGAAGAATGACCACAAAAGTTATTGCATTGATAACAACAATAGATGCGATGTTTATGATGTCTACGGCACATTGGATGAACTTGAACTTTTTACCAATGCTGTAGATAGGTAATAAAAAAGAAACTAATGATATGATGGATTTTTTTTTTTTTTTACTATTCTAATATATTTAGATTCTAATTATTATTTTTCTATTGGGTAAATTTAGATGGTATATTGGTGTAATGGATCAGCTTTCAGACTACATGAAAGTATGCTTTCTTAGTCTCCACAATTCTATAAATGAGATGCTTTTTGATGCATTAAGAGATGGAGGAATCAATGTCATTCCATACCTTAAGAAAGCGGTATGAAACTTTAATACAATTTTTCTTAATAATTTTTTTATAATAATTTTGTTTTTAGTTTATTGTTAATAAAAATTAACATTTTGTTTTGAAAATTCTGATAAAATATTAAAATGTTTTTGAAATGGGAAAACAAAATAAATAAACTTCCTTAATTCCAGAGTAATTTTTTTGCGGTGTTTTCAAAAAATGACATTTTAAGAATTGATATTTTCAAAAATAGCAAAAACGTTAATCTCATACCGAGATTTGTGGAATCCTAATGTGAGAAGTGTCATTTTAAAAATATTTCAAAATATTTTTTATTTTTTAAACTAGTCATAAAAATGTGTCATATATGGGATATTCCCTTTTCTTTTTTAACAAAAGGCTAAACTCAAATTAATTAAAAATCAATTAAATTATTGTTTTTGTCAAAATTTATTGTTGTAGTGGGTGGACTTGTGCAAATCCTATTTGCTGGAGGCAAAGTGGTATGATAGTGGATATAAGCCAACACTTGAAGAATATCTTGATAATGCGTGGATTTCCATAGGATTTATATTAGTTGATGCATATGTTTTTGTGACATCTTCAATTACAACAATGGATTTAGAGAGCTTGAAGGAATATAGAGATGTAATTCGCTGGTTATCAACAATTTTGCGACTTTCAAATGACCTAAGAAAATCTTTGGTATGTGAACAATATCCCTTGATCTATCTTAAATGAATGTCATACGAAAAAAAATCTAAATTCTAGATGAGAATAAAATATAAAGAATTTTGATAACCTTAATAAATTAACTAGTTTTTTTTTTATGATGTTTCTTTGTTTTATTTAGGATTAATTAAAAGGAGGTGACGTTCTCAAATCAATTCAACGTTATGTGAATGAAACTGACGCCTTAGAGAATGATGCTCGTGACTATATTAAGCATTTGATCAATGAGATATAAAGAAGTTAAATAAAGTTGAAGTTCTACTCTCGATTATTTATTGAGTTGTCTAATAATGTTGCTCCAACGTCACAATGCATGTATCAACATGGAGATGGACATACTATAGAGCATCAAGTAACTAAGGACCGTGTCATGTCTCTATTTATTAGGGCTATTCCTATTTATTAGCTATATATAGTCAATAACATCAAGTTTATATAAATAAGGTACATAATGCAAATTGTTAGTATATAGCCAATATCATCACTATGTGGACACTCATAATTATGTTTCATTTATATAACCATTATATATATCAAACAGTTACATTCTATCATTGATAACCACTTTCCATCAACAATTAAAAATATATATTTTAGCGTCCAATTAACCACCGTGGTAATGGCCCTTTGAAATATCATTATCGTCATAACTGTCATTTAGTTATCTTATAAATAGATGTGAGTTATAAATAAAAGGAAAATTCCATTGGGTATCAGAATTTTCCATAATAATTATAAATATTATATTTTTAAAAAAGTATTTACAAATATAATAGTTTTCAAAAATACTCATTCATGTGAATCAGAGAAATCAGTGATAACTTATAAGATAATCTATGATACTATTAGATAATCAATGATTCATACACAAAATATCAGGATATCAGTAAAATCAATAATTATTTGTGTGGAAATAATTGATTACTTGTGAAGAAATCACTGATTATTCATACAAAACTAGTGATAATTTGTAATATTTTAAGCTCGAATTTGAGTTTTTTTACTATTTTTATAAATAAATTTTTTTAGTGCTATTTTTACAAATATTAGATATAATTTATTTATTTTTGTAATAGCTCCCTAAATAAAACAATTATCAACCTAAACGTTTATGGTCATCTTATAAATGGCAAAGACTTATCCATTAGCTGGCAGTAGCTTTAAGTGACGTGGAGCAGCCAGAACACTTCCATATCCATTCTTTCAACACGTAACTTCAAAAGATCAATAAAGATCCATTGTCTATATATTAAAGAAAAATTAAAGAAAATTTCAAAACATAAAAGAAGTGTCAATGCCTCTTTACCGGTGTTCCTCATTGGCCCTTTCATGAAAGAAGTTTCTTTGAATACTAAGCCTTCTTTTATTCCTCACATGGTTAAAATAAAAGGAGATACAAGAATTATGTGTAATCTTAAAGATAATAAAACAATCGTTAGGAGATCTGCAGATTATCAGCCTACCATTTGGAAATATGAGTTTGTTCAATCATTAACTAGTGAATTCATGGTATGCTTTATTAAGTCTTTACTTTCTCTACTTTATTTTATAGCAATTTTTTTCTTTGCAAATAATGGCTCAATAATATAATAATTTAAATTAATGTCAATAACTGGATGTATTTGAATACAATTAGTTGTTCGAATTATGGTAATTTATTGTAGTAATTTTAATGAATAATTGATAAATTGATTATTAATTTGGAAAAATAAATTAAGGTCTACATAATTAATATAAAAATAAATTGTCTTAAATAATATACTTCTACATATTAATTACTAAACTGTTATATTTTTTAAAAACTTCCTAAATAGCAGTTACTAGGTCAATAAAATATTGATTTTTTTTAATTATTTATTTATTGAACGATTATTTGGGTAATTTTTAAAAAGTTATGATATTTTATTAAGAATGATATGAAAATATGATATTTCAGTAATAATTTCCTTTCTTAATGAAATTATGTTTGTAGTATCTAATTCAAACATGCACTCCATTTGATATCAAATACAGGAAGGAACATATGCAAGACGTCTGAATGAGCTAAAGATAGAGGTAGGAGCTATGATCATGAGCCAACTTATTGAGGAGCCTTTAGAGAAACTTGAGCTAATTGACACCTTACAAAGGCTTGGAATCTCATATCACTTTAAGAGTGAGATTAAGAATACACTTGAAAATATATACAACAACAGCTCCTACATCAATAATGACTGGAAGAAGAATAATCTCTATGCAACATCTCTTGAATTCCGACTCCTACGACAACATGGATTCAAAATTCCACAAAGTTCGAATTTCGTATTCTTTTAATTTTGTTTTTTTTTTCTTTTTCATTTCTCTTGAACATTAATTATATCCAAAATTATGTCTCACTCTCTTTTGGTAATTGCAGACGTTTTCAATGGCTTCAAGAATGAGATAGAGAATTCTAGCAAATCATGCAAATTTGAGGATATAAAAGGAATGTTAGCTTTATATGAAGCTTCCTTCCTATTGATAGAAGGAGAAAATGTTTTAGAGGAAGCCAAGTGTTTAACTAGAAATTATCTGAAGAAATACATGAGTTCGAGCAAAGATGAAATCGAGCTAGCGATTGCGGCGCATGCTTTGGAGCTTCCATTGCATTGGAGGATGCCAAGATTAGAGGCAAGATGGTTCATTGATATATATGAGAGAAAAGAAGATATGAATTCTATTATTCTTGAAATGGCCAAACTAGACGTCAACATGGTACAATCCATACACCAAGAAGATCTTAAATATGCATAGAGGTAAGCGTATTTTACCATATATGAAATAAATTGAATTTGATTTTAGAGCTTCAAAAGATGAAATAATATATGACTTATATGGTGATGCAAATATAATATACGGGTATTTTCAAATACTACATTTTTTTTAATCATAAATTTTAGAAGCAGCAAAAAAAGTTTTTAGAATTTTCAAAAATACAACTTTCATTATATAATTAAAGAAACTTCCATCAAATCATAAAAACTTTAAAAAACTTGAAGAATTATCGAGTATTAATTTAAAACATCTCGACTAGAAACATAAAAAAACAATAATTATATACATCATTTAACAATACAAGAAAAAAATTCACTAAATTAATGAAGGAAATAATTGTTATTTTTAAAAATAAATTATATATTTTATAAATAAGATAGAAAAAATTGCTTTGAGTGGTTATTTAAAAAAACAATAATTATAGAGTTTTAATTTAAATTTTTTTTATTAGAAACATAAGAAAACATTACTCATTCAACAATACAAAAGAAAAAAGAAAATAAATGAAAACAATTCATTAAATTAATGAAGGAAAAAAGTGTTATTTTTAAAATAAAGCAAACTTTAACCTTTTTTTTACTTTTAAATTTAAGAAACCGGATTAAAGTGTTATGGGTGGTAATATACGTTGTGTTTGAATTGGGATCACTAAAACCTTCTATCATACATGTAAACTAGGTGGTGGAAGAGTACACGACTTGGAGAAAAGTTAAGCTTTGCAAGAGATCGATTGATGGAAAACTAATTATGGACAGTAGGCGTTGGATTTGAACCAGAGCTTTCATATTTTAGAAGAATGACCACAAAAATCAATGCATTGATAACAACAATAGATGATGTTTATGATGTCTATGGCACTTTGGATGAACTTAAACTTTTTACGGATGCTGTAGAGAGGTATAAATAAACTAAATGTTATGATGGAATTTTTTTTTTTAATATTTTTTAAATTTTAATTATTATTTTTTTCAAATGGGTAAATTTAGATGGGATATTGCTACAATACATCAGCTTCCGGATTATATGAAAGTATGCTTCCTTACTCTCCACAATTCTATAAATGAGATGGCTTTTGATGCTTTGAAAAATCAGGAAATCAATGTCATCCAATACCTTAAGAAAGGGGTACATACTAGACTCTTCTTTTATATAATGATATTTTTTTTAGTTTATTCTTATTATGAATATAAATATAGCGTATTTTTTTAGTTTATTCTTATTAAGAATATAAATATAGCAGACTTTTTTTTTGTGTGAATCGGTGATCCAAGTTTATTATATTAAATGATTTAATGTTGATCATCACTGATTCACACAAAAAAATATTTTATATTTTCCAATAAAAAAAACAAAACAAATCGTTTTCTAATCGTAATTCATTGCTATAGTGGGTGGACTTGTGCAAATCCTATTTGTTGGAAGCAAAGTGGTATCACAGTGGTTATAAACCAAAACTTGAAGAATATCTTGATAATGCGTGGATCTCCATATCAGGACCAGTTATATTAGTTCATGCATATGTTTTTGTGACATCTTCAATAACAAAAATGGATCTAGAGAACTTGAAGGAATATGGAGATATAATCCGTTGGTCGTCAACAATTTTGCGACTTGCAGATGACCTAGGAACATCATCGGTATGTGGTAAAAATAATGTAAAATCTAGTGAGAGAGACAAAAAAAAATGATAAATTTTTGTGATTTTTTCCTTCTTACAGGACGAATTAAAAAGAGGTGATGTTCCCAAATCAATTCAATGCTACATGAATGAAAGTGGGGCCTCAGAGAATGATGCTCGTGAATATATTAAGGTTTTGATTGATGAAGCATGGAAGAAGTTGAACAAATTTGAAGCTGAAAATTCTATCTACTCTCAAGTGTTTATAGAGCTGTCTAAGAATCTAGCTCGAATGTCTCAATGCATGTATCAGTATGGAGATGGTCATGCTATAGAAAATCATGAAACTAAGAACCGTGTAGTGTCTCTACTTATTCGGTCGGTCAATTCTTAGTTGTTAGTAAAGTAAATATTGTCAAGTTTATTTGAATATAAGTTCTATATTTCCAATTTTTAGTTTATTAAAACAATGAATATTTTAGTTTGTAAAATATTTTTTTAATTAATACATTGTTGGGATCTTTCTATATTTAATGAACTCATGGCCAAAAATGGTAGAAGGGATGCTTCTCTCTCTCCTGCGAAGAAAATGAAAGATTCATAATCACTCGATCTGACGAGGGAAAAACATATACGATGGTCTTTGCTAGGAACCGATTGGAAACAAACATTGGGTAGAAAAATCCTAAACAATCACTAAACTTCTGGTTGATACTGGTTTTTCATCGGTACGGTTCAAGCATCTGATACAAGATTTTCGAATCACATTATTAGTAATGCTAAATTATTTAAAAATTTAATAGATGTTGCTCCTACTTCAGTTGGCCTCTCTAACCGTAGAAAAATCCTTGCACGTATTGAAGGCACAAATATGATTTGAAATCATATATTATTTGTTCCAGAACGAACTTGTAATTTGTTGTCTACCTCTCACTCGTTTATTGATTTGCGTTATTATATTACGTTTACTGATAAGATTTGTGTCATTTAAGATCATACTTCAAGGACTCTTATTGGAGTTGGTGAATAATAAGACGGGGTTTTGTTTTAAGAGAATTTTAGTAGTGGAGGATTTATTTGAAAATGTGAGAGATTTTGGAGAACTGAGTTACTTAATTTTTTTCTTCTTGCTTAATTTCTTGATTGATACAAACACTATGACATCACTTCTATTTATACTAGTGGCACCTCCTCTATCAACGGCTAGGATTATGTCACTACAATTCTAATCTAATAGCTATTAATAACTATTTAGAATATTCTTCATTATTTACAATCATACCATATTGTTCTAGATATTTCTATAAACTATTTTTCATAAGTTAAGCTTTTATAGAGAGATCTTCTCTAGAACATGCTCCTATTTTTCTTAACTATGTTTCTAGAAAATTCTTTTTTTAAGACTTCTCTATACTTTTCTATAACTTGGGCTTAGACAACTAAAACCCAAAACCTTACTTAGCCCAAATCAAGTTTATATTTCAACACCCCCATTTAAACTTTATTTGTCACTCCAATCAAACTTTTAAGCATCACAAAATCTTCATGCTTGAGAGGCTTGGTGAATATATCAGCTGCTTGATCTTGAGTTCACATATTCAAGTTCCACATCCTTTTTAGGAATGCATTCTCGAATGTAATCATAACGTGTGTCAATGTGCTTGCTTCGATCATAGCAAGCTCCTAGTATCTTTAAGACATCATTGCAAGCTTGTTCATAAGCATAGTTGCAATTGCTAAAGAGTTATCATAGTGCTATAGATAATAGAAAGAACTTATATTTATTTATTTAATTTATTTTAAATAAATTATATTTATTAAATAATTACAAGTTTTAAGACACCATTCCTAACAAAGTGTGCTTGAGTGAAGAAGGAATTTGTGGCCCAAATCTCTTATAGCCAAAACAAAATATGGAGATAATTGGGGCTTGGGGGCTATTGAGGATGGTTGCCCCATAAGCTTTTTAAGTGAATATGAAAGAAATGAATAAACTTTTGGGGCAAGAGATATTTTGTTTTTAATGATGGTTGGAAATTTGTGGAAAGATTGGGCTTGAATTAAAGCTTATAGAGATGAGGATATGTGCTGGGGCAGTAAAAAATGGGCACAAACCATTTTATTTAAGATAGAAAATGGATGGTCATGATTGAAAGTTGCAATTAGGGCAGCTTTACTCATATCATCAGATTGACAAGGGTGGTGTGGCGTAGCCGCCATCAACATTTTTTTAAGTTGGAGATATTATCATTGACTATTTTAGCCAAGCTTGCTCATCTCTATGAATTTCCATAAATTCAAAAAACTCATCTACACTCTCTCAATCAAATACAAGAATTCCTCCAATTTAATTAACCCATCAAAACTAGGAAATTCAGAATTTAGGATAGTGTTGAGTATACCTTCTTGCTGAAAAATATACTTCGGTCATATAGTTTGGTAGAAGAAATGAATAGGTTTTTTTTTTTAATGAACTGGATAATAGAGGATGAGGAAGGGGTGTGTTGAAACTGGGTTTTTTTGTGTGAATTTTTTTTAGATGAAATTAAACAGAGGGAAGAAGAAAAGGGTTGAAGGAGGTGTTTGGATGAGGAGGGAATACTGTTTTTTTATTTTTTTGGGGGGTTGAAAGAGAACAATGAAAACGATGGAGATTGAGTTTACTGATTGTGCAGATTGATTTTTTTTTTAAATGGAATTGAACAGAGATGAAAAATGATTGGGGAATAGTTTTGGATTTTTTTAACCGATGAGACCAAGAAGATGATGTGGTTGGATAGAGCTGCTGAATGTTGTGGTTGTTTGAGGCAAAAATTGTAAAATCAGTTTTTTTTTTTTTTTTTAAATGGGAATGAACAAAAAAGAATGGGATGGAGGGAAGGAAGGAACGAAGGTTTGGCAGAAAAAGAGTTAATAAGAAAACAACGTTTCTTACCGGACAAGATGAGACTGAGAATAAACCGTGGTGGTCAATCCACCTCTGATTGTTCAATTCTGACTCAGAACGGCGAGGCTTTGGTACCTAACTGATGTAGCACGAGGCCGAGTCCACGGCCTCAACCAAGAAAATCTATGCTTGATGGGAAATTCATCCCAAGAACTAGGGGGAAACACCCTGAGAAGAGAAAACTCTCTATAGAATAATATTTGATAAATTGGATAAAAGATAAGATATGTACAAATGAAATCCTAGATGACTATTCATAGCCTTACAAGAGAAACCCCTAATTTAAATAAAATAACTAGAAACTAATACTAATTAAATACATCAAAGTAAACTAATTTTCTAATAATAACTCATAAATAAACATAAACTACATAACCAATTATGATTCCCATCAGAAAGAAGGGAGGAAGAAGATGAAGCAACTAATGTTGGAAGAAGGAATTCGAAATAGGGAAAAAAATAGCCATTAACCGTAATTATTTCAAAAAATGGCAGCGTGCGCTTCCTATAACTGAAGTGACCTCTGTTACATGCACTCCTCATATAACGTGTTGCATAGAAGGGGCCACTATAAGAATTTTGGCTTTAGTGGGGAATTCATATTTGCAAGTGAGTATTGGTCATTTCTAGTTGTTTTGACTGAGGGGAATTTTTTAACTTGTTTTATGGAATATCTAATGTCAGTTTTTTCAAAATATGGATTTTGCAGTGCAATCTTTTGACATTCCTGGAAGATAATTTATTATGCTTGCTTACCATGTAGGCAATCAAATTCTGGGACCTTATCAAGGAGGACAAACCTTCATGTGTAATTGTTATGAGGACTATAGTGGGAATAGTACTTATTATGGCATGTAGAAAGATGTAGTGTAAATTTGATGTAAATTTTAGTTTAGTTTTTATAAGCATCAAGTAATATTCTAATTTTGAGTTTTTAATATTTAGTTAAATTTGACAGATGTAACATAAATTTGATGAATTTAACAAAAATATTTTTTTTCTCAAATTTTAGACAAAAGGTGACGGTTTTTACCAAAGGTGATAGTGTTTTATGACCGTCACCTATTTGAGTGTTACTTTTTCTAAAAGTTGACGGGAAAAAGTGTCACCCTTATGAAAAGGTGACGGGTAAAAACGATCACCTTTTCTGGAAAAGGTGATGCCTAAAAAAAAGCTTTTATTGGTGACGGGGAAAAATAGTCACCTATTGGAAAAGGTAGTGTTTTTTACCCGTCACCTTTTACATCAGGTGATGGTGGCATAGGTGACGGAATAGGTGATGGGTAAAAAACATCGCCTTTTCATGAAATTATTATAGTGGGCAGTTTCGTTTTTCAGAAATAGAAGGGTTTATTGGTAATTTGCCATTAGCTGACGCATTGATTGTGGCCATGGTAGTAATAAATTTTCATTGTATGGCAAATTTGTGTTATTTGCTTTAAAATTTAGCTATTTTAATAGTTTACTCTAAATTAAAGGATTTAACCGAAGTTTTACCAACCATTCACTTAGGTGTTGTAATAAAGTAATGAAAAAGTAAGAATAAATATGGTATTAGGAATTTCACCACATAAATCACTAATCATTTATCACATGGTAATATTGGACACATCTGAAAACTTTTCTTTTTAGCCGTTGACCATCAAGGCATAATATGTAACAAATCAATTAGCAATTTCTGATAATAAAAACCAATCAATTAGCTCACTAATAAAACAATTTATAAATCATAAGTTAATTCAAGAGATTAGATTTAAAAAAATATAAATGGCAAAATTAAAACAATCACATATTAATCAAATAAGAACTTAATAATTTTAGTAATAAATCATTTAATTAATAAATAACTTAATTAAAATTCAAAACACAAACACAAACAAAATAATTTGATCATATTAAAAATTAAAAAATATTTTATTTTTTCAAAATAAAGGCCAATTCAAAAAAAATATTCTAACATCATCTCTTCTAATTTGATGTAATATTTATTAAAAAAATGTAATCCTAAAAAAAGAGGTGATTACTGAATTAATATATTTTTACATTGTAATTACTTAGATATAAGAATTTTTAAAAAATTAATCAAATAATAGATCAATAATTTATTGAACCAAAACAAGAAATTTTTTTTATTTAAAAGTAATAAATTATTGATAATAATTTATTGAACTAAAAAGGCCCGAACCAAAAAATTAAAATAACAATAAAAAATAACAACTATTTAAATAGATTATAAAAAGTTCTGACATTTCAGTAATTAATATAAAAAAATATGTTATTTAAGATAATTTCATTAAAAATAAAATAATAAACCACATGATTTTTATCAAAGCAAAGATAGATAGGCAATAACTGATGTGGGCCGAATCTTTCTTTTATTAAGAGCCCATTTGTTATTTTATTGCTTTTGTTTGCTTTGCCTTTTTTGTTGGGCCTTTTGTTAGCCCTTGTTTTTTGCAGCTTAGGACCAGTATCCCTAGTATAAATTGACCGTTATGGTAAGTTGATAGGCAGCTTTTATTTTTACCTAAATTTGAGAAGTATTCTCTTGTAATCAGAGGCCTTTAGAGGCTGATTGGTGTTATTAAAAGTTCCAGGGAATTTTCTCTCTTTCTTGTTCTTTGACCACGTCAATTGGTATCATAGCCCTTTTTGGACAGCATCAATGAAGGTTGGTGGATAGAATGGTAACCCTCGAGTGGCTGGTGGAGGACAAGAGATTCCAGCACTGTGGATGGCCATTGTAAACCTAGAACAGAGAGTGGATGAAAGAATGGATTGGTTTACTCAAGATGTTCAATGAAGCTTGAACGGGATAGAGAGGATTTTAGCTAATCCAAGGGGAAACCTAATATAGGAGCCTCATGATTTTGCTCTAGCTCAAATGTTCGATAGGAGAGGAGCACGTCGAGGAGGAAGAAATGCTCGGAGGCGAACTCAAGAACTGGAACGAAACAATTCATCGATTGATACTAATCATGAACTTTCCAATGGGGAAGAATTTGCTGAAGAGGTTCTCCTTCATAGCAATAGGTAGGTGCGAAAGGCTCAACATTTCAGAAATCAGGGCAGGGAACCCCCAGAGTACAGGTTGAAACTAGACATTCCCTACTTTGATGGGAACTTTGGCATTGAGGAATTCCTGCAATGGTTGAGAACTATTGAACATTTCTTTGAATCCATTAGCATTCCAGAAGATACAAGAGTTACCTTAATCTCTTTCAAGTTGAGGGATAGTGCTGCCACTGGGTAGGATCAGCTAGTCAACGCTCGATGGCGAGATGGTAAACCTAATATTAACACCTGGCCCAAAATGAGAAAGTATTTGAGGTAGTGATTTTTACCTGAGGATCATGATCAAATGCTTTAAAATCATACCATCAGTGTCAGCAAGGAGTAAGGAATGTTAGAGATTATATACCAATGAATTTTACCGTTTAAATGTGCGGACTGACTTGAATGAGGCTGAACGGATCCAGGTAGCAAGGTCACCACCATCCAAGAACACCTAGCCCTCAAAACTGTCAAGACACTGTCCAAAGCAGTAACCCTAGCCCAAAAGGTTGAAGACTTTCAGCCCAAGCCCATCAAACCACATCAGCCCAGGAAAAACTTTACAGATCACTTTTTTTATAAAGGAAAGAATCTACTCCCACCTTATCTCGTAATCCTAAAGAACCCAACAAACCAACCATTCGACTTAGACCATCAAGAAATCCAAACCCAAACTCGTATGCCAAACCCAACCCGATCCGCTGCTATAAATGTAATATACCGGTCACAAATCGAGTAACTATCCTCTACAAAAAAACCGCTGCCATTGCTGGACCTATGGAACAAAACTCTGATCCAGGCTCTTAGGAAGAAATAGGCGAACACGAAGAAGTAAAAGATGTGTGTGGAGATGATGGTGAACAGGTAGCTTATGTTATTCACCGTGTTTTGTTGACCCCAAAGAGACCAATTGTGACTCAACGAAGTCAAATCTTCCGCAGTCGTTGCACTATTCAGCAAAACGTCTGTGATGTTATCATTGTCAATGGAAGTACTGAGAATATTGTAGCTAAAACTTTGGTGAAGACTCTGAAGCTTAACACCAAAAAACATCCACACCCCTATCGTCTTGGTTTGATCAAGAAGGGAGGAGAGCACCGAGTTACAGAGGTGTGCAATATCTTGTTGTCCATTGGGAAATATTATAAAGATAGTATTAAGTGTGACGTAGTAGATATGGATGCCTACCACATATTATTAGGGTGCCCATGACAGTTTGATAGATCAGTGAGCTACGATGGACGAGAGAACAACTATAAGTTCTAGTGGCGGAATAAAACAATCATCCTTTTAGCAGTGATCCCTTGAACCAAAACCTACCTCAGGCCATGACACTTTTAATCTCTTTACCTGGAAGCCAAACTTCTTACAATTTATTTGAAACCACAAACCCTATTCTTATCGTCCTCTCCAAAGCTAACACAGGGCTCAGACATTTTGAAATTGAGACATTACTAGCAGAGTTTCAAGACATTTCCCCTGCCGAATTACCATCCATGAAATGCAACATTCATCAACCTTATTCCAGGATCTAGCTTGCCAAACTTGCTACATTATCGTATAAGTCCAAAGGAACATGAGATCTTGCAAAATCAAATTGATGATCTGTTAGCAAAACAATTGATTCAAACCAGCTTGAGTCCTTGTGTTGTTCCAGCACTGTTAGTACCTAAGAAAAATGGAACATGGCGCATATGTATGAATAGTAGGGCCATTAATAAAATTATAATCATGTATCGTTTCCCTATTCCCCGAATTGAAGATCTTCTTGATCAATTACAGGGAGCTTGTATTATTTTTCGCTTGGATTTATGAAATGGATACCATCAGATCATAATCAAACTTGGGGATGAATGAGAGACTGCATTTAGGACCAAATACGACCTTTATGAGTGGTAGGTAATGCCTTTTGGCTTGAGCAATGCCCCTAACACCTTTATGAGACTAATGAACCATGTGCTGAAGCCTATAATGGGAAAATCTATGGTGGTATACTTTGATGACATTATGATACACAGCAAAACCTAGGAATCTCACTTGATCCATCTTAAGAATGTTTTCACAACCCTACCGAGCTCACAAATTATACCTAAATAAGGAGAAGTGTGAATTCTGCACAGATAGATTGCTATTTTTAGGTTCATCATTGGACAAGAAGGAATTGAAACAGATCCAGCAAAGGTTCAGGAAATTAGGGATTGGCCACAACCAACAACTATCATTGAGGTGCGCAACTTCCATAGGCTTGCTACCTTTTATAGAAGGTTTATACGGAACTTTGGCACCATTGTGGCTCCCATAACAAATTGCCTTAAAAAAGGTCCATTTCACTAGGGCCCTGAACAGGACACCAGTTTTCAACTCATTAAAGACAAGTTAACTTCAGCTACTGTACTCAAGTTACCAATTTTTGACAAGCTATTTGAGATTGAAACAGATGCCTCAATGACTGGCATAGGAGCAGTGTTGATGCAAGAGGGCCACCCAATTAAATTCTTTAGTGAGAAATTGAACGACGCAAGGCAAAAATAGTCTGCTTACGAACAAGAATTATTTGCGATTATCCAAACCTTACAGCAGTTGGAACATTACCTGATCCAAAAAGAGTTTGTTCTTCATTATGGTCATCAGTCACTTCATTTTCTGGATTCACAAAAGTCTCTAAAGCGTATCGATGCTTGCTGGACCACATATCTTCATAAGTTTCAGTTCATTTTCAAACACAGGCCAGGAAAACAGAATGTGGTTACAGATGCTCTGATTAGAAAATCGAACCTCCTAGTGACATTACAGACTGAAGTTATTGGCTTGGATAAAAGATATGTATGATACTAATCAAGATTTTGCTGATATCTGGGTTAAATGCAAGAACAATGTACGAATGAGAGACTTCCATGTACATCTGGGCTTCTTGTTAAAAGGCAACTGGTTGTGCATTCCCCCACTTCCCTACGCAATAATTTAATTTTTGAGTTACATAGTGGAGGATTAGCAGCTCACACGGGTCGTGAGAAAACTATACTATTCTTCCACGAGTGATTTTTCTGGCCCCAACTCTGCAGAGATGTCTCTCGTTATGTGAAACATTGTGCTCTCTGTCAAATAGTTAAAGGAACAGCCATGAATACAAGTCTCCGTACCCCCCAATCCCAGAAACCATTTAGGAAGATCTCTCCATGGGTTTCATCCTTGGACTTCTAAAAACCCAAAGATGAGTTGACTCTGTTTTTGTTCTGGTGGACAAATTTTCCAAGATGGCTCATTTCCTTCCATGTAAGCGTACCTTTGATACAAGGGCAATGGCGATATTGTTCTTCAGAAAAATTGTAAGGCTGCATGGCATCACAAAATCCATAACTTCTTATAGGGATGTGAAATTTGTGAGCCATTTATGGCTAGTTCTATGGGGCAGATTTAATATAAAGCTGAATTTCTTTAACACCTACCATCCACAGACTGCTGGCCAAACGGAGGTTGTAAATCGCACACTGGGAAATATGATACTAAGTATTGCTGGGGATAAGCCTAAACAATGGGACAACGCTCTTGCCCAAGCCGAGTTTGATTACAACTCTATGACAAACAAATTCACCGGAAAGGCACCCTTCTCCATTGTTTATACTTGCCTCCCTAATAAGAAAGCTGAAGTTCTAGTTGAAGAGGTCACTAAAATTCACCAGGGAATCCGGTCTAAACTACTTGAATCTAATGAAAGGTATAAAGCCGCCGCTGATGCTCACCGTTGAGACAAGAAATTTGTAGAAGGAGACTTGGTAATGGCGTATATTCGCAAGTAGTGTTTTCCTATGAGAACTTACTCGAAGATCAAACCCAGAAAAGTGTTTTCGCATACTGCAGGCAATTGGCCCCAACGCTTTGTTTTGGAACTTCCCCCTGATTTCCATGTGTCTCTCTACAAAAAAAAAAACTGCTAAATTGCAACCAGAAATTTGCGACCAGGGGAGTAGCTTTTGACTGTTTGCGACCAGAAATGCGACTGCCAGCTGCGTAGCCAAAAAGTGCGTAGCCATGAAAAATTTGTGACCATGGTGTTGAAGGGATGATTTACTAAACTAGCGGAATTTTATTTAGTAAACTAATTAACATTTAATTACGGATCTATTAATATCATGCAATTTGTGATAAAAACATGTAGATTCATGCTAGTTTTTTTAAAATTAAAACCCTTTACTTACATTGAGTAAAATATGGAGAATCGGTTGGAGGTTTCTTTACAGCATCAAATCCTCAGCAACACCGGATCTTCTACGCTATATCCCGATTGATCAAACGAAACCCGATTGTGGGATCAAACTTTAGAAGAAATTGGGAAGAAGAAAAAATATTTTTCTTCCCAATATCAAGAGGGAAAATCGGCCAGGGGGGGAGAAGGAGGAAGAGAGAATTCCAAATTTCTTAGGAATTGAATTGTGTGATTTATGAATGACTCAAGCCTCTTATTTATAGGAAAATAGGAATCCTAATCACATTAGGATTAATCCATGGAGATAAATACAAAAAGAAAAAAGAATTATCTCTTTCCTTTATCTTGGTATTTCTAAAATGCCATAGATAAATAAGAGAATATTTTCTTTTCTTTATTTTATTTATCTTGGGTAAATAAATCTATATAATTATTATAGGATATAATTCAAATAATTATCTCCTACAAATTATCTATGATGGCCAAAATTAATAATTAATAATTAATAAATACAATTTATTTAATTAATTATTTTGGGCCAATTGCATGCAATTGGGTACATTAATCCAATTGGGCTTGAAACTCTCTTTTAAATTAATAAGTCCAATTTAATTAATTTATTTATTAATTACCATTTAAATAAAATATTTTATTTAAACAATTAATAATATTAATATTTTCTCCCGACTAAATATTATCAAATTATATTTAATTATTAATTTCCATTTAAATAATTTTAATTATTTAAATAATTAATAATAAATATTTTAATTATTAATTTCCATTAAATAAACTCGTTATTTAATTAATAACTTTATTGATAATATTTTATTATTAATTAATTAATTTTAATTATTAATTTCCGTTCAAATAAAATTAATTATTTAAACAATTAATAATTGTCAATTAATTTCAAATTATTAATTACCATTTAAATATAATCAATATTTAAATAATTAATAATGTCTAATTAATAATATTTCATTTTTAATTTTCTGTTTAAATAAACTCATTATTTAAACAATTAATAATGTTTATATTAATTACCGTTTAAATATACTCAATTTTTAAACAATTAATATTGCCTATTTAAGTAATTCATTTTACTTAAACTTTCCATTTCTTCTACTTGATTTCACGACTATGATATTTGGGCTAGCATAGGGACCCGATGGACCTATAGATCATGGGCTTAATAATTAGTCAATTAACTGATTAACTCATAATCAGTTAATTACTTAATATCTAACTATGAATAATTCCACTATAGATTCATAGTTGAACTCCCTTCACTATAGATGAGTTATGTCCATTTAGTTTATCTTTTATTTATATCTGTGATATATCCTTCACGTGGAACCCTCATAATTACTGGCGGATAAATTTACCGTTTTGCTCCTCTAATTACCGTTTTATCCTTGTGTTCCCGGTGATTCTCCAATGAACTTTATCTTTAGTCGAACTAGAGATAATGTACTTCTGTGATCAATAGAAGTCGTGGCGCCACTTGTTCATGTCTCGAATCAGTACATCAAGGGAGTTTTGTCCATTTTATTAGCATTAATGTACAATTTTCATGTTCTTAAATGATAAATTCTTTGGCTGGTTAACTTAAAATTTTATGTTCTCTTTGCTTCTTTGGTTAGAATGGTCCAAATGATTTAGTTGGCTTTTGCATGATTTTTAGGATAGTTCTAATTTTGGTTAAGTGCATTTTGGGCTTTAGATTCTTCTACACTTCCCCGTTCATGTCAGTTCATGGTAAACCCGTTTAGACAGTTAAGATTCTTGAGGACTACTTCCCTAGGTGAGAGTAAAACATTGCATGGCTAATCTTAGTGAACGAAAGTAGAAAACTCTTGCATTCCTTCTTAGTGAGCTTCCAAATAAGTGTCTCCATAAGTTTGGGGGTGACATAGTTACCCACCATATGAAAAAAAAAAAAGAAAAGAAAAGAAAAGAGAAATGTTCCAATGTCTCGAGGTAAGTCGGGATAAGAGCATGCTTTTGCAGTTTGAGTTATCTAGTGTCTAAGAAATAAAAGGCATTAGAGAAACAATAACTTTCTTGCACATAGTGCCTTTTCACAAAAAAAAAAAAAAAAAAAAAAAAAAAAAAAAAAAAAAGAAAAAGTGAAGTCAATTAGTTTGCTAGCCCCATGAAAGAAGTAGTCAAGAGTTCAAATGGAGGGGATCTTGGTGAGGTTGTGATTTGTTGAGTTTAAGCTTAGGAAAAAGAGTCTTAGGATAGCTATCTTTGCTTGCTAGATGGATTTTACCGTGGATTGTTTGATTCGGGATGCACACACCTTCACTTGAGAATCTTTTGCCCTTTATGTACTTGGTTAGTTTTAGGATTGTCTTGAAGAGAATTGCAAAAGTCTATGATGGAAAAAGTCCTAACCAAAAGTTGAGAAAAGTGATTTGTTGTAAGCTTGTGTGTCAAAGTTTAAATCTTCATTCAAGTCAAAGTTTTCTTTTTGCATCACTCGAGGACGAGCAATGAGTCAAGTTTGGGGGTTTGATAACTCTACAAAATAGAGTTATTTGGTCCTATTTTAATGCCTAAGTGATAATTATTTGATTGAACTTTGCTTATATTTTGTGCACTTTGAACTCATTTAGAATAATTCTTTATTAAAGCGTATTTTGGAAAAATTCGGGTTTTTAACACTTTAAAGTATATTTAGGATTGTTCTTGGCTCTTGGTATTTAATTTTGTCAATTTGAATGAAAGAAAGTCCTAAAAGAATTGCAAATTTCATGCAGGAAATAGAAAAAAAAGTGCAGAATTTTGAAAAGTGCTGTGGCAGTGTTGCAGCAGTGCTGCAGCACTTTGCAGCAGAATTTTAAAAGACAGCAGTACACAGTCACGATTTTTGGCCCAAAAAGTCATCTTTTTGGGCCCGTTTCAGCCAAAAAACGTGGTGTTTAATAAAGTGATAAGAAAGATATCTTTAAACTATTTGTTAAACACCACTTTAAGTCACTAATCCTCGTGGGAACGATATCTTTCTTATCACTTTAATTGGTGTCATAACATTTAGTTTTCTTTTTGTTACTCTTTAGTTTTTAATTCTATTAATTTTTTTTCTCTTTTTATCTATGGAAAATATGTCAGGATATTTGGCAGTGCATATGGAGGGTTTGGCTAATGCACTGAAAAGATGGATTTTAAATGTAGAAAATCAACAAAGTGCACTTTCTGATTCTTGTGTCTATTGTGAAGGAGGTCATCGTTATGAAAATTGCCCAAGCAATCCTGATTCAATCAATTATGTGGGGTTTAACCAAAGTTTCAATTCATATTCTAATTCTCATAACCATGATTGGAGGTATCATTCAAATTATTCCTGGAGAGATTATTCCTATGAATCCTCTTATACTGAAAATTATCAATTTGAACCTCAATCTCAACCTTACCCAACTCCTCCCTTATCTCAACAACAACAACCAGAAGATGAAGATTCCATAGTCATCCTTACCAATTTGATGAAAGATTTCATGGGTAGAACTGATGCAATGCTCCAAAATCAAGCCGCTATGCTCCAAAATCAAGCCGCGTAAATAAGGAATTTAGAAACTCAAATGGGACAAATGGCTTCATCTATGATCAATCAAGCTCAAGAAACCTTGCCTAGTGATGCCGAAA
The DNA here is from genome assembly GCA_028015215.1 of Gynostemma pentaphyllum. Taxonomy (NCBI): domain Eukaryota; kingdom Viridiplantae; phylum Streptophyta; class Magnoliopsida; order Cucurbitales; family Cucurbitaceae; genus Gynostemma; species Gynostemma pentaphyllum. The sequence goes on along the minus strand of CM051355.1, from coordinate 65,472,142 downwards.
TTCCTAATTATAATGAAGGCAAGGAAACATATGAAGTGGAGACTTTCCAAAGTGAAGAAGAATTGGAGCCTTCCATGGTTAATTTGAATAATCAAGATGTCACTTTGGAACAAAGGGATGAAGAAAAAGAGCTTAAAGAAGATGAGTCAAAGAAGGTGAAGGTTTGTGATCCAAAGATTATTGTAGTAAATCTACAACAATGGGAATTAGAAAAAAGTCTTGAACGGCCTCAACCTATTTTTTCTCAATATTTTCAAGAGAAGACATTCCACATGGAAAAGAAAAGGAAGCATAAGAGAGAACAAATGATGTGGTTTACTTTTGCTTCATATAAAAAAGGTGGGTTGTTGAAAAAGAAAAGGATGATAAAGAGTAAAAAGAGAGGAAAAGATAGGGGAAGTGCTTGGCAAGGAGGTCAAAACTCAATTCCATGGAAAGTCCACTAAAAAAAATAAGTGGCAAAGTCGGGCCTGTTAGGAATGGTGTCCTAGAACTTGTAATTATTTAATAATAATAATTTATTAAGAATAAATTAAATAAATAAACATAAGTTCTTTATATTATCTAGATTGATTCAATTAACGATATTAGGAATATATGGAAATATATAAATATCAAAACATTCAAATAGTAAACCCTAAGTTACTCTTATGAAATCACGACTTAGTATGTGAGTCATACAAGAGGATTAAAGTCGAGATGAGTAACTTAAATATGTCTACAGTTAAAAGGATAACGTTTGGGAACCTTATCCAGGTAACACTGTTGATAGCTTCGCATTTTGTTTATAGACAAATGATCTAATCCTGATCATTCATGTGGGTGACATGAAATGGAAGTATCATATACAATGTTGATTGTATAAGACAGGACCACGATGTTCGATCAAATTTCTCATTAGTACCGTTTACGAGAAATAATCGAATATCAAACTAAGTTTATCAACCAGGTGATAGATCTCAATCCCGAGTGAAATGCGGACTCCTATTTGTGGAGTTATGTTCTTTGATTCACATAGTTGAGAGCGTCTGTAAGAACGCTCAATACACTCCTGTTTTGGGAACATGACTAGATAAGTAGCTGGGAACTCATTTTCACGAGATGGAATTCATAACTTTCCTATAAATTAACCAGGTATCGGTGCGATACCTAAACATTTTAGGAACTTTAGGAAACTCCTTGATGTCTTGATTCGAGACATGAACAAGTGACGTCACGACTTCTATTGATCACGAAGTATCTTATCTCTAGTTCGACTAAAGATAAAGTTCATTGGAGAATCAGCGGGAACACAAGGATAAAGCGGTAATTACAGGGGCAAAACGGTAAATTTATCCTTTGTAATTATGAGGGTTCCACGTGAAGGATAATATCACGAGATATAAATAATGATAAACTAAATGGACATAACTCATCTATAGTGAGGGGAGTTCAGCTATGAATCTATAGTGGAATTATTCATAGTTAGATAATAAGTAATTAACCGATTATGTGTTAATCACTTAATTGACTAATTATTAAGCCCATGATCTATAGGTCCATCGGGTCCCTATGCTAGCCCAAATATCGTAGTCGCGAAATCAAGTAGAAGAAATGGAAATTTTAAGTAAAGTGAATTACTTAAAATAGGCAATATTAATTGTTTAAATATTGAGTATATTTAAGCGGTAATTAATATAAACATTATTAATTGTTTAAATAATGAGTTTATTTAAACATGAAATTAATAATGAAATATTATTAATTAGATATTATTAATTATTTAAATATTGAGTATATTTAAATGGTAATTAATAATTTGAAATTAATTGACAATTATTAATTGTTTAAATAATTAATTTTATTTGAACGGAAATTAATAATTAAAATTAATTAATTAATAATAAAATATTGTCAATAAAATTATTAATTAAATAATGAGTTTATTTAATGGAAATTAATAATTATAATATTTATTATTAATTATTTAAATAATGAAAATTATTTAAATGGAAATTAATAATTAAATATAATTTGATAATATTTAAACGGGAGAAAATATTAATTATTTAAATAAAATATTTATTTAAATGGTAATTAATAAATAAATTAATTGAGTTGGACTTATTAATTTAAGAGAGAGTTTCAAGCCCAATTGGATTAATGAACCCAATTGGAATTGGCCCAAAATAATTAATTAAATAAATTAGAATTATTTATTAATTAATACATGAATTTTCGGCTATATATGTATTTTTGGGAAGAGATAATTGCTTGAATTATATCCTAAAATAATTACATAGATTTATTTACCCAAGATAAATAAAAATAAAGAAAATAAAATAATCTCCTATTTATCTATGGCATTTTCGAAATTGCTAGATAAAGGAAAGAGATAATCTTTTTTCTTTTTGTATTTATCTCTATAGATTAATCCTAATGTGATTAGGATTCCTATTTTTCTATAAATAGGAGGGTTGGGTCATTCATAAATCACACAATTCAATTCTTTGGAAATTGAAAAATCTCTCTTCCTCCCTTCTCCTCCCTTGGTGATTTTCTCATAGTATTGGGAAGAAAAATATTTTTTTTCTTCTTCCCAATTTCTTCTAAAGTTCGATCCCACAATCGAATTTCGTTTGATCGATCGGGATATAGCGTAGAAGATCCGGTGTTCTCGAGGAATTCAAGTCAGTAAAGAAACCTCCAACCGATTCTCCATTATTGACCAATGTAAGTTCCGGTTTTAATTTTCGAATATATAAGCATGAATCTACATGTTTTATCACAAATTGCATGATGTTAATAGATCCGTTATTAAATGTTAATAAGTTTACTAAACAAAATTCCGCTAATTTAGTAAATCATCCCTTCAGGGCCGTCGACTTTAAAGCAAGGCGCTTGTTGGGAGGCAACCCATCGAAGTTAAGTAGTTCACTTTCGTTTATTCTTTCTCGTATTAGTTCATTTGCTTTAATTTCAGTTTTAGTTAGCATTTTAATTTTGCTTAGAAATAGGTGCTGCTGAAATTTTCTCTTTGATTTTGTTTTTCAGGACATATGGGAGTCATGAATCAAAGCTTGAATGAAGAAAATGTCATCCTACAATGGTGGACAATTTGAGTGGTTATTTGGAGAAAAATAAACAAGGGAGGTTGCTGCAGCTTTAGATTTTGTTTTCTTTAGCTAGTTTTATTAAAAAAAAAAAAAAAAAGTTCAAAAAAAGCCCAGACCCGCGTGCTGCCCCATGACCCGCCCACAGCCCGCCCAAATCCCGCCCGTGACCCTAACCGGCCCCATCTCCCCCCTAACCTGCGCCCCTACCCAAGCCCGCGTCCCCCCTAGCCCACGACCCGCCCCCTCGACCCGCGCCCCTCTTCAGAACCATCCACAACCCGCCCCAATTCCCCCTCCCCAACCCGCGTGACTTCCCCCCTCATTCACCTTTTATTTTATTTTATTTTTTTTTAAATTTCCCTATTTCTTCTTCGTTCTCTCTTCTCTCCCGTAGCCACAAACCCAACCTCCCCTTCCATCCCCAATCCCTCGCCGTAGCAGCCATCACCACCGTGGCCTTCTTGGTGATTTCTATTGATTGCTTCTTCTTCCTCCCAATCACCTGCACCCCCATGAAAACCTGACTCCGTGCGTCGATTTGCAATTTTTATTCTAGGATTTTAAGTTGGGGAGTTCTTCAAGCTGATATGTGTGCTTCGGGGGGATGTTTCTTCTCTGAAATTGTGTAGAGGTCCACATTGCTCATCAGCTCGTCACCCAGGTTTCGTATTTGTGGTTACTAATTTTAAGTTTGTTGTTGGCTTGTTTATTTGTGAGTGCTCTTTGCTACGACATTCGATTTTGAGAGGGGCTGTTGTTTTGTTAGCTATTTTACATATTCTCAACATTCTGAATTATTGCTGGCTGTTGGTCTGAAGCTTTTCAATTCTGACTTTTGGTGTGGATTTGTGTGTTGGGAAGAAGATGGGGTGTCGAATTTATTGCATTCCTTGTCCATGCTGGGCTGTTCATTCTTGCACTCTATTTGTATGCCATGACAACTGTTCGAAACTGATTTAGCCACCGCCTGCGATTGTCGATGATGCTCGGGACGATGCTTGAGGGAGTTCTCTAAACTCTCACTTGTTTTATTTTCATTTGGACTGTTGCTTCTGCTCTTTATTTTCATATTATTTTGTCACTGATTTTGGGTCTGCTGCTGTCTCTCTTTCATGTTGTTTTGTGCTATTTTGCTGTGAGGACACATCAAGTTTTAAGTTTGGGGGTGATTGTCCTTTTTATTAGCACCAATGTACAATTTTCATGTTCTTAAATGATCAATTCTTTGGCTGGTTAACTTCAAATCACATGTTTTCATTGCTTCTTTGGTTAGAATGGTCCAAATGATATAGTTGGCTTTTGCATGATTTTTAGGATAGTTCTAATTTTGGTTAAGTGCGTTTTGGGCTTTAGATTCTTCTACACTTCCCCGTTCATGTCAGTTCATGGTAAACCCGTTTAGACAGTTAAGATTCTTGAGGACTACTTCCCTAGGTGAGAGTAAAACATTGCATGGCTAATCTTAGTGAACCAAAGTAGAAAACTTTTGCATTCCTTCTTAGTGAGCTTCCAAATAAGTGTCTCCATAAGTTTGGGGGTGACATAGTTACCCACCATTTGAAAAAAAAAAAGGAAAAAGGAGAAGTACTCCAACGTCTCGAGGTAAGTCGGGATAAGAGTATGCTTCGGCGGTTCGAGTTATCTAGTGGCTAAGTAAAAAAAAAAAGGGCACTAGGGACACAAGAACTTTCTAAAAAAAAAAATAAAGGAAAAAAAAAGGAAAAGAAAAGAAAAGAGAAGTGTTCCAATGTCTCGAGGTAAGTCGGGATAAGAGCATGCTTTTGCGGTTTGAGTTAACTAATGTCTAAGAAATAAAAGGCATTAGGGAAACAATAACTTTCTTGCACATAGTGCCTTTTCACAAAAAAAAAAAAAAAAAAGTGAAGTCAATTAGTTTGCTAGCCCCATGAAAGAAGTAGTCAAGAGTTCAAATGGAGGGAATCTAGGTGAGGTTGTGATTTGTTGAGTTCAAGCTTAGGAAAAAGAGTCTTAGGATAGCTATCTTTACTTGCTAGATGGATTTTACCATGAATTGTTTGATTCGGGATGCACACACATTCACTTGAGAATCTATTGCCCTTTATGTACTTGGTTAGTTTTAGGATTGTCTTGAAGAGAATTGCAAAAGTCTATGATGGAAAAAGTCCTAACCAAAAGTTGAGAAAAGTGATTTGTTGTAAGCTTGCGTGTCAAAGTTTTAAATCTTTACTCAAGTCAAAGTTTTCTTTTTGCATCACTCGAGGACGAGCAATGAGTCAAGTTTGGGGGTTTGATAACTCTATAAAATAGAGTTATTTGGTCCTATTTTAATGCCTATGTGATGATTATTTGATTGAACTTTGCTCATATTTTGCATACTTGGAACTCATTTTGAATAATTCTTTAATTAAGCTTACTTTGAGAAAACTCGGGTTTTTAGCACTTTAAATAATATGTTTGAAGTGTTTTTGGCTTTGGGTATTTTAATCTTGTCATTTTGAATGAAAGAAACCCCTAAAAAGTTGCAAAATTTGATGTAGGAGCAAAAGAAAAAAAGTGCAGATTTTTGCACTTTTCTGTGGCAGTGCTGCAGCACACTGGGCAGAATCTGGACAGCAAGCAGGATCACGATTTTTGGCCCTAAAAAGTCTCTTTTTGGGCCCGTTTCAGCAGATTCTCTTCAGATAAAATAAGCCCATCACTAAGGTCCATCTTAGGAGCAATTTTGAGGAGATTTAAGAAAAGCCCAAGGCCAAAACAAAGAAAAAGAGAAGATTAACCTAGAAAAGAAAAGAAGAGGCAGCAGCTAAAAAAGAGACAGACTTTAACGTGGAGAGACAGAGAGCTGAACGTGAGATTTGGAGACAGAGACGATTTCGCAAGGGAGATTCTTCATCTTTGATGGAGATTTCGTTTGGATCTTCTCTTCTATTGATTAGTTTCTTCTTCTTCTTCTTTGCTCTTTAGTTTCTTCATTATTGATTTGAAGCCATGTTAGGTTTAGGTTTATTTTTGTTGAACACTTTTGTTTATTTGAATTTCATTATGAACTAAATTTCTTAGGTTGGAATTGATAGATGAACCCTAAAGGGAATTAGTTTTCACAAGCTTTAATGAATTCAATTTTTATGCTCAATCAATAGTTCAATAATTTTTATCTCTTTGCTTATGCTTGATCAACCTAAGTAAATTGCTTAGTTTAGTTTTAATTCTGAAAAGGTTAAAATTGAATGGAAGAATATTGATTGATAAGGGTTAACGATTCTTGAAATTGTTTTTGGTAATGCATAGACATATGTGTTTACACCTTAAGGCCTAAACCAGGAGCATCAAAGCATATTTCTTAATCTAATTTTACCTAGACATAGGATTTAAATTGAATTAGGAATTAAAATCATGTTGGGCTTGACAAAGTCACTTGAATAATTGGGTTTGCTTGCATATAAAGTGTGTTTATTATTGCGAATCTCGCAAAGACATGACCCACAAAGACCATTGCGTGAATTGTGAATTCTAAGACTTTTTAGGGGGATTCTTGATTTTCCAACCACTCATCTCTACATAGTTTAATCATTTTATTATTCTTGCATATTTTAGGAGTAATTTAAGCCACTTTAGACCATCTTATTTATTTTCCATATTTAATTTAGAATTTAGTCATTAGGATTTGCATATTTTCTTTACTTTAGTTTCATTAATCACATCACTTTCAAAACCACTATCATTGTCTTTATTTTCTTTAAATTATTTGTTAAACACCTATTCAATCTACTAATCCTCGTGGGAACGATCTTTCTTATCACTTTATTACTTGTTTGACTGCGTGCACTTGCGTATTACGATTTCACACAACAAGTTTCCTAAAGTTCCTAAAATATTTAGGTATCGCACTGATACCGTTAATTTATAGGAAAGTTATGAATTCCTTCTCGTGAAAATGAGTTCCTAGCTACTTATCTAGTCATGTTCCCAAAATAGAAGTGTATTGAGCGTTCTTACAGATCGCTCTCAACCATGTGAATTAAAGAACATAATTTCACAAATAGGAGTTCGCATTTCACTCAGGATTGAGATCTATCACGGTTGATAAATTTAGTTTGATATTCGATCATTTCTCGTAAACGGTACTAATGAGAAATTTGATCAAACATCGTGGTCCTGTCTTATACAATCAACATTGTATATGATACTTCCATTTCATGTCTCCTACATCAATGATCAGGATTAGATCATTTGTCTATAAATAAAATGCGAAGCTATCAACAGTGTTACCAAGATAAGGTTCCCAAACGTTATCCATTTATTGTAGACACTTTTAAGTTACTCATCTCGACTTTAATCATCTCGTATGACTCACATACTAAGTCGAGATTTCATAAGAGTAACTTAGGGTTTACTATTTGAATGTTTGATATTTATATATTTCCATATATTTCTAATATCGTTAATTGAATCAATCTAGATAATATAAAGATCTTATGTTTATTTATTTAATTTATTCAAAATAAATTATTATAATTAAATAATTACAAGTTCTAGGACACCATTCCTAACAGGTGTCACAAATTTCTGACTTGGATTAATTGGGTCGCAGAAAAGTCAACCCTAATATTTGCGACCCTAGGGTAGCATTTATTTTGCTACCCTGGGGTAGCATTATTTGCTACCCTGTGGTAGCAATATTTGCTACCCTGGGTCGTAAATATTATTATTTGTTTTTTTAAAGAATTATTTTTCTACCCTGGGGTCGCAAATATTATTATTTGCTATGGTGGAGTCGCAAATATATTAATTTTTTCTTATTATTTTAAAAAATAATTTTAAATTGAATATTATTTTAATAAATTAATATAATAATTGATATTTAATTATTTTAATTTATTTATTATTTTTAATATAAAAAAATGGAATAAAAATATATATATATATATATATATATATATATATATATATATATATATATATATATATATATAATACCAAAATAATTCATATACATCCCAAAATGTTTTAATCCAAAAACTACTGTGGGGGTGCAAAAGGAAAAGTTTAGATAATATTGGGAATGATCCGATTTTAGACGAAAGAAAAATGTAAAAAAAATAAAAATAAAAAACAAAAAACAAAAGAAAGGAAAATGGGGGAGGGAAAGAAAAAAGAACGGAAAGAAAAGAGAAAGGAGGAAGAACAGAATAGGGAGGGGAATTTCGTTCTACCTCCTTTATTTCAATATTTGCGACCACCTGGTCGCAAATATGTAATTATCACAGCCAATTTTTTCTTTGAATTTGAAAAGCTCGATTAAAAAAGTGACGTTTTCTTCAAATTTCCTACCCTAGCATCACTTTTGATTTTACAGCTGCCAAAATGATTATATATTTTTTACTTTCCCTATGATGATTTGTGACCATAAGATAGAAAATTTACAACCATGGGGTAGTAAATTTGTGCCCCCAGCGTCACCTTTGATTTTACAGCTGCTTAAATGATTAGATATTTTTTACTTTCCCAATGATGAAATGCGACCATGGGGTAGAAAATTTGCGACCATGGGGTAGCAGATTTGCAACCCCAGCGTCACTTTTGATTTTACAGCTGCCTAAATGATTAGATATTTTTTACTTTCTCAATGATGATTTGCCACCATGGGGTAGCAAAATTTGCAACCCCAACGTCACCTTTGATTTTACAATTGCCTAAATGATTAGATATTTTTTACTTTCCCAATGATGATTTTCCACCATGGGGTAGCAAATTTGAGAACATGGGGTATCAGATTTGCGACCCCATCATCACTTTTGATTTTACAGCTATCTAAATGATTAGATATTTTTACCTTCCCAATGATGATTTGCCACCATGGGGTAGCAAATTTGCTACCCCAGCATTACCTTTGATTTTACAGCTGCCTAAATGATTAGATATTTTTTACTTTCCCAGTGATGATTTGCGACCATGGGGTAGAAAATTTGCGACCAGCTAGTCGCCAATTTCCCGCCAAAATTTCCCGCCTTTTTAGTGACTTGAAAGCAACACAGTCGCTGTAATACGACCAGGGGGTCGCAAAGTCACATTCTCCGCGCCATTAGTTCGCGCCATTTTTTATGACGCTTTGTTAGATTAAGTCGCAAAATGGTCGTATTTTTGCGACCCCCACCGTAGCCCACAATCAACGCTTAGTATTACGACCCATGGCGTCGCAAAATGGCTTCCTCACTTTTCTGGTCGTAAATATCTGGTCACAAATCGGCAGTTTTCTTGTAGCGTTCAACATGTCTGACTTATATGAGTACTATTCGCTTGATGCAGCTCCTTCTTATCAAGTATAACTCGTGGACGAGTTCTAAAGTGGGTAGCGTAAAACTGATGTGGGCAGAATCTTTCTTTTATTAAGAACCCATTTGTTATTTTATTGTTTTTGCTTGTTTTGCCTTTTCTATTGGGTCTTTTGCTAGCCCTTGTTTTCTGCAACGTAGGACCACTAGCCCTTCTCTAGGGTTTAGTATTGAAAGTGACCTATTTCTCGTGTAATTAAATAACAATTCGTTTTATATCAATTTATTTGCGGAAATCAGATTTAATAAGCTCAATTAGAAATTCATTGATAGAAGCACAGTTGTAACAGTGATCGTGAAAGTTCTAACTGTCGGCATAATATAGAATGAACAAAAACAACACTTTAAAGATCAATGGGGAGGGGATCGACGCAAGACATGATTAACGTGGGAAACCAATCGGTGAAAACCCACGAGGTCACACCCGAAGAAAAATCAATATACATCCAAAACAATAATTTAAATCAAACACAAGCACAAATGAAAAACTCCCTTTTTCTTTATCTTTGATTGCTCTTTGATGATGTCGATCTTTAAGTTGGATTTCTTCACAAGTTCCCTTTGCGAATCTCGATCTAAGAAACTCCCTTCCTTGTCACGAGCGTATCAAACCGAACTACCTTCTGAAAGTGTGTTAGTCTTCTCCAAGACTTCTTGAATTTATATAATGAAAAGAAATACTAACAACAACTCTCTCAACAATAAATAATTCTAACAAGAATTTACACAAAATAGAGAGCAACAAAGAAAGCACTATTAATTGACAATTTTCTTATAATATGAGTGCTTAGGAGAGGTGATTTAGATAGCTTGCTTTCATCTCCTTATATAAGAGAATAGGCTTGAGACAAACTTTTCTCTTCATGGAAATAATCCCTTAAATTTGTAATTGAAATTGGCTCAAAAAGTAAATAAAAATCTGCCAACCAAAACTTAGAGAGAGTCAATATAATAAGGCAATTACAAAAGAAAAACCAATTAACATTGTAAGTAGAAAAACATATCCAGCCGTTGGAGGAATGAACAAATTGACAAGCAATTTTTTAATTCAAAAACTAATAATTAATTTGGTCCAAATAAATTTACCAACTAATAAAATATAGGGAAAAAGACACTTTTGGTCTTTGAGTTTTGAGTTTGTTTACCGTTTGGTCCCTGAGTTTTCAAAACCGATATTTTTACCCCTGAGTTTTCGTTTTGTTTACCATTTGGTCATCAGTCAAAAAAGCGTTAAATAGTTAACAGAATGGTGATGTGGCATTATTTTAATAATTTTATTGTTGATGTGGCACTAAAAATATAATTTTTAATATTATTTCAAATGATGTGGAAATTTATAATAATTTTTTAATCTATTTTTTTTATTAGGTGTCCCTTCTCCTTTCTCTCTCCTCCCTCACCCTTTCTCTCTCATCTATTCATCTTCTTCCACTTCCCAGAATCTCTTCCATTATCTTTTTCATCTCTAAAAACTTAAAATGTTCATCTCTATTAATTGAAACTGATCTATTCAAGAAATTTAAGGTAACTTTGTTGCTGATGATCCAACTCAAAATCTATCTCATCTCCATATTTGCTCAACGACGCCTTCGAACGTGGAAATCTCTTTCCCAGCAGCCAAACCATCCTTAATTGGAGAATTGAAATACAAATACACAATATAATTAGAATTATCAGTAACATAAGGCTTCCCATTTCCATCTAATCTCAATTTAGCTTCACACCCTTCATCCTTAAACAAATCTTGAAGCCTAATCAAATTATATTTCCAACAAAATTGAACAACCTCAACAGGCATAGCAAGACCACTTCCACCAAAACCTTTCACCAATTTAGTATCATCAACAACGACAACAAACTTGTCTGAAGTAGCTTCCACCATTTTCTCTCTTAACAAAGCTTCACCTCTTCCTTTCACCAAATTGAGATCTGGGTCAACTTCATCTGCTCCATCAATGGCCAAATCGAGATGTGGGTGATAAATAACGAAAAAAATCCAGAAAAGTTGTTTATCAAATCTGGTCAATCTCATCTCATCTCAGATCCCACTCGAATCCCTCTCTGAAAACGAAAAATCTCTTCTTCTTCTTGAAACAAAGACCCAGGAAATTTGTTAATCAGATCTAGTCTCTCTCATCTCAGATCTCTCTCGAATCCCTCTCTAAAAGCGATATTTCATGCATAAGGAAGTTTATTTCCACCATTGTTGCGGGGATTTGAAGAATCTGGCGAAATTTCAAAACCTACTCCCACCTGCCCCACGCTAGCAAATAAGCCTCCCGGATGAAAAATCTCATCTTGATGATGACACTGAGATCCCAAGCAAGAAACCGAGAAAAACCCATTGTTTTTTCCATCAAAAACTTGAATTCCTTTCCTACCCATTAAGCAGAGTACCCATTTACAAATTAAAGAAACCTAATTTAGAGTACCCATTTACAAATTAAAGAAGAAATTCGTTTACATCAAGGATCTGGGTTTGTCGATGATGGGTTTTGTGGTGGTGATGGTGGTGGCTATGGAAATGAAGATGAACATGGAGGAAGAGAGAAAGTGAGAGAAGAGAGAGAATTAATTAAAAATACATAAATTTATAATTATTAATATAAAATTAATTAGTATGCCACATCACTTAAAAAATGTCACATAAGTTAATATAATATATGTAAAATTAATAAAATTATGACACATCACCATTCTGTTAACTTTTTAACAGTTTTTTGACGGCAGGGACCAAATGGTAAACAAAACGAAAACTCAGGGGTAAAAATGTCGGTTTTGAAAACTCATGGAGCAAACGGTAAACAAACTCAAAACTCAGGAACCAAAAGTATCTTTTTCCCTAAAATATACTTTCCAAAATAAAGAATTTGTGATTTCAAAATTGACACCATGGAATGAAGAGGCAATGAGTTGTCATTTAAATAAATTTGTCATTTGAATTGTTAACAATGTAATAATATTGATTACCAAATAAAGGAAAATAATTAAAATAAAGAAATCAATTCATTTTGATGATAATGAAAATAGTGAAATGGTAAATTTAATTTAAACACCAATGAGTGATGATAATATTAAACATTAGAGAATTTTGGTTTTGTCAAAATAAAAGTCAATCCAAAAACATATTCTAACAAGTATAAATTGAATGTTACGGTAAGTTGATAGGCATCTTTTATTTTTACCTAAATTTGAAAAATATTCCCTTGTAATCAGAGAGGTTGATTGGTGTTATTAAAAGTTCCAGGAAATTTTCTCTCTTTCTTGTTCCTTGGCCACGTCAATAACTAATCTAAGGTGTAAATTAAACCAACAAAGACGAAAGACGTAACGTGAATAAAATGGACTTCATGGCCTGTCCTAGTCTTCATCTTCATGACTTTAATGTAATTATTTTTCATATTTAGGAAAACATGTACAATTCGTTGATTTTATATATTTTCTATCCACAAAAGTAAGATACTTATCCATAAAGTTGGGACATGGGATTGGAAATCCTTTTCTTAAAAAATAAAAGGAAGGGCGAGGGACACGTACCCTATGTTGATAAATGATAGGTTCTTTTTGTTTTCTAATGTCAACTTTAAAATAGTTCATAATTAATTTGTAAGATACAAAACATTTTACAGCATGATGGCATATTTCACTAAGATATTTTTTTAAGTACTAAGATATTTTTTTAAGTAAAATAAATATGTTTAATCTTTTGAAAGTTTTTTTTTTTAATGGATTCTTTTAAAAGTTCTTAATGCAAATCATTATCAAATTTGGCTTCAATCATGTAGAGACAATCTAGATATTATAGTGAATAATTTTTTTTTAAAGTTTGTGGGGATCATGAATGGTTGCATGATTATGAAATATAAAGATTTTTCTTATAGAAAAATGAAATATTAGGATTAAACTAGTATAAAAAAATGTTTATGTAACTATTCTCTTTCCCTTATTTATGAGAAGCGGAGGTCTTTCTTTTCTTGTAGTTTTTTTTATTTGGTTTTGCTTGTTATGACTTTCTTTGTACTTTTCAATTATAATGTAAGGCAAACTTTACATTATAAATAAATAAATCAATTTATGGTTATGATATAATCAAAGAAGATATTATGATTAAATTTGTCTTTACCCATTAGCTTAAGTTTTGGGTATAGTGGATGTAGGGGTGTAAATGGGGTAAGGTTGGGGCGGGGTCCCCAGTTTATCCCCCGGCCCGTTTCAGGGAGAAATCCCCACCCCGCCCCCGCACCTATTAACATTTCCCCTGCCCCTGTCCCCGCCCCGTTTATGAGGCAGGGGCGGGGCGGGGCGGGGGGACAACTGAGTGGGGCGGGCCTGGGAGGGGACAATGTTTTTTTTTAAAGCATGACTTTATTCTAAATTTTGTTATAAATTTTATATAATACACATATTTTCATTGCATTGCATTCCATATACAATGCATTTAACAATAAACTAAAAGTCTCAAACATAATCTATATTTCCATTATAAAGTCTTAAGTAACAATTCAAACACAATTTTTGTAAACATATGTAATCAATTTTCATTTTATTCCAATATTATCAAATCAATCCAAATTCAAATTTAGTATTTTAAAGTCACAATAAACATAATTAATCAAAGTTCAAACACAATATATGTAATTTAAAAAAAAAAAAAACTAATTGCTAAAAGGGACAGGCCCCGCCCCCTCCCTGTTTAGTAAATGGGTGAATTTTTTTCCCCTACCTTTACCCCATTTACGAAGCGGGTTTGGCGGGGTAGGGCGGGGCGGGGGTTTTACTTTCACCCCTAAGTGAGTGGTTTAACATATTCAATATAATCTTCTATTCGACTTCAAAATATTTAGGAAAATAGGGGTTTAAGTTTCAATGAGAGTTATTTTCAAAAATTCATTGCAGTCTTCGAAATTTTTGAAGATCAGTCTTCAGTTCATGGAGTATTGACCAAGTTGGAATGAGCTATGGTGATGGGTTTGTTTGTTAAGATCTCTTTACAGTTTTTTTTTTCTTTCTATTTTTTTCATTTTTCATTTATTGTTCTCGATTCTCTATTGTTAAAAAAAAAAAAAACACAAATCGGTTTCTATTTATTGTTTGTTTTGATCTATCTTTTTTAGGAGCATTTATAAATATGTTACCTTGTACTCTAATATTTACAAATTTGTTAACTTAAAAAGTATTCCGTGAGTGTTGTCAAATCTGAGTTTAATAATGAATTATAGCCAAAAAAAAAAAAAAAAAACAAACTATGGTTACGTAATATTTTTTGAGTTTGGTTTAATTCTTGTCTGAAATCTTTGTGGTGACGGCGGTAGAGATGGCGGTTGCATTGGTGGTGGGGAAATTAGGGAGAGAAATAGAAAAATATAATTTTTGAAGATGATGATGGTGAAGGAAGATGATAATAATTTAGGAATTAAATTTTTTTTTATTAAATTCTCTTTTTAAAAAATATAATATGTATAAATAGTTAATAAGATAAATATTTAATTAAATTTTAACATCTATGTAAATTCTCTCCTATTAAATAATTATTCAATGAAAACCACATGTTGTAAAACTAACTATTTACCTTTTTGTTGGGACCTTGCAAACAAAGACGACGTGGTTTTTAGGTATACTAGTATAATTAACGTGCTTCGCACGTACTTGTTCAATTTTTTTATATCAATATTTAGTTCTTCAAAAAAATTATTATTATTGAGAAATTATTGGATTAGTTTAGTTAGATAAACAAAGAAGAAAAATCTATTAAAGACTGAACTATATTATTTAGGTGTGAATTGCTTACTAAATTTAAGAGTCAAATAACTTATCACTTAGTGTGAACAATAAAAACAAATTTATAGAGTTAACCTATTAAATATATCATTTTTAAAACGTTAACACTTATTTGATATTGAATATAGATCCATTGGACCATTAGATGTCAAACACACGATTTTATCCTGTTTTATTAAATCAATTAGATAGAAGATTTTTATAACTCTTGTCTTGTCATCATTGAGCAATCAGTTGATTATTATAAAGAATTACAATGATCGAGTGAAAAATCTGTTTTGGATAGAAATGTAGGGATAGAAAAATTGTATTACTTTCGCTTTTAATAAAGTAAACATCGATGTGGTAGAAAATAGTGAGTGTTGATGTCAACACTATTTCCCCAATCCTTGATGGCTTTTCAACTTTCCAAGACCACAGTAACAAAAAAAAGGATCAAATTTAACATGAACTCTATTTTACAAAGAAATTCAAATAAACACATTAAAATACAACATTTTTTTCCTTGCGTAAAAAAAATACAACAAATTAAATTTACATTCTGAATCTAGATATGAAAAAGAAGGATCAAATGAAAAAAAGAGAAATCTAAATCTGGTTGTCATTTGTGATGTTGCTTGTAAAGATGAAAAAAATTGACTTAAATTAGTCACCATTGATTTGTTTGAAGAATTGGGCTTCACAGTGGGAGTATTTATAGATAATAACTTAGGATAAGCTATTTCAAATGTAAATTAAATAATATTCAAAACCTTCTCTTGGTAATTGTGAAAAGTTGTAGAAATCGAAGAGAGTTCTTGGAATGCATACATCCCATTTCCTTAATCAAATTGAAATAATATGAACATCCATGCATTTATTTAATGCAACATCAAAGCCAACGAAAAAATACATCAAGAGTTCAAATGCTAATTTTGAATAAAAGAAAAATAATGAGGGTAAAATTGGTAATGAAAGATTCTCCACTCCTCTCCACTTTTAATATATTAAGATATATATATACCTAAAAACCACGTCATTGGTTTGAAATTGACATTATTCACAAGGAACTCATTTTTTTGGCTTTATGAATTATATGGACTTGGATTTCGAATTCTAATTGGTTAAGTATTGTTCCTTTTCAAACAATGTCGTTAAGCCATTATTGAATCTAAAATTTATTGGATTTTACCAATCAAACTAATACAATTCTAGGGGTTGTTTTGGAATTTTTTTTTATTATATTAAATTAGGGAAGGCAATAATCAAACTTTCGATCTCATCAAAAGATACCACATGTCTAACCATTAAAATTATGCTCTAGTTGACTTTGATTTGAAGTTAAACTATTTAATTTCATTTCTTCGAATCATTTTTCTCCAATGTTTAGTTAGAAAATTTATTGAGAATGACAACTAGGGAATCCCATGCCCACTAATTCGGGAGACCTCCTTTAATGAGTGTTTTCAACTAATTATCACTTCGTTTTGTTTTTATTTATTAAAAAAAGCTTTTGAAATCTTAGTTAAATATAATTTCAAAAATAAAAATTGACTTCGAGAATATTTTTTCAAATTTAAGGTTTAAAATATAGATTTCATTTTTTTTTTTTTAAAGTATATTATTTAGAAGAGAAATTGTTTATAAATAAACTTCTAATCCTTTTTTTTTCATTTCAAAAATAATTGTTCACCAACAAATTATTAATTTTTTTTCATTTTTCTACCAACGTTTATAAAACTTTTTTAAAATCTTACAAAAATTTAAAAACAAAACTTGTTTTTTATTTACTTTTTTTAGAATTTAAAATTTAGCATGAATTTAAAATATTTTTAAAAGGTTGATTATTAAATAAAGAAAATGTTAATAAGCAGGCATAATTTTTAAAAATATGTTACAAAAATCAAGACGATTGTTTAAAAAATGACACTTTCTTTAATAGTAAATTTCAAAGATAGGAAAAAATTTCAAAATTTTAAAACATGATACTTTTTTTAACGGTCATTAACTTAATGAAAGAAACACATTAGATCAATAAATTCATCAAAATAGAAAAAACTAATAATTTTTTAAAATTGCTAAATATAAATTCAAATCTTTAAAAATTACTAGATTCTTATTCAATCATCTCAAACGTGTTCATAGTTATTGACATATACATCCTCTCTCAAACATATTTATATAATCAAATAGTCTTTTTGTATCAACTAGTCTTCTAACAGATAAATGTTATATCTAATAGTTAACATATTTTCTTATTTAAATTTTACGTACATTAAATTTAACTTTTTAACTCAAGCGCTTTCTAATAATTTATTTTTTTCATATTTTTTAAAGTAATAAAAAATAATTTTGAAAATAATTTTTAATTGAAATATAATATTTATTTATTTGAAGTAAAAGAACAAACAAACAATAATAATATAGGCATTTTTAACATGTTGAATAATTAACCTAAAAAATTAAAATAATTATAAATATTTTGTAAATATTGTTTTTAATATTTTTAAATATTTTGAACACATTTTAATTTTTCTACTTCAATAAACATGGTAATATAAATTAATATTAACAATCTAATATGTATTGAATATAATATGTTTTTTTAATTATAATAATTTATTGTACTAATTTTAATGAATTATTGATATATTGATCAATAATTAAAAAAAAGGAATTAAAATCAACATAATTAATACATAAGTGATAATTAAATGGTAATGACATATTTGTAAATTGAAGGTTTGATGAAGGGTAAACTTAAAGTAAATAATGACACATTTTGTAATTTTTATAAATCATGAAGGATAAAATAGTCTAAAAATATTTCTGAAACATTTTACCTTTTATATATCAAGGATAAGGATATGATATTTGTTTATGTTACCATCCAAATTTTAATTTAACAGATATGCAAAGAAATGATATGAAATAGTAAAAGCATTAAAGAAAATAACAATTATTTTTATTCTAAAAAAATATTTTATTCAATTACGAGCTTTGTATCTTGTAAGATGGCTCCATTCCCCGCATCATACTTTTACATTGCAAAACATAGAAATCAAATCTAGAACCTAAATACCCTTTCTCAAAGTGAGAAGTTTCATCATTTAATCATTATTTCCTAACAAACCAAAAGGTTAGGCTTTATTTCTTTACAAATTAAAAAGTTAGGCATAATTTAATCTAAAATTAATTGGATTTTATTAATTTAAATAATACTAGTGGTTTATTTCGACTTGAAATATTTGCAAATATAACAATTTTTACTATGTTAATTAATGATTAACAGTAATTAATGTGTGTATCAGTGATAAACATAGTGTAAAAATATGTAATATAATGTTTATCACTGATTCACCCGATCAAAAATTGCTATATTTACAAATATTTTTTCTAAAAGTTGACGGGAAAAAGTGTCACCCTTATGAAAAGGTGACGAGTAAAAACGATCACCTTTTCTAGAAAAGGTGATGCCTAAAAAAACGTTTTTATTGGTGATGGGAAAAATCGTCACCTATTAGAAAAGGTGGTGTTTTTTACCCGTCAGCTTTTACATCAGGTGATGGTGGCATAGGTGACGGGTAATTATTGGTAATTTGCCATCAACTGACACATTGATTGTGGCCATGTAGTAATAAATTTTCATTGTATGGCTAATTTGTGTAATTTGATTTAAAATTTGGCTATTTTAATACAGTTAACCGAAGTTTTAGTAACCATTCACTTAGGTGTTGTAATAAAATAAGGGATACATGTAAAATACACCCCTTGCACTTTGGGTTATTGTTAAATCATACCCTTGCACTTTTTTTGCCATAAAATACCCCTGCGCTTTAGTAAAATTGCAAATTACACCCTTCAATCGATTAGTTTTAACGAAGTTGAGATATATTTATATTCTACATATGCCATGTATTATGATTTCATGAAAAATAGTAAAAAAAAGGTTTGACAAATGTGTAGAATTTTAGTATAAACTCTTATGCTAATAATATGCAAAACCTATAAATCACACTCAAAGGTTAAAAAATTTCAAAACTTTTAATGGTTTTGGAACACGAGGTATGCGTAAAATATAGATGTGTCTAAATTTTGTTAAAAATTATCAATTGAAGGGTGTGATTTGCAATTTTACTAAAGTGCAGGAGTATTTTATGACAAAAAAATAATATATGTGTATGATTTAACAATAACTCAAAGTACATGAGTGTATTTTTCATTTATCCCATAAAATAATAAAAAGTAATGAAAAAGTAAGAATAAATATGATATTAGGAATGTCACCACATAAATCACTATTCATTTATCACATGGTAATATTGGACACATTTGAAAAGTTTTATTTTTAGCCGTTGACCATAAAGGCGATATGTAACAAATCAATTAGCAATTTCTGATAATAAAAACCAATCAATTAGCTCACTAATAAAACAATTTATAAATCATAAGTTAATTAAAGAGATTAGATTTAAAAAAATATAAATGGCCAAAATTAAAGCAATCACATATTAATCAAATAAGAACTTAATAATTTTAGTAATAAATCATTTAATTAATAAATAACTTAATTAAAATTCAAAACACAAGCACAAACAAAATAATTTGATCATATTAAAAATTAAAAATATTTTATTCTTTCAAAATAAAGGCCAATTCAAAAAAGTATTCTAACATCCTGTCTTCTAATTTGATGTAATATTTATTAAAAAAAATTAATCCTAAAAAAGGGGTAATTACTGAATTAATATATTTTTACATAGTAATCACTGAGATGTCAGAATTTTTAAAAAATTAATCAAATAATAGATCAATAATTTATTGAATCAAAAAAAGAATTTTTTTTTTATTGAAAAGTAATAAAATATTTCAATAAATTATTGATAATAATTTATTGGACTAAAAAGGCCCGAACCAAAAAATTAAAATAACAATAAAAAATAACAACTATTTGAATAGATTATAAAAATTTCTGACATTTCAGTAATTAATATAAAAAATATGTTATTTAAGATAATTTCATTAAAAATAAAATGATAAACCACGTGATTTGTATTTAAGCGGATTTGGCGGGTCGGGGCCGGGGTTTTGCTTTCACCGCTAAGTGGGTGATTTAACGTATTCAATATAAACCTATGCGAATCAGTCTTCTATTCGACTTCAAAATATTTAAGTTTCCATGAGAGTTATTTTAAAAAATTCATTGCAATCTTCGAAATTTTTGAAGATCGGTCTTCAGTTCATGGAGTATTGAGCAATTGGGAACGAGCTATGGTGATGGGTTTGTTTGGTTAAGTTCTCTTTACAGTTTTTTTTTTCTTTCTATTTTTTCATTTTTCATTTATTGTTCTAGATTCTCTATTGTTAAAAAAAAAAAATACAAATCGGTTTCAATTTATTGTTTATTTTTATCTATCTTTTTTAGGAGCATTTATAAATATGTTGCTTATGTACTCTAATATTTACAAATTTGTTAACTTAAAAAGTATTTATAAACATTTTAAAAAATTAGATGCTCGATTATGAGATCTCATTAGGAAACTGCTAATTCTTGTCGAATAGCTGGGAAGAATAAGTTGAAACCCGTGAGTGTCGTAAAATCTGAGTTTGATGATGAATTGTAGCCAAAAAAAAAAAACCTATGGTTTCGTAATGGTTTTTGAGTTTGGTTTAATTCTTGTCCGAAATCTTTGTGGTAACGGCGGTAGAGATGGCGGCTGCATTAATGGTGGGGAAATTAGGGAGAGAAATAGAAAAATATAATTTCGGAAGATGACGATGGTGAAGGAAGATATGAATAATTTAGGAATTAAATTTTTTTCATTAAATTCTCTTTTTAAAAAGTATAATATGTATAAATAGTTTTTAAGATAAATATTTAATTAAATTTTAACATCTATGTAAATTCTCTCCCATTAAATAATTATTCAATGAAAACCACATGTCAAAAAAATAAAAAAAAAGTTGGGTGGCCTGCGTGCAACAATTCGATTTTTTCATTGAATTAATAATCCCCTATTGTAAAACTAACTATTGTTGGGACCTTGTTTGTGACAGCAAACAAAGACAACGTGTGTGTGTATATATATATATATATATATATTCATGGGATCTTGCTTGTGACAGCCATAAAAACCACGTCATTGGTTTGAAATTGACATTATTCACAAGGAACTCATTTTTTTTTTTTTTGGTTTTCGAATTCTAATTGGTTAAGTATTGTTCCTTTTCAAACAATGTAGTTAAGCCATTGTTGAATCTAAAATTTATTGGATTTTACCAATCAAACTAATACAATTCTGGTGGTTGATTTGGACTTTTTTTTATTATATTAAATTAGGGAAGACAAGAATTAAACTTTCGATCTCATCAGAAGATACCACATGTCTAACCATTGAAATTATGCTCTAATTGCCTTGATTTGAAGTTAAAATATTTAATTTCATTTCTTTCAATCAATTTTCTCCAATGTTTAGTTAGGAAATTGATTGAGAATGACAACCAGGCAAATCGCATGCCCACTAATTAGGGAGACCTCCTTTAATGAGTTTGTTCAACAAATTATCTCTCTCTTTTTTTTTAAAAAAAAAACTTTTGAAATCTTAGTTAAATATAACTTCAAAAATAAAAATTGACTTCGAGAATATTTTTTAAAAATTTAAGGTTTAAAATATAGACTTCATTTTTTTAAAAAACAGTATATTATTTAGAAGAGAAATTGTTTATAAATAAACTTCTAATCCATTTTTTTTTTCATTTCAAAAAATAATTGTTCACCAACAAATTATTTTTTTTTCATTTTTCTACCATATAAAAAAACTTATTCTTTTGGTTTTGAACATGCGCACACTCACGCCTCAGCAAAAGGTGAAGTTTGTATATATTTGTTTTGTTTATTTATTTATTTACTTTTCTATATTTAATAATTATAAATTTTTGTATTTAAAATTATAAAAAATCAAATAATAATTTCAATTTAAACACATTTAGTTGAAAATTTATATGTTAATTACTAATGGATCTAATCCACTCAATTAATTATTTTGGGCTAAAACTAATTTGTTTCATAAAATCAATTGGGTTTAATTCTCTCTAATATTAATTTTTAAATTAAATAAACTCATTATTTAATTAATAATATTAATTATTAATTTCCATTTAAATAAACCCATTATTTAAATAATTAATAATAGTACTATTAATTCCCGTTTAAATAAGCTATTTATTTAAACATTTAATTTTGCCTTAAAATATTATAATTAATAATATTATTTTAATTTCCATTTAAATAAACTCTTTATTTTAACAAGTAATTGTATTCTTGAAATTAATAATTGTAACCTCCCGAATTTTCAAAAAAGGAGAATAAAGCACAACGAAAGACGAAGAAATATTATCGTTGTTATTTCAAAAATAAATATTTAAGTCAAACAACCATTGTCATGAACAATTAATTTAAAACAAAACAATTTCCAAAAAAAAGATAATGAAATATAATTTCGTTATAAAAACCATCAAGCAAAATACTCAAATTCGACATAATGACCAAGTTCAAAAACTAAAACCCAAAACTTGAATAAAAATGAAAGAAGGATTATGACGCCGTCCTTCACAATCTAAACCACATCTTCTACTAGCCCTTATCGTTGTCCAATTTTTTTTCCCTTATTACCTTAAAAAAATAATGTAGCATTATGAGTAAATAAATAGAAAAGGAAAACAATGTTTGGATACGCTTGAATTTATTAAGTCCAATTTCAACTAATCCAATCTCACAGCCTCTAAAAAATCTCAGCACGAAAAAATTAATATCTCATAATTGCTCACAAGTAAACTCTAAATCACAAACTATTCTCACACAGTCATCTACCTCGACAATTAACATATAACTCACAAGTTATATCTAAATCACATGCTCTTCTCAAATAGTCATCCACCTCAGCTACTCATGTATAAGTCACATATAACTCACAAGTTATATCTAAATCACATGTTATTCTCAACATACACAATTGGGTATTCTTTCAATGTATAATCGTACATTGATGAACCTTCGTCATAAATTATCAAGTATCAATCTACTTAAATAGGATATGAGTATTCTTTTCTAAGTAATGAAATATCAATATGTTAAATCACCGTTAGATCTAAAAGCTTAAGCCAATGGCTCTGGGTAAATTTAATCATATTTCACAAGACCCAAACATGTAGAATTTTTAATAAATGGGGAGGAAATGTCATCAAAGGGGTTCTGTAATGTCCAAGATTTTTGGGTAAATTTTTTTAATACTATTTTGAACAAATAATATTAATTTTCATTAGCTAATATTAATTTTGGGTTTGAGTTCAAACATTTACATCTTGATTAATTGGGTTTTAATCAAGGTTAACTCTTAGCTTTCCTACCTTTTATATTAAGGGTATTTTAGTAAGTTTGACTTAAATTGCATGTTAATAAAATTTCATGTATTTTAGTATCATTATGATCGTTGTGTCATAAAGAAACTAACGCATAGAACGACACGTCTTTCTAAGCTTCAAATATAAAGTTAGGGTCCAAAACCCGTTTCTACCCCTTTAGCCATACATTAGGTGAGGTTAAAATGGCTTTCAGCTCACTACAAGAAACTGCCGTAATAGTGAAGGAGCTCTAGCGATGAAAAGCGAATGCGTCCCAATGTAACGACGGAATGCATCGCTCACGTGAAGAGTTGACTTTCAGCGATGCATTTCGTCGCCTAACTAATCGAATATATTTAACGAAAAAAATAATTTGGTATTAACGATGGTTGGCGTTGCTAACATTGGTGCCAAAAATTCCCGCTTTAATAGGGAACGATGCAGTGCGTCGTATACGATGGCACGAAACATTCCCGCGCAAACGGATGACAAAATGCGTCGCCCCACGTTATGGATGGAATGTTTCCCGCCATTGTAACGACGAAATCGATCGTTACTTTAGATAGTAACGACCGATTTCGTCTTTAATTCACAGTATATATATGTCTCAGGAATGCAAAGAACTCATCATCAAAAACATTTTGTTATTTCTTTGCGTTTTTTTTTTCTACTGCAAAAATAATGCGTGAATGGATGTATGTTCGTCTCTTAGAAGGCTATTTGAACGATGAGTTCGTAGCAGGGGTTGAAGAATTTGTTGAGTTTTGTGAAAGTACGGAGGATTTTGATCGTAATGGAAAAATGATACGATGTCCGTGCAGAAAATGTAAAAATAAGAAGTTATATTCTTCATTTGATGTGAAGAAACACCTGTATAGTCGTGGGTTTGTGGAGAATTATTTCAAGTGGGTTTATCAAGGGGAATCTGACAATCAATATAATGCGGCGTTGGAGCGAGCCGTGTTGTACCAAAGAAGCAGCTCAAATGCTATACCGAATTTGGAAGAAGATCGTGATGAAAGACAGCAAGAGTATGGACAAATGCAGCATATGATATACGAAGGTACGTTTAATCATACTCAAGACGATAATCAAACTATTCTAGAGGAGGAGGAGGAAATGAATCCAGAAGCGCAACGTATGTATCATATGCTCGAATCAGCAAGTATGCCGTTATACCCGGGTTGTGATGTCAGTCAACTGGCTGCAGCTACGGAGCTTCTAAATATAAAATCGGCATATCATATTCCAGAGAGAGGTTTTAATTCGATTTCACAATGGTTTCATCGTTGCGCTCCTGCGAACAACACGCTGCCAGAAAGTTTATACGACACGAAAAAATTAGTGGAGGATCTCGGGTTTTCTGTTGAGAAGATTGATTGTTGCCCTGAACAGATGCATGATATTCTGAGGTGATGGAGATTCGAGTCTCCATAATTGTAAATTCTATTTCCATCCGAGATATAAACAAGGTAAACGCACTCTCATTCCACATACTCGTATGTTTTATTTACCGATCGCTCCTCGACTTTAACGATTGTATGCATCGGAAGTCACGACATCTCATATGAGATGGCATTACGAGCATTCGCAAGAGGTAGATCATATGAAACATCCATCTGATGCTGACGCGTGGAAGCATTTGGATCGTTGTCATCCAGAATTTGCAAGTGAGATTAGAAATGTGAGATTGAGGTTATGTACTGACGGTTTTAACCCGTACGGCGCTTCTGGTGCACAATACTCTGTATGGCCTGTTATGTTGACACCTTATAATCTCCCTCCATCGATGTGTATGAAAGATCCTGTGATATTCTTAACGGTTATCGTACCGGGTCTAAAGAGTCCAAAACAAAGGTTAGATATCTACCTCCAACCTCTTATTGTTGAGCTGACTAAATTGTGGAATAATGGAGCATTGACTTACGATGTATCGAGAAAACAAAATTTTTGTATGAAAGCCGCAGTAATTTGGACGATAAGTGACTTCCCGGCATATTCAATGTTATCTGGTAAGCATGATAGCTTATTAATTATAAAATATTTTCATTGCATAATAATATGTATAATTAATTTAAACTTATCGTAGGTTGGAGCACATCCGGAAAGTTTGCTTGTCCTCATTGCATGATTGACACTGGAGCTTTCTCTTTGAAACATGGACGGAAAACGTGTTGGTTCGATTGTCATGGATGATTTTTACCGAGCGATCATTTGTTTCGATCAAACAAGACAGATTGGTATAAGGGTTGTAATGCACGCAACCAAGGCCCGCCCCGAGTTTATAGCGGAATCTAAATATTACACGGGTTAGATTCTATTGGCATGAAAAAAATTACTGAAATAGGTGCTGAGGTTGCAAACAAGGCCGCTGGTAAAAACAGTGGATGGAAGAAACGAAGTATATTTTGGGATTTACCGTATTGGGGAGATTTACTAATCAGGCACAACTTGGACGTAATGCACATCGAAAAGAACGTGTTCGACAATGTCTTCAATGCAATTTTAAATGTGTCAAATAAGACGAAAGACAACCTGAAGGCACGGTATGACATCCAAGAAATATGTCGTTGCCCCGAGTTAGAGCCGGATGAAGATGAGCACTACGCCAAGGCCAAATACATGTTAAATACAGAAGGGAAGAAATTACTGTTTGAATGGATGCGATCGATTAAGTTCCTCGATGGTTACGTTTCTAATCTCTCGAGATGAACATTAAATTACATACTTTTACATAAAGTTTATCACATTAATCAATGATTAACATGGTATAAATTACTATATTTACAACTAGATTTAGATTTGCTATTTTTATAAATATTGCATCGAAATCTACTCCTTAATTAAATTTCTCTTTCTTTTAATACCCTACCATAAAACCACCGGGCACCACATCATCTATGTGATGGAGATGAGACTCCCTACGTAAGAACTAAGTGGTCACATGATTCTTATTTAGTCTTTTTCCATTTGTGTAGAGGACAAAACGTTTATTAAAGGCTTATTTTTTTTCTCTGGTTTAAATAATTAGATTCCCAAACTAAAAAAATATGTGGATATTTCAAGAATCTATATAAGCAGTGAACTTGTTTAATCAATCAGGCAGTACGAGAATTCAATTTAGTACAATTTCTCAAATGGCCCTTCTCCAGCTTCCTCTTCCTTCTCCCATTGTCGTTTTTAATACCAGAAGATTGCTTCCTTCTTATTCTAAATTCCGTGTTTTCTCTTCTATGGCTAAGGAATCGGCAGTCGTCGGAAATGTTTCTGATCAGTCGGCCGTTCGACGATCGGCAAATTACCTACCTTCTCTTTGGAAGCATGACTTTGTACAGTCACTGACTAGTGAATTAATGGTAAATGTTTTATTATCATTTGATGAGTCAAAATTGGTCACTTTATTTTTATTTTTTTTATTTGGTTGTATTAAGAAATATGTTGGGAAATTTCATTGGGTAGTAGAATTTTTAGCAATATTTATAAATATAGCATTTTTAAAAAGTATTTGTAAATATAGTAGATTTGTAAAATCCCCATTCATGTGAGTAGAGAAATTAGTTATAACTTATAAAATAATCCGTGATTACTATCAGGTAATCAGTGTGATTACTAATCAGTGATTACTGTGAAGATATCATTGATTACTAGGGGTAATTTTATAATATTTTAGGCGCGAATTTAATTTTTCTACTATTTTTGCAAATATATTTTTTTACTGTTATTTTTATAAATATTGGACTTATTTTTGCTATTTTCGCAAGAGCCCCAAATATGTTTTAGATTTAATTGAATAGTTAGAGTCACAATTAACTCTTTAAAAATTCACATGCTTTGCTACGATGTTTCAGGAAGATGAATATTTAAGGAAGATTGAAATTATGAAGAAAGGAGTGAAAATCATGCTTGATAAAAAAATGGAAGAAGAGCCTTTGAAACAATTGGAGCTGATTGATACAATACAAAGGCTTGGTCTGTCATATCATTTTGATAAAGAAATAAATAAAATATTGGAAGATATTCATCAGGAATTAAATGATAAATCAAACATGGTGTGGAAGAAGAATAACTTATATGCCACAGCCCTTCAATTTAGAATTCTTAGACAACATGGCTATTATATTCCTCAAGGTAACTTTGATTTATTTCACATATAATATTATTTAGAGAAATTATGCTCGATAACATTTTTTCTTACCTTAATTTTAAGAATATTAAATTTTTTTATTTACTCGGAAAAATAGTGTTTTTTGTTTTCATTAAATTAACGAATTCGTTTTAATTATTATTTTTCTTTTTATATTGTACCATGATAAATCCTATTTTCGTTTTTAATGTATTATATTTAAATATTTCAAATTAAATTCAATAATACTATTAAAAGTTTTTAAAAAGTATTATTTTTTAAAATTCTAAACTTGTTTTTTATTGTTTTTCCGAAATATACAATTAATTTTTTTTAAATACCCCTATAATTTATATTGTATAACACCTATTGTTTATGCTTGATAACAATTTTGGTTTTATAACTAAGCATATTTTAGTAAGAAATTATTTACTTTATCATCTAATTTTTTAAAACTTTTTTTTTAATTATTTTTAAAATTAAAGTAGTTTTTAAAACTTGTTTTCTCTGCTAAGATTTGGAAAACAGAAAAACTTTGTCTACACCAATCCAATAGGGTGGTACAGCCAAATGTGAAAAATAGAAAGAAAAAAAAATTGCAATTTATTTTACACTTGGCTCCCTCATTGGATTGGTGGAGCCTTGATTGCACAAGTGTTGCCTGCACAATCTGATGCAGTCAAGTAATTTTTTTGGAAAAACGTTTTTCAAAACTAAAAACCAAAACAAAAACAAAAAGTTGTAAGAATAACAAGTTTTTTTTTTTTTTTTTTTTTTAATTTGATGCAGTCAAGTAATTTCCTTTCGAAAAAGCTTTGTTTTTGTGTTGTTGAAAATTTACTAGGTTTATTCATTAATTACATGCAGATGTTTTCAAAGATTTCAAGGATGATATAGGAAATTTCAATGAATGTTTTAGTGAAGAAAATGCTAAAGGAATGTTATCTTTGTACGAAGCTTCCTACTTAGCAATAGAAGGTGAAAGCCTTTTAGATGAAATGAGGAATATTTCTCACAAACACCTTTTGAAATACGTTGAATCATCAAAGAATGATGAAATTATTTGTATTATGGTGAATCATGCTTTGGAGCTTCCTCTTCGTTGGAGGATGACAAGATTGGAGGCTAGATGGTTCATTGATATATATGAAAGAAAAGTTGATATGAATCCAGTTTTATTGGAATTTGCTAAGTTAGATTTCAACCTTGTGCAATCTACACACCAAGAAGAGCTAAAATATGTATCGAGGTAATTTGGAGGTCTAGTTTTATAGTTTATCAACTTTTACTTTTTTAGAAGGCTCATTTGATAACATTTTCGTTCTATTCTTTCATGTTTAAATTTTAAGAAATAAGCGTGTTTCGCAACAACTGATTTTATTTTTATTTTCAAAATGTCAATAATTGTTTTCCATTTTTTAGAGAGAAAAAAATATCAGGACGTTTGATAATTGTTCATTATTTCTTGTTCTATCTTTTTATTGAAAAGTAACTAAAAAAATATACATGTGGCAACCGTTTCTATCTTCTAGTTCTTTAAAATTTCAATTTTTTTAAAAAAAATTTGTCATTAATTTTTTAACTATGCATTTCAAAATGATGTGGTGAAAAGGACCAATTCTTGGAGAATTATCCAATATACTCAAAGTTTTTTCAATTATCAAAAGTTGTTCCAATACAAAAGACTAAACTCCTATTTATAGAACTAAGCTAATGACTAAAATGACTACAATTACTAAAATAACCTATCCTACTACATCAGTTCTTCCCCCTAAAATAAACTCGTCTCGAGTTAAAAAGATAGTAAACGGGGTACGGGAATTACACTAAAGTACAAGTAATTTCCTCGTATGATTAAAAAAATTTCCAAATGGAAAATGATTTTTTCGACCTATCAATCCACCAAAAGTTATGGTCAAAACTCATCCAAAGAAGCTTCAATACAAAGTTGTCCACAAAAAAAACTTTTTTCTGGGACCCATAAGCACTATGCAGGTAGATGAACACCAAATGAGTAAAAGGAAAAGGGTCTTTGCTGTCGGATAAGTGTACGCCATCTTTTCAATGTGTCAGAACAGAGCATTTAATTTCTCTATATTCTGACGCTTCAACAAAAGAAAAGTCCTAAAACCTTAAATTTGTTTAAAGATTGAATTTCTTTTAATCTTATGCTTAACATTTTTTATTTTTTTAAAGTATAAAATTAGAGGTGGAGTTTTAATTTTAGTGTATATTTGGTTTTTGGTAATGCAATGAAGCTGGTGGAGGAGCATGGGGCTTGGAGAAAACCTAGGCTTTGCAAGAGACAGATTGATGTCAAATTTCTTTTGGACCGTTGGTATGGGATTTGAGCCTGACCTTGGATATTGCAGAACAATGTCTACAAAAATAACATCATTAATAACAGTAATTGATGATGTTTATGATGTTTATGGAACTTTGGAAGAACTCGAGCTCTTTACCGATGCCGTTGAGAGGTAATTAGTTTTTTTTTTTAATATTGATAATTTTTTTAAATATTTTTTCTTAAAGATTAAGAAAAATATTATTTTTAAGGTCAATTTTATTGGACAATGCTATATTTATAAATATATCATTAAAAAAAACTTTCTTTTACGTGAATAAGTAAAATCGATAATTACATGTAAGGTGAATTGATGATTACATGCGTGGGATAACAATAAATACTGTGAATCAATAAAATAAGTGATTATGTATAAAAATGAATCAGTGATTACATGTGTAAAAATTTTATGGTATTATATGCGTAAATTTAGACTTTATGCTAAATTTATGTACAAGATTTGGACTACTATTTTTTTTATAAATATTAGGCCTGAATATGCTCTATATGTAAGAGCCCTTATTTTTCAATCATTTATGGAATATTCGGATGTAAAAAACTAAAAATTTCGTTACTTCTTACAATTGAGTAGGTAATATTATAATAATTTTTTCAATTTAGGAGCTTAAAAAGATCGTTCATATAGTCAATCCTAAATTATTTTAGATGAAGAGAAAGTGATAATTCATACACTTACTCAATTTTAATTTCAGGTGGGATGTTAATGCTATTGATTCATTACCTGACTACATGAAAGTTTGCTTTCTTGCTCTCCATAATACCGTCAATGATATTGCTTTCGAGACTCTCAAAGATCAAGGAATCAATGTCGTTCAATATTTAAAAAAAATGGTAGGGTTTTTAATAAATAAAATTGTTTTTTTATTTTTTTTACAATGTTGGAATTGGAGGATTGAACTACGTACTTTCTTGAATATATAGAACTACATGTCATAATCAATAGGTTATGTCCTGATTAATAACGGGTCGTCGTTACACATTATATTCGTATCAAATTCTAACTCCATTTATTGAATTGTTGTAGTGGGCAGATTTATGCAAAACATTTTTGGTAGAGGCAAAGTGGTACTATACCAACCACAAACCAACATTCAAGGAATATTTAGACAATGCATGGATCTCAGTCTCTGGACCTCTTATCCTAGTCCATGCTTATGTTTTTGCTACAAGCCCAATAACCAAAGAAGCTTTGGAGAGCTTGAAAGAATATCCTGATATCATTCGTCACTCGTCAATGATCTTTCGTCTTACTAACGACCTCGCTACATCATCGGTATTTATTTAACGGACATAGTTGTTGTGAATATAACATGACTTAAAAAATATTTATAAATATATCAATTTTTTCTAGTGTGAATCAATAATTAACAGTGATCAATACTATTTATTTAAACTGACTAACGCCTATCACTGTTAATCTCTTTTTCATACGGAAAAATCTATGATATTTACAGATATTTTTTAAAGGGAAATTTTATTGGGTAGCAGAATTTTTAGCAATATTTATAAATATAGCAGTTTTAAAAAGTATTTGCAAATATAGTAGATTTTTAAAAAAAACCCCATTCATGTGATCAAAGATATCAATGATAACTTATAAAATAATCAGTGATTACTATCAGGTAATCAGTGATTCCTGCACAAAAATCAGGATATCAGTAAATCAGTGATTACTAATCAGTGATTACTTGTGAAGATATCACTGATTACTAGTGGCAATTTTGTAATATTTTATGTGTGAATTTAATTTTTCTGCTATTTTTGCAAATATGTTTTTTTACTGCTATTTTTACAAATATTTTACCTATTTTTGCTATTTTCGCAAGAGCCCCTTTTTTAAATGTGCTATCCATTTGAATTTTCCATATTTAATCTATATACTTGCTAAGAAATGTGATACTTATCCTTTTATTTATAAATATACTCTTAAAAAACATAATCGTAACGGTCTTCTGTCTCTCTCTGAAAGGAGGAAGTGAAGAGAGGTGATACTCCCAAATCACTTCAATGTTACATGAATGAAACCGGTGTCTCTGAAGACGAAGCACGATTATATTTGCAAGATTTAATCATAGACTCATGGAAGAAATTAAATCAACTCAAAGCTTCTAATTCTTCATCATTCTTCTCTCAAGTTTTCATTGAGATTGCCCTGAATCTTGCTAGAATTTCCCATACTGTTTACCAACATAGAGATGGGCACACTGTTGAAGACCAAGAGACTAAAGATCGTGTATTATCATTATTCGTGAATACTGTTTAGATTTTTTATTTAGAATTTCGACACGATATATATGTAGGCGCGATTGAGTTGAATTATTTTTTACCCATTTTAACCTAACATTGTAATATTAAGGTTGAGTTGGTTTGGGTATATATATTTAAAAATTTATATAATAAAGGGCTATTTTCCAAAATAATCAAAAGAAAGAGACTAGATACAAAAATGTTGGTGGCACCATTTTTATTACGGATATGTTCAAATATCACTGGTGGAAAATGTGAAAAGACAAAAAAATACCCTCTATTTAATTTTCCATAAATCATGCAATATTTAAGTAATTTATTAAATCCCTTAAATTGTGCAGGATTTTAGAAAGATTAAAAACTAAAAAATCAAATACAAAGGAAATTTAATTCTATTTAATTAATAACTAAAATAAATCTTCCTTCAAACTTCTTTTATCTTCAATCTTCCTCCAAGTGCCATAAAACCGTCAATGATGCTTCTTCAAGCTACAAAATTAAAAGACGAAAAAACAGTGGTTAGTTAAAATCCATAAAATGAACTAAAACCGCTGTTAGTTTACACATGTTTATATTCGTTAACAACCAATAAAAATCTATGTTTAACATTATTAAACATAATATGGTAAGTTTAACATGTTTATATTTCTTAAATCGATAAAATCTAGAAAAGAACAAAACTATGGTTAGAATAACAGGTTTATATTTGTTAAACCAGAGAACCAATCCTCTGATGATTTTAGTCTTAAACAAAACCACTATTAGTTTACACATGTTTATATTTTCGTAGTGTAACATTATTAAATTATGTTAAATTTGAATAATGACAACATATTCATACGTATAAGTATAACAAGTTTATTTTTGTTAAACAAATAAAAATTATAAAATTACAACAAACTAATTAAATATAACAAGGTTGTATTACCATTTAGGGCTATTATCACATATAGCCAATATTGAGACTCAGTTTTAAAAAAAAACCACAAATATTAAAAAATATTAAAATTACACAGCATGTGCACATATGAAGACATGAATTATTACCATAATATACATATTTCATAATTAACCTACAATTTTTTTATAAAAATTTGATTATAATTGATATATTTTTGTTGTAAAATGATATAAATTTAATACCAGAATTTACACATGGTTGATGTAAATTTAATATTATTGTTGTAAATTTACATTACTGATAAATTATTGTTGTAAATTTACATTACTGATAGATCATTAAATTAATGGAATATCTAGAAATGGGTAAATCTGATATAAACATGAAAGTGTGGAATATATGAAAATAAGACTCAAAAGTTGGCTATCACGCATAATTTTCCTACCGTTTAACTGTTGAGCATTATTAAATGAATATTATGGTTAGTCTAACATTTTTATGTTGGTTAATTAAACCAATCAAATTTAAAATAGAGACCTCGTCGCCCCAAACACAAAGTTCCCAAAATCACCGCCTCTAAAAAATCTTCCACCGCTGAAACAAATTGTCGCCGCGCCTCTGATAACCTATGTGATCAATATCTTCCTGCACATAGCAGCAAGGTGTGACGAGAATGAAGATCTGACCTTCACGATTTTGAAAATGAATCAATTGTTAATGTTTTATCAAACGATGATGGATATCCTTCATTTCATATTGCAGTTAAGGAAGGGAAACAGAACTTGGTTGAAGCTTTCTTGCTAATATAGGATTGAGAACGTTGAGAAGTAGATCATGCTCAAGCGAGAAGATGAAAAATGAAAATGAAGTCTCATTCTAAGCTCATAGTCAATTTCACTCCAACTCTTATCTCAAGTTTCTTTCTTACATCAATCTCGCATATCAACTACAATTTACTCATTTCTCCTATCTTATTATTCATACTCATAATTCCATACCATATATAACCTACACAACGATATAAAAACTAACATGCAACGCCTAATAATCAGGGGCGGAGCCAGAATTTTTTTTAAGGGGGGGCAAAAAATACATAAAGTTAATTTTTAGAAATAAGGGGAGGCAAAATAGATAAGTGATAGTAAAATTTTCAAATTTTACATTTATATTTTCATTTTTTAAAAAATTGAGGGGGGCAAAAATTATATAAAGCTAATATTAGGAAATAAAGGGGGGGCAAATTGGATAAATTAAATTAAATTTTCAATTTTTTACTTTAAAAAAATTCAATTTTAACATATAAATTTTTGTTTTTTAAAAATTGAGGGGGGGGGGGGGGGCAACTGCCCCCCTAAGCCAAAGGGTGGCTGCTAATAATGCGGTCCCTCAAGAGACTCCTCACATCATTAATACCTAGTTATAGGCGAACCTATAACTACACCTAATATTTCTTTTTTGGCGACAAAAAAATATTAGTACCTGGTTTTGTAATCATGCATCCATAACTAAATTACCTAATATTGCAAGTTCCATTCTCAATGCTCATCAAATTCACATGCATTATTCCCAATAAACCTCATCCATATCATCTAAATATCCGAATAATTCAGTTACAAACTAGCATTCTATGCTTAATCTATTTCGTTTTGATTGATTATTCTGACCGGATCCTTTGATTATTCTTCGATATGATAATTTGTCAATCAGGTATTTAAATCTCTAATTGTTTAGAAATTCTAATCCTAGTGACGATTAGTAGGTCTTTTCATCCCATGCAATGAAAATATATGATCTAGTTTAAATAAATCGAACATTTTACATTTATTGGCTAGAATTGGTGATCTTTCTCATGTTATTGCTGTCAATTGATTTCATCTTATTATCGTACTCTAGGGTTGTCTTTGATTAGGAAAGTAATTAATGATCGTATTTTAATTTCCGACGAACTAAGAAAGGATAGATTAATAAGACGTTCTTAATAATCATAACCAATTTAGAGAGTGATTTAGGATTTCATTAGATAATCAATGATCAAATAATATGAATTAAACAATAATTATATCTTTTGTTGGAACCTTTCCCTCTCATTCAATTTTATTATCTTTTCACAATTTCTCAACAAACACAAAATCCCCCTATTTTAGTTCACCAATCTTTGTGGAATCAACCACCTGAAAGTAGACTTTTATTTTTGGTAGATTCAACACCCACCATTTACGGTTACTTCACTTTTAATGAAAATCACCAAAAAAATTTCCCTAAACAAAACTTCAAATGTTTTTCCATAAAAAATTTCTAATACTCCCAAAATAATATTTATAAAGCAACTAACACTAAAAGAATCATGAAAACGCTGAAAATGTCCAATTTCTGTAAACTAGCTAAAACGACAATTTTTAATACAAACTAATAATTTAAAAACTCCAATATAACAATGATCCTCATACTTCCAGCAACATAAAAATAAAATAAAAAAATCACTAAAATGTCTACGAATAATCGTTTAGATTGCTCCAAAGGATTACCCAAAATTCATTAGACTCGATATTGATTAAAATCCAACCGGGGAATGTAAAGTTAACGAATTTGAACATATTAATTCTAAACTAAATCGAAACATATTCTAAAAAACTTTAACTAATTTAATACGATTTGGGTTCAAGGTTTAAGCCGTGAAAAGTTGACGAATAAGGAACCCAAACTCTCGGTTTTTGGCTTTCAAGAGGCGTCAGCTACATGATGTTTTTAGCTTGATTTTTATGAAGAAATTTCAGCGAGAATACTTGGGTGTTTGGCCTTAATTTTATTTGGTTAATTGTTATCAATTGGGTTTAGGTTTTAGGTTGAATTGATAACGATTTAGGTTTTGAGTTCTTGGATCTTGAAATCAAGAACATGAAAATTGTCAAGGATTGAAATATAGTTTTATGGTTTTTAATAAATATGGAAATTAAAAAAGATATGAGAATTTAGCTCTTGCAATCCTTGGAAACGGAAACAAACGATCCCCAATTAACTCCTAACCTCGAACACGTCAAAACCCGTCACCCTACGATTAAAACCACACAAAGAATTGTCTAGATTCGCGATCCCAGACTACTACTTGCGACATCAAAGAGAGGGAGAAGGGAGAAAGATTTCTTACCTCTTTTCGTCTCTTAACTGATAAGTGTGCATTCCTTGACTGAACCCTAAATTTCTTCTTTTCCTTAATTTACAATTAGTCCATCTCTTTAGAAAAATAACATAAAAATTCCATCCATCCTCTTCCACCTTCAAAAGAATAAAAAAGCAATAATTAAAAGTTATTTAATTTTTATCCAAATTAATTAACTCAAAAACCATTAATATTAAATTTAAAATAATATTATTTTCTAAAAAAAAATTTAATTACCTCGAAACGAGACTTTACAGAACTGTTGGGCTTGTGTAGGTAATTAAAGTCAAAAAGTCAAAATTATGTAATAATTTTGGCCCATTAACCAAATTGAAGCCCAAAATTAATCTTTTGTCTTTAGTAAAATTTTGGTGTTGTCTGCCATGTATTAGGTTTCTTTAATAATATATGCATTTATATGTGTATTTTTGGTGGAGGCTAGGCGGTGGAACAGACTTTGGGGAGAAGCAAAAATTGAAACGTTAGGCGGCTTGTTCACCGTGAGGCAGTAGTGAAGAAAATTATTTTAAGCTTTTAGGGCCTATTTTATTGAGAGAAAAATAGAGAGTGATCAATTGTAACTTCTATTTTATCTCAATTCTAATCTTCAACTTCATAGTGGAACCTGCAGAGTCAGCAGAAGACAGGACGTACCAATTGGGAACCTGTATAAAAATTCTAGTGTGATTTCTCTATCGCTTTTATTATTATTCTTGTGGTACTATTTTTCATTCTTGAATTAGGGAGTTTAAGGATACACAAACCCTTCAAATTCCCAACAACTGATATCAGAGCGTCAGGTTCAAGGGACTTGTGTAGAGATCGATGGATAACACCAAGGATATTGGGATCGGAAAATTTAATGGTTCAGATTTTTCATTCTGGATGATGTAGATTGAAGACTACTTGTTTAGCAGGAAGTTGCATCTGCCATTGGGAGAGAAGCCAGAGGGTATGAAGGATGAAGAATGGAAGCTATTAGACAGGCAAATGCTGGGAGTTGTGAGATTGACCTTATCAAAGAATGTTGCCCATAATGTGGTAAAAGAGACAACTACAGCGGGATTGATCAAGACCTTGTCTGATATGTATGTACAGCCCACCGTCAATAACAAGATATATATCTACACTCAACTCGTGCATATGAAGATAGCTGATGATGAACCATTAGCAGACCATCTGAATAAATTCAACATTTTCATAGATCAGTTAATTGCTTCAGAGTTTCAAATGACTGATGATATGGTTGCTGTTGCATTCTTGGCATCTTTACCTAATAGTTGGTCTATTATGAAAACCGCTATCGCTAGAAGGAAGCTTTGTTTTGCAAATATCAGATATGCTGCTCTAGCAGAAGAAATTCGCTTGAACAGTTTTGGTATGGCCTTTAACAATGGTACTGTTTTGTATACCAGTAGAGGAAAAGGCAATCAAAGTAACAACAGTAAGGGTAAAGGTACATGGAACGAGGGGATTGAGTGTTACTACTGCCACAGAAAGGGTCACAAGAAATATGACTATAGAAAACTGAAACAAGATTAGAAAGATAACGACAACAACTCAGAGGCTAATATGGTCAGGCATGCTCTTTGCTGTTTTGATGAGAGTTTTAATGTCAATGAGCCGATAACAGACTGGGTTGTGGATAATGCCTCTTCTTTTCATACTACTTCAAACAAACAATTGTTCTCATCTTTTACTTCGGGCAATTTTGGCTTAGTGAAAATGGGGAACGGGAATATCTCTAAAGCAGTTGGCATTGGAGATGTAATTTTGAAGACTGATACAAGATGCATGCTACTATTGAGGAATGTCAGGTATGTTTCTAATTACAAGTTGAATATTATTTCTGCTAGTCAACTTGATAATGCTGGTTATCGAAGTGAGTTCACTACAACAAAATGTAGTATTCTTGACACTTGATAGTTATATATTCTTGACCCTTTAAATAAAAATGGTCAAGAAAATAGATTTTGAAGACAAAAAGGTCAAGACAAAAAAGGAAAATCACACGGGAAGGAGATCATAATTTTAATTTTTTCCGTCACATTTTCTTGACCATTTAAAAGGGTCAAAATAATTGTAGTTAGAAATCTTAATTATTGACGTATTTTAAGAGTCAAGTATAATATTTTCTATCTTGAATATAATTTTATTTTATTTTCGTAACATTTTCTTGACCATTTTAAAGAGTAAAAATAAATATAATTAGAAATATAAATCATTGACACTTTTCAAGAGTCAAATATAATATATTTATATTTTAAAAACAAATCTCATCACGCGCACCGCTTATTAGATTTCCAATTTCCACGATTTTTAGTCTAACCCTTCTTCTCTAAAAGCGATTTTCACATAGTGAAAACCTCACCGCTGCTTGTCGATTCAACATTTCAAGAACGCGCTTGTTTTCTCTTTGCTGATTCTCAATAACACTACGCTCTACTTCTCTTTTTTGATCTCAAGAACTCCGCTGGTCAATTGGAGATTTTTAATGAATTATTGATCTTAAGAAAGCCACCGGAGGTTTTGTTGCTCAAACGAACCAAGAACACCGAAGATTTTTTTGAGTCTTAGATAAATTTTTCCAGAAGATATTTGAAACCCTAGTTTTTCAAGAAATTTAACCAAGGAGTTTTCTAGGTAATTTTTCTTTTTCTCTGTTGATTTTTTTATTTTCAATTGGGGCTAAATTAATTCCTTTTCTATTGACGCCAACGTTATCAATATTTATTTTCTAATTCCAAATTTATCATTAATCCAAGGAATCATTTGATAATTTTTTTAAATATATTTATTTTATATAATATATCATAAAAAAAAAACTTCCACTCACGAGAATAAGTAAAATCAGTAATTACATATAAAGTGAATTGATGATCACATGTGTGAAATAAGAATTAATGCTATAAATCACTAAAATAAGTGATTATGTATGAAAATAAATTAGTGATTACATGAACGAAACTAGTGACAATTTTTTGATATTATATGCGTAAGTTTGGGTTTTATGTTAAATTTATGAAAAAGTTTTGGACTACTATTTATTTTATAAATATCAGGCCTGAATATGCTTTATATGTAAGAGCCCTTATTTTTCAATCATTTATGGAATATTCGGATGTAAAAAACTAAAAAAATTCATTACTTCTTACAATTGAGTAGGTAATATTATAATAATTTTTTCAATTTAGGAGCTTAAAAAGACCGTTCATATAGTCAATCCTAAATTATTTTAGATGAAGAGAAAGTGATAATTCATACACTTACTCAATTTTAATTTCAGGTGGGATGTTAATGCTATTGATTCGTTACCTGACTACATGAAA
The DNA here is from genome assembly GCA_028015215.1 of Gynostemma pentaphyllum. Lineage (NCBI taxonomy): Eukaryota > Viridiplantae > Streptophyta > Magnoliopsida > Cucurbitales > Cucurbitaceae > Gynostemma > Gynostemma pentaphyllum. The sequence continues at coordinate 65,432,454 of CM051355.1, read as the reverse complement.
GTTTGCTTTCTTGCTCTCCATAATACCATCAATGATATTGCTTTCGAGACTCTCAAAGATCAAGGAATCAATGTCGTTCAATATTTAAAAAAAATGGTAAGGTTTTTAATAAATAAAATTGTTTTTCAATTTTTTTACAATGTTGGAATTGGAGGATTGAACTACGTACTTTCTTGAATATATAGAACTACATGTCATAATCAATAGGTTATGTCCTCATTAATAACGGGTCGTCGTTACACATTATATTTGTATCAAATTCTAACTCCATTTATTGAATTGTTGTAGTGGGCAGATTTATGCAAAACATTTTTGATAGAGGCAAAGTGGTACTATACCAACCACAAACCAACATTCAAGGAATATTTAGACAATGCATGGATCTCAGTCTCTGGACCTCTTATCCTAGTCCATGCTTATGTTTTTGCTACAAGCCCAATAACCAAAGAAGCTTTGGAGAGCTTGAAAGAATATCCTGATATCATTCGTCACTCATCAATGATCTTTCGTCTTACTAACGACCTCGCTACATCATCGGTATTTATTTAACGAGACATAGTTGTTGTGAATATAACATGACTTAAAAAATATTTATAAATATATCAGTTTTTTCCAGTGTGAATCAATAATTAACAGTGATCAATACTATTTATCTAAACCGATTAGCGCCTATCACCGTTAATCTCTTTTTCATCTCGAAAAATCTGTGATATTCTAAGATATTTTTTAAATGTGCTATCCATTTGAATTTTCCATATTTAATGTATATACTTGCTAAGAAATGTGATACTTATCCTTTTATTTATAAATATACTCTTAAAAAACATAATCGTAACGGTCTTCTGTCTTTCTCTTAAAGGAGGAAGTGAAGAGAGGTGATACTCCCAAATCACTTCAATGTTACATGAATGAAACCGGTGTCTCTGAAGACGAAGCACGATTATATTTGCAAGATTTAATCATAGACTCATGGAAGAAACTAAATCAAGTCAAAGCTTCTAGTTCTTCATCATTCTTCTCTCAAGTATTCATTGAGATTGCCCTGAATCTTGCTAGAATTTCTCATACTGTTTACCAACATAGAGATGGGCACACTGTTGAAGACCAAGAGACTAAAGATCGTGTATTATCATTATTTGTGAATACTATTTAGATTTTTTATTTAGAATTTCGACATGATATATATGTAGGCGCGATTGAGTTGAATTATTTTTTACCCATTTTAACCCAACATTGTAATATTAAGGTTGAGTTGGTTTGGGTATATATATTTAAAAATTTATATAATAAAGGGCTATTTTCAATAATAATCAAAAGGAAGAGACTAGATACAAAAATGTTGTTGGCACCATTTTTATTACGGATATGATCAAATATATCACTGGCGGAAAATGTGAAAAGACAAAAAAAATACCCTCTATTTAATTTTCCATAAATCATGCAATATTTAAGGAATTTATTAAATCCCTTAAATTGTGCAGGATTTTAGAAAAATTAAAAACTAAAAAATCAAATACAAAGGAAATTTAATTCTATTTAACTAATAACTAAAATAAATCTTCCTTCAATCTTCTTTTATCTTCAATCTTCCTCCAAGTGCCATAAAACCGTCAATGATGCTTCTTCAAGCTACAAAATTAAAAGACGAAAAAACAGTGGTTAGTTAAAATCCATAAAATGAACCAAAACCACTATTAGTTTACACATGTTTATAATCGTTAACAACCAATAAAAATCTATGTTTAACATTATTAAACATAATATGGTAAGTTTAACAGGTTTATATTTCTTAAATCGATAAAATCTAGAAAATAACAAAACTATGGTTAGAATAATAGGTTTATATTTGTTAAACCAGAGAACCAATCCTCTGATGATTTTAGTCTGAAACAAAACCACTATTAGTTTACACATGTTTATATTTTCGTAGTGTAACATTATTAAATTATGTTAAATTTGAACAATGACAACATATTCATACGTATAACTATAACAAGTTTATTTTTGTTAAACAAATAAAAATTATAAAATTACAACAAACTAATTAAGTATAACAAGGCTGTATTACCGTTTAGGGCTATTATCACATATAGCCAATATTGAGACTCAGTTTTCAAAAAAACCACAAATATTAAAAAATATTAAAATTACACAGCACATGAGGATGTGCGCATATGAAGACATGAATTATTACCATAATATCCATATTTCATAATTAACCTACAATTTTTTTTTATAAAAATTTGATTATAATTGATATATTTTTGTTGTAAAATGATGTAAATTTAATACCAGAATTTACACATGGTTGATGTAAATTTAATATTATTGTTGTAAATTTACATTACTGATAAATTATTGTTGTAAATTTACATTACTGATATATCATTAAATTAATAGAATATCTAGAAATGGGTAAATCTGATATAAACATGAAAGTGTGGCATATATGAAAAGAAGACTCAAAAGTTGACTATCACGCATAATTTTCCTACCGTTTAACTGTTGAACATTAATAAATGAATATTATGGTTAGTCTAACATTTTTATGTTTGTTAATTAAACCAATCAAAATTTAAAATAAAGACCTCGTCGCCCCAAACACAAAGTTCCCAAAATCACCGCCTCTATTACACACTATTTTTATGTAGATATTTTACTCAACTTGCATTATTATTAGTTACAAGTTAGTTAGAGTTAGTTAGCTATTAGTTACTATTATTAGTACGATTCTTTTGTATCTCAGTGATAATGTGCTCAGACTATTAAATGAAGAAGACACTGCTATGAAGCTATGGACCAAACTTGAAGCTCTATGCCTAACCAAAACTCTCCCTAACAAGGTTTATCTTAAGGAGAATTTATTTAGCTTTAAGATGGATCCAGCAAGAGACTTGGAGGAAAATCTTGATGATTTCAACAAGCTAGTCTCTGATTTAGTAAGTTGTGGAGAAAATTTTGATTTAGAAAATCAAGCAATTATCTTGCTTCATGCATTGCCTGAATCTTTCAAGGAAATAAAAGACTGTTATTCAATATGGAAGGGATTCTCTTAATATGGAATGGTCTTGGTTGCTCTTAGATCAAGAGATCTTGTAATGAAGAATGATAAGAGTGATGATAATGTGATGTTTGCAAAAAGCAAGCAAGAGAAGAAAGATTGGAAACATAATTCCAAATGCAAGAACCAAGTTCAATAAGTCAAATGAAAAGAGGAAGAAATGATATGCATGTCAAAAGGATGGAAAGTTCAACATATTTTGTATTTAAAATAAAGGAAAAATGAAAGATCAAATGACCATAAGAAGCTTGACATTGCTGCAGCAAATGTAACTGAAGGTTAGAAAAATGCAGAAATCTTGGCTATGACTTACAAAGATGTAAGCAAAGAATGGATTCTTAACTCGGGGTGCTCTTTCCATATGACACAAAACAAAGACTTATAAAGAGATTTCAAGAAGATCAATGGTGGAAATGTTTTGATGGGAAAGAATGGAGAATGCATTGTCAAGGGCTTTGGTTGAGTGAGATTTATTCTTCATGATGAAAAAGAAAGGATTCTTATCAACGTGAGATAAGTTCCAGACTTAAAGAGCAAATAAATCTCTTTAGGAGTTCTTGACAAAGTTCGTTACATACTTGAATCATAGAAAGGTATCTTGAGATCTTTAAAAGGGATTCACTAAAGCTCAAAGGGATATTGAAAAATGCTTTATATGTTCTTGAAGAAAGATCAGTAGATGGAGAAGTCTCAATTTCAGATGTAAAAGGGAAAAATCAGGCAAATTTGTGGCACAAAAGACTAGCTCGTGTGAGTGAAAAAGGCCTTAAGGTGCTAGCACAACAAAGATTGTTTGGTACAAGAAGCATTGATTTTGAATTTTGTGAACACTGCATTTTGGGAAAATAGACAAGGGTCCAATTTACTTCCGTTAAGCATACTACACAGGGTAAACTTGACTATCTTCATTCTGATTTATGGGGTCAAGCAAGCATAAAGACTCATGGCGGAGCAAGGTACTTCCTAACTATAGTTGATGATTTTTGTAGAAATGTGTAGATTTATATCATTAAGTCCAAGTCTGATGTGATACAAAGTTAAAAGAGTAAAAGATCATAGTTGAAAACCAAACAGGAAGGAAAGTCAAGAAATTAAGAACAGACAATAGATTTGAGTATCTCAACAATGAATTTAACCAATTTTATGAAAATGAAAGAATATCAAGACATTTTACGGTAAGAGAGACTCCACAATAGAATGACTTGTTTTTAGAGGTTCAATTGAACCATTTTAGAGAGGATTCGAAGCATGTTGTCCAGTGCAAATCTACTTGATACTTTTTTGGGAGTACCAGCTATGACTGCTTGTTATCTAATTAATAGATCTCAATCATCTGCCATTGAGTTCAAGACTCAACAAGAACTATGGATAGGTGAGGCACCTGATCTTAGCAACCTAAGAGAATGGTGCAACGCTATGGAAGATGAACTCAGATCTCTTGGAAAGAACAACACTTGGAGACTAGTTGTCAGGTCAAAGAACAAGAAGATATTTGACTGCAAATAGGAGTACAAGTTGAAGCCAAACTCAATTGTGGAAGAAAAGCCTAAGTTTAAGGTTAGGCTCGTGGCCAATTGGCTTTACAAAAGAAGAAGAAGGTTATTTAAATGAGATATATTCTCCAGTTTTCAGAAACACATCAATCAGAGAATTACTCTCCATTGTTGCTCTCTATGATCTTGAACTTGAGCAAATGGATGTCTGTAGAACTTTTCTATATGGTGACTTAGATGAAACAATCTTCTTAAAACAAACCCATGGCTATGTAAGAGGAGAAGGTTTGTCTACTTTAAAAGTTGTTATATGGGTTGAAACAGTCCCCAAGACAGTGGAACAAGAGATTTGACAGCTTCATTCAATCAATTGGCTATCTGAGGAGTCAATATGAACAATGTGTATATCTAAGGAGAATCACAAGGTCAGTAATTGTGTATTTACTCTTGTATATATGTAGATGGTATATTGATTGTTTCAAGTGATCGAGATGAAATTAACAAGTTAAAGTCTCAATTGTGATCTGAATTTGAAATAAAAGACATGGGGCAAGAACACAAAATTCTGGGAGTTGACATTAGAAGAAACAGAGTTGAAAAAAGCATCTTTTTATCTTGATCCAACTATGTGATATATGTTCTAAGCAGGTTCAATATGACTTAAGCAAAAAGAACATCAACCCCTTTTTCTAGACACACTAAGTTGTCATGTGATCAATCACCTAGCACTAAAGCAGGAGAGAAAAAAATGCAAGTTGTTCCTTACTCAAGATCTGTGGGGAGCATAATGTGCTCCAGGATTTGCACAAAGCCTGATCTAGCATATGCCATGAATGTCATCAGCAGGTTTATGGCAAAGACTAGTAAAGTTCATGAGGATGATGTAAAATGGGTTTTAAGATACTTGAAGGGAAATGAATATGTTAGTTTGAGCTATCTGAGATCACCTGAATACTCTCCCTGCATTGTTGGCTATTGTTAGTGGAAATGGTGATTAAACTAGATGGTGAAAGGTGGCATGCAAGTGCGCATAGTCAACAAGTAATAGTAGTGGTCAGTGAGTGTCGTGTCCCACGAGGATAGTTGTGTGACTTGGTGTAAAATCATAACAATAAAGAAGAGTGATAAATAAGTAGATTACAAGGTGAATGCAGAAAACAAGTAAAAGGATCTATCACTGGGTGTAGATCGAGATGAATAAAGGATGTTGTGCTAAGGTACATGGATGAGATTTATTGGCTTAAGTTAACTTGTGCCACTTAGAGATTTTCAGTACATAGCTGATTTCATGCATGATATTTGAATTGAGTTACAAGACGCAGTGATCCAATTCTCTTAAATGTTCACTAACGCAATATTTCAACGTTAGATTTATCTCTAAATGCTTACGCTAAAGTAATACTCCTACTTCTTTTAACCCTTATTCAAATATTTGTTCACATATGATACTGATTTATCTCTAAACTAAAATCATAAATGTGTTGTTAAATTCTTAAGATGTTAACCCTAATATTTTTCAATACAAGGTTAGGCTCTTCTACCTATGTTCTCACCTAGCTTTAAAGAGGATAAAGATGATAAGCAACAACATCACAAAATCAGATTATGCATTCAAGATCTCTATTAACATGCTGATTATCTCAACCCTGCTCTTATAGCACAACACCACAAGGGCTTTTATCTCATCGGAGCTAAAACTACAAAGTTATACATGTCAAAAGTAAAGCTATCCATTTTAAAAAAGAAAATACAACTGTTACACTACTCAAAATCTTAAAGCATGCACTGGTTCTTCATCTTCGTTTCTCCCGTCCTCCTTTTCTTGTTTATGAGGAAAAGCTTATATATCGAGCTTGGCATGATCTTTTTCCCGCCAAAAATATCATTTTGGAAGCTTTTCGGCTGATAAAACGCATTCTACATGGACGGATCACTGTAGAAGACAGTGATAGCTGCTAATCTTGTCTAACACAGTTGTCAATAACAAAATACCTTTAAGCATTTTTGTTCTGGTTGCCTCAGCAACAACACTTCTTGTATTCGAATAATCTAGTCTGCGAGCACTCTTAACTCAAAAGTTGTATTCTAACAAGCTAAATCAGAAAGTTAGTGTAGCATAAATTATGGAAGAAAAGAGCTAAAAATTAAAACTTATTTATAGAATTGCAAGATTTATCAAAAGGAGAAGGCTATTCTAAACTTACACTACTTTCAACTAAATCAGAGCTATAAATACGAAATTGCTCATATTCTTCTTGGATTTATCCACTTTAAGGTATGCAAATAACTCATTTTCAGAAAATTGTCAACTATGTAGATTCAGACTATGCAGCTGACATTGATCAAAGAAGCTCCTTGACATGGTATCTACTCAAGCTATATGGGTATGCAGTAAGTTGAAAATCCACTGTACAATACATTGTTGCTTATCAACAACAGAGTCTGAGTATATAGCCATAACTGAGGATGTATGGCTCAAAGGACTAATTGAAGAATTGCTTGGAGAGGAATGTCAAACAATAGTTTGGAGTGACAACTAAAGTGCACTCCATATTTTCAAGTGTAGACACCGTATTTGGTCCGGTCTATTTAATTAAATTATTTATTTTAACAAATTGTTTAATTTTATTTAGAATCATAATAAAATCTAAAAGATTATATCATAAGCTAAGTTGAAATGAATTATTACAATTTACTTCAATTAAAACCCATAGAATTGTGGTGTATAAAAAGTCACCCTTAAATTAATTGTGGTTTTCAAAACCACCTTAATAAATTTGATATTTTTTCTTTAATTCATAATAATTAATAATAAGAGGGTACTTTAATTATTTTGAAACTTTTAATAATAAGAGGGTACTTTACCCTAAAAATCAATTTCATATTTTACTTTAGTTTATAATAATTATCATTTTTAATTAATCATAATAAAGGCTTAAATGTTAAAAACCCATGACAATATCCAAATTATAGTCCATAGGATTTGTGTTGGGATACAAATTTTAGGGTTTAAGGCCCACTTTTAAACATTATTTTTAATCTATTAATGTTTTAATTTATTTTATTAAAATGTTAACAATAAAAATGATAATCATGGTTTTTCTTATACACATAAAAAAATTACAATATTTTATCTTTCAATTTAAAGAAAAATAAAGAGTAATTTATAAAAATTCAATATTTCTCAACTTCCATAATTTTTAACTAAAATAAAGGATTGTTTTATTATAGTTATTTTGATTTAAAAGTCTAAACTCATACTTTATTAACTCAATAATTTTATAATTAATCAATAAAAATACAAGAATCATAATTTTACCTCTCTTCTAAATTTCTAAAATTACAACAATAATACTTTCTCCTCTCATGAAGGGTCAAATACAAATAAAATAACCCAAGGAATTTTAAAGAGCCAAAGGTAATAGAATTCTCTAGAATACTTGGTAAGCAAGTTTAAATCTTGGCCATTGATTTGAAATTGATGATCAAGGCTTTTCACTATAAATAGGGGTCTCCCTTTCATGGAAAATCATCCAAAAATTCACCAAGTAATAGCTTGAGTGATAAAGAAAGAGTGAGGGAAAGAAAAGAATTTTCATGGAGAGAAGAAGCAACAACAACAATAATGGTTAGATCTTATTTTATTCTCTTCCATATTTTGAGTTCAAAACTCATCATAATAATTTTGCCCCTCCTTTCTTTTCGTTTAATTAAAAATTTAAACAATTATTATTATCATTTGAATAAAAAACATATTATGAAAAATTGTCAAAATAAAAAATTATACTTTTGCTAACTTATATTCTTTTCTTGTATTATTACCATTACTATTTATTTTATATTATTATCACTACTCTTAATATTTTTATCATTGTTAATTACTAACTTCACCTAATCAATAATGGAATAATTATATTTATGTTAAATTTACATTTTAATCATATTTAGTGACATATTAATAATAATTAAAATACATGTATCCAATTAAAGAAACAATATGAAGTTGGATTAGTGGAATGCTTCCCTCTCCTCTTCCTTGATGTTCATGGATCAACTCCCACCAAGGACATGTGATCTATTTGGTTATTTTAATATTTATTATTGTTATTATCATCATTATTATTATTATTTTACTTTCATAATTATCATCAAAATATTATTTTTAACTCTAATTATCAATAATAAAATAACTATTTCTCAATAATATATTTAAAAATATAATAAATAAAAAATATTATTTTCTTTTTAATATAAATAAAAATAAGTCTTTCATAAAAAAATATATGATTTACAAAATAATTTATCAAAATAAAAATGGTTTAAGGATCACTTAAGGCGTATTTGTGGAACTTGGTTCCCTCATTAGCCATTTTTTAATAAATTTTAAATGAAAATCCTATGACGGATTTGAGAACGTCAAACTTCTCAATTTCTTGAGGAATAAGAATTTTTTTAAAATAAATTATTATTATTATTATTATTATATTACTATTACTATTATTATCATTTTTATCATTATTATTTTTATTATTAATATTAATATTATTATCATTATTATAATTATTCATTGTTATTATCATTTTTATCATTTTTATCATTATTATTATTATTATTATTATCATCATCATCATCATCATCATCATCATTATTATTATTATTATTATTATTATTATTATTATTATTATTATTATTGTTTTTATCGTTATTAATTCAATTAATGGATAATAGCTCTACTCATTTTACTCTTTAAACTTGCTCTATTTTTAGAGTCAAGAAAAGGTTGAATGAGACATTTATTTAAAAATAAATTAAATCAATTTAAAAATAAATAAATTAAAGGACCAATTTTTCAAAATTATTTAAGATAACATGAAGTAAATTTGGCAACCGTTTTTTACGGGTGTTGTAGGGTGCTAATACCTTCCCTACACACAATCGACCTCCGAACCCAAATTATATATTTTTGCAAACTATTTTAATTATTAATTTAGGTGACCAATCACACCTTTACTATGGTTGGTGGCGACTCTCAAACTTATTTCTAAAAGATCCTCATAAACTGATGTGGTCACTCCGCGTCGCGAAAATCTGGTTGCGACATCAAGAACCCAAATTATCATGAAAGAACCAAACAAATATAGATGTTAGGTATCATTTCATTAGAGTTGTTGTGAATTCTTAAGAGGTGAGTCTAGAAAAGGTTGTAGCAGAAGATAATCCAACTGATGCCTTTACTAAACACCCTTATGCATTGAAAAGTTAAATGGCTTTATGAAGATGTTGAAAGTGGTTGCTGATCATGGCTAGCTGAGGTTATGAAGACAGAGTTTAATATTTGTTTCAATGATTGAGGCAATGTTTTATCATCAAGGTGAAGATTTGTTAAGTATTGATGATAAAATTAATTAACCTCAAGGCTAACTAGCTATCATTTCTTCTGCTAACTGTCAAATTGTTCCAAGCTGTTAGTTCAAGTTCCTGTCAGCTCTTGCCACGTGGGATTCAGTTAGCTGATAGTTAATGAATAGTAGTTAATTATTAGAGTGTTTAAGTTGTTGCTATAAAACACTAAGGTAATACTTGATAAGTCGATATTTTAGCACATAAACTTGTGTTAATTGTTCATACTTTGATGATTAAATAGCCTAAGAACTAATTAATTGGTCTTTGATTTGTGTTTATGTGCTAGGTTGGAGAAGAGATGATGAAAAAGGGCTAAAAAATTGCATTTTGGAGCTTTCTTGACGCTTCAGTGCCATGGCAACAACTTTTAGTGGCCGCAGCCACAAGGAAAAGTCTGATTCCAAGCCAAAATTCCAGAGAGTTCGGCGCCCCAGCGCTGATTTTCTAGCGCCATAGCACCGAAAGCGTGAAATTTCCAGATTTTAGTCTTTTTGCTCAGCGCCCCAGCGCCCAAAAATCAGCGCCGTGGCGCCAGTTCTCGGATTTTTAGGATAGAATCTTTTATCTTTTGTTTTAAACCCTAGTTTTCAAGATATAAAAGGATACTTCTTTTCTAATAGGAGGGAGAACGTTTTTTCTTAGGTTTTCTTAGAGAATGATGAACTCCATGTCTAGCTAAACTTCAATTTCCAATCAAAGGTTAATCAAGTTTAATTCTTTTTATTTGTGAGATCTAATCTTCATCTTCCTCCTTATAATCTCTCTATTTGTATGTTTTCTATGCTTAATCTATTATCGTTTTGATTGATTGTTCAAATCGGATCCTTTGATCATTCTTCAATTTGATAATTTGTTAATTAGATTGTTTAAACCGTAATTGTTTAGACATTCTAATCCTAGTGACAATTAGTATGATTGAGTCACAGGTCTTCTCATCTCATACTATGAAAATATATGATCTAGTTTAAATAAATCGAACGTTTCGTATTTGTTGGCTAGAATTGGTGGTCATTCTCATCTTATTGCTGTCAATTGATTAAATCCTATTGTCGTACTCTAGGGTTGTCTTTGATTAGGGAAGTAATTAACGATCGTATCTTAATTACCGATGAACTAAGGAATGATAGATTAATAAGACGTTCTTAATAATCATAACTAATTTAGAGAGTGATTTAGGATTTCATTAGATAATCGATGATCAAATAACATGAATTGAACGATGATTATACCTTTGGTTGGAACTTTCCCCTCATTGAATCTCTCTTAGTTTTTTTTTATTGTTTTTCGTACTTACTCAACAAATTCAAAAACCCCCAATTTTAATTCACCAATCTCTGTGGATTCGACCCTACTTTCCACTACTACAAATCCATAAACCGAAAGTAGAGATCTTTATTTTTGGTGGATTCGACGCCCACCAATACTAATTGACATGTTGTATTAGAATCTCATGTTGATCAAATAGAAGAATCTCCTTGCATTCTCTTTTCTTTTTCTCTTTTACAACTTGATTCATTCTTAGAATTTGCACGAAATATCAATTGATAAAAGGAATAAATAAATCAGTGATTACCATGTGCTAAATCAATGATTACTCACACGAAACAAGTGGCATTTTTGTAATATTATACGATTGAATTTATGTTTTTTACTATATTGCAAATAATCTTTTTTGGGTTGCTATTTTTACAAATATTGTGTTTGATCCTTCTATATGTGTAAAAGCTCCTTTAACAAATAATTGTAAATCAAGGAAGCTTTTTAAAATATTTATAAATATAATAAATTTTGAGTGTGTCTTAGTGATTTGTATTGATTTACATATTTTTAAAAGGGGTACTTTCAAATATGATATTTTTTAATTGTAAATTTCAAAAATTGCAAAAGTTTTCAAAAAATTTAAAAATAACACTTTCATTAATTAATGAAAATTTCAAACTCATAAACACTTAATAAAACTTGAAAAATTATTGAAATTTAATTCAAAATATCTCAATCATAAGCATAAAAAAAAACAATTACAATATTGATTATTCAATAATGCAAGAGAAAAAAATAAATAAAAATGAATGAATTAATTAAATGAATGTTTTCATTAAATAATGAAAGAAAAATGTGTTATTTTTTTAAAATAAATCAAACTTTTTCTATTTTTAAAAATAATGTAGAAAAAAGTTTTATGGGTTGTAATTTCTCTTTTCAAAATAGGTTCAACACTCATTCATTGAGTTTATAATGATAATCATTTCATATAATCGTTCATTCACGTATATTAGCATTTGACTTAGTGTGCAATTAGATTACCAGTAATCAAATGTTAATAACTTATTTATACACTCCATTGTTGCCTAAAAATGGTTGGTATCCACGTTAAGAACGAACTTAGAAGATATGATGAGTCGGAGGTAGGTGCGCTCCACTTGAGGTGATAAGTAGGTTTTGCGTTGCACTGGTGACGAAGACGACGTAGATGTACCTTCTCGAATGACGAAGACGTACTCTTTCAAGTAACATAACCTTATTTTTCCAGGTGTGACGTAGACATACCAGTTGTGCATTCATTGATCGAGTTAAGAAATTGCACGTGTAATTATGTACTTTCACTCACAACACATTCAAAATTAATTATTATTTTTAAATAATTTTAAAAAATGATGTATTTGTGCATTTTTTTATAAAAGAAAATACTATACTTAGAAAAAGTACATCAAATTCTTTTACCCAATAAAATTTTGGGGAATTTATATAGGTGTTAAAATTTGATTTAATATTTATGAATTTATCATTTTTAAAAACTAATTACACGTATGTTATTTTTTTTAAAAGGGGGTTTAATGAAAATTTTTAATTCCTAAATTAGCCCCATATTCCGTTGTATATCATCATCTTCCTAAATTACTTCTTCCTATTTCTCTCTCAGATTTTCTCGCCACCCTTATTGCCATCAGTAAGAATTATACCAAACCCAAAACCATCACAAAAACCATCGATTTTTCGACTAGAACTCATACTCAATCTCATATTTAAAGAAATCTAAAGTTTCCAACTGGTTTTCCCCAATTATTTGACGAGAATTTGAAGTTTTTCGACGAATATCTCAAAACCTAGGATTTTTGTTCCAAAAATATAACTAAATCAAACTCCAAAATCATTATAAGAACCATTGATTTTTGGATAAATACCATCCTCAAACTCATATTTAACGAAACCTGAAACGAAAGATAATTCAAAGTTTTTCCGATGAAACCTCCCCAAAATTTTGAAAGCAGCCTATCTCTGATGGTAAGTCAGTTATAATATGTCATTGAAAATTAGTAATAGTTCATCATTGATAGTATATCATGGTAAATAAGTGATAATCAATCACTGATACGTAGTATATCATGGTAAATTAGTGATAACCAATCACCAAAATATATAGGTATACTATCATTAATATATTGTTACCTGATATACTTGTACGAAATAAGGGTATTTTTTACAATTCTCGATGAATTGTAACCACCCTTTATGATTTTTGACATTTTTATAGATACTTTTTTGGGTTTAACAAATTTGTAAATATTAGATCCCATTTAATTATATTTGTAAATGCCCCTGAATTTTTTTATTTATTTTTTTCCTTCACTATTAATATGATATCTCTCACATTGGAAAGTAAAGGTGTGTCTGAGAGTGCTTTTGGCCAAGTCAAAAGTGCTTTTAAATGAGTAAAAGCACTTCCTAGTTACAATATGTATGTTTGGCTACATTTTATAAGCACTTTTTGTAAAAGTCAAAAGCACTTCAAAGTGCTTTTTGAAGAAGTAAGTATTAGGTGCTTTTGAAGTGCTTTTGATTTTTTGAATTTTGTGTTTCTAATTTCTTCTACACATTTTATCTCTCTAACTTCTCTCTACATATTTTATCTCTTTAATTTCTTTCCACATACTTTCTCTCTCTAACCTCTCTCTACATAACACATTCTCTCTCTAACTTCTCTCTACATTAAACTTTCTCTCTCTAACTTCTCACACGTTTCTCTCTCTATCTTCTCACACATTTTCTCTCTCTTGCTTATTTTTCTACTCTCTCTAACTTCTACACTTTGTTTCACTAACTTATTTCCACATATTTTCATATCTACACACATTTTCTCTAAAAAGTACACTAAATATGATTAAAAGCACTTTTAAATATTAGAACCAAACAATAGGATAATATACCACTAGCACTTTTTATCATAGTACTTATAATAAAAATAGTTTGATTAAAAGCAATTATTTCCTAAACACTCCCAAACAGGCCCTAAGTCATGAGATTCAAACCATAAAATTTGTTTTTCCTTTCCTCTTAATTTTTTACTTAAATAATTATATTTATTTTGTAACATCCCGTTATTTTGAGGTAGAATTAATTTTTTTATCTATTATTATTCCTTTGTTTATTTAATTTATATTTAATTAGTTTAATTCCGGTAATTTAGAATTTAGAAGTTTTAATCTTTATTTGGTAATTTTATATTTCATGTAATTATTTGAGCTAGAAGCATTAATTATTATTAAAAGGCCAATTAATAATAATTAATTACCTTCTAGCCTAGATTAATTGTGTTGATTAAATTTAAGAGCTGGGTAATTTTTAAAAGAAAAGGAAAAGGAAAAGGGGTCTTTTTGCAAATTGAAAAAGTACATCTTCAAGTTTAGGTGTCTTCTTCTTCATCTTTCATTTGGAGCAAAAGAGGAAAAATTAGAAAACACCCTTTCCCAAACCCTCTCTTGCTACAAACCTCACAAGGCCCGAGATTTTCCCATCCCTTCTCCGATTCGGGTGTTTTTGGGTGCGTTGGATAGATCGGCCCCCGATCTATCTTTTGAATTAACCTTGGAAGCATTCCACTAACTTTCAAGAGGCCTAAAGGTAAGATTGTTCATTTTTCCTATTGATTTTTAATTTTCCTCTTTTAGCTTTTTGTAAATTTGAGTTGAAATCTTCAATTCCATTCCATGGAGCTTGAAGATTTCAAATCAAAGGGTTGTTTAAACTTTCTCTTGGGTAATTTTGGCTTAAACATCAAAGAGATTCACACAAACCCAAACCTTTGAATGTAGATTTGGCCAAAATCCTCTTTTTTTTCTTTTCTTGGAGTGTAGTTAAAATTTAAAGTATATTGGTCATAACTTCTTCGTCCGAACTCTGTTTTTAATCCATCAAGTATCAAACTCTTCGTTTTTCCGAGATCTATCTTTTGAATCTAATTTCGTATCCATCCAAATTATGTAGAAAAAGTTATCATCAAAATACCTCTCGTCATGTTGGGGGAAAAACCGGGCTTTTTCTTCGTTCATTTCGTTTTACGCGTCGTTTATTATTTGTTTGGTAATTAATGCAATTAGGATATATTTAATTGTAGGTAATTCTTGATTGTTCGCTCAATTATTCGCTTGGGATTTTGATTTCAAGTTAATTGCCAAAGGTGAGGATAAATAGAATTATACAGTAAATTTAGAAATCAAATACTTGAACGATTTGTATGATTTGGGAGTTAAGTTAAAATTGGAATTAAGTGAATTGAGCATGTTAATTTTATGAATTAATAGGAATCAGGAGTATAGAATTGATATTGAGAATTATGGATTTTGCATATTCTTGGAAGTTAAAGTATGGGATTACTGGGTTCGAGCATGTTTAATTTGAAGTATGATTTATATTATGTTCTTGGATGATTTTATTTTCGTGATCGAGATACTATAATTACTTGGAACTTTTTACTGAGACTGGACTTTCCCAGCAATGGTTATCTCATGTTCTTGGAGATTATTTACGATATCGAGGTTTTCTGATTACTTTGGACTTTTACTGAGACTGGGCCTTCAAGCATTGGTACTTAGTACATAATTCATTCGATGATTTCAGGATTGTTGTGATCGATAGAGTGGGCTTATGACCCGATACGTTCTCATGTTCTTGATTAATAATTCTCTGATCAGATGTTTTGAAATTGGTTCTCTGTTTATTTTTGGTTCTCGAATTTCTGATTCTATATTATCACACTTGTTTGCATGGTGATGAATAATGAGATAATGCATAGACTACGTGTGATTGCATTGTTTGGTATTATTCATGGTTCGATATATGTATCATGAGGCATGTACAGACTATGTGAGCTGTATGAACAGAGGAGATGAATAATGAGATAATATAGTTGTGTGAGCTAGTATTATTCATAATTACTATGATACATATATGTTCTCGACTGCTAGACTACGTGAGCTATGCATGTCATTGGTGAGATAACGGGATCGTGCATTGACTGCGTGTGCTTGCACCATTTGACGATTATTCACCCAGGAGATTCTGGTTCTGGTTCTATAATGCAAAGACTTCGTGAGCTTGCATTTATTCTTGATAAGAAAGTAAAGGCTTCATGAGCTTTATTTGATATTGGAGTGAGATAATGGGATCGTGCATAGACTACGTGAGCTTGCACCATCTGACATTATTCACATGTTCTATGTTCTATGTTCTATGATCTATGTTCTATGTTCTAAGTTCTATGTTCTTGGCTCTATGATCTTGATCTTGATCTTATTCTTAGTTAAGACTACGTGAGCTTAACTCGTTCTAGATACTTTCCTGAAAGTAAAACGTATGATTACGTGTTCTGTTTATTAAGAGTTTGGGAGACTTGACTACTTGCATGATCTTCATTCTTGTTCTTTATTTTATGTTCTTGGGAGAATTGCATGACTTGATGTTCGGAAGTCGGTTTTGGTAGTCAAGAGACAATAGGGTTCGTTGGACACAAATCCGGATTATGATTTGGGATCTAAAGTTACTTTCTATTCAATTTATCTTCACTGGGTTTCCCGCTCATTATATTACACTTTCAGGTGCAGCATGATTCTGGACTGATGATGACGATGGATGGACTTTGTTTGTGTAGCCGTAGACTGCTCGTGTTATGACACTTTCTTTTATCCGTTTTATTTCTTATGGATTGTTGAGCTCTTTTGAGCATTTCTACTTATGTTTATTTGGTTATATGGATTTCTAGAACTATGAACTTGTTTTAGGTTTGAAACTTATAAAAAGGGAAGCGCTTCCCATATTTGAATGTTTAAGGATTTGGATTTCATTTTGAAATGAAATGATGTTTTAACGATTTACAGGTTTTCCATTATTATTTCAACTCTTCCGCTTGCGCTATCTTTTAATTCTATTTTTAAAAGTCGGGTCGTTACAATTTTTACTCAAAATATGCTACATTTACCAAATATTTATATTTTTTAATAATAAATAATTTATTGAGACATTTCAACAGATGATACATTTTATGAGTAACTTCAAAAATAGAAAATATTTTAAAATATTTTAAAATTGACATTTCTCAAATTGAGATTTCACCGATCTCAGTTTGAATTGGGGGATCCCAGCTTGAGATTGGTTGATCTTAGTTTAATATTGATGAATCCCAATCTAAGAAATGTCATCTTTGAAAATTTAATATTACAAAACTTATGCTATTTTTGAAAATATCAATTCTTATAATGCCAATGTTTAAAACCCATCTATTTTATTTATTAAATTTGAAAACAATTTATATAATGATAATTGGAGATTCATGTGCTCATAAAAGACATACTAAAAAATGACTATTATCCTTATTAAAAAAAAATCATATCCATTTCGCAATTGAATTGTGTCAGGTAAAAGATATTTCAAATCACTTACCAAATTGGTTCGATTGGTATATGTTTTGTCAAGAAACCAAACTAAATCATTCTAGCTGCGTTTACGTAGATTTTAGAATTTTGTTTTCAATTGGATGAAACAAACAAATAGGCAACATACATCTAAGATTGTTTTTTAGAACATTTTTAACTATACCCTATAATTTGGCACATGTCAATTTGAACTGTTAAACATTTAACTTTAGGGAAATTTTATTGGGTAGCAAATTTTGATTCAATATTTGTAAAAATACCAACTCTAAAATATATTTGTAAATATAGCAATTTTTACTATGTTAATCAGTGATTAACTTAGTGTAAAAATATGTAATTCAATGTCTATCACTGATTCATCGGATCAAAATTTACCATATTTACAAATATTTTTTAGAGCTTCAATTTTTAAAAATATTACACAAAAATTGCTAGATTTTGCAATGCCCCTTAACTTTAATGAGTGGATTAGTTAATACCCATATAAACTCATATTAAATATCAGGTTTTTTATACTACTTTTATTATTAAGGGTGTGTTTGGGAGTGCTTTTGGTCAGGCAAAAGTGCTTTTAAATTATCAAAAGCAATTTCTAAATACAATATTCATATTTGGTAACATTTTTTAAGTACTTTTCGTAAAAGTCAAAAGCATTTCAAACTGTTTTTTTGAAGAAGTAAGTATTTGCAGTTTTTTGAAATGCTTTTGATATTTTAAACTTCATCTCTCTAACATTTCTCTACACATTTTATCTCTCTAACTTCTCTCTACACATTTTATTTCTCTAACTTCCCTCTACGCATTTTATCATCTAATCTCTCTCTAACCTCTCTGTACACACTTTTTCTATCTCTAACCTGTCTCTACACAATTTTTCTCTCGCTAAGTTATTTTTTCACACTCTCTCTAACTTCTCCTCATATAGTTTCTCTCTCAATATTATTTCTACATAATTTCTCTCTCTACACTTTTTTTAAAAAAAATAACTATATAAGATGAAAAACACTTCTTAAATGTTAGAACCAAATAATAAAATACTATAACACTAAGCACTTTTTATCATAGTACTTATAACAAAAGTACTTTAACTAAAAGCACTTATTTCACAAACACTCTCAAACACACCCTAACTCTAGCTGGGTGCCCTTTTATAATTTTTTGTTAGAGCCCTTTCTCTGAAGACTGTTTGTACTTTTAATTTATTTTAATGAAAAGTGTTTCTTTCAAGAGATAATATACCATATGGCTTGTTTTTTATGGTCTCATTCGGTTTATAGCTTATTCACAAGATTTTTCATTTTATAGCCCATCTCAGATTGTGCAGTATATTTTATACCCAATTTACCCTCCATCATGCATTTATTGCGTTTTTATTTTTGTTATTTATGATGGGTGTCGAAACCACCAAAAATAATAACTTAGTCTTGGAATTTAGAAATTTGTAGTAATGGTGAGTAAGGTCGATCTCCACAGGGAATTGGAATTAAATTAAAGGGGTTTTAAGTTTTGAAAATAAAAAGAAAACAAATTAAAAAGATAACCCTAGAATATGCTCTTCCTTAACTATTTGATAGCCAAGATACGATCTAATGACTATTTCCCAACTTAACAGATAACCCTAGAATATATAATAAGATTTAACCCATTAACAACATTAAGATGTGAAGAACCCAATTCTAACAAACAAACAAAGTATGACTGATTCATTTAAGTTAGATAATAAATTGCCATAACATGATCAAAGAAATATCCCTAATCAATTTACGTTATTATGCTACTTATATTAGAACAATTAAACAGTTACGAACTTAACATTCTAACTAGTAATATGAAAAATTAACAATTGAACATATGGCCACTATGCACAAGAATTAACCAACAATAAAATTTGCAACAAGAAACCATGAATAAAAAGAAAATAAGAATAAAATTAATAGCAAAACCTAACAAAATTAAAAAACCAAACCTCGATAATCATCTAGTTGGAATAAAGAAATTAGCTAGAAAACATATTAAAAACTATCTAAATGTCCTAAGAAAAATAGGGGAAGAAGGGCTCTTGAATTTGTGAGCAAATGGAGCTTTAAATAGGTAAAAAGAGATAAAATAAGATAAAATCTGCTATCTAAATATGTTCAAGTCGTTAGCCAAGTCGAGCCAAGTGAAAATAAGTCGTCGCCTCAACCCTGCATGTGTTACAAGAGGTCTGGACACGCCAGTCGAGCCTTGATGGAGCCGCACGTGCTTCTTTATCCTCATATAAGTGGAGTGACGTGACGCCAATGACTGAGCGACACGTCACTTCTTCCTTTGTCTGAATTCACCGAGCGTGGTGTCGCTATCAGGTGAGCGACGATGCTAACAGCCATGCAACTTTATTGCACGCTAACGTCAGTGCGCATTTGTCCTTCCTTCATGATGATGTCAACGACCTTTTTTTTAAATACTTTCTTGTCGTCGCGGTGACGGGTCTCATCGCCGCTGCGACCACTCTCGGGTTTTTGACTCAATATTCGATTTTCTACAAGACACGGCCACCAGATCTCGTCGTCGCAGCTACAGGCCGTTTTGAACACTTAAATGGGCATAACTTCTCCATTTTTAGTCTGATTTGAGCACCGTTTTCACCTTCATTCATGAAATTCAATGATTAATAATATTATGGATATTCAAATCAATTAACACTCATATTTTATTATTTAGGAGATATTAACACTAATAAATACGCGTAATTACGAGTTATCAAATACCCCCAAACTTAGACAATTGCTAGTCCCTTAGCAATTCTAGCATTAAGCACAATTATCAGTCAATCATGAAAACCATCAGAATTTATGCAACCATCAAGCTTGTAAACAATTAATACCTAAGCAATCAAAGCTTCATGCAAAACCCCAATTGTGTGTGATCAATCTTGCTTTTATGCAGTGTTTTATAAAACCATGAAGTATAAATGCTATCTTAATTTCACAAGTCAAATCAAGAACAAGAACCTAAACAATATTCTCAAAATCAAAGCATAAATGAACAGATACCCTCACGAGATATTCACTCAAAGTGTTTAAGGGAATTAAAGAATATCAACACATGGAATATATTTACCACAGGCTTGCAAATATATCAAATCAAGATCGTAAATGCAAGAAATTGAAATGCATGAATCCAAGGGTCTTTAAAGGTTGTAATGAGACTGGAAAAAGGGTAGATGGAAGACATTTAAGCTAGAAATAGAGAGATAACTATGAGCATATTCAATAATATCAAAACTCAACTCAAATTTAACTTGAAACACAAACTTCTCAAAATCACTACCGACTTTCTTCACATCTTTCTTTTCACATTTTTCTTTAACTTTCAACCTTGTTTCTTTTTCTTTAACAAATTTTTTCTTTGTGCCTTTCTTTTTTCACAATTCTTTTTTTTTTCAATTCATAACACAATCGCATCACTTTTATCGACTTTTTCAACCAGACATAATTTTTTTCTAAATTTATAGCAACCTCTCAATTGGGTGAAAATTGAGACAAAAGAACGGGAAAGTGTTATTTATTATGTGGCTAAAAATCAAAGAAAAGGCTACGGCTCAAAATTGATATCTAATGGATTAAGTTCAATAGGTCTTTAGAAAGCTAAAATTGGTGTTGGGTTTTTTTTGTGAAGACAAATCAAGGCCCAAGCCCATTACCTTTTGTTTTGTCTTTAACCTAGACATAAATTGCTGCAGCTTGACCTTTTATGTGTGGCGGTGGAGCAATCACACGAAGATGCCTGAAATCAATGTGAAGCTGTCAGTGTGAGCGCCAAACTGAAAGAGAAGAAAAAGAAGTGACTATTTTTCTTCTTGTTTTCGTTCGTGTTGAGCGATAGAGAGGTTTGTGAGTTGGTGTGAAATATTGTAAAAGAAAGGGGTTCTTTCTTGAGGGCTTTCGAGTGGTTAATACACGGTTTAGTGTATTGAATATTTCTCTATTGTAACTCTGATCCATCATAGTGGAATTCGCAGCGGTAGCAACTGGACGTAGCCAATTTAGGTGAACCAGTATAAATTCTTGTGTCTCTCTGATTGTGTTTTATTCTATAATTTCTCGATTGCTTCTTTTTTATTCCTAATGGTGAATATGGGAAGGTGATTTTATCTCAACAAGTTGTATCAGAGCCATGCCCCAATCCTAACGATGTGGGTAGAATCCTCAGATGCCGAACAAAGTATGGAGCCTCATTGCCCGATCCGTTGTGGGCTCTATCAGACATGCGGTGTGCTCCGGAGAAAGGAGGTTGGCCTGGATAGAGTGAATGGATGGAGGGGACGCTCGGTGGATATTTGTTCGAGGGGAGGATTGTTAAGGGCGAACAAAATCCCACATCGGTTAGAGAAGGGGATGATCATGGGAATATAAGGGGAATGACACATCTCCATTGGTATGAGGCCTTTTGGGTGAAACCAAAAGTAAAGCCATGCGGGCGTAGGCTAAAAGTGGACAATATCATACCAATGTGGAGTTGTGGTGGCCCGGTGTCCCCCTAACAATTGGTTCCCCTAATTTTCACTTATAGATTTCAAGCATTCAAAATCAAACAAAAACAGTCTTAACATACATAACAAAGCATGTTCTAGAAATAATATCCTCGCATGACATACTCTCAACAAAGAATAAATGGAGCAAATATTATGATAATTGCTTAAAAAGGCTCAAAATCTCACAAAAGGCTAATGTATCGCATCCTAATACACTTCTCAATCAATTTGAAAGCAAGATCAATACTCGAGATAAGACAAGTGAAAAGGGAAGCATGCTTTAAAATAATTCTTTTTTTTTCATGCAAAAAGCACGATTGAAAGTGCACAAAAAATGGGATCAAACAGGAAACAAGGATTGCAAAAGCATTAAAAGAAAAAAAAAATCCTAACCATTATACAACTTCTAGAATTTTCATAAAGCATTAAATCGCAAAAAATATGAAATTCTAAAATTTGACAATTGCTAGTCTCTTAGCAATTAAAATAAAACTAAAACTAAAACTAAAAACTAAAATAAAATAAATAACAAAAGGTAAAGAAATTCGGGTTGACTCCCAAAAAGCGCTTTTATTTAACGTTTATGGCTAGACGGTGTTGTTCCTTCTAGTTAAAACACATCCCATATTAATTTGACAAACTTCCTGATCATTATTCATAATCTTGAAACACTGCAATTTTTATTTAAAGCATCATTTAATTCATCAATATTAACAAAATCGAAAATTTCACAAGTTAGAGGATTATCTATGTCAGTTATAACAAAATAGGAAAATTTGTTAGTAGAATTTATCATGGAGTCATTGATATTTAATTTGTTGATTTCTCCATCAAACTCTATTATATAAGTGTCATCATCTCCTTTTTCTTTTTCATCCTGAAAAGATTTGACAATGTTAGAAGGAAAATAAGAAATTTCTATTATCGCCATTATTTGTTCAGTTTCCACCGCGTTAGGATGATGATCAGTTAATGTTGGAGAGACAACTTCCTTATCATCCTCTTCTAAGGTGCATCCACGCTCTGTCTCATTGGATTATGGTTCCTTTCCATTTGTCAAAGTAATTGTACAAACATTTTGATTTGATTCAACTATAGTTTGAGATTGTAAATTACCTTGAGATGTCATTATATTTACTATAGCTTCCAATTCATCTAGTTGAGTTTGTAATTTTTTCCTACTTTCCAACCTCTTAGTAATTTCCTGTTGGGTGTACTATTGGAACTGTTGAGTGTTCTGCTGAATCTGTTGAGTGTTAGCAACAATAGAATCAACAAGTTCCACTAAAGCAGGACTTACCTGATAAGTAGATTGTTGAGGTGGTTTGAGATGTGGCGGTTGAAACTCTTGGTAATATGGCATTGATCCATAATTGTAGGTTGGAAGATCTCTCCATCCGGAATCATAAGTATTTTCATATGGATGGTAATACATTTTATCTTGGCTTTCAAATGCTCTAACTGAATTGGCATACTCGTAATGATTGTCTTGAAAAGTAGGATACATGTTGGTGTATGGTAAAATGCGGCGTAGATTCTACATGAATCCACATGTTGTTCGTTTCTCAAAGCAAATTCAGCAATAATTTCAGTTAGAGTTAAGTCAATTTGTTGCCAAGCCATCTATAGTCCACTTAGCTGTTGTTCACTATCTTCTTAGATACTTAAAACATGCTCCAGGTTTAGGATTTACTTTTCCAAGCTCTTCATCTTCTCCTTTATAAATCCGAGCCTTTGTTGATGCTCATTGGGCTGCATGTATCAACACTCATCATTCCATTACTGGTTTTTGTGTTTTTCTTATAGATGCTATGATTTCATCGAAGTCTAAAAAGAAATCTACCATTTCCCGTTCATCTGCTGAAGCTGAGTATAGAGCTCTTGCAATGGTTGCAAGTGAAGTCACTTGGCTATAACATTAATTCACTGATTTGCAGGTTCCCTTCCTCAATCCTGCTTTGGTATTTTGTGACAACTTAGCTATGATTTATCTTCCTACTAATCCAGCCTTTCACGAGCGAACCAAGCATATTGAACTAGATTGTCATTTTTTACGTGACAGTATACTCTTGCCAATTCAGACTCATCTATAATTAGCAAACCTCTTCACAAAGGATTTGCCCAGTAGCCTCTTATTTCCATTACTTGCAAAGATGGGTGTTCAAAATTTACACACTCCATCTTGAGGGGGAGTATTAAGATAGTTTAGTAAATTGATTATTTACCATTAGTTGGGTTGTTAGAAGTGGTTAGTTAGTTGAATTGTTGACAGCTCAAACTTGTATAAACATTCCTTACTTCTTTCAATGACAGTTGGTACTATGATTTCTTACAACTTGATAGACTCATTGTGTTGTTTGTTTTGTAGGTATCGTTGGCACCAAGAAATGGTGCCAGTGTCATGTTGAAATATAAACTTGATTTGGGCTAAGTAAAGGATTTGGGCTTTAGTTGTCTAAGCCCAAGTTCTAGAAAAGTGTAGAGAAGTCTTAGAGAAAGAAGTTTCTAGAAATATAGTTAAGATTAGTGGAGCATGTTCTAGAGAAGAACTCTCTAGAACCTCAAAGTATTTATAGAAATATCTAGAATAATGTGGATATGAAGAATATTCTAGATAGTCATTAATGGCCATTAGATTAGAATTGTAGTGGCATAATCCTAGCCGTTGATTGAGGAGGTGCCACTAGTATAAGGAGTGTGGTCTTAGTGTTTTGTATCAAGAAAAAATCAAAAGACAATTCTAGCAATAATATAAGTAGCCTAGTTTCTCTAAAATCTCTCCCACTTTTAAAATATTTCCTCCACTACAAAATTCCCTTCCAACAAAGTGGTATCAGAGCTTGAAGATGCTTCATAGAGAGATGGAAAATAATGGTATGAGTTCTTTCTAAGTTCCACAACTTACCAAGAGTAATTATAATTGGAGCATCAAGATGAAGACTCTCATAGGTGCTCAAGACGTGTGAGAAATAGTAGAAAAAGGCCACACCGAGCCAGAGAATGAGGATAATCTAACTCAAACTCAAATAGATGGTTTGAGAAACTCAAGAAAGAGAGACAAGAAAGCTCTCTATCTAATCTTTCAAGGATTAGATGATGATGCTTTTGAGAAAGTTTCAGAAGCAAAGTCTACTAAGGAAGAGTGGGATAAGCTTCAAATCTCATATAAGGGAGCCGATCCAGTCAAGAAGGTATGTCTTCAAACTATAAGAGCCGAGTTTGAAAATTTGCATATGAAAGAAGGAGAAGCCATCTCTGATTACTCTTCAAGAGTCTTAGCGGTCACCAATCAATTAAAGAGAAATGGTGAAAAATTAGATGAAGTAAAAATCATGGAGAAAATTCTTAGATCGTTGGATCCCAATTTTGATCATATTGTCCCTGTCATCGAGGAAACAAAAGATTTGGAAGACATGACAATGGAGCAACTTTTGGGATCATTGTAAGCTTATGAAGAAAAGAAAAAGAAGAGAGAAGGGATCGTGGAGCAACTACTCAAAACCCGAGTAGATTCAACTAAAGAAGAAAGTGATCACACTGATAGAAGTCAACAAAGACAAGATCATAACCAAGTACGAGGATGAGGTCATGGCTACACACGTGGACGTGGTTGGAGGCCCAACAATGACAACAATTTCCAAAGAGGAGAAAGCTCATCAAGAGGCCAGGGGAGAGGAAACCAAAAATCAAGGTATGATAAGTCACGTGTGAAATGCTATAATTGTGAAAAATTCGGTCATTATGCTTCAGAATGTAGAGCTCCTAGCAATAATCGAGTTTAGGAGAAGGCCAACTACGTTGAAAAAAGAAGTCAAGAAGATGAAATCTTGTTACTAGCTTACAAGGATAATGAAGGAAAAAATTACACATGGTATCTTGACACCGGTGCAAGTAATCATATATGTGCGGACGAAGATATATGTTCGTTGAGCTAGATGAATCTGTAAGCGGCAATGTATCTTTTGGAGACGAATCCAAGGTGGCAATAAAAGGAAAAGGAAATATCCTCATCTGATTAAAGGATCGAAGACACACATTCATCTCAAGTGTCTACTATGTGCCGAACATGAAGAGCAATATCCTAAGCCTGGGGCAGCTCTTGGAAAAAGGTTATGATATTCACTTGAAAAATAGAAGCCTTTCTATAAGAGATAGTGGCGGTAAGCTAATCGCCAAGGTGCCGATGTCAAGAAATAGAATGTTTGTGCTCAAAATTCAAAATGATATCGCCAAATGTCTGAAGGCATGCTATAAAGATTCATCTTGGCTTTGGCATCTTCGATTTGGACATCTAAACTTTGGAGGCCTAGAGTTGCTATCCAAGAAAGACATGGTGAAAGGATTGCCTAACATTCGTCATCCCTACCAGATATGTGAAGGATGCCTACTTGGGAAGGAATTCAAGAAGAGTTTTACAAAGGAGTCAAACTCAATAGCTTAGAAACCGCTAGAACTTATACACACATATGTGTGTGGTCCGATTAAACCAAGCTTACTCGGTAAGAGTAACTATTTCCTTCTCTTCATAGATGATTTCTCAAGAAATACATGGGTATATTTCTTGAAGCAAAAATCAGAAGTTTTTGAAGTCTTCAAGAAATTTAAAGCCACAGTAGAAAAAGAGAGTGGCTTAGTGATCAAAGGCATGAGGTCTGATCGAGGAGGAGAATTCACCTCAAAAGAATTTCAAGAATACTGTGAGACTCATGGGATACGTTGACCAATGACAGATCCAAGACCATCCCCCAACAAAATGGAGTTGCAGAAAGGAAGAATAGAACAATCCTTAACATGGCAAGGAGCATGCTTAAAAGGAAAAGACTTCCGAAGGAGTTTTGGGCAGAAGTAGTTGCCTGTGCAATCTATCTATCCAACCGATCTCCAACTAGAAGTGTATGGGGAAAAACACCAGAGGAAGTATGGAGTGGAAGAAAACCCTGTATTTCCCATCTGAGAGTTTTTGGAAGTATAGCTTATACACATGTTCCAGATGAGCAAAGAACCAAACTAGATGACAAGAGCAAGAAATACATATGTATCAGCTATGACGCAAACTCCAAAGGTTACAAGATATACAATTCGAACACTGGAAAAACAATCATCTGTCGAGATATCATATTCGATGAAGAAGAAGAATGAGATTGGAGAACACGTGATGAAGACTACAACCTTCCAGACTTTGAAGAAGATGACATGGAGCAAGGAAGAAAGAAGCTTAGTACTCCATCAGCCTTACCAAATACAAGTTCTCAAGAAGATGAAAACTCAAGTGAAAGAGTGCCACGTTATAGAAGCATAGAAGAACTTTATGAGCTCACTGAAAATCTTGATAATCCCACTCTATTTTTCCTTTTTGCCGATTGTGAGCCCATGAACTTCCAAGAAGCTGTGATGAACAAGAATTGGAAGAAGGCCATGAACGAAGAGATAAATGCAATAAAGAAGAATGATACATGGGAGCTAGCTTCACTTCCAAAAGGGCACAAGGTGATTGGTGTAAAATGGGTGTACAAGATAAAGAAAAATGCTAAAGGAGATGTGGAGAGATACAAGGCAAGATTGGTGGCAAAAGGCTGCAGTCAAAGAGCGGGAATCGACTATGATGAGGTATTTACTCCGGTCACTCGATTAGAAACTGTTAGACTAATAATCTCTTTGCCAGCTCAAAATAATTGGAAGATTCACCAAATGGATGT
The DNA here is from genome assembly GCA_028015215.1 of Gynostemma pentaphyllum. NCBI lineage: Eukaryota > Viridiplantae > Streptophyta > Magnoliopsida > Cucurbitales > Cucurbitaceae > Gynostemma > Gynostemma pentaphyllum. The sequence goes on along the minus strand of CM051355.1, from coordinate 65,404,579 downwards.
GAAATCTGCCTTCCTTAATGGAGTCCTTAAAGAAGAAGTTTATATTGAGAAACCACAAGGCTATGAAGTCAAGGGAAATGAGGATAAAGTGTTAAAGCTGAAAAAGGCACTTTATGGGTTGAAACAAGCTCCAAGAGCTTGGAATGCTCGAATTGACAAGTATCTGCAAGAAAAAAGTTTCATCAAGTGTCCATATGAGTAGGGGTGAACAAGCACCCCGTTACCCCGCGACCCTGCCCCACCCCACCCCACTTAAGAGTGTAATCGGGATCGGGGTTGGGGTGGGGTCGGGGTCAAGGTGAGCAATGATGCCCCATTTATTAAACGGGCGGGGTCGGGGTGATGAAAGTTTACCCCATCGGGGCCTCGACCCCGATTATGAATTTTTTTTTTAATTTTTCTCCTAATCCTACCATCCCAGGCCCAGCCTAAATTGAGATCCCCTGCTCTTTCTTTCCTTTTCCTTTTTCTTTTTCTTTTTCTTTCTTCTTTTCATTTCCTTTCCCTTTCTTTTCTTTTATTTTCTTCTCTCTCTTTCTTCTCTCACGAAGATGCAGGACGCCATGGTTATCTACTGGTTTTTTTCTTCCTTTTTTTCCCTCCAAACCTTTGGTTCAGCTTCCTTTCTTCACCCGCCCTTACTTTCGAGCACCTCTGCCCTTGCTGTCAAGCACCTCCGTCGTGGCCACTTTGTATTTTTTGGTTAAGCGAGGCACTCGACCCGACCCCGACAATTAAATGGGGTGGGGTCGAGGTCGGGGTAAATTATAAATGGGGCGGGGTCGGGGTGCTCTTATTTTGCTTAAACGGGGTCGGGGTATAATCGGGGTACCCCGACCCCGCCCCACCCCGCCCCATGTTCACCCCTACATATGAGCATGCACTCTACATCAAAAATAAAAACAATGATGTTTTGATTGTGTGCCTATATGTTGATGACTTGATATTCACAGGTAGCACGTAGCAATCCAAAAATGTTCGATGGTTTTAAGAAAGAACTAATGAAGGAATTCGAGATGACCGATATTGGGCTCATGTCTTACTACCTCGGTATTGAAGTGAAGCAAGAAGACAAAGGCATCCTAATAACTCAAGAGGGTTATTGCAACGAGGTCCTCAAGAAATTTAAGATGGATGACTCTAATCCAGTTGGCACTCTAGTGGAATGTGGAATCAAGCTATCGAAGCACGAGGAAGGAGAAAGAGTGGATCCTACACTCTTTAAGAGTTTGGTTGGAAGTTTGAGATACTTGACATGCACAAGACCAGATATTCTATATGCAGTTGGAGTTGTTAGTCGTTTTATGGAGAATCCAACAACAACTCACTTGAAGGCAGCAAAGAGAATCCTTTCCTATCTTAAAGGTGAAGGGATGATTTACTAAATTAGCGGAATTTATTTAGTAACACAAATTAACACTTAATTTAGGATCTATTAATATCATGCAATTTGTGATAAAAACATGTAGATTCATGCTTGTTTTTCGAAAAATTAAAACCCTTTACTTACATTGAGTAAAATATGGAGAATCGGTTGGAGGTTTCTTTACAGCATCAAATCCTCAGCAACACCGGATCTTCTACGCTATATCCCGATCGATCAAATGAAATTCGATTGTGGGATCGAACTTAAGAAGAAATTGGGAAGAAGAAAAATATTTTCTTCCCAATTTTGAATAGCAAAATCGGCAAAGGGAGAGAAAAGGAGGAAGAGAGATTTTTCAATTTCCAAAGAATTGAATTGTGTGATTTATGAATGACCCAACCCTCCTATTTATAGGAAAATAGGAATCCTAATCCCATTACGATTAATCTATAGAGATAAATACAAAAAGAAAAAAGATTATCTCTTTCCTTTATCTTGCAATTTCGAAAATGTCATAGATAAATAGGAGATTATTTTATTTTCTTTATTTTTATTTATCTTGGGTAAATAAATCTATGTAATTATTTTAGGATATAATTCAAACAGTTATCTCCTCAAAATACATGGCATGGCCGAAATTATCATCATAAAATAATAAATAAATACAATTTATTTAATTAATTATTTTGGGCCAATTCCAATTGGGTTCATTAATCCAATTCGGCTTGAAATTCTCTCTTAAATTAATAAGTCCAACTTAATTAATTTATTTATTAATTACCATTTAAATAAAATATTTTATTTAAACAATTAATAATATTAATATTTTCTCCCGACTAAATATTATCAAATTTATATTTAATTATTAATTTCCATTTAAATAATTTTCATTATTTAAATAATTAATAATAAATATTTTAATTATTAATTTCCATTAAATAAACTCATTATTTAATTAATAATTTTATTGATAACATTTTATTATTAATTAATTAATTTTAATTATTAATTATTAATTATTAATTTCCGTTTAAATATAATTATTTAAACAATTAATAATTGTTAATTAATTTCAAATTATTAATTACCATTTAAATATACTCAATATTTAAAAAATTAATAATGTATAATTAATAATATTTCATTATTAATTTCATGTTTAAATAAACTTCATTATTTAAACAATTAATAATGTTTATATTAATTACCGTTTATATATACTCAATATTTAAACAATTAATATTGCCTATTTTAAGTAATTCACTTTACTTAAAATTTCCATTTCTTCTACTTGATTTCGCGACTACGATGTTTGGGCTAGCATAGGGACCCGATGGACCTATAGATCATGGGCTTAATAATTAGTCAATTAAGTGATTAACACATAATCAGTTAATTACTTATTATCTAACTATGAATAATTCCACTATAGATTCATCGCTGAACTCCCCTCACTATAGATGAGTTATGTCCATTTAGTTTATCTTTTATTTATATCTGTGATATATCCTTCGCGTGGAACCCTCATAATTACAGGCGGATAAATTTACCGTTTTGCCCCTGTAATTACCGCTTTATCCTTTTGTTCCCGCTGATTCTCCAATGAACTTTATCTTTAGTCGAACTAGAGATAAGATACTTCTGTGATCAATAGAAGTCGTGACGTCACTTGTTCATGTCGCGAATCAGTACATCAAGGGAGTTTCCTAAAAGTTCCTAAAATATTTAGGTATCGCACTGATACCGTTAATTTATAGGAAAGTTATGAATTCCATCTCGTGAAAATGAGTTCCCAGCTACTTATCTAGTCATGTTCCCAAAACAGGAGTGTATTGAGCGTTCTTACAGATCGCTCTCAACTATGTGAATCAAAGAACATAACTCCACATATAGGAGTCCGCATTTCACTCAGGATTGAGATCTATCACGGTTGATAAACTTAGTTTGATATTCGATTATTTCTCGTAAACCGGTACTAATGAGAAATTTGATCGAACATCGTGGTCTGTCTTATACAATCAACATTGCATATGATACTTCCATTTCATGTCTCCCACATGAATGATCGAGGATTCGATCATTTGTCCATAAACAAAATGCGAAGCTATCAACAAGTGTTACCAGGATAAGGTTCCCAAACGTTATCCGTTTACTGTAGACACGTTTAAGTTACTCATCTCGACTTTAATCCTCTTGTATGACTCACATACTAAGTCGTGATTTCATAAGAGTAACTTAGGGTTTACTATTTGAATGTTTGATATTTATATATTTCCATATATTCCTAATATCATTAATTGAATCAATCTAGATAATATAAAGAACTTATGTTTATTTATTTAATTTATTCTTAATAAATTATTATTATTAAATAATTACAAGTTCTAGGACACCATTCCTAATAAAAGGTACGACGAATTTTGGCTTATACTACTCTGTTTCTAACGATTATAAGCTTATTGGATATAGCGATAGCGATTGGGGTGGAGATATAGATGATTGTAAGAGTACAAGTGGCTTTGTGTTCTACTTGGGAGATACTGCCTTTACATGGATATTAAAGAAGCAACCAATTGTCACTCTATCCACATGTGAAGCTGAATATGTAGTTGCTACTGCGTGTGTCTGTCATGCAATTTGGCTTCGAAATTTACTGAAGGAGTTGAGATTTTCACAAGAGGAGCCAACCAAGATTTGTGTGGACAACAAATCGGCAATAGTCTTGGCCAAAAATCCTGTTTTTCATGATCAAATCAAGCACATTGATACGCATTATCATTACAATCAAGAGTGCATTGCGAAGAAGGATGTGAAACTTGAATATGTGAAAACTAAAGATCAAGCAGCTGATATATTCACCAAGCCTCTCAAGCATGAAGATTTTGTGAAGCTAAGAAGTATGATTGGAGTGACAAATCAAGTTTAAAGGGGGGTGTCGAAATATAAACTTGATTTGGGCTAAGTAAAGCTTTTGGGCTTTAGTTGTCTAAGCCCAAGTTCTAGAAAAGTGTAGAGAAGTCTTAGAGAAAGAAGTTTCTAGAAATATAGTTAAGATTAGTGGAGCATGTTCTAGAGAAGAACTCTCTAGAACCTCAAAGTATTTATAGAAATATCTAGAATAATGTGGATATGAAGAATATTCTAGATAGTCATTAATAGTCATTAGATTAGAATTGTAGTGCATAATCCTAGCCGTTGATTGAGGAGGTGCCACTAGTATAAATAGGAGTGTGGTCTTAGTGTTTTGTATCAAGAAAAAATCAAAAGCAATTCTAGCAATAATATAAGTAGCCTACTTTCTCTAAAATCTCTCCCACTTTTAAAATATTTCCTCCACTACTGAATTCCCTTCCAACACGTCAATGACGGAATGTGTCACTAGAGTTGGCGCCAAAAGTTCCCGTAAAAATATGGAACGACACAATACGTCGTTATAATTGGCGCTAAGGTTCCTCCCCTTTTTAGCGACGAATTTCGTGGTTGAAAATTATGGCGCCATAATTTCCTGCGAAAATGTTGACGACCTTATGTCACATGACAACGAAATGCATCGCGGGAAAATTTAGCGCTTATTTTTTGGTAGTTTCCGTTACAAGAACTATTGATGGGAACATTTCCGCCAACAGTAAATACACATTTCGTCGCTAGTTCTACAATTTACTAGGATTGACAACCCTTTGAATTCCCAACACCAAATAGTGACCAACGAAGGAGATGAAGATTACAAGAAGAAAGAAAGAAAAAAAAATTGTTTCGCCGCACTGTCATTTAGCCTAGCTTTCAAATGAGCTGACTAGGCTAGGAGATGACTTGTTCTCTCTTCCTCTCTAATAATTCACGAGATTGAATCCAGGATTAAAAATATTATTAATCTTATTATCAGATTGCTATTCATAATATTTATACTAGCATAAAATTTAATTATTTCCTAACGTAAGTTGATGTCTAGGCAATGAATGTGACATACATAAAAATATTCGTAGAGATTCTAATTTTTTTTTTTTTTTAAGTCTTTAAGTTTACCCTTACTTTTTTTTTTAACTTTCTCCCATCTTCTATTCATTTTCTTTAATATGTAATTTCCTTAATTTCATGCCTATTTTAACTCATATTTAATTAATTTACTGTTAGCTAAATATATCTTGATTTATTTTTATTTATTTTCCCTCTTTCATAAGCAGAAGAAAGTCATAAATTCCTAGTAGCTAGTCCCACTAACAAGTGGTGATCATTCAAGTGTTATCATCACTTAAAGTTAGACAGATTTCAACTTTCCAATTTTTCAAACATCCTTTCACACCGAGGCTCATCCATCTTATAATGAGGGCTTTCTTTTTTTTTTTTTTTTTTTTTTTTAGATTTTGAAAATTAAACATTATATATATATATATATATATATATATACACACAAAAATAACAGTACAAAAATTTATTTACAAATATAGCATAAAACTCAAATTCACGGATATAATATACAAAATTATCTTTAGTTTTTCACAGATAATCATTTATTTCTGCACATGTAATCACTTATTTACTATATAGGTAATCAATGGCGAATCAGAGATTTTATGTCAGAGGGGCACCAAGCACTAACTTGAATAGTGGATTTATTTTCTTCATGTATTATAAATTAGTTTACATAACTTAATTTATCAAAAATAGTATAACAATATGTTTTTATAGAAATATTAAAGGAAAAATAGAAAAAGCTTCCATCTCAATTGAAAATTTGAGAAAGAAATTTTTTAATTCAAAATAAGTATATAGCATAAAATGTTTGGATTGATTTTTTCAAGGTTTTCTTTGTATATTTTTAAAGAATGATTGAATTTTTTTAAACAATATATATATTATTTGATAAAATTTTATATTTGAGTGAATATAAATGAATTATATCTTTCATGTTCAATATGAAAGTTGAGATTAAAATAATGAATATTTTTTAAAAGGCGTATTACAAACATTGTTACGAATCATATATTTCTTCTATCAAACAATTATTATATAAATTATAATGATGTGAACTGTTAATTTATTATTTTAATTAAGTGAAAAGGCTTGATCTAAAATATAAATAAATATAATTAATTTATTATTTTAATTAGTTCAACATAAAATATAAATAATAGTTTAGGAATGAAACATTAAATATAGATTATAGTTTAAAGAAAAAGCAAATAAAAATGTAATAATCAGATGTTTATGAATAAATATATATATATATATATATTATTTAAAACTGAAAAATAGAAAAGGTTAATAGTTTTTTTTATTAAAATTGATTTAAAATTAGAAGTTTTAAAATTAATTATAAAAGAATATATCTCATTAATACATATATACAAAAAAAAATTGGAGTATATATAAATTATAAAAAGGAAAAAAAATTGAGGGGGCATATGCTCCCCTAATCCTGTAGTAACTCTGTCATTATAAGTCTAATCACTAATTTTACTGATTCATATTATTAGTTGATATTTTATGTATACAATCACTAATTTATTTTATAAGTATCACTGATTCACATGAATGAGAGTTTTTTTTATCTTTTAATTAGATTGACGAATACTTTCAGAAAATATTACAAAAATTTTACTCAACCAGCTGTAAAATTACCCAATTATAATAGTGGCTTTACATAAAAAAATTAGCAGCTTTTAAAAATCTGACTCCACCTCACACCTGATTAAAACTCCTCTTAAACCTCAAATATTAAAACAATAACAAGAAAATTGCTTAGTGGATCGATACCACCATTGAGATCTCTTTTTCTAGCCGTAGTTTCCTTGATCTATAACATCAAGTCACATGTTACATGTTTTTTTTCCCCTCGATAACTATAAAATTAGGCAGCCTAACCCATCCTGTTTCATAATTGATGGGCTCCATTTATGCATGGTGGAGGCAATAGACTTAAATGGGGAGAGAGAATTTTTTACCCACCCTCTATTGAAAAAAACTAAAAAAAAAAATTGATGATACAAACCGAACTAAACCAATGGTAATGTTTTTTTTAAAAAAAAAAAAAAAAAAAGAATCAAAATAATAAGGTTTTTGTAACCACCCAAAATTCTCCGGAAATCATAATATAACAATAGCGGAAGCATTTAAAGTAATAAATCAGAGTTCTTCTCATTGGAATCAAATCAATAAATACGTTCACAATTGATCGGTTTTATTTTAAAATCATAAAATCAATGAAATCAACATTTAACGCATAAATGTTGTTAAGAAAAATTTCTCAATAGCAAAAGTTACATAATTTATTTGAGAATGAAATAAGACAAAGTCTAAATCCAAGTTCCAAAATAAAATAACAGGAAGAATAAAATTCGTCGGCGTGCAAATCCATGTCAACCAAACCACCCGCCTCGAACGTCATCAACAACCAACTTTCTTCTTTCCTTTACCTGAAAAAATATATATATTGTAGCATCATGAGACTACGCCCAATGAGTAGAACAATTTAAAAAGAAAATAATGTCATAAGAGGTTTCCTAAGTCTTTAAGTCCATTATCGGCCTCACCGACTTCCAAATATTCTCTTACACCAAAATCAAGCGGAATCTATCACAACATTCCAATACTTCTCTTAATCTGAAAATTAAGAGATAACTCAATCGAAAAAAATTTAAACACTCTTTTCTCAATTTAAAACTTTTCAATAAAAAAACTTCCTATCAATACCTCTAATCTCCTCTTTGTCCGCAAACAAAGAGAGACTAAGTTCGATAAGGAATTTAAACACTCTTTTTCACAATTTAAATCCTTACAAGAATATTCTTTTCCATTTGTACTGATGGAATGAACCTGCCCTGTTAAGTGTTATTAAAGCTGTGCACAACTAAAATAATCTCCCTTAACGACATATTTTTATTCAGTAAGGCCTTTCTGAATGCAAACCTACCACCGTATTATCCAAGGTATATTAAGGTAATATGATACACAAACATCACTACTCAAGATGCTCAAAAAGCCTAAGCTTAACTCTCCACCTAGAAATTTCGTTTCACCACAAAAACGTTATTTTCTAGTCCAAATTTCCCTAATTATAAATTCTGGAAATTCACCTTAAAAACCATCTTATAATGATCCAAAATCACTCAAAAATACACTTTGGATCACTTTTAACAACTTCCCAACAATTTGAAAATCTAGAAACGAAACTAGCCTAAACTAGTGTAGTTTCGCTCCTTTTTCGGACATTCAAAGTCTACTATTTTTCTATTAAAAATCCAGTGGCGTAACGGCTCTATTATCACTCCCAAAATCATCCCTAAATATCCAAAAATACATTTCAATCGATAAGGAGTTCAAGTATTTGATAAATTCACCGCCTAGGCTAATATTTTCGACTTAAAGTGTAGGAATCGATGGCAACCCTAGAGGGGGGTGAATAGGGCTTAATTAAGATTTAATAAATCTTTTTCAAATGTGTTTTGTAATTAGCAATTTAATTTGTCTTTTTAAACTCAAGAGAATTATGTGAATTTTAAATTAAAATTCTCTTTAACGAAATAACCTCTGTTTTAATAAGATTGGGAAGAATTAAATCAAGATCAATTTCTAACAACCCAAATTCTTTTTAATTTAATTCATATAATAAATATTTAAAGCAATGTAGAATTTCAATGAACACTATCAATAATAATTAGTGCGATAATTAAAAGAGTAAGGGTTAGAGAGATTGACACGAAATTTATAGTGGTTCGACCAAAAAAAAACTGACCTAGTCCACTCCCAGCGCCTCTCGGGAATTTGTATTAACACCTTTTCCCGGAGCAAGTGCGAACCCAATCCTTTTAGCGGGATCAAGATCAAACACCAACAAACCGATTCTTTTTCGGGATCAAGAACAACCCCACGATCGTTCCTATTTTTACGGGCTAGGAAACCGACCCCAAAATGTGAATTATAGAATTTCACACAAATTACAAACTCTCCCAAAGAGTAGATTTACAAGTTTAAAACTCACAATACAATAAGGCTCTTAATAGCCAAATTAATCACTCAAAATAAATCCCAAATAATATGAAAATATGGCTTGAGAGCACTTAGCAATGAAGATCAAAATCTGAAAATTCTTGGTGTATTTTGCTCACTGATTTCGGCTATTTGAAGAGGAGGAAGAAAAGCAACTAGCCGTTGGGCCACGTGGTGTCATCTGATTGGCCCATCAAATCTGCTATTTGAATTAATAATAAAATATCATAGTTTCCACTGGCAGCAGAGGCAAAACAGGCAGCATAGCGTTGTGAGTGAGCTTCAAAATTCGGTCAGCATGAGGAAAAGCAAGTGGTCAGGACATGGTGGCATTGACTAGAAAGATCAGGGGCAAAGATGACAATTCCAGCGTGCATTGAAAAAGGCAATCGCTGCTTTGGGAACATGCTGCCCACGTGTCACGCAATGGATGGAAGAGGCGGACCGCGTGGGACCCGCGCACAAGAGGCGCAAGCATGTGTCTTCACTCGCGGAGACGTGGCAGATCGAAGACCATCGGATGGCGTGCGAGGAGAGATCGAACGGTGGAAATCATTTCTACTTTTCTTTTCTTTTATTTTTCAATATATATATATATATATTACTTATATATATTTTAAAATCCGAAATGTCGCAGCCGTCCGATCGAAGAAATAGCGCAATCCAACGGATCAGTTTCGTTATTGGAATTAATTTTATATATATATATATATATATATATATATATATATATATATATATATATATATATATATATATATATATATCCAATTCTATTTTCTTGATAACTTCTTCGTTTTTACTCGGAATTGGTCGATTCAAATTGCACCGTGCTCGTTATTTTCCGCTCTATAAAACACAACACTAAAATACTAAAATTGATTAGTACTAAGTGTTTGTTATCATCAAAACATAGATAAGCGAGATTAAGTAGGCCCAAAAAGCCAACATAAAGGGCACTAGTCAGACAACTATATACCTCTCAACCAGCAATGTTTATTCATCTTTAAACACTTAAATAAAACCGTAAAAATCCAAGTAAAATAATACAAGTCCACAATTACAGTTTTCACAGTCATACGATATCGATATCAAAACTTGCTTTCTTTAATTCCAAAACTTTTGTATGCTTTTAAGTTTAATTTTTAACACAATTCTACTCACCTTTCAACTAGCCTTTTTCACAATTCAACTTTTTGTCCCAAGACCTTAAGAACCTGAAACAAACCCCCTCCTCCTCCTTGGTGGTGTCGGGTAGCAGCAGCCCCAGGATTGCTGCTGCCCCTTATCGTGGCGGCGGCGGCTCGACATGATGGGTTTTTCCGAAATCCCTTTTGGTTTTAAATCGAAAGGGTAATGGGTTTTGAAGAAGAATCAATTTTAGAGTTTTTAGGGTTTGAAGGAATTGAAAGGAATAAGGAATTTGAAGAAGAAATATAAGGTTTTATAAAATTGATGGATTTTAATCACATCTAAAACAAAATTCCAGAAACTTAAGAGAAGAAAATCCATTACCTTCAATTCGATTCTCGATGAAAAACCTTCCAATCTTTGCCAAACTTTGACCAAAGGAAAACTATGACGAACCACGCCTAAAAATCACAAAGAACGAAAAAGTTGATCAACCCGAAGGCCTCTTAGATCGGCGACAAGAAGGAAGAAGAAGAGGAAAAAGCCCTACCTTGATGTCTCTGTACACTGCCTTTAACGTAAATGAGATGAAGAAAACCCCATTCTTTTTTTTTTTTCTCATTTACACGCCACTGTCCCTTATCTCCCTTTTTTTTCTTTTATCTCCAATTAATGGTAATAATTATTATTTAATTCCTGAAAAGAAAATTAAATATTAATTACCTATACTTATTCAATTTCCAATAATCATTATAAAAAGAAATAATATTATTATTGAAACTTACAGGAAACACGAGACATTACAGTTTTATTTAAGATTTTATCAAAATTTAATCGAATCAAACCGAACTCAACTCATTTTAATTATAAATGATATATATTTTAATTATAATTTAAAATATTATATTATTGTAATATATTAAAATATTAAATAAACAAAAAAGTATTTTTTTAAAAAAAGTAAAATAAAATGTAGAAAATATTGTACAAAACAAAATAGAAGAAATAAAAAATGATCATATATGTACATTAGAAAAGTGAACCGGTCAATTCGACCCAAGAAGACCCAAAACTAATTGACCTGAATCGATCTTCCTTTAAAATTGGGACAATTATAAATCTGTTAAAATAGATTCCAATATTTATTTGGTGCAATTACTGAAATAGCATATTTTTACATACTAATTACTGAAATGTCAGAATTTTTAAAAAATTACTCAAATAGCATAATTTTAGTTCAATAAATTATTGAACTATAGTTAACTGAAAAAATTAAAAATTTTAACGAATTTATTGAAAATAATAATAAAAAATGATTAAGTAGTTCAATAAATTATTGACCTTGAACTTAAAAACAAAAAAAACAAACAAATTCGTTAAAAATATCTATGAAAAATAGTTCAATAATTAATTGAATTATAGTTCAATAATTTATTGAACTATAATTATGCTATTTGAGTAATTTTTAAAAAGTTCAGACATTTTAGTAATTAGTATGCAGATTTATGCTATTTAAGACAAGTTCTTTATTTTTTTTAGCAAACTTAGATTCCAATATTTACAAATATGTAATTTCAAAAAATGTATTTACACTGCTAAAAAAAAAACTTATTTACAAATATGTCAAAAAGCCTAACCCTGGCTTATGATAGAAAATTTAGGACAAAAATACCCTTCAGAAGTATGTTCTATTCGTGATCTACTGTAATCTCGTCGATCATTGATATATCGCATTAAACATGTTCTACCACTTATCTATCATCATGTTGTTAATCATTGATATATCGTATTAAGCGCGTTTTATCATTAATCTACCATCGTTTTGAGAGAAAATGGAAGAATATAAAGGTAGATTAAGAATTTTAAAATTGTATGAAAAGTTAACACACACACAAAAAAAAATTTATAAATACTTTTCTAAAATAAAAAATAATTAAATATTAGCTTAAAATTTAACGCTTATCTAAAATCACAAACAAATAAGAGTCTTAGACGTTTAGTGATTGGACCACATATAAAAGTTTATAATCTCCCTATGAAGATCGTGTTGACTTGCAAGATTTTGAGAGATGATCCTCATCTTGTGACAAGATGGAATAGCAATTCAAGTTGGCCTTCATATCTTTGTGACTAAGATGTGTGCGGGCGATTATGAAACGAGATTGCTCCAATTCTTTTTTAATCATTTGACATTCATTAAGGAGTAAAGAGAGAATGTCAACCTCTAAAACATTGTTTGGTTTTATGGGAAGAACTTTAGAAGCTTCTTTCTAACATCCCCCGAGATGATGTTAAGTGGAGAAAGGTCAAAAAGATGGAGCAATACAATTTTAACTTTTACTTAATATAAATTCTCTTAGAATAATAATTTTAAAAGAAAAAATTGTCAATTTTTTTTTATCAATTTTCCAAAAACAAAACAAAACCTTCATGTTAGGGGTATATGATTTGCCTAATTTATAAATCACACCCCTTTGATTTAAAAATAGTTTTAAACACTTGTTTAGTTTGTAAAATCATAAATCTCACTCCTCTACTGATTAATTTTAATAAATTTTAGACACAGGTTTATTAGAAGCTAATCACGTGTTTTGATTCCATTAAAATAATCATAAAATTTTATTTGATGCATGTGATTTTATAGAATATGTCATTTTTAACAAGTGTAAAATAAAAAATTTCCACACATTGGTTAATTTTATTATTGTTGTTTTAATAGAATTGAAACGCATGATAGACGTAGCTAAGCATACATCAAAATTTTGTTAAAATTAACCGATAAATAAGTGTGATTTACAATTTTCAAACCGCATGGTTGTTGTAACGTCCCGGTCTTTTCAGGTAATAAGTTATTTATTTAAAAGTTTTGAAAATTTAAAATTATGAATAAATTATGGGCATTTCTAATTATATAGTTTTGGTTCTTTATGAGTTGTGGTGCTAACTAATTAGATTGTTATTTTTTTTATTTTGTTGGAAAGTAAAAGTAAAGATTTTAAGAGGGAATTAAGGGATTTTTTAGTAAATGGCCCATAGGATAATTCGTTGACCCCATAGCCTCATCTCCCAACTTTTAGGTCAACCTCTTTATCTATGGGGGAAAAGAGAAAAGAAAACGAATTCCTCTCCTTTCTCTCCAAGTGAGCCGTCGACAAAATTCGTCGTTGAATAACATGGATCAATTCCATTCAATTTGCCAATGGAATGCATCGTAGAATAACATGGATTATTTCCTTTAAATATAACGATGGATTGCGTCGTAATATTAAATTACATTTTTTAATTATTAATTGTTTTGGAATTAAAAAATGTAAATGATAAAAGGGGAAATATAATAACAAAACAATATTATAAAAAATCATAAAGAAATTCAATTAATTATAAAATGTAAAAAACAGAATAAATACGTAAAATGAAATCCTAAAACCATTGATGCTGATTTGGAGGAGGATCAGGTGGAGGAACAGATGATAAAGAGGTGCCATAATTTATTTCATCAATTGAAGCCTCGAACGCACGTCATTCCTGTGACTCTTACATGAGCTGCGACTTAAGCCCTGTGACCTCATCTCGGAGTGAGGTGTTACTCTTTCTAAGATCTACAGTCTCCGCCCTAGAGCAAGTCGCCTGAGACAACCGCGAGTCAGTAGCGTACAAGAACTTCCCATAACTCTTGAACTCAAACACCTATCCGTCTAGACGTCTACCTCCTGCTGCCTCAAGATAGGCAGAGTAAAGCTGCTCCTGAATTGCTTGAGTCTGACTTTTGGGAGTCGGTAAGCGCTCAGCGGTAATCTTATCGTATCACTCATGCGTCAATAAAATAACAAGTTTCGTTAGTTACATGTTAACAAAGTTATAATAATCTAATTAATAAGTATTGAACCACTTACCGCTTGATATTTAGCCTTCGCGTTGACAAAACTCTACTTATCATTCTTAATCCTGTAGAGAAGAAGAAAAAGCTCGGCAGTATAAACAGGGCGATTCAGAGTTTGTTCCTGGGGAAACAACAAAAGAATCATTAGTATTTAAACTTAAAAATTTGATGTAATGTAATAGAAAATCACTTACAAATCTCTTGTGATGCTTGTAGGCTGAGATCGTCTCTTCAGTGTGTAATGAGGGGTTAACATTCTAGTTAGCCGTATTGATTACAGAAATACACATCGCGTCCTATGTTTAGCTCCGTCGTACGACCTCCTCATGCTCCTCAGTAGAAATATGTCTCGTTCGCGTATCAGCCAGTGCATGTCTAACTTGGTAGCCCAAGTCTTTGTACCGGATGCCTGCCTGATGATTCTATAGAAGGAAGATCAACTCGTCTGTAAGCTCAGCCGGAATATTAAAATGTTGCTGCAAAACAAACACGTTATTTAATTATAAACTACATATACATTTAAGAAATAAAAAATTGATAAAACTGTAAAAGAATGAGGGTAAAACAGACTTTTACTCTCTCAGGTCATTTACCACTTTTCCATTAAAATCTTATAATAAGAGGGGGCATTCTGGTCTTTTCACATGGAATCATCCCTTCCCATGTGAAAAGACTTAAGGGTATTTGGCAGCCTTGCTTTTGCACATGTAAATGATAGGAAGCTAGAACCAAGGACAAAAAGGTGCATGTTTTCGGGGTATCCAAATGGAGTCAAAGGCTATAAGTTGTGGTATCAAGAAGGAAACACAGCAAAGACTTTCATCATCAGAGATGTAGTTTTCAGATAAGGGGATATGTATATGACTACAAACATAGATCCTGAAAAAATGAAGGAGAAAATTGCTGTTGTTCCAATTGAGGTAGAGAATCTGCTGATCAATCCTCTTCAAAATGAAGAAACACAAATTGATGATCATGAGAGCCTATCTAAATCTCAGGATCCTCAAACATATCAGCTTACAAGGGACAGAACAAGAAGAACCATTATTCCATCTATAAGGTACAGTGATCCTGACTATATAGGTTTTGCATTATTTGTCTCTGAATTACTGAATGAGCAAGAGCCTGACTCATTCAAGGCTGCAATGAAATGCAAAGATAAGAATAGATGGTTTGAAGCTATGCAAGAAGAAATGAATTCCTTATTGAAAAATCAGACATGAGAACTGGTAGAAAGGAAGCCTGAACAAAAGCTAGTTCAATGTAAATGGCTGTTCAAAGTGAAACCAGGAAATGAAGAGGATTCTCAGCTAAGGTACAAAACTAGACTTGTTGCCAAGGGATTTACCCAGAGAGAAGGAATTGACTATCATGAAATCTTTTCCCCAGTAGTCAAACACACTTCTATAAGAATCCTAATGGCCATTACAGCTCAATATGATCTTGAATTGGAGCAGCTTGATGTTAAAACAACCTTCCTCCATGGGGTCCTTGATGAGCAGATTTATATGGCACAGCCTGAGGGCTTTATCAGTCAAGGAAATGAAGGCACAGTCTGTCTATTAAAAAGGTCCTTATATGGTCTTAAACAGTCTCCAAGACAATGGTACCTAAGGTTTGATGAATTCATGCTAAAGAATAATTTTAGCAGAAGTAAATTTGACCGCTGCATCTACCAAAGGAAAACATATAAGCATCTTGGAGTCATACTTCTACTTTATGTGGATGATATGCTTATAGCTTCATCTGAAATCTCAGAAATTGAAAGGGTCAAAACCATGCTCAATGATGAATTTGAAATGAAAGAGCTTGGGGCAGCAAGGAGGATTCTAGGCATCAACATATTGAGAGACAGACCAAGAAGACTCTTACACCTAAACCAAAGTAGTTATGTTGAAAAGGTGCTCAAGAAGTTCAATATGCAAGATGCTAAACCAACGTCTGTTCCCATAGCCCAGCATTTGAAGCTATCCCAAGAACACACCTACTGATGATGAATCCCAAGCTGAAATGAGTTACATTCCATATGCAAATGCAATTGGTTGCATAATGTATAGTATGGTATGTTCCAGACCTAATATTGCCCATGCCTTTAGCCTATTGAGCAGGTACATGTCAAACCCAGGGAAGCAACATTGGCAAGCTTTGAAAGGGGTAATGAGGTACTTGGTAGGAACAAGATCTACTGGTCTACTGTTTGAGAGCTCATAGAATAGAAGCTTAATACTTGAAGGATTTGTTGACTCTGATTTTGCTGGAGACAGAGATAAGAGAATATCTCTAACAGGTTATGCTTTCACTTTATTTGGAGGCACTGTCCGCTGGAAATCAGTATTACAACCTGTTGTTGCCCTGTCTTCAACTGAGGCAGAATACGTACTGAAAGTATAAAGAAAGCTTTGTGGCTCAATGGCTTGATCAACAAATTGGGCATTCAACAAGAAAAGGGTTAAGGTGTATTGTGATAATCAAGGAGCAATCTATCTCAGCAAGAATCAAATGTTCCATAAGAGAACTAAACATATAGATATAAAGCTCCATTTCACTCGAGACATAATCTCACAAGGAGAAGTTTTGCTTGAGAAGATCCATACAAATGACAATCCTTCTGACATGTTAACCAAGGCTGTCACCACATCTAACTTCAGAAAGTGCAAAGAGGTGTTGAAGGTGATAGAGTTCAAACCCCCATAAGCAAGATTGAATGAAGAAGTCCACAAGCTTAATCCCTGTTCAATTTTTCTGTTTTAGTCTTAAGGTGGAGATTTGTAAAAGAATGAGGCTAAAACAGAATTTTACTCTCTTAGGTCATTTACCATTTTGCCATTTAAATCTTATAATAATAAGGGGCATTCTGGTCTTTTCGCATGGAATCATCCCTTCCCATGTGAAGTTTGTTTTTCTGTTTCTGTTTCATTTTGACAAATAAGAAAAAGTGCCGTTGAAGGCTTGTATAAAAGAGAGAAGAGAGAGATTGAGATCTGTAACTTTTGATGAACACCATTGATGAATAGAGAGGTTAAAGCTTGTGAGAGAGGACGTAGGATTTATCCAAACCTCTATATTTCTTTGTGTTCTTTCTTCCTTTGTTGAATGTGTGGTTTTTATTTTGTTCATAAATTCTGGAATTGATATAGAGAGAGAGAGAGAGAGAAAGAGTTTTGAGTGTGATTTGTTTAACAAAAACTTTGAATTTTACCTTCCAAGTTGCGAACAAATGCATCTTCGTCAGAGTCGGGACACTTTGCTAGCGTGGGTGTCCTAGGACTAGACTCATGTGTATGACCTCCATGAACCTCGATGATATGATGTGCGGCAGATGGATACTGATAGCAAAACAAAGTTTAATAAGAGTACGTAAAATATATGTTATTATAATAAAACAGAAAAGAAAAAAAAAGCTTACTTATCATTCTCCAAGCGTAATCGTACATGCCTAGAGATAGATAGCTCCACAGGCGCAGTTTCGGGAGCATCCCCCTGCTTAATAATAGTGTCTGGCTCATCCCCGAGTGACTCCCCAAGCTACCCTCCCCTGGGAAGTCGGTAGATCGTGGTGGATGACTCCTAGCAGGCATGATCTATATAAACTTATTAACAAAATTAATCTCTAAAGTAACTAATCTACCTTCACTAATTAAACTAACATAAGTTAAAACAAATTTAAAATTACCTAATTGAATTAACCTAAGTTAAAACTTATTTAAAATTAACTAATTGTATTAACCTAAGTTATAACTAATTTAAAATTAACTACTTGAATTTACTTAAGTTAAAAACTAATTTAAAATTAACTAATTGAACTAACCGAAGTTAAAACTAATTTAAACTTATCTTAATTAATGAAATTAAAAGTAATTAAATTAAATTAACTAATTTACTAAATATAACTAATTTACAAAAATTCTAAAATTAACTAATTTACTAAAATGACTAAATTAAATAAATAAACTAAAATTAAAACATGCATAAATTTAAATTACTAAGAGTAACTAATTAATTTACTTAAAATTAACTAATGCATAAACAAATTGACTAACATGCATAAATATTAACAAAATTACTAAATTATAAATTAACAAAATACAATATGAATGATGACCGCACGGTTGAGAATTCAACGAAACCGATGAAGCGAGACGTGAACTGAACGAAAAAGAAAGGAAAAGGAAAGGAAAAGGGAAAAAATGGAAGAGATAAAATAGAGGAAAAGAGAAGGGCATGGTGAAAATGGCAGCCTCGGGTGGGATTTAATCGCAAATTAGCGATGTATTTCATCGCTAATCACTTAAAATTTGTCTCGCGTGTTTTTAAAAATGAAGCATACGACGATTCCATTGCTAATTTACACGAATAATGTCATATATGTTCTTTAATCTGAAGCATACGACGTAATCTGTCGCTAACGTTCAAACTAAAATTTAGAAATTTTGTCTCTTCATCTTCTTTAGCTACGCAATGCGTCGTATAGTCCCGTCACAATTTTTGATGAATTTTTGGGTTTGGCGCCCATTTATTACCTTATAGTGACCAAATCCGTAGTTACTTCCCACACAAGTTAAATGCAAAATATATCTGTTACACATTTTTTTCTATTTAACGACGGATTGCGTCGTTAAAGTCATTTAACACTTAGAAAAAAAAAACTTCCCTTATATCTTTATTGATTGACTAAAGGCGGATTGCATCGTTAAAGTCAATTAACACTTAGGAAAAAAAACTTCTCTTATGTGTTTATTGATTAACTAACGACGTATTGCGTCGTTAAAGTCATTTAACACTGAGAACAAAAAAACTTCTCTTTTGTGATTATTTGTTAATTTCTCATTTTATTCAGCATATATCGATATATTGCGTCGTTAGTATTACATATTACTTAATAAAAAAACCTTTTTTCTGCATGCTACAGTCTCGATATAAGATACTTCATTTTCTTTTTTTTCTTTCCTTTCTATTTTATTTTTGTGTGGTTATAAATTCGTGTACAAAATTATATCTTGATTAGTAAACGAAATTGAACGAGTAGTTTTAAGTGATAAATCACTTAGTAAAGGTTCGCTTAGTGAAATACAAACGAAAATGAACGATATACGAATTTGGAATTGATATTTCGATTTGTGAATTTCTACAAAATGAAAACTCACTTTACAATAGAATATCATTTCAATCATCCTCATTGTGATCTTCACTTTCATCATCAAAGATTTCTTCTGGGTCATTAGTATTTTCTTCAGTTTCTTCTTCACAAGTATTGTCTGGAGAAGATTCATTGTCATTTTAAGGTGGAATATACAAATTTGTTGGATAAAAAAGTGTCTCAGTTGCATCATTCAACGGTTGGAAAATATCAGCATAAATTCCTTGATCAATTTAACGATGTTGCACTTCATCCTCTTGGAATGCAACATAATTCTCACTATGTTTGTCAAAAGACTTTCTTCTATTATCATCGATCTTACTTTACAGACAACTAACAAATCAGAAAGATCTCATCAATTCGTGGGATAATGTAAAATAGTAAACCTGGATTTCTTTTTATGCCAACATGAAACGATCTCGTGTGTGCATATTTTTTGTACAATTGACCTAAGCAATCTTCAAATCAGGATGCTTGTGAATCTCAGTCTCGTGGTTTTGAACCATGTGCAGTTATATACAATCGTACGCTTTAGACTTGGCCCTACAAATTGAAGCTCGATAATCTCGTTAATGATTCCTTACAAATCTTCTTCATTGTTCTCGAACACTTGACCCTTCATGCATACGCCACTCTTATTTGTTGTTCAGTTCATTGAATGAGCTATGGTTTGAAATCTATACCTTGAATAAGATAACCGATGTATGCTTTTGCGATCCTCTCTAGGCCTTTTTCGATCGAAATTATGCGTGAGTCGATTATCGGTATAGTAGGCGAGTTCACCTACCAAAAACAATCGAACATAATGTCCTATCAAGTAGATGTTTCATGATAAACCATATTGACAAAGATTACAAGAACTCACGTAATTATAAAAGCATGAACGAAAATCTATGTCGATTAAGTTCCCTTCTTCCGATTCATTAGTCCCAAGATGCGATAGACGGACAAAGAAATTCACAAATAAGCTGCGCACACGAGATAATGTAATTATTAACAATAGTTCACGTTTAATTTTTTAATAACTGATTGTTAAACGAACTTACTCAATACTCGACTAATATTCTTCACGATTGCATAATAAATAAGTTTGGACGACATGGTACTCCTCATCGTTCAACGGTCTCCACAAAGATTTTCCAATAGTTGTACCTGGTACAGTAAAAATAGCCAGGTCGTTCAGATCTACTCCTTCAGGCAAGTCATCAACCATGTTGCGGTTTACTGGGAGAAATTAATCTATTATATGTTGATCAAAGTAATATGAACAAAAAGTTGTTGTCTCATATACTTGGTACATACTACAAATTGATCATTCCACTCTAGCCTTATTCCCAACAGTTTTCTTTAACCTATGCAGTATCTGAGAATATGTAAATTTAGTGGTATAATCTAACTATAAAAGCAAATTCACCTAAATGATTAGCGATATTAAGTGGACCTCCTAGCGATGCCTCATAAGGTAAATGCATCGATAGATGCTCCATTGAATCGAAAATGATGGTGGGAACATTCGCTCCAATTTATAGATAATAACTAGAATCATGCTTACTTAATGATTTGACTGTCTCTCGAGTTTAGTCTGCACATGTCAACTCCCTGAAAGACACACTCAAGTGCGCCAACAGTTCCTAGTATTTCTACTTGAGGAACGTTTTGAATGCAACGAGCATCAACCGTTGTATGAAAACGTGACAATTGTGACTCTTCATTCTGAAAACAGTATGACTTTGTATGTCAATGCACCTAGAGAGATTAGAAATGTAACCATCAAGGAATTTAATCGAACGCATCCAATCGAACAGTAATTTCTTCTCATCTATATTCAACATGTATTTGGCCTTGGCGTAATGTCCTCTTTCGTCCAGCTCCAACTCTAGGCGACGACATATTTCCTGAATGTCATACCATGCTTTCAGGTTGTCTTTCGTCTTATTTGACACGATTAAAATTATATTGAATACATTTTTCGAATATGTTCTTTTCAATATGAATGACATCCAAGTTGTGCTTGATTAGTAAATCTCCCCAATACAGTAAATTTAAAAAAATACTTCGTTTTTCCAACCAGCGTTTTTACAAACAGCCTTGTTCGTAACCTCAGCACCCATCTCTGTAACTTTTTTTCATTCCCATCGAATATAACTTGTATAAGATTTCAATTTTACTTAAATTGAGGGGAGGACATTGGTTTCATGCACTCCGGCCCTTATACCAATCTAATTTGTTTGCTCGAAACGAATGATTGCTCGGTAAGAATTTTTTATGACAATCGAACCAATAAGTTTTCGTCCATATTTCAATAAGAAACCTCTATTGTCTTGCATGCAATGAGAAAATACAAATTTTCCCCTTGTCTTCCACCCTAACAAGTGTAAATATTAATTTTTGGTTTATGCTATCAAGATTTGCTAAAAATAATGAATAAACGATTCTAACCAATAACAGTGAATATGTCGGGAAGTCACTAATTGTCCAAATTATGGAGGCTTGCATACATAAATTTTGCTTTCTCGATACATCGTAAGTCAATGTTCCATTATTCAACAAATTAAGCAACTTAGCAATAAGGGGTTGAAGGTACACATCTGACCTTTGTTTAAGACTCTTCGAACTGGGTATGATGACCGTTAAGAAAATAGCAAGGTCTTTCATGCACATTGATGAAGGCAGGTTGTACGGAGTCAACATAACAGGCCACAATGAGTATTATGCTCCAGAAGCCACGAACGGATCAAACCTGTCAATGCATAAACTCAATCTGACATTTCTACTCCCCCGCACAAATATAGAATGACAAAGATTCAAATACTTCCACACGTCAACGTCAGATGAATGTTTCATATGCCCATCCTCCAGGTAGTGCTCGTCATGTCATCTCGTGTGAGAATTCGTTACTTCAGATGCATACAACCGTTGGAGACGCGGTGTGATAGATAAATAAAACATACGAGTATATAGAATTAGAGTGCATTTACCTTGTTTATATCTCTGATTAAAACATAATATCATGCATCTGTTCGAGCAATAATCAATATTCTCCACAGGAAATCTGAGACCTTCAGCTATTTTTTTGTGTTGTATACGTGTTCTTTGTTGCGACGCAACGATGAAACCATTTCGAAATCGAGTTGAAACCTCTCTCTGGAATATGATAAGACACTTTGATATTATGAAGCTCAGTAGTTGCAGCTAGTTGACTAACATCACAACCCGATGGGTACAGTGGCTTACTCACTGATTCTAGCATATAGTACATTTGTTGTGTTTATGGAATTCATTTTCTCCTCCTCCAGAATAGTATGACTATCATCTTGAGTATGATTAAATATACTTTCATATACCATCTGCTGCATCTTCCATACTCTTGCTAAATGTTATCACTCGGTTCTTCCATAATCAACACTGCATTCGAGCTACAGCCTTTGTAAAACAAAGACTCCTCCAACGCCGCATTATAGTGATCGTCAGTTTCCCCTTGATATACCCACTAGTAATAATTTTCCACAAAACCACGACTATCTAGGTGTTTCTTCACATCAACTAACAAAAATATCTTTTTATTTCGGCATTTCCTACAAGGACATCGTATTTTCTTTCCATAGTAACAAAAAAATCCAGTACCTTCAGAAAACTCTACGAACTGATCCACCCCTGCTACGAACTAGTTGTTCAAATAACCTTCTAATAAACGAAGATACAACCACTAACACATTTCTTTTAAGAAATAGAAAATAACGAACACAACTCACAAACTCTCGAACACAATTTCTCGAAGTAAAAACCTCATCACAAGCAAGTATGGAGATTTTTTTTATGATAGTGATTTCTCATTTCTTGACACATCTGTTTATAGGTATTAAACTGCAGAACTAGTGACAAAAATTCGTCCCTAATGTTGGTGGGAATGTTTCCGTCAATAGTTCTTGTGACGGAACTTGTCAAAAGAAAAGTGCCAAAATTTCTCGTGAAAATGTTAGCGACGCATTTCGTCGTCACATGACAAGGGTCGTCAACATTTTTGTGGGAAATTATGTCGTCATATTTGCCAACGACGAAATATGTCCCTATAAAGGGTGGGAAGCTTGACGCCAATTATAACGACGCATTTGTTTGTTCTATATTTTCACGGGAACTTTTGGAGCTAATGCTAGCGATGCATTTCGTCGCGAACTCTGGCGCCAACGATACTGACCAAACAAGAGACACAATACGTCGGTAAGAGTCACAACATTCAGTGTAACGACGCATTCCGTCACTACTTTAGGCCAAAATAGATTACGCCGCTAATCCGGTTTTTCCTTGTAGTGATTCTCAATAAGAGCCAAGTACCCAATCATAACGAAATTATGCATAAGGCTAATTACCAAAATTATTGTATGGATCTATATAAGACTTACTATCCAACAATAGTTAGTGGTAAATATGTATCTAGTGATGTAACATTTAGTTGTTAACTAAGTTTTCACCAATTTATTTGGGAGTTATTATGGTTGTTTGTTGTGCCCCTGATAATAAGGATTACTTATTAATAATTAATTATTGAATTTTCATGCTCTCACAATTTTATTAGTGTCGTTTTCTTAGGTACATTGGATATAGACTCGAACTTTATGAGGATGCAACTAATTTCATTTGTTTTGAACACAACTCATTAAAAATATTCAATTAAAACACTTGAAAAAGTTTTAAATAGCACACCATATCTTATAAAAATAGCAACCATCTAGTTTTCCTTTGCATTTTATTGGTTTTCCCTTGAGTTTTTGGGTTTTTTTTTTCTTTAAATACTTTCCTATACGACTTATTTTTATTCGTTAAAATAATTCGGTGGGTTCTATATATTTAATAAAAAAATCATATATATATATATATATTATCTTTTAATTATTTATCTAATAAAAATGAAACGTATAGGAAAGTCAACCAGAAGTTACTCCTCACATATATTTTGTTTTTTCATGAAACGAGTGGTGTATTGGCCAAAGCCCCAAACACTAAGTTGACAAATCAAAAAGTAAAACCAATAGGGAGGGAATGGGCTAAAGAATGATATATAACCATAGATAAGACCAAAACAAGAAACAACGACTGCTTTTGAGGTCGGCATCTCCCTCCTTTCTCCATTACCGACTGACTCCCTCTCACGACCGCCAATGCTTCAACTTGCTTCCTTCCCTTCGCATTCCCACCCACGGCCACCACCCTTTACCAAAAACAAATAAGATGATTATTTTTATTTTATTATTCAATTATATATTTACTCACTTGTGTTTATTACTTGTATAACTTTGATCTATGCATTCTAAATAGATGTATTTTAATCCGTGTATTTATTTATAAAAATGAAATTTTTAATAGTGAATTTTCAAAAAATAAAAATAAACCTTTTGTAACATTCATTAATTTAATAACAAAAAAATTACTGAATTAATAAAATTATCAGAAAAAAAAATCAAGCTAATAAAAATTAAAAATGACTGATTAGTAATTTAAAACATCTCACTAACCATCATAAAAAAAAACACTACAGAGATTTGTTATTTTAGAGCTAAAGAGAAAAAAATAATGAAAAAAAATACATTAATTCTATGAAATTGAAAATCACCTCACTAATTTAATGAAAGAAAAAAAAAATAAAAATTTTACTATGTATAAAAATAAAAGCTTAATTTCATAAACTACTCCAAAACTATAAGTGTTGAATAGTTACATCTTTGAACTTACGTTGAACAATTGTTCCTTTAAATTTTATATAGTGTTAAAATTAGACCTATGAAAATTCAATATGACAGATGAACTCCTTAAAATATTAAATTAAACCCTCAAAATCATATAGAGACGAGTAATATCTCTCTAATGTCAATGGGACGAGAGGAGGGATGAGATCGAAAAAGAAATCTCCATACCACCACGAGGGTTTAAGGGTCGGGATCAAGGGAAGAGTTGAGATGGAATGGTGACCCTCAAATACCCTATCACATAGAGTAGTCATAGAAATTATTTATAAATTAATAAATTAAATGAGATAGTTTGTTAAGCTGTCAATATTTGACATTATAAAAATTTGGGGTTAATTGCTCAAATTAAAAGTTCAAACATATTTAATTGTTACACCATTTATAGTTCAAGACTGATTTATATAATTTTTTCCTTATTTAACATAAAAATAGAAAGAAAAAAAATGCTATTGAGTATAACTTTCTCTTTAGTTAAATCTTAACAATATTATATATATCATTACATTGATTTAAATGTACTGTAATTTTGTAAGACGTCTTCTTCATAAAATTACTTTGGACCTATTAATATTAATTATCCTT
The DNA here is from genome assembly GCA_028015215.1 of Gynostemma pentaphyllum. Taxonomy (NCBI): domain Eukaryota; kingdom Viridiplantae; phylum Streptophyta; class Magnoliopsida; order Cucurbitales; family Cucurbitaceae; genus Gynostemma; species Gynostemma pentaphyllum. The sequence continues at coordinate 65,378,756 of CM051355.1, read as the reverse complement.
TGAACATTAACATCATTCCCTAATAGTGGAGACGTCTATAAGTAGGTTTTAACTATAATTTAACTACAAAATATTTATTTAAAAAAATCACTTTCTTATTATTATTATTATTATTATTATTATTATTATTTTAAATATGTTTGCATTGACATTGATTTCTTTGACCACGAAGCGAGGCTCAATGCTATCTTTCAACTTGTCACTTGTTGTCTTCATTTTTATTCTATATTCAGTGCACACTTAAAAGTATGAGAAATTTGATTGGGTAGTAACTTTTGATATAATATTTATAAAAATATAAATTCTAAAAAATATTTGTAAATATAGTAATTTTTACTATATTAATCAGTGATTAATGTGTGTATCATTAAACTTAATGTAGAAATCTGTAATTCAGTGTTTATCATTGATTCACCGTATCAAAATGTATTTACAAATATTTTTTAGAGCTTCTACTTTTTCAAATATTACCCAAAAAAATTACTAGATTTGCAAATGCCCAAAAAGTATTTTGAATCATTATATTTATAAAAATATAACAGGTTTTTCAAGATGTATTGATTTACTATAATTTGACCAGTTAAAATTTTCTAATTATTTTCTCATTTTATTTTATTTTTAATCTCCCAATATAAATTTTATTTATTTAAAAAATATTTTATTTTATTAAAGTTTTATATACATAATTTCTCTCCCTAATTTCTCTTACATAATTTTTCTATATTCATATTTTCTCTCTCTAATTAACATACTTTATCTTTCCAATATTCGATTAATCTCTCTATATCTACCTACATTTCTTTTGCTAATTTTTCTTTACAAATTAATTCTTTCTATAAAGAAGATAATTGCATCCAATCTAATTTGAAGGAACTCTTTCATATTTTTTTTATATGTTATATTTGTATTCAATTATAAAATTTTATGACCCACATATTATTAAAGGTAATAACAAAAATAATATATAATAGAAATTAATTAATAAAAGTTACATGAGGTAAACACTCCTCAAAACTAATTTGGAGGTAAGTGTTATCCTTCTCACCCACACTCGCCGCAATAACACATTCTTCCAAAAAAAAAAAAAAAACGACGGTGATTGATTAAAAAAAATTATTATTTTGTTCTCTTTTCAAAGTCGTATATGGTTAACTTGTTTTGTTTTGATTTTTTTATATATATATATATATGGTTCGAAAACAGCTCTTGGTCGTAGCGTGGCTTAATCAAGAGTTGACTTTTTTTTATTCCTTCTGGTTTTTGCTTTCATGTACATTTTCCCGAAGGTGGCGAATCCAAATGATAAAGAATCAAATGAACGGCTTAGTGGGTCGTCGACACCCATGTTTTCCAGTCTAAACCGAGACGCCGAGATGTCGGTTATCGTTTCGGCGTTATCGCATGTCGTGGCCGGAGAAGTTCCCGACCGAGAACTTTATCATTCAGCTTCATCTTCTTATAGTTATAGAGGTTATGGAAACAAGAGGGAACGTGAAGAAGAGAAAGATGACAATAAAGATTCAATTACAAGGCTTTGTACTCCAACCGATTTATCTCCCAATTTGAGAGGTAAAATATATTCTTCAAATATAACATTTGTTCTATTTTCCCTTTGATTTTTCGATTATAGATTCAATTCTCTCCATCTCGATATATTTATGATATAATATTTAATATAAAAATTTTGTTCGTTTATCTATTCTGCACATTATTTTCTTGGATTATAAGTTCGAGTGTCTCTCCTCCTACTCTCTTTTTAATGTTTTTTAAAAAAAAAGTATTTTTTTTCTTTATTGTTTTCCAAATTCCAAAAAACAAATTTTTATGGCTTATGATTTTGTTGAATTGTTTACAGAGAATCCAACAAATATTGTTGCTACCAGTGCCCGGCCGCCATTTACAACGGGCTCGACCGCAATTTACGAATACGAGAGAGAAAGAAATAGAACTCATGTAGAAGAGCCGACGAGGAGATATAGAGGAGTGAGACGGCGGCCATGGGGGAAATGGGCAGCAGAAATAAGAGATCCATTCAAAGCTGTCCGAGTTTGGTTAGGTACTTTCGATACGGCTGAAGCTGCCGCCATTGCTTACGATGAAGCTGCTCTTAGGTTTAGAGGTAACAAAGCCAAACTCAACTTCCCTGAAAATGTCAGACTTCGATCACCAACAGCCGATTCTTCGACACCCCGTTACGTCGTTTCCGATTCCTCCGATACCATTTTAACCGTTGCTCCGGCTTCTGAGCAAATGGTTAGTAATTTGCACAGCTTCTCTCATGATGGTTCAACAAGAAATTATCTTCTGAATAATTACTCTGATCAGCCTATAAATCTGTATGATCAAAGGGTGATGACATCAACGATGGCATCTTCTTCACCACAACAGTCGTCATCTTCCTCCTACATCGGTAGCGGTAACGACGGTGGCGGCAGTTCGCAATGGTCGGAAATTAATCATTATAGCTCGCCGGAGTAACTGCTCCATTTTTTTTTTTTATCATATTTATGATGAAACTTCAACAATTCCCAATACTTTGTTTTTCACATTGATTCTGATACAGAAAATCAATTTTGATTTTGATTTTGATTTTGATTTTAATTTTAATTTTGATTTTTGTTGTTTAATCTTGAATGATGATTTAAAATATAATGAGAATGATTTGATGCCTTTGAGGTGTGAATAAAAACTTGTCTTTTAAAGTCATATTTGTCCTCTATTCAAACATTACGATTGATAATAGTAAAAAAATCAATGTAACCTTTTGCCATTGGGACAAAATTAATTACATCGGATAATAGTAGATTTATTTCAATCTATCCTTCACCATCAACATGATTTCATGTGTTTTTTGAATATAGTATATGGGAAGTCAAAATTGAAGAATATAGTTTTAGTTTTATCTAGATAGTTAACCTAGACATAGTTCAATGATTAAGTCATTGTAGTTTCACAGTTAAATGTGGGGTCAATCCTCACCCCCAATATTTAATATATATAAAAAATTATTGAAAAAAAAAGTTTTTTTTGTCAGATAACGTTACGTTTGAATTCAAACATAACAAAAGTAAACAGCCATTATCAAGCCATCATCCATTCATAGTCAGACACTGAAATAATTTAGATAAAAGGTCAAAGGTCAAAGATTAAAAAAAAAATTATAGTTTGACCAATAAATATTACACTAAACTTTTGTGGACCAAAACAATAATGCCTTACCTTTGACTTTTGGGATTTTTTTGTACAAAACATCATCCCATGCCTCAGCCACATGGACAAAAATCCCCACCACTAAAAAAATAAGAGAGAAAAAAATTCTCTTCTTTGCGAAACATCTTGTTGCTGTTTATTTAGTTAAGGTTGTTTACCCTTTTTAATTAAATAGAATAGAATGTATGAAAATTTTACTGGGTGGCAAATTTTGATACAAATTTTAAAAATAATAAAAATTCTAAAATCTATTTGTAAATATAGTAATTTTCATTGTGTTAATTGTGATTAACAATGAGTAAGAGTGATTAATGTGTGTATCAGTAATAAATTTAGTGTAAGAATATATACTTCAATATTTCTCATTGATTCACCCGATCAAAATTTGTTATATTTACAAATAGTTTATAGAGCTTCCTATTTTTACAAATATTTTTTTTTAAAAATTGCTAGATTTACAAATGCCCCTAAAATGTATATCCCAGTTAACATTGGGAATCACTTTTCCTTTTATGAGTTACTATATCAAGATCAACTTAAACTATAGGGAGAAGAGACGATCGTCTAAAGCTCCACATTTTAGAACGACTCATTTTTAATATATTGCATATTATCAACATATGTTATTTATTTTAAATTGTTATAATTATAATTTTAAGATATATAATAATCTATAAATATTCCAAAAAATTTAAAGTTTTACTATTAATAAATAAAATAAACCTTTAATAAATGTTATACCATTATACTTTAATGATTTAAATTTTTAATTAGTAAAACTTAAATCTACTATGACGAGGAGTGGTCTATAAGAAGAGGAGGGTGGACTTGCCTTCCTTTTCAAAAATAAAAATCTCTCTTAAAATTCAACCTTTGAATTTAATTAAGTATATAGTAATATTTTAGGATATTAACTCAACCACTTTTTTTTTTTTTTTTTGAATTATATCAAATTGAATGAGGTGAGTATCCAGTTGAGATATGCTCCAATTGGTATTCAACCACATAAATCTAAACATTCATTGTATGGTCATTTTGAATTTTCGTAGTTACTACTTACTATTTTTTATTTATTTAGATTGTACATCAAATTCGATGAGGAGAGATATGAAATTTCGACTTCATAAGAAGAAGGTAGATGTCTAACCATTTGAGTTATCATAATGTTGGCTATTATCTACGGTTTATACCTTCACCTTTCTAATATAATCTTATATTATTAATATTTTTAATTAATATACGTGATCCCCTTTCTTTGATTTTAGGAACCGATTGAATATTCCCATGATTTATTATTTCTTTTTTGAATTCTTTCGTAATTTGAATTAAGAAATGATATTTTTATTTTTATTTTTATTTTATTCTCATTTAATTAATACCCCAATTTTCGTATCTTTTTTCTTTATTATTTTATCAAGCTTTGAATCTGTCCTTATCATTTGTAGGAAGGTATAATGAAATCTTTTGCTTGCACTTTGAATCATAATCACATCCCATGATCACCGTTGGTTGCGTTGAAATTGAGAAGTTGATGAAAACTAATAGAAGCCATATTCTTGTTGAACAAAGATAATTGACTTATTTGAAGACTAATTTTAAAGAAATAAGAAATCCTTTTGTCCCCTTGCTTTTCGTAATTGATTATGGGATCTTCAATATTAGAGTGAGGATTGAACCATTCTCTTGATAATAGAATTAAAATACGATTAAAAAAATCATCACTTTACTTCTTTGAAAGGCTACGTGAGGCGGTGGTTTTTTTATCAAAGAGGCGGTCATTTGGCTATACGATTGTAGCAATATTGACCTAGCGAGAGAAAAGAAAAAGTTGCAACGTTCTTTTGATTTTCTTCGTGAGCGGTAGTAGGTGGTTTTGAGGTAAAATTCAAATTGAGTTTATTTGGATTGTTCTTTATTGAGAGAAAATAGAGAGTTTCAATCCATTAATAAACTTCTATTATTTGTCTCAAATGTAATTTTCATCTTTATAGTGTTCTCTTGCTTATAATTTATTCGTTGTCTTGCTATTTATCGTTCTTGGGATTAGTGAGTTTAGGATTTAACAAACCCTTCTAATTCCCTTCCCAGCACAAGGTCAAATCCATAGGAACAGATCCGGCCTAGAGAGTGTGCGAGTTGGATGATCGCACATGAGGGCCACCGAATATGAGGGGCCCAAAAAAATTGTCGATGTTAAACTAAATTATTTAATATATTTATGAAATTGTTTAGAGAGTATGCAACTGGTTCAGTGGTTCGTTTTTTTTTGTCGCTACAAAAAATTGGGTCTTTACCTAGGAAATATTTCGTGGGTAATACCTTTTATTTCGTCGGCAATTGGTTTTGCCTACGATTTGTTATCGTCGGCAAGGATCGTCGGTAATTCCTTGTCGGTGTTACCTTTGTCGACGATATTCTATAATCGTAGGTATTGGTTATAATTATTTCTGATAAAAAGTTTGCATCGATAATAGTACGACCATTGCCCACGAAAAGGTTCGTGTGTACTAGTTACCATTAACCACGAAATTCGTGGGCAATTTGCCCACAAATTTCGTGGTTAATGATCACTAGTACCCACGAAATAGTTTCGTGGGCAATGGTTCTAAATTTGTTTTTTTTTACCAATCATTACCCACGAATGTCATGGGCAAAGGGTACGCCCACGATTTTCGTGGTTAATAGTCTACCCGTTTTTATTATTATTATTTTTTTAAACATGCACTTCCCTTTTCAATACATTAAAACCTGTAATAAAGACATTCTATTCTACATAACCAAATTTCAACAAGATTCAAACATAATAAAAATATTTCATATAAATCGTTTCCAACTAAATTCAATTCAAAACGTCGTAAAAACAAGTTAAAGTAAAATATTGTTCTAAACATAAACAGATACATAGTCAGAGATGGTCATCATATGATGGAGGCTGTTGAGATCTGCTCATGAACATCATCAACATGGCAATCTTATCATCTTGTTCCTTTAATCTCGCTTCAGTCATAGATATACATACTCTTCTCTTCTTTCCCTTTCACCCGCTAATGCGCTCTAACTCTACAACACGTTAACTCTCTTGATAATGTGAGCTGGATCTAGAAGAACCCTCAGACCTCGAGGGGAAGTTTTGGACCTTTACCCATTCCCTTGCTATAACCTGGACGATGACCTAGAAAATTGATAAGTACCTCACAAGGTGTTGGACGTGGCGGGCGATCAACCGAACTATCTTCTTCGGCCTTATTCTCAGTTTGTTGTTGGCTTGATTCCAAAGTTCTTGCCATTTGTCGCTGTAATATGAAAGAAATTTTAAAACTAATATTCAAGTCATTACATGTATTGATAAAATAATTAGATAGTTAATGTGATAAAAACATTATGATTAGATCCTACCCGATCATTTGACCATACACTGTCACTGTTCGAATACACTGTTTAGAAAAGATCAACCTCGTGAAAAGCCAGATTCACCTCTCTCTGTCAATACAAATATCATATACATATAATTTTTTTGTTCATTATATAATACAAATGAAAAAACAGAAAAGATTTAATGTAATATTTACCATCTCTTGAAACTTCGTAGTAAACGGTTTTGATCCAGATTTGTGGAGGTGTGGTATTTTGCTCCGATTCTCAGAGTTTTTGGTAGAAATATTCTATAAAAATTTCAATACATGAAAGTTGTTTAAATAAAATATATTTAAATTTAAAAACTTTGATGTTTTACTAGTTTACCTGAAAGCGCGAGGTCTCCCACTGATCACATAACATTTACCAGTCATCCATGCTTTCCACACTATCATACTTGTCAGCAGAGGATTGTCCTTTTTTTCTTTATAATACTTATGCATGGAGCTCGCTACGATAATCCTTGAACCGATCATTCACTAAGTCATTGACACAACGTCTATGTTTTGGATTTGAGAAATCGAGTATATATTCTTCCTACAAAAGTTATTGTCACAAAACATAATATTGATAAGAAGGTTAATTAAAGTTAATGAAACGACATTCTAATACCATAAGTGAAATAAAATGACATTATACTAACGAGAATTCTACCCGTGCTTCTTTGTGCCACCTTATATCAGAAGCAATGTGTTTGGATAAGAAAATTTGTTGCAATCTCGGATTTAGAGGAAAATGTCGTAGAACCTTTTTGAGGTATTTTTTTTCTTGCTAGCATTTTCCTTATAATGTGGTTCCGCACACACCGAGCATATCTCACACTCTGCATACTCTTTTATAAACAATACATGGTCATATTTACAAGCATAGATCGACTCATATCCTAAACCTAACCAGCGTAACTTCTTCTTACTCTCATAATAAGAATTGGGTAGAACTGAATCCATAGGTAATGCCTCCTTTAGCAATTGGAGTAACATGTCAAAAGATTTGTTACCCCACTTATTTAACACCTTAATGTGAATTAGTTTCACAAGAAAATTTAGAGATGATAATCGAGTGCAACTCGGGTATAATGCTATATGAGCTTCATCTATCAAGTTCGTGAAGTTGTCTTCTGAAATACCCTCATTCACACCGTGGTAACTACTCTCATCATCATCTAATTGACCACCTTGCAACTCATGTAATGAATCAAACATCTCATCCTCCCGACCCTGACCCTGACCCACTGAACTTGAACCAACATTCATCTCTTCAACATAAAAATTAGATTCTCTCATTAAGTGTTCGATCTAGCTCCTCTCCATGGAATATCCAATGAGTGTAAGTCGTCGACATACCATACATGTGTAAATGTGTCTCTCTATATCATTCACTCCCTCAAACCTTGTTTCATACATTTCACATAGGGGCAACGAGTCCTTCCATTCTCGTTCAAATTTTTTGTTGTTGCAAACTCTAAGAATGACTTAACTCCAATAATATACTCTGAACAAAACCTATCTCGATATTTTATCCAGTCTCTACCCATTTCAATTATGTACACAAAATTCACAGTAACACGATATGATTGATGGGTGTCGAAACCACCAAAAATAAAATAAACTTGCTTTGATAATTAACTCGTAGTAAATGGAAGCAAGGTCGAACCCACCGAGACCGGTAAACTAATTAAATGTTATCAAAAAGGGGGGTTTTAAGTATTTGAAATAATAAAAGACAGAAAATAATTAAAAGATGTAAATCGATTTGATAAGGTTTCCAACTAAAGACGTAAAGGTTTCCAACTAAAGACGTAATCTTTGTTATAGTTTACTTAATTCAATCACTGATAAAAACATAAATTCTAATTCAACTCTAAATTGGTTGAAAGTTGCCGGAACAACAAGTATCTTTCCTTAGATTCTCGATAGCCAAGATACGATCTAATGACTACTTCCCTAATCAACGAATAACCCTAGAATACGATAATAGAATTTAACCCACCGACAACATTAAGAAGAGAACGACCCAATTACTAACTAATAAATACGGTACGACCGATTCATTTAAGTTAGATCACAATTCCTCATAACATAAACTAAAAAGCTTCCTAATCAATTCATGTTATTTGTCACAAGGATTAGAACAATCAAACAATTACGGATTTAAATGTTCTAATTGACTAATTATCAAACTAACATGTGAACAAAGGATCCTATTTGAACAAACATCAATTTGATAATAGATATGCAAAGAGAAATCACAAATAGAGAGAATTCAGAAAACCAATTAATAACGAATCTCACGAATTAAAATAAACAAAACTTCGATTTAATCTCTAGTTGGAACAAAGAGTTTAGCTAGACATAATTGAAAAGAAAAATAACTAAGAGAAGGTCTAAAAGTTGTAAAAAGAGAGGAACCCTAGCAATTAATGAAAACTAAAATATATATGCAGATTTCGCTCTCCGTTGCAGCAGTCGTGAGGAGCTCATCGCCGCAGCAATGGAAAAGATAAAAATCTTTGATCCGTAGATATTTCTTCCATCGCCACGGCGGTGGAGTTCTCGTTGCCGCGGCGACAGGCCAAATTCTAGGCTTTTTGACTTGGTTGAAACCTATTAACTTGAAGTAACCTGTTAACAAGAAAACTAAATAAATCAATTCAAAAACTCTCAGAACTAAGCATTTAAGGGGATAAAACATTTAAATTAAGAACATAAAAATCAAGTTATCAAATATCCCCAAACTTAAACTCTTGCTAGTCCCTTAGCAAATCTAGAATTAAGCACAAAACATAAACTCTGGCTTCAGGTAAATGAGCTATGCAAAACTATAACGTCCCGTTAATTTTGAAGTGAAGTTTTATTTTATTTTATTTAATGTTATTATTTATTTATTTATTTCAATTTAAGTATTTAGTTTAATTATTATTTTTGTAATTTAGAATTCAGTAGTTAATTTCGCACGAAATTCTTTTTAATCGTTTTAATACTTTAAATTCATTTCGGTGACATTAATAATTATTAATAGGCCAATTAATAATTATTAATCACCTTTAGATTAATTTAAGAGCCTCGGGTTTCGATTTAGAAGTCAAAAGTCAAAAAAGGATGCAACCGTCATTTCCAATTTCTTAAAAATATCCAAAACACTATTCATATTCTTCTTTAAATTGCCATTTGACCGAAAGTTGACCAAAACATTCTCATTTTGCTCCTCAAAACCGTGGCCCTCATACTTGGGAGAGAAAGTTTGGGTTTTGCTCGTTTCTTGACGGATCGGCTCGATTTTGGTTGCATCGGAAAGCCTTCGGTCCTAGGATTCCTTTCCACCTAACAATCGTGCATTCCACTAGGGTTCTAAGGACTTCTCGGTAAGTTAAACTTCAAACCCTAAGCTCCAAATAGTGTTTTAATGGAGTTTTCATTTTGATTCTTCGATTTCTTGTCGAGGGACTCGATGATTTTAAGTACGTGAGTTGTTTTAAATGTTTTTGGAAACTTTCCCTAAACCCTAAAACCGAGTTTCAGTCGAAACCCTTCCCGTTTGAATTTTACATCGTGGGGGTTGTTTTGAGGTTTACTTTTATTGATATGATGTTTATTGAAATTAAATTCAAGGAATCATTTATTGTTCAAAAACCCGAATCATCGATACCCATTGAAATCGGGAACTTCTAAACTACTTAAAACCAACTCGAAACACCTCTAAAGTACCTAAAAGTCAGAAAACCGAACCCGAAACCCATTTTCTATAGAGAGGCCGAGAGCACCCTTGGGTTTTTCCGGGGTTGTTCATCGTTTTGAGCTTTTAGATGTTAATTAATCAATGTTTGATTTATTAATGATCGTTAGATATACTTTTAATTGTAGGTGTTTTGGGATCGTTGATTGATCGTGCTTTCGGAGACTTGGAGCAAAATCTAATTTGGCTAAGGTGAGAATAAATAGGATTTAAAGTAACTTTAGAAACCGAATAAGTAGAACGGTTTGTAAAATCGGTGGTTAAGATTAAGATTTGAATCTAAAAAGAAAAGAAAGTGAGCTAGTGCCCTTAGGATTAGGAGCTAGTTCTTTGAGCGAAAACTTTGAAGTTTCTCGAGGGAACGTTGAACTTTTGAAAGTTCTAAGTTAGAATCGTTCCGGAGATTAAATGGATCATTGGAAGTTAAAATATCCAAACTTTTAGATAGAATGGCTAAAGGAATTCGAAAATAGAACTTTGGATTTTAGTTGGAAGTGTATATTACTTATTTAAGATAAGATCTACTTATTGTTCTTCCGGAATTCCTATCTTTTTACTTTATGCATAAGGAAATCTATGATCCTTTTACTTATGTCCTTTACGTTGTACCCTTTACTTTATGCTCCATTCATATTTTACGTTTATTTACTTTTGCGAGCATACCATAACATCTCGCACCATAACATATTGCACCATAACATCTCGCATCATTGAAAAAGAAAAGAAGGGAGAATGTTGGACCCTACGGGGAATGTCCGCATCACCTTCAGAGAAAAAGAAAATAAAGTGAAAAAGAAAAGAAGGGAGAATGTTGGACCCTACGGGGAATGTCCGCATCACCTTCATAGAAAAAGAAAAGAAAGTGAGAAAGAAGAGAAGGGAGAATGGTGGACCATACGGGGAATGTCCTCATTACCTTCTTCATTCATAAGGTCGAATGGTGGACCCTACGGGGAATGTCCACATTGCCTTCATTCATGCATAAAGGGCGAATGCGAATCCTACGGGATGTCCTCATTACCTTCATGCATATTATCGATGGAAATGTATATCGTGGATAAAGAATCGAGATGTTATATTTATGCAAATTTTATTTACTTTTTCTTATATGTGTTTAAACGAGTTAATGGATGAGATTTAGACTACGTGTGCTAGTATTATCATCCTAAAGAGATTATGCTTATGAAAGTTAGTTTTCTAGAGTTTAGAGAACTATAGAAAGGATTATGTAAGACGTACATTTCTAGAGAGAAATGAAATGAAATTGATGTATAGCCGAGTGCTATAGGAAAAATGAGTGAGATTGAATTGGATAATGAGAGAATACAAGGGTGTATTGAACCTTGCATAATTATTATGTGATACATATGTAAGAGAATTAGTTTCTCAATAAATTACATATGTAAGAGAACTAGTTTCTCACTAAATTGGAAGATCTCATATTTGGTAGAATAAGATTTGATGTAAACCTTGTATATAGTATAAGGTATATTAAGAAAATGAGATATAAATGCTATATGCATTTATGAAACCATACCTAGAAATGCTTGGAATGTAGTTCCACGATTATTGGAGAATTGGTAAGAAAAAGTGCAACTCTTGATATAAAACTCTTTGAATGGATTGATAGCAAAGAGTAAGTATGTTCTTGGACACGAATCCGGATACGGGTTTGGGGTCTAACTTTACTTTTTATTTTGTTTATTCTCACTGGGCTTTAAGTTGTTAGCTCATGATATTACAAATATTTTCAGGTGTTCGGGTCATGAGATGGAGCTGGTGCGGCTTGATCGAGAGGAAAATGATGTGGAGATGGACTAGATGTTATTTAAAAGTCCCAGGGCTAAGCTTATCTTATTTTGTTTTATTTTCGAACTTTGAGATGTAAATTTGTTATAAGCTCTTAAGAGCTTTTCATTTCACTTTTATTGTTATAAACCTCTTTGAACTCCTGATAGGAACTTGAGTTCCTTGTGTTTTAGATTTCGGATTTTAGATTGTAAACAGGTTATGGATAGTCCGAGTTTTAAACATATCCATGCCAAATTTTTATTAAATTTAAAGTCTTCCGCTGTCAATCTGATTTTAAATTATTTAAAAGAGTCGGGTCGTCACAAAAACTTAAAAGTCATAAAACAATCAAACTTGTTCACAAACAAGACTCGAGAATTCAAAACTTCAAACGAAATCCCCTGTGCATGTGTGAATCAACCTTACTCCACTCAAAACATTTAGAAGGGCTAAACTGGAGATCAAATATATCACCAACCATAGCAAGAGTAAAAACTTAGACAAACCATCTAACATCAAAGTAAAAAGGAAGAGAATCCTCACTGGTTAATCACGCTAAGCTCTCAAAGTGTTGAAGGGAATTAATTGGAATCACTCGAGTCAATGCATGGAAAACTTTTTGCCATAGGCTTACAAATATATCAAATCAAAACCGTAAATGCAAAAAATTTAAATACATGAATCCAAGGGTCTTTAAAGGATGTAATGGGGCTTAGGAAAAGGTAGATGGAAGACATTTAGGCTAATTAAATGAGAGATTACTATGAAAATTTTCAATAATATCAAGACAACTCAAATTTTTCTTGAAGCACAAATTCTCAAAAATCAAAATCAACTTTCTTCACATCTTTCTTTTCTCAACTTTCTATTTCTTTTTCGGATTTTCAATAACGAACTTTTTCTTGCACTTTTCTTTTTTCACAATTTTTTTCTTTTTCTTTTAATTCACAACACGATTCATCACTTTTATTCACTTTTTCAAAGAGACATCAATCTTTCTAAATCAATAGCAACCTCTCAATTGGGTGAAAAAGGAGGCAAAAAGAATGGGAAAGTGTTATTTATATGTTGCTAAATATCAAAGAAAAGGGCTAAGGCTCAAAATTGGCATGTAAGGAATTAAGTTCGGTGGGCCTTTAGAAAGCTAGAATTGGTTCCCCTAATTTGCCCTTATAGATTTCAAGCATTCAAAATCAAACAAAACAGTCTTAATATGCATAACAATGCAAGTTCTATAAATCATTAACCATGCATGACAATCACTCGGTGAAGAAAATTAGAGCATGAAATAAGTAATTTGCTCAAAACAAAGTTTGGATACCATGTCAATTATAGACGGGTTCGAGAAAGAAGAAGAAAAGCAATTGAAATGGTATTTGGGAACTGGGAACAATCATATCAACAATTACGTAGATGGATGCATATATTGAAACAAACTAAACCAGGAACACAGAATGAGTGGAGGCCAGAAAACATGGGGATAAGAGGCAACAAGATTCTAGATAGTGTGTTTTAGGCGTTTGGTCCGTCCATTGATGGATTTAAGTCATGTCGACCAATTATTCAAATAGATGGCACTCATCTTTATGGTAAATACAAAGGAAAGGTGTTGATTGCCACTTCAATTAAAACTAATGGACACAAATTTCCTCTTGCATATGCTATAGTTGATGAAGAAAGTAAAGACTCTGGGGATGGTATTTATGTCATTTGAGACACAAAGTTACTCAACGAGAGGATCTATGTATAATTTCAAATCGACATGCAGGTATTATTTAAACAGTTAATGATCCATATAATGGGTGGGCAGAGGCTCAAGCACACCACATATTTTTCCTAAGACATGTTGTTAGTAATTTTAATGACAAGTTTAAGAACAAAGAATTAAAAAATTTGACTTATCGTGCTAGAAGTCAGTTTCAAGTAAGAAAATATGAGACATGCATGGACGATGTTAAACAAATAAATAGCAATTGTTTGATGTTTTTTAACAATCTTCCAACTCACAAGTGGACACTCTCTCATGATGGTGGATATAGGCTTGGTTGAACAACTACTAATGTCTCAGAATCCATAAACGGTGTTCTTAAAGGCGCATGAAGGTTGCCCATCACTGCATTTGTTCAACTCACCTACTATCGATGTGTTAAAGTACATTGCAACATGAAGGGATGAAATTAAAAGTGCATTAGATATAAACAAAACATATACAAGGTAAATATTATAACGTCAAACCTCAATCCGATGCTAAAATGCAAAGAGTATTTTGTATTTTATAACATTTTATTCTTTAATGTGGGCTTGCATCAAATAAAATTTCCCATTGGGAGGAAAGAGCACCAAGTCACGAGGTCACTTTGTTTGATAGAGACACAGGTTTGTTCGAAGTAAGGACCGGGTATCATTGTTTTAATGCAAAAGGAGGGATTAAGCACATTGTCAAATTGAGTGCTCATTCTTGTACATGCAACAAACGACAAGCTTTTAAAATCCCTTGTTCACATGTCATCACCGCTTGTTCGACGCTTAACCTTGATTACTATCAACATGTTCATGATATGTATAGATTAGATACAAATGTCAAGTGCTATGCTCCCTAATTCCAACCGGTACCACATGAAGCAAACTGGCCTCATCCTAATTTTCCCATACTTCATCCAGATGTGTCACAAGTTCGAGATGTAGGTAGGCCAAAAAAACACTTGAATTCACAATGAGATGGATAGAGGAGAATCAAGCACAAAGCAAAATTGTGGACTTTGTAAGAAAGAAGGTCACAATCGAAGAAGTTGTCCTCCAAGAATAGTGGTTGCACCACCATAGGATTCTATACATGTGATTTTATTTACAATTTGTGTCTGTATTAAGATATTATGTTTAGTATGAATTTTATAGATTATTATTTCTTGTTATAGGATTATATTATTTTTGTATGCAATGAGATATGGATTTTAGTTTATTATGTCTTGTTTTAGGATTATAATTATTTTTATACAATGAGATGGTGGGATGTAGATTTTAGTTTAGTGTATTGATGTCATATTTTGCATTATATGACATCATAGGTTATGGATCTTGGGTCCATTGACGCGTCAATGTTACATTCGTAGATGGCTCATCAGTCACAGCTAGTGTGGCAGAATGAGGTTGGTCACTCCCTGCATTATAGACATAGAGAAGTTGTTCTTGTCAGATTTCTAGATTTGGACCCTCATATCGAGCCATTATTGTGTTTATCGGTATCTTATGGTGTTGCTCGATTAGGCCTTATACGATTAGATTGGGGTCTTATTACTGCTTTAGTAGAGAGATGGCGATCAGAGACTCACACGTTTCATTTACCACCTGGTGAGTGCACCATCACATTACAGAACGTAGCAGCACAGTTTGGCCTTCTGATAGATGGCAAGCCTGTTACGGGAACACTATGTCATACTTGGTCCGACGTTTGTCTTTGATTATTGGGCAGTGTGTCAGGACCTTCAGATATTCATGGTTCTAGATTGAGTTTACCATGGCTTACAGAGCAGTTTCAGTCGTTTCCTGCTGATGATGAGGCGATAGTGAGATATGCACGTGCATATATCATGCAGTTGCTTGGCGGGTTTATATGCCGCAGCGAGTTGACTAATGTCACAATCATGATCCAGTGGCCTACTCGCTGATTCGAGCATCTCATACCTTCTTCTTACTTCAAAATTCATTTCCTCTTACACGTACGTCTTGCACTACTTAAACGCACTTGACCCGACACCTTCATAAACTATCGCCCCACTAGTCAACTTTAACAACTCAGGGCCCAAAAATCTTCTCTCACCGACCTCATCCTAATGAGGGGGAAATCGGCACTTTCTACCATGAAGTGCCTCGAACGGTGCCATCTCAATAGTAGCCTGAAAGCTATTATTATAAGCAAACTTCACTAGATACAACTGTGAGTCCCAACTACCACCAAAATCTAGAACGCAAGCACGTAACATATCCTCTAATATCTTTTTTACTCTCTCTGTCTGACCATCGATCTGAGGGTAGAAAGCCGTGCTAAAGTCAAAATTGGTACCCATGGAGGTGTGTAGACTTTGCCAAAACTTCGAGACAAAACGAGTGTCCTGATCTGAAACAATCCTCATTGGCACACCGTGCAATCTAACTATCTCTCTCATATACAATTGTGCCCAGGTCTCAACTGGGTATGTAATCCTCAAAGGTATAAAGTGTGCAGTCTTTGTCACACGATCAACATTCACCCAAATGGTATCGTAACCCTTTCCCGTCTTCTGCAAACCACAAATAAAATCCATGAAAATCTCCTCCCATTTCCATTCAGTCACACTTAAAGGATTAAGGTAACTTGGTGAGCTCTTCCTCAAGGCTTTCACCTGTTGACAAATCAAACATCTACTTACATACTCAGCTATCTCGTGCTTCATCTGTGACCACCAATAGTGTTGTCTCAGGTCCCTATATATCTTCGTACTACCTAGATGTATAGAAAAGATGGAACTGTGAGTCTCCTCCAACAGTTCTTTTCTGAAAGTCGATCCTAAAGACACACATAGCCTCCTATGATACATCAAGGCACTATGGGTGGAAAAGGTGAAATGGTTAGGCATGTCAAACTCTGCCTCTTAAAATCCAGCCTCTAAATGAGCCTCGTTCCTCTGAGCATCAATCATTCTCTGTCTCAAGGTTAGTCCAACAGTCAAACTGGCTAAACTCACAGTAACCTCGACTGTAAGGAGGGCTATCTCAGCTCAGTCCATATCCCATCTCAATCTCAATGGTGTAGCAGACAAGGCTGAAAAGTGCGATGACTTCCTACTAAGTGCATCTGCCACTACGTTCGTCTTTCTAGGATGATACTAAATGTCACAATCGTAGTCCTTAACCAATTCCAACTATCTTCGTTGTCTCATATTCAAGTCCTTCTGAGTGAAGAAATACTTAAGGCTCTTGTGATCGGTCTTCTCACCATACAAATAATGCCTCCAAATCTTCAAAGCATGCATAACTGTGGCCAACTCCATATCATGGATGAGGTACTTCTTCTCATGCTCCTTCAACTGACGAGAAGCATAGGCTATAACCTTACCATGTTGCATCAAAACGCAACCCAAACCCTTCTTTGAAGCCTCAGTGTACACAGTCAAACCACTCGATCTATCTGAAGATACAAGAACAGGTGCGGTCACTAATCGCTTCTTGAGCTCCTCAAAGCTCGCCTCGCACTCATTAGGCCAAGTAAACTCAACTCCTTTTATCGTTAGACATGTCAAGGCGGACGCAATCTTAGAGAAATCCTGAACAAAACGTCTGTAATATCCTGCAAGTCTCAGGAAACTCCAGATCTCTGACACGCTAGTTGGTCTAGGGCCAACCACTAACTTGCTCTATCTTATAGGGATCAATCAATACCCTTCTACTCAACACCACGTGGCCTAAGAATGCCACCTCCTTCACCCAGAACTTGCATTTTGAAAACTTAGCATACAACTTTTGATCTCCCGAAACAGACATGACCTTCTCCACACCAAGTGTATGGCATGCAACTCCTCGGTCTTAGAATAGATCAAAATGTCGTCTATAAAGACAATGACAAACAAGTCAATAAACCTCCTGAAAACGGTATGCATGAGATCTATAAAAGCAGTAGGTGCATTAGTTAAGCTGAATGACAAAACTACAAACTCATAATGTCCATACCGAGTCCTGAAATCGGTCTTAGAGAATATCCTCATCCCGAATCTTCAACTGATGGTAACTAGATCTCAAATCTATCTTCGAAAAGACAGTGGCTCCCCTCAACTGATCAAACAAGTCCTCAATCCTTGGCAAACGATATTTGTTCTTCACAGTGATCTGATTCATCTCCCGATAGTCTATACAGAATCTCATCAAGCCATCCTACTTCTTTACAAATAAAATGGGTGCTCCACGCGCACTAGGGTGCATGAATCCTAAGTCCAAGAGCCCTTGTAACTGGATTTTGAGCTCTTTCAACTCTGCAGGTGCCATCTTATAGGGTGCTTTAGACAGCGGCGCTGTCCCAGGAATAACCTCGATCTGAAAGTCTAACTCTCTAACAGGTGGTAATCCTGGCAACTCCTCTGAAAACACCTCGGCAAAATCCTTCACAAGTGCCACTGAACTCAAACTAGGCTCTGGTACTGAGGTATCTAACACTGGCTAAGTAACCTCACACGCCATCACTCAAAAGTGCTCTAGGCTGAACCATAAAAACGATAGCAGGTGTGACTCTACCACTAGTCCCCCATGAAACCACAAAGTCAACGACTTTTTCAGAGCAGCCAATATTGACATGATTAGCTGATAGCCAATCCATACACATAATCACATCAAAATTAGACATAGGCATCACAATCAAAGTAGCATGTAAATAACAGCCCAAAATGCATAGATCATTAGTTCAAATCATCCTATCCGCAATGACAAATTTTCCAAGAAAAGTGGTAACATGTAACTCATGCCTTAACTTCTCAATATCACATGCAGCAGACTCAACAAACTCCGTAGAAATAAATGAATGACTCGCCCTAGAATCAAATAATACAAAAGCAGAATATCCCAAAACAGACAAAATACCTGTCACCACCATACTTGCTATCTACGCATCCTCTCTCGTGGTAGCAAACACATGGGCCTGCTGCTGTGAGGGTGTGGGACCACCTTGAAAATAATTACCATAAGGTGGTGGCTAAGGCTATTGTGACCTACAATCAGAAGACTGGTACCTAGTATATCCATAGTGATCACATCTCGGTGGAAGAACTGGCACAACTGTGACAATAAGGGTGAGCCTGACCCTATCCTCTAAACTGTCAATGTTGGGCCCCACCCCGAGCCTGTCTCTGCTGATATGCCCTTGACCAGTATGATCGTCCTCCACCTTCCTTTTTTGAGAGAAAGTCTGTCCGATCACTGCCAACTTTCCTTTCTTTTCTTAAGAAGCTACATCCAAAGAAAGAGCAATGGCAAGCGTGTCCTCATAAGTGACAAGCCGCAAGACGCGCACATGTCCTCTAATATCAGCTCTCAGACTGACAATGAATCTTATGTTCTTACTCTGAGCATCAATAACCTGTCCCACAGCAAACATGGACAAACGATCAAAGTCCCTCTCACACTCTACCCACAGTCCCGTCTCCCTACTTAAGTGTCAAAAACTCCACCTCCAACTGATCTCGTAGGTCCTCTAGGTAATACTTTTCAAAAAATTTCTCATGGAACATCTCCCAAGTCACCTCCAAGGTAGGAGAAAATGAGTTCGCAATCGACGGGCACAAGTAGAGTGCATCATCAACCAAAGAATAGGTCCCACAATGGACCTTCAGCTTATCAGCATATTGGATAAAGGTAAAAGCTCTCTCAACCCGCGTCACCCATCTCTCAACTAGGGCAGCTTCCACAGATGTCCCGTCAAACTCACCTGACGCATAACGCTTATACTCTCTCAGTGTCTTAGTTGCATCAGTAATGCCACCTTGATCAGCTACCGGGTCAGCTGCTCTACGAGGAGGAGCAATATGCATAACGAGCCTCCCCGCATCCCGAAGTAACTCATAGTAATCACCCTCCTGCATATAAACTCTTCGGCTCTGCCGGGGCGGCGGTACCACGGGAACATTATCATCTGACTCGACATCACTGGGTATCAAGCCTCTATCATCCTCCTAATTCGCATATGGCGGCGAAAAAGTAAGGGGTTTAGCCCGACCCCGACCTCGTCTAGGGGCAGCTGCCCTTGCTTCGCCCCATCTAGCACCATGTCTAGGAGGCATACTGCATCACAACTATAAAAATTGATAAGCTACTTATCAAAATAGATTCCACTACTCTACTACTAAAGCATAAATAAGTAGATGAATTCTAAAGTTAAGGGTCTAGGAATACCTGGTGCATCTGATTCAGACGATGACTAGATGATGAACTTAAAGTAAAAACATGGAAAACAAAACAAAACGTGTGATGCATGAAACCGTTAGGCTCTGATACCAACTGTAAAGACCTGACTCTTTAAAATAGAATAAATAAATAATGCAAGCAGAAGACTTGAAATATTAATTGAAAAACCTGTAAATCGATGGAACATCCTGTTGATTTCAAATATCATAACTAAATCATTCAAGATGGGAAACGCTTTCCTTTTTATAAAATTCAAAATCTAAGATAAGATAAGTTCATAAATCCAGAAATCCAAAGAAACATATAAACATAAGTGATATTGCTCTAGAGAGCTCAACAACCATAACGGCAACAAAATGGATAAAATGAAAGTGTCATGAAACAAGTAGTCTATGAACTACAAAAGACTCTAGTTCATCCATCATCATCGATCCTGGAATCATGCCACACCAGCTCCATGGCCACGACTGCGACCTCATCCCATACCTGAAAGTGTAATATCATGAGCGGGAGACCTAGTGAAGATAAATTGAAAATAAAGTAATTTTAGATCCCAAATCTGATCCGAATTTGTGTCCAACAAATCCTACAATCTCTTGACTAACCAAACAAATTTTCAAATGTAAAATCATGCAAATCTCTCAAGAACAAAGAATAAAGAACTCAAGAAGTAGTCAAGTCTCCCAAGCTCATAATAACCATAACACGTAAACATACGTTAAATCTTTCATGAATACAACTAGAACAAGTAAAGCTCACGTGGTCTCAACAATGAATAAGAACAAAGAACATGTGAATAATGTCAGATGATGCAAGCACATGCAATCTATGCATGATCCCATTATCTCACTCCAATATCATGCAAAGCTCATGCAGTCTTTACATTATTAACAAGCACCATGCAAAGCTCATGTATTTTTTACATTTAATCAAGAATCTCCCCAGTGAATAACGTCAGATGATGCAAGTACACACAACCAATACATGATCATGTTATCTCACCAATGACATGTAAAGCTCACACATTCTAAGCAGTGTATAATATATATGTATCATAGCAATCATGAATAATACCAAATAATACAAGCTCACACAACTGAACATCATTTCATCATTCATCTCCTTCGTTCATGCAAGCTCACGCAGTATATGCATTCCTCATGATACATATATACTCGAACAACGAATAGTACCAAACAATGCAAGCTCACGTAGTCTATGCATTATCTCATTATTCCTCCATGCAAACATGTGTGATAATAAAGAACCAGAAACTCGAATACAGAAATATAAACAGAGAACTCATTTCATAATAACTCAACAGAGACATATTAATCAAGAACATTATAACATATAGGCTCATAAGCCCATACTTTCATCGATCACATAATCCTACAAATTCGAATAACTTATATGCCAAAAGGCTCCAATTTCTTGAAGATCCCAGTCTCAAAAAATAAATCCAAAGTAAACAGAAAGTCTCAATATCATAAATTAAACATCCAAGAACACATGTTATCCACATTCAAACATTAATATACTTGAACCCAATAATTCCATACTTAAACTTCCAAGAATATGTAATATCCTTAAAGATCCAAATATCGATTCTATACTCCCAAGTCCTAATAAATCATAAAAATAGCATGCTTAAATCACTTAATTCCAATTTTAACTTAACTCCCTAGCAAAACAAATCGTTCCAGAACTTAGTTCCTAAATTTACCAAAAATTCTATTTATCCTCACCTTTTTACAATTAGCTTGAAATCAAAACCTAAGCGAGCGACAAGCGAGCAATTAGGTAACACCTACAATTAAATATACTCTAATTGTATTAGTTTAACGAATCAAGCAATAAACGATGCGTAAAACGAAAAAATAGCCCGAGATTTCCCCCGATGAAGTTCTCAGCCGAACAGTGAAGTACAGGGGGGTGCTCGGCCTTGTGGTGAGTTTTGGGACGTTCCGGGTTTGTTTCGGGTAGTTTTAGGTAGGTAATTATCAATAGGTAAACCAAATTAGGGCATTTAGACAAGATTTTACCACCCAAAATAAAGGAAATTCAAAAATTACAAGGGGAAATACTCGATGAGGCCCACGACCATGAGGGGTTTTTTACGGGTTTGGGTTTTGTGAATTTCTTTGATGCCTATGCCAAGATTACTCAAGAACAAATTTAAACATCCCTTTGATTTGAAATCTTCAAGTTCCACGGAATGGAATTGAAGATTTCAAGTCAATCTCACACAAAAGAATGAAAAGAAATAAAAACCCAAAGATGAAAACAAGAAATCTTACCCTTAAGCCTCTTGGAAGTTGGAGGAATGCTTCCAAGGTTATATCAAAAGATAGATCGAGGCCCGATCTATTCAACGCACCCAAAATCACGTGAATCGAATAAAGGACAAGAAAAACTCGTCCCTTGGAAACTTTAAGAGGGGCGGCGACAATGGGGTTTGGGGGTTTGGTTTCTAATTTTCTTTTGCTTCAAATGAGGAGGAAGGAGATAACATCTAATTTTAAATGAGGAAGAAATTATTTGCTAAAAAGTCCCCCAAGTCTGTTCTAGCTTTTAAAATAAACCCTATGCTTTTAAAACACAAACTATCCTCTAAAATTAATCAAGACAATTAATCTAAGATAGAAGGTAATTAATTATTATTAATTGGTCTATTAATAATAATTAATGTACCTAGTTCACAATAACTCTTTGAAATCTAAAATTACTAAATAATGATTAAAATTGATTAAAACTTCTAATTCTTAGTTACCAGAATTAAACTAATTAAATACTTTAATTAAATAAATAAAGGAATAATAAATAATTCATTCATTCATTCATTCTTTTAGTGACATACTTCGTCACTAAAAAAAATCCCATGTAATCAGACGTCGTCTTTTTCCGCGGGAAATTCTTTCACGCCAAGAATAACAACGACGAAGTGTGTTGTAAATAATAGTGTGAATCGTCCTGTCAAATTAGGTGACTTGTTAGTAACAGTGTGTGTCACAAGAGCTTGTGACATAGCCAATTCTGTCACTAATTTACAACGCACTGCGTAACTAAAAGTCAAACTCGTTGTTTACAACATACGTCGTCGCAAATCACTAACGTCAAAGGCTGCGTCGCAAATCAACAAATTTCTTGTAGTGATTCAACACTAAAAACTATCATAGAAGTTCCACGTCTTGTGATTCTCAACAAACAAAAAAAATCTATCCCACTCTTGCCATTTATACCAACAAATAGATCTAATTGCATTTTCCACATAAGGTCCTCTTTTTCCCCTTAATCAAACATCCACCCTGAATGACAATGATGTTGCTCTGAGCATCACTGTGCATCACCCATTTCATGTTGAAAGTCTCCAAAAAGAAAAAAAATAGACCCTTTTTTTACATAGAAAGATGAACTTTCATTAATCAAATGAAAAAATAAAGTACAACAAAAGAGGATGAGAAATCCTTTAATGCAAAAAGAAAAGAATAAAATACTAAACGAGAGAAGGAAGAAAATATAAATTTACTAAAAGGAATGATTCACTAACATAAACCATAAAAAAACCCAGATAAATCCACAATTATTCCTAACCACCATATTATAACAAATTCACTAGCTAATTACTAATCACTTCCTCAAAATTAATCTTATCTTACTTTTATCAAACTTTTATAGCAAAAATACAAGAATTTTACCAAGAAGGGGTCATCAACGCAGATTCTATTTAAACACTTGCTGGAGAAGCTTCTTCTCAATGTGGTGTTATGCATTAAATTGGTCAATGATAATGTTAATCATAGCCCATAACTTAACCTTTTGGGTTTAATGATTGATGATGTTATATGTCATCCAACTAAGCTAAGCTTTTAAGTCTAGTGGTGATTTAATATGGGTTGTTTTCTGAGAGTGTCGGACTTCATTTCCTATGAATAATGTCGGTGTTGGTTTTCCTCACTTTTATTAAACCATTCATTTAGTTGTGCCATGGGAGATATATTTTCTGTCCATATTTTGGATTCTCTCTTTCACTCTTTTCTTTTGGTATATATATATATAACTATAAGAGTCTTTCTTTGAAAAACAATAGGAAAGAAGAGACAAGACGATCTGTCCTAAATCCAATCCAAAAACATTCTCCTATCCTTTCTACCTAAAATACCAAAGAGTTCCATGATAAACATACACCTACACCTATTGCAAAACACACCTAAAATTTCTCCTATCATTTCTTCTTTCATTCTAGGTGAGGGAGTGTGATGATTTTCTGGGACTCCTAAATCATCCAATATATTCTCTAGTAACAAGTTAACTAACACTCCTTTCTAATTCTCTAAACTTTAGCAGCTGAAGATCTCAAAGAAAGTGAGGTAGTTTGCATGGTTTATGACACTTGGAAGAATTAACACCTTTGACTTTCTCTTGCGATCTTCCTCTTACGCCCTTGAAGATCATATTCATAATCATAATCATATTGTGTGGACTTGCAATTTCTTGAGATTTATCTCGCAAAGGGTTTTTCAGATCTTTGGTGTTTTATAGGTTCATAGTAACTAATTTCATTTGAAATGGGCTTTTGAACCGTCATTAAAAATAAAAAAATAAAAAGCAACTCCCACCGCCTAACCCTAGTGGAAGATTTTTTAGCCGCCTTTAAAGAGATGGGAAAAGGTCTATGGATTTCATGTTTTTGCGCGATATCGTGGGGGCTTGGTTGGAAAGAAATAGAAGGATTTTTAGTGATGAGTAGAGATAGTGGGATTATGTTTGGGAGATCTATCATTTTGTGTGTCTACAACCAAACTCTTTTGTAGTTACCTATTTTATTTGCTTATAAACAGTTGACATGCATACTTGTGACTAGGTGGCATCCGGGTCCTTTATTTTTGGGTATACGTGGTTATCATCAGTAAATAAAAAGAGTTCTTGTTACTTGGAAGAACAGCCTTCACTCCTTGGATCTAAAAGTGAATCAAGAGGAAATGGATTTGTTTTATTTTATTGTTCGTCATTCATACTAGTAGATATCTTTAATTCTAGCTATGTAATTGAATTACATTGTGAAAATCAAAAGCAAGAAAAGGAGCTAGTGAAAGAATGAAGCAAAATTGAAGGAATTACAATGCATTAAATCTAATTTACATATCATAATTTACTCATCATTTCGAATCTAAAATTATGACAGGAAAATTGCTATTAAAAAAAAGAAGGGAGCTCAAGATCTATGACTTGTTCCTGCCTCAAACAATATCATTGTTATGGGTGTAATTTCATAAGAGTAAAACAACCACGTGTCAAGCATACAACGAGACACGTGAAATAATCAAACTCTTTCGGCCTACGCGTGTGAGTCTAGTTATTTGGGCATGCCACGCACGACGGACCCGACCTCCACCACTAGCGGAGAATGAACCATCAAGAGTAGTCCACAGTCGTCTCAAGTGTCAAGGACCGCGAGGCACAACCATCTAATTAAGGATGGAATGACAAGCTCGCGGGTGCGTATAGACGCAGACCCATCTCGGAGAAATATTGACTAAGTGTCCACGTAAGAAGCTCCGCTACTACGCTGTGCGTATCTACCACCTCAGAGAAGCGTAGCTACACACCTATACACCTACACACCTACACCCAATCAAGACCCAACACATGGACCAATCCGTGTGTGACACGTGGCTTGATGACATCATCCATTTCCACTCCTATAAATAGGAGATGAGAAATGGCGAAAGGGGAATTCATTTTTCATTCCTCATTTGCTTTATCCACTAGCTCTGCTCTGCTCTAACTTAAGCATCGGAGGGTGTTAGGCCGGCACCACACCGGTGCTACTAGCTCTATTTGCGTAGGTGATCCCCTACATAGCAGACCACCTACGTAGCAGGACACCCACGCAAGTTACCTCCTACGCGGATCACCGCCTCCGACTCAATGAAAATTTATTGTTCGTTGCACACGTGGAAGCAAGAGCGGCATTGGCGCGAAGCACGCCCGCGCGTTACACTTAGTACCATTTTCAAGCAACAACAGTTGGCGTCGTCGTGGGGACGTATACTTTATTACGTGCTCTATCATCAAGAATGGGTCGGAGAAGTCACACAGAGCACCGTGGTGGTGATGAAGGAGTGGAAAACAACATCCGTCGCACAATAAGGTACCCAGCTCGTGGGGACAGAGACCGGGTTCAAGAAGCGGAGCCCGAGAGAGTTGAACCCCTGCTGGATAGGAGGGTGGATACCTTGGAAGAACAAGTTCGAGTTGTGAATCGAGACCTTTCAAAGGTACTTGAAATACTCAATCAGAAGGTTGTGGTTGACCGCCAAGAATCAAACCCCGGTAACAGCAAAGGCAAAGAGCATGTGGAGTATGTAGATGAGTCGCGAACCAACAGAAGAGGTGGCTCGAAGGGGAAGTAGAGGATGAACAATCAACATGTTGCCCCGTCCATTCTTGAACCTTCCTACCATGGACAATCTCGACTGAAAGGGAGGATCCGACCCCAAAGATGTCTTGAATCAAAAAAGAAAAGTGCAAACTGAAATTATAAAGTCCACCGCGGAAAACACCCAACCTTGGGCGCCGAAGTTAAAAAAGCTTCAAGACAAGCTCGGTCACATGAAGAAGGAGTACCGAGGTAAGGCTCCCCTTGCTTTGGAAGACCTCTTCGAACAGGCAGAGCCTCCATTCACTGATGACATTATGGAGGTAGACTTACCCGCCAAGTTCAAGATGCCAACCATGCCCACCTATAATGGCTCTAAGGACCCGGTTGAACATGTCGACACATTTCGGACCTGGATGGAGCTCCAGGGAGTCCGAGACGCAATCAAGTGTAGGGCATTCCCTCTCACTTTAGGTCACGAGGATGGTACAGACAACTCAAGCCAAGGTCCATTTCCTCGTTTAAGGACCTTACGCGGTCCTTCGTGACTCAGTTCCTCGGAGGAAGAGATCACAAGAAGCCGGCTATGCATCTGTTAACTATTCATCAGAAATGGGGGGAGAGCCTACGTGACTACGTGGTAAGATTCAACAATGAAGCTTTGAAAGTAGAAGGTTATAGTCATGACATAGCTCTGACCGCCATGATGGCGGGACTGAAAGATGAGAAATTCTTGTGGTCGTTAGGCAAAAAGACCCGGATTACATACACTGAGCTTCTTTCTAGGGCTCAAAAATACATGAGTGCCGGAGAGTTTCTCAGTGCAATAAGAGCTCCAGAAGAAGGGGGTAGTAGCAAACACTCAGAACATAAAAGAAAAGATCGAACAAAAGATACTACATGGAAAGATGACCGATATAGGGATGACAAGAGAAGGAAGACTGAAGATCGACTTGATAAACAAAGTCTTCCTCCTAGCAAGTTCAAGAAATACACCCCTACCACCATACCAGCAGAGCAGCTACTCATGGAAATCCAAGATAAGAACTTGGTTAGGTGGCCGTCAAGGATGAAAGCGGGATCAAACAAAAGAAATAAAGACAAGTATTGTCTTTACCACAAGGATCATGGTCATACTACCTCCGATTGTTTTGACCTTAAGGAGGAGATTGAGGCTTTAATTCAAAGAGGGTACCTAAAGGAGTTTGTAATGAGGAGAGAAGGAGGTTAGCGCGAGGCAAGACCTGAACAAAAAGACCAGAACCGAGGCAGTCAAAAGCCCTTGGGGGTGACATAAGAACTATATTTGGTGGACCAGCGGGTGGAGAATCAAGCAGAAAAAGAAAGGCAAGTGCCCGAGAGGCAAGTCACGTCCCACCTAGATTCGAAGTCTTCTCTACTCATACAATGCCTAGACGTGAGGCAAAAATAAACTTTGATGAAGAAGAAGTCGCTGACATCCATCAACCTCACAATGATGCACTGGTAGTGGTAATCATTGTAGCTAACTTAAAAGTGCACCGTGTTCTGGTCGATGGCGGTAGCTCGGTAGACATACTCTCTCTAAGTGCATTTGAAAAATTAGGAATTGGAAGAGAAAAATTGAAAAGAAATCCAGCACCCTTGGTAGGATTTGGGGGAGAACAGGTCATCCCTGAAGGAAGTATCGAGTTGTCGGTCACTTTTGGAGAAGACCCCAACACCGTCACTAAGATGGTAGAATTCCAAGTAGTTGAATGCCCATCAGTTTATAATATCATATTGGGACGCCCTACTATCCACGCGCTCAGGGCCGTACCATCAACTTACCATCAAATGATGAAGTTCCCTACTGCAAATGGAGTACGGGTGATCAAAGGGGAGTCTCTCGAGAATGTTACTATACAGCTATGAAGGGTATTACACCAGTAAACATGATCGCCGTAGAGAATTCTAAGGAAGAGGCGCAGTCCGCTACGACCTACTTGGCAGAAGAAGCGGAGCAACCTCCCTTAGTAGCCCCGCCGGAAGGACAAAAGCAGCAGAGCTCTAGGACCCACTCGGGAAGATCTAAACAAAGTCACTAAGGTTTTAAGGTTAGGAACCCATAAGTTAACTAACCTCAATGGCTAGACTCTATCTCATCTATAGGAGCAGAACATCTTAAAACTTATTATCACTAATGTCTTTGTATCTTTCTCCGCGTTAAGGATTTCTCTATTGTATGAATTTTGTCAATCAAAGAAATGAGAACATGACTCTTTAACTTCAAAGACGATTCTAGTATGAAAAAATATAAGAGAGAAAACTCAAGCTACTGCCAAAGATACATTTTACTAAGCTTATGTCAAGATACTCTAAAGTTCCAAAGACTTAGCAAAGCTACAAGGTTCGAAGCTCTTCTTGAGTGGGGGGTCAGCTATATGAACATATAATTTACTACTCTACTACAATCCTACGTGTTTGAATGTTCAATAAAATCGATAAATGAAGAGCTTAAGATAATTAAAAATTCTAAGTTCAACCAGGATGTAGGCCTGCACAGCCACACCTGAGTAGCAAGACTTAGAAAAATAAAATCTTAAGCTCACGCTACTTCACTACACGTTTAGAGGTTCAACAAAATCGACGAATGGAAAACTTAAGAAGAAAAATTCTTAGTTCATTCAGAGTGCAGGGGTGCATAGCCACACCTAAAGAACCACACTTGGAAACAAAAATCCTGAACTCAGAAAAATTCTAAGTCTACTAGGGAGTGCATGCCTCGCACGAGCCGCGCCTAGTAGAAGAATTTAAAATGAGAAAAAATTCTAAGTCTACTAGGGAGTGCAGGGCTCGCACGAGCTGCACCTGGTAGAAGAATTTAAAATGTGAAAAAAATTCTAAGTTTGCTAGGGAGTGCAGACCTCGCACGAGCCGCACCTAGTAGAAGAATTTAAAATGAGAAAAAATTCTAAGTCTCCTAGGGAGTGCAGAGCTCGCACGAGCCGCACCTGGTAGAAGAATTTAAAATGAGAAAAAATTCTAAGTCTCCTAAGGGAGTGCAGAGCTCGCACGAGCCGCACCTGGTAGAAGAATTTAAAATGAGAAAAAATTCTAAGTCTCCTATGGGAGTGCAGAGCTCGCACGAGCCGCACCTGGTAGAAGAATTTAAAATGAGAAAAAATTCTAAGTCTACTAGGGAGTGCAGGGCTCGCACGAACCACACCTGGTAGAAGAATTTAAAATGTGAAAAAATTCTAAGTTTGCTAGGGAGTACAGGCCTTGCGCGAGCCGCACCTCGTAGAAGAATTTAAAATGATAAAAAATTCTAAGTCTACTAGGGAGTGCAAGGCTCGCACAAGCCGCACCTGGTAGAAGAATTTTATAAGAGAAAAAAAATTCTAAGTCTACTTGAGAGTACAGGCCTCGCACGAGCCGCACCTAGAAGAAGAATTTAAAATGAGAAAAAATTCTAAGTCTACTAGGGAGTGCAGGGCTCGCACGAGCCGCACCTAGTAGAAGAATTTAAAATGTGAAAAAATTCTAAGTTTTCTAAAGAGTGCAGGCCTTGCACGAGCCTCACCTAGTAGAAGAATTTAAAATGAGAAAAAATTATAAGTCTACTAGGGAGTGCAGAGCTCGCACGAGCCGCACCTTGTAGAAGAATTTTATAAGAGAAAAAATTCTAAGTCTACTAGGGAGTGTAGGGCTCGCATGAGCAGCACCTGGTAGAAGAATTTAAAATGTGAAAAAATTCTAAGTTTGCTAGGGAGTGCAGGCCTGGCACGAGCCGCACCTAGTAGAAGAATTTAAAATGAGAAAAAAGTCTAAGTCAAATAGGGAGTGCAGGGCTTGCACGAGCCGCACCTGGTAGAAGAATTTTATAAGAGAAAAAAATTCTAAGTCTACTTGAGAGTACAGGCCTCACACGAGCCGCACCTAGTAGAAGAATTTAAAATGAGAAAAGATTCTAAGTCTACTAGGGAGTGCTGGGTTCGCACGAGCCGCACCTGGTAGAAGAATTTTATAAGAGAAAAAAATTCTAAGTCTACTTGAGAGTACATGGCTCACACGAGCCGCACCTCGTAGAAGAATTAAGAAAAATTCTAAGTCTACTAGGGAGTGCAAGACTCGCATGAGCCGCACCTCGTAGAAGAATTTTAAAAGAGAAAAAAAAATTCTAAGTCTACTTGAGAGTGCATGGCTCGCACGAGCCGCACCTCGTAGAAGAATTAAGAAAAATTCTAAGTCTACCAAGAGTGCTGGGCTCGTAGAAGAAATAAAAATATATATATATATATATATATATATGCAAGGCTGTAACAGCCCAGCCCAACCCAAATTAAAGGGTAAGGCCACGCCCACGTTCAGCCCAAAGAGAGCCAAGGGAAACGCGGGTCGCAAGCTGGGTTCGGATCCGAGTAGACGGGTCGTAGTTTTGTAAATAAAAAAAATAATAAAAAGTATAATGTTGAAGGAGACAACGCAGCAGACCTCTTCCCCTTCGTTTTTTTCCCTTTCGCTCTCTCGTCTCTCGATTTCTCTCTCCCACAAGCGACCATCGAAGATCAAATTGACATCCAAGCCAAAATCTTCATTCAAGAGTAGATCTGAAGCGAGTTCGAAGATAAAATTCGTGGAATAGTCTCTCTACCCCTTCGATTTTCTTTTCTGTCTAGGCCGAAAATCGCAACACACCTCTACCACCATTGATAGTCAAATCCAAAGCTCCGAGTGAATGTTTTCTTGGTTAGCAACAGGTGGAAGAATCAAACTTGTGAAGGAGCGGCCTCGTTAATCATCACTCTCAGGCGTTGGCTTGCGATTCGAGAACAGAGGAATTTATATTCATTCCTTGGTTCACGAAATTAAAGAGATCATCGACTAATTAATTTTACTTCTAAATTCAAATTTCTTCGTTGTTTCAGTCTTTTGAATTCTCATCCCTTGAAGCTGCTTCATGCTTGGTCTATTCAATTTTTCTTCAAATTGCTAGACTAAGTCACGAGGAAGAAAAGCAGTGAACGATTCCATCAATTTGAGTTTCTCGATCATGAGCCTTCAATCTGCTAGCTTCACGGTTTGTGATTGTAAGATGAGAAGATTTAAGGGATCTGCTATGATTTTTTGAAGGGATCCTATGGCTCTACAGTGTTGATTTGTTGAAAGCAAATATGTGTGTCTGTGAAAACAGGTCTGCTATGCAAAAACAACTATGCTATGAAGCTCCGTTTTTTGGTTTAAAATTCAGAAGTTTCGAGCTCTGCTACGTAAGGTTCAACAGCTCTGCTATGCTAAATGTCGAGGTCACTTGTTTTTACACACAAAATCAGAGGGAACCCACTGCCGTGAGATCAAATTCGAAGATTTTTTAACTATCGCGTGGAATACTTGGGGTTTGCTGGGGAGTATTTCAACGAATTCAAGCGGCGATTCTAAACGATCTAGAGTTTGCAAATGGGAAAGAGAGAATTTGGTGGAGTTCTTTTAACGATTCTGAAGCTGGCATGGGAAATCTTATTGATTCCAAGAGGCAAGAAAACACAACATGCTATGATTTTTCGAAATCACCCTACTACTCATATATATTAGTCTGCTATATAGCTCTAACTCTTTCAAAAAGAGATGTAAAATTGGGAAGAAATCCTACTAAAGATCAAAGCTTGTTGATTCTATTTTGCTACAAGTCTACTAAGTGAATGTCAAAGCATGCTCTGCTATGTATTTTTCTACTGCTCTAGCATGTAACCTTGCAGGGATCTATTATTTTGGCATTTCAAAATATTCGAGGTCAGCTATGCAGGAAAAAACGGCTTTGCTATGTAAAAATAAGGCTCTGTTGTGTAAATAAAAAAAATGGTGTTCTGCTATGGAAAAGTGCAGATCTACCGTGTAATTCTAAAAAAAAGGTAGAGGATTGCTATGTGAGAATTGTGATTTCAAGAGAAACCATTTTCATCAAAATCAAAGGGGAAACATTTGTTGGTTCGTTGTGAGTAGTTTTCTACTAATCTACTACGTAGTTTTGTCAAAAGAAAGAAAAAAAATTATTTAAGATCTGCTACGTGCAACTGTGAAAAACATGAAACAAGTATGCTATGAGCTTCATCGACACTTCTACTACGCTAAACTGAAATGATTCATTGCAGTTGTATCATGTGGTTTTGTGAAAATAGGGCTGTTATGTGATGATATGAAGCTACAAATGACTAGACTATACATATAGAATTGAACCTGCTGTGTTAGTCTTTTGAAGAGGGTTTTGCTACTGCTCTACTACGTAATCTCAAGTGCAAAAAAATCTAAGGGTACAACGCTTTGCTATATGTTAGCTTTTAGAAATAGAAGGGTTTGCTGTGTAGTTCTACCAAAAGCTAAAGCGTTGTTTGATGGCCCTGATTTTTGAAAAATTTGTGTAGAAGTTAAGTTCAAGCTCTACGATGTAATTTCAAGTGCAAGAAAGAAGTTTACAGATCTGCTATGTAACTTTTGCTAAAATACAAGCTGAAACTCCTATGTTGGTTCATTAAAGTGACACTTCTACTATGTGACTTATACGTTTTGCAAAATGAAAATTCAGGGGGGAAGCGTACCTGACAAAGTCTCTCTAAGTTGTTTCTACTATGCAAATTCTTGTTGTGTTGATCTGATTAGAAGAATCAAAGCCACAACATGAATTAGAGAATATTCAAGTAGATAGAAGCGAAAGGAACGAGCAAATGTGACGCAAGACTACCTCAAAAAATTATATGCAAATATATATTGAAGGTGCACCGGCAATACATGCGACGCCTTAGATCGCATGGAAGAAACATGATAGTCATTAATGTATGACCCAACAAGGACAATGATACAAGTGAATTCAATAACAATTTTGATATATAAAAAACATGGCACTTGAAGACATTGAAGATAATTTTTTATTGAAATTACTCACTTTAAAAAGTACCCCCG
The DNA here is from genome assembly GCA_028015215.1 of Gynostemma pentaphyllum. Lineage (NCBI taxonomy): Eukaryota > Viridiplantae > Streptophyta > Magnoliopsida > Cucurbitales > Cucurbitaceae > Gynostemma > Gynostemma pentaphyllum. The sequence goes on along the minus strand of CM051355.1, from coordinate 65,345,389 downwards.
AGCAGTGGTGAGGTGCCTCAACCCAACTCGGGAGTAGGGGGACACTGTTATGGGTGTAATTTCATAAGAGTAAAACAACCACGTGTCAAGCATACAACGAGACACGTGAAATAATCAAACTCTTTCGGCCTACGCGTGTGAGCCTAGTTATTTGGGCATGCCACGCACGACGGACCCGACCTCCACCACTAGCGGAGAATGAACCATCAAGAGTAGTCCACAGTCGTCTCAAGTGTCAAGGACCGCGAGGCACAACCATCTAATTAAGGATGGAATGACAAGCTCGCGGGTGCGTATAGACGCAGACCCATCTCGGAGAAATATTGACTAAGTGTCCACGTAAGAAGCTCCGCTACTACGCTGTGCGTATCTACCACCTCAGAGAAGCGTAGCTACACACCTATACACCTACACACCTACACCCAATCAAGACCCAACACATGGACCAATCCGTGTGTGACACGTGGCTTGATGACATCATCCATTTCCACTCCTATAAATAGGAGATGAGAAATGGCCAAAGGGGAATTCATTTTTCATTCCTCATTTGCTTTATCCACTAGCTCTGCTCTGCTCTAATTTAAGCATCGGAGTGTGTTAGGCCGGCACCACACCGGTGCTACTAGCTCTATTTGCGCAGGTGATCGCCTACATAGTAGACCACCTACGTAGCAGGACACCCACGCAAGTTACCTCCTACGCGGATCACCACCTCCAACTCAATACAAATTTATTGTTCGTTGCACACATGGAAGCAAGAGCGGCATTGGAGCGAAGCAAGCCCGCGCGTTACACTTAGTACCATTTTCACGCAACAACAATCATACTCTTTTCAACCGATATCATAATCTAATTTACATATCATAATTTACTCATCATTTCGAATCTAAAACTACACCTCCATCTGCTTTCACCGGGAGATTTTTTATCTCTTGGGTGTTTACATTGTAAGAAATTACATGTCCATAAATTGTTTCATTAGAAGTTCATCAGAGTTGACAAATAATAATGGCCGCGTTATTCCCGTAATCGGGATGCTGATTGGCACTGGATTTGAGGGTTAATTAGTAAAGTAATCTGGAAAATTAAAATAATTGGCAAAATAGAACAATCTTAATTTTATTTATGAAAAGCATCTAGTTTGACTGGTCAGACCTCAAATGCGTAGTCAATGATTACGTATCCAAGACACTGAATGCGTATGTATACATAGTTTTTTTTTTCCTTTCCCTCTATAAATTTAAAAATAATATTACCTTATATTTTTATGCCTTATAGATATAAACACGTTTAATAGAACTAGATTCATACCACGTGCATTGCACGTTTATTTCCTTTCAATTTGTAAAAAATTAAACGAAACGTATAAAGTTTTAATTTTCATTTTCCCAACTTTATGAAATTATTTAGAATATATTTAATTTCTTGGAAAAATGAATCATATTTTTATATTTTTTTTAATATAGTTAATTAGATATATCGTAAAAATTATTTTAATCTAACAACAAATATAAAGAATTACCGTCATTAACTTCAGAGTTGTGATTTTTTTTTTTACTTGCTTTTAGTTTTGTTATAAAAGACCAACCAATTTAAACTGCAAATTACTCATGTTTCCTAATTAAAATTTAATTAAGAAATATAAAATTAAAAATTCTTTTATCTTAAAATAAAATATTTATTGAATTGAAAAACAAATATTGATATATGGATTTTTTAACATGTTAAATGATTAATTGGAAAAAAAAATACATTAAATTTGGTAAATAACTATATTCTAATATTTAATTTCTCCATTTTTAATATACATAAAAATTTAAATTAATATCAATAATGTATATATATTGAGTATAATACATTATTTGAATGATAATAATATATAATTTTTAATATGTGACATTTTTTTTATTTACTATTCTACTCACTTAAAGTCAAATAAACTACTAATCAAACACAAAAAAAAATTAACTAAATTTATAATTAAACCATTGAAATTAATTCATAACGCAAAGTAAATAAAATCTTATCAACTTCATCCTTCTTTCTTATGTTCTCCTTCTTCAACTCTAAATTTTAGTTGTAGAATTTATCAATGAAAATTCCTGTTCATTTTTAAGTCATCTTTAAAAGACCGTGTTTTTGGAATGATGATGATGGTTTAAAATTCAATTGACGCGGCTAATAATGGTTTAATTTTTTAACACTGGCTCTGTATCGTGGATGTAACGTCCCTTTTTTTTAGGTGAAATTTTTTTTTTCAATTATTTTATTTTATTTATTTATTGAATTAAAGTATTAAAGATAATTTTAGAATTTGTTATTTAGAAGTAAATAGTTAATTTCGTTCGGAAACCTTTTTAACTGTTTATTTAGCTTAAATTAGTTTCGATGGTATTAATAATTATTAATAGGCCAATTAATAATTATTAATCACCATTGGGCTAGTTTAAGTGGTTCGGGTTTCGTTTTAAAAGCTTAAGGCAAGAAAAGGACGTAGACGTCATTTCCAATTTCTTAAAAATCAAATATTCATTTATCTCTTTAAATAAGTCAAATTAGACCAAATTTCATCATTTTTCTTCTTCTTCTTCTCCTTTGCCGTGGACATCAATTGGAGAATTCCAATTTTTGGTTTTTCTTCAATTCTTGGCGGATCGCTATAATTTCGATTGCGTTGGATAGCCACGGGCCCGAGCATCATTTCTAACCTACCAATCGATCTTTTCCACCATTATCTCAAGGCTTTAAGGTATGTTAAAGTTGAAAACCTAAAGCTTCAAATAGTGTTTTAATGGTGATTTGGGTTTTAATCTTCCATTTCTTGCTCGGGAACTCAGAGATTTAGATCGAGGGAGTTGTTTTATGCATATTTAGAACTTTCCCTAAACCCTAGAATCGGGTTTGAGCCAAAAACCATTTCCTTAAGTTTTTATCATTTTTCATGATGGTTAGGGTTTTGAATTTGATATGTTTTATGATTTTACTAATTGTTCGGGATTGAACTTTTGACCTAAACCCTAAATAATGTTTACCCATTGATATTACCAACCTCCAAAGTGTCCGAAACCAACTCGAAACTCTTTTAAGGTGCTTAAAAATCCTGAAAACCAACTCCACCTTGAAATCCTTTGAGCCGTGGACCTCTTGGGGGCATTTTCGGGGTGTTTTGTCTTTTATTTCAATATCGTGACGATCGTGGTTCAATTCGTTAAATAAATATACTTTAGGTGTATTTAATTATAGGTTTTGTGCTTCGATCGTGATTTTGGTCAACCGGTGATTCGGAGTTGACTTCGTTTATAAGGTGAGTTTAAAATGGTTGTGATTACTTTTATGCTTTCAAATTACTTGACGATTATGTTCGATCGAAGTTAAGAGGGTTATTAAATTTTAGAACTTTTCAAAGAATGCATATAATTGGGAGTTAAGGAAAGTGCCTAAGGAAAGAATTAGTTAAGTTTGTGTGATTTAAAGTGAGGTGTTATTGGTGGATTAAGTTATATTCTCGAGGAGGATTAGATTCCCGAAATTGGAGAAGAGTATCGGAGAAGGAAAGTGCCTAAGGAAAGAATTAGTTAAGCTTGTCTGTTTTACCAGTGAGATTGAGATGGGAGTTGGAGCGTGCTGAGATAGCCCTCCTTACTGCCGAGGTTACAGTGAGTTTGGCTAGTTTGACAGTGGGGCCTACTTTGAGACAGAGGATGATTGAGGCTCAGAGGAGCGAGAATCATTTACAGGCCGGTTTTATTGAGGCAGAGTCAGGTGTACCTAGCCACTTCACTTTTTCCTCTGATAGTGCTTTGATGTATCGTCAAAGGCTATGTGTACCTTTGATCGACATTCAGGAGAGAATTGTTGGAGGAGGCTCACAATTCTATCTTTTTTGTTCATCCGGGTAGCACCAAGATGTATAGAGATTTGAGACAACATTATTGGTGGCCCGGGATGAAACTTGAGATTCCAGAGTTTGTAAGTAGATGCTTGACTTGTCAGCAAGTTAAGGCATTGAGGACGAGACCAGCGGGTTATCTTAATCCTTTGAGTATACCCGAGTGGAAATGGGAAGAGATCTCTATGGATTTTGTTTGTGGGTTGCCTAGAACACCCAAGGGGTATGATACCATTTGGGTGATTGTTGATATTTTGACAAAATCCGTACACTTTTTACCGAGGAGGATCACTTATCCGGTTGAGACTTGGGCACAGTTATACTTGAGGGAGATTGTTAGACTGCATGGTGTGCCTGTGAGGATTATATCAGACCAGGACACTCGGTTTGTGTCGAAGTTTTGGCAGAGTTGCATTCCGCCATGGGTACCTGTTTGGATTTTAGCACGTCCTTTCATCCTCAGACTAATGGTCAGATAGAGAGAGTTAACCATATTTTAGAGGATATGTTGAGGGCTTGTGCATTGGACTTTGGTGGTAGTTGGGACTCGCATTTGTACTTGGTAGAGTTTGCGTATAATAATAGTTTCCAGGCTACCATCGAGATGGCACAATTTGAGGCACTTTATGGTAGAAAGTGTCGTTCTCCCGCTCATTGGGATGAGGTTGGGGAGAGGAGGCTGTTGGGACCCGAGTTATTACAGAGGACTAGTGAGTCCATTATGTTGATTAGAGAGAGGATGAGGGTTGCCCAAAGTCGGCAGAAGAGCTATGCCGATAGGCGACGTAGTCCACTTGAGTTTGCAGTGGGGGACCACGTATTTCTGAAGGTGGCACCTATGAAGGGTGTGATAAGGTTTGGGAAGAAGGGCAAGTTGAGCCTTAGGTTTATCGGTCCATTTGAGATTCTGGATCGGGTTGGGGCGGTGGCTTACCGTTTAGCCTTACCACCATCCTTATCGACCGTTCATAGTGTTTTTCATGTTTCGATGTTTCGAAGATATTTGGCTGACCCTTCACATGTGATAGATCATGAGCCCGTTGTTCTTGATGCTAACATGTCTTATGAGGAGACACCGATGAAGATTCTAGCATCGGAACAAAAAGTATTGAGGAACAAGACTATCGGCTTAGTGAAAGTTTTGTGGAGGAACCAAGTGTCAGAGGAGGCCACTTGGGAACGAGAGGAGGAGATGCGGGATAAATACCCTCATTTGTTTACTTAGAAGCTACTTTTCGGGAACGAAAAGTCTTTTAAGGAGGGTGGACTGTAACGTCCCGTTTTTTTTTTTAGGTGATTTTTTTTTTAATTATTTTATTTTATTTATTTATTGAATTAAAGTATTAAAGATAATTTTAGAATTTGTTATTTAGAAGTAAATAGTTAATTTCGTTCGAAAACCTTTTTAACTGTTTATTTAGCTTAAATTAGTTTCGATGGTATTAATAATTATTAATAGGCCAATTAATAATTATTAATCACCATTGGGCTACTTTAAGTGGTTCGGGTTTCGTTTTAAAAGCTTAAGACAAGAAAAGGACGTAGGCGTCATTTCCAATTTCTTAAATATCAAAACACTATTCATTTATCTGTTTAAATAAGTCAAATTAGACCAAATTTCATCATTTTTCTTCTCCTTCTTCTCCTTTACCGTGGACATCAATTGGAGAATTCCAATTTTTGGTTTTTCTTCAATTCTTGGCGGATCGCTATAATTTCGGTTGCGTTGGATAGCCACGGGCCCGAGCATCATTTCCAACCTACCAATCGATCTTTTCCACCATTATCTCAAGGCTTTAAGGTATGTTAAAGTTGAAAACCTTAAGCTTCAAATAGTGTTTTAATAGTGATTTTGGTTTTAATCTTCCATTTCTTGCTCGGGAACTCGGAGATTTAGATCGAGGGAGTTGTTTTATGCATATTTAGAACTTTCCATAAACCCTAGAATCGGGTTTGAGCCAAAAACCATTTCCTTGAGTTTTTCTCATTTTTCATGATGGTTAGGGTTTTGAATTTGATATGTTTTATGATTTTAGTAATTGTTCGGGATTGAACTTTTGACCTAAACCCTAAATCATGTTTACCCATTGATATTACCAACCTCCAAAGTGCCCGAAACCAACTCGAAACCCTTTTAAAGTGCTTAAAAATCCTGAAAATCAACTCCACCTTGAAATCCCTTTGAGCCGTGGGCCTCTTGGGAGCATTTCCGGGGTGTTTTGTCTTTTATTTCAATATCGTGACGATCGTGGTTCAATTCGTTAAATAAATATACTTTAGGTGTATTTAATTATAGGTTTTATGCTTCGATCGTGATTTTGGTCAACCGGTGATTCGGAGTTGACTTCGTTTATAAGGTGAGTTTAAAATGGTTGTGATTACTTTTATGCTTTCAAATTACTTGACGATTATGTTCGATCGAAGTTAAGAGGGTTATTAAATTTTAGAACTTTTCAAAGAATGCATATAATTGGGAGTTAAGGAAAGTGCCTAAGGAAAGAATTAGTTAAGTTTGTGTGATTTAAAGTGAGGTGTTATTGGTGGATTAAGTTATATTCTCGAGGAGGATTAGATTCCGGAAATTGGAGAAGAGTATTAGATACTCCGATGAATTGAGTGACTATAAGATAGTTAAAGAGAAACTTTGGAGAGATTCTTCGTATAGAATCGAGTTAGTATGATATTATTAGCGGTGGAATTCGCTATTTAGTACTAATAAAGGGGAGTAGTACGTATGGCGTTATGATACGCGTGATATTTGTGTATGGTGACAATGTGGTCACGATGGCTTTGAAGTCATATTATGGTTTGTGTATGGTGACAATGTGGTCACGATGGCTTTGAAGTCATATTATGGTTTGTGTATGGTGACAATGTGGTCACGATGGCTTTGAAGTCATATTATGGTTTGTGTATGGTGACAATGTGGTCACGATGGCTTTGAAGTCATATTATGGTTTGTGTATGGTGACAATGTGGTCACGATGGCTTTGAGGTCATATTATGGTTTGTGTATGGTGACAATGTGGTCACGATGGCTTTGAGGTCATATTATGGTTTGTGTATGGTGACAATGTGGTCACGATGGCTTTGAGGTCATATTATGGTTGGTGTATGGTGACAATATGGTCACGGTGACATTGAGGTTACGGTATGGTTTGTGAAATTTACTTTGTTATGCACTAGCACTTTATTTTACGAGTTTGAATGTTTACTTTCGAAATTTCGATATAGTAGAATGGGATTGATTTTCTTATGCAAAGTACTTGGGAATATCGAATGGGTAGTGTAAGAGTACATTATGATTTATTGGACACATTTTCCGATATGGGATTTGGTCTATATAAGTGCTTGCATCCATCTTATTCTCACTAGCATTTTTATTCTAATGTTGCTACACTTAAACTTTTTCAGGTAATACTCGTGGTAGAGGACGTGGTCGTGGAGGTGGTGCTGCGTGATCGCGAGTGAATGCTTTTGTATACTTGGACTAGTAAAATTATGTTTTGGAGCATTTTAGGAATGCCATATATATACATAAACTCGAAATGAAGTCTTAAAACTTGTATTTTGTGGCTCACGAGAGCCTAAGATCGGTTATATATATTTTCGAGTTTACTTTCTCTGATTTGAGTATAATCTGAAGTAGGAATTTCTGTGTTTCAAATTCTCTGATTTGTGTTCATAAAAACAGGTTTAGGGAGTTCGTATTTTAAACGGATCCACGCCATTTTTTTTAAAAAGTTAGTCTTCCGCTCTTTATTTCTGATTTAAAGATTTGAGAAAATTCGAGTCTTTACAGTGGAAATTACCACTTTCACCTAATCAATGAAACAAATCTCAAAGAAAGCCTAAAACTTGTAGAAATACAATTTTTTGAGCATTTTTCAAATGTGAAATAAACATTTAGATTGTCAATTTAAAGGAAACACAAAGAAAAATAGAGAGATGTAAGATATAGAGAGAATAAAAATATAACAACAGCAATAGGGAAGGAAACGAGAGTGATAGCACTTGTAAACTTTAAAAAAAAAAAATTAAACATAATTACTTAATGTATATAAACTAATTAGAAATTATAAAATAAAAGAGAAGGGTAGGCGTAAATGAGATAATTATTCAAATGCAGAAAAGTTAAACATAAATGAAAATGAATTAAATGGATTGGAATTGTATTGAAGGTGTTAAAAATGTGAAGGCCATTGATCATCTTAAAGTTGCTGCTAATCGGATGTGATAACCAAGGACAGATAAAATGTTGATCGCACTTGCGGTTCTTCTGCTTTATTCTAATTGGATAAGCCAATTGGTCAACAATGGTTGCAACTACTTCAAATTAGGGGAAATCGAGATTAAAAAAAAATAAAATAAAATATTTTTTGATCATTCAAGACATGATATTGAAAGAGAAATCTAGTGTAAAGAAATTCCCCTTATATATATTCCAATTCCAAGAATTGAAATTAAACTACCCAACATGCAAAAGACTTTCACCTTGGTTGGGAAAGTCTCTAGTGACTGTGAGAGGACCAAGTTTTAGTTTGTATTTATAGGGTGCCTTTCTTTATTGTCTTTAATTAAAAAAGAACTATAACTGTTCAGGTACAATTTAAAGGCCAAATTCCTTTCAATTGGCTTAATTTTATATAAACTCAATTGGCTTTAAAGTTTTTTTAATCAAGTTTGAAGGTTCTCTCCTATATTTTACAATGAAACCAACTGATTGGGTGTAATTAAAAAAAGGTCATTAAATTTTCAATGGTTAATTTATAATAATACTTTTAGAATTAATGTTTTATTTTATTTTTATTTAAATATAATAAAAAATAAATTTTCTGATATAGCTTTAACAAAAAAAAAAAAAAAAAAAAAAAAAAAAAAAAGTAATAAAAAACAACCACCCATTTTTGTGTAAAATTTGTAATTAAATTATAGGAATGTAAAATTGGGCTTTTTATATATGTTAACCATTGATAAAATCAATTGAAAATGTATTGCTTGAGGTTTTGGATTAAAAAGTGGATAATGATGCTCAAACATTCCTCTTTTTATAAATTAAAGATTAAAGATAAATATAAATATAAAAATAAAGATATAATTCTATTTTATCATAGCATAATATTTTAAACTTATTATATTATATAAGAGAATACATTATAAAATTAATTAATCAATTGATAACTTTAATTGATTAATATAAGAGATAATGCATTATAAAATTTAATTAATTGATAATGGTAATTATATATTGTAATGGCATATTTTGTAAATTTGAGAATTCACTAAAGGGTATAGTTGTCTAAAAATGATTCCCCAACATCCCCACTTTTAATATATTAAAGATGATTTACATTTATTAAAATCCAAAAGCTTTTAACTTGATGATTTTAAATCCTTAATGCCGTAATAATTACAATATTCTTTATAGCCACACGTTTGAGACAATTTTTAATTTTGTTATCAAAACAAATAAATAAATTATGAATAATTAATTGATTATGTTTGAAATGTCGCTTTGCATTGATTATGAACTTGAAAAGGTCACAAAATCATAAACTCACAAAAGTTAACTTAGCAAGGATAAAAACAAAAGATTAATGATGACCACCAGTTCCACAACGGGGTCGACGTCGGTTACGAGGAGGTTGTGAAGGGATGATTTACTAAACTAGCGGAATTTGATTTAGTAAACTAATTAACATTTAATTATGGATCTATTAAAATCATGCAATTTGTGAAAAAACATGTAGATTCATGCTTTAAATTTCGAAAATTAAAATCAAAACTTACATTGAGTAATAAATGGAGAATCGGTTGGAGGTTTCTTTACAACATCAAATCCTCAGCAACACCGGATCTTCTACGCTATATCCCGATCTATCAAACGAAACCCGATTGTGGGATCGACCTTTAGAAGAAATTGGGAAGAAGAAAAATATTTTCTTCCCAATTTTGAATAGGGAAAATCGGCACTCAAGGGGGGAGAGGAGGAAGAGAGAATTCCGAATTTCTAAGGAATTTAATTGTATGATTTATGAATGACCCAACCCTCCTATTTATAGAAAAATAGGAATCCTAATCCCATTAGGATTAATCTATAGAGATAAATACAAAAAGAAAAAAGATTATCTCTTTCCTTTATCTTGCAATTTCGAAAATGCCATAGATAAATAGGAGATTATTTTCTTTTCTTTATTTTATTTATCTTGGGTAAATAAATCTATATAATTATTATAGGATATAATTCAAATAATTATCTCCTACAAATTATCTATGAAGGCCAAAATTAATAATAAATAATTAATAAATCAAATTTATTTAATTAATTATTTTGGGCCAATTTCAATTGGGTTCATTAATCCAATTGGGCTTGAAACTCTCTCTTAAATTAATAAGTCCAACTTAATTAATTTATTTATTAATTACCATTTAAATAAAATATTTTATTTAAACAATTAATAATATTAATATTTTCTCCCGACTAAATATTATCAAATTATATTTAATTATTAATTTCCATTTAAATAATTTTCATTATTTAAATAATTAATAATAAATATTTTAATTATTAATTTCCATTAAATAAACTCATTATTTAATTAATAATTTTATTGATAATATTTTATTATTAATTAATTAATTTTAATTATTAATTTCGGTTCAAATAAAATTAATTATTTAAACAATTAATAATTGTCAATTAATTTCAAATTATTAATTACCATTTAAATATACTCAATATTTAAATAATTAATAATATCTAATTAATAATATTTCATTATTAATTTCCTGTTTAAATAAACTCATTATTTAAACAATTAATAATGTTTATATTAATTACCGTTTAAATATACTCAATATTTAAACAATTAATATTGCCTATTTTAAGTAATTCACTTTACTTAAAATTTCCATTTCTTCTACTTGATTTCGCGACTACGATATTTGGGCTAGCATAGGGACCCGATGGACCTATAGATCATGGACTTAATAATTAGTCAATTAATTGATTAACTCATAATCAGTTAATTACTTAGTATCTAACTATGAATAATTCCACTATAGATTCATAGCTGAACTCCCCTCACTATAGATGAGTTATGTCCATTTAGTTTATCTTTATTTATATCTGTGATATAATCCTTCACGTGGAACCCTCATAATTACAGGCGGATAAATTTACCGTTTTGTCCCTGTAATTACCTCTTTATCCTTGTGTTCCCGCTGATTCTCCAATGAACATTATCTTTAGTCGAACTAGAGATAATATACTTCTGTGATCAATAGAAGTCGTGGCGCCACTTGTTCATGTCTCGAATCAGTACATCAAGGGAGTTTCCTAAAGTTCCTAAAATGTTTAGGTATCGCACTGATACCGTTAATTTATAGGAAAGTTATGAATTCCATCTCGTGAAAATGAGTTCCCAGCTACTTATCTAGTCATGTTCCCAAAACAGAAGTGTATTGAGCGTTCTTACAAATCGCTCTCAACCATGTGAATCAAAGAACATAACTCCATAAATAGGAGTCCGCATTTCACTCAGGATTGAGATCTAACACGGTTGATAAACTTAGTTTGATATTCGATCATTTCTCATAAACGGTACTAAGGAGAAATTTGATCGAACATCGTGGTCCTGTCTTATACAATCAACATTGTATATGATACTTCCATTTCATGTCTCCCACATGAATGATCAAGATTAGATCATTTGTCTATAAACAAAATGCGAAGCTATCAATCGTGTTACCAGGATAAGGTTCCCAAACGTTATCCATTTTATCGTAGACACTTTTAAGTTACTCATCTCGACTTTAATCCTCTTGTATGACTCACATACTAAGTCGTGATTTCATAAGAGTAACTTAGGGTTTACTATTTGAATGTTTGATATTTATATATTTCCATATATTCCTAATATCGTCAATTGAATCAATCTAGATAATATAAAGAACTTATGTTTATTTATTTAATTTATTCGAAATAAATTATTATAATTAAATAATTACAAGTTCTAGGACACCATTCCTAACAGGTTGCTCTCGCCGCACGTGTTGTCCACGATTACCACAACCTCTTACACTAGCAGAAGGTTCCCCAATATCTGTATCAACATCACCAGGCTCATGGAAAAGAGGTTCAAAACCACTAAAAAACACTGTTAAATTGCGACCTGAAATTTGCGACCAAATCATTAGGTAGTTTTTTTGGTGACCACTCTGGTAGTAAATATGAAGTTTGACTTAAAACGACCATATGGTCACTTTTTTGCGACCAAATTGCGACCAAGAAAAGAATTAGTCATAAAAAATGGCGCGAAAGTTTGGCGGGAAGAAAGTGAGCATATGGTCACTGCAAAATTATGACCATATGGTCGCAATTTTGTGACACGAGGTATCATTTAGTAGCAAAAAAAGGCGCGTAAATTTTGCGGGAGAAAGGCTACCAAGTGATCACATTTCAAAGTGACCATATGGTCGCAATTTTTGTGACCTTTAGCGACCAGAGGTAGCTTAGAAATTTGGCGGGAAGTAAGCTACCAAGTGGTCACCAAAATAAGTGACCATATGGTCGTAAATGCTGTAACTTGATGTGACCCGGGGCAGGTGGGAGAAAAGCTACCAAGTGGTCACCAAAATAAGTGACCATGTGGTCGTAAATTCTCTGACATGATGTGACTCGGGGCAGTGAGGAAAAGGCGGGAAATTTTGGCTGGAAAATGCGACCAGTTGGTAGCAAAAATACTACCATCTGGTCGCAAATGAGCAGAGGAGTCCATTATAAAACCCCCTCCTCAAATTGTTTGTTATCATTAAGAAAAAATAAAATGAGAAAGTGGATGTATGTTCGTTTGATAGATGGGTATTTGAACGATGAGTTCGTGGCCGGGGTTGAACACTTTGTTGAGTTTTACATGACAACTGTCTATTATGAAAAGTATGGTGGAAAGCTACGTTGCCCGTGCAGGACATGCGACAATAGGAGAATCATACCGGTTACAGATTTGAAGGTTCATCTTTATAGTCAGGGATTTGTGCACAATTATTACCATTGGGTGTTTCAGGGGGAAACATGTTCGACACTGCATTACATGAATCGAGACGATACGAAGGTAGCAGCTCGAATGTAGAGGTTGTTGCCGAAGAACGGAATGATGAACAACAGTATAGTCAGATGCAGCAAATGATACTTGATGGTGCGGGGTATGGGGGAAATGAAAATTTCTGTGAAAGTTTAAACGTAGACGAAGATGAACGGGTTATTGAAGAGGAAATGAATCTGGAAGCACGTAAGATGCACAAGATGCTAAAGACAGCAAGCCAACCATTGTACGATGGGTGTCAGGTAAGTCAACTTGCTGCTGCTACATAACTTTTAAATATAAAGGCGCAGTACAACATACCTGCTAGAGGATTTGATTCGATTGCATCGTGGTTTCGTCGATGCGCTCTAGAAGAAAATATTATGCCGAACAGTTTGTACGACACGAAAAAGCTAGTGGAGGGACTTGGATTACCCGTGGAGAAAATACATTCGTGTCGGAACGGATGCATGATTTACTGGGATGTGGATGAGGACCTGCATCACTGCAAATTCTGTTTTCTTCCAAGATATAAACAAGGGAAACGCAACCTCATTCCGTGCGCCAGCATGTTCTATTTACCGCTGACCTCACGTATGCAACGGTTGTATGCATCGGATGTGACAGCCTCGCACATGAGATGGCATCACGAGCATTCACAGGATGAAGGTGTTATGAGACATCCCTCAGATGTTGCGGCATGGAAGCATTTAAATAATTGTCATCCGGATTTTGCACAAGATCCGAGAAACGTCAGATTGGGCTTATGCACGGATGGCTTTAACCCGTTCGGGGCATCCGGGGCACAATATTCAGTTTGGCCAGTCATAACCCCGTATAACTTGCCTCCCTCGATGTGCATGCGAGACCCGGTGATTTTTCTAACAGTGATCGTACCTGGGCCGAAAAGTCCAAAACAGAAACTGGATGTGTATTTGCAACCACTTATTGCAGAGTTGAAAAGGTTGTGGACTAACGGTGTTATGACGTTCGACATTTCGAAGAAACAAAATTTCTTGATGCGCGCCGTGTTAATCTGGACGATCAGTGACTTCCCTACGTATTCAATGTTGTCAGGTATGTTGATCTTTAATTTCTTTCATATACATTTTTTAGTATGTGTTTAGCTTTTGTTATTGTTTTCCTTAGTCAGTGTAGTTAATTGTGTGAAGCTCAATCTCCTCCTCTTAAAGGATGGAGTATGGCGGGGAAATACGCATGTCCACATTGCATGCTAGACACAGATGCATTTTATCTCAGAAATGGTCGGAAAACTTGTTCGTTTGATTGTCACCGTCGATTTTTATCGTTGAATCATACTTTCCATTCAAACGGCAGTGACTGGAAGAAGGGTCGACGAGTAAGAAAAGAAACCCCCCGATAATGTATAGTGGAAGGCAGATTCTTCACTGTATAGATGTTATAGGGATGCAGAAGATTACAGTGCACGGTGCAGAGAGTGCAAACAATAAGGCTGGGAAAAACACGGGTTGGAAGAAACGGAGTATTTTTTGGGATCTAACGTATTGGGAAGATCTACTGATTAGACACAATCTTGATGTAATGCATATCGAGAAGAATTTCTTCAACAATATTTTCAATACGATTTTGAACGTTCTGGGAAAAACGAAGGACAATCTGAAGGCACATTATGATATACGGGAGATATGTCACCGTTCTGAGTTGGAGCCTGACGACAATGATAATTACGCAAAAGAAAAGTGCATGTTGACGACAGATGAAAAGAAAACATTATTTGAGTGGATCAAATCCATCAAATTCCCAGACGGATACGTTTCGAATTTGAGTCGGTGTATAGACAGTCAAAAGCATATCATGTTCGAGATCAAAAGCCACGACTGTCATGTATTCATGCAACGATTGATGTCGGTCGCGTTCAGACCGTTCCTAGAGAATAGACATTGGGAGCCGCTTGCACAGTTGAGTGTTTTTTTTAGGGACTCGACATGTACAGAGCTGACTGAAGCTACTGTCGCTTCAATGAGTTCAGAGATCGCTGTTATTATCTGTAAGTTAGAGCGAGTGTTCCCTCCTAGCTTTTTTGACTCCATAGAGCATCTTCCAGTACATCTTCTAGTACGAGGCATTCTTAGGGGGTCCGGTACATTACCGCTAGATGTACCCATTTGAAAGGTAAGCACAGTTAATTTGTAATGTACACGTATAAAGTACAATGATATCGAATGTAAATGTTTTCTACACATTCTACCTACCCACAAGTACTTACGTCGGTTGAAAAAGACGGTCAGAAATAAAGCAAGAGTTGAAGGATCTATCTGTAGTGCGTACCTGACACAAGAGACTACCACATTTTGTTCATACTACTTTGACCAACACATTGCAGAGCAATTTCGACCAGCGAAACGAAACATTGTCAAAAATTTACTTGAAAGTGTTGACATAAATGACTTGCCGATTTTTATGGAACCTGGCATGATAGTTGGAAGATCAGTGCGTAGGCCGTTGACCGATTCTGAGTATCACGTAATGCAGGCATACATGTTATGCAACTACGCAAAGATCGAGCCTTACATAGAGTGAGTTCGTAAGTTAACATTATTTCATCACATAAACAATTACAAACTATTTGCTAACTATTTTTGTAACATACATATTATTTTTAAACTTATACGTTCGAATGGCACGAGTTGGTCTTACAGCCGCTGAGGAGGGGTCAATAATCGACAAAGAGTTTCGTTCTTGGTTCAGTCCATACGTGAGTTATTTTAAATTGTCAGAAAAACCGTGGCAATTTGTTGAAAAATTAATATCTTCCTAACATTACTGTATGTGAACAATGACAGGTTGACTCCCCTACATTACCGGTAGATGATCCTCGCATAATTTCTTTGGCAAAGAGACCTGGACGAATTGCAAGGTCATATACTGGATACGTCAGTAACGGTTACATATTTCAAACGAAGGCGCATTCAGTTAACAGGGCAACAAACAACAGTGGTGTTTGCATAAAAGGTCATGTGTTCGGCACAAGCGAAGACGATTACTTCAGAGTAATTGATGAGATTCTTGATATTCAATACGCAAGTCCGACGCTAAAACGCATTGTTCTGTTCAACTGCACTTGGTTCGAGACAACCAGACGAGGCGGAGTCCGTAAGCTTGATCATTTACAAATCGTTGAGGTAAACAAGTATAAGCATATGCGCACCGCTAATAGGTTTGTCCTGGCTTCACAGGCGATTCAAGTTTATTACCTGAACTATCCGATTAATAGACGAGATCTGACAAATTGGTTAGTTGTTTGTAAAGTTAAACCACACCAGGTAGAAGAAAACTTGTCCGAGAAAGACGACGGTGCAGAGGGAGCTGTTGCTTTTCAAGAAGATGAGATAAGATGTCGTGCAATCGACGATGGTCAGAATGCAAGTACTGTTCGTCCTTTGAACGATGGAACGATAACATTGCATGATGATGATACAAATGCTTCCACTTCTCACGCACGTGACATTGATGCTGAATTTATTCGAGACGATGAATCCGATGAAGAAACAGAAGAAGAAGAAGAAGAAGAAGAAGAAGAAGAAGACTTTATGTGATGGACTTCTTTGAGACGATGAATCCGACGAAGAAATAGAAGAAGAAGCGGCGACCAAAGAAACTGAGGATGATGAATGAGACATTTCGTAACTTTATAATTCACTGTGTATGTGTTTATTAAAATTATTTCTTTAATGAATGAAAATATATATGTATATGTATATATATATATATATATATATATATATATATATATTATATTTGCGACCATGTGGTCGCAATTTAACACAAAAGGTGACCACATGGTAGTAATTTAGAAGGGAAAGGCGACCAGTTGGTCGCATTTGTGGAAAAGTATAATTATATTTTTCAAAAAATATAAGTTAAATTACGACCATCTGGTCGCAAATATCAGCGGTAATTTTAAATTTTCATGAAATTTATGGCGGTGAATTTAAATATTACGACCAGACGGTCGCAATTTTTGGCGGTGAATTTCAGTATTGCGACCAAATGGTCGCAATTTTTGATGGGACGCGTGATATGACAGTTGTTCTGGATAATGGAAAAGTGGCAACCAGATGGTCGCTTTTTCAATAAATGCTACCAGGTGGTCGCAAATATTTGTAAAAATGCGACCAGGTCGTCGAAATTGCCCCAGCACGCGCGACCTTTCGTTTCTGGTCATGATTACATATTTGCGACCATTTGGTCGCAAAATCTGATTTAAAATCACTATAGTTTTCCTTTCCCCCGTTTCCCTTTTCCTTTCTCTTTTTCTTTCTCTCTTTTCTTTCTTTTCTCTCTTTCCCCTGTTCCGTTCCCCGTTATTTTTTCCCCGTTCACATTCCCCGTTCCTACTCTAAACCTCCAATCCCGGTTTCTATTACGAGGTTAGTTTCCGTATAGATTTTAAGTTTTAAGTTAGTTTTAGTTTTTAGTTTTTAGTTAGTTTTAGTTTTTAGTTTTTAGTTAGTTTTAGTTTAAGTTTAAATTTAGTTTACTTAGTTTTAATTAATTAGTTTAGTTTAATTTTGTTAATTTAATTAATTGTAGTTTAATGAATCTAGCTAATTTAGTGTAATTAATTACTTAGTTTACTTTAGTTTAATTTATCTAATTTTAGTTTACTTTAATTAATTAATTAATTAGTTTAGTTTAATGTTGTTAATTTAATTAATTTTAGTTTAATTAATGTAATTTAGTTTAATTAAGTACTTAGTTTACTTAAGGTTAATTAATCTAATTTCGTTTACTTTAATTAATTAATAAATTTTAGTTCAATCAATCTAATTTTCATTTAGTTTAATTTAATTAATTAGTTTAGTTTAGTTTAGTTTAGTTTTTATTAATAAATGTTAGTTAAATTTAATTAATTTTAGTTTAATTTAATCTAATAGTTGAAATCTTCATTACTTAGTTAACTTTAATTAATTACTTAGTTCACTTAAGCTAATTTTAGTGTACTTTAATTTAATTAATTAGTATAGTTTATTTTAGTTTTAATTAATTAATGTTAGTTTAATTTAATTAATTTTAGTTCAATTAATCTAATTTAGTTTAATTCTTCATTAATTAATTTACTTTAATTTAATTATTTTTAGTTTAATTCTTCAGTACTTAGTTTACTTTAATTACTTCATTTTAGTTCAATTAATCTAATTTTAATTTACTTTAATTCAAATAAATTAATTAGTTTATTTTAAATTAGTTAATTAATTTATGTTAGTTTAATTTACATTATTTAATCAATTTAATTTAGATTATTTCATTAATTAATTTAATTCAGATTATTTCATTAATTAATTTAATTTATTTCATTATTTTAATTACTTAATTAGTATTAAATTACTTTAGTTTAGTTGTAGGATTATGACGGGCAGATGACGTCCTCCCCAGTCTGACGAGCTTGACGATGAGATTGACGATGGGACTCCGCTGCCCCTGATGCGGACCTGACTACCGAGGAGTTGGACAGTCTCCTCTTCGGATACGAGCTGGGAGTTGCCGCCACGCTCGATGATGCAGTCCCTGAGACCGAGCCTGCGACACCACGATTGGCGCAGGACTCCCAGGCTACGACTTCTGAGGGAGCATCAGGGTCTGAATCACAGTCTGATCCAGTGGGATCCTCCACTTCAGGCACGCAGCCTCCTCAGGCCGCAGAGTCTACCCTTCGGATTGAAGGGAATACGTAAGTAATTTTGTTTATTGTTTTAATTACTGAATTTTTAAATCTTTAAACATTTTTAAAAGTGTTTTTTTTTCTGTTAACTAATAGTTTCTAATATCACAATATTTTTATGCTTTTGCAGAGTACAGCCGCATACAACCGTTTCAAAACGGTTTCGTGAGGTCCCCCAGAGCATGCCTCTACCCAGCGACCTTCGCTGGCAGAAGATTCCGACGACAGAGAAACTTCGGATGTACGACAATTGGAAGGTAAAAAACATCATTTATTTTTATAATTAATTAATTTTGAAATTTATAGAAATAAATTTATTACTTTGTTACTTTAATAATTTTTTCAGGGCAAGTTTCCTATTATCGATCCCGATATCACGGACGGTAGATTGTTCCCCCTATGGGACACTCACGTCCGGGATCGATTCAAGGACCTCATGTACCGGGCTCGCAGAAAGCAAGTAGCAAACCGCCCCGTGTGGATGAGCCCAGAGGACCACGCGCGGCTTGTCGCGAGCTTGAGCACTCCCGAGGGCATGGCAGTGTCAAGGAGGAAAAAGGCCAACCACGCGAAGAATCCCACCAAACACACAGCTAGGGCCCAGACCCACGACGAGCACCATCGTTGATTGGTAAGTTTTTCTTTGTTTTTTACGTACTTTTTCCTTGTTTTCTTTTTTAAATTAGTTATTAATTTATTATTTTTTCTTCTTCAATCTCTAATATTTTTAGGAAGTGATGCACGGTCGCCCTGTCCCGCCTAATGAGCTGCACCGGATTCTTCACATGAAGAAGGACGGGACGTTCGTCGACGATAAGGCGAAAGAAGTTCAGGTATTTACTAATTTTTTCAATTATTATTTTTTCTTTAAAATTTTTCCTAACTTATATATTAACTATTTTATTTTTTGAATTTTAAATGTTTAGGAACGTTTCACGGAGTCATTGAGTCAGCGGTTGCCCACACCAGACTCGCAACCGACTCAGGAAGACCGTAGAGAGGCGTTCTTGGAGGCTGCGGGAGGGGTTCGGCCTGATGGATCAGTTCCTGGGCTCGACTCGTACGGGCGACGCCTTTACGCGGATGTGCCTCGGCCTCAGCGGAGCGGAGCGAGCACTAACTCCGGCCCTTCTCCGGTTGAGCAGCAGCTGTGCGCAGAGGTTCAGCAGCTTCACACAGACATGGACGCTATGCACAACGACTTTGCTTCTCGAGTCGCTGCGATTGAGGCGGATATGCATGCACGGGTCGAGGCCCAGGTCGCAACATCTTTGGCAGCGTACTTTAGATCCCTAGACGGCGGCCATTCATCATTGACGCCGCCTCCACCACCCCCCGCCCCGCCCCTTTGCAGTAGTTCTAGGATGCTTTCTTCTGTATAAAACATTTTTTGAATATTTGATTTATATATTTTTTATTTTAATTCCAATTTTTTGTTATTAAATTTTAATATTAAATAAATAAATAATTAATTAATTAATTAACTAATTATTGTAATTTAAATAAATAAATAAAAATATTTATTAAATGCGACCAGATGGTCGCATTTACCCTAAGATGCATTTTGTCTGAGTACAAAAGTGACCACTTGGTCGCTTATAAAAGACCACGTGGTCACTGTTTCATGTGACCAACTGGTCACTTTTTTTAAACTTAAATTACGACCAGATGGTCGTATTTTATCCCCAAACAAACGACCATCTGGTCGTATTTTGTCTGAGTACAAAAGTGACCATTTGGTCGCTTATAAAATGACCACGTGGTCACTGCTTCATGTGACCAAACTTATCTTCAACATAAATTACGACTAGCTGGTCACTTTTTTAAGCGACCATCTAGTCGTTTTTTAAAATGTTGACTTTTTTGCCACCAACCATGTATATTTGTGACTATACAGTCGCACAAATTCAGGACCGACCAGCTTTTTTGCCTACACTATGTTGGTCGCTTTTTTGGTCACATTTTACTATAGAAACGACCAGTTGGTCGCAAATTACTGGTCGCAAATTGACTTTTTTTTTGTAGTGAACGAACCTAAGATGATGATTCTTCAGCAAAATGGGTAGATGAACTAGGATAATACTAGCTAGACGACTCTGGAGTTGGGAGCATATGCATAATCGGCGTATAGGGTGTATATAAAGGAGGGGAAGAATTATGCTCGCCATCATAAGGATCGTCATGAATAAGAGAAACTGGTTGTGTAGTTGTATGTCGGCCTCTGTTATATGTCGATTGAGTGGGAACTTGTCCATATTCATGTCGAACAGGATACATACCGCCTATAATATCCATGAAGTGTCACATACAACCCTTCTTTGTTCCATATCATCCTCTATAACTAGACGAGGATATGAGTTGGACTTTAAGAAAATTTTAGTGTTAAACATTTTATTAAAAATTATGAATAAAAGAAGAATAGTACGTACCACATAGTCAAATAACGCTCCGACTTGAGTGATGATACGTCTTGTGATGCTGTTGTACCAAGTAATGTACTGATCATCAACATCACAACCATCACCTATGAGCTCGCCCTGTATGAGAGAATCCATATGAGTTGCCCATAGTGCAAGTTCTGGTTGTAGTGTTAAGAGCCAGTTTTCTTCTTGTTGTCCACGAAGGTCGATGGCATGCAATCATCTATCAGTATTGTATATTTCTGGTATAGTCTGACGGATCTCAAACTGACGTGTCACACAATCAAGGTTATGCCACTCAGCAACAAAAACATATATGAGCGGACATCTAGCTGTCCAAATCGATTGAACTGATAAGCAATAATATGGTAGATAATCCATGATAGACTGATAAGGTTCTCATATGACCTATAAAAGAAATAATTATATTGACAAATAAAAATCAAGTGTGTATCAATACAAATATACAACACGATACCTCGTCACAAGTAAGTCAATCGAGCATGTAAAGATACTGCACCGAGACGTGTGTAACCATCTCTATTATAGTCTTGGCCCCATTCCATCTATAAATTAAGACAAGATAATGTCACTACATGATAGTTATTTTATTATTTCAATTGAACAAGGTTAATTTAGTAGGAACATACCGAACACCTAATGGTCCCCCAGCAAGATCAATTTCCTTCATTTGACGAGGTGTAATGGTTGGAAACTGGTCTCATGCCCATAATTGTAATAAAATAAGGGTTCCAGCAATATCAACAGCATCAATCATAGATGTTTTACACAACTCTCTATATAACCATGCGAGACAAGTACATCCCCAACTATACTCGCCAGTTGCATAGAAGTCTGCAAGTAATGGGAGATACATTAAGTGCACTGCATTCCCGGACTTGTTTGGCATAACCACACCTCTAATAAGGGTCAGTATGTATGCTCTAGCATACTGAACTAAAGCCTCCTCAGATGCATCATCTAGAAGTGGAGTGAAGGCGTTAAAGCATTACTTAACGAGTTAAGGTTAAGTCGAGCTCCCTTCAAATCATTACTAGTAGGTTTCTATCCAAATAACATAGTACACATACAAACTATCATAAACGAAACATTCATAAGATTGAATAAAGTCTTACAAACAGATTCAAAGTTACAAAGTTATTACATCATATTGTATAAAGTATTATAGTTATGATAATCTAAGGTCTAGTAGCTGTAATAGCATCAGGACACGTTTGATGATTATGTCCATCTCTATGGCAGATACCACATCTTCGTTTAACTACTGCTACCCTCTCATCCATCTCATTTTTAATCTGAGATGTACGAGGTCTTCCTGGTGGTCTTGCTAAACTAGGATCAGGATGTAAAGTAGGAAAGTCTTGTTTCGGCCAATAATCTTCGTATGGAATAGGCTCAAAGTTGAAGGGATGATTTACTAAAATAGCGGAAATTTATTTAGTAAATTTATTAACATTTAATAAGGGATCTATTAACATCATGCAAATTGTGATAAAAACACGAAGAACATGTAGATTCATGCTTAATTTTCGAAAATTAAAATCAAACTGAAACTTACATTGAGTAAAATTGGAGAATTGGTTGGAGGTTTCTTTACAGCATCAATCCTCAGCAACACCGGATCTTCTATGCTATATCCCGATCGATCAAACGAAACCCGATTGTGGGATCGAACTTAAGAAGAAATTGGGAAGAAGAAAAATATTTTCTTCCCAATAAGACTATAGGGAAATCGGCCAAAGAGTGAGAAGGGAAGAGAGAGTTCCAATTTTCTATGGAATTGAATTGCATGATTTATGAATAACCCAACCCTCCTATTTATAGGAAAATAGGAATTCTAATCACATTAGGATTAATCTATAGAGATAAATACAAAAAGAAAAAAGATTATCTCTTTCCTTTATCTTGCAATTTCGAAAATGCCATAGATAAATAGGAGAATATTTTAATTTCTTTATTTTATTTATCTTGGGTAAATAAATCTATGTAATTATTTTAGGATATAATTCAAACAATTATCTCCTCCTAAAATACATGTATGGCCGAAATTATGTATAAATAATTAATAAAGAATTCTAATTTATTTAATTAATTATTTTTGGCCAATCTCAATTGGGTTCATTAATCCAATTTGGGCTTGAAACTCTCTCTTAAATTAATAAGTCCAACTTAATTAATTTATTTATTAATTACCATTTAAATAAAATATTTTATTTAAACAATTAATAATATTAATATTTTCTCCCGACTAAATATTATCAAATTTATATTTAATTATTAATTTCCATTTAAATAATTTTCATTATTTAAATAATTATTAATTTCCATTAAATAAACTCATTATTTAATTAATAATTTTATTGACAATATTTTACTATTAATTAACTAATTTTAATTAAAAATTAATTATTTAAACAATTAATAATTGTTAATTAATTTCAAATTATTAATTACCATTTAAATATACTCAATATTCAAATAATTAATAATATCTAATTAATAATATTTCATTATTAATTTCATGTTTAAATAAACTCATTATTTAAACTATTAATAATGTTTATATTAATTACCGTTTAAATATATTAAATATTTAAACAATTAATATTGCCTATTTTAAGTAATTCGCTTTACTTAAACTTTCGATTTCTTCTACTTGATTTCGCGACTACCATATTTGGGCTAGCATAGGGACCCGATGGACCTATAGATCATGGGCTTAATAATTAGTCAATTAAGTGATTAACACATAATCAGTTAATTACTTATTATCTAACTATGAATAATTCCACTATAGATTCATAATTGAACTCCCCTCACTATAGATGAGTTATTGTCCATTTAGTTTATCATAATTTATATCTGTGATATTATCTTTCACATGGAACCCTCATAGTTACAGGCGGATAAATTTACTGTTTTACCCCAGTAATTACCGCTTTATCCTTGTGTTCCCACTGATTCTCCAATGAACTTTATCTTTAGTCGAACTAGAGATAAGATACTTCTGTGATCAATAGAAGTCGTGACGTCACTTGTTCATGTCTTGAATCAGTACATCAAGGGAGTTTCCTAAAGTTCCTAAAATGTTTAGGTGTCGCACTGATACCGTTAATTTATAGGAAAGTTATGAATTCCATCTTGTGAAAATGAGTTCTCAGCTACTTATCTAGTCATGTTCCCAAAACAGGGAGTGTATTGAGCGTTCTTACAGATCGCTCTCAACTATGTGAATCAAAGAACATAACTCCACAAATAGGAGTCCGCATTTCACTCCGGATTGAGATCCATCACGGTTGATAAACTTAGTTTGATATTCGATTATTTCTCGTAAACGGTACTAATGAGAAATTTGATCGAACATCGTGGTCCTGTCTTATACAATCAACATTGCATATGATACTTCCATTTCATGTCTCCCACATGAATGATCAGGATTCGATCATTTGTCTATAAACAAAATGCGAAGCTATCAATAGTGTTACCAGGATAAGGTTTCCAAACGTTATCCGTTTACTGTAGACACGTTTAAGTTACTCATCTCGACTTTAATCCTCTTGTATGACTCACATACTAAGTCGTGATTTCATAAGAATAACTTAGGGTTTACTATTTGAATGTTTGATATATATATATATATTTCCATATATTCCTAATATCATTAATTGAATCAATCTAGATAATATAAAGAACTTATGTTTATTTATTTAATTTATTCTTAATAAATTATTATTATTAAATAATTACAAGTTCTAGGACACCATTACTAACAAAAGTTTGGTGCATAATTAGCACGACTCAAAAAATTGCACATAGTCAATACAACAATACTTACATGTAGCTATAACCTGCGAGCAAGGAATCCCAAACCCTTACCATTTGTTACATGTACAATTGCGCTAAGCTAGTTTCACTACATGCATATTTCAACCTCGACCAGTCGTCCTTCGAACAGTTGTGACTACCTCAAACACACCTTCTGCTTTATTAAAAATGGTCACATGATGCCTACCTGCTCGAGCATGCCACTCAGTAACTTTATCAAGTACCAACCTGACACACATTAATAACACTATAATGTTTACAAATTAAAATGAATGCAACACGTATACTTTAATACCGCTCAGTTATAGTATGTTACCTCGTGTGGTTCTCACCACTCATAAATGCAGCACGTACCTTCTTTCGCCTTTCTTCAAAATATTTCACAGTCCGATAAAAGGTTAATTGCACCAAACCAGTTATCGGTAATCTTCTCTCACCCCTCAATACACCATTTATACATTGAGCCACATTGGTTGTACACCACCCATATCGGTGACCACCATCGTGGGATAATGTCCACTGTCTAGGCTGAAGAAAATTAAAAAAGCACAAACAATTGGAATCTATCTCTTTGATCTCGTTCATACATGCTTTAAACTTACGAACTTGATGTTGTGCTCCGGCTCTATAGACCATACTTTTCAATTATTTATTTTTATACTTGTGATTGAAATTACTCGCAATATGACGTAAGAAAAATCCGTGATGTGCAATTGGCTTCCCCCAACCATTTTCTGCATCATTCACAGCAGCTATAATCCTCTTGTGCCTATCAGAGATCAGACATATACTCTCTCTGTTAGTAACCTTATGTCTTAGATGCCATAAAAACCAACCCCATGAATCGGCACTCTCCTCCTCAACAATTGCAAAATCGAGTGGAAAGATGTGTCCATTTGAATCAATAGTTATAGCAACTAACAACTTTCCCTTATATTTCCCTGTTAAAAAATCCCATCAATTTGTATAATCGGTCTATAATATTTGAAACCCTCTATCACTGCACCAAATGCCCAGAATATCATTTCAAACATCTTATTTCCTCTTTCTTCCATTTTTCTAAGCCTCCACTGAACGACAGTACCAGAGTTTGTCATTTTCAAAATATTCATCCACTTTGGTAGCAATTTATAAGAATCTTCATAATTCTCATACAACATGTATTCCGCCTTTCTCTTTCCATCCCATACCTTCCAATAATGCACATTATACTCGAATAGTTTGTTCAAAATTTCTTGTAAAGAAACGATTTTAACAGTTGGGTCGTTCTTGACAAGCTGTTTCACTTCATTGACAATGAATTTCGAATCAATTTGCTCATGATCTTGTGAGTAATTCTGAAAAATACAAGTATGCGCACCATAATACTGTGTTATTTCCCACTTTCCATGGGATTTTCGAGGACATGCACGAAGCCTCCATTCACACCCGTTTCCACATTGCTTACATTGAACAACCCATAACTTTTTGTTCGATTGCAATATATCAAAATGATGATGGCCAAGTAAGGCATGCCTCTTTACAACATTTTTAACATCGAGTTTTGAGACATAAGTCTTTTCTTTTTTCAACTCAGCGGATCTTCCTCCTTATCCAATTTGTAGACCCAGTGTAGTCATTGAATTAATGTACTCCATGTCTAATTCAGACATGGATGGTGAAGGAACCTCATGTAAACGCCCATCTCCCTCATCAATATTTTCTTCATCAATAAACATGTCTATTTCAACATCTTCGCCATTCGATGTTAGTATTGAATTGAAACGTCCAAATGGTTCACGTACTCCCGTTACAATGATCTCTATCTTCTCTTTCAACATCATCATCATTATCTTCAACCTTCTCACTCTCACTCACTACATTTCTAGAACTACCTGGCATATGACTCCCATCACTTGATATTGTAATGAACAATTCTACTAGGTGTTGTGGAGAGGGTGAGCAATTCATCATAAAAGTGAGATCATCTTCACTATGAATGAATAGAGGCACAAACCATTCATTCCCAGAAGGTGTTCTAGACCCAAATCTATAAACAAATGTCAACCCAGGTGAACTTCTATCTAAGTCAAATTTTTGGCATCACTCTCAATGAATGAATCAAACCCAATACTACTACGAACATTCAACACTCAACTTGCCGGTTTATCATATTCAATCCCATTAATAACTTCAATTATATTTCCATTCACATAACACAATAATGACACCAATCTATCATCCATTATGTCAATCTAAAACCTGAACACACTAAAATAGACCAATTCAACAAATATACTATTTTTCAATTCAACTAATACATATCAAAATCTTTCAATTCCCTAAATAACATTTTCTATCAAAAACTTGGCAAAAACTTAAATAAATTAATCTCTTCAAAAACTTACCAATATTCTTGAAATGAATTGAGATTGAAGAATAGTGGCTAGAAATACGATCAATCTCGCTGGAAACGAACAAAGCCACAAAATCTCCAAATCACAACCAAATTCAAATTTGAGAGAAAGAAATAAAATATAATTAACTACATTGTCAAAATACATGAAAATCTCACTTTAATCACCTAAAAATTGCTCGGATCTGAAGGAAAATGGCTAGGATTTTGAGAGAAAAACGAATGCTTCACTCCAATTTTTTTCTTTTCGCTGAAACTGAACGCCTCTGTCCAGAGTCGTTCTGGTTATTGAATGGGTTTCGTAGTCAGTGACTACGCATTCACCTTTAAGGTAAATGTGTAGTCTTTGACTACACATTCTTCGTAAAATGGAATGCGTAGTTCAAGACTACGTATTCCATTAAATCTCTGCCACACATGTCCTTCTGTCTGTGCCACATCAGTTGCCGCCTAGGATACTTAGTTAAGGACTACGTATTTGAAGTCTAAAAAGTCAAAACCAGATGATTTTACAAAATAAATTCTAGGTTAGTTTATTTTCCCAATTTTTGCCTCACCTAATTAATCCATTGATTTGACCATGAAACCTTACTAAATTCATCCTCTCCATAACAAAAATAGAGAGATAACCATAATGGAGAGGTCAGTATGATAACAAAACAACCGAATTGTTCCAAACTAATAATTTAGCAAACGTATCCTTATCGAAACTCCGTGGAAGCTTGATTGAATGGAATACCTCTTCACTCATATCAAATGATTGGATAACAGCATGTCGAGCATCCCGGACGAGGCCATCTAAACAATAATGGAACTCTTGCGATACATACCATCCTTACACCAACGATCATGTGGAATGTCGCCGGGAGTCTCGATTTCTCGCCACTGATCCGTGTGCAAATTGTAGACTTGAATGGAAGCGTTGGGATCGAAGAGCTTATATGTATATAGATCATCATCCTTGAATTGGTAAACCCTAACGAGCTTAAAATCTTTAGATTTGGGATCGTAACCGAACCTGTCATGAGTTGAAATAGAAGAGGGTTTAAAAATTGGGGGAGGGATCAAACGAAACTTGTGTGTGAATGGATTATACAAGATGTAACACCCCAACACAAGGTAATTTTAAAATTTTTGAATTTAATATTAATTTGGTTAATAATATTAAATGGTTGGAAAATAAATTAAGATTTTAAATTGCATCCTAGGTTTCTAGGATGATCATTTGCAAGAAAAGGACTTTTGGGCATTTAATTTGAGTTAGTAGGAGATTTTAATAATTAAGGAAAGAAGGGAAAGGATGACAAAGGTTACTCTAATGTGTCAGACAAAGACCTAACATGAAAATTCCTCTTCTCTTCTTCCCTCTCACGCCGCCGCCGCCATCCTTGAAGAAGCCGGGAGTTCAGTTCGATTTTCATCGTCGTTCTTCGTGCCGATCGTAGTTTTGGTGTAGTAGGGAATTGTCTTTGAGATCAAGAAGATAAATTTTCCTTTTCCTTTTATTTCTTCATTGCCGCCGCCCCTATGCCATGGAAAATTGACGTTTGGCTCGTCAAATCTTGTGGTTAGGTACTCGATTTGATCGTGAGAAGTTGATAGGTGAAGTTTGTAGATCGTTTCCATGTATTTCTATCATTGGGTAAGCGTTTCAGATAAAATTTTAGTTATTTAATATTCTAGAATTTTTCATAAATTTATGAGTTCTTGATTTTCAAGAACTCATTTGTGAAACCGATACCTTCGATTCCAAACCCAACCCAAGAGCCTAAATCCCTGATCGATTTTGATCTCCTTTACCTAAATCTAAAACCCATCAAAATCGATCAACCCTTGAGACAAAAATTGACCAAACCGAGACCCTAAGGCCTCAGTTCAGCCGCTGCCAGGACAGCAGCCACGGCGCTGCTGTCCCGTTCAAACGGCGATCTTTTTCATCGTTTGGCTGTCCCGTTCTTCGCACCATCAAACCCCGAACTTTTTTTATTTATTTGCTACTGTTTTAGGATAGTTTTTAATTGATTTAGATGGTCGTTTCAGGTCTGGACCGTTGAGAAAATAATCCGGAAAAACGTTGACAAAGGTGAGTTAACGGATTAATTGCAGGTTAAGGTTTTGGAGAAATCTAAAGCCCAAAACTTAGTAAAATGTTTTCTCATATTTATTTATATTATTTTGGAGGTTTTGGATTGAATTTGATCATTGGAAGTATGAGAAATAAATTAAGAAAACTAATTTTTCGGTTAAGACTAGTTTAGGCCTTTTCGGTAGAAATTGTATGATTCTTTGTTTAAATCGATTCTGATGGATGTTCTTTTATATTCTGGGATTATTTTGGAGTTTAAGGTTGTTTATGGTCAAGAGAATCAATTAGAAAGTATTTTTAGTGAATTTTAGTTTTTCGACAGTTTTTACCCGTTTTCGGCAGTTTTTGTGTTTTGCTTGTATTTCTGATTGGGCTGCTGCGTTTTGATTCATAATTATGAATTTTATAATGATTATAAAGAGCATGGAATGTACGTTTGTTGTTGAGAAAGTTGGAGAATTGATTGTCTGCAGATTGTGCTTACTAGTATTAAGGCTACAAGCTTAATACTATGTTATTTCAGTTATGAAAAAGATTCCTAACCAAGTGCTAATAATCATTGCTCGTAAGAATGATTTATTAGAGGATATAGTTATAGATGTTTCTATAACCGGATACTAGAAAGTGTTAGTAGTCCCGAGGGACCTCCTGTTTTAGTGATGCATGCTAGTGTAGTTTAATATAAACTTTATGTTAATCGATAGATTAGAATGTTTTGATGTCGGGTTGAGAATAAGAGTATTTGTGATGAGGCCTTGAATATGGAATTTTGGATGAATTGCCTATTCATGTAAAATATTGAGATTGAGTTTTAAGTGACGCTTGAGTGTAAGAGATTTTGGAGAGTGTTGAGTGTTGGTACTCAGTTTGGCTTGTTTAGAGACTATTTGAAATCTTACCTGTTGATTAATTTGTTTTCTCACTAGCTTTAGCCTCACAGTGCTATAATGTTGTTTTTCAGGTAACAATGGACCGAGAGATGGCGGTTGATGAAGTGGAAGAGATGAGGGTTCACATCGTGGTGGCCACCTATTGCTTATTTGTTATTCATTTTGTTAATGAATAAAGTATTGGATTTTCATTGGTTTTAGTTGGATTATTTGTTTTTCTTGAATTCTTACTTTTATTTGTTTTGAAAGGTTTAAGAACTGTCTTAGTTCATTGACATTTGTTTCAAGGAATTTAACTCCGGAGTTATTATTTTAATAAATGGTTATTTGACTTGGTTGATTTGTGTTTTTCAATAAATGTTATTTATCGAGTCTTCCGCTGCTTAAAAATGTTTGTATTTATTATTTTGAAAAGTCGGGTCTTTACACAAGAAGGTTTCGATTCCGACACCACGGAAGCAAACTAGGCCGTGACTATGACTAGAGATACTCAAAATAGCAACAGATTTAAAACATTGCAAATCACCTTGAGGGGATATGTGAGTTTGAAAACTTGGGAACTGTTAAATTTAATAAAATCATGCTGAATAATTGCTTATTGTAAGAATAATGTTAGTGGTTGTGGAGAAATTCAAATTCAAATTCAAATTCAAAATGAACTTGGAGGAGGATGAGTTGTTAAAATTGTTAATGAGACGCGAAACAATCTTAGCCATTACACCTTAAACGCCACTGCAACGTCGTTGTTGATGAACATGAATACCTTCCCTAGGGTTTTTTATATTCCTTTAACTCACTCAATTTATTGTTTTCTTTTTCATTTATATAAAAATTTAATATATATATATATACACTCAATTTATTGTTTTCTTTTCATTTATATAAAAATTTAATATATATATATATATATATATATATGTCTTCTCAAATTTTTTTTAAAAAATTACCTTATTAAAAAAAAGAACTACTCAAATGACAAGGGAAAAAAAATATATATATATATATAATTACTTATATAGTATATTCTTGACTTTTAGTATTTTTTTTATTTTAGATTTTATTTATAATTCATCTAAATTAGTTATTAGAAACTAAAACTCTAATTTTATCATAATTCAGCTAACCATTAGAAAACTAAATTGTTTTTTATAACTACGTTTAAACATTTTTAAAAACTATCCTAAACTGCCCTAAACAAACATCTTTCAAACATGCCCTTGATTTTTTACATACGTAAATAACAACTTTTTGTTTACCATTTCATAAATTATTAAATAAATAATATATAAAAAAAATAAAAACACTTCAAGTGAGAGTGTGCTTAAATTATCGGCATAAAAGGTAGAGATAATCAGATAACTAAAAAAAAAGTTGTCCAAAAATAAAATAACTTTAACTACTCCTCATGGACAGTGGCGAGGCCAAATGTTTTTTTTCGGGGGATCTATATAAAGAAAGGATTGTATAAAATGTCAACTCCACGCCGGTTTCGATATATTATATTACAAATTAATATAAAGTTAGATTTTTAGATTTTGACTTGTGCCTAATATAAAGTTATAAAATGGATAAAAAAACTGCTAGAAATTATGTTAATTATAAAAGTATACATGTCTTCAAAATAGAGACAAATTTTAAAATAATTTATTAGTATATTAAAAAATATATATTAATCTCTCAAATTATTGAGATTAATTTTTCATTTCAAATATTTTTTTTAATCTAATAATAAGAATCACAATCAAAATTAATTTTATTGTGTATAATAGTGATGTTTAACTAATTTTATATAATA
Source organism: Gynostemma pentaphyllum (assembly GCA_028015215.1). Classification (NCBI taxonomy): domain Eukaryota; kingdom Viridiplantae; phylum Streptophyta; class Magnoliopsida; order Cucurbitales; family Cucurbitaceae; genus Gynostemma; species Gynostemma pentaphyllum. The sequence continues at coordinate 65,313,281 of CM051355.1, read as the reverse complement.
ATTAACAAGTTTGAAATATTTAAAGTACAAGTATGAAATAATAAAATTATAACAATTATGAAGCTCATGACATAAAACTATATAGTTATTAATAAAATTTGGATTTCACTGAAGAGACATTATTATTTATAATTTAGAAAAAATAAACTATTTATAAACAAAAAATTACACTCAATTCTTAGTTAATAAATATGAATTGAAGTATTTATAAATGTTGAACATAAAATCATCACTACATAATTACAATATAAAAAAAAATATAGAAGTGAAAAAAAAACGTATTTATTTAAAAAAATTATTTTATTAAACTTAACAATAAATAATACATTGTATAACTCATATATGGATGCAACAAAATTATCAAGAAAAATCACCAAGTATCCTATATATTTAAAATATATATATATATATATATATATATATATATATATATATTTAAACCATAAAACTCACATTAATGAACAATAAATTGGATAGAGATTAAGAGATGAAATTTAATAGTGACAAACCTAAATGTGGGATAATATATAAAGAAATTTTTTTTTTTAAAAGATTAAAATATCTTAAATATTGTATAAATAAGGGGCAAACATCAAAAAAAAAATTGAGGGGGGGGGGGACAAAATTAAAAATTATATAAAAATATACATATAAAATAGAATTTTTGAACCCCCCCCCCCCCACCCCACCCCACCCCACCCCACCCCAAACCTCCTTAGTGGCCTCACCACTGCTCATGGAGTAGCTATTTCTACATCCCTACTCACATATATAAAATTATTAAATTAAGGGATAAATGTAAAATACACCCCCTGTACTTTGAGTTATTGTTAAATCATGCTCTTGCATTTTTTTGTCATAAAATACTCTTGTACTTCAGTAAAATTGCAAATCACACCCTTCAATCAATTAGTTGTAAAGAAATTTAGACACATCTATATTATACGCATACCATGTGTTCTAAAACCATTAAAATGAAAAATTTAAACATTTGAGTGTGATTTATAGGTTTTACATCTTATTAACATAAGAGTTTATTTTAAAATTCTATACATCTGTCAAAAAAAATTTGTTATTTTTTCTTGAAATCATAATACATAATATATGTATAATATAAATATATCTCGATTTCGTTAAAACTAATCGGCTGAAGGGTGTGATTTGCAATTTTACTAAAGTGCAGGGGTATTTTTTGACAAAAAAAATATTGGAGGGGTATGATTTAATAATAATATAAAGAGCAGGGGTGTATTTTACATTTATCTCTTAAATTAATAATAGATTAATTTTTAAAAAAATACAACTCAAGTAAATATGTTGTTAAATTATAGTCATGATATATAAATCTGGGAGTAGTTTTGTTTTATCCGTAAAAAAAAAAAAAAACATCCATTGCATCTCATAGATTTAGGATATAATTAACTCATTTCCTTTAAGTAGCTTACCCTCCTCCCAATGATGTGGGAAAATCCACCTTCTTTCATTTATCTCTTCAGACAATACTTATAAACACTCCAGTATACTTGTAGCTAATAAAAAATGTCACACAAGCAACTTCACTTTTTTTTTTTTTTTTTTTTGTAATTCTTTGTCTGTGGTTATGTTTTGTTTTATTTTCTTTTTTTGTAATTTTTTTATCCGTGGTAATTTTTGATTTGGTGTAAACATATCTAGGTGTTTACATATAATTACCAAAATATTGTCTTTATATTCATTCCAATTTGCAAACCTTTGCATGAGAGCTTTTTTTTTCTTCCCACTCCTTACTAACCCCTTTCAACGTAACCGGATTTGCAAAAAAAAACTACCTCAATTATTTATCCTTTCTTAAGTTAATACAAAAAAGAAAAAAAAAAGTTCCAGATTTGATAGGGATCTAAACCGGTAGCCAAGAGTTAAAATCATTTCAATCCACTATTTAAACTCGAACGGTTCAGAATCACTGTGCCTCCATTGAGCTCATTGGGGACGACGATGAGCCACCATGAACTGGATTTCTCATCGACACAGCAATAGCGAAAGGGGTGCAAATAGAAAGCGATGCGATATGTTTCAACATGGTTTACGATTTTCCCAATTACATAAGCAATCATCCTCTGATCAACAAGTCTCCAAGATGATGAAGACAGAGGGTGATAGAGAAATTAAAAAGATTCATTAAACTTCCAAATGATGACATGAAAATATTAACCTAAAAAGCTACAGCCACATAAAATTCCCCACTTAGTTGGGATTTGGAAACATTGGCAAAAGATTCCAATGCAAATTTCTTGGCAATACCTATCCAGTTTTAAACCTGGCAAGGCATTGTAATGTAACATAGAATGAATTACAAAAATGAGAGAGGGATCACACATCAGCCGGTTGATGCACTCCCAATATCAGAGGTGCTTTTCTTTCTTATTAAAGCGGAAGAGAAAAGTATCCCCGGTGTTTTGAAACAGGCAAATCACTTCAGTTCCCAAAAGATTTTGCTCAACCATCCATAAACACAAATGAAAAATGGTTCGAAAATCTACAGAAAGTTTCTCACGTCTAACGACTTCATATCCACCATTTCCTCATCCTTGAACTCTTCACTGAAAATAAAGAGGGTGGTTGCATCAATAACAATATAGAAAAAATGAGCCAGCAAATTTTCAGAACCAGGAAATATTTGAGATAGTTTGAGAACAAAGCATTTTAAGCCCTATATCTATCTGGTTAATCAATGCATAATTGTAGAAAGGTCATTGTTAAATTCATTTTTGAGTCGTAAAACCAAACACGAGCATCAAAAAAACATAAACCATCTTTAAAAGGAGAAAATTATCGATAATTGTATATAATAGTAATACTAAGGGTGAAAATTTGGTCATTTTAATTCAATCTACAAAAGGTATGGCAAGATTCTCAATGACCTGACACTCCACTTAAAATAAGTAATAGAATCATGTGCCAGGTTCTAAACTAGAGATTAATACTACGTTGTTCAATAATAATAATCACAAACTAAAGACCACAGACTACATACCGCTTCTTTTGAGTTTCCATTGCCTCGAGAGCATCTTTCTTCAGCTCTTCCAACTGCGCCTTAGAAATTTTAAGGTCCAACTGCTCCTCATACTTAGGCAGATCTTCCTTACGAATCCCAAGCCTGATCAAGAAAATTGAAATAAAGTCTTCAATACAGTATTTCATATCCCTAAAGAAAAATCACACAAGTGTATATAGGATGCCAACATCTACCCCTCAATCTCAATAAGAAATTAAACTGGATTTACCACTTGCGTCTAGTATCGCATTAGAAGAAAAGAAAAAAATCTAATTAGTGGTATCTTCCAATTCCCTGACAGGTTAGATAGCTCTGTGTCAAATAGACGGGAAATATTAAATACACAAACAAATTGTATTCCATTAAAACTTCCTACGACTAATATAATTTACTACATTCTTTTGTATTCATCAATCAGTATCTAATTTAATAACACCAAGGCCATTGTCGGCTTCCTTCAAAGTTCTCAAAGACATTTGGTTCTCAATGAAATAAGTGTTGCCTCCATAAAGTAGTCCATGAAAACGCAACAACTATTTTTTTACGTACACACAAGGAGTCTAAATTGAAGACTAAACCAGCTGAATAACTTATAAACCGTTAAATTTATGGGAGGGGACCGATATAAACAGACAATAGAATAAAGTTGGAATTGTACTTTTGATTGATTTTGTCAAACTCAGCCATGAGAACAGACATTCCTTTCTTATCATTCCTCAAGAGAGGTTTCTTCAGATCTTTCTCAACCTTTTCCAGAGCATCAAACATCATAGCTTCTGCACCGAGCTCATCAGTGAGACCTCTCCTGACAAAAATATGCAGAAATATATTAAGATCAAGACACGAGGTTTCTAGCTGCAACAATGAATTCACATGTTCTTCACAATAGCTAACTGATCACTGTGTCGACCTAACAAGTATCAAGCATAGGAAAGAATCAATGAGCCCAAAATATTAATTCCATACTAACAGGATTCGCCATATCCATGCCATAACCATACAACAATTTTTGTAGGTTGGCTAAAGAGAATATTTGATATCAGATTAAAAAATTTATATTGAAAAGGGCAAAAAACCTGTACAAGTTGATGTGGAGAACTGAGAAACAACTAAAAGGTCAGAGAACCAAGGTTCAAAGTTCAAACTATTGCCAGAGCCAGATGCATGTTGCAAAAGACTCATCCAAGAATGGTACACCAAAAAAATATACAGTATTCAAACCCAATAAAACTCAACCATGTCAGTAGGGTAATATCAATGAATTGGCCAAGTCAGCCAAGTTGACTGATTATAGTATTGCCATGTCATTATATATGATTGAAATCTTAGCTTATTCATCGATACATATATCGGATGTTTTCACGCCTTTATCAATTGATACGGAACCAAGTCACCAAGTCCTATTCATCTTGGGAACATCCAAGTCCATGGCAATATTCACAATACCACAACATTTAACATGAAAACAACAAAACCATAGACAATGCTTTAGTCATGTGGTAATACAAGTCAACAAGGAGCATACTTGATCCGTATTTCCTTCAATGTCAATAAGTATGTTCTAGCATCAGGGATGTCTTGAGTTCGTGTCTGGATGGTGTATTTGATCCGTTGTGATTCTGAGAACAAATCTGCCCTGTAGGAAAGAAAAATTAAAGAAAATTGTAGCACACATATATTAATAAGCACATATTTCTGTAAGTTAAATATATATTTATATATTTATTATGCTAATACTAGATAATTTGGAAAATAGTAACTAACCTAATACTAAATAATTCATTATGCTACGCATGAGCTAAGCTTGCATAGCATTAAAACTTAATAATCATCCTTTTTTTTTTTTAAAAAAAAACTTCATAATTAAATGATAATGGGCTGTAAACTATCAATCACATATACCTCAAAAAACATCATTAATGCACAAACTTGAGACAATGATTATGTATATAAAGTATTATTAAAATAATCGTGTATATAAAGCTTCACACGTATATACCTCTTTACAATAGCATAAATAATGCAAAATAATCAAATAATATTACTGTTTCTGGAGCTTAGCTTCTAAGAGTGATATTCACGAAAATAGAAGGAAAATGTTGTAATGAATGCAAAACACTCACTTCTCTCTAGCCATTTTCATGACCTTTGCGTATTGAGCTACTGCAGCAGGATCTTCTGGGTCTATTGTGATCTTCTCTTTTCGGAAAACATCCATTGCAGACTCAAACTTCTTTTTCACTTCCAAAAAGATGTTCTTAAGCATTTCTTTCAAACCCACATGCAAAAAAATATATATAATTTTTTAAAATCATAGGGTCAATAGAAACAGAAAATCAATTAGCAAATTGAAACGTTGATTAACTTAGTAGCTGCTTACTCCTTCTCCAATCATCACCTGTATAATTTCAGCTATAACTAAGATTGTGTAATTGAGAATGCTTTGACTCACCATCTCCCTTAAGAGCAGGCCGAGCAGCCTCTTTCGCAAAGTAACGAACTAAACTAAAATGTCCCTGATGTAACATACTTTGATTTCCAAGCATCTGAAACCAAATCAAAAAGCACCTGTTTGAACGATCAATACAATACGCCCTAACAAGATGAATCGATAACTCTTCCTTAATATCATTTCGAAACATTCAAAGTCACATTAATAGTAGACTAACAAATCCCAGATCATAAGAGAAAAGTTTCAAATTTACAAGAGCCAAGAAGAAAACATCGAATTGGGGGAGAATAAATTGAAATACTTTCTACAAATTACTATAAGAAATTCAAATGAAAATGAAAAGCGATGGAGATCGAGAAAAGGTTTATTAACCTGATTGGATTTTGAGAAGAGACGGGAAGGAAAAGCCATGGTAGAAGATGGAGCTCACCCAGATTGCGGTTTTCTTCGTTGAGCTGAATTAGGGATTCAATGCAAGAAATGGAATTAAAATTGAGCAATCGGTGTTGCCAAGAAATGGACGGAAGCAGAAGGGAACTGCCAAAAGGTGTTTGAAATTTATTTTTCTTTTTTTTTTTTAATATAATTTAACCCTAGCCACTTTTTATCGCTCATTTTCATAGATAGCCCATATCCTGAAAAGTTGAGTATTTAGCCGTTTTTAACTATTCAGTTTTTAAATATATCCAAACTGCTCTTTTCATATATCGAGTATAGTCTCACACCTTTGACATTCTAATAGGTCCGTATATTACGTATGTCTGACATTTCTAACGTTTTTTCTTTCCCAATGCTTGCTTTTCAAATGCATTTTTTCCCCTCAATTTTTAGTATATTCAGTATATTGTTCTTAGTTTTTTATTTGTTTAGTATATTTTGTACACTTTCATTAGTTTTGTGTAAATATTTCGATTTTAATTCAATTTTGTATATCGTTTTTAGTATATTAGCTACATAGTCCTCTCGTGTAAATGTTTTGTATTCTTTTATATTGAGTACATCATCCATCATTTAGTAAGTGCATTTGAGAAAATATAAAATATATGTAATATACATAATATACATGTCATTTAATCTACAAAATGAAAAATGAAGAAGTGTCAATTATACAATACTTAATATGCAAAAACAGACCGCGAAAAAATGTATATTACATATATTACATAATCTACGACCAGCTAAAAAATAAAACAGAGAAGGGGATGTACATCATTTATGTATATTACATATATTACGGAATATTCGTTATGTATATTACAAAGTATTACATATATTATAGAATATACATTTAGCAAATCCGAGACAAAATGTATATTACGTATAATACAAAATTACAAAATATATTACAGAAAAACGAGACACAATGCATATTACATATATAATCCATGTTTAGCAAAAACCAAACACGTCAGGGAACAAAAAAACCAGCAATATTTTTCAGAATATGTTAAAAAATTCAGAAAAACTCAAGAGACGTGGAAGAAAATAAATTTGACAAAAAAAAAACATACCTTCCATTAGATCTATGCAATTCTTGTTTTAGATCTTCAAGATTCGGCCAGATTTGATAATTTTATGGAGAAAAATATGGAGGAAAAAGTAAGAATAATTTTTTTCCCCAAATCTATGATTTTTTTTGCTCTAGATCTTCAAGAAACGCATAGATCTTAAAGCTATAGGAAAAAATGGAGAAAACGAAAAATATTGAACTTTTTTTTTGCATGCTTTTCGTTAGATCTATACATAACTCTTCTATATTTGTGCACTTTTTGAAGCTTTGTGGAGTAAAAATGGGAGAAAATGGGGGAGGGGGGGAGATGGAGTTTTTCTGGAAGAGAGAGAGGGAGAGGGAAATGTGACTTTAGAAAGAATGAGAGAGAGAAATTAAAAGAAATGAGGAAGAGATAGAAATGGCCGGAAAAACAAGGAGCTCACATGAAAAGAGAGAGGAGGGAGAAAGTTTTGGGAAAATAAATTGGATGTGATTGGAATGGTATTTAAGTAAGTTTTTGGGAAATTTCATTGGGTAGCAGAATTTTCTGCAATATTCATAAATATAGCATTTTTAAAAAGTATTTGCAAATATAGCAGATTTTTAAAAACCCTCATTCATGTGAATTAGAGAAATCAGTGATAACTATTAAATAATCAATGATTCATGCATAAAATATCAGGAATCAATGATTACTTATGTGAAAATCAGTGATTATTTGTGAGGAAATCACTGATTATTCATGCAAAACTTAGTGGCAATTTTGTAATATTTTAGGCGCGAATTTGAGTTTTTTGCTATTTTTACAAATAAGTTTTTTTACTACTATTTTTACAAATATTGGACCTACTTTTGCTATTTTTGCAAGAGCCCCTAAGTTTTTTTACTTAGATGGATACATGTAGGGATGTTCAAATTAACCGGTGAACCGGAGAACCTGACCGAACCGACCGGTTCGGTCCGGTTATTTCTTTGCTTTCGGTTTACACTAATTAGAAACCGATTTTTTTCGGTTTTGTCTGGTTCGCAGGTTTGACTAAACCGAAAAAACCGAACCAATTTTCATTTATTAAAAAAAGTAAATATATATTTTTATATATATCAAAATCATATTTTTTTTACATATTTTTCCATCTCTCCTCTCTTTCTTCTCCAGAACTCTCCCTTCTCTCATATTCTCTTCTCTTAACAGACTATTCCTTCTCTTCATCTTCTCCTCTCTCTTTTTTTTTACCGATTTCCATATATCATATTATTAATTTCTTATCTACAAGAAATTTCGATCATCTCTTCATCTCCCTACAAGAAATTTCATCTCCCTATCAGAAATTTCATCTCTTCATCTCCCTATCAGAAATTTTATCTCTTCCTCTCTCTTGGTTTTAAAGTTCTAGATCTGGGTTTCAAAATTCTAGATCTAAGATCTAGAACTCTAGATCTGGGATTCAAAACTCCACATCTGATGATATGAAAACCCTAGATTTGGATCAAGAACCCCTTGAAGAACCCTTGAGTCACCAAGATCTAAAACCCCCAAAGCAATTTAGCAAAACCCAAGGAATATGAGTTAAGAAGATTATTCCTAGATCTATGATCTTGAAATAAAAAGAACTTGTTTCTTATCTCAAGATTGAAACAATCCACAAACACTTTAGATCAAGAGTGTTTGATTGTTTCTAAACAAGTAATCTAAAGCAAGACTACTCAAGAACATGCAAGGTAATCAGCCAAGCAAGTCAATTGGAAGCAAAAAGCAACTTTCTATTTCATCAAATCTTAATATTAGGGTTACAAAAAGTCTTTAAATAGTCAAGAGAAAAAACCCTAAAACAAAAGCCCAAAGTAATCAGCCCATAATAAAATATGGCATGTGAACAACATTTAAGGAAAGAATAAAGCAACTAAAGCTTGAAGCAAAAAGCAAAGTACCCATTTTAGGAAACTTTCCTAAAATGACTTTGACTTCATAATTCATTGCACATGTCTCTAATATTCCTCCTCCAAATGCACTTGCCAAAGATTAAAGTGCATTTCATCCTTTTTCATAGCCAGCAATCTTGGATAATCAAAATCTGTCTTCACTTTTCCATGTAAGCTTTATAATGGATGCTTAAGGCTTGTTGAAGCTTCTTGGCATTTGAACTTGTAATTGGAGGTTAAAGCATCCTAAGATTGTCTTGTGTCCCTTGTGCTCCATGATTCATATCATCCCCTCCCTCTTGAAAAGGATTTGTCCTCAAATCAAAATCATTGTCTACATCAAAAGAAATTAAGTTAGTAAGATAAACCAAATCATTTAAAGCATACTTACCTTTTAAATAACACTTGAAAGCATCATTATGTCTCCTTCCTAGTGCTTTATATTGGCCAACTCCTCCCGGATCAAAAATCTTGAATTTCCTTCCATCTCCATTCTTGAAATACAATTGCATACCCTTGTCTTCTCGTGGATGTTGTTTCCTTGCTAGCTTCCTCACAAAATCTGTCTTATAGCAAGCATCAAGAAACCTATTTATATCACTAGATTGCAACAAGTTATTCAAACTAAGTGGACCCTCAAATAGTTTTAAGAAGTTTGGGTAAACCATGGTAGATAAAAAATTCTTTCTAGTTACCCAATAAGGATCATGTAAAACATTAAACACATTATCAAAAGTACTAAACAAATCAACTTCTCTCTCAAAATGGAAAATATCAAGCAAGTAAGATTCTCCACCACATGCATATTTATCATTAAAATCCATTTGAAGTTGTGGATTTTCAGATTTAAGACCAATTTTAGCAAACAAACAAGTGTTATGCATTTCATCAATCATAGGGTTAGAATACTTTACAATGGTTGTTTTTACCCTATTTTCCATGCATGGAGTCAAGAGAGTTGTTGGTCTATTGAGCATTGCAGCCCTTGGAATGTGATGTACATGAGGTTTTATGCCTTCAATTGATGAAAAATCACTAGTTACCTCATTAGGGAATACTCTTTTGAATTCCTGCAAAAACTCAACAAACATACTAGGTAAAGATAAGTTAAGTGTAAAACAAACCTCTTTGTACAAGAGTACAAACATAGGTTGGTTTTTCCTAGCCTCACTTGATCTAGCTTTCAAGCTTTCACTCTCTTTTTTCTCACTACGCTCAACTGTCTCAAACTTTGTAAGCTCCAAACCCTCTTTCTTTTCACTCTCATTACTCTCTTTGTATTCAATTTCACAACTCTCACTTTCATTCTTTTCAATCACTCTTTCTTTTGAACTCATCTCTCTTTCTTTTGACTCACTCATTTCTTTTTCTTTTTGCTCACTTTTACATTCACAATTTTCTTTCTTTGGAAGCATAGGACATTCATTTACTTGAGTATCAAAAGATAACATATTAACCAAAAATGAACCCTTGCCATTAGCATTCTCATGCTTAGGGTGATCATTCATATTCTCCTCATGTTTCAAGTCTTCTTTAAATCCTATAATTTCCCCATTTGTCTCTTTAGGCATTTCCATGCAATAGGCATTGAAAACTTCCTTCAATTCCTTCAATTCTGTTTTAAACATCTTAATCTCCTCAAACAAGGTCAATTCTTTCTTTTCCTTAACCATGAAATAGGCAGCCCCATTCCTACCCTCTAATGCACCATTTCCATCATTTTCATAAGAATAAGTAGGGTTGGAATGATATTTGGAAGCATACCTTTTAATGACCCTTCTTTGGAGTCTCTTTTCCACCTTGATGGCATTGTGCACCAATTCTTCTAATTCCTCAAATTGTGTTAAATCAACTTGGTAAGCAATATCTATATTCAATCCATTCAAGAACCTTACCATAGTAGACTCTTCACCTTCCTTAACATTAGCCCTAGACATGAGCAACTCCAACTCCTTGGAATATTCTTCAACACTTTTGCTACCTTGTATAAGACTATCCAACTTTTGCACAAGATTTTTATGATGTTTTCTTGGCACAAACCTCTTTCTCATATGATATTTAAGATCATGCCAAGTCTCAATGGGTGGTTCCAAGTAGCTCTTCCTATACAACACTAGATCTTTCCACCATGTCGGTGCATGATCAAAGAATTTAGTTGTTATAAGATGTATCCTCCTTGCATCATTACATGGATGACTTTTCAAGCTTAGATACACTTCTCTTTCCCATTGTAAGTACTCTCGGGATCTAAACTCCCATAGAAATTCGGCAATTTGAACTTAGGACCTCTTCTTCTATTCTCCATCCTTGCATCAAAAACCTTTCTATTCTCCCATTTAGGATGCTCTATACCTTCATTTGAAATGGCTGAAAGTAACAATTTAGTAGTAGCAAAAGGACCTCACAATCACTCCCTAAGTGTTTACACTCTTGAAATGTTGGTTCACTCGTGTTTCACTCAAAAACAGTTTCTAGGTTGGTAATTCGTAGCCTTGATCTAGTACTATTTAGTAACAATGAAACTATGCTTGAAACTAATGCAATTTGTGAAAATGCAACAATAATGAAACAAGAAACAAGTGTTTTTTTTTTTTTGGCTATTTAGAAAGCTAAGAAAAAGGTGTGACAGATTTTTCTAAAAGAGGTAAGTGTGCAAATTAGGCAAGTACATAAAGTATGAAGGAAAGCAATTGGAAAACTTCCCTAAAGTAGAAGCAAGTCAAAAAGGGTAAACAAACCACTTTTTCTCAAACCCTAGGCATAAAACAGATTCAAGATGGCATTTTGATGAGTTTGATATGAATATTTCAAGAGCAACATGAACATCAAACACTTTCTTTTCGATTTAGCAACTCAAGCAAAAACTCTCTTTCTTTTTTTTTTTTTTTTTTTTTTTCAATTTCGCAATATTGAGCCTCGGATTAGATTTTAATTTTTTTTGCTTTTCACTTGACTTTTTGACTATGACGTCTGAATAACAATTAAAGATGAGAGAAAAATAAGAACTTTTGTAGTTTTCTATTTTCCAGAATTCGGAATAAAACTAAGAGAAACAGAAAGAACAAAAACGGGTCAAATAAGCATTTTTTTGTGATTTTCTGGGTTTTATATAAACTAAGAACAAAGAACAACAAGAAATAAAGGAAAGCATGTAAGATAAGAACCTTCTCTTGAGCCTAAGCTCTGATACCAAATGATATGAAAACCCTAGATTTGGATCAAGAACCCCTTGAAGAACCCTTGAGTCACCAAGATCTAAAACCCCCAAAGCAATTTAGCAAAACCCAAGGAATATGAGTTAAGAAGATTATTCCTAGATCTATGATCTTGAAATAAAAAGAACTTGTTTCTTATCTCAAGATTGAAACAATCCACAAACACTTTAGATCAAGAGTGTTTGATTGTTTCTAAACAAGTAATCTAAAGCAAGACTACTCAAGAACATGCAAGGTAATCAGCCAAGCAAGTCAATTGGAAGCAAAAAGCAACTTTCTATTTCATCAAATCTTAATATTAGGGTTACAAAAAGTCTTTAAATAGTCAAGAGAAAAAACCCTAAAACAAAAGCCCAAAGTAATCAGCCCATAATAAAATATGGCATGTGAACAACATTTAAGGAAAGAATAAAGCAACTAAAGCTTGAAGCAAAAAGCAAAGTACCCATTTTAGGAAACTTTCCTAAAATGACTTTGACTTCATAATTCATTGCACATGTCTCTAATATTCCTCCTCCAAATGCACTTGCCAAAGATTAAAGTGCATTTCATCCTTTTTCATAGCCAGCAATCTTGGATAATCAAAATCTGTCTTCACTTTTCCATGTAAGCTTTATAATGGATGCTTAAGGCTTGTTGAAGCTTCTTGGCATTTGAACTTGTAATTGGAGGTTAAAGCATCCTAAGATTGTCTTGTGTCCCTTGTGCTCCATGATTCATATCATCTGAGTTCTAGAACTCTAGATCTGGGTTTCAAAACTCTAGATCTGAGTTAAATATGAGGTTTACAATTCTAGATCTGAGTTTTATAACTCTAGATCTGAATTCTAAACTTTGATTTTGGGGTTTTTGTTTGATTTTTCATTTTTAAATATTAGATTTGAGGATTTTTGAGATAAATGGAATGAGTTTGCTGAATGTTCTTCCCGAAATTAAAAACCGAAGAACCGATCGTTAAACCGAAGAACCGTTAAAAACCGAACCGATCGGTTTCTCTTAAAAATAAGAACCGATCGGTTCACTATTATTATAAACTGAAATTTTCGGTTTGGTCCTTGTTTCACCTGAAACCGGACCGAGATCAACCCTAGATACATGGCTATTGGTTAAAAAAATAGGTGTAAAAAGTGTTATTGTGGTAATTATCTCTTTTTATAATATGTTTTATTAGTTGGCAACTATTTTGATTTATTTACAGTAAATATAAAATTAACTTTCAAATGTCTGAATCTGATTGGTTATTGTTTTATTTTTCATTTATATATAAAAAAAATTAATGTCTTCTCAAATATTTATTAAAAATATAGCTTATTAAAAAAAGAGAACTACCCAAATAACGTGCTAAAAAAAAGTACCCAAATAACATATGAATATATATATATAATTACTTATATAGTATATTGATTATATTTTAATAAATCTTATAAATAAATCTACGATTTATTTTTAACATTTTCTATTTTAGATTTTGTTTATAATTCATCTAAATTAGTTATTATAAACTAAAACTCTAATTTTATTGCAAGTTATAAATTGTTAATTTAGTTTTAATCATCAATGCATAATTTCAATAAATTAATACTTTGATTTCAATAAATTATTGAAAATAAATATAATATTTAATTGAAAAACCAAAAGTAATGACATAGTTAAAAACACGTGTCTAACATATATTACTTGAGACAATCGATATTCTAAAAAATAGTTCAATAATACTTTTATCCGATTGAAATAATTTCTAATATACTTCCGGGTGAGAGATTGAACCACACAAGTGAAAATGCGTATGATTTACCATTAAACTCAATACAAACATCATTACTTTTCTAAACTCATAGTTGTGATCTAGCGAGCTGAGAGGTGACTACACCCTTTAAGCCTCATTTATAAAAATAAAAAAACACTCATGCTTATTGCTAAATCACCTCTACACTTCTTGAATCAAAGCACTAAGGTAAAGTTTAATATTTTACGATTTTTTTTAATCAGGTTTAAGGGATTTTAATATGAACCATTTCAAAATCATTATTCAAAATACCAAATGAGATAATTTAAGTATAGGAAAAAATAAATAAGTGGCCATTTTTCACCCTTTGGTTTCAATAAATAGATATAAAAATGCATGTGTAATGCACCGTTATGAGGTAGTTAAAATCAATATTTTTTAAAATAATATTAATCAGGCTTGATCGATTAATTAGAGAAAAAAATCGTGTTTTTTCAAAAAGGGTATTTTTCCTGAAAACTTCGAAATTTGAACCTTGTGATTTGATTAATATTTTGACATAAAATTGATCATCTCGATGTCACGATTCCAACGCAACTGACGATTTGTCGTTCTAAGACCCGGTGATCAAGATACAGACGTTTTAAGGTGAGTGGCAATTTCGTAAATATGGCAACTCAGGATTTCTAACCTAAGATGACTTCTCATTTGTCATTCTCAAATTTTTAGACCTTCTCCTCTTCCTCATCCAAGCTGCCGCCCCTCAAGAAGAAAACTCGGGTTCCGATTCGTTTGTTCGTCATTTGCTCGTCGTTTCACGTATCGATTTAGGATTTGGAGTAGTTGGGGATCGTCTTTCCGATCAAGAAGGTAAAATTTTCTTCCCTTTATGAATTCCCCATTGCTGCCGCCCCTTACCCATCGAATTTGACGTGCCAATTGTTGATGTTAGGTGTTTGTTTTGATCGTGGAGAGTTGATAGGCGAAGATAGTAGTCTGGTTTCGTGTTTTCCTATCATTGGGTGAGTGATTTGGATCAATTTTTATTCTCTTTAAATTTTGGAATTTTTAGATTAATATTAAATTATGAACTTTCATGAACTTTGCCTTGAAACCCATTCCATATTGATTTCCAATTCCCAACCTTTGGCTTAAACCTTAATCGGTATTGATCTCCTTTGCCTAAAACCAAAACCCATCAAAACCGATCACCCGAAACTTGAAAATGAGACCAAACCATGACCCGAAGGCCAAGCCACGACAAGGGGACAGTAGCGCTGTGACTGTCCCCTTCCCTACGGTGATCCGTTCATCGTTTGTTTTTTCCCCTTTTTCGAGCCGTCGAACCCCAAACCTTTTTGTACCTTTTGGGACTATTTTAGCATGTAATTTAATTATTTAGGACCTCCGTTTCAGGTCTGGTTCGTAGAGGAAAGTAGCGTTAAAGTTCGGATTTAGCGAATTTCAAGGTGAGTTAACGGTTTGATCATTGGTGGAGTTTTAGAGAAATCTAAGGCTCTTATCGTAGCTAAATCTATTCTAAATATTTAATCATGATATTCTAGAATTTTAGGATGAGAAATATTATTGGAAACACCGAAAAATCTATTGGGAGAATTAACTTTTCGGTTAGAACTAGTTTAGACATTGTTCGGCGGAATTTGATGTTTTTAGATTCTAAATGCTTCTGAATGTTTATGAATCTAATTCTGAAATTTTTGGAAGTTATTTATGATCATTTTCCGTGAGAATTGGTTAAGGAAATGTAAGTATTGAATAATTGGTATTTCGACAGTTTATCCGTTTTTCGGCAATTTTGAGAATTGAATGTTATAAGTTGGGGCTGCTGTATTTTTATGATTATATCTGAATGTTATGGTGGAACATTATCATGTATATAATGTTTTGATTGATGAGATTGGTGGCCATTTAAAAATATGTTTAGGCTACGAGCTCAACACTTAGTCATTTTAGTTATGGGAGAGTCCATAACCGAGTACTAATGTTCATTGCTCGTAAGAATGATAAATTAGGGGATTTTCATTTATAGTTGAGGCTATAACCAGGTACTAAGAAGTGATAGTGGTCCCGAGGGACCGCCTTCTTAGTGGTTTGTTAAAATAATTGTATTGTTATTTTAGAGTGTTTCTAGTAATCGGAAATGTTAGTATGGATGTTGGGAGTTTGTGAATGAGATGTCTTGGGTAAGAAACTAGTGAGAGTTGTCTATCACTTATGTAAAGTGAGAAATATTGATAAACCTTGAATATGGAATTTAAGTTAATTGTCTATTCATGTAATCACTTGAGATTGAGATTAAGTGACGCTTTGAGCGTAAGAGATTTTGGAGAGTGTTGTGTGCTAATTCTTAGTTGTTAGTCATTTTAGTGATAATTAATATTCAGGATGTGTTAAGTGTTTGTTATTGAGAAGTTATGGGTACATGTTGAATTAATTGAGCTCATGAGATTGAGTTAGAGTTAATATAGTGAGTTATGCCTTGAATATGGAACCCGGTAGTGTTGCTTATTCATGTATGGAAGTATTATATATTACTTTGAATATGGAACCCGGTAGTGTTGCCTATTCATGTATGGAAGTATTATATATTGCCTTGAATATGGAACTCGGTAGTGTTGCCTATTCATGTATGAGAGTGAGATTACGAGAAGTGTGAATGTTTACTATGGTTATGAGAACAGAAGGATTGATGATCCAAGAAGAATTGATGGTTAAAGGTCTTGAATATGGAATTAGTGAGAATTGCCTATTCATGTAAGCGAGTTGAGACTTGAAATTTAAGTGATTTGTGCCTTAGATGTTTTTGGAGAGTGATGAGCGTTTGGGACTCGGTTTGAATTGTTAAAGACTATTTAAGACTTCATCTTTGATTAAGTCGTTTTCTCACTGGCTTTAGCCTCACAATGCTATCTGTTGTTTTTTTTTTCAGGTAACAATGGTCCGAGAGGTGGCGGTTGATGAAGTGGAAGAGATGAGGATTCATGCGCGCTGGCGCCGATTGATTTATTTATTCGTTGTTATTTTCGAATAAAGTATTGATTTTATTTGGTTTTATTGAGTTATTGATATTTTATTTATATGTTTTCGATTTGTGGGATTTGAGACAATCCTGAAAGTCTTTGAGATTTTATTATTTGAGAACATGTTTTGGATCATTGTTTTATTTTAAAGTTTGAACTCCAGAGTTATTGTTTGAAATTAAGTATTTCTTGATTTAGTAAATTTGCATATTTCAATAAAGGATATTTATTGAGTCTTCCACTGTTTTAAATAAGTATATTTATTACTCTGAATGGTCGGGTCTTTACAGCATGGACATAAAGTGGGTTTTCCTCCCTTTTTCCCCATTTTACCCTTAAAAGCAAATATGTGTTGTACATTAGTACTATAGCTAAAAGGAAAGTACGCTGGGTATTGTAGCTGTCCAATCAGATTTAATTATGTACATTTGTTTATTTTTATTCTGTTTAATTGCGTGGTACATTTTGTACATTCTATCGTTTTTATATTCATAATGTACCAACATATTTATTTTCATGATTTCATATTTTCCTTTCTACATGGCAACTCATGATTTATGGACCTTTTGTTTTAATTTCTATTTAGTTATTTTCATATTTCGATTTTTAATTTATTTATATTGCATTTCCATTCAATGTACAAATTTTCATTATTTTTATATTCAGTTTTTAGTACATACTTTGATTTTAATTCAATTTTGTATATTTGGTACATTTTTTTTCTACATAATTCTTTGTACATTTGGTAGATTTTTCCTCTGCTCCATAATTGTAATTGAGTAAAAGTACAGGGTACGTAATATACGTAGTATACATGTCATTTATCTGCATTTGAAAAAAAAGTTAATAAACTTTAAAATCAATATTATACATTACTCAATGTACAAAATATACTTAATATGAACACATAAACTAAAATACAAAAAGGCGACTACTTAGCCCAACATACATAATTTACATAATATACTTAATCTAGACAATCACAGTAAAGTAAATAACAGAAAGGCAAATATCTAGTCTAACTTACATAATTTAAACAATATGCTTAATTTGCACACTTCGCAGCACATGAAAAATAAAAAATGTGACTATTTATCGTAATGTACAAAATATACCTAATTTGGACAGATAGCAGAACTATTAAAATATATATGTGTGTGTGTGTGTGTGTGTATATATATATATATATAGTATACATGCTTTTTTTTTAATTTGCATTTGAAATAAAAATGTTAACAAAATATAAATAACATACTAAATGTACAACTATATATTTAATATGCACAAATCGCAAACAGAAATGTGAGCTTAATGTACATAAATGCACAAAACATGTATAGTACATATGGTAGAAAAAAGCTCTAGTAAAAACAGAACATAATGTACAAAATAAGTTTTAACGAACATAATGTACAAATTATATTAAACAAAACACATCAAAGTACAATAAAACCCAGGAAAACTCATTAGGAAATGAATAAAAACTCAAAAAAAAATGGAGGAAAATAATATCAAAAAAAAAAATCAAACATTTTGTTAGATCTATACTTTTCCTCGTTTAGATATTCAATATTCGTGTTAGATCTAAGATTTCATGAGGAAAAAATGGAGGGAAAGAAGGAATGAGTATGGAAGAAGAAAAATCACCATTTTTTTTTTGCAAGATCTCTCTCAGATCTATGTATTTTTGGCCTAAAATCTTCAATAACTAACATTGTCAAAGCTTTTTGATGAAAAAATGGTGAGTCTTCTACGAAAAATTGTGGTTTTTAGAAGAAAAAAAATGAAGAGAGAGGGGGGTAGCTACGGTGGGGGAGGTTTTAAAAAAGAAGATAAGTTTTTTTTAAAAAAAAAAGTGATGTGCTGTGATGGGAAGGGTTGTTTAGTAATTTGTTTTGTTTTTTATCTCTCAATATGGCTATATATCATTATATTGGACCAAGTGGCTATCCATACTAATTTCATGTATTTTGATGGCTATTGCTTTACTTGTCCCTAAATACTTACCTCTTTCAGCAAAAATCAGGTATTATAAAGTATTCAGAAGTTCCAGAAACAGTAAATATATTTGAACAGCACACTTCTAAAAAACATGTTTTTAATCACAATTCCAAATCAATTGATTTTTTTTCTATGGATTCGTATTTCAATCTTGTTTCAAGAAAAAAAATTACCACATAACCTTGGTTTTGAAAGAATATACAAACGTGTAGCCCTAAGTTCCAGTGAGTGAATGAAGAAGAATAATAAAAAATTAGGTGGGTTTGATGAGGGAAGCCTATATTAAGTGAAATAGGAAAAAAAACGCATGGTTGAGGGAAGCCTTTAGGGTGAGAGACTATGAGCCCCTCGAGGGTTGAAAGGGTTTTATTTGTAATCAAAAGAGACTTGTTTTGGAAAATAAAATAAAAGATTGAGATAATATCAAATATTCTGATCACACTTAAATTATCAACAAATCTAATTTTCAAATTGCTTTAAATCTCTATCTCATCTTAAATTCAAATCACTTTTATAATTATTATCTATTTAAATTTCAAATTTTTCTCTTTCACATCTAAATTTTAAATTTTCACTTTTATCAATTTTTACACAATTTAAAATTCCTATTTTCATTATTTTAGTAACAAAAATCGAAATTAAAATCATACCAATTTCACGTTTTAAAATTTTTTGTTCAATTTAAATTATATTGGCAAAAATTGATGTCTATAGAGCGTTTGCGGAGAAGAAGACATGTCTTATTTTATTAAATATAAAACGTCACACGATGTAACATTTCCGCCTTAGTTTTGAAAAGTCAACCGTCATGTATGCAAATTACCCTAGTTTGCTTATATGTTTGTAAACTAGGGTAGTTTTTTTCCTTCCTATATTTTATATATATATAGATTAGTTATAAAAAAAATTCATCATAAACATTCAAATTTTCTTATAAAATAATGATTAGCACCTAAGCATACAACCAATTAATAATTTGTCAAAATGAAGAAAAGAGCAAGAAAACCAGGAAGTTGATGAGGAGGCTGAAACAAAAGCAGCAGTGGCAGAAACCAGCCAAAAAATAATGAATGCTACAAGTAATGGCTTACTTAGAAAAACTAAGAGTAATACTGTAATTAGTCGACCGTTTAACTAATTCTAAGAAGAAATTAATACTGTAATTAATTTCTTCCATCCATTCTTTTTTGTAACGCATACAAATTTGTTTAGTTATTTTTCATTCTACTTTCAAACTGATAATAAATATACAGCCCAAACTTTCAAAGAACTCCATAACTTGGGTAAAAAATCCATTGTGAATGATTAGATTCCAATTGACAAATCA
This sequence comes from Gynostemma pentaphyllum, assembly GCA_028015215.1. Classification (NCBI taxonomy): domain Eukaryota; kingdom Viridiplantae; phylum Streptophyta; class Magnoliopsida; order Cucurbitales; family Cucurbitaceae; genus Gynostemma; species Gynostemma pentaphyllum. Next base: position 65,293,073 of record CM051355.1, on the reverse strand, counting down.
AAACCCTAAGTATACAGCCCAAACTTTCAAAAGAACTCCATAACTCAAATCAAGACTTGAGAATAAGAATAAAAAAAATATAATCCTCATTCTGAAACAAAAATTAAAAAACATTTCTGAAAAATGCTTTTTTTACTCTCTTTTGGTCAGATCTCACTATATTTTAATTTTCACAATTAAACCATCATCAATATACTTTATATAATTATACAAATATATGATGTCCACAGTTTTTTCCCTTCGTTTTGTATCTTGTGTTTCATTATTGATTTGAAATCCTAATTAAATTTCAAAACCTAGGAAAGGGACTTTTCAAAAACAATTATCATTTTCTACATTTAGAACCTGTTTTTTCTAGTGTATTTTAAAAGTGAACCAAAACAAATAAAATAGTAATAAAACGAGCTAAAATAATTTTTAAAACAAAATTATTATGAAGCCGAACAAAAAAAACACACGTCAACCGTAAATCCAATTAATATTGATTTCAATTTCAAACAATTGATCCAAAGTGTATGCTTCAGTTAAAAACACTATATTCAAACACACTCGTGAAAATGGGGCAGTGATTATGGGAAAAGATAAAACTAACGTAAACGACGGCACAAATAGTTTCACACAAGTGAAACATCAAACAAACCCGATAAATAGACATCATCATCGATACTGAAAAGCAAAATTAAGAAACAAACCAATCCACCATAACCAAGATGGCTGAAGTGTAAAAAGCATGTAGCTTAAACTGGATAAATAATAAAAGGTAGCAGACATAACCCTAGGAACATAAAATATGTGAAGTGATTTGATTCCGATGCCTAAACAAATGAGGAAAGGCATTGAAGTTCCAGTATCTAGTCAGTAGTATACAACAATCTCTACTTTCAAAAGCATATCAAAGTTGTCTATTCCTTGCCACTGACTTTGGTGAAATCGGATAAACTCCTGGCAGACCGGCGACCAAACATGGAAAATTCTGAATGGCCTGCAAAGGAAAACCCATGATGACAAATATTGTGATAAGTGGTCAGTTTAATTATCTAGTTTTTTCTCTCTTTATTTTAAGTTAAAGTGTGAATACGAGAAGAGTCGCAATCAACCAACCCTCATAATCATCCTTTCATCAAGCTTTTAGAACAGCTTTGTGAACCATTGTTTCTTTGTGTATTTGGTGACAGCTCTTTTCAACAAGATCCAGTAGTTTCTCCAAGTTCATTGCCCATGAATTGAGAATGTCATTGCTGTCCTTTGATGTCTGGAAACTGACAATGCCCATTGGCCGGTCAATCTTCGCCAATAACGCCTTGGACACAACCATATCAGAAAGATGCTTCTCAGCTTCCTGGATGAAGGACAATGACAACATTAACCACAAGTCGGGAGGTGAATTTATTTCTTTTTTATTTTTTATAAGAAACAAACCAACAGGAACATGAGAGCAAAAGAAATAAATATTTAGAAATAACTAGTTTGGAGCAGCTACAAAACCTGGAGGTTGAGACACAGCAGCTCTGCAAGTCTCTTCAATGAAATCCTTGAGTAATACTTTGAAACAACAAGAATATTCTGAAGAAAAAAAAGGGGGAACATTGATTACAATGACCATGTAAAGCTAAACGAAGTAAAGAGATTTAGCGAACACAATACATGCTCAATTATCCTCTGTCTAAGATCTTCTGCAGCTTTCTCACACAGAGAGCCTCCTAACAAGTTCTTTTCATTCTCAAACTCGTCCTTGTAGGCATTCCATAAAGCTGTCCATTGGATGACCTCCATAGTAACCAGCTGTTTCAACAACAATCTATAACAGAAATGACAAGTAGAAGTATCAACAAGCAACACAACTACAAAATGAAACAAGTGACCTACAATGATCAGAATTAAATCTGATATGAACTCAAACAATTCAATTTATAAATATTTCCGTAAATATAAATAAACATTGAGATCACGAAAGACATACCTGAAATTCGGGATTTCAGAAAGATTCTTGTCTTCCAAGATGGAATTAAGAAGGCTTGATTGCATGGGATCATGAGGTGATAGAACTAGGTACCAACAGATTTTCCTCAGCACCTACATGCATGCGGTAAAATTAGACGGGCAAAAAAGAACAAGAGAATCTAAAATGGGAAAGAACTTTACTGGTATCCATTGGGCTGAATTTTCCTTGACAGAAGGAATATCATATATTGATTTGTAGCAGCGACAAATTTCAAGGTAATCCGTGTGATGGGAATAATACCTGTAAAATGTAATTATGATTGTTGATAAGAAAAAGAAAGACTGAGTTAGGTGGATGATGGAAATAAACACCGGAGAAATTATGAACGATGATAAGAAAAAAAAGATGTATACAGAATCATATCATGAAACATTTTGTACCTTCTTCCATTAAAAAAGAAGAAACAAAAAACTTAAACTACATAGTCAATTCATGGAATTTTGCACTCAGACCTGTAGCTAAAATTAACAGAACTACCACCATATAGACAGTTGAAACCTTAATAATAAAAGCAGACTCGTTTTTTATTTACTTATATACGAATATTATTTATTTTTATAAGAAATACAACATTCATTAAGAAGAATGACCCACGACAGAGAGAGGCACTCGTAAAAAGACAAAAGAAGTCGAAACAAGAGAAGAAATTCCCAAACACGAATAGTGAGAGGATGTTTGGGAGGGGAGTGTTCTTAAGGCCTCCATTTGGAGTGCACAATGTAAATATTTTTTTAATTATGCTCTTTCTACTATAGCTTTTAATTAGAAGGCGTTTTGTAGTTCTTCCCTTGCCTTTTTGGGCTATTTCATTCATTATGTAAAAAAAAAAAAAACACAAGTTGTCCCCATTAACTGATTCTTCCTCTTTGTTCACCTTTCTATAAAAAAAAACTGATGAACAAACAGGGAGAAATTTCCTACAAACATAACACACGGAGCTCGTTGTGTTAATCTTTATATTTATTCTAAATAAACCTCCACAATTCTTAAAAGTCTATCAGCAAAGTTCCTCTTGCTTCTATCCAAACAAATGCCCAAAAATAAAAAACAACTAACTTGCAAAGAATCTTCCTCTTCCACGAGTAGGAAAAATAGCTCATCACTTCCTTAAAAAAAGCAGATCCCTTGCAAGTTGCAATTAGAGACAAAACAAATACCAATAAATGATCTTTTTCTTTGCTTTTTTTTTTAGAAGTGTAAAAGATGTTTTCTTTTCTTTTTCTTTCTTCCAATGTCTTAATGAAGTGGAAGTTATTCTCTAAAAAAACTTGCTCCTCTGAGGCCTTCATCAAAAGAAAAGGAAAAGGAAAAAGAAAACCAAACAACATTGTGGTGGCAATTATAGACAAACCTTGTCGGAATTTGGAAATAGATCTAAAGACTTCACAATGCATCTAACCTCTTAAAGTAGAGCCAAGAAGAGAATTTAAAGAACTCGTCTAAAAGCTTCCTTTTTTTGGCAACTGAAAAAAGTACTCTATTCATAAAAAGGCCTTAAGAAAAAATTAAAAACTAACCAAACAACGAGTAGTAACAAACAAATGATTAAACTTCATTTGCCAAAGATCTTATTAAAAAAAAATTCATTTGCCAAAGAAGGCTGATGGAAATTTAAGAGATTCAAGAAGCCAAAGTAATTGAGTAAAGATTTTGAAGGAGCACAGGAAATTGAGTCTCAACATCCTCCTACCACCCTAGCTGAGCTCTCTCTGACTGGAGTAGAGCAACAGCGTTATAAAATTTCCCTATCATTTAGGCTTGGTCTAGAGTTCATTCTTCATAATTTATAAACATTACAGAGATGCTTTTGAAGGGACAATTAGATATGGGACATTGCAATGCAAATAGTATACAAATATAAAAAACAAAAACAGATTCAAACAAGATATACACTCATAAGTCATAGCATCAGCTCTCATGAAATCCACTATCAAGTAAAATAAAATGAGTCATCCACAAGACTACAAGAGCCATAATTGCAAAATTAGAAAGAAAACCACATATAAGAAATGAAAGCATCCATATACCTAATCATCAATTCATAATAAATACGCTTCAACTCCATTAATGATGGGATATCAGCAGGAGCCTCTTCAACGATGCTATCACCTTCTTTAGGTTTTTTCTTCTCCTTTGCAGGATCAACATCAAAAACTCTTGGACTGATTTTCCTTGAAAGGATCTGAGCACGAACATAGTCCTGGCGGTCTAAGCACAAACGAACCTGCATTTAAGATTCAACATATAATCTAGTAAAAAAAAATTGAATTAACAGTAAAAATCAAGGATTCTATCGATAGATGAGTGCAAGAATAGCCTATAAGTAGTTAGAAAGGGTCATACTTGTTCAAGAATGAATGCAATTTTCTCAGTCTTTGCCATGGCACCAAAAGTCTCCACCTGTAATCTTAAATATCAGAACAATGTACCATGACACAGTATGATTGAAGAACATAAAGTTCTGATAGTGCAAATAAATAACACATACAGCTATCTCTTGCATCAAATCAGCAGCTTCAGCTATAAGCCCCTGTTGTTCCTTAATCTTCGCTAGTTTCTTAATTAACCGGGCTCTCTCAATTTCCACATATATCTACAAGCCAATAAACCAGGTACAGTAAATGAAAAGTATTTTCTTTCTTTATAGAAAGATGTGAAACTAATAAAACAAATCTACCTTTCCAGCAGAAACATTGTTAAGTGTCTTGATAAGCTCTATTTTGGTCTCGATGTCGGGTGTCTCATCAATGTATTGCATTGCTTGTTGGACCATTGCAGTTACAGCCTAAATAAAAATTAAACGGACAAATATATGAAATTTACATCTCAAAGAATTAAGACTACCTGATAAAAAGATCTGTGAAATTTGATTTAAAGCAGTTCAAATTAGTGTGTACAAGAATCGACAAATAAGCCTACTTGAAAATATGAAAACTACATAATTGTTCATCTAATCTAAGATATGAAGTTAATGATAATGGAAGGAAAGGGGAAACATAAAACTAAATTTTAAAACCTGCTTGAGTTGTCCACGGCGTTTCGACAAGACCACAATTTGATCATTAAGAGTATTCCATGCTTTAGCTTCAAAGCATAGCTGTAAAATATCAGTGGCGGCCTTCTTAGTTCCGGCGACATCTCCGGCGAGCCTCATCTGCTTCTCGACGTTGAGCAATTGCTCAATTGCTGCATCTAAATTACGTTCACTTTCCTGAAATTCCAAAAGATCAAACATTGAATTCTTATAAAAAAAAAATCAGAATACTCAAAGATTTAGATCTGAAAATCAACTCGAAATTTCAACATTAACAACCAAAACAGTACCATTGCTTCGATTGGATTTGGAGAAGAACAGATGAATCTAATGGCAGACCTGAGTATCGGGAGTGAAGAGGGAAAAAAAACAAAACCCTAATTGAAGAATGGGAAAGACACCGATTTTCGATGAGTTTTGTTAGCTAACGATTCCTTGCGCGAAAGGTTTTCGCTTTAAACGGGATTTTGCAGATGAGCTCCTAAGGTTCTATAAAATTACCATTCATGGCCGGAACTTCTTATTCTTGATACATTCCCCCAAAAAAATACTTTTTTTTATCGTCTTCGCCTAGCATATTAATTAGGGATAGTTATTGAAATAACATGTTTTTGCATACTAATTACTGAAAATAATAATAAAAAATGATCAAATAGTTCAATAAATTATTAACCTTGAACTTAAAAGACCAAAAAACAAACAAATTCGTTAAAAATACCTATGAAATATAGTTCAATAATTTATTGAACTATAATTATGCTATTTGAGTAATTTTTAAAAAGTTCAGACATTTTAGTAATTAGTATGCAAATTTATGCTATTTGAGACAAATTATTTATTAATTATATATATATATATATATTTAAAAAAACAACACTTTTCATATATTATCTATATAGTATAATAGGCTCAAACTTAAAGTCATAACATAAGAGAAATTATCCATGTTTTGTTTTTGACTTAGTTTTTTTTAAAGAGCAATGATTTAAATAAGAAAGATTAGGCATTTGGAGGATTTAAGAAAAATATTGAACGTGTGAGAAAATAAAGAAAGAAAAAAAAAGCTATTTAAGTAATATTCAAAAAGTAAGTATATGAAAGTAAATATAGCTCAATAACATACAATTCTAGATAATTTATTTTATCTCAATCTTATCTTATATTACTTTTGAGGTAAAGTAGTCATTTGGTCTCTGAGTTTTGGAGGTCATGTCTATTTAGTTCTCACGTTTTCAATTTGTGTCTAAGTTGTCCCTGAGTTTTAGATATTGTGTCTATTTGGTCCCTGCGCTTTCAATTTGTGTCTATTTGGTCCCTGAGTTTTAAATGTTGTGTCTATTTGGTCCTGAGTTTTCAATTTATGTCTAAATGGTCTCTGAATTATTATAAACTGTAAAGACCCAACCTTTTCAGAGTTTAATACGAATATAATTAAAACACCGAAAGACTCAATAAATAACCTTTATTGAAAATATGAAAATATCACTTAAATCCAATGAACATTTATTTAAACAATAACTCCAGAGTTATAAACTTTAAAACAAATATCAATGAACTAAAACATGTTCTCAAACAATTAAAATCTTAAAGACTAACAAAGTCTCAAAACTCCATAAATCAACTCAAACCGACAATACTCAACAATTTATTCATCAATAAAAACGAATAAATAAATAAGCAATAAGTGTTAGGTGATAGGTGGCCACCATGACATGAACCCTCATCTCTTCCACTTCATCAACCACTACCTCTCGGTTCATTATTACCTGAAAAACAACATTCTATCACCATGAGGCTAAAGCCAGTGAGAAAACGACTTAATCAAAGGTAAAGTCTTAAATAGTCCCTAACAATTCAAACAGAGTCCCAAAAACTCATCACTCTCCAAAAACTCTTACGATCAAAGCGTCACTTAACTCAATCTCAATCCAATACATGAATAGGCAATTATCTCAAATTCCATATTCAAGGTTTATCGATAATCTCACTTTACATGGATAGACAACTCTTACTAGTTTCATACCCAAGGCATCTCATTCACAAACTCTTATCATTGATACTTAATATTTCCGGATAACTAGATAATTCTAATTTAACAAGGCAATTAATTGAACAAACAACACTAAGAAGACGGTCCCTCGGGACTACTAACACTTCTTAGTACCTGGTTATAGCCGCAACTATAACTAAATCCCCTAATGAATCATTCTTACGAGCAATGATTATTAGTACCGTTGGGAAGGGGACAGTCACGGCGCTGTTGTCCCATTGTCGTGGCTGAACTGTGGCCTTCAGGTCATGGTTTGATCACCGTTTCGTGTTTTGAGAGATCGGTTTTGATGGTTTTTGGTTTTAGGCAAGGTAGATCAAAACTGATTAAGATTTAAGCCAAAGTTTGAGAATTGGAAAGCAACGAGAAATGGGTTTCAAGGCTAGGTTCTTGAAATTCATAATTTAATATTAAACCCCAATTTCCAGAATTTATAAAGACTAAAAATTGGTCCAAATCACTTACCCAAGATTAGGAATTCACGGAATCGAACTACAATCTTCGCCTATCAACTCCCCACGATCAAAACGAGCACGTAGCATCAAGAATTGACGAACCAAACATCAATTTCATGGGTATAGGGGCGGCAGCAACAGGGAATTCAAAGGGAGAGAAAATTTTACCTTCTTGATTGCAAAAATGATCCCCAACCACTCCAAATCCAAGATCGAAATGAGGAACGACGATCAAACGGCGATCAAACGAATGAAAACCTCCGGGCTACACCAAGGAGGTGACGGCGTGAGAGAGAGGAGAAAAGAGAGTGGAACTTTTCTATTTTTCTTCCTTTTCTGATTAATGAGTCAAACCCTAGCCTCTTCCATCCTTACTTTCCTAATTTGACCTTTCAACCTTCCTTCCAAACAAATTTCTAAAGAGTCATTCCCTCGCAATTTGTCACCCAACAAGCCTATGGATGCAATTAAGAAATTTTAAATCAACAATTCAAAACTCAGTATTATTAAATGAAAAATAAAATTTTAACCAAAATTTTAAATTACCGTGTAACGGGGCGTTACATAAATAAGTTTAATTATTCCTTAATTTGTTAACTCATTAACATAATATCGACTCAACGCTGACATAAAATGTTTAATTGACCAAAATACTTATATGAGATTAATTATTAAGTCAAATTTTAGGCCTCGATTGATGAAAGATTTGAAACAATATTTTATCTCATCTTTGTATTTTGACCAATTAAACATGTTATGTCAGCGTTCAGTCAATAATCTGGTAAAAAGTTAATGAATACGTTAAATTAAGGACCAATTAAACTTATTTCTAATAGTTCTTAAAAATCTAGGGACCAAATAGACACAATATCCAAAACTCAGGGACCATTTAGATACAAATTGAAAACACAGGGACCAAATAGACACGACCTCTAAAACTCAGAATACCCTTACTTCTTAATCTCTATCTTTATCTTTATATCTACTATAATTTTAGGAGGGATGTTGGGAAATATTTTTGGACTATAATATTCTTCATCAAATCTTAACTTTATTGAATATGCCTTTATCAATTAATTATTTATATTTTCAATATCTTCTCTAAAATCAATTATTAATTAGTCATTAATTTGAATATAATAAGTTTTCTTTTTAAAATTTTATATGATAAATTTAATTATTATTTTTAAATTATTATTCATTCATTAAAATTAAAACAAATTTCTATTGTTAAAATACTTTAATATAAAACATGTCATTGCATGCTTTTAATTCAGTGTTTAGTCAATAATTTATCGTAATATACAATAGACAAATTTCTTACAAAATTTAAAACCTCACTTTGATTAAACAAACAAACAATCGAGTATAAAAAAAGGTACATATAACTTAAAATTAATACAAATCTTATCTTAATATATTAAAAGTGTGAATGAAGAGAAAATTTTTGTGTTCCCCTTTTTACCCTTCTTACAATTTAAATGAAATATTAATAAAGGAAGTTTTCACCAACATGTTTAGTATTTCAAAATTTATTTAATATTAGAATTATTAAAAACATAATTTCTAAGTAATCATGTTTACGTGTGCATGAAACATTATACATCATCCAGTCCATACAATAGATTGGATGAAGTTCCCAACAAAAACATATTTAATGGATGGATCATATTCTTCTTTTTATTTTTTCTCTATGAGTTTTTGTCTCTGTACTATAATCATCAAAATACAACTATTTTTGGAGAGATGGTGAAATTAGAGTTGTGTCATCTTCTGTTGAGAATGTCAAATTAGAGGTAGTAAATTTAATCATGACTTCTAGCTAGCCATGAGTTCTCCTATAAGTTCGACGGAGAAATTGACGATGACCACGCCACCGACATTGTGAATATCATTTACGAGGCTTCTAACTTAGATTCTGCAATCTTTATCCCGATTACTTTTAGTTATTGATGCAAAATGACTTTTTTATTCTTTTTATTTTTTGGATTTTTTGTTTCTGTTTATTGTAAAGTGTGTATAAAGGTTAAAGAGTGTGGTGAAGAAAAAGGATTAGTTCAAACTATGATAATAGTGAGAGTGGTATTGTGGAAAATGAGTTTTTTTTTTAATTAAATAGATAAATAAAGGTTGTTTTGGATTTTATAACCGTGATCTGGAAAATAGATGTAGGGAGTGGTAGGTTTCTTTGAAAGTATTTGTTGTCCGTGCATTGATGGTGGTGGCCTTAATCTTTGTTTTGTTATTGCTTCATTCGCTTTTTGATGAAGAAAGATCTATTTGAGATGAATTCCATTCAACACATATAATTTATAAATACATTAACAACGATTCTTCTCAATTAAAAATGATGCATAATCACGTGCACCGCACGTCAGTTCTTCTAGTTAATTTAAATATCAATTTTTTGTAGATCATTTTATTTTACAAGGAGTTGTTCACTTGTAGGGAATCCAAATGCCTAAATATGTGGATGCTCGAGTGTTATGATTCAGTAACAATCATGCAAGATAAAATAAACACAACAGACCAAAGTTTAAACCAAAAGAGAATGAAAGATTAGATGAAGAAGAAAGACACAAGAAGTTTTATAGTGGTTCAGCCAATTGATGCCTACGTCCACTCTAGCTAGCCATAGCTTCTTTGATTAATAGTAACTTCCAGAATATGAGATTACAAGAAGAGATCACTCAGCTCACACAAGAACTCTCAACCTCCATCAATGGAGTTTTTCCATTCTTTCTCAGCTACTGATCTCTCTCTCTCTCTCTCTCTCTCTCTCTCTCTCTCTCTGATTTTAGTCACACATATGAGAGTGATTCTAACTGAATCATTCTCTCCTCCTTTTCTGTGCCAGCTCCACGTGCTCCAGATACCTCCCGTATGCCAGCTTCTGAAATGCAAGCTGTCAATGGACTAGGCTTCCTGGGCCTCCTGAAGCTGATTCTGAAATGGGCTTTGATGGGCCTTAAATTCCAGTCTTTGGATTAACAATCAAATACAACAAATCTCCACCTTGATTGCTGATACAAGACTTTTAAACCCTGTATCTCCCTATGGCTAGCTAAAACACAAACAATTACGTTTTCTCAAAGTTGCAGACCTTCATCTCTTCCAAGCAGAATTTGAACTTAGATAAAGGCACAACTTTAGTAATCATGTCAGCAGGGTTAAGAGAAGTATGGATCTTAACTATATCAATATCACCCTTCTCAACTACTTCCCTAACAAAATGTAGCTTGATATCTACATGTTTGGTTCTTTCATGGAATTGTGGGTTTTTAGATAAGAAAATGGCACTTTGATTATCACAATGCACATTAACCTTACCTTGTTTGTAGCCAAGCTCCTCCACAAAGCCACTCAACCAAATTGCCTCTTTGACAGCCTCTGTTGCAGCAATGAATTCAGCTTCAGTGGTTGATAATGCTACCACAGGCTGAAGTGTTGCTTTCCAAGTGATGATGTTTCCCCCAAACTTGAATAAGTAACCTGTCAAGGATCTCCTCTTATCCAAATCACCAGCAAAATCTGCATCAACATAGCCTACAATCCCTTCTTGCATATCAGAAGCTCTATCATAGAGTAGACCCAGATTGCTTGATGCTTTTAGGTATTTGAAGACATATTTCACTGCTTCCCAATGCTTCTTGCCTGGTTTGCTCATGAACCTGCTTATTACACTAGCAGAATAGGCCAAATCTGGCCTTGTGCAGACCATTAAATACATCAAGCTCCCTACTGCATTGGCATATGGAAACCTCTCCATTTTCTTCAAATCTTCTTCTTTCTTTGGTGAATCTTCAGATGATAGTTTAACATGACTAGCTAAAGGTAAGGAGACTCCCTTTGTTTCAGTCATATTGAACTTTTGGAGAATCTTCTCAGAATAAGATGCCTGAGATATAAGGAGCTTACCTGCTGTTCTGTCCCTGAGTAAATCCATGCCCAGTATTCTTCTTGCAGCTCCAAGTTCCTTCATATCAAACTCTTTGCTGAGATCTTTCTTCAATTGAGAAATTTCTACCTTGCTCTTGCTTGCTATGAGCATATCATCCACATAAAGGAGTAGGTAGATTGCTCCTTTAACCCATGGATTCTTAAAGTACACACAATTGTCATGTTTACACCTATTGAAGCCCACTGTCAGAATGTATTCATCAAACCTCTTGTACCAGCACCTAGGTGACTCCTTGAGACCATATAGAGACCTTTTGAGAAGACACACATAGTCTTCTTTGTGTTTTGCTTCAAAGCCTTTAGGCTGTGCCATGAATATGGTCTCTGCTAGATTTCCATGTAAGAATGTTGTTCTTACATCCAACTGTTCCAGCTCCATATCAAGATGAGTCACTAATGCAAGGATTAGTCTAATGGAGCTATGTTTAACCACAGGTGAGAAGATGTCAGAGTAGTCAACTCCTTCTACTTGTGTAAAACTTCTAGCTACTAACCTTGCTTTAAACCTAGGTGGTTCTCCTGTGATGGCTTCCTTCCTTTTGAAGATCCATTTGCATTGAACTACCCTCCTTATCTCTTTCCTTGGGACTAAAGTCCAAGTTTCATTCTTGTGAAGAGAATTAATCTCTTCTTGCATTGATGCCTTCCATTTAGCAGCATCTTTGCTTTAAATTGCCTCTTCATAGGTCTTAGGTTCTTCATCACAGATTTCATCAATTACATTTAAAGCATATGAAATTAAATCAGCATAACCATACCTTTCAGGTGGTCTGATTTGTCTCCTTTCTCTATCTCTAGTTAACTGATATGCTGACACCTCATCCATTTCTGTCCCAGTACTTCCTGAAGTTTCTCCTTCTTCAAATATACTGGTAGGGATTTCAATGTCTGTTTCTTCCTGAATCAGGTGTGTTTTCTGTTGAGTCTCCACCTCAATGTTAGAACTGGTGTTTGGAACACCTTTTTCAGTTAATGGATCAACCCTATTTCCCATATACATTTCTGTTTCCAGGAAGACTACATCTCTACTATTGATACATTTGGATGTTGAAGGATTCCATAACCTGTAGCCCTTCACCCCTTTTAGATATCCAAGGAACATGCATTTCAAAGCCCTGGGTTCTAACTTTCCTTGTTTGACATAAGCAAATGACACACACCCAAACACCTTCATGTGATGTATAATGGGGGGTTTTCCAGTCCATTTTTCTTCAAGAGTCAACATATCTAGAGCTGTATTAGGAGATCTATTTATAACATAAACAGTTGTGCTCACTGCCTCTGCCCAAAACCTCTTCTGCAGACCAGCTTCTGATAGCATTGCTCTAACCCTTTCCATGACTGTTCTATTCATCCTCTCAGCCAAACCATTCTGCTGAGGGGTCTTCACCACAGTTCTATGCCTAGCTATCTCTTGATCCCTGCAATATTGATTGAATTCTGAGTTACAAAACTCAAGGCCATTGTCAGTTCTTAAGTACTTGACCTTCTTTCCTCTAAGATTCTCAAGTAGTGTCTTCCATTCCACAAATTTTCCAAATGCTTGATCCTTTATTTGGAGAAAATACATCCAAGACTTTCTGGAATAATCATCAATCAGAGACAAGAAGTATCTTGCTCCACCTAATGATGGTGTTTCAGAGGGTCCCCAAAGGTCAGAATGTATGTAGTCTAAAATCCCCTTAGTTGTATGAACTGACTTGCTAAATTTCACTCTTCTAGCTTTTCCATAAATGCAGTGCTCACAGAATGACAGTTGCTTAGAGTTGATACCTTGAATTATGTTTTGTTTAATCAGCTCATTCAGTCCCTTCTCACTCATATGAGCTGACCTCCTATGCTACAGATTCATATCAGGTTCAGTTGTAGCAACTGCTGCTTCTCCATTCCCCTTTATTGCTGCATATCCCTGGAGTACATACAACCCATTCTGTTTTACTCCCTTCGAGAATAGCATAGATCCCTTGACGATTTTAAGGACTCCTCCTTCACCCTTATATGTATAACCACTTGAATCCAACACACCTAAGGAAACTAGATTCCTTTTTAGAGTAGGTACCAGTCTTACATCTTGAAGGACCCTTGTTGTACCATCCTCAAGTTTAAGTCTGACTTTGCCAATTCTTTTAACTTCGCAGGTGTGGTTATTCCCCATATATACTACTCCTCCAGTCCAGTCTTGGTAAGTCTCAAACAGTTCCTTATTAGGAGTCATGTGGAATGTACAACCTGAATCAATGATCCAGTCTTTGGCATTTACTGATTCAGATACAGCAAGCACATCACTGCTCTCATATCCTTCCTGAGTTATTGAAGCTTCTGCCTCTACTGGCTCATTCTCTTTATTTTTCTTCTTCCTCTCTGGACAGTCTCTTTTAAAATGACCTTCCTTATGACATGTGAAACATTTAAACTTTCTACTATTGGATTTTGATCTTGCATTTCCATTTTTTCTTCTGTAGTCTCTTCTATCAGATCTGCCTCTAGCCATCAGACCATCACCACTGCTACTGTCTTTCTTCTCAATCTTCATTTCCTGATCTCTAGATCTCAATGCTGATACAACAATCTCTAGAGTCAGACTCTCTCTTCCATACTTAATAGCAGATTTGACCTCCCTATATGTATCAGGGAGAGAGTTGAGGAGTATGATGGCCTCATTTTCTTCACTGATCTTTTCTCCAGTATTAGCAATGTCTATTGACAGCTTCTTGAACTCATCTAGATTAAATTCTAGAGATTTGCTAGTATCCATTCTATAACTGAAGAATTTTTCCTTCAGATATATTTTGCTTGATAGAGTCTTAGTGAAATACAGAGTTTCAAGTTTCTTCCATACCTTCAAGGCTGTATTCTCTTCATTAACCTGTCTGAGCACATTGTCTGCCAGGTTTAGGATTATTGAGCTGTAAACAGTCTCCAGGATCAGTTCCTGCATATCCTTATCAGCATCCTCAGGAAACACGAGAGGTTCATCGATTGCTCTGGCAACTTTTTGCTGTACAAGAATTGCACGCATCTTCTTTCTCCACAGTGCGAAGTCACCAGTTCCGTTGAACTTCTCTATCTCGAATCTTGTTGCTCCCATCTTTCACTCCTCTATCAGATCTGAAGATTCACTTGGCTTAGTTATCTTCAATTGCAGATCCTTTTCAAGAGAGAAGCTCTGATACCACTTGTTATGATTCAGTAACAATCATGCAAGATAAAATCAACACAACAGACCAAAGTTTAAACCAAAAGAGAATGAAAGATTAGATGAAGAAGAAAGACACAAGAAGTTTTATAGTGGTTCAACCAATTGATGCCTACGTCCACTCTAGCTAGCCATAGCTTCTTTGATTAATAGTAACTTCCAGAATATGAGATTACAAGAAGAAATCACTCAGCTCACACAAGAACTCTCAACCTCCATCAATGGAGTTTTTACATTCTTTCTCAGCTGCTGATTTCTCTCCCCCCCCCTCTCTCTCTGATTTCAGTCACACATATGAGAATGATTTTAACTGAATCATTCTCTCCTCCTTTTCTGTGCCAGCTCCACGTGCTCCAGATACCTACCCTATGCCAGCTTCTGAAATGCAAGTTGTCAATGGACTGGGCTTCCTGGGCCTCCTGAAGCTGATTCTGAAATGGGCTTTGATGGGCCTTAAATTCCAGTCTTTGGATTAACAATCAAATACAACATCGAGAATCAAGATTACAGTGTTTTTTTACAGGAATTATTTATAGGAATTTTATGAAGATACCCAAGAATATTCAAATTACCATGTTTTTTTGACAAAATTTATTAATATAAATGTGCAATATAGATAGACTTTTCCAATATTACCCTTTAATTGAAAAGCAATAAATTAATGTTATTTAGTGTAATATATGACACCAATTAAATAACTTAAAATTAATACATGTTAATTTAAATATCACTTTTTTGTAGACCGTTTTATTTTATAAAATTTTATAATATTGTTAAAGTTGTTCTGATTTTAATATATGAATAAATAAAATTTAATTTATATATGTAAGTTTGATTCAAAAATTATACTATTCATGTTTTTTTGAAATAATATTAGCTACAAAATATAATACCAGTAAAACCCTATCACAATTTATTCAAAATTTATTCATCTAAAAGTTGTCTAACAACTGATCATAAAAAAATTGTCAAACAAACTGATAATGAAAAAAAAAAACTGTCAAACTAAATCATAGTAAAAAAAAATTCTTCAAAATGATAATAAAATAAGTTGCCCAATAAACTAGATTGAACTATCTGCCAATATTTGTCGAATAAATGTCGTCTGATAATCGATTGGGAGGATTTTTTTACCAAAATTTATAAGTTTTAACTACATCATCAGTGGTTATTCCCGGAATCGTTATTAGCTCATTAAATATCATGGTTCTTCTTTCTTGACCCCCCTGCTTCACATTCAAAATAAGTAGTTATTTTTCCAACGTTGTCAGTATCTTTTTTCATATAATATATCAAGTTTATCCATTGTTTTTGTTATACTACTAGCCACATCATCTCCCTTATTTGCTCGTTTTGTTCGCCCTTTACCTGAAGATGAAGTTGTATTTGGTATGCCCATATGAATGTCATTGGATGAAGATCCATCCACGTTCTCGTTCATACTATCATATTGTTTAGAAGGTTCAAATGGTAGGTCTGGAATATAGAAGTCATTAAGCTCTTCCTAGTGGGGTCATTTCCCTCACCATTAACTTCTTCAACCATATCTATTAGTCCTTGAGCAGCAAATCCATTAGCTCTATCCTTGTTAAAGACTATTGTCAACTCTTCGAAATAGGGCAGCCCTTTTGTAGTTGGATGATTCTACAATAAATTCAAACTAGTAAAATTAATAATGATCTTCATACTTGTACAATGTAATAAGTATAATAGTAAATTTTAATACACACCTTAACTAATTCGTCAAATACATCTTTGGGGCAGTCAATGCATTTTTGTCTATCATTTCACCCAAACCCGCTACAAGTTGATCCTAACAATTCAACTATCGCATTATACTCCTTCTTCAATAGTTTGACACACTCTATGTGAGGTGTGGTCTTCAATATAGACTCAGGTACCTTCTCTAAAATCATCTTTTCCAACTGTTGAAGGTAGTCAGATTTGACAGTTCCATTTTCACATTTCCATCCTCCACGATTGGCCAACTCCACAAGTGATTCTACAAGTTTTGCATCTTCTTCTTTTGTCCACACACGTTTTTTTAGAGAGAGGCCCCCTAGATTGCTTACTATATTCCATACTTTCTAACAAATAATTATGAAAACAATCATTAATTCATTTCATATATCAAACAATTAAATACATAGTAATAAAAAATACATATTGTAATTAGTAGAGATAATTTAATATATAACTAGTTTTTTTTCACCTAATTACACATTTACTGCAAATCCCAATTAATTTCGTTGTTAACCAAAAACCACTATTTTTTGTTGTGATTTGGTGGTTGTTGATTTTAATGTTGTCCATTTTACCCTTTTATTTCTCATAATAACTATAGCTTATAAATTATATATCATTTAATTTTGATTTACTTTTTTTTATTAAATAAATCCTCCTTAAATAAGAATCTCTAAAATTAAGGTATAGGAAAAAAAGAGAACCAGATGCCCATTCAAATCAATCGTCTCTACCTCTACAAATATGAAGATTCAAATCAATCTTTATTTTTTTTAGGATTTTTCTCAAATCTTTAAATCAGAATAAACAGCGAAAGACTTTATTTTTTATAAAAATTTGGCATGGATCCGTTTAAAATACGAACTCCCTAAACCTATTTTTATGAACACAAATCAGAGAATTTGAAACACAGAAAATCCTACTCCAGTTTATACCCAAATCAGAGAAAGTAAACTCAAAAATATATACAACAGATCTGAGGCTCTCGTGAACCACAAAATACAACTTTAAAGACATCATAACAAATTTATGTATATATATAGCATTTCTAAAATGCTCCAAAATATGCCTTTACTAGTCCAAGTATCCAAGACATCCACTCCTGATCACGCAGCACCACCTCCACGACCTCGCCCTCTCGCACGAGTATTACCTGAAAAGTTTAAGTGTAGCAACATTAACATAAAAATGCTAGTGAGAATAAGATGGATGCAAGCACTTCTATGGACCGAATCCCATATCAGAAAATGTGTCCAAAAATCCTAATGTGCTCTTACTACCCATTCAATATTCCCAAGTACTTTACATAAGAAAAATCAACCCCATTCTACTTATCGAAATTTCGAAAAGTAAACATTCAAGCTCGTAAAATAAAGTACTAAAACAACTAAAGCATAACAAAGTAAATAATAAAGTAAATTTCTATCATTTACGTCATTCCACATGTTATTTCACATTGTGACCACATTGTCACATTTCACAATTCAATCGTGACCACTTGTCACCAATCACAACCATACCGTGACCTCACTGTCACCGTGACCACATTGTCACCAATCGCAAACATACCGTGACCTCACTGTCACCGTGACCACATTGTCACCAATCGCAAACATACCGTGACCTCACTGTCACCGTGACCACATTGTCACCAATCGCAAACATATCGTGACCTCACTGTCACCGAGACCACATTGCACCAATCACAAACCATACTTACTACTCCCCTTTGGTAGTACTAAATAGCGAATCCCATCGCTAATAATATTATACTAACTCAATTCCACACGAAGAATCTCTCCAAAGTTTCTTTTACTATCTTATAACCACTCGAAATAACGGAGTATCTAATACTCTTCTCCAATTTCCGGAATCTAATTCTCTTTGAGAATACAACTTAATCCACCAATAATATCTCACTTTTAACAATACCAAAACTTAACTAATTTTCCTTATACACTTTCCTTAACTCCCAATTATATACATTCTTGGAAAAGTTCTAATAGCAATGTGTGCCTTAGCCTCTATTGCAGGTTTGGAGGTCTTTCGACATTGATCTGATTGTCTTCCTCAATGTGAAGACGAACAATTAGTTCTTCAAGTCACATCTCTTTGCATTTATGCTTAACATCTTACTCTAACAAATCCTGCTAAAAGAGCACCCAAAGAAAATGTGATCTTGGGTTTCCTCCTCCTCTTTGCACAACACATATTGACTCAGATAAAGCATCATTTTAGGCCATTTCCTTCAATTTATTGATGGTATTAACCCCATTTAGACAAAGAGTCCAAACAAACAATTTCACTTTTCTAGGACATTTTTCTTTCCATATTGCATTAGTTAAATTCTTACTTAAAGCCATCCTAGAAGAGGAAAGAATTGAAAATAATGATTTCATTAAGAACCCCCAACATGATCATCCTTCCATTTTCTACAATCCTCCACATTTTGAACTTGCAAGTGAGAAATGGAATTGAAAAGCATCTCAAGCTCCCTTTCATTCAAGATATTACGAGACTCAAACTTCCAAGAGCTATCAATGGGGTCCCAAAAATATTTTACCTTCTTCCTTTCGCCAACAGAAATTGCATAAATAGAGGGACACATCGACTTCAAAGTGACCGGTTCATTCAAAGAATCATCTAAAATGAAAACAGGTTACCTTTGCTAAAAATACAATCACAATGTTCCTCCACAAGAATCTCAACTTTGCTATCTTCCTCCACGGACTTCTACAAGTACATCCCTTAGAAAATTTAGTAAACCAACTATTATCTTCAATTCCATAGATACTCGAAATAATCTTAACCTATAACGCATCTTTCTCGTTTTGGAAACACCATAGCCTTTTGGAAAGTAAAGCCATATTTCTAAATTTTAGGTTCCCTAAACCGAGACTACCATTGGTAATAGGAAGAGATACTGTTTCCCAATTCACAAAATGATTTGCTTTGCCCCCTTTTGCTTCTTCCCAAAAAAAAAATTACTCATAAGTTTTTCGAGTCTACCAATGATCTTTTTAGGTATGGAAAACACAGGCATAGTGTAAATTGGAATATTAGATACCCTTGTTGATAAATAGCAGCTTTTCCATCTATCAAGCCTTCAACTTAACCTCTCGATGTTGTTTAGATTATCTCCAATCTTCATACCCAGGTAATCAATAGTGTTGAGATTGAATATAGCTCAAATGAAGGAAGAGGAAGTAGAAGCTGACATGGACTTGAGTAGATAACAACTTCACCTTACCTAACTTTTATTTCAAAATCCTGTTAATGAGCAATGTCAAGTGTATAAATAGCTTTCCTTGTCCTTGAAAATGGTTAATATTTGCAACCAATTTACAGCCATATTTCTAATAATGCTATCTTCAATATTAATGCCACACAACTATGATGTAACCATATTCACTTTAAGTCCCCAGGCAGCCACAAAAAAACTCACTTTATTAAGAAGGCCATCCATAGTAGTTTGGTCGTTCCGGCTAAATAGTCTGTAAATTGTAGATGGGAAATGTGAAAATGATTCATTCTAACCTTGAACCCCTTAATACAATGTTAGAACTTTTTAAAAATTACTCAAATAGCATAATTATAGTTAAATAATTTATTGAACTAAAAAAACTAATAAATTCATTGAAAATAATAATGAAAAATAATCGAATAGTTCAATAAATTATTGAATTTAAACTTAAAAACGCAAAAAAAAAAAAAATACCAATAAAAAATAATTGAGTATAATTTAATTATTTATTGAAGTGAAATTATGCTATTTAAATAATTTTTAAAAAATTCAAATATTTTAATAATTACTATACATATTTATACTATCAAAACTACTAATTAAATGACCGTAAACACTCCTAAAGACATGTGGATAGTAATTTCAATTTGCTCCAAAACCCCATGAGAGAATTCATACAAAAACGAGCCTTCAAAATTAAAAAGTCTTCAACTTTACTCAAACCAAAATTACCAAATCCAACCCAAAAACACCCTTTACCCACCCCAATCTGCCGTTTCCTTTTCCTCTCTTAATTCATTAACTTCATTTCCCTTGGGTCTTAAACCTTCAAGTTCAGTTTCTATTGCATGAAATTTCATAGTTCAGTTTCAAATTTCTTGCATCTCATACTTCTGGTAATCTGATTTTCCAATTCCCATCTTACCAAATGAAGCATGGAAAAGATATATCTTTGAAGGATTTTGTACGGAGATTTCAACTTGGGTTTTGGTCCTTTAGGATTCCTTTTGAGATTCGACGATGTTTAGCTTCTGGTTTTCACATATATGCAGCTGGGCTTCTTGGTGCTGCAGCTCTTGTTTTAGCCATTAAAGATGGTAAATTGAATAATCTAAGCCTCTTATCATGGCCAGTGGGATCAAGTTCTTCAGAGAAGCTCTGTCTTGTTCCTGGTTTGCAAAATCATGGGAATAATTGCTTTCTTAATGTGATTTTGCAGGTATTGTTGCTTTGAGCTAATTGGGTTTACTTGTTTTTATTGAGATTTTAAATCAATGATGGAGAAAATGAAAAATCTTTACAAGTTTGGTTAGACACAGACTCCTTTCCATAAGTTCGACCCCTCTCTCAATTTGATGGAGTATCTAATAAAAAATCTTTACAAGTTTCTGAATTAATAAAGCTTTTATGTTCATGCCACCTGGTTATAACCCGCCGGGTAACGATCCCTCTCCCAATTTGATGCAGTATCTAATAAAAAAAATCTTTATAAGTTTCTGAATTAATAAAGCTTTTATGTTCATGCCACCTGGTCATAAACTCGCCGGATTATATAAGACACTTGTATTTACTAAATCACGTTAGAGGTTCGAATCCCCACTCCATATACTGTACACAAAAAGAAGAAACTTTTATGTTTATGAATTACACTTATTTACTTACTGAAAATATGGAAATTTGATCAGGCTTTAGCTAGCTGTGTGTTTTTTCAACCTTTTCTTCAAAAGCTTGTGGAGGAATTGGAACTTGATGAGGGAGTGAGTGAAAGTCTACCACTTACTGCTTCTTTGGCTACTCTATTAGAAGGTAATTTCAAACTTTTGCATTTCTCTTGGACCGTGTTTAGGGTATGGACTTTATAGCCATGTATGTTATGATTCTCAATTTCACATTTGTAGAAGCAATTTAGTTTCTGCAGGTTGTGTTTTAAATTAGTATTGGGAATTTATGTTCATAAATCTTTTATGCCTAGTTTAACTTTCAGAATCTCAACCATTTCTAGATAGTTTTCTAATTCTATATAGTTCTGGAATTACTACTCTTGGTATATGAACTATTCTTAAAGATAAATGTTATCGATTGATGAATTTTTTTCAATGATTGAATTTGTGGCTTAGAGTTATATGCGTTCAAGAAATTTGGAAGAAGCTTCTTGGATTTTTTTTCATCTTATTATATAATGACAATTGTTCATACAGAGTTAAGTGCAATTTGTCTAAAAAGAGTTGTGTTGAGCCCACGGAAAGTGATGCTTGCAATGGCTTATTACAATCCAAATTTCAATCTAACAAGCCAACAGGTGAGCAGTTATTTCTGTGACTTGTTCTCAGAGTTCAACTTTGTGCTCCATGTTATATTGTGTTATTGTTGGTGTGTAGGATGCGGCAGAAGCATTTCTTCATCTTTTGTCCTCATTAAGAGAAGAAATTTCAGATTATAACCATCCACATCAGTGTTCATTAGTTGATGTCTTTGCTTCTAATGGCAAGATTATTACTTCTAAGAGTAAGGGATACAATGAGCTAGAAAGATGGCAGGGTCACTTCCTCGGACCATTTGATGGCATTCTCGGTAGCATCTTATCTTGTCAAAGTTGTTCTTCTCAGGTTTATTCTGACTTCATAACAACATATCGATAGAGTGCTCTGCTGGGTTATATTTTTTTGTCACTAATTTTAACATTCAATTCAAAACTGTTGTGTGCTTCCCTGCATGCTCTAAATAAATTAGTAAGTGAAGGCTTTTTGTATGTTATTGGTATTAAAATATCAAATATATGAAGTTTGAAACCTTATTTTAACTCATGGTGGTTTTCACATTTCCATACATTCCAATGTCTTGACTTGCCATTATTTAGTTGAGATTTTTTTTGCACCTTGACTTCTTTTCCCGTTTCATTACTTTGTCTCTCTATGCTTTTCATTTCGTTCATTTCAAATCTATGTTCATTAACCAGCTCCTCATCTTTTGTAGATTTCATTGAGTTTTGAATCTTTTCACAGTTTGCCTCTTTCACCGGTGCGTATTGGTGACTCTACTCTTCAGTATTGGAGTCAATAACTTAAATGTGCCTATATTTCTTATATAATATAGGCAGAGCATGTATTCCTTCCCTGTGCTGTACTTAAAGGCATTTTTAAATGCAATAGTAGGTTGCTGGCTGTACATTGCTAGATTGCCTAAGGCAGTTCATTGCTGCTGAAAAGGTTGAAAATTATCGTTGCAGCTATTGTTGGCATAATGCTGGGGTGAAGTATCTGTCCTCAATCGAAGCAGACAAAGTAATTCTTTTAACTGGAATTCTGTTTCTTTTCTATTCTAGTTTGTGGGATTTACCTTTCTTCCCTTGTTCTATTCAATCTTATGCTGCTTTTTCCTGTTTATGACCTTGTTATTTCATTTCCATTGGAACTTGGATTTCTCATTAAATCAGTAGTTCACCGGCGTTTTTGAGCTATGTGAGAATAATTGTTTACTAATTGGTGTAATGTTTTTGAAATTCCTTAGATGGAGATTGAAAAACTTATGAAGTGTGACAAGCAAGATTCTTGTGGCTGCCGAAGGATTCTTCAATTAGAGAACTTTCCGTGGTCGAATAAGTTTTCATGTACTCTAAAACAACTCAGTATTGCTCATTGTCCAAAGGTATGCCTGCAGACCTTTGTTTCACCATAAAACCTAAGGTACAGATGCTGGGATTTTAGTAGGCATATGGAAGCTATAGAGTTTATCAGTAATCCGTGTGAAAGATCATTTCCATCCAATTTTAAACTCGTGCTAGATATCACCATATTTTCTGTTCATCTGTTTGATTTTTTTTAAAGCAGGGTAAAGTTGGGTTGTTCAGCTTTAGAAAGTATCTTTTTCATTATTTTAAACAAATACATATTCAAATCCCTTGTTCGATTCTGCATAATACTGAAACACTAAACACTAAAAATTTTAGTATTTGGGTGCCCCGGTCTGGTGTCAAATTATATTATTAAATGTGACTGTTGAAATCAAAGTGATGATTTGAGCATATCTGGGTGTGTTTCATTTAATATTTTACCAATCAATAATTATGCTCATTCAGATAACTTTTTTATTTGCAGATTTTATGCATCCATCTAAAACGTGTTTCGATGAATGTGTTTGGTGAATCACTCAAACTTCAGGTATAATTTTTCAAGCATCGGTTACATTTGGCCTATAACTTAACTAATTCAAAGTAAACAGGTTACATTATTGTATAAGTATACAATCACCAGACCGAAGGTACAGTTTTTAACATAAAAAATGTGAATGACTGACTGCATCTTCTTTACGACCTTTTCCTTAAATCATTTTTTTGCCGTGAGCTATATAATGAAAGGTGGTAAATTCTATTAGTTTGAAAAAAGGATGCAGTTAGGCCTTGTCATAATATTTTGGCATTCTTGTACTATAGGGCCATGTTTCTTTCCCGCTGATTTTTGACCTGTCTCCATTCATGTTGACGGGGGTGGAAATAAAAGATTTAGATGAACAACTTAAACGGCAAAAACAGACAGAATCAAATGAAAAACCATGCCATGGTCTCGATCTGTTCAAAATGCCGTTTGATACCAGAAAACTAAATTACATATATGGGTTGGCGGGCAATGATTACTTCTCTCGGAATCTGACTTCAGGTGAATCCATTTGCGAAGAAAAATCAAAAGCTTTTGTGGTAGAAACTGGAGGCTGCTCAGAACCCTTGGAAACAATCTTGAACTCGCAATCTTGTGTCATGGTAGATTAAAAGTTGCTACTTTTTTAACAGCACAAGGGATTAATAAAGTCTGATTTCCTGTTTTGTAATGTATATTGATACAGGAGAGTAAGATATGCCATACAACGTCATCGGAAACTTGTTCGTACCAACTCGTTTCAGTCATCGAGCATTTTGGTAGAGCTGGGAGTGGGCATTACACTGTTTACAGAAGAGTTCAAGATTCAGAGTGGTTTTATGTATCAGATTCTGAAGTCCATCTTGTTTCTGAAAAAGAAGTTCTTGCAGCTGAAGCTACATTGCTTTTCTATGAGAAAAACTTAGGAGGCTGAATTCTCTTTCATAAAATTAACAGGCAATACATTGAGATTTGAAAATCAATTTTTTTTAAAGGGTAGGATGCTCTGCTACTGAAGAGAGCTTCTGTTTTGTCCAATAGTTTAATATTCTAGCCCTCTCTTTCTGGTTTTTTTTAGCCCCTTGTACCCACCTTTTTGTTTTGGTCAAATGCATGAACATTTCATATAGTTAAAAATGTAAATTACACCCCCGTGGTTTAAAATGACATCAATGAGATTTTTCATCTCCAACATCGTTAACTTTATTTTAGCCATAACTTTTTGTTTGAACTTCGATTTGAATGATTTAAGATGTTTTGGAATTCTTGTTTTAAACTCTATTTTATGGTCATTTTAAAACTTTGAAATCATTAAATAAAAGGATTTATGGCTTTAACTATACCTAATGTTTCAAGATATTATAACTAATGGTGTCTACAATGTGTCTATACATTTTCCTCCTCCTTTCTTTCTCTTTTTCCCCCTTTTCTCTCCCTTTCCCTTTTTTTTTATATATATATATATTTTTAAATTCTCTTCTTTTTTTTTTCCCTTATGAAGGCTCTTATTTATAGCCAAATTGAGATAAATAAAATATAGAAGATAATTTTTTTTAATAATTCAAATGATTTTTAAAATGATTATCTCCTATCAAATCAATTAAATGTCTTTATCTCTATCTTTGATAATTCTCTTCAAATCAATTGTTTATCTCTACAAATTGAATTAAACCTTTTTTTAATCTAATTGAACATCATTTTATCTTTAAAATTAAAAGCCAATAAATATTTTCTTTATCTTTTAAAATTAAATAAAAATTCAATTTTCTTCATTTTAATAAATTTAGCGTGAATAAAATACAGTGCCTACAAATAGAACATTTAGATTTTAAATATAACAATAATTTGATTTATTCTAATATTAACACATTTTGCATTCATTAAATTAATTAATTAATTCATTTTAATCATTATTTTATTTTGTAGTGAATAATAACGAATCTCATTGCATTATTATTAATTTTATATAGATTTTTAGGCTCTAACTCCGCACTAAAACCTAGTTTACTTTAACATAACTTTCTTTTTAAGTTCAGAATTTAAATCTATTTGAGGTGTTAGAATTGTGATGATGAGACGATTTTAACGACCCTTTTATTAATTAATTATCTCACAAAATAAAATATCATTAAAACTATCAAATTATTGTTACCTTGAAAACAATTCATCACATTATGCTAAAAGACTTATTGGATTATTAGTTGATTATTTTTGAATTGTTATTGGGATGATGACCTAATATTGTTGGAAGGTTGTACTTAGGTTGTTAATAATTTTGGGTAAATGTAGTAGATAGGTTATTGTCATTTGGAGGTTTATGTGCTTAGGTTACTATATGATTAAAATGTTTTGCAGTTGGTTTATGTTTTGTTTCTAGATAATGCATGTTTCATGTTTGAGCTTATAAATGTGTTTTAAATGAATATTTTACTTGGGCCTTTACTGGCCTATTTATTGCTGAGAAATTTTACATACTTTTTAGATTGATATTTTTAAAAATAACAAATATTTTTATATTTTTATATTTTTTCTATTAATTTATTTATTGTTTTAATTAAATAAATTAAAATTCATTTTTATTAATTTTTTCTTTTGTAATACTTAATGATAATATTACTATTGTGTTTTATGTTTCTTATTGGGATGTTTTATGTTAAAATTCAATAAAAAATTTAAATTTAGTTACTTTTTATGATTTTGAAACCTACATTGAAATAATGAAAGTGCTACTTTTGAAAGTTTTTAAAACCTTTTCTATTTTTTAATTGTATTTTTGAAATTTACAATTCAAATATACCATTTTTAAAAATACCCCAAAATTGTTTGTATAATTATTAAAACCATGATGAGAGTTATATATGCTCCCTTTTTACATTGTTATTGCTTGAGATCAGTAATATATATATATATGCTTATAGTAATCATTAATTTTTCAATACATTGCAAATAAGAGCATAGCTCAATGTGGTTAGATAGTTACTCTCTTTTCATGAGTTCAAAGGTTCGAGTCTTCCCTTTCACAATTTGATGTAATATCTAAAATAAAAATAAAAAATCCAATACATTAGCTCAGTCAACGAGGATCTAAAACCTCAATAAAAACTGTTAAATATGATTTGTGAATATTTGTAATCGTTTTTTTTTTGTTTTTCTTTTTTTAAATATGATATGCTCTATTTTCTTGTTTATAGAATGTGATTCATGTAGCCATTGAGTAAAATTTATTTTTTCATTGTAATGTTTAGTTAAATTTGACAGGTATATTATAAATTGATGTAAAATTAACTTAATAAAAATAGTTTTTCCCTTAAATTTTAGAGAAAATGTGACGGTTTTTTCCCGTCACCTTTTCTAAAATGTGACGGTTTTCCCCGTCACCTATTCGAGCGTCACCTTTTCGTAGGTGACGGGAAAACAGCGTCACCTATTCGAAAAGGTGATGCTTTTTTATGACTGTCACCTTTTTTAATAGGTGACACTGGCATAGGTGACGGTAAAAAAACCATCACCTTATAGAAAAGGTGACGGGGAAAAAGCGACACATTTTTCAAAAATTCTTGTAGTGATTGTCATTGTTCATATTGTCAGTCAGTTCATGGCTGCGCCTCAGACTATTCATTTCACTAGAGTGCTTCGTATTCTACGCTATGTCAAGGTCACCTTTCTTTATGGACTTTAGTTCTCTATAGTTTAAATATGGGTACTCTAATGCTGATTGGGCTGGTGATCCCACGTATCGTCATTCTACCATTGGTTACTGCTTCTATTTTGGTTATTCTCTCATTTCCTGGCGAAGTAAGAAACAAACTGTTACCTCTCGATCCAGTACTAAGTCAATAAATCGTGCTCTTGCTGATGCTATTTATAAGTTACTATGGTTTTGCTGGTTACTTGCAGTTATGAGTGTTCCTCAACATTCAACTGCTATCCTTCACTGTAACTATCGCAGTGCCATCCATATTGCTCATAACGCTGTTTTTGATAAGCACACTAAACATATTGAAACTGATTGTCACTTTGTTCGTCAACATCTTCAAGACAACACTCTTCTTTTACGCTCTATCTCAACAACAGATCATTGACAAATATCTTCACTAAAGCTCTCCTTCCAGGTTGTTTTTCACAGTTGCTTACCAAACTCAAGTTGGTCTCTACTATGCCTCCTTGAGTTTGAGGGGAAGTTTTAACACAAATATTAAGTTGTCAATTAGGATTAGTTGTCAATTAAGTTACAAATTAGGATTACTTAATTAGTGTACTTTCTTTGTTTATCTACATTTTTTTCTGTATAAATCTTTGTACATTCTGTTGGGTTTTATTATGGACCCAAATAAAAAATAAGACAAGTAATATGTAATAATTATTGACCTATTAATTAAAGCCCGAAACAATTATTTATGCCTTAGGTTTGTGTTTTGCTGTGCAATTCCAAAAGTTCAAATAGTTAATGTTATATATATATGTGTGTGTGTGTGTGTGTAAGTGGGCCTTTTCTTCACTTTACAAAAGCAAAATAAAGGAAGCAACAAAGGCGGTGGATTCCTTCTTTCGAGACACACACACACACACACACACACACACACATATATATATATATATATCACGTTGAAGCGATAGTGAGACCTAGCGAGAAGAAGAAAAAAGTTCTTGCGGCGTTTATTATTCTCATCGTGAAAGCAGTAGGTTATTTAAGTTATAAATCCAATTCGAGCTTATTTAGGTGTTAGGAATGGTGTCCTAGAACTTGTAATTATTTAATAAAGATAATTTATTTCGAATAAATTAAATAAATAAACATAAGTTCTTTCTATTATCTATATTGATTCAATTGACGATATTAGGAATATATGGAAATATATAAATATCAAACATTCAAATAGTAAAACCCTAAGTCACTCTTATGAAATCACGACTTAGTATGTGAGTCATACGAGAGGATTAAAGTTGAGATGAGTAACTTAAAAGTGTCTAAATTAATAGGATAACGTTTGGGAACTTTATCCTGGTAACACTGTTGATAGTTTCACATTTTGTTTATAGACAAATGATCTAATCCTGATCATTCATATGGGTGACATGAAATGGAAGTATCATATTCAATGTTGATTGTATAAGACAAGACCACGACGTTTGATCAAATTCTCATTAGTACTGTTTACGAGAAATGATCGAATATCAAACTAAGTTTATCAACTGTGATAGATCTCAATTCTGAGTGAAGTATGGACTCCTATTTGTGGAGTTATGTTCTTTGATTCACATGGTTGAGAGCGATCTGTAAGAACGCTCAATACACTCCTGCTTTGGGAATATAACTAGATAAGTAGCTGGGAACACATTTTCATGAGATGGAATTCATAAATTTCCTATAAATTAACGGTATCAGTGCGATACCTAAACATTTTAGGAACTTTAGGAAACTCCCTTGATGTACTGATTCGAGACATGAACAAGTGGCACTACGACTTCTATTGATCACAGAAGTATATTATCTCTAGTTTGACTAAAGATAATGTTCCTTGGAGAATCAGCGGGAACACAAGGATAAAACGGTAATTACAGGGGCAAAACGGTAAATTTAATCCGCCTGTAATTATGAGTGTTCCACGTGAAGGATATATCACATATATAAATAAAAGATAAACTAAATGGACATAACTCATCTATAGTGAGAGGAGTTCCACGTGAAGGATATATCACTTAAATTGACTAATTATTAAGCCCATGATCTATAGGTCCATCGGGTCCCTATGCTAGCCCAAATATCGTTATAGCAAAACTAAGTTATTAATTTAACTTAGGAAGAACAAATAATTTAAGTAATTGATTTTAC
Organism: Gynostemma pentaphyllum; assembly: GCA_028015215.1. Taxonomy (NCBI): domain Eukaryota; kingdom Viridiplantae; phylum Streptophyta; class Magnoliopsida; order Cucurbitales; family Cucurbitaceae; genus Gynostemma; species Gynostemma pentaphyllum. Next base: position 65,263,426 of record CM051355.1, on the reverse strand, counting down.
TTAAAATTAGGCAATATTAATTATTTGAATAATGAGATTATTTAAATGAAAATTAATATTAATATTAATATTATTAATATTGATATAATATTAATTGTTTAAATAAAGAGTTTATTTAAATGGAAATTAATATAACATTATCAATTATAATATTTTAAGGCGAAATTAATGGTTTAAACAAATAGTTTATTTAAAAGGGAATTAATATTATTAATTATTTAAATAATGAGTTTATTGAAATAGAAATTAATAATTAGTATTAATTAAATAATGAGTTAATTTAATTTAATAATAAATATTAGAGAGAATTAAACCCAATTTGTTTTATGAAACATATTGGTTTTAGCCCAAAATAATTAATTAATTGAATAAGATTCAATGGTAATTAATATATAATTTTTCGGCTAAATGTATTTAATTAGAAATTATTTGAATTTTTCTAATTTTAAATAGATAAATATATAATTATTAAATAGAGAAAAATAAATCAATTATAAATAAATATATATATATATATATATATATATATATATATATATATATATATATATATATATATATAGCTTGGTAATGGTGGCTTCCTGACGTGTGCTAAATATAAATCAACTTTTATATATATATATATATATATATATATATATATTATAATTTGATTTCGTATATGCGTGCGTTGATGCTTTGCAATTAACATATATATATTTTTAAATTTTAATTATATTTAATAATTAGGAGATAAGGATATATAATTAGATTATGATATCTTATTTGCTTATAAATATGATCATTGAGATTTTATACACTTCTCACTTTAATTTGAAAAGTGAAAAATTCTCTCTCAAGTTTTTTCCCAATTGCCGATTTTCCTTAGGGAAAAATTTAGAAGAAATTTCTTCTTCTTTTATTCTTCCGGTTCGATTCCCACAAGTCGGTTTTGTTTTCGATCGGGATATAGTGTAGAAGATCCGATATTGCTGAGGATTGATGCTGTAAAGAAACATTCAACCGATTCTCCAAATTTTACTCAATGTAAGCAAAAGGTCTTTAATTTTCGAAATTAGCACGAATCTACATGTCTTTTATCACAAATTTCATGATATTAATAGATCGTTAACTAAATGTTAATTAGGTTTACTAAATGATTTTCCGCTAATTTAGTAAAGGAATCCCTTCATCAGGGCTGTTCATTATTGAGAAAAAATAGAGAGTTATAAATCGATTGTTAAACTTCTATTATTCGTCTCAATTGTAATCTTTATCTTCATAGTGGAACCTGCAAAATTTGTAGAAGACAGAACGTACCAATTGGGAACCTGATATAAATTCTTTGGTGTCGTTTTCTTTTGTGTACTATTTTATTCTTTGTGTTTCTATTTATCGTTCTTGATTTAGGGAGTTTGGGGATTAGTAAACAATTTAAATTCCCAACAACTGATATCAGAGCATCAGGTTCAAGGGACTTGTGTAAAGATCGATGGATAGCACAAATGATATTGGGTCCGGAAAATTTGATGGTTCAGATTTTTCATTCTGGATGATGCAGATTGAGGACTACTTGTTTAGCAGGAAGTTCCATCTGCCATTAGAAGAGAAGCAAGAGGGTATGAACGATGAAGAATGGAAGCTATTAGATAGGCCCATAATGTGGCAAAAGAGACAACTACAGCGGGATTGATCAAGACTTTGTCTGATATGTATGAACAACCCACCGTCAACAACAAGATATATATCTACACTCAACTCGTGCATATGAAGATGGCTGATGATGAACTATTAGGAGATCATCTAAATAAATTCAACATTCTCATAAATCAGTTAGTTGCTTCATAGTTTCAAATGATTGATGATATGGTTGTTGTTGCATTCTTAGCATCTTTACCTGATAGTTGGTCTACTATGAAAACTGCTAACGCTAATTCTCAGGGAAGAGGGAAACTTTGTTTTTCAAATATCAGAGATGCTGCTCTTGCAGAAGAAATTCGCTTGAAGAGTTCTGATATGGTCATAGCAGTGCAATTGCTTTGTATATCGGTAGAGGAAAAAGCAATCAAAGTAACAACAGTAAGGGTAAAGGTACATGGAACGAGGGGATTAGCGTTACTACTGTCACAGAAAGGATCACAAGAAATCAGACTGTAGAAAACTAAAACAAGATCAAAAAGATAACGACAATAACTCAGAGGCTAATATTGCCACGCATGCTCTTTTCTGTTTCGATGAGAGTTTTAATGTCTATGAGCCGATGACGGACTGGGTTGTGGATAGTGCTTCTTCTTTTCATATTACTTTAAACAAACAATTGTTCTCATCTTTTAGTTCAGGCGAGTTTGGCTTAGTGAAAATGGGGAACAGAAATATCTCTAAATCAGCTGGCATTGGAGACATAAGTTTGGAGACTGATACAGGATGCAGACTACTATTGAGGAATGTTAGGCATGTTCTTAATTACAAGTTGAATATTATTTCTGCTGGTCAACATGATAATGCTGGTTATGAAAGTGAGTTTAACAAAGGGGTATGGAAACTCACTAGAGGATCTTTATTGGTGGTGAGAGGCTACAAGCATTCTACTCTGTATGTGACATGTTTGAATGTTACCAAAGTTAAGCGCGCTACACATAAAGTGTAAATTTGGAGAGCTGTAGATGTTCCTTCAAATGGAAAAGCCGACAGTGCGGAAAAGACAGTTAGATCTTAATCCATCAGTTCATGTGGAGAAACAGTTGGGAGAATCTGGAAGCGCTCAGAAAATAGCCTCAACTAACAGGTAGGGTCGTTCCTAAAACAATAAGGGCGCAGTGCGATATATAAATTTGGGCCTTCGATCATAAAATCCTTAATATGAAAAATCACAAAAATATAAATAAAAAAATTATTTTTATTAAAACACAATATCAATTATATAATATAATAAAAAAAATAGCATAAAATTATCAAATAGTATACAAAAAATATAAAAATTGAACTTTGAACTTATGTTGGGATCAAACTCAACTCATAATGGCAGAAAACATAGAGATATTGTAGGGAGAAGGTCAACCAACACAACTTAGAATGAATTCTCATTTATATATTATTAATACTAAATTTTGAATTCAAAATTTGGGGCCCCCAAAGTTCGGGGGCCTGTTCCGTCGCACCAGTTGCAGCATGCCTACGACGGCCCTGCTAACAGGCAAGATAGCGAACTGGTGAAGTTGTCTGAAGGCAATGGGGTACTTTTGGCTAGTTTCAGAGTCAAAGAAAGTGTAAGCATCAGAGATAGAATCTCTAATATGGCAACTGGTTTGAATTCTAATGTCAAGCACATGATGAAATATTTATTTACCAATGTTCATTAGAGGCGGATAGTGGGTAAAGCGGTTGATCCCGCCACATAGATGGAGTGGGAGTTGCTATGGTATCTTTTTGTGCCTGAGAGATAGCTCACAGCGGAGGCCTTGCAGTGGCCAATTATGTTAGTGGATTCTAACAGGTATATGGCAAATCAGTTTGAGTTTGCAGTTTGAAGCCTTGGTGTTCCAAGCAAGTGATGAACTACAAATGTAGTGAGAGTTGAAGATGATTGATTTGTCTCCAAGTAGGAGATTGTTGAGTTTTATTATGGACCCAAATCAAAATTAATAGAGATAATTCAGCATATAGCCTATTTTGGCTATAGGCAAATGCTTTTTAGCCTATCAATTTTTTTTAATACTTTCTAGCCCATTTTTAATATCATATTTTAATTTATACTTGATTTGTCCTTTCTTTCTCCAAGATTTTTATATCCCATGATCCTACTGATTTCTTTTATTAAAAAAGTTTCTAAATTTTATTTTCATATTCCTTTGTTTATCTCTAGGGTTTTTAACAGAGATTTTATAATCGTACGACTTCTTCCTCCTCCTCATTCGCCTCCATTAGCACTAAAGATTTCTTGCTTTTTCTTTTTTTCACCTTTCATCTTTTCGTTTCTCAATTGCTTTTCATTCTCCAATGATTTTCCAACGATCTTCCACTCTTCAAATGGTTTCCATCTCAGCCTCAACCTCAGATTTCAATTGGTTTAGTTAAGGTTTATAGATCGAGATCTCAATCTTGAGATCTCATTTTTTTTCCCTTTAAACCATGGTTTTTTGGATCCTTTTTTGTCTCTCTCATTTTACTTTGATCCCAAAAGATTTTGATCCATTCCAAGTTTATTTCCTTCACCAGAAGCATTGTCGTCGTAAAAGATGGTATTTTTGTTGCACTTTTGTGCATTCCTGCATTTTTTTTTTTGCAATTTTCCGCATTTTCTGCATTTTTTTGCATTTTTGGAATTTTGTATAGTATAGTACATTAATTATTGATAAAATGACAATATTACATACATATTATACACATGTATAGTATATTTTCTGGTACATTTTATCAATATGTACTATACTTTACTTAATATGTCTTGATATATTTTATCAATATGTATTGTACTTTACGTATAGTACAAAATAGTGCATATTGATAAAAATGTACAATATTAATTATATATTGTTCATAATATATACACTACTATAATATATTTCATTTTTCACTTATTTTTTCATTTCAGTATATAAATATATTTATTGTATAAGCAAATAAATTATATTTTTTATACATTTATATATTATACCTCATCATCTAGTTTTCATATTATTTGTACGATTTTATATTGTACATTATTCTATACATTACATAATTTTTGTAAATCGTTTTTCAAAAAATAAAATCAGTTTTTTTTTTTAATAAAAACTATCATGTGTGTTCATTCTTTTTTATTTTTCCGAATCTTAAGTTTTTTTTTTCCTTCAAATGTTTTTTCAAATGTTCATTCTCTCTCTTTCTTCTGTATTATGATTCCTTGATTTAAGCATTTTCAAATCTTAATTCTCTCTCTATTCTTTCCTTCTTAATTAAGTTAGCAAGGGTTGTTTGAGTATTTTGTACATCAAGTAGGCCAAAAAGTTTTATTATTTATGGGTAGGCCAAAAAGCATTATTTTAAAAAAAAATAGGCTACTTACTGGATTAACCCAAATTAATAAGCTAAGTAATATGTAATAATTATTGGCCTATTAATTAAAGCCCAAGACAATTATTTATGCCTAAGGTTTGTGTTTTGTAGTGCAATTCCAAAAGTTCAAATAGTTAATATTATATACATATATATATATGTGTGTGTGTGTGTGTGTGTGTGTGTGTAGGTGGGCCTTGTCTTCACTTTACAAAAGCAAAATAAAGGAAGCAACAAAGGCGGTGGATTCCTTCTTTCGACACACACACACATATATTGTAACAACCTCAAATTCCCAAAACATGAAAAATTGCAATAATAAACAGCGGAAGCTAAAATTTAAAGCAAACACTCTTCTCATTTAAAAATCATGGCAAAATTCATTCACAATCGATCGATCTTATTTGTTTAAAACACCAAATCGATTAAAAACATCAATTTTAAATTTTAAACCATTCTCAACTTTTTAAACATAAACAAATGTTAAAATGAACAAATATCCAAAATAAAAAAATTCGATCCAAAATACTAATGAGAAGAAATAAACAATGCCGACATGTAAATCCTCCCAACCGATCCACCAATCACGAAACATCGCCAATTGCCAACTTTCTTCTTCTTTTTACATAAAAAAATAAGTGTAGCATCATGAGGCTACGCCCAATGAGTAGAATTGTTTAAAAAAAATTCTAAATGCTTTAAGTCCATAACGATCTCACATCACCCAACAAGTTCTCTCAAATTAAATGATATCGATTTTTTTTACACAATGCCTTTCTCAACTATTGTTCGAAAACAAAAGCGAGTTTCTTCCCCAAAAGCATCGAATTCGTATTTCTAAAATTGAATCTTTTGAGGTGTTCTTCTTATGTATCCTCGAACACATAAGCGAACCTACATTGTATATTCTTTCCCATTGATCAAATGGAATGAACCTGCCCCGTTAAGTGAAATTACGTCATGCACAACAATAATTTTCCCCTTAACGACATATTCTTCATTAAGTATGGCCCTACTTAATGTGAACCTCCAACCATATTGTTTAAGGCACCAAAACAATATGATTTAACTACAAGCATCACTACCAGAATGCTTGACAAGCCTAAGTCCGGTTTCTAGCTTAGAATTATCGTTTCTACCCAAAACCGACTTTTAATGAGGCTTACCTTGAAATTTTTAATTTCTGGAAATTAGGCTCTTTCCTAACCTTAAGATGATCTAAAATCACCCAAAATATCAAGTTTATCTCACAAATCAATCACCCAAAATATCAAGTTTATCTCACAAATCAATCACCCAAAGAAGTTAAACTAAAAAAAAAGCTAAACTAGCCTAAACTAGTGTGGTTCTAAGAAGCATGGATACAGATATGCGATACGGATACAATACGATACAGATACGACGATACGTTAATTTTAAAAAAAAGTAGGATACAGATACGTTTGAGATACATATTGTTATTTAGATAAAAAAAATATAATATATATATATATATATTACTGCGTGTTATTGAATAGAATTTATATAGTTGTAGTGCTAGCAAAAAAAAAGTAAATAAATTAGATTGTCAATCAATCTTCATAACAAAAAAAAATAAAGTTTTGAACTTAAATTTCAATAACTTCTTCAATATTGTTGCCCCCTTCGGTGTCACTAACATCATCAATGAAAACTATAGCCTCCAATTCTGGTTCATCCAAGGATAAATTACCTACTTCAAGCATGCCCACATCCTCAAAAGAATCAAAGGAATCTCCTACAATGTCCCACGATCTAGTATCTCCTGTTATATATTCTGAAGATATCCTTAATAAAAGATGAAGATTACTATGGACAAATACTAAGTCCTCTGCAAGTTGTGGTGTCACCTTATTCCGTCTAATAGAGTTCACAAATGAATACGTGCTCCAGTTTCTTTCACAACACGATGATGAGGAAGGCTGTACAAGTATCTTTAAAGCTAAAACTTGAAGAGTTTGTGCATACGCACCATGTATAGCCCACCAGTCTTTAGGATCCATATAATACCTATTATGTATGGAATCATAATCAGCAAAATCTCCCGACTTTGTTGAAATGTGAGCAAATTCAATAATCGCTTTTTTGCGCTCTTCATTAGTGGAAAAATATTTTTTTGAGACATTTTGTTCTCTCACGAGATACTTCTAAATCTTTATGTAGAGGCACTCTATTCTTGTCCTCTTGAAGCCAATCTTCACTATAATACCTAAATATAAATTTAGAAAAAAAAAAGTTAAAACTTTCATAAAACAATTCAAATAAAAATGAAAAGATGTAGTTGGTAAGAAAGAAGTACTTTGGATTCAAGGAATGTTCCAAACAATGAAGTGGAGTATTATTTTTATTCCAATGATCGATAAGGATGTTGTGCACCACAACATAAAAAGTAGAGAGCTCATCTGGATGCTTTCCTTCATGTTTATAAATTGTCATTTTCACCTTCTCAATCATAGTGTCCCATATGTCAATACACCAATGAAGACAAGGCTTGTCTGTATCACAAACACGAATCATGTCATATATAGGTGAAGTGAAAGAAATAATATAATCAATTTTATCCCACCAAATGTCATCCAACACCAAATCTTTTACTTGTTTTGCTTTAAATATATCATCTTCCTTATAACATGACCATTTGTCACCAATAACCATGGCTTGCAAACCACCTTTTATGAGTTGAACCTCTTTAACATAATGATTACAGATGCAAACCGTGTTTCTGCTACAGAAAGCAATTTCAATGATATAAACTTATTAAATATCGCCAGTCTCATAGAATGATTCATGATAAAATTCTTCACCGCCATTACTTTAGTAGCAATATCAGTGATCCAACTACACTCCTCATATGTAAGTTGGTTGTTTTCAACATTTTTCGAGGCACATATATTCTTCAAGGCAAGATTGAGGGTATGGACTACACATGAAGTCCACACAATTGATGGAAATTGTGATTCAATAATTTTCCCCGCACCTTTATAATTAGAAGCATTATCAGTGATAACTTGGATCACATTTTCATATCTAACCTCATTAATGACTTCTTTCATCAAATTTGCAATAAAATATTTATCTTTAATCTCACCTGAGCAGTCAATGGCTTTAAGAAACATCGGTCCACCATCTGTAATTGCCATAAAATTAATCAAAGGCCTCCTCTGTGAGTCACTCCATCCATCACTCACAATACTCACACCTTTCTGACTCCATGTACTTTTTATAGGTTTTAATAATCTCTCAATATTTGCTTTTTCGCGTTGAAGAAGACTTGCTCTCAACAAATTATATCCGGGAGGCACATATCCAGACAATGCATTATTTTTTGCAGCGTGAGAAAAGACACTTATATAATAAGGATTTCTAGCCAAATGAAAAAGCAAACCTGAAGAATAGAACATTCTAGCAATCAAAGCATGTAATTGATCACGTGATATCTTGTTAAATGACTTCTCAAGTGCATTATCGGTGCTACCCTTCCTTTTCTTTCCATCAACATTTATGAACGAAAAGCAACTCATTCCTTTTCCTACAGATGTGGTTGAAGGTTGTAAAGGAACATTTTTGGGACCTTTTCTCTCACTGCGTTTGTTTGCTTCTTCTTCCAACTTTTTCATTTTAGCCAAAATTGTAGGTGTTACCTTCGGACACGGTGCAATTCCATCTTTGCGTGTCTTTAATAAGTGAGCCCTAACTCTTGTATAAGTAGTACTCTTTTTCAAATGACAAAAATTATAGGTTGAATTTGTTTTCAATTCTCAATAAACTACAAATTCTGTTGATTTAACATTAAAGTTTTTCCTCAATGGTGGATCATGTTCACTCTATGTTCTTATGGCTTATACTGCATTCACACCTAGAATTATATTTTGATTCTATTAATGCATTTCTTGTTGCCTAAAGGCCAATCAATTTTACTTTGAATTTTCATTTGACTTTCAAAACTCGTTTGAGGTTATGTACTTCATATATTACATTGCATAGTGAGCTAGATGATAGTTAAAAATGATAGAAAGTTGGTCTGACAACTACTTTTTGACATTATTATCTAGTGAAAATTAGAAATCTTATTTTGATATAATATTATCTAGTGAAATTTAGAAATCTTATTTTGATTTAATATGTGACATTAGATTGCAGATATATGGTCTTGTGGAGTGACCTTGTATATGTGATGCTTGTCGGAGCTTATTCTTTGGAGGATCCTAATGAACCAAAGGATTTCTGGAAGACAATACAAGTATGTGTCGTAATTATGTGCATTGAAGATCTAATGCAGTTCGGTTCTTTAATATTGGAAGCATCTTTACCTCCATATTTTATACTTGATTCGTGTTAATTGATTGCTGACATATTTGAGATCGTAATGTTTTCTTATTTTATTGATTATGATTGTTTTGTGTTGAACATTTACTATAACGTCCCATTTTTTTTTTAGGTGAATTTTTTTTTATTATTTAGTATTTTATTTATTTATTTATTGAATTAAAGTGTTAAAGATAATTTTAGAATTGACTATTTAGAAGTAAATAGTTATTTTCGTTCGGGAACCTTTTTAACTGTTTATTTAGCTTAAATTGGTTTCGATGGTATTAATAATTATTAATAGGCCAATTAATAATTATTAATCACCATTGGGCTAGTTTAAGTGGTTCGGGTTTAGTTTTAAAAGTTTAAGGCAAGAAAAGGACGTAGGCGTCATTTCCGGAATTCTTAATATCTAAAACACTATTCATTCATCTTTAAATAAAGAAAAATTGACCAAAAGACTTCATCTTTTCTTCCCTTTTCTTCCTCAAGGCCGTGGGTCACCATTGGAGATTTCCAATTTTTGGCTTTTCTTCGATTCTTGCCGGATCGCTATAATTTCAGTTGCGTTGGATAGCCACCAGCCCGGGTATCATTTCCAACCTACCAATCGTTCTTTTCCTCCATCATTTCAAAGCTTTAAGGTATGTTTAAGTTCAAAACCTAAAGCTCCAAATAGTGTTTTAATGGTGTTTTTGGTTGAAATCTTCCGTTTCTTGCCCGGGAACTAGGAGATTTAGATCGAGGGAGTTGTTTTACGTATATTTAGAACTTTCCCTAAACCCTAGAATCGGGTTTGAGCCAAAAGCCATTTATTTTAGTTTTTCTCTTGTTTATTGTTGATGAGGGTTTTGAATTTGATATGTTTTGTGACTTTACTTAATTGTTCGGGATTGAACTTTTGACCTAAAACCTAAATTATGTTTACCCATTTAGGTTACCAATCTCCAAAGTACCCGAAACCAACCCGGAATGTCTTTAAAGTGCTTAAAATCCGGAAACCAAATTCCTTTTCTTCCTTCCCCTTGGGCCGTGGGCCTCTTGGCATGAATCCCGGGCTGTTTTGTCTTTTATTTTAGTATCGTGACGATCGTTGTTCTTTTCGGTTAATTAATATACTTTAGGTGTATTTTAATTATAGGTTTTGTGCATCGTTCGTGATTTTCGGTCAACCGTTGATTAGGAGTTGACTACTTTTATAAGGTGAGTTTAAAATGGTTGTGATTACTTTTATGTTTTCGAATTGTTTGACGTTTATGTTCAATCGAGGTTAAGAGGGTTAATAGACTTTAGAACTTTCCAAGAATGTATGTTATTTGGGAGTTAAGGAAAGTGCATAAGGAAAATTAGTTAAGATTGGTTGTTGTTTAAAGTAAGATGTTATTGGTGGATTAAGTTATATTCTCGAGGAGAATTAGATTCCGGAATTTGGAGAAGAGTATTAGGTACTCCTTTTATTTTGAGTGGTTATAGAATAGTTAAAAGAAACTTTGGAGAGATTCTTGTGTGGAATCGAGTTAGTACGATATTATTAGTGATGAGATTCACTATTTGGTGTTACCGAAGGGAGTAGTAAGTATGGCATTATGATATGCGTGGTTTGTGATTGGTGACAGTGAGGTCACGGTATGGTTTGTGATTGGTGACAGTGAGGTCACGGTATGGTTGTGATTGGTGACAAGTGGTCACGGTTGAATTGTGAAATGTGACAGTGTGAAATTTACTTTATTATTTACTTTGTTATTTACTTTGCTATTTACTTTGTTATGCTTTAGTATTATTTCGTTGTCTTAGTACTTTAATTACGAGCTTGAATGTTTACTTTTCGAAATTACGATTTAGTAGAATGGGATTGATTTTTATGCAAAGTACTTGGGAATATAGAATGGGTAGTAAGAGCACAATAGGATTTTGGACAAATTTTCCGATATGGGATTCGGTCCATAGAAGTGCTTGCATCCATCTTTTTCTCACTAGCATTTTTATGCTAATGTTGCTACACTTAAACTTTTCAGGTAGTACTCGTGGGAGAGGACGAGGTCGTGGAGGTGGTGTTGCTTGATCTCGAGGGGATGGCTTTTGGGACATTGACTTGCATGTACATTTTGGGAGCATTCTATGAATGCTTGATAAAAATCATATGTCCTTACTTTTAAACTTGTATTTATGGCTCATGAGAATTTAATAACTGTTGTATATTATTTCGTATTATTTTTTTTTTCTGATTTTGGGTATAAAATGGAGTGAAATGTCGTTGTTTTAAATTCTCTGGATTGAGCTTATGTAAACAGGTTTTGGTAGTCCATATTTTAAACGGATCCACGCAAAATTTTTATAAAAATAAAGTCTTCCGCTGTTTATTCTGATTTAAAGATTTGAGAAAATTCGAGTCTTCACATTTACCATCCTTGCTGATTATACTTCTATGTTTCTTTTAGGCAATGCAATTTAGATGAGATTTGTGCAGAAATCTGTTGAGATATTTATCATAATTTGGGAGGCTGAAGAGAAGGGCGAGGTACGTAGGCAATAGTTGTTCTTGTTTTTGTCTGTGATTCAATTCATTCTTTAATCGGGCTCGTCATTTTCGATTGTATTTTAGTTTTTGGAAAAAGTGTGGTTAAGTGAGTGCATTCTTTTAGTTCGTGATCATTGGACTCTCATGTACATATTTTGTATAGTATATATAACACTATAGGAAGTGAAAAATAGATTATTTTTAATTTTTGAAAATTGAATTGTTTTTTATTAGCTTTTAAAATGCATGGCTACATTATATATTTCTTGATGTGAAAAACTAACTACTTTAGGTGGCATTTGGGGCGCCTAAAACAAATAGAATTTAAAAAAAAAAACAACAGTGGTATTGCCGGCGCCACCCTTTTTTTACATTCTTTGTATCACCTTTGCCGGCGCTATGGCGCCGACAATGCCCATAAATTTTTCCATTTTTTTTGTCCTTTGCCGGCGTCATAGCGCCGGCAATGCCCCTAACCTTTTCCATTTTTTACCGGAACCATAGTGCCGGTAATGCCCTTTTTTAACACCGACATTTAATTTTATGCCGGCATATGATACATCGGGGATGCGTAAAGGATCCCCGACGTAGAAAAATATCACGCCGGGGATGCTAAACAGAGGCAAACCCGATAAGGCATTGTCGGCGTAAATACAGAGGTATATTTTTCGCCGGTGAAGGCATTGCCGGTGTGGAGTGAGGGCATCCCCGACGCACATATCCATCGATAGTGCCCTTATATTTTGTAGTGCATTTGTAGTTTCTTATTTGATGAGGGGCCAAATAGGAAATTAAATAACTTGATAACTGACCAAGCAGTTACTTTCACGTAACTTCTTCCCCTTCTGAGAAGTTTTTTGATAGTGAGTTTACAGAAGGAATTGGAAGATCTAAACCCGTATGGTAATCGTCGTTGATCATGAAGTAAGGTACGCTTCCGCATTCGGTCTTTCGGTATTCGTTTATCTTGAATTCAGTCATGGGCTAAATTAGAACTTCTCCCAACAAGTGGTATCAAAGCCTTCCCAATGATTGATTCTTGAGTTTTTCTTCTCAATTTTCAAAATTTTGATATGATTTTGGTTAATTTTTAATAAAATTTTGAATTTATGGGTTGAAATTTATGAAAAATGGCCAAGAGATTACAAGTGAAGATCAGATCTGAGATAATATTTGATGGAAAATTTAAAGTTATCGATTGGGGTTTGGAATAAGAATTAAAAGTTTTAAAAACTGTGCTAAATCACAGATCTGGGGTTTATTTGGATTTTCCAATCGGGTGGCGGTTCTTACGTTTCCATAAATTTGGATTAAGGAAAATTGATCTCTGTTGTATGGTTTTGGCGTTAGTCAGAAGTATTAAAAAAACAGGAAATTGGATCCGTTCGAAAGTTTCATCAGAGATCTTCTTAATTTTCGATTAAAAGAAAAACACTGCTGCTTTAAATTTGATGAAGAGAACTTTCGAATTGTGTTGCCATTTGGTTATTTTGTCATATATATGAAAAAGATTCTGCATCACATTTGGGATTGCAAATTGCAAGTGATGTTTTGGCCTTTTCCTTTTGTTTTATGAAGTCAATGTCAATATAATTTGAATGCTGGCATAATATATAGCCTGCATATAATAATGACAGAATCATTCAAAATTTATTTCTTTTTTGAATGTTTATTTTTAATATAAATTTTAAAATTTACCATATAATATCTTATGTAAAATTCATGGTTAGTCAAAATTTGAAATTCATGGTTAGTCAAAATTTGACATATACCGTTTATTATTTGGTAAATTTTAAATATGTTATGTGACATTTGCCTCCATATAAGTAACAATGTATATAAGGAAATCACAAATTCTTTGAATTATGAAGATTATAATTGTTAATTGTGAGTCAATGATTTCTCTATCAGATCAAATTTTGACTATTGCTAATTTTCACAACTGTTTTGTGTGTTTATTCAGAATAGTTGTGATTTTGTTGTGATTTATGAATTAAGCATATCTATAATATCATGATTGATGTAATATTAAAGTTTGGATGGATTTATTGGTATAATAAACCATTTTGGAATTCTGGTTAAGTCTTAAGTATTCATGATATTATTGTATTTATAACCCATATATTATTTATATGGATTTCTAGTTAGATATTATATAACTATTTTGAGTATCAGAAATTCAAAATTTGGCATATGTTATAATTATTAAGGATGTTTAACATTTTCAATTGAATTAATTGAGATAAGATGTTGCCAAAGTAACATCTCTTGTGTAATTTTTTTCATGAGGGATGTTAAAAGTTTAAGGTGTATGTGAATTCATGCGAGTATTAGTCGGCCCAAAGGAAGGTTAATGTTTGGCAGAATTGCATACACACTTGTGGTAAATATGTGACGATTATTTAAAGTAATTTGCATGTAAATAATAAATCGATCCAAAGATAGTTTTATTATTTGACATGAACTTATTGTCAATATGTTATCACGTATCAAGATATCACTTACAATTAGTATTACTGTCCAAAGACTTGATATTAGTGATGTGCCCGATACCTTGAGATGAGAATTGCCATTCTTTGAATTTATTCATTATTATAATGATAAAGTATAATGTGAGCATAGTTTGTATTGTTTTCTCTAATTCAGATTTAGGGATGTCCAATTAAGTCGAGGTCTTACCGGCCATATGAAAATAAATTGGACTCCAAAACAATAAGTTAATTTATTGGTTAAACTAAACGATTCAGGGGTATAAATTTTTATGATCCCACACTTAGGAAATTTGTTGGAGATGGGATCTACAATATTCTTGAGGAAGTTGAGTTTGGGGAAGAAATAAAGTTAAAGATAATTAAGGATGAGGAAACTTTAAGGATACCGATTTTATGTTGGTAAAATTATTCCTGAGGAACAAACTCAAGAATTAGTATATTTAAGGAGATAATTTTAATCTCAATAAGTGCTCGAAAAGTAATTTTTACAGTTAAGGAAATATAATAGATTCTTACTCTTTAGAAGTAAAGAGTATATGTATGTTCAGATATGTACGTCTTCGGATACACAGTACATTTTTTTGGTAACCCTGGTATGGATCATTAGAAGACAACCAAGTGGGTTATGAGGTATTTGTAGAGAACTAAAGATTATTTTCTCACATATTAAGAGGTCGGATAAGTTAGAGATCATTTGGTATTCCGACTCTAATTTTGATAGATGCCAAGACAATAGAAAATCCACTTTAAGGCTATATTTAAATATTAGCTGGTGGATCTAAGTTTTAGGGAAGTGTTGAATAAACACTCATAATTTCTTCTATTAAGGCAGTAAAATATGAGGGATCTAATCATTGGATATGGTTTTGAATATTTATCACGGGGCTTCATATTTTAGAGGGTGTTGAAAAACCACTCAAAATTTAGTGTGATAATAATAAGTTAGTTATGCCATATTCTAATAACAATAGGAGCTTGTATGTTCCTAGTTGTGAAGGAAAGAAACAGAGTGAACATATATCAATAGAGCACATCCGGTCAAACTCCACGATAGTGAATCCACTTCAAGGTCTTTCATGAGCATACTGCTCATAGGGTACTATCCTATATCAGGATATTTCAGTTCAGTGGAAGTTTGAGTAATTTTGTATTGCTCTATTTATTGTTTTATGGATATATTGTTCAAGTATTTTGGATATTTTCTAATCAGAAGTAAGGAAATTAAGTTAATTCCACTCTGTTACATTCAGTTAAAGTTTTGATCTCACTAAAGTAAGGTAGGACCAGTTAGAATAGATATGTACAGATCACACTACATATAATTTCCATGCTATGCATCCATGGTTGATCTATGTCATTTAGTTATATTGGTGTTTGTGACCATTGATGGGTTTAGTTACGATAAATGTGACGAAGGCCGCTTTGATCTCATACTGGTATAACTAATGGACGAGATTGTTCAGGCACTCTTATTATGATAGCATTTTTCGGAGATCTCATAAGCTTAAACACATGTGTAAAGTTTGCATATGTGGTCAAGTGGGAGATTGTTGGAAAAATTCAATATATAGGACCACACTTGTAATTATTAAATGTGTATGCTATCTTTTGATTAGCCAAATTAAAGTGATCTATTAAAGTTTTATTATTGGTTTAAGAGTAATTACATAATATCATGGATTATATAAGCATAGATACCATTTGTAGTTTCTTATTTGATGAGGGGCCAAAAAAGAAATTAAATAACTTGATAACTGACCAAGCAGTTATTTTGGACAGTTTTTAAGGAAGGGGTTATGGTCCCCATTCCACTGAAACTTTCACATAACATCTTCCCCTTTTGATAAGTTTTCTGATAGTGAGTTTACAGAAGGAATTGGAAGATCCAAACCCGTACGGTAATCGTCGTCGATCATGAAGTAAGGTACCCTTCCGCATTCGGTCTTTCGATATTCGTTTCTCTTGAATTTAATCATGGGCTAAATTAGAATTTCTCCCAACACATCTTTTTTGCAATGTTCAACCCTAAAAACAAAACTTTTTTTTTTTTGATAAACTGTAAATAAGAATTATGTTGTTTATCCCCTGTAACTAAAAAAAAATAGCAAATCACGTAATCCAGAATTTATACAATGAGACACCTTCCCCATTCATACATATATTTTTTTTAAACTCAGAAGTCAATTTATAAAAGTTCTCATTTAAAAAAATGGTTAAGATCTTAAGTGCTTAAAATGACAAAAAGAAATTTTAAAAAAGTTTAATAAATTACAAGCTTAATTTTGAAAAATAGAAACAAAAAAGGATATTTGATTTTTTTTTAATATATATATCCTTGATATATAAAAGGTGGGATGTTTAAGAAACATTTTTGGACCATTATATCCACATTTGATTTTTAAATATTACAAAATATGTCATTATTAATATAACATTTACCCTTCAATAAACCTATAATTTACAAAATATGTTATTACCATTCAATTACCACTTATGTATCAATTATATAGATTTTTTTTAAAATTAATTATCAATTTATCATTAATTCAATATATTATTATCACTCAAATAAACATATTATATTCAATACATATACACTGTTGGTTTATAATAATTTGAATTTTTATATATATTAAAGGTCAAGAAATTAAAAAACATGCATGTTCAAACTTTACAAATATTAAAAGCTATATTTGAATATAGTTATTTACCAATTTTTTTATGAATATTTATTATTATTATTATTTGTAATAATTCAACATGTTAAAAACTTCATATATTACTATTTGTTTTTCAATTAAATAAATATTTTATTTTAAGTAAAAATAAAATAAAAGAATTTTCAATTTTTTTTTTAAATAGGAAACATGGGTAGTTTGACGTTTAAATTTATTGTTTTTTTAATACAAAATAGGCAAAGAACAAAACTAGAAGCAAGTAAAAGAAGAAGCAAAAAAAAAAATATAAACTCTGAATCTAATGAGGGCAATTCTTTAAATTTGTTGTTAGATTAAAATAATTTATACAATATATTTAATTAATTATAAATTTTTTTATTTCAATCAAAATAAAGTTAAAAATATGATTAATTTTTCCAAGAAATCAAATATATTCTAAATAATTCCATAAATGTTGGGAAAATGAAAATTAAAACTCCGTACATTCAAATTTTGATAAATTGAAAAGAAATACACCTGCAACGCACGTGGTATGAATCTAGTTTATATAAAGAAACGATTGACTTTTCATTGATGAATGAGAAACACCAAAAAGGCCAAATGAAAAGATTATAAGGCATTCCAATTAGCAACAATATAAGAGGTAGACTAATTACAAAAACATTTACCATTTGCACTGCACACGTAGACATCAAACATTTGAAATATACACGACGTTGATATTTTCTTGATATTTCTTAATGATATATGATCATCTTTATATATATATATATATATTATTGATACTAAATTTTCATTCTCATTAATATGAACTCAAAATATAGAAGTATAGAAGCTAGCTAGCTTGAAACAAACATAGAAAGTTCAAACTTGTATAAAGTTAAATACATAGATCAAGCCCTTGATTCCATTTTAGTTATGAAGGGGAGGTTTCCTTCCTGATGGGGTCTTGTAATCCTTATACACTAAATCATCAATATTGCCTGTAAACTTCTCTTCATCATCAACATTAGTATCATCTGCTTTCTGATTATGATAGTTTTCAACATTTGAAGTCATTCCCAAACTCCTTGCTGCTGCAAAACCCAAAACCGATCCATCTTAATAATCACGGGGCGCAAACCAATTGATAATGTTAGAAGTAACTCATAGACTTATAAACCTTGTTAGATCCATTTATCTTTCTTACGTGAGATGTTTAATAAAACTAAATTCAAACTTTATTTTCATTTTCTTTAGAGTAAAAGTAGATAAAATCTATTTAGAGAGAGATATCTACCTCTGGTTGTGCTTGAAAAATAGCAAATAAGAATGAGGATGATGAGAAGGAAGCGCTTTCTTGGAACCACAGCCATTACAGACTCTTCTGTCTCTCTCTCTCAACTTTCTTCTTGTTAATAACCGGGGGTGCAAAAGCTCTCGAGTTTTCATCTATTTATATAGGGTGAACAGCTTCATACATAGGCCCATGTGAAGTTTGTATTATTATAAAATGAATAACATCTATAATTTGTCGAGTCTATAAATTTTGGTATCGTTTTCTCCGTCATTTTTCTTTTTTGATATATTACATCAAATTGAGAGAGAGAAAATTTGAACTTTCGGCAGATACCTAACTACTTAAGCCAGCTATGTTCAGGTTAAAGTTGTTTTATATATTTATCTTTTATGATGCATATTTTATTTTTCTAAAAATAGAGTCTATAATTTACAACCTTTCAAAATTTCAACAGATTGAAAACATTTTTTTAGATATTACATCAAATTAGAGGAGGGAGACTCAAACTTTGACTCTAAAGAAAGGAAATAAGTGTCTAACCACATGAGCTATATTCGTGTTGGAAGATTGAAAACATTTTAGATGTCATCTTTGCAATTGCAACTATTTTCTTACATTATTATTATATGTTATAGTTACTTTTATAATAAACTATTACAATAGTCACATAACTAGCACATGGGCAACTTGGTTAATCGCTTAGACGTGTGAGGGTCGTTGGGGGAATCTCTTTCATCTGTTATTTATACTTACTAATCTTTTAACGGGTTTGGATGTGATATTCTTTTAAATATTTGAAAGTTGGTGCCTTTTTCTTGTTTAAATTTTATATGCTTTAATTTTGATATTTTAACTCATGAGTTTTCTAATTATTTAACTTATTCAAATTTTTTAAACTAATTAAAAATAATTTTGAAAATTCTTTTATATTATTTTTAATTGAAATAAAATATTTATTTAATTGAAGTAAAAGAATAAACAAATAATAATAATAATATAGGCATTTTTAACATGTTGAATGGTTAACATAAAAAATTAAAATGTTTATAAAAAAATTGGTAAATAACTATATGCAAATAGAGTTTTTAATATTTGAACATATATTTAATTTTTCACCTTCAATAAACATGATTATATAAATTAACATCAACAATGTATAAGTATGGTATATAATATGTTTTTTAATTATAATAATTTATCATAATAATTTTAATGAAATATTGATAAATTGATCAACAATTTTAAAAAAGAATTAAAATCAACTTAATTAATACATAAATGGTATTTAAATGGCAATGATATATTTTGTAAATTGAAGGTTTGATAAAGGGTAAATTTAAAGTAAATAATGACATCTTTTGTAATTTTTAAAAATCATATAAGGATAAAATAGTCCAAAAATGTTTCTTAAATATCTCTTCTTTTATATATTAAGGATAACGATAAAATGAACGTTGTCTTCTCTAATTGGATAAGTTAAATACTCTTTTCACCCTATGCTTCTTTGCTACCACAATTTCTCAATGCTTTTTTTCTTTGCATCAAATTTTCCCATAACACATTTCAAAACTATCATTTATCAATATAGCTTTTAAATGAGGTCAACTTTAGAATAATTGTAATTTTTAAAACATGTTAGAAAAACGTGTTGGAAAATTTCTCAATGGAACATTTTCTTTTTATTAGTTTTGTTTTGGCATTTAATTGGATAGAAAACTTATTTGAAAGTTTAATAATTTTGAATTAATTTTATGGAAATTTTGTCTATGAATAGATATTTCTTTGGCAACTCACCATTGATATTTTCCTAATTCAAGTTTTAATTTATTGGTTTAATTTTCTTATTTTTGGCTTGATTGATTATAATTCATATAAAGAAATAATTTTGTATATTGAAGGAGGCAATTTGACAGCTCATTGTCTTTCACGTATAAGTGTATGTAAATTCAAATTTCAAAATTGATGATTTATATAAAAAAAAAAAATTCTATTTATGTATAGTAGTCACTTTTTCAACTGCTCGTGCCCGGGCATATTTCGTTTTGACAAATTTTTCTTATTTGGAGATTTAACCTTTGCCTATAATTTGAAAGGCCTTTTCATTTAGCTTTTTTTAACCAAGCTGTTCAGAAGTTTTGATGCTTAAATAGATTTGTTTTAGGTGTTGTCAAGTGGATGGTAGTATTCAAAAGTTAGTTAAGCTTGTTACTATTCTTATAAATACTTTTGTAACAATCTTTTACATGCCAATGAAACATCATCTATCTCTCACATTACTTTTCTATTAGTTTACTTTTACAAATTGTTATCAGAGCTGGTGCATGATCAAGAAGATCAACAAGAAGAACAAGAAGTGTTGAAAGAAAAGAAAGTTTGGAGAGCGAATTTCTCCATTGTGAAGATCTGATAGAGAACACAAGGAGTTTGTTTTTTTCTGTAGCATTTTTTTTCTTACCGAAGAAGACACTCCAAGATTGAAGAGAATGTCTACAAAGTTCGACGTTGATCGATATGATGGAAAAGGAGATTTTGGTCTGTGGAAGATGAAGATGCGAGCTCTTCTGGTTTAAAACAAGTCCATCAGGGTGCTTGATCCTACGACAATCCCAACCACGATGACAGTAAAGAAGAAGCTAGAGTTGAATGAATTGGTTTTCAGTACCATTATCTTACATCTAGCAGATAATGTATTGAGATCAATTGTTGAAGAAGATGATCTTGTCAATCTGTGTGAAAAGCTCGAGAAGACGTTTGTCAAGAAAACATTGCCTAACAAAATCTTTCTCAAAGAGAAATTGTTTTCCTTCAAACTTGATTCCACAAAGACTTTAGAAGAGAATCTGGATAACTTTTCAAAGATCACACTAGATCTTGGGAATATTGGAGATAAATTGAACCAGAATTAACTCAATTTATCATCCTTCTCAATGCCTTGCCTGAATCTTACAATGATGTGAATAGTGCAATCAAATATGCCAGAGATTATTTGAATCTTGATTTCGTTGTCAATGCTTTGAAGACAAAGAGCCTCGAATTGAAAATTGAGAAGACATCAGATGAAGTCCTTTATGTAAGGGGAGATTTGACAAGAATCATCATCAAAGTAAGAATTGAAAAAGAGATCAGCAACAAAAAGAGATATTCCAATTGGAAGGGAATGGAAAAGGGCAGAAAAGAAACAAGAAAATATTTCACCTACAATAAGATTGAACATCTAAGCAAGAACTGTTGGGAAAATATAAGGAAATGCTAAAAGAATGAAAGAAATGAAACCAATACCAGTGGTGACAATGCAAATGTGACTAAAGATCAAGGACTTGAGATGTTTTCAATTTCATAAGATGAAACTAATAAAGCATGAGTCCTTAACTCAGGCTGCACATATCATATAACTAGGGGTGTGCGCGGTTCGGTTTGGTTCGGTTTTGGAGTAAACCGAAAACCGAACCGTACATGTCGGTTTACACAATAGAGGAACCGTTCGGTTCCATCTTTCTTTTTAAACCGATCGGTTTCGGTTTTTTGCGGTTTCGGTTTTCGCGATTCGGTTTCGGTTCATACAACAATAAGCTAATAAATGGGGAAAAAAACTTCCACCATTGACGGATCTAAGAAGGGACTGGAGGGAAAAGTCTTATTTGCCGGAGATAAGAGTAAAAATCCACCATATAGAGTAATAGATATGAACAAATAACCACCATATCGAGCATATATGTATTTTTTTTTTTTAAAAAAAAGAAAAAAACAATTCAAAAAGCATGGATTTGATAGAAAATCACCATAGAAGCCTTATCTAATTTGAATCAAGAACCACAAAAACACATAAATATGAACAATGAAATGGCCATTGTGGATCAAAGGGAGGAAAATAAAACTTTGTACAAGTGAGAAATAGAGTTGAAGAATAAAGGATGATAAAAGGAGAAAATGGAGATAGATTTAGGTTTTTTTTTTTCAAGGGATGAAAATAATATAGAAAATTATTAGTTTTTCCTAATTTTTATAAAGGAAGCGGTTCGGTTCGGTTTTCTACGGTTTTTTATTATGCAAACCGTGAACCGGACCGAAAGTGTCGGTTTTTGAAAATCATAAACCGAACAATCAATATTAAGGGAAAAAAACGGACCAAACCGATCGGTTCGGTCCGGTCCGGTTCGATTTAGCGGTTTTTAATGTTTATTTGCACACCCCTACATATAACATCAAATAGAAGCTATTTCTTGGAATTTAAACCTCACAAGACCTCACAAGAGCAGAAAAGTGAGAATGGGAAATAACAGTCTATGTGTAGTAGAAGGAATTGGTCTGGCTGCATTAAAGATAACTCAGAAAGAATCTTGACAAAGGTAAGATATGCTACAGACCTTGTAAGAAATCTAATTTCATTGAGTGTATTAGATCAAAAGGGATACGAATTTCATTCATTACAAGGGATACTTGAGGTATCAAAGAATGGGGACACCAAATTGGCAGGCATCCGGACTAATGGCCTATACATAATGCAAGGGTGTTGTAACGTCCCGTTATTTTTTTGATAAAAAGAAAAAAAAAACTTTTATTTATTTTATTTTATTTTAATTTAAGTAATTAAAGTTCATTGTGGTACGTATTCTCTGGTTGATGATGCCCTTTATTGGTGGAGAGGCCTTCATAGATCACTTTTTCTTACCATGGAGGTTACTTGGAAGGTATTTAGAGAGAAGTTTTATGAGAAATATTACCCAGCTGATTTAAGAGACCGATTGGAGGTAGAGTTTCTGACCCTGAAACAGGGTGATAGATCAGTGACAGAGTACGAGCGAGAGTTCGATCGATTGTCTAGGTTTTCTCCTGGACAGATTGCTAACCCTCAGAGTAAGATGAAGAGGTTTTTGGTGGGATTGAGAGCTGAAGTTAGGGGTCATCTACGTACTTTACGTCCGACTACATACGAGGAGGCTTTAGAGTTTGCCCTTTCTTTAGATTTGGCATCTGAAGAAAGGAAGGGCAAACTAGCTGCTACAGGAGAGACTTCCTCTCAGAAGAGGAAGGCAAAGGATGATCATATTGGTCAAGTACCACTACCACAGCCGAGACAGCAGCAGCAGCAGCAGATTCAGGGTGGAGCGCAGGTTAGACATTCGAGGGCATAGGGGCAGACTCCCCATTATTGTTATAACTGTTCTAGTTATCATATTGGGGCATGTACCCTACCACTGAGGTGTCATACTTGTGGACTTGAGGGTCATGGATTTAGGCAGTGTAGGGCTTATCAGACACAGCCACCACAGTATGGGTACCCGGGTCAGGGTGTTCAGCAGAGACCATATCAGGCACCACCTGCTTTATATGCTCCTCCTGTTAGGGGCAGAGGTCAGGACCGAGGCAGAGGTCAGTACAGGGGTAGAGGTCAGGATGGACAGGCTCAGCAATATAGACTTCCACCTGTTGTTCCACCACCACAGATCTTACCTCCACCACCGCCTTTTCCTCCTCTACCTGTTCAGCATCAGGCTCGTGTTTTTGCTGTTAGAGAGGAAGCCGAGGCTGCAGGTACTATAGTGACTAGTATTTTGACAATCGTGGGCCATTGGCTTTTGTTCTGTTTAATTTTGGAGCTGATCACTCTTTTGTTTTATCACGTTATGTTGAGTTTTACTTTTCGGGGACGAAAAGCCCTTTTTAGGGGGGTTGACTGTAACGTCCCGTTATTTTGTGATAAAAAGAAAAAAAAACTTTTATTTATTTTATTTTATTTTAATTTAAGTAATTAAAGTTTATTTATTTATCGGTAAATTAGAATTTTCCAGTTTATTTCGGTTTTAATCTTTTAATTGACCTTTTTAGTTTATTTACGTTTTAATGGCATTAATAATTATTAACGGGCCAATTAATAATTATTAATCACCATTGGGATAGTTTAAGAAGTTCGGGATTCGTTTTTAAGCCAAAAGTCATAAAAGGACGTAACCGTCATTTCCAAAATTCCTAAAATATCAAACACTATTCACTTCATCTTCTTTAAATTGCCTTGACTCAAAAATTGACCAAAAAGTGGCTCATTCTCTTCCTCCAAAACCGTGAGCACCAAAGAGAGAAAAGGAAAATTCGATTTTCGTTCATTTCTCGACGGGTCGACTCGATCTTGGATAAATCGGAAAGCCCTCGAGTCAAGGATCATTTCCCACTTACCCATCGTACGTTTCTCTCGAGATCCAAGGAGTTCTCGGTAAGTTTCTCTTGAAACCCTAAGCTCCAAATAGTGTTTTAATGGAGTTTTCTTTGTTTCCTTTCGATTTCTTGCCTTGAAACTCGGTGTTTGTAAATACGGGAGTAGTTTTAAGAGTTTTTGGAAACTTTCCCTTAACCCTAAAACCGAGTTTCAGTCGAAACCCTTTCCGTTTGAAATTTACCCTTTTGAGTTTGATTTGGGTTAGAATTTAATGAAATAATGCTTATTTAAATTCAATTCGGGAAAGGGCATATTGTTCAAAAACCCTATTTATCGATACCCATTGAAATCGGGAATATCGAATTTGCTTAAAACCAACTCGAAACACTTTTAGATTGCCTAAAAGCCGGAAAACCAAACCCGAAGCCCATTTTCTTTGATAGGGCCGTGGGCCTCTTGTGGGAGGGTTGTTGAGTTTTTTGTCATTTTGTATGTTAGGTTGTTGTTTGATCGATAGTAGGTAAAATTATTGATTGTGTGATATAATTCAATTGTAGGTGTTTTCGAACCGCTTGTTTGATCGCTCTTCCGGACTTGGGAGCGAAGCTAACTTTCTTTAAGGTGAGAATAGTTAGGATTTAAAGTAACTATAGAAAACGAATGAGTATGAAGGTTTGTAGCATTTGAAACTAAGACTAGAATCCGAATCTAAGATTAGAGGGATGCGAGTTAGTGCCCTTAGGATTAGAAGTTAATCCTTTAAGTGAGAACTTAGGAGTTCTCAAGGAAGTATTTGAATCTTAGAAGATTCTAAGTTAGTTTCGATTTGAAATTAAGATTGGACTATTGGAAGTTAAAAGATCCAACTTGTATTTAGAACGGTTAATAGAACTTTGGATTATATTGGAAGTTTAGAATCCTGGAAGGTATAGGTTAATCGTTTAAGTTATGATTTTACTTTTATTATTGTTAGCGGAGTTCGACTTACGTATCGTTCGTCCGAGATGCTTATCTATTTTACTTTATATCTTTTATTTTATGCCCATCTACTTTATGCTTGCATCGACTACTTTAATTCCGCACTTTACTTATTTACTTTTACAAGGATATGCGGGCATCATATTGCACCATAACATGTTCGCATCATTCATTAAAAAAGAAAGGAAGGGAAGAATGTTGGAGCCTACGGGTAGTGTCCACATCACCTTCAGAAAAAGAAAAGAAAGAAGGTTGAATGGGTATCCTACGGGATGTACTCGTTACTTCTCATGCATAAGGTTGAATGGGTATCCTACGGGATGTACCTATTATCTTCATTCATGCATAAGGGCAAATGCGAAGTCCTACGGGATGCTCTCATGCATTCATGTTTATGATCAATGAAATAGAGAATCGAGATGTTTTATATTTATGTAAAGTTTATTTACTTTTCTTATTTATGTCGTAACAAGTTAATGGATGAGGATTTGACTACGAGTATTAGTAATATCATCCTTAGAAAGTATAACGAATTTACCTAGAGTTTAGAGAACTTTACGAGTGATTGTGTCAGATTAATTGGACACAAATCGAAATGCGAGTTTGAGGTCTATCCTTACTTTTTATGCTTATTATTCTCACTAGGCTTAGTTTGTTAGCTCATGATATTACAACCAATTTCAGGTAATGCCCTGGCTAGAGGCCGTGGAAGGGAAGATGGTGCTGCGTGATCGAGGGATGCTGACCTCGAGATGGACTCTTTTGTTGTAAAGTTTATGAATTTTACTTTTGAGAACTTTGAAGGATTTGTGAATTATACTTTGTATTTAGCTCATAAGAGCTTTTTATCGTTGTTTTTATGATATTACATCTTGAACTCCTGATTGGAACTTAATGTTCCATGTGATTTTATTAGATTTGAAAATTAGGATGTAAACAGGTTTTCGGCATGCCAACTTTCAAACAAAACCACGCAAAATTTTCTTAAAATAAAAGACTTCCGCTGTTTTCTCTGATTTTAATTTATTTAAAAATGACGGGGCGTCACAGGTGTGCACGAATTGCAGAGGCAAATGTAGTCATCAAGCATGGAACTCCCTTTATAGATATCTGGCATAAGAGACTTGGCCATTTATCTGAACAAGGCTTGCTTGAATTACACAAGTAGAGGCTCCTTGGGAAATTGACAGTGAGTGAGCTCAAGACATGTGAACATTGCATATTTGGAAAGAGAACAAGAACAAAACTTCCTCTAACAATTCATTGTACCAAGAAGAAATTGGGGTATGCTCATGCTAATATATAGGGACCAGCACCAGTTGACACTCACGGATGAGGTAAGTACTTATTGACTATTATTGATGACTACACAGCAAGGTATGGATCTATATCCTTAAACAAAAGAGTGATGTTTTCTCAAAGTTCAAAAAATGGTTACCACTGGTTCAAAATCAGTTAGAGTGCAAGCTGAAAGTACAAAGAACTGATAATGGATTAGAATTCCTAAGCAAGGAATTCACTAATTTCTGCAACAACCATGGCATTAAGAGACACCTTACTGTGAGACACACCCCTCAACAGAATGTGCTAGCTGATTGAATGAATGGAACATAGAACAGTGCTTGAAAGAGTTAGATGCATGCTCTCTCATGCAAATCTTCCAAAGTCATTTTGAGGTTGTTGTTTACTTAATCAACAGATGCCCTGGTGTTGCCTCTAATTTCAAGACCCCTGAGGAAGTATAGACTGGACAACCACCGAATTTGGAGAATTTGAAGACATTTGGTTGTGCTACCTTTGCACATGAAAAACAAGGGAAGGTAGACTCTAGAGCATTGTGATGTATCATAATTGGCTATCCAGAGAATGTCAAAGGCTGTAAGCTATGGTGTATTGATAAGAATCATGCCAAGTGTGTAATCAGTAGAGATGTGATATTTGATGAATACAAGAAGTCTTTTCAAAAAGATAATACATGTAGCACAGATGATGTATCAGTTGATTAACAGTCAAGCAAGATGATCATGTCTCTATCAGAAGAAGAAGAAGACTTAGAGAAGGTAGACTATCCTGTAATTAGTGGTATTTATCTTAAAAACTACAATCTTACCAGAGATAGAACAAAGAGGATAGCAATTCCATCAACTAGATACTCAAATGAAAACTATGTTTCTTTTGCATTAATAGCTGCATTAGAGCCTATGGAACCTGAACCAAACACCTATCAAGAGCCCATTGAGTATACTAACAGCAAGTTCTGGATTGAAGCTATGATAGATGAAATCTCATCTCTAAGTAAGAACAAGACTTGGATTCTTGCAGACAAACCTGAAGATTAGTTGATTGTAAATGGACCTTCAAAATAAAGCCGGGTCCTGATAGTATTCATGACAAGAAGTTCAAGGCTATATTGGTTGCTAGAGGCTTTACTCGAGAATATGGTGTAGATTATAAATAGGTTTTCAGTCCATAGTTCGACACACTTCAATAAGATTATTGATGTCCCTAATAGTCTGTTTTGATCTTGAATTAGAACAAATGGATGTTAAAACTGCTTTTCTACATGGAGAGCTTGAGGAGGAGATATACATGAATCAACCTCTTGATTTTATAGAAAATGGGCATGAAGATCAAGTCTGTTTGCTGAAGAAGTCATTGTTGGTTTGAAACAGTTTCCAAGGCAATGGTACAAAAGATTTGATGCTTTTGTGTGTTCAAATGGCTTTGTTAGATGTTCAGATGACTACTGTGTATACTTTAGAAAGGTAACTTCTTCGAATTTCTTTTATTTGCTGCTTTATGTTGTTGATATGCTGTTAGCTTGCACGATTAAGAAGTTAATTGCTGAGTTTAAGATGGAATTAAGTGCTGAGTTTGATATGAAAGATCTTGGTATTGCAAAGAAGATTTTGGGTATTGAAATTATGAGAAATATATTGAAGAAGAAATTGTTCTTAAGTCAAACAAATTATCTTAAAAAGGTTTTGAAGAGGTTTCATATGGATCAATGTAATTCAATGAGAGTACCTTTATCCTCTAGTTTCAAGCTGTCTATGATCAGTCACCAGGAGTAGAGGAAGAGAAGATTGAAATGAGTGGAATGCCTTACTCAGCTTTTGTTGGTTGCATAATGTATATCATGATATGCACTCGTCCAGATTTGGCTTATGCTCTTAGTCTGTCTAGCAAATTTATATCAAATCCTTGGAAAGCTTACTAGTGTGTTGTTAAACATTTGCTGAGATATATACAAGGTACACTGAACTATGGACTGGTTTATAGAGGAGCTCATGACAGTGAAAGGGTTAACATTGATGGCTTTGTAGATATAGACTATGCTGCACATCTTGACAAAAGAAGATCAAGGACTGGTTATGTGTTCAAATTACATGGAAACACAGTGTCATGGAGGTCTTCTCTTCAGTCAATTGTTAACTGAATCTGAATATTGTGCCTTACCTGATGCTACGAAAGAAGCATTATGGTTACAAGGGCTGGTAAGTGAAATCATAAGAAATATCTATGGTGTTATTGTAATGTGTGACACTCAAAGTGCAATTCACTTGTCCAAGAATCAAGTTTATCATGAAAGAACAAAACACATAGACATTAAACTTCACTTTGTAAGGGAAAACTTTGCTAAATATTCGTTTAAATTGAACAAGGTAGACACAAGTGAGAATGCAGTTGATATGCTTACAAAACCAGTCCCATTGCAGAAGCTCAGTCAGTGTTGTAGCATGTTAAAAATCTGTGATGTAGCACGTTAACAAGTTTGTTCTATAGAAAGTTCATAGCAAGTTAAAGAGTTTGTACTATAGCAAGTTCAAAATTTTGTTCGATAGGTTTGATGGTTATCTAGCTACTATGTTGATGAATTTAGCATCAAGGAGGAGAATTGTTAAGACGTTTTGATACTTAAATAGATTTATTTTAGGTGTTGTTAAGTGGATGCTAATATTTAAAAGTTAGTGAAGTTTGTTACTCTTCTTATAAATACTTTTGTAACACTCTTTTACATGCCAATGAAACATCATCTCTCTCTCATTACTTTTCTATTAGTTTACTTTTACACTTTCGTTATTATATCTCACTTTTCATTTAGCCAATAGAGCTTATAGTAATATTAACGTGAAAATTTATTTTGTGTGATAATTATTATTTCAATACTCTTTATACTATTGCTTTTTGAGAGTTGAGTTGATTCTTAGGGAGGAAGAAGTCATCTTGTTCGTACATCAAGGAAGGGAGTTCCTTGATCCAAATATGTAAGGGGAGCTTGTGGTATGATCAAAACAAGAACGAGAGGTTCTTGATTCAAATCGTCACAAGGAGAGTTTGTGATCGTATCCAAGAAGAAGACGGTCATTGCAAGTAGCAAAAGAAGAGAAAGAGAAAAAGGGAGCTTTTTCATTTGTGCCTTGATGCTTTAATTTATTGTATTGAACGACTAACGATTTTAGTGGATTTTTTCTGCATTAGGCCCCGTGGGGTTTTACCAGGTTTCTCACGTTAATCAATTCAATTATGTTTTTCTCCTCTCTTTTTTAATCTGTATTACTGCTTCTGCATCGTGCATTGACTATTGTAACACTGAAATCTGTGAGCTATTTAATCAAATCTTCTAAACAATATTAATTTGTTTTATTAAACTAAATTAGTAGAATTAAATCGGAATTAATCAAAGAGTTTAGGTCCTAACAGTTCTCATTCTGGGTGAGTAAACGAGGCCAAATTGATTACGAATATATCAACAAAGTTTAAAATATTTTCAAATTATATAGCGCTTTTTAAAAAATAATTACAAATTTAACGAATTTTTTTTAAATATTTAGAAATATGTCAATTTTTTTTTGTTGAAAATAGAAATGTCATTTTTATGAATATGTTGTATATTTGAAACATTTTACAAAACGTGGTAGTGTGCTTATGTGGCGTAAATGTAGCCTTCACCCGACTTTGTCTTCTTCGCCACATCAGCACACTACCCCAGTTTCCTTAAATGTTTAAAATGTAGAATATTCTAATTTGTTTCAAAAATTACAATTATTTAAAAATCTAACTTATACGTTGGTAATAATTTTATTAATATTATCCATAAGAAAATATTATTTTTGTTAGTTTGTCATCAATTATTTTGCTGACATTGAATGGGGTGAAAGTCAGTTCAATTCTTATATTAGGTGGCACCAAATCGAACTGATCTTAAGAAATAAACCAAATTTGATCAGTATAGCTCTATTTTAAACGGTTCGATTTGACATCTCCATACATCTTTTAATAATATTTTTTATATTTTATAATCATGAATGTTGTAAAATGAAAAACATTAATTTGATAATTAATATTTAAGAATGACAAGTATGTATAAGAATGACAAGTATAATTAATATATATATATATATAAATAGGTCTCAAAACTACAATTATTACAATTATTTTAAAAATAATGCCCATAACTATATATTAAATCAATCAGCCATTTATCATAGTCAATCTCGATAATATACTTTTTTTTTTTAAAAATATATATTTGTAAATATTTTTTTATTGATGATAAATTTCTGGGATAATCCATTAGATAGCCTAATTTGGCTATATGCTTATACATTTTAGCCCATCAGGATTTTTTTTCCTTTTTTATTTCTCCTTTTTTATTCATCTTTCTATCTCCATCAATTAATCCCTTGATTTTTTCTATATCAATCCCATTATCTCACCAAATCTACTCTATTTCACATTCACTTTCCTTCTCTCTTGTTGATTTCTAGAGTTTTACTTATTAAATCATTCATCTTCTTCTTTGCATCTTGGGTTTTTTTTAAAACAAATTATGTTCGTCTGCAACATTTATTTTCATCCCCCCGTTTATTGATCCGGATTTTAGCGATATTAATCCCATTAACTCCTTAGTTCAGCCATGGATGTTATCCCATCTTTTTCTTGTTAAAATATCCATGGAGTCTAGGTTTTTTGAATTTCCAAAAGAGGAGAAGATTTGTATTTTCTTTTAAGAAATATATGTATTCAAGTTCTTTATGAAAACATCTATGTTGTCTAGGTTTTTTGAATCTCCAATTTTTTTCTATAAAAAAAAAGGGGTGAATTGCGTTTTGTCGTGGAGATCCCAACCAGCCCTATGGCGGGAGATTGACCGATGATCGAAGGGAGTATTTGTTGCGATTCGTTTACACGTGGAGACGAAGGAGAAACCCAGATCTGGTATAGTATAGTATCAAATATACAAAATATACGATGTTGAGGCTGGAGAGTAAAAGAGAAACTGAAATCTGGTATAGTACAGTATCAAATGCTATTAATATACGGCGATGATTAAGCTGAAGAAGAAATCCAGATTCTGGTATAGTATAGTATCAAATATATAAACCGTACATTGTTGAGGCTGAAGAATGAAAAAGAAGATCAAATATGGTATAGTACATTATTAGATGCTATTACCGTACGTTGATTAAGCTGAAAAAAATATGGAGAAACATGAATCTTATATAGTATAGTATCATAAACTTCTATCTGATGTTATTATTGTACGGTGATTAAGGTTGAAGAACGAAAGAGAAGCACAAAATTTAGTGCAGTATAATTATTGAATGTGCGTACAATATCAATTTACATAATGTATACCGAAAGAATTATTTGAAGATTTGCCAGAAAAATGGTCATCAATTTTGAAAGTAAGAATATATTTTTTTTAGTTTTGATTTTTTTTCTTTTTCAAATTCCTATTTTCTCTCTCTTTTTTTAGATTTATTTAACATCTCCTTGATTTAAGCATTTTTAAATCTTCATTCTCTCTCTTATTTCATTCTTAATTAAGTTAGTAAGGGTTATTTGGGTATTTAAAAAAATATTATTATTTATGGGTGGACCAAAAAGTCATATTTTAACAAAAAGAAGGCTATCTACCAATATAACCCTACATTTGTAGATACTAAAAATAATGTTTGACATGTAGCAGAAGTTTTTACCATTATTGTAAATATAATATTTTTAAAAAGTATTTGTAAATATAGCATTTTAAAAAAAAAAACCATCATGTTAATCAATGATAACTTATAAGGTGAATCGGTGATTACATATACGAAATATCAATTAATTATGTGAATCAATAAAATCAGTAATTATCTTATGTAGTGAATCAATGATTATATACAAAAATCAATGATTATTTGCGCAAAACTAGTAGCAATTTTGTAACATTATATTCACGAATTTGAACTTTATATTATATTTGCAAATAATTTTTTGAGTTACTATTTTTGTAAATATTAGGTTAGTTTGTGCTATTTGTATAACAGCTCATAATTTAAGCCTCATTATTAATATATATGTCTTCGGCTTTGAATTCTATAAAAAAAGATCGATATCCAATTGATAATTATTTTAGTTTTTTTCTTTGCTTTTTAAATTTAAGTTTGTATATTTATAATCTCTTTATTTTATAATTTTGAAATCCTAACCATATTTTAAATCTAACAAATTAGCTTTGAAAAAATGATTAAAATGAAAAGAAAATTTAAAAAGTAAAAAAACCAAAGAAATTATTAGTGAACAAATTTTTAAGTATTAAAAAACTAAAAAGAAAATTATTATGAAGATAACACATTTTTTTGTTTACTTTTTAAAAAACGTTTTCAAAATCATGGAAAACTTTTAAATAGTGAAAATCTCAAGATGTTTTTAAAAAATGAAAATAAAAAATCAAATAAAAGAAAGGTTATACTAAACACCATCTAAAATTTGGAATAACCAAAATTTCTATTCTATCCACATGGAAATTTTTTTGATATTTCTTAATCATTTGCTCATCATATCAAAAAATATATATATTATTTATGTGAAATCTCCATTTTCAATAATATGAACTCAAAATGTAGAAGTAGAAGCTAGCTAGCATTGAAAAACAAACAAAGAAGGTTCAAATTTGTATATATGTTTCCATTTATACAAAAAAAAAGGCAGAAATTGAAATTTTAGTTGTGAATTGGAGGTTTCTTTGATGCCGGAGTATAATCCATTGCCACTAAATCATCATTTCCTGTAAACTTCTCTTCATCATGAACATTAAGATCATCAGCAGCTGCTTTCTGATTTTGATCATTTCCAACATTAGAAGAACTCACTCCCAAACTCCTTGCAGCTACAAAACCAAAAACCAAATTCAAACTTCATTTCATTTCTTTATTATAAAAGTAGATAGAGATTATTAAAAATTAGATTAATATGTGTAGGGAGTCTTAATATTAATGGGGCGTTGTAATCTCAAAACCAATAGGTAATGAGAGAGAAGTAGTTCATAATCTTATAAAATAATTATAAACAGTGTTCAGTTCATCTTTTTCGACGTGCAATCCTTAAACAGAAAGAAAGAGAGACGGCGTACCTCTTGCCGTGCTTGAAAAACAGCAAATAACAATGAGGATGATGAGGAAAAGGCGCTTGCATGGAACCACAGCCATTTTGGACTTTCTTTTCTCTCTTTAATTTTCTTCTTTTATGACTAAAATGTTAGTCTCTCTCTTTTTTTGTGAAGAACTTATGAATTCTCATCTCTTATATAGAGTGAAACAGCTTCATACATAAGCACATGAATTTTGTATTATTCTAACATGAACAATTTCTATGGCCTTGAGAGTCTATGTCAATGTTTTCTCAATGTCTGGGATGAAAATGATAGATTTTTTTTATCGGAGACAAAAAAAAATGAAATAATTGAAATTATTATCAGAAATTTGGTTTTGAGCTTTTATAATTTGTGAATGTGCAGTGTCTAGGAAAAGCCAATTAATTTAAGTCCACTAATTTGATAATTTTCCATCTAATGAATAAAGTTAGTTGTGGGATTAGTATGAAGATAAAGAAATTGGACCAAACAAAAGAAATCAAATCCAAAGAGAGGCTATCAATCAAATAATTAGAAATTATTAAGCATTCATATCTTGAAGCCTAATCCAATAACTATACACAAGGCCATATAATGAAAAACTAGTGATGGATATATTTGGAATGCATGGGTTGTCAAAATAGTGTTGAACTTCTTTAATAATTTTTGTTAATATAATATTGGGATAAGGGATTAGTGGAATACATGTTTTAACCACTAGGCTATGCCTGAATGGCGAATTTCTTAGTAATTTTGTTCATGCATGAAGTAATACATATGTTCATTAATATTTATACTTAGTGCATGAAATATAATCGTTTGCATATGTATTAACTTAAAATGATAATTTAAGTATTTTTGAGTTTTTAAAATTTATTAATAAATTAAGGGTTTGTTTTTCCTTCATTTTTTTATTTTTAACCAAAAATTCATAAAATAAGTAAAAAATTTAGATGGAATTAAAAAAATACAAAATAAAAATAAAAAAGTTGTTACTAATCATAGTTTTTAAAAAGAAAAAATTGTCTTCACATTGATAAAATAGGAGTTCATATATATTTTCTAATATGGCCTGAGTATAAATATTCATGGAAAAATATTTAGTCTATTCTTTAGGGAGTAACTATCTTTACATCTATCAACTTGAGTATACCTCAATTGGTTAAGCACATGCTCTTTTCTCTTGAGGTTGAAGGTTCGAGTCTCCTCTATCCCAATTTAATAATATATATATATATATAAAAGAAAAAAGGGAAAAAAAACTATCCTTACACCTCTTGGCTATTATTTAGCCAGAAAAGTAGTTGATGCACATAGAGGAAGACTAGAAATAGCTATTTCATGGGGAGTAATTAAAGTATTTTCAATATTAATGGAACAAGTTTATTAAATATAATATATGTAAAATTCTAATTAGAAATAAACATATCAAAATGTAAGCAAAAGTAAATGTAAAGGTAAGTGTCTTGTTCTTTCACAATTAGAAAACTAAAAATGAAATGGGTTTTCAAACACTTTTAATTACTTTTTTTTGGGATTATAATGGTTGGGTATGTGGCTAATCTTCAACTTTCACAAAAGAAAGAGTACTAAACTCAATTAATGATTGAATAATGCATGTTTAATCAACAAGGTTTACTCACATCTTTTGTCATTTTGATTCACTAGAAAACTAATGAAACCTAGTTGCCATTGTTTGTTATTCTTTAAAGACAAACCATGTATAAAAGTTTTATTTCATTAATTACATATACCCAAAACCTAACTTCAATCAATTTAAGAAGCTCAGAAAGAAAAGTTGCAATTAAATCTCTTGCTTTTAATTCTTTGGATTGTTTTCATGTGCAATGGCCTGAATTGTGTAGGAAACTAGGGAACATCTTTAAGCCAATACAAGATTTGTAGGCCAAACAAAAACACCTATTTCACAGACTCAACAAAAACAGCATTAACAATCCTACAGTCAATTTATATGATTAAAAAAAATCACTCTCTTCAAATTCAACCGGTTGGCAAAACTGGGTCAACTTAAACATAACTTAATTGGTAAGACATCAATATTTTTCACTGTTGGGGTTTCAAGTCCCAGCCTTGATTTGATATAATATCTATAACAAAGTTGAAAATGATGGAGAGAGTTATTATCCCGTGTTTTTAAATCCTACTATTGAAAATAATATTCATAATATATTAATTTTTAAAATATTTATAAATATGTTATTTTTAAAATCAAATCAATCACTTATTCACAAATCAATTGTTGTGATGTACGACAATCACTTAGCCCAATGACTATTGATTTACATAATTTAGTGATTGAGTTAGATATTGATTGATAATACATGTAAGTGAGTGCTAAACAGAAGAAATGACGTATTTATAAATATTATAGATAAATTACTCATAAAAGATATTTTTGAAATTAATTAAAATTTTGAAGGAATAATTGAAAATTTTAAAATATTAAAGGCAAAGCTGAAACAAATCTCATAGGTAGGGGCATTTTATATAATTTAACCTAAATATGGTAAATAACTTTTTTACTCTACTAGTTTTTAATACGTGCGGTGTACGTGGAAATTTTGAGTATTATTAATTTAATATATTTTTAAATTTACCTACCTTACCCGATTGTTTGAAGTGTGCTTCAATCTTAAATAATTTGTAAGGTTTCAATAATTTTAGAATTTGTATAGTTTGTTGGTAGATGATAAAGTACTTATGGCCTTTATATGTGCAGTTTCAATTTAAATGCTTTCAACTTATGAGTTAAAAATTTGAAAGGTTTCAAATTATTATTACATAATCGAAATTTCAATGGGTGATGCTATTAAAACATTTTTTTGTTATGAAAGTGGTGTGTTCATTGTTGAGAGTGTCATTATTATATTCATCTGACTCATTTTTAAGGAGTATTTCCAAACTTAAATAGGTCCAACTCATTTACATTTTATTATTGAGGTATATATATTTAAAATCCATTAGAATTCCCCCAAATGAATATGACATATTTCTTCTTATTGACATTTAAAACAAACTTATAAATTTGACACATTTATTACCAAAATTAAATTTATCTTAATTCACTAGGGTAATTAAATTTTAAAAAGAAAGTGGTTCTTTTCCTCTAAGTCTAAAAAATTATGGAAGACTTAAGAAGAAGTGGGACATGAATTAATGGTATAACCATGTTGGAATGGACTTAAGATCTTCAAGCATCACGTGGGACGTTGTAGTTTCTGACAGAAAAGAAATCTATAAAAAAAGCAAATTAAAAAAATATATATACTATTAAAATTGAATGGTAGATATAGAATTTCTGTTAGAATAAATGTAGTGACTGTTCTCTTAAAATTTAAAATTTAAAGACTCAGAGGTGAAAACGGAAAAAATATATATATTATATAATACAATAAAAAAGGCATGCATGTAAGAAAAAAAAATCTCCGTGGATTGTGTTTGTGTCTTAATTTATAGAATTTTGTAAAGAGAGGGAACGGCTTTTTGTAAACTCTTTAAAAAATATAAAACTAAGAAGATAAGTTCAAAAAATAAAAAGGAAAGAAGATAAGTTTGAAAAAGAACAAACAAAGTCATGTAGTGGTTCTTGGCTTGACACATGGTAAAGAATTGATTTAAAAAAAAAAAAACAAACCAAACTCAATTTAGTTCAGCCCCTCGTGGGCAAGCAAAACAGAGGAGAATAGAGAGAAAAAAAAAGAAAGAAAGAAAATTTGGAAGTTTTGCTTAGAATTTTTTGAAATAACAATAAATTGTGGAGTTTTAGTTCAATTTGTGGTGAAATTACTTGTTGGTAAGTGATTTCTTCAACCCGATTCTTCTATTTGATAGATTTTGGTAGTTTTTGCTATGCTTCAAGGTTGATTTATGGGTTTTGTGAGTTTTGTTGTTTATGAATTTTAAGTGCTATTGGTTAAATTGAGAGATTGATGTTTAAGATTAATTATGAATGGTGTAGAAACGGAGTTTTTCCATATTTTGATGGAGTTGTTTGGAAAATTGTATGAATTAGAAAGAGGATTATGTCTGGTTTTTCTTCAATGTGAGTTGGGATTATGTGTGGGAAGAGGAAGAGCAACAAGATTGATATTATTTGGCTTGAAAAGTGTATTGGAAGTGTAGTCAGAAGGAAAAGTGAAACTCTAGCCATTGGGATACTAACCGTCATTTTATGTGTTTTCAATATGTTTTTCTATATATAAAAATACGAAAAGATTATTAATAGGTATTTTTGTTCAATATATTTCAGGTGATACGGAGATTGACACCGCTTATAACCCGGGATCGTAAGCGGGATAGTTTTTGTGTGAATGGTTAAAATATTATTTTTGAATTATCCATAATTATTTGCTTATAAATTTTAAGTTAGCCTATATATTATAAATATCCTATTATACACATGTTTTTATGATTTACAAATTATGTTTATGTGCTTTTACTATTACTTATGAATATTCTTATGAAATTGGACATTACATTAATATGGAAAAAGTATTAGTTTCCATGGATTTATGATGGTTTGTAAGTTATATAACAGTTTTCGTAAGCTATTTTCAAACCGCTAAATTGTTGTACCCACTAGTTCAGCTTTCAGCAGGTCTTTGGGACCCACTTTAGCATACACATAGGTTTTGGGACGTATGTTAGGGTGAATAGCCCTTTGAGGGCAGCTCTGCGCGCATATGGCCAGTTTCAGTATAATCAAGTTCCTATGCTGCATAACTTGATTTATCTTGTGTGTAGTATGACCAGGTGTGGGTATGCGTTTGGTGTCAGTTTTCTATTATATGATTATGATATGATATTATTACATGAACTTCGCTAGCTATGAGTTTTTATTGTGTATGAAAAGTGTTTTGCTAAAAAATATATTTGTTTGCTAAAAGTCGTGTTTTCTATGATATTTAACTAAAAAATATATGTTAGTTTATAAAAGATCACACTCACTGAGTTTTTGCTCATGATTTTCCATGTTTTATTTTTCCCCCTCCAAGTAGCTCCTGAGTTTCAAGGACAAGCCTAACGAGAGACGTCTGCACCACTAGTTTTGGTTTCATCTTCAGCTAGCCTATGTATGACATTTTTGTGTGATTGTACATGTCTGTTTATAAGTGTCGGTGATGGCTCCTGAGAGAGTAAGTAGTTTTTATGATTTTTGAGGCTACCTGGGTAGGTGGAGATGTTTATAGCTGATGAATCCTATAAATGCTTCTCTTAATATAAGAAAATTAAGAATTAACGTGTTTGACTGATTTTGAGTTATTTCTGAGGGCGGAGCCTGTTATAGATTATACAGAATTATGTAAAATGTATTTACAGGTTGGTTTACTCGAAAAATAAACAGAACTCTGCCAAAATTTTCTTGAATATGTGGAATTTAAATTGATGATTAATTAGTTATTTTAGTTTTGTTTGATAGTATGCGTTGGTATTAGCTTTCGCTTGCCATCGGCACGTGTCGTCTTGAGTGTTTAGGGGGTTATCGGGACGGGTTGTGACACTTTTTGAATGTCTTTATTTTTTAC
This sequence comes from Gynostemma pentaphyllum, assembly GCA_028015215.1. Classification (NCBI taxonomy): domain Eukaryota; kingdom Viridiplantae; phylum Streptophyta; class Magnoliopsida; order Cucurbitales; family Cucurbitaceae; genus Gynostemma; species Gynostemma pentaphyllum. The sequence continues at coordinate 65,224,044 of CM051355.1, read as the reverse complement.
AAGTAGAGAAGATAGAAGGTTGATAATAAGCTTATACTTTTCAATTCATAAAAACCATAACTAATTATAGAATACGAAATGCATTCTGAGATTTAATTTTGAAATTGATAACTATGTAATCGTGTAATCATTTATTTCTATTTCTATATAATAAATGATGAAAATATCATGAGATTATGATCTAAATTCTTATGGGATCATGGTCTTTTATTGTCCAAGGTAAGAATAGGAAAAGACAATAGCATAAATATATCATGAGATTGTGATCTAAATTATTATGGGTGTCACAACGTAATTACGATGCGGAGCGCCAACGTCCATCTTATAGGCCTCTTTGTGAAAAGGAAAAATTTTAAATCGCCACCAACCAAATTCGGGTGTGATTGATCACCTAATTACTAAAAATTGTCTACGAAAAACCAGATTGGGTTCGGGAGTCATTTATATGCAGGGAAGGTACTAGCACCCAACGACATCCATTTAAAAAACGGTTACCCTAATCTTATCTGATACTATCTAATTTTAAATTATTGGTACTTAATTTAACTAATTAGTGAAAAATTGATTTTAATTTATGAAAACAAATGTCTCATTTAAATCTTCTCTTAACATCAAGAATGATATAAGTTCAAAGATTAATTGAGCGGGGTTATGACCGTTAATTGAACAAATATCGGAATTGAAAATCCCTCACCTAGAGAAATTGAGAGTCGTTACTTCTCAAAATCTCATCATCGGGTTTGTATTTATATTTTAAAAGGTTTTATTATTTTTTATTTAAAATACCTCTTTTAAAATACTAATATAACAAACCAAATAAAAGATAACTATTATTTCAAATCAAAGTCTAAACTTCAAAAATTCATAGTTCATTAATCATAATTTATTTTGACTTGATTATTTCTCCTAAATGCGTCCTATTAATCTGTCATTGACCTATAATGTTAAAATTAATTGATTTGATAAATAAAAATCCGAAGTTATGTAAAGAAGACCTCAATCACGTTTTCTAATATTCAAAAATTCTGCAGCATTTGTATCGATTTTGAAAAATCGTATCTTTTTATATACTGATCCAAACGAGGTGATTCTTATTCCTAAAGTTTCCTTTATCAGTCTAATTTCAAGAAAATTTTTTTTTTAAGATAAATATCAGATAAATATTATAAAAAATATTCATAATCAAAGATGCTGCAGTTTTTCCCGAAACAGTAAATCCCGTTAAATCCTTCAACTTCAAAAAATCATAACTCTCAAACCATAAATCAAAATTGATTGATTCTTTTTCCTATATCTTTGTGTATCAGTATATTTTCAAATAAAATTAACCACATAATAAAAAACAGTATCTAAGAATCACAAAGATTAATAAATAGATAATTTTAGTGAGAAAGTTCATGCATCATACACGGGAACCAAAACTCCACGAAAGACACATTATAAAAGACTCATATAACTAGGAAATAATTTTAAGGAGAAGATGAACTTACCTTGATTCCTTGAATAGATGGAAAATGATGAATTTGTTTGGGAGAGAATGAGATTGAGAAATTTTGTTTGGTTTTCTCTCCCAAACTTTGATACGTGATCTATACCGTTTTTCTGTATTTCTACCGTTCTCTCAACTGTTTTTTGCGTGACTTTTTTTGTGTTTCTACTGTCTTTCTACTATGACCAATTTTCAAATGAGTGATGGCTCTTATTTATAGCCAAAATTAGAGATATTTAAAATAGATTGAGATAAACTTATGATAATAGCAGATAATTCTTAGAGATTAACTCAACCTAAATCAAATAATATCTTTACAAATTTATTTAAATATATCCCAAATTATATTTATCTTTCACCATTTCAAATTAATTTAAAATTAACTACCTTATCTCCATAATAATTTAAAAAAAAAAAATTTAAAGAACAACTTTTAAAATAAATAAAAATCGAAAATTATTTTATATTTAAAATTAAAAGCCAAAATTATTTTTGAATTAAAAATCGTCTTTATCATTTAAATTTAAAACCAAATTAAAATCTAATTATTTTTAAAATATAAGGATCAATTTTATTTTTAAGAATAAAATTATATTTATTTTTAAAACAATCAATTTTTTTTTTTCAATTTTCTTTATTTTAAAAATAAAAATTAATAAATTTGGCCTAGACAAAATACGGTATCTACAATGGGATCATGGTCATTTATTGTCCACGATAAGAATAGGAAAATACAATGACATAAGTTGGTAAATCTGAGATTTGAAAATAGGTTAAAAAGTCTAAAAATATTTCTTCTTGACTTTTAATATAGTAGACATTATTAATATTATTAAATATTGAATAAAATGAATGTGGTTGTTTAATAAGAAAACGGTAAATTTAGACATTTAATAGAATTAATAAAGATAAAAATAGAAATCAAAAGTTTTTTCATCCAAACCCCTTCTTAATATAGTATAGATTTGTAAGAAAAAATTAAAAAAAAATTGCATATTGTGGGAGTTATTGAGCATTTATTTAATGTAGAAACCAATCATTAAATGAAGGATGGGAGAAACCCAACACAAGTGGGGGCTACCCATCATCTTCACATAAAAGAAATTAAAATATATATATAGTGTGGGTTAAATCACGTGGGTGAGATGTTGATCTTCAACTAGGTGGGCCTAATTTGTCTCTTTAAATGCATTTGTAAACGTGATTTATGTAACAAATCAGAGATAAATTTTGAAATTGAAACAAAATTGACTCCTAAAGAAGACAAAAAGGATTTTTGATTCTTTCATAGAATGGTAGGAAAATGGGACTTGTAAAGATGATTTTTCTGTTTTAGAGAAGTTGAAGAATTGGAAGATCATCCTCTCTCGACCACACAATAAATTTGATGAGGATTGTAACAATTAAAGGTGACATGAAACATAAATTTAAGATTTAATTCAAAAGTTTTGTCTTATTATTGGAAATGTAGAAAATGTGTGTATCCATCTTATATTTTTCATATTACAGGTGAGATGGAAAATGTCCTATGAGGTTATTGCTATTATAACAATTAAAGGTGACATGAAAAATAAATTTAAGATTTAATTCAAAAGTTTTGTCTTATTATTGGAAATGTAGAAAATGCGGGTATCCATCTTATATTTTTCATATTACAGATGAGATGGAAAATGTCCTATGAGGTTATCGCTATTATTAAAAAATGGGAAAAAAAACTCATATTTTACTCCTGAACTTTAAGGGTTTTATCAACTTTAAATAACTATATAAATAGTTGCAAGTTTAACCTTCTATTAACTAGTTGTTAACGATTTCACGTGTGATGTTACCTAAAAATGTAGAGCTTCCACATAAGTAATGAACTTAGAAGATGAGATGAGTCAGAGGTCGTGCGCTACAATGGAGGTGTTGGGTAGGCAATGAGCTGAGAAATTGACGAGCACAGTGTGTACCTGCATTGAAAAGGAACAGAGCACCGGTGTGGTGCCGGCCTAACACTCTCCGATGCTTAAGTCAGAGCTAGTGTGCCAGAGAGAATTAGAGTAGAATTAGTTACCTAATGAATACATTTCTTCTCCTATTTATAGGAGAAGAGGTTGATGACATCTGAAGGGATGATTTACTAAAATAGCGGAAATTTATTTAGTAAATTTATTAACATTTAATAACGGATCTATTAACATCATGCAATTTGTAATAAAAACATGTAGATTCATGCTTAATTTCGAAAATTAAAACCGGAACTTACATTGAGTAAAATATGGAGAATCGGTTGGAGGTTTTGTAACGTCCCGTTATTTTGAAGTGAATTTTTTTTTTATTATTTATTTATTTATTATATTTTATTTAATGTTATTTATCTATTTATTTCAATTTAAGTATTTAGATTAATTATTATTTTTGTAATTTCGATTTTAGTAGTTAATTTCGCCTGAAATCCTTTTTTATCGTTTTTAATATTTTAAATTCGTTTCGGTGACATTAATAATTATTAATAGGCCAATTAATAATTATTAATCACCTTTAGATTTATTTAAAAGCATCGGGTTTCGTTTTATAAGTCAAAAGTCATAAAAGGACGCAATCGTCATTTCCAATTTCTTAAAATATCTAAAATTACTATTCATTTATTCTTTAAATATCACCAATTTGACTATTGACTTCATTTTCTCTTCTTCTTCTTCTTCCTTGGCCGTAGCCTTCATCCACCAATTATGTGGATTTTCTTTTCTTCGTTTCTCGATGGATCGTCGTGTTTTCGGTTGCGTTGGATTGGTAGGGACGAGGGCTACCTATCCAACCTACCTTTTCGGAGTTTCCCGTTCTCTAAGGGAAGTCCCAAAAAGTAAGTTTTCAAAACTTTTTAGATGGTTTTGTTCGTTTTTTATTATAAATGAGTTTTGAAGTTGAAATCATGAATTTCTATCATGAAATTTGACGATTTTGAACCCGGATTTTCGAAAAACACTATTCACCCGAAAACACTATTCATCCGAAATTACTATTCATCCGAAATCACTATTCACCGGAAAATGCACACTTGTTCGCATATGAGTTATGAGTTGTAATATGTTGTGCAATTGGTGAATTGTAGGTGCGATTGCTCGGTTGTTGTTTCGTGGAAAGTGGAGATTTGGAGTTATTTGGCTAAGGTGAGAATAGTTAGAATTTAAAGTAACTATAGAAAGCAAATAAGTATAATGGTTTATAGAATTGAAACTAAGTTTAGAATCCGAATCTAAGATTAGAGGGATGTGAGTTAGTGCCCTTAGGATTAGAGGTTAATCCTTTAAGTGAGAACTTAGGAGTTCTCGAGGAAAGTATTGAATCTTAGAAGATTCTAAGTTAGATTCGTTTCGAAGCTTAGGTTGGATCATTGGAAGTTAAAAGATCCAACTTGTATTTTAGAACGGTTAATAGAACCTCGGATTATATTGGAAGTTTAGAATCCTGGAAGGTATAGGTTAATCGTTTAAGATAGAATGTACTTGTATTATTGTAGCGGAGTTCGATTTACATATCGTTCGTCCGAGATCCTTATCTATTTTACTTTATGTCATTTACTTTATATCTTTTACTTTATGCTTGCATCAACTACTTTAATTCCGCACTTTATTTATTTACTTTTACAAGGATATGCAAGCATATGCATATCATATTGCACCATAACATCTCGCATCATAGAAGGTAAGAATGTTTGGACCCTTCGGGGATTGTCCGCATCGCCTTCAGAGAGAAAAAGAAAGGAAGGTAAGAATGTTTGGACCCTTCGGGGATTGTCCGCATCGCCTTCAGAGAAAAAGGAAATAAAGAGAGAAAAGAAAAGAAGGGAAGAATGTTTGGACCCTTCGGGGGTTGTCCGCATCCTCTTCTTCATGCATATCATGCATAAAGGGTGAATGTGTATCCTACGAGATGTTCTCGTTATCTTCATGCATATGATCGATGAAAATATATATATCCTGGATAGAGGATTGAGATGTTTTATTTTATACAAAGTTTATTTATTTTCTTATTTATGTCGTAATAAGTTAATGGATGAGTATTTGACTACTAGTGTTAGTAATTTCATCCTTTGGAAAGTTAGAATGAAATTACCTAGAGTTTGGAGAATTATACGAGTAAATCGTGTCAGATTAATTGGACACAAATCGGAATGCAAGTTTGAGGTCTATTTTTACTTTTTATTCTTATTATTCTCACTGGGCTTAAGTTGTTAGCTCATGATATTACAAAAATTTCAGGTAATGCCCTGGCTAGAGGTCGAGGGAGAGGAGATGGTGTTGTATGATCGAGGGATGATGACTTTGAGATGGACTAGGTTGTTGTAAAATCCATGTACATGGTTTTGTGAACTTTATATAATTTTGGAGTTGTATATTTGTAAATGGCTCTTAAGAGCTATTGTCTTTTCTTTTATGATTATAAATCATTTCGAACTCCTGATAGGAACTTAATGTTCCTTGTGTTTTTAGATGTTTGAATTTAAGATGTAAACAGATTTTTGGCTAGCCTATTTTCAAACATAATCACGCCAATTTTTATTAAAATAAAAGACTTCCGCTGTGTTTTCTAATTTAAATTATTTTAAAGTGACGGGTCGTCACAGGTTTCTTTACAGCATCAAATCCTCAGCAACACCAGATCTTCTATGCTATATCCCGATCGTAAGCAAAACTGACTTATGGAAATCGAACCGGAAGAACAAACGAAGAAGAAATTTCTTCTAAATTTTTCCATAACACTATAAGAAAAATGAGATTAGGTGACACTACACATTATTTTAGGTGACGCTTTTTTAAAACTCGCGGATGAACAGTAATAAATAAAAAATAAGACGTCACCTATTCCCTTATAAGTAAAAAATCAGGCGCTTAAAAAACTTTAAAAAAAAAACAAAAAACAAAATCGAAGCGCTCTCTCTCTCTCTCAGAACACGCTCCAGTTTTCGCCAAACGAAGAACACTCTCGAAGCTCTCTCTCTCTCTCGAAGCTTTCTCTCAAACGAAGTCGAATCGAAGGAAGAAGAATGATTTCACTTTGGATTTGGTGAATCGAAGTATAATCAAGCCCTAATTTCAATTTGAATCCAAAGTATAATCAAGCCCTAAAATTTTAGAACCCTGAAATCGAAGTCTCTTCTCTCTTTCTCAGGTAATCTATCTTTTTTTAACTATTTCTTCATCTTCTTCAAGCGAACGCCGCCGGCTGTGAATGGGTTTAATGGATTTTTTAAAAAATCGAAGTCTCTGTCTCTATCTCTGTCTCTGTTATTAGCTTTACATTTTGATTTTTCAGAGACTAGGTTTAATGGATTTTCTTTGAGCAAGCAACACCCCTTGGAGACTCACCACCACCGCCAAAACTTTAGTTTAGAAAGCTTTTTTCCAACTTCCAGATTTACTGCTTCTTCTTCTTCTTCTTCGAAAATTCAAAGGATCTTCAAAAAATTTTAGGTACTTTTTCAATCTTTCACTTTACAAATTCGTATAGCTTTGCCCTCACAAAATCTCATTGTCTGAGGTGTTTAGATTAGAATCGTATATTACAGAATTATTCAATTTCTGGCTTATTCTGTGATTGTTTTAATATCGTGTTTAGATTTAACAGGAATCAAGAAACACTTTTTCAGAAAACATGGAGAAAAGAAATGGAAATGTGAAAAATGTTCAAGAAATATGCTGTTCAACTCATTCCAAGATTTGTGGCACTAAAGAGTACAGATGTGACTGTGAAACTCTTTTTTCTAGGTATTTTTTTTATATATTGTGGTGTCATTGTAGTTCTAAGGTGTTTTCTTAATCTATTTTGTTAAGCTTTTGTGGATTTTCTGATAATTGCCTATCAGTTTATAGTTAGCGAATTTTGATTTGATAGTAACAAGTCTGAGATGAAATTGATGGAAATAACAATTTCCCTTTTCAATGTTTGTTATATGACTATTTAGAATCAATTTCAAAAATACCAAAGTTTGTTATATGGTTATATGCTTGCAAAAATACCAAAGTTTTAGAATCGGGAGTGATGGTAATTTGCAGGAGTAGGTCTCTTCATAAATGTTGAATCAAGAACAGGCCTTTTGGTTAGTAACATTCTTTGAAATTTAGTTCTTTGTTTTACCAAAAAATGAAGTTCTTTCTATGTTTACACATTGACTTGAAACTATTCAATTTTCTTACTCATCAGGCTTCTCATTGCAATGTACTTCAAGAAGTGTCTCTTCAGAATTTAGAGTAAAAGTGTACGCAGTTGCTAAGTCATTGATGATATCTATGGGCGTTGGTATACTGTACCATTTTTTATTACGCATTTTTTGTGTATGTTAATAGGTGTATGTGTCAGTATGTATGATGTATTTTTTTTTATAGAAATATGAAACGTAGGTATGATGTAATTTTAGCATGTCGTTCCTTTTAAAATTGTCGTTCAACCCTCCACTAACCACTAAAGGGTTATGAAATCCAAACAGAGTCCTCAAACTTTTGTAGAGATAATTGAATCTTAGATCTTTTCATAAGGGAATATAAGAAATATAGGATATTGGCGCTCGGCTTGACTATGAGAGGAATCGACATAATTTTAACCAGGCTTTCAAAACAAATATGTCCAATTGTCCAATTTGTTTTCTACGCATCAACACTCCTATTAATATTTGTAACTTTGTTCACTTGTAATTTTAATGTTGGATGTTCAGCTTTCCATGTCAAAGTTTGTAGGCCAATATTTTGTATAGTGACCTTATTTTATAATATTTCTGTCTTTTAGTTTAGTAAGGATAGATTGTTTTACTGAGATTCTTCTTCTTTTCAGCACATAAGAGATCGCATGAGCAAAATTTATTTGGTATTGTACAAGGCAATTTAGATCCTATGCTAAGGTATAAATTTATTGAGCTGCCATCATTTCATTTTTTTTCTCATTTGAGTTGTATAATATGGTGAACTGTGGGTTTCTCACTTTCTTGAGTATTTTTAGCAGGAAACAAATACAAAAGACTAGGTGGAGGTATCTTAAAGGAAAAATAAAACAATTATAAATACGAGCTCTCATTTCTGTAGTAATTGTTACTCAGGAATTATGTCTTTCTATCGTCGAATGCAAGTTCTCTTTCAAGTATTTTTGTCTATTGACTAATCGGACCACTCTCCATACATTTTTCTGATTCAGAATAAAAATTGAAATTGATTAATATAACTTATTAGCCTGAATATTTCCTCAATAACTTCTACTAAATGATAAAAGTTAAAAATATTATTTGATGGGAAAAAATAGGATCACTAATTTGCTTCCCAAATTCGTTGATTTTTTGGCTTATCCTCATATTTTTTAAAATCCTCTCCACCAAAATCTCTAAAAGAATAGCTTTTGCTGCATACAATCTTTGCTTAAATTCTAGGTTCACGTATACTTCTCTTGGCATAGGCTTTCTTTTATGTATAATCACATTTTGGGGTCATATTTCTACTGAAACTGTAAAATGGTTGTTGCCTTTATATGGTATTCTATTCTCCCCCTGCCCATTTTCATTTCTCTTTCTCTTTTCACATATAAGATTACTTGACATATACGAGTTTGTTTCGGAATTATACAGCTACAGTATATGGTGCTCGTCTCTGTGCTCATCAAATCGAATATCGATATATGCAAATTGATAGGAATCTCAATTGTATCCATTCAGGTCTTTTCTCTGTCTCTCTTTGATTTAACTTTTGACTTTGGATCTTTGAGAAGTAACATCATGGAATTTGATCCTCCCTATGGACTATGATGACCTTTGTTTCTTTTTGAACTCTCTAGATTATATTAGTCCTAATTTTGTAGAATTTGAATTAAATATTTTGATTCAGTTCCTATTTGTCCTCGATTGAAAATCATGACTTTGCAAGATCTTAGTTTAGACTTTTATAGACTAGGCATATGCTGCGAATAAATATTCTTTGAAGTTGTTATGTTTGATTAATTTATGATTGACTTGTATGTAACTTGATTTGTGTGGTTGTAATTGCGGAATGGTTGCACCTCCTCGTTGGATTGCAAAGTTATCTACTCATTGTCTTGTATCAGTTGCTCGTCTGATAAGGAATACGACAAATCTACTCATTGTCTTGTATTAGTAAGTATTGATTCATTTTTCCATGATCTTGTAGAGCCCTGTCATATAATGATTTATTAGGGAGTTTACCTCCTTGGATCAACCAGAAAAACTTACAGGTGTATGTAATAGACGATCCTTTTTCTTTACAATCACGCAAACTTGCAATTACACACTCCCTTTTTGCAAAAAAAAATTATTTTACTTGGTTTATGTGTTTGTTTGTTTTTATTTAACTCATTTGACATTTTTATTAATATTTGACCTTTGTTTAAGTTGTTGATTCTGTTGCTTATTTGGTTTATAAGTTTGTAAAACTGGTCTTTGGAAATAATTGATCCATTTTATATGGGTATCATTTTCACCTCTGCTTTTTTTTTTTTCTTCAAGTAAGCATGAGGCATATTTTGCCACTTTAGATATTTTCATCTTGTTTTTGTTGCTATTATTTTTGGTTTAATATAGTATTTTTAGTCATTTATGAAGTTAAATAACATTCAAATAGTTTTATTGATTTAGATTTAATTTAAAAAGAATAGATAGAATTTTGTTACTATGGTTTTTTTTGTTTATATATGGAGTTTACATCTTTTAAGAGTCGCTTAACGAGAGTTTTGAAGGATGATGGATCTTTTATGAGAATGATGACAACTCCTTTCATATGACTCAAGCTAAAACAAGGGTACTTCGTTTGTTTCTTTTTATTCTAAACTATAAGCTATTCGAAAGTTACTACCTGGTTTGATTGTAATGGAATAAGTTAATGGTGAATGTGCACGTTAAAAATTGTCTGCACCATTTCATTAATTTTATCATTACTTATTTTTTGTAGGTGCTGTTGAGTACAAATTGTTTGTCAGATCACTAAATAAGCAAGCTACAGAAAAGGAAGTCAAGGAAGTATGTCTAATCTCGTTGTACCTTTTTTCAAACTCAGATTACTGCAGCATGTTATTTGTCTCTTGGATTCCTGTTTTGAAAAGCTACTTGTTTTTTCTCGAGTCTCAAATAAATTTTAAACGTTAATCAGTTGAGTCTTTCACTATAAGAAAAATGACAATAGAACACACTAAACATTTCAATGAACATAAACAATAGCCTTCATTTCCTTTACTACTTTTCTTTTCTTTCTTTCTGTTGCTATTTTTTATATTTCACCATTTTTGGTTTTTTGTTTTTCATGGTTTCTTTGATGTATGTTTATTTTCCATAGTGGCTCTCAAGAGTGTTGTCTCTTTCATAGGTACTTGCCCTTATCTATATACTGCTTGAGAGGAATGACAAGACTTCTATGGGAAACGTCATTACTTGACCCAGATGAGGTATACATTATACAATACTCTTGGTTAATTGTAATGAAATTGTCTGATATATCTCCTATTAAGTTTATTGGGCTTTTGATACATATTCATTTGTAGTCTATAAGAATTGAAAAGAATGCCAACAACATTACTAGCGATGGAATTGAAGGGTGGTGTGTTCTATTTTCAGGGTATTCATTTTAGGGGTTTGTCACTTCCTGAATGTCAAAAATTACTGCCAGTTGCAAAGCCTGATGGAGAACCATTACCCGAGGGTCTTTTGTGGCTTCTTTTCAAAGGAAAGGTTAGTTGCTTAAAAAGCACGTGTTTGTTGTGTACATGTGACTTTTAAGAATTTGTTTCAGAGTGCTATGAAGGTATTGAAGTCTGCTTAAGAATTTGTTTCAGAGTGCTATGAAGACAGTATACTTTTTACTGTATACTATTACTTGATCATTTATTTATTACTTGATCGTTTATTCTTTTCATATTTTAGGTACCAAGTAAAGAGCAAGTAGATGCATTGTCCAGGGAGCTACAAAGTCGTGCCATTGTTCCAGGTTCACAATCTCCGAGATAAGGGCGAGAAGCTCGTAGGAGAGCGAATTTTTTGTTTATTTTTTTTGCTTAAAAATATTGTAATTCATGTAGCCATTTAGTGATATTTTTATTGTAATTATTGTAATATTTTATTTAAATTTGATAGGTGCATTATAAATATTATTTGAAATCAACTAATAAAAAAATATTTTTTTTCTCAAATTTTAGATAATAGGTGACGCTCTTTTGGCATCACCTATTTGAATAGGTGACGGTTTTTTGACCGTCACCTATGGCACCGTCACCTATTTGAATAGGTGACGGGTAAAAACCGTCACCTATTTAGGTGACGGGTAAAACGGGTCACCTATTCGAATAGGTGACGTTTTTTTGGCGTCACCTATTTAAATAGGTGACCCGTTTTACCCGTCACCTATTCCAATGGGTGACGGTTTTTACCCGTCACCTATTCAAATAGGTGACGGTTTTTTATGCCCGTCACCTATTTAAATAGGTGACACTACCATAGGTGACGGTCAAAAAACCGTCACCTATTCGAATAGGTGACGCCAAAAGGATGTCACCTATTCCCGAAATTCTTATAGTGTAAGGAAAATCGGCAATTGGGCAAAAACTTGAGAGAGAATTTTCACTTTTCTAATTAAAGTGAGAAGTGTATAGAATATGAATCTCAATGATCATATTTATAGGAAAATATAGTATCCTAATCGAATTAGAATTCCTAATTTCATAATTATTAAAATAAGAAAATAAATAAAAATATATGTGTATCTAAACTTATCTCCAGCGTAGGCCATTATAAACTTATCATAATAATACTATTCACGCTGACGCACGCAAATGGTAAAAGTTTAGATTTATATATTTTTTTTCTTTATTTACTTTTCTTTATATAATAATTATATATTTATATTTTAAAATTAGAAAAATTCAAATAATAATTTCTAATTTAAATACATTTAGCCAATAAATAGTATAATTAATTACTATTGAATCTTATCCAATTAATTAATTATATTCGGCTAAAACCAATTTGTTTCTTAAACCAATTGTATTTAATTCTCTCTAATATTTATTATCAAATTAAATAAACTCATTATTTAATTAATAATATTAATTATTAATTTCCATTTAAATAAACTCATTATTTAAATAATTAATAATATTAACATTAACTCCCGTTTAAATAATTTATTCATTTAAACAATTAATTTTGCCGTAAAATATTATAATTGATATGTTATATTAATTTCCATTTAAATAAACTCTTTTTCTAAACATTTAATATTGTATCAATATTAATAATATTAATATTAATTTTCATTTAAATAATCTCATTATTCAAATAATTAATATTGCCTAATTTTAAGTAAATTCAATTACTTAAATTATTTATTCTTCCTAAGTTAAATTAATAACTTAGTTTTGCTACAACGATATTTGGGCTAGCATAGGGACCCGATGGACCTATAGATCATGGGCTTAATAATTAGTCAATTAAGTGATTAACTCATAATCAGTTAATTACTTATTATTTAACTATGAATAATTCCACTATAAATTCATAGCTGAACTCTCCTCACTATAGATGAGTTATGTCCATTTAGTTTATTTTTTATTTATATCTGTGATATATCCTTCACGTGGAACCCTCATAATTAAAGGCGGATAAATTTACCATTGTACCCCTGTAATTACTGTTTTATCCTTGTGTTCCCGTTGATTCTCCAATGAACTTTATCTTTAGTCGAATTAGAGATAATATACTTCTGTGATCAAAAGAAGTCGTGGCGCCACTTGTTCATGTCTCGAATCAGTACATCAAGGGAGTTTCCTAAAGTTCCTAAAATGTTTAGGTATCGCACTGATACCGTTAATTTATTGGAAAGTTATGAATTCCATCTTGTGAAAATGAGTTCCCAGCTACTTATCTAGTCATGTTCACAAAACAGAAGTGTATTGAGCGTTCTTACAGATCACTCTCAAACATGTGAATCAAAGAACATAACTCCACAAATAGGAGTCCGCATTTCACTCAGGATTGAGATCTATCACGGTTGATAAACTTAGTTTGATATTCGATCATTTCTCGTAAACGGTACTAATGAGAAATTTGATCGAACATCATGGTCCTGTCTTATACAATCAACATTGCATATGATACTTCCATTTCATGTCTCCCACATGAATGATCAGGATTAGATCATTTGTCTATAAACAAAATGCGAAGCTATCAACAGTGTTACCAGGATAAAATTCTCAAACGTTATCCATCTACTGTAGACACTTTTAAGTTACTCATCTCGACTTTAATCCTCTCGTATGACTCACATACTAAGTCGTGATTTCATAAGAGTAACTTAGAGTTTTACTATTTGAATGTTTGATATTTATATATTTCCATATATTCTTAATATCTTCAATTGAATCAATATAGATAATAAAGAACTTATGTTTATTTATTTAATTTATTCGAAATAAATTATTTTTATTAAATAATTACAAGTTCTAGGACACCATTCTTAACAATCTCCCACTTGTCCTAGATCTTTGGAGATTTGACTTGTAATTCCAGTCAAGCTGGATGACTATCAACTACTTAGTCATGGTAGTCATTTTAATACTTAATCAGTAACGTTTTCATCTGTTTAGTATGTATTTCTTTTGTCTGATGTTAGTTTCATTAAGTGTAATAGATTCCATATTTTATCGCCATAAAATAATTTCTATTAACTATTGATTTGAAACTATCATGTTCAAACACCTTTCATTTACTAACAACTTAGTAATTTAAGCGAATTTAGAGTTTAGTTAGTAACAACTCATTTTACTTATACTTAACTTATTTGATGTTTAATTCGCAAAGGTCTTTTGTCGAATTCTTCCATGGAAGTAAATTCATGTTCGAATTTGAGCCCGTACAACTCATAAAATCTCTCATTTTATCTATGTGCACTAACATACTATTTGCAATTTTATTTTAGTCACATTGGTTCTAGGATTCTCAAAATTCTTAAGCTCCCACTACAAAGTAATTCTCCATTACTTTCATTTGTTTAATGATTACAATTTTATACTTGTTATTATTTCAAAAATAATATATAAGTATAAGTGACCCTTTTCAACTCAACTATTGAAAATTCATGTCATTTTTATTTCACTTATTTTGAACTTTATTCATTGATTCTTGAAGTCAATGAGTTTTACTTGGACTTCAAAAGTCCTTTGGTTCGTGCTATGACGCTCCCACTCAAATAAACTTCTATAAGTAGTTTAACCATTTAAACTTTTAAATAACTACTTGTTTTATTGTGAAATAAAATTATTGTAATTCTTTTATATCTTAAGTAAGGTTTAAAGCCTTCAATATCACTTGTTTACTGAGCTTTTCTTTAATAATTTGTGAATTCAATTATTCACTAATTATTACTTTCTAATTTCTATTTTGTTTATTCCATATCAGTTATTGCCTTTAAAACATCCTTTTAAATAACTGAATGTTTGGAATATAAGAAATCGATTTAATGTTTACTTATAACTTAAGTTCTAACATCTAAATGTCCAACTTTAGTGATGTTTAAGTCTAGTTATCTTTGATAAATCAAAGATATTCGATTTTACTTATCCCATAAGTTCGTGGATTAATATGGTTATCATCTCAAACTCATTGAGAACCATCTTTAAGAGATTAATCCCTCTAACTTATTTAAGTAATTTTAGACTTAAGTATTTAAACATTTTTAAACCTTATAACTCATTTAGATATACCGGAGTTTAGAATTTGGATTTGAAATTTATTTGTTTTATTCTAAGTATTTTGAATAACCATCCAATCACACTTTGGAACTTTGTAATATAATTGTAAAGGAATATCTACCTAAATAACTCTTATTTAAAATATTCCCAAACTTGGTTCATACGAAATGAGAACCAATAGTTATTACATATTTCAAAATAAAAAATAAATTGATAACTAAACTAAATTAGAAAACTATGGTTCTGGGAAGAAGAATATTTTCTTCCTTTTTAGACTATTGTAAAATCGGTTATGAGGAAAATAGGAAGAAGAAGGGTTTTCAATTTCGAAAAAAGAAATTAGAAGCTTTTGAATGAATAACAAGGACGTTTGTATTTATACGCAAAACAGTTTTCCAATTGAATTAGGATATACTATCACAATAAATACAAGATAAATGCCAAGAATAAAATCAAATTTTATTTCTTATTTATCTTACGTGCCAATTTTATGTGCATAAAATCAATAAGAAAAACTAATTTTTCTTTGTTTTAATTTGTCTTTGGTTAAACATTCTTTTATATATTTATTTTAGACAAAATAATTCAATAATTATTTCCTAAAATATCATATATGTGCTGATTTTGGTATTCAAATAATTTGAACCAAAATTCTATTGAATTCACTAATTCAATTATAGATTCTTCCATATTAATAAATCTTATTTATTAACTCTTGATATTTATTTCAATAAATTAATTATTCAAATAAAATATCATATTCCGATTTTGTATATTATTAATAAATATTTATTATTTTCTATTTAAATAATCGAAATTATTTAAATTAATAATAAATGTGTTATTTACTATTATCCTTTTAAAGAATCACTATTATTTAAAATTAATAATAAATGTTAATTATTAATTTCCATTCATGTAAATGAATTACCTAAATAATTAATAATTATTTATCAATAATATTTTATTATTAATTACCATTTAAATAAACACATTATTTAAATAATTAATAACAATGATATTAATTTCCATTTAAATAAACTCATTATTTAAATAATTAATATTGTCAGTTTATTTAAGTAAACTATTTTACTTAAATTATTCATTTCCTTTTCTTGGAAACATAGTTCTCATCATTCAGTTTGTTATTTCCAAGTATAGTGACTAAAGGAGATGCTATATTACTGAAATTTAAATAAACCTTATCTTAGTAATCTAACATGCATTCAACATTCAAATACTCAAAGTTTTGACATATAATTAAATATGATGCATGAATGCGAACATATTAATGAATAGAAAAGCCCTAAAACATGTACTATGTCACGATATTTTAATGATACCAGTGAAGTGTCGTCGAATGATAGGTCAGTTACCATCATTAAAACGAGATGCCACTCGAACAATTGACAACTCCAGAATAACTCATATTCCTATGTCATTGTTTACCGTGTATCTGGTCAAGAATTTCGATAACAAACTTTATCAAATTTCTTTTTAAGTGTGACCCACCGATTTAGTCTTTTAAATAAAAATTGAAGAGTGTCTACGAAGTGTAGATTCAGTTTTCAACCGCATTTAAAATTCTTTATCCCTTTCGGGAGACCCAACCTGATATTAATTTATACAATAGAACCTTCCTATGGGAATGAACACCTGCAGCAGTGTTACAGAGGCCATGTATAAATCTCACGTTTCGAGCCCATTAGTGGAGACCATAGAATACATTGGCATGTTTCCTTCTCCCACTTAATATTTTAAGTTAGGGTTTCATAACTTAGACTAATTCAGGCTAACTCATTAATCCAAGTTTTAATTAACCTAATCAACTTTAACTCTTAAATTGGTTAGATTAATTTTATAAATGTGATTGTTCAAGTTGTCCTAATTAAAACTAATCACATTATGAGCCGTCTTAATAATTTGAACTTTTGAAACTCTAACGGACGACGCTTCTTGTTAGCTCACTTCTTCATATGCTTAGAGGCCTTCTCCCAATAGGCCCGAGCTACATCAGCGGTCTTCCTCCACTCCTTAGTGAACTTGTAGGCTCGAAGACTCTTCCTTACATAAGGATGGTCAGTGAGATGCGGTAATGACAGTTGTCTTCCACACGAAATTTCAAAGGGGCTCTTGCTCGTTGTAGAGCTCTTCTGACAACTAAAACATAATTGGGAAACAGCCAACAATTACACCCAATTACGTTGTCTTGCATCAATAAAGTGGTGTAAATACTCCTAGAGAATGCTATTGAAACATTTTGTCTGACCATCCATCTGAGGATGGTAACTTGATGACACATTTAGATTGAACCCCAATATACTAAACAACTCGGTTAAAAAAGAACCTGTAAATCTCGCATCTCTGTTGCTGATAATGCTCTCACGGACACCCTAGAACTTCATAACATTCTTAAAGAACAATCGTGATATCATTTTGCCAAACACATCTTCAGAGTTGGGATGAAAGAAGCATATTTGGAAAACCTGTCTATCACGATAAGAATAGCTTCAAAGTCTCCAACCTTTGGGAGGTGGGTGATGAAATCTAGAGAGTCACTCTACCAAGGGCAAGAAGGAACTGGGAGGGGTTCCAACAACCCAGCTATCTTAGCCTTTTCAGTCTTGTCTTGTTGGAAAATCATGCAAGTCTTCGTATATTGCATTACATCATCGTGCATGTTAGGCCAATAGTACCCCCATTTTAACAAAGCGAACGTACTCTACCAGCCAGCCTGGCTGGCCTATAAAGTATCATGACATTCTTCTAATAAAGACTTCAGCAATGCACCTACTCTTGGAACATATAGTCTGCCTCCTTTTGTGAGTAGAAAGTCATCATCCACCCAAAACTGTCTCGTCTTTACCTTCCTAGCCAGGCTGACGATTGCATGGGCCGAAGGGTTATCTTTCAAGTAACGCTTCACTGCAACTTTTATAGTCCCTGCCACTTTACTAGCTTGTAAGTGAGCTAACATGCACAAGGCTGCATGTTCACTCTTCTGACTCAAATGCACCATAGCGAGTAACACATGTTGTCTTTTGTTCATCCCCTTCTGCAATTCTAACTTGGTAGTACCTTGACCAAAGGTCCAACTTCGTGAAATACTTTACCCCATGTAGTCTATCAAAGAGGTCAAGGATAATGGGCAAGGGATATTTATTGTGGACAATTATCTTGTTCAAAGCCCGATAGCCTATACACAAGCGAAGACTACCATCTTTCTTCTTCTGAAATAGAAAGGGAGGACCATATGGGGCTTTAGTAGGTCGGATGAACCCTGAAGGGACCTGATGGACCTATAGATCATGGGCTCCAATAATTATTAATTTATTAATTAAACTCATTAATTAATTAATCATAATTATTAACTTAGGGTAATTCCACTATAAACCCTAAGTTGAACTCCCCTCACTATAGATGGGTTATGTCCATTTGTTATTAAGTTTGTTTTGACATATCCTTCACGTGGTAATCTCATAATTACAACTGGGTCAAAATTACCGTTTTACCCTTGTAATTATCTCTTTTATCCTTGTGTACCCGATGATTCTCTAATGAATATTTTTCTATAGTTTTCAAGTATAGAACGATCCTTCTCGGGCCAGTGAGAAGGTGAGGCCTCATGTTCAAGTACCGAATCATTACAACAAGGGAGATACCTAAAGTTCCTAAGTTAGAATAGTGTCGCACTAACACTTTCATTTGTTTTAGGAAAGTTATGAATGCCATCTTGTATAGAAATGTTCCCAAGCACCAATTTAGTCATTTCCCCAAAACGGGAGTTTATCGAGTGTATCAACAGATCACCCTCAACTATATGAATCAAAGGAAAAGACTTCATTAATGTGAGTTCACAACATACTCAGGATTGAGACGTATCAATCTTAATAACGTAAATTTGATATTATAAATCATTTCCTATCAACGGTGTTATTTAGGAATCGATTTATTATCCTGGTCCAGTCTTATATAAACTCATTATATATGATGTTTCCACTTGCATCTACATCATGCTAATGATTTGGATCAAATCAGTGAACAACATCAACGGTGTTACCAGAATAAGGTTTCCTAACCGTATTCGTTTCTCGTAGACTATTTGAGTTACTATCTTGGACTAGATCCATTTTATATCTCATAGTAGTCAAGATTACGGAATTAGTAACTCCGGAATTTTCTATTAATGTTTGAATATTTAACGAATATCAACATATAATAAATTGCACAAAATTCACTAAAATAATACTTTTATTTATTCATAAAATATTCTATTACAAATTACGAATTCTAGGGCATAAATCCCAACAATCTCCCACTTGCCCTAGAGTAAGTGAGACATGTCTCGTAATCCTAGTCCTTCTAGGTGACCCTCAAACACATTAACCAGTGAGAGTCTTTGTAAACGGATCAGCTCTGTTGTCCTTCGTGTCTATCTTCGTGACCAGGACGTCCCCACGATGCACTATCTCCCTTATAAGATGATATTTCCTCTCTATATGTTTTGATCTTTTGTGTGATCTTGGTTCCCTTGAATTTGCCCTTGCACCACTATTATCGCAATAGAGAGTTATGGGCAATTCCATATTTGGAACAACTTCCAAATCTTTTAGGAACTTTCAGCGAGCTGCAGACTTCCTTTGCGCCTTCACAAGCAAGAACATATTCGCTTCCATAGTGGAGTCGCAATACAACCTTGCTTAATACTTCTCCAAACTATGGCGGCTCCACCAAGTGTAAACATTGCACCCGATGTTGATTTCCTAGAATCTTTATCACCTTGGAAATCCGAACGGTATCCTGTAAGGATCAAATCCTTATCTCCATACACTAACATATAATTTCTCGTTCTCCTAAGATACTTGAGAATTGCTTTAATCGCAACCCAATGTTCCTTTCCAGGATTGGATTGGAACCCGCCGACTACTCCCACCGCATAGCGAGATATCCAGGTCTAGTACACAACATTGCATACATTAGACTTCCCTCTGCTTTGAAGCATATGGTATCTGTCCCATTTCCTCAACTTCTTGAGGTGTCTTAGGTGATTGTTCCTTAGACAAACTAATTCCATGCCTAAAAGGTAAAATACCTTTCTTGGAATTTTGCATAGCAAAGCGTTTGATAATTTTATCAATATACGTTGCTTGAGACAGTGCTAGTGATTTCTTACTTCGATCACGAATGATCCGAATCCCAAGAACATAACTAGCCTCTCCCAAATCTTTCATTTGGAATTGATTTGCCAGCCATTCTTTAACTTCTGTTAACGTTCCTTTGTTATTTCCAATTAACAAAATATCGTCAACGTAAAGAATTATGAATACCACTTTGTCTTTTATGATACGCTTGTATACACAAGGTTCATCTATATTCTGTTCAAAGCCATAAGTTTTGACTGCATCGTCAAACCTAATGTTCCAAGACCTTGATGCTTGCTTAAGTCCATAAATGGACCTTTGCAACTTACAAACCTTTTGTTCTTGTCCTGGAGTAATGAATCCCTCTGGTTGCATCATATAGATGCTTTCGTCTAGATTGCCATTAAGGAATGCAGTCTTGACGTCCATTTGCCAAATCTCATAATCATAATAAGCGGCAATGGATAAGATGGTGCGAATAGATTTAACCATGGCAATCGGGAAAAAGTTTCCTCATAGTCAATACCCTCCCTCCGAGTATAACCTTTTGCCACTAATCTAGCCTTGAAAGTCTCAACTTTCCGGTCGCACCTCTTTTTCTCTTATAGATCCATTTGCATCCTATGGGTTTTTCACCATTTGGAAGATCTATGAGAGTCCAGGCAGAGTTGGAATACATTGATTCCATCTCGAGATCCATGGCTTTGAGCCATTTTTCTTTATCAATATCCCTCATTGCACTCTTATAAGTCAATGGGTCTTCAGGGATTGTCATCGGCTATGGCAATATGGATTTCTCCAAATCCTATAAAGCGTTCTTGGGTTTCTAATAACCCTCCCACTTCTCCGAGGTTCGATAAAGTTTGTACCTGGATTTCAGGTGTTTTATCAACGACTCTTGTTGATTGATGAATTGTGTTGTTATCACTTATTTCATTCAACACTATCGCACTTCCGGGTTTTCTATCTTTCATAAAATCCTCTTCAAGAAAAAGCGCATTTGTCGACACAAATACTTTGTTTTCCACGGGACAATAAAAGTACCCACCCTTTGTTTCTTTTGGGTAGCCTACGAAAAGGCATACTTTACTGGGGTTCTAACTTCTTTGGGTTTGCCATCAACACATGAGCGGGCGACCCCCAAATCCTAAAGTGTCGTAAACTTCCTTTACGTCCATTCCATAACTCTTGTGGAGTTTTAGGAACACTTTTGGATGGAACCACATTGAGTATGTATAAAGCAGTTTTAACTGCATATCCCCAAAAAGAAAGTGACAGTGTTGCGAAACTCATCATTGATCTAGTCATGTCTAATAACGTTCGGTTTCTTCTTTCAGCCACACCATTTTGTTGAGGCATTCCGGTCTTGAAAGTTGGGATGTTATCCCATGTTCAATCAAATAATCTATGAAGTCTAAGTCCAGGATATTCGCCACCACGATCGGATCGAAGTGTTTTGATAGTTTTACCTAATTGGTTTTCCACTTGACTTTATACTCTTTGAACTTATCAAGAGCTTCTGATTTGTGGATCATTAGGTAAACGTATCCATAGCGTGAATAGTCATCTGTGAAAGAGATGTAATATTCAAATCCACCACGAGCTTTTGCATTAAATGGTCCACAAAGGTCCGTATGCACAAGTTCGAGTGGTTCTGAGGCTCTATTACCTTTTCCAGGTAAAAGGTCTTTTGGTCATTTTGCCTTCCAAACAGGGTTCACAGCTGGCATGGTTCCGATTTCTAATCGACTTAGGGAACCAGCTTTCACGAGTCTTTCAAGCCTGTCTAAGCCTATATGACCTAACCTTAGATGCCATAAATACGTTTCTTCTTTTGAAACCTTTTGTCTTTTAGTTCTTGTTTTTGCAGTCTTGAACATTTCAATATTATGTGTTGTTGTTCCTATTGACGGACTCAATATGAACAAATTTTTTCTATTGATCGCAGAGGTTATATACGAATTCCCTTTGTATATCTTGATCTCATCAATCCCCGAGTCAATTGAATAACCATTTCTCATGCAACGTGAAACCGACACTAGATTTCTAGCAAATCCAGGGACCGGAGAAACGTTGTATAATCGTATATAACGAGAATTGAATTGCGGACAAATGTGTGCACATGCAATCCTGTAAGGAAGCGCCTGTTCCTACCGCATTGTATATGTACCATGTTCTATTTTAGTCCAAGAATCGGACATTAGAGCGGATGAACAAATGTGGTTTGTGGCACCCAGAATCAAATATCCATTCGGATAAATTATCTTCCACTAACCACGATTCTGCTACAAGTAAATCGAATTACTATCTAAGCCGTTCATCCGTTTGTTGGTCATATTTACGCGACTAATTGCATCGACCGCAAATTAAGATCTTTTAGGATTAGACTAGAATCTTGATTTAAAGTGTCATTTAACAATTCATTCCATTTGACAAAGTTATCAATTTTATTGGTTGCAATATTAGAGAAGGACATTTTAGTCGTAATGAATAAAATTAAGTGAATTTTAATTAGCAATTCTATATTCAAACAATGTGTTTGGCATAAAATTAAACATGATGCATGAATGCTACAATGTTCAACAAATAGAAATACCCTAAACAGATTATTATGCCACCAGGTAGTTTAACCTTCCCCAGGTAGAGTGTCGTCGAATGATAAGTCAGTCACCCCGTACGTTAAACCGAGACCCTTCTCGAACAACTTCCAATCCAGAATAACTCATATTCCTATGGAATTGTTTTACCGTGTGTTTGGTCAAGAAATTTTGATAACAAACCTTATCAATTTCTTATGAGTGTAACCCATTATTTTAGTCCTTTAAATGAGAAAAGATGAGTGTCTACGAAGTGTAGATTCGGTCTTCAATTCGCATTTAAAATCCTTTATCCCATTCGGAGACCCACCTTGATATTGATTCACACTATAAAACCTTCCTATGGGAATGAACACTTCTATGGGTGCTACAGAGGTCAAGTGTGAATCTCACGTTGCGAGCCTAATAATGGAGACCATAGGATACTTTGTCAAGTTTCCTTCTCCCACTCAAAATTTTAAAATTGGGTTTTCATACTCAGACAAATTTAGGCTAATCAATTTATCTAAGTTTAACCTAACTCAATCTTAACTCTTAAATTGGTTAGATCAATTTTAATGTGAATTGCCAAGTTTCCTAGATTTAAAACTAATCACATTATGGAACCTTCTTAATGAAATCGATTAATTATCTTGAACTTTTCTCCCAGATCGCTCCCAGTTAGAGGCGCTCCGTGTTAAGGGAACTTTCAAAAACCTCATCGCTTAGGCAGAGCTTTCTCACCAGAGATCCATTCAATTTAATTAATCATTTTCATTAATTTTTAATTAACCCTTAATTAAATATCTATTCGATAGTGCTTATGTGAATTTAGGTCCAATTGTTTAAACAAATAAATCCACATTCGAATATTAATTTTAGTTTCTATTCAATTTTAAACATTTTAATAAATGAATATTATCTAAAATTAGCATGCATTTATCCTAATCTCATCGGCATAAATATTTTATAACAAGATAAAATCAACATGCTTTATCACATACATAAAATATAATAACAACTTTATCACATAATTATGTATGCATGTACAATTAAATCTATCTTAATCATACATCTATGGTGGGATTTCCTACATGACATACATATATGCATGAACAATTATTTATAAATCATATCTCATACAAATATCTAAATAATTAAACAACTAGATTGACCAGGTATTCTTGGCACTATTTCTACAACAAAATTAAAATTACAATAATTAAAACTTGTTGTAGGTCTTGAAGCTTGAAAAATTTCTCTCTCCTCATCTTGATGTAGGCGTGGGAGGCCTTTTATGAAAGAAAATATTTTCTCCAATATTTTTCATAAAAGGTTTATTTTTCAAATAATTATCTTTTATCTATTTATGGAAAAATATAAAATAAAAGATTTTCCATAAATATTAATATATATTTTAAAATATATTATAAAGATATAAGATAATTAGAAATTACCCTTTATCTTTATCTTATATATTTAAAATATATATCTTTTAAAAGATAATATTGGAAAAATATCTTACCATATCTTGTCCAAATCTATCCTTGTCGCCGCCCTAGCCGATCCCATCACCATCATTGTGTCGATTTTTGCATCAATTTTTTTTTTTCCGTTATTCCCGGCGATTACAAAAATAATCCTATACCCGAAATTGGGTTTACAAATTTTCTAATAAAATTTAAAACCTAAGTGCCCAAGAATACCTAAACAGTCAACTAGCAAATCCACAATTTATATAACAATTTATATACATACATAAAACTGTTTTTCATGCAACCCACCGATTTTCGAAAATCACAATTCATGTAAAATTAACGTAGGCTCTGATACCAATTGAAGGAACTATTTACTAAATTTGCGGAATTTTCTTTAGTAAATTAATTAACGATTAATTACGGATCCGTTAATAACATGCAATTGTGATCAAATCGAAAAACTAAAACTAAGGTTTTTCGAAAAAACTTACATTGTAGATTTATGGAGAATCGGTTGGGGTTTCCTTTACAGCATCAATCCACTTCACCAAGCCTTCTATGCTATATCCAGATCACAAACCAACCCGACTTGTGGGAATCGAACCGGAAGAACAAAAGAATAAGAAGAAAAATTCTTCTTATTTTTCTATGCCAAAATCGGCAATGGGAAGGCAAAAGGAGAGAGCCTTTTGATAAAAATCAAAGTCATGAAATATGAGCACCCAATGGTCATATTTATAAGAAAAATAAGAGTTTGTTTCCTAATCAAATTAGAACTCTTATTTTATTTAATTTAAATAATCAAAATTATTTAAAATATAAAAAAATAAAAATAAAAATTGAGATAAAGTGGCGTCTGACCAACTTTTATAAAAACAAAACAATTTTGCTTTTAAATACAAAGTGGCGTGGACTTTATCCTTTTCTTTTTTTTTTTTTTTTTTTTTTTTATTTAATCTTTATCTTTATCTTATTTTCTTTTTATGTATTTAAAAAAAAAACAAATAATCTTTTTCTTTTAAATACATATTTTCGAAAATCATCTTAATTAATTAACATTGAATCAAATTCATTTAATTAATTATTTTAGCAAAATACTAATTTGTTTCATAAAACAAATATATTTAATTCTCTCTTTTTATTATTAAGTTAAATAAACTCATTATTTAATTAATAATATTCATTATTAATTTCTATTTAAATAAACTCATTATTTAAACAATTAATAATATTAATATTAATTTCCATTTAAATAAACTCTTTATTTAAACAATTAATATCTCCCTTTATTTAAGTAAATTAATTACTTAAATATAATTCTTTCTTCCTAGTTAAATTAATAACTTGGTTAGTTACAATGATATATGGGCTAGCATAGGGACCTGATGGACCTATAGATCATGGGCTCCAATAATTATTAATTTATTAATTAAACTCATTAATTAATTAATCATAATTATTAACTTAGGGTAATTCCACTATAAACCCTAAGTTGAACTCCCCTCACTATAGATGGGTTATGTCCATTTGTTATTAAGTTTGTTTTGACATATCCTTCACGTGGTAATCTCATAATTACAAACGGGTCAAAATTACCGTTTTACCCTTGTAATTATCTCTTTTATCCTTGTGTACCCGATGATTCTCTAATGAACATTTTTCTATAGTTTTCAAGTATAGAACGATCCTTCTCGGGCAGGTGAGAAGGTGAGGCCTCATGTTCAAGTACCGAATCATTACAACAAGGGAGATACCTAAAGTTCCTAAGTTAGAATAGTGTCGCACTAACACTTTCATTTGTTTTAGGAAAGTTATGAATGCCATCTTGTATAGAAATGTTCCCAAGCACCAATTTAGTCATTTCCCCAAAACGGGAGTTTATCGAGTGTATCAACAGATCACCCTCAACTATATGAATCAAAGGAAAAGACTTCATTAATGTGAGTTCACAACATACTCAGGATTGAGACGTATTAATCTTAATAACGTAAATTTGATATTATAAATCATTTCCTATCAACGGTGTTATTTAGGAATCGATTTATTATCCTGGTCCAGTCTTATATAAACTCATTATATATGATGTTTCCACTTGCATCTACATCATGCTAATGATTTGGATCAAATCAGTGAACAACATCAACAGTGTTACCAGAATAAGGTTTCCTAACCGTATTCGTTTACTGTAGACTATTTGAGTTACTATCTTGGACTAGATCCACTTTATATCTCATAGTAGTCAAGATTACAGAATTAGTAACTCTGGAATTTTCTATTAATGTTTGAATATTTAACGAATATCAACATATAATAAATTGCACAAAATTCACTAAAATAATACTTTTATTTATTCATAAAATATTCTATTACAAATTACGAATTCTAGGGCATAAATCCCAACAAACCCAACATAAAGTAACTCATTCAGTTGACTCCTGAGCTCAGCTAACTTAGGTGGGGCCATTCTGTAAGCCTGTCTTGTCGAGGGTTTCACTTCTGGCATTAACTCAACCTCGTGATCTATACTTCGTTTGGAAGGTAGAGCTTTCGGTAGGCTCTCGGGAATAACATCAGCAAAATCAACTAACATCTGTTGAATTTATCTTGGAACGGGTTCGTCTTCACACTTCTCTTTAACTAGAGGTATTTCCATAAAAGTGGGTTCATCGTGCGCAAGCCCTCATTTTAACTAAAAGGCAGAGATCATTCGGGCAACTCCCGGTTGCTTAATGACAGTAGAAATAGCTAGTAGGTTTTTGCTCGTGACTATCAAGCTTCTAGTCACAGGTATCGGGATGACTTTATGTTCTAAGAGAAATTCAATACCTAGTACGACATCAAAGTCATCCATCCTCACTATTACAAAGTCAACATCTCCAGCCCACTAGCCTAACTTTTGACGAGCTCTTTTTACACCTCCCACTATAGGAAAGGCTGCGGAATTAACTACTTTCATCTTCCCTGAGTCTTATTCAATCTTCAATCCCAAATGTTTAGCTTCTAGTTCAGTCATGAAATTATGGGTGACTCCAGAATCCACCATAGTACTCTTTGCTAGTTTACCATTGAACACTGCTTCAACAAACATGAGTCTTGAGTCCTTGACTTCATCAGCTTGTTTTTGAATAGTATAAAAGAATCTCAAAGCTCTCATTCTCTGGGTTTCTTCTTCTTCGGCATTTTCAATTCTAGGCTCTGTCTCTTCGTCTGTCTTAGCCTGAATTGTCACTTGCATAGTCGTGAGGGCAGCACAATGGGGACATTCAGCTACTCGATGAGGTCCCTTGTAAAGAAAGCAAGCCAACAACCCTCTTGCATTATAGTTTATGTTACTCGGCCCTCGAGCCATATTAGTTCCTCTCTAGAATGTGGGTTTCCTGTCCCCCCCGCTTTTAGGCGCACCAAATTTTGAAGGTTTACCTCCCGAGCTTGAGGGTTGAGTGGCTTTCTACAATTGAGTGGGTTCGGTACTGTAGTCAAGCAATCGTTCAGCATCTGCTAAGGTGGTACTCACATCTTAGGGCTTCTGCTCATACAGCTTGGTTCTAGCCCACGGTTTCAACCCTTCAATAAAGCTGAATGCATTATTCTTCTTTTACATGTCACAGATATCCAACATAAGAGATGAGAACTGTTTCACATAGTTCTTTATGCTGCCTGTGTGTTTCAACTCTCTGAGCTTCCGTCGACCAATGAACTCAAAATTTTCAAAAAATAACTGTGTCCTCAGAGCTTGTTTTAATTCATCACATGTGTTTACTTGACAAAGCCCTCACTATATATCATCAAACTTCGAACGCCACCACAACTTAGCATCGTCACTCAGAAGCATGGAAGCCAAGGTGACCTTTTCCTCTTCAGAATCTGTCTTAGCATCCCTAAAATATTGTCTCATATCAAAGAGAAAGTTTTCCAATTCTTTTGCATCGCGTTCCCCTCCCAAGAGCTTTGGCAGAGGAATAAAAATTCGAGCCGGTTCAAGTGCCCCCACAATAGGGGCTTGGTTGTTCACTATACATATTGTGAGATTCAACCTAGTATTCAATTCAACCATTTCAACCCTCATGGCTTCCACAAGGGCTCTAAAGTCTTCAGTAAGATCATTCATGACCTTGAGTAGTGTCTTTTGAGTCTCATCGATTCTATCGACTCGCTCTTCCATATGGGCCACAAAACTTCCAAAACCTGCCATCTTTACTTGAAGGGTCTCCACCCGACCCATCAGCTCAGTAACTGGCAAAGCATCAATCTGACTGTTCACTGCCTCAACATCTAGAGGCTTACCAGAAAGTTCTTCAATTCAGGTTTCACAAAATCGAATTGAATCCGGCACATCCAACAAGTATTTGACGTGCTCTTCCAGCCACAAAAGGCGCTCGTTATGGGCATGATTACAATTTTTCAAAAGAAGCCAACTGATGGCTCTAATACCAATTGTCACATTGTAGATTTCTTTATTTATACAAACTCGATTGTGTGGCGCTTGCCCCCACTCACGGGTAAGCCAACCGAAACGCTAGGGCCTAGCCCGCCCTATACAAATGACCTCTACACACGTTTAGCTTGAAATTGTTTTATAAAACGTGTTTGGAGAAATACATTTGAGAAAGTTTTGATTGCATAAAAAATAGAGAGTACATTGTAGACAATAGCATTGAGAAAGAAGAAAGCTTGCTTGCATACAATGATGTCTGAGATACTAAGTTAAGACTCTTCACACCCCCCCCCCCTATAGTACATTTTGAAGCATTTTTGCTTTGGCAAGCCTAGACGTCAAAAGTGGCGAAGAGTCACTCGCATACAAAAATGATTAAAATCATAATTAAAACCTTAATATATCTACAGTGCGTAATTAAGATGGGGAGGACAATGTCATGGGCATACGACCATAGGCAAACAAGACCCTGGACAAGCATGATCATAACACCTTGCACTCCCTAGTAGACTTAGAATTTTTTGTTGTTTTAAATTTTTCAATCACGTGTGGCTCGTGAGAGCCCTGCATTTCGTAGTAGACTTTGAATTTTTTGTCGTTTTAAATTCTTCTACCAGGTGCAGCTTGTGAGAGCCCTGCACTTCCTAGTTGACTTAGAATTTTTTTTTATTTTAAAAGTCTTCTACGAGGTGCAATTTTTTCTTCTTTTAAACTCTTCCACCAGGTGCGGCTCTTGAGAGCCCTGCACTCCCTTGTACACTTAGAATTTTTTTCTTTTCTACAAGGTGTGGCTTGTGAGAGCGCTACACTACCTAGTAGGCTTAGAATTTTTATTTAGTTATTCCAGCTAGGTGGACTTAGAAATTTTTGTAGTAGGTTCACGTAGTTGACCCCCACTTGAGTAGAGTTTTATGTATTGAAGTCTAGCTCAAGTCTAAGAGTTCTTAGAATGATTTGACTCAATCTATTTACATAGATATAATTTTTTATTAAGTAGAAAAGGTACATTCTTATTTCATTTAATGTAAAAGCTCTCACAATAGAAAGCTTTATTGAAAAAATACAATTACAATAAGTAAATTTGCTGAAATAAAACCTAAGTTGCTTGAAATAAGTGTAGTAGAGCCTTGTAGTTGAGAATTGATCAATGTGTTGGTCTCAGCCTACTATTTCAGTGATCTAGCATGATCATTCCTAGGTCAGTTTTGGGGTGAACCTTTATGCAGCAAACGAGCCCCCAAAGATAGTTCGTATTTCCCCATCTGGAAAATCTTGATTGTCGCGGTCTCGGTCTTTCTTATCAGACTCAGTATCACGTTGAGTTTCTTTACTTTTTACGAATTCCTTCAAATACCCACTTTGAATTAGGTTCTCAATTTCTTCTTTGAGATCGAAGCAATCAGAGGTGGTATAACCGTTATCTTTATGGAAAAGACAATACTTGCTTTGTTCCTTTTATTTGATCCTGCCTTCATCCTAGGCGACCACCTAACCAAGTTTTTGTCTCTTATCTCCATGAGTAGTTATTCAATTGGGACCATAGTGGGAGTGTTTTTTAAACTTACTAGAAGGAAGACTCAGCTTCTCAAGTTGGTCTCCCGACCTCTGTCTGTTGTCATCCTCGAAACGATCAGCCTTCTAGAAAAAATCTTATGTTTGGTCCCTCTTCTTGTGCTCTGATCGTTTAATACTATCTCCTTCATCTGAAATCTTTCTTGCACTAAGCAACTCTGCGGCGCTCATATACTTTTGCGCCCTAGCAAGAAACTCAATGTATGTAGCAGGTGTCTTCTTGCCAAGTGACCATAAGAATTTTTCATCTTTTAAACCAGCCATCATAGCAGTTAGTGCTATGTCATCACTGTAACCTTCCATATTCAATGTCTCACTGTTGAATCTCACTACATAATCTCGGAGGCTCTCCCCTGACTTCTAACGCACAGTCAGCAGATGTGTAGCTTGTTTCTTGTGATCCCTTCCACCAAGAAGCTGAGTTACAAAAGATCAAGTGAGGTCTTTAAAAGAAGATATAGACCTTGGCTTGAGCTGCTTGTACCACCCGCGTGTAGGGCCTTCTAATGTAAGGGGTAATGCCCTGCACTTGATAACGTCCCGGACTCCCTCGAGCTTCATCCGGGTCCTAAACGTATCTACATTCGATCCTTTGAACCATCGTACGTGGACATAGTTGGCATTTTGAACTTGGTGAGAAGTTCCACCTCCATTATATCATCAGTGAATGGCAGCTCATTTTGCTCGAGTAGATCTTCGAGTTTAAGAGGAGTCTTTCCTCGATATTTTTTCTTCATATGACCAAGTTGATCTTCGAGCTTTTTCAACTCTGGCGCCCAAGGCTGGACACTTTCAGCTGTAGACTTCATAACATCTGCATGTTCTTTTCTCTTTCGATTAAGCATTTCTCGAAGGTCATACCCTTCTTTCTGAATTGGATATTCTTTTTTAGAATACTTATGACTTGAAGCGGAAGCATGCTATTTGGCCTCAACTTTCCCTTCTTGTCACTCTTCTCACGGTTTCATGACTGTTCTAAACCTTCTACTGGTTCTTTGTCTTTACCCTTCTTGAACTGTAATTCTTGGTTGTCAGCAAAGGCTTGTTGATCAGACGTTTGTGTGAGTATCTCTAGAACTTTTGCAAGATCTCGATTCCCTCCTCGGACTTGCTCTTTCAAGACGCCTACCCTTCTATCTAGCACGGATACAACTCTTACCACTTCTTGATTTTCATCAACTAGTTGTTGTTGTCCTTCTCTAGGTGCTACGAGTTTGAGATCTAGTATTACGAGGGTTACAGTTTTCACCGTCATCTATATCATCACCATGTTGCTGACTTCTACGACTCTTCCATGATGGTAGAGTACTTAATTATATACACTCTCCACAAACGTCATCAAATATTGTTGCCTAAAAATGGAGAGTTTCCACGTAAGTAACGAACCTAGAAGATGGAATGAGTCGGAGGTTGTGCGCTGCACTGGATGTGTTGCGTAGGCGGTGAGCTGAGTAGTTGACGAGCACAATGTGTACTTGCACAGGAAAAAAACAGAGCACCGGTGTGGTGCCGACCTAACACCCTCTGATGCTTAAGTCAGAGCTACTATGTCAGAGAGAGTTAGAGTATAATTAGTTACCTAATGAATGCATTTCTTCTCCTATTTATAAGAGAAGAGGTTGTTGACATCATCATGCCACGTGTTGTGTAGGGATTGGACCACATGTTGCTCCCCAACGACATGTCTCGTGTTGGTTATGCCATATGTTGTCTTTTGATTGGATCCTCGTATAATGTAGTTTCCTTGGTCTTAGATATTTAGCCTTATTAGATGACGTAGACGTAGCTTCTCGCGACGACGTAGACGTGCCTTCCCAGGCGACGTAGACATAGCATCCCAAGTGAGGTAGCCTTATCTTTCCAGATGACGTAGACATGCCGATTGTGCATTCCTTGATCAAGTTAAGAAATTTCACGTGTACTAATGTAATTTCACCCAGAATAACGTGTAAATTGTAAAATTAAATTTTTTAATATAAATGGTAGCAATAAATTTATACAATTTGAAAAGAAATAGTAAAAAAATGAAGTTTGTGGTGATGGATTTTACAAAAATGAGTTGCAATTAAAATGGTATTATATGTTATTTGGTAACTCATGACTTTATTTTCTTATATTAGATAGTTGTTTATGTAGTTTTATGACCTAAACTTTCTAAAATTTTAGAAAACTAATGAAATTTGGGGCAAATAATCAAAGAGGTGTTAATCTCGCAACTACTTATATGGTTTAGGATTAAAATTGTTAACATTTAAAGTTTAATGTTAAAGTTGATAATACCCCTAAGATTCAGGGTTAAAAAGTGAGATTCGGTGATTTATTTTACTATAGAGTAATTGATTCAAATAATAAAAAAACTTACCCTGGATTCAAGTCTCTCGCTCTTGATTTTTGTAACATTCAAATGAACGTTGGTTGCAAATCTAACCACATAAAAGTGCAATAAATGCAATATTAGAACGCCAAAAAAATATAGGAACATAGCATAAACTACTCATAAACTATAAGGATTGTAAAACCTACATTTTTAAAATTTCAATATGAACAATTGACCCCCTAAACTTTGTTAAACGTTAAAATTGAACTCGGAAATTTTAATTTGACAAACTACTCATTTTAAATTATTAATTTAGTAAATATTTTTATAAAATCTCTATGGGTGCAGGTTCTCGATGGCTCCTATCCCACACCTTTACCCAGCCCTTGACACTGACCTCAAAACTCCTTTTAGTGGAGATGAGGATTTCTTCTCCGATCTCATCCCTCCTCACCCTGTTAATTCAACATTTTATGGAACTAAGCTTTCAAGTTTAGTGAAAGCAAATCATGTGGTAAAGTATTAAGTTGTTATCTTTTGGCTTGAAAGATAAATTTAAGTGACTATTAAAGTTGTTAACTTGAGCTGCTCAAGTAGTGAAATACATGTTCCCTTCTCATGAGGTTAAATGTTTGAGTCTTCCCTCTCCTAATTTGATATAGTAAAGAAAAAGACACTGTGAAACTTTGACCTTTTTCTCATACTAATGAAAACAATTCTTAACATTACCAAGGTAATATTTTAAATATACCATAAGGAAATTATTAACACTTTTTTGGTTTATTTGTATTCTCAATTGTCAATTTTATGTAGAGATTATTACAAACCAATACACGTAGAGTTTACCTAATTTATAAATCAAACCTCCAATAATTAAAAATAGTTTAAATATTTTTACTAATTATAAAATTGTACATCACATCCATATTTTAGTTGACATTTACAGATTCTGAACACATACTTATTTTGCAATTGTCCCGTGTTCCAAATCATTAAAATAATAAGAAAAATTTAATAGATGTGTAAAATTGTAGAATATATCATTATTAACAC
The DNA here is from genome assembly GCA_028015215.1 of Gynostemma pentaphyllum. Lineage (NCBI taxonomy): Eukaryota > Viridiplantae > Streptophyta > Magnoliopsida > Cucurbitales > Cucurbitaceae > Gynostemma > Gynostemma pentaphyllum. Next base: position 65,190,273 of record CM051355.1, on the reverse strand, counting down.
ATATTTGTTAAAATTTTAATAGTATTTTAATAAAATTGGAACACATGATCAACATAAAATAAATAGGTGTCCAAAATTTATTAAAACTAATCAACAGAAGGATATGATTTGTAATTTTACAAATCGTGTGACGCTTAAAACCATTTTTTAATCATAAGGGTGTGATATACAAATCAAACAGACTGTTAAAGTGTAATTTGTAATTATCCCTTTTATATATGAGTATTAATTAGACAGGCAGTTGACCTCTTAGGCCATCAAGTTGTGATTCAAGAGGAATCTCAAGAGATTAGTTGAAATGGAGAAGTCAATTTAGATGTATGATACAATAACCAATTTCAATTTCTTTAGAGATGATTGACATGTCAACCAAATATAATTCACATCCAAACTACTTGAGAAGAGATACATAAATATTGTTGTCCTAGGAATGGAAGATTTACCTAATGATCATTATGATATCCTCATCCATTCTTTCTGTCCTTCCTTTTTCTTTATTATTATTGTTATTCATTTATTTGGAAATCAAACAAATGATTTTTACCAATTAACTTTTCCTTTTTTTACGAGGAAAATATCTGAGTAATGTTAAATAATGATGTTACCTGACTTATATTACTTTAATACTATTTTTGCTTCAGAATGAGCATAAAAAAGAAAAAACAGTAATTAAAAAAAAGCCACAAAAATCAGGTTATATCATCACTTAGTTAGCTTTCCTTTAGAAACCTAAGTGAAACCAAACTCAAAACATTAAAAAAAAAAAAATTGTTACTTTTTCAAACTTAAGAAGAAACGTAACTCAAAATTCAACAATTAAAATGACAATTTTATCTAAATTAAAATACAATTTTTCCAAATGAACTAAATGGTTTATCTGGAAGTGCAAAAAGAAATTTTTTGACACTGTTTACATCAAAATGAGTAAGGATTTCAAGGACGTTTTTTTTTTCCTCACATAAGAAATATTAATACACTGTTTACATCAAAATGAGTAAGGATTTCAAAGACGTTTTTTTTTCCTCACATAAGAAATATTAATACACTGTTTACATCAAAATGAGTAAGGATTCAAGCTGAGTTTTTATCAAAGAAAGAAAGGAAAAGCAACAGCATCCACAGACACTTCATTATTGGTTTGCCAGAGTTTTCTTGAATTGTTCCTTGGGTGCTGCAAATTAGAAAAGGAAACAAGGCAATATAAGATAAATTGGTAAACTAAATTAAGTAAAAAGAAATCACAATTAGTTAATAAAATAAGTTATAAAAACCATTTACTAGTCAACTTACCAGGCAACCCAGTAAACCTCTCATATTGTTCATATGCCTGTCCAACGAACATCTCCGAACCGGTAACGATCTTGGCTCCGGATTCTTGAGCTTCCCTCAAGAGTCTGGTCATCACTGGGGTGTAAACAGCATCAAAAACCAGTGAATAGTATCTTAGAGCATGCTGCAAAACAAACCGGGATCATTGAAGGTTATTAATAATCTTGTATTATATTAGCCTTTTAAGAACTAAACTTAACTCTCTAGTCTTTCAATCTAGTAGTATCATATAAGATTGCACTAAACAATGTTATATAATCTATCATTTTTATAAACTAAGAGTCTTTTTAATCCTTTTTTAACACATTCAGACTTCTTGGGAAATTTTTCCCGACTTGGAATAAGAGAATCTTGATCCATTCAGGAACCTTTCTTAGGATTTAGGAACAAATAAATACAAGGGGAGATGGTGCTACCCATGGCATAGAGCTCCAGTCAAACTTGACATTTACAACATATATATATATATATATATATATAGAAGAGGGAATAGTATAAACATTCCTTTAAATTGTTTAACCAGAACTTAGTTTGTTAAAGTGAAAATGGTTTTGTTGAACATCTGAGACGTAGAATTTAACGATGTTTTTACTCTTAGTTGTGCTAGTAGATACTAGATAGTTTCAATTTCACTTTATGAAAGAGAAAAACGTTCACCAATTATCACATATGAATTCCAACTTATATGACATTACAGGACATGTTCGTAAATATGAAATCCTCAATGGATCACTTATTGGTCTTGGAGGAAAACCACCCTGCGTTGGTCATGTCTTACACTTGCACAAAATTTTAGGATAGAACCAGCCCCTGGTAAATACGAAAATCAAAGATCACTAACCGAAGTTTGGACTAAACAATTAGTCCAATCTAAGCACCTGGCTAAATACAGAAATCAACTTCTTAGTCAGGTTGGGAAGGTTTTGCATGGTTCATAAGTAAGAGGAAATAGCTAAAAATGAAAAAAGATTCATAACTTCTAGTAAAAAAAAATGGCAATCTGTGACACACACACACACATCACTGGTGGCTGCGAACCTTAGGAATCGGAGTTTCATCAACTTTTGGTTGCATCCCTATAGATGTTGTGTTCGCAAGTATCATATTCTCCTCTGGATGGAAATTATCTAAATCAGCAAGAGATACAGCATGTCCTCCAATGGTGTCTGCAAGTTCTTTTGCTCGACCTTCAAGTACAATAACGGAAAATGTCATAATTTGAAACAGAGTACTAGGAATAGAAAGAATACTGTCAATCTTGTGCCGTAGAAATCGTAAGTTTCTAAATGTGATGGCTTTAAAAAAAATTTAGAAGAATTCACAACAATTATATTAACAGAAAAGAATGTACAAGTGGTTAAGAACACCTCCAAAAAAGATTACAAAAAGGAGTTCCAAGATAAGTACAAAGAAGAAAAAGTTACACCAAAATTTAAATGTGCATTATTTTTTGACCAAAGAGAAATGAAATACAAAAAATGATCCCAAAGCTGATGATGATCACGAGACATATTGTTGAAAATACGGTTGTTCCTCTCGATCCAAATCACCCAAAAAAATGCCACCACAACAAGATTCCAGAAATTGCTCTTTCGATTTCTTCTTGAACCAAAAGGTGAGATGGAAAATAGAGTGCAAATGTCCAAAGGCATAACCCAAAAAATATCAAAATGAGTCAAGATCCAGACGCAAAAAACACCAATAAAATCACAATGTAAGAATAAATGATATGTCGACTCATGATCCTTACCACAAAGACAACACCAATAAGGGGACAAAGACCAAAACGGATTCTTTCTTTGCAAAACATCACAAGTGTTAATCTTCTCCAAAGGAGCAGACCAAAGGAAAAATTGAACCTTAATAGGAATGCCTTTTTTGCCAAATAAAAGTATAAGGAAAATGAGGTTGAGAAAGGACATGAATCAAGTTTGAGAAAAAGGAATTAGCAATGAAAGAGCAAGAAGGATGAATGGTCCAGGTTTTACGGTCCTCCAAAGGAGTAACCCGAACAAAATGGATGGAAGAAAGTAAATCTTGAAATTGTAATAACTCAATCTCATTAAGGTTTCTTCTAAAAGAAAGATTCCAAGATAAAGAAAAGCTATCAAACAAAGAAGCAAATGAACAACAAACATTAGAGGACACAAGGTAAAGCTGAGGATAAAGTGTTTGGAAAGAAACTTCACCAAGCCAAGTATCCTCCCAAAAATGAATACGTAAACCAAGGCCTAAGGTAAAACGGGTGAAAGAGTTAAAACATCAAGACCTTGTGAGATAAATTTCCAAGAGGATCGAAAGGACACATATTTAACCACATTCATTTCCCAACCAAAAGTAGAAAAATCATATTTACTCTTCACAATCGAGGTCCAAAAAGCTGAAGAATCTTTTGAAAAACTCCATAACCATTTACCTAAAAATGCTTTATTTCAAATGATCAAATTGCCAATGCCCAAACCTCCACAAGTTTTATGTTTTGAAACCTCCTTCCAGTTAACAAGATGAGAATGAAAACCTTCGTCACTACCATTCCAAAGAAAATTTCGAAAAAGCTTTTCTATTAAACATGCAACTTTCATAGGGAGTTTGAAAATAGATAAATAATAGAAAGGAAGACTCTGTAAAATTGATGCGATCTCTTTAGAAAAGAACCCTTTTTTCAGTGAAAAACTTGAAAGAATGTGGTATGGATTTGTAGGGAACCAAAATCTCTAAATTACTCATTACTACTTTTCATTGGGTTGCAAATGAGTTTTCTAAGAAGACTCCTCATAAATTTCCCAGTAACTGTGCATGGAACCATGTAATATTTGACCACCTAGTCTTGTAATTGATCCATGAGACAGTATACTATTATATTATCAAGTAAAAAAGATATATGAAAAATTATTAAAAATATCCAGGAAATGATGCTAGAAGAGATAACAGCCAAGATATATAAATTATTGAAGAAGTACGACATCTTGAATTGAAGAATTATTACAGAAATGAAATGAAATAATTGATCAAATGAGGGCTGGACTCTCTCTACGAAAAGTATTTTTTTCACAGCAGAAAGGAGGAGTACTGAAAGGGAATTGCAAAATGAGGCAAGTTGAATGACTGATGACAAGATGACAAACAACTAATAGTAGACTCGTATAAAAGACAGAAAGAACTCATGAAAGGGTTGTAAATGTCAAAAAATATTGACTAAAAGAGAATACCTAAAGCAAGACATGTAAATGCTATAAGCTAACCATATGTACGATTGGCAATTACAACTCTAGCTCCTTTCTCTTTCGCACCATATGCAAGTGCCTTGCCAGCTCCACCAGCACCAATGACAATGAATAGCTTGCCATATAAGGGTGAACCAGTTTGAGTGCTACTGCTATCTGAACCTGATAAAAGAAAGAACAGATCAAAAGAGTATGACAGACTAATTAATTACAAATGAGACTGGAAAAGATGGCAATACCAACTATACAGTCTATACTATACCCACCTTGTAATTTATCCTCAATTGCAGAAATGGCACCAACATAATCTGTATTATAACCGCATAATTTTCCATCATTGTGTCTTCTTATAATGCAATTAACAGCTCCGATTGACTAATTTATTGAACAAACATACACCAGTCACACACAACTTGAGAAAATAGACACCAAGACTTTGATCTCCCCAGCAAGACCAATGGAGAAGTAAGATAACCTCTGCAACATGACAACTCAATTACCTTTGCCACTGGATCAACCTCATCACAGAAATTTGCAGCCGCCTCTTTATGGGGAATTGTACAGCTGCATTTCAAATAAAATTTACTAAGATTTCTAATGTTTAGTCAAAATTTAATAAATCGAGCTAGAAAAAAAGCACTTTAATTTTTCCCCTTCTGCCTGCTGATTAAATTAGTTTAGAGATGGCAAGCATCAAAACAACAAATTTGTACCATACGAATCCCTACTTGCTGTTTAGTCCACAAAAAGTTGACTACTACTATTGGGAATACCTGGAAAGATTAAATCTGTTTTAGCCTAACAACTTGAGCTTTTAGCTCTAGAGGTGTAACATATCTCAGCAGTAGACCCTTGTTAATACATACATTGTGTTATTCTCTCTCATTTCGTATTATTCGTTCACATGTTGGGCCTTTGTTAATAACCAAGCTGTCATGCCATGTATGAGGGAGTGTTAAGAATACTTTAAGAGATGAAATTTTTCTTAGCCTAACATCTTAAAATTTTGGATCTAGTGGTGATATATAACACACCAGATGAGAGACTCCAGAAACTTTAGTCTCAATGAGAGGAGAGGCAAGATTTGCATTCCAAAAATACTAGTCATTATGACCTTTCATTAGTATGTCTAGGTAGAGCACTGAACCTGAATCCAGCAAAGTCGGGGGATGAGTAAGTCTGGAGAAATTTTACTATGTCATCCACCAATAAATGTACATAAACACCATTGAAACCTGCTAACTTGAATGCCTCATTGAATAACAAGGGTGATTTGCTGTGGTATACTGGCTTTCCAATGACGCCAAATACTTTTGTATCAGGTCCTATCTGTCTGAAATTGTATAAAGTCAAAAGGTCTTTGATTGTTGGTTGTCCGGGAGCTGAAACAATTCCTGCTTCAAGGGTAGCAAAGGTAAGATACCCACCAAATTTTGCACAAAGTACCCGTGAAATAAAGCCCCTCTCTCCCATTACAAGTCCTATTACTGGAACCTGAAAATTCAAGCAGTGGATAATGAATGTTATCTTAATCAGATACAAGGAATATACCCTGACAACATGACTTCCGTAGGTTAGGTGTAAAGCTTGAGTTTCATTCCCCAGTAGAATTCACAGATAAAGGATAGAATAAATGCATATTTAATTTTTCATATATGATTTATATCACAACATTCCCAAATCAATTTGATAGCATGACACATTGCTAGTTCATTTTCTAATATGAAATATATTATATAGTTCATCATCTGAAGCTAAATAACACTAAACTTTTAGAGTCTGGATACTGCAACATTTGTAGTCTGCGATATAAGACTCGTGAAGTAACTGATTGGAATTCAGTCATGAAACATAATTCAATCATGAGTGGAGCAGTCAGAGGAAGAGAAGTAGCCAACTTGAGATTCCTTTACTGCTCCACTACTTCCTTTTGGAAAAATATCACCACATCATTCCCAAGCCTAAACTACAGCAGGAGGATACAATAACAGGTATTAAGATAATGTAATTTTTTAATTTCAACTGTTAAACCAATGGATATGACATATATATATATATATATAATGATTTAACAGTCAACACACAAAAGCATTATAAGTGATGATTACTTGAGAATGCACTGTTATGTGAAAAATGCGTGATACATCAGTGATATCCACGGCAGTTGTCGCGATCTTTACAATATCAGCTCCACTTTCTTGAATTCTGGCCACAAGGTTACCAAGATCCTCTAAAGATGGAGTATCTTGATAATTGTGAGAAGAAACTATAACTTTGAACTTTTCTGGCTTCTTTCCATGAATGGAGTCATTGAACTCACGAGCAACCTACAACATAATGATGGTCAGCAGAGATATAGTTTTTATTATCCAAATAATTTGTTTTGGATAAGAAACACTGTATCAATAGAGAAAAACAATTATACAAAAGTTAGTGAAAGAAAGATACTCCCAATTCAAAAACCAAGGAATTTAAAAGAGAGAGAGAGAGAAAAGATAGTGCACATTTTCTAATTGGCATCAATAGAAGAGGAAAAATTTGCTCTCAGAACTCCACGAGAAGCAAGATAATAGGCCAGATCCAATATTTTCTGGTTATTTCTTTTCATCTCTTATAAAGATCCGTTGATCATCTCCAACTAATTGCCCAGATAGTAGAACACTAGTGCTGAAGCAAATGACTTCAGCTTTAACTTTAAATCAGTGCCCTATGATTTGTTGCAACAGGAAAATTTCAAAGGATTGAGGACTGCAACCTTAGGCCAAAGGTTTCGAACAATGCGCACCAAGTTCTGCTAGAGAATTAGATTTTTCTTTTGACTCCTACAAGTGACGACTTTTGATGTAGGATGTTATGTTGTAACATTTTACTGTTTTAATACATTCTACATTTTTTTAACAAGAAAGCTCATTTCATTAAGATAATGAAAGAATAGTAACAAAAGGCTCAAGAGGCCACCAATACCTAAATACAAACAAGAACGAAATGTCAATGTCGGTATCGATGTCGATGAGTCAATTTTATAAAAATGTCGATGTCACCGGATATTTCAAGAAAAATCATGGACATCATAGATATCCATAAAAATTATTTGAAATAATGAATGAAACTTTAAAAGTAGCTTTGTTAAGCCATAAACCATCATTTTAATTAGATATATCAATAAATTATATTCAAATAAATAGGTAGAGGAAAAAAAAACTTTGAAACTTTCCAAAATCTTGAGAGATGAAATAAAAAACAAGACCAATTGATGACCAAAAAGAATAATATTTTGGTTATTTGAAAAATATTGCAAAGGTTCCATTTATAAGCAAAAATAAATAGTTTGATTTCTAAACTAGAATTGGCATTAAACGCAAGTTCATTTCTTTAAGCAAGGTAGACAAGTTATCCACTTTCTATCTCCACAAGAAAAAGCAGGCTTTCCTGGAAGAATTCAATGCTTAAGGTTTCATCAATATAGGTTGCAACGCAAGGGAAAAGATTTTTTTAGACACAAGCTTAAAGGCTGCAATGCTCACGAACCTTTTTCACTAACAATAGCCCTGCCTTAAGCTACAAACAAGCCTGTTAGGGCACGTTTACTAATCAGGAATCATAATGAGAAGGAATCGAAATCAAAACAGGAGGAATCGGAATTGGACTACAATTGATGATGTTTACTAAACTTATAAGAAATGAGAATCAGATTCTTATTCATGATGTTTACTATGTTAATGAATCAGAATCAGAAAATAGACAATTATTATAATACCCTTAATGATGATGAGAATAATTAAAATATTTCTTATAATTAATTTAAAACATGTTTTTAAATTACATAATAATCATCTAGAAAAATGTTATAATAAAAATAAATATATTTATTTTAATTTAATAAACAATGGTTGTAATGGAGAAATTTATAATGAAAAATATAATGGAGATACCTTTTAGGAATTTTTTTATTGTTTTAACAAAATAAATCTTTAAAAAGTTGTTTATAGGTAATGTCTTATTAAATTTAAATATTTAAATTAAGTGAATGATTAATTAATTACTTAAAATATCATTAATTGATTGTTTTCTAACAGAATCGTAATAGGATTCCTTAAGTTTTTAAACTGAATGAAATTTTGGAATGGTTCCTGATTTTGAGACATTTATCACGAAGAATGAATGATTACAAGACATAAGTAAAGAGTGGGAATCAGAATGGAAGTAGCGATTACGATTCATTTGTTCCAATTACCAATAAGTAAACGAGCCCTTAGATCCCCAAAGAAGTCAGGTACTCTACCATCCACATCCTTTCCTATAGAAAAGCAAGAAGCAACCATTGGGCTCTTCCAACAGCTAAACTTGAGATAAGGGAGAGTCTTCTAGGAAGAAAACTCTTCCAACGTAGCTCTGGAAGATGACTTATCAACCATAGTAGAACAAGCAATTACACTCTTAAAAAAGGTTTGATACCAACCAAGTCACTTTAGTTGACTAATTCTTAAGAGAATTAAGATTTATTGTACCAAGAGACTGAAAAGAGGCAGCCCACAAAGGGGATCAGGGACATGGCCAAATTCCATGCAAGATCCAGATGGGTTAAATCCTCAAGAGTGAGCCTGATACAGGAAATGGAGATGACTATATTTGAATTAAACATGAGACAAGAACAACTTTTATCTCAAGGAATAAAAAAGTCTTTTCTCTGACATACAAAGCTTTTGCCCTTTCTATTGAAAGATAGACTCAGTTTCAACTACTAGGTAAGACCATGGTCTAGGGAACACCCTGCAGGCTTGCTGGGAACAAATTGAGAAGATGTCGCTTGCCCTAGCTTCTAAATTTCAAACCAAGCAAATAGTAGAGTTTTTTTTTATAGGAAACATTAAATTTCATTTCAAAAAAGGAGAGAAATTGAAAGGTGAAACAAGCTACACCACCATCTTGGATTCAAAATCGAAGTCAACTTGATTCAGCAACAATGAAACCAAAATATTTGTCTTTTACCTTGATGAACACCTCAATCTAGCTGCCACATAGTTTTGCATGACCAATAGACAAAGCTTCTACAAGCATCTTGATAGGAGCCAAGTAATTCAAGGAACTTGGATGTCTCCTCTCTTGAGTAAAACTAAAACCAAAAGAAACATCTAATTGCCTAACTAAAAGCCCCTCTAGCACTATTTATAACCAAACTTCCCACAAACTTACTATTTAACTACAAATATCTCCCTTACCCTCTAATAGGTATTCCTAACACCTCTCTAATAAAAGCAGAGACTTTCAGATCCATACATCTAAGGGAGGTTCTGAATTCTAATCCAATTTCAACTTTTAAAAAAAAAGTTCTGATCCAATTACAATAAGATGATATCACTTTTACTTTACCATGACAGGCATGATCCGAAGCTTCAATTTTTTAAGTTGCAGGAGGAAGTAGTGTACATAGTGGAAAGCATCCCTTCTTCATTACTTGCAAAACAAAGCAAGAGTTCAAGAACTAAAAATAGATTGAGAGTGCAGTATGAACTAACAAAAAGCTTTAACACTTAAATAAGGTATTGAACCAATTATCATGAACGCTCCTCATAATTATCATAATCATTGCTGCCAACATCTACATCCTTCCCCAGCCCCCAATTTACACTCCCAACTAGCACGGGATCGACCTTCCTCCCCGAGACCATAATAGCAAAAAAAGGACTTCTCCTTGGTCATGGAACGGATAGGATACGCAAATTAAAAAAATCTCAAAAGAAGTCATTCATAATTTCCATAAAAGAAAAAAGGAACCCAAGTCTAAAACCGGATAACATTTGTTAAACTCAACACATTCTCTATATAAGATTGCTTCCTTTGGACTTCTCCTCAAACTCCACACTCAACACTAAAAATAGATTTTACAATCCCAATGACAGACTCTAGTAAGGGTGACTGATTTGATCCAAAAATAACCACAACGTCTATATCCATGATCATTAAAAGAAAAACTCAAGCCTAAATCAAAATGTTATAATATATCAAGCATTTCATGAGAATTAATTTGAAGTACACCTGCTAGAAAATAATTAGTCATAATTGAGTTAATGAATCCAAATTTAATTGAGAACCAAGATCTATTTTGTCAAAAAATTCCTGCTCTGAAAAAAAAATCAAGAATAAAGTTTAACAAGTCATGGATGCTGATAGCTTGAAGAATGCTGAAACTCCTTTAAGCTAAACGCAAGCATAATTTGTCCCAAGAAGTATGAAAGTTATTGAGGCGCTTCAAACAACAATGCTTTTAGACTAACAGTCTAACGGGAAGGTACCTGAAGTTCCACATCGACATAATCAGCTCCCAACTCCATGGCCAATTGAAGTACTTTGAGCCGCTGAACTTCATCACCGTCATACTGACCACCTTCCCACTTTGGCCTAGAAAAAACTATAAATTAAACTATGTACCTTAGCACGCTGAAAATCTCTTAAGCTTCCTACATAATAAAATTAAAATTACGAAAAACGATTGACTTATGCAAGCTTTGTATCTTAGAGTCAGAGCAGAGCATCTATTCAATAAATTAAACGAAAAGGTAGTTCATAAAGTTTCCTATGTTTTCATGACAGTCATCTCCAAATAAGGGGGCAGATCTATTAATTGCAGTTAGAACTTCTTTATTAGCTGTTACAAATCATCAGCAACTCAATTAAAATGGAGTTTAGTAATCTAATAAGAGGCTAAAGAGTCAAATATGAATAAACTCGAATTGAGCTATTAACTCAAGAAGGATTTCACACAGTTTTTCAATATGCTGGAAAAATAAATTCCGTGTACTGAAACCGGTATCGTTGCGAATTGTAAGGCTGAGAATTGACCCTTACATGTCAACTTGGAAAAAAACACCAATTCAAGATAACACCAATTCAAATCCACATTCAATTTAAGATAATCAGTTTTTTTTTCTTGTTCTCTATCGTTCATAAGACCTTCAGAAACTCAAATCCGGCGAAACAAAAACGGATTCAATGCATAAACAAGTATAGTTTGTTTGATCGAAGAAAAAATCGAGTGGAAAACCTGTAAGTAAATAGAGTAGGCAATGGACATTCTTTTATGAGGGTTTTAAGATCTTCTGGAGGATTGAAGATCTTCAAACTATCCAATCGAATCTCGACAATGTCTGCACCACTAATCTTTGCCTTATATATATCGGTAACCATTATATCAGTTGAATCAGCCATTATGGGAACACAAACCAGTGATGAATTTCTCTTCATTTCTTCACTGCCCATATCGAAGAATCAACCTCAAAAAGAAAGAGAATAAAACAACTGAAGATCAAAAGGGAAAGAAAAAGGGTGAAATAAACAAGAGTAGGTAGCCATGTAGTCAAAAATTGAAATAAATAGTCACCATTTTATAAATCTATATAGCCACTTTTGAAGCTGCTTTTAACATAATAGCCACGCTTTTTAAAAGTAAAATCAGTAACTACTTTTTACTATTCAAATTTTCAATATACCTATTTTACCCTTTTTTTATGGCAGGTATAGTCTGACATCTCTAACACGTGTAGTCTGACACTTCTGATATTTTTCTTCCCCTATGCATTATTTATTCCCTAGTTTTTGGGTATATTCAGTATATTGTCCATAGTTCTTCAATGTATTTAGTGTATATTGTACATTTTTATTATTTTTGCATTTTGATTTTATACTACATATTTCGATTTTTAATTCATTTTTGTAGATTCATTTTAGTATATTATTTATAGTTTCCTCTCTCATGTAAAATGTTTTGTACATCTGGTATATTGGGTATATCGTCTTTCACGTCTCAATTAGTGCATTTGAGAAAATGTGAATGTATGTGTTATACGTAATATACATGTTATTTAATCTATAAATGAAAAACAAAAAGAGTGTCAATTCAATAATACTAAATGTACAAAAAAAATATTTAATATGCAAACAAAACAAAAATATATATATATTATATTAGGTATATTACAGAATGAACATAAAAGAAATGGAGTGTACATCAAGAAAAACACATAGTTGTGTATAGCACGTATATTTCGTATACTGCGTGTATTACAGATTGTATATCAAGAAAAACACATATTTAAGTATAGCACGTATATTACAAGATATATATTTAAACTGACCACATAAAAAGTATATTGCGTTTATTACAAACTGTATATTAAACAAAACAGAAATAGAACGAGAGACAAAAAAGCAGTTAAGTATATTACGTATATTACAAAAAAAAACGTATATTGCATATATTGTTAGGAATGGTGTCCTAGAACTTGTAATTATTTAATTATAATAATTTATTTCGAATAAATTAAATAAATAAACATAAATTCTTTATATTATCTAGATTGATTCAGTTGACGATATTATGAATATATGGAAATATATTAATATCAAACATTCAAATAGTAAACCTTAAGTTACTCTTATGAAATCACGACTTAGTGTGTGAGTCATACGAGAGGATTAAAATCGAGATGAGTAACTTAAAAGTGTCTACAGTAAATGGATAACGTTTGGGAACCTTATCCTGATAACACTGTTGATAGCTTCGCATTTTGTTTATAGACAAATGATCTAATCCTGATCATTCATGTGGGAGACATGAAATGGAAGTATCATATGCAATGTTGATTGTATAAGACAGGACCACGATGTTCGATCAAATTTCTCATTAGTATCGTTTACGAGAAATGATCGAATATCAAACTAAGTTTATCAACTGTGATAGATCTCAATCCTGAGTGAAATGCGGACTCCTAATTATGGAGTTATGTTCTTTGATTCACATGGTTGAGAGCGATCTATAAGAATGCTCAATACACTCCTGTTTTGGGAACATGGCTAGATAAGTAGCTGGGACTCATTTTCACGAGATGGAATTCATAACTTTCTTATAAATTAACGGTATCAGTGCGATACCTAAACATTTTAGAAACTTTAGGAAACTCTCTTGATGTACTGATTCGAGACATGAACAAGTGGCGCCACGACTTCTATTGATCACAGAAGTACATTATCTCTAGTTTGACTAAAGATAAAGTTCATTGGAGAATCAGCGGGAACACAAGGATAAAGCGGTAATTACAGGGGGCAAAACGGTAAATTTAATCCGCCTGTAATTATGAGGGTTCCACGTGAAGGATATATCACAGATATAAATAAAAGATAAACTAAATGGACATAACTCATCTATAGTGAGGGGAGTTCAGCTATGAATCTATAGTGAAATTATTCATAGTTAAATAATAAGTAATTAACTGATTATGAGTTAATCACTTAATTGACTAATTATTAAGCCCATTATCTATAGGTCCATCGGGTCCCTATGCTAGCCCAAATATCGTTGTAGCAAAACTAAGTTATTAATTTAACTTAGGAAGAATAAATAATTTAAGTAATTGAATTTACTTAAAATTAGGCAATATTAATTATTTAAATAATGAGATTATTTAAATGCCAATTAATATAAATATTATTAATATTGATACAATATTAATTGTTTAAATAAAGAGCTTATTTAAATGGAAATTAATATAACATTATGAATTATAATATTTTACGGTAAAATTAATTGTTTAAATAAATAAATTATTTAAACGGGAATTAATATTAATATTATTAATTATTTAAATAATGAGTTTATTTAAATGGAAATTAATAATTAGTATTATTAATTAAATAATGAGTTTATTTAATTTAATAATAAATATTAGAGAGAATTAAATACAATTGGTTTAAGAAACAAATTGGTTTTGGCCCAAAATAATTTATTAATTGAATAAGATTCAATGATAATTAATATATTAATTTTTGGCTAAATATATTAAATTAGAAATTATTATTTGAATTATTTCTAATATTAATTGTTACATAAAGAAAATTAAATAAATTATATATATATATATATATATATATATATATATATATCTTTGTTAATGGTGGCGTTGAAATCAACATGCGTGCGCTAGTTTGGCCATTAATATGTATATATATATTTATATATATTATATTTCTTATTTATTTATCTTTTCTATTATTTAATACTTAGGAGATAAGCATATCTATAGAGATTAGATATCATATTTTCCTATAAATATGACCATTGGGATTCATATTTTGTGCACTTCTCACTTTAATTAGAAAAGTGAAAATTCTCTCTCAAGTTTTTGCCCAATTGACGATTTTCCTTAGGGAAAAATTTAGAAGAAATTTCTTCTTCTTTTGTTCTTCCGGTTCGATTCCCACAAGTCGGTTTTGCTTTCGATCGGGATATAGCATAGAAGATCTGGTGTTGCTGAGGATTTGATGCTGTAAAGAAACCTCCAACCGATTCTCCATTTATTACTCAATGTAAGTAAAAGGCCTTTAATTTTCGAAATTAAGCATGAATCTACATGTTTTCTCACAAATTGCATGATATTAATAGATCCGTAATTAAATGTTAATTAGTTTACTAAATAAAATTCCGCTAATTTAGTAAATCATCCTTCATATATTACATGTATCGCAGAAAACAGTATTAAGAATTACGTATATTACATAAAACAACAAATGACATAAATGAGAAAAAAATTATAAAAAATAAAAAGATGATAATAACTTTTGTATATTATGTATATTACAGACCAAGAAAAAGTTTATATTACGTATGCGGCAGACCACGAAAAAGTGAAATATTCAGACAACTCAAGAGATGTGGAGGAAAATAAATTTAACAAAAAAAAAACATACATTCTATTTAGATCTACGTATTCCTTGTTTTGAATCTTCAAGATCCGACGAGATCTAAGATTTCTATGGAGAAGAACATGGAAGGAAAAGTAATAATAATTTTTTTTTCCAGATCTAAGCTTTTATTGTTCAAGATCTTCAAAAACGCATAGATCTGGAACTTATAGAGAGAAAAAATGGAGAAAAACGGAAAAATCAAACTTTTATGCATGATTTTCGTCAGATCTGTGCATAACTATTCTATATTTATGCATTTTTTGAAAATTTGTGAAGTAAAAATAGAAGAAAATGAGGGTGAAGAAGAAGGTTTTCTGGAAATCAAGAGAGAGAGGGAGAGAGAGATATGAGTTTAGAAATTATGAGAGAGAGAAAAATAAAAAGAATTGAGAAAGAAAGAAAGTTGGTGGCAGGAAAAAGGAAAAAAAAAAAGGGAAGCGTACGTGAGAAGATATGAGAGATATTTTTTTTTTTTAAATCTTGATTTGATTGGAAGGGCATTTAAGTAATATTCTTTATTGAGATGGCTAAACAAATCAACTTTTGACATGTGTGGCTATTAGTTAAAAAAGGATGGAAAAATGTGTCATTGAAATAATTATCTCCATTTTTAATTGGAACAAAAATATAATTAATACTTTTTTACCCTTTAATTTCTCAAATAGCCACATTTTCAATTAGACATTCAAATAGTCATGTGTAATTGTAAAAATATAAAAACACCATTTCTCAAATCATTTCTCTCACCTCTTTTCTTTTCCCTCCCCTCTTTTCACGTGCAACATTTTTCTCTCTCTCCACCTCATTTTTTTCCTGTCAACTCTCTCTTCCCCACATTTTTCATTTCATTTTTTCTTTTTCCCTCTCATTTCCTTTTCATTTTTTCCCTCCCATTTTTCCCAAAACCCTCCATTTTTACCATGCTTGCATACACAAAAAGCTCTCTACTCACGTACATTTTTTTTCAGATTTAGAGTACTCTCTCACGGTGATTCCTTTTCCTCCATTTTTTCTTCGTCAATCTCAAATCCCGTTTTTTATGAAGATCTAAACACTACAACAAAGTATGGATATTATAGCTAATTTTTATAGGGTTTTTACAAAATCCCATTATTGAAAAAATGAAGCACGGGCAAATGCTAAA
Organism: Gynostemma pentaphyllum; assembly: GCA_028015215.1. Lineage (NCBI taxonomy): Eukaryota > Viridiplantae > Streptophyta > Magnoliopsida > Cucurbitales > Cucurbitaceae > Gynostemma > Gynostemma pentaphyllum. The sequence goes on along the minus strand of CM051355.1, from coordinate 65,173,839 downwards.
AAAATGCGGGCATTAAAAATTTGGAAAGAAAAGAAAAGAATAAGGGAAAACAAATAGAAAGTAAAAAAAGTCATGCTTCTCTTAGACTCAAACCAAAGGCTTCGAAAAGTGTAAAATCCTCTCAAATCGAAACTAAAAGAAGTGCAAAATCCGGATCTATCTACTCGTAGACTCAAATCAAAACGCTTCAAAAAGTTTAACCATATTGATTCGTAGATTTCATCCTCGCAAAATGCTTCAGGTTAGCGTGTTAAAATAATATCATTTATAGGTGATTGCTAAAACTATGGAAAATCCTCAACTAATATAGAAATATTGTTGGCAATCTAAGATTAGTAAAGTCTAATAATTTCCCTGACAATGTCCAGCAATTATGATTGACAAATTAGTGATATTGATTTACAAATTTATTCCCTTATCAAAATTCTTATCGTTGCATTCTTTGTATATATATTCAATACATTTGTATTTGATAGTTGTCAAGTAATAAAACATATTTCCAGATCATTCCCTCTCTGTTGTTCAAATCTTTACATGGCATCAGAGCAAAGTTCCTAAATTTTTTCTCAACATAAAACCATATCACTAAGAACCATGTCAGGAAGAGATGAATCCTCCAACATATTGCCACCACAAAAGAATGAAATTGATTCCTTACATCCTTTTTTTCTTCATGCTTCAGACCATCCAGGGACCATGTTGGTCTCAAAACATTTGAATGGGGACAACTACTCAACATGGTGCAGATCAATGACTATTGCACTTAGTGCCAAGAATAAAATCAGTTTTATTGATGGCTCTATTGAGAAACCTCAAAAAACAGACAAGGTCTTTCCTTCTTGGCAAAGATGTAATGATATGGTGTTGTCATGGATCTATTGGTGTGAGTTTGGGGGATAGTGTCATTTATATAGAAAGTGCAACAAAAGTTTAGTTTGATCTCAAGGAAAGATTTTCTCAACATAATGCACCACGAATCTTTCAAATTGAAAGAGAAATAGCATCACTTAACCAAGGTAACATGTCTATTGCAGCTTATTTTTCACGCCTCAAAGGCTTATGGGATGAGTTGAGTTCATACAATGATATGACATCATGTCAGTGTGTAGCCAAAAAGAAAATTGAAGAAAGAGAACAAAGAAATAAGTTGATGCATTTTCTAATGGGACTCCATGAATCTTATGGTGCTATTAGAGGCCAGATATTACTCATCCAACCTCTTCTGTCTATTGGGAAGGTTTATTCAATGGTTTTGCAGGAGGAAAAGCAACGTGATATTGCTATTATTAGAGAGCCTATTGTAGCTGCTACAAGAAAAAGCTTCTCAAATAATTCCTACCAAAATAAGAACAAAGGGAAGATGTATTGCACCCATGGTCAGGGAACTAATCATATGGTAGATAGATGTTTTCATCTCCATGGATTCCCACCAAGTCACAAATACCACAAGAAGAATGAGAAAGCAATTTCTAAGGTGAACCTTACTTCTCATGACAGTGGAGTTCCACCAGAAGCATTAACATTTACTAAAGAACAATACAATCAGATTATGACTCTTATTCAGGATGGAAAAATACACTCTAATGCAAATACAACAGGTCAGATATCAATTTCTTGCTTTTCTAATAATCGAATGCAGGAAAAATCAAATTTTTGGATTCTAGATAGTGGATCCACAGATCACATCACAAAAACACAAACTTCACTACTCTCGTTTAAAATTATCTGAGGTATATTATGTCCCTACTTTTAATGTGAATTTGTTGTCAATTAGCAAACTCACAAAATCTTTAAATTGTTGTGTTACTTTTTTATCCTAATTTTTGCATCATCCAGGACTTGACAACGAGGAAGAAGATTGGTTTGGGGAAAATGCATGAAGGTTTATATTACTTTCCAAGTAAAATGCTAAGTGAAACAAGAATTCAGACTAATAACGTCACATCTATTATACCAAACACTTGGCATCAACGACTTGAGCACCCATCCAATCAACCTTTGAAGCATATTAGTTCTTTAAATTCTGAAATTGTTCATAACTTTAATTATGAGTGTGAGATTTGTCCTTTGGCAAAACAAACTAGATTACCTTTCATTTTAAGTTCCGTTTCTACCAATAAAATTTTTGAGTTGATCCATTATGATATCTAGGGTGCTTTTAGAATTCCTTCAATTACAGGAGCCTCCTATCTTTTAACTATTGTGGATGACTATTCTAGGCTTACATGGGTATATCTCATGTAATATAAGTCTGAAACTCAATCTATTTTAAAATCTTTTTTTGCTTATACTAAGACTCAATAAAATAGTTAAGTAAAAAAATTGAGAGTTGATAATGGTGGGAGTTTTTTTCAATGTTGGATTTTTTCAATTGTGAAGGGGTAATTTATGAGCATACTTGTGTAGGAACCCTATAGCAAAATGGGGTAGTTGAAAGAAAACATAGACACATCCTTAATACAGCAAGAGCACTACAATTTCAAGCCAATTTACCTTTAAATTTTTTGGGCGAAAGTGTGTTGCATGTTGTTTACTTAATTAATCGAATGCCCACCCCTTTTGAAGTCTTTTACAACAAGACACCTACCTATAGTCATCTAAAAATAATTGGTTTCCTGTGTTTTGCCACAAACATAAATCGCAAGCACAAGTTTGATACTAGAGCCAAACGTTGTATTTTTCTTTATTTTACATTGGTCAAAAAGCTTACAAAGTTTATGATTTAGATGATGATAAAATATTCTCTACTCGTGATATTATTTTTCATGAGAAAAAATGTCCTTACCAAGAAACATTCAAGTACAATGCTTCTAATTCTACAGTTTTACCATTACCTTGTGATAATGCCATGTATTTTGTAACACAAGAAATAGGTGTTGGTTAATCTTCTTCAACTACAATGCCCCATCCACCTACTTTAAGGCTACTACAAATCAAGATGGCTCTAATTTAGAACAATCTGAGGCTATAATTATTCAAGTTCCAACTTTAGAGCCAGAAAATATTCGCAAGTCTGAAAGGATTAGAAGGCTCTCTTGTATACTAAGAGATTTCTCTTGTTCATAAATCTCAACAACCAAACAAAATCAAGATTCCTCTCTCAAGGATAATATGCATAAAGGTACAAGGTATCTCTTTTCCCATTATGTTTCTTATTCTAACTTGTCTCTAATCATAGGAATTTAGTTTCAAACATTTCTCAAGCGGTTGAACCAACTACTTTTGCTCAAGTTGTACATGATCCTAATTGGAAAAATTCCATGAACATTGAGATCCAAGCCTTAGAAGAGAATGACACTTGGTCCTTCATAAGTTTACCAAAAGGAAATAAACCAATTGGGTGTTGATGGGTGTATAAAATAAAATATAAAGCAAATGGAAGCATAGAAAGATACAAAGCCCAGTTAGTCGCTAAGGGATACAATCAAATAAAAGGCATGGACTATAGTGAAACTTTTGTATCAGTTGCTAAACTCACAACCATTCAATGTCTACTAACAGTAGTAGTTGCAAAAAAATGGTCATTACATCAAATGGACGTCCAAAGTGCTTTCATCTATGGTGACCTCGAATAAGAAGTTTACATGCTTCCACCACCAGGTTATGGCCTATATAAGGGAACTTCGCTAGTTTGCCATCTTCATAAGTCTCTTTATGGACTAAAACAGGCTTCTATAAATTAGTATTCGGAGTTCTCTTCTGCTATATGTCAAGCAAGATTTAAACAATCTCTGGCAGATTATTCATTATTTACAGAAGGTAATCATAATTCCTTTACTGCACTTTTGATATATGTTGATATTATGATTATTGCAGGTAATGATGAAGAAGAGATTATTAAGTTGAAGATGTTCTTGGCAAACTTTTTCAAAATAAAAGACTTGAGTAAATTAAAGTTTTTCTTAGGAATTGAAGTAGCACATTCCAGCAAAGGCATAAGCATTTTTCAAAGAAAATATGCTTTAGATTCACTAGATGAAGAAGGAATCTTAGGTATAGCACCTGTAGCATTTCCCTTGGAGCAAAATGTGACGACCCGTCACTTTTAAATAAATTAAATCAGAGAAAAACAGCGGAAGTCTTTTATTTTAAGAAAATTTGGCGTGGTTATGTTTAAAAATTTGCTGGCCAAAACCTGTTTACATCTTAATTTCAAAATCTAAAATACACAAGGAACATTAAGTTCCTATCCAGGAGTTCAAAATGATTATAATCATAAACATAAAGACAAAAGCTCTTAAGAGCTATATACAATTGTACAAATCTCAAAATTATATAAAATTCACAAAACCATGTACATGGATTTTTACAACTACTTAGTCCATCTCGAAATCATCATCCTCTCGATCAAGCGCGCACCAGCTCCTCTTCCACGATCCCAAACATTACCTGAAATGTTTGTAATATCATGAGCTAACAACTTAAGCCCAGTGAGAATAATAAGAATAAAAAGTAAAGATAGACCTCAAACTCGCATTTTGATTTGTGTCCAATTAATCTGACATAATTCACTCCTAAAGTCCTTCAACTCTAGGTAATTTCATTCTATATTCTCTAAAAGGATGTTATTACTAACTCTCGTAGTCAATCCTCATCCAATTACTTGTTATGACATAAATAAGAATAATAAATAAAACTTTGTTTAAATATAACATCTCGATTCTCTTTCTCATCTATCATATGCATAAAAGTAATGAGTACATCCCGTGGGATACGCATTCGCCATTTATGCATGAAATGAAGGTAATGTGGATTTTCACATACTATCCACCCTTATCCTTATGTATGAAGTAGCGTGGACTTCTTCTGTAATATCCACCAGTACTTATGCATGGAAGTAGCGTGGACTTTTCCTGTAGTATCCACCAGTACTTATGCATGGAGGTAATGTGGACTTTTCTCGTATTCCACCATTAACCTTTCGTTTTTCTTTCTCACTTTCTTTTCTTTTGAATAATGCGAGATGTTATGCATATGCTTGCATATGCTTGCAAAAGTAAATAAAGTAAATGTAAATGATAAAATAATCGAAACATGCATAAAGTAAAGGAGCATAAAGTAAAGACATAAAGTAAAGGACATAAGTAAAATAGATAGTAATCTTGGACGAACGATATGTCGATCGAACTCCGGTATCAATAATAAAAGTAGAATCATAACTTAAACGATTAACCTATACCATCAAGGATTCTAAACTTCCAACATAATCTGAGGTTCTATTAATCGTTCTAAATACAAGTTTGGATCTTTTAACTTCCAATGATCCAACCTTAATTTCGAATCGAATCTAACTTAGAATCTTCTAAGATTCAATACTTTCCTTGAGAACTTTTAAGTTCTCACTTAAAGGATTAACTCTTAATCCTAAGGGCACTAACTCACATCCCTCTAATCTTAGATTCGGATTCTAGTCTTAGTTTCAAATTCTACAAACCTTCATACTCATTCGCTTTCTATAGTTACTTTAAATCCTAACTATTCTCACCTTAGCCAAATAAGAGTTCGCTCCAAGTTTCCGAAAGCACGATCAAACAATAATCCGAAACACCTACAATTAATTACATCTAACAATTAATAAATAAACATACATTGATCAATTAACATCTAAAAGCTCAAAACAACGAACAACCCCATAAACCCCACTATGAGGCTCTCGGCCCCCCATGAAAAGTGGGTCTCGGGTTTGGTTTTCCGGCTTTTAGGTACTTTAGAGGTGTTTTGAGTTGGTTTTAAGCAATTTCGAAGTTCCCGATTTCAATGGGTATCGATAATTCGGGTTTTTGAACAATAAACGGTTTCCCGAATTTAATTTCAATAAACATTAATTCACTAATTTATAACCCATATTCAAATCCCAAAAGGTAAATTTCAAACGGGAAGGGTTTCAATTGAAACTCGGTTTTAGGGTTATGGGAAAGTTTCCAAAAACTCTTAAAACTACTCCCGCATTTACAAACACCTGGAGTTTCACATGAAGAAATCGAAAGAAAACAAAGAAAACTCCATTAAAACACTATTTGGAGCTTAGGGTTTGAAACTTTACTTACCGAGAACTCCTGTGGATCTCGAGAGAAAAGCACGATTGATGGGTGGAAAAGAATCCTAGACCCAGGGGCTTTCCGATGCAAACCGAAATCAAGCCGATCCGTCGAGAAACGAGCAAAACCCGAAGAAATCCCTCCCAATCACCATACCCACGGTTTTGAGGGAGAAAAGGATGAGGAATGTGGTCAATTTTGAGTCAATGAGGTGTTTTTAAAGATGAATGAATAGTAATTTGGATATTTTAAGAAATTGGAAATGACGGTTACGTCCTTTTATGACTTTTGACTTCTAAATCGAAACCCGATGCTCTTAAATAAATCTAAAGGTGATTAATAATTATTAATTGGCCTATTAATAATTATTAATGTCACCGAAACGAACTTAAAGTATTAAAACGATTAAAAAGGATTTCGGGCGAAATTAACTACTAAAATCAAAATTACAAAATAATAATTAAACTTAATACTTAAATTGAAATAAATAAATAAATAAATAACATTAAATAAAATATAATAAAATAAAATAAATAAATAAATAAAATAAAATAAAATAATAAAAAAAAATTTCACTTCAAAATAACGGGACGTTACACAAAATCTTAAGTTGAAGCCATCAAAAGGAGAGTTGTTAAAAGATCCTACACAATATCGACGAATTGTAGGAAAGTTCATTTATTTATCAATTACAAGACCGAACATCCAATTTTCAGTAAATTTATTAAGTCAATTTATGAATGAACCAAGGAAACCTCACTTCGATGCAACTGTTCGTGTTTTTAAATACATCAAGGGAGCGCCAAGTCAAGGTCTCTTCTTTCCATTTCATAATGATTTTCAAATAACAGGTTTTTGTGATGCAGATTGGGCAACTTGCCCAACTACACGGAGGTCAATGACTAGGGATGGCAAAATTCCCCGCGGGGCCCCGACCCTATAGGGGCGGGGAATCCCCGTTTTATAGGGTTAGGGTTAGGGTGAGAAATTTCCCCCCGATTTGTTATAGGGTAAGGGTATGGGAATACATCCCCCGTCCCCGACCCCGAATCCGAACCTGATTTTTAAAAAATATCTTATATATTTTGTTTACTTTTATCTTTGTTTATTGAAAAATATATGTGAAATATTATTATATTAACTAATACAACATAAAATGGTTAGTATTATGTTTTCTTTTTTACTTAAAAATGTATATTTTAAATGTATGTTTCATTTTTATATTTCATTTTTAAATAAGAATTAAAATGTAAAACGGGGCCCCGAACCCGACCCCGATTTTTTGATTAGGGGATAGGGTAGGGTATGGGGATTAAAAATCCCCGCGGGTTAGGGGATGGGAAGTGCATCCCCGACCCCGCCCCGCCCCGTTGCCATTCCTATCAGTGACAAGTTATTGCATTTATTTGGGAAATTCTCTTGTATCTTGGAAGAAAAAAAAACTATCGTATCTAGATCATTCGCAGAAGCTAAATATAGAGCAATGGCTTCTACAACATGTGAACTTACATGGTTGAGATATTTGTTTAAAGTTCTACATGTTATGCTTACTAAACCAACATTACTCTTTGGTGATAATCAAGCAACATTACACATCTCAGCAAATCCCGTTTTTCATGAAAGAACAAAATACATTGAGTTGGATTGTCATGTCATTAGAGAAAAGATCAAAGATCAAAGCAGGAGTCTTGGTCACAAAGTTCATTAGTTCAAAAAAATCCCTTGAAAAGTCACTCTTCAAGACCCATGTGGACAAGTTGGGCATCATCAACATTCATGCTCCAACTTGAGGGGGAATGTTAAAATAATATCATTTATGGTTGATTACTAAAACTATGGAAAATCCTCAACTAATATAGAAATATTGCTGGCAGTCTAAGATTAGGAAAGTCTAATAATTTCCCTAACAATATCCAGCAATTATGTTTGACAAATCAGTGCCACTGATTTACAAATTTATTCCCTTATCAAAATTCTTATCGTTGCATTCTTTGTATATATATTCAATATATTTTTATTTGATAGTTTTCAAGTAATAAAACATATTTCCAGATCATTCCTTCTCTCTATTGTTCAAATCTTTACAGCGTCATCTCTATCTCAATCTTGTTTTTTTTCTCTCTTGATTTTCCCTGTGTTGATTTCTCATAGAGTTTGTGATTGTAAAATCTCGATCTCTTTGTCGTAATGTAGGGTTATCGTTTCAAATTGAATGGTTTTTGAAGATTCAATGGAGTTTGTTACTGTTAGGGATTTGGATTTTTTTCACGCATCCCCTTCATCGTCTTTCAATCGAAGGTTCATCTATTGATTTTTCTCACACATCCTCTTCATCCCCTTTTTTACTGTATGTTAGGAATTTTTATTCTTTGTTTTAATTTAATTATTTATAATAAGAAAACTTAAGAAATCTAAGTTATAATATAGAGTCACATACCCGGCCACATGGGATTGTTGAAATAAACCATTTTGCTTTCCTTATCTTGATGAGGAATGAGATTAATATAGACAAAAAAACAGTTGAATGGCCTAGGTAATGAAAGTGAATAAATACGTTATAGTAGCATAGTCTATAATCAAGTATGCTTGGCAAGGAAAGTGAATATCAGTTGATTAACTTCTTCAGGGGATTGCTCATGAACAAAATAGGATCCTTCTACTAAATAGATGATCTCCACTTTGAGAATGTAATCATTTTCTCCAATATAAAAAGTGTTGGAATTTGAATCTTTGCATCTTTTATCCCCCTTGGTCTTCTTTTAACGACATAAAATGTTATTTTCTATCCTTTAGGTGCTTTGCATCCTTTCCACGTAGCTCCCTCAAAATCTAAATGGGCATCAATAGAATAAAATTCAACCCCCTTTTCTTACTTCCTTTTAACAAGATTTACTTAAATCAGCCATTCATTTCATTTATTAATGAACAGTATTTCTGGCTAAACTTGAAATTCCACCATTTTGGGTTCAAGAGAAAAATAGTGAAGATTATGAGGAAACCATTAATGGTGAAGCAAAGGAGCTGAATTTGTGGGTCTTTATATATATATATATAACTTGTCTTCAATTTTATTTTGTTAACCATCCTTGCCATTTGGGCTTATCCACGTTGCCTCCACCATCTAAGTCTGTCTCTTCGTGATGTTCAATGGGGGCTTGACTTTTTCTTTAAGTTTATTGTTATATAATTTTATATATACATATAACTAAGCTTAGGAATGGCAACGGGGCGGGGCGGGGTCGGGGATGCACTTCCCATCCCCTAACCCGCGGGGATTTTTAATCCCCATACCCTACCCTATCCCCTAATCAAAAAATCGGGGTCGGGTTCGGGGATTCCCCATTAGGGGATCGGGTTCCCCGCGGGGAAAATTCCCCGTTTTACATTTTAATTCTTATTTAAAAATGAAATATAAAAATGAAACATACATTTAAAATATACATTTTTAAGTAAAAAAGAAAACATAATACTAACCATTTTATGTTGTATTAGTTAATATAATAATATTTCACATATATTTTTCAATAAATAAAGATAAAAGTAAACAAAATATATAAGATATTTTTTAAAAATCGGGTTCGGATTCGGGGTCGGGGACGGGGGATGTATTCCCATACCCTTACCCTATAACAAATCGGGGGGAAATTTCTCACCCTAACCCTAACCCTATAAAACGGGGATTCCCCGCCCCTATAGGGTCGGGGCCCCGCGGGGAATTTTGCCATCCCTAACTAAGCTATTAAATAATGTTTACTTTTTATTTTTTGTCCTTAATGTTTATATACATATATATATATATATATATTAGCAATTGTTTGACTTCAACCCCATGTCACGTTTGGCTGAGTTTGTCATTTGTTATTTATGATTTTTTATGGTTTTACATGTTATATATATATATATATTGTAACTTGCACTACTTATGTATATCGTGTTATTTACATGTTTTTATTTCTAAAATATGGTCAATCGAGTGAACAATTTTCGAATGCAACAATGAATGAACCTGTGATTCACAATTTTCCTACTTCTCAACCAATTACATTTTCACCTTCGGTACACTTTATTTGTTTCATGTGTTGTATATATATTTCAATTGCTTGATGAATTATGGGATATATTTCTTTTTTTTTTTTTGAAGAGTATCGATAATATTAATGCTCATCGCTCGTGTATGTTGTTGGATTGGTGTCATTCGGGAGAAGTAGTTGCAGAAGGTCGTTGGTCTTCAAATGACCCAAAGGTTCTTCTTCATCATGCACCACTTGGTCCTCTCTCTGTAAGAGTTTGGATTGATGTATCACTGAAACATGCGGCATATTTGTGGAGGCCTAGTTCAAAAATGTCATGTATTGAGGATGTTTTGGGAACTACAATTGCATAGCCCTCTGATAAAGTTCTTATGAGTAAGTGTATATTGTTTATATTTGTGAGACATATTTAAAAAGCCAGTCGCGGTTACACATGCGGAAGCAAGGAACTTGAACCCAGAACATTTACTTTAATTAAAATAGAGAAAAATTCGGCATGTAGTATTCGTAAAGTCCATGCCTCACATACAAAATAAAGTAAACCTGTTTTTCCAGAAATCATCGGCTCGTCGCCGGTTCAGAGTTTCACAAACCATAATCAAAATAAAGTTCGGTGCACCGGTTTAAAAGTATTACACAAACATAATATACATACTCGGGCTCAAAATCAAATAAAGCATAATCCCAAAGTAAGACTCCTACAACCCCAAAATGCGTGGCTCGCGTGACCGGAGACTAATCCGAAAGCTCCATCTCGGCGATGTCAACGAGAACCACCTGCCGCTCCACGCCCTCGTCCTCGAGCGTTACCTGAAAGGTGATATAGAGCACTTTTGAGCATGATACTCAGTGAAAATAAAAGAATTGAACAGTGATGCGGAATGACCATGATAGAATGCGAAAGAACATAATGACATGCTTAAAATGTGTATGAACAAATGCTTTACATATGGATGATATCAACTAGTCATAACATCTTTAAAAACATAATTCCTTCCTCTTTGATACCACAAGCATTACCAATACAAACCCGGCATCTCGCTACGCCCATATTACAAAATGCATCAACCTTCCAGCCGTAACTCATTTCAGTTTCAAACTATCTCAATTCACTAGCACCCGGGCCATTCTTTTCATAGCACACCGGAGCCCCCAACACTTCTCTGCCACGGTAACTACGTGTAATGTCCAACATCCATACACCGTTACACGGGTTACGACCCCATGGCCACATAACGATCACATGATATGCATGAATGGCATGTATGACATGAAATGAATTAAACATGCTTCTTCACAACAATGTTATATAACGAGACTTAGAATCAACAAGTGTAAATAGATCTACTTTTCCAAAACCAGCATATGATGCAATCTTTGCTCATATAATGTTCAAGTCTCACATATTCACATGGTTCGTGACCACAACTATGTATCGAGCATAAAAAAAGTGTATTAAGTATGCATAATCATAGCCCCAAATCCAGTATATGACTCGTCCATGGACTATAAACAATAGGAATAAAGCAAATAGACATGCTTAAATGGTCAACAAGCCAAAATAATAATTCTATTTTATACTATCTAGCATTTCGGCTCTTTAACCCAATGCCGGAATCGATATCTCCCAACATAGCTCGAAGAGAAACGGAAACGCCACACCAATCACTCTTCCGATTCTTTTTGTTCTCACCTTCAAAGTTGGCTCCACGTATATCCACTCGTCTTTGGCCTACAACAAGTTAATCCATATATTTTTAGGCTAATATAATCATTACAAATCAGCCATAACAACCACAAATAACTCCGAACCCGGTTAGTGATACAAGTTCCAAAACTAGTTGATTCGGGATGCAATTTTCGGCCAAATAAGAAATACTTATGCAATAATCATTAGATTGATGCTCTAAGGTGGTTTCCTTGTTTAAATATATATGTTTAAACACTAAATGCTTCAGAATTGATAAACTTTCACTAAAAGTCAAGAAACACCCAAAATAAAAAAACTAGTCCAACAAAAGTGCAATTTTTGGTCAAAAATAGAAATTTACCAAAAAAATCACTAAATTGATCTTCCAAAGTGTTTTCCATACATCTTATAATCACATAATTACTCTTAACTTCCAGAATTAATAAACTCAAAGTGATGGTCAAGAAATACCAAAAATCAAATAACACCAAAAGCTTCAAAAACCTCCATTAATGGAGTTTTGTAAAAGCTTCAATCCACTCATGTCTTTTACCTTTTAAAGAAGCTTAAGAGGTGAAACTTAAGGTTCATAAACATCAATTAAACCACCATTTCCAGAATTTAACAATAAAAAAGAACCTTCATATAAACATCGTTGAAGAAATTCCAATCAAAACTATGGAAAGCTTGCCAAAAATGAAAATCTAGGTTAGTCAATACCTTGAGTTTTTGATCAAATCTTCTTCCAACACTTGTTTAGGCCTTCCTTGGATTATGATTCTTACATGAATCACACAAAAACCCTTCAATTTGATCCAAGATCCAAGAGAGTGGAAATGGTTGAAGAAAAATTTGAGAGAGAAGGGGGAGGGGGGGGGGGGGGGACGGTGGAAGAAGAAGCAAAATGGAATTTTTTTTTTTTTGTCTTTTCTTTTCTTTCCTTTGTATACTTGTAATTTTCCAAATTTATTAAAAAAAAAAAAAAAACTAAATGTAAATTAATTACAAGTCCCTCCACCCCTTCAATTTAACACCAAACCCTTCCACCTCCTAAATTTCATTTCATACCCTTCCTCCTCTTTTCTTTGCTAACTAGCCCTTAAACAAAATTAACCATGGTTACCTACAATTTTCTTAAAAATCTAATTATGGTTAGTTACTAACTAACCAATATGCACTTAACAATAATTAGCATACAATTTTCCTTAATTAAAAATACTAAAGAAACAAATCAATATAAGGAAAAATTCTAAATTCCCGAAATTAAACCTCAGGTCCTTACAGTCTCCCCACCTTATAATTTTGCGTCCTTGCAAAATAAAGCCTCGGAGAACAGGGACGGATAACGCTCCCTCATCTTGTCTTTGAGTTTCCATGTAGCCTCCTCCGTTAATTGATTCCGCCACAAAACTTTCACCAGTTTGATTGTCTTATTTCTCAGTACCTTTTGTTCACTTGCCAAAATCTTCACAGAGGTTTCCTCATATGTTAAGTTCTCATCGAACACTATAGGTTAGAAATTAATAACACGAGACGGGTCAGCTATATACTTCCGAAGCATAAACACATGGAATACATTATGGACTGCAGAAAGGGTAGGCGGTAAAGCCAATCGATAAGCTAACTTCCCAACTCGGTCCTGTTAGGAATGGTGTCCTAGAACTTGTAATTATTTAATTATAATAATTTATTTCGAATAAATTAAATAAATAAACATAAGTTCTTTATATTATCTAGATTGATTCAATTGACGATATTAGGAATATATGGAAATATATTAATATCAAACATTCAAATAGTAAACCCTAAGTTACTCTTATGAAATCACGACTTAGTATGTGAGTCATACGAGAGGATTTAAAGTCGAGATGAGTAACTTAAAAGTGTCTACAGTAAATGGATAACGTTTGAGAACCTTATCCTGGTAACACTGTTGATAGCTTCGCATTTTGTTTATAGACAAATGATCTAATCTTGATCATTCATGTGGGAGACATGAAATGGAAGTATCATATGCAATGTTGATTGTATAAGACAGGACCATGATGTTCGATCAAATTTCTCATTAGTACCGTTTATGAGAAATGATCGAATATCAAACTAAGTTTATCAACCGTGATAGATCTCAATCCTGAGTGAAATGTGGACTCCTATTTATGGAGTTATGTTCTTTGATTCACATGGTTGAGAGCGATCTGTAAGAACGCTCAATACACTCCTGTTTTGGGAACATATCTAGATATGTAGCTGGGAACGCATCTTCACGAGATGGAATTCATAACTTTCCTATAAATTAACGGTATCAGTGCAATACGTAAACATTTTAGGAACTTTAGGAAACTCCTTTGATGTACTGATTCGAGACATGAACAAGTGGCGCCACGACTTCTATTGATCATAGAAGTACATTATCTCTAGTTCGACTAAAAATAAAGTTCATTGGAGAATCAGTGGGAACACAAGGATTAAGCGGTAATTACAGGGGCAAAACGGTAAATTTATCCGCCTGTAATTATGAGGGTTCCACGTGAAGGATATATCACAGATATAATTAAAGATAAACTAAATGGACATAACTCATCTATAGTGAGGGGAGTTCAGCTATGAATTTATAGTAGAATTATTCATAGTTAAATAATAAGTAATTAACTGATTATGAGTTAATCACTTAATTGACTAATTATTAAGCCCATGATCTATGGGTCCATCGGGTCCCTATGCTAGACCAAATATCGTTGTAGCAAACCTAAGTTATTAATTTAACTTAGGAAGAACAAACAATTTAAGTAATTGATTTTACTTAAAATTTGGCAATATTAATTATTTGAATAATGAGATTATTTAAATGAAAATTAATATTAATATTATTAATATTGATACAATATTAATTGTTTAAATAAAGAGTTTATTCAAATGGAAATTAATATAACATTATCAATTATAATATTTGAAGGCAAAATTAATTGTTTAAATAATAAATTATTTAAATGGGAATTAATGTTAATATTATTAATTATTTAAATAATGAGTTTATTTAAATGGAAATTAATAATCATCATTATTAATTAAATAATGAGTTTATTTAATTTAATAATAAATATTAGAGAGAATTAAATACAATTGGTTTAAGAAACAAATTGGTTTGGCCCAAAATAATTAATTAATTGAATAAGATTCAATGGTAATTAACATAATAGTTTTTGGCTAAATATGTTTAAATTAGAAATTATTATTTGAATTTTTTCTAATTTTAAATATATAAATATACAATTATTATATAAAGAAAGGTAAATAAATAAATAAATAAATAAAAATATATATATATATATATATATATATATATATATGTCTTCAATGCGTCAGCGTGAAACATCAAAGTTTTATATAATATATATGTTATATATATATGACATTTGTGGGTGAGTGAGCGCACGCAGGAGATTGAATTTATATATATAATTTTTATTTATCTTTTCTATTATATTTTAATAATTAGGAGATAAACATATCTATAGAGATTAGATATCATATTTTCCTATAAATATGACCATTGGGATTCATATTTTATACACTCCTCAGTTTAATTAGAAAAGTGAAAAATTCTCTGTCAAGTTTTTGCCCAATTGCCGATTTTCTTTAGAGAAAAAGTTTAGAAGAAATTTCTTCTTCTTTTGTTCTTCCGGTTCGATTCCCACAAGTCGGTTTTTCTTTCAATCGGGATATAGCATATCAGATCTCCATCTTTCTTCTCTTATCTCAAATCTCCATCTCTCATCTCAGATCCCATATCTCAAATCTCAAATCTCTATCTCAGATCTCCATCTTTATCTTTCATCTCATATCTCTTTGTCTAACTTTCTCAAATCATAGATATAAGAGACAAGTCCAACATTAAATTTGTTCTTCGAGGGAAACACGAGTTCGAGATCAAACAAGGTAATAGCTCTATTAAGAGAAATCTCATACGAAACTATTTACACCACGAATATAAATCGGACCTATAAGAATTTTTTATTTTTATAAGATTGTTTTTTGGGTTTTAAAGAAGATGAGTTTATATAGGAAAATCAACAACCTAATGAAACAAAGTTTGTAAATTTGATAGAATTTTTTTATTTGAAATTTTACAGATCTAAGAGATGGAGAGGGTGTTTCAAATAAAATGTTATAGTAGTAGTTCTGAGGTTTTTTTTCAGAACATTTCTGGTTTTTTTTTTCCAGAATATTTATGGGTTTCTGAGTTTGAATAGGCTGGTGAGGATTGTCCTTAAATATTGTTTTAAAGAAGATTTAGCAATAAAGAATAAGAAATAAGAAATCTAAAATCTAAAATATAATGATTTTGTGTTTAATACAATATATTTAATTTTTTTTAATAAAAATATTGGTTTATTAAAATAATAAAATATTGACATGGAGGGACTTATTAAGTTAAACGTCAGGGACCTATTAGAAAACTAAATGAAAACTCAGGGACCAAAAGTGTCTTTTTCTCTTTTTTCATAACCATTATTCTTAAAATGGCAGATATGGTAAGTACAAGGAGTTCAAGGGAAAAGAAAAACAAAGAACATGGAGATTTAATGACAGTGGTACTTTCTGGTAAAGAAAGCATAAGCACTAAAGTGAAGAGGAATATGTTGAAGATGAAAGTGATAAAGAAGATGAAGAACAAAAGGATAAGGAGATTGAGAAGAAAAGTACACACAAGAAGGGAAAAGTAAAAAATGTTGGACAAAAATACGAAAAATAATTATTGAGGTACGTATATTAAGTACATTTTCTAGATTTAGAATATTTTTCGTATATTATGAACTCTCAATAATGATCCCAACATATTTGTTCATTATATGAAAACTAAAAAAGAGTGTGTACATCATATACATTTTATAGATCTGTTATGTTTTTTTATATTATGATCATGCATTACTGATACCGTATAATTTATTTACTTTTGAAATATAAACTAGATATTTGGCTATTAATGTTGTGTACTTTCTGGTTCAAACATTATATAGAAGCAATTTGTATATTCAATACATACTAGTGTAAACAACCCAGTTTTTTTCATCTGTGACGTTTGTTCATACATTTTGAATATTAAGGGGCTGCTTTGTTTTATTCCAAAAGACTTGAAAGAAAGACTAGAAAGTAAATGTCTTTTTGTACATTTTGAATATTAGGGAAGTTATGAATATTATGTACATTTTGAATATTAACATATTTGTATATAGTTATAATATACGTGTTTTTAACATTCATTATTATTTATACTGATGTAGATTGAGGGTGAAGACAACAAGATGAAAGAAAGTGAAAAGGTTTCTTATGAACAAACAATTAATGTGGTCCTTAAAAATCAAGTATTCTTTGTACATTGACACTATTGTTTGTATTTCATACTTTTCATATATATATATATATATATATATATATATATATATATATATGTGATGACCCGACTCCTTTTTAAAATCATTTAAATATAAAACACAGCGGAAGTATTTATATTTAAAAAAAACGGCGTGGTTATGTTTGAAAGTTGGCTAGCCAAAAACCTATTTACATTTTAAATTCAGAAATTTAAAACACAAGGAACTTCAAGTTCCTATTCAGGAGTTCAAAAAGATTTATAATCATAAAAGTAATAAGAGAAGCTCTTAAGAGCTATATACAAATGAACAAATCCAAAATATATAAAATACATAAACTAAGTCCATGGACTTTTATAAACACTTAGTCCATCTCGAGGTCATCATCCATCAATCATTCAGCACCAGCTCCTCTCCCACGACCTCTAGTAAGAGCATTACCTGAAATTATTTATAATATCATGAGCTATCAACAAAGCCCAGTGAGAATAACCAGAATAAAAAGTAACAATAGACCTCAAACCCGTATTCCGATTTGTGTCCAATTAATCTTACATAATCTTTCCTAAAGTTCTCTAAACTCTAGGTACATCCATAATCTATAATCTCTAAAGGATGATATTACTAGCACACGTTGTCTAATTCTCATGCATTAACTCGTTAAAACAAATATAAGCAAGAGTAAATAAACTTTGCATGAGCATAACATCTTAATTCGCCTTGTTTTCTTACTTTCCATAATGAAATATGAATGAAGGTAATGTGAACTTCCCGTAGGATCCACATTCTCCCTTATGAATGAAGGTAATGAGAACTTCCCGTAGGATCCACATTCTCCCTTATTTTATTTCTCACTTTCCTTTCGAAACAATGATGCAAGATGTTATGTATATGCTTTCAAAAGTAAATAAACATAAATATGAATGTTAAAGTAACTGAAAACATAAAGTAAACAGATAGGAACTTCAGAATTACAATAAGTAAACCGAATCAATGATACTTGAATAAAAATAAATCTTAACTTAAACAAATAGGTCTTCACTTCCAAGGATTCTAAACTCCCAAATAAAATCCAAGGTTCTATTTTCAAGTTCCTTTAACCATTCTATCTAAAAGTTTGGATCCTTTAACTTCCAATGATCCATCATAGTCTCCGAAACGATTCTAACTTAGAACTTCTAAAAGTTCAATGTTTCCCTCGAGAAACTCCAAAAGTTCTCACTCAAAGAACTAGCTCTAAATCCTAAGATCACTAGCTCATTTTTCTTTGATCTTTGATTTGAAACCTAATCTCAACTTCCAATCCTACAAAATCATTATACTTATTTGCTTTCTAAAGCTATGTTAAATCCTAATTATTCTCACCTTGGTAAAAGTGGTTTTGCTTCAACCTCTGATATTGCGATCAAACAAAGGTCCAAAAACACCTACAATTAGAATTACATCTAACAATCAATAATTAACCAAATAACAATCAAACGACATCTAAAAGCATAAAACGATGAAAAACCCTAGAAATCCCATAGTGATGCTCTCGGCCCCCCCATAAAATGGGTCTCGGGTTTGGTTTTCCGGCTTTTAGGAAATTTAGACGTGTTTCGGGTTGGTTTCAAGCAAATTGGTAGTTCTCGATTCCAATAGGTAACGATAATTAGGGTTTTTGAACGATATGTAATTTCCTGAATTTAATTACAACAACAAATAATCAATAATAAATAACCCAAATTCAACCCCCGAATGGTAAATTTCAAATGGAACGAGTTTTGGCTCAAACTCGGGGGAAGGTTTCCAAAAACACTTAAAAAAACTCCCGTAATTAAAATCATTGAGTTCCTCGGCAAGAAATCGAAGAATCAAAATGAAAACTCCATTAAAACACTATTTGGAGCTTAGGGTTTGAACTTTGACATACCTCTAGGTCCTTAGAACTCGGGTGGAAAGCACGATTGCTAGGTGGAGAAGAATCCTAGGCTCGAGGGCTTTCCGATGCAACCGAAATCAAGTCGATCCGTCAAGAATAGAACAAAACCCGAATATTCTCCCAATCCCCTTGAAGCCCACAGTTTTGGAGGTGGAAAAATGAGAAGTTTTGGTCAACTTTGGTCAAATGGTATTTTTAAAGAGGAAGTGTAAGTAAAATGATATTTTAGGAATTTTGGAAATCACGGTTACGTCCTTTTAATGACTTTTGACTTATAAATTGAAACCTGAAGTTCTTAAACTAGCCCAATGATGATTAATAATTACTAATTGACCGTTAATAATTATTAATACAACCATAACTAAATTATGTTAATATAGCAATTAAAAAGGTTTAAACCGAAATAAACTACTAAATTCTAAATTACTGATTCTAAAATAATCTTTAAATACTTAAATTAAAATAAAATAAATAGATTTTTTTTACCTCAAAAGTAACAGGACATTACAATATATATATATAATGTATGACAACAAAAATAAATATGTAGGATGCTGATGATGGAAAATAGACAAAAAAAAATCTCAGAGAACA
This sequence comes from Gynostemma pentaphyllum, assembly GCA_028015215.1. Taxonomy (NCBI): domain Eukaryota; kingdom Viridiplantae; phylum Streptophyta; class Magnoliopsida; order Cucurbitales; family Cucurbitaceae; genus Gynostemma; species Gynostemma pentaphyllum. The sequence continues at coordinate 65,154,193 of CM051355.1, read as the reverse complement.
AAATTTACAAGCCTGAAAAATAAACAGGTCATGGAGACGAAAAATGCACTAACAAGGATAATGACAAGAGGAGTGAGACATGGTGCAAGCGTGGACAAAAAGAGCAAAAGCACTGAGAAAAATACAGACCAAAGACCATCATTTAACCTTCATCTTAGTCAAGTGATCGCAAACATAAGTGAGAATGAAACTTCCAAATGACCTCCTCGTTTTAAGACATTATGCTTTTTGGGATATTAAACTTTTACTTTTACTTTTGGGAACATATTTACTTCAACATTGGATGGATTTTGGAATGATTGAGTTTTCTATAACTATCAGTACATGTTCAATTTTTTTTTTAAATAAATGTTTGTAAGTAGGAACAATGTATTGTTCGTATTTCTTGAATGTTAGAAGTAAACAATGTTATAAGGAGACAAAAATGATACAAAAAACTTCTTGTACTTATGTTTTTAATAACAATTGTGGCTACAATGTATGTAATGAACTTAATGTACGGTTCGTACATTGTGTTATCCGAATGTTATAATTAAACAATGTAATGTTCGTACTTCTTGAATGTATAAGTAAATAATGTTATAAGTATACAAAAATGATATTATATATAAAGTACATTAAGTATGATTAAGCTCAACAACAAACAAAAACAATGTTAACACAAAATACTAATTGTACAGGAAAAAAAATGGAAGGACATAATCTACATGCATGATAAAAATTGAACTAGCATTTAAAGTACTATCAACCAACTAGAGAATATTAGGTATTTCTGGTATTACCAGCCAATTAGTGTATATTTCTTATTTTATGAATTTGTACTCATGTTATATAATATATACTTAAATATTTATGAAATCAGAACAAACATTGATAAAAAAAATAGCAGATGGAATCAAAATCAAAAATAAAATAACCCAAAAAATGATAGGTCAGATACATTAAGAAAAAAAATTGAGCAAAACACCATAAAATTAACCAAACAGAAACATAGAAACACAAAATTTTTTTTTTTTGACTAAAATATCTAAAACACACAATTAGAAGTGTGTTTACACAATAAAAAAAAGACTCATAACATACACTTAAAACTTCATCTTTTTTAATTAGAAGAACGACACTTCTGATACATCATGTACATCCTCCGAATTTGGTTTATTAAGTACATCACAAACATTTTTGGATAAAAAATTAACCCGAGTTTGTCATATCCTCATGTTGAATATCTATGATTCTCATAACTGGAATGTCATGTACGTCGTGAATATTTTTGTTAATGTCAGTTTTTGGTACTACTGCAACCTCATCATCCCAAGCATAAATTTTTTCCCCAGCATCCTATTCTAATACTATCACATCCTCACTAGTGTGGGCTTCATCATCTACAACTACATTTGGATCTGAGGGTTCAAACTCAACAATTACAACACATGCGACATAATATATATTTAGGAAATTAAAAGGGAAAATACAATTGTCATCTTTTTAAAATACGTTTTTTTAATGGAAAACAGAATCTAACTCGATTTTCATGGAAAACACGGCTCCAACATCTAGAAAATCATGGCCATGAATGATCATGGACTTGAAACAACAAACATGACGATCAAAGGAAATAGAAATGATTTGAGATGAATAAGATACATAATTCATAAAACTATCCCAAAACATAAAAAACTTAACGTCAAAAATTAATAACTCCATTATGGAATATAAACATAATAGATGTGAACTTGAAAGACCAAAGATGTGAACGTTTTTTGGCAGTGTGAAAACATACAAAGAAATTATATGGAGAACAAAATAAACAAGAGGGAAATGTAAATTCAAAAAAATGAAAGATAAACTAATGTCATCATTAAGAAGAATGTGAGCAGCCATTTTGACATAAACATTAATTTGGGAAAACATAAAAACAACCTTAAAAAGACAGCTGGATAATTAATGGCGACATGGGCAAACAAGGAATTAAAAAAGAAGTGAATCCTGAAGGTGACTATCAACTAAAAAAAAGAGATATATGGTTATTTATTGATATAGGGTATGAAAATGTGGCTATCCATTGAATTAACCCAAGAAAAAATGATAAAGATTCTTGCATGTGCAATTATGTAGCTACACTACACTTCTAATGAAACTAAACAAACTATAGAAACATTGTCGTTCAATGTACAACGTACTAGCAAAATCCAAATAATAAAGCATGTGTAACAATGTAGCTTAGGTAAATTCAATCTTATACGATATTTACAACAAACCCCTCACGTGATGTCAATGAGAATTTAAAGAGAATGGATTTAGACAAAATGATGATATATTGGTATTTATAGTCAATGTACACAAAGGTCATTATAAAAAAAGATGAGAATAAAAGATACAAAACCATAACAAAATGATTTGCTACAGATCATGAATAAACTACTTGGATGTTTCTTTATTCTAACAAATATCTTGGTGGATATTGTTCATGTTTACCAGGATCTTTAATGAAATGATGTGTTTAAATATATGGTTTAACATCCCCTGTCAAACTCGAGGGGAGGGAGATGACGCCGAGATTGTCACAAAGCTCTTAAAAGCGAGTATATGCGTGAGAGTTTTAGTTAAGTAGTCAGCCACCTGATTCAAAGACGGAATGAAACGCACCTGTAGTTCATTGTGAAGTACCATGTCTCGAACAAAGTGAACATCAAGTTCAATATGTTTTGTCATGGCATGGAAAACAAGATTAACAGCCAATGCAGTTGCACTAATGTTGTCACACCATGTTATAGGTACAGCTGCAAGGGAGAAATTAATCTCACTCAAGAGACTTTGAATCCATGTAATTTCAGCGGCAACTTGAGCTAAAGCTAGATATTCAGACTCGGTACTAGACTGTGCCATAACTTGTTGTTTTTTTAACGACCAAGAAATGAGATTACCACCAAAATATACACAATAGGCTGTCACTGATTTTTGATCATCAATGTTGCAGGCCCAATCAACATATGAATACCCCACTAAAGAAAAATCTGAGGATTGTTTCAAACAAATACCAAAGTGTACAGTACCACGAAGATAACACAATACACGTTTTAAAGCAATCATGTGAACATTCATAGGAGATTGCATGAATTGGCTCAACTTATTTACAATGAATGAGATATTGGCGGAGTATTAGTGAGATATTGAAAAGCACCTAGTAGACTTCAAAAGAAGTGGGATCATATAAAAGTGTGCCTGTTGAGGTGATAAGAAGGCTTCATGTGGTGGCTGGAGAAGAACATGGATCATCAGTCATTCCGTGCTTGCTAAGAAGGTCAGTAACATGCTTGGATTGACTTAAAAATAAACCAACAGTGTCACGAAGAACTTCAACACCCAGAAAATAATGGAGTGGGCCAAGATCTTTAAGAGCATATAATTTGTGTAATATGTAAATAAAGGAACTAAGAAGAGATTTGTTGTTACCCGTAATCAAAATATCATTGACATAGATAAGAAAGTAAACAATATTCTCATGATGCTGATAATAGTATAGAGAAGAGTCAGATTTTGAATTCTTGAAACCCCAAAGTAAAAGAGTGTGTTGTAGCTGATCATACCATGCTCATGGGGCTTGTTTAAGACCATATATTGCCTTTTGTAATCGAAAAATGAGGTTAGGATGTCTGGAATCTTCAAACTCAGGTGGTTGTATTATGTAAACAGATTCGGTAAGATTTCCATTGAGGGATGCATTTTTAAAGTCAAGTTGTTTAATCTCCCAATTCAAACTAATTGCAATCTTAAGAATAATACGAATGGTGGAGGCTTTAACAACGCGACTAAATGTTTCATGAAAGTCAATTCTCGGAGTTTGATGAAAACCTTTACAACGAGATGGGCCTTGTATCGATTGACAGATCCATCAACATTCCTTTTAATTTTAAAAACTCATTTACACCTCACTAGAGTCCTACAAGATTCAGGTGAGACAAGTTGCCAAGTATGATTCTGTATTAGAAAATTATACTCTAGTGTCATAGTAGCTTTCCACTCCTTAATTTTTAAAGCATCACTTACTTTTGAAGGTTCTGCAGAAAGAAAATCTTGTGGGGCTTTCCTTGCAACATATACTCTTGGTTTGAAGAATCCAGCTTTTGATCTAGTAACCATTTGGTGGGTGTTTAGAGATTGTAAAGGTTGTGTAGGTGAAGAAAAATGAGAGGAAGTTGCGGAAGTATTAGAAGAATCAGTAGGTAGTGAAGATATTTGATGAGGTAAGGAGGCAAAAGGAATTGGTAAGGTAGTTTGTTGAGGTGCAAGAGAATGATTAATGAGTACTGGACGACAAGGATTTGTACCAATTGGTGTCTCAAGAGATGCATATGGTGTTGTATTAGTTGAAGTCTTATGTTGGGAAGTTGGAAAAATTGTAGAAGGCAACCAAGAAAGGATGTTAGTATGAGATTGTGATGGTGACTCATGCTTTTGGAGGAAATTTGACATAAATGGGAAGTCATACTCATTAAGACAGATATGATGAGAAATATAAATTTAACCAGTTGGACTAAAACATTGAAACCCTTTGTGAGAATCACTACAGCCTAAACAAACACATTTAATAAATATGAAAATCAAATTTATGTTGTTGATATGGGCGAAGACATTGGTAACAAGCACAACCAGGATTTGAGAGAGTTATGATCAGGTTTTTGTCCAATTAAAACTTTGAAAGGAGAAAGAAAATTCAAAACTGAAGATGGAAGACGATTTGTTAAAAAAAACAGCACATTGAAAAGCCTCCCACGAAAAAGTTAAAGGCATAGATGCTTTGGCAAGTAGAGTTAATTCCATTTCGACAAGATGTCAGTGTTTGCGTTCGACTTTCCCATTTTGGAAAAAGTATATGGACAAGAATGTCTGATTTCAATACAAATGGTTTTAGGAAGGTTTGCTATAGGTGTATATTCACCACCTGAATCAGTTTGGAGATATTTAATGGTTGTGTCAAATTTGTTTTCAACTAAGGCTCTAACTTGTTTAAAGGTTGTAATGGCATCACTTTTGAATTTTAAAGGATATAACCATATAAATCTACTATGATCATCAATAAAATTAATATAATAACGAAAGCCGGTAGTAGATGGATGAAGTGTAGGTCCCCATAGATCTGAATGAATGAGATCAAGAGGACGGGGAGCATGAGTGTGGGATATGGGAAATGGAAGAGCATGAGACTTGCCAAATTGACACAATTCACAAAAACTCAAGTTTTCATTAGATTTGAATTTGAGATTACAAGAGTTTAGGACTCGATCTAAAACATTAGAAGATGGATGACCAAGTCTATGATGCCAAATATCTTTAGACACGAAAACATTAAAGACATGTGGTGGAGAAAATGACTTGAACTAACTAGACTTAGAAGTAGATGCAAATAGAACTGCAGCGGTGTTATTGAGTGCGGCTGCTTGACTCGATGGAGAGGAAATAATGGATTTTAATAATTAATAATCATAACTTCCTTAAAAAATTTGGTTGTCTCAGGATCGTAAACCATAAAGAAAGAGCGAACATTTCTCATCAAGGGTAAGCATTTATGCATTATATTGATTAAAAATTTATTATACTTTGATGAAAAATACTTGGGTGTTTCCCTTGTTAATAGATTTGATTCATCATTCCGAACTCGGTTCGTTTCGGGGTTCCATTCCCAACATCATAAACTTATGTTAAAGTATGAAAAATGTGAATGTATAACTCTTAAATTTAGACAAATGTCATAGGGTTCTCTATTTTATCAATTAAAACTCAATTATTAGCTGTTCCTATATTAAAAGACACAAGTCTAAGAATATTTTAGTTTTATATTCATAAAGCTATCAACTACATTATGCCGTTAATAATATAGAGGTATTATAATTTTTCTAGTCTAAAATAATATTGCAAAAGTTAAAATAAAAAACTTATTATTATTTTGATAAAATTCCAATTATTTCATATATTAATAAATGATTATTATGATTATTGCAACCAATATTTGAGCCAATAATAAATAATGGAAAACACAAGTACACAAAATTAAAAAATGAAATTATATAATTATAAATAAGTCAATCAAATCTAACTTATGCTATGATTAGAATAATAATGATAATGTTTACCATGATTATGTATTATTGAATAAGAGTGTATGCTTTTAAAAGAAAAGAATAAGAGTGTTGTATTTATAAACATGTAATACATGAAGCGTTTGGTTCACGGCCGATTCGAGTGTGTAGTTAAGGTTTGCACAAACCTAACCGATGTTTGTCTATCAGTTTAGAAACCCAAAGTTGATGAGTTTCTTAACCTATTAATTTTTAAAAACCCATTCATTTTCACAATTTCAACACATTTTATACTAACTTAGACTTAACAAATACACTATTTTACATAATCCAAACACAACAACCCCATACTTAATAATTATATCCGAACATGTGAACCAAATAACCCTAACAAATCTCAACTATCCACAAAACAACAATAACACTATAACAAGTATAATTAAGGGGCTCTTGCGAAAATAGCAAAAATAGGTCCAATATTTATAAAAATAGCAGTAAAAAAACATATTTGCAAAAATAGCAGAAAAATTAAATTTACACCTAAAATATTACAAAATTGCCACTAGAAATCACTGATTTACTGATATCCTGATATTTTGTGCAAAAATCACTGATTACCTGATAGTAATCACTGATTATTTTATAAGTTATCACTGATATCTCTGATTACATGAATGGGGTTTTAAAAATCTGCTATATTTACAAATACTTTTTAAAAATGCTATATTTATAAATATTGCTAAAAATTCTGCTACCCACTGAAATTTCCCTATAATTAACTAGCAACTAATTACATCTAACATGTATGCACAATTTAGCAACGATATTTTTTTTTGTTTTAGAAAAAATTACTTAACTGATGAACCAGCTAAACAAGTTTACCGCACAAAAAATAGTATAATTTTTAATTTACAATAAAAAAATTCAAATAAATCTACATTATTATTTTTTTTATAAAATTTAAATTCACATACATTTTTAGTTAATTAACTAATTTTTCAACTTCAATCACTTCACATTATAACATTGAAACAATTTGTTAAAAACATAATCGAATATATATGGGACCAATTCATTAATGTCTTTTTAATTAGTGTGACTTATACTAGTTATGTCTAATCAACTATTAAATTAAAATTTGTCTTTAAATTGAAGAAAAGAAATTTCTACAAAGATGTTTTTCCAAAATTATTAAAAATAAATAATTATCAAATATAGAAATTAATTTTCCAAAAAAAAAAAATAATAATAGAAAGAGAAGAACCAAACTGAGAAAAAGGAAACAACAGCACTATATCATCTTATTAATATCAAATATATATTAATTTGCTGAAACTATTTTATAAGTTACTCTTCAAGAGTTTACTAGTATCTTAAAAAAATTTAAAACTATATAAAAAGCTTATAAGATTAACCAAATAATTAAAATTACTCTTTGACAAATACTCATTTATATCCACACTCATATAACAACTAGTTATGGATTGGATGGTTTTTCTTCGCCGGAGTATAATCCATTGCAACCCAATCATCGGTGTTTTCCGGTATCCCGCCATTGTTTCCGACGAACGACTGATCCTCCTGGCTTCTTTTGCTGGCCATCTTTACTCCATTAATGGCTTCACCTTGCAAACTTCTAGCAGCCATAGAACCTTAAAAAACGCCATGAAGAGTTTATCAGGACCTGTTTGGGTAAAGTTTATTTATGTTTTTTTCTTTTTCCTTTTTCTCGTTTATTTTTAAATAAATAATTTACTAGTTCTATCAATATGATGGTATACTTTTAAAAGTTTTATTTAAATCTTTATACTATATTTAAATATTTTTTATAATCATCTATTATATTAAATTTGATGGAAAATTAATCTAGACATAGGAATATTTTTTTTCTTAAGATATTCTTATATTTTTTTGTTAATATCAATTTGTGATTGAAATTAACATCATTTTTAATGATAAAAACTATAATTAAGAATTAATCGAAAGGTAGGAATTAAAAAAAGAATTCGAATAATTGATGGAGTATCAAAATTAAACATGTAATTTAAACTTTGTTTTTCAAGGTTTAGGTCCGTTTGAGATAGTTTTTAAAAATGTTTAAAAGGATGTTTTTTTTAATAATTATAAAAGATACGGTGTTTATTAAAAAACACTTATATGAACACCTTAAAAAATTATCTCAGATATAAACTTAATAATAAAGCGTAAGTAGGAGGCTAGGGTTTCATTTTCATTACCTTTAGTTGTGATAATGATCAAGAAAAGGAAAGCCAAGGCATATAGCTGGCTTTTGCATGAAACTGCCATTTGAGCCATATATCTTTAAAATATTATAAGCTCTAGCTACTTTGAGCACTTCTCCTTTTTTTTCCTATATATTATTTGACCCTTTGATTTCTAAGCTTTTCCTTATATAGAGGCTGGTTTTTTGTCCATATATATAGTTACTTCAAAGTTTCATTAATTGTTGAATTCTCAATTATAATTATGATTATGATTATTATTATTATTATTATTATTATTATTATTGAATTCTCTAGTAATATATCATTATTATTATAAAATTTCTCACATCAATCATATTAAACAAAAAATTTCTCAATATTTTTCTTGGTCAAGTAGGTTATCCTACTCAAATGAACAGCTCGAGAACTAGGTAAAGTTTTGCTTTCTATCATTTTTCAACACTACGAGAATATTTTATAGTTTTTAATCTTACTTGTAGTCTTGTCCATTAGTTTTTTTTTTTGTTTCTAATAAAAAATATATATCTCTTTTTAGTTTTTGAAATTTGAGTTATATTTGAAAACCTTTTTAGAATATAAATTACATATAAAAAATTGGTATTAAATTAATATGTTGTAGTGAATGATTTTTACAATTGAGTATTTGATGCTACTTGTTGTTAAGTTTTCTTGAAAAGAGAAAAAAAGATCAAAATCGGAAGAAAACTGGTGTGGTATCAGTCAAAGGCTCTTCAACGGTCAAGTGAATGATGACGTAAGAGAATGAAGTTGACGACACAATGAGGAATATTTAGGGTATTAGTTTCACTGCAAAACTAATTTGGTATAAACCCTTGTCACATGCTTAATTAAGAAAAAAAAAAACAAAAGGGTTCTTTAAACCAACCGAAAGTATCACACTTTCTATGTCTACCATTTATAAGTTTTTATATTTTTATATCTTGGAATAACCATAGTTATTAATTATGTTAAATGACCAATTGACCCGAAAACTTAAGCTAATGGCTAAAAGTAAATTTAATCATATATCCCAACATTCTCTCACAAGTCACACGTAGATTTGCATAATTGCACAAGACCCAAACATGTACAATTTAAATGGGAAGGAAGTAAGAGCAAATGATTTAACCGAGGTTTGAACTCAAGACCTCCTGTTCTGATATCATATTAAATATGTTAAATTACCAATTGACCCAAAAGCTTAAGTCAATGAGTAAAAATAAATTTAATCGTATATCCCAACAATAATAAATATCATTTGAAATAACAATTAAAATATTTATATTTCTTTGAAAAAATGGGAGTAAGCTCTCAAATTCGAGTGTGTGGTCTTTATCTTTAGCTTTCAACAAGATTTGGAGCTTTTAAAGTTGTAGGGATCGACATGTCGAGACAACTAGGGAACAACTTCAAGCATTTAGCATTGTGAGGACACGACTCAAGAAGAATCAATTTTCACTCATAAAAGATATATTTGGAACCGTTTATATCTTATTATCCTAAAAATATCAATTTCTACAATTTTAGATCACATGATTTTTTAAATTAATTTTCCCCTTATGTTCCCAACATTCTCCATCAAATGATAAGGTACCTAACTAAATTATTTATTTTTTTAATTTTCTTTTATAAATAGGTGCATTTGTAAATCTAGCCATTTTTGTGATAATATTTGTAAAAATAGTTGTTCTAAAAAATATGTGCAAATATAGAAAATTTTGATTGGGTAAATCAGTTATAAATATTTAATTACATAATTTTACACTAAATTTATCATTGATACACATTGATTACTGTTATTCACTAATTAATGGTAAAAACTACTATAAATTTTAAGTGATGATATATTTATATATATTACATCAAAATATGCTTCCTAGTGAAATTTCCCTTATAAAAATCTAACTAGCTAATTGAGAAAATATATTATTTTCGTATGAATTGAAATTTAGTTAAATTATAATTTTTAATTCCTTATTTTAACACTTGTATCAATTTGATCCTTACATTTTTATTTTTTTTATTGTTTTTTAATTCTAGTACATACACTTTAAATTTTTTTAAAAAAAAATGAATCTTGTCAATCTAATTAATTTTAACATAAAATTATTTAGACTCATAAACTTTTTTTAAAAAATATTTTTACATGTGTCATGTAATAAAATAGGTAGTTATTGAAATAACATATTTTTTCGTACTATTTACTGAAATGTCATATAACTTTTAAAAAATTATCCAAATAACAGTTTAATTTTTTTATTTATATTTCAATAGTTTATTCATCTAAAGAAGGTAAAAAATTGATATATCCATTGAAAATTAATAAAATATTCCAATAAATTATTGAGTTTCTATTTAAGTAATTTTTTATAAATTCGAACATTACTGTAATTCGTTTGCAAAAATATGCTATTTGAGACCATTTTTATTAGTATAATATACTAGACTTGGTTAACTTACTATTTAATGTAAATATTCCATTAAAATTTTAAAATAGTTTATTCAGACTTAATTAAGTATGTTGATTGAGATGAAACTTTTAATATTCAAAAACTAAATTGATAAAAAAACAGTAGTAGAAAAAAAAACTTTAACTTTTAACTTTTAACTTTTAAAATCTAAAATATTTCTTTCCCACATTTTCACATCCAATTAAACACATAATTTGGAAAATAATTACAAATATCCTTATCTCTCCCTGCTTAATTAAATAATTTAGAGATTATTGTCAAATCACTCAATAGACTCAAAAGGTTAGGTTGTTGGATTAAGAAAAACTTAATCATTAACTAATATCTCAACAATCTCCTTCCCATGTGGTTTTGAATATTTGCACGAAGGTCAATCACGTGAGATATTAATAAATGGAAAAGAAGTGACAATGTATGAGTTTAAATTCAGGAACTCCGAGATATACCATGTTAAATGAACAATAGACTAAAAAACTTAAGCCGCTCGCTTTGATAAATATAATCATTTAATACAAATAAATATTACTATATGACACTTTTGAATTGATATTTTCAAAAACAATAAAAGGTTTGAAAATTTTCTAAAATGACACTTTTTTCATTAATTTAATGATCGTTTATATTAAATTAATGAAAATTCATTTTCATTAATTTTTTTATTTTGTATTATTAAATAATCAATATTATTATAGTATTTTAAGTTTCAAATTCAGATGGTTTAAATTAAAATTCAATAATTTTTCAAGTTTTGTTAGTTTTTATGATTTTAAAATTTTCATTTAAATAACGAATATCCTTCATTATATAAGAAAAGTTCATTTTTATTATTTTTTTCTTTTGTTTTATTATATGATCAATATTATTATTATATTTTATGTTTTTAATTAGGAAATTTTAAATTAAAATTCAATAATTTTTTAAGTTTGGTTAGATTTTATGATTTTGAAACTTTCATTAAAATAATAAATGTACTATTTTTGTAAAAACTTTTGCTATTTTTTAAATTTAACAATTTAAAAAATGTAATTTTTGAAAATACCCCTGTAATATGTCTCCACAATTATCTCTAAGGAAAATATAAGTATAATTAGAGAAAATATGAGTTGTGAAGTGAAAGCTTACTATGTGATAGTAAATGAAGGAAGAAATAACACAATAATGAATGGAGGAAGATAACCGACATGAATGGGACTACATGTCGTTTTCATTTCAAAGCAATACATGGAATTATTTTACGTACATTTTCTTTCCAATGTCGGCCTCTTTATTAAGTCTCTAAAAAGCTTGATTTTTGCATATAATCTTTCCAATGAATCAAATTTGTTAACAAAAGAAAACCTTCTTTGACTAATGAGTTTGTTAATTTAAAGACAAATTCCAAAAAAATTAGTCATTATGTAAGATTTGATTTCATAATAATTTAATTTGTATATTTTTTTTGCATGTCGGTTTGTAGTTTACTTTTAATTAGATCTTTCTATCCCCGTCTACAGCACGAAACAAATAGTTTGTCTGGCTTATGTGGGTTTTATTAATCCAACTTTATACTATTTTTTTTCCTTTCTGAACAAGAATTAGAAATAAATAGCATTAAATATAATTAATTAAAAATAACATATTACATCACTTCAACATTTTTCATTTTAATCCAACTTTATACTATTTTTTTCTCTTCTAAACTTTAGGTTAGGACATATATCGATTATATGTGTATAAATTGATATATATTCATCGTTAAATAATCATGAGTATATTGTGAGTTCTTAATTTTATTTATGGTAGATGTATGTGAAGTGAGAAGACATAATACTTTTCTCATTGATTTTCATCAATATTACTTTATTTATGGTATATGTATGTGAGGTCAGTATCAATGACTAAAATATATTAGTAACTAAAGGTTTTAAAAGGCTTGACAAATTATTAATAAAAAGAGTATCTAAATATAATAACAAAAAATACTTTGAATATTGTAGGGCATGAATGTCAAGAAAACTTGCATAGAGGAAGGGGTTATGAATTCTTTTAATGTCTTTTTCTCCTATAAATAAAAGAAGACATTTGTTGATCATTAATAAGTATCAGAATTCAAGAATGAATTGATTTCTTTCTTTAGTTCTTGAAGAAGATTTACACACTCTATTTATAGAACTTTACATCATAACAATAAAATAACTAACTATTACAACTAACTGCTGACATAATATAATAGATATTAACAATTCTCTAACAGCAATGCCATGAGCTTTAATGAGCTGGCTTTATATCCCCTCTCAAACCCATGTCTAAAGAAGAAACAACACCAAGATGATTCTTCCATTTAGAAAGGAAGTTGCAGACAGGTAGGTAGATGGCGAATTGATACACTATTTGTTCTCACCAAACCTCTAACAAAGTATATATCTAGCTCAATGTGCTTTGTCCTCGAATGTAAATCTGAATTTGCACTTAAATGAACAACTCCCAAATTGTCACAACATAAGATTGGAGGCCAAGGAAGCTGAATCTTCAATTCACTAAAATGACACAACAACCATAGAATTTCTGTGGAAGAAAGAGATAAGCAGCTTCTATATTCAGCTTCAGTACTTGAGCGAGACACCACTTGTTGCTTCTTTGAACTCCATGAGATTAAATTTCCTCCAAGAAATATACACATGCCAGATGTTGAACGTCTATTATCTGGGTCAGATGCTCAATCGAAATCAGCATAGGCTTGGAGTTGAAGTTCTGGAGGTCTTTTAAGATGTAAACCATGGGTTAAAGTGCCACTGATATATCTCAGAATGCATTTTACAGCTTGCCAATGAAGAAGTGTTGGAGAATGCATAAATTGACAGAACTTATTGACAGAATAAGCTAATTCAGGTCGTGTAATTGTTGCATATTAAAGTGCACCAACAATCTTCCTATACAGCTGAATATCATCAAACTTTTCTCCTTGAACAACAGACATGACAGAACCACTTAGCATAGGCGTAGCAATTGAATTGCAATATTTCATGGGGGATCACTTTAACAACTCTTGAAAGTATTTTGTTTGGGATAGCAGCATACTACCTTCAGGGAGATAAGAAACTTCAATTCTCAAAAAGTAGCTAAGCTTGCCAAGATCTTTAAGAGCAAAAGTGAGATTAAATTGAGATATTAAAGCTGCAGCTGCTGTAGAAGAACTCACTATGATTAGAATGTCATCAACATAGACTAGCACATACAAACAATAGGATGGAGTCAGCTTTATGAATAAATTAGATTGATCAGCTTTAGCAGGTTTGAAGTTCTGAGATAAAAGGAAATCACTGAGTCTATGAAACCAAGCTTTAGAGGCTTGTTTCAAATCATATAATGCCTTATATAACTTGCAGATTAGAGGTTGATTTTCATTCTTAATCACAAAACTCGTAGGTTTTTCCATATAAACTTGCTCTTGTAGAATGCCATGTAAGAAGACATTATTGATATCTATCTGCCTGACATCCCATTCATACAACAATGCAATGGTCAGCATAGTAGTTCTAATGGTAGCAGCTTTGACAACAGGACTAAAACGTTTCTGTATAATCAATGTCTGGCAATTGATGATATCCCTTTGCTACAAGTCGTGCCTTATATCTACCATCTTAGTTTTGTAAAGCATCATACTCAGCCTGCATGATGAGTATGATGCTTTAAAAGTACTAAGAACAAGGGACCAGGTGTTATTCTTTTGTAAAGGATCATACTCAGCCTGCATTGTCTCCTTTCAATGATCAGATTATAGAGCCTGTTTTGCTGATATTGGTTCCTTTTTTTTCAAATCCACTAGAAGAACTTTATATTTAACAATACCGATCTTTGCTCGAGTGGTCATATAATGAACATTAGGAGGTGTAGTATGCAAAGGAACAACATAATCAATATTAGGTGCAATTGAAGCAGGTGCAGAACAGATTTGAGGGGATGATTTTATAGATTGGTAGTAGAAATAGGAGTAATAGAGATTTATTGATTGTTGTACAACTGAAGGACTTTGATGGGATAAAGAGATATTAGAAGAAATAGGGCCAAGAAGAGAAGGAAGAGAAGATTGTGAAATTCTCGCCGTATTTGTATGGATGTAGGGGACTGATATAAAGATGTTTGCTGAGATTGGAAATAAGATTGGTATGGAAAATATTCTTTATTGAAGATGACATGGTCTGGATATAAAGAGTCTACCAGTAGAAGAAAGACATTTATAGCCATGATGATGAGCACTATAACTAAGAAATAGGCACTACAGCAAAATAGTTGATACTTGACCATTAAAAAGGGTCAAGAATTTTTGAAGGGTCAAATATGCGACCGTCAAGAAAAGTCTAGGGGTCAAGAATAATATTTTCATTTGACTTATTATAAGGTCAACAAAACAAATCTTGACCCATTTATTATGTCAAGTGTTCAATTTACATGACACGTTTTAAAGGTCAAGTTTGATTACTGAATCTTGACTCTTTTTAAGACTATTAGTTGACCAATTTTAGAAGTCAATATATATATTTTATTCTTAAAAAAAACGTACATCATTCAATGCATAGTTGGCCACCTTCCAAAACAAAAATTCATTCAATGAAACCAAAATTCATTCAAAATAGAAATTGATAACAATATTACTATTTGCATACACGAGATTTCAACAATTTAAGATCTCATAATAGCTCATATGTATGTAATTTAAAGAGAACATATTTTTATACTAATTGCAGGCAAAAAAAACTAAACATTGTATCATAGTTTATAACATAGTCTAGCCTATAAACAAAAGTTCAATCAACAAAAACTATTAAGTTGATGTCATTCTAAAAACTAGGATGCGAGAGTTTTTGCCTTCAATATAGTTAATAGGATGAGAGTTCCAGTGAGAAGACACTGCAGAACAAAAAAGTAAATATCAAAAAACTTAATTACATTGAGACATATAATGCTTTGAAAAATCTGGCTAACAAAAATTGTCATATACTACCGTTTCTTTCAAATCAAAATTATTAAACAGAAGTCAAGTTAAAACACATGGATAGACAAACAAATGAAAAGTAACATTTTTTGGTTGGTTAGTTTTTATTTATAACACTACTACCTTAAGATCCATAACCAAGTGAAGAAAGAAAAAAATCTTATTCCAAAAACCTTCATACGCTTCAATTTATAATTTTGAAAGTAACTAAAATATTAAAATAAAGGTTAAAATACAAATAAGACTCATGTGGTCTTTTCAAAATGCATGAACTCCCCCTGTACTTTGAAAATGGCAAATCGCACCCCTGTGGTTTCAATTTTTTTCAATCAGACCCCTCTTCTTCAATATCAATAATTTTCTTTTAGCCACAACTTCTTCGTTTGAACTCCGATTTGAACGATTCAAGATGTTTTGGAATCCTCATTTTAGGCTCTACATAAATGTCACTTTGAAACTTTGAAATCATTAATAAATAAAAGACTTTATTAATATCAAAACACTAGGTATGATTGACATCGTTATCTCTTTTAGTTATTGATGATTTCAAAGTTTCGAAGCAACGAATATGTAAAGTCGGAAATGAAGATTCCAAAACATCTTGAATCATCCAAATCGGAGTTCAAACGAAGAAATTATGGCTAAAAAAAAAATATTGACATTGAAGAGGAGGGGTCTGATTGAAAAAAATTGAAACCACAGGGGTGCGATTTGCCATTTTCAAAGTACAGGGGGTGCTCATGCATTTTGAAAAGACCACAGGGGTCTTATTTGTATTTTACCCTAAAATACAAATTACAACATGTAGTCATGAACTCTAATTTTTTTATAATCATGGAGACCATTGAAAGTCCCAACTATCTAATTTATCTAAAAAATGAAAAAGGCCACTTACCCATCAAACGTTTACGTAAAGATGGTCAAGTCCTATCCCACAGTAATAAAAGAGTTCTAGAAACTTGTGTTGTACAATTATAATGTTAAATCAAAACCTTCTCTTTAGAGATAGCTCTATCCTACCCATTTCTTATACTTCAAAGCTGGAGTTGATAACGCCACTTCCACCTAACCATCATATATAAGTAATAGGATTTCTCCCTTTAATCAGTATTTTATATTTTCAAGAGCAATTGTTCTTCTAAATTGTTGTTGTGATTCCAAATTACTAACTACCCTATGACAGTCTATCATTTATATTCAACAATCTCATAATTGTATTTGGAAGGTTTCTTATAGAGCCTTCGTATACAAATAAATCATTGAGTATAAAACAAGGGTTTTCGCTAGAAAGAAATCGTGAGGCGGTGAAGTTGGGAAGAGGGAATGAAATGGCGTGAACAAGCGTGACTTTATAATTTTTTATTTTTTAAAATAAAATTGTTGTATTTGACTCTTAAAAAATGTCAATGATGTAGATTTTTAATTATAATTATTTTGACCTTTTAAAATGGTCAAGAAAACGTGGTCAAAAAATAAAAAATAATAATGCGCTCCTTCCCTCGTGATATTTTTATTTGTCTTGACACTTTTATCTTAAAAATATGTTTTCTTGACCCTTTTTATTTAAAGGGTCAAGCATTTATAAATATCAAGAGTCAAGAATACTACATTTTGTTGTAGTGGCATAGTGTAGATCTAGAGTCAAGTTTATGCTTATTGAAAGGTCTAAGAACTGGATAACAAGCACTGCCTTAACACTTTGAGATATGAATAATCAAAATGAGATGCAAAAGGTTGCTGAAAAAGAACCTTACCTTGGAGTGCTTTAGTAGGTAATCTATTCATGATATACACAACAGTGTATATCATGAATAGATTACCTATTAAAGCAAAACTGACATTGTGGGCGATTATTATTTCCATAACGACCTCCTCGATTGTTTCTTCCTTTTCCTCTGTTATTGTATTGATTTTGCTGGTAATTGGATTGTTGTTGCTGTGAATTTCTTGAATAAACATGTATATTTTCTCTTTGATTTTGTATAGTAAGATTCTCTGTGGGTAAAGTTGAATCAGTGACAACAGTTTTCCTTTGAATTCTTCCTTCATGAGATAAAAGAAAGGCAGAAACATCCTTGAATGTTTGAAGTTCAGACTTTACCATAAAAACAGAGACAAGGGAATCATAATCAGTTCCAAGGCCCTCAAGAACATTCATTATCAGATCTTTGTCAGAAATCTTTTTTCCAACAGATGATAGTGCACTAGCATAAGATTTCATTTTCCCTAGATAACATTTTCCCTAAATAAGGTTGAAATCCAGATCCATACCTTGCTAGAAGTTTCACAATCAGTAATTTCAAATAGAATTGATTCAGACATTGATCCTCTAAGCCAAGATGATAAGAGCTTATCTTGACGTTTCCATAGCAACTAAGCTGGATTTGGAGTATTATCCACTGTTGTAGGAGGAACAGTAGAAGTTTCAGAGATGTAATTTTCCAATCCATGGCCTTCAATGTCGGATATAATTTAGAATTTCCAAGAAAGATAATTATCATCAGTCAATTTGATAATGGAAGAATGATTTTCAAAACTAATACGTTGCGATGCGGAAGAAGTATTCAATGGTGGAGTAGAAATTATCGTAGAAGATGAAGTTGGATCAGATGCCATTGATGATTAAGAAAACATGATAGTAAAAGAGAAGAATGAATCGAAGAAGAAGAAGTAAGAAGGCACTTAGCCAAACCCTCTAATACCATATCAGAATTCAAGAATGAATTGATTTCTTTAAAAAGATTTACACACTCTATTTATAGAGCTTAACATCTAAACAATAATCTAACTAACTATTACAACTAACTGTTGACATAATACAACAGATATTAACAACTCTCTGACAGCAATGCTATGAGTTTTAATGAGCTGGCTTTATAATAAGAAATATCATCATCTTTTCATGATCATATGAAGTTTAAGATGGTATCAGAGCTATTATAAGCTAACTGCCAATGTTTTTTTTCGATCCTTAGAAAAAATCTCTAAAACAAAGCAATGGTGTCAACTTTTATCAATGGAATTGTTGAACATGTTCCAAATACTATAGAAAATAGTGAAGATTATGGAAAACCAATCAATCTTGGAAATAAGACCCCTACTATAAAGTTGAATAATGAAAACTATCTTTTATGGAAATAGTTCTACCTGTGATTGAAGAACATGGGCTTTAAAACTACATAGATGAAAACTCTAAGAGCTATTGGGAAAAAGGTCAATCAATAATTTGTCCATTGGAAAATATAAGATAGAATGTTATCATCTTGGTTGTCAGGGTATTTTATCATCTTGGTTGTCAGGGTCAATCACTGAAGATATACTATCACAAATAATCAATTGTAAAACCACTCAAGAACTATGATAGAAGATTGAATCCATTTTTGCTTCTAAAAATATGGTCAAAGTTATGCAACTCATTACCAAAATTCAAATCCTGAACAAAAATTTTTCTTTCTTTGAAAGAATATCTTACAAAAATGAAAGGTCTGCTCATGATCTTTTTTCAGTTGGTCATAAAATTTCAGAAGAAGATCAAATCATATATATTTTTCAAGGGCTTAGATAACACTATGATTCTTTTGTAGCAGTTATCACCTCCAAGATGAAAGGGCAATTTTTGAAAAATTTCTCAGCCTTTCTCTTGTCTCATGCATCAAGATTGGAGAGAAATAATGTAAATTCAGATGGTTCATTTTCAACTAAAAACTTGACTGCTCAAAATCAAGGGAAAAGAGATAACACATTAGACACCAATCAGAATTAAAATCAGAGAAAGAACAAAACATTTTTTTAACAATCATAACTAAAATCAAAAGAGTATGAAGAGAAAAAGGTAAAGGAGGTCAACATTGGTATCAATCTAGACCTCAATGTCAATTGTGCTGTAAATTCGAGCACAAATGATTAAAATGCTATAAAAAATTTGATTCTAACTTCCATTAACCATGTTAACAACCAATCAATGGTAATTAGAAAAAAGATGACATTTATAAACCAAAGAGAAAAGGAGCTTTTACTTTGAATTTTGTTGAATAAGGACCTGCTACTTTCACGAAAGCAATGAATTCATCTCACTAGAAGGCAGCTATGCAAGCAGAATTTACTACCGTATTGAAGAATAAAATTTAGAATCTCATTCCAAGACCAAATGATAAGAAAATAGTTGAATGCAAATGGATGTTCAAAATAAAAAGGCATTCAGATGAATTATAGCATAATAAAAAGCAGGTATAGTAGCATAAGAATTTCACCAATCTCATGACATTGACTACACATAAACGTTTAGTCCAGTGGTGAAACCAACTACTATCAAAATGCTATTTATTCTTACTTTAGAGAATAATTAGGATTTGAGACAAGTAAACATAAACAATGAGTTTCTTCATGGTTTTTAAGAATGAAAATCTATGTATGGAACAACCAAAATGTTTTCAAGTTGAGTTTTTTAGCCAACAATCACTAGACTGTAAGTTGCACAAAGCTCTTTATCATCTAAAACAAGCTCCAAGAGTTTGGTTTGAAAGACTAAGCAACTGCTTATTACATCTTGACTAATTAAGTTCAAAAGCAGATCAATAATTGTTTTTTAAATCTTGTACAACTCATCTATATATATTCCGATATATGTAGATGATATCATTAGCACTGACAACTCTACAAGTGACATAAATATTTTGATCAATAAAGTTTATGCAACTTTTTCTCAAAAAGATCTGGCAAGCTATGTTTCTCTCACAATCAAAATACATGATATTCTTAAGAAAAATGATATGTTGGAAGTAAATTGAACCACTACATCAATCACTTATGTTAGCTATTAAAGATTGACATATTTCCAGTGTTTAATAATATAGAATCATAGTTGGAAAATTTACATTATGTCACATTGACGCGTCCAGATCTATCTTATACAATCAACCAACTATGTAGGGTTTATGAGAGCACTTTCTAATATACATTGGAAGTTAATCAAGAGAGTTTTAAGGAATTTAAAGAGTATTATCTCATGTCTTGTTCTTGAATAAACCATCACACACATCAATCTATATGCCTATTCTGATTCTAATTGAGAATTAGATTCAAAGCGAAAAAGATCTACATCCGGATTTTGTATATACTATGGTGGAAATTTAATTTTATTGAGCCCAAGGAAAAGAAAAAGTCATCTCCAGATCTAGTAAATAAGATTATTTGGTTTCTGCCCTAATCTTATGTAATCCATAAAAGCATAAATAAATAAATGATTATTTTTAATAATAATATTTTCATGTATCATTCATTGTTTTATGATAAATGTTATCCATCATAAGATCCAGAGTTACTTATGATAACTTGAAGTGAACATTGGATGCAGAAGATTCATTCAAGTTGTAACTCAAAGAGTCTTTGGTATTATGAATAATGGATGGGTGCCTTATTCTGGGAACACTACTAACACGATCCACTTTTAAATTGGTACAAGTGATCTTATCTGAATCACTAATATGGAGACATGTGAGGAAGGTGTTGCTGTAACAGAGATTGTAGTAGACTGGACTTAGAAATACCTACTATCTCCTAGTAAAACCGTTCAGAAAGACAATTCATATGTCAATACGTTCATCATGTACAATTGATCTAAATCCTTGTGTTAAATGTCATAACACCATATTTGCCTCACTTCTAGAAATTAGAGAACAATTACACATTCACATGATATCACGTGCATATGCTCGTTGAACATTCTATGGGGAAGAATTGAGGGAGTGAGCACGGGTGATAACAATGTGAGTTTAGGTTGTCACAAGATGAAACAATGAGTGATGACGTTGATGATGATGGAATGATGAACATAATCAATGATTTGCAAGGTGGTGCATTTCATGATCATAGATTTGAAACCACCGACATTGGAACTGATTGGGGTTGCGAAAATGTCAAGAGTCAAGATAATCTGAATCTGAGAGAGTTTGATGAAAAGTTCTCACACCTTTTGGATGAAGCACAAAAAGAGCTATACTTGGGTGTGTAAGATTTTTATTCCTCAATTTTTTGGTGAAATTGATACACATTAAAGTTTTAAACGGTTGGAGTGATAAGTCATTTAATATGCTTCTACAGTTGTTAAAGAAAGCATTACCTGAAGGGACATTATTGCTGGGATCTTGCTATACTTCAAAAAAAGTTGTTACGTGGGTTAGGGGTTATGAATCCATACATGTTTGCAAACTTGATTGCGTTGTTTTTAGAAAAGAATATGCTAAATGTGAAGTTTTTTCGGTTTTTGGGGAGTCTCGTTACTTGGTGAGAGATGCTAAAAGTAAGAGGAAAGTTGCTCAGTAGGTATTGAGACATTTTCTGTAAAAACCAAGATTACAGAGACTATTTGCATCAAAACATACTACGTCTGATATGGCACAAGGATATAAATGTTTAGACAAGAAATGAGTTATAAGACACCTGTCAGATGTGGAAGGGTGGAAGCATTTTGACAAAGAGTATCTGATATTAGCTTCATAATCTAGAAATGTGTGTTTGGCCTTAACATTTGATGTGTTTAACCCCTTTTTACATATGAGTATCATGTATAGCATGTGGTCCGTAATTTTAGTTTCATATAACCTAACACCAAAGAAATGCGTGAAAGAATTTTTTTTTCATGTCTTTACTCAATATTAGGCCTAAATCACTCGGGAAGGACATAGATATTTTCCTAGAACTGTAGATAGAAGAGTTGAGTGATTTGTAGAATGATGGGATTAAGACATTTGACAGTTCAAAATCTGAATTTTTTCAATTAAGAGTGGCTTTGTTATGGACTATCAACGATTTCCTTGGATACAATGATTTGTCAGGTTGGAGTACGAAAGGATTCAAAGTGTGTCCTATATATTTGGAAGATATAGCTTCCATGGGTATTAAAAGTAAAATATTTTTCGTGGGACACCGAAAATATTTGCATTCGAATCATCCGTGAAGTTTTGATAAAGTTCATGATGGACAAATCAAATTGCGTGGAAAGCCGGTTGTAAAAACAGGTGATGAGATTTTATAAGATCTCAATCGGGTAAGTTTTCTCAAGTTTTGTAAGAATCCAAACGCACAAGAAAATAAAGAAAACGGATAGAGATTGATAATTCAAAAAAGAAAAGTATATTCTTCCGTCTCCTTTATTGGTTGAAACTGATTTACATCATAAGTTAGATTTAATGCATATAGAGAAGAATATATGTGATAACTTGATAGGAACAATATTCTCTATTGAAAGAAAGAATAAGGATACAGTAAAAGCACGTTACGATCTCAAGAAATTGGGTATTAGACCTGAATTGCATATAAAGAAGGTTGGGACGAACAAATTTATTAAACCTGCGATTGCTTTCATATTTACCACAAGTCAAAGCATGGAGGCAATTCATTTCTTGAAAAATGTGAGATTCCCTGATGGGTAAAATATCCCGAAGTGTCAATGTTAAGAGTGGTAAACTTCCGGGGTTAAAAAGTCATGATTGTCACGTTCTTTTTCAACGATTTCTCCCATTAGCAATTCGAGGTTTCTTGAATTACAATATAAGTCAAGTGCTAACCGAGTTTAATAACTTCTTTCGAGCTATGTGTGCTAAAGTTATAAGCTTAGTAAAGTTGGAACATTTACAATGTGACATAACTTTCATTTTGTGTAAAATTGAAAGAATTTTCCCTCCAGCTTTCTTTAATGTCATAGTTCACTTATCATTTAATTTTCCATACGAAGCAAGAATAGTAGGCCAGTTTGTTATAGATGGATGTATCCAATAGAATGAAGTCTTTGAACGTTGAAGAAATATGTTCGAAATCCAACACGTTCGAAAGGTTGCGTAGGACAGGCTTACATTATGGATGAGTCCATTAAGTTCTGCTCTAGGTATCTTCAAGGAATTGAAACTAGATTTAACAGAGTAGAACTTAATTTTGAAGGGGAAGATGAGGATAGTGTAGATAATAACGTATCGGTGTTTAAAGAAACACCTCGACCTATCAGCTGTTTCAATATATTGACTTTGACTTAAGAAGATATCGATAAAGTACATTGGTACATACTCCATAATTTCGAAGAAGTTGAACCCTATTTGCGGTATGTGTCTAATTTTGTTTATTTCAATTTAATACACAAATATCGTGTATTGATTTAATCCTCCATAGGGATCACCTCGATTTTCTTGAAGTTGAGAGCTTAAGAAATACACATAAACGACAAGAATCAGATGTCACCAATTGGTTCAAACGTCGTGTAAGCTACGTTTCTTAAACAATTATATATATATAATCGTTATTGTGATTTTAAACACATAATCATTATAACTGTAGGTTGCTTAAATATGGAGATTTAAACAAGTAAGTTATGATTTATATGCACTATCTTTGAGACCGGATTTGGGTATTAAATCATATTCTTCATACATTAGATAGAGTTTCAAGTCGTATGACATAAAGTTGTGGAGTTTCAGTTATAGGTGAACACAATGCAGGTTCCACGACTTTCTATGGATTGATAACTGAAGTATTAGAATTACGTTACGTAAGATCAAATCGAGTCATTATTTTTCGGTGTGAATGGTATGAACCAAGAGTCGGGTATAACATCAATTAACATAAACCGAAAATGCTTTAAGGTCTTTTGCAAAAAAAAATGCTTTAAGGAAGAACCATTTATCCTAGCTAGTCAAGCCCAACAAGTTTTATATCTCGATGATATTAAAAATGGGAGTGACTGAAGAGTGGTACAAACATTAAGGCAAAAAAACATTTGGGATGCCCCTAAGTTGGATGAAAACGATGAAAATGACAAGATTTTGCGCGTGATTCACCTTTTGATACACATGTGAGCGACAATTTAGAGTCTCAAAGGCTGGATAGAAATGACATTCCTGGTAAAGAAGTTGATGTTGTGGTCATGGAGCGAGTACTTCATGCTTCAAGCTCTCGTATAGATAATGAAGACTTCAAAAATGATGATATTGATGAGTTTAAGAACGATAGTGATGAAGAATTTAGAGAGGTTGACGAGTTAGAAATTGATAGTGATGAATCAGAAAGCAATAATAACGAGTCATAAAATTATAGTGACTAAGCCAGGTTTGTGTATTTTTATTTCTAAACACACTAGTTTCTTTGTACAATACTTAATCTATTTTTCTAACTTATGTTCATTATTTTTTTTTTCAATAAGAAAGGTAATAGTGGGAATTATTCTTACTTGACAAATATGTTTAGTCTTTCTTATATGTAAATAATATGTAATACTTGCTTTTGTAGTGACAGATCAAAGTAAGGTGCCAAGACGCGACATTGCAAAAAACTTGTCGACGAGGAAAAGGAAGCCGAGTGAGGGTAAAAAGAAGGTTATCTTATCCCCACAACTTAAGTGGATGGTTGGAGAGGATTCATAAAATTTAATAACTGAGGTAGGCGTACTCACACGTCAGCTCGTACCCCCAGTCATAGACAATACAACTTAATTCCACGAAAGATTCTAGACTTGATTAGACATTGTATTGCGGTAAACATTTGTAAACTAATGTGTCTATATATTTACTTCACTACTAACCATTTATTTTTCTTGTGGTTAGGATCAATTTGATCTCGATCTCACTAATAGCGATTATTACGAGGTTATGAATGCTCAAATGATCACTGATGCAAAAGAGTTTTGATATGAACTCTATCGAGATTTCAGGAAAAACATTGACGAGCATGGGAAAGATGAGGCACGACGCATGGGGCTTCCACGAGTGCAGTGTGAAAATGACTGGAAGCTATTACTGGAAAAGTTTAATTTTCCTAAATTCAAGGTAAACTCGTACTATATACATTTCATATGTTCAAATTTCATCCCTTTATTTACCTAACATAACTAAATTTGTGTTCTGTAGAAATTTTCAGAACAAAATTCTAAGTCTCAAGCACAGTTGCCATATTTGCACAAGGTCGGTTCAAAATTGAACGCAAAAAAGTATTATGAGATTGTATGCATTTGCTTGTAAATTTCATTTTTAGGTTCACATATTTAATAGCATAAACTTTTTTTTAAACGAATATATTAGACTCAAGCAAATCCAGATACAATTTGGGTGGATTTGTTTGAGCAACAACATTCGTGCAATCCTGACACGTGGGTGAGTGACTTGGCCAGGGAACAACATGTAAGTTTACTTCTTAATTTGAAGTGATTTAATGTCATTTTACTACTATTTTTTTAATACTAACCACATAATTCTCTTTTTGTATGTAGGAAAAGATGGTAGCGTATATTACCTCGCCCGAGAACCATGGAAACCCCGAAAGCGAGGATTGTGTTGACGGATCAGATATGATGGAGTCAAGACAACCATTTATCTTCAATAAAGAGGCTATGCAGATGGTTTTTGGTTATAGATTGGGTTACATGAGAGGTTTAGGTAGAAGCTTAAAGCCTCATTCGTCAGGTGGATCATTAGGTTCAGTTAGATCATCACAAATTGATTTGTTTGAAACCCAACATAAAGTCTATCAACTAGAAGAGCAGACAAAGAAATTTCAGGAAGAGATGACACTTCGAGAAAAACGTTGTGATGAGGAGATAGGAAAGCTTCGAGAAGACTTGGCCCTTCAGATGACACAATTTGAAGAATTCATGAGAAATTGGACAGCATCTCAAGGGCGTGGGGGTGGGGGTAATACTTAGTGCACATGTGCATTACTTTATCAAACTCTGTTAAATAATTCATGTATTAGATATTTAAAGTACCTCAAACACTTATAAAAAGTGTTGATTGTTGGTTTATGCTTGTTATATTTTAGATAATTCGAATTTTGTTGTGTTTGCTCTAGAATTTGAGTATAATTTATAATTTTTAAAACAGATCACTTTAGGGGGAGTATAATAAGAGCTATATTTTTTTTAATAAAAAAAGAGTTGTTAATGACGCCATGGCGTTGGCAAAGGGTGAATCATAAGCCTAGTTATCAATGCCATAGCGCCGACATTGGGCTTAACTAAAGCTGGCGCCAGCGTCGACATTCACTCTTTATTGAGCCTTTAGGTAAGGCCAATGCCGACGTGGCATCGGTGATGGTGGGACCATCACCAACGCCACATCGGCGATTCAGAAAACAAGCAAAGCCAACGTCACTGCAGACATTAGCATGCCATCGACATTAAGCATTACAGACGCGAAGGTGAGTACTACCGACATGGTTTTGCGTCGGTAATACTAAATTGTTTAGTAGTGAGAAGCAGAGCTTTCAATTTCAAAATTTGAATTGGAGTAAAGAATGAATAGCCAAGACCTTATATTTATAAGCAAAATAGTCTTCCAAATAAACTAGAAAAACTAACAAGATAAATACTAGATAAATAACAAAAGAATAAAATAAAATCTTATTCCTTATTTATCTTTAGCATTGCCGATTTTATGTGTAAAAAATCAATAAGAAAAACTAATTTCTCTTTATTTAAATTGTCTTGGTTAAACATTCTTTTATATATTTATTTTAGACAAAATAATTCAAAAATTATTTCTTAAAATATCATATGTATGCCGATTTTGGTATATATATTATTTAAATAAATCTTTATTTATTTAATCAATAATTTGAACCAAATATCTATTGAATTCATTAATTCAATTATTAATTCTTACTTATTAATAAATCTTATTTATTAATTCTTGATATTTATGATGTAAATAAATAAATTATTTAATTTAAATAAAATATATTTTTCTGATTTTTGTAATTTATTATTAATAATTATTTATTAATTTCTATTTAAATAATTGTTATTGTTTAAATTAATAATAGATATATTATTAACTTTTATCCTTTAAATAATCATTATTATTTAAAATTAATAATGAATATTTAATTATTAATTTTTATTTAAGTAAACACATTACATAAATAATTAATAATATTTTATTACTAATTACCATTTAAATAAACACATTATTTAAATAATTAATAATGATGATATTAATTTCCATTTAAAAAACTCATTATTTTAATTATTAATATCGTGAGTTATTTATGTAAACTAATTTACTTAAATTATTCATTTCTTCAATAGTCAAATAAATGACTTGTTTTGTTATAACGTTATTTGGGATAGTCCAGAAACCCAATGAATCTATAGATCATGACCTTAATAATCAATTCATTAATTGATTAACTCCTAACCAATTAATTACTATTATTTAACTATGAATAATTTCACTATAAATTCATAGTTAAACTCCCCCACTATAGATGAGTTATGGCCATTTAGTTTATCTTAATAAGTCTGTGATATATCCTTCACATGGAAAACTTCTAATTACAGATAGATTAAATTTACCATTTTACCTCTGTAATTACAACTTTATCCTTGCGTGTATGATTTCTCCAATGGACGTTATCTGTAGTCAAATTAGAGATAATTACTTCGATCATCAATAGAAGCGTGGCGCCACTTGTTCCTGTCTTGAATCAGTACATCAAGGAAGTTTACTAAATTTCCTAAAATGATTAGGTATCACACTGATATATACCGTCATTTTTCAGAAAATTATGAATTCCATCTTGTATAAATTTGTTCCGAGCTATTATCTTGTTTTCTTTCCAAAAAAGGGACTGTATTGAGCGATCATACAGATCGCTCTCAACCATATGAGTCAAAGAATATAACCCCATTCCATGAATAGGAGTTCAAATTTCACTCAGTTTTAAGATTTATCATTGTTTGATGATAAACTTAGTTTGATATTCGATCATTTCTCGTAAACGGTACAAGTGAGACATTGATAAAATATGTTGGTCCAATCTTATTCATTTATTGTAGATGCTCTAAGTTACTCATCTCGACTTGAGTGCTCTCATATAACGCACATGCTTAGTCGTGATTTCATAAAAGTAACTTATGGGTCTTACTATTTGAATATTTGATATATATCTTATATCGTTAATGAATCATTATAGATAAAAACAAAATTGGGTTTATTCATTTAAATTATTCAAAATAATTTTAATTTATTAAATAATTATAAATCTAGGACACCATTTCTAACTCGATCGTGTCCATGCGCTGTTCTTTTTTGTGTTTAGCGTATAAGGCTTATTAGTGGTCTTAGGAAAGTAGCCAAAGAAGAACGAGCAGACATTTCTATCCAATGGTAAGCATTTATGCTATCTATTTTTAAATCATATCATCCTACGATGAATGATTGTTGGGGCTTCCGCTACATAGATCTCTTTAGAGGTCTCAATCCCAAGAAAGATAAATACATAGGACTTGTAAATGCAACAACTGAGATTGTTCAGTCGTTATCTCTTCTTAATGAAGTATAATTCAATTTATCCAGACCTCCTATTTTATGGTGTGACAATCTCGCACCAGTGTATCTTAGTGCAAATCTAGTATTACATGCTCGCACAAAACACATAGAGTTAAATATTGTAACGTCCCGTTATTTATTTTTGAGGTTTTTTTAATTAAACTATTTAAATTTATTTTAGAGTTAATAATTAGATTTTGGTTTTATTCTTTTATTTGATGTTTAATACTTTAGAATCTTAAATTACTATTAGACGCATTAATAGTTATTAATCACCTTTTAGCTAATTTAAGTGCTTTAGGTTAAATTTTAAACGCTGGAAACAAAGGAGAGACTTTTTCGTAATTTCTCTTTTTCAATATAAATATCTATTATTAGTCATCTTCTTCATTAATAAAAAAAAGAAAGAAAGGAAAAACTTATCATTCTCTTATCATGGCCGACACATGAAGAAGAGAAGAGGGAGCTCTGGGTTTTCTTGTTTCTTGACGGATTTCAATGATTCTTAGTGTGTTGGAAAGCTCTCGTCATGAGTTTTCTTTTCATCATACTCTTGGACCGTTTCTTGTTCTCTAAGGAAAGCCCTAAAAACTGAGTTTTCAAATCTTTTCCCATGGTTTTCTTCACTCTTGTTTCTAAATGAGTTTTTAAGTTGAAATCATGTATTTCCATCAAAGAAATTTAACGATTTTGAGCTCGAAATTTCAGAAAACATTATTCACCCTAAAAAACTATTCATCCAAGTTCATTGTTCACCAGAGAATTTACTCTTTTTTTTCTTCTCATTTTTTGTGTTTTATTTAAGTTATGGTGATGAAATCATGATTGGAATGCCCTAAAGCATTTTACCCATTGATAAATACTACCTAAAAAGTACCTAGAACAAACTCGGATCATCCATAAATCACCAAAAGGCGAAAATACTTCCCCTTCCATAACAGCCTTTGTCGTGGGCCATTTGGGGACCATCCAGGGTTGTTTTTAGTCTTTTAGTTATACACTCATCGCTTATTGATTGTTTGGTTAAATTAATGCATTTTTAGATCTGATTGATGTAGGTGGTATTGGATCACACATATGAATGCTTGTTTGGAACCTTGAAAAATATATACTTTTGCTAGGGTGAGTTTAAAGTGGTGAGCTGTAATTTTATGTTTCGAGTTACATTACATTATTGTGTGATCAAAGTTAAGAGATTCGTTTATTGTTAAGAGATATTAATTGTTGGATGGTGACTATGAACCTTGGAAGTGAGTTCGAGATAATTTTGAATTTTAAGTGTATTTGGAGTTAATTATTGGATTTGGTTGAAAAAAGTAAGTTTTAGTTCGGTTTTGAAGTCTTATTAGGCTATGGAGAATTTTAGAAGAAACTTAGAAATGGAAGGTACCATGGATATTCTTTTGACCAAAGTAGCTTCGTAGTTTTCTTGGGAGTTGTTTATGTGGGAGTTGTTTATGTAATGTTTATGTTCTATTATCTTTGATAGCATTAATATGTTAACTTTGTTAATTGTTTACTTTGAAATTACGATCTTAGTGAACGTGGCATCGATGATGGTTTTGGTTATTGTTTATTCGATCATGTTACCTTATGTAAGGGTTAAGGGTTATGGTTTGATGTGGTAGTACCGTGGAGTATGGAAATTCTAATGATAATATAATTGATGTACTTGGGACTTTGGTAAGAGACAACACTTAAAGGAGTACAAAAGATAAGCATGCAATTGAGTGTAAATTGTATGGTAGATTGTATTGATTGTATGTGTTGTATGTGTTGTGATGCAATAGGGTTATGGTCCGATTATGGATATGTGTAGTCCATGGATGAAATATGTATGAGATTCATTATATCGAGATACTTATAGATATGTGTAGTCCATGGATGAAATAGACTATGGGCGTCACTATATCGAGATACTTAAGGATATGTGTAGTCCATGGATGAAATAGGCTATGAGCGTCACTATATCGAGATACTTATGGATATGTGTAGTCTATGGACGAAATAAGTCATGGGCGTCACTATATCGAGATACTTATGGATATGTGTAGTCTATGGACGAAATAGGCCATGGGCGTCATTATATCGAGGATATGTGGTTTGATAATAAATTGGGTTCATGACATGAGCATCCCAACTTGTTTGTTAGTTGTTATGTAAAAACATGCTTATCCTCAAGTGTTTTGATTTCAATTGTAACACCTTATGTGGTTCGATGTGAGTCAGAATTAGGAAGTTGATTGGTGTATGCTTAGGTTGTATTGGAAGTGTAGAATGGGTAGGAAATAGCATGTTAGGCCTTTGGACACAATTCCCGGCATGAAATTCGGTTCATATAATTATTTGCCTCTATTTTACTCTCACTAGTATTTTTATGCTAATGTTGCTACAATTATACTTTTCATGTACTTCTTGTGGTAGAGAGCATGGTAGAGGTGGTGGTGTTGATTGACCACGGGCGATGGCTTTTGAACATGGACATTTTTTAGCATTCTAGGAATGCTTGTTGTCGATAATTTCATCTTGTCTTACTTTATTTCCATCTTTGATATACTTTATATTTTGGGCTCGTGGGAGCACTTGAAATTTTTCTTTATGATTTTATGTCCATTACGAGATTTAATTATAAACAAAAATGCGCATTTCCATGTCTTTATGTTTTCTTTGGCTGTGAAAAATGTAAAACAAATTTTGGATAGTCCAAGTTTTAAACGTACCCATGCCGTTTTTTTTAAATACTAAGTCTTCCGATGTGTCTTTAAATTTAAAGCATTTAACGGAGTCGGGTCATTACATATATATATATATATATTTTGTTCATAATTTTGTTTTGAATATAAAGCTTCTTATTCATCATTTCTCAACTCATGCTCAAATTGTAGATCTTCCACAACCTCTTTCAACTAGACCTTTCACTCCATAGAGAAATAAACTTGGTGTCAAAGCTGCATCTGATCTTTATTTGCAGGGATGTTAAGCCAACTCATTGAAGTGTGCAAAATTAGTTCACTTAAGCTCAAGAACAACCTATTTCTTTTTTTGTTTACAATCTGTTTTTCATTAAATTACAACTAACTTTTTGTTATTCAAAGTGTTCACGAACCACCTAAAACACATTTTGGATAAGGTTATCTCTATAAACCAAAACATCATTGTCCTAGGGATCCTATTTCTGATAATTTTATTGTGGGCTTCAAATGCCTCCAAACTATTAAGACTAAATTTAAGGGAAAAAAGGTTGTGCGACTTTAAAGCTGGATAGAGATTTAGTTCTTAATGGGTGGAAAGGATTGTTATGTTTATGGAACCTGTTACTTATTCCATCCTTATTAACCGGCAGCCACTGGTCGACCAGCAAGGTGATCATTGTTATCACCTTATCTCTTTCTCATATGTGCTGAAGGAATGTTTGCTTTACTTAAGAAAGTCAAAATCCATCAAATCACAGGTTTAAAAGTTGCTAATGATGCTTGTTGACGCAAAGAAATTTCTATGTAAATAAATTAGAATGCGGAATAAATATGTGATTTGTATTGATGAATTTAGCGTTATAATCTCTAATAGAAATGATTTTATGATTCTTTCTCATAAGTATAAACTTTGATGCGCGAGCCGTCGACGTATTTCTCAGATCAAAGTGTTGATGTTAGTGAAACTTTAGTCTTCAAAGTGGTCTTCAGGAAGTCTTGAAAAATATTTAGTTTTCGAAATCTTTGGTCTTCTGAATAATCTTCAAAGTCTTATGAGTCTTCGGTCTTCAAAGTCTTCTGTCTCTAAATCTTTTCTTAATATTTTTGAATCTGCTCTCAAATAAATAAAAGTTCTCTATATTTATACAGTTTTTAGTGAACATTTAGTGGATATGCGCTTTATTTTATTTAGGCCAATCGCCACATGGCGTATTTTTACTAGACTAATTTTATGTCATCCAATGGTTATGAAAAAGACATGTGGCACTATTTGATTCGCCAATTTAATGTCTTTAATTTCAATTAGAGACACGTGTCAATTTTTGACTCGTCTCCATTTTAATGACATGTAATTTTGTCATTGGCTTGAATAATTAAGTGGCGATTTATAATTTGTCGAATTTTTTCCTCTACAAATACCCCATTTTCAAGATTTATACACAAGTTTGGTCGTGAATGAATCTTGAAAATACTTGTTATATAAAATCCCGAGTTTTGAGATTGAGGGGTATATTGATAATTTTGCATATTTTTTAAATTCATGATATTGGAACTTTAAATATTTGATGAATTCGTCTTGTTGTTACGATTCCAACGCAATTTACGGATTTAAGTTCGGAGCCCGAAATAAAAAGTTATGAATTTAAAACCATATAGATTTATTATATATATAAATTTGAACGCACAAATTTGATTTTGGCTTTATTATTATTATTATTATTGTTATTATTATTATTATTATTACTATCTTAATCTAATCTTTCAATCTAAAAACAAATAGATTAGGAGATATTTGGAATTGGTGATGGCCTCCTAATCAATCTAAAATTCTTTCTTCTCTTAGAATTTTCTTTAAAAAAAATTGGTGAAGTTTCTTACGAATTTCTGGCGAGATTTTGCAAATTTCCGTTGAGTTTTCTGGTCAAAAGATCCTGCCCAGATTTTCTCTATTTGGCTGCCTAGAGGAAGAAGAAGCTGCGTAGAAGAAAGCTAACCCAGAAGCCCACTTTATAATGACCAAAGCCCAATCCATTGCACATCGTTGATATCACATCACACATTATTGACGTCATCGCACATCTTCTCTTGGTATGGTTTTGTTTAGGTTGGTTTTTTTTTTCAATTTCGTTTCCCAGATTTTTTTTTTATATGTTCCAGATTTTTTTTCTCTTTTTTATTTTTAATTTTAAGAATCAGTTTCCTTTTTTTGTTTTACTTTCTATCCATGCAAAGTTCAATATCAAACCCCGTCTCCATGCGGTGGTCAGCCCCGTCTCCATGCGGTTGTCAACTTTCTACCTCGTCTCCATGCGGTGGTCATTTTTTTTAATCGTTCTCACCTTCTTCTCACTTATTTTTTTTTTGTTTTTTAATAGGAATTATGGTATACTTTAGAGAACATATTAGCTCTGGGAAGAAATATTTAGTGATTTTGAAGGATAAAGATCAAGTTGTTAAAGATGAAATCAAGATAGTAGTGGGTGAACCAAAACATGGTTGTTTCTCAAAGACATGGCCGCCGCTAAATAGTTCAAGATTTTTGTCCGAATGGTCCACAAAGAAGGCCTTTAGATCAAGATTCTTCTTTAACAGTGTGGGTTTTATAGCCTTCGATACACAGCAAGCGTTTTAATAAAAATCCGGAATTAAGTTTAGGTCGCCAAATAATTACTGGCGACGTTTGTTGGGGTTCCACAGTAAATATGCGTAGAGAATTCAGTTATATTTCGCTTTACTGAGAATGGTTGGAAACAGTGGTTGCTCGTAGTGAAGAGATTCTTATTAAAGCTCGCATGTTCGATGCCATGATTACTTCCTTCTATTCATATAATCGCAACAGTGACATTATTCAAGCCTTTTGTGAAGCCTGGTGTCCGTTGATGAATACGCTGCACATTGCTGTTTGAGAATTATCCATCTCACTATAGGATTTATGGCGTTTCGGAGGTCTTTCTATAAAAGGGAGGTTTTATGAGGAGGTTTTTCCTTGTTTCAAGGAGTTGACATACACATATACTCAAGGTGGGCATATTTTCAAGATTTGTCAGTACCTTTTTGCTGCTTATTACCACAATGCAACTATAGAGAAATATTGTTCTAAAGTTTCTATTACGACGTCAATCTCTTTCTGGTTCAAAGGTAAGTCAAAATATGGGAAACTTCCTCCTTGAAGGGCGAAAAAGAACACGCGTCTTTAATCTACACATAATCCAGATGGTTCACCTATCAAATGTGATGCTTGGTCAAATGAAGAGGAAGACATATTTTGTGATGTTGGTGTCCAAGAAGAACTTAAAGAAAAGACTTATTTGGCTGCTTTTCTTACTTGTTGGTTATGTGTGTTTGTTTTTCCTGTTGAAGATATTACTCTCATTCGACTAGAAGTCTTCAAGTCTGCTTACTTTATGGTCGATGGTTACAATTTTAGCCTTGCAGTCCCAGTCTTAGTGAATATTTATTATGGATTGGGTAAGATTTTTAATGCTTCTTATTCAGTAGGTCGTTTGGAGGCTTGTTTTCCGGTGCATTATGTTTATAGTTAGTTGGCGTATTATTTCAACATTCACTTCAAAGTTCCAAAAGAAGTTAGAGGCACAATGATGGTTGATTTTTCTTGAAAATATGGTGCCAGATACTTTAGTGATATTGAAACTCATGATTTAATCCATAAACAAAGATCGATAGCCTGGCATATGACCCTTCAGTTTAGGAATAGAGGGGAGGTTGTAATAGATTATGGCAGCCTTCTTCCTATTTTCTCCTCATATTTAATAAGTATTCGATTGGGCCTTTTGTCATTAAGACGTGATAAATCTATAATTATAGAACCCTATAGCCCTTGCCGATTTAATCGACAGTTTGGATTTTATCAAGATGTACCTGGTGACGTAGAAGTAAATATGCCCCCAGTTAACTTGGATAATGCTCTATATTTTTGGAGACTATGTACTTAGCTCAAAACGTCATCTCAAGTATACTTTCCAACATGAAGTTTGAATCCACATAATCAAGTCAATGAGCTTTATAAAGATTGGTGGGCACGTAAACATGGGAACTATCTTGAAGATAATGTGAAATACTTGGCGATGAATGCTCTTCCTCCTCCACCAAATCTTAAACGATCAAAGAATGATAATATTGTAGATAATAGGGGTAAAAAGCTTCATTTACTTCAACCTCCAGCTTGTAGAGAAGATATCGAAAGTCATAGTAGTACCGGAGACCAACGTTGGAAAAGACTTAAAAAGCCATAAAAGCTATCCTTTTCGAATGATGACTTTTTTTGATGGCGTACAAAGTGCTTCAAACTTCCCAGATCACGTTGATAACTTGTAATACCGCCCTTTTTTTCCCTTTTTTAACTTTTCTATTTTAATCATACGTTGCTTTTATACTTATCGAATTTCTCTTCTTCTTCTTTTTTTAGCCTCCTTATGACAACTTTATCCAAGAAAAACAACACAACGATCAATCTTGTATGGGCCCTAATACTTTTGATTTTGTAATCACCAAAATACAAAATTCTAATGCAATAGATAATGACAAATTTGTGATCCTGGATGAACCTCCTGTTGCAATTATTTCCAATGAAGAGAAAACTAAGGGGAAAGAAATTCACACCCATGAAGTTTCCCAATATTGCGTGGATGTTGTAATTTCTTGCTTCAGAGGCCAAGTTGTTTCAACGATATGGGAGAGTATTCAACTGAAACTGATTTATACTTCTTTTGATATAGTTTCACTTCTTGAGGGTGAAGTACACAAATTATTTAATGCCATGGCTGAAACCAACGTAGTTGTTTTAATGTTGCTTCAGAATATTGTGAATGAGTATTTTCAGAAAGTTAAACAGTATAATGATTTATAACCATCGTTATCTTTACAGTTGACTTTAACAGCCTAGAATCACCAATTATTAACCCTTAAGATTCGTTTGGAGGAAGCATCAACTTTTGAGAAGAGTTTACTGACAAAGCAGGATGTATTTCGAGAGCGTAGAATGAAAAGGCTTTCGACAATCAAATAGTTGGAAGCGGAGATAGAGGTTATAAAGACCGATAATAAAGAAGTTGAAAAGTTGATGTTTGAGAATGAAGAAAAGTCAAGGAAACAGCGAGCTGAGACTTCTCAAACATGTGATGAACTTAGTGTTATTGAAAGCGCTCCCACGATGATGGATGTTGATGTCAAGAATTTAGAGATATTTCGTCAGCTATTAAATGGAACTCATCTGGAGTTGAAAGACTCAAGCTATTTCATTGATTTTCTTTTAGGAATTTAGAATATGTCTATCTTTTTTGGTAATTTTTTAAGGAATAAGAAACATGTCTTGTTTCATTTTTTTTATTTAATCAATGAAATGTCTTTCTTTTCTTTATTGCTTTCAATTGAATGAATATCACAATATGTTAATTTTTTTTAGGTTGACTGAACTCAAAGTTTCCTTTAAGTTGCCTACGTACCTTTTATATGAATAGGGATCAAGTAAAACGTAGTTCAAGTGGCGAGAATGTTTTTTTAGTGAACTGAACTTAAAGTTTCCTTTAAGATGCCTACGTACCCTTTATATGAACAGGGATCAAATCGAACGTATAAAGAATTTTTTTTAGTGAACTGAACTTAAAGTTTCTTTTAAGCTGCTTACGTACCCTTTATATGAACTGAGATCAAGTCAAACATAGTTCAAGTACAAAGAAGTTTATTTATTTCAAGCGTAATATCTTTTAAGAAATTTGCTATTTATGGGGCTGATTCTTAATCCATCTTTTTCAACTATCTTATATGCTCCATTTGTGTAGACTTCTTTCACAACATAAGGTCCATCCCATTTGGATGTAAACTTGTTTCTAGTATGTCGAGTTATGATGATTGGTCTTCGAACTATAAGAACAAGATTGCCAACTTGAAATGATCGAGGTCGCACTTTTTTGTTGAAGGCTTTGGACATTCGCGCTTGATAACATTCTAAAGACTATTGAGCATCAAGTCTTATTTTGTCGAGAGTTTCTAACTCCTGAAGGCGTATGTTTACGTTATCTTCTTCAGTTAATCCTTCTTGAATCGCCATCTGTAAAGGTGGATTTTCTCTTTCTAGAGAAAGGACAGTTTACACACCATAAACAAGAGAATAAGGCGTAGCTTGAGTAGGAGTGCGATAAGTTGTTTTATATGCCCATAATGCTTATAAAATCTTTTCTTGCCAATCTTTCTTTGTCTTTGACACTACTTTTTTCAACAAGTTGTAAAGTGTCTTATTGAAAGATTTTGCAAGACCATTTACTGCTACATTGTACATAGAAGAGCTATATTGTTTGAAGGAAATCTTTTCACATAATTTGTTAATGAAGCTATTAGAAAACTGTTTTCCATTATCTATTACAATATAACGAGGAATACCATATCGATAAATGATGTGAGTATGAATGAAATCTGCTACATGTTCTTTCTTAGCTTCTTTCAACGCGATGACTTCTTCCCATTTGGAGAAATAATATGTTCCTACAAGAATGTAAGAGTGTTCTGCAGATGACTTGGGTGTTATAGGTCCAAAAGATCAAGTCCCCATGCTTCAAAAGGCCAAGAAGCCACAGTTGGATGTAATGACTCTGGAAGCTAATGAATGAAGTTAGCGTGAAATTGACAAGCTTCACACTTTTTTGCATATTCCATGGAGTCTTGGACCATTGTAGGCCAATAATATCCCGTTCTCTTCAATTGAAAATGAAGTTTAGGACCTGATTGATGAGCACCGCAAAGACCTGAATTAGCTTCTTCTAGTGCCTGACTTGATTCTTCTTTTCCGAGACATCGAAGGAAAAGTCCTTCATACGAACGAAAATAAAGTGTATCTTTATAATATATGAATCGAGCCAATCTTCTCTAGATTTCACTCCTTTGACGGGAGCCTGAAGGGAGTATTCCTTATTGGAGATAGTCTATAATAGGTTCTCACCAATCTTCCTTTTCTATAACATAAGGAGATATCATATATCTTGACTTTCATCTTCAATTAGTGGCATGATCCATTTTTGACAGAGAGGGATATTTAAGATTCCATCCTCACCAAGTGTTAATGCAGTTGCAAGAATTTTTAAGGCGTCTGCTTTGTTATTTTCTGCTCTTGGAATATGTTCTAAGGTTATGCTTTCAAACTTATCTAAAAGATTTTTAGCAAGTTTGAAATAAGGTATAAAGTCTTCGTGTTTGACATCATACTGTGACAATAACTTGTTGATTATCAACCTTTGAACCGCCATAGATGTTTACATGTGATATTTCAATCTCTAAAACCATTTAAAAACCAATAATGAGAGCTTGATACTCAGTGATGTTATTTGAGCATAATCCACCAAATGTGAAGCTGTATGGCAACATATACTTTTCAGGGGAAACAAATATTACACCCGCTCCTGCTCCATTTCTTCGGGCTGCTCCATCAAAGTAGATAGTCCAAGGCTCGATAACTTCAACGTAAAATACTTCATCATCTGGTAAATCCTCAGATAATTTCCAATCTGATGGAATTGGGTGATCTGCTAAAAAATTTGCTAATGCTTGTCCCTTGATTGCTTTTTACGGAACATAGAAAATATTATATTGTTGAAGCGGAATTGCCCATTTAGCCAATCCTCCAGAAATAACTAGTCTGGATAAGATGTACTTAAGTGGATTGGCCTTTGCTAGAAAATATGCTTTGAAAGCTTGCATGTAATGTCTCAATTTTTCGATGGCAAAAAAGAGCGAAAGACACATTTTCTCGATCGGGGAATAGTTAAATTCAGCTCTAATCAAAGTTCTATTCAAATAGTAAATTGCTCGTTCTTTGCCTTTTTCGCATTCTTGTGCAAGTAAAGCTCCAAGTGATCTTTCCTATGCAGCAATATATAGGATCAAAGGTTTCCCTGCGATGGGTGCACCTAGAACTGGGGGATTAAGCAAATACTTTTTTATGTTATCAAAAGCATTTTGACATGCTTTATCCCATTCACAATTTACATCTTTCTTCATCAATATTTGAAAAGATTGGCAACGGCCTGCCAAGTTTGAGATAAACTGTAACGTCCCGTTATTTTGAGATAAATTTAAAAAATAAAATAATTAAAGAAGTCAATTTAATCTTAGAGTTAATAAATTAAAATTTAGAAGTTTACTCATTCATAAATCCTTCATTTTCATTCGAAGCATAAATTATAATTAGGTGCATTAATGATTATTAACGGGCCAATTAATAATCATTGATCAGCGTTGGCTAATTAATTTATGGGATAAATACAAAATACACCCTGCACTTTTTTTTTTCATAAAATACCCCTGCACTTTAGTAAAATTGCAAATCACGCCCTTCAATCCATTAGTTTTAACGAAATTTAGACATATCTATATTATACGCATACCATGTGTTCCAAAGCCATTAAAATTTTCAAAAAATTTGAACATTTGAGTGTGATTTTTAGGTTTTACATCTTATTGACATAATATTTATTCTAAAATTCTGCACATCTGTCAAATTTTTTTTTTTTGTTACTTTTCATGAAATCATAATACATGACATACGTAGAATATAAATATATCTCGATTTCGTTAAAAATAATCGGTTAAAGGTTGTGATTTACAATTTTACTAAAGTGCAAGGGTATTTTTTGACAAAAAAATAGTGCAAGGTTATGATTTAACAATAATCTAAAGTGCAGGGGTGTATTTTGCATTTATCTCTTAATTTATACTTGACATCTAGCTAGAAGTGAATAGTGTTCTTTAATGGTGTGGGATGACTTTTAGAGGAATTAAAATGAATGGGGACCACTTTTACTATTATTTTTCTTCCCCTTTAAATATCCAAGACCACTTCATCTTCTTCATTCCTCATTTTGAGACAAAAAAGAAAAACATTCTTTCTTCTTCATTTTCGGGTAAACCATGAAAGCAAGGGAAAAAAAAAAGTTTTCTCTTTCAATTCTCAACCATTTTGGGCGATTTTTGTTGCGTTCCTTCGGTATTAACGTGGGGAAGGTTTGTAAGCAAAACCTTGGTCTTAGAAGCTCCAAGAGGTAAATTTGTTTATGAGTTTCATTTCTAGATTTGAATTGATTTTGTGTTGAAATCTTTAATTTCTTCTCTTGGATCATAGAGATTCCGGGATTGGATTATCATTTAGGTTTTTCCTTGTTGTTCTTCAAGACCTAGATACTTTTAGTAGCCAAAACATCACCAATTTTCTTTCCTAAAAAGGTGGGCTGCTATGTGGTGGTCATTTTCTTGCTTTAAACTATTTTCCTTTCAAGTTGGGTGGAAGAATCAAACCCTAACCTTCAATGTATGAGTACCCATTGATAGTAAACA
Organism: Gynostemma pentaphyllum; assembly: GCA_028015215.1. NCBI lineage: Eukaryota > Viridiplantae > Streptophyta > Magnoliopsida > Cucurbitales > Cucurbitaceae > Gynostemma > Gynostemma pentaphyllum. The sequence continues at coordinate 65,113,088 of CM051355.1, read as the reverse complement.
CCCAAAAAATGCCTAAAACAAACCCGGATTGCTCCTAGAAGGCCCAAAACCTTGAAAACATCTTCCTACTCTTTCTCTCTCTTGGCCATGGGCCCTAAGTCCCTTTTCACGGGCTGTTTTGGCTTTTAATTTTGTTACGTGTTGACCGTTGCTCAATTTTTTAAATTAATGTATGCTAGGTGTGTTTGAATTGTAGGTTTTGATCATCGTTCGTGAAATTGATCCTCCGGTGATTGGAAGTTGACTTCTTAACCAAGGTGAGTTTAAAGTGGTTGTTTGATAGAGTATAAGATGGGAATATGGAATTTGGGATCCTAAGTGGATATTGGTTGTTTAGATGATTTTGGGTATGAGTGTTGTGTTTTACGCTTTGGAACTTCTTTCGGAGTCTTAGATAGAAATCTGGAATGGAAAGTTAAGTTTACGGTTGTGATTGGTGGTTTAGAGATGAATTGGAAATGTTCGGAGTAGTTCTTGGGGAAGGAAAGTTTCATAAGAGGTTTTTGAGAAAAGTGAATTATAAGGGTGAGATTGTGAGTTTGGTTATGGGAAATAAGAGTTCGACTATGCCGTTAGTGGTTCAAGTAGTTCCGATTTCGATTATTACTCTATGACTATTTGAGAAATTTCCAACTTTTCGTAGAATTGTTAATGGTAGTGATTTATTGTTCTTACGCGCATACTTTACTTTTTGCAATGTTCATGGTTGAGAAACTTTAGTGGAAGTACTTTGATTTGTGGAATTGTAAACCATACTCGGATTCTTTAGATGGAGTATGTGTGTTACCTAAATGTAAAATAATGAACTACACTCGGATTCTTTAGATGGAGTATATGTATCTCTTAAATGGAACTTGTAAACCATGCTCGGATTCTTTAGATAGAGTATGTGTGTTACCTGAATGTAAAATAATGAACTATACTCGGATTCTTTAGATGGAGTATGCGTGTTACCTAAATGTAAAATAATGAACTATACTCAGATTCTTTAAATGGAGTATATGTATCTCTTAAATGGAACTTGTAAACCATGCTCGGATTCTTTAGATGGAGTATACGTGTTACCTAAATGTAAAATAATGAACTATACTCGGATTCTTTAGATGGAGTACAAGAGTGTTATGAGTAAGTGTTATTATTAATGTTATTACAATGTTAAATTATGAAAGTTGTCGATAGTTGTATTTTACTCTATGATCTTGGGAATGAAATGTGTGTTGATTATGAGTGATGATCAATGGTAAGAATAGTTCTTTCGGTAACATGTGGAATATGAATTTGGGAAATGGATTGAATTTGGCTATCAATTGTTTGGGAGTTTAGAATGGGTAGTAAAAAGCATGCTAGGAGTTTGGACACAATTTCCGATGTGAAATTCGTCCATATGATTACATGCCTCCATTTTACTCTCACTAGTATTTTTATGCTAATGTTGCTACACTTTAACCTTTTCGGGTACTTCCCGAGGTAGAGGTGGTGGTGCCGCGTGACCAAGGGACGATGGGCTTTTGGACTTGAACATGGATTTCATCATTCTAGGAATGCATGTTGGTGAATTCGTAGTCTTGTCTTATTTTACTTTCTTTATTTCAATAAACTTTGTATTTTAGCTCATGAGAGCATTTAACTATTTTTATGATTTTCATTTCCATTTTATGACTTAAACACTGTAGGAAATGTGTATTTACTTATTTTTACTGCTTTATACTGTTTGGGAAAATCTACACATGTTTTGGTTAGTTCAAACTACAAACGGTGCCATGCCAATTTTCGAAAAATCTAATCTACCACTATTTTACTCTGATTTAAATTACATATGAAAAGTTGGGTCTTTACATGAACATTCTGATGTAAGCTAGACGCTTTTGAATACTTCATAACTCTTGTAAGTTTTGAGGCTCGGGGCAACTGCTGAATGGCGTCAATTTTTGTTTGTCGATTTCAATTCCTCGATGTTTTACGACAAAACCAAGGAACTTTCCTGACGTCACACCAAATGCACATTTGAGGAGATTCATCTTCAGTTGATACTTCATCAATCGTTTGAAAACCATCTGTAGATCTTGTGAATGATTCGTCCTTGTCTTTGTTTTGACCACCAGATCGTCTACATAACACTCAACATGTTTATGTAACATATTATCGAAAATCTTTTGCATAGCTAGTTGGTTTGTAGCTCCAATATTCTTCAAGCCAAATGACATTACTTTGTGACAATATATGTCTTTTGGAGTGTGAAAAGCAATCAGTTCTTCGTTTTTTAGAGCCATCCGTATTTGATTGTACCCAGATGACCCATCCATAAATGATAAAACTTTATGTTCTGCATTGGCATCTACCATAATTTTCGTGATTGGCAATGGGAAGTCATCTTTTGGGCATGCGTTATTCAAGTCGCAAAATTCAAAACAAACACGAAGTTGTCTATTCTTCTTTTTTACCAGAACGATATTCGCTATCCATGTTGGATATTTCACTTCACAAATGAATCCAACTTCAATCAACTTATTAACTTCAATTTCTATTTGAAGAATAAGCTCTGATTCAGAAATGACGTTGTGCTTGCTTGATTGGTCGATACTCATTCTTGATTGCAAGATGATGAACTGTAATTTTAGGGTCAAGTCATGGCATTTCTTTATACGACCACGCAAAAACATCTTTATGTTCAGTATGCAAATTCACATACTCATTTTATTCTTTTTGAGTAAGTGATGCACTTAGAAAGGTTAAGCGATGCTCTTCTTTTGTTCCAAGATTCACTTATTTAAGTTCATTAACTGTTGGTTGATCACCATCTTCTAGTTTTGGTGGAGCTTTATCAGCATCTTCCTCCCATGTTTCTGAATTTGGAGTTTCTTTAATCGTAATATGATGGCAAACAACATCATTCTTCTTTGATTTCTCCTCATGTTCTTCTTCTAACGAATTGGTGGAGATTATGAAGTGTCGTTTTACCTTTAAAGAGCCTTCTGTCTTTATGAGAAGGGAAGATTTTCTCTTCATTCTTGAAGGAACAATGTTTTTAATTTCTTTCTAATCTCTCTCTTCTGCTGATGATCTCTTTTCTAATACTTTTATCTTTCCTTCATGTTGATCGATTGTCATTTTAAGGTGACCAAATACAGAAATCCGACCATGTTTCTTTTCTTTTTTCGTAGATAGATTGAGCCTCTTAAAGACTAAAGAATGGAATGAAACATAATGTCAATTCTCCTTCTTTGTATTAGATACACTCAACCTTTTGAAGATAAGAGAACGAGCGGCCGGAAGTTCTATACGATCAAAGACAGATATTCTTTTATTAACTTCTTTTTCTTTCGTTTCAGGGTTATCAATTTCTTCTGTTGCGATATAATTCATATTTACAGCTTTCTTTTTCCCAATTCTAGTTATACGTATCAACTCAGATGGTTTATAACCAATTCCTTCTCTTAAAATAGGTATAGTATAACCTTTCTTCAAAAGCTTTTTCTGTGTCTCGGAGAGTTCGGATCTTTCATCATCAAAGATTTTCAAACCTTTGATTAAAGCCTTGGATCACCAGCCGACTTTTCGATATTTCTTCCATTGTGATGCCTAACTGCTTCATAGTTGATTTAGGCATTATATTGATAGCTGAGCCATTATCAATGAGAATTCGACTAACTCTTTGTTCACGGAGATATCCTAAAACAAATAGAGCTTTATTATGTGGTTAAGACCCTAGTAGTAAGTCTTCATCTTTAAAGGCAATGGCCATAAAACATGAGACGCATACATGGTTTTTGGAACTTTGTGAATGATAAGCACTAGAACCTTGTAATACCTCAACGAGAGTATCTTTTACTTTCTAGGGCAATGAAAGAAGATCATTCATCGTGAAAGAAGATAATTCCTCCAAATTCACCACAGCTTTAATTTTGTTTATAACGGGGATGTCATTGTCCACTACGCTTACAGTGTTGCATATAACAGCGCCACAATCTTCTACCTCAATGTCACTCAAGAAATTCATAGGAAGGAAATCTTATAGAGTTATCTTTCTCTGCGATTGAGGAATTTCTTAACTTTCCTCTATAACAAATTTAGGCATCTTCACTGTCTTCTTACTTTTCTTCTTCTTAAAATGCCTATTCTTCTTTCCATTTCCTTTCTTACTCTTCTTCCTAAAAGGGAGAGATTTCTTTTCAACATAATGTTCTTTTCGTGGCTTTCGGAGGGTTACAAGAGTCCATCCATCTTCATTATTTTTGGACTTGACGTTGTCTTCAAGCCTAACTTCATATTCGTTGTCTTCAAGTTTAACTTCGTACTGCGATGTCTCCATGAAAGTCTCAGTCTCGAACAAAATACCAACTGGTTCCAAAGTCCCAAACTGAATTAGGCTGACTTTCAGACTCTTAAACTCTGGATTTTTTACAGTTGATGCTACTACAGTATGGTTTGATTGAGCAACTTCATCAAGGTCCAACTCAATCTTTTGTTCTTGAGCTAATTTTAAGATTATTTCCTTTAGAACAAAATATTTTTCCACATGGTGACTGACGACTCTGTGATATTTGCTGTAGTTGTGATCATTAACTTTTTTTCATTTCTTCCAGGTCATTTACACTCTGGTAATTCAATCAGTTCATTCTTCAATAACTGTTCTAGCATGTCCAGAATGTCTGAATCAGGAAAATGTTAGACTTTTTCTTGTCTTTCCTTTAAAGATAAGCGACATTTTTCATTTCCTAGTCATTTCTTGTCTTTCTTGTCTTTTCTTTGAAACTTGAATGGGGTTGTGTTAACAACTAGTGATTCTTTCGTAAAATATTTTGAAGTTCTTCGCTACTTTTTTGACTTCATTCTTTTTCTTGCGCTTTGGCATTAGAAGTTCTTTGCTCCCTCTTCTAGCTATACTTAATTCCATATCATGAGCATTGGTAGTCAGTTCTTCTAATGTTCGAGGTTTTATACCCTTAAGATAGAAAGAAAATTCTAATGCATGCCTTGAATACACATTTCGACAGCAGATACCTCCATTAAACGATCCTTGCAATCATGACTTAGGGATATCCAACGATTGATATAGTTGACAACTGGCTCATCTTTTCGTTGTTGTGTGTTGGTGAGTTCCATCATACTGACTGTTCGCCGCGTTCTGTAAAAGCGATTCAAGAATTCTTTTTCAAACTGCTCCCAACTATCTATAACCTCGGGCTCTAAGCCTGTGTACAAGTCAAAGGCATTCCCTTTCAGTCACAGCCATTCCCCTTCAGGTTTCTACAAAATGAGCAACGTGTTGCTTTGGATTGCTTTTTCCATCGAATTGCTTAAACTTGGGTGGTTGATAACCCGTCGGTATTTTCAAACTATCAATTCTCTTTGTACATGGTTTAGAATATAAAAGAGAAGTTTGAGATGGTCCATCGTATTGAGCTCTAACAGAATTCATTATCATGTCCTACAACTATTGAACATGTAAAGAAGCAATCGAGGTGGAGTGTTGATCTTGATGAGCTTCTAGTTTGGTCTTCTTTTTTTTTTTATCTTTAGTAATTTTGTTTTGAGAAGCAGTATGACTTGATTCACCATCATCCTGAATCTCCAATTTCTTCATAAGAAAGGTAATCTTTTGATCTTTTTCATCATTTGCCTTAGCTAGGGTGGAAAGTCTTTTTTCCATCTCTGCCATCTGTTCTTCAATCGTACTAGCATTCGCCATCATGACAGAAATATGAGACCTCTCTGATTGTCCAAAAAAATAAGACGATTTGTCCTCATATTCATGTTAAAAAAGAAGGTTAGCTTTGACTGTAACATTCTCTTTAGGAAGTGATAATTGTTGTTGCTTCTTCATTTTACTCTCAGCAACAAAAAGAGATTGGTTCTCTTGTAGTCAAATATCTTTAGAACGACTACAAGTGATAAGACCCGATTGGAAGTTAGTTGCAACAGCAGTCTTTGAAGATGTTTTCTTTGATGCTATTGAGCTTTTGATGAAACTTGAAGTTGATGAGAAAGAGATGAGAGATAGAGATTGTCCCACTGGGCGTGCCAATTTGTTCACACAAAAAAATTTCTATGTAAATAAATTAGAATGCGGAATAAATATGTGATTTGTATTGATGAATTTAGTGTTACAATCTCTAATGAAAATGATCCTCTGATTTTTTCTCCGAGGCCCATCAGCGTATTTCTCGGATCAAAGTGTTGATGTTGGTGAAACTTTAGTCTTCAAAGTGGTCTTCAGGAAGTCTTTGAATTCTTCGATTCTGAATAATCTCCAAAGTCTTCTGAGTCTTCGGTCTTCAAAGTCTTCTATCTCTGAATCTTTTCTGAATATCTTTGAATCTGCTCTTAAATGAATGAAAGACCTCTCTATTTATAGAGTTTTTAGTGAACATTTAGTGGATATGGGCTTTATATGATTTGAGCCCAATCGCCACGTGGCATATTTTTACTTGACTAATTATGTGGCACTATTTGATTAGCTAATTTAATGTCTTTAATTTAAATTAGAGACACGTGTTAAATTTTGACTCGTCTCCATTTTAATGACATGTAATTTTGTCATTGGCTTGAATAATTAAGTGGCGATTTATAATTTGTCGAATTTTCTCCTTCTACAATGCTCTTTTTATTTCTCACCTTTTTTTTGTTGATGAAAACCTTCTTTTCTTCAAAGCCTCGAATATATGAGTGCCATAACATGTTGAACATTCTCAAGATCTATGAACAAACTTATGCCCAAACTATCAATTTCTCTAAATCAGCTATTAGCTTTAGCGGGCGTGTCCCGGAAGAAATGTTATTACTTATGTAGCACAATTTTAAAAAATTTATCAAAATAACATTGCTTCTATTTCAATAAATTACTCAATAACCGACTTTTAATATTTTCTATTTTAATTTTATTTTGAGATGAATATGATCATATCTAAATATATTTTTAAAAACTAAAACTCTCATTTTATTACCATTTAAATTTTATAGCCTATTTTTATTTTCAATAATGTATTATAAATATGTCATGTAAATTAATTCCATTAAAACTACGGAAGGGGATAATTTAAAAATTCACCAAACACTTGAGTACTTAAACCCTTAATATATATACAATGTGACATGACATTTTAAGGAAAACGAAATTATTAAGTGAATAATTATGAAAAAAAAAATGGATTAAAAAAAGAAGAATAATGATTTTCATATATATATATATATATATTGCAAAATGATACCACAGTATTGTAACCTCATTTTGCCACGAAACACAATGTTGTTCTCAAATGTATTATCCAAAGAAAACCCTAACTAATACCCGACCCGACATGACTTGAATGGACACATAAAAAAGGATGAGAATGGCTTTTCGTAAAACTGTTGTTTCAAATGGTAGAGATATCTGTCGACCAACTGTTTGGTAATTATCTTTTTCTTTTTTTTATTTTCAAAATAATAAGTTTATTGAATATCTTTTATATCATATTTGGGGTATTTAATTTTTTTTAACAAAAACACTTTTTAAATATTTATTAGTTTAACAAGTAATAAAATTAACAAAAGTTAAAATTTACTGATTTTTAATTCAAAACGTCCTAATAACGAAACGATCATAACCAATAACCATGAGTTTTGTTCAATACAAGAGAAAAAAATTAATAAAAACAAATTCATTAATTTAACAAAAATAATATAGTCTTTAAAAATAATGGTATTTTCCAACATGACATTTTTTGAATTGTATATTTCAAAAATAGTAAAAGTTAAATGAATTTTCAGAAATAATACTTTTAATAAAATAATAACTTTCATTATTTTTTTTTAAAGCTTCAAAATCCTAAAAACTAACTATGACTGTTGAGTTTTAATTGAAACATCCCAATTAGAAACATAAAAAACAATAATAATTTTGATAATTCAATAATACAAGGGAAAAAAATTGCTGAAAATGAATTTTCTTGAATTAAATGAAAACTCTCATTAAATTTTGGCCATGTTTTCTTTAGTAGGAATGAGAACGAAAAAGAATCAGAATGAAAAATTATGGAATGGGAATAACATTTTTTTTATTATGTTTACTAAAAAAATTTCAGAATGAAAAAACTTATTGTTTAGTAGAGTTTGGAATGAGAATAAATTATTAATTGATGTCGGATCCAGAAAAAAGTAGAGAGAAAGAAATGAATAAAATAAAAAGTTGGTTGGGATCACAAAATTAGAAATGAGAATCAGATTGTTGAAGTTGAATAAGAGAATGAAATTGTTTGAAAATTGGGAAGGACATTGCCAAATTATGTTGGTCCAACACTCACCACATTCTCATTCCAAATTTTAGGGTAAACAACAACAATGAGAATGAAAGAAGGGGCTCTTGCAAAAATAGCAAAAATATGTTCAATATTTGTAAAAATACCAGTAAAAAAACATATTTGCAAAAATAGCAGAAAAATTAAAATCGCAGCTAAAATATTACAAAATTGCCACTAGTAATCAGTGATTAGTAATCACTGATTTACTAATATCCTGATATTTTATGAAGGAATCACTGATAATCGATTATTTTATAAGTTATCTTTGATATCTTTGATCACATGAATGAGAGTTTTTAAAAATCTGCTATATTTGCAAATACTTTTTAAAAATGCTATATTTATAAATATTGCTAAAAATTCTGCTACCCAATGAAATTTCCCATGTAAAAGAATTTCATTTCCATTTCTTCAAAGTAAACATGGCCTTATAAATGAAAGAAAAATATCATTTTTAATTTTTAATTTTTTACTATTTTTTAAAATATCAATTCAAAAAGTGTCATAAGGTGGATTTTCTCTTAAAATTAAACCAAATATTTTCTATATTTAAAAATAATGTGGAAAAAATAATATCAGGTACAATTTCTTTATCATTATTGATAATTCATATTTTAGATTTTTTTAATCTAATTCAAAACTAAGAATATCTTTCAAAGAGTTGTGTTTTTGTTAAGATGAAAAGTTTTTAAAAATAATTACTCAAATTTTTTTTCACTGATTTTTGAAGTTATTCAGAAATAAGATAAATGAAATGCAAGGAAAAATATATATTGCTCAAAGACCCCTTGTATGCACAACAAATGTCAGAAAAAAAATGTCATAAGAAACAATAAATATTACATGAAAATGTCCAATATACGAAAGTATCCAATATACCTTGTTTTTTAAATGACAAATAATAATAATGAAATTAACAAATTGAGATTTCAATAGAAAATTGTATTATATGTCTCTTAATTTATCTTTATCGAAAAAGAAGGAAAATTAATGTGTTGAAAATCTTACATAAAAAATATGAAGAAAACTCACAATGTTTATAAAATATTTTAGATACTTCTCTCATTGTCAATTGGTTTTGAGATGGAATCCAATGATATCGAGAATATGAAAGAACTCTAAAGCATCTTTCAAACTTCATTGATTCGATAATAGTTTGATTTCAATATTCAATTGTAAATCTAAGTATTTATTTTGGTAAAGAGAAACAATTTTCATTGATGACTTGAAAAGTACAAAAAGCCAAAAGAGTTAAAAGAGGAAGATAGAAAAATAAAAAATTACAGATAAGATCTCCAATTTTCATAAATAAGAGGAGTGTAATTATAAAAGGTTTTAGATAATGCAGACCAATGAGCTCCATGAAGAATCGCCAAATCTAACACCTCCTCCCACGACCTTTTCCTATCCTCAAATATCTTTGGTTCCTTTCCAACCAAATAATCTCACATTAAAGTCATATTAAGCCACTTTTTCTAAAGTTTTTCATGTATTTATCCCGCTATAACAAAGCGTTCAAATATAGATCTTCATTTTGTTAGGCTTTTTAACCTTCCACCACCAATCAATGATATCTTTACTCAAAACTTTAATTTGATGAAGATAATACAAGTGTCTTATCGCTATATTACAGTTCAATTCGTTAGACAATTGATAAGAAGGAATAATTATTATATATCTATTAACACATGTAGACTCTATTATTAATAACCCTACCGATAATTTTAGATATTTTAATTCTAAATCTTAATTCGTCGAAGGCCATTTCTCTCTCATTATTATCATCAAAATATAGTGATTAAACAACCTCACAAAACAAAAGAATCAATCAAAAATTAGATTTGGGTCACATATAGAGACATAGGACTCCTCGAGAGAAAAAGAGGAGACTGCCCATGATTTGAAGGACAATGCCACTATCAACTTGTCAAAATGGCTGTCAAATGAAGCCAAAGAATTTCACATCCTAATCTCATTGTCCATTTCAATTTTTTTTCAAAAAAAGGAAGAAAAAACAGAAAAAAGTGAAGCATAAGCACATGATGATGTGCCCTTTATTTCTCACACGCCTTTTCAATACCCTAATTTACTAATAACATGACATTTGAACCATTCAAAGAATGCCACGTGGATTTTTAGGGTTCCCCCTAGGCTACTATTTGTTAGTCCCTAAATATGAAAACAACTTAGCTACTTAAGTGACAGCCTCATGACCCAGTTGGAAAAGTGTCGACATCTTTATTTTTTTTATTTTCCATTTGGGTTTGTGTTTTTAGCAATTTTCCTTTTTGTTTTATTTATTAGTCGACATCGATGGATCCATTTGTACCTATTTATTTTTGTTTCAATCTAATGTTGTAAATTATTAATTTAAAAAAAAAGATGTTTGGAAAATAGTAAAAGAAAGAAATTTTCTTAGTGAATTGTTTAGTATCCTAATATTTTATGCAAAATTTTGAGATGATAAAAAAGTTAAAGTAGGATGATGATGAATTATTCAAATTCAAAATATTATATGATGACCCTATTGAGAATCTCACATCAGAAAGATGATGAGAACTCACAAATTTTATAAGATACATGAGATACTCCTTAAAGGAATATTCAAAAAAGGGGATGTGAGAAATTACTCAACATAAAGGTAGAGGATTGTGAACCTTTCCTTAATAGCAAAAAGGATTTACACTCATCATCTAATAATTGAAGAATACGATAATAGAAAAAGAAAAGGGAAATAACAATATTGATTCCTATTCTAGACTCTTCTATCTCATATTATTCATTTCTAACATTCCCCCGCAAGCTAACGGGATTGGTAATAACCGTGAGCTTGTTTCTTAATCCAGAAAAACGCAGAGATAAAAGCCCTTTAGTCATGATATCAGTGAGTTGATCTTGTGATGGAACATATCGAACAAGTAATTGTTTGGAAAGAACCTTTTAACAAATAAAGTGGAGGTCAATCTCAACATCCGTTGATGCATAACCGAGTTCGCAGCAAGGAAAGTTGCACTCACATTGTCACATAATAGTAAAGGTGGGGAAGAAGGCATGTAATCAATTTCTTTTAATAAGGAAACAATCCAAGTCACTTCAGCAGCAGTATTTGATAGACCACGGTACTCGGATTAGGCACTTGAACGAGAAATGATTTTTTGTTTAGAGGATGAACAAGATACTAAGTTATTACCCAAGAAAACACAGAATCCACTTATACTACATCTGTCATCAAGGCAACTTACTCAATCAACATCCGTATAACCAGTAATGGAAAGAGATTGAGATGGAGAGAATAGCAGGCCATGGGATTTTGTAAACTTTAAGTACCTTATGATCGTTTAACAGCTTGCCAGTGAGCCATCCGGGGAGCATGAAGAAATTGGCACACTTTATTTACTGTGTAACTCAAGTCAGGACGAGTAAGAGTGCAATATTGAAGGGCACCAACTAAGCTTCGATATTCACTTGGATCAGGTAACAACTCGCCATCATTTAGAGAAAGAACTGGACTCATAGCCATAGAGGTGTTTGTTGTCTTGCAATCCATCATTCTGGTCTTGTGGAGCAAATTAATAATATATTTTTCTTGTGACAGATGAAGAGATCCAAAGGAGATGGTGACATGAATGCCAAGAAAATAAGATAGTTGACCAAGGTCTTTCAATTTGAACAGCTGATGAAGGGAGGTAATGTAGTGTTGCACTAGAGAAGGGCTGTTACCTGTAACTATTATGTCATCCACATAGATGAGAAAAGCAATGAAGTCTGTAGAAGTGCGAAGATAGAATAATGAGCAATCAGATTTTGAAGATTTGAACCCCCATGAAGAGAGGCATGAGCTTAACTTTAGAAACCAGGCACGAGGACTTTGTTTCAACCCGTACAATGTCTTGCGCAGTTTACCGACAGAATTTGGAGAAGATGAATTGATGAAACCTGGGGGCTGTGCCATATTCACATTTTTTAGTAATTCGCTATTCAAGAAGGCGTTGTGAACATAAAGTTGGCGTATACACCAGTTATTTGAAATAGCAATACTGAGTAGAATTCGAATTGTGGCAGGTTTGATTACTGGGCTAAAAGTATCAAAGTAATCAATTCCATATGCTTGATTGAATCCCTGAGCTACAAGTCGTGCCTTGTAGCGCTCGATAGTTCCAGAGGGTATTAATTTTATTCGGTAAACCCATTTATAGCCAATGATTTGTCCATTTGAAGGTGGTAGAACAAGATCCCATGTGCTATTTGACATCAAAGCCTGATATTCCATAGACATAGTATGCTGCCATTCTGGAATGAGAGATGTAGTTTTGTAGTTTGTGGGTTCAGAAGAAGTAGTGGGCAGTGTAGAAGCATTTGCAAGCCAGACCTTTGGTTTATAAATACCTGCCTTGGCGTGAGTGATAATATGATGGATATTCAAAGTGTCATGTGATGCGGGAGCAGTGGATAAAGGCGAGATATGGTGGATGGAAGAGGGCTGGGAGATATTATAGATGTGGAAGGAGTGGTTTGTAAAGGTGAAGAATGGGAGGAAGAAGGGAATGATATGTATGGATTGGGTTGGATGGAAGAATTGGGTAAAGTTTCATGGGATAGAGTAGGTTGAGTTGTAAAAGAGCTGATTGAAGGTTGAAGATGGATTGGTGATAGAGAATATGGAGGATGAGACAACCTGTGGAAGACAGAGGAAGAAAGAATGGGTTGTAGTGTGATAGGTGAAAAGATGATACTGTAGGTGATGGTTTGATGTAGCTAGGATAAAGAAAGGATGTTTCATTGAAGACAACATGACGGGATAAGTAAATTCTTCCAGAAGTTGGTTCCAGACACAAATAGCCCTTATGATTTGAGCTGTAGCCAAGAAAAACACTTTCAGTGGATTTATACTGTAACTTGTTGGTGTTGTAAGGGCGTAAAAAGGGGAAACAAGTGCAGCCAAAAACTTTGAGCAATTTATAATCAGGCTATGAATTATATAAATGTTCATATGGAGATAAGAAATTCAAGGTAGTAGAGGGTAGTCGATTGATTAAGTAAATGGTTGTTTGAAAGGCATATGTCCAGAATTTTTTAGGAAGGGAAGAATGAGCTAATAGAGAAAGACCAGTTTCAACAACATGACAATTTTTTCTTTCCATACGGCCATTCTTCTGTGGAGTATGAGGGCAAGAAATATTGTGGTGAATACCATGTGTGCCAAGGAAAGTAGAAATGGTCTAAAATTCCCAACCCCAATCAGATTGGAAGCATTTTATGGTGCTGTTGAATTGTGTTTGTATCATTTTTCTGAAATGTTTAAAGTAGAGAAGAGCATCAGTCTTACAATGAAGGAAATAGATCCAGGAGTAGCTAGTAAAGTCATCTATACAAAGTAAGAAATAACGAGCTCCATTGATTGATAAAAGTGGGGAAAGACCCCATACATCAGAGTGCACTAAATCAAAAAGACTGACACTCTTAGAAGTAGACATTGGAAAAGGAAGACGATGGCTCTTGGCCATTTGACAAAAATTATAGAAAGGAAAAGAAGAAAAGCTACAACGAGATAAATGATTTTTAGTTAAGACATGTTAAACGACAGAAGGAGCTGGATGTCCTAGATGTAAGTGCCATAAATTGGAGGTGGAAATGGTAGCCAGGTGAGCAGCAGTAGTAGATGGAGGTGAACTGGCTGACTTGAAGGAATAGAGACCATTAATGAGGTTGCCCCGAAGAAGAACTTGACTGCTCAAAAGGTCCTTCACAACGAAAATGGAAGAATTAAATTCAACATAAGCTTTGTTATCATGACACAATTTAGTGATACTTACTAAATTTTTGGAAACATTGGGGACATGTAAAACATAATTAAGATTCAAGGGATGCAGAGATGTGGAATTAGAGCCCAAACCAATATGTGATATAGAGAGAGATTTACCATTACCAATCATGACATTTTCATCCCCAAAATAAGGAGTGGGTTCAACCAAATTGTAAACATTGGAAGACATGTGATGGGCAGCACCTGAATCCATGAACCATTCTTCATTAAAGTGTGGTGTTTCAAAAGATTCAGTGGGTAAGGATGGATCAGTAGGTGGAGAAGATATGTCTGTGGAGGGTTGCAGAATATTGGCCGGATGAGCTTGGGGGTGGGTGAGATTGGAAGGTGGGCGGAAATTCATATTTTCCCACTAGTAGCAATTAATAGCAGTATGGCCCATTTTAGTGCATAGTTGACACTGAGGGTGGGGGCATTGTGGCCAGTGAGAAGAAGAGGATGGGCGTTATCCTGTAGTTGGAGAAGGTGGATAAGTTGGACGAGTAGAAGAGGATGTGGTGTTTGAGCCAGAGGAAGAAGAACGTTGGGAGCGATTTGAATCACTACGGTGAGAAGGGTAAAAGGAATTAGTAGATCTAAAATTCATTCTAGCAAGATTAGCTTGGATAAGGTTAAGTTGGTCAATGGATTATTGGTGTTCCAGATGAATTTCATAACTAACAAGTAAGCTACGAATATCCTCTAAAGATGGTCGATCTGTGCGATTTTGAATGGAAGTGACGAACGCATTGCCATCAGAACCAAGACCATCGAGAAGATAATAGACATGGTCACGATAGGATAATGGTTTGCCAATAGAAGAGAGTTTATCAGCGATAAATTTGAGTTGAGTGAGATACTGACTAACTGATAGACCATCTTTTCGAATGCACTGTAGCTGAGAGCGGAGATTCATAATACCAGCCGTAGAGGCGGATTCATATAAACGGTGGAGAGACTCCCAAATTTCTAAGGCAGTTGATTAATTAACGATTTCACCTAGCTTGTCCTCTATAAGAGGAATAGATCTAGCTCATGACAAGGCGATTATACTTCTTCCATAAGAGAAAATGACCATTTGGTTGAGTTTGGTTAGTATCAAGGAAATGAGATGGAGCTGGAACAGAATTATCAATGAAGCTCTCCAAGCCATTAGCGATGATAATATTAAGAAGCTGGTTTTTCCATAACAAGTAGTTGGAATCATTGAGCTTTACAGTGAGAGCTTGAGAGATAGAAGGTCCAAAGACGGAGGGAGATGGAGAACCAGACTAAAAAGCTTGCTGAAATGGAGGGAGGTTAGGCGCAGTTGGAATTCGAGTAGGGATTTGGGTAGGAAATGAACCAAAGAATGGTTGGTTTGGAAAAGCTTGCTGAAATGGAGCTTGAGGTTGTTGGAAATGGAGGTAAGAATGGGAGAAGTAGTTTGAAGGAGGAAGATAACCTTGAGGCGGTGTGTGGATGGGAAAATTTGAAGGACGGACATTGAACCTTAAGTGTGGTTCTGGGGTGAAATTTGGAGAAGGATGACAAATGTATGGGCTGTTTTTGCCTTTGATCGACAGGTGGAGAAGAAGCTGTCTGAGTGACTGGTTGATCGATGCAAGATTTTGTGTAACAGCCCGAAATATTTCCAAAAACAAATAAAGCATAAAACCAACAGCGGAAGCAATTTAAATTCAATAAGTCATTTATTCCAAAAATCAAAACCAAACATTTAGTTCAGACCGGTCATTTCAAAACAAAATCCTTGGAATCAATTGAAACAAAACAAAGGATTAAAATGACAACATCAACCCAAAACAAAGTCCAAAACAAATAAACAATTCCACGATAGTTTTCAAAATAAATATTATTTGTTTTGACTCAATAATAAAGAAAAGAAAAGAACAAACACCGCCGGCGTGTAAAATCAATCAATCATCCCCCGCCACAAAATCCATCATTTGCCAGCTTTCTTTTTTCCTTTACCTGAAAAAAAAATAATGTAGCATCATGAGGCTACGCCCAGTGAATAGAAAATTGTTAAAGAATGAATTATGTCATAGAGAGGTTTTCCTAAGACTTTAAGTCCATATACGTCCTCACCGACATCCAATAAATCACTCACTCCAAGGAGTCTTAAAGCTTACCTCTAAACTTATAAGTCACCTCTAATCGATTTAGTTTTAAACATAATTTTTCTACAATTTAAAACTAATCGAAAACCTTTCTCGTTAATACCTTTAATCTCCTCTTTATTCAAAAACAAAGAGAGACTACGCCCATAAGGAATTTAAACATAATTTTTCTACAATTTAAATCCTTTGGGAAATATTCTTTTCCATTGTACGGATGGAATGAACCTGCCCCGTTAGGTGTTATTTAAGTTGTGCACACTAAATAAACTCCCCTAACAGCTATTCTTCATTAGACAAGCTCTTGCCTAATGTGAACCTACAACCATATTACCCAAGGTATTTTAAGGTAATATGATTTCCCACAAACCAATCACAACGCTTTACAAACCAAAGATCCAACTAATCCTTTGGATCGAACTTCATCACTCCCACAACCTTTACAAATCTAGAGGTGAGTCTAATCTACGCCTAAGCTATTTCACCCCTTAAGCAAAACTTAGGATACCAAAATAATTCTAAGGAGAAATCGGAGGCATAAGGGCTATATTTTCTTAACTCCCAAAAGAAAAACATAACCTGCACAACTAATTAAAATATCACAATTCCAGAATTACATCCGGCAACAGTATCTAACTAACCGCCTAAGCCTAAACTTTCCTAATTGGCACTAACATGAAATCGGCATTTATATGGTATAACACCAAACAATAAAACTTATCACAACAGCTTTAAGTTAATCACAATCAACCAGAAAATATAAGATATAAAATTTATGGGTCAACCAAACAACCCAAAACGATACAATTAACCTCCTTTCTAAACTTAAGTCCTTAAAGCATGCTTTAGAATTAAATTCTTCCAAATTTATACATCAACCCGAACAACCTCTTTTATCACTTTAAACATCCAAAATCAATTCCAAAATTTAGAGGTTAAACTAATAAAGAAAAAGGTAAACCAAACATGAAAAACTTCAAACCTTAACAACTTCTACTCACCTTAGTTTGCAAAAATAAATTCTAAGTCTTAAGCCTTTCAACGATCCCGAACACCTGAAAAATACCATCCAAACAACTTAACACACATCCTAAAAATTCTCAAACAAAACGGAACGAAAACGTGGGGTCCCACGACGAAAAATCCCGGAAATTTGAAGCAGGGTGCTGCCCCTGCTGGCGGCAGCAGCAGCAGCTACTGCTGCCACTGCCCACAAGGTGCAGCAGGCAGCTGCTGCTGCCTTCTGGTGGGGCAGCGGCGGCACTGCCGGATCAGCGGCGGCCGGTGTCGATTTGTGTCGATCTTAAATAAGGGTTAGGGTTTTTCAAAGAATGAAAATTTAAAGAAGAATTTAGAA
The DNA here is from genome assembly GCA_028015215.1 of Gynostemma pentaphyllum. Lineage (NCBI taxonomy): Eukaryota > Viridiplantae > Streptophyta > Magnoliopsida > Cucurbitales > Cucurbitaceae > Gynostemma > Gynostemma pentaphyllum. The sequence goes on along the minus strand of CM051355.1, from coordinate 65,095,532 downwards.
TAGGAAACCTTACCTTAAACCAAACTTGAAGGAAATATCTTCCCAAACTTCTCCACCACCTCACCAAGACCCTAGGAAGAAAACCACACCTAAAAACCAAGAGATTGCGAATTGATTAGCCGGAGTCGATTGATTTCACCATCAATCAATCAAAGGAAGAGATGAAGGAGGAGAAGAAAATACCTACCTCTTTTTTTTTTTTTTTAGGTTTCACGTACAGAGCAGGATGAGCCAAATAGATGTTTGTCCCCTTTCTTTTCCTCCCTTGATTTAACGCCTCCCTCCCCTTTTTTTTTTTTTTTAAAAAAAATCATTTATTAAATAATTAAATACCTTCCTAAATATCTAAATCTAAAGATATTTTAAATAATTTCTTATTAATAAGAATAAAATTTTTAATACTTTATCCTTAAATCATTTAAGAAATTAAATAGGAAAGTATTTCTATTCAATCAAAACTTACCGAAAACCCGAGGAGTTACATTTTGGGTAGGAAGTAGGTGAGAATTTTCTAGATCTTGTGTAGAAGATGAGGCCCCAAGTGTGGTAGCCATTAGAGCAATTTTTGCTTTGATACCATAAAGGAATATTCAGAAAAAAGGATGTGAGAAATTACTCAGCATATAAAGCTAGAGTATTGTGAACCTTTCATTAATAGGAAAAAGGATTTACACTAGTCATCTAATAATTGGAGAATACAATAACAGAAAAAGAAAAGGGAAATAACAATATTGATTCCTATTTTAGACTCTTCTATTTCATATTATTCATTTCTCTAACACTCCTCTCATTGTTAATTGGTTTTGAGATCAAACCTCATGATATCAAGATGGTATCAGAGCCCAACAAGCCCATACAGGCATTCGGTCCAAAAAGGAGATTCGCTCAAAACTGATGAGCCCAAAAGCAGCACCATCTTAAGGGGGCATGTTGATAATCTCACATTGAAAAGATGATAGGAACTCACAAATTTTATAAGATACATTGGTTACTCCTCTCATTGTCAATTGGTTTTTAAATGGAACCCCATGATATCAAGAAACCTGTTTCTAAAGTAAGGTAGTAATTTATTAACTATTTATTTGAGTCAATTATTGCAATAACATATTCACTTATTAATTATTAGAACATTATAAAAATGACTCAAATAACAATTCAATAATTATTGAATTATAGTTCACTAATTTGTTGAACTAAAGAAGGTTAAAAAGACAATAAATTAACCAAAAAATAACAAAATATTTCAATAAATTATTGAAATGCTAATTAGATAATTTTTAAAATATTTTAACATTTTATAAATTAGAGTGTAGATTTAAACTATTTGAGATAATTTATTTATTTCAAATCATTTTGAAATTATTTATAATAGGTCAAAAAGTTTCTTCCTCAAATCCCACAAAATCTTATGCAAGGCAAAACATACTTGTGATAATTTTAGTGGAAGAAGAATCGAAAAGAGGAAACATACTTGTGATAATTTTAGTGGAAGAAGAATCGAAAAGAGGAAGAAGAAATTTCCCTCTTACGTCTCTTATAAGGGAGGCGATAATGAGGGAGAGAGGGAAGGAGATTTTTAACCTTTTAAGACACCTCCTTGGCTCCTTAGAATCGCAAAAAGGATTTTATTTTTAGATAATTGGGAGACAACTCTCCCAATTTAATATAAATAAAATGATGAGGGAACTTTAGACACCATTTAGTAGCCTTCCAAATTTCTGTTTCTTATTTCTCATTTTTTATTTTTTTTTTTTTTAATAAAAATAGAAACACGTTTTGTAACTCTTTCTTGTTTCCTGTTTTTGGGAAGGAAAAAAAGATAAACATATTTAAAAATAAAAACAAAATTTTATGTAAAAAATAAATTATTCAAAAATATTATATCTATTTCATTTTTGGATATGTATATTATATTTTATAGTCAAAACAGGATAAAGTAACAATATATTACTATATTGAAAAAAATTGGAAATAAGAAAGAGAAATAATAAACAAGAATATATTGTTTCTAAAATTTCTAAACGATTTTATAAAAGATTTCTTATAAAAAGGTGAAACAAGAAATAAAAAGAGTTACCAGATAATTCTATTTCTTAAAAAATAAAAAGAGAACCACGAAACAAAAACTAAGAATATTACAAAACAAGCCTTAATTCCCTCATGACTCATGTGGGCATTGGAAAATGGAAGGGGAAATTACCTCCATAACATTGTTTGTCCAACCCAATGTGAAAAATCTCTATTATTAAGGAAAAATGCAAAACACACCCCCTGTAGTTTAAAAGTGAATATTTATATCCCTATAGTTTCAAAATTGTGCAAATTGGCTCCTCCCCGCTACGCCATAAGTTTTTCGTTTGAACTCTGATTAGAATGATTTAAAATATTCTAGAATCTTCGTTTTGAGCTCTATGTTAGTCACCAAAAACTTCTAAATCATCAATACATAAAAGTTTTTATGACTTCAAGCCAATCTAATGTTTTGATGATGATAACTCTTTTATATATTGATGATTTCTAAGTTTTTAAGTGACTATAATGTAGATCTCAAAATAAGGATTCTAGAATATCTTGAATCATTCAAATCGAAGTTCAAACGAAAAAATTATGGCTAAAAGAAAATTAACACTACAAGAAAAACTGGAAATAGTGACCTAAATTTAGCGACAAAAAGGGTGCGACGCTATTTAGCGACGAAATGTATCGCAGGCACGTTTGACTTTTAGCGACGAAATCCATCTCTATTTAGCGTCTTAAGGAAAGTCCATCATTAATGTTTTGTCCCAAGAATTGGCGCGAAGCTTCCCGCCATAATAGGAACTCATTTTGTCACTATAATAGCAACGAAATATGTCTCTATTTTACATGATTTTTTTTTATTAATTTTAGATACACATTTCGTCGCTAATTAGCATGAGGCTAATCTTCCTGCCAGAATAGAGACACAATTTGTCCCTATATTAGCGACAAAATATGTCTCTATTTTATATGTTTTTTTTATATTAATTTTAGAGACACATTTCGTCGCTAATTAGCATAGTGCAAAAGAATAGAGACGTAATAAGCCTTTTAGTCTCTATTTTCAGCGATCAAGTTCGTCGCTAATGTAACGTCCCGTTATTTTGTGATAAAAAAAAATTTATTTATTTTATTTTAATTTGAGTAATTAAAATTCATTTATTTATTATTAAATTAGAATTTAGTAATTTATTTCATTTTAATTCATTTTAATGACTTTATATATTTAAATTTACGCTTTTAATGGTATTAATAATTATTAACGGCCAATTAATAATTATTAATCACCATTGGGATAGTTTGAGATGTTCGGGAATCGTTTTTAAGCCAAAAAGTCGTAAAGGGCAAAATCGTAATTACCCAATTTGCAAAATATCTAAAAACACTATTCATTTGTCTTTAAAACTCACCATTGACCACAAATTGACCAAAATCTTCATTTCTTCTCCTCTCATTGCCGTGAGCTTCAAGAGCAAAAAAGAGGATTTTTTATTTTTGTTCGTTTTTCTTGGACGACTTGATTCTCGCTCCATTGGAAAGGTATCGGCCCCACGATCCTTTTCCACCTAGCCTTCGTACTTGCCACTCGTGTTTTACGGAGTTCTCGGTAAGTTTCTTTTGAAACCCTAAACTCCAAATAGTGTTTTAATGGAGTTTTCATTGTTTTCTTTCGATTTCTTACGTGAAACTCGTGTTTGTCAATTCGGGAGTAGTTTTACGTGTTTTTGGAAACTATTTCATAACCCTAAAACCAGTTTCTATTGAAACCCTTTCCGTTTGAAATTTACCCTTTTGGGTTTGATTTTGGGTTAAAAATTAATGAATGAATGTTTATTTAAATTCAATTCGGAAAGGGATTAATGTTCAAAAACCCTATTCATCGATACCCATTGAAATCGGGATTATCGAATTTGCTTAAAACCAACTCAAAACGTATTTAAATTGCCAAAAAGCGAAAAACCAAACCCGAGACCTCATTTTGATGAGAGGGCGAGAGCCTCTTTTGGGGGTTTTGTTGTGTTTTTCGTCGCTTTTGTATGTTTGGTCGTTGTTTAATCGTTAGTTGGTAATTTATTAATTTTCGGGATATTAATCCTTTTGTAGGTGTTTTTGAACCGTTTGTTTGATTGCTCTACCGGACTTAGGAGCAAGGTCATCTTTTAATTAAGGTGAGAATGAATAGAATTTAAAGTAACTATAGAAAGCAAATAAGTACGATGATTTGTAGAATCGGAACTAAGATTAGAATCCAACCTAAGATTAGAGGAAGGGAGTTAGTGCCTTAGGATTTGAAGTTAATCTTTTAGGTGAGAAACTTAGGATTTCTCGTTGAAAACCTCGAATCTTAGAAGATTCTAAGTTAGATTAGTTTCGGAGTTTAGAATGGTTCACTTGGAAGTTTAAAATCCTTGAAAGTTTAGGTTAATCGTTATATTTTGACCTTTACTTTTATTATTGTTAGCGGAGTTCGATCGATATATCGTTCATCCGGGATTCTATCTATTTTACTTTATGCCCTTTACTTTATGTTCTTTACTTTATGCCCCTTTACTTTATGCTTATTTCGGTTGCTTCATCGTTTACATTTACTTTATTTATTTTGCAAGCATATGAAACCATATGCATAACATCTCGCATTATTGAAAAGAAAAGAAAGTGAAAAAGAAAAACGAAAGGATAAAGGTGGAATACGAGAAAGTCCACATTTCTTCCATGCATAAGTTTTGGTGGGATATTTTAAGTTGCCCACACTACTTCCATGCATAAGTTTTGGTGGGATGTTTTAAGTTGCCCACACTACTTCCATGCATAAGTTTTGGTGGGATATTTTAAGTTGCCCACACTACTTTATACATAAGGATAAGAGTGGATAGTATGTAAAAATCCACATTACCTTCATTTCATGCATAAATGGCGAATGCGTATCCTACGGGATGTACTCATTACTTTTATGCTTATGATAGATGAGAAAGAGAATCGAGATGTTATATGTTAAACAAAGTTTATTCGCGTTTACTTTATTTGTCATAACAAGTTAATGTTTGAGAATTAACTACAAGTGTAGTAACGCCATACTTTTGGATTTCATGGAATAGAATTACCTAGAGTTTGGAGAACTTTAGGAGTAGATTGTGTCAGTTTAATTGGACACAAATCGAAATGCGAGTTTGAGGTCTATCTTTACTTTTTATGCTATTTATTCTCACGGGCTTAGTTTGTTAGCTCAGATATTACAACCATTTCGGGTAATGCCTTGGCAGAGGTAGAGAACGAAGGCTCGCGTGATCGAGGGATGCTGACCTCGAGATGGACTAATGGTTTTGTAAAGTTTATGTCTTATTTTGATGAACTTTAAGAATTGTATTTGTATTTGGCTCCTAAGAGCCTAATGTTGATGTTTTATGATATTATATATTTGGACTCCTGATTTGGACTTAAAGTCCATGAGATTTTGATTAGATTTGAAAATTAGGTTGTAAACAGGTTTTCGGCATGCCAATTTTCAAACAAAACCATGCCAATTTTTCGTAAATTAAAAGACTTCCGTTGTTTTCTCTGAATTTAATTTATTTAAAAATGACGGGTCGTCACAGCTAAATAGTCAACATTTTTTTAACGTCTCATTGTTTTTATGTCGCTATTAGCGACGAAATGTATCACTATTTTTCTCAAGCGACGCCCTTTTTGGCGATTTACTTTTTCATCGCTATTTCCATTTAGAGGCGAATTTCGTCGCTACAGCCGAGACTCCAAATGCAGTTTTTCTTGTAGTGTAATGGCGAGTGGAGAGAGGTCAATTTGCACCATTTTTAAACTATAGAGGTATAAATATTCATTTTTAAACTACAGGGAGTGTGTTTGCATTTGACTAAAATCACAGGTGTAGGGTCTCGGTCGTGGGTAAGTAGGCTACATATATATATATATATATATCATATCGAATTGGGATTTCATAAATTCAATTGGGTATTTAACTCTCTTAAATTAAATTTCAGGTCCAGCCAGTTATTAATTAAACTCTATTTTAACAATCTAACTCTTATAAATTTATTGGAATAATCATCATTATTTAAATTACCAGTTCCGTTCAAAAAAAAAAAAAAAACTTTATGATTTAAATAATCCATAAATACCTTTATTTAAATAATTCATTTATTTGGTAAAATACCATTTTAGTCCTTGAACTTTCATTTAAGTTTCATTTTCGTCCCTAAACTTTCAAAAAGTAATATTTTTCATCTCTTAACTTTACGATTCGTTCCGTTTTAGTTCTTCATTATGTGTTTTTCCATCAGTGACACTATCAGATGACTTATATGACATGTATTTGATGATGTGACATTATATAAATATACAATAAGATTAAATGACGTAGAAAAACAAATATACAGTGAGGTTTAAGACTGTAATTAAGGAGAAAATAATGAGATTAACATCATTTAAAGGGAAAGAGAGAATAGTTTGTTACTTTAACCAACTATAATTAACTTAATCATTTTAGTAAAGTGCTTATAACTATTTGTAGATTGAACATATTATTATCAATAATAAAAGATTAAATTATGTGATCAATCTTTCTCTTCTCTCTCTCATATAAAAAAATTGAAATGGTATCAGAGCTAAAATAAACAAACTGTCATTGAATTCAAGATTTTCACTTATAGCTTCTCTTTGAATCATGTTTCAGATTTTAGTTGTGAATAACAGTCAGTAAAGTCAACAAAATCAAGTTGTATCCTTTGGAAATTAGCAAGTCACAGTCAAATTTAAGGTTGTGATTCATAGGATAATGTGGACTCCTATTAGCTGAATATTTAATTTGAGAGCAGCTCAGTGTGAGAGACTATTTCTGTTAGAAGGAGAGAAACAGTGAGTTGAGAGAGATTTCAGAGAATAATAAATTTAAAAAAATAGTTTATTATTTGGTTTAAATTAAACAAAAAAAAATAAGGATAGTAAAAAATTACACCTCTATGATTTACTTATATTGTAAGTCATATCCCATTGCTTCAAAAATAGTTTTTGCCTCCTATGATTTAGAAATTTACAAATTTTATCATATTTGTTATGTAAGAATAAGTCATGTGTATTAATTTTGTTAAAATTAATAGTAAAATTTTATCAAATGGTGTGTTTAACAAATTTTGTTAAGCTACAAGAAAGAATAAATACCATATTAAGGAAATTTTAGTGGGTAGTAAAATTTTTTGTATGATTGTATCTTTAAAAAGTATTTGTAAATCACTAATTAACTTTGACAAATGGTTGATCCATTGTGATATATTGTAGTTATTTCACATGATAATTGTTTGATAACATATAATAATTGACTCATATATTGATTAAAAATTAAAATAGTAAATCATCTATTGATGTTTTGAAATACTTATAAATATTTTAGAAGTTTTTGTTAGATTGGAATAATTATTTAAAAAATATATATATAAACGAAGATTATAAATTTTGTTAGATCTTCCATCACCCTTGGTAAAATATAGAGAAAGTGAATATCAAAATAGGGTAAATCATAAAAATATAATTTACAATTATTGAAAAAAAAAATACCACTATCTCTAACTTTTCTTATATATATAATAGTATTCTTAAAAGAAAAAAGATTCTAGAAACAATTTATTGCTAGCTTCTTACTTAAGCATTCAATTATTTTGATTAGATTATGATCAATATCGTTTTCAAATCTTATCTTGTCTAATAATGAAATTTACAACATGTCACGATTGATAATTTAGCTAAAATTATCGTTTAAAAAGATGTGAATAAAATAAAAATAAAGATGAAAAATATGAATTAAAACTTATGATAACTTTTTTTCAGAATCTTTGATAATGATTTTGTGCTTAATGAGGGGAGATTTTGAAGCATATCTATGTTTGCTAAATTTATGTCAATCCCTTATTTTTACAGACACCTTCCGAGCCGTCAGGTATTGCACGTGATGATCCATCTTTAAGCTCATTCATGTCATCTGCAATATTCTCATAATTAGGTTAAAAATACAGTTAAAATATATTTCCTTGTTTTCTTTTTATTTGCTTTCATGGATGATTTGATTGGTTTTATTAAGCAACTAAACTGTTATTCTAGAATAATAACTAGGAGTATAATATATATTATTTTTTTTTTTTAAAATCTAGGATTTAATAAATATTTTTATTGGATAACAAAATTTTACCTAATATTCACAAATATTTTAAGTCTAAAGCTTATTTGCAATTATAGCAATTCTTTTTTTAAATAACTCACTCACAACTCACAAGAGCTGGTGAATTAGAAAAATTAAATAGGAATAAAATATTTTTTTTTAAATGGAATATTCATGTATCAATATTTATGGATCATACCTTTCGTCTCACTTCCAATTCCTATGTTAATAGGAGTGGGACTTCTACTTTGTATAATTAATATAGTGAATCAATAAAATCAAGGATTAGGAATAAACTAAATGAGTAATTACATATGCAAAACAAGTGTAAACTTTGTAATTATTACATACGCGAATTTAGACATTATAATATATTACAAATAAAATTTTGGGTTGCTATTTTTATAAGGGTAAAATGCAAATGAGACCCCTGTGGTTTGTTTTAAATGCTTGAACACCTCATGTGGTTTGAAAATAGCAAATCACACCCCTGTGGTCTAAATTTTTTCAATCAGACCCCTCTCTTTCAATGCCATTAATTTTCTTTTAATCATAACTTCTTCGTTTGAACTTCGATTTGGATGATTCAAGATGTTTTGGAATCCTCATTTCAGTATCTACGTTACGGTCACTTAAAAACTTTTAAATCATCAATAACCAAAAGAGTTAACAGTGTCAATCATACCTAGTACTTTGATGTTAATAAACTCTTTTATTTATTAACCATTTTCAAAGTTTAAAGTGATTATTATGTAGAGCCTGAAATAAGGATTCCAAAACATCTTGAATCATTCAAATCAGAGTTCAAAATAAAAAGTAATGGCTAAAAGAAAATTATTGGCATTGAAGGGGAGAGGTCTGATTGAAAAAATTTGGAACCACGAGTGAAATTTGGCATTTCAAACGCGTGATTTGTCATTTCAAACAAACACAGGAATTTCGTTTGCATTTTACCCTTTTATAAATATTGGGCCATTTAACATTTTTCTATATGTGAGCCCTTATCTTAAATTTTCAATTGGTAACATAATTTTTCCTAATATATGAAAATGTGCCAAGTCAAAAACTCATTTGAAAAATATAACTTTTTTTTATTAAAAAACTTTCACTCACATAAATCACTAAAATAAGTGATTTAGGTTTATGGTGAAATATTAATTAATTAATATCGTGAAACAGTCAAATTAAGGATTAGGTATAAGGTGGATGAGAAATTAAGTGTATGAAATTAGTAGCAATTTTGTAATATTATAGGCGTGTAAATTCAGACTTTATACTGTATTTACAAATAAATTTTTAGGTTGCTATTTTTATAAATATTGAGTCTAATAGTGTTAAATATGCGAGAGCTCCAATTGTTATTATGTGCCTCACCACTTTAGTTTTGTTGGATATGAAATTTCGTTATACTCTTCCTACATCAATTTAATTGTCCTACGGAATTTGTTAGCAAAAATAAATGTATACCATATACCAACATGAACTTCACAATCTAAATAAGTGCTAGGCATTTTTAATAAAAAGATTTTGTGAATTACACTAGGTAAAAAGATAATATGCATTAATTTTTAAAAAACAAGTCAATCATTTATTAACTGTGATAATCACTAATTGATGGTGAAAAATGATAATCACTCCTAATAATAATAATAATAATAATAATAATTGAATTTACATATAGATCACAATCTTTACATGTTCAATAATTTTTATAATTTTAATTATTTTTAAATAATATTTTTATTTACAATCACTCTTAAGTATTTACATACACGTGATCTCTTTTAAATATGAGAGATTACACCACATAACATTTTTTTCCACCTCAATTTCAAATATAATAAGAGTTTGATTTATTTTTAAAAATAACTTCTTTCTTAATTGTGTGGGATATTTCTGGAGGGATTCTTCCTCACATGGTTGAGCATGTTCTGTCACGTTCTTGGTTCTCGACGGCGTAGCTACCTGAGGCAAAACGAATTGATTATCAGAAGGGCACCGATGTAGTACCGGTCAAGGACCCTCCGACGATCAAGTTTGGTGGTGGTAGGTGAGAAGTAGCTTGCGCCGCAAGGTAATATTAGGGTTTTGAATCGTGTAAACTTTCTCTACTTACTTGATTTGATAGGTCAAGTGAGCTTTTATAGTACCTTGATTGTGTGCCTCTTGACTGGGCTAGTGTTCAAACTAGGCTTGATGAGTCTTAGGACAGCCCAATGAGAAGGTGGCTTCCTAGGCGGCTATCTGAATGGATGTAATCCAGATGGGCCGGTCCGATGCACGCGGCCCTTATGAGGGCTATTTTTACCCTTTACATTAATTAAATTAATGAAATTGTTTTATTAATTTGTTTTCTCTTGTATTATTGAATGTTGTCTTTTATGATAATTATTGGGATTGTTTTAAATTAAAATTCAATATATTATTTTTTTAATTATATTAGTTTTAGGTTAAATTATATAATGCACATGACTTATGAGATATATATTAGTTTTACCCGAATGTTTTAAAATTTTCAATTCTATCCTCAAACTTTTAATTTATTGCAAAAATATCCTTTGTGAGTAATTTTAGTTATATTTTACAGAAACTTAAACGTTACAGGAAAAATTGGAACTTTTAAAACACTCAGGAAAAAATTGAAACATAATATATTTAATATATTTTGCCTCTAACATTTAAAGTTTTGTAAATTTTTATGAAAACTGTTAAACAAAGGGTATTATTGAAACAAATTAAAAGATTGAGGGTATAAATGAAACTCTTAAAACGTTAGTGGTAAAATTGAAACAAACCCCATAAATTAGGAAAATTTTGTATAATTTAGTCTTAGTTTAACTATTTTGATCATTTATTATATAATAATTTCCTTTCGTTATTTAATAAAAGGTACAAGTGTTTAAAATTCTCTTAAACTTACAGCATTTGATTATTATTTTTCCTATGCACTTTTTAGCTTTATGTTGATTGGTTGGTCAAAGAATTCACATTCAATTTGGACTTTAGGATTTGGGCTCTCAGATTGGTTTCTTCCCTTTTTGAACCACTTATCTCTCGATCAATTTTGGGCCCCATAATAAATTATATGTGGAGTATAATATATCAATTTATATGTTTCAGTAAAAATTTCCCTCTCTTATATGCCTTTCTTTTAGCTCTATCTCTATCTCTTTTTTTTTTTAATTCGTTTTTCTCTCTTATTTCTTGTACATTTTGAAAGATCTCTAGTCTCCTTTCTTCCTCACTGGTCACAATTGTCTTGTGAGAAGATTGAATAAACTAGATTTATATTATAAATGGAGCTTGTATGAAGAGAAGCTCATCAAGTTAAGAGAAGACAATAAATGAATAAATTTTAAGATAAATGGTAAATAACGAGCTTATAATTTAGGTATTTATACAAACACACCTCGTACAATTAAAATGTAAACCTATAACCTTATAGTGTTGGGAATTTGAAAAGTTGTAAACTCTAAACTCCCTAATCCAAGAACGATAAAATAATACAATAAAAAATAAATAAAAAGACAATGATAAAACAATTTATACAGGTTCTCAATTGGTTGATTTCATATTCTGCAAACGCTCCATTATGAAATTGAAAATAACTGTATAATTATTAATAATTATACATAACTTTTGAAAATCACTCAGATTGTTGCCGTCTATCTAATTTACCCTCAATAAAAACAAACCCCAAATTAACCTAAGAACAGGTGCCATTAAAATGCAATTCTCCCATATGGAGCTCTTTCACTCTCGGTGAAAAGCCACAATTTGGCCGTACTTACATTGAAACTATCTCTCAGCACAAGCGACACAATTCCTTTTATATAAATTAGACTCCTTAACACCGTTATAACGGCATAAAATACAAATTACACCTATATGGTTTAGGTTTTATACAAACACGCTTTCTATAATTTAAAAATCCATCTTTATAATCTTGTGGTGATCAAATTATACACTTAGGCAGTTAAAAAAAAAAAAATTATACACTTAGGCCCCTTTTCCCTTACACCGTTACTTTTTAAGTTTATTTTACATGCTCTATCTTCTCCTTCTTTTTTCGCTTTCGCTCATCCACTAGTGGTTCAGTACTATTTTTTTTCAATTGTAGGTTGTAGATTTTTATTTATAGTCAATTCAATTGGGTTTGTTCTTTGATTTAGTTCCTTTGTTTCAAAGGTGTTGGTTTTCTAAGACTAACCTGGAAGAAGAAAAAAAAAAGAATATGTAAATATCGATCGAAAGCAATACAACTTTTGTTCACACCTAGATCCTTTTCATTATAATGGTGATTGGTGTTCGAGTTTTTCTTTTGTTGTTTCTCTGTTCTCTTAATCTATTTTTCTCAGCCTCAACATGGGTTCTCGCCTCAGTTTCGAAAATTCTTTTCATGGGTGGAGTAAGGGAAGGGAGAGAAGGAGAGAGAGAAAAAAGGGTAAGGTGAATTCACCATCATCATCCGGCTCACCACTTAAAGGCCAGTTCAATCTCGGCCTAAAAGTCAATGTTTGACTGGCCAGCTCGGCTCGGCTTGTTAAATGTTTGGATTGGATATGAGTCTCCCTTTTTTTGAAGGAGCCGACTCGTTTGAGCCTCTATAAAGCCGATCCAACGAGCCAGCTTGAGCTCGGCCCAAATAAAAGTATAGGTTCGTTGGGCTCGAACCTCGAGTTGAACCTGAGTCTTCTAATGTTTGGGCCAAGCCCATTGATAATGGTGAAGATGAATGAAGAAAAAAGGGGGAGATATAATTAATGAGGAATAAAATGGGGTTAGACGTTAAAAATTAACATTGTTAGGGAAAGTGTCATAGTAGATAATTTTATAACCGAGGGGTAGGAATATGTAGGCTTATTCGATAGGTGTGTGTTTTTACAATACTTAATCCACATGGATGTAATTGGTATTTCACGTCATTAAAAAATATGATAATTATTGAAATAATAAATTTTTACACATACATTATTAAAATGTAAGAACTTTTCAAAAATTACTCAAATAGCATAATTATAGTTCAATAAATTTATTGAACTGAAAAGGTAAAAAGCCTAATAAATTCATTGAAAATAATAATGAAAAATAATCAAATAATTCAATAAATTATTGAATTTGAACTTACAAAAAGCAAAAAACAAACAAACTCATTAAAAATACCCATGAAAAATAGTTCAATAAATTTATTGAACTTGTAACTTTTAAAAAGTTATGAGATTTTAGAAATTAATATGTAGATTTATGTTATTTGAGACAAATTCTTTTAAAAAATTGATGGTGTTAGGGGGAAGAGGTCTAATTGTATTGTATACTTCATAATCACCGGGGGGGTATACCGATAACTCAATGAAAATAGAGTTATAAATGTCCCTAAAGTTTATAAAAATCATTAGAGTTAAAAAAAGTAATGAACTAACTTTTAGGATTATTAGCTAAATGGTAGTTATGCTTAGATCACCCTTTAATTTTCTAGTTTTTTTCCAATGCAAATTTCAGCTAAATTGATATACATGCTTTGTCCAGAAAAATACAATGAAATATTAACAAATGATAGATCTCTAAAGCTTGCTGATGATAGATTTTGTGAATGTTTAAGGCCAGAAAACATTGTGAGGAGGATTCTATAAAAGAAAAGAATAGACTATAAAAGAAGAGAGAAGACTGAGAATTGCATAGTATTTGGGCTTGGGCTTGGGCCTGGGCCTGCAGAAATGAAGTCTTTGGTGTGAACACTTTTAGCTATCACAAGGTTTACATCCCTGAACAAATCTTTAGTCCGAAATAGGAGACTATAAAAGAAGAGAGAGGAAGAAGGCCTATGGATTTGAGAAATTAGAAGAAAATTTATAACACATTATTTTAAAATCCCTAGGGAAGAGGAAAGATGAATGAATTAGATTTTTTTCATAAATAAAATGGAAGTTTCAAATAATTTATTTCTCTAAAATTGGATTGGGCTTAAAATCTACTAGGTTTAGTAAATTCATAAATATTGGGATGCTATTTGAGTAATTTGTATGTCCAGATATGCTATTTTTGTTAATTGTCCGTACTAACTTTTGTAGTTTTTTATATTAATCAAAATATTTAATTAAATACTAATTTCTTCCAAAATAAGCATCTAGCAATTTCAGCATGAAACTCCAAATGAAACAGCTAGCTATTTAAAATATTCTCTCAAAATTATAAGCTAAACAACTTAGATACCTAAAGCAATCAACTATCTTATTGCAAAACTTTGAAAGATTAGATATCCAATGGAAGATTAGATTAAATCAATCATTTAAAAAGTAGGGAGAAAATAGGGGAGGGGTGGCGACAATGAGGGGAGGGAGAGGAACTTACCCAAATAGAGATAATTAGAGATAGTGACAAACTTTGATTTATTTAATTGATTAAAATAATAATTCGAGTAAGTTTAATTGGTCTTTAATTTGGGGTGTTTTCAAAAATGGTATTTGAGAATTAATATTTTTTAAAATAGTAAAAGTTTTTTAAAAATATTTAAAAATGACATTTCTCAAACTAAGATTGTTCTAATCTTTGGTTGAGATTGGTGAAATCTCAATCGAAAAAATATTATTTTTAAAATATTTCAAAATATTTACTATTTTTTAAATCACTCATAAAAAATTTCATCTTATTTACTTTGTGTATATAAGTTTGGGCTTTCTTATGGGCTTTATATTGTGAATCTAAGTTTATGATTTTGTGAATTTCTTTATGAATTTTCTCCGGTGAAGAGTAAGGGTGTTCATTTTCCTGCGGGGACCCGCCCTGAAAGTAGCGGGGAATCCCCGTTCCCAACGGGGATGGGGATGGGATGAAAAATTCCCCTTTCAAGTTTTGGGGACGGGGGCAGGAATGCCTTCCCCGTCCCCGAACCCGACCCTGACCCCGTTCCCCGATTAAATCCCTAAAAAATAATATATATAATTTATTTTAAAATATTTTTATATTTAAACTGTTTTTTAAAACCTTTTTTTTTTTAATATTGTTTTCCTTTTTATTAATAAAAACAGTTTTTACACTGTTTTATAATTTTTCTTTTTAAAGACTTTTTTAAAATCTGTTTTATAAACTGTTTTTTTACTATTTTTTATATCTTTATTTTTACTGATTTGTTGTTTTTTAATTGTAATTTGTTTTTTTTTAATTGTAATTTGTTGTTTTTGTTTTGTTTTAGGTGAAAACGGGGAAAATTCCCCGCTAAATTCCCCGTTCCCCATAATTTCCCCACAGGGAATCCCTTCCCCGACCTCTTTGAACTGGGAATTTACCGGGGACGGGGACGGGGAATGGGAGGCTGGGACGGGGACGGGGAACCGCCCCGCCCCGTGAACACTCCTAGTGAAGAGGATGTGTAATTTATAAATGCATGAAATTGACAATATTCTCTTGAAAAACCGCTAAAGAAGAAGCTTATTAAACATAAAAATTGATCAAAATTATCACCAATAGATTAGAGCGTACTGTTAGGCTAAGGAAAATTAAATCTTGATATATTCTTAGCACTCACTCTCACATGTGAATTTGGATATTTGCATAAGACTAAATCATTTGCAATATTAATAAATGGGAGGAAATATCATCACAAGGGCTGAACCCTGAACTTCCCGCTATACCATTTTAAATCATTAATCAACTCAAAAACTCAAACGATTACTCTTAGGTAAATTTAATCATTGGTATATTCTCAGCGGAAAAAAAAGTCCTTGAATTTAGTTCCAATGACTCTTCCCATTTGATTCAATTAATAAACAGCATATAACAAAAGGTTTAAAAAAAGAGAGAACACACATAAACTAAGGTTCATTTCCATCTCTTTTCCCAGCAAACCAGCCAAAACACAATAGGGGGAAGAGAAGAGATGGTTAAAAGAACCAAAGCCTTTTACAAAGATAATTAAAAAAGCCTAAGCTAAAATCAAACACATTGAAAATAATAGGGAATAAAAAGTACCAAAGACATGACAAAAAGACCAAGGCAATAGTACAATAATATCCATTGGCTAATTCAACTTAGTTTTTCTTTATTTTTCTCCAATCTGCTTGCTTCTTTACCTGCAATAAAGCATCCATTTTTTTTAGAAAGAAAAAAAAAGAACAAAATGATAGATGTATAGCCTAATATAGTAAAACATTGCTTTAAGAAATTAATATTAATTTGATTTTTTTAGTTATAAAAAATTATATATGATATACTTGTGTGTCATTGTTATTTATCTACTCAAAACTATTAGATGCACGATTTTAATAGAAGAAAATAGATTAAAAATATATAGTCTAGAGAATGACGAGCCACAATATAACAGCTATCGTTTAAATAATTATATGTATCATGTGCGATAATATTTCATTTAATAATGTCTCCTTACCAAACTCTTTTAAGTAAATGAATTAAATAGATTAAAAAAATGTAATTTTTTTTCACACACATTACTACATTCTTCCTCACTTTTTTTTACAGTTTAATTATATATAAATATATAGAAATGGTCATTCTGGCCATACAAAGTGAAATTATCTTTTGGAAAAGAGCCATTGATTTATTGAAAGATCCAATACTCAAATTAGTAGTATTTATTCCAATTTCTCAATTTCCCCTGCATTATCAATAATATTTCTTTTATAACAAAATTTCCTATATACTTACCCCTTTTAAAACCCGTCAAAAAATCCCCACATTAGTACGATATTATTCATACAGATTTATCTTCAATTAAACCTAAAAGTCTTATATCAATAGAAATAATTTTACATCTTTACTTCCCATGATCTTTTCCACTTATAATCGATCGATATGAGATTTTGGTCGTATTTGTAACGGAAAAATAAAAATTGAGGATAAAAAAGAGCAATGTAGTGTACCAGAAGAAATTATTAAGGTGGGTTTGAGCATCTGAGTCTTCAGAATCATGTGAAGGAGAATGTACATGTCTTCCTTCATAGGTTGTAATCACCATTCTTGGATCCTCAGCTAATCTCTCTACTCTTTTCTTCACCCTACAATGATCTTGTGTACAACGATAATAGCTTCTGCATTATAGAGAGAGAGAGAGAGAGAGAGATAAATTATCTAATAATTAATTAAATATATATGATTTTCTCATTAATTATTCATGATTATAATAATTATGGGGTTTTATTTAATTTTAGGTATTCGATTTCAAAAACCCTTATTCTTGTACATTGTTATTTACTAGAATTATTTTTATAAATAATGTAATTTTAACTAATTTAATCAATTGTGATTTTTTTTTTTTTTTTTTTTTTTTGTTTTTAAAACCTAATCATTACTTCTTTAGTTTTTGATCCTTTCTCTTTTGATGTTTTTAAAAAGCTAATAATTACTTCTTTCTGCACCCCAACTCAATAATGATAACAAGATAAAAAAATAATTAAATGTGAGAGAGAGAAAGAAATGAATGTAGAATCAAAACCCCAAACAGGGAAATTTTTCTGGGAATGAGAGATGAAGTTTAAAAGTAAAAAAAGAGAGAGAGAGAGAGAGAGATGAATGTGGAAATGTAGAATCAAAACCCAAAGTGAGAATTTTTATGGGAAGGAAAAGATGAAGTTAAAAGCAAAAAGAAAAAAGAGCGAGAGACAGTTACATAGTGACGGCCACATCTAATAATTTCTCGAACGGTAATTTTTATTACCTGGGATGCTGTGTGTTTTTCACCACTTTCTGTCCATACTTCCTCCATTTGTAACCATCATCAAGCACATCGACATCGGTCATCGTCTTGAATGAAAATCTCGGCTCTCTCACTTTTCTCCTTCCCTTCATCTTCTTCATCTTCATTGCAGAAACCCCCAAGTGATGATAATCATGATTTCTTTTCCCTGTGTTCAAGCTCTCTCCAACTTCTCCCCACGGCCTAAAACAAAAAAAAAAAAAAAAAAAAAAAACAATAATTATTTTTATTATATTGAAAAAAATCTCACAGCCTGAGACCGAAGCACACAGAGACATCCTCACTAAACAGAAGTTAAAACAAAAAAAATCAAACAAGGCAACAAACCACGAACGCAAACTCATAAAACGAATCGATAATTAATAATATACCAGAGATTAGCAGTAGTTGATGATGATCTTTGCAAAGAAAGTAGCTCATGTCCACCAAATTCAGATTTTTCATGATCTCTAAGCTTAAGAGGTAAAACAGAAGAAAGTAGGGTTTCAGGAAGATTAATGGATGAGAAATTATTATTATTATTATTATTATTATTAGGAGAATCAAAAAATGGTTGAGAAGAAGGTGCTAAACAACTGCTAATGGCTCTTAGAGATTGATTATTAAATCCTAATGAAGGAACTTGAAATGGTAAATTTTGAGGAAAACTAAAAAAACCCATTTGAGAATGAGTTGATGATTGATGATCTTGATCTTCAAACAAAGCTTGATTAATCATGGTGCTGGATTTTGAAGCCATCTTTTTTTCTGATAAAAATATGAAGAATATCTCTTCTCTTGCTAGGGCTTGGGCTGGATTTTGAAGGAGAGATTTTATCCTCTAGCTTTCAAGAAATAGGTGACAAAAAGAATTTTACTATTTTATATACAGAAAAAAGCTGAATCCTTCCTTTACGTATGCCTTCTCCACCAACTTTTTTTTTTCTCTTTCCCTTTTTGGTTTTTATTTTTTATTTATTTATTTAAACTTACCTAAGGGTTTTTACTTTTAACATTTTGATTTAGTTATCTTGAGCCTATTTGGATATAGCTTATGTTTTTTTAATAACTCACCTTGTTTATTTACACTTTACTAATATTATCATCTAAATGAGTTTTTGGAACAAAAACCCTAATGCTCATTTACTAAATTGGTTATTTACCATATCATCAAAATAGCATATTTCTTTAGTGCACTAAATTATTAAACTAGTTCAATAAATTAGTGAATTGTTATTCAAATAAATAATTGAAAGTAGTGATATTAATAAAAATACATGTCTAAAATATGTTATTTTAGATAATTTATGCATATTCTAATTGTAAAAATTATCTAAAGTAATGGAAGTAGAAGCGGCATAAAAAAATTATTAGAGAGCTAAAAAGATATATTAAATTATTTATTAAGAAATAATGAGGAGTAGGTTTTTAAAATGTATTAAGTAACTCAATTTTACCTAAAACATTCAATTTTATTATACAATTTTTGAAAATAATAATAATCATTATTATTATTATAAGCCTCTAATCATGGAAGAGAAATTTAAAAAAATCTCTTTCAAAAAAATCAAATAATTAGGCTTCTTAATATGTACTATTTTTCTTAGATTCCTTTGAATAGAGACCTAAAATACAACCGACAGAAAGTATTCGACACTAAAAATACTAAAATTTGAGACAAAAAAAAAAAAAAAAGAATGTTTTGCTGAAGAATTTGAAAGAGAATTAAACTGAAGTTGATGCTTTGGATATTTGTAGCCTTATATAAATGTCACTATTTCACCTCAAAAGCATAGAAACTGTGTCTGATTGTGTTAGTGGAAATTTCACTATTTTATTAAGGTCAACTATAAACGACAACTCACACAAGGACATGAATCAAAAGACTTGAATATCATATGCTTATTACAGATTATTTTCAAAATAAAGTGAATTTTTAAAGAAAATTATAGAAAAAATCTATTAAATTTTGTTAAGTCCGAAAGCTTACATTATCTTTTCCAAAATTGATTTTGTGATGAAATGTTAAAAGTTTTTTTTTTTTTTTTCAAAAGTATAAGTCATTTTTAGGGAATAGTTTGTCTCAAATAGCATAAATTTTTATACTAATTATTAAAATGTTAGAACTTTTTAAAAATTACTCAAATAGTATAATTATAATTCATTAAATTAATGAACTATAGTTCAATAAATTATTAAACTATTTTTTATGGGTATTTAATGAATTTGAATGTTTTTTTTTACTTTTTTTTTAAAATTCAATAATTTATCGAGTTATTTGATTATCTTTCATTATTATTTTCAATGAATTTGTTTGTTTTTTTTTAAGTTTTTAGTTCAATTAATTAATGAATTAGAATACATTAAATTATTGAACTATAATTATACTATTTTAATCATTTTTTAAAAGTTTTAACCTTTTCATAATTAGTATGCAAAAATTTGCTATTTCAGTAATTGCCCCTAGTTTATTTCATAACTGTTGAATATTGTATGATCATTAAATCGTTTTAAGTGTGAGTTATAAAATGTGACGGACGTAATTTTATCTGTTAAAAGATAATTTAAAGAGTAAAATAGTATTTTAGTCTTTAAACTTTCACTTAAATTTCATTTTCGTCCCTAAATTTTTTAAAAGATAATTTAAAGAGTAAAATAGTTTTGGGACGAAAAATGTATATTTTGAAAGTTTAGATACGAAAATTAAACCAGGTGAAAGTTCAGGACCCAAAATGATATTTTACCCTAGCTTAAATTTTCTTTATTTCTTTTCAAAAGAAAGTTTCATTAAACTGAGTATTGAAACAACTTTAAAAAATTGATTTTATTCATCATTTAATGAATTCGTTTATTCAAAACATCACAAATGACATAAAAATAAGATAAATTATCAACTGATTTATATTTCAAGATTTTTCTTTTTTCTTTTTTTTAAGAAAATGTAATATTTAAGATAAAAATCCCCAACATATATCACTCATATCTGTGCTATAAAAAAACTTTAATTTAAGGAGTTTGAATGAATGCTCAACAGATAATGAAAGGGAGCCAGGGATGAGCAGTGTCCCTCACACCCTTGAAGGTCCTACATACGCCAATAAAAACTTTTTAAAAAGAAAGAAAGAAAAAAATGAGTGCACAATAATATATACAACAATTTAAGAAAAACAAAAAGAAAATTAATATAGAAAGAAATAGATATTTTTCCAAAATGATATTTTTTGAATTGTAAGTTCAGAAATAGTAAAAGTTTTCAAATTTTTTATAAATAACACTTTAATCGAAATAAGGAGAACTTTCATTATTTCTAATAAAGGTTTCAAAATCATAAAAACTAATCAAATTTATAAAATTATTGAATTTTAATTGAAAACGTCTCAATTATAAACATAAAGAAAGAATAGAAAAAAAAAATCATTTAAATTTTTTTTAAATATTTAATCGATTATTAAAATATCATACAGTGGAATTTCTCAATAGGTTTCTCAAGATTCAAATAGTATAATCCATAAGTGATGGCTCAGTTGTTAGACAACCAATTGGTGTAACTGTTTTTTTTTTAATGTTTATATAATTAAGGCCGGTTTGATAATTACTTCATTTTTAGTTTTTAGTTTTCTAGTTTCTTGATTTTTTTAAATTTAAAATTTATGTTAGTTGATTTTTTAAATCAAAACGCCAGAAATGAAAAAACCGATTGGTTTTATCAAATCATTCTATTTTAAAAATTAGAAGAAAATTAGAAAATGAAAAGCGTTACCGAAATCGGTCTTCTTCTTTTTTAAATGTTACATAAAATTGGGGGAGGGAAGAGTAGAACATTCAATTTTATAGGAAGGAAGCAGGTGCCAAACTGAATTGGTTTTTTTATAGTATGTGAAATAATTATTTACAAATTTTAAGTCAAGAAATAACTTGAAGGTGAAAAGAGAAAGAAATGGAAAGAGAATCGGAGAAAACATAATTTAAAAACAGTTATCTAAACCGATTTTAGTTTCATGAATTTTTGTCTTAAAATTACTACTTTTTAAAAATGGAGTTTGATTATACTTTATACAAAATGTTGGGGGTGAGGATTAAACAAAACTCTTGAGTGTGGAATTACGTGTCTTAATTAATAGGCTATGCTCTTGATAACAATTTACCTCTTTCTTTTTGTTTTTAAAAAAAACATATAATTTAATTTAAATTTCTCTTTTTTTAGGGTTTCTTTTGGGCACTAAAAAGAAATGTTATAGGAGCAATGATGATGAATCTTGGGTGCAAATCTCTTCCCGCTGCTTCAACAGTGAAGTGTTATATATATATATATATATATATATCATTATGATTGATATATAGAAAGATTTTGCAAATCCCTATTTGACTTTTGAAAAAAAAAATCTTTTTTGAAAATAAAATAAGTAATAAAAAGCTATTTGCCTTTCTCATATCCCTTCTGCTGGCTTTTTATTTTTTTTTTTTTTTTTTTGGTTGCTTCAAACCCACCTCCACATGTACCTACCATTTCTCACATTTCAAACCAAACCCATAATATTGTTATCATTTTGGTTCATTTTAGTGAAGTAACTTTTTATCAAGTTCATTTCTTAATTTTATCATTAAATCATTTTGATTGAGTGAAAATATAATTACTTTGAAATTATATATATTATTTTCCATAATTATGGTTGTATTACTGTACTTATGTCGTTAATTAAAATTTTTGATAAAGAAAAAGAAAAATGATTATTTCCATTGATAGAACAAAAAGCTCAAAAATATAGTTGTAAAAGAAAAGGGCAATATATATTCAATGATGGGTTAAAAATCATTAGCAATAATTTCAAACCAAAAAAAGGGGGAGATTGCAATCTTTATATGAGCGATATTTAAGCCTTGATATCAATCCAATGAACATGTAATCAAAGCAATCTATACTTTTTAAATCTTAAATTAGAAAAATATCTATCCAACAATGAGAATCATTTTATACTATAAAGATATTTTTTTTCATCCATTTCATTGAAAATCAATAAGTTGATATTTCATTTAATTTAGAAATATACTACTTTAAAATTATAGATAGAAATTAAAACCCCAATTTTTTTTTAAATATTGATTTTCTTTATAAAGGTAATGGAGGTAAAGGATGGAAACCTAATGTGTATTAATTTAAAAACTAGAGAAATTTTAAGAGTTAATATAAAAAATACTCAGATTTTGCAATGAATTATACATTTATTGGCAAATCCCAATTATTTTTTTTAACCAAAAACCACCATTTTTTGTTGTGATATGATGGTTATCATTTTCAATGTTGTCTATTTTACTCTATTATCTCTCCTAATAACTATATCTTATTAATTACATATCATTTAATTTATAATTTACTTTTTTTTTAATTCAAATCAATCTTTCTTAGTTTGAGGAGTCCTTATTTAAGGATTAAGAAACTCAACCTAAATATCTCACATCTTCTTCTTGCAATGCCTTCGTCGATAAGAAACAAGAAAAAAAATGAGAGAGAAAATTTTGGGTTGCGTTCATCGACAAGAAACACTAGGGAAAAAATCCTAATTTTATTGGTTTATGTTGATATTCTTTATTGCCTTGTTGCTTTTGATTCAAAATATCCAAATTTGACTTCAGAATATGCAAATTTGGGTTATGTTAATCCATATTGAAATTTTTGTTATAAATTGGTGTCAATTCCAGAAATTGATTCTAAAGTATCTACGAAAGGAAAAAGGGTCGGGAGAAGGTAATTGATGTCACTAAAAAACAAATGGGCACTACCGACACATGTGCATCAGTATTGCCCATTGTCGACGCACATTGCGCGTCGGTAGTTGCGTCGGAACACGAATGTCGAAATTACCCTTTTCTAGTATCACCGATGCAACCATTGTTACGTCGGTCATCAATGATGTTGAGATTGAGTAAGGGCAATACAGACGCAATGTGCGTCAGTAATGCCATTCGCATTGCCGACGCTAATGCTAATTTTTTGCCCTTTTTTTAATTTAGCTTGTTTTTAAGTGCCCCAAAAGCCGTCTGTTTCAAAATTTTATATTCCAAAACATATTTCTAAATCACCAACATCCAGAAAATCACAAAAGTAAAAGAAATTTAGATGAATTACCAAAGTTGAAAGAGATAACAAAATAACATCTTTAAAAGCGTAATACATATATCAAAATACTACAATAACTAGAGATAACAAAATACTCAAATCCTAAGCATGATCATCGTTGCCCCCACTCCCACCTCCACCTTGAAACTTTATAAACAACTCCTCCCAATCTGCTCGAATTTATTAGCTTCTGCATCACTATCCGAATCACAACCTCGAAGTAACTCAGTACTGAGGGCATCAACTAGTTATTGTTGAGTTTGGATAAGGTCCGATTGTGAAGACGCACATAATCTCAATGAATTACCTGACTTTAGGAGAGGTTTAAGGCCTCTGCTCATACCTCTCCTATAGGCTGGTCTGTGAACCTTCTCCATGGCATCGATATTAGTAAGAGGTGAGCTTGAATCCATTGTGTCTAACCCATCCTTAGTCTCGAAGACTCATGTGGGATTCATGTAAGCCAATATTTCTTTCTAAGACAATTAAAAAACACACAAAATGAATACAAAATTATATTGTAAAAAAACATAACACTTTAAAATAAAATAAAAATTACATGGTGTTCTTTGGACTGGTCGCCAACCCATGTTAATGGATCATAAGAGTGTTGTTTCTCCCACACATCAACCCAAGTAGTATCTGGGTTATCTTATCTCTGAAAATGTTCATATAAAATATTTATACTACTTCAAAAAAATGAAAATGATTAATTAGTAAATGTGTATGAAACAGTATTATCATCTCATAATGCTTATTAACATTGGATTTCGAGCCACCTTTATGCAAATACGGTATCATCGCTCGGGACTGGCTGTTTTGCTCCGATAGCTTCTAGACCAAATGAATATTATAAGTAACTTGCCATTAAGAACTAAAAATATTAAGCATTAAATAATATGGTTTTACCTTAAATTCAGGTGATTCAACTTCGCAAGTAATTTCCGTGGATGCCTCATGTGGTCTGCTTCCTCTTCACAAAACTCTGCTACATTTTGGCAGTAATATTTCCCAAGCTCATATTGATACTCATTTGTACAGGACAACATTTGTGCATTAATAGTTTTCCAATATACGCCATTGGACAATTGAAGATGAAATTTATCCTTAACACATTAGAAATCATGTTAGTGCAAATTATATAATATGATTAAGAATCTTTCAACTGGCACCAAATCATATCTCTTGTGGCTCGATGGTACGAGGGCATGCACCAATATGTCCGCCTCAGTGATAAATTCTCTAGCATTATCGCCGACCACCCGTTGTAAGTCTTTTGGGATAGTCAGATCTCTCTTACCCTTCCCCTTATGCAATTTAAGGTTCTTCGTATATTCCTGTCTAGGAACTGACGGTTAAGGCGGGACTATAAATAAATTATTTAGTCAGTACAAAACAAAGCATAAATGACATTCACAAGTAAAATATGTATTCTTACCATGATCATAAGTATATGATGGTATCGATAACTCGAGAAGCATAATATGATCCTGGCAAAATCATCCCTTTAGGTAATGCTTCCTTTAATAACTCAAGAAGCATATCAAACGACTTATTACTCCACTAGTTTAAAACTTTAATATGAACTAATTTGACTTAGAAATTGAGAGATGAAAAGTTCTTACATCCAGGATATAATTCTTTTTGTGCTTCACCAAATAAGTGTGAAACTTGCCATCACACTCACCCTTGTTCACATTTTCCCCAACCTCAGTTAAATTTTCAGGGAAATTTCCCCCACGAAACCCCCCTTTTAGCTAAAAAAGCATTTTAAAAGTATTTGCAAATATAACAAATTTAAAAAACCCCCCCCCCAGGTCATAGGTTCTCGGTGAAGTTAAAAAAATCAAAAAATGATTATCGTGATTCCCCCCCGCCACAAAACAAGATATCAAGAAATCGCCGGCCAAAATGCCCCAAACCCCCCCCCCCCCCATTTTGTAATAATTTATCATTCGAATTTAAAAAAATCCTTTCATTCCAATTGGACATTTTTCTAAATCCCCCCCCCCCCCCCCCCCCCCCCCCCCCCCCCCCCTTTTCTGGTTCTCAATGTCATAATCACGAAATGCACCATTTTGCATGTCATTAAGCATGTCCATCATTCCATCATCATCATCTTCTTCAATCAGTGATTCATTCATGGGAAGAACACTACTATTCATGCTACCCATTTTAAAATTCTCTCCATTGTATGTCCAACGGGTATATCCTCGTGGTATTCTATAAATGTGCAAATGCTCATTAATTTCTTGAATTGTGACAATTTTAATGTTCACACACTTTATACAAGGGCATCGAGTCTTATCAATCAAAACCGTCCCCGCAACCTCTAAAAATAACCTCACCCCATCAATACTCTTTATAAAACCTATCATTTAGATCCATCCAACTTTTATCGGCATTGACCTATTTAAAACAAAACATCCTAAGTAAATTAGATAATCAAGTTCTACCCATCAATGTAAAAACCCCTAAAGCAAGCAAACTATGTATAAAATTATATATACATATTTTGAGACGACTAACTTTACTGCAGGATAGCCGTCTCCCATGACATTCCGAAAAATAACAAATTTATAAATTAAAAAAAAAACTTAATATCAACACATGTAAACCTATGAAAAACGATAAAATGTGCTTTGAGATAGCTAACTTTTCCGCAAGATGCCCGTCTCCCAAAACATAACGAAAATTAAAATATAAAAGGTTAAAAAAATTAATCTGGATCCTGACATTTGTATATTACGCTCACGAAAAGTCCGAAAATATTATTTGTTTCAATTTATAATTTCAACATTTAGTCATTAGTTATTTTGATAAGCAAATTTCATATGCAATCACATAAATAAATACCCAGCAACAATAAATTTGAAATAAAAAGTTTAAAATTTCGCTAAACCTAAAAAATATTATTTTTTTCATTCAATTTTTGCATTCATTATTTGAATCAAAATTTAAAACAAATTAGAATAATATCATGTTAACGAACATAAAAAAACTCAAAATCATGAAATGAAAAAATGAAAAAAATCTCAAATTCCAAAGGAATCCTGTATTTTTCACATAATTTAGCAAATAACAATATATTATTAACAATCAAACATTAAAACAACAAAAATTTTTATTTAAAAAAAAAACTAAATCTATGAAATCTACACAAAAACTCAACTATTTTTGTAAAATAAACTATGGAAACGTACCTAAAATGGTCAATAAGCAAAACCTTGGCTTTGTAACGGAGTAAAACGACTTTAAATCAAGGAAGAATTGAAAAAAAAATTAGCAAAGGGCTGCTGCGTTTTCATGAAGAAGAAGAAGAGGAGAAAAAAGATGCAAGGGCGTGCAGTGGGTTTATGACCTGGGCGAAGGGCTTTGTTTAACTCAAGTGGTATCACCGACGCAACCCAGTGTCGGTGATACCCTATGAAAAATCGTGTTGGCATTGGCCCAGCGATTGGGCTGACACTGAGCCAGCAGCCTAGTGATGCAGTCGTAGGCTTGGCTTGGCGCTGACATCCCACTTTTTAAGTCACAATACTGACGCTCCGTGTGTGCGTCGGTATTGCTTTGGGCCGATAGAAACCAATTCTCTTGTAGTATGTAGAAATATATGGCTACTACTACATATGTTCATGGTTGTGCTACATATTTTAATGGCTACTTCTGCAACTTTGTTTTTCAATAATACACCTTTATAAAAAAAATTAACTTGTTAACTATGTATAACTTTTGTTTAAATATTCTCCATTTTATATAGATTTTATTGGTTTTTCAAATATTCAATTCAACCTTGCATTTGTTTTATTTTTGTTAAACTTTTTTTTATGTGTTCACTTCAGGTTAATTTCCTTTGTTTCTTGAAGACTTTCGCGTTTTTTAGTTTCCTTAGTTGAATATGGTATTTAAATTCTATTGGTTGAACATGAATACTAGGTTTACTAAAATTATAAAACTTACAGCTGAGCATTAAGAATGAAAATGAATACTTTAGAAAGTTAATCTTAGCTCATGCATTTCAGTAAGAATCTAGTGATGTGGATATCAGCTCAGAGTTAGTTATAAAAGGGAAAACTGTGAAGAAAGTGTGACTAACGTCTACTAGCAAAATCTTCTTGAAGCAAGGAACAAATTTAAGCTCATTTTTTTTTTTTTTTTTTTTTTTTTTTGTAACTAAGAGATATTGTGAAAGTGAGAGTATTCATATTCTCTAGAGATCTGTAAAGTTTGAACATCATAGTAATGGTGATTATCTTGTTCTCCCGTGGAAGTAAGCACTATTAGCCAAACACTTATAATCCTTCTCTTCTTTCTTTCGATCTTGATGCTCTGTTTTTGTGGTTGTTTTGTTTCTATCTCTGCAATTATTCTTTCTTTCATTCGAGAAGAGTTTTTCCTGACTAAATTCGTAAATTAACTTAAAAATTGGTATCAGAGCCATCTATTAAAGACGATTGACGCCTGTGTAAGATTTCTATTATAATAAGTAAGCATTGAAGAAGAATGTCTACCAGAGTCGATGTAGACCGATTTGATGGACACAAAACTTTCAGTCTTTGGAAGAAGAAGATGAAGGCGCTATTGATCCATCAAAAGGTAGCTAAAGCCATTAAAGATCTGGCTGGCATGCCTCCAAATACATGAGAAGCACAAAAAGGTGAGTGGAATGAAATTGTGCAATAGCATTATTACGCTACATTTATCTAATAATGTTTGAGGTTAGTAAGTGAGGAAGAAAAACCCTAGATTTGTTAAACAAATTGGATAAGTTGTATTTGGTTAAATCTTCACCTAATAAGATCCTATTGAAGGAAATGTTGTTTTGATTCAAGTTAGCTTCTAGTAAATAAACGGAGGAAAATCTAGAAGCATTTGTAATAATCACTCTTGATTTATCCAACATTGGAGAGAAAGTAGATTCTGAGAATCAAGCAATTATCCTTCTGAATGCATTACCAGACTCATTTAGACATGTTAAGGCAGCAATAAAATATGGCAGGGAATGTTTAGATTTAGATTTAGTCATAGATGTGTTGAGATCTAAAGTTCTTGAACTGAAGACTGAAAGAAAAAATATTGAAACCTTATTTATAAGATGCATGGATGAGAAGAAACAATGGAAGTCAAATCATTGTAAATCAAGATCTAAATCCAAAAACTGGAAGGAAACCAAGAAGGGAAAAGGAAATTGTTGCAATAAGGAAGGGACATATTAAGAGAAATTGTTTAGAAATCAAGAAGGGAAAGGGAAAGGCTGAGGAGAAGCGTGAGGGAGATGATACAACAAATATATCTCAAGGATATGATGATGCTAAGGTGCTCCTTATTTCAGAAGTTAATGACAGAGATGAACAACTACCTTATGAAAGGGAACAAGGTGTGTAGTGGGTGATAGACTCAGGTTGCACGTTCCATATGACGCCAAACAAGGATTATTTGTTTGATTATAAGCCATCATAAGGAAGAAAGGTTCTCATAGGAGATAATTACAAATGTGAGGTGAATGGAGTTGGTTCCGTAAATCTGAAACTCCATGATAATATGGAGAGAGTTCTAACACAATTAAGGTATGTTCCACATCTTGGGAGGAACTTGATTTTTCTAGAAGTGCTTGATAACGCTAGTTACCACTTCAAATCAACTAATGGAGTTCTGAAAATAAGCTAGGGATCACTATTAAAGATGAAAGGGACACTGCATGATGGTTTATACTACCTACATGGAGAGGCAGTGATAGGTAGTGCTCTAGTAGAGTCAAATGCTAGCCAAACTCATACTGAATTGTGGCACAGAAGGCTCGGACGCATTTCTGAAAAGGGGCTCTATGACTTGCACATGCAAGGACTCTTGGAATCAGCAAGGTTTAGCCATCTTGATACTTGTAAATTCTACATTTGTGGAAAGACAACTAGAGTGAGTTTTGGCAGGGGTATTCATTGCATGAAAAACAAGCTTGCCTACGTACACTTTGATCTCTAAGGATCAACATCAGTTCCATCTCATGCTGGAGCTAGGTATTTTCTCTCAATAATTGATGATTATAGTAGAAAAGTGTGGGTGTTCATGTTAAAACAGAAATTAGAAGCCTTCAGTAAATTCCAAGGATGGCTTACATTTGTTCAAAAGCAGACAGGCAAGAAACTAAAGAGACTTCGAAATGATAATGGTATGGAGTTCTTGAATTCAAAGTTCAAGAAGTTGTGTGATGAACAAGGAATAAAAAACATTTGACAGCGAATTACACCCCCAACAAAATGGATTAGAAGAGTGCATGAATAGGACCATACTTGAAAAAGTGAGATGTATGCTCCTTAGTGCCAATTTATCTAAGACTTTCTGGAGTGAAGCTATAGCAACAACATGTTACCTCATCAATAGAAGTTCATCTACTGCTATCAATCTTAAATATCCAGAAGAAATGTGGATAGGAGTCTCACCTAAGCTTGAACATCTAAGGGTTTTTGGCTATGCAGCCTATGCATACATTGTTAGGAATGGTGTCCTAGAACTTGTAATTATTTAATTATAATAATTTATTTCGAATAAATTAAATAAATAAACATAAGTTATTTAAAATTATCTAGACCGATTCAATTGACGATATTAGGAATATATGGAAATATATAAATATCAAACATTCAAATAGTAAAACCCTAAGTAACTCTTATGAAATCGCGACTTAGTATGTGAGTCATACGAGAGGATTAAAGTCGAGATGAGTAACTTAAAAGTGTCTGCAGTAAATGGATAACATTTGGGAACTTTATCCTGGTAACACTGTTGATATCTTCGCATTTTGTTTATAGACAAATGATCTAATCCTGATCATTCATGTGGGAGACATGAAATGGAAGTATCATATGCAATGTTGATTGTATAAGACAGGACCACGATGTTCGATCAAATTTCTCATTAGTACCGTTTACGAGAAATAATCGAATATCAAACTAAGTTTATCAACCGTGATAGATCTCAATCATGAGTGAAATGCGGACTCCTATTTGTGGAGTTATGTTCTTTGATTCACATAGTTGAGAGCGATCTGTAAGAACGCTCAACACACTCCTGTTTTGGGAACATGACTAGATAAGTAGTTGGGAACTCATTTTCACGAGATGGAATTCATAACTTTCCTATAAATTAACGGTATCAGTGTTATACCTAAACATTTTAGGAACTTTAAGAAACTCCCTTGATGTACTGATTCGAGACATGAACAAGTGACGTCACGACTTCCATTGATCACAGAAGTATCTTATCTCTAGTTCGGCTAAAGATAAAGTTCATTGGAGAACCAGCGGGAACACAAGGGTAAAGCGGTAATTACAGGGGCAAAACGGTAAATTTATCCGCCTGTAATTATGAGGGTTCCACGTGAAGGATAATATCACAGATATAAATAATGATAAACTAAATGGACAATAACTCATCTATAGTGAGGGGAGTTCAACTATGAATCTATAGTGGAATTATTCATAGTTAGATAATAAGTAATTAACTGATTATGTGTTAATCTCTTAATTGACTAATTATTAAGCCTATGATCTATAGGTCCATCGGGTCCCTATGTTAGCCCATATATCGTAGTCGCGAAATCAAGTAGAAGAAATGGAAATTTTAAGTAAAGTGAATTACTTAAGATAGGCAATATTAATTGTTTAAATATTGAGTATATTTAAACGGTAATTAATATAAACATTATTAATTGTTTAAATAATGAGTTTATTTAAACAGGAAATTAATAAAGAAATATTATTAATTAGATATTATTAATTATTTAAATATTGAGTATATTTAAATGATAATTAATAATTTGAAATTAATAAACAATTATTAATTGTTTAAATAATTAATTTTATTTGAACGGAATTAATAATTAAAATTAATTAATTAATAATAAAATGTTATCAATAAAATTATTAATTAAATAATGAGTTTATTTAATGGAAATTAATAATTAAAATATTTATTGTTAATTATTTAAATAATAAAAATTATTTAAATGGAAATTAATAATTAAATATAATTTGATAATATTTAGTCGAGAGAAAATATTAATATTATTAATTGTATAAATAAAATATTTTATTTAAATGGTAATTAATAAATAAATTAATTAAGTTGGACTTATTAATTTAAGAGAGAGTTTCAAGCCCAATTGGATTAATGAACCCAATTGAGATTGGCCCAAAATAATTAATTAAATAAATTAGAATTATTTATTAATTATTAATGGTAATTTCGGCCATGCCATGTAATTATGGAGGAGATAATTGTTTGAATTATATCCTAAAATAATTACATAGATTTATTTACCCAAGATAAATAAAATAAAGAAAATAAAAAATATTCTCCTATTTATCTATGGCATTTTCGAAATTGCAAGATAAAGGAAAGTAATAATGTTTTTCTTTTTGTATTTATCTCTATAGATTAATCCTAATGGGATTAGGATTCCTATTTTCCTATAAATAGGAGGGTTGGGTCATTCATAAATCACACAATTCAATTCCATAGAAAATTGGAAATCTCTCTCCCTCCCTTCTCTCCCTTAGTGCCGATTTTGCTTAGCCATTGGGAAGAAAATAATTTTTCTTCTTCCCAATTTCTTCTTAAGTTCGATCCCACAATCGGGTTTCGTTTGATTGATAGGGATATAGTATAGAAGATTAGGTGTTGCTGAGGATTTGATGCTGTAAAGAAACCTCCAACCGATTCTCCATTAACTACTCAATGTAAGTGTAATTGATTTTAATTTTCGAAAATATAAGCATGAATCTACATGTTTTTCACAAATTGCATGATGTTAATAGATCCGTTATTAAATGTTAATAAGTTTACTAAATAAAATTCCGCTAGTTTAGTAAACCATCCCTTCATACATAAACCAAGGAAAGCTTGAAGCAAGAGCCTTGAAATGTTTATTTCTTGGATATCCACCTGGTGTGAAAGGCTATGAGCTTTGGTGCATTGAAAAGGGGTATTCAAAGTGTACAATTAGGAGAGATGTAAAGTTTGATAAGAACAAGATACCTCTACAAGTTTTTTTTTTCGATAAGAATGTGGAGAATGGTGATTTTGTTGTAGAAGATTATCTCTAAGGAGAAATAGATAGTCCTAGCTCTACTAATCATGGTCAAGATCATGAATCAGGAGTTGATGATTCCACTATTAATGCTATAGAATATTCTAAGGCTACAACACATACTGAGACACAAATGAGCAAGAACCAGTCACTTCTAAAATGTAACAAGGTCAATAAAATAATACAAACCTGGAGAAATATTAGTTAGCTAAAGACATATCCAGGAGACATATCCATCCACCTACCAGATTTGAAAATTTTGACCTTGTGTCTTTTGCCCTGACAACTCTCTCTAAAGGAGAAGTTAGTGAACCAAATAGTGTCAAAGAGGCACTAAGTTCCCCCCACAAAGGTTTATTGGATGGATGTAATGAAGGAAGAGCTAAGATCACTACATAAAAACAAGACATGGATTCTTGTAGACAACCCTAGAATGCATAAAATTGTAGGCTCAAAGTAGACTTTTAAGGTCAAACCAGCAGTAGGGAACACTAAAGAAGTAAGGTATAAGGCCAGGTTAGTGGAAAAAGGCTTTACACAGCAACAAGGGGTTGGACTACACACAAAAAATTTCACCAATTGTGAGACACACTTCTATTAGGGTTATGTTATCCTTTACTGTTATACTTGACCTTGAGTAAGATCAAATGGACGTGAAGACTGCGTTTTTACATGGAGAGTTAAAAGAGAAAATATACATGTCACAACCACCTTGTTTTGAAGAAAAAATGAAGGAGGAATAAGTACGTCTCTTGAAGAAATCACTCTATAGTCTTAAGCAGTCTCTCAGGCAATGGTATAGAACGTTTGATACATATGGAAATAGAAAGGGAGAATGGGAAAGTTTATGACTTTCTAGTTAGGTTAGATCCAACAATTTATGGAAACACAATTTCAAATATTCTGATGATGGAACTTTTACCGGGATTGAACACAGAAGAACGAAAAACTCTATGGCTAGAGCACATGAAAGTAAGCCTGATGAGTTGCCTTCGCAATTCAAGGGTATAAATCAGAGTCGGGGAGGAGATCGTTCAAAGATCAACGTGACTTGCACTCATTGCTCCAAAACAAGTAATGATTCCTCTATTATTTTCAGTTGCACAACTTTCCTGAATGGTGGTAAACAAAGAAAGAAAGAATAAAGAGAAAAGGAGAATAGGGAAGAGATGAAAATGGTATAAGGCGTTAAGACTTCATTGTATTCAATTTTCTTATGAATGTCAAAACTATTACATTGTTTATATTGAAAACATAACATAGATAAATATGAAAAAAATAATTATTAAAGGGAATAAAGAATAAAATATATTGAAGAGAATAAAGAAACATATGGAAAGAATAAACGAAAATTAATTGGAAAGAATAAAATTAAAGTTGGCAGTTTTCTGCCAAAATATCGCCACGAAAACGAACCCACGTTGCAGCGGCGTAGGCCATCACGAATTCTCATATTTATTTATATATAATATTTATACTTATTCTATGATCTATTATTTTATAAAACAATTTATCTAGATTTTATTAGATTTGTGATTTTCTATTCCAATTATAAGTGGTTTCTTTCATTTTAGATTTATTATATCTTAAAAAAGGTTACATCTCAAAAACCACATAAAATTGTCAAAAGATACTTTTTAATTGATTTCTTATCTTCATAATTTAAAATTATGGAAATTTTATTGGGTGATAGATTTTGATGTAATATTTGTAAAAATATCAACTGAAAAAAATATTTGCAAATATAGCAATTTTTATCATGTATATCAGTGATTAACATTGAGTTATGTGTTTATCAATGATAAACTTAGTGTAAAAATATATAATTTAATGTTTATCACTAATAAACCCGATCAAAATTTGTTATATTTGTAAATATTTTTTTGAGCTTTTATTTTTACAAATATTACTAAAAAAAATTGCTAGATTTGCAAATGTCCCTTAAAATTACAATTTTTTTCAAGAAATTGTATTTAAAATTAGAGAAAAACAACTATTTAATTGATATTGCTGGCGTGAAGCTAACGAGCCCATGATGTCACCGTGTTTACGTACCATAAAGAAAAGTGATAATTCTTAGCTAACAGAGAAGTCCTTTACGAGTTAAATAATTAGTAAAAAAAAAACAGAAATCATTTCCTTTTTTGTCTTTGTTCATATCATAGATGCCCATTATCTTATTTTATCACTTTTCTAAATATTGTTCTTCTTTACAAGGATATATATATATATATGTTGGTTTAAATACGATTTTGATCGATGTATTTTTATAAAAAAAAATTAGTTTCATTCAGAGTTTTTGAAAGTTAGATTTTTATTTTGTCTATTGATATTTAAAATCTTAATTTTCGTTCTCAAACTTTTATTACATTGCATATTTATTTTTTATAACTTAGAAATAACTTTTTTAGGAGGACTAAATGTGTAAATTAATAAAAGTTGGAGGTTAAAATCAAAATTTTAAAAAGTTAAATGATTAGAGTATGAGTTGATAAAAGCTCAAGGAGGTTGAATTTTCAAAAATTTAGGGTACCACAATGAAAATTGATAAAAGTGGTGGGTCCAAGATAAAAAAAAACGAATTGATATTTTTTCTCTATTAGATTATCAATCATATTTTCCCTTCCCTTTTAGCCCTCTTTTTTTTTTTTTTTTTTTTTGTAATTTTAGGATGGAATTCCATTTTCAATTTTTTTAATCAATTCTTAACTATGCAATTTGAATGCGATTGATTATGCATATCATCTAAAGAATGTAATCTGCTTATAGAAAATTAGAACTAAATTCATCTTCACACTAAAAAAATAATTATATAATTACAATTAAATAAATTTCAAATCCTTCATTAGTTACTAATTTGATCTTTGTGAACAATTTAACTAGCCGCTTTTATAAATTATTTTGTATATAATAAATCAAAATATTTTCACACTCAAAAGGCGGTTATAGTTTGGTCTATTGCTCCAATCCAACTAAATATATTAATCTAAAATTAAATCGATAAAATAAATTCTAAAAAAATCACTAATTTATTACTTGTAATAATATCACATTAGTATAACAAAAACAATTAAAAAAATATGGTAAAAGTTAAATCACCACTCAACTCAAAAACTACTTCCCAAATATTATTTATCCTATTTAATAGGAAATAAAATATTAGGGAGGTTTGAAATCAAAATCTATTTACTAAAAAAAATCAAAATCTCTTATTTTGATGGATGTTAAATTACCCTTTATTAAAAAATTTAAATAGTTGAATTAGAGTCTGACATAGATTTTAAAGTGTTTTTTATCCACTAAAAATATTTTATAATTCTTTATGATGCATGTTTGACTATATCATACAAACATTTTTCATTTTTCTAAAAATACTTAGAAACACTTAAAAAAATATTTTTAGAAAAAATTCTTAATCGATGTTTTTTTATACAAATTGTCGAGGCGGGGATTGAACCACACTCTTGAGTGTGGAACTATGTGTCTTAATCAGTAGGCTATGCTCTAATTGGCTTAATCGATGTTTTCACGAAAAATATTTATAGAAAAAGTATCTTATTAGTGTGGAACTACATGTCTTAATCAATCGGCTATATCCTGATTGGCTTAATCGATGTTTTC
Organism: Gynostemma pentaphyllum; assembly: GCA_028015215.1. Lineage (NCBI taxonomy): Eukaryota > Viridiplantae > Streptophyta > Magnoliopsida > Cucurbitales > Cucurbitaceae > Gynostemma > Gynostemma pentaphyllum. Next base: position 65,058,844 of record CM051355.1, on the reverse strand, counting down.
ATTAAAAAAAAGTTTATAGAAAAGGTATCTTAAAAAAAAAAAAAATTTCTCAAAAATTTATCTTCCACTCCACCAAAAAAAAAATCGGGAAATTTTATTGGGTAGCAGAATTTTCTACAATATTTATAAATATAGCATTTTCAAAAAATATTTGCAAACATAGCAGTTTTTTAAAAATCATCATTCATGTGAATAAAAGAAATCAGTGATAACTATTAGATAATCAACAATTCATGCACAAAATATCATAATATCAGTAAAATCAATGATTACTTGCGTGGAAATCAGTGATTACTTGTGAGCAAATCACTGATTGCTCACGTAAAACTAGTGGCAATTTTGTAATATTTTAGACGCGAATTTGAGTTTTTTACTATTTTTACAAATAAGTTTTTTCACTGCTATTTTTACAAATAGTGGACCTAATTTTATTATTTTTACAATAGCCTCAAAAAATTCATTTTTTATATTTTGACTCTTATAAACATAGCTATTTTTTTTTTGGGGGGGGGGGGGGATTTATTTATAAATATATCATTATTTTTTTGTCAAATATTTTCTCTCTTCCATCCATGGAAGTCATCCTTACTATAGAAGGCAAATTTCAATAAAACATAAACAGGCAGTGCGAGTTTGAGAAGTATGAGTTTATATAACCTTAAGTTGTGAAGCCTTGATTTGTGTAGTTTGATGTGTTGATTTAAGCAATTGTAGAACCCATGTTTATGAAGAAAAGTTAGAAAATATTATATTGTAATATATTAAACTCACGGGTTTAAAAGGTGAAATGATATATCATAATCCATATACGATTAAAAAAAATCATTAGATTTTAAGTGAGGGGGGAAAAGGTTCCAATATTGCCTCACACAAATGGTGTTGGGTATGAAGGGAATGGAAGGGATGGTTAATTAATTAAAAAAAAATGGAAAGAGAGTCAAATCATATGATTTGTGACAGATTAATAATGAGATTGGAAAAATGGGCATGGGATGTTTTTACTGCCAAAGGCTGTTTATTAATTGGTGAGTCAGTGTGTTAGAGTTGGCCTCAACCTCAAGAGTTTAAACCAGAGATATGGAGGAGCAGAAGGAAGTGCTCGTAATCATTTCATTGAAATTGAGATGATTGATGTTCTTTAATGCCTTACCATAATTTCCCCCTTTCAAACTCACATTTCTCTCCTTTTTTTCTTTTTTTTTTTTATTTCATTTTATTGGAATTAAGAAATGGAACTCAAGTTTCTTTTAATATCTAGTTTGATATTTTCCATTGGGAATTTCAATGAGTAAATATTTAAAAATATTTATAAGTATAATATATTTTCTTCTTGAAAATGTTAGTCATTTTAGATAATTTACATTGATTATTATTAATCACTTATTAAAAAAAAGCATCTACTATATTTATGAATGCTTTTTAAGTATATCTACCCCTTTTATTTAAGTAAAAATACTACACTTTTACTTTTACTAATTATTTGCCTCTTAACTTTTAAAATCTTTATGGAATTTATTAATTCAGTGAAATATGAATTAGAAATTATTGGAAAAATGGTATGATCACTTATTATGTGTTCTAGTCAGTAACATAGATAGGGTAAAATATCATTTTAGTCCTTAAATTTTCACTCTGGTTTCATTTTCTTAAACTTTCAAAAGTTATATTTTTCGTCCCTGAACTTTACGATTCGTTTTGTTTTAGTTCTTTTGTCTCTAGTTTTTCATTTCGGACACTAACGAATGACTTATGTGATATGTAATTGAAGATGTGTCATTGTAGAAATATGATGTGAGTTTAAATATGACATGAAAAAAAACGTATATACAGTGATGTTAATCTCATATTTTTCTCCTAAATTGCAATCTTAAACTTCACTGTATATTCGTTTCTCCACGTCATTCATTTACCCTCACTGTATATTTATATAATGTTACATCATCAATTACATGACATGCCACATTAGCCATCCGTAAGTGTCCAAGACCGAAAAACACAGACAAAATGACTAAAACAGAATGAATTATAAAATTAGGGACGAAAATATCACTTTTAAAAATTTAGAGACGAAAATGAAACCTGAGTGAAAGTTTAAAGACTAAAATAGTATTTTACCCACATAGATATTAACAATAAAATGAATTATAAAGTATACTTGTTAAAGAAAATTATAATGAAAACCTTTTTAAAATTTGTAATGAGATGAAGATTAAAAGGTTAAGATGGTTACGTAAAGTAAAGTAAATTTGTAAAATTTGTATATTAGTACAAAAGTGTATTTACAATAACCTCAAAAATACGAAGAGAGTATTGATGTAATAAAACCAGTGTCGATGTATCGTTTATAATTACCTCAAAGTGCATGGAGATTGGTGCAATAATACTAGCGTAGAAGTATGCTTTGTAAGCCACATTGAAGTACAAAGAGTGGTGTCAGGGACGGAGGCACCCATTGGGCCCCTCTTAATTTTTTGAAAAATAAAAAATTATATGTAAAAATTGATTTTTTTTTAAGGTAAAAAATTAGTATAATTTATCAATTTTACCCCTCCTATAATTAGCCTTACATAATTTTTGCCCTCCTCAGCCCTTTTAAAAAATGAAAATTTTTAGGTTCAAAATTGAAATTTTAGTATATAATTTATCTATTTTACTTCCCTATATTTCTTAAAATTAATTATATATAATTTTTACCAAAAACATTTATGGCTCAATGTGTTGGTGGACATAAATGTTTATACCCCCTATGTTTTAAAATTGTGTAAATTGTCATTTTCTTTTGGCCATAACGTTTTTGTTTGAACTCCGATTTGAATAATTCAAGATGTTCTGGAATTCTTATTTTGAACTCAACATTATAGTTACTTAAAAACTTAGAAATCATCAATATATAAAAGAGTTATCATCATCAAAACATTAGATCGGGTTGAAGTCATAAAAACTTTTATATCCTGATGATTTAGAATTTTTTGTGACTATAACGTACAGCTCGAAATGAAGCTTCCAGAACATTTTGAATCATTCAAATCGAAGTTCAAATGAAAAAAGTTATGGTTAAAAGAAAATTAACGGCGTAGCAGGGACGGACCAATTTACACAATTTTAAAACTATAAGAGTATAAATATTTATTTTTAAACTACAGGGGATGTGTTTCCATTTAACCAAAACCACATGGGTATTCTTTGCATTTTTCCCTTAATTTAATTATTTTCCTTCTTATCTTTCTCTCTTCTCATTATTTCTACAAATTGTAATGATTATCTTTACATAAAAAGTAAAGAAATAGAATGGATAAAATTATGTAGAAAAGATAAAAGGTACTAATAAAATAACTTGAATGAATATAGTAATAGGAACAATTTTTTTGTGGGTTAAAATAAACTTATTTTTTAGCTTTTAAATAAGTGAATATATATAAATATGGTGATTTTATATTAAATCTAGTTAAATTTCAATAATATTTACAAATATAATATTATTAAAATAATAATTATAAATATTATTTTATGATTACTATAATTATTATCAATTAGAGTCTAATCAATTAGTTATTAGGTAAATTTATTATTATTTATCACAATCAATCAATGTATAATTTAATAAAAATCATTAAATGAGATTCATTCATTATTTTTAAAACCCCATTCATGTGAATAAAAAAGTCAGTGATAACTTATTAGGTAATCAATGATTACATGCACGAAATATCAATTGATACAGAGAATCAATAAAATCAGTGATTACTTTATGTGCTGAATCAGTGATTATTTACGTGAATCTAGTGGCAATTTTGTAATATTTAATACGTGAATTTGAGTTTATTTTTTAATTCTTGAAAATAAGTTTTTGGATTTCTATTTTTATATATATTAGATCTGATTATGTTATACGTAGGAGAGTCCCTTTTAAAAATACCGAATTTGAAAGAAAAAAAACCAACTATGAAAATTTCACATTATGTTAGGGGAGAGAGAGAGAGAAATGTAAAGAAAAGAATGAATGCAATGCATATTCTAAGAAAGGTAAAAAAGAGCAAAGAATAATGGGGATGAATTTTATTGTTATTATTTTGAATGGTTAGATTGGGTTTTGAAAGTGACTGTTCAATGAAAAGAAATTGAAGGAAAGGACAGAGAGAGCAATTGTATGTGTCAGTCAGGTGAAGGTGGGGGTTTCAGCAACTGACATGCGTGCGCCAATTCTGAACAAATTGTCGGTCTTCGTCTATGCCTCTGAGGCTGAGCTTCTACTGTGTCCGACGCCATCCTTCCTCTTCTCTTCTCTTTTCTTTTCTTGCTTCTTACAAACCTTTGTCCTAATTGATCATGACAATTTCTCTAATGCTCAACCGAATATTCTGTTAACTCTCACTAGGGTTCACCAAACGTAACAATTTTCAACCCTATTGGGAACATTTTGGTTTGTTCCTGTCTCCATAATCTTTTCGTTGGTATGAATTATTATTTCTCTTTTTTAACCGATGTGAAAATTTATTCATATTCTAATCGTTATAAATGCTGTTTCGAAATTCTTGTTCCTTGTTTTAAAAAAAATATCTCAAATAATATATTTCTACGTATTAATTATTTAAATGTTAGAATATTTTAAAATCGGTCTAGATATGAGTTCAGTGATTTATTGAAATATTTAGTTATTTTTCAGGGAATTTATTGGGTTTTGACTTTTTTTAAGGGGTTTTAATTTATACCTATGTTAATAAAATTACTATCTTTTTTTTAAGATTTATATTTAGACGCAAGCGTTTTTATATCTAAAATGTGTTATTTTTTATACTTGGGTTAAATATTTTTATGATTACATTTGACTATTTGGTGTAGGGTTTGAACTTTTTGAACAGTTTGATTTGGTAATTGGGATATGGATTTTATTTATTTTTTTAGTTTAGATGTGGTGTTTTTATGATTATGTTACAAATGTTTTGTTACCTTGGTCTTTTAGTTATTAACTTACTGAATTTTAAACAATTTTATAGTTTTCTTTCAAATATGAGTATAAATTGAACAACTTATTAAAATCCATTGTTTAAATTGATTAGATTAAGAGTTTAGAGTTAAATTGACACACAATGCAAAGTTGAGGGTTGATTTTTTTTCCCTTTTATGTGTGGATGTTCCATCTTATTTTTGTTAAATTGTTTTAGGAGTAATTTCACAAATGACATTTTTTGATTTTTTTAATTTAAAAAATAGAATAAGTTTTTCAGAATTTTAAAAAACAACACTTTTTTAAACATTCATTATATAATAAATGGATTTTTTAAATTTAAAAAAACTTAAAAAATAATTGAACGTAATTTAAAACATCCCAAATAAAAACATAAAAAAACAACAATCAGATTGATCATTAAAAACTATAAATGAAAAAAATTCATTACTTATTGAAGGTAGAAAAGTAGTATTTTTAAAAATAAATTAAACTTTACTATTTTTAAAAATAGATAATTGCAAAGCTAATAAAATTTTCTATAATATCAATAAAAAGATCAATTTTTTTTAAAAAAAGAAGTAAATATAGTAAATTTTGAGCAGGATAATTAATGATTAACATTGAATTACATAATTTACAATAAAATAATCATCATTGATTCACACCGTAATCAATGTCCATTACTGATTACCACAATAAACTTGTTATTTTATAAATAGTTTTGAGTAATGATATATTCATATATACTACGTAAAATTCTGCTACCAAATAAAATTCATTTTCTCATTGTGTTATGTGCTAGCTCAAAGATTGGTTTCAAAACAATTGAATTCGTTTATTGCTAAAGAGCAAAACTAAAATTAAAATTTAGGAAGCTTAATAAATGAAATCATTTCAAATTACTTGCAATGAACTTTAGGGAAAATATAATTTATTTGATTAAATATTGTACCCTTCTAGATTTTAATGGAATAGTTTTTCTCGTCATTGGGATAAAGAAAATATATACATATATTCTTATATATATTTGATTACGTGTCTTCAGAGGCAAGTAATTTGAAAGGATTTCATACATGTAATGCTTAGCTTGAAGTTATGATTATCTTTTTGGTATTTTGAAAAATTTGATTAAAGTAAACTATGTGAGTTTAAGTAATATAAAACTTAAACCAGATAGATATGATGTGATGGGGGTTGAGTTCACATAAAATTTGGGACCAAAACTATTAACAAGATGAAGAGGTTTAATAATATTTATAATGTATACGAGTCACTCCTCTCATTATCAATTAGTTTTGAGATGAAAGCTCGTGATTATTAAGAAGAACTAGTTTAAATTACCACTAGACCCAAAACATTAAGTTAATAGATAAAGATAAATTTAATCATATTGATAAGTCTTTAGAAAGGGGTATTCACATAGTTAAACTTGGATAAATCTAAGTAAAAAGACCAAGCAATTGAGTAAAATGTTGAGCTTCTGCACTTATCTAAGTCACTTTTATATTTTCAAATTCGAAATGAGCCCTCTAATTCACTTTGGCCTTTTAATATATTTTTCTCTCATTATTTGATTACTTTCTGAGCGTTCTAATATAGCCTTTGCGAGCATAGTTTCTAATGGGTGCTCTTGACAATTCTTTACTGATGCAGGGCAAAGTGTGGAGAAAAACACAATGTAATGTTGCTGAAGCAAAGCACTCAGAAGACCAAGAGATATTATCTTCGCTGATAAGTTGTTCGATGAGACAAGCGGCAGTCAGTTCATCATGCTATAGTTCCCTAGCCACGCGAGCTTCCCGATAGACTGTACCAGCTACTTTTTTGGCTGGAAAAAATAAAAGTGACGAATCAAAGAGAATGAAGCGAGAGATATAAAAAAAGAAGAGGAAGAAAAAATAAGAAGAGAGACGAAGAAGACGAGAGCAAAAAAGAAAGGAAAGAAGATGGCAACAAGCAAGGAAGTGTTGTTAACAGAGTTATTTTATAGTTCAGCGTTTAGCATTTTCAGTCTTATATTTAGTATGAATTCTAGCTTTAGGATTATGTTTATTTTCATGTTGTTGAAAGCCATGAGAGGCTAAACCTTTTTGTGATGAAGTGTTAGTAGAGATGGATGGACATGAACCATTATTTTGAGACTCATCTATTTATGAAGATTGTGGTGTAATATTCTTCTCGTTCATATCCTTCTTTAATGTTGTATGAAAATATAGTCAGAAGAGTGTATGTAAATATCATAAGATAATTTGTATGCTAATTTCATAAAGGATATTACTTGTTCATTTTAATCACAACTTAGAAATAAGGGAAAGGTTAAGAGGATCATAGAACAATATAAGAGGATTCAAAAGAAGCAGACTTTATTTAAGGTTTTAGAGATAAGATCTAGGGTAAAGTGATGCATTAGGGTAGTTTGAGAAAACTCATCCTTGCTCTTGTTTTCCTATGTATTGATTGTCTCACACCTCCATCCATATGTGAAGTCTAATAGTAAGTTTGTCACTTATTGATACAATCTGTCCAGATCTGTAACACATCATCTCACCTCCATCCTTTGATCTACACTTCGTGTTGATCCATTTAACTTGCGTATAATTTCCTCTAGTTTTATCACTCATTCATATCATTGTAGTAGCAACCTTCTCAATTTCTAATTTTAGTCGAAACAACCATCCTCGTGGGACACGACACTCACTTACCACTCTATTACTTGTTGACCATGTGCACTTGCATGCCACCATTCACCATCTAGTTTGACCACCGTTTCCACCAACACATATATCTCAACAAAAACAGACAAATATGCAATGCTGGACTAATTTGTTGTGGTATAAAATAAGAAATTGACATGGACAAATTTTCTTAGTGATCCCCTATATCAAACACTTCGTAAACTATTTTTCTCAAAATAGTTTATCTATGCTTTAAATAACTTGTAATCTCATCTTTCAACATCTAATGACCTCTAAAACATATTTGCTAAAGATTGATCATGTTGAGATGGATTCCCTAACACTTGTAATTTTATGTAAACATTATTTATTTAGAATAAATTTAATGTGAATTAAATTATATTTTTAAGTGAATCTAAGCATTGTCGTATGTATATGATATATTGCATTCAAATTACGCCAATACCCTTGAGTTAGTTAGATGTAATATTGACTGGGCATGTGAGACATATAAGAGGATCTAACTCGAGATAGTAGTTTAAATAGTGTACAATATATGGATAAATTTGATCATAATGTGTATGTGTCAATGGACCCAGTATTTAATTAGCTAAAAACATTAAAGCTTCATAGAAAACTCGAAATAAATTGTCAACTTGAGCATAACTCAACTAGTTAGGTATAAGTGCATCCTTCAATAACATTGCGGTTCGAGCCTCCCTTCCTTAATTTGATGTAATATGTATTAAAAGGAAAAAAAATGACTCGATAATTATTAATAAGATCATTCACTATTTTAGTAGAGGAAAAAAAATTTCAACATGTTGAATGATTCCTTCACAATAAAAGATTCAATCTTTTTAGGTGTTAATTGTAAATTCACCCCTCATACTTTGAGGTTTTTTCAATGTCACAATTATCCTTTCAATTTGATGATTCAAATACTTGAAGTATTATGATTGAAGCCTTGTCGTTAGATCCGTTTCTGTGAAATTAAAATAGTAGCGCATCACTACAAAAAACAAAATACGGCTTTGCCGACGAAATTTTTCACCAACAAAGCCTCAAATTTTGAGCTTTGTTTCTAACATATTGTTTCAATCTTCTTAAGCTTTGCTCTATTAAGTATATCCAACTCTAAGTAATAGGCCCAACTACCTTTTCTTCATGGGTAAATGCACCGTTAAGTGGACCATAACAATAAAAAATGAATGAGGAAATATCCTTTCAAGTTTGCAAAATAATGTCTCATTCCAACTTATCTAATTCTTCAATCCAAATAACCTTTGAACACAAAGACAGAAAAAGTTACTAAACTAAGTAATAACCATATCTACGTTCTTGTCAGCAAAACGTCGAACTGTTAATGGTAAGAGGCGTTGTACAATGTTGGTTTTTTGTGAAGACAAATCAAATTAAAAGAATTTGATGAATTTGAAGCCCATAGTCAAAGCCCATTTTTGAATTTAGCTTGGATTTTTTTATCAGCCGTATAATGCCAAAAAACTTACACGGAGAAGCGTGATGATTAAAAGAATAATAGGGCAGCTTTTCTTTTGAGAGGCGGTGGGATTTAGTGTGCCAAGCCGTGAGTTTATATCTATACATATATATATATATAATAGGAGGCGGCAGCTTTTGTTGACTTATTTTGTACAACCGAATAGAAAAACGTGAGAAGAAAAAAGGCGTCCCTTTTTGGCTTGCGTGAGTTTTGACGGCAGTGAGGGTTGTTGAGAGTTGGTGAGAAATATTGTAAAGAAAGGATTTTCTCTATTGAGGGCTTTTGAGCTGTTAATACACGGTTTTGTGTATTGAATATTTCTCTATTGTAACTCTGATTCATTATAGTGAATTATGCAACAATAGCAACTGGACGTAGCCAATTTGGGTGAACCAGTATAAATTCTTGTGTCTATCTGATTGTGTTTGTCTCTTTAATTTCTCGATTACTTCTTTTTACTCTTAACGGTGAATATGAGAAGGTCTTTTTCCCAACATGTATGAGAGCTTTGTTTATAACTGTCCGCTGATTCAAGCTAGGAGTGAAAACCAAGTATGTCAAACTTTATGAGTCTGGTGAAGTTTGATGTGGAGAAATTTGATGGGATGATCAATTTTGGCTTTTGGCATAAAGTGCAAGTCAAGAATGTATTGATACAATATGGGTTACTCAAGGCTTTGAAAGGAAGAGTAATGCGGTGGTACTTAATAATTAAACTATCAAGCTGATGGTGATTCAATTGAAATAATGGCAATGGTTCTAAATGTAAAGGTCTAATAATTAAATCTAATTTGATGAAGATTTAGAGGAGATGGATATTAATACTATTAATCGTAAATAAAACGTATTTTGCTAAAAATGTTCTTGCAAATATAAATTAATTATTGACAACTAAATAATTTGAGAGAAGCTTCAAACCTTGGATTATCAACCCAATTGGTATCTCAAAATAATTAATTAAATAAAGTTGATTTAATAATTTTGCCTTCATGAATGGAGGAAGGTACAAAATTCTTGATATCTATAAATTAATAGTTGTTCTCCCAAGATAAATAAATAAAGAAGACATAGAGGCTTATTTATCTATGACATTTTGAAAGTCAAGATAAAGGAAAGAGATAATTCTTTTTTTTTTGTATTATTAGGCTAATCTATGTCTTTAGATTCATCTTCTATAATGAGCTGCACATAAGTCACACGTTTTAATGTATGGAAATTGGATTCTTTAGATTTTCCCGAAACTACAAGTAAACTCTATCCATCGGGAAGAATAGGTGGTTCAATAGTGAAGGGCGTGATTCACATAACAACTCTATGTTGGTAGTTAGCAATGGGAAGAAGAAGAATTTAGGACAAACTCTAGGCAACATGTTGTTTGTCATGTCTTACAATCAGGGTTTTAACACCAATACTAGCTGAATCTGAACCTCCTTTTATCGGGATGTGATATTCGCCTTTATATTAAAAAGTTCGTAATTAAATGTTAATTAGTTTATTAAATAAAATTCCGTGGTTTTAGTAATCATCCTAGCATCTCATACCTTCTTCTTGCTTCTGGATTCATTTCCTCCTCCACGTAAGGCTCAAAATCGACGAATGTACTGAACCTCGCACCTTCATAAACTATCCGCTTCATTCGTCCATGACGACTTCCTGCACATTCTCACCGCTCAAGTATACATTTGCCTCTACATACGACGAATTGCTTCTTACATTTTGTGATGACTCTTGCAGCGCAACATTAAACATTTCGTCTGTTTCCCCTTGATACACCCACTGATAATAATTGACAATAAAACCACAACTATACAAGTGCGTTTTTACAATTTTCAGCCGAAATATTTTTCTTTCCCGCATTTTTTGCACGGACATCGGAATTTTTGTCCATAATCTTCAAAATAGGGAGTTGCTATACAAAACTCGACAAACTGTTCCACCCCTGCTACTAACTGATCGTTCAGATAACCGTCTACCAAATGAACGTACATCCAATCACGTATTTTCTCCCTCTTTTTTTTCAGATTTTGCTTCATGCAAATGACAAATGAGAGAGAGTTTATTTATACACAGTTTTGTTGTGACGGACTACGTCACTAAATTTGGCAAGAAGTTTCCCTCCAATATTATTGGTGGGAAATTTCCCTCCTTTATTTACTTCGTCGCAATAAGGAACCCACCAATATGACGTCACTTTTGGCGGGAAATGTTTCATGCCATTATGTTAGTGACGTACTGCGTCACTAATAATTCCTGCGAAATCAGATGTCGTCATTTTCCGTGGGAAATCCTTTGGCGCCTTTTCTTTTTGCAACGCACTCGATCGTAAATAAAGGGGGCGAAGACTCCCGCCATTTTAGGTGACTTGTTTGTGTCCTACTACGTCACTAAATACTACGACTCAGTACTCTACATCACTAAATTGTGACGTAGTGCGTCACAAAAAGTCAAACGGGTCATTAACGACATTGTGCATCACAAAACCCAATATCATGGGATCAGGATTAAGAAATCTTCTCCAATCTCCCCGCCCCCTTGGCATTAGGGATGTATTCTTCATCTTTATGATAATTTAGTCTAATTTCAAATTTTAATAAGGTAATTTATCAAATTATATTTTCTTGGGTACAACTTTAACAATTTACAAAGTTCATGGGGCTAATAGCTTAAATTAAAAGTTTAAGGACGTAATTGTTATAACCTTTATCCCGGGATGGTTGATGCAATTTTCTCAAAAATAAATAAATAATTAATTAATTAATTAGAAAAAAACAGAAAAAAAAATTTAAAGTTGCTCTTTATACTTTAATGATTACAAAATTCTACTTCAAATCCATTGTTAAGAGCCTATTTGCCATTATTATAGCGACTTGCCAAGTAACACTATCCTTAATCTATCATTTTCCAATGGGTTCATATGTCAGACTAGCAACCTAACAATTAGAGCTTAATTATTCATTAGTTACCCAATGTGGGCCCCACTCAAAAAGCCCTTAAAGTCTCTGCCATTATTACCATTGTTTGCCATTACAAGCTACAATGTGAAGATTTTTCCAACAAGGTAATAATATCTTATATAATAGGGTTTGATGTTGATTCAATCAACCATTCAAGAGCATATGATTCTGTGAAAAAAGTTAGCTAAATTAACCTCTCTCTCTCTCTTTATTAATTGTATCATTGGATACTCTCTTTTTAAGGAATTGAGGATTATATGCATAAGAATTTTTGTGCTTCAAATCATTTGAATTTAGAATTTTGGTATTGAATATGGATGAATCTACCTACTGATTTTGGAAGATATGCACCGACTTCTGCAATTCATCTAGAAACAACAAAACAGAATCTAACCAAGCTTAAAGAAAACAACAAATAATTTCCTTTGCTAATGTCTTTTTCTATTGTTTTTTCTTTTTATATAAGTGAGTATCCACGTCAGCTTGCCCATACCTTAACTGATCTCATTAGACAACTACACGACTCTATAATAATTGACATCAGAAAATTTGTAGGATAATATTCTAGATATGTGACCACACGTCTTTTTCTATTGTTATTTCTAACAATTTGGCTCCACAAAAAGAGTTTCATCAGAAATAAAAGTAGGGTACTGGACAAGGGCAGAAATCAAAACAGCCCCTTGGGGGTAAACTGATTCATTATAGTCAGTGGTGAATCACTGTTCTACAAAGAACCAAGTTGTCCACAACCCTTGCTTCATCTCAATGTCTAACCAATTGGGAATGCCTACTCTGATACATTAAAAGAAGCTTGCTAGAAATGGATATTAACTCTAGACATTGAAATTTGAGAGAACTTAGGATTGAAGTCTCTGAAATCATCAGAAAATGTTAGACTTGCTTTGGATCTTTTCGAGCAGTGGGACGCCTCTCTGCTAGTAATCGCTTTGTGCTTTCCAGCACACCAAAGAAGATGGAACCGCCAATGCCTATCCAAAGCACTCGAGGCCCAATGCCCTGCAATAATCAAATTTATGAACACACTTTCGAGTGGAAGGATGTTACCCCTCCCTTATGTGGTCCTGAATTACCACATCATATCCCATTTACGTGAGAGTTGGAGAGATTACAAAGTGTTAAATCGCCAATAGACCCAAAAGCTTAAGTTGTTGGATAGGCAAATTTAATATTTTATATCTTTACAACACTCCCCATTAATTGTGGACTCAGATATTTGCAAAAGGTCCAATCACGTAAAACATTAATAAATAGAAAGAAAAAAATGACAATACAGGGGTATTATAACTCTGGACAAGACATCATATTAAATCACCAATAGACCTAAAATCTTAAGTTGTTGGGCGGCTAACACAAATTTAATCTTTTATATTTTCTGAACACAAAAGGTGTTTTCATTTTACTTCAATCCATAAGTCCGATCAATCTAAGATTTTTTGTAATTGATAAAGCATCGAAATGAGTTGGCATATAAGATTATGAACCGAGTATGAATACATTGCAAGTCTGTGACATACTTTTCTAACCACAAAAGGAATAGATGTGACAATGATGAAACAAGATGGATACATTAACATTTTTTTTTTAGATTACAAAGATGGATACATTAACATGTTTTACTCGAGTATATAAAGGAAGCACAGTGAGTAGATTCTGATTAAAATTATATTTTCTAAAATATAAGAACAATTTTTCAATTTTTATTATTTTTCTCTAATATTCTTTGTTGTGCCACATGTTCAAAAATTGATATGAATGGTTCCTAAGCCAAATTCATGACTCATATATTATGAAGAAAGATAAACTTGAATAAATAAAAAACATAAAAAGTAATTTAAAAAATTTAGTGTCAAAAGTGTGTAAAAGCCATACCTTCAAAAGAGCAGGAGGTCCTTCCTCCCTAACAATTGTTTGGACACAGTCAACAATTCCTTTATATTGTTGTGCAGATCCCTACAAGAAAAATAAAGATATAAATATGTAAGGGTAAAACATTCATTTGGTCCCTGAGTTTTGGAGCTCGTGTCTATTTGGTCCCTACGTTTTCAATTTGAGTCTAACTGATCCCTGAGTTTTGAATATTGTGACTATTTGGTGCCTGCATTTCAATTTGTGTCTTTTTTTTTTTTTTTGATAATAAACCGAACTCTTTCATTGAGAAGTGAAAAGGCCCCAAAAAAAGGCGCACTAGCAATTACAAAAAACATGCCAATTGGAGGCGATAATGGAGGGGGTATAACTATTAAAAAATTTACAATTTGCACTCCAAATGGAGGCATTAAGCACACAATTTTCCCAAACATCACTCAAACTCTCGTGCTTGTCTACAAAAATCCTCCTATTCCTCTCAAGCCAAAGATTCCAGCAGATTGACCGAACGGCATTTGCCCAAAGCACTCTCTTCTTACCCCCAATCGGATAGCCACCAAGAAGATTAATAATGTTGCTTCTAGAGTCCTCATGGAAGATCCAACTCAAATTGAAAGAGTTCAAGAGAATGGACCAAATAGATCTAAAGAAGTCACAATGGAAGAACAGATGGCTGGTGCTTTCCAAAGCTTTCCAACAGAGGATGCATCTGTTTGGCTGAAGAGTGATCCAAGGGTTCCTCACTTGCCATCTTTGGTTGGTGTTTAGCCCATCATTCACTAGGATCCAAAGGAAGACTTTGATTTTCCTTGGATAATCACCTTTCCACACTAAATTCATTCGAGGATCATCTCCAGATTCTTCCACAACACCAGCAAAGCAGACTTGTAACTAAAACCTTTATCTTTGTCCGGCTTCCAAATTCTGATATCCTCGAACAGTAGCCAAAGTGTCCATCAGAGCAATCCACTCCTCCACTTCCTCTTCTTTCATGTTCCTCCTTAAATTAATAATCCAAGATCTAGGCTCCTCATTCCAGAAATGACTAATCGGATGGAATTTATCCTTAGCTAGCAGATAAAGACTAGGAAATCTAGAAGCAAGAGGCATCTCCTCCACCCAACAATGGTGCCAGAACATCACTCTGTCGCCCCTGCCCACCGAGAAGTGGCTATTCATCTCCATAATAGAAAGGAGTTTATGGATTTGCTTCCAAGGACTCCTATTAGTACAACCAGCTTTGATGTTGGAAGACCAACCTAGAGGTTTACTGCCATGCATGCCAACTATAGTCTTGTGCCAAAGAGTGTCAACCTAGGGAAATCTCCAAAGCCATTTGAGGAGAAGAGCATCATTGCGCTTGTTTAATCCACCGAAGGCAAGGCCACCTTTCAAGAAAGGGGGAGAGATTTTGTCCCAATTAACAAGATGAGAACTTCCATCCTTATCAGCCCCTTCCCAAAAAAAAGTCTCTCAAGATTTTGTCAATGCAATTAGTGACCATAACCGGGGCTTTGAAAACAGAGAGATAATAAGTAGGAAGGCTTGATAGGATAGCTTGTGCAAGTGTTAATCTTCCTCCTCTAGAAATCAAGAGCTTTTTCCATTTGGCTATCCTTTTGTAGATTTTTTCAACCACCGGATCCCAAAATCCCTTGGAGGAGGGGTTACCCCCAAGGGGTAAGCCTAGGTAAAGCAAGGGCATAGAGCCCACACCAAAGTTGAATAAAGAGCCCACAATATGCACATCATCCTCCTCCAAATTGATGCTTAGTCCCTGAGTTTTAAATATAGTGTCTATTTGGTCATTGAGTTTTCAAGTTGTGTCTAAATGATCCCTGGATTATTAGAAATAAGTTTAATTCTCTTAACTTGTCAACTCATTAACATAATATCAACTTAATGGTGACGTAAAATGTTTGATTGATCAAAATACTGACATGTGACATGAGATTAATAATTATATCAAATTTTAGGCCTAGATTTATGAAAGATTTAATCCTATCTTCGTATTTTGACTAATTAAACATGTTATATCAGTATTAAGTCAATAATTTGGTAATAAGTTAAGGAATACGTTAAATTAAGAACCAATTAAACTTATTTCTAATATTCTTGAAAATCTAAGGACCAAATAAACACAGTATCCAAAACCCAGGGACCACTTAGACACAATTTAAAAACGCAGGGACCAAGTAGACACAACATCCAAAACTCAGGGACCATTTAGCACAAATTGAAAACGTAGGGACTAAATAGACACAACCTCCAAAACTCAGGGACTAAAAGGGTACTTTACCCAATATATAAAATAGACCGCTTACAGATTAAATCTAACACTAAAGAAATGAGAATGAAATATTTTTGAAAAAAAATAATATATTACTTCGCACTTATCTGAGTAAGTTAATATTCACACTAAAGTTTTAATTTAATCCGATTGACTCTTTGTAGCTAAGTTTCTCTTTATCTTTTGGATATTTGTGGTTCGGTTTGGATATCTCCATGGTTGTGTGTCTCTTTTATGGGTGCAACTTTTTGTCGGTACGTTTGACGTCTTTTTACAGGGTTTAAGCGATTTGATGTTCTACATTTGTGTGTGTTTTTTACTCCTTGAATTTGGGCGGCTGGGTTTAAAGGATTTTTATGGTTGGACTTGGCAGTGACTGGACTTTGAGGATGATTTATGGGTTAGTTTTTGGAAATAAAAAATAAAAAATTATCTTGGGTTGGAGGTGGGATATTAATTCATTACTTATTAAAATTCAGATTCAATTTGATGAAATTAAAAGTTAAGGGTTAACACTCTCAACTAAATAGAAGTGTAAAAATGGATATTCCCCAAGTTTTTTTTTTTTTTTTTAGTGGGTATAATTCACAAACCCTAAAACAATTAAATGAACATATAAATAAAAAGTAAAATAGAATACAGCGAAGAAATTAGTCTTACTTGAACCATTAATCTTGTCTTAATGACGTCAAGGGGAGTGGTTATAGCCCCAGTTAACGCACCTACGAAATAAAAAAAATTAAGTACACGAGAATTTTTTTTTTTTTTTTTTTAATAAGAGCACCTCAAAAGGCCCATTTCATTGAAAAAATGAAAGATGTACAGAAAAGCAAAATAAAAACAAAGAAAAAGTGGCACTAGACTAACCAAAAAGCCACAAAACAAAGATATACCGTATGCCCCCAACCCAAAACTTGCACCGCCACCTAATTACAAGTATGCGGGCCACCTATTAATAATTTGTCCAATCGAATAATTACAAAAATCTTTGGAAGTTGACACCCAAAAGGATGCATTTACATTTGCCAACTCCCAAACATAATCCCAAGATCTCTTTTCATCCCTAAAGATTCTTCTATTTCTTTCTAGCCAAATACCCCATACAATTGGGGTACAACCCACCCTCCATAACAAATTCCCCTTATCATTTAAAGGGGGGATACAATCATTTCTTCTAAGGTTAAGCAGATAGACTCATTGTTCACCCACAATACGCCAAACGCTTGAAAAAACTTTGCCAAATGAGCCTCAAAAACTTGCACTTCCACATGATGTGATTTAGATCTTCCGAATCACGATTGCGTAGACAACACCAATTGGGGTTTAAAATGAAAGGAGAAGATCGTTGAACAAACTCAAAGGTATTGATCTTGCCCAAGGCTACAGATAGAAAAAATTTGACTTTATTCGGGATCTTAATCTTCCAAAGATTAGAAAAGAAAATTGGTGAAGAGCATATGTTTGTGGGCTTACTAAATTCAAAAAAGATTTACACGAGAACACGTTTGAAGAGTTTAGGGACCGCAATCTACTATCACATATACCCTCATTCACCAAAACACCCTGAAGGTTTGCAATGATGGAAGTTAACTCATTCAATTCCCTTTCCCGGATGGATCTTCGAAAATGGAAATCAACATTCACACTTCCCCCCACTCTCAAAATAAAGATTGAAATTGGAGAATTTTTTACAAGGGTTAAAGAATACAACAGAGGATAAAAGTCTTGAAACGTACCATCTCCCAACCAAGCATCCTCCCAGAAACGAATCTGGTTGCCATCCCCAACTTTCCATTTTACACAGATAAAGAACAGGGGGTAACCTTTGGATATCTCCTTCCATGGATTCCTAGCAGTGCCTCTATTCACTACATTTGTGTCCCAACCATTCGAATGGATCCCATATTTACTCCCAATCACCTTGTGCCATAGACTATTGGGCTCGTTTGGAAATCTCCACAGCCATTTTACAAGTAAAGCCATATTTTTTCTATCCAGATTTCCGATACCAATCCCCCCCTCATCCATCGGACGTGAAACCGTCTTCCAATTGACAAGGTGTGCATCCTTTCCCTCCTCCGACCCCTCCCAGAGGAAGTTCCTCATAATCCTCTCCAAATCCTCTAATGCTTGCCAGCATTTTAAAAATAGACAAGTAGTATGTTAGAATACCTGACAAGACCGATTGGATAAGTGTGAGCCTCCCCCCCTTGGAGAAATACCATTTTTCCATGAGGTCAATCTTTTTGACACTTTCTCAATCATGGGTTCCCAAAAGCATTTCTTTTTCGGATTATCCCCCAGAGGCATACCAAGGTAATTGAAAGGTAGGTTCTCAATTTTACAACCCACCCTATTTGCCAAAGCTTGTAGTTTGCTTTCTTCCACATTCACCCCGGTCAGTGAACATTTTTCTCTATTTATTTTTAGACCAGAGCTCCATTTGAAAATTTGAATTATATCTAAGAAATTTTGAAAGGAGCCCTCTTTTCCAGGCAAAAAATCAATGTATCATTTGCGTGGGTTAGCGGCACCTTGTCTTTTCCAATTTGAAATCCCTCAATCAGACCTCTTTCCAACCCCCGTTCAAAGAGTCTACTCAGTGTATCCACAACTAATGTAAAGAGGAAAGGCGAGAGTGGATCACCTTGTCTAATTCCATTAGTGGCGAATACTTTTCCTCTAGGTTTTCCATTGATAAGGAACGAATAGTTGACCGATCTAGTACAAGCCCACATCCAAGCTCTCCATTTGAACCCAAAGCCTTTCCTCACAATAACTTGATCAAGAAAACTCCAATCCACATGATCATAGGCTTTCTCGAAATCAATCTTAAAAAGGATTCCCTCTTGTTTCTTTGATCTATAGTCCTCAATTGCCTCATTTGCTACTAAAATCTCGTCCAAAATTTGCCTTCCTTCTATAAAAGCCCCTTGATTGGGAGCAATCGTGGAAGGCAAAACCTTTCTAAGTCTTGCAGCCAAAACCTTAGCAATCAGCTTGTAGAGGCTAGTAACAAGGCTGATAGGGCGAAAATCTTTCAAACTTTCAACCCTATCTTTCTTGGGAATCAGGCAAACAAATGTCTCATTAGACGCGGCATCTATTATTCCCCTTTCAAAGAATTCCTTGAAGACCTTTTCCAGATCCCCTCTCGCCAGATCCCAATTACTCTGGTAAAATGCCAGTGAAAAACCATCGGGCCCAGAGGCCTTGTTACCATCGCAACTGAAGACTGCACTCCTAATCTCCTCCAATGTAAACGGCCTCTCAAGAAGTTGACTCTCATTTGAACTAATAGGGTGCCAATCAATCCCTTCAATCTTTGTGTGAGGGACAGCACCAGAAGCATAAAGTCCAGAATAGAACAAAATCACTTCTTTAATTATCTCCTCATTATGGACCAAGGAATTGTCCTCTCTTATCAAGAACGGGATATGGTTTTTACCTTTTCAAATTGAAGCCTTTTTTTTTTTTTATATCCGTGAGTGTCTGGGCCAGCTTACGCGCACCTCAACTAATCTCACGGGACAACCACACAACCCTACAACACTTGGTATCGGGAAACTTGTAGGATAATATCCTAGGTAGGGATTGAAGCCATTCTATGAAAGAAGGACGAATTACAGTCTCCCTCTTTTACCCATTTGATTTTCGCTCTCTGTCTCCAAGCCATATCCTCCCTTCTAATTGCTTCCACTAATTCTCCTTTCAACTTGGCTCTTTCAAGTCTTCCTTCATTTGGGAGGATATCATTTTCATCTAGATTATCCAAGTGTCCTATTCTATCCATGATTTCTTTTTTCTTGTCCTGTACATTCCCGAAAGACGCCTTGCTCCACTCTTTCAGCTTCGGTTTCAGATTTCTCATTTTCTTTAAAAATTTCAAACCTTCCCATTTACCACTCACACCCTCACCCCACCAATTTGAGCACTCTTTTTTAAAGTCCAGATGGGTCAACCACATATTTTCGAATCGAAAAGGGGGAGGATCCCACCTCATTTCCCCCACTGCTAGAATCAAAGGCCAATGATCAGAGGTCACTCTCAAACTCATATACTGTTGAATATTAATTCCATTCTCATACCAATGTTCTGATAGGAAAAACCTATCCAATCTTCTTAGAATGATTCTCTCCCAATTATTTGACCATGTAAACCTCCCATTTGAAAGTGGTGGGTCTCCAAGGCCACATTCCTCAATAACAGCATTAAAAGTTCTCATTGATTTGGTTACACGCCCACCATTTCTTTTCTGAGACGAATCTAGTTACATTGAAATCCCCTGCTAGGCACCACTTCCCTTCACACAAACCAAAGAGACCACATATCTCATCCCAAAAATCATTTCTGCCTAAAGTTGAAGCAGGACCATAAATACCCGATAACCACCACAAGCTCCCATCCACTTCCTGAAATTTGATTGATAATGAGAAACTCTCTTTCAAAACCTCAACCGCAGAGAGAATCCTAGGGTCCCACATTACAAGAACACCCCCGGAAGCTCCCACAGCCTCCAGTTCCACCCAGTCAATGAATCTACCCCTCCAGAGGCTTGAGACCAACTCTCTAGGACAGCAAACTCTTTTAGTTTCTTGAAGAATCACAACTTTTGGGTTCACTTTACAGATTGTCTCTTTTATAAGTCTTCTCTTATCCCCCCCCCCCCACCCCACCCCTCTCACGTTCCATGAGAGAACTAACATCTAGAAATACTAGCTCCCTGACCCTCCCCTTGGGTCCTCCTTTTCTCATAATTCACATTTGAGAAGAGACCTTTAACCTCACACATTCCTTTGAAACTAGAGCCTTTGGGAGTCTTCAACTCCTTAGAATCCAACTTCTTAATCGGAATAAGAGGTTCAGTCTCTCCGGGCAAGAGATGCACACACATAGCCCCTTCTAGGTTCAAGAGCCTATCCTAGTCACTCTGACTTTCACAAACATCCTTGTTCTTAGGAGTAACATGGCTATCTTGTAACATGGTTGTTTGATTCCCCAACAAATTTCCAACATCCACATCATTTAGTGAAAAGAAAGGCTCCCGTCAACTTGGAGGACAATAATGTTTTGCTCAGAGGCACTGAGATCCAGGTTCGGCATTGATATCTCAATACTACGCCCTCCTCTATCTGTATACCTAATGAAAGAGGGGGATGGCTCGTTGTCTTCACCTTGGGAGAACCGAGGAAGAGGAATCTGAAACGAATTCAAAGACAACATAGAATTGTTAGGAAATGAAAAAAGAGGAGGGATAGAAGTACCACATTCAGAAGGGCCTATTGCCTTGGCAACAGAGTGATCCAAATTTACTAAATTGGAGCATTGGATCACTCTTTGGTCAAAAGGACACGACAAAGTCCCCGTCTTTCACCCTCATCAAAAATCCCAACGGAAGGCCCAATGCAATCGGAAACAGATAGATCATTCACCCCACTGTTCATGTCAAGAAATCCAAGACAAACCGGCAAATCCTTTTCCTGCAACATATTTAATTCCACATTTGAACCATCTTGATGAACATCAAAGCAAGATACTTCCCTGAGCTCCCTAACACCAACCTCCTTGGGGCTACTGCTCCCCACCATCTCTTCCAAAGAAAAGGAAGACGAAACATAAATATTTTCAGATCTGGTTGTTCTCCCTATCCATTCCTCCAAATCTTGCAAAGAATCGATCAACCTTTCAGTGAACACGGTCTCCTGCTCTTCACCAACATGGTCTGTAGCATTCCCATTCAACGAGTCTTCCACCTTCTCTGTGGAATCCAGTCTCAAAGTTCCAACAAAAGACACAGAATCCATCGAGGCACAATTAATGGGAGAAGAGCCCAAAAAGAGATGGAGATCCTCATACGATTGGAAACTTTGCTCCGGTGTTGAGACAAAGGATTTTGCCACAAAATCAGATTCGGAAGTCCCCTCATATTCCTGTTCGGAAGATCCGTGGTTAGATTTGTTAAATTGTGTTTCCAGAGTTGCATCAAGTAAATCTTTCCCCAAAATCACTTCACTGTCTTTCAGGTCCATTAGAGTAAAATTTTCCTGGAAATTAAACACACCCTCTTCAGCTTTCCGACTACTACACTCAGCCCCATTGGCTTCCCCCTCTTGGATTGTTTCAAAAGTGCTAAGCTTCGCCTCTTCTACCACTGGACTCTTCCCTTCCCTATACGACTCTTCCCTGAAGTTGCCCTGAGGAACCGAATTCAATCCCTCACCCTTCTCTGGATTAACATCAACTTTAGTTAAAAGGTTGGTTAACTGAATTTTCAGAGTCTACATCACCCTCCTCCATGCTGGTGCATCTTACGAATCTTTTTATGTTCTCATCAGCCAAAAATATCATTCAGAACTTTAACTTCTGCGTAGCATTGAGAAATGAGTAAGAGGTGATTGCAGAGTTACAAAATGAACTTTCAACTAGCCAAATAAAGAAAAAGAGGTGATTGCAGAAATATTGTTAGTGTTTACTGTTGAATAATTAAAAAGACCAGACCCTTCCCATAACTCCTAAAGAAGAAAGAATGTTGAAAAGACTTGATAATTGGAATAACTATTGTTTGTAAGAGGAAGACAACACCGGTACAATCAGTCTTTTTCAAGCCTACAAATTTACTCTATGCTGATCTTTTTTTTTTTTTGAAAAGGGTAGCTCATGCTTCTCTTGTATTTTTTTTTCTTTGCTTTTGCTTCATTATAGAAGGGAAAACGAGTAATCTAACTAATTGGGCTACTTTTTCTTTTATCTACCAATTTGAGAGGTTTGGGGGATAGGAAATCTAGATAAGAGAAATATAGCCCAGCTTGTTAGTGACCGTTTGGAATAACTTTTAGGATGGCCTAAAAATGCTTTTGGGCTAAAAAAAGCCAAGGACTTTTTTGCCCCAAAACACTTTGGACCCTCCTAAAAGTTATTCCAAACCGGCACTTAATGGGTTTTGGAGTTTCTTTAATGAAGAAAACACTTGGTAAAGGAAAGTAATAGCAAGTATTAATGAGGAACGGGTTTACAACGGAATGCAAATTTTTAAGTTGTAAAATTCATTGGAAGGAATAGCACAACTCTGAAGGCTTTGTGAGGAGAAAACAAGTGTGAAGGTAGGCAAAGGTAGAAAGACTTCTTCCTGGAAGGATCACTAGATTGGAGAATTTTTGCTTAAAGACAGATTTCAAAGTTTGTTTGTTGTAATACTACAGAAGGAAACTAAAGTGAGAGACTATTGGGATGAGAGGTACCAAGGGTGGAAAATTAATTTTAGAAGAAACCTCTCGAATTATGAAGTGTGGATGACTTCTGCTTATTACCAGAGTTACTTAACAAAGCCAGATTGGTAAGTGTTGAGGATAGAAAACGTTGGGAGTAGGAGACTATAAAAAAATTTCAGTTAAATCTTTTTATCTTCCCCTTGGAGTGGAAGCTCTATGCAGAAAGCTGACTGATGCTATCTGGGCTGGTAAGGGACCAAAAATGCAAGAATTTCAGCTGGACTTCATGTCATGGGCAAGGGTTAATACAGTAGACAATTGCAAAGAAAATGGCTGAGCACGTGTTTAAACCCGATTGGTGAGTGTGTACATAAAGAAACAGAAGATAATCTGAACCGCTGTATTCTTTCACTGCCTTTTCAGTAGAGAATGTTGGGAGGCTGTACTTCAAACATTTCAATTATCCTGGTTTTCCATTGGTAAAAAAAGAAGGAAAACATTGTCAACCTTTCGGGTGCACAGAGGCTTAAAGGCAAGGCCAAAATTTTATGGAACAACATAATTAAAGCTCTTTCGTGGTGCATTTAGATGGAGAGGAATGGTAGAATTTTCAGGGATAAGGCCAAATTTTTTATGCTCTGCTCTTTCAAGAGCTATTAGGATTAAGACACAAGCAAGGAATCCCCCTTAATATTGTATTGATTTAGATATATTCTCATAAGCCACAACCTAAATGAACATCAGAATCTTAAAGTTTTTAAATGAATTAAACAAAATCAGCAGGGAGAATGCTTTCCCCCAGCTGCAGTAAACAAGCAACTACAGAAAAACTCCCACCTTAGTTAAACAACTAAATTTGAGTGGCATGTCTAAGGGGATCCCTATTTTCATTCCAAAGGATTTAAAGAAACTTCAGTAATCTTGTCTTGTAAAATATTGGTATCTGAAAAATGCAAAAAAAAAAAAAAAAAACACTATAGGGTCTTGACAGTAATTTACCTGCAAAAGCTCCAATAATTGCGTTTTCAGGATCATTCAATTCTCGCTTTGCCTATAAGAAAATAGGGAAATTTCATTGGGTAGCATAATTTTCTTAATCTAGCAATTTTAAAAATTATTTGCAAATATAGCAGTTTTTTAAAAATCCTCATTCAAGTGAATCAAAAAAATCAGTGATAAGATAACTTGGAGGTAATCAATGATAACTTATTATGTAATCAGTGAAACCTATGCGCGGAATAAGTGATTACTTATGTGGATAGCAGTGATTACTTACGCGAACTAGTGGCAATTTTGTAATATTTTAGGGGCGAATATTAATTTTTGCTATTTTTGCAAATCACTTTTTGGGTTGCTATTTTTGTAAATATTGGACATTTTTCAGCTATATATGCAAAAGCCCCACCAAGTGTGAGTTGTGACATTTGCAATTTAGCTTTTTGGCCTCTTTTGTTAACCAAAGAACAACAACTGTGACAATAATTTACCTAAATTTCAAATTATTAAAAAAGAGAGAGAGAGAAGAAAAGGACAGAAAAAAGGGGGGAGACAAAAAAATCCAAAAAGAGAAATGGAACATTTGTAGTCAGTGAAATAGTAGAACTTTGAACTCGTGCACAATAATTTACTCCAAGGCTAAAACAGACCTCATGTTGACAAGAAAATATAGCACTAATTTCAATATAAGAATAGGAAGAGGAAGCTCACCGCCAACTTATAACCTAATCGTAGCTGCTCATAAATGCAAAATTGAATGGCATCAAATGGCAAATCTCTTAATAGAAAGGATCCATACCCCTACAATGCCATAGCCAAAGGAAAAGTTGCAAGCAAAATTTTATTAGCATTCAAGTACTTCACGAAACTAAAACAGGTCATTATTAAATTCTACACATACATGCAACAAAAAGATGTGTCATGTGCTTTCAAAAGCACTATGCTATTCAAAAACTTACTTCTTAGAGTGAAAAACTAAAAAATGAAGTATGCATCTCATGGGGTCATCACATTTCTAATATTTTAAAAAGGAGAATATCTGCCTCCTGACTGAGGATCTCCTCCTGATCTCTATTTCTATTGGTTAAAAAAGAATAAGAAATAATTAATATATATATTTATTAATTACATGAGACTCATTGATTTACTTTTAACCAACAGGAAATGAATACGTAGAAAGATCATGAGGATCTCAGGAGGCAAGTATTTTCCTTTTAAAAAACTCACTACCTAGTCTGCAAAAAAAATGGAGAGACCTTAAAACAACACCTAGACGGAAGATTGTAATCTAATGAGAGAACGTAAATAGCTTTTATAGTCATTCAGTACATTAAATTCAAGGGAAGAGATTTAAGAGAATTTCCTTTAGAAAGTTTTTTTTTTTTATCAAATTCAATCATCGGCTAGAGAATCGACTTCAATCGATTCAAGTTGAAATATCCCCTTGATTCCCCAAATAGTTTGACTGCAGCAGGTTCTCTTCCTTGTGCCAAAACTATCAAAAATGATCTTACTAAGGGAGGTAGCCAAGTTGACTGGCCTCTACTCCTTAACTTGTTAGCAACTGCCCTCTAAGACATCAAGATTACATAATTTATACCGGTGGAATAAACATTGAGTACTCATCCTCAAAGGACTCCTTGAACAGTGTGATTATATCTTTTAAGAGGATATGTCAGACCGAATTTGAAGAAAGTATATAAAAAACCATCTGAATCATGTCTTTATAGTTGCATAAATCAACAAATGCTTTCTCCCTCCTCAAAAGACCTTTCCAACCATTTTTTATTCCTACGAGAAATAAAGAAGCACACCAGCCCATCCAAAATAAATATAGGATCTTTAGTATAAAGTTACCGAAAGTAATGATTTTCCTCTCAATCTCAGTCCAACAAACTGCCTTGTCAAGTAATCAGAGAGCTAATAAGACTTTTTCCTCCTCCATACTCATCTGAACTCATTAATAATTTTTCTTCATATTCTTTATTTGACACTTAAAGAGGTATGACTAAAAAGAACCACTCCTTTGAAAAAAAAAAATTTAACTAAGAAACAATTTCATTGATAATATGAAATGTACAAAAAACTGCCCTCAAGGTTACAAAAAACTAGACCAATTGAGGGCAATATGAGAAGGATTATAGTTACAAAAATCCTTTACAAGGGAGCTCCAAAGAGAAGCAAACCACACCACTTTCTCCCATAGACTACTCACAAAGAGGAAGAGATGAAATGAGAATTAAAAATACGACTATTACGTTCCCACCAAATCAACAAACAAATGGCACGAATAGCATTGCACCAAATAATATTAGGCTTCCCTTTAAAATTATGACCACACAGCAGACCATGGAGAGCATCAAAAGCAAATTTATGGAGAGGCCCTTGCACATTGAAGATTTTGATAAGCTTGTGCCACAACCCTAAAGTAAAGGAGCAGTGCACAAAAACATGGCCTGCGCTCTCGCTATCATTACGGCAAAGAGTGCACACATTCGGGGAAATAGCCAAAGAGGGATATCTTCTTTGTAACTTATCATTTGTATTTAAGCCTCTCTTAAAAAGGGTCCATAACAACACCTTCACCTTAATCGGATATCTAGCGCACCAAAGAGCTTTATAGAGATCTTCCGGGAAGGCATGATTGTTAGAAGAAAGGGACAACATAGCATTTTTGCAAGAGAATTCATTGCCTACCCCTTTCCACAGCCTCAAATCCGGAGAATTACCTATAACACCACCATTCAAAGTGGACATCAAACAAACAAACTCATCCACTTCCTCATCCTTTAAGTTCCTCCTAAACAGCAAATTCCAAAAATTAGCATTAGAATCCTAAACCTCAGCAATCGAACTCTCCTTAGATCTTGACAGACTATGTAATCTGGGAAAAACAACACTAAGAGGAGCATTTGTAATCCACGGATGATTCCAAAAAGAAATCATAGTACCATTCCCCACAGCAAAGGACGTAAAAGCATTCATGAGCCCATCAAGGTTCGCGATTTTTTTCCAAGGGCTACGGTTAGAGCAATAATCATTAGAACGCACTCTCCAACCTAAAGCACAATCTCCATGTAAGGCAACAATCACCTTGTGCCACAAAGACCCTTCCTCCTTTGGAAATCTCCAAAGCCATTTCAAGAGAAGAGAAATGTTGCGATTCACGATATTCCCAAAAGCAAGGCCCCCACACACCAACGGATTGGCCACCTCTTCCCATTTAATAAGGTTGGAGCCCCCATTCCCCTCAGTGCCTTTCCAAAAGAAATTACGCAAGATTTTATCGATCTCCTTGGCAATGCCCTTCGGAATAGAGAAAACCGAAAGGTAATAGGTCGGCATACAACTAAGCACTGATTGAACGAGCGTTAACCTCCCTCCTTTAGACACAGCCAGCTTCTTCCATTTACGAGTCTTCTTTGAATACGCTCCATAACAGGCTCCCAAAAACTTCTTAGTCGGGGGTTACCCCAAGAGGAAGCCCCAAATAAGAGAGAGGGAAGAGTTGAAACCTTACAATTCAGCCAGGATGCAGAAATAGAACACTCACCCATATTCAGATTGACCCCAGCGAGGAAGGACTTATCAAGATTGAAATTCAGTCCGGACATTTTTTCAAACAAGTGAATCACAGAAAGGAGATTAGAGATCTTTTCTTTATCATACGGAGAGAAAAGCAACGTGTCATCCGCAAACAAAAGATGATTCACCTTGAAACTGTTCCTTCCCAACACAGCACCTTCAATAATCCCAACATCCTGAGCACTGGAAAGTAATCCTGAGCACTCCTTTGAAAATTAATTTGTATGTTTTAGGTCTCCTCGGCAAATAATGTGCAAATGCAATTTAGATTTTTCCCCCTCCATTGTCATGCTTAGGGGATTTGGTTCAAACTTCTGTTTGAGTGTTCATGTATTAGGAATTTAGGATCAATGACCAAACTAAAATTAGGAGTTTACTTTAACATTTTTAAGTTAATTAATCAGCAAATTGTGTTTCTTCTTTTGTCACTTTACGAAGTAGATGAAGAACTTTCTCGTACTTTTTTCTCTCATTATTTATTCCTCTCCTTATTCTTTGTATCTATTCTTCCTCTTTTTTTAAGGGGAAAAAAAACAAAGAAACGCTTTTTCATTGATTGGTGAAAGGTACAAGTTTAGTTCAAAAGAGTTCTCCCGTGGGAGTTACAAAAAAAACACTCCAATTCCTATTAATTACAATGGGAGAGTGATTACAAAAGTTCAGATAAAGAGCATCATTGAGAGTGATGTATCTTTCCATTGTCTAGTGTTTCTTCATCAACAAAGTTTTATTTCCAAATAAAAATAAATATAAGGGTATTTGAATTGGTAAATTTCAAATATAGCAAAAGTTTTCAGAATTGACAGAAATAGCACTTTCATTATAATTTAACGAAAGTTCCAAAATCATATAAAAGAACTAAACTTGAAAACTTATTGAATTTTAATTAAAAATATCCCAATTAGAAACATAAAAATGCAATAATAATATTGATCATCTAACAAGAAGAAGAAAAATTAATAAAAAAAATTCATTAAATCAATGAAAAGAAAGGAAAAAGTGCCATTTTTGAAAATTTTCAAAAATTTTGATTAATTTTTTAAAATATCAATTCAAAAAGTGCCATATAGTGGAATTTCTCATAAATAAATGGTGCTACAGTAGAAACATTTAAAGCTATTATAGAGGAAGAAGGTTACATACTGCATAGAGTCCTTTAAAACCCTCTTTTGTTGCAATTAGGCGGACTGCATTCGAAGCTGATGCAAATTGTCCAGTTTGCATCCTTTGTTTAACAACCTAAGTTATATCCAATGAAATTTGGTCATTAAACCCAATGAATGAGAAAAGATAATTCTTTTAGAAAAATTCAAAACAATATTATTAATAAAGTAAAATAAGAACAAGAGGATAAGATATGCTCAAGACAAGAGTCACAATGACAAGATAGAGTCCCAAGGTAAATACAGGGATGCTAAAGATAAACAGAAATCTAAATGAGTAATATTTGAAGACCATATGTAAATGCAGTACAAGAGACGATCCCAAATGTGTTGATGATCATGAATCAAATTATTGTCATAATTTCTTTCCTTCCAAATAACCTAGAAAACAGCCGCCACAACATAATTCCAAAAAGAACTCTTCCACCTCCCCTTTTTCCAAAAAGAGTCATGCAAAAGAGAGAACAAATCTCCTTGGGCATGACTCAATAGAGACCAAAATTAATCAAATCTTACTCCAAATATGAGTAGTTGGATGATTAGTAGACTCAAGAGCCTTTTCACAAAGGAAAACGGGATAAAGACCAAAACATATTCTTTCTCTGCAAAACGTCACAAGTGTTAATCTTCTCTAAAGCCGGAGCCGCAAACTAAAGAAAAAATTAAACCTTAATAGAAATGCCTTTAAGCCAAACAAAACGATGTGGAAAGTGAGAAGGGGAGGGAAATTGGACAGCATCAAGTAAAAGGAATTTGAAGTGAATGATCCTATAGAATCAAAAAACCAATCTTTTCGATCGACAACATCTTAAAGCTTAAAAATTGAATGGACGAGCTGAGTTATTGGAAGTGAAAATAACTCAATATCATTAAGATTTCTACGAAAAGAGAAATCCCGAGAGGAAGATAAATTATCGAACAAAGAAACAATTGATCGGCCAATATCAGAGGACACTTGATAAAGACAAGGGTATAAAGATTGAAAGGAAGAGAAACCAAACCAAATATCCTCCCAGAATCTTAGTCCTATACAAAGGCCTAAAGCAAATTTCGTAAAAGAATTAAGGCCATGTTTACTTTGAAGTAATGGGATGAAATTCTTTTTTTTCTTTTTCTTTTCTATAGTAAACAAAAGCTATTTCATTGATGTATGAAAAGCCCAAAAAAATGCTAGTAGGAAATTACAAAAAGGCCCTCCAATTTAAAGCTATCATGGACGGGTCGGGTCATAATTACTAAAATATTTACAATTTGCACCCCAATTGGAGGCATTAAGAACACAAAATTCCCAAATATCCTCCCAAGATTTTGATTTCTCCGTGAAAATTCTTCTATTACATTCGATCCAAATATTCCAAGCGATGGATCTCACGGCGTTATTCCACAAAGTCCTCCTTTGGCCATAGAGCTTGGATCCTCCCAGAAAAGCAAGCAAGTTAACTCTAGGATCTTTATAATTGACCCAACTCATACCAAAATACCAAAAGTATCAAAATTTGGAATGGGAATGGGACCCACATAATTTAGCAATCCCATTTCCAATTTTCAAACAATTTCATTCTCTTCTCCAACTTCATCAATCTCATTCCAATTCCCATTCCCAAATTTGTGGGTCCCACCAACTTTTTTATTTTATTAATTTTATATTATCTCTACTTTTTGTGGGTCCTACATGAATTAATACTTCATTCTCATTCCCAGGCTCTAGTAAACAACATCAATGGTAATTCTTTTCATTCCGATTTCGATTCCAAAAAATTTTAGTAAACATAATCAAAGAAATCTTATTCCCATTCCATAATTTTTCTTTCCGATTCTTTCTCATTCATATTCCCGCTAAGTAAATGGGGCCTAAAAGTATCAAGGCCATGAGAGATGAATTTCCAAGGAGAACGATAGGAAACATATTTGACCACCTTTGAGTCCCAACCAAAAGAAGTACCATATTTACTCTTCACTATTGAGGTTCGAAAAGAAGGTTCACTTGAAATTTGTTAGGAAGGGTAAGGGCCTATTAGCAAATAAGTGAGAGAGGTTGTTAGGGAAATGGGAATATAAATAGAGTAAGTATGGGAGAGTAAGGATATCCAAATATTGAGTATAGTAGTCTTGGGACTATTTGGAGGAGAGAGCTAAGCCTCTTGAAAGCTTAGCAACCTTTGTATTTTCCTATTTACTTATGCAATATCATTTTGGTTCTATCAAAAGTCTCCAAAACTATTTTCCTAAACAAGCTTTAGAAATGGTTTTCCAATAGCTTTTTATTTACCTCGGTTGGAACGCGAATGAGAGAAGCAGCAATACCTCCTACTGCACCAGCCATCTGCATTAAGAAACCAAATGTAAATTCTTTATAGAATTGTAAGACCTATATAGTTGTGGGAAAGAATGTGGGTTAATGTCTTTTGCTTTTCCCCCCCCCCGCCCCCCCACCCTAAAGGAGATTGACTGAATGGAAACAAACAAAAAAATAATAAACTTAAATTTTTCTAACCAATGGTATAATTCATAAGATTTCTACACAAAATTTAGAACATAGGAGATTGTGCTACCAAAAAACTTCCAACACAAAATCATAGCCTAAGAATCTATTCAAACCTCTAATCAGTTTGACATGTTGCCTATTCGAACAAATTATGTCAATAGTATTTTATTGTTAAGTCCTCCTTACAAAATGAGCGACTGCACTAAGATTTTCAGGAAACGTTTTTAACAATTTCTGCTTCGTAGGTTCATACACGCCGACAAATAAAGCAGAAGCCCTGTACAAAAAGGATAATTATTAAATAGTTAAGAACAAAAACTTAAGGAATAAGAATTCTAAAAAAAAATTGGGTGCACAAATTGGTTAACTCATTTTTTTAAGAAAATAAGAGAAAGAAAGAACACAGGAGTCCGTTTTCCATTATCATCCTGCAAATCCAAGTAAACTTAGTGATCAATGGTGGAGGTAACCATGCTTTCTTATGTATCTCTTCACCTAATGATAACAGACAAGAAAAGTATCAAGTAGCTCACAAATCAACAAAGTTTGAATCATGTATGCAACTTCTCTCTCTTTCTTTGCCCTTTATATTTCCAAATTTTGAATAAAGGATCCTAAGGTAGATTTAGCAGTAAAAAGAAATAAGGTGATGGAATTTTGGAAGCCAGAAGGCATGGAGCAATAGCTGGCCGGGGAATTTGAAAAGCCATAACCATATTCTATCTTTGGGACCCCACTGAAATTGTGATACGGAATGTAGTGCACTTATGGGACAAGAAATTTGAATGATCATCAAAATGCTTTGTGATGATGAAAATTCAAAGACCCGGAAATAAAACTTATCAAAACAGAAAAAGTTGATTGTTGCCTCCATTTAAGAGTTAAATGGAAATCATAACAATGATTTGAACCATACAAGTAACTCACGGCTAAAATCATTGATGATACTTGGAAATAATGTCCTCTAAAAGGTACTTACGGCAACACACCAACAAGATTTCCAGCCAAACCAGAGTATAGCCCCTTCAATACTATCTGTCCTCCTCCACGCACAGCCTGCAATGAATTTGAATTTCCAGTGGCAGGATTCAGCAGCTACTCTAAAAGATAAAATAGGATACATGGAAGGAAATCATCTTAAGCCAAGGTTACATTCTATTAAGCCAAAAGCTATATGAATGAGCATCAATGTCATAGATTCATCAGCTCCACAACCTCAAATTCATTAAAAAAAATCACCAAAGAAATGAAAAGGGAAAGAAAGAAAAAATAAGAAAACGGTTAAATGGTTTTATAGAGGTTTATTTCTACTGTGCCAGAGTATTGGTAACGGATCCACAACTATCTCAATAGCAAAGAAGACTAGAAGAATTAAGTAAATGGTATTTCTATGAGAAACGGTTACTTTTTCATTATTTGTGCATGTTGGGAGGAATTCATGTAGTAAGTTATTTTAATATATGACTTTTTAATACCTATTCTATTTCCACAAAAACATTGCATACAGATTCAAAAGCCACTAAATATTTTGTGAGAGTAGCATGCCTGCAGCCTTGTCTTTATTGTATCGATGGGGTATAAAGCTGTCTCAACAACCACACCAGCCGTACCTCCTGCTATGACACCCTCTGCAAAATCCACATAACTCTTTAGAAATCTGAGACTTCCCTCTTAGAAATAGACCCACAAAAGAACAAGTAATAAAAGGAGAAATAAAATATTAGTTGCCCCTTGACAGTTACCATGGAATGGAAAAAGATCTGGCCTATATGTTTTTCCTAGGATGTCCTCAAGCATCATTCTCACAAAGAATAAAAACAGACACACACGCCCAACAAAAATTTATAAACATTTATAGACCTCACAACATTTGCATTCAAAATAAAATGGGCTATCAAGGCAGTTTTCCTATAGTGCCCTTTGATCACATTTTTTAGTTTAAAATTAAAACATACATAATTTTTTTAAATAGAAAACTTTCAGTATTCTTGGACAAAGTGTAACTCTCCTTCCCTAAATGGATACCATATTTCTTAGACTATAGAAAAATAAATAAAATGTCCCTTGCTCATCGCTCGAAGAAAGACTTAGTTGAATTGAGTCATCTTCCTTCATAGACACAGTAATAAGTCGCAACTCAAAAGGATGAATAAATAAATTTTCAAAGGACGTGAACAACGTAGTGCAACAGACGTAGTGCATGGCACTAAGGCAGTTCAATGGCATCTTAATTCAATTCAACAAACATCTTTATCTAACTCCAAAACAAAAGTTTTTTTCAACAAACATCTTCATTTTTTAAAAAAAAAACACGTTAATAGATTCAAAAATTAAGAAAAATACCTTTTAAAAAATAAATAAATGAATGAAAATAGGAAAGTGACTATGATACTGTTCAACCAACCATCAAGTTAATCCCTCAAATTTTCATCCAGAAGTTTGAAAACTTTAAGCTTACCAAAAACAGTACGCAAAAAATCGAAAGGACTTTCTTCCTCCATGCTGACGGATGCAAAGATCTTTCTCGATTCAACTGGAGGCAATTTCAATTTCCCACCAGATGCACCTGAGGACAAAAACCATATGTACAAATGCAATGGTGTAAATGTGAGTTTAAATCATTAATGGAGAGGTTCATATAAATTTTATGTGAGATTCCACTTTTTGAATTACTAATTTCAAAATTAGCAAATGTTCATAAAATTTTCAAAAAAAACATTTCTTAAAGAGGTGTAGCTAGGTTGTGTTTCATGGTTGCTTTCGGCCAGGGAAGAAAAAAAAGCTATTCTTGAAAATTTTCTAATCCTATCCAAGGTTATCAAAAACGTACGATTCATGCCAAGGTTATCAGAGGATGGGAGAATGAGTTGAAGACCTTCAGTTCTGATTGTTGAAATGAAGATGACAACCCTAACGAATCACGAACTGAAGAAGAGATGGAATCACGAAACGGCGCCATGTTTGAGAGTCTTGAAATCCGCCATGCTTGAGAGTCTTGAGGTCTGAGATTTTTTAAAGGCCCGCCCGTGGGTAGATGAAGTTGAAACTTTTGGAGATATGCCTCTCGAATGCTTGACAAGTGTCCCCCTCCCTTTTTACTTCTTCAGTCGACGGAAGTATTTGTAGGTTTTGCTTTTTATATTCCTTTTCTCCTTTCAAACTTGTTGGAATTTTATCTTAGCAAGTTACATTTTTTCAATTCACAAAATAAAGGTGGGTAAAAGTTTGGTTTGGAAAAAAATTATTAGATAAAATATTATTTTAGTCCCTGAACTTTCACTCCAGTTTCATTTTCGTGCCTGAACTTTTAAAAATAACCGATTTCGTCTTTGAACTTTCCAAATCGTTTCGTTTTCGTCCTTCCATCCATTTTTCGGTCTAGGACATTAACAAACGTTTACGTGGCTTTTTTTTAATGATGTGACTGGCTGACGTGGCTTTTTAAAATGAGGTGGCATTAGTTCTTTAAATCAATTTTGTGTGGCATTTTTTATTCATTTAATAATTATCTCTCCCCTTTCCTCTAACCCTAACTTCATGATCTTCTTCCCTTGTTCATCTGAAGCCGTTGTCGCCCACCCCAACTATAGCAACGCCATCATCTCTCTCTCTTGTTCACGAGTCGATTACATGATCTCATAAATCTCGTTTCTCTCCTTCACTCTTGTTCACGCTGTCATCTTCCTCCCTTCTTCAGTCTTCCCCAAATCCCATTTCTCTCTCTCCATCTCTGCCATTATTGGGAGCACTAGTTTCTCTTTTTGAAGCAATGAAACGAGAAATAAAGGGGAAAATTCACTATGTTGAATAAGTCACCGGGTGCGGGTCCAAAGACATTAAGGTGAAGTATATATTCTGCAGATTGCTCTGGTTATCGGTGCTGAGGAAGTCCATACAAGTGAGAAGCATGAGGAAAATGAAGATGAAGAGACCTGAGGTGAGAAAGAAGACTTGAAGCATGAGGGAGAATAAGGGCAAGATTCAATTCTGATGGTTCAATACAAACTCAATCTTGACCACTAAATCTGATGATCAACCAAAACCAAGCAACAAATCCCATATTTAGAAATTAAGTTAAATAATTCATTAAAAAACTAATGAAAATTTTCAAATCTGGGATTTAGTGAAATTGTTTTTTCACTACAAAAAAACTGCCAAAATGCGACCAAAAATTTGCGACCAAAAAAAGTGGTAGCTTTAAAGTGACCAGTTGGTCACTTTATTTGAAGGTTGACTTTAAGTGACCATCTGGTCACTTTTTCCCCCACTTGCACCAAAAGTAGATTTAGTCATAAAAATGGCGCGAAATTAGGGGCAAAAAGCGACCACTTGGTCACCTATAAACGACCATTTGGTCGCATTTGTGTGACTAAAATATGCCTTGGTAGCAAAAAAGCGCGTAATTTTGGAGGAAAAAAGCTACAAATGGTCACAATTAAAAGTGACCACCCGGTCGCAATTTTGTGACTAAAATATGTCTTGGTAGCAAAAAATGGCGCGTAATTTTGGAGGGAAAAAGCTACCAAGTGGTCCATTGAAAGTGACCATGGGTCGCATTTTGTGACCTTTTTGGGGAGTGGTAGCTTAAAATTTTAGGGAATTAAGCTACCATATGGTCACATTAGAAAGTGAAGGATGGTCGCAAATTATATGATTTTATATGACCAATTATTTATAAATAACTATTTTTTAACACGTGCGAGATGCACGTGGAATTTTTGTCTTATTTTATTTGTTCAAAAATAAAATTACATTATAAGCTTTTAGAAAAGAAAAATAAAAATAAGAATAGATGATTGAAAAAATTACCAATAATTCCAAAATTTCAAGATGTGGTTAATTTTTTGATTACATTTTTAACAATAATAATAATGTCAATTAAATAAAAATTATTCACTTTCAATTAATATAAAAACTCTTCAGATCAATAAGCTATCTAAACGCCTTTAGATTGTTCTAAAATTTATGTAGAGTAAATAATAATATTTAACCTCGTCTTGAAAATATCCAATTTCCATACAAAGAGAGAACAATGAATCAGAGAATAATTATATTTTCCTTAAACCCCCACCCGTTGAATATAGTCGTGTGACTTCTTTTTTTGTTCAAGAAAGCATTTACAATTATGAATAAAGCATAGACCAAACTTAAAATCAAAGGATGACGAAATACATGAAAATGAAATTAACTTTTTTTTTTATTATAAGAGATTCCTCTTGATTTCAACTTTGACATGTTTATATCATCCATCTGCAGTTGGAATTGCTTCCAATGAATAGTGGATGCAAATTAATTATATATAAATATGTCATCTTCAATAGTCTATTTGGTTCCCTTCATAGCACTTTCTATCTTGAAAAACAAGAATAAAATTATCTATATCGTATTAAAAAAACTCTTAATTAGAATCAAATAGTTCCAAATCAAGAATTACAAAAATTTATCTCAAAATCATGAAGAAACATATCAATGAATATAACAACATGGAAACAAGAGTTCCGTCATATGTAAATATCGGAAAGTAACCCAATATAAAAAAAAGTATATATAAATATTAATACCCACCCACAAAAAAAAATATTTACCCCCAAAAAAGGTGACCACATGGTAGTAATTTAGAAGGGAAATGCGACCATTTGGTCGCATTTTAGGGTTTAGGGTTTAGGGTTTAGGGTTTAGGGAGAAAGCGACCAAATGGTCGCATTTGTGCAAAAGTATAATAATTTTTTTAAAAATACAATTGTAATTGCGACCATATGGACGCAATTAAAACTGATAACTTTAAATTTTCATGAAATTTATGGCGGTGAATTTAATAATGCGACCATATGGTCGTAATTTTGGCGGTGAATCTCATAATGCACCGGATGGTCGCAATTGTTAGAAGACGCGTGACAAGACAATTGGTCTTAGTAATGGCAACCTGGCGACCATTTGGTCGCTTTTTATAAATGCGACCAAATGGTAGCATTTGTATTTGTAAATGCGACCATATGGTCGCAATTTCAAAGACGCGGATTGTTCATTTCCTGTCATAATTACATATTTGCACCGGTTGGTCGCAAAATATGATTTAAATTTCTTCCCCTTTCCTTTCCCCCGTTCTTTTTCCCTTTCCCGTTCCCCGCTTTCTCTTCTTTTCTTCTTTTCTCCTCTTCCCGCTCTCTCTTTTTCTTCCTCTCTTTTTGTTCGCTTCTCTCTTTCCCCTATCCGTTCCCCGTTATTTCTTCCCGCCCCGTTCCCATTCTTCCTCTACCAAAATCCTCAACCACCAATCCCGGTTTCATTACACGAGGTTAGTTTTCATAACAAATTGAAGTTTAGTTTATGAATTTAGAGTTTACTAAGTTTTAGTTTTTAAGATAGTTTACTTTAATTAGTTGAGTTTTAGTTTATGTAGTTTAATTTAATTAGTTTAGTTTACATTAACTAATTAATTAGTTTACTTTAATTTTATTACTTTAAGTAATTTTAGTTTAATTAATCTAATGGTTTAATTAATCTAACTTAGTTTACTTTAATTCAATTTAAGTAGTAATTAATTTAATTACTTAATCTAATTTAGTTTATTTAAGATAGTTTACTTTAATTTAATAAAATTAAACTAAATTAATTTATAATTACACTAGAATTGATTAGTTAATTTTAGTTTAATTAATGTAATTTAGATTACTTTAATTAAATCAATTAATTTAAAGTAGGGTAATTAATTCAAATAGTTTAGTTTAATTATTAAATAAAAATTGTTTAATTACTTAATTTTAGTTACATTTGATTAAAGTAAAGTATAATTAGGTTAATTGAACTAAAATTAATTCAATTAAACTTAAGATTAATTAATTCAATTAAACTTAAGATTAATTAATTAAAACTAAAATGAACTAATCAATTAATTTGAATTAAAGTAAATTAAAATTAGGTTAATTGAACTAAAATTAATTCAATTAAACTTAAGATTAATTAATTAAAACTAAAATTAACTAATCAATTACTTGGAATTAAAGTAAATATAAATTAGGTTAATTGAACTAAAAATTAATTCAATTAAACTTAAGATTAATTAATTAAAACTAAAATTAACTAATCAATTACTTGGAATTAAAGTAAATATAAATTAGCTTAATTGAACTAAAATTAATTCAATTAAACTTAAGATTAATTAATTAAAACTAAAATTAACTAATCATTACTTTGAATTAAGTAAATTAGATTAATTGAAACTAAGATTAATTGAATTTTGTTTAATTCAATTAATTTTAGTTCAATTAATCTAATTTTACTTTACTTTATTTCAAACTAAATGATTAGTTTATTTTAGTTTTACTTAATTTTAGTTTAATTAATGTAATTTAGATTACTTTAATTAAATCAATTAATTTAAAGTAGGGTAATTCATTCAAATAGTTTAACTTCAATTATACTTAAGTAGTTTAAATTAATGAGTTACACTAATTTAATTAATTAATTTTAGTTTAATTATTAAATAAAAATTGTTTAATTACTTAATTTTAGTTACATTTGATTAAAGTAAAGTACTATTAGGTTAATTGAACTAAAATTAATTCAATTAAACTTAAGATTAATTAATTAAAACTAAAATTAATTAATTTTAGTTTTAATTAATTAATCTTAAGTTTAATTGAATTAATTTTAGTTTAATTGAATTGATTAGTTAAACTAATCAATTAATTTGAATTAAAGTAAATATAAATTAGATTAATTGAACTAAAGTAATTCAATTAAACAAAGATTAATTAATTAAAACTAAAATTAACTAATCAATTAATTTGAATTAAAGTAAGTAAAATTAGATTATTGAAACTAAAATTAATTGATTTTAGTTTAATTCAATTAATTTTAGTTCAATTAATCTAATTTTACTTTACTTTATTTCAAATTAAATGATTAGTTTATTTTAGTTTTACTTAATTAATCTTAAGTTTAATTGAATTACTTTTAGTTCAATTAATCTAATTTTAATTTACTTTTATTCAAATTAATTTGATAAGTTTATTTTAAATTATTTACTTAATTAAATAAACTAATCAATATTTTACTTACGTATTAGTATTAAATTAGTTTATTTTGGTTGTAGGATTATGACCCCCCCCCCCTCCCCCCACCCAACTCCCCCCACCCATCCCCCCAGCCCCGACCGACGCGGGTGACGAGGGTCTCCGACGCCATCAGGCGTTGCCCGATGCGGACTTGACTACGGAGGAGTTGGACATCCTCTTCGATTCACGAGACGGGACTTGCCGCCACGCTCGATGATGGAGTCCCCCAAACCCCGCCCCGAGTCTCGACACCACGGCCCCCCCCCAGACTCCTTGCCACGCCTCCGGGCTAGCATCGGGGTATCCCCCCCCCCCCCCCCCCCCCCCCCCCCCCCCCCCCCCCCCCCCCCCTCACCAGCACGCATCGGTCCCCCCCCCCTCCCACCCCTTCCCCCCCCCCCCCCCCCCCCCCCCCCCCCCCCCCCCCCCCCCCCCCTTGAAGGGGATACGTAAGTAATTTTGTTTCTATTTTTCAAAAAGTTTTTTATTCTTTTTAACTAATAGTTTCTAATATATAGCACATATTTTTGTGATTTTGCGAGTCAGTACATTGTTTCAAAAGGTTTGAGGTCCTCCGAGCATGCCTCTACCTAGCGACCTTGCGAAGATTCCGACGACGGAGAAACGTCGGATGTACGCATTGGAAGGTAAAAACATAATTTATTTTCATAATTAATTAATTTTGAAATTTATAAAATAAATTTATTACTTTAACAATTTTTATTTCATTTTTTCAGGGCCCCCCAGTTCATCGACCCGATATCACCGCCCCCGATTCTCCCCCCCCCCCCCCCCCCCCCCGCCCCCGATCGACGTCAAGGACCTCACCCCCCCCCGCAACACACCAGCCCAAACCGCCCGTGTGGATGAGCCCGGGACCACCGCGCCCGCCTCGAGCTGACCACTCCTCGGGCATGGCAATGTCAAGCGGAATAAGGCCAACCGCGCGAAGAATCCAAAAAACACAGGCGCGGACCCACGACGAGCACCATCTCGATTGGTATGTTTTTTTTCCTCGTTTTCTTTTTCCTCGTTTTCTTTTTTCAATTACTTATTAATTTATTATGTTTTATTCTTTCACTCTTTGATTTTTAGGAAGCGAAGCACGGCGCCCGTCCCGCCCGATAGTCGCACCTAGTTCTTCACACGAAGAAGGACGGGGCGTTAATCGCGATAAG
Source organism: Gynostemma pentaphyllum (assembly GCA_028015215.1). NCBI lineage: Eukaryota > Viridiplantae > Streptophyta > Magnoliopsida > Cucurbitales > Cucurbitaceae > Gynostemma > Gynostemma pentaphyllum. The sequence goes on along the minus strand of CM051355.1, from coordinate 65,017,911 downwards.
GCGAAAGAAGTTCGGTATTTAATTTTTTTCAATTATTATTTTTTCTTTAAAATTTTTCATCCTTATTATTAACCATTTTATTTTCGAATTTTAAATGTTTAGGAACGTTTCGAGTCCTTGACTCGGGATTTGCCCACACGAAAGCGCAACCACTTAGGAGGACCGCTCGAGGCGTTCTTGGAGGTCGGAGGGGTTCGGCCGATGGGTCGATTCAGGGCTCGGCTCGACGGCGGCGCCTTTATGCGATGTGCCCGGCCTCGGCGGGGCGAGCTAGCACTACGATCCAAATGGCGCGCGGACAGGAGGCAGCGTGAGGACTCCCCCACTCGAGTCGCCGATATCCCCCCCCCCCCCCCCCCTCCCGACGCCTGTGTCGCTCCGCCCCCCCCCCCCCCCCCCCCCCCCCCCCCCCCCCCCCCCCCCCCCCCCCCCCCCCCCCCCCCCCCCCCCTCCCCGCCTCCTCGAGGTTATAGGATTCTTTCATTGTATAAAACGTTTTTAATTTTTTTATATATATTTTTTATTTGAATTCCATTTTTGTTTTTTGAAATTTTATATTAATTAAATAAATAATTAATAATTATAATTAATTAACTATTATTGAAATTTAAATTTAAAAAAATTTTATTCACGGATGGTCTTTTAGCGCCATCCGGTCGCATTTTCGAGACTAAAGTGACCATTTGGTCACTTTTTATGTGACCATTGGTCACTATCTTTCACTAAATTACGAGGATGGTGCTTTTCGACCATCCGGGTATTTTACGAGCTGTGACCATTTGGTCACAAAATTCGACCATTTGGTCATTTTTATGTGACCAAATGGTCATTTATTGAAGACAAAATGCGACCATATGGTCCCTTTTAATGCGACCATTTGGTCGCATTTTCAAAGTTTGACTTTTTTCTCCAAATTTTTTGCGACCTATGGTGAATTTTTGTGACCATGCCGCATTGAAATCCGGCCACTTTTTAGCAACCTTCCGTTGGTCGCTTTTAGGTTACACCATTTGGTCGCAATTCTTCGGTATTCTTTTGTGTTTGAATGAGTTCTTTAAGTTGATTTCAAATCTCTAAATCCCATTTTTAGATCTCTAAATCCCAGAAATTTAACTTATTTTTAAACTAATTGAAATTTCCAAAAATCTAAATCCCAGATCTTACAATAACCATGAATTCTTACAAAATCCTCTAAAAAAATCTCATATTTTATCCCTTAAGTTTCTAGATTTGGGGTTTGAGAAAGGGTTGGGTAAAATTTGAGAAAACTAAAATAGTATTAATGGTGGTGAAAAATTAGATGATGGAGAAAAGTGTAAAGAAGAGGATGATGTAGGAGAGAGAATAAGGGGAGGTAGAATGGCAGAGAAAGATTAAAAAAATTGGCACCTAACCATTCAAAATTATAATAAAATAAAATAAAATTTTAAAAAAGTCATGTCAGCATGCCACATCAGCGTCAGTTAATGTCCCAGACGGAAAAATGGACGGAAGGACGAAAACGGATCGATTTGGAAAGTTCAGGGACGATATCGACCATTTTTTAAAGTTTAGGGATGAAAACGAAACTAGAGTGAAAGTTTCAGGGACCAAAATGGTATTTTACCCAAAATTATTTATAGAAGGAAAATATATTGAAATTTAAAATAGTATAATATAAGTATATTGAGCAAAATATTAGCTTGATTTTAATATTTAAAATAGTCTTTTTAATAAAAAAATAAATAAATATGTGAGATATAAAATTAAAATAATGAAATAAAATTAAGAAGTCTATTTTTATAGTTAATCACATCCTAATCATTTCAGAAAAAAATTATCTTCTCGATCTTGAAATAATTTAAACCTTTAAATTAAATTAATTTTTCTATAAATTTAAAATAAATGTAATTTTTTAGGAGTATTAGTTTTCTTGCTCAATTTATTTTATTAAGTTTAATTAAAATCAAAAATTTGTATGGATCCATTGATGTGGATATTTTTACTTGTGAACCAAATTTTATAACTAGAAAATAGAAAAAAAAGATTAAATAATTTTAAGAAAAATCATCGAGTTCTTTCTAATATCATATTTTTAATAATATGAAATAAATTATTTATAATATAAAAAAATAATTCACGTATAATTTTTTAAAGTTTACATCAGTTTTATTATAAAATATATTTTTTAATTAAAAGAGATACTTGATCATTTCAATTGTATACTATATTTATGAAATAAAATATATATTGTAGATGTAAATAAAGTACACCCATACCATATTATTATTTTAATCTCAAATTTTTATTATTTATTTATTAAAAATGCTGAAATAATTTTATATTAAAATACATTACATAAATTTGTTTCTTTCTCTGGTAACAGTTTTAGAATTTTTTCCATTTTTTGAATTAAAAAGAAAACAAGTTACGTAAAAAGACTTCCACGTTTTGACGGTTCTGAGGAAAAAGTAAAAATGAAACAGATTTTAAAATAAAATCTTTCACTCCATTTCCTTCCTTTAAATCATGTTGAATGAATATAAAAAAAACATTCAAAATCACACGTGTCCTACATTCGGGAGGCGGCCTCTGAATAATCTCTCAAACTTTTGAGCTGCTTTTTTTTTTAATAATAATTTAATAGGAAATCAGTTTATGGGCTGTCAATATGTTGTGCCCCAAAACTTTTAGGGGGCATTTGGTATGCGGGAATCAGAATTAAATATCTGGAAATTAATGTCTGGGAATAAAATAGATGGGAATTTAATGTCTATGTTTGGAGTATGCTGAAATTTGGGAATACGACGTCTATGTTTGGAGTGTGCTGAAATTTGGATTTATGGGAAGATGATTGTTGTGTTTTTGTAGGAAGGCATATGATTTAATTAAATGTCAATATCAATGTCAATGCTAATTATAAGTAGGGTTGAGCCCAAAATCGGCCAAACCGAGAAATCGACCGGGCCCACCAAGTAATTCGGGTAAGTTTTACCAGGTTCAATTGGTTTTCTCAGTTTGCTTTTGAAGAAAACTGAATTTCTTCGATTTGGGAGGTTCGGCTCGGTTAAATAACTTAACCGAATGGAATATATATTTTAAAAAAAAACTATAATTCATTTTCCTTCTTTTGTTCTATATTAATTTATTCATATTAGGTGTGGAAATTGAAATTCAATATTAATTGAATTATATAAGGTGTGAAAATTGTAATTGGATGTTGTTATTGTGAAAACTATTAGGTGTAGAAATTTAAATTTGATGTGAATTTGTGTTAATTGAAATTGAATTTATTTAATAATATATGCATAAATTATAATAGATGTAAAATTGGATTTCATTTAATAATATATGCATGATTTTTTTTTTTAAAATGGTTTTAATTTATAATATGGAACAAATTTTTTTTAAAAAAGGGTAAAGGCCAAAACCGAAAAACCGAACCGATGAACAGACGAACCGAAGAAAACTGAACCGATCAGTTCCTTTAAAAAAAAGTGAACCGATCGGTTCACTATTTTCCTAAACCGAAGTGACAGGTTTGGTCCAAGGTTTTGGGTAAAATTGAATTGAACCGGCCCGAGCCCATCCCTAATTATAAAGGGATTAAGATGGGAATTAAATGTCAATGCCAATGGTAACCCTTCACATCATCTGGTTGAGGAAATGAAGATCGTAGTCCAGGATCCAGTGTATTGTGAATCCATCCTACTGTAGTAGAATTAACCGTGACCCAAAGATTCTCCTCCTGAGATCCTGATTCTGGCTTTTTGATGGTTCCGTCAATGAACCCTAGTTTTTTCTTCGAATGAAAATTATTTCGCATATATCTAATCCATTCATTATAATTATCACCACAGTTCCTATGGCAGCTTATACTTCTTTCCCCTTCAGTTCTACGTGCGTGACCATCTAAATCAAAGATCATTGATCTGCTCTGATACCATAAAGAATTTGAAGAATTATATTTTTCTCTTTGAGTATAATGGTTGAATGCCTATATTTATACAAGTGCAACTAGGTTAAGGAAAAGATAAAAACTTTACAAAGATAAACAAGGAAATAATAATAAATATTCAAAAAATCGCTCATCGCCGCGGCAACGAGACAATAGTATGGAAGCTAAAAATCTTCATTCTCGTTGCAACAACAATGGGTCTGTATCGCGGCGCCGACCACTGGTCTATACGGCGATGAGCCTTTATCGCAGCAACGACTATGAGCTTTTATCGCCGCAGCGACCACTCTCGGGTGTTTGACTCAACAAATCCAGAAAATGGTCTTAGACGATCGCCGTGTCGATAAGGTCAACCCTTCTCTCTTCAATATTGAAACACGTGGTATACATAGATTATGTATGTCTCAATTTTTTAAAACTAATCGATAGAATGGTGATTTATAATTTTAAACATTTATATAAAATTGAGCAAAAAGGGTATATTTACACATTCATATAAAGCGTATGAGTATTTTAAAGTATTTTAAATTATTTTAACAGTACATGGTGTGAATTATAGAAAAGGCTCTAAAAATGTAGGAATGTAAATGGTAACTAAATCTATTTCTAATTGATCATATTTTAAATTATTTCATAGTGCAAGGTGTAAATTATAGAAATCTAAAAAATATAGGAACTAAATTACACTTAAATCTATATTAATTGATGATATTTTATTTTAGGGCTGCAAAATGCAAAAAAACACACTTGTGGTTTTGGTTAAAGACAAACACACGTCTTGTAGTTTGAATATGAATATTTATACTCATATAGTTTTAAAATTGTGTAAATTGATCCCTCCCCTCTACGCCATTGATTTTCTTCTAGTCATAACTTGTTCGTTTAAATTTTGATTTGAATCAGGGACGGATCTACTGTAGGACCGGGGGGGTGCACGTGCCCCCCCTCGATTCGTAGATAAATTAAATATATGAATTTAAATTAAAAAAATTGTGCCCAATATTTATAAACAAATATAATAATGAGGTGCAAGATTTCCAAAGTTCTAGGTTGGTTCGTTGGCCGAAGGACCACTTCCCACATGCGCAGACCAAAGTCAAATCCCATCATGCCTCATTTCATTCATTTCTTGAATGTTTTTAAATCCGCTATTCTTTTAAGGGTAAAATGCAAATAAGACCCCTGTGGTCTTTTCAAAATGCATGAACACCCCCTGTACTTTGAAAATGGCAAATCGCACCCCTGTGGTTCCAATTTTTTTCAATCAGACCCCTTCCCTTCAATGTCAATAATTTTCTTTTAGCCACAACTTCTTTGTTTGAACTCCGATTTGGACGATTCAAGATGTTTTGGAATCCTCATTTTAGGCTCTACATAAATGTCACTTCAAAACTTTGAAATCATTAATAAATAAAAGATTTTACTAATATCGAAACACTAGGTATGATTGACATCGTTAACTCTTTTGGTTATTCATGATTTCAAAGTTTTGAAACAACGATTATGTAAAGCCGGAAATGAAGATTCCAAAACATCTTGAATCATCAAAATCGGAGTTCAAACGAAGAAGTTATGGCTAAAAGAAAATTATTGACATTGAAGGGGAGGAGTCTGATTGAAAAAAATTGGAACTACGGGGGTGCGATTTGTCATTTTCAAAGTACAGGGAGTGTTCATGCATTTTGAAAAGACCACAGGGATCTTTTTTGCATTTTAACCTTCTTTTAAATCATATATTTTTTATGTTTTAATTTCATATAAATAAAATAGTTTAATATCCTTATCATATCTATTTTTAAATTTTATAAAATCAAAATTATATTTAGATTTATTTTTATTTTTAATATATTATAAATATCATGTCCAATAAAAACTTTCATTTTTTATCTATCTATTTTATTATATATAATTATTAATACGAAGTGATTTTTTAACATAAAAACTAAATATTTTAAAATTTACTTGACTTAATTTTCACCAAATTAAATACCAATGATGAATATATAGATTTTATTTTTATAGTTATTAATATTATAATAAATTATTATATATTTGCACGGAGTGTTTTTAGTTCGGTTTATGACAGTTTTAAACAAAATCGATACTGAATGGATTAAAAAGAAAAAAAAATTACAAATTGAAAATGAACCGTCTATGTGTTGAATCGGTTTTGAACACATAGGCGGTTTAAGGTATTGATTTTTATAAGTTTTAATCAGTTTCGATTCAGTTTCTATTGTTTTGACGATTTTTATAATTTGCAACTCTACTGTTGTACCCCCTCTGAACTTAAATCCTAGATCCGTCACTGATTTGAATGACTCAAGATGTTATGAAATCCTCGTTTCGAGCTCTACGTTGTAGTCACCAAAATTTCTAAATCATCAGTTTATAAAAGTGTTTACAACTTCAATCCGATCAAATATTTTGATGATGATAACTATTTTATACACTGATGATTTCTAATTTTTTTTAAGTGATTACAAAGTAGAGCTCGAAACGAGGATTTCATATCACCTTGAATCATTCAAATCAGAGTTCAAACGAAAAAATTATGACTAAAAAAAATCAACGGTGTAGAAGGGAGTGGTCAATTTGCACAATTGTGAAATTACAAGGGTATAAATATTCATTTTCAAACTATAAGTGATGTGTTTATCTCTAATAAGGGTGTATTTTGTATTTTGCCCTTTATTTATTATACTATCGAAATTCATTATTTGTATAGAAAAATATGAGATGATCATATCGAACATACCATGCGATGGGAATAAGAATGAAAGTTTGGATTCATTTTTTATTTTTTAAAAGATCACACGTACATTTGCATGCATTCATGACTTAAAAGACACCGCCACACGCCTCCTCATACCCAAAACGGTAATTCTTAAAATCAAGCCACTACAACTACGACAACAATACAACCACACGCGCCACCGCATCACTTTGCGTAACCAAATTCTCGTATCCTCATACGAGTCAGATGCCACCAACACCACCAGCTCCAGCCTTACCACCACCATTTCCATCAGGAGGATTGCCATCTCCAGCATCACCATCACCAATTCCGCCAGCCACAGGATTGTCAGCTCCACCATCACCACCAGCAGTTCCGCCAGGACCAACTGCAAGAGGGCGAGCTCCAGTTTCAATAACTTGACCACCAGTTCCACCAGCACTTGCCCCAGTAATTCCGCCAGCACTTGCCACAGGAGGGCAAGTTCCAGTATTATTAACATGACTAGGAGGGAGTGCTCCACCAGTTCCGCCAACACTAACCCCAGGAGGGAGTGCTGAGGAGCTGTGTCCACAAGTCGGGTGCTCCAACACTAAAAATACCATTGATTACGCTAGTAGTAACCGCAAGAGCGGGTGCTCCAGCAATTCCGTCAGTAGTAACCGCAAGAGGGAGAGCTCCAACACTAGAAATATCACCGATTACGCCAGTAGTTACTGCAGGACGGTCAACACCAGGAATAACGGGTCCTTGCAGAGATAGAATACCACCAGTTCCGCCAGCACTTGCCCCAGTAATTCCGCCAGCACCTGCCACAGGAGGGCAAGTTCCAGTATTATTAACATGACTAGCAGAGTGCTCCAACACTAACCCCAGAGGCACTAACCCTGAGAAGCGCGTGTAGTATCCGCAAGAGGGGGTGCTCCAGCAATTCTGTCAGTAGTAACCTCAAGAGGGAGAGCTCCAACACTAGAAATATCACCGATTCTGCCAGTAGTTACTCCAGGACGGCCAACACCAGCAATAACCGGTCCTTGCAGAGATAGAATGTCACCAGTTCCGCCAACACTTGCCGCAGTACGGCGAGTTCCAGTATTAATATCATGACCACCAATTGCGCCAGCACTTGCCACAGGAGGGCGAGTTCCAGTATTAATAACATGACCAAGGAGGGAGTGCTCCAGTATTAATAACATGACCAGTTCCGTCAGCACTAACCCCAGGAGGGCGTGCTGACGGAGCTCCAGTAGTAACCGCAAGAGCGGGTGCTCCAACACTAGAAATACCATCGATTACGCTAGTAGTAACCGCAGGAGGGGGTGCTCCAGCAATTCCGTCAGTAGTAACCGCAAGAGGGAGAGCTCCAACACTAGAAATATCATCGATTACGCTAGTAGTTACTACAGGACGGCCAGCACCAGCAATAACAGGTCCTCGCAGAGATAGAATACCACCAGTGAATCCGGCAGAACCAATGTTAGGAATCGGATTCTGTTGGTGAGGAAGTGCATCGTTATGAATTGGTGTCTCATTAACCGTTTGATTGACATTTGGAACATTACCAGTAGTGGCAGTAGTAACAGTAGCAGTGTCTTCTTCCATTGTCGACACAACAATTAATTTTATTACAACCAGAAATTCTCCTTCTCTCTCTGTGTGTAAGTTATTCTTATTGCCATTGCCATTATATATAAAGCTGGTTTTCATGGTGGAATTAAATTTGATATAGAATAAACGGTTGGAATTAAGTTTTTCTTATTGCCATTGCCATTATATATATTTAAGGTTGGTTGGTGTGACAGTAACTGTCTGCTGAATTTGAAGAGCGTAGTTAGTAACAAAACAATAAACGGTTGCGCATTCATTCTTATATGTGACTTATTTTAGTTTTTCACTTAGACCCTAGCTAGTATAGTTTTATTGTAGTTGTTACTTTTTACCAATTCTATATTGTTTTATCATTCCTATTACATATATCCTATGCTTTGCCATGATCTTTTTCTTCAAAATATCGCCTCTTTGCCACATGATCTCGATATATTGTTTCCTAACTATTATACATTTTATAAGTTTAAAACGTGACAAAACAATAATTTTATTAAGGGCAAAATGCAAAAAAAATTCTTGTAGTTTTAGTCAAATATAAACACACCCCGTGTAGTTTGAAAATAAATATTTTTACCCCTATAGTTTTAAAATTGTACAAATTGACTCATCCCCTCTACATCGTTGATTTTCTTTTAGTCATAACTTTTTCGTTGAACTTCGATTTTAATGATTTAAGATGTTATGGAATCCTTCTTTCGAGCTCTACGTTGTAATCACCAAAAATTTCATAATCATCAGTATATAAAAGTGTTTGCGACTTCAACCCGATTGAATATTTTGATGATGATTGTTATTTTATACAATGACGATTTCTAAGTTTTTAAATGACTACAACGTAGAGCTCAAAATGAAGATTCCATAATATCTTGAATAATTCAAATCAGAATTGAAACGAAAAATTTATGACTAAAATAAAATTAACGACATAGAGAAGAGAGGTCAATTTGCACAATTATGAAACTATAGAGATATAAATGTTCATTTTCAAACTATATGAGGTGTTTTTTGCATTTTTCCTAAAAATAAACTGGAAATGGGAATAAGAAACCATATTTTATAAAGTATCTAATCTCTACACAGTTTTGGGAATATTTCTAAAAATAAAAAAGAAATGAAAAAAAATAATCAAACAACTTTGTTTCAAACATAAACTGGAAAACTTTACCAAACACGCCTATTTTATATATTTATAATAAAATATTAAATTATAGATTATTAATTATAAATAAAATTAATCAGCGATTTAAAATTTTCTTATAATAATAAACTTCATTTAATCTAAAACCAATAACAATCAAATAATACATTAAAAATGCTAATGTTATAACCATCACAAATTTATGGGTAATTGAATGCAAATCATTGAAATCATCTATAACATTTATAATTTTGGTCACTTTGGAGACTACAAATTTTTTTATGTTACAAGTATTATAAATGACATAAAATAATATATCATATTCATAAATTAAATTTTCAATAAACTCTAAATAAATAACCAACTATGTTTATCAATTATAAGGATAATCAATCCACCTTTACGAGATTTTAAAATCTTATAATAATAAACTTCAATTAACCCATAAGCCAATAATAATCAAAAGATTAAACATTTTATGGGTAATTAAAATTAAAATTTATACAGTTATCTATATACTATATGATTAAATTATTTTTTTATAAAATGCAATAAAAATTTATACAATTCAAATAAATTATCCGTAACCATTATGATTTGATCACTTTAAAATCTTAAATTAAAATAATATTTTACTAGAAAGAATAATATCAAATGTTTTATTTAAAAAAATGCCAACAATATAAGAGTTGAGAGTTAATGTGCACACACTTATATCAACTAGGTTTTTCACACGTTTCATGCACGTGGGGTACATGGTTTATCTTTCAAATTTTATAATAAAAATGTCAATATTATTATGAAGTTGTTTTCTTAACTAATATTTTGAAAATTCAAATTTTATAATGAAATGGAAGAAATTGTAAGACCGAATGACAACACTAGAGGGGGGGGGGGTGAATAGGGTTGCTTTAAAAAATTATAAATTTATAAATCGAATTTTAAAACAATAAAGTTTTTCGAATCGATCAAATAAATTATATATTTACGTTATCAAGTTGCAAATTGATGAATTAATCCAATTGACAATATTTCTAATCAATATTAATGCAAGCAACTAATTAGCATGAACAATGAACACAAATTATTTAAAACAAAACGTGCGGAAATTAAAAAGTTTAGGGAAAGAAGATACCGAAGATTTTTATAGTGGTTCGGCAAGCCTACGTCCACTCCCCAAGGCTCCTCCTTGAGATTTTTCACTATCATCGATTCTCTTGCGGGTGAGAACCAAACCGATACAATCTCCCTCTTTAATTTCAACAGGAAAAAGAGAAAACCCCGATCCTTTTCACTGGTTCAGGATCTAACCAATTTCTTTTTCACACCCCAAGGTGTTCCCACACCTTAATACAAATCCCAATGAATTTGAAAAATAAAGAACCCCACAAATCCTCTCAAATAGAAGATACACAAATTTTGTACCGTTAAAATTATTACAATTTCCTCACACAATAGATCTCTCAATAAAATAATAAGCAAAATTAGGATTGAAAGAGAAAATTGAAAGATGGAGCTCTTGGGAATTTTGGGCAGCAAGTTAGAACAGATTAGAGAATATTAGATGGTGTTTTAGATCTGAAAATAGGGTTAAAACATAGCCAATTTCGTGTTTAAGCTTCAGGTTTAATCTGGACCGTTGATAGGCTTTATTTGATCCAAGGGTTGAGAAAATAGGATGAAAAACGGGCTAAAAAATGACCAAAAACGGAAAAGGGGCTTCAGCTGCGTCAGCCTTCGTCAAGCCCAGTAGCGCGGCTCAAGAACTGCCTCACAAACGCGATTCAGCCAATCAGGAAGAGCCACAGCTGGCACGTGTGGAACATGCGCGTAACCGGCGCATCTGAGCGTCTCTGTAGCAGATTTTTCTTTTTTTTTTTTCTTTTTTTAAATTCAAAGCAGCTCGCCACGTGTTGTCTCCCTGTTCGTCCGAATTTTAAAATTTAAAATTCAAATGTCTGCCGCGTGTCATCGTCTTATTAGTCCGTTGGCATGCGTCAGCGTCAATCTGTCTTCGCCTGGTCAGCGCTTCCCACGTGTCATCCAATGATTGGTTCTATATCGCCACGTCATCGCCCACGTGTACTGCCACGTCACCTAAAAAGTTACCGTTTGAAGTGCCACATCATCAAAAGTTGACCATTGACTTTGCCACGTCATCCAATTGGCCACGTGTCAATTTTTTATTCGTTCTTTTTGTCCACGTCATTTGATGATGTCATCCAGGATGTGTATTTGATTCCAAACTTCTTTTGTCCATAATTTCTTCGTTTGAACTCCGATTTAGCCGATTCAAAATGCGTTGGAATCCTTGTTTCGAGCTCTACAACATAGACTCTTAAAAACTTCTAAACCATCAGTATAAATTTGGTTTGTTATCATCAAAACATTAGGTATGATTGAAGCCCATAAAGCTAACAGAAATTAACGTAACCCATATTAAAAAATATCTTTAAGATGAAAAAAACTTAAATTTCATGATTTTATATCATCTTATTACTCATGGATGATGGATACATGTAGATGACTAAAGATTAATAATGATTTTATATCATTTTGTTACTCATACCTGATATTCATTTCCTGTCCACAACTCTATCCTCAAATATCTAGTTTTTTGTTTTTTAAATTGGTGTGTTAGTTTATCTCTATTTATATGTATATATATAGTAAATTAAAAGTGAAAATTTCAATACATTTTTAATTCAATTAGTGAGTTACAAAACTTTTCTACTACTCATTTATTTGGGGTGTTACAAGATGATATGCTATGTCCTTTGGTTTTGATCTTTTAAAACATATTCACACTAACGTAATTATATATTTAAATTAGAGAGAGAATTGTTTTAGTGTGTGTTTTCCCCTGCTTGACCCAGTCTTAATATAATAAAAAAAAAGAATTAGGAAGGGAAAGGTTTGTTAGAGAAAATAGTAGACGAAAGTTATTAAAAATTAATTTGATTGTTGGGTTTGATTTTAAATTTAATAAGTCTATGAAATTATTTATTTTATAAATATGACCAATAAATTATTACTAAATTAATTTTGAAATAAGCTCATTGTAACAACCCGAAAAATTTCCAAATACATTGAAACACATAATCACAGCGGAAGCAAATAAATATCAACATTTAATCCTCTTTATTGAAATCAAATTCAGAAATGGTTCATAATCGATCGGTTTTATTTAAATCAATAAACATCAAAGAAAAAGGCAAACTCATCCATTGCCTAAGAATTTTCAAATGAATATTAACAGTTACTCTTATTTGAAATAAAAAAAAACATGAAGAAAAACAACTAAGGTTTTCACCCTCCCAATAAAATAAAAGACAAAAAGATTCGCTAGCGAGCAAATCTGTGCCAACCGGTCACCACCTCGAACCGCATCAGCCACCATGTTTCTTCTTCCCTTTACCTGAAAAAAATAAATGTAGCATCATGAGGCTACGCCCAATGAGTAGAAAAATGTTAAATTAAAAATCACGCCATGAGAGATTTTTCTAAGACTTTAAGTCCCTTATCGGTATCACAACTTCCGAAAACACTCATTCACCCAAAGCTCTCTTAACTAATACATCCCTCCACAATATCTTTTAATCCTCAAATTAAAAGAATATAAACTTTCGAAACAGTTCTAAACTCCCGTTCTCAATTTAAAACTTTTTGATCATTAACTTTCCTAATACCTCTAATCTCCTTTTTGTCCGCAAACAAAAAGAGACTATACTCAACAAGGCATTTAAAAACTGTTTTCACATATTTAAATCCTTAAGAGTTTTAAAATATTCTTTTCCATTGTACATATGGAATGAACCTACCCCGTTAAGTGCTATAAAGTTGTGCACAACCATATAATCTCCCTTAACGGCAAATATTCTTCTTTAAGCAAGGCCTTTGCTTAAAGCGAACCTGCTACCATATTACTCGAGGTATTTAAGTAATATGATCTTACACATCACAACTATGATGTTCAAACGAGTCTAAACTCACACTTTTCGAAAAATCACTCATTTTAGGCCAGAAATTCCTTAATCTTAAATTCTGGAAAATCCTCCTTTTAAACACTCCAAAACGACCCAAAATCACCCAACATAACAATCTTGGGTCACTTTCAGCAATTCCCAAAGGTTTACAAGTCTAGAAGCGAAACTAGCCTAAACTAGTGTAGTTTCGCTCCTTTTTCGGACAATTTAAAACTTCTAATATTCTAACTAAATTTCAGCGGAGTAACGCCTATATTATACCTCCCAAAACAGTACCTATACATAGAGAATAAAGATCCAAAGTCCAGAACACCATAATTACAAAAGCAATTAACCTCCTAGGCTTAATTTTTAACTTAGGGGCACTATTCTCCAAACAAGGTATTCATGGAAAGCAACTTTAAGACATCTTAAATCATCCAAAAATATGCATAACATTTAGTTTCAAGTCCAAAGATCACAAAGAAATAATTTATTCATAAATAGATATCGATAGTCACCTAAAGCATGCTTTCATTCTAACTTTAATCATACTTTGCTTTCAACCCATGAATTCTTTAAAACAGCCCCTAAACCTCTTTTTCATACTTTAAATCACCTAAATCATACTTAAAATTAAGAGGTTATCTCATAAAGAAAAAGAGAAACACTAACATACATGATTTAAAACTTAACAATTTTCTACTCACCTTTTCAAGCTTAACCCTTGAACTTTTTTTTCCAAATTGATTTTAAGCACCTGAAAAGGTACTTGAACCACTTAGAAACTATCCTAAAAACCTAAAATTACAAAGGAAAGAAAAACCACGAAGCGACCACGAAGCGCCGGGCCGAAACCGCGCAAAGCAGCCCCATTATAGGGGCTGCTTGCCATGGCAGCAGCAGCGGCACGGCGGCCCCCCTTCGTGTGGTGTCCTGGCGCGTCGTTTGGCGGTAAAGGTGCGATGTAAAGGGCCTTTTTCAAAAGATCTAGGTTAGGGTTTTTCTAGGGTTTCAAAGTTTAAGAACAAGGATGAAGAAATTTAGAAAATATGAAAGTGATTTGTATTGGGTGGGTTTCAATTTCATTAAACATAGAAGGAAAATTTCGAAATCAAAAGGGGAAATCACATTACCTTGAAGCTTCTCTTGAAACGAAAACCCTAGCTTCCCTTCAACTCCACCACCACCACAATAACCTATTTCAACAAAAAGAAGGAGAATGGGTGATTAGAATTAAATCCCCGGGATCTCCATTAACGGATTTTGAGAAGAGAAGAAAAAGAAAAAGAAGAAGAAATCCCCCTACCTTGTCTCTGCCTTGTTTTCACGTGAAAAAGAAGAATGACCTATTTTCCTCTTTTCCTCCTCCCCATCCACGATTTGGCCTCCCCTTTTTTTTTATCCCCAATAATAGATAATTAGTAATTATAATTATTCCTGAAAAAGAATAATTAAATATAATTACTAAAGCTTATCCAAAATTTAAATAAATATTAAAAAGGAAAATTAATATTTATTTATTTACTTACCAGAAATACGGGACGTTACACTCATGATAAAATAGGGTTTTGAAATATTTATTGAACGAAGACAGTTTATTGTATTTAATTAATTTAATAATAAGAAAGTATATTTAGAAAAATTTAGATAGTATAAAATTTTTATATTGTATTTAATTAATTGGTAATAATATTCAATTATTAATAATAAGAAAGTATATTTAGAAAATTTTAGATAGTATAAAATTTGTTTATTGTATTTAATTAATTTAATAATAAGAAAGTATATTTAGAAAAATTTAGATAGTATATAATTTGTTTATTGTATTTAATTAATTGGTATTATATTTAATTAATTGTTAATAAAATGATTATTAATTTTGAATGAGGGCATTATAGAAATTTAAATACATTATAAGGGTAAAAATAAAATTTTAGATAGTATATAATTTGTTTATTGTATTTAATTAATTGGTATTGTATTTAATTAATTGTTAATAAAATGATTATTAATTTTGAATGATGACATTATATAAATTTAAATACATTATAAAAGGTAAAAATGGAAATCAAAAGTTTTTCCTCTAATCTACTTTTTAGATAGTATAGATAAGAAATAAATAACACCATGCCAAATAGCCACGTGAGTTAGCCATATGAGTATAAATTGTATTATGCTCATATCAAGGTGGTGTGTCACTCGGCATGTCCAGTTGTTTACCCGGTTAAAGGTTGATTTGTTATTTTTTTTTAATATTATATCAATTGAGAGAGGGGAAACTCGAAATTTTGATCTCATAAAAATAAAACCATGTGTTTAAACACTTGAGTTATGTTCAGATTGAACGCAGGGCCGGTCCTAAGAAATGAAGGGCCCAGTGCAATATTTAGTTTTAGGCCCCAGGGGCGGAGTCAGAAATATTTCCGAGGGGGGCAAAAAATATATAGAGTTATATTTGAGAATTTAAGGGGGGCAAAATAGACAAAATATATGAAAAATTGAATTTTTTATATAAAAAAAGTAAACTTTTATATAAAAAAATTTAAATTTGTAAAAAAATGAGGGGGGCAATTGCCCCCTACCCTTGTGAGTGGATCCGCCTGTTGGGCCCTCTATCATATAATTCTTAATAATAAACTTTTTCTATAATATAAATTAAGGTTAAAAATATTCGTATTTTTTCATAATAGTAACTAAAAAAATTGTTTGAATTATTGATCAATGATTTAAATCAAGAAAAAATAAATATTTTTTATCGAATTAATTTAACATCAATCAATCCATATTAACTATAAAATAAAAATATATAATAAATATAGTAAATAAAAAAAATCATGATTTATACTTTAAATTTAACTTCTAAAATTTATATATAATAAGTTTTAAATAGATAAAATGGGTGTAAATTCTTTAGTCATATTAAAGTTATCTACTTTTAAAATCTAAAAATAACAATAATAAATACAAAATAATAATAATAATAATAATAATTTTTCTCTTAAAAAAAAGCAAAACAAATAAATGTAACATCAATCCATCCATATTAACTATAAAATAAATAAATATAATAAATAAAAAAAAATCATGATTTATACTTCAAATTTAACTTATAAAATTTACATATGATAAATTTTAAATATATAAAATGGGTTATTAAATTCTTGTCATATTAAAGTTATCTACTTTTAAAATCTAAAAATAGCAATAAGAAATTAAAAAAAAAATCAAAACAGATATTAATTTCTCTTTAAAAAAGAAAAAAAAAAAGGCGAAAGAAATAAGTATTCCGGCTGGGATTCGAACTCAGGCAACAGAAAAAAGCATGCAGATATTGGCTATCTAACTCGACCAACAAGCCAAATATAATTTTTATTGTAAGATTTTTATTTGTTTTATATTTATTTATATATACTTATCCTTGATTTGAGGCCCCCAAAATTCGGGGGCCCTGTTCCGTCGCACCGGATGAACAGTGCCAACTACGGCCCTGATTGAACGTTATATATTTTTATTGAGGTTTTACCTCAACTATATAGGGTTGTCAACATGAAGCATAGCTCAACTGATCAGATATCTTCTTCTTTTTTACGAGGTCGAAAGTTCGAGTCTCTCCTAATTTAGTTTGACTAGTCTTTTACCATGTGCGTTGCACATGGTATTTTTTCTATTATAGAAATATTTAAATATTTAAAAATTTAACATTTTTGTTTGATTTTTCTATGCTATATAAATTTTTAATAAAATGAATTTGGTTTTATTAATTTTTCAATTATTAAACATATTATAATATTCTATTTAAAATTTAAATTATCATATACTTTATTAGTTTAATAGATTATATGTAGTTGATTTTCTTCTTATTTAATGTAATTTTTTAACTTCTTTATTTTTAAAATTTATACTTCCAAATAAAGAATAAACTATTTGTTCTAAATCTATATATTTCTTATTTTTTAGTTAATTTATTCATTTATAGATTATTTATTTCTAATTTAAGAAATTATATTAGTTTTTTTGTTTGATTTTAAAATTTTAAAATATTTCTTATTAAAAAAAATAAAATATCATACATCAGAACTTAATTTTTCAATTATTTTATAATTTGCTGGTGTGAAAGTAATAAAATACCAAAAAAATTATTTAAAAAAATTGATAATTTCTTATTCATTGAATTTATAACTCCTTAATTTATTTTTCAAAGAGTATATGAAAATGGCATGTAATTTAAAGATAAAAATGAGTTTAGTAGTCTAAAAATATAAATGGTTATGTAATAAATATGGAGAATAAATAACAATGACATGTTTAGTAATTTAGATATTTAAAAAATATATATATAATGACATTGACACGTATAGTAATTTTAAATTTTTTGAAAAATATATAATAGTTCAAAAATGTTTCTCAAACATTCATCCTCTAATATATTAAGGATAAGGATGTAATAGGTTATACATTTAGGGGGCGTTTGGAGTGCGGGAATCGGAATTGAATGCCTGGGAATTAGATGTCTGGGAATAAGTAGTATGAAATAAAATGTCTGGGAATTTGATGCCTGTGTTTGGAGTGTGCTGGAATGGGATTCAAAGGCCTGTGAATATGGATGTTTGTGTTTGGAGTGTGCTGGAATTTGGTTTATGGGAATATGATTATTGTTTTTGTAGGAAGGAATATGATTTGTTATTTTATTTAATTATTATATAAAATTTATTTTAAAAATTGAAAAAAATAATTAATAATATTAAATTTAATTAAATTAAAATTATCAACTATATTTATTTATAAGTTTGAATTTTTTAATTTCCTTTTAAATATTATTTCATTAAATGAAATGAAATAAAATAAAATTGATGAAACATATAGGAATCAATTTCTTACAATCATGTTTTATTGTATAAATCAGTTGATATTAATTGGCGGTAAAAAATAAATGATCGTTTTCATTCAATATTTAGGGTTTAATAATAAAACAAATTTATTAATTTAAAAAAGGTGAAAACGTGCTATTTAAAAAAAAGGGTAAAATGTAAATAAAACCCCTGTGGTTTTTTTCAAATGCATGAACACCCCCCTTGGTTTGAAAATGACAAATCACACCATTGTGGTTCCAAATTTTTTCAATCAAACCCTTCCTCTTCAACGTCATTAATTTTATTTTAATCATAACTTCTTCGTTTGAACTCCGATTTGGATGATTCAAGATGTTTTGGAATCCTCATTTTGGTCTCTACGCTATGGTCACTTCAAACTTTCAAATCACCAAAAACCAAAAGAGTTAACGGTGTCAATCATACCTAGTATTTTGATGTCAATCAACTCTTTTATTTATTAATCATTTCGAAGTTTTGAAGTGACTATTATATAGATCCTGAAATTAAAATTCTAAAATATCTTGAATCACCCAAATCGGAGTTCAAACGAAAAAAGTTATGGCTAAAATAAAAATTTTGACATTAAAAAGGAGGGGTTTGATTGAAAAAATTTGGAACCACATGGGTGTGATTTACCATTTTCAAACCACAGAGGGTGTTCATGCATTTGGAAAAAACCAAATGGGTCTCATTTGCATTTTACCCTTAAAAAATATTGTATTTGGAATTAAGCTTGAAAAAAGTACTATAAAGTAAAATTTATCTAAATTAGTTAGTGTATTATTTTGAACATTCTTTTTAAATTTAATTATGTATAATATATTGAGTTTCTTTAAAACAAATATTTTTGATTATAAAAAATATGTATATTTTTTTTTAATTAAAATTGAACATATTTTTTTAATTTAATTATGTATAATATATTGAGTTTCTTTAAAAAAAATATTTTTGATTTAAAAAATATGTACATTTTTTTAATTAAAAAATATTTTTTAATTTTATCTTGTTCACTATCACCTACTAAAATACTTATAATATATATTTTTTTCTATTAGAAATACCAAATAGTACAAAATTAGAGAGAGTTTAATTAAATGTTAATGCCAAAGCTAATGCCAATGTTAAATAAAGAAGAAATTTGGATGAGAATTGAATATCAATACCAATGGTAAAAGAGGTTGAACCAAACAATGAATTGAGAATTGAATGCCAATACCCATGGAAATTGAATGTCAATGCCGCACTTCAAACGCCCTCTTAATGTTTTGAACGAGAGCCTAATTAGTGAGAGATTATTGTAGCTTCCTACTCAAAACCTGCCAGCTGTCATTTTTCTTGCAATTAAAACTAATTATTTAATTTTTTTACTTTTACATGCTAACGGAGTAAAGTAAAAACGGCCTTATTGAAAAAAATTCATTATTATTTTTAAACAGAGCAATTACTTCATTGGTTTATAAAATTTAAAATTTAATTATTTTTTAATATAAAATATAAAATAAAAATTGACATTTTAATTCTCAAACTTTTAAGACGAGTTTAAAATAGTATTTGTCAAAAAAATTTATAAGATACGAATGAATATTTTTTCCTAAATATTAGGAAAAAATGGTTAGACTTATATTTATCTATTTTTAAAGCCCGAACGTTAACATGTAATTTTTTAAATTTAAGATCAAAATAGGGCATAATAATGAAGGGATAATTTTCAATGTATTTTTCGGCCTGGCATAGCATAACACTGAAGAGATATTTTGTCAAAGGATAAAAATTCAATTTGACAAAAGAAATAGTGTATAGCTAATTGATATATTTTATGTATTTATGTGAAAAATATAATATTTAAACAAAAAAAAGGTATATTATCAGGACCAGTCCTAAGCAAATGGAGGTACGGTGCGAAAGTATAATTTCCAACCCACTATCATATGTATTTTATTATAAAAAAAATCACAAAAATATTTTTTTTTAAAATCTCTAAAAAATGTAATTTAAACCGTGTTTTTTATTATAAAAAATAAAGAAATATTTTAAACATGTTTAAAATTTTAAATTAGAGTTAAAAATTATTTTAAAATTTTATTAAAAAAATCTTTTGATTAAACAAATAGAGTTAGAAATTGATAGATTTTTAAATATAATAAAAAAAGAACAGAGTTAAAATCTATAAATCTTTTTAATGGAAAAAAAAAAAAAAATAGATTCTAGTTTTTGCCAGGATTTGAACCATGTGGTCCTCAACAAACATACTCCGCAATCCACGTATCCATCTTTCGGGGCGGTGGCTCAAGTCGCACATCTTCTTGGCCGACACTGTATATTTATGATAAAAATTGGAAAAACACCACTTGCTAAAATTTTACAATTTTAAAATGAATATTTTTTTATTAATGCCATATCATTTGTTCTATTAAAAAAAAAACAATCAAAAGTTTCATGCACTGCGTCCGTTACTTGGTTAAAAAAAACATATCTATACTACCTCTAAAAGGGGCTCAAGGGGAGGAACTTTTGAATTCCTCTTTTACCCCTCATGAATTATATACATAAATATTAAAAATTTGAAATTTGAAATATTGCAAAACAACTTAAATATAATTTACATTGGTAACCCCAACCAACAAAACTGATCTCTTTGTCATGATTTTGTAAATATATAAATTTTGTTTTCTATTTTATAATAAATAAGTAGAATTACAGTTTAAATTAATTAAAAATTGAAAAAAGAAATCCAACCATTTTATTTTATCATCGTATTTGTTTCATTGAAAATCTAAAAGACTATTGGAAATAGACTTCACATCTTCCAAAGGTTTACCTTTAATGACCTATTATATGTATTTTTTGTTTCTTTTAATATCCCTCTTGCTATATATATAGTGTGTTTAAAATCTCTTTTACAAGGAACTTTGTAGTGTCCAAAGAGATTTTTGGAACCAAAAATCAACTTACCGATCTCAAGCTTTACAGTTTGCCTTTCAATGTTGAAGGGAGAAGAATATGGATAAAATCAGTATTTTACCAAACTATCTTCGCTCCAGATTATATCAAGCTTTACGTAATAAGGGCTTTACATCACATCTAAATGAAAAATATGTTTCTACAATTTAATTTCTTCTTAATGTCATTGTTAGGGTTTTTATTTTTTAATATCGTCTCTCTCCATGTACAGGATATTTGTTTGTTAAGTTACTCTTCAAAAGTATGTTTCTACAATTTAATTTCTTCTTATTGTCATTTTTAAGGTTTTTATTTTCTAATATTTTCTCTCTCCATGTACAAGGTATTTGTTTGTTAAGTTCCTCTTCAAATTGATATTTTTCTTTGTTTTCAATTTTAGATTCATTCTTCAAAAACTCAATATGTTTTAATAGTAAAGAAACAAATATATTAATCATACAATGGTATTGAGAAAAACAAAATTATAAATACATTGTTAAGATCCAAAATACTTTAATTGAAAATTTTGCGACTCATTGAATTTTGATTCATGCATTCAAAAATTTTATTATATTGAATATTCGAATGATTCTATCGCTTTCACACTTTAATAAAAGTAATTAAGCTTTTAAATTGTATTTCAATAATTGTCACTTCATTGGCTTCCATTATCAGTGTTGATTAAAAGAAAAGTTGTGGGAGTACTTAAAAATAAAAAAGGGAACAAAGGTTTTTAGGAGATGAAATTAGGGTTAATGATTTTGATAATAGTGAACTGTGACTTCATAATAGTATGAAAAAAAGTTCATTAATTTATTGGAAGCAAAATGTGTATGGTAGAAAATACTAATAAATACATTTTCTCTTTTTTAATTATAAAACCGATCTTTAAATTAATTGATAATACTGATACCGTACACTAAATATCAATAAGTAATAGTTTTAATCACGTGCAACGCACGTACTACATTACTAGTCTATACTACCTCTAAAAGGGGCTTAAGAGGAGAAACTTTTGATTTCCTCTTTTACCCCTTTTTAAGGTTAAACAATTAGAATTACACCTAAAATTAACTTAAAAATATGAAAAAAAGAAAAAAAAAACAAATTCAAAGGACTTCATTTGATCTTTGTATTTGTTTTATGGAAAATCCAAAAGGCTAAATACATTGCTTCTTTCGTAAATAGACTTCACATCTTCCAAAGTTGTGCTTTTATCATTTATTATAAGTGGCTTTTGTTTATTCCAATAGCTCTCTAGCTATGTATAAAATGTGTGAAACTCTTTTCCAAGGTACTTTGTAGAGTTCAAAGAGATTGGTGAACAAAATCTCAATTGGCCTTTCAATGTTGAAGGAGAAGAATGGACATCTCCCTAAATTAAATGGGCATCTGAATGTTGGCCGACCGTCTTCAGTCTTGATGAAAGTTGAATGGACATTTCTCTAAATTGTATCAAGCTTTACGTAATAAGGTTTTAACACCTCTAAATGAAGAACATGTATCTACAGTTTTAATTTCTTCTTACCGTCATTTTTAGGTTTTCATTTTCTAATATTATCTTTCTTCGTGTACAAGGTGTTGTTTGTCAAGTTTTCGTAAGAAGATCCGCGATTTGAAGCTATGAGAAAATGCTTCTTCAAGTTGATATCTTTCTTTGTTTCGTAGTATGAGTCAATTGACGTTGAAAATAAATAATGGGTCCAAACTCTACTCATGTATCTATAAGTTTCCTTGATTTCAAAACTACCGTGATTGATCTTAATGATTAGCTAATCCTTTGTTATGCGATGATAGAGAGCTAAATAGATTTTATTTATACTATTAAATGGTTTCGTTCTTGACATTGTTGAATGCATGAAACCAAATACATTCCTTTCTTTATTTTTTTTATTCTTAAGTTACGTGTTTTCAATGTGATTCATTCTCCAAAACCTTAATACGTTTTAATAGTAAAGAAACAAATATATTAACTATCAAGTTAATGATATTGAGTAAAAGTAAATTATAAATATATTACTAAAATTCAAAATACTCTAATTTAAACTGCGTTCAATTCATTGAATTAGTAAACAGTGACCTCTTATATCTCTTTTTAAAGTTAAACGTTGGGATTTTTTTTACTCTTTAAAATTTCAAATAAGTTATTATTAGTTATCATAGATTCAATACCCTTGATTATTTGTAAAGTAGTTTGTCTCATCTTCAATAGTTATTCTTCTTTCTTTTTGTGAACTAATTAGTCACATCACCTCCATTATAAAAAGTTTTCTATTATTTTGACATAATATAAAATGAAATAAATAAAAACTATAAATTAATTAATTTGAAAGGAAAACTCTTCATACCAGTATTGAAATTAATTAGATAGAAATTAATTTATATACATATATAAAAATATAAAGAACATCTTCATTAAAAATACAAGTTGAAAATTTTAAAATATATGTTGTTAATAGGTTAAGAATTATCAATTAATTTTTATTAATTTTAATTATTGAATAATATTTATCATTAGGTGTCAATGATTATTTTCAAAGACGGTAAAACACGTGCAACCAGTGGCGAAGCCAGGAATTAAGTTGAGGGGGGGCACGCACTTAAGCCGTAATTTAAAACTCCCAAATTGATAGAAACTAAATCGAAACCGACTAAAACATATTGAAATTCATTAACTTAAGCCGCTTTAGTTTGCAATTTTTTTAACTAGTTATTGTCCATTTTAATCTAAACTGACATAAACCGAACTTAAAAACACTACTGACATGTAATCCTATAATTATTAATTATAATATCATTAACTATGAAAATAAAATTTATGTAAATCATTAGTGGTATTTAATTTCTTGAAAATTAAGTAAAGCAAATATTAATAAATTTTACTAGTTTTTTATGTTAAAAAATTATTCTATTTATAATAATAATTAAATAGATAAAGAGATTAAAAAAAACAATGCAAAGAGTTGTTTATAATATAAAATGAATAGATAAAAAAAATAATGCAAAGAGTTCTTTATAATATAAAATTATATAAAACATGCAAGTAAATTTAAAAAAGTACAATAAATATCAGCTGCAAGAGGGAATCGAACTTGTCTAAAAGTTGAGTCAAAGAGAGCGCCTGAGCCACCGAGCCGCATTATTATTATGGTAAATTAATCTATTTTTATATAATATAAAGAACTTTCAAATTAAATATTATATATATTTATAACTATTATACAAATCGAGGAGGGGGCACGTGCCCCCCTGGTCCCACTGTAGCTCCGCCCCTGCGTGCAACGCACGTAAACTTTGACTAGTATTCAAAAAAAGTACTTAATTTCAATTGTATGAAAATGACAATGTGCCGCCTCCTCCAATAATCTCTCTCCTAGGTTAGTAAATAAACAACCAGACTTTTTTGAAGTGCATTAAATTTGGGAAAGGCAATTTGGCTGTGCCTTTATTTCTATTTGAGTACATTTCTTCTTCCAAATAAACTACTTATGCTAGGGAGACAGTGAAAGGGGGGTGAATCAGTGAAAGGGGGGTGAATATACTTATTTCTATTTGAGTACATTTCTTCTTCCAAATAAACTACCTATACTGTCAACCCACTCCACCAGCTCCATTTAAGGGTGTAACTTGAGGTTGGTGTAGCAATTTATATCCAGTACCAGTTTAATAAACACGACGGGTCGGGGTGATGGGGATTGACCCCATCGGCTATCGGGGTCATTTTTTCTTCTCCTTCTTTTTGTTTTTCTTTTCCACTTCTTTTCCCGTTTATTTCTTTTCCTTTTGATTGATTGAATAGAGGAAATGCATTTTTTATATAAATTGTTGAATAGATTGTTTTATTAGGCACAAATAAACACATTGGAAAAATCATTTATTTTCAAAAACCATATGTTTTTTTTTTCAAAACCTATTTACACTTCAACTCCGCCCCGCCATGAACCTGACAGTTGAATGAGGTGGGGGTCAGGATCAGAGTAGAATTTAAATAGGGTAGGATAAAAGTGTCTTTTTTTTCTTAAATGGGATCAGGGTGTAAATGAGGTATCTGACCTTGCCCCGTCCTACGTTCACCTCTTAGGGGGTGTTTGGAATGAGGTGGTGGGGTGGGGTGGGGTGGGGTTGTGAAGCGTGGGTTTAGATAGTCTATGTTTGGTTGTGTAGGGGGTATTGGTTATATAAGCGTGGGTTGTGTAACCTGTGTTTGGATATAAAATGAGGTGAGTTTCTAAATTTTGAGTTTTAAAATAATTAAATTGATTATTTCAACAAGAAAATAATAATTAATTGATAAAATAATTATTTTAAATTTTAGTTATAATATTAAAACATTAATTATTATTTTATAATAAATAAATAAATAACTAGCTAATTAATAAATAGATAATTAAAAAATGATTTTCCTGTATTTTAGTAGGTTATGGTGAGCAAGATAATTCTTTTTTTAAAAAAATATATTTTTTAATTTAAATCAAAAAACATTTTTTTAAAAAAACTCAATATATTTTAGATAATTAAATTAAAAATATATTCAAAATAATACACTTAGTAATTTAGATAAATTTTACTTTATCATACTTTTTTCAAGCTTAATTTCAAATACAACAATTTTTTTTTAAATAACACTTTTTCACTGTTTTAAATTAATAAATTTGTTTCCATTGAATTTTTCTCTCATGTCATAATACAATAAAAATCACACTGATGTTTCCTATCAAAGTTATTTGAGTTTTGAAATAAATAATAGCAATTTTTTATCAAAAAAATAAATATTAGGAAATTAATTATCTGGATTTTTTTAATGATAAATTATAAATTTAATCCGTTAATCAAATAAATACTTCAGGTCTCAAAAATGAAAATCCATAATTTTTCATGAACAAAATTTCAATTTAAGAAAAAAATTACTATTTATTTTTTATAAATTACTTTTTTTATTAAATTAATATTGAACTTATTTATGTTTTAAAAATAAATGAAATAATTTGGGAGATAGATTGTGGAAAGTGAAAATATGTGAGAGAGAAGAAGATAATTATAAAATCTAAACCACCAATTAATTTATCATTTTTTAAAATATCAAAATTTTATTTTATTTTTATTACAATTTTTATTCTAATGGGAGGGTTTAATTACCCCTCATTATTCCTATATTCTACTGTGCAAACCCAATGGACTAAATCCATAGAATTATTTGATTCATTAGGGATACCGTATAAAATCCATGAATAATCTAAATCCTTAACCCATGCTTCAATAACCCTCTTACCAAACACAATTTAGACTTAGATACCCCACCCCTAGTGGATGGAGTTATGGATTAGAATTTAAAGATGATTATTTAATGTGGCTTGGTATATAGTTGACTTGACATATGAGATAATAATTTTTTCTTCTTATTATTTACTCTAGTCTCCATCATCACTCTCTCCTTTTGTTACCAATTTTAAATGGGTGGGAAGTGGATGAATGAATTGCTTTGTTATCTCTTTTGGAGTCAATTCTTATTATCGATCAAGAGGAAAAATGTGTGTTGGTCTCCTTGATTGGCCGACAACAAATTCTCTCATAAAATACAATAAAAAATATAAGCAATTCAAATAAATTATTTATAAACTTTTATAATTTAAGCACTTTAATGACTAACAAATCCTTTAATATAAAAATTCTAAATTGCATAAAATAATATAAAATATTTGATAAAAATACCCAAATTCAATTATTAACCTGTCTCAAATTTCAAGCATAAAAATGGCCAGTAAAATTATAAACTTAAACATGAAATAAGATTGAACAATGACCTCATGGTGAATATATATATGCTATCCGAAATTAAGTGAAGAAAATTATCCATAAATTATAAACATAACAAAACCATTATAAATAATAAAATACCAAACACAATAGATCATCAAAAAATTAAAACTTAAATACATAATTGGTTAAAGCTGTGAGAAAAGGGTACAAAATATGAAATTAATGTGATGCATTATGGTGGATAACTTTCTTTCTCCACCATTTGTTAGTGAGCATTTACTCTTACTTTTTCTCTGACATGTCTTAATTATTAATTCTTTACAAATTCCAATTTAGATTTAAACTCATTAACATACAAAAAGAAAAAAAAAAATCTATAACTATAGTACGAAAATTAGATATTTGTTCCCCAGAAGACTTAATTCGATTCCAAGACCATTTTCTTTCATAGGCAAAATAAAAAAAAATATGATATCGCATACGCTAGTTAGTGTTTTTCTTAGAAAACAAATTCTAATTTTATTATCAATATAGAGGAAAAGAAAACTATCAATGATGAGAGAGAATTGACATGATAATTAACAGGAAAATCATTAGATATCATAAACTGTGCCTTGATACCACATGTCTGTTAAGAATGGTATCTTAGAACTTGTAATTGTTTAATAAAAATAATTTATTTCGAATAAATTAAATAAATAAATAAAAATTCTTTCTATTATCTATATTGATTCAATTGATGATATTAGGAATATATGGAAATATATTAATATCAAACATTCAAATAGTAAAACCCTAAGTTACTTTTATGAAATCACGATTAAGTATGTGAGTCATACGAGAGGATTAAAGTCGAGATGAGTAACTTAAAGTGTCTACAGTAAATGGATAACATTAGGGAACCTTCTAGTAACACTGTTGATAGCTGGTCATTTTGTTTATAGACAAATGATCTAATCCTGATCATTCATGTGAGTGACATGAAATGCAAGTATCATATGCAATGTTGATCGTATAAGACAGAAGCACTATGTTTGATCAAATTTCTAATTAGTACCGTTTACGAGAAATGATCAGATATCAAACTAAGTTTATCAACCGTGATAAATATCAATCTTGAGTGAAATGTGGACTCCTATTCATGGAGTTATGTTATTTGATTCACATGGTTGAGAGCGATCTGATATGAACGTTCAATACAGTCCTGTTTTGGGAACATTACGAGATAGTAGCTGGGAACACATTTACACGAGATGAAATTCATAATTTTCCTATAAATTAATGGTATCAGTGCGATACATAAACATTTTAGGAACTTTAGGAAACTCCCTTGATGTACTAATTCGAGACATGATCAACAAGTGGTGTCATGACTTCTATTGATCATAGAAGTATATTATTTGTAATTTGACTACAAATAATGTTCAT
This sequence comes from Gynostemma pentaphyllum, assembly GCA_028015215.1. Classification (NCBI taxonomy): domain Eukaryota; kingdom Viridiplantae; phylum Streptophyta; class Magnoliopsida; order Cucurbitales; family Cucurbitaceae; genus Gynostemma; species Gynostemma pentaphyllum. The sequence continues at coordinate 64,989,527 of CM051355.1, read as the reverse complement.
TGGAGAATTAATGAGAACACAAAGATAAAGTGGTAATTACATGGGCAAAACAAAATATAATTTGCCTGTAATTATGAGTGTTCCACGTGAAGAATATATCACAAATATAATAAAAGATAAACTTAATGGACATAACTCATCTATAATGAGGGAACTTCAGCTATGAATCTATAGTGAAATCATTCATAGTTAAATAATAAGTAATTGACTTATTATGAGTTAATCACTCAATTGACTAATTATTAAGCCCATGATTTATAGGTCCATCGGGTCCCTATACTAGCCGAAATATCATTGTAGCAAAACTAATTTAACTTAGGAAGAATAAATAATTTAAGTAATTTAATTTACTTAAAATTAGGTAATACTAATTATTTGAATAATGAGATTATTTAAATCATAATTAATTTTAATATTATGACAATATTAATTTTTTAAATAAAGAGTTTATTTAAATGGAAATTAATATGATATTTTAAGGCAAAATTAATTATTTAAATAAATAGCTTATTTAAACGGGAATTAATGATAATATTATTAATTATTTAAATAGAAATTAATAAGTAATATTATTAATTAAATAATGAGTTAATTTAATTTAATAATAAATATTAGAGAGAATCAAACTCAATTAGTTTTATGAAGCAAATTAGTATTAGCCAAAATAATTACTTAATTGGATAAGATTCAATGAGAATTAATTATCAGCTAAATCTGTTTAATTAGAAATTGTTATTTGAATTTTTTATAATTTTAAATATTGTAACAAAAAAAAAATCCAAAAACATGGAAATTACATAATCAACAGCGGAAGTATAAATTAAATAACTTCAACAATTCACTCGAACTTTTCAACAGATACTTAATTCAACGCCTCAAATCTCCTCTTTATCCGCATATAAAGAGAGATTTCACTCGAAAATGATTTAAGCACTCTTTTTTACAATTTAAACATTTCGAGATAAATACTACTTAACCAAATACATCTAATCTCCTCTTTATCCACAAATAAAGAGAGACTACGCTCAAGAAGAATTTTAAGCACTCTTTTTCACAATTTAAAACCTTTTGAGATATTCTTTCCATTTGTACATATGGAATGAACCTTCCTCGTTAAGTGTTATTATAGTCACGCATAACTAAAATAATCCCCCTTACAAAATATTTTTCGTTAAGCAAGGTCTTACTTAATGAGAACTTACCTTCATATTGCCCAAGGAATTCAAGTAATACGATAAAGAGAAATATCATTACTCAAGATGTTTTACAAGCCAAGGTTTAATTCTCCACCTAAAATTTCTATTTCTCCACATAAACGCTCTATTCTTGGTCTAATCTCCATAATTAAAAATTCTTGAATTTTATCTCAATATCAGCCTTAGAATGATCTAGAATCACCAAGAATCACATTTAGATCACTTCTAACGGTTACCCAAACGTTATCCAATACTAGGGGAAAACTAGCCTAAACTAGTGTATAGTTTCACTCCCTTTTTGGACACTTAAAGATAAAAGTTTCCTATTAATAAATCAGCAGCGCAATGAACCTAATTTCATTCCCAAAGTCACTCTTAATCATCGATAATACATCACATATTTGATTACTAATTTATCTAGCCACCTAGGCTAGTATTTTAGACTTAATGGTCACTAATCAGACAACCTAATTCATCACAATCAACAACATCTAATAATCTTTAAACATCCTAAAAAAAACTTAAACATCCAATTAATCATTTTAGGATGAAGAAGAAAAATGAGATGATGAAACATATACAATAGAGTTTGATGGAGAAATTAATAAATTAAATATCAATGACTCCATGATAAATTCTGCTGACAAAATTTCCTATTCTGTTATCAATGACATAGCTGATCCTTTAACTTGTGAAATTTTTTATTTTGTTAATACCGATGAATCAAATGATGCTTTATATGAAATTTTCACTGTTTCAGGATTACAAATAATGATTAGGAAGTTGGTCAAACTGATATGAGATGTGTTTTAACCAGAAGAAACAACACCGTCTAGCCATAGACGTTAAATAAAAGACGCTTCTTGGGAGGCAACCCAAATTTCTTTATTTTTTGTTCTATTTTCCTTTTACTATATTTTATGTTTTTAGTTTTATTTTACTTGTTTTCTTTTCTTTGTTTTTATTTTTATTTTTAGGAAAAAGAAAATTAAGATCAAAGAAGGGATATGCATGCTTAAGCATGAAGTTTTCACCGAATTTTCTCACATTCCCGAGCTGATAGTGATCCAACTACTGCGGATTGCTCATTCAGGGAAGTTTCTTCTACCACTTTGTTTTTAATTTTAAACGATTGAGGACAATGCTTAGTTTAAGTTTGAGGGTAGAATTTCATATTTTTGATGTGTTTAATACTTTCTGAAAATTCTAGAAATTGTATAATGGTTGAGCTTGTTTACTTTTAATGTTTTTTCAATCTTTGTTTCATGCTTAATCCCATGCTTTTTGTGCATTTTCATTCCTACTTTTTGCATAAAAAAATGTTTTAAAGAATGCTTTTTTTTTTTTCATTTGTCATATCTCAAGTATTGATCTTGCTTTCTAATTGATTGAGAAATGCACTAGAATGGATACATTTAGCCTCTTTTTGTGAGATTTTGAGCCTTTTGAGCAATTATCATAATATTTGCTCCTTTATTCTTTGTTGAGAGTGTGTCATGCATGGATTTTATTTCCAGAACTTGCTCTGTTATGCATTTTGAGACTGTTATTGTTTGAATTTGAATGCTTGAAATCTATAAGGGCAAATTAGGGGAACCAATTCTAGCTTTCTAAAGGCCTATCGAACTTTATTCATTGGATGTCAATTTTGAGCCTTTGCCTTTTCTTTGATATTTAGCCACATAATAATTAACACTTTCCAATTCTTTTTTGTCTCTTTTTTCACCCAAATTGAGAGGTTGCTATGTTTTGAAAAGATTGATGTCTCTTAACAAAAGTGGATTAAAGTGATGAATTGTGTTATGAGTTCGAAAAAAAAAGAAAAAAAAGAATTGTGGAAAAAGAAAAGTGCAAAAAGAAAAAGGTTTGTTGTTGAAAATCCGAAAAAAAGTAGAAAGTTGAGAAAAAAGATGTGAAGGAAGTCGATTTTGATTTTTGAGAGTTTGTTCTTGAAGAAAATTTTAGTAATCTCTCAGCCTAAATGTCTTCCATCTACCATTTTTCCCAAGCCCCATTACAACCTTTAAAGACCCTTAGATCCTAGTATTTCAATTTCTTGCATTAACCGGTCTTGATTTGATATATTAGCAAGCCTATGGTAAATTTCTTCCATGTTTTGATTTGAGTGATATTCTTTGACTCCCATAAACACTTTAAGCTATTTGAGTGAATATCTTGTGAGGGTGTCTATTTCTGTATGCTTTGATTTTGAAAAGTTTGTAAGGCTCTTATTCTTGATATGACTTGTGAAATTGAGTTAGCATTTGTGTTTCATGGTTTTATAAAAAAAATGCAAATTGAGCAAGATTGATCACACACACTTGGGGTTTTGTATGAACTTTTGAATGAATAGGTATTAATTGTTTACAAGCTCGATGGTTACATAACTTCAAAGATTTTCATGATTGATTATTAATTGAGCTTAATGCTAGAATTGATAAGGGACTAGCAATTGTCTAAGTTTGGGGGTAATTGATAAATCGTAATTTACGTATGTTTATTAGTGGTGTTATCTCCAATATAATTAAAATATGATTTTTAATTGATTCAAATGTCCATAATATTTTTAATCTTTGAATTTCATGAACGTAGGCGAAAACGACACTCAATTTAAACTTAGAACAAAGAAGTTATGCCCATTTTAGTGATGAAAAAGGCATGTGGCCGCGACGACGAGATCCACGGCTGCGGCCTGAAGAAAAATTGTAATCCAGGCCAAAAAACCTGAGAGTGGGCGTAGCAGCGGTGAGGACCGTGGCCGCAGCGATGAGAAAATAGAAAAATATTGATTTAAATCTGTGATGGTGTCATCATTGTAAAGGAGGTAGTGAGTGCTAACGTCAGCGCACAATTAGGGAAGGAATCATTTAAGAGACACGTCGCTCATGATTTCTCAAGGAATGAGCGCTTCCCAGCAGCGGTCGGCTCAGCTCCCTTGCGGCTTCCCTCACATCAGGCGACAGCTGGCGGTGGCTTGGCGGCTTAGACAACTCAGACGGTGGCTTAGGTAGATTTGATAGAAGATTTTGTTGTTTATTTATCCGATTTTATCTCTTTTTGGCCTATTTAAAGCCCCATTCACTCCCAATTTAAGAATTCCTTCCTCCCTATTTTTCTTAGGACTTTTACATAGTTTTTAATATGTTTTCTAGCTAAATTATTTATTCCAACTAGAGGATTATTAAGGTTTGATTCATGAATTTGTGTGGTTTTGTCCTTAATTTTAATTCCTATTTTCTCTTTATTCATGCTTTCTCTTTGCATATTTTATTGTTGATTAATTATTGTGCATAGTGGCCATATGTTCAATTGTTAATTTTACATATTGCTAGTTAGAATGTTGAATCCATAATTGTTTAATTGTTCTATTACAAGTAGCATAATAGCATAAATTGATTAGGACACTTTTTGGTTTATGTCATAGGAATTTATGATCTAACTTAAATGAATCGTTCGTACCGTGTTTATTAGTTAGAATTGGGTTCTTTTCATCTTAATGTTGTTAGTAGGTTAAATCTTATTATCGTATTCTAAGGTTATCTGTTACTTAGGGAAGTAGTCATTAGATCGTATCTTGGCTATCGAGAAATTAAGGAAGAGCACTTGTTGTTCTGGCAACTCCCAACTAATTTAGAGAAGAATTTAGGAATGCATGTTTAGTAATCGATAATTAAATTAATGAACCATAACCGAATCAAACCTTTAGTTGAAGCTTTTCTCATCTTGATTTCTTATTTTATTTAATTTTGTTTTCTTTTTATTTTTCAAACAACAACTCAAAACCCCCCTTTTTGTTAACTTTAATTTAATTCCCTTTTCCCTATTGAGATCGACCTTACTCACCACTACTACAAAATTCTAAATCCTAAGAGTAAGTATTTATTTTTGGTGGTTTCGACACCCATCAGACTTAATTTGAAACATAAAACTATAAATCTCATGATGTCATGATTTTCACAGTATTAATAATAGAACATACCCCTCTTCTGGAAAACCTCATGATAAAGCCATCAAATGATTTGGTGTAGTTGAGTTTGAGTTTCTCTTTATCACCCACTTTAATTGTACAACATCGATGGAGCAGTGTACACATTATTGATGACAATAATAGTTAGGTTGAGAGAGGACAAAAACTCATATTTATAAAGGTCAGGAGGTGTGTCTCTTAATGATAATACAATGAACACATTAGAAGAGATGTGTCCTTCCACCAATAACTAAATAGATTTAATCATTAATTAATTATTAAACCACTAATAATTATCATTTGTCACAAAAAAATCTTACATTTTGATGAACCTTGAAATCGATAATAGTTTTGTTGATTTATATTTTTTGTATTTTGATGAAAGGTAAAGATTGATAGTAGTTTTGTGGTTGTGCAGTTTTGTGATAGGTTCATTGTTAATTGAATTTTGTAATGATTAAAATGAAGAGATGTTACAAAGTTAACGCAGCGGAAGTGGATCTAATTAATCTAAATTAATTACACATGAGTTGAACAGATCTAGTTTAATATAATGTAAAATTATGAAAAACATATAGATTCATGCTTATTTTCAAAAATTAAAAGCCTTTACTTACATTGAATAAAATTTGGAGAATTGGTTGGAGGTTTATTTATAGTGTCAAACCTTCTACGTTATATCTGAATAGAACAAACAAAACTTGATGGTGGAATCGAACTTAGAAGAAATTTAGGAAGAAGAAAAGGATTTTTTCTTCCGATTTTAACACATTAAAATCAGCAATGAGGGGAGAAGAGAGAAAAAGATATTTTCAATTTCTAAGGAAGTGAATTTAATTAATTTATAAATAACTCATACCTCCTATTTATAAGCTAATTGAATATCTAATCAAATTAAAAATATTCTAAGGAGATAAATATAAAAGAAAAAAGATTTATCTCTCTCCTTTATCTCATATAGCCGAAATTGCCTATGATAAAGGGAAAATTTGATTTTTATTTTATTTGCTTTATCTTGGGTAAATAGAATCTATGCAAATATTTTAGAATATAATTCAAACAATTATCTTCCTAAAATATACATATATGGCTGAAAATACACATATTAATTAATTAATGAATACAATTTAATTAATTTTAATTAATTATTTGGACCATTTTCAATTGGGTTCATTAATCCATTTGAGCTAGAAAATATCTCTTAATTAATTAAATATCTCCAACTTAAGTAATTATTGATTTTAATATTAATTAATTTATTAATTACCATTTAAATAAAATGCTATTTAAATAATTAATAATATTAATATTTTCTCCCAGTTAAATATCATAAAGTAATATTTAATTATTAATTTCTATTTAAATAATTAATAATATTTATAAATATTTTAATTATTAATTTCCATTAAATAAACTCATTCTTTAATCAATTATTAGTATTAATTGATAATAGAATTAGTTACACTAATAACCACTTTAATTCACCTAATTTCAGTTTTAATGGTTGTTTCATATTAATATCATTTTTACCCATAAAACACCATTTATGGTGGTGATTATGGTGGATTCCCATTTCAATGTTTACCTTATTATCATTTTATATCTCTTGATAACTATGTCTCATCAACTAAATATCATTTAATTTCGTCTTTTCACAATGAAATTTAATTTTTCTAGTGGTGGTTTAGGTAGTTTTGATATATATATATATATATATATATGTTGTGGGTAAAATTATATCAGTACACGTGGAATTTCTAGACTTGTTCAAAGAATGCATACTCGACATGTCTACGTCACCTGAACAGATAAAGCTACGTCTACGTCGTCTGGGAGGCCACGTCTACGTCGCCTGGGAGGCTATGTCTACGTCGCCTGGGAAGGTACGTCTACATAGTCCCGAGAGTCTACGTCTATGTCATCTAATAAGACTACATATCAAAGACCAAGAAACTACGTTATATTGTTATCCAATCAAACGATGACACGTGGCATGACTAACAAGCGACAAGTCATTAGGAAGCAACACGTGGCCCAATCCCGACGTGACATGTGGCACGATGATGTCATCAAACTCCTCTCATATAAATAGGAGAAGAAATTCATTCATTAGGTAACGAATTTCTACTACAATTCTCTCTGGCACACTAGCTCTGCTTGCACTGACTTAAGCATCGGAGGGTGTTAGGCTGGGACCACACTGGTGCTCTCTTTATTTCCTGTGCAGGTACATACAGTGCTCGTCAACTACTCAGCATATCACCTACGCAGCACCTCCAGTGCAGCGCACTACACCCGACTCGTCCCATACTTTCAGTTCGTTGCTTACGTGGAAGCTATCCATTTTTATGCAACAACATTTGGCGCCGTCTGTGGGAAGGAGTACATAACTAAGTGCTCTACCATTTAGGATGAGTCGAAAAAGTCAACACGGTGATGATGTGGATGACGGTGAGAACCGTAACCCTCGTAATACGAGAAACTCGTAGCAATAGAGAACGACAACAACTACCTGACGAAAATCGAGAAGTGGTAAGGGTTGCGCCTGTGCCAGACAGAAGGGTAGAGGTCTTGGAAGAGCAAGTTCGGGATGTGAATCGAGATCTTGCAAAAGTGCTAGAGATACTCACTCAAAAGTTGGATCACCAAGCTCCCGCTGACAACCAAGATTTACGATCAAAGAAAACAAAAGAAAAAGAACCTATAGAAGGTGTTGCAGAGTCGCGAAATCACGAGAAGGGTGGTTCGAAGGGGAAGTCGAGGCTACATACTCGGGACACTTCTCCTTCTTCCAATAAGTCTTCTCCCAAGAGGTATCCTAGCATGAAAGGAAGGTCTGACCTTAAAGAAGTGCTCAACGAAAAAAGAAAAGCACAAACTAGTATAACAAGGTCTACTGCTGAAAGTTCACAACCTTGGGCACCGGAGTTAAAGAAGCTCCAAGACGAGCTTGGTCATATGAAGAAAGAGTATCGAGGGAAGGCTCCCCCTGTATTAGAAGATCTCCTCGAGCAAACTGAACCACCATTCACAGATGACATCATGGAGGTAGAACTTCCAACTAAGTTTAAAATGCCAACTATGACAATTTATGATGGTTCGAAGGATCCAGTTAAGCATGTTGATACATTTCGGACCTGGATGGAGCTCCAGGGAGTCCGAGATGCTATCAAATGCAGGACATTCCCTCTTACATTAGGAGGCTCTGCATGAGGGTGGTATAGGCAGCTCAAGCCAAGGTCTATCTCATCATTTAAAGACCTTACTAGATCTTTCGTAACTCAATTTCTAGGCAAAATAGATCATAAAAACCTGCTACGCACCTTTTGACTGTGCGTCAGAAGTCGGGAGAAAGTCTCCGAGACTACATAGTAAGATTCAACAGTGAAGCGTTGAAAGTTGAAGGTTACAGCGATGACATAGCTTTAACCGCAATGATGGCTGGATTGAAGATGAAAAGTTTTTGTGGTCCTTAGGCAAAAAGACTCCTGCTACTTACACAGAACTCATTGCAAGAGCATAAAAGTATATGAGCGCGGGAGAATTACTTAGTGCAAGAAAAGCTCCGGATGAGGGAGATAGTAGTAAACATCCTGAGCACAAAAGAAAAGATCAAGCAGAAAACATAACTCGAAAGGATGACCGGTACAAGGACGAGAAAAGAAGCAGGACAGAACAACGAACTGAGGAGCGGGGTAATCCTGTGACCAAGTTCAAGAAGTACACCCCTACTACTATCCCAGCTGAACAACTACTAATGGAGATTCAAGACAAAAATTTGGTTAGGTGGCCGCCAAGGATGAAGGCAGGGTCAAATAAGAGGAATAGAGATAAATATTGTCTCTTCCACAAGGATCATGGTCACACTACCTCTGACTATTTTGACCTCAAAGAGGAAATTGAAGCTTTAATTTAAAAGGGGTACCTAAAGGAGTTCGTGATGAGAAGGGAAGAAGGACAACGCGAAGCTCGACCTGAACGAAAAGACCAAGACAGAGGTGGTCAAAAATCCTTGGGTGGTGACATAAGAACTATTTTTGGTGGATCAGGTGGTGGAGAGTCAAGTAGAAAAAGAAAGGCGAGCGCTCGAGAAGCAAGTCACGCCCCACCCAGATTCGAAGTCTTTTCTACTTCTACAATGTCTGGTCGAAAGGCAAAGATAAATTTCGATGAAGAATAAGTGGTTGATATCCATCAGCCTCATAATGACGCCCTTGTGGTGATAATTATTGTGGCTAACTTAAGAGTACATCGGGTCTTGGTCGATGGAGGTAGCTCGGTAGACGTACTCTCACTCAGTGCTTTTGAAAAATTATGAATTGGGAGAGAAAAATTGAAAAGAAGTTCAGCACCCTTGGTGGGATTCGGAGGAGAGCAGGTCATCCCTGAAGGGAGTATTGAATTGCTAGCTACTTTTGGAGAAGAGCCCAACACCATCACTAAAATGGTAGAATTCACAGTGGTCGATCGCCCATCAGCTTAAAATATCATATTGGGGAGACCTACCATCCATGCTCTCAGGGCCGTACCTTCGACTTACCATCAAATGATGAAGTTCCCTACTTCTGGCGGGGTAAGAGTAATCAAAGGGGAGCAAAAGGTCTCCCGAGAGTGTTATTACACAGCTATGAAGGGTGCTGCGTTGGTAAACATGATCGCGGTAGAACAAACTGAGGAAGAGGTGCAGTTCGCAACGGCCTTCCCCGCTGAAGAAGCGGAGCAGCCTCCCTTAGTAGTATCACCGAAAGAGTTCAAACAAAGAGCAATGCCAATAGAAGACATGGAGTCTGTCCCGCTTCTAAATGAAGAAAAGTTTGTCAAAATCGGGACAAGACTGGGGGAAGAACAGAGAGAGAAACTGATCAATTTCTTAAAAGAAAACATCGATGTTTTTGCTTGGAGCCATGACGATATGCCTGGCATTGACCCAAAGATCATGGTTCATCGTTTGAATGTTGATTATACTTATCAACCTGTTAGACAAAAACGTAGAGTGTTCAACCAGGTTAGGAATGATGTTATAGCTGAAGAGGTAGGAAAACTTTTAAAAGTTGATTTTATCTGTGATGTGCATTATCCGGATTGGCTTTCTAATGTGGTGTTAGTAAAAAAGGCTAACGGAAAATGGCGGGTATGCATAGATTTTACCGACCTCAACAAATCATGCCCAAAGGATAGTTTCCCTCTACCTCGAATTGATCAATTGGTGGATGCAACAGCTGGACATGAGATTTTGACTTTCATGGACGCATACTCGGGTTACAATCAGATTAAAATGTACGAGTATGACCAAGAGAAGACATCGTTTGTAACAAGTCAGGGCTTGTATTGCTACAAAGTCATACCATTTGGGTTAAAGAACGTTGGGGCAACCTATCAAAGAATGGTAAATAAAATATTTGCAAATCAGATAGGAAGAAATATGGAGGTATATGTGGACGACATGTTAGTCAAGAGTCATCAAGCTGATCAACACACCTCTGACCTAGCTGAATCATTTGAGGTTTTGAGAAAGTATCGAATGAGACTCAACCCGGAAAAATGTGCGTTTGGGGTAACTTCATGTAAATTCCTCGGCTTTATGGTTCATCAAAGAGGAATAGAAGCAAACCCTGACAAATTACAAGCTGTCCTGGACATGGAATCCTCAAAGAACCTTAAGCAACTGCAAAGTCTTAATGGCAAAATAGCTGCACTGAACAGATTTGTATCCAGGGCAACTGATAAATATTTGCCTTTCTTCAAGATTCTTTGGAAGAGATGTAAGTTTGAATGGGCGGAGGAGTGTGAACGTGCTTTCCAAGAGCTGAAACAATATATGAGCTCCGCACCTTTACTCTCCAAGCCCGTCATAGGTGAAGAATTATTGCTATACTTGGCAGTGTCTAAGACAACAGTAAGTTCAGCCTTAGTAAGAGAAGAAGGTGGAGTCCAACTACCTATCTACTACACCACCAAAGCTATGCTGGATGCTGAGACTTGGTACCCTCGAATGGAAAAATTGGCACTGGCCTTAATTACTTCAGCTCGAAGGTTGAGGCCATACTTTCAAGCATATGAGATAGTAGTTCTGACAAATCACCCACTAAGACAAGTTTTGCAGAAGCCAGAGACATCAGGTCGTTTAATGAAGTGGGCAGTTGAACTTAGTGAGTACGATATTCAGTACAAGCCCAGAACTGCATTTAAAGGACAAGTTGTAGCTGATTTCATAGCAGAGCTCACACCAGAAAAAAAGAGTCATTTCCTACTCAGATAGAAGTACTTAGTCCAGATAAAGAACTCATCATTCTACAAAGAGAATAGTCCGTTTGGACACTCTATGTGGATGGGTCTTCCAACATGAAAGGTTGCGGAGCTGGCCTTATCTTAGTCTCACCTGGACCGAGTCCACATTGAGTATGCTTTGAGGTTTGGTTTTAAAGCTTCCAACAATGAGACTGAGTATGAAGCCCTTATAGCCGGATTGCGCTTGGCAAGAAAAGTAGGGGTGAATCGTATCAAAGCGTTTAGCGACTCTCAATTGGTTATCAATCAGATAACAACAGAATATCAGACCAAGGGAGAAAGAATGGCTGTCTATCTAGCCAAGGTGAAAAATCTTCTTTGCACTTTTTAGTGGTGGGAAGTAAATCAAATACCACTTTCGCAAAACTCTAATGCTGATTCGTTAGCACGTTTGGCATCCCCTTATGAGACCGAGTTAAGTCGTACGGTACCAGTAGAGTTTTTACCCAACTCAAGCATTGATGATTTAGAAGCCATGGATATTGAGCAATCATTGCAGTCGTCCACCCCTTTCTGGATGGATCCCATCATAAAATTCTTAAGAGATGGGGAGTTGCCTATTGACAAAGCTGAAGCAAGACGACTCCAGCGCCGAGCAACACACTATATCTTAGAAGGAGATGTTTTATATAAGAGAGGTTTCTCTCTACCACTACTCAGATGTCTTATACCCGAAGAGGCAGATTATGTTATGAAAGAGATTCATGAGGGAGTGTGTGGCAACCATTCAGGAGGAAGGTCGTTAGCTCACAAAATTGTAAGGCAAGGTTATTACTGGCCCACCTTGCACAAGGATGCCAAGTCGTTCTGTAAAAAATGTGACCAATGTCAACGTTTTGCTGTGATCCCAAGACAATCACCCAAATATCTAACAAATGTAACAAGTCCTTAGCCATTCGCTCAATGGGGGGTTGACTTAATAGGACCACTCCCTCAAGGAAAAGGTCAGATTAAATTTGCTATTGTAGCTGTGGATTATTTTACCAAGTGGGCAGAAGCTGAAGCCTTAGCTACAATAACCGAGCGCAAAACTACTGACTTTATGTGGAGGAGCATAGTGTGCAAATTTGGTATTCCTTATGCCATTGTCTTTGACAATGGAAAACAATTTGATAATGAGAAGTTCAAGTCTTGGTGCTCAGAGCTCTGTATTAAGCATTTCAAGTCCTCTCCTGCACACCCTCCAGCTAATGGTCAAGTGGAGGCTGTGAATAAAATTATCAAAAAGAACTTAAAGGCCAAACTAGAAGGGTTAAAGGGGCTTTGGGCAGAGAAGCTACCCAATGTGTTATAGGCATACAGAACAACAGCTAGAACCTCCACAGGTGAAACTCTTTTCTCACTAGCATTTGGAGCCGAAGCAGTTGTGCCGGTTGAGATAAGTCTCAATTCCCCAAGAGTACAACATTTCAATCCAGAGGCAAATGAAGAATGTCTAAGGTTAAGCCTTGATCTCCTTGAAGAGCATAGGGAGACTTCTCGTCTTCGTGTTGCTGAGTATAAAAACCGGGTGGCACGATACTACAACTCCCGAGTCAAACCACGCAACTTCAAAGTGGGTGACCTCGTTCTTAGAAAAGTGTTGCCAAATACAAAGGACCCAAATAGTGGGGTCTTAGGTCCAACTTGGGAAGGACCATACAAGGTCACTGAGATTGTGAGACCAGGTACTTACAGACTGAAAGACCTCAACGACAGGACATTACACTATTCATGGAATGCAGAGCATCTCAAGACCTTCTATCAATGATTTCTTTACAATTTTATTTTCGTTCAAGTTATTTCTATAAAAGTTTCAATCCATTGTAATTTCATTCCAATAAATGAAGAATGAACGTCAACTTCATAAATTTATTTGTGATGAGAAGAATTAATGAGGCATAAGCAGAGACTACCACCAAGTATGAATTTAAGCTGCGCATAGAACAATCTACTTCAATAACTCGCAAACTCAAGTAACACTTTAAGTTATAAAGTGACACTTGAGTGGAGGCCTACTACTACTACTACTTTACTTACTACATGCACTACCACTACTCTGCTACAACAACAAGAATGAGCGACGAGCACAATAAAACTTAAGTTCATTCAAAATTCTAAGTTTATTTTAGGTGCGGGGCTTTGTAGCCACACTTGATTGATAAAACTTAGAAAGAACAAAAACTTAAGTTCATTCAAATTTCTAAGTTTATTTAAGGTGCAGGGCTTTGTAGCCACACTAGATTGATAAAACTTAGAAAGAACAAAAACTTAAGTTCATTAAAAATTCTAAGTTCATTTTAGGTGCAGGGCTTTGTAGCCACACTTAATTGATAAAACTTAGAAAGAGCAAAAAAAATAAAAAATAAAATAAAAAATTTCTAAGTTCATTTTAGGTGGAGGGCTTTGTAGCCACACTTAATTGATAAAACTTAGAAAGAACGAAAACTTAAGTTTATTAAAAATTCTAAGTTCATTTTAGGTGCAGGGCTTTGTAGCCACACTTAATTGATAAAACTTAGAAAGAACAAAAACTTAAGTTCACTAAAAATTCTAAGTTTATTCATGATGAAAGGTTACATAGCCATGTATGATTGACAAGACTTAGAAAATAAATAAAACCGAGAAATGAAGGCAACATGAGATAAATTATTATTTCAAGGTAACGAATAAGAAGATGTAAAGCAACATAAGTTCGGGGATATCCTAAACAAACGGGAAAGCATGTTAAAAGCAAATTATCCTACCTATATGGAACTAAAGTGGAACACAAATAAAAGCTAAACGAGTTCATCAGTGGACATGCCCCACGAAACATGATAAAACTAAATCAGAAAAAGGCATCATGCAGAGTCACCCAAAATTTCAATGTCAACATCATCACCGTGGCGAGTGGCGTGAGAAAGAGGGGGAAGGTTAAAATGCTCCCTAACAAAATTAAGGTTTAAATCTGGAAATCTCTCTCCAACTTCATCAAGTGCTGCATCGATGCCAAGGCTAAAAAGGTAAACCTCTGGGTCCACACCCTGATTAACAGCTTTAAACATGATCATCAACTCATCTTTATCCTCAGTCTTAGCTTTGAGTTCGCTAAAATTAAGCAAGGTGTTTTTGTGCCTGGTTGAAATTTGATCTGAGATTCTCTTTGCTTCGGCTAGTTCACTCTTCAGCTTCTCCTTTTCAACACGCTCTACTTCCAGCAATCGAGCATGATCAGATGAATTTTCTTCGTGAAGTTTCATCACTTCTTGAAGATGGAAAATCTCTTTCCCTTGTTGAACACATATCATGTTCATCCTAGCTCCAGCCTAACGAAGACAAAGTATGTTTTTTAGTCACCTAAGTAAAAAAAAATGATAAAATAAAAGAGTGCATACCATTAAGTAATCCTCAACAGCCAATTCAGCTAATTCCTGAGTGGGCATGGAACGTGCACAATCTCGATCAAGCAACAAAACAGTTTGAAATTTTGAGCTGATCATTCCAACATCTTTCTCGAAAGACTCACCATTCTCACCATAGTAAATGCAGTCGGGGTTGGTAAAAAGGTGTCGAACTTCATGGTGAGAAGAAGGACCCGCACCCAAGCTAGGAACTGTAGTAGTGCAAGATTACTTGCCAACATCTGACTCACGACGACGTTTTTCAACTGAAGTTTCAAGAAGGCCAGATTGTTTTTTAGTCACTTTCTTTGGAGCCCGACTAGAGCCATCTACGCATTTCTGACGTTTTCTATCGTCAAGGTACTTACGAGCTGCCTCACCCGTCATATCTGAAGCAACAACAAGGTATCAGACTTATGATATGTTATGATGCAATGTAAAAACAATATATGTATACATATAGCAAAAACTCACTGATTTCCTCAACGATAGGTTGAGCAAGGCCAGAAGCGACGAGTGATTGATCTGAAAGAAGGATGGAAGGTTCACGTTGATCAATTGGAACACTTAAGATCCGATTAATTATCTCCTTAGTTGAGTCCCTTAGAGGTGCAACCTTCCAATCTCTCGCTGCAACACAATGGAGGAAAGAATAAAAATCAAAAGGTATGAAAAACAGTTCAGTGAAAAAGTCCTATCGAAAATCTACCAGAAAACCTGAATGACTTTGGCACACGGTGAGTACGACTATTTTTAGGAGTTTGTGCCAACCAATCACCTCCAACAAAGAACCATTTACTTTTCCAATTTCTTGAAATTGAAGGTTTCACTACTACTCGATGTTTTCGAAAATTTAAGTAGTAGATAAACTTATCCTTAGGAAGATTCTTCAATCGATAAAGAGCATACACAGTCTTATAAGTTAATCTTTCTCCACTGCTATGAAGATGCCAAAGAACCCAGAATCCAAGTATAACAATCCATCCGTTTGGCCCAAGCTGAGTAGGTGCTAGCCCAGCCAAAGACAAAACTCTTCTGAGGGAAGTGATGGAGAGGAAGTCTGACCCCACAATCGAACATTTTCAAATAAAAACCTACTTCTCCATTAGGAGGGCGATGGATCGCTTCTCCCTCACCAGGGCATCTAAGACTAACAGATAAGGGAATGTTGTAAATCGCTCTAATGCGTTCTAAGTGCCCTACAGTAATGGTAGAAGGATAAGAATCCATCTCAATATCTTGAGAAGAAGAAGAATCATCATCACTAGCACTTTGGTTGGAAACATCATAGGTACTTGAATCAGTCTCTGAACTTGACCCCCCAGAATCCTCCTCGCTCACCGAATGATAACTAGACTCTTCGCTCGACGTCCTAAAAGGAAAATGATTCTACTTAGCTACTGTTGAAACAACTACCTAGATACAATACTTGAGTATACATAAAAAAAAAGGTATGCTAAGAGGAGGACTGTGATGTACCTGAAAAGAGAGGTGGTCAATGGTCCTTTAATGAAGCTACACAATATGCAATCCCTCAAGCACACCTACAAAAGAGCATGGAAAATATATGTTAAAGAGACAGAGGGACATTTAAAAAAAAAAAGTCAACGGTCAATGGGTCAAAAAGTCAACGGTCGACGGGTCACAGGTCAAAAGAAGGGGTCATGCAATTTTTTATAAGTCTTAGACAAAGTACAAATGACAAGGCGTTGATGACAAAACACTATTGACATAGCCTTGATGACAAAGCCCTATTGACAAAGCCCTGATGACATAGCCCCGATGATAAAGCCCTATTGACAACGCCCCGATGACAACGCTCGAAATGACAACGCCCAAAACAACAAAGGAAGACCGCGTCGGAATCAAAAAAAAAAAAAAATCAACTGGTCAACGGTCAACGTTGACCAGTCAACAGTCGGGTTGTCATTTAACCCGCGGATCGCTCCACTGGTTTGCATTTAACCCGCGGATCAATCCGTGGGTTTGCATTTGACCCGCGGGTCGCAGCCTTTTAAAAAAAAATTGAAAATAGTCTGCTGTGTTAGACGGAAAAGAAAAAAAATTGAAAAACCTGCATGCGTCAGTTTAAAGGACAATTTTCAACTTTTTTTTATTATTTATTTATTATTATTATTTCTTTTTTTAAATTTCTTTTTATTTTACTTTTCAAAATTCTTTATCCTTCTCATACTTTTATTTTTCTTTTTACCAATTCATCAAACTAATGTATAAAACCCTAATTCAATTTGATTTTAAGAAATTTCTACTCTTAAATTCAAAGGGGGAATATGTACCTGATGATTAATTCGACATTTAACCACGGTGTTCTACCACATTGAGCCTGTGAGATTGAGAATTTGAGAAAATAATGTTAAAAAGTGAGAAGAAAAAGAAAATTTAGAAACTCACCAAGTCTTTAAATTGTGAGATTTGTGAGTTATGGGAATTGCTAAGCACGCTTATTTATAGAGATTTTTGATAATATCTATTTATAGAGATTTTTGATAATATCTCTAAGATTTGATATTATCAGTAAGATTTGATATTATCTCTAAGAGTTATCATATCTTAACCATTTGGATCAATTCAACCGAGATCACGCCACTTATGGTTTTACAAAAAAATTATTATTTTAAAAAATGGAAAAAAAAGGGAAAAAAAAATTTCAAACTACAACCAAGCCCCCGCCACTTGTAAATTTTCTTAACCTAGAAGAATAAATTCCACCCCCAAATTAATACTCCCAAGCAATAGTGAACTCAATTCCCTCAAACTCCCCCCCCCCCCCCCAACCCCGGTGGTAAAATTAGCGCACGTGGAATTTCCGACTTGTTCAAAGAATGCACACTGGCACATGCCTACCGTCACCCGGAAACTGCACCCCAGCCACCCCCCCCCCCCCCCCCCCCCCCCCCCCCCCCCCCGCCCCCGGAGGCCACGTCTACGTCGCCGGGAGGCTATGTCCGCCGCCTAGGACGCCCCCACTACCCCCCCATAGTCTCGAGAGTCTACGTCTATGTCATCTAATAAGACTACATATCAAAAGACCAAAAAACTACGTTATATTGTTATCAATCAACGATGACCGTGGCAGACCCGACGACCACATCATTGAGAAGCCCCAATCCCCCCCCAACCTCCCCCCCCCCCGTCACCACCCCCCGCCCCCCCCCCATGATGTCATCAAACTCCTCTCATATAAATAGGAGAAGAAATTCATTCATTAGGGTCAATACGATTTCTACTACAAGTCTGCCCCCCCCCCCCCCCCCCCCCCCCCCCTAAGCATCGCCTGAGACTTGCCCCCCCTACCCCCGCCCCCCTGCTCTCTTTATTTCCCCCCTCCGCCGTACATACAATGCCTCGCTCAACTACTCAAAAGAACACCACCGCGCACCTCCACAGGCATACATCCGACTCGCCCCATACTTTTAGTTCGTTGCAAGCTTATCCATTTTAAATAAAAACGCAAGACAATATATATTAAAAGATTGTGTTTTTAAAAAAAAAAACTTAAAAAAAAAAAACTAAAATAATTGTCCATTACTAAAAATAACCCTTGATAATATTTTATTATTAATTAATAATATTAATTTCCATTTGAATAAATTAATTATTTAAATAATTGATAATAATCAATTAATAGTATCTCAATTATTAATTACTATTTAAATATACCCAATATTTAAAAAATTAATAATATTTCATTATTAATTTCTGGTTTAAATAAACTCATGATTTAAACAATTAATAATGTTTCTATTAATTACCATTTAAATATACTAAATATTTAAATAATTAATATTGCCTATTTAAGTAACACTTGACGTACTTAAATTGTTTATTTCCTCAATAGTCAAATTAATGACTTGATTTTGTGACTACATATTAAAACACACCCTTTAGGATAGCATACCCACCCCCAAAAATGGACCCCCCCCCCACCCCCAAAAAGTTTAATAATTAGTCAATTAAGTGATTAACTTATAATCAGTTAATTACTTATTATCCAACTATAAATAATTTCACTATAGATTCATAGCTGAACTCCCCTCACTATAGATGATTTATGTCCATTTAGTTTATCTTTATTATATCTGTGATATATCGTTCACGTGAAAAACTCATAATTACAGATGAGTTAAATTTATCGTTTTGCCCCCCGTAATTACCGATTTATCCTTGTGTTCCTGCTGATTCTCCAATGAACGTTATTTGTAGTAAAAAAAGAGATAAAGTACTTATGTGGTCAATAGTAGTTATTGTAGATGCCTAATTTCGTCCGATGTTGTTTTAAAAAATAAATAAATAAAATAATTTGTCACGAAAAACAAAAATAACAAAAAAAAAAGGGAATTGATTTTTTTTAGGATAAAGTTAATATAACGAGCCCTCGATATACCTCTTGCTTCCCAGATTTGTAAAAATCACATCATTTCGGACCTTGATCTAACCTCTCGCTTCCAAAATCTACAAAAATCACATCTTTCAAACCCTCTAAGATCGATATAGATTTGAGAAGGGGGTTGTGAATGATGTTAGGTTTCGTTGGAGAATGGAGGTGAATTGTATAAGAGTCACAATCGAGCCTTTGATTTCAGTAAGGAATCTGTAAAGGAGATGGATTGGGGAAGAAGATGAAGATAGGAGAGAGAAAGAGAGAGTTGGGGAAAGGAATCTGTGAAGAAGATGGATTGGGGAAGAAGATGAGGATAGGAGAGAGAAAGATGAAAAGCCACCTAGGAAAAAAAAGTGATAAATATATGCCACATAAGTATATATTAAATATAAAAGTAATAAATAAATACCACGTAAGAAATCTGTTAAGTATTTAACAGAAACTAGACGACAGGGATTAAATAGAACGCTTAACCAAAACACAGGGGTTTTTTTGTCGAGTTTGAAAACATAGGGACCAAATCGAACGCAAACTGAAAACACAGGGATCAAAAGTGTATTTTACCGTATATTTATCATATCTTCAATTTCAAGAGATACAATATGCTAAAGAACTATGTAGAACTTCTTCACTTAAAGGTCATGCTTATGTGATTGAGCTTTTAAATGGCAACTATGCAAGATATTTTGATTGTTTTAGAATAAAAAAAGCTGCATTTCTAGCTTTTTGTGATGAATTAAAAGTCATGACTAATTTGAAAGCCTTTAGGTATATTGCTATTCAAGAGAAATTTGCCATTTTTCGCTAATTACATCACAAAATGAAAGGAATCATATGGCAGCCGAATGGTTTCAACATTCCGATCATAAGATTTCTCAATAGTTTAACATTGTTATGAAAAAGGTATGCACGCTTGGATTAGAAATTATTTGTCCATACAACTTAAACATTGTACCTATGGAGATAAAATCAAATAATATTTTAAGTTTAGTATGTTTATTTTTCAGGATTGTAATGGTGAGATTGATGGTACTCATATTGTTGCATGTATTCCACAAAACAAACAAATCCCTTATTGTGATAGAAAAACCAGAACAACATAGAATAATGTGTGTTTGTTCATTTGATATGTTATTCACTTATGTCATGTCTAGGTAGGAAGAATCAACAAATGATTCTCATATACTTCTTGATTGTATTGGTAATCTTGAAAACAAATTTTCAATGTCTAAAAAAGGTATGTTATTCAATATAAATGTTTTATTTTACTATTATATTTATTTTTTTAATTTTATTTTTTTTTGTTAAAATGTTATGTAAATCAATATTATCTTGTCGATTCTAGATATTCAATTGTGCTTGGATTTTTAGCACCATATCGTGGAAAAAGGTATCATATTCAAGGCAGGGAATAGTTGTTTAACTATAGACACTCTTCACTTCGAAATGTTATTGAACATTGTTTTGGAGTGTTGAAAGCATGCTTCTTGATTTTTAAACAAATGCCTCAATATCCAATTTATACATAAAATGCATACCCATAAAATGTTTACTATTCACAATTTTATTAAATTATATTATCATCAAGATGATTTTTTCAACGATTATAACAATGAAACAGTGATTGTCAAGAAGAATATTTGACAGAAAATTTACACAATACTTCAATTGAGTTAGATGTGAGTCAACATCAACTAAGGAGAATGGCTGGAGTGAGAGATGAAATTAGAGAGATACTTTGGACTACAGTTAGAGGACACATATTTTTTTTTTTTATTATTGTTTTTGTTTAACACTTTTGAGTTGCATTAAAATATTGATAATTGTATGATTTTTGAGTTGATTAAATATTCAAACTCTATGTAATTGTTTTTTTATTAGACTATCTCAATATATGTAATATATTCTTATACTATTAAATATGATTTGAAATTAAAAAATAATTACATATATTAAATATGATTTAAAATTAAAAAATAATTACATCTATTAAATATGATTTAAAATTAAAAAATAATTACATCTATTAAATATGACTTAAAATTAAAAACTAATTACATCTATTAAATATTACCGAATATATATCATATTTACTAATGAGAAACAAGAAATACAAATTAATTTTGTTTTTTTCCCTTAATAAGAAACACGAATCATGAAATAATTACCAATCATGTTTTTTTTTAAGAAACAGGAAACTAGAACTAGTTACCAAACGAGTTTTTTTTTCTTCTTCCGGAAACAGGAAATAAGAAAGAGTTTTCAAACATGTTTCTGTTTCTCTTTTTGAACAAAAAACAGGAACAATAAATAAGATATAGATATTGGGAAGGTTCAAATGAGCCCCTAGGGCGGTTCACTTGCAGGGAATCTAAATGATCGGCTTCTTCAGATGCATGGGAATGACGATTATTGTGTTTTTTTTTACAAGATTTATTTGTAGGAATTTGATGAGAATGTAGAAATTTGATAAATCAATATTAATATTTTATTTGATAGAATTTGTTGTAGAAATGTACTATATTTTAAATATTATTTTATTAAAAATAATCTGTAACAACCCGAGTTTTAGGTAAGAGTATTTTGGTCTTTTCCTCAATTTTGATCTAAATAATTTTATTTTGTGTTATTATTAACCGTCGCGTCGATACGAGTTCAACGCCATTGATTACGTTCAATTTCGAGTTCCGAGTAAAAAATTATGGCCTGAATACCGTTTATGTCCCTAACTTATAACATTCTTTCAGGCGTATTATTGTATTTTTTCAGCAAATCTATTGACACTAAAACGTAGGTCAAAACAAATAAAATATTATTTCTCCTCAGCTTCCTCGTATCAGCGTCATTCTCCTTCTCGTGTTCGAACGTTCGAATTTTGTAAGGTAATGGTTGATCCTTATCAATTCGATGTTTCTTTTCTATTAATCCTGATCTAATATTCGACTTTTGGGCTGCCGTTTATGGACAGTTTCGAGCTCCATAACTCGCTGGAAGAACCAAGTGAATTGTCATCCGTTTACTCCTTTTTTCATTGATATTTTAAGTAAGTTTCGATCTATTTCAGTTTCATTGTTATATCGATAAAAATTCAAACTAAATGGACGTGTTTTCGTTGGTTTTCGTCTGAGAAAAGACCCTCGCCGGAATCTGGAATTTCCTCGCCGTTTTCTGAGTTTTCTTCTCGGGTTTGCTCTAGATTGGAGGTCGTTTTCTTCGAGTTATTCTAGCATTTTCATTCCTAGCCGTTTCACGCCGGAGAACTCTCTCGCCGTCACCAACAAGGTAAGCCGTTGGTTTTTTTAAAAAAAAGAAAGAAACACAGAACAGCCTCTGCGTTGTGCTGAAGGTTGAAGATGAGCCGGTCCAACTGGACCAGCTGGACTGGTCCAATTGGACCGGTGCAGCTGGTCCAGACCGGTTCAGGGCTTAATTAGGGCTCAATCGAGCCGGTTTTCGTCCCGTTCTCTAGGTTTTCATAAAATTGACTTTAAATTAATGTCAATACAGGTTTTGGGCATCTCTAGGATTTTAATTGGTGTTATTTTGAGTTCGTTTGTTTGCTCAATTTGCGAATAAGGTAGGTTAATTCCTACTTAAAGTGTTAAATTGAATTTCTTTTGTTTGTTTGTTTCGCCTATTATTTTTTGTATGACTTGGGAGATGTTTTAATAGATATCTAAGTACTTTTATATGATTGAATGACTTCCGATTATGATTTAATTATTATATGTGTTCGGTTATTTGTTTAGTGATAGATAGAGTCTTTAGGTTTTACAACTTGGGTTGAACCTATGCATAATAAATATTAAATTTGTAGAGCGTATACTATGGCACGTATCATGAGTGACACTATACCTCACTATGATCATATTTTCAAGAGCATAGTATGGCACGTATCATGAGTGGCCCTATACCCCACTATGATACATATATGCAAATTTAATTAAAGCAAAGACTAAAGGAAATGTTGTAGGCTAAGTACCTACTAAATAAATAGGCTAAGTACCTATCTTTATAAATGGGAAATTGGGGATTTGGACTAGTATCCAATAGTTATTATATTTGATGTGATTTCAATTTAGCTTACTTATATAAGTTGAAATTAGTCTGTTGAGCTAAAAACTCACGGTATGCGAATGCCCTGCAAATTTAAATTTTGCAGGTAGCGATAATAATATTGGGAATCGAGGCGCGTGACGAGGATGGTGCTACATGGAGGCCTTAGGACTTATTCGTTTTTATCTTCTCTTTCGACTTTTCATTTTAGTCATTTCTTTTATTTATTTGGGATGTTTTAATTTATTTTTATTAAACTCATGCATTTTATTTAGGGTTTATTTATTTAAACTGGCGCCACATTTAAACGTTTTGTTTTATCTTTTATTTATCATTTAATAAAAGGCTTCCGCATTTATTGATTTTACTCTGATTTGTTTGTAAAATTAAATGAGTTCTTTTATTATTTATTTATTAATTTTACATTGAGTCGGGTCGTCACATAATCAATTTAACTTATAATAGATGAATATATATATATATTTAAATTATTTTTTATATTGATCTAACTATACGTTTTTTGTAGTTTAATTTTATTTATAAAATATTAATATATTGATGTTTTATAATTTGGTTAATATTTTAATTAAAAAATATAATGTGAATTTAAATAAAATTTAATATATATATATATATATATATAAAACATTAATTTACATAAAATTTTGTAGATGTAACAACCCAAAATTCCCAAAACATGAAAAATAGACACATTTACAGCAGAAACTAAAATGAAACGAGTAAATCCTTCTCATTCAAATAAAAACCCAAAATTCAGTTTCTGTTCGATCGAACTTATTTTCAACAAAGAAAAATCACTTAGAAAATCATTCAACAATTCTCCACTATCTCGATAAAACAAAAGAAACATTCAATATATCAAAGAGTTTATACATGACCCCTCCCGGTATTTATTATACCTATCAGAAGAAAAATAACATATGTCGGCTTGTAAATCCACACCAACCATCCCACCAATCATGAACAACATCACTTACCAGTTTTCTTCTTCTTTTTACCTGGAAAAATGTAGTATCATGAAACTACGCTCAATGAGTAGAAAAATGTAAAAGAAAAGTAATGTCATGAGAAGTTCTCTAAATCCTTTAAGTCCATAAACGTCCTCACCGACTTCCAATAAAGTCACTCAATCTTAATAAATCCAACTTTTACACAATACCTTAACTCACATCTTTGTTCGCAAACAAAGAGAGAATTCGCTCGAAAAGGATTAAACACACTTTTTCACAATTTAAACCTTTCAAGAATATTCTTCTTATGTATTTTCAAAGTACATAAGCGAACCTAGAAGTATATTCTTTTCCATTTGTACACATGAAATGAACATGTTCCGCTAAGTGTTATTAAGTCGTGCACAACTATAATAATCTCCCTTAACGACATATTTTTCATTAAGTATGGTCCTACATAATGCGAACCTCCAACCATATTGTTCAATGCATCAAAAAAATATGATTTAACATTAAGCATCATTACCAAAATGCTTAACAAGCCTAGGTCTAGTTTTTAGCCTAAAAACAACGTTTCCACCTAAAACTGGCCTTTAAGAGGTTGAAACTTAAAATTTCTAGATTCTGAAAAATTATCATTTTCTCAGCCTTAAAATGGTCTAAAATCACCCAAAACCACAATCTTAACTCACAAAACGATCACCCAAAGATTTCTCACTCAAAAGAGCCAAACTAGTCTAAACTAGTGTAGTTTCATCCCAATTTCAAACGCTAAACGTTTATAAATTTTCTAAATATATTCCAATAGAAAAACTCTCTTATAAACACTTCAAAATTCACTCTAAAACAATAACAAAGCTCCACAAATGACTCACGGTTCAATTTCATATTTTAGTAAGCTGCCTAGGCTAATTTTCCAACCTATTGGGTACTAAACATGCTTTTTTGTCCACAAAACTAGCAACAATTAGGAACCTTAAAAATATATTTAATAAGTCTTAAACACCATAAAATAATCCTTGAGATACTACGAATCAGTTTTGAATCAAACTAAAACAGACAATTTTTTTATTGCATATGTTTAATATCAACTTTTCGCCAAAACATAAAATAGAATTTCTACACTTTGTAACAGCCCCTAAGTCAACTAATTCAAAATTTAAAACATCTCCTCAATACCCAAAATCGGAAATAATAACATTCTATTAAAATAAAAAAAAATACATATGAAGCTAATTAACGTTTTCTAGTCACCTTGGATTCTTGATTTTTTCAAGAATTCAAACTCTTCTTTTCCAAGAACTTCTACAACCTCTCTTGAAAGTTGAAAAAACTTTTCTCAAACTTCATCAAACAATTACCCACTGCAAGGAAGAGCCGTTCTACACCTATACAGAAAATATACGAAGTAAATCGATCAAGAATTGGAAAAACATAATAGGTCATAAATGTTTTTGGCTCATAACGTTTTCTACAGAACTTGGATAACTACGAAATTATGCTCAATAGAAAGATAATGAAAAACTAAGAGAAATAGACAGCTTAGTTGCGTAAATAAGAGTTTGGATGATGGAGTTAGTTATGGTAAAAATACTCTTGGGAATTTCATTTGGGCTAAAAGTGAAGAAAATATGTTAAATGGGGGTTGATTTAGTAAAAATGAATAAGGGAGGAGATGATTTAGGAATTTTTTTAAAAATAAGTAAAAAAAAATCAAAATAGAAGGGTTTGTAACATTTTTAGCAAACTATGACAGTTTGCTGACGTGACATCTTTGTTTGACTAGTCAACTTGAAAAACGTAGTATGGTTCAACGTTTTTGAATGAAACAACGTTTTCTTAAATGAAAACAATGTATCATACAACGTTTTTAGAAAACGTGGAATCATTCCACGTTTTCAAGTCGGTAGCAATATTTATCCTTTCCCTTCTTCTCTTCTACTTCTTTTCTCTCAAACCTCCATCTCTCTCAAATCCCAACAGCCGCCCCTCCCATCCCAGCCACCTCCGCCGCTCAAGCCCAGTCGCCATCGCTCTGTCCCAACTGTTGTTGCTCGTTCGCCGTCGTATATTGATAAACCCTAACTTGCCCAAATTTCAATTTTTGGAGCGATTTTTGTTTTGATCGACGCCAGGAATAGTCGTTTTATTCCAGTAATTTCTTAATTGATTTATATATTTTTTATTGTTTATTTTTTTAAGTAATTATGTATTTTATATTTAGGAAATTGAGACTATGAATATTATTTTTGGGTTTATAGTTAAATTATTTGTTTTTTTAGATAGATTGGTTAGATTTGTCGAACTTTACGGTTGTCTCCTATTTGAAGGTGGGTATTTATATTGTAATATGCTTAAAAATATTGGTTGATTGAATGTTTTGGATTGAATATAGGCATGATAATGTATTTTTGTTGGCATGGTAATATTTTGATATATATTATGTTTTGGGTTGAATATAGACATGAAAATATTTTTAAAAATATTTTTGTTTACATTCAGGATGAGTGATAAACTTATGCCCATTTTATGTTTTAAAAATGAGAACATAATCTATGGATCAAATGAGATTGAATATGATCGAAATGCAGAAAATGGATTTACTATGCATATTAGTACAAGTTATGAAGAATTCATTAGTGTGTTCATTGAAGAATTGAGTATAGACTTCAGATTGAAGGAACATAACATAATCTATAGATATCCAAGTATGATTGCGATGAGGTTGATCAATTATGTGTCATTTCATATTCGTAATCAGACAGACTTAGTTTTTCTGTTTTCTGTTGCATCTCCGGCTCCAAATCTACTTGAGTTATATGTTGTTAGAAAGAATATAGTTGATGTTGGACTTTAGAGTTCACATAATTTTGTCATTAATAGTGGTTTAATTTATGAAACCCATGAAATTGTGGATGATGATTATGATATGGAAGGTGAGAATATAGAAGATGAAAATGAGGAGGATAATGAAAATATAGTTGATGATGAGACAATAGATGGATTAGAAACAGTATCTGAATTACCATTTAGTATGTTTACATCCATCTTAACCTCTAATGATTATATTGACATAGCCACTTTAACTGATGATGAAGGGATTGAGGATTTACTTAGGGATTGCCCTGAACACGAACTCGCCTCACCTTTATACACCATACTAGTTATGAAAATCATTAATTCTAATATGTGTGAGACAATTTTAGTTCCAAATATTTTTTTCGTTGGGAGATCAGACGATTTATGTATAGGAAGGGGGTTTAACACTAAGGAAAATTTGAAGCATGAGGTTAAAAAAATTGTTGTTTTTTATTAACCAACAGTTTGAGGTAGTGGAGTCTACCACTATAGTTTGGGCATTTTGATGTAAGAAACATGTGAATGGGTGTCCATGGAGACTTCGAGCATGTCGTCAAAAGAAGCATGCCATGTTTGAGATTACTTAATACAAAAGCCCTCATAATTGTGTTTATACGAGAGTAAATGAAGATCATAATTAATTAGACGCTTCTTTGATTTGTAGAACGATGTGTTCTTTTGTGAAAGATGAACCTTCCATAAAGATTGCAATGTTATAGAAAATTATTAAGGACAAATATAATTTCAATGTTTCTTAATACAAGGTTTGGGATGGGAAGACAAAGGCTATGACACATGTTTTTGGTGATAATAAAAAAATCATTTAATCTACTACCTAAGTGGTTGAATGTCGTGAAACAAGTAAATCTAGGGACACAAGTCGAGTGGAGGATTGATGGTATGGATACCCCAGGAGGGGGTATATTGTATAGTGTATTTTGGTCATTTGAACTAAGCATTGTCGGTTTTACATATTTCCGACCCATGATACAAATTGATGGAACTCATTTGTATGGAAAGTTCGATGGAAAATTGTTGATTGCTACTGCAGTAGATTCAAATGGACATATATTTCCCCTTGCATTTTCCATAGTGAATGAGGAAAAAAAACACAATTGGGGGTGGTTTTTACAACATTTGAGGTTTAAATTCACATAAAAGAAAGGTATCTGCTTAATTTCTGATCGTCACAAGGGTATTATATCCGCCATTAATGATCTTGATAATGGGTGAATAGGGCCATATGCATATCATCTTTTTTGTCTACGACATGTAGCCAGTAACTTTAATAAGAAGTTCAAAAGCACATTACTGAAGAATCTTGTTTATTGTGCTGGTGCGGAGTCCCAAGTACGTAAGTTTCAACAATGTATGGAAGAACTTAAACATGATGGTGGATATTGATATGGGTGGATGACAACTAATGTTGTTGAATGCATTAATGGGGTTTTGAAGGGTGCTCACATGTTACCAATTACGACATTAGTGGAGTTTACCTACTACCGAATCATAAGATATTACCGAATTGAGGTAGATGAGGCAATTTCTGAAGACAGTGTGTACACAAGGCAAGAGTTATCTAATAAATTTTAAATATTTTTTTATACTTTCTAGTATTAAATAACAAGTGTTTGCTTTCAGATATGCTCTTAATAAAATTACACATTGGGAGAAATGAGCTGCTGATCACGAAGCAAGATTATATGATGGTCATGACGGGCTATTTGACATTATGATTGGTAGATATAGTATGACTGGAAAATGTGAGAACAAACACACTGTCAAGTTGAGCTCTAGGATGTGTATATGTAACAAGTGGGCGACTTATGGAATTCCTTGTTCACATGTGATAGCTGAAGAGATGATTTACTAAACTAGCGGAATTTTATTTAGTAAACTAATTAACATTTAATTACGGATCTATTAACATCATGCAATTTGTGATAAAAACATGTAGATTCATGCTTAATTTCGAAAATTAAAGGCCTTTTACTTACATTGAGTAATTAATGGAGAATCGGTTGGAGGTTTCTTTACAGCATCAATCCTCAGCAATACCGGATCTTCTATGCTATATCCCGATCGAAAGCAAAACCGACTTGTGGGAATCGAACCGGAAGAACAAAAGAAGAAGAAATTTCTTCTAAATTTTTCTCTAAGGAAAATCGGCAATTGGGCAAAAACTTGAGAGAGAATTTTCACTTTTCTAATTAAAGTGAGAAGTGTATAAAATATGAATCTCAATGGTCATATTTATAGGAAAATATAATATCTGATCTAATTAGATAAACTTATCTCCTAATAATTAAATAGAAAGGATAAGTAATTAAATTAAAAAAAAAAAAACAAAATCAAAGCCACCCACGCTGTAGTCTTTGACATTTGAATTTTTTTTTTTAAAATTTATTTATAATTACTTTTCTTTATTATGTATTTAATATTAGAAAAATTCAAATAATAATTTCTAGTTAAATACATTTAGCCAAAAACTAATATATTAATTACCATTGAATCTTATTCAATTAATTAATTATTTTGGGCCCAAACCAATTTGTTTCTTAAACCAATTGTATTTAATTCTCTCTAATATTTATTTTTAAATTAAATAAACTCATTATTTAATCAATAATATTAATTATTGATTTCTATTTAAATAAACTCGTTATTTAAATAATTAATAATATTAACATTAATTCCCGTTTAAATAATTTATTTATTTAAACAATTAATTTTTCCTTAAAATATTATAATTGATAATGTTATATTAATTTCCATTTAAATAAACTCTTTATTTAAAAAATTAATATTGTATCAATATTAATTTTCATTGAAATAATCTCATTATTCAAATAATTAATATTGCCTAATTTTAAGTAAATTCAATTACTTAAATTATTTGTTCGCTACAACGATATTTGGGCTAGCATAGGAACCCGATGGACCTATAGATCATGGGCTTAATAATTAGTCAATTAAGTGATTAACTCATAATCAACTAATTACTTATTATTTAACTATGAATAATTCCACTATAGATTCATAGCTGAACTCCCCTTACTATAGATGAGTTATGTCCATTTAGTTTATCTTTTATTTATATCTATGATATATCCTTCACGTGGAACCCTCATAATTACAGGCGGATAAATTTACCGTTTTACCCCTGTAATTACCGCTTTATCCTTATGTTCCCGCTGATTCTCCAATGAACTTTATCTTTAGTCGAACTAGAGATAATGTACTTCTGTGATCAATAGAAGTTGTGGCGCCACTTGTTCATGTCTCGAATCAATACATCAAGGGAGTTTCCTAAAGTTCCTAAAATGTTTAGGTATCGCACTGATACCGTTAATTTATAGGAAAGTTATGAATTCCATCTCGTGAAAATGAGTTCCCAGCTACTTATCTAGCCATGTTCCCAAAACAGGAGTGTATTGAGCGTTCTTACAGATCGCTCTCAACCATGTGAATCAAATAACATAACTCTATAAATAAGAGTCCGCATTTCACTCAGGATTGAGATCTATCAAGGCTGATAAACTTAGTTTGATATTCGATCATTTCTCGTAAATGGTACTAATGAGAAATTTGATAGAACATCGTGATCCGGTCTTATACAATCATCATTGCATATGATACTTCCATTTCATGTCTCCGACATGAATGATCAGGATTAGATCATTTGTCTATAAAAAAAATGCGAAGCTATCAACAGTGTCACCAGGATAAGGTTCCTAAACGTTATCCGTTTACTGTAGACACTTTTAAGTTACTCATCTCGACCTTAATCCTCTTTTATGACTCACATACTAAGTCGTGATTTCATAAGAGTAACTTTGGGTTTTACTATTTGAATGTTTGATATTAATATATTTCCATATATTTCTAATATCGTCAATTGAATCAATCTAGATAATATAAAGAACTTATGTTTATTTATTTAATTTATTCGTAATAAATTATCCTTATTAAATAATTACAAGTTCTAGGACACCATTCCTAACAATAGCGGCATGTAAATTAGTTCGGATGGACTACTTGTCGTTGATTGAAAGTTATTATAGGCTTACAGAAAGTCATATTCTACCCAGTTTCAACCTATCCCACATGGAGATTAATGGCGTGATCCTGAATTCCTGACTCTTCATCCTAACAACAATCTTTTGAGGAAGAAAGGAAGACCACGTACTCACCGTTTTAGGAATGAGATGGATTGGTGTGAATCAAGTACTAAACAACATTGTGGGTTATGTAAGAAAGAGGGCCATAATCGACGTTTTTACCCGTCAAGAACTCGAAGCAAGGCACAGACATTTGTTGTTTGTGTTTATATTGTGATTGCCTTTTAGATTATGTAATAGACTTCTTTTTTAATATAGAGTTTTATTATTTGAATGTTGATTATGTAATAGACTTATTTAACTTAAACTTTTTCTATTTGGATGTTGATTATGTAATAGACTTTTTTATGCTAAATTCTTGTTACTTGGATATTCATTATATAATGAAATTTTTATTCAGGCTACTCATCATGAATCCAGGACTATTAGATCCTTCAGTATTGTATTCACAGGCTACTCATTGATCACAGTTGGTATGGGAGGATGAGACGTCTGAACTATTGACTTGTAGGCAGAGAGATGTTGGAGGTGGACGTTCTATTCCAGTTGACCCACGTATGATTCTATTTTTATTATAGACTGGATTTTACGGAGTTTCTCATATTGATTGTATCTCATTGGATTGGGCATTGATCACCGCTCTAGTGGAGAGGTGGAGACCAGAGACTCATACATTTCATCTACCAACTAGAGAGTGTATCGTTACATTACAAGATATTGTTGTACAATTTGGGTTACCAATTGATGGTTGTGTAGTTACAGGATCACTCATATATTCATAGCCTACGGTATGCCAAAATTTCTCAGGTGTGACGCCCCTCCTAACAAATTGAATGGGTCACTATTGAGTATGTCGTGGTTGACTTAGCAGTTACCCTACATTCCAGACGACGCTGATGAGGTGACCATTATGCAACATACACGGGCATATATTTTATGTTTGTTGGGTGGTGTCATCGCACCAAACAAGTTTAATAGTTTGGTTCATCTTACGTATCTCTCATTACTTACCGATTTTGAGTCAGCTGGTCATTTTAGTTGGGGTAGTGCATGTCTTGTAGTTTTTTACCGTGCGATGTGTAGGGCAAGTAACCAGAATGCCTCAGAAATAGTTGGTCCTCTCCTTTTACTACAATTATGGGCATGTGATTGTCTACTATTAATAGCTCTAGTTAGACATAACATGTATGAATATGAACCAGAAGACCATCCTTTGGGATCAAGGTACCAAATACATTTTCATACTCATTTTTATACTAATTTATTAATTTCACTATAGTAAATTCACTATTCAATACAGATGGGTTAACGCTTTTACATGCAATGATCTTCCGACACATGTACTTATTTTATATTGTCATATGCTAGATCATCTAACTTTAGAGCAGGTATAAAATATCTATAATATATTTAAAATACCAATTGAAACATACTAAGCTTATTATTTAATTAAATACATTTTATATGGAAGCCATATTATGTTGTTATCGGAGTACTGTAGGCGGAATCAAGATGTGTCGCTAATTATAAGTCCACTCATATGTTTCTATATATGTGAGTGGCATCGACCCGATCGTACTATGCGACAATTTGGATTCCGTCAAATAGTCTCGGATGATTGTGATATTGAACCACAGTTGCATAGATTTGACTTACGGGATAGACAGAATCATGATTGGATTTCACAGTTGGATGTTTATATACAACAGTGGAATTGAAGAATGAATCATATGATTAACGGTGAGGATGTTCAAAAGGGTTCCGACGTTTCAGACGATTATTATAACTGGTATTATAATATCACACGTCAGTTTATTACTCACGTCAACAGAACTTATGACACTTTGGTATGTATTCATTCATCTTATGTATATAAATCTAATACAAGTTTTTATTTACTTATACATCTTTATTTTGTTTTTTTTTACATGTTTAGATTGATATGTTCAATGACTTGTCGACATCAGATGGTTCTAATACTAGACTCGTTTGTGAGCGTGATTTAAGTATTATTCGTGAGTCTAGATGAAAGCTTGTCGCTCGGTGATCTAATGTGCAACACACACGTGAACATCCTGAAAAAGGGCAACAAGAGAGAGACATGTTCCGGTTGAAGATCCTGATGATGTTGATCATCCTATGCAGGCATTTTCATCCACCACTCCACCCGACTCATCTTTTACTGGAGATCCATCAGGTTCAGTTGGTGCTGTTAGGAATGGTGTCCTAGAACTTGTAATTATTTAATAATAATAATTTATTAAGAATAAATTAAATAAATAAATATAAGTTCTTTATATTATCTAGATTGATTCAATTAATGATATTAGGAATATATGGAAATATATAAATATCAAACATTCAATTAGTAAACCCTAAGTTACTCTTATGAAATCACGACTTAGTATGTGAGTCATACAAGAGGATTAAAGTCGAGATAAGTAACTTAAACGTGTTTACAGTAAACGGATAACGTTTGGGAACCTTATCCTGGTAACACTGTTGATAGCTTCGCATTTTGTTTATAGACAAATGATCAAATCCTGATCATTCATGTGGGAGACATAAAATGGAAGTATCATATGCAATGTTGATTGTATAAGATAGGACCACGATGTTCGATCAAATTTCTTATTAGTACCGTTTACGAGAAATAATCGAATATCAAACTAAGTTTATCAACCGTGATAGATCTCAATCCTGAGTGAAATGCGAACTCCTATTTGTGGAGTTATGCTTTTTGATTCACATAGTTGAGAGCGATTTGTAAGAACGCTCAATACACTTCTGTTTTGGGAACATGACTAGATAAGTAGCTGAGAACTCATTTTCACGAGATGGAATTCATAACTTTCCTATAAATTAACGGTATCAGTGCGATACCTAAACATTTTAGGAACTTTAGGAAACTCCCTTGATGTACTGATTCGAGACATGAACAAGTGACGTCACGACTTCTATTGATCACAGAAGTATCTTATCTCTAGTTCGACTAAAGATAAAGTTCATTGGAAAATCAGCGGGAACACAAGGATAAAGCGGTAATTACAGGGGCAAAACGGTAAATCTTATCCATCTGTAATTATGAGTGTTCCACGTGAAGGATAATATCACAGATATAAATAAAGATAAACTAAATGGACAATAACTCATCTATAGTGAGGGGAGTTCAGCTATGAATCTATAGTGGAATCATTCATAGTTAGATAATAAGTAATTAACTGATTATGTGTTAATCACTTAATTGACTAATTATTAAGCCCATGA
Organism: Gynostemma pentaphyllum; assembly: GCA_028015215.1. Lineage (NCBI taxonomy): Eukaryota > Viridiplantae > Streptophyta > Magnoliopsida > Cucurbitales > Cucurbitaceae > Gynostemma > Gynostemma pentaphyllum. The sequence goes on along the minus strand of CM051355.1, from coordinate 64,955,038 downwards.
TCTATAGGTCCATCAGGTCCCTATGCTAGCCCAAATATCGTAGTCGCGAAATCAATTAGAAGAAATGGAAATTTTAAGTAAAGTGAATTACTTAAAATAGGCAATATTAATTGTTTAAATATTGAGTATATTTAAACGGTAATTAATATAAACATTATTAATTGTTTAAATAATGAGTTTATTTAAACAGGAAATTAATAATGAGATATTATTAATTAGATATTATTAATTATTTAAATATTGAGTATATTTAAATGGTAATTAATAATTTGAAATTAATTAACAATTATTAATTGTTTAAATAATTAATTTTATTTAAACAGAAATTAATAATTAAAATTAATTAATTAATTAATTAATAATAAAATGTTATCAATAAAATTATTAATTAAGTAATGAGTTTATTTAATGGAAATTAATAATTAAAATATTTATTGTTAATTATTTAAATAAGGAAAATTATTTAAATGGAAATTAATAATTAAATATAATTTGATAATATTTAGTCGGGAGAAAATATTAATATTATTAATTGTTTAAATAAAATATTTTATTTAAATGGTAATTAATAAATAAATTAATTAAGTTGGACTTATTAATTTAAGAGAGAATTTCAAGCCCAATTGGATTAATGAACCCAATTGAAATTGGCCCAAAATAATTAATTAAATAAATTAGAATTATTTATTAATTATTAAGCCAAATTTCGGCCATGACATGTATTTTAGGAAGAGATAATTGTTTGAATTATATCCTAAAATAATTACATAGATTTATTTACCCAAGATAAATAAAATAAAGAAAATAAAATAATCTCCTATTTATCTATGGCATTTTCGAAATTGCAAGATAAAGGAAAGAGATAATCTTTATTCTTTTTGTATTTATCTCTATAGATTAATCCTAATGTGATTAGGATTCCTATTTTCCTATAAATAGGAGGGTTGAGTCATTTATAAATCACACAATTCAATTCCTTAGAAATTCGGAATTCTCTCTTCTTCCCTTCTCCCCCTTTGGCCGATTTTCCCTTGGTATTATTGGGAAGAAAATATTTTTCTTCTTCCCAATTTCTTCTTAAGTTCGATCCCACAATCGGGTTTCGTTTGATCGATCGGGATATAGCATAGAAGATCCGGTGTTGCTGAGGATTTGATGCTGTAAAGAAGTAAAGAAACCTCCAACCGATTCTCCATTAATTACACAATGTAAGTAAACCGGTTTTAATTTTCGAAAATAAAGCATGAATCTACATGTTCTTCGTGTTTATATCACAATTTGCATGATGTTAATAGATCCGTTATTAAATGTTAATAAATTTACTAAATAAAATTCCGCTAGTTTAGTAAATCATCCCTTCAGGTGCATCGGGCTCACAGTCGCCTCAACTTTTCATGATCCCGACTCCTGGATCTATTGACTATTCGCCACGTTTATCACTACCATTTGGTGAGGGGTCTAGCATGCAGTTTGATCAGGAACATATTCGCCCACCACCACGTCGAGGGCTAGGTCGAGGTCATCGTGCAGATTTGCCTCCACGAAAACATGTTAGGCATGATAGACATCCTCCATCGTGCAGGACATGATTTTGTTTTCATCTAATTAGTATAATTATAATTTTCTTATATCTAACGTTTATGAATGTTTAATTTTGTGCACTATCAAACTTTTTTAAAGTGTTTAAATTCGGTGTAATAACAAACTTTTTATCATATTATGCTTCAATTTATCTTTATTTCTCATATTTTGTTATTTCCACGAGCATATAGATATATCATTAAAAAAAGAGATAAAAAGAAACGAAATGTTTTCTTACTTAATGTGCGGAGACATCATGCATAAAAAAAAGGGAAAAAAATGCAAGGTGCGGTGAAAACGTTATATGGTTCCGCGTTTTTAAAAAAGCGTGATGATTTCACGCTTTTAATGAAAACGTGGAATGATTCCACGCTTTTAATGAAAACATGAAATCATTCCACGTTTTCTGCTGACATGGCAAATGAAAACGTGGTATCATTCTACGTTTTCAGTCAATGGTAAAAAACTGCTTTAGTTGCTTAAACATTTCACTAGTATTCTATTTTGCTTAATATTTTGAAAACCCACCTTAGTCTGCCTGATGACCCGATGATTTTAGGGTTGAATCCCGATTTCTGTTAAATATGAAAATGTCACTGGACCAAAATGGTCATAACTCACTTACCGGGACTCCGAATGATGATCTGTCAGTTGCGTTGGAATCGTAATAACGAGATGATCAACATCATCCAAAATTATTAAATTAAACTTATGTTTTAATTTTGAGTTTTAACAAATTACCAAAATTTAAGAGATAACGAGTTATTTTTCATTCAATTTATGAATCCAAGTTCATTGATATCATTTTAGAAAATAATATAAATTTCCAATTTATGTTATCTATAGTCTTACTTAGTAACGGGTCGTTAAAGTAGACTAGTTTTATTTGGTAAAATATTAAGATGATAATATATTATCATTTAAATTATATATTATTTAAATCTAATATAAATATTAATTAAGATATTTTAATTTGATTGTCTAACTTAAATCAAATTATTTATATATTACTTTAATTTAAATGATTATATTACATGATTACTTAAAGAATATTACATGCATAATATGGTACTAACAAGATAAAGAACATATATTATATACTGATTCGGTAATTTTTTAAGAGATAATGTGGTAATTTTTCCAAATCCTCCATATTGTTTTGCTTTTAAACCCACCAATTTTGGTGGGATTTAAGATGAATTATTTTTTGTCATATGAGCATCTAAAGATGCTCGGGTTGGGTTTATTTCTAACCCGAAAATATTGAGATTACCTAAACATGATAATTTACATGCCTATTCTTGAGATTGAAATAATTTCCGTTGGAAAAAAAAATGATTCCCGTTAACTGAACAACCCTTTATTGTTCATCAACCATCATATTGGCTTTAGATCTCACACTTTAGACAGTAAGAAAGTATACTATTTCTTTTACACTCGTGGGATCTGAAAGCGAGCTCTAGCAAAAAAATTGAAGCAATCCGCATGATTGAGATTCCAAACCCAAGGGTTAATGTTAATGAGATTAAATATTTATTCCACGTCGACTCTAAATTGGAAGTTCATAACTTTTTCCGTTTTTATTTCTTACTTATTTATTTATTGTTTCATATTTCTGTTAATATAATAAAAGAAACAATAAACTTGTTAACTATTTCTTATTTCTTATTTTTTGAACGAAAAAAAAAAAAAAATATATGATTGATTACTATTTCTTATTTATATTTCTCATTTAAGAAAAAAATATGTTGAAAATAACTTCAAATGAAAAGTTAAAAATATCATATCAATATAGTTTTTTGCATATTTATAATATATTTTATAAGTTAAAACGAGACAATGTAATAATTTATTAATGTGCTGAAAATTTTGGAAACAAAAACGAGAAATAAGAAACTAAAATTTGTTGTTTCTAAAATTTCTATACAATTTTAAGAAAGGTTTCTAAAAAAAAGGAGAAACAAGAAGCGAGAAGAGTTACCAAACACCTCTATTTCTTAAAAAAATGAAAAAGAAAAACAAGAAACAAAAATTAGAAAAATTACCAAACGAGCCTAAAATTCTTTCCTATTTATGATTACTATTTGCATTTAACATTTTGTTTGTTTCTTTCATTCGAAGGAGAATCTGACACTTATTGAATAAAAAATTATGATATTTTCTTAATCCTCAAGTACATTTTTTTGATAAAATAATACACCAGCAATTTTGAAGTAAAGAATATTTGGAATTAGTAGTAAGTATTAAACATACAGAATTTTCTAAAAATAAACTATATTTCCTCTATTACTATAATAGTATATTAATATTAGTAATACCATTTCACAATACTTTTAGCAACTAGATTAGATGCTTCTCCATTTTTGGTGTCACCAGAGCCTTCATAGAAGGGAAATTAAAAAATTAGGGCCATTTTTTTATCGAGTAATATAAAAAATAACAATTGTTTTAAAATATTTCAAAAATGACGTATAGTTTGAGAAATGTTATTTCAGAAAAAATTCAAACCTTTTTGCTATTTTTAAAACATGTCAATTCTTAAAATGTTATTTAAGAAAGAAAAAAAAACCTTCATAGAATCCCTGTTCTCTCTTTAACCTCAATAACAGAATGCAAACTTGAACCATCTGGAATTCCTAGAGGAGGATCTTTACATGAGCAATTATCAACTTCAAAAAGCTCCCACTCTTTAATTCCACATTTCTCCAAAGCAGCAATTATTTGCTTTTTCTCATTATCATTAGGGTATGCCCCATCTGGACTAACAAGAACTGCACCGGTATAGGACTGTCCGGCGACTCGAGCAGCCCCGTTATAGTGAAACAAACCCCAAGAAAGATCTTCAGATACATCAACAATGGTCCAAAACTCATTTGAAACCACACCATTATCCAGTACACTGAAGAAGAATGTCCCTGGGGTTCTACCTCTCTTTACACGGTATTTTCGACGCCTCCAAACCATCTGTCCCTCTAAGGTTTTTACTTGGAAAACAGGCTCATACCAAAATGACCCTTTTGCCTTTCCCCTGTAAAAAAGCTGGTACTGGCATGGAAATTGATCATAAGCCGGGTTTTGTCCGGCTACAACACGCCAACTCCAATTCAAACTCCCTAACCAACCAACGAAAAGATCTTCTGCAGTTTCATGGCACAAGTCCTTCCCTCGAAATTTCACCATCGGAGGCACTGAAGGCTTCTTGGGAATATTTGCATCCAAGTCAAGACAATTGTTCTTTTGCAGCACACATAATGAAAATGCTTCTAGATTTGGACTTTCATATGAAGCAATGCACCTGTAATTGCAAACTTGATCTATTGGACTACATTGATTTAAGCATTGAAGAGCTTTCCTACAATTAGAATCCAAGAGGCAATTTAGTATTTGACGTCCGCAGTTCTTTACCATGCAGTTTAAAGTAGAAAAGCCCTTTGATCGTAGATTCTTCAAGATGGGAACAGGCTTTACATATGCATTGATTATAATTAACAAACAGAATCTTATATCATCGGAATTATGACGATCCCATGCCTCAAATACAGTCTGCACCACTTCCTCAGACTCTTTTATTTTCTCTGACATAGAATTTCCAATAATGTTTCCCAAAACATTTTGTTTGTTTTCACTGGGCAACGATAACCCCCCTAACTTGTTAACTAAGTCGTCCGAGGAGTCGAAGCAAATTACGTTTTGGATATTTCCACAGTTGGACTGTATCCACTTGACTGAATCTTTATTTGTAACAGCAACAATGACTAAAATATCTGCATGAGATAGATCCATTTGAAAGCTCTCGGTCTCCTGATGAGTTGCACTACAGAAACAATCAGAATAGACGTGCATTTCATAGCCATCATCAACCCATTTTAGTCGTTTCGCCTGTTTAAAAGAGAGTCATAAAACAGGTAAGCTATTTTGCCAAGAAACTTTTTCAACTTCCTTAATTTCTCAAATGAAAAAAATGAGAGAGAAAACATTCTTAATTTCTCAAAAGAACAGTGGAATCCAGAACCATAATATTTCTACTTCCTTTTCTCACTCTCTCCCTCAACTAAACCAGTAAATGCAATGAATAACCTCAAGATGCTCATGGATACTCCTTCATTCTGATTAAAAATATTTAAACACCTTTGCAATCTCCAGCACATCTTCTTTATTTCCTCTAAGAATTTCCATCAAAGGAAGCACGTGTTTTTTTTATGAAAAGATAAATCATCGAAAAAAGTAAATCCCAAACCGAAACCCAGCAGAAGATTTGTCCTCGATAATCAAGCATTACGCTCAAACCAAACTGTCCAAAGAAGAGTAGAAACAACACACATCCAAGTAGTTTTCCTTTTCTGTGAAGTAAAATATCTAAAGAAGCAAATCACAAACATTCTTAGGGGGGACCAAACTCAAGTCAAACTGTCAAAGAAGCTTAGACCACAACTTAATCGTAAACTAGCAATGTAAGAATAAATGATTAGCAGATTCAAAGTCCATTAAACATAAATGACAAATATGTGGAGTCAGAGAAGTGATCCCAAGATTCAGGGACCCAAAGTAGGTGATCGGGAGAATAATGAAAGGAGAGATGAGACTTAAAGAATTTGAGAAGTGAAGAATTTCCCCATCCTTTAAATTTCTATAAAAACTCAAATCCCAAGAATCTCATTGAATGATCAAAGGAAGCAAATATGACCACAAGAAATATTCCTTCATTATCTCCAACACATCTAAAATACTTCCACAGTTATTACTTAGAAGCACTATAGAACTAAATATAACTTTGAATGATCATTGACAACAAAATTGTAAATTCCATATTGCCTATTAGATGTGTCGAGTGACATGAATCGGGACAACATAACCCAACCCACAAAAATCAAAACTCACCAGGCACAACCCACAAGCCAACTCGACACCAACCACAATGGTCTCTGAGTCAACTTTGACACGACTCATACCAATCCACGGGTTATGCCAGATCATGAGACGTTTCGGGTTGACCTTGACCACAACTCATACAACCCCACATGTCATTCTTATTGATTTCAGTGGCAAACATTTGAACACTAATTGCATTAGACTAAACTCTAAACTAGCTCTACCTCTTTAGCCCAAACATTATCCACCCAAGAACTTGAAAACATGAAAAAACAAATAAGATTAAAAAAAAAAACCCAACAAAAGCAAGCACATTTAACTACCAAATATTAAGGTACTAAGGAAATTATTTTTATATAAAAAAAACTAACTACTAAATATGAAATTTATTTAATTAAAGAAAAGGAAAAAACAATTTACATAAGATCAAACGAATAAAAGTAATAACTTGTTTATAACTTACTGTGTGAAGAAGGACTTGTTCCCATGGAGTGAATTTGAGTGGGCTGATGCTTCCTTCACCAAAAATGGAAACAATTCTCACAACAGGAGAATCCGACAGCGCCAGATTGTTGTCGGATTCCGTAATCGCCATGGAAATAGGAAGGCGACGAGCAGGAAAAGGAGGAGAAGTTTTTAGTAGGCGAGAGATTTTCCCAGATGGAAAATGGGGTTTGAAGGTTTGGAATTGGCAGTTTAAAGGTAACCCAGTGGCAATGACAATGGCAGTGGGAAATCCTGGTTTTTTAAAAAACGGAGCTTCCAGAGACATGGTCTACTGATTTTCTGACCCCAGATTTTATTTTTATTTTTATGATTAATCCATCCAATTACATAATGTATTGAGCTCCCCTTTCTTATTTATTCGTTGAATTGGCTTTAGATATGTAAAATCAGTGAATCACACATATGTTTAATCTGTAGTAACTTAAATTGAGACGCGTTTTTAATCTATATATATATATATATATTTTTTAGATATTACATCAAATTAAAGAAGAGAGTCTCAATCCTTTCTCCTAGGAGAAGAGATTGAGCGTCTGACTAGTTAGCTATACAATACTCATGTTATAGACTAGTTCCGTTAAAAATGATTAAAAAAATATAACAATTAGTATCATTTTTAGAATAACACGTTGTTTATAAAGTATAAACTTTTTTGTTACTTTTAATTAGAATTAAAAGCATGACAATAATACAATAAACATATTACATGTCTTGACTTCGTTAAAACTAATTGATAGACTTACAATACATTTTTCTATATATATTATTGCAAGAGTGGAGGAACTATACACCTCTTACCATTGGAAAATAATTTTGTTTTTGAATTATGGTTCAAAAGAAAAAAGAAAAAAAAATATATAGAAATTATTGATGAACAAACTTACCTTTTTAAAAAACTGAAAACAAAAAATGATGGGTGTTTTTTTAGATTGGGTGATATTTAGAGTTGAAAATCCTTCATTTTCAACAGCTGGAGACCAAGAGCCCTATAAATTTTAGATTGAGCCATCATGATATCAACAACCCCATCCTTTGTTTTTTCCCCATTGATCATCTCTCTCATGATCCTTGAAAATGAAATATGAACAAAACTTCTCATACAAAAAATCTCTTTCTTTCAATATCCAAAACTTCAGGCCAGCCACCATCACCATTCCCTAGGGAGGGAGGAAGAATAAGGATGACAGCAGTTATTTAATGGCAGTTGAATAATGAAAGAAAACAGACATGATCATTCTAAATTCAGTTATGAAGTTAAAAAAAAAAATGGAACAGTAAATTTACCTTAAAAACTTTTTTTTTTTAGACTTTTATTATATGAAAGTATTACATAATAACGTTTAATACAACAATTACCGACAACACCACACCCACACCAAATTTAAACACCGATTATTCCTTCAAATCCAGGTAAACTTTAAGGTCTCAAGTGCTCAATAATGGGCTTATCGTTGATCTCAAACCACAAAGCAAGCAAAGGAGGAAAAAAAAAATTTTTTCGGGAAAAGGAAAAAAAAAAAAAAAAAAAAAAAAAAAAAAAAAAAAAAAAAAAAAAAAAAAAAAAAAAAAAAAAAAAAAATAAATAAAACTTATAAAAACATATAAGGATTAAAAACACCCATCCGTAAACTTGGGCTCAACTCTAATCTTAACCAACTAAATGCAGCCCTAAAACCTACAGCCAAACAAGAACAGTACTATATAGCAAAAAAGAAAAGCAAAAATGGTAAAGAAGCATTAAATAAGATTAAAATTGCAGGGTTCATCAAACTAAGGGCACAGAGAGTTTCACATCATAAAGATGAGCCAATGATCCTACATTGTTGCACAAAAGATAGTTCAAAGAAAACTTCAGAAAGTGCAAATCAAAGATCAACCCAACAAATCCCACTATTCTGTTTTAGATTATATGAATCAAGATCATGAGACTTGCCAGACCAAGCATAATGAACTCATTTAGGAAGCCTCGGCAGCCGGTTGAGTCAAACCGGATTTCACCAGCAACTTACTTACAGACTCGGGTGAGCAAACTTGATACTTTACATTTCCAGAAGGTGAGAGGAAAACCTCAGCTAATTCAAGCTTATCTGAAGTTAAACTTGTGCTGTCCATGGTTTTGCTAAGCACCTTAAGCGCGAGTTGGATAGCCTCTTCCCTAGTTATATCATCCTTGTAATCCTGTTTAAGCATCGACTGCGCTGCCTGGTTGTTTGCACCAATAGCAGCAGCCTTCCAACCACCATAATTTCCACTTGGATCACTCATGTAAAGTTGAAAGCCGTAATTTTTATCCCATCCTGCAAAAAGAAAAGAAACACCAAAAGGACGTAGACCACCAAATTGAGTGTAGCCTTGCTTCGTATCACACAGTGATTGAACCAGTTGCTCAACGGGCATCGGCTCTTGGTACGAAAAAGTGTAGCGTTGGGCTTGAACCCTTGCGGTGTTGATCAATATGTTGGCATCGGACATTATTCCCGCCACGGCACATGCGACATGATCATCAATTTTGTACATCTTCTCAGTTGAAGTTGAGGTCTGCAGGAGTTTGGAAGTAACCTTCTTTTCACCAACCAAGACAACTCCATCTTTAGATAATATCCCAATTGCAGAACCTGCATTTCCAATTGCCTCCATTGCATATTCAACTTGGTAAAGACGACCTTCTGGAGAGAAGATCGTTGTTCTGCTATCATATCTTCGAGACATTTTCTGTTATCCGACTCTGAAATAGGAGGAGGGAAAACAAGAGTTAAGAATAGATAATTTTGGTCCGGGTGGGGTGATCCCATGTTTCACCCACAAAAAAGATGTTTGCCGTGCCGCTACTCAATTGCAATAATGTTGTGACGAAATGAAATGTCACAATGGGAAGAGAAAACACATATTCTAAAAACTTAAGGGTTTTCAAAAATGGCGTTTTAAGAATTGATATTTTCAAAAAATAGCATAAAGTTTAAAAAAATTTCAAAAATGACATTTCTCATACAGACATCCTCCAAACTTTTTATAAATAGATCAAAACATTTGCTATTTTTGAAATTACTCAATAAAAAATGTCATCTATTGAAATTTTCTCCCCAAAAATTGCATTTGGTTCCTTTTTTTTTTAATACCTTTCAAAACTTTAAAGTTTAAAGCATAAACACTAAAAATGATATGATTTCTAAGATATAGAGATACACATTTGTATTTGTTTACTTCCTCTCATTTCCCACAGTTCCTATGCTATTAATTATTAATTATTTAATCTCTTTCCAGTTTCTAATAGCTTCTGAAACATATTTTGTTCTTGCATTTAGCTTCCATGAACATGAATAATATTTTAATTTAGACGCTAATAACACTAATTTTTAAAAACATAGAAACTTTTTTTATATTGATATAGTTAAAAGATTATACAAAAAGTGAATACCCAATTACAAGCTAAAAAAAAAACCCAATTTTGAGCAGATTACAAAAGGGCATAATTACAACAACAACACAAAAAAACAAAAGATTTTAGAATACAATCAAATGTAAAAATCGTTGCAATCCAATTCAATCGAAAAGAAAAACAAATAAATAAGTTGAAATCAAAGAGTAAAAAAAATGAGAGAGAAATCGAGATTTACAGAACTGAGAGGAGAAATCAAGGACGATAAAAAGGAGCTCGACTCGACGCTTCTTCTTTTCCACGAAACCAGAGTGAGTCGAGACAAAGAAAGAGTAGAAAAGAAAGGGTCTGAGTTTTTTTTAAGGTTAATTTACATAAAATAAAAATATAATGAAAGGTGAAATTTCAAAATAGTCAATTTTTGCATAAAAAAAGCCCAAAGTATCGTTTTTTTTAAGAAGTTTGGACGAGCGACTTTTACCATTTAATTTTTTAATATACTAATTTTACCCTTTTAGGAGTGTTTGTTTCCGGGTTTGCATTAGATTGAGATGTCAGGATACAGGGATTTTCGGGGATGACTTCTCATCCCCTAACTCATGGGATTTTTAATCCCCATACCTTACTCTATCCCCTAATAAAAAAATCGGGGTCGGGTTCGGGATTCCCATTGGGGATCGGGTTCCCTGGGGAAAATCCGGTTTTACATTTTAATTCTTATTTAAAAATGAAATATTAAAATGAAATATACATTTAAAAAATACAACTTTAAGTAAAAAAGAAAACATAATACTAATCATTTTACATTGTATTAGTTAATATAATCATATTTCACATATACTTTTCAATAAATAAATATAAAAGTAAACAAAATATATAAAATATTCTTTAAAAATCGGGTTTGGGTTCGGGGTCGGGAACGGGGGACATATTCCCATACCCTTACCCTATAACAAATCGGAGGGGAATTTCTCACCCTAACCCTAACCCCAACCCTATAAAACGGGGATTCCCCGCCCCTATAGGGTCGGGGCCTCGCAGGGCCCCTAACCCGCGGGGAATTTTGTCATCCCTAGAGATGTCTGGGGATGAGATGCATGGGAATGAGATGACCGGGGAAGAGATCACTGTGTTTGGTTTTACATGGGGATGAGAATAATAAAATTGTATTATAAATAAATTATCTCTCTCTCTCTCCTCTCTTCTCTTCCTTTCTCTCTCATCCATGCCATGGGGTTGATCCAAACCCATGTGTTTTGAAGGGGTTCCAAACCCCATGGAATGGGGCTATGAGGTCCTTATGGGGTTTGGATCCCCTTCCCTTTTGACAAAACAAACATGAGGTTGGGGATGAGATCATCATGAGGTTTAGATCTCCATCCTCAAATACCACAAACAAACACCTCCTTATATGTCAAGTATAGTCTGACGCATATGACACGTATAATACTTGTAGTTTGACATTTCTGACATTTTTTATTTTCCAATGTAATTTTTCTTGATTTTTTTTTTAAAATTGTAGTTTTTAAAACTTATGTTAAAAGTAGCGTCAAAATGAAACTTTTTTCTGATACACATGAAATCGCATGTTGTACAAACGATATAGGCTGATGTGGGCATTTTTAGACGATGTGGACTATTTTTTAAATGGCGTGAATAATAAATTGTTTGTACTACATACGGTTTACGGTTAAAATAAATAAAACCTCAATTCCTTTTCTTCTTCTCCGTTCTGCCCTTACATCGTAAGATCAGACCTAGGGGTGAAAATCGGTCCGGTTTACTAAATATGCAAGCCGAACCGACATAAAAAGGTGTGTAGACCGAGCCGAACTGGTCCAGTTAGGTTAAAATAAGTCGGTTTATCCGTTTTTGAAAGTTTTAAAAGTCATTTTTCACCGTTTTAAAAAGTTGTTTTTCCACTTTTTTAAAGTCATTTTTTTCCAGTAAGAAAAGAATTGATTTCCAAGTTTCAAAGTCTAGTTAAAAAAGTTTTAAAAATACAATTGAATTATCCATCCATCCTAAACACAAAAAGTACAACATTCACCATTTATAACCTAGAATCCAATATCATTATTATCAAAAAGAATCAAACAATAAAACAAGCAAAAACCAGAAACCAAAATTCAAGATTTATAAAATTCATATGATAGATCAAACAAAATTTCAATCATCTATATTCAAGCTAGATAAATTCAAATCCAAAAACCAAGCTAAAAAAGATCAATTACTTCAAGTCCATCATAACCAAAATCCAAGCTAAAAAGTTCAATTACTTCAAGTTTAAAATCAAAGCTGAATAATTTAAGTACTTGTCCATATTTCAAATCCTAAATCAAGCTAAGTTAATTTAACTACTTAAGTCCAGATTTCAAGCTAAACAACTGTAAACAAACATGAAAATAAAAGGTTCTCTTCTTCTCCAATCTCCATAAGTCATCTCACTTAGCCACCTACAAAAGAAAGCAATAAAAAGTTAAACACCAAATAAATTTGAAGAATACTAATAACAAATAATAAATAAAGCAACCTCATCAGTGGTTGTAATATTGGTCTGATCAAGACTGGATTTAGCTACAAACTCCATGTTTGTGTATTCTAAAAAAAAGGGGAGTAATTGTAGTCAATATAAATAAGTACATCATAATATGAAAATATTAAAACATTAAAATTCTAATAAATGTTACCATTATCGATTTGATCTACATCATTTAATTCATCACTATAGTGAAGTACAATTGGTTTAGAACGAAACCAATTTTGACTACAAATGAGGGTCTCAACTGTTTTCAGAGATAATGTACTACAGAAATAATCTAGTACTCATCCTCCAATACTGAAAATTGATTCAGATGCAACTGTGGATATTGGAATGGCAAAGATATCTTTTGCTATTAGGCCTAGTATCTTAAATCTAGAACCATTCACTTGCCACCATTTCAAGACATTAAAATCATCATAATCTTTGTGGCAATTCTCCTCTAAATACCTATCCACTCCCATATTCCCATCATTTGGAATCTCCTTATCAACAATCTTTTTAAAGTTAGGAGTTAAATTTGAACAAAAATTTCCAGAAGAATCATTACTGATCACAGTAGGTTCACAGCTCATGTTCATGTCTTGTGTTGTTTGAAACATATATTCCTTTGGCGCACTTGTGAAATACTCATCACATAACCGACGCAAAGTTTTCTCAATCTTGTTAGTCATTAAGGCTGCAACATCTTCCTTCAAGAGTTCACTTAAACAATATTTCACATATTTCAACTTAAACCTAGGATCAAGCACAACTGCAACATACAATAAAAAGTTTGTTCTCTCACTACCACCCCAATACTTATCAAACTTAGTTTGCATACTTTTTGCCATTGTCATTAACAAAATATCATTACTTAAAGAATATTCATGAATAAGTTATTGCACCACTATAAGTTGAGTAAAATAAATATTTGAAGTCACATGCAATGAAGCTGAAACTTTTAAAGTAACTTCATAAAATGTTGGAACTTTTAAAGTAACTCAAGTAAGTTGAGTTCCACCTTGTTGGAACATCTAAACACAAACTACTCTTTGTTGAAATATCATCTTCCTTTGCAACATCCTTAAAGGTTTGTGATCTAGATGGTGAAGACCTAACATACTTGACAACACTTCGAATTCTAACTAAAGATTCACGCATATCTTTCAAAGCATCACCTACAATCAAGTTTAAGATATGGGCAGAACATCTAACATGAACAAACTCGCCATTCAACACTACACCATTTTTGCCTTTAAACTTCCTAACCAAATAAGCTATAGCTATATCGTTTGAGCTAGCATTATCAACTGTCAAAATAAATAACTTATCGATACCCCATCATTGCAAACACTTTTCAATCACTCACCCTTATGGTTAGTTATTGGACAAAAGTTCAAAATTCTTTTATGCAAGTTCCACCCATTATCAATAAAATGAGCCGTCAAGACCAAATAGTTAATATTTTGAACAGAAGTCCATGAATATAGTTTTGAAAAAAAAAACTTAATAAAATACTTTTAAAAAAAAAATAATAGATGCGTAGAATTTTCAGAATAAATCGTAATATTATAAAAATATAAAATCTATAAATCACATTTAAATGTTCAAATTTTCTATTATTTTTGGGGTAAAATGTAAATGAGACCTATGTGGTTTTTATCAGATGCATGAACACTATTTGTGATTTGAAAATGACAAATCATAACTTTATAGTTTCAAATAATTTCAATAAGCCTCCGTTTACTAATCGGGAATGGGAATAAAAATTTTCATTCCCTTTGATATCGTTTATCAAGTAATGAAATAAAAATCAATATATGAGACTACGTCAAAATCAGGAATCACACTAGAACAAATATAGGATAACATAACTTACACAAGGCCATTATTATGAAGTAAAAAATGGTCGCTTTGACTCTCCCGCGTGTGTGTTTGAATATTTTCATCAACTCACCTCTTTCCTCTCTAATTTTAGGAAATTTAGGTAAAATGACCTCCAAAATCTTAAAATAATGTTTATTGACCTCCATTATCAAATTAACCTTTTTTGACCCTTTGATGATGTCACTTTGGTATGAAATATCAAAAATACCCTTCACTTATCTTCTCCAAATTTCCATTCCACTTCTCTCTTCTCCAACTCTCTCTCAACTTTCCAACTTCCATTGATCTTCATCTCCATTGATCTTTAATAACCATTGATTCTTCTTCATCTTACAACTTCAACCTTCCATTAATTCCTTATCTCTAAAACTTTATTTCTAACAAAAAAAGGGGGAAAATCTTAAAAACTCCTTCGATTTAGGAAATGGAAATCCTTAAATCCATGGATTCCATACCCCCAAAAAAAAAAAAAAAAAAAAAACCAAGAATAAGGGAAGAAGAAGAATAAGATAAGAAGAACCCATGTTTTATAGCTTCACTTCAACAAACCCACCACCATTACCATGGAGCTTCATTCTTAAATGGGTTTCGTTCATCATCTTGAATAAAAAAAGTGGGGGAACTCCGGAATCCGGAAAAAGAAAAAAAAAATTCTTCGAATTCCGGAGGTAGACCTCCAGAATCCGAAAAAAAAAATCAAAATTATTATAAGGAATTATAGTTATTGTGATTTAATTGGCTCTACTAATTCATAGATTGATTTTCATTTTAAATAATATTAATAAATTGATTTAAACTAAGATAATTTTTTTTATTTAAAAAAAAAATTAATTTGGGGGGCTACCTCCGGAATTCAAAAGAAAAAGGGATAGGAAAAAAAAAATTAAATTGGGGGGCCAGCCCCCTGGAAATAAATTCCGGAGGGCCGGATTTCTTTCCAGGGGGTGGATTTTTTTTTTCCTTCCTTTGAATTCCGGAGGTAGCCACATTTTTTTATTTTATTTTTTTTTCTTTCGAATTTCAAATTAAATCACAATAACTATAATTCCTTATAATAATTTTGATTTTTTTTTCCGACTTCCGGAGGTCTACATCCGGATTCCGGAGGAGATCTCCGGAATTAGAAGATTTTTTTTTTTTTTAGGAGTTCCCGTTACCTCCGATTCATCCCGTTCCCCCCTTTTTTATCCAATATGATGAACAAAACCCATTTAAGAATGACTCCAGGCAAGAAGCTCCAAGTAAAGATCAAAAACATGGGTTCTTCTTATTCTTATTCTTCTTCTTCCTTTTATTCTTCTTGTTGTTGTGTTGTTCAAAAGGAGATATGGAATCCAGCTGGATAGTTCATTGGATTTTTATTTTTTAAATTATAAGTTTTTTTTTTTTTTTTTTGGGGTAGAGATGAAGAATTAATGGAAGTTGAAGTTACAAGAAGAAGACAATGGTTATTAAAGATCAATGGAGATGAAGATCAATGGAAGTAGGGGCGGATCCAGGAATTTTTTTTAAGGGGGGCAAAAACTATATAAAAATATTTTTAAAAAATTTGGGGGGCCAAATATATAAAATACATTAAAAATTCAGTTTTTTACTTATATTTTTTCATTTCTACAGTAGAAAAATAAAAAAATAAAAATTAGGGGATTAGGGGGGGGGCCCCTTCAACTCCTCTTTAGATCTTACCTTCCAACACTTATCGTTGTAAAATTCAGTATTGAAGATAAGTGAAGGGTATTTTTGATATTTAACCAATCATCAGCGAGAATTGGAGAGTCAAAAAAAAATTATTTTAAGATTTTGGAGGTCATTTTACCCAAATTTCCCTAATTTTACCTTCCAACACTTATCGTTTAAAATTCAGTATGTCTTGAATTCAATCTCAGCGGATTTCTTCTCTTCATCTCACCATTCTCCATTACTAACTCATCCCCAAATCACAAACAATTAGAAGACTTCATCAAGTGAAATCACAAACACTTCAAAAATACATCAGGTTGGCATAACTCTCTGTTTCATAGCCTATCTATTAAAAATAAGAAAATTTTGGAGCAAGGTAGTACTTTTACTTCTGCTGGTCTTGAGGATATTCTCAAAGTTCTTTGAAAATCATAATGAGATAAGATTTAAAGTTTTTCCTTTTTGTTCTAGATGATATTACTTGGATTTTTTTTTGTTTGTTTACTGAAAGATATTTTGAGTTTCATTTATAAAATGGTTCCTAAAGTGTCAAAATCTGTTTCAATGTTTCCAAGTTTATGGGTGCTTGTAATGTGTTTGATTAAATGTCTCAATGTTTTTTTTAGTACTGTACTGTCGTCCTCATATTTTGATTTGAATCCTGTTAGGATAAGATATATTTTGTGATGATATACAATTGGTTGATACACTACAACAATTTAGTTAAAAAAACACTAGACATTAAATTGGAAGAAAGGATTTGGGGGTTGTATTTTATTGAGTGGGAAAGGAAATTGTTTCATAACTTTTTTGAAGGATTTACTATGCTCCCACCCCTTTCTATGAATACTAAGAAACTTTTTCTCAAAACCCACCACTCGGAGTTTGATTAAAAACTCATTGCCCATCATGTAGTTGCTTCAAAACCTATCTACCCCCATTAAGAAAAAGGGTTTTGACGAGTTTGACGGTTGTGTAAAATTCAATCTTTTTTTTTTTTTTGATGATAAACAAGCTATTTCATTGATATATGAAAGAGCCATGTGGAGTGCAAATTGTAAATCCTTTTGTAATTATCCTCCCTCCATTATTTTGTAAAATTCAATCTTGCGAAGATAAAATGGGGGTTTGCAAGTATGTTAATAATTTCTTACAACTTAAGAAAAATGGTTTAAGTTGTTTTCCAGTTTTTTTTTTAATATTCTTGAACTCTATTTAAATTTTATATATAACAAACAACAGAGAGAATCATATATTGTGATTTTTAGAATACATGTGATTTTTTAGAATACATATAACATACAATTGGTCTACCAGTCAAGTTTTAGAATACATGTGATGGCATGCTTTCTTTAAATATACCGGAGATCATTTCGGGCGGTTTACTTCCTTTTTTTGAAGAAATTTTTGGTAGTCCAATGGTTTGAAGAAATTTCCTTTAACCATGTTGTAATATATGTATTTTGTTTGGTTTGCAGTTACTTTTATTTGTTATTTTTCCAACTAAAAAACTTACAACGAGGCTAGAATCCAAACGTACTATTCGACAGGTCTTTGCAATGACATTGAAAATGAAAAACAACTCTCACTCACTACAACATTGTATCTCTAATATGACTTTTACGCATTACATTTTAAATATAACGCTATAAATGATTTTAATGTAGGCGCTAGGTTTTAATTATTTTTTCTAAATATCAAGGCGCCTCTTTTATTGAGTTTTTAGAAATGCTACCCCTCTATCTCATCTCACGATTTTTTTGTCTATCGCGCTAATCTGCTTAAAACAAAAAATTACTTCTCTCACGGAATGTGCCCTAAGGTTTTTTTTTTTTTTTTTTATCTTACTCTTCTTCAATTCCAGGGATCTCTCGTTTCTCAATTGTCCTCACTAAGAAGTCCAAGCTGAAGTCGAATGATGACAATGAATTCATCTTCTTCGTCTTCCTCGATAAAGACTGAAATCTAAAAGTTTCATGAAATTGATTATAGTTGGACTCTGAAGAATTCTAGGTAACATTTCAAATGATGCATCAGGTTTTTAATTTTAAGAAAAAAACTTGTATAATAACCATTTTTCTCTAGTCAATTAATCAGTTTCCATCTTTTGTTCAATAAATTTTTAGTTTTATTGATGTTTAAAAGACTGTATCAAGTGTGACCTTCATTTGATACCTATGTGGTGAACTTAAATGCTCCATAAAAAAAACTTGGTTTCTTTTTCTAATGCACAAGGAGAAAACAAAAACAACTCTAAAAATGTTTCAAGGGCTTTGTTCAAAACAAAACATGGGGCTTGGCCCAATCATTGAGTAAAAGGCGTTAGTGGTTTGGTTTCAAATTTCAACAGCACGATCTAAACATTTTCTATCCTAGAACATCTGCAAGGCAGTCAAAGTCGGTTTGGATTTCATTTTTCTGTCATGGATGTGGGAATGGATAACTTCCGCCAGGAAAAAGTTCAGAGATATGAGGAATTTGTTGATCGCCGTTTGAAACCTGATCTGCTTCATGCAATTGCTGAAAGGTATGAATGAACTATCTTTGTTTCTCTCCCTCTTTCTTTGATTTTTGATTGATCACAATGAAGCTTTGGATCTAAGTGAGATGTAATCTGGTTTACCTAGAGTAGGTTGATATACTAACTTTAGGAAATGTATGCTTGAATTGAAATTCTCATTATTTTCATTTTCTTTAGTTGAAAAATGATTGCCTTGAGGTCATGAGTTCAAACCATGTGTGACCATCTACCTAGGTTATTATCCTACTAGTTTTCGGATGTCAAATATTGTTGGGTTGTGTGGTTGTCCCATGAGATTAGTTGTGGTGTGCACAAGTTGGCCCGGACACTCACGGATATATAAAAAAAAGGATTATGCATTTATGCTGTGAAAATTTTGGTAATGTGTTAAAAAAAATTAGGTTATATGGTGGTGTCTAATTATATACTTTAGTTTTATTTATTTCAGGCATCTGGCAGGGGTTCTCATGTATTGTTATTGTTGAAATGAAAACTGGAAGATATTAAATTTATGTCTTTTTGTCTTATTGTTTGACAGAGACAAAGTGTTTGAGCAGCAGAAAGTGTTGTATCCTTTTAAATTTATTTAATGCCTTGCCCTCTCAGATTTGTAGCTTCACTTTATTTTTAGTGTCCATGCCATTATATAAAGAGGCTATAGTATGTAGATGTTACTTTGCTTGAAGTTTGCTGCGTTGTTGATGATGCAAGATTCTGTTTACTTGACATTGTTACTCTTAGCTCAGACCTTCGTAAAAACATTGAGAATTTGGAGAAAAACAGTATAACTAATCTAAGAACGATGGTCAATCTTGGCTCTGAAGTCTATGTGCAAGGGGAAGTGTAAGTTTCTCCTCTTGTATCATCTTTCCCGATATACATGTAGATCTATGCACACACGTGTTTATATTTATGCATACATACATTTTATATTTCATATCATGCTCGAGCAACTGAGCATTTTCCTTAAATGAGTATAATTTTTTTTTCTTTGATGAGAAACACATCATTTCATTGAAAGTATGAAATGTACAGAAGGCTTCCAAGAGAATACACAAAAACATTCAAATTGGAAGCCATCATAGAAGATTAATTACAAACTCTTAAGAATTGGCACTCCGAAGAGAAGTAATGAAAACAACAATATTCCACACTTCTCTCTAATCATTATACTCGTCTTGAGGAGCACCCTTCATCTTTCGGGATAGGTGGTATTAGACTTAATGATAAAGTGCATCATATTGGTTTACGGTTTACCTTATGTAATCCTTCTCTGAAGTTTATAAATCATTTCTTTAAGAGTTTTTTCTTCACCTAAGGCCCCTTTATTCTGTCATTTAGTTCCTGACTTGCTTCTTTTTGGATTTGAGTTCATAAAGAAAACCAAAGTTCCCTATCTTAATGCTATTAAATGTAGTTTTGTGGTTAATTTGGATAGAAAGAAATAGGAGAGAGTTCCAAAATGTTTCGGAAAGTAAAACTTTTGTATCTCCCTTTGGATATCTTGCACAAATGAGTTCCCTAATTATCATCACTCCAGCATTACTCCAAATTGGAGTGTTTTTTTGGTAAACTCCTTTTGGAGTTTCTCTTGTACATGCTTTTCTTATTTTCTTTTTTGCTATTTTGTATTAATGTATGCGTATATTACATGTGTGTATATACCTCTTTCTCTTTTACATGCTGCTGATTTTAGTAGATTACTCCTTGTTCTTATATAGGCCAAATACACAAAGCATATTTGTAGATATTGGGCTCGGGTTTCATGTGGAGTTCACCTGGTCTGAAGCTTTAAGTTTTATTTCTCTCAGAGAAGAAAGGTTAAACAGGTACATGTCATTTGATGATAAATCAACGTACAATTGATATATGTGAATATGGTACTGAAGTTGAGAAGTAGAGTCATGACTCCTAATCTTTCTATTCGCATCTAATTTGATTTGTTTAGATAAGAACCTCTAATTTTAAGGATCTTCTGAACTTTTAAGGCTTCTGAGAGTTATTATTTTGTTCGATGATCATAGATTTTTTTTTTGGACAATCACGTCTGAATTAGTTTTATTTGTTAAATTTGAGCAGACAAATAGAAGAGTACACTCACCTAATTGCATCGATCAAAGCTCAGATCAAGCTGGTATGCTCTTGGTTATGGTCTTTCTTTTATGTGTTTTCTCTTCTTTCTTCTTAACATCAACAATTTCGAATCACATCGGACTTTCTAGCATCGACAATACTTTTGTTTCTTTCTCTTGATTTTAATGTGAAATAAAAATGTACTATATTCATCAGATTGGAGAATCCTAGATGCAGATAAAATTTAATATCTGCAACCCAATATTTATACATGTTTATTCAAATCTTCAATTTTTTTATATTTTTAGGATCCTAAAACCTTCATCTCTTTCCTAGCATAGACCGATTTTTTTTATTGTTTTTTTGGGGACGACTGGGGATGGACGGGAGATGTTCAGAGTACAATTAATGAAAAATTTGATTGCAGGTTATTGAAGGAATTAGGGAATTATTACAACTTCCAGCAGAAAGGACGGTTGAAGGTCGTGCATTTTGAGCTTCTTTTCCAATAGGTCTTCTTTTCTTTTCTTTCCTGGGAATGGAGATGGTCCTGATTTATTGCTTTAACAAAATCTTCGATTTTTAATGCCTAATGTTCCTCATTTCAAAAAACTAGTTACTAGTGAAAATATAGTAACTCTGAAATTCCTACTTCCTTCTCTCACCATGATTTTTGTGTATCAATGTCTCATCACTAAATTTGTGTAATAGTTCCCTCTTATATGTGATGAGTGCTCTTAGTTTTTCATACTTGAAAATTCTGCCTCCTAAGTTTTCTCACATTTTTATGTTCAATTCTGATCCTTACCATTATATTTCTTAATGAAAAATTGACACGATAAGTGCATTTATTGAGTGACATGCATATTGACTGTTTAGATGTTAATAACGATATCACATTGACTATGTTGTTGTTGGAATTAATAAAGAGAAACAAATAGTTATTTAAAAAGAAAATCTACATAATGTGTTTTTTATAGCCCAGGTGCACAATGTCAATCAGCACAAAGACATGCCCATCCTTTTTTTTTTTTGTTGAGAAATTTAATGGTAAGAATTGGAATTGAACTAATTCACAATGTGAAATACTAAACTAAAAATGATGAAATGTTAGAGGATTAAATTAGCAAAATGTGACAAGTATAAGGGACAATATATATTTTAATCTAAATTTTTGTTATTGTACTGTTATAACATTCTTACAATTATAGAAATAACCTTAGATATGTATATTACTTCTAATTATTGAAATAATTATTTGAATAAATTAGCTTTTTAAGTAAAATCAGAAAATATATCTTAGAAACATAGCTAGTAGAATGTAAACTCAGGAAGCCATAGCCAAAAGTCTAGTGCTTGAAGATTTGCTTCATGAAGAGGTTGATTAAAACTTCGAGCATATTTGGAATAGCTTTTAAGAGGGTCCAAAAATGCTATTGAGCCAAAAACCCTAAGCTAATTGGCCGAACGTGACCTCTCCAAACCCATTTGCTCAAACGTATTTATTTCACCAAAAAGATAATAAGTAGGATCGTGATGACTCATTCTCTTTGGTCCAAGGCTATCAGATGAAAAGCCCTTGTTCTAAGAGTCCTTGGGTGAGCAATTTCTCGTGTTTTAGTATCAATTACTAGTGTCTAACAAAGAAATTTCAATATCATGTGATGAAAATTAGTTGGTTTACCTCGGTAAAAATCTAATATAATTAGATATAGCGTACATTACATCAATTATAATGTACCTTAAAGGTGAGCTTTAATCGAAGCTCATCACTTAGTTTTGTTTGACACCCAATTGAGTCATGACCGTGATACCATGCCTTTGCTTTTGGTCGCACACTTGAGATTGTTTGCTAGACGGTGTGAGTTAAGATTTAATAACCTAACCCATATTTGTTATATGGGCTTGACAACTCCGAGATTGGTTTTCTCAAAGCTACAAGAATTTAAGAACCCTAAACTAAACTCACGTACCAAATACATGTTACATGAATATAAGATCCCAAAAACCCATTTTTTTAGAGCACACAAACCAAAACTTCATAACTTCATAAGTCCAAGGTACGCAATTGAAGACATAAATGAGGCATTTCCAAAAATTAAACATAATTGAAAATGCTAGTTGTAAAGGGGCTATGTAATTTCTAATTGTCATGTCTTGTCTTGTCTTGTCTTGTCTAACTTGACCTATAAATAGTGTCAAGTCAAGTCAAATACAATTTCTCAGAGGTTGTATCATCAAGTTTGTAAGTTTTATCAACCCATATTTGACACCTCTGACAGTGACAACAAAAAAATAGATTCAATGTTAACCTATCATAAACAAAGTTCCAAAGGTTTTGAAAAATATTGCAGATTTGAAACAAAGATTCATTAGTGTTAATTAAAAGGATTATTGTGGAAATTAGATATAAAGTTTCACAACCTTTGAGGCTGAGATTCAAGCTATTAATAGAAGGGATTGATTTCTATTCATTGATGTCGAAACTTTGATGACAAGAGAAGAAAGGTTGGCAGCATGTTACTTGGATATCAAGAGTCATGGGTTTGTACAAAACATAGTTTTATTCCGTACATCGTATTATCATGATACAACAATCTTGAAATTTTCTTCGTATACTATGAGTTTTCTGTCTACACAAACTCGGGTCTTTCAAACCCGTAAACCAAACATCCCAATTTGAGCCAATAGAAAAGCAGGGAGGATCAAAATGCTAACACTATTTGTTCTTTTTTTAACCAATAAAAAATACACTATAATATGAACATGAAATTGTTCATTAGATTGAAAAGAGAAAAATAGCTGCTAACTACATGAAAATATGTAACACAAGGTTTATTGAAGCTTCCAAACAAATACATTTTATTGGTTCTTTACAACTAAAATCAATTGCTATTGAGAAATTCTTGAGGATGAAAGGGAAACGAAAAAACGCCCAATCAAATAAGAAAAAAAAATGTTATTTTACATAAGGTGGAGTAAACACCTCAAATAATACTAACATATTTATTATACCAGAAATCTTGAATCCAATCAGAGAGTTTAGGTTAGGTTACTGATTTGGGTAAGAGAAATATTAGCAAGCACAGCCTCCTCCTCCTCCTCCTCCTCTTGGCTCTACTTCTGAAACAGACTCAGAGATACTTTCAAAGTAACTGCAAATGAAAATCATTTTTATGATTTGATCAGTATAATGGTCCTAAAATACATATTCTATCTATAAATTGTACACATCTTTTAATTTTCTTTAATGAAATTGGAAAATGTGATAGACGTAGAATAAACACGTGTCCCAAATTTTATAAAACTAATTTTACGAACCATAGGGGCGTTTAATATGGGGTGTGTTTTGCAATTATCCCTTCATCTTAACCAATCGGTTTAGCTTTTAAGCCTGATGCTGATACAATGATTCTTTGATTTAAATTTAAACTCCAAATTCTTTATCCACCATGTTCCTTTTAACTCTTTTTTATCCTTCCAGTTAACTTACTTGTCTTGCTCTTCTTCATTGGTTAGGGAAGCTTTTGCAATACATAGAAAGGCTTCATTGACATTATAATCCTCTTTTGCTGAGGTCTCAAAATAAGGTATGTTTCCCCTGGAAGCACACCATTCTCTTGCCCTCTTCTCCGAGATCTGCATTCAAAGATGATTTAACGTATAATTTATAACGAAGTATAGAGACTTGTGAAAATCCTTACCACTCGGCTACGACCATCGTTTGCATCAATCTTGTTCCCGAGTAATACAAAGGGGAATAATTCAGGATGGGCCGGCCCTGCCTGTCCATTGACGTAAAGGGAACGTGAAAAATTAGATGCCACTATCAATAGACTAGGTCAACCACGCAACAGACCATCTAAAATCTCCACATTGTTATCATAAGGCTTTTTAGGTATAACCAAAAGCAAATTCATGCATCATACCAATATAGAGATTTTGGAAGGCCCGTTCTCCTAACATACACGATCACAATTGGTTCATCCAGTCAAACTTATGTAAAAATGAATAAGATTTGTTTGATCCAACATCCTAACATGCTTCTTTTCTAAGGTAACTGCAAATTAATGTGGACAAACTGACACAAAGATGCAATTTCAAATTGAGTTATTCATAAAATTCCAAAAGGAAAAATGGCCAAACCTGCTTGAGAAACTCTTCATGCCAACTGTTGAGTGATTCAAATGATTTGGCTACATTTACATCATAAACAAAAACACAGCAGTCTGCTCCTCTATAAAATGCAGCCCCTAGACTCTGAAACCTTTCTTGTCCTGCTGTGTCCCAAATCTGTTTCAAAAACATATAAAACAGCCCTACCATTACCAAATTTACACGACAAAAAACCCCACATTTACAGATTCGACTTTGCCACATGATTATCAGGTTCTATAATAAAAGGATTCGTGTTTTTATCAAAACCACAAGGACTAAATTCAAAATCTTAAAACTATAGGGACTAAATTGAAATAACCCACAAATCATAGGGACTGAATTTGTAATCGAGCCTAATCAATAATCACCCACCTGCAATGTGACTAGTTTGTCATCAATCTGTAGCTCCTTTGTCATAAAGTCAGCTCCAATAGTTGCTTTATACTGTTGATTGAACTTCTTATAGACATATCTAAATCAGTTGTTAATGGTTCACAGTATCTAGTCTAGCAAATACATTTCATGGATATAATGCTATATAATTTCATTGAATATAGAAAGATGTAAAATAGTAAATGGAAGTTTAGCTGGTAAATCACAACTAACGATAGATTCGTCTAGTAGTCTAAGGGCTTTTCTTAAAACTTTGGAATCATGGGTTCAAAACCATTAGTAGCAACTTAGCTAGGATATTATTGTAGGAGTTTCCCGACGCCGAATGTTGTTTAGTCGTGTGGTTGTCTCGTAAGATTAATCGAGGTGTGTCACTGCCTTGGACATTCACATAATTAAAAAAAAAAAAAAAGGAATCACAGTAGGGAAGCCTTACTATTGACTGTAAGTTTTAACCATTCAAATGATCTCAACAGCCTAGATCTACTCCTTATTAATCCTGCCATTTCTATATCATAGCCATAGGGCTTGATTAAGTACCATTTTTAAAAAATGGTTTTTTGCTTTCTGTTTTCAAAATTGCTTTTAAAAACAATTTTTGGATCTCGTGCAATTCACAAATCTATGATTTTAGAAGTAAAAATAACAGAATTTTGTAATTCTAAAAAATACGTGGGTGGAAAAAAAAAACTAAAAGGAAACGAGAAAAGTAACTTTTAAAAGACAGTCATCCAAACATACTTTTTAACTGATTTTTTGTACTAAAAAATCGAAAAACTGTTTTTAAAAACATCTAAACATACATTTTCTCATCCATCAAAGCCTTTGAAATGAACCATCTTTCTGCAAACTTTCATGACTTCCAAAACCAGCTTTGGCTTGCTGCTATATTCACAAACACCATGAAAATCACACCATAATTTTCCTAACCAATTTCTCTAAGAACTTTTAACAAACAATTTGAAGTATATAATTCATTTGCATCACATAATACTGCAAAAACTGATTGATAATATATATAAGATCATTCTAGAACTGAATAAGGATACCGATTCATCAAAGAGGTCTTCCCCACCCTGAAAATCATAAACAATGTATATACAAAATCAGCAAATTTGAACAAAATTCAAACTCAAATATTAATTAAAAAGAAAAAAAAATGTAACTTACCCACTATCACCAAGAAAGATAACTTTAAGCAACCTTCTTTTTGTAGTAGAACTAGAAACTTCCATGGAAACAGGAAAAAAAAAGAATTTTTTGAAGATAAAACAATTTTCTAGAATCCTTTGGTAGAAACCCAGAAGGGAAACAAGAGGAAAAGTTGCAAATTACTATAAACTATTCTTGTGGGTAAAGAATTTAGTACAAAACAGGACATTTTTAAGAAAGATAATGATAAAAAGAAAGAAAAAATTGGCCATTTTTTTTCAGGGTTATTCTTGAACTTTCTTTATGATTTTTTTTTTTTCTCCTCCTGATAAAAGTTTATAGTTCCCAGTTTGTTGGGGTATTATGAGTTTTTATTGAATGATACAAAGCGAATGACATGTGAAGCTCTAGCCAACAGGAGGCGCCAGCGAAGCTCTTTCTTTTATTGAAAAACCAAATAATATTAATAATAATTGAAGGTTTACATCCTTTCATGTTTTAGTCACCATAATTTAATGCAATTTGATTTAGTCCGTGAACTTTATATTAAAAATAAAAATCATCAAGTAATCATCAATTTTTTTTGCGTGTGGATATTACTTAACTCCTGATTTCTAATTACTTATAACCAATCGGCGGCAACCAAGTGGCAAAAAAAATGAAAAGAAAAAGTAAAACCAGGTATTTTTTTACCCTATAGCGGTATTGGTTCCCTAGAAGTGATGGTAGTAGTAATGTGCATGATCACTAAAATAAGTTTAATATTGAAATAGTAGAGTAATAACAATAGCAATACTAATAATTATAGTAGAAGTAATAAGAATAATAATAAAAGAATTTGAAATCTATTTGGTCTCTAAACTTTAACACTTTTTCTTATTTCTAGTCTCTAAATTTGAACGTTTTTTATTTTTAAAACTCAAATGTCGTATAATATTTCATATCAGGCACTCACATGATCTCTCTACTTTTTCTTTTTTTAAAAGAGTATTTATATTGTACTATTTTTCAATATATAATACTGAGTAGATAGACCAAATTTATCATTGGATTGTAAAATATGAATCATATTTGATGGAGGGGGAAATAAGCAATCTTAAAGTTGAGGAGTAATAGATTTATAATCTTTAACATCTTTCACAAGAAAATGATACATAGTTATATTATACATGAGTTTTTAGAAGAGAGTTTTTGAATTTCAATGAATGCTGGTGTGCATTTAATTGGTTGGCAAATTGTACCCATGAGGGGGTCGTGCTTGCCTCATCTTTTTATACAGTTGACTTTATATATATATATATATATATATATATATATATATATATATATATTCTATTTTTAATTTACATTTTCTAAAGCAATTTATGTATATTTAATTTGATGAAGCACCTCACGTCTCAAAAGGTTGTATTAAAAAAAAAATCAAATAATCTAGCATGAAAGATTTATTGAACCTTTCAAGATCCATTAAACAATTATTTTATCTTTCAAGATAAATATTTTGAATCATAAAAAAAAGACAATTACTGAAATAATATTTTTTCACATATTAATTATTGAAATGTCAGAACTTTTAACAAATTACCCAAATAACATATTTATAGTTCAATATTATATTGAACTAAAAACGGAAAAAAATAATAAATTCATGAAATAATAATGAAAAATAATAAAATAGTTCAATATTGTATTGAACTAAAAAAGGTAAAAAAAAAAAGTCAATAAATTCATTGAAAGTAAGAATGAAAAATAACAAATTAGTTCAATATAATATTGAACTAAAATTATGCTATTTGGGTAATTTTTAAAAATTTATAACATTTCAATAATTAATATGTTCAAATATGCTATTTGAGACAATTTCTTATATTTTTATTTGTTTGATATTTATTTTAAAGTAGCTCATAAAATCTTAACTCAATTTTAAAACTTATATTTTCGAAAATTACTTTTTATTTTTATGTTTTTTGAATGCTAAAAGTTTATATGTTTTCAAATAAAAAAATACATATAAATTACAAATGTTTTGTAATATTTAAAAATATTGTATCTTTTAAAAGTTTTTTTTAAATAAATATTTTTAAAAAACAAGTTAATCATTGATAAACATACTGATTTTTTTTAATATATAATTAAATACATGAGTCTTAAGTAATAAATAATATATTTATTAAAATAAATACATGAATCCGACTAATATGTTTTATCTAGTAAAATTGAGATAAGGTAAAAGGAACTCCTTCTAATCCATCAATATCAAAATAATATATTTTTATCTAAGTATTTAAAATATAGTTTATGTGTTAAAAGTAAACTTTCACTTATAGTGAAACTGAAAGATAAAAACATTAGGCACAATGTCCTTTTGAAGACCAAAAGGGCAAATTGCATGTTCCATTAAATGGGACTACCTACCTCAAAATGGACAAAAATACTCTCCTCTCCTCCCCATTCTTCTCCTCTCCCATTATTTCAGAGAAACTCACAAGCAGGGTTGAGGTGAAAAAAATTGAGGGCAGGAAAAGAATACATGGAGAGAGTGGTGTTAAACGCATCGGTTCAACATCCACTTTGATAACGGATAACTTAAGAAATCATCATTATCATTATTATTTAGAAATTACATTAAATTGGGGATGAGAAACTCAATCATTCAACCTCATAAGAAAATGTCTTACCAGATGAGTTATGCTTATGATGGAAAAAAAAATTACTTTCATTCATAAAAAGGGAAATTAAAAAAAAAATCTACAAGAAAGCAATTTAAAAAGGAATATATATATATAATAGAAGTATTTAAAACCGTTTTATAAATTATAAGAGTGTGATTTGTAAAATATATAAATGTAAAATATTGTAAATTTTACACCTAGTTAACAATGACTGATCCTATAAATTATACTTCTATGTTAAAAAATTTCAGTTATTTTAATAAAATTGGCACATATGATAGTCGTACAATTAGTGAATGAGCGTGCTTTGCAATTATCCCTACAAATAAAATTATAGAGAATTTCACTAGATGACACTTATTGAATACCTTTAAAAATAGTAAATGTTTTGAAATTTTTTAAAAATGACATTTTTTTAAAGTTTGTGTGTTGGATTTCGTGCTTGCTTTGAATTGAGAAAGAAAAAAAAATGCTATTCTTGAATAATTTTAATTTTCTTTAAAAGAAAAATATTCATAAAATACTATTTTTATAGAACCTTCTATATACTCTAACAAAAGCAATGAGAGAAACGATTCAATTTGTTTTGTTTTTTTTAAGTACAGTTTCTAATTGTTTTCTTTTTGTTCATAATAGAAATAATTCTAAATTGGGTCGTTAAAGACATTTGGGCATTTCAGCCACTTAAATTTTCCTACTAGTTTTTAAAGTCTAGAGGTGATTTTCATCCCAAAAAAAAAAGTCTAAAGTTTATATATTGACTTGGAAAAGAATTCAGTAAAGAGTCAACAGAACCTTATCACTTCCACTCACAAATCAACCAAATTCAAAATTTAAAATCTATCGATTTTATTTGATAGCTGAATTCAATAATTTATCAAGAACTTTTTTTTTTAATTTCAAATATTTAAAACAATGAAAATATGAATGTGTTGAACCAGGGAATTCATTAATAGAAAGCTGATCAATTTTAAAACTATAACTAAATATTTGTTACATAAATTTATATATCAGTAACGTTCCCCTTTAAATCTTATCTAGTTCAAGGTTTCATAAACTTAGACTAATCAAATCCTTCTATCTAACAACATGTTCTTTTATGTTATTTAGTTAATCTCTTGAATCACCATTGGGCCTTTTATTTTATTTTTTGACCAATTCATGCTGGCTTAAGGAACTACAAAAATTCAAACCTTATGAAAATTTCAAACCGGCTGATTATAGTTTTTTTTACACATTATTGTGGTGGACCCTATCTAAATTTAAATTATGCAAGTGTTTGGTTTGAACAGTTTTGGATTTGTTAATATCATTATTATATAATCCGCTTTTATGTTTTATTTTACAAAATTATTATATATCCTATTTAAATTTGAAATGTTTCGAGGGCATGGTATTTAAATTGTAGAGAATGTAATATTATGGTATGAAAATCTTAATGAGTATAAAATATTAGAATGCTTGTTTTGCACTCTTTGATTATGAGAATGTAATGAAATTAACAATTCTTTTATGTCATTATAAATTTGTTGTTGCCTAAAAATGGAGAGCTTCCATGTAAACAACGAACTTAGAGTATGAGATGAGTCGGAGGTACTGCGCTGCACTAGAGGTGCTGCATTGGCAATTAGTTGACGAGGACTGTATGTATCTGCACAGGAAACAAAGAGAACACCGGTGTGGTGCCGGCCTAACACCCTCCGATGCTAAAGTCAGAGCAAGCAGAGTTAGTGTGCCAGAGAGAATTGTAGTCGAGATTAGTTACATAATGAATGAATTTTTTCTCCTATTTATATATGAGAGGAGGTTGATGACATCATTGTGTCACGTGTCGCGTCGGGATTGGGCCACGTGTTGATTCCCAAAGACGTGTCGCGTGATGGTCATGCCACGTGTCATATTTTGATTGGATACTAGTATAATGTAGTTTCTTCGTCTTAGATACGTAGCCTTATTAGATGACGTAGACGTAGACTTCCAGGCGACGTAGACATAGCCTTCTAGGTGACGTAGACATGTCGGCGACGAAGACTCAAGCTTAAAAATTGGAGATTGAAATTTGGAGGAGAGGGGGATGAGTGGTAGAAGAAGATGGGAGTGATATAATGAAAATTATCTTATACAAAGTTAGCTATTTTGCCACATTAGATAAGCCACATCAGTTTCTGCTAAGTGAGTTAACAGTTTTGTTACTTCAAGGACCATTTAAACCCATTTTCAATAATTCAGGGACCAACTAGAAACAAAATGAAAACTGAGGGACCAAATAGACACAATCTCCAAAACTCAGGGACCAAAAGGGTACTTTACCCTAAATTATTTAGACAATTAAAACAAAAGATTTGATTTAGATCTTTTAAAAGATTTTCTGAGACTCTTGCTTTCCTATAAATAGGAAAGGTTTGGAGAAATCTAAATACACGGACTCGTTGGTCAAGCGTTGAAAACTCGGAGAAATTTTTCCTCTTCCTTCCCCTCTCTTACCGCGGACCTTGTGAGATATAGGGAAATAATTTTTCTTTCCCTTTTCCTTTTTCCAAGAAGGATTGTGACCATGCACTGTTCTCTTTTGTGCTTAGTGAGGAAGACCTTTTGGTGGTCTCAGGATCATAACCAAGACCGAAGAAAAGCTAATACTTCTCTACAAGGGTATGTATTCTATTTATGAATTTAGAATTTTAGATTAATATCTAGCTCTAATGAGAAATAATACTTGGTTTTTGTTCCCAGACCTTTAAATAGAAAGGTAATAGGTTGTATATGGATCAACCTATTGGTTTTATTGTTCCACTCATCCTACTTTTGTTTGTAAACTTCAAAAGGTACTATATTGTTTGAAACAAGCTCCTAGGGCTTTGTTTGAGAAGTTAAGCATTGCCTTACTATCACGCCTCTTTTCATTCTTTCTACAAATGGTTGTTGTATCTTTGTGTTAGTCTATGTGGATGATATTATCATCACTGGTAGCAACAATGCCTTCATATCTTCTCTTATTCAAAGTTAAACAATAGCTTTGCTTTAAAGGATTTGAGTATTTTGAGTTACTTTTTTAGAGTTCAAGTCTGTTTTACTAAATTAGAACTTCATCTATCTTAGTCAAAGTACATTTCTAATCTTTTATCTAAAGCTAACATGAAAGAAGCAAAGGGTATCACAACACCATTTGTTAGTTCTGAAAAACTTTTAAAGCTTGATGGGTCTAAATTTTCTAATTTATTTTTGTCGAGAAATACCGTTGGGGCTTTAAAGTATGTCACTATTACCAAACCTGAGCTAGTTTTTGCAGTGAATAAGGTTTTCCAGTTCATGCAAGCTCCTAGAGATTCTCATTAAAAGACTCACTACAAAAAACTGAGGTACTGGCCTCGTCAGAATTAGCCACTCGGCACTGATGAGTGACTAATGTTCTCCATTGCAGACGCTAAGCACGGGCGTCTGCAATAATAAAGTAATCACTGACACAACGTCAGTGATTACATTTGCGCTTGGCCAGGGATCACTATACGTGACGCCGCGTCAGCAACTGTCCACATCATTGATGACGCAGCGTCACGAATAGAGACAAACTCAAAATGCGCGTTCGCAATTGTTCATTAATCTGAATGCGCGTTTTGAGCCTTATTGGAGACGCACATCGGGCGTCACCAATGTTTTCCCCTAAAATCCCCACCCGTAGCCTTTCTTCCCCACTTTCTTTTTTTCTTTCTCCCTTTCCCTAGCAGGACAACAACGTTCCCTCCGCCTCCCTCTCCGATTTTCTCCATTTTTATCGATTTGAGGCTATTTTACTCCGTTCAAAAGCCGGGGTTTTGATATCTGACTCCTTTAAGGTACGTTTCATGGTTAATTTTACGAAAATAGAGTAGATGTGATTGATTTTAAGGTTAGGGCTTAGTTTTGAAAAATGGGTTTTTTTGTAAAATTATACCACCTTGCTTTGATATTTGGCCCTTAAGGTATGTTTTATGGTTAATTTTATAAAAATAGAGTAGATTTGATTGATTTTGAGGTTAGGGCTTAGTTTTTAGAGTTTGATTTTCATTGTTTGATTTTGAGGTACATTTAATTGTTTCTCCACCAAACTAAAGGTAAAAAAGAAAAAATTGTACACTTAAATCTGTTTTATATTGACTTATACTTTATTTTCTCGAGAGGAATCTCACAAATATTGAAGAATGTAATTTAAGATATTTATAAATCTGTTTTATGGAGGGTTTAATTTCTTTCTTGCGAGTATTTTTTGCTGAAGTTAATGAATTCGAGGTTGTTTGATTACCGATGCAATTGCTCTCATCACTTTTTATTTTTATTTTTAAAAGGAATTATGATCCCTCTGCATACATTAGACTTGTTGAACTTGGTTGATTGCTCCCTCAATTTCAACACTAGTATTAGAGATATTTTGTTCTTTCAGTGCTGAGGATGAAGATAGAATGGCTTTTTTAAGGAAATTTTTAACAAATGGGGTCTTTGAAGATATGCATGAAATTACTAGTTTGCAAGAAACCGAGCTTAGAATTCACTGGTTGCTTCTTTCTGCTACTACAGTCTTCGTAAATATTCTCCTTTTTCTTGTGGTGATTAAATAGAGGTTTTACTTCAATTTTATTTAGATTTTTTTATTAATATTTAAGATAAGCTAATTCATTGCCCTTTGTTAATTGCAGTTAAAGGTTAAATAAAACACAAACCCAAAGTTAATATGTTTAGCATGATTCATATATGATATTAAGAATCATTCACATGGGGATCACTATTTCTGATATGCTGTAAAGTCTCACCTTTTTCTTCCATAGCATTTAATAATTGAATTAACACTAAAATTAAAACACTACGATATTGAAACTTATTTCTGAAATATATCAAGTGGGGTTCTAATTAATGTATTACAAATATATTAATTTTAAAGTTGTTTAATAAGAATACAAATCCTTCAATTAAATTTTGCCTCATTCTGATTACAAAAATGTGTTTTGAGAGGTTAAAAGTATATTTATTAAAGTAACAATCATAGAAAAACAATTTGATGCAATTGATGTTATAATATATTTAGAAAATTAGCTCAAATTGTCTATTGTAATTTGTAACAGGTTTTGATAAATTAGCTCGATCAACTTACCTGACGATGTCTGGATCAAACAGGTTAATTTTCTAAACTTTATATAATTGTCTTAAAAATTAGTAGTATGAAAGTTTATTTTATATGTTTTTATTGGTTTGCATGAAAATTATAGGGAGTAATCGTAGCTTTTCAAATTAGAATTCGAATGCACATTTTTCGCATTAGAATAGTGAAATACTTCCCATTTAGGCATATAAATTATAGCATGAACAAAGTCATTTTTGAGACGAGTACACTTTAAAACCTATAATTGATTGTTCTTTTTTTATTTGTTTGTTTCATTTATAATTTCTAAATATCTTGGGAGACGGCTATCCTGCAGTTATGTTAGCCGTCTCATATTTTTTTACATATTTTTGGGTTTTTAAATTAAGGGTAGAATAGATTACTGATTTTGCTAAGCATTTTGTTTGAATTAGGTCGAATGTGGATAGAAGTTGGATGAAATTAAATGATAGGTTTTGTACAGTCTATAAAAAAAAGAGTGGAGTCATTTTTAGAGGTTGCGAGTAAGGTTCTCAATGAGAGGGGAAGGACCCCGTGCTCTTGCAAAAAGTGTTTGAACACTGTGTTTGCTACACTTAGGGATATTAGTGAACATCTACATATTTATGGCATATCACAAGGTTATACTCGTTGGACATTCCATGGAGAGGATGTGGGACAGTGTAGCACGACTAGTCATAATGTGAGTTTACATCCTAACGTGGATGAATCATTAAGTGACGAAGGCGACGACGATGATGTTGGAATGATTGAAATGCTAAATGATTTACAAGGTGGTGCATTCCATGATCATGGAATGGAAATCCCCAAAGTTGGACCCGATGGCGGAGTCGAAAATGACGAGGGTCAAGAAAATATGAATACGGGGGAGTGCGATAACGAGTTTTCACATCTAGTGGGAGTGCGATACCCAGGGTGTAAAAGTTTTTAATCACTCAATTTCTTGGTGAAGTTAATTCACATCAAGGTTACGAGCAAGTGGAGTAATAAGTCTTTTGATATGCTTCTTGAATTGTTAAAGGAAGCATTACCAGAAAAGACGTTGTTGTCGGGATCATATTATGCTTCGAAGAATCTGTTACGTGGGTTAGGATTGGGGTATAAATCAATCCACGTTTGTAAATATGATTGTGTTTTTTTAGAAAAGAATATGCTAAGGAGGATGTGTGCCCGGTTTGTGGGGAATCACGATACACAGTGAGAGATGGTAAAAGTAAGAAAAAGGTGGCTCAGAAAGTGCTGAGGTATTTTCCATTGAAACCAAGGTTGC
This sequence comes from Gynostemma pentaphyllum, assembly GCA_028015215.1. Classification (NCBI taxonomy): domain Eukaryota; kingdom Viridiplantae; phylum Streptophyta; class Magnoliopsida; order Cucurbitales; family Cucurbitaceae; genus Gynostemma; species Gynostemma pentaphyllum. The sequence continues at coordinate 64,919,247 of CM051355.1, read as the reverse complement.
AAAGGCTATTTGCATCAAAACATACATCGTCTGATATGAGATGGCACAAGGATGGACGTTTAGAAACCGAAGGTGTTCTACGACACCCATCCGACGGTGAAGGATGGAAGCATTTTGACAAAGTGTTTTCGTTATTCGATTCTGATTCTAGAAATGTGCGTCTAGCCCTTGCTTCTGACGGCTTTAAACCATCTGGCCAAATGAGTTTGACGACAACATGTGGCTCGTAATTTTGGTTCCATATAACTTTCCACCTTGGATAAGCATGAAAGAATCTTATTTTTTCATGTCTTTACTTATACCTGGGCCTAAGTCACCGGGAAAGGATATTGATGTATTCTTACAGCCGTTGATTGATGAATTGAACGAAATGTGGAGTGAGGGGATAAAAACTTTTGATAGCTCAAAGTCTGAGTTTTTCCAGTTACGTGCGGCTTTGTTATGGACCATTAATGATTTTCCAGCATACGGTGATTTATCTGGATGGAGTACGAAAGGATACAAAGCGTGTCCCATATGTTTAGAAGATACTTCTTCTAAGGGTATTCGAAGTAAAATATGTTTCATGGGTCACCGACGATATATTCACATGAGTCATCCATGGAGTTTTGAAATGGTGCATGATGGAGAACCCGAATTGAGGGGAAAGCCGATTATCAAATTCGGAAGTGAGATTCTTCACGATCTTAATAAGTTAAGTTTTCCACAGTTTGGTAAAAGTTCTAGCACTCAGGAAAAGAAGAGGAAACGTCCATTTGAAAATGACAATTAGACAAAGAAAAATATTTTCTTTAATCTCCCTTATTAGTCCAAATTGCTTTTACGTTATAAGTTAGATGTAATGCACATAGAGAAAAATATATGTGATAACTTGGTAGGCACAATTTTCTCCCTAGATGGAAAGAATAAAGACACATTAAAGGCTCGTCACGATCTAAAGGACATGGGCATTCGATCTGAATTGCATTTAAAGAAGGTTGGGAAAGATAAGTTTATGAAATCTATAGCTGCGTACACATTGACTACAAGTCAGCGTCTCGAGGCATGTAAGTTCTTAAAAAGTGTGAAATTTCCGGATGGGTTTGCATCAAACATATCTCGGTGTGTTAATGTTTAGACTGGAAAACTTCTTGGGTTAAAGAGTCACGATTGTCACGTTCTATTTCAACGATTGCTCCCATTAGCAATTCGAGGTTTCTTAAACTATAATATAAGTCAAGTGATAACAGAATTTAGTAATTTCTTTCGTGCATTGTGTGCTAAAGTTATTACTTTAGATGAGTTAGAGCAATTGCAACGTGACATCACTTTCATCTTATGCAAACTTGAAAGAATATTTCCCACTACTTTCTTCGATGTCATGATTCACTTAGTAATTCATTTGCCGTATAAAGCCAAAATAGTTGGGCCTGTATGTTACAGTTGGATGTATCCAATTGAACGGCGTCTTCGTACATTAAAGAATTATGTTTGGAATAAGTCACGTCCAGAAGAGTGTATAGCAGAGGCATATGTTACGAATGAGTCAATCACGTTCTGCTCTCGGTATCTTAAGGGTATTGAGACACGATTTAACAAGCTAGAGCGTAATTTTGAGAATGAAGTTGAAGGTCGTGCAGAGAATGATATATTAGTGTTTAGAGATACGCCTCGTCCTCTTGGCCGTAAAGATATATTAACTTTAACACAAACAGATATTCAGAAAGCACAATGGTACACATTGACAAATTGCGATGAAGTAGAACCATACTTGCAGTTTGTATATCTACACAATACTTTCGCATTCTCAAATAAATGTTATGTATTAACCTAAACTTTCAAATAGGGACCATCTTTATTTGCTTGAACAAGAAAGCTCGATCGACATACAAAAACGACACGAATCACAATTTGTCACATGGTTCAAATGTCGTGTAAGTTGTCATCTTCATAACCTAATAAATTAAGTTTATTTATTTACTTTAGCGCACTATATAATATCTTTAATGTTGCTTTATGTCATACCATATATAGGTTCATGAATTAAAGAGACGTGGCGAAGCAAGTTATGATTTATACGCTTTAGCTTTAGGTTCGAATATGCGTATTAAATCATATGTTGGATGCTGTATTAATGGGATGCGTTTTCACACGTTAGATAGATCTTCAAGTCGTACTACTTTGAGTTGTGGGGTTTCAGTTCAGGGTGATCACGATGAAGGATCGACGAAATTTTATGGAATCTTAAATGAGGTTATAGAACTAAGTTACTTGGGATCAAAACGAGTCGTTGTGTTTTGATGTGAATGGTTTGATACATCTACATCTAGAGTGAAGGTTGAGTCAGGTATTACATCGATTAATATCTCTCGTAAGTGGTTTGAGGAAGAACCATTCATCTTAGCAAGTCAAGCCCAACAAGTTTTATACCTAAATGATCTTAAATATGGGAGAGATTGGAGGGTGGTGAAAATATTAAGACTAAAAAATGTGTGGGATATCCCTGAGTTGGAAAAAGTTGACGAAAATGAAAATATTTTGCACCCTATTTCACCACATGATACGATTGTGATTAATAACTTAGATGCTCAAAAACTCGATAGGTATGAAATTTCTGGAAATATTGTCAATGCAGCAGTTATCGAACAAGTACAAAATATTTTGAGTTCACTAAGAGAGAATGATGAGTCGGATGATGAAGAATTCGTAGATGATGAGAGTGATAAGACAGAAGATGAGAGTGACGAGTCAGAAAGTTATAGTGATTAAGTCAGGTTCTTGTGGTGTTTTTAAATCATATTTTATTTGCTTACTTAATATTATTTTTAATAATATTTATGACTGTTGTTTCCAATAGGAATGGAAAGGGGTCAAATGATAAGGGGAAGAGACAAATGGACATGACACGACCCATAGCACCAGGAAACAGAAAGACGACTCGTAGTCCTGGGGTAGTGATTACAGAGCCATCAGATTCCTTGATGAGTCTTCCCTCATTGACACCATTTTCGAGGCATTTTTCGACCTCGACATCACATGAAGAAGATACATTGATGCCTTCATCTGATGGTGACAACATTGGTAAAAATTTCATAACTTATACTTTCAAATTGCATTTCTTTTTTTTCTTTTATATATAATATTTCATTTTACAGCAACATCTGAATCATCTAATAAACCACCGACACGAGGATGGGCAAAGAATAACGCCTTGCGAAAAAAAAAGTCAACTGATAGGAAAGATGTCATGATAATGCCTACCGTCAACCGGGTGGTTGGCACAGACTCTAGTAATTTTGCCACTGAGGTAGGCATACTGGTCCGTCAGCTCATTACGCCTAGCCACCTTAGTTATGATCATGTGTCATCACATATACTAAATCATATTAGAGCCCGTATCGTGGAAAGTATTCTAAATACAATGTTTTTTTTAAATATACTTTACTAGGCTCTAACATTTCTCATGATAATTAGGATGAATTTTATTTTGATTTGAGCAAGCAAGAACATTGGAAGGTAGTGGATGATCAGATGAAGTCTAGTGCCAAACAGTTCCGATATGAGCTTCAACGAGCTTACAAAAATAACGTACTTGAGTTTGGCGATGAAGCAAGACACATGAAGCTTCCGAGAGTTGAACGTGACAAAGATTGGGAGCTTTTAATCAAAAAGTGGGAGTCAAAAGAGTTTAAGGTAAGATCCTATAATTTCTTGTTTTTAATATTTTAGTTGCGTGTGAATCTAATGATTAATATTGTTGTATAGGATTTGTCGCAATAAAATATCGAATCCCAGAAGTTCCTTCCATATGTGCACAAGGGCGGGTCAAAATCAAATGCAAACAAGCTTCATGAGATGGTAAATTCATATATATTAAACAATATGTACTATTGTTTGTAATTTTTGTTATTTTCTTAACATTTTATATATGAACGTGTTCAGAGACGAGAAAATCCTGCAACTACATGGGTGGATGTGTTTGAGAAACAACACTCTTACACAAAAGATCAGTGGCTGAACGATTTGGCAAAGGAACAACACGAAAGTGTACTTCATTGATTTCAAGTGCGCATTATAGTTTTTTTAAAAAAATTATATCTTTTTACTAACTCTATATCATATGTTTTATTTTTTTGTATAACAACAAATGGTTACATATATGAGTCCGCCCGAGACTGATGATGGCTCAGACACGGTGGAGTCTAGACAACCTCTCAGTGATGTTGATGCCATGCAGAAGACGTTGGGTGATAGACCAGGATATCAGAGATGTATGGATAGAGGGCCAAAACCTGCCCCCAAGTCTGGTTCATCATCACACTCATTTGGGTCTTCACAAAATGAGATCCTAACTCAAGAGAAGCTCAACGATGCACTCTTGTCTATTGAGGCACTTAAGGAGCGTGAATTGCAACGTGAAGAGGAGTATAAGATGCGTTAATTGCAACGCGAAGAGGAGTATAAGAAGCTTCAAGAAGATATGAATGTGCTCATGAGATTTTTAAATCTCAAGGAGGTGGGGGTGGGGGCCAAGGTAATGGAGGCGGTGATGCATTATTAAAGACTTTCTAGTTTTGGGTTATTTATGTTGCAAACTATTCTTTGACTTAAGTAAAATAGTGTTTAATGTTGTAAACTCTTACTTAAATATAAATCTGCTTATTTTATGAAATATAAAATGATTGAGCTTGTCTAATGTTTAGAAACCTGAATATGTATATGTTTATTACAGGTATGTATTTGGGAAGTCTCTAAACAAATGGTTTTTTTAAAAAAATTTAGAGCCTATTAGCCATGCAATGGCGTCACTAATGAGCAACCCTTTGGAAAAAAAACCCAGATAGCCACGCAATGGCGTCACTAATGAGCAGTCCTTTGAAAAAAAAAACCCAGATAGCCACATAATTGCGTGACTAATGATGAGCATTAGACATGCTTGGCATGCGTGGCTAATTAGTAAGCATCAGCCACGCAGGCCAGGCGTGGTAGATGCTTGACCTCATCAGTGACGCGACGTCACCAATTCTCAAAACAGGCATTCATGACGGGGTATTGACGATGTGCTTCGAGACGCGTGGCTCACGTCACCAAAGACTATTGGAGACGCGAAGGTATAATACTAGTGACGCGATTGCGCGTGGCTAGTACCAGAGTTTTTTGTAGTGGCTGTTAAACGAATCCTTAGATACTTAGCTGACACTATCTTCTTTGGGTACTTCGCAAACCAGCCTCTTCATTGAACTTAGTTGTTTACTATGAATCTGATTTGGGCTTCTGACCCTGATGATAAATGTTCTACAACAGGTATTATGTTTATTTTGGTGGCAATCTCATCTTTTAAAGTTTTAAAAAACAACCAGTGGTTTCAAGGTCAAGCACATAAACAAAATATAGAAGTGCTGATGTTGTTACTGCTGAGTTAACATGGGTTCAGTGCTTAATAAATGAGCTTTCTTTTCAACAACTCAAAGCTCCTATTATATGGTGTGACAACCTCAACCCAGGGCTTCTTGCCTCAAATCCAATGCATCGTGCAAGGCCAAACATATTGAACTTGACTTATATTTTGTTCGAGAGAAAGTTGCCAAGACAAATTGATATCAGAAATACGCCTTCTACATCTCAGTTTGCAGATATTCTCACTAAAGTCTTCTCTAGTTCTCAAATTTTATTACTTCGATCCAAACTTATATGGTTGTAGCTTGGCCCATCATAAGTTTGCAGGGGGTGGTTAAGATATATATTGAACATGGTTTTTATTATTGTTAGTTGTTGATAGTTTGATGTAATAGTTAGTTGGTGAGCTAGTTAGTTACAAGTGTGTTAAGTTTGTATTATAAATACTTTAGCTTGTGAATGAAATGGTTAATGAAGAATTCTTTCAGTCTTGACAAATTTCATCTTGTGTAGAATTGTTTCTTATCATGTCTCTAAAATAGTAGGCATATTAAATGTCTAGGTAGTCATTCTCCCCCATGTGAATCAAATGACACAACTCCTAAAGTAGGAGTTCATAACATACCCAAGATTAAGATTTATCACTATTAATAATTTGAGCAATGTTTTTATCATTTCCAATCAACGATATTAATAAGGAATCAATTAAAACATCTTAGTTCAGTCTTGTATGATCTAATTGTACATGTTACCTCCACTCACATGTCCCCACATAGATCAATTGTGATTACAAAGTAGACCGTATCAACAATATTATCAGGAAAAGGTTCATGATCAGCTGTATTCATATGTTATAGACTCTTTGAGTTACTAATTCTTAAACTAGATATTCTTGTATATATGTCTCTATATACCCAGTCAATATTACATCCTAATAACTCATAGATCGTTACGTAATTGAATACAATAACTAATTAAATATACAGATTGAAAATATGAATTTTATTTATACAAAACAAATATTTACATAAAATTACAAATTTTATGGTATCAATCTGAACACATAACCTACTTTTATAATTTTCCAATATATTTTTTGTAATTATATCTTCACCTACCCCATACTTCCCATATTTTTTGGTTTCTAAATAATCTGATGTGAACGTGAAAGGAAAAAGAGAAAACAAACTCATTATCCTCTCTCCCTAAAATAAAAATAAAAATAAAAGAAAGACAAAAGCACTACAACCTAGCAAAGTTGAAGTCATCAAATATGCCTTTTGGACACCAAAATATGAATCAAAAGTTAAAGGTTGTAACATTTGAAATCCAATCCAAATCCTTTTAGCTCTTTATATCCTAACTCTTAGCAACTCGATCGAAGCCCAAACTTTCTCAAAACTATACACTTTAACTTTTTTTTTTTAAGCATTTTTGCTTTGATAGGAATATTGCATATATCATCTTCTTTTTCCAAAATTTACTACCAATAAGTTTCATACACAAGTTGAATAGTTGTACTTTTAACACGTCACATTTGTCCCCTCTCTCTCATATGGCTCTCTTCTCATATCCTCACTCTCATACTCAATAGGTCTCTCAAATTATATGGTTATAAGATGAGAGTCACATTAATCATTTCTACTTTTATGTGACGTACGTATCTATGAAAATTGTGAGTATATTCTAGGTCAATTAGTCAAACAAGATTTTATTAGGCAGTTTTTCAAAAATAGCATTTTAAGAATTGATATTAACAAAAATAGTAAAAGTTTTGAAAATGTTCAAAAATGATATTTCTCGATAAATGCCATTTTAAAAATATTACAAAACATTACTATTTTAAAGAGTATTCATTTAAAAGTGTCATCGAGGTGAAATTTCTTATTTTATTAGGGTTTTCTTACTCAACTCCGTTATCTAAATCTAGTCAACCTTCATTTCCAAGTAACTACTATCGTTGGATTACAAACAAATCCTTGAATCATATGTATTCGACCGCATTCTATAACTTTCCCTTCACTCATACTTTTTTAATTGCCTATCACGACAAGAAGGTCAAATTACAAAAGTAGTCCTATATCCCATTTCAAATTGTACTACAATAAAGTGTGGGTCATACGTCATGATGGTGACGTCATCATACTCCTTATAGTGGACACATGTATCGATGGAGAACTTTCAATGCATCTTCCTTTTCATAGGAAGCTGCCTATGAAAGAGAGAAAAGTATAAAAAAAATATATATAATATTTGATCACTTATGTCTATTTTAGAACCATATATTTTAATTAATAGAAATTTTAGTATATGATATTTTTTAAAAATAATAAAAGTCTTGAAAATTTATTTTTTATAAATCTATATTTTCTATCAATAGTTTAAATAGATTTTTTTTTTTTTTGCATAATTATATATAGATTATTAAGTTCGACCTAAAACTTACTTTTAATTTTATTTTTTTAAAAAAACTACTTAAACAAATTATATAAATAATGAAGATAAAAATATCAAAATGAAATTATTCACTTTTAAATCAACTTTTATTGATACGAATGCAATTCATAATAAATAAACTATTAATAGAGATTAAAATTAATGAAATATTTAATATTATATGAATCAAATTGATATAAATTAAATATATAATTTAAACTAAAGAAATGAACTATCATAAAATAATTTAGTTAAAAGAAAAAATTTTGTGAATAATATTTGTTTAAAATAAATTAATCAATCAAATCAGTGATTGATAATAATTAATTACTTATTGACGACGATGATTATGATAATCACTTCATGTAAGATCATCGGCTTACATATTAATCCGAGTAGTCGTTATTTAACACATAAAAATTCTATCGATAAAAATTATATATTTGTAATAAAAAAAAAGAAACCTTAAATAAAATTGTTTATTATAAAAGGCGTCCGTTCTTTACAACTAGTTGTCTCTTTTCTCACTAGAATTAGAAATTCCAAGTCTTTCACTTTCTTAGAGTCACCAATGGCCAGTTTCCCCTTTCCTTACGAAAATTATCCAAACCCTAACCCTAATTATAGCCTTCTTCCCCCAATTATTATCGACCCACCTTCTTCTTTTGATTTTGAATTGTCAGATTATCTCATGCTTGGTGATGACGTGGACCAAGCTTCTTCCTCACAGAGTTTTGCCTCATCAGAAAAGATCACCGGAGACAGCGGCGGCGGCGGCGGCGGCGGTGCCGATACTGGATCAACTGCTGCAGTATCATCAAACACTAATACTACCATGCAAGTTTCTCTAACCTCAAAATTCTCTCTTTTTTTTTTAATATATAATTATTTTAAAATTAATTATTTTTTCTTTTTTGCAGAAAATTAAGCAAAAATGGAGTGAAGAAAAATAAAGGGAAGATGGGTCAAAGGGTTGCATTTAGAACAAAATCAGAGATGGAGATTATTGATGATGGATATAAGTGGAGGAAATATGGAAAGAAATCTGTCAAGAACAGCCCCAATCCCAGGTAATTATTATTATTATTAGTAAAAACCTAAATATTTTTCAAATTGAAATTAAAAAATAGTTTGATATATTTTTTAAAATTTTAGTTCAGCTAATTTTTAATGGACCATATAGATTTAGATGTGCATTTTTTTGGCTGTCTTATTCAGTAATATAAACCATGTTGGGGCGGCTCTGGAGTTGTCAAAACATAAGTTTTATAGGATAATATTTTAATATAGTATAAAAATCAAATAATTATCGATCGTTCTGTAGTGTCGATCTATATAGTTTTTTCATAGAAAGTTTAAATAATCATTCATCGGCTGTAGTGTCTGATTTCATATAGATTTTTTAATTAATCGTTCTAAAGAGATGTAGCTCAATTGATAAAAATCAATTGTTTTATATCATCTCTATTTAATTTTATCCGGAAAAAAAAAGTGATGATGGATAAGGGAGAGAGGAAATCATATACAATTCATAAGGCCCCTCTTTTGAACCAATTGGGAAAGAGATATTAAAGAAACACTCAACTTGACTATAAATAACTATATTTGTTGAGGCAAACCGAGTGATGCATATCTCTCTCTCTCTTTATATATATATATATATATATATATATATATATATATCTTTTTTGTTGAGAATCTAACTAGCTAAGCTTTTGCATACAATTTTTAAACATTTATATATGCACTAATTTTAACCATTTATTGTATTTATTATAAAAAAAATCATTTATATTGTAAATAAAATATAATCACAAGTTGCAAATAGTATATGGAAGGAAGGAATGCTAAGAAACAAGAGTATTGAATAGTTTTCCCAGTAGAGTATTCACATGTTTGATTATTATTATATTTTTTAAAGGGAAATTTCACTAGGTTACATAATTTTCTTCAATATTTATAAATTCTAAGCGTTTTAAAAAGTATTTGTAAATATAGCAGTTTTTTTAAAAACACTCATTGAAATTAATCAAAGAAATCAGTGATAACTTGGAGGTAATTAATGATAACTTATCAAGTAATCAGTGATTACATATATGAAATATCATTTGATATAGTGAATCAGTAAAATCAGTGATTATATATGCGTGAAAATCAGTGATTACTTACGTGAACTAGTGATAATTTTATAATATTTTAGGTGCAAATTTGGGCTGCTGTTTTTGCAACTATTGAAGTTTTTTCAGTTATATGTGCAAGAACCCCTTTTTTAAAAGCATTTTTATGATTCTCAATTTTCATTAATAAAAAAAATTGTCTAAGATTTCACAAAAAAGAAAGTGAAGAAAAAAACCATTAATAAATAAGCTTAATTTTTTTAAATGAAAAGTGAAATTGCTTAGCATGATTTGAAAGTGAAAATGAAGCGTATTTATACATTATTCTTTGGCCAGCTTTTGTTAAATCCTGCCATCAACCCTTCAATTTGGAGGATTAATACTGATATTAATTTAAATTAAAGTTTACTTTTTGGATTAAATTATTTTCTTGAGCTGCATTTTTTTACAAACATAATTAGGAATAGGAAGTTTTAAACCTTTAATGATATATTTGTTAGGCTAAATAACCCTTTGTTAGAATTTATAAAGTTTATTGTGATTCATTAGGATGAATTAGTTCAAAGGCTTAATGCTTTCTTAGCCTAATACCAAGTTAATATTTGGTATTGTTAAAAAAATTTAGCCTAGGTAAAATTCCTATATATTTAGTTTAAGTTTTTGATAGTTTGATGAAACCACACTACTAGAAATATCAATTTTTACCACGGTCATATGGATGTTGTCTATAACAATAGACAACGATTTTTATTATTGGTACATCTAGACCTAAATGACGTTAACCGTGATTTATAAGACTCAGTATAATTGTTAACAATTGTGGAAAAATTATATATTGTGAATAATAAAAAAAAATGATACATATATTGACAAGCAAATATAGGTAAGTTGAAAAGATGTGGGTTATCTTGCTTTTGGTTGTATAGGACTAGGGAGAGGGTCTAGCTAAAACTTTACCACAAACTTCTTTTGTCAAAAAAAAAAAAAAAAAAAAAAAAGGAAGAGAAGAGGGAAAACTCCTTGAATTATGTTGATTGAAAAAAATATTTTTGGATCTGATAGGGATTACAATGTATAAAAGAGAGATATAAAATATATATTAAAAGAATTACAAATGAATTTTTAATTTTATAAATAAGGTTTAAAAGTATTTGAAATTAGCGTTTTTAAACCCTCATTTAATGAAAATCGAGATATACCTTCGAAACTTAAAAATAACCTCGATAGTGATTCCCCCGCACAAATAGATATCAAAAACCACTAACGGTGTTACTTGTTGATTACTAGTGGCAATTTTGTAATATTTTGGTGTGAATTTAATTTTTCCCCTAATCCCCCCAACCCCTATCTTTTATAAATTGGACCTATTTTTGCTATTTTTGCAAGGGCCCCTATTAAAAAAATAAAATTCTACTTTAATTAATATAACTCCCCTCTTAATTTTACTTTTTTTTATGCAACATAGTGATAGTGGGGAAGGTTCAAAACCAACATAGAGGAGGAGAATGGATTAAGTGGCACTTTACCACACTAAGCCACATTCAATTATCAAGTCTAAAAAATTTCTCTTTAGAAGTTGATAGGAATGCTTACTCTATTCTACGAGGTCATAGATTCTTTGAAAGATCTTGGCCCTTTGAGTTTCTTTCTAGGTATTGAGGTTTCATATACGCCAACTGGAGATCTTTTTCATTCTCAATCTAAATATCTTTCTAAACTTCTTAAAAGAGTTCATATGTTTGGTTCCAATGCTATAGCAACTCTTATGATGAGTGGTTCCATAATCTCAGCAAAACAAGGTTCTACTCTTTCTTATACAAGTCAGTATCCTAGCATTGTTGGAGATTTACAATATGCCACACTAACAAGACCTGAAATCTCTTACTTAGTTAACAAGGTCTATCAATTTATGCAACGTCCTACTAAGGCAATAAAACGGATTTTACGCTGGCACTCTATCTAATGGGATGATATTGTCTAAACCAAATCATCTGAATTTACAAGCTTTCGTAGATGCTAACTGGGCATCAGATCCTGATGACAGACGTTCAACTTCAGGATTTTGTATCTTTTTTGGCAACAATTTGATTTCTTGGAGCTCGAAGAAGCAGCATACAATCTCTCGTTTAAACACTGAGGTAGAATATAAAAGCTTGGCCAATGCATCTTCTGAGCTTGTCTAGATGCAATCTTTGCTTTGTGAACTTCATATTTCATCACCGTTAACTCCCATCCTCTGGTGTGACAACATAAGTGCATTTCACTTGAGTGCAAATCCGGTTTTTCATTCATGAATTAAACATGTTGAGCTGGATATTTACTTTGTTCATGATCTTGTTCAACAGAAAAGATTGATGTTTGTCATCTTCCAACTGCTTCTCAACTTGCTGATACACTAACCAAACCATTGTCAACTATTAACTTTCTCAAATGGCATCCTAAGCTTCGAGTCGTTGTAGCTCCTGACATTGGTTTGAGGGGGAGTATTAAGGAAGCTCATTAGCTCCAAACAAATTGTTGTTAAGATAAGCTAACTAATCATTAGTTATTAGTTAGTTATTATGAATTTATTATTCTTTTCTCTATAATCTCATCATATAAATATGAGATATATTAGTGATCACAATCTTAATGAGAATTCTCCTTTTCCTTATGGTCATTTCTTTCTCTCGTCTATTATTACGGATTAGATTAGCACACTCAGTCAATTTGAGTACATAGTTTCAGGGATTAGGGTTTATTACATGTATTTAATACTTTCCTTCCTTAGTCTAGTAATCTTATACTATAAATCATTGTAATTTCTTCAATACAAAATACACTTATCAGAATTTTGATCCCATATGTGAGGGGAATGCTAAGAATATTTAAAAAAATATTAAAATGTTCAAAACCAAATAACTTAAACTCATGAATCTATCAGTGATTTAACATACATCTCCCATCATTTGAAACTTGTAGTATAACGTGTTATAAGATATAAAATCCATGATTGTGATTTTTAATAAATCTATGATTTAAATTTACTTTCCCACAGGAACTATTATAAATGTTCAACTGAAGGATGCAATGTGAAGAAGAGGGTGGAGAGAGAGAAAGAAGATCCAAGTTATGTGATTACAACTTATGAAGGAATTCACAACCATGAGAGCCCCTTTATTATTTCTTACAATCACATTCCACCAACTCAGCTCATTGATCAATTTTTGCTATAAATATTTGGAAAATTATAACATTTTCTAGATTTTTGTATATATATTAAAGGGATAATCCAGTATATAACCCAAAATGGCTATACCCAGTGTTTTTCTAGCTTTTAAAATTTCTTAAGTCTTTTTAGCGTTTTAAGAGTTTGATTTTTTTTATAAATACCTTATTTGCTCCTTCTTCATTTAATTTTTCTATCTCTATTTTTTTTTTTTTAGATTTTATTGTTTGTACGTTATCTCTCTTCCTTTTTTTTTTTTATATATATTTCCATATTAATTGTTCTCAATCATATCCTCAAATCTTGGGATTATGTTTCTTAATTTTTTTTCTTCAGCCTTAGTCAATTTCCTATTTTTAGGGTTTTCTTTTTCTTTTTTCATGTTCATCTTCTTCAAGTTTTAGGCCTTTTTTTTCATTTTCTTCTTCTTCAAGCTTCATACGATTTTCAAGAACTTCATTCATACTTCTACCTCTGTTCTTATTTCTTATGCAATCAAGCTTCATTGATGTAAAGTTTTCTACTTCTTGGGATTCTTCCAAGAACTTCGTCTTCTTCTTTTGATGATTGTTTTTTTTTAATTTTCTTGTTCATTGTTGAGTTAGGGTTTGTGGTGATTTTTTTTAATCACAATTCCTTATATCTGCATTTTTCCGATGGCCAGGGTCGAAGGTTCTTTCTTTCTTCCTCTTCTTCTTCTTTCTCTTCTTCTTCTTCTTCTTCCTCTTCCTCTTATTGTTCTACTTCTTCTCTTCTTTTTATTTTTTTCTGCTTTTTTTCCTGCTTTTTTTTTTCTGGGTTCGCTATACAGTACAAGTTTTGTTTATTATACTGTACATGAATATGGTTCTTCTTCTTCTTTTTTTTTTTTTTCCGCGTTTACTATACAATACAAGTTTTTTTATTATACTGTACATGAATATGCTTATACATTATAATTATTTGCTTCTATTTTGTTATTTTTTATTTATAACGTTTAGTATAACGTTTATTATTATTACTTATTTTTTAAACGAAATATTTACTATATTTTAATGTTTTATTCTATGTTTATAACATACAGTATAGTGTTTATTATTATTACTTATTTTTTAAAGAGAAAATTTACTACATTGTACTATTTTATTCTATGTTTATAACGTTCAGTGTTTATTATTATTACTTACTTTTTAAGAGAAAGATTACTATATTGTACTGTTTTATTCTATGTTTATACCGTACAGTATAGTGTTTACTATTATTACTTACTTTTTAAGAGAAGTTTTATTATATTGTACTGCTTTATTTTTGTTTCTAATGTACAATACAATGTTTAATATTATTACTTACTTTACTCTTCCTTGTACCTTCATCTTCTTCTTCTTCTTCAATTTCTGAGTTTTTTATCTCTGAGATTCTGAGATCTCTTTCTGTTTAAAGTTCTTTTTTTCTTTTTGGAGATTTGCAATCAATGGTAGATTATCCACTCCAAAAAATCATCCCATATTTTCTCCTCTTTTTTACTCCTTTCTTTTCAATCCGTTTCAAATCCCTTTGTCTTCTCTTTCCATATCTCAGCTAAGGGTTTTATTGTATTTTCATTTTCATTTGAAAATTCACCGGGCCATTTTGTTTTATTTTTTCCTTTCGGGCCATTATGTTTTAGCATTTTAGAATTTGGGCAATATACTCAGTTTTCCCTATATTAAATATATAATATATAAAAAAAAAATTAAAGACAATCTAAATTTGTTTATATGGTGTGCAGTAAAGCGAGTTAAAGTATATACATTTATTTTATCTTATTGTGATTCTTGTACAGTTTTTAATATAATTGGTTTTAATCATATAAAAGTATTTTGCTTCTTTTTATAATCTTAAATTTATTATTAAATTCAATACATAGTTTTTCTTAAAGGAAAATTTTAAATTACTTGTAAACACTCCTGTATTGTGTAGATTTATAAAATACACATTTTTGTAAGTTAGTTTTAATAAGATTGATATTCAATTCTTGCACAAATAGTATAATCGGGTCCAATATAAAAATAACAGTTTAAAAACTTATTTGTAAATATAGTATAAAGCTCAAATTCACGTATATAATATTATAAAATTGCCACTACTTTCACGTAAGTAATCATTGATTTGATATTCAACTTATATTTCATAAATTAAAATATAATAAAAAAAATATTTAAAATACAAACATATGAAATATAAAATTAATGGATGTCCGTGATTTTAATTAATTTATTTTTATTAGTTAATTAAGAGGTTGATAAACATGATGACACGCTTTTAAAAGGAGGTTTTAGTTGGACTTGAGCTGTTTGACTGCAATGTTGAATGAACACCAATTATTGGGTTATGTTTTAGTTTGGTGTTTACTTAAACATGTCTCAAGTAAAATAGCATTTATTCTTAATATTTATTTCATCATCTTCTTCTTTGTTGTTCATGTTTTTGTCTTATCCTCAAAATTGAGAATCATTCCTTCTAAAATGAAGAATCTTGATTCCTACAGAGCCCTCATCAATCTCATTTTTTGTAATATTCTACGAGACCCACATGTATTTCGTGGCTAGAAAAAGAAAAAGGGGAGGAGAGAAGAAGGAAAAAATAAATAAGTAGATTTGGACGTTAAATATAACATATAACTACAGGGGATGTTCGTGCCTTTGATTAAAATTATAAGGGGGACTTTTTTGTTGACTGACCCTTTTTTTCAAACTATCTGGGAATATGTCCAAAAGCTGAAAGTAATTGGCTAAATGTCCATTTTTTTAGAAGTCCAGGTTTTGAAAATCCGACTTCAAAACTTTTTAAATGTCACGCAAGCAAAGTCCGGTTTTAAATACCAGACTTAAACTTCCGCCACATGTGCTAAAGTCCGGTTTTAGAAACCCGTGTTCAATTAAAAAAAAAAATACTACTCTAAAGTCGGGTTTTAAACATCGGATTTCAAGCCTTCCACACAACATATACTAAAAACGGGTTTCTAAAACCCGTTTTCAATAAGAGTTAACTTTTTTATTCCTTTTGAAATTTATTAAGTATACTGAAATAAAATCAAATTCGATTATATTGACAAAAGAGTTAAAACTAAAAATTTAGTACAATAATATTATCTTCACTCGTGGTTCTTTCCGGTTTGTGTTTTCTATTCTTGGAACAAACCCTAGAATTTGATATGTTAGATTGCAATTTAGAAGGCTAGAATCAGATTGGATAGTTGCATTTGTAAAGTCGGATTTCTATTTCGCTTGAGATAAGTATCATTACATAGAAAATAGTATTAAAAAATTATCTAGTTTCTCTTCTCCTTATTATTTCTATTGTCGTCATGGTTTTCTCTTCTCTCACTCTCCCATTTATTCTCCCTCTTCTTATCTCTCCATTCTCCTTCTATCATCTATTGCACGTTAATTTTGTTTCTTTGCCTCTTTTTTTATTATGTTAGTCGTGTTAGACGGAATGGCTTTTCCATACCAGAGTTTTGTTGATAGGCTTAGTCTGTAGCCAACTCCTATCAAGGCAGCAGAGTGTTGAAAGCCTGCAAATGTGTCTCTTCATGGTACTTTCTTTTGGTCAATTACCCGAGATTGTCAAATTTTGTCAACTGAACGATATAATCTTGCTAGCAGTTTTCTAACTACATGTGACAACTTGTTTATGTTTGGTTGTAACACTTTTTCAAAAGAGGAATATTAATATTTGAAATAAAGTCAAATGTTATTAATATATTATTATTGTACTAAATTTTTAGTATACTTAATAAATCTCAAAAGGATAAAAAAATTAACTCTTATTGAAAACGGGTTTTAGAAACCCGTTTTTAGTATATGTTGTGTGGAAGGCTTGAAATATGGGGTTTAAATTTTTTTTACTTGAACAGGGGTTTCTAAAACCAGACTTTAGCACATGTGGTCAGACGAAAATTGAAGTCCGGTGTTTAAAACAGGACTTTGCTTACATGACATTTAAAAAGCCTTGAAGTCAGCTTTTCAGAATCGGACTTCTCAAAAAATGGACATTTAGCCAATTACTTTCAGCTTTTGGACATATTCCCAGATACTATAAAAAAAAAGGGTCAGTTGGCAAAAAAAAGTCCTCATAAGGGTGTTAATTACAATTTACTTTTTTTTTTATTATATTTTTACCATCTTATTTACTATAATTTTCTCTTTTATTATATTGTTATTTTATTTAATAGTAAAGAGTTTTAATTTTATAAATAATTAATTAATTTAAAATATAATTTAATTTGAATTATTTTTTATTTTTCAATTCATTTTTTTAATAGATATTTCTAATATTTATTTAATAACCACTTATCTATTAACAATGAATTTTAATATTTTTTATTGTCAAATATTTAATTTTAAATTTAATTATACAGTTTATTTCAGAAAATTGTTAAAATAAAACTCATTCGTATTAATAAAAAAATATTTAAGAGAATACTTTTTTATTAACCCATTTTTAATTGATTGTTGTATAAAATGGATAATCTGATAAGTAGACGTGTTTTTTCCTTTTTTTTCCTTATTCATAACGGAAATAAACAACATGGAAATAATATAATTCTTATTGAAGATAATTTTAAATAAACAACGATAAATGGATGTCTTTCTATTTTTAATTCTTTGCGAATAAATAGGCCTAAGAGATGGGTTCGAATATCCTTATAATTGTCTTGGGTATTTGCCAAAAAAATTTACATTCCATTATTGAACTAATAAATTTTGTAGCAATTGTTCCATTAACTGGTGGTTTAATTAAAGGGAATTCCCAAATTAGAAACAGCGAGATTTATCAATTTGATTCACTAGAATTGATCTCTTCAATTTTTCATTTATATTACATCAGTTTTTTTATAATTCAATTTCGATCCAAATCAATTAGATCAGTTTCTTTATATTTCAATTTTTAGCTTTTCTGTCTTTGCAGGTAAAATTTTGGGGGATTTTAGAACGAACACACTATTGAAATTGATCCCCTTTTTTTTCTTGGCTTTTCAAGTAATATTCTTATTTGGATTTTAACCTCTAAGCTTGGTTTTGTTATTAACCCACTCCTTTAAAACTGTTTTATTTTAATAAACAAATTAATACCATTAAGTAATCGTTTTTAACTGTAATCCATAGAATTAAAAGTCAATCTTATATAACGTATTTACTATTAACAATCTAACAGGCCATCTATAATCTACAAAGAATCTTACGTTCGAAATTAAGATAATTATATATCTCAAAAAAAAAAATTAAGATAATTATTGGTTTTATTTCTTTTTTTTTTAATAAATAATTATTGGTTTTATTAAATTAACATATATCCCAATTAATACTAGATTTGGTCAGTTCAAAATTATAAATAACTTCGATAGACTAATAAAAAATACAAAAAAATAATTTGAAACTGTATTAATCTGTTGAATTTTAGTGATTCAATTTTTAGGTCTATTTATTGATTATGTCTGGTTGGATTTAATCAAACCGATAACTGAACCAATGTATTACATTATCCTTTTCAATTTCCAAAGAGAAATAAAGTAACCAAACCAACCCATTCCACCAGAACTGTTTTCATATGTTATTTTTTATTTTTTATTTTTTTAAAAAATAGTTTTTATATGTTATTGTTCGTATTGATTAGTCCACATTATTCACATATAAAAAAATTATCAAGAAACATACAAACCAAACCATTCCCGGAGAAAAACTAATTCCTCCAGACATTCTAAAGGTATATTATCTCCATTTAATTTTGAAAATTGTAAGAATAAATTTCAGATATTATTGTATAATTATATAAAATTACAATCTAATTTCACAAATTAATAACAATAAGTTTTTACATTAAGCAGCCACTAAAAAATAAAATGCAACTGTAACTGGACCTCTACGGGACGAAGCAATATCTGAGAATTGAACAGCACCAAAAGACTCACTTAAATAAGATGAACAAATAATGAAATATCAATGTTCCATTATAAGGTTAAAATTCTATTACTTGTATATAAAATATAATTAAAAAAAAACTTTCGTAAATAAATATTTAAAAGTATTTTAACATTTTTATCAAAATTATATGCATCTAACAGAAATATATTTGCAAAAACAAGAAAATCCATTTATCAATTGCAAAGCAATTTCAAATAATCTCGAAATTCCTTTAGACATTTTTACAAAAATAAAATAAAAAACGCTGTTTTTTAAAGCTAACAAACAAGCTCAAAGAACATTTTCCAGAAACACGGAATATAATCTGATAAATGAGCCTATCAGATTTTATGCACATCACACTCAGTTTAACTCAATAATAAACTGTTTGGTAAAGCCAAATCCCAAATCTCTTTCCAGCCCAAACAGCTACACTATCATCCTTGTGAAACACATCTGCATCATATACGGTAAATAATACATGTGTTGAATGTTTCAATTTACTCGATGAAGACGCTTCAAATTCCTATGCAGAATGGATTGGCTTCAAATTCCTGTGTAGAATAGCTATTTATAGATATTTGTGGGTGTTCGTGTCAGATTGCGCACACTGACTAATCTCACATGATTCTATACACTTGGGACTGGGAAAATTCGAAAAATAATATCCTAGGTAGGTTACATTACACATAGGTATACCCATGACCTCAAAATTCAAGAAAACCAGTTGACAGCTAGTCTAACCCATGGTTGCTACTGTTACACAAACCAGTTGGTCAACCCTGGCTTAAAAGGACTATACCTTAAGACAAAGTGGTTTGAACCGAAGTAAACCATAACTTAGAACGTAAGTACCATGTAATACAATATATAAATTCAAGGTTGAGTTAAAGGGGGAAAAAAAAGTATTCTACTAATCTGGAATGGAGAAATTAACACTCGGATGGGCAAACAAATCAGCACAAGAACTTCACATTAACAAGTAAAACTAGTTCAGACAATGGCAGAAAGGAGGACAGGAATGAAACATATCAGTACCAACAAATCATATAATAATGTCATTAATAACGTAAATTTCACGGGACATGTTTATACTAGGCTATTCCATTGTACACAGACAAATGCTGCAAACTGATCAAAATTTCAACAAAAACAGAACTTGATACAGCATTAAACACAAGATATTGAACTACTTTTCACAAGTTATACCATACAAATCATTTTACTGTGGTACAAATAAACAAAAAACATACTGGTATGAAATGGAGAGTAGGGGAAGGCAATCACATCCGATTCTGGGAAGATCAATGACTGGAAAACATTCCTTTGCAAGAAAGATTCCCTTCGCTTTACTCACAACTCATGAAAAAACGCTTTAATTGCTGAGTTTAAGTTCTACATCTTCTTTGGACCTTAAGTGCAGGAGGAACATCAGGGATATTAAATTGGGCATTTGAAATAGAGAAGAATTTTCTCTTTTGTCACTTTTAGAGGGCCCTTATCTTGGGGAAAGGGTGACCAAAAAACCTGACTTTCTAAGAATTTGGAAACTGGACCCCTTGAAATCTTTTCATAAAATCTTATGCATGTCTCCCTCTCCTCCACCCCATGTTGAATCTTGTCTTCTCAAAATTGTGGTAATGGAAGATCTTGTAAAAGTCAGGCTCTTCACTTGTTCAAAGGCATTAAAGAGAGCTAGCACCTTTGACTTTCTCTAAGGATTTGCTTTTATTGGTCTATGTCCAGAATGGTGTTGTATGTGTAAGCAAGGATCTAAGAACTATAATGACTACCTTTATTGGTCAAGCTAATCTCCAAGGCAGATCTAGGCATATTTCTTTTGAGGCTTTTGGAATAAGGTAGGTTTTAAGTAGGAGCTACCAGAAAATGGAGGTGGTGATTAAAAATCCTTGTAGAGTCCATGGCAAGCAAAGTTCTTCAATATTCTTGGGAGCATATGGCTGGAAGGAAATAAAAGGATTTTTCAGGGTGTAGAGTCAGGATTACGTTTAGGAATTAGCACATGTTAATAGTTCTTTTCAGAGTCTACTTCTAAACATATTTGAAATACTCCAATCTTTTTTACAGTTAACAACTAAGCCACATACTCATGGTGGCTTCTTTGGCCTTACAGTATTTAGTATTCTTTCATTGTCTTAATAAAATGGGCTTACGAACTTTCTCCTTAAAAAATACACCGATTCAAAAATTCACTCAAAGATACTAAATAAAAAATCTAAACTATGTTCTTTACTGGATTGGAGGCATGAAGTCATAAGTCTCAGAGATTTGCTGTAGGTCAGGTCAACTTAATGAGAAGAAGAAAGAAGAAAGAGAAAAGGAGGAGAAAGAAGGGAAAGTATCACTTGCATACGGAGAACAAAAAAATACTCTCAAATGGTAAGTCTTAACATAATAATAATTATTGCACAAAGCACAATATGCTCAATGGCTTCCCGCTTCACGTATATTTTATCGGGAAAACATTATTACAAAGAACAAACTCATATTAGATTTATAATCCATACCTATAGCCAATCCTCTAACAAATATTCAATTAAAAAAATATAAGTACTAACATTTTTTATTTATAAACAAAAACCTTGAAGACAACATCTAATACCTAAGAAGAAGAGGATGAAGGTTTCAATACTCTAGATTCCCCAATTTCCTTAGCCCTTGGAAGGAAAACAACAGGCAAATTAGTTTTTCTTCATTCCAACAAAGGAACCAGAAGAAGATAAAATATAAAATAAAAACAGTTCTAATTTTGTAAAGAACATTAACCAATCAAGTAAATTGAAATAAATAATCAATATTCAAGCTTCATCTTACAATTTGCAGCTAGCAGTAGCAACTATGTATGTATTGATCATTTTAAAGAAGATTTTAGTAACAAAGACAAGCTTGTTGTATTGTACTTACCAAATCACCTAGATGAATGCTCCGGGCAGGAGTTTACCACACCATAAATATCTCTTCAGACCTTAAGGCAAGGATTAGAACCAATATAAAAAGCTCAAGGACAAAGAGAATTAGTGGATCAAACAGACATTGAGAGTATATTCAGAAATCTGTAAATTATACAAAGACAAATAGCTTCACACTCAACTCATCTCTTTCTAAAGAAAAGAAACAAATGATGCGGGGAAGAAACCAAAACTGAAACTGAAAATGATTTGGAATGAATTTCAATGTCATGGTTAAAATTTAAAAACATACATTAAAACAACCCATGTTTTACATAAATTTCAAATTTCGCAAGAATAATAAGATAATACACATAAATAGTAATTAACTACAAAATACTTCAAAAGCAAAGAATTTTTTGTTGAAGAATTGTTAACCAAATCGATGAAAGAGCATTTAACCATAACTTAAGTGCAAGAATTATTGAAATCATAAGAGCAAAAGAGTTCAAAACATTTTTGGTCAACCATAGAACCAGAGTTTACACAATTTGCTTGAAAGTACTAAAACAGTTCCAAAGCTTTAAAATAAATCTTCGATATATAAAAAACTACAGATTTAAAACGGAGCTTAAATGAAGTGGGTCGAAAACGTCATTTGCATCAGCTCCTTAAACTTCAGAGAATCACCAGATCAGTACAAAAAGACTGATGCACATATGTGTGAGATCTGCACAATGAATAAGAAAACATGAAAATATAATTTCAGAAAACAAAATTTTTCAGAACCATTTGATCAAATAGTTCATTATATCAACTGAAATTCAGGTATCATGTAGTGAAGAAAATAATTTTGCATTTCGTAAATACTTTTAGTAATGTCAACAAGATGTGGCAAAACCATCATCAAATACAAAAGAACTTAAGTTGATATTTGTAAAGAAAAACCGATCACTGCAATGTATGAGGATGAAGAAAAAGTGCATTGAGACTAAAAGATTTCAAGGATACTTCCTATATTCTTAACTACCCCCAACCATTGTAAAAAACTAAATGTGACAATTCAAAGCCATGTGATATTATTCAGTTTTGGGTTTCTTAATTTTTAAATATTAAAGATGTTTTGTTAACAATTTCCTTAATTAGGATTTCACTATGCAGAAAACTACTTCAATGGCTATAAAAATTAAGCTATTATATCAAAAACATTTATAACTAAATGGATTACAAAGCAAAAAAAATTGTGAATAAACATAATTTTTTAGACCAGAAAACAAAAAAAAAAATCATAATCAAAGGGAGCCTAAATGATTAATAGCATGCTAGAGAGAGAGCAAAGATTCCTTGTAAACAGAAGATGAAGAAGAAAAAACTCATGTTGGAACTTGTGTTAATCTAATGCCTGGTACACACAAATCCAAAGCAAATAACTCTTCAAACAACCAAACTTGTTGAGATGAAAGGATCAAAACCCATTTTTCACCCTTTAACAAGAAAAGGTACAATTGGAGCATTCTATTCATTCCTCCAACAAGAATGTCTTTGTTAGGGACACTATACAAAAAAAAACTCAATCACATTCATAGTTATAGTAGAAAGACGGAATTGTGGAACTCTGCAATGTTATCAGCATCAGAAGGTTAGGTCAATGATGTCAAAAAGACTTCAGACAAATTGTGAGGAACAAAATACATACTTCCCTGCATAACCATTACGCATAAAAGAACTAAAAAGCCTAAAATACAACCCACAAAACAATATAACCAAAATTTGGAACACATGATTGTGTTTCAATATAAATCTTATGAATAATATATGTACTAATATCTACTCATATATTATCCTTTTCTAGCATAGCACCAAGGAACTGATAATTAATCACGTCCAAAGGATCTCACTTAGTTATGGGGAAAACCTAACTGGCCATGGCCACTCTCTTACTTCCGAGAGCTTGGATGAAAGCCGATTCAAACTCTACTAAGTTACCTAAAAGCAGCTTGCAGTGGGGAAAAAAAACAGGTGTTCATTTCAAATTTCTGACATCAACTTGAGCATTTCCACCCAACTTCTTTCTTTCTCCCGCAATTAACTGTTTGGTCCAACACCCTAAATGCAAATCAAATCATCACATATAAAGATAAATAACACCCTTCAACTCTCCACCATTAAAAGATGACACCTTGCTAATCATCTGGTTTGCAGTGTAACAAAACAGATGACACTTAGTTAATCATCTCCAATTCCTGACACAAACTTATTAAGCATTCCCCCAACTAATTTTCTTCCACTGCAAATAACTGTTTGATCCAACACCCTAATTGTAAATCACATCATCCCATAAGAATAATGAAGACCCTTCAAAGCTCCACGATTCAAGACTAAAAGGTTAGTAGGCAAATTAAAGAAAGCAAATAAAATATAAAAAAATTCTCGAATAAAGAGAGTGGATATGTATCACCTCAAGGGCATTAGTGCCCCATATAACTGCCAGGAGCACCATACTGGCCAACTCCATGCTGCCCTCTTCCAGTTCCAGTTTGACCCATCTGTTGGTTAGGGTATCCACCCTGAACCGCGCTTTGAGTTCCATATCCAACAACCCCAGGGCTTATAGTTGTTTGACTCCCATACCCACTTTGTATCCCAGGTCCTGCACCCTGGACTGCTGGATTCATCCCTGCAGATCCAAGCGTCCCGAGCAAATTAGTTAGTCCCAATCCCGCACCCTGACTCGCAAACAACGCAGTCAGAGCCTGTCCAAGAGCCGGGTTCAATGCTTGAGGAGGTCCTTGGTTATATCCAACACCTGGTCCTGCAGGAGCCATCAAATGCCCTGAACCAGATGCCGTCGAACTAGTATAATTTGGGTTCTTATTCCGCTGGTATTGCGAATTGTGCGAAGTATGCTGGTGCTGAGCCTTCCCTGGCTTAGGACCATCAATTGCTTTCTGACAGTGCAGCATATGACCCTCAAAGTTCTTGTGGGGCTCCTCCAAAGCCTTTCTAGCGCCTTCTACCCCCTTATACACAAATAAACAAAAACCTTTTGGCTTTCCTGTAACTTTATCCAGTCCCAAAGGTCCTTCCTCAACTTCACCAAATTGAGAAAAGAAGCTAAGCAACTTATGGGGTTCAACATCGGCACCAACATTACTCACATAAATCTTCCTCTGTGTATATTCCGAAGCAGGGGGTGCTTGTGGAGTCGCAATCGCAGCAGCCGTGCCCGGAACAGGACCGACCGACGCCAGCTGGCAAGCAGTCATCCTACTCCCAATCTTCTTCTGCGGCTCCTTCAATGCCTTACGAGCCCCACTACGTTTCTTGAAAAGGATAAAACCATATCCCTTAGATTTCCCAGAAACCTTATCGCAAACAGCTTTGCAATCCTCAATATCTCCATATTGCTTAAACACGCTGATCAGAGTTTCAGCAGTAGTATCCCATCCGAGCCCATGAACAAAGATTTTCCGATGAGCCGGATCGGCATCAGCTACTTGCCGAATCCGATCCTCGATATCGGAATGTTTTTCGGCAGATTCACGAAGAAGACTAACCAGCTGCTCTTTGCTGAAAGGTTCCAAAAGGTTTTGAATTGGCTCATCGTCTTCATCGATTACGGCGGTGAAAGAAGACGATAGATTGGGATTCTCATTGTGGTTATTATTAGCATTCTCATCACCTTCTTCTTCTTCTTCCTCTTCTTCGTCTTCTTCTTCCTCTTCTTCTTCGTTTTCTTCTTGGTCTTCTTCTTCCTCTTCTTCTACTTCATATTCTGGTGTATCTTCCACAGGTACTTCCTTCACAGTTTCCTCGACGGCAATTTGTTGTTTTTTAGGAGTCTCAATTGGATCAGTTGATTTGGAGGAATCGAGCTTTCGCTTCCTCGCCATGGAAAAGTAAATTTTGAGGTCTAGGGTTTGGGTTTTTCTGGTCGAGAAGGCAAAGAAGATGCCGAAGGAGTGAGAAGATGAGACGTAAAGGGAAGCAATTAAATTAGGTCACGAATATAAAACAAGAAATCGTAAATGGGAAATTGGAAATTGGAAATTTTTGGCCTCTTGAAATGAAATTGGGTCCAATGATGACAAATGAACTAGAGAGAGGCCCAATATTTAGCTATGGGCTCCTTTTTTTTTCCTCTTAGGAATCTAAGAGGATTTAACCTCAAAAAATTTAAACTGATTAAATATAAACCAATAAGAATAAGATACGTATGAGAGTTAGGAGAAACTTTGATGAGGAGACAAATATTTATTTTTTTAATCAAGACAAAAAGAAAAAAATAAAGGGAGACATAAGTTTCAAATAAACCTACCCTCCTCATTCACTTGGCTAAAGTGAGCGTTTGATTCACGAGGGAGTCAAAGATCAATATACCAATGTAAGTATTAACTCAATTACCAATTCTTCTTCTAAGACCTTCCAATAGTAGTTTTTTTCTCCAACGAATAACCTCAAAAGTCAAAATCAAGGAAAGATTGGATCTCACACGTGCATTGTATGAAGCATTTGCCCTGGAGAACCTTTTGATACCAGGCTCTGAAGTTATTGGATAAATTTCTACCCTTATTTAGCAATCAAGATCTTGTAGAAAATAGATAAATTTTTTAACCTCATACCCTCATCTTCTTTATGTAAACAAAATTTCTTCCAACTTCTCTAATAGATTCACATATGACCTTTTGAATCTCCACACTAGAACTTAGCGCTCATTACACAAGTTATGAGGGAGTCTAAATCACCTCATAGTGTAGAAGGGGATGACATGGGCAACAATTTTGATCATAAATTATTTTTCCCCCATTGAAAATTTAATTCATTAGAGTATGAAATATGAAATCAAGTAATTAATATTTGTTTGATTTTTATTCTAAATGGTGCAAGTAAATAATATAAAAATAATTTGATTCTCATTCTAAACAATTTTAAATAAGCAACATAAAGGAATATTTTCCCGATTCTAATTTATTTTTGTTTTTGTTTCCTTGCAATTTTTATTTCTTGCAAGTAAATGGAGTATTACACTAATTATAACAAGGAATGGGAAATGGATTTTAATTGTTGTGTCCTACATTAAAATTAAGAACAATGTTGGAAAAAATATTTGAGACCACACATGTAATTATTAAATGCATATGTTATCTTTTGATTAGCCAAATTAAAGTGATATATTAAAGTTTTATTACTGGCTTGAGAGTGATTACATAATATCATGTATTATATAAGCATAGATACCATTTTTAGTTTCTTATTCGATGAGGGGCATAGAAAATTCAATAACTTGGTAACTCTCAACCGTTACTTCGATAATTTTTAAAGAAGGGGTTATGGTCCTCATTCCCTATGTTTTTCACGTAACTTCTTCCCTCATCAAAAGAGTTTTGCTCTCTGTGAAAACAATGTGAGTGCATAAGGGAATTGGAAGATCCAAACTCGTGTACTCGCTTTTGATCATGAAGTAGGGTACGCTTCCACTTCGGTAATTTTCTCATGAATGGTAGAGAATTATGTTCCTTCTAAAAGGGAAAATTAAAATTAAAGTATTATCCTAAGAGGTAGTCATTGAAAAATTAGATTTATATTTAGTGGATCTAGTGACAGATCTAAAACTCGACTCTAGGAAGGGCATAATATGAATGATAGTGTATACAATTTGATATTCAAATATTATTATTTTTATGCTTATAATGAAAGATTTTTTTTAATATGAATAATTTTGTATACTAAAAAAAAATATTGAATTACACATTTTAAAAAACTAATCAATCTTTAATTGTATCAGTTTTATTCACTTTTGATTTATACAAAATATCATTATACATAACAAAATATAAAAATAAATATAAAACAATATATGGATATAACTAGTAGTTCGCCTAAAAAAAATAGATTAAACTAGTAGTTGATTTTGAGTTTTATTTTAAAATATGAAACTAAGTAATAATGAAATACTATTTAAAAATAATATTTAAATCAGACTATTAGTTTACCCATTTTAGTTTTTAGTCTTAAACTATTATATATTATTATATTAATTATATATTTATTTTAATATTTTTAATAAAAATATGATTAAATAATCTTTATATGAATTATTTATTTATTTATTTATTTAGAAGGACTTGTGTTTTTTTCAATTTTTTATTGATCACACAGTAATGAAGAAAATAAAAATAAATTTGATTATTGAACTAAATACAATTAGAAAATAAAGAAACAAAATTATCTAATAAATAACCAAAGAAAAAAAGAAGACTTAATATTAAATTGAAAAATAATAATATAATAAAACTTCGAGTGAAAATAACTCAATTTTACCTTTTACAAGCAAAGGATAATCTAGAGCTTAGGGTTATCAATTATATCTTTTATGGAAATGGCAAATCAATTCGGTAAATCTATGACATAAGTATTCAATCAGTTCGAACTTGTTTATTGTTTAATTAGAGCTGAGACAAAAAAAGGCTCATCTATCGAAGAAGCAATTGTTTCTTTTGTTGAAATAAATATTAAATGTCTGGTTCAAAATTTTCACTTTAAAGATACTAATTGTTTGGAAAATGGAATTTTCACAATGGCTACAAACTCTTATGATAATATTTGAGAATACAAATTTTTGTTGTACCCTGAAATTTTTTTTTATCCAACAACTTTAAATAAGCAAAGTTTGGTTTTTTGGGGTGATAGTGGAAAAGTTAACAAATAAGTCACTCTTACTGCCACTCGAAAAAACTGTACATGAGATTTTCACCTCATACGTCTCATTGTTCAATTCTTTCAAAGTCATTGGATCATTTTCCTCCTAAAGAGTGATTGAGACCAATTTAGTCACATTTTCATTCATTTGGAACTGAGCTCTTCTACGTCATTACTTATTTTTCCCTTTTTTTTTTAATTTAATCGAACAAAAAAATCAAACTATAATAAGAAAATTGCTAAGTGTTAAGAACTGCTCCAATCGAATTGATCTCAATTTGATTGGGTCGGTTTATCCCATTATTTGGTTCGATTTTCAATTTGGTTGAAAAAACTGAACTGAAACATCCACTTTACTCATGAAAATAGAATATTGATGTCTAACCATTCCTTGGTGATATTCAAGTTTTTTTTAAGGGGACAGACAAACAATTTGAGTTTTCTTTTTAGATATTAGATCAAATTAAATGATGAGAGACTAAAACTTTCAATCTCATGGAAAAAGAGTAGGTGTCTAACAAATTGAGTTATGCTCACATAGAATATGGTTTAGCACAATGAGTTGTTAGTTTTTACTTTAAAAATTGAAAAAAAATGTATTTTTTTATATGAATGATAGAAAATGGAAAAGAAAAAAGAAAAAATTGACAAAAAATGTTTTTTTGGAATATTTTTTTTAAATGACATAAATATTAGAAAACTAAAACTATTTCCAAAAATATTGTGGTTTCCAAAAATAATTACCAATATGTCTTTTGGATATGGTGATTTGTAATTATAAATACTAAGTGGTTTTTCTTTTATTGAATATGTATGATATATATATATATATATATATATATATATATATATGTATATAACATCTTTAAAAGGGGCTAAAGATGGGGAACTTTACATTCCCCTTTTATCCTCATATTTTTTCAATTTACCTTGATTATCCTTGCTCATTCAACTCCCTCCTCTTACGTAATATTTCTTTAAAAAAAATCAAACAATATTTGAAATTCATTGAACTCATCTTCATCTCATTCTCTCACTCTCTTTCTTCTTTGTAGACCCATTAATATTTTCCCCCCTCTCACATAATATTTCTCAAAAAAAAATTTAAAAAAAAATCAAACTATAATTGAAATTCATTGAACTCATCCCAATCTCATTCTATCTCTCTCTTCTTTGTAGACAATATTTGAAATTCATTGAACCCATGTTCATCCCATTCTCTTACTCTCTTTCTTCATTGTAGACCCATTCATATTTTTCCCTCCTCTCGCATAGAATTTCTCAAAAAAAAAAAATCAAACAATATTTGAAATTCATTGAACTCATCCCAATCTCATTCTCTCTCTCTCTCTTCTTTGTAGACCCATTCATATTTTGTTTTGAAAAAATAAATTCATCAATGTTTATATTCGTTGAACAAAGAGATGAAATATGGGTTTTGCAACTATGGTTTCTACATTATAACATTTTTATTTCTTTTTACTTCATTGTCTCTCTTCATGATCGTTTCCCCATTTTTTAGTATTTCATCATTTTTTTAAAGTATTACATTGTTCTGCTCTTTTTTTTTAATGTTCTAATTATGCTTTCTCAATGTAGTAATGTAGATTTAAGATAATAGTAATTGATTTGTTATGTAGATAAAATTTTATGTAATTTTTTTTTTATTATTTGAATGTTCTAAATCTTGATCCAATGGAGTGTAGAAAATGAAAGGGTGAAGCATGGATATTTTCTAATGATAGGCTGACGATCCAATCAATCACTAAATGATCAATTAAGGTAATTATTTATTTTGTGCAAAAAAAAAAATGTCTACACTAAAATGAAGAAAAAAAAAGTATTCCTAGCATTTTGAATGTAATTTTATTCCCACAAAGGTAATTGATATGGAGAATAGACTAAAAATATTAAATTAATCCTAATCATATAGTTTAAGTCCTTTTGATAAATAATATAATTTTTTTAATCTAATGATGATTAATATTTTTAGAATATGTGATCGTGAGTTTAAAACCATATTGAAGTATAGGATTTGTTGAATTACAATAAAAAAATTCAAATATATATAAAATCTAAGTCTTGTTTAGCAATGATTTTGCACAATTTTATCTATAATTCATAAAAACACACATCATATTTAATTTTAACAAGTCATCAATTGCTTTTCAAATATACAATATGAAAACTCATAAGACACGTGAAACGCACGTATTGATCGACTAGTATTATTAAAAGAAAGATATAAAGTTAGTGTCAATCTTTCAAATTCTATAATTTGGTTTCTTTAGTCGGTGTTGGCTTCAAAAATTGATTATACTTTTAATGTTTGACTTGTGATTTTGAAACCGATGCAATTGATTTCAATTTTGGTTTCTTGTTCATCCTTTTGTCCATTGATACTAATATTAATTTCGAGTTTAAATGTGATTTTGTGTGTTAATTAGAATGGTTTCCTATAAATAGGAGCCATCTCTTATAGTATGGTATCCCAAAAATCAAATTGTTATTGTGTTTTTCGTTTCTTTTCATCTATTTTTATGTAAAAGCTTTAAAGAGCTGTTCTTAAGAGTTCTTCTAGATTCGTGTGCATCTGGTTGTGTTAGGAAAAACACCTTCCCACATTCACCGCTAAAAATAAAAGAGAAACAACCGAGAAAAATAAAGAAACAAACACAATCAAATGATACAAGGATTTATACTAGTTCACCCAAATTTGCTACGTCCAGTTGCTACCGCTGCAGATTTCACTATGATGAATCAAGAGTTACAGTGAAAAATATCCAGTACACTTAACCGTGTATTACGCTAAAAAAGCCTCAAGAAAGTAAACTCTTTCTTTTACAATATTTCTCACACTCTCACTAAAGCCCTCCCCGAACCCAATACAAATACAGTCTCAGTATTTTTGGGATAAATTTGTCAACAAAGGGTTGCCTCTATTTATAATACAAATAGCCTTGGTCACCAAGTAAAATCCAATGGTCATAATTCATCCTTTCCTACCAAGCAAATCATATGGCCATAATTAAGCCTTGGTCACCAAGAAAACTTATTGAGCAAGTTTAGGGCTTTATCAATCCTTTCATATACTTGCCAAATCCCAATAAATTCCACCTTAACAAGATAGATGAAGAATCCATAGCTTCTGTTACAATCTTTATCTTCACCAACAATCATAGTTCTCAAACTAGAGAGCTATCATACTCTACCATATAAGTAAACCATTTGAAATATCACCTTTCAAGTTTTTCTTTTTTCGGCACATGTCGATAAACCTTGCTGAAATTATGGTGCAACTTCCACCTACTTGGCTTCCCCGAAATTTCTTCAGCCATCGACATCTTTCGACAACACGCCTTGCATAACTGCCAAATCAATGCTCGTGTGCATCTGCTAATAACACATCCTCTATATTTTTGTAAAATTACAGAGTCTTCAAATTGATAAGAACATTTATATTTTGAGATAATTTTATTAAGTGGCGAATTCAAAATTACATTCAAAGTTGAAATTTGAAGTCTGAATCCAATTTGAATATATATGATATATTAAATATATTTACAGAATATTGAAAGTTACAAGTGAGTTTTTTTTATTTAGAAGAGAAATGAGTAAGGATTATAATATATATCATGTGACTAAAAGATAAATTGGTGGAATATGAGATCAATGTTTCAATCTTGTCTTCTGGAGGTTACTTTGTATTTATATATTATATATTTAATCTGTTGATTTATTTTAGCTACTAGCTCACGAGATAAGATAATGGCTGTGGATTTTAATATTTAGTAGTATGAAAATAAATTACCTACTGCTATGGTTTTGTATTTTGAAATTAATTGAAAAACATGGTGTTAGCGGAAAGGCTACATTGTATTGAATCGGTGTGAATGTATAATACTATTACATGATTTATATAGAAACGACAGACTAAACAAATAAGGTAAACGAGCTAATTAAGCAAATCAGAGAC
The DNA here is from genome assembly GCA_028015215.1 of Gynostemma pentaphyllum. Classification (NCBI taxonomy): domain Eukaryota; kingdom Viridiplantae; phylum Streptophyta; class Magnoliopsida; order Cucurbitales; family Cucurbitaceae; genus Gynostemma; species Gynostemma pentaphyllum. Next base: position 64,886,602 of record CM051355.1, on the reverse strand, counting down.
AATCACGAATGTAAATAAGGAAACTGTAAATCAACATAATTGCTAGCCTAATATATTCAAACACCCCCTCTCAAACTCAAGTTGGTCAACTTGAGTTTGCTAAGTCGACGATCATCACTGGAATCTAAATACATGTGTTAGACGGAACTCAAAATTACAAACAGAGATATCAGAAGACACCAATATCGAAACAGAGTGTCAGACGGAACCGACAGAAGCAGAACATAGTACAACGAATGTACTGGCACAGGCAACTGAGAGCGAGCATAAACAAATTCTGAACAGATTTGACGAGCATAATTGACGAATGGGGTGAGAAGAAATTATGATCCAAGAACAAAAAGAAAAGTGGAATATAGAAAACTAATTCTTGCAATGATTAGAAAGACAAACTAAACCATGATGAAAAGAAATTGAAAAATGGCTAAGGTTTGGGGCATCGACATGAAACGCGGTCAGTGAAATGGTTAGGGCAGGCTCGAGCAGGGGTAGTGTTGGAATGGGCTGGCATGTGGGCACTGAGCAGGCACATGGACAGAGTCGCGGTCAGGATGAAATAACTTAGAAAACGGTCAGGACGGGTAGCAAAAGGGGCAAAAAGTGCTTCTTCTTCGTTTGAGCGTGCAGTGGTTCAGGTACGAAGAAGGCCATGGTGGTTTGGGTTTTCTGGTTCGTGAGCGCTGGGAAGAAGAACAAGGACGCCAAAGATTCGTCCTCCTCTGCCAGATCTGAATGGAGTAGCGGATCATAGTTTGTTTTGGCTAGGAGAAGTCGGGAGTGAAGATGGGGTGACTGGATTTGAACGGCGGTGAAAACTTAGAGGCGGCCACTGGTTCTTGGTCAAGTATTGGTGGAGAATGGAAAAGATAAACGGATTCGCGGTGGTGGTGGCGGTTTAGGGAGTTTCAGATCGAGTAAGAAGATGGCGATGTGATAGGCTTAAAACGAATCAGAATCGAGATCAATGATGAGGTTGTTGACGAAGCAGCGATGAATGGCGTTTTCAGGCAAAGAATAGGGCGGCAATGGTATACAAATGGTGGCTGAGGTCGTGGTGGGTTTAGAGGGGCGGCAAGGTGGTTGATCCATAGTGATTTCATAAGGAACGAGAGGTGGTCGGGGCTACGTCAGGAAATAAGGAGAGAACACGGTGGGAAGGCCGAAAAAACAAGAGAGCAGGGCTCTGATACCATGTTAGCGGAAAGGCTACATTGTATTGAATCGGTGTGAATGTATAATACTATTACATAATTTATATAGAAACGACAGACTAAACAAATAAGGTAAACGAGCTAATTAAGCAAATCAGAGACAATCACGAATGTAAATAAGGAAACTGTAAATCAACATAATTGCTAGCCTAATATATTTAAACACATGGTTTCAATTTCTTCAAAGGGAAATGATAATTACGTTTTTAAGTAATTTTGAAGTTTGTATATTTTCGTACTAAAAATTTATTTATATATAAATAAATAACTTTGACTTGAGGTCTGGTTTCATTTTGAAAATTAAAAAAAAATTGAAGACTGATAACGAACAAGGAGAATTGGTGTTTAAATTTTATGTTTGTGTAAAGGGAAAAAGATATTTTGGTCCCTGAGTTTTGAGTTTGTTTACCATTTGGTCCCTGAGTTTTAAAACTCGGCAAATATACCCCTGAGTTTTCATTTTGTTTACCCTTTGGTCCCTGCCGTCAAACATCAGTTAAATTTTTAACTGAACGATGATGTGGCATTAATATTTAATTTAAAAGCTGATGTGGCATGAATAGGTGGTATGTTTTAAATGATGTGTCAAATCTATTATTACTTTATTAACCTTTTTTATTATTATGTATAATTTTAATTCCTTTTTTTATTCTTTCCATTCATCTCTTTTTCTCTCTCTCCTCCATAGCCTCATCATTCAAGCTCTAAAGAATTCCAGATCTTCAACTTAAAACTCCATCTCTAGATTTCTCATACTTAAAACCAGTGTGATGAAGAAGAAGAACCCACCCGCCCCGTTCCTTAAAATCAAAGGCTTGTTCTTATACTTATCATTAATCTTGTTCTCTAGCTATATGAAAATACTCATCTTCTTCCTTCTTATGTTCATCATACAGTCCTATATCAGGATTTTCATTGAAACGATAATCAAGATCATGTTTTAATCTTGTTTCCCTAAAATCCCACAAAATCAAACATTACCCTGATTTTGGATTTCCTCAAAACCAAATTACAATGAACACATATGTTCAGATCTAGATCTCATGAACCCATCTCCATAACAACAAAAGAAAATGAAAACCATTCAAAATTCTGATTTCCCCAAAATTAAGCAAAAAACGGACACATACACACAGATCTAGATCTCATGAATCATCTCCATATAAACGAAATAGAATGAAAATCATTCAAATTTATATTTCCACTATATCAAGCAAAATCGAAACTCAGATCTCGTTCCCATAATCCATCTCAATTGATTAAAAAAGAAAAAAGAAGAAGAAGAAGAATAAAACCCATTTATATTTGGATTTCGAAGAAATCAAACAAAAACGTTGAGATCTAGATCACACACACCCATATTCATAAAATAAAACAAACGCTCAGATCTATATTCAAAGTCATCTCCAGATCTTCAATCTTCATGTATAAGATGAGAGGGAAAATCGTGAGCTTCATTCTCCAACTCGAGTTCGCAAATCTGTATGGAGAGAGAGGGTTGTGAGATTCAATCCTTAGATTAAGTTCTTTTTGTTGAAAGAATGAAGATGGTTAAAGATGAAGAAGAATAAAAAGTTGAAGCTCACAACTTATTTGATGAATTTCTGGACAAAAAGACGTTTACATGAAGAGGAAAAAAAAATGAAAGGGATGAAGCTGCACATCATACGAAGAAGATGAAAAAGAAGATAAAAAAAATATGATTTTTTGTAATGATTTTATGGGTTAATGAAACTTACTTAATGTTTAACAGGTTAAACAAATCTTTATTAAAATAAAATTTCCACATAAGTAAAAATGATTGATACCAAACCGGTAGTTAATCAAGTTGAGGAGCTACAAGTCATGATCGGTGACTTGCATAGTGAAGGAATGAGGATCAATGAACTCTTCCAAATGGCAACTGTAATTAAAAAGTTGTCACCTTCATAGAGTGAATGTTGCTAGTCATAATATTGACATGCATGGCAAAAGAATGATCACCGTGAATCATTCTAAGTGGCCGTTGTGATTAAGAAGTTGTCTTCTTATTGGAAAGAATTCAAAACTATCTCAAATACATGTGATGGAGTATAGCATAGAGAATATGGTACTCGAATTCTAAAGTTTGGGTAAAAGAGTCCCAATTTTAGAAGAATGTGAATCTCTGCCAAGTGCAGTATCTAAACGCATTCAAGGGTATCTTATGTCAATTTCAAACTTAAAACCTAAGCAAGCAAGCATATTCAATGAGGACGATGATGATGAACTTTTGCAGAAATAGAGCGTGTTGCATAAGTAGAATGTAATAGCTCAAGTTTCAATAATATCAATAAAGAGATGTTCTTTTACATATATTATTGAGTTGTGGCTTTAAATTTTAAAAGCATGTGAAGTATGGATCTAATCAGAGAATGATAATTTTAACCTAAATATGAAATCGATAATAGACATAAATGAAGGTTATGTTGAGTCAATTCATATTTGGTTGTAGTAAAAATTAACAAAATTATTTACTACATAGTTGATAAAGCTTTAAAAGTTTTAAGACTTATAAAGCAGAGAATGGTAATCAACTTGAAAAGGAAATAGAGATCATATGAAGGTGATGAGTGTGTGTAAACCTTCTATTTTGATTTATGTACAAAAAGTGAGTACAATTGAGAATTGAACTTTGAAGAACATGAGTAATTACATGTTAAATAGTTCAATTCACTACAACAAATTAGATATATTATATCATAAAATTATTGCCTTTTTACAAAACGCTATTATTAAATTATAAAAAAAGGGCGGACTACTAAATTACAATTCCCTCGTGAGTCTCATTTTGTCACCTACCCACTCATTCGCTCTCTATCTCTCTCTCAAACAAGAGACGAACGAAAAATAATAGGAACGAAACAGAGATGAACGACGGCTCACTCTCTGAAACCATAGACGAATGAAAAATCTTAGACGAACAAAAAACGGAGATGACGAATGAAAAATGTAAATTTTTTTCTCAAACCATACTCTATTTCTCAAAATCGAAGACAAAACAAGGATCTCAAACCAGAAGAAGGCCAAAAATCTCTCAAACCCGAACATGCTCGAAATTTTCTGAAACTCAATTTTGGGGCTTTCAAATAGAAACTCGATTCAGGATGGAGTCTAAATTTTTAATCAATTTGAGGTAAGTTTATACATAATTTCATATACTTTAACCCAAGGAATTTTCATGGGTCTGACTTCATTTTTCGATCTCTTTTTTTTTGTTTCATTTACATCTCTTTTAACCTAAAAAAGAGAGAATATAAAAAACTAATCTTTGTTAAAGTTTCGTTTTTTTATTTCGAATTTGTGTTGTCTCTCTCTTTTCCCTTTATTTTTATAAGAATATATCAGGTTTTAATTGAAATGGGGAAAATTCTCATACGTTGTAAATTTTAAGGGCCTGCAAAACTTGTACTAGTCTAATCTTTTCACTTGTTCCTCTTGTAAGCAGTCTTTTAACCTTGCTTTTAACGATTCCATTATGTTTCTATGTCTGATCTAGTTCTGTTAATTTGTAATTATTTTATAGTTTCTGAATAAAGCTAGTTTTAAGTGATTAATAACTGCCCATAATAGATGAAAATGATGCTTTTGATTCCACATTGAGATTTCTTGAATAAGGATTTAAGGGGGAATAATCTTTCTGGGCAAAATCCTAATGAGATTGGTGACTTTTTTTTGTTGAAAATTTTGTAAGTCCCGTGGATTTTAGTTTACGAGTTTACATTGTCTTTCACTTAAGAATACTGATAGATGTTAACCAACCGAAATATGTTTAGGGATTTATTTTTCAATGAGATTTATGGAGACAAACAATTTTCCATATCTAAAGTTGAAACTATTGGAGATGTTGTAAGTTCTTGTAAAAGGATCTAATTTTATGTTAACTAGGTTACATATCACTTATCTTAATTCTTTTATGTGTCAATTTCAAAGTTTTGAAAAATAATTTGAAGTGATGTGAGAAATAACAGCTTAACAGGTAGCATACCTCAAACTATAGATAAAATACTTGGTTAATGCTTGCTCATTAGCTTGTTTTTCACTATTGACATTCTATTTTTCGTGGGTTATTCTTCTCCGCATTTTTACTAGTTGTTGGTGAATCTTTAGATGTAAAACTTTACAATTTCCTATTTCCATTGCAGGTTGACTCATTTTCCATTGCTCGAGACAATGAAATGCATGAAGCTACTCAAAGAGTATTATCCGTGTTATTGCGTCAGGTAAAGATGATTTTTTCATGAATCTATAATCCACTAGTCATGTACCTAAAACATCTCTATGAATATAAATGTTTTTATACATATTCACCATTGAACTGCATATACACCATAAACCTAATTGAAATATAAGTCAATAGGCTTTGTATTCATCATTTGCATAGCAAACATATAAACGTTCCACGCTATTTGGGCATCTTCATCGCATTTACAATTTTCTATGCAGATTGATGGATTTGATCACGAAAATAAAGTAATTGTCATTGTTGCCATGAAAAGAAAGCAAGATCTTGATCCTGCTTTAATTAGGTATGTAACTGTGCCAGCTGAATAAATGTCTTTTGTATTTTTTTTGGCACGTTCCTTTGTATTGAAAGACATTCAGATGCTTTGTTCCTGAGTTACTTGATTTCTTATTCTAAATAATTGTTTAGTCAGTTTGACTTGATGATTACATTCGGACCTACTTGATGAGCGAAACCGTTAGGAAATACCAGCTCAGTATGTGAGGCAGCTAACGAAACCCAAGTTGAACGAGTTTGCAAGAATTTCATAATGGTAAGTTAATTTGGTCCCTATCTATATTTGATCACTATCTTGATCGTCTATGTAATTTTTTGTTGCTCTACTCCTAATAGACATAAGCTTATTTATCAAAATAGTTACATTCCTCGTACTATTTTTTTTGGAGGAGTTGTAAGATCATCTTTATTTCTACATCATTTTTACAGTATTTCTAACTTGTTTCTCATATCCAAAATAGAGATTTGAGCTTCAACATGTTAAGTGGACAAATCCCCCAATCTTAGGGAACATGACTTATACTATGAAATTGTAAGCATGATTTTCTTGCTCTCTCCCTTTCTTCATTTGAGTAAACTTTTTTGAATTCCTGTTTTACATGTTCTAAAATGTAAGCATTTCTGTATCTAATGTCACTTAAAAATCTTGTAGTTGCAGATATTTTCTAGCATTTCATATTCTGATTCTGATATTTTCACATTGTTTAAACATGTATAATTTGGAAAGTTTTATTTGTTGTGCCTAAAAGGTTCTTTAGTTTTTGAAATGTTATTAATTTTTCTTTTTATATAATACTAAGCGTATGAAGTTCCAATGATTACTCGCATTTAGACCAAAATTTATTTTAATGATATTTTTAAACTTATCGACCTCTTTGTCTGTCTTAGGAGAGGAAGGAAACAGTGGTAGTATACTACTGATTTTTTTTATAATACATTTTCCTTTTTGAGGTACTTAAACTATTAATTGTCTCTCTAGTTGACCTAGAAGAAAACCACACCTTTTGTTATTTTAATCACCAGTAAAACTAATTGATTTTATTTGTCCAACGCATTGGTCTTTGGCATAGAATAGGCTAATTTAGTTGGCTCTAAAGTTGGTTTAGAATTTGGTGAGGAATTGGGATTCTAAAGAGGCTGTGTCGACGTATGGAATTCTGCTATTTCAAGTTTGAAGAAGAAAATGTGAAGAAATAAATTTGCCCCAGTTTGAAACTCGAGATTTGGATTATATAGCGGATTCCTGCATCTTGTATGATATCAAAAACTATTTAGAGGTTGGTTTCATTAAAAACTCCTCTTGGCTATTTTTATTTTCATGTTTTTTGTTTTCTAAATAATAATCAGTTGGTATGAAACTCAAAATTTGATACTTGTGGTAATAATATTTCTTTGAACCGCTACAAAGCTGTGCTTGCGACTTTAGAGATTGACTTTAAGTTGCTTGGAACTTTGTCAATGGTGAGGAGGATCAAGGAGTAATTTGCTTGTTCTTTGGATATGTTCAGGCCAGGTGTAATTGTTTAACATACAAACTCCAGAGAATGAACTAATAGGGAGATGCAACTTTATGTATCATGACATTTGTTTTTTTAAGTCAACTAAAATTTTCTTAACTGACATTGGATTTGTTTTCAAACAGGTAAGTCTCCTTGCTAGTATTAGAGGAATATTTCGACGCTCTTTCAATTGTGCTCTGAGATAATGGTAAACGGGCTTTTTATAAGTGTCGGCTTGCTTCCGTCATTGTTTTTGTAAGTTCATTCCTCATTTTTCATTTCAAACAAGGGTATCCTAGATTTTTATATTGCGCTTCTTTATATTTAAAACAAGGGTATCCTAGATTTATCATATTTTTCTCATCCTACTATGAAGTAAAAACTCTTAGAATAGTTTTACCATCCAATTCCTATGTGATGATTTTACAATTTGCTCATCCTATGTGATGATTTTACTATTGATTTCCAATATATTGATAAGATGTTTGTCTTGAATCTATTTGAGTATTTTTGGAACTTCTTTTGTGTGGAGATATTACATCAAATTGGGGGAGGGGAAATTCGAACCTTCGACCTCAAACGGAAGTAAGTAAGTGCCTAACCAGTTGAACTAAGTTTCAAGAGTAGTTTGTAGTTTAACCAATGCATCTTTACAAAATTCCTTTCATTTAATAATTGTCTATATAGTTCATTTTTTCATTTTATAGATTGTTTAAATTCCATTGATTAACAATCTCACAATAACATGTTATGTATTATTGATATTTTTTTATTGCATGACTAAAAGGTTGATGTTATGGTATTAAAGAAAAAAGCATCACATGAAGATAGATCAACAAAAAATGAGAGAATTTCTTTTCTATCCATGTAGTTGAGATATGACAATATCCAAGGCTTGTAAATGTATAAATTTTGTAATGAGTAAGAATATATTATTTTCTTTTTTATATTATATTAAATGATTATTTTTCCAGTGTGATGACTTATTATTGATTAATATTAAACAAGGTGATTTTTTATTTATAGTTTAACATGTATTAATAAGAAAAATCAATTATCTATAATGACATGAAAAGTATTTTATAGCGTTTTTCTAAAGATATAAAAAGTAATTCATAGCCTTTTAAAAACGTTATGATATGTTTTGTAGCATTACAATTATGCTATTACACACTTTTTTTATAGCTTTCGCGATAGCTTTTAAAAAACGCTATTGAAAATTTCAGACTTTTAATTACGTGGGCAACCACGACGTTTGTAAAAACGCTATGAAACATCAACGATAGCATTTTTTAGACGCTATCATAGGCCTTTTTTGTTGTAGTGATTGTTTACTACACAATTGTGGGGGGAGGGTTTGCTTATTTCAAAAGTAATTATTTACATAAATTATCTTATGATATGAGAATTGGAAAAACGCTCATTTTCTAAATACTAAAAGTGTGGGAGTGTTTAGAGAAGGTACAAGTTTTGTTTAAAATGGATCAAACTTGAACCTAAGATGATAAATTGTGTATTATAAGCAATGCTTTACACAATGACAATTATAGATTTCTTATAAGTAATTCAGAAGTGTCTGGAATTAATAAATAAAAGAATCTATATATAAAAGAGTTAGTTTTTTTAGGATTCTTATCTTTAAAGAACATAGTGTTGAAATCAAATGAAATATAAAACAAGTATTTTGAGGTGTCAAGTTGATCAGAAGACTGAACATGACTAGGAAGCTGATAAGTCCTAGTCATGATCAGAAAATTAATCAATTTGAACCAAGAAAGCTACTTATTTTATTATACGTTTTAGTCTACATGGTATAAAGGTGAGCTCAACTAGAGACAAAGGTTGATTTCACATGATCGATAGTGTGATCGAATTCATGGTGAAAAACAATACTTCAGTATTGGTTGACTTACTTCCTGGAAGTAAATCAATTGATTGTAAATGGATTTTTATGAGAAAGCTTGAGGCTGATGGATCTATAGATAAGTAAAGTATGTTTAGTGGCTAAAGGCTATAAACAAAAAGAATGAATAGATTTCTTTGATATCTATTTTCAGTGAATAGAATCATATCCATTAGGATATTAATTGCTATAGAGACTTTACATGATTTGAAAAATCACCAAATAAATGTAAAAACTGTATTTATAAATGGAGACTTAGATGAAAAGTCTATATGAAACAACCAGAAGGGTTGGTGGTAAAAAGACATAAGAACAAAGTTTCAAAAACTTGTTAAGTCCTTACATGAGAAATTTGATCACACATTGATATCCGAAGGATTTAAAATCAATGAGTGTGACAAATGTGTCTGTTACAAAGTTGTAAATAATAATTATAATCATTATATGCTTGTATGTGTATGACATCACAAAAGTAATAATAGAATCAACAAAGAAAATGTTGAATTCAAATTTGATGTAAAAGACATGGGTCTTGTGGATGTTATTCTTGGAATTTAAATAACAAGAAATCTTAATGGATATATATTTTCTTAGTCACATTATATTGAAAAAGTGTCGATAAAATTTGGATACTATGGGAGTAAACTTGTAGTTACTCCTTATAATCCAAGTATTAAATATGAGAGTGTATCAATTTTGGAGTATTTCAAATGATAGAGAGTGTCATGTGCATAATGAATTATATCAGACTTGATATAGCCTACTCAATGAGTAGATTGACTAGATACACAAATAATCCTATAAGTAATCATTACGATGTACTAGTCAGAATACTGAGATATCTTAAGTATACCTTGAATAATGGATTGCATTATACACAGTAGCCCATGTACGCTGGAAGAATTTAGTGATGCTAACTGGTTATCAGATAGCTTAGAGACTAAATCAACTAGTAGGTATGTCTTTACTCTAGCTGAAGTAGTTGTTTCTTAAAAATCTATGAAACAGACATGCATTGCACAATCTACAATGGAATCTAAGTTCATTACACTAGATATATTGAAGAAGCGAAATGACTTTGGAATTTTCTAAAAAAATATATTCCTTAATAGTCAAGGCCTATAAACGCGATATGTATCTATTGTGACAATTTAGCTGCTTTTGTGAGAACTAAAAGTATTGTCAACAATAGGAAGTCGAGACATATTGGGCGTAAGGCATAATTCAATAAGACAATTGCTCACTAATTATTAAAATATGAAGCCCAAAACAATATCTAAGACATTAAAAGCTTTTGGCCCAAGCCCATTCTTTGTTAGTCAAAACCCACAACGTGAAGCAATGTGCAAATTGGACTTCAAGTTGGCTTTATCTCTTCTTACATCGTGAAGCATGAAAAGAATTTGAAAATCAATTTTTATTGGCTTCTCATTCACGATTTGGTGAGGCGGTGGTTTTAACCTAAGGAGAAGCGTGAAGCAAAGTAAAAATATAAAAAGGTTTTGTAATCTTTTTTGTTTGGTAGAGCCGACACAAAGAAAATTAAGAGTGACGGTGTTCTTTCAGCTTCAATTGAGTGTTTGAGAGATAGTGAGGAGTTTTGAGAGGGTGAGAAAATATTGTAAAGAAAGAGTTTTCTTTCTTGAGTGCTTTTGAGTGCATAATACACCATTAAAGTGTATTGAATATTTTCTACATTGTATTCTCCTCTGATTCATCATAGTGAAATCTGCAGCGGTAGTAACTAGACGTAGCCCAACAATTGAGGTGAACCAGTATAAATTTCGGTGTCGTTTTCTTTCCCTTTTACTTTATTGTTATTCCGCATTATCGTTCTTATGTGTGTGAATTTTTTAGGTGTCGCGAACCTATCAATTCCCTAACAATTGGTATTAGAGCTCTGGTTATTCTTGAAGAACGATGTCTAATCGGGAAGAGAATTCGAATTTGGGAATTACAAAATTTAATGGCAATGATTTTGTCTTCTATAAGTTGCAAATAGAGGATTATTTTTATAGCAAATCCCTGGAACTACCATTAGGACCGAAACCGGCTGAGATGAAAGATGATGAATGGAACAAGTTGGATAGGCGGGTAGTTGGTGTCATCCGTTTGACTTTAGAGAAGAGCGTGGCTCATTCGGTATCAAAGAATATGACTACTATGGGCATAATGAAAGCCCTATCTAACACGTATGAAAAACCTTCTGCGAATAATAAGGTATATTTACTTACCAAATTATTCAACTTGCAAATGACAGAAGATCAAACTGTTGGCTCACAGATTAATGAGTTGAGTATTCTGATAGATTAGTTAGCCTCCATCAATATTAAATTTGCTGATGAGATTTATGCAGTGATTTTACTTAAATTTTTGCCTGATAGTTGGGATACAATGAAGACAGCTATTTCACCAAGTTAGAATTGGTTCATATTGATGTATGGGGGCCCACTCCAATCACTTCTCTTGGAGGTTCCAATTACTACGTGACTTTCATTGACGACTCAAGTAGAAAGGTATGAGTCTATTTTCTCAAACATAAATCTGATGTGTTTAATGCTTTCAAAATTTGGAGAGCTATGGTTGAGAATGAGACAGGTTTAAAAGTGAAGAGCTTGAGGTCATATAATGGTGGAGAATACCATAGTAGGGAGTTTAAGCAGCATTGTGTAGAAAACGGAATTGTGATGGTCAAGACTATTCTAGGGACACCACAGCAGAATGGTGTGGCAGAAAGGATGAACAGAACATTGTGTGAACGTGCCAAAAGTATGAGATTACACTCTGGGTTGCCTAAGATGTTTTGGGCAAAGGCAGTCAGTACAGTAGCCTATTTGATCAATAGGAGTCCTTCCACACCACTAGACTTCAAATTGCCTGAGGAAGTCTAGAGCAATAAGCAGGTAAACCTTTCACATCTAAAGGTTTTTGGCTGTGTTTCTTATGTACATGTTAATACTGTTGACAGGAGTAAATTAGTTGCTAAATCCACTAAATGCTATTTTATTGGATATGGCGGTGCTGAGATTGGTTATAGATTTTGGGATGACCAGAACCGGAAAATCATCAGAAGTAAAGATGTGATCTTCAACAAACAGGTTCTTTATAAGAACAGGGCAGAAATTGAGGCAGGGGGATCAGAGATAGATGGAAAGCCTACTGAGGTTGTTCAGTTAGAGGATCTTCCTGAGATTGAGACAAAAACTGCAAAGGTTGAAGTTCAAAACAGTATTGCTCCAGAAACAGAAGTTATTGAGACAGAATCAGTTCCAATAACTCCCCTAGGCTTCTAGGAGATCTAGCAGGACTATTAGACCACCACAGAGGTATTCTCCTTCACTTCACTATATTTTATTAACTGACAGAGGTGAGCTTGAGTGTTATGATGAGGCGATTCACATGGAAGACTCTGTCAAGTTGGAGCTTGCTATGAAGGATGAGATGGATTCATTGATGACGAATCAGACATTGAAGCTTGCTGAGTTACCCAAGGGTAAGAAAGCTTTGCATAATAAATGGGTTTACAGAATAAAGCAGAAACCCGATGGTAGCAAACGGTATAAAGCAAGGCTTGTAGTCAAAGGCTTTCAGCAAAAGGAAGGTATTGATTTTAATGAAATATTTTCTACCGTTGTTAAATTGACTACTATCAGGATTGTATTATCGATAGTGGCAGAAGAGGAAATTGTTCTTGGAACAGTTAGATGTAAAAACAGCTTTCCTCCATGGTGATTTAGAGAAAGAGATTTACATGGTTCAGCCATAGGGTTTTGTAGTACAGGGAGAGGAAAAAATGGTGTGCAAACTTAAGAAGACCTTGTATGGTCTCAAACAAGCTCCTAGATAGTGGTATATGAAGTTTGACAGTTTTATGAGTAGCAACGGTTTCCAGAGATGTCAGGCAGATCATTGTTGTTACATTAGGCGTACGGGTAATTCTTACATTATACTGCTTTTGTATGTCGATGACATGTTGATTGCAAGGACTAGCAAACAGGAGATTGATCAACTCAAATATGATTTATCAAAAGAGTTTTCTAAGAAAGATTTAGGTGCTACAAAACAGATTCTCGGGATGAGGATTGAGAGATCTGATGGATTATTGACTTTGTCACAGGCACATTATGTGAAAAAGGTTTTGAGCAGGTTTCACATGGAGAATGCAAAACCAGTGAGTACTCATTTAGCTTCTCATTTTAAATTATCTAAATAGTATTCACCCACTTCTGAGCAGGAGAGAGATCACATGGATAGAGTGCCTTATGCTTCAGTTATAGGTAGTCTTATGTATGTTATGGTTTGCACTAGACCAGACATTGCACATGCAGTGGGAGTTGTGAGCAGATATATGAGTAATCCAGGGAAGCATCATTGGGAAGTTGTTAAGTGGATATTCAGATATTTGATGGGAACAACTGATTATGCTTTGCATTTTAAAAGGTCAGATTTTAAATTGCAAGGTTATGTGGAAGCAGATATGGCAGGTGATATTGATGGCAGGAAAAGTACTACTGGATATGTGTATACATTGGGTGGTACAGCTATTAGTTGGGTCCCTAAGTTGCAGAAGATAGTGGCCCTTTCGACGACAGAGGCTGAGTATGTTGCAGTTACAGAAGCCAGTAAAGAGATGATATGGCTTCAGTCCTTCTTAGAGGAACTTGGCCAGAAACAGGGAAAATAGGCATTGCATTGTGACAGTCAGAGTGCTATTCATCTGGCAAAGAATATGGTCTTTCATTCCAAAACGATGCACATACAAGTAAGGTATCACTTTATCAGATCGGTATTGGAAGATGATGTGTTGGTACTAGAAAAGATTCCTGGTAGTCAGAATCCAGCAGACATGTTTACCAAGACAGTTCCAATAGACAAACTGAAGTTGTGTACAACTTCAATTGGACTTCTCAAGAACTAATAGAGAGGAGTCGCTATAGCTGCAGTGAAGACATGGTGATTATTTGGTCTTCAAGTGGGAGATTGTTAAAATGTGAAGCCCAAAACAATATCAAAGACATTAAAAGCTTTTGGCCCAAGCCCATTCTTTGTTAGTCAAAACCCACAACGTGAAGCAATGTGCAAATTGGACTTCAAGTTGGCTTTATCTCTTCTTACATCGTGAAGCGTGAAAAGAATTTGAAAATCAATTTTTATTGGCTTCTCATTCACGATTTGGTGAGGCAGTGGTTTTAACCTACGGAGAAGGGTGAAGCAAAGTAAAAATATAAAAAGGTTTTGTAACCTTTTTTGTTTGGTAGAGCCGACACAGAGCAAATTAAGAGTGACAGTGTTCTTTCACCTTCAATTGAGTGTTTAGAGATAGTGAGGAGTTTTGAGAGGGTGAGAAAATATTGTAAAGAAAGGGTTTTCTTTCTTAAGTGCTTTTGAGTGCATAATACACCATTAAAGTGTATTGAATATTTTCTACATTGTATTCTCCTCTAATTCATCATAGTGAAATCTGCAGCGGTAGCAACTGGACGTAGCCCAACAATCGGGGTGAACCAGTATAAATTTCGGTGTCGTTTTCTTTCCCTTTTACTTTATTGTTATTCCGCATTATCGTTCTTGTGTGAGTGAATTTTTTAGGCGTCGCGAACCTATCAATTCCCTAACACTAATATTAATTGATTATATGAAGTCAAAAGATAATATTATTGATCCTTTAACTAAAGGTGTGACAAAGGAGCAATTGTCATATACATCGAGGGAAATATGATTAAAAGCCTATTAAATGAACTATCTAGTGGTAACCTAACCTTGTTGACTGGAGATCCCAAGATCAGGTTCAATAGGAAACTAAGCCAGAATAGTTTATAGCAACTCACAAGGTGTAACAACCCGTTACCAAGTAAAAGGGTATTTTGGTAATTTCTAAAAAAATCTCCAAACTAAAACCACAAGTTTAATTTAATATTTTTAGATGATGTGGATCGTCTCGTCATTATGATTCCAACGCAACTGACGGCTCGTCGTTCTGAGTCCCGATGAATGAGTTATGACCATTTTTGCATAGTGGTATTTTCGTAATTAACGGAAATCGGGATTAAACCCTAAATTCTTCTTCTTCTTCCTCCTCCTTAATCCGAAATCAGACCTCATTTATCACTTTTTCTCCCATTTTCGCCTAAATGACATATCCTGGATTGAATTCTCCATAACTTCATCATCCGGACTCCGATTTACGCAAGTAAATAGTCCATTTTGACCGTTTTTCCGTTATCTTTCCATTAACGCTAATTTCATAGTAAGATCAGTTCTGTATAAAAAGTTATGACTTAAAAATTCTTCGGGTTTGATATGATTTTTTGACTCTGATCGATTTGTATTTTCTAATTCATCGTTGTAGGTTGTTTTTGTATCGATGTTCTTGAAATTAGATAAGTTTCAAAAGGTGGGGATTATTTCCTCATATTTTTAAAAGAGAAGTAAGCTTCTGAAAATACAATTCAAGGTGAGTAGAAATTTGTTAAACTTTAAATTGTGTATGTTTGAATTTTTCTTTTTCTTTAATAGTTAAACCCCAATTATTTAAGCATGCTTGTTGGGTGATTATATGCATGTTAAGGGGGTTTTGGGGCTGTTTTATATTGGAAATAAAGTATGGGTTTTAGGAAGTGAAAAAGAGAGTTTTTGTATGTTTATAACATCAATCGATATCGGGTTTTGCCCATACTACTTCGTTGTGTTTATTGAACTTGAAATTGGATATTGATGCATGTTTTGGATGTTTAAAGATGTTTCTAAGTTGCTGTCCATGAATATCTTTTTTTTGGAGATTAGTGCCCTTAAGTCGAAAGAATAGCCTAGGTGGTTAATTGCTTTCACGAATATTGTGCTCTGGATCTTTGAATTGTTTTCTTTATGTTTAGGGGCTGTTTTGGGAGGCATATTATAGGCGTTATGCCACTGAATTTTAGTTAGATTGTTAGTAGTTTTAGATTGTCCGAAAAAGGAGCGAAACTATACTAGTTTAGACTAGTTTCGCTTGTAAACCGTTGAGAGTTGTTGGAAGTAACCCAAAAGTGATATGTTGGGTGATTTTGGGATGTTTTAGAGTGGTTTAAAGGGGAATTTTCCATAATTTAAGATTAGGGAATTTTCGGCCTAGAACGAGGGTATTTCGAGAAGTTTGAGTTTAGACTCGTTTGAACATCATAGTAGTGATGTGTAGGATCATATTACTTAAATACCTCGAGTAATATGGTAGTAGGTTCGCTTTAAGCAAAGGCCTTGCTTAAAGAAGAATATTTGCCGTTAAGAGAGATTATACGGTTGTGCACAACTCTATAGCACTTAACGAGGTAGGTTCAGTCCATATGTACAATGGAAAAGAATATTTTAAACTCTTAAGGATTTAAAATGTGAAAACAGTTTTTAAATGCCTTGTTGAGTATGGTCTCTCTTTGGTTGCGGTCAAAGAGGAGACTAGAGGTATTAAGGAAAGTTGAAAATCGAAAAGTTTTAAAATGAGAAAGAGAGTTTAAAACTGTTTCGAAAGTTTGACTATTTTAATTTGCGGATTAAAAGATAGTGTGGAGGAACGATTTAACTATGAGAGCTTTGGGTGAAAGAGTATTTTCGGAAGTCGGTGAGGCCGATTAAGGACTTAAAGTCTTAGAAGAATCTCTCATGGCATGATTTTTATTTTAACATTTTTCTACTCATTGGGCGTAGCCTCATGGTGCTACAACTATTTTTTTCAGGTAAAGGAAAGAAGAATCTCGGTGGCTGATGTGGTTCGAGGTGGTGTTCGGTTGGCATGGATTTGCACGCCGGCGAGATTTACCTTTCTTTCTATTTTTTTTTTTTGGGATTTGATATGAATCATGTTTTGTTTTGTTAAACTAAGTGAAGTAGCTCATTTTAGTTTGAGCATTTTCTTTGATAACGCTTTAAAGATTGTTTTTGGTTTAAATGACTTTATGTTTTAAATTAAACTGATCGGTTGTGAACGTTTTAATGATTGATTTAAATGAGAAAAACTCTGATTTGATAATTAAATGCTTCCGCTATTGTTATTTTATGATTTCCATGTTTTGGGAAATTTCGGGTTGTTACACAAGGACTTCCAGTCCTAGCTCGTTTCCATAAACCGTGTGTAAATGTGAATGTTAAGATAATATTGATAAAGGATTATTTTTATAATACTAAAATTCAATAGCTATCTATATGAGAGTAAAATTGGGTCGGTTCTTTGAGAACAACACATGCTTATGTTCTCTAAAAACTCTCAGGAATGCGAGATCGAGTCCAAGACCAAAACGGACTAAAACGTAAAGAACTCGATAGAATGAGTTAAGTTATGAGTAATAAATTTTTGTCTCAATTTACTAATGAAAGAATAGTTCAAGAAATTAGTTTCACTATTTCTTTGGTAAATTCGATGGTCTATCACTAAGGAAGGTTCAAGTTCAAAAGATACTTTTTCCTTATGCATAACTTGACCATAGCTCTCCAACTTTTACCGTTTTTGTGTTTCATGTTTTCCGAATTTAATTACTTTTATGTGGGGGATTGTTGGAAATTTTATATATATAATATAATATATATAAAAAATATAAATTTAGTATATATATATATATATATATATATATATACTATTAAAAGAAAGTTATAAAGTTAGTGTCAATTTTCAAATTCTATAATTTGGTTTCTTTAGTCGGTGTTGGCTTCAGAAATTGACTATACTTTTAATGTTTGACTTATGATTTTGAAACTGATGCAATTGATTTCAATTTCGGTTTCTTCTTCATCCTTTTGTCCGTTAAATTCATGTTATTACTAATCTATTTTAATTGTGTAACTCAGTACTAATATCAATATATATTACTGATGTTCATTTCGATTATTGTTATTGAACTTCGGATCCAACAGAATAAACAAACCGGACCTCTTCTTATTCCTCATTTCAGCCCAGCTCCAATCTCTCGTCCCCACTTTCTCAAAACCGTTCGTTGATTGTTTTTCCGGCGAAGTGTTCACAAAATCGCAAGGTTTTTTTTGGTCAAATCATGTTTAGGTAAGTATTTTCTTCATCATAATTTCATTTTTCTAGCAATTAGGTATGGATTTTAGTCATATTCAAAAATTCAAATTTTTAACTTCATTTTTCGGCAAATTCATGTGAAACAACTCTGTTCTTAGCATTATTGTCAGTATGTAACTCAGATTTTCTTGTTTCCAATTTTTTTTTTTTTTTTGGATTTGTTGAGTTTTACTATTAACCCATCCAAACTCCCCATCTGATTTCAGTGTTATTCTTTGTATCATACTTTGGTACACCTTATGTTTCTTCCATTATTAGAGGATTTTGAGGTTGTTGGACGACTGAGTTAGGGTTCAACGTGTTTGACATGGTTATATAGAGAAATGTGTAGCACCTCATATTCAGATTCTCATGACATTACTGACCCATTTTACTTCATATTTGGGTATGGGGATCGTTTCCCTGCAATAACCCCTCAATGTACTCATGCTCGAGATGACGAGTTATTTTGTAGCCCTGCGGGTGCTCGGTATGTATTGATGTGACGACCCGTCACTTTTAAATAAATTAAATTCAGAGAAAACAGCGGAAGTCTTTTATTTTTAGAAAATTTTGCGTGGTTTTGTTTGAAAGTTGGCATGCCGAAAACCTGTTTACATCCTAATTTTTCAATCTAATAAATTCACATGGACTTTGAGTCCAAATCAGGAGTTCAAATAAATCATATCATAAAAACCACATCAAAAGCTCTTATGAGCTATATACAACATCAAAGTTTTAAAATTCATCAAAATAAAGACATAAACTTTACAAACAAAAGTGTCCATCTCGAGGTCAGCATCCCTCGATCACGCAGCACCACCTCCTCTTCCTCGACCTCTAGCCAAGGCATTACCTGAAATTGGTTGTAATATCATGAGCTAACAAACTAAGCCCAGTGAGAATAATAAGCATAAAAAGTAAAGATAGACCTCAAACTCGCATTTCGATTTGTGTCCAAATAATCTGACACCATACACTCCTAAAATCATCCAAACTCTAGGTGAATTCATTTTTACATTCTCTAAAGGATGATACTACTAACTCTCGTAGTCTTAATCTCATCAAAATTCTTGTTATGACATAAACAGGAAAGTAAATAACTTTTCATAACAATATAACATCTCGATCCTCTATCCAGAATATATATATTTTCATCAATCATATGCATAAAATGCATGAAGAAGGAAATGCAGACAATTCCCGAAGGGTCCAACATTCTGTACTTCTTTTCTTTCTCATTATCATTCTTTTTCTCAGAAGGAAATGCGGACAATACCCGTAGGCTCCAACATTCTGTACTTCTTTTCTTTCTCATTTTCATTCTTATTCTCAGAAGGAAATGCGGACAATACCCGTAGGCTCCAACATTATGTACTTCTTTTATGCGAGATGTCATGGTGCAATATGCCATGGTGCGAGATGCAATGATATGCTCGCACATACTTACAAAAGTAAATAAAGTAAAGTGCGAATAATAAAGTAACTGAAATAAACATAAAGTAAAAGACATAAAGTAAATGACATTAAGTAAAAAAAAAGAAATAGATTGTAACCTCGGACGAACGATATATCGATCGAACTCCGGTATCAATAATAAAAGTACAATCATTACTTAAACGATTAACTATACCTTCCAGGATTCTAAACTTTCAATAATCCGAGGTTCTATTAATCGTTCTAATTACAAGTTGGATTCTTAACTTCCAATGATCCAACCTTAGTTTCGTAACAAAACTAACTTAGAATCTTTTAAGATTCAAAGCTTTCCTCGAGAACTCCTAAGTTCTCACTTAAAGGATTAACTCCTAATCCTAAGGGCACTAACTCACTTTACTCTAATCTTAGATTCGGATTCTAGTCTTAGTTTCAAACTCTACAAACCTTCACACTCATTCGATTTCTATAATTACTTTAAATCCTAACTATTCTCACCTTAATAAAAGTGAAGACTTTGCTCCTAAACACCGTAAGAGCAATCAACCACGCGGTTCGAAAACACCTACAATTAAGTTATATCACAAAATCAATAATTTACCAACTATCGATCAAACAACTACTAAACATACAAAGCGATGAAAAACCCAACAAATCCCACAAAGAGGCCCACGGCCCTATCATCAAAAATGAGTTTCGGGGTTGGTTTTCCGACTTTTAGGCAATTTAAATACGTTTTGAGTTGGTTTTAAGCAAATTCGATAATCCCGATTTCAATGGGTATCGATAATTTGGGTTTTCGAATATTAATCCCTTTCCGAATTGAATTTAAATAAACATTCATTCATTAATTTCTAACCCAAAATCAAACCCAAAAGGGTAAATTTCAAACGGGAAGGGTTTATTGAAACTCGGTTTTAGGGTTAAGGGATAGTTTCCAAAAACTCTTAAAACTACTCCCGAATTGACAAACACCAGAGTTTCACGACAAGAAATCGAAAGAAAACAATGAAAACTTCATTAAAACACTATTTGGAGCTTAGGGTTTCAAAAGAAACTTACCGAGAACTCCGTAAAACACGAGTGGCAAGTACGAAGGCTAGGTGGAAAAGGATCGTAGGATCGATACCTTTCCAATGGAACGAGAATCAAGTCGATCCGTCGAGAAATAAGCGAAACCCGAAAATTCCTTTTTCCTCTCTTGGTGCTCTCGGCTTTGAGGAAGAAAAATGAGCAACTTTTGGTCAATTTTTGAGTCAAGGCAATTTAAAGAAGATAGTCAAATAGTGTTTTTAGATATTTTGCAAATTGGGAAATTACGATTTTGCCCTTTTAGATTTTTGGCTTAAAAACGAATCCCGAACATCTCAAACTATCCCAATGGTGATTAATAATTATTAATTGGCCCGTTAATAATTATTAATACCATTAAAACGTATTTAAACAAATAAAGCCATTAAAAGAATTAAAATGAAATAAACTACTAAATTCTAATTCAAGGATAAATAAATAAATTTTTATTACTTAAATTAAAATAAAATAAATAAAAGTTTTTTTTTTTTTATCACAAAATAACGGGACGTTACAATTGATCTTTAAAATTTATATATATATATATCTCAAATATTTAACTTCATCTTCTTGTGTAGATTGACAGATGGTTTATGTATCACTAGTCTTGCCACTCATGTTCTGGTTCAATATAGATATATATTTGATCTCCTACGGCCAGAGCAGGTAAGTCGCAAGTTTAATCCAAACTAATACATTAATGTTTATCAACACATTTCATACTAAGTGATGATTTTGTTTTAAATATGTAGGTGATCTGACAGTCATATATCACTATCTTGGACGATCTTTATGCTTACTGTCGCAACGGTCATGATAGTTGGTCTGCAGAAACTCCATTGATATACTTTCATATTGTAGAGTTCATATTTACCTCTCTATTCATGCGATAGTTTAGCCTCATATAGGTGATACCTGAAACATGTAACACTAATTCAGGAGGTTTGCATGCTATGGATCTTCACACTCGTGTTATAGATTGGAAGCATGATCATGATCAGTATGTTCAAGAGTGGTTATCTCGCCAGGATCATCTTCTTCTCGATGATCCAATTGATGGTGGCCTAGATATTGATGCGGCACTCATTAGCTATTTTTTTCTTTATATATTATATTTAGACACATACAATATTTTCTTCTAATATATGTTATTTTATTTTTATCTTATTATATATCAAATTACTTAATTAAGGAATTGAAAATTAATTAAATTAATTGTGGTATTGTAATGGTAATGAAAAAGTCTTAAGTAGAAAGTTGATTTTTTATAAATCTCAATTGGATCATTGAGTCGTCAAGTTAGGGAGACGATCTTGTTCAAAGTTTTGCCAATTTTCCTCTGCCATTTTGCTAATTCACTACTGCCGATTTTATAATGCCAATTCGCTAATGCCTTAAATCACAGACCCTTTTTTCTTGTATGGCTTAAATTGTTTGTTGAGCTGGACATAAAATCGTCTATTAGAGAACAATATTTTTGGAATTAATATTTTTTTTGACAATATTTGAACAGAAAAAAAAAAATATATATATATATATATATTATGAAATGAAAGAATTGTAATTTGAATTTCCCAAGATGAAGATGGGTCCATTTTTGTGAGTACGTTATTTCAAATTGTCTCTTTTTCACTTTTAGCAGAAAAAGAAAACGAGTTTTTCTTTCTTTTCTTTTTATTTTCTTCTCTTCTCTCTCTTTCTCTTTCTGTGGCTTTGTTTTTTCCACCGTAATAGTAAAATCAAAGAGCTTCACAATTTTCTGAAGGATTTGGAATATCATTCTCATGGAGGATCGCAAGGAGGTAAAAATTCCAATCTTATTATGCTTTTACTAATTCACTCTTCTTTTCTTTCTCTCGTCTGAGAAAAATTAGTTTTTCAGCAAAAAAAATTATATATGTTTTTTTAATCTCTTCCTTGTATTGTTTTCTTGATTAGGAAGATTAAGATATAAAAAAAAAATTGGTTTGAAAATAGAAATGAAATGATTGAACTCCTAAATTTAATTTTTTTTCTCAACTTAGTTTGAAAAAAAATTAAATTTTATTTTGTTGAAGTATCAGAAAAAAATATGTTTTTCTTACAATCTTTTTCCTTTCTTAATTGCTCTATTTGGAGTGAATTCAGTATCTAGTTTGATGAATTTCTGGAGTCAAATCTATAGCAATAAATCATTGCCTGAAATTTCAAGGATATGAGAATGAAAGTTTTTTTTTTGGGAAAATTAAAATAAAAACTCATTGGCTGATGAGCTTTTTTGATTGAGATCTGTCCAATCTTTGCAGCAACTTAGATGGAACTTCAGACGTTTCTAAAACAATGTTTCATGTCTTGTCCCATAGTTAGGTTTATGATTTTTAAGGGGGGATGTTTGATAGGAAAAATTGTTTAGTCGGGTTCGTGTTGTCTGTATTTGGTAGATAAATTCCAGTATGAGTTTTATGTTTTTGAATTATTTTAGAAGGGTTTAGATAAAATCTCGTCTTTTAATAATCTTGTGTGATCTAACTTATTTAACTCACTCCTTTTACCAAATGTCCTAGTAAGGAAGTGTTTAAGAGTCATTTTTTTTTAATAATGAGTAGTTTTTGTTAAGGATCCTACGTCGGAAAGATGAAGGGACCTAACCATATTTATAAATTCTAAGAGTCACTCCTCTCATTACCAATTGGTTTTGAGATGGATACTCATATTATTAATATGGTATCAGAGCCCAACAAAGCTCAAATGAGCATCTGGTCCAAAATGGGATTTGGCCCAAGATTGGTGAGCCCAAAAGAGGCACCATCTTGAGGGAGCATGTTAAGGATCCTACATTGGAAAGATGAAGGGGCCTAACAATATTTATAAAGTTTAAGGGTCACTCATCTAATTACCAATTGGTTTTGTTATTAATAGTTTTAACAATAGTATTTTGATAAAAGGGGCTTTATAATAAATCAAATAGTTGTTTGGTTTCGTATTTTAAAACTATTTTTGATCTATTTAATATAACTTTTGATTCTTTTATGATTTAGTTTCATCATTTTAAAATCATTTTTAGAATTACCAAATTATTAACATAAATGATACATTTGAAAGCATGTGTGCCCAAAAAATACATATTCATAGCTTTTCTATTTCAAAAAAACACTTCTAAATGCTTTCAACTAATCTCAAAAGCACTTCTAAATTAACACCAAACATAAAAATTGAAGTGAAAAGTATTTTTTTTTTACTACGATGAAATATTTTTTTTATCTAATAAAAAACACTCTCAAACACACCTTAAATCATCTTAATCATCAAATGGAACCCGTTAAAGAAACGAGTTCGCTCATTATAGGAAAACCGACATTGTAAACTTTATGATGTTTCCTTTTGATGCAGAAAGTGGCTCCATGGCTAACTGTTCCACAATTTGGGGATTGGGAGCAAAAGGGAGAGGTTCCTGATTACTCTCTTGATTTCTCAAAAATAAGGGAAAATAGGAAACAACACAAGAGGGATTTGTCAAGAGCAAGTATTGGAAATGAAGAGGAATTGATTTCCTCAACAACTCCCACCACTACTAGCACTTCTTCTCATAGTGATGAAAATCACCACTTTCCTGAGACCAATCCCTCTCCAACGGTTAGATTCCTTTCTTTTCTTTTCTTTTTTTATCTACTTTTGCAGCTTCACTTTAGCATCTTTTTCTTTCCTTTAGTGTGGGCATATGCATGTGATAAAAGGAAACTATTTCCTCAATTATTTATTAAATGTGCTATAATAGTGTACGGCCTTTCAAGCAATAGTCTAAGATGATTGCATTAACCCGTGGTGAGTTTAGAGTTTGTTTGATTCACAGGTTTGAGAAATTTGAGTTTGTGAAGTTTAAATTTATATAATTTGTGTTTAGTACATAGCTTATATACATTAAAAATGTATTGTAATGAATTTATAACGGTAAAAATCTATGAATCAAACCTGGAAAATAAATACACTGAAAAGACTACTTTTATATCTTATACGTGTTATTTAAATTTGAAGAGTTTAAAGTAAATAAACCTATTATTTTTTAAGAGTAGATTCTCTTTAATTTCTTAAACTAGAGGAGTCTAGATCCTTCAAATTCTTAAATTAGAGAAGTTTAGATCCTTCAATTTACACCTTTCCCTTTGAGTTTTTTTCCCCCCTGTAAGGAGATATTCTATAAGTTCCTAAATTTAGAGAAACAATCCATTCAAAGATAATGTGTGATTTTGTTTAGTCGTTTCATCTCAACACCAAAAGCCCCTAGAGGAATTGACTGTTCAACTAAATGATAGATAAAATTACAAGAATAAAACTTACATTCTTACTAGTTAGGAGAAGCTCATCCTAATTTGATTACGTATCATATCTACTTGATAATATTCATTATAGTTAATAAATATGTAGGTTTTATTAATAAATATTATTCAATAGAATTATAGCACGTAAGTAAGTTAGGAGAAGTTTCTCTAAATTAATGAGGAGAGATGTTTTATCCATATTACAAATTAATTATTATTATTTTTTTTAACAAATCAATTATTAATTCCAATCAAGAAAAAAAAGTACTTTTAGTTGGCTGGCATGATGGGGATGTGTGTTTTGACAAGGGAAAGTAAAATTCACTTGTTTAGAATAGAAACCATATGATAAATGGTGTGGTCCTATTAATAAACCTAGGGCCACGGCAAACACCAAACGATGCACATGTTAGATAACGTATGGTATGGTATAACATGCATCATTACCAAAATGATATTTCCTTAGTTTATCATTTGAGTTTTACAAATATAATATCTTAAAAAATATTTAAAAATATAGTAGATTTTAATTTAGTAATCAATGATTTAATGTGATTAATGTTAAACCACCTCAAGCAATTAACATTGATTTCTTTTAGTGACTAATTAAAAATCAATTAATTTATAAATATTTAAAAAAATGTTAAATTTATTTTTTTATTTTTTAGGGTAAAATGAAAATAAGACCATGTGGTTTTGGTCAAATGCATGAATACCCCTTAAAATTAAAAAAAAAAAAAAAAAAAAAAGTAAATTACACCCACGTAATTCCAAATTATGTCAATGAGACTCCCCTTTTAATTATATTTTTTTAACTCTGATTTGGATGATTTAATATGTTTTGAAATCCTAGATTAAGCTCTACTTAATAGTCACTTCAAAATTTTAAAATCATCAATAAATAGGTTTATTATTATCAAAATATTAGATATGATTGAAACAATAAATCTTTTTTATCTATTGACGATTTTGAAGTGACCATTAAGTAGATGACAATTCCAAAATATTTTGAATCATCCAAATCGGAGTTCAAACCGAAATTTTATGGCTAAAAGAAAGTCAACGACATTGGAGGGGAGGGGGGAGAACTGATTGACATAATTTGAAATACGTGAGTGTAATTTATCATTTTTTAACTACAAGTTGTGTTCATACAATTGACCAAAACCACAAGGCCTTACATGTGGTTCACTTAAAAACAAAAAAGTTTATGAAGAAGCAATTAATTTTGGAAGTAATGACAAAAAAAAATATTGATTATGTCAAGAATAAGATCTAGTGACATAATTATGAGTTTTTTTTTATTAGATATTATATCAATTTAAGAGAGGGGAAACTCATACCATTGACCTCAAAAGAAGAGAGCATACGTCTAACTAATTGAGCTATGTTCATGTTGACACATAACTACGTGTCTAAAATAAACATCCTTTATAAAAGATATATAGATAGAGGGTGTAATTACGATTCTTAACCTTAAAAAAAAAAATATTGATAATTTTATGCACTGACAATAAATATGTTTTTGATGGTTTTTATTGACAGACAAGGAGGAGCATATTAAGCTACTTCAACTGTTGCGTGAAAGCATGATTTCTCACACAGACGCAATCCCACTTTCCTTTTCATGCCTTTCAAATATAACCCCACTCTTGTTAACTAAATCTCCATATGATATAATTAATGTATTCTCTTAACTTTTCTTACATTCTGGTTTATAATATCGTTATTACCCTATAGAACCTGAAAATCTTTTTTTTATCTAAATCAGGTTAATACCTAATTCCTTCTTCATTTATTGCTCCTAAGTCTTAACATTGCTGGTTTTTTTTTATCCATTTATTTCTTTTTAAAATTTCAATATCCTCCCCTCGAAATGGAGGGAATTTATTTCATGATCCATTTTCGTTTTTCCTTTTTTTAAACTAAAGGTATTTGTAAGTTTAGCCTATCAAAGCAATATTCTCACTTAAAGCAAATAATTAAGATGTATTTACTCAACAAGAATAGAAATCAAACATTCCAAGGAATAGTGAAAATGCTTTCCATCCTTTGATCTTATTTTCTAGTAAATAAACATGAAAAAAAAGAGTTTTTTTACGAGTGTCTGACTCGAGTTAATACATTTCGACTAATCTTATGAAACAACTTTTTGTCCCTTCAATATTAAGGGGTGTTTGTTAGGATGTTAGGAGTGTTGGGTGGGGTGGACTTAGATAACCTAACCTATATTTGGTAGGAAATAAAACAACACTAGAGTTTAGGTTTATTTACCCCTTATATTTCAAATAGCAAAACTCATACGTTAAGTTATAATCAATCTATCAATGAATAAAAAAAATAGTTTCTTTTTCATTCTTTTTAAAATTTATTCTTCCATATCCAGCATTTCCGTAGAAGAAGAAATGGGTTATATATTTCATGGTGGATCCACAAATTATTGGGCCGAGCTGGATTTGAACCTGCATAGACATATTGCCAATGAATTTACAGTCCATCCCCATTAACCGCTCGGGCATCGACCCGGGAAGAATCAATTCATGTTTAGGGTTTAGGGTTATACTAAAAATGGGGAGATGGCAAACTAAATTGATCAAATATTATAATAATGACTAAAAAATAAACATATATTTAAATATTGATTCACAAATAAAGTAGTTTATTAAATAATTCATTATAAGTACTAGAAAATTATCTAGCTCTCACGTTCTAAAAAAAATGAATTATTTAAGGGAAATACACATTTTCCTCTAGTTTTCATTTTGTTTTCTATTTGTTCCCTATGTTTTACAAATAACATTTTAGTCCTTGAGTTTTGATTTTGTTTTCTATTTGGTCCCTACCGTCAAACTTCTATCAAACTCTTTGCTAAATGTTCTTATGCTAAGTTTAAATGAAAACCCTGAGATATGAAAGATGTTGGAGGATTTCTCTCTTGCCGATTCATTATGTTCCGAAATATTTTTCTTACGTTTCTTTCAACCCACGAGAGAGATGAGACAGAGACAGAGACATATCATTTTTGTTCTTGCGCTTTCTCCATTCCCGAGAGAGAGGTCAAATTCCAAAGGGGATTTCTTGAAAATTCCCATTCAGCCTACAATCATTTGATCCTCCACATGACTTAACATCTAAAAGCTAACAGAAGTTAGTTTTTGGGGGTTTATTTAAGTGTAGTGCAGAGATATCTAATTTTTTTCAAAAAAAATATGGTAGGGGTATGATTTAACAATAAGTCGAAGTGTAGGGATATTTTTTTGCATTTAACTCTCAAAATTCAAGACTTAAGAAACTTATCCAATTGCACATCAAATATAGGCTACACAAACCTAGGTTATTGAAACTCACCCCAGTGCACATCCAACAACACATGTTACATAAACTCAAGTTACCTAAACCCAGGCTAAACAATATCTCCTACCAAACGCCCCTAAAAAATTTGTAAGATAATATTATAAGTAGGTGACCACCCATGATTTTGAATTCATGAACTTGATGTTCGAAGATTAGCCCTTTTAAGTACCAAGTCAACCCATAGCTAAATGAGTGCAACATATTTCGTTAACAATATCATGAAGTAAATGGGTATTACAAACCATTCCAAGTCTCCTCCTGCATAATAGATAAAAAGCACACAATTGTCTAGTCCAGAGGGTTGGTGTAGCTACAATTTACTATTACTGAGACAGAAATGTGCAAATCTTGACATCCTATCAAATTCAACACTCAACAACACTCAAAAGTCAAAATATAGTCATAATCTATGAAACCGGAAAAATAGCTCAATAACTAATCTTAGCTTGACAACAAAATGGTCATATTACAGATCAAGCTCAGTTCCTACCTGTTGTCCCAATGCCCTGACTCGGGGAAGCATTTGAAATAAAGCACTGCATGGCCAAAAAGCTTTGGAGACAGATTAGCCATCACGAAAAAGCTCAACTCACTGTTGTAATTATGCGTTCGAGTAAAACTTACATTGGCCTTCTACAATCACACTTTCTTAATGATCTGAACAACATCTTCATCTTCAAGCTCATGTTCCTGTGTGCAAAAAAGCAGCACCAAGATCACAACTCACTCAAATCTAATAGCTGGAGAAAATAGTGAAAATCGACTAACCTTGCCAACACGTTGGGGCTTATGCTTGGCGCTTGATCCCCAAACCAAAGCACTGCACCAATGACCAAGAGTTAGCTTGTGCAAAGGTGAATAATAGAGAGACAGAATCTGAAATTTCCCTAATAAATAAATATGGATAAAGAGTGCATCTTAGAAGAAGATAGAACACAGAGATTAACATATACTTTCATCTCTCCCGGTAAACAGACAGAGAAGAGCAATTCCAATACAGGGTAGAGGGATAAATTCTAGAACTAATATATCCTCACTGAATAAGAAAAGTTTTCACAAGAACTACTATTCAAGTTCTCTCGCAAAAGGAACAATTCTCTACGAAACTAAGAGAGGGTAAACTAATTTTATATTTTGTGAGAGAATACATTCTACACCATATAATTTTGATACTGTTAATACAATAAATAGTAAATTTCAATAACAAATAATAGATTTTGATCCAGTTGCAATTTATAACTTCTTTTCACTCTTTTCCATCAATTAGGCATGTGCTGACATTTATCACATAATTTTTTTTTTTAATTTCTTCGTAATTATGACTTACAAGTGTTACAAGACATGGTCTTGTGAAATACTATATGCTTTATTTATTTGTCAAATTCAAACTTTTACATGAAATAAAGAAGAACAATGAATAAAACATTAAATTGGCACATCCGTTTGGAATACATGTTAAGGTTCCCTAAAATAAAATAAAAAAAACAACCCTGCAAGTAACCGGGTGTAAAATCACTACTTAGATACTAAAACTGATGACCTGATTTTCAAACTTATAAATTTAAGAGTTCAACAAATCAATAAAACTTTTTTCTGGAAAGTGAAAACTACAGCAAACAAGTTATATTACTTTATTTTTTTAGAGGGAGATTCAATTTGCTATGGTGGCTCAAATTCACAATACAGTTACATTGGTTGTACCGATGAAATGAAAAAAAATATAAAAAAATAAGGAGTATAAAAATAGAAATTTGTAAATTGAAAGAAGGGATGAAATCAGCTCCAACATCCAACCTATTCTCTCAGTCAATTTCCTAATTTATCGATGTGAAGTAAAGAATGGAGAAACTAAACTTGTGGTTTCTATCAACATTACTCACAATTTAAATTGCTTTAGCATGTCCTTGTGGATACGGATGCAGAAGTCCTCAACAGTCCTCTTCTTAGATGACAGTATAACAGGGTCTTCATAATCTGGATTCATCCCTTTGGGCTTCGTGTAGATACGAGTTAAATCAAGATACTCCCACACCATGTCCAGCAAACCATCAAGGTTCCATTCAAGATGAGCACTGACAAATAATTCAAAACAAAAAATAATATGGTCAAGTAAAAAAGAGAACTACAAAGATGGACCTCAATTTAATTCAACCTTTAAAGAATAAATCAAAATACTGTAGCCACATAACGTTTCAAAGCTGTGACTGCATGGAATTATGAATAAATGCTATTTATGTAATCAATCAAAGCTTCAGACTCCAAAACGAAACAAAATATATAAGGAAAGGAATAGAACATAATTAGACTATGATAGCAAAAGATAAATACTACAAGTTATATAAAAAGTAAAGCACTTGGTAAAATGCAACCATAAACTTGAATAACTTTTTTTAAGAAGAATCTTGAACATCATATATTACACTCAAGATATTCAAAAAAAAAATTTTAGATAAGAAATACTTTCATTGATAAATGAAAAGATATTAATATTTTTTTATACAAAGAACAAGAAAAATCGTACTGAACAAAGAGTACAAAAGCGGGACAACATCCTCCCCTTATCCCTGGAAAAATTACCAAAAAAATCCCTAGTGAATTGATAAAAAACAAGAATACATAAAAAAAAAAGCTTTCATAACAGAAACCCAACTAGAGATATTAATGATAGAGACTGCCCAACATCCCGATTGTTTAAAACTATCTTCAAGTATTTTGGCAGCACTCTTTCGGGTTATTTGGGAGGAAAGAAATGATCAGCTCTTCAATGACAAAGCTCAAGATTTGCATGACATACAGAAAAGAATAATTTTTTTCACCTTTTCATGGGCGTGGGCTAAGAATGTGAAACACTCAAATTTCAGTTTGACTACGTCGGTTATGTATTTGATTTCGGTTGTTCTATGTTGTCCATGTACTCATTTTGGGTTTTTATTTTTCTAGTACTTTCATTTTGAGGATCTCCCATCCTCTATCTTGTAATTATGTCTTTTTATTAATAAAATTGTTATGAATTCATCTAAAAAAATCTCCCAAATACAAAAAATGCACCAGCCTAGTGTCCACTCAAAATCTCTCCTTAGACTTTTGTCAGTTGCTTCTCTTATCAAGAAGGAAGGTCATAAGCACATTTCATTGAGAAAATGAAAGAATTATCTGGGTGGCCTATAGGACACAACCCTTTGAAAATATCTTTCTGGGAGCTAGTTAGTTGAGATGATTCTAAAAGGATTAGCATCTGGCTATTTCTCAAAAGGTGGTCATCTAACCTTAATTCAGGTTGTGCTTAGTGGCAATCGACTTTACTTTCTTTTTGTCTTCAAAATGCCAGTTGGGAAAAAAAAATAGAATAGAAGAAGTCATGAGGAATGGGAAGCTGTTGATGAGGGAGGAGGGGGCATTTTGTCAATTGGAAAAGTATGTTTAAAGCTAAGGAAGAGGGTGGCCTTGGCATTGGGAATTTTGATCAGTAGAGTAGAATACGACTTTGCTAACTAAATGACCGTCTTGAACCACAGTCTCTGGCATCAAATTATAGCAAGCAGGTATGGCTTTCACCCTAACAGTTAGGACACAATGTTGGTCGTAGTACTTGGAACGAGTAGGAGTCCTTGTATTTTAGTACGTACAGGTAAAGTTTTTTAAACTTGGGTCAAAATGTCAAATAAAAAGGTAAGTCTTTTTTTTTATTGGGTTAATTCTAACCCTTGGTTAGAAAATTATGAATTAAAAAAAAAAGAGAAAACATTAAAAAAAATAGGGCTGCTGTTAGTTTGGATGGAAAAGATAACTTTTGATGGCTTATGAAAGTGTAGGGGTGAAAGTTTTCAAATTAAAAGTGCAGGGTAAAAATTGAAAAAATCTCAAAGTCCAAGGGTCATTCATGTATTTAAACTTTATTCCATAATATTCCACTTTTTTTATTACAAACAATTGTGGCCCCATATTTGTAATTCGGTGGTGGTGCCGCCACGGTTTATTTTTGTTTTCCCGTATTTTGTTCTGTTTTCTTTCTTTAATAATTTTAGTGAAGGTGTTCTTGTGGTCTCTCCTTAAAGGAGGCCTTAATTACTTACGATAAGCTTCAGAGAAGGTTCCTTTCCTTGGCTCTGTCCTCGAATGTCTGCTCCTTATGCTTTGCTGATAGTGAAAGCACGAATCATGTTTTCTTGCATTGCCCTTTTACTATGGAGGTGTGGAACAAGCTTTTTTGGACTTTCAACGTGCAAGGGCCTCTCCATCACTCCGTGTCGGTGGCTGTCCACGGTTTAGTGTGTGGTCAGAAGTTTAACAGCAAGGCTAATATCATCTGGTGTAATGCTCTTTGTGCTATTGTTTGGCTCCTGTGGTGGGAACGTAATAGCCGGCTTTTCCATTCCGATTTTAATCATTCTTCTGTGCATAACCTTCGGGATAAGGTGGTGTGGTTGCTTCTCTTTGGAGCGCTTTTGTAAAGGAGTTTTGCAATTACAAACCGTCCCAAATTGCCCTCAATTGGTCCAGTTTTTTGTAATCATTTGAGGGTCTTTTGTACATTTCATATTATCAATGAAATTGTTTCTTATTTAAAAATAATAATTTTAGTGAAGTGGGCTTCTTAACTTTCCTTTTTTTTAAAAGTAATTGTTTGACACTTTATGGTCAAACGACAAAGAAACAAGGATAACATCAATAAATTTGCATATCTACGGATAACATCATGTAAATGTGAAAACACACTGGCAAAATGAGGATCTGAAATTTGTATCAAGTTTAAAAGACAGAAGTTACCTGACTGGGCAGTAGTGAGGAAGTCTATCAAGAATCTCCAGCTCCTCTAGGGTAATCGAATCAATCTTGTTAACAGCATAAATACAGGGCATGTATACTCTACTACCCTCAATCACATCTATGAGGTCATCAGCTGTTGCATCATATTTAAGAGTAATATCCGCATTATGAATTCTGTATTCACTACAAATTGCCTTCACTGTTTCAAGGTCCAGATGGGTATTAGCTACTATAGATGTCAAATTAATCCCTCCCTTTTCTTTCCTCCTGAACGAAAGATTAGGAGGTTCCTTGTTCAACCTGATTTCAAAGAAAATGAACAAAAAATAAATAAAAAACATACAAAGAGGAAAGGAAAAAAAGTATAACGAAGATCACTAAGGCTTATCATACATGACTAATTTTTAACACGTTTTTTTTAGAAGAATTCACAACAACTATATTAATAGAAAAGAATGTATAAGAGGTTAAGACAGGGTTTTAAAAGGCGCAAGGCGCAAAAAAACGATGAGGTCCCCCGGGGGCTTAAGCGTGAGGCGCAAAAAAAGCGAGGGCTTTTTTTTTAAGGCGCGCTATATAATAATATTAGTTTATATATATTTAGAAGAAGAAAAGTTACCTTCAATTCACCAAAAACAATTCAAAATACAAAACATAGCATAATTCTGGAGAAACATAAGCATTGATATATGAAAAATGCATTGATATATGCTAAAGATTGACATATGAAATCATAAAAACGCATAATAAGATTCAGAAAATAAAAAGCCCTCGCCTTTCGCTTGAGCCTCAGGAAAAAAGCCCAAAAAAGCAGGGCTTTATATTTTCTCCGCGCTTCATTTGAAGCAAGGCGCAAAGGCTGAGCCTTGAGCCTAGGCGCGCCTAGGTGAGGGCTTTTCTCGCCTTTTAAAACACTGGGTTAAGAACACCTCCAAAGGAGATTACAAAAAGAAGTTCCAAGATAAGTACAAAGAAGAAAAAGTTACACCAAAGTTTAAACGTGCATTATTTTTTGACCAAAGATAAATGAAATACAAAAAACGAGCCCAAAGTTGTTAACACATTTCACAATTACAAAGTAGAAAATGTTGTCAGTTGCCATTGACCATTAACAGGACGTAACACTAGGAATGTCATTAATAACTTAAGAACAACCTTGCATACAGTAATTTTTCTATTTTCCTCCATGACAGATCACTGGGCAAAATTCATGATTCTAAGGGGAATTTAAACAAAGAGACTCCCTTTCCCCCTTCATTTTGTAATGATTGAGATTGTTATGAGCCATTTTCTTGAGGAAAGCATCCAAAGTACTGATCTGAAAGGCTTTATTATAGATAAGGATCCATTCACATCAATCATCTTCAGTTTGCACATATTACCTGAGGCTGTGAGGCAGTTCAATTTAGGCTTTTGCCTGATGGGTTTGGCTTTTGTAGCCCATCCTATGTATGGCATGTGGTTTTGATAATTCTAGTCTACCAAATTTACAATCCTGTGGGAAGATTAACTCTGAATTCTTTTGAATGTAATCTAATTAAAAATTACTTATTTCAAGGAAGCTCCGTGGTCGAGAATTCAGCATCTTGTCGATCAGTTATCTTTTTGTTTCTCTAACATTCCAACAAGTTTGGAAGCTCATGAGTTTGCAGAACCTTATGTCGGTTCGTTTTCAAAGATAAATCAGCTCCGAAATAGTAATCCAATTGCAGATTGTGCATCATGTGTAAGAAAAGATCAGAGGATCAGAACCTTTTTTTTTCCCAATCATGAAGCTGTTGACAGATATTGGGATAGGCTTCCTAAATATTGCCTCAACACAATTATACTCAATAAGGTTGTTTTAAGAGGGAGACTTGGGGTCATTGAAAGACAAACCACTCTACCTAGTTGCTACTTTCTTGATAATGATTCTAATAATATGCCTGAAAAACATTTCTCTTGAAAAATAAAGCACATACTAAACTTGAAACCACCAAACAGTACCTAATGCCAAATCCTTCTAGCTCTTTCTCTATTAAACGTTTGTGCGTAATAGGCTTTATTGCGTCAAGAACAATTATAATGCAATTACATGTCCTGGCAGTGCTGATAACCTGCATGTAACATGAACCAGAACAAAGAGAGATAAGGGAGCGCAAGAATACAACAAATTTCATCTCTCCTCCCCATCCACACATAAATTTAATCATACAAACTCATAACATAAGATCTTATTTATTTACTTTAACTGGAAAGATTCCAAATCTTGTCTCCACTCAATATCCAACTAAAAAGCAAGACAACAACACAAGTAAATCATCAAACAAGATGTATGCCAAAATTAATTTTCAACTAAACTCTCAATCCTAAAAATATGTTGGCTATGAAGTATCCAACATCAGTTCTCTGACTCAAAAATAGCTGAGATAATTATAAAAGAGGCTTATGATAATGAGCAAAACCTGCAAGCTTCAATCATCTTTAAATGCTAAAATACACCATTAATTTGACATTTTGGCACATATCTATGAATTCAATGGTATAAATATGATTCAGGCTACAACAATTTGAGATCAAAACAAGGAAAGTATGAAGGGAGTCTGCCGATCAAGAGAAAGATGTGTGTGAGGTAGTGGTAATATTCTCGCAAGAAAATTCACACAACCTGTATCTTAAATCTTAATGAACATTCTTCATCAAATATGTAAAAAAATTGAAACTAACCAGTATGGATAGGTAGCTGAATCAAGAAATAACTACATGATGTCAACATATAGAGGTTACAATGTTCGTGTTTTTACCTGCCTTCCTCTTCCTTTTCCATCTTTGGCACCCTCAATAATGCCAGGAAGATCCAGTAACTGCCAGCGAAAGTTGAAATGCAAGTTCAGTTCAAATTATAAAAAAAAAAAAAAAAAAAAAACTGGGAAAAAGTAGCTAGAAAACAAAGAAACAATTGCCAAAAATTATCTCCTTCATTAGCTCGGCCCCTCATTACTAAACAGAGGTAATATAATTCAGGAGATGCAAAGAGCAGTAATCTGGAAGAATGACAACACCTGAATTTTAGCTCCTTTATACCCAATTACACCAGGGATGCAAGTTAAAGTAGTGAATTCATATGAAGCAACCTGTAAACAATACAATTTTGTAAGACTTAAAAAAAACCATTAAATAAACTAGAATGAAAATTTTCAATATATAAATATATATTGTTTTCATATAATAGTGTACCCATCTTAGAGTAGAAGTTAGACAAAACCAATAACTAAAAGCATTTTGTTTATCAGAAACGAGAAACTTTCATAATTCACAAATGTGCAAAATACAAGGCATCCTCTCATGAAATGGGAAATAAATTGCAGGCATAGACACTAATGAACAGAATTCAGTAATTTCAAGGTACACTCAAATGTCACCTTTGGTGAGAAATGAGGCAAGGCAAGCTTCCCTCGCCCAACCACCTTCTGTGGAAAGCGACTTCAGTCAAGCACTCGACGCGGTCACTATTCCATCACCATAAACATGTGTTATGATTGTTCATGATAAAAGATCAAGGAGACAAAATACAGCCTCTGCTTTGGGTTTCTTATTATCAGGGTTTATAAGGAAATTTGCAGTAAAACTCTCAACCACTCAGGCTTACTTAATAGTTTTTCATTTTTTGTATCAAAATTTCTACTTAAGAGTTCGAACAAGGAAGCTCCTTTGACAGCTTAATTTTTTTTTTTTACTTCCTCTTACAGGTCTTCTCATAGTCCATTATTTTTCAGCCATGCATTCATTCAGAAGAGCTTTTCATCTTCTTTGAAATCACAGCATCTCTCTCTCTCTAAAACAAACCCTTCTCTTCGCCCTTCTACCATTCCCCTTCCCATTCTGTCATTTTATTGATATTATTTTGACCAAACCTCATGTTTACCCTCTCTCCCTAATGCTCTCTCCGTTTGTTTTCTATTTTTCTTTTACGAATAATGAACTACAAAAACGAAAACAAAAGAAAACCAAACAAAAAAGAACTACAAAAAGGCCCTCTAATTAGCTAGAGAAGGCCTCTGAAGAAGACTTGACGAAACTCCTGCTGATATTGAAAGCTTGGAATAAGAGGGAAGGCATCCTTGAACTATACGAGCAACAAACAAAAATGTGGATAGAAGTAGAACAAAGATTTCAATCAACGTTACATGACTACATATCTGTAACATTGACTAAATGCTACATGCCATCATCCTCAATAAATTTATGATGTCACACAACCTTTTCTAGTGATAGCTATTTAGGTATCTCAAATATAAACATTTCAATCAAATCAGTATATTTAGTATTTTACCTCAGAAAAAGTCCCCGTTAATTTATTGAGAAGGGTAGATTTTCCCACTGAAGGGAAACCCACCAAACCAACTCTTGCATCACCACTTTTGGTGACATCAAAGCCTTCACCAGCACCACCTCCTCCTTTTGATGGAGGTGCAATGATTTCTCTCCTTAACTTTGCAAGTTTAGCCTGACAGATCATAAGAAATCACATCAAAGAACTAATCAGAAAATATAACACTATGTAGGGTAACCACTAAGTATATACTAATCATAAGTCATAACTAAAAAAGAATTGGGACATGTTATCATTTGATTACACCATCTTTGCTATAATTTGATATGATCCAAACTATATTAATATGAAAATAGAACAATTACAAAAGTACTAAGCATTCGAGA
The DNA here is from genome assembly GCA_028015215.1 of Gynostemma pentaphyllum. Classification (NCBI taxonomy): domain Eukaryota; kingdom Viridiplantae; phylum Streptophyta; class Magnoliopsida; order Cucurbitales; family Cucurbitaceae; genus Gynostemma; species Gynostemma pentaphyllum. The sequence continues at coordinate 64,848,799 of CM051355.1, read as the reverse complement.
GGCTTAGATCACACCCGTTCAAGGGTCTGAGACTACAATATTTAAAAATATGGATCCCATCACCCCATTCTTACTCACTCGATTTATAATCACATTCTCTAACAAACTCTCACACTAATTACTAATATACCCTTTATTCCCATCCTAACATGATTCCACATCAAATAACTCAAAAAAGTAAGGTCAAACTATCAAACCGATAATTCCATGAAAACTTACTCTTGCCAAACTAATGAATTTGAATGTCACAAAACGTTAATAAAATTTGAGGAAACATTATTTTTCCATCTAAAAAAGAAATTCAAGAAATTGTTGATTCATAAGTTAGATAGTTTCTTGAATGAATGCTGGTGATTATTTAATCTCATTATCTCCATGATCCGTGAGAAAGGATCTTCATTCTCCGCAGTTTCCTGCCTTTCAACTACAGATACATACTAGAAATGTAATATTATAAATTAACAAAAGGGCAAAAAGGAAGCCCTACTATCTGACGATACACACGAGCTCTTAAGCATCAATATTTTAGAAATTTCAATCATTATGATGTTTAAAAAAAATACGAACAATAATATATACCTTCAGCAGGCCCAAGTGATGTGCAGTAGCTTTGTTCTTCTGAGTCCTTGCCATCTGCACAAATGTTCCATTTTATTCAACGATCCATCTCAAGCAATAAGTTCCAGTGTTAGGTATTTTGTCAGTGTGAAAACAAAAATTTCCGAGCAGATTTATAAGCAAGGTCGGATACTTCTCAAGATTTATTTCAACCTAGAATCCAAAGTTCCGGCGTCATTTGTTCGATACTAATTCCTAAGTACATTTACATACGAGTCCTATGGTAGTAGTTAGAATTCATCAATTCTTTAGACTTAAACCTTTTGCGAGTTGATGGATTGTAGACTAATTTCATAATCCATTTCTTTTAATATACCACATTCAATTCAACTATCTGTAAAATCGTTTTCGAGAAAAATAAAAATAAAATTAAAACGTAATGAACCTTAAGGACCAATAATCTTAAATCCGTCTACTTCATTAACAAAGACACAAAAACGACCTATAATTAGGAGAATATAAGCAACTTCAAATTGATTTCCATGTTTTTATCACTTAATTATTAAAAGAAAGAAAAAAAATGAGCTTCAATCTAATTTCATCATTTATTCAGCAACCAAACAAATCGAAAAACAGAAACTAATACTATAATTAAGAGCATGAAATGAAACGATCAAAGTACGTGCCCATAGAAATACCTCATCTTCGATATCTTTAATTTTCTGCATAACGGTCGCCATTGTTAAAGTTCGGATAATTCTTGTGCTTCAGTTTTCGGACGATTTCAAAGAGGAACTGCTTGAGGAAGAAGAAGAAGAACAGGAAAATACACGAGTGTTTATAAAACTAGGATCTTTGATCCATCTTGGGCTTTTTTTAATGGGCCGCTGGTTGGGCCTTCTTTGATTGAAAAAAGAAAAGATAATTTCATAACTACCCTTTGATAATGTAAATTATCAAAAATATCCTCATATTATTAGACATTTCAGACCTAAAATTAATAAGTGTCGTCTATTAATCGATGAGATACTACAATAAATCATGTGAAAACTTTCAATTTAAGGTAAAAAAAAGAAACTAAATTTTTTAATAGAGTAATTTTTAAAAATCATATTATACCATTTTGTTTTTTGTCCTAATACCTGATATGCCTTTTTTTTTTTTTAATTAATATGCACGGTTGCATGTTTTTAGTAGTGATGTGTTCTTCTTCCATATTTATTTATGAAATATTATCGAGAATATCCACATTAATTCACATTTATTCACTAATACCGGTTGTGTTTTTTTAATATCAATTTTGCCCAAAAAACACCATAAATGACGGTGATTCCATGTTTTTCGTTTTGAACAATTACCATCATGCTCTTTCCTTAAATGTTGTAGACCATAATAAATAGAGGGCAGAAAACGTCTTTTCATTGTTCCCTTAAACGGCACGTGAAGTTAAAGTGGGTAAGTTTGCTAATTTATAAAACATATAAGTATTAATGCTATTATACCTATTTATTATGGTCTAATATGAAATTAATCCTTTATTTATTTGATTTTCCCTCTTCTTTTTAGTTTTCGAAATTTTATGTTGTCTTCTTCATTTCCTGAACTTTTTATTTCATTTGTGCTTCATTTTCATATTTTTCGTCTTCCCATTGAATATTTGTTAGGATGAGTTTTTATTTTTATTATTATTTTTTCCTTCTTGTTGTTCAGTTTGGATATTAATTTTTTCATGTGTTTTAATGATTAATGGGTTTTTGTTTGAATGTTTTCACTTTTTCCATTAATTGTAATTTTTTTATGTGTTTTTCAAATTGTATTGGCTTGCAGGATCACGTACATGATCTTGTGGTATAATAATATTTTTTTAAATTGTTTCAATATATTTTGTACGTACTATACTATACTATACTTCAGAATATATAACGTATTGTAATATCTATTGTTTCAATTTATTTTGTATTGTATTATACTTCACAATATATAACATACTATAATATTTAAAAGGTATAGTACTATACTATCTCTTATCATGTACGCAGAAATATGTCAATATTAGTTTAGTTATTTTGTTCAATTTTTTATTTAATTTTGATCCTAATACCTTTAGTATTGATTAATGTATAAATATAGTACAATATTTTACATTATATATATATATAATGGATATTTAGGTATTATATATTCTTTTTATTTTGCCGCCACTATGACTGCTAGGTTCGTAACGGCCTTATTGATAAATCATATCTTAGATAAAGATTATGAATAGTTGATGTCCTAGTCCTAACATGATATTTTAATCTCCCAGCTCTTTCAAATTCAGCGTTATTTTTTTTTGAGCTGGTTGAGATTTGAGTTTGTTCGGAGGCAAGTCAGCTACTCGGTCCGCCATGGAAATGGAGGTGAGAGAAAGTGAAGGAGAGATGGTAGAGGTAGGATGAAGGAAGAGGATTAAAAAAAATTCAAAACCTTTTTTTATTACAAAAATTAGAAAGAATTTATTACATTAATAACGACTTTAATTCATCTAATCTCAGTTTTAATGGTTGTTTCATATTAATATTAGATTTACCCATAAAACACGATTTATGGTGGCGATTCTGGTGAATTCCGATTTCAGTATTTACCTCATTACCCTTTTATCTCTCCTAATAACTACATCTCATTAATTACATATCATTTAATTAAGGAAAATTTATCGAGGTGCGTTTCGTCTTTCACAATGTAATTTAATTTTTCTAGTGGTGGTTTTGAGTAGTTTTGATATATATATATATATATATATATAAAATTGTATTTTTTTTAAATAAACAACATTAATTTGTCTAATACTGAAATTAACCCAATTAGAAAATAGAATTGTAGAGGCGAAAAAAGCTAAATTAATAGTCCAAGTGTGTAAATTGAAAAACACGAGGTGTTGGGGCATTAAAAAACAAAAAGCTATTTGAACAAGAGAATAAAGAGAATTCCTTGCTTGTAGTGCGTGCAGTCGCAAGGAAGCAATAAACTGATTCCAAATAAAAGAGAGAATTAATGGCTTCAGCTTCTCAAATATTTGAAAAGAGACAATAAATATAAAAGGAAAAGGAAAAGAAGAAAACTTTTGCTTTAGAAACAGGATGATTGCACATCAGAAACTCACCCACACATATATTTATAAGAATAAGATGTAGAAAGAAAAGCAAAGAGTTTGAAATGGAAGTGATGAAGAAGTTTGGAGATGAACATAGCAACTTGTTGGACAAGTATGAGAGAGCGAGCTTCGAAACAAGGCTAAACCAAGCCATTCTTGGTCGCAGTCTTTCGGAACCCCATACGATGACCATGACCATGAGCTCGAGCTCTCAAGCACAAGCACAAGCACAAGCTACTGAATCATCTAATCAACTTCACCCAAGAAAAAATCGCCCAGGATCTACCATCAATAAGATCATCAAGAAATTACTAAAATCCATTTTGGAAAGAAAGGGTGGCAGGGGAAAGAAGGAAGTTTCAGATTGTAAAAAGCCTAATTCTTGGAAATCCATCAGTAAATGTAAATCCATGCGTGTTTAAATGAAATCCATTTTTTAATGTTAGTCATGGCATTTGCCTTCTTGCTCCAATGCACAGTAAGTAATAAGAGATGGTGAGGTTGGGTTATTACTTAATATGAGTCTTTCTTTGTGATTAACGAATTCCAATCTTCATCGTAAAAAGAATACATAGATACTCCGCCGTTTTTCCAAGCTCAATCTACTTTTTTGTTTTTTGGACAAACACTCTGCTCAATCTACATAGGGACCAAAAAATCAACACTTAATCGTTAAGAGGGTACACAGACAATTTCCTCACGGACGACAGTTACTTTTGTGTTAAACTCATGCCCGACTGGTGTATTGTCCAGTTCTTGTATCTATCACTATGGTATCCCCTACATTGATAAACAATGGGACATTGACCAAAGTACCAGTTTCAAGAATTGCAGGCTTCGAACCACCTGCCAATCAAATTCCATCATCAAATTAAAGGGCTTTAAAAAATGAGGGTGGAGGAGAGGAGGCTAAAGGAGAAAACAAAGCCAAATAGAAGCATAAAACAATTCATATGACCAGGGATCACCAGGAAATTCAATAACTATAACAAAAACAGAAAGCAAACCACATGATTGAGGGCCAAATCAACAACGAAATCAATTTAAACGAACAAGTAAAAAATCAAGGATATACAATGCAGATGTCGGAGGAAAGTAAATTTCCTCTCCAGTATCATTAATGTATTGACAATGAATATCGAGAACAGGCATATCAGCATTTCGAAGCTAACCATTGATACATTACCCAAACAATGACATAATAATTGATATTGAGCAACGTGTCATATGGTCATCATTAAATACTCATCAGCACTTTTTAAAATTTGCGTAGTAGGTAAAATTTCCCTCTTTAAAAATGCTAGACAGAAAGGAAATACCATGTTTTCAAGGAGCAAGTAACATCCCATTAGTATCCAGATGTAAAGATCCATTACTTACATCGGCAACTTAAAAGCAAAGTACTCAGCTAAGCTGTTCTCCTAATATTATTTTTCAATTACTAATCATAAGTTCACTGTTTTTACATGCAAATGTTAAGATAACTTACTTATTGGTTATTGGATTACTTGGCTCCATTAACCTAATCTGACTCAAATATGCATTTCATGACGAAACTTTATTCCGTTTGAATTCAAAGGACCTCATCTTGCCACAAAATATAAGAACGAAACAAACAAAAACTTAAGCCCTATAAGATTTAGGAGACATGTAAAATACAGTACCTTGTGCTGTGTCACCTTTAAGTCCAGGATCAACCTCAACCACAGTCAATTGAACTGTGACCGGAACTTCAAAATCAATAACCTGAAAGATAAAGGGAATGATAAATCCAAGAACTAAAAAAAGTATGACAGATTCTGAAAACGTTCACTGCAGTTTCCTTTCAGTTACTTCTTTCTTTTATTTAATTGGGAGTGTAGAGCAGTGCCTATCAGAATAATGACCAGAAATACCTTTCCATTCCAAAATAATACTATACAGTCCATTCCCTCTTTCAACCACTTTGTCCTATCGCCAACGTCCACTGCATTTAGACGTATTTCTTCATATGTATTCTGTAAAACAAGCCAGTTCAACGGTCATGGCAAGAAAACTAAAATCTAGCTTCAAATAGGACACATGATTAAGTGAAGTGTCAATTCCACCTACACTTTAAGTCATCTTTAAGAAGAATATTTAATTGTTTTTTTACTTGTAACTTGTGAGGGAAGTGCTCAGAACCAATAAAATAATAATTATAGTTACGCGAAATTACCAGGTCCATGAAAACAAACTGGGAGCCATCTTTGTAAGTGAACTGCTTAACTTCCTTGTATACATTAGCCTCATCAAGCTGAAAAGACAACTCGTAAATCATAATAATGGAAGTAGAAGACAATTAGAGCACAGAAATATTAAATAACTGCAGCACTAGCACGTCTTCACAGAACGAGAGGTATTGACAAAAACATTTGAAGACACTATGCAATGATTATCAGTGTCCCTAAACAAATAACTACAGATTACATCATACAACAAGCTGAGAATGTCAATTTCTCAGGTGAAAACAGTTGTGCAAAGCTGTGATTTAATTCCTTATTGTAATCTGAAGAGTAACTAAATTAGTTCTCGCGACTTTCTAACCCGGTATATATCGAGAAAAATACAAATGCAATCAAAACTGAATTAGGCACCAGAGAACAATTGAAGCTAATACCAAAACAATATGATAATGGCTCGGATACTCACCGAGCTTCCTGCTCGAAAAGTTTTCTCAACGGTATTTCCGGTGACGTAATTACGCATTCTAGTCCTAACAAAAGCAGCTCCTTTACCAGGTTTGACATGTAAGAACTCTATCAAACAAAAGGACACAAATTCAGAATGGAAATACATAGAATTCAGAACAAAATTCAACTTGAAACAAACCTAAGACACGCCAAGGAGCTCCATCAACTTCAATATTGGAACCAACTTTAATGTCGTTGCTAGAAAACGCGTAAATTCCTGAGACCAAAAACAAAAAGAAAAAAAAATGATAATGCAACAGCCATTGATAGTGATACATATAAAAATCAAGAAATCGAAGGTATTACTTGAAAATTTGGGGCGCTTTCGAATTCGGAGAATGGAAGGCTTTAGAGGAAGAGAAAGGGAAGTCGTTGACGGAGAAGGAGAGCAGCGGGTGAGAGAAGAAGAAGTGGAGGAGGTATTAAAGACTAGGATTCCTATTCCAGCCATGACTGTACTGAAGGAAGTGGTTTTCCGGCGAGACTAGAGGTTTTCCAGTGAATATATTTTTGTAAAAATGGATTGATATTTCCGGCAAAGAAGAAAGATGAGATTGAAAAATATTTCTTGGTTTTTGGGTTGTGAGGCAAGAAGATGAGATGAATTGATTTTTTTTTACTCGAAAAATCTACTTTTTCCTTTTCTTTTTTTACAAAAACAAACTTTTTGAATTTTTATTTTTTTTCCTCTATTTTTTTTTCTAAATTATACAAAATGCCCCTAATTTATAATGTTGGTCTTAATTTCACGTTTAAAGTTTTAAAGTTTCAATTCTACCCTCAATATTTTAATTTGTTTTAAAAATACTCTTTATTGAAAAAATTACACTTTAAAAAATATCATTCGTATGTAATTTCAGTTAAGTTTAATGAAAATTAAAAGATTGAGGGTATTTTTAAAGAGTATTTTTATAATAAAAAAAAATAATTTCTCTAAAAAATGATATTTTGAAAGAGTAATTTTAGAACAAAAGACATTTTAAAAATAAATTAAAAGATTGACGATAGAATTGAAACTTTTAAAACATTAGGGGCAAAATTGAAATCAACCCCACTTCCTTTGCTTTCCCGTCTTTTCTTTTATTTTGTTTTTCAATTTAATTTATAGATAATGTTAAAGATTAGATTAAACCCATCTCAATTCCTTCATTATTAAATTCTTTCTAGATTTGCTGCCAGACAATTGCTTTGCTCGAGGCCCATAACTCCCCTGCCCCTGAAAACCTTCTTATTCCTTTACACTGGTTCGTTCCCGGCCTAGCCCAATTCGCACACCCAAGCCCACGCAAATTACGCCCAGCCCTTACGAGCATCCCAGCCCCTCGCGTCAGCCCAACCTGATTTTTTATAGGGTTATCTTGGTATATAGCCTAAAGATGGTATTTTTAAAATAAAATAGCCCGCCTGAAAAAAAATAAAACAAAATAGCCTATTTGATATGTACAATACCCAAACCACCCTTATTAAACTTAATTAAGAAGAAAGATAATTAAGATTTTAAAATCCTTAAATCATGGAAACATTAAATATTAAAAAATAATAAAAGAAAATAAGAGAGAAAATGAAAATTTTAAAAAAATCAAAACTAAACCAAGAAAATCTAACTTTTCAAAATCAATAATTTTTTTTTTCTGGCAAATCTTCTAAAAATTCTTTCGATGTACATTATATATTGTGATACTGTACACACATCCAATATTATACATGTACGACAATAGAAGACAATATACCGTACATAATATAATATATTTATGTACATATGAAGAAGATGTTGTAAAGCAATATAATATAATATACTGTACATAATATTATATATTTATGTACAATACACGAAAAGAGGTAAGACATTATTGGAAGAATTAAAAATATGAAAATGTACACTATAAACTTCGATAATGTACTATACCAAATCTGTGTTTCTGAGTAATATAATGTACAGTACACGAAAAGAGGCATGATTGGATGAATAAAAAAGATGAAAATGTACAGTATAAGCTTTGATATTTTACTACACCAATCTGGGTTTCTAAAAAGATCGTCTTCAAGAGCATCAATGGAATTGAAAATATGAACTTTAAATTGATCATATTTAAGAGAATTAAGGATGAGCAAACAAGAGGTAACAAAAGAAATATAGATCTTAGAAAGGATCCCAAACACCACCAAACTTGACATCAACAAAACAAGAATCCATTAACACTCGGAAAAAATGTGAGACGGAAGAAAGAAATGAATACACGAACGAAAGATTAAAAAATAGTAACCAAAAACGCTAGATCAATGACTATAAAAAAAATCAGATTTTGAAAAACAATGATAAATAATAGAAGGAAACAAGATAAAAACATAAATGGGAAAATGAAATCCCAACAAATCAGGGATTTCAAAATTTAAAAATATGAACTTTAATAGCGACGGTTCTATTTTTAAAAAAAAAAATCATGGCTACAAATTTACAAAAAAAAAGAAACAGGATAAAAAGGATAAAAGGGGGAAGATATGGAAGGAGAAGAGAGAGAAGGTGAGGTATTAAATGAAATAAATAAATAAATAAATGAGGGGCAAATCAGGAATTAAAAAAAAACACATATCAGAAATAGGCTAAAAAGCTTTAAAAATATGGAAGGGCTAAAAAAACATAGTAAGTAGTCAAAATAGGATATATACTTGATTATCCCTTATACTAACTTTATGTCCAGGTTAATTACGATTGTAATCTAGAAAATTAAAAAAATTAGTAAAATAGAATAAATAAAATTTTATTTAGTAAAACCATCTACTTTTGACTTTTCAAACTTAGAATACGTAGTCAACAACTACATATCTGACGTGGTAGATGATGTGTCACTCCACATAGGATACATAATATTAAATAATAATAATAATAATAATAAAAACTAAAGGATACCTAGTTACTGTCTACATTAGGGGTGAAATAAAAAAACCGAAAAATCGAAAACCGAAAAATTAAACCTGATCGAAACTGTAAAAAATCCGAACCGTTCCGGTTTCTATTCTTCAAAAACCGAACCGGTTAAAACCGGAACCGAACCAGCTTCTAAAAAAAAAGTAAAAATCTCATACCGCTTCCCTATTTCCCCCTAATTTTTATTTATTTATTTTATTTTATATATTTATTTATCACTTTATTTTAATTTATATCTTGTATATTTATTAATCTAATTTTTTCAACTAAGTTTTTTTGTTTATGTTTGATTTTGTTTTGTTTCATTCTTTAATGTTGGAGCATTTTTTTAAACTAAATGCAAATGTCCTATACTAGAAAAACCGGAAAAACCGAACTGGCAAAAACCGTTCAAAACGGACCGGTTTTTAAAATTAACTGAAAACCGAACCGAATCGGTTTCACCCCTAGTCTACGTATCCCAATAATGCCTAATTTATCAGATTTGGTAGTTACATTAATTTAATTAATAAAGATTAGTTTCAATTGTTTTATTGAATTTGAATTCTTTTAATTTAATTTAATTAACCTTTGATTTTGAAACTAAATCTAAATTCCGAAAAAATAAATATATTAGATTTAAAACAAATCAAATAAATTATTAAATGAAATTTGAGTTGAAAAAAAATAATTATTTTGAAACTTAATTAAATAAAATATATATGTATCCTTTAGTTTTTTTTTTAATATTATCTATCCTATGTGGAGTGACACGTCAGATACGTAGTTGTTGACTACATATTCTAAGTTTTAAAAGTCAAAAATAAATGATTTTACTAAATAAAATTTCATTTATTCTCTTTTGCTAATTTTTTTAATTTTTTGGATTACAATCCCAATTAACCCCTTTATGATCCCATTGGGTAAGTGATGATATATTATGTAGATCTAAATGAATAAGTCATAAGATTGGAAAATGAGAAACGTGACTATTGAGCTTAAGAGATTGAAAGTGGAAATATGAGTGTTGATTTAAGAGATTTATGAGTTGTTTGGGTGGGGTTTTGGAAGTTGTACATGTGATTGTTGAGCTAAATCCTATTATTTTTCTATTTATTGAGTATTCAAGACTCACCCAACATTTTATGGTGTAGGTATTACAAATGAAAATTTGGGTGTTGTGTGAGAATGAAGTTGTACAATATCATTAGGCAAGGGATGAAAATGTTGGGATTTATGCCCTAGAATTCGTAATTTGTAATAGAATATTTTATGAATAAATAAAAGTATTATTTTAGTGAATTTTGTGCAATTTATTATATGTTGATATTCGTTAAATATTCAAACATTAATAGAAAATTCCAGAGTTACTAATTCTGTAATCTTGACTACTATGAGATATAAAGTGGATCTAGTCCAAGATAGTAACTCAAATAGTCTACAGTAAACGAATACGGTTAGGAAACCTTATTCTGGTAACACTTGTTGATGTTGTTCACTTATTTGATCCAAATCATTAGCATGATGTAGATGCAAGTGGAAACATCATATATAATGAGTTTATATAAGATGGACCAGGATAATAAATCGATTCCTAAATAACACCGTTGATAGGCAATGATTTATAATATCAAATTTACGTTATTAAGATTGATACGTCTCAATCCCTGAGTATGTTGTGAACTCACATTAATGAAGTCTTTTCCTTTGATTCACATAGTTGAGGGTGATCTGTTGATACACTCGATAAACTCCCGTTTTGGGGAAATGACTAAATTGGTGCTTGGGAACATTTCTATACAAGATGGCATTCATAACTTTCCTAAAACAAATGAAAGTGTTAGTGCGACACTATTCTAACTTAGGAACTTTAGGTATCTCCTTGTTGTAATGATTCAGGTACTTGAACATGAGGCCTCACCTTCTCACTGGCCCGAGAAGGATCGTTCTATACTTGAAAACTATAGAAAAATGTTCATTAGAGAATCATCGGGTACACAAGGATAAAAGAGATAATTACAAGGGTAAAACGGTAATTTTGACCCAGTTGTAATTATGAGATTACCACGTGAAGGATATGTCAAAACAAACTTAATAACAAATGGACATAACCCATCTATAGTGAGGGGAGTTCAACTTAGGGTTTATAGTGGAATTACCTTAAGTTAATAATTATGATTAATTAATTAATGAGTTTAATTAATAAATCAATAATTATTGGAGCCCATGATCTATAGGTCCATCAGGTCTCTATGCTAGCCCATATATCATTGTAACTAACCAAGTTATTAATTTAACTAGGAAGAAATATTTACATTTAAGTAATTAAATTACTTAAATAAGGGATATATTAATTGTTTAAATAAAGAGTTTATTTAAATGGAAATTAATATTAAAATTATTAATTATTTAAATAATGAGTTTATTTAAATAGAAATTGATAATTAATATTATTAATTAAATAATGAGTTTATTTAATTTAATAATAAAAGGAGAGATTTAAATATATTTGTTTTATGAAAACAAATTAGTATTTATCCCAAAATAATTAATTAAATTGATTTAGTTCAATATTAATTAATATATGAATTTTGGCATTTATGTATTTTATAAGAATTGAATATTCTAATTAAATACATAAAGAATAGATAAATATCAAAATTTTATAAGATAAAATGATAAGCATTAGCATTAGCGCCACTTGTCAAATGGATGAAAGAAAAAAATGTTTTTAATTTTCCATGAGTCTGACGCCATCTTGCTTTATTTTTACTTATTTTTTTGATTTTTTTAATTTAATTAATTTGATTATTTAAATTAAATGAAATAAGAGTTCTAATTTGATTAGGAAACAAACTCTTATTTTTCTTATAAATATGACCATTGGGTGCTCATATTTTACACTTTGATATTTATCAAAATTCTCTCTTTTAGTCTCCCTATAGCCGATTTTGGCATATCAAAATAAGAAGAATTTTTCTTCTTCTTTGTTTGTTCTTCCGGTTCGATTCCCACAAGTCGGGTTGGTTTGTGATCGGGATATAGCATAGAAGGCTTGGTGAAGTGGATTGATGCTGTAAAGGAAACCCCAACCGATTCTCCATAAATCTACAATGTAAGTTTTTTCGAAAAACCTTAATTTTATTTTTCGATTTGATCACGATTGCATGTTATTAACGGATCCGTAATTAATCGTTAATTAATTTACTAAAGAAAATTCCGCAAATTTAGTAAATAGTTCCTTCAGAAAATGTTGTCTGTATCGGTGACATGTCGAAAAACTAGGGTTCCGACATCTATAAGAGGGGATTCGTTTTTCTCTGGAGTCGGCGACTTGTCGTCAAAATCGCCGAAATGTCAATACAGTAAAAGAGAGAAGAAGAAGAGGAAGAAGGAGTCGCGGTTGTTAGCAAATGAAGTCTAAAATTAGGGTTTTTTCTTTTTTAAATTGTAAAAGTGGAAATGATGGGACCATGAGTTTAAGTTGGGCTTTTATTTAGGCTTGAAGTGTTAAATGAGTTATAGTTGTAGTTTTTTTAGTTTTAAAATATAATATTATAATATTTAACTATTTAAATAAGTGGATACTTTATAATATTTATTAAAATTGATATAAAATAAAAAGATCATATAGAAATGTTAATTTATTGATGTTTATATTTGAATTAAATGATATTTTTTATTTATAATTTATAGAGTTGTTTATGAATTATATTAAAAAAAATTATCGAATCAACATCGACACTTCCTTGAATATCCGTCGACATCAACACTTTCTGTAAAATTGACTTGTCGACACTGACATCAACATTTTTATCATTGTATTAGGCTATGTTATTGGATTATCTAAATATATCTTTGTTATTTAAATGTTTTGGGCGGCGCCAAATGGAACTTTTTTAGTGCTATTTTACTTTAGTTGATTCCCTTTATTTTAAATGTTTTGCTTAAAATTATTGACCATTACAAGTGTTATAAATTTGGGAAAAAAATATAAATGGCACTATTTTCTTCCCACTTTTCATCAATAGCCATGTTTTTTCTTTTTTTACTTAATAGCCACATGCCCCCACTAAAAATACTAAATTACCCCTACCCATCAATTCACCCATCAAATCACCTCATCTCTCTTTCCCCTTTCCTTCTCTCCTTCTCTCACGTTTCCCCCCTTTTTTTAAACCATTTCAGATTTCCCTCCCCCTCTCTCTATTTTTTTTATTTTATTTTTATTTCTTTCTCCATCACCATTGCTATCTCTCTCTCTCTCTCTCTCTCTCTCTCTCTCTCTCTCTCTCTCTCATATTCCCTCATTCCACCATTTTTATCCATCTCTCCCTCTCATTACTTATTTTACAAAACCCACCATTTTTAAGATTAGGTAAGTATACTCAATCTCTTTCTCTTCATCTATTTTGATTCTCTATTTTCGTATTTTTTCACCATTTTTCGATTTTATATTTGAAGAAAATAGAAATCTTTTTTCATTTCCATCAATTTTTGTCTTAATATATCTCAGATCTATGTTTTTTATTGAAGATTCAAAACAAGAAAAATATAGATCTGGGAACAAAATTGGTGTTTTTTTTTATCTCTCTTTTTTCTTCATAAACCCTTAGATTTGACACGAATCTTGAAGCTTAAATATCATGGAACTAACAAAAGGTTTGTTCTTTTTATTGTTGAAATCATTTCCTCCATTTTTCTGAAATTTTTCTCACGTTGTCACCATTTTCTGGATTTTTTTTGTTTTAGATGGTTATTGTGAAGTGTACTGTAATATACGTTATATACGTATGTATGCTGTTTTGCTAAAGTACGATAAGTAATTCACGTAATATACATAACATTCGCAATATACATAATTTTTTGTTTTCAAATTCGTTGTCAATTTGATAAATATATATTATGTACACATGGCTCTAATAGTCATCCTTTGTCTATTCGCAGTGCACTATTATGCATATCAAGCTTTTTCTTGTTTGTAATGTTATGTGTCCATATTAAGTATATTATGTATATTATGCATATGGGTCTTAATAATCATAATATGATACGATTCACAGTGTACTGATAAGATGTCATGCATATTATGTATATTATGAATGTGAGGACTAATAACCATAATATGAAATAATTCGCAGTGTATTGAATAAGATTATATGTATATTATGTATATGAGGCCTAATAACCATTCTTTGTCTGTTTTTGCACTGCACTGTTATGAGTTCATACCAAGTTGGTATGTGTTGTACTGTTATGTGCACATATCATGTATATTAATATGTCTATATTAAGTATATTATGTATATTATGCATATGAGGCATAATAACCATAGTATGACATGACTCACCTTTTAAGATGTCATGTATATTATGTATATTATGCATATGTGGCATAATAACCATAGTATGACATGACTCGTCTTTTATTGTTAAATTTAATTTCCTTCACATCTCTTGAACTTTATGAATATTTCATTTTTTCGTGGTCTGCCGCATACGTAATATGCATTTTTCTTGATCTGTAATATACACAATATACAATATACAATATACGTAAGGTATTATTATCTTTTTAATTTTTTTCTCATTTATGACATTTGTTTTTTTGTAATATACGTAATATACATAACTGTTTTTTGTCTCCTCATTTTGGTTCGGGTTTGCTTATTATACAATATGTAATATACACAATATACTTTTTATGTGATTTGTTTAAATATATATACCTTGTAATATACTTACTATACATAACTATGTGTTTTTTTATAGTCTTTAATACACGTAGTATACAAAATATACGTACTATAAAAAACTATGTGTATTTCTTGATAACTGTTTTTTAAATGTATAGTCTTGTAATATACATAATATACTTAATTGTCTGTTTTTTTCAGTCCATTATATTATTTACTGAATGTACATTCTTTAATACACACAATATATGAAAATAACGAGTGGTTGATGTATATGCATAATATACATTGTGTCCCGTCCGTAATATTCGTAACATATATTCAGTAATATACGTAATATACTTAAGTGTCGAAAGGATTAACGAACATCATCTTTCATCATATCCATTTTTTTAAATGTATAACTCTATAAAATACATAATATACATACTGCCGCATACGTAATATGCATTTTTCTTGGTCTGTAATATACACAATATACAATATACGTAAGGTATTATTATCTTTTTAATTTTTTTCTCATTTATGCATTTGTTTTTTTTGTAATATACATAACTGTTTTTTGTCTCCTCATTTTGGTTCTGTTTTGCTTATTATACAATATGTAATATACACAATATACTTTTTATGTGATTTGTTTAAATATATATACCTTGTAATATACTTACTATACATAACTATGTGTTTTTTATAGTCTTTAATACACGTAGTATACAAAATATACGTACTATACACAACTATGTGTATTTCTTGATAACTGTTTTTTAAATGTATAGTCTTGTAATATACATAATATACATAATTGTCTCCTGATAAGATGACATGTATATTATGTATATTATAAATATGAGACCTAATAACTATAATATGAAATGATTCACATTAATACTGCTTAAATGACATGACTATGCATATGAGACATAATAATCATTCTCTGTCAATTTTTGCACTTCACTCTTATATGTCTATGCCAATTTGTTATGTGTTGTACTGTTATGTATTCATATCAAGTATATCATGTATATTATTCGTATGAGGCCTCAATAACATCATCGTCTGTTTTGCATAATAGCGCTTGTGTACATAGTAAGTAGTTTGTATGTGTATTGTTATGTGTCTCTATAAGTATATTTTGTATATTAAGTATTGTGTAAATTATATATCGATTTTAAAGTTTGTTAACATTTTTTGTTTTTTTTTTGCAGATAAAACGACATGTATATTATGTATATCACGTACAGCCCCGGCTCTAGCACTGTTCCATCAGTGCGATGGAACAGGGCCCCCAATATTTGGGGGCCCCATGTGCCAGAGCACTACCATATATTTATAAAAAAAAAAAAAAAAAAAAATTGGGCTTAAAGCCCATTAAGGCATCAGGTTGTAATGGCTGAGATATGACCTTTATTTTGTTTTATATGACAAAATTTCACCATCTTCTTTCTTTTCTAAAACCTAGCCGCCGCCGTTTTTTTTTTCTTTTTTTTAATAAAAGTAATTGTCATATTTTTTTACTGAAAACAAACAACAAAAAGAAAAAAGTTGCGTCAAAAATTGCAGAAAACAACGTGCTACGTAGTGACTTGTTATTTTTGTGGTGGTGATAGTGAATCATATTGATATGTAAGTGCTTTTCTTTCTTTCTAATATATTATATATAATTTTTTGTTTGCTAAATTTTGGTGCTTAATTTAGTTTGACTATACAATTGGTTGTATTTTTTTATTTATTATTTTTCATTCATGTTAAATATCAATTTAGTAATAGTATGATAATTATATTTTATGACAGATTCTTCTATTATGTTTTCGAGAAAATATCAATCTGGTTCTGAGAAACGTAGGGAAAAAAAAGTAAATTGAGCAACTAACTCAATCTCAAAAAGGAGCTCTTGATAAATTCATTACAATAGAAAGTCGTGTGGGTGAACAAAAAAGTGATCATAATCTTCATGTAGAAGATCAAGATAGCTATGAGGATGATAAAAATTTAGATGGTCATGATGTTCATACTGAAGATCAAGATAACAACGTTATTATTTCTCAATGTGCTAATGAGAATATTGAGAGTGTTGATAATGGTGGCCACAATGATATTTCAAATAAATCTGTATTATTTGACATAAATGATCCAAGAAACTGAGATGCCCTTGATTCTAGATTGATTGAGCTTCTTGTGAAAAGTAGTCTAAAGAGAGATTTATCAATACTTAAAGGTCCTAAAGATAAATACTCTAGGAGATTTTCTTCAACATTTTACACAAGATATTTGCCGAATGGAGAGAAGTGTGATAGAGATTGGCTTGTATATTCAAAGGAGCTTGACAAGGCGTTCTGTTTTTGTTGTAAGATTTTTTAAAAAGGAATTAGAAAAAGTGGTTTAAGCAATGAAGGTTTTGGAGACTGGATACATCTTGGTCCTAGACTAAAAGAGCATGAAACAAGTGTTGATCACATGACAAATATGACAAGTTGGATGGAATTGCGCCTTAGATTACAAAAAAATGAGACAATTGATAAAGTTGCTCAAGAAATACTTTTGAAAGAAAAAGAATACTGGAGGAAAGTACTATTCAGGGTGATTGCCGTGGTAAAGTATCTTTCTAAGAATAACTTGGCATTTCGAGGAACAAATGAGAAGTTATATCAGAATAGCAATGGAAACTTTTTGGGTCTAATAGAGATGTTGGCTCAATTTGATCCTGTCATTCACGAGCATGTTCGACGTATCAGTAACAATGAGCTACATCATCATTATCTTGGTCATACGATTCAAAATGAATTGATACAAATGCTTGCCTCAAGAATCAAAACAAAGATAATCCAGAAAATCAAAAAGGCAAAATATTTTTCAGTGATCTTGGATTGTACTCCTGATGTCAGTCACCAAGAACAAATGTCTTTGATTATAAGATGTGTGGATGTCACGACATATTCAACTAAAATAGAAGAATTTTTCTTAGAATTCTTAATTGTGAATGACACGACTGGTCAAGGTCTTTTTGAAGTATTGCAGAGTGTGTTAAAATCTCTTGACCTTGACATAGACAATGTAAGAGGACAGGGTTATGACAATGGATCAAACATGAAGGAAAGACATCAAGGTGTGCAGAAAAGACTTTTAGATATAAATCCTAGAGCATTTTATACTCCTTGTGGTAGTCATAGTCTTAACTTGACTTTGTGTGACATTGCAAATAGTTGTGGTAAAGCAAGAGATTTTTTTGGAGTAGTCCAACTGATTACGCCCAAAAATGTGCAAACGCTAAGCGCTCGATTGTAGTTTAGATTGGGCGGTCGTGTCCACGGAGAGGTGATGATCAAACAAGAATTTAAGTAGGAGAAATTTAGAAAAAAGAGAGATGGGTTGAGAATTTTGGTTTTGGATTTTGTGCAAATTAATGATAAAAATAAACGAATAATGGAATTGGTTAAGTGTAAGAATCCTTTTATGTTTTACAAAATTAAATAGAATTTCGATTCATATAACTCAATTGAAAATTTCACATCCCAAATAATCAATCGGAAAATTCAGAAATAAAACACAAAAATTAATTTCAAATGTATTTAAGTAAATCAATTTCTCAAATTAAGAACATATTATTTATTTTATAAAAATCCAAGATCGACAATATAACAAGTCATAATGCAGTAAAAGATTTTTTATAAAATAAAGAAATCATCAATAAAATTATATTGTAAAAATCCCACATAAAAAGAGCATGACTAGATTTATATGAAATTAAACACTACAATAATATTAACAATAAAATTAAGAAAAAGATGGAGAAATTGAAATTACTTAAAATTAAAAATTACTTGAACAAAGTTGAATCAAAATTCTAAATAAAAATGCATTACATAAAATTCATCTTAAACTTAACCAAAATAAAACTTAGCCTAATTTGCTAAGCATTTTCACAAATTCTAAAAAGAAAGTATGAAAATACTAGCAAAAAAAAAGAGAAAAAATAAAGAGAAAACTAAAAATGTAAAGAAAAATGGGAGGAAGAGAGGTGTGAAATTCGGAGTGCTAGAGGTCCTATTTATACAAGTTTGGGGACCAAAAAGTAACTCCTAAAATTAAATATAAAAACTGAAAATTAAATAAGAAAATAAATTGGGAGTTAAATGCAATTAGGAGTAAATGAGGGAGAGAGAATGGAGGTTATGGGAATTTGAAATATGAGGGAATAATCAGTGGGGCCCACGCGTCAGTTAATTATGAATTGAAAATAAGATGCCACGTGTCAACACAGGAGAGGCTGCTTCATTTTTTTCTTTCTTTTTTTATTTATTTTCTGAAGCGACACATGTCAAGCTTTGAATGGAGGAGGGTGTCTGATCCTATGCTTCGCGGTACACTGAGCTTGAATCTGAAGACCAATTGAGGCGCGCCACGTGTCAGAAGCTGGAATTTCTGAATAATAAAGCCTTTTTCCTTGCTTTTCTTTTGATTTTCTTCTCCAATTTAATTCCAACTTGCACCAAAAACATTATTTTACCTACAAAAGTTAATAAATCAAATTAAAATCTAATATCTTCATATTTCAAAATATTCAATTAAATCAATGAAAATATTAAATATTAAATTAATTTATTTTACAATTAAGCACATTTTAAGTGTATTTTCACACACTAATCACAACCCCCAACTAGCTTATTGCTAGTCTCTAGCAATTCAAAGCGAAAATAAGAAGTTATGCAAAACTTAAAATTTAAATCAAACTCTCCTAAGGATATTAAAAATAAGTAAAACAAAATTAAAGCTAAAATCAATAAATGTTATCAAGACTAATTCAGAAATGACTCAGAGATGTGTGTGTGTGCATCAAACTATAATCCGTCTTTCCACAAACCATAACACAAGTAGTATCCGAAAAATAGAAGAAAATCACAAAGTTAAAAGCCTCAACTCCAAATACCTCACGGGAATAATGAAAAATTTAGTGCAAAGATGTCACTCTTGGAGTTGGAAAATGAGAAAACACTCAAAAGTGGATTTATCAATTTAAGGACAAACTAATAAACAAACATTGATCAAATGATAGATGTGTGGAAACTCATTACTCAAAACCAAAAATATGCTCTTAGGATTTTAAATTGGCTAGAAAGAAACTAAAAGTATGAACTATGAGCCAAAAATGCAAAATAACAATTTTTTTTTCTTTTCTTTTTCTTTTTCTATTTTTTTTTCAATTTTTTTTTCATTTTTTCATCTTTTTTTTAGAGACAAGAAATGAGTACATCAAATAAGAACAATGTAGAATGGTATTCTTTTGATTAGTACAATAAATGAGTACAACCATATCTACATAAACAATAAAATCACATTCTTGCTCTTTTTTTTCATTTTTGTTTTTTTACATGGAAAAATAAAAGGCTCAACTAAAGATTATTCTAACTAGCCAAAAATCACCCTTAAAGCATAAATCAAGAATCAAATAATAAAGTTTCAAAATGTAAACCAATTCAAATGATCAATGAAAGTTTAAAAGAAGTTTTCTCAACTCACAAATGACTCACAACAAGTATATGAAAGCTTAAAAACTTTGGAAATTCTTTTCTTTCTCATCAACTACTTGTATTAACAACCATTCTAACCACAAAGTTTGATTCGTGCACAAATAACTCATGAAATCATATCCTAATAGTCAAGATAGCAAAAAGTGATTAAAACTAAAAATTTGCAAAAATTAGTTAAATATCCTCAAAAACAATTTGACCTAAAATATAAGAAAAACACAATTAATTATTTTGCATGAAATGCTCACCACCCCCAACTAAAATCAGACAGTGTCCTCAATGTCTAAAAAAATTGAAATGACAATGAAAAACATAAGACAAAGAAAGAGACGACCTGGATGATGAAGATGGCGCAACTCCACAGCAAACTCCACAGTTAAGCTCAAAAACTTACAAAAATAACAAACAAATCAAAACACACAAAGATAAATAAAACAAAAATAAAGCAAAAACTAAAACAAAAAGAAATCAAAGCAAATAAATAGGAGACTCCAAATGGATCTCCTCTACCTAACCAACTCGCTCAACATAACGCTTTAGTGTCCACCAGGATCAAAAGTATGTCTCAAAATCGGTCTATCATGATTCACTTTTATCCGGGCTTTTAAAATCCGCGAGTTATCATCGTCATCATTTCTCAGCTTCTCAAGTACAGACGACGGGAGCTTTCTCTTGATACCTGTAGAAGGAATCGTGAGAATAGGGACTTTTATAGCAGAAGGTTTAGGCTTGTCTCTCTCAATGGGTAGTTCTTTAAAACAGGGTTGCCAAAACCTAGTCCCTACAGGATCACTAACCGACTCAATAGAACTAGAACTTTTAGGATCAGAAAGAAGACTATCGAAAGAAATCTCCTTAGATTCAAGTGTGTCTATCGAAAAGGTTTCATGACATTCATTATCGTCACGTGGTTGTTTATCAACATGAAAAACATTTATCTCCATAGTCATATTTCCAAAAGATATTTTCATTAGACCATTCCTACAATTGATTAAGGCATTTGCGGAGCAAGGAAAGGTCTACCTAGGATGATAGGAACTTTAGACTTCATATTAACCACAGACTGGGTATCAAGAACAAGGAAATCAACGGGGTAATAGAAATTTTCAACTTGAACTAACACATCCTCAATTATACCCCGAGGTTTCTTAATTGATCTATCAGCCATTTGCAACACCACAGAGGTGGGCTTAATCTCGCCTAAACCAAGTTCAGAATAGATAGAATAAGGCATGAGATTTACGCTTGCTCCAAGATCGAGCAAAGCTTGGCCAAAAGAATGGTTGCCTATTTGACAAGAGATGGTAGGACAACCAGGATCTTTGTACTTCAGAGGTGTCTTTTGGTCAATGATCGCACAGATTTGCTCAGTCAAGAAGGCAGTTTTCTTAACATGATGCTTCCTTTTAATAGTGCAGAGGTCTTTGATGACCTTGGCATAAGCCGGCACTTGCTTGATCACATGAAGTAGGGGAAGATTGATTTTTACTTGAGTCAGATGCTCAAGGAGTTCTGCTTGCTTTTCTAAGAATTTCCCAGTAGGGCGTAAAGCTTGGGGAAAAGGAACGGGTATGGGAACAGTAGTTGGAACAGAATTATCTCCAACAGGATTATTCGAAGGGGTATCACTGGATGAATGATTTTGCAATTCTTTTCCACTTCGAATTGTGATGGCATTTACCTCTTCAATATTGGAAGTATTTGAATTAGAGGTTTGGACCATATTGATCCCTTTTGGATTGGATTGAGCTTGGGAAGGAAATTTTCCTCTTTCATTAATGGCCAAAGAATTAGTCAATTTAGAAAATTGACTTTTCATGTCTTTACTCTCCTCCATCATTTGAGTGAAAAGGGATTCAAACTTTTGGTTTGTTTTAGCCTGGGCCTCTATAAAAGAATTCAAGGTATTCTCGAGAGAATTCCTTGGCGGTTGATTATATTGAGGGGCAGAATAGGGCCTTTGGGCTTGAGCTTGTTGGGCTTGATCATTCCTCCATTGCCCACCAAAATTTTGGGCTTGATTGGGATCTTTCCAACTAAAAGTAGGATTGTGTCTCCAGCCAGGATTATAAGTGTTAGAGAAAGGTTTATCATAAGCTCCTAAAGCATTGCATTGCTCTTCATAAACTCCTCTAATCTCACCATAGGTAGGACAGTCCTTGGCTAGATGTTCTATTCCTCCACAAACAAAACATGGCTCTCTAGAATTGGCCCTAGCAGGTACATGGATATCTCTAGACTCTTTAGATTTGAGGGATTCTAATTGTTTAGTCAAAGACTCAACTTGGGCTTTAAGATTATCCTCTTCTCTAAGTTGATAGATTCCAGCGGGTTTGGATCTATTAGTGCTTTCAGATGCACTTGGGCCAGTCCATGTGTGGGCTTTTTCAGCAAGCTCATTGAGAAATTCAAAAGCTTCATCAGGATCTTTTTGCAAGAAGTCTCCATTGCACATCATTTCTATGAATTTGCGTTCTCGGACAGTTAATCCATCATAGAAATAGCTAATGATTCTCCAACTTTCATAGCCATGGTGGGGACATAGGGTTAACAAATCTTTAAAACGTTCCCAGACTTAGTACAACGTTTCATTGTCTTTTTGGGAAAACATTGAGATTTGTCTTTTAAGATTATTGGTCTTATGGTGAGGGAAATATTTATTGAAAAAGGCGGTGGTCATCTCCTCCCATGTTCCAATTGACCTCGGTTTTAATGAATGCAACCAACTCTTAGCTTTACTCTTTAAAGAGAATGGGAAAAACTTAAGTTTAACATGATCTAAGGCATTGGCTTGGTTGTTGAAAGTGGCTACCACTTCTTCAAAGTCCCTAATATGCACATATGGATCTTCATTCTCTAAACCATGAAAATTAGGTAAGAGTTGGATCATACTCGTCTTGAAAGCTACATTTGGTGCATTAGGATTTAAGAATTATGCATGATGGTGTGGTAGTTCGGGTGGGATGAAGGTAGTCATGAAGAGACTTTAGTTGGACTTCTTCGTTATTTGCCATCCTAAAAGGGTTTTCTCCAAAAGAAGAATTGGATGATAAAAATGAGGAAGAACTAAAGGAATCGGAAGAATTATCACTTGGTGATTTAGGCCGTCTTGCAAATCTTCCTAATTCGTCTCTAAACGAACGATTCATTCACCTTTGAGAATTTTTTTTAATTTTTAAAATTTTTATGGTTTTTTTTTTTAATTTTTATGATTTTTTTTAATTAAAAAGAATTAAATCTACCTTAGAGGCAAAACCTACTAACTAGAAGAAAAAAAAATCCTACTAACTAGTCTTAAAAAAAATCTAAACAATTAAAGAGAAAAGAAAAATAAGAAATAATAAACAAAGAAACTAATTAAAATAAAGAGGCAATTAATGTAGAATTAAAACTAGCAATTAATCTTATAAATTTAAATCTAGCAAATTTAAAACTACAACTAAAATTTAAAAAGAGTTACAAAATTAAATTTGAAAGATGCAAATTAATGACTAATTAACTATTTAGAAAGTTGCTTGATTAATTTTATTTTAAAGATGCAATTCTAATTAACTTAAAAAGTAATAATCTAGAAAATTTTAAAGGTGCAAAATTTAACAAAGAAAACTAACAACCTAAAAATTTATCAAAAAGCTAAAATTTTAAAGATGCAAATTAAATTAAAAGCTAAACTAAGCATACAAATTTCTAACAAAATTAAAATTAAAGAATGAATTACTAAGTTAACAATCTAAATTGATGCTTTCTTAACAATTACCTAGAGATGCTTTCTAACAAATTAATTTTTAAATTAACTAAATTAATTATCCTAAAATTAACAAAGATAAAAAAAATTAAATTAGATTAAAAGTTAGAGATACCAACCTCGATCGCTAAAATTCCACAATTCAAATCTTACTTGGAACAAAGCACCTCCCCGGCAACGGCGCCAAAATTTGATTACGCCCAAAAATGTGCAAACGCTAAGCGGTCGATTGTAGTTTAGATTGGGCGGTCGTGTCCACGGAGAGGTGATGATCAAACAAGAATTTAAGTAGGAGAAATTTAGAAAAAAGAGAGATGGGTTGAGAATTTTGGTTTTGGATTTTGTGCAAATTAATGATAAAAATAAACGAATAATGGAATTGGTTAAGTGTAAGAATCCTTTTATGTTTTACAAAATTAAATAGAATTTCGATTCATATAACTCAATTGAAAATTTCACATCCCAAATAATCAATCGGAAAATTCAGAAATAAAACACAAAAATTAATTTCAAATGTATTTAAGTAAATCAATTTCTCAAATTAAGAACATATTATTTATTTTATAAAAATCCAAGATCGACAATATAACAAGTCATAATCAAGAAAAGATTTTTTATAAAATAAAGAAATCATCAATAAAATTATATTGTAAAAATCCCACATAAAAAGAGCATGACTAGATTTATATGAAATTAAACACTACAATAATATTAACAATAAAATTAAGAAAAAGATGGAGAAATTGAAATTACTTAAAATTAAAAATTACTTGAACAAAGTTGAATCAAAATTCTAAATAAAAATGCATTACATAAAATTCATCTTAAACTTAACCAAAATAAAACTTAGCCTAATTTGCTAAGCATTTTCACAAATTCTAAAAAGAAAGTAT
Organism: Gynostemma pentaphyllum; assembly: GCA_028015215.1. NCBI lineage: Eukaryota > Viridiplantae > Streptophyta > Magnoliopsida > Cucurbitales > Cucurbitaceae > Gynostemma > Gynostemma pentaphyllum. The sequence continues at coordinate 64,823,633 of CM051355.1, read as the reverse complement.
GAAAATACTAGCAAAAACAAAAGAGAAAAATAAAGAGAAAACTAAAAATGTAAAGAAAAATGGGAGGAAGAGAGGTGTGAAATTCGGAGTGCTAGAGGTCCTATTTATACAAGTTTGGGGACCAAAAAGTAACTCCTAAAATTAAATATAAAAACTGAAAATTAAATAAGAAAATAAATTGGGAGTTAAATGCAATTAGGAGTAAATGAGGGAGAGAGAATGGAGGTTATGGGAATTTGAAATATGAGGGAATAATCAGTGGGGCCCACGCGTCAGTTAATTATGAATTGAAAATAAGATGCCACGTGTCAACACAGGAGAGGCTGCTTCATTTTTTTCTTTCTTTTTTTATTTATTTTCTGAAGCGACACATGTCAAGCTTTGAATGGAGGAGGAGGAGGGTGTCTGATCCTATGCTTCGCGGTACACTGAGCTTGAATCTGAAGACCAATTGAGGCGCGCCACGTGTCAGAAGCTGGAATTTCTGAATAATAAAGCCTTTTTCCTTGCTTTTCTTTTGATTTTCTTCTCCAATTTAATTCCAACTTGCACCAAAAACATTATTTTACCTACAAAAGTTAATAAATCAAATTAAAATATAATATCTTCATATTTCAAAATATTCAATTAAATCAATGAAAATATTAAATATTAAATTAATTTATTTTACAATTAAGCACATTTTAAGTGTATTTTCACACACTAATCACCAACGAATCTATACTTTATTTGCTAATTCTACAAAAAGGTGGCATATTTTGAAAAATAATATAAAAGGGTTGACCCTTAAATCATTGTCAAATACTCGATGGGAAAGTCGTGTGGAAAGTGTTAAAGCGATAAGATTTCAAATTAGTGATATTCAACAAGCTTTACTTGAAGTGGGAGATAAAGACAATGATTCTAAAATACAAAGTGAGGCTAAATCTTTGGATACAAATGAACTTTGTAATTTTGAGTTTTTGCTAGCCACGGTGATTTGGTATGAAATATTGGGTACAGTTAATCTGGTAAGCAAACATTTACAATCAAAAAATATGGTTCTTGATGTTGCTATTGTTGAAGTAAAGGGGTTAATTTCTTTTTTTGAGAAATACAGAGAAGATGGTTTTTCTAATGCTATAGATGTTGCTAAGAATATTGCTTCCGAATTGGAAATTGATCCGGTGTTTCCTCAGAAGCGTGTCATTCGTAGAAAAAGACAGTTTGATGAGAGTGTTGACGACACCCCTTTATCACCAGAGGAATTCTTTAGAGTGCATTATTTTCTATACATAGTAGATCAATCCCTTGTTTCATTGACCCGGAGGTTTGAGCAATATCAAGTATATGAAAGTATTTTTGGGTTTTTGTTTAGTTCTAAGAAATTACAATCTTTGGATGACAACGATTTGAAATCATGTTGCACTCGATTGGAAACAACTCTTATGAAAAACGAACAGTGTTGTGATGTTGATGGCAATGATTTGTGTATGGAACTAAAATTACTTAAAGATATGTTGCCAAAAGAAAATATGGGAGCAACGAGTATAATAAATTCATTGAAAGAGATGGGTTGCTTTCCAAATGCTTCAATTGCATACAGAATATTATTGACTATTCCTATTACTGTTGCCTCAGCTGAAAGAAGTTTTTCAAAATTGAAGTTGTTGAAATCTTACTTACGATCCAGTATGTCACAAGAAAAACTAAATGGATTGGCTTTGATCTCAATCGAGAATGAAACTTTGGAAGACATTGATATTGAAAGTTTAATAGATGATTTTGCAGCTAAATATTCTAGTAGAATGTCACTTTTTAAATGAAATTTTGAATTGTATTATTTTATTGTTATTGTGTTTTAATATAAATTTATAATTTTTTCGTTTTTTTAATTTTTTGTAATTTTTTTCAATATTAAAGTTATATGATAGAGGGCCCAATTTTTTTTTTTTGCACCGGACCCTTTTTATTACAGAAACGGCCCTGATCACGTATATCATCATTTTCCCTCAAATTTCATTGCAAAGTGGAGGACAACATACCAAATATACAAACATTACATGGAAAATAAAGAGAATGTACGGAATTCACTTAAAATCAAATATAAAAAAATGAAAATATACGGAATATACCAAAAAAATAGATAATATTATACTGAAACAAAATAAAAAATAAAAAATAAATTAAAAAAAAACAAATGGATATTGGAAAGAAAAAAGAAAAAAATAAATGAAATAATAAATGAGGGGGAAAATGAATTTCAAATTTTATAAATAATTAGAAAGAGAAAATAATAAAAATAATTGTTTTCATGCATTGGGAAAGAAAAAATTCAGAAATGTCAGACATGTCAGAACATACACAGCATACGGAGGGGCAAAATTGGAATGAACAGTGTACCAAGTGGCTATTTTGATTTTTGCCCCTATAAATTTTGGTTTATAAATAAAGATAGTTTTTTATTCGTTTCAAAATGAGAATTGTAATTCCTAAAAACTCATTTAAATGATAATTATTCATCTTAAAATAAAAGTTAAAATAATAAATATTAAAAACTAACCTGCTCATTCCAGAACTGTTCATTTGAATTTAGTGGATTCTAATGAATTTAGAGTTGAATTTAGTAAATTTATTGGTTCCAGAACTGTGTTTGGTATGAGATTCAAAATTCAGAATTCAAATTCAGAAATTTGAAATATGTGTTTGGTTGGTGATTTAGAGATTCATAAATTAAATTATGAATCAAAACAAGTGTTTGGTTTAGTATCCAAATCTCAAATATATCTAACTATATTCATATTTTTCAAAATAATTTCCATATATCATATTTCAAATATACTATTAGATTTCATTTGTAAGAATATATTTATTAAATTAGTTTGATAAACAATTTAAGCTTAGTTTAATGATAATGATTGCTTTTTCTTCCATCCATCCATTCATTTCAATAAATAGAAACACACAAAAGTGTATGAATTAGACTTCATTTTATATAAAATAATATAACTATATCATTCAACATCTAAGCCACTTTGTGTAATAGAATATATAACAAGATACAAGTATACTTCACTCACACTCATTACTCTCATTGAATCAAACTCATATCCTAAGCGTGTGGAAATTTGTAAATTTAGCTCCATCAACCATTTAACTCTAACTCGTTTGCATCTGATAGGCTTCCATTGATGATTATGATGCATAACCTCTAGTAAAGATTTAGAAGATCTAGTGTCTAGATCACCAACAAAGCTTCTCACATCGACTTGTAAAACCTTTCATGTAATACATTAATAAAGGGCCCCAACTCCTGTCAAAATAACAAAATTGAAAAAATTAACAAAAGCTTAGTAGGTACTTAAACAAAACAAGGAGAACTTCACATATACTACATGGAGGTCTATTATATATAAGAATGACAAGAACCCAGGGACATGATTAAAATTGCACCATTTATATTTCATTAACTACATGAAGCTATATAGTCGTAGTATAACTAAACACAAAGTTCTTGTTTCTTGGAAAAACTCCTTCTTGAAAGATAGTCCTTAAATAGCCCAAAACAAGTTTTAACAAATAGGTGATGATTGATTTGATTTGTTCCTTGGAATAGCTCAAGACAAGTTTTAACAAATTCTAGAATAATAAGCAACAAAAGTGATAAAAAAAATTTCTTCTATATCAAACCCCCTTCTAAAGTGTCTTAACCAAGTTTATGGCAGTGTTCAAGGTAGTTGCATTCTCTCTCATTTCTCATCTAAAAAGCCTAAAAAAACATGATAACTCATTCTTAGATCACGAATCTCCAATTCGAAAGGAAAAAAACTCAATTATCAAAGTCTAATCAAAATATATAGCCTAGTTATCAGTAAAATCAAATCACATAGTAAAATTACCGAAACACGTTAATAACTACAACAAAACACTTCAATAACCTTCAAAAATCACATATCACTAGCAAAGCCACAAAAGAACTAATGAACTAACAAGATTAAAAGCTAATTCCCTCACCTAGTAATAAATTGTGATGAGTTTCATTTGAAATCAGACCATATAAGAAACACCTAGCTCATAGAAGTATAAACTTATTTCAAAAGCTGAATGATATGAAACTTGAATGTGCAATCCACATGAAACCATCTTTCTGTCAACCTACAAAAAAAATAGATACAACTATAAAGCCCGAAATTTGTGTATATTACTAATGAAACAATTAATAAAATTTCATGGAAGGAACACAAATAAAATCATATAGTAGGGCTTGTAATGCAACATAAGAACTTTATAATAGTCAATACCCATGCTTGAAAATGAAATAGATATATCAATGAAAAGTCGTTCTTCTAAGAGAGGCAAATAAAACTAGAAACCAATTAGTTTGAACTGTCAATATTAAGAAAATTATACAAAAACATCAAAAGTTATAAGTTAGAATTTAGTTGTATTTGAAGTTATGATCTATCTAGGACAAAAATCCCTTGAAGTCTATCTAATCTTACATATCTAATGTAAACATAATTGACCATATTGATGGTTGTGAATACCCTTACAAACTCCTCGTTCTCATCATGTTGCTCGTGGCAATAAAATCTATTCAATGATAGAAAAGCTCTAAGCAAAAATTTATATGTTTCATAATTTAGAGCAAAAGAGACCATATGTTGAAACTAGAATTACCCATTACATATGGAATAGAGAATACATAATAAATTGCAACTTAAGAAATCAGTGAAATTATCATTGGTCATAGTCAATTTGTTGGGTGTCCTAACAGGGCATATGTTCTGCCCAGTTCTTCAAACAGTATGAAAAACAACAGAAAAGAAGGGACAAAATGGGAGTGAAAAAAAAAGGGGAAAGAAGAAAAGAGAAGAATTTTTTTTTTTTTTTGAAAAAACAGTCACAGAGATAAATCAATTAATTAGGGAAATCAAAGTCTTGTTGAAAGAGATTGAATCAAAAGCAAAAAATAATACCCTAACCTGTTTGAAATGGAAATTGATGGCTTTGTGAAGCGAAAATTTAACAGCGCACGGATGAGAGTTCGATTTTGAGGTTTCAATGAAAGCTTCGTTGGTGCGAAGCTTCAAGGGATGAGTTTCAGCTTCAATGGAGTCTGAATCGAGATAGAAGAAACGATGGATTCCTATGAATGAAAGAGAAGGAAAGGGTCCGTACGATCCTTATGTCCGAGATGACGGGATGGCGATTTCAAAGTTGCAACCCCGTGTTTTCAATAAATTGGGATTCAAGAGTTTGGATTGAATGAATTCAAGTAAAAGAAGAATCCTAAATTTGGGACCACTTTGAGTTGTATCCAGATTTCAAAATAAATAAATCTCAAACCAAACAACTAATACACTCATTTTACACCATCCATTAAATCCGGATTCATAAAATAGAATTTGAATCACATACCAAACGGGGCCTAAGTAATTACATTCTATCTACCAAACCCCTAAAAAAGATCAAATTTCAAGCCGATCATCATGACCACGTCAAATATAACTTTTTGAGTGTGGTTTTGGTCAAAATAACGGCAGCCAGTCCAATTGAGAAACCGTATATGAAGCACGTGTTTTCTTTATTCTATTTTCCAATGGTTATAAAACATAATTGCGATTTTGATTTTGATTTTTAATGTTTATAATATATATATATATATATATATATATATATATATATATATATATATATATATTATAAACATTAAAAATAATAAATGGATATTTTATTTTTAAACTCATACTAATTGAATTATATTTTAAATAAGTGAATAAATTAAAATTATATATATAAAATTAATAATATTTTGTAAATTTATAAAATATTTTTTTATTAAAAATAATATGTTTATTCAACTTAAATCCATTATGGTTCATTAAAAAAAGAGAGAAGTAAACTATTTTCAATGCAAATGTTAATTTTATAGACTTTCAGAAGTTAATATCTTAACAATTTGAGAAAAAAAATGTTTTTAAACTTTTTTCATTTTTCATATTATCCTTAAAATTACAAAACATTACACTAATGACTTTCATATTTAAAACCAATTTAAAAAGAATACTACAAATAAATATTATAAATTGATTGTATTACTTCTCCATATTTAGGATTTTTGTCTTTTGTGTTTTCTCTAAATTACAAAAGATATCATTCCATACTTTTAATGTTTAAAAATAAATAAATTTTATGAAAAAAAATACTTCAATAATGGTTATTGATCGACAATGGTAATACTTCAAATAAATGATTTATTAATAGGCGATGATAATTTAATTTTTAAAAAAAAGAACAAAAAAAACATAAATTGTAATGTAAAAAAAGGTTAAAATACAAAAAACTAGACCAAACATAATTTCTTGAATTAGTAAGGGTATAATATTGAATAATATTTAAATAAAATTATTTTTATAAAGAAAAGATAAAGAGATTAAAAAAATAAAATCAAACAAAAAACCTCAATGACAAAAACTCATATACACCATTATTTCATCAAAATATAATTTATGGAATTATAATTAAAACTAGAATAAATAATTTAGAAATAAATAAATTGACTAAAAAAGATTTGTAGATAGTTGGAACAAAAGGTTTATTAACTTGATTTGGGTATAAATCTTTAAAATAAAGAATTAGAATAATTAAAAAATAAATAAAGATGACAAATAAATAATCAATCACATATAATTCATTAAAATAGTAAAATATACGATAATAATAAATTTTAAAATTTCATTTTTTTAGTTCAATAATAAAACATAAAAAAGTTTTAAAAATGAGTTTAAAATATAGAGAAATTATTAGAAAAAATATTACGTGCAACACAAGTGGTAAAAGACTAGTTTAAATAAATGATTATTCTTTTATCATCAATTTTATAGACGTCAATTGAAAGAGTGATTTATGTCAATTTTTTATTATTTAGAGTATTCAATTCTTGTATATTATAAACATGTATTTTTTTTTTAAGATTACATTAAAGTGGGGGAGGGGGACTCGAACCTTCAACATCAAATGAAAGGGAATATATACTAAACCAATTGAGTTATGCTCATGTTGACAACGTGATTTGAATACATTATTTGTGTTGAATTACACTGCCAATTAATTTGACTCCATTAATTATTACCTTTTTGAAGGCAAACTCTATAAGCAATGAAACTCATACCAAATTTTTTGTCAACGGGTTTGAAATTTGAATATCCTTTTTCATATTTATAAAATACTAGTTTGTTTTTTTTTTTTTTTTTTTAAATTTTTTTTTATCAAAATTTAAATATGTATGAAGTTTTAATTTATTTTTCCATTTATGAAATTATTTTGAATAAATTTAATTTCTTAGAAATTAACCATATTTTTAAATTTAGTTTAATTTAAATAAAATATATTAAAAAAGTTATTTTAATCACACAAACTTTTTAAAAAAAATTACCCTCTTTAGTTTCAAAGTTTCAATTTTGTTTTTCTCCTTCTTTTACTCACTTTTAGTTTCATTTCTTTGTTTGTTTTGTTATTTTAAAAAAAAAAAATTGAAGGAAAAACTACCCTGTTTCTTAATTTAAAATTAATAAAAACAATTTAAAAACTTCTTTTATATTATTTTTAGAAAATAATTACAATCTTAAAAAATTAATACATGAGTAGTAATTAAGTGGTAATGACATATTTTGTAAATTAAATTTTTAAGTAAGGGTTAATTTAATATAATAATGACATATGTTGTAATTTTCAAAAACTGGGTATAGAGAAAATAGTCTAAAAATGTTTCAAACACCCCTCCTCTTATATATTAAGGATAGTAAAAACCATTGTTGAGTATTTATGAAGAATCAACCAAAGCTATCGACTTACAAGAAGGGAAAAGAAGAAGAAATTTCAATGGATAGCAAGATTTTCTGTAATATTTATAAATATAAATTTTTTAAAATGTATTTTTTTAAACCTTAATTTATGTGTATTAGTGATAACTTATATGGTGTATGCGTGAAATATCAATTAGTACTAATCAATAAAATCAATTATTACCTTTGTGGTGAATCCAATGACTATATGCGTCGAAGTTAGTGATTCTTATGTGAAAATCATATATTACATGCACGAATTTAAAGTTTATACTATATATGTAATTAATTTTTAAAGGGTAAATGCAAATAAGACCCCTATGGTTTCTGTCAAATGTATGACACTCCTGTGGTTTGAAAATGGCAAATCATACCTTTGCGGTTCCAAATTATTTCAATGAGACATCCCCCCTCCAACACCATTAATTTTCTTAACCTTTTCATTTGAACTCTGATTTGGATGATTCAAGATATTTTAGAAACCTCATTTTCAGCTATACATTACGATTACTTTGGAACTTTGAAATCATTTTTAAATAAAAGAGCTTATTATCATCAAAATACTAGGTATGATTGACTCCATTAACCCTTTTTGTTACTGATTATTTAGAAGTTTCAAAGTGACCATAATATAGAGTTCGAAATGAGGATTTCAAAGCTTTTTGAATCATCTAAATTGGAGTTCAAACGAATAAGTTGTGGCTAAAAGAAAATTAATAGCGTTGGAGGGGAGATGTCTCATTAGAATAATTTGGAACTACAAGGGTATGATTTGTCATTTTCAAACCACTAGGGGTGTTCATGTATTTGGCAAAAACCACTTGGGTCTTACTTGCATTTTATCTTTTTTTTTAACTACTATTTTTATAAATATAGGATGTCCAAAGTCCCAGACAAAAAAAATACATGAAAAGAAATCAGAAAGATGCAATCAATTCTATTTCAAAGTTCGACACTCGAGTTCTCAAAAAAAAAATAAAAAAAAAATAAAGAGGTTTGACACTGAATAAATAAATAGAATTTGCTCATATAGCATAATTCTGTATACTAATTACTAAAATGTCAGAACTTTTTAAAAATTACTCAAATAGCATAATTATAATTCATTAAATTATTGAACTATTTTTCATGGTTATTTAATGAATTTGTATGTTTTTTTTTTACTTTTTTAAGTGCAAGCTCAATTATTTATCGAGTTATTTGATAATCTTTCATTATTATTTTCAATGATTTTGTTAGTTTTCTTACTTTTTTTAGTTCAATAAATTATTGAATTATAATTCATTAAATTATTGAACTACAATTATGCTATTTTAATAATTTTGGAAAAGTTCTAACATTTCAGTAATTAATAGGTAAAAATATGCTATTTCAATAATTGCCTCATAAATAAAAGGAAAAGATATATCATCACGTTAGAAATTTATATGAAATAAATAAAAAAATTAGAAGGGTATATTTTTTTTAAAGGTCAACGATTGAAAAAAAAAGTTAAAAAGTTTAAAGGGCGAAATAAAATAGATTCTTTAAGTTTGAGACCAAAATAGAATTTAAAGTTTAATTTTACGGTAAAATATAGTTTTTGTCCCTACGTTTTGCATTACTCACAGTTTTATTCCCTCCATTTTGAAAACTCACTAATTTGGTCACTACGTTTTGCACCACTCACAGCTTTAGTTCATATGTTTTGAAAACCCATGAATTTAGTTCTTACGTTTAAAAAAAAAAAACTACACTTTTAGTCATTTATTTAACTTAACCTTTTTAATTGTCCATGTTATGAATCTTTGCTAGAAATCAGGGAGCGAATAACACAGAGAAATATACTGGTTCCGATCACGAAGGATCGTACGTCCAGTTGCCGGATTGACCAACCAATCCACTAGATATGTGTTTGTTTACAAAGGAGAAAACTCAAAAGAAGAATACAATGCATAGCCATGAGAACTCTCACCAAGAACCCCATACACCCATCTCACCCTCACATGATGACAATGAACTTAGTCTTTTAACTCTCTTACCTCACTTTATATAAACAATGGTAAACATTAATACCAAATAAAATATCCACCTATTAATTAGTAAACTACAACTAATTATAGTAACCAAATTTAACAATCTCCACCTTGGTTATTATACTTAGCTATCTAGTGAATTGACGTGTCAAACCAGCCACCAAACTCCGTTTGGTTTTAAACCTTGGACAGGTTAGACAACGATAAACCAAGTTATCGTTAACATGACTTTCTAACCAACAACCTTTTGCCTCCATGTGCTTCAACCCGCCATGAAACACATGCCTCAACCCTCCATCTACCATAAAAGAGTTCTACATGTTGCTTAATTCCAAGCTTCAAATAGCTTCCACAGGTTCTACCATGGCCTTCAAACTCAAATAATTCACAATCTCCACTTATCTCAACCACCTGCAAAATAGAGTCACACTAGCTTTCCAAGCTACACTAATCATCAGTAAACTCACACAATATGATAAATCATATATCCAATCACAGTTTGCATATAATGCAGAACAACACTTTATAGCTTTCCAATGTACCATACCAACTGAACATAAATCTATTAACTCATTACCTCAATGCATATGCTAAACTCAAGTCTGAAACATACCATCACAAATGATATTAACAGCACACAAATAACATAAGGATCTTTTATCATTCAAGTTCATCTATCTCTATATTAACACAAATCAATAGATAACTTGAAATAAAACGTAATAGATGTTACAACAAATTTCACATGTTCCAAAAAATACTTTTCAAAACTAACCATTGAAAAATTTCCCAAACTAAGGTACCATTGTCAAATCAATTACACCAAACCATAAAGTGAAACATAAGATATAAGATCAATCAAAGCCAAACATGTTAGGAGATCTTGTCTCCTACCTTACCGTTCTCGTGTGAGTTGATATGAATGGAGGTCTCTCTACTCAACTACATCATAAACAACCTCAAAATCCTCACCGGATTTCTCTAGGTTCATCAATTGAGTATATAAGCTCCACCTCCACCTCCACCTACAACTATTCATTACCTTTCCACGCTGCACGCTCAAGTAAATAGTTAAAACAGTTCATAAATATATCAACTCCCTAAAAGTAACATATAACAATGAAACTTTTAGAACCATCATCACCAATATGGTAACATAAAGGGCCTACCGTGCAGAAAACAACTTCTAAAAAACTTCCATAGATGTTTCCATGCAAAGTTCAAAAACTCAACTTGCGAACATCTATAAAACCCACCTTAACAAGTAACCTTCTCTACTCACTTCACCTCAAGTCTCCTAAGCCAGACTTGAGTCTCACTCACTAACCTCTTCACTGATTGAAGTTACTGCCAACCCTGAAACTGTATTCTTATTTAAGACATACATCCCACGACTACCTTCATTACCACCAATGAACCTCTTAGTAACCTTTAGTACTCCACCTCAAGCCTAATAGGCTATCTGAGTCTAAAGTCTCAAGTGAATAAGGTTTCTTCTCGGGTTCTCTCCTACTAGTCACTCAACCAAACTATAGATGGCCAACTCCACCTACTCAACAAGCTTTATTAAAACACCTAATAAAACTTGTCATCCATTCACTTAGGTTAGTGACTAAACCAAAACCAATCTCCAAGAGTGTCTCCTATGAAAATTTAGACGTCCCCAAAAAACATACCCACTCATCCTTGGCTTTCAAGGAGCAACTATCAGAACACCATCAACACTATCACAAAGAATAAACATGCATTTTAACATAATTCTCTTTCTCCTTTTCTTATTTCTCGTCTTTCTCTATCCCTCACATGAAAGTTCTCACCCTCACTTTTCTTACTCTATCAGATTTTAATTCATAAGATCTTATAGTTAGAAAAGTTACCTCATACCGGGTGATCATCGTTTTCATCCTCCTTTCTTTATGCAATTATCATCGTGTCTTTGACTTCTATGAACGATAGTCTCCATTCCCATCAAATGTGTGGAACTCAAACATCATGGATCACATTTTAAGCCTTACAATGATTGCCTTTGTGCTAATAACCGAAAATTCAATTTACAATTTCCCACAAATATTTCCATCTTACTACAAGTGGCTTTTTTGGTGTTGAAACAATCACAAATGCCCACAACTTTCACAATCAATTGTTTCCTAGGCCAGTAATTGAAAAAACCACAACAACCGAAGTAACACTCAATAAGACCAAATTGTGACTAAATAACCTTTGAGCAATACAGTGCACTTTCGCCCAAAATTCAGTTAACCCATCCTACAAAATACTTCAATCTCATGATTTCTTCAAAAAAAATTGAGTTGATTAGACTCAATGGATAGAAACCAAAAACTGAAATAGAAGTAACATTGCACGAACCTTGAAGTAGTTACAAATCGTCATACAGTTCAGATGGGTTCTTTAATCGAAACACAGGCTCTACTCAACCAGTTTAATTCCATTTTTCCAGAATTAAAACTCAAATAGCCCCAGAATTTTGCATTTGAAAATTAAATTAATCACCGATCAACAAGCAATCATCGTTTCACCGCTTCACCGATCAAAATTCACTTTCATTTTGATGTTACACCACAAAGTTCAACGGTAAATCAAATTACCATCCCACGTTAATCCATAATCACAAAGAAAAACAGATCACGCCTTAATGTCAAGCAAAACCATACGATTGAACTTTAATATCAATTACCATTGATATTCCACCATCAGATTCAAGTAAGAAGAAAATACCACTCAATTGAAATTCACTTTCAATTTTCCTTACTTCCAGTTTGCAGGCACCGAATTGAAAAACAAGTTGAGAATTAATTTGGAGCAAAAAGATCAGGCTAAATTAATGAGACTAAAACATACCAATTCTCACACATCGCACACCTGAATCCAACTTCAAAAGCTGAAAACTCCACCGCTCACTTATCTCTATCGCCTATGTTCCTCATCTTTGCCATGAAAAAATCTAAGTTCAATTTGCAAGAATCTCTTCCAAACAGAGCCAAACACATGAAAAATTTAATTGTTCATCCAAGATTCTTTATAAAGCTTTGTGAAAACACCACCAATTTGAGGCTCTTGGATCAAACTGCATAAATTTCTTGATTCAAACGCAGAGGTAAAATTATCACATGATTTCTTTGCTATTTTCTTGAGTTTATTTGAACAATTACTAGCCATTGATTGTCTGATGTAAAATGGCTCCACTATATTTCTTTTCCAAAAAATCTAACAATCAATTCTGTCGCAATTGTTGACCAAATTGAATTTATTGAATTCTTCCACCACTTGAAATTGCTTCAAAGGCTATCGCACAAATCTTCGAACTTTGTGCCAAACAATTTCTTCTCGCTTAGAAATGCTATAATCGAGAACCAATTAATTCGATTGCTTCTCTCAATTCGATTCTTCCTCAGCTTGTGTTTGAATTCTATTCATGACTTTTCCTTGCTCCCTTTTCAATTCTTGACGCCACCGTAAGAATTACTCCATTCAAAGAGCATCGCCTCACGAATTCACTTCAACAAACACGATTCTTTAAATTCTCGCCACTCGAATTCTTACGACTTGTAATGCTGAGCACAAATCAATCAGAATCTCAATTCTTGGAGTTGTAATGTCGAAAACTCACCACTTTCGAAATCATTTTTAATTTGAAACTTTCACAGTTGATTCTTGGATCGACAGACCCGAGACCGAGGGCTAATCGAAGAACAGATGAACCAATTTCTCACTACAATTTTGGTAGCCCTAAACCAAGATCTAATACCAATTTGTTGTGAATCTTTGCTACTGAAATCAGAAATCGGGGAGGGAATAACACCGAGAAATATACTGGTTCTGATCACGAAGATGCTGGGGTTTCTCCCCTAAATCTTATGTAATCCAATTAAACTATAAATAAATAGAGGAATAATTAATTAGTAATATTTACATTGTCATTTATTATTAGTTTAATAAATGTAATCCATCATAAGATCCAGAGTTACTTATGATAACTTAAAGTGAGTATATGATGCGGGAAGATTCACTTAAGTGTAACTCAAATAGTCTGTGGTACATGAATAAAGGTTGGGTGCCTTATTTCTGGTAACGCCACTAACACGGCCCACTTGTGAATTGGCTCAAGTGATCTCATCTGGATCACTCATGTAGAGACATGTGAGTGGGGGTGTTGCTACAATAGAGATTGTAGTAGACTGGACTAAGATAAACTTACTGTCTTATGGGAAAGCCGTTATAGAGAGACACTTCGTTTATCAACCGATTGATCATATACAATTGATCTTAATCCTAAGTGGATTACGAACTCCTATTCGCAAGAGACAAGCCTTTGATTTGCATAGGTGAGAGTGACTCGAATAGTTCGCTCAATATGCCTCCCATTTTGGGGATTGCATCTTGCTTATAGTTGGGAACGTAATTACACAAGAATTGGAATTCACTCTTTTCCATATAGGAAAATAGATAAGTAGTTCCCTTATGGACTGATTCGGTCTTGAACAGCGGGGCCCCATATTCCTCTGATCAAGGAAAAGGTTAAAGACGCATAATAGAGATTATGTAAGGTTGTTCATTGGAGAATCAGTTGGGCTTAAGGAACAATATGTATCATGGAGGTTAATACGGTGTAAATACCTAGCCATGGATACGAACTAACTTGTGAAGGATCAAAGTGTAGTTAATGATTATAGCCAATGGACATAACTATGTCTATAGTACTAAGAGTGCAACTCTAGATATTTAGTGGAGTTATCTAGGAGTTAATGAATGAGAATTAATTGATTAAAATGATTTTTAATCACAGGTAATTCTGGATCATTGGAGCTTAGTCCTATAGGTCCATTAAGTTCTCCAAGCTCACGCATGTAATCGATAACATAAATTAATACGATTAATTTCTCTTTGGAAAATTGGAAATGAATAGAGGAGTCTATTCAATTAATTAAAGGAAATTAAATAGAGAAGTCTATTTAATTATTTAATTAATGGTGGAATTAAATAGAGGAGTCTATTTAATTATTAAATAGAAGAGTCTATTTAATTATAAGAGATTAAATAGAGGAGTCTATTTAATTAAATTAATTTTGTGTTTTTCAAAATTAATGGGGATTTAAATAGAAGAGTCTATTTAAATATTTAATTTGAAATTATCAAATTAAATGAGGAAATAAATAAAAGGAGTTTTATTTATTGGAATAAATAAAAGGAGTTTTATTTATTTAATTATTTAAAGGAATTGTTCCATTAAATAAGAGGAAAATAAAAATGCCCAATAACGTCATTGGTGGATGACATGGGCGTGTGACCCATGGTGGGGTCACACGCCACTTTGGTCAACCGTTGACCAAGAGTTTGCATTTTTTAAAATATATATATATGAATATCTTATTTTAAATTAATGTGATTAATTTAAAATGGAAGATATGGAATAATATATTTAAATTAATATTGATTAATTTAAATAAAAGATATGGGATATTTTATTATGGAATAAAATATAATATCTTTATTATTCAAATATATTTTAGAATATCTTAATTAATTATTTATTTATTAAAAGATATTCAGAAGATTTTCTGAGGCCTTGGTTTTCCTATAAATAGGACCTTTGGGGTGACCCCAAAACACACAACTAAGAGAGCAAAAGAAAAGGCTCAGGAAATTCCTCTCCTCCCTCTCTCTTAGCCGCCCATAGGGTATTGGGAAGAAAATTTCTTCTTCCCAATTTTCCTTTTTCCAAAGGAGATAGTGCCCACACACCGATTCTCTTTTGTGCTTAGTGAGGAAGATCTTTTTGGTGGTCCCAGGATCGTAACCATCGAAGAACGAGGAAGAGTCAGACACTTCTTGACAACGGTTAGTATTTCTTTTATGCATTTAGAATTTTGTTAATATTATACTGCAAGGAAAGATCCGTGAGACTTCCGTTTGAGAACTCTTTTAGAGGCCTCAATCCCCAACAGAAGAATCGTACGTCCAGTTGCCGGATTGACCAACCAGTCCACTAGATATGTGTTTGTTTACAAAGGAGAAAACTCAAAAGAAGAATACAATGCATAGCCATGAGAACTCTCACCAAGAACCCCATACACCCATCTCACCCTCACATGATGATAATGAGTTTAGTGTATTAACTCTCTTACCTCACTTTATATAAACAATGGTAAACATTAATACCAAAGAAAATATCCACCTATTAATTAAACCTAATTAATAGGTAAACTACAACTAATTATAATAACCAAATTTAACAGTCCATGTGTCATTTTATCTTTTAATTTATTTTCACGTCATCCTCTCGTGATATATCTAACGTTAAGTTAAATAAATGAATAAAGTGTAGTTTTTTTAAACATAAGGACCAAATTTGTGGGTTTTTAATATTGGGATTTATGCCATAGAATTCGTAATTTGTAATAGAATATTTTATGAATAAATAAAAGTAGTATTTTAGTGAATTTTGTGCAATTTATTATATGCTGATATTCGTTAAATATTCAAACATTAATAGAAAATTCCAGAGTTACTGATTTTGTAATCTTGACTACTATGAGATATAAAGCGGATCTAGTCAAAGATAGTAACTCAAACAGTCTACAGTAAACAAATACGGATAGGAAACCTTATTCTGGTAACACTGTTGATGTTGTTCACTGATTTGATCCAAATCATTAGCATGATGTAGATGCAAGTGGAAACATCTTATATAATGAGTTTATATAAGACTGGACCAGAATAATAAATCGATTCCTAAATAACACCGTTGATAGGAAATGATTTATAATATCAAATTTACGTTATTAAGATTGATACGTCTTAATCCTGAGTATGTTTTGAACTCACATCAATGAAGTCTTTTCCTTTGATTCGCATAGTTGAGGGTGATCTGTTGATACACTCGATAAACTCCCGTTTTGAGGAAATGACTAAATTGGTGCTTGGGAACATTTCTATACAAGATGACATTCATGACTTTCCTGAAACAAATGAAAGTGTTAGTGCGACACTATTCTAACTTAGGAACTTTAGGTATCTCCCTTGTTGTAATGATTCGGTATTTTAACATGAGGCCTCACCTTCTCATTGGCCCGAGAAGGATCGTTCTATACTTGAAAACTATAGAAAATGTTCATTAGAGAATCATCAGGTACACAAGGATAAAAGAGATAATTACAAGGGTAAAACGGTAATTTTGACCCAGTTGTAATTATGAGATTACCACGTGAAGGATATGTCAAAACAAACTTAATAACAAATGGACATAACCCATCTATAGTGAGGGGAGTTCAACTTATGGTTTATAGTGGAATTACCCTAAGTTAATAATTATGATTAATTAATTAATGAGTTTAATTAATAAATCAATAATTATTGGAGCCCATGATCTATAGATCCATCAGGTCCCTATGCTAGCCCATATATCATTGTAACTAACCAAGTTATTAATTTAACTAGGAAGAAATATTTATATTTTAAGTAATTAAATTACTTAAATAAGGGATATATTAATTGTTTAAATAAAGAGTTTATTTAAATGGAAATTAACATTTAAATTATTAATTATTTAAATAATGAGTTTATTTAAATAGAAATTAATATTAATATTATTAATTAAATAATGAGTTTATTTAATTTAATAATAAAAGGAGAGAATTAAATAGATTTGTTTTATGAAACAAATTGGTATTTTGCCCAAAATAATTAATTAAATGAATTTGATTCAACATTAATTATTTAACGGGATTTTCGAAAATATGTATTTAAATAGAAAAGATTATTTGAATTTTTTCTAAATATAAATACATAAAAAGAAAATCTAATAGAGTATATAAAGAAAAATAAATAAAAATATCAAAATAAAGGTCATGAGTCAGCGCCATTTGTCATTAAATGGAAAATCTTATTTCCTTAGTGCAAATGAACCTGACGCCATTTTGAATTTATTTTATTATTTTTTTTAATTTAATTAATTTTAATTATTTAAATTAAAGAGATAAGATAAATAAATAAAAAGATAATAATGATTATCCTCACGCCACTTGTCATGTATTGGAATGAAAGGAAATTTTGATTTCCTTATTTCAAAACAAGTCTGACGTGATTTGTTTATTTTTTTTATTTATTTTTAAATAATTTTGATTATTTAAATTAAATGAAATAAGAGTTCTAATTGGATTAGGAAACAAACTCTTATTTTTCTTATAAATATGACCATTGGGTGCTCATATTAGATAGTTGATTTTTTATAAAAAGCTCTCTCTTTTATTTTTTCCCTATTGCCGATTTTGGCATAGAAAAATAAGAAGAATTTTTCTTCTTATTCTTTTGTTCTTCCGGTTCGATTCCCACAAGTCGGGTTGGTTTATGATCGGGATATAGCATAGAAGGCTTGGTGAAGTGGATTGATGTTGTAAAGAAAACTCCAACCGATTCTCCATAAATCTACAATGTAAGTTTTTCGAAAACCCTTATATTTATATTACGGTTTGATCACAATTGCATGTTATTAACGGATCCATAATTAAATGATAATTAATTTACTAAAGAATTTCCGCTAATTTAGTAAATAGTTCCTTCATTTAAAACATAGGGACTAAAACTGTGAGTAGTGCAAAACGTAGAGACCAGATTTATGGGTTTTCAAAATGTAACGACTCGTTTACTCGGTAAGTATTTCTTTATTTAAATATTATTAATTATAATATTTTAAATGATGAAATTAAAAGAAAATTTGGAATTTAATAATTAATTCTTATTTACAAGAATTAATTATTTAGTTTACTATTATTTAGACATTTGAAAAAAGAAAGAGGAGTTAAAAATAAAAAAAGGGGGAGAGAGCGTGAAAACCTTCTCCTCTGAACGTGAAACATAATCACATAAAAAAAATGTACGCTTCTTCTTCTTCCTCCTTCTTTTCCCTAAACGACGCCATTGATGGTGTTTTTGGGGTTAAGTTTTGATTAATTTTGCTTGGATTAGGTGTGGTGGAAAGACTTTTTCTTTTGGTGAAAGATTGGGATTTTTCCCTTCAAGTTTGGATCAAAGGTAATGAGAATTTCTCCTTTTAAATTCTGAAATTTATGGTTCCTTTTCATCAAAAACCTAATGAAATTCCTTTTCCTATCATCAATCTTCATCTTCTTTTCATGTAAGGGCCCGAGAATTTTAGTGGAATTCTTTAAGTTTGGTATAAATTAAATTGTACTTTAAATAGGGAAAATGATTTTGTTATGTTAATTTTTTGTTATTTTTGTGATTAACCATAGTTAATTTAATAATTGGGGGAGGAAATAAATGAGAATGGAATGGTTAACCATGGTTAATTTAGGGGAGGGCTAGTTAGCAAGTATTTTGAGATCAAGGGTTATTTTAGCAAAAGAAAATTTGGAGGGGTTTGATTTTTATTTTAGGAGGTGGAGGGATGGATGGGCAATTTTTTTTAGTTGAATTATTAATTTAGTAATTGGTTTGTGTTAAGACATAAGAAAAAGGAAAAATAAAAAAATTCATTCCCTTCCTTCTTTTCCAACCCCCCCCCCCAAATTTCTCCATCTCTTTGCTTTCTTGCTTCCTCCTTCAATTTCTCTCTTAAACCTTGGGAAAATTAAGTGGGTTTTGGGTGATTTGTGTTAGATTTGTCATTCAAGGAAGATTTTTACAAGAATCATTGGGATTTAAGCAAGTTCAAGGTAAGAATTCTAATCTCACAACTCAAAGTTTTCTAGGTTTTCATGGAGGTGGTTTGGGGTGTTCTTGGTTTATGTTGTAAACACTTTGGTATTGATTTTCCTTCACGAAATACATGTTGATTAATGAGTTTAGGCTTTAAGGTTCATGTATATTGAAAGGAAGAAGATGGAAGCCAAGGGTATGTTCAAAGCTTTCAAAAACTCCATTAATGGAGGTTTTTGAAGCTTTTAGCTTTTCTTTGATTTTGAAATTTCTTGACCTTTTCTTAGAGATTCTTAATTCTGGAACATATGGGTGCCTAAATGTATATTCTTCATATGAAAAACAACTTGAAAAGGAAGAGAAATGATTTTTGATAGATTCTCAAAATTGGCCAAAATGCTAGTTTTAAAACTTAGCTAGTTTTGGGTGTTTCTTTGATTAATCTTGAAAAGTTATCAATTCTGGAAATTTTGGATGTTTATATGTATATTTTATACATGGAAAACACATTGGAAGATCAACTTAATGAGTTTTTGGTATATTTTCAATTTGACAAAAAATTGCACTTTAAGTTGACTAGTTTTCTTGATTTTATATGTTTCTTGATTCTTATTAAAGGGCTATCAATTCTGGAGCATTTGGGTGTTTATATATATATATTTAGCAAGGAAACCACCTTAGTGAAGGGATGATTTACTAAAACTAGCACAAATTTATTTAGTAAATTTATTAACATTTAATAACGGATCTATTAACATCATGCAATTTGTGATAAAACATGTAGATTCATGATTAATTTCGAAAATTAAAACCCTTTTACTTACATTGAGTAATTAATGGAGAATTGGTTGGAGATTTCTTTACAGCATCAATCCTCAGCAACACCGGATCTTCTATGCTATATCCCGATCGAAAGCAAAACCGACTTGTGGGAATCGAACCGGAAGAACAAAAGAAGAAGAAATTTCTTCTAAATTTTTTTTCTAAGGAAAATCAGCAATTGGGCAAAAATTTGAGAGAAAATTTTCACTTTTCTAATTAAAATGAGAAGTGTACAAAATATGAATCTCAATGGTCATATTTATAGGAAAATATGATATCTAATCTAATTAGAATTCATTATCTCCTAATTATTGAATATAGAAAAGATAAATAATAAAATAATTATATATATATATATATATATATATATATGATATAAATCACCTTGGCCATCCACTTGTTACAGCGCATAAACACCCACGCTGAAGCCAACATATATATATATATATATATATTTTTTTTTTTTTTTTATTAATTTTTATTCTTTCACTTTTCTTTATTCAATAATCATATATTTATGTATTTAAAAAATTAGAAAAATTCAAATAATAAATTCTAATTAAATACATTTAGCTAAAAATTAATATATTAATTATCATTGAATCTTATTCAATTAATTAATTATTTTGGTCAAAACCAATTTGTTTCGTAAACAATTGTATTTAATTCTCTCTAATATTTATTATCAAATTAAATAAACTCATTATTTAATTAATAATATTAATTATTAATTTCCATTTAAATAAACTCGTTATTTAAATAATTAATAATAACATTAATTCCCGTTTAAATAAACTATGTATTTAAACAATTAATTTTGCCTTAAAGTATTATAATTGATAATGTTATATTAATTTCCATTTAAATAAACTCTATATTTAAACAATTAATATTGTATCAATATTAATAATATTAATATTAATTTTCATTTAAATAATCTCATTATTTAAATAATTAATATTGTCAAATTTTAAGTAAAATCAATTACTTAATTATTTGTTCTTCCTAAGTTAAATTAATAACTTAGTTTTGCTACAACAATATTTGGGCTAGCATAGGGACCCGATGGACCTATAGATCATGGGCTTAATAATTAGTCAATTAAGTGATTAACTCATAATCAGTTAATTACTTATTATTTAACTATGAATAATTCCACTATAGATTCATAGCTGAACTCCCCTCACTATAGATGAGTTATGTCCATTTAGTTTATCTTTATTTATATCTGTGATATAATCCTTCACGTGGAACCCTCATAATTACAGGCGGATAAATTTACCGTTTTGCCCCTGTAATTACCACTTTATCCTTGTGTTCCCGCTGATTCTCCAATGAACTTTATCTTTAGTCGAACTAGAGATAATATACTTCTGTGATCAATAGAAGTCGTGGCGCCACTTGTTCATGTCTCGAATCAGTACATCAAGAGAGTTTCCTAAAATGTTTGGGTATCGCACTGATATCGTTAATTTATAGGAAAGTTATGAATTCCATCTCGTGAAAATGAGTTCCCAGCTACTTATCTAGTCATGTTCCCAAAACAGAAGTGTATTGAGCGTTCTTACAGATCGCTCTCAACCATGTGAATCAAAGAACGTAACTCCACAAATAGGAGTCCGCATTTCACTCAGGATTGAGATCTATCATGGTTGATAAACTTAGTTTGATATTCGATCATTTCTCGTAAACGGTACTAATGAGAAATTTGATCGAACATCGTGGTCCTGTCTTATACAACCAACATTGCATATGATACTTCCATTTCATGTCTCCCACATGAATGATCAGGATTAGATCATTTGTCTATAAACAAAATGCGAAGCTATCAACAGTGTTACCAGGATAAGGTTCCCAAACGTTATCCATTTACTGTAGACACTTTTAACTTACTCATCTCGACTTTAATCCTCTCGTATGACTCACATACTAAGTCGTGATTTCAAAGAGTAACTTAGGGTTTACTATTTGAATGTTTGATATTAATATATTTCCATATATTCATAATATCGTCAATTGAATCAATCTAGATAATATAAAGAACTTATGTTTATTTATTTAATTTATTCGAAATAAATTATTATAATTAAATAATTACAAGTTCTAGGACACCATTCCTAACACTCAGGGCATCAATCCAATGTATATTTCACAAGTACCCCTTGTTTGACCGAAAATTACATCCTAAATCACCTAGTTTTGAAACTTTTATCACTAACCGGGTTCGGGGTTATATGTGTTTGATAGGGGCTGACTTGTAATGTTTATATTAGACTAAACATATATGGGTTAACTTATTGTAGGACAAAGACGAAGGGATACAATCGGAGCCAACTTTGAAGGTGAGAACATAAAGAATCGGAAGGGTGAATGGCGAGCATTCACGGGTTTTATTTTCCCGAGTTGTTTTGAACGGGAAAGTATGGTGTAGGTGGTATTGAGTGATAGAATGGTTGGTAAGGTTAAGTGTGTAAAAGAATTATGGAAACAGATAATGACTCCGGTAGTGGCTAAAGAGGCCGAAGTGTTAAATACTTTAAAACCGGTTTATGTTTTGATAGTTGTTCGTTTAAGCATGCCTATTTGCCTTATTATTATGTTCATAGTCCATGAACGAGTCATATACTGATTTAGGGCTATGATTATGCACATTTGTCATGTTTTTGATTTATGCTCAAGGATATAGTTACGAATGAGATAATAAAGAAAAGTGTGAACGTGAACCATGTGCTTATGTGAATTTTTAGCATTTTGTGAGTAATGATCGAGTCATATGTATACTTTTCGTATTGTTCGGGTTATGTTCGATGGTTAATTGTGGAAAAGCTTAAAGGGGGAAATGTTTGATATGTGCACTAAGGGTTATGTGAATTAAGCTTAATACGTATAATGATTAAGTTTTATAGTGCTTGGAGGAATTGTTCTACTTGTGCCATTGAATTGAGAATTTGATATACAATGTTTACCGAAAGCAAGCATGCTCATCTCATAGCACATCATTCATGCATTTCATACTTTCGACATGTGGCCATGTGGTTGTAACCCGTGTAACGGTGTATGGGTGTTGGACGTTACACGTGGTTACCGTGGCGGAGATGTGATTAACCCGTGTAACGGTGTGTGGGTGTTGGACATTACACGTGGTTGGATGATCTTATGACATGGGGTGTAGTGAGACGTCGGGGTTGCAATGGCATGGCTTGTGAAATTTAAAATGATGGTATTGTGAAGTGTGAGATATGATAACGGTTTAACGAAAACATATGTTGGAAATCTTGTGATTTGTTGTCTCCATCTATACATAATGTATTTGTTCTAGCTTTGCATTTTAAGCACGATATTACCTTGTTTGTATTTTATCACGATCATTTCGCATCCCGTTCATATTCTTTTGTTTTCACTGAGTGTCATGCTCAAACGTGCTCTATATCACCTTTCAGGTAACGCTCGGGGTCGGGGGCGTGGAGAGGCAGGTGGTGCTTGTTGATGGCACGAGATGAAGACTTTTGGATTGGTTTATAGTCACGTGAGCCATGCATTTCAGGGAGCGATGTTTGGATAGTCGAGTCTACGTTTAGAGTCAAAATTAATTTTAAACCTTTTGTACATATTATATTTTGTATAACGGTTTAACTGGTGCACCAAACTTTGTTTCTTTTGTTTTGAATTTATGTGATACTCTGAACCGGCCAATGAGCCGATGGTTTCTGATGAACAGGTTTTTCTTATTTTGTATATGGGACTTGAAATTTACAAATACTACATGCCAAAATTTTCATTATTTTTCTAAGTTAGCTATTTTACTCTTAAATTCTCGTTTCCGTATGCGTACTTGAGTCCTGGGCTCTTAGATTAAGCCGGGTCGTCACATTTCAACTCTCCTCAAACCCTAGAAACCTTAATTTTGACTCCTCTTGAAAAACCTTTTTATTGATTAACTACCTACCCAAACGTAACACCAAAAACCACCCCGTTGTGCCATCATTACCGTCGCAAAAAAGGGCAGCAGCAGCCCGGGGCTGCTGCTCCCCGACGGTAAGACAACCGTTTATAGGGGCTATTTTACGTGTCATGTCATTCCGTCATCTCGTGTCGTTGATTGTTGCTTATTATGTTAATTGTATGTTTTTAGGATAGTTTTTAAAGTAGTTTTAGGTGTTGGTTTCAGGTTCTTGAAGTTCTTGGAAAAATTAGCTTGAAAGGTGAGTAGAAATTGTTTAAGGTTAATTAATTTCGCGATTTGGGTTATTTTCATTTAAAAGAATATTGTTAATGATTTTTTTGAGCATTAAGAAGATATTATAAGCATGATTATGGATGTTTTGGGCTGTTTTAAAGGTGCAGGAATTTATATGATAATTGTAGAAAAGTTGGATTTAAAACATGCTTAGTGGGTACTTTGTTTCTTTTTGTTATGCAGCTTATTTGGGGTTGTTCTTGAGCCATTATATGATGTTTAAGGCATGTTTTGAATGATTTTAAGACTGAGCTTCTAGTTTTATGAACAAAGTTGCATGCTTAGTGCCCAATAGGAAGGAAAATTAATCTAGACACTTTCTTGTTTTCTAAAATGGAATAGTGTTGTTCTTTGGATTATTCCTAGATGTTGTAGATGATTTTGGGAGTGTTAAAATAGATGTTATGCTGCTGGAATTTAGTAGGAAAAGTTATTAACTCCTAGTGCCCGAAATTAGAGTAAAATTACACTAGTTTAGGCTAGTTTTACTTTTTTTATTAGAAATTTTTTGGGTGATCATTTTGTGAGTTAGGCTTGTGGTCTTGGGTGATTTTAGATCATTCTAAGGTTGAGAAATTGATACTTTTCCATAATTTTAAATTTCCAAGTTTAAGCCTTTTAAAAGTCAGTTTTGGGTAGAAGAAACGATATTTCTAGGCTAGAAACCGAACTTAGGCTTGTCAAGCATTCGGGTAGTGATACTTTTAGGTAAATCACATTATTTTGGTGCCTTGAATAACATGGTTGGAGGTTCGCATTAAGTAGAGTCATACTTAATGAAGAATATATCGTTAAGGGGAGAACTATAGTTGTGCACGCGATAAATTTCACTTAGCAAGGCAGGTTCATTCCATTTGTCTCAAAGTAGGTTCGCTTGTGTGTCTTGCAAACACATAAGAGGAATACCTCAAAAGGTTGAAGCGTGGAAATATGTATTTGATGCTTTTGAGCGATAAACTCTCTTTTGTTTGCAAACAAGAGATGAGTTACGAAATTGTGTTAAATGAACTTGTTTAGTGTGGAGAGAACTTATTTGGAGGTTGTAAGGTCATTTATGGACTTAAAGGATTTAGAAAACTTCTCGTGACATTACTTTTATTTTAACATTTTCTACTCATTGGGCATTGCCTCATGATACTAAATTTTTTTTAGGTAAAAAGAAGAAGAAAACTGGCAACTGACAATGTTCGTGATCGGTGGGTCGGTTGGAGTGGATTTACATGTCGTTGAGTATTTGTTATTTTTCTTCTCTTAGTTTGTCTAGTTGGGATTTAGGATTTGATTTTGTTGAATTTGTTATGCTGAGATTTTAATGTTTATTTATATACACCTTTTGGTGGTACAAGTTTATTGAATCATTGAATTTTGTTTTGAAAAAAGATCGATAAACATAACAAGTTTATTCTTGCATTTTAATGAAATGAGAAGATGATTTTAATGTTTTATATTGCTTCCATTGTTATTATGTGTATTTCTATGTTTTGAGAATTTGGAGATGTTACACAAAATGTAGAGACTAAAATCATGAGCAGTGTAAAATGTAGGGATCAAAACTGTATTTTACCCTTATTTTTGCTTTCTTAATTCTCAATGTTGCTTCCAATTGTATACAAAGGGATTCAAACCAGTTAAATGATATTTTGAAAAAATTTCAAGTAAATTTTCAGTATTAATTGTGTTTGATATCTCAGTTGTCAAAATTAAAGGGCATTTTGTGATTTATTTTATAGAATTGCTTATCTATTTTACTCATTTTTTATATCTTGTGTGTATCACATTTATTAATATGATTAACAAGTCTATATATTTAAGGGTAAAATACAAAAAACACTCATGTGGTTTTGGTCAAAGACAAACACACCCCCGTAGTTTGAAAATGAATATTTATACACCTATAGTTTCAAAATTGTGCAAATTGACCCCTTCCCTCTACGTCGTTGATTTTCTTTTAGTCATAACTTTTTCGTTTGAACTTCGATTTGAATGATTCAAAATATTATGGAATCCTCGTTTCGACCTCTACATTGTAATCATAAAAAATTTCTAAATCATCAGTATATAAAAGTGTTCAAGACTTCAACCCGATCGAATATTTTGATGATGATAACTATTTTATACACTGATGATTTATAAGTTTTTAAGTAACTGCAACGTAGATCTCGAAACGAGGATTCCATAATATCTTGAATAATTCAAATCGAAGTTCAAACGAGAAAGTTATGACTAAAAGAAAATCAATGGTGTAGAGGAGAGAGGTCAATTTGCATAATTGTGAAATTATAGGGGTATAAATATTCATTTTTTACCAAAAGGGATGTGTTTGTCTTTGACCAAAACCACATATGTGTTTTTTACATTTTGTCCTATATTTAATTGTTATGATCGAAGAACAATCATGCAAGTTAACTAACAATCTATAAAACAAGCTTGAATATAAAACCAGAGTAAAGAAGAGAAGAACCAAAGAAGTTTTATAGTGGTTCGGCCAATTGATGCCTACATCTACTTAGCTAGCCATAACTTTCATTCATCAACCTTCTAGATTTGAGAATTACAAGATGAATCACTCAGCCTTACAAAAAATCTCACAGCAAAAGCTCAAGAATACAACAATGGAGATTTTGCCTTTCCTTCCCCTCACAGAGCTCCGTCTCTCTCTCTCTCTCTGTCCTCTCTGTTTTGGTCACACATAATGAATTGAATAATTCCCTCAAGCTCACTTGCTCAAGAACACTTAATTAGCTTAAATATATTGTTTGGAATATGATTCTAAAATATTTAAGGTGACAATGCAAGATAAAATATTAATGAGAAATAATGTGATTATCTAATATTGATTAGGATGTAAACACACGCCAATTTGAGCATAGCTCAAGTAGTTAGACATCTACTCTCTCCTTCTTCAATCTTATGTAGTATTTCCAAAAAAATGTAAAAATACATATACATATATATATATATATATGGAAAATACTTTATATATACATCGATGAATTTGACCAATATGTTTGGTCAATAAAAATAGAACACGTATAAAAGTAAGTATGAGTTCGTACTCACTTGTAAATATGTAAATATTTTCCATATTTATAAAAGTAAAAATCTCACCAAATTATCAATTAAATTATGATGAAGTCCATCATCAAAGTTAATAATTTACAAGATGTTATGATCTAAAGAATTGAAAAGTAAAGTACGTTTAACATCTTTATTTCATTAAACACGACTTTTCAATTATATTTCTTTCCATAAACCTATTCATGCATAAAATATTAAAAAATAATCATTTACCAACCACGTTCCCCATTCCATTCTTTACCTACCATCACTTGTCTCTCTTTGAGAGAAGTAAAATGATCTTCCTTAAAAGCTTTCTTATATAGATACGATATGAAGAGGAGGTCGGTAGAGACAAGTAAGACGTTTAAATCACATTTATATTTAAAAGCCATGATGTAAATTAGATTAAAAAAGTGGGTGAAGGTGGATTTTCCTTTTTCTTATTTTTCTTTATAAGATTATATTATAAATAAAGCAACAATATTTAACCAACTGTAGTTCAATATAAAAAAAAAAGGTTAATACCCATATATATTATTTTAATTTATAGTGAAATATTAAAAAAAAAAAGGTCAATATAACCAATTTTCTTTTCTAATATTGTTTACAAAATTTGGCCCATCCCAATGGCCACCAATTTTTTTTCCCGAGTATTGTGAGCTTGAAATTTGATAGATTCAAACCAACCCATTTTTTAAGGAACTATTATTAAAAGATAGTATTTTTTATACTAATAATTAAAAAATCAAATTTTTTTAAAAATTACTCGAATAAGAGTTAAATTGTTTCAATTTTGTCACTAACGTTTTAAAAGTTTCAATTCTGCCCTCGATCTTTTAATTTATTTCAAAACTCTCTTTGTTAGCAATTTTCATTAAGTTTCATGGAAATTAAAACGCTAGAGGCAAAATATATTAAATGTGGTTGGTATCAGTTATACCTCGAAATGTTTAAAAGTTTTAATTTTTTTTGTGACATTTAAATTTTCGTAAAAACTTGAAGAAAATTACTAATAAAATATATTTTTAAAACAAATTAATAAATTAAAGATAGAATGGAAACCTTTAAAACATTAAAAACACACTTAAAACAAACTCGTTTGAGGTATTTTATATAATTTAACCTAAATATTATCGGTGGTGGTAGGCACCAACTTTTGTAGCACCAGTGAATAGTGATAACGGGCTTACCAATACCAAAAATAAATAAATTGATGGGCCCTACACTAAACGCTGCCTAACCGATGCCACGTAATATTGTTTCCGGTTTTTGACTCCATCCACCCACAGTTACCCACCTACCCACATCCAAGTAGAATCCTCTCACCCTCCTATTTCTTTTTCATAAAATAGTTTTCAAATGTATTTAATTTAATTAAAAAATTTATTTAAAAAATAATTTTAAATTGATGAATAATTTTATAACTCAACTACTAAATAATTTTATTATTAAGTATTGTAAATCAAGATTATTTTTTTAAGCACTTCTAAGACCAACTTCCTCTCGTTTGACTTTTACTTTTTCGTTTGTGTTTTTTCAATTCAATATTAGTATGCTCAATTTCAATAATGTTCCAAAGTAATATTTTTTTTTTGCTATCGAATACCTTAGAGACGTTTATTGTTGAAAGTCACTTTGATGACTATTTTAAACAGTTTTATGGTTGTAAAATTATAAAGCATTCCCTTTTATCAATTAATTTAGTAAAATTGGGACTCATTTCGTCATGTCTACTACGTATTTTAATTTTATTAAAAAAAAATTAATAGATGGGTGCAATTTGTATAATCAATCGTGTTGTTAATAATGTATAAAATCTATAAATCGCACACATATATTAACTTTTAAAGACATGATCGTAATTATTTAAGCGTTTGTTTTTCAAATTTAACTGAGATTTTTAAAATATAACTTCAAGCTTTTTTATAGAGACATAAATGAAATTGGCATTAAAAAAAGGTCAAATTTGAATTATGTAATTAAAATTGTTTAGTTTTATGAAAGATGGTTCATAATAGTTTTATAGGGCATTTAAAAAAATGACATTTCTTTAATAATAAATTTTAAATATAGTAAGAAAAATTAGAATATTTAGAAAATATCCCTTTTTAACCCCGTTATTTTATTAAGAAATTATTAAACTAATAATATTATAAAAAAAATGGTATTAATTTCTAATTCAAAACATATCAATAATCATCCTAAAAAAATAATGAAAATTTTCATTTTGTAATATTAGATTTTTTTTTAATTGATTTAGTGAAAAGTAAATTAAATAAACAAAATTTTGCTATATACTAAATTAAGGTTAAAAAAATATCATTAGATATAATTTATCATTTAGTATAATTCAACGAGTCAAATATCGATACTCTCTCAAATCTAATGTAATTAAAAGTTCGAACCTCCCTAATTTATAATGAAATAATTTATTATTATTATTTTTTAATTTCTGAAAAGGTTAAAAAAAAAAACGAATTTTTGAAAGAGAAATAAAACGGCAAGTTGGTAGAAATGATATATAGAAGTAAAAATAACACGCTGCGACTGCTACTGCGACGGCGAACTTCAAACTCTCAACACTGAACAACGCACTTCTATTTTAGAGAGAGAGAGAGAGAGAGAGAATTCCTTTTCTTCCATCTCCAGGTACGCACATTTTCTAGCTTGGAAAGAAAATCGAGAGAAATTTTCGATTTTCTGATTCCATTTCATAAGTAGTTCATTTGTTTTTGTTTTGGAATTCAATTATGAAGTTCTGTTCTTATGGAATTCTTCATTGACTTACTGTAATGATTTTTTTTTTGGTTCATCGCTATTTAGAATTGTAATGTTTAGGAATTTAGGTAGTGTTTATTTAATTTACAACAATTTATTCTGATTGAATGATTCTAGTAGTGATTTTCTGCCATTAGATTAATGGATTTGAGAAATCTAATGTGTGAAAAAACTCTAAATCGCAGCGTTTTTCTGGAAATTGGTGAAATTGAGCTGCTATGGAGGCTACGGTTACGCAACAAATACAATTTTCTTCATGGATCGATTCGAGCAGAATTACAGCGAAACCGAAGGTCTCGTTGAATTTCTTGCCGTTTTCGTTCAAGTTACAACTCGCTAGGCCTTCAAATCATCAAAGAACGGTCTCTTTGAAGGTTTCCTGTTCTTACCAGAACTCTACAGGTTTGCTATCTATCAAATTATCAATTTCCAATAAACATTCAATTTTCTCCTTTATATGCTAAAAATCCCGGTTTCCTGCTAATTAGAAATGATATAATATAGAAATATGTTTAATTTAATGATTAGCACTTCAGGTTTCTTATCTTTTTTTTTTAATAGAAGTTTCTTATCTCTTACATGTGCTAACATTTTTCAATCTATATTTAATCACAATTTCTCCCACTTCAATGTGAAGTTTTTACTTATCTAGTTGTTCTACTTCTATTAACTTTTTAAATTGATTAATCTGGAATGTGAGGAATTAGAATTTATTGGGACTTTGATGACTTCTTAGATAGATTGCATCTTAATTCTCTTTAACTTTCTGATGCCAAAAAGTTTTTGTAATTATCCTATCCTCTTATTATTGGCTGGTAAAGTAACATTGTTTTTTTCAATTTCCCTAGTGCTTGACTTGAGTTTGGATCCCTTTTTTCTCACTTGTACAAATATACTTATATTTGCAAAAAAAAAAAAAAAAATGAGAATTGAGAATCAACTTTAAATCTTAAATTTTGCTTTTGTGGGTTCAGTGTTGGAATCTGGCAATTATTGTGCTCCTATTGATGAATCCCTGATCTTACAGGTATGATTTTTCTCTTTTTAATTATTATTTTGGCTGCTTGTAGTTTTTTGTATTTATTTTCCTTATGATATATGGAATCTGTAATGTTTCTGAATTACTGCTTTGTGATATAACAAAGGGGACAGGAGTTCTCCTATCAATTGTTTTAGCTGTTTTCTTACTGGATCATACAATTGCAGAAAAAATCCCAGGAGATTGAGCCATATTTAAATGGCCGTTGTATATATCTTGTTGGTGAGTTTTTTTTCTTTCTCGGAGTACTTCAACTTTGGGTCTAAACATTTGATCTAAATCATCATATCTACGAAATGCAGGAATGATGGGCTCCGGAAAAACGACTGTAGGAAAAGTCTTGTCGAAAGCAGTTGGTTACTCCTTTTCAGATAGGTTTGTTTCCAACTGTAGGTCTAGTGTATGCAAATTTTTCGTTAGATGTGTTGATCATAAGTAAATCTTGATTTCATAGGAAAGGAGAGATTGACAGCCTATTAATTTATACTTTTGAGTAGCACTAGCATGCAGCTGTTAAATCACATTATAATTGAAGCTGCACCAGATGCAGAATAATAATGAAGCTTGGTTTCTAAATATATTTTCATCTTGCGGAAAAAAACTTAGGACCTAGGAACTTTCAATTGGAATTATGATTACTAGATTTGTGTTTTGCTAGTCTATATGCCACCACCCACCCCCCTGGTTTTTCCATGCTGATTGCTTGAACTATGTTATGTTTTGGATGCCTCAGTGACGCGTTGGTGGAAGAAGAATTTGGAAGTTCTGTAGCTGAAATTTTCAAGCTTCATGGAGAGGACTTCTTCAGAGAAAAAGAGGTAAAGTGTGGATACATGACAGTTGAATCACTTTCACACCTTGACAGTAGTGTATGGTTTATGTTCATTATTTTGCTTACCTTGCATGAGCATACACACACTTCAATTACAACTCTTTTGTTATTTTCTAGACGTTTTTAACTGTAAGGTTTACGCTTATGTGCACAACTGTCTCTCCAATGTGCACGTGAATTTTTTGTCCTTAGTTTTCTTAAAGTGTTATGTATTTTCCAAGTAATATTCTATCTTATTTCATCACTTGATATTTTCTTTTTATTTAGTTTTAAGAACCGAGCTCTTGCTTAACCTAAACCCTCATACTAGTCTCAAGGGTCAAAGCTGATATCATGATGACAGGACTACTCTGTGATAATTATCAAGTAATTTAATTTTGTTCTCTTTCTTCTGAAAGATATTCCTTGAAAGGTCACTGCCACTTGCAAATAATAAGCGAAGCTGTTTACTACGAATTGAATTTTCCTATAGAATTGACCATGAATGCATCAAAGTTCTCACGATTGAAAAGCTGTTGTCACGAGTTTCTACTTGTGCATGTATGAGCGACCAAATTGAAATCTCATTTTTCTTTTTAACACGCAGTGAACCTAGCTTGAAATCTTATTTCTGTGTTACTGTGAATTCATCTAAAAAACCTAGCTTGTTTTGTCTCTTACAGACTGAGGCATTAAGGAAAATATCTTTGATGAATCGATTGGTTGTTTCCACTGGTGGAGGAGTAGTTACTCGAACTATAAACTGGTATACTTAAATAAACTAGCTGTATAAAGAAGTGTGCATTTCTTCAGTTGTACATACAGTTGTCAGTGTCATTTGAATTTACCTTTGTTTTTACAACTTATCAGGAAATATATGCATAAAGGGATAAGTGTCTGGTTGGATGTGCCTTTGGAAGCCTTGGTGAAGAGAATTTCAGCCGTAGGGACCAATACTCGTCCTCTGTTGCATCAGGATTCGACTGATGCATACTCAAAGGTATTTTTTTTTTCTTCTACTACAAAATGATGCCTGACCAAACTTCGTTCTTTGGGAAAGGAGTTAAATGCATACTCTTTTTTCCTTGATTAAAAAATATCATTAACAGGTTTGTTAGTGAACAAAGTGTTCTGAAGATGAAAATAATTCCAAAAAGAAAAAAACCTTTTATTACGTTCAAGTGCCTTTTCGTTTTCTTTACATAATTAATTCACATATGTAAATTTCTTTAAATGCACAATAGCTTTAATTTGTAGTACCTTTAAATGAACGACATAAAACAAAATGAAACATATATTTCAAACTATAATTTCAAACTGTCTGTTTCTTGAAGGAAGAAAATGGAAATCAATTAAGAAAATAATTTTTTAGAACGGTTTTAGAATGTACACTCAAATAAATCTCTCTTTGGAATGAATTAACATACCACTCATATTTTACCCTGGTTATCTGCAGACTGTCGTTCGTTTATCTACTCTTCTGGAAGAGAGGGGTGATGCTTATGCCAATGCTCAAGTCACAGTTTCCTGCGAAAGTATGTTTGGCATCTCTTATTTATATTTTTCATGCAATCTACCAAACAATTTAAGAAAGACTAGGAAAATGATATGATTTTAGCTCGATGTCTTTTAAAACAGCTCGATAATTTCGGTTGTACAGTCTTTATCTTATAATACTACTTACTGCAGAAGGCATGCCATTTAATTGAGCATCTTCAAAACTTGTGCATTTCAAGAGTTATCATCTACTGCAGTTTTCTGTCGCACGTGAGAATTATGCTTACTATTCTGGAATTCTAAAATCTCGATATCAAATGGTTACATTTCACCTTTGCAGATATTGCGGATAAACTGGGCATTAAAGACGTATCCAAACTCACACCCCTCAACATAGCAATGGAGGTCTCTTTCTCCCCCAAAAATGAAAATAATCCACATTATAATTATTTGAATCATTTTCATTTTTCCACCACCAATTCCATACTATTTTATTTTGACAATTCCTTGTTTTTACATTTTCCTTAGGCACTCGAACAAATTGAGAACTTTATAAAAGAAGAAGACGGTTATATCGCATTGTAATTTTCGTAATCTTCCACGAACAATTGCCCATTCAGGTATTTTAGTCATGCTTCATAATTGGTCTTGAGCACTCAATGCTTCTATTTCAGTTTCCTTACAATATTGTGTAATTTTTTTAAAACTAATTCAGGCATTTATCAACAAGTTGATAAGAGGCAATGGATGGAACTCTCCCTCATTATTTATTGGCAATTTATTTGCTCAAGGCTTCCTCCTGCACCAGTTTCTTGTCCTTGGAAATGTTTGATCTAGTCTCATGCTATTGTAATTTAAAAAAAGAAGCAATGCTTCTCTACATTTTATCAATAATGGGTGATATTGTTGATTTAAACATTTTATACTAACTTCTCTTTTAGTTACAATCATAGAAAAAAATTAGAACAGTTATTGAAATAACATATTTTTACATATTAATCACTAAAATATCAAAAAAAATTATAAATTAATAAAATAGCATAATTATAATTCAATTATTTATTGAACTATAGTTGAATAATTTATTGAACTAAAAAAAGTAAAAAAAAATCAACAAATTCATCAAAAATAGTAATGTAAAACAATCAAATAGTTCGATCAATTATTGAACTTTAACTTAAAAAAGCAAGAAACAACAAATTCATTATTAAACATAACAAAATATTAGTTCAATTATTTATTAAACTATAATTATGGTATTTGAATAATTTTTAAAAAGTTCTGACATTTTAGTAATTAGTATACTGATTTATGCTATTTGTGATCATTTCTAAAATTTTTTTTAGCTATAGTTGGGTTTGAAGAAATGAATTAGTGAAGTTGATTTAAGTTTTTGAGCAGTTGATCTTATTGATTATGTTTTGTTAAATTCTACGTGTTGTGTCAAATTTTATTTTTTATTTTTTTTGAGGTTTTCACATATGACAAAATCATAGTCCATATTACAAATATGGTAGTCTGAAAAAGAATTTGTGAAAAATATGATTTTTAAAAAGAAAAGGACTGGTCCAACCTATTTATGAATGCACAATATTAGTCTAAAATTACTTGTTTTCACTTAATTATTTATCATATTTTATGTCAATTATAGATACATTAAAACATGAGGAAATCTCTAACTCACATAAAAATAAGGGATATTTCATTGGATGGTAGGTTTTGATGTAATATTTATAAAAATATCAATTCTAAAAAGTATTTACAAATATGACAATTTTTATAATGTTAATTAGTGATTAACAATGATTAATGTGTATCGGTGATAAACTTAGTGTAAACATATGTAATTTAATGTTTATCACTGATTCCCCCAATAATTTTTTTTTATATTTACAAATATTTCTTAGAGCTGATATTTTTCCAAATATTGCTAAAAAAATTACTAATTTTGCAAATTCCCCTAAAAGTAAAACAACATAGGTCAATTATTAATCGTATTTTATTTCAATCACTAATATATAAAAGAGTATAAATATCAAAATAGCCAATTTTATCTCTTTTTCCCTTTAGACACCATTTTAAAAATATTACTTAATAGTCATATCTAAATGTAAAAATACAAAAACACCCTTAATGTCAAATCATCATCTCTCTCCTCCCTCCCTTGCCATCCATTCCCTTTTTTTTTTTTTAATATTAACATAATTCTCTCTCTCATCTACTATTTCATAATTATTTTCAAAAATATTTTTCCTCCCTTTTTCTTCTATATATTAGATTCTCTCCCTCCCTTATTTTTTTTCCTATTTTTTCTCTCATTTCTTCTTCCCTCTCTCCCTCATTTCTTTTTCCTTTCTCTATCATTTTATTTCTAACCTCCATTGATTCTCTCATTCTCTCTCTTTTTTTAAAAAAAAATCCACCATTTTTATCTTTTACAAACATTCATCGCACAAATTTCCTACACTTTTTTAATTTACCATCTCTCTCTTTAATTTCTTCTTATTCTCGTTTTTTTCCTAAATATTTTTCACTGTTTTGTTGGGAATCTCAAAAATCTAAACAAAAAATAACATGGATTTGACGAAAGATATTATTATTATTATTTAGTTTTTTATATTTCTTTTTCTATTTATAATCTATGTTGTATTATTTAATATACGTAATTTCTTAATAATGTTTTCTGACATGTAATATATGTAATATACGTTTTTTTTTTGTTTTATCATTCAAAATAGTGTTTCTCTAAATGTATCTTTTTTTGTAATATACATAACTGTTTTTTGTTTTCATTCTATTTCTATTTTGCTTAATGTACAGTCTGTAATATACGTATTATATATTTTTCTGTGGTCTGTTTAAATATATATTTTGTAATATACGTGATATACATAACTATGTGTTTTTCTTCAGTTTACTCCACTGTTTTACTAAATGAATATTTTGTAATACACGTGATATACGAAATGACGAGTGTTTGATGTACACCCCGTTTCTTTTATGTTCATTCTGTAATATACGTAATATAATATACATTTCTTTTTCTTTTATTTGCATATTAAGTTTTTTTTTTCATACATTAAGTATTATGTAATTAACACTCTTTCGTTTTCATTTGCAAATAAAATTACATATATATTACGTAATTCCACACTTTCTCAAATGCACTTACGATGTGAAAGACGATATATCCAATATACCAGATGTACAAAACATTACATGAGAGGGGAAACTATAAATAATATACTTAAAATGAATATAAAAAGTTGAATTAAAATCGAAGTATGTAGTATAGAATCAAAACATAAAAAAAATAAAAATTTACAAAATTTACTAAATATACTAAAAAACTATGAACAATATACCGAATATACTAAAAACCGATGGAAGAAAAAAAAATTGGGAAAGAAAAATTGTATTGAAAAAAAAAATGTCAGACGTGTCAGAAGTGTCAGACCATACCTGACATACGAAAAGGACAAAATGTGTATATTAAAAAATTGAATAGTAAAAGTGACTAGATACTGCACTTTTTAATACGCATGGCCATTAATGATATTACCTTCCTCAAGGTGACTACTTTGATGAGAAGAACTTGGATCAGCAGCCAAGGCTGCACCGGCCCAATCCGGTGCAGCCACGCTTAAAAAAAAAAGGAAAGAAAAAAAATAAACCCCAGGTGCTGCTAATTTATGAGCAGCCAAGTTTTTCTCTATTTTGATTTTTCATCCTATATAAAAATCTAATATATTATTGACAAATATAAAATAACGAGAATACCACTGATTTGATGACCACCGATTTGCTAACATCTTAATTAAAAAAACACACAAATTTAAAAAGTTGTCGTTCACTCTCTTAATCACTGATTAAAATAAGAAAATCAACAAGAGTGAATCAAAGACGATAACAATTATCAATTGGCAGTATTCAATACTCAATCATTCAGTTTTATCTATATATCCATGATCAATTTGTGATAAACTGGAATTTCAATAAAATATTGACTCGTAAAACATTTTTCACTGAATTACCATAGCTGCTACCATCTTAAGCAATGATAGTGAATCGAAGAAAAAAAAATATATTTGACATCTCGGTTGTGTCAATACTTAACCATTCAATTGTCACATATGGTAGCGTTGAAAATCTATGATTATTACGAATCAATTAGCTATGGCTTAAAAGAATGTCTTAAAATAGTATATATATATATATATATATATATATATATATATATATTTTTTTTTTTTTTTTTATGGTACAATTACTAAAATAACATATTTTTGCATACTAATTACTGAAATGTTTGAACTTTTCAAAAATTACTCAAATAGCATAATTATAGTTCAATAATTTATTGAACTAAAAAAATTAATTTTTTTAACAAATTCATTGAAAATAATAATAAAAAATATCAAATAGTTCAATAAATTATTGACTTTGAACTTAAAAAACCATAAAACAAACAAATTCGTTAAAAATATTTATGAAAAATCGTTCAATAATTAATTGAATTATACTTCAATAATTTATTGAACTATAATTATGCTATTTGAATAATTTTTAAAAAATTATGACATTTTAGTAATTAGTATGCAAATTTATGTTATTTGAGACAAATTCTTTATTTTAATTCTTCTTTTTATGGGAAGCTATTTATCACAAAACTCCCAACATTCTCAACAAAAAAAAGAGCAGAGTTTTTGGAAAGACAAGAATCAAACTTGGACAAAACACTTCATTAAAACCAGCCTTTAAACATATTCAAAACCCAACACAAAGATGGGGTGCTTTTTTAAATCCTCCTTTTCGCCTTTTTGGCTCTTTCATTTATCAACGAAAAATTATATTTATTATTAAAAAAGAATCAACAAAAATTCAAATAACCCAACAAAGTGCACTTTATGCCTAACCAGCTCGAGCTTTCCAAATAACTCATTTGAGTAAAATCAATTTATTTGAACCGTACATCTATCTATCGACACAAAATGAGCCGTTTTAAGAAGTTGGTTTCCTTCTTCATGCATACCAAGACTATTTAGCGACTAAGGGAATGAAAAAAATTTCAAAACCCAAATGCCAAAAGGACAAGAAGAACAATACATTTTTCTCCATTGGACATATGTTGACCATAACTCCAATTAACATTAATCATAAGAGAGTAATTATTTATAAAAATCACTAGTCAAAAAGCTCGAGGCAGATGCATGAAAACAGATGAAGTAAAAAAAATAAAATTCTCAAGGCTCAATAAAATTAGGGTTTTCAAGATCTTTTGGCTTCAAGGATGTATTATTGCTATGTTAGATTATTGTTTTCTCCATAAATACTACTGAAAATAGATGAGGTCAAGTCCCTTGCATTGCATGAATTAATATATCATAACAATTATGGATTGGAAACCATATATGCTATCTACATACTGAAGTTACCAACTAGTAAAAATCATCCTTTCCAACTGCATAAATAAATAGCAATGGAAATATCATCAGCCTAGCGCAATGACATTACTTGCTTGTTTCGCAGCTCGATTTCAAGCACAAAAAATGATTACCAATAGTTTCCTAACTTTCAAGCAGAAAACTTGGACGTAAACCTACCAAAGAAGCTTAAAAGTTGGCATAAACATCATCCATCGAGGGCCGGTGAAGAAACGTTTTACTGCAGATGCTGCTGCATATTTATCTTCTAAGAAGCACATCTCATTGTTAATGGGGAAATCCAGAAGCAGTTCTAATGCACTATCTGATGACTCGCCGTACTTGTGGGCACTTGACGAATCGGACTTGGACATCAAAATATCAGCCATGGATTTGAAAATTTTGTCCTTGGTTTCTTCATTTTCATTGCTTTCTATGTCTGAGGAACCAGCAAAGTCCAATATCACTATCAGTAGTGACAGCAAAAATCGGCTCACATTTTGTCGAAGAAGATATGGGACTCTGGCTCTGGCATGCAGTTATCCTTCAGGCTTCATTGACCTACAGAATGAATCATCAACTTCAGAATTTCAAATTTGAAGAAAAAAGTCAGAATCAGTGGTCCTTCCCATGGGATATGGGGTGAGAGAGTTAATGCAGAGGTTTCTCATTATGAGGTTTAACAATTACACAATATTGATATGAGCAAATAAGCAAAAAAAAGGAGAAGAATTGAATGCGGATTCTCACAAATTGGCAGGACTTTGCTATGTTAGATTTCAATCATTTGTTTCGAGAATTGTGGTATCAAATACATAACCAGCAGCTTTCATCTGCATAGTTATTTCATCCAAGACTAAATAAATCAAATCCGCCTTCTCATGGGCTTTGTCTCTCGAAACGAACACATGAGCATCATTATTCACCTCAATCCAGCTCCTTCCAGGTTCTTTAACCACACCATTAGTATCCATTTTCAGCCTCAACCTTTTAACATCTCTCCACATACCTTTAGATGCAAAAATATTTGAAAGCATAGTATATGATCCACTGTCCATTGGTTCAATTGAAATTGCCATCTCTGCAGCATGAATGGCTAGCTCAACATTACCGAAAACTGCACATGCACTTAGTAAAGTCCTCCATACTAAGGCTGACGGTTTCATTGTCATCTTTTCAATGAATTCTCTAGCTTCTGATAACCTACCAGCTCTACCCAAAAGAGAAACAACAGAAGCATAATGTTCCGTTCCCGGTTCCACTTCGTATCGGGCCATCAAATGAAAATGTTTAAGTCCATCTTCTATAAACCCCGCATGACCACAAGCTGATAGCACACTCACAAAAGTGATATAATTAGGATTTATACCATTGTTTATCATTGTCTCAAATGTCTTGAGAGTTTCTTCTGCTTTTCCATGCTGTGCATACATTGCAATCATGGAGTTCCAGCATGCTGTATCTTTCCATACTGAAGAGGAAAATATTTTGTTAGCTTCTTCAAAACTTCCACATTTGGCGTACATATCCACCAAGGCATTGGTGATGAAAGGGTCTAATCCTAGACCCATCTTCATGAGTTGATTATGGAACTGTCGACCGTGTTGGAGACTTGTCAGATTACTAGCTGCTGTAACCAGAGTTGCAAAAGTGAACTCATTTGGCCTTTCTCTTGAAAATTGTAAATCGGAGTATAGTTTGAAAGCCTCCTCACCTTCGGATTGTAAGCTATATCCAGAAAATAGAGCATTCCAGACAACTATATCTTTATCAATCGTCTCTTCAAACACATATCTTGCATCTCTAATGCATGAACATTTAGAATAAACATCTATGAGAGCACTGCTCGTAAACTTGCCTAAAGAGACCCCATATTTGATGGTAAGCCCATGAATTTGCTTGCTCAGTTGCAAACAAGATAATGCAGCTGATAATCCTAAAAGGCTTACAAATGTTAACAGGCTTGGTGAAAAATGCCTTAACCTTATCTTATTGAAAACTTTCAATGCTTCACATAGGTACCCTTGTCTTGAATATCCTTCAATCATTGCATTGTAAGAGACAACATTGTGACAAGTCATAACATCAAAGATCCTTTCTGCATCAGCCAAGGAATTACATTTTGAATACATATCAATCAAAGAATTTATCACAAAACTATCATGTTCAAGACAAGCCTTGATAATATAAGCATGTATTTGTCTTCCAGGTTGTAAAGCATCAACTGAACCACAGGAAGTGAGAACACTAGAGCAAGCATATTCATCTGGCTTCCATCCCATTCTAAACATTTCACCAACTAGTTCCACAGCTTCCCAATCATATGAATTTTGCATGTACCCAGCAATCATGGTGGTCCAAGAAATAATATTCTTAACATCCATTTTATCGAAAAGGTCTTTCGCAGCTTTCACTCTCCCACATTTTGTATAAAAGTCTATTAGAACGTTATATGTTGAAACATCCATTCTTGTCCCTCTCCTTAAAACATAAGCATGAATTTGCTTACCGCCTTTCAGAAAACCATGCATTGAACATGCACTTAAAATGCTGGATAGTACATATTTATCAGGGGTGACATTGTTTTCTATCATTTTGTTAAACAATTGCAAGGAAACTTCACTTCTTCCACTTTTTGTGTAACCAGTAATAATGGAAGTCCAAGTCACAGTAGTCTTCACAGCTAAACCATCAAATACCAATCTCGCTTTATCTACATCACCGTGTTTAGCGTACAATTCCACCAAAGAGGTTCCCACATAAACATCCTGATCAAAACCTGTTTTAACAACATAACTATGAACTTGGTGACCGGGTTCGCCACCTTCACGTTGAACACAAGCTTTGATAACGCTAGCTAAAATGTACTCATTCAGATTCTCATTACAAGTTCTTCGAAATTCTAAGAAATACAGCAATGCCTTTTCATTATACCCTTGGTGGGCATACATAGAAACCATTGAAGACCAAGATATTAGGTTCCTCTCAGACATTTTATCAAACAGTGTTCCCGCATCATCAACGCGGCCAAATTTGGAATACGAATGCAGGAGAAGGTTTGATAAAAATACATCATGTTGCAAGCCCCACAAGACAATTAGACAATGAATCTTTTTACAGTATAAAAAAGATTTATCTGAAACAGGTACTAGCAATAGGTTGGCAAGTGCCTTCTTTTTAAGTCGCGTTTTTGGACCGATAAAAAAGGGTGTATCGATTGAACAAGTGGCGACGTCGAATTGAAGAATTTGCAGTTTCTTATTTTGGTAATTGGTAAAGAAGTATGATGGA
The DNA here is from genome assembly GCA_028015215.1 of Gynostemma pentaphyllum. Classification (NCBI taxonomy): domain Eukaryota; kingdom Viridiplantae; phylum Streptophyta; class Magnoliopsida; order Cucurbitales; family Cucurbitaceae; genus Gynostemma; species Gynostemma pentaphyllum. Next base: position 64,781,159 of record CM051355.1, on the reverse strand, counting down.
TATTGAAGAAAAAATAACGTCCCATACTTCCATATGAATTAGACAATTCATTGGTCAGGAGATGGGAAAACAATTCCAATTATATTCTCTTTCTCCTCTTCACCATTTTCTCAGCAAAAATATGCAGCTTCATATATATATATATATAGAGAGAGAGAGAGAGAGAAAGAGGAGATTCAAAGAAAAACAATAAAAAAAAAATTATATTGCAGAATTACATACAGCCCAAGACTGCTAGCTTCCTTTTCTGATAGTTGGATTGTTTAGTTGAAGGAATTGAAAAAGAAAGCACGGATCAATCAGCCATGGAGAAAGGGGTAAGAATTGAGAAGAAAACAGAGAGTGAGAGATTTTGCTAATTGAGAAGAAGACCGTTGGAAAGGAGAGAAAAACAGAAATTTAAAAATGTCATTTTGGAAAATCATTTTATACAAATTAACTCAAATAGTATATTTCTGCAAACTAATTATGGAAATGTCGATTCAAATAGTTATAGTTTGATAACATTTTACTAATTTTTAAAGATAATAAAACATTTCACTATTGATTTCCTCTTTGATTTATTATATTAAATCGGAGGAAGAAATATTTAAATTTTCGACTTTATGTCTGACCAATTGAGTTATATTCATATTGGCTCATTACTTAGTAACCCACTATTTTTAGAAAAAATAATCACTCACTACTAATTAGATTAGATTTTAGGCCATGTTAAAATAACCATTTTTATTTTTAATAAATATTGAACCAAATATATTTGATTATAGTTTTATATTTTTTTTAAATATAGAACTAAAAAATAGTTATAAAATAAAAATGGAAAACTATTTTAAAGATTACTTTTTTCGTTTTTGAATTTTATTGATAATTTAAAAAAACGTTTTTCAAAAGTTAAAAATTGAAAAGTTTTCATTTGAATTCAATGAAAACATAATGAGTTACCGAATAATCTTATTTTTCAAAAATAAAAACTAAAGACTAAAATTTAAAAAATGGAAACAAAATGATTATCAAACAACGCCATAGATTTTAATGTTCACTCTCTAAATAATCATTAATTTATTAAATCTCCATCTCTATTATATTCCATGAAAGTAATAACTAATGTGAAAAATTGAATCACTAGATTTTGAATTAATTTTTAGAAATAATTAAGTTGTAGTTGGTTACACCTGCCATTTAGTTTTAATGGATTTGACATTACTTTTAGTGAGTAAAAACTCTTTGATTCATTAAAAATATTTACAATTTTTTTTATGCAATGATTTTGATTATATCATCGATCTAACGTGTTTTAATATTTTTTAGGAAACACTTCTTAGGGGGTGTTTGTTTGTAGTGTTTGGGGATGAGGATCTAAACCCCATGGTGATCTTATCCCCATCCTCTGTTTGTTTTGCCAATAAAGAAGGGGATTGAAACCCCATGGGGTTCCCATAGCCCCCATCTATGGGGTTTAGAACACCTCCAAAACACATGGGGATCTTATCACCCCATGAAAAAGATGAGAGAGATAGGAAGAGAAGAGAGGAGTGAGAGAAAATTTTTATTTTATATTATAATTTTATTATTCTCATCCCCATCCAAAACCAAACACAGTGATCTCGTCCCCGGTCATCTCTTCCCCATACATCTCATCCCCAGACATCTCAATCCCATGCAAACCCGGAAACAAACGCCCCAGTGGTTTTTAAAGCTTTAGTTACTGAAATAATATATTTGTATATATTAATTATTGAAATGTAATTTTTTTTTTAAATTATGTAAATAACAATTTAATCATTATTAAAGTAGTTTAATAATTTATTGAATTAAAAAAAAGATTAAAAACCGATAATTTCACTGAAAAATAATAAAATATTAATTTATTAAACTAAAAAAATGTCAAAAATCAATAAATTTAGGAAATAATAACACAAAATAATAAAATATTTCAATATATTATTTAATAACTATTTGAGTAATTTTTAAAAAGTTCTGACATTCCAGTAACTAATAACTATTTAGTTTTATTTTAGATTTCTTATCTAGGGATACGATGTATATCCCAACTATGCATGAACTCTCATGTCAATTCTATTTGTGATTGATGAATGATTTTTCTCATTTATGCTGAGTTATCATTTTGTTATTAATGCCTGTAATTACTTGATCACTAGTTGTATGATTTAAGATCTGTTCTTAATTAAGAAATTAGACAGATTAGTCCTGAATGTTTAACCATAGGTTAAAGTCAAAACATGAGGAAGATTATGAACCTTGTGTGGCATTACGTGATTTTTATAAATAGATATATGTGTGGAAATTATGTAATTTGATTTCCATAGTCTTAATGCTTTTTAAAAGTTTAAATTTACACAAAGTTGTTGTAAATTGACTTATTAGATTGGTTGCTAATACTTGAGAAAGTTTAAGTAGTTAACTTAGTGGAATTTCAGTGTCAACATAGGGTTAAATGAGATTAAATTACAAATAGAAAAACTTGAGTTAGTTAGGTGAAGTCGGAGTCCTAAATTTTGCTTATATTTTATTCTTTATTATTTTTTTTATCATTTTTAGTTAACTATCACTGATCTTTATTAATTTGTCAAATAGATTAAGGTTAGATTAGTTGATAATTATTAATTAATTTACAATCCATGTGAAAGACAATATCCACTTTTCACTTTATTACTTTTGTAATTATTCGTAAACTTGCGGAATCGTGCAACAATTTACAAACACAAAAATTTTAGTATAGATTTTTGTTCTCTCCCTCTGTATTCATATTAAACACAGTGTTATGATAGCTCCATACCATGGACATTTCATAGGTATATACCTTATTTATTAGGGGTGTAAGTTAAAACCGAAAAACCGACGAAACCGACCGAAACCGATAAAGTCGGTCGGAGAAACCGACCAATTCGGTCGGAGTCGGTTTTGGATTACCCAAAACCGACCAAATTCGGTCGGTTTTTTTTAAAAAAAAAATTTGCCTACTCCGACCACCCCGACCGACCACCAAGTTAAAACCAACCGACCGATTGGTCGGCAGGTCGGTGCCAAACCATTTTTCTAATTTTTCGGTCGCCGGCGGTGGTGAATGTTTTTTGTGCTAAACCGATTAAAACCGACCCCGACCGATTTACACCCCTATTTTATATATATATATATATATATATATATATATATATATATATATATATATGAGATTAACACTCACTACAAAAAAAAAGTCAAAAAGCGACCAACCATTTGCGACAAAAAAAAAGTGGTAGTTTTTTGGTGACCATTTGGTCACTTTTTTTTAAGGTTGACTCAAAGTGACCATCTGGTCACTTTTTTTGCGACCAAAATCAGAAGCAGTCATAAAAAATGGCGCGAAAGAAGCGACCATTTGGTCACCTGAAAAAACGACCAAGTGGTCGCATTTTGGTGACATAAAAAATGACTTGGTAGCAAAAAATGGCGCGAAATTAGCGACCATTTGGTCACCTGAAAAAACGACCATCTGGTCGCATTTTTGTGACTTAAAATACAGTTTGGTAGCAAAAAAAGGAGCGTAATTTTGGTGGGAAGAAAGCTACCAGTTGGTCGCCTTTGGAAGTGACCATCTGGTCGCATTTTTGTGAATTGAAATGTAGTTTGGTAGCAAAAAAAGGCGCGTAATTTTGGTTGGAAGAAAGCTACCAGTTGGTCACCTTTGGAAGTGACCATCTGGTCGCATTTTGGAGACTAGAAATATAAGTTGGTAACAAAAAAAAAAGGCGCGTAAATTTGGCGGGAAGAAAGCTACCAAGTAGTCGCCTTTGGAAGTGACCATCTGGTCGCATTTTGAAGTGACCACTTGGTAGTAAAAAAAGGCGGGAAATTTTGGCGGGAGAAATACGACCAAATGGTAGTAATTTTGCGACCATAGGGTCGCAATTAAGCAGAGGAATCCATTATAAAATCTCCTCCTCCCATTGTGGAGAAGATAAGAAACAAGAAAAATGAGAGAGTGTATGTATATTCGTTTGATAGACGGGTATTTGAAAGATGAGTTTGTGGCTGGGGTTGAACAGTTTGTTGAGTTTTGCAAGACAACTGTCTATTACGCGAATTATGGTGAAAAGCAGCTACGATGTCCGTGCAAAAAATGCGATAATAGAAGAATCATACCGGTTTCAGATGTGAAGGTTCATCTTTATAGTCGAGGATTTGTGGAGAATTATTATCACTGGGTGTATCACAGGGAGACGAGGGAAATGTTCGACGCTGGAGTACAGGAAGCGAGACAGTACGAATGTAGCAGCTTGAATGCGGACGTTGTCGTCGAAGAACCCAATAAAATACAACAGTATAGTCAGATGCAGCAAATGATACTTGATGGTGTGGGATATGGGGGCGGAAATGAAAGTTATCGCGAAAGTTTGAACGTAGACGACGAAAGAGAAGGGGTTGTTGAAGAAGAAATGAATTCGAAAGCACGTAAGATGCACGATCTACTGAAGACAACGAGCCGACCGTTGTACGAAGGTTGTCAGGTTAGTCAACTTGCTGCTGCTACAAAACTTTTAAATATAAAAACGCAGTATAACTTACCTGCTAGAAGATTTGATTAGGTTGCATTGTGGTTTCGTTGATGCGCTCCACAAGAAAACCTGATGCCGCAAAGTTTGTACGACACGAAAAAGCTAGTGGAGGGACTCGGGTTACCCGTAGAGAAGATAGATTCGTGTCGAAACGGGTGCATGATCTACTGGGATGTGGATGCGGATCTGCATCACTACAAATTCTGTTTTCTTCCAAGATATAAACAGGGGAAAGGGATGATTCCGTACGCCCACATGTTCTATTTACCGCTGACCCCACGTTTGCAACGGTTGTATGCATCGGATGTCACAGCTTCACGCATGAGATGGCATCACGAGCATGCACAGGATGAAGGTGTTATGCGACATCCCTCAGACGCTGCGGCTTGGAAGCATTTAAATAATTGTCATTCTGATTTTGCACAAGATCCGAGAACGTGAGATTGGGCTTATGCACAGATGGCTTTAACCCGTTCGGGGCATCCGGGGAGCAATATTCAGTTTGGCCGGTGATGGTAACCCCGTATAACTTGCCACCCTCGATGTGTATGAGAGACCCGATGATTTTTCTCACAGTGATCGTACCTAGCCCGAAAAGCCCAAAACAAAAACTGGATGTTTATTTGCAACCACTTATTGCAGAGTTGAAGAGGTTGTGGACAGATGGTGTCATGACGTACGACATCTCGAAGAAACAAAATTTTTTGTTGCGCGCGGCGTTAATCTGGACGATCAATGACTTCCCTGCGTATTCAATGTTGTCAGGTATGTTGCGTTCACATTCATTATTTCTTGAGTATGAGTTTTGTTATTGTTTTGTTTAGCGTTCATTAGTTAATAATTGTAAACATCGATCCCATCCTCTATTAAAGGATGGAGTACGGCTGGTAAATACGCATGTCCATATTGCATGCTAAACACATATGCGTTTTACCTCAAAAATGGTCGGAAAACCTGTTGGTTTGATTGCCACTGTTGATTTCTGCCGTTGAATCACGCGTTCCGTTCAAAGGGTACTGACTGGAAGAAGGGTCAGCGAGTAAGAAAGGAAACCCCCCGATAATGTACAATGGAAGGCAGATTCTGCACGGTATAGATGCTATAGGGATGCGGAAAATTACAGTGGAAGGTGCAGAGCTTGCAAACAATGCGGCTTGAAAAAACACGGGTTGGAAGAAACGGAGTATTTTTTGGGATCTACTGTATTGGGAAGATCTACTTGTCAGACACAACCTGGATGTAATGCATATCGAGAAGAACTTCTTAGACAACATTTTCAATACGGTTTTGAACGTTCCTGGCAAAACAAAGGACAATCTGAAGGCAAGTTACAAGGTACGGGAGATATGTAACCGTCCTGAGTTAGAGCCTGACGACAATGATAATTACGCAAAAGCAAAGTACATGTTGACGACGGATGAAAAGAAAACACTATTTGAGTGGATCAAATCCATCAAATTCCATGACAGATACGTTTCGAATCTGAGTCGGTGTATAGATAGTCAAAAACATGTCATGTTCGGGATGAAAAGCCACGACTGTCATGTATTCATGCAACGATTGATGCCCATCGCGTTCAGACCGTTCCTAGAGAACAGACATTGGGAGCCGCTTGCCCAGTTGAGTGTTTTTTTCAGGGACTTGACGTGTACAGAGCTGACTGAAGCTACTATCGCTTCAATGAGTTCGGAGATTGCTATTATTATCTGTAAGTTGGAGCGCATGTTCCCACCTGGCTTTTTTGACTCAATGGAGCATCTTCCAGTGCATCTTCCATACGAGGCATTCTTAGGGGGTCCGGTTCATTATCGCTGGATGTACCCATTTGAAAGGTTAGCAAACTTACTTTGTATATAATTCAAGTTTTTTAATGTTAAACTTATTAGAGGTTTACTTAATTGTTTGTAACCCAAAGGTATTTACGTCGGTTGAAAAAGACGGTCGGAAATAAAGCAAGAGTCGAAGGATCTATATGTAGTGCATACTTAACGCAAGAGACTACCACGTTTTATTCATACTACTTTGATCAACACAGTGGCAGTTTCGTCCAGCGACACGAAACGTTGTCGAAAATTTACTTGAAGGTGTTGACGTAAACAACCTGCCCATATTTACTGAACCTGGCATGACAGTTGGAAGATCAGTGCGTAGGCCGTTGACCGATTCTGAGTATCACGTAATGCAGAGCTACGTGTTATGCAACTGCCCAGAAGTCGAGCCTTATATCGAGTGAGTTCTCGTAACGTTACATTATTCCATTGACTTAACAATCACAACTGTTTCAAATACTTTCTTACTATTTTCGTAACATACAGACTATTTCTGAACGTATACGTTCGAATGACACGAGTCGGTCTTACAGCCGCTAAGGAGGGGTCAATAATCGAGGAGTTTCGTTCCTGGTTCAGTGCATACGTGAGTTATTTGAAATTGTCAAAACTATCATGTCAAGTCATTTGTTGAAAAATACTATATCCTTCTAATTATAGTCTATGTGTGCTGAATGATAGGTGGACTCCCCTACGTTACCGGTAGATGATCCTCGCATGATTTTTCTTTGGCAAAGGGACCTGCACGGATTGCAAGGTCATATACTGGATACGTCGGTAACGGATTCAGATTTCAAACGAAGGCGCATTCTGTTAACAGGGCAACAAACAACAATGGTGTTTGCATAAAAGGTCAAGTGTTCGTCACAGAAGACGATCACTTTGGAGTAATCGATGAGATTCTTGAGATTCAATACGCAAGTCCGACGCTAAAACGCATTGTTCTTGTTTAACTGCACTTGGTTCGAGACAACCAGACGAGGCGGAGTCCGTAAGATTGATCATTTACAAATTGTTGAGGTAAACAAGTACAAGCATATGCGCACCGCTGATAGGTTCGTCCTCGCTTCACAGTCGCACAAAATTCCAGAACGACCAGTTTTTTTACCACCACCATCTTGGTCGCTTTTTTGGTCGCATTCTACAATAAAAATGACCTTTTGGTCGCAAATGTTTGGTCACAAATTGACTTTTTTTTTTGTAGTGACTGTTTGGCTACTAAAATTGTCAATTTGAAAAGGGGATTTTACATCAAGAAATATACTAGTTCAGATCACTAATGATCCTAATCCATTTGCTGGATTGTCGCCGACAATTCACTAGATATCGTTTGATTACGTACAAAGGATACAACCAAGAGAAAATACAATGCATAACCATGAAAGAGAAACTCTCACCAAGAACCCCTTTCTCACCCTTTCTCACTTTCACATGATGACAAATGAACATAACAAAACTCAATTAATAGGTAAAATTACAACTAAATATAATAACCAATTTAACAATATATTATATCAAATTTATTGTGTTGAGATACTTAAACTTTTGATTTCGTTTATGGGATGGACTGGTGATACTTAACCAGTTGAACTATGTTCAGATTGACTTAGATATATCATACTTTTTCTATTGATTTTGTTTAGTAATCTTATGATATGTGTCAACTTATGCATAACTCAAATGGTTAGGTATCAGAACTCTCTTATCATAATCAAAGATAAATCCAATAAGGGGTCGTTTAGTTGTCAGGTTTGAGTTGTTAAGCATTGGGTTGTTAAACAGGAAGCTGTTAACACTGTGTTTGGTTTGTACAAAACGGTGAATTTGTTAAGTGTAAAATATGTTGAAAGTGTGAAAATGAATAGGTTTCTTAAGAGGAAGTTAACAAAACCATCATATTGGGTTTCAGAATTAGGAAATAAATACTGGTTAGGGTAGTGTAATCTTCAACTCACTACCCAAACTTGACAACCAAACGACCTCTAAAGGAACGGGGGCATTGCCCCCCCGGATTATTTTTTTTAAAACTTTTATCTTCATACAAAAATAATTTCAAGTAACCCACCCAATAACATAATTTCAAATTTTGTATGATACTATTTTTAATCAAATTTCATAATTTTAATTAAAAGTACGTTTTCTTATTTGTTTATTATATATTTTTTAATGATTTGATAGTTACTTTTCATTTAAAAAAAATTATTCCAAATGAGTAATAGTGGATTGGAGTTTATGTTAGTTTATTTTTTATATTTATTAATAGATCATAGATTTTTATTATTTATTTGGTTTTATATGATAAATTTTTTTTCATTTAATACTTTTATCTATTCAATAAAAAATTACAGAAAAAAAAATACACTCTTCAAATAAGTAATAATTTTCATAGAGATTTCTTCAATTATTTTTCAATAGAATAATCGAAAAGTAAATATAATTTATATAAAATAGAAATAATAGTTAGGAGAATTTTTTTTTTTTTTAAAAAAGAACTAAAAATTGATGTCATTATTACTTAGTGTCCCTCTAAAAAATGACTTAAATAAAACTCTAGACTAGTCATGGGTTATATTGTATTCATGATTTTTTAGTCTATCGTTTTCTTTCTTGTTTTTATTATTTGTTATTGTGTAAAACGTAAAGAAAATAGATACAATAAGTTTGATTATTTTTCTTTTAATTTTATGTTTTAAAAAAATTAAGGAGAATTTAAAATTTTAAGTGGTTGAATTTTTTATATTATTATTTATATTTATGCCCTCTTAAAAGGAAATCTTAGATCTGTCACTTCCCATAATATTGAAGGGTCTGATTTTTTTCTTCCCTAATTTGATACAATACCTAACCAAAGATATTGTGACATATAACTATTATAAGGATATTAACATTTTCCTCTCTATACAAGTGGTAGCATCCCAAGTGGAGGGATGCTGTCAATGATAGGACCATTATGCTAACTAATTAGCAATGGATTTTTTTTAAGTTGTCAAAAGAACACCTAACTTCTAGTTACATAAACAAGTTATTTATTAACAATCATGTATTATATGAATCTAGACTTTATTGTCCATCTATGTACCTAGACAACATTAAGTCGATGACAGTATGATCAAACACTAACATAGTTTCTATTACTAAAAAAAACATAATTTCTATATATATAAGTATATCAATTTCATTGATCGTGTCAATGTTTTAACTAAGTTAAATGGTTTATTCTAAAAAAAATACTAAATTAAATGTTTAAACACATATATTTCCACTCTCAAAAGATATTTTTTTAAGAAAGTGCAGGTTCAATCCCCAACATTTTTTTAATTACTATTAATTCTTTAATATGTATTATTCTAAAAAAAAGTCTTATATTATTTACGATCTATTATCCGTTTTTTAATATCTAATATTCACGTCAACTACTTTGTTACTTTTAATAGAAATTTTGACTTTAGGGGACCATTTTCTAAATGTAAGGATATATGATTTAAAAAATAATAATTATGATATAAGGGATAATCATCCACAAGATTTGAATTATTAATTTTTTTTATTTGCTATTCTAAAATATTAAAGTATCACATTGTATTTGTATGAAAATTATTAAATATAGAGTTGAAAAATAGGTCAACATGAGCATAATTTATATGCTTTGGTATGAGGATTCCTTTCATATGATGTTAATTTTTTAGTCCCCCTATCTTATTTTAATGTAATATCTTGAAAAACAGTAGGATATTAATATTAAAGGTAGAGATTTAATTGAATAAAAGGTAAAATACAAATAACGTCACTCCGATGATTTTGGCCAAATACATGAACACCCCTGTAGTTTGAAAATAGTAAATCACACCCTTATTGTTCCAAATTAATCAATGAGATCTCTCCCTCCAACGCTGTAAAATTTCTTTAAGCCATAATTTCTCTGTTTGAAATCCTCATTTTAGGCTCTCTGTTATGGTCATTTCAAAACTTCTAAATCATCAGTAAAAAAAAAAAGATTAATGGCTTTAATCATACCTAATAATTTGATGACAATAATCTTTTTATTTATTGAAGATTTTGAAGTTTTGAAGTGGCAATAATGTACATCTCGAAATGAAGATTCCAAAACATCTTGAATCATCCAGATCGGAGTTCAAATGAAAAAGTTACGTCTTAAAAAAAAGTTTACAGCATTGAAGAGGATATGTCTCAATAACATAACTTGAAACTACATGAATGTGATTTATTATTTTCAATTCATAGACAGCGTTCATACATTTGACCAAAAAACCTGTGCGTCCTATTTGTATGTTACTCTTGTTAAACTTTGAAGAATGATATTTTTCTCATTGATTCTGATGGCACATCGCCTATATTTATACAAGTATTTTTAGGTTAAAAGAGGATAAACAAATATACAAAGGATTAACTAGAAAAGGAAAAAGATGAAGAAAATATCTAGAAAATCTTCATCAAAAAAAAAAAATCTAGAAAATCGAACTGTGGCTGCGGCCACGAGAGCGAAAAGTTTAATCCTTTCGTGTTGTGGGGGTCGCGGTGATAGGTGAAGGGATGATTTACTAAATTAGCGGAATTTATTTAGTAACACAAATTAACACTTAATTTAGGATCTATTAATATCATGCAATTTGTGATAAAAAACACGAAGAACATGTAGATTCATGCTTTATTTTCGAAAATTAAAACCGGAACTTACATTGGCTGATTAATGGAGAATCGGTTGGAGGTTTCTTTACAGCATCAAATCCTCAGCAACACCGGATCTTCTACGCTATATCCCGATCGATCAAACGAAATCCGATTGTGGGATCGAACTTAAGAAGAAATTGGGAAGAAGAAAAAATATTTTTCTTCCCAATTTTGAATAGCAAAATCGGCAAAGGGAGAGAAAAGGAGGAAGAGAGATTTTTCAATTTTCAAAGAATTGAATTGTGTGATTTATGAATGACCCAACCCTCCTATTTATAGGAAAATAGGAATCCTAATCCCATTAGGATTAATCTATAAAGATAAATACAAAAAGAAAAAAGATTATCTCTTTCCTTTATCTTGCAATTTAGAAAATGCCATAGATAAATAGGAGATTATTTTATTTTCTTTATTTTTATTTATCTTGGGTAAATAAATCTATGTAATTATTTTAGGATATAATTCAAACAATTATCTCTTCCTAAAATACATGTCATGGCCGAAAATTGGCTTAATAATTAATAAATAATTCTAATTTATTTAATTAATTATTTTGGGCCAATTTCAATTGGGTTCATTAATCCAATTGGGCTTGTAATTCTCTCTTAAATTAATAAGTCCAACTTAATTAATTTATTTATTAATTACCATTTAAATAAAATATTTTATTTAAACAATTAATATTTTCTCCCGACTAAATATTATCAAATTATATTTAATTATTAATTTCCATTTAAATAATTTTCATTATTTAAATAATTAATAATAAATATTTTAATTATTAATTTCCATTAAATAAACTCATTATTTAATTAATAATCTTATTGATAACATTTTATTATTAATTAATTAATTTTAATTATTAATTTCCGTTTAAATATAATTATTTAAACAATTAATAATTGTTAATTAATTTCAAATTATTAATTACCATTTAAATATACTCAATATTTAAATAATTAATAATGTATAATTAATAATATTTCATTATTAATTTCATGTTTAAATAAACTCATTATTTAAACAATTAATAATGTTTATATTAATTACCGTTTAAATAAACTCAATATTTAAACAATTAATATTGCCTATTTTAAGTAATTCACTTTACTTAAAATTTCCATTTCTTCTACTTGATTTCGCGACTACGATATTTGGGCTAGCATAGGGACCCGATGGACCTATAGATCATGGGCTTAATAATTAGTCAATTAAGTGATTAACACATAATCAGTTAATTACTTATTATCTAACTATGAATAATTCCACTATAGATTCAAATTGAACTCCCCTCACTATAGATGAGTTATGTCCATTTAGTTTATCTTTTATTTATATCGTGATATATCCTTCACGTGGAACCCTCATAATTACGAAGGATAAATTTACCGTTTTTCCCCTGTAATTACCGCTTTATCCTTGTGTTCCCATTGATTCTCCAATGAACTTTATCTTTAGTCGAACTAGAGATAAGATACTTCGTGATCAATAGAAGTCGTAACGTCACTTGTTCATGTCTCGAATCAGCACATCAAGGGAGTTTCCTAAAGTTCCTAAAATGTTTAGGTATCGGACCGATACCGTTAATTTATAGGGAAGTTATGAATTCCATCTCGTGAAAATGAGTTCCAGACTACTTATCTAGTCATGTTCCCAAAACAGGAGTGTATTGAGCGTTCTTCTGGATCACTCTCAACTATGTGAATCAAAGAACATAACTCCACAAATAGGAGTTCGCATTTCACTCAGGATTGAGATCTATCACCTGGTTGATAAACTTAGTTTGATATTCGATTATTTCCTAAAAGCGGTACTAATGAGAAATTTGATCGAACATCGTGGTCCTGTCTTATACAATCAACATTGCATATGATACTTCCATTTCATGTCTTCCACATGAATGATCAGGATTCAATCATTTGTCTATAAACAAAATGCGAAGTTATCAACAATGTTACCAGGATAAGGTTCCCAAACGTTATCCGTTTACTGTAGACACGTTTAAGTTACTCATCTCGACTTTAATCCTCTTGTCTGACTCACATACTAAGTCGTGATTTCATAAGAGTAACTTAGGGTTTACTATTTGAATGTTTGATATTAATATATTTCCATATATTCCTAATATCATTAATTGAATCAATCTAGATAATATAAAGAACTTATGTTTATTTATTTAATTTATTCTTAATAAATTATTATTATTAAATAATTACAAGTTCTAGGACACCATTCCTAACAATAGGATCCACGGCCGCGGCCTCTACTCTCAAGCTTTTGGCCCAAGATGGCCAAAAACGCGACAGGCCGCGGGCCCGAGAGGAAAATCTTCATTTTTGGCCGATTTTCCTCCTAAAGCTTTACACTCCCCCTCAAGTTGGAGCATGTAGATCACAAATGCCCAACTTGCGAAGAAGAAGAGAGAACTGAGATTTCCCAAGTGCCTTGGTCAAAACATCGACAAGTTGACCACCGGTTCGAATATGTGAGGGAGAGATGATACCATCAGAAAGAGCATCTCAAACAAAATGACAATTCATCTCTATATGCTTTGTGCATTCATGAAAAACAGGATTTGTTGCGATGTGAAGAGCAGCCTGACTATCGCAAAATAACTGGATTAGCTGATGATGATCAATCCCAAAACAAGCCAAAAGAGACTTCAACCATTTCAACTCACAAGTGGTACTGGCTATAAAGCGATACTCAGCCTCCGCAGAAGAGCGAGAGACAGTATCTTGCTTCTTTTTTTTCCATGAGATCGGAGATGAACCTTAGAGGATATAATATCCTATGATAGAACGTCTAGTGAGAGGACAACTAGCCCAAACAATGTCATAATAAGCTGTAAGTCGAAAATCATTCTCCCCATTAAGGAGAATGCCATGCCCTGGACATCCTTTCAAGTACCGTATAACACGTAAGGCAGCTTCCCAATGTTCAATTCTGGGAGTACCCATAAATTGTCTAAAATGTGAATTGAGTAGCACAGTTCAGGCCTTGTGATAATCAAGTAGATCAAACGACCAATCAAACGACAATATTTCTCAGGATCATCAAGAACTTTACCATTAATAGTTGCAAGAGGATGATTTTGTTCCATTGGAGTAGAGATAGGTTTAGCTGCAAGAAGACCTGATTCACTAATAATTTCTAATGCATACTTTCTCTGAGATAAATACAAGCCATTTTTCCCATGGGACACCTCAATCCTGAGAAAGTATTTTAAGATACCAAGATCTTTCATATGAAATTTTTCACTGAGTTGCTTCTTAAAGGAAGATATAGCCTTACAAGAAGAACCTGTGATAATTAAGTCATCAACATAGACAAGGACATGCAAGAAAACCGAACCTTTCTGGTAGCTGAACAGAGAATAGTCAGGATAGGACTGAGCAAAACCAATGTCCTTTAGGGTAAAGGACAACATTTCAAACCAGTTTCGAGGAGCTTGATGATCCATATAAGGACTTTCTTAAACGACACACTTTTCCAGAAGAAGATGGAGTAAAACCCAGGGGTAACTGCATATATACTTCCTCATCAAGATCTCCATGGAGAAAAGCATTGTGCAAATCCATTTGATGAAGTTCCCATTTTCTAGCTACGGCTACTGACAAGAAAGTACGCATTGTGACCATTTTAGAAACCGGAGCAAAAGTTTCATTGTAATCAATTCCCTCAATTTGTTGGTTTTCGTGCACAATAAGACGACCCTTCAATCTTTCGATAGTACCATCAGACCTGTACTTGATCTTATATACCCATTTACATCCAATTGCTCTCTTTCCAGGAGGAAGATGTTTCAATATCCATGTACCATTACGTTCTAGAGCATCGATTTCTTCTTTCATTGCCTTACGCCAACCTGGATCTTTAACAACTTCATTAAAAGAAACATGTTCCTTTCCTGAAGTAATGGATGCCAAGAAACACGTATGGTTTGCAGAAAATCTATCATAATTGATATAAGAAGCAAGTGAAAAAGAAGTACCTGAGGACTATGATTGAGCAGAAGTAGTTGATGTGGTAGGGTTTACTATTCGTACTGTGTGAGTGATGTAGGCTGCAAGTCTGCTTGAGGACTTCTTTATTCGATGTCCTCATTCTGTCAGTTGTTGTTCCACATTATCAACCACTGCCTCAATATGTTGATCAGATGACTCATCAACATCAACTTGAATAGTTTCAGAAACATCAATATGCTCAAGTTTAGCATTATCTATCGAAGAGACACCCTGAACAACAACACCATTATCTTCACTCACAATTTGTGAGATACACTCAAAAAACAGATGGCTATTAGAAGATGTGACTAATTTGTTGGTGATCTTATCTTCACTATAAGGGAATTGGTCCTCATTGAAGGTTACATCACGGGAAACAAAAAAGTCATTGGTTTCCAAATCATACAAACGCCACCCCTTTTTCCCAAAAAAGGATAGCCAACAAATAAACATCTACGACTTTTTGGGCCAATTTTGTCTTTCTCACAAGGTTGGTTTTTAGCGAAACAGAGATACCCAAAGACACGAAGAAGAGAGTAGATTGGGGATATATTGAACAAAATCTCATAAGGACTTTTTTTTCTCAAGCAAAGGTGAAGGAGTTCAGTTTATGATGTATGTCGCAGTTAACACACTCCCCCTCCCCCCAAAAAAAAGAGTAGGAAGATTAGCTTGAAAAAGCAAAGCTCTTGCTACATTGAGAGTATGCCTATATTTACGTTTTACCCTCCTATTTTGTTGAGGTGTCTCTACACAAAAAGTCTGGCGTATAATGCCATGTTCAACATAAAAACGGTGAAGAGAAGTAAATTCTCTCCCATTATCACTATGTACTATCTTCATCTGTTTATCAACTTGCATCTTGACCATAGAGCAAAAATATTTAATCAATTGAGGCACTTTGGACTTAACACTCATCAAAAAAATCCAAACAGTCCTAGAACAATCATCAACTATGGTCAAGAAGTATCGAGCTCCACAATTAGAAGCTAAATTATATGGCCCCCAAATATCACAATGAATCAACTGAAAAATCTCATCAGCTTTCTTATTACTTAAATGAAAAACATTTCGAGTTTGTTTAGCTCGTAAATAAATATCACAAGAGTTAACAACTTTATTTTTAGTACTGCCAAATAAACTAGATAAAACATAATCTACTTTGCTGGAAGGATGACCCAAACGCCGATGCCACAGATCTTGACTAATTTCAACCGTTGCTTGGCACACACCCACATCACATTGTCTACCCGCTCCAATCATGATCCTCGAAGTATGGTCCTGTATAACACATAGCTTGTTAGAAAAAGTCATAAAACACTGTTTTTCTCTAAGCAATTGATAAACAAATATAAGATTGTAGGAGAAGTCTGGAACATAAAGAGCATGATTTAATATCATGTTTTCACTGATTTGTATTGATCCCTCTTTGCTAGCCATAGATCTCTTTCCATTAGGTAGACCAACTGATGTAGGACGAATATCTATGAGGTTGTGAAATAACTGCACATTACCGGACATGTGGTGGGCGTCGAATCCACCAAAAATAAAAGTCTCTACTTTCGAGTTTATGGATTTGTAGTAGTGGAAAGTAAGGTCGAATCCACAGAGATTGGTGAATTAAAATTGGGGGGGTTTTTTGAGTTTGTTGAGAAATTGAGAAAGAAAACAATAAAAGTTAAGAAGAGATTCAATGGGAGAAAGTTCCAACCAAAGGTGTAATCATCGTTTGATTTATATTATTTGATCATTGATTTTCTAATGAAATCCTAACTCATTCTCTAAATTGGTTATGATTATTAAGAACGTCTTATTAATCTATCCTTCCTTAGTTTGTCGGTAATTAAGATACGATCATTAATTACTTCCCTAATCAATGACAACCCTAGAGTACGACAATAGAATTTAATCAATAACAACAATAAGATGAGAAGGACAACCAATTCTAGCCAACAAATGCGAAACGTTCGATCTATTTAGACTAGATCCTGTATTTTCATAGCATGAGATGAAAAGACTTATTAATCATTCATACTAATTATCACATGGATTAGAATGCATAAACAGTTACGGATTTAAACACTCTAATTGACGATCTATCAAATTAAAGAATGATCAAAGGGCCCTATTTGAACAATCAAACAATGTGATATTGAATGCATAAAATAGAAAATATAGAAATAAAGAAGAATTAGAAAGAAAGATGACGAACAAATCTCACAAATATAAAAATCAAACTTTGATTAACCTTGGTTGGAAATTGGGAGTTCAGCTAGACATGGAGTTCATCATTCTCTAAGAAAAACTAAGGAAAAACGTTCATAAACCTATTAGAAAAGAAGTCACCCTTTTATATCCTTGAAAACTAGGGTTTAAAACAAAAGATAAAAAATTATATCCTAAAAATCCGAACTGGCGCCGCGGCACTGATTTTTGGGCGCTGAACAAAAAGACTAAAATCTGGAAATTTCACGCTTTCGGTGCTATGACGCTAGAAAATCAACGCTGGGGCGCCGAACTCTCTGGAATTTTGGCTTCGATTCAGATTCTGCAGACTTTTTCTTGTGGCGGTGGCCACTAAAGTTGTTGCCATGGCGCCGAAGTGTCAAGAAAGCTCCAAAATACAATTTTTTAGTCCTTTTTCATCATCTCTTCTCCAACCTAGCACATAAATACAAATCAAAGATAATTACCTAGTTTTTAAGCTATTTAATCATTAAAATATGAAAAATAATCCTAAGTTTATGTGCAAAAATAATAACTCATCAACATGTGATTTGAACATCCTGAGTTAAGCATCCATTGAACTGATTCATCTATCATATTGTTTAATTTTTCAGATGTTTGACCTTTCAATCCATTCAGCATGTTCACCAACGTATTCCACTGCTCATCAGTCAGACCAGGAACTCCACTACGATCGCTTGCTTGAATAGCCTCTCGAGTGGTTGAACTAGATGCAGCATTAGCTACTTGTCCTCGTCCACCCCCATTCTTTCCTCTTCCAGATCTACCTCCTCATCTTCCTTGTCCTCCATTAGATCTATTCTCCCACCATTCTGGATAGCCATGTAATTGAAAACAGGTTGTATTGTCATGACCTGTTTTGGAACAATGAGTGCAAGTCAAATGTCCTTTAGGATGATCATTTCCATGACCCTGATTCTTCCCCCTTGAACAGCAAAACCAATAACATCTGTTTTGCATTCTTGTGCTCGAGCAACCATGTGATGTCTCTCCTCCGTTACTATTTTTGCAAAAACTGTATTCAATCCCGGAAGTGGTTCCATCATCAAAATATTTGATACAACATTCCCATAGAGTGTTGGATCCAACCCTACAAGGAAATCATGAACCTTTTCATTCTCCCTTTCCTTTGCACGAACAGTAGCAGCTATATATATGCAAGTTGGCACAATCGAGTACCCTTCTAGTTCATCCTAGATGTTTCTCAATTCATTATAATAAGTAACAACCGTGTTACCTCGTTGTTTGTAATTATTCAACAATGTCTTCAGTTCATGAATTCGAGGACCGTTTCCAATAGAAAAATGCATCCTAATGTCTTCCCACATATCTTTGACATCGTCCGGATGAGAAACTGACGATCGTAGAATTGGATCCAATGTATTATGAATCTATCCCACAAGAGTTGAGTTAACGGTCACCCAAAGAGTCTCTTTCTGAGATACTGGCACTGGCTTGACTATGCTTCCATCTAAGAAGCCAAGTTTATTCTTTGCGCGAAATTTTTTCGCATCGATCTAACCCACTCGTTGTAATTTTCTTCTCAAATCACGATTGGACAGATCGTGACTTGTGGTCCATCTAAAGGATGAAGAAAATACAGTGATGTAGAATCTATCGGTTTCATTGCCATGACTTTAACAATCGATCTCGATTTCGTCATGGCTTCTATATTCTCCGGTGTTGTCATTCACAATAAGAATCAACAACCTGCTTTGATACCATGTTAAACTTTAAAGAATGATATTTTTCTCATTGATTCGGATGGCACATCGCCCATATTTATACAAGTATTTTTAGGTTAAAAGAGGATAAACAAATATACAAAGGATTAACTAGAAAAGGAAAAAAATAAAGAAAATATCCAGAAAATCGAACTGTGGCCGCGGCCGTGAGGAGCTGGTGGCCGATGCCACAGGATCCACGGCCGCGACCCCCACTCTCGGGTTTTTGGCCCAAGATGGCCAAAAACGCTACAGGCCACGACCCCGACTCACAGACGCAGCTCCGAGAGAAAAATCTTCATTTTTGACCGATTTTCTTCCTAAAGCTTAACAACTCTTGAATCAATGTATTTCCCTTTCTAAAAGTCCCTCTCAAATCTCAACTCCTTTTGTTGATGAATTAAATTCAAACCCATCCATCAACACATCTCTCGATGCGTTACTTGAATCGCAAGTGTAATAACCCCGTCTCTCTCGCTAAAAAATAAAACCTATATCAATCTTCTCTCATTCAATGCCTTAATAGCATACCGTATGCCCATAACCATAACGACCTTATCATTAACAAAATAAAAAATTAAAAAACATTAACATCCCTCTTTTTCTCTCTCTTATTTTTTTTAAATAAAACAAAAATCTCTCTCTTAGGCTTTATGGGCTTCAAAATTAAAATATTGGGAAAAAAATGGTTTTTGACAAGACAAGAAAGAAGTCATCTAATTTCATCAAACAAAATAAAATCGCTTACGAGGTAGATGAAAAATTCATACAAAACTACAATTATACTTTCCAAAATATCTAAACTATTATATTTTTTTGAAATATTTTCTTATGATTTGATCACTACGTAGTAACTTTTTTATACAATATTTATAAATATGTGATTGCTTAAAACTATTTATAATTATAGAAATTTTTACTACGTTTATAAGTGATTATTGATTAATGTATGAATCAATTATTAACTCAGTATAAAAATATGTAATTTAATATTGATCACTGATTAACCTGCTCAAAATTTACTATATTTATAAATATTTATAAGAGTTGATACTTTTACAAACATTACCTAAAACTTTACTAGATTTGAAATCATCTCATAAACTTTATCATATGATTAATTGAAATTATTATAATAAGAAATTAATTTTTTTTTTAAAAACTAAAAAGTTTTACTATTTCTTGAAAGGTGCAATTAAAAAAACTTTATTTTTGAAAATACCTCTTAAATATATAAATAAAAATATTTACTTACTGAATTCATACTAACCTCCATGTATGTCATATTTCAATCAAATAAAATATCAATATATTTAATAAATATATGAGTCATACTAATATATTTAATCCATATAAAAAATAAGTATGAGGTGGTACGCACACTTGAGTATATATAAGTAATTTCTAGTAAAATGTAAATAAGACTCATGTAGTTTTTATCAAATATATGAACACCTTCTGTAGTTTAAAAAAGGCAAAACATACCCTTATAGTTCTAAATTATTCCAATGAGATCGCTTCCCTTCATCGCCATAAATTTTCTTTTAAAGGCCACAACTTCTTCGTTAGAACTTTGATTTGGATGATTGAAAATGTTTTAGAATTCTCATTTCAGGCTAGATGTTAAAGTCAATTTCAAAACTTCTGATTATCAGTAAACAAAAACGTTACTTGGTGTAAATCATACCTAGTATTTTGATTATAATAATATTTTTTTATTATTAACCATTTTTAAGTTTTAAAATGACCATAACGTAGAGTCAGAAACGAGAATTTTAAAATATCTTGAATCATCTAAATCAGAGTTCAAAATGAAGAAGTTATGGTTAAAACAAAATTAATGGTGTTGAAAGGGAAGAGTCTCATTTGAATAATTTGGAACTACAGAGGTAGTCTTATTTGCATTTTACCCGATTTCTATATTATATTATTATAAATATTAGAAAAAAAATCTATCGCTCATACTCTTTCCACGTGAAACCATCTCTCCCCTCTCATTCCCTTTGGCTATAAAAACACACAAACCCTCACTTCATCTAGGTAAGAAAAGATAAACAAACTCTGTATTAATTTTCTCTCTAAAAGTGTAAAAATGGAGGTGGGTTTAGTTAGTAAAGACACTAACTGGTGGGTTTTCACACTCCCTTACCTTGTCGGTTCTTACAACTCTTCATCTTCATCTTCACCGTTATCATATCTCGTTCTCTTCCTCGTCCTCGTCTTTTGTTTTCTCTCTGTCGGAATCCTGACCTGGGCTTTCTCCACCGGTGGCATTGCTTGGAAAAATGGCCGAACCAAAAAAGGCCTCGTCCCAATTCCCGGCCCTCGCGGTCTCCCTTTTCTCGGCAGCTTACTCTCTCTCTCCCATGGCTTACCCCATCGACTCCTCGCCCACATGGCCATATCTCGTTCCAACACTCAGCTCATGGCTTTCAGCCTAGGTTCAACCCCCGTCGTTGTCTCTTCCGACATTACGACGGCCAAGGAAATCCTAACCTCACCCGACTTCGCTGACCGCCCTATAAAACAGTCAGCCAAATCCCTCATGTTCTCTCGCGCCATCGGTTTCGCCCCCAATGGAACCTACTGGCGTCTCCTCAGAAGAATCGCCTCCTCCCACCTCTTCTCTCCCCGGCGTATCTTAGCCCATGAAGGATCACGTCAGAAAGAATGCGCCGTGATGATGCGCAACATAGAGAAAGAGCAGAAAAAACGAGGGTCGGTGTTTTTAAGGAAGCATCTGCAGACGGCGTCGTTGAATAATATAATGGAAACAGTGTTTGGGAAAAGGTATGAAGAAGAAGAAGAAGAGGAGGAATTGGAAGAGGTGAGGGAGATGGTGAAGGAAGGGTTTGAGTTATTGGGGGCTTTTAATTGGAGTGATTATGTGGCGATTCCGTGGGTTAATTATGATCCATGTGGGGTTAAGGAACGTTGTGAGAGGCTTGTTCCTCGGGTTAAGGAATTCGTCCGAGGTATTATTAATCAACACCGATGTTCTTTAAGGAATAGTTTGTCGGATCATTCTGATTTTGTTGACGTCTTGCTTTCTCTTCATGGCCCTGATAAACTTAATGATGATGACATGATTGCTGTTTTATGGGTATGTTATTCTTACCTATTCTTTTTGTTAGTATTAATCACTCATCTTATAGTCCAAAACTTTACTTTATTATCTTAATTAGTTAAGTAGATGATCATCATCATCAAATTGTTATTTTTTTTTATTAGGAAGCATTAATTAGTGAACTTTCGTATATAACTATTAATAAGATAGTCTAGTATAAAAAAAACTACTAATTATGACTAATTATGTGATTTTATCAATTTCTTAAAGGGGATTATATCTAATCCATATGAAAATAAAGAAGGGCATAAGAAGAATAAGTAAGATGTTTATTACTGGTTAATTTAACTGCACAACAGATAAGATAATATTCTAGTCTGTTCAGACCCAATCATCAACAGTCAAGTGTCACTTATTTTTCTTTTCTGTTTTCATGTCACCTGGCTACTGTTGATTGAGTCTAAACAGTCTTCAGTAGTTAAATACCTTAATTTTAGGTAATATTTGTTTATTCTCTAATTTTTATAATAAAACATTCAATTAATTAAATGAAGAACCTAGTTAATAATAAATCGACAAGTTTTGTTTTTTTTTTTTTTTGTAGGAGATGATTTTCAGGGGGACTGATACGACGGCGTTGCTGACAGAATGGGTGATGGCGGAATTGGTCTTACACCAAGAAATCCAAGAACAAGTTGCGAAGGAAATCAATGCCGCCGTAGGTGACAGAACAACCATGACAGACGCTGACGTGTCAAAGCTTCCATTCCTACAGGCGGTGGTGAAGGAAACTTTACGGCTCCATCCACCGGGCCCACTCCTGTCGTGGGCCCGGCTCTCTTCGTCAGATGTCCAGCTCAGCAACGGAATGCTTATCCCTAAAAACACAACCGCCATGGTCAATATGTGGGCCATAACACATGACCCGCACGTGTGGTCGGACCCACACGAGTTCAAGCCTGAAAGGTTTTTGGATGCTGACGTGGATGTTAGGGGCAGTGATTTGAGGCTTGCCCCGTTTGGGGCAGGGCGGCGGGTCTGCCCGGGGAAGAATCTTGGGCTTGTTACTGTCACTTTATGGGTTGCTAAATTGGTCCATCGTTTTAAATGGGCTCAAGATTCGGCCCATCTTGTGGATCTCTCTGAATTGCTTAAGCTTTCTTGTGAAATGAAGAATCCTCTACATGCGGTCGCAGAGCGAAGACATGGACCTTTTTAATTTTCATTTTAGTTTTTGTTCTTAGTGTTTTGTTGCCTAAGTGCCTTCTAAAATTAGGATAAGTTTTTGTTATTTATGTTTTAAAAATAGTTTATGGTTTTTTTTAAATTATATATTTTAATGTTTTTTGTTTTTGTGTGTGGCTTAAGAGTATGAATGTCAAATGAAGTTATAAAAAAAAAAAAAAGACTCCGTTTTTGAACGTATCCTGTAAGGAGTCTTTTTTTTTTTGTTTTGTATTTATCCATAATTATGGAACGGTGATCTATTTTGTTTTTATTTACGATACTATCTATTTCATTCTTTTTTCTTTAGATAGATATACTTGTGATATTATGTAATTATATATTTACAATTGACTTTAAAAATGATTATGTATATCAGAGGTTCCTATAACTATAAAGAATCCAATATTTGTTAGGGAGATTGCTGAAATCCTAATGCAAATAATCATCTTAAATTTCACTGTTAAATCACATCATTAACGACGCTATATTGATTATAGGAACGTTCCGCTCCTTTTTAAAATTCTTTTCATATTTGGCGTCTAGCTTGCATTCTTGCCCATCCAAGAGCGTTAAAAGACTATTTAAGTAGTTTAATCTCTCCTCATGGATGATCGCATCAGGATCGTCCCCTCCAGGCATTCTGAACTCGTATTATGGAACACAAGTATTAATGTTAAACACACTATTTGTTTATTCACAAAAAAAAAAAAACACTCTTTGTTTATATGGCTGTTGTTAGGATCTAAGGCAACCCTAGAGCGGGGTGAATAGGGTTTTAAATAATTTTATAAAACTTTCTCAATCAATTCAAAAATTAAGGTTTCTAATTAATAAATTAATTAGACTTTTTAAGCTCAAACAATTTATAAAAAATTTATACTAAAATTCTCTTAAGCAAAGTAAGCCAAAATGATGTAATGATTGGAAATATTTTATCACAATTATATTCTAACAGTTTAATTAATACTTCGATAAATTATAACAATAAATATGTGAAGCAATAAATAAAAAAGTAAGGGTTAGAGAATGTGACACCAAATTTTATAGTGGTTCAGCCAAAAACACGGCCTAGTCCACTCCCCGATCGCCTCTCGAGAATTTGTATTCAACACTTTTTATGGGAACAAGTACAACCCAATCCTTTTCGCGGGAGCAAGATCAAACCCAACAACGACCTTTTCCACAGAGCAAGAACAACCGTACAACACACTCTTTTTAGCAAGGTTCAAAAGTAAACATTTACAATTGCAAATCCTCTCAAAGGATAAATATTACAAATTTTGAAGCTCACAAATAGAGAGAATAACTCTCAATAAAATTGCCCTTAACAATGGCTAGAAAAAACACAAGTTTAGCTCACATATAGCTTATGAAGATGGTGAAAAAATGAAGAACTCAATAGCTCAATAAATCTGGAATTTAGCCTCTCTTTCTTTCTTCTTAATCTTCAATTTTCGGCCATATATAGGTAATAAAAAATATTACCGTTTTACTATTCATCATCACCATTTGCATGCATGGTTTCATCTTCCACAAGTTTGTCTTTGAAGCTTTGTGCATGGAGGAGATAAGGTTAGATGAATAAAGACTTTTCTTTGCATGGAGGAGAAAGATTGATATTTTCGAATTAAATAAATAATTTTGAAAATAAATTGAATGCCAAAAGACCAAGACACCCTCATAATTCCATGTGAGTCCAAAATAAAGTAGGGGCAAGTTCGTAACTCCTCATGTAGTAATTATTACTTTATGAGACAAGCATGCCACGTGGCGTGCGCTGATAGGCTGGCCAAAAGGTGCTGAGACCCACTTGTCATAAAAGGAAAATATGATTTTAATGATGCATGGAGAGAGAAATAATTACTCAAGTACACAATTCAAGTACTCTATCTAAATAGCCTTTGGATCAAAAAGATGGACGGCTTAGATGGCGCAATGGTGTGGCTTTTTTATGGACGTTAGATTAGATAAAACGAACGACTAAGATGGAGAGTGACGTCAGCTGAGAGGACAACGGTCATATTTCATATTTCCTTTTCTTTTTGAATTAATTTATGCTTCAAAATTCAAGGACCGTTGGATGAGAAGCTTTGACGATCTAACGGCTTGAGTAAAATCTGATTAATTCTTCTTTTCTTTAAATCAATATTCATAATAAATCTGAGCCACTGATTTCGAATTCTATCTCATCTGAAGGTTGAGAACTTGAGTGCACGAAATGAACAATAAACTCGCCACATACGATCCAAATGAATTAATCAAAATAATTTCAATCTTCTAAAATTCATATTTCACTCGTTTGAAGTTCGATTGAGTCGATTCCAATTGCGTTGGACTCATTATATTTTTGTCTACAACATGGACTATAAAAACACAGAAAATTGATTAATAAAAAAAACATGTTTGTTATCATCAAAATAAAAAATAAGATTAATTAACTTTGAATGTCAACAGCTGCAATGTTTATAGAAAACAATCCTATAAGTAATCTGATAACTTGTGTTAATGAAAGGATGTTTTGACAATTGAAATCGAAATTCATAAAGACTAGATTAAATTTTTTAAAACTAGAAGATTAAATTGACATACACTTAAGCTATACAAACTAAATTAACATAGACCCCAAATTATATGGTCTAAATAAAAATTGAACGTAATTCTAATCTAATCTAAAATGAAATAAATGTTTAATTACCTATATTGATCCTTATAATTTGGGGGGTCAATTCAGTCTCTATGATGTAATTTTCGTTAAGTTTTACGAAAATTTTAACGTTAGAGGCAAAATATATTAAATGTAGTATGTTACAAATTTTCTCTTGAATGGTTTAAAAATTTTATTTTTCATTAAACGTTTAAATTTCTCTAAAAACTAAATAGAAATGATTAATAACATGGTATTTTTTAAACAAATTAAAAGATTAAGGATAGAATTGAAACTTTTAAAGCGATAGAGTTTTTATTTAAACAAACCCATAGTGTAAAGCTATAATCATCAAAATATTGGTAAAATTTACTCCTTACAAGGGAGGATGTATCCTTTCAATTCATGGCTATTATTTATCTACGTCCTCATTTAGTGCTTATTTTTTAATTTTTATTAATCTCTGGTTTATTTCATATTGTAATGTTTATGAGAGGAAATCACTACAAAAATTTTAGGTATTGCCGACAAAAATTTTCGCCGGCAATGCCCCATTTTTCACAGGGAAAGCCTTTACCGACGAAACAATTTCGCCGGGGCTTTTCGCTGGAAAAACCCTGTCAAATTAGCCTTTGCGGGTGAAATGAATATTTCGCCAGCATAGCCTATGCCGGCGAAACACTAAATTTCACCGGCATAGCCTGATATTATGGGCAGCCCATTATTAAGCTAAGCCGGCAAAATATTTTTCGTCGGCTTAGCTTATGCTGACGAATTTCGCCGGCATAGCCACTGTTTTGTTTTTTTTTCTATTTTCTTCTCAAAATAGTTACATTTCTAATTTACAACCTGTTTTTCTTGTTTAATTCAATACTAATCAATAACGAATATTTATATAAAAGTTCAGAACATCCCAAGTAGATACATAATCAAATAGTAATACAAAAGTATGATCTAAAAAACATAAAAGAGTTAAAAGCAAGTTTTATTACAAAAATCTAACTAGGACGAGGAGTCTGCGTAAAGGTAGAAAATAAGTTCCTCATTTCACCGAAATCACGTCTAAACTCATCTAAAGTAGCTGACATCTCATTGTATTTCATTCTAAGCTCTAAGTTTTCTGCCACAAGCTCATCGACCCTCGGATCTTCGATGAAGCGTGATTGGCCCCCACGTGGATGAGAAAACACCCTATTATATGCAGGTTCCGCCCCTAGACTTTTAATATATCCCGAACGATAGCCTTGAACTCTCTCAATAATCTCGACTTCAGTTAGGCGCGGTTGAAAAACTTCGTCCACCTCCACTTGAAGGGCAGCAGGCAAATCACACATCATGCCCTGCACGTACGTATATAATTATGATTAAAAAAAATTGTAAAACCAAGACTTGCTAATATAAACCATCATCACTTGTATAAAATCTTTCAGTCTTATAAAACTTACATAATCTTCCTCCGCCGCATCGTTGATCCATACACCATCAACATTTGTATGCGTGACTCGGAATAGATCAATCTGATTGAACTCTTCTTCATGATCTTCATCTTCGGTTTGCTAGAATCAAAACAATACAAGTTATATTAGGTAAAAATAAGTTTAGTAATATAAACTTTGACATAATACTTACATGATCTGTCATGACTCGCACATGTGATCTCGAGCCTGTTTTGTGATTGTATTTCATTTTTCCTCGATTCTCAGTATTAGCCTCAGACCATGGCCTACATTTCAATCAAAGTAAGGTTACTATGTGTGTATTGTTGTATAAATGCTAAAACTTTAAATATTTACTTTTATATGTTTACCATGAACTTAGGAGTCTCCCACATATCACATAAGAAGATCCAATCATCTAAATAGAATAACCTTCGAACACAAAGAACGGAAGAAATTACTAAACTC
Source organism: Gynostemma pentaphyllum (assembly GCA_028015215.1). NCBI lineage: Eukaryota > Viridiplantae > Streptophyta > Magnoliopsida > Cucurbitales > Cucurbitaceae > Gynostemma > Gynostemma pentaphyllum. The sequence continues at coordinate 64,753,265 of CM051355.1, read as the reverse complement.
GATAATAACACGATCTATGTTCTTGTCCACGAAACACTGAACTGCTATTGGTAAGAGACGTTGCAATAAAACGTGTGAATCGTGACTCTTAAGTTCAGAAATTTTTCCATTTTCCACATTGACGCAACGAGATATATTTGATGCAAAACCATCAGGGAAACGAATACCTTTCAAAAATTTACATGTTTGAACTCTTTCTTTGGAAGACAAGGTAAAAGATGCCAAAGGTTTTATAAACTTATTACCAACCTTGTATACATGCAGTTCTTTCCTTATTTTCAAATCTTGTAAATCTAACTGTGCCTTTAAAGTATCTTTGTTTTTCTCATCTATCAAAAATAATGTCTCTATCAAGTTATCACAGACATTCTTTTCGATATGCATGATATCTAACTTGTGGCGTATAAGTAAGCTTGACCAGTATGAGAGAGTAAAAAATATACTCATCTTCTTCCAATTATGGTTGTTTTCAGGTTGTTTCCATTTTTGTAAATGTTGTTAGGATGCTTGTCTGTTCTAACAAACTGTAAACGACTAAGTTCAAATAATATCTCGGAACCGGTCTTCACCCAAGGCTTATCTCGTAACTCATGAAAACCATCATGTAGCTTACTTCTACGCATTACATGATCTAATGGAAGATACCGTCGATGACCCATATAGCAAATTTTACTTCGCAACTCTCGTGACGATGTATCACTAGACATAAAGGACACGCCTTATATCCTTTAGTGCTCCATCTTGACAAATCACCATATGTTGGAAAGTCGTTAATCGTCAACAAAAGTGCAGCATGCATTTGAAAGTATTCGAATTTTGAACTGTCAAATGTTCTAATCCCCTCATTCCACAAGTCGTACAACTCCTCAATCAAAGGCTCCAAAAACACATCAATATCTTGCCTTGGTGATTTTGGTTCGGGAATAAGTAATGAAATAAAAAAAAAAACTAGATTATTTCATGCATTTCCAAGGAGGTAAATTATATGGAATTATCATAATTAGCCACATGCTGTAGGATGTACTCATGTTACTAGAAGGATTAAAACCATCTGATGCTAGAGCCAACCGCACGTTTCTCAAACCATGGATATGTTCGGTCACAATGTCTCCATCCTTCTGCATCTGATGGGTGGCGAAGCACACCATCATTTTCCATTCTCTTATCTTTATGCCATCACAATATCAGAACCGGTGTGTTTTGAAGCAAACATACGTTGTAACCTACACTTAATTGGGAAGTGACGCAATACTTTATGAGGAACTTTCTTACCCTTCCCATTGAACACATCTTTATATCATGATTCTCCACACACCGGACAATGCTCACAATTAGAAAATTCTTTCTTATAAAATACACAATCATACTTGCATGCGTGAATTTTTTCATAACCTAAACCCAATCCACTAAGCATATTTTTACTAGAGTAATATGACCCTGGTAATACAGAGTCAAGTGGCAATGCTTCTTTCAAATGTTTGAAAAGCATATCGAAAGACTTGTTGCTCCATTTGTTCAAAACTTTTATATGCATCAGTTTCACCAAAAAATTTAGAGCTGAAAACCTTGTACAACCGGGGTATAATTCTTTTTCAGCTTCACCTAATAAATGTGAGAAATCATTATTTGAGGATCCATCATTCTCAACTTTCTCATGTAACGGGCCTTGTATCTTATGGATAACTTCATACATTTCATTTACCCTCCCATCATCTGAATGTCCCCGTAAATTCTCATCAGTGTGTGATGTACTTCCGACATAGCTCGTGAACCCCCTAACATCAAATTGCTCTTTATGCAATACCCACCGAGCGTAGGTCGGAGACATTTCATTAATATACAGGTGTCTCTCTATACTATCAATTTCTCCAAATACCGTGTTCACACATTTCATACAAGGACAACGAACCCTCCCATTTTCATTGACAACGGTCCTTGCAACATCTAAGAAAGACTTAATCCCCTTAATGTATTCCGAACAAAATCTGTCTCTAAGTACTATCCAACTCCTATTCCATAACCCAGGAAGTAAAAAGTTAGGTATACTACTTAATGTGGCGCAAGAAACTAAGGATAAATAATGACTAAATTATAACAGATTACATGTGTGGCTACAATTGCTGCAAGTTAGCCACACCCAAGGTTTATGCATGAACAAATGACTAAAGTATAACAAATTATATGTGTGGCTAACATTGCTGCAAGTTAGCTACACCCAAGGTTTATGCATGAACAAATGAAAAAAGTATAACAAATTATATGTGTGGCTAACTTTGCTGTAGGTTAGCCACACCCAAGGTTTATGCATGAACAAATGACTAGAGTATACGAAATTATATGTGTGGCTAACTTTGCTGCAGGTTATCCACACCCAATTTTTGAACAATGCTAACATATATATATATATAATAACAATCATAATTTAATAGACTATGCTAGTGAGGAAAAATGAGTACTAGAAAATTTACCTATCATTGCTCGCCATGTTTCTTGTTTTCCACAATATATATATAATCCTAAAAATACAACATTCAAAATGTAATTAGTTTACATCTTCAAATTTGTTATAAAAATGTACATCTTCAAATTTGTTATAAAAATTTATTTGTTTACATCTACAAATTTTGATATTAAAAATAATAATTAGTAATTTTAGTACTTTTCTATTATACACAATCTTTTTAACTTACAAAATTAAGTAACAAAAAAAAACATGCATATCATCATCAATCAAAATTACCATTTCTTTTGAAAAGAAAAATGATCAAACTAATTTAACTAAACAAAAAAAGCATAAAGTTCATACAATTAGAACTCATATTACATTCCCCATTCAAAAGTTCAAATTGGAATATAAAAATAGCAAATTTAAAACTAACAACTCATCAATAACACTTGATTTCTACCAATATTTGAACATGAATTAGAGAAACATTTATAACATTAATAATTTTTTTTTGAAAACCCTAACATTCAATATATGGATTTAGGTTAAAAAAAACATAAATTAGTGTGAAACAATGGTGTAGATCCATAAAAAAGCAAAAGAAATGAAGAAATCTTACCTTTTACAGCCGGAATAGTGCAAAAATCGAACAAAAATTGAAGGGGGAGAGATGGGCTTGAGAGAAAAAGAAAGAGAAGAAAGGAAGGAAAGGAAAGAAAGGGGAAGAACTACCCTTTCTGTCCGTAGATCCCAGGCCCTATGCCGGCGAATTTAATTCACCGACATAGCATATAAGAGGGACGCATGCGTCCCTTTTATATAAATCACAAGGCCGGCGAAATTGCTAATTTAAAAATAAAAAATAAAAAAAATAATATACGTTACAAGGCCGGCGAAATTCGCCAGCCTTGCTAATTTAAAAAAAATTAAAAAGATACTATACGTTACAAGGCCGGTGAATTTCGCCGGCCTTGCTAATTTACGAAAAAAAAATACTCTAAGTTACAAGGCCGGCGAGGGTTTCAATAAAACAAAAATTTGTTAAAAGTATCACAAGGCCGGCGAAATCGCCAACATTGCTTCAAGAAAAGCCGGTGAAATTGAATTCGCCGGCATTTTTCACCGGCAATACCCTATTTCCTTGTAGTGAATATAGGGATACCTCCTCCCTTGGGTTTGATTAAAGTCATAAACGCTTTTATTTATTAATTATTACAAAATTTTGAAGTGGCTATAATGTAAAACTTAAAATGAAGATTCTAAGACATTTTAAATCATTTAAATTATGGTTCAAATAAAAAAGTTATGATAAAAAGAAATTTAACTGGTTAAATTATATAATTTAGAAACTATAAGTATATAAATTCTTATTTTTTTGAACTAACAGAGGTATGTTTATATTTTATCAAAACACATGGCTTTTATTTACCTTTTGTTCTTAAAAAATAAAAAACTAATAAGTATTCATTTGAATGGATGGTTTACAACTATTCATTTCAATGGATGGTTCACAACCATTCAAAGTGATAGGATTTTTCTTTAATCTTTTACAAAAAAACAAAAAAAAACAAAACATCTTGTCATACAAAATTGCATCGGGAGATTTTTTAGAGGGATACCCTAGATTTACCTAATTAACAAATTATAACCGTGTGATTTAAAAACAGGTTTAAATACTATGTGATTTATAAAATTAGAAATTATACTCTTATATCAATTAATTTTACGAATCTGAGACACATATTTATTTCACATGTCATGTATTCTCATTTCATTAATAATAATGAAAAGATTTGATATATTATTGATTTTGCACAATGTTAAAAACGTGACATATATAGAGGTGTGAAAATAAGTATGTGTATCACTTTTGTTAAAACTACTTGATAGAGATGTGTGATTTAAAATTTTATAAATTTTATAAGTGTTTAAAACCATTTTAAATTATAGAGGTGTGATTTATAAATCGGGGCAATTACTGAAATAGCATATTTTTTCATACTAATTACTGAAATATCAGAACTTTTCAAAATTACTCAAATAGCATAATTTTAGTTCAATAAAATATTAAACTATAGTTCAATAAATTATTGAACTAAAAAAAATAAAAAAATTTACGAATTCATTGAAAATAATAATAAAAAATGATCAAATAGTTCAATAAATTATTGACCTTGAACTTAAAAAACCAAAAAACAAACAAATTCATTAAAAATACCTATGAAAAATAGTTCAATAATTAATTGAATTATAGTTCAATAATTTATTAAACTATAATTATGCTATTTGAGTAATTTTTAAAAAGTTCAAACATTTTAGTAATTAGTATGCAGATTTATGCTATTTGAGACAAATTCTTTTTATAAATCAGGTAAATCAAAACGTGTATATTTATCTATTTTTAAATCGAAGAAATTGAATTAAGGGGCCGTTCATTTCCCGTTATCTTAAATACCGTGTAATCTAAGATTACTGGATATCTAGAATACATGGTATCTAGATTGCAGGGAATATAAGATTAGAACGTTCATTTTGCAGCAATTAAAAATGAGAATCCCATAGGTATAAAAGATTACATTGTTTGTTAGGTTGTATTTATGGGAGGAAATTTAATGAATTAATGATTCTTCCAATAATACCCTTGTTTTATGTTTCTCGTTAATAAATTTTATATATGAATTTAATTAATATTTTTTTGATAGATTAATATACCTATACTATTTTTATAATTTAATTAGTTTATAACTTATTTATTTAAATATTTAACTAACATAAAAATTTAAATTTAATTTTATATACTTATTTGATACTAATGAATTTATTAAAGTATCAATAATTAGTGTAACGAAAAAAATTATTTATGTTTCTAAATTTAGTTATTGATGAGAAAATAAATTATCTAATTTATATGTAAAAGGAAAAGTAACTTTTTATAATATTGAAGGACAAAAAAGTAAAAAACAGAATACATTCGTAATGTAATCTTAAAAACTCACCGGTGAAGAGTGTAGTCTAAAATAGCCAGATATCATGTATTCTTTGATTAGATGTAATCTAAGATATCCTTATATCTTTAAATACAGTAAAATAAACAATGTTATCTGAATACACCTCCCTCTGTAATTTTAGATAGCCTTGAAATGAACGGCCCCTAAGTGATTAATAAATGGGCTCATGTAAGTTCCATCCCTCCAAGTTTCTCCTTTCATTTTCACCTTCCTCTAGAACTCTTTGATTTTTAACCTCTAAAAGAAACTACTTCCTTTAGTCCCTTTTTATTTGTCTTATATATTTATGGGACTATTTTGAATTAGAAAAACATGTCTAATTTCATGGGATCCAATAATTATTACCGTTCAAATCAATTCTCATAGTAATCCAACAATTTATTTGATTCGATTGATTAAAAAAGTAATAAATCAAATTTTAAGTTGTATCGAATTATTGTTCAACACCCATTAATGAGAATGAAATGTTTTAACAAAAACGGTCTTTTAAACTTTAAGATAAAATGCAGTAATCTCAAGCTTTTATTAATTAATTTGGACAGTATTTATATAATAGAGTTTAGCTCAACTAACTATTAAACTAATTATGATTAAGCACCAAACCATATTCCTAACAACTAACTCTAACTTCTCATAATTAGAATTACATCAATATATTCTTACCATCTCAAATGACAGATTTTATAAAGTATTTTTTATTTATATTATTATTGTTAGTTTTTTATTTAATGATTCATTGAATTTAACGCAATAGATTATTAAAACTGGTAATATATTATTAAAATTAAATTAATAATTAACTAGTAATAAATTGAGAGTTTTACATTCATAAAACTCATTTAGATGATAATTATTAAGTCCAAAATTAAAATTAAAATAACAAATATTAAGTACGTATTGTACGTTTATTTTTAAGTTATGCTAAATAAAGAATTACATGTAAAAAAAATTTCCCGTCTTGGTAGTTTTCTCAATTTTCAATGATAATTTGCGGGAAAAATTCAGTTTATATATATGGACTTAGTTGAGTGTGTCAATTTAAACCATAATTTTTATAATTTTTAATTCATTAATTTAAAACCTAAACTTTCATAAGTGGTGTAATTTACATTCTCATCGAAACTACAAAATTACCCTAAAATCAGTCATTAAATCAATCAAAAAATCAAGATAACAAAACATTTATAGCATAATCATAATAACACCCAATCTTAACCATAAAATACTCCGTCACAAAATGTAACAGTAAAAAAGTTTAAATACAGCACTAAAATGATCAAATCTAAACATAAAAATATTTAACACAAGTAAATCAACGAATATAAAAATGACTTAATTATATGAAGCATCCACATCTAACTAAAAACTCTTAAAATATAGTTAATTTAACTAATAAAGGATCTAATTGAACCACTCATAAAAATTATAGTTAAATTGATGAAATTAAAAATTTAGGTTGCCAAACTCAGGGTAAAAACTAAATATTTTCCTTTTATCATATGTTAAATTTCTTACCAGACTCAAATTTTTACTTTTTATTACATTTAGAAGCAAATCAGATAAATTAAAATTTTCATTTTCATAAATATTAATAGTATTTATTACATTATTACCAAACACACCACTAGTTATTAGATCTCATTCAGAGATATCCTATCTTCAAGCACTTGGAGATTATAAACTTCCAACAAAATTTTGAACCAATTAGTATTTTTGTCCTCTTGTTTCCTTTGATGTAACCATTCCAATAAAATAAAATTGCATTTCATTTATTTATTTTATTATTTTTATCTCTTGGATTTATCACTTGTCATTGAGCTTTGATTAACTTACCTGACAGTGATAAGAAAAAAAAAATGGAAATTAGATACTAGTTTTAACCATTTTACAATTATTTTAAAGAAAGATAATTTGAAACCATATTTATATAACTTATTTCATATTATTTCTAAAATTTTATTTTTATGAATGGCCTGATTTTAAGAACAGTTAGATACAAGGTTTTAAAAATATTAAAATTACGGAAAATAAAATCAATCGTACCTTATTGTAAGTTGGTTACAATTTTCTATTTGATTTTAAATTTTACTTTTAATATGTATTTCATATTTTTAAGAATAAATAAATCCACATATGAAAAATCCAAGAGAAAATAGACAAGAAAGAATAATTTACATCAAATCGTGCTTGTTTTCTTCAATTGTCTAAATAAATGATATTTTTAATCCTGTTTTACATTTTGAGCAAACTGATTATTGATTAGATTAATCGTACTATGTCAATAGATGCCTAATTAATTAACATTTTAAAGAATTGAAATAAAAATATTTTATAAACCTAAAATAAAACTAAAAATCTATTAAAATATTTGGAACGAACGAATAAATCATAATCCAATAAAAGAAAAGGAAATTAAGAGAGGGAGAGAGATTACCACAATATTGGTACGCTACCGCCGAAAAATGAAGAAAAATAATTTTTGGAAGTAGAAATGTAATTTAATTTAAGACGTTTTCAAAATCAAAACTATGCAAACAACTTTAGAACATCGTTGTAAAATAACTTACACCAAACAAGTCAAAAAGGCAATAATTATATAACATATATTGAAAATTGAATATTTTACTTAAAACTTTTCTAACTAAATTTTTACCCCTCTCTTGATTTGCCCGATTGACACAGAAGCGATTTGATACGTCAGAATGAAAATATGATACTTGAAATAAATAATAATTTTACACACACGAAATTGAATTATCTGAAAAATTACAAAATTAATTTTAGCTTCAAATCTCTCCATATTATGTTATTTATTATAGATTTAATTTTGTGTCGAATAATTATATATAACATTTACATAAAATAATACAAATAATTTTTTTTAGAAAAAAGAAAAGAAAGAAGAAGAATAGAAGATAGACGGTCAACAAGCATTGGTTGTCAGGACAGGAGAGAGAAACAGAAGAATGCAGCATGGGAGAGAGAGATTCGTCAAAGGAGCAGACAGATTCTCAACTATATATATATTTTTTTTGACAGTACGAAAAGAAAATAAAAATTCTTAAAATTGAAAGCCAAACCACAAAAATAAAATAAAATCGTTCTCACATAATAGACCTTATACACATATATAATATGACTGTCAAAGAGTCAAAATCACATTAATGCATGGAAAACAATATCCCATAAACTGCGGCTCATGCTAAATAGCAAATCTTGGTACGGTATTCGTATGGTACAAATTGAAATTATTGTTACCAAAAAGAAAAAAAAGAGAGTAGAAACTCAGAAGTTTTGCTGTCCCAAAAGATTAATAGATGTATAAATAATTGAACTATGTTTAGATCGGTAATTTTATGTCATAATATAACCATAGTTTACTTGCATTTAAAATGAAAGGTCAGAATGTGTTGTGTGGTGAAATTAGACAACACGTGAAATTTTACAACTTGACAAAAAGATACGCACTCGTCTAACCACGATCTTGGACACAGTCCGACAAGTAGCCAGGACACCTGGTCCAAAGCACTCGTCTAATCGCATCTGCAAGGCACTGGTCCGACCCAGTGGTACTTAGGGCACCCTGGCCTGGACAATGATACTTGAGCACCTGGTCTATCGTGGTACTTAGGCACTTGGTCTGGCCGTGGTACATGGGAACCAGGTCTGACCACGGTACCTAGTCATAAAGTCTACGCACCTGAAAAGACCTGGCTACGCAGTCTCCGACATAGACCTACATACTTAAGATTGAATACAAGTATCCACTTGGGAAACGACATGTGGCGCAACCCGCAAGCAACACGTTATTGAGAAGCAACACATGGTCCAATCCCAACGCGACACGTGGCACGATGATGTCATCAACCTAATCTCCTATAAATAGGAGATTTTCATTCATTAGGTAACTAATTTCAACTACTATTCTCTCTGGTACACTAGCTCTGCTTTCTCTAACTTTAGCATCGGAGGGTGTTAGGCCGGTACCACACCAATGCTCTTTTACTTTCCTATGTAGGTACCTACGTAGTACGTCGTCGAAGCAGCGCACTACCTCCAACTCGTCCCATATATTAAGTTCGTTGCCCAAGTGGAAGCCTCCATTTTTACGCAACAACAGAATGTAATACATACATCTGTATTTTTTTTATTTTTTTTATCAAATTAGATCTTTGACTTTTCAAACTCATATATGATAAACTTCACTGAATATCATTCAGAATAGACTTTTTTAAAATGACATTTCTTTAATGATATGTGTGAGTTTGATTCCATATTTATTTCACGCTCAAATTTAACATATCAAGTTATTTACTGTAATCACTACTTGACACACACAAAATTTATTATATTTTTATAAATTATATATCTGTAAATATTTTTTTAAAGAAATACTATATATGTTTCTAAATTACATAAAATTTCGCTACTCAATAGAATTTCTCTTACATTTTATGCATGAGATCGCGAATAGTCTAATTGAAGGGTATACTTGCAACAAATTTATATGGTATGGGCTGGTAAGATTTGAAATTGAAGGTTTAACTTTTAGGGTAAAAATTGACATTTTTTTCCCTTTAAAAACTTTCGAAAGTTTTGGGATAAAAATGAGAATAATTATAAAAGCTTGAGATCAAAATAAAATTGCAACCAAATTATTATTATTATTTTTTTAAAGTTCAATCACAAATTTGGTCTATCTGATTTATAATATGTTTCAATTTAATAATTATAATTTTAAAAGTTTTAATTTAATTTTTATAATTTAGGGTTTAGAGTCAATTAAATCTTTATAATTTTAAAAGTTTTCATATAATTTAATAACAACCCACAAAATATCTCGTTATTAAGTGTAATAATCATATAGAAAATACAAATTACGATATGATGTTAATTAAAATATAGTTGTACCGAGACTTTTTTACGGACTAGGATTTTAACACGTGTGTTGCATGTGATTTATTTGTTTTTTAATTATAATTATTATATTTTTTTTTAAAATCGATAAGCGTATTATGGTTTAAAAATGTTTCTCCATATCCTCTTAATATATATAGATATGTAGATAAATATAGATATATTCAATATTACATTTAAAAAAAAATTATAATATGCTTCAAGTTACTAATATAAATTTAACTTTATCCAATAAAACATATGAAACTTTTTTTTAATTGATAGAAAATAGGCCATTAATTTATCAAAGGAGATGAATTCATTGTGAAAACAAATTTGTCCATCGACAAAACATATGAATGCACTCTTATATATAGTATAGATAAAAGTAACTAATACATCTAATTTACAATATAGTAAAAATTATAATCAGTGGACCTTTTATCTTAGTATCTAAAAAATGTTTTATACAATAATTCATCTTCGATAAACAAAAATCTATTTTTCTTTATAAAAAATAACTCATTATATTAAGTAAGAGATAATATATTATGAGAATATAATAATTAATTATTGTAGTGAAATATTTTATAAATTTCTTAATTTATGAAAGGATATGATTATCTTAAAATGATAGATAAATTGACACAAATCTCGAATTATCAACACCGAATCAAAACTTTAAAAAAATAAAAAAATGAAACCGACATAAACCCATATGGGGATTAAATTTAGAACTGAAAAAGAAAAAAGGATAAATACTAAAGAAGAGATTGACATGAACCAGTGGGTAACAGTTTTCACCAGTCAGAAAGGAAAGTACAGTGATACAGTTTTACCCACCACTCCACGCCATGCCAACTTTGAAAAGCAAGAAAAAAAAAAGACCATTTGAAGTCCAAGTAAAAAAAAAAACCAAACCACGTGAAAATGGCAATAATGAAACTGGAACCACCTTAAAGTTGTCTTTACGGTCAGGGGTCAGTAGAGAGAGAATAGTGTTTTTGTGTGGCTGGGGGAGCTTAGGGAATGGGCATGCTCTTCCCCCTTTGCCCTTATTTTTTGGCTTTTTGGCCATTCAATTTGTGTGGAGTGTGCAGCTTTATTGGTGAGAAAACAAGATCAATATCTTTTGATATTTTATACACCTTTTCTTTCTTCTTTTTATCAATCATTGGTCAGTTATGTTGGCAAACTTGTGTACTCCTTTTAGTCTCTCTCTATCTCAATCAAAATGGAGTTAAAAATATCGTCCTTCAAATTTTTTGTGATATCGATGTCGACGGATGTTTAGATTAAAATGATGAAAAACGATGGAAGTTTAAATAAATACTTAAAATTAATTAATTAAACTTGAACTAATCTTTAAATAAATCATAATTAATCATATAAATAAGTTATGCACTTATAAATGATATTTAACATCGAGAAAATAAAAAAATATAATAAATTAAAGAGAGAAGGAGAATAAATAAAAGTTTTAAAAAAATAAATAGAGAATGAACTAAAAATTAATAATAAATTAAATAGAAAGAATAATTAAAAAAATGTATAAAAAAAAAGAGTGAGAGTGAACAACGATAGTCAGGGGCGGATCCAGGATGTTTTGTTTGCGGGGGCCATATATATATATATATATATATATATATATATATATATATATATAAATTTTATTAATTAAGCTTTCGACATCTTAACTTAAAAATAATATTTGAATTATAATATAATCAATATTTCATTTGATATTAATTTTTTTAATACATATACTAATTAACTATTAAAATGGTTTGAGATATAAAAATATTTTTATATATACATAATAATTAATATGAAAATCATCTTTCTTTTCAAAATTAAAAAAATTTCAACGTAACCAAAATATGAAATTTTAATTTTTATTAAATTATAAAAAAAAATTATAACCAATAAAAGAAATTTCAATTATTATTCTTATTTTTTAGACTAAATTATACAAAATACTCCTAAAATATAGTGTCGATTTCAATTTTGCCCCTAATTTTTTAAAAATTTCAATTATACCCCCAACCTTTTATTTTGTTTCAAAAATACCATTTATTGAGGAAATCAACCTTTTAAAATATAATTCGTGTGCATTTTCGCTTAAATTTAATGAGAATTAAGAGATTAAGCGTATTTTAGAAATTTTTAATGAAAAAAAATAATTTTCCGCATGTATAAAGAGTGATTTTTCAAACAAAAGATATTTTTTAAACTAATTAAAAAGTTAGGGGCAGAATTGAAACTTTTAAAACGTTTGGGGAAAAATTGAAACAACCATGGTATAGTGGTATTCAATATAATTTAACCTATTTTTTATAAATAAATTATCTCTCATTTATTATTATTTTTTAAAAATAATATCATAATTATAAATAAAGATTAAAAAAATATATCTTATCCAAAATCATTCTTTTAAAATTATAAATATATATATTTAAAAGAATAAAATAATATATATAATATAAATTAAAAAAATTGGGGGGCCAAATTCGTCCCTGACGATAGTTGAGTAATAGGTCCGATGGAAATGTTGATAATGTCGAAAATATTGTTTATCCCTATTTAAAAAATCGAATCTCTATTTTAGAGACATATCGAGGCACTATCGAATACATTTAAAACCTTATTCAAAAGTTTTGTATTTTTATTTTAAAAGTTGTTCGGTAAGACACAACCTCATCAATGGTCCGACTTTGGAGATGCCAGACCCTAAATTTGTTCTTGTTGGGTTGGGCTCCCTTTAGGCCTAAATACTATTCGGGCTTTGAATGGGTCGACTCTATCTATATAAATCTTATCTTATTGAAAGAATCTGATCAAGATAGTTTGAGAAATTCAAGAGTGAATAATTTTTAAAATTTATCAAATATGTAAGGGCATGTATTGGCATTTAGTTTAAAATTCAATTATTTTTTGGGTTATTAAATTGTTCACTAAATTTGACTCTAGTTAAGTCATGATTTTTTTTTAATGATATTACATTAAATTGGGGGAGGGAAAACCCGAACCTTCGACCTCATAGAAAGAGAATTAACCACTTGAGCTATGCTCATTTTGGCTATTTAAGTCATGAATTAAATCTATATTATATAATATTTTGATTGAATTAATTTTAATTGTTTAATTGATTTATTTTTTTGTCCAAAATAATAGTAATTTAAGAGTTTATTGGAAATAGTAATTCGATGTCATTTTATTTTATAAAAACTAACATTTTGAATCAATTATTGTCAAATAAATTGAAGAATAAAAAGATTTAATGGAGTTTTTTTTTTCTTAAGCAAAAGAATTTTAAAGGAATTATCGAGTGAAATGAATCTAAAAGAAGAATATGCATGAGTAATTTTATCAAAACTAGAAAGATTTATTAATAAAATCAAACTGATTGTATTCAATCTAAACTAAATTTAGAAGAATAAATGAATTGATCCAACCAATTAAGATTTCCACTTTTTGAACTCAAACAAATCCACTAGAAAGAAATTTATACCCCAGCCCAGCCCCATATAGTTTGAATTTGGATTGATTTGATTAAGTTATTGAATTTTCTAGATATAACAAATTAAAATTTGTGTTCTTTTAATGTTTAAAAATATATATTTGATAATAAATTTGAAGTATTATTTAAACAATGTTAAAGGGATGGTTGTTTGAAAATTATAGGAATAAGAAGATATGTGAAGTATAATAATAATAATAACAACAAACTTGGAATTTTGTAATGAAATTTATCTCTTAAGATTGATAGGGATATATTGAAATAATTCCATCATGGCTATTACACTACTCTAATGCTTACATTCTACCTTTCTTTAAATCAATTAATCATTTAATAGGAGAAATTGAACTTCTCTCTAAAAGGGCCACATGCCTAGCCCATATTGGGTTTGGACTTCCCTTCCTCTTGATTAATTAATGGATCCAATTAATAGGTCATGGATCAAGTCCATTTAAAGTATATTTGATGTGAACATTTCAAATTAAAAAAATTAAGCACACACATTCTCAAGGTACATTTTTTAAGTTACATAAATCTAATACATATAAATTTAGGTCATAAATATATATTTGAAAACAAAGAATTTTATAGTAAAAAATCATTTAAAAAAATAAAAAGTTAAAAACAAATTAGTTATCTATAGTATCTCTAAAAGGTGCTATATTGAGAGAATCTCTAGGTTCCTTTTTTACCCTTAATTGTATTATTAATGCCCACACAAACCCTGATATTTTAATCGATTTTCCAATTATATCCTTTAATTTTATTTTTTTTTATTTCAATCATTTTGTATTTTTCAAAAATAATTATTGAAGTTTTTTTATTTGTTCCCATTTTAATCTTGATCTTCGGAAGAAAGAAAATAATTAATAGGAGAAATTTTGGTTTTCCAATGTATTAATTAGGACAAATGAAAATGGAAATGACCACAATTGACTCAAATAACCAAGACATGAGTTGATCAGTTTGCTTTGGAAATTGGAAGGGATTCAAATCCTATTTTGAGAATCTAAAACGAAATCAATTTAAATTATATACCAATTCAAATTGAATTTAATAAAAGTGCATACATAATTAGATAAATATGGAAAGGGACAAGACTATTTTCATTAGTTTAATTTATGCTTCTCTTACTCTAATCGATGGAGGAGGGACAGAAAAGTGTTATAAAGATCAAAGGAAAGGTGAAAGACGTCTGGATGGCTAAGGTTTAGACTGTTTTTTTTTAAAAAAAAAAATACAAGTGTTTAGAAATTGGGCACTTTCACGGTCTTTTTTTTTTATTTGACTGGATTTTTTTTGCATGGCAATTTAAGTCGTTTAGATTTTTTTTTAAGTTTAATTTGTTTAGTTGGATGTACAATATCTGCTATATTGATCATTTGTTGGAAATGTTTTGTTCTCATTATATCAAAATGAATTAGAAGATCTCATTTACCACCAATGCCTCCCTATTCTTTCAGCCAACATGCTTTTTCTTTAGAAGAAATCACCAATTTTTCCAATCATTGTTGGTTTCAAGGAGCGAACTCAAATATTTTCAAAAATAGCAAAAATGTTAGTTGGGTTTCACACTTGCTTTGGATGACGGAAGAAAATATGTTACTTTTAAAAAATTCAAATTTTTTGCTATTTTGAAAATATTATTATATAAAATGTCATTTTTTAAAATCTCCAATAAATAAATGTGTTTATTTTATTTTCATTTTTTATTTTGTTTACAATATGACATTTATTATTGCCTTCCTATAAATGATTCGAAAATGACAAAAAAAGGTCATTTAAAATGAAAGAGAGAGTAAGGATGAAATGAAAGACAATAAAGAGGTTCAGTACATCAACTTTCATGCTTATTAAAAATGAAAGAGAGAGTAAGGAAAATAAATTTTAAAATCGACAATCGAGTCCGTCAGTTCTTTCATGGTCGAACCAAAGGGAAGCCAATTATTTGGTCATGGTTTGGTGAGGTTTGTGCTTGATGGTTTCCTTTCAATTTAACATCTCTTTAGCAAAATGGAGGCACTCCTTCTTTCATAAAAGTAAGACCTACAAGGTTTATAGCTTTGAAGTGAATATCATTTTTTTATTATCAATTGCATTTCAAATATACAATATGAAAAATTCATAAGACACCAACTAGTCCCTTTAAAAGATGCTAAAGATGGAGAATCTTTACGTTCCAATTTTACCCTCATTTTATTATTGTATTCAATTTATACCCTCATTTAATAATTGTATTATACTTTATCCTTGAAATCAATTAACCTCTTGAATCATTTTATTTAGTCAATACTAATCATTCCATTTAGATGCAATGAACTCTCGAAATAATAAAAAGTGTGCATAGATTTTTAAAATACTAATCCTTCAATTCAGATGCAATGAACTCTCAAAATAATAAAATGTTTGCATGGATTTTAATAATACAAATGAATTTAAGATTTTATTAGTTTCATGTTTGAATTTTTAATAAAGGGTAAAATGCAAATAAGACCCCTGTGGTCTTTTCAAAATGCATGAACACCCCCTGTACTTTGAAAATGGCAAATCGCACCCCTGTGGTTCCAATTTTTTTTCAATCAGACCCCTCCCCTTCAATGTCAATAATTTTCTTTTAGCTATAACTTCTTCATTTGAACTCCGATTTGGACGATTCAAGATGTTTTAGAATCCTCATTTCAAGATGTACATAAAAGTCACTTCGAAACTTTGAAATAATTAATAAATAAAAGATTTTATTAACATCGAAATACTAGGTATGATTGACATCGTTAACTCTTTTTTTATTGATGGTTTCAAAGTTTCGAAGTAACGATTATGTAAAGCAGGAAATGAAGATTCCAAAACATCTAGAATCATCCAAATCGGAGTTCAAACGAAGAAGTTATGGCTAAAATAAAATTATTGACATTGAAGGGGAAGAGTCTGATTGAAAAAAATTGAAACCACATGGGTGCGATTTGCCATTTTCAAAGTTCAGGGGGTGTTCATGTATTTTGAAAAGACCACAGGGGTCTTATTTGCATTTTACCCTTTAATAAAATGCTCAACTTCCATGGCAATTTTTTCAATCCCAACGTTAAAATTCATTGAACCTATTCACAATTTTTTCTTTATTTATCTTTCTTCTCAATAGATAATGATAATGATAATAAATCAAAATCTAATCCAAGTACAGTGCAATGCAATAACTAATGTAGAATATAGGTATAAATAAATCTAAATTGGGCACTCTAGTGCACTTTGTCTCCTTCATATTTGACGAAGATTTATTCACAGATAAGAGAAGAACATTGTCATGTAAAATATGGTTTGAACTTAAAAACAAGTGTGAGAGTTTATCTCTAAACTATTTTTCAATTTGTCTGAACTGATATTAATGTGTTTTATATATACTTTTCAGTTATGTCTTTTATTTTTGTGGTATGTATTATTAATAATTATGTATTTTATCATGGAATTAGAAACCAAAGACTCGTATCAAACAAATAAGTATATGATCAGGTTATTTTGGGTTCATTTATTACTTATGAGACTACTTTTTCACTTCAGGATTCAACACTTTTTCACAAGGATTGGAAAAGCGATACCTCTAGAAGTTAGAGAAATTATAATTCCTTACATTTTTAAAGCATGTATCACAAGATCTAAAATATTTTCACAATCTCTATAATTTTTTTTTTTTTGAAGTAGGTTTGGTTAAGTTTTTCCTTCAAAATTTTGTGGGTTGTGCGTATGGATTTAATAGGCGGTATTATTCAGTTGACTAATTAACTTCCTTCATTTTGATTAAATACATACACAATTTTATTTTTTTATATATTTTACATGAAAGTTTCAACTTATTTATTTATAGTTAATGAATGTTATGACTTATAAAACAAATTCAAATTTTTGAATACTATATTATATTTGATCAATTTTATTTAGAAAATCCGTAAAAAATATTTAAATGATAATGATGTTGATAGAATTAATCAAGACGAATAAGACACATGCAACGCACGTATTGATCAACTAGTTGACTCTAAATTATGACAAAACGAACCGATTCATAATCAAAAAATAAATAAAAATGGTAATGTATCTTTTTGGTCTCTAAGCAACTCTAATGTTCTTTTCATGTAAATATAAATAACAATCTTGAGATAGAAAAATTTTAGTGACACCGACAGTTTCTTCAATTGCAAAATTTTTATCATCAATTGGATACCTCATATTGGATTTCTTCAAAAACCTTTGATGGAGTTTCTTCAACAATTTTTAAGGATAATGATTTTGAGGAAACTAAGTTTTGTAACATCTTTATCCTAAATTCTATGGTTACTACCTACCATTTTAAAATATAATTGGAGAATTATATAGCATCATTTAGAGTGGTTTTGATAGAGTGAGATTATGAAAGGCCATCGGTCAATAATTTGTTTTAAACAACCTATTACTCAATAAACAATTACATTTAATGAGTTTTAAGTTACAAAAAAATTATGTTAATATTAATTGTTGGAGATAAGGAAGCTTTAAAGATACACTACAAGAAAACTATTGTTTTGTGACAAAAAAATTTGCTCATTTACGACGCAAGTCATTACTATTTCATGAAATGATGACCTGCGATGAATTTTGTCGCACATTACAAGAAAACTGCTCGTTTTGTGACAAAAGAAGCTTTTGTCGTTAAGTATGGCTAATGTCCATGGCGGGAAACGAATGACCGTTTCTTTTCTATCCCAAAAATTGCGACAGATATCGTCACCAGGAGTGGTGCGAACATTTACTGGGTAATGAGTGACAAATTTCGTCACAAAATTAGCGACGATAATCGTGACTAAGTTTGGCGCCAATTTTTAGCAGGAAGAGGAAGTGCTACACACCATGTTTTGCGACGCCTTAATTTGTCACTAACAACCGTCACAAATATTGCATGATGACAAATGTTGTCACAAATATTATCAAATAAAATTGGCGGGATTTTCAAAATTTTCACCGAATATTTCTACAAATTCGTCGCAAATGACATAAAAATGTCGGGATAACTAAAATTTTCACCAAATTTTGGGCGGTAAATTTAATATTTGTGACAAAAGTCGTCGCAAATTGGTGGCTAATGTCATCACAAAGATTATCAAATTAAATTGACAGAATTTTCAAAATTTTCACTGATATTTGCAAGAAATTCGTCACATATGACATAAAAATGGCAGGATAATTAAAAATTTCACTAAATTTTTTGGTGGTTAAATTTAATATTTGTGACGAAAGTCATCGCAAATTCTAAATGTCTTTTCAATCCAGAAATTGCATTTGGCGTTTTGAATTCCCTGTTTGTGACGACCCTGTCACAATTTTTAATTTTTTGGGACGATTTTCGTCACAAAAATTGTTATAAGAAGAATAAACAAACCATTCTTTCCCCTACTTTTCTTTTTCTCTCTTTTCCTTTCTCTTTCTCTTTTCATTTTTCATTTCATTCCCGAGACTCGTCCGTTTTCATACAAAAGTTTAGTTTCTAATCCCGAAGCCTATTTGTGTTTTAAATATTGTATAGAGAATTGTATGTTTAGGATTTAATTTCAATTGTATATTTAAATTTGAATTAAATTATGGTTTCGTAAAATTAGTTTAATTTCGATGAATTAATTAGTTTAAATAAGTTAACTTAATTTAATAGCATTCATTTTATTTTATTTTCATTTATGGTTAATATTTAATAATAATAATTACGGTTAATAATAATAATAATAGTAATAAATTAATAATTATAAATGTTTAATAAAAAATAATTGTTATTAATTATAGTATATAATAATAATAATAATAATAATAATTAATCTTAAGAAAAATTAAAATGAAATTTGTAACAAAACTCATCACAATTCTTTTGACATACGTTTGCACAATACATGTATTGTATTTACGACGAAGTCGTCACAATTTTGTGACATATATGGTCGTTATTTCAATTGTTGACTTATTTGCGACGGAACATGTCTTGTCACTAATTAGTGAAGCCAGTCGTCGTAAATATTTTACTGCGATGAGCTATTTAACGATGGCACCTGTCGTCATAATTTTGAATCTTTGCGATGACTTTCGTCATAAAATCGTCGTCTCAAATCTACAATTTTTTTTTGTAGTGATATATAAAATTCAATTTCACTATCTGTTTTAATTATTTCAAATTCAATTTTTTTTTAAGATTTAAATTTCAAATTATAGAGATTCTATTTTTCATATTAAGTTTTTTAAATTCATTCAAAAACTAAGATAATATAAATTCTCCAATCTGGATGAATATTTAATAATTTAGATTATTATGATCATCGTAGATCTAATGCTTCATATTTAATATTTTATTTTTTATAAAAATATTATTTTAAATTTAATATTTCCTTTTAATATAGTAGATAGAGATGCATATAATTAATTAATAATTACTTAAAGAGCATTATATAAAGGTTTTTATTATATTAAATAAGGGATTATATATTTTTTATCTAATAAATTATAAATAATTAGTTGATAATGATAATTAATTGTTGGTAATGGCACAAATTGTAAAGTTGAGAAATGATGTAAGGGTGTAATAGTCCAAAAACAATTCTCTCATTCCCAGAATAAGATATATCAAATAATAAAATTTATAGAAATATTAATTTTATATAAGCTTCATTAATAATTAATAATTTCTTTTTCTTAATATATTAATAATATATATTATTTTCAAATTTAAATTTATATATTAATGAATGTTATTAATCACTTGATTTTTTTTATGGATTTTTCTTTAAGTCTATTTTTATAGAATAATTACCACATAATCTAAATCGGCATATAAAAATTCAAGTTTTTTTTTAAGTATATTAAAAATTCAAGACGATGATGAAAATTTAAGGTGGGTTTATGGGGCGTTGAACAAGAGTGGTGTAGGGATGATAAAATTCCCCGCGGGTTAGGGGCCCCGACCCTATAGGGCTCGATTTAGGTCCTAATCGATTAGTTGAATCAACGATCATAATCTCCGCCATTAATTCTCTCGCCGATGTCCAATCTTCTGAAACTATATTTAGATTGATTGATTTCAATTTCTTCGGCGTAAGCAGGGTATTAAATGTCTTCGACATCGTCGATATATCTGTCGATATGTCTCTAAAATGGAGGTTCGACTTTTTAAACGGGGATAAACAATATCTTCGACATTATCGACATTTTCATCGGAGTACTACTAAACTATCGTTGATCACCCACTTTCTATTATTCTTTTTTACTTTTTATTTTAATCATTCTCTCTATTTAATTTATTACTAACTTTTAGTTTATTCTCTCTTTAATTTTTCTAAAACATTTAATTTATTATTTATATCTCTCTCTATAATCTATTGATTTTTTTTATTTTCTCGATGTTAAATGTCATTTATGAGTGCATAACTTATTTATATGATTAATCATAACTTATTTAAAGAGTAATTCAAGTTTCATTGATTAATTTTAAGTATTCATTTAAGTTTTAATAGTTTTCATTATTTTATCCCAATATCCGTCGACATCGATATATCCGTCGACATATCCGTAAATTTGAAGCTCGATATTTCTATCGACATCGACTTTTAACACCTTGGGCGTAAGAGATTTGTTAGGGGTTTGGAAAGATGAGATTCTTGGAGGCGGTGAAGGATCATTACAAAAACAGTTATACATGTGACAATAAAGTTGAGATGGCCGAGTTGGTCTAAGGCGCCAGATTAAGGTTCTGGTCCGAAAGGGCGTGGGTTCAAATCCCACTCTCAACAAAACTAAATTTTTCATTTTTCCTAGAATGACACGTGTCAATCAATTAGTGGTCATTCTTCTTCTTCTTCATTCTAATTGTGGCGCCAAAAAAAAAAAAAAAAAACCTTATCCTTCTGTATCCATATCCATTGGCTTTGAGGAAGAACGATGATGATTGGGTTAGCTTCTTCCATCGCTACGAAACCAGGAAATTCAATTGCTTTCTCTTCTGAATTTCGCTTTCAAAAATGGCGGATCAGAGCTTCTTCTTCCACTATCGATTTCACCACTCTTCTTTCCGCTCTCGACAAGGTTCTTCTTTTTTCTTCATCTCCATTTTAATACTCAATATGAGCATAAGGTACTCAATGTGTAATTGTTGATTTCTCTTAGAGTTTAAATTGAACAAAAATAATCTCATAAGGTACTTTCATTTCTCGTCATGCTGCTAATATGAGCATAGCTCAACTGGTTAGACAACTGTTTTCTTAACTTGAAGTTGGAGGTTCGATTCTCCATTCCCCCAATTTGATGTTATATATAATATAAAAAAAACTTGGTCGTGCTTAGATATTTAAAAAAGTTCAATATTTGAATAAATATATAAAATGAGAGCCAATAATGTACAAAGGTTTCAACTCGTGAACCATTCTTACATGTTAAATCACACCACTAGACCCGAAAGTTTAAGCTAAAACAAATTTAATCTTGTTAAATCACACCGCTAGTTTTAAAGGTCTATGCTAAACAAATTTAATTTTTCAAGGTATTTTCAATCGTTTTTTAAATGATGTTGGGAAATTAATCCTTATTTGTACTTTAATGATAGAATGAATTGATGGAAGTTAGTTTAATGCAGAAGGATAGTGAAGCAGTTAAAGAAGCGCTTGATCAGCTGAGGGAAGTTGGTTGGGCCAAGAAATGGAGTTCTCAGCCGTATGTCTCACGCCGTACGGTCAGTCTCCATTTCAAGTGTGAAGTTCTGGGAAACTGCTATCCAAAAATTTGCCATATCTTCTACCATTTTTATACATGTACATGAAAAGTGCCTATTTGTTCATTTTCTTTGAAACATTGTTTAAATTACATATCAGTTTGATTGCTAGTATTCTTCTTCTGTGCACCAGACATCTCTTCGAGAGCTGACGACGCTCGGAATTAAAAATGCTGAGAACCTTGCGATTCCTAGTGTCAGGAATGATGTGAGTTTTTGTTTCATCACTTGATTTCCAGTTCCTCTTTTAACACTTTTGGTTTGGAGAGTAAAAATAAATGTAGGCAATATATCACTATACTTTCCGTTAAACCACCAATAGACCCAAAAACACGATACCTTATCACATGAAATACTAATAAATGAAGAGGAAATAATAATGTAGGAATTTGAAATTAGGATCTCTTGCTTTGATATCACGTTAAATCACCAATAAATCCAAAATTTAAGTTATTAAGCTACGGTTAATTTAATCTTTTAATATATTCTTAAAACTTTCTAAAGGTGATATTTGATTGATCTTAATGAATGCAGGAAACAATTGTTTCCATGAACTCTGGAGTGTTTTCTTTTTCCTCTTTTATGTGGGGGTGTAGGGAATTCAGATAATTGAATTTGAAACATAGATACTCCAATGGTATGCTTTTCACTCTTCACAAACATTGATTAAAAACTATTTATAAATATAGCAGATATTTAGCGAGTTAGTGATTTACTACAATCGTCTAACGTGATTACCATGATTTCTGTTAATAACTGATTCAAAAATCTTCTTTAAAACACTACACTTTTGAAATTTCCCGTTCGAATATCTGGTTTCTGGAACTTATATGCATTTGATGTTTCTCTGAACACAGGCAGCTTTCCTCTTCACAGTGGTCGGGACGACAGGATTTTTAGGTGTCCTTGCTGGGCAGCTTCCTGGGGTAACATAAACTGAAAACTATGTTTTTCTTTTCCAACTAACTTGTGCCTGTACGTGAATTTCTCGTTTAGATGCCTCTAACTGCATAATTGGAATGGAAGTACAAGACATTGTGCATGATATGCACCATTTATTTATCTCTATGAAACTCGATTGTGGCATGCTCATATGCAATAATGAGGAATTTGAAGAAAAACAACTGTCAAATGGCATATGGCTTCTGTTCAAATTTTTATTTATCCTATAATTTTCCTTGTACGTGCACGATTCACGAAGAGTACATTATAGATAGGAAAAATGTGTTAAAAACAAGCAAAGAAAAAGGAAGAATTGACTCACAGATTTACATTGAAAACCTTTTGGAGAAAAACAATGGATGGAGTAGAAGAAATTCACTATACGAAAATTAGTACGTAATAGATCACGCCAAAGTCCAAACATACTCTAAAGGCCTCACAATCTGTGAATGCCAGAAGAAAGATGAACACGGCTGGATGGCTGAAGAATAGATTACCAGCCATGTCATAATTGTCCAACCAGACATTATTAACACTTCTATGTAATTTCATAACATATTAAAAGATGAAATTGCCTTAGTCCAAAAACTCAACCTTTTGGATCTATTAGTAATTTAACGTGGTATCGGACAGTTCAAATCACTCCATAATCATTTGCTCCCAATTTATTAATGTTCCATGTGATTGTAGCTCGTGTAAATAGCCGAGTTCACATGTGAGGGATAGTGTTGAGAATATATCTAAAGTTTTTTTTTTTTCCCACTAAAATTTTGGAATCATATTATTCATTTAGGACTGGGGCTTCTTTGTGCCATACTTGATTGGAAGCATTTCACTAGTAGTTTTGGCTGTTGGAAGCATTTCTCCAGGGTAAGATTTTCGTAATTGTGAAAAGTTCTCTCACTTTTTTCTTCAGTTGGTAGCTTCTGTCTGATGACTCATTCGAATGTTTGGCGTCTCTTAGGCTTCTTCAAGCTGCTATAGGTAGCTTTTCAACACTTTTCCCTGATTATCAAGAAAGAATTGCTGGGCATGAAGCAGCACATTTCTTAGGTATTTGTTTCATGTGACAAGTAATAAAAATCACGAGCTTCCCATATTTCAACTAGATCTAACTATGAACTCCTTTGAATTTTAGTTGCTTACTTGTTTGGACTTCCTATCCTGAATTATTCACTAGACATTGGCAAAGAGCATGTCAATCTCATTGATGAAAGGGTTGAAAAATTGATATACAGTGGCCAGCTTGATGATAAGGAACTTGACAGGTAATAATGTAACTGACCATTTTCAATTATTCTGAAAAATTGCAAGTTTTTCTGTAAGTTAAATCTAGATTGCATGAATTGTAAAGTTGGGTGTGCATTTTTCAGGTTGGCCGCGGTGGCAATGGCCGGACTTGCAGCCGAAGGTTTAAAATATGACAAAGTGGTTGGTCAATCTGCTGATCTTTTCACTCTGCAGGTATTTTTAGTAACCATTTACTTCATGATTACAGAACCCCTCTCCCTCCCTTTCTCTCCTGATATATCAGTCTTTGTTCTTTTAGAGGCTTATCAACAGATCCAAACCGAAACTTGGTAAAGAACAGCAACAGAATTTGACCAGATGGGCTGTAAGTAATCAACAAGAACAACCTATGATTATATCTTGAAAAGAAGCTTCTAGTTTTAAGCACTTGAGCTTTTTTCATATTCATTTTCAAGCAAGTACCTTAAAAAGGTTTAAGGGTCCGTATGGGATAATTTTTAAAAGAGTTTTTTTAATGGTTATCAAAAACGCTTTTTTTACTGAAATACTTGTACACTTTCAAAAGTTATCCCAAACGAGCACTAAGAAACACTTGTATAATGTATTAGCAGCTAGCTAAATAATGGGGATACTTTTTTTTTTTTTCAGGTTTTGTTTTCTGCCTCACTTTTGAAGAATAACAAATCAATACATGAAGCTCTCATTAAAGCAATGTCAGAGAAAGCAACTGTAATAGAATGCATCGAAGCAATTGAAAATGCTGCCTAATTATTACAACTCATTTTTACATTTTTCTTCCTTTGTTGTCAAATTGCATGATTACCATTCTTTTTTTACTTCATATCCACACAATTCTTATTTTTTATATGAAAGAGCCTATGAACAAATAAGGTGAAGCTTTGACAGAAATTTCGAAGTCAAGCTCAAGTCTAGCCCATGAACATCTCACCTACTTTGCTGCAGCTTTGTTATGCCTTAGCCAGCATTTCTGCAGCATTATTGCTCAACTTAACTTATTTAATCTGATTGATTAGTTACTTGATTCAGTTGGATCAAATTGGAAACCAAATACTAATTAAGGGGTCCATTTGGGATAATTGATGTAGTCTGTTATGTACGAAAGGGTTAGGCTAGACTTTGAGTTTTATTGGGCTTACTTAGTTTGTGGGCTTCGTTTGTTGTATTAATTAGGAATCCAGATGTTGAATTAAATTGTCTATAAATACATCAAGATCAATGTAAAAAGAAGATAGGATAATAAAGTTCATTACTAGTTCAGTTTTTACAATTTTTAGAATTTAGTTTACATCATTTGGTATTAGAGCAGCCTCGTTCCAAGGACGTTTAGGACAAAAGTAGAGACGACACACTTCGCACCGGTGAAACAAAGGTGACAGAACCTCAACAACCGCAACAGATCTTGACCCTGGAAGTTATTGTCGATCACTTGCAGGTGGAACTTACAGTGGCAAGCCTACAAAGAGAAATGCAAGTTTAATTTCAAGAATTAACAAGACAGATTCAGAATATGGGAGAAACAATGACTCAACGGGGATTTCAACAAGAAAGACCGTTCCAAGAACGACAACAACAATTTGATTTTTAAGAACCTATCAATCCAGTTAAAAGAGGCTAAGAGGCTGAATACGAGGACAAATTCCGAAGGAAAACTTACCACAACGTCAAGAACAACCCCAAAAACTGCCCAGATTTGGTTAGCAGCTCCAAGAACATCCTCACAACCTTCCAAGAATCCAAGCACAACCCCAAGAACGCAATGACCAGCAACAAAATCTGTCCAGATTCGTAGCACAGCCCCAACAACAATATGGCGAAGCGTATGGATCTGCAAGAATCTTCGAACAACGACCAATGTTACATAATCTCATAAATAAACAATATAGAATGTAAGATTTGGATGATTCAAGTGACAATGAACAGTTTCCACTTATTCAACCAATGCAAAACAAAGAAAATTATGGAAATCAACGGCTAGAGTTCCAAGAACATGGAAACTGGGAACAAAAACTCAAAACAAACATTGACTGGTTTGATGAGAATTAGATATGGGTGCATTTCTTGATTGGATAAAGAGAGCTGATGCATTCTTTGACTACATGTCTGCAATGTAAAGAAATCGTACTTTTGGAAGACCTCAATGACAACAAAGTGGACTTAGAAGTGATGTATAAGGAAGAGGAAGAGGTCGACTACAGTGAGGCTGATGAAGGTGAAGAACTTTCATATGTAATTCAACGTATTCTCTTAACCTCTAAAACAGAAGCACATTCTCAACGACATGCTTTATTTCGAACTAAGTGCACAATTACGGGAAAGGTATGCAATATTAACATTGATAGTGACAGTAGTAAAAATATTGTCTCTAAAACTTTATTGACAACTCTTAACCTCAAAACTACCCCACATCCTTACCCGTACGAAGTGGGCTGGATTAAGAAGGGCGGAAAAATGCAAACAACCTTTCTATGAGTTATTTAATCAACACAAAGAATTTTTGTAAGTTTTTAAAGGAATATTGTAACATCATCAAATAATGGAGGAACCTTAGGAGAGAGATTCCACGTATATACTTATTAAATATGTTAAATC
Source organism: Gynostemma pentaphyllum (assembly GCA_028015215.1). Taxonomy (NCBI): domain Eukaryota; kingdom Viridiplantae; phylum Streptophyta; class Magnoliopsida; order Cucurbitales; family Cucurbitaceae; genus Gynostemma; species Gynostemma pentaphyllum. The sequence goes on along the minus strand of CM051355.1, from coordinate 64,725,828 downwards.
ACCACTAGAGCCAAAAGCTTAAGTTAATGGGTAAGGGTAAATTTAATCATAAATCTCAACACCTCCCCTCTCATGTGGACTTGGATATTTGCACAACACCCAAATATGTGGAATATTTAATAAATGGGGAGGAAACTTCATTATAGGGGTTTGAACTCATGACCTCCTGTTGTGATACCATATTAAATACGTTAAATCACCACTACACTCAAAAGCTTAAGCTCATGGGTAAGGGTAAATTTAATCATATATCTCAACAATACTAATTCTAGAGATGCTCCATATTATAGCTATACTTCAGTTGCAACATGCAACCACTTGTGAGAGAGGCAAAATGAGGGATTGCTGCATACCTTTGCTATCAACGGATCCTTTATATCAGCAACAGCCGTGAAGTCTACATGGTCACAGTTGCTGTAAGAGTTTCCCCAGCGATAATAAGAGATTCTGAAGAAATAAGAACAAGTAATCTAATGATATGTCCAAAATGGAAAATGTCTAACACTAGTTTTGGAAGCTCTTCTTTAGTGAGCAAACCATCCTTAACAAGATCATCAAGAGATATCAGCAGAGTGTTTCCACAATTTGCATCCTGAAAGTTTTCACCAGGGACAACAGAGAACAATGTACATCAGGTGAACATATCATAACATTGTTAAAATTGTTCCTATCATGCAAACATTGTAACAAATGCAATAGTCCAAAAGGCATAACAGCACAGAAACCAGCTTCACGATGAAACCAAGAAGACTAACCATGAAACTTTTAGAATGTCTAATGTTCTTGGAGTTGGACCAATCATTAACAGGATCTGAGCAATTTACTAGCGCAGTCCACTATAAACCCACCACCAGGTCACATTTATCCATTTTTACCTTCCAATTTGTAGAGAAAACTCCTACATGACGTATAAAAGAAACTTCAATTAAATAGCTGTCTTATTCACTGGTGGTTTTATGCCTAATATATCCTAAATATCAAGTAGAATCTCAAATGCATTTTTTTTTTATAATTCAGCTAACTACATAGACATGAACCAACGTTCATCTTCACCGATTGCATATACTAATATCCGAATGGGCAAGACTATTTATGGATTCCAGAAAGATAGCATCCTATTAAATTTCATTCCAAATGTGTATTCTTCTCCACACGGTGATAAACTCTATTTTCTCTCAGGAAGACCCTCGCCTCCCCATACCCTACCCCAAAAGAAAGGAATAGAGAAATAATGAAACAGAAGGGAAACGAGAAGAGGAAAATCAATAGATGCTGATCAAACAGTTGTCACCTTGCCTGAGTAGGGTGATCCATCTTCGTTAGCTTTCCTTCCTGGAGGAACCAGAGGAAGAACCTGAAATAGTCATATCAGTCAACCGAAAAATGATCAAATTCAATATATATATATATATATATATATATATATATATATATATATATATATATTTTGACTACAGTATTTAAAAAAACAGTTCCCCCTCAACTTTCTCAAAATACATTTGTTGAACTAACTTACATGAACCCGCATTATCCGAGTGGAATACTACAGGAAATTGCAGCAATGAAGACGCAGAGAATGTAGAAATGTAAACAGGAAAAATGGAAGGATAATACAAAAACTAGAGAGAGCTCAAAAAACAAAAAAAATATAGGAAGAGAAAATATCATCAGCCAAGACTTAAATTACCTGGGATGGCAGCAAATTTACACAAGCATCGGCCAAGTTTCATCATCGTGGAAGATATCTCTGTAATGGCTTGTAATCAAGGAATCCATCTCTAACCACTATCCTCCATTTCCATAGTTCACAGCTCTTCAACAAAATAATTGATCTATTATTCCAATAGTCAGTAGCTAGCCAATACCTTTAGAAATCCTCTCAGATAAATCAGCAACAAGTGCATACTTATTGCTCTCATAACATGCAGTCATGAATGCAGCCAAGGTTACACGATCCACACTGCCATCCTTATCGAGTAATTTATGAAAGAACAGAGCTGCTGTGCCCACTTTCTTCTCGCTACAAAGCTTCCTTATAAGCGTATAAACCGTGCGCACCCAAAGCTTTTTGCCAAGCCTCTCCAAGATAGCCATGGCTGAAGCAGAATCTTCCCTTGAACAATACTCATAAGCCAATGTCACCCTAGTAACTTCACAAGGAGACAACCCTTTATCAATCATGTTATCGTATAAGCAGCGAGCCTCATCCAACCTGGACTCCTTGCAAAGGCCACCGATTAAAGCACCATAACTAATGTTGTCTGGTGTGCAACCATGGTCACTCATCCTCTGAAAGAACTTTACTGCTAAGTTGATTTTCCGTTCCCTGCAATAACCACATATCATAGATGTGTAAGTTTTCTTTGTTGGAACCAAACCAAACCTAACAACTTCATCAAACAAATTTTCACTGTCACTCATCTTTTTTTGCCTGCAGAAGGCAGCAATCAAAGTGGTATATAAATGAATATCAGGTTGGAGACCAATTTTGAGCATCTTATTTAGAAACATCAGCGCTTGATTCATATCAGCCCGCTTACACTGCTCAGATATAAAAATGGTGTAAGTGACACTGTCAGCTTCTATTCCATTCCGAAAGCATTTATTTAGCAGTTTCAAAGCCTCTTTAACTCTCCCTTTTTTACAGAGACCGTCAATTATCGCATTGTATGTACAAATATTAGGGAAGAAACCTTCATTGCACATTATATCCATCAATTCATAGGCTCTACTAAAATTACAGTTTAACGCCTGGTCAATGAGAGTAGTATATGTGTTGGTGTTTGGAGTAATTCCTTGTTCTTTCATTCTTCCTAACAACATTTCCGCCCGATTTATTTTTTCCTCTTTGCAATAACCGCCGATCATGGTCGTATAAGTGTGTACATTTGGCTTGTAATTATCACTTCTAACAAGCTTAAGAAACAATCAAAGCTCGTTCGTCCATCCCTTCTTACAAAGCCCATCAATTAATGTAGTATGGGTATACACATTGGGTTTCCAGCCCTTCCTAACCATCTCTTCCAATAACTCAAATGCTTGCTTAACGCTCCCCCTCTTGCACAACCCACTAATCATAGAAGTAAAGTTGATCAAATTTGGTGATAAACCCATTTGTTTCATCTTATTAAAAAACCAATACGCTCTATTTACAGAATTCTTTGCACAAAAAGCACTGACAATCAAAGTACACGTAGCATTATCAACCAAAAAGCCTCTCTCCATCATCTCACATATCCACCTGTCTGCTTCCAAAACTCTGTCCATCCTACAATAACCAACAATTATCAATTTATAACTACAACAATCAGGAGACACCCCCCTTGCACACATTTCCTCGAACACATGGACCCCGTATTCAACCAAACCCATTTCAGAAGCAACACTGATCACGCAATTCATTATCCTAGTGCTCAACACAAGGCCCTGACTTCTCATGTCAATAATCATATCAACTGCCTCCTTTAACCTCATAACTTCCGCAAAAACCCTTACTATACACTCAACCACTTCATGGACTCTCTCCAAATTACATTTACCAATCAATGAAATCGCACAAACTATATAAAGACGCATAAAATGTCGAAATTTAGGAAACCCAATAACCCAATAAAAGAAACGCAATGCCACCATTGAACCCTCCTTACTGGCAAGTGAAGCGAGAACAGAAATGGCTTGCTCATGAGTCAATAAATTAGCATCTACATCAAGACCCAGCTCAGAAGGGGAGAGTCTCAAATGGGGCTGACGATAATAAGACTCAAGAACCAATGAACAAACCGTTTCCACGGGATACGTCGGGAAAGGGGAATGCAGCTGAGAGTGGGGAGCATGATCAAAATGAGGGGAGAAGCAATATGTTCTGTAAAATGAAATAGGAGATAGTCTCTGTCTTCTTCTACAAAGCCTCAGAATTTGGAGAGATGCCATGAATTGCATTACACGCTTAAGAACAGATAGAGGAAATCTGTGATGGGGATTGTTAGAGCATGATTTGCTCCTTCTTTTCCTCTCCTTGCTTTCATCACATTCAAGCATTTACATTTACTTGTCTTCTACATTATCTCCCAGGAAATTAAAGAATCGGTTTCTGAAGAAGATAAGGTCAAAAAAGAGAGAGAGAGAAAGAAAGAACTGATTTTCAGAGAGAGAGGGGAGGGGGGGGTGGTTCAGACACCTTATTCCCATTGTGCTTGCTGGTTTATTGGACTTGAAAAACTTGAATGAGATGCACCCATACCCATTAGAGTTTTCTGGAAGTTTCGTCTCCCCACTAAGGAGATCCTGCAAACTAAATTTGCTAAAATCGATTCATGTCTTGTATCGTAAGACTTTTTTTTTTTTTTCGTTTCAGAAAATGGGAGAATGAGTTGAAGACCTGATTGTTGAAATGAAGATGACAACCCTAACGAATCATAGATCTGATACTTGATGCTTGGAATCACGAACTGAAGAAGACGGCGCCATGTTTGAGAGTCTTGAAATCCGTCATGTTTGAGAGTCTTGAAATCTGAGATTTTTTTAAAGCCCGCCCGTGGGTAGATGAAGTTGAAACCCTCCCTTTTTTACTTGTTCGGTCAGATAAATAATTTTAAGAAAAATCATTAAGTTCTTTCTAATATCATATTTTTTATAATGTGAAATAACTTATAAAAAAATGATTCACGTATAATTTTTTAAAGTTTACATCAGTTTTATTATAAAATATATTGTTTAATTTGAAAAGATACTTGATCATTTTAATTGTATACTATATTTATGAGATAAAATATATATTGTAGATGTAAAAAAAATATACTCGTACCTGTTATAAAATAAAGAAAATGAACAACAAGCAAATAGAGGAAGATGAAGAACACGAGAGAATAGAGAAGTAAACAATATGTTATTCACTATTGAGATCTCTATAACCATTATTACAAGCACTATTTATAGGCTTACAACATAGGGAGTTACAAAGGATTAAATATGAATAGTAATTACAATATTTAATCTCTTGGGGGTTATAAGAATTTGTAACATATGGGGGTTATGGACATCTATAATATATTATTTATAACACTCCCCCTTAGATGTCCATAATGAATATGCCTCGTTAAAACCTTACTAGGAAAAACCCTGTGGGAAAAATCTAAGTGAAGGAAAAAGAGTACATAATTCATATAGTATGAATTGCCTCATTAAAAACCTTGCTAAGAAAACCCAATGGGATAAAACCATAGACAAGGGAAAAAGAGTACAACTTAATATTTACTCCCCCTCATAAGAACATCTACTAATGTCTTCTTGACGTCTTCATGAATTGCACATCTTCTTGTCTTCTTGATATCTTTATGAACAAGAACTCCAACATCATTTGTTGAGGTGACTAGTATAGTTTACTTTATAATTTCCATACTGTCTCTATATGTGATAAATAAACTGCTTAAAATATAACTCTTTCGAATAGATAAATAACTTGCATCTGCAAAACCAATTAGCTCAAACTTATATATGTTAATATAAAATAAAATAAACTCATACCAATGATTCATCAATAGTAATGAAATATATATTTATTTCATTCTCTCCTTATTGGATAAAACTATATCTAGATAATAAAGTTCATTAAAATGTTATAACTTTTCATATATTATTAGCAAGATACATACATGCATCTATTCCACTAAGATATGGCACTTCAGGACCAAAAAGTTATTTGTTGCCTTCTCGAGATTGTAAAAAATCATTTTTAACATTAAGTGAAACTATCCATTGAAATACTCAATAGACGTGTTTTATCCTTATGTAAATCATTTCAAGACATTTTCTGTATAAGTTGATTGATCCATAGAAATTTCATCCAGTAATGCTTAATTTACAAGCTCCAAGGCAAAACTTTAATTTCTAAATCTTTCATCTCAAATTCTTTTCAATGATAATTTATTGCCTTAGCAAACTCTTCAAGAGTTTCAAATATTATTTAAATCAACAACATATACAGCAAAAACGTGAATTCTAAACGTGACTTCTTTACAAAAACACATGAATAGATATGACAATTTCAATAGTCTTCTTTCAATAGATATTCACTAAAACAGTTACAACACATTCCTTTCGATTATTTCAATCTATATAATGATCTTTAAAATTTGATTAAATATACTTCTCGAGAACTTAGAATTATATGCCCCTGGCATCGATATCCTTTAGGATCTTTTATATAGATCTCACTTTGAAGAAAATCATATAAATATGTTGTGACTAATCCATGAGATGCTTGCTACATCTTTTTATACACAACTAGACTTGAAAAGTGAGTCTGATTTTCTTTGATCTTTTTTTTTCACTTATGCCAATCATCTTTATGTCAACACTCTTTGACATATTTTAGTTCACAATTCTCACTTTCTAAGATACAAAATGATATTAGGCAACTCTTTGATTCCATATTTTTCTTGTCATGACATAATTAATTGAATCTCATTATTTTCACTATTCATAAGTGTTTGACCTTCATCTAGATTTTTAAGATTAGTTATGTCTACGGTTTATTCAAGAACCTTTTACTTCTACAATTGAATCATTTTGAGTATTGCACTTCTTTTTTCGACATATTTTATCTTTGAAATCATTTGTCATTTCACACTTCGGGTGTAAGAGGATTTTCATCTTTAGAACCAATTGACCTTCCACACTTCATGTATGTCATAAACTCATTAATTGAAGCATTATCAAGTTTTCCAACTTTTCTTAATTTCTCCCCCTAATGTTGGAAAAAATTTCTTGTTTAATATGACAACTGACCTTGCAGTAAATATTATCACCCATGGAATTTGATAACTGTATAAAAATAATACCCAACTTCTTTTCACAACCTTCTATGAGGATCAATTTTGACAATATACAACAAAATTTGGATGTTCTCATAGTCAATCAAAAGTGTTGATTGCTTCTTTAACAAAAAAATATATTCTCATGAGAATATTCAAGAAGTCAACAATACCCAAGTGTGTCATATTGAGGAGTCAAATATATTATTATCTTATCTTGTAAATTATGCTTCCAAATTCTTCCATTTTTCTTTCAAGGAGGTTTGATCAAAGTCGACTAAATACTTGGATGTACGACAGGTACAAGATTATTGCTCTTTATATCACACATTAAAACATCTATTTTCTCAATTTTGAAAGCTCTAACTTTCAGGAGTATTTCTTTTCTCAATTTCGTGTGGTTTCTTAAAATTTTAAGCATTATCATTATAACCACCACAATAAAATAAATTATTTCTTCCTCAAGTACGACTATGATTACGGTTGCTCTTGACTTTGATCATTGATCAATTTGATATTATAACATTCACTTCAGGGAATGATGTTAAATCAAGTGATCGAGATTCATTGTTTGTTATCAAATTCTCATTGTCTTATTCTAGTCATAAGAAGGCATGAAATCACTTCATAATATTTTTAAATCACCTTTCTCAATATTGCTACTACTGGAACATATTTGAGACGTGAAAATAGAAATTGTTTTCACTAATCAATATTCTTTTCTCCATATAATTTCAATTTTGAACAAATTGAACATTAGATACAAATTAACACGGAGATTCAATAAATTAATACTTAAAACACATAATCAATAGATACATAAAAATTGAAATTAAAAACACTTGCAAAATGAAAAAATAAAATAAAATTTAGTTTACGTTAATAGAATATCTTATTAAAAAAAAATGAAACACAATTGGTGAAATAACAGTATGCTACTTTTAGATATTCTTCCATGATAAATTAAAATCAATATTTCAAACATGATTTGATAAAGTATACTGAAGATTTTTTTTTTAATGTCAACAATCTAAAACATTATGCCTGCCAACCCCTTTAAAAAAAACACGGTAAAAATAAAACCAAACTATAGTTTTGTTTTTAAACTAATTCAAACAATTACAAAAACCGGTAAACTAAAAGTAAACTATAATAAAGATTAATCACACAATTTTTTTTTTAAAAACGGTAAACGCCTCATCAAATAAAAAAAAACTGTCAAATTAATTATACAAAAATAACATTGGTTACAAAATAAATTGTTACACAACTTGCATTTGAAATTATTTTTATTAAGACACCATTTTTTATAAAGAAAAGTCGATACTATGCACAATTAGTTAAACACTAATTCAATTGAAAAAAAAATTTGAGAAAGATATAGGGCAAAATCTCCACAACTGATTAAAAAAATGCGAATTTAGAAGTTCAATAAAGAAGAAAAAAAAACTTTTCACTTAATAAGTAAAAATGAAATGATTTTTTAAGAAAATTATGACATTTGGGTAAAAGAATATAAAAAAAATTAAGTGGAGAAAAATAAACCGATTGTAGTAGGAAACATGGATCATCTATAATAAATTAGAACTATTTATAAGAGTAATCAAAATTAAACAAATAACTTAAATTGTTAGAAGTTTAAAAAAAATATACAAACTGGACTATACCAATGTTGAACAAAAGAAAACATAAACATTAATATTTTTTACTTATAACGTGTACCAATAAAAATAATAATAGTTTAACAAGTGATATAAATTATTTAAGATATAAAGACATAACAGTAATGTATTGATGTCTAATGAAATCAAAATAAATAAATAAAAATTAGATATGATAATCAAAACGTTTGGGGTCAACAAAAAAAATGATAATAATAATTGTTCAATTTTATTTAGATAATGTATAAGAAAATCCTAATTTATGACTCATGTATTGTAAAGTGTAACACCCACAGACCCACTCATATAAATGTACATTTCAAAATTGTTATTTTAAATATGCTAATTTAAAATAAACCTTAATCACATGGCAATTTGCCAATTAAAAATACTTTTAATAGCAAAAAAATAAAAATCAAATCCAAGCAAACTGTTGAATTTTTTTAAAAAAAAAATAACTCCAAAATTCAACAAACCTCTTGGTTAGGGGAAAAAAACTACAAAATGAATTCTGAATTTTTTTTTTCTTAAAAAAAATTGTCACTGTATGTAAAAATAACTAGTTTTTTAATATTTAGAAACCAAAATCATGGCAAGCAAAAGGGGCGCATGAATAATTTGCTCGGAGAAACCATAAACATGGTCTTCTCAAATCATGGCTAAGAGGTTTCAAAAAGAGAGAAGAAGATGGAGACAAAAGAATGAGAGAAATGATCTTATGATATTTACTTAGAGATTAGAAGAAAAATATTATCGAAAAATAAAGTATTTGCTGTTATGATTGGCAAACAAAAATAGGCACATGAAATAAAATGGCTCGGAGAAACCAAAAATTGGTTTTCTCAAATCATCGCTCAAATGTTTCAATTTTTTTTTTACTAGAGTTAAACAAATAGTAATTAAAATTTGATTAAACTAAAATAAATTTGTTCTTCACATCTAACCAAAATATCAATTTAGTAGTGTAGAAGAAAAAAGTATTTTTAAAAAGATGATAGATAAAATATCAAGTCGAGTTCAAAGAAATAGAAATAGAGTAGAAAACACTTTAACAAAATAACAATGGTAGAGACTCGTGCTGATAACGTGTTATAAAATAAAGAAAATGAACAACAAGCAAAGAGAGGAAGATGAAGAACACGAGAGAATAGAGAAGTAAACAATATGTTATTCCCTATTGAGATCTCTATAACCATTATTACAAGCACTATTTATAGGCTTACAACATAGGGAGTTACAAAGGATTAAATATGAATAGTAATTACAATATTTAATCTCTTGGGGGTTATAAGAATTTGTAACATATGGGGGTTATGGACATCTATAATATATTATTTATAACAGTACCATATTATTATTATAATCTCAAATTTTTATTATTTATTTATTAAAAATGTTGAAATAATTTTATATTAAAATACATTACATAAATTTGTTTCTTTTTCTGATAACAGTTTTAGAATTTGTCCATTTTTGAATTAAAAAGAAAACAAGTTACATAAAAAGACTTCCACATTTTGACGGTTCCGAGGAAAAAGTAAAAATGAAACATATTTTAAAATAAATATTTCACTCTGTTTCCTTCCGTTAAATCCTGCTGAACGAATATAAAAAAACATTCAAAATCACACGTGTCCTGCATTCGGGAGGCGGCCTCTCTGAATAATCTCTCAAACTTTTGAGCTGCTTTTTTTAATAATAATTTAATAGAAAATCAGTTTATGGGTTGTTAATATGTTGTGCCCCGCAACTTTTAGGAGGCATTTGGTATGTGGGAATCAGAATTAAATATCTATAAATTAGATATCTGGGAATAAAATTGATGGGAATTTAATGTCTTTGTTTGGAGTGTGCTGGAATGGGAATCAAATGCCTGGGAATATGACGCCTATGTTTGGAGTGTACTGGAATTTGGATTATGGGAATATGATTATTGTGTTTTGTAGGAAGAAATATGATTTAATTAAATGTCAATGTCAATACCAATGTTAGTGCCAATGCCATTACTAATTATAAGTAGGGTTGAGCACAAAACCGGCCAAACCAATAAACCGACCCGGCTTGACCCAATCCGAGCAATTCGGGCTAGTTTTACCTGTTCAATTAGTTTTCTCAGTTTGCTTTTGAAGAAAACCGAATCTCTTCGGTTTGGGATGTTCGATTCGGTTATGTAACCGAACCGAATATATATTTAAAAAAAAAAACATAATTCGTTTTCCTTCTTTTGTTCTATATTAATTTAATCATATTAGGTGTGGAAATTGAAATTCAATATTAATTGAATTATATAACGTGCGAAAATTGTAATTGGATTTTATTGTGAAAACTATTAGGTGTGGAAATTTAAATTTGATGTGAATTTGGGTTAATTGAAATTAAATTTATTTAATAATATTGGCATAAATTATAATAGATTTAAAATTGGATTTCATTTAATAATATATACATGAATTTTTATTAAAAAATGGTTTTTTTTTTTTAATAATATGGAACAGATTTAAAAAAAGGGGTAAAGGTCCAAACTGAAAAACCGAACCGACGAACCGAAGAAAACCGAACCGATCGGTTCCTTTAAAAAAAGTGAACCGATCGGTTCACTATTTTCCTAAACCGAAGTGACCAGTTTGGTCCAAAGTTTTTGGGCAAAACCGAACCGAACCGGCCAGAGACCATCCCTAATTATAAGGGGATTAAGATGAGAATTGAATGTCAATGCCAATGGTAATTATAGGTTGAACCAAATAACGAAATGGGTATTAAAAACTCATTCACATGGCCAATGCCTGCATACCAAACACCCCTTTATTTATATAAAGAAGGGTTAGGTTTGAAGTTTTTAATGTTATACTAAATTTATACTAAATGCGTTGCACGTATATTTCTTTTCAATATTTTAAAATTTAATAATTTAATTTATGTGTATAGTGTTTTTTTTTCCCCCAACATTTTAGTAATTATTTATTATTTATAATCGATTCAATCCCTTCATAATTATATATTGTATTGTAGGAGAATTTTTTGTTTGAAAGGTTAACATAATTTTTATAATTAATCATATTTTAAGATCATCTCCCCTTTCTAATTTTAAAATAATAATATAGAATCTAGAGAATCATAATTTTTTTAAGAAAATGGTAATTTTACACTAAATATAAATAATTATCAATTATCAATACTAATAATGGAGGAGGTTATTGCAATATAGTAATATGAGTCATTGCTTAAGAAAATAAGGTTAATTTATTTTTCAAAAATAAAGTTTGAACAAAAGAAATTTATTTTTTGGAGTATTCTTTTCATGAGATGAGATATCTTGAAACAATCATCTTTTGAGAAACATATGGAAAAAATTTAGTAGTTAGAGTCTACTAATTAAGTATGTGATTAGTATATTTTAATGTCTAGTAGTAGTAACTATTACTACTAATTGATTAATTCCATCATGTAAGCTTTGTTTTTTTAGGAGGAAAATCTAATAGTTGTTACTAAATACTAATCACTTTTCTATATTTTGTTCAAGTAACATATCCTTTGAAAACTAATAATAAGATAAGAAAATATCGAATAAGTTAATTAATGATAAATTATTGGAAACCATCTCAATATACGAATAGTTTATTAGAATTTAGCCAGTCTTTTAGTTAGATTTTATGTGCTATTCTCCTATTTATTGTTATTATGTGTATTAATTGTCGCTACCCTCCTAAACGACGAGGTGATTAAAAACAAAAGTCGCCATCAATCATTGGATTTTAGTAAGGTGTGATTGATCACCCGATTTTAAAAGATGTTTTACAAATAAACAAATAAAAATGGGTTCGGGAGTTTATTCATGTTTAGGGAAGGTGTTAGCACCCTAATCATTCGTTTAAGAAAAACGATTACTGTTTTTGGTTATCATGTTTTTTAAAGCCTCTTAAAACATAATGTTATTTTTATCATTTTTTAATTGTCTCATGTTTATTTAATTAATATCACTAATCAATTTAATGATATTTACTAAATAAGTATGAGTGGCATAAAGCCATTAAAGAAATAGTTTTTATTTTTTATTTTGGAATGTCTCATATTTATTTGATCATATCATTAATCATTATAATGATATCATTAAATAAGTATGAGTGGCTTGACGCCATTAGGAAAACATTTTTTTTTTAAAATCAGCGATAAAATCGTCAAACTATAAAATTTTCCATGCATATAAAATTTGGGATCAAAGTATTCTTGTATTCCCAAATTTTGATGGTTGAAAATTTTATGGAATCTTTTGCAAAATTTTTTTTTTATGGAATGAATAGTTTTGAAGAAGAATACTTTTTTTTATAACCCTTGTAAAAAATATTTTTATTATTCATAAAAAAAAACCCTTTTTTAAAAAAAAAAATATTTTAAACCTTAAGTGGGAACTCAAATTTTTTTTTTCATTTAGAATCATACTATCCTCTTATTTTAAATTTTGATTAATTACCATTGGCTAAATCATTCGTTATTAAATCGAATATGTTAAACCAAGTAAAAGTTCAAAATTTATGGAATTTGGGATCAAAGTATTTTTGTACTCCCAAATTTCAATCATTTAAAATTTTATTTGGAAAATTAATTAATTCTTACATATAAGTAAATTTTATCAAAATAAATTATGTTAAATGATAAGTCGTTATTTTAGCATATAAATTTGTGTTAATTGTACTAATTAATTATCTTTGATTTGTGTTTATGTGCTAGATTGGAGAAGAGAGTATGAAAAACGACTAAAAATTGTATTTTGGAGCTTTCTTGACACTTCGGCGCCATGGCAACAACTTTTAGTGGCCGCAGCTACAAGGAAAAGTCTTATTCCAAGCCAAAATTCCAGAGAGTTCGGCGCCCCAGCGCTGATTTTCTAGCGCCATAGTACCGAAAACGTGAAATTTCCAGATTTTAGTCTTTTTACTCAGCGCCCAAAATCAGTGCCGCGGCGCCGACGCGAATTTTTTGGATCTTATTTTTATCTTTTGTTTCAAAATCAGCACATCATCAGTGTTCTCCAATATATAACGATGTGCTTGCTGTAATTGATCTTTGCTAGGATTTGAGTAAGTCGCGACGGATAATGGTCTGTCTTGATTATAATCTAACTCTTTTTTGATGTACAAACCAAGACCAACAGGTTCTATATCAGATAGAAATTCTGAACAAAACTCCACGGCTTCCTCAACAACGTATGCTTCATTAATACAACCCTCCGGATGGTGTCTATTTCTCACATAACTTTTCAACACTTTCATATACCTCTCAAAAGGATACATCCATCGTAAATAAACCGAACCACATAGTTTTATTTCTTTTACTAAATGGATGGTTAGATGCAACATTATTGTGAAAAACGAAGGAGGAAAGTATTTCTCAAACAAACACAATGTCACGACAATATCTTCTTGCAGTTTATCCAACTCTGCTACACGTATCGACTTTGAACATATCGCATTAAAGAAGAAGCACATTCGAATTATTGCATACCTCACGTGCTTAGGTAAGACCGAGCGTAGAGCTATTGGAAGTAGTTGTTGCATTAATACGTGACAATCATGAGATTTGAGTCCATTTAATTTCACGTCTTCCATTGACACGAGGTTTCTAATGTTAGATGAATATCCCTCTGGAACTTTAATTTCTGATAAAGTCTTACACACATGACGTTTCTCCTCTTTCGTAAGGGTATAACAAGCTGGAGGTAAATACGTTCTCTTTTTTTCAACTCTAGGTGCTAATTCAGTCCGAATATTCAATTTAACTAAATCAAATCTAGCACTAACTCCGTCCTTAAGGGTTCCAATTATGTTCATGCAAACATTCTTCTCGATATGCATTACATCTAGACAATACCTTACATGCAATTTGTGCCAATATGGAAGCACAAAAAATATAGACTTTCTCTTCCAATATCTCTTCTTTACATGCTTCTTAATACTTGAAAATTCAATCTCATTAATTTTCATGTAAATAGCTTCTCTTGACAATGGTTGGGGAGCACTATCATGTTCAGTGTTCCCGTCGAATGCCTTTTTCTGTTTTCTATACTGATGATGTCGTGGTAAAAACCGCCTATGTCGCATATATGTCATCTTCTTTCCATGTGTTAAATAGAGTGAAGATGTATTTTCAGCGCATATTGGACATGCTTGAAAACCCTTTACAGTGCATCCACACAAGTTACCGTATGCTGGAAAATCATTGATAGTCCATAATAATATTGCCTTTAAATTAAATGTCTCTTTCTTAAATGCATCGTAACACTCAACTCCGATTTCCCATAAAAGATTCAAGTCATCAACCAATGGAGCTAAATATACGTTTATATCATAGCCCGATTGTTTTGGTCCTGATATCAACAATGACAACATCAAGAACTTTCTCTTCATGCACAACCATTGTGGAAAATTATATATTGAAAGCAGTACAGGCCAACAACTATATTTGCTACTCAAATCTCCATAAGGATTAACCCCATCTGCTGAGAGAGCCAACTGGATGTTTCTTGGTTCCGACCCAAAATCTGGCCATAAGTGATCTACTAACCTCCATGACGGCGAATCAGAAGGGTGTCGTAAAATCCCATCATTTTTCCTACTTGTTGCATGCCAAATCAAGTTTTTTGCATGATCAACACTTCTAAACAATCTTTTCAATCTTGGAATGATAGGAAAATACCATATTTGCTTCGCGGGAACCCCTTTTTTCTCTATTTGTGAATTCTTTGTTGATTTCCATCTTGAAGTACCACAAATAGGACATCTAACGGCTTTTGAATATTCCTTTCTATACAAGCAACAATGCTTTGGACATGCATGTATTTTTTCATAAGTCAACCCTAGAGCACGTAAGGTTTTTTTCGCTTCATACATGGAAATTGGCATTTCATTGGGTTTAGGTAAAAGATCACTAACTATGGATAGTAGTTCTGAGAAACTATTATCACTCCACCCAAATCGGACCTTCAAATTGTATAGCCTCACTAAAGATGATAAGTTCGTATATTTTTTGCATCCTACGCATATAAAGGCTTCTGAGCTTCACTAAACATTGTTTCGAATGATATAGAATTCTTCTCTAATTGTTCTTGAGCAACTTGAACCATCTCAATCACATCTTCGAAATCTTCCTCTCCAATTTTTTCATCAAATTCATTATATGGCTCATTGTGGTTAACTTTTTCCGATGGCAAATCTTCACCATGCCAATACCATACCTTGTAACTTTGGTCTATACCATTAATATACAAGTGAGTTCGAATGGTAGTAGGGTTATGACTGTGTAGATTCCCACATTTGAGACATGAACATCTTATAGTGTTTAACGGTTTGGCATGACATAACCCAGACTCAATAAAAGTTTCAACCCCCAACTCGTACTCCTTAGAGAGTCTACTTTTAGCCATCCATGATTTGTCCATGACAATGAACCTGGTACAGTAAGACCAAGTCATGACACTACACTCCATAAGTGATATATGTTTAAAACATGTCAAGGGTACATGGACATGCTAATAAAGAACACCGTATGCTTTAAAAAAAAGCTTAACATTTTAACATTGTACATAACAATAAATCCCAATCTATACACTTAACATGAATCAAAGTCTTTTGCAATCCTAAATAAAAGTAACATTAGTTAATCAGCTTAATAACTTTAACACAAGGTAAAGGTCTTAGTCCATTGAGACTTTGTTAATAAGTGATTTGTGAATGTGAAGAATTACACTACCTTCAGCAATGGTTCTCTTGATCAGTGAATCAAGCTCTTAATCTCCTCTGATAGTAAGTTGAGGATGTTTTGGAGTGAGTCTCTTCACTTTCAAATCGTTGCTCACATTTTCATCCAATTCAAGCACTTCAACTGCGAGAAACTCAAGATTTGATGCTAAGTGTACATCACTAGACAAAAGGGAGAATGGAAAAGGTAAATACATAAACAGAATGGAAAAAAAATGATTAAGGGGAAATTGAAGAAAATTGAAGGCTGAGATTCAAAGGAACACGAATACCAAAACTAACAGAAAAATCCTTAATCCACAAGTACCTAAATCAAACTAAACTAAATTCATCAATTAAAAAAAAATCAATTCTAGCATATGCCTTAGTACAAATGGACTCAAATAGATTAAGAACGAAAGTGAGGTCAAGACTTTTCCTGTGTTTATTAAGTTTAGTTTATCAAATCATAAAAGTCATAAAATGTTGATATTGCCTGATTGTCACTATCCATTGTTAAATAAAAAGAATCAAGCTTATTCATAAACCAATCAGAATCAATGCATTAAACATACAAACACCATTTAACATACAATTACATTATAGAAAAGCATAGTTACATCACGTCAGTTTGAATTTAATATCATAAATAAATGGCTCAAAAACTTTAAATTCAATATCTAAGGTTCCATATTATATTTTAATCAATATTGTGTACATTCCTTTCAAAAAAATAAAATAATGATGATTAAAGATAAATAGTATCTCAATTCAATGAAAAGAAATAGGGTTGAGTTTTTTAATTAAAAATTATTACAAAACCACAAAAAGATTGTTACCTAAATATGTCACTCCATTTTCAAGAATTTGTGAGCTTCTTTTTTCTAGTACTTGATGTCACCTAAAGACAAGACTAGAAGAGTTGAGTGACAAATCTTAACATTATCAAAAAATAGTTACTAATCAATAAATTCATAATAAACTTTCAGAGTTAAATATTATCAACGTGTGAAGTTTGTATTCTTTGAACATTTTCATCTAATAGGCCAATATCCTAAACACAATAAAAATAATAATAAAGTTCAAAGATAATCAAGCCAATGCCAAGACTAACTAGGAAATTTAGCAATGAGAAAAATGGGATGGTGAATTACAAGATATTATTATTTTATGAAATAAGGAAAAGGGTATAAACACTACAATCAAAAGTGAAAAGAGTATGTAAATTAAGCCATTTAATGGGAGCAATATCAGTAGCTCCTTTGATGGAAGGCTTTTGTTCTTGTAGAGAGTAAAGAAAATTTGAGCATAGAAACGTCTTTAGAATATTTACACCAAAATTGTGATCATCGCTGAATTGCCTAGATCGCATATTAACCAAACAGAGTTAACTACTTACAAGACAATATGTAAGGGAGATTCAACAATTAAAAGCACAGTCGGGTACTCTTCTCGCATGATTTCTTCCTCAATACTTGAATTGACACAAATGCAAACTTCAAGAGAAGCAATCCCCTATAACAAAATTAAAAAAGAGAAACAAAACTTCTTTAATCATAAAATTTCTATATACAATTGAAACTAAGCAATGGGGTATATAATTTAGCTCATATATCCTAAAATAACACCCTAAATCAAAGAACAAATACAGTCCATTATTTCTAGATAAAGTAATGAATAAACAAGTTAAAACTCACGCTCTGAATCAAGGTCAAATCTTTTTCGTAGTCATTCAAGATCGATAATCCATGCTTTAAGAGCTTATTCGAATGCCGAACCTTAAGCTTCCCTACAATTACAAAAGTGATTCCATTAAATATCACAGAGCAAAGGAATTGTAGAATAAGTGCTCAAACTCCATTGATAAAATTGATATAATCGGCACCATAGAAATTTTAACTTGAAAAAACACACGTTCCTTATAAACTTACCTTATATTATATAACCTCCATGCCACTTTCTATGAAAAGGTTGATAAGACCCTAAGACTTGATCAAAGTGATAAACAATCTTACCTGATGTAAATACAACAAAATAGGGATTTGGATTGTTGAAAGTTAGACCAAATGCATATATATCCATCACAATCATAGCATGAATAAAAAATTGAACCATTTTTGCATATATAGAGTAAATTGACAAGAATATGAATGGCAGTCAACATTAAATCCAAACATTTAACATCAAGTCCTTAAATTTAACAGGAGAAATGTTATAAAAAATGATTCAGCTAAAAAAACAAAAGGTGGATAATCGTTGTGTAGTCACAAGTTAAACAGAAGAGAAATGTTTACATAGCCTCAGGTTCAAATTGAAACCACAAAAAACAACCTTCTTTTTAAGTAAATTATGATAGTATATATTTATCATATGAAAAAGGAACAAGATAAACAAATTTCAGATCTAAATAACAAGCAAATCTCAAACATAATTTCATACTAGTAAATTCTTTTAGTATCCTAATCAATATGACTAAATTTCTCTCATGAGAAACTTAAAATTCCCAAACTTTTTCAAATTCAGATTTACTAACAAAATTACGAAATGAATTTTTTGATCTTCAATTACTCTGATCTTTCGTAAGTAATAATGCTGCAACAAACAAATTTAGAAGATGAAACCTATTCAACTGAGATAAGCATTCTCTCAGAAAATGAACCACGAAGAAATCCCAAAACAAATACGCATTGATCTCTCTGTTTCGTCAGGAATAGTGGTTGGGTCTAGATGAAGAAAATTGTTAACAAAACTACAAGAAAAAAAAACAGTTAAATAAATTCTTAACAAAAAAAAAAGAAAAGAACCAAGTGAAATTTCACCTCTGTTAATTAGGGCTTGATCGAGGAAATGAGAACCAAATGAGATTTCAATGATTCAATGTAAATTAGGGTTTCTTCCTTCGATTAGTCGTTGAAATTGAGAACAAGAACTTCTTCCTTCGATTCACCCTTGCAGCCTTCAACGATTTTGACTTCGATTCGGGAACGAGGGCTTTGTATGAGCGAGAGAACAATTTTGTGAACAACAATGAGGGCTTGACTTCCTTCCTTCTCTTTGAGAATAAGAACAATAATGATTTTGAGAACAAGAACAAGAACGATTTTGACTTCCTTCCTTCGATTTTTGTGTTTTGAGAGGAAAAGCGAGAGGAAAAGGGCTTTGAGAGGAAAAGCGAGATGAGAAAGCGAGATGACTTCCTTCCTTCGTCCGTGAGTGAGAGTGAAAAGCGAGATTAGATTTTTTTTTTTGCTACTTTTTCGTCCGTGAGTGAGAGTGAGAGTGAGAGTGAGAGTGAGCGAGAATGAGGAAATGGGTGACGTCTTTTATTTTCAATTTTACTGTTCATCCGTTTTTTCTCTCCATGTGTCACCCATTAAAATGGTTAGTGTGTTCTATTCCTGTTTTTCTTATAGTGGATATAAAAGGGAGACTTCTTTTCTAATAGTGGGAGAACGTTTTTCTTGAGGTTTTCTTAGAGAATGATGAACTCCATGTCTAGCTAAACTCCCGATTTCCAACCAAGGTTAATCAAAGTTTGATTTTTATATTTGTGAGATTTGTTCTTCATCTTTCTTTCTAATTCTTCTCTATTTCTATATTTTCTATTTTATGCATTCAATATCACATTGTTTGATTGTTCAAATAGGGCCCTTTGATCATTCTACAATTTGATAGATCGTCAATTAGAGTGTTTAAATCCGTAATTGTTTATGCATTCTAATCCATGTGACAATTAGTATGAATGATTAATAAGTCTTTTCATCTCATGCTATGAAAATATAGGATCTAGTCTAAATAGATCGAATGTTTCGCATTTGTTGGCTAGAATTGGTCGTCCTTCTCATCTTATTGTTGTCATTGATTAAATTCTATTGTCGTACTCTAGGGTTGTCATTGATTAGGGAAGTAATTAATGATCGTATCTTAATTACCGACAAACTAAGGAAGGATAGATTAAAAAGACGTTCTTAATAATCATAACCAATTTAGAGAATGAGTTAGGATTTCATTAGAAAATCAATGGTCAAATAATATAAATCAAACGATGATTACACCTTTGGTTGGAACTTTCTCCCGTTGAATATCTTCTTAACTTTTATTGTTTTCTTTCTCAATTTCTCAACAAACTCAAAAACACCCTAATTTTAATTCACCAATCTTTGTGGATTCGACCTTACTTTCCACTACTACAAATCCATAAACCGAAAGTAGAGATCTTTATTTTTGGTGGATTTGACGCCCACCATTAAACCAAATAAAAGTTCAAACTTTATGAAATTTGGGATCAAAGTATTCTTGTACTCCCAAGTTTCATTTTTGTTTTAAATTTTATTTGGAAAAAAAAATAATTATCCATGACTAAATCATTTTTTTTATTAGAATTGAGTAAAAGCTCGAAAAACTCATGAGATTTTATTTGAAAAAGTTCTATCGATAAATTTTTCACTAATAGTTTAAAACCAAGTAAAATTCGAACTCTAATAATTTTGTTTGGGATTAATTAATTCTCACATACAAATCAATTTTATCAAATTAAATATGTTAAACTAAATAAAAGTTCAAAATTTATGGAATTTGGGATCAAATTATTCTTGTACTCCCAAATTTCATTTTTTTTATTTGAAATTTTATTTGGAAAAAATAATTATCTATGGCTTAATCATTTTTTTAATTACGTACTTTGAACAAAAATAAAATTTTGAAACTCATGAAATTTGGGATCAAAGTATTCTTATACTCCTAAATTTTATGTTTTAAATTTTTTTTTTATATAAAAAAAATTATTCGATGATGCACAATTTTTGTTGTAGGAATAAGTTCATGAGATAATTAGAAAAGTAGACATGATTCAAGCAATTTTTAAATTTTATTTAAACTACATTAACCGTATTTTTTGACATCCAAACTCTATTACAAACCCACAAGTTTATTTGATTCTAGACACTATTAAAACAAATGTAATAGAGGAACAGTACATTGCAACAAAAGCTAAACATCATGGAGCACTCCTTAGAAAAAAAAACTTTAATTTATATGACTTTAAACATGAATTCATTCTCATTTTATGGTAGCAAATTTGTCACAGACTTGAGCAAATATTTTTTTCATACTATATTACATAAATTTAGAACATGGGATAAAACTTTCAATGAAACACCCCCTAAACTTGAATCCATTTATATTTTTTTTTAATATGCTATCTTAATCTCAAATTTTAAATAAATGGCAATACAGTTTCAACATGCTCGAATAATTTAGACACCCACAAACTCAATCAACTCATCCCAAAATGTAGTAAATGAGAGTTTTCAAAATATCCATTTTTAAATAAAATCAAACAGCCCAATCGAAGACTAAAAAAAAAAATTTATATCAAAGCTAAGGAAAGAAATCAATAATAATAATGTTGTTGCCTAAAAATGGAGAGCTTCCACGTAAGCAATGAACTGAAAATATGGGACGAGTCGGATGTAGTGCGCTGCACTGGAGGTGCTGCGTAGGTGATGTGCTGAGTAGTTGACGAGCACTGTATGTATCTGCACAAGAAATAAAGAGAGCACCGGTGTGGTGCCGGCCTAACACCCTCCAATGCTTAAGTCAGTGCAAGCAGAGCTAGTGTGCCAGAGAGAATTGTAGTAGAAATTAGTTACCTAATGAATGAATTTCTTCCCCTATTTATATGAGAGGAGGTTGATGACATCATCGTGCCACGTGTCGCATCGGGATTGGGCCACGTGTTGCTTCCCAACGACGTGTCACTTGTTGGTCTTGCCACATGTCATCGTTTGATTGAATATCAATATAATGTAGTTTCTTGGTCTTTGATACGTAGTCTTATTAGATGGCGTAGACGTAGACTCTCGGGACTATGTAGACGTACCTTCCTAAGTGATGTAGACGTAGCCTTTCAGACGATGTAAACATAGCCTTATTAGATGCGTAGACGTGTCGATTGTGCATTCTTTGAACAAGTTTAGAAATTCCACTTGTACTGATATAATTTCACCCACAGCAGTGGCCCCCTACTCCCGAGCTGAGTTGAGACGTGAGTTCACTATTTCTTGGGAGTATTCTTTCAAAGTGGAATTTTTCCTCGGTGATATATCTGAAAATATTCTAAGTGTTGAAGTTTGTAGCGTGGATTTTCTGCTTTTCCAGTCGTCAAAATTTTGAGAAAATACTAAGTATTGGAGCTTGGTAGTTTGAATTTTCGATTCTGGTCATTTTGGAGTTGGCTTGTATGTCTAAGTTGTCTGATTCAATCATCAAGTACTTCGCCCCCTATGATTTTAGGAGTAAAATTTACTTTTAAAATCATAGTATAAATGTAAGTCTCCAATGTCCATCGTAGAGAAATTTTTTAATTAACTAGAAAGTAGAGAAATGAGAATTTTTTATTTTCTCTTTCCCGGCGCTCAACAATTTTTTTTTAATGACTTGGACTTTGTCTTGCCTTGTTGATTTGTAGCTTGAAATGAGACTTCGTCATTTGGGCGTTGTTAACAGGGCTATGTCATCAGGGCTGTGTCAATAGGGCTTTGTCATCAGGGTTGTGTCATCAGGGCTGTGTTAATAGGGCTTTGTCATCAGGGCTGTGTCAACAGGGCTATGTCAATATGGCTTTGTCATCAAGGCTATGTCAATAGTGTTTTGTTATCAGTGCCTTGTCATTTGTACTTTGTTTTGGAGTTGTAACAAATTGTTTGACCTCGTCCTATGACCAGTTGAACTTTGACCCGATGACGGTTGACTTTTTGACCTTTGACGGTTGACCCTTTTTTTTTAATTCTCCTACCAAGTGCAGCTCGTGCGAGCCCTACACTCCCTGGTAGACTTAGAAAATTTTAGTCATTTTAAATTCTTCTACCAGGTGCGGCTCGTGCGAGCCCTGCACTCCCTGGTAGACTTATAATTTTTAGTCGTTTTTAAATTCTTCTACCAGGTGCGGCTCATGCAAGCCCTGCACTCCCTAGTAGACTTATAATTTTTAGTCGTTTTTAAATTCTTCTATCAGGTGTAGCTCGTGCGAGCTCTGCACTACCTGGTAGACTTAGAATTTTTATGTTTAGCTCTTCCACTTGATGGACTAGGAACTTTTTCATTTTGTTCTTCCACCTTGGTGGACTTAGAACATTTTCAATTTGTTCTTCCACCTAGGCAGACTTAGAACATTTTCATTTTGTTCTTCCACCTTGGTGGACTTAGAACATTTTCAATTTGTTCTTCCACCTAGGCAGACTTAGAACTTTTTGCTCTTTTTGTTCTTACACCTTGGTGGACTTAAAACATTTTCAATTTGTTCTTCCACCTAGGCGGACTTAGAACTTTTTCATTTTGTTCTTCCACCTTGGTGGACTTAGAACATTTTCAATTTGTTCTTCCACCTAGGCGGACTTAGAACATTTTCATTTTGTTCTTCCACCTTGGTGGACGTAGAACATTTTCAATTTATTCTTCCACCTAGGCGGACTTAGAACTTTTTGCCCTTTTTGTTCTTCCACCTTAGTGGACTTAAAACATTTTCAATTTGTTCTTCCACTTAGGCGGACTTAGAACTTTTTCATTTTGTTCTTCCACCTTGGTGGACTTAGAACATTTTCAATTTGTTCTTCCACCTAGGCGGACTTAGAAATTTTTGCTTTTCCACCTTGATGGACTTAGAACATTTTCATCTTATTGTAGTATAGATTCACATAGTTTGCCCCCACTCGAGTAAAGTTTTATGTCTTGAAGTCTAACTCAAGTCTAATTTTTCTCGAATGATTTAACTCTCATAAATGCAATAAGTAGAAAAAATACAATCTTATTAATTTTATTGTCGAATCTCTTACAATAAGAAATTTTAACGAAATTAAAAACTAAAACCAATAAAATTTGAGTTGCTTGACATCCTCATGGGTGTAGTAGAGCTTTTCAGATGAGATCAATCAATGTGTTGATGCCTTGACCAATACCTAAGTGACCTAGCATGGTCCTTTTTAAGACTTGGGCTCTTTTTCTATAGTTGGACCTCCAAAGATGGTCTTTATTTCTCCATATGAAATTTTTTGATTATCATAGTCTTGGTCTTTCTTATCTCCTTTACTTCTTACAAATTCTTTCAAGTACACTTTTTGAATAAGGGTCTCAATTTCTTCTTTGAGATCGAAGCAATTAGAGGTGGTATGACCATGGTCTCTATGGAAGAGGCAATACTTGTCTTTGTTTCTCTTGTTTTACCTTGCTTTCATCCTAGACGGCCACCTAACCAAGTATTTGTCTTTAATCTCCAAGAGTAGTTGTTCAATCGGGACCGTGGTGGGAGTGTACTTTTTAAACTTACTAGGAGGAAGACTTAGCTTCTCAAGTCGATCTCCCGATTTGAATCTCTTGTCATCCTCCTGACGGTCAGTTCCCCAGACAAAGTTTTCTGTTTGATCTCTCTTCTTGTGCTCTGATTGTTTACTACTACCTTTTTCATCTGAAGTATTTCTAGCACTAAGTAACTCTCCGGCGCTCATATATTTTTGCGCTCTAGTGAGGAGCTCGATGTATGTAGCAGGCGTTCTTTTGCCTAGTGACCACAAGAATTTTTCATCTTTCAAGCCAACCATCACAGCAATTAGAGCTATGTCGTCACTATAACCTTCCACCTTCAATGCCTCATTATTAAATCTCACAACATAGTCGCGAAGACTCTCCTCTGACTTTTGATGCACAGTCAAAAGGTGCGTGGTTGGTTTCTTATGATCTCTTCCACCAAGAAACTGAGTTACAAAAGACCAAGTAAGATCTTTAAATGAAAATATGGACCTTGGCTTGAGCTTCCTGTACCACCCGCGAGCAGAGCCTCCTAATGTAAGAGGGAATGCCCTACACTTGATAGCATCTCGTACTCCCTGGAGCTTCATCCAGATCCGAAACGTATCGACGTGCTCTAGTGGATCCTTTGAACTGTCATACGTGGTCATAGTTGGTATTTTGAATTTGGTGGGAAGCTCCACCTCCATTATATCATCAGTGAATGGCGGCTTAGTTTGCTCAAGTAGATCTTCTAGTGCAAGAGTAGTCTTTCCTCTATACTCTTTCTTCATATGACCAAGTTGATCTTGGAGTTTTTTCAACTTTGGCGCCCAAGGCTGGACACTTTCTGTAGTAGACTTCACAACATCTGAATGTTCTTTTCTCTTTTGATTGAGAATTTCTCTGAGGTCGGACTTTCATTTTTTACTAGGTTGCTTGTTGCGAGAAGAGTTATGAGAGGAAGAGGAATTGTCCTGGATATTTAACTTTGACTTCCCTTTTGAACCACTATTCTCATGATTTCGTGATTCACCTATACGTTCTATAGGTTCTTTGTCTTTCTTGGATTGCACTTTCTGGTTGTGAGTAGGGGCTTGGTGATCAGTTTTTTGTGTAAGAATTTCAAGTACTTTAGCAAGATCTCGATTCACCCCTTGAACTTGCTCTTCTAGAGCATCTACCCTTCTGTCTGGCATTGGCACAACTCTTACTACTTCTTGATTTTCATCAGCTTGTTGTTGTTGTCGTTCTCTAGTGCTACGAGTTTGATATCTCGTATTACGGGGGTTACGGTTTTCACCGTCATCTATATCATCACCGTGTTGCTGACTTCTACGACTCATCCTTAATGGTAGAGCACTTAGTTATATACTCTTCCCACAGACGGCGTCAAATGTTGTTGCCTAAAAATGGAGAGCTTCCACGTAGGCAACGAATTTAATTTATGGGATGAGTCGGAGGTAGTGCGCTGCTTCAACGACGTGCTACGTAGGAACCTGCACAGGAAAGGAAAAGAGCTTCGGTGTGGTGCCGGCCTAACACCCTCCGACGACTCATCCTTAATGGTAGAGCACTTAGTTATATACTCTTCCCACAGACGGCGCCAAATGTTGTTGCCTAAAAATGGAGAGCTTCCACGTAGGCAACGAACTGAGAATATAGGACGAGTCGGATGTAGTGCGTTGCACTGGAGGTGCTGTGTAGGTGATGTGCTGAGTAGTTGACGAGCACTGTATGTATCTGCACAAGAAATAAAGAGAGCACTGGTGTGGTGCCGGCCTAACACCCTCCGATGCTTAAGTCAGTGCAAGCAGAGCTAGTGTGCCAGAGAGAATTGTAGTAGAAATTAGTTACCTAATGAATTGGTGAGAAGGGTGTCACTCATGAAAAATAGGAAAATCGAGGACAAGAAACCATGGCTATCAATGTATAAGATGGAAAACAGGGGTTGATTTTTTTCGAAAGAGATAGTGGGGATCGGTGGTGGGGGAGAAGAAATAGGCCTTTCCTCTTTCTTTTCTTTTCTTTTTCCTGATAGGATCTCTCTCTGTTTTTCTCTGATGGGATTTTCTTCTCTTTTTTTTTCTCTTTCTTTTCTGATGGGATTTCCTTCTGTCTTCATTTTTGAACAGTGGTCAAATATTAAATAGGGGGAGTTGGGATATGGTTTTCTTTTTCTTTTTTCTTTTTTTTTTCAACGTTCGATTTTTTTTTAAATTTCAAAATCACCCTTTTTCCCTTTTTTAACTAAAAAGATTTTTATGCCTTTTCTTTCATTTTATCATTTTCTTTTCTTTTCTATTTTTACAAGATTTTTGAAATTTCTTCCCTCCTATTTTTCCCACTCTTTTTACTCAAAATAAAAATAAAATTACTAATCATTTTCCAAATTTCTTTTAATTCTCCATTTGTCTAACTATTTAATTCAATTAAAATAAACCAAATCTTATCCACAACATTCCTTTTTTAGTAAAACTATTTTTTTTTTCTAATTTATCTTATTTTCTTCACTACAAAAAAACTGTCAAAATACGACCAGAAATTTGCGACAAAAAAAATATGGTAGTTTTTTGGTGACCACCTGGTCACTTTCTTTGAAGGTTGACTCTAAGTGACCATTTGGTCACTTTTTTTGCGACCATATGGTCGCATTTTTTTGACTAAAATATTCCTTGGTAGCAAAAAATGGGGCGTAATTTTGGAGGGAAGAAAGCTACCAAATGGTCACAATAAAAAGTGTTTTTTTGCGACCATATGGTCGCATTTTTGTGACTACAATATTCCTTGGTAGCAAAAAATGGCGCGTAATTTTGGAGGGAAGAAAGCTACCAAATGGTCACAATAAAAAGTGACTAAATGGTCGCAATTTTGGTGACCAAAAGTGAGCAGTGGTAGCTTATAATTGGAGGGAAGAAAGCTACCAAATGGTCACAATAAAAAGTGACCAGATGGTCGCAATTTTAGTGACCAAAAGTGACCAGTGGTAGCTTATAATTGGAGGGAAGAAAGCTACCAAATGGTCACAATAAAAAGTGACCAGATGGTCGCAATTTTGGTGACCAAAAGTGAGCAGTGGTAGCTTATAATTGGAGGGAAGAAAGCTACCAACTGGTCACAATTATAAGTGACCAGATGGTCGCAATTTTGGTGACCGTAAAGTGAGCAGTGGTAGCTTATAAATGGAGGGAAGAAAGCTACCAACTGGTCACAATTATAAGTGACCAGATGGTCGCAAATTATGTGATTTTTATAGGACCAATAATTGATAAAGAATTTGGTGGGATAAAAGCTACCAAGTGGTCACCCAAAAAGTGACCATGTGGTCGTAAATTCTGACTTGATGTGACCCGGGGCAGTGAGGAAAATAGCGGGAAAATTTGGCGGGAAACTGCGACCAGGTGGTAGCAAAAATACTACCATCTGGTCGCAAATGAGCAGAGGAGTCCATTATAAAAACCCCTCCACCCATTGTTTCTTAGCATTAAAAAAAAGAAAATGAGAGAGTGGATGTATGTTCGTTTGATAGACGGGTATTTGAACGATGAGTTAGTGGCCGGGGTTGAACAGTTTGTTGAGTTTTGCATGACAACTGTCTATTATGAAAAGTATGGTGGAAAGCTACGCCTGCAAGTGCGAAATGCGACAATAGGAGAATCATACCGGTTCTGAGTTGAAGGTGCATCTTTATACTTTGGGGGTTTGTGCGGAATTATTATCCTGGGTGTTTCTGGGGGAAATACAGGAAATGTTCGACTGCATTACAGGAATCGTGGACGATACGAAGGTAGCGGCTCGAATGTAGAGGTTGTTGACGAAGAACGGAATGATGAACAACAGGATTGTCGGATGCGACAAATGATAATTGATGTTTCGGGGTATGGGGGCAATGAAAATTTCCGTGAAAGTTTAAACGTGAAGCGAAGATGAACGGGTTGTAGAAGAGGAAATGAATCCAGGAAGCACGTAAGATGCACGAGATGCTAAAGACTGACCCGGTAGACCATTGTACGATGGGTGTGAGGTAAGTCAACTTGTCTGCCGCTCTGGAACTTTTAAATATAAAGGCGCGATGACAACATACGGGTAGAGGATTTGATGCGATTGCATCGTGGTTTCGTCGATGTGCTCCAGGAAGAAAATAATATGCCCCACGGTTTGTACGACACGAAAAAGCTAGTGGAGGGACTTGGATTACCCGTGGAGAAAATAGATTCGTGTCAAAACGGATGCATGATTCTTGGGATGTGGATGAGGACCTGCATCATTGCAAATCCTGTTTTCTTCCAAGTTACAAACAAGGGAAATGCGACTGATTCGAATGCCCGCATGTTCTATTTATTCTGCGTGACCCCACGTCGACACACGCCTGCAGCGGTTGTATGCATCGGATGTGACGACCTCGCACATGAGATGGCATCACGAGCATTCACAGGATGAAGGTGTTATGAGACATCCCTCGAATCTTTGCGGCATGGAAGCATTTAAATAATTGTCATCCGGATTTTGCACAAGATCCAGAAACGTCGATTGGGCTTATGCACAGATGGCTTCAACCCGTTCGGGGCATCCAGGGCACAATATTCAGTTTGGCCAGTCATGGTAACCCCGTATAACTTGCCTCCCTCGATGTGCATGCGAGACCAGGTGATTTTTCTAATGTTGATCGTACCTAGGCGAAAAGTCCAAAACGAACTGGATGTGTATTTGCAACCACTTATTGCAAAGTTGAAAAGGTTGTGGACTGACGGTGTTATGACATACGACATTTCGAAGAAACAAAATTTCTTGATGCGCGCCGCGTTAATCTGGACGATCAGTGACTTCCCTGCGTATTCAATGTTGTCAGGTATGTTGATATTTAATTGCTTTCATATACATTTTTGAGTCTGTGTTTAGCTTTTGTTATTGCTTTCCTTAGTCATTGTAGTTAATTGTGTGAACCTCAATCTCCTCCTCTTAAAGGATGGAGTACGACGGGGACATACGCATGCCCGCATTGCATGCTAGACACAGATGCATTTTATCTCAGAAACGGTCGGAAAACTTGTTGGTTTGACTGTCACCGTCGATTCTTGCCTTTGAATCACACTTTCCGTTCAAACGGCAGTGACTGGAAGAAGGGTCGACGAGTAAGAAAACAAACCCCCCCGACCATGTATAGTGGAAGACAGATTCTGCACGGTATAGATACTATAGGGATGCAGAAGATTACCGTGGAAGGTGCAGAGAGTGCAAACAATGCGGCTGGAAAAAACACAGGTTGGAAGAAATGAAGTATTTTTTGGGATCTACCGTATTGGGAAGGTCTACTGGTTAAACACAATCTTGATATAATGCATATCGAGAAGAATTTCTTTGACAACATTTTCAATACGATTTTGAACGTTCCGAGAAAAACGAAGGACAATCTGAAGGCACGTTATGATATACGGGAGATATGTGACCGTCCTGAGTTGGAGCCTGACGACAATGATAATTACGCAAAAGCAAAGTACATGTTGACGACGGATGAAAAGAAAACATTATTTGAGTGGATCAAATCCATCAAATTCCCGGACGGATACGTTTCGAATTTGAGTCGGTGTATAGACAGTCAAAAACATATCATGTTCGGGATGAAAAGCCACAACTGTCATATATTCATGCAACGATTGATGCCCGTCGCGTTGGACCGTCCTAGAGAATAGACATTGGGAGCCGCTTGCCCAGTTGAGTGTTTTTTTCAGGGACTTGACATGTATAGAGTTGACGAAAGCTACTGTCGCTTCAATGAGTTCGGAGATCGCCGTTATTATTTGTAAGTTGGAGCGAATGTTCCCACCTGGCTTTTTTGACTCCATGGAGCATCTTCCAGTGCATCTTCCATACGAGGCATTCTTAGATCAACACATTGCAGAGCAGTTTCGACCGTCAAAACGAAACGTTGTCGATAATTTACTTGAAGGTGTTGACATGAACGACTTGCCGATTTTTACGGAACCTTGCATGACAGTTGGAAGATCAGTGCGAAGGCCGTTGACCGATTCTGAGTATCACGTAATGCAGACATACGTGTTATGCAACTGCACAGAGATCGAGCCTTACATAGAGTGAGTTTGTAACTTAACATTATTCCATCGCATAAACAATTACAAACTATTTGCTAACTATTTTTGTAACATACAGATTATTTCTAAACGTATACGTTCGAATGACACGAGTTGGTCTTACAGACGCTGAGGAGGGGTCAATAATCGACAAAGAGTTTCGTTCTTCGTTCAGTGCATACGTGAGTTATTTTAAATTGTCAAACAACCGTTGCATTATGTTGAAACAATTACTATCTTCCTAACATTACTGTATGAGGACAATGACACAGGTTGACTCCCCTACATTACCGGTGGATGATCCTCGCATCATTTCTTTGGCAAAGGGACCTGGACGGATAGCAAGGTCGTATGGTGGATACGTCGGCCAGACGTTACAAATTTCAAACGAAGGCGCATTCGGTGAGAACAGGGCAACAAACAACGGTGGTGTTTGCATAAAAGGTCACGTGTTCTAAGACAAACGAAGACGATTACTTGAGTAATCGATGAGATTCTTGAGATTCAATACGCAAGTCCGACGCTAAAACGCATTGTTCTGTTCAACTGCACTTGGTTCGAGACAACCAGACGAGGAGGAGTCCGTAAGATTGATCATTTACAAATCGTTGAGGTAAAGAAGTCTAAGCATATGCGCCACCGATAGGTTCGTCCTGGCTTCACAAGTGATTCAAGTTTATTACCTGAACTATCCGATTAATAGACGAGATCTGACAGATTGGTTAGTTGTTTGTAAAGTTAAACCACACCAGGTAGAAGAAAACTCGTCCGAGAAAGACGACCACGCAGAGGAAGTCGTTGCTTTTCAAGAAGATGAGATACGATCTCGTGCAATCGACGATGGTCGAATGCAAGTACTGTTCGTCCTTTGAACGATGGAACGATAACATTGCATGATGATGATGATATAAATGCTTCCACTTCTCACGCACGTGACATTGATGTTGAATTTATTCGAGACGATGAATCTGATGAAGAAACAGAAGAAGAAGAAGAAGAAGACTGTATGTGACGGACTTCTTGGAGACGATGATGAATGAGATATTTCGTTAACTTGATTATTCAAATGTGTGTGTATGTGTTTAATTAATTAAAACTATTTCTTTTAAGGAAAGATTAAAAAAAAAAAAAATTATATTTGCGACCAAGTGGTCGCAATTTCACACAAAAGGTGACCACATGGTAGTAATTTAGAAGTGAAATGCGACCAGTTGGTCGCATTTTATAATTATATTTTTAAAAAATATAAGTAAAATGGCTACCATATGGTCGCAAAAATGAGCGGTAAATTTAAATTTCCATGAAATTTATGGCGGTGAATTTAAAGATTACGACCATCTGGTCACAATATTTGGCGGTGAATTTCATTATTGCGACCAAGTGGTCGCAATTATTGATGGGACTCGTGATATGACAGCTGTTCTGGATCATGGTAAAGTGGCGACCATATGGTCGCTTTTTCATGAAATGCTACCATATGGTCGCAAATATCTCAAGAAATGCGACCAGTTGGTCGCCATTTTTCCCAGCACGCGCGACCTTTCGTTTCTTGTCATAATTACATATTTGCGACCATTTGGTCGCAAAATCTGATTTAAATTCCCATCAGTTTTCCTTTCTCCCGTTTCTTCTTTTCTTCCTTTCTCTTTTTCTTCCTCTCTTTTTGTTCTTTTCTCTCTTTCCCCTCTCCCGTTCCCCGTTATTTCTTCCCGTTCCCGTTCGTACTCTAAATCTAAAACCCTCAAACCCCAATCTCGGTTTCTATTACGAGGTTAGTTTTCGTATAAAATTGAAGTTTACTTTAAGAATTTATTTTACTTAGTTTTAGTTTTTAGTTTTCAATTAAGTAGTTTAGTTTTGTTTTGTTAATTTAATTAGTTTTAGTTTAATGAATCTAAATTTGTGTAATCAATTACTTAGTTTACTTTTGTTTAATTCATAGCATTTTAGTTTACATTAACTAATTAATTAGTTTAGTTTAATTTTGTTACTTTAAGTAATTTTAGTTTAATTAATCTAATAGTTTAATTAATCTAACATAGTTTACTTTAATTCAATTTAAGTAGTAATTAATTTAATTACTTAATCTAATTTAGTTTAATTACTTATTTAGTTTATTTAAGATAGTTTACTTTAATTTAATAAAATTAAACTAAATTAATTTATAATTACACTAGTTTAAATTTTAATTTTAGTTTAATTAATGTAATTTAGATTACTTTAATTAAATCAATTAATTTATAATTACACTAGTTTAAATTTTAATTTTAGTTTAATTAATGTAATTTAGATTACTTTAATTAAATCAATTAATGTAAAGTAGGGTAATTAATTCAAATAGTTTAACTTCAATTATACTTAAGTAGTTTAAATTAATTAATTACACTAATTTAATTAATTAATTTTAGTTTAATGAATAAATAAAAATTGTTTAATTATTTAATTTTAGTTAAATTTGATTAAAGTAAAGTACAATTAGATTAATTAATTAGAATAATTTTGTTTAAGTATTCTAATCAATTAATTTGAAATAAAGTAAATTAAAATTAGATTAATTGAAACTAAAATTAATTCAATTAAACTTAAGATTAATTAATTAAAACTAACATAAACTAATCATTTAATTTGAATTAAAGTAAATTAAAATTAGTTTAATTGAAACTAAAATTAATTCAATTAAACTTAAGATTAATTAATTACAACTAAAATAAACTAATCAATTAATTTGAATTAAAGTAAATTAAAATTAGATTAATTGAACTAAAATTAATTCAATTAAACTTAAGATTAATTAATTAAAACTAAAATAAACTAATCAATTAATTTGAATTAAAGTAAATTAAAATTAGATTAATTGAAACTAAAATTAATTGAATTAAATTAATTTGAGTTTAATTCAATTAATTTTAGTTTAGTTCAATTAATCTAATTTCAATTTACTTTTATTCAAATTAATTTGATTAGTTTATTTTAAATTATTTACTTAATTTATGTTAGTTTAATTAACATTATTTCATTAATTAATTAATTAAATTTATTTCAATATTTTACTTACGTAATTAGTATTAAATTAGTTTATTTTGGTTGTAGGGGCGACGCCTTTATGCAGATGTGCCCCGGCCTCAGCGGAGCGGAGTGAGCACTAGCTCCGGCCCTTCTCCGGTTGAGCAGCAGCTGCGCGCGGACATGGAGGCTATGCGCGAGGACTTCGTTACTCGAGTCGCGTAGTTCAGATCTCTAGGCGGCGACCCTTCATCATCGACGCCTCCTCCCCCATCCCCCGCCTCTCCCCAGTAGTTCTAGGATTCTTTCGACTGTATAAAATGTTTTTTTAATATTTGATATATATATATTTTATTTTAATTCCAATTTTTTTTTATGAAATTTTAATATTAATTAAATAAATAATTAATAATTAATAAATAATTAATAATTAATAATAAATAATTAATTAACTAATTATTGAAATTTAAATTTTAAAAAAAAATTCTTAAATACGACCAGATGGTCACTTTTTAGGCGACCATCTGGTCGCATTTTAACTGAGCCTAAAAGTGACCATTTGGTCGCATAAAATGCGACCATTTGGTCACTTTTTTATGTGATCTTTCACATAAATTACGACCAGATGGTCACTTTTTAGGCGACCATCTGGTCGCATTTTAATTGAGCCTAAAAGTGACCATTTGGTCGCATAAAATGCGACCATTTGGTCACTTTTTATGTGACCAAATGGTCACTTCTATTGAAGATAAATTACGACCATATAGTCACTTTTAATGCGACCATCTAGTCGCAGTTTTGAAAGGTTGACTTTTTTGCGACAAAAAATTTTTGGTCGTATTTTTGTGACTATCCAGTCGCACAAATTCAGGACCGACCAGCTTTTTGGCCACCACTCAGTTGGTCGCATTTTAGGTAAAAAACGACCATTTGGTCGCAATTTTGTGGTCGCAAATTGACAGTTTTTTTGTAGTGCTTCCACTTTTATCATTCTCTTTTTATCAAACTATTCAAATGACATTTCCCTCTATTTTTTCCCAAAGTAAAATTAAGATTTAACACCATTTTTCATTTTTTCTTTTAATTCCTCTTATGCATAATTTATTTCTTCAATTTTAAAATCTTAATTCTTATCCATAACCCTACTATTTTAGCACTTTTATACTTTTTACATTTCCACTATTTTTTTCACTTCTTTTATTATTCCCTTTTTATCTAACTACTCAAAAAACTTCCACTTTTAACAAAATTAATTTTTTTTGAATTTCCACTCTCTTTTCTCTATTTTCACTACTATTCCATTTTTACCTAATTATTTAAAAACACATTTTTATTTAGGTAAGGATTAGCATAATTAAAAAAATGGGGTGCTCATCATAAATAAAGTACAATTAGTCAATTCAATTCTTTTCTTCTTGTTGTTTTTTTTTTTTACTTTTTTTTAAACGAACAATTTAATTTTTAAATGATACCGGACAGAATTAGGGGTCTACATTAATTACTAACACGTTTTTTTTTCATTTTTTTTAAGGTTGCAATACTATATAACTTTTTGTTTTTTTTTTTTTTTTTTTGCATATATTTGCTTATTGAAAATTTATAAATTTCTTTACTTTCTTTTCAATTTTAATATTTATAGTACAAAGTTCTATATATAATAAGATTTTATCAGTAGGCAATATATCGTAAGTTTTTTTTTTTTAGATATTACGTCAAATTGGGGGAAGGGAGACTCGAACCTTCAACTTTATGAGAAGGGGGCAGATGCCTAACCACTTGAGCTACGCTCGTGTTGGCTATTGTAAGTTCAAAAGATGTATTTAGTTCTTTTTTTTTTTTTGTAATATATCATGTCATCAGTGAAAATCGGCCATAATAAAATTGTTTATTATTTATTTTGAAGTTATTTTTGTTATTGCAAATTACATATGAAATGATGCCTTAAATCATTTTTATAAAAACTAATGATAATTGTTATAATTAATTAAAAAATAAGTTTATGAAAAATGAATGCTGAAATCAGTACGGATTATATTGATTGAACTACTACCTTTCAGACATATGGGTAAAAAACATAAAATTTTTAATCCAATGATATGTTTGGTAATTTAAAGATTAAAGATATGAAAAAGGTAGATAAATGACATGAATGGTAATTGAAAGATTTGAAAAAAGTTATAGTATGTAAAAAAAATTATCTCCATGTTAGCTCCTTTTAATATAATATAGATGTATTCCATTTTGCACAAAACTTTAAAAAAATACAACACTAAAATTTCAATAATTTTAGTGAGAAAAATATTGTAACGTCCTGTTATTTTGAGGTGATTTTTTTATTATATTTAGTTCAGTTATTTATTATTTTAGTTTACTTTAGTTTTATTCTATTTATTTTAGTTTAGTTTATTTAGTTCAAGTAATTAATTTTAAATTAGAATTTAATATCTATTTGTTATGTTTAAAGGTTCGGATCATTAATGATTATTAAGGGGCCACTTAATAATCATTAATCACTTTTAGCTAGCTTAAGTCCATAGTTGTTAGATAGAATAATTACGAGCAAGAACGAGTTCATTTAAGAAGAAAAAAACTCAAGGAAGGGTATTTTCATCATTTGGATACCTTTAAACTATTCATCTCCTTCCTCAAGTCACAAAAAGACAAAAAAAACACCTCCAAACCTCCCCCCAAACCCGAGCAAGGAGAGAAGAAAAAGATAAGAGAAAGAAGGGGTCGGTCCGGCTTCGTTTCTCGCCCGTTTCCCGTGATTCTGGATGCGTTGGAAAGGTCTAGGCAAGGGCTTTCTACCCATTGTAGTCTCAAGGGCCATCTCTTCCTCTAAGGTAAGCCCTAGAAAGGTGGAATTTTAAACCTTTCCATGGATTTGAGTTTCAAACTTGTTGATTTTTCCTTTTCTTCCAAATTTTGTTGTTAATTGGTGTTGGAAAACCATTGGGGAGTAAATCCTTGATATCTCTTGAACTATAAACCAAGCCCAAGCAAAAAACTCGGTTTCCCTCACCCCCTTAGCCGTGGGCTATTAGTATTACTTAGAAAGTGTTTAATTTTTGTGTTTCTTTTAGTTTGAGTGGAAGCATCGAACCCTGACCCTTAATTAATGTTACCCATTGATAGTTAGTACTTGAAAAATGTTGAATCGAGCTCGGATTATGCCTAAATTGCCTAGAACCCGGAAATTCATTTTCCCTCTTCTTCCTTCCATTGGCCGTGAGCTACATGACCCCTTTCCCGGGCTGTTTTGGGTTTCATTTTAGTTTCATATCTTTTGTTACTCAATTTGTGAAATTAATGCATGTTAGGTGTATGTGAATTGTAGGTTTTAGTAACCGTCAGTGGCGAGGCCACTAAGGAGCTTGGGGGGCAATTGCCCCCCCCCCCCAAATTTTCAAAATATTAATTTTATATGTATCTTTTTATATAATTTTTAATTTTGCCCCCCCAAAAGTTTGTCCCTTATTTATACAATATTTAAGATATTTTAATCTTATAAAAAACAAACTTTCTTTATAAATTATCCCACATTTAGGTTTGTCACTATTAAATTTTCTTTCTTAATCTCTATCCAATTTATTATTCATTAATGTGAGTTTTTATTTAAGGAAAAAAAAAAAAAAATATATATATATATATATATATATATATACACACACACACATATATATATATATTTTAAATATATAGGATAATTGGTGATTTTTCTTGATAATTTTGTTGCATCCATATATGAGTTATACAATGTATTATTTATTGTTAAGTTTAATAAAATGAAAATTTTAAATAAATACTTTTTTTTTACTTCTATAATTTTTTTTATATTGTAATTATGTAGTGATGATTTTATGTTCAACATTTATAAATACTTTAATTCATATTTATTAACTAAGAAGTGAGTGTAATTTTTTGTTTATAAATAGTTTATTTTTTCTAAATTATAAATAATAATGTCTCTTCAATGAAATCCAAATTTTATTAATAACTATATAGTTTTATGTCATGAGCTTCATAATTGTTATAATTTTATTATTTCATACTTGTACTTTTAGTTAAATATTTCAAACTTGTTAATTATTATATAAAATTAGTTAAACCTCTCTATGATACACAATAAAGTTAATTTTGATTGTGATTCTTATTATTAAATAAAAAAAAACATTTGAAATGAAAATTAATCTCAATGATTTGAGAGATTAATATATATTTATTAATATACTAAGAAATTATTTTAAAATATGTGTCTCTATTTTGAAGACATGCATACTTTTATAATTAACATAATTTCTAGTAAATTTTTTTTATCCATTTTATAACTTTATATTAGGCACAAGTCAAAATCTAAAAATCTAACTTTATAATAATTTGTAATATAATATAATGAAACCGGCATGAATTTAACATTTTATACAATCATTTCTTTATATAGATTTTTGCCCCCCTGAAAAAAAAATTCTGGCCTCGCCACTGGTAACCGTACGCAAGTTCGATCCTCCGACGTGTAAAAGTCATCTACATGGCCAAGGTAAGTTTAATGTGGGTGTATGCAGGGAGTAAAATGTCGATGTCGATGAAAATGTCGAGATCTAAATTTACGGAAATATCGATGGAAATATCGATGTCGAGAGACATTAACAGAAAAAAACACGGAAACGATGGAAATATATATGAATTTTTGGACATTTTGAATGAAATTTTCTCAATACCTTAATTTAGTCATAATCTATAATATAATAGAGTTATACACCTAAAAGTGATGTACTTAAACATATTATAATTAAATTAACATTAAGATTAAAAGTTTACATTTATTTTCTTTTAATCTTTCAATTTTAAAATATTCTATTTTGATCAACTTTCACCTCTATTATATTATCAGTCACCTAATTTTAAAATATTATATTATCGACGAAATTGAACACCATGATTGTAATTGAACATTAAGATTGAAAGGAGTGTTATTTATGTATATAAAGTATAGAAAGGGGTGTGAAAATATAAATATAAATAAACAAAGATAAAAAAAATAAAATACAAATAGCTAATTGCATTCTATTCTAGATCTTTCTTTCATATGGATACATATATATATTACCACTGTTTAATAAAGTGTGAGAATTCATTTTATGACTGACACATGTAAAAATAAAATAAAAATATTGACAGATGCATTCTCTCTCTCATCACCACTTTCCTTGAAAACATCGATTCCTTTACTCCATTTTTTTCTTTCTTTCAACACTTCTTTCAGACAAAATTTCTTCCCTCTCTCAATGTTATGGATCTGGGAAAAAAACCTTGAAGAAATCTACTTCATTTTTCTGTATTTAGAAGCATTATTTGCTGTTTGTTAGCTTGAATTCAACAAAAATATTTTTTTATTTTTCTTCTGAAATGGTCATCGAAGATCCTCTTTCTTTGAATTCAACCAAATAAGATCCTTTTTTTTCCTCTTTCCTTCAATTCATAGAAATATTTTATTGAAAAGGAAAAAAATCCACTATGGATTTGGATCCAAAGAGCTTTAGTTTCTAACAAATCCAGACATCACTTCCTTAAATTTCCACCGACATTCTTGAAATTTCCACGAAGTTTCATCGACATATCCGACATTTCCATCAGATTAGAGAAGATGCTGACACCCCATAACAGGCTGACGTGTTCACGAGCGAAATCGCATCGACATTTCCATGGAAATCAAAATTCCGGCTACATTGCAATATTTCGGACGACTTTGGAGAAAAAAAAATTACCCCTACCCGTCGATGTCGAGCTTCATTTCTGGCGATATTTCCACCGATATTTCGGTCCTGTCGTCGACATTTGCTTCCATGGGTGTATGTGATCCTATGGCCGTTTGTCATTAACGTTATTGTTTGTTTGAGGATAAGACGGAATTGTGGGTGTTGGGACCCCAAAAGGCTTTTTTGGTTATTTTGATGCATCGGGTGTGAGTGTTCGTGCTTTAATTCCCAAGTTTGTCATGGTAAAGTTTAGGAAGTGATTTGATACAGGAAACTCGGTCGATGTTGAAAATGAGTGGTTTGAGGTAAGGAAAAGTGTTTGGGTTAGTTTGGAAAAGTTTGGCCTAAGGGTGAGAATTCAGAACTTTGGAAACGAGAGGCTAAATGTTGGATTGCATTGTGAGTAGTCGGTTGCTTTGTATAAAATAAAAAAAATGGCAAAAGGGAAATTCAAAAGTTTCTCCTCTTAGACCTAGTATAGAAATCCCCATGTAATATATTGAAGTTGTAGGGGAAGGTAGAGTGTACACACGGATTCCTACTTAATGGAAATTTTTAAACTAAAAATTCATTTTTATTCAAAAAAATCATAAATAAAATAAAAAGTGGGAAAAGGGAGAATTCAAAAGTTTTTCCCCTTAAGCCCCTTTTAGAGGTAGTATAGATATGAATATTAAGGTTATTTATCCATATTTCATCTATATTTTCTCAATATATAATATTTAATTAATAATAAATAAATAAAAATTGAATCTTCATAAATAAAATAAAAAAGGGGACAAAAAAAGAATTCAAAAGTTTTTTCCCTTAAGCCCCTTTTAGAGTTAGTATAAATATGAATATTAAGGTTATTTATCCATACTTCATCTATATTTTCTCAATATATAATATTTAATTAATAATAAATAAATAAAAATTAAATCTTCATAAATATAATAAAAAGAGGGCAAAAGAGGAATTCAAAAGTTTTTTCCCTTCAGCCCCTTTTAGAGGTAGTATAGATATGAATATTAAAGTTATTTATCCATATTTTATCTATATTTTCTCACTATATAAATAATAAATAAATAAATATTGAATCTTCATAAATAAAATAAAAAGGGGGAAAAGGGGAATTCAAATTTTTTTTCCTCTTAAGCCCATTTTAGAGGTAGTATAGATTTGAATATTAAGGTTATTTATCTATATTTCATCTATATTTTCTCAATATATAATACTTAATTAATAATAAATAAATAAAAATTGAATATTCATAAATAAAATAAAAAGGGGGCAAAAGGAGAATTTAAAAGTTTTTCCCCTTAAGCCCCTTTTAGAGGTAGTATAGATATGAATATTAAAGTTGCTTATCCATATTTAATCTATATTTTCTCAATATATAATATTTAAGTAATAATAATAAAAAAATTGAATCTTATGATTCATGATTCGATACGATCCACGATTTACTTTTTTAAGAAAAAGATTCACGATTCGATTTATGTTTTGATAACCTTGACTATAGGATCTTTAAACCAAGAGAGAGAAAGGGGTGGTACATATCATGAGGAGGAAGAAGTGAGGGAGACCTTCGAAGGAAGATCTGGCTCACCGTTCTGAATTGGAGCCTCGTCGGAGTCTCTGCCCCCGGGATATGAGGTACAACCTTGATTACCTAGATGAAATGGATGATGGTGATGTTGCCAAAAGAGGATTAGAAGAAATCCGATGACAAATCAAAAACGTTGTTTCAGAGGCTAGGAATGAGGACGATGAGATTGCTTATATTGAACGGTATATAAGAAATTATACTGTAAAAAAAAAAAGGAGTGGCGGTAGCAGCAAAAAAAAAACCTTACTGCTTTGTGTGACCTTTGATACATGTTGTGTGCTTTGGGCTTGAGCTACAAAACATGCACACACATTGGGCTATAAAAAAAATTAGGCCCAAGTAAAAAAAAAGGGCATTTGGATCAACTTAAAAGATTCAATGTGGGAAAAGTCTTGAAGAGATTCATGAAGTCCACCTTAACAAAAAATATGGAAATCATTTTCACATCAGGGATAAAAAGAAGTGATTTCAAATGAACCATCGATAATTGGTTTAAGATCCGGGATCAACTAAAAGAAATCCCCAATCTCTCATTCTAGAGTAAGAGAGACAACACCAACCCGACTAAGAGGTTGAAGTAAGAAAATCTCATCTCACAAAAAAAAAGAAATGAAAAATGAGAAGACTAACAGCTGAGATCCGCCGAAGAAAATAGTCAACCATCAAATATTCCGCAGTCGCCAATAGTGGCCTAGATGGCCAAGCTCTCTTTTCGGCGCCTGTAGCTATGAGAACAAGAGATTCCATAGTAATAATGATAGAGCAAAAATCTTGCATGCTCTTTATGACAAACCCGGTCTTGCGTAGCTTAGCCCGCGTTTGAGGGGGGATGTTAGAGCATGATTTGCTCCTCCTTTTCCTCTCATTGCTTTCATCACATTCAAGCATAGCGTCTTACACTATTTTTATTTACTTGTCTTCTACATTATCTCCCATGTCACTTGTAATCATTTTATCTATTTGCTTACTCTTCTTCCTCTTATTTAAGGAGTGTTCTTGACTTGTAATTCATTCAATCAA
The DNA here is from genome assembly GCA_028015215.1 of Gynostemma pentaphyllum. Classification (NCBI taxonomy): domain Eukaryota; kingdom Viridiplantae; phylum Streptophyta; class Magnoliopsida; order Cucurbitales; family Cucurbitaceae; genus Gynostemma; species Gynostemma pentaphyllum. The sequence continues at coordinate 64,683,886 of CM051355.1, read as the reverse complement.
ATACATAATACAAATCTCTCAAACTCTCTTTTCTCTCATCATTCTGAAACTTAATTGGGATAGCCTTTATTATTACTAGTTTAACATTGAAAACGATTCTCCACAAGAAGAGAAAAAAACAGTAGTAAAGCTCACATCTTTCTATATCAATCACTTAGAAAAGAGAGGCTGGATTATCCTTTTGTTCAGGATCAAAAAAATCAGAATCACGAGATTCAGAATTAAGAAATCCCAACTGAGAGAGAAATAAAATTCGAAGAAAAAGGTACCCGGTGATTAGAGAGAGGATATGAGTAAATAGATTGTTAGAGATATGATAAATTAGAATATTGGTTATAATGTAAGTAACCAATGTAATAGTGACATTTGAGATATATTTCTCTATAAAATACTTCATTAATAGAGGTGACACCTACTCGTCAGAATTTGCCAGATGTTGATCGGCGTCGTCAGAAACAACAGGCTATTGTCTCCTCACCCATGCCTACTCCTGAGAATGTTCATCCAAGACCTTTTCCAAATCAGTTTTCTCTAACCCATCTCCTTCCTTACCACCCTACCACTGTTGACAATCATCTTATGATCACTCGAGGCAAGGCAGGAATTTCTAAGCCCAAACTATGGGTTGAGTAACTACGGCCCCTCACTGAACCTCAGAATTATAAAGTGTCAAGTTCTTTCCCTGAATGGCAGAATGTCATGTCTTTGGAGTTTAAAGCACTAGTTGATAATCACACATGTGACCTTGTTTCCCCACCACCAAATTGTAAGGTTATTAGGTGTAAATGGGTTTATCGTCTCAAACTTCAACTTTCTGATAAAATTGAGTGCTATAAAGCAAGGTTAGTTGCTCAAGGATTCAATTAGTCTTATGGGATTGATTACTTTGAGACATTCAATCCCGTTGTCTAGCCAGTACAATTCGTATAATTCTTACCTTGGTTGTAACTCATATTTGGCCATTTTGCCAACTGGACATCCATAATGCATTTCTCAATGGTGACCTTCTTGAAGATGTTTATATGGTACAACCCCTGGCTTTATGAGCTCCCAATTTCCTCACTATGTTTTCAAATTGAAAAAAGCTTTATATGGTCTCAAACAGAGCCCAAAAGCATGGTTTCTTAAATTGAGTTCGTGCTTACTGTCTTCGGGATTTTTTTCCTCTTTATTTTATCATCGTAACGTTGGTACCTTTATTGTTCTTTTAATCTATATAGATGATATGTTGGTGACTAGTACTGATGCCTTTCTCATTCAACATTTTATTACTTCTCTTCACAAGTTGTTTAAACACAAAGACCTGGGAAAAATTTCGTATTTTTTGGGCATTCAAATAATCTCATCATGTTGAATCGCTACATCTTTCACAAGAAAAATATATAAATTATTTACTCACAAGAGCTGGCCTTTCTGATTGCAAACATACGACTACTCTTATGATTGTTGGTTCAGTTCTTCCATCCATGATGGTGATCTTTTACCTTAGCCAACAGAGTATTGCAGCCTCGTGGGTGGCTTTCAGTATTGTACCATTACACGCCCTGATCTCAGTTATGCCGATAACAAGGTTTGTCAGTTCTTACATGCTCCACCATAACCCATTGGCAAGTTATGAAGCGTATTCTTCGCTACTTAAAGAGTTCTTTTACATATGGTTTCACCATCTCCCCTTCTTTCCACTGTCCATCACTAGTTACACTGATGCAGACTGGGCGAGTTGTCCCGATGATAGACGTAGTACAAGTGGTTTTTGCACATTTTTTTGGTGCAATCTTATCTCATGGTCCTCTACAAAGCAAAAAGTTGTTTTGCATTCAAGTGCCAAATCAGAGTATCGAGGTTTATCTAATGCCTTCGCTGACATTACTTGGGTACAATCCCTATTATGTGAAATTGGATAATGTTCTTCTTCTACCTCTATTCTTTTATGTGATAATGTTGATAACTCTATAAAATAGAGTTATTTGGTCCTAATTTCATGCATTTGATATGAATATTTTACTGAACTTTTATATTGTGCATATTTGGAACTCATTTTACATTATTCTTTAATTAAGCTTAATTTGAGAAAATATGAATTTTTAGCACTTTAAGATTCCATCCAAATCTAGTTCCAGATTTTAGCATTCTACGACATGAAATGTCAGACTACACATACTATACGCGCCAGACTATACCTGACATACAAAGCGCAAAAATGGTATATTAAAAAATTGAATAGTAAAAGTGGCTAGTCCAAACATTTTTGAATAAATGTGGTCACTTTTGATTTTTTGATGCAAAAAGTGGCTACTTTGAAATTTAACATTTTTTCAACTGTAATTTATTTTCTAAATTTTTTCATATTTTCTTTAAAATGTTGTACTCTCAAGTATTCTATGTAGTCACCTACCAAAAATTTAACTAATTATATCTTACTATTTAGATTTTAATAAAATAATAACTAAAACAATACACTTCACGTTATTTCAACTAGTTGAGTAAAAATATGAAAATAGCCACATTGAAGGACATCTTTTTCCCTCTAGCCACTACATTTAATATATTATTTCATAGCCACCATGATGATGCAATTTTTTTAAAATACCCACCCAACCCCTGCAGCCGTTTGTCATTTTTTATTTTTTTATTCTTTTGTTTTCTCCACCAACTTGCGCATGTGTCTCAATGATGGCTAGTTAATCATTACCACTACGTGTAATAAGTTGAACATTATTTTTCAATATTAATGATAAAAACAAAATATCTTTTTTCCTTATTCATATATATTTAAAAACTCAAATTTATATGAATTTTATTTTGAATCAAATGTATATAAATACTAATTTGAATATATAATTAAAAAACTTAGTAGTCTTTTTATTGTATATTGAGAGAATAACAGTTTTAAATATTGAAATAAATAGTTGATATATATATATATATTTTTTTTTACTACAATAGTTAATATATTTAAACTAATATTTAAAAACATTTTTAAAAAATAGATGATTTAATGATGATTTTACTTTTAAAACTAATAAAATAGAAAAGACTTGGCTCCTAAATTTAAAAATAAATATTTGGAAGACTTAATCATTAAAAAAGGGGATAAAAATACAAGTTTGAAAATTTAATAGTTTGCATAATCCGTATACAATATTATACATGTTGTATAGTACGTGTATTTATGTCTATAGTCATTCATTTTAACAAACACACTAAACCCATCCACTACTAGCACTCATATCGCTAAGGGAAACATATACGTAAAGAATACATGTATGTATAAGCAGTTATACGTCCAAGGTGAGTGTATAGCGTGCATAATATGTATACAATATTATGAAGGTTGTATAATACATGTTTTATGTCTATTGTCATTCATATCAACAAACACACATTATTAAGTTAAATCAATTTTGAATCACATGTTCTACGTTAACATTATACCATTTCTTAAGCAAGTACACACCTAACCAATATGTGAATTCAACATCGTACCAACATGTATAGTATACAAAGGACGCATATCACTTTTTCAGGGGCTTCATGGTTTAGAGTATAGCATGTACAATACGTATATTACTATAACAAGTAGTTGCACATAAAATAGTTTTCATGTTTAGGTACGACACACATAAATTATATAGAGTGTACAAATACACATAAAATAGTATAAACCTTGACTTGTATAGTAAGCGCTTTAATTTATATTCTTTGTAGAAATCATAGTTGACCTAGCCATTATGTTAACTTAATTCCACATAAACGCGTATAGCGTATGTAGTAAGTTAATTACCACAACTTAACGTTGTAACTTAACTTACATTTTTTTTCGTTCTCAGAATGTACCTAATCAATATGACAACTTAGCTTCGCATAAACGCATATAGCATGTATAGTTCATATAGTACAACATCGTTTTCCATGTGCTATGTATCACCCAAAACAATAGTACTAATTTAAGAGTATTAATTAACTAGTTGGATCAGGTTCAACCACTACTATACACATTATACATGTTAGACACATCATACTATACATTTAGCCACATCCAGTTAGTTCTAAATCAACACATTGCATATAGTTGGTATAGCTAAATTACATGATATGTATAGACGCAGGGAAACACATCCACTATTATGTTAGTAATTCGTATAGTTTGTATAACATATATATTAGACATGTTATGCAGTTAGTTATACAGGACGAAATGTTTGAAAAGTTCATAATCATAAGAAAAATATTCATTTTATGTGTGTTTGCGGTTGAATTTTATCTCCAATGGCAGTTTCCATAAGTTAAAATTTGAGAAATGGAGGGAGAAAAATAAGAGGCATGTGAGGGAAAACTTATTGCAAGCATTTATATATATTTTTTCCATCATAATAACTGAAAAGACAACTCCGTATAGTGTGTATATCAGATGGTGCCTCTATCTAATCACCATTTACGGTGCATAAATATTGAGGGCATTTACGTAAAACCACATTGAAAGGCTGAGTGGACATGACTACCAATGTGAACTTCAATGAACGTGGCTATTTTGAGATTTTTAATCCATTAAGTGGCTATTCTTATTTTTCACCCCAACTCGTTTGACAAAACATATTAATAGCCCAAAAAAATAGTACTTCAGTTTTGTTCAGTCACCTGAGTTTTAGCGCACGAAGCCTCTCTCTTCTCTCTCATAAAGTCTGCGATAATCTTCCTCAAATTGTAAGGAAATCTCTTTACTCCGATCATCTCTCTAATCAAAGGGTTCATTTTTCCTTCAAATTTGCTCTCTCTCTCTCTCTCTCTCTCTCACACACACACACACACACACACAGTTGGGATTTCTTATTTCTGATCTCGTGATTATGATTTTTTGATCTTGAACAAAAGGATAATTCAACTTATCTTTTCTAATTGACTGATATAGAAAGATGTGAGCTTTACTATTTTTTTTTCTTTCTGTTGAAAATTGTTTTCAATTATAAACCAGTATCATTGAATCTATTAAACAATAATGGCTATCCCCACCACATATTTCATGTATCTGTTATCAAGCCTGTAATGCAATTCATAGCGTCTATCCAAATTCTGAGGCTTTGTAAAAGAAGACATAAACTATGTCTTATTTCATTTTCCATTAAAAAACCCTCTGTTTTTACTTACATAACATATTGCTTCTCCCCTCATTTTGATCATACTCCCCACTCTTAGTTGCATTCTCCTTTACCGACGTATCCCGTGGAAACGGTTTGTTCATTGGTTCTCGAGTCTTATTATCGTCAACCCCATTTGAGACTCCCCCCTTCTGAGCTGGGTCTTGATGTAGATGCTAATTTATTTACTCATGAGCAAGCCATTTTTGTTCTTGCTTCACTTTTCAGTAAGGAGGGTTCAATGGTGGCAATGAGATTCTTTTATTGGGTTATTGGGTTATTGGGTTTCCTAAATTTTGACATTTTATGCGTCTTTATATAGTTTGTGCGATTTCATTGATTGGTAAATGTAATTTGGAGAGAGTCCATGAAGTGGTTAAGTGTATAGTAAGGGTTTTTGCGGAAGTTATGAGGTTAAAGGAGGCAATTGATATGATTATTGACATGAGAAGTCAGGGCCTTATGTTGAGCACTAGGATAATGAATTGCGTGATCAGTGTTGCTTCTGAAATGGGTTTGGTTGAATACGGGGTCCATGTGTTCGAGGAAATGTGTGCAAGAGGGGTGTCTCCTGATTGTTGTAGTTATAAGCTGATAATTGTTGGTTATTGTAGGATGGACAGAGTTTTGGAAGCAGACAGGTGGATATGTGAGATGATGGAGAGAGGCTTTTTGGTTGATAATGCTCGTGTACTTTGATTGTCAGTGCTTTTTGTGCAAAGAATTATGTAAATAGAGCGTATTGGTTTTTTAATAACATGAAACAAATGGGTTTATCACCAAATTTGATCAACTTTACTTCAATGATTAGTGGGTTGTGCAAGAGGGTTAAGCAAGCATTTGAGTTATTGGAAGAGATGGTTAGGAAGGGCTGGAACCCAATGTGTATACCCATACTACATTAATTGATGGGCTTTGTAAGAAGGGATGGACATAACGAGCTTTTAGATTGTTTCTTAAGCTTGTTAGAAGTGATAATTACAAGCTAAATGTACACACTTATACGACCATGATCAGCGGTTACTGCAAAGAGGAAAAATAAATTGGGTAGAAATGTTGTTAGGAAGAATGAAAGAACAAGGAATAACTCTAAACACCAACACATATACTACTCTAATTGACGGGCAGTGTAAATCTGGTAATTTTAGATGAGCCTATGAATTGATGGATATAATGTGCAATGAAGGGTTCTTCCCTAATATCTGTACATACAATGCGATAATTAATGGTCTCTGTAAATAAATGCTTTCGAAATGGAATAGGAGTTGACGGTGTCACTTATACCATTTTTATATCTGAGCAGTGTAAGTAGGCTGATATGAATCAAGCGCTGATGTTTCTAAATAAGGTGCTCAAAATTGGTCTTCAGCCTGATATTCATTTATATACCACTTTGATTGCTGCCTTCTGCAGGCAAAAAAAGATGAGTGACAGTGAAAATTTGTTTGATAAAGTTGTTAGGTTTGGTTTGGTTCCAACAAAGGAAACTTACACATCTATGAAATGTGGTTATTGCAGGGAAAGGAAAATCAACTTAGCAGTAAAGTTCTTTCAGAGGATGAGTGACCATGGTTGCACACCAGACAATATTAGTTATGGTGCTTTAATCAGTGGCCTTTGCAAAGAGTCCAGGTTGGATGAGGCTCGCCGCTTATACGATAACATGATAGATAAATGGTTGTCTCCTTGTGAAGTTACTAGGGTGACATTGGCTTATAAGTATTGTTCAAGGGAAGATACTATGTATATAATTTTAAAAACTATGTATGTAATTGTATACACCTCATAAAAGTACGCATCATCAAAACGTCTCTTCTTCATTTGCCCATACGTATATTACGACTAATATGTTGAAGTTTGTATTCTTTAAGTAGGCAACTAATTACACAAAATCATTTGAACATGTTTTAAATGACGTTAAAAATATTTACTGTATAACACATGATCAACTAAAAATAAGAACATGGAAGTAACTGAAATATATAACGTACGGAAAGTCATTCTTGAATGAGCGGATATCAAGTATGTTACGTATATTGCAAATAAACAAGTTGTATACTATGTATGTAATTGTAAAAAGTGTATACACCTCATAAAAATGTGCATGAGCAAAACGTCCCTTTTTCATTGCCCGTACGTATATTACGACTAATATGGTGAAGTTTGTATTCTCAAATTAGGCAACTAATTGCTCAAAATCATTTGAACACATTTTGAATCATGTTCAAAATATTTACTGTACAAACACATATGACACTAAAATAAGAACGACATGTAAGTAACTGAAATGTATAACGTACAAAAAGTCATTCTTGAACGAGCGGATATCAAGTATGTTACGTATATTGTAAATAAACAAGTTTGTATACTTTGTATATAATTGTAAAAACTATGTATGTAATTGTATACACCTCATAAAAGTGCGCATAAGCAAAACGACCCTTCTTCATTTGCCTGTACGTATATTACGACTAATATGGTGAAGTTTGTATTCTCAAAGTAGGCATCTAATTGCACAAAATTGTTTGAACACATTTTAATCATGTTCAAAATATTTACTGTATAAACACATGTGCAACTAAAATAAGAACGACATAGAAGGAACTGAATTGTATAACGTATTGAAAGTCATTCTTGAACAAGTGGATATCAAGTATGTTATGTATATTGCAAATAAACAAGTTGTATACTGTATACACCTCATAAAAGTGCGCATCAGCAAAACGTCCCTTCTTCATTGGGTAAAATTATATAATTACATGTACTTAAAAAAAATCATCGTATGATGACTACTTACATCCAAAAGTTAAGAATATTCAATGACCACACAATTGTATCAACAAAACGAACGTACCCCATTCTTCAGAAATTATGCACAAATAAAACCCCTCAAAACAGTAGTTTGATCCACATAAAAAAGATACCTACTGCCCAACAAAAGATCAAAAAACTGTTTCAGAGGTATTTTCAAAAAAACATAACTTCAAATGATTCAAACATTAGCCCTCTTTGAACCGTTAAAAGGCACAATAGGAAGAGGCTGTTTACAATCATCACAGTTGTGTCTGTTACCGTTGCAGTGAACACATTTGAAGACAGTCCTATACTCACCAACAGGTAGGATTCTAGTGGACCGTGGCTGACTCGCTGGACATTTGAAAGGAGGCAGTAAAAGATGAATAAACGTTATATGTTTAGTCACATCCCAACTTGTCATCCGTACATGTGGATATATAGCACCACCGTATGTTCCAAGTAACGCTACATTACTGTAATATTCATGAACAAAACGACCAATAGAAATGTTCCTATAACTGAAAGCAGCCCACGCATGTGCGCAAGGGAACAGTTCGCTCTGCCATACATAACACGTGAACGTCCATTCTGCAATGTCAACCATATAGTCACCATCTGCGTTGCTAACCATTAATTTTACAGCATCTGACAAGTTAACATGCACAAGCAAAAATTCCGGAAAATAAATATAAGCATTCCAGAACATTGACATAATGAAATGTTAAGATGGTATATCATGTATACTCTATATATGCCGTAGATTATATTTAAATTTCAGATTAAAACCATAAAAAGGTTAAACCTGCATGTTGCGGCGCACTGCTAAACGCTTCTGTAAAATGCCATGAGGTACTTTGGCGAGAATACTAGTGTTGGCTGATATCTCCACTCGACGAGTGTCAAACCAACTTTGCATTTTTTACAAAATCTCTTTAATGAAAGCAATCAGATGGTAGTCTCGGAAACCAGGCGTTATTGAGTTAAAACTCTCTGAATGTTGGTCGTCACAATTGAAAAAACAATGCACGGGCCCAAAGTGAAATACCGGCTGATTCAAGATAATCCTTCACACCCTGACTAATGTTAAACATTTGGTTGTAATAAAATTGCAACTCTCCAACAGTTTGCGCACTGGCTGCCTGCATAAACATTTCACCTAACCTTTTTTTTAAACGACTCTTGATGTTATTCGCTAAGTGTTACATGCAATATCCATACAAAGCATCCAGAAAAACTTTGTCAACGGCCTTCTTTATACTACGATGTCAATCCGAAATGATGGCAAGACAAGGTATGGCCTAACCTAAAGCAATCTTCAGCTTCTCCAAAAACCATTCCCATAAAGCATCATTTTCGGAGTTTACCACGACAAGCGCAATCGGAAAGAGCATGTTATTTCCATCCATACATACAACTGCGAGCATACAACCCCCGTATTTATTCCTTAGAAACGTTCCATCCACCGAAATTATAGGTCGACGATATCTAAACCCAGTAAGGCATGCCTTCAAATCCATAAAGAGGTATTTAAATCTGAACTCTTCGCGGTGAGCACAATGGAAAATACTCCATGTAAAAATAGGCAAGAATTAGAATTGTATGTATAGTATATTTGGTATGAGGTACGATATATGTAATGTATAAAGCAAGCATTACCTGAATTTCACGCCTTGACAACGTATACAAATTTCATCAGGTTCAAGTATGACGCTTCTAGACTACCCCGATAATGACATAATGTAAGCTCCCTAGCTTTGTCAGCCTTAACATAACTTACATGTACACCATGTTCAGATTTCATGATTTCTTTGATCTCCATTGGTTTTAAAATTTTACCAGATACGGGGGGGTGAAACTCTTTTATGAACTCAGTAATTATTTCAGCTGTAGCCTGCGGATGGTCATTTGCAACGTAGTCAATCGGGCATGTATGAATGGTGTGCATGGTATGAACCCTAAAAGCTTCTAAATTGTGATGCCTCACATAATGAGCATTTCGGTCGCATCCGTCTTTGTGATAAGCAATGTACACACGTTGGCTATTCGATCGAACAACACGAAACGAAAAATTATTTTTGATGGCAAGGATCTTCAAAGCTTGTTTTAACAACGTCTTTGATTCATATACATCACCAATCAATACATCGAACGTGCTACGGTAATCACAGAGATGAAGCTTGTCAACATACAGAACCTCGTCTGGTATATAAACACCATTATTGTACAGTGATTTGTCACATGGTGACATTGACCTGTCGTTCAAAATGTTCTCTGCACTCCTCTGCGCAACATTTTCATTCATCTGTTCTTCGTCTCGTATATTGGATCCACCCCGTATGTCCTCGCACGTAATCTCTAGGTCGTTAGTTACAGATGTATGGTGTCCTTCGGTTGGTATGTCACCCCCATCTTCTACCTCTTTCCGTTGTCCGTCTACTGGTATGTCGAGTGGGGTATCAGGTACAATGTTTATATTACATCTATTGTCTCCGTCAGTTTCATGCTTCCGTCCTATTAGAACTTTTTCTTCTGAACTTTGATACAAATCATCCACGCTAACAAAGATTGTTATGATATCTTTCCTTTTAATAACCAACAAACACTTCACGCAACCAACATTTAGAAAGTTGGATAGAAAGGTACAATCTTCATCATCAACAACTGGCATGCATTTCACGATGTTGCCTTCGCTTACTAACTCAATATGCATGTTGAACTCGGTACTAATATGTAGAAGCTCTGAAATGGCAGCCTTGAACAAACGAATGTCATGTATAATATCTTTTATCACTATCCCACTTCCCATCCAGCTTTAACTCCAACATTATGGGATCCATCATGTATTAATTGTAAACGGAATAAAAACAAAAAAGATAAGCACCTTTAGTAATAAATGAAAAAAAACAAATAAAAAGTGATTGAAAATGTATAATGCTTATATTTATATGAAAGGAATATCAATCTTCTTGAGTAAGCTTCCCCTTAAAATATCTGAAAAGTTTTCAAGAGAAGCTACTACTTCAAAACATCATGATCTTACGTTTTGAGGGGAAAGGAAATTTTCAAAAAAATAAAAATAAAAATAAAATAAAGGGAAATGTAATTGAGAAAGGGATTTTAAGGGGAAGACAAATGAGAAAAATGTAATCATTGCTATGTGAGATATGACAGGTTTTGATGACATACTATCAAGGGGGGATTTTTAGAAAATAGTTATCATTTAATGGCTATTATATTGAATAATTAAAAAAGTGGTTATTGCTTAATTTGCAGCCTTGAAAAGTGTCATCCTTTTTTTTTTCCCTTTTTATATTAATAATTTACCACGTATCTCATCCCTTGGGAGTTTGACGGAGAATTTGCTCCAATGACCTCTAAATTTAATAAGTAAGGTTTCTTGACTCTCCCCTCAGTATTTTCATTTAATTGACTTGATGACATAATCTGAAGCCTATGAAATCACACAAATGCCCTTTTTTGTTTTCACCTACCAAACTTGAACTCCCTTATTCCAATCCTCTCATCTTCCTCACAACAACAGCGGCAACAACGACTACACATTTGCACAACTCGAAAGGTGAACGGTGAAAGACAGTCACGTAAGAGGAAAATAACAATGACGATTTCGTGATTTGGGTGAAATGCTTCTTGTTTTTTTTCTTCAAGGGTGAAGGGGGTGGTGGTAGGCAGAGTTCAAGAGATGCAAAATCAAAAGGTTCTGAAGGATGAAGGCCCTTTCACGAACAAGAGTAGTGAGTTTGAAGCGATTTAGCGAGGAAGAGCATCAGCGGCGAATTTGAATGATTTTGTGATTTGGGTTTTATTTCTAGATATTTTAACAAATCGTGAAACTTGAAAGGATAAACGAGCGGCAGCGACGTAAGATATTTTAATTTTTTCGTGATTTGAATGTATTTTTTGGGATTTTTGGTGTGAAATTGAAACGAGATTGCTTCAATATTGATTTGACTCATCTTGATTCATTTAAGATTGGGGATGAGGGAAACCGAGATTAAGAGACCAATCTCTGTTCATCCCAATTATAGGAAAACCGAGATTTAGAGACCAATCTCGGTCATCTCGATTCTAGGGAAACCGAGATTTGGAGAACCAATCTCGGTTCATCCCGGTTCGTGATGAACCGAGATTTGGAGACCAATCTCGGTCATCCCGATTCGAGGGAAACCGAGATTGGTCTCATAATATCAATTCATCTTGATTTTATTATGAACTGAGATTATGAGACCAATCTCGGTTCAACTCGAATCATGATGACCGAGATGGATGGCAGAAATTTAATTATGAAAATCCCTTATCTTGGTTCCATATTCTCAATCTCGGTCCTAATATCATATATCTCGGTTCTAAAATCTCAATCTCAGTCCCAAATCCCTATATTTTGGTCCTGATATCCCATGTCTCGGTCATAAAATTCCGCATCTCGGTCTAACATCTCCCATCTCAGTTCAAACTCATCGTTAATTCCAAACTTGAACTCTAAGGGAAAATAAATTAGAGAGATGAAAGAGATGTGAGTTAAAGTAAGGGCATTTATGACTTTTCAGAAGGTAATGATTATGTCCAAAGGTCAAGAAAATGAAAATACTGAGGGGTGGGTCAAGAAACCTTACTTACTAAATTTGAAGGTCATTAGAGCAAATTCCCCGAGTTTGACCAAAGAAAAAAAAAAGACAATTGAGAGAGAAGAAAACCAACAAACTACCCATAAATAAAATAATAATAATTAAAAAGAAAAGTAAAAAAGAGAGCAGCCTTTACCTTTGGAGCCAAGTGATGTAAGAAGACATTAATAGAGTGGCAAGCAAAGGAAAAATCATAATTACAAAAACCTTTGTGAAGCCGATTCCTTCCTTTCTGATTTTTACTTCCTTTCCTTTCATTTTTTCTTCAATTCGGTATGAATTTACTTTTTCAATCATTTATCTGATGCTATCCGTTTCTTCGCCAATTGGGTTATTCTTATTTTCAATGATTCTCAATTTAATAGATTCATTTTGTGTTTTTATTGATCAAAGCTTGATTCTTTAGTTGGATCTTGATTGAATTTATCATAATGAATAAATAGAGTGTAAAGAAGATCTTGTTCATATGTTTGATTTTTTTATTTTGTGAAATTAAATTGATTTACTATTACTTTATGGATAATTCTTCAAGGGTTTTCTTAATATGGCACGATCAGCGCTTGATGAAATGTCTGCAGCTGGTGCTTTTGTGAGGACAACTTCCACGTTTCGTAATTTTATTTTTCGAGATGAATTTTCCTTATTTCCCCCCGAATCTGGTCGATATCATCTTTATATATCGTATGCTTGTCCTTGGGCTTCTAGGTGCCTTGCATATTTGAAAATCAAAGGACTTGAAAAAGCCATCGGTTTTTCGGTAGAATTACGTTTCTTATTAGCTAAATGAAAGTAACTCCATAATGCTAATATTGAAATAGTAATCTCTTTGCATTCATTGTTTCTTTCTATTCTCAGTCAGTTAATCCAATATGGGGAAGAACCAAGTAAACTGATGACCACATGGGATGGGTTTTTTCTACTTCCAATACCGAGGAGCCGGGTGCTAAAAGTATAAAAGAACTCTATGTAATTGCCAGTAGAAATTACACTAGAAAGTACACAGTTCTTTTGAGTTTAAGCTATGTCTATGGTTTAAGTATTATCTTTCTGGGATCATATTATCGAGTCAGCGACCTCACACTCTCTTCTTCATGACAGGTTCTATGGGACAAGAAACTCAAGACGATTGTCAACAATGAAAGCTCAGAGATTATTCGTTTGCTTAACACTTAATTTAATGATATAGCAGACAACTCGACTTTAGACTTTTATCCTCCTCACTTGCAAGACCAAATTGATGAAATCAATGAAGGATATACACTGGCATCAACAATGGTGTCTATAAATGTGGTTTTGCGAAGAAGCAAGAGCCTTATGAGCAGGTACGCAAGAAGTAGAAGACGATATTTGATCATTGATATGGTAAAATGCTCGAAAGTACTTGATAGGAACCGCATTGATATTAATACTAAAGTAAGGAAACAATGACACTACTAAGCATTCGAGAGGCTTAGAACTCTCCCATACAATAGTCTAAAGACTAGAATACTCAAAATATAGATATCCTAACCCCTCACATTCAATCTATTTATAACCCATATTCCCTAACTAACTCTCCCACTAATTTACTAATATACCCTTACACTCTTCCCTAACAGTACTCTCAAAAGGTTTAAAGCCTATTTTGGTAGCTTTTGTGTTTATTCTATTTTGGGCCTTCACACTTGAAAATTTTTGGTCCCTAAACTTTCATTAAAATTCATTTTGATTCACGCTGCTAAGCTGCCAAATTTCTGTATCGCATATGGAAAAAATCTTAGGCTACCCATTTTCAAACCTAATATTAAGCTCGATGTATGTGGTTCATAACATAAGTCAATATCTATTAAAAATTTTACGATAAAGATCGAATCAAAATTGTATATAAAGGTGAAAGACCAAAACAAACATTTGAATGTATAACCACGAAAACACACGATCCTGAAAGTTTAGACATCTAAATAGGATTTACACCAAAATTCATATACGCATATACCAATAAAACATCTCTTCTACAGGCTGTGACAGAGCTATATGCAGGGTTTAAAATATCGGTAATATCAGAAAAACGTGACTTCCGATATCGATCAGAGGGGGGGGGGGAATCGTTCCTCCCCCTTGTCAGCGACATGTTGCCGAAATCTCCATGGTTTCGGCGACATGTCGAATATCGAAGGATATCGGCGACATGTCGTCCAAATTTCGGCGATATGTCGCCGATTTTTGAAGTCACAGGACTGATTTCAAAAATTAGTCAAAACTCAAAAACATTTTTTTTTCTTTCCCAGGCTGATGTGATGACACAAATTTAATATTTTTACCTTCCCAATTAATTTCCCTCCCACTTGTACATTTATTTTATTATTTTATTACTTTTATAAAATATTATATGCATATTTTTTTCCTATAAATACCTACATACCAACAGTTATGTTATTCACACCAATAAATATATAATCTCTCTAATCCCTCTTAGACTCTCTCTACAACTTAATTTAGTGATCTTGCTAGTTGCTTCTCAATTAATTTTCTCAAAAGGTATGTTGTCTTGTTATTGTTTACTGTTTTTAATTAACTTTATGTTTTTTTTTAAAATTATTATTTTTTAAATCTATTTAGTGTTAGTAACTAAAATTAGTTTAGAATGTAACCTAAACTAAACTAAACTAAAATCACTATCTAAAATTAGTTTAATTGATGAAATGTTGTTGTTTTTTTAATAAGTTACTGTTTTTTTTTTAATTAATTTTCTGTTTTTTTTTTAAATTTATTTAGTGTTAGTAGTGAAAATTAGTTTAGAATGTAACTTAAACCCTAAACTAAACTAAAATCACAAACTAAAATCAGTTTAATTGATGAAATGTTGCTGTTTTTTAGTAAGTTATTTTTTTTCAATTAATTTCGTTTTTTTTACATTTATTTATTGTCTTTTAGTAACTAAAGTTACATTTTTTTAAATTAATTACTGTTTTTTTTTTAATTAATTCCTGTTTTTTTAATTAATGGCTGTTTTTGTATTTAAAATTTTAAGTTATTGTTTTTTATGATTAGTATGGAAGGAAGTGGACGAGGAGATGCCGCATGGGCACATTGTATGACAATTCCTTGTAACAAACATGGTATGGTGTGCAAATATTGTAGTCCAGTAACTAAAAGTGGAGGGATCACTCGATTCAAGTATCATATAAAAATGTAAAACCATGTAAGAATGTCCCACTGGAAGTCAAAACTGAGATTTTATTAAGCCTTCAAGGAAAAGAAGATGCACGGGCAAAGAAGGCAAAGGTGGTTGAAGACATTCAAGATGAACTTTGAAGTGGGCTCAGAGGTCAGGAGGACTCTGAATCAGATGATGTATATGTATCCAAATGATGCAGAGGAAGAGAGGTAGAATTTGAAACGGGCTATGCATGCATCTAGAGCAAGTGAATGGGACCAAGATCAAACAATCCGATTTAGGCAAGGTCAACAAGCTCAGTCATTTGATTTTTTTGGATGTTCCAAAAGGTTTAGAGAACCATCACATTACAAATCTGATAGTTCTCGTCAAAGAAATGTTAAAGATATGTTAACAAAGGGGAATGGTAAAGGCGGTCTTCGAGAGACCAAGGGAAAACTAATCTCAAAATTCTTCATTTATGATAACGTTGCTCCAGACAAAGTAACCTCCCACCATTTCAAGAACATGATTGTCGGTTGTCAAAATACCGATACTTTCTATCTATCTACCCTATCATATTCGCATATACAATATACTATCGATATTATACATAAATAGACTCGTTGATTCTATTATAGGTCCTGGTGTACTCCCCTACCCCATACGAGATCCAAACAAAGTACTTGGAGCAAGAGTACAATGAGTTCCATGAATATGTTGAAAGTATGAAACAAAAGTGGGCTGCTTATGGATGCACAATCATGTGTGATGAGTGGACCGATCCAACAAAGTTATCCATTATCAACTTCATGGTGTACTGTAACGGGAGCACATTATTTTTGAAGTCTGTTGACTCATCCGCAAGATTAAAGACCATAAGTATATCTATGATTTACTGAAGGACGTCATTCAGGAAGTTGGTAGGAATAATGTTGTCCAAATAGTCACAGATAATGGATCGGCTTTCTTAAAGGCAGGGAAGAGATTAATGGATCGATACAACATTTATTGGACCATTTGTGCAGCCCATTGTATTGATCTTATGTTTGAGGACAATGTCAAACATGAAAGTATTGCCAATGTGATCAAGAATGCTCGAGCAATCACAAACTTTCTCTGCAATCACAATTGGTTGCTCAAATGAGAGAGTTTTGTAGAGGTGATATAACTCGTCCTAGAGCAACATGATTTGCAACCAACTATATTGCCCTCGAGAGTTTGCTGAAAAAGAAAGCTAGTTTAAAACATCTGTTCACCAGTGATTCGTGGTTCCAAAACAAGTTAAGTAGAACTGAAATCGGAAAGACCATTGAAACTCGAGTTCTAAAGAACCCATTTTGGGATCATGTTGATGCGGTTGTGAACATGTATAAGCCAATGTATGCAGTGCTTTGAGTAGTGGATTCAGAGGTAGTCCCAACATTACCCATAGTTTATGACATGTTTGCTAATC
Organism: Gynostemma pentaphyllum; assembly: GCA_028015215.1. NCBI lineage: Eukaryota > Viridiplantae > Streptophyta > Magnoliopsida > Cucurbitales > Cucurbitaceae > Gynostemma > Gynostemma pentaphyllum. The sequence goes on along the minus strand of CM051355.1, from coordinate 64,666,720 downwards.
TCAAGGCAAGGCATGGTTAGTTGAAAGAGAGGAAATGGGCATTAAAAATTGTTTAAACTCGATGGGACAAGATGCTTTCACATCCACTACATGCGGCGGTGCGTACATCTTCACAATTTCCTTACTTTACTTTTCGTTTTTGGACTTTTAATTATAAAATTTTCTATAGCCTACTACCTGAACCTGCGATTCCAATACAATGTCGGTGTGGTGGAAGATGTGGCACTAATCACTGCAGTGCACGGGGTTTATAGCAAACTATTCCCCAACAGTCCCGACATTGGCGACTTTGGAAACGAGGTACTTACTAATGAACATGAGTCATTTCAAAATGTTAGAACTCTGAAATTCAATGTCTTAATGATTTACGTATTTTAGAGATGCACGAAAGAGCTTCGCAGATCATGCTGCTGTCGTATCTCTTAAAAAAATGGTTCCCTGTGATTACTAGCCCCAATTCTCGTACATTTTTTAGATTCACTTTAGTTAGATTATAAATTTACTATTTGAATTATTTTTGCAGCTGAGTGGTGGACTATGTATGGAACGAGCTCTTCTTCTAGTGGTTGTAAACGAAATTGGAGTACATTTGCCCTGATTCACACAAAACAACGCAATCAGTTAGCATACAAGAAATTGGAGCAGCTTGTCTTCTGTTACTACAACATGAAATTAACAATACGAGACATAGAAGTAGAAGCTGATGGAGTAGTAGAAACCGATTACCTAGATTTGTTGGACATTGGGGCAGCGCCAGAGGATGAAGAAAATGACCCGTTGTATATGTGGGTCAGACCGTCACACCTTGATGATAAAGTAGGGAACCCGGATCCAAAAATTGTAAGTGCTCCACTTCACATGGCATAGACGTGAACCGAGTGATTACAGAAGATGTGCTATCATCGAGTAGTAGCAGTCATCAAAGTAGAGGTTCTAATAATTCTTTTGCTCGATTGATGAAAGCCACTGGCCACAATTTTCCGAATGTAACTGAGGAAGAGGAAGAGAAAGATGATGATGATGGTGGTGGTGGTGAGTTTATAGATGATGATTACATTCATAATCATCATACTAGAATAGAGAGAACCAAAGGAACCGTTTAGAAAACTTTTATTAGAAGGAGAAGGAAAGAGACTAGAGGTGATCACCAACAAGATGATGAAGTCCTCTCATCCAATATGGACGCAATGAGCTTAGGAATGGAATATTCATATGGTGGCAATGCCAACAGTGGTTATGGGAGCAATAGTCACCATGATTCTCGTTCTCGTTCTCGATCTTCTTATGGTAGTCATGCTACTGGCCTTTCCACTTATCGGGCAGATTACACACGTGGACCTATATGCTTTTCAGAATCGAGTTCAGCACCATTGCATTTTCTTTATTCCCGTGATCATCCCTACTTGGACGGGTTGTGGCTTGACGAACGTTATCCTCCAATTGATATAATTGGAGAATCTATAGATTCACTTCGGCATCATATTTTTACTTATGTTAGTTTGTTTGAAGGTCGGATGATTTGAGAGGAATATTGTAATTGGAAAATTAACATTATTCGCGACAATCAACAACCACCGAGAGCATCTTGCCATTATTAGATGTTCATGTGATGTAATTGTTGGTTCCTCTTAGTTCCTCTCCTTTGTAAACTATATTAATGACTCTTTGTAAACTATATTAATGACTCTCGAAGCAACGTTACCTGTGTGGGAATACAGTTTCAGAAGCAGATATTCGACTGTTTGTCACGATTATAAGATTCTACGAGGTTTCGATTATCAACCAAAAAGATTTATTAACATGCTCAGTTTCTCCATTTATAATCAGTAATGTTTTTCTTTTCTCTTTTTCAAATAATTTTAGGTCTATATAGTTCACTTCAAATGCAACAAGAAACTGTTGTGTGAGTATCCGAATATGTTCAATTACACCAAAGACATTCCAAATCCCAGGAATAAGTAGCTTTGTGCATATGGAACAGATAAAGAAGCATTATTATAGAAGCCATCCTTCAATCAATCCATTTGGAATTGTTCCTCTTGGCCCCAATATTGACTATTCTTCTCCTCATGATAGAAAGAGGTTTTCTTCTTAGTTTCTTTTGGTTTATAAATGGCCACTGTTATATGAGTTTTTGGTGTGTTTATCTTTTTTTACTTTTCCTTCCATAATATGAATACAAATATCCAAATTGACTAGTAAAACAATCGGTCCCATTACATAACAAGATAGGTCTCAATTTGTTCTATGATCTAATTAATCGTTGTTTCGTAATGGGACCTTTTGGGATCGATCATGGTGGATGATCAAATTCTTTATGTTCAAGATCAGTCAAAATTCTTTTCAAGATCAGTCCCAATTTTGTAACACAATTGGACCCCATTTTGTTAAATAATCGTTTTCATAAAATTTGTACAAATCGTTTCATAAAATTGGTACTGATCGTTTCACAAAATTGGTACTGATCTTAGGAATCTAGGCCCTATCGTTTTGATGGTGAGTTTCATTTGGATTTTATATTTTTTTCCAAAGTTAAGTATTTCTTGCAATTTTTGTTCTAAATTACAGAAAAATGGTGGTCAATTTTAGATGGAATCATGATAATCATTTTCCCGCTATCGTCACAAGTTAGTCACATCTTACAAAAACAGTGACGAATATTAGGAAGGTTCTTAGTCCAATTCAATTAGAGATGTTTATGATTACATTTATAGGAAGGATGATTGATAGATTTTACATTTTGTGGTCCTATCATCCATATGTTTTTGTTAAACGAGATTATGATCAATAGTAAGAGTATAAAGAGTTTTTTTTATAGAAGGGAAGGTTGTCATACTTTGTAAGGAAACGTTTGAGAATATAACTGGGTTGGGGGAAGAAAAGAGAGTATAGAAGAAGAGTCTGTTTCTTAGGTTTCATTAGGAGTGTTCATGGGGCGGGCGGGGACAGGGAATGCATTCCTTGTCCCCGTCCCTGGTAAATTCCCCATTCAGAGAGGTTAGGAACAGGGACAGGGATTTCCCCCAGGGAAATCATGGGGAACGAAGAATTTATTCCCCCGTTTAAATTTTAAAATAAAAACGCTAATATTGTTATTTTGTTTTATTTTTTTTAAGGGATTTGGTTGGGGTTAATTAAACTAATAGGAAAGTTGAGCTTAATAAAAGTAGTAGAAGAGTTGGGCTAACAGGAAATGGACTTAAATATAAAAATATTTTAAAATAATATATATATATATATATATATATATATATATATATATATATATATATTTGGAGATTTAATCGGGGAACGAGGTCGGGATCGAGGATGACATTCCCCGTCCCTATTGGGAATGGATATTCCCCGTTACTTTCATAGTGCAGTGAAAAATGAACCTAGGCTTCATAAAGATTTATTCAACGGTAGCGTGATGATCTCTAAGGATGAGTTAGAGAAGTTTTTGGACCATGGGTTGACCACCGATGAGGAAGCTTGCCTCAATGTACTCTGTCGAGTTAGTTATATTAAGGAAATTGCGAACGAGGAATAACGACCACGGTTTTCTATCGTTGGTTGATGATCAAGAAATGTTTGAAAACTATGATTGGAGTGAGGCGGTATATTCAATGACACTCCACAGTCTTAGAACTTCAATTGATGAATCTAAGGTGGGGAGGTATAAGATCAACTTTAATAAACATTTGAAGGAAATGAAGCAGACAGGTTTGGATTGCAATCCGTATTCTAGAGATTTGTGCGAGACTTTCAGTTTAAGTGGTTTTCCATATGCATGTCAGGTATGCATTGTTTAGCCAATATATGTAGTGTTTTGCCATAGTTGAGTTTATATATTAATGCCTTTACTAAGTTTCTGAATTTTTTATGTAAACATGGTGTTATGAAATCTGCTAACATATTTTTATAAAGCTTGACAGGTGCAGAAGATTGAAATACTCTATGAAAGCGAGGGGAGGTTTGAAAGAAGATAAGAAAGAGAGAAGCGGAAAGATATGAAGATGTGAAGAATGAGAATATGAAGAAGAAATGCGATAAGAAGAAGAAAAATAAGTCAACTAAACTTTGTTTGGGATCGACGTACAAACAGTTTATCACTGGAACCAAGGCTCTTGTAATCAAGTACAAGAGACATCTCGACCGCCTATGATCAGATGTACGAGCGATGTTGACCAACCTAAGAAACATTGAGAAGTACAATACACAAGCTAAAATGGTTTTTATTTTTGTTATTGTTTGTATTTAGAGTTAATTTGGTTTTTGTTTAATTATATAGGATACGAGAGATAAGATTGAAAATCCAAATAAAGAAGATGCATGATAGATGAGGTGGAAAAAGAATGGCGTAAAAGGGGATGTTGTGGAAAAGAAAGACGAGGAAAGGGATGATATGGAAAAGAGAGACAATGATGGGGCTATGGAGAATAGAAAAGTTGATAATGGAAACAAGAATGTAGAGGATACGATAGAGGTAATGAAGAATACCGTTGAACATCTCATAGAGTTCATGTTGGTTTTCTTGATGGATGGAGAGGATGGAGAGGAGGGAGACGGGGTAGCTAAGGATATAGAGGCTACGACGAAGGGTAGGGTGACTGAGACAGTTGAAGATAATACAGAATTAGGGACCTCGGTCATAGATGGGGGGAATGGGAAGGAGAAGATGTTGGGTGAGATCATTGTCAATTCTCTAGAGGTTCAAGACATTCCACCTCGTCCCTGAGGTACACAAAAGAGGAAACATGCATTGTCCATGCTATTGCTTATATTGTCACCAAAAGATGGAAAGGTGGGTACAATTCATTGTATAGGGTGAAGGGATGATTTACTAAACTAGCGGGATTTTATTTAGTAAACTTATTAACATTTAATAACAGATCTATTAACATCATGCAATTTGTGATAAAACATGTAGATTCATGTTTAATTTCAAAAAATAAAACCGGTTTACTTACATTGAGTAATTAATAAAGAATCGGTTGGAGGTTTTTTTACAGCATCAAATCCTCAGTAACACCAGATCTTTTACGCTATATCATGATCGATCAAACGAAACCCGATTGTGGGATCGAACTTAAGAAGAAATTGGGAAGAAGAAAAAAAATATTTTCTTCCCAATGGCTAGGAAAATCGGCAACTAGGGTTGGGAGAGGAGAAAAGAGAATTTTCAATTTCTAGAGAATTGAATTGTGTGATTTATGAATAACCCAAGCCTCTTATTTATAGGCTAATGGAAAATTTAATCTAATTAAAATATTCCATAGAGATAAATACAAAAAAGAAAAATATATTATCTTTCCATTATCTTTGTATTTTCGAAAATACATAGATATAAATACGATATTATTTTTCTTTTCTTTTAATTTATCTTGGATAAATAAATCTATGTAATTATTTTAGGATATAATTCAAACAATTATCTCTCCCAAATTTACTATATGGCCGAAATTTGCATTTAAAATAATTGAAAAATACAATTTATTTAAATAATTATTTTGGACCAATTTCAATTGGGTTCATTAATCCATTTGGGCTTGAAACTTTCTCTGAAATTAATAAGTCCAACTTAATTAATTTATTTATTAATTATCATTTAAATAAAATAATTTATTTAAATAATTAATAATATTAATATTTTCTCCCAACTAAATATTATCAAATTATATTTAATTATTAATTTCCATTTAAATCATTTTCATTATTTAAACAATTAATAATAAATATTTTAATTATTAATTTCCATTAAATAAACTCATTATTTAATTAATAATTTTATTGATAATATTTTATTATTAATTAATTAATTTTAATTATTAATTATTAATTTTCATTCAAATAAATTAATTATTTAAATAATTAATAATTGTCAATTAATTTCAAATTATTAATTACCATTTAAATATACTCAATATTTAAATAATTAATAAAGTCTAATTAATAATATTTGATTATTAATTTCCTGTTTAGATAAACTCATTATTTAAACAGTTAATAATATTTATATTAATTATCGTTTAAATATACTCAATATTTAAACAATTAATATTGCCTATTTTAAGTAATTCACTTTACTTAAAATTTTCATTTATTCTACTTGATTTCGCGACTACGATATTTGGGCTAGCATAAGGACCCAATGGACCTATAGATCATGGGCTTAATAATTAGTCAATTAAGTGATTAACTCATAATCAATTAATTACTTATTATCTAACTATGAATAATTCCATTATAGATTCATAGCTGAACTCCCCTCACTATAGATGAGTTATGTCCATTTAGTTTATCTTTATTTATATCTGTGATGTAATCCTTCACGTGGAATCTTCATAATTACAGGCGGATAAATTTACCATTTTGCCCCTGTAATTACCGCTTTATCCTTGTGTTCTCGCTGATTCTCCAATGAATTTTATCTTTAGTCAAACTAGAGATAAGGTACTTATGTGATCAATAGAAGTCGTGACGTCACTTGTTCATGTCTCGAATTAGTACATCAAGGGAGATTCCTAAATTTCCTAAAATGTTTAGGTATCACACTGATACCGTTAATTTATAGGAAAGTTATGAATTCAATCTTATGATGATGCGTTCCCAACTACTTATCTAGTCATATTCCCAAAGTAGGAGTTTATTGAGCGTTCTTACAGATCGCTCTCAACCATGTGAATCAAAGAACATAACTCCATAAATAGAAGTCAACATTTCACTCAGGATTGAGATCTATCACGGTTGATAAACTTAGTTTGATATTCTATCATTTCTTGTAAACGGTACTAATAAGAAATTTAATCGAACATCGTGGTCCTGTCTTATACAATCAACATTACATATGATACTTCCATTTCATATTTCCCACATGAATGATCAAGATTAGATCATTTGTCTGTAAACAAAATACGAAACTATCAACAGTGTTACCAGGATAAGGTTCCCAAACGTTATCCATTTACTGTAGAGACTTTTAAGTTACTCATCTCGACTTTAATCCTCTAATATGACTCACATACTAAGTCGTGATTTCATAAGGGTAACTTATGGTTTTACTATTGGAATGTTTGATATTAATATATTTCCATATATTCCTAATATCGTTCAATGAATCAATCTAGATAATATAAAGAACTAATGTTTATTTATTTAATTTATTCGAAATAAATTATTATTATTAAATAATTACAAGTTCTAGGACACCATTTCTAACATAGGGTGCCGCCCAAAATCAAGGAGAACTTTACCAACTACTTGACTTACCCAAAAACAGATTACGTGCTCATTGCGATGGAGGGTAGGGTGACTGATACGGTCAAAGATCATGCGAAAGTAGGGACCTCGATCATAGATGAGGAGAATGGGAAGTAGAAGATGTTGGGTGAGATTGTTGTCAATTCTCAAGAGGTTCCAGACATTCCACCTCGTCTCTGAGGTACACGAAAGAGGAAACTTGCTCCCTCTATGCTATCTCTTATATTGTCACCAAAAGATGGAAAGATGGGCACAATTCATTGTATAGGGTACCACCCAAAATCGATGAAAAATTTACCAATTACTTGTCACCGAAAAATAAAAAATAGATCACGTGCCTGTTGCGACTGCATTTTACAAAGGAAAAAAGAAGGTTTTCTTTTTAGACTGGATATGGGTGGGAGATGAACGTCTTGGCTGTGGAAAACTATTTATTTATGTTTAAACTAAATCTTTTGTGTTTATAATTTTTTTTTCTTTCATCGTCAGTTCCACTATATGGATACGTCAATGTTGTTCATCCAAGAAAAGCTCTGATTGCAATCAGAACATATAACCCAAAGTTTCACAGTTGTTTGTAGTTATTTCTCGGTAAGTGTGTTTTAATGATTGTTTGTAGCTATTTTAATTGTTAATTATTTATGAATGTTTATTTTTGTATTGACATACATCAATACTATGATCTGTCGTGGAAGGAATATCAAGTTGCGAAGCGGAAAAGACAGATATTATATTGGAATAATTACAATTATCTCACGAAGTATGTACTAGACAAGTTGTCGGATTTCAATATTCCATGAGCCTAAGTGGATTACGTCAGTATTCTAATTATCTAATCTCCTGGTTACCAATCTAATACACTCAATTTCATTTGATCATATGTTTTCTTTCACAGGTATACACATCAGTCAACTTGCTAGATGTACATTGGGTCTTGCTTTGTATAGACCACATTACAAAGAAGTTACATTAGTGATGCACTCATATTTTGATGTAATAATTCACTTATGTTTTATTAATATGTCAATTTGTTCATTAATATTTCCTTTGTTAATTATCATGAATAAAACAATTTATCATTTGAAGGAAAAAGTTGGGGTTGAATCTTTGTCAAAACGGTTGAGTTCGATTGTTTCGACACCTGATACTATATACCATTTCAATAGGACCTGATAGTATTGGGTTTGACAGAGAATATCATGGGGCATTTGATTAGATCCGATATTATCGAGACCGATCGCTTACCTACAATTGGGACTGATCGTTTTGATAGAGATTTAATCCATGACTTGAATTCCAACTTTTTCCTTCAAATGTCAAATACAATTACCTAAGCAGAGATTACATACTTAAACTTGCGCAGTATATTAGTTAGATTACTAGACCCTTGTCGTGGATAGTCAGTCTAGTTACGAGCTTCAACAACCAATGGAAAAGGCATTGGCAGGGGGACATACATAACTGATGATGGCGATGATGGAGATCCATAGTGAGGGTTGTTTGATGTCGCCCCATATTGATTCTGATTTTAATGGCCTCCATATTGAGGGAAGTTTTGTGCACTTGTATATTGAGTATGTGGGAAGTTTTGTGCCCCTCCATATTCATTATTAGTATTCGGTAAATTATATTGATGAGGTTGAGGCCCAACATGTGACTCTGCATATGGAATATTAGTGTTCGCCTGAGGCACCGTGTTCGATGCATGAGAGGATACTACTGAGTGTTGTTCGTACTCAAAACTTCTTGAATTGAATAAATTAGACTGACCCCAACCACCATATTGAGTATTGCCGAGACTGATGGTCCTCATACTTGATATTAACGATTCGTGGTCATGATATTTCATATTATCTGAACCGTAATCATGTATAGCCCTATCAAGATGGTGAGAAGTTGTTCTGACTCCATCAATCCCCTCATGTCCATCAGACGGTCTACTGTTAGGGTCATGAGTTTGATGATCCCAATTACACTCACCCCTCCGTGTATTAGCTCCACCCCATTGTGTATTATCTCCAACATTTTGTGTATTATCTTCACCCTATTGAGAATTATCTCCACCCATTTGTGTATATTCTCTACCACCTCCATCATCAGCACCACCTTCATCACCATCACCATCACCCCCACCATGTGACGGTCCTATAAGACCATCATCTCCATCCCCACTCATATTGTCATCGTCATTATGGGTTTTTTCCTTTGTAATCTTGTCTCTTCCTCAAGATGTATCCAGCTTCTTCTAAGGTTTTCCTTTGAATCGAATCAAAAGAGGTGTCTTCTTCCACCACTAACAACTCTTCTTGTATAATTCTTTCAACATCTATACCAAAATCTGTAGCCCTCTTTACAATTCGTGGATCTGGATTGCCTTCTTCGTCATCCAAGTGAGCAGGACGGACCCAATCAAACATAGGATCCACGTAACCGTTAGCATTCTCAGTGTCGGCTTCTAAATCTAACAAGTCCAGATAATCATTTTCAGCAACCTTGTCATTTTTTGCCTCCATATCTCGTAATTTTAGCTTCATATTATAGTAGCAAAATACGAGCTTATGAAGCTTTTCATACGCCAATCTGTTACGGAGTTTTGTATGAATAAGGGAGAATGTACTCTAATTTCTCTCACAAGCAGATGACGAAGATATCTGTGCCAAAATACGAATTGCCATGTTTTGGACTGTTGGTACGCTACTCCTATACACATTCCACCATTCATCTGTAGATAATAACATTGCATATTAGTCTAATATTATCAGTTCATTATCATTTTTAGAAATTATAGCATTATAAATGAACAAGTATAGTTATGAATCCTTACATGGGGTCATCTTTACTCTAGACGCAATAGCAGCTCGATCTCCAAATCCTCTCTTTGCATCACGAAAGTACATGAGCTGAAATGGAATTTGTAAATTATATATTTCATTATCAACAACATAATCAATCAAAATTTAAAAATGTTTTATCTAATACAAACCTCAGTCCCAAAGTCTGCAACTCCGGGACAATTAGGGAAAAGTTTATTGTAGACTTGATGTACAACCTGTATCAAATCAAGATCCTTGTCGATGTTATCCTGATATTGATATCTTGGATTTAAATAATCAGTTGCACTTGTAAAAATTGACTCATTAAAGTACTTGTTAACAACTCTAATAATTAGTTAAATTTAACATTAGTTTTAGATACCTGTAGCATGTAAAGGATGTGACAATGTCCTATCCCACCTGTTTTGAATTATCTCGAACACCCATGTCTTTCCCTTAACTTGTGCAACTCTATTATTCATGGTTTTGATTATGTCATACACAAGAAGCATGGTAGGAACTACCTCCGTGTCGACAACGTGTAAGATAACGTACATTGGCTCGAATACGTTTACAATAGTCTCTAACACATCTTAAAAAGAATTGTCGTTTCGACATATCGTCCACCTTTTGTTTTACTTAACTTATCGTTCAATCAGTCATCGCTAATAAACAACCTTCTCAATCCACCCTTCTTTTTCAACAACGAATTCAAAGCAATATAATTTGTTGCAAACCGTGTAGCTCCAGGTCGAACGATGTCTCCCTGACAGAATTAACGCATCTTTGAAAGTAACGTTCCATGATTGTATATGTAGTTAGTCACTGATCTCGCTTGGAGTATGATGTCTGAAAATGATCTGTGCTTCGCAATATCTTCAAACATCAAATCTATAAAATAGGCGACACACGGGGTCCAATAAATATTGAATTTACTCATAATTTTTCCCCCAGCTATCTTGCATGCAGAGCCATTATCAGTGACTATCTGAACTACATTCGGAGCCCCTACCTCAGAAATAACTCTTTTCAAGAGTCCATAAATATATTTGCTATCTTTTATCTTATCGGATGCGTCTACTAACTTTAAATAAACAGAGTTGCCTCTGGAGTAGACCATAAAATTAATTATCGAAAATCGTGTAGGCCCTGTCCAACCATCGCACATTATAGTGCATCTATAAATTGGCTACTTTGACCTCATCTCCTGAACATAGGAGTACATCCCCTCGTATTCCATATCTAAATATTTATGACAAATTTCATACGGGGACGGTGTTAGAATCCCAATGCCTATATGAGAGGGGGAAAAATATTGATTTGATAAATAATGTAAATAACTTTAAATAAAGAGAATTACTTGCTTGTTGTGCTCCCACAATCATGTTCTTGAAGTGATGGGATTTAGACTTAATAGCTGGAATATTGTCGTACATGAAGAATTTAGATACTAATTGTCCGAACTTCTCCTTAATCCCGCCTTTTTTGAACATGTCCTTGATGCTTTTCTGTTTACTACCTTCTGATTTATAGTATGATGGTTCCCTCATACTTGCAGATCGTGGCATTGCACCTCTTGATCCTTGACCTCACTGGAGTCTTCCCCTACGAAAATGTTCCTCTTCCATAACCGTCTTCATGGACTCCCGTAGTGCTTTTTTGTATTCTTTATTTCCAACTGGATCCATATCCGCTAGAAACATTTCCACCTCATCTGAATCATCACTTGAAACGTCCTTACTTGATTTAAGGCCTTAATGAAGCTCATGCCTTATGTCGTCTGTCTTAGCAGCCTTTTTTTGTTTCATTTCTTCCTTCAACTTCAAAGCTATTAGAATTTCCGTCTTCACCTCTGCGGTACATTAAGACATGGCCTTGTATTTTTATTTTAGGGTCTTTTCCAGTTAAGTGATGTTTAAATCTTATAATCCCCCCACTTTTGATTTCTAGTTGACAAAAATTGCAAATCGTCCCACTTTTATTCCCATCAATTGGACTGCAATACGTCCATGCAGAATCTATACAACTAGTAGAATCCATATCAACCTACCAATAATTTAAAAAAACAAATTAATTTATAACTATATTGACAACAATTTAGAAATTTTATTAAACAATTTGCTTAATGAAATTCAAAAAACACTAAACAAATGCTTAAAAGTTAATAAAACATTAAAAAGTTGTAAATATAGTTTTGGTTTAACAATTACAAATAATTTAATCTAAGCTACTCCATTAAATTGCTTTAATATGTTATTTAACATGACTTTTTCATACTAATTAACATGAAAATGGTAATCAAATTTAAGATAATCAATTAAAATTGAAAACAAACTTAGATAAAATATACTTATATTGAATTTAATATTATGAGTAAAACTTAAAATCATATTAACATTATGATTAAAACTTAATTAAAATTTATAATTAATTTAATATTGGGTATAATTTTTTTTAAACTTCTTATTAAATTAACATTAAGATTAAAACTTATACTCAAAATCAAATTAACATTAAGATTAAAACTTAAATAAAACTTTTAACAATAAGAGTAAATTTTATTAAACTAACATTAAGATTAAAATTTTACTCAAAATCAAATTAACATGAAGATTATATTTTAAATAAAATTTATAATCAATTTAACATTAGGATTAAAACTTATATTATAACAAATTTAATATTAAAAAATAAATAAAATTTATCATCAATTTAACATTAGGATTAAAATTTATATTCAATTTAACATTAGGATTAAAATTTATATTCAATTTAACATTAAGTTTAAAATTTATGATCAAAATAACATTAGAATTAAAACTTATACCTAATTTAATATTAAAAAAAAAATCAAAGTAACATTATGATTAAAACTTATAATCAAAGTGATATTTTTATTAAAGCTTATAATATAATTAATACCAAAATTACAGTGTAATTAAAAGGAAAAAACTTACCAAAATTGATGAATTAGAGAGTTGATAAATAAGTGTAAATTTGATCACTTGAAGACTTGAAGTTGAGAAAGAGGTGTTCTGTGACTTTCACTTATCTTTCAAAATGAAAATATATGTACATGATTTTATAGAAAAAAATCCTCTACCGCTGACGCTACCAAACATTCTCAAAGGAAAAAAAAAAATTAAAAAAGAAAAGATGAAAGACATGTTGAGCGACATGTCTAACAAGGCCATGTGAAAACCTGAAAAATGGGGAAAAGTCGTGGACAGGGGAGAAATATCAGTAGACCACGCGTATCAAGACGACATGTCGAGCAACAGGCTGTTGTATGAAAAAAAAAACATATATTTTAATATTACTAGTGTTTTACCACGTGCGTCGCACGTGATATTTTTTCTAACAATAGAAATATTTAAAAGATCGAAATATTTTTTATTTGATTTTTCTATGGTTTATAAATCCTTTTCGAAATGATTTTATTAACATATTATTATGTTTAGGGTTTAGGGTTTAGGGTTTTATTAACATATTATTATGTTCTATTTTTTGAAATGATTTTATTAACATATTATTATGTTCTATTTAATATTTAAATTATCGTATAGTTTACTAATTTACATAATTATATGCCTTTTATATAAAACAATTTTTTTAAGATCTTTATTTTTAAAATTTATACTACCAAATAAAAAATAAATTGTTTGTTCTATATACATATGTTAGTTAATTTTTGCATTTATAGATTATTTATTTCTAATTTTAATTAAAATTTAAGAAATTATATATTTTTTTCTCTTTGATTTTTAAACTTTTAAATATTTTTAATTAAAAAAATTTAAATTTATTTAAATATTATAAAATATTATACCATTACTAATTCAATAAATTATATTTTGTTGTAGTTTTTTTTAACCCTTAGCGTTTTTTTTAAACAGTTTAAAGTTTTTTTTAATATTTTTAAAATTAAAGCACCGTCACCTTTATTAAATCATTTAATATTTGAATACTTAAATATAATTTATTTTTCATAAATTGGTGATAAATCTAAACAATAAATTCATTTTAATATCACATTCATTTTCATATGTTGTACTTGTTTTTTCAATTATTTTATAATTTGATGTTGTGAAAACAATAAAAAAAAAAACCAAGGAATTTATTTAATAAATTGACAATTTCTTATTCAATGAAGAGAAATATTTTATTAAAAATATAAATAGTCATTTAATAGATAGTGGAGTATAAATAATAATGGCATTTTTAGTAATTTCAAGGTTTTAAAAGGGTATATATAATGACATGTTAGTAATTTTAAGATTTTAAAAGGGGTATAGTAGTCCAAAAAAGTTTCTTAAACATCACCACTTTTATATATTAAGGATATTTAGACATATTTTTGTGTAATTTTTACATTCTTTATATGTAGCATTATTTGTAAGCCATTATATGATAAATTATAATTTTAAGCTGTTATGAAAATTTTATCTAAAAAGTAAAAAAAAAAAATATCAATATATACATTATTCATACTTGAATATACACTACAAACATACATTATATACACATACATACAACATAAATACATTTTTATTTATACATGCGTATATATTGACATACATGGTTTCATACATACACATATACATAGGGGCGGATGCCCCCCCCCCCTCGATTTTTTAAATATATAAAATATGGCCCTCTTGAATATTTAAAATATATATATAATATAATTAAATTAGTAATGAAAATGCAAGTTTGGCGATGGCGTAGTGGCTGGCGTGCCCTGGAAAAGATGTTTTTTTACCCTTCCCGTGTTCGAATCCTACTCAAACCCAAAAGCCATTTTATTTTCATTTTATTTTTACTAATTCAATTTATTTTAAAAAATTAAATTTTTGTAAAATTTATAAATAAGGTGGAAAAAAAGCTTTTGTATGTAATTATATATATTTTTATTTAATTTATAAATTTTTATAAGAAGACATGTACTTATTTTTAGGGTAAAATACTATTTTTGTCCCCGAACTTTCACTTCAGTTTCATTTTCTTCCCTAAATTTTCAAAAATTGCATTTTTCATCTCTGGACTTTACAATTTGTTTCGTTTTCATAAATATAAAATAAATTTAGTACATTTTAAAAGAATTTGTCTCAAATAACATAAATCTATACACTAATTATTAAAATGTAATAATTTTATAAAAATTACTCAAATAGTATGATTATAGTTCTATATATTTATTGAACTATTTTTCATGAGTATTTTCAATGATTTTTTTTAAAGTTCAAGTTCAATAATTTATCGACTATTTGATTATTTTTCATTATTATTTTTAATGAGTTTATTAGTTTTTTATACCTTTTTAGTTGAACAATAATTATGCTATTTGAATAATTTTTAAAAAGTTATGACATTTCACTAATTAGTGTATGAAAATATGTTATTTCAGTAACTGCCCCATTATTTTATAATGTATATTTTTATTTTTCAATTATAAAAATACTATTGATGAATATATATATATATATTTTTTTAATTACCATTATTAAGAAAATTTTACGTATATATATACTGTCGTGCCCCCCCGAACTTAATTCCTAGCTCCGCCACTGCATATACATATAGCATACAAACTTTCATACATACATACAACATTTATTTCAATTACACTTAAAAATACATATTCATTATATCTATGTGTGTATGTATGTATGTGTATGTGTAAATATATATATGTGTGGAAAATTCTACCGTACAAAAAACTAAAAATCGCACAAAGAGTTAGTTACAATGATTACTTTTTTTACTGTGAATTTATTTTATTTATATTTGAAAAGAATACAACTGTATTCAACAGAAATCTTACGAATGATTTTGTTTTCTCAATCAATATACTCATTTTTTCCCTAAGGATCAATTTTACCATTTTCCATTCAATTTTTCACAGTCAATTTAAGATCCAACAATGTCATGATTGATTTTTTGTTAGAATTTTAAATTTTATATTAGATCACATATACGGTCACAAATATAATATTTACTACTTATGTGATTACATATACAATATAAACGATCACGAATTTATATTTATAAGAATATATGATCACATGTTTAAATTAGTTAATCCTGAATATAAATTTGGAGTAGGTATGTAATCACATATACATCATAGTGATCACAAAAGTTTCACTGAATATGCAATCACATGTTCTAGATCAACTAAAGTTTTGTTTCTCACAAATTTAATTTTGAATGGTTATGAGATCACATATATATTTAGTTGATCCTGAATTAAAAAATTTATTGGTTACAACATGATCACACATACAAAACAGTCGATAACGATTTTAATTTGAGTGATTATACACTCACACGTATGAATAGTACATCATCATTTAAGTTTAAGAGGGTCAACAATCGCCATTTATATAAGTTAATCAATCCTATCAAATAATCAATTGCATGTAAATTTTTATTCGATAACAAAATTTAATTTTTGACGGGTTCAATAGACTCGAAAAGGGGAAAAAATGTATTGATTGAAGTTCATAGTAATATCAATTATAAGGGACAGATCCCAGTAAGGGAGGGCACGTGCCCCCGTCACTTGAGGCTTTATTTTTTTTGCGTAATTTTCATTATTTATATAATTATTAAAAAAATATTATATTAATATAAAAAATTAATATAAATTACCCAATTTTAATTATTTTTAACCAATTTTTATGGTACTAGATTTTAATTTAATTTTCTTATTTATGTATCATAATTGTTTTCAAATGATTTTCTCAATACCCATATTTCTTATAACTCACTATTTTTTAAAAGGTAAAATTGAGTATTTGATATAACTAGAGATTGATTAATTTTAAAAAATGTGTAATTTTATATATTTTTAGTACAAAAAACTATATATTTTTTTTTTCAAAAAAAAAAATTACTCATGATAAGGATAAACATGTTAATATTTGAATTGATTAAACTTTATACATTATCATTTATATAGTGTCCCTCTTAAACTCGAGTTCTAGATTTGTCACCAATTATAAATAGTTATAAAAAATGACAATGATCACATTTAACCATATTTAAAAAAAATGAAGAACATATAGTTTTAAAAAATAACTATCACGATTAAAAAATATAATGATTACATTCAAAAGGGAACAATGTCATTTGAAAAGAGGACAATCACATTCAAAAAAACAACAATCACATTTAATCATATTAAAATAATTACAAAAAATTATTAAGAACGTCGATCACATTATAAAATTGCATTTCAAAAAATTATCATATTTAAAAAAAAAATGATCTCATTCAAAAGACAACGATTACATTTAATCCATTCAAGAAAATCAATTACGAACGAGATCAAATTTAAATTATATCAAGAGCTATCACATTCAAAAGATGAAATGACAATCAGACTTACTTGAGTAACATTTGAAGAATAACGATCACAATGAAAGAAATGTGATCATAGTGAATCAATACGCAACATATTATTCTGGAAATTTTAGAAACCAAAAAAAAATCTAAATTATTTTTAAGTGTAATTCAAAAATGAATGGTCCTGATTTTTCTAAAATACTTAAGGTAAAAAAAGGTAAAAAAATAAATAAAGGGATGCGATCAGATGAGTTAAATTTAAGGTTTCATAAAAGTTCGTGTACCATACAGATAGCTTGACCTATTTTATCTGATTGATTAGTTACTTAATTTAGTTGGAATAAATTGGAAACGAAATACTAATTAAGGGCCCGTTTGGGATAGCAAAACACTTTTGTGAATTTATTCTCCATCATATTTTTCAGATTTTGTGAATTTATTCTCCCCCTCTTTCTCATTTTTTTCATAACTATTTTCACCATTTCGAATGTATTTTGTGTGATGGTCCATATTTCATTTTAGTTCAAAATATATTCACTTAATTCAATTATTACCTTATGATCATGAGATATAAACAATTAGATTATATTTTAGGTCTAATATTTTGTCTAGACGTATAATAATATTTTATTTTTATTTATCAGTATAAATATATTATTGTATTTTAAGTTATTCAATTCTCACATTATATAATCATTCATTTGTGGTCATTTACATTTCAAGAATACAACATGAAAGTAATAAAAAAATATATATTTTATCAAATCTACGTGCTTTTTGTTTTAAAACTTCAAGATTCGCAAGATCTAAGTTTCAGATAATATTCTTTCTAAATGTACAAAATTATTGGTGTGGCTTAAATATATAACTAAGAGAATTCATATGCTTTTTCCCAAATTTGATCGAAAAAATCAGAGATTCGTGGAAATCCAAGGATACAAATTCGCATGTAAAACTCAATCTAACATAAAAACGCATATGAAACTTAGATCTGAAGAAGAATACAAAGTCTCAAATTGAAACTTCCAATTCATATATTTCAAGCTTAATCACATCCTTGCCAAAATACGAATCCAAATCTAAACCCACGAAACTTCATTTGCCGGATTCAAGTTCAAATGCATCGACTATAGCTTGCTTGAGCGCTGGATATGAGCTTCGTGGTGTTATCGATGGTTGAACTTTGACGATAATGGAATTTAAGATTGGTGGATGGTGTGATTTTTTTTTTTTTTTTTGTCAAAAAGTTATAGTGGGTCTTTGAAGGTGAGGTAGAAGATGAAGCGAACGGAGCTACTGGTTTGGTGGTTTAGGAAATAAAGTTTAATGATAATGGTGGAAGAGTAGTTTGTTTGTGTGATGGAGATGAAGGCACTGGCATAGTGTAATAATAAAATAAAGGGATAAATGCAAAAAATACCACTATGGTTTGATGAAAATACAAATCGCATCCCTATGGTTTAGAATTACTTATCAGCACCCCTGTGGTTTGGTTTTTGTCACTTTTTACCCCTGCTGCCTATTTGACGTTAACTTAAACGGTAGATGCATACCAGTCAATTTGGAACGGAGTCTCATGGCGAAATTGAATCTTCACCGTGATTGTGAATTGCGATTAGAGATTGGAGATTTAGGCTTCATCGTGATTGGGATTTCAAGTATTAATGAAATTATGAGTTTGTTGATTCCAATGATTGATTTGCTTAGGTTTTGAGGGATGGGAAGTGAAGTGAACAACATGAAGCAATTTTTGTTCCAGGAGATATTATCCCAGAAAAAGCTCATCTTCTTACATTCTTTGGAAAGGCAGCCCATCTTATTGACAGTACCAAGTTTGTCACTTACTGCTATTGGGAATTTCTGTATCTAATCCAATGCCATTAGAATGTTGATTGAGATCTTATTCATGTACCCAATTAACATCGTGCATACGAAGATGAAATTGAAAATATTTTGGTTCTCTTAATTGGAGGCATTCAAAGCAGAAATCATAGAGAGTATGCTTCAAAGCTTCTTTCCATTGCAGTTGAAAGTGGTTCAATTTTTTGTAATCTCCAATCTCAATCTTCTAATCACAATCACGGTGAAACCCTAATTGCAATCTCAAAACTCCAATCGCAGTCACGCTAAATTCTCAACGCGTCTCCTTCAGAAAATATATATATATATATCTCCATCTCACGTGCTTAGCCCTTATCCACCGTTTAAGTTAACGTCAAATAGGCAGCAGGGGTAAAAAGTGACAAAAACCAAACCACAGGGGTGCTGATAAGTAATTCTGAACCATAGGGGTGCGATTTGGATTTTCATCAAACCACAGGGGTGTTTTTTGCATTTATCCCTAAAATAAACCACATCATTTAATTTAACATATATAACTTTTTTTAAATAACCCATATCATTTTTTTGTTAAATAATTAATTGAGTTTTGATGTCAGGGATCAAATATAAAACAAAAATCAAAACTTATAAATTAAAATGTTGTGTTTTAAAACTCATAGGCCAAATAGAAAACAATATGGAAACTCAGGAACCAAAGCATTGTGATTGAGGGATATGCTCTTAAAAGATTTTATGGGTTGTAAAAATGATTTTGTTACTTTTGTTTTTTGTAATTGGTGGAGTGAGGTAGTTTTTTTTGGCGAGGATTTGGGTGAGAACCCCATTATTCATTTTTTTTTCTTTATAAAATAACCAAATTTTTCATGAAAATAAAGAAAAAATGTCTCTCATAATTATATATAAAAAAAATCTCTCCTATTCATATTATGTATCTACTCCACAACCCCCCTCAATTACATCTCAAATATCAATATATCATAACCACTATCTCCTCTATTTAGAGACCTGTTCTCCATCCTTCGACCAATCTAGTCCCTCCCTCATTACTTTCCTCCATGCCAAAACTAACTAGTCTCCCAACAACGCTAAGACAATGACTGGTTTGATTTGCATCGTCTGTCAATTAACGAATACAGTGTCTCTCAGATAAAGGAGATGATAGATGTCACTCTTAAAGGCCAACGAGATGATGCTCTTCGATCTAGAAGGGGGGTCGAGCTCACCTCCACAAATCTCGTCATCTTCTCGACCCCATCATTACATAAGCTCTTCTCGAGTCCACAAAACTCGTCATCTGCAATGCTTTTGGTCATGCTGTCAAGCTAAATGGAACTTCGTTGAACCATATGTTGTGATAATGCATCAAGCTTTTTAGCATACAAACTAATATCCTCTGTTAGGTTTCTATCACCCCTTTTTTCAGGTATTTTGGTATTTTTATTTTATCAGACTAAATTGATACAAGTGCAAAAATGTGATAATCATCAACGGTACAAGACAAATGATTCAAGAGAGAATAACCATGCACCATTAATGTTTCTTTAGTTATAATTTATAAATAACCATTAAAAACAAATGTGTATATTTTTTGCAGCAATGTGCTTCTTGTTACTAGAAACATCATAATTCAGTCGAGACAAATATGATTGATTGACTCACATCAGTATTGAACAATCTGAAAGCAAAGAGTGAGATAATTAATTTAAAAATACTCAAACCGAGTCAGACCGTGTCATAGTCGTAGTGTTCGAGTACCAAGTCAAACGGAATCATTCACTTTTAGGCTTTACAGTGTAGTGTCTTATTCTCACCCCATTACATACTATGACGATTACAATTCATTCAAGCCGTATTGAACTTGGCCGATACTTTGAACCTTGCAACAAATAGAATACCACCCTCCATAACAAGATATAAAACCTTCCCGTAATCAGGCTTTTCTTTGAATTCTAGTGATAATTATGAATATTTCGAGCTACCTCCCAACCGAGAAGAAAAGTGAACAAAACTTTTAACAACTCCCCGTGACTCACACTCATAACTGGATAAAGTTGATCTTATTAAATAAAACAAAATCCAAGGTTCAATTTCAAACAGACTCTAATTCTATTTAGATCAAATGCCTAAAATCAGTTTACAATGACCTTAAATCTTGGCGTTTTTCACTTACAGTCGCCCATACAACGAAAGCAAATGCTTCAATTTTGTTGCTTCACTCTCCAAATTGTCAAAGCTTACGGAACTAGGTATCCTCCATCTCCAGTTTCCAAACTGTGACAGGAAAAAAGATATCTTAAACACTAACCCAAGTTAAAAGTCGAATCCAAAGACAACAATCGCTTTGATAGAGAATCTGAAAACTATTAATATTTTTCTTCCAAAAATGTAACAAAACTCCCTATGACGTACTCCAATTATCGTTTTTTCTACAGATTTTAGTACTATAATCTAGCCTTAGAACAGGCAGCGAAATATCAGAAAAACGTTATACTAAAATGTCAGAGTTAAGGAGGCAGTCAAGTCTCAGTATAAAGCTATCAACTTACCTGTGTTGCCGGTATATTCATCCTTGCAGAATTACCTAACCCAAGAATATCTTGCAAAGGTATTATGGTAGTTTGGGCTACAGAAGATAATCCTGCTTGGATTAGATCCCAAGGGATGTCATTTTTCTCAGTAATTGAAAGATACTTCAGTACCTGCAAAAAGAAAAAATTTAAAAAAAATCCAAGAATTTCAAAACAATCTTGTAATTTATTTTAATGTCATCGTGCCTTTTCTTTTTCTTGTCCATTTTAGATCTTGTTACTTCATTGAAAAATAATATGCAAATGTAGTAGTTTGAAAACAATATTCCATTCTTGTATGAAACTGTGGATTATGATTTATTTTTTACAATAAGAATTATTTTGTATGCACAAGAAATTGCCTACTCAAATGACATTTTTGCATGGCTAAATCAAATGTATTATATAAGAAGTTTCAAACAACCATTTTGAAATTTTTTGTAAAAACATTATATAAATCCCCCTCCCCAAACAAAAGGGAAAAATCATTGAAGAAGTGATTAGACAACTAAGGTCACCAACATTGGACTTTTCTCCTTCATTCAAATTGTCCCACCAGCCACAAATCTGCATCAACACATAACAACAATTAACAGCAGCATAAGCATATACTTGGCAAAAATAATCTTCACTCATGATTATTGAGCTAATAAATCATACAGGTAAACAACAATTTACGATCAATTTTATACAACCGAACTAGCTTAAAGGTAACTGTTAACTCAAAGATAACATATTCAAAGGCACCGCTTATTCAACGGGAGGTTTTTCAACATTTTGTAGGGAAAAACATTACTGTGTCGTTGTCATGTGTTCCCGTATAGACAACTTGATTGCATTCATGATTGTGAGGCAAATGAGGATTAGCAGCATCACTACCAAAACCTGGTCAAATAAAATATATCAATTACACGAAATATCATAAATACAGTCTCTTAAAAATATGCAGTAATATACAACAGCACTACCAAACTGGAGGACAGCCATTCCAGGTGCCCCAATAGATTTTCTGAGCTGAACAACATCTTCAGTGATAACTCCCTGCCATTTGGTATATAGTGAGCCTAAACAAATAAAGATTATAGCTTGAACTAAAAGAAAATGGATTTATTTGCAAGGAAGAAAAATAGGTAACTGTAACAATAATTTAAGTCTCCGAAAGACATGCTCAAAAGTAACACGTTTGCATTGTACTTAGATGACAAGTTTAATCCCAGAAATATAATTCAGAATCCATAGTTTCAGCTCTGAAAGTTTTAAATAAGAAAGCAATGAACGATTCAATACATCGTTTAATTATAGGGACATTTACAAAAATGACACTTTTTTAATAGTAAACTTCAAATATCGCAAAGTAGAACTTTTTCAATATACATTAATTTAAGGAAAAAACCATTAAATTAGTGAAAATTATAAAAATAGTAAAAACTAACAAAACTTAATTTAATGAAAAAAAAAATGTTACTTTTGAAAATTATATTAACTTTTGCTATATTTGACATTAAGGTGGAAAAAGGTACTCTTGGGTGTTTACGTATGGAAGCATACCAAATCTTCTGCAATTATGTTGATCTTCCCAATTACTCTGGATATGGTGTCAAATAGAGATATTCCAGGCCCTGCCTACTGTCATTAAAAACTTTATGAAGATGCGATATCAATTTACAATCAGAAAATGTCTAGAAAATTAGAATCTGACCTTCCATCGTCCAATTGTTGCAATTTTTGCCTCTATACATTTGCAGTACATATTAGCGAAATAAACAAACAAAGAAAACAAACAAATCCATTCATTTTTACAGATGCGCACCAGAAGGAACTGCCCAGTACCCGGCAAATCCTCTAAAATGATCTATCCTGAACTCATCATATAAATTCTGCGCACGTCGTACACGTCGGATCCACCAAGAAAAACCATCTTTCTCCATGGCTTTCCAATCATATAAAGGACTTTCAAGTTCCAAACAAACATTCATTTGTTAGAAAGACTAATCTAGCTAGTTGAAACTTGAAACCAAGTTATAAAGTTCTATAAATAAGAATTAACAAAAATTAAGAAACATATTTCACGAGAAAACAGAAATTACAATCAGATACTCAAATGAGACAAGTGCAGTACACACCTGCCCCATAGTTGACCAGTTTCACTAAATGCGTCTGGAGGCACACCACTCACTAGTACAGGAAAACCTTTATTGTTCTGCCAGAAAAGATTTAAGAATAGCAGTCATAAAGAGCACGTAATACAGAATATGTTACAATTAAGTCTACCTATCCAGGAAAAGTATATACCAGACAAAATTGCTTCTTATTAGCCCAAACATCTGCGCTGTGATAGCCAACGTATATAGGCATGTCTCCCATTATGCTAATACCCTTCATCTTTGCATAGCTACGAACTTTACGCCATTGTCTTTGGAATAAAAATTGTTGAGCAATGAAGATATTTATCTATCCAAAAATAAAAACATCTTTCACAATTGAAGACTTCAGAAAAGAGATACAATAAGCTCAAAGTCAAAGATCCAGCCAAATCTTACAAAATTCCTTTCCCTTTGGTAAATGTCTTCTAAAGCTGAAAGATGACGATTTTTTAAAGGTTCTGGCCACTCATACCAACTGAAAAGATTTAAACTGCTGTCAATGGCAGCAAAATAAGCTGCATCTTCGAGCCAGCCTGCAAAATGGAACAAGAAGTATATGAGAAGAAAGTGAAAGGGAGTAAAAAGTACTGCTCTAAACTATTTAATTTCTTTGTAAAATAACTAATTTTTATAGGAAATAGAGAATTTCATTAAAAAGGAGAAAAAACAAAAATGGGTGGTAAGAAATCAACCAACACTAAAGGGATTACAAAAGTTTTTCTAGTTGGTGATAATCAACAGATCATAATTACAAAAAGTCTTAGACAAAGAAGCTAAAAGAGACACTTTGAAGGGGAAAAACTTCCAAAAGATAACTGTCTTTCTCCTAGCTTCTGTTGTCTTTGCAACCAGTCTTCTGAGAGCCAAAAACACCTTTTTTTCAGTTGTAAATTTATTACTTTTCTGAGGGGGAAGTTGTTGCAAACTTTTGATATTGACTGGTGCTTCACAAATTGCCCGAAAATGAATATTACGGCTCTTCTCACGGGTTAGCATTCTAATTTAATTGTCTTCTCTTGAAGTAGTTAAGGCTTCACTAGATTTGACAGATCTTTGATCAATCAAAGCAGTAGAAGGGATGTATTGTAAGACAGTTTTTAACTTGACGCCTTAGGAAGCTGGTTATAAAGAATGAAGATTGTAAACGGAAAAACTAATGATATATTGAATTAGGTTAAATTGTATGGAGATTACATCAAATTATATAGAAAAGAAACCTAGCTAGACTGTGAAACTAACTTCAACAAGTAAACTAAAATATAAGAAAAATATCCCTAATCTAAATAAGGAATATCATAAATATATATTCTAACATCCCCCCTCAAACTCAAGATGGCATATTAGCGACCAGTGACCCAAATATGACTTTATGAATCAATGTCATCATTGTGCGGAAGCTATGAGAGATGCCTGAAGAAACCATCATCAACATTGTGAAACTGATGTCGAACAAAGATGTCCAGTAAAACCGACATCGAAAGCGGATAGTAGAATTGATGAAACATGCCTGGGAAATCGGCAGTGACAACACAACAAATCTGAAACGAAATGACTAATGGCTTTTGGACAAACGGTATCACCGGTGGTTTCTCTTCCCTTTTATGTGAAGAGGCGTCACAAATAACCACAACATAATGTTAACCCAATATCCAAACTCTAGATTTATCTAGGTATAATGGAGGAAGAAACCCTAACGGCACACCAAGATCCACAAAACCCAAATGCTACTACCATCCCTCAAAGCTCGTATTTCATATGTATGTTCCACAACCAGAGACGATATCAAATTAGAGCTCTCAACACCCAACAAACGACTAACAAAGAGTCCCAAATTAGCAAACGAATGGAAAAATTTAACATATTCCAAATCATCTGATTTCGATGGAAATAGGATTCCACTAAGATTCCGACGAAAAACGTGATTTTGGCGAGATTCCGATGGCCGGCGGCAGATTCCGGTGACTAGAGGGAAGCGATTGAACAGTGATCTCAAGATAAGTTCGTTGAGAATGGATTCCGGCGAATATTAAGGTTCCGATAAGAATCGGAAGTCTGATGACCGAAGGAGGCAGCGGATTCCGGCAAGAAGTGGCGGTGGCGGACTCCGGCAAGGAGTGGCAGCGGAGGACTCTGGTGGGCAATGGTTCTTTCTATGGGGTAGGTGACAACAAACAACCACTCAAAGGTTGTATTCCAAGAACCAAACCCTAGTTTTACCTAGGTATTGTGAACAAAACAAACCCTAAACTGAGGGGCTGATAAAAAGATTTAGAAGGTCATATGAAGGTGCTCCCTCGCTGGAAAAGCTTACACCGGCGAGGGAACAAAACATGATCAAAATAGAGATGGCAAGAAAATTTAAAAACAAGGCTCTGATACCATGTAAAGGGAAAAACTAATGATATATTAAATTAGGTTAAATTGTATGGAGATTACATCAAATTATATAGAAAATAAACCTAGCTAGACTGGGAAACTAACTTCAACAAGTAAACTAAAAGATAAGGAAAATATCCCTAATCTAAATATTCTAACAAAGATCAAGCTAGGTCTTCTTCATTTTACAAATTTCAACAATCAATAAGATGATCTAAATTTAAAAATCTTGTGTGGTAATATTAAACAAGGACCGATAATATGCTTGAAAACTCACTCGATATATCAGGGTCTCTACGAAAATCATCAAGCTGACTTCTAAGTGCACCATCACTTTGAATAAGCCTCTCTGCAGCCTAATACAGAATCATAGAAAACAATTTGCCAATCTAAATAAAATATGTAAAAAGAAATATACTGGTAATCAAAATACGTACAAGTAACATAAAACACGAAGTTATCTGCAAGCTAGCAAATCTTAATGAATATCTTGAAGCAGTCAATCACCTATGAAACCGTAATTTTGAATATGCAATGTGAACATAAGACCACCCTCAATCAAACACACTATTTGAGTTTTACATCTTTGCATTTTGCATCTTTTGCAAATTGTTTTCCGGTTCCCTCGATGAAGAATCAAGTTGACAAGTTTGCAGCATTAAGGTTTTTTTTTTTTTTTTTTTTTTTTTTTTGCATTGGTTTAACACCATTGAACTTCAAACAACCTTTCTATGAATTATTTAATCAACACAAAGAATTTTTGTAAGTTTTTAAAGGAATATTGTAACATCATCAAATAATGGAGGAACCTTAGGAGAGAGATTCCACGTATATACTTATTAAATATGTTAAATCACCACTAGAGCCAAAAGCTTAAGTTAATGGATAAGGGTAAATTTAATCATAAATCTCAACACCTCCCCTCTCATGTGGACTTGGATATTTGCACAACACCCAAACATGTGGAATATTTAATAAATGGGGAGGAAACTTCATTATAGGGGTTTGAACTCATGACCTCCGGTTGTGATACCATATTAAATACGTTAAATCACCACTACACTCAAAAGCTTAAGCTCATGGGTAAGGATAAATTTAATCATATATCTCAACAATACTAATTCTGGAGATGCTCCATATTATAGCTATACTTCAGTTGCAACATGCAACCACTTGTGAGAGAGGCAAAATGAGGGATTGCTGCATACCTTTGCTATCAACGGATCCTTTATATCAGCAACAGCCGTGAAGTCTACATGGTCACAGTTGCTGTAAGAGTTTCCCAGCGATAATAAGAGATTCTGAAGAAATACGAACAAGTAATCTAATGATATGTCCAAAATGGAAAATGTCTAACACTGGTTTTGGAAGCTCTTCTTTAGTGAGCAAACCATCCTTAACAAGCTCATCAAGAGATATCAGCAGAGTGTTTCCACAATTTGCATCCTGAAAGTTTTCACCAGGGACAACAGAGAACAATGTACATCAGGTGAACAGATCATAACATTGTTAAAATTGTTCCTATCATGAAAACATTGTAACAAATGCAATAGTCCCAAAAGGCATAACAGCACAGAAACCAGCTTCACGATGAAACCAAGAAGACTAACCATGAAACTTTTAGAATGTCTAATGTTCTTGGAGTTGGACCAATCATTAACAGGATCTGAGCAATTTACTAGCGCAGGCCACTATAAACCCACCACCAGGTCACATTTATCCATTTTTACCTTCCAATTTGTAGAGAAAACTCCTACATGACGTATAAAAGAAACTTCAATTAAATAGCTGTCTTATTCACTGGTGGTTTTATGCCTAATATATCCTAAATATCAAGTAGAATCTCAAATGCATTTTTTTTTTATAATTCAGCTACCTACATAGACATGATCCAACGTTCATCTTCACCTTGCATATACTAATATCCGAATGGGCAAGACTATTTATGGATTCCAGAAAGATAGCATCCTATTAAATTTCATTCCAAATGTGTATTCTTCTCCACACGGTGATAAACTCTATTTTCTCTCAGGAAGACCCTCGCCTCCCCATACCCTACCCCAAAAGAAAGGAATAGAGAAATAATGAAACAGAAGGGAAACAAGAAGAGGAAAATCAATAGATGCTGATCAAACAGTTGTCACCTGGCCTGAGTAGGGTGATCCATCTTCGTTAGCTTTCCTTCCTGGAGGAACCAGAGGGAGAACCTGAAATAGTCATATCAGTCAACCGAAAAATGATCAAATTCAAAAAAAATATATATATATATTTTGACTACAGTATTTAAAAAAACAGTTCCCCCTCAGCTTTCTAAAAATATATTTGTTGAACTAACGTACAGTCCTACATTAAAATGAAAAGTTATTGCTCCACATTGGGATCTCTTTTTATATTAGTACTTCAATTTTCCTCCTGATTCTCAGCAACCAAGCAAAAGGAAAATATGCAATCCTTTTTTTTTTTTTTTTTTTCTTGTCCCTCATTGAGAATTTCATAAATCATACTACATGGTAAATGAATCAGACGTGAAACTCTAGAAGAGAAACAGAGCGAAGCCAATCAAATGGAAACACAAAATCTAAATAACAATGGATCAATGCTTCATAAGAAATTCCAGGAATGCAGTAACCATGAAGTAAAAAAAAAAGACTTCGGCTATTAAATTACCACAAAACTCAAAAGCTTAATCTTTTAACATATTCTCAACACTCACTGCCTCGGGTGTGGGTTCAGATATTAGCACGAGACCCAATCATGTAGACTTAACTATTTGGGAGGCAATGTATGGGTTCAATTTAATCTTTTAATATATTCTCAACATCCGTAACCGTGTTATTTATCGAGCAAGTAACTACAACAACTAAAGCCAAAATAAAACTCCAAATTTTTTCCCCATTTTCTTAGGCAACCAAGAAAGCATTGAAGAAAACAAAAACCTGCCAAACAGAGCATCCAGCTTCATGAAGCCAATCAATAAACCTAAACGCCTCATCTCCAAGATCCCCAATTCCATAAGGTCCATGAAACGAAGTAGGATGTAGAAGAACGCCAGCTCTTCGCCGATCTTCAGGATCCGATTTCGGAAACCATTCCCCGTAATCAACCGGTAAATCCTCTCCAACACCAGCAATGTCCAAAATGTTGTTAGTTTTCAGATTGTGGATAGATGAAGAAGTAGACAGAAGATTGAATCTTGAGGTGGAAAGATTGGAAATGGTAGAATGGAGATTTAAGGAGGGTAAAGGAGGGGAATTGTGAAGCTTGGGAATGAGAGGATAGGGAAATAATGAGCATGAGATCGCCATTAGTGAATAAATTGAGCTCGGGAACAGATAGTAAGAGAAGCCCGTGGAACAGATAGTGTGAGATCGCCATTAGTGAATAAATTCACATGTCATTTTATTAGAAATTTTGGTAACTTTTTTTTATTCATTTGATGACTAGATTAGCATGTGAATTATTATTAATATTTTTTAAAACATATAGATTTAAATAAATAAATTTAACTATCTGAAAACCAATCTATGTGGTAAGACACTAATAATTTTTTTTATGTATTTTAATTTATTAAAATTATATAGTTTACTCAAAAATGAATTCTTAATACAAACTATCCAATATATATTAAGGCTAATAACATGTATATTCATATTAAGCCTATCAATTACATTAAAACTTGATGGTCAAGATTAATTACATTAATAACCGCACGCTACCTGTCAGAGATAAAATCAGACTGATATGTACTTGCACGTGAAATAATGATGCATCCGATTATATGAACCGTGAAATAAGCATGATTGGCACACATTAATGAAAATATTTGGGGGGGGGGGAGGCGGAAAATCTGGAAGATGAAATCGTGGTAAGATTTGATTTTTAGGTTTTCAAAAAAACATTTGAAATCTCAGATGGAAGAAAATAACCAAAAACCCAGACAAGCTGTATAGATCTTTGAAACAATGGAAACAAAGAAGCAAAATTTGGAAGCAAGGAAGAAATTGATGAATGAAATATATAATGATGGAAGAAAAGAAGCAATATCAGAAAATAAAAAAGGAAAAAATAATGAAGATGAAGAACAGAGAGAAGACAGAGTAGGAAAAGACCATGACCATGAAGAATGAGAATAAAAGGTACGATTTTTAACCTATTTGTGCAAGAAATACAAGGAAAAATTAATTTTAACAGATCTTTGAAAAAAAAACAGGATTCTTCTTCAAAAAAGGAAGAAGAATATAATATTGAAGAAGAATAAGAAGAAACTGACAAAGATGTTACTAGTGAACAATCCGAGGAAGAAAAATCAGAGGAAATTGTTGTAATAGACAATAACAGTGAAATAGAAGAATATTTTGAAGAATTAGAAGAAATTGATGATGGAAAAAGGAAGAAAAAGCATGAATTCAAAAAGAATAAAGAAAAATATAGAAAGGAAAACAGAGCATGAAGATGTCTGAGAGGGGTACAAAAGGTTCAACGGCCACAAAACAGAAAACACAAGGTAAGCATTCGAATTAAAGTACCTTTTTTTTCAAGATTTAACGTATTGAAGAAATATAGATATATTACAATGTTCAACACAAACTAACATTTAAATAAAATACATAAATGATAACATATTTACATATACTAGGGAAGATGGTGTGTAATTTGAATCCAAACGTGCTAAACTTCAATTCTGTTGTATATAATTAAACAGTAGATGACATAGTATAAAATAATAATGTTTAATAATATTAAATTACATATGAAACAGATGGAGGTGGTGTAACGTTTGAGATGAAGAGTTGGAATATGAATAACTGAAACTTTTATTAAGAGATATGAGACACAAGAATCCAGTGACAACAAAGAACCCCCAAGACAACCAAGAAGAACAAAACTTCGATGCAACAAATCATGCTTCATCAAAAGACAATCAGGAGATGTGAAATGATGTCAAGCAACAGAGGCGTTTAGATCAGGGGAGAAGCCGGACTCAAGAATTGAAAGATAGCTCACCAACTTTTCACCTTCTAACATAAAAAAAAACGAAAATATGACTTGGTTATATAATTTTTAAGTTTAGACTGCGTATGTTAGGGGTGAAAATAAACACCGGAAAACGAGCCGAATCGAACCGTGCAAACCGGAAAATTTTGATTTTTCCTTTTAAGGAACCGAAAACCGAACCGAACCGGAAAAACCAAAAACCAATAAAAGGTATATTATTATAATTCTAACATAATAATGTGATTACGGTGTGGATCAGTTGGCAAAGTACTGGGTTTATGTCATTGGAATCCCAAGTTCGAAGTCTGGTAGGAGCATATTCTTTTCTTTTAATTATTATATGTTAAATAATTAATGGGCCAGTCCATCCTAACCCAGAACATTTCTTCCAATGTTCAACGTTTACTATGTTCTCCGCATAAAAAAGAATTAGCTCAAGATCTTATCATTGAGCATGCAATGACAAATTTTATTCTTTATATTTTGTTGCTTTAAGATAAACTATCGAGTATTGCAAATTTTAGAACTAATCCGTTTATCGAGTTTTAATAACAAGATTTTGGTTATTTAAGCCACCATTTCCACCATTTAATAGAAAATTTTGAATGTGAATTGGAAAATAAATTAAAAACGTATTTGATCAAGAATGAGAATAATGTATTATAGGTAAAATGTGTTGATTATTGTTTCATTGTATATATTGAGTGCAAAATCTATAATAAATGGAATAAGTTTTGTTATAGAAAAAGTGGTTTCTCCAAATAGTATAAACTTCATGTGAGATTATTAAGCATAGTTAGTTAGCTTAGTTTGTTAAAATAGTTAGATAGTTAGTTAGTGTAAAGCTTGTCTATATATACTTGTAAATATTATCATTAATACAAGAGAGTTCATTCAATATGGTATCAGTTGTAATTTCCGTTCCTTTAAAATTGCAATTACACTACAATACATTCATAGGGGAAAGAATAGTTACAAATACTTAGAGTTACAATATGATACATTCATATGGAGAAAAAATAACCGATCATACAAAGTAATTTTTGCTTATTAGGGATTTTACTTTAATTTAATGAAGAGTTTTTGCGTCAGTTTGATTTTCAAGGCCCTCGATATGGGGCTACTTCATCGACATTAATTCAATATCCATGAAAAATCTGCCTTGGAACTCTTCAAAATTAAAAGAAAAAAATATGCAAATGAACGCAATGAATGAATTGACAAAATTAAAATGCAATATGAATGCAAGGAATGGATTTGATTTCTCAATATAATCAATTAACCTCACTAAAATTAAAAAGAAAAAAAATATGCAATTGAATGCGATTAACAAAATAAAAGAATGGTATTTTGTAAGAGAATAAGGGTAAAATTGGAATGCAAAGATTCTCCATTCTTTCTCACTTAGGGATGACAAAATTCCCCGCGGGTTAGGGACCCCGACCCTATAGGGTCGGGGAATCCCCGTTTTATAGGGTTAGGGTGAGAAATCCCCCCCCCCCCCGATTTGTTATAGGGTAAGGGTATGAGAATATATCCCCCGTCCCCGACCCCGAACCCGATTTTTAAAGAATATCTTATATATTTTGTTTACTTTTATCTTTATTTATTGAAAAATATATGTGAAATATGATTATATTAACTAATACAATATAAAATGGTTAGTATTATGTTTTCTTAAATGTATATTTCATTTTTAAATAAGAATTAAAATGTAAAACGGGGAATTTTCCCCACGGGGAACCCGATCCCCTAATGGGGAATCCTCGAACCCGACACCGATTTTTTGATTAGGGGATAGGGTAGGGTATGGGGATTAAAAATCCCTGCGGGTTAGGGGATGAGAAATGCATCCCCGACCCCGCCCCGTTGCCATCCCTATTCCTACT
Organism: Gynostemma pentaphyllum; assembly: GCA_028015215.1. NCBI lineage: Eukaryota > Viridiplantae > Streptophyta > Magnoliopsida > Cucurbitales > Cucurbitaceae > Gynostemma > Gynostemma pentaphyllum. Next base: position 64,633,502 of record CM051355.1, on the reverse strand, counting down.
TTTAATATACTAGAATTTTAACACGCACATGTGATTTTTTTTTAGTACATTGTTTCAAGTTTTGTTTTAGTATATCCAGTATATTATGTATATTTTCATTATTTTAATGTTTTGATTTTATACCATATTTCGATTTTAATTTAATTTTGTAGATTTGTTTTAATAATATTATTTCTAATTTTCATACTCATGTAAATGCTTTGTACATCTGATACATTTGGTACATTGTCCTCCGCTTTATGATGGTATTTGAGAAGAAGAAAAATGAGATATACGTAATCTACATGTAATTTAATCTTCAATTAAAAATAAAAGTGTTAACAAACTTTATAATCATTATATAATTACACAACGCATAATCTACAAAATAATAATGCATATTCAAACAAAACACAAAATGAATATTGCGTATATTGTAGAATGTGTACATTTAGCAGAAAACATAACAAAATGAAGAACACAGTTAGTGTGCAAACAGACCACAATATGTATATTACGTGATTACAAAATGTACATTACATAATGCATATTACGTATATTACAGATGAAGAGGACATATATTGACCATTTCGTCAGTTTTGTATATAACAAAATAAACATTTAAAAAAACAAGCAGAATGAAAAGAAGTGTGCATTGACATTTTAGTTAGTTATGTACAGTACACATATTACTATATACATTAGATATATTGTGACGACCCGACTTAATTTGAATAACCAGGGCGTGAACGCGTGAGCACGCAAGTGGAAGTGGAAAAAGGACTTAAACTTTAAACAATTAGGTTTTCAAAATAATCGAAATTTCGGCATGAACTTGTATATATATCATAACCCACATACAAAATAGACCTGTTTAACAGCATTGGCTCGTCGACCGGTTTAAAACATCATAGTTACAAATCAAAATATAAGTGGTGCACCAGAGAAAACGTTTCAAAACTACAATATGTACAATAAAGTTACGTTTTATCTCAAAAGTGGGAGACATGACAAAAAAGAAAAGACCCCACTCTTATCCCAAAGATCCGTGACTCGCGTGTCCGAGGCCTAATCCCAAAAGCTCCATCCTGAAATATCAACGTGTACCACCAGCCGCGCCTCGTCCCCGTCCTCGTCCGAAAAGACCCCACTCTTATCCCAAAGATCCGTGACTCACGTGTCCGGGGCCTAATCCCAAAAGCTCCATCCCGAAGCATCAACGTGCACCACCAGCCACGCCTCGTCCCCGTCCTCATCCAGGTCCTGAAAGGTGATATAGAGCACCTCTGAGCATAACGCTCAGTGAAAACAAAAGGAATAAAAGAACAATGTGATGCGAGTACGGAAAACTAAGCACAATGTATATAGTCACTAAGTATGCGCAAAAAAAAAAAATAAAGAGTGATTATATATGGTGGAACAAACCATTGATGTATCATATTCAAGGTAAAACCGAGTCAAGTAACTATTGTACCATTACCACTTTATTAACTACCTTTCGACCATAAAGGTTTACATAACTTTCCCGCATCTCACTACACGTAATATATACATCCTCTTGTAAATTTTTCAATCCACGGTTCACTAACTCTTCCAGGTTATTTAACAATAACCACTCTAGCTTCCGGGCCATCCACCACACAGCGCCTCGGAGCCTCACCACTTCCGCCACGGTAGCCACGTGTAACGTCCAACAACCACTCACCATTACACAGGCTACGACCCCATGGCCAATTGTCAGACATTTAGGATGCGTGAACGAAATGATATGGTATGAAATGCATAAACAACACTACCTTTATTATTAGCATTAGAATTACTATGTGAGTACAACAATGCAAATAAAAAAACATTCTCGAACAACACACTACTCAATTTTGAACTATCAATCAATACTTTCAAATTACCCGATTCATCAAATGACTTGACCTTTACTTGAAATACGAGTAGAAACAAAGGTACGTGTAACACTAGCTCACATGATATGTAAATGGATCAAGTACTCAGGTGGTCATGCAAACTAACCAAAATTGATTGTCAAGAACAAGTAAGATTGATAAATAGAAAGCTAACTCAAATAGCATATAAACCAAGTGACTTGTATGTCTATCCCAATATAGATATAAGGAAGAAATTAATCGCATATGAAGAACTCAAATTATAACCGAAGGCAAGTGGTTTAGGCAATTTTGCTCTTCCCGGTTTCTACAAACAATCCAAGCTTGGATCTCAAGTTTTAATACTTCCATAACTCTATTATCCTTTAATACACACCGCAAAGCACCTACAACCACCAATGACCCTATGAATCCCACAAAAATCCTTTAACAACTACAAACCTTCTATCGGCACCGTTTCTATTCTTTTTGTTCTCACCTCTTATATTATGCTCTAAACGTGCTCGCACTTGTCCGTCCCCTACAATAAACCATTTCAAACAAGTTTAACTTAAAATAAAGTATATATCTCAGCCCATAAAGAAATAAAATGAAAATCAGCCCCGTTGAAGAAACAATAATCCCAAAACTAGCTAATTTTAAAGTATAGTTTTTGACAAAAAGGAAAATTATCACAAATACATTGGTTTGCCTTCCTAAAATGATTTTTATGAGTAAAAATATGTCCATAAACACCCAAAATTCCCAAATTGAAAACCTCTAAATAATAGTCAAGAAAACTCAATTTTTGTCAAAACTAGAAGCTTGGAATCCACCATTAATAGAGTTTTCTTAAAGCTTGAAGAACATCCATGGTTTTCAATATAAGGAAAACTAAATCAAAACTTCCTAAAGTGGGTAAACATGCTTTGAATAACCCAAAATCAGATTTTAAGGTGAAGAGAAAACAATAACAAAAGAGACTTAGAACAAGCAAGAACAATACATCAATTTTCGAAAAACCTAGAAATTCCCTTTTCAATCTTACCTAGAACTTGCTTGAATTCCAATAACTCTTGTGATAACCTTCCTTGGATGGTATTTCCAACATGAAACAATCAAACCCCACACAAAACTCAAGTAATTTAGGAAAAGAAGAAGAAGTAGGCAAGAAATCAAAATGGAGAAGAAAGGGAAGGGGGGCCGACGGTGGAGAGGGGAAGAAGGAAGGAAAAATTGTTTTTTTTTTCTTTTTCCAAACTTATACACTTTCCATTACCTAAAACATTAAATTAACTAAATTATATTTATCCCAAAATCCTTCCTCCTAAATTCTCCACCCAATCCCTCTTCTTTTCTTCCTTGCTAACATACCCTTAGATTCCAAAAACTTGCTAACTCACCCCTCCTTCCAATTAACCATAGTTAAAGATTTTCCTCTAAATCAAAATCCTATTCATAACTAGACTAACCATGGTTAATTGTCAATTAACCAAAATACACTTAGTAAAAGTATATATATATTATTATTTTTTAATTACTAACTAAATAAAAGAAATTCCAATTACCCGACAACAAACCTCGGGCCCTTACATATATTGTAAAATATACATCGTATATATCACATAATAGATATTTAGAAAATCTTAACATACAAAAGAACAAGAAAATCCAAAAAAATAATGAAAAAATGAGAAGAAAAACTCAAGAAAATGGAGGGGAAGTTTTAACAAAAATAACAAACTTTTTGTGTCTGATCTTCAAGTTTGGGATTTAGATCTAAGATATATGAAGAAAAAAATGGAGGAAAAAGGAAAATCATTTTCACCCTAGATTTATGATTTTTCTTGCTTTGGATCTTCATAAAAAACAAAGATATGAGATCTACGAAGAAAAAAAATGGAGAAATAGGATCACCGTGAGAGAGACCTCCAAATCTGAAAAAATGTATGAGATGGGAAAGCGATTTTCTTATGCAACAATGGTGAAAATGAAGGTTTCTTTTTTAAAAAAATTAGAAGGGAAAAAGCAAAAAAAAAAATGAGAGGGAAAAAATGAAAAGAAAGTGAGAGATAAAAGGGGAGGCACGGTGAAGAAGAAGAGAAAGTGAGAAAAAAAAGGGAAAAAAATGAGAAGAGAGAGATTCATTTTACAAAAAATAAAAAATTGATTTTATGAGTTTGATGTGATAGGAAGGGTTTTAAGATAATTTGGTTTCTCAATTGGCTATCTACTTCTACCTTCTACACTATGGCTATCCATTATTAATGACCCCTTAAAAATGGCTATATATTTATTTTTCCCTAGATATAATCATTTTCCCTTATACTCATAATGGATTATAGCCACCATTTTAGGAATAAAGTATTTTGGCCACTTTTGTATTTTCCCAATATATCTAATTTTTACCTCAAATTACCCTTTTATTTTTCTATGTTGGCTGATGCATTAATTGTAATTTTTTTTTCTTTTTAATACTTATTTTTTTATTTTATTTTTGTGGAAAATTGTATTTTCCCTAGAAGTCTCTTCATCTTCATATTTTTTCTTTTATCTCTCCTTAATTTCTATAAAAATTATCTCATATCTCTCTCTAACCTCTCACATATTCATATTAAAAAACATCATATCTTCTTCATTAAAAAATCATTTAATATCTTTTTCGATAATTTCTGGAAAAAAGCTTCATATTTCTTCAGTTCTTTAAAATCGATATAGTTCAAAAACGATGATATTAATAAGGTTTTATTTCTTGCTGTCAAGGCCTATCGAGAGTCTGTTTTTCAACACTATTGGGGATTACTTGCTAGGTTTCCTGGTGTGTGTGAATACTTGGAAAATGATGTTGGAATGGATAAATGGGCCCGAGTTTAGCAGCGAAAATCAGATATAGTATAATGACCACGAATATTGCGGAATCAAACAATAGTGGATTTGTTGACGATAGGGAACTATCGGTGATTGCACTAATAGAAAGTATTCATGCAGAGTTATAAAAATGATTTTTTGAGCGTCGAGTTGAAGTATTGAAGCTGGAAGGGACCTTAAGAATTCATTTAGAGAATAAACTTTGAGCAACTCATACAAGGTCAATTACATTGCCAGTCACGTCTATTGACATTTATCGTGCTGATGTGGAGAAATTGACAATGTTAATATTGTTGATCTAAACTCCATAGAATGTACTTGCCGCGAATTTGATTTGGACTGTTTGTCTCGTAGACATGCACTTGCAATAGTTAGAAATCGGAATGTGAAGCCATATACACTATGCTCAAATTATTTTACATCTAGTTCATTTTGATTGCATATGCGGAGACCATAAATCTAGCTCCTCAAAAGTCAGAATATAGATTCTCATAGGAATTTAAAAGAGTATATGTGTTACCTCTGAAAATGGTGGTAAGGATTGGTCGTAAGAAGAAACTAAGGATCCTGTCCTCTGGATAGACTATTGTGAAAATACGATATTGTGGCCGGTATGGTTCAACCGAACATAATAGAAAGGCGTGTCGTAATTCGATTTCTTATGATTTATAAATGTATAAAATAAATTATTTGTGTAAACTATTTAATTTCCATTTTGGTGTAAATGAGTACTTTGCCCTTTACATAAATGATGAGTCAGATTATTCAATGATTTGAACTCATTTGGATAGAGATAGAAATTTCGGAGTATAATATAGAAGAACAAAGTAGTAGATGGAGAGATAAAGTCATTTAATTACATCAAAAAACGGGTTGGGTTGACCAAATCTCAGCATACAACATAAGCCTAAACTATTTCATTTTTTTGAGGTTAAACTTTTAAAACTATTTCTTGTTACAAGACATTCATAAAACTTAATTGTGTACACGCCACAATCAACTTCGTTGTCTTATATCGGGGTATCGATACGTTTGATTGGCCATCTTTCCACACGCAAAGGCTTGTATTTGCCAATACATGTGAAATACAATCACATCAAATCAATCTCTGCTTCAGGAGTATAAGTCGGAAGTGAATCATAGTATACAAATTACGGCTGACGAAGATCGATAGCTAGCAATATCCGATGATTCTTTTTTACGTTGACATGTGCATATATTTGATGAAAAAATAAATATTAGTTAGCTAAGAAAATGTTAACTATAAATGAAAGTTAAGGTAGTTAAGCAAACTTACCCAATCACAGTCCTGACAATTGTAGACTTTATGATTCCGCACAGCTGTTTCATACTTGGACTAACTTTTGCGCAGTATTGCTGTAAGAAATATTTTTGAATTTGTAAGAAATATATGTAAATTTGAAGTTAAATAAGTAGACAATTATCAAAAATTTGTACCACAAAAAAGGAGTCTATGATTATAAAACGCTGCTTAATTAATTCGGACCGCTTTCTAAGCTTCTCTTGATTAAATAAGAATGAAGTATTCATATGCTATAAAATAAGTACAAACATTATTAAGAATATATTCAAACCATAATAATAATACTAAGCACATGAAAGATGGCCTATCGGTCAGATCAGTATGATCTGTATGATTTGACCGATCATTTGGACAGTGTAAAGGCCCTGGAAAAATATACTTCAAAAAATTATTGTAAAAACATTCACTTACCTCACAACCAAGATGGGATTTGAGTGTCATCAGTCTTCTTGTCCTGGAAATACTCACGATAACTTTCAGTTATTTCCCCGGGCACAACATATAGGGGGTCATATTTTGTCAACTTCTCTTTCTTCTCTGTTACAAACTAAGATTTTTGGAGTGGACTAACCTTTCTTTTTCTACTACCTCGAGGATGCTTCTTAAAATTCTTGTTCTCATCCATCATAACTAGTTCATCTCCTATTAACCCCTACTTAGAATCAAAGAAGTCTTTCACCTCCTCTTGAACACTCTTATCCACCCTCTCCTCCATTTTCAACTTAACTTCTTCAATCTCCTCCTTCACTTCCACCCTCTCTTCCTTAACTTCCTCATCAACCCTAACCTCCAGAACTTCTAGAACATTGTCTGGAACATCCCCCTCCACCTTCTTCTCGACCCTCTCCTCCACCATCTCCCCTAGAACCCTATTCTCCACCCTCTCCTCCACATTCCTCTACACCATCCCCCTCCATATCCCCCTCTAACCCTCTCCTCATCCGCCATCTCATTCACCTCCCCCTTAACCCTCTCATTTACGTCACCTACAACCCTTTCATCACAATTCTCTCTCTCACTCTCAAGGAACTCATCAATTCGATCCTCGAGATCATCCCTCTGATCGCCATGTATATCATGATCATGCACATTTTTTCCCATAAAACCATAGATGTAGAGATGGTAATTAACAATTCTAAATATATAATATATGAACATAATAGAGATAGGTTGAGTTACTGTCAACAATAGATTTTCAATATTAGATAGTATGGTCATCATAGATAGGACATCAGCTTCCACCAATTCAAGATGGGCCTCATTCCTTATGACGTAGGCCTCACAATTCAGAAATTCTTGTTTATACTTCAACGATAAATTGTACCACTTTTTCTCATCTCTTAGGAAGTCCTTCACAGGAACTTCCATTTTCTCAGCTTGAGGCCTCTTCACCTTCCCAACTTTCTTCTCTACCACAAGTCTTTCCACCTTTTTCTCCACTTTCTGTATAGGCTTTTCCATCTTCTTCTGCACTTTATCTACTTTTGATGGTTTAACGTGTATATAATAATAAAAATACTGAGCACATCACGAAGGGCTTTCACACTGCCCAAGTGGTCTGACGATACATGTATGATCTGGCCGATCATTGGACAAAACTAATTTTATCACATATTTTATAAATGAATAAAATAAATACATTGTCAAGAGGGGAAAAACATTCTTCTTTAGGCCAATACTTGTCATGACCTTCAAATTATGCCACGAGCATAACGGTGACATTGTTGTATCTACGCTGGATACATATTTTTGAGCAACAAGCTCTGGTATTTGTTCGTAAATTCATATATACAATTAAATTCATATCACAAAACTTTACAATTAAATTTATATCACAAATCTATACAATTCAATACCTGGAATGCATAAGGAAATCTGACTAAGGAGTAAGTTGTTTCTCCTTTACTTTATTTTTTTCTCCCTATGATCATCATCATCCACTTCAAGATTTTCTTCTTTTGTTTCCATCTTTCCGCCTATTGCATCCTTAAGCGACCGAAGCGTGATCGCACAAATTGTGCTCATCCAATCAAAACTGCCCCACATGTGACTATGTTTTCTTCTTTAGTCAATCTGTGATCAATGAACTTCTTTTCTAAATCACCATTGCTCACACCATATTGATCCCTAATCAATAATTCATGTAGTCTAATTGAGTGATCCCTATATACGAAGCTCCTCCTACGTGGTAACCCGGTTATGCGTGCGAACTCGTCCTTTGTGAATGTGATGACCCGTCCTCCAATCATAAAACTTATCACCTCCTCATCTGGTTGTTCAATCTCTCTCAATAGAACTTGGTGAATTAGGGGACCATAGAACTTAAAATCTACGTCAATCAACAGCCCGGTGGGTAATTGTCTCAATATTTCTATGTCTGTTGCCATAAAATGACCCTTAACATTCTTCACAGTAACAGTCAAATGTGAAACCCTGGTTACAGTGGCTGGGAAATAATACTCAAGGCTAAATTTTAATTCAAAATCCATTTCAACAAACTAGAGGATACAATAAAAAGATCATTAAGATACAATATAGTATTATATACGATCGATCAGATAGTAGTCAATGATCTGACCGATCATATACTTTGATCGGTCATATCGATGATCGGTCAGATCACATACTATGATCAAATTGAGCATCATCTAAACGATCATACATATGATATGAACGATCATATGCTTATGAAATGAATGATCAAAGCAAAATATCGGTCAGATTACAGTCTATAATCTTTATGATCGTTCAGATTGACTGCTATCTGATCGATCCTCAATTTCAAGAACCATATCCTTCAAATTGTAGATCGGTCAGATCACAGTCAATGATCTAAACGATCTTAAGCTATGATTGTTCAGATCATAGACTATGATATGACCGATCATAGACTATGATGGAGAACATTCTAGAGGAGTTTTGGAATCTGTGAGAGGCGAGAGAATTGCAAGCCATGAAAGGGAGAAGAAGATAGCCAAAAATAAACCGTGAGAAAGGGAACGTTATCAGTCCAAATTTGGGAAATGGAGCAGATACTTTATGAAATGTTTGAAAAAGAAAACGAGAAATTCCACATATATGTTATAACACATTTTAAATCCATATTTTAAAAAATAGATTTTTTTAAAAAAAATATTGATAATGGTATTTTTTCAGTCTTAATTAATATTTTTTCAAACTAATTAGTGTTGGATATTTTTTCCTTAAAAACAAGTCATACACTAGTTTATTTTAATAAATAATTGAGTATTTGTGTTACACATCAATCACTCTACGTGATATTGTCAATTTATATAAGGGTAAAATGCAAATAAGACCCCTGTGGTCTTTTCAAAATGTATGAACACCCCCTGTACTTTGAAAATGGCAAATCGCACCTGTGGTTCCAATTTTTTTCAATTAGACCCCTCCCCTTCAATGTCAATAATTTTCTTTTAGCCATAACTTCTTCGTTTGAACTCCGATTTGGATGATTCAAGATGTTTTAGAATCCTCATTTCAGGCTCTACAAATATGTCACTTCGAAACTTTGAAATCATTAACAAATAAAAGATTTTATTAACATCGAAACACTAGTTATGATTGACATCGTTAATTCTTTTGATTATTGATGATTTCAAAGTTTCGAAGCGACGATTATGTAAAGCCGGAAATGAAGATTCCAAAACATCTTGAATCGTCCAAATCGAAGTTCAAACGAAGAAGTTATGGCTAAAAGAAAATTATTGACATTGAAGGGGAAGGGTCTGATTGAAAAAAATTGAAACCACAGGGGTGCGATTTGCCATTTTCAAAGTACAGGAGGTGTTCATGCATTTTGAAAAGACCACAGGGGTCTTATTTGCATTTTACCCTTTATATAATTTAGTAATTGGTTTATATATTGAAATCATCGATGAATAAAAATGACATATTTATCAATATTATAATGATTTTTTTAAAAATATTTATAAGGGCATTTTTAAATATGTTAGAATTTTTTATAATATTTACAAATTTTTCATAAAAAAAATATTTATAAAAATGTTAGAATTTTAATTTTTTTGAGTATATCAGTCAATCCTTATTAGTATATCAATGAACTATTAGTATATCAATGGTAGTTTATCAGTCGATCATTAATAATTTATCACTGATATACTATTAATTATTGACTCATATACTAATAGATTGACTGATATACTCGACTTTTGAAATTATAACATTTTTGTAAATAGTTTTTTTTTCTAACATTTTTGTAAATATTTTACTCAATTATAACATTCATGTAAATTTCCCTATTTATAACTATTAATAAAAAATTGTCATAAGTTGAAATTTCTCTTATAAATAATATTATAAAAAAATTAACTCATTGAAAACGGGGTTTAGAAACCCGTTTCTAGTATATGTTGTGTGAAAGGCTTGAAATCCGGTGTTTAAAACCCGACTTTAGAGTAGTAATTTTTTTTTACTTGAACACGGGTTTCTAAAACTAGATTTAGGATATGTGGCAAGCGGAAGTTAAAGTCCAGTATTTAAAACCAAACTTTTTTTGCGTGGTATTTAAAAAATCTTGAAGTCGGGTTTTCAAAATCAACTTCTTAAAAAAAATGGACATTTAATTTCAAAATATTAAAAAAAAAAGGCCCAGACAGTAAAAAAGTCCAGATTTCAATACACCTATAAAAAGTATTTTATGATGGTTATTCATTATTATACATTTACAAATGATGAACAAGTTATATCCACTTGGAAAATTATGCGTGGTAGCCAATTTTTGAGTCTTGTTTTCATATATGCCACACTTTATTGTTTATATCAGATTTACCCATTTTGAGATTTTATATTAATTTAATGATATATCATTGATGTAATTTTACAATAATAATTTATCAGTAATGTAAATTCTAGTATTAAATTTATATCAGTAATGTAAATTTACAAAAATAATATATCAATTATAATCAAATTTTCATAAAAAAATTATGTGTGGGGTAATTTTGATATTTTTAAATGTTTGTGGTTTTTTTAAAAATTGAGACTCAATATTGGGTATATGTGATAATAGTCCTATCCACTTTAACTCTCTTTCATTCTCTCAAAATTCATATCATCATGAAATTCCATGTCCTAAATTCTTTTTTTGCACGAGTTCAGATAAGAGAATACACAACTCTCGAAAAGAAAGTTTAAACCAATCATGAACCAAAATATATATATATATATCGGTAATTTAGGTAATTTACTTCTTGCTACTTCAACAAGATTTTTTTTTAAATATATGGATATAGCTTATTTTTATGTCGAATCACTTGAGCTATATTCGTGATTGGCTAATGTTTATTATACTTTTTTCTATCTATGTTTTTTTTTTTCAATTAAGCTTTCATTAATCGTTTTTCTTTTTTTTTTTTCTACCTTTGAAAATTCAATTGAAATCATAATCAAATTTCAAAAACAAAAGGGAGCTTAAAAACTAGTCTTTTTTAGTTTATTAAATTTTATTAAGATTTCAAAAACAATTCAGATATTGATCAGTGAATTATAAGATTAATTTTTAAATTTAGAAAACTAAAACTAAAATGATTATCAAACGAGTACCCCTGAAATCAATCATCCAAAATCTAAAATAAATAGCTCATTAATCTTCATAAACATATAAAAATATATGCCAAACAATACAATTAAATATACCTTTAGAAATAAGTTAACAAAAAAAAAACATCTTGAACTTAAAATTGAGCATCTATAATTAAATTTAATCATCAATCTCCAAACTCTAAAACCATGCACATCTTCAATCACTGCATACGAATAAATAATCATCAAGAATTAAAGACCCCCCCTTTTCCCCCCCTCCAATTTTGCAATGATTTAATCAAGAATTAGATAAAAAAGAAAACAATTGATCCATAATGTTTTATTAAATCCTTACAAAGAAAATACTAAGTTCAGGACCATTGTTCTCTTCCGGGCTCAACATGTAGAGAGTCTCTGAATCCCTTGATCCCACCACACGTTCAAAGTGAGCCCTCATATACGCTAGCTCTCCGTCAGGACCTTCCGCATCGGAATTCCCCGGTAGGACTCCAGCTCCCATCGACACAGGTCGTAGAAGCTCCATCACCTTCAAATCCTCCTCTGATGCCTCCCTTTTAACACCGTATCCAGTCTTCTTCCCATTGCAATACATTGTCCATAATGGCTCCTCCATCAGCTTCATCTTGTCCTTGTCCGTCCTCTTTTCGCATTCGAGCGCGATTCGGACCATGCCGGAGCTCATCTCCTTTTGCAATACGTTTGTTTGCATGGCTAACTCCACCACCATGTTTGGATAACATCTCGGTGTATCTTGAAGGGAGAGGCTAACACGTCCTTTACGATAACCGAAGAGGGTACCGGTTATTCGGCTTCCAGAGGAGTGTCGAAGCGTGTCGGCAAGGCCAGCGGGGAGGTTCGGGATCTTACATGCAGGTGTTATGATGGGGAAGGATCGAAAAACGGAACGAAAAACTCGAAAAACTTTGGTGTGTTTCTTTCTTTTAGAGGGATGGATGAGGGAAGAGGGTTGACCTTGGGCTTGGCCAGGAGGTGGTGGGGGCGGGGGTGGTTCGGAAGACGGTGTGGATGTTTCCGATGAGGATGTGGTGATGCTAGGGGTAGAATTTGGGTCCCCCATCAACGGAGGGTTAAGGAACCAAAGAGGGTAGATTGACATGGGAGGGAGAGAGGGGAGAGTGAGAGGGTGAGATTGGTCGTTAATAGTTAGTTATTGGTGTGTGATTTTGAATTAGTCTCGCTCCTTAATTTGTGGTGAGGCTAAAAATCTCTTGTCTTTCTTGTTTTGTTTTGTTTTTTTTTTTTAACTAAACTCCTTTTTTTATGATCTAATATTGGAAATTTTATAATTTTGAATAGTGGGATGAAGGTACATTACACCATTCAAATCAAGAAGGGAAATTTTAATGTAAGAGATTTTGATGAAATATATGTTAATATATAATTTTTTTTTAATAAATATAGAAATTTTTAGTACGTTAATTAGTGATTAGTAATGATTAAAGTATGAATCAATGATTCATTTATTGTAAAAATATGTAATTTAATGATAATCAGTGATTGACCCGCTCAAGAGTTGTTATATACATATACATTTTTTTAAACCATGGTGTTTTTATGAATATTTTTGAAAAATTTGTTAGATTTTCAATTTTAAAATGTGCATCCAAGGATATTATGTATATTTCTTGTTTGGGTATTTTAAAAAAGGGACAATTACTGAAATAACATATTTTTCATGCTAATTAAATGTTAGAGGTTTTTAAAAATTACTTAAATAACATAATTATAGTTCAATAATTTATTAAAACTAAAAGAAAACAAATTCATTGAAAACAATAATGAAAATAATCAAATAGTTCAATATATTATTGAACTAGAATTTAAAAAGAAAAAATAAACAAATTCATTGAAAATACCCAAGAAAAATAACAAAGTATTAGTTCAATAACTTATTGAATTATAGCGTTCAATAACTCATTGAACTATAATTATGCTATTTTGAGTAATTTTTAAAAAGTTCGGACATTTCACTAATTAGTGTTGTGGGGTGAAATTGGATTACACGTGAAATTTTACAACTTGACAAAATTTATCTACGCACCTCGTCTGACCGCAGTACCAGGGCACCTGGTCTACCGTGGTACTTAGGCACCTGGTCCAAAGCACCTCTACCTGGTCTAAAGCACCTCTACCTGGTATAAAGCACCTGGTTCAAAGCACATGGTCTAAAGCACCTGGTCCGAAGCACCTGGTCCAAAACACCTGGTCTAAAGCACCTGGTACAAAGCACCTCTACCTGGTCTAAAGCACCTGGTCCAAAGCACCTCGTCTGACCGTGGTACCTAGGCATAAAGTCTATGCACCTGAAAAGACCTAGCTACGCAGTCTTCGACATAGGCCTAATACTTAAGATTGAATACAAGTATCCACTTGGGAAACGACACGTGGCGCAACCCACAAGCAACACGTAATTGAGAAGCAACACGTAATTGAGAAGCAACACATGGCCCAATCCTGAAGCGACACGTGGCACAATGATGTCATCAACCTAATCTCCTATAAATAGGAGAAGAAATTCATTCATTAGGTAACTAATCTCTATTACTACTCTCTGGCACACTAGCTCTGCTTACTCTGACTTTAGCACCGGAGGGTGTTAGGCCGGCACCACACCAGTGCTCTTTTCCTTTCCTGTGCAGGTACCTACGTAGCACGTCGTCGAAGCAGCGCACTACCTCCGACTCGTCCCATAAATTAAGTTCGTTGCCTACGTGGAAGTCATCCATTTTTAGGTAACAACATTTGGCGCCGTCTGTGGGGAGAGTATATAACTAAGTGCTCTACCATCAAGGATGGGTCGTAGAGGTCAGCAACACGGCGATGATACTGAAGACGGTGAAAACTGTAACCCTCGTAATACGAAAAATCAGACTCGTAGCACTAGGGAGTTACAACAAGTTGATGAAAATCAAGAAGTGGAAAGAGTTGTGTCAATGCCTGAAGGAAAGGTTGATGCTCTAGAAGAACAAGTTCGAGGTGTGAATCGAGATCTTGCTAAAGTACTCGAAATTCTTACACAGAAAACCGATCATCAAGCCCCTGCTCACAACCAGGAAGTACAATCCAAGAACGAAAAAGAACCTATAGAGCGTATAGGTGAATCACGGAATCATGAGAATCGTGGCTCGAAGAGGAAGTCGAGGCTAAATATCCATGACAATTCCTCTTCCTCTCATAACTCTTATCGCAACAAGCAACCTAGTCAGAAACGAAGGTCCGACCTCAGTGAAGTTCTCAATCAAAAGAGAAAGGAACATTCAGATGCTGTGAAGTCTATCGCATAAAGTGCCTGACCTTGGGCACAGGAATTGAAAAAACTCCAAGATCAACTTGGTCATATGAAGAAAGAATATAGAGGAAAGACCCCTCTTGCACTAGAAGATCTACTCGAGCAAACTGAGCCTCCATTCAGTGATGACATAATGGAGGTGGAGCTTCCGACCAAGTTTAAAATGCCAACTATGATCACGTATGATGGTTCAAAGGATCCAATCGAGCATGTCGATACGTTTCGGACCTGGATGGAGCTCCAGGGAGTCCGATATGCTATCAAGTGTAGGGCATTCCCCCTTACATTAGGAGGCCCTACTCGCGGTTGGTACAGACAGCTTAAGCCGAGGTCTATCTCTTCATTTAAAGACCTCACTCGATCTTTTGTAACTCAGTTCCTGGTGGAAGAGATCATAAGAAACCGGCCACGCACCTTTTGACTGTACGTCAGAAGTCAGAGGAGAGCCTCCGAGACTATATAGTAAGATTCAACAGCGAGGCATTGAATGTGGAAGGTTACAGCGACGACATAGCTCTAACTGCTATGATGGCTGGTTTGAAAGATGAAAAACTTTTATGGTCTCTAGGCAAGAAAACACCTGCTACATACACAGAGCTACTTGCCCGAGCGCAGAAATACATGAGTGCTAGAGAGTTACTAAATGTAAAAGAAACTCCAAATGAAGGAGGCAGTAGTGGAAATTCTGAGTATAAAAGAAAAGGCTCAACAAATGATCTCACCTGGAGAACTGACTGTCACGAGGATGACAAGAGACATAAGTCGAGAGACCAACTTGATAAGCTGAGTCTTCCTCCTAGTAAGTTTAAAAAATACACTCCCACCACAGTTCCGATCGAACAACTACTCTTAGAGATCAAAGACAAAAACTTGGTAAGGTGGCCGCCTAAGATGATAACAGGGTCAAACAAGAGGAACAAAGACAAATATTGCCTCTTCCATAAAGACCACGGGCATACCACCTCTGATTGCTTCGATCTCAAGGAAGAAATTGAGACCCTAATTCAAAAAGGGTACTTGAAGGAATTTGTGAGAAGTAAAAGAGATGAGGAAGATCAGGACCGTGATAATCAAAATTTTCCAATTGGAGAATTAATAACCATCTTTGGGGGTCCGACTATTGAAAAGGAGCCCAAGCTCTAGAAAGGACCATGCTGGGTCACTGGGGTATTGGTCAAGACATCAACACATTGATCAAACTCATATAAAAGGCTCTACAATACCTATGAAGATGTCAAACAACATAGATTTTATTTTAGCAATTTTATTTATTGCAATTTTTATTTCCAATAAAATCTTCTACTGTAAGAAGTTCGAAAATAAAATAAATAAGATTATACCTTTTCTACTTATTGCATTTATGAGAATTAAATTATTCGAGAACAATTAGACTCGAGTTCGATTTCAAGATATAAAACTCTACTCGAGCAGGGGGCCAACTATGCGATTCTACTGCAACAAAATTGAAAATGTTCTGAGTCCATCAAGGTGGAAGAGCAAAAAGTTCTAAGTCCACCTAGGTGGAAGAACAAAAAAGAAAATGTTCTGAGTCCATCAAGGTGGAAGAGCAAAAATGTTCTAAGTCCACCAAGGTGGAAGAGCAAAATAAAAATGTTCTGAGTCCATCAAGGTGGAAGAGCAAAAAGTTCTAAGTCCGCCTAGGTAGAAAAACAAAAAGAAAATGTTCTGAGTCCATCAAGGTGGAAGAGCAAAAAGTTCTAAGTCCACCTAGGTGGAAGAAAAAATTGAAAATGTTCTAAGTCCACCAAGGTGGAAGAACAAAATGAAAAATGTTCTAAGTCCACCAAGGTGGAAGAACAAAATGAAAAAGTTCCTAGTCCATCAAATGGAAGAGTTAAACATAAAAAATTCTAAGTCTGCCAGGGAGTGCAGGGCTCGCACGAGCCGTTCTTGATAGAAGAATTTAAAACGACTAAAAAATTCTAAGTCTGTCAGGGAGTGCAGGGCTCGCAAGAGCTGCACCTGGTAGAAGAATTTGAAACAACTAAAAAATTCTAAGTCTGCCAGGGAGTGCAGGGCTCGCGAGAGCTGCACCTGGTAGAAGAATTTAAAACGACTAAAAAATTCTAAGTCTGCCAGGGAGTGCAAGGCTCGCACGAGCCGTATCTGGTAGAAGAATTTAAAACGACTAAAAAATTCTATGTCTTCCAGGGAGTGCAGGGCTCGCACGAGCCGCACCTGGTAGAAGAATTTAAAACGACTAAAAAATTCTAAGTCTACCAGGGAGTGCAGGGTTCGCAAGAGCCGCACCTGGTAGAAGAATTTAAAACGACTAAAAAAATTCTAAGTCTGCCAGGGAGTGCAGGGCTCGCAAGAGCTGCACCTGGTAGAAGAATTTGAAACAACTAAAAAAATTCTAAGT
The DNA here is from genome assembly GCA_028015215.1 of Gynostemma pentaphyllum. Lineage (NCBI taxonomy): Eukaryota > Viridiplantae > Streptophyta > Magnoliopsida > Cucurbitales > Cucurbitaceae > Gynostemma > Gynostemma pentaphyllum. Next base: position 64,616,178 of record CM051355.1, on the reverse strand, counting down.
CTGCCAGGGAGTGCAGGGCTCGCGAGAGCTGCACCTGGTAGAAGAATTTAAAACGACTAAAAAATTCTAAGTCTGCTAGGGAGTGCACGGCTCGCACGAGCCGCACCTGGTAGAAGAATTTAAAACGACTAAAAAATTCTATGTCTACCAGGGAGTGCAGGGCTCGCACGAGCCGCACCTGGTAGAAGAATTTAAAACGACTAAAAAATTCTAAGTCTACCAGGGAGTGCAGGGTTCGCAAGAGCCGCACCTGGTAGAAGAATTTAAAACGACTAAAAAATTCTAAGTCTACCAAGGAGTGCAGTAGGGGTTAAACCGGTTCGGTTCGGTCCGGTTTTTCAATTAATTTTAAAAACCGGACCGGTTCGGTTTATAATAGGAATCGGCCCGGTTTTTACCGGTTCGGTTTTCGGTTTTTTCCGGTTTTTCTAATATAGGCCATTTGCATTTAGTTTTAAAAAAAATCCTCCAACATTGAAGAATGAAACAAAAAAAAAATCAAACATAAACAATAACTTAGTTGAAAAAGTTAGATTAATAAATATATAAGATATAAATTAAAATAAAGTGATAAGTAAATATATAAAATAAAACAAATAAATAAAAATTAGGGGGAAATAGGGAAGGTGTATGGGATTTTTACTTGTTTTTTAGAAGTCGGTTCGGTTTTTGAATAATGGACACCGGGACGGTTCGATTTTTTACGGTTTCGGCCCGGTTTATTTTTCCGGTTTTCAGTTTTTCGGTTTTTTCTTTCACCCCTAGAGTGCAGGGCTCGCATGAGCCGCACCTGGTAGAATAATTTAAAACGACTAAAAAATTCTAAGTCTACCAGGGAGTGCGGGGTTCGCAAGAGCCCCACCTGGTAGAAGAATTTGAAACAACTTAAAATTCTAAGTCTATTAAGGAATGCAGGGCTCACAAGAGACGCACCTAGTAGAAGAATTTGAAACGACTTAAAATTCTAAGTTTACTTGGGAGTGCATGACTCTTACAAGCAACATCTCGTAGAAGCTACACCTACGAAGAACGCTTAGAAAATTGGAAGTTAAATCAATCAAGGCTCAACAAGAAATCAACTGTCGGAAAACCAATTTAAAGTTGGTTATTATTATAAAAAAAAAGAAAGAAAAAAAAAAGAAGAAGGAAAAAAAAAAGGAGCCAAAAGCTGCTGTAGCAGCTTAAAAAAAAAAAAAAAAAAAAAATCAAGGGGCGCGGGTCAGGTTTTGACCGGCGGGCAAACCACTATCAGTGGTTTAAAAAAAAAATTAAGAGGGTCGCGAGTCAAAACCTGACCCGCGACCCTCCCCGCGGGTCAGGTTTTGACCCGTGGCTCTGTGAACCTCTCCCCATCAATTTTTTTCCCTTTTTCTTACTCCTTCCTCTCTACACTTGTGATTAATTCAATTTTCTTTCAAATTTTGTAATCTTTTCTTCATTAAAAGATAGAAAATTTTAATATATTTGATTTCAAGAGAATTTTTACTCTTAAAATCAAAGGGGGCAAAGTATGTGATGATTAAACGTGATGACTTGGACATACAACCCAACTCCAAAACGACCAGAGATAGAAAATTCAACCTACCAAGCTTCAACACTTAGTATTTTCTCAAAAAAAAATTATGACAGAAAATTCAATTACAAAGGAGAAATACAAGCTACAAACTATCAAAATTTTGACGAGTGCAACGGTAGAAAATTCAAGCTACAAAATTCAACACTTAGAATATTTTCAGAAATATCACCGAAGAAAAATTCTACTTTGAAAGAATACTCCCAAGTAGCATTGAACTCGCATCTCAACTCAACTCGGGAGTAGGGGGCCTCTGTTGTGGGGTGAAATTGGATTACATGTGGAATTTTACAACTTGACAAAATTTGTCTACGCACCTCGTCTGACCGCAGTACCAGGGCACCTGGTCTACCGTGGTACTTAGGCACCTGGTCCAAAGCACCTGTACCTGGTCTAAAGCACCTGTACCTGGTCTAAAGCACCTGGTCCAAAGCACATGGTCTAAAGCACCTGGTCCAAAGCACCTGGTCCGAAGCACCTGGTCTAAAGCACCTCGTCTGACTGTGGTACCTAGGCATAAAGTCCATGCACCTGAAAAGACCTAGCTACGCAGTTTTCGACATAGGCCTAATACTTAAGATTGAATACAAGTATCCACTTGGGAAACGACACGTGGCGCAACCCACAAGCGACACGTAATTGAGAAGCAACACATGGCCCAATCCTGAAGCGACACGTGGCACAATGATGTCATCAACCTAATCTCCTATAAATAGGAGAAGAAATTCATTCATTAGGTAACTAATCTCTATTACTACTCTCTGGCACACTAGCTCTGCTTGCTCTGACTTTAGCATCGGAGGGTGTTAGGCCGGCACCACACCGGTGCTCTTTTCCTTTCTTGTGCAGGTACCTACGTAGCACGCCGTCGAAGCAGCGCACTATCTCCGACTCGTCCCATAAATTAAGTTTGTTGCCTACGTGGAAGTCATCCATTTTTAGGTAACAACAATTAGTATGTAGATTTATACTATTTGAGATAAATTCTAATTAAAAAAATGACATTTTTAAAATTATAAATTCTAATTAAAAAAATAATTAGTATGTAGTTTTATAAATTTAAAAAATATCACTTTCATTATATAATTATCAAAATTGTAAAAAACTAACCAAACTTGAAAAATTATTTAATTTTAATTTGAAACATTCCTCTTAGAAATATAAAAAGCAACAATAATATTCATCATTCAACCATAAAGGGAAAAAATGAATTTAATAATATAATGAAAAAAATTCATTAACTAATAAAAAGAAAAAAATGTTATATTTGAAAATAAAATAAAAAATTACTATTTTTGAAAAGTGTTATACATTGTAATTTCTCATTTTTCTATGAAGCATATATTTCATTTTCAAATAATGGTCACATAAATTATAACGACGTGAATATAAATTATAGGTAGTTCTATAACTTCCATAATTTTTAATAGAGTAAAATGCAAATGAGACCCCTGTAATTTTTTCAAAATACATGAACACCCTCTGTACTTTGAAAATAGAAAATCACACCCCTATGGTTCCAATTTTTTTCAATCAGACCCCTCCCCTTCAATGTCAATAATTTTCTTTTAGCCATAACTTCTTCGTTTGATCTCTGATTAGGACGATTCAAGATGTTTTGGAATCCTCATTTCAGGCTCTACATAAAAGTCACTTTGAAACTTTGAAATTATTAATAAATAAAAGTTTTTATTAACATCAAAGTACTAGGTATGATTGACACTATTAACTCTCTTGGTTATTGATGGTTTAGAAGTTTTGAAGTAACCATAGCGTAGAGACCGAAACAAGGATTCTAAAACATCTTGAATCATCCAAATCGGACGTCAAACGAAAAAGTTATGGCTAATAGAAAATTATTAGCATTGAAGGGGAGGGATCTGATTAAAAAAAATGGGAACCACAGGGGTGCGATTTGCCATTTTCAATGTACATGGGGTTTTCATGCATTTTGAAAAAACCACAGATGTCTCATTTTCATTTTACCCTTTTTAATAAACATTTAGTTGAACAGTTACCTATAATAGTTTAAGAATGAAATATTGAATATAAATTAAAATATATATACTGAAAGGCTAGCTCATTTGGTTGGCTAAGGTCCCGTTTGGCATTGATGTTGATGTGCTTTTTTCCAAATCTTAACTACTTTTCTTGTTTGATAAAAATAAATTTAACAGATTTTGAAAAAATCTCTTTAACAACTGCCAGATTTCTAAAAGCGGAGGATTAGCTGCTTTTCAAAATAGATTTTCAAATAAGCTTGCATATTATGGGCCTAAATTTTCGCATAGTGGACATAATCTGCCACCCTTCATGAAAAATTGAATATTAAAATTTAAAAAATCATGAATGGTTGTAATAATATAGTCATTTTACAAATAAATACTTTTAAATCAATTTATCAAAATTTATTTTAAAGAAAAATAAAATAAATTTATGAAACATAATCAAAACATTTATATATTTCATAACATTTTTAAAAATTGAATATCATTTTATGTTTATATTATCATAATTAATTGTTTTATGGGAAATTATTAGTAAATTAGTATAAATTATAGTTGAGTTGTAACAAAAAATTTACAAGTCTTCTTTTATGCAAAATCAATATCGTAGTTTTTTTTAATATATATTTTGAATTAAAATTTTAAATAGTTGTAATAATTATATTATCATAAGAATAAATATGTCGCTACGTAAACGCGACGCGGAAAAATAAAGAGTCGCCACTAATCGTTGGTTTTCTAAATTAAGTGTGATTCTTTTTGGTTATGCAAAGCATGTGCTCAAACATAAGATTTTTATCAATTGTAATGTCGATGCATTAACGAAGAAAAAATATGCATGATTTTTTCCATCATTTTTATCAAAATAACCCATTCGATTCAACCGTATATTCACCAACGAACTGTTAGGTGAGATGAAAGCGTAACAAACAAAGTTTCTTCATTGTCCGAGGGAAAAAAATTCATTTTTTCAATTTTTTTTCTTCTCTTTTTTCATTTTTCATATTTTTTTTTGAGTGAATGTCACCATAATGACGGATAACTTTCTTATTCAACAATTGATTTTAATGCCTAAAAAATTGATCGAAACTGAAACAAGTCATGAAGGTAATTTGGTGGGTCATTTAAAAATAACTCATATGTTTAGAAACAGCTTGTAAAAGTAATTCAAAGTGTTATTTCATTTAGTCAAACATTTTTTTTCTCTCAAATTTACAACAAACAAGCATAATGATGATGATGAAAGCAAATGAGTAGATGACTCAATACATTAAAGGTATGGGAATTTGACTTTGAAATGGAAGGATTCAAGAAGGATGATAAGTCATATGAGTATGAGATTTGGATGATACTTTGAAATTTCATGTTCAATCAAATAGAAACATGATTAACATGGGAAATGGATCTCAAAGATCTCAAGGTGTGTATGAAGAAAGTAATACAAAAAGTGTTAATGAAAAAGGGTCAAAGTGGACAATTCTTTAGACAACTCTTGTAAGGATCGAAGACACATGACTTCCCATGATTATTATTTTCCTGCATTGCACTAGACTCCTCGGGTCTAACACTACAAAAAAACTGCCAAAATGAGACCAAAAATTTGCGACCAAAAAAAAGTGGTAGCTTTAAAGTGACCAGTTGGTCACTTTATTTGAAGGTTGACTTTAAGTGACCATCTGGTCACTTTTTTGCGACTGATTGCGACCAAAAGTAGAAATAGTCATAAAAAATGGCGCGAAATTATGGCGCAAAGGAAGCGACCAGGTTGGTCACCTTAAAAAACGACCATCCTGGTCGCATTTTTGTGACTAAAATATGCCTTGGTAGTAAAAAATGGCGCGTAATTTTGGAGGGAAAAAAGCTACCAAATGGTCACAATTAAAAGTGACCACCTGGTCGCAATTTTGGTGACTAAAATATGTCTTGGTAGCAAAAAATGGCGCGTAATTTTGGAGGGAAAAAAGCTACCAAGTGGTCACAATTGAAAGTGACCATCTGGTCGCAATTTTGTGACCTTTTTTGGGGAGTGGTAGCTTAAAATTGGAGGGAAAAAAGCTACCAAGTGGTCACAATTAAAAGTGACCACCTGGTCGCAATTTTGGTGACTAAAATATGTCTTGGTAGCAAAAAATGGCGCGTAATTTTGGAGGGAAAAAAGCTACCAAGTGGTCACAATTGAAAGTGACCATCTGGTCGCAATTTTGTGACCTTTTTTGGGGAGTGGTACCTTAAAATTTTGCCGGGAATTAAGCTACCATATGGTCACATTAGAAAGTGACCGGATGGTCGCAAATTATATGATTTTATATGACCAATTATTTATAAATAACTATTTTTGTCTTATTTTATTTGTTCATAAAATAAAATTACATTATAAGCTTTTAGAAAAGAAAAAATAAAAATAAGAATAGATGATTGAAAAAATTACCAATAATTCCAAAATTTCAAGATGTGGTTAATTTTATTGATTACATTTCTTAACAATAATAATAATGTCAATTAAATAAAAATTATTCACTTTCAATTAATATAAAAACTCTTCAAGATCAATAAGCTATCTAAACGCCTTTAGATTGTTCTAAAATTTGTGTAGAGTAAATAATAATATTTAACCTCGTCTTGAAAATATCTGAATTTCCATACAAAGAGAGAACAATAATATTGTAAAGAGAATAATTATATTTTCCTTAAACCTCTCGTTGAATATAGTCGTGTGACTCTTTTTTGTTCAAGTAAAACATTTACAATTATGAATAAAGCAATAGACCAAACTTAAAATCAAAAGATGACGAAATACGATGAAAATGAAATTAACTTTTTTTTTTATTATAAGAAAGATTCCTCTTGATTCCAACTTTGACATGTTTATATCGACTTCTGGTTGGAATTGCTTCCAATGAATATGTGGATGCAAATTAATTATATATAAATATGTACATCTTCAATAGTCTATTTGGTTCCCTTCTAGCACTTTTTATCTTGAAAAACAAGAATAAAATTATCTATATCGTATTAAAAAAAACTCTTAATTAGAATCAAATAGTTCCAAATCAAGAATTACAAAAATGTATCTCGACAATCATGAAGAAACATATCAATGAATATAACAACATGGAAACAAGAGTTCCCGTCATATGTAAATATCAGAAAGTAACCCAATATAAAAAAAAGTATATAAATATTAATATTTGCGACCAGGTGGTCGCAATTTTACAAAAAAGGTGACCATATGGTAGTAATTTAGAAGGGAAATGCGACCATTTGGTCGCATTTTAGGATTTAGGGTTTAGGGTTTAGGGTTTAGGGTTGTTTAGGGTTTTGGGAGAAAAGCGACCAAATGGTCGCATTTGGGCAAAAGTATAATAATATTTTTTAAAAAATACAATTGGAATTGCGACCATATGGTCGCAATTATGGTGATAACTTTAAATTTTCATGAAATTTATGGCGGTGAATTTAAGTAATGCGACCATATGGTCGCAATATTTGGCGGTGAATCTCATAATTGCGACCAGATGGTCGCAATCGTTGACGGGACGCGTGACAAGACAGCTGGCCTTGGTAATGACAACTGGGCGACCATTTGGTCGCTTTTTCTTTAAATATGACCAAATGGTAGCATTTATATTTGTAAATGCGACCAAATGGTAGCATTTATATTTGTAAATGCGACCATATGGTCGCAATTTCCCCAGCACGCGTGACTGTTCATTTCCTGTCATAATTACATATTTGCGACCAGTTGGTCGCAAAATATGATTTAAATTTCATTCCCTTTCCTTTCCCCCGTTTCTTTTTCCCTTTTCCCGTTTCTGCTTTCTCTTCTTTTCTTCTTTTCTCCTTTTCGCTGCCTCTCTCTTTTTCTTCCTCTCTTTTTGTTCGTTTCTCTCTTTCCTTTATCCGTTCCCCGTTATTTCTTCCCGTTCCCGTTCCCATTCTTCCTCTAAACCGAAAATCCTCAACCACCAATCCCGGTTTCGATTACACGAGGTTAGTTTTCGTAACAAATTGAAGTTTAGTTTATGAATTTAGAGTTTACTTAGTTTTAGTTTTTAAGATAGTTTACTTTAATTAGTTGAGTTTTAGTTTATGTAGTTTAATTTAATTAGTTTAGTTTACATTAACTAATTAATTAGTTTACTTTAATTTTATTACTTTAAGTTATTTTAGTTTAATTAATCTAACTTAGTTTACTTTAATTCAATTTAAATAGTAATTAATTTAATTACTTAATCTAATTTAGTTTAATTACTTATTTAGTTTATTTAAGATAGTTTACTTTAATCTAATAAAATTAAACTAAATTAATTTATAATTACACTAGAAGTGATTAGTTAATTTTAGTTTAATTAATGTAATTTAGATTACTTTAATTAAATCAATTAATTTAAAGTAGGGTAATTAATTCAAATAGTTTAGTTTAATTATTAAATAAAAATTGTTTAATTACTTAATTTTAGTTACATTTGATTAAAGTAAAGTATAATTGAACTAAAATTAATTCAATTAAACTTAAGATTAATTAATTCAATTAAACTTAAGATTAATTAATTCAATTAAACTTAAGATTAATTAATTAAAACTAAAATGAACTAATCAATTAATTTGAATTAAAGTAAATTAAAATTAGGTTAATTGAACTAAAATTAATTCAATTAAACTTAAGATTAATTAATTAAAACTAAAATTAACTAATCAATTACTTGGAATTAAAGTAAATATAAATTAGCTTAATTGAACTAAAAATTAATTCAATTAAACTTAAGATTAATTAATTAAAACTAAAATTAACTAATCAATTACTTGGAATTAAAGTAAATATAAATTAGCTTAATTGAACTAAAAATTAATTCAATTAAACTTAAGATTAATTAATTAAAACTAAAATTAACTAATCAATTACTTGGAATTAAAGTAAATATAAATTAGCTTAATTGAACTAAAAATTAATTCAATTAAACTTAAGATTAATGAATTAAACTAAAATTCAATTAATTTTAGTTTAATTATTAAATAAAAATTGTTTAATTACTTAATTTTAGTTACATTTGATTAAAGTAAAGTACAATTAGGTTAATTGAACTAAAATTAATTCAATTAAACTTAAGATTAATTAATTAAAACTAAAATTAATTAATTTTAGTTTTAATTAATTAATCTTAAGTTTAATTGAATTAATTTTAGTTTAATTGAATTAATTAAGTTTAATTGAATTGATTAGTTATAACTAATCAATTAATTTGAATTAAAGTAAATATAAATTAGATTAATTGAACTAAAATTAATTCAATTAAACATAAGATTAATTAATTAAAACTAAAATAAACTAATCATTTAATTTGAATTAAAGTAAAGTAAAATTAGATTAATTGAAACTAAAATTAATTGAATTTTAGTTTAATTCAATTAATTTTAGTTCAATTAATCTAATTTTACTTTACTTTATTTCAAATTAAATGATTAGTTTATTTTAGTTTTACTTAATTAATCTTAAGTTTAATTGAATTACTTTTAGTTCAATTAATCTAATTTTAATTTACTTTTATTCAAATTAATTTGATTAGTTTATTTTAAATTATTTACTTAATTAAATAAACTAATCAATATTTTACTTACGTAATTAGTATTAAATTAGTTTATTTTGGTTGTAGGATTATGACGGGCAGGACGGCGTCCTCCCCGGTCGACGAGCCTGACGACGCGGGTGACGAGGGGTCTCCGCAGACGCCATCTGGCGTTGCCCCCGATGCGGACGACTACGGAGGAGTTGGACATCCTCTTCGATTCACGACACGCGACTTGCCGCCACGCTCGATGATGGAGTCCCTGAGACCGGAGTCTTCGACACCACGGCCGCCGCAGACTCCCTTGCCACGCCTCCGGGCTTAGCATCAGGGTATGCGTCCGGTCGGCGTCGGTGTGCCAGATCGGTCGGATCAACTGCCCTCGACTTCATGCACGCACTGTCTCGGGCGCAGACTCCACCCTTCGGATTGAAGGGGATACGTAAGTAATTTTGTTTACTATTTTTCAAAAAGTTTTTTATTCTTTTTAACTAATAGTTTCTAATATATAGCACAATAATAATTTTTGTGATTTTGCAGAGATACAACTGATACGGCCGTTTCAAAACGGTTTCGCGAGGTCCTCCAGGAGCATGCCTCTACCCAGCGACCCTTCTGGGACGAAGATTCCGACGACCGGAGAAACGTCGGATGTACGGCCGATTGGAAGGTAAATTTATAATTTATTTTCATAATTAATTAATTTTGAAATTTATAGAAATAAATTTATTATCGGAACAATTTTTTATTTCAATTTTTTCAGGGCAAGTTTCCTGTTATCGATCCCGATATCACCGACGGTAGATTGTTCCCCCTATGGGACGATCACGTCCTGGGATCGATTCAAGGACCTCATGTTCCGGGCGCGCAGAAAGCAAGCAGCAAACCGCCCCTTGTGGATGAGCCCGGAGGACCACGCGCGGCTTCTCGCGAGCTTGACCACTCCTCAGGGCATGGCAGTGTCAAGCAGGAATAAGGCCAACCGCGCGAAGAATCCAGTAAAACACACAGCGGGGGCGCGGACCCACGACGAGCACCATCGTCGATTGGTATGTTTTTTTTTTCTTCGTTTTTTTTCTCGTTTTCTTTTTTCAATTACTTATTAATTTATTATGTTTTATTCTTCACTCTTTGATTTTTTAGGAAGCGAAGCACGGGCGCCCCGTCCCGCCCGATGAGCTGCACCTAGTTCTTCACACGAAGAAGGACGGGACGTTCGTCGACGATAAGGCGAAAGAAGTTCAGGTATTTAATATTTTTTTTAATTATTATTTTTTCTTTAAAATTTTTCATACACATTATATATTAACCATTTTATTTTCTGAATTTTAAATGTTTAGGAACGTTTCACGGAGTCCTTGACTCAGCGGTTGCCCACACCAGACTCGCAACCAACTCAGGAGGACCGTATAGAGGCGTTCTTGGAGGCTGCTGGAGGGGTTCGGCCTGATGGGTCAGTTCCTGGGCTCGGCTCGTACGGGCGACGCCTTTTTGCAGATGTGCCCCGGCCTCAGCGGAGCGGAGCGAGCACTAGCTCCGGCCCTTCGCAGTCTGAGCAGCAGCTGCGCGCGGACATGGAGGCTATGCGCGAGGACTTCGTTACTCGAGTCGCTGATATTGAGGCCAGCATGCAGGCACGAGTCGACGCCCAGGTCGCATCCGCTTTGGCCGCGTACTTCAGATCTCTAGGCGGCGGCCCTTCGTCATCGACGCCTCCTCCCCCACCCCCCGCCCCTCCCCAGTAGTTCTAGGATTCTTTCGATTGTATAAAACGTTTTTTTAATATTTGATATATATATTTTTTATTTGAATTCCAATTTTTTTTTTATGAAATTTTAATATTAATTAAATAAATAATTAATAATTAATAATTAATAATAATTAATTAATAATTATTGAAATTTAAATTTTAAAAAAAATTCTTAAATGCGACCTGGATGGTCCATTTTTAGCGACCATCCTGGTCGCATTTTAATCGAGACTAAAGTGACCATTTGGTCGCATAAAATGCGACCATTTGGTCATTTTTATGTGACCAATTGGTCACTTATCTTTCTCATAAATTACGACCGGATGGTCGCTTTTTAGCGACCATCCTGGTCGATTTTTAATCGAGCCAATAAGTGACCATTTGGTCACAAAAATTACGACCATTTGGTCACTTTTTATGTGACCAAATGGTCACTTCTCTTGAAGATATAATGCGACCATATGGTCGCCTTTAATGCGACCATCTGGTCGCATTTATAAAAGTTTGACTTTTTTGTTACCAAAATTTTTTGCGACCATATGGTCGAATTTTTGTGACCATGCAGTCGCACAATTGAAATCCGACCAGCTTTTTAGCAACCACTTTGTTGGTCGCATTTTAGGTTAAAAACGACCATTTGGTCGCAATTTCCTGGTCGCAATTTGGCAGTTTTTTTGTAGTGTAACAATCAATGACTGATATGATATATACTCATTCTCACATGGGTTGTTGTTTATCATTCCGAGCTCTCTTAGCCTTTGAGCATATTGTCTAAGTTATTTCAAATTGAAACTCTGAAAATGCCTGAGTGTTGGTCATATCTAATATTATCGAAAGAACATAAGTTATATGACTTGGACCTTGCTTTCTCAATCTCTATTTTTTCTATGACATTCTGATTTCTTTTTTTTTCACTTCTTTTTTTCCTTCTATTTTCATATTCTTCTTTTTTTTTCTTGCAAGTGACTACATTTAACACCTCAAAGTCAAAGTCACAATATGAACAATGCTAACTTTGTTAAGGAATCCAACAAATATGTAACAAAACCCAAGGTAGATATGTTCTTCTTCCCAGGACCTATCAAAACTTATCAATCATTTTACAAATCATGTGACACAGCCAGATAAAATAAGTACTAGGAAGTCAAATCCTCTAGTCCTTGATGACAACTTCAAAACAACCAACTTGGACCTTTAATAAAACTTGCTAATATTTCTCTTCACAAATCTCCTTGTATTGATTTCCATAAAAAAACAAACATGCTTCATCATCCTCTCACATTTTCTTATAGCTGCTTCTAGCAATACAGAAAATGTTTACTCATGGATTGTCAGTATATTTAATCCTTTCATTCATCGTCTTGAGAATTGATCCACTATAGTTTAGGTCGAAGAAAAGGCTGAGTTAAAGAAACGGTTTCAATGAGCATGGTCATATAGAAATTTTGAAGAAGTAACAATGAAATGCAAGAGACATGCATGCTATCACAAATTCAAGATGTAAAAATATTTAACTCAATGTCTTAACACTATTTCATTACTTCTAAAAAACTCCTCTTCACATATGAGTTTAGGCTCTAAAGGGTTGAACACATGACATGACATATATGGGTATGGATAAGAAGAGAAAATGGTCAATTGCTCTAGTGTTGGGCTAACCGTGGTGGGTCGATATGAAATTGGTTCGATTAATAGCTCGACTCTTTATGAAATTGGTCAAGATGGATAATACAAACATGGCCAATTGCCCCAGTGTAGTATTGCGGGGTGGGTCAAGCAAGAGTTTGGTTCGACTGTAGCCTAAGTTTGGCTGGCTAGTAGCAAGAAGATGCACTATGTGGGTAAGGAGAGAAATAATCAATGGTCTTGGTAAAATGACGAGGATGAATTGATGAAAGATTGCTTATGTTATAACTCGGGCATGTATGGCTAGCAAAATGGTGTTGGGCTTGAAAACTGGTTGGGTCATGGATAAGTAGGATAAAAACACATTAATACTGCAACGAAGGCTAAAGAGAAATGATAGTTATTGTCAAAGCATACAAAGGTTTGATGATGAGCGAGAGTTGAAAATAAGTAAGCCCAAAATTATTTGAGGGTCCATGGTGACATTCACTTTTTTTTATTTCATTTTTTTCTTTTCATTTTTTCCTTCACTTTTTTTTTTTAACTTCTTCCCACATAAATGAGTCCTCTTTCTTTCATTATGATTTCAAATTTCATGATAGCTCATTTAACGAAGATGAAGCTAAATCAACTAGAATATTTTAACAATTCTTTTTCAAATATTGATCATTATATAAGAAATACAATGCATGTTTTGGATGAAATGCAAAAACCTTTTTTTTTTTTATTGATTTGCTTTTTTATTAAAAAAATGCATGAGAAATGAAATCCTTTATTTTATTTTTTTCTTAAATGCAATGCACATGTGTGACGTGTTTGGATCTAATATGCATGAATTAATAAAGTTGATAAATATGTACAAATTTATTATGCATGGAATGATTAAAATCCTATGTATTTTTTGTGTGTGAATATACAATGCATAATGAGTATTTAAAGTATAAATAGTGAGAAATAAATCCTACTCCAGAATTATCGGGTATTTTTTTTTTCTAAAAAAAAATTATGAGAAGGAATACTCCAATGAAAACAATGATGTGTATTTCATGGAAAAATGAACAATTTTTTTTAGCTCTCTTTACATATTTTAAAAGGGTGAATTAGATGATTTTTCCTTTTTATTGTATTAATCAAATGGCTGATGCTTTTTTTTTCTAGTAAACGAACTCGAAAAATGAACACATTTTTTAAAGATATTATAAGAAATAAACAAACGTAAACATAGCAGCAAATATCAAAGTAAAATAACATTAACATATGAGGATGATTTGTGGCATTAAAGTCTATCTAAAAGGATTGAAAGGCCCCCAAGATTTCTTTGTCATGATAGGTTTTTTATTTATTTATCAGTATTCTGATAAAATTAAACCAATCATAACAAAGTAGCCCTTCCAGTATCCTAGTCAGGTTGACTTGGGCGAGAAGTTTTGTGGGCCTGCACGGGAGTAAACTCCACGAAGGCAACACTACCATCCCAAACTATTTCTAAAGAGTGAAGTCTGGGTAGAGGGCTGTGAAAGTGTGTGCAATCATGCAATACATCAATTATATAAAAAAAAACAAGTCAAGGCTCACACAAAAGTACACAAAAAAAAAAAAACAAAAACAAAAAATAACAAGACTCTCAAAGTGTTCCCAGTGGAGTTGCCATGCTCTCGCTACGTAAACGCGACGCGGAAAAATAAAAGGGAGTCGCCACTAATCATTGGTTTTCTAAATTAGGTGTGATTAGTCACCTATTCATTAACTAAGGATGGTCTACTAACTTCTGACTATGGGTTCAGGAGTTCATTCACACATAGGGAAGGTATTAGCACCCTATTATGTTTGTTTTAAAACGATTGTTGTTTATTTTATTTTATTTGGTGCATTATTGAAGAAAGCCTTTATCTATAAAACAAAAATATTTTTTGGGTATTTTTAAATGTCTCATGTTTTATTAATCAATACTTTAGTAATAAGGCATGATTAAATAAGTATGAGTGGCGTAAAGCCATTAGAAAAATATTGTCGGGAATTTTAACTCAGTATTTCGAGAAAAAATTTCTTACCTTAAGAATGTTTAGGAGCATGGCATTCCAACACCAAATTCGAAAATGATTTTCCTTTTAAAACTTAGGGGCCAAAAGTGAAACTTACCTTAAACCTAATATTGAGCTAAAAAAATTATTATTTTTATAACAAAGATAATTAACTAAAATATCCTATTTAAAACTTAAACAACAAACAAATCATTTTCGAAAACTCCGATGATGGAATATGGGGCGTTGGAATACCGTGCTCCTAAACATTCTTGAGGTAAGGAATTTTTTCTCGGAATACTGAGTTAAAATTCCCGACAATATTTTTCTAATGGCTTTACGCCACTCATACTTATTTAATCATGCCTTATTACTAAAGTATTGATTAATAAAACATGAGACATTTAAAAATACCCAAAAAATATTTTTGTTTTATAGATAAAGGTTTTCTTCAATAATACACCAAATAAAATAAACGAACATAATAGGGTGCTAATACCTTCCCTATGTGTGAATGAACTCCCGAACCCATAGTCAAAAGTTAAGTAGACCATCCTTAGTTAATGAATAGGTGACTAATCACACCTAATTTAGAAAACCAATGATTAGTGGCGACTCCCTTTTATTTTTCCGCGTCGTGTTTACGTAGCGACAAAATAAAAAAATCTTTATATCATTTATCAAACACAATTTAATTAATTTTTTATCTATCTATCTATCTATCTATCTATCTATCTATCTATATATATATATCACAACACTTTTCAAAACTAATTTACTAAACACTAATTTAATTCAAAAGCTAAATTTACCAAACACTAATCTAATTTAAGATACAGCTGGTTTTTTCTACAGCACAATTGATAGCAATTATTTGAAAAGCTATAGCAATACCAAACTAGCCCTAAATAGGTTGCGGTTTCCAACCTTTCAGGTTGTTGGTGGGGAGTTTTTACCGGAATTTTTTTTAAAATAGGTTAAAAATAATAAATAATAATAATAATAGAAGGGTTTGTAACATTTTTAGCAAACTCGGATAGTTTACTGACGTGGCGTGTTCGTTTGACTGGTCAACTTGGAAAACATGGTATGATTTAACGTTTTTAAGTGAAAGCGTTGACTCATACAACGTTTTTCATTGTATTATTCGACGTTTTTTAGAAAACATGGAATCATTCCATAAAATAAATACAAGAGATATCAGTAAACCTTTTAAATAATAAATAAAAAAAATCCATCTTTTATCTAATACCCAAAAATATTAAATTAAAACTGTGAATTAATTACTTATTAGTATGAAATAAAACATATAATTCTAATATAAACTTTAATTTCTTTTATTTCAAAAAAAGAAGTTACATGTACATCGTATGTGGTAAAAAATCTAGTATTGTTACGTTATTAGTTTTTTGAGAAATTTCAATAGATGTTACTTTTTATGAGTAATCTCATACTATAGCAAATATTCTGAAATATTTCAATACTGAAATTCCTTAAAGATTCCACAAATCTCTGATTTAGATTGGTTAATCTCAGTTTAGGAAATACTATTTTCAAAAGGAAAAGAACCTCTAATCTCAAAAAAAATTTAAATGTTATAAAAATATTAAACTTGTCTATTATAATACCTTTTTATTTTTAAAATTTAGCTAAAGTCTCAAATGAGTTTATTAAAAGTAGAAAATATATTGAATAAGTTATTTGGTGAATGATGTCTCAAACTTCATTTTCATCCTCTAAACCCCACAAACAAACGTCTCATCCATGCTTTACTATTTTAAAGGTTAAACAAACAAAATAAGCAGAAAGAAAAGAGAGAAATCGGAAGATACTCATCGTAGAAGCTAACGGAGGAAGCAATACCAATTAGATTTATATTTTTTGTTAAGTTTTTTTTCCTTTTTCCCTTTTTATATGAAATCTTGACTATCAATATAGGTGTCAACCGAAAGTTAATTAATTTTTTTTTTAATTTCATAATATTTTATTTAATTTCATCAACACCAACCTTGAGAAGTGGAATTCACGTAGAATGTTTCTATAGATCCTGAAATGACTTTCCTTAATTAATTGATAATGAATTTAATGATATTGAGTACTTTAAATTTCAACTCCCCATTTTTTCTTTTTTTCCTTTTTCAATTTTCATATTTATGTATTGATCAAGATTCAAGAATGTCGATTTAATTTCAACTCCCCATTTTTTCTTTTTTTCCTTTTTCAATTTTCATATTTATTTATTAATTAAGAATGTCGATTTACCGAATTTCATTTATATAATATAATGATATTTATTTGAATAGAGTGTACGTGAATTGGATGATAGATAAGAACGACTCGACCAAATTGTCATATTGACTGGCTCGTTTGTTCTAATACTACGAGTCTATGATATTATAAAAAAGGATAATTATAAATCCAACTGATTTTACTTCATTTATAAACCATACCTCTATAATTTAAAAATATTATGTAATTTGATAAACTATAAATTATATTCATATATTAATTAATTTATAAAAAAATTCAGATACATATTTATTCTACGATTATCATATATTCTAATTACATTCACGTATTCTAATTATATTTAAATAAAAAAAATCATAAATATGTGTGAATTTTATTATACAGAAATTAAAACATGTAATATATAGAATAAACACGCATCTAAAATTTTAATAAATTAATTAATAGATTGGTGTGATTCATAATTTTATTAAATTATAAAATTGTTTAAAAGAGTTTTTAAATTACATGGTACCATTTACAAAGCATTAGAGAGGTGTAATTGATAAAAAATAAAAATGTATTAATTTATACACGTGACGTTGAGGTGTGGATGAGTTGGAAGTTGAGAATTGAAAGAAATTGACAGCAAATATCCAAATAATAAAATCAATATATTATTCCATTTTAATTTTTACAACCAAAATAATAATAAAAAAAAGAAAAAGAAAAGGAATTGAAAACAAAAGAAAAGAAATGAAAACATAAGAAAAGAAGATGTTTTCTTCCACTCCGCTCGCTTCCTTTTACTTTACTCATAAAACTCATTCCTTTCAAAACCAAACCAACGAAAAAAGTCCCAATTTTTTCACCTGCCAAATTCAAATTCATCCTTTTTTCAATCAATCAATCTATCTATGAAATATGTTTAATTTTGAAGATGAATTCATAATTGAAAACAATGGAATTTCATGGCTAATTTGGATTCAGCTTCTTGTTATTTTCCTAATCTTTGCCCTTTACTTTCTCACCTTTTTTGCTTTTGATTCCTCTAAATTCAACACCACCATACCTTCATCATCATCTTCTTCTTCTTCTTCTGTTTCTGATAATTCTCTCAATGATAACAAGAACAAGATTCTTCCTAATCATCATAATTTCAATATTCTCTCTAATCGCTCCCGGAATTCTCAGGTAATTAATTCATTAAGTGATTAATTTTTAGGTTTTACTGATTGTGCAGGAAAATAGTCTGATAATTTGGGGTTTATGGAATGGAATTCTCTGGTTAGGTGATTGAAATATTCTATTAGGTTCATAGATTATGAGATCTATTCTGATGGGTTAAAACTGAAAGTGAAATATAATAACAGCTAGGAATTTACATTAGGGAAATTACAATTTTTTATTTTCATTGTGGACATGATTTTTCACTCTAGGATGAATCTTTCTCTATAGTTGAGGTGATTATATCTTCAGCCACCAGAATGCATCATGTTATAATACCGTTACTCGGTGACACGATCAATTTCGAGATCCTACAATTCCGTAACGCCAACGCGTCTTATCAACATTAGTTGACAACTAGACTAGACACTATAATTTCAGTACAGTCTTTGGTTGTTAGTGTAACTACTTATAAAAGATACATTCAATTGTAGTGATGAAAACTTTGGCATTTTTTCTCCTCGTATATAATTTTGCAGCCGCGCTTGGTTGTTTGTGAGCATAGGTTGATTATATTTTTCCCCATTTGTTTGTTGATTTGGGAATTACATCTATATAAATATATTGTGTGATAAAGCCAAAATTTTCGTTACTAAAATGGATAATCAAACAAGTAGTTATAATCCGGGATTGATGTCTAATGTTACTATCGCCTGACATAATGCAACTGTTAGATATGAGTCATGACTCAGTCAAGAATATACTATCATAATGCATTGAATTACACATTCATAGTGTGTCTGAAATTGTAATGAAACAATGTCCAAGAGTTTGGCAGGGGGTGACGAGCAAAGCGTCAAGAGGGAGATAGAAACAAGTACGAGCAGGAGAATCACGCAAGTGGGAGACAGCACTATAGAAGGGGAAAGCTCTCAAGAAGCCCTGCTAGATCTTCACCCTTGCAGTTATTTCACGCGTGCTAGATCAGTATTTCTCAGGTGCTTGGGATTAGACTCTTCATCTGAGAACTCGGTCTCAGATGAAAGAAAAAGAAAGGAATCAAGAAAGACCAAAGAAAGTTGATGTATGAATCTCTTTCTCTATTAAAACTAAAGTATTGCATTTTATTTATTCGATATCTAAATTTCTATACTACTCACTCATATAGTTTTTTTTTTTAGAAATTTATGATTCTCATACCTATTGAAAGAATGAGGATTCATCCATCATCCAGAAAATGCATTAATTATCAAAGAACATTGGTGAAGTACATGTAATCTTCTTGTCCGTGTTTTTATGCTTTTTTAGTCTGATCTTTTGGTAGATTGGATTGAAAGGAACAATAGAATTTTCAATCACACTGCTGAGAATCTCATCGTGGGATGTTCTTCACTTTAAAGTTTCTCTTTGGAGTTCTTTATGAATTTTTTTTCCTGTAACTATAATTCTTTTTTGATCCATGCCAATTGGAGAGATTTTTGTGATCTCTTTGACTCTTGGGTTGATGCCTTAACTCAACATTTTCTTCCCTCTTTTTTGGTCCAAAATTACTTTTGACTTTAATTTTCAACTTGTGATATACTACCCATAAACTACTAAAAAAAAAATTCAACTTATCATACATATTGATCCCAGCTACCAAAGTTTATACTTCGAATGAGGACATAAATTCAAAATGAAGGAAAATATATTGTAGGAAATAGGCATAAGTTTGGTCATTACTCATTTCGAAACTGCGAGGGTAGATTGGGAAAACAGTGTTTGGGTTTCATTGCAAAGTCTGGCAAAGTAAAAGAGCAATTTACTCTATTTATAAGCCAGATTTTCTTGATTTTGTTGTTAATAAAATGTCAATAACAGTGGTGCAGAGTGCAGATAAGATTGCAGGAAGGGGCTAAAGAATGCACAACCAAGTGAAAATACAGACTGATAGACAGTTAGAAAAACCAATAGAACAAGGTGAATTTCATAAAGGATTAGCCATTGCTCAAAATCTTCCGAGTCTTTGTCAAGTTTTGCTCTCAAAGTGATGATATTTTTTGCAGAGGAAATACAGTAAACAAACGACCTAGAATTTTGTGACATTGACTTACCATGAAACATGTCATGTTTTGTTGCCCCCAGAGCAAAGGTTAAGTACCACAAACATGCCTATTTTGTTGCATGGATTTGTGTCACTTGTAAATTTGTTGAACTTGCATTTTTATGTATCCCATTTTTTGGATTTGTAATATGTTTCTCAAATATTTGTGAACAAAAAGTAGCAAATCTTACCTACCTTTTGATGTGTCACATTTTTATTGATTTGTTTTTTTTTTTTTTTATATTAACTTCATATGTGGGTCTTAATTTGATTTTATTATATAGTTTCTATTACTTTTTCCTAGAAAAAAAAGGATGAGCAGCGTGTAAACTACTTTATTTCTTTCCTTGACAGAGCAATTGCGGGGATAATATTTCATCATTCCCAGTATATGATATTCGGGGTGCAAGAGGAACCAGAATCGAACTGGAACCGAGGCATGCGGTTCCCTTCTGGTTCTGGTTCTTTTTTTAAAAACCGATAAGATTATCGGTTCGCTTATGGGTCGTGTCATAAAACTGGTAGAGAACCGTAACCGATAATCATATAATATATTTAAAAAAAAACAAAAACAATTATATATATATATATAATAAAACGAAAATCAAGCACATCAAGCCTCTTAGGAACCGGTAAGAAACCGGATTGTTAAGGAACCGGTAAGGATCCGATTTGAAGAAAAAACAAGTCCCAATAAGGAATTGAACTGGTAACATTACCGGTTCGGTTCTTAACCGATTTTGAACATTACCAGTTCCGGTTACTTTTTTTAAGAACTTTCTTACGGTCCGGTTCCGGTTCTTGGCAAGAACCGAAGGGAACCGAATCGGTAACACCCCTATATGATACATGCTTCCTAATTATATGGACTTTTATATTTTTGACTTGTGTATCTCCTTTTAATTCATATGGTTTTTATTATATATCAAAATCTCATCAAAATTTCATTCAAAGTTTCTCTCTTAATTAATAAGATTTATTTTTAAAAAACTTGTCTTTTTATTTTCTTCTACTTACTGATCTCATTTTACAGATAAAAGTTTTCTTCCAGATTTTTTAATCAGACAAACACATATTTAAAGATAGAAAAATATTTTTATTTTCTTTTTCTTCTACTCTCTTCTTTAAACATGGACTTTTTTATTTTTTAATATTAAAATACTACTTTCAATTTATTGGTTTTATTTCTCAATTTCCAGTTTTAATATTAGTTTCGTATATTTTGTTTCATGTTATAAATTGTGAATATTGTTTTAGTGCATTTACTATTTAGTTACGATTTATCGCCATTTAGATCTTATGAGATGTTTAATTTATTATTGTCTTGCAGATTTTTTATTATGAAAGTAGAACTATTTGAAGTGTAACAGCATTCATACTTATGGCAGTTTATTTGCTTCATACTCTATAGCCTAGAGATTCATGAATGAGTAATTAATTATGCTCAACAATTAAATAATTTAGTTTAATTAAATTAGAAAAAAATATGAATATCTAAGTTTATCTAATATAATAATAAAACATTTTTTTGAAAAATTAAGAGGGATGATGGGTACTTTTGAAAGAAAAAAAATAAACTAATATTAAAACTGGAAATTGAGAAATAAAATCAATAAATTAAAAATCGTTATTTTATATTACAAAATTAACAAGTCCAGTTCAAAAAAGAGTTTTTTTCTTCTACGGTATATTTGTTTGATTTGAAAATCCTGAAGAAACACACTTTTAAAATGGGATATATAAGTAGAAAGAAAAGTCAAATTTTTAAAAAGTAAATCCTATTAATTAAGGGGGAGAAACTTGTATGAGATTTTGGTGAGATTTTTATGAGATTTTGAATCCTAATAAAAATTATATTAATTAAAAGAAGATACACATGTTAAAAGTGTAAGATTTATGTCATTGGGAAGATGTAACACATATTTACCGGGAAGAGGGAAGTATTATCCTAAATTGGGGAAAAATTATATGCTGTATTTTTTTATAGATATTATATTAAATGGTAAATTGCAAATAACACTTATGTAGTTTCAGTCAAATTCTTGCATATTTATGTTGTTTAAAAATGACAAATCACACCTTTGTAGTTTCAATTTATGCCAATAAGACTCATCATCTCTAACGTTATAAACGTTCTTTTAGCCATAACTTCTTCGTTTGATCTCTGATTTGAATGATTCAAGATGTTTTGGAATCCTTATTTTGAACCCTACGTTAGGGTTACTTGAAAACTTTTAAATCATCAGTAATCAAAGGGGTTAATAGCTTCAATCATACCTAATATTTTGATGATAATAAACTCTTTTATTTATTGACGATTTTAAAGTTTTGAAATGATCATAATATAGAGCTCGAAATGAGGATTTCAAAACATTTTGAATCATTTAAATCAGAGTTCAAACGAAAAAGTTATGATTAAAAGAAAGTTTACAATATTGGAAGTGAAGAATCTTATTAGTTTAATTAAGAAACTATGAGGGAGTGATTTGCCATTTTTAAACTACAGATGATTTTCATGAATTTGATTGAAATTACGGGAGTGTTATTTGTAATTTACCCAATATTAAATTGAGGAGAAGATATTCGAACTTTCGCATGAGGGAGTAGCTGTTTAACAAGTTGATGATAAAATGTGGTTATGACAATTGGACTCTTTTAAACCATTGAATGTATGATTTTCTTTTTTTTTTTGAGATAAATTTATGATTTAAATATAAATGGATACCATTAATGTAAAATTAATGATAATAAGTGGTGAGTTATGATGAGATAAAAGTCTTTGGAGAGATAAAAGTCTTTGGAGTCTTTTAAAAAATGACGCTTTTTAATAGTTACATTTATTCTTTTAATAAGAGAAAATAATTAATGGATCAAATTATCAGAATAATAAATCTTTTTTTTTTTAATTAATTACACCAACAACCACTTTAAATCACCCAATTACAATAATACTAGTGGTTATGATTTTATTTCATCTTTACTCATAAAACACCATTTTTGGTGGAGATATGGTGGTTGTTATTTTTAAAGTTGTCTTTTTTACCCTTTTATCTCTCCTAATAAATATATCTTAATAAATTCATTTCATTTCATTTATAATTTATTTATTTTATTTTATTTTGAATTCAAATCAAATCAAATCTTTTTTAATTATAAGATTTTTTTTAATTAAAACTAATTTAACTAAATAGAATAAAAACTTGATTTTTTTAGGTCAAAATAATAGCCCTAAGTCACGTCAATGTGTGAAAAAAAGTGTAGCCGTATTCATCTTCTCCTTCTTCTTCTTCTTCCAAATCTTCTTCTTCATCATCATATTCCTCCATGGCTAGATAATTAGGTTGATCATCATCTTCATCTTTCATCTTCATCCTACCCGATCTCCGGCAATGAAAGGTTCGGAGGTTGAATCGATTTCTCGATGAATTAATTGAAGATCTCGTTGGCAGTTGATCGTGATCCGGTTCCGGTAGGGATCGGAGACAATGATTTTTTCTTCTCTGAATGAATCGTTTTTCTCGTTCGTTTTTTCTTTCAGTTTCTATTTGTTTTTAAATCTTGCTATTGATTTTTCTTGAGGATGAGTCGGATCTAGGGTTCTAGTGATAGATCTATTGTTTTTTCACTTGTATATTTGATGATTTCTTTTATTTTTTAATCCAGATTTGAAGGAATTTTTTAAAATGTTTATTTTTGTTCAACATTTATTTAAATTTTCTACTTTCATAGCTTTAAATCGAGTCGGATCTAGGGTTCTGGTGATAGATCTATCGTTTATTCGCTTATATATTTGATGATTTCTTTGATTTTTTTATCCAGATTTGTGAATATTTAGACAGAAAAAGGAAAAGAAGTACGAAAAGGAAAAGGCCAAGAGAAGAAGAAGGAGAGAATAAGGGAATCGATTTCTCATTGATTTGATTTGGCTATTACAATAGGTATATATCAAAGAGGAATAAGCCACATGTCATATTACAATAGGAGAAAGAAATAACTACCTTATTTGAATAGGACAAAAAACTTAAAACTTCTAGAGAATTCTACAGGGAAGGGAATCCAAGGTGAGCTAAATTAGCAAGCAAAATATAAGGAATTAAGTAGGATTATGTTCATTTTCTTGAACAATTTGCAAAGCTTGATCTTCCTCAATGCCCCCCGCAAGCGAAACCCGGAGAGCATTGAATGGTGAGCTTGGATCTGAGGCTGCAGAAACGATGAGAGGACAAAGGTTTGGTCATGATGTCTGCCAATTGGTCTTCAGAGGGTACAAAATGAACGAGAAGCTGCCTATTATGTATCTTTTCCCTGATGAAATGGAGGTCGATCTCAACATGTTTTCTTCTCTGATGCATAATTGGATTGCTAGAAAGATAGATGGCACTGATGTTGTCACAGTAAATGATTGGTGGAGTGTGGTGAACCAGTCCAATTTCAGTGAGGAGGGATTGAAGCCAAAGGATCTCTGATGCTGCGTTTGACAATCCCCTATATTCTGACTCCGCACTAGAACGACTAACAACTCTTTGCTTAGTTGAAGACCAAGAAACTAAAGTACTACCTAGGAATGTGCAGTAGCCACTGGTACTTCTCCTATCATCAGGGCAAGAGGCCCAATCTGCATCCGTGTAGCATGTGAGGGACAGATTGGAGGAAGGTTGGATGGACAAACCATGTGAAGAAGTGTGCTTTAGGTACCTTAGGATTCTTTTGACAGCAAGCCAGTGTGTGGTAGTAGGAGCATGGAGAAATTGACAGACTTTATTGACAACAAAGCTAAGATCAGGACGTGTAATCGTGCAATATTGCAAAGCTCCTACAATACTCCTATATTCAGTTGGATCAGGAAGTAATTCACCATCATGAATTGATAAGGTAGTGCTTATAGCCATTGGAGAAGGGCTGGGTTTGCAATTTATCATAGCAGCTCTATTAAGAAGATCAAGAATATATTTGGTTTGAGATAAATGGAGGGATCCGTGGTGTTTGGTTACTTGTATTCCTAAGAAAAAACTAACAGGGCCAAGATCTTTCAATTTAAAAAGAGTGTTTAAAGAAGAGATGAAATGTGCTATTAAGGAAGGAGTGTTACCTGTAACCAAGATATCATCAACATAAATTAAGAAAGCAATAAAGTGACCATCCTTTTTGTATAAGAACAATGAACAATCAGACTGTGAAGGAGAAAAACCCCAGGATAGAAGACAGCTGCTTAATTTCATAAACCAGGCTCGTGGTCTTTGCTTCAAACCATATAGGGCCTTCTTTAGTTTACACACAAAAGAGGGATTTGTTGAATCAATGAAGCCAGGAGGTTGGTTCATATACACATCCTCTTGAAGCTCTCCATTTAAGAAAGCATTGTGAACATCAAGCTGCCTTATATCCCATTGATGATGAACTGCTAGGCAGAGAACAACTCGGATTGTTGCAGGCTTGACTACTGGGCTAAATGTCTCGAAATAATCTATCCCATAGGACTGATTATATCCCTGAGCTACGAGCCTGGCTTTGTATCGCTCAACTTGACCATTGGGTTGTAGCTTAGTTTTATATACCCACTTGCAGCCTATAATTTTGCATTGTGGAGGAGCAGGGACCAATATCCATGTGTTGTTGCTGAGCAAGGCTTGATATTCAAGTTGCATTGCCTTTTGCCACTCAGGGATTTTAATAGCAGACTTGAAGTTGGTGGGTTCAGGGAGTGGTGTTTGGGAATCTGAACTGACAGTGGTAAGTAACAGTTTTGGTTTGAAAATACCAGATTTGGATCTTGTGATCATATGATGCCCTGGTTGAGCATTGGATGGGTGGATGGGAATTTGTGTCTCGGCTGGATTAGTGACTGGACAAGGCAGGTCAATTGTGAATTCAGGTGTTTGGGTTGGAGTTTGAGGATCAAGAGGGGACTGTAAAGGAGTATCAGCATGGGCATGAGGAGTAGGAATTTGAGAATCAAGAGGGGACTGTAAAGAAGCAGCAACATGGTCATGAGGAGCAGAATTAGAAAGCAGGGAAGATAAGGGAACATTAGCATTGGTATTATGAGTAGAAGTAGAAGGCTGTGAAAGGGAAGTGGATGTAACAGGTAGGGTATTGGTGATATGGGAGAGTGATTGATTTGAAATAGGAAATAAAGGCTGGGATGAAACAAATGAGTGAGGGAAAGAAGAAATATCATAATGGAATTGTTGGACTTTGGTAGAAGCAATTGAGTTGTTTAAAGAGGGGAAGCATTGTTCATTGAAGATTACATGTCTTGAGAGATAAATTCTGCCTGATGATGTGTCTAGACAGAGATAGCCTTTATGATTGGAACTGTACCCTAAAAACAGACACTCTTTGGATCTATATTGCAACTTATGTGTATTATAGGGTCTTAAAAAAGGGAAGCAAGAACAACCAAAAGCTTTGAGTAGATTGTAATCAGGCATGGACTTATATAGCAGCTCATAGGGAGATTTGTTGCCTAAAACAGGAGAAGGTAACCTGTTAATAAGATGGACTGAAGTCTGAAAGGCAAAGGTCCAAAAGGACTTAGGGAGATTAGAGTGACCAAGAAGAGAAAGTCCCATTTCGACTACATGCCTGTTTTTCCTTTCTACTTTCCCATTTTGCTGTGGTGTATGGGGGCAGGATATTCTATGGTGAATCCCAGATTTAGCCAATAAACTTGAAACAGTTCTATATTCCCCTCCCCAATCAGTTTGTAAGGATTTGATCTTGCTGTCAAATTGGGTCTCAACTAATTTCTGGAAATGTGTGAAGTAGGAATATGTTTCATCCTTTGATTTAAGCAAGTATATCCATGTAAAACCAGTGAAGTCATCAATAAACAAAAGAAAATACTTTGCTCCAATTACTGAATTGACAGGGGATGGTCCCCAAATGTCTGAATGTACAAGTTCAAAAGGAAATTGACAGACTCTTTTTGATCTGGGAAAAAGTAGACGATGGCTTTTGGCCATTTGACAGATATTGCAAAAATTGAAACTAGAAACAGATGGACTAGGATGATTGAAGCTGGTGAGGACTTGTTGCACTACTGTGGGAGAAGGATGCCCAAGCCTATAGTGCCAAAGAGTAGAAGGTGTCAAGACAGCAATAAATGAAGCAGCAGAGACAGAAGTTGATGGTTGTTGCATTTGTGAAGGTGGATTAAGTCTGTATAGGCCATGACTAAGATGCCCCTGAAGAAGTACCTCCCTGGTCAGTGTGTCCTTCACAAGAAAATGGGATGGATGAAATTCAATATAGGCCTTATTATCATGACAGAGACGAGCAACACTTATTAACTTGTTGGAAATAGAAGGAATATGCAGCACAGAGTTTAGTTTAATAGGGGAGTTAGAAGAAGACAACACAGTGTTACCAACATGTTTAATAGCAAGTTTCTTACCATTACCCATCATCACTTGTTCATGACCAAGGTAAGGAGATGCACTGCTGAGAGAGGTCAGTGATGGTGTCATATGGTGTGTAGCCCCTGTGTCAAAAAGCCATTCCTGGTCAGGGTGTATTGGAGGAGATGGTGCTGAATATTGGAAAGTGGGATTTGCAGAGGGTGCTGAATATTGGAAAGTGGGATTTGGAGTGTGTGAAATAGGAGGGGTATAAGAAGATGAGAAGGGTACTGATGTGGTGGATGATGGTGTTGGATATTGTGCTTCAGCAGGAGAAAATGAGGCAGAAGCAAGATGAGCTTGTGGTCTTGGAGGAAGAATAGGGGGATATCTTTCTTTGTTCTCTCGATTGTAACATACAAGGGCAATGTGACCCACTTTGCTACAGATTTGACATTGGGGTCTGCTAGAGGAACGTGTGGACCATCTAGTAGTGAAATTTGGAATGGAATTGGACTGTGGAGTTTGAGAGTGTGAAGGGACATTATAGAGAGAAGCTGAGGGTCTAGGATTTGGATAAGGTGATGAAGTTGTAGAGGGAGTAAAATTGGTAGTATTCCTGGTTGGTATGGGAGGAGGAAAAGAAGTAGGAGGCCAGGTTGTGACAGGGGAATGTTGTTGCTGATTTACAGACAGGTTTGCAACATTGGCTTGGATTAAGTTCAGCTGTTCCACAGAAGACTGCCTTTCGAGCCTCACCTCATAGCTCAAGAGAAGACTTCTAATGTCCTCAAGGGAAGGTCTATCACTCCTATTTTGTATTGAAGTAACAAAAAGATTATATTCAGATCCAAGCTCATCAAGGATATAGGCCACATGGTCTCGATATGACAAAGGTTCCCCTATTGCTGCTAGTTTATCAGAGATCTGCTTAATCTGGGAGAGGTATTGGGTGACATTTACTCCATCCTTTTTGGATTTTTGGAGTTGGGACCTCAAACTCATGATACTTACAGTTGACACGGATTCATACACTCTCCGTAGAGATTCCCAGACTTCAAAAGCTGTTGAACAATTAACAATCTCACTCATCTTGTCTTCAGACAAAGAAGAGTAAAGCCAGCCCATCACAAGACGATTGTGTTTCTGCCAGAAGTAATGTTCCAAGTTTACCTGGATTTGGTTTGGATCTAGGAATTTAGGAGGCATGGGTATCGTTCCATCAATGAAACCTTCCAATCCGTTTGAAATAATGACATTTAGGAGTTGATTCTTCCATAGTAAGTAATTGGTATCATTGAGTTTGATTGTAAGAGAGGAAGCTCCTAAGTTGGTTGGCTGTTGTTGGAGGATATTTGGTTGAAGAAGATGAGGCTGTTGTTGAAAATAGGGTGGAAAAGTTGGGGGATAATTCGTATATGGAGCTCCAGGAGCTGAACCAGGAAAATGTTGTTGTTGATTGAGTCCAGAGAAGAAGGGATGATGTTGTTGCTGACGATTTACTATTGGTGTAAAAGGTTGAGGAAAAGGATTTGGACGGAAATTTGAATGATTCGCAGGAGGAGTCCCATCTTGTTGATTTGGTTCTGGCATTGCTATGCCTTTTTGTTTGGAGTTTTCATCAGAGGCAGCAGCAGACAAGGTGTCACCTAAAGACGTAGCCATTGACAGCTTTTCAAAGCTCTGATACCATGTGAATATTTAGACAGAAAAAGGAAAAGAAGTACGAAAAGGAAAAGGCCAAGAGAAGAAGAAGGAGAGAATAAGGGAATCGATTTCTCATTGATTTGATTTGGCTATTACAATAGGTATATATCAAAGAGGAATAAGCCACATGTCATATTACAATAGGAGAAAGAAATAACTACCTTATTTGAATAGGACAAAAAACTTAAAACTTCTAGAGAATTCTACAGGGAAGGGAATCCAAGGTGAGCTAAATTAGCAAGCAAAATATAACAGAATTAAGTAGGATTATGTTCATTTTCTTGAACAATTTGCAAAGCTTGATCTTCCTCAACAAGATTTGAAGGATTTTATTAAAATGTTTATTTTTGTTCAATATTTATTTTAATCTTCTATTTACATATATTTAGAATCTGTACCTCTTTTTCATCTTCAATTTTGTGTCTTCTATAAATTTTGAGTACACATCAATAAATGTTTACTAAAAGTAAACAGTTTATAAAAATTTGTCCCTTCCAATTCTCCTTTCTCTGTATTTTGTAGAATAAGTTACTTTTAATTAAATATTTATTTTTTATCTCTGTATTTTGTAGGATGACGAACAAGAAAGACATTTGAATTTTCCTGGAAGAAGAAGTCAGAAGTTTGAAGATTTTTCTTTTATTTTTTGTTATTGTTTTTATTTTTGTTTAGGTTTGATTTTTCCATTAATTTTGTAAAATTTAAGGGATTTTTATAAATTTCCTTAAATTTTGCACAAATTAAGGAGAAATTAAATCGGGGGTATGTTTGTCCTTTCACAATGTAATTTAATTTGGCCGGTGGCGGTTTTGGGTACTATTGATATTTAATAAAAACATCCGGTATATTTGATATATCCATAATTTTTTTGATTATTAGTGAAATTAACTCTTTTTTTTTCAAAAAGAATAATAAAACTAATTAAATTTATAAATTTACTCCATTCTAATTGAACATGTCTTAAAAAAACAATGAGATTCATCGTCCTCAACTACAAGTGAAAAAATATCATGAAAATTGATTCATTAATTTAATAAAAATGAAAAATTACTATTTTTTAAAATAAATGAAATTAGGTGGAAAAGACTATAATGGGATATAATTTCTCAAATTTGACTTTATGGAGTCTATATAGTAGTGATATCAAAAACTTCTTGATTTATAGAAAAATAACTTTTAAAATACATCTTTTTTGACTTTCTGAATAAAAAATGGTCTACATTAAAAAAAAACCTTAATTTTGGTCTCTAATTTTTTTCAATAAATAATGTTATTTTTTTTTAATATTGCTTTATTAAAATGGAGTGCCTAAAAGTTTTTTTTTTTTTAAATATATTACATCACACTGGGAGAGGGAAGACTCAAACTTTCGATCTTATTAGAAGTGATAAATATTAAACGAGTTGAGATATGCTCATTATTATGTTAAATGTTGAACACATCTTTTGATAAGCGATGCTCAACTATCAACCTTTCCACAACTCTCTTATTTCCTTTTAATCCGTTATGGCCTTAGTGAGCTTTTAGTAATACTAGTCATAAACACACAAACACTACATGATGTATACAGTACAAAAAAACTGTCAATTTGCGACCGTAAATTTGCGACCAAATGGTCGTTTTTATGGTATAATGCGACCAAAAACACGACGAACATGGTGGTGGCCAAAAAGCTGGTCGGTCCAGAATTTGTGCGATTGGATAGTCACAAATATACGACCAGAAAAGTTTGGTCGCAAAAAAGTCAACCTTTTGAAAAAACGACCAGATGGTCGCTTAAAAAGTGTGACCATCTGGTCGTAATTTATGTTGAAGATAAGTGACCAGTTGGTCACATAAAAAAGTGACCAAGTGGTCGTATTTCTAAGCGACCAAATGGTCACTTTTGGACTCAGTCAAAATACGACCAGATGTTCGCTTAAAAAGTGACCATCTGGTCATAATTTATGTTGAAGAACAGTGACCACCTGGTCGTTTTATAAGCGACCAAATGGTCACTTTTGGACTCAGTTAAAATGCGACCATATGGTCTTCTTGAAATAAAATGTGACCATATGGTCGCATTTAAGAATTTTTTTTATATTTAAATTTCAAAAATTAATAAATTAATTAATTATTATTTATTTAATTAATATTAAAATTTAATAACAAATAATTGGAATTAAAATAAAAAATATATATATCAAATATTCAAAAAACGTTTTATACAGATGAAAGCATCATATAACTACTGCGGAGGGGCGGGGGTGGCATCGATGATGAATGGTCGCCGCCTAGGGATCTGAAGTACGCTGCCAAAGCTGTTGTGACCTGGGCCTCGACCCGTGCCTGCATGTCCGCCTCAATCGCAGAGACTCGAGAAACGAAGTCCTCACGCATAGCGTCCATGTCTGCGCTCAGATGCTGCTCAACCGGAGAAGGGCCGGAGCTAGTGCTCTCTCCGCTCCGCTGAGGTCGGGGCACATCCGCGTAAAGGCATCGCTCGTATGAGCCGAGCCCAGGAACTGATCCGTCAGGCCGAACCCCTCCAGCAGCCTCTAAGAACGCCTCTCTATGGTCTTCCTGAGTCGGTTGCGAGTCTGGTGTGGACAATCGCTGACTCAACGACTCCGTGAAACGTTCCTAAACATTTAAAATTCAGAAAATAAAATATTTAATATATAAGTTAGGAAAAATTTTAAAGAAAAAATAATAATTGAAAAAATTATTAAATACCTGAACTGCTTTCGCCTTATCGTCGACGAACGTCCCGTCCTTCTTCGTGTGAAGAACGCGGTGCAGCTCATCGGGCGGGACAGGGCGACTGTGCTTCGCTTCCTAAAAATATTAAAGATTGAAGAAGAAAACATAATAAATTAATAACTAATTGAAAAAAGAAAATAGGAAAAAAGTACGTAAGAAAACGACCAAAAAAAAACTTACCAATCGACGATGGTGCTCGTCGTGGGTCCGGGCCCCGGCTGTGTGTTTGGTGGGATTATTCGCGCGGTTGGCCTTATTCCTCCTTGACACTGCCATGCCCTCAGGAGTGCTCAAGCTCGCGATAAGCCGTGCGTGGTCCTCTGGGCTCATCCACACGGGGCGGTTTGCTGCTTGCTTTCTGCGCGCCCAGTACATAAGGTCCTTGAATCGATCCCGGACGTGATTGTCCCATAGGGGGAACAATCTACCGTCCGTGATATCAGGATCGATAACAGGAAACTTGCCCTGAAAAAATTGAAATAAAAAATTGTTAAAGTAATAAATTTATTTCTATAAATTTCAAAATTAATTAATTATAAAAATAAATTATGTTTTTTACCTTCCAATTATCGTGCATCCAACGTTTCTCCGTCGTTGGAATCTTCTGCCAGCGAAGGTCGCTGGGTAGAGGCATGCTCTGGAGGACCTCGCGAAACCGTTTTGAAATGGTTGTATGCGGCTGTACTCTGCAAAAACATAAAAATATTGTGATATTAGAAACAATTAGTTAACAGAAAAAAAAACACTTTTAACAAAGTTTAAAGGTTTAAAAATTAAGTAATTAAAACAATAAACAAAATTACTTACGTATCCCCTTCAATCCAAAGGGTAGAGTTCTGTGCCCAGGGAGGCTGCGTGCATGAAGTGGAGGGGCCAGTGGATTCGACCCTGATGCAGACCCTGACACATACCCTGATGCAGACCTTGATGCTAACCCGGGAGTCCTGCGGCAATCGTGGTGTCGCAGACTGGGTCTCAGGGACTGCATCATCGAGCGTGGCAGCAAGTCCCGGCTCGTAACCGAAGAGGAGGCTGTCCAACTCGTATGTAGTCAGGTCCGCATCAGGGGTAGCGGCAGTAGGAGGCTGCGGAGACGCCTCGTCACTCGCGTCGTCAGGCTCGTCTGACTGGGGAGGACGTCGTCTGCCCGTCATAATCCTACAACCAAACTAAACTAATTTAATACTAATTACGTAATTAAAATATTGAAATAAATTAAATTAATTAATTAATGAAATAATCTAAATTAAATTAATAAATTAATGAAATAATCTAAATTAAATTAATAAATTAATGAAATAATCTAAATTAAATTGATTAAATAATGTAAATTAAACTAACATAAATTAAGTAAATAATTTAAAATAAACTAATTAATTAATTTAAATTAAAATAAATTAAAATTAGATTAATTGAACTAAAATGAAGTAATTAAAGTAAACTAAGTAGTGAAGAATTAAACTAAAATTAATTAAATTAAAGTAAATTAAGTAATGAAGAATTAAACTAAATTAGATTAATTGAACTAAAATTAATTAAATTAAACTAACATTAATTAATTAAAACTAAAATAAACTAAAATAATTAATTAAATTAAAGTAAACTTAAATTAGCTTAAGTGAACTAAGTATTTAATTAAAGTAAACTAAGTAATGAAGATTTCAACTATTAGATTAAATTAAACTAAAATTAATTAAATTTAACTAACATTAATTAATAAAACCTAAATTTAACTAAACTAATTAATTAAATTAAACTAAATTAAAATTAGATTAATTGAACTAAAATTTATTAATTAATTAAAGTAAACGAAATTAGATTAATTAACCTTAAGTAAACTAAGTACTTAATTAAACCAAATTACATTAATTAAACTAAAATTAATGAAATTAACAACATTAAACTAAACTAATTAATTAATTAAAGTAAACTAAAATTAGATGAATTAAACTAAAGTAAACTAAGTAATTAATTACACTAAATTAGATTCATTAAACTACAATTAATGAAATTAACAAAATTAAACTAAACTAATTAATTAAAACTAAGTAAACTAAATTTAAACATAAACTAAAACTAACTTAAAACTTAAAATGTATACGAAAACTAACCTCGTAATAGAAACCGGGATTGGAGGTTTAGGGAGTTTAGAGTAGGAACGGGGAATGAGAACGGGGAAAAAACAACGGGGAACGGAACGGGGGAAAGAGAGAAAAGAAAGAGAAAGGAAAGGAAAAGGAAACGGGGGGAAGGAAACTGATCTGAATTTAAATCAGATTTTGCGACCAAATGGTCGCAAATATGTAATCATGACCAGAAACGAAAGGTCGCGCGTGCTGGGGAAATTGCGACCACATGGTCGCATTTTTAGAGATATTTGCGACCATCTGGTAGCATTTATTGAAAAAGCGACCATTTGGTCGCCCATTTACCATTATCCAGAACAGCTGTCATATCACGAGTCCCATCAACAATTGCGACCATCTGGTCGTAATTATGAAATTCACCGCCAAAAATTGCGACTAGACGGTCGTAATTTTTAAATTCACCGCCATAAATTTCATGAAAATTTAAATTTACCGCTCAGATCTGCGACCATATGGTCGTAATTTCACTTATATTTTTTGAAAAATATAATTATACTTTTCCAAAAATGCGACCAACTGGTCGCCTTTCCCTTCTAAATTACTACCATGTGGTCACCTTTTGTGTTATATTGCGACCACATGGTCGCAAATATTAAAAAATATATATTTTTAATCATTCATTAAAGAAATAGTTTTAATAAACACATACACAGTGAATAATCAAGTTACGAAATGTCTCATTCATCATCGTCTCCAAGAAGTTCGTCACATAAAGTCTTCTTCTTCTTCTTCTTCTTCTTCTTCTGTTTCTTCATCGGATTCATCGTCTCGAATAAATTCAGCATCAATGTCACGTGCGTGAGAAGTGGAAGCATTTGTATCATCATCATCATGCAATGTTATCGTTCCATCGTTCAAAGGACGAACAATACTTGCATTCTGACCATCGTCAATTGCACGACATCTTATCTCATCTTCTTGAAAAGCATCAGCTTCCTCTACATGGTCGTCTTTCTCGAACAAGTTTTCTTCTACCTGGCGTGGTTTAACTTTACAAACAACTAACCAATCTGTCAGATCTCGTCTATTAATTGGATAGTTCAGGTAATAAACTTTAATCGCCTGTGAAGCTAGGACAAACCTATCAGCGGTGCGCATATGCTTAGACTTGTTTACCTCAACGATTTGTAAATGATCAATCTTACGGACTCCGCCTCATCTGGTTGTCTCGAACCAAGTGTAGTTGAACATAACAATGCGTTTTAGCGTCGGACTTGCGTATTGAATCTCAAGAATCTCATCGATTACTCCGAAGTAATCGTCTTCATTTGTGCCGAACACGTGACCTTTGATGCAAACACCACTGTTGTTTGTTGCCCTGTTCACTGAATGAGCCTTCGTTTGAAATCTGTAACCGTTACCGACGTATCCACCATACGACCTTGCTATCCGTCCAGGTCCCTTTGCCAAAGAAATGATGCGAGGATCATCCACCGATAATGTAGGGGAGTCAACCTGTGTCATTGTCCACATACAGTAATGTTAGGAAGATAGTAATTTTTTCAACATAATGCAACGGTTTTTTTGACAATTTAAAATAACTCACGTATGCACTGAACCAAGAACGAAACTCTTTGTCGATTATTAACCCCTCCTCAGCGTCTGTAAGCCAACTCGTGTCATTCGAACGTATACGTTTAGAAATAATCTGTATGTTACAAAAATAGTTAGCAAATAGTTTGTTTATGCGATGAAATAATGCTAAGTTACAAACTCACTCTATGTAAGGCTCGATCTCTGCGCAGTTGCATAACACGTATGTCTGCATTACGTGATACTCAGAATCGGTCAACGGCCTACGCACTGATCTTCCAACTGTCATGCCAGGTTCCGTAAAAATCGGCAAGTCATTTATGTCAACACCTTCAAGTAAATTTTTGACAATGTTTAGTTTCGCTGGTTGAAACTGCTCTGCAATGTGTTAATCAAAGTAGTATGAACAAAATGTGGTAGTCTCTTGCATCAGGTACGCACTACAGATAGATCCTTCTACTTGTGATCTATTTCCAACCATCTTTTTCAACCGACGTAAGTACCTATGGGTACAAAACATAATTTAAATTCGATCACTTTACTAATTTATACGCGTACATTACAAAATAAATGTGCTTACCTTTCAAATGGGTACATCCAGCGATAATGTACGGGACCCCCTAAGAATGCCTCGTATGGAAGATGCACTGGAAGATCCTCCATAGAGTCGAAAAAGCCAGGTGGGAACATTCGCTCCAACTTACAAATAATAATGGTGACCTCTGAACTCATTGAAGCGACAGTAGCTTCCGTCAGCTCTGTACATGTCAAGTCCCTGAAAAAAACACTCAACTGGGCAAGCGACTCCCAATGTCTATTCTCTAGGAACGGTCTGAACGCGACGGGCATCAATCGTTGCATGAATCTATGACAGTCGTGGCTTTTCATCCCGAACATGATATGTTTTTTACTGTTTATACACCGACTCAAATTCGAAACGTATCCGTTCGGGAATTTGATGGATTTGATCCACTCAAATAATGTTTTCTTTTCATCCGTCGTCAACATGTACTTTGCTTTTGCGTAATTATCATTGTCGTCAGGCTCCAACTCAGGACGGTCACATATCTCCCGTATATCATAACATGCCTTCAGATTGTCCTTCGTTTTTCCCTGAACGTTCAAAATCGTATTGAAAATGTTGTCGAAGAAATTCTTCTCGATATGCATTACATCCAGATTGTGTCTAATCAGTAGATCTTCCCAATACGGTAGATCCCAAAAAATACTCCGTTTCTTCCAACCTGTGTTTTTCCCAGCCGCATTGTTTGCACTCTCTACACCTTCCATTGTAATCTTCTGCATCCCTATAAGATCTATACCGTGAGGAATCTGTCTTCCACTATACATGGTCGGGGGGTTTGTTTTCTTACTCGTCGACCCTTCTTCCAGTCACTGCCGTTTGAATGGAAAGTGTGATTCAACGGCAAAAATCGACGGTGACAATCAAACCAACAAGTTTTCCGACCGTTTCTAAGATAAAATGCATCTGTGTCTAGCATGCAATGTGGACATGCGTATGTCCCCGCCGTACTCCATCCTTTAAGAGGAGGAGATTGAGGTTCACACAATTAACTACACTGACTAAGGAAAACAATAACAAAAGTTAAACACAGACTCAAAAATGTATATGAAAGCAATTGAAGATCAACATACCTGACAACATTGAATACGCAGGGAAGTCACTAATCGTCCAGATTAACGCGACGCGCATCAAGAAATTTTGTTTCTTCAAAATGTCGTACGTCATAACACCGTCAGTCCACAACCTTTTCAACTCTGCAATAAGTGGTTGCAAATACACATCCAGTTTCTGTTTTGGACTTTTCGGTCCAAGTACGATCAATCGTTAGAAAAATCACCGGTCTCGCATGAACATCGAGGGAGGCAAGTTATACGGGGTTACCATGACTGGCCAAACTGAATATTGTGCCCCAGATGCCCCAAACGGGTTAAATCCATCCGTGCATAAACCCAATCTGACATTTCTCGGATCTTGTGCAAAATTCGGATGACAATTATTTAAATGCTTCCATGCCGCAGCATTTGAGGGATGTCTCATAACACCTTCATCCTGTGAATGCTAGTGATGCCATCTCATGTGCGAGGCTGTCACATCCGATGCATACAACTGTTGCAGACGTGGGGTCAGCGGTAAATAGAACATGCGGGCGTTCCGAATCAGGCTGCGTTTCCCTTGTTTATATCTTGGAAGAAAACAGAATTTGCAATGATGCAGGTCCTCATCCATATCCCAGTAAATCATGCATCCGTTTTGACACGAATCTATTTTCTCCACGGGTAATCCAAGTCCCTCCACTAGCTTTTTGGTGTCGTACAAACTGTGGGACATATTATTTTCTTTTGGAGCGCATCGACGAAACCACGATGCAATCGCATCAAATCCTCTACCAGGTATGTTGTACTGCGCCTTTATATTTAAAAGTTCTGTAGCAGCAGCAAGTTGACTTACCTCATACCCATCGTACAATGGTCGGCTGGCTGTCTTTAGCATCTCGTGCATCTTACGTGCTTCCGTATTCATTTACTCTTCTACAACCCATTCATCTTCATCTACGTTTAAACTTTCACGGAAATTTTCATTGCCCCCATACCCCGCACCATCAAGTATCATTTGCTGCATCTGACTATACTGTTGTTCATCATTCCGTTATTCGTCAACAACCTCTACATTCGAGCTGCTACCTTCGTATCGTCTCGATTCCTGTAATGCAGCGTCGAACATTTCCTGTGTTTCCCCCTGAAACACCAAGTGATAATAATTCTGCACAAACCCCTGACTATAAAGATGCACTTTCAACTCTGTAACCGGTATGATTCTCCTATTGTCGCATTTCCTGCACGGGCAACGTAGCTTTCCACCATATTTTTCATAATAGACAGTTGTCATGCAAAACTCAATAAACTGTTCAACCCCGGCCACGAACTCATCGTTCAAATACCCGTCTATCAAACGAACATACATCCACTCTCTCATTTTCTTTTTTCTTAATGCTAACAAACAATGGGTGGAGGGGTTTTTATAATGGACTCCTCTGCTCATTTGCGACCAGATGGTAGTATTTTTGCTACCATCTGGTCGCATTTTCCTGCCAAAATTTCCCGCCATTTTCCTCACTGCCCCGGGTCACATCAAGTCAGAATTTACGACCTCATGGTCACTTTTTGTGGTAACCACTTGGTAGCTTTTATCCCACAAAATTATTTATATATTACTAGTCACATAAAATCACAGCATTTGCGACCATCTGGTCACTTCCTAATGTGACCACGTGGTAGCTTAATTCCCGCCAAATTTTTAAGCTACCACTGCTAAATAAAGGTCACCAAAATTGCGACCATTTAGTCACTTATAATTGTGACCACTTGGTAGCTTTCTTCCCTCCAATTTTAAGCTACCACTGCTCAATAAAGGTCACCAAAATTGCGACCATTTAGTCACTTTTAATTGTGACCACTAGGTAGCTTTTTTCCCTCCAAAATTACGCGCCATTTTTTGCTACCAAGTCATATTTTAGTCACACAAATGCGACTAGTTGGTCGTTTTTTTAGGTGACCAATTGGTCGCTTCTTTCGCGTCATAATTTCGAGCCATTTTTTATGACTAATTCTACTTTTCGTCGCAATCTGGTCGCAAAAAAAGTGACCACAACCTTAAAAAAAAGTGACCAGGTGGTCACCAAAAAACTACCACTTTTGTTTGGTCGCAAATTTCTGGTCGCATTTTGACAGTTTTTTTTGTAGTGGTACAATTTTTTTTTAAGTTGAGAATGCTTAACTTGACATAATTTATGTTACTCCTATTGTGTAATAGATATCCTCTTATTAGTTTTATGTATGTGGATTTAATATCAAATAAATAAATAGTGGGATCCATTATTTTAACCATTTTTATTCTATATGTCTTATTATTATTTGAAGAATACGTGCAATAGTATAACTGAAAATTTTTTAACTTAATTATATGCAGAGTAACTCATTTAAAAATTTGAAACTATCTATTTAAAATGAAAAATAAGTTACATCTATGATGATATTGTATTATATACTTTTATCCTAAAGAAAGAAAAAAAAATATAGATCTCTATTTTTTTATCGACTTTTATCCATTGTATGGAGTTGTAATAGTAGATGAAGGCGTGAGAGTATGGAAATGAGTTTATAAAGATGTCTTCACAACTTATGAAAACCAATTAAATGTTGATTTTAGTGAGCCAACTTCAAATAAATCTCTAATATATAAAAGTGGGAATGTTTTAGAAACTATGTGGGGTATTTCTCGTCAGAGTGTTCTTCCACACGGTTGAACACGTCGCGTCACGTGCTGATCCTTAGCGGCAGAGCTACCTGAAACACTTAGAGTCAAGACGGTAGAAGGGCACCGGTGTGGTACCAGCCGAGGACCCAACGACGATCAAGTTAGGTGGCGGTAGGTGAGATATGTCTTGCGTCGCAAGGGAGGATTAAGTCTAAGGTATAAGACTGATGGTTTTTTGTTTTCACATACCTGATTTGATAGGTCAGGCCGCCTTTTATAGTACCTTGTGATCGTGGGCTCATCGGTAGGGCTAGCATGAGGCTAGGCTTAATGGGCTTTCACTCGGTCCAAGAAGGATAGGCTCCTTCAGGTGGGGATTCAGATGGGCTTGTCCCATGTGAATCGGCCCGGTGTGAGTGTGGCCCATATGAGGGCTATTTTTACCCTTTACAGAAACATTTTAGGATAATTATACCCCTTTTTAATTATGAGATTTACAAAATATGCCATACAATAATTAATTAACACTAACAATTAATTCTTATATGATATTCTCTTATTTAATACAATGAGTTTAAAATATATTTTTTTAATAAAATAGTTTATTAATTCTATTAAAATTGACTATTATTTTGAACTATATCTTTAAAACTA
Organism: Gynostemma pentaphyllum; assembly: GCA_028015215.1. Taxonomy (NCBI): domain Eukaryota; kingdom Viridiplantae; phylum Streptophyta; class Magnoliopsida; order Cucurbitales; family Cucurbitaceae; genus Gynostemma; species Gynostemma pentaphyllum. Next base: position 64,575,757 of record CM051355.1, on the reverse strand, counting down.
TAAACTAAATATTAATTTAAAAATAATAAAATGAATATTATTTTGAAAATGTATTTAATATATTGAATACCATCTTCCCTTTTTTATCAACTAATATTATTATTTAAGTTATTATTATTTACAAATGTTTATATATTTTCCCAATTTAGTTTAGTTGTTTTAATTATTAATTCCATATTATGATGTTTCTTTTTAAAATGTAATTTATAGCATATTATTTCATTATTATTCAGAGGTCTGTTTTGGGAATTCAAGATGTTTGTTTGTAATTAGAATTTAATGTATGAGCGTTTATTTTAAAAAAATTAGAATATAATTCATATATAGTGTCAACCTCTATTTTTCCTTTTTAAAACAATGTATATCTATTTGAGCTCATACAAAACTTTACTACGTAAAAAGTTTTTAAAAATATTAAAAATATTTTTTTTATCAAATTTGATTTTAAAAATATCATTTCATTATCTATACTATCTAAAAAGTGGCTCAGAGGAAAAACTTTTGATTTCCATTTTTACCCTTATAATTCATTTATAAGGTAAATGAATTATTTTGTCGTTCAAACTAATTGCTGGAGATAAATGCTGAGATCCAAAAGAGCGGACACGAGGAGGAATGGGAGGGGGTGGAGCGGCTGGCTACACTATATTTTTAGGGTTTCCTTAAATTATATTTATTGTAAATATCATCCATGATCCATTATAATTAGTCTTTGTTCTTTTTTTTTTTCCATGTAATTAGGTCGAATATGCGTAGTTTACCATGTAAATTTTAAAATTATTTGAAGTTGGGTTCTTTGAATTCAATATATTTAATTCATTTTTGTATATTGTGAAGATATTTTTATAAGCTCAAATCCTACTCTCAGGCCTTCATCTTCTATTACAACTCCAAACTATAGTTAAAAGACGAACGAGAACTATATATCTTTTTTTCTTTAGAAAAACGTATAAATTACAAATTTTTCATAGATTTAACCCTTATTTTTTTCTTTTGTAATATAAAGTTTTAGTTTTAAAATGAAATACTCTTCAGATAATTAAACGGAAAATTTTCCAGTTCTACTACTCTATGTTTTCCCTCACATGATAACAATATATGTAAAAGTGGTTAAAAATGATGAACCCACTATATATTTATTATTGATATGAAATATACATAACATATCATTATTAGGAGGAGTATAGGGAATTCATGATATAAAGGGATTACCATAATTCATCTCTAGAGTTAAGTTTTTCTTTTTTTATTAAGAAAAAAAAACAAAAGCTTTACACGTGCAACGCACGTAGTGTTAGACTAGTACTATCTAAAAAGTGGCTTAGAGGAAAAACTTTTGATTTCCATTTTTACCCTTATAATTCATTTAAATTTCTATAATGCCATCATTCAAAATTAATTTCATTACCATTTTTTTTTTGAGATTACATCAAAGTGGGGGAGGGGGGACTCGAACCTTCGTTCAGTAAACTAAAATTGTGTTCGTTCAATAAATATTTCAAATATATTTTATCATGAGCTTATTTCAAAAATTAATTTAGTAATAATTTCATAGACTTACTAAATTTAAAATCAAACCCAACAATCAAATTAATTTTTAATAATTTTTCGTCTATTATTTTCTCTAACAAACATTTCCCTTCCTAATTCATTTTTTTTTATCAAGACTAGGTCAAGCAGGGGAAAACACAAACTAAAACAATTCTCTCTCTAATTTAAATATATAATTACGTTAGTGTGATCATTTTTTAAAAGATCAAAACCAAAGGACATAACATACCATCTTATAACACCCCAAATAAATGAGTAGTATAAAAGTTTTGTAACTCACTAATTGAATTAAAAATTTATTGAAATTTTTACTTTGAATTTACTATATATATACATGTAAATAGAGATGAACTAACACACCAATTTAAAAAACAAAAAACTTGATGTTTGAGGATAGAGTTATGGAAAGGAAATGAATATTAGGTATGAGAGTAACAATATGATATAAAATCATTATTAATCTTTAGTCATCTACATGTATCCATCATTCATGAGTAACAAGATGATATAAAATCATGAAATTTAAGTTTTTTTCATTTTAAAGATATTTTTTTAATATGAGTTATGTTAATTTCCTCCATTTCATTATAAAATTTGAATTTTCAAAATTTTAGTTAAGAAAATAACTTCATAATAATATTGACATTTTTATTATAAAATTTGAAAGACAAACCACGTGCCCCACGTGCATGGCACGTGTGAAAAACCTATTAAAATAAACGTGTTCAAATGATCAAATTTCATATCAGATTTATAACTTTTCTTAAGTAAAATATTTAACACATATTTGAGTTAATGTATGAATATCTATTTGAGTTCATGGAAAACTTTACTTTGTAAAAAGTTTTTAAAAATATTTATTTCTTTTATCAAATTTGATTTCAAAAATATCATTTCATTATGAAATAAATATGTTCAAACTATCAAATTTCATATCAGATGTATAACTTTTCTTTAGTAAAATATTTAACATATATATTAAAAGAATTAAAAGATTATTTTAATATAAAATAAGATACTATGAAATTATATCACGTGCAAGGCACGTGGTAACATACTAGTTTAAAAAATTTCTAATACAAAATAAGTATATTAAATTAAATGATTTATATTATTAAAGAGGGGTGTTCACATAAAAATTTCAAAGGAATGAAATTAAATGCGAAGTAATATATGATTTGTCTTTATAAATAATTTGGTGTTACAATCTCTAATGATATAATCATATGATTTTTTCTCTAAAATATGAACTTTGATGTGAGGGTCGATTGATGTATTTTTCGGATCAATTGGATGAATCTTCAACTTTTGTGAAGAATCTAAATCAATTTGTTGTAATCTTGAAGCTTGAATATTAAAGTATTCGAAACTTGTGAGATTTTAAGTCTTCAAAAATATATCTTCAAGATAGTTTTCAGAGAGTCTTCCAAAATCTTCAATCTTCAAAGTCATCAACGAGTCTTCGATCTTAGGTCTTTAGGAAATTTTCAAAAAGTATTTGGTCTTCGAAGTCTTCTAGTCTTCAATGAATATATGATCCTCGAAGGCTTCGATCTTCAATGAGTATTTGGTTTTCGAGAAGTCTTCGATTTTCAAAGTCTTCAATCTCAATTTTGAGGTCTTCAATCTTCAAAATCTCCAGTCTTCTCTCTGAATGTTCTCCGTTATTGACTCCTTAAATTGGTGAATGGTCTACTCTATTTATAGAGTTTTTTATGGACCTTTGGTGGATATAGATTTTATTTGATTTTGGCCCAATTGCATTTTCATTGGATTAATTTATATCATCCAATGGTCATGAAAAACACGCGTTGCACTATTTGATTTATCAATTTAATGTCTTTTAATTTATTTTAAAGACATATGTCAAATTTTGATTGGTCTTCATTTAATGACAAGTAAATTTTATCATTATCTTGAATTATCACATGGCAATTTGTAATTTGCCAAAATTTCTTCTTCTACAAGGGGTACGAGGATTAATTAAAAAGTTTTAATTTAGTAGAAAATTGAAGGAAAATAAGGAAAGCTCTTATTTAATACGACCTATTTATATGAAAAATAAATAAAAATCTTCCATTTAGACTTCAATAAAAATGTAGATGTACTTAAACGAAAAATGTATAAAATTTTATAATTATGCTCTCTTACACAACACAATCAATGAAATAAGTTTAGTCATGACTACATTTTCCAAAATGGCTTTTAACTTTCATAAGTAAACTTATCTTAAAGTAGGGGTGTTCATTTTCCCCGCGGGGACCCGCCCCGAAAGTAGCGGGGAATCCCCGTTCCCAACGGGGATGGGGACGAGGATGAAAAATTCCCCGTTCAAGTTTCGGGGATGGGGACGGGGAATACCTTCTCTGTCCCCGACCCCGACCTCGTTCCCCGATTAAATCCCCAAAAAATAATATATATATAATTTATTTTAAAATATTTTTATATTTAAACTGTTTTTTAAAACTTTTTTTTTAAATATTGTTTTCATTTTTTATTAATAAAAACTTTTTTTATACTGTTTTATAATTTTCTTTTTAAAACTGTTTTTAAAGACTTTTTTGAAATCAGTTTTATAATTTTTTTTTATAACTGTTTTTTACTATTTTTTATATCTTTATTTTTACTGATTTGTTGTTTTTTAATTGTAAGTTTTTTTTAAAATTGTAATTTGTTGTTTTTGTTTTGTTTTAGGTGAAAACGGGGAAAATTCACCGCTAAATTCCTTATTCCCCATAATTTCCCCTTGGGAATCCCCGTCCCGACCTCTTTGAATAGGAAATTTACCGGGGATGGGGACGGGCAAAGCATTCCCCGTCCCCGCCCCGCCCCGCCCCGTGAATACTCCTATCTTAAAGTCATGACTACATTTTCTAAAATGGCTTTAACTTTCATAAGTAAACTTATCTCAAACTTGATTTATATTTTAGCCGTGACTATATCTTTCTAAAGGGCTTTTAAAAAGTTTTCAAAATCCATTAAAAACATAATATTTAATTAAACAATAAAATTAAACATTGCATATTAAATCAGGGGTAAAAGAGGATAAACAAATTTTCTTCCCTTAGTCCAGGATAGGTAATTTTTATAGCATCATTTTTTATTGGGTTAACAAGCCATGTAGCCTCTTCTTTCAGGAAATAAGAGTCTATAGCCAGCCCTCTTATTTTTAGAGTACATGGCCCCATTTCAATAGCCACTTACCATGAATTTACGCATATGCCCATGGAAGAGTGGATGCCATGTGTCAGAGGAGGTTAAATGTTAAAAAAAGGATGACAGATATGTGGTGACTTGACATCCTATCACTTCAATATTGAAAATAGTTTTCCCCTATTCTTATTATTGTCTAAAATTTAAAAATACTTTCTTTCCAAAAACATTTTTGGCCATCCCTCTCTCAGATTTCTCTCTCTCTCTCTCTCTCTCTCTCTCTCTCTCTCTCTCAGATTTCATAATTGAACCAAAGTGTCTCGAAGTAAGTGAGATTCCGGTCAAGTGCCGATTCGGCTTCCTGGAGAGATTGGAACGGCAACATTGAGGGGGGAAATCCGCCGCCGGAAATGGATACAGAAACAGGCGGTGACGGTAGATCGGGAAAGGGGAGAAATCAGGGGGCGGAGTAGAAAACGAGAGAAGAGAGGGAGAAAGAGTTAAAATAATGCGGGAAGTTTAAAAAATAGGGATAAATAGAGAAGGAAACAAAAGGATGGCCGTGAATTCGGTCTTTTCCTTTTTCTAGATGAAATTTTATTTTAATTCTTTTAAAACGTGGGTATTCATTCGTATATGTTTCAGTTCGGGTAACACAAAATCAGGGGGTCTATGGAAAAGAACTGTTCATAAGTTCATACCGGCCAAAGGAGAAGGTGACTAAGAAACGAAGGAGGGGCACAGGCGAGACAGCCACAAAGAAGAAGCCGAAAAAATAGCTACATGAAACGATGTTGAGTAGTGGAAATATTTTATGTTTGTAGATACATTCGGTTAAATAATTTGTTTCGTTTTGTAACATGAATTATGGTTAAACTTATACTTAACAATGGTTTATGTTTGCTGATACATTTGGTGATATGTGTGCGTTTTAACGGTACTCACTGTACTATCGTGTTTTTAGTACTTCGTATATATTAAATGTTGAACCATTTACTAATGAAATGATGCGGTACTCACTGTACCATATAGTTTCAGGTACTTTATATATTATTGTTACACTTCAAGTTCAACACAAAAATACTCATATGTGTGCGTTTTAATGGTACTCACTGTACTATCTTGTTTTTAGTACTTTGTATACATTAAATGTTGAACTATTTACTAATGAAATGATGCGGTACTCACTGTACCATATAGTTTCAGGTACTTTATATATTATTGTTACAATTCAAGTTCAACACAAAAATACTCATATGTGTGCATGCTAACGGTACCTATTGTACTATCGTGATTTTAGTACTTCGTATATATCTGATACGTTGCGGCCAAACACGATATTAAATGTTGAACCATTTACTGATAAAGTAATGCGGTACTCACTGTACTATAACTCAGATTTAAATATCTTGAAGAATTCATAAAATTAAAGAAATTAAAATATATATATATATATATATATATATATATATATATATATATATATATATATATATATTTATCAAGAAAAACGTATTCACCTCCACCCATCTTTTATCTCAAACTTGAAATCAAATAAAGTAGACTAAACGTATATGGAGGAAGATGTGTTAAGATTCATATAAGGGAAACATATTTAAAAAAAATTCATTTATAACTTTTACATGAAAAAATTTTCAACATAAAAAATTCATATTACATATAAGATTAATTTTAAACTAAAAAAATATATCTTCAGCGTTTCCCTTCCCTTGTTTGGTTGAATGTATTTTTTTTTAGTGAAGTCAGTCTGAATTTCAAGAACTTAAAAAAATAGTTATATATAAACTTCCATAACATCCAGCATTTTCCTTCTGTTCATTTGGCTGTAAATGAAAAGGTTTTTAATTTAAGTGACAAATGGAGGGAAACAGATTTTAAAAAAAATGGGGATAAGTGCAAAGCTTTCTTAAGAAAACTCAACAACCATCTTGGGAATGACGAAAAGTACATGGCAAAACTCAAATCCTATGCATATCAGCCTCCATTCCCTGTTTGTGAGTCAAGTCATCTTCAGTGTAATGATTGCATAGATGAGGGTATATCGGGTATGAAAAGAGTGGAAAAAAACATGTCAGTGGCCATGTACTCTAATTCTGGGTATAGTGGCTATATATTGAATATAATGACTAAAATGTGGCCATTAGCTCAATTAACTCTTTTTTATTTCAAAACACTATATTGGTGTATGTTAGTTCCATGATATTTTAATTGATTTTGATGTGATTTTACCGTTATTGAAAGACATGTACCTTTTAGCAAAAGATGGAGAAAGTGAGCTAAAGTGCAAAATAGGAGGCTAGTACCTAGGCGCTGAAGCAATTTATGGGAATCCGCCACCAAATTCAAAGTGTCTAGACGTTGTGTTTGAGAGCCTAGGCGCTACATTAAATTTGGCCACAACACTACTTTTCCATTTATTGGGGCAAAAATTGGGCAAAAAGGGTTATTCTGGTGCTATGGCAGCTGTGAGAGTGGGCTAAAGGAGTCAGAATCATCCATTTTTTTCCATTCTCTTTATTTTATTTTATGTCTTTAATTATCAATTGTGAATTTTAGTTTAGTTTTATTTTAGATTTCTTTTCTAGGGTTACGATTTAGCCCAATTATGAACTCTTTTGTTATTTCTATTCGTGATTGATGATTTTTTTTTCTCATTTATGTTGAGTTATTCATTCTGGCCTTAATGCCTATAATTGTTTGATCACCATTGTATGATTTAAGTTCTGTTCTTAATTGAGAAATTAGACAAATTAGACATAAATGTTTAGCTATAGGTTAAATTCATAACATGAGGATGATTATGAAACTTGTGTGGTATTACGGTGGTTTTTATAAACAGATACATTTGTGGAAATTATGTAATTAGTAACTATAGTATAGATAGATATCTAATAAAAGAAACTCTCTCTCTCGAGAAAATTTTCTTCTATTCGTAAGAGGGAAAACAATCTTCAAATCAAAGATAATATATGAAGCCAAATAAATCATATTTTAGAGCAAGGAGCCAACGGAATGAGAAGAGAGATGAAAGCGGAGAAAATATGTGAAAGAGGGAAAGAATGAAAAAAGTGGAAGATGGTTAATGCAAATATATATGGTCCTTTTTTTCCAAATAGATGCTAAAGAAAGAGATTGTTAAGTATTTTTTTTAAAAGAAATTTCTATTGATAAATTTTTTATGTGTAGTTTCAAAAATAGTAAATGTTTTGAAAATTTTCAAAAATGATATATTTTTTTATTGAGATTCCACCAATTTTATTATGAGATTTTAATGGATCTCAATGTGAGAAATACCATTTTTGTAAATTTTGGTCTGTTTGAAAATATCAATTCTTAAAATAAAATGTTTAAAAAAAAACTTTAAAAAAAAAAACCCTTTTTTTAATTAGAAAATAATTTATGATTATATATTTTCTCAATTTCAAATTTGAAATGTCTTATATATCGGTAATTGATTACGAGTTTGAAGATTATCTTATATAGAAATGCACTCCACCTATTTAATGTTTTGTCATAAATTTGAATATCTAATGAAAATACATTTTTCATCTTATGCCTTCACCATTAAAATCATATATAGTAATTAGCTAAAAAATTGACAGTTAAAATATGGGTAAAATACAAATAAGACCCAGGTGGTTTTTACTAAACGGATGAACTAGTTTGAAAATAATAAAATATATCCATGTAGTTCCAAATTATTTCAATGAGATTCCTCCCTTTCACGTCATTAATTTTCTTTTAGCCATAATTTCTTCATTTAAACTTCGATTTGGATGAATCAAGATGTTTTGGAATCCTCATTTTGGGCTCTATGTTTTGGCTAGTTCAAAACTTCTTAATCATCAGTAGCCAAAAGCGTTAATGATGTAAATCATACTTAGTATTTTGATTATAATAAGTTCCTTAATTTCTAATTTAGCCCCTTCATCAAATTAGAAATTCCAAATGATATGCTTATTAAAATCCATGAAATTTTATAATTACTCTTAAACCAATATTTAAACTTTAATAGATCACTTTAATTTGGTTAAACCAAGATATCATATATATCTAATAATTACATGTGTGGTTCTATATATTGAATTTTTCCAACATGATTTACTGATACATTTGACAAAAACTACATGGTCTTATTTCCATTTTACCCCTAAACTATTCATTTATTATATTTGTTTAGTCACCACAAACTACTCTATTTGAGAATGTATTAAAGGAGAATACTTAGATCCTCATAAATCAGAAGGATCTCCCCATAAATCAGAAGGATCTCCTCCTCATCTCTATTCTCATCAGTTAAAAATAATAATAAAATAATTGATATATATTTTGATTAATTATATGGGGCCACCGATTTACTTTTAACCAATAGAAACTAGATATAAGAGGAGATTCTCCTAATTTATTAGGAGGCAAGTATTTTCCTTAAAAGAGAAATAATAGTTTTTTAACACAATAATTTAATACACATCATCGGAGGTTGACTTATAAGCCGTTTAGAATCTTCAACCTCGTCCCCTGTCTGATTATTTAACGTCCATTAGAAATACAGTTTTAGCCATCTGGAATTCAACGAAACTTTAGAAGAAAAGTATGAAAACAATCAATTTGATTTGAAGCAAAGGAAAGGAAAGGAAATTCCTTCCAGGGAAATATTTAATACAGTCGGATTCATTTTCTTCTCCAGCTAATATTAAAAATGGAAATTTCAGAAAACCCATTTGAATATTCATTTGGGTTGATTCCTGACGAGTCCCGAGGAAATCACGTTTTTTCAAACTAAAAATCGCAACCCAGATCCGCTGTTCATGCGATTGGAAAGGGGTTTCTCTATATTTTTGTTGGTTTTGAGTTTTTGGTTTCTGGGTCTCTCTGATTTCTCAGTTTCGTTTGGCTTTTTTGTATTGGATTGGATCCTCAAACTCTGTTCCAAGATATTTGGAAGGCATGAAGTTAGTACTTTCTCCTTTTTCTTTCCTTTTTTGGGATTCGTTGCGAACTTGATCATGTTACTTTATTGGTCCTAATTTGTATTGGATGATGTATTTCAACTGTTTGATTGAATGTTTGAGAAATCTGTTTCATTTATAACTCTTCTTTTTCTTTTTCTTTTTTTGTTCTCTTCATTTCAAGTACTAGGATATGTGTAGTTTAATGTTTTCACTTTACATCATGAAGAGATGAAAATCTGTGCATTTTCAAATCCATATAGCAACTTTTTTTTAAGTGAATAATTTTTTATGTATGCAGTAAGATAAATATGAAATAGTAGTAAATTTATTTTGATTAACTTCTTATGCTTGTATTTCATTTCTATGAATACTTGAAAGTGTATAAAACTACTGAATCATTGATCTGATATCTAAGATCTTAACCTAATTATGAGTCAGAATCTACAGCGGAATGTTGTGTTTTTCTTATTAATGACTGTTGATTTTCGAATTCTAATCTATGCCCTGAAATTAGTTACTTCGAATTGCTGAGTTTTGACTCGTACTAAATTTTCCCTCTAGTCTCAATGTTGTGAACCGACAACTACTTACATAGAAAAATGTAGAGAACCTTCTACAGAACAATAGTTTTAAATAGATTAGATATAGGAAGAAAGTCGTGAATTATTATTAAGATGAACTCTTCTAATATTATAGTTTGGATTTGGTTACCTGACGTATAAAGTGAGATATTTGAATATCTTCCTGGATAACGATAGGAAGACAGAGACGAGGTATGAAAGGGAGGAATGGTTGATCATACTGCAGAGATGAAAACCGTATATATCAAGCAACCTTGAAGGATTAGAAGTTTAGGAATTATTGCATTCACAGTAAGCTTTTAGTGGCCGTAATTGGAATATGAAATTGACCATCTTAGTTTCAAGTACTAGCTTTTAAGTTTCTATAAAAAAACATGTTAAAAAAAATTACCTCAGGCAACACTCCTTTTTAATGCTTTACCTGTTAGGACACTAACTTTTTCATCCAATTCGTTATGGTATTATGATTACAAAAATTGTTTATTTGCACCTTCTAATTGGTTACCGAATTTGGAGATCCTTACTATACGTCTACTAATACTCAATTCCTTAAACCATGTACATTTGCACAGGAACAAAAAGATATATGGCGTGTCTCTTTCTTTGATTCTTATCAACATGGCTGCTATAATGGAACGTGCTGATGAGAATCTCCTACCATCTGTATACAAGGAAGTTAGTGAAGCTTTCAATGCCAGCCCATCTGATCTAGGATATCTTACATTTATAAGGAACTTTGTGCAGGGGCTATTCTCACCCTTGGCAGGTGTTCTTGTTCTTAACTACGACCGTCCCAAAGTTCTTGCAATGGGTACCTTTTGCTGGGCCTTTTCGACAGCTGCAGTGGGTGTCAGCCTAGAGTTCAAGCAAGTTGCATTCTGGAGAGCCCTAAATGGCTTTGGCTTAGCTATTGTTATTCCGGCACTCCAATCTTTCATCGCCGATAGCTATATGGATGGTGTAAGGGGTACAGGATTTGGTTTGCTAAGCCTTATTGGCGCCTTGGGCGGGATTGGAGGTGGTGTCATGGCGACACTTATGGCCGGCCAACAGTATATGGGTATACAAGGATGGCGCTGTGCGTTCATTCTGATGGCTACATTGAGTGCAGTTATTGGTTTTCTTGTTTCCTTGTTTGTAGTTGATCCTAGAAAAACAATTAGCATCATCCAGGAGAATTCAGATGGGTACTGAATTTTTTTTAGCCATTTCTTTTTCTATATAGATGATCTCTAGACTTTTTCTAACTTGCTTGGTATTTGATTGCAGGGATAGTTTGATTGATAGGAACCCCTCTAGTTCATCGTCATTATGGTTGGAATCTTGGACTGCCATGAAAGCTGTAATGAAAGTGCATACATTTCAAATCATTGTCTTACAGGGCATTGTGGGGTCATTGCCGTGGACGGCCATGGTGTTCTTCACTATGTGGTTTGAACTAATTGGTGGGTTGCATCAACTTCCTTGAACGAGCCTTATATTATTACGTTATCTCTAAGAACTTAGATTTCAGATACATTAGTATGCTTACAAAACGCCCCGGCAAATATGACAGAAAATAAACAGCTTTCTTCACATGTTTTTTGTCTGTAGAAATTACACGTGGGTTCGATATTGGTAACCTCTTGATGAATTGCAATGTTGTCTTTCTAGGTTTCGGTCATAACAGCACCGCAGCACTTCTTAGTCTTTTTGCTATTGGGTGTGCAATGGGGTCTTTCCTTGGTGGTTTAATTGCAGATAATTTGTCGAAGATCTATCCTCATTCCGGCCGAATTATGTGTGCACAATTTAGTGCTTTTATGGGTATACCATTCTCCTTGTTTCTCCTCAGAGTAATTCCACAGTCAGTGGATAGCTATTTCACCTTTGCTGTTACTCTCTTCTTTATGGGCTTAACCATCAGCTGGAATGCCACTGCTGCCAATGGCCCCATGTTTGCTGAGGTTGTTCCTATCAAACACCGTACCATGATATACGCATTTGATCGTGCTTTTGAAGGTTCGTTTTCATCGTTTGCTGCTCCGCTGGTTGGCATTCTCTCAGAGCAAATGTTTGGCTATGACTCGAAGTCTGTAGATATAGCTGGAGGTTCTCTACCAAAGGCTCTTGCATTATCCAAGGGGCTTCTTACAATGATGACAGTTCCTTTTGGTATTTGTTGTTTGTGCTACACCCCATTGTATATTTATTTTCGGCTTGATCGCGAAAATGCTAGAATGCATAGTTCAAAAGGTACCAAACCAATTGATATGCTTTGAGGACCTTAGGTTTGGAAATAGTGTGCTACTGATTTTGTATGTAACCCATTCTTACTTTTTTCTTACCTCAAGAACTTTGTGCACATGAACAAGAGGAAAATACTTGGTAACATTTACTCGGTTCCCCGTCTTTAAAAGAAAAGAAGAATGGTATTATTATTATTTTTTTGTTCTTTTATTAATACTAGTGTTTTAACACATGTTATTATATTCTTTCTAATATTTGAAACTTAGCATATTTTCTTGTTTAAAATTATTCTGTTTTTTTTTTTAACTTCTTCATATTTTTTAAATTGATAAAAAACAATTTTGATAATTCTTTTGTATTATTTTTAATTGATAAATTTTGTGCACTAAATTTATCAATTTTGATAATTCTTTTCTATATCGATGTTGGAAACAATGTTTGTGCACTGAATTTATAAGATGAAAATGATGGATATTTGAAGAAAAAAAAAGAAGAAGCCATGGATGTGAGAATAAGTGAGAGAGAAAGTGAAAAAAGGGGGGAGGGGGGGAGAGAAAATGATAAAGAGATGAAAAGGGGGGAAAATGGGGGAGAATTTTGAAAAAGAAAATTTGAGAGAGAGTGAGAGAGAATGAGAATATTTAAAAGAAAAAAAAAGAAAAGAAAAGGGGGAAGGATGCACGGCAAAAGAGGAAGAGAAGGGATACAAGACTATTTGTTCAAAGTAGAGTAAAATATGGCTATCTATAATATTATCCCATTTTTTTATCCTCTTTTAACTAATATTGATATAGTATTATAGAGAGCTCCCCTACTTTATACCTCTTCTATTTCTCTCTATTAAAATGAAGACAAAATCATAATAAATAATAATATTTAAGAGATCTAATTAAAATTAGAGCATTCCTTATCTTTATTTTAATCTCCAAATTAAAATTAAAAATTTTCTCTTATTTTAAACCGTCTTAAAACTAGCCTGTCCAAAATAATTAACTTTTCATTAAAAAAAATCTCTGAAACAATTAAGGCTAAGAAAGAGACACATGACGTTAATGTATTTAATAATTAAAATAAAAGCTGTGGGCAAAGCCAGTTTTAACAACTGATTAAGAAAAACAAAACTACAATTTCTTAGACTACTAAAGTAGAGTAGAGAGTATTGGAATCGGAGTGGCCGGTGAGCTTCTTCTGAAGGTGTCATTCATATAATCCCAGCTGGAACTTACGGTGGGTGGTTTAGATCTGGAAGATAATAGTGTTTGAAATAATATTTCAAAGCAAACAAAATAATAGCGAAACTAACATTGATAGTGTTAAAAACATTAAAGATAATTGTTCTGGGATCTCCTAAAGATGTATCAATAGTTAGTAATAACCTATAAAGGAAAACCCTAAATTAAAATCGAAGATGCCAGCAGAAAAAGCACATTTCTAGATTTTGAAGCGAATACCGGATACTTTATGTTAAAATGCTTCCACCCTTCCGCATCTGACGAGTGTCTTAGAACACCTTCATTTTCTAAATGTTTATCCTTGTGCCATCTCATATCAGACGCGGTATGTTTCGATGCAAATAGTCTCTGTAACCTCGGTTTCAAAGAAAAATGTCTCAATACTTTCTGAGCAACTTTTCTCTTACTTTTACCCTCTCTCACCAAGTAACAAGACTCCCCACAAACCGGACAAACTTCACATTTGGCGTATTCTTTTCTAAAGAGAACACAATCAAACTTGCAAACGTGTATGGATTCATAACCCAATCCTAAACCACGTAACAACTTCTTTGAAGCATAGTAAGATCCCGGTAATAACGTCCCTTCAGGCAATGCTTTTTTTTAACAACTCTAAAAGCATATTGAATGACTTATCACTCCAACCGTTCAAAACCTTAATGTATATCAATTTCACCAAAAAATCAAGGGATGAAAATCTTACACATCCAGGGTATAGCTCTTTTTGTGCTTCACCTAAAAGATGTGAGAACTCGTCGTCACACTCTCTCACATTTTGATTATCTTGACTCTCGACATTTTCGTCACCACAATCAGTTCCAATGTCGGGGGTTTCCATTCTATGATCATGAAATACACCACCTTGCAAATCATTGATCATCTCCAACATTCCATCATCATCATCATCCTCACTAACTGTTTCATCTATGTCACGACCTAAGCTCACATTGTTATCACCCGTGCTACACTCCCTCAATTCTTCCCCATGGAATGTCCAACGAGTGTATACACGTGATATCCCGTGAATATGTAAATGTTCCATAATTTCTCGAAGTGAGGCAAATATGGTGTTATGACATTTAATACAAGACAACGAGCCTTCCCACTTCCATTCAAAACTTCTCGCAACCTCTAAAAAAGACACAACTCCATCTATATACTCCTTACAAAACCTATCTCTTAATTCCATCCAATTTCTATCAACATTCGACCTATTTCAAACAAAATATTTACTCAATTTAGAAATAAATTCTAACCAATCAAAATAACTCTAAAAAACATATACAAACCTAAATAAAATCTTATAAAACATATGTTTGAAGACCAAACATGAAACCTATAAAATAAATTCATACAATGAAAAAATGAATAGTAAACTAACCTTGATCCCGACGTTTATAAAACTACGATAAATGGAGATGCACTGTAAATACAACAAAAATTGTTTTAAATTTAAATTAATAAACTATTTCAATTATAAGAAATAATCATAATTTCTAAAATTAAATTCTTTGAAAAATAACGAAAATCTAAATCATAATTCAATTCAATTTATTGCAAAATAACTAAAACTAAGTTAATTAAACATTACTTGAAACAGTACCTAAATTGAAAATTGAAAAAATCAATCAAAAATTGTAAAATTACTAATCGATTTTTCTAAGTTTACACAAAAATAATACAAACCAACAATAAAAACATCAACGAAATCAGAAGTTCACAAAAAAAAAATCTATGAAAAAGACCCTAAACTCATAAATCACTCAAATCCCCAAATTGAAAAAATTCATCCCAAAATATACAATTACTTATCAAGTGTTTCAAGTTTTCACAAAAACAATACAAACTAAGAATATTCACATCGATAAAGGGTTAATAAGCGTCGGTATTACTATGCCCACTTACCAAAACTTGCGTTTTGGTACCCATTACCTACTTATTGTCGGTAATGCGTCACATGTTCTACCGACGTGGCGTCGGTAGAACTGGAAACCCGTAGACGCTCAATTAAATTGACCCCATTACCGACATGTTGTCAGTAATGGGCATAGATTTTACCGACGTGGCGTTGGTAAAACTGCCATGCGGATGAAATTTGTTCCTATTACCGACATCATGTCGGTAATAATAGACGATGATGCCAAAACATTCGAATACCGACATCACGTCGGCGATGAGGGTAGTAATACCGACATTAATACAAGCGTCGGTAATACAAGCGTAGGTAGAACTACGTCTTCTTGTAGTGAGGTTTGATTTGATGTGAGGGATTTTTTTTGTAATTTTCTCCACTATGGTTATTTATTTAACAATTGGGATACATGACTATTTGCTCAAAAGTGGAGTAAAATCTGACTATTTATAGTATTATTCCATTTTTTTATCCTCTTTTATCTAATATTGATATAGTATTATAGAAAGCTCCCCTACTTTATACCTCTTCTGTTTCTCTCTATTAAAATGAAGACAAAATCATAATAAACAATAATATTTATGAGATCTAATTAAAATTATAAAATTCCTTATCTTTATTTTTACTCTCCAAATTAAATTAAAAAATTTCTCTTATTACCGTCTTAAAACTAGTTTGTCCAAAATGATTAACTTTTCATTAAAAAAATCTCTTAAAAAATTAGGGCTAAGAAAGAGACAAATGACATTAAAGTATTTAATTAAAATTAAAGTTGAGGGCAAAGCTAGTTTAAACAACTGATTAAGAAAAACAAAACTACAATTTCTTAGACTACTAAAGTAGAGTAGAGAGTATTGGAGTCGAAGTGGCCGGCGAGTTTCTTCTGAAGGTGTCATTCATATAATCCTAGCTGGAACTTGCGGTGGGTGGTTTAGATCTAGAAGATAATAGTGAGATGAAAGGGGGCAAAATAGGGGGAAATTTTGAAAAAGAACAATTTGAGAGAAAAAGATGAGTGAGAATGCGAGTGAGAGAGAGAATGAGAGATGACAATATTAAAAAAAAAATGAGGAAGGATGCATTGCAAAAGAGGAAGAGGAGGGAGAGAGAGGGGAGAGAAAATATTTTTTTAAAAAAGTTGATTTGAGGGCTTGATTTGATGTGAGGGGTTTTTTTTGTAATTTTCTATTTCCATTATGGCTATTTATTTAACAATTGGGATACATGGCTATTTGTTCAAAAGTGGAGAAAAATCTTGTTATCTATAATATTATCCCATTTGTTTATCATCTTTTAACTAATATTGATATAGTATTATAGAAAGCTCCCCTACTTTATACCTCTTCTATTTCTCTCTATTAAAATGAAGACAAAATATAATAAATAATAATATTTATGAGATCTAATTAAAATTCAAATTCCTTATCTTTATTTTTACTCTCCAAATTATAATTATTATTTTTTCTTATTTTAAACTGTCTTAAAATCAGTCTGTCCAAAATAATTAACTTTTCATTAAAAAAAATCTCGGAAACAATTAGGACTAAGAAAGAGACACATGACATTAATGTATTTAATTAAAATAAAAGCTTAAGGCAAAGCCAGATTAAACAACTAATTAAGAAAAACAAACTTTAATTTCTTAGACTACTCAAGTAGAGTAGAGAGTGTTGGAGTCGGAGTGGCCGGTGAGCTTCTTCGGAAGGTGTCATTCATATAATCCCAGCTGGAAATTGCAGTGGGTGGTTTAGATTTGGAAGATAATGGTGTTTGAAATAATATTTCAAAGCAAACAAAATAATAGTGAAACTAACATTGATGGTGTTAAAAACATTAAAGATAATTGTTCTGGGATCTACTAAAGATGTAGCAATAGTTAGGAATAACCTATAAAGGCACCCTAAATTAAAATCGAAGATGC
The DNA here is from genome assembly GCA_028015215.1 of Gynostemma pentaphyllum. NCBI lineage: Eukaryota > Viridiplantae > Streptophyta > Magnoliopsida > Cucurbitales > Cucurbitaceae > Gynostemma > Gynostemma pentaphyllum. The sequence continues at coordinate 64,558,205 of CM051355.1, read as the reverse complement.
CAGCAGCCGTAAAACTGACAAAGAAGAGGCCAATAGAATAACACAATATTCCTAATGCAAGCTACAAATTTATATAATGATGGTAACCTAAGTAAACAATACCCAAGGGGATGAACAAAATTAACAAGGAGTCGTATAAGACTTTTCCTATCAAAGTCCAACGAGAGACTTGATTTGGGTTCAGATTTATAGTTTGATTATGAATAGCTAAAGTAAAGAAAAAACTAGACACAGTAACAATACCAAAACTGTTACGATGTGATTAAGAATGCTGAGCTAGCTAAGCTGAATGTCTTAATTACTTTGCAACTAATTTAGTTAGTTTGTTATTATCCCACGTGACATGTTTTAGTTAGAATTGGTCTTGTGAGTTGTTGATTGATGAGAGCCCTTATGCTACGTGGAAGCTGGAGATCCAAGTTGGCTGGCAAGAATAAAAGGCTGAAATAAAGGACTCTTGTATTATCTCCTTATTCTATGTTTTCTGTAATCATATTCTTGAGAGAGAGCTTAGTTCTTTCGTTCTTCTTCTTTCTTTTCTGAGTTCTTGTAAATCTGTATTTTGGATTTTGAATCTCTATGCATGCTTTAAGATTTCTGGTTCTCAGTCTGAAACTTGTGAGATCTGTAACTCCCTTGGTAAAAGGATTGCAAGCTTGATTAGTACATAGAAAAGAGAAGCCATCTCCAGCAACTGGACATAGGCCTTCATTGTCGAACCAGGATAACTCTCTTGTGTCCATTCTCTCTCAAATCTCTTTTAAATTCTATGTTTGTTAGTTTAGTTTAGTTTAGTTTTATCTTTCATGAAAAGGTATCAGAGCCTTGGATCTAATCAAATTTCACTAAAGGCTCATCAAGAATTCTTGAATCCCTTGAATTCAAAGAATCTTGAAGAAGAACTGGTTAAGAAAGAAGAAAGTTCAACGATCTGCAACATCAATGTCCGGTTCATCCATTTGATGGAAATGGTGACTTCATATCTTGGAGAAAGAAGATGAAGGCCTTACTTGTACATCAGAAGTTTCATTAAGGCCATTGAAGATTCAAAAGAATTGCCAGCAACAATGACTGCATTGGAGAGATTTGAACTCCAATTGAATGCATACTCCATCATCATCCTATATCTGGCTGATAACGTATTGAGGCAAGTAGATGAGTTAGACACAGTCTACGATGTCTAGAATAAGCTACAAGATATCTACCTCACCAAATCACTGACCAACAGAATTCTACTAAAAGAGAAGTTTTTTCGGATTTCGAATGGATAGCTCAAAATCTCTGGAACAGAATTTGGATGAGTACAAGAAAATTACAATCACATTGGCCTCAATAGATGAAGAAAATATTGGTGATGAAAGCAAGGCTATTATCCTATTGAATACCTTGTCTGATAACTATAGGGAACTCCAAGTTGCCATCAAATTTGGCTCAGCAACCATCACTTAGGATGAGGTAATTTCTGCTCTCAGATCTTGAGAATTAGAAATGAAGAAAGATAAAAATAACAATAGTAATAATATTCAAGGGGAGAGTTTAAATGTTAGGGGAAGATCTAATGATAGAAACAGAAAATGGAGGGGAAAGTCAAGATCGAAGCCTAGGGGAAATTTCAAGTATGTAAAATGCTATCAGTGTAATGAACTTGGTAACATTAAAAGATTTCATCCAAAGAAGAAGACTAATGGGAAGGATTACTATAATCTACATCAAAACTTGATACTCAAAACCATAATACTGGAAACCTAGCAGCTATTGAAGACATTGAGGATGCCCTTGTAATAGTTTCCAGTGTTGCCATGATAGCTTCTAAGGCCTCAAAAGATTAGTGGATCTTAGATTCAGGTTGTACCTTCCAAATGTGCCCAAACATAGACTGATTCATTAATTTCAAAGAAATTGATGAAGGGAATGTTCTTCTAGGTAATAATAATCCTTGTAAAGTTGAAGGGATAGGAGAAGTGAAAATCAAAACAAATGATGGCACCATTTATATCTTAAATAGAGTTAGGTATATCCCTGAGTTAAGTAGAAACCTAATATCACTATGAGCCCTTGATGATGAAGGGCTGACCTATAGTGCCAAAAGGGGAGTGTTGAAAATTGTGAATGGGTCTCTAGTTATGATGAAAACAATTAAAGAACATGGGCTATATGTCCTTGAATGACATGCAATAGCTGTGGTAGCTACCATTTCATCCAAAGAAATAGAGAACCAAACCCTTCTGTGGTACTATAGACTAGCACACATTAGTGAGAGAGGCTTAGTTGAGTTAGCCAAATAGGAAATTCTAGATAATTTCAAAATAACTAAGCTTGATTTCTATGAAGATTGTGTGTTAGGAAAGTCTAAAAGAGTTAGTTTTTCTAGATGATCACACACAACCACTGGGATACTAAACTATGTCCACTCTGATTTATGGAGCCCTACCAAGCATATTTACCATGGAAACTGTAGATACTTCATGACTATTATAGATTATTTCTCTAGGAAACTACGAGTATTTTTCCTTAAGAACAAATCCGAAGCTTTCAAATGTTTCAAAACATGGAAAAAGAGAGTGGAAGTCCAAACTAACAGGAAGGTAAGAACCCTTAAAACTGATAATGGTCAATAACACCTTAGTGACGAGTTCAATAACTTTCGTAGACAGGAAGGCCTTACTATGTAACGACTCGATTTGTAAAACGAGCTTAGGACGCGAGTACGCAAAGTGGAAGCGTAGGACTTTCACATTTAGTTTAGAAATAAACGACAAAACAATTCTGGGCATGAAGTATACGTAAATTCTTTATAAAACCTGCTTAATTTTCACATTCGGCTCATCTGCCGTTTCAAAAGAACAAGTATATTTTAAATACATAAAGTATGTGGTGCACCAAGGACATAGTTTTACAATCCTTTAAAATATACATAAGAATATACAATCATTTCAAAAGACACGATATTAACTCAAAACTACCAAACACCATTTCCATATTCAAAGTTTCGCATGACTGATGGCCTAGCCCAAAAGCTTCCATCCTGATGCATCAACGAGCACCACCTGCCGCGCCTCGGCCTCTTCCCCTACCGGTACCTGAAAGGTGATATAAAGAACATTTGAGCATGACACTCAGTGAAAGAAAAAAGAATTAAAACGATGATATGCAATGCTCGGAATCTTGTGCTCAACCGGAATTAAACACTAACGAATGTATAAAATGTGCTATGAAATATAAACATGTATATTTGATCAAATCGTGGGCATTTCAAACTCACAATTAAGTCGAGTAAACATCAATCATTTCAATACCACATTCCACTATTCCTTTCAATCAACATTTCCATTTCATACGCAATTTCCGCGTCTCACTACACGTATTTCACATACCATCACAGTGATCACTTGAGTCGTAGCTCATTATATTCTTCCAGGTTATTGTAATAACACTCTAGCATCTAGGCCATCCACCACACAGTGCCTTGGACCTACAAACCATCTGCCACGGTAACCACATGTAACGTCCAATAACCACTCACCATTACATGGGTTATGACATTTCAACAAACACATGATATGCATGACGAGCACAAGTAGGATAATCCTCCAATCAGCATATGACTCTATCTTTCACTTGACTCTTTCGGAAGTGCACAACAAGCATGTAAGGTCAAACTTCAAGCATTATCATCTTTGCATTTCAACTATGCCACACTCATCAACTATCAATACAAAATGCATCGATCATAAATGAAAATAAATCTCATATCAGTATATGACTCGATCTTTGACTTAAAATGAGAATAATAACAAGTAATCATGTAAGACTAGCTAAATAAGTATGTAAAAGCAAGTTGGTTCAAGCAATTCCGCTCATTTCGAACTCTCAATAACGAGCCAAGCTTAGCTCTCGTCTTTCGTTACTTTCACAAACTCTGATTTCCTTTCAATTCATACACCATTCCAAACCATCCATGACCAATTCTAATTTCAACCCACACCATTCCTCTAAGAACTGCAAACAACACCGCCGTCACCGTTCCGATTCTTTTTGTTCTCACCTTCGCAATTAACCTCCACTCCTGCTTGTGTTTGCTCTAATCCTACAAAAAACCATTCCAAACATATTTAGACACATAATAACACGATTACCTCAGCCCAACACATTCAAACACATTCTCAAACCCGGTTAATGGAAAAAGTCCCAAAACTAGCCATTTTAAGCCAAAATTTTCGGCCAAATGGAAAATTATCATAAAATCATTGGGTTGCTCTTCTAACACTACAAGAAAAAAAGTCCTACGATAGCCTTGAAAAAATGCTATCGTAGGTATATGATAGCGTTTTACAAAACGCTGTGACAGCCCCTACAATTAAAAGTCTTGGCCCTTTTATAGCGTTTTTTCAAGGCTATGGCAAACGCTACTATAAATACATATTATAGACTTTCTAAAAGGCTATGAAGGGATTTTTATAGAGTTCTAAAAATGCTATTGTACAATATATTATAGGATTTAAAAAAGGCTATGAAAGGATTTTATAGGATGCAAAATATGTTATAAAATCATTACTTTAAATGAAAGCTATCACGTTTGAGAAAAATGAGAGCTATCACGTTTGAGAAAAATGAGAGCTATCAAAGATATGAAATAATTGTAAATAAAAAAATGTTGTAAGTTTTCACACATGCATCATTTTATCAATACAAATATATTATCCCTTCCAACTGTTTAACAATACAAAATATATGTAAAAGAACTTAATCAAAGACAATAATTAAAAAAAAGCTTAAAAACTTCTAATAATAACATATTGATCCAAAAAAGTACACTTCAATATATATTGTAATTTCAACCTCTGTACATTGCACCTCAAATAAGTTTAAGAACATTCAAGTTGAACAATGACAAAAAGTACTAAATTATCAATTCACCATTCGTTACATGTTGAAGCACAAAATTTTGAAACTAAAGTAGTGGAACCCAATTCTATCTGTGCATCTCTATAATCCATTGTAGTGAAGTAGTCTCTTCTTCATGAACTTATAAAAAACATCAAAGAAAAAAATGTTATTCAACACAAAATCATTAAAAAAAATTAAAAGGAGAATCTATAAAATTCATAGAGAAGATAGTAATTTAAACAATCTACGTCCTCATGTATAACTCTATCAATTTCATGTAATTGTACAACCCAAAGCTTCGTCTATAGGTCTCTTAATTGTTAATCTTAAGAGTTACTTGTACAAAGTCATGGTATTTTGACCTTTCCTTCTCTACTCACATTGAATAGAAATTCAAACAACAAGTATAGAAAAATATGATGTCCATAAGACCTACTTTTTAAAAAAAAAAATTATAATAAAACACATCATATATCCAACATCAGCCATAAGCCCATGTTACAAAAGACTGTTGGTTTTTCATAATCAATATCATAAATCTACCTATCAAATTCACCATTTAGTCAATTGAAATATACTTAGCCCACCATAGTAGCCAAGTTTACATCACAGTATGAAAACAATTAAAAGGACCTTATGCCTTGACTTACTAAATATTACATTTGAAAAAGGGGAGGAAAAAGAGAAAACGGCGTACACTACTTTTGCTATACCAAAGCAGAATTACTAAATTGAAGAAAACCTCACACAACTAATGAAAATATATTAAACAAAAAATTTAGCAATTTAAATAATATACAAGTGATACTCAGATTATCCTTTTAAATGCCCAATCATGTCATATTAACAGCTTTTAAATAACAAGAAAATAGAAATCCACTTACACTTAGCCAAAGGTGTTAATGGTAACTAATATATGATAATATTAATACCCCCCTCCCAATCACCAATTATCTCTCTCTCTCTCTCTCCCTCTCTCCCATCTGAGAAAGGGATGTAGAAGGATTGAGAAAAAAATTAAACTGAAATTAATTTGAACATTAGAAACTTTAAATATAAAGAAACCTTTTAGCTTATCACCAAGCTTTAATATCTAACAAGTTGAGGGAACTTTGAACACAATAAGAACGTGGAATATAGTACAATTATATTCTAATTTAACTAATTTTTACCCTCCCAATGAAATTTATGCAGTATCCAAACATGAAAGCTAATTGAAGGGAAGAAAATAAATGAAATTTACCTTTGATATGTGACTCAGTTGTTAATAGTTTTAAACCATCCATTTGTTGCTCCATGTTATCTCATAAGTTGTAAAGATAATGCATCAATTCCAAGAAGTGACTAACCATAGATAAACATAATTCATAATCAAAATTAGTAGATAAACTACAATAAACTTGTAAATTTTCTAATAATCAACTGCTCAAGATTTGACATTGTAGATCAGTCATGGATTTCCACTAGGAATTTGGAGAATTAAGATTAAGATACTGCAAATTTTCAATAAAAAGTTTTAAAGGATGCATCAAAAGAATACCAAGTACCAAACTATGAAGCCCAACAAGTTAATGTTAATAATCGACATCCAAAATTAAAACTGATAATGGGGACATGAATAAAAAATGTAAGTTGGATAAACCTGTCATATTATATTGTTAAAAAATTAATAAATTTTTAATAGAAGATTACTTTCTATTAATGAATAAACAAATAAAAAATCATTTATGTATACATTTAAAGGTATAATAGAAAAAAACATATCGAGGACAAGAAACTTGCAAGAATAATTAAACTTATGTTTTCAACTTACTAAATCAATCAATTTCATGAGCAATTTGTCTTCGGTGACATAGTGCCTAAAACACACATTTGACTCATACAATGAGTTTTGATGTTGTCGGGGCTGACTCACTCATGACTACAGACTCACGACTATTGTCTGTAATTGTCCCATATGCCTGTTTAAGAGCAAAAAGAGATCTTTATCATACAACAAAGAAATCAAACAATGCACTATATTACAACTTAAATGATTTTAAGTTTAAGAAAGAGTCTTAAAATATAGTAGTTCTCATTAAAAACAAATAATAAAAATCCAAATCAGCTAGTTAATTCAAAGTATCTACAGGTGATATAGAATCCAGTCACAAGTTCATTTTATTTCTTTCCACTATTTTCTCGACAAAAAAGGGAGAATTTAAGAGAACGAAAAGAAAGCAGAACTGATCAATAATAAAAGGGGATGATCTAAGCACTTCAGGTTCATCTTACAATGCAAAGACAATACCTTTTTATCGTTTTATTCTTTTAGCTTCCTCTACAAAGTATGATTAAAATTAGCAAGTTAGTTCATAAATCAAGCATTAAGTAGGTAAGAAAATGAATAAAATAGTATCGAACATACACGGTAAATGTGGCTTTAGATCCACTATCAATTGAATCGCCAATGTGGAATCATTTTGTGTCCTTGGAAGCAAGGATTGTATGAGAGTCTCCTATATTTCCTATTAAAAGATTTTAGAGACGAACACAACCAAGTACGAAACAAATAGAATAAAAGAAAAAACAAATGATGGAAAAGGAAATCCATCCTCTCAAACCTGTTTTACTATGGTATTAATAGTACTTCCACTACAAAAACAGTCAAGATTAAGATGTGATCCCCCACAAAACTTTATTTCTCATTAAAAATTGGTACATCCCCCACTTGTTATGAGTTACTTCTCTTCCTAAAGAATTTAGTACATCCCCCACAAAACTTTATTTCTCATTAAAAATTCAGTTTCATAAAAGAAACTAAGTGCCTATGTGTTAACCAAATCCATTGACTTCCTCCATGAAAACACTAAAATACAAGAATCTATAAACAAAGAACATTAGATAAAAAAAAATTTACTCTTGAAATCACTGAAAATCTTTCATAAGTGCTCATTTGGTTTGTGAAATAATTAATGAATACTTACAAGTTAGAATTTTAAGGTTTCCCTGCACAAAAGTGGATGATTATGTCATAGAGGAGCCAAAGAGAACTAAGAAAAAACAGAAGAGATCAATAAAAAAAGCATCTCAAAATAAAAATTATTTATCCATAAAAATAAAATCCGAACAAGAAAAGCATGGTGTTCAATTTACAAAAACAATGAGAAATGAAAAGACTTTAAATACTAGATGCAAATGCTAAAAAGACCATTTTTGATGCCTCAATTTCTCAGTAACATTATCAAAACTATGAGAGAAATAAACCTAATGTGCGTGATTGAAGGTGGTGTGTGAGTAAAACCCCAAATCCAAAACATACAATCACAAACTCCATTTAATATTCTTCAGCTCTCCAATTTGAAGCCAAACCCTATCTTACAATCATAAACTTCATTGGGTTGTGATGTTCATCAATTTCAAGATATTTGGATCAGAAAACATGTGAAATCGAGATAGAGAGGCGAGTCATTCTAATCGACATAAATCAAATTGAGACAAAGGGGTGGGTGATGCTAATCGAGTAAAATTCAAATTGAGATTTGATTGAGGAATCGTTGTGAAGATAGATAGAAAATGAGGGGGAAATGAAATTGACTCACTTTTATCTTCTTACTAACTTCTATCGCCTTTTTTCGCTATGAGATTCGGGCCATTTTTCGCTGTGAGATTTGAAGAACCAGAGCCTCTATTGAAAACTAGAAAGGAAAGAGGTAGATTTCATCTAAAATCGAGATGATTTTGTCAGAGAGAACGAGAAAAATCGATATGAGAAAAAGGATAAAGAAAAATCGGATAAGAAAGTGGGGCTAAATTTTTTTAGTGAAATTCGAGACCATTTAGGGGGCGGGCACGAGCAAAAAATCTAGAAAAAAACATTTGCCACTTTTTTTTTAATAATTATTTATAGCATTTTGTAAATAGCCTATTATTAAATCCTATTATATCTCTAATTTGTTGTAGTGTAAAGTGTTTTCCATGTATAATATATATATATTTAAGCACTCATATATTCCATATTTGAGAGTTCTGAAATAAAAAGCAAGAAAACTCAAAAATTGTAAAAGCTAGAAGCTTGTAAAATCACCGTTAATGAAGTTTAAAAGCTTGAGCACATTCATGGCTTCCAACCTCTAATGAATTTTAAAATAATAGATCCTAGGGTTTGTAAAAATCACTTGATAATGATTTTCTAGAATTTACAAGCGGAAGAAACTCAATACAAAAGTACCTCACAACATCAACCAAGAACACCCAAACAAACCTCTATGGAAAACCTAGAAAAGCTTGAGTTCTTAGAATGAATTCTTACCTTGATGCTTCTAAATTCAATGGATCTTTGCTTGATTCATCCTAATTTGATGTTCCTTTCATAAATCTACAATAACCCCTTTGATTTAACTATGATCCAAGAAGAAATGAAGAAAAATGGAAAACCCCACCCTTGGGAGAGAAGGAGACCAACGGTGGTGAAGGAGAAGAGAAAGAAAATTTTGTGTGTTTTTCTCTTTTTTTTTTTTTTTATTTCAAAGTATTTATTCTTTAGTTGGCTGAAACTAAAGTTGGATATTTGTATTAAGGTCCCTCCACCTCTTCACCTAACATCCAAGGACTCCCCATTCACTTCTTTGCTAACTAACCCTTGCTCTAAGTTTTAATTGCTAAATAGCCCTTTCTACTTAACTAACCATGGTTAAAAGTTCACTTATAATGAAATCTTCCACCCTTAGTTAGTTTTTAACTATGGTTAACCACCAAATAATCAAATCAAAATAGAATTTTTTTTTTCTAAAATGCTTAACATTTAACACACAAGCATACTATTTATAAATAAATAAATAAAATTCAATTAACCTCTTTAAAATTCGGGGCCTTACACACTAAACATAAAATTGTAAGGCTAACCCCTCAGTAAAATGGAGTTGCTGAGAGTATGAATAGGACTATCGTAGATAGGGTTAGATGTATCATGAATTTAGCCAATCAACCTTAGAAATTTTGGGCAGAAGCTATAAAGACAACTTGTTACTTAATCAATAGATGCCCATCTTCTGCCATAGATTTCAAGACTCCTACAGAACTATGGACAAGATCTGTTCCAAACCTAGGGCACCTAAAAACTCATTGTTGTGTTGCATATGCTCACACTAAGGTAGAGAAACTTGACCCTAGAGCCATTAAGTGCATGTTTTTTGGATATCCTGATAGAGTCAAAGGCTACAAATCATTGCAACCTCTGAATAATGGTCAATTCAAGACTTTCATAAGTAGGGATGTAACCTTAAATGAGGGTGAGATGTGACGGGACTACTTTACTAAATTATCGAAATTTCATTTAGTAAACAAATTAACTATTAATTTAGGATCTATTAATATCATGCAATTTGTGATAAAAAGACATGTAGATTTATGCTTGTTTTCGTAAAAGCCTTTACTTACATTGAGTAAAACATGGAGAATCCGTTGGAGGTTTCTTTACTGCTTCAATCCTCAGCAACACCAGATCTTCTACGCTGTATCCCGATCAATCAAGCGAAACTCGATTGTGGGATCGAATTTTAGAAGAAATTAGGAAGAATAAAAAGAGTTTTTCTTCTTAAAATTATGGGCCAAAATTGGCAATGGCAACGAAAAAGAGGAAGAGAGAATTTCAATTTCTAATGAATTTAGTTGTGTGATTTATGAATGAGCCAAGCCTCCTATTTATAGGCTAATGGAAAATCTAATCACATTAGGATATTCCATAGAGATAAATACAAAAAGAAAAAAAGATTTTCTCTTTCCTTTATCTTGGTATTTTCGAAAATACCATAGATAAATAAGAAGATATTTTCTTTTCTTTTCTTTTATTTATCTTGGGTAAATAAATCTATATAATTATTTTAGGATATAATTCAAATAATTAGTTTCCTAATAATATATATATGTATAGCCGATTTTTTAATAATAAATAATAAATAAATCTAATTTATTTAATTAATTATTTTGGGCTAATTTCAATTGGGTTCATTAATCCAGTTGGGCTAGAAACTATCTCTTAAATTAATAAGTCCAACTTAATTAAATAATTTATTAATTACCATTTAAATAAAATACTTTATTTAAACAATTAATAATATTAATATTTTCTCCCGACTAAATATTATCAAATGATATTTAACTATTAATTTCCATTTAAATAATTTTCATTATTTAAACAATTAATAATAAATATTTTAATGATTTATTTCCGTTAAATAAACTCATTATTTATTTAATTAATAATTATAATTCACAATATTTTCTTATTAATTAATTAATTTCAATTATTAATTTTCGTTCAAATAAAATTAATTATTTAAATAATTAATAATTATCAATTAATTTCAAATTATCAGTTACCATTAAAATATACTCAATATTTAAATAATTAATAATGTCTAATTAATAATATTTCATTATTAATTTCCTATTTAAATAAACTCATTATTTAAATAATTAATAATGTTTATATTAATTACTGTTTAAATATACTCAATATTTAAACAATTAATATTGCCTATTTAAGTAATTCACTTTACTTAATTTTTTCATTTCTTCAACTTGATTTCACGACTATGACATTTGGGCTAACATAGGGACCTAATGGACCTATAGATCATGGGCTGAATAATTAGTCAATTAAGTGATTAACTCTTAATCAGTTAATTACTTATTATCTAACTATGAATAATTCCACTATAGATTTATAGCTGAACTCCCCTCACTATAGATAAGTTATGTCCATTTAGTTTATCTTTTATTTATATCTGTGATATATCCTTCACGTGGGACCCTCATAATTACATGTGGATTAAATTTATCATTTTACCCCTGTAATTATTGATTTATCCTTGTGTTCCCGCTGATTCTCCCATGAACATTATTTTTAGTCGAACTAGAGATAATATACTTCTATGATCAATAGAAGTCGTGGGGCCACTTGTTCATGTCTCGAATCAGTACATCAAGGGAGTTTCCTAAAATTCCTAAAATTTTTAGATATCGCACTGATAACGTTAATTTATAGAAAAGTCATAAATTCCATCTCGTGTAAATGTGTTCCTAGCTACTTATTTAGAAATGTTCCCAATACATGAGTGTGTTAAGCGTTCATATCAGATCGCTCTCAAACATGTGAATCAAAGAACATAACTCCATAAATAGGAGTCCACATTTCACTCATGATTGAGATTTATCATGGTTGATAAACTTAGTTTGATATTCAATCATTTCTCATAAATGGTAGTAATGAGAAATTTGATCAAACATCGTGGTCTTGTCTTATACAATCGACATTGCATATGATACTTCCATTTCATGTCACCTATATGGATTATCAGGATTAGATCATTTGTCTATAAACAAAATGCGAAGCTATCAACAGTGTTACCAGGATAAGGTTCCCAAACATTATCCATTTATTGTAGACACTTTTAAGTTACTCATCTTGACTTTAATCCTCTCGTATGACTCACATACTAAGTCGTGATTTCATATGAGTAGCTTTTACTATTTGAATGTTTGATATTAATATATTTCCATATATTCATAATATCGTTCATTGAATCAATATAAATAATAGAAAGAACTTGTGTTTATTTATTTAATTTATTTGAAATAAATTATCTTTATTAAATAATTATAAGTTCTAGGACACCATTCATAACAAGATGTTCCTGAAACCATTTGTGAGAATGTTGTAGAAAAGAAAATCAACAGGGAATTCAAATTGAGGTAGAGACAACTAGTGATAAGGAACAACCAGTAGAGGAAGTGATGTCTCAAACTCATACTACTGATGAACCTCAAGAAGAGGAAGTTTAATCAAAAGAACAATTTCAAGAGGCTGATGATTTAAGCTCTTATCAACTAGCTAGAGACTGAAACAGAAGAGTCATTAGAGCTCCAATCAGGTTTGCAAGTTCTGACTATGCTGCATATGCTTTTACTGTTGCAAACCAAACTATATGTGATTAACCATTGACATATAGAGAAGCTTTAACTGATTTTAATAAAGAAAAATGGATACAAGCAATGAAAAAGGAAATGGATAGCTTGAATAAAAATAAAACCTGGATTTTGATTGACACACCTAAAAATCAGAAGTTAGTACGTTGTAAATGGATATATAAAAGAAAGGATGAGATATCTAGGGTTGAGAAAGAGAGGTTTAAGGCTAGACTAGTTGTTATGGGGTTCACTCAAAAGGAGGGGATAAACTATAATGAGATTTATTCACCTATTGTTAGGCATGTTTCCATTAGATTTATCATGTCTTTTGTTGTTGAATATAACTTAGAACTGGAACAACTAGATGTAAAAACTTCTTTTTTGTATGGTGATCTAGTAGAGTGAATTTATGTGACACAACCTGAGGGTTTCATAACTAAAGGCAGTGAACACAAAGTGTGTCTTTTGAAGAAATCCTTGTATGGCCTTAAACAATCACCCAGGCAATGGCATCTAAAATTTGACAATTTCATATTAAAATTTGGTTTCATTAGGAGTAATCATGATAGTTGTGTGTACATTAGGTGGATAGATAAATCTTGCCCTATGTACCTTATTTTATATGTTGATGATATCTTGGTGGCCCGCTCTAAGAAAGTTGAGATTGATAAACTTAAACTTAGCTTAAATAAAGAATTTGAAATGAAGGACTTAGGCAAGGCACAAACCATCTTAGGAATACATATAAATAGAGATAGGAGAAACAACACTTTATTTATCACACAATACAGGTATACATACAAGACACTTGAAAAGTTCAAAATGAACAATTCAAAGGCTGTTTCCTCACCCATTGCATCTCATTTTAAATTGTCTGCATTAATGAATCCAAACACTGTAGAAGATGAACTATAAATGAAAAAAGTCCCCTATGCCAGTGTTGTAAGACCTGACTTAGCCTATACCTCAAGCTTAATTAGTAGATATATGGTCAACCCTGGGAAAGTTCATTAGGAGGCATCTAAATGGCTCTTAATATACATAAAAGGGACTGAAAGCTATGACCTAAATTATTCAAAAAAGTGATGGATCTAATAATGCAATTGAAGGCTTTTGTGATTCTGACTTTGCAAGGGACTTGGACGTGAGAAGATCTTTGTTTGGTATTATATTTACACTTTTTGGAAATACACTAAGCTGGAAAGCATCTCTCCAACCAGTGGTGACCCTTTCCACCACTAAAGCAGAGTATATGGCAGTCACAGATGCTGGTAAAGAAGCACTGTGGATCAAAAGTATAGTTTCTGAATTTGGAATAGATCAGCACAAGGTTGAAGTGTTATGTGATAGCCAAAGTACTATACACCTTACAAAGAATCAGGTATTCTATAATAAGACTTAAACACATTGAAGTTAAGTTTCATTTTTATTAGAGATGTGATTAATCAAGGTAAGGTTTCTATTTGTAAAATCATATTGATGACAATCCTGCTGATATAATAACTAAACCAGTCACCACTTTTAAATTCAGTAAGTGTCTAAAATTCTTAAGCGTGACTTGTTTTGATCTAGGTTAAAAGATACCTGCCTAGATGGATGGAGGTATCTTATATGTTGTGCACTAAAAGCCAAATCAAATTTATCAAGGTTGAAGTATGGCAGCTTCTCAATCAAGGTAGAGATTATTATGATATGATTAAGAATGTTGAGATGGCTAAGCTGAATGTCTTAATTACTTTGTAACAAATTTAGTTAGTTTCTTATTATCCCACGTGAGTTGCACATGTTTTGGTTAGAATTGGTTTTGTAAAGTGTTGATTGATGAGAGCCCTTATGCTACGTGGAAGCTGGAGATCCAAGTGTGTTGACAAGAATAAAAGGTTGAAATAAAGGACTCTTGTATTATCTTTTTATTCTATGTTTTTGGTAATCAAATTCTAGAGAGAGAGCTGAGTTCCTTCGTTCTTCTTCTTGCTTTTCTGAGTTCTTGTAAATATGTATTTTGGATCTTGAAGCTTTGTGCATACTTTAAGATTTCTGGTTCTAAGTCTGAAACTTGTGAGATCTGTAACTCCCTTGGTAAAAAGATTGTAACCTTGATTAATGCATAGCATGAAAAAGCCATCTCCAGCAACTGTAGGTAGGCCTTTATGGTCGAACTAGGATAACTCTCTTGTGTCCATTCTCTCTCAAATCTCTTCTAAATTCTCCGTGTTAGTTTAGTTTAGGTTTATATTTCACAAAAATTAACCAAATGTGATAAGCATTAGGTTACATTAAGGAGATGGAGAAGAAGGAGTGGCAGTAAGACTATTCATATTCTCTTCCAGATGGTGTATGTGTATATGAAAGACCACTAGAAAAATCAACCAAAACACTCCAGTGAAACCCACGATAGGCAAGGCTATTTTACCATTGACGTGATGTTGGAATAAAACGTTGAAGGCCATTGTCTGAAGAAGGAATGGAAATATTGAAAGGATTGTCTAAATTTGATATGAAATGACAAAGAAGAAGCACACTATAATTTTATTTATATAGTAAACAATGCCCTTGCCCTAATCCTAACCCTACCACTAACTCTAGTAGAGTACACTTAACCCTCACCCTTAACCCAACAAAATGGATAAAAAGTAAACATATAAACTTTTTCATAAAACCGATTTGGCTGCTTCAAGTGCGCAAAAGAAAGTTGTTGCCTTTTTTTTGTCTTTATCATTCATTTTAAATATATATATTTTATCACTATCATTTTTTCTAAACATCTATTTATTTAAAATAAATATGTAAAGTCTATAGGTCACACTTTTTATTATCAATTGTTTTTCTTAAAATGGAACATTCTACTAAACAATGTATTTACTTTTTTTTTTTACACACAACAAAGTATTTTATTCTTTTTTAAGTAAATATTAATATTTCATAAGAAGTTACTTATTAGATAATTTATCAGTAACGAATTTAATAACACATCAAAGATTATAAATTTCAATTATAAAAAATCCATTAATTTTTTTTAATCATACAAGAGTATAAAAAATGCAACAAGTCATCGTCGGAATAGTTTTTGAAATAATTATTAGTTTTTTTTAAGCATAAGAAAAAACGAAAGTAAAGCAAAAAAACCATAATTACAAAAGATTCATGTCGTGTAGCCAACCGAGGTGACTCCCTTCCAATGGCCTAATCGCCATCTTAGCGATAGCTTAGCCCCGCAAGTAGGCTAATTGATTTCCTTTCCGATTGACATGAATGAAGCTTGAAATCTTCATGTTTATACCAATATCCCAGATTTCTAAGATTACGGATCCCACTTTTGCGAGGTCAGAAGCTTTATGGTTTAGGAGTTTAATGACATCAAGACAATCTGATTCAATAACCACATCCAAATTCACATCCTTGATGGATTTTAATGCCCTTTTTTATCGCTAAACTTTCTATCAATTTGGGAGATTCTAAGAATCTGGCCTTTTTGCACCCAACCTCAATGATCATTCCTGAATTATAATCCCTAAGAATCCAGCCTACTCCCTCTTTCGTCTCTTAAGTTTAAAGTTGCATCGACATTAAATTTGAACTGGTTAGCCTGAGGGGAAATCCAACCTGAAGCATACGAGGTTTTAATACCCAAAGTATTTGTGTTGACGAGATTTCTATTTTGGTTAAGGAATTCCTCTTCCCATCCATAAATTTTATTATGGAAATCTAACAAAGAATGTTCAAATCTTTGAAGACCCAATTGTTCCTGTTAGTCCACTTATGCCAGAGGGACATGAGCACATTTTTAATTCTACCATTGTAATTATTAATCACCCACGGTAGACTATACGCTGAATTCAGTGATCCTTGATTGGAACTTATAGATCAGGAAATAAAAATTTCCTCATTTTTCATTGATTTTATCATGTATTAAATTCCTAATAATAATAATAAAGTATCTACATTTTTCAATAAAACAATAGGTAAGACATTAAATAGATTTTTAGTAAAAAAAAAAAAAAAAACCATTTTTTTAGGAAAAAAATAACATCTTAATAATAATTTCGGCATGATTTCATTATTTTTCTAAAATTTAAGCTTTAAATTGATATTATCTCTGAAACTTAAGAGGTTGATTTCTTTCTCAAAATTATTAGTTGGTGGTTCATAATTTTATGAATAAAAAATAGCTTTTTTCCTTTCATTTTACCATTGTTTTTGTGCTCATCACTTCTATGTGCTATAACAAAAAATTAGATATATATTTATTTATTTTTACCAGATTCACTGTAGGTAGATTAGAGTTGGGAAACTTAATCTTAATTTAGAAGTCTAAAAAGAACTTGTGTTTCATACGCTTTTAATTATTGAAATTGAATAGGGATATTGATTTCTTAATTAATTGTGATTCTTGATTTGACGCTCGAGAGAGGTAATTTAGAATTTTAGTGTTCTTGACTTATAGAATATGAAATTGTTGTTCTTGACTAAAGTATTATTATTTCCATAAATTAAAGTAGTAAAATTTCCATTGATTTAATTCAACTTGTTTGCATTTAGTTTTATTTATTCTTATTAGTTTATGATTATTAGCTTAGTTAACACTCATTATTTTATGATTTCTAGATAAAATTGAGTTAGTCATATTTTAGTACTTAGGTAGACTTAAATTCTTTTTCTCAGGGGACGACAACTCTTTGTTCTTATCACTATATTTCGTCAACAAGTTTTTTGCGCCGTTGTTGTCGGGGATTAGGCAATTTAGTTTTACTTGATACTATTGTGCATTAACTTAGTCTTAATTTAGAATTTTTTTTTATCTCTTTATGAACCTTTTAATTATTCTTTGCTTACTTGTTTCTTTGTTTGCTGTTATTTTTACAGGTTAATGGGAAAAGACAGATGTAGTAGTCTTGCACCACTAAATCCGAAGATTGAGAAAACCTGCAAGGCTAAGCTTAAGTAGAAAAAGTTTCAAACTGAGACAATGGAAAATCTAGATAATCAAAATCAGAATGCGGTTGCTCAGAACAATACGAGAAAAATTAGGGATATTGCAAACCCGTTGTTGCTCAGAATTTTTTAGATATAGCTAGGCATACCATCAATGCTAATAACTTTGAATTGAAACCTGCTCTAATTGGTATGGTTCAACAACATCAGTTTGGAGGGATTGCTTGAGAAGATACCAATTGTCACTTATCCAGGTTCTTAGAAATTTGTGATACAGTGAAGATGAATGGGATACCTGAAGACATAATTAAGCTCCGCCTTTTTCCTTTCTCACTGAGATATAAGGCTAGAGGTTGGTTACAATCATTACAACCAGGAAGTATCACTAGTTAGCCAGACATGGTTGAAAAGTTTGTGCAAAATTCTTCCCACCATCAAGGGCCACTCATATGCGTACTGAAATCAACACTTTCAAGCAACAAAATTCTGAAACTTTATATTAGGCTTGGGAGAGATTTAGGGAACTTTTGAGGAAGTGTACAAATCATGGACTTCAGGATTACTTACAGATTCAACTTTTCTATAATCTGTTGATCGGACATACTAGATCGAATGTTGATGCTGCAGTAGGAAGTTCTTTGATGTCTAAAACTGTTGAAGAGGCACTGGAATTACTTGACAATATGGCTGAAAATAGTTTACAATATCCCGATGACCGATCTATGACTCCAAAAGTAGCAGGACCACTAGCAGTTGATGATGTAACATTCATTAAATCTCAGATTGCTCACTTTCACACCAGGTAGCAAAATTATCATAATCAAAGACATCACAGTCCATTGAAACTTTAGCAGCTACTAGTGAAGTGGTACAATATGAAGAATCTACAACTGAACAAGCCCAATATGGGAATAATAAGAATTATGGGTATATAGAAAATCAATATCAGAATCCATTGCTTTCTCATTATAATCCAGGGCTAAGAAATCATGAGAATCTGTCATACGGGAACAATAAGAATGTTTTGCAACCCCCTCCACAAAACCATGATGATAATAAGCTTTCTCTTGAGAGCATGTTTGGTGCTTCAATTGCTGAATGTAGGAAAAGGTTTAATCAAAATGAATCTATGATAGCAAATTTAGCAGCAAAAGTTGATAATCATGGTGTTATTTTGAAAAACCTAGAGGTACAGATGGAACAAATAGCTACTTCAATGAATGCACTTCAGAATTGAAAGTTTCCTAGTGATACGCAAGGGGAAAATGCTGTAAAGACTCGACTCTTTAAAAATAGAAATAAATAAGCGCAAACGGAAGACTTGAACTAATAATTGGAAAACCTGTAAATCGATAGAAACATCCTTTTCATTTCAAAATAAAATCCAAAATCCTTCAACATTCAAAGACGGGAAGCGCTTCCTTTTTTCGTAAAGTTTCAAACCCACAAGTAAATAGATTCGTAAATCCAGGAAATTCATAGAAACAAATAAACATAAGTAATATTGCTCAAGAGAGCTCAACAACCCAAAAATAAACAAGTAAATGACTAAAAAAGATTCAAGTCCATCCATCATCATCGATCCTGGAATCATGCTCGCACCTGACTCGCAACCACGATTGCGACCTCGTCCCGCACCTGAAAGTGTAATATCATGAGCGGGAGACCCAGTGAAGATAAATTAAAAATAAAGTAACTTTAGATCCCAAATCCGATCCGGATTTATGTCCAACGAATCCTACTAACTCTTGACTACCCAAACATACTTCCAAATGCAAAATCATGAAAATCTCCCAAGAATAAAGAACTATACAAGTAGTCAAGTCTCCCAAGCTCATAATAACCATAACACAGAATCATACGTTAAATCTTTCAGGAATACAAGTTAAGCTCACACAATCTAAAAATGAATAAGAACAAAGAACATGTGAATAATGACAGATAATACAAGCACATGCAGTCTATGTATTATCTCATTATCTTACCCAATATCATGCAAATCTCACGCGATCTTCACATTCTTAACAAGAACCTTCCCAGTGAATAACGTTAGATGATGCAAGTACATGAAACCAATACATGATCCCGTTATCTCACCAATGACATGCAAAGTTCACACAGTCTAAGCAGTCAACAATATATATGTATCATAGCAATCATGAATAATGTCAAATAATGCAAGCTCACAAAACTAAATATTATTTCATTATTCATCTCCTCCGTTCATGCAAGCTCCCACGGTCTATGCATTCCTCATGATACATATATAGCTGAACAACAAATAATACCAAACAATACAAGCTCACGCAGTCTATGTAGTATCTCATTATTCCTCCATGTAAAAATGTGTGATAATAAAAAACAAAAACTCGAATACAGGAATATAAACAGAGACCCAATTTTAGAATGACTCAACAGAGTCACTTTAATCAAGAACATTATAACATATGGGCTCATAAGCCCATACTTTCATCGATCACATAATCCTGCAAAACCGAATAACTTATATGTTAATGATCCCAATGCTGGAAGGACTTAGTCTCAGTAAATAAGTCTAAAGTAAAAAGAAAGTCTCAATATCATAAATAAATATCCAAGAACACAAGATAATCACATCTCAAGCATAAACATGCTATAACTCAAAAAACCATACTTTAACTTCCAAGAATATGTAATATCATAAATATTCAAATATCAATCCTATACTCCCAAGTCCTAATCATTCATATAAATTGCGTGCTTAAATCAGTTAATTCCAATTTTAACTTAACTCCCGAGCCAAAAAAAAATCGTTCAAGAACTTAGTTCCTAAATTTACGGTAAATTCTATTTATCCTCACCTTTTTACAATAAGCTTGAAATTGAAACCCAAAGCGAGCAACGAGCCAGCGATTAAGTACCACCTACAATTAAATATACCCTAATTACATTAATTTAACCAATCAAGCAACAGACGGCGCGTAAAATGAAAAGAACGAAAAATAGCCCAGTAATATCCCCCATGGAGCTCTCAGTTGAACCAATCGAAACAGGGGGATGTCTCGACTTTATGGTGATTTTTGGGACGATCCAGATTCGTTTCAGGTAGTTTTAGGTAGTTAATTATCAATGGGTAGATCAAATTAGGGCATTTTGACATGATTTTACTACCCAAATTTAAAGGAAAAATCGAAAATTGCAAGGGGAAATCCTAAATGAGGGCCATAGTTTTGAGGGGAAGATAAAAGGTTAGGGTTTTCTGAATTTCTTTGATGTCTAGGCTAAGGAATACTCAAGAACAAGCTTAGACCTCACTTTGATTTGAAATCTTCTAGTTCCATGGAATGGAATTGAAGATTTCAACTCATTCTCACACAAAAGATGAAAATGAATAAAAACCCATAGGTGAAAACAAGAAATCTTACCCTTAAGCCTCTTGAAAGTTGGAGGAATTCTTCCAAGGTTAGATCAAAAGATAGATCAGGGTCCGATCTATCCAACGCACCCAAAATCACGCGAATCGGAGAAGAGACGAGGAAAACCCGTCCCTTAGAGAGTTGAGGTGGGCGGGCAATGTGGGTTTTGGGAGAGAAGTTGGGTTTTCTATTTTTCCTTTGTTTCAAATGAAGGAGGAATGATAAGACTCTAATTTTAGACGAGGAATAAAATAATTGCTAAAGAGCCATTTTCTAGCTTTTAAAATAAACCCCATGCTCTTAAAACACAAACTATCCTCTAAACTTAACCAACACAATTAATCTAAGATATAAGGTGATTAATTATTATTAGTAGGCCTATTAATAATATTTAATACACCTAGTTCACAATAACTCTTTGAAATCTAAAATTACTGAATAAAGATTAAAATTTCAAAATTCAAAATTATCAGAATTAAACTAATTAAATAAATAAAGGAATAATAAATATATAAAAATTAATTCTACCTCAAAATAACGAGACGTTACAGTCTACCCACGTTAAAAGACTTTTATTCCTCAAAAAGTGCCCCTAAGTAAACAAATGAGGGTATCGAGCTCTCATATCGTCCTCATGTTCCCACGTGGCCTCTTCCGACACTTGGATCCTCCATAGAATCTTAACCAATTGATCGTTTTATTCCTCAACACTTTCTGCTTCGATGCTAATATCTCAATCGGTGTCTCCTCATAAGTCAAATGTTTATCCAGGACCATTGGCTCATAATCAATCACATGCTCATAATCAATCACATGAGACGGGTCCGCCACATACTTTCGAAGCATTGAAACATAAAAAACATATGAAGGACAGACAAGGCGGGAGGTAAGACCGACAAGATGGGACGTTACAAATAAAATGCCATCATATTAAGGAGTGGAAAAGAGCTTCAAGAAAGAACACCACCAATAGCACAAGATTCCTTCGCTGAAATGGTTGAGAGCAAGGAAGAAGAACAATAGGAGACTCCACCTAGTTTGGCAGAAAAGCCAATTTCCATTTCCTTATCTTCGATATTCTTGTTGCACATTCTAATTTACCTTATCCTCAATGTTTTCAGAAGAAAAAGATTGATCTTCAATTTTTTAAATTTTTGGATATTTTTAAAAAAATTCACATTAACATTCCTTTTGCAAATGCGCTAGAATAGATGCTAAATTATGTGAAGTTCATGAAAGGTATAATGTCTAAGAAGAGGAAGTTGGAGAATTTTGAAACAATAAAAATGACGAGAAGAATGCAGTGCCATACTTGGAAGAAATTACCACGAAACTAAAAGATACAGGGAGTTTTACTATTCCTTGTACTATTGGTAGTTCTTTATTTGGTATAGCTTTATGTGATTTAGGTGCCAGGTATTAATTTAACGCCTCTTTTCGTATTCAGGAAACTTGGATTAGGTGAAGTTCAACCTACTACTATATCTCTTGACTACTGAGATAGATGACTCACTTATCCTTGTGGAATCATTGAAGATGTGATGGTAAAAGTTGATAAGTTCATATTCCTACTGACTTTGTAGTCCTATACATGGAAGAAGATGAAAAGATTCTTATAATTTTGGGGAGGCCATTCTTAGCTACAGGTCGTGCCTTGATTGATGTCCAACAAGGTAAGTTAACATTGAGGGTCAACGAAGAAGAGGTACACCTCAATATCTATCATTCTTTGAAAAAATTTTATGAGGTTAGTACCTGCCATAGAATTGATGTTCTTGATAATTTATTTTCTAATTCAGTAGGTGAAAAAATTCTTAATGATCCTTTACAAACTTTCTTAGTTGACTCTTTGACTAGTGCAAATTATTTAGAACTTGATAGACGCCAGGATGAGCCAACAAAACCTGCTGACCCTGAGTTGAGACAACTATAAAATAATTTTCGCTATTCTTTCCTAGGTACCCTAGAAGATCGAAGAAATTCACGTGATATACTAGGTAAAGCATATTCAAGAAAGAAGGGACATGGAAAAATTGATGAATTTCATTCTCTCTAACAAAAATAGAGGGATATCGTCGAGCTCACAATGTTAAATTCAGTGATTTTAGGAGGCAACCCAATCTCTAAACTCTTTACTTTTTTTCATTTATTTTAGTTTAGTTAATTTTAATTTAATTTTAACTTTTTGTTTTTGTTTATTTTGAAAAAAAAAATAATTGAACAAAAAATGGGAGAGGCAAAAGACCAGCGACGCATCGCTAACGTTTAAGCGACACCTCACTCAGATTCAAGTGACACTTCGCTGCTTCAAAATTTCAGAAAATAAGAAAATAGATTAAGCGAGCCCTCACTGCATCATGAGCGACCCATTTCTTAACAAGAAATTCAGAACATTGGCATTCTCCACTTTCAGAGAAGTTTCTTCATTCCTATTACTTTTTGCTTTTATTTTTTTATATGTTTTGTTTTCTTCACATTAGGGACAATGTTTAGTTTAAGTTTGGAGGTTTTTAGTCTTTTTATTTTATTTATTTATTTTTCTTTTTTTATTTTGTTTTAGTTTTTGTTTCCCCCCTTAAAAAAGGAAACAATGATGGCCTATTATGAGTTCTTTAGTTTTTTTTTTTTTTTTTTTTTTTATACTTAAAGAGAATTTAATGTTAAGTTTCTTTATCTCTAAGACTTCGTGCATGCTCTATTCTATTGACATTCACTTAAGCTTTTCGAGTACTAGATTTATGTTATCACTGTCAACTTGATACTAAAAACTCACTTGTTATATCTTGAGTAGTTTTCCTTAGAATCGAATTAATTGAGAGATATTTAGAATATGATACATATTACCTTGTGTGGTTTTTGGGCCAAAGAGAAAATTCATTACATTATGCTTTATTTTTTCTTCTTTTGAGGGATTGTCTTACATAGTTGATTTTCTGGATCTTGCATTGTTAAGATTGATTGTGTGGAATAATTTGGGCATTTAGGTGAAACTTTTTTTAGATTCGAAAAGAGTCAACCTTAATCATTATCATTAGTAAACCTACTTTGAGCCTTGACCAATTCTTTGTTTAAAAATTAACCACATTTTAATGATCATTTTCCTTCATGTTAATTCCCTTTCAACCTTGAATTTGAGGTTGTTTGAATTCTTATGGAGAATGTTTATTTTGTCTTCAAGTTGATCATGTTGAGGCAAAGTAGTGTTCATTCTTTTGAGTTGTATATATTTTGGATTGATGTTGGTTTGATTTGTTTGAAAACGAAAAGAAAGAAAGGAAACAAAGAAAGATTGAAAAAAAAAGTGAAAAAAAGAAGAAAAAGTCACTAAGTTGTGGTTGGAGTATTTTTGGTTGAATATTCTTTTCTATGAGGGTTCAAATAATTTCTAAATTCCATAGCTTAAACTTTCCTTCCATCAAACCTCACCTAAGCCACATTACAACCTGTAAAGACCCATAGATTCCTACATTCAATTTCTAAATTGTTGGTTATGATATGATATATTTGGAAGCTCTTTGTAATGATTTTCTATATTTTGACTTGAGGGTATTATTTCGCCCTAAGCACTTTGAGCGTATTGAGTACATCCATGTAAGAGTATCTTTTTCCTACTAGTCTTTTATTTGATGAGATTATAAAGTGACTGCTTTTGTATGACTTGTGAGAATTTTTGGTGATATTATATTTTTCTTAGTTGATGGTTGACAAAGTAAGTTAAATCGATCACACACACACGTTTGAGATTTTTTATGGTTTGGAGCATGCTTGTGAGTCTTATTTATAAACAATATTTGGCATCTTATGTTTCTTGTTTTATCTGAAATTTTTTTAATGCTTAATTGTTTGATTGCTCGAGTACTTGTAATTCTTTAAGTTTTGGGGTATTTGTTGACATGGTTTTATATTATTATATTACCCTTAATTTAATTAGTTTTTGATGATCGTTATAATACTTAAATTAGTTTTTATCTTATTGTGTAGGTATTGAAAGATATTTCCATATTAAGGAAAAAAGAAGCAAAAACTATATTATTGTCAGAAATTGTTCAAGCAACATCGCGTGACCAAGCGAGGCCTCGCTTGAACAATTTGGAGAATTTCAGAAATTTGCCTAACGACCCATCGCTTGACTTCAAGCGAGGCATCGCTAGTCCGTTTTAATGAAGGCTTTACGAAATCCAAGCGAGCCATCACTTACATATCAGCGAGGCATCGCTCGAGCCTTATCTCAGCCACCGAATTTTGAAGCCTATTTGGGGTCCGTTTGGTATAGCTTCTCCTAAAAATGTTTTGTGTTGAATATTTTAAAAGAAATACTAATGAAGTGTTTCATATAAAAAACAGTTGAGTATACTAAAATATGTTTTTGGAGAAAATACTTGATTTGTGATTCTTCTAAAAGTGTTTATAAATAAGTATTTCACTTAAATACTTCACTCAAGTGTTTTAGATGAAACACTGTATTAGTATTTCTTTTAAAATGTTCAACACAAAACATTTTTAAGAAAAGCTATACCAAACGGACCCTTAAATGGGCTGAAGCTTTTTTTCTTCATATACTTGGAGACAACCATTTTAAAGAGCGGTTTTTGGAAATTTTCAGCAGTTTTCGAGGAGTCGACACTTTTATGTTTTCTAAAATATTTATTTTGATGAATTCTATTTTTATGGATAGCTAATTTTCTAATTCTTAAGGAATTGATGTTGCTACTTTATTTTTATGGATTGAGTATTTAGTTTTAGTTTTGAAAGATAATTTTATGATTCTATTTATGTTCTTAATACTTTTGATTTACTGGCCATAGCTTAACTGTCCTATCCACTTAACCCAAAAAAATGAAAACACGGGATTGCATGCACCCCTCACCCTTGCAATCCCATCACTTGCTTACGAGTTCGAAACGAGCGCTCTCTTTAGAACTTCCATTATTATTTCAAATTCCTCTATGAAAGATATTCAAACTCCTCCGTGAAAGATATTCAGATCTCTCCATTGTTACTTCAGATTTCTACATTTCTGTGTCTGCTGCTCAATAAGTAAGGAACATGGTAGGAGTTTGATTCATCTTCTATATTTCTTCAATTCTCTATTTTCTAATTTTGATTTTGAGAATATTTTATATAACTATCATCAAAGCCATTGAATGTATTCACCATGATATTAAATTATTTTGTTGTAGATTTAGAATTCTAATTAATAATTTAGGGTAAAATACCATTCACTTTGGTTTCATTTTCGTCCCTGTACTTTCAAAACTTACTTTTTTCATCCCTGTACTTTCCAAAACCCACTTTTTTAGTCCTTCTGTTAACTTTTCTGTTAGTTGAACATTAGTCACTCGCTGACATGGTATTTTTAATGACGTGGCAAGCTGACATGGTAAATTTTAAATGATGTGGCATTTTAGTACTTTAAAACAATATTTTTTATTGATTTTAAAATTATCATCTCTCATCTCTCTCATAACTTTCTCTCTCCTCTCTATCTCTCTCTAACCAGATCCCTCTTTCTCTTACAAACAATGGCTGCTATTTCCAAATCTTCATTGATGGCTCTTATGGCCGTACTATTCATCATCTTCTCCATTGTTACTGCGCAATCTGCTGAGGCTTCTACTCCAGGACCGTCTTCTCCAGCCATTTCTATCGTTCCGCCGTTGAGCTTCGCCTACATCGCCGCTTTCGTCGCTCTCGTCTTCGGATCTGCAGTCAGAGCTTGAGATTGATGATGTTTCGCGGTGATAATTTCTATGCATTTGTGGTTTTTTCGAGGCATTTATATATTCTGTTCTGATGCTCGATGAGGATTTTATTGAATGTATAGGATAGGATCTGCTTTCACTATTGATTACGGATAATCGGTGTTTAAGATCGAGCAGGTCAATCAGACGGCGTAATTTACATTGAAAAACAAGAACGTCTTTCCCCCTGATCAAGCATCGCCAAGAAGAGGAGGAAGAAGAAGAAGAGAATCGTTTAGAGAGAAAATTGTTGGTAGAAGAAGAAATTTCAGAGAATTCGTAAATCAAAGGATTATCAGGGAGAGAATCTTTGAGGCTAGAGAGAGAAGCTTTACTAGAAACAGAGGATTTGGAAGAATCCTTATGGCTGGACCTGGAATGAGTAGAAGTAATGTTGAAGCTGGTCAAATTTGCAGAAATGGAAGGATCGATGAAAGAGGAAGAAGAAGCTGTAGATTTTACGGTGCGAGATTTAGGGCTTTTGGGATCGATTACGTTAATGCTTTTCCTTGATTTGCACATGGAAATTTTGTGGGTTTGATTGAGAAATTGAAAGGGATCAGAATTTGAATAACATAATCAAAAAATGGAGATGGAGATGGAAAATAAGGATACCCAAGAAGAATAGATGGTAGAGAGAGGAAAGAGAGAGGAGGAAACTAAAGTTATGAGAGAGATGGGAGATAATAATTTTAAAATCAATAAAAAAAGTACTAAAATGCCACATCATTTAAAAATATTGATAAGAAAATCAAGTCAACTTGCCACGTCATTAAAAATACCATGTCACCAATAACTAACAGTCAACTAACAGAAAAGTTAACAGAAGGACTAAAAAAGTGGGTTTTGGAAAGTATAGGGACGAAAAAAGTCAGTTTTGAAAGTACATGGACGAAAATGAAACCAAAGTGAAACTATAGGGACCAAAAACGTATTTTACCCAATAATTTATGTGTTTTAAATTGGATTGCTAGAATGAGATTTCCATTTTGAAGGTGTTCTATGATGCAAATGTTTCCTTTCCCTTGGCACCATTACCTGTTTCTTCCATAAAACCACTGAAACTTTAAATTTTAGTTACAAAATTTGTTGTAAAATCATGCATCTACATTTCAGTTTTGCTTCTTTGACTTAGAACATACTTTTTTGTTGGCTTACATCATTAGGATCTGTTGACTTAAGACTATCAATAATGTAAAGTTGTTTCAACGTTATATCAAGATCACGTGACTTTGTGTAAATTTGTTATGAATTGGAATCATCCAACCCAACTTGTACAAACTTACTTAATAGAAAGTCAAGTTATTTCAATAAAACAATCAAACTTGTAACAAATCTTAATTTTTGCATTTGGAAGAAACAAGGTCCTTTTAATTACTTTTTACAATGATAATACTTACCATTATTTTAATCTATATAAATTTTTTTAAAAAAAATATATACAATTGAATATTTTAGATATGGATCTTCAACCAAACAAATTCTAATTCACAATATAAATTTCTGATACCACACAAAACAAATATTTCAAAAATGGGATCCCAATTCAAAATTCTGAATCTACTACCAAACAAAGTTTCAAATTCAATGAATTCACAAAATACAATCTTGAATTCATCAAAATCCATTTGATCCAAATCCTGTTTTTTAGATTGCAAACTAAACAGGGCCTAAAACTTTAATGCAATTTCATCATATAATTTACTTTACTTCAAAAACTTCATTAACAATTCAAATACATGTCAACCTGAGCATAGCTCAACTGGTTAGACACTTACTCCCTTCCTTCGAGATCGATTGTTTGAGTCTCTCCTCTCTCAATTTGATGTAATATATAAAAAGAAGGGTGAATTTCACTAATAATCAAAAAAATTATTGATATATCAAATATACCAGATGTTTTTATTAAATATCAATAGTACCCAAAACCGCCACCGGCTAAATGCAATTACATTGTGAAAGGACAAACATACCCCTGATTTAATTTCTCCTTAATTTGTGTAAAATTTAGGGAAAATTATAAAATCCCTTAAATTTTACAAAATTAATGGAAAAATCAAATCTAAACAAAAATAAAAACTATAACAAAAGATAAAATAAAAAATCTTCAAACTTCTAACTTGTTCTTCAACCTTCTGACTTCTTCTTCAAGGTAAAATCGAATGTCTTTCTTGTTCGTCATCCTAAAAAATACAGAGATAAAAAGTAAACAAAACAGTTTATTAATGTGCACTTAAAATTGATAGTAGGCTTTCAAAATAAACATTTACTAAAAGTAACTTATCTACAAAATACATAGAAAGCGAGTTCACCGAGAATTGAAAAGGTAATTTTTTTTATAAACAGTTTACTTTTAGTAAACATTTATTTAGGAAAATTCAAATGTCCCTCCTGATCGTCCTCTTACAAAATACAGAGATAAAAAGTAAAAACGAAAGAGAAAAACAATTCATTCAGAGATAGAGCGAAAGCACAAAATTGTAGATGAAAAAGAGATCAACGTTTCTATAAATATGTAAATAGAAAATTAAAATAAATGTTGCACAAAAAAAAACATTTTAAAAAAATCCTTGAGATCCTGGATAAAAAATTCAAAGAATTATTCATATTTCTCCAATTTTTGAATCGCATCTATCTCTTTCCGAACAAATAGCCAATTGGGCAAAAGAAAAAGCCAAAAAAATGAACAAATTCAAATGGGGGAGTACCTAAAAATTTAGAAGAAGAAGAAAAAGATGAGTTTTTTTTTATTAAATTCTGGGGTAAGAGAATAAAAATGGTTTGACCACAAATCCATGTTTCTATTCCACAACCAATCAAAAAGCACGAAGAAGGGTATGAATATAATACCCATAAATTCCAAATGAAGATCAAGCAAAAACAGGAAAAAAATTCTGTATTTGGTTTCTCCAGGTCGAAGTTGTGGTTTCTCGACTATAAGACATCTTCCATGAAATAAAAAACATGTTCCATGAAACTATAGTGATTTCTCCAGGTCGAAGCTTGACTGTAAACATTTATCGATCACCCAATTTCACAAACGAAGAAGGATCTCTCAATGAATCACCACCGGAACCACCATTTCCGGCGCGAATTCTGATAGTGCCGCCACTGGATTTTGTAGGATCGGTATGGAAACCCTAGAAGGGGGTGAATAGGGTTTTAGGTTAATTTAAAACTTTTTCGTTTAATGACTTCTAATTAACAAGTTAATTAGACTTTTTAAGCTCAAACAATTGAAATGAATTTTATCCTAAAATTCCCTTAAATAAAGTAAACTAAATTTCAATAAATATTAGGAAATATTTAATCACGATGAATTTCTATCAACCAAGATTGCTTCAATAAAAGTTATGTAATGAATATGTGAAGCATCAATTTAATTCCAATGATTGATATTTAATGATACCAAAAATTAGCACAATAAATATTTAGCAATTAATATTAGTGCAATAAATTAAAGAGGATAGGGTTAGAGATTGACACCAAGATGTATAGTGGTTCGGCCAAAATCCGGCCTAGTCCACTCCCGGCGCCTCTCGGAAATTGTATACCTTTCCAGGGAGGAAGTACAACCCAATCCTTTTGCGGGCTCAAGATCAAACCCGGCTCTTTTACACGGGATCAAAAGTCAAACCCGATCCTTTCCCAGGGAGCAAGATCAAACCCAAAAACCGTTCCTATTTACGGGTTAGGAAAGCGAGCCAAGTGTGAATTATAAATTTTTCACACAAATACAAATCTCTCTCAAAAGAGTAAATAAAAGATTTAGCTCACAATAATACAAGGCTCTCAAATAGCCAAAATTAATCACTCAAAATAAAACCCAAAATAATATAAAAATTAGCTTCAAAGCACTTGACAATGGAGGCAACAAATTTATTTTTTTCTCTTATTTTCTCCACTGATTTTTGGCCATATGTAGAGGAAGGGAGAAGGAAGTATCCGTTGGTGCCACGTGTCAAATTCTGAATGGCTGAGAAAATCTGAAATTTGAATTAAATAATATAATAATAATTTCTTGGTCAGCAGGGGCATTTCAGGCAGGAGATACGTTGTGGGAGAACTCCAAAATTGGTCAGCAAAGCCGTTCAAATGAAGGTCGGGACGTGGAGGAATTAATACAAAAGACAGGGCATTTGCGTCAATTCACAGCATCTTCAAAAAGGGAAAATTTGTATTGGAGGACAGCTGGACCACGTGTCGCGCAGCTAATGGCGGAGAGCAGCTCAGTGGGGTCCAGCGGTGCAGGCTTGCATCAGGCGCGTCAGGAGGTTGTGGGACACGCGCTACGTGGCGAGCTGGATACTGTCAGATGGCGTGCGAGGAGAGATCGAACAGATGTGGGCGAAGCTGAATTTTCTTTTTCTTTTTCAATTTATTTTAAATCCGAAATATATATATATATATATATATATAATATAATAGAAAAATCGTGGAGCGTTGGATGCACTTGTACTTTCGATCGGACGGATGTCATTCGTTCAGCTTTTGTTTTTCTTTTTCCTTTTTCTTTTAAATCCGAAATATATAATTATAATATATATATATTAATAAATCTAATTTCTTTAATCCATATCTTCTCCAATTTAGCTCGGAATTGAACGATTCAAAATGCACCGTACTCGTTATTTTCCGCTCTATAAAACACAACACTAAAATACTAAAATTGATTAGTACTAAGTGTTTGTTATAATCAAAACATAATTAAGAGATTAATAGGCCCAAAAAGCCAACAATCTCCCCCTTTTTGATGATGACAAATCACTTAAGAAAAATGAAACCAAGTGTGTGTATGTTCAATATAAATCACATATATCATACATCAAATAATGTAAATCAATTTAACCCAATATAATATGTTCATTATGTTTTGATGATAACAAACACTTAGTACTAATCAATTTTAGTATTTTAATGTTGTGTTTTATAGAGCGGAAAATAACGAGTACGGTGCATTTTGAATCGTTCAATTCCGAGCTAAATTGGAGAAGATATGGATTAAAGAAATTAGATTTATTAATATATATATATATATATATTATAATTATATATTTCGGATTTAAAAGAAAAAGAAAAAAGAAAAACAAAAGTTGAACGAATGACATCCGTCCGATCGAAAGTACAAGTGCATCCGACGCTCCAGGATTTTTCTATTATATTATATATATATATATATATATATTTCGGATTTAAAATAAATTGAAAAAGAAAAAGAAAATTCACCTTCGCCACGTACTGCTCGATCTCTCCTCGCACGCCATCCGACCAGATCAGGCCGCCACGTAGCGCGTGTCCCACAACCTCTGGACGCGCATGATGCAAGCCCGCACCACCAACCTCACCGAGCCGCTCTCCACCATTAGCCGCGCGACACGTGGTCCAAATTGCCCTCCAATACGCATTTTTCCTTTTTGAAGATGTCGTGGAATTGACGCAAATGCCCCCTGCTTTTGTATTAATTCCTCCACGCCCCGACCTTCATTTGAACACTTTGCCGACCGATTTTGGAGTTCTCCCACAACGTATCTCCGCCCGAAATGCCCTCACGATCAAGAAATTATTATTATATTATTTAATTCAAATTTCGGATTTGCTCACCATTCGTAATTTGACACGTGGCACCAACGGATACTTCCTTCTCCCTTCCTCTACATATGGCCGAAAATCGTGGAGAAAATAAGAGAAAAATATAAATTTGTTGCCTCCATTGTCAAGTGCTTTGAAGCTAATTTTTATATTATTTTGGGTTTTATTTTGGGTTTTATTTTGAGTGATTAATTTTGGCTATTTGAGAGCCTTGTATTATTGTGAGCTAAATCTTTTTATTTACTCTTTTGAGAGAGATTTGTATTTGTGTGAAAAATTTATAATTCACACTTGGGTCGGTTTCCTAACCCGTAAATAGGAACGGTTTTTGGGTTTGATCTTGCTCCCGGTAAAAGGATCGGGTTTGACTTTGATCCCGTGTAAAAGAGTCGGGTTTGATCTTGAGCTCGCAAAAGGATTGGGTTGTACTTCCTCCCGGAAAAGGTATACAATTCCCGAGAGGCGCTCGGGGAGTGGACTAGGCCGGATTTTGGCCGAACCACTATACATCTTGGTGTCAATCTCTAACCCTATCCTCTTTAATTTATTGCACTAATATTAATTGCTAAATATTTATTGTGCTAGTTTTTGGTATCATTAAATATCAATCATTGGAATTAAATTGATGCTTCACATATTCATTACATAACTTTTATTGAAGCAATCTTGGTTGATAGAAATTCATCGTGATTAAATATTTCCTAATATTTATTGAAATTTAGTTTACTTTATTTAAGGGAATTTTAGGATAAAATTCATTTCAATTGTTTGAGCTTAAAAAGTCTAATTAACTTGTTAATTAGAAGTCATTAAACGAAAAAGTTTTAAATTAACCTAAAACCCTATTCACCCCCCTCTAGGGTTGCCATACCGATCCTACAATTGGTATCAGAGCGGGTGCTCTTTACTTTGATAAATATTTATATTGTTATATCTTTATACTTGATACCCATTGTAAGTGTTTCACACCTACAATTGGTATCAGAGTGGGTTGCTCTTCATTGTGATAAAAATTTATATTGCTATATCTTTTTTACATGATACCCATTGTTAGTGTTTCACACCAACAATTGGTATAAAAGCAAAGTTGCTCTTCTTTGGATCAAAAGTTATTTGTCAAAATTATCTTGTAAGTATGCTTGAAAATTATTTTTGATATTTAAAAGGCTTAATTGCTAAGAGCTTATGGCAAAATTTGGGGTAAATGAAATGATTGAAAATTTTGATGGTGAATGTGATAGACCTCCTTTGTTTAATGGATCAAAGTTTATATCATGGAAAAATCAAATGAAGACATATTTGCTTTCGATGGATATTAAAATTTTGTATGTTATTGAAAATGACATCTCAAAATCAAATTTGGAAAATGATATGCTTACTTTGAATGCCAAAGCTATGAATGCCTTATATTGTGCTTTGGATAAAAATATATTTGATAAAATTGTAAATTTTGAGTTTGCATATGAAATTTGGAACTTTCTTGAAAAGTTATACAATGTAGAAAATTCTCCTTGTACTTCTAATGTTTTTCTTGATGTGAAGGATTATTGTAAATCCAATAGTCAAGGAAAATTACATGGATTGGAGAAAGAAGTTTTTGGTGTACCTCAATTATGCTTAATGGCCCATTCCGATGATGAGAATGACGATGCTAGTTATGAAGATAGTGATGATGAGGTAATCAATAAACCTTCCTATGATGAGTTGCTAAATGAATATGAATGCATGCAACAAAATTTTGAAAAATTTAGCTCTAAATATCTTTTGCTATCAAAGAAATATAAAATCTTGAAAATTGAAAATGAGTCTTTGATAGATGAAAATGCTAATTTGAAAAAGAATGCTACTAATGATACATCTTTGCATGATGTTTGTTGTAATGAGAAAAATGCATTGATTGATAGAATTAAGATTCTTGAAAAAGAGATGAATGATTTGAAAAGTAAAAATGATGAGTTTGAGTTATTTTCATTACGATTAAAGAATGAAAATATTAGCTTGAAAGAAAATACTTGTGATGTTAAGAAGCTTGATTTGATTGAAAATTCAAATGATGAAGAAAAGCTTGCATTACTTGATAAAATTAAATTTCTTGAGCATGATGTGTTTGATAAAAATGAGATAATTATCACTCTTAGAGAGAATGAATCATGCTTAAAGAATGAGCTTAAAGTTGCTAAAGAGAGTATTAAGAAAATGACAATTGATGAACAAAAATTAGAGAAAGGCAAACATATTGATGAGAGTGCTCTTGCTTCAACCTCTAAATCAATCATTGTTAAAGCCTCTCCTAGTATGCTTAAAGTTGATTTGCCTAAAGTTGTTCATAAACATGCTAATACTAACTTTGAACCTATTTGTCATGCATGTGGTATTAAAGGTCATATTAGACCAAATTGTCATAAATTGAAAAATACTTCTCACAATTATGAAAATAGGAAATTTGTGCCTAAAAGTAATATGCCTAATTATGTTGTGCATAAAATTGGTAGCTCTAAGAATGTAAAAACAAAATTTGTGTCAACTTGTCATCATTGTGGAGTTAAGGGTCACATTAGACCTAATTGTTATAAATTGAAAAATGCTCCCTATGTTTATGGAAAAAGAGACTTTCCAAATAAAGTTAAATTTGGAAATAGGTTTAAAAGAAATTCTCACATTAAAAATAATGTTCATAGATATAATGTGAATGAGAATTTCAATAAAAATGTTACATGTTTTAAATGTGGGAAATTTGGACATAAATCTTATTCTTGTAATTTGCCAAATTTGGATGGTTTTGAAAATGGAATCAAAATGAAATGGATTCCAAAAGTTACTACTAACCTACTTGGACCCAATAAAGTATGGGTACCAAAGATTACTTGAAGTTTTGTAGGTTATGGGAAGCAAGAGGTTGCTTGAGCTTCATCATGGAAATTATTTCTCAAAGAAGCAAAATAAAGTCTTGCTTGAAGCTTGAAAGGAAAATCCCACTTTGGTAACTTTAAATTAAAAAGTCCTTTATTCTTTTTGAGTTTATTGGGGATTAATATCATGAGAATATTATCCATATTTATGACTTTGTCGTGGGAAAATATTTACGATTTTTTTTTTACTTAATTGAATAAATTATTTATATGCCCATATGTAAACTTTTTGGATAAAATTGTGATAATTGCTTTTTGGGCTTGTTCATGTTTTTGATGAGTTATTTGTTAAAGAAAATTGTTTGAATCTTTTGACACTTGAAAAATATGTGTTAAATTGTTTTTGATAGGGGGAGTACCTAAATTTGTATTGATTTAAACTTCTTGAACCTCTCTTTGACTTTGAAATTGATTTCAAAAGGAAATTTGAAGTTTAAAGTTTTGCAATGCTTTTTTTTTTTCTTAATTGGTATAATTCTTTCTATCCCAACAATTGGGTTGATTATTTAACATTGGTATCTCTTGCTATATGCCATACTTATTATGAAAAATTGAGTTCTTAATTTTTTTTGAGATTATGATGAGATAATTTGTTTTAATGGCTCAATGGTATTCTTGATATATATTTTGTTATAGAGAATGCATATTTTTAGGGGGAGTCACTATAAAAATGTGACTTTTTATGAAAAGCTTTTAAGTTGAAATTTTTGATATCATTGTTTTTGAAAAAGGGGAAGAAATGTTAAAATTGTTTTTAAAATTAGAGGAACTTTATTATTTTGATTATGCTTATTGAAAATTCTATTATTTTTTGTATCTTATTGATTGAATATCTTTTTAATAGAGATTATTATAAAAAGGGGGAGAATTTTTTTTTCTATTGTGCAAATTTGATGGAATTACCTATTGGAATCCTTTATGCTAATTTTTTTTAATATTACACTTTTTGAATGATTCCAAAAGGGGGAGAAAAATTGAGGAAAAATGAACATATTATATTGGGTTAAATTGATTTACATTATTTGATATATGATATATGTGATTTATATTGAACATACACACACTTGGTTTCATTTTTCTTAAGTGATTTGTCATCATCAAAACATAATTAAGAGATTAATAGGCCCAAAAAGCCAACAGATTTTCCCTCTTCCATAGAATTACGATAGTTATGGTTCGATGAAATTAGGGTTACAGAATCAATATTTATTTTTTAAAAACAAAAACAAGATCCTTAAGAAACTGTATAATTAAGATTTGGTTACTGCCAAATCAAATTCAAATTAAATGGATAAAAAAGGCAATAAATAATGTAAATAAATAAAATCCCAATAATCACGGAAAGACATAAATGATTACAGGATTTTAAAAAAGTAAAAAATAAAATAAAATGAATAACAAAATAACGAAGGGTAAAAATGTAAACGGTATCATTAATATCAACAGTTGCGCCGCCTGAATAGATGTTATTTGGGTAAACGTGAAATATAATCTTAACAACCGGTAATATCGAAATTGGGTGAATTATTCAGGATACTAGTGATATTAATCTCTAGAAAGAAAGGAAAAAAAAAAAAATCAAATACCCATTCTTTTTTTTCCCCTTAATAGCAATTTGGAACCAATACCCTTATTTTTATAAGATTTTCGGTCGCACACACTATCCTTCCTTTTGGCATGGGTCGGTCCATAAATTTCCTTCCTTTCGCGGTATTTCACTCAAGGGTTATTTTTATTTATTTATTTTTTTTGTCACTTTTAAACTGAAATTGATTTACCTAAAATTAAAAAATACTCTATCTCATTTTCTTTTAAATAATTGATGTTTCTTCTAATTATATAACATAATTAGGTAAATAATACACTAATTACAACTTTCTTTTTATTTATTTATTATATCCCATTTATAATTCATCATTTTTTTTATTATAAAATAAGAATAATTCATTAAATTGTACATTATCCATATGACCATTTAAGTCATGTCGAATGCCCGCCCTAATTTTCTAGAACTAAAAGAAAAAAAGAATCAAAATGCCTTCGATTCACCATTTCTTATTTGTTGTTTTCTTAAAATTTAAATAAGAAATAAATTTTCACTTGAAAAATATACAATTTTATTTATTTTATAAATTTATTAATCAATTTTTGAGAAAAAATAAAATAAAAATAAAAGAAGCAATTTTGTTAATATCTTTAAGAAGGTGACACGAATAAGAAACAATAAACCAAAAGTTTTTATTCATAAATTTTTTTACATGATTTTAAGAAAGTTTCTAAAAATTATTTAACAAAAAATAAGAAATAATATCAAATGCACTTGCTTTTTAAAAAATTGGCAATAAGAAAAGCAAGGAAACGCCATAAAACACTTTTTTTTTTTTTTTTTTTTTTTAATTTAAGCAAACTTTCATTGGGTAGAATTTTATTGAAATATTTATCATTATGTTATGCCATAAAAATTTCGTGATTAAGGCAGTTTGTTAGGTCTGGGATGGGATTATGTAGTACTCAAACCCCAACATATTCTGATTCGAATCAGAATGAGTAGGAGTTTGCTCTTTTTCTTTAAAAATAAAAAAAGAAAAGAAAAGGAAAATTAAAAGTAGGATGGGAGGAATTGTTAAACGTGGGATTATGTAGTTTGAGATTGTGAAGTCAAGATTTAGGTAGTCTTTGTTTGGATATGTAGGGGTATGGTTTTAAGAAACTTAGATTAATCTGTGTTTGGTAGTTGAGTTTTAATTTTAGTTTGAGTTTTGTGTTGTTTAATTCTTTTATGAAGGTTAAACAAATTGACACTGGTTACTACTATTTAAAATCTATGGGTTTAAAAAGTAAAGTTGGGTTATTAAATTTGCCTAACAAATACGGGTTAGGCTAATGAAGCCTAACTCACCCTAGTCCACTCCTCCTATCATACATTCTAGGGTGGTTTAAGTTTTATACAAACACAATCTATATCTATATGTTTTAAAATACATATTTATATATACATGTGATTCTAAAATAATACATTTAGACCCCTCCTTTTAGCACTGTTAATTTTTTAATGAGAAAATATAAATAACATTCATTTGGTTTAGATTCTTTTCCAAATAAACCTCTATTGTTTGAACATGCACCATTTATAATTACGAAATTATACAATTAGAACTATTCCTAGTTTTTCAGGAGATGATGCATCGAATATTTACATTTTGAGGTTGAAGGCTTGAATATCCCTTTCTCAATTTGATGAAATATCTAAAAAAGAAAAAAAAAGTAAAATGTGTATTTCTTCCATCAACCTTGTAAGTATGACATATTAGTAACCTCTTCCTGCCACTAAACTTCTTTTAAATTTTTTTAAACCTAGCTATCTAGATCTTGATAATCATGAGATTCAATTTTAAAACCAATTGATAATTAGACCAACATTTTTTATATAAAGTTACATGTCAAAAAAGGACCAATAGAGGATTGTGTGGTTGTCCCGTTAGATTAGTTGAGGTGCACGTAAGCGCCTGGACACTCACGGATATAAAAAAAAAAAAAAAAAAAAAAAAAAAAAAAGAATGGCCAATAGAGGATTGAGATTGTTTCAAGCCAATAGCATTTGGCGACACGTTATCCATCCATCCAATCCTTACTTTCCAAATACAAAATCCACCCAATCTTTCTCAATCCTGTCTCTTTAACCCACTCCTTAATCTGCCTCTCTCTCTCTCTCTCTCTCTCTCTCTCTCTCTCCATTCTCCTTAGTGCCAAACCACAAATACCAATTTCTCTTCTTCTTCTTCTTCACTTTGATCGACTTTTTTAGGTCAAATTCACATTCTTTTTTCTTCATTTCCTTACTTCTTCTTCACCTCAGTGGGGACGATCAAGTGGGCTCAAACCTGACTATTTTGAGGTTTCCTCTGACTTCTAGGTATTGGGTATTTTCCTTCATCATTTCAACAATGTTGAAGCAAAACCAGCTCTAGATTTAATCCCAATTTTTCAATCCAATTTCTCTCAGAGTTTTGATTGAAAAAAGAAAGTGAAGAAGAAGAAGAAGAAGAAGATGAGTTCTATGAGTTTAGGTACGTGTTTTCAATCCTGCTCTATTCTCAACCAAGGAAGTAGATCCATTTGTTATCCATTGAAAAGAGGATCTGGGTCTTTCATTTTCCAAAAACGAAGATTACCCAGTTCTTCAATTTCATCCTTTTCGATCTCTGCGGTTCTTACTAAGGAGGAAACTCTAAAAGAAGAAGAGGAAAAACCCACTTTCAATTTCAAAGAATATATGATTCAAAAAGCTAATTCTGTTAATCATGCTTTGGATGCTGCTGTTTTTCTCCGTGACCCACTTAAGATTCATGAAGCAATGCGTTATTCTCTCTTAGCTGGTGGCAAAAGGGTTCGTCCTGTTCTTTGTATTGCTGCTTGTGAGCTTGTTGGAGGTTTTGAATCCATGGCTATGCCTTCAGCTTGTGCTGTTGAAATGATTCATACTATGTCTTTGATTCACGACGATCTTCCGTGTATGGATAATGACGATTTACGTCGAGGAAAACCGACTAATCATAAAGTTTTCGGTGAAGATGTTGCTGTTCTTGCTGGAGATGCTCTTTTAGCTTTTGCTTTTGAGCATATTGCGGTGTCCACGATCGGTGTTCCGCCGGTGAGGATTGTTAGAGCGATTGGAGAGCTTGCAAAGTCGATTGGAGCTGAGGGTCTTGTTGCTGGGCAAGTTGTTGATATAAATTCTGAGGGGGCAACTGATGCTGGACTTGAGCAGCTTGAATTCATTCACTTACATAAAACAGCTGCACTTTTGGAAGCCTCAGTGGTTCTTGGTGCAATCCTTGGAGGTGGATCAAATGAAGAAGTCGAAAAATTGAGAAATTTTGCTAGATATATTGGGTTGCTTTTTCAGGTTGTTGATGATATACTTGATGTAACAAAATCATCCAATGAATTGGGGAAAACAGCAGGGAAAGATTTGGTGGCTGATAAAGTTACTTATCCTAAACTGATGGGAATCGAAAAGTCGAGGGAATTTGCTCAGAAATTGAATAGGGATGCTCAGGATCAGATCTCTGGGTTTGATCCTGAGAAGGCAGCTCCTTTGATTGCTTTAGCAAATTATATCGCTTATAGGCAAAACTAGAGTTATCTATGTGATTGAGTTGCATTAGCAATGATGGGGTGGGGCTTCTAAATACATCTTAGTTTTCGAAAAATCGGCGGTCGATCACCATTTTTCAACTAGATATAAAATGTGTTTAAAATATTTTTTTTCTTTTTTTTTGTAATTCTGTAATACTTGGTTTCGGGTTCAATCTTTTGTATCATCTTATGTGTGTATGAATGATGTTAAGTCTCTTAAACATCTCTATTCTTGTCTT
The DNA here is from genome assembly GCA_028015215.1 of Gynostemma pentaphyllum. Taxonomy (NCBI): domain Eukaryota; kingdom Viridiplantae; phylum Streptophyta; class Magnoliopsida; order Cucurbitales; family Cucurbitaceae; genus Gynostemma; species Gynostemma pentaphyllum. The sequence goes on along the minus strand of CM051355.1, from coordinate 64,517,424 downwards.
GAATCATTCCCTCAGAAAGATTATTGGCCCTCTGATCTTAAATAGTGTAGATTTCTAACTTCTTTCCCATATGAAATATGACTATTTATCTGAAACTTTTTTGTGATTGTGGTGGAAGATATCTGTTCTGGCAAACTACCTTGTCTATAGTTTATTTGCAGGAACTTCTTTCTGTTTCCAGAGCATCATTTTTTAAGGAAATGGAGACTTCTCCGACTCTTCATGACTGAAACCGGGATTTGAATTGTTACAAGATTTTCAGGCTATCTCTACTTAGTTATTGTAGGTTCTTGGTCTAGCAATACAATATATGTTTTTTTCTTTTTTGTTTTAATCCTTTTAAGAATGTATTAATTTTTCATGTGTGAAACTATAAACAGCCTCAAAAGCTGTACTAGGCTTGGTTGAAGTGAAGTTCTATTATTAATGAAAGAGAATAATAGACTTTGCATGATTCAAATCATCTCTATCTGAAGAACGGGATTAGCAGCAATAGACTTTTCTGGCTTATATGAGCTGCTAATCGTTAAGGAGTTTTAGTGAGTAGATCTTTATTCTGAATACAGTTTTTAAATTTTGTTTGATCTTAATTATCAGCACACAAGTTCTCTCTTTCTAATCTTGTTTTGAATACAACTCATTTTGTTATTGATTGAACTACTTTGAATTGAAAAATCTGGTTAGGGAAACAGGAATTGCGTTGGGTCGACCCAACAATAAACCAGATGTGTGCTGATAATTCCGGTAATTTATGCTTCAATTTTGAACAAGGAAAGTGAATAAAGGATTGATATCCATTATGTTGCCTGATATATGGACGATTGTCTAAATTCGGAATCCATGGCATGCTGCACAAGTCATAAACTCTTGCTCCATCACACCGCCGTTGTTGCCATGCGTTTGCAGGATGGAGGAATCAATCGCTGCAGCTCTGATTTTGATGATCCAAAGTTTCTTTATATTGTTGTTTATCTATCAGTATAGAACTGATTTGTGAGTCTTTTGGAGCATACTGCTGTGTTTTCTTAGTTGAATATCAAACATTGTCTTTGCTGTTTGTAAATCAATATCCACAGAAGCTTTTGATTTGGGGCTGAAATTTCTTGTGAAAAAATGGGTGCTTTAGTTTTGAAATGTGGGGGTATTTGGGGGGTTTTTTTTTTTTTTTTTTAATATTGTATATTTTAATAATATTTCAAAAAATAATGTAATCTTTAAATTATTCCTAAAAATATGGTAAATCGCATATGCGATTTCAGAACTGTTTAAATTTCAAGTCAGTGACAAAAAAAAAAAAAGGTTGAATCTTCAAGACGCCGGCGCAGAAACCATTCGTTTTCTTCATCTTCTTCCCATTCATTTTCTTCCTCTTCTTCTCGTAATTCCTATTTCAATTATTTTCCCGATTTTCCAGCTATAACCCCAATTCTTTCATTTTCCACCATTCCTTCTTCTTGGGAAAGTTTGCCTGTAATTCCCAAGAAACAAACACCCAACAAAATAAAAAATCATCATCATCGAAATCAAAATCAAGAAGAAAATTCCACTATTTCCCCATTAACACCCATTCTTCTCCCAATTCCATTACCACCATATTCAACAACTCTTCCGACATCAAAACATTCAACAAATTTTAACAAAACTCTCAGATGATAGAACTAATCGTTGAAGCTTCATCTCCTGCCAAAGATTCAACAGATAAGTGATGGTTAAAGAACTTTCGTTTGAACTTTCTTTCTTCTTGCTTTGGTGTGCTCTGAATTTTAAATAATAAAATAATATAAATAATAATAATAAATTCCATCCATACTCTGTCCCCTTCATATTTGCTTTATTAATTTATTTTTAAAATGTTATAAAATCATTGTCAAATTTTAAAAGAAGCTGTTTTGTTAAACTCGTTGGCAATTTCATGGGATAATTGTAAATTACACCTTTTCGTTTGTCTAAATTATAAATCGCACTCTTGTGGTTTAAAAATGCTTGTAAATTACTTATGTGGTTTTGGAAATTACAAAACGCACTCCTCTATCGGTTAGTTTATTGAAATTTCGGACACATACTTATTCTACGTATGCCACGTGTTTCAATTCCATTCAAATTATAAAATAGGGTGTGCGAATTTCAGATTTTACACTTTGTTCATAATGATATTTTCTACAAATTACACTCATTTATTCAATTTTTTCTAATTATTTAAATGGAATTGGACTCTATAACACCCGTAGAATAAGCACGTAGTCGAAATTTTGATGAACAAATCGAAAGAGGGGTGTGTTTTCCATTTTACTAAACCTCATGCGTATTTTCAAGTATTTTTAAACCATAGGGGTGCAATTTACAATTTACACAAACCACCAAGGTGTAATTTACAATTATTGCTTTCTTTTTATATCGTTTTTCTCATTGTTTTTTTTATAGATATTACATCAAAATAGGGGAGAACAGACTCGAACATTCAACTTTAAAGGAAAGGAGTAGATACTTAACCAGTTGAGGTATCCTCATGTTGGCGTTTTTCTTATTATTCTATTAAAGCTCGCTACCTATTTCCTATATTTATTTAGTTAAAAAATCCGATTATTTATTATTTATATACTTTAAACTCCAATATACAAAGAGTTTTGCATATATAGAAGATCAGACCCAATATTTACAGAAATAGTAACCCAAAAACTTATTTTATAAAAATAGTAATCTAAAAATTTATTTACAAATATAACATAAAACCTAAATTGGCGGTTATAATACCACAAAATTGCCATTAATTTCGCACAATAATCACGAATTTTCACTCATGTAATCACTGATTCATTCATGTATTTATTGATATTTCAACATGTAACCATTGATTTCTTTATTCATATAAATAAAACTTTTTAAGAAAATGCAATATTTACAAATACTGTTAAAAAATGTCATATTAATAAATATTACACTACCCAATAAAATTTGCCAAATATATATTAATTAAAATAATTGTCAAAGGATTAATAGCCTTTGATATACTATAGACCAGAATATATGCTCTTTTTTAATAATGTGAGCATCCATCTCAAAACCAATTGGTAATGAGAGAAGTGACCTTTAGACCTTTAGACCTTATAAATATTGTTAGGTCCCTTCATCTTTCTGATATGGGATCCTTAATACTCTTTCATTATATATGATTGGTATATAGTTATAAAAAAAATAATAATAAATAAAAATAAAAATAAGAACAAACTGTTGGGGCTCACATACATATCATTGGAGAAAAAAAAAAAACTTTCCACCAGCATGGGAAATGTTTCATCTTTACTATCTTAAAAGTGGAAAAGGTGGAGAATCATTTTTGGACTATTACACCCTTACATCATTTCTCAAATTTACAATTTGTGTCATTATCAACAATTAATTTTCATTTTCACTATCAATTGATTATTTATAATTTATTAAATATAAAATATATTTTCCCTTATGTAATATAATAAAAACCCTTTTGTAGTGCTCTTTAAGTGACTAGTTTTTTAGCACGTGCTATGCACGTGTTTACAATTTTATTTATTTATTATTGCATCTTTGAAAGAGTTCATCGTTTTTTTTTATTGATTACTTCATTCTCACATTCTTCTTCCTCCTATTAGATTTATGTCAACATGAACCACCTTTATTTATCCTCTAGTGGGTTTGGGTTTGGGTTTTTTTTTTAGTTTCCCATTACCATTAATCTCACATGAAGTTTGTACACTAAAGCAATTTTAGTATACAAAACATATATATATATATTGAATTAGCAAATATGCTCGACCAACCATGATTAATACAATAAATATTTTATTTTTGAACATACATAAAAGCATTAGTTTGTTTTGGTTTAAATACAGTGATATTAGTGACTCTTTTCTATATGTCTCAATATATAATTATGAGAAAAAAAACACACAACCAATTCTCCATTAAACAAATAACATTTATCACGAATTTTATCAGCCATTTATCTCTCTCATATATATATATATATATATATATAATTCTCTCCAATCAAAACCGTGTTGAATTTGCCTTAATTATGTACCAAAGCAACTTTCTATGCTAACAATTAGTAGTTCAAATGAAGTGATAAGAGCTTGAAACAGGCAAAGTTTCTAAAGATTGAAATTGGAGTAAGTCGTTGCATTATCTTGACCATATCAAGTATCACTACGCTATGGTTGATGATCCGGTGTAAGAGCTATATAAAAAATTAAAAGCTACAATCAACTGTTAATATTTGAAGACAAATTTACATATCATATTAATAATAAAGAATGGCCCCAGGCCCACAATTATTAAAGCCCAATAAGCCTTTTGACTAATTCTCTTTGTTAAGCCGTATGAGACAAAAAGAAGGATTTATGGATTTGTTTTAGTCATGCAACGTGAAACGTGAAGATGTAAGTAGGTCAATTCATATGACATGGCACATGAATTGAGGTGGTTTTGGCCGACATTCATAAAACAGAGGCGGTGAAGTGCTTTTGTGTGTGAACCAAAAACGAAAGAGAAAAGTGACGTTCTTTTCGGCTTCGTGAGTTCGGCAGTGAGAGCAACAGTGAAGGCTTTGTGAGAGTTGTGTGAAATATTGTATTGGATATTTCTATTCTAACTCTGATTCATCATAATAAAATCTGCAGCTGTAGCAACTGGACGTAGCCCAACAATTGGGGTGAACCGGTATAAATTTCGGTGTCTTATTTCTTCCCTTTTACTGTTGTTTGTTATTCCGCATTATCGTTCTTGTGTGAATTTTTAGGCGTTGCGAACCTATCGATTCCCTAACATCAACACTATGAAACACATCTAAATATTCAATAAACATGGATTATTTTTAATCAACATACTGCATTAACAACTGTATTGAATTTGAAAATAAAATAAATTAAAAAATTGCATCTCTGATATCGTAAAACGGATAAAGGAACAGTAGTTTCAATTACAAATTTGAAATTGAAATGCCAAAGAAAAAATAAAATAAAGGTAAAAATAATCCACATACATAAAAGAATATATTCAAAAGTAAAATATTTCCTAAAAAATTAGAAGCGACATTATCTATTCCTCACTAAGTGCGGATTGCAGAGACTTACTGCCATTGGATGCCTATTTGACAGCACAATATAATTAGAATTTAGAATTTTGGGACTACACATCCTTCCCCTCATCTTCATTTATAGTAAAAAAGAGTAGGTTAAATGACATATTCCGTTATTAAGGAAAAAAAAAAAACGATATACTCCAAATAAATTTATGTGGAATACCAACTTACACAATTAATTAAAAATATCAAATTAATTATAATAACTAAGCAATTCATAGTTCTTCGGTAACCGATGTACACTTTAAATGCATTATTTATATTAATTTTCTTTTTGTTATTAATTAACAAGGGCTTGGACTCATATAACACTAAAAATTAAACTAATTCCCTAAATAGTAGCCCATTTTAGAAATTCCTAAAATGACATTTTTTCTAATATAACAAAATTAATTGTTTTCATTAAATTTACAAAAATGTCACCCATTTATTAATTCACTATATTTGTTCTCTTATTCACTATTTAGTGAATTAAATAAGAACTTTATTAATTCACTAAATTTTCTCTCTTAGTCAATAATTTAGTGAATTAAAAATTGAGTTTTATTAATTCAATAAAATTTCTCCCTTCATCAATAATTTATTAAACTAAATTACTACATATAATTGAGATACTTCATATTGATTTTAATTCAATAAGTAATTGAAGTTAATAAATTAGTGAATAACGGTTTTGATTTTGCCTATAAAAAACACACAAAATCTCAAAGCTTTCCACAAATAAAAATCACATTCATTTACACTAGTATGCAACATCAATAACCAATATTAGTGATTATAAACTTGAAATACAAAATAATATTTTCAATTCAATAATTTATTGAACTAAACACATTAAATAACTGAATTGTAAATCTCAACAACAAGATCCATTTAAACATATATACATCAACAATTCATTAAAATTTATAACAAACACAAAAAAAGAATTAAAAAATGGCATCTTCTTGTGTCCTCATTTGGCCTATCTTCACACTTTTTTTCTTCCTTGTTTTCTTCTCCAATTCACATATACCCTAGCACATGTAAAGCAACAGTGCAAAATAAAAAGTTCAATAAACTATGTTGCAGAATAAAATAAATAAGTTTAGTTCAATAATTTAGTGAACAATATGGTATAAGTTTCTGAATTGTATAACGAAAAAATAAATTGACACAAAAAATGGATTTATGATGAAAAACTATTTTAAAAACTAAAATGACAGAGTTTACAAACTTTACCGAAACCGACCTGTAAGAAAATTCATTAAAAAAAATGAACCGGAATCGGAACGGGAAAGGTTACGAACTGAACCGGTATGCGGCTCCCTTTAATTCACTAAATTATACATTATAATTTAATTCACTAAATTATTCCCTTTTATTCACTAAATTATTGAATTAAAATCAATATTAGGTATCCCAAATGTACATTATAATTTAATCCACTAGATCATTTTATTTAATTCACTAAATTATTGAATTAAAATCAATATTAGGTATCCAAATATACATTATAATTTAATTCACTAAATTATTCCCTTTAATTCACTAAATTATTGAATTAAAATCAATATTATGTATCCTAAATGTACATTTAAATTTAATTCATAATTCACTAAGATATTCTCTTTCATTCACAAAATGATTCAATTAAAATCAATATTAGGTATCCCAAATGTACATTTAAATTTAATTCACTAAATTATTCCCTTTAATTCACTAAAATATTCTCTTTAATTCACTAAATTATTCAATTAAAATCAATATTAGATATCCCAAATTTACATTATAATTTAATTCACTAACTTATTCCCTTTAATTCACTAAATTATTCCATTTAATTCAATAACTTGATTTTAATTAATATCAAATATCTCAATTGTATATAGTAATTTAATTCAATACATTATTCCATTTAATTCGATAACTTGTTGAATTAAAATCAATATCAAGTATATCAAATGTACATTATAATTTAATTCACTAAAGTATCCCCTTTAATTTACTAAATTATTTCATTTAATTAAATAACTTATTGAATTAAAATCAATATTAGGTATCCCAAAATACATTATAATTTAATTCACTAAATTATTCCATTTAATTCACTAAATTATTCCATTTAATTCAATAACTTATTGAATTAAAATCAATATTGAGATCCCAAATGTATATTATAATTTAATTCACTAAATTATTCCCTTTAATTCTCTAAATTATTCCATTTAATATTTTTCAATCACATTAGACCATATAAAAAACAAATCAATACAATCATCATCATGCAATAGGAGGATACCCCACACCCAAAGGTGCAAACATTCAGGGTAGGATAAAATACAAACTAAGTAAATAATAAAACTTGATCCCAAGCAAATAATAACATTATTCAATAAAATCAGAGCAATTCACCATGTTTGAAGCCTTTACATGAAAAATCAATAGGATATAGTAGAGCACAACATAAGCCAATAAAATATATAAGTTTTTTTTTTATAAACCTCTTCAAGACCAAACAAGAAAAAATCTCATCATATTATAAGAATAATCTTGTCACAAAGAGTGGAGTTAAGAATAATTTATTGAACTCAACCCAAAAAATTATTGAATTGTCAATCTCAACACCAAGATCTATTTACACTTCTATACATCATCAACAATCCATTAAACAAACACAAAAAGAATTAAAAAAATGGCATCTTCACTTGTCGACTCTTGTTAGGCCTCTCTTCACCATTTTTTTTCTTCCCTCTCTTCTTCTCCGATTCACATATAGCTTTGCAATTGTAAAGAAGCAGTGCAGAATAAAAAGCTTAATTAATAAACCATGCTGTAAAATAAAACGAAGAAGTGCAATTCAATAACTTAGTGAACAACACGGTATAAATTATTGAATTGTACAACGAAAAACTAAATTGACACAAAAAGAGGGATGTGAGATAAAAACTAAAATGACAGAGTTGACAAACTTTATGAAAAAATTTATTCAATAACTTAGTGAACATACGGTATAAATTATTGAATTGTACAACATAAAATAATTCAATAAATTAACCTATTTAATTCAATAACTTATTGAATTAAAATCATAACTAAAAAGATAAGGTATTGAATAAAAGCATTAACATTTTATTACAAGCTAAAAGAGGAAACGAAAAGAAGCGATCTTTGATATCGATGAAACTGACACAAGTCAATTTTTATTTCACTAAATTATTCCTTTAAATTCAATAACTTATTTAATCCAAATTAGAATATCTTTTGTTTAAGTTGGTATTGATCTTATTGATTTTTTTTAAAGCAAACACTTGACAACGAAAAAAAAAAACTAAAAGCTTATGGTGGTGTCCCCGATGATGCAGAAATACGAATATAAAAATTGTCATTCAAGCCATTTTCAAGTACGAGAAAAGAATTTTAATAAAGATTGACGAAAAATCTTACTCACTAAATTATTCCATTTAATTCACTAAACTATTCCCTTTAATTCAATATATTATTTCATTTAATTCAATAACTTATTGAATTAAAATCAAAGGTTGAAGGACGGGATTTAGGCAATTAGAGTCATAAAACCATGTCTGTTTTTCTTAAGAAAGGAATCCCAAATAGCAGGCAAAGCTTAGCAAACAAAATAAAATCCTAAGAAACAACATCAAGAAGCCAAGAGGGGAAAGGGGAAATCCAACATTGGTGAACTTAAGATTAAAGAAAAAGAAATGTCTTTCATTTTCAAACTATGGCACAAAATGTCAAGTAAATCAAATCCTTTGAAAATAACTAAAATATGAGCTTAATCAAATTACCGTTAATTTATTGAATTATCTTTCATGTACTTCAATAAGTTATTCCATTTAATTCAATAAATTATTGAATTAAAATGTATAAATAATCTTGTTCTGTATAATCCTAAAATGGTGCCATGAAATAGATGGTAGGTTGATTGGAAAGACAAAACAATCACATTTATTTCTAAACACCATATAGGAATAAATGGTCTTGTTTTTCATTCTGAACACCATATACAAGTGTTAATAAAAATGACAAAAATGAGATTTATTAATTACAAATGGGATTTATAGGAATAAATCTTATATTTCAATTAAAACCCAAAACATGGAAAATGATAGAGAACGCCAAAAATAATGAGTATAGATCTTAGATAAGTCATTGAATTGAATTTCACCAATATTCAAAGGTTCTAATCAAAAAATTAAAGTACTAGGAAATTTAGAAAATCGAAATCATCATATAGGCATGTAAATTATCATTCTCAATTTTAAAAAAACATAAAATTTCTCAAATCGAAAACCACTCATCCATATTACCCGGTCTTTAGACCCATCCAACATAGTAATTCAACCAATACAATCCCTCTCAGGGGGTGTTTGGTTGAGGGTTTGGGAAATGGATGTCTGGGTTTGTGATGCCTGGGAAAGAAAAGTGTGGGTTTGTGATGCCTGGGTTTGTGAATAATGTGTTTGAATTGTATGAGAATGAGAATGAATAGTGAAAATAATATGAGTGTGTTGGAAATGAGATGTCAAATCCAATAATAATCTTGGGAATGTGATGCCAATCCCATGTAAAAAGAAGGGTGAAACAAACATGGGAATTGATTCACAAACCCATTCCCACACTCATTTCCCATTCCCAAACCCTCAAACAAACACCCTCTCAAACATTTCATCAAACACCTTGTGAGCTTCACGGTACTAGCAAGCTTTCGCTAACTCACTAATCATTTAAATCCACAACGAGTTATAAGAGAAAGCCTCCATGACTAAAAGATTATTATGCAACTAAGCAAAAAAGAAACTGATTAAGAAAAAAATCAAAAATAAGAACCGAAAATTTAAAATCTCTCGATTGAAATTGAAAATTTATTACTAACCTAAACTCAATAGAAAATTTCACTCCTTTAAAATAGATAATCAGAAGAGAAAAGGAAGAGACAAAAAATTTCACTTCAAAATATCTAAAAACCATACTTTTCTTTCCTTCCAAAAAAGATGAATTTGGAACTGAAACAATCAAATTTCAAAAGGATGAACAAACCAGTAAGGACTTAGCTAAAAATTGATTCCCAATGGCTGATGTGAGCGACTTTACATTTTGATACGGTGTCATAACTCATGAGAAAAAAGACTAAAGTCCAAAAGGATGTTGGGAAAAAAATCATGTGAGTGCGTTCTCTCTCCACTTTTCATCCTATTTTTTTTATACATTACTAGGTGTCAGTTAGCCCTTTCTTTCTCCGTACAAGTGGGTTTGATTCTCAGTCGGTGAAGACCATCTCTCATCTTTGCAAATGGCCTCGACGGAGATACTTCTTCTGGAATTCTCCCTACCACCGTCATTGTTGCTCAAAACTCTACTCAAACAAAGCAGGTGAATTTCTGTCATCCAATCTCTATCAAACTGGATCATAGTAACTTTCTGTTATGGCGTCAACAGGTTCAAAACGGAGATCAAAGAATATCGTCTTCATAAATACGTTTTTGAGAGATCAAAATTTGTTCCTTTGATCATGACAAGAACGGAGCAAGATTTAAAGAGGAAGAAGATGATGCAAGAGAAAAAAAAAGATGGAGAAAAAAATAGGGCTTACTTTAAAAAAAATGTCATTTGGGGAATAAATAAAAAGTTGTGCTATTTAAATCATTTACCCTAAATAAAATGTTATCCTAGGCAATTCCTCTTTTATAAAAACCAACCGTCTATTGTTGAAAATTCTTTTTCTTTAATAAAGTATAAATGTGTAAATCTTCTTTATTATATTATTAAATAAAATCAAAGTGGTAATTTAATATGGGAAAATGACAAGTTTAGATATTATAAAGTAAAATAGTAAGGGTAAAAATGGAAATCAAAAGTTTTTCCCTTCAAACCACTTTTTAGATAATATAGATTATTGATTATTAATTAATTATAAGTGTGTATATATACTATATTAAAAGGAAATAATACATTTTTTTTAAATAAAATATTAAATATGAAGCATTAGATCTATGATAATAATAATAATAATAATAATTTTATATTATTAAATATTCATACAGATTGGAGAGTTTATATGATCTTAGCTTTTAAATCTCTAATATATAAAAGTGGGGATGTTTTAGAAACATTTTAGGACCCTTATACCCCTTTTTAATTATAAAATTTACAATATATGCCACACAATAATTAACTATCACTAACAATTAATTATTATATTTTTATATTACATTCTCTTTCTTTAATACAATGAGTTTAAAATATTTCTTTTAATAAAATAGTTTATTGTTTCTATCGAAGTTGACTATTATTTTGAACTATATCTACAAAATTATAAACTAAAAATTAATTTAAAAATAATGAAATGAAAATTATTTTGCAAATATATTTAGTATATTGAATACCATCTTCCTTTTTTTATCAACTAATATTATTATTTAAGTTATTACTATTTACAGATGTTTATAATATACTTTCCCAATTTAATTTGGTTGTTTTAATTGTTAATTTCATTGTATGTTGTTTCTTTCTAAAATGTAATTTATAGCATATTATTTAATTATTCCTAAGATATGTTTTGGGAATTCAAGATGTTTGTTTGTAATTATAATTTAGGGGCAATTACTGAAATAACATATTTTTGCACACTAATTACTGAAATGTTTGAACGTTTCAAAAATTACTCAAATAACATAATAATAGTTCAATAATTTATTGAACTAAAAAAATTAATTTTTTTGACAAATTCATTGAAAATAATAATAAAAAATGATCAAATAGTTCAATAAATTATTGACCTTGAACTTAAAAAACCAAAAAACAAACAAATTCGTTAAAAATACTTATGAAAAATAGTTCAATAATTTATTGAACTATAATTATGCTATTTGAGTAATTTTTAAAAAGTTATGACATTTTAGTAATTAGTATGCAAATTTATGCTATTTGAGACAAATTCTTTATAATTTAATGTATGAGCATGTATTTAAAAAAAATACAATACAATCAACATATAGTGTCAACATCTATTTGTACTTTTTAAAATAATGTATCAATATCTATTTGAGTTCATACAAAACTTTACTCTATAAAACATTTTTAAAAGTATTTAAATTTTTTTTTTTTTTATCTAATTTGATTTAAAAAATATGATTTCTTTATCAAATAAACGTGTTCAAATTATTGAATTTTATATCAAATTTATAACTTTTCGTAAGTAAAATATTTAACATGTATATTAAAACATTAAAAGATTATTTTAATATAAAATAAGATATTATGAAAACATATCACGTGCAGAGCACTTGTTAATATACTAGTGATATTAAAAAGCTTAATACGAAAAAATATAATCTCTAAACTTTGAAATTGATCTTAAAAAAAATGAATTTAAAATAATTAAAACAATTTGTGAAATTGAATAGGTACTGAAATTGAATTCCTTCGATGATTAAAATTACAAAGCATGTCACTAAATAATTATCCAATAATAATTTATCAATTAATAATAGTAGTATTAATAAATTACTTATTATTCTTTAAAATTTCTCTTCATTAAGTGCAATATACGTTGGTAAGTTTTAGTTCAAAAATGGGCCTCTTCAACCACTCTTATTTTAGAATAAATAATGGTGGCATATTGACAAACCATGCAGCGAGTGTTTATACGTGAGATGAGATTGAGTAATTACTCTACTCTTGGTTCAGTTATCTATTTACTTTTTAGCTTTTTTATTTTTTAGTAAGAGAAATTAGGATCGTAATTGTAATTATGATTTCTTTCGTCTATTTTACAATGTCGATATCTCATGTTTTTTTAAACAAGAAGGTAAGAAAGGAGAAAAAGAAACCTCATAGGGACGACAAATGAACAATCCAATCTGGAAAAAGCCCTCTCAAGAATTGTCTAGAGCGTGCACTACACCTTCACGAACTAAAAAGTGAAGCCACAATGCTAAACCATCGAGTTGCAAAGTTGGAAATTAGAGACCCTATTATCTTTGTCTTTGGCAAGGGATTTGGTCTGCAAAATTAGATATCTCATGTTAATTTGGTTTCCTAAATACGATTTTTATATCTCATGTTAGTTTGGTTTCCTAATTGTTCAAAAATGCTTATAAAATTATTAAAAAAAAAAAACTTTCTCTATATCCATTGAATACTCAAATGTGTTTAGATAATATAATTTATAATTATTTTATGATAAAAGTTATAATAATCTAAATATAAAAATTAAGAAATAATATTTGAGAAGTTGAAAACTAACTATCATTTAATTCATTCTAGATACTTTTTAAAAATTAAAAAATTAACATAAAGTCAAAAATAATAAAAATTCATAACTACTATACTTTTTTATACTAATTTTATTTTTAATGTTAATTTATTTGTGTATATATATATATATATATTTATAGTTTTGTCTTTTGTAATTCATCCGTGTAAAATGTAATATTGAAAGAAAAAACCATTTGGCAAAAAAAAAAGAGAAGAAATATGACATCATAACTCTTTTGGCATATTTAGACAAATCTTATATTAGTAGATGTTATCACAATACTAAACTCTCAAGGTTTTCTATTGTAACACTTAAATTAAATGAGGTAGAAGAAAAGTTTTATAACTTACCATGTAAATGAATTTGTTATTTGTTATTAAATATGTCCATTTGGTTTTATATTTTAGTGGAATATCAAAGATAGAATTAGCAATATTTATAATTTTGATAGTTGATTGAAAATAATTTTAAAAGACTTCGTCCCTTTTAAAAATTTACTTTTACGGTGATTTTTTTTTTAATATCTGAAATATTTAATATGGCATTAAATAAGTTTTAAAAAAACACTCTTGGTTCGGAAAGCTTACCAAATATCATTATTAAATTAAAATTAGTATTTATTGAATAGAATCTCGTTCTGTTACAAAGGTATTGATTTCTCACTTAAGGTCTCTTTAGTATTCTTAATTAATGATTATGTAGGAGAATTGGTACATATTTATTTAAAATTGTGTCATTTAGCATTCATCCTAAACTTCTCATTTTCACTATGAATTTAGCACACTTTAAAAATAATCATAGTGTCGTGGCGCTAAAAAGTATATTTTTTTCTTCAATTAGATAATTTTTTTAATTTCAATTAAAACTAATATAATACTTTTTTTTTATCAATTTCAAATAAAAAAAATAGGTAATTTACCCTTTCGATTTGTTGTTAAATTAAAAGAATATTTAAAATACATTTAATTCATTTAAACTTATTTTATTTAAATTAAGTTAATAAAAATATGTTAACCTTTCTATATATGAATTTGTCAATAATACCATCTATAATTATATAGAAATTGAATCAAATCGAAATAATTCATAGAAGAAAAGAAAAAAATAAAAAGTGTTGAAAAAATTATTTTAAAAAGAATTTTTCTAATATTCAATTTTGGCATTTTATTTTCTCATAAATAAAAAGAAAGTTTTATTTCCTTTTTTTTCTTAAATGAAAGGACAGATTTTATGATCCCCTTCTCCTCCTTAATTCTAAACTTACCTTTTATTTGCTTCCCTTGCAAATCTGCTAGCTCTCTCTCTCTCTCTTAAACCCACGAAATAGCTCTACTAATTTCCAGCTTTCCAATTGCTCTTATTTAGGGATTTTGTACCAGCTATCTGATTGCTTTTATTTAGGAAATTTCTCCAGCTTTTGATTGCTAATTCTTAGGGTTTAATTGAGCTAGCTTGCACTTCCGCTCCTCCATCAGAGGTGTTCGATTTTGGATATAAATATGGGATGCTTTTTTGTCCATAAACTAAGCTTTTGATGTGTTATTATTGGCTCTATTATTAACATTGTTTATGGCAAGATTTTGTTTAATGTGTGTATCAAAGTGCTTCAACATCTACATTAAAAAAGACTTCAAGTTGGAAGATTCTTGATAGAAGAAGTCCTACAACTTCAAATCGAGAAAGAGAGTTTCTTGTGAAGGTTCTGTACAAGTGGATCTTGTTTTGGGACGTCATTCTCACAAGGGGAGCTTGTGATAATCCATTGTAGATGAATTCGTTGTGGAAAACAACCAAAAATAAACAAAGAAGGGAGTTATTTTAAATTGTGTTTTTCGGTTTAATTTCGTGTATTGAACGACTAATTAATTCTAGTGGATTTGTTCTGGGCTTGGCCCTGTGAGTTTTCACCACTGGAGGTTTCTCACGTTAATTATATCATTGTGTCGATCTCTTTCCCTCTCGTTATAATTCCGTCTTGCTACCTTGCATCGAGCGCACTGTCATAACAGTCTTTTACTCTCTGTCATTTTTGTACTGCTAAGCTTTCTCTGTTATAACGTCTCAAGCATCTGTTTTAAATTAAACTCTTTGTGTGTTAATCAAGCTTTCTTATCTACGTAAATCAAGTTTATTAAAATCAAAGAGTTTAAGGTTTGACAAGTGGTATCAGAGCAGATTCACTTACTTTATTAGTGTGATCTTGGACTGTCATTAACCTTCTTTGATTCATTTATCATGAATACTCAGGAAATTGGATCATTAAACAAGCCTACTCTCTTGAATGGCGGGAACTATCCTTATTGGAAGATCAGAATGCGACCCTATATCAAGGCAATGGATGAAAGAGCTTGGAAGGCTGTTCTTACTGGATGGACATGCCCCACGAAAATAGATGAAGAGACAAAAGTAGTCACACCTAAACTTGAGATTGAATGGAGTGCTGACGAAGATAAACTCTCGAACTATAATAATAAGGTGCTAAACTCTATTTTCGGATGTGTAGATGCAGAACAAATCAAGTTAATTTCTACATGTGAAACAACCAAAGAAACTTGGGAAATCCTTCAAAAAAAACTTATGAAAGAACAGGTGATGTACGTACGAAACTAGTTATGCTTACTTCTCGTTTTGAAAATTTAAGCATGCTTGACAATGAAACTCTATCTGATTTTTATACCAAACTTTGTGATATTGCTAATGAATCATTTGTGTTAGGAGAAAAAAATGTTTGAATCTAAACTTGTTAGAAAAATCGTTAGGTCTTTTCCCGATAGATTTTCACCTAAGATAACAGCTATAGAAGAAAGTAAAAATCTTGATACAATGCGTCTTGATGAACTAATGGGTTCTTTGAGAACTTTTGAGTCGAATCTTAAGCACAGGAAACAGGAAAAATCTATTGCTCTTAAGATAGTCAAGGAAGAAATTAATCAAGACGGAGAAGAATTTGATGATGATCAAAAGGCATTTCTGGCCAAAAATTTTAGTAAATTCGTTAAGCACATGTCAAGAAACAACGAAGGAAACTTGAAGTCTTTCAAGTCAAATACCACTGGTTTTTAAAAGCCTTTTGAGAAAAAGAAAAGTATCCAATGTCATGAATGCGAAAGTTTTGGACATATCCAAGCTCAATGTGCCAACACTTCAAAAAAGAAGAATAAAGCTATGACCATGACTGGGAGTGACGAGGACTCGGATGATGAAGAGGAAGTCAATTCAGTGAAAAACATTGCCTTCATTGCCTCTGTTACGAATAATGCTGATCTGGAAGAGGATACGAATGACTTGGAAAACATCAATGAGGTTGAAATTGATGAAGTCCATGAAGAGACAATTGAAGAAGCTTACACAAATTTATATAATGAGTCAATGAAGTTATGTGAGATCAACAAAAGCTTGACAAATCAAAATAAAGAGCCCATCATGGGGTAGGATGAACTATTATAAAAAAATTGATCATTGAAAAGGATACTGAAATGATTAAATTGAAGATCAATTTGGACAGCATACAGAAGGGATTAAAGATTTTGAATTCAGGAACTGAAACCTTGGAAATCATTCTAAACTCTCAAGAAGTTGAAAAACATAAAAATGCTGCAAATGACAAGTTTGGAATTGGGTTCGTGGGAGAATCGTCTAAATCAGGTTCTTTTCTAAATAAAGGGAAAGCCATCGCCGTTTAAACAGTTCAGGCTCTGACGAAAAAAAATAGTCTGCCTTTTAATGCTTGATATCAGCCAAAAAGAAGTGGCATCTCAAGACAAAATGACAGATTTTTTCCACCAACGACTGCTAAAAAACAGACAAGTAAGCATCCTCATTCTACCACAAAATGGGAAAAGCCTAGCTATGGTATTTTCAGAGGTTACCAAAATTATCAGCTTGCAAAAACCAGGTTTGTACCAACTTTATATTTTTGTGGAGTTATTGGTCATATTCGACCAAACTGTTTTAAGCTTAAGAACATACTTAGAAAAAATCAAGATTACTTTATTCCAAAATCTTCATAATGGGTACAAAAGAAAGATTATCGTAGTCTTGTTTAAAAGCATGTTCTTCTGATACTTTGTATTTTGATAGTGGATATTCTAAACATATGACAGGTAACAAAACTTTTTTGTCAAATTATAAAACTCTACCTTGTGGAGATGTAACTTTTGGTGATGGACAAACTGGAAAAATTCTTGGTACAGGAGGTGTCGATAAACATGGTTTTCTAAAATTAAAAGATGTTTTGCATGTTGAAGGTTTGACCGCCAATCTCATTAGTATAAGTCAAATATGTGATTCTAACTTCGAAGTAGTTTTGAATAAAAAGGAATGTAAGATTCTCAATGAAAATGGTGAGTGTCTAGTTAAGGGTTTACGATCTCCTGATAATTTCTATACAATCTCTCACAATTCAGTTTGTTTAAATACTGTCAGGAATGAAACAGATTTATGGTACGAAAGGCTTGGACACTTAAACTACAACATGCTGAAAAGAATGTCAAATGATGGAATTGTTAGAGGATTACCAAAACTTTGTAAAAAGAATCCAGGAATTTGTGAATCTTGCCAACATGGAAAACAAGTCAAACATTCTCATGGATTAAATAGTTATGTGAGTACTACACGACCTCTAGAACTTCTTCACATGGACTTGATGGGTTCTATAAAAGTTGAGAGTATTGAAGATAAGAGATATATTTTTGTTTCTGTTGATGATTTCTCTAGATTTACCTGGGTAGACTTTTAGGTGAAAAATCTGAAACTTTTGATATATTTAAGAAATTCTGCAGAAAGATTCAAAATGAGAAAACATATCGTTATTAAAAATATTTTTAGAATTTGTAGTGATCATGGAAAAGAGTTTGAAAACATTTTATTTACAAAATTTTGTGACAAAAATGGAATATCTATTGAATTTTCAGCTCCTAAGACTCCTCAACAAAATGGGTTGGTAGAATATAAAAAACAGGACTTTACAAGAAATGGCTCGTGTTATGCTTAATAGTAAGAAACTAACCAAGCATCTATGGGCAGAAGCAATAAACATAGCTTGGTACACTATAAATAGAGTCTTTCTTCGACCCGTAACCTCTAAAACTCCCTACGAATTTTGGAAAGGAAAGAAACCAAATGTTAATCATTTTCATATCTTTGGCAGCACTTGTTATATTTTAAATGATAGGGAGCATTTGGGAAAATTTGATGCTAAAAGGCTATTCCACTAATAGTAGAGCTTATCGAGTCTTCAATATGAGAACAGAAAAAATAATGGAATATTTTAATATTGTTGTTGATGACCATAACGACTTTGATGAGTTTTCAAAAGAGAATAAGATTACAGGATTTATAGAGGTTGAAGACCTAAATCATGAAGAAGAGCCTACTGAGACTGAGGAATAAACTTTTCTCAATCCTGATTCAGGAACTGAAACCACGACTATTGTCATGGTTGAAGTTATTCCAGCAGACTCCCATACAGCTGCTGATTTGAATTAATCTTCAACAGTTGATATCCATGATCAAATCAGACGAGAACCTTCAACACGTGTCCGGAACAACCATCCTTCTGATCTTATTATAGGTAATCTCGATGATAGCATGGTTACTCGGTGAAGGTTAGTCAATCTTGTTCAACATGTTTGCTTTACCTCTCTTATTGAACAAAAAAATATTAAAGAAGCCTTATTAGACACTAATTGGATTAATGCCATGCATGAGGAACTTGAGCAATTTTCTCGTAATGATGTTTGGACCTTGATGCCTATACCACACCATACAAATGTTATTGGAACCAAATGGATCTTCAAAAATAAATTAGATGAATTTGGAAATGTCATTCGCAATAAGGCTCGTCTAGTTGCATAGGGGTACACTCAGATAGAAGGTACCGACTTTGATGAAACCTTCGCCCCCGTAGCTAGGCTAGAATCAATTCATCTATTTCTCTCAATTGCCTGTACCCTAGGAATCAAACTCTATCAAATGGATGTTAAATATACCATTTTTTAATGGTATATTAGTTGAAGAGGTTTATGTTGAGCATCCTAAGGGTTTTGAGGATCCTACCTTTCCCCATCATGTTTATAAACTAAAAAAGTCCTATACGGTTTAAAACAAGCTCCTCGCGCTTGGTATAAGCGATTAACTGTCTTTTTACTCCATCAGGTTTTCAAGAGGGGTGGCATAGATAAAACCTTATTTGTAAATAGCTCTTCCGATTTGATCATTGTTTAAATTTACATGGATGATATCATTTTTGCAGCAACCCATGACACTCTAGTTAAAAAATTTGTTGCCAATATGCAAAATGAATTTGTGACGAGTATGGTTGGTGAACTCTCCTTTTTCCTTGGTCTTCAAGTCAAACAATTAGGTTCAGGTCTTTCTATCACTCAGAGTAAATATGCAAAAAATTTGGTCAAACATTTCGGATTAGAATCGGCAAAACATGCTCCAACCCCAATGAGTAGTTCCCTCAAAATCAACAAAGATGAAGATGGACAAAATGTGGACCAAACCTTATATCGAAGTATGATTGGAAGCTTGTTATATTTAACTGCTAGTCTCCCCGACTTGAGTTTCAGTGTAGGTGTTTGTGCTTGTTACCAATCTCAGCCTAAAGAATCTCATTTCCTTGTTGTAAAACGAATTATCAAATATATGAACGACACTCTTGATTATGGTATTCATTTTTCTAAAGATAGTAATTTTGCTCTAGTCGGTTTTAGTGATGCAGATTGGGCAGGTAATGCAGATGACAGGAAAAGCACGAGTGGAGGATGTTTCTATCTGGGCCATAACCTCATTTCATGGCATAGTAAAAAACAACACTCCATCTCTCTGTCTACCACAGAAGCTAAATACATTGCTGCCGGCAGTTGTTGCACTCAACTTTTATGGAAGAAACAAATGCTCACTGATTATGGTATATCCACTGATCTCATGACTATTTATTATGATAATACGAGTGCAATTAATATTTCGAAAAATCCTGTTCAACACTCACGCACAAAACACATTGATATTCGTCACCATTTTATTCGTGATTTGGTTGATCGACAACTTCTGAAAATGGATCACATTTTGACTGACAAGCAATTGGCCGATATTTTTACAAAAGCACTTGATTTTGCTAAATTTGAGCATTTAAGAAAAACTTTGGGTATTTACCCAATTTAATTAATTTTTAAAAAAAATGTCAAACCTTAAACTCTTTGATTTTAATACGCTTTATTTACGTAGATCAGAAAGCTTGATTAACACAAAGAGTTTAATTTAAAACAGTTGCTTAAGATGTTATAACAGAGAAAGCTTAGCAGTACAAAAATGACAGAGAGTAAAAGACTGTTATGATAGTGCGCTCGATGCAAGGTAGCAAGACAGAATTATAACGAGAGGGAAAGAGATCGACACAATGATATGATTAACGTGAGAAACCTCCACTGGTAAAAACTCACGGGGCCAAGCCCAGAACAAATCCACTAGAATTAATTAGTCGTTCAATACACGAAATTAAACCGAAAAACACAATTTAAAATAACTCCCTTCTTTGTTTGTTTTTTGTTGTTTTCCACAATGACTTCGTCTACAATGGATTATCACAAGCTCCCCTTGTGAGAATGACGTCCTGAACAAGATCCCCTTGTACAGAACCTTCACGAGAAACCCCCTTTCTCAATTTGAAGTTGTAGGACTTCTTCTATCAAGAATCTTCCAACTTAAAGCCTTTTTGTAACGTTCCGTTATTTTGAAGTGAAATTTTATTTTATGTTATTTATTTATTTCAATTTAAGTGTTTAGTTTAATTATTATTTTGTAATTTAGAAATTTAGTAGTTAATTTCCCCCGAAATTCTTTTTAATCGTTTTAATACTTTAAATTCGTTTCAGTGACAGCAGTAATAATTATTAATAGGCCAATTAATAATTATTAATCACCTTTAGATTTATTTAAGAGCTTCGAGTTTCGATTCATAAGTCAAAAGTCATAAAAGGACGCAACCGTCATTTCCAATTTCTTAAAATATCTAAAATTACTATTCATTTATCTTTAAATATCACAAATTTGACCAAGTTTCCTTCATTTCTTCTCCTCCATTCTTCCTTTCCGTGGAGACCATCCTCCATTGGAGGGTTTGGATTTTCTTTTGGGCTTTTGTCAATTCTCACTGTTTTCGATGATTTCGGTTGCGTTGGATTGGTAGGGACGAGGGCTACCTATCCAACCTAGCTTTTCGAAGTTTCCCGTTCTCTAAGGGAAGTCCCAAAAAGTAAGTTTTCAAAACTTTTTATATGGTTTTGTTCGTTTTTTATTATAAATGAGTTTTGAAGTTGAAATCATGAATTTCTATCATGGAAATTGACGATTTTGAGCCCGGATTTTCGAAAAATACTATTCATCCGAAATTACTATTCACCCGAAAATGCACACTTGTTCTCATATTAGTTATGAGTTGTAATATGTTGTGCAATTGGTGAATTGTAGGTGTGATTGCTCGGTTGTTGTTTCGTGGGAATTGGAGACTTGGAGCAAATATTTTTTGGCTAAGGTGAGAATAGTTAGGATTTAAAGTAACTATAGAAAGCAAATAAGTATAATGGTTTATAGAATTGGAAACTAAGACTAGGATTTGAATCTAAGATAGAGGGAAGTGAGTTAGTGCCCTTAGGATTAGGAGTTAATCCTTTAAGTGAAAACTTAGGAGTTCTCGAGGAAAACATTGAATCTTAGAAAATTCTAAGTTAGATTCGTTTCGAATCTTAGGATGGATCATTGGATGTTAAAAGATCCAAACTTTTATATATAACGATTAATAGAACCTCGGATTATATTGGAAGTTTAGAATCCTTGAAGGAATAGGTTAATAGTTTAAGTTATGATTTCCTTTTATTAATGTAGCGGAGTTTGATTGACATATCATTCTTCCGGAGTTTCCTATTTATTTACTTTATGTCTTTTATTTTATGCCCTTTACTTTATACTTGTTTCGGCTACTTTATTATTCGCACTTTACTTTATTTACTTTTTGCAAGCATATGCATAACATCTTGCATCACTGAAATGAAAGAGAAGGAAAGTGAAAAAGAAACAAGGTGAATGTGGGTCCGACGAGATATTCACATTACCTTCATGAAAAAGAAAAAAAAGGTGAATGTGGGTTCGACGGGATATCCACATTACCTTCATGAAAAAGAAAAAAGGTGAATGTCGGTCCGACGGGATATCCTCATTACCTTCATGCATATCATTGGTGGAAATGAAAAGAGAAATAAAAGGTGAATGCGAAACCTACGGGTGTTTTCATTACCTTGATGCATAAGGGTGAATGTGAATCCTACGAGATATTCTCATTACCTTCATGAATATGATCGATGGATAAGAGAATCGAGATGTTATATTTATGCAAAGTTTATTTATTTTTCTTATTTATGTCGTAATAAGTTAATGGATGAAGATATGACTACGAGTGTTAGTAATATCATCCTTTGGAGAGTTAGAATGAAATTACCTAAAGTTTGGAGAACTTTAAGATTGATTGTGTAAGATTAATTGGACACAAATCGGAATGCGAGTTTGAGGTCTATTTTTACTTTTTATTCTTATTATTCTCACTGGGCTTAAGTTGTTAGCTCATGATATTACAAAAATTTCAGGTAATGCCCTGACTAGAGGTCGTGGGAAAGGAGATGGTGCTGCATGATCGAGGGATGGTGATTTCGAGATGGAATAAGTGTTATGTAAAAGTCCATGTACATGGTTTTGTGAATTTTATATAATTTTGGATTTGTATATTTGTAAATAGGTCTTAAGAGCTTTTCGTCTTTACTTTTATGATTATAATTCATTTTGAACTCCTGGATAGGAACTCAATGTTCCTTGTGTATTTTAGATTTTGAATTTAAGATGTAAACAGGTTTTGGCAAGCCAATTTTCAAATATAATCACGCCATTTTTCTTAAAATATAAAGACTTCCGCTGTGTGTTCTACTTTAAATTATTTAAAAGTGACGGGTCGTCACACTTTTGAATGTAGATGTTGAAGCACTTTGATACACACATCAAAAAAATCTTGCCACAAACAATGTTAATAACAGAACCAATAATCAGACGTCAAAAGCTTAGTTTATGGACAAGAAAACATCCTAGATTTATATCCAAAATCGAACACCTCTGATGGAGTAGCGAAAGTGCCAGCTAGCTCAATCAAACCTTAAGAATTAGCAATCAAAAGCTGGAGAAATTTCCTTAATAAAAGCAATCAGATAGCTGGTACAAAATCCCTAAATAAGAGCAATTTGAAAGCTGGAAATTGGTACAGCTATTTCGTGGGTTTAAGAGAGAGTGAGAGAGAGCTAGCATATTTGCAAGGGAAGTAAATAAAAGGTAAGTTTAGAATTAAGGAGGAGAAAGGGGGGTTATAAAATCTGTCTTTTCATTTAAGAAAGAAAAGAAATAAAACTTTCTTTTTATTTGTGACAAAATAAAATGCCAAAACTGAATATTAGAAAAATTATTTTTAAAATTATTTTTTCAACAAACTCCCCCTTTGGCTTTGTTTTAACATAAAACCTTAAAACAACAAATTATCATTTAGCAAGATAAGCTTAAAAAAATAATTTATGGAAACACCCCCTCAACTAGAGAACCGGTCAAGACCGGACATCTCTAAACACATAACCATATTTCAATTTTAAAATTATTAAAAGAGATGAACGTGACTACAAATTGCTCCCCCTGAAACAAAGAGCAGGTTAAGTTAACAAATTACAAACTGCTCCCCCTGAAGCAAAAAGCAGGTTAAGATAGCAAAATATCAAAATATCTCCCCCTGTTTTAGATAAACCAAAGTAAAAAAGATGCGCAAACAACCAAAAATGTTTTTAAAGAAAAATAATATCGGAACATGCAAACATGCAGAAAAAAAAAGCGAGAGTCTAAACCGACAATTAAACAAAATAAAACAAAAAAAAAACAGAAGTAAAATAAAGACGACTACGAAGAAAAAAAAAAGAAGGCTTCAAAGCACAACACCAAATCCATTTAAGAGGTAGTCTTCCGTTTGGAGCGGGAGGGACCAGCAACTGTCTTAGAGAAGGAATAGAGTTGGTCCAGGAATAGCCTTATTACTCTACTCCAAAGCATCAACAAGGGAAATCAGCGAGGAGGAGGAGGAGGGGACAATGCTGGCTTAATGAGTCGCTGTGGCCGACTGAGTGGTGACAATATTTGTAAGAGGACGACGAAAAGACCATTTTTTTGATGTCCATAGGGTGTTGAAGAGACTCCGGGTCAAAATCATAAATTCGGTGTTGAGATTGTAAGACATCAAAGATGAGTGAGGGAAAGGGCAGTTTCATGTGAGATTTTATGACTTGCGAAAGACTGGTGATTTGTTTAAAAATAGTTGTTGCCAAGGAGAACCGATACCCCATCCCAACCCGATAGAGAAAAACGGCATGGTCTTTAAAGACATTTGAGTAGTGACTCTACACACAGAATCAAATTTTTAGATCATGAAATGAAAATTCGTGCAACGCACGTGGTATAAATCTAGTAAAATATAAAGTTTAAAAAGTTAGAATGGAAATAGTTTAGAAATTGGCTCTTTTACTTCACCCACACATGGACGGCTAACTTGAACAATTTGATTAATACATTACATGTTTTTTTTTCTAATCTCTAAATTTAAAGGTTTGTTTGGGTCCATTAGCATTTTGTTATCTCATTCCAAACAAATCCATGTGAAAAATTAATTATATTCATAAATAGAAGTAAAGTATGCACTTTCGTTTTGTTTGACCAAATAAATTTAGAACTTTATCTCTAAAGGTTGGAAAGGAAATGTGTTTAAGACACAAACAAAAAAACCATCGAGTCTTTCCTCTTATGTCAATGAAGATGTAATTTTTTTTTTTGATAAACCTTTCATCGAGTCTGAATTGCCATGACATTGATCCCTTTAAAAAAAGACATAAAATAGCATGAAATAGATTTTCTGTACATTATCCCCTGCAATATCTAAATAATCTCATTCTTAAAATTGAGCTGTAATTTTTCCTTTTTTCATAAGAAACAAATATCTCATATTCCATTTAATCGCTCCCCAATATTTTCTCCATGGAATTGATAGAAAATGACTAACATGACCAAACTGCATAAGTTACGTTTGAGTTGGTGGAATCTTAATCAAATAAATGACTTTTGGCCCAAATGGCATGAATGGGGCATTCATACACAAATGCCCAAATTGATTTTCAATTTTCTAAGTTGTAGATCTAAGAACACTTTACAGTTACAAAGAAAGAGAATGAGCGAGAGAGCAAGAAACTAGACTTTTTATTGATCAAGAATGTAATGAACAACTTATGATTAGTCTTAGCTAAGAGTCCTTTTATAGCAGCCTCTAATCATTAGCTAACTAACTAATCACATCAATCATTAACTAACTAATCAGTTAGCAACTCCACGTAGCAAGTCATTATATGGCAGCTCCCTTTAACAGTTAGTGTTAGTTGTTGCTAATGATAGTTAGGAGCAAACTTTGTCTAATCATCAATATCTAACAAATATCCACCTTGATGATGACACATTTCTTTAATACATTGATCACTAAGTCTTCAACCTGAAGCAACTCCATTCCAGAATTATCAACACCAACTAGCCTGGTTCTATCATCACTTTCAATCTTTTCATGAAGCCATTGAATTTCTCAATGCTTAAGGTTTTAGTAAAGGCATCAGTTGGGTTTTCTTTTGAAGCAATTCTCTCCAAGGTTACTTCTTCTGAGCTCACAACATCTCTAATAAAATGGTACCCGAGATCAATGTGTTTTGTTCTTTCATGATGACTTGGATTCTTTGAAAGATAAAAAGCACTCGATCGTCACTTCTCACTCTAGTTTGACAAGGTCCATCAAGCAATTCTTCAATAAATCTCTTTAGCCACATTACTTCCTTGATCGCCTCGATTATGGCTATATATTAAGACTTAGTCGTTGAAAGAGCAACTATATGTTGAAGGGTGGATTTCCAGCTTACCACATTCTCAAAAAGCTTGAACACATCACCTGTTATTGATCTTCTTCTATCGATGTCTGTTGCATAGTTTGAATCTACATAGCCATCAATGCAAGGATTGTTGTCAACTGATCTTCTATAGCATAAACCAATAGAATCATGAATCTTCAGATATCTCAGAACCCATTTTACAGCTTCCCAGTGTGCTTTCCTTGGTCTTGCCATGTACCTGCTTATTACACTTAATGCATATGCTAAGTCAGGCCTGGTACAAATCATAAAGTACATTATACTTCCCATAGCTATTGAATAAGGAATAAATCGCATTTCTGTCTCTTCTTGTGTTGTGCTAGGTGACTGCTCAACTGAGAGTTTAAAGTTCCTAGCAAGAGGAGTTGAAGTTCCTTTTGATTCATTCATATTGAATCTCTTCAAGACAGATTTCACATAATTAGCTTGAGTCAGAAAAATGCTCTTCTCAGCTCTATTTCTTCTAATATCAATTCCCAAAATTGTCTGTGAGCTTCCCCTATATCATTCATTTCAAATTCAGATGACAATTGGGCCTTTACCTTACTGATTTCATCTGGATCCTTGGAAGCAATTAATATGTCATCAACATACAAGAGTAAGTACACAATGAATGACCTTTTTATCCTTCTTAGAAATACATACTGATCATATTGACTCCTTTGATAGCCAATAAACTGAATGAAACTGTCAAATCTCTTGTTCTATTTCCTGGGAGATTGCTTCAAATTTATATAGTGACCTTTGGAGCAAATAAACTTTATCTTCTTCTCCTTTTCTTACTTAGCCAGGTGGTCGCTTTAAGAAAATCTCTTCTTCTAGTTCACCATACATAAAGGCTGTGCAAACATCCATTTGCTCAAGTTCAAGATCAAAATGAACAACCATGGATAGTAAAACCTTGATGGATGTATGTCTGACCACAGGTGAGTGGATTTCATTAAAATCAACTCCTCCTTCTTAAGTAAAGCCTTTGGTCACTAGCCTAGCTTTAAACTTAGGCTTATTTCCCACAATTGAACTTGGCTTCAACTTGTATACCCATTTGCAGTCAACTATTTTCTTATTTTTTGGTTTATCTATCAGTCTCCATATTTTGTTCTTCTCAAGAGATCTTAGTTCATCTTCCATAGCCTTGCACCATTCTCTTACATCAGATCATTTTATAGCTCCTTTCAGAGTTGTTGGCTCAATTTGCAATAATTCATCAGCTGCATAAAGAGCATAGGGTACAATATCAGCATGAGCATACCTTGTAGAATGTTTGGTTTATCTTTTCTCCCTGTCTCTTGTTAATTGATAGTCACTAACACTATCATCACTTAAGTCAAGATGTTCAAGTTCTTCAAGGGGAGGCTTATCAAATTGTGTGATTGGCAATACATCCATTTGGGAAGAGTCTATCTCTACCATAGGCTCCACCTCAATTTCAAAATTCTGCATTTCTTTTGTATCTGATGTAGCTTTGGATTTATACCTCATAACCTCTTCGTTAAAAGTAACATCTTTGCTGATGATGGACTTAGTTTTATTTGGTTATAGACACCACAATTTGTATCCTTTCACCCCACTGGATAGCCAAGATAGATACACTTCAAGGCTATAGGTTACAGTTTATCCCTTCTAACATGAGCATAGGCTGAACAATCAAATACACGCAGGTTACTCCAGTCTGGTACCTCTTCTGTCTATAACTCCTGTGGTGTCTTAAACTCAATGGCAGATGATGGACTTCTATTGATTAAATAACAGGCTGTCATTGCTGCTTATTCCCAGAATGTGCATTAGGTAGACTAGCACTTGATAACATGATTCTAATTCTCTCCAAGATGGTTCTATTGAACCTCTCAACCAAGCCATTCTGCTATGAAGTTCCCTTCACTGTAAAGTGTCTTGCAATTCCTTCTTTTTCCCGAATTGTTTGAATTCATTATTGAGATATTCAAGCCAATTGTCTATCCTTAATTTCTTGACCTTCCCTGCTGTTTAATTTTTTACTAGAACCTTCCATTCTTTAAACTTTGCAAACACATCAGACTTGGAACCTTCCATTCCTGCCTGTGAAAGTGTTTAAGTCCTTACCTCCACTGGCTTGCCATTACCTTTCAAATCTTCAGGGATGATGAGAAGTGCAATATAGCTTATATCTTGAAATTTACTATTTTGAAAAAGAAAGGGTTGGTTGATCACTTCTTTGTTGTTATGTCTCATGACTTTGATGTCTGATTTCATTATCAATGTGGGGAACATAGAAAGGAAAATTCTCAAGTTATTGAGGATAGATGTATATGTCTTTCCAGACTATCCTATATTAAGATTTATTTCTCATTTCAATAAGCTATCTCGTTTGTTGGTAGGTTTTGGTGTGAATCGGTTTATAAATCTATAAGCGAGATGGTTTCTTATTTGGTCTAGTTTTAAATTAAATTTGTCATAACTTATTATCGGGTGAGAGTATTAACTTTTAATCTTGTTAGTTCTTTAGTTTATTTGTGTTCTTGCTAGTGATATTTGCAGGTTATTGAAGAGCTTTGTTGTACTTATTAGTTGTACATATTAATATGTTTTGGTCATTTTACTATGAAGTTCTTTGTTTTTACTGATAACTAGGATTTATATTTTGATTAGACTTTGCATTTGTTTGTTCATGAAGTTAAATCTCTGGTGATGACTTGTTCTTTATTCTTTGAACACTAAGTTTTGGATTTTATTTAATGTATTCTTAAGAGTAAGTTTGTTAGATACTCTCACAGAAATGGGTGAAATATTCAGTGGTAGAACTCTGTATAACTAGAAAAGTCAATTGAATTAGAAAGTAAGAATGTCATAAATTTTAGTGTTTAAAGTTAGTTTGATTTTCTTGATTGATTTAGGTGGTGTGATTTTACATGCTAGATGATGTTGTGAAATGGAAAGTGCTGCTGCGATCCATGCTAAAACCAGATTCCCAAATTGAATTTTATTAAGTGGTGGTGTTTAGTGATTCAATTCTCATCGTTGAGCACGACAAGATAAGAATTCACAAACAAAGAAGATTGTTCTGGAGAAATATTTTGTTCCTTTTGTATTCAAAATTTAGAAAAACTATACAAGTTAGAGTTTAATGGAAAATTCTCTATGTTCTTTTATTTATGATTTTTTAAAGATTACCTCAAATGGAAAATTTTCTATCTCTTACATTAAATGAAAAATTCTCCCTTTTAAGATATAACACATTTAATTATATTCAATTGTCACAAACCTTTTTTATAGTACAATGGTCAATAATCTAAACAAGTTAGAAAAAACCAAATGTGGACATGTTAAAGGACAAATATAAACAAAGAAATAAAAAGATTCAACAATTTATCATGAAATGATGCATATAAGAATAGAAGAACATCACTATTCCTCACAAATTTATTGGACGATAGGGTATGCAGAATGAGAGCTAAGTAGTTTCAAATTAGAATTTGATAATGTAAACCAAAATTAAAATTAAGATAAAAATGGCGTTTAGATTAAGAAATGGAGAGAGATAAGAGTTTTTCGGAAGAATATTTTTATAGGATTATACAAGAAGATAATAATTGAATATTAAAGATTTGGATCCTTAACCAAACACAAGTTCTGATTCATAATCTAATTTCTGAATAATAATCAACCAAACACATATTTCAAATTTCTGGATCTCAATTAGAAATTCTGAATCTGTTACCAAACACAGTTTTAGAACCAACAGATTCAAAGAATACAACTCTAAATTCATTAAAATCTACTGAATTCATATCACATTTTCCAGATTGCAAACCAAACAGGCCCTTAATCTCTCTCTCAAATTGAGAAGTGTTGCCGAATAATCACCCTAAAACTTAGGAAGGATAAGGTGAAAAGGGCCCACACTTAATTTATCTCCAAAATATTTATTCAAACCCTAATTATATACTAGGAGGATTAAATTAAACTATAGGTTAATTACTTAGTGTTCTAACTTAATTTATACCAAGGTAAACTAAATTAAATAACTTATAAAGCCTAAGACATTTAAATTAAAATAAATAACTAAATAAATGGAAATTATAACAATAAAATAAAATGAATAAATAAATAAAATTACTGTGAAAATAATGGGACGTTACAGTTAACAAATAGGAAAGCCAAAGGAGCTCACTAACCAAGGCAAGAGCATGATACTCTGCTTCAGTTAAGCTACGAGATACTGTGGTTTGTTTCTTTGCCTTCCAAGATACAACTGAATCTCAAAGGAAAATACAAAACCCAGTCATGGATCGTCTAGTATCAGGGCAAGCTGCCTAATCAACATCAACAAATGCATGAAGATGCAAAAGAGAGTTGGAAGCATGAGGAAAAAGGACATCCCAACCTGGTGAGCCTTTCAAGTATCATAACAACTAATGAGCAGCATCCATATGATGTGAATGTGGTGTAGAAATATATTGACTTAACTTGTGGACATAGAAAGTAATGTGAGACCTCGAGATGGTGAGGTATAACAACCTGCCAATAAGTCTCCTATATTCATGAGAAGTCTCAAAATTGAGAGGAACCTCATCAACAGAAGATAACCTGATTTTAGGATCCATAAGCAATATATTTGGCTTACAAGCAAGAAAACAGTGTTCTCAAATAATTGTAGACAATACTTCCTTCGGGAAAGAAGTAAACCACATTTGGATCTTGATATTTTTAATCCCAGAAAAAACTTTATGCCACTCAGGTATTTTAACACAAAATTGGTGTGAAGATGAGTTTTGACAAGTGTAATCTCCTGTAAAGAAGGCCCTGTGATGAAAATGTCATCAACCTGAATTAAAAGAGCTACAAAAGATGATCCCACAGCTTTAGTTAATAAAGAAAAATCTGCCATAGACTGTTTGAAGCCAAAAGACAATAAAACAGAGAAGAACTTATTAAACCACTGTCTAAATGCTTGTTTTAAACCATGTACAGATTTATGCAGTCTACACACAAGCTTCTCCCTCTGAGATGGAACATGGACACCAAGTTTATAGCCAAGTGAAAGCTGCATATAGACTTCCCAAAACAAATCCCTATTTAAGATGGCATTATTTATATCCAAATGTGCCAATGCCCAAGAAAAATGAGAAGCCGAAGAGAATAAGACCCTAACAGTAGTGATTTTATCCACAGGGGAAAACGTTTCCAGGAAATCAATCCCTTCTATTTGATTATATCCTTTAGCAACAAGCCTTGTCTTATGTCTGTCAATTGTACCATCTGAGTTGTATTTGATTCTATAAACCCATTTGCATGATGATGAGAAGGCAAAGATACAACATGCCTAGTCTTTGTTCTTTCCATTGCATTTAATTCTTCCTTCATAGCAAGTCTCTAGTGGGCATAAGAAATAGCCTGATGATAATATTGAGGTTCATAATCCAAAGAAACATTCAATATGAAGTTCTTATAGGATGGTTGTAAAGAAGAATAAGATACAATAGACCCCAAAGGGTATTTAGAAGATGAAACAGGTAAAGAAGAGTCTGTAGTAAGATGACAATGATAATCTGTTAGATAAGTAGGTTTATTAATAGGTCTTATAGATATTCTTAAAATGGGAAGATACTTGGCAAAAGCTCAGTAATTAGTGCTGGTGAGGATTCAGACGTAGAAATACGGTCTGGGGAAGAAGTAGTCTCTGATAAAGGCTCATTGATGAAAGAAGTATGGGCTATGGGAGGAGAACAAGTGGCCTCGAGATGATTAGTAAGAACCACATGGGAAAAAATATCAATATTATCAGGAGAATGATCAATATCCTGAAAGGAAAGATAGATTCATGAAAGATCACATTTCTAGAAAAGTGGAATTGCTTAGGAGTAATGTCATACACTTTGTAACCCTTTATACCAGGTTGATATCCTAGAAAAACACAAGCCCTAGGTCGAGGATCAAATTTCCGTCTGTGACTGGTAAAGGTTGTTTGAATTTATGCCTTAGAATTCATAATTTGTAATAGAATATTTTATGAATAAATAAATATTATTTTAGTGAATTTTGTGCAATTTATTATATGTTGATATTCCTTATTATTCAAACATAAATAGAAAATTTCAGAGTAACTAATTCCGTAATCTTGACTACTATGAGATATAAAGTGGATCTAGTCCAAGATAGTAACTCGAATAGTTTGCAGTAAATGAATATGATAAGAAAACCTTATTCTGGTAACACTTTTTGATGTTGTTTAATGGTTTGATCCAAATCATTATCATGATGGAGATGCATGTGGAAACATCATA
This sequence comes from Gynostemma pentaphyllum, assembly GCA_028015215.1. Lineage (NCBI taxonomy): Eukaryota > Viridiplantae > Streptophyta > Magnoliopsida > Cucurbitales > Cucurbitaceae > Gynostemma > Gynostemma pentaphyllum. Next base: position 64,484,748 of record CM051355.1, on the reverse strand, counting down.
TATAATGAGTTTATATAAGACTGGACCAGGATAATAAATCGATTCCTAAATAACACCACTAATAAGAAATGATTAATAATATCAAACTAGGTTATTAAGATTGATACATCTCAATCCTGAGTGTGTTATGAACTCACATTAATAAAAAGTCTTTTCCTTTGATTCACATGGTTGAGAGTGATCTGTTGATACACTCGATAAACTCCTATTTTGGAGAAATGACTAAGTTAATGCTTGGGAACATTTCTATATAAGATGGTATTCATAACTTTTCTAAACCAAAGGAAAGTGGTTAGTGCGACACTATTCTAACTTAGAAACTTTAGGTGTCTTCCCTTGATGTAATGATTCGGTACTTGAACATGAGGCCTCACCTTCTCACTAGCCCAAGAAGGATCGTTCTGTACTTGAAAACTATAGAAAAATGTTCATTCGAGAATCATCGGGTACACAAGGATAAAAGAGATAATTACAAGGGTAAAACGATAATTTGACCCAATTGTAATTATGAGATTACCATGTGAAGGATATGTCAAAATAAACTTAATAATGAATGGACATAACCCATCTATAGTGAGGGGAGTTCAACTTAGGGTTTATAGTGGAATTACCCTATGTTAATAATTATGATTAATTAATTAATTAGTTTAATTGATAAATCATTAATTATTGAGCCCATGATCTATAGGTCCATCAGGTCCCTATGCTAGCCCATATATCATTGTAACCAACCAAGTTATTAATTTAACTAGGAAGAAAGAATTATATTTAAGTAACTAATTTACTTAAATAAATGGAGATATTAATTGTTTAAGTAAAGAGTTTATTTAAATGGAAATTAAAATTAAAATTATTAATTATTTGAATAATGAGTTTATTTAAATGGAAATTAATAATTAAAATTATTAATTAAATAATGAGTTAATTTAATTTAATAATATATGGAGAGAATTAAATATATTTGTTTCATGAAACAAATTATTGTTTTGCTCAAAATAATTAATTAAATGAATTTGATTCGATGTTAATTAATTAAGAGGATTTTCGAAAATATGTATTTAAATAGAAAAAAATTATTGGAATTTTTCTGATTATAAATATATAAAAAGAAAATAGATAAATGTGATTAAAAAGGAAAAAGATAAAATCTTCTCTTTTGGACCCATTGCTCACGCCACTTGTCATACGATTGGAAGGAAAATTGTTTCCTTAAGTTTAAATGAGTCTGACGCCATTTGGTGATTTTTTTATTATTAAAATGATCAATTTTGATTATTTAAATTTAAGAGAAATAAAAAACTAATTGGATTAGGAAACAAATTCTTCTTATTTTTTTTTTATAAATATGATCATTGGTGCTCATATTTGACACTTGGTATTAATATTAAAGCTTTCTCTTTTATTCTTCCTATTGCCAATTTTTGGCTTCTTAAAATAAGAAGAAAATTTATTCTTTGTTTGTTCTTCTGGTTCGATTCCCACAAGTCGGGTTGGTTTGTGATCGAGATATAGTGTAGAAAACTTGGTGAAGTGGATTGATATTGTAAAGAAACCTCTAACCAATTTTCCACTAAATCTACAATGTTAAGTTTTCGAAAACCTTATAATTCTAGTTTAAGGTTTAATCACAATTGTATGCTATTAATGGATCCGTAATTAAATGTTAATTAATTTACTAAAGAAATTCCAATAATTTAGTAAATAGTTCCTTAAGTAGATACATAGCCAAAGACGGCTAAAGTCCCTCAGAAAAGTGTAGTCCATAGAAAGAAGAGGATACAAAAGATCATAAGGTGTCTTATTAGAAAGAAGTGGGCTAGGTGTTCTATTAACGAAGTATGTTGCAGTCAACAAGCAATCTTAGGTCGATATTCTAACAATTCCTGCTAGATAATTTTCAACTTTGTACAGAAATAATTGACTGAGTTCTCAGGGAGCTGGAATAAGCGAGGATCATTGTCTTGTTGAAATCAATTCTTAAGATCTGGCCAGATATCATATGCGGAGTTAGTGTATAACAAGCTCTCAAAAATATCCTTCGTGACATAATTCAAAATCCAAGATACCATAACATCATTAATCCAAAGCCAAAAAGGAATTGAAGATCCTTCAGTTGGACATGGTAAGGTTCCATAGACAAAATCCAGCTTGTTCTTCACATATAAGGAAAGATGTATGGATCTACACAATGAGTGAAAGTTATCACCATTAAGAGGAGGAGAAACAAGAAGAGTGATTTTCATCCATTTCTTACCGAATCTTGCTCGTTTTCTCTCCATTTTATATGGCTGGTGAAGTTTCTTCTCCTTCACATACTACACATCCTACCACAGACAATCCTTGATCTTCTTCACCAGTAAAAAATTCAGTCGAAATCAATCAGAATAGTCCTTATTTTTCTTCATCATTCTGATAGCTCCACGAGAGAAAACCCTAGATTCAAGGCAATGAAATCTAGGCAATGAAATCTAGGCGATGAAATCTATGCAAGAAATGAAAAGTGGAAAGAAACATGGAAGGAAAGTTCTTCGGATACCATAATAACTCTAGAGAGAGAATGAAAAGGATAAAATGAAGCTTGGCTTTCATTAATGATTAAAAAATATATATATATATAAGGTTACAAGATAATGATAATACATAATTACAATGTATACTCGTACTCTAATACCCAATATGGCAGTAGATAACTTCTTTAACACTACAAAAAATACAATTTGTACAAACGATATTATTATTCATGGGGAATAAGGTGTCTTGCTGACAACAGTTAATATTGTCGTTATGGAGACACCATCATCGACAATAGTTATTTATTTAAAAAAAAAGTATAAAAAAATCTATACAAAAGTATTCTTCATCGGTAGAGATACCAATACCGATGAATACGTTTATATCGTCTACAATATGTTTGTTTTTTTTAATATATATATATATATATTACCAATGCCAACAATTTTAATGATTTTTTGGCATCGGTTAGTATTGCTGACTGTTAACATATCAGATACTATCAAGCTAACCTAATTGTCACGACCCGCCCCGAGACCTTTCTATACAGCCGAGATGAGACGTGCGCCGATGGCAAGTGCTAGCCAAAAACTAACACGTACCATCAAGGCAAACTGAACATAACTGCTCTAGAAAAATATTTTAAACTTAAAGACTCATGTACTAACTGAGCTTATGCGATATGGGAGGTAGAAAAGCTCGTCATAGGCTCGATCATCTTTTGAAACTCGAATGCTACCTGTGGGGGGGAAACATTTGAAAAGAATGAGTTAAAAAGGCTCAGTAAGTGGAATTTTTATTAAACTAATATTTTCTTCAAAACTACATAATATATAGTAGTTTCCAAATTCATAAAACAGTTCAAAACTAGTGCTCGTAAAACTTAATAATCATAATATTCATATGAAACTAAATCAATAAATATACGTAAATATACGTACAATATAAACTGTTCATATATTATATCATATCATTAAAAACCACACTAAAAATGTACCCTTAACTGGTCATACTGTAGCTAGAGCGAAATCATGCATGCAGCAGAGCAACTGAATACTGAAACTGGTCATACGCGCGCAGAGCTGCTCCCAAAGGGCTAAACACCCTAACATACGGCCCAAAGCCTATATGTATGCTAAAGTGGGTCCCAAAGACCTGTAGGGTACTATTTTTAGCGATTTGAAAATAAACTACTGAAACTATTAGCGTAATTCCCAAAGCTTTCGTAAAACATAACTGTTTCTAAAAACATAACAGAGTGTCCATAATATTCGTATATCATAAAATTCAATTTTGTAAAATATGTAGCTAAATATCTAAATATTTATATTTCAAAAATCTATATCTCGATAATATCAAAAATCTTAAAATAGAAAACCACTCACAAACTTTTGCTGTAGAAAACCCGAGTCATAATATTTCACGTCTCTTTATCACCTGAAATATTAATTTTGATAGACATTGAAATAATTAATTTAAAGGCAATATCAAATTAAAATACTAATGGAAAAACAAAATAGTAATTAATTCTCAATCCATGATTAGATATATGATTTTAGTTATAAATCCATAGGCAGAGAGAAATCCATATGATCGTCGCTTTTGTAATACTTGTATTCTCTTTTTCTAATATTACTTACATATTCCCTTCTTCCATCCTACACATGAATCTGAGACTAACCAATTTTAGTCTTCTTTTGATTTCACCTCATCACAACGCAACGTACTTTACTCTATTTTCTGAACCGTGAAAACCGTTTTATTTTTACTTTTATTCTCCTTTCCCTCCTCTTCAGCCCACAAATGAACACCATAGCTGTATATTTCATCTACACTGTCCTCCTCTGTTTCAGACAAGAAAATTTGAACTTCACTTAACTCTTAGAACATGCTTTCAAACCATATAAAATCAGGCTTATTTTCTCACATTCTTTTCCTCACAAATAAATTAAACAAATGAACTAAATACCCCATTATAGAATTTTGAACCCATGAAGTTATAATCCCAATTTTCTTAGCTTTAATTTTCTCAACAACAACCAAAATTGTAAATTAAAATAAGAGTCTATTACAAAGATTAACAACCTCTTCAACTTAAGAATCCATTAGAGAAGTCCCAACCTTTACAAAAGAAAGATAAATTGAATAAAACTTACTGAAATTGTTTCTCATTCCCTTAATGCAATGCAATCGATGCCCCACCTTCACTGTATGTTTTTCGTGCCATTTTCTATTTTTTTCTTTCTTTCAAACTTCCTTTCTACCATCAGATTTATAGAACAAAAGTCAAGAAGAAAGAAAGCCCTTTACCTTATCCACTTATATGCTAGCCGTCAACATCCCACACAACCAAAAGAATATAAAAAGAAAAATAACATTTACTCCACCGCTAGAGCCACTACCAAAGTTGAGATGCATTTTCTTTAATTTATTATTACTTTTTTTTTTTACCAAGCCACGTGCCAAAGAAGTAAGAGACTTTGGTGTTGAACACTAGTTAACCTAATTGGCAGCTTGATAGTTTATTCTGGTGCAACTCATCACATTTGTTATAAGAGATCTCTATTTCAGACTTTTACTTTAGTACATAACATATATGGGAGTGTTTAGCTCACAATGCCATCCTTTTAAATACCTGATTTTTCAATAAAACCTTATTTCTATATATATTTTTTTTTTGTAAAATTCAGGACGTGTCCAATTTGATGAGGATTGGTACGACAGAGCTTCATCAAGGAATGTACATTTTCAAAGCTCCTGCGGCCATCTATCATTGTTTTCTGTTATTCGGAAGCCTTCTCAACACACCTGACATGCCAGATTAGGCCATCTATCTTTTAATTCTTTAACATTATTGCATAATATATTGAATTGTCTTTTTGCTAAACAAAGGAGATCATCTTTTCATTCAAGCAATAATATTTATGCAATTCCTTTTGATTTGATTCTTTGTGACACTTGGGTTCTTATCACAATCCAACTACACAAAGTTATCTCTATTTTTTAAAACTAGTGTGGATGACTCTACAAGATTCACTTGGACCTTTTTAATGAAGCATAAGTCTGATATAATTGTTTTAGTCCCTAGATTTTTTAAAGTGATTCATACACAATTTGGGAAGCATATCATTTATTGACTCATGCTCCATCTTCTGATCAAACTACTTTTGAGTATCCATTGCATTATGTTCTTTTTTATTTGAAGCTCTCTACTACTGATCGAACTTTTATTCTCAAGATGACAACAAGATAGGTATAAAGCAAGACTTGTAGCTAAATGATACAAATTTTTTTATCTCAGTTTTCTCGGTCCATTGCTCAAATGGATGCCAATAATGCATTTCTCAATAATGATCTTTTTAAGGAGGTCTAAATGAAACTGCCTTTGGGATACAAATCTTTTAATATTATTTCCAAGACATGGGAGAAACTTGTTTGCAAATTAAACAAGTCTTTAATATGGTTTAAAACAAGCATGCATTAAGACAATGGTTTGAGAATTTTTCTCATGCTCCTCTTGCTCTTGGCTTTAAGCAATCCAAATCAGATAGCTTCTTATTTACCAAAGGTTTAGAGAATCATTTTATTACTCTTCTTGTGTATGTGGATGACATAGTCATCAAAAGTCTTTCTGTTTCTTCTATTCAACAAGTTAAAAGACTATCTTTATAGTCAATTTCTTTTAAAAAGACTTGGGAGATCTTAAATATTTTTTGGGACTTGAAATTCAGTATCTACATCTGACATTTTCTTTTCCCAGCATAAATATTGCCTTAAATTGTTAGAATGTACTGAATTTTTAGCTTGTAGGCCATCTAATTTGCTTATAGATCCTAAGCAGAAATTATCTTTTAAAGATGGTGTTCCTTTATCTTTTGAAGATTTAGTTCTTAGGTCATGTTTACTTTGAAGGAATGAGAATGAAGGAATGGAAATGTAACTCTTTTATTCCGATTGTTTTTGTTTACCTAAAACTTGGAATGAGAATGGGACTGTGAGACCCACATAATTTAGGGCCCGTTTGGTAACCTTCCCAATTTCTGTTTCTTGTTTCTATTTCTATTTTTTTAGAAATGAAGTTGTTTGGTAACTCTTTTTGTTTCTTGTTTCTTGTTTCTCTTTTTTTTAGAAACACTTCCCAAAATTGTGTAAAATTTTTAGAAACAACAAATTCTAGTTTCTTATTTCTTTTTCCTGTTTCCTGTTTCCATAATTTTCAACACATTTGATAAATTATTACGTTGTCCCATTTTGACTTATAAAATATATTATAAATATGATCTAAAAATTATATTGATATAATATTTTTAAATATGTCATTTAAAATTGTAATATTTTCAAAAAAAAATTATTTTTTTTAATGAGAAACAGAAACATGTTTGGTAACTATTTTTTGTTTCTGTTTCTCATTAAAAAAAAAAATTTTTTTTACCAAACATGTTTCTGTTTCTCTTTTTAAAAAAACAGGAACAAGAAACAAAAAACAAGAAATAGAAATAATTAAGAAACAAGAAATGGAAACGAGGAAGGTTACCAAACGGGCCCCAATCACATTCCCAATTTTCAAACAATTTCATTCTCTTCCAACTTCATCAATCCCATTCCCAAATTTGTGAGTCTCGCTAACTTTTTTATTTTATTACATTTATTTTCTCTCTACTTTTTGTAGGTCCCACATGAATTAATACTCCATTCCTATTTCAATACTCTAGTAAACAACATCAATAGTAATTTTTTTCATTTCGATTCCGATTCAATTTTTTTAGTAAACATAATCAAAGAAGTCTTATTTCCCATTCCGTAATTTTTAATTCACATTGATTTTCATTCCTATTTCCGTTAAGTAAACAGGGCCTTATAGGCAATTGATCGATTAGCAGACTTTTATACCTCACAATCTCTCAACCTGACATTACTTTTAGTGTACACAGGCTTAGCCAATACATCTCAGCACCTTCATTCTTCACATTTAGCTGATGTTCAACATCTTCTAAGATATCTTAAACGAGCACTTGGTCAAAGAATCAAATTCTCTATTTTTTCTTCTCCTATTCTTTAGCTACATGCTTTTATAGATGCTGATTGGGGAGCATGCCCTGATATTAGAAGGTCTGCTACTAGGTTTTGTATTTTTGTAGGTGATTCTCTTGTTCATGGAATGCAAAGAAACAAATGATTGTCTCTCGGTCATTGGCTAAGACTGAGTATCGTGCTTTGACTCTTGTCACTAGCAAAATTGTTTGGCTTTCACATTTATTGGACTTATTTACATGTTCCATTTCAACAACCTACTGCCAATTTTTGTGACAACATGGCTGCAATATAGATTGCTACAAATCGAGCTTATGAACAAATAGAACACATTAAAATCGATTTTCATTTTGTTCGTAACAAGAGTATTGATGGATTAATCAAAGTATTGTCTATCTGGACTTCATTTCATTGCAACTAGTTGATCTCTTTACAAAGGCTCTTCCTCACACTTCTTATTTTTTCTTTACTTTGCAAGATGGGTATACATCTATCATCCATCTTAAGGAGGGAGTATTAGAGTTAGTTAATTATTGAACTCATGATATTTACATAAATGCCATTCATGATTTAGTATAAATATTTAATCTTCTATTTCATCATCAGTACAACTTCACACATTATTTAGTTGTTTTTCTCTCTAGATTTATTACTCGATACTTTTGATCGAATTAAAAATAAAAAAATTATGAAGAAAATGAGGAGCAACTCTTCTCTAATGATCAATCTAAAGAGAAAAATTCCATCCTTTGTTAAAAAAAAAAAAAAATTACCAACGAACAATAAGAAAATAGTCAAATTATGAAGGAATAAATCCATTACAATCAATCACAAATATCTCAAAAAAAAAAAAAAAAACAAAAAACAAAAGGAAAAAAAAAACACTTTTGAGATAGAGAAAAACGAGATATTAGACAATTTACTCAAATTAAGCCACTCGTATAAGGGACTGTGGTATTCCCCAGCCATTGATCTCCTGCCAATAAACTTGACACCGTAAAATTCATTGCAGCCGTTGAGTTAATAACACCAACTGCCCATTTTGCCCTTTGAGAAGTGTTTGATCCTGGTCCTCTATTATCATATTCACCATAATATGATGTATTTAGATTCAATGTTCCATCCCATATTTGCCATCCAATTGGGTTTATAAAACTATCAATATATGATTGCATATAAACTGTTAGTGCATATGTTTTCCATGGCCTACCGAGATAGCTCTTCGTGTTCGGGCTGGCTGCGAGCTCTCTCGTCGGTTTGATCGTGCAATTGTGGATTGAAATGCCGGTGTTTTGATTTGGATCGGTTCGCCCTTGTGCTGTAAGCGCGTTGAATTGACCGCTCATTGGAAGACGGGCGTAGAGGTTGCAGTTTTGGAGGACGACGGCTGCGTTGCCGAAGATGAAATCGACGGTTCCATAGACGTCGCATTCTCGGTAGAATTGTCTGAGGGAGTGAGTGTAGAGAGTGTCTTGGTACCCTTCGAATATACAGCTGTAGAATGTTGTGAGATCGGCGCTAACTCGCAAGGCTACTGCCTGGTGTTTGATGGCTCCGGCTGTGTTGGAGATTGTTAGGTTCACCCCAAAGAATCCAGTTCCTTCCACAGCTGAAATTTGGAGATAGTGTGTGCGTTAAATCATTGGGATATTTGTGAACCCATTGTCAAGGATTCTATATCGGAAAAATCAAACAACCTAATAAGATTTAACATTCGTTTGGGATAACTTTGAAAGTATTTAAATGTGTTTTTAAATAAAGAAATTCTTTTTGATAAATATTAAAAAACACTTTTAAAAAGTATCCCAAATGGACCCTTAATATTAAGATATTTTATATATTGTATGTAAATAATTTTTTTATCACTCATTGATTAGTGAGTGAAGTTGTAGAAAAAAAACATTTTAATTGACATTTGATTATTACCTATTTTCTAAAATTATAATTCAAAATGGGGCATTTGCAAAATTAGCAATTTTTTTTTTAATAATATTTATAAAAATATCAACTTTAAAAAATATTTATAAATATAGCAATGTTTTATTGGGTGAACCAGTGATAAAATTAAATTACATATTTTTATACTAAGTTTATTACTGATATACACATTAATCATTGTTACTCACTGATTAACATAGTAAAAACTGTTATATTTGTAAATAATTTTTAGAATTGATACTTTTACCAATATTGCATCAAAATTTGCTATCCAATGAAATTTCTCATTCCGAAAACTACCCATAACAAGTTTTTAAAAAAGGATAAAAAAAATGGTAAATCACTATTAGGTTCAAAGGTTTAATTTAATTAAATCAAAATAAACTTAATCTTTTTAATATGTTTTAAAATAAAATATAAATAAATAAACTGAAGTATAATTCAATAAGAGAAATTAGCTTGGAAAGGGTGGGAGAAGTACTAACCAAGAGTTGCACTGTTAAAAGTGGTGGAGCCATCATCAACATTATTGAAGCCGGTGATTATGGTCTGATTGTTACCTTCTCCGATCATCAACACATATCTTTTGTTCTTTGGAATCAACAGATCACTCTCATTGTAAATACCTGCCGTCACAAAGATCAAGAAGTATCCGTTCGAGACACCGGTGTTGTTCGGTGCCGCCGCAACCGCATCCTTGATCGTCGTGTAGTCATAGGCACCATTTTTTTCGACGGCAACAATACCTATTCAAATAAGAAGAAGAAAAACTTACCATTAACAAAATTAAACAACAATTGATGACGTTTTCATTTCTTGTACTCTATAAAAAAAATGTTAAAGATCGCAGATTGAAAAATAATAAATCTGACATTGTTATAAAATTTAAAAGTCATCTCTTTAAATATTAATTGGTTTTGAGATAGAAATCTATGTATATTAAAAAAAAGTGATAAATTTTGTTTTCTATTATTTTTATTTTTAGTTTTTAAAAATATTTAAAATTATATTGCATAAGACGTAAGAAATAATTATTAAATAAATTTATAATTTATATTTAAAAAGTAAAACTAGAAACAAGAAATGTTTTGTTAAAAAAAGAAAAAAAAATTACCAAAAAACCATAAATTAACGAGTAAACACAGATTTGACATGAAATCAAAATTACCATTAACCAAAATTCCTTCTCCTTCTTCTTCATTTGTCTGAAGAAGCTTTCTGCCGTGCTTTCTTCTATTCACCAAGCCGTCGTAATATGCTCGGATTTTCGGTGACATTTTCATCTTCAACCGTCCACCGTGTAACGGAGAGTGTTTCGTACCCGGCAGCCGGCCGTGACCTCTCGGAACCCAACCCAAAGTGAACAAAGAAAGATACAAACTATAGAGATTTCCCCCATATGTTAGCGAGTTCAAAATATCACCAAGCAAACCCAAGACAGAAGCTGAGGCAAGACCTTCTTGACATGTATCTTTGTTAGTTATTACAGCACTCATCAATGTCTGCAAATCATCTGCTTCATAAAAAGAAAGCACCTGACTAGTTTTCGTGACGGTATTGACGGTGTTCGATAAGAATTCGACGTTTCTTAAAGCCAAAGAACGACAATCTTTAAGAGCAACGCGTCCAGGGAGTGGTAAGATGGAGCTTAGTGTAAGTTGTGTTTCAACTAACCCTAGGAAGTCATTGGCATGAGCTAGGGCATGTTTGAGGGTGAAACGGCCATGGGAAAAGACGGTGGCAGGAGATTTAGGAAGGAAGTTTTTGCAAAAGGCCGAGACGGAGGTCGATCCACAGATGGTGTCGGGAAGAAGCGGGGTGTCGAAATTAGTGATGGCAAAAGATGGAGAAGAGGAGAGGGAGAGAATGAGGAATGAAGAAAATGTAAGGAGGAAAATAGAATTTGAAGCCATAATGATTTGGGGAGAAGAGATTTGATATTGGGGGTTTGGCTAAAAAATGAATAATATATAAAGGGAGAGGGAGAGGGAGAAATGCATGTTGTTTAGTGTTTGTGAAGCAAACGTGCATGCAAGTAAAATACTACTTTAGTTTTGTTGGAAGCACAAAAGGGGGGGCAATTGAGGTTTTTTTTTAAGAAATTTCTTCTATCATTAAATTGTTAATTTCCAAATGTCAACGTTGCATATGCCAATGCCAACCAGGATAGAATTAGAAAAAGACTTGGTTATGCACATGCAGTAAGTAAAGAATTATTCCTTATTTTATTGGGAAATTTGTAGGGGTTTTGTAGGATTTTACGTAGTATTTTATAGATATAATCATTTACAATTAAATATGTAAATCAAGATGTTATGGCACATCGTTTCAAGTTCTACGTTATGGTCATGTCAAAGTTTTGAAATCAACCGTATATAAAAGAGTTATCATCTTAAAAATATTAAGTATATTTGACTTTGAAGTCATAAAACCTTTTATTACTTATTATTTCGAAGTTTTAAAACAACCATAAGGTATAGCTCAAAACGAGGATTTCAGAATATCTTGAATCATAAAAAATCGGAGTTCAAACAAAAAAGTTAGAACTAAATGAAAGTGGCATTAGGGGATGATCAAATTGCATAATTTTTGAAATATAAGTTTAAAAAGTATATATATATATATATTTTTTTTTAACTGTAAGAGTTATGTTTGCATTTGACAAAAACTACATGAGTCTTATTTACATTTTGTCCTTTAAAAGATAAGTGCTGCATAATATTTTTTAGGGTAAAGTACCACTTTGGTCCCTGAGTTATGGAGGTCGTGTCTATCTGGTCCCTGCGTTTTCAATTTGTGTCTAAGTAGTCCCTGAGTTTTCGATGTTGTGTCTATTTGGTCCATGCGTTTTCAATTTGTGTTTAAGTGGTCCCTGAGTTTTGGATAATGTGTCTATTTGGTCCTTAGATTTTCAAGAACTATTAGAAATAAGTTTGATTGGTCTTTAATTTAACGTATTCGTCAACTTCTTACCAGATTATTGACTTAACGCTGACATAACATGTTTAATTGGTTAAAATACGAAGACATAATTAAATCGTTCATCAATCAATGCCTAAAATTTGACATAATTATTAATCTCATGTGAATATTTTGATCAATTAAACATTTTATACCACCGTTAAGTCGATATTATGTTAATGAGTTACCAAATTAAGGAAGAATTAAACTTGTTTCTAATAATCCAGGGACCATTTAGACAAAACTTGAAAACTCAGGGACCAAATAGACACAATATTTAAAACTCAGGGACTAAATAGACACAAATTGAAACCCAGGGACCAAATAGACACGATATCCAAAACTCAGGGACCACTTAGACACAAATTGTAAACATAGAGACTAAATAGACACGACCTCCATAACTCAGGGACCAAAGGGGTACTTTACCCTATTTTTTATTTAAATAGTTACTTAAATAACAGTTTTAAAAAGAAAACCATTTTTGTAGTTTTCAAAAGTTTCATTTCGTTTTAAATTATGTTAAGATTTAAAAAAATTTGGAATGTTAATGATACCAATATATTAGGTCTAAAAAAAATTATTTACTGAAAATTTTGAAAAATAAAATGATTTATAAAGGGAGCCAAAATAATGAGTTTTTTTTTTCTTCACATTTTCAATCATAGAAAGGATAATCCCTATTGCATTTTTTTTTTCATTTTATATATATATTTTAAAATGGTATACCCAAATAAAACAACAAAATAAGTTATGAAACACATATTTTGTTTTAAAAAATGAAATAACAACGAGAAGGCCATTAATTGGAATCCAATATCTTGTTTATAAAAATAATTGTTTGAAAAATATGTTTAAAAAAAAAAACCATCTAAATAAACTAATAATATATTCGAGCGAGAATCTGAAAAAATTGATACAAGACTTTATCAAAATAACCTCATAGTTTGTAAGCGAAAGGTGTGTATTATAGTAAAATCCACCGTCTCTCAAAATTTAAAATACTCTCACTCTCTCTATTTCAAGTTTTTTGAATTACTATCAAATTAATTTTGTCTTTTATTCTTTTGATTGAACCTACATAAATATAATTGTCCTCACTAATATTTTACTTATTTTCCTTTCAATTTAAATTATTCATATTTTAAATAACTCACTAAAAATTGAATCACCAACCTTTATGATAACTTGATTTTTATGTTCTTAATTTAAATGTTTTATTCCCCTTAAATACTTAGTTTTGAGAGTTTTTGAATTGATTTATTTGGTTTTCTTGTTAACAGGTAAATTCAAGTTAATAGGATTCAACCAAGTCGAAAAGCCTAGATAAAGGATGATTTCACATATTTTGGCCTGTCGTCGCGGCAACGATCACTCCACCGCCGCGGCGATGGAAGCATTATCTACGGATCAAAAGATTTCATATCTTCTCCATTGCTGCGGCGATGAGCTCCTCACGGTTGTGGCAACGGAGGCGAATTCTGCTTATAAATTTCTGTTTTTATTAGTTTTTAGCTCTCTCTCTTTTTCAACTCTTAGAATTTTTCATAGTAAATTTTTACAATTATGTCTACTAAACTTTTTATTCCAACTAAAGATTGAATGAAAGTATGGTTTATTTTAATTCGTGAAATCCGTTCTTAACTCCTATTTTAATTTTCTCTATTTGTGATTTCTCTTTATTTATTTATTATCAAGTTCATGTTTGATCAAATAGGATCCTTTGTTTGAATGTTAGTTTGATAATTAGTCAATTAGAACTTTGAATCCGTAATAATTTGAATGTTCTAATCTTGTGACAAGTAGCATGAATTGATTAGGAAGCTATTTAATTTATGTTATGAGAAATTGTGATATGATTTAAATAAACTGGTCGTACTATGTTTATTGGGTAGGATTGGTAGTTCTTCTTTTCTTAATGCTTTTAACGAGTTAAATCTTATTATCGTATTCTAGGGTTATTCGTTAATTAGAGAAATAGTCAATGATCGTTTCTTGGCTATCGAGAAATTACGGAAGAACATTTATAGGTTGTTGATTAGGTTCGATGACTTTTTACCAATCTAGAATTGAATTAGAATTTGTATTCTTATCAATGATCGAATGAAATAAACTGTATTTGAGATAATATATGTTTGGTTGGAAGCTTTATTAAATTGAATTACATCTTTTGTTTATTTTCAGTCTTATCTTAATTCAAAATCTCAAAACTCCTCTATTTATAATAACAAATTAGTGTATTAGTCTCTGAGGATTCGACCTTGCTTATTACTACTACAAGTTATTCATTAAGAGCTAGTATTTATATTTTTGCTGGTTTTCACACCCATCAAATTTTGGCGCCGTTGCCGGGGACTAGTGTTAATTAATTTGCTGTTACTTTTTAATACATCGTTCTTCTCGTACAGGTGAACTACAATATGATGGTTCAAAGGATCCACTCAAGCATGTTAATACGTTTCGGACATGGATGGAGTTTCAAGGATTCTGAGATGCTATTAAGTGTAGGGTATTCTCCCCTTACATTAGGAGGCCCTGCTTGCAGGTGGTATAGGTAGCTCAAGCCGAGGTCCATCTTTTCATTTAAAGATCTCACTCGATCTTTTGTAACTCACTTCCTTGGTGGAAGAGATTATAAGAAACTAGATATGCACCTTTTGACTGTGCGTTAGAAGTCAGAGGAGAGCCTCCGAGACTATGTGGTGATATTTAACAATGAGGCGTTGAAGGTGGAAGGTTATAGTGACGACATAGCCTTCACTGTTGTGATGGCTGGCTTGAAAGATGAAAAGTTCTTGTGGTCACTAGGCAAGAAGATGCCTGCTTAGCTCTTTGCTAGAGCGTAAAAATATATGAGCTCCGGAGAGTTGCTTAGTGCAAGAAAGACTTCAGATAAAGAAGGTAGTAGTAAACGATCAAAGTATAAGAAAAGTGATCGAACAAAAGACTTTGTCTGGAGGACTGACAGTCACGAGGGTAACAAGAGACATAAGTCGGGAGACCAACTTGAGAATCAGAGTCTTTCTCCTAGCAAGTTTAAAAAATACACTCCCGCCACGGTCCCGATTGAACAACTACTCTTGGAGATCAAATACAAAAACTTGGTTAAGTGGCTGCCTAGGATGAAAGCAGGGTCAAACAAGAGAAACAAAGATAAATATTTCATCTTCCACAAAGACCACGACCATACCACCTCTGATTGTTTCGATCTCAAAGAAGAAATTGAGACCATTATTCAAAGAGGGTACTTGAAAGAGTTTGTGAAAGTAAAGGAGATAAGAAAGATCAAGACCATGATAATCAAGATTTTCCAGATGGAGAAATAAGAACCATCTTTGGGGGCTCAAGACTATTGAAAAAAAGCCCAAGCCCTAGAAGATACCATGTTAGGTTACTGAGGTAGTGGGCCAAGACATCAACACATTGATTGATCTCATCTAAAAGGCTGTACTACACTATGATGATGTCAAGCAACTTAGATTTTATTTCAACAATTTTATTTATTGTAGTTTTCAATTCCAATAAAATTTCTTATTGTAAGAGCTTCCACAATAAATGAATAAGAATGTATTTTTTCTACTTTATTAAATGTACATCTATGTAAATAGATTAAGGTCAAATTATTCTTAGTACTCTTAGACTTGAGCTACACTTCAAGATATCAATATTTACTCGAGTGGGGGCTAAGTACGTAAAACACTACAGTAAAATAAAAGCTCTAAGTCCACCAAGGTGGAAGAGCTCTACATCAAAATGTAAATGTTCTAAGTCCACCAAGGTGGAAAAGCAAAAAGTTCTCGGTCCATCAAAGTGGAAGAGCTCTATATAAAAATTATAAGTCTACTCGGAAGTGCAGGGCTCCCAAAATCCGCACCTAATAGAAAAATTTAAACGACAAAAAAATTTTAAGTCTACTAGAAAATGTAGGGCTCTAAGGAGCCACACCTAGTAGAAGAGTTTAAACGATAAAAAAAACTCTAAGTCTACTAGGGAATGTAGGGCTCGCACGAGCCGCACCTGGTAGAAGAGTTTAAAATGAGAAACAATTTCTAAGTCTATTAGGGAGTGCAGGGCTCTAACGAGCCACACCTGGTAGAAGAATTTAAAATGAGATTCTTTTTTTAAATCTGCTAGGAAGTGGAGGGCTTTAACGAGCCGCACCTAGTAGAAGAGTTTAAAAGAAGAAAAATTTCCAAGTCTATTAAGAAGTGTATGGCACGTACGGGCTGTACCTAGTAGAATAATTTAAAACGACAAAAAAATTCTAAGTCTAATAGGGAGTGCAGGGCTCTTACAAGCCGCACCTCGTAGAAGAATTAAGGAAAAATTGTAAATCTACCAAAGGAAGTGAAAACCAATTTGAAATTGGTTGGAAAAAAAATCAAGTCAACTGGTCAGCTGGAAAGAAAGAGAAAAAAAGAAAAGGAAAATCCACGCGGTCAGGTTTTGACGCTCGGGTAAAAAATGGAGGAGCACGGGTTATAATCTGACCCGCGGTCTGGAACCCCCCCCCACACCCCTCAAACATTTTTTTTAATCTATTTTTCCCTCTCTCTTCCCTCCTTATTCTCCACTCTTTATCATTTTAATTTATTTTCAAATTTTGTGATCATTTTTCCAATAATAAATGGAAGAACTTAATATTTTTTATTTTAAGAGAACTTATAATTTTAAAATCAAAGGGGGCGAAGTACGGGATGATATAGCATGACAACTTGGACATACAACCCAACTCCAAAACGACTAGGACAGAAAATTCAACCTACCAAGCTCTAACACTTAGCATTTTCTCAAAATTTTGACAAATGAAATGACTGAAAATTCAAATTACAAAGGGAGAAAAATTCAAGTTACAAAAGGAGAAAAATTAAAGTTACAAACTCTCAAAATTTTGACGACTGCAAAAGCAGAAAATTCAAGCTACAAATTTAACACTTAGAATATTTTTAGAAAAACCACTGAGGAAAAATTCCCACTTTGAAAGAATACTCCCAAGCAGCATTGATCTCACATCTCAACTCAGCTCGGGAGTAGGGGGCCTTTGTTGTGGGGTGGAATTTGAGAACACGTGGAATTTTACAACTTGTCAAAAATGTCTACACACATCGTCTGAGCATAGTACCTAGACACACCGTGTAAGCACAGTAAATGGGAATGCTGTCTGAGCAGTACCTAGGCACGCTGTTTGAGTACAGTACCTGGGAACGCCGTCTATGCATAGTACTTTGGAACATCGTCTACACATAGTGCCTCATCATAAACTTTACACACCTGACAAGAAATGGCTATGCGGTGTCCAACACTAACTTACATACTTGAGATTGAATACAAGTATCCACTTGGGAAATGACACGTGGTGGAACCCCACAAGCGACACGTAATTGAGAAGCCACACATGGTTCAATCTCGACGCGACACGCGGCACAATGATGTCATCAACTTCTTCTCCTATAAATAAGAGAAGAAATTCATTCATTAGGTAATTAATTCTACTTTAATTCTCTCTGGCACACTAGCTCTGACTTAAGCATTGAAGGGTGTTAGGCCGGGCACCACACCGGTGCTCCGTTTCTTTTCTGTGCAGGTACATACAAGATCGTCAACTATTCAGCACACCGCCTATGTATCACCTCCAGTGCAGCGCACGACTTCTGACTCATCCCATCTTCTAAGTTCGTTGCTTACGTAGAAGCTTTCCATTTTTAGATAGCAACAAATATGTTATTATTGATTGTTCTAGTTTTGTCATCATATATAAACAAATGATTATTATGTCAAAAAATCATTATAAATATCAAAACAATCAATAATTAATGGGTTTTTTCCCTTCTAAATGCTAGCTTGGTTATTACTTTTTAAACTATTTATATTTGAAAATATTTAGAAAATGAATCTATCTGCTTGAATTCCTCAAAATTAATTAATTCATAAACCTATCTCATTTGAAATACAATGATATTTTATTTTTCCCTATGTTTTGCAACTAAAAATTTGTGCGCTGTCTTGTCCAAGCAAACGCGTGAAGATGGTGGTGTCGTTGCATTAATTTACCAAAACTAAAATTGATATTAATAATAATCAGGGAATAAATTATTTGTAAACGTCAATAATATTATATTTAATATAGATATTCATCAAAGATACGTTTCTTTATACCAAGTAGCTTTTAGAAAACAAGTTTAATTATTAACACTATTTGACATCGGAAAATATGTAAGTGGAAAGTATTATGATGTAAGACTATAGATAATTGTCTCTCTTTTTTTTTTAACCCTCCTAGGTAACAAATTTTTATGTAATATTTATAATATATTATCACTTAAAGCTATTTGTAAATATAGTAATTTTTATTATGTTAATCAATTATCAATACTGATTAATATGTGAATGATAAAATTTCTATAAAAATATGTAATTCAATATTTATTACTGAATCACTCAATCAAAATTTGTTATATTTTTAAGAGTTTATATTTTATAAATCTTAAAGAAAATTTGGTTAGATTTGCACCTACACCTAATTATATCCCACATAGATTGGCTACTTTGAGAAGTAAACTTGTCCTTTTCACATGTGAAAAACCCTGTAAATTAATTGAAAAGTTTAATCAATTTCCTAGGTTTGTCTGATATTTCATCCAACGCGGCACAAAAACTCGTGGGCTTTCCACAAAATTAGGGGTTTTTTTTTTTAATAATCCCCTTTTGGTAAGGAAAAACTTTGCCGCCAAGTTAATAAGTAGGCATCCATAATAATATTTATTAAAGTCTTTCTATGCTTATTTATAAGCCTCATCATATGGATAAAATCCTTGGCCCGGCCCGTAAGTCAACAGTTGACGGGATAGACCCAGGGGCGGAGTCAGAAATTTTTTTTAAGGGGGGCAAAAATTATATAGAGTTAATTTTAAAAAATAATCAAAGGAAAAATAAAAAAATCATACTAAAATTTCAATTTTTCATTTCAAATATTTTCAATTTTTACATATATTTTTTCATTTTTAATAAAATTGAAGGGGCAAAAATTATATAAAGCTAATTTTAAGAAATATAAGGCGGGGCAAAATAGATAAATTATTATTTATTTGTCAAAAAATTGAGGGGGGGCAATTGCCCCCCTTCATCAAAGGGTGGCTCCGCCCCTGGATAGACCCGGCCTATAAATCTTTAGACTGGATATGGATCATGCATTTGAGCCCAAACCCGACCCACGGGCTTTATCCATAGGGCCCACATCAAGCCCGGCCTGAAGCCTGGTTCGTGGCCCGTTAAAAAATTATTAAAATATATATATAATTATAAAATATAATGTTAATATTTTATTTTATTTTTTATATTTAAATATAATCTTATATATAATTATAAAATATATTACATTACATTATATTTTAAAAAAGAAATGGAATAATCTTTACTTTACTTCATTATTATTTTTTATCCATTTTAGTTTGTCTCTTTTTTAGTTAAATTAAAAAAAAATTAATATAGTAAAATTAAGCTAAAAAAATGATAAATAAATTTAATTTAAAAGTTTAATAAACCATATAAAATAAAGTATAAATAAAAAAAAAATATAGTAGTAAAATAATAAATTAACTTCATCACTTTAGAGTTAAGTATAAGTTTAATAAACATATAAGAATAAATATAAATAAATAATGAATAAGATAGTAAAAATTTAAATTAACTTTTTTTTTTATCACTTTACAGTTAAGTTTAAGTTTAAAAAGTTAAAAATAATTTTTTTAAAATACAATTAAAAATTTAATGAAAATTTAATTAAATAACGGATTGGGCCAAGCCTGCAAAAATGGGTCAGGCCCGGCCCGGCCAGTATTTTATCTCATGGGTCCAAGCCCGTAGACTGGGGTTGGGCATACCATTTTAAGTCAGGCCCAGGCTAGGCCCGGCCCATTTATTGACCAGGTCTTGCAAGCCTGACCCGAGCCCAACCCGAGCCCATTCATTTAAGGGCTGCCGGCCCAGCCCATTGATGAGCCTTACTTATTTACCATAGTTAAAATTAAGCTATATATATTTCTTTTTATTTTTCTTCCTTTAATTAATCAACGCGAGAGGAATCGGCCTGGCCCATTGATGAGCCTTACTTATTTACCATAGTTGAAATTAAGCTATATATATATATTTCTTTTTATTTTTCTTCCTTAAATTAATCAACGCCAGAGGAATAAATAAACGTAACTGCATAATAGTATGTAGCCGAGTTTTTCTACTTTGGAAATATGTAACTATATTCAGGCCGTTCATTCTATGAATTGTATTATTTATACTATGTTAAATATAATATTGCTCTTAATGTTATTACCAGAATATTATTTTACCTTATTCATTCTACTGATAAAAAACTTTTATATTATTAAAAATTAAATATTACCATTTTTTAATACATGTATTCCTTATAATAACATATTAAAAAAAATTACTTCAATAAATATCTCTACGTTTTTTTTAAGCATTACAAAAAATATTTAAATGAGATAACGCGTATAGAGACAGGTTAAGAGAGTCAAAGTATAAAAAAAATGTTTAATGTTTAATTATAAAACATTAAGCTGAATTTTGTATGATAAAAGATAGTTTACCATTTGACCAAAATGCTATAATAGCATGTTAAAGGATGGGAATAACGTACACATGAATGAGGGATTAGTATGACTACATGGAGGTAAGTTATCTTTTTTGATATATTACATCAAATTAGAGGAGCGGCAATTCGAATCTTCAACCTCAAGAGAAGAGAGTATATGTCTAATCAGTTGAGCTATACTCATGTTGACAATTGCTCCTTATGATTGTAGCAAGAATTATAAAAAATATATATATATATATATATATATAGGATTCACTTGATTTTAAAGTTATATTTTCATTAAATTAAACTTTATATAAATTAAGAAGTGTAATTAATATTCTCTTTAAACACAAATATAAAAGAGTATAATTTCTCAATATAAATCATGTGAAAATATAATTAACTACAAAAACTATGTCCAAGAAAAAAAAAACTAAACAGCTAATAATTGGCACTAAAATATCTCAATTTAGCCACAAAATGTTTAACACACATCTAAAAAATTACTTCATCATCCTTTTGACTGGTGTTAGTGGATTGAGTTTAGTTATTAAAAAAAAAAAAACATTTTTTCTACCCGTCAAATATTTATTCAGGTTACAATTTTGTCTAAAACAAATAACCTGATTAAATAATGGACCAACTCAGACCCTCTAAAATTTGGATCGAATTAAATTCTGGGTGTTTGAATTATTAATATAAAATTTTGTTGCACAAATAGTTATACAATATTAATTTTATGTGAGTTATTTTTTTTCTATAAAAATTAAAAAATAGTTCTTCTATGTTATATTTTAGGAATGACGTAAAGTATAATACCCCCAAAATTTACCCAAATTGTAAAGCTTACCCCTATGTTTTAAAACGAATTTTGCTACCCTTTGTTTTGTGTTTTTGTTTGTTATTTTAATTTTTTTATTTAATATACTCCACAATTACTTAGTACTTTGTATCTTATAAATGCTATGATTCAAAGCCTGATTAAAAATTTAAGCTTGAATATTTTTATCTAGAGTAAACACTAGAAAACTTGCCCACGTGCTGAGGGAAAAAAAAAACAAATAAAATTCCAAAGTAAACCTCTTGACTTGCTTCCAATTCTCCTCACATGGGCAAATGAAGAAGGAAAATACCTAATTAAATTGACTTGTATTTGTATTTAATCAACTTGGTAATAAACTTTAATGTCTTCCCAGAACACAAGAATGGATCTAGAATCCTACCTTAAAAGAGTAATTTATTAAATTATTAGGTGTTAATTAATTACTTGAGTTCCCATATAAATCTGTAATGTAGAATATATATATTTTTTTAATACTAAATCAAATTGGGGGAGAAGAGACTCAAAGAGATTTGATTTCAAATGAAGGGAGCGTGGGTGCTTAACTAATTAGTTATGCTTTGGTTAGTAAAGTAGAATGGTTTGACAGGTTTATAAAGAAAAAACAATACCTTTATTGGTATAAAACTTTTTAAATAGAGTATGAAAGTCTTAGGTTTTCCTACAAATAAAGTTATGTAATCGCTAGGAGTGTACATCGATTCAATTTGATCGATTTTTTAATATCAGATTACAGAATCGAAGTGCTTAGATTAAGAAAAAAAAAAACTAATCCAAACAATTTAATAAGGACAATAGGTTAATCAATGATTTATAATTATCGATGTTAAATATCTAGAAGTTGTCCTTACGAAGTAAGAGAGTTGTAGAGAGAGAATCCTCTCTGTTTTCTTTGAGCCATGGATGAAGTAGAATTTTCCCTTATTTTTAGAATTGTAAAAAACGACACTTTTTAAATATTCATTAATTATTAATTTAATAAAAGAAAATCATTAGTTAATGAATTTATCAAAATAGTAAAAATTTGATTTTTTTTTTTTTTTTTAAATGACTGGACTTTAATCTATAACATCTCAATAATCATCAATAACAATCAGATTCATTAATTAATAAATATCAAAATAGAAGATTGCGTCCCAATCATCGTATCTGATGAACTTTTAATAGAAGAGTTTAAAGAACACAAATGGAGTTTGATAGGTGAACTTATTTCCTTAAAAAAAATATAATCGTAATGCTTTGAAGAGGACAATGTTGTACGCTTGGGGTTGTAAGGAAGATGTGTGATTCATAGAATTAGAAGACAATGTTTTCCAAGTTATCTTTACCTCTACTCGTTCTATGTTGTTTGCTCTCAATCAAGGTCCATGGCTTTTTGAAGATAATCTTTTTGTTCTTTAATTACAAATGGGATAAAATATGAGCCTCTTCAGAATTTTTCAAGGCTAAGCCTATTTTGGATTCAAATTCACGGGCTTCCTTTTAATTGTTGTTGAATTTTTTTAATCTTAAGTTGATAGGGGGAAGTTGGTAAGGTTATTGATAAGTATGAAAATGTACTTAATTTGTGCTTAATTTATAAAATTAATTAATTTTAAATTTAATATTTTCATGGATTTAATTGAATATTTTGAAATATGAAAAAATTGAGTTTTAAGTTTATTTATTAATTTTTATAGGTAAAATAATACTTTTGGTGGATGTTTGAACTATTTTGGAGAAGAAATCAATTGAAAAATAAAAGGAAAAGTGCTTTACTATTTCTTCTCAAACCCGGTGAAGCTTCACCGTTTTTTCCGATGAATATTCCACTATTTATTCTCTATAGCCAAATATTTTTCTAAGAGAAATGTATATTATGTACTAATCGCACTGTGAAGCTGTGCATCTTTTTCTTCTACATAATAGAACCCTAGCGTGTACATTATTATGTTTTGTACTGTTTCTTCATCTTATTGAGCAAGCTATAAAGATGTAATCTCTCATTAGTTAATTCATCAATGTACTGGCTTATATAGACAATACATTACTTAGGGCCCAATCTTCCTAACACTTGGAGCCCAATCTATCCAATTACTTAGAGCCCACTTATGCTAATAATACTACAATAGTATATACTTAACATTCCCCCTCAAACTTATGGTACATAAAAAGAAAACATAAGTTTGGAACAAAGTAGTGAAAAAACATCCATGGCTAAAGATTTTGTAAAAATATCAGCCAACTGAGCATGTGTGGGAATGTATTGAATTTGAATGTCTTTGCGAACCACCTTCCCACGAATAAAATGGAAATCAATTTCAATGTGTTTTGTTCGTGCATGAACAACGGGGTTGGAAGCAAGTTGAATGGCTGACTGGTTATCACATAACAACAAAGGAGAAGTGGTAAGATAGATAGACAAATCTTTCAATAATTGGCGAATCCATGAAAGCTCAGCAGTAGTTGAAGTAAGTGCTCGATATTCAGCCACTGTAGAGGAGCGAGAGACAGTGGATTGCTTTTTGGAAGACCATGAAATAGGATTCTTGCCCAAGACAATGACAAAACAAGTTGTGGAACGTCGATCAACAACATTCTTAGCGCAATTAGAATTAGAGTAAGCGTGTAAAGCAAGAGAGCCAGAAAGATAATGTAACCTCATATGAAGAGTTCCATATACATAACTTAATATCCTTTTGACAGCAGAAAAATGAGATACATTAGGTTTTTGCATATGTTGACAGACTTTATTAACCAAATAACAACTATCAAACCGAGTAAAAGTCAAGTACTGAAGACAACCAACCATTTTTCTGTAAGTCTTAGTGTCATCAACACTACATAATGAAGTATTAGTAGCAATTTCATTTAAATAACATCGAGATTAACAAGTCTTAGCAGGTGTCATACCAAAACAATGTAAGATATCCTTAGCATATTTTGGGTTGAGTAATTAATGTGCCAGAATCAGTGTAGGATGTTTCAAGGCTTAGGAAATAATGAAGTACTCCCAAATCTGTGTCATCTCAAAACGAGATTGAAACTGATTAACAAATTGATCAATATATGTACTATCATTCACCGTAAGGACTATATTGTCCACATGAAGCAACAAGTGGTGGAGGAGCCATCTATTTGAGTAAACAAGGATGTATCAGGAAGAGATTGTGTAAATTCAAATTCAGTCATGATATGGGAAGTAAAGTAATCAAACCAAGCACGGGGAGCTTGTTTGAGACCATAAAGGGACTTGTTTAATTTGCAAACAAGATTGGAAGAAGAAGAATCAACATAGCCTTAGGGTTGGGACATATAAACCTTTTCTAGCCAAGTACAATGTAAGAAGGCATTTTTTAACGTCAAGTTGTCTCAAAACCCATTTAAACTGAGTGTGGCCAAAGCTAAGACAAGTCTAACTGTACTCTTTTTCACAACTGGACTAAAGGTTTCCTCAAAATCAACACCATGATCCTAATGATACCCTTTTGTCACTTAGACGTGCTTTGTAACGAGCCACAGTACCACTAGAGTTATGTTTAATGCGGTAAACCCACTTAAAACAAACCACATTTTTTCCTGGTGGTAAAGAAACCGATGTCGATATGTTTTTACAAATAAGAGCAATGTATTCATCCTTGATTGCTTGTCTTCATTCAGGTAATTTGCATGAAACAGTATAAGTAGGTTCAGATATAGTGGAACAGGAATAACATGATAAACTTTCTTCTTCACTATGCCTGACTTACTTCTTTTTTGCATTTTGTGACTATTTGAAGGGGAAGACAGAATTGGCAAAGCAACATTATTTGGATTAGTAGTAAAAATAGGAAGTGAAACAACCTGATTAAAAGAAGATACTGGGGTAGAAATATGAGAGGATTGAATAAAATGCATAAGAGAAGGAAGAGCAATAGAAGGAGAAGGGACCATTGGTGAATGAGAGATATTTTGGAAAGGAAAACGATATTCATAAAATATCACATGCCTTGAAGCAAAAATTCTGTCCTTTTGAATATCATAACACAAATATCTTTTGTATTCAAGAGGATACCCTAGAAAGACACATTGAGAAGATTTATCTTGTAGCTTGTGAGTATTATAGGGTTTGAGCAAAGGGTAATAAGCACAGCCAAATATTCGAAGATGTATATAATCAGGTTTGGACTGGATCAGTGCTTGAAAAGGGGACACATTGTTTAAAACAGCAGTGGGCATTCTATTGATAAGGAAAAATGCAATAGTAAAGGCATGAAACCAGAAATGCATAGGGACAGCAGATCTAAAGAGAAGGGCCAAGACTGTTTCTACAATATATCAATGTTTCCATTCAACTACCCCATTTTACTCAGGCATATGAGGGCAAGACTTTTGATGTAAGATCCCAGAAGTTTGAAAAGTAGTGGCTAAAGTATGATTTACAAACTCACCCCACCATCACTTCTAAAGATCTTAAGCTTAGTGTTGAATAAATTTTCAACAAAAGGCTTAAATTGTAAAACGACAGAAGTGACATCTGATTTTTGGTTTAATGGAAAAATCCATGTGTATACATATTATCAACAAAGAAAACATAATAGCGAAAACTAGATATAGAAATAGAGGGACAGGGTCCACAAGCATCACTATGAATCAATTGTAAAGGAGCAGCAGTAGCAGTACAAGTTAACGTCCTGTTAATTTCGATGTAATTTTTTTAAATTTTTTTATTTAGTTATTTTAATTTAATTATTTTAGGTTTTATAAGTTAGTTGATTTAGTGTAGCTTACTATAGTTAATTTAGGACCTAGTTAATTTTTCTTTAGTCTTTATTTGGCTTTCATAATTAAATGGTAAAATTATTATGGAGTTGTTAATTAGGTAATGAAATTCATTCTAGGCTTTTAATTAATTTGAGAGGATAATCTTTTGGATGGGGCCCTTCATCCTTTTGTTTTATTCCAAAAAATTAGGGCAGCCACCCATTAGGCATTACCCTTTTGAAATTGAGAGAGAATAACTCATGCTAAATCATTCCTCGCTTCTTCTTCGTAGCCGCCGCAATCCTCTCTTCCTTTTTTTTTTTTAATTTTTATGTTGTTTCCTTTGCTTCTCTCTCGCATGAACCCCCTCCGCCGCCGCAGCCATTGGTGAAGTCTTCCCTTCATTTTGACCTTGGGCTTTCGAGCTCATGACGCCTCCCTCGTGAACTCGCCACCGAACCTCCACGTCTCAGCCATTTACGCCCAGATTCTCAGTTCAAAACATCATCGGAGAACGCTCAAGTTTTTGTCATTGATCTTAGTAGAGGTGGGTTCTTCCATTTCATGTTTAAGTTTGTTTTGAAGCTAAACCATGCTCACCGTATGTTGATAACAACAGATCTGAGGCTCGCCAAATTCTGGGAAAACAAAGCTCGTCGGAGTATGAAAGATTGACGTTTGGGAGTCGCGATCTTCGTCTACGTTCGTTTCTCTAGAACCATTCGTATATAACCAAGCTTTACCAGCTTATTTCTATCGTCACAACCCATGAAAGTCGTCGAAAAGAGGAAAATGGTGAGCTGCTTGACGACTCGCGTCTGTGGGTTTTCTTTTGGAGAAGAAACGGTTCAACTGAACCGGCTGGCCGGTTCACCAGAACTGGTTCAGTCTGGTTCAATTGGTTTCCTTTGCAATTAAGGTTGGTTCTTACTATTTTAACCCGATTCTCTCACTAATTATTTGTAATTAATTATTTTCCAAGTTCTGAACAACTTTAGAAGTGTTATTCTTATTTAATTGAGGGCGGTTCTTGATTCTAGCAATTTCACTAAGCTTCAAACATGAGGATAAATAGAATTTACGGGAAATTTAGGAATTAAATTCTTGAACGATTTATATGATTCGGGAGTTAAGTTAAAATTGGAATTAAGTGATTTGAGCATGCTAATTTGATGATTTCTTAGAAATCGAGAGTATATAATCGATATTGGGAAATTATAGATTTTTCATATTCTCGGGAGTTAAAGTATGGATTTATTGGGTTTAAATATGTTTATACTTAAAGTATGATTATTATATGTTCTTGGATGATTAATTTACGTTATCGAGATATTCTGATTACTTGGGACTTATTTTCTGAGAGTGGGTTCTTCCAGCAATTGGAGTTTTTGGCATATAAGGTATTTGATTTTGCAGGATTATTGTGATCGATTAAAGTATTGGCTTAAGAGCCTATACGTTCTAATGTTCTTGATTAATGTTACTCTGATGAGTTGTTCTGAAATTGGTTCTCTATTTATATTTCGGTATTTGAATTTATGATTCTTTATTATCACACTTGTTTACATGGAAATGAATAATGAGATAATGCATAGACTACGTGTGCTTGCATTATTTGGTATTATTCATGGTTTGATATATGTATCATGAGGAATGCATAGACTACGTGAGTTGCATTAACAGAGGAGATGAATAATGAGGTAATATTTAGTTGTGTGAGCTTGTATTATCTAGTATTATTCATATTGCTATGATACATATATATATTCTAGACTGCCTAGACTACGTGAGCTTTGCATGTCATTAGTGAGATAACAGGATCATTTATTGACTACTTGTGCTTACATCATCTGACGATTATTCATCGAGGAGGTTCCTGTTCTTATTCTATAATGCAAAGACTACATGAGCTTTCATTTGTTCTCGATAAGAAAGTAAAGGCTTTGTGAGCTTTACTTGATATTGGAGTGAGAAAATGGGATCGTGCATAGACTGCGTGAGCTCACATCATCTGACATTATTCACATGATCTTTGTTCTATGTTCTTTATTTTTTGTTCTTGTTCTTATTTTTTGTTAAGACTGTTTTAGCTAACTTATTCTAGTTATATTCCTGAAAGATTTAACGTATGATTACGTGTTCTGATTATTACGAGCTTGAGAGACTTGACTACTTGCATTATCATTATTCTTTGTTCTTTGCTCTTTGTTCTTGGGAGAATTGCATGATTTTGCATTTGGAAGTTCGTTGGACACAAATCCGAATTTGGATTGGGGATCTAAAGTTACTTTTATTCAATTTATTTTCACTGGGTCTCCTGCTCATGATATTATACTTTCAGGTACGGGACGTGGTCACGGTCATGGCCGTGGAGCTTGTTTGGCATGATTCTGGATCAATGATGATGGATGGACTAGAGTTTGTGTAGTCCATAGACTGCTCATGTCATGTCACTTTCTTTTATTCGTTTTTATTACTTATTGATTGTTGAGCTCTTTTGAGCATCATTACTTATGTTATTTGATCTTTATAGATTTTCTGGATTTATTAACTTATTTCTATTGTGGTTGAAACTTATGAAAAGGGAAGCACTTCCCATATTTGAATGTTTAAGGATTTTGGATTTCATTTTGAAATGAAAGGAAGTTTGATCGATTTACAGGTTTTCCATTATTATTTCAAGTCTTTCACTTGCGTTATTTATTTAATTCTATTTTAAGAGTTAAGACTTTACAACAAGACATAGAGAAAGGTAACTTTGACATTTTTCCAGAAATACAATGTTTGCAAACATTTAAAGCAGAATTTTCATGTTTATTTGTACTAGAAGTAGAAAAAGATTTCATTATAGAATGAACAACATTAGAACTGGGATGACCTAACCGATCATACCAAGGGCAGACACATCTCCAGATCTGTCAAATCTTTAGATAATAGGGTGTTTTTCTTTTGCACATATAAAACAAGACAAGTTGGAGCCAAGGGCTACAGGGTCTATCTTTATTGGATATTCCTAAAGAGTGAAAGACTTCAATCTATGGTCATTGGAACCTGGTGAATTAAGATGCTTTATAAGTAGAGATGTCACTTTCAAAAAGATGCTTCTGCCCTAACAGTCAACAAACTCAATTGAAGAATGAAAGAACACTGAGCCTATAAGTTATGATATTGTGCGGAGAATGATACCTCCACTCTACAAACAACAATTAGCTCAACTAAGTTAAACACAGAAAGCACAACACAAGATAATATCACTGATAACAGTTTAGAAGCAGGCCATTCAAGGATTTCCATGTGATGTACATTATTATGTATTTGTACCCTTTTTTTTTAACTTATTGAGTAAAAAACCAACATTACTCGTGCATTGTGTGTTTCTCGAAGTGTGAAATTGTATGCCTCGTCACTGTATTGTACAATACAAGATCTTAGCTTCTCCATCGTCGCAAATGCAAAGCTCAAACTTAGTCTCTACATCTCGAACAAATCTCATTAAAAGAAAAAATCAACAAATTAAAGACAAAAACCCAGATAAAATAAAAAGGAAATAAGATGTCAAATTTTGCTAAAAGATATCAACATCCATCAAGAACAAACCTTATTAGAACGACTCTTGATGGTCACAACAATATGAGAAACCCTAGATTTGATCAAATAAATTTAAATGCAAAGAAAATGAAAGAAATTAAATGAGAAAACAAAGGAAGCCCTTTTCATCTAACTAAATTTTTTATTTTATTTTTGTTATTTTTAAAATATCAATTCATAAAATACTATTTTTAAAAAACTTTTGCCAAAACTTATCACTTTCAGCCATGGTTAATTAGTATTCAAATAAATAACTAAAACAAGAATGTTAAAAAAAAGTTTTACTAAGAAAATATGTTGTTAATTATATGCTAATCTAGAAGTAGATTGAGACATTCGAATGTATTAAATAAAAATTTGGGTTGAAAATTTAAAAACACACAAACCAATTTGAGTTTGTAAAATAAGTTTTTGTTTACTAATCAAATCAATGGTAGGGATTAGAATATAGTAACTGTACTTATTATTAAAATGAATGAAAATATAATTTTTAATTTATTTTATTTTTATATAGTTAGAATATGTTATTAGATTAAAAAAAGTACCGACACGAATGTTGAAATTAATGTTGTTTGATATACTATTTTAGTTTTTATTTTTATAACAATGAAGGAAAAAATATTTTATAGTTAATGAATTGATTAATTATGTCTCAACGAGGCTTTTGCAAATAGAGCACTGCTTAGAAAGTATTTTTAAACATAGTATATTTTTTAGGGGTTCTTGCACTTATAGATGAGAAAAGTATAATATTTACAAAAATAGCAGCCCAAAAAGTTATTTGAAAAAATAGCAAAAAACTCAAATTTGCATAAAAAATATTACAAAATTACCACTAGTTTGCGTAAGTAATCACTCATTTCTGCATTATATAGTAGTCACTGATTCCGCGCATAAGTAATCACTGATTTTACTGATTCATTATATAAAATAATATTCCGTACATGTAATCATTGATTACCTTATAAGTTATCACTGAATTATTTGATCACTTGAATGAAATTTTTAAAAAATTGCTATTGCAAATAGTTTTTAAAACTGCTAGATTTATAAATATTGAAGAAAAATTTGCTACCGAATGAAATTTCCCAAATTTTTAGCAGACGTTGATTTACTATAATAGATGTTTATTGCTTAAAGTTTGCCATCAATTTCAATTAATCACAGATTAACGGATAGAAATACACTATATTTACAAGAATTTTAAAATAGTGTTACACAATGAAATTTTCCTATAATAATAAATAAAATCTTATAAATTTTTTAAAATAAATATACTAATAAATAAATAATTTCTAATTAGGTTATTATTATAAATAAAAAATGAAATTCTAAGAATAATCTAGAAAAAACTGACGATATGTAAAAACAATATGATTAGGAAAGTAGCGTACGGAGGAAGTATCGTATGGTATAATAAGGGATTGGAGTTGCATTTTTGTGTTCATCCAATTAATTTTCTTTTCTCTCTTGCTTCCTCGCCAAGTCTTCTTCTTATCTATTTTCTATTCTCTTTTTTTCCCAGTTTGTGTAATTGTTCTCTAAAACCCTTTACCAAGTTTACAATATCAAAAGATTCATCCTCAAATCAGTTTACTCTTTAAGATTTGTAAGTGAATTCATATTCTTTATTCTTAAATTTTATTAGGGTTTCACATTATTTTTTTGCTTTGGAGTTCTAGAGACCTAAAAACTGTTGTGATTATATTCTATCCTTCCAATTCAAAACGTCTCATAAGCCTTTGAAAAGGATGAAATCCGGCCAAAGGGTTAAGGGTCTTTGTGCAATAGGTTGAAAAAGGTGAAACCCCTTAAAGGGATCATTGATGTGAAGATGAAAACAAGTCTCGAAGGAAGAAAGAATGTAGCCTCAATTGTCGATCATCATCGTCGATCTACCGAGAGCTTTCGTAGTGTGTCTAATCGCTGCAACCATGCTCCTAAAGTTCAAAAAACATGTCCAAGCCCTCAAGTTGAAGATTTAATCACAATCATGTCTCCGACATCAGCTGCTCGGGTACGAAATTTGATGACAAGATTTGGAGGAACAATCTTGAAAGCACATAAAACCCTAAATGGTGAAGCTCTTACAAAGAGAAATAATGGTTATGAAGAATTGATGAAGATCAAAGATGATAGAGAGAAACAAAGAAAAGCCGCTAGAGATGCTATTGAGAAGATTACAAAGACTGTTGAATTCAATGATACTTTCATCAGGGATATCAATGATATGATTTACATTTGAAGAAAAAGATTGATCTCCATCTCTCACAGATATTTAGTTGTAGTATTATTTTTTAAGTTGTATGACATCTTTTTAATTGGGCGTTAAACAAATGTATTCTCGTTGTATCGAATACTTTTCATACTCATTCGTGTTAATATTTCAAGAGGTTAGATTGTAATCCCTTTTTATGTTTTTCTGCAAACAACAAGAACTATTACGGAAGGAAACATAGTTTAGATAAAAGCATAGTTTGTATCCTACTATCCAATACCTCAACAAAAACGAAAAAAGGAAACAGGAACAAACAATGTTGGAAATTCAAGCTTGTGGTTTGAAAGTTATGAATGTTTTAAATTTAATAATCAATTTGAATTGCAATATTGTGACTGTGAGCACCTTCAATTACATGGATTTATGGAACTTATTCTTTTGAGACCCATGTTGAATTATTATTTTTAACTTAATAAAACTACAAAAAAAAATATAATAATAAGAACAATAATTAACCATTTTCCTTAAGTATTTATAAAGATATGAATTTTCAAAATCAATATGAATTCTATAAGAAATTCTGCATCAAAATCAAGGTTCAAATAATTTTTTGCTTGAATATTTTTTTTTGAAGCATACTTTTTTTATTTAGAATTTCGTGGGTTGATGTTGAATGAGTGGAGAGTTTTTATGTGCAAAAACACATTTTGATTGAAGGGTTTTGAAAACGTCGAATTGAGACATCATATTGTTTTTCCTTTTTAAGAAAGAAACATTATTGACAATTGTCTTGTTTGTTGGTTCTATCGATTTTATAAAAAGAAATAATACGGTGTTTTGGGAACCATTTCTTTTTCTTGTATGGTTTTTAGTTTAATGCTTTTAAACTATAGAAGAAGAAACTTATTAAGTGAGGAGGATACTGAGTAATTCTTCAAGTTTCTTTTCCTTTCATTTGCTTTTCTTATCTAAACTATGATTTCTTCTTTCAAGTGTTATTGTTGGTTGCTGAGAAAAATGAAAAGGGATCACATTCTCACCTCTTGATATATTAACACGAACGAGTATGAAAAATATTTGGTACAACACGAATATAAAAAAAATTTGGTTGAACACCTATTAAAAAGATGTCCAACAAATATCCATTATCACAATAATACTATGACTAAACACCTATCAAGAGAAGTCAGTTGCAAAAACAAGCAAGTTGCTATGGCACTAATTGTAACGCCTCGGGTTTTTGGTTGGTTTTGATAAATAATTTCTAGTTAAAATTTTTTGAGTTTGATGTTGTGATTATTTTAATTGTTTTAGAAATGATTTTGATTATATTTAATTGTTTAAGTTAGTTAACTATGGTTAGAAGTTAACTTGAGGTGGAGAAAATAAGGAAAGAATAAATAAACTATGGTTAGTTTTGACTGAGAGGGAGGGTTGGTTAGTTATTAAACTTGTAGTAAGGGCTTGTTAGCAAGGGGATGGGTCTTTTTACGGCTCTTGCACATATAGCTTAAAAAAGTCCAATATTTGTAAAAATAACAGCCCAAAAAGTTATTTGTAAAAATAGAAAAAACACTCAAATTCCCACTAGTTCGCGTAACTAATCAATGATTTCCCTTAAAATATTTAATTGTAAAAATGACGTTGATTGGACCAAAATTGGTGAAATGGATAAAATGTCGTTGAGTGAAAATTCAGGTTGTTACAATCTTCCCTCCTTAAGAACTTTTCGTCCTCGAAAAGTGTACATACTACAAGAACAAACACCGTACTAGCTAACATCACACACTTGCATTCTCAAGTTGTCTCTTTGAGCTTTTTATTTCAC
Source organism: Gynostemma pentaphyllum (assembly GCA_028015215.1). Classification (NCBI taxonomy): domain Eukaryota; kingdom Viridiplantae; phylum Streptophyta; class Magnoliopsida; order Cucurbitales; family Cucurbitaceae; genus Gynostemma; species Gynostemma pentaphyllum. The sequence goes on along the minus strand of CM051355.1, from coordinate 64,450,517 downwards.
TATGAAACTTTAACCATCTCAAACTTCACGTTTCAAGTCTTACTATCCACAACTATAACGACATGATTGGAAACCAATCAGTCCAGACCAAGCATTTCAACAAAAAAAACTTATACGAATGACTATCAAAGTTACACTTAGTTGGGACTAAACAATAAAAATTGGGTCAGACCTAACATTCTAACTGGCTAACAAAAACACCCCAGCTAGTGTAAACAATGACATTCAGAGCTTAAAGGTTCTACTTCAATCACAATGTGTTCCACATACAAACAAGATATGAAAAAATTACCAGAGTGAAAACAATACAAAAGCCAAATGACTAACCACAACGCTAAAATCAAAAGTCTCTCACTAGTCGTAAAAAAAAAAATCTTACCTTTCTAAGGATTCTTTTGTGGCGGAGGGGGAAGAGCCTTGGGAGCTGGCCTCTGATTAGGTTGAGTTGCTTTAGTAGGGCACTCAGCAGCAATGTGTCTCAATTGATTGCAAGTAAAACACTTTACCTTCATGCACTGTCCTGTATGATGCTTCAAACAATGGCGACACTGTGGATAAGTTTACTTGGGAGTCTGAGCTGACCTATTATGATGTTGTTGATTGTCCTGAATCTGCCTCAGGGCGGAATCCTGATTGTGTTGATTCTCTGACTGATCAAACTTCCTTTTTTGCCCAAGCGTCTGTCCCTGGGATGCGGGTTGCTGAATCTTAGCAGAACTGCCCTTATCCAGAAATAATTCGATACTGAGAGTCATAACATAAGTAGTGGGAAAATAAGCTTCCACACCTCCCTGGATGTCCTCTCTAAGGCCCATAATGAAAGCTTCCATTTTCTTAGCTTCAGTATCAATATGCTCAGGAGCAAAACGAGACAATCTATCGAAGTCCCTCTCATATTCAGCAACAGATCTCGACCCTTGAGTCAAAGTCAACAATTCTTTCTTCATCTGATACTTATACGACTTAGGATAATACTTGTCAAAGAATCTTGTTTTGAAAGTTTCCCAAGGTATAATTCCATCAACTCGATCAATGGATTTCGCAGTAGAATCCCACCAATAACGAGCTTCTTCTTCAGCATAGCAGCCCCACAATGAGCTTTCAGCCTCTCAGGAACATTAATCTCCTCAAAGCCAACCTCTAACTGATAAACCCAAGCATCGGTAGCTACGGGATCCATAAACTTCCCATCAAAAGTCTTGATTAAACACTTGCGAAGCATTGCAAGAAACCTCACCTCCGCAGTCATCCCGGATCGATCCAATACTGGCTCTTGTGCCTGTGCTTGTGCTTTACTCATTGCCTGCATAAGCATAGTAAACTGCTCATCTGAGAAGATCACGACAAGAGCTAGTACAACAGGAACTGGTGCAGCAGGAATATGCTGATTTTCCTCATTTTCTTGTTGATCCAAAGGTACTTGATTCACCAGTGCCCTACGAGGAGGCATTCTAAATTCACAAAAAAGAAAAAACCTCTTAGGATTTCCAACTTATAAACATAACAATATTATTTGAATATAATTTGATTTATTAAGTTCTAGGCATACCTGGCGCTGACGATCAGGTGCTACACCGGCCCAAAAGACAACATTAAATGTATGTGACACATACATAACCCTTTTTTTGTCAACATATTAGCAGGGTTGCTTTCAGAACTAATCTTCTCCAACTCAACTAACCCTTTAGAAACTATTTCTCTTAGGTAATGAAACCTAACATTAACGTGCTTAGTTCTATCATGATATACATGATTCTTTGATAGAAGCTAAGACACTTTGACTATCACAAAGGATTTTAGGAATACCTCCACCTAAATTCATGTCAGCCATCAATCCCTTGAAGCCACATTGCCTCATTTACTGATTCATCCAATGCAATGTACTTTCACTCAGTCGAGGACAAGGGTTGATTTTCTTTTATCCAAATTTGCCGCATAGTTTGCATCTACATTACCAGTCAAAACATCACCCTTGCCTTTGACAAACATCAATCCCACATACTTAGTACCCTTAAGGTACCTGAAGACCCATTTCACAGCCTTCCAATGTGGTCTTCCTGGCTTGCTCATGTACTTGGTAATAATACTCAAAGCAAATGTCAAATCTGGCCTAGTGCATACCATGCCATACATCAGATTACCCACAACATTGTAATATGGAACATCTGCCATACTGACCTCTTCTTCCTCATTGCTAGGTGATTGATCCTTAGACAACTTGAAATGTTGTGCTAAAGGAATGGTAGTTTCTTTCATTGCATCTGCGCTGAACTTTAACAACACCTTCTCAAAATAGTCAGTCTGTGTTAATGAAAGCTTCCCACTGCCTCTGTCTCTACGGATACTCATGCCAAGAATCTTTCTTGCTGATCCAAGATCCTTCATCTCAAACTCAAAAGACAACTCCCATTTTCAATCTATTCAGCTCAGTAATGCTCTAAGGTGCTAACAACATATCGTCTACATACAAAAGTAAATAAAGTACAACTGATTCACTGACCTGTTTGACATATACACAGCTGCCATGGTTACTTCTTTCAAATCCCTTTGACACAATAAAATAATTGAACCTCCTATTCCATTGCCTTGGAGATTGCTTCAGGCCATAAAGAGACTTCACCAATCTACAAACAAGATCTTTCTTTCATGGTTCTTCAAAGCCAAGTGGCTGATTCATAAAGATCTCCTTTTCCAACTCTCGATACAAAAAAGCTGTGGTAACATCTAGATGCTCTAACTCAAGATCAAAATCAGTGACAATTGATAGCAAGAATCTTATAGATGAATGTCTGACCACATGAGAGAAAATTTCATTGTAATAAACACCATATTGTTGTGTAAATCCCTTGGCAACAAGACTTACCTTGAATCTAGGCTTCTCTATACCTTTGATTCCAGGCTTTACCTTGTAAACCCAATTGGAATCTACTGCTTTATGATCCTCAGGCTTTTCAGTTATGTACCAAGTACCATTCTTGTGTAAAGAATCAATTTCAGACTTCATAGCCTGTAGCCACTATTTGCTATTCTCTGAACTTGCGGCTTCACTGTAAGTTGATGATTCTAATTGCAAAATATCATTGCAATTGAGAGCATAAGCAACATAATCAGCTTCTAAATTTAAGAGATGGCTTATGAGCCCTTCTGGTTCTATCTCTTGTAAGTTGATAATCATCCACAGAAGTACTATCTGATTCTACCAATTGTTCTGTCTCAACCACTTGTGATGGTCCAAGACCTACTTCATCACTAGTCTATTCAGTTGCGACCAGTTTACTTCTGTCTTCAACTTGTGCCTGAGAATATGATTGTCCAGCAAGTTCAATGTCAAATTCTCCTTGCTGGTTGCTAAGAACACCATCAGCCACATTCTTCCATGGCATCCTTTGTTCATCAAAGGTTACCCCTCTACTGGTTATGTACTTATGATCACCTGATTCTAGTGACCATAACTTGTACCCTTTGACTCCTTTAGGATAACCCAGAAATTTACACTTGATTGCTCCTGGTTCCAGCTTATCTTTCTTCACATGTGCATATGCAGTACACCTAAAAATTCTTAGATAATAGAGATTTGGAGGTTTACCAGTCCAAATCTTCTAAGGAGTCTTCTTTTCTAATGCAACAGAGGGATTTTTGTTTATAAGATATGCAGCAGTTTGAGCAGCTTCCCCCCAATCCATTTTATTGAAGAGTGTTCACCACTGTCAAATGCCTCTCAATCCCTACCTTTTTGCACATCTGATCAAATTTTTTGCTTAAGAATTCTAATCCATTGTCTATTCTAATAATCTTGATGGATTTACCAGTTCGATTTTCCATCAGCACCCTCTAATCAACAAAGGTTTATAGGTTTCATTTTTGTGCTTCAACAGAAAGATAATAACTTCCTTGAATAATCATCAACTATGGTCAAGATATACCTTGCTCCACCATAAGTTGCCACCCTTGCTGGTCCCAAGAGGTCTAAGTGTACATAATCAAGAATCCCTTTTGTTGAGTGAGCACCTCTGCCAAACTTGGTTCTTGTCAATTTACCAAGGACACAAAACTCACAGAAGGAGAAATCTTCAAGCGTCTTCACATCTAGCAGCCCTTATTGATGAAGAGCATTCAACCTTGTTGCACTCACATGTCCCAATCTTCTATGCCAAATCTCTTTCTTGCTTACCATCCTTGGAACTGTTACTGAATGTAGTTCACCAACTATAGAAGTTGCTTGAAGATGGTATACGCCATTCTTGAGAATGCCTTGCAATTTTAATATTGTGCCTTTGTAAATCTTCAATATTCCACCCTCTGAATGGTAACTATATCTAGCCTGACATACCTGACTGCTGGTAGTATTTTTATGGAACCATCAGATACTCTCAATCCTATAGTTCTAATTCCATTAACATTGCAAGGCTGATTGTTCCACATCAGTAGCTTTGAGCCACGTAGTTCTTCAAATTCTTCAAAATATTCTTTGTTTGCTGACATGTGGAAGGAACAGCCTGAGTCCAATATCCACTCATATTGATCAGCTCCCTCAGACACTACTAAGACTTCTGTGAATTTGAAACCTTCAAGAACATTTGCAGTATTTGATGCTTCATCACCTTGTGTCTTGAATCTTTGATTGTTTTAAGGACAATTATTTCTAAAATGCCATTCTTTATTGCACCCAAAACACTTCTTATCTTTCAAGAAGTTCCATTTATGCTTGAACTTGTTCTTCAATGGCTGTTTTCCATTTCCATTCTTGCTATCTTTCTTGGTTCTCACCATTAAGAGCCTCAGATTCCTTTCTTTCAGAGTTTAACTCAAGATCCTTTGACCTAAGTGCATCAAGCAAAAAATTTAGAGTCAGGGAATCTCTTCCATACTTGATTACGGCCTTTACTTATTTCAATGAATCATATAGTGAATTCAAGATGATGACAACTTGATTCTCCTCTTCTAGCATTTCTCAAGAATTAACAAGATCTAAGCAAATCTTGTTGAATTCGTCTAGATTCTTCTCTATGTTCTTGGAAGAGTTCATCTTGAACCCAAAGAACTTTTCCTTTAGCAAGATTTTGTTGGATAGGGATTTCTTCATGAATAAATCTTCAAGTTTATTCCATATGTCAAGAGCTGTTGATTCTTCATTTACTCTTCGAAGAACTGTATCAGAAAGGTACAAGATTATCAGTCTGAAGGCTATTTCATCCATTTATCGTCTCTGTTCTTTTGTAACAGTGGCTGAAATTTCTTTGGGATCTTGGATTACTTTTGCAACCTTATGGTGTATAAGAAGGGCCTTCATCTTCTTTTTCCATATGCTGAAATATCCCTTGTCGTCGTATCTTTCCAACCCAAACCTTGCAGCCATGGATTTAGAGCTTCACTCATGGAGATTAATTCATAGAGTACTCTCCCTTTTCTGAATCGCACGAACTTCTCTATCTGATCCTTTGATACAAATTGTAGAATTCCCAGTCAAGATTGCCAATCAAGAAGAAGAGAAGAAGAAAATTGAAGAGAAAAATTTACACTAGAAATTCTTGAGAGAGTTAGTATAGAGATAGCTTCCCCTCTCGTATTATAGCTGTCAGCTTTCTAACTAACTCAAAAAGAAAGCTAACAAACTTAACCTAACCAAAATTAAAACTAACTAAAAAACTATCTAAGGTAGAGTTAATCATTGATTCCGCTTAGAGGTAATCAATGATTTTACTGATTCACTATATCAAATGATATTTTGTGCATGTTATCACAGATTATCTGATAAGTTATCACTGATTATTTCTAAGTTATCACTGATTTTTTTAATCCAATTGAATGAGGATTTTTAAAAAAATGAAAAATTTGTAAATAATTCTTAAAACTGCTAAATTTATAAATATTGAAGAAAAATCTGCTATCCAATGAAATTTTTCGGTTTTTTATATGATTTGAAGGAGTGGAGGGACTTCTTGGCAATTAAGGGAATGTAAACCCATCAATTTCCTTACCAATTCTTATGAGTGAAATTAAAAAGAACCTTGCACTATAAAATACTACATTAGTTTTGAATATTCAAAATTTAAATTAACACTAAGATAGAGTCTGACAAGAAACTCGAAAAATCACACATCTCACAAGTCTTACACAAATAGGGGTAGTTTGTATAATTAATTGAACTTTTTTTATCATAGTCGAATGTAAATGGAAGCAATACCCAATTTTTTTTTTTTTTTGTGATGACATTTACAAATACTCATAGATTTGTTTTGGTCCGGTCTTGTTGATTTAAATATATTTTTATATAATTTTAAATTCGGTTTTTGTTAGTCTAGAGTTATCTATGGAAATAACCATGTAAGGACTACTTATAACACTTTTTAGCCACTCCATTCAAAATTGGATGATTTAAGTATATAGCCAGAAAATGGGCTTATTTTTTACTTTTAGAAAAGTTTAATATTTCTTTCAGTAAATAGCCACTAGGAGAGAGAAATGAAGGGTAAAAGTACTCAAAAGACCTTCAACTGCTAATGAAAAATAATATAAAAAGCAAACATCATATCTAAAAATTAACAATTGAAAATACAAAATAAAATCTTAATAGATACCACACAAAAAATAAAAACTTACAAAACATACTCTATCTTCTCAAAAATGTAGATGAAACTTCCACCATTTCTTCGGTTTTTCTCAAACTCAGTTGAAGCTTCCACCAATATAGGAACATTACTCGTATATTTTTTCCAAGATAAGGTACTGTACAAATGAGTTGTCTGCAAAAACCTTTTTCATCGTACTATACTATACCAAAGAAATGATAAATCAACACATTAGTGTACATTTTTTTCATCGACATAGTATACTGAACAAGCTAATGTACTTTACAAACTAGATCCCAAAAGTGGAGATGAGTTCACATGAAAATGGTTTTATGGGATTAATATAGGTGGCCGACAATTTGAAGGTTGGCGGTGGCTGCTAGTGAAAAGAGAGATTGAATAAGATGATGAACGATGACTGTTAGTGAGAAGAAAGAAATAAGAAGATGATGAGTAAGTTAGGGTTTTAAAATTTTCTATTATAGTATTCTATTAAAAATGTATTCTTCATATCTTAATAAAAAAAAATTAAAACTAAATCTATAATAAAGAGATAACAAATACTTAAATAAAAATGTTTAATATAATCTAGGTAAATTTCATTAGGTGGCAGATTTTTATGCAATATTTGTAAAAATATCAACTCAAAAAAGTATTTGTAAATATAGTAATTTTATCATGTTTATCAGTGATTAACAATGATTTATGTGTTTATCAGTGATAAACATAGTGTAAAAATATGTAATTCAATGTTTATCAGTGATAAACCCGATCTAAATTTTCTATATTTAGAAATATTTTTTTGAGCTTTTATTTTTACAAATATTACTAATTTTTTGCTAGATTTGCAAATGCCCCTACAATCTAAGGGTGTAGTTGGTACATTAAAAGCTAGAGAATCATAAAATGGCTATAAAATGAAATTATAGATTGAGTGGCCAAATAATAAAGAAGTCTATTAAAAACTGGCTGTTAACTTAATCAATTGTTCAAAATTAGACTAAATGGCCACTACGAGGCAACAACAATACCAAAACACTCCCACACTATTTCTTGTGCTATCACATCATCTATTAATAAAGTTAGTTAGAATAGGAAGTTAGTTTGTTACATTTTGATATTTAATTACATTCAAACCAGCTTGTATAAATACTTGGATATTCTCTCTCTTGTTAAAACAACTCAATCATTATTTACATTTCATTCTCTCTCATCTTTCTCACTCTAATATGGTATCAGAAGATTAAACCCTCGTTTTTCTCAAATTCACTCCCTTTTTCCTTTGATTTCATCAAGCTTCGTCATCAAGGGCTGCCAATACTTCCACAACTCCATCTGTTACTTCACCTCCTTCTTCTACATACGAAAAACTCAGAATGATCCTTATTACCTTTACCATTCTGATAATTCTTCCCTCTGTTTTAGTTTCACCACCTCTCAGTGGAGATAACTTTGCTTCATGGAGTTGTTCGATGCGATTAGCCTTATCCGTGAAAAACAAGATCAGATTCGTTGATGGATCTTTACTCTGTCCTACAGAAGGCAATTTGATGCATGTATGGCTACAAATTAATGATGTTGTTGTATCTTGGCTGTTGCATTTTGTTGCAAAGGATATTTATGCAAGTCTCATCTATACGTATTCTGCCTCTGAGATTTGGAATGATTTCAATGAACGTTTTTAGCAAGAGAATGGACCTTGCATTTTCCAGCTATGTCGTGATCTGATGAACATTGCTTAAGGAGATCTTTCTGTCAATAGCTATTTCACTCAATTGAAGATCATTTGGCAAGAGATGATGGAAATAGTCCAAAGATTTCCTGCACATGTGGTGAAATCAAGAAGCTGAATGATTATTTTCAAAGAGATTTTATCCTCAATTTTCTTATGGGATTAAACAATTCCTATGAACAAATTGTTTCACAAATCCTTCTCATGGATCCATTGCCTTCGATTAATAAGACAATATCTTTGGTAATTCAAGAGGAACATAAACGAAGCATTAAACCTATTGATCATCCAACCATTTCCTCAGATTCGTTGGCTTTTGCCACTGTTCTTTCTAATCCTTCTAATCAAACCAGATTCAAGAAGAAGAAACGTCCATTGTGCACACATTGTGGAATTTCTAGCCACACCGTGGACAAGTGCTATCGTTTACATGAATTTCCTCCCAGATTCAAATTTTGCAACAAGACATTTAAAGTCAAATTATAGCCCTGGAATTCCAACTGGAAGTGTTAATTTTGTTCCTTCTCCTAATACTATGAATTCCTCTACTAATGCTACTGAATTGAGCCTTTTTCAGGTTCAACAATTACTCAGCTTACTGAATAATCACACCTCCAATCAATCATTGGACAGTCAGGTTGCTGCTGCTTCCTCTGATCTATCATCAAATGCACATGTTATAGGTAAATGTTTCTCATTACCTGATGCATATGATGATTCACCATCCTACTGGATTATTGATACAGGGGCTACACATCATATTTTCTATGAGCAATCTAATTTCCAGAATCTTACTTATGTGCATAACACATTTGTGACTTTACCAAATAATCTCCGAATTACTATCACTGCTATTGGTGATATCTTTCTCAATAATGCCATTAGCTTACAAGGTGTCTTTTACATACCTGAATTTCATTACAATTTTATGTCTGTCAGTGCTTTAACAAGAGGATCATCTTTATTTCTGTCCTTTATTGCCATTGATTGCATTATTCAAGACATGTCATTTTCGAAGAAGATTGGCAAGGGTAGCCTACAGCAGCATTTATACATCTTTAGAGCTGCACCATTGAGTCTAGATTTGCTTTGCTCTACTACTTCTTCAAATACTACCCTTCATACTTGGCATGCTAGTTTGGGACATCTTTCTTTTAAAGTTTTACATTTACTGCACAATAAAATTGATCTTGTTCCTAACAAGCATCAACATGTATTCCTTGTTCAATATGTCCTTTGGCAAAACAGCGTCCTTCTTCAAATCACATGTCTGTGGCCTTATTTGAAATAATACATTATGATACTTGGGGCCCTTATCATGTGCCTACTACTCAAGGATATTTGTACTTTCAAACCCTTGTTGATGATTTTTCAAGATTTACATGGACTTATTTGATGAAACATAAGTCTAATACTTTGTTTATAGTTCCAAAAATCTTCAAACTTGTAAAGTCACAATTTGGTAAATGCATTAAGAAATTCAGATCTAATAATGCACCTGAACTTAAGTTTGAACAATTCTTTGTTGCCAATGGTGTTCTTCATCAGTTTTCATGTGTTGAGACTCGTCAATAAAATTTAGTAGTGGAAAGAAGACACCAACATCTGTTGAATGTGGCTAGAGATTTATATTTCCAATCAATGGTACCAATCAGATTTTGGGGAGAATGTATTACAACAATTTTTTTGATCAACAAAACTCCATCTCCATTGCTCAAATATCAGACCTTTTGAGTTATTATTCAATGCCTCTATGGATTACAATTTTCTGAAAGTTTTTGGTTGTCTATGCTTCATCTATACATTGTCTAATAATAGGAGGGAGTTTGATCCAGGAGCAAGAGAATGTGTTTTCATGGGCTATCAACCTGGTATTAAGGGTTACAAGGTATATGATACACACACCAGGTAATTCCTCTTTTCCAGGGATGTTGTCTTTCATGAGGATACCTTTCCTTTTCACAATATTGTTACTTCTAACGATATATCAGGTCTTTTTGCAAATATTGTACTACCTTTACCTTTAACTACCACTTTATCTCTTATACCTCTCCCTTCATTTACTTCTACACAGTCTACTTCTTCCACACTTTCACAAATACCAATTAAAGAACTATCTATTCTTTTACCAACTGAAATCACCAATTCCCTACCAAATAATGAAATCACCAATCCTTTATCCACTGAACAGCCTAGAAGATCTGCTTGATCATCACATCCACTAACTTATCTTCAAGATTATCATTGTAATCTCCTCACAAATGTTTCACCTCCCACATCCTTTCCTACTCCCTATATATCCTTTACAGTCTGTTTTATCATATGCCAAACTATCAGCTACCCAAAGATCTTTCACTTTTAATGTTTCCCAACATTTTGAGCCACAATACTACCATCAACCTGTTAAATATCCTCAATGGAAACAAGCCATGATAGAAGAGATACAAGCCATGGAAAGAACCAATACTTGGTCTATTGTACCCTTATCTTCTGGACATCATACAATAGGGAGCAAATGGGTTTTTCGAATAAAATACAAACCAGATGGATCAATTGATAGATACAAGGCATGGTTAGTTGCCAAGGGATACAATCAGTTGGAAGGTTTAGACTTCATAGAGACTTTTTCACCAGTTGCTAAGATTGTGACAGTCAAAGTTCTTCTTTCTCTTGATGTTCAATACAAATGGCCAATTGCTCAATTGGATGTTAGTAATGCCTTCCTCAATGAAGATTTTTTGAAGAGGTTTACATGCAACTTCCTTTGGGATATAAGCTAGTAAATCATGCACATATTTAGGGGGAGTCACTTGTTTGTAAACTACATAAATCTTTATATGGTTTAAGACAAGCTTCAAGGCAATGGTTTACTAAATTCTAACATCCTCTTATTCAATTTGGTTTTCTCTAATATAAGTCTGATTGTTCCCTATTTACAAAAGGTGTTGGAACTTCATTTGTTGCACTATTAGTCTATGTTGATGACATTGTTCTCACTGGGCCTTCTTCTACTTTTATACAACAAGTGAAACACTATTTACACTCCCAGTTTCTCCTCAAGGACCTTGGCATTCTTAAATATTTTTTGGGACTTGAGATATTGAGATCACAGTCTGGCATTTTCTTATCCCAACGAAAATATTGTTTGCAACTTCTTGAAGACACAAGCTTTCTCTCTTGCAAGCCTAATCAGCTACCAATGGATCCAAAAAATAAATTGGCTTCTCAAGATGGTGAACTCATTTCCTCTGATGAAGCAAGTCAGTAAAAGCGTCTTATTGGTAGACTTCTATATCTCAAAATATCAAGCCCAGATATCACTTACAGTGTACATAAGCTTAGTCAATTTGTGTCTTCTCTAACATAATCACATCTATTAACTGTACATTACCTATTACGATATCTCAAGAAGTCTCCAGGTCAGGGAATCACCTTTTCAATGTCTAATTCTTTTTCACCTCTTCAACTTAAAGCTTTTGTGGATGCAGATTGGGGAGCATGCTTAGACACTCGCAGGTCTGTCACTGGTTTCTGCATCTTTCTTGGTCAATCTTTGATTTCATGGAAAGCTAAGAAGTAATTAACCGTTTCTTGTTCGTCTGCCAAAGCTGAATATAGAGATTTAGCTCTTGTAGCTGCTGAACTTGTTTGGTTATCACAATTATTGAGAGATTTACAAATTACATTTCATCAACCAGCTGCTGTTTTTTGTGACAATTTGGCAGCAATTCAAATTGCAACTCAGTCAACCTTTCACGAACTAACGAAACACATTGAAATAGATTGCCATTTCGTCTAGGACAAGGTAAATGATGGCTTGATCAAACTTTTTCCTATTGCAAGCCTTTTTACCAAAGCTTTACCAATTTCTACTATTTCTTCTCTCCTTGGCAAGATGGGTGTTCATGACATTTTTCATCCACCTTGAGGGGGAGTAATAAAGTTAGTTAGAATAGGAAGTTAGTTTGTTACATTTTAATACTTAATTACATTCATACCAGCTTGTATAAATACTTGGATATTCTCTCTCTTGTTAATACAACTCAATCATTATTTACATTTCCTTCTCTATCATCTTTCTCACTCTAATATCTATTTCCCTCTTTTCTATCTCTCATTTTTCCCATTTCCTCACTCTCTCTCTCCAAATTTGTATCTTTCTAAAATTAAACAATTTATCTCTCTAAAAAAACCTACATTTCTTTTATTTCAAACACATTTTCCACCATTTTTTATGGAGAGTTCCTATTTTCTCTCTCTTTATTGTTTTTCTTCTATCTTCTTCACCGCCACCAAAAGCTCATCATCTCTTTCATTTTTAGAAAATTGGGTCTTCCAAAACCATTATTTCTTCTTTTTTTTAAAATAAAACTTAGACAACCATTGATCTTGAAGATTTAAAACAAAAAATGCCTTAAATTGGTTAAATGTATGTACAATATGTTTGGTATGTATAGTATATAAGGTATTACAATATGTACGTACCGTATGTATAATATTTCATACACCCCATGATTTTTATATTGTATATCTGCATTACTTGTACAATATGTATACTAGTATACACAATCTAATAGGATATAAAATTAGAGGGGAAATTTTAAAAATATAATTGACAACTGTGCACAAAAAATGTAGAGTAAACAGTATCTGTACAATCTCTACATTATGTATGGCAAACCGTGCCAAAAATCTGCTGCATTGAAAAAGTAAAAAAAAATTACGTCAAATAAGCTACAGTGATGTGTGTACAATGATAGTTGTTGTACAAGTCTACTTTTAAGGGTAAATTTGGTTTAAAAAATAAAATAGTGGCTAAAAGTTTAATGGAATGAGAGGTGGATATTTTTTAGTTGTTAAGACCAAAAAGTGTCTATTTGCTCAGTTATATCTCTTTGCTGTGGTTTTAAAAGATGTCAATTACAATTTTGATGGCCTTAACAGATGTGGCATGCTACATTTCCTTTTAGTCTTTTCTACTGGGCATGACCTATTTTCACCGTTCACAATAGAACAAAGCATATTTGAAATTAGATTCCATTATGTTAGGGAGGTTGTACAAAAGGAAAGTGTCGTCTTAAAGAAGATTCTATCAACAGAAAATCCAATTGATTTACTCACTAGAGTGCTACCGCATGCTCAATTTGAGTATTTGTGAAGAAAATTGAAGGTATGAGTGGGTCTTTAAAGCTTGAATAGGTGATATAATATCAAGAGGGTGATTTTTTGATAATGACATGATAATACAAGCTTTGAAGACTCAAAGGCGACATCATATTGATATCAGATTGATCGTCGAAGAGTTATGGTAAAGCTTATGAACAAACAACATCATATTGATATCAGATTGATCCTCGAAGAGCTGTTGTGAAGCTTCTACTTATTTATTCAAGTTTGTTTTGGCAATTAGAAGACAATTAGCTAAGTTGTCACTTGTGTGCAATAGTAAGTAGAATGGACTGATCTTGTTAGAGATACAATGGTCTATTGTATAGCTGATATAAATAATCTTTGTACTATAGATTAAAGAGCTAACTTTTTCATCTGTAATTCAGTTTCAAGAATGTTCAAGGCAATAAAAGTTCTCAAACTCTCGGTTTTTCTCAAACTCGGTAGAAGCTTCCACCAAAATAGAAACATTACTCATACATTTTTTCCAACATATGGTACTGTACAAACGAGTTATGCAAAACCTTTTTCATCGTACTATACTATACCAAAGAAATAAAAAATAAGCAACATTACACATACATTTTTTTCATCAACATAGTATATAGTATAATTACTATACTCTAATCCTACCATTGATTTGATTAGTAAAAATAAACTAATTTTACAAACTCAAATTGGTTTGTATGTTTTTAAATTTTTAAACCAAAAATTTTATTTAATACATTTAAATTTCTCAATCTACTTTTAGATTAGCGTATGATTAACAACATACTTTCTTAGTAAAATGTTAGAATTTATTTTGTTGGCATATTTATTTTGGCAAACATATTTTTAATCATATTATTTTATTATAAGTCATAATTTGATTTAATATAAATGAAATTGCGTTATGGAAAGAAATCAATATTTTAATTGACATGAATTATTTTTTTTAAACAAAATATCCATTTATGATTTTATTTTTGAAAAATCATTTCAAATCTTATTTCCATTGGGCTCTGTCCATTTGAGGCAAAAACTTGGTTTGAAAATGATTTTTCAAATTACCTTGATTTACTCTATCTGGAATTTTACAACTAATATATTATTCTCTATGATTCTTCTAATTTTGTTGGTTGGAAAATTAAATCTCAAGAGATATTTTTCAAACGTTAGTTTTTGGTGGCTTGCTTTATGCTAATTGGCAGCCTCTAACAAAATTACTCCTCTAGATTTTCCAACTATAAAAGGTCATATATACAAGTTTTTTGAAAAAAAAACTCTCCAAAGCACCATGTTATAAGAAAATTGTCAATTAATTATGCATTCTATCACTCTCTATTTTGTGTAACCTCTTGTGAGATTTAGTTATATTTGAGAGAGTGTTCTTTAGTATTTTTCAATATACAAATTCTTGAAAGTCTTGTGAGAAGACTAACGCATACCGAAGAGAGTTCGGTTTTTGACATGTTCGTGACAAGGAAGGGATTTCTTTAGATCGAGATCCGCAAGGGGACTTGTGAATAATCCGGCTTGAAGATCGTCATCAACAAAGAGCAATCGAAAAAAAAAAAAAGAGAGTTTTTCGTTTGTGCTTGAGTATTTGCTTTAAATTTCTTGTTTGGATGTACACTGATTTTCTAGTGGATTTTTCTCTAGGCATGGCCTCGTGGGGTTTTCACCGTTTGGTTTCCCACGTTAATCATTCATTGTGTCATTTTCTTCCCTTGATCTTTTATGTACTATTAAAGTTCTGTTTTTCAATCTATCTTAAGTTACAACTTTTACGATCACTGTTACAACTGTGCTTCTATCAACAAACTTATAATCCAACATATTAAATCTGATTTCCGCAAGTAAATTGATCTAAAACAAATTGTTATTTAATTACACGAGAAATATGTCACTTTCAATTGGTATCAAAGCAAGTCGCTTAAGTTATTAGCGAGATTTTGGGATTTTTTTACTGATCTAATCTTGTGTTTTTATGAAAAGGATGAACAAAAAGAAGGGAAACGGAAGTGCTTGAAAAAGAAGAATGAAGTCATCACTTACAGCGATATCGAATCCATTGAACATCAAAAGAAAAACATCGTAAGTAATAATGTATGTTTTACTGCATCTATTACTAATGAATCTACTAGTGTGCAGGCTTCCAATAAAAAAGATGATCTATTAAAAATTCGAGATGATATTGATGCATATGATGAAGAGGATGATTTTATTGAAAAAGCTTACATGAAGATGTATAAGAAATGGATGGAGAAGTACAACAGGAACAAATCGTTATGTGAGCAAAATAAAGTATTATTGGAGGTAAATTCTGACTTAACTTCAAAAAATGAGGATTTAGTTTCAAAAAATGATCATTTGAATAAAGTGCTTGTTGATAAAGATAAAGAGCTTCTTGAAATAAAGTTGGAATTAGATAATCCAAATAAAGGTATTAAATTGTTGAATTCAAATATTGGAAAGTCTGATTGTCTATTAAGTATAGGTAAAGATTCTAATAAACAAAAAGAGGCTAGCTATAAGGGAGAAACACTCGAAAGCCAAATTTTTTTGTGAAATCTTAACCGAATCTTGCAATTGTCAATAATACGATGGATGCCACTGTTGCAACTATGTCTAATCAAAATGATATAAAGACTTGTTATGTTAGAGTTCCTAATTCCGTCTCTTGGAGGAATAATAAGAATGTTGCTACTGTACGAAATCCAGGACAAAAGGTAAATTCATATGGTAATGATCATAATTTTAAACCTATTTGTCATTTCTTGGAATTCATGGACACATTAGGCCAAAGTGTTTTAAGTTAAAAAATATATCAAAGAAATATCAAGAAAAGTATATGCCTAATTTTCAAAATCGTTTTCCTAAACAAATATGGGTGAGAAAAGATGAGTTAGAAAATTTTGTTTCTCATAATTGTTTGAAAACTCATTGTACTTCTACTTGATTTTTTTTGTGTGTGCTCTTATTGTATTTTTTTTTAATATTTTTTTTTTGACTTTGTATATGCTTTGTCTTGTTTTTTTTTTTAAATAAAAAAAATGTTTTTTTTTTAAATCTTGCAAGATGATTTTTTAAGGATAGTTATGAGTTAATCTTTTGAGGGAGACCTTTAATAGTATTAATTTTTTTTCTTGGTCTTGTATTGACATAAACGGGGAGAGATGATTTAAAAATGAGAAATGAGAGTTTAAGGAAAACATTTGTTAGTGTTCAAAATTCATTTATATTTTGGTTTTTGCCAAAACAATGCCAAAGGGAGAGATTGTTAGAATTTATTTTGTTGGCATATTTATTTTGGCAAAAATATTTTTAATCATATTATTTTATTATAAGTCTTAATTTGATTTAATATAAATGAAATTGTTTTATGGAAAGAAATCAAGATTTTAATTGACATGAATTGTTTTTTTTTAAACAAAATATCCATTCATCATTTTATTTTGGAAAAACTATTTCAAATCTTATTTTCGTTGGGCTCTGTCCATTTGAGGCAAAACCTTGGTTTGGAATGATTTTTCAATTTACCTTGATTTACTCTATCATTGGAATTTTACAACTCATATATTATTGTCTACTTCTAATTTGGTTGGTTGGCAAATTAAATCTCAAAAGATATTTTTCAAACATTGGTTTTTGGTGGCTTGATTTTTGCTAATTGGAAGCCTCTAACAAAATTACTTCTCTAGATTTTCCAACTATAAAGGTCATATATACAAGTTTTTTTGAAAAAAAAAAAACTCTCCAAAGCACGCATGTTATAAGAAAATTGTCAATTAATTGTGCTTTCTATCACCCTCTATTTTGTGTGATCTCTTGTGAGATTTAGTTATATTTGAGAGAGTGTTCTTCAGTATTTTTCAATATTCTTGATAGTCTTGTGAGAATACTAACACATACCGAAGGGAGTTCGGTTTTTGACATGTTTGTCATAAGGAAGGGATTTCCTTAGATCGAGATCAGCAACGGAACTTGTGGATAATCCGGCTTGAAGATCGTCATCAACAAGGAGCAATCGAAGACAAAGAAACAGGAAGTTTTTCGTTTGTGCTTGCGTATTTGCTTTAAATTTCTTGTTTGGATGTACACTGATTTTCTAGTGAATTTTTCTCTAGGCGTAGCCTCATGGGTTTTCACCGTTTGGTTTCCCACATTAATCATTCATTGTGTCATTTCCTTCCCTTGATCTTTTATGTTCTGTTAAAGTTCTATTTTTCAATATGTCTTAAGTTACAAGTTTCACAATCACTGATGCAACTCTGCTTCTATCGACGAACTTATAATCGAACATATTAAACTGATTTCCACAAGTAAATTGATCTAAAATGAATTGTTATTTAATTACACAAGAAATAGGTCACTTTCAATAGTAAAACATTTTTTAACACTCTTGTTTTAGGTATTTCTCTGAATAATAATTAACCATGGCTGAAAGTGATAAGTATTAGCAAAAGTTTTTCAAAAATAGAATTTTATGAATTGATATTTTTAAAAATAACAAAAAAAAAAATGGTTAGATGAAGAGGACTTCCTTTGTTTTCTCATTATTTCCTTCATTTTCTTTGCATTTAGGTTCATTTAATCAAATCTAGGGTTTCTCATTTTGCTGTGATTATCAAGGAGTCGCTTTTAGAAGGTTTGTTCTTGATGGATGTTGATATCTTTTAGTTAAATTTTACCTCTTATTTCCTTTTTTATTTGATCTGGTTTTTATCTTTAATCTGTTGATTTGTTCTTTTAATGAGATTTGTCCGCGATGTAGAGACTAAGTTCGAGCGTTGCATTTGCGACGATGGAGAATGAAGGAGATGATCATATCTTGTATTGTATTGTACAGTGATGAGGCATACAATTTCACTCTCAGAAATACACAATGCATGAGTAATGTTGGTTGATTCCTCAATAAGATAAAGAAACGGTACAATACATAATAATTTACACGTCATGGTGTTGTTATGCAAAAGAAAAGATGTACAGTTTCACAGTGCAATCAGTATAATATACATTTGTCTCATAAATTATATTTGGCTTAAAGAATAAATAGTAGAAGATTCGTTGAAAAAACTGGTGGAAGCTTCACCATGCAGGTTTGAGAAAAAAAGTATGTTTTGTCATTATTGAGTGATAGTGTAGTAACTATTCGGATTACTTTTTATTTTTATTTTTACTTTTGTATTTATAATTGTTAATTATTAGGGGTGATCTTAAGTTGCTCATATTTATTGTATTATTTTTTCCTTATCCGTTGAATATATTTTTCTCTTCTAGAGAACATTTTCCGCAATAATTATTTAGCTAGCTAAAAATTGAAAACAAGCCAATTTGGTGGCTACATACTTAAATCATCTGAAGAAGTAGTAAAAAATACAAAAACTTTCCCAATACCTAAAGTTTAGGAGCTTAAACTAATTCTTTCTATCGATTGGACTTCATTTCGCTTAAGAGGTATCAAAGTGAGAATTTAGTAAAAACAATCACTTTATGCTTGATTTTTGATATTGGATAACAATGAGAAGGAAAAAATGAAATATTTGGGAGAAATGAGAATTTGGGTTCATTTAGAAAAGGGGAAATTTTAAAATTAAAGAGAAATATGAAGAGGTGACATGAATTTATCAAGTTACAAAAATCACGAGTATGTAAATTAGGGTTTATTTGGTTTTATAAATTGTGGGTATGTGAATTATGAACCATGAAAACCAACACATTAAAGAGAAGAAATCAATCTTAAGAACACATGAAGAATAATAACTAGAACTTTGATTGCCTTGAACAATCTTGAAGAATACAAGATTATGAAACTGAATTATAGATGAAAAAGCTAGCTCTCAAATCCATAGTACAAAGATTATTTATATCAGCTATACAATTAACCATTATATCTCTAACAAGATCATTCCATTCTGCTAACTAATGCACACAAGTGACAACTTAGCTAACTGTCTTCTAACCGTCAAAACAAACTTGAACAAAAAAGAAGAAGCTTCTCAACAACTCTTTGAGGATCAATCTGACATCAATATGATGTTGTTTGTTCATAAGTTTTACATCAGCTATTCGACGATCAATCTGTATCAATATGATGTCGCCTTTGAGTCTTAAAAGCTTGTATTATCATGTCATTATCAACAAATCACCCTCTTGACATTATAACACCTATTCAAGCTTTAAACGCCCACTCCTACTTTCGATTTTCTTCTCAATTTTAAAATTCAACATAAGGTAGCGCTTGAGTGAGTAAATCAACTGGATTTTCTGTTGACGAAATATTCTCTAGGATGACACTTCCCTTTTGTACAACCCTGCCTGACATAATGGAATCTCATTTTCAATATGCTTTGTTCTATTGTAAAAGGTGAAAATGGGCCAGGCCAAGTAGAAAAGACTAAAAGGAAATATAGCACCCCACATCAGTTAAGGCCATGAAAATCATCACCGACTGCTTTTAAAACCACAACAAAAAAAGATAACTGAGCAAATAGCCACTTTTTGGTCTTAACAATTAAGAAATAGCCACATCTCATTCCATTATATTTTAGCCACTTTTTTTATTTTTATACCAACTTTACCCTTAAAACAAACTAGTACAACACTATCACTGTACATATGTCACTATAGCTGATTTGACATAACAACTTTTTTCTTTTTTAATGCAGTAGATTTTTTGGCAGGTTTACTATACATAATTTAGAGATTGTATAGATTGCACAGATAATGTGTACTATATATTTTTTGTGCACAGTCCTTAATAATATTTTTAAATTTTTCCCTGTAATTTTATCTCTTATTAGATTATGTATACTGCTATACATATTGTACAAGTAATGCAGTTATACAATATAAAAATCATGGGGTGTATGAAATATTATACATACTGTACGTATTGATTAATTAATATGTTACATGGTTTTCTAAAAATTTTAAAAAAATTTCCTCCCATTTTATCTTCTTCTATGATTCGCTATCTATATGCTATACATACCATACATATTGTACATACCTTTCACCAATTTATGGGATTTTTTTGTTTTAAAATCTTCAAGATCCATAGTTAGATCTAAGTTTTATTTTTTTTAAAAATAAAAAAGATAAAATAATGGTTTTGAAGACCCATTTTTCTAAAAATGAGAGAGAGAGGATGAACTTTTGGTGGTGGTGGTGAAGAATATAGGATAACAACAATAAAAAGAGAGAAAATAGGAACTCTCCATGAAAAATGGTGGAAAATGTGTTTGAAATAAAAGAAAGGTAAGTTTTTTCAGAGAGATAAATTGTTTAAGTTTAGAAAGATAAAAAATGAGAGAGTGAGAGAGAGATGGGGTAATGGGAAATATAAGAGAAGAAAAGAGGGAAGTAGATGATATGATAGCACAAGATTTTTTATTTGCATAATGTATGTGTATTGCAATTAAAAATAGTCTTAGTGTCGAAGACCAAGGCTCACAGACATCCTCCTAACAAACTAGAAATGACACTAGACGAGACAACAAGCCACACTAAAAAACAAAGGTACGAAAAAACAAGCCACAAACAAAGGCAACAAACCACAACAAGGAAAGAAAATTCATACAAAGGCAACAAAAGCACCACAAACAAGCTGAAAAGCCTACTCAAGCAGCTTCAAAAGACCTACATCTCGTTTCATCAGGAAAATTGAAGGAATCAGAAGACATAGCCCATACCAAACCATCATGAAACAACTTCACCAAACAAAAGTTCTTCACAACAAAACCTGCAGACTACGGGCTTCTCAAGAGCAATTACCCCACCTGACCATACGAATCCTTAAGAATGAGTACTCCACTTGATCAGAATGGATCTTCAAGAACATGTACCCCACTTGACCAGAATGGATTCTAAAGAACGAGTACCCCACTTGACCAAAAGTAACACTATGTTGAACACCTTGAACCGGACTAGAAGAAGCCAGAACCGGACCAAAACACGCAGGATCGGGTCAGAAAAGCACTAAAACTTCACAAAACTAACTGAACCGAAGATGAAAAATAAAAGAACCAAAACAAAAATAATTGCACCAGCCTAGATTAGTTCTGAACCGGCCTAGAAAAGTTCTGAATGAGCCCTGACAAAACTGAAACGGCCAAGAAAGATATGAACGGGTCAAGAATCAGCTAAACAAGCTAGATCCGACCCAAAAAGGGAGAACCGCCCCAAGCTGGCAAAACAATGCCTAAAAATAGTGCCTAACTGGATGAAGGATCCACGCATGCAAGCACCCCTCACCCTTACCCGACCCGAGCAAAAAGTCAGTAAAAAACTAGCAGCCTAAAGCCCAATAGCCCAAACCATCAACAACCCTAGGCCGATGTCGGCTTCACGAGAAAAGGACAGTGCCATGGGGAAAACCAGCTTCCTTCTCATCTTCAACCCATAAATCACGCCGAAAAAATAGGAACTATCTGTAAATCCTGAACTAAAAACGCAAACACCACAGAACCACCCTTGGCAGCTGTCTTCTTCGCAAACAAAATCCTAACGCCTAACCTCTACTGCGAAACGACGAGATGCATGCCGTGAATTGTGGATATAGCCAAACTCATGCAAGACAATCAGGAACACGCCGAAAAAAATGGATCTGGAACACAAAAGACAGAGAGCAGGGAAAACGCCAAACGAACCAGATCTTGCCAAACGTTCACTGCTAGTCGGAACCCAGATCTCACAAAAGCACACAATAGATGCAAAGCTCTCTGAGCTCAAGCCATACCTCGACGAAAACATAATTGAAACTTAACTCCTACGAGCGAAAATAGAAGAACCACCAAAAAACTTACTGGTTGAGACTAAGATGGATAAACCAAAAAATGCATAACCATCATTCAGGCCTCTCTCCAAAATGCAGCAAACATACATCTGGCACCTCTGCACCCTTCATTCACAACCAGACAACACTTAAGAAGTCCTTGACATCACCAGGAGCCTTTCCACCAATAGATCTAAGAAAAGTGAAGAAAAACCTCACCTCTTCCACAGATCTACATAGGAAGCCGTCAACATCTTCTTACAACCAAGATCTCTCCAAATAAAAAAGAAGAAACACACTGGACGATCAGCACAGACCCTCCAAAATGAATAAACCGTGAGACGAGAGGAAAAATATGACAACCTTCAAAATCTTCCGACAAATCACCACATGAAGCCACAACTCTCGAAAAGAACTCAACCAACCAGAAAAACATCAAGAATACACCCACAGACACGTTAATCACTTAAAACAATTAACCACCTAAGACTCAAGGAGAAAATCACCAAAATCGAAGGGGAAAAGTGGCGTCTTTTCTTGTTGCTCTAGAGAGCCAAAAACGAAAAAGAGGAGAGAGAGAAAAAGTTGCAAATGAATTGGGCTTATAGCACAGGAAATTGTGTGGGGGTGTTTTGGTATTTTTGTTGCCTCTTATTTAGGGATGGCAACGGGGCGGGGTGGGGTCAGGGATGCACTTCCCATCCCCTAACCCTACCCTATCCCCTAATAAAAATCGGGATCAGGTTCCCCGCGGGGAAAATTTCCCGTTTTACATTTTAATTGTTATTTAAAAAGAAATATAAATTTAAAATATACATTTTTAAGTCAAAAAAGAAAACATAATACCGAACATTTTATATTTTATTAGTTAATATAATCATAGTTTACATATATTTTTCAATAAATAAAGATAAAAGTAAGCAAAATACATAAGATATTCTTAAAAAAAATCAGGTTCAAGGTCGGGTGTAAATGCTTATTTAAATTTTTTTTTGCATGGCTTGGCTTGATGGGTCATGACACGTGGCTAGTGATTTGTTAGAAAAAAACAAAAGAAAAGTTAACTTAACTTTGGCTGCAGACCCGTGAGCAGGGAGACGAAAGAGAGGAAGGGGAAACGAAAGAAAAAAAAAGGGAAAATTGGAAATTTTCTGGAATTTTCGAATAATAACAAAAAATTATGGAGTGTTGACTTCAATTTATGGTATAATTGCTTGTTGGTAAGTGATTTCTTCAACTCAATTCTTCATTTGGTGGATTTTTGCTAAGCTTCAAAGGTGATGTTAGTTTGATTGAACAAGTATATTGGAAGTGTAGTAATTGAAGGAAAAGTGAAACCCTGGCAATTGGGTTATTAACCGTCATTTTATGTGCTTTCAATATGTTTTCGAATATATAACAGTTTTTAAAAGATTATTAATAGGTATTTTTATTCAATATATATTTCAGGTGATACAGAGATTGGCACTGCTTATAACCTAGGATCGTAAACGGGATAATTTTTATGAGTGGTTAAAATATTATTTTCAAATTATTCATAATTATCTGCTTATAAATTTCAAGTTAGCCTATATATTATGAATATCCTATTATACTCATGTTTTTATGATTTACAAATAATGTTTATGTGTTTTTAATATTACTTATGAATATTCTTATGGAATTGGACATTACGTTAATATGAAAAAAATATTAGTTTCCATGGATTTATGATAGTTTGCAAGTTATATGACAATTTTCGTAAGCTATTTTCAAACGGCTAAATTGTTATACCCACTAGTTTAGCTTTCAGCAGGTCTTTGGGACCCACTTTAGCTTACACATAGGCTTTGGGTCGTATGTTGGGGTGAATAGCCCTTTGGGGGGTAGCTCACGCGCGTATGACCAGGCCAGGTATATTCAGTTGCTCTACTGCATAACTTGATTTATCTTGTGTGTAGAGTATGACCAGTTGTGGGTATGCGTTTGGTGTTGATTTTCTACTATATGATTATAATATGATAATATTATATGAATTCGCTAGCTATGAGTTTTTATTATGTATGAAAAGTGATTTTCTCATAAATATATTCGTTTGTTAAAATTCATGTTTTCTACAATATTTAACTCCAAAGTATATGTTAGTTAAAAAAAAGATCTCACTCACTGAGTTTTTGCTCATGGTTTTCCATGTTTTGTTCTTCCCCCTCCAGGTAGCTCTTGAGTTTCTAGGACAAGCCTTACGAGAGATGTTTACACCACCAGTTCTGGTTTCATCTTCATCTAGCCTATGTATGACATTTTGTGTGTGATTGAACATGTCTGTTTATAAGTATCGATGGTTTTATGATTTTCACTACAAAAAAAAAGTCAATTTGCGACCAGTAATTTGTGACCAACTAGTCGTTTCTATAGTAGAATGTGACCAAAAAAGCGACCAACATGGTGGAGGCAAAAAAGCTGGTCGGTCCGGAATTTGTGCAACTATATAGTCACAAATATACGACCAAGCATGGTTGGTGGCAAAAAAGTCAACATTTTAAAAAACGACCAGATGGTCGCTTAAAAAAGTGACCATCTGGTCGTAATTTAAGTTGAAGATAAGTGACCAGTTGGTCACATGAAGCAGTGACCACATGGTGTCATTTTATAAGCGACCAAATAGTCACTTTTGTACTCAGACAAAATGCGACCAGATGGTCGTTTGTTTGGGGATAAAATACGACCATCTGGTCGTAATTTAAGTTGAAAAAAGTAACCAGTTGGTCACATGCAACAGTGACCAGGTGGTCTTTTATAAGCGACCAAGTGGTCACTTTTGTACCCAGACAAAATGCGACCAGATGGTCATTTATCTTAGGGTAAATGCGACCATCTGGTCATATTTAATAAATATTTTTTTATTTATTTAAATTACAATAATTAGTTAATTAATTATTATTTATTTATTTAATTAATATTAAAATTGAATAACAAAAAATTGGAATTAAAATAAAATATTCAAAAAATGTTTTATACAAAAGAAAGCATCCTAGAACTACTGCAGAGGGGCGGGGGGTGGCGGAGGCGGCGTCGATGATGAATGGCCGCCGTCTAGGGATATGAAGTACGCGGCCAAAGATGCTGCGACCTGGGCCTCGACCCGTGCCTGCATATCCGCCTCAATCGCAGCGACTCGAGAAACGAAGTCATCGCGCATAGCGTCCATGTCGGTGTGAAGCTGCTGAACCTCCGCACGCAGCTGCTGCTCAACCGGAGAAGGGCCGAAGCTAGTGCTCTCTCCGCTCCGCTGAGGTCGGGGCACATCCACGTAAAGGCGTCGTACGAGCCGAGCCCAGGAACTGATCCATCAAGCCGAACCCCTCCAGCAGCCTCCAAGAACGCCTCTCTACGGTCTTCCTGAGTCGGTTGAGAGTCTGGTGTGGGCAACCCCTGACTCAACGACTCCATGAAACGTTCCTAAACATTTAAAATTCAGAAAATAAAATAGTTAATATATAAGTTAGGAAAAATTTTAAAGAAAAAATAATAATTGAAAAAATTATTAAATACCTGAACTTCTTTCGCCTTATCGTCGACGAACGTCCAGTCCTTCTTCGTGTGAAGAACGCGGTGTAGCTCATCGGGAGAGACAGGGCGACCGTGCTTCGCTTCCTAAAAATATTAGAGATTGAAGAAGAAAAAATAATAAATTAATAACTAATTGAAAAAAGAAAACAAGAAAAAAGTACGTAAAAAAACAAAAAAAAAACTTACCAATGGACGATGGTGCTCGTCATGGGTCTGGGCCCCGACTATGTGTTTGGTGGGATTCTTCGCGCGGTTGGCTTTATTCCTCCTTGACACTGCCTTGCCCTCGGGAGTGCTCAAGCTCGCGATAAGCCACGCGTGGTCCTCCAGGCTCATCCACATGGGGAGGTTTGTTGCTTGCTTTCTGCGCGCCCGGTAAATGAGGTCCTTGAATCGATCCCGGACGTGATTGTCCCATAGGGGGAACAATCTACCGTCCGTGATATCGGGATCGATAACAGGAAAGTTGCCCTGAAAAAGTTGAAATAAAAAATTGTTAAAGTAATAAATTTATTTCTATAAATTTCAAAATTAATTAATTATAAAAATAAATGATGTTTTTTACCTTCCAAATTGTCGTACATCCGACGTTTCTCCGTCGTTGGAATCTTCTGCCAACGAAGGTCGCTGGGTAGAGGCATGCTCTGGAGGACCTTGGGAAATCGTTTTGAAACGGTTGTATGCGACTGTACTCTGCAAAAACATAAAAATATTGTGATATTAGAAACTATTAGTTAACAGAAAAAAAAAATACTTTTAAAAATGTTTAAAGATTTAAAAATTAAGTAATTAAAACAATAAACAAAATTACTTACCTATTCCCTTCAATCCGAAGGGTAGAGTCTGCGGCCCGAGGAGGCTGCGTGCCTGAAGTGGAGGGTCCCGCTGGATCGGGCTGTGATGCAGACCCCTGCAGATTAAATCCTAAAACTGCAAACAAAGTATTATCTATAAAAATAAGTGAAATAAACAAAAAGTAAGCATGGGTTATTATTATTTTTTTTTTTCCTAATTTAATAATAAGAGTGCTAGGTCCAACGTCATAGTTACATAATGATGTGACGTCGTTTTTCACTGACGTGTTGATATATGATTGGAGTTAGGGTTTACAGCTATATGAGATAGATATTATTTATATATATAAACACCATTTCTCTGCCTCTGAATTATATTGACAAAAAGGAAGGAAGGGGCAAAAGGCAGATAGAGTAGTCAGCTTAGAGAGAGAGAGAGAGCTAAAAAAAAAAATGGATTCTGATAAGAAAAACATGTATCCAGGACCGTTCTTTACACCTTCTAATCCACCGCCGAGGGGCCAAATCCTCAAAGGCATAGTCACCGGCAGCAGCTCATCGTCATCGTCGGGAAAGAAAAAATAGCCTTGCAAACCTCAGTTTAACTGCTTTTTTTTTTTTTTTTTTTTTTTTTTTTTTTTTTTTAATGATATCCATCTATCTTATTTTTCGCTCTTGATTTATGTTTCAACTTCTTCTTGTTATATATTTCTATAATTGTGAGGAAGAGAGTTCAAACCCCACGCTCGAAGGAAGAAAAAATTCCGATCATCGACGGTTATTTAGGTTTTTTTTTTAATAATACAATATAGAGAGAAGATTCGAATCCTTGAATTAATGTATCATAGAGGATATAATAAAATCCGATCGGTAGAAATTTAGGTTACCGCCCCATATTACAAATCATGATGAAGCGCCGTTATACTGCCGGCGGTTAAGTTTGTATCCTATCCTGATAAATTCATATATTTTTTTAAATGATAAATTCATATTCCTATTGAACAAAGTATATTAATAATATCGTTGTACATATTTATTAATTATAATATTAAAATAAGAAAATATAAAAATAAAAGGATTGTCCTAATAATTTTGTTAAAATAAATTGTTTTCAGCCGTCGGATGGATTTTTTCATTGTCACAATTTGAAATTATAGAGGTGTGATTTGTCAATTTCAAACCACAAGGGATGTTTATATATTTGAGAAAATCTCAGGGGTTTGATTTGCATTTTAACCTAATAAAATGTAAAAAAAAAACAAAATGACATTCCAAATGGTTATGTATTGACAACAACAAACTACCTAAAACAAATTTAAAGTCTTGGCTAATTTTTTTTTAAATAAAAAGATATGA
Organism: Gynostemma pentaphyllum; assembly: GCA_028015215.1. Taxonomy (NCBI): domain Eukaryota; kingdom Viridiplantae; phylum Streptophyta; class Magnoliopsida; order Cucurbitales; family Cucurbitaceae; genus Gynostemma; species Gynostemma pentaphyllum. The sequence goes on along the minus strand of CM051355.1, from coordinate 64,422,590 downwards.
AAATTTTAAACTAATATTTGTAGTTTTTCAAATGTAGTTGGTTTATAAAACAAATATATTATTAGTAAAATATATTCCTTTTCGAGTAAAAGAAAACTAAAAATAAAGTTATTACGGTATTTTAATAATAACAAAAGTTTCTAGAATTTCAAACAATGACATGTTTTTTTTAATATTCATTAATTTAGTGAAAAAAAAATCTTAATTAAATAATTTATCATAATAATAATAATTAATATGACTTTTAATTAAAAATATCTCAATTCATAAAAAATAAGAATGAGATTCTTGATTCTATATCATGGAAGAAAGAATTTTAAAAATGGATAATTTAATAAGAATAAAAATACTAAATCTCACATATTATCAAACGATCCATTAATAAATAGCACTAAAAGATGATAAAAGCTGCCAAGGAACTTTAGTGGTGGATAGTGATATATATGTGTTAACATTAACAAGTGGGCTATGCCAAGGAAAACTTTAAACCCTAGGTTAGAATTGTTTTTTTTTTAATAAATAAAAATGTATTCTGAAATTTAGAGAGACGTGATAACAATTTTTTTTTTAAATGAAGTAACCTTGTTCAATAATCATTTTCTCTCTGTTTTTTAATTTTAAAAATTTTAAATTGGTTTTAAACTTTTATTTATATTTTAAAATAAAAATTAATTATGGAAAACTCTAAGAAATTTTTTCTCAACTAGATTTTGTTTAAACAGGATAAAAAATATTTGTATCACCCTTCTTTAGAGTTAGTTTGTATGATATTCTTTTATTCGTGGGAAATTTGTAATAAGAAGTGAAACACTTTAAAAAATATGAAATTTATTATGATCTAACCAGTGAAAATTGATTAAATAAACACTGAGTTAAATTATATTTTAAATTCTTCTTTATTCTTAACCTTTTAAATTTCAATTTTCAAATTTTTTTTAGCTTATATCAAATTAATTGAATGCTAATAGATTTATGAGGATTCTATAATATGAAAATATTATAAAAAGAACTATTTTTTCTCGATAGACAATAACACCAAAACGGCATCAAAATGGGCCCTAAGGATGATGAAGTCATTCCATTATAGAATTAAGGGCAAAATGCAAAACACACCCCTGTGGTTTTGGTCAAATGCAAAACACACCCTTGTGATTTTGAAAATGAATATTTATACCCCTACACTTTCAAAACTGTGGAAATTGACTCATTCCTGTTACATCTTTGATTTTCTTTTAGCCATAACTTTTTTGTTTGAACTTCGATTTGAATGATTGAAGATGTTTTGGAATCCTCGTTTTAAGCTCTACATTATAATCACTTAAAAACTTAGAAATCATTAGTATATAAAAAGAGTTATCATCATCAATATATTAGATCGGATTGAAGTCGTAAACAATTTTATATATTGATAATTTAGAATTTTTTGTGACTACAACGTAAAGTTCAAAATGAGGATTTTAAAACATCTTGAATCATTCAAATCGGAGTTCAAACGAAAAAATTATGACTAAAAGAAAATCAAAGGTGTAGCAGGAAGGGGTCAATTTGCACAATTTTGAAAGTACAAGGGTATAAATATTCATTTTCAAACCATAGGGGTGTGCTTTACATTTTGCCCTAGAATTAAAAGAGATGAATAAATTTATATATAATCATAGAACTAAAAGAGAGATTGTAAACGCAAATCTTTTCAAACGTATTGTTCTAGTTCATTTTGGTCATTTATAACCGAGTAATTAATTTATCAGATATTATCTCAAATAACATATTTTCTACCTATTAATTATTAAAATGTGTCAACATAAATATAGTTTAACTGATTAAGTATCTACTTTATCTAAATGACAACTCAATAATTAATTGAAATATTTTTTTCAATGAATTTATTAGTAGTTTTTTTTTAGTCTTTTTTAGTTAAAAAAAACCATTGAACTGTTAATTAGATATATCCAATTTATATAATGTTCTGATATTTCAATAAATTAATATCATATTTAATTCTATTGAAAATTAATATAAACATTGACCTGGTCAATGGGATGTTTGTTCAAAGAATGATGTTTGTCAAATATCAAATAAAGGATGATTCTCTCACTTGAATAATCACAATGATTCTGATATGAGAAAGGAATCTTCTAAAAAGAGAGATATCAAATTTTTAATCGACCAAAATCAAATAAATTTTAAAAGAAAAAACTACCAAAAGCTTAAAGAAAAAAAAGTAGTATCCAATATTGGTGCTATTCATGTAGATCTTATCCAAAACATTATGTTTATTTTTTGAAAATTTACTTGAGTGTCCTGCTGAAACTGTAGAATGTTATACTGAAGCTGTTGAGAGGTATTAGCCATGGTTTGAATAAGACCTTCCAAAGGGATACCTGATTTGGTATTGGGAACCATGAGTTGTTGTTGAGGAGGAGGTGGTCTTTGTTGTGCTTGTTGATATTGCGGGGCTCAAGTCCCGTAACTGAGATTAGGATGATCCTTCCATCCTGCATTGTAAGTGTTAGAAAAAGGATCATATCGTCTTTATTGTCCTACTTGAAATCCTCCCACAACATTGGCAGATTCTTGTAAGTCGTCTTGAAGTGTATGGCACAATATTAGTTGAGTGATTTTGCGCAGTGCAAATACTATATACTTTCATCTGATGGTTATTACTGACAACTAGTTGTTGAACAAGAGAAGTTAGAATTTTAATTTGATTTTCCGCAGAAGAATCATGTACCTCACACACATTTCGAGAATGTGGTGCATCTTGTAGTGCGCCACTTTGTTGACTAGTTGCAGCCATGGTGGCAATCAATCTCCTAGCTTCCTTTGGAGTCTTATTAACTATTGCACTGCCACTAGTGGCGTCCATCAATCTCCTCTCTATCGATGTCAGTCCTTCATAGAAGTATTGGATGAGGAGTTGTTCAGAAAATCCATGTTGTGGGAAACTAGTACAAAGCTTTTTAAGCCGAGTCCAATACATGTGTACAGTCTCATTATTTTTCTGCGAAAGCCCAAAAATCTCTTTAGGAATATTTGAAGCACGGGATGAAGGGAAGAATTCATCCAATAATAACCCAGCAAGTTCAGTCCATGTATTTATTGAATTAGAGGATAAATCGAATAACTAGTCTTTGGCCTTGTCGATCAAAGAGAAAGGGAAGGCACACAATTTGATTTGATCTTCAGTTACCCCTTCTGGCTTCATGCTTTGACAGACAACATGAAAAGCTTTTAGATGTTTGTTGGGGTCTTCATTATCTTGACCTCTAAAAATTGGAAGAAGATGAATTAGTCCAGATTTCAGCTAGAAGTTTGCCTGGACGACGGGGTATCGAATGCATAACTGCTCCTAATCAGTTTAAGGAGCAGACAACTCTTTCAAGGTTTGTTCTTCTTCTCATGCCATTGTTTCTTCGATTTCAGAATCACTAGAAGAAATACTTGATGTATCGAGTTGACCGAGCGGTAAATCGTCTCCAATGAGAGAGGATGCATAAGCTTGAATATTTTTCAGTTTAGTCTCTTTTCGAATCCTCTTAGCCGTCTTCTCGATTTCTGAATCTTATTGTAATTCACCTGTATGAGAAGAATGATGCATCAAAAAGTAACAAAAATTAATTTATACCAGTCCCTGGCAATGGTGCCAAAATTTTATGGCTGTAGAAACCAGCAAAAATAAATAAAACTTGCTTTGATGGTTAACTTGTAGTAAATGGAAGCAAGGTCGAACCCACAGAGACCGGTAAACTAATTAAATGTTATAAAAGGGGGGGGGGGGTTTGAGATTTATAAATAAGAAAAGACAGAAAATAACTAAAAGATGTAGTTCTATTCGAGAAGGTTTCCAACTAAAGACATAATCTCTGTTATAGTTTACTCAATTCAATCATTGATAAAAGCATAAATTCTAATTCAACTCTAAATTAGTTGGAAGTTGCTGGAATAACAAGTGCTCTTCCTTAGTTTCTCGATAGCCAAAATACGATCTAATGACTACTTCCCTAACTAACGGATAACCCTATAATACGATAATAGAATTTAACTCATTAACAGCATTAAGAAGAGAATGACCCAATTGCTAACTAACAAACACGGTACGACTGATTCATTTAAGTTAGATCATAATTTCTCATAACATAAACTAAAAAGCTTCTTAATCAATTCATGCTATTTGTCACAAGGATTAGAACAATCAAACAATTACTGATTTAAGTGTTCTAATTGACTGATTATCAAACTAATACTTGAAAAAAGGATCCTATTTGAACAAACATCAAATTGATAATAGATATGCAAAGAGAAATCACAAATAGAGAAAATTCAGAAAATGAATTAAGAACGAATCTCACGAATTAAAATAAACCAAACTTCGATTTAATCTTTAGTTGGAATGAAGAGTGTAGCTAGACATAATTGTAAAGAGAATAACTAAGAGAAGTTCTAAAAAGTGAAAAAGAAGAAGACCTAAAAACTAAAGAAAACTAAAATATATATGCAGATTTCGCTCTCGTCGCCGCGGCCATGGTGTTCTCCTCGCCGCGACCATGGTGGAGATTATAGCGTAAATTCGGCTTCTGTCGTCGTGGCCGTGAGGGGCTTGTCGCTGCGGCCGTGGTTCAAAATATCCTAAAATCTTCAAATTCAAGTCTTTTTTTATTCAGATGATTTCTATTAACTTGAGATCACCTATTAATAAGAAAACCGAATAAATCAATTCAAGTACTCTCGGAACTTAAGGTATAAAACATTTAAATTACGAACATAAATAACGAGTTATCAAGATGAAAAGGGCTTCCTTTGTTTTCTAATTTTATTTCCTTCATTTTCCTTGAATTTAAATTCATTTGATCAAATCTAGGGTTTCACATATTGCTGTGACCATCAAGAGTTGTTTTTATAAGGTTTGTTATTGATGGATGTTGATATCTTTTAGCCAAATTTGAGATCTTATTTCCTTTTTTATTTTATCTGGGTTTGTTGATTTGTTCTTTTAATGAGATTTGTTCGAGATGCAGAGACTAAGTTTGAGCGCTGCATTTGCGACGATGGATAAGCTAAGATCTTGTATTATACAATACAGTGACAAGGCATACAATTTCACACTTCGAGAAACACACAATGCACGAGTAATGTTGGTTTTTTACTCAATAAGATTAAAAAAATGGTACAAATACATAATAATGTACATCCCATGGAAATCCTTGAATGGCCTGCTTCTAAACTGTTATCAGTGATATTATCTTGTGTTGTGCTTTATGTGTTTATCTTAGTTGAGCTAATTGTTGCTTGTAGAGTGGAGGTATCATTCTCTAGCACAATATCATAACTCATAGGTTCAACGTTCTTTCATTCTTCAATTGAGCTTGTTGACTGTCAGGGCAGAAGCATCTCTTTGAAAGTGACATCTCTATTTATAAAGCATCTTAATTCACCAGGTTCCAATGACCATAGATTGATTTCACTCTTTAAGAATATCCAATAAAGATACACCTTCTAGCCCTTGGCTCCAACTTGTCTTTCTTTATATGTACAAAAGCACAACACCCTATTATCTAAAAATTTGACAGATTTGGAGATGTGTCTGCCCAAATTTCCTGTGCAGTCTTGAAGTTCATTGCCGTGAATGGACTCTTATTGATCAAATAGGTTGTTGTCTTCACGACTTGTCCCAAGAAAGGAGTTTTTTTTAATCCATGGAAAAACATAGATCTAGCAAACAAGTTTGGTTTTTTTAAAATCTTTTTTTTTTCCTGATTTCTCAGATCTGCAGCTAACAAGTTTGGTTTTTTTTTTTTAAATCTCAATCGTTTCGGATTCATTCTCTCTCTATTTATCATATCTGGAAGATTTGAAGCTTCCAATCTCTCACATTTATTTTCATTCTTTATTTTCTCTCCATTTTTTCATTTTTTTTCTCCCTCTCCTCTACCCCAACCGTAACTCTCTATCTCTCTTTGTCCATTTTTCCAAAAAGTGGCTTGAAGATTCAAAGTAAAATGTGATTAAAATTGATGAAAGGTATTTTTTTTTAATCCATGGAAAAACTTAGATCTAACTAAAAAGTTTTGTTTTTTTTTAATCTCAAATTTTTTCTGATTTCTCATATCTGTAGCTAACAAGTTTCATTTTTTTTTTTTAATATCAATTTTTTATGATTCATTCTCTTTCTATTTCTCAGATCTGGTAGATTTGAAGCTTCCAATCTCTCATGATGTTGGTTTTTCTTTTTCATTATCATTATTAAAGATGAGTTTTTTAAAGATCTTGTTTTTTTTTTTTACATTTTTTCAAATAAGAAAATATGGTGATCTTTTTTTTTTTTTCTTATTTTCAAAAATGGGTTAATGGCTACTGCTAACAAATTAAAGAATATTTTGTAAAGTTGTTGAGAAAAGAGAGAGTTGAAGACTCAAAACAAGGCACCGTTTGTTCGTTCATTTTTTTGTCTTTACATTTATGCATGAATTAAAATTAATGAATCATAGAGACCATGGTACGATTAGTACTCTGTGTATACACATTATCACAACTAGTACACCTGCCGACCAACAAAGATCATATATGTACTTGATAATTTGATCAAACCTTAATATACGAAATGTATCAGACAGTGGTACAATCTTGTACTTTATGTAGAAATGAAAGTGTACGTAGCACCAATTATACAATTTTATGTGTTGTATCTTACATCATTTAACGTAATTTGAAAATAAAAAAATCTGAAAATGAAAAGACTTTAGAAAAAGAGAGGGAAATTAAAATTGAAATCGGGTTACGTCGGAGAGGATATGGAGGAGGGATGTGATCAATCTTCCAAGAAAAGGAACTAAAAAGGGCTTCAAAATCCGCACATGACAGGTACTATGACTGATTGGATTTGACAGGCTCACCAACTTAAACTGTTTGTGTCAGACATTGGGTTTGCAAAAAGAACTGATAATCAATTGTTAAATAAGGGGTTTGGCAAATTAGTATAATGCGTACAATAAGTACCATATTTGTACAAAGGACATGTACCATTTTTCTTCTTCAATATAGTACCGAAACAAAGGATATATTACGTATATTATATAAAAAAAAATCATCTGAAAAATAACTAAAAAAGAAAACATAAAATTTAATATGAAAATTACATAAATCATGGGTATGTATACGGTACAATATGTATAGTATGTATACGACGAATCTAAGAGAAAGATAAAATGTGAAGAAAAATTTAAAAACCATTATTGAAAAATAACTAAAAAAGAAAAACATAAAAATTAAATAAAATGTCCATAAATCATTGGATAACTGTAACTGTATAAACTGTACAGTATGTATAGTATGTATACAACAAATCTATGAAAAAAATAAAATGTGAGGAAAATTTTAAAAACTTTATTGAATTTTGTGCCCAAAAAAATATTGTTTTGCGCGGGAAAATGATTACATGCATGCCTAAAATATGTATAGTAGGTATTATCTATATAATAGGTACATGTATAGTAAATCGTGCCAAAAAATCTGCTACATTGAAAGAGTAAAAAGTAGTTTTGTCTAATCAGCTACACTGACAGGATGTGTGACAGTTGCGGTCCCATTTGATTTTTAAGGGTAAATATGGTATAAAAAATTAAAAGGGGCTCTTGCAAAAATAGCAAAAATATGTTCAATATTTGTAAAAATAGCAGTAAACAAACATATTTGCAAAAATAGCAGAAAAATTAAATTCGCAGCTAAAAAATTACAAAATTGCCACTAGTAATTAGTGATTAGTAATCACTGATTTATTGATATCCTGATATTTTATGAAGGAATCACTGATAATCACTGATTATTTTATAAGTTATCACTGATATCTCTGATCACATGAGGGTTTTTAAAAATCTGCTATATTTGCAAATACTTTTTAAAAATGTTATATTTATAAATATTGCTAAAAATTCTGCTACCCAATGAAATTTCCCAAATTAAAAAGTGGCTAAAAATTGCAATTATAAGAGTGGTGGCTATTTTTTGATTCATGAAGTCAAAAAGTGGTTGTTTTCCTCATTATCTCTACAAGTTATCTATCATTGATATCTCTGATTCACATGAATGAAGATTTTTAAAAATCTGCTATATTTGCAAATACTTTTTTAAAATGTTATATTTATAAATATTGCAAGAAAATCTACTACCCAATGAAATTTCCCTTTATTATAATTTGTATTTTATTAATTTTTTACTAAGTTCAATATATTATTGTTCGATTTAATAAATTATTGGATCATTTACAAATATGTTAAAATAAAATGTGGCCAATATCCCTCCTCGACCTCGACCACCGAGTTTATTAATCAAGTTTGTCGTGTTTAGGGCGGAGGTCAATTTTTACCCCAAATAAAATTAGCCTAATATTCATAATATGAAATTTTAATATAGTTTATATCAAATTAAAAAATAATTCCGTTTATATCATAACATGAAATTGGAATTAAAACTCTACTTTTATTATAAGTTGTATTTTATTAATTTTTTTACTAAGTTCAATATATTATTGTTTGATTTAATAAATTATTGGATCATTTACAGAGGATTTGTAAATTTTCATTTTTGAGTTCCATGAAAATCTTTACCAAACCAAATTGGTTTCCTGTGGTCTTTGGTTTCACATTCCTAGGCTAAATAATCAGATGATTCGTAGGCCTTTGATGTTGTTTTTATTTTTTGTTTTCATTTTCGTTTTATAAGTAAGAAGTATCTTGTTTCTTAGTTTCCTTCAGTTTTATTTAAAAAGAATTAGCGGTGAGTTTGGAAACCATTTTCCCTTTTTGGTTCCAAATTGTCTGGTTTTCTAGGTTTCAAGCTTTTAAACTATAAAAGAAGAAACTTATTAAGTGAGGAGGATACAAAGTAGTTGTTCGGGTTTCCCTTCCTTTCATTTGTTTTTATCTAAACAATGTTTTCTTCTGTAATAGTTCTTGTTGTTTCCAAAGAAACATAAAAAAGGGATTATAATCTCACCTCTTGATATATTAACACGAATGAGTATGAAAAATATTCGATACAACGAGCATACATATGTTTAACACCCGATTAAAAAGATGTCATACAACTATAAAAAATAATACTACAACTAAATATCTGTGAGAGATGGAGATCAATCTTTTTCTTCAAATGTAAATCATATCATTGATATCCCTGATGAAAGTATCATTGAATTCAACAGTCTTAGTAATCTTCTCAATAGCATCTCTAGCGGCTTTTCTTTGTTTCTCTCTATCATCTTTGATCTTCATCAGTTCTTCATAACCATTATTTCTCTTTGGAAGAGCTTCTGCATTTAGGGTTTTATGTGCTTTCATGATTGTTCCTCCAAATCTTGTCATCAAATTCCGTAAACAAAAACTTTTTTTTTTCAAATAAGAAAATTTGGTGATCTTTCTTTATTTTCTTTTTTTCAAAAATGGGTTAATGGCTACTGCTAACAAATTACAGAGTATTTTGTACAGTTTTTGAGAAAAGATAGAGTAGAAGACTCAAAACAAGGCACCGTTTGTTTGTTCATTTTTTTTTTGTCTTTACATTTATGCATGAATTAAAATTTATGAATCATATAGAGCATGGTACGATTAGTAATCTGTGTATACACATTATCAAGACCAGTACACCTGCCAACCAACAAAGTGCATATAGGTACTTGATAATTTGATCAAACCTTAATATACGAAATGTATCAGACAGTGGTACAATCTGTACTTTATGTATAACTGAAAGTATACGTAGTACCAATTATACAATTGTATGTGCTGTATCTTACATCATTTAACGTAATTTGAAAATAAAAAAATCTGAAAATGAAAAGACTTTAGAAAAAGATAGGGAAATTAAAATTGAAATCGGGTTACGTTGGAGAGGATATGGAGGAGGGATGTGATCAATCTTCCAAGAAAAGGAACTTAAAAAGGGCTTCGAAATCCGCACATGACAGGTACTATGACTGATTGGATTTGACAGCCTCACCAACTTAAACTGTTTGCGTCAGACATTGGGTTTGCAAAAAGAACTGAAATCAATTATTAAATAAGGGGTTTGACGCAAACTGCCAACTCATGAATTTGAAAACTTTAAAATGTATGACAAATTAGTATAATGCGTACAGTAAGTACCATATTTGTACAAAGGACATGTACCATTTTTCTTCTTCAATATAGTACCGAAACAAAGGATATATTACATATATTATATAAAAAAAATCATCTGAAAAATAACTAAAAAAGAAAAACATAAAATTTAATATAAAAATTACATAAATCATGGGTATGTATAACTGTATTAACGGTACAATATGTATAGTATGTATACGACGAATCTAAGAGAAAGATAAAATGTGAAGAAAATTTTAAAAAGCATCATTGAAAAATAACTAAAAAAGAAAAACATAAAAATTAAATAAAATGTCCATAAATCATTGGATAACTGTAACTATATAAAGTGTACAATATGTACAGTATGTATAGTAAGTATACAATAAATCTATGAAAAAATTAAAATGTGCGGAAAATTTTAAAAATTTATTGAAATTCGTGACCTAAAAAATATTATTTTGCGCTGGAAAATGATTACAAGCATGCCTAAAAAGTGTATAGTAGGTATGTATAATAGGTAAGTGTATAGTAAATCGTGCTAAAAAATCTGCTACATTGAAAAAGTAAAAAGTAGTTTTGTCAAATCAGCTACAGTGACAGGAGGTGTGACAGTTGCGGTCCCATTTGACTTTTACGGGTAAATATGGTATAAAAAATTGAAAAATGGCTAAAAATTGTAATTATAAGAGTAGTGGCTATTTTTTGATTCATGAAGTCAAAAAGTGGCCGTTTTCCTCATTATCTCTACAAGTTATCTATCACTGATATCTCTGATTCACATGAATGAAGATTTTTAAAAATCTGCTATATTTACAAATACTTTTTAAAAATGTTATATTTATAAATATTGCAAGAAAATCTGCTACCCAATGAAATTTCCCATTATTATAATTTGTATTTTATTAATTTTTTACTAAGTTCAATATATTATTGTTCGATTTAATAAATTATTGGATCATTTACGCATATGTTAAAATAAAATGGGCCAATATCCCTCCCCGACCTCGACCACCGAGTTTATTAATCAGGTTTATCGTGTTTAGGACGGAGGCCAATTTTTACCCCAAATAAAATTAGCCTAATATTCATAATATGAAATTTTAATATAGTTTATATCAAATTAAAAAATAATTCCGTTTATATCATAACATGAAATTGGAATTAAAACTCTACTTTTATTATAAGTTGTATTTTATTAATTTTTTTACTAAGTTCAATATATTATTGTTTGATTTAATAAATTATTGGATCATTTACAGAGGATTTGTAAATTTTCATTTTTGAGTTCCATGAATATCTTTACCAAACCAAAATGGTTTTATGTGAAAATTTGACTTCTGCGCTGTGTTCTTTGGTTTCACATTCCGAGGCTAAGGGCCCGTTTGGTTTGCAATCCAGATTCAGTTTTATTAATCTGGATTAAATGAATAAAAGAAATCTGTTTTATTTTGTGTTTGGTTTACACTCCAGAAAAAAAAAAGTTTGGATTCAATTTCTTTTTTAGGCTAAAAAATGAATTCAACAAAAACAAGAATCCAAAATATCCAACTCAAAAATTGAAAAACACAAATTGGCTTCACCCACACGATCCAATCCACGAGTTTGAACACATGAGATAAAAATACGGGTCGTGCCCATTTTGCGGATTTGGGTCGAGCCAGACTTGTTTTTCCGGTTTGGGTCAGGTCGGACCGTTTTTCGAGGGTGGCTCTGTCCGTTCAAGTTTTATTTATTTTATTAAATTTTTTATTGCATTTTTTAAAGCTGATTTTTAACCTTTTAAACTTAAACTTAATTTTAAAGTGATGGAAAAAAAAAGTTAATTTATTTTTTCACTATATCCTTTTTTTTATAATTTGATAATTATATATAAGATTAATTTAAATATAAAAATAAAATTATATATATATATATATATATATATATATATATATATATATTCATTTATTTAAATGAACGGACCTTGAACCGGGTTTCAGGTCGGTTCTGATATAGGGCTCTATGGATAAAACCTGAGGGTTGGGCTTGAATTCAAATACATGATTCATATCCAGTACAAAGATTTATAGGTTGTGCTCGTTAACCATTAGCTTACGGGCCAAGCTTGCGGTGGGCTTGGACCAGCCCGCGTGCTTTATCTATGTGATGAGGTTCAGATAGTTGTAATTTGATGTACAATGAATGGATTGAATGAAGAAATAGAATTATATTTTTACAAATTATTAACATTAAATTAAGTTAAAATGTGAATAGTTTATCAAACTTGTTTAATAAATAGAATTATATTCTTACAAGTGAAATCTAATAGTATATGTGAAATATGATATATGGAAATTACTTTAAAAAATTTAAATATAGTTGAACATTTAAGATTTGGAGACTAACCAAACATTTGTTCTTATTCACAATTTTTTTTTTAAATTTCTGAATAACCAACCAAACACTGATTTCAAATTTCTGGATTTCAATTTTAAATTTGAATCTGTTACTAAAAACATTTCTGGAACTAACAAATTTACTGGATACTACCCTAAATTTATTAGAATCCACTGAATTCACATCATGTTTTTTGATTGCAAACCAAACAAATGAGTATTCGTAGGCCTTGGATGTTGTTTTTATTTTTTGTTTTCATTTTCGTTTCATAAGTAAGAAGTATCTTGTTTCTTAGTTTCCTTCAGTTTTATTTAAAAAGAATTAGCGGTGAGTTTGGAAACCATTTTCCTTTTTTGGTTCCCAATTGTCTGCTTTTCTAGGTTTCAAGCTTTTAAACTATAAAATAAGAAACTTATTAAGTGAGGAGGATACAAAGTAGTTGTTCGGGTTTCCCTTCCTTTCATTTGTTTTTATCTAAACAATGTTTTCTTCCGTAATAGTTCTTGTTGTTTGCAAAGAAACATAAAAAAGGATTATAATCTCACCTCTTGATATATTAACACGAATGAGTATGAAAAATATTCAATACAACGAGAATACATTTGTTTAACACCCGATTAAAAAGATGTCATACAACTATAAAAAATAATACTACAACTAAATATCTGTGAGAGATGGAGATCAATCTTTTTCTTCAAATGTAAATCATATCATTGATATCCCTGATGAAAGTATCATTGAATTCAACAGTCTTTGTAATCTTCTCAATAGCATCTCTAGCGGCTTTTCTTTGTTTCTCTCTATCATCTTTGATCTTCATCAGTTCTTCATAACCATTATTTCTCTTTGTAAGAGCTTCCGCATTTAGGGTTTTATGTGCTTTCAAGATTGTTCCTCCAAATCTTGTCATCAAATTTCGTACCCGAGCAGCTGATGTCGGAGACATGATTGTGATTAAATCTTCAACTTGAGGGCTTGGACATGTTTTTTGAACTTTAGGAGCATGGTTGCAGCGATTAGACACACTACGAAAGCTCTCGGTAGATCGACGATGATGATCGACAATTGAGGCTACATTCTTTCTTCCTTCGAGACTTGTTTTCATCTTCACATCAATGATCCCTTTAAGGGGTTTCACCTTTTTCAACCTATTGCACAAAAGACCCTTAACCCTTTGGCCGGATTTCATCCTTTTCAAAGGCTTATGAGACGTTTTGAATTGGAAGGATAGAATATAATCACAACAGTTTTTAGGTCTCTAGAACTCCAAAGCAAAAAAATAATGTGAAACCCTAATAAAATTTAAGAATAAAGAATATGAATTCACTTACAAATCTTAAAGAGTAAACTGATTTGAGGATGAATCTTTTGATATTGTAAACTTGGTAAAGGGTTTTAGAGAACAATTACACAAACTGGGAAAAAAAGAGAATAGAAAATAGATAAGAAGAAGACTTGGCGAGGAAGCAAGAGAGAAAAGAAAATTAATTGGATGAACACAAAAATGCAACTCCAATCCCTTATTATACCATACGATACTTCCTCCGTACGTTACTTTCCTAATCATATTGTTTTTACATATCGTCAGTTTTTTCTAGATTATTCTTAGAATTTCATTTTTTATTTATAATAATAACCTAATTAGAAATTATTTAATTATTAGTATATTTATTTTAAAAAATTTATAAGATTTTATATATTATTATAGGAAAATTTCATTGTGTAACACTATTTTAAAATTCTTGTAAATATAGTGTATTTCTATCTGTTAATCTGTGATTAATTGAAATTGATGGAAAACTTTAAGCAATAAACATCTATTATAGTAAATCAATGTCGGCTAAAAATTTGGGAAATTTCATTGGGTAGCAAAGTTTTCTTCAATATTTATAAATCTATCAGTTTTAAAAACTATTTGCAATAGTAATTTTTTAAAATTTTCATTCTAAGTGAATCAAATAAATCAGTGATAACTTATCAGGTAATCAGTGATAACTTATCAGGTAATCAGTGATTACATGTATATAATGAATAAGTAAAATCAGTGATTACTTATGCGCGGAATCAGTGACTACTATATAATGCCGAAATCAGTGATTACTTACACAAACTAGTGGTAATTTTGTAATATTTTTTATGCAAATTTGAGTTTTTTACTATTTTTTCAAATAACTTTTTGGTCTGCTATTTTTACAAATATTATACTTTTTTCATCTACAAGTGCAAGAACCCCTAAAAAATATGCTATGTTTAAAAATACTTTCTAAGCAGTGCTCTATTTGCAAAAGCCTCATTGAGACCGAATTAATCAATTCATTAACTATAAAATATTTTTTTTCTACATTGTTATAAAAATAAAAACTAAAATAGTATATCAAACAACATTAATTTGAACATTCGTGTCAGTAGTTTTTTTAATCTAATAACATATTCTAACTATATAAAAATGAAATAAATTAAAAATTCTATTTTCATTCATTTTAATAATAAGTACAGTTACTATATTCTAATCCCTGCCATTGATTTGATTAGTAAACAAAAACTTATTTTACAAACTCAAATTGGTTTGTGTGTTTTTAAATTTTCAACCCAAATTTTTATTTGATACATTCAAATGTCTCAATCTACTTCTAGATTAGCATATAATTAACAATATATTTTCTTAGTAAAACTTTTTTTAACATTCTTGTTTTAGTTATTTATTTGAATAATAATTAACCATGGCTGAAAGTGATAAGTTTTGGCAAAAGTTTTTCAAAAATAGAATTTTATGAATTGATATTTTAAAAATAACAAAAATAAAATAAAAAATTTAGTTAGATGAAAAGGGCTTACTTTGTTTTCTCATTTAATTTCCTTCATTTTCTTTGCATTTAAATTCATTTGATCAAATCTAGGGTTTCTCATATTGTTGTGACCATCAAGAGTCGTTTTTATAAGGTTTGTTCTTGATGGATGTTGATATCTTTTAGCAAAATTTGACATCTTATTTCCTTTTTTATTTCATCTGGGTTTTTGCAGTCTTTAATCTGTTGATTTGTTCTTTTAATGAGATTTGTTCGAGATGTAGAGACTAAGTTTGAGCTTTGCATTTGCGATGATGGAGAAGCTAAGATTTTGTATTGTACAATACAGTGACGAGGCATACAATTTCACACTTTGAGAAACACACAATGCACGAGTAATGTTGATTTTTTACTCGATAAGTTAAAAAAAAGGGTACAAATACATAATAATGTACATCACATGGAAATCCTTGAATGGCCTGCTTCTAAACTGTTATCAATTATACTATCTTGTGTTGTGCTTTCTGTGTTTAACTTAGTTGAGATAATTGTTGTTTGTAGAGTGGAGGTATCATTCTCTAGCACAATATCATAACTTATAGGCTCAATGTTCTTTCATTCTTCAATTGAGTTTGTTGACTGTCATGTCAGAAGCATCTCTTTGAAAGTGACATCTCTACTTAAAAAAGCATCTTAATTCACCAGTTTCCAATGACCATAGATTGAAGCCTTTCACTCCTTAAGAATATTCAATAAAGATACACCTTCTAGCCCTTGGCTCCAACTTGTCTTGCTTTATATGTACAAAAGCAGAACAACTAGTCTTGAAGTTCAATGCTGTGAATGGACACTTATTGATCAAGTAGGTTGTTGTCTTCACAACTTCTCCCTAGAAAGGTTTAGGAAGCCTTGCATATGACAACATACACCTAATCCTTTCAAGGATGGTTATATTGAATCTCTCGGCCAACTCATTTTTTTTAGGTGTGTGAATAATAGTCAAGTGCCTCCGAATTCCACTTGCCTTACACATATCATTGAACTTCTTATTTAGATATTTCAATCCATTAATCAGTCCTTGGGGTCTTTACTTTTCTTCATGTATGATTCTCAATTAAGGTCTTCCTATCAAGAAAGTTCTTGAAGACTTCATATTTGCTCTTTAAAATGTACACCAACAATTTTCTGGAAAAATCATTAAATGATTGAGATGAAATATCTTGCACCTCCATGTGTGGACACCCAAGTTGGTCCCCAAAAATCTGAATGGATATAATCCATTATTCCCTTGGTGCAATTCTTGTTTTTGTTAAACCTCACCCTTGTAGCCTTATTGATGATACAATGTTCACATAATGGAAGTTTTGTGAACTGCTTGATTCCTAACAGCCCTTACTTGTACAGATGTTGGAGTCCCTTCTCACTAATATGAGTCATTTTGTCATGCCATAATTGAACCTTATTTGTACATGTGTCAGTGGTGGCATTAAGGTGTTTAGCAATTAAATTACCTTGAAGATAATAAAGACAATATGACTGAGGACTTAAATTTGTATCTAGACTTATCAAAAGTTCCTAAAGAAATGAGATTCCTCTTCAAATCTATTACATATCTCACCTGTGGTAGCACCTTTTTCATTTTATTTGCAAGAGAAAGACTAACAGATCCAATGCCTTTGATAACACATCATTGATCATTTCCCATGAACACTTTTCCTCACTCAAACATAATGTGTTATCTTTATTCTACTAAATTTAGTAACTTATCTCTCATTGCATAAAAAAATTATATGGAACCAAATTACTGACCTAGAAGAAAGAAGTCTAAGAAAGATCGAGCCATGTGTTTACAGGTGGGATAATGACATCGATTGGAGCCACTAAACCAACACAAGTAGGAGCTCTAACCGGCAAGATTAGAATGACACGTGAATAAGAACACAAATTTATAAAATCTATCAACCAAACACTATTTAAGATTGAGAAGAGAATTAACCTTTCTAACTCATGTAGTTCTTGTTTGCATATTGTGCTTACAAACAAATTCCATTTTATTAAAATTATTACGAAACAAATTTCAGATTAAGTGAGGTAACCCCATGAGTTTAGCCCTTGTTTTTGTATCATGCTTACAGACATATTCTCATTACAATAATTATTTCAAAACAAGATCATTTGGTATTCACAGAAATAGCCCCTAATGAATTATCATGTAGATTTCATCAATTTATTATCAGAGAAACACTAATAACTACAAGGAACTACAAACTCAATTTCATCATAATCATAACCCTAATTCAAGATCTAAACTAAATAGAAAATTTATAAAATAAATATGAAAAAATGGTACAGTCCACTTGTAACGTTACAATAAGAAGAATAAACAAACTAGTAATGTGGAGTTTTTGATAAACAAACTTTAAGTGAATCATTAAAAAAACAAAACAAAGTAAAAAACGATTAAAACTTTGAAGGAAAAAAAAAGTCTCCAATTCAATGACAGTAAAGAGGAAGAAGAAATTATGGGTTTACCTCCATTAACAATAAAGTTCATGAGATGGAAAACTTTCTGAGTTGTCCAACATATTCAGGAAATCTCAATTCAAATCTTATCAATTGAATACGCAATAAACTAAGGTAAAATTAAAAAAACACATTCAATCAGCATCCTTAATTCAAAATCAATTACATAGAGAGAGAAATCAAAGCGATGGCAGAGACTAAAGCATAAACAGAACAGAGAGAGTAGAAAATCTGATCCTGCCAAATGGTAGATTCCTTGATTTAATTTCGCCAGTTCGAAGCGGTTAATCCTTTTATCTCCATACTCGTCAAGCTCAATAGCACTCTCATCATTCTCTCTCTCATCATTCATGGTCTATTCTCTTGCTAAATGTTCTCTAAAAATTGTCAAGAGATAAGAGTACGAAAAATGTATAATATATTATAGGCAACTGCTTACTAGCAGTATTTGGAAGTGCTCAAATGGCAGTTCCAATACCATATCTTATGAGATTTTCCTTTTGTGGGAAAACTACTAAAAAAATAATGTCAAAAAAGTTAGAAGGGTTTTTATAGAGAAAGCTCTCTCTCTCTTAGATAAAAAAAGACTTACCTCAATCTCTCATATTTTTGGTTCATCATTCTTAAACAAAAGAATCTATGTTGTGAAACATAAAGCCTGTCCGTCGGTGATTTCAACGATTGATACTTAAAAACTCGGGTTTCTCGTTGTGTTTCTACAACAAATTAGTCTCGTATTTTAAAACCTAACATTGGTATCATAGTTAGGGCGAGATCCATACTTCATACTTTGGGGTGGGGGGGGGTCTAACAAAAAATATATGTAATGATAATAAAGCAAGTTCAAGTTCAATAACGATAACTAAAGTTGTACCGTCGTTCCTTCATGGAGTAAAAATAATCTATAAATGAATCAAAACTAAAAGTTTCAGAATTTTTTCTTTCAATGTAGACAGTTAAATAATCTGCAAGAAACTCATCTTCCATTTTGTTGCGTAATCTTGTTTTAACTAATTTTAATAGCAGAAAAAGTACCACTACAAAAAAAAAGTCAATTTGCGACCAAAAGGTCGTTTTTATTGTAGAATGCGACCAAAAAAGCGACCAACATGGTGGTGGCAAAAAAGCTGTTCGGTCCTGAATTTGTGCGACTGGATAGTCACAAAAATACGACCAAGCATGTTTGGTCGCAAAAAAGTCAACATTTTGAAAAAACGACCAAATGGTCGCTTAAAAAAGTGACCATCTGGTCGTAATTTAAGTTGAAGACAAGTGACCAGTTGGTCACTTTTGGACTCAGCCAAAATGGCGACCAGATGGTCGTTTTTTTATGGATAAAATACGACCATCTGGTCGTAATGTAACTTGAAAAAAAGTGACCAGTTGGTCACATGAAGCAGTGACCACGTGGTCTTTTATAAGCGACCAAGTGGTCACTTTTGTACTCAGACAAAATGCGACCATCTGGTCGTATTTAATAAATATTTTTTTTATTTATTTAAATTAGAATAATTAAAATTTAATTAATATTAAAATTTAATATTAATATAATTAATTAGTTAATTAATTATTATTTATTTATTTAATTAATATTAAAATTTAATAACAAAAAATTGGAATGAAAATAAAATATATATAAATCAAATATTCAAAAAATGTTTTATACAGAAGAAAACATCCTAGAACTACTGCAGAGGGGCGGGGGTGACGGAGGAGGCGTCGATGATGAATGGTCGCCGTCTAGGGATCTGAAGTACGCGGCCAAAGATGCTGTGACCTGGGCCTCGACCCGTGCCTGCATATCTGCCTCAATTGCAGCGACTCGAGAAACGAATTCGTCGCGCATAGCGTCCATGTCCGTGTGAAGCTGCTGAACCTCCGCGCGCAGCTGCTGCTGAACCGGAGAAGGGCCGAAGCTAGTCCTCGCTTCGCTCCGCTGAGGTCAGGGCACATCTGGGTAAAGGCGTCGCCCGTACGAGCCGAGCCCAGGAACTGATCCATCAGGTCGAACCCCTCCAGCAGCCTCCAAGAACGACTCTCTACGGTCTTCCTGAGTCAGTTGCTAGTCTGGTGTGGGCAACCGCTGACTCAACGACTCGGTGAAACGTTCCTAAACATTTAAAATTCAGACAATAAAATAGTTAATATATAAGTTAGGAAAAATTTTAAAGAAAAAATAATAATTGAAAAAATTAGTAAATACCTGAACTTCTTTTGCCTTATCGTCGACGAACATCCCGTCCTTCTTCGTATGAAGAATGCGGTGCAGCTCATCGGGCGGATTGAATGGAATCTTACCTTGGAGAGCTTTAGTAGGCAGCCTGTTCATCACAAAGACAGCAGTATTGAAGGCATCATCCGAAAGAAGTGATAAGCCAAACTCTACAATCTGCCTATGTTTTCTTTCTATAAGACCATTTTGTGCTAAAGTGTGTGGACAGGATATTCTATGAATTATGCCTTGGTTTTGAAAATATGTGGATAGAGATCTAAATTCCCCTCCCCAATCAGTTTGAATGGATTTAATAGTTGTATTAAAGAGATTTTCAACTTGTACTTTGAATAGAAGAAAGGTACTGTAAACATAAGATTTAGTTCTTAGGAAATATATCCATGTATGTCTAGAATATGCATCAACAAGACTAAGATAGTACCTATAGCCATTTCGTGATAAACAAGAAGAAGGTCCCCAAGCATCAGCCACAACAAGTTGTAAAGGTTTGGTGTAAACAGTATTGGAAGATGAAAAAGGCAGTTTGTGACTTTTAGAAATTTGACAAGAATGAAAAAATGTAAAATCTTTATTATTTGAAATTTGAATATTACAAAGATGTAACACTTGTTTAACAGTGGATAGATTGCCATGGCCTAATCTCTTATGCCACAAGTCTAAAATTGAACAAGAAACAGAATTGGTGCAGGTAAAAGCTAAAGCAGTCATTTGAATTTTGCAGGAGTAGAAAGAATGATGGTCTTGTGATAATTCTTGAGCTGCAGCCTATAAAGTCCTCCATGTAATTGTCCTTCAAGTAAAACTTTGTGGGTAGCCTGATCTTTCACCAAACAATGGTTAGGATAGAATACAAAATAAGCATTGTTGTATTTTGTAAATTGATGAATACTTAGTAGGTTTTGAGTAATTTGAGGAACATGAAACATATTATCTAGTGTAAAAGAATGATGGGTTTTTGGACAGAAAAATGATGATTTACCTGTATGAGAAATATTTAAACCAGTTCCATTACCCATTTGAATTCAGTTTGATCCATGATATTCACTCCACAGATTTAGATTGTTCAAATCATTGGTTACATGATGAGATGCCCCTGAATCTGGGCACCAATTGGAGTCTGATGGTAGATCATTGGAGGCTAGATAAGCAGTAGCTTGACCAGAATGTGAAGATGGTGATTGATTAGGATGAAATGATCTGCCAGTAGAGGAATATTGTAGATAATTTCCATAGCTAGCCTGTCTATTTTCAGAATTGGTTTGATTCATATTACCATTTCCAGAATTATTTGGACCATGGTAATTTAGATCAAATCGAGAGTAGCATTTGTGACTTGTGTGTCCCATTTTACTGCATAATTGGCATTGTGGACGATTGCCATTGTCATATCTTCCTCCACGGCTGTTTTTGTTCTTTCCTCTATTGAACTGATTGTTTTGATTCTGACCAGGTTGTGAAAATGTATTCTCTTGTTTATTGTGAACAGACAGATTAACAGATGGCAATGAAGATTCAGAACTTGGAAGTTTTCTTTGAATTCTGCCTTCATGAGACAGTAGTAAAGCTGAAATCTCTTTAAAGGAAGGACTTAGTGAGTTTGCTGTGATGACTGAAACTATGGAATCATATTCTGTTCCTAGGCCTTCAAGAACATTCATAATCAAATCTTCTTCTGAAATCTTGTGTTTGACAGAGGAAAGAGCATTAGAATTGCTTTCATTTTGCTAAGATAATCTTTCATGGAGAGGTCATCTTTCTTTTATGTCTGCAGTTTAGATTTGTATTGCATAATCCGTGCCATGTTCTAGGAAGAGAAAAGATTTGAAATATAACTCCAAACCTCACTTGAAGATTCACAATCTGTTATTTCTGCCAATATTGATTCAGATATAGATCCACCGAGCCAAGATGAGAGAAGGCGATCTTGCCTTTTCCATTTCAAGAATGCTGGATTTGGTGAAGAAGTAGTCTGACTAGAAAGAATGATAGTTTTCGCAGGTATGATTGGAGAAAAAGAGATGAAATCTTCAAGACCATAACCTTCAATTGCAGACAGAACCTGAAATTTCCATGAAAGAAAGTTATCATCGTTAAGTTTCACGATTGAGGACTGATTACCGAATGTAATGATTTGTTCATAGTTGGATTGAATTGCGGAATTATCAGTGGTAGATCATGAAGACGCCATTGTTGGCTTGAAGAAGCTTTAGGATCGAAGAGGCAGTCATTACAAAAAAAAAGTCAAAATGCGACCAACCATTTGCGACCAAAAAAAGGGGGTAGTTTTTTGGAGACCATTTGGTCACTTTTTTTTAAGGTTGACTCAAAATGACCATCTGGTCACTTTTTTGCGACCAGATTGCGACCAAAATCAGAAGGAGTCATAAAAAATGGCGCGAAAGAAGCGACCAGTTGGTCACCTTAAAAAACGACCAAGTGGTCGCATTTTTGTGACTTAAAAAATGACTTGGTAGCAAAAAATGGCGCGAAATTATGGCGCGAAAGAAGCGACCATTTGGTCACCTTAAAAAACGACCATCTGGTCGCATTTTGGGAGACTAGAAATATACTTTGGTAGCAAAAAAAAGAGCGTAAATTTGGCGGGAAGAAAGCTACCAGTTGGTCGCCTTTGGAAGTAACCATCTGGTCGCATTTTTGTGACTTAAAATATAGTTTGGTAGCAAAAAAAGGCGCGTAAATTTAGCGTATTTTGGTGGGAAGAAAGCTACTAGTTGGTTGCCTATAGAAGTGACCATCTGGTCGCATTTTGGAGACTAGAAATATACGTTGGTAGCAAAAAAAGGCGCGTAAATTTGGCGGGAAGAAAGCTATCAAGTAGTCACCTTTGGAAGTGACCATCTGGTCGCATTTGGAAGTGACCACTTGGTAGTAAAAAAAGGCGGGAAATTTTGGTGGGAGAAATACGACCAGATGGTAGTAATTTTGCGACCATAAGGTCGCAATTAAGCAGAGGAATGCATTATAAAATCTCCTCCTATCATTGTTTGTAAAGATAAGAAAAAAGAAAAATGAGAAAGTGGATGTATATTCGTTTGATAGACGGGTATTTGAGCAATGAGTTCGTGGCCGGGGTTGAACAGTTTGTTGAGTTTTGTAAGACAACTGTTCATTACGCGAATTATGGTGAAAAGCTACAATGTCCGTGCAGAAAATGCGACAATAGGAGAATCATATCGGTTCCAGATTTGAAGGTTCATCTTTATAGTCGAGGATTTGTGGAGAATTATTATCACTGGGTGTATCATGGGGAGACGAGGGAAATGTTCAACGCCGCAGTACAGGAAGTGAGACAGTACGAGGGTAGCAGCTCGAATGCGAACGCTGTCGTCGAAGAACCCAATGAAATACAACAGTATAGTCAGATGCAGCAGATGATACTTGATGGTGTGGGATATGGAGGCGGAAATGAAAGTTATCGCGAAAGTTTGAACGTAGACGACGAAAGAGAAGGGGCTGTTGAAGAAGAAATGAATCCGGAAGCACGTAAGATGCACGATCTGCTGAAGACAGCGAGCCGACCGTTGTACGAAGGTTGTCAGGTTAGTCAACTTGCTGCTGCTACAGAACTTTTAAATATAAAAGCGCAGTATAACTTACCTGCTAGAGGATTTGATTCGGTCGCATCGTGGTTTCGTTGATGCGCTCCACAAGAAAACCTGATGCCGCAAAGTTTGTACGACACAAAAAAGCTAGTGGATGGCCTCGGGTGACCCGTAGAGAAGATAGATTCGTGTCGAAACCGATGCATGATCTAGTGGGATGTGGATGCGGATTTGCATCACTGCAAATTCTGTTTCCTTCCAAGATATAAACAGGGGAAACGCGGGATGATTCCGTACGCCTGCATGTTCTATTTACCGCTGACCCGACGTCTGCAACGGTTGTATGCATCGGATGTCACGGCTTCACACATGAGATGGCATCACGAGCACGCACAGGATGAAGGTGTTATGCGACATCCCTCAGACGCTGCGGCTTGGAAGCATTTAAATAATTGTCATCCTGATTTTGCACAAGATCCGAGAAACGTGAGATTGGGCTTATGCACAGATGGCTTTAACCCGTTCGGGGCATCCGGGGCGCAATATTCAGTTTGACCGGTGATGGTAACCCCGTATAACTTGCCACCCTCGATGTGTATGAGAGACCCGGTGATTTTTCTCACAGTGATCGTTCCTGGCCCGAAAAGTCCAAAACAGAAGCTGGATGTGTATTTGCAACCACTTATCGCAGAGTTGAAGAGGTTGTGGACAGACGCTGTCATGACGTATGACATCTCGAAGAAACAAAATTTCTTGTTGCGCACGGCGTTAATCTGGACGATCAGTGACTTCCCTGCGTATTCAATGTTGTCAGGTATGTTGCGTTCACGTTCATTATTTCTTAAGTATGAGTTTTGTTATTGTTTTGCTTAGCGTTCATTAGTTTAGTAATTGTAAATATCGATCCCCATCCTCTATTCAAGGATGGAGTACGGCTGGTAAATACGCATGTCCACATTGCATGCTAGACACAGATGAGTTTTACCTCAGAAACGGTCGGAAAACCTATTGGTTTGATTGCCACTGTCAATTTTTTCCGTTAAATCACGCGTTTCGTTCAAACGGTGCTGACTGGAAGAAGGGTCGGGGAGTAAGAAAGGAAACCCCCCCGATAATGTACAGTGGAAGGCAGATTCTGCAAGATATAGATGCTATAGGGATGCGGAAGATTACAGTGGAAGGTGCAAAGCTTGCAAACAATGCGGCTGGAAAAAACACGGGTTGGAAGAAACGGAGTATTTTTTGGGATCTACCGTATTGGGAAGATCTACTTATCAGACACAACCTGGATGTAATGCATATCGAGAAGAACTTCTTCGACAACATTTTCAATATGGTTTTGAACGTTCCTGGCAAAACAAAGGACAATCTGAAGGCACGTTAAGATGTACGGGAGATATGTAACCGTCCTGAGTTAGAGCTTGACGACAATGATAATTAAGCAAAAGCAAAGTACATGTTGACGACGGATGAAAGAAAACACTATTTGAGTGGATCAAATCCATCAAATTCCCTGACAGATACGTTTCGAATCTGAGTCGGTGTATAGACAGTAAAAAACATGTCATGTTCGGTAGGAAAAGCCACGACTGTCATGTATTCATGTAATGATTGATTCCCGTCGCGTTCAGACCATTCCTAGAGAACAGACATTGGGAGCCGCTTGCCCAGTTGAGTGTTTTTTTCAGGGACTTGACGTGTACAGAGTTGACTGAAGCTACTGTCGCTTCAATGAGTTCGGAGATCGCTATTATTATCTATAAGTTGGAGCGAATGTTCCCACCTGGCTTTTTTGACTCAATGGAGCATCTTCCAGTGCATCTTCCATACGAGGCATTCTTAGGGGGTCCGGTCCATTATCGCTGGATATACCCATTTGAAAGGTTAGCAAACTTATTTTGTATATAATTCAAGTTTTTTAATGTTAAACATATCAGAGGTTTACTTAATTGTTTGTAACCCACAGGTACTTACGTCGATTGAAAAAGACGGTCGGAAATAAAGCAAGAGTCGAAGGATCTATCTGTAGTGCGTACCTAACGCAAGAGACTACCACGTTTTGTTAAAATGGAACGCCAACGTCGTCTTTTGATGTCCGGCGATGATGCGTAGGACCGCACTGATCTGCCGCCAGAGGATGACGCACCGGAGTTGGACAGTTCTCCAGATGCGGGGGACTGGACGCATGCTGACCTGGGCGAGATATTACGGTTGGACGACAATCCCGACCTGACATATCCCTCCGCAGTACCCGAGTCACAGATTGCGACACCGCGTTTGGGGGTGGACTCACAGGCTCCAGCCACTACTGTCGCGGGACCCTCCACTTCTGGCACCGCGCTCGATCCAGCTAGAGCTGGAGCTTCTGGCACTGGCCGTCCTCGGGCCATTGCCAACCCGACCCTTCGGATAGAAGGGGATACGTAAGTAGACAAGTAATTTTTTTAATTAAATATTCATGTTATTTATAACCTAAAAATATTTTTTACTTTTTTTTTTTTGCAGAATACAGCCGCATCAAACCGCTTCAAAGCGGTTTCGACAGGTCCTCCAGAGCATGCCTCTACCCAGTGAGCTTCGCTAGACGAAGATTCCGACGACGTAGAAGTGTCGGATGTACGACAACTGGAAGGTAAATAACTTCACTTATTTTTATAATTAATTAATTTATAAATTTGTAACAATCAATTTATTACTTTAACGTTTTCTTATTTCAAATTTTGTAAGGGCAAGTTTCCTATGATCGATCCCGATGTCACAGACGGACGGATGTTCCCCCTATGGGACAGGCACGCGCAGGATTGATTTAAGGACCTCATGTACCGGGCGCGGCAGAAGCAAGCTGAACACCGCCCTGTGTGGATGAGCGAGGAGGAGCATGCCCGACTCCTCGCGAGCTTGCAGTCTCAAGAGGGCAAAAAAGTGTTTACAAAAATAAGGCCAATCGGGCCAAGAACCAGAGGAAGCACACCGGTGGCGTGAAGCCTCACGACGAGCATCATCGTATATTGGTAAGTAATTGTCATTTTTCTTTCACGTCATTTTTTTGTTTTTTGTTTCAATTATTTATTAATTTAATTTATGTCTCTTTTTATAATATGTTTAGGAAGAAAAGTACGGTCGTCCTGTTCCGCCTGATGAGCTGCACCTGGTCCTTCACACGAAGAAGGACGAGACGATCGTCGACAACAATGCGCAACAAACTCAGGTATTTAATATGTTTTTTCAATTATTACTTAGAATTTGTTCATCATTTTCTAACTTTTACATACTTTCTGAATTTTAAATATTTAGGACCGTTTCAAGGAGTCTTTGAGTCAGAGGTTGCCCACACCCGACTCGCAACCGACTCAGGAAGATCGTCGATAAGGGTTCTTGGAGGCTGCTGGAGGCGTTCATCCAGATGGATCCGTTCCTGGTCTCGGCATGTACGGGAGGCGTCTTTACGCGGATGTGCCTTGGCCCCAGCGGAGCGGAGCGAGCACTAGCTCCGGCCCTTCTCCGGTTGAGCAGCAGATGCGCGAGGAGGTTCAGCAGCTTCACACCGACATGGACGCTATGCGCGACAACTGTGTTTCTCGAGTGGCTGTGATTGAGGCGGATATGCAGGCACGGGTCGAGGCCCAGGTTGCAGCATCTTTGGCCTCGTACTTCAGATCCCGAGACGGCAGGCCTTCATCATCGATGTCGCCTCCGCCACCCCCCGCCCCTCCGCAGTAGATAGATGATTTCTTTTTGTATACAACATTTTTTGAATATTTGATTTATATATATTTTATTTTAATTCCAATTTTTTATTATTAAATTTTAATATTCATTAAATAAATAAATATTAATTAATTAATATTAATTAAATAAATAAATAATACTTTTAATATTAATTAAATAAAAAAATTTATTAAATATGACCAGATGGTCGCATTTACCCTAGAAGATAAACGACCATCTGGTCGTTTTTTATCTGGTCGCATTTGACCATTTGGTCGCTTATAAAAACGACCACGTGGTCACTCTTTCATGTGACCAACTGGTCACTTGTCTTCAACATAAATTACGACCAGATGGTCACTTTTTAAGCAACCATCTGGTCATTTTTTCAAAATGTTGACTTTTTTGCGACCAAACTATCTTGGTCGTACTTTTGTAACTAT
The DNA here is from genome assembly GCA_028015215.1 of Gynostemma pentaphyllum. Classification (NCBI taxonomy): domain Eukaryota; kingdom Viridiplantae; phylum Streptophyta; class Magnoliopsida; order Cucurbitales; family Cucurbitaceae; genus Gynostemma; species Gynostemma pentaphyllum. The sequence goes on along the minus strand of CM051355.1, from coordinate 64,394,846 downwards.
CCAGTCGCACAAAATTTCAGAACGACCAGCTTTTTTGCCACCACTATCTTGGTCGCGTTTTTTGTCGCATTCTACAATAAAAACGACCTATTGGTCGCAAATGTCTGGTCGCAAATAGACTTTTTTTTTGTAGTGAGTTAGCCAAAAGAAAGCTCTGATACCATGTGAAGATTAAGAGAGAGAAAGGGAAGAAAAGAAATGAGAAGAAAATGAATTCTCAATATCTCAGCTGAAAGCAATTGACAGTATATATATTCCAAGAGTTGTTAAGCTAACAACTTCAACTAATCAATTAACTAATAACAACTTTACAACTAACTTAACCATTCACTCAATGAGCTATCTTAATATTTATAGTCATTTTTAATTAACAAAATCAATCAGGCAAGGTCAGTGTGAATCGTTAATAGTATGCACAACAAGCGCGGTTGACGTCTTAAACCTTGAAGCATGTAAGAACCACTCGCATTTCGTCGTACATGCATATAATGTATACTCTAGATACATTCGAACGAATAATACTAAATTGAAAGTTATTTTTTAGCGCCAACACCCTCACAACTATCTTCAGTAACTTCTTCAATGCGTATATATCCTTCACAAACATGTTGAAGTTAGAACGATATTCGCGTAAGTCAAGACTATCAATGAACATGTTACAAAGGTAATTTTAGAGAGTGCTCTTGAAAATGTGAAGTATATTACACCATCAATTCAAGATATACACATTCTCTCATCTAAAGTGAAAGATAAGAATCGTAGAGATATTGGAGATGCTAACTTTTGTATTATTGTTGATGAAGTGTGAGATGAGTAAAAAAGATAGCAAGTAGCTATTGTCTTGTGCATGTTAATGATACTAAGGTAAACTTTGAAAAAAGAATTATCAAATATTCTTTCTCATTACAATCTTAGCATCAAAACATTTGAGGTCAAGGATATGAGGATGCTAGTAATATGCGTGATGAATGGAATGGTTTGCAAGCATTATTTCTTAATGAGTATCAAAATGCCTATTATATACATTGCTTTGCGCATAGATTGCAATTGGCCTTAATTGGAGCATCAAGAGATGTTATTCCCGTTCATCAGTTTTTCTCACTGATAACTTGATTTTTATGTTCTTAATTTAAATGTTTTATCCCCTTAAATGCTTAATTTCCGATGGTTTTTTAATTGATTTTTTTGGTTTTCCTGTTAACAGGTTACTTCAAGTTAATAGGATTCAACCAAATCAAAAAGCCTAGATAAAAGATGATTTAAGAGTTTTATTATCTCAATGAAATTTCCTTGATTTCTTGAACTTGAACTTTCATCGTGACCCCTATAGGCACAACCTTGTAATGTCAACCATCTAATTGAATCAATTGAGGTCTTCACTCACAATCGATGATTTGAAATTTGTTCTCAAGTTTGAGTATTTATCACCTTATCAATAAGCCTTGATTGATTTATAAGACCATCACATGATTGCAGAGCAATATTATGTGGTGAACAAGCACTATCATCAGTGTGATTGAGAAAAGCACATCTCTTACCATTGTTAACTTTCTTTCAATTGCGAAATCCTTCAATGGTAAATGCACTTGACCCAGGGCATCCTGATGGTTTCTTTGAAAAAAGAAAACATGAAAGACAAAATGCAGTATTTTTTTATGGAGAATATTCTAACCAAGAAAATAATTTGAACCAGATAGATTGAAGTTTACGGGGATGTTATCTGACCCACAACATGGATATTGAGGCAAAATAAATTTATAAGCTCCTTCTTTAATATAAGCTCAACAAATTTCATCTTGTAAATTGATAGGATACCCCAAATCTGACGTCGTAATCCTTGATCACTCTCTAAAGGTTGATAAAATTCCTCTCGTTCTACTCAAGTTCTTTTAGAAAACTAGTGCTGCTAAGGACTCAACAATTCCATACTAGCTAGTTGTTATCGTTTCTAACTTATCGATATCATTTCTCTTGAAAAAATCATCAAGTTTTTTTTCGAGGTTTCCACTTTATATAAATAAATTGTCTTCAATGAAAATAAAGATATTGACCTAAAAAAGTATATATTTATTTATAATTTAGTAATTGAAAGATGAATAGTATACATATTAAAAAAAAAACATGCAAGTTATAAAACTTACCTGAATTCCAACGCTTGTATTGCATTCACGATGAATTTATTCTAAAAAAAAAAGCTAGAAACTTTATGTGAAAAAAGTAACATTTTAAGTTCTTATAATTTTTTTATGAAGCTTACCCATGCATATATTTATCGTTGTTGTTATAAAAGAAAAGAAAGAAGTGCAATTGATATTTGGATGGAGGCTGATCAAATCCCTATGATATTTGTTTTGTTATTACACTTGCATCGGTGTTGATCTTATTAGTAGCAGCAGCTGCAATGTCAGAAATTAAAATAAGCCCTCATGTGCTCCCCCCCCCCCCCCCCTTCTCCCTCCTCCCCCTCTTGATAGTCAAGCTATTATTGCATTTACAAAAGGCCCCAAAAATTACTCTAAGACAAAGCACATTGATAATAAATACAATTTTGTGATAGATATGGCTGCACAGAAAGAAGTGGATGTGCAATATATATCTACGTGGGATATGGTTGTAGATTTTTTTACAAAGTTCATACCCTAGAGATATTTTTAATGGTCATGTTAAATCTCTAGGCCTTCTTAGATTTTAGTTTCACATGACATGAAAATTGTATTACTAATTTTAGTTATGAATAAAGTATTTTACTTTTGAGTTGTATACACACATAATGTTTTAGTACATTAAATTAAAAGTATGTAAGACATAAGATTGAGATTCTCACATAAGTAATCACTATCTATGACTTAGTGTTGAATAGACTTGAGATATTTTAAGCGATATTGTTGTTAATTGATAACAACTCTATTAGAGCATATGCTTAATCTAAATATTTATAATCGAAGGTGAATAGATCTCACTATTCACCTAACTGTCTATGAGCCAGATGAAATTCCTGCAGTCATAAGTTGATAAAGTAGAGTTATGGACTCAAGTTAGATATTAAGTGTATCTGAACTATCATTTGTACAATATAAATTGAGACTTACACTCCAATAAAAATAGAGAATAATAATGTATCATGTGTTTCATACCACTATTAGGAATGGTGTCCTAGAACTTGTAATTATTTAATTATAATAATTTATTTGAAATAAATTAAATAAATAAACATAAGTTCTTTATATTATCTAGATTGATTCAATTGACGATATTAGGAATATATGGAAATATATAAATATCAAACATTCAAATAGTAAAACCCTAAGTCACTCTTATGAAATCACGACTTAGTATGTGAGTCATACGAGAGGATTAAAGTCGAGATGAGTAACTTAAACGAGTCTACAGTAAACGGATAACGTTTGGGAACCTTATCCTGGTAACACTGTTGATAGCTTCGCATTTTGCTTATAGACAAATGATCGAATCCTGATCATTCATGTGGGAGACATGAAATGGAAGTATCATATGCAATGTTGATTGTATAAGACAGGACCACGATGTTCGATCAAATTTCTCATTAGTACCGTTTACGAGAAATAATCGAATATCAAACTAAGTTTATCAACCGTGATAGATCTCAATCCTGAGTGAAATGCGGACTCCTATTTGTGGAGTTATGTTCTTTGATTCACATAGTTGAGAGCGATCTGTAAGAACGCTCAATACACTCCTGTTTTGGGAACATGACTAGATAAGTAGTTGGGAACTCATTTTCACGAGATGGAATTCATAACTTTCCTATAAATTAACGGTATCAATGCGATACCTAAATATTTTAGGAACTTTAGGAAACTCCTTTGATGTACTCGATTCGAGACATGAACAAGTGGCGCCACGACTTCTATTGATCACAGAAGTATATTATCTCTAGTTCGACTAAAGATAATGTTCATTGGAGAATCAGTGGGAACACAAGGATAAAGCGGTAATTACAGGGGCAAAACGGTAAATTTATCCACTTTGTAATTATGAGGGTTCCACGTGAAGGATTATATCACGAGATATAAATAAAGATAAACTAAATGGACATAACTCATCCGTAGTGAGGGGAGTTCAAGCTATGAATCTATATTGGAATTATTCATAGTTAGATAATAAGTAATTAACTGATTATGAGTTAATCACTTAATTGACTAATTATTAAGCTCATGATCTATAGGTCCATCGGGTCCCTATGCTAGCCCAAATATCGTAGTCGCGAAATCAAGTAGAAGAAATGGAAATTTTAAGTAAAGTGAATTACTTAAAATAGGCAATATTAATTGTTTAAATATTGAGTATATTTAAACGGTAATTAATATAAACATTATTAATTGTTTAAATAATGAGTTTATTTAAACATGAAATTAATAATGAAATATTATTAATTATACATTATTAATTATTTAAATATTGAGTATATTTAAATGGTAATTAATAATTTGAAATTAATTAACAATTATTAATTGTTTAAATAATTAATTATATTTAAACGGAAATTAATAATGGAAATTAATTAAATTAATAATAAAATATTGTCAATAAAATTATTAATTTATGGAAATTAATAGTTATAATATTTATTATTAATTATTTAAATAATGAAAATTATTTAAATGGAAATTAATAATTAAATATAAATTGGATAATATTTAGTCGGGAGAAAATATTAATATTATTAATTGTTTAAATAAAATATTTTATTTAAATGGTAATTAATAAATAAATTAATTAAGTTGGACTTATTAATTTAAGAGAGAGTTTCAAGCCCAATTGGATTAATGAACCCAACTGAAATTGGCCCAAAATAATTAATTAAATAAATTTGATTTATTAATTATTTATTATTAATTTTGGCCTTCATAGATAATTTGTAGGAGATAATTATTTGAATTATATCCTATAATAATTATATAGATTTATTTACCCAAGATAAATAAAATAAAGAAAAGAAAATAATCTCCTATTTATCTATGGCATTTTCGAAATTGCAAGATAAAGGAAAGAGATAATCTTTATTCTTTTTGTATTTATCTCTATAGATTAATCCTAATGTGATTAAGATTCCTATTTTCCTATAAATAGGAGGGTTGGGTCATTCATAAATCACACAATTCAATTTCCTAAGAAATTTGGAATTCTCTCTTCCTCCTCCCCCCTTAGCCGATTTTCCCTAGTCCATTGGGAAGAAAATATTTTTTCTTCTTCCCAATTTCTTCTAAAAGTTCGATCCCACAATCGGATTTCGTTTGATCGATCGGGATATAGCGTAGAAGATCCGGTGTTGCTGAGGATTTGATGCTATAAAGAAACCTCCAACCGATTCTCCATTTATTACTCAATGTAAGTTTTCATTTTAATTTTCGAAATTTAAAGCATGAATCTACATGTTTTTATCACAAATTGCATGATGTTAATAGATCCGTTATTAAATGTTAATAAATTTACTAAATAAATTTCCGCTAGTTTAGTAAATCATCCCTTCAACCACATGTGCAATTAACCGACATAAATGGGTTACAAAAGTTAGATCTCTACTTCTTGTTAATGTGAGACCCATGAGACTAAGTTTTCAAGTACTCTTAAGATCTTTGACTAAAATCTTAAAGCTTCACTATGATTTAGCAATTTGGAAAGTTGTCAATAGTCATGAAATATTCGATCTAATGGGACTTATCTAAAAAGAAATCGTTCTGTGATAAAAAGTGTTTGAGGAAAAGGCAAGATTATTTTAAGTGTTACATCGTATTGTATTCACTCGTCGACCAATTGTATTTTTGTAATATACTTGTGAATACAAAGGTAATATTTTAAAAGAGATTCGGAATAAAAAATGTGACTAAATGATCTAGAGAATTACATTATACACTCTACTTAAACACACAATTGAGTTACCTTACATACTTAACCGTTGTAGAGTAACAAGCTATCGAATTGAAAGTATGACGGTCGCACTACCTATTTTCTTTTATGAATTAGTAGCAGATGAAAGAGGATATGTTTCTCCTTCATTGATAAGTGAGAGAATTTATCGTTCAAAAGGGAAGCAATATAAACGATACGCCCATGATGGGTAACCCATTATGTGCGAGTGTGAGATGAAAGTAGTTGCCTTTAGCAACTGCTTAGCCGTTTTTGGAACTACATTACTATATCTTAAGAGATTTTCCTTTTGTGGGAAGATTGCTAAAAAAAAATAACGCCTAAAATATGATAAGATTTTTTACAGAGAAAACTCTCTCTCTCTCAGATAAAAAAGACTTCTCTCAATCTTTCATATTTTTGGTTCATCATTCTTAAACAAAAGGATCTAGGTTGTGAAACATAAAGCTCGTTCGTCAGTGATTGGCTTTCAATGATCAATACTTGAACACTCGGGTTTCCTATTATTTTCCGCTGCGTTTCTACAACAAGTTACAACGTATTTTGAAACCCAACAATAATTTTGAAAAAACAAAACACTACAAAAAAACTGTCAAAATGCGACCAGAAATTTGCGACAAAAAAAAATTGTTAGTTTTCTAGTGACCACCTGGTCACTTTCTTTGAAGGTTGACTCTAAGTGACCATCAGGTCACTTTTTTTGCGACCAGATTGCGACCAAAAGCAGAAGTAGTCTTAAAAAATGGCGCGAAAAAAGCGACCAGATGGTCACCTAAAAAAACGACCCTCTAGTCACATTTTTGTGACTAAAATATGCCTTGGTAGCAAAAAAATGGCGCGTAATTTTGGAGGGAAGAAAGCAACCAAGTGGTCACAATTAAAAGTGACTAACTGGTCGCAATTTTGGTGACTAAAAGTGAGCAGTGGTAGCTTATAATTGGAGGGAAGAAAGCTACCAAATGGTCACAATTAAAAGTGACTAAATGGTCGCAATTTTAGTGACCTAAAAGTGAGCAGTGGTAGCTTATAATTGGAGGGAAGAAAGCTATCAAATGGTCACAATTATAAGTGACCAGATGGTCGCAAGTTATGTGATTTTATGGGACCAATAATTGATAAAGAATTTGGTGGGATAAAAGCTACCAAGTGGTCACCAAAAAAGTGACCATGTGGTCGTAAATTCTGACTTGATGTGACCCAGGGCAGTGAGGAAAATGGCGGGAAACTGCGACCAGGTGGTAGCAAAAATACTACCATCTGGTCACAAATGAGCAGAGGAGTCCATTATAAAGCCCCTCCACCCATTGTTTGTTAGCATTAAGAAAAAAGAAAATGAGAGAGTGGATGTATGTTCATTTGATAGACGAGTATTTGAACGATGAGTTCGTGGCCGGGGTTGAACAGTTTGTTGACTTTTGCATGACAACTGTCTATTATGAAAAGTATGGTGGAAAGCTACGCCTGGTGTAGGAAATGCGACAATAGGAGAATCATACCTGGATTCTGAGTTGAAGGTGCATCTTTATACTCGGGGGTTTGTGCGAATTATTATCACTAGGTGTTTTGGGGGAAACACAGGAAATGTTCGACGACTGCATTACAGGAATCGAGACGATACGAAGGTAGCGGCTTCGAATGTAGAGGTTGTTGACGAAGAACGAATGATGAACAACGGTATAGTCGATGCAAGAAATGATAATTGATGGTGCAGGGTATGGGGGCGATGAAATTTTCCTTGAAAGTTTAAACGTGAAGCGAAGATGAACGGGTTATAGAAGAGAAAATGAATCCGGAAGCACGTAAGATGCACGAGATGCTAAAGACAGCCAGTCGACCATTGTACGATGGGTGTAAGGTAAGTCAACTTGCTGCTGCTACAGAACTTTTAAATATAAAGGCGCAGTACAACATACCGGGTAGAGGATTTGATGCGATTGCATCGTGGTTTGGTCGATGCACTCCAGAAGAAAATAATATGCCCCACAGTTTGTACGACACGAAAAAGCTCGTGGAGGGACTTGGATTACCCGTGGAGAAAATATATTCGTGTCAAAACGGATGCATGATTTACTGGGATGTGGATGAGGACCTGCATCATTGCAAATTCTGTTTTCTTCCAAGATACAAACAAGAGAAACGCAGCCTGATTCTGAACGCCTACATGTTCTATTTACCGCTGACCCCACGTCTGCAACGGTTGTATGCATCAGATGTGACAGCCTCGCACATGAGATGGCATCACGAGCATTCACAGGAGGAAGGTGTTATGAGACATCCCTCAGATGCTGCGACATGGAAGCATTTAAATAATTGTCATCTGGATTTTGCACAAGATCCGAGAAATGTCAGATTGGGCTTATGCACAGATGGCTTCAACCCGTTCGGGGCATCCGGGGCACAATATTCAGTTTGGCCATCATGGTAACCCCGTATAACTTGCCTCTCTCGATGTGCATGCGAGACCAGGTGATTTTTCTAACAGTGATCGTACCTGGGCCGAAAAGTTCAAAACAGAAACTGGATGTGTATTTGCAACCACTTATTGCAGAGTTGAAAAGGTTGTGGACTAACGGTGTTATGACGTACGACATTTCGAAGAAACAAATTTCTTGATGCGCGCCGCGTTAATCTGGACGATCAGTGACTTCCCTGCGTATTCAATGTTGTCAGGTATGTTGATCTTTAATTGTTTTCATATACATTTTTGAGTCTGTGTTTAGCTTTTGTTATTGCTTTCCTTAGTCAGTGTAGTTAATTGTGTGAACCTCAATCTTCTCCTCTTAAAGGATGGAGTACGGCGGGGACATACGCATGTCCACATTGCATGCTAGACACAGATGCATTTTATCTCAGAAACGGTCAGAAAACTTGTTGGTTTGGATCACCGTCGATTTTTGCCGTTGAATCACACTTTCCGTTCAAACAAGAAGGATCGGAAGAAGGGTCGACGAGTAAGAAAACAAACCCCCCGACCATGTATAGTGGAAGACAGATTCTGCACTGGTATAAATGCTATAGGGATGCGGAAGATACCGTGGAAGATGCAGAGAGTGCAAACAATGCATTGGAAAAAACACGGGTTGGAAGAAACGGAGTATTTTTTGGGATCTACCGTATTGGGAAGATCTACTTATTAGACACAATCTTGATGTAATGCATATCGAGAAGAATTTCTTCGACAACATTTTCAATACGATTTTGAACGTTCCGGGAAAAACGAAGGACAATCTGAAGGCACGTTATGATATACGGGAGATATGTGACCGTCCTGAGTTGGAGCCTGACGACAATGATAATTACGCAAAAGCAAAATACATGTTGACGAAAGATGAAAAGAAAACATTATTTGAGTGGATCAAATCCATCAAATTCCCGGACGGATATGTTTCGAATTTGAGTCGGTGTATAGACAGTCAAAAACATATCATGTTCGGGATGAAAAGCCACGACTGTCATATATTCATGCAACGATTGATGCCCGTCGCGTTCAGACCGTTCCTAGAGAATAGACATTGGGAGCCACTGCCCAGTTGAGTGTTTTTTTCAAGGACTTAACATGTACAGAGCTGACGAAAGCTACTGCCACTTCAATGAGTTCAGAGATCGCCGTTATTATTTGTAAGTTGGAGCGAATGTTCCCACCTGGCTTTTTTGACTCCATGGAGCATCTTCCAGTGCATCTTCCATATGAGGCATTCTTAGGGGGTCCCGTACATTACCGCTGGATGTACCCATTTGAAAGGTAAGCACAGTTATTTTGTAATGTACGCGTATGAATCAGTACAGTGATCATCTAATGTTAATTATGTTTTGTACCCACAGGTACTTACGTCGGTTGAAAAAGATGGTTGGAAATAGATCACGAGTAGAAGGATCTATCTGTAGTGCGTACCTGACGCAAGAGACTACCACATTTTGTTCATACTACTTTGATCAACACATTGCAGAGCAGTTTCGACCGGCGAAACGAAACGTTGTCGAAAATTTACTTAAAGGTGTTGACATGAACGACTTGCCTATTTTTACGGAACCTAGCATGACAGTTGGAAGATCAGTGCGTAGGCCGTTGACCGATTCTGAGTATCACGTAATACAGACATACGTGATATGCAACTGCGCAGAGATCGAGCCTTACATAGAGTGAGTTTGTAACTTATTCCATCGCATAAACAAACTATTTGCTAACTATTTTTGTAACATATAGATTATTTCTAAATATATACGTTCGAATGACACGAGTTGGTCTTACAGAAGCAGAGGAGGGGTCAATAATCGATAAAGAGTTTCGTTCTTGGTTCAGTGCATACGTGAGTTATTTTAAATTGTCAAAAAAACCGTGGCATTTTGTTGAAAAAATTACTATCATCCTAATACATTACTGTATGTGAACAATGACACAGGTTGACTCCCCTACATTACCGGTGGATGATCCTCGCATCATTTCTTTGGAAAAGGGACTGAACGGATAGCAAGGTCGTATGGTGGATACGTCGGTGAACGATTCTGATTTCAAACGAAGGCGCATTCGGTGAACAGGGCAACAAACAACGGTGGTGTTTGCATAAAAGGTCACGTGTTAAGACAAACAAAGACGATTACCTTGAGTAATCGATGAGATTCTTGAGATTCAATACGCAAGTCCGACGCTAAAACGCATTGTTGTGTTCAATCGCACTTGGTTCTAGACAATCGACAGGCGCGAGTCCGTAAGATTGATCATTTACAAATCGTTGAGGTAAACAAGTCTAAGCATATGCGCACCGCTGATAGGTTTGTCTTGGCTTCACAGGCGATTCATGTTTATTACCTGAACTATCCGATTAATAGACAAGATCTGACAGATTGGTTAGTTGTTTGTAAAGTTAAACCACGCCAGGTAGAAGAAAACTTGTCCGAGAAAGATGACCATGCAGAGGAAGCTGTTGCTTTTCAAGAAGATGAGATAAGATGTCGTGCAATCGACGATGGTCAGAATGCAAGTACTGTTCGTCCTTTGAACGATGGGACGATAACATTGCATGATGATGATGATACAAATGCTTCCACTTCTCACGCACGTGACATTGATGCTGAATTTATTCGAGACGATGAATCCGATGAAGAAACAGAAGAAGAAGACTTTATGAGACGGACTTGTTGGAGACGATGATGAATGAGATATTTCGTTAACTTGATTATTCAATGTGTATGTGTTTATTAATTAAAACTATTTCTTTTAATGAATGGTTAAAAATATATATATATATATATATATATATATATATATATATATATTAATATTTGTGACCACATGGTCAAATATTTGGACAGAATCATCATCATCTTCAATCTGCTCACTTTTAAACATCACTTTCTTTTCATTGATTGGATATTGGATTTCAGAAGCACTATGATCAAATATAACAACATGTAAATAAGAGTTCCCTTCATATCTAAATATCAGAAAGTAACCAAATTTAACACAGTAAAACTCCACAAAGTAACCCAATTTTTTTTTAAAAAAAAAATTATATTAATATTTGCGACCACATGGTAGTAATTTAGAAGGGAAAGGCGACCAAATGGTCGCTTTTTTGGAAAAGTATAATTATATTTTAAAAAAAATATAAGTCAGATTACGACCATATGGTCACAAATATGAGCGGTAAATTTAAATTCTCATGAAATTTATGGCGGTGAATTTAAACATTACGACCATCTGGTCGCAATATTTGGCGGTGAATTTCATTATTGCGACCAGATGGTCGCAATTCTTGATGGGACTCGTGATATGACAGCTGTTCTTGATAATGGTAACTGGGCGACCAAATGGTCGCTTTTTCAATAAATGCTACCAGATGGTCGCAAATATCTCTGAAAATGCGACCATATGGTCGTATTTTCCCCAGCACGCGCGACCTTTCGTTTCTGTTCATTATTACATATTTTCGACCAGTTGGTCGCAAATTCTGATTTAAAATCATATCAGATTCCCCCCCCCCCCCCGGTTTCTTTTCCTTTCCTTTCTCTTTTTCTTTCTCTCTTTTCCTTCTTTTCTCTCTTTCCCCCGTTCTGTTCCCCGTTGTTTTTTCCCCATTCCCGTTCCCCGTTCCTACTCTAAACCTAAACACCCTAAACCTCCAATCCCGGTTTCTATTACGAGGTTAGTTTCGTTTCCGTTTTTAGTTATTTTTAGTTTATGTTTAAATTTAATTAGTTTAGTTTAATGTTGTTAATTTCATTAATTTTAGTTTAATTAATGTAATTTAGTTTAATTAAGTACTTAGTTTACTTACGGTTTATTAATCTAATTTCGTTTACTTTAATTAATTGATACATTTTAGTTCAATTAATCTAATTTTAATTTAGTTTAATTTAATTAATTAGTTTAGTTAAGTTTAGGTTTTATTAATTAATGTTAGTTAAATTTAATTAATGTTAGTTAAATTTAATGTTAGTTAAATTGAAAGCTTCATTACTTAGTTTACTTTAATTAATTACTTAGTTTAGTTTATTAATTACTTAGTTTAGTTTATTTTAGTTTTAATTAATTAATGTTAGTTTTAATTTAATTAATTTTAGTTCAATTAATCTAATTTAGTTTAATTCTTCATTACTTAATTTACTTTAATTTAATTAATTTTAGTTTAATTCTTCACTACTTAGTTTACTTTAATTAGTTCAATTAATCTAATTTTAATTTACTTTAATTCAAATTAATTAATTAGTTTATTTTAAATTATTTACTTAATTTATGTTAGTTTAATTTACATTATTTAATCCATTTAATTTAGATTATTTCATTAATTAATTAATTTAATTTATTTCAATATTTTAATTACGTAATTAGTATTAAATTAGTTTAGTTTGGTTGTAGGAGTATGACGGGCAGACGACGTCCTCCCCAGTCAGACGAGCGTGACGAGGCGACTCCATAGCCGCCTACTGCCGCTGCCCATGATGCGGACCTGACTACAAAGGAGTTGGAGATCCTCTTCGGTTACGAGGCGGGATTTGCTGCCACGCTCGATGATGTAGTCCCTGAGACTCAGTCTGCGACACCACGACTGACGCAGGACTCCCTGGCCACGACTCCCAGCTTAGCATCAGGGTATGCGTCCAGGTCTGAGTCCAGGTCTGCATCAGGGTCGAATCCAGCTGGCCCCTCCACTTCATGCACGCAGCCGTCTCGGGCCGCAGACTCTACCCTTCGGATTGAAGGGGATACGTAAGTAATTTTGTTTATTGTTTTAATTACTTAATTTTTAAACCTTTAAACTTTTTTCAAAGTGTTTTTTTTTTCCGTTAACTAATAGTTTCTAATAGCACAATAATTTTTATGTTTTTGCAGAGTACAGCCGCATACAACCGTTTCAAAACGGTTTCGCGAGGTCCTCCAGAGTATGCCTCTACCCAGCGACCTTCGCTGGCAGAAGATTCCGACGATGGAGAAACGTGGGATGTACGACAACTGGAAGGTAAAAAACATCATTTATTTTTATAATTAATTAATTTTGAAATTTATAGAAATAAATTTATTACTTTAACAATTTTTTTATTTCAATTTTTTCAGGGCAAGTTTTCTGTTATCGATCCCGATATCATGGATGGTAGATTGTTCCCCCTATGGGACAGTCACGTTCGGGATCGATTCAAGGACCTCATGTACCGGGCGCGCAGAAAGAAAGCAGCAAACCGCCCCGTGTGGATGAGCCCGGAGGACCACGTACGGCTTATCGCGAGCTTGAGCACTCATGAGGGCAAGGCAGTGTCAAGCAGGAATAAGGCCAACCGCACGAAGAATCCCACAAAACACACAGCGGGGGCCCGGACACACGACGAGCACCATCGTCGATTGGTAAGTTTTTTTTAGCGTTTTCTGACTTACGTACTTTTTTCTCGTTTTTTATTTTCAATTAGTTATTAATTTATTATGTTTTATTATTTAATCTTTAATATTTTTAGGAAGCGAAGCACAGGTGCCCCGTCCCGCCCGATGAGCTGCACCGCGTTCTTCACACGAAGAAGGACGGGACGTTCGTCGACGATAAGGCGAAAGCAGTTCAGGTATTTAATAATTTTTTCAATTATTATTTTTTCTTTAAAATTTTCCTAACTTATATATTAACTATTTTATTTTCTAAATTTTAAATGTTTAGGAACGTTTCACGGAGTCCTTGAGTCGCCGTTGCCCACACCAGGATCGGCAACCGGCTCAGGAGGACCGTAGAGAGGCGTTCTTGGAGGGCCTGGAGGGGTTCGGCCTGATGGATCGGTTCCTGGGCTCGGCTCGTACGGGGGACGCTTTACGCGAGATGTGCCCCGGCCTCGGGCGGAAGAGCGAGCACTAGCTCGCCCTCTCCGGTTGAGCAAAGAACATGCGCTGCGGACATGGACGCTATGCGCGAGGACTTCGTTTCTCGAGTCGCTGCAATAGAGGCGGACATGCAGGCACGGGTCGAGGCCCAGGTGACAGCAGCTTTGGCCGCGTACTTCAGATCCCTAGACGGCGGCCAGTCATCATCGACACCTCCTCCGACACCCCCCGCCCCTCCGCAGTAGTTCTAGGATGCTTTCGTCTGTATAAAACTTTTTTTGAATATTTGATATATATATATATTTTTTTTTTATTTTAATTCCAATTTTTTGTTATTAAATTTTAATCTTAATTAAATAAATAATTAATAATTAATTAACTAATTATTGAAATTTAAATTTTTTTTAAAAAAAATTCTTACATGCGACCATATGGTCGGATTTGATTTCAAGAAAACGACCATATGGTCACATTTTGACTGAGTCCAAAAGTGACCATTTGGTCACATAAAATACGACCAGTTGGTCACTTTTTTATGTGACTAATTGGTCACTTATCTTCAACATAAATTACGACCATATGGTCACTTTTGAGGCGACCATCTGGTTGTATTTTGACTGAGTCCAAAAGTGACCATTTGGTCACATTGAATACGACCATTTGATCACTTTTTTAAGTGACTAAATGGTCACTTATCTTCAACATAAATTACTACCAGATGGTCACTTTTTAAGCGACCATCTTGTCTTTTTTTCAAAAGGTTGAATTTTTTGCGACCAAACGTTTCTGGTCGTAAATTTGTGACTATCCAGTCGCCCAAATTCAGGACCGACCAGCTTTTTGGCCACCACCATTTTTGTCGCTTTTTTGGTAACATTATACCCTAAAAATGACCAGTTGGTCGCAATTTTATGGTCGCAAATTGACAGTTTTTTTGTAGTGAAATAGAATTTTTAAAAAAAAAATTTAAAAAAGAAAAGATGAGATAAAAATCAAACCAATATATCAAAACCTTAGAATTTCATATTCTTGCAAAACAATTAGCGAAATAAAATTTGGCGAAGTTTAAGGAGCCAGAATTGGAAAGAAACAAGGAAAAACAATCGAAATGAAAGTCTGAAATCAAGAAGATAAAAACGAAGAGAGTCTATACATGATAATATAAGCATCCCTAAAATCATTCAAGACCAAAGTCGAAGTTATCAATGGATCAATTGTTGATTTTCCATTATACGAAGGACAGTGAGAGCAAGAATGACATAGTGACGAAAGTAAGGGTGAGAGTGAGAGAGAGAGAACAGTCGAAGTAACAATAAGAAAGACGGAGTGAAAATTCATGCTAAAAAAAAACTAGGAAAAGATGACGGGGCAAAAAAAATTCCCAATAAATTCCTCCATGTTTTGTCCAACCGTCGCCTATAAAAATCTTTAGTGTGTCCTAATGTCATTTTTCTCACAGCGTTTGAGTCTTTCAAGATCTTCCATGTTTTGACCCAAGCTATGATACCAATTTTATGCACAATGAAAACCAACACATTAAAGAGAATAAATCAATCTTAAGAACACATGAAGAATACTAAAGAGAACTTTTACTGCCTTGAAAAATCTTGAAGAATACAAGATTATGAAACTGAATTACAAATTAGAAAGCTAACTCTCAAACATGTCGTACAAAGACTATTTATAGCTGCTATACAATGACCATTATACCTCTAAACAAGATCACTCCATCTGCTAACTGTCTTTTAACTATCAAAACAGACTTGAACAAAAAAGCATAAGCTTCACAACAGCTCTTCGAGGATCAATCTGATATCAATATGATGTTGCTTTAAGTCTTCAAAGCTTGTATTATCATGTCATTATCAACATAAGAGTGGTTTTCTCCTCTCGTTTCTCTATTTCTCACTCAAGCATACAGGTGTCTACATGTTTTTGCCTCAATTTGTCTCTCAATCAACTATAATCTTCCATTCACATCCTGACTTGAACTGATCACTTGATTCGGTCAGTAATTTAACTCTAGCCATCTCATTTCAACCACATAATTCATTTTTAACTAACTCTCATTAACAATAAAGTCGTTAATACTAACAGGCCTAAACGTTAAGGGGTGTTTGGTGTGCGGGAATTGGTCATGGGAATGGGTTTTTAAAACTCATTCCATTGTTTGGTTCAATCTATAATTACCATGGGCATTAGCATTCAATTCCCATCCAAATCCCACCTATAATTAGCATTGGCATTAACATTGACATTGACATTGGCATTTAATTAAATCCTCTCCAATTTTGTGTTTTTTTCTCCATAAATAAGGGATGCTTTGGTATTTCTAATAGAAAAAAATAAATATTATGAGCATTTTAATAGGTTACAGTGAACAAGATAAAATTTAAAAATAAAAAATATTTTTTTAATTAAAAACATATACATTTTTTTAAATCAAATAATATTTTTTTTTAAAGAAACTCAATATATCTTACATAATTAAATGAACTTTAGTAAATTAGATAAATTTTACTCTATAGTTCTTTTTTCAAGCTTTATTTCAAATTCAACAATTTTTTTATTTTAAAAAATAACACTTTTACTTTCATTAAATTAATAAAAAAAAAAAAATTTTGAATTTTTCACTCTTGTAATTATAGAAAAAAATATCACACTAATGTTTCTTATAAAAGTTATTCAAATCTTTTGAAATATAACTCATTAATATTTCAAATTTGGTTAGATTTTACTTTTTTTAGTTCATTAATTAATGAATGTTAAAAAACTTAATTTTTTTTTACAAAAATCGATGCATAGTCACTTTTGAAATTTATTATTAAATCTCAAATATTTAATGACAACAATCATTTATTTTTTACCGTCAATTAATATAAAATATTTTATATAACAATACATGATTGTAAAGAAATTGATTCATATATGTTTCATCAATTTTATTTTATTTTATTTAATGAAATAATATTTAAAAGGAAATTAAAAGAATTCAAAATTATAAATAGAATATAGTTGATAATTTTAATTTAATTCAATTTAATATCATTAATTAATTTTTCAAATTTTTAATTAAATTTTAGATAATAATTAAATAAATAAAAATCATATCATATTCCTTCCTACAAAACACAATAATCATATTCCCATAAATCCAAATTTCAGCACACTCGAAACATATACATCATACACAGGTATTAAATTCACATCCATTTTATTCTCATACTACTTATTCCCTGACATTGAATTCTTATGCATTCAATTCCGATTCATGCATACCAAATGTCCTCCAAAGACAATTTTTTACACTTTTGAAAAATATAGGGACGAAACTGAGATAATTATAAAATGATAGAGACGAAAAATAAAATTAAACCAAAAGAAAACATCAATGACATAATGCTTACTAGTCAATTTTTTTTCTTTTTAAAATACTAATTAGAGTCAATATAATCGAAATATCTTGGAAGATTCCTTTTTACCTTCCTAAGAAAGTTGTCTGAAATGGACATCAAAACAACAAAGAAAATTCAACCACGCGGAGTTTAAGTATTGAACATTCAGTCAGAGTGTTGACTAGTCTTCTCTCACTTAACCCTTTCCCTTTTCTTCTTCCTCTCCGTTTTCCTCCTCCAGATCTTACCCTCTTGCTCAAATTCCTGATTTTTCCATATCAATCTCTAATTTAACTGAAAAAGGAAACAAAATCTTTGAATATTGTCATCTGGGTTTTGTTGGATCTCTCGATCCTTCGGTTTCTGAGGTATTTAGCTTCTTTTCAATGAAAGGCAGCTGATTTTATTAGTTTATTCTCAATATTTTTAAAGTTTGAGTGTTTTCTGTTTAGTTTCTTTGAATCTTGATGGATTCTTCAACGATTGACTGAAAATCTTCAAAAGGGTTTTTTTTTTTTATTTGGGGGATTTTTGTTCTTGAGATTCTGGTGATTTAGATTGCTGGATTTGTAATTATCTTTAGGTTCTTGAGCTTGTTCTGAACTGATAATCAGCTGGACCTTATCTGGAAATGATGGGAGGACAATCTAGTAAAAGCAAAAGTGATAATGTTTCTCCTGTCCTTCAGATTAATGTTGATTCTCAGTATTCAGCTGATCTTAGTTCCTATGAGGTTGCTTGTGAAAATGATCCCGATTTGCAATCGTTTGATACCGTGGTTCGCGAGCGGACTAACCGAGTTCTTAATTCTTTAGCCACCGGGGTTGAGGTTCGATCATTGTCCTTTGATGCACTCATGGAGGTTACTGATTGTTTATTGGAAATGAATCAAGATGTGGTCAAGGTTATTCTTGATAGTAAAGAAGATGTGATGAAGAATAAGGAATTGTTTCAGTTAGTGAGTGCTTTCTTTGATAACAGTCTCCAAACATTGGAATTTTGTAATGCGTTAGAGAATTGTCTGAGACGTACTCATGATAGCCAGTTCATCATTAAACTTGCTATTAAGCAGTTTGAAGCGGTTGAAAATGGTGACGATGAGAGACGTGTTAAGGCGGTTGAAGAATTGAAAAAGTTTCAGGAGGCTGGAGATCCCTTTACTGAGGAGTTTGTTATAATGTTTCAGTCCCTATATAAGCAGCATCTGGCCATGTTTAAGAAGTTGCAACTTCAGAAGAGGAAGCTTGACAAAAAATACAACACGATGAAGACGTGGAAGAAAGTGTTGAATATCATTTTTGTTACTATGTTTGCATCGGTGTTGATCTTCTCAGTAGTAGCAGCTGCAATCTCAGCACCTCCAGTCGTAATCGCAGTAGCAGCTGCACTGACCGTGACTATGGCCCCTGTTGGAAAATGGTGTAACACACTGTGGAACCGTTATTTGAATACGATTAAAGTGGAGAAGCAACTTAGCAGCTCGATGCAAGGTCACACTTTCATAATGTTAAAGGACTTTGAAAACATTAGAATACTGGTCAGCAGATTGTTGATTAAGTTCGGTTCACTGTTGCAAAACGCCGATCTCGGTGTTAAAGAACAGGGTGCCTTGCAGCTCGTAATAGATGAGATAAAGAAAAACTTGGAAGGTTGTGAAGATACAATTCAGAAGCTGAGTATACACGCGGGTAAATGCAGCAGGGATGTAACAATGGCAAGGGAAGTAATTCTGCAGAAAATAGTTAGACATCCTAGCAGCTGATAACCCCTTAGAAGGTGAGATTTGCTTGTGCATAGTCTCTCTGGCTGGCTCATATAGTACTCAATGAGCATGGAAAATGTGGAGAAAACTATGGAAAGACAGAAGATATTGATTTAGAACTTGTTCTTTCCCATTATGAATGATTTTATTATTTGATCTCTTCTTTCCCATTATGGATTATAACCTATTAATATCACCAAGAGGTGCTTGAATGGAATAACTTGATCTATCTCTTTCCTATAGAGTTAGTAAGATGATTTTGATATTGTTTTATCATTCTTCTTTTTTTATCTTTTGTAGTTTTGTTCTTGGGAATGTCAATGGACATCTTCTGGTTAATCCTGATTTCTGAAGCAATTTTGTGCATCAATATTTATTTATTTATTCATTGATGAGTTGGGAAAAGTGAAAGAATGCAACAGGTTCATAATAAAATAATGGTCCAATCATCAATGACCAAAAGATAGATAATATATAAGAATCTAGAAATCCAAATCCAAATTTAGATTTTTATCATGTGCTATCTCCTAGACATTGTTTCAAGAATTTATAATAGAAGTTGTGCATCACTATTTTGAAGTTTAGATTGATCTGAAAGCATCTCTGCATTCTGATACTAGGTAGATTTTCTTTCACTTTATTTTGTAAGGTTTTAACATATATATGTATGGATACTTTATTACGAACTTGCGGACTGAAATTCTAATACTGACTCGGAACTCTTTATAATCTATTAGTATATTTTATTCAATAGAAATGAAACACGTAGAAAAGTGAGAAGGGGTTCCTCTTGACTGGTCAGTATTCAAATATTTTCCTTAATATTTATATGTATAATGATAGGGATATAACAAGTGTATATTAGCAAATCGATAGGAGAGTTTGAAATTTTTTTAAAATATAATATTACATATTTTTAAAATAATATGAAAGCTACTATAGACGGTTTCAGATTGACAAGGTTGAAGTCTGTATACACCAGGTAATTTCTAATCAGGGTAGTAAAAAAAAAAAAGAACGAACTTCATTGTCCCCCACCCCTTGTCTACTTCTCTGTCACTCTCCAAAGTTGTCACGAATGAATCTCCGCCGTCGAGGACCACTGTCGGACTGGTTCACCACCATTGCCGAGGTTTGCAAGTTGTTGCCTACTATGTTCGCTCGACACACCACCATCGAGTTTTTTCTTCGGATCAATAACTTTTCAACTTCGTTCAAGAAGATTCGTTGGTTCGAATCTCTCCTCTCTTCAACTTTAATTCTAACTCAATTCTAATTCCCAACTTCAAATCAATAGGTCATATTTCAATCCAAATACCTTGACTAATAAAATTTTTTGGATACTAATAAAAAAATTGACATGATATGTTTTTTCGTCGAGTTTTTTTGTTGACTCATAGCTTTTACTACTTTAAAAATCAATGTGACACATGTTCTTATCATTTGATATAAACATTGAATATCCCAATACTAATAAAAATATTATGCGAATTATTGGGTAAGGGATAATGTGACCTCAATTTTTTTAGGCTCTTGCACATATAGCATACTTAGGTCCAATATTTAAAATAATAATAATAATAATAACCCAAAAACTTATTTGCAAATATGGAATAAAACCTAAATTCGTGTATGTAATATTATAAAATCGTCACTAGTTTCGTACATGTAATCGGTGATTAGTGAATTAGGGATTATACTGATTCACAATAATAATTAATATTTCAAGCATATAATTATTGATTCACCTTATATATATAATCATTTATTACTCATTCACATATTTAAAAAAAAAATTCATAGTATATATTATTTATACTCTTTAAAAATACTATATTTCCCCAATTTTTTTGGTTAAGAGAATTAAAAAAAAATTAAAAATTAAATGTGATCAAATATAATTTTTAAAAAAGTTTCATGTTTGTTATTAAAAAAAAGGGTAAAATACCATTTTCGTCCCTGAACTTTACATCTGGTTTCGTTTTCGTCCCTGAACTTTCAAAAAAGATCAAAATCGTCCCTGAACTTTCCAAATCGTTTCGTTTTCGTCCTTCCATCCATTTTTCCGTCTGGTCATTAACGGAGGCTGATGTGGCATGCTGACGTGGATTTTTTTAATAATATTTTAATATATTTTTCAATTTTTTTAATCTCTCTGTTCCTTTTCTCTCTCCTCTCCCCCTTTCTCTCTCCTCCATGGCCATGGAAGACCAAAGATGAAGCCATTGAAGCTACAACTCGAAATCCAGAAATCAGAAACGAATTCAATGAGATCTGTATGGAATTCTTCGCTTCAACGCTGAGATAGAGTTTGAAACGAATTCGAAGAAAATTCAATGGAAGGGCAAACTTGAAGAAAATTTGAGAGGAAAATCTAAGGAAATTCGATGGAGCAGATTCAAAATGAGGAAGCCACGATTTCTTTCACCCTCGTCCTCACGCAGCAAGCAAAGCCCTGAGCCAAGAATCGAGATCTAAAGCCACCGTCAATCGCCCCTGGTCATCTCTTTTCATCTCAATCACCACCTGGTATCGATAATGCAAGGGAGTCCAAGCAAAAATCCAAGGGAAAAGTCACCGCTGCTCTCGGATTCGGTGGAGTTTGACGTGATCTTGATTTGACAAAATTCCAGAACTCTTCTTCACGCTCCAATTTCGAAGAGGGACGAGAGCTGAGAACTGAGAAAACAGACGTTTTATCCCTCGCATGACAGCCACCATGAATGAGATTGAAGACGAGCTTGAAGCAGATTCAGGCGAAAATCCATGGAGTAATTGAAGCGGCTAGGGTAAATCTGACAACCGAGAACCGGGCCCCATCGATCTCTCTCCCGATTCATAGCCATGAAAGACGAATTGAAGCCACATGCGTTTTCGTTTCTCCCTCGCGTAGCAGCCAAAAATCGAAGACTCTCTCTCTCTCTCTCTTCAACGCTAACCTGAGGAGAATCCATTGAAAATAAATTGATTCAAATTGAAGCTACAGATCGAGCCAATTGAAGATCACCTTTGCGTTCTTCTTCTTCACCACGAATCGAGTCCAAAATTCGAAGCCTTGGAACTATGGAAATCACCGATCCTCTATTCGGTGGTCTTCTTAAAGCTGAATTCCATAACCAGATTGAAGCCTAGAAGGGAAAAGTTGGCCTTCGTCATCTTCCATGGCCATGAAATTGGTTTTGCTCAAGAGGGGAAGAAGATGACCATGGAGGAGAGAGAAAGGGGGAGAGGAGAGAGAAAAGGAAGAGAGATTAAAAAAATTGAAAAATATATTAAAATATTATTAAAAAAAGCCACGTCAGCATGCCACATCAGCCTCCGTTAATGACTAGTCGGAAAAATGGACGGAAGGACGAAAACGAAACGATTTGGAAAGTTCAGGGACGAAAACGAAACCAGATGTAAAGTTCAGGGACAAAAATGGTATTTTACCCTAAAAAAAAAAGTTTCATGCTTTGATGCTTCTTCTTCTTCCCCTCAATTTCCTCTCACAAAAAATCTCACTCCCTGTCCTTGCAATCTAACATAGCAAAATTTCATCTCTATCCTTTCCATTTCTCCTCAGCCCCTTAATCTATACTCACTCTCCATGCCCATTCTTCACGGAAATTTTTTCTCCTAGGTTTCCTTTAATATCTCGACTAAGGAAGTTGAGAGAAAGAGAATTGACTCGACGGATTCAGCCCTTGTAACACTGTAAGTTACAGATTATTGATTCGGAAATTTCGATTTTTTGCATTTCGTACTGTTTAGAATTGGAAACTGCCAAATTCATTGAATTTTCAATTCAAAAGTGCGATCTTTATGTAGTAATTGAAAGGCTTATGAAAATTTTCATGATTATATACGCCATTCGTAAAAATCGCTATCGATATATGTCCGTTAGAGGTTTGAATTCCCTTCACAAATGCAAACAAAGTAAACCCATTAAAGGATTCAATGGAAAATTGAAGAAAAGAGTTAAAGTAGCTGGGAAGGAAGGAGTGGATTTCAAGATTTATACAAGAGATATCATTAGAAATATATACAATATTTTGAGAAATTTGAAATGGGGTTCTGCTCAAGAACAGCTAGAGAAACTCTCTATAAGGTGGGATTCTTACCTTATCAATCAAGTTTTGAAAACCCATCCACCAATGGAGAAGGCATGGTTGTTTTTCAATTGGGCTTCTAGGCTACACATGTTCAAGCACGATCAATTTACTTACACGACAATGCTGGATATTTTTGGAGAAGCTGGGAGGATTCCATCTATGAAATATGTGTTTGAACAAATGAAGGAGAAGGGAATAAAAATAGATGTTGTTACTTATACTTCACTTATGCACTGGCTTTCAAGTTCGGGGGATGTTGATGGGGCGATAAAAGTGTGGAAAGAAATGAAAGCCAATTGCTGCTATCCAACTGTAGTTTCATATACTGCTTATATGAAGATTTTGTTGGATAATGATCAAGTTAAGGAGGCGGTTGATGGATACAAGGAGATGCTTCAATCTGGGCTTTCTCCAAATTGTTGTACTTACACCATCTTAATGGAGTACCTCATTGGAGCTGGTGTGTATCTCTGCTCTTGCACGTTTGTGAAATGCTAAATTTGTTGTTTTACGGTTTTCTGTGTAGTTGACTAGTCGTTGTTGTTTTTTTTGTTATATAAGGTCCTCGCTTATAGAAGTTTCTTTGATGATCATTTCAGGTAAGGGCAAAGAAGCCCTTGATATTTTTCACAAAATGCAAGATGCTGGAGTACAACCTGATAAAGCTGCTTGCAACATTTTGATTCAGAAATGCTGTAAATCTGGAGAGATGCTGGTAATGACAAGAATCCTCGAGTATATGAAAGAAAACTGTCTTGTATTACGATACCCTGTGTATGTTGAAGCACTTGAAACTTTGAAAAATAATTTTGAAAGTGATACCCTGCTCAGACATGTTAATCCTCATATACAAACTGAATCAGTCAGTAAGGATGTGGTCAGGTGTGTTAGTACTAGTGCTAATATTATTCCTTCCAATGTAGAAGATCGTGAGCTTGTGGCAACTCTGTTGAGGATGGACAAACTTTTTGCTGTTGACCACGTACTCATGGGGATGATGGATAAGAACATAGAATTGGATTCGGCAACTATTTTTACCATCATTGAGGTAAATTCCAAACGTAATCGACCTAATGGTGCACTGATGGCTTTTGATTATGGTTTGAAAAAAGGACTTCGTATGGAGAGAAATGTGTATCTTGACTTGATAGGAATTTTGATCCGAACAAGTGCATATCGAAAGCTGCAGGACATTGTTCAGGAAATGTACAGGCAAGGGCATTGTCTTGGACTATATCATGCCACACTTATACTTTGTAGGCTTGGGAAAGCTAGAAGATCTCAATGTGCAGTGAAATTTTTTAATCTGTTACCTGATGAACTGAAGTGCACGGCAACTTACACTGCTCTGATTGATGCTTATTTCTCAGCAGGAAGTGCTGGTAAAGGACTTAGAATTTACAAAACTATGCGTCATAAAGGATTTTCACCTTCCTTAGGCACGTATAATGTGCTGTTAAATGGCCTTTCTAAGAGCGGTAGAGTTAATGAATTAGAAATGTTTAGAAGGGAGAAGAAGAGTTTTGAGATCAGTGGTCAGTCTCACAATACAATTCTGGAGGAGGAAAGGATTTGTGATCTTCTTTTTGGGGAATCGGTATCTTGACTCGCCAATAATGATCTTTCGTGCATTGATTGGTTGAAGCTGCTGTATACCTTCTTAGTGGATTTATGCTTATGACCTTTGCTTTTATGGTGAGAAATGTTTATTATTTTTATGAAGCTTAGGGTGAGTTTGGGATGAATTTTGATTTTTCCATAAACAGTTTTAGAGAAAACGTCAATTAAGTGTTTCCTCGAAAAATACATTTCCAAGTGTTTTTGGAATTTCAAAAACATTTTAATGATGTAGTCAAACATCATTTCAAAATCTATCCCAAACTCACTTGTTCACAGAAGTTGAAGTTGAGGTATTATAGGCATGAGTTTCTTATGAATCCATCATATGAACAAAATATGTGCAGATAACAAAATAACATCTTGTGCTAAGGTTGAGGGTCATTATGAATTAGTTGAAGTATGTTGCATTTGGTTATACTTCTACTGTGGCCAGCTGCACCTCTGTGACCACCTACTTAGGATATTATCTTACGTCAAGTGTTGTAGGGTTGCGCGTATCTCGATTGGATACTTACGGATATAAATGAAGCCTATCTCTAGAAGTTGAGTTCTATAGAAATCTCAGAGGATCCAAAACATCTTTTACCTTCTTTGTGTTTACAGCAGTTCACTTTGGGAAATTGAGGGCCCCTTGTATAAATCTTTAGAAGGAAACTAACTGAGCATCATTATGTACATTTGTTTTTCTGTGGCATTTTTAAATTTTTGTTTCATTTCTGTTTTAAAAAAAATGGCACAAACCCCATAAAGAGAGTAACTTGTACAAACTGCTTTAGAAAATCTCAAAAGCAGTTGGATTTATTGCAAAACTAATAATTTTGCTCAAAAGTTTTAAACTTCTGCTTTTTCACTTCAATCTCATGTCTTTGAATTCTCTTTTCATATATTGTTGTTATGAATTATAGCTACATATGATTTTCGAAAACACATTCCTCCAAATGTTTAATCCTATGATTCATGTTAAATGAGTGGTTAGTTAATTAACTCGATAACGCTTCGATTAGAACTATAATGTTGAAGAATTAAGTAATTTTTACTTTAGGAGTATCATAATCCATGTATTATTTAGGGATTTCTAATTTTAAAACAATAGAATAACCTCATTTAAATGAAGGTCCAATTATCATTATATAACTCCTTGAAGTTGTGTTTTACTTGATGCAACAAAGATATGAAGTTAGGTAATGTCATTTTTCTTCTCCATTTTAGTGGGTCTTACCTTAATTTTTTAGTACGGTAAATTTTCAAATATTATTAATGGGAAAGTTTTAATTGGATGGTAATAATATTGCATCTTTTAAAAGTAATTATTAATATATATCGTTAAAAAAAACAAATTAATCAATGATTGATTGTGACAAAATATTTTTCGGTTGTGATATATACTAATCATTTCATGTGATAACCATTAATTTATATAATTCAATGATTGATTCATGATTCATGATTTTTTTTTTTAACATTATAGAAACCTTTGACAAATTTGTAATTATTCTTGAAAAATATGTTATATCTGTAAATATTATAAAAGATATTTGATATCGTCATCACCTCTTATTTAACAATATTAATAACAACCACCTACATTTTGATTGTAATTTATATTGATTTTCATCAAATTCTTTTTTATCCATAATCATTTTTTTAAAAATATTATATAACAAATAAGAGGGAGAAGCGGCTCGAACCATGAGTAGGTCGGCTTCTTCATTCCTATTCGTATTGATCAAATGAGGGATAATATGTGATGATTAATGACTTTTTATTTTTTAAACAACTAAAACAAAGTCATTTGCCTTATCATATCAATAATGAATTCCATGGAAGGAAAGTCAAAGCAAAAAAGATTACATGTAAAAACTCATCTAAACTGGTCATTCCATAGCCATGAATTTTAAGGGCATTTTTTGTGTTGTTTTTGCCCATCAATCATCCAAAGAATCATCCTTTATTCGTTAGTTGATAAGATAATTTAGATTTATGGCTTCAACTTCTCAATCCCTCACAACTTTTTTTTCAATTGATTTGAAAATAATCTAATCAGATTCGAGCATTTCTTCTTCTTATGGCGTAGGATTACGATTATCTTTACATTTGAATTACTTCTCCCTCCAGTCTCCACATCCCCAACTTTAATGTTACATGATGAATTCCTTGACTAATTTGGACAGTTTATACTTATTCATATTCCCCAGATGCCCTTTTTATGTGAGTCTCCAGGCAAGTTTACGCACATCTCGACTAATCTCACGGTACACAACTATATGACTAGATAACATTTGACGCCGAAAATAATATCTTAAATAAGTGTTCACACATAGCTTGAATCTACGTTTTATGAAAAATTCAATGGCCTTTAGTCTAACTCATAGTTGGTTTAAACGCCACAGTTATATTTAAGAATAACAAAAGTATTGGATTATATTGGTCTTCTTTTTAGCTGACTCAGAATCCATCGCTGTTTTTGTTTTGTTTTTTTTTTTTTTTTAAAGATTACCGCTCTTTCCTTTTTTTATAATGAATAATTTGTGTTGTTCTTGTATTTAAAAAATAAATAAATTGTCCCTTTATTATCTTCTCTAAAAAAGTAGCATTCATTCGAATCGAGTCGATATGCTTAAGGGTAAAATGCAAATGAAACCCTTGTGGTTTCTTCAAAATGCATGAGCACCCCCTGTGGTTTGGAAATGACAAATCACACCCCTGTAGTTTCAATTTTTTTCAATCAGACCCCTCTTCTTCATGTCAATAATTTTATTTTAGCCATAACTTCTTCGTTTGAACTCCGATTTAGATGATTCAAGATGTTTTAGAATCATCATTTCAGGCTCTACGCTAGGACTACTTCAAAACTTCTAAATCATTAATGACCAATAGAATTAGGAGTATCAATCGTATCTAAAATTAAGGCGTTAATAAACTATTTTATTTATTAATCATTTAAAAGTTTCGAAGTGACTATTATGTAGAGCCTGAAATTATGATTCCAAAACATCTTGAATCATCTAAATCGGAGTTCAAACGAAGAAGTTATGGCTAAAATAAAATTATTGACATTGAAAGGAAGGGGTCTGATTGAAAAAAATTGAAACCATAGGGGTGTGATTTGCCATTTCCTAACCACAGGGGGTGTTCATGCATTTGGAAGAAACCACAGGGGTCTCATTTGCATTTTACCCAATGCTTAATTAATATTCGTTGATACAATTTATATAATTTTGAATTTGAAAAATATTTCGATTAGTTCGATTTTGATGGAGTTTTTGCTTAATGAATTTTGATCAGTTATGTTTTTAGACAATCAAAATTTGTTGGTTTAGTTTTTAAGTCATTTTTATCGAAATTAAATCGATCAGTTTACACCACTAAAAAATACTATAGATGATGAAAAGATAGGAAATTCATATATATGAATATATGCTATTAAGCTAAGGGGATAAAGAACAAAAAAAATCAGAGTGAGAGAGACTTGTTGGAGATATGGATTGAATGGAAAAAGTAATGGGCTAAGGAGGCCTATGTTCCTTCAAATTTGGTTTTGATTTCACAATTTTGCATCGTCAAAAAGAGATGGAAATACAAGGAAAATAGGGTGATGTGTATTTATTTGATATAAATAATTGGATTCTCATGAAATATGGAATTGATTACCTCAAATTATGAGTTTGAATAAATTATTTCACATAGTATAGAATAGTTTCTTTTGATGCTTCTTAAAGAATTTGAAGGGAGAAGAACAACCAATTTAGTGTCTAAAATTACATATTGATACATTAAAGTTTATTACAAAATCTATTAAAAAAATTATGATATTTACAAATGAACAATACTTCCATTCCATCCTCTCCCGTCATTATTATGTAGTATATACTTGTTTCTTCAAAAAATTTGAACGAGAAGAAAATCCACTCGTTTCTTATTTTTTCTTTTTCTTAGGGTAATTAATTATGCAATTAACACCCGAGTCAAATTCATGAATAGTCCTTGTAGCTTAAAAATGACAGATCACACTCATATACTTCTAAATTATATTAATAAGACTCATCTCTTCCAACGCTGTAAATTTTCTTTTAGTCATAACTTCTTCGTTTGTACTCAAATTTTGATGATTCAAGATGTTTTGAAATCCTCATTTCGGGCTCTACGTTATGGTTACCTCAAAAATTCAAAATTTTCTATAAATAAAAAAGTTTTATTATCGTCAAAATATTTGGTATAATTGAAGTCATTAGCCTCGTTGTTTATTGACTATTTAGAAGTTTTCAAGTGACCATAAGGTAAAGCCCAAATTTATAGTGTTGAAAGCGAGGAATCTTATTAACATAATTTAGAAGTACATGGATGTGATTTACCATTTTTAAACTACAAGGACTGTTCATGAATTTGACCAAAACCATAAGGGTCTTATTTGCAATATACCCTTTTTTCTTATAATAAAAATAATAAATTTGTTTGATAATTATTTCTTGTTTTTTGTCATCTAAAATTTTAATTCAAACAAACAATTTTCTTTGAAAATTAAAATTTTAAAATTATTACATCGATTTAATTTTGTAAGATTAATCATATACTTTATAAATAAAAAATTGGTACACTGACAAATTTTTGAAAATGAGAATAAGAAACAAGTAAATAATTTGTTTTTTCCAAAATTTCAACACAATTTTGGCAACGTTTCTTAGGCCTAGTTTCCTTTATAAAAACATCTGGATTACTTGCCCTAATAAACGGAACATATATATTTGCAGTCAACATTTAACTTGTCACATAACACATTTTGTTTCAAGAAAAGAAAAATCTATTTTAAAAATGATAAGTACAAAAATTAATATCCAACTAACTATAATTGTAGGAAGAAAAATAAAGCTAATGTGGAAGGAAGAAAAAAGGTTTAAGATGATAAAAACATGGCAGAATCCATTGTTTTCTTCGAAAAAAATAGTACTTTTAGAGACTTTCTTGGAGAAGTTACAAATATCAATTCATAGGTAATAATAAAAATGTCATTATATATTAGAGATGATGAACTAATCTAATGCCAGAAAAAGAAAGAGGTGTGTGATATTGGATTCAAAACTTGATATTTTTCTATTTTTTTAAGATGGGTGCAAAAATTTATTCCCTTTTAAGATTTATTTTTTTAATTATTTTTTATCTAATAATTGGGGTTAGGAATTTGAACTTCTAATTTAACGAAGACATTTTTTTGTATGGGTGTAAAAATTCGACTTTATTAAGATTTTTTTTTTAATATAACGTGTAGGGAATTTGAACTAAAAAAAAACAAAGAGAGATTAAAAAAAAAAAAAAAACTTCATCGTTTAGTAAATTGACTTTTTTAAGACTATTTTTCTAATGATAAATGAGGCAAGAAGATACAAATCCTTTTTTCAAAATTCAAACCTTACCAAAGAAATCTTTTGGTTAATTTGTAGGTTTTCCTCGGTTTACAATTTAGTTTCTTGAAATTGATTCCTAATATACACCTCCGTTTCTATTTTAATTCCTAACGTTTGAAAATGTCTAATTTCAGCCTCCCACGTTTTGATTATATACAATTTTAATTCTGAATTACTATTAACTTTGGGAAATTTTACTAGGTAGCAGAATTTTCTGTAATATTTATAAATATAAGTATTTTTAAAAAGTATTTGTAAATATAGCAGTTTTTTAAAAACTCTCATTCATGTGAATCAGAGAAATCAGTAATAACTTATAAGATAATCAGTGATCACTATTAAGTAATCAGTGATTCATACACAAATTATCAAGATATCAGTAATTAGTTGTGTGGAAATCCGTGATTACTTGTGAGAAAATCATTGATTACTCATGCAAAACTAATGGTAATTTTGTAATATTTTAAACGTGAATTTAAGAATTTTTTTGTTATTTTTACAAATAAGGTTTTTTTACTGTTATTTTTATAAATATTGGACCTAATTTTACTTTGAGGGTCATTAAATTTCATATGATTTCTCTTATTCAAAAGTTTGTTGTTATATTATGGAGTCTCAAAATGGAGAAATTATTCAGAGGGGCGGCCTCAATGTGGCCGTCCCTCTGATAGTGCCACGTGT
The DNA here is from genome assembly GCA_028015215.1 of Gynostemma pentaphyllum. NCBI lineage: Eukaryota > Viridiplantae > Streptophyta > Magnoliopsida > Cucurbitales > Cucurbitaceae > Gynostemma > Gynostemma pentaphyllum. Next base: position 64,363,692 of record CM051355.1, on the reverse strand, counting down.
CCCTTTTTTACTCTTGCAATAAATACTGTGTGATGTTCATAAAATAGACGGAACGGAAAGAGAAGAATGGTGTTGGCGTAAAAGAAAATTTGTCATTACTGTTTTATTTTGTTTTATATTATTAATGTATTATATTGAAGTGACTTAATTTTAGGCTTTTTTTTATTTTAATTTTATAATGTGTTTCCACGCCTAATTTTAGTTTGTTGAAAAGTATTTTTTCTTTTCAATTTGTAATATGTTATAAATTATTATTTTACGTTTTCAAAAAAAAAATATTTTAGAATAAAAATATTATAAATAATAATAATAATTTTAAAAAATTATTAAAAGGGGCAGTTGCAAATCTTATAATTTTTTAGTAATATTTGTAAGAATAAAAAATCTAAAAAATATTTGTTAAATAGAAAAAATTTAATCGGGTGAATCAGTTTAAACATTGAATTACATATTTTTATACTGATACACACATCAATCATTGGTTAATCATTAATTAACATAGTAAAAATTGTTATTTAAGAATAGTTTTTAGAGTTACTATTTTTATAAATATTGCAACAAAAGTCTACTATTCAATAAAATTTCCCCTATTAAAAACTGTCGTTTTTATAAATATTCCTTATCAATAATTATTTGTCGGTTTTAAACTTTTGAGGGAATCCATAGAAAATTTGTTATGAATAATAGAATTTTACATAAGTTATTAAAACAATGAAAAATAAATTTAGGTAAAAAAAACACCCACTTACATGTGGTCCTTAAAAATTATGTATATTATTTCCAACATACAGTAAAAAAAAATAGTTAACCGCAATACATATAGATATAATTATTTATAATAATGCAGGTTTTATCCCAAATTTTTCTTATGCGTAACTCAGGAGCAATATAGAAAAATAAGGCTCAATACTTAAAAATAATGACCGTTCAAAATAATTGATTTATAACGTTTAAAAAAAATAATGCCTTAATATAAAATAATAATAATAATAATGCCTTAATAACAAATGACGTTGACGTCCGTTTTCTATTTTTTATTCCGTTCCGTCTATTTTCTCATCATCAAACAAAGTGTCTTGCAAGAGTAAAAAGGGCGACATGTGTCATTATCAGAGGGACGGCCACATTGAGGCCGTCCCTCTGAATAATTTCTCCTCAAAATGAGGAAGAGGACAGAGAAAAAGATGAGAGAAGAGAAATGATAAATATAAAATGCTACATGATTAAAGTATTGATATAATAATATTAAACATATCATTTCATTTAGAATTTATCATGTCAATATGTCATGTAATTAAAAATGACATGTCAGCGAGCCATTAACTTTGAACTAACGAAAAAATTAACATATGAACTAAAATGGTAGGTTTTTAATGATCGAATGACCGAAAGTGTCAATTTTAAAACTATTAGGACTGATACGAAACAAACTCAAACTATAGGCACCAAAATGGTATTACACCAAAATAAGTTTAAACATCTTCGAAGTTTGTAAAATCATAAATCACACACTTTTATTAGTTAGTTTTAATGAATTTAGAACACATACTCATTCTATATTTATCATGAATTCGGATTCTAATAAAAATAATTAAAGTATAAACAAATGAGTCCATATTGTATATGTTTACACAAGTGATTGTTGGCTTCTTTATTGAAGTCCCTCCCAACCAATTTAAAAGATAGAGAATGGAAAAACAACATAACATCTCAAAACATCATTAAAAATGTTAACTTAACAGACATTCACTGACATGATTCAATTAATTTGATCAATAATCAACTTGACATTAAAATGGTAGACAAATTTATAAAGAGTTAAATGTAAAACACACCTTTACATTTATTATCAAATTATACCATCTACATTCTGTCAAATTATACCATCTACATTCTAATTTTTTAATTAAACACCCTGCACTTTATTAAAATTATAAATAACACTTCTATCAATTATTTTTAACGAAATTAAGATGTTATTAGAATTGTTCTTCTCTCATTAGTTCATCAGAAATATAAATACAGAGAGAGAGAGTTCAGCAATACATAAGGTTAACAATACAGAAAATTTAACCAAGCTTAACAACTTTCAACTATGGTAAGTTAATGATAACAAACTACGAGACTTTAACTGAAATGTTGAGCTGATTTCATAACTTCTAATGAGCAGCCTTAATATCCCCTCGCAAACCGATGTCACGAAAAGAAACAACACCCAATTTTGTTCTCCATTTTGTAAAGGAAGTTGTTGACAAAGGTTTGGTAAGGATATTTGCACATTGAGTTGAAGCTAGAGGATGTTGTATTGCTAATGTTTTTCTACGAACTAAGTCCCGAACGAAATAAATGTCAAGTTCAATATGTTTGGTGTGAGCATGAAGAACTGGATTTACATTTAAATGAACTGCTCCTAGATTGTCACATCAGAGGATTGGAGATTGTATTGAGCTGATATTGAGTTCTTTAATCAGGGACAATAGTCATGTAAGTTTTGTTGAAGCTAATGCTAAGCTCATGTACTCTGCTTGAGTGTTTGAATAAGAAACAACATGTTGTTTCTTTGAACTCCATGAGATAAGATTATTTCCAAGAAAAACAAAAGAAGTCAGATGTAGATCGTTGATCATCTAGATCTGAAGTCCAATCTAAATCAGCAAAGGCATGAATTTGCATTGAAGAATTTCTTTGCAATAGTAACCTATGTGACAACGTGCCTTTTATATACCGATCCGTTTTACCACTTGCCAATGTAAATCTTTGGGAGCATAAATTAGCAAAACTTTTTACTTGAATATGCAAGTTCAGGTCTTGTAATAATTGCATATTGTAGAGCTCCAATTGTACTACGATATAGATGAATGTCTTTAAAATCCTCTCATTTTGTTGTTGGCAAAATAGAATTACTAACCATAAGATTGGAAATCGAATTTGCCTCTATCATGTTTATTTTCTTTAGTAAATCAGTAAGGTATTTACTTTAAGACAACAACATATTACCTTCAGGTGTATATGAAACTTCCACACCCAAAAAATAGCTCAGAACACGAAGATCTTTAAGAGCAAACATCTGATGGGGCTAATTGAATAACTTTGTAATAGCAGCCTTAGAACTTCATGTGATCAAAATGTCATCTACATAGATTAAAACTATGATGAAAGTAGTTGAATTGATTCTCACAAATAAAGATTGATCATATTTTGTATCTTAGAAGCCTTTTGTAACAAGAAAGCTATTTAGTCTTTCAAACCATGCCCTCGGAGATTGTTTTAAGCCATAGAGAGCCTTGTGTAGCTTACATATCATTGGACTTGTAGAAGTTTGAAAGTCAGGAGGTTGTTCCCTGAATACTTACCCTTGTAAAATGTCAGGAGAAAAACATTATTAATATCAATGTGCCTTACTTTCCAGTTGAATAGTTCTCACTATGGTAGACTTAACTACAGGACTAAAGGTCACTATATAGTCTAGATCAGCTTGCTGGCGAAATCCTTTTGCAACTAGACGGGCCTTGTATCTGGCAATAGAACCATCTGAATTCCTCTTAATCTTGAAGACCCATTTGCAATCAATAATCTTGTGATCAGAAGTTTGTGGAACTAAACTCCAAGTTTTGTTATTTTGAAGTGCTGCATATTATTTCTTTCATGGCTTATAACTAGTGAGGTTAAGATAAAGCCTATTTCACTGTAGTAGGCTCTTCATTTGTTAGATCAGCTAACAAAACTTTAGAGTTATAGATGTCATTCTTTGCACGAGTTGTCATATGATGAGCATTGGTATTTATCTGTGAAACAAAATCTGTACTGGAAAATGGCAGCAGAAGTTGGTTGAGAAGTGTTAATAGATAAAGTAGGAGCAGAAGAGATTGATGTTATGGAAATGGGTTCATCATTTTGTGATGCTATAGGATTTGATTGAGTAGTTGAAGTAGAAATTGCAGAAGATGAATTAGATAGTGTGATTATGGTACTAATAGTATTTGGTATAATAGGTATTGCACATTTGGAACTAAAAACAGTATTTGAATCAGGAATATATTGATTTAGATTGAAGAGTCTAGGATAAGGAAAAGTGTTTTCATCAAATTTAACATGACGAGAAATATAGATTTTTTGTGAGGGAGATGAACATTTGTATCCTTTATGAGAATGATTGTATCCTAGTAAAATGCAATGACTTGATCCATGATCAAGTTTATGTCTACTAAATGGCTTGATATATGGATAGCAAGAGCAGCCAAATGGCTTAAGAGTATTGTTATCAAAGTTACTAGCAAATAATAAAGATAAAAGAGTTTTACCTTGGAGAGCCTTTGTAGGTAACCTATTCATTAAGAACACTGTTGTATTAAATGCGTCATCCCAAAATTGTAGAGGCATTGATGCTTGATTCAACATGGATAAACCTAGTTCTACAATTTGACGAAGTTTTCTCTCAACAATACCATTTTGAGCTGATGTATAAGGACAGGTAACTCTATGTAATATGTGCCATGAGTTTTAAAAAATGAATTGAGGGATTTAAATTCTCCCCTACCATCAGTTTGGACAGATTTGATGGATGTTTGCACCAGATTTTCAGCTTGTGCTTTAAAGGTAAGAAATGTGTTATAGGCATCAAACTTAGATTGTAAGAAAAATATTCATGTATACTTTGAATAAACATCTACAAAACTGAGATAATATTTGTAACCATTTCTTGATGTAGAATGGGTTGGACACCATAAATTAGAAGCAACTGGTTCTAAAGGAGAATTATAAACAGTAGAAGATGATGAAAAATAGAGTTTATGACTCTTTGTAATTTGACAAGAAGAACAAAATATAAACTCTTTATTGATAGGTAAAGAAATGTTACATTGCTTTAGTATTTGTTTGACAGAATCAATATTAGCATAGCATGACCTAGTCGCCTTTGCCAAATATCTAGAATTGTACATTTAGTTTCATTTGAATTACAAGATGAAGAACTGCTATTAATAATGTGGGCATCCGTCTCAAAACCAATTGGTAATGAGAGGAGTGGCTTTTAGAGTTTATAAATGTTATGAGTTCCCTACATCTTTCCGATGTGGGATTCTCAACATGCCCCCTCAAGATGGTGCCTTTTTTGGGCTCACCATTCTTGGGTCGAATCCCATTTTTGGATCGAATGCCCGTTTGGGCTTGTTGGGCTATGATACCATATTAATAATGTGGGCATCCATCTCAAAACCAATTGGTAATGAGAGGAGTGACCCTTATAGTTTATAAATGTTATGAGTTCCCTACATCTTTCTGATGTGGGATTCTCAACACTGACAGACTAAAGAGTAAAGGGGTTAGTGACTTGGGTGTTAGTGACTGCTGTTAAAGTTGCACCAATGCCATTAATTGTAGTTTTGGAATGATGATTTGATAGGTTGAACCTATAGAGACCTCCATGAAGTTGTCCTTGAAGAAGTATTTTGCTAGTAATCTGATCTTTCACAAAACAATGATTAGGATGGAATTCAAAATAGACAGAATTATCTTTTGCAAATTGATGAACACTAATAAGATTTTGAGTAATTTGTGGAACATGTAATAGATTTTTGAAGTTTGAAAGCATTTGAAGTTTTAACTAAAATGTTGAGCTGATTTCATCACTTGTAATGAGCGGCCTTAATAGATTAAACATGTCACAGGTTTTAATACCATTAAAAATAATGAATTTTTTTTGAACATATGTGTATAATTTTTAAAATACACTTTTATGTTAGTAACATGTAAAATTTATAAATCACGCACACATATTTAAATTTTTCGTTACTTTTAACTGTATGAGAACACGTGGCATGCATATAATATGAATGTGTCTCAATTTCGTCAAAAATAATACAGAAATGTTTAATTAAAAACTATAGTGTAAAAATATGATCTAGTAATAATTCAAAGTGTACCTATGTGTTTTTCATTTAACTCGTTCATAAATGGCTTTATCCGGAAAATCAAACAAACAAGCGTGAATTGCTCGCTTCCATATGTTATAATATAATTTTTATTTTGATCCATAAGGGGAAGGTAAAGCATCACATCAAGCATGACCAAAATTACATTTGTTAATGTTATGTTTTATGGTTGACTTTTCCAGAAATTGGGGACCGATTTCATTTGACGACACGTTATTGGCGCCAAACACCTGGACGTGACGGTTCTGTCAAAAGTCCGAAAACTGATAACCACGCAATTCTACCTCCACAAGTTCTTGCCTTTCCCCCTTTGGCTTTACCTTACAAAAATTAATTTGGTCGGTTTTGCACAACTATTCATTTTTTTACTTTTGTTGGGATATGGTTTTGCACACCTTTTAAAACCAAGAAATTTAAAAAAAAAAAAAAATAGTTATTGAAAAAATAATGTTTGAATAGATTACGTTCGATTTGGATTTGATAATAATTTTTTTTTAATTTCTATTTTTAAAAATTAATTTCTTGTCATCAATGAGTTTTTTTTTTCCCTACCAAGATTACAGATTTTAAAAAAAAACATTTTTAAAAATCACTCTTTTATATATACTAATCTTTTAACATGTACGATACATGTGATATCATTCTAATATTGAAAAGTTATGATCTGTTTGGTACAACTTCTCCAGAAACGTTTTAGAATAAATATTAATTAAAGGGGTATAGTTTCCCCTAAAAATGTTTTGTATTAAACATTTTAAAAGAAATACTAATGAAATGTTTCATCTAAAAACACTTGAGTATACTAAAAGATGTTTTTAGAGAAAATATTATATTTGTGATTCTTCTAAAAATGTTTATAAACAAGTATTTCACTTAAAATATTTCACTCAAGTGTTTTTAGATGAAACACTTCATTAGTATTTCTTTTAAAATGTTCAACACAACACATTTTTAGGAGAAGCCATACCAAACGGACCTAAGTGTTTCATCTAAAAACACCTGGGTACACTAAAAATGTTTTTGGAGAAAATATTTGATTTGTGATTCTTCTAAAAATGTTTAACTTAAAATACTTCTCTCAAGTGTTTTTAGATGAAACTCTTAATTAGTATTTCTTTTAAAATGTTTAACTCAAAACATTTTTAGGAGAAATTGTACCAAACGGACCCTTAGTATATTTTCTAATTTAAATTTTATATGCATTAATTTTAACTTTTTAACTCATGAGCTTTCTTATTATTTAACTTCTTCATATTTTTTAAACTAATAAAAAACAGTTTTGAAAGTTATTTTTAATTGAAATAAAATATTTATTTAATTGAAGTAAAAGAACAAACAAATAATAATAAATTAATAATATATACATTTTTAACATGTTAAATGTTTAACATAAAAAATTATATAAAAATTGGTAAATAGAGTTTTTTATATTTTTAAATTTTGAGCATATTTTTAATTTTTCTACTTCAATAAAAACAGTAGTATAAATTAATATCAACAATGTAATATGTATTGTATATAATATATTTTTTGAATTATACTAATTTATTGTACTAATTTTAATGAATTATTGAGAAAATGATCAATAATTTAAAAAAATCAACATAATTAATACATAAGTGGTAATTTAGTGGTGATGACATATTTTGTAAATTGAATGTTTGATGAAGGGTAAAATTTAAAGTAAATAATGACATATTTTGTAATTTTCAAAGATTGTGTAGGGATAAAACTAGGGGTGTTAAAAAATACCGAAAAATCGATGAATCGAACCGAACCAAACCGATAAGTTTGTAGCCTAGATATTAGAACCAATTGTTCTTTTGGTTAGCAATAGTAAAAAACCATATAGATCGGTTTTGGTCCAGTTTTTATTTTTGAAAAACCGAATAAAACCAAACCGAACCATATATGTAAATGATGATAAAAAAAAAAAACAAAAGCTATATTATATTAGTGTTTTTTACCTCTTCTTCCTTGATCACTATGCAACCTTAATGAACAATTCAAAAAACACATCAATTTCTTGATTCCCTTTGCAAGTTTACCTCTCAATCTTGTGGTTTCCTTCCCCTTTGTTGCTTTAACCTTGATTTTAGTGGACAAAAGTTCGGATACTTTAATATTTTCATCCATTTCCTCTAAGTTTGTTTGTTTAAATTTTGTTTCAAAAAACTGACAAACCGAACCATTGGTTTGGTTCAAGAACTGATTTTGTATATTTTAGTGGACGGTTCGGTTCTATTTTTAACATAACCGATGTGTTCGGTTCGGTTCGATAATTATAGAAAATCAATCGAATCGAACCGTGTACACCCCTAGATAAAACAATCCAAAAATATTTAAAAAAACATTCCATCTTTTATATATTATTAAGGATAATAATAAGGATATATATAAAATGGTTAGGATTTTCAATTTTCTGTTTCAAATTTAGATAAAACAAAGAAATGGTTAATTCAGAAAAAAAATTTATACGTATAAAAACAACTGAAATTATTATCAAACGGATACTATTATTTATATATATGAAGTCATTATTTATAAATTTTATAATTTTAAAAATAACTGGAAAAAATACAGAATATCATGACAATGAAATTTGGGAAATTACTGAAAAACCTTTAAAAAATATATAAAATTTCCATCTAAACATAGTTATAGTGAATTTATATTTTAAAATAGAAAATTGGAGAGTGTAAATTTTTAAATGAGACTATCAAACCATCGATTATAATCATTAGATATATAATTTTAAAATAAGAGAAAAAAAAATCTTACGTAAATTTGATATATAAGGGTACGTTTGTTTAAATATTTGTATTCATAAATTAATTTAATTCTTCTCATCAATATTATGGGTATTAAGGGAAAAAAATGTCTAAAATAGTATAAATTTACATTCTAATTATTAAAATATTTGAATAATTTAAAAATTACTCAAATACCATAATTATAATTCAATAAATTTATTGAACTATTTTTCATGAGTATTTTTTAATGAATTTATTTGTTTGTTGCTTTTTTAAGTTCAAGTTCAACAGTGTGTGTCGAACTATTTGATTATTTTTCATTATTTTTTTCAATAAATTTATTAGTTTTTTTTTTACTTTTTTAGTTCACAAATTTATTAAATAATAATTAAAAAGTTTTGACATTTAAATAATTAATGGGTGAGAATATACTATTTCAATAATTGTATAATAATTATCTCATAAGTCATACTCTCAGTTTGGAAAATGGAAATCTCGTGGCATCGTCTACACGCAAGTCTATGTTAAAATCAGGCACTTTCAATGACGACAGAGTTTCTTTCCGTACACGTGTCAAACGTGATCCTATAAAAGTCAGCTTCGCTTCCCAACCTCAAGACTCAAGAGTACACGTACACGTATTATAAACATTTTTTTTTTAGTTAATAATAGAATGAAATGTAAATGAGACCCTGTGGTTTTTTTCAAATGCATGAGCACCCACTGTGGTTTGAAAATAGCAAACCACACCCCTGTGGTTTCAAAAAATTTCAATCACATCCCTCATCTTCAATGTCAATAATTTTCATTTAATCATAACTTCTTCATTTGAACTCTGATCTGGTTGATTCAAGATGTTTTGGAATCCTCATTTTAGGCTCTACATATTAGTCACTTCGAAACTTTGAAATAATTAATAAATAAAAGAGTTTATTAACATCAAAATACTGGATATGATTGGCACTGTTAACTCTTTTGTTTATTGATCATTTTGAAATTTTGTAGTGACCGTAGAGCAAAGACTGAAATGAGGATTCCAAAACATCTTGAATTATGCAAATCGAAGTTCAAACAAAAAAGTTATGACTAAAAGAAAATTAATGACATTGAAGAAGAGGAGTCAGATTGAAAAAAATTGGAACCACAAGAGTGTGATTTGCCATTTTTAAACCACATGGGGTGTTAATGCATTTGAATAACACCACAGGAGTCTTGTTTGCATTTTACCCTTAATAATAATATTATCACAATTTTAATACTTAAAATCATAAATAAAATTTGGAAAAAAAAATATTGCATGTTCATAAATTCAAAGAGCAGGGTAAAATATCATTTTGATCCTTGAACTTTCACTTTGGTTTCATTTTCATCCCTAAACTTTTAAAAGTTACATTTTTGTCTCTGAATTTTATGATACGCTCCATTTTAATCATTTCGTCTGTGTTTTTTTAATCTAGGGCATTAATGAAGGGCTAATGTTGCATGTAAATGATTATTTGATATTATAGAAATTTATAGTGAGGTTAAATGTCATGAAAAACGAATATACGGTGATGTTAATTTGATCATTTTCTCCTTAAATTACAGTCTTAAACCTCACTCTATATTCGTTTTTCCATGTCATTTACTTCATTGTATATTTATATAGTGTCACATCATCAATTACATGTCACATAAGCCCTCCGGTAGTGTCCAAGACAGAAAAACATAGATGAAAGTACTAAAATGGAATGAATCGTAAAGTTCAGGAACAAAAAATATCATTTTTGAAAGTTTAGTAATGAAAATGAAGTTTGTTAAAATTTCATGGACTAAAATAGTATTTTATCATTGGAAGAAAAACCAATTGCTATCATGTTGCTGATGTGGCGGAACCTGATTGGGTATTTGTCTGCCTACCTTCCTTTTTCCGAAATCATGGATAAGTTTGACTAATACACGATTTGCAAATAAAAAGATGACCCTCCGTTTGGAAACGGTTTCGTCTTCGATGGTTATAAAAATTAAATTTATTTCCTGACTAATAAAAATGGGAAAAAATTAATTAATAACCAGAAACTTTGTATTATGTGTCATTTTACATAAATTTTGAGTATAACTCAAATAATTAGGCGCATGTTCTCTTTTGATGAGGTTGAATATTCGAATCTCCCCGCCTCCAATTTAATGTAATATCTAAATAAAAAAAATTATTAATTTACACCCTTACCAAAATAAAAGTATAAAATTACTCAAAATTCCAAACATTTCAGTATAAAACACTGATGTCAAACCCGAAAAATCTCCAAAATAATCAAATTTGACCATAAAAAATATTTCACACAAGTATAAAAGTTAATTTCTAAAAAAATAACTTCATTTCGATATAAAAATGCTAACGTGTAACTATAAATATATAAAAATGATAATTTTATGTACATAGGGTGTAAATTGAATCACTTATTAAAATTTTGGGTGTAAACTATTAAAGTTCAATGTTAAGAATTCACACACCATATAAAGTTAATAAATATAAATTGATTTATTAAAAAATATTGTTCAAAATTATCTGGAAATCAAAAAATGTTTTAAGAACCGTGTTATAAAATTAAAAAATTGTTCATGGATAAATATAATTTGTTCATGGATAAATATTATTTTTAAAAATAGAAAAAAAAAATATACATCAAAATTATCATCGATTCTTTTTGTTTTTAGGGTAACTTCACTACTTTTTAGTAAGGAATTTTATCAATGAATTCAAAATAAGAAAATTCACTCATTTGATTGAATTTATAACAGTTGGATAATAAAGCATATTGGATATTACAAAGGAATTTGTTTTTTTTTTAGATATATGATAAAGATATTTAGGGTGTGTTTGGGAGTGTTTGTGAAATAAGTGGTTTTAGTAAAAGTACTTTTACTAGAAGTACTATGATAAAAAATGTCTAGTGATATAGAATGAATGGTTCACTTTTTTTTAAAGAACCATTCGGTTCGTTTTACATCGATTTCTCGGTTTTTCGCTTCAGTTTTCGATTTTGGGCCTCTATTATTGTGCCTTGTGTAATTTTTTTAAAAATATATAAATTTGGGTCTATATGCAAAAATATTTTTTTTAAAATGGTTAAAGACCATTTTACATGAATTTGTATGCCTATATTATGAAATAAAATCCAATTTCACACCTATTATGATCAAACGTAAATAAAAATTAGTTTTTTTTTATATATTTGTTAGTCCTCGATTCGGTTCGGTTCGGTTAATTAACCGATCGAGGATATAGAACCAAAAAACCCGAAAGTTCTTGATTTTTTTTGAAATGGAAAACTGAGAAAACCATCCAAACCGAAAAAACGGCCCAAACCATTCTGTTTGGGTTGGGTCAAGTCGGTTTATCGGTTCACTGGGCATTTTGCCAATTTAAAAGCACTTTTACCTTGACAAAAACACTCCCAAACACACCATTAGTTTATGTGATAAAATTAAATGTGTTGAGGAGTTTATGATTCTGATCTTTTTAATGAAACAAGACGTTTGTGGAATAAACATATAATGATGATTAAGTTACATATTTTGTTAATAAAAAGTTAACAAGTCTATGACGATTTTTTTTTTGTAGTGATAAAGATATTAAAAAGGAGTTGTTTACTAATGATTAATCTTTCATTAAATAAATACGCATAGCTATGACATGGACTAAATACAAGATTTAATTAAAATACATTGATTAAAATAAGGGTAAAATGCAAATGAGACCCCTGTGGTTTTTTCCAAATGCATGAACACCCCCTGTGATTTGAAAATGGCAAATCACACCCTTGTGGTTCTAATTTTTTTCAATCAGACCCCTCCCCTTCAATGTCAATAATTTTCTTTTAGCTATAACTTCTTCATTTGAACTCCGATTTGGATGATTCAAGATGTTTTGAAATCCTCATTTCGGGCTCTACATAATGGTTACTTCGAAACTTTTAAATTATTAATAAATAAAAGAGTTTATTAACATCAAAATACTAGGTATGATTGACACTATTAACTCTTTTGGTTATTGGTGATTTAGAATTTTTGAAGTGACCATAGCGTAGAGACCAAAATGAGGATTCTAAAACATTTTGAATCATCCAAATCGGAGTCCAAATGAAGAAGTTATGGCTAAAAGAAAACTATTGACATTGAAGAGGAGGGGTCTGATTGAAAAAATTGGAACCACAGGGGTGTGATTTACCATTTTCAAACCACAGGGGGTGTTCATGCATTTGAAAAAAACCATAGGGGTCTCATTTGCATTTTACCCTTAAAATAAATCTTTAAAAAATATAGGGATCAAATTAATATGATTGGTTATATAGAGGAAAGGTTATTAAAGAGATTCTCATGAATGAATTTACTGAAAAAAGAAAAAGAAAAAAACATTTCCCTCAAACCAAAACTAATTAAATTTTGATTTTGTAGAATATGTATTAATTTTGATCAAGATTGTTCCAAATCTTTTTTTTTTCCAACTAATTTATCTTAATAACAGTACTCTCTTTTCAATTAAATTGAACCAACTCGAAGAATTCCATTCCAAATACATTTTGATTAAATACCCAATAAAGTAGATTATTATTTTAAATATTTAAATGGAATACTTTATATTTTTTTTCCCTATCTCTTCTGGTACCAAATAGAATCTTTGAAAAATGTCAGCAATATAAAAAAAAAAAAACAAAAAAGGGTTTTGAAAATCGTTTGAATAGTTGAAAACTATTAAAAAAAGAGATTATTTTGCAATCATTGAAGAAGATTTTAAAAAAAAAATAATAGTTGAAATTAAAATGAGATAAACATTCGGATTGTCATCTACTCATATCCAACTCATACAATTCCCTCAATTCCCGACCCACCGACTTATATTCATCAACCCGACGGGCGCCGACGACACCCATTAAAATGAGACAATAAAATGGGGAAGAAAATTTTGTAGCTAAAATAAAATAATTTAATTATTGAAGATAAAAAAACATTGTCAACCTGAGCATAGCTCAACTGGTCAGACACCTACTCCATTCCCTTGAGATGCCTCACCTCCTCCAAATTAATGTAATATCTATAAAAAAAAATCATTTTTTATAGAAAAATTTAGAAGTTTCTTAAAATTTATGTACTATCAACGTTTTCTAATAGTTTCCCAAGTTCACTCTCAATGCGGGCTCGTTGAGATTATATGATGTGAATTCCTAACATGTCCCTTTAAAATGATATTTATTTTAGTTTATTGGATTATGATACCAACATAATATTCATGAGCTTACATCTCAAAATTAATTGATGATGAACATAAACTTATAAATCGTAGTATGTAGTTGTATATTTTCAATTTGGGATCTTTAAAATTATTTAACTAAGGGTGAGGATCAAAAGTGATTTTTTATTTAAATCTTAAATTATAGGTTAACATGCATTTAATCCACTATCAACCTCTAAAACTATAAGAATATTAATTTTTTTTTTTTATAAAAAAATTATTACAAATATTAGACTTGTCTTAATATTTAAGAATTAAAGATGATCATTAAATTTTTATGTTTCAAGGTCAAAATGAAATATTTTTTTTTTGTTAAATCCATGCATATTTTTTATATGGGATTCTTAACATCACCTAATTACGGGTGTGATTTATATAATTTCTTCTAAAATTTAGAGGGTAAAAAGTGAATATTTACTTATACATTTATATTTTTATAAAATTAAATCTTAAATTCTCAATTCACATTCTTTTAATCCATTATCAACCTCCCAAACTAAACTATTAGTGGATGTGAATTTTTTTTCTTATCTAAAGAAATTATATACTAATATTAGTTAAGAATTGAAGATAATTATGAAATTATTTAAATTTTAAGTTTAAAATAAAAATAAAATTTTCTGTTAGGGAAGCCAACCACGTGTATAGTAAGTAATAGAGTAAAGAAGTACTTGAAAAAAAGAAAAGAGGATAGATACTTCCCCCTTCAAAATAATAAAAACGTAAATATCATTTAACGAGATAACGTTAATAATTTGGAGCAATTTATCTTTTTTCGTATTGGGTCCATAACGAATATTCGGAAATTCTGGGGCAGCGCGCGAACTTTCATCCGCGTCCGTCGTCTTTTGTTTGTCGTAGCGTGCTGCTTACGGTTTCAAAATCTCGCGTCTTTTTTCTTTTTGTTAGAAAAAAGTTCATTTTTATTCTCCCGTATATTCGGATTTTATTTGGTTTATATTGTAAATATACCCTTCATTTCATTAACAGTTTGGCTTTTGCCACTCTCGTGCCTTTTTTTTTCTTTTTCATTTTCATTTAATTGTTATGTTTTAATCAGCAATATTAAGGAGTGAGTGTGATTATATTTGAGGAGTTAAATATACGTCGACAGATAGATATATCGAACCGGGTATCCATATATTCATATGATCGACATCAATATAATATGAAATAATATTTTTCTATTAGAAAGTCATGAAAATATCGATAAACAAGAGTACTACTTGAAATTTGAGTGGATCACTAAGAAATTGTTTTAAAATGCAAAAATTCAATTATAATGTGAGTAAACCCACTAGAATTTTAGTTTTATTCGTCACATTTTATATTTAATCAGATTTTAATTATTTATTTATACTTATTGAGGTTTTTAAAATAGGTAAATTATATTTTTGATCTATTAGTGTTGGGTTTAATTTCTATTTTTGAAGTTACACTTTAAACCTATGGTTTTTTATGAAATATTTTTATTTGATATTTAAAGTTCTCTTTTTATCAACTATAGTAAAAAAAAAAAAAACTGCAATTATTTTCAATACGCTAACAATAAAAAAGTAATATTATATTAACTTTAGTTTTATTATAATTGATAGATCAATAAAAAAAAATTAACAGTAGGGATCAAATAAACATATTTTATGAAAAAATAAAAATCAAAGATTAAATTTGTAATATTTTTCATTTTTTTTTTTTTTTTTAGAAAACACATTTCATGAAAATCTAGGGTAAAAATGGAAAGTTTTAAATCTTAGATATGAATAAAAACAAAACTAGATAAAATAATGATCTAAAAGGACTAAAAATGTAATTTAGCAGAAGCAAACAGAGAGACCTATAAATTAGAGAGTTCGTATTAAAGGCTTCTATTGTCCAAGCAGCCAGGGCGGACCAAGTTCTCTGTTTTTTGTTTTCTTCCTAATTTTCTCATCGGAAATATCGACGGCGATTTTCCGTTTCTTTATTCTTTCATTCTCTGTCATCAATGGCGTTCAAGAAAACCCTAGCTCAGCGTCTCTTCAACATTTCCAAAATCTCCGCCCAATCCTTAACCAAATGCCGTGTTTCATCTTCTTCCATCGGAGCTTGTAATCCTCCCAATCCTAACCCTAACGCTCCTGATCCCGGTGATAAAGGAATTTTCCGACGATTCCTTCACAAGAGAGCCATTTTCCAGCCGACCATATTACCGGCCATCAGAGAATTTGAAGTCGGAGAGAAAAAACTTGTGGAAAAGATCAAATCCCTTGGCATTGTTCGTGATCGTATCCGACTCGATGGCCTTACGCCTCCGATTCATGATACCTTGCCTTCGGATTCCAATAGGTCCGAATTGAAGGATGAATTGAGTGTTGAGGACGCGAAGAAGTTGCTTAAGGTAGCGCAGATGGAGATGATGAAGACGAAATTGAGAGGGATTGAGAAAAGTTGGATTCCGTATTCGGAATTTGTTCGAATGTGTGGGCAAGGATATCAAGATCATCCTGATCAGAGCCTTGGAATTGCCAAAATGCTTGATGAATCAGGATCCGTTATCGTCTTAGGGAACGTCGTGTTTCTCAGGCCAGAACAGGTGAATTTTTCTTTCGCAATCTTGAATCTTTTGATTTCAATTGAATCGAATTTGATTAAATTAGATATCTTTTTCTTTTGTAAGTTTCTTGATTTCAGTTGCTCAGATTTTCTTGGCGCTGATCAAATAGGTTCTTTTTTAATTGTGGGGTTTTGGTTTTGATTAAAATTATGAACACTACCGAAAACTGATATGTTTTTTTTTGTTATTCTTTTTTTTTTGGTGTTTTTCTTCTTCAACAGGCAAAATCTAAAACGTGAAAAGGGGTTCCACGTTTGAGAATGAGTAATTTGAAGGACCATAAAGGCCCTTCGATTCAATTCAGTGACATGACGAGATTGTTTCTATTTCACTTTTGCTGCCAAAAAAAAAAAAGTCTCGTTGGTTTTAGTCAGAAAAACGGTTCCAGCTACAATGGAGGATGGAAACTGGGGTAACCCAATTAATATGATTAGATGGGAAGGGTGTTAAAACTGAAAAGATTAGTTTTTTTTTTTTCTTTTTTCTTTTTCTATTGAAGATTTAGGATGGAATTAGTTCTTTTTTTTTTTTGAGTATTTAGTATTTAAGAAAATATTGAACTCTTTCCTATATGTGGTTTGAATGGGAGAGAGAATAATATTTATATACATCTGATAGTTATTATTGAGAGAGTTCATTAAAATAAGAAAAGTTATTAATGAGAGAGTCAGGTAGAGTAACCTCTCCTGGACTTGGGAATATTTCCATGTAGAAAGAGAAGAAAACAAGGACAAGACAACTTAAGATGGAAAGAAATTGCTGGAACCTTGCTTTCATCCTAGTCATTACCTGCCTTTTATCAATTAGAGATAGAGATAAAGATGTTTAGCCCCTGATATTTTAGCACTTGATAAACTATTTTGAATTTTCTGGTGTCTAATATTATTTTATATATGAGGCTTCAAGTCTTTGTTGATGGAAGATGGTTCCTTTTTGGAACTGCCTTTTTCTTTTTCTTGACCATTTGATGCTGTGCAGAGTTCTTATACGATTTCATTGAGTTCTTCTTTAGATTGTATTATTCAATAAAACTGAACTTGGGAATTCTAATATCCTAAACCAGCTATGCTATTTTCATTCTGTCCCTCCAGCCCCCTTTTTTCGTTCTGAATTTGGATGCTGAAGAGTTTCATTTTTCACGTAATGATCTTTTTTCTGTAGCTGTTGTGAACAGATGATTTAGTTCGTCCAATTTCATAGTAAAACTGTTTATTAAGATGCTTGGTTGAGTCAAGTTTTACCCAAGCGTTCCATATTTGTTTGATCACAGGTTGCTAAAGTCATTCAAGGTCTAATTCCCTTACCAGGAGCGATTCCAGATGATTCCATGAGGGTGGAGCTCAAAGAAATGGAAAGACATAAGGCTGTAATTGACAGAAAAGCCGAAAGTCTTGTACGGAGGGAACTCTGGTGTGGACTCGGCTATCTTGTGGTTCAAACAGCTGCATTCATGAGACTCACCTTTTGGGAGCTTTCTTGGGATGTCATGGAGCCCATTTGCTTCTATGTGACATCTTTTTACTTCATGGCTGGCTATACATTCTTCTTAAGGACCTCAAAAGAGCCTTCTTTTGAAGGATTCTTCCAAGGCCGATTTAGCGCAAAACAGAAGCGTCTTATGAGGCAACACAATTTTGACATAGCTCGTTACAATGAACTTCGGAAAGCCTGTTATCCGTATTCCTCATCAGCTCAAGAACATCCATCTCCAAATTCTTTGCTGTATGGTAATTCGGAAAAGATGCAATTGACTTCTTTATAATAATAGAGAAATCATTAAATTTTAAAATGAACAGCATAGTTCTGTTCAATCTTTTAACCGTGCTGTTTCCGTAGTTAATATAGCTTTCAGCGGCTTTCTGTAAACAGAGTGCATAGTCTCGTCCCCCCGAAACCCTTCTCTCCCTAACCATACTTTTCCGTTTATCTTTTATTTAATATGAGCAAAATAATAGTTTCAGAGCCATCGGTTTTTTTGAGTATCATATATGCTCATTTTTTCAGAACAGAGCAATATTTGATAGGATCTGACTTATTGCTTGTTTCTGAGATGGGATCTGCCTTCTAATATTATTTTTCTTTCTTTCTATTATCTATGTTCAAATTCTTAATGTTTGCTATATCATCTTGAATTTTACATTAAAAGTTTAATTAAATGGATGCATTATTTTAACTTTTATTTGAGTTATGTCCTCATGATGTTTTATATGATAGTTTTTGCATCAAACAGGAAAATGAAAAATGAAAAAGACTAAAAGCGGAAGAAAAACGTGAATACGGTCAAACATTGGAAATTTCAGAAGTTACTATGAAGTTGACAAAATTACCAAAACTAAAAATCTACAAATAGGGATAAATTCAATCACCGAGAAAATGAAAACAAAAAACTTACAATATTAATAATAATAGGGTTTATCTCAAAGGAATTTGAGGTCTATCAAATGTATGGAGAAGAAATCAAATTATCATAAAATTGAAACTTAGTGGAAAAATCTTTATCAAATGTAGCAAAATAAACCACATAAAAAATCTAACTTGTTCAGAATGATTTTGATCAAACCTATTATATAAAAAGAGAGAGGATTAATTAACAATACAAATAGAAAATTGGAGAAACCACATAATTATGAAAGAAGAAATGAAAACGTGCGTGTAGGTGATTTTCCTTTTTTTTTACAAGTTTTTCTAATTAAATAGTGTTAAAATTATAAAAAATAAGATTGTCTTCTCGTGGGAATCATAGAAAACATCTGACTTCAAAGGTAATCGAATACTCTTATATCTGGGAAAATATGGATGTCATGAATCTTACATTACCAAAATATTTTTAAATAAACACCAGACAAAAAATAGAATTATATGCCCCTTATAAGAGAATATTAGATTACCCTGAACCAAACGGGGGCTAATAATAATCTTTGTTTAATAATTTTAAACTATAGATTTTATTGATTTTTAATAAATATAAACATATTAAACGAACTGACTTTTTGTTCATTTTTTGTTTAATAATGTTAAACTATAGGTTTTAACAAATATAAACATGTAAAATTAACTGGCCTTTTGTTCATTTTCTGGATTTTATTGGTTTAACAAATATAATATGATATTGTGAGTTCTTCCTCTTTGTTTTTGTGATTAATAGTCTTTGTTTTTTTTTAATTCCTATTCTTTTTCCTCACTTAGTTTAATAAATATAAACCTCTTCACTAACTACAATCTTTGTTTAATAATGTTAAACTGTAGATTTTATTTAGTTTTAACAAATATAAACATGTTAAAGTAATAGTTTTTGTTCATTTTTCTGTTTAATAATATTTAACTTTAGATTTTATTTATTTTTAATAAATATAAACATGTTAAACTAACCAACTTTTTGTTCATTTTTCTAGATTTTATTGGCTTAACTGTAAAGACTCGAATTTTCTCAAATCTTTAAATCAGAAATAAATAGCGGAAGACTAACTTTTTAAAAAAAATGGCGTGGATCCGTTTAAAATACGAACTCCCTAAACCTGTTTTTGTGAGCACAAATCAAAGAATTTGAAACACAGAAATTCCTACTTCAGATTATACTCAAATCAGAGAAAGTAAACTCGAAAATATATATAACCGACCTTAGGCTCTCGTGAGCCACAAAATACAAGTTTTAAGACTTCATTTCAAGTTTATGTATATATATGGCATTCCTAAAATGCTCCAAAACATAATTTTACTAGTCCAAGTATACAAAAGCATTCACTCGCGATCACACAGCACCACCTCCACGACCACGTCCTCTACCACGAGTATTACCTGAAAAAGTTTAAGTGTAGCAACATTAGCATAAAAATGCTAGTGAGAATAAGATGGATGCAAGCACTTCTATGGACCAAATCCCATATCGGAAAATGTGTCCAATAAATCATAATGTACTCTTACACTACCCATTCGATATTCCCAAGTACTTTGCATAAGAAAATCAATCCCATTCTACTATATCGAAATTTCGAAAGTAATCATTCAAACTCGTAAAATAAAGTGCTAGTGCATAACAAATTAATTAACAAAGTTAATAACAAAGTAAATATCACAAACCATACCGTAACCTCAATGTCACCGTGACCACATTGTCACCATACACCAACCATAATATGACCTCAAAGCCATCGTGACCACATTGTCACCACACACAAACCATAATATGACCTCAAAGCCATCGTGACCACATTGTCACCATACACAAACCATAATATGACTTCAAAGCCATCGTGACCACATTGTCACCATACACAAATATCACGCGTATCATAACGCCATACGTACTACTCCCCTTTATTAGTACTAAATAGCGAATTCCACCGCTAATAATATCATACTAACTCGATTCTATACGAAGAATCTCTCCAAAGTTTCTCTTTAACTATCTTATAGTCACTCAATTCATCGGAGTATCTAATACTCTTCTCCAATTTCTAGAATCTAATCCTCCTCGAGAATATAACTTAATCCACCAATAACACCTCACTTTAAATCACACAAATTTAACTAATTCTTTCCTTATGCACTTTCCTTAACTCCCAATTATATGCATTCTTTGAAAAGTTCTAAAATTTAATAACCCTCTTAACTTCGATCGAACATAATCGTCAAGTAATTTGAAAGCATAAAAGTAATCACAACCATTTTAAACTCACCTTAGATTTTAAGTCGAGTATCCAAGGAATCGAAGTCGAATCCACGCGACAATTACAAACCTACAATTCACCAATTGAACTACAATTTACAACACATATCTAATATGAGAACAAGTGGGATTTTCGGGTGAATAGTGTTTTCGGGTGAATAGTGTTTTTCGAAAATCCGGGCTCAAAATTGTCAAATTCATTGATGGAAATTCATGATTTCAACTTCAAAACTCATTTATAATAAAAAACGAACAAAACCATGTAAAAAGTTTTGAAAACTTACTTTTTAGGGTTTCCCTTAGAGAACGGGAAACGCCAAAAGGTTAGGTGGGATAGAAAGCCCTCATCCCGAGCAATCCAACGCAACCGAAATCAAGCCGATTCATCGAGAAGCGAATGAGAAACGAAGAAAAGAAAAATCACATCCATGGTGGATGAAAGCTACGTCCATGGAGGGAGAAGAAGAAGAGAAATGGCTTTTGTCTTGGTCAAATGGATATTTAAGATGCAGTGAATAGTGATTTTTAGATATTTAAGAATTTGGAAATGACGCCTACGTCCTTTTCTTGCCTTAAGCTTTTAAAACGAAACCCGAACCACTTAAACTAACCCAATGGTGATTAATAATTATTAATTGGCCTATTAATAATTATTAATACAACCGAAACTAATTTAGGCTAATTAAGCGATCAAAAAGGTTTCCGAACTAAATTAACTATTTAAATCTAAATAACTAAATCCAAAATTAACTTTAAATAAATAAATAAATAAAATAATAATAAAATAATAAAATAAAATAAAAATTTCACCTCAAAATACGGGACGTTACATTAACAAATATAAACTTGTTAAACCAATCATATTTTTTGTTTTTAATTAATCATTTTATGGATTTTATTTAATTTATCAATAGTAAAGTTTTTAAATTAACCATATTTTTTTACACAGGTTCATTTTTAGTTTTTATTTAGTTTAACACATATAAATCTGTTAAACTAACCATTATATTTTCATTTTTTTAATTTTGTAGCTTAAAAAGTATCAATGGTGAATTTCTGGCACTTGGAGATGAAGACTGATTTTGTAGCTGGAAAGCTAATTAGTTAGATAGAACTAGATTTCCCTTTTAATTATTTTTTAAGGGATTTATTAAATTCCTTAAATATTGCATGATGTAAAGAAAATTAAATCGAGGTTATTTTTTTTGTCTTTTCACATTTATAGATGGTGATATTTAGCCATATCCGTAATAAAAGTGATGCCACCGATCTTCTTGTAATTAGTCTCCTCCTTTTGATTATTATTGAAAATAGTCCTTTTCTTTATAGTTAATGAATATTTCATCGTAATATTTTTTAAGGAACAATTATGTAAATGGCACTTTTTTACCTCTCATTTTCCTTAATAGCCACAATTTTAAATTTGTTAATAAATAGCCACATAAATTTGTACAAATACAAAAATGCCCCTTGATATCAAATCAATCTCTTTATTCTCTCTCTCCTCTCTCTCTCTCTCTCTCTCTCTCTCTCTTATTTTCACGTCAGGTCAGTTTTTTTTCCCTTTATCTTCTCTCTCTCTCTCTCTCTCTCTCTCTCTCTCTCTCTCTCTCTCTCTCATTGCATCCTCTTCTTTATTTCTTTCTTTTCTTTCTTTTTTTTTTATTCAATATCTCTCTATTTTTCATAAATATTTCAAATAAAATTTCCCTCCCATTTTCTTCTATATATTAGATTTTCCCCATCACTCTCTCATTTTTTCTTTCATTTTTTCATTTTTCTCTCATCTCTTCTTCATTCTCTCCCTCATTTCTTTATCCATTCCCTATCATTTTCTCCCAAACCTCCATTGATTCTTTTATTCTTTCTTTTTTTCTTTTAAAAAATCTACCATTTTTATCTTCTAGAAATGTTTATTTAACAAACTTCCTACATTTTTTTAATTTACTATCTCTCTCCTTAATTTCTTCTCATTCTCATGTTTTTTCATAAATATGTTTCACGTTTTTGTTCCGAATCTCGAAGATCTAAACCAAAAATATCATGGATTTGACGAAAGGTATTATTATTATTTAAGTGTTTTAGTTTTATTTACGTATTTTGTTGTTTTATGTCGTATACATAATGTCTTAATACTGTTTTTCTGCTATATGTGTAATATATGCGATATACCTTTTTTTTGCAATATACGTAATATACATATATTTTGTCTCTCGTCTGTTTCTGTTTTGCTTAATGTACAGTCTGTAATATACGTAATGTAATATATGATTTTACATTATTTGCTTTATGCGCTGTAATATTCGTAATGTATCTGCAATATATGTAATATACGACTGTTTGTTTTATAAATATATAGTCTGTAATATACGTAATGTACATAAGTGTTGAAATATACGTGATATATAACTGAGGAAATAGTCAATGTATTCTCATCATTTGTTCTGTTTTTTCTTCTTCTTTTATATTTTTTTACTATCCGTACACTATGTAATATACATAATATACATTTGGTTGTTTATTTTGCATATTAAGTATTATGTATTAACGCTCTTTTGTTTTCATTTGCAGGTTAAATGACATGTATATACGTATATTTACATACCCGTGTTATTTTTCAAATGCACTTACAAAATCGGAGGACGATATATACTAGAAGACAAACACATTTTACCTGAGAGAACGATATACCCAATATACTAAAAACAATATACATAAATGAATTAAAATGAAAATATGTACAAAACATACAAAATACGATAATTCAAAATTGAAATAAAGCATTTACTAAAAAATATTGAAAATGTACACAAATTAAAACTACAACAAAATAGTTGATACTTGACCATTAAAAAGAGTCAAGAATCGCATACTTGACCCTGTTAAAGTGCCAAATAAGCGATCGTCAAGAATAGTTTAAGAGTCAAGAATAACGCTTTCACTTGACTTTTTAAAAACGTCAAGTTTTATGATTTTTGACTCTTTTTAAGGTTCAAGTTTTATTATTTTTGACCTTTTTTAAGGTTCAAGTTATATCATAACTTGACCCCTTTTTATCAGCCAAGAATTCACATAATTGGATCCAATGTAAGAATATGAGTTGACCTGTTTTAAGAGTCAAGCAATATATTTATTTTCTTAAAAAAATACGATATTCGAAGCTAGCCACCTGTTCACACCATTATAATATATAATTAGAAATTTTCATTCATCCAACCAAAACATTCAAATTTTATTGATTGAAACTATAAAAAGCTATAATATATCCTATAATGAAAAGTTCTACCAACAAAAATATTTCGATGTCGTAGTTTACGTTTCTAAAAGCAAGTTACATAACAAAACTTTTGCCTATAAAAAAGAATAAATCATGTCTTAGTGTCAATAAGAGATGTAACTTCTAAGATAAATTCATTCGACAAAAATAGTCAATAATAGATGTAACTTCTAGATAAGTTGAGACAAAAATTCAGCGCACTCTTCCCGCACTTCATCAATTTCTTCTTGAGAGTATCCAACCCTTGTGTCGATCTATAAAATATAATAAAATTACTTAGTATAATTTTATACTTTTAAAAGTAGAGATGAGTAATAAATCTTTAACCTTTTTGTATAGTTTTTTAATTACAGTCAGTTCTACACTCGAACAATGTATGTTTGGAACAAATACTCTTACACTCCCATTTACAAAAATAGATATCTTATGATTTCAACCATTAATGGCCCAGAAAAGGAAAAACTACATTATATTTGTACATAACAAACTAATAACATACTTTGAATCGTTTAGTTTAGAAAATAAAAACAAGGTACTAGAGAAAGGAATATTGAAGCAACCAAGTAAAGTAAATCACCTGGAGATTGTATCACTGCCTTCTTACTCTTATATAAAAGCCCGAAACATCACTATAACATGCCCAATCTTCGTTATCATCTCATTGATGGTTGTTATATCTAACCATTTCAGTCGTTCCTAAGGAAGTTAAACGATACAAACATCAATATAAAAAAATATAAAAAATTTATGTCTTTTTAATAAGTTTCAAGTCACTCTTAATTTACTGAACTACTGGAAAATTAAATAAGAGAGAAATCAAGGAGATGATTTAGAGATGTAAAGGTCAAACTCACATTTAGAGTGAACAATCTAAATAACTTAGATGTATGTTCATGTTTTCCCTATGACAATTACTTGGCATTTCTAAGATTTCTTATAAACAGCTTATAGAGACAAATGCCAAAAACTAGCATCAAAGTTCCTAAGAGATAAACATCTACATATGATTGGAAGAAAGAAATGAAGGATCGTGAAAATATTCACGTCTAGGCATGACGTTCACATATAAAAAATTGAACCTCTATAATTTTTTTTTAAAAAAAAAAATTGATATAGATGTTTTATGTATTTTTAACATGCAAGTCACTAAACAATGAAGTCAAATAAAATGATAGACAGTTTCATAAACTACTTAACAAAGGTAATGTAATTTATTTATTGGGTGTTTATATTAGCTCCGATGTACCTTGTTGTCATATAAACTTCATGTACTTTGTTATCATCTTTATGCTATGCAACAACATCATCACATATAAAGCTTTAGTATACAAAAACATCATGATTTAACATAGAACTAATGATATATATATCCATGATAAGTAACATAATTTAAAAAATATTGTTGTGTCGACTCACTATTCCATAACTGTAATTGATGAATCTTTCAAAAAAACATTATCATCATTTCAACAATCAAAATTAGATATTGTAGCAATCTAGTATATAAAGAACTAATATACAACAAGTTAAACATGATCCATTATTTCTTTGCAACAACATCATCACATAAAGCCTTAGCAATCTAGAAATTGATTATGAACGATGGACAACGATGAAGTTCTTGTTGCTAACAGAAAAAACAAAGAAATTAGTGTGAAGATCAAAGAACGAAACTCTACAACCTACTTATTGGAAGCTCATAAACGTATAAAATGCAAGTAAAGTGATTTCTAGAATTTTTAAGTCAATGTGTTTTTTCTTTCTAACTAAGCATTTTTCTGCTTCAATCTCTGCATTACTTTTCTTAATTCTAATCATGCAAAAAAAATCATTTAAATTCCAACCATTTTTATGTTTTATTACTCAAGATATAGTTAGCTAAAACTTTTTATCAAAGATTAAAAACAATGTATGATTATGGAATCATAATGTTAGCCAATATAATACCAAATGTGTAACCTTTATGCCAATAAAGCTTACCAAAAGGTCTTCAAAACATATCCATTATTTCTTTACATTTCTCAATGAAATCCCTAATGCTTAAGAACTCTTAGTCATTGCCAATCGAGAGGAAAGTAAAGAGTTTTATAGTGAAAAACTAAACACCCTTATAATTCTAAGTCTCAATTGACAATGTGTGTTACTAGATAAAATAATCACTATGCTAAAACAAGTGCTTTTGTACAAATCACATCCAATAACTTCAAAACGTATTGGGGACTAAGCCTTAAAATTTGTTAATATAGCACAAACGAGTATATCCATATTTTACAAATTAGCCTACAATTTCAACTTCACAACCGATGGGTGTCGAAACCACCAAAAATAAATACTTACTCTCGGGATTTAGAATTTTGTAGTAGTGGTGAGTAAGGTCGATCTCCACAGGGAAAAGGGAGTTAAATTACAGTTAGTAAAAACGGGGGGTTTTGAGTTGTGGAAATAAAACGGAAAATAAATTAAAAAGAAATAAAATCAATAGAGAAAAGCTTCCAACTAAAGGTTAATCTCGGTTATGGTTCATAGATTTGATCATCGATTACTAAACATGCATTTCTAAGTTCTTCTCTAAATTGGTTGGAAGTCGTCAAAACCAATCAACAACTTATAAGTATTCTTCCTTAATTTTTCGATAGCCAAGATACGATCTAATGACTACTTCCCTAATTAACAGATAACCTTAGAATACGATAATAAGATTTAACCTATTAACAGCATTAAGAAGAGAAGAATCCAATTCTAACTAACAAACTCAGTACGACAGGTTCATTTAAATTAGATCATAAATTCTCATAACATAAATCAAAAAGTGTCAATAATCAATTTATGCTAACATGCTACTTGTATTAGAAATAATTAAACAATTACGGATTCAATCATTCTAACTAGCAATATGAAAATTAATCAAAGAACAAGTGGCCAGTTTGCACAATAATTAATCAACAATAAAATATATAAATAGAAAGCATGAATAAAGAGAAAATAGGAATTAAATTAAAAGCAAAACCTCACAAATTCATAAACCAAACCTCGATAATCCTCTAGTTGGAATAAATAATTTAGCTAGAAAACATGATAAAAACTACCTAAGAGTTCTAAGAAAAATAGGGGAAGAAAGGATTGTGAATTAGGGTTCAAAGGGTGCTTTAAATAGGCCAAAAAGTGATATTTTCGAATAAATACAAAAGAAATCTGCTATAATTATTTGCTTAAGCCGTCAAGCCAGCTGAGCCGAAGCCGCGTGCGTTCCATGTGCCTAAAGCCGTCCGGAGCAAGCCGAGCCGCGCCGCCGAGCCGCCTACGCTGGGAAGGCGCTTCCCTGCGGTCCAGATTGAGCGACGTGTCGCTTCTTCCTTGGCTGCCCATGTGCCTCACTGACGTCATCGTGACGTCAGCGCTTCTCCTTCTCTTCCATAAGATGACGTCAGCACAGATAAAAATCAATATTTTTATTATTTTCCCGTCGTCGCGGCGATGGCTCTCACTGCCGCTGCGCCCACTCTCGGGTTTTTGGCCCGGAATTTGATTTTTGGTTGCAGGCCGTAGCTGTGGATCCCATCGCTGCGGCGGTGGGTCTTTTTCAATAATATAATGGGCATAACTTCTTCGTTTTAAGTCTGAATTGAGCGCCGTTTTTGCCTACGTTCATGAAATTCAACGATTAATAATATTATAAATATTTGAGCCAATTAACACTCATATTTTAATTATTTTGGAGATAAAACCACTTATAAATAGGCGAAAATTACGAGTTATCAACAACTCAAAAAAAATCAAGATAAACAATCAATTAAAAGCAACAATGATATAATAAGCACCACTTAATCACTAAGTTTTAACACATATGTCTCTTATTTGACCGACTAGTCATTACTTAAATAACACCATGTAAAATATTTTTACTCAAATAGGATCCAAAAGATTTAAACCTAAATATAAAATATTATTAAAAGATAAAGAATTTTAATGACTACATGCTTTAGGAATAGAAAAAAAAATCATTTCAGTATTAAGAATCACTACAGAGACACAAACCAAGCCCTGACCAATACACACACAAGGAGAAAGGAAAAGGTTCTAGATGTGTACTTACTTTGTGTGGAAAAAGATCAAACATGTTGCTTTGATTTCATTATTTGAAGGTGAATGAAGCTCCAAATGTGAAGGAAAAAGAACAAGCAATTTAAATTAAGCTCCATATTAAAGTACCACTTTTTACTTTGTTGTGGGTTGTGACGATTCAAGGGTGAGACCAAATAATAGTAATCATGACCGAGGGTGATAATTTTTTAGGGATGGGAGAAGTAAACACAATGAAAAGAACGAAAGTGACCGTGATAAAAAAAAAAGGGGAAAAAGGTGAAAAGAGTAAAAAATAAATAAACTTTTAACCTTGACGAAGGAGGTGAAGCAATGTCTTTTGATATTTGAAGGGGAAGTTTAGATAAATTTAAGAATCCATAATGGCATAAGAGTTACTAAGTAAAATATAATACAAGATAACAATTGATAAAAATAAGAAAACATTTGAGGACAGATTATACGGCGAAGGAATAAGCATTGATCAATCGTTACTAAGCCAAATATAGTGAAAAAAAATAGAGAAAGAAACAGAGTCTTGCTCGATGTACCTAATAGTCTTTTACAACTTCAATATACTTCGACATCATTATGAAGAAAAGGATGTTATCAAATTCAAATGTGATATAAAATCAAATTGGATTTATAAAGAGGCAAGACAAATCAAATTCAATAGCAATCTAAGACAAAACAAATCAAATTCAACAGTTATAATCTCAGACCAAAAAAATCCAAATTCCAGAGATGTATACTGAAATAATATAGATATAGAAGCCCACAAGGTAAAATTAAAGAAAATCATAAAACATATATTGGTGGAATTTTAAAATATCTAGGGCTCGAAAAAACCTCCAACGCCGAAAAAGATATTAGTGCTCTAGGTTCGTTTAAGCGACGAAACCCTCCGGTGGCGTTCTTGAGATCAATCGTTCATTCGAAATCTCCAATCAACGAGCGACGTTCTTTGAGATCTTCAATCGACGAGCAACGTGAAGTTTAGGCAGATTGAATATCATGTTCAGAAGGGGTGACGATTAGGTTTAGGCATAACAAAAATCACGTTTAGAAGGGGCGACGAAGAGGTTCAGAGAAAACATTTATTTCTTATAAGTGAAAGTCGCACTTTGAAAGGATATATGCTAAAAGTCGCGGAATTGGTAAATTATATATCGAATCGCATGTGGTGAGAATTTTTTTTATTTTCTTTAAAAATAAAAATTATTATATTTGACTCTTAAAAAGAGTCAATGATTGAGATTTTTTATTACATTGATCATGACTCTTTAAAATGGTCAAGAAACCATTACAAAAAAATATATAATTATGTTTAAATTAAAAATTGTTATATTTGAATTTTAAAACGCGTTAATGTTTGAAATTTCTAATTATAATTATTTTGACCTTTAAAAATGGTCAAGAAAACGCAACGAAAATAAAATAAAATTATGCACTCCTTCCCCCGTGATTTTTCTATTTTGTCTTGACCTTTTTTCCTTAAAAATCTATTTTCTTGACTATTTTTACAAAAGGGGTCAGGAATTTATAAATACAAAGTGTCAAGAATACCACAATTTGTTGTAGTAAAAATCAAATGCAATAAAAGCTATGCATGATATACTGAATATACATAAATTAGAGAAGAAAAAATGCATTGGGAAAGAAAGTATTGGGAAAGAAAAAGTGTCAGATATACGTCATATACGGAAGTGTCAGACATGTCAAACTATACTTGATATACGGAAAGGGGCATTTTTGGTATATTTAAAATTTGAATAGTAAAAAGTGGCTAATTCAATAACTTTTAAAAAGGTGGCTATTTTGTTAAATATGCCCTCAAAAGTGGCTAGTTTGATTTTCCCCCAAAGTTATTATAATTATATATAAAAAAAAGTTTCAAAACGTATTCATATTTTTAAATCAATACTTTTATATTGAAATTATAATATTCACAAATTGAATTAGGAATTTTTTTTTACAGAGAGAAACTAATATAATATTTAATTAATAAATAATAATAATAAAAAAGGGAATATTGCAAATAATGTAAAATTTTCTATAATATTTATAAATATAGTAAATTTTTAGTTGGTCAATTAGTAATAAGCATTGAGTTATATATTTTTAAAATAAGTGAATTGATGATTTACATAGTAATCATTGCTCATCACTGATTAATACAGTCAAATTGTTATATTTATAAATAGTTTTAAGTGATTATGTATTTATAAATATTGCATCAAAATCTGCTACTCAATGAAATTTCCAAAAATAAAAATAAAAACAAACTAGTATTGTAACAACCCGAAATTTCCCAAAACATGGAAATCATAAATAACAATAGCGGAAGCATTTAATTATCAAATCAGAGTTTTTCTCATTTAAATCAATCATTAAAACGTTCACAACCGATCGGTTTAATTTAAAACATAAAGTCAATTAAACCAAAAACAATCTTTAAAGCGTTATCAAAGAAAATGCTCAAACTAAAATGAGCTACTTCACTTAGTTTAACAAAACAAAACAATGATTCATATCAAATCCCAAAAAAATAAATAGAAAGAAAGGTAAATCTCGCCGGCGTACAAATCCATGCCAACCGAACACCACCTCGAAACACATCAGCCACCGAGATTCTTCTTTCCTTTACCTGAAAAAATTAGTTGTAGCATCATGAGGCTACGCCCAATGAGTAGAAAAATGTTAAAATAAAAATCATGCCATGAGAGATTCTTCTAAGACTTTAAGTCCTTAATCGGCCTCACCGACTTCCGAAAATACTCTTTCACCCAAAGCTCTCATAGTTAAATCGTTCCTCCACACTATCTTTTAATCCACAAATTAAAAGAATCAAACTTTCGAAACAGTTTTAAACTCTCTTTCTCATTTTAAAACTTTTCGATTTTCAACTTTCCCTAATACCTCTAGTCTCCTCTTTGACCGCAACCAAAGAGAGACTATACTCAACAAGGCATTTAAAAACTGTTTTCACATTATAAATCCTTAAGAGTTTAAAATATTCTTTTTCATTGTACATATGGAATGAACCTACCCCGTTAAGTGATATAGAGTTGTGCACAACCGTATAATCTCCCTTAACGGCAAATATTCTTTTTTAAGCAAGACCTTTGCTTAAAACGAACCTACTACCATATTACTCGAGGTATTTAAGTAATATGATCCTACACATCACTACTATGATGTTCAAACTAGTCTAAACTCAAACTTCTCGAAATACCCTCGTTCTAGGCCGAAAATTTCCTAATCTTAAATTCTGGAAAATTCCCCTTTAAACCACTCTAAAACGTCCCAAAATCACCCAACATATCACTTTTGGGTTACTTCCGACAACTCTCAACGGTTTACAAGTCTAGAAGCGAAACTAGTCTAAACTAGTGTAGTTTCGCTCCTTTTTCGGACAATCTAAAACTACTAACAATCTAACTAAAATTCAGCGGCATAACGCCTATAATATGCCTCCCAAAACAGCCTCTAAACATAAACAAAAAAATTCAAAGTTCCAGAGCACAATATTCGTGAAAGCAATTAACCACCTAGGCTATTCTTTCGACTTAAGGGCACTAATCTCCAAAAAAAAGATATTCATGGACAACAACTTAGAAACATCTTTAAACATCCAAAACATGCATCAATATCCAATTTCAAGTTCAATAAACACAACAAAGTAGTATGGGCAAAACCCGATATCGATTGATGTTATAAACATACAAAAACTCTCTTTTTCACTTCCTAAAACCCATACTTTATTTCCAATATAAAACAGCCCCAAAACCCCCTTAACATGCATATAATCACCCAACAAGCATGCTTAAATAATTGGGGTTTAACTATTAAAGAAAAAGAAAAATTCAAACATACACAATTTAAAGTTTAACAAATTTCTACTCACCTTGAATTGTATTTTCAGAAGCTTACTTCTCTTTTAAAAAATATGAGGAAATAATCCCCACCTTTTGAAACTTATCTAATTTCAAGAACATCGATACAAAAACAACCTACAACGATGAATTAGAAAATACAAATCGATCAGAGTCGAAAAATCATATCAAACCCGAAGGGTTTTTAAGTCATAAATTTTTATAGAAAACTGATCTTGCTATGAAATTAGCGTTAATGGAAAGATAACGGAAAAACGGTCAGAATGGACTACTTACTTGCGTAAATCGGAGTCCGGATGATGAAGTTATGGAGAATTCAATCCAGGAGATGTCATTTAGGCGAAAATAGGAGAAAAAGTGATAAATGGGGGCTGATTTCGGATTAAGGAGGAGGAAGAAGAAGAATTTAGGGTTTAATCCCGATTTCCGTTAATTACGAAAATGCCACTATGCAAAAACAGTCATAACTCATTCATCGGGACTCAGAACGACGAGCCGTCAGTTGCGTTGGAATCGTAATGACGAGACGATCCACATCATCTAAAAATATTAAATTAAACTTGTGGTTTTAGTTTGGAAATTTTTTGAGAAATTACCAAAATACCCTTTTACTTGGTAACGGGTTGTTACAAACTATCCACCTTAAAAGACTTTTCATCCTCGAAAAGTTTCATTGCACCGTAAAGGAATGGGGTTTTTATTCAAGATAACTTCTTTCTGCGTGATGTATTTTTCCTCATTATAAATAAATATTTAAATGAGTTCAATCCTAACCAGATTCTTAATTCTTTTTTTTATAAACAATCTCTCTCTAACACATCAAAGGATTCAATAAACCCTGGACTCAATTTTCCTTGCTTCCCAAATTTCATAACTCCCTTCATTGGTGCTATCTTCATAAACACGTGATCATAGACAGAGAACTGGAAATCAGTCGTCCTTATATCTGTATAACTCTTCTGTCTACTCTAACCAGTTTTTCATTTTTTTTTTTCGATCAACTCAACTAATTCATTATTCATATGCACCAACTTAAGTCCTAAGGAATTTCTTTCTCCTAACTCATCCCAATGAACTGGAGACCTACATTTTCTCCCATACAATGCCTCAAATGGTTTCATCTCTATCATAGCATGAAAACTGTTGTGAGCAACTCTATTAGCTGCAACTTCTCATCCCAACTACCCGATAATCTAGCACACATGCTCTAAGCATAAACACTAAAATCTAGTTTACCTTCTCAGTTTGACCATCTTTCTTAGGATGAAAAGCGGTTTGATCGTAACTTAGTACCCATGGTACTAATGTAAACTCTACATGAACTTGACACAAATCTATTGTTCCGATCTGACACAATAGTCACTGGCACTTCATGCAACTTTACTATCTCCATGAGACACATTTGAGCTCAAGTCTCAATAGGATAACTTGACTTCCCTGGATGGAAACACTATGATTTGGTCAACCATCCATAATCTCCCAATTCTCATTACTACTCTTCAAAGTTCTATGTAATCCACAAATAAAGTTCATCAATACCGCTTACCATTTTCCACATTGAAACGAGATGGGAAGTCAAATATTAAAAAAAAAACTTCTTCCCAAAGCCTTGATTTGATGATAAATCAACATTTTTTTTTACGAACTCAAACATATCATTTTTTTTTCTTACCAGGCCACACATAAGCATCTTTAAATCATAATACATTTGGTTACAACCTGGGTGCTCTAAAAAAAATATAGAGGTATATGCTTCTTCTAATGACTTCATTCTCAAAGTTTCTTTCTTAAGAACACACAATCGTACACGATAAACTAAGGTATTATTTTTGGAAAAGATGAAGTACCAAGATAACTCTCATTGAGCATCTGGAAAATAACCTGCTAGACTAGTATTTGTCCTCTGTTCATCAATGATCTATTGTCTTTAAGTATGTCCCACCTTTGATCAAGACAAACTAGCAGTCATCTCAAATGTCATTGATAACATCTCACCTCGTTCCATTTCCAATTGTAGTCTATATGGGTAGGCCCTAATAGCAGAAGAATGAACATTTACCACGATATTAGTTTTATCTGGATGGTACGGTATGTCACGATCATCAAAAGCTCAAACTACCTACGATGTCTCTTATTCAATTCACTCTAAAAGAAGAAATATTTGAGACTTGTGATCCGTAAAAAAAATTTATAAATATTTTCTCCATAAGTAATGTTTTCAAATCTTTCAAGCATGAACCACAACTTCCAATTCTATATCATGTGTTGGATACTCCTTTTCATACTCTTTTAACTGTCTCGAAGCATATGCCACTACTTTTCCATGTTATATTAGCACACAACCCAACCCTTTCTTTAAGGCATAACTATAATTAGTCAAACCTCCTGAATCATTTGGAGTTACCGAGACTAGAGCTGAAATCAATTTAAGCTTGAGTTCCTCGAAACTCTTCGCACACTTATCATCTCAATTATACTTCTTTCTTTTTATAGGAAGCTTGGTCATTGTCGAGACTATTCTTGTAAGGTCTTGCACAAATCTACGATAATAGCCTATCAAACCCAAGAAATTTTGGTTCTCTACAACAATAGTTTGTCAGGGCCAACTACTTGCTGCTTCTATCTTAGAGAGATCAACTAAAATACCTTCATTTGACACCACATGCCCCAAAAATACAACTTCCTTTAGCCAAAACTCACACGTGCTAAACTTGGCATAACGTTTATAATTCTCCAATGTAATTAACACAATTCTTTGATGCTCAGCATGCATCATCCTAATCTTTGAATACACTAAGATATCGTCTATGAATACTATCACAAACATATCTATGTACTTCTGAAACACAGTATGCACCAAATCCATGAACGTTGCTTGTATGTTTTTACAACCCAACACCACCACAAACTTGAAATGAGCACAACGAGTCCTAATTTTTTATTATTATTATTATTATTATTTTTTTTTTTTGCATAACTCCTTCTCTTGTTTTCAAATGGTGGAATTATCTTTAAAGAAACAACAACTTCTCTAAGATGGTCAAACATGTGTTCTATCCAGTACCATCAAGAATCTCTACAACTTCAACATGGGTGTAGCCGCTTGATACTTAACAAATCTCGAGATTCAATTGATAATCTATCATTCTGACTCAGGTCGGATTTTCCTTCCCACTTTAAATTCTCTTTGAAAAGTACTTCTTATAAAACAATTTCTTCAACTTTTACTAAGTCACTATCACAATCAGATTCAAAGATCTAATTGTAGATTCCTACCAACAATACATCATCCACTAAAAGAGTTCATACTACAATGCACTTTCAAATGATCTAAGAAATTCACAAATCTCAATTCTCTATACACTCGGGATATCCTCTTCTCAGTCTAATCTGAATCCACAGATTTTCCATCAAACTCACCCGGTGCGTATTTCTTATACTCTCTAAGAAATCGGGTATCTTCAATAAAACTTCTAGTTTTTACCAAGTGATTTCTACATATCGCCATACTCAGTTTGAGGAGTATATACCACCTGAGCATCAAGTGGTACTTGAGTAGCTACCAGATATGGTTGTACCTCAAAATTATAAAACTCTACATTAATCTCCTCAATCGGAGTGTCATAGGATTTGATCTTGTTTGATGATTTTGCATCGCTCTCATAAACAGGGTTAAATTCCACTGCCTCAACCGCGTCCCCTATCTCAACCTTGGCCTCGACCTCGGCCTCTCCATCCAGGAATAACAATTGGAAGCATACTAAAAACGGTACAAAAACACATAAGATATAACAAACATTACATGATGTTTCATCTTATCTTAAAACTTAAATATCTTAGTACTCTCGTTAATGACATAAAATAAAGAAAATGAAACCTAGCGTTGATGAGTTCGTGGAGTGGCGATTGGTTGGATTTGCGGTCTTCAGAACCATAAGGGCTCTGATACCAACTGTAACAACTCGAAATTTCCCAAAACATGGAAATCATAAAATAACAATAGCGGAAGCATTTAATTATCAAATCAGAGTTTTTCTCATTTAAACCAATCATTAAAACGTTCACAACCGATCTGTTTAATTTAAAACATAAAGTCATTTAAACCAAAAACAACCTTTAAAACGTTATCAAAGAAAATGCTCAAACTAAAATGAGCTACTTCACTTAGTTTAACAAAACAAAACATGATTCATATCAAATCCCAAAAAAATAAATAGAAAGAAAGGTAAATCTCGCCGGCGTGCAAATCCATGCCAACCGAACACCACCTCGAACCACATCAGCCACCGAGATTCTTCTTTCCTTTACCTGAAAAAAATAGTTGTAGCATCATGAGGCTACGCCCAATGAGTAGAAAAATGTTAAAATAAAAATCATGCCATGAGAGATTCTTCTAAGACTTTAAGTCCTTAATCAGCCTCACCGACTTCCGAAAATACTCTTTCACCCAAAGCTCTCATAGTTAAATCGTTCCTCCACACTATCTTTTAATCAGCAAATTAAAAGAATCAAACTTTCGAAACAGTTTTAAACTCTCTTTCTCATTTTAAAACTTTTCGATTTTCAACTTTCCCTAATACCTCTAGTCTCCTCTTTGACCGCAACCAAAGAGAGACTATACTCAACAAGACATTTAAAAACTGTTTTCACATTTTAAATCCTTAAGAGTTTAAAATATTCTTTTCCATTGTACATATGGAATGAACCTACCCCGTTAAGTGCTATAGAGTTGTGCACAACCGTATAATCTCCCTTAACGGCAAATATTCTTCTTTAAGCAAGACCTTTGCTTAAAGCGAACCTACTACCATATTACTCGAGGTATTTGGGTAATATGATCCTACACATCACTACTATGATGTTCAAACGAGTCGAAATTCAAACTTCTCGAAATACCCTCGTTCTAGGCCGAAAATTCCCTAATCTTAAATTCTGGAAAATTCCCCTTTAAACCACTCTAAAACGTCCCAAAATCACCCAACATATCACTTTTGGGTTACTTCCAACAACTCTCAACGGTTTACAAGTCTAGAAGCGAAACTAGTCTAAACTAGTGTAGTTTCGCTCCTTTTTCGGACAATCTAAAACTACTAACAATCTAACTAAAATTCAGCGGCATAACACCTAAAACATGCCTCCCAAAACAGTCTCTAAACATAAAGAAAACAATTCAAAGATCCAGAGCACAATATTCGTGAAAGCAATTAACCACCTAGGCTATTCTTTCGACTTAAGGGCACTAATCTCCAAAAAAAAGATATTCATGGACAGCAACTTAGAAACATCTTTAAACATCCAAAACATGCATCAATATCCAATTTCAAGTTCAATAAACACAACGAAGTAGTATGGGCAAAACCCGATATCGATTAATGTTATAAACATACAAAAACTCTCTTTTTCACTTCCTAAAACCCATACTTTATTTCCAATATAAAATAGCCCCAAAACCCCCTTAACATGCATATAATCACCCAACAAGCATGCTTAAATAATTGGGGTTTAACTATTAAAGAAAAAGAAAAATTCAAACATACACAATTTAAAGTTTAACAAATTTCTACTCACCTTGAATTGTATTTTCAGAAGCTTACTTCTCTTTTAAAAAATATGAGGAAATAATCCCCACCTTTTGAAACTTATCTAATTTCAAGAACATCGATACAAAAACAACCTACAATGATGAATTATAAAATACAAATCGATCAGAGTCGAAAAATCATATCAAACCCGAAGGGTTTTTAAGTCATAACTTTTTATATAGAACTGATCTTGCTATGAAATTAGCGTTAATGGAAAGATAATGGAAAAACGGTCAGAATGGACTACTTGCTTGTGTAAATCGGAGTCCGGATGATGAAGTTATGGAGAATTCAATCCAGGAGATGTCATTTAGGCGAAAATGGGAGAAAAAGTGATAAATGGGGGCTGATTTCGGATTAAGGAGGAGGAAGAAGAAGAATTTAGGGTTTAATCCCGATTTCCGTTAATTACGAAAATGCCACTATGCAAAAACGGTCATAACTCATTCATCGGGACTCAGAACGAAGAGCCGTCAGTTGCGTTGGAATCGTAATGACGAGACGATCCACATCATCTAAAAATATTAAATTAAACTTGTGGTTTTAGTTTGGAGATTTTTTGAGAAATTACCAAAATACCCTTTTACTTGGTAACGGGTTGTTACAAGTATAAGCGATGAAATTTATTTTTATGAGTGATTAAAAAAATAAAAAATGTTTTGAAGTATTTCAAAATGTCATTTCTCACATTGACATTCCACCCATCTTAATATGAGGTTAGATGAATCTCAGTCTAAGATTGAGAAATGTCATTTTAAATAAATTTCAAACTTGCTATTTTTGAAATATCAATCATTAAAATGTCATTAAAAAACCCGTTTTTTAATACATGTCGACCAAAGTAAAATAATTGCATGGGTGAAAAAAATGATATTAAAATAAATATTGAATAAAAATAAACATCTGACATCATCTTTTTCCTTTTTATTCAACATTTATTTTAAAGAATTTGTCTCAAATAGCATAAATCTGTATACTAATTACTAAAATGTCTGAACATTTTATAAATTACTCAAATAGCATAATTATAGTTCAATAATTTAATTCAATTAATTATTGAACCATTTTTCATAGGTATTTTTAACGAATTTATTTGTTTTTTGGTTTTTTAAGTTCAATGTCAATAATTTATTGAACCATTTGATCATTTTTTATTATTATTTTCAATGAATTCATTAACATT
The DNA here is from genome assembly GCA_028015215.1 of Gynostemma pentaphyllum. Lineage (NCBI taxonomy): Eukaryota > Viridiplantae > Streptophyta > Magnoliopsida > Cucurbitales > Cucurbitaceae > Gynostemma > Gynostemma pentaphyllum. The sequence goes on along the minus strand of CM051355.1, from coordinate 64,324,460 downwards.
TTTATTTTTTTTAGTTCAATAATTTATTGAACTAAAACTATGCTATTTGAGTAATTTTTGAAAAGTTATGACATCTCAGTAATTAGTATGCAAAAATATGCTATTTCAGTAATTGCCCCTTTATTTTAATATTTATGATTGAATAGCATATGATTATGCATCTTCCTAACCTTATTTTATAAATTGTCTTTCTACTTATTAAGTAGGGATATTTTCAATAATAGTGAAAAGGAGAAGTTTAATTACAAAAATCTTGACAGCGCGACTTATATTATTGATATGGCCAAATACCACCACCCAAAAATGTGCAAAGAAAAAAAATATCATCGATTTAATTTTCCTAAAATCATGCAATATTTAAGGAATTTATTACACCCCTTTAAATTATGCACGATATTAGACAAATTAAAAACTAAAAATTTAAATAAAAAGAAACTTTAATTCTATCTAACTAATAACGAAAATGAATATTAATTCCTTCAAACACTTTTCATCTTCAATCTTCCTCTAAGTACCATAAAACAGCCATTGATACTTCTTCAAACTACAAAATTAAAAAAAAAAAAAACGATAACCATTGTTAGTTTTACACCTCTTTATATTTGTTAAAAACCAATAAAAATTCACATTTAATATTATTAAACATAATATGGTTAGTTTAACTAATTTATATTTCTTACATCGATAAAATCTAGCAAAGAAAAAAATATGGTTAGATAGAATAAACATGTTTATATTTGTTAAACCAGAGAACAAAAAACATAAAAACAAATCAAACCTTCGATGATTTTAGTCTTAAACAAAACCATGGTTAGTTTAACACATGTTTATATTTGTTAAAAACCAATAAAAATTCGTATTTTAATATTATTAAATTATGTTAAGTTGAATAATGACAACAGATTTATACATGGATTAACCATCCAAATAGCCACATTTTGTTTGAAATAAGAGTACATGACCATGGGATGAAAAATTAGAGTATATAACCACATTTATTGCTTCAGGAGAGAGAAATTACGATCTACCCTTTGTGGTCTAAAAAGTAGTTGTCAACTCAAAGGTGGTGCATGGGAAAATGAAATGGTGTCAGTTTTTATTTAATAATTATAATTTATGGCAATCTTATTAGCATTTCCCCCTCTTTTCTAATTTCTAATTTTCTCTCCTTTTTCACTTTCTTTCTTTCCAGCCTTTGACATGATCTTTTTCCCTTTTTTTTTTGTTTCTACTTTGAAAGAGTAAGCAACTTTCGTCATTTTTTCTCCCCTCTGTTTTAGAGCATTTTCTTCATTTTTCTTTTTAAAGTTGTGTTTTTGTTCTTGTATGTGGCTATTTGTTTTTTGTTTTTCTTGCATATGGCTATTTTCATCTTTTTTTTTTACTCTGAAACTTCAAAGTGGGAAGTTTTTGTTGTTTTGTCTAAAAAAGTTGTTTTTTTTTTTTGTGTTTTTTGTTGTTTTTCATACAAAAAATCTACGTTTAAGTGTTTTTTCATGTGTTTCAAAAGTACTGGGTTTTTTTTTTCCATTTTCTCAAAGATCATCATATTTTTTTGTTTGTTCAACAAATATTTGCTGTTTGTTTGTTTTCACAGATGGAAGATAGTCTTCATCAGATCATGGATATGAGAGTGATGTAGACGCATGTATAATATGTACTACGTGTACTTGCTTTGATATCTGCAGTATGCACCATACCTGCTTTTCTTTGTTCAAATACCAAGCACAATGAAGCCAAAAATCACAGATGGTGGTAGGTGTACGTATTACACTACAAGAAAACTGTGAAATAGCGACGGATGAATAGCGACGAAACGGGCCTATATTTTGTCGTTAGATATAATTAATGACGGAATTAACGACGGAAAGGACTGAAGTTATTTTTGTCATCGTTAGACAAAACTAATGACGAAATGCATGGTTGATCAACAAGGGGAAAATGTTCCATCATTGGCTTTTGTTGACCAGAAAGTGGATGATGGAATGCGTCATTATAGGAGTCAAAGTAACCGTTGACTATAACAACACAATGCATGGTTATTTAAGTCAAAGTAATATTCAAGCTAATGACGGAATGCGTCGTCCACGTGCTGATAATAACGGCAAAATGGATCGTTGACTACAACGACGCAGTGTGTCATAATTTAAGTCAAAGTAATATTTGACTTGAACTATGGAATGCGCGCTATTAAGTCAAAGTAATCGTTGACGTTAATGATGGAATCCGTCGTCCCATCTTTTTTTTTTATATTTAATAATATTATTTTTTTAAAATTTAATTATATATTATTGTTAATTGGAAATTAAATTTAATAAAATTTAAAATAAATAAATAAATTTAATTTAATTTAAGAAAAATAATATTAAAAATCCCAAAAAAATACAAAAAAATGTATAAATCCTAAAGCCTAATCACAGGAGGATCAGATGGAGGATCAGAAGTAGACTCAGTAAAACCAGAATTCGAAGAACCCTCGCCACGCATCTGTGCCATGAAGATATCCATCGTTGCCTTCATCGACCTCTTGAACTCGAGCCTAGACCGCTCAGACTCATCGAGACGAGCCGTAATCCTCGTCACCTCTGCCTTGAGCCTGTCATTGCTCTCCCGAATCTCTGCAGTCTCAGCCCTTAGCTTCTTGTTGCTCTCATGAAGCTCGGTAGCCTTACTCGAACGAGCTACCTGGGAAGACCGTGGCTGATCGGCGTAAATGACAGGCCCAAGGTTGTCGAGTCCAGGAACATTGTCGTCTGGACATCTCCCTCATGCTGCCTCGAGCAAAGCCGACTCGATATCCTCCTGTGTCGGTAGAGTGTTGGAACTCGGTAACCGATCAACGAGAATTGCTTCGTAACGAGCCTGAAAAAAAAAGACTAAATAATTTTATTAGCTAAAATACTAAAAATCAATAAATTTGAAAAATGAATAAATAATAATTAACACTTACCGCTTTCTCTCTTGCCTTATCTTCGATAAAAGTCTGCTTATCTCCACCCTTGGTATGGAGATGGAGAAACAGCTCAGTAGCATAAACCGAACGACCCATTTTTTGTTCCCGCGAAAGTTAAAAAAATCATAAATAATGAATAATTAAAATAAAGTAAAAGTTAATTATTACAGAAAATAACTTACAAGTCGTTTCCTGTGCTCATATGTCGAGAGTGACCCTCCAGTGTGCTTCGACGGGTTGATGTCCTGGTTGGCACTATTAGTCGCAGAAATGTGTTGGGCCTCCGGCGTCTGAGTACTCGCCAAGATTTCCGCCAAGTCCTCTGCAGAAATGTGGGCTGACCTTTTATCGGTAGGGGCGTGGCGAATATTGTAGCCATCGTTCTTGTACCAAACGCCAACCTGCTGGTTCTAAGGAGCGTATATGACCTCGTCGGTCAGCTCGACTGGAATATAAAATATTGCTGAAAAAATTAACTGTCAGTTTTCGAAATATTATATAAAAGAAAGAATGAATAATAAATATAAAATTTTGAATATGTTTACCTTCCAAGCATCGAACATCCGCATCTTGTGCGAAACAGAGACGCTCTGCCAGTGAGGGTGTTCCCGTACAGGAAGCATCTTCAATACCTCCGTAAATCTCCTCGAGACATCTCGTGATGAATGTAACCTATTGAAATGAAAAAAAAGTTAGATTTTGTAAATAATAAATAGTTAATGAAATAAAAATAAAAATTAAATAAAACTTACTAGCCGCCCTCTAACGACAGGCAAATCCTCCCGGAAATAGAAATCTCAATGGACTTCTGCGCCGGGTCACTATCCTTCTGCTGAACGATCGTGTCAGGGGTATCCCCGAGACGGACATCGTCCTCCTCAAGAGGGGGCTGACTCCATGAGCTGCTGGCACCAGGTGTGTCAAAAGGTAATTGAGCGCATCTACAGAGAGGCATGACCTACAATACAATAATTAACTAATTAAAATTCTAAACTACAAACCCTATACTCTAATTACATTATAATTGAGTAATTATATAATTAAATACTAATTTCATATTACATATTTAAAATAAAATTAACTAATTACATATAATTACTTAATTAAAACTAACTATTTACATACTAATTACATACATTATATACGAATTACACATAATTAAGATAAAATTAATTAATTACATACTAATTATATATAATTAATTAAAACTAACTAATTACATATAATTAAATTAAAACATACTAATTACATACATTATAAAATAATTATATATTAAAAAATAAAGTTAACTAATTACATACATATTACATATATACATTATCCAAATTACACAAAATTAAATTAAAATCAACTAACTAATTTCAAATAAATTAACTAATTAGCACGCTAATTACAAATTTAAACTAATTCTTTAAAAAAAATATTGAATTTGACGAAACTCACTCGAATTCGTTCCAAGGATGGAGGTTTTGAGAGAGGGAAATGATTTGTAGTGAAATGGGAAAGAATTGACTGAGGGAATCAAAGGAAGAAGAAGTGGAGTTGAGAGAAAAGAAGAAAATGGGAAGGAGAAATGGTGAAAATGGCAGCCACGGTGCTGTTTTAAACATGATTTAACGATACATTTCGTTGTTAGTCACTTAAAAAATCATCGTGCATGTTTTCATAACGACGGAATTCATCGTTTAAGCTATGAAGAACGTCGGCTATGTTCTTATGGAGATGAACAACACGACGCAATTGATCGCTGATTGCATGTAGCCAATGAAATGCATCGTTATTAGTCAACTTCAAATAAAGTCAAGGTGACTTTTCATATTTATGGGCGAAGGATTGGGTCGTCTGGCCCCGCCAAAATTTTCGTGAAATTTTTGAGCTTCGTAGCTTATTAATTACCCATAGTGATGCATTTCTTCGTCCAAGAATATGAAAAGTCACCAAAATTCTATCTGTTACAATGCCGTAATGACGAAGTGCATCGTTAATGAACAAGCCAACACTTTGAAAAATTTCCACCACCCTTCTACTCTGTGAGGTTAACAACGAATTGCATTGTTAAAGAACAAGCCAACACTTAGAAAAATTTCCACCACCCTTTTACTCTGTGAGGTTAACAACGCATTGCATCGTTAAAGAACAAGCCAAGACTTAGAAAAATTTCCACAACATTCTGTTCTGTAATGTTAACGATGGCATGTGTCGTTATAATCAATTCAATCTCTGAAGTTAATGACGCTAGGCGTCGTTATTATCAATTCTACTTGAAGTAAAAATATTCTCTCCATCTTTGTTTTGGAAAATTACAAAATAACAACCTAATAAAGCAAGCATTATTTCATTAAATAGGTAAAGATTTTAATTTTTTAATCTTCTTGTTGATTAGTGAAGACAAAAGGGTCTTATTAGTTTACTTAAGCATTGATTAATTACTGGTCACTAGTCAGTCACTTCAAATTGGCAGAGATCATTCAAAGTTGGGTTCTCCTTTCTAAGAAATATTTGTGTTTTCTTTTTGATATTTAATTAAATCATAAATATATTTTATAAAGTTTGTAACAATATCTTGAAACATTCAATTATTTCCCCCATTACAAGTAAACACTTCAATCATCGTCATCAGAATCATTCGTCTATTTTGAATCAATGTTGTCTTCTTCAGTTTATTTTTCGTTTGTTTCATGTGGAGAAGAATCTTTGTTATTTTTAGGTGGAACATACACATTCCCTTCGTCAAAAAGTGTCTCTGATGCATCATTCAACGAACACGCAGTGTCAGAATTAATACCTTCATTGATTTCAAGATTTTGCACTTCATCCTCCTGGAATGCAACGTAATTCTCACTATTTTATCAGGGAGGCTGTCATCTATTATCATCGGTCTTACTTTACAGACAACTAGCCAATCAGATAAATCTCGTCGGTGAGCTGGATAATTTAAGTAGTAAACCTGAATTGCTTATTGTGCCAAAACAAAATGATCTTGGGTGTACATGTGTTTTGTCCAGTTCACCTCAACAATTTTAAGATCGATATTATTGCGAATTCCACCTCGTCGCGTTGTTTCAAACCATGTGTCATAACGTGATTGCGACGCGGAGCGGCCTACATCCTAAATATTAGGTTTCTTATGAAAATGAAGTGGAAGTCGCCATCAATCATATTTGGGTGTGATTGATCACCAAATTAAATAAAAATATAATGGTCTACGAAAATTAAGTTGGGTTCGGGAGTCGTTTGTGTGTAGGGAAGGTGTTAGCACCCTACAACACACATTTAAAATGATTACCATATTTTTATCTTATATTATCTTATTTTTAAAATGTTGGTCCTTAATTTAAGTAAGTAACAATTTGATTTAATAATACAAACATTACAAATATGGGGTTGAAGATCCTTCCTATTTTTCTATTATATTAATTTTTTAATTTTTAAATATTCAAATATATTTTATATATAATATTATATATTGGTTTAGTTTAGATCATTACAAAATTGAGTTAAACCAAAGCAAACCATTATTAATTGGTTTGAGTAGTTGAAAGTTTAAAAACCGAACCAAACCTTGATTCAGTTTGGATGACATGTTTGGTTTGGATATGTTCACCCTTAGTAATTTGGTTGTATACACCAATTTTTGTCCTATGCTATCGAAAATTTACCGGTTTTGTATATTTGAACGAAAAAGAAAGTTTGTTTTTTATTTAAAAAAAAAAAAACGGGTCGTTTAATATTTATAATTAAATTAGTCATTCCAAAATCAGAATTTTTCTCTCGTTTTCATAAAATAACAAAGTTTGGTTTCTTTCTATCCTTCAAGAGCCCACTTTGCCACTCTTCTTCTTCCATCAAACTATACAGATTCTTCATACATGACCTTCTTCAATTTTGTTTTAAATTTAAATGATGAAGACAGTTTTATTTTAAAGATAAAATTAGCTTTTAATTTTAAAGATAAAACGATTTTACAATTTTATTTATTTTAAAAGATTTTATTTGAAATTGTAGTTTAAAATTATGATGGAGATAAAATACTTAAGTTTAAATCAATTTGAAATGGTCAAACATAAATATGAATTGAAATAGATTTAAATAAAATTATAGAGATATTATTTGATTTAGTTTGAGTTAATATTTTAAAAATATATGATATTATCACAAATTTATCTTATTCTATTTCTATTTTTGCTATAAATAAGAGCACCCACACACATATAATAGGGACGAACAAAAATACCTTTCTAGAATTCTCTTAACCTCATCGTCCTTAGATCCCTCTATTACTCAATTTCCTTTCTTCTTGACTTCAAGGTAATTTTGAACATGAGAAAACAAAAGTTTTATTAAGTATTTTAAATACTTTTCCTCAAAAAAATTGTTTTTATTTATTTTTTATTTTATTAAATACTCACCTATTTATAAATTTATCAAAAATATGGGTGACACCTTACATGGATAGAAATTGTTTCGAGTCCTAATCAGCTTTGCTGTTAGTTTTGTTGTAATTTGAGTGGAACATTGGATTAATTTGGTTTGGATTTATTTTTTTAAATTTTAAAACAAATTTCATTTTCTTTGTAGATTTATGAACCAAGCGAAACCATTCAACATAAAGAAGCCATTGAACCAAACTAGAATGGATAGGTTTACTTTCTTATACTTTTTTTTCAATTAAACTTAATTACTTAATTTACATTATGAGAAGTTAAAAAAAATTTAAAAAAAACTATAGGATTAATTTCAATTCATCTTAAAATCTAATATAACAAATATAACTCAAATTAGTGATACAATTATTTATTGGTTTGGTTTGGGTCATTACAAAATTGTGTTAAACGTCCAAACCAAATCATGATTTATTGGTTTGGGTAGTTGAAAGATTAAAAAGCGAACCAAACCTTGGTCCAATTTGGACGGCATGTTTGGTTTAGATATGTTCACCCTTAGTAATTTGGTTGTATACACCAATTTTCGTCCTATGGTATAAAAATTTTACAGGTTTTATATGTTTGAAAGGAAAGAAAGTTTGTTTTTTATTAAAAAAAAATGCGTTAAATTAGTTTTTGTTTTTTAAAGTTTATTTGTTTGTTTTTGTAATTTCAAATAATAAAATCAGGTCAAATTTGGTAAGAAAATTGTCAAATAAAGTATCTAAGTTTAATTTGGATACAAATAATTTTAGGAATAAAATTTGGTAGTAATTTGAGAAATATCGATTTGAGTTTAATTTTGGAAGGAATAAAAAAGATTTGATGTTATTTTATATCACCGTCGTCACTCGCTCGATGGATCTCGGAGTAACACGTTTAGATGTGTTAAGTAGGTCGTGCCGGGTCAACCCGACCCATGAAAATCAAAACCCACAATGGCCCACGAGTTATATTGACCCGGTCCACAGTGACCCACGGGTCAACCCGTTGTGACCCATGTCAACCCACGAGTCAAGTGACCCACGAGTTATGTCGGGTTGCGTGTCGGGTTGGGTTGACCCACGAGTCATACAAACCCACGGGTTATGTCGAGTCACGTGTCGAGTTGGGTTGACCCACGAGTTATATTGGGTTGGGTTGACCCACGTCTCATACAATCCACAAATTATGTCAAAATTATTAGTCGGGTTCGATTAACCGGTAAATTATACAACCTCCAACTTACACCTAATCACGAATCTGATTGGGTTGACCTTCAAATTATATAACTCGTTAAAATGAGATGCTAATAGTGTATAGTTAATTACTAATAAGTATTAAATACCTACCTAATTTAATCAAATCACAAATATTAACTTTGATTATGATTTATAAACTATAATTTAAATGTAATGTAAATTATATTTTAATAATATGATATTTTTATTTAATTTTATATTCATTAGAGTAAACATAAATAAATAAAATTAAAGTCTTAATATTTAATTAATATTTTTCTATCTTAATTCTTAGGATTATAATAAATTAATAAATATTACAAGCATAAACTAAAATATTGTATATCAATATCAACTATAATTTATAAACAATTGTTTTTTTCCCTTTTCTTTAAGAAATGTTTACTTTATCTCAAATCTATAGTTATAAACTAATATTTTTTAGAATATTTATAAACTATTTAAGTCTTTATTATATAGGCAAGGTAAATTATATTTTAACTATATATTATTTTATTTATTTGAATATTTGATAAATAAATAGGTTACAATAATTTATTTATTTTAGTTATAAAAATTTGTTATGGGTCGTGCCAAGTCATGGGTCACGGGTCGTATCGGGTTGGGTTGTGGGTCGTGCCGGTTACGGGTCATAGGTCGTGCCGGGTTGGGTTATGGGTCGTGCCGGTTACGGGTCATGGGTCGTGTCGAGTTGGGTCTTGGGTCAAGTCGTGCCAGGTTATTTTTCGTGCCGAGTTCAAAGCGTGCCGGGTTGAACTTGACCCATCGAGTCGTCTGACCCGGCCCACTATGACCCACGTCTTCGGGTCGTGCCAGGTCAAACCCACCATTAGGCGTGCCGAGTTGGCGGGTTTGCGAGTTGACCCAACCCATTTGACATCTCTAAACACGTTGGTATTGGTATGCTTCCTTCAAATTAAATCTTTTTCCTTCAAATAAAGAAAATAAAATTCGATTAAATTAAAAGATAAAGAAAATTTTATTTTTAAAAGATAAAATTAATTCTTATATTTTAAAATTAATCAGATTTCCATTTTGTTTTAAATTTATATGATTTAGACAATTTTATTTGAAGGATAAAATTAGCTTTTAATTTTAAAGATAAAATGAATTTTCAATTTTATTTATTTTAAAAGATTTTATTTGAAAATTGTAGTTTAAGATTATGATGGAGATAAAAACTTAAATTTAAATCAATTTGAAATGTTCAAAGATAAATATAATTTGAAATAGATTTAAATAAAATTCTAGAGATATTATTTGATTTAGTCTTTAAAAAATATTTGATATTATCACAAATTTATCTTATTCTATCTCTATTTTTACTATAAATAAGAGCACCCACACACATATAATAGGGACGAACAAAAATACCTTTCTCCAATTCTCTTAACCTTATCGTCCTCAAATCCCTTTTACTCAATTTCCTTTCTTCTTGATCTAGTTATTTATTGGTTTGGGTTGTTGAAAGTTTATAAACCGAACCAAACCTTGATTCAATTTGGACGGCATGTTTAGTTCAAATATGTTCACACTTGGTAATTTGGTTGTATACACCAAATTTTCGTCCTATGGTTATGGTATAAAAAATTTAGAGGTTTTGTATATTTGAAAGAAAATCAAGTTTTTTTTTTTATTAAAAAAAATGGGTCGTTTGATTTTTATAATTAAATTAGTCTCTCTTTTTTTTTAAAGTTTATTTGTTTGTTTTTGTAATTTAAAACAATAAAATCAGGTCAAATTTGGTAAGAAATTGCCAAATAAAGTAGGGCTATTATCACATATAGCCAATATCGAGTCTCAGTTTTCAAAAAAACCACAAAGATTGAAAAATATCAAAATTACTCATAACATAATTAACCCACAATTATTTTATGAAAAATTGATTATAATTGATATATTATTTTTGTAAATTTACATTACTGATATAAATTTAATACTAGAATTTACATTACTGATAAATTATTGCTGTAAAATTATATCAATGATATATCATTAAAATAATAGAATATTTAAAAATGGGTAAATATGATATAAACATAAAAGTGTGGCATATATGAAAACAAGACTCAAAAGTTAGCTACCACGTATAATTTTCCAATAAAGTATCTCAGTTTAATTTGGATACAAATAATTTAAGTAATGAGATTTGATAGTAATTTGAGAAATATCGATTTGAGTTTAATTTTGGAAGGAATTAAAAAGTTTTGATGTTATTTTATTTGAACTTATTTTTTTTCCTTATTCAATTTTTCTAAAATCAGAAATTTTCTCTCGTTTCATCAAATCCCACTCGCCAGTCGCCTCCCCTTAAATTTTCATCATCTTCTTCACTCGCTCGATGGAACTCGGACCAACATGTAGGTATGCTTCCTTCAAACAAAAAATCTTTTTTCCATTAAAAATATAGTCAGTCATATTAGTCTTTTATATTCTAATAATTGAAATTAGAATTTTTATATGCTGATTTAAATAAAATATGAGTATTTTTGGATTTCAGTTATAAATATTGAATTGACGTAGAGTAATATTTAGGAGAAAAAATCAAGTAAAAATATGATTATATTAAAAAGTTAGGATTTTTTCAAGTTGACAAGGTGATTTGGATTTATTTTTTAATTGGTTTGCTATATTGGTGAACTTGATTATCGTATTTTCTGTTTTCTATGTTCATATTCCTTGTTTTCATATTAATACGGTACTTAAATTGATTTACAAAGTATCTTAATAATTTTTATATTTAGCTATTATTGAAAATTCCAAGAAAGAAAGTTGGAGAATTTTAGGATATAATTTTCTCAACTTTATAAAAATGTTAGAGTTTAATAAGGCAATTTGATTTTAAAACAGAATTGGAATAGGATGCTTTTCCAATTTTTTCCCCCAAATTTTCATTAAAAATAAAACATTTTTTCCTTAAATAATATTATTTTCCAATTAAACTAAATATTTTCAACTATGGAATAAACTTCCAATTCTAAAAGATTTTTGACCTAATAAAAATTCCATATTTAATTTTGGTAAAAGACTTTATTCAAGACATTTCAAAAAATAATTTTTCGTAAAACACTTAATCCCCCCAAAATATAATATTCCGAAGATTATTTCCATAAAAAAAAAAAATTCAATGATAGCGTTTGGGAGTTTCATTATATTTTTTTGTTATGGTTAACTTGTCGAGCATACGAAAAAAGTTATATCAGCTATGACAATTGCATGGTTACAAGATCGAACAAAACTATATTGTTCATTTTAAAATTGGGAAATTTCATTCGATCTGCAATAATTATAAATAGAGGATTTTTGAAAATTATTTGTGTTAGTTTGTCATTACACATTAACTCATCATAGGTTATTCTTTAACCATGGTTGTAAATAGAGTTAGTTTTACTTCAGTTAGCAAGTTGTTAGTAAGTGGTTAGTTGTTAAGTTGACAGCTGCCAAAGATAGTCAAATATTACTTGTAATCAAAAGCTGTTCATACGGTTCATTCTTTGATAATGCAAAATCATATTCTTGATCAATCTCTCTCAAATTCTTCTTCTCTTTTCTTTGTTCCATGTAAATCTAGCAATACATGTTAACAATTGGTATCAGAGCTGTTGAATCAAGAGACAGGGAGTGCGAAAACGATTCTGGAAATCTTGAAACCTTGAGTTTTTGAAGCTCGAATCCATGGCGGCCAGATATGAATTAGAAAAGTACGATGGTAAGGGAGACTTCGGAATTTGGAGGAAGAAGATGAAGGCTCTTCTAGTTCATCAGAAGGTAGCCAAAGCCATCGAAGATCCAAAGAAAATCCCTGATACCGTGAAGCCAGAGCAACTGTTAGAAATGGATGAAATTGCGTTTAGTCTGATGATTCTCTACCTCTCTGATACTGTTCTCAGAAGAGTTAATGAAGAAAAGACAGCAATTGGAATTTGGAGCAAGCTGGAGGCATTGTTCATGAAGAAATCGCTTTCTAATAAGATACTTCTGAAAGAGAAGTTCTTTGGCTTCAAAATGAATTCTACCAAGAACCTAGAGGAAAATCTTGATGACTTCAATCGTATCTGTCTTGATCTGGTAAACTCTGGTGAAACCATGGATGAGGAGAATCAAGCTGTGATTCTTTTGAACGCACTACCAGATTCTTTCAAGGAAGTTAAAGCTGCCATAAAGTATGGTAGAGACACTTTAACTATGGAGATGGTGCTAGATTCATTGAGATCAAAAGAGTTGGAGCTGAGTTCAGATAGGAGAGAAGTGGAGGCATTATCAGTAAAAGGAAGGCCAGAATTCAAGAAAGATGGGAAATCTAATTGGGGCAATAAGTCTAAATTCAAGGGGAAAGGAAAGAAATGCTATCTCTGTAATAAAGAGGGACATTTCAGAAAGGATTGCCCTCGTAATGATCAAAGACAACGGCCAAAGGGAGACGACAATGGGAATGCATCAAATGTTTATATGGGATATGAGTCAGCAGAGCTCTTGATGGTATCTACAGAAGAAAGTCATCAAGATTGGATCCTGGACTCAGGATGCTCATTCCACATGACTCCCAATAAGGAGTATCTCCAAGATTTCAAGGCTTTCGAAGGTGGCTATGTGAGAATGGGTAATGATCACCCCTGTCAAGTAAAGGGCAGTGGATCAGTAAAACTGAGATTAGAAGATGGTTCCTTGAAAATTATGAGGGAAGTCAGATATGTGCCTGATATGTCAAGAAATCTGATTTCTTTGAGCATTCTTGACAAGGCTGGTTATAGTTACAACTCAACTGGTGGGATACTCAAAATCTTTAAGGGATCAACTATGGTGATGAAGGGAACCTTAAAAGATACATTGTATCACTTGAATGGTGTAACAGAAACTGGTGAATCATTTGTGGTTACTCAAAGGAAGATTGGAGATGCTGAACTTTGGCATAGAAGACTGGCCCATGTAAGTGCTCAAGGGCTAGAGGCACTGAGCCAACAGGGGCTACTTGGCAAAAACAAGATAAGTAACATTCCTTTCTGTGAGTTTTGTGTTCTAGGTAAATCCATTAGAACAAAATTCAATAAAGGGAATCACACCACTAAAGGGAGACTAGAGTATCTTCATTCTGACCTATGGGGGCCTTCAAGGACAGCAACACATGGTGGTGGAAGGTATATTCTAACAATTGTAGATGACTATACAAGAAGGTTGTGGACCTTTATCCTGAAGCAGAAGAGTGAAACTTTCAAGGTGTTTCAGGAATGGAAGGTGTTGATGGAGAATCAAACAGGGTGTTCTATTAAGGTGATAAGAACAGATAATGGCTTAGAATTCTTAAGCAAGGAGTTTGATCTCATGTGCAAGCAGGCTGGAATCACTAGGCATTTGACTGTGGCAAGAACCCCTCAACAAAATGGTTTGGCTGAGAGATACAACAGGACTTTGCTCGAGAGGGTCAGATGTATGCTATTCAATGCCAACCTTCCAAAGGTGTTTTGGGGAGAAGCAGTGCAGACAGCAACCTATCTGATAAACAGAAGCCCATCAGCAGCATTGAACAAGAAGACTCCACAAGAAATGTGGACTGGGAAGCCTCCTAATCTGTCATACCTAAGAATATTTGGTTGTGCAGCATATGCTTTAGTCAAGACTGACAAGTTAGAACCAAGGGCCAAGAAGTGTATCTTCTTAGGCTATCCTAAAGGGATAAAGGGCTACAAGCTGTGGTCCTTAGAAGCTGAAGGTTCCAAATGCATAATAAGTAGGGATGTGACTTTTAATGAGTTGGACATGCCTTGGAAAACTGGTAAGGCTGAGAATGTTCCTGCTTCTGGAGGGGAGTTTGAAATAGAACTTATGTCATCTGAATCAAGTGTTTCATCTGAAAAAGTGAGTGAAACTGAACCAGTGATTGTAACTGAGGAGACAGTGATGACACAAGAGACAGCTCCAGTTGAAGAAACTCCTTTGTCTGATTATCAATTGACAAGGGATAGAGGCAAGAGACCAGTGAAACCTTCATCTAAATTCAGTGAGTCTGATTTTGTGGCCTATGCCTTGAACTGTGATGAGGGTGAATTTTCAGAACCAAGAACTTATTCTGAAGCTATTAGTTCAACTGAAAATAAAAATTGGCACATTGCCATGGAATCTGAATTGAAGTCCTTGATTAAGAATAGGAGTTGGTTTTTGACAGAGAAACCTGAGGGGAGGAAGCTGATAGATTGTAAATGGGTGTATAAATTGAAGCCTGGGATAGAGGGAGTGGAAAAGCCAAGATTTAAGGCAAGATTAGTTGCCAAGGGGTTCACTCAAGAAGAAGGGGTAGACTACAATGAGATTTTTTCTCCAGTAGTGAGGCATTCTTCAATCAGGCTACTTCTAACAGTGGTGAATCAATTTGATTTGGAATTGGAACAATTAGATGTCACTACTTGCATTTCTCTATGGAGAATTAGAAGAAGAAATATACATGAAGCGACCCACCTGGGTTTGTTGAAAAGGGAAAGGAGCATTTGACATGTAGGTCGATTAAGTCTATCTATGGACTAAAACAGTCCCCTAGGCAATGGAACAAGAAATTCAATGATTTTATGATTTCAAGAGGATTCATGAGAAGTAATCATGATCTTGTGTATATGTGAAAGAAGTAAATCTTGTCATTATGGTTTACTTACTTTTATACGTGGATGACATGTTGTTGGCATCTCAAAGTAAAGAGGAAATTGTAAAGCTGAAGAAGGAGCTTTCATCTGAGTTTGAAATGAAAGACTTGGGCTGTGCTAGAAGGATTTTGGGGATGAACATTCAAAGAAACAGAAATGAAGGTATGCTATTTCTTCATCAGTTTGATTACTTTAATAAGATCTTGAAGAAGTTTGGTTTAGAGGGTGCTAAACCTGCATATATTCCTTTAGCTCAGCATTTTAAGTTGGGTAAATCTCAGTGTCCTGAGTCTGTTGAAGAAGAGAATGAGATGTCTGTTGTTCCTTATTGCAATGCTGTAGGGAGTTTAATGTATGGAATGCTGTGTACTAGGCCTGACATTGCTTATGCATTGAGTGTAGTAAGCAGGTTTATGAGTAAACCAGGGAAACCACACTGGGAGGCAGTGAAATGGGTATTTAGATATTTGAATATGTCTAAGAATGATGGTCTGAATTTCAGAAGGTGCAATGACAGTACAATTCGTCTTAGGGGCTATGTGGATGCTGATTATGCAGCAGATATTGATAGAAGAAGGTCAACTTCAGGTTTTGTTTTCACTTTGTTTGATAATTGTGTAAGCTGGAGGTCTACTCTTCAATCTGTGGTTGCATTATCCACAACTGAGTCAGAATACATTGCTTTGGCTGATTCAGTAAAGGAAGCTGTCTGGCTGTCAAATTTAATGAAAGACATGAAGTTAGAGGGTGCTATTCCTTTGATACATTGTGATAGCCAAAGTGCATTGGCACTATCCAAGAATCATGTATATCATGATAGGACTAAGCACATTGATGTGCGTTTTCATTTCTTGAGGGAGGCAGTCTTAAGTAGCAGTGTAGAGTTTGAGAAAATCTGTTCTCAACATAACCCTGCTGATATGCTCACAAAAGCAGTGCCAAAGTCCAGGTTTTGCTATCTTTGTTCTTTGCTAAGGATAGGTGAAAAGGGTGTTTGATTTGACTGCTGCTTTAATGTTGTTGTGAAGATTGTTTGCAAGGAGGGATGCATAAAAGTGGCTAAAAGCTGTCTGTGTTGTTTTACTTTTAGGTGCATTTTTCTTTGCTGGTTTTTGTTTGTTATTTTTGATCTGTTTCTGATTAGTTTTTGTGCTAATGACAAAGAGGGTGATTTGTTAGTTTGTCATTACACATTAACTCATCATAGGTTATTCTTTAACCATGGTTGTAAATAGAGTTAGTTTTACTTCAGTTAGCAAGTTGTTAGTAAGTGGTTAGTTGTTAAGTTGACAGCTGCCAAAGATAGTCAAATATTACTTGTAATCAAAAGCTGTTCATACGGTTCATTCTTTGATAATGCAAAATCATATTCTTGATCAATCTCT
Source organism: Gynostemma pentaphyllum (assembly GCA_028015215.1). NCBI lineage: Eukaryota > Viridiplantae > Streptophyta > Magnoliopsida > Cucurbitales > Cucurbitaceae > Gynostemma > Gynostemma pentaphyllum. Next base: position 64,307,828 of record CM051355.1, on the reverse strand, counting down.
CTCAAATTCTTCTTCTCTTTTCTTTGTTCCATGTAAATCTAGCAATACATGTTAACAATTTGAAAGTATAGATGTTTGTTAAACACCATCATTCATGTGAATCAAAAAAATTAGTGATAACTTATAAGGTAATCAATGATAACTTAATAGGTAATCGGTGATTTCATATACGAAATATCAGTTGATACATTGAAATCACTAAAATCAATGATTAGCTATGTGCCGATTTTGTGAGTTACTTACACGAAACTAGTCACAATTTTTTAATATTTTAGGCGGGAATTTTAGTTTTTTTCTATTTTTTGCAGATATAATTTTGGGTTGCTATTTTTAAAAATATTGGACATGAATCTTTTATATGTGCCCCTTTAAAATTTTATGTATCTTCTATTATTCTATAGAACCCAATTGCATCTTTGCTGGATTGCCATACAATAGAGAATCTGAAGAAAAATGTTCTTGAGCTGATGAAGAATATAAATAATAGGCTCTTCAAAGATGCTTGTAATGAAGTTGATATCAAAACTTCAATGCTTCATAAGACACTTTTGGTTCGCATTAAACCACCCTTGGAAAAATCGTTCGGGAGAAGGCTCTTTTGAGGTCCTTAGGAAAAAGATATAGCCAAACTATGGAATAATTAGAGGCCATATAGAAGCAACTTGGCTCTATGACATCAATTGAGAGCTCCAAGAAGGTGAGCCTCTTGAATGCAGTGTAAGTTGATCCTCAAGAATGCCCTATCCAAACTAGAGTTCCCCACGTACATGAGCTTAGACTTTTTTTTTTTCCAATTACAAGCTTATGTTTTTCCATTTTTTCGAGTTCCTTCATCTTAAGATAATTTACCTTTTTACATAGACATGCATGAAATGGAAAAACAATTTGTACCAAACAACATGTCATGTAAAAGATAGATAGTCCTATAGATGGAGAAGCTCGAAGAAATGGAAAAACATAAGACTGCAATTGACAAAAAAAGATGAAACTCTAGTACGCCGAGTTCTCTAGAGTGGACAGGGATTTCTTGAAACTTAAAAGTTGCATTCATGATGCTCATCTCCTGGGCACTCTCTTGGGATGTCATGGGGCCCATTTGCTTCTATGTAACCTCTGTTTATTTCATGGTTTACTATACCTTCTTCACGAGAACCTCAAAAGAGTCTTCTTTTGAAGGATTCTTACACGGCCAGTTCAAAGCGTAGTAGATCAAGTGTCTTACGAAGTGTCAAAGTTTTTATATTGCTAGTTTCAATGTTCTTTGAAGAGCTAGCCTATCATTCATATTCCTCATCAAATCAAATTCCTTGTTTGATAACTAGGCAAAGATGCAATAACTTCATTTTCAATAATAGAGGAATCATAAAAATTGAAAATGATCCTTTGAATCTTCAAACCGTACTATGTCTTAGCTATTATAGTTTTTGTTAGGTGTGAGTTGTGACGTATATTTTTGTCGCCAAACCTACCCTTACTTATCTTACTTAGGTGTGAATCTAAGATCTTCCTTCTAATATTAGTTTTCTATTATTTATCAGGCATCTACTATGTTCTAGCTCTATCATCTAGAAATATACTCTCCTTCATTTAAAGTCATGTTATTTTATTTATAAATAACATAATATTATAACATAAATTTTTTAATTAAATTGGAAGTTATTATTGTAATCTTAACATCATTTTCTTTTTGCCTATAATAACATAAATATAAACTTTTATCTGAGTTTCTTTACTAGAGATGATTTTTTTTTCTTTTTCCTGCATCAATGGTACAAAGAAAATCATCATCAAACAGAAATAATGAAAAAAGCCTCAAAGAGAAAGATACCGAAAGAATGTGCAAAGGATGAATATTAATCCTATAGATACTAATGGTTTTAATTTCTTTCTAGTTATTTTTACAAAGAGAAAGTAATATCATATTTAATTAATAAATATAATTTATTAATTAAATATTTTTAATTTTAAATATAATTTATTATTTTTTAATAAAATATGAGTATTTTTGGATATCAGATATAAATATTGAATTGATGTAGAGTAATATTTAGGAGAAAAAATCAAGTAAAAACATGATTATATTAAAAAGTTAGGATTTTTTCAAGTTGACAAGGTGATTTGGATTTATTTTTTAATTGGCTTGCTATATTGGTGAATTTGATTATCGTATTTTGTGTTTTCTATGTTCATATTCCTTGTTTTCATAATATTACGATGCTTAAATTGATTTACAAAGTATCATACTAATTTTTATAAGGAAATTTCATTGGGTAGCAGAATTTTTAGTAATATTTATAAATATAGTATTTTTAAAAAGTATTTGCAAATATAGCAGATTTTTAAAAACTCACATTCATGTGATCAGAGATATCAGTGATAACTTATAAAATAATCCGTGATTATCAGTGATTCCTTCATAAAATATCAGGATATTAGTAAATCAGTGATTACTAATCACTGATTACTAGTGGCAATTTTGTAATATTTTAGCTGCGAATTTAATTTTTCTGCTATTTTTGCAAATATGTTTTTTTACAGCTATTTTTACAAATATTGAGCATATTTTTTCTATTTTTGCAAGAGCCCCATTTTTATATTTAGCTATTATTGAAAATTTCAAAAAAAGAAAGTTGGAGAATTTTAGGATCTAATTTTCTCAACTTTATAAAAATGTTAGAGTTTAATAAGGCAATTTGATTTTAAAACAGAATTGGAATAGGATGCTAATTTTCCAATTTTTTCCCCAAATTTTCAGTAAAAATAAAACATTTTTTCCCTAAATAATATTATTTTCCAATTAAACTAAACATTTTCAATTATGGAATAAACTTCCAATTCTAAAAGATTTTTTACTTAATAAAAATTCCATATTTAATTTTGGTAAGAGACTTTATTCAAGACATTTCAAAAAATAATTTTTCATAAAACACTTAACCCCCCAAAATGTAATTTCCAAAGATTATTTCCATAACAAAATTTCAATGATAGCGTTTGGGAGCTCCATGATATTGTTCTCTTATAATTTCTTAAGTATAAGAGATTAAATTGAGAGATATCGAGATTAAACTTGAATTTAATTGAAAGATATCGAGAATAAACTCGAATTTAATTGAAAGATATCGAGATTAAACTCTAATTAACTTAATTTCTTATAGTTTCCATGTCACTCATTTTTTTAGATACAAAGTGTCGGGTGGAGATTGAATTATATTCCTATGTGTGGAAATACATGTTTTAACCAATAGTCTACGCTCTGGTTAGCATTTCATTGTGCTCTCTTAATATTTAGGGCATTAATCATTAACGCGTGAGACATTTAAAATTAAGAATTAAAATATTTTAATTTTCTAAACACTAAAGATTTTCTAATGAAATAAAAATAATAATTAATTAGTAATAATTATATTAAAATTGTATTCTTTTTTGAAAAATGATAAACAAAAATAAGAAACAATTATCAAATAGATTTCTTTTTTATCTTTCTTCCCAAAAATAAGAAACAAAAAAATAAAAATCAAACATGTAATCTCTTTATATTACAAAAAAACGAGGAAATAAATAAGAAATAAGAACTAGTAAAACTACCAAACCGAGTCCAAATATACATCTAATATCATCTCCATTAGTATTTGTCTTTTGTTTCAATTTTTGTACAGTTTAACAAATTATTAAAAACATCTTCATTAAAAAACTCCAAAAAAAAAGTTAATTGTCAAAGATCCTTTTGGTTTGCATTAAACCACGCTTGGAAAAGTCGTTCAAGAGAAGGCTCTTTTGAGGTCATTAGAAAGAAGATATAGCCAACTATGCAATAATTAGAGGTTATAAAGAAGCAACTTATCTCTATGACATCAATTGAGATCTCCGAGAAGGTGAACCTCATGAATGCAGTTTAAGTTGATCCACAAGAATGCCCTATCCAAACTAGAGTTTCCCACGTCCTTGAGTTTAGTCTTCTTTGTCAATTACGGACTTATGTATTTCCATTTCTTCAAGTTCGTTCATCATAGGATAATTTACCTTTTTACATAGACTTACATGAAACCTTCCTAGAATATTTGACTTGATCTTGCTTATATCTATACTCGCCAGACATGAAGTTGAAAAAACATAAAACACTTCCATCAACTTTCCTAAAAAATATGTAAGAGCTGCATAAAACGTATATCACTTTCATATTATGTTATCATCAACTTATCATAAAAATCCCCCAACATTTATGATGGATGTAAAAGATAGATAATCCGGACCAATTTGTACCAAACAACATGTCATGTAAAAGATATATAGATAATCCTAGGATGGAGGAGTTCGGAGAAATGGAAATACAAAAGACTACAATTGACAAAAAAAGATGAAACACTTGTACGCCGATACCTCTAGAGTTGGACCGAGATTTCTTGAAACTTAAAAAATTGCATTCATGAGGCTCACCTTCTGGGAGTTCTCTTAGGATTTCATGGAGCCCATTGGCTTCTATGTAAGCTTTGTTATTTCATGGTTAACTATACATCTCCTTCATGAGGATCCCAGAAGAGTCTTATTTTGAATTATTCTTCCACGGCCAGTTCAATAATTGGGTAACCATAAAAAAATTAAAATGACCCGTTCAATCTTCAAACCGTGCTATGTCTTAGCTTTTATAGTTTTTGTTAGGTGTGACATATAGTTTTGTCGCCAACAGCCTTCCCCAAACCCGTACTTATCTTATTTAAATATTCAGTAGATTTAATATATTTTTACTTTGTCACATTTTGACTTTAAAATTTAATATCCAAAAATGAAATTGATATACTATTCAGTAGATAGGGATAGATCGTATTATTCAATGAAACTGAAAAGCCGAAAGTCTGGTACGGAGGGAACTCTGGTGTGGACAGGTCGGATCTAGGATGTCATATTTGTGGGGGCCGAACCAATATATATATATATATATATATATATATATATATTAATTTTATTAATTTAAGCTTTCGGCATTTTAACCTAAAAATTATATTTGAATTATAATATAGTCAATATTTCATTCGATATTAATATTCTTTTTATACGTGTACTAATTAACTATTAAAAATTATTTGAGATATAAAAATATTTTTATATATATGATAATTAATATGGACATAATTTAAACAAAAAATTAAAAAAATTTCAATTAATCTAAACTATGAAATGGTAATTATTTATTAAATTATATAAAATTATAACAAATAAAAGAAATTTCAATTATTATTCTTATTTTTTAGGTCAAATTATACAAAATACCATTAACCTGTATTGTTGGTTTCAATTTTGCCACTAATCTTTTAAAAGTTTCAATTCTACTCTCAATTTTTTTTGTTGTTTTAAAAATACCCTTTATTGATAAAATCAGCCTTTAAAAAATATAATTCGTGTATATTTAAAGTTAAACTTAATGAAAAATAAGAGATTAAGGGTATTTTAGAAAGAATTGTTTTGATAAAAAAAATCCTGAAGATATGATATTTTGAAAGAGTGGTTTTTCCAATAAATGGTATTTTTTAGACTAATTAAAAAGATAGGGGTAAAATTGAAACTTTTAAAATGTTTGGGGCAAAATTGAAACAAACCCCATAATAATAGAGGGGTATTTAGTATAATTTAACCTATTTTTTATTAATAAATTATATCATTTGATATCATCTTTTTAAATAATATCATAATTATAAATTAAGATAAATAAAAAATAGATTTTATCACAAGCATTATTTTAAAATTATAATTATAAATATAAAAATATAATATAATATATATATATATATATATATATGAAATTTTAAAAAAATAAAAATTGGAGGGGCCATGGCCCCCCTAGCCCCCTATTAGATCCATCCCTGGGTGTGGACTCGGCTATCGTATTATTCATGAGGCTCACCTTTTGGGAGCTTTCTTGGGATGTCATGGAGCCCATTTGCTTCTATGTGACATCTGCTTACCTCAAAAGAGCCTTCTTGTTATCCGTATTCCTCGTCAGCTCAAGAACATCCATCTCCAAATTCTTTGCTGTATGGTAATTCGGAAAAGATGCAATTGACTTCTTTATAATAATAGAGGAATCATTAAATTTTAAAATGAACATCATAGTTCTGTTCAATCTTTTAACCGTGCTGTTTCCGTAGTTAATATAACTTTCAGTGGCTTTCTGTAAACAGAGTGCATAGTCTCGTCCCTTCCGAAACCCTCGTCTTTCTAACCATACTTTTCCGTTTATCTTTTTATTTAACATGAGCAAAATAATAGTTTCAAATCCATGGGTTTACTTCAGTATGCATATATGCTCAATAATTTTTCAGAACTGAACAATATTTGATAGAATCTGACTTATTGTTTGTTTCTCTGAGATGGGATCTGCCTTCTAATATTACTTTTTTTTCTTTCTATTATCTATGTTCAAATTCTTATTGTTTGCTATATCATCTTTAATTTTACATTAAAATTCTAATTAAATGGATGCATTATTTTAACTTTTATGTGAGTTATGTACTGGTGATGTTTATAATGATGGTTTTGCATCAATGGTGAAAAGAAGAAACTGTTAGGAATGGTGTCCTAGAACTTGTAATTATTTAATAATAATAATTTATTAAGAATAAATTAAATAAATAAACATAAGTTCTTTACATTATCTAGATTGATTCAATTAATGATATTAGGAATATATGGAAATATATAAATATCAAACATTCAAATAGTAAAACCCTAAGTCACTCTTATGAAATCATGACTTAGTATGTGAGTCATATGAGAGGATTAAAGACGAGATGAGTAACTTAAACGTGTCTACAGTAAACGGATAACGTTTGGGAACCTTATCCTGGTAACACTGTTGATAGCTTCGCATTTTGTTTATAGACAAATGATCGAATCCTGATCATTCATGTGGGAGACATGAAATGGAAGTATCATATGCAATGTTGATTGTATAAGACAGGACCACGATGTTCGATCAAATTTCTCATTAGTACCGTTTACGAAAAATAATCGAATATCAAACTAAGTTTATCAACCGTGATAGATCTCAATCCTGAGTGAAATGCGGACTCCTATTTGTGAAGTTATGTTCTTTGATTCACATAGTTGAGAGCGATCTGTAAGAATGCTCAATACACTCCTGTTTTGGGAACATGACTAGATAAGTAGCTGAGAACTTATTTTCACGAGATGGAATTCATAACTTTCCTATAAATTAACGGTATCAGTGCGATACCTAAACATTTTAGGAACTTTAGGAAACTCCCTTGATGTACTGATTCGAGACATGAACAAGTGACGTCACGACTTCTATTGATCACAGAAGTATCTTATCTCTAGTTCGACTAAAGATAAAGTTCATTGGAGAATCAGCGGGAACACAAGGATAAAGCGGTAATTACAGGGGCAAAACGGTAAATTTATCCACCTGTAATTATGAGGGTTCCACGTGAAGGATAATATCACAGATATAAATAATGATAAACTAAATGGACAATAACTCATCTATAGTGAGGGAGTTCAGCTATGAATCTATAGTGGAATTATTCATAGTTAGATAATAAGTAATTAACTGATTATGTGTTAATCACTGAATTGACTAATTATTAAGCCCATGATCTATAGGTCCATCGGATCCCTATGCTAGCCCAAATATCGTAGTCGCGAAATCAAGTAGAAGAAATGGAAATTTTAAGTAAAGTGAATTACTTAAAATAGACAATATTAATTGTTTAAATATTGAGTATATTTAAACGGTAATTAATATAAACATTATTAATTGTTTAAATAATGAGTTTATTTAAACATGAAATTAATAATGAAATATTATTAATTAGATATTATTAATTATTTAAATATTGAGTATATTTAAATGGTAATTAATAATTTGAAATTAATTAACAATTATTAATTGTTTAAATAATTAATTATTTTTAAACGGAAATTAATAATTAAAATTAATTAAATTAATAATAAAATATTGTCAATAAAATTATTAATTAAATAATGAGTTTATGGAAATTAATAATTATAATATTTATTATTAATTATTTAAATAATGAAAATTATTTAAATGGAAATTAATAATTAAATATAAATTGGATAATATTTAGTCGGGAGAAAATATTAATATTATTAATTGTTTAAATAAAATTTTTATTTAAATGGTAATTAATAAATAAATTAATTAAGTTGGACTTATTAATTTAAGAGAGAATTTCAAGCCCAATTGGATTAATGAACCCAATTGGAATTGGCCCAAAATAATTAATTAAATAAATTGTATTTATTTATTATTTTATGATGATAAAATCGGCCATGACATGTATTTTGAGGAGATAATTGTTTGAATTATATCCTAAAATAATTACATAGATTTATTTACCCAAGATAAATAAAAATAAAGAAAATAAAATAATCTTCTATTTATCCATGGCATTTTCGAAATTGCTAGATAAAGGAAAGAGATAATCTTTTTTCTTTTTGTATTTATCTCTATAGATTAATCCTAATGTGATTAGGATTCCTATTTTTCTATAAATAGGAGGGTTGGGTCATTCATAAATCACACAATTCAATTATTTGGATATTGAAAAATCTCTCTTCCTCCTTTTCTCTCCCTTTGCCGATTTTGCTATTCAAAGTTGGGAAGAAAATATTTTTCTTCTTCCCAATTTCTTCTTAAGTTCGATCCCACAATCGGATTTCGTTTGATCGATCGGGATATAGCGTAGAAGATCCGGTGTTGCTGAGGATTTGATGCTGTAAAGAAACCTCCAACCGATTCTCCATATTTTACTCAATGTAAGTAAAGGGTTTTAATTTTCGAAAAACTAGCATGAATCTACATGTTTTATCACAAATTGCATGATATTAATAGATCCGTAATTAAATGTTAATTAGTTTACTAAATAAAATTCCGCTAGTTTAGTAAATCATCCCTTCAGAAACACTATAAGAAAAATAGGAATATGACACATAACTATTTTAATAGATGACACATAGAAAGAAAAAACGGATGAATAGTGGAAAATTTCTTTCTGCACGTCACCTATTGTTTGAGAAAAAAATAAATCATTTCTTTTGGGGAAAAAAATGAATAGTAGAAAAATCTTCTTCATGATCTCCGTCTCTTCTAATCCGCCTCTCTCAACGAAACCCTAACACCAACTTCAACTCTCATCTCCTCTCCATATCGATCTTACACCGTACCTCAGCCATTCTCGTCTCCTCTCCTAAATCTATCTCACGCTATAGCTCAGCCATTCTCTCTAACTATGATTTTCTTAAACGATTCTTTCTCACTAGCTAATCTCAGCCATTCTCTCTAACTGTGAAGATGCGTAACACAACTAGCTTAGGTTCAAATCGAAGGATCTCCGCCATTATTGGTGTTGATCCAAAGCTCGGCTGTTCTTTCGCTCCTAAGTTCTCTCACGAAGGCTATACGTCCATCGCTATTCTCACCGGATATCTTGGTTCTGTTTGAAATTTGTCTTAGATTTCTCTGATTTCTCTTTTCAAAATATTTAGGATGTCTTTTTAGGAAGATTTCGTTTTCTATTGATAGATCCTCGTTGTTGTCATTATTTTCCCCAATGACTAATTGTCTCTACTATTATTGATCATTAATGGGGCGTTTGAAGTGCGGGCATTGGCATTCAATTCCCATTCCATTGTTTGGTTCAACCTCTTTTACCATTGGCATTGGCATTCAATTCCCATCCAAATTTCCCCTTTATTTAACATTGGCATTAGCTTTGGCATTGTCATTTGTCATTGGCATTTAATTAAACTCTCTCCAATTTTGTACTATTTGGTATTTCTAATAGGAAAAAAAATATATTACGAGTATTTTAGTAGGTTATAGTAAACAAGATAAAATTAAAAAATATTTTTTAATTAAAAAAATATACATATTTTTTAAATCAAAAATATTTTTTTAAAGAAACTCAATATTAATATATATATATTTTTTTTATCATTCATTAAAGAAATAGTTGTAATAAACACATACACAGTGAATCATAAAGTTACAAAATGTCTCATTCATCATCCTCAGTTTCTTCGGTCGTCGCTTCTTCTTCTTCTTCTTCGTCAGATTCATCGTCTCCAAGAAGCCCTCACATAAAGTCTTCTTCTTCTTCTTCTTCTTCTATTTCTTCATCGGATTCATCGTCTCCAATAAATTCAGCATCAATGTCACGTGCGTGAGAAGTGGATGCATTTGTATCATCATCATGCAATGTTATCGTTCCATCATTCAAAGGACGAACAGTACTTGCATTCTGACCATCGTCGATTGCACGACATCTTATCTCATCTTCTTGAAAAGCAACAGCTTCCTCTGCATGGTTGTCTTTCTGGGACAGGTTTTCTTCTACCTAGCGTGGTTTAACTTTACAAACAACTAACCAATTTGTCAGATCTCGTCTATTAATCGGATAGTTCAGGTAATAAACTTGAATCGCCTGTGAAGCCAGGACAAACCTATCAGCGGTGCGCATATGCTTAGACTTGTTTACCTCAACGATTTATAAATGATCAATCTTACGGACTCCGCCTCGTCTGGTTGTCTCGAACCAAGTGCAGTTGAACAGAACAATGCGTTTTAGCGTCGGACTTGCGTATTGAATCTCATCGATTACTCCGAAGTAATCGTCTTCGTTTGTCCGAACACGTGACCTTTGATGCAAACACAACTGTTGTTTGTTGTCATGTTCACTGAATGCGCCTTCGTTTGAAATCTGTAACCGTTACCGACGTATCCACCATACGACCTTGCTATCCGTCCAGGTCCCTTTGCCAAAGAAATGATGCGAGGATCATCCACCGGTAATGTAGGGGAGTCAACCTGTGTCATTGTTCACATACAGTAATGTTAGGAAGATAGTAATTTTTTCAACAAAATGCCACGATGTTTTTGACAATTTAAAATAACTCACGTATGCACTGAACCAAGAACGAAACTCTTTGTCGATTATTGACCCCTCCTCAGCGTCTGTAAGACCAACTCGTGTCATTCAAACGTATACGTTTAGAAATAATCTGCATGTTACAAAAATAGTTAGCAAATAGTTTGTTTATGCGATGAAATAATGTTAAGTTACAAACTCACTCTATGTAAGGCTCGATCTCTGCGTAGTTACATAACATGTATGTCTGTATTATGTAATACTTAGAATCAGTCAACAGCCTACGCACTGATCTTCCAACTGTCATGGCAGGTTCCGTAAAAATCGGCAAGTCATTTATGTCAACACCTTCAAGTAAATTTTCGACAATGTTTCGTTTCCCTGGTCGAAACTGCTTTGCAATGAGTTGATCAAAGTAGTATGAACAAAATGTGGTAGTCCCTTGCGTCAGGTACGCACTACAGATAGATCCTTTTACTCGTGATCTATTTCCAACCATCTTTTTCAACCGACGTAAGTACCTGTGGGTACAAAACATAATTTACATTCGATCACTGTACTAATTTATATGCGTACATTACAAAATAACTGTGCTTACCTTTCAAATGGGTACATCCAGCGGTAATGTACCGGACCCCTTAAGAACACCTCGTATAGAAGATGCACTGGAAGATGCTCCATGGAGTCAAAAAAGCCAGGTGGGAACATTCGCTCCAACTTACAAATAATAACAGCGATCTCTGAACTCATTGAAGCGACAATAGCTTCCATTAGCTCTGTACATGTCAAGTCCCTGAAAAAAACACTCAACTGTGCAAGTGGCTCCCAATGTCTATTCTCTAGGAACGGTCTGAACGCTACGGGCATCAGTCGTTGCATGAATATATGACAGTCGTGGCTTTTCATCCCGAACATGATATGTTTTTGACTGTCTATACACCGACTCAAATTTGAAACGTATCCGTCCGGGAATTTGATGGATTTGATCCACTCAAATAATGTTTTCTTTTCATCCGTCGTCAACATGTACTTTGCTTTTGCGTAATTATCATTGTCGTCAGGCTCCAACTCAGGACAGTGACATATCTCCCGTATATCATAACGTGCATTCAGATTGTCATTCGTTTTCCCCGGAACGTTCAAAATCGTATTGAAAATGTTGTCGAAGAAATTCTTCTCGATATGCATTACATCCAGATTGTGTCTAATCAGTAGATCTTCCCAATACGGTAGATCCCAAAAAATACTCCGTTTCTTTCAACCCGTGTTTTTCCCAACCGCATTGTTTGCACTCTCTGCACCTTCCACTGTAATCTTCTGCATCCCTATAGCATCTATACCGTGAAGAATTTTTCTTCCACTATACATGGTCCGGGGGGGTTTGTTTTCTTACTCGTCGACCCTTCTTCCAGTCATTGCCGTTTGAACGGAAAGTGTGATTCAACGGCAAAAATCGACGGTGACAATCAAACCAACAAGTTTTCCAACCGTTTCTAAGATAAAATGCATCTGTGTCTAGCATGCAATGTGGACATGCGTATTTCCCCGCCGTACTCCATCCTTTAAGAGGAGGAGATTGAGGTTTACACAATTAACTACACTGACTAAGGAAAGCAATAACAAAAGCTAAACACAGACTCAAAAATGTATATGATAGCAATTAAAGATCAACATACCTGACAACATTGAATACGCAGGGAAGTCACTGATCGTCTAGATTAACGCGGCGCATCAAGAAATTTTATTTCTTCGAAATGTCGTACGTCATAACACCGTCAGTCCACAACCTTTTCAACTCTGCAATAAGTGGTTGCAAATACACATCCAGTTTTTGTTTTGGACTTTTCGGCCCAGGTACGATCACTGTTAGAAAAATCATCGGGTCTCGCATGCACATGAGGGAGGAAAGTTATACGGGGTTACCATGACTGGCCAAACAGAATATTGTGCCCCGGATGCCCCGAACGGGTTAAAGCTATCCGTGCATCAGCCCAATCTAACGTTTCTCGGATCTTGTGCAAAATCTGGATGACAATTATTTAAATGCTTCCATGCCGCAGCATCTGAGGGATGTCTCATGACACCTTCATCCTGTGAATGCTCGTGATGCCATCTCATGTGCGAGGCTGTCACATCCGATGCATACAACCGTTGCAGACGTGGGGTCAGCAGTAAATAGAACATGCGGGCGTTCGGAATCAGGCTGCGTTTCCCTTGTTTGTATCTTGGAAGAAAACAGAATTTGCAATGATGCAGGTCCTCATCCACATCCCTGGAAATCATGCATCCGTTTTGACACGAATCTATTTTCTCCACGGGTAATCCAAGTCCCTCCACTAGATTTTTTGTGTTGTACAAACTGTAGGGCATATTATTTTCTTTTGGAGCGCATCGACGAAACCACGATGCAATCGCATCAAATCCTCTACCAGGTATGTTGTACTGCGCCTTTATATTTAAAAGTTCAGAACGCAGAGCAAGTTGACTTACCTCACACCCATCGTACAATGGTCGGCTGGCTGTCTTTAGCATCTCGTGCATCTTACGTGCTTCCGGATTCATTTCCTCTTCTACAACCCGTTCATCTTCGTCTACGTTTAAACTTTCACGAAAATTTTCATTGCCCCCATACCCCGCACCATCAAGTATCATTTGCTGCATCTGACTATAATGTTGTTCATCATTCCGTTCTTCGTCAACAACCTCTACATTCGAGCTGCTACCTTCGTATAGTCTCGATTCCTGTAATGCAGCGTCGAACATTTCCTTGGTTTCCCCCTGGAACACTCAGTGATAATAATTTTGCACAAATCCCCGACTATAAAGATGCACCTTCAAATCTGTAACCGGTATGATTCTTCTATTGTCGCATTTCCTGCACGGGCAACGTAGTTTTCCACCATACTTTTCATAATAGACAGTTGTCATGCAAAACTCAACAAACTGTTCAACCCCGGCCACGAACTCATCGTTCAAATACCCGTCTATCAAACGAACATACATCCACTCTCTCATTTTTTTTTCTTAATGCTAACAAACAATGGGTGGAGGGGTTTTTATAATGGACTCCTATGCTCATTTGCGACCAGATGGTAGTATTTTTGCTACCACCTGGTCGCATTTTCCCACCAAAATTTCCCGCCATTTTCCTCACTGCCCCGTGTCACGTCAAGTCAGAATTTACGACCACATGGTCACTTTTTTTGGTGACCACTTGGTAGCTTTTATCCCACCAAATTATTTATATATTACTGGTCACATAAAATCACAACATTTGCGACCATCTGGTCACTTCTTAATGTGACCACGTGGTAGCTTAATTCCAGCCAAATTTTTAAGCTACCACTGCTCATTAAAGGTCACCAAAATTGCGACCATTTAGTCACTTTTAATTGTGACCACTTGGTAGCTTTCTTCCCTCCAATTTTAAGCTACCACTGCTCACTAAAGGTCACCAAAATTGAGACCATTTAGTCACTTTTAATTGTGACCACTTGGTAGCTTTCTTCCCTCCAATTTTAAGCTACCACTGCTCACTAAAGGTCACCAAAATTGCGACCATATAGTCACTTTAAATTGTGACCACTTGGTAGCTTTCTTCCCTCCAAAATTACGCGTCATTTTTTGCTACTAAGTCATATTTTTAGTCACAAACATGCGACCAGTTGGTCGTTTTTGTAGGTGACCAATTGGTCGCTTCTTTCGCGCCATTTTTTATGACTACTTCTGCTTTTGGTCGCAATCTGGTCGCAAAAAAAGTGACCAGATGGTCACTTAGAGTCAACCTTCAAAAAAAGTGACCAGGTGGTCACCAAAAAACTACCACTTTTGTTTGGTCGCAAATATCTGGTCGCATTTTGACAGTTTTTTTGTAGTGAGAGAAGATGAAAGAATATGGAAAAACAGATCAACGTATAATTTGAAAATAAATGTTGTTACAAGTCCCTTAATTAAAGGCGTAAACAATAAATCTAAAAGGAAATAAGCATTTATGATTTGATCACACAAAAATAGCTCAGAATATCGTAGATGGCAAAACCGTAAACGTTGATTTTGGAATCAACCATTAACACCTCTAATTGTGGTGGTTATTGGGTAAATCTGAAATAAAAAACAAACAACCATAAAAGGTGGATTTAAGTGATTTATTGTGGTCATGTGTGCAATTATTTCAAACACTTAATCCCCCAAAATATAATATTTCAAAGATTATTTTTACATAAAAAAATTTATGATACAGTTTTGAAGTTTCAAGATGCTGATCTCTTATAATTTCTTAAAGATAGGAGTTTTAAGAGATGCCAAGAATAAACTTGAGTTAAATTGAGAGATGTTGATTAAACTCCAATAAAACATTTTTCTTATGGATTTAATGTCACTCCGACTTATTTGATTATGTTTAATATTCATGTATATTAATCAATAACACGAGATATTTTAATATATGTTTAAAAGGAATCTAACTTATTTAATTATTGATTTTTTCTGGCTTTCCATTTATGTGAATTTCTAAATAGACATCTTATAATTAAATTAGTCTATTTTTTTTTATATATATTTACAGGTTTTGTACATTTGAAAGAAAAAGAAAAATTGTTTTTTCTTAAAAAAAAAAGGATCGTTTTTTATAATTAAATTAGTCTATTTTTTTTAAGTTTAATTGTTTGTTTTTGTTATTTTCAAATAGTAAATTCAAGTCAAATTTGGTAAGAAAATGTCAAATACAGTATAGCGAGTTAAATTTGAAAACAAATAATTTGAAGAATAAGATTTGGTTGTAATTTGAGAAATATGGATTTGAGATTAATTTTGGAAGAAATAAAAAAATATTTGATGTTATTTGATTTATTCGATTTTTCCGTTTGATATAAATAGGGAACCTTTATTCGATCAAGAAAGTCATTCCAAAATCAGAATTTCTCTCTTGTTTCATAAAAGAATGTTTCCATGAAATTAAATCTTTTTAAAAGATGCTCGTAACGAAGTGATATCAAAATTTAAACGCTTCATTAGAAAGTTTTGGTTTACGTTAAACCACCATTAGAAAAATGGTTTAAAAGAGAAGAGGCTCTTTAGGAAGAAGATATAGCCAATTATGGAATAATTTGAGGTCAATATAGGAGCAATTTTGCTCTACAACATCAATTGAGAGCTCTAAGAAGGTGAGCCCGATAAATGCAATTAGTTGATCCACAAGAATGCCCTATCCAAACTAGAGTTACCCACGTATACAAGTTTAGACTTTTTTTTTTTCAATTGCGGCTTTCTGTTTCTCCATTTTTTCGAGTCATTCTTCTTAGGATAATTTACCTTTTAGATAGACATACGTGAAACCTGCCAAAAATATTTATTTTGATCTTGCTTTTATCTATATTAGTCAGACATAAAATTGAAAAAACATAAAGCACTTACGACCTGCATTAAACGTATAACATTTTCATATTATGTTATCATCACCTTATCATAAAAATCTACCAACATGTATGATGGATGTAAAATATAGATAATCCGAACCAATTTGTACCAAACAACATGTCAGATAGATAATCCTAGTGTGTAGGAGCTTGAAGAAATGGAAAACTCTAGTATATATATTTTGTGTATGTATGATAATTTTCATTATTTTAGTTATTAAATAGAAGGAATGTTTGACTTATTTCATTAATTTTTTATTTTTAAAATTTATACGCATGTTAAATAGTTAGCATGTTTGAGTTTTTTTTTTCCTATTCATTTAATTATAAGTCTGTAATTCGGATGACTTTTTCCATATTTAGTTTAGACTAATTTAATCAACTCATTATATTTGAATAAATTTTTATTATAACGGATCTAAACAGTCTAATTGACATGCTTGATATTTTGTAAATATGATCTTTGTGATTTTACTTTTCTTGTATACAGTATTGATTTTATTTGAATAGGTTAATAAATAATGATTGAAATTGAAATTGAATAAAATAAAAAATAAAGATTGGAAAATTAAAATTTGATTTGCCTTTTAATTATAAAAATAAAATAATTTTTGATTTTATTTATTTTAAAAGTTGTTATTTAAATTTGTTGTTTAAAGATTATTGTAGGGATAAAGTAATTTAATTTCAAAATCAATTTGAAATTGTCAAAGATAAATATGATTTGAGATAGATTTAAACAAAATTCTAAAGATATTATTTGATTTAGATTCTCTTAAAATTATTTGGTATTATCATAAATTTATCTCAATCTATTTTAAATATCTCTATTTTTTATAGAAAGATCCAATTGGCAGAAGAATTACTTTTTCAATAGGTGAAATCATCCCGTAAAAGCAATTCAAATTGCTTTATTGTCTCTGTAGTCTTTAAGTGATATATAAAAATGAGTTTCCTTTTTGTTTATTTATATAATAGTAATATACATACAAAATCAAAATACGAATTAAATTTACATTGTTAAATTTGAACCCACGTATGAGTTATATAATAAAGTCCAAAATTTATTACTAATACAACTTTTCTGTTGCTATAATTTTCTTTTCCCATGTTAATCTATAGAGTTTTATATTTTTAGTAGTTTTGATTTCTGTTTATTTATTTTTTAAATGTTTTGTATTTATTTTGCTAGTAGATTTCTACATCTAAGATAATTAAAGATCAGATTAAAAATCAATTTTAAATTGATGAAGTTATCATTGATTTTTTTTTCAAACCAAGCTTATTTTCAGAATTAATCTCACCGCATATGAAGAAGGATGAATCTCAATATGATAAATGGTATTTGACTCAAGGGTTTTGGTAAGATGCTTGAATTATATAAATCTAATATATTTTTGTCTCTCAATTTTCGAAATTCTGGAGGGTGACTTTCTAAACCATAATTTCAATGTATTTTACATTTTTCTAAATCGAATTTCACAAATAATGTTTGTTTTCATTAAAAATTTGGCCGTTTTATATTTGTAATAAAATGAATTAATTAATGCCAAATTAGTTCCTATTTCTGGTGCTCTTCCAATTAATTAATGCCCTTTTACACGCTCTTTCTAATTCCCCATCTTTGATTTTGTTCTATTTGATTTCTGCTTTTTTTTTTTTTTTTTTTTTTTTTTTTAACTTTGATTTTGTTTACTAAATTTAAGGGATTTAGTTTTTTTGAATTTAGTTTTCTGAAGATTCCATTAACCATATTATTCTTAAAGATTTATAGTTTTAATAATTTTCAAATAACTTTTATCAAAATATCTTTGTCTTCTTCTAATTCCCGTTAATGGCAAATCTCTAAGATAACATGGAATCTTGGAATCACATTCCAAACTTTTTTCTATTTCTCAAATCTAAATTTCATCTCGGCCTATAATTTGTATTTAATCGATTTATAGTATTTGTCTTTTGTTTCAATTTTTGTACTGTTTAACATTCATTAAAACATCTACATTAAATAACTAAAAAAAAAAATTGTGAAAGATGTCAATTTCAAGATTAGAAACAACAAACACAAGAAGTCAGGAACTAAAAGAAAAGATTGAGATTTAAAAAGACACTTTTGGGTTGCATTAAACCACCATTGGAAAAATGGATTAAGAGAAGAGGCTCTTTTGATTAGAGGTCTATGAAATAATTAGAGGTCTTATAAAAGCAACTTGGCTCTATAACATCAATTGAGAGCTCCAAGAAGGTGAGCCTCATGAATGCATTTAGTTGATCCACAAGAATGCCCTATCCAAACTAGAGTTCCCCACGTACATGAGTTTATGCTTTTTTGTCAATTACGACCTTCTGTTTCTCCATTTTTTCGAGTTCCTTCATCTTATGATAATTTACATTTTTACATAGACATACGTTAAACCTTCCGAAAATATTTGTTTTGATCTTGTTTATATTTATAATCATCAGACATAAAGTTGAAAATACATAAAACATTTAATTCAACTTATATTAAACATATAACATTTTCATACTATGTTATCATCAATTGATCATAAAAACCCACCAACATATATGATGGATGTAAAATATAGATAATCCGAACCAATTTATACCAAACAACATGTCATGTAAAAGATAGATAATCCTAGGGTGGAGGAGCTCGAAGAAATGGAAAAACAAAAGGCTATGATTGACAAAAAAGACGAAACTCTTATACGCCGGTACCTCTAGAGTGGACCGGGATTTCTTGAAACTTGAAAAGATGCATTCATGACGCTCACCTTTTGAGAGTTCCCTTAGGATTTTATGGATCCCATTGGCTTTTATGTAAGCTCGGCTTATAATACCTCCTTCACGAGGTTATCAAAAGAGTCTTCATTTAAATGATTCTTCCATGACCAGTTCAATAATAGAGGAATCATAAAAAGTTAAAATTATGCTTCATTTTAACATAATTTTTATTTAAAAATTACATTTTTTATTAAGAAAAAAAAGATATAATTCCATTTTTTTTGTCTGTAAACATAGTGCAACTGCAAAGTCTCGTCCCTCCCAAATCATATTTTTCCGTTTACCTTTTATTTAATATAATAAAAAATAATTTCAGAATAGAACAATAAAAGAAATTAGTTTCATTCCAAAATAAAAACTTGATGAGCTTCTTCAATGGAGATATCATGAAGAATCAACAACAACTCCTTAAGCTACTTCATGAGCTTCCCTCAAAGCGACCAAACCTCTTCATGCTCCCACAATCACAATGGGTTCTGTTCCAAACCAGGCTATATTTGTTCACAGTAATATTATGCTTTTCATGGTATGTTGTGGGTGGCACGTAAGGTGTTTGATAAAATGTCCCACAGAAATGTTGTGTCTTATAACACGATAATTAGTGCTTAATAGCCGAGGTGGGTTTATTAAGGAATCATGGGATTTGTTTTCTGAGATGAGGGGTTGTGATTTTGAGCCAACCCAATGACGGGTAACAAATTACATAGATTTAAAAAAATTGGTGAAGGCTCACTTTCGGGTTTCCCGTGTTTCGGGAAAGATGGTTGGTCGCTTCATGTCCCAACCCCAGGTACGTAGCGACATTGATATTGTGGAGATTTTCATATTTTATGTTTAAAAGTTTTATTTTGATATTTTTATATGAATTTTTGGGTCTGTTTGGTAACATTCTTAATTTATGTTTCTTGTTTTTATTTCTCATTTTTAGATAAATAGAGTTGTTTGGTAACTCTTTCTAATTTCCTCATATCTCATATTTTAGAAAGACTCCTACAATTGTGTTAGAAGAATTAGAAACAACAAATTATCGTTTTTATTTCTCTTTCTAGCATCCAATTTTTTCAATAGATTATTGTATTGTTACTTTATCACGTTTTAGCTTTAAAATTTAATATAAATATCCAATATACTATTTGTTGAATAATTTATTATATTAATTTTCAAATTAAATTATATTTTTTTTTAAATGAGAAACAAAAATAAGAAACCATTATTAAACAAATTTTTTCTCCCAAAAAAAAGGGAAACAAAGAAAGAGTTACCAAATACGTTTCACTTTTTATTATAAAAAAAATTTAGAAAATAGATGAGAAACAACAACTAGTAAGGATGCCAAACGGATCTAGTATTTGTTTTTTGTTTCAATTTTTGTACAGTTTAACATGTCATTAAAAACATCTTCATTAAATAACCTCAAAAAAACTTAATCGTCGAAGATGCTCCTAATATCAGAGTATAGATGCTTCATAAGACACTTTTCCTTTGCATTAAACCACCCTTGGAAAAACCCTTCAAGATAATGGTTTTTGAGGTAGCAAACTATTCAATAATTTGAGGTCATATAGAAGCAACTTGACTCTATGAAATCAATGGAGAGCTCCAAGAAGGTAAGCCTCATGAATGCAGTTAGTTGATCCACAAGAATGCCCTATCCAAACTAGAGTTCCCTGCGCACACGAGTTTAGACTTTTTTGTCAATTACGTGCTTCTGTATTTCCATTTCTTCCTGTTCATTCATCTTAGGATAATTTACCTTTTTACATCGACATACACCTTCCTATAATATTTTACTTGATCTTGCTTATATCTATACTCGTCAGACATAAAGTGGAAAAAACATAAAACACTTCTATCAACTTTCCTGAAAACTATGTAAGATTTGCATAAAACGTATAACACTTTCGTATTTTGTTATTGTTGTGATGTGGCATCTTTCCATTGGTTATGAAGAGATAAGAAAGCTGTTTGAAAGTTGTTTCTTTAGTTAGCTCCCTCACGTGTGAAATACACATGTGAAGTCCTTGTATATAATATGTTTTTCTTTTCTATTTTGTCAATTCTGATATAATAAGAAATTCATTCTGTTTCTTCCTCATCTTCTTCTTCTACTTCTTGTTCTTGATTCTGTTCATAACTTTACCTTGAAAGTTCTTCCATTTAACTTGTTTTAATCTAGTGTATGAGGCTTCTGCATCTACAATTGGTATCAGAGCTTCACTACGAAACTCTGGGAAGGAGGAAGAGAAACCCACATTCAAATCCCTGCAAGAAAGAAGATCCAAGAAGAAAGCTTTAAGGTGCTCCCATGGCTGCCAAGTTCGAGATTGAGCGTTTCAATGGAAAGAGTGACTTTGGCCTATGGAAGAAGAAAATGCGAGCTTTACTAGTTCACCAAAAGGTAGCAAAAGCCCTCGATGACCCAGCCACACTGCCTGCTACACTGACTGCTGAGAAAAGGGCTGAAATGGCAGAAATTGCCTATAGTTTGATAATACTATATCTGTCTGATAACGTGCTGAGACAAGTGAATGATGCAGAGACAGTGTCTACACTTTGGGAGAAGCTGGAAATGCTCTATCAAACCAAATCATTAACAAACAAAATCTTCTTGAAGGAGCAGTTCTTTAGTTACAGGATGGACTCATCAAAGAACCTGGAAGAGAACCTTGATGAGTTCAACAGGATCTGTGTGGATCTAAAAAATGCAGGAGACAAATTGGATGATGAGAATAAGGCAGTAATTCTGTTGAATTCTCTTCCTGAAGGGCTGAAAGAAATCAAGACAGCAATTAAATATGGCAGGGATACACTGACTCTTGATTTGGTCCTAGACTCTCTTAGATCTAAAGATCTTGAAATGAAAACTGATAAGAGAGAATCTGAAGTCTTATTTGTACGAGGAAGGCAAGATACAAGGTTTATCAAGAATGACCACAAGAATGACAGATACCAGAAAGGGAGGTCAAAGACAAAAGGAGGAAAGTCCTATAAATGCCATCACTGCAATAAGGAAGGACATTTGAGAAGAAATTGTTTCCTTCTCAAGAAACAAGGAAACTATGGAGGAAAGCCACAGCCTAAGGAAGAAGACCAATCAGCTAATCTTCTGGAAGGGTATGACTCAGCAGAAGTCTTAATTGTCTCAGAAGAAATTGGCTCAGTAGATGCCCTGATGGTTTCAGAAGCACAGTCAGAGGCTGAGTGGGTGCTAGATTCAGGATGTTCCTTCCATATGACACCTCATACCAAGTATCTTTCTGATTTTAAGATCTTGAAGGGAGGTTATGTGAAGATGGGAAATGATCACTCTTGCAGTGTGGAGGGCATTGGAACAGTCAGACTGAAGCTGGCTGATGGAAAGGAGAAGGTTCTCACTGATGTGAGATATGTGCCTAATCTATCAAGAAATCTAATTTCATTAGGTACACTTGATGCAGCTGGTTACACCTTCAATTCTGAGAAAGGGATCTTGAAGGTTTACAAAGGTTCTATCTTGAAATTGAAAGGAACTTTGAGAAATAAATTGTATTTCCTTCAAGGAAATGCAATAGAAACAAGTGGAGAGATGAACCTTGTGTGTGATCCGAAGTTGAAGGAGACAGAATTATGGCACAAGAGAATGGCACATATAAGTGAAAGGGGACTCCACCAGCTAAGCAGACAAGGACTTCTTGGCAAGAATAAGGTAGTTGAATTACCTTTTTGTGAGCATTGTACTCTTGGAAAATCAACTAGAGTAAAGTTTGGAAAGGGTGTGCATAGTACCAGTGGAGTCTTGGAATATATACACTCTGATTTATGGGGGCCATCCAGAGTAGATACACATGGTGGAGGGAGATATTTTCTGTCCATAATAGATGACTATTCAAGAAAATTGTGGGTCATTCTGTTGAAGAGCAAGGCTGATGTCTATGCTGAGTTCTTGAAATGGAAGAAACAGATTGAGAATCAGACTGGCAAGTGCATCAAGACCTTGAGGACTGATAATGGACTTGAATTTCTAAGCAAAGAATTCAAGAAGATGTGTGAAGAGTCTGGGATAAGGAGGCATCTCACAACTACATACACTCCACAGCAAAATGGTCTTGCTGAGAGGTTTAATAGAACACTGTTGGAGAGGGTGAGAGCCATGCTGTCAGATGCAAAATTGCCAAAGTCATTTTGGGGAGAAGCTCTCTATACAGCTGCATATATAATAAATAGGAGCCCTTCATCTGCTTTGAACTTTAAAACACCACAAGAGCTATGGTCTGGAAAGCCACCAAGTTTGTCCCACTTGAGGGTTTTTGGGTGCACTGCATATGCACACCATAAACAAGACAAACTGGATCCAAGGGCCAAGAAATGTGTTTTTATTGGCTACCCCTCAGGAACTAAAGGCTATAAACTATGGTCTCTGGAACCTACAGGTTTGAGGTGTATAATCAGTCGTGATGTTGTGTTCAATGAGTCAGAAATGGGCTGGTTTGACAAAACAAAGACAGAAGAGTCAGGGGATAAACTTGATTTTCTGTCTATTCCCTCTAACAATAATGGAGAACCAGTTGCTGAGGGTAGTTCTTCTCAAACTACTTCTACTGATGTTGAAGTTCCTCAAGGACAGTCAGATTATCTGTTGTCTAGAGATAGAGAAAGAAGAGAAATTAGAATGCCAGCCAGATTCAGAGAAACAGACCAGGCTGATGTTGTAGCATATGCACTGAACTGTGAATTGAAGTCCTCTGATCAAGAGCCTGAGAGCTTTGAAGAAGCTGTGAACTCAAAGGATAAGAGGTTATGGCATGATGCTATGCTAGAAGAAATGGAATCATTGTCTAAGAACAACACTTGGACTTTGAAACCTTTACCTGATGGTCATACCACTGTTGATTGCAAGTGGATTTACAAGATCAAACCTGGAATTGGTGGTGTTCAACAGCCTAGATACAAGGCCAGACTTGTTGCAAGGGGATTCACTCAAAAACATGGGTTAGATTACAATGAAGTGTTCTCTCCTGTGGTAAGGCACACTTCTATAAGACTGCTTCTGTCAATTGTAACACATTTCAACTGGGAGCTTCAGCAACTTGATGTCACCACTGCATTTCTTCATGGCACTTTGGATGAAGAAATTTATATGAATCAGCCTGCTGGATTTGTAGAACCAGGGAAGGAAGATCTGGTTTGTCATTTAAATAGATCTCTTTATGGTTTGAAGCAATCTCCCAGGCAATGGAATAAGAGATTTGATAGCTTTGTTGTTGCCAATGGTTTTAACAGAAGTATGTTTGACAGTTGTGTCTATGTTAAGAGAGTTTCTGAATTTGTTTCTGTTTTGTTATTACTATATGTTGATGATATGCTGTTAGCCTCCTCTGATTTGCTTGAAATTGACAAAACTAAGGTCATGTTGAGCAATGAATTTCAGATGAAGGATTTGGGTAATGCTAGGAAGATTCTTGGCATGGAAATTACAAGAGACAGAAGCAGATGTCAGATGTTTGTGAGTCAGAGGTCATATCTGGAAAGTCTAGTTAAAAGGTTCAATTTACAGACAGCTAAGGTAGTCAAGACCCCTTTGGCTTCACATTTTAAGCTGTCTACAAACCAATCTCCCACAGATGTTGAAGGTAAGAATGAGATGAATGTAATTCCTTATTCAAATGCTGTTGGCTGTCTTATGTATGGGATGATTTGCACTAGACCAGATCTTGCGTATGTGGTTAGCTTGATTAGCAGATTTATGAGTAATCCTGGAAAGCCCCATTGGGAGGCTGTTAAATGGATTCTCAGGTTTGTCAAAGGTACTACTGAGAAAGGCTTGATGTATTCTGCTATGGAAAATGTTCATGATCCTGTCTCCAAGCTAATGGGGTATGTAGATTCAGACTTTGCAACTGATATGGACAAAAGAAGGTCCTTGACAGGGTATGTATTTACTCTTTTTGGTAATACCATCAGTTGGAGGACAAGTCTTCAATCAGTTGTTGCTTTATCTAGCACTGAGGCAGAGTATATGGCACTTAGTGATGCTGTGAAAGAGTCAGTGTGGCTGAAAGGCATAGTAGCAGACATGATTGGCTTGACTGATGTAGTAACTATCCATTGTGATAGTCAAAGTGCTATTGCACTGTCCAAAAACCCTTCATTTCATGATCGTACTAAGCACATAGATGTTAGATTCCATTATGTGAGAGAAGTGGTCAAGGAAGGGCATATTTCTGTGATTAAAATTGGGACTGAAATCAACCCTGCTGATATGCTGACAAAGAATCTGCCTAGCAAGAGATTTGATGAGCTGTGCAATCTTTTGAAGCTTGGTGTTGGTTAAATCTGTTTGATAGTCATTTTAATTTTACTGTTATGTTTTTGTGATCAATGTTAAGTGCCAAGAGGGTGATTTGTTGTGATGTGGCATCTTTCCATTGGTTATGAAGAGATAAGAAAGCTGTTAGAAAGTTGTTTCTTTAGTTAGCTCCCTCACGTGTGAAACACACATGTGAAGTCCTTGTATATAATATGTTTTTCTTTTCTATTTTGTCAATTCTAATATAATAAGAAATTCATTCTGTTTCTTCCTCATCTTCTTCTTCTACTTCTTGTTCTTGATTCTGTTCATAACTTTACCTTGAAAGTTCTTCCATTTAACTTGTTTTAATCTAGTGTATGAGGCTTCTGCATCTACAGTTATCATCAACTTATCGTGAAAATCTACCATCATAAATGATGGGCGTAAAGATAGATAATCAGGACCAATTTGTACAAACCAACATGTCATGTAAAAGATAGATAATCCTGGAAGGTTGCAAAAGACAAAAGGATTTTATAAGAACTCGTGGTGATGCAAGCAGAACCTTTGATAGCTCATATTCATCAAGGTGTGACCTTAGATTGAATTGCCGTGTATGATTGTTGATGAAGGTCACCAATAAATAGTGTTTGACTCACGGGGTTTGAATTATATAAATCTAACCTGTTTTTGTCTCTCAATTTTTGAAATTCTGGAGAGTCAGTTTCTCAACTATAATTTCATAATTTCAATGTATTTTACATTTCTCTAGGTCGAATTTCACAAATAATGTTTGTTTTTATTAAAAATTTGGCCGTTTAATATTTATAATAAAATGAATTAATTATCTCAAGGCCGAATTTCACAGTTCATGCCAAATTGGTTTTCATTTCATTTTTACACTGTTCCTACTTCCTACCATTTCTGGTGCCCTTTTACACTTTCTTTCTTATACACACCTTCTTCATCTCTCACGAATCTCATGTTGTAAACTCATCATCTTCTTGTTAGAGTTAATAGAGATTTAGAGATTAGTTTATTTAAGAACCAGGGGATGTTAGAGTTAATAGAGATTTAGAGATCAGTTTATTTAAGAACTTTTGATTTTACTTTTATATTTGTTATTTTCTCTACAAATCATGTAATGACACTTGTTCTTAATTTCTCTATATAATGAAACTTTAGCCTCAACACAAATATGCCTTTCCATTTCCCTTTTCTTCTCTCTATCTCTAAAATTGTCACTTCTTCACTCGCTTGATGGAACTCGGAGCAACACGTAGGTATGTTTCCTTTAAAATAAGTATTTTTCCATTATAAATATAGTTAGTCATATGAGTCTTTAATACTTTAATTGAAATTTGAATTTTTATATACTTTAAAAACAAATCTTGAATTTTATATGCTGATTTAGATTATGTGGTAATTATTCTATAAAAATAGACTTTAGAATGTGTGATTGTCTTTTATTATGGGATCTTTCATTGCTTATTCTTTGAGACCACTGGAAAAATTGTTCAAGACATGGATTTCTGGAATGATTCTGTTAGGGAAGGGGAAAGGGTATATTAGTAAATAATTGGGGGAGTTAGTTAGGGGTATTGGGTTATTAATAGAGTGAATGTGGGGGTGTGAAGGTATCCATATTTCAAGTATTGTAGTCTTCTATTATCTTATAATATAAAGACGCGGGGAATCCCCGTCCCTGACTTTTTAACACGGTAAATTTAGCGGAGATGAAAAATGGTTTAGGAAGCGAGGACAGGGACGAGGAATGCAAACCCCGCCCCGCCCCGTCCCTGACTTTTTAACGCGGTAAAAATAAAAAATGGGTCGATTAATTTTTATAATTAAATTCGTCTATTTTTTTTAGTTTAACTGTTTGTTTTTGTAATTTCAAATAATAAAATCATGTAAAATTTGGTAAGAAAATTGTCAAATACAGTATCTCGAGTTTAATTTGGATATAAATAATTTTAGGAATAAGATTTGGTAGTTATTTGAGAAATATCGATTTGAGTATTATTTTGGAAGAAATAAAAAAAAGATTTATGATATTTTATTTCAACTTATTTTTATTTCCTTATTCGATTTTTCTATTTTCTATAAATAGGGAGGCTTATTCGACCATACCAAGAAAGCAATTCCGAAATCAGAAATTTCTCTCTTGTTTCATCTTAAATTTCCATCATCTTCTTCACTCGCTCCATGGAACTTGGAGCAACACGTAGGTATGTTTCCTTCAAATTAAGTCTTTTTCTATTAAAAATATAGTTAGTGATATAAGCCTTTTATACTTTAATTGTAATTTGAATTTTTATATACTTAAAAAAAAAAACATGAATTTTTATATGCTGATTTAGATTATGTGGTAATTATTCTGTAAAAGTAGATTTTAAGAAAAATCCATAGAAAAGAGAATCAATTGATTTAGATTTGCTGTCTTTTGGAAGATATGGGTTAAAATGAAGTTACATTTTAGAATTTGTGATTATCTTTTATTATGGGTTTTGCTTATCGACCATAATTATTATTTTTAGGGGCAATTATTGAAATAGCATATTTTTGTATATTAATTACTGAAATGTTTGAATTTTTCAAAATTACTTGAACTGTAATTCAATAATTTATTGAACTAAAAAAATTAATTTTTTTTCACAAATTCATTGAAAATAATAATAAAAAATGATCAAATAGTTCAATAAATTATTGACCTTGAACTTAAAAAACCAAAAAACAAACAAATTCGTTAAAAATACCTATGAAAAATAGTTCAATAATTAATTTAATTATAGTTCAATAATTTATTGAACTATAATTATGCTATTTGAGTAATTTTTAAAAAGGTCTGACATTTTAGTAATTAGTATGCAGATTTATGCTATTTGAGACAAATTCTTTTATTTTTACGTGAAAATAAACTTATAAAGAAAAATTAAGGAAACAACTCGTTTCTTTTACTATAAAAAAGATATAATTTTTTAATGTGGGTGTAAATATTGGAAGAAACTTTAAAGTAAAACCGTCAATTGGGATATTTTTAATATTAAATCTAATTTATTTTTCATAAAAAATGACCATTTTTGGATTTAAGATTTCAATATTGAATTAACGTAGAGTATATTTAGAAGAAAAAATCAAGTAAAAACATGATTTAATTAAAAAGTTAGAATTTTTTTCAAGTTGACTAGTTGATTCTGAAAAAAAAATGTTTTTTAATTGGCTTGTTATATTGATGAATTTTATTGTCATATTTTGTGTTTCTACGTTCATATTTATTGTTTTCACTAAATGCGATACTTGAATTGATTTTCAGAGTATCGTACTAATTTTTATATTTGCCATTAATGAAACTTTCAAAAAGGAAGTTGGACAATTTTAGGATTTGTCTTTTGTTTCAATTTTTGTACACTTTAACGAATCACATTGAAAACATCTTTCACTAATGCTCTGTTTGGATTGAAGAAAGTATGAGAAATGATTTTAAATCTTGTGATTTCAAATACTAGATGTTGTGGGGTGAAATTGGATTACACGTGGAATTTTACAACTTGACAAAATTGGTCCGAAGCACCTGGTCTGAAGTACCTGGTGTAAAGCACCTGGTGCAAAGCACCTGGTCCGAAGCACCTGGTCCAAAGCACCTGGTGTAAAGCACCTGGTCCGAAGCACCTGGTGTAAAGCACCTGGTCCGAAGCACCTGGTCCAAAGCACCTCGTCTGACCGTGGTACCTAGGCATAAAGTCCATGCACTTGAAAAGAACTGGCTACACAGTCTCCAACACAGACCTACATATCTAAACCGATTACAAGTGTCCAATCAGAAAATGACACGTGGCGTGACCCGAAAGCGACACGTAATTGAGAAGCAACACATGGCCCAATCCCGACGCGACATGTGGCGCGATGATGTCATCAACCTAATCTTCTATAAATAGGAGAAGAAATTCATTCATTAGGTAACTAATCTCTACTACTACTCTCTGGCACACTAGCTCTGCTTGCTCTGACTTTAGCATCGGAGGGTGTTAGGCCGGCACCACACCGGTGCTCTTTTCCTTTCTTGTGCAGGTACCTACGTAGCACGCCGTTGAAGCAGCGCACTACCTCCGACTCGTCCCGTAAATTAAGTTCGTTGCCTACGTGGAAGCCATCCATTTTTAGGTAACAACATTTGGCGCCGTCTGTGGGAAAAGTATATAACTAAGTGCTCTACCATCAAGGATGAGTCGAAGAAGTCAGCACGGTGATGACGTAGATGACGGTGAAAACCGTAACCCTCGCAATACGAGATATCAAACCCGTAGCAATAGAGAACGACGATAACAAGAAGATGAAAATCCAGAATTGGTAAGGGTTGCACCCATGCCAGACAGAAGGGTAGATGCATTGGAAGAGCAAGTTCGAGGTGTGAATAGGGATCTTGCGAAAGTACTAGAGATACTCACACAAAGGACAGATCACCAAGCCCCCACTGACAACCATGATCAACGATCAAAGAGAGAAAAAGAAAAACAGCCTATAGAAGGTGTTGCAGAGTCGCGGAATCACGAGAAAGGTGGTTCGAAGGGGAAGTCGAGGCTACATACTCGGGACACTTCTCCTTCTTCCAATAAGTCTTCTCCCAAGAGGCATCCAAGCCTGAAAGGAAGGTCTCGATCTTAGAGAAGTGCTCAACGAAAAAGAAAAGCACAAACTAGTATAGCAAGGTCTCTCTCCGAAAGTTCACAACCTTGGGCACCAGAGCTAAAGAAACTCCAAGACGAGCTTGGACATATGAAGAAAGAGTATCGTGGAAAAGCTCCTCTTGTGTTAGAAGATCTCCTTGAGCAAACTGAACCACCATTCACAGATGACATCATGGAGGTAGAACTTCCTACTAAGTTTAAAATGCCAACTATGGCGACTTATGATGGTTCAAAGGACCCGGTTGAGCATGTTGATACATTTCGGACCTGGATGGAACTCCAGGGAGTCCAAGATGCAATCAAATGCAGGGCATTCCCTCTTACATTAGGAGGCTCAGCACGAGGGTGGTATAGGCAACTCAAGCCAAGGTCTATCTCTTCATTTACAGACCTTACTCGATCATTTATAACTCAATTCCTCGGTGGAAGGGATCATAAAAAACCAGCCACACATCTGTTAACTGTGCGTCAGAAATCAGGGGAAAGTCTTCGAGACTATGTTGTGAGATTCAACAGTGAAGCGTTGAAAGTTGAAGGTTACAACGATGACATAGCTCTAACTGCTATGATGGCCGGCTTAAAAGATGAAAAATTCTTATGGTCACTTGGTAAGAAGACACCAGCTACGTACACCGAGCTTCTTGCTAGGGCACAAAAGTACATGAGTGCTGGAGAATTACTAAGTGCAAGAAAAGCTCCGGATGAGGGAGGTAGTAGCAAACAATCAGAGTACAAAAAGAGAGACAGAACAGAAGACCTTTCCCGGATTACTGAACGTCATGAGAACGACAAAAGAACAAGGTCGGGAGACCAACTTGATAAGCAGAGTCTTCCTCCTAGTAAATTTAAAAAATACACTCCCACCACGATCCCAATTGAACAATTACTCATGGAGATCCAAGACAAAAACATAGTGAGGTGGCCCGCTAGGATGATGATAGCGTCAAATAAGAGGAACAAAAACAAGTATTGCCTCTTCCACAAAGACCACGGCCATACCACCTCTGATTGCTTCGATCTAAAGGAAGAAATTGAAACCCTAATTCAAAGAGGGTATTTGAAGGAATTTGTGAGAAGTAAGAAAGACGAGGAAGATCAGGACCGTTGTAATCAAAATTTTCCATATGGAGAAATAAAGACCATCTTTGGGGGGCCGATTATTGAAAAGGAGCCCAAGCTCTAGAAAGGACCATGCTAGGTCACTGAAGTATTGGTCAAGGTATTAACACATTGATTGATCTCATCAGAAAGGCTCTACTACACCCATGAGGATGTCAAGCAACTTAGATTTCATTTTGTCAATTTTATTTATTGCGGTTTCATTTCCAATAAAGTTTTTTATTGTAAGAAGTTCAACAATAAAATGAATAAGATCGTACTTTTTCTACTTACTGCATTTATGAGAGATAAATCATACGTGGAAAATTAGACTCGAGTTAGACTTCAAGACATAAAACTCTACTCGAGTGGGGGCCAACTAAGTGAATCTCTACTACAACAAAATGAAAATGTTCTAAGTCCACCAAGGTGGAAGAGCAAAATGAAAATGTTCTAAGTCCACCAAGGTGGAAGAGCAAAATGAAAATGTTCTAAGTCCACTAAGGTGGAAGAGCAAAAGGAAAAAGTTCTTAGTCCACCAAGGTGGGAGAGCTCTACATAAAAATGAAAATGTTCTAAGTCCACCAAGGTGGAAGGGCAAAATGAAAATGTTCTAAGTCCACCAAGGTGGAAGAGCAAAATGAAAATGTTCTAAGTCCACTAAGGTGGAAGAGCAAAAGGAAAAAGTTCTTAGTCCATCAAGGTGGGAGAGCTCTACATAAAATACTAAGTCTACTAGGAAGTGCAGGGCTCACATGAGCCGCACCTAGTTGAAGAATTTAAAACGACCAAACAATTCTAAGCCTACTAGGAAGTGCAGGGCTCGCATGAGCCACACCTAGTAGAAGAATTTAAAACGACTAAAAAATTCTAAGTCTACCAGGAAGTGTAGGGCTCCCACGAGCCGCACCTGGTAGAAGAATTTAAAACGACTAAAAAATTCTAAGTCTGTCAGGGAGTGCAGGGCTCCCACGAGCCGCACCTGGTAGAAGAATTTAAAACGTCTAAAAAATTCTAAGTCTACCAGGGAGTGTAGGGCTCCCACGAACCGCACCTGGTAGAAGAATTTAAAACGACTAAAAAAGTCTAAGTCTACCAGGGAGTGCAGGGCTCGCACGAGGCACACCTGGTAGAAGAAGTTAAAAACGACTAAAAAATTCTAAGTCTACTAAGGAGTGCATGATTCATAGAGGAATTAAAAAAATTCTAAGTTTACTAAGGGTGTAAGGCTATTACACCTACGAAGCAACACTTAGAAAATTTGAAGATGGAGCAATCAAGCAAGCTTATGTTAAGATTCAATGACAAGTCGACGACGGAAAACCAACTTGAAATTGGTTATTATTATTATGTTTAAAAAAAAAAGTACAAAGTAGTTTGACTTTGTATAATGGAAGAAAGAAAAAAGAAAGAAAGAGAAAGAGGAGGAGAAGAAAAAAAAATGAAAATGAAAAGCTGCTGACGCAGCAGAAGAGAAAAAAAAAATTAAGTGAGGCGCGGGTCAAAACCTGACCCGCGCCCATGCCCGCGGGTCAGGCTTTGACCCGCGGGCAAGAGAACCACTAGGTGGTTTTAAAAAAAAAAAAAAAATGAAGTTGAGCGCGGGCCATTGCCTGACCCGCGCCCACGCCCGCGGGTCAATTCCTGACCCGCGGGTCGGGGAACCCCTCCCTCTCTTTTTATTATTTTTTTCCATTTTATTTTTCTCTTCCTCCTTCCTCCCTACACTCTTTATCAATTCAATTTGTTTTTAAATTTTTGTGATTATTTTTCCAATAATAGATGGAATAATTTAGTATATTTGATTTCAAGAGAATTTTTACTCTTAAAACCAAAGGGGACGGAATATGCGATGATTAAGTGTGACAACTTGGACATACAACCCAACTCCAAAACGACCAGGGACAGAGAAATCAATCTACCAAACTCCGACCAAGCTCCAACACTTAGTATTTTCTCAAAATTTTGACAAGTGAAATGACGGAAAATTCAAGCTACAAAACTCAACACTTTGAATATTTTCAAGAAATTGACTAAGGTAAAATTCCGCTTTGAAAGAATACTCCCAAGTAGCATTGAACTCGCATCTCAACTCAACTCGGGAGTAGGGGGCCTCTGTTGTGGGGTGAAATTGGATTACACGTGGAATTTTACAACTTGACAAAATTGGTCCGAAGCACCTGGTCCGAAGCACCTGGTGTAAAGTACCTGGTGTAAAGCACCTGGTCCGAAGCACCTGGTCCAAAGCACCTCGTCTGACCGTGGTACCTAGGCATAAAGTCCATGCACTTGAAAAGAACTGGCTACACAGTCTCCAACACAGACCTACATATCTAAACCGATTACAAGTGTCCAATCAGAAAATGACACGTGGCGTGACCCGAAAGCGACACGTAATTGAGAAGCAACACATGGCCCAATCCCGACGCGACATGTGGCGCGATGATGTCATCAACCTAATCTTCTATAAATAGGAGAAGAAATTCATTCATTAGGTAACTAATCTCTACTACTACTCTCGGCACACTAGCTCGCTTGCTCGACTTTAGCATCGGAGGGTGTTAGGCCAGCACCACACCTGGTGCTCTTTTCCTTTCTTGTGCAGGTACCTACGTAGCACGCCGTTGAAGCAGCGCACTACCTCCGACTCGTCCCGTAAATTAAGTTCGTTGCCTACGTGGAAGCCATCCATTTTTAGGTAACAACACTAGAAATGATTTTAAATTTTTAATTGTGTTTGGAATAAGTAAGATTTGAAATAAAGTTAATTTTCATTATGTGTTTGGATGTTGATAGGAAATGAAAAGAAAGTGAGGATATTACTAATTTAACCTTTTAATTCTAAATAATTAGTGGGAAGTTATAAAATATAGAGGTTAAATAGGTAATTTAAGTTGAAATCCTGCAAAATCCTACCATTTTGGTCAGGAAATTTTTTTAAGTAAAAAATGGATTTGAAATCATTTCTGATTTCAAATCCTAATAATTTTAATGAAAACAAACAGTGGAATTGATTTGAATTCCATTTGGATTTAAAATCCTGCCAAATCCAAGGGAAACAAACAGAGGGTAAATAACTCCAAAAAAAATTAATGGTAAATTAGTGATATCAAAATTTAAACGCTTCATTAGACACTTTTGGTTTGCATTAAACCACCGGAAAAATCGTTTAAGAGAAGAGGCTCTTTGGAGGTCCTTAGAAAGAAGATAGCCAACTATGGAATAATTAGAGGTCATGTAGAAGCAACTTGGCTCTATAACATCAATTGAGAGCTCGAAGAAGGTGAGTCTCATGAATGCATTTAGTTGATCCACAAGAATGCCCTATCCAAACTAGAGTTCCCCACGTACATGAGTTTAGACTTTTTTTTTGTCAATTACGGCCTTCTGTTTCTCCATTTTTTCGAGTTCCTTAATCTTAGGATAATTTACATTTTTACAAAGACATACGCGAAATCTTCCAAGAATATTTGTTTTGATCTTGCTTATATCTATAACTCGCCAGACATAAAGTTGAAAAAACATAAAGCATTTCTATCAACTTACGACCTGCATTAAACGTATAACATTTCCATATTATGTTATCATCAACTTATCATGAAAATCCACCAACATATATGATGGATGTAAAATATAGACAATCCGAACCAATTTGTACCAAACATGTCATGTAAAAGATAGATAATCCTAGGGTGGAGGAGCTCGAAGAAATGGAAAAACAAAAGGCTGCGATTGACAAAAAAGACGAAACTCTTATACGTCGGTACCTCTAGAGTGGACCGGGATTTCTTGAAACTTAAAAAGATGCATTTATGAGGCTCACCTTTTGGGAGTTCTCTTAGGATTTCATGGATCCTATTGGCTTATATGTAAGCTCAGCTTATTTTATGGTTTACTATACCTCCTTCACGAGGTCCTCAAAAAAGTCTTCTTTTGAAGGATTCTTCTATGGCATAGGGGAATCATAAAAAGTTAAAATTATTTTTCAATACTAACAATTTTTTTATGTTTCAATACTCACTTTTTTCCTTTCTAAAATGACATAAAGATTAACTTTTATCTGAGTTATTTATTAGATGTTTTTAGTGATAATTTTTTCACCATATTTTTCTTAGAAGCTTCAAAGAAAAACAAGTGGTCATCTTTAAAAAAAAGATATGAAATAGTGGAACAGTAGTTATTAATTTTATATTTCCTCTGCATTTATAAATAATTCAATTGCATTTATGGCGGGATTTCTTGGTCACTCATTTTCAAATTCTCTTTGACTTCTTTATAATAATTGAGGAAGTATAAAATTTTAAAATGATCCGTTTAATCTTTTAACCGTGTGCGGTTATCTGTAAACAGAGTTAACTGCAAAGTCTCGTCCCTCCTGAAACCTTTCTCTTCCGAATCATACTTTTCCATTTATCTTTTATTTAATATGATCAAAATAATTTCATAACAGTACAATATTTTGATAGGATCTTTTTTTATATTATGACTTATTATTTGTTATATATATATATATATATATATATATCTATATATTTTTCTATTACCATCTTGAATTGTACAGTATTTCTGAAAACTGATAATTAAATGGAGGCATAATTTTTAATAGGGGTGAGAAATCGATTTTGGTTTGTGGTTTTGTCCGTCTTGAACAAAACTGATTAGGGTTCGGACCTAAACGAAACCGAACCAATAATGATTCGATTTCGGTTTTTTTTTTCCTCTTGCACTAATTAGGAATGTTCTATTATATACTTTACAATTTTTTATTTTTTTTATTTTCAAAACTATGATATTTATGTCAAATTTGATATTTAATTAACTCTATATTGAATTTTGACTTTCAAATAACTCTAATATTTAATTTATAATTGTTGTTAATCCAAATCCAAAAGTAATAAAAGTATAATTGAATTTATAGAATATTAGAGGTCATATAGAAGCAACTTGGCTCTATAACATCAATTGAGAGCTCGAAGAAGGTGAGCCTCATGAATGCATTTAGTTGATCAACAAGAATGCCCTATCCAAACTAGAGTTCCCCACGTACATTAGTTTATACTTTTTTGTCAATTAGGGCCTTCTGTATCTCCATTTTTTCGAGTTCCTTAATCTTAGGATAACTTACATTTTTACAAAGACAAACGTGAAATCTTCCAAGAATATTTGTTTTGATCTTGCTTAATATCTACTCGCCAGACATAAATTTGAAAAAACATAAAGCAATTCTATCAACTTACGACCTGCATTAAACGTATAACATTTTCATAATATGTTATCATCAACTTATCATAAAACTCCACCAACATATATGATGGATGTAAAATATAGATAATCCAAACCAATTTGTACCAAACAACATGTCATGTTAAAGATAGATAATCCGAGTGTGAAGGAGCTCGAAGAATTGGAAAAACAAAAGGCTACAATTGACAAAAAGACAAAACTCTAGTACGTCTGTAGCTCTAGAGTGGACCGGGATTTCTTGAAATATAAAAAGTTGCATTCATGAGGCTCACCTTAGGGGAGTTCTCTTAGGATTTTATGGATCACATTGGCTTCTATGTCACCTCTGATTATTTTATAGTTAACTATACTTCCTTCACGAGGAGCTTAAAAGAGTCTTCTTTTGAAGGATTCTTCCACGCTTTTATAGTTTTTCTCAGGTGTGACATATAGTTTTGTCGCCAACGGCCCTCCCCAAACCTATCCTTATCTTATTTCAATACTTTAAATGGTTAAATATGCATATGCACAATAATTTTACTAGAATTGTGCAATATTTGATAATGGATGAGATTTAACTTTTAGTTTTGTGAATCTGAGATCTTCCTTCTAATATTAGTTTTCTACTATCTATTATTGATCAGGCATCTATTAGTTTAATTTTGAATAACTTATGTTTGTTTCTTTCTATTATCTATGTTCAAATTCTTATTGTTTGCTATATAATCTTGAATTTTACATTAAAAAATTAATTAAATGGATGCATTATTTTAACTTTTATTTGAGTAATGTACTGGTGATGTTTATAATGATAGTTTTGCATCAATGCTGAAAAAAATAAATCATCATCAAACAGAAAAATAAAGCGGAAGAAACGATTGAATACGATGAAATGTTGGAAATTTCAGAAGTTACTATGAAAAATTATCAAACCAAATGTGAAAAGGATGGATCTCAATCTAATAAGGGGTGTTTGACTCATGGATTTCGGTAAGATTTTTTAGTTAACCGATCTTTGTCTCTCAATTTAAAGTTTGGTTTATATTTCTCAACCATAATTTCATAATTTCAATACATTTTACCCAATTTAATAAATCCATACAATCTGAACAAACCTATCCAAATGCTCTTTAAAAGTTTTTTTCTTCCCTTCATAGTTGTTTTTTCTTGATAGAAGGAAATAAACTAATATCATGGTTAATTAATAAACTAATTTAGAAAAAAGTTTGTTTATATTCAAAATTGGCGTTCAATTTTTATAATAAAATTAGTCTAACTGTTTTTTTTTTTTTTTTTAGTTTAACTGTTTGATTCTTGTAATTATAAATAAAATAATCTTGTCAAATTCAGTAAAAATTTGTCAAATACAATATCTCGAGTTTAACATGGAAATAAATATTATCAAAAAAAAAAAAACTTGGAAATAAATTATTTGAGGAATAAGATTTGGTAGTAATCAGAGAGTAATTGATAAAATTAAAATAATACGGAATAAAAAGAATAGAGGGGCCGTTCATTTCCCGTTATCTTAAATACCATGTAATCTAAGATTACTGGATATATAGAATACATG
This sequence comes from Gynostemma pentaphyllum, assembly GCA_028015215.1. NCBI lineage: Eukaryota > Viridiplantae > Streptophyta > Magnoliopsida > Cucurbitales > Cucurbitaceae > Gynostemma > Gynostemma pentaphyllum. Next base: position 64,269,873 of record CM051355.1, on the reverse strand, counting down.
GTATCTGGATTGTAGGGAATATAAGATTACAACGTTCATTTTGCAGTAATTAAAAATGAGAATCTCATAGGTATAAAAGATTACATTGTTTGTTAGGTTATATTTAAGGGGGGAAATTTAATGAATTAATAATTCTTCCAATAATACCCTTGTTTTATGTTTCTCGTTAATAAATTTTATATATGAATTTAATTAATATTTTTTTGATAGATTAATATACCTATACTATTTTTATAATTTAATTAGTTTATAACATATTTATTTAAATATTTAATTAACATAAAAATTTAAATTTAATTTTATATACTTATTTGATACTAATGAATTTATTAAAGATCAATAATTAGTGTAACGAAAAAATTATTTATGTTTCTAAATTTAGTTATTGATGAGAAAATAAATTATCTTATGTATTTATATGTAAAAAGAAAAATAACTTTTTATAATATTGAAGGACAAAAAAGTAAAAAACAGAATACATTTGTAATGTAATCTTAAAAATCCACCGGTGGAGAGTGTATTCTAAAATGGCCAGATATCATGTATTCTTTGATTACATGTAATCTAAGATATCTTTATATCCTTAAATACAGTAAAATAAACAATGTTATCTGAATACACCCCCTCTATAATCTTAGATAACATTGAAATAAACAGCCCCAGAGAGAAGAAGAGAAGAGGGGAAGAGAGGAAAACGATATGAGGCTATAAGACTACATTGTGAATTTCTTCTTTAAATCTCAATAGCATTACATTGTTTATATAGAAAATCTAACCCTAAATAAGTAAGGAAAAGATAAACTAAATAGGAAAAGATAAACCTAAAAGGAAAAAATAATTATCAAATAGAATAAGATAAATAAGGAAAATATATTAAAGAAAATAAACTAAATTTGACAGCTTTTCTGCTGAACCGTTTCCGCGGCCACGAACCCTCGTTTCCACGGCATCGTTCCTCATCAAATCTCTATAATAATGAATTTGAATTTTTAATTTTGGAAGAAATAAAAAGATTTGATGTTATTTGATTTCATCTTAATTTGATTTCCTTATTCGATTTTTCCATCTGCTATAAAAACTCAGAAAATTTTCTCTCGTTTCAGAAAATACCAAAGCGCAGCCATCAAACTCCATATATCTCAAGAATCTCATGTTGATTAACTCATATCATCCACCACTCTTGTTTAAATTTTCATCATTTTCTTCACTCGCTCGATTGTTGGAACTCGGAGCAACACATTGGTATGTTTTCTTCCAAACAAATTAAATCAGTCTTTTATACTTTAATACTTGAAAATAGACTTATGAAGGAAAATTAAGAAATCACCACGTTTCTTTTGCTTTGATATAAAAAAATATATGATTTTTAAATGTTGGTGTCATTTTGTAAGAAAGTTTAAAGATAGGATTTTTTAATGTTGGTGTAGTTTTGCTGGAAGTTTAAAGTAAAATCGTGAATTGGGATATTTTTAATATTAAATCTAATTTATATATTTATTTTAATAAAAATATGAGTATTTTCGGATTTCAATATTAATATTGAATTAACATAGAGTAGTATTTATGAGAAAAAATCAAGTAAAAACATGATTTTATTAAAAAGATTGGATTTTCTCACTTTGGTAAACTCATATCATCCATCGCTCTTGTTTAAACGCCCATAGACCCCTCTTAAATTTTCATCATCTTCTTCACTCGCTCGATGGAACTCGGAGCAATATGTTGGTATGTTTACTTCAAATTAAGTCTTTTTCCATTAAAAATATAGTTAGTTATATGAGTATTTTATACTCTAATTGAAATTCGAATTTTTATAGGTTGATTTAGATTATGTGGTAATTATTGTATCAAAATAGACTTTAAGAAAAATCAATGGCAAAAAAAATCAATTCGTATTTTTATACTAATTTTTACATTGTGCCATTATTGAAAAATTCCTAAAAAAATCTTAGGATGCTAATTTTCCCAAATTTTTAAAAATGATTGAGTTAATAAGATATTACTTTTAAAACGGATTGGAGATGGAATGTTAATTTTCCAATCTTCCCGATTTGTCGGTAAAAATAGACATTCTTGCTATAAATAATAGTAATTTTCAATTGAACTGAGCAATTTCATTTATGGAATAAACTTTAAAATCTAAAAGATTTTAGAATTAAATAAAATCCCATACTTAATTTTAGTTAAGACTTTATTCAAGATATTTTAAAGAATTATTTTCCATATAACACTCCCCCAAAATATAATTTTATATTTTCATAAAAATTTCTTATTGTAGACATCAATTTTTGTCCGATGTTATTTAAAATTAACATAATTTTTTATATTCTTAAAAAATGATTTTTGTTTATTTTAAGTTAGTAAATAGATTTTTAGGATAAGATTAATATAATTGCAATTTTTATTTTAGTGTTTTAAGATTATTATTGTAGAGATAAAGTAATTTAATTTTAAATCAATTTAAAATGGTCAAAGATAAATATGATTTGAGATAGATTTAAATAAAATTCATAACGATATTATTTGATTTAAATTCTTAAAATTATTTGATATTATCATAAACTTATCTCTATCTATTTTAAATATCTCTATTTTTGCTATAAATAACAGCATCCACATACGGAATGAAACCACGAAAAAAGCAAAGAATTGAAAAAATCTTAGAATTTCCTTCGTTTCTAAGTAAGATCCAATTGGCAGAAGAAATACTTTTTCAATCGGTGAAATCATTCCGTAAAAGCAATTTAAATTGCTTTATTGCTCTCTGTAAGTAATATAAGTAATATATAAAATGAGTTTCCTTTTTGTTTGTTGGCGTATTTTGTTTCTTCATGTATATAACATACATACAAAATCAAAATACGAATTAAATTTACATGTTAAATAAATAACAGTTTGGTTCGTTTTTACAAATTTTTGTAGCGATTCAAACCCAAACCAAACTAATATATAATACTCTCTCTCTCTCTCTCTATATATATATATATATATATATATATATATATATATATATATATATAATATTATTAATTTTTTAAATATCAGCTAAAACTTGATAAAATGAAAAATTAGGAAGGATCTACATCCATATTTTGTTATATTTGTTTAAATATAATTAGGCTATATAATTTTTATTATGACTCTATTTATAATTTTTGTTTTATTTGTTATATTGGACTTTTTGGTGATTCTAAAGGATGTTTTTTTTAGGTTTTGTTGAACTTTTCATTATATAAAATTAAGTATTTAAGAATAATAGAAAGAGAAAAAAATACAAGACCAAAACTGAACTATTTCGGTTTGGTCGATTTGTTTCGATTCATATGACCTGGAAAAGAATTTCATTTGTTTCAGAATTTTTAGTAAAATCTAAACTAAATAAATTCATAGCCTTGTATTATTCAACGAAGATATAACTAAAAGACAACATCATTTAGATATCCCATCTAATAAATATCAAATATATTGCTTTTTTATGGTAAAATTCTTGAGCATATACGAGTTCTATTATTTTGCTTATATTAAAGTTTTATACAAGATAAGGAAAAAAAGTTTGTTAAGATGAAAAAAGTTATATTAGCTATGACAATTGCAAGGTTAAAAGATAAAAAAAAACTATATTGTTCATTTTAAAATTTTATGTATTCTCTATTATTGTAAATGACTCAATTGCACTTTTGTTGAGTTATCAATACAACAGAGAATCTAAAAATAAATGTTCTTGAGGTAATGAGGAATACGAAAAAAAGGGTTTTCAATTTCATTAGACACTTTTGGTTTGCACTAAACCACCTTGTAAGAATCTTTCAAGATCAGAAGGCTCTTTTGAGGTCCTTAAGAAGAATGTATAGCCAACCATGCAATAAACAAAGGTCACATAGAAGCAAATTGGCTCCATGATATCAAAAGAGAGCTCTAAAATGGTTGTCCTCATGAATGCATTTGTTTAAGTATTAAGAAAGCCCTATCCAAACTAGAGTTCCCGACGTACAAAAGTTTCAACTTTTTTGTCAGTTACAGGCTTCTGTTTCTCCATTCCTTCAAGTTCCTTCATCTACATGAGACATATGTGAAACATTTTCATATTTTCGACTTGATCTTGGCTTAGTTCTATACAAACAACATATCATGTGTAAGATAGATATGATCATAGGATGAAGGAGCTTGAAGAAATGGAAAAACAGAAGGCTGAAAATGACAAAAAAGATGAAAATCTTGTACATCGGGAACTCTAGCATGGACTGGGATTTCTTGTTCATTGAAAAGTTGCATTCATGAAGCTCACCTTTTCGGAGCTCTATTTCGATATCTCGGAGCCCATTTCTCCTATGTAAGCTCTGTGTATTTCATGGTTTGCTATACCTTCTTCATGAGGACCTCAAGAGTCTTCTTTTGAAGGATTCTTCCATGGCTAGTTCAAATCAAAGTAAAAGTGTCTTATGAAATATCAAAACTTTTATATTGCTAATTTCAATGATCTTCGAATAGCCTATTAGTCGTATTCTTCATCAAGTCAAGACCATTCATCCTCAAATTCTATGTTCTCTGATAACTAAGCAAAGATGCAATTAAAAGTCTAAATAAATTTAAATTATGTTTCAATACTAACATTTTTTTTTCCTTTCATAAATGACAAAAAAATTAACTTTTATCTAAGTTATTTATTAGATGTTTTTAGTGATAATTTTTTCACCATTTTTTTTCTAAGATGCTTCAAAGAAAAACAAGTGGTCATCTTCGAAAAAAATTATGTGAAATAGTGGAGCAGTAGTTATTATTTTTATATATCCTCTCTTATTATAAAGAACTCAATTGCATCATTTATGGCAGGATTTCTTGATCAATTATTTTCAAATTCTCTTTGACTTCTTTATAATAATTGAGGAATTATAATTTTTTTTAAATGATCCGTTTAATCTTTTAACCGTGCTGTTTGCGTAGCTAATGTAGCTTTCAGCCGCTTTCTAATAAGTGGTGTTTGACTCACCGGTTCGTGTAACAGGTTTAAGTTACATAAATCTAATCGGTTTTTGTCTCTAAATTTTGAAATTTTAGAGGGTGAGTTTCTCAACCATAATTTCAATATATTTTACACTCAGATTTAACAAACTTAACCACAATATCCAATGTTTTCTTTTCTTTTCTTTTCTTTATACTTGTTTTTAACAAAAAGCAGGTGAGAAACTAATATCATACTTTATTAATAAACTAATAGAGAAAAAAAGTTTATTTTTATTAAAATTTTGCCGTTTATATTTATAATAAAATGAATTAATTAGAGATATATATTGTTTCCATATTAATGTGATACTTGAATTGTTATGTAGGTATGGTACTAATTTTTATATTGAGTCATTATTGAAAAACTCTAAGAGAACCTTAATGCTGATTTTCTCAAATTTCTGAAAAAGTTTGATTTGTCTAAAACGGAATGGGAAAGAGCATGCTAATTTTCCAATCTTCCCGATTTGTCGGTAAAATTATACATTCTTGCTGTAAATAATAGTAACTCCTTATTGATACTATTAATGGGAATCCTATTTGTCCTGCTGATTTTATTTTTGTTTTGGAAGACATTAAAGCTATTGCTTCCAAGTTTTCTGCTATTTCTTTTTTCTTTATTAGTCGAGAGTTTATCTCCGAAGCTCATGTATTAGCCAAGAGTGGCTTGAATTTGGTGAGTTTTCCCTCCGTTTTACTTTAATAAAAGTCTATCTTTGGAAAAAAAAAATTAGACTAAGCAATTTCATTTATGGAATAAAGATTAAAATCGATTTTAGACTTAAAAAAATCCATATTTAAAATATCATAAAAAAATTCATGATATTTTAAAGAATAATTTTCCATTTAACACTTAATCCCCCAAAATTTTGTATTCCAAGGATTGTTTTCATAAAAAATTCTTATGATAGAGTTTTAGAGTTTCAAGATGTTGATCTCTTATAATTTCTTTAAGATATGAGTTTAATTGAGAGATGCCAAGATTAAACTTCGAGTTTAATTGAGAGATGTTGATTAAACTATAATAAAACTTTTCTTTCTTAGAGATTTCACGTCACTCATACTTATTTAATTGCGCTTAATATTCAGCTTATTAACTAATAACACATGAGATATTTTAATATAAGTGTAAAGGAATCTAACTTATTTAATTATAGATTTTTCATGGCTTTTTTTTTCTTCCTGTTATGTAGATTTCTAAATATAAATCTTATAATTGAATTGGCCTTTCTATATATATATATATATATATATTTATTTATTTATTTATTTATTTATTTGCAGGTTTTGTATTTTTGAAAGAAAATGAAAGTTTGTTTTTAAAAATAAAAGTAAAAAATGGATCGTTTAATTTTATAATTAAATTAGTCTATTTTTTTTTAGTTTAATTTTTTTTTGTAATTTCAAATAATAAAATCATGTAAAATTTGGTAAGAAAATTGTCAAATACAGTATCTCGAGTTTAATTTGGATATAAATAATTTAAGGAATAAGATTTGGTAGTTATTTGAGAAATATCGATTTGAGTTTAATTTTGGAAGAAATAAAAAGATTTGATGATATTTTATTTCAACTTATTTTTATTTCCTTATTCGATTTTTCTATTTTCTATAAATAGGGAGGCTTCTTCGATCATTCCAAGAAAGCAATTCCGAAATCAGAAATTTTTCTCTCGTTTCATCTTAAAATTTTCTATTTTCTATAAATAGGTATGTTTCCTTCAAATTAAGTCTTTTTCTATTAAAAATATAGTTAGTCATATAAGCCTTTTATACTTTAATTGAAATTTGAATTTTTATATACTTAAAAAAAAAACTTGAATTTTTATATGCTGATTTAGATTATGTGATAATTATTCTATAAAAATAGACTTGAGATTAATATCACTAGTATCATAATTAATTCACCTAATTTCAATAATACTGGTGGTTAGGATTTTATTTCTCCATTCCTTCAAGTTCCTTCATCCTGTGATCATTTATCTACATGAGACATATGTGAAACATTTTCATATTTTCGACTTGATCTTGGCTTAGTTCTATACAAACAACATATCATGTATAAGATAGATATGATCAAAGGATGAAGGAGCTTGAAGAAATGGAAAAACAGAAGATTGAAAATGACAAAAAAGATGAAAATCTTGTACATCGGGAACTCTAGCATGGACTGGGATTTCTTGTTCATTGAAAAGTTGCATTCCTGAAGCTCACCTTTTCGGAGCTCTATTTCGATGTCACGGAGCCCATTTCTCCTATGTAAGCTCTGTGTATTTCATGGTTTGCTATACCTTCTTCATGAGAGCCTCAAGAGTCTTCTTTTGAAGGATTCTTCCATGGCTAGTTCAAATCAAAGTAAAAGTGTCTTATGAAATATCAAAACTTTTATATTGCTAATTTCAATGATCTTCGAATAGCCTATTAGTCGTATTCTTCATCAAGTCAAGACCATTCATCCTCAAATTCTATGTTCTCTGATAACTAAGCAAAGATGCAATTAAAAGTCTAAATAAATTTAAATTATGTTTCAATACTAACATTTTTTTTTCCTTTCTTAAATGACAAAAAAATTAACTTTTATCTAAGTTATTTATTAGATGTTTTTAGTGATAATTTTTTCACCATTTTTTTTCTAAGATGCTTCAAAGAAAAACAAGTGGTCATCTTCGAAAAAAATTATGTGAAATAGTGGAGCAGTAGTTACTATTTTTATATATCCTCTCTTATTATAAAGAACTCAATTGCATCATTTATGGCAGGATTTCTTGATCAATTATTTTCAAATTCTCTTTGACTTCTTTATAATAATTGAGGAATTATAATTTTTTTTAAATGATCCGTTTAATCTTTTAACCGTGCTGTTTGCGTAGCTAATGTAGCTTTCAGCCGCTTTCTAATAAGTGGTGTTTGACTCACCGGTTCGTGTAACAGGTTTAAGTTACATAAATCTAATCGGTTTTTGTCTCTAAATTTTGAAATTCTAGAGGGTGAGTTTCTCAACCATAATTTCAATATATTTTAAGCCAATAGTTCAAGGTAAATTTAATCATATATCTCAACACTCAAATGACATAATGGATGTTTGATCTCAGGACCTCCTGTTCTGATACCATATTAAATATGTTAAATCACCAATTGAACCAAAAGCTTAAGCCAATAGTTCAAGGTAAATTTAATCATATATCTCAACAAAGAGCAGGTGAGAAACTAATATCATACTTTATTAATAAACTAATAGAGAAAAAAGTTTATTTTTATTAAAATTTGGCCGTTAATATTTATAATAAAATGAATTAATTAGAGATATATATTGTTTATATATTGTTTCCATATTAATGTGATACTTGAATTGTTATGTAGGTATCGACGTATCGTACTAATTTTTATATTGAGTCATTATTGAAAAACTCTTAGAGAACCTTAATGCTAATTTTCTCAAATTTCTGAAAAAGTTTGATTAATAAGGCATCATTTCTAAAACGGAATTGGAAACAGCATGCTAATTTTCCAATCTTCCCGATTTGTCGGTAAAATTATACATTCTTGCTGTAAATAATAGTAATTTCCAATTAGACTAAGCAATTTCATTTATGGAATAAACATTAAAATCGATTTTAGACATAAAAAAATCCATATTTAATTTTGGTTAAGACTTTATTCATGATATTTTAAAGAATAATTTTCCATTTAACACTTAATCCCCCAAAATATTGTATTCCAAGGATTGTTTTCATAAAAAATTCTTATGATAGAGTTTTAGAGTTTCAAGATGTTTATCTCTTATAATTTTTTTAAGATATGAGTTTAATTGAGAGATGTCAAGATTAAACTCGAGTTTAATTGAGAGATGTTGATTAAACTCCAATAAAACTTTTCTTTCTTAGAGATTTCACGTCACTCATACTTATTTGATTGTGCTTAATATTCAGATTATTAACTAATAACACATGAGATATTTTAATATAAGTTTAAAGGAATCTAACTTATTTAATTATAGTTTTTTCATGGCTTTTTTTTCTTCCTGTTATGTAGATTTCTAAATATAAATCTTATAATTAAATTGGCCTTTCTATATATATATATATATATATATATATATATTTATTTATTTATTTATTTATTTATTTGCAGGTTTTGTATTTTTGAAAGAAAATGAAAGTTTGTTTTTAAAAAAAATGGATCGTTTAATTTTATAATTAAATTAGTCTATTTTTTTTTTAGTTTAATTGTTTTTTTGTAATTTCAAATAATAAAATCATGTAAAATTTGGTAAGAAAATTGTCAAATACAGTATCTCGAGTTTAATTTGGATATAAATAATTAAAGGAATAAGATTTGGTAGTTATTTGAGAAATATCGATTTCAGTTTAATTTTGGAAGAAATAAAAAGATTTGATGATATTTTATTTCAACTTATTTTTATTTCCTTATTCGATTTTTCTATTTTCTATAAATTGGGAGGCTTCTTCGATCATACCAAGAAAGCAATTCCGAAATCAGAAATTTTTCTCTCGTTTCATTTTAAAATTTTCTATTTTCTATAAATAGGTATGTTTCCTTCAAATTAAGTCTTTTTCTATTAAAAATATAGTTAGTCATATAAGCCTTTTATACTTTAATTGAAATTTGAATTTTTATATACTTAAAAAAAACTTGAATTTTTATATGCTGATTTAGACTTATAAAGAAAAATTAAGAAAGCAACTCGTATCTGTAGACCCCTAATTTTGTCCGGCATTATTTAAAAATTAAAGTTTTTTTTAATTGAAAGATGAAATAAATTTGACCATTTTCTTTTTATCATAGTTATTTGAAATGAGCACATCATATTTAAAAGAGAAGGAATATTCTAGATTCCTTCCTATCTTCCTAAAAAAATGAATTTTTAATTTCTTAGATAAAAGAGGAATGAGAAAAGAAATAGAGAAAAAAAAAGTGGAAATCCAAAAAAATACTTTTTGCAAAAATAGGAAAAGTAGTGGATGAGTTTAAATTGTTTTATTTTAAAATAAATGATTTGTTAAAAAGGGAAGGATAAAAGAAATAGAGAAAATGAGTGGAAATCTAGAAAAATATTTTATGCCAAAAGGGGGAAATGGTGGATAAGTATTTTGTTTTAAAATAAATGAAAAAGAAAAGAAAAGAAAGAGGGGGCAATTTTGAATTCATAGACAAAAGAGGTAAGTAAAAAGAGGGGGAATAGGGTTGGAAGATTTTTTTCAAATTTATAGCTAAAAAGGGTAAAACTCATAAAAAAAATAAAAATAAAATTAGAACCCAAAACCCTAATCCCCATCCTATAAATTCATCTTATTCTCCCATTTTCAAGAGAGGGAAGAGGCCCCCAATTTTCATAAAATTTTTACCATTAACCCAATCTCCCATCTCCAATTCCTCCATCTTTTCCCAACCACCATTCATTCATCTCTCCTTTTTCCTCTCTTCTTACCTTGAAAAAAAACAAAAATAAAAAACATCCCACCTTTCTTTTTATCATTTACCAAATCATAAATTTACACCATTCACAAAAGAACCTCCCAACTTTCCATCACTCACCAAATCTCCCTCATAACCATTATCTCCACTCCTCCACCATTCTCATATCATTTAATTTTATCCAATAACTCTATCCTCTCATTTTTACACACAAAGGGGATTCAAGAGATAATAAAGATGTCATGCTAATTTTCATTTTTACATGGGTATGCTTATTTATTTCTCTAGTTACATGATTGGTGTTGAGTTATTTCCATCTTCAAACAAAATAAGTTTCATCTTTCAAAAACTGTTTTTTTTAAGTTGAGTCTTTTATGTTCAAATACATTCTGAAATTTATATATATTTATTTGATTTATGTGATAATTTTTTCATGAAAATAGACTCCAATATGAATACATAGGAAAAAGAATCAACTAATTCCGATATGTGGTTTGAAAGTTATGATTTTTTGAAATTTATTGTTCAAATGAATTTATATGCTACGGGAATTTCTGAGCATGTCTACTTCATGATGTTTCTGTATTTATATGTTTAGTTTAATTATTTATGACTATTTTTATTTGAAACTAGACTCAAAAAGGAAAATTTAGAAACAAGAATCACTTCATTTCGTTAAGTATAAAAAAAGATATGATTTTTCAAAGTTGGTACAAATTTCTGTAAAACCGAAAATGAAGCATTTTTCTTTCATAAAAATTTGTTTTTTTTGTCTATAAAACATGAATGTTTTTTTTGAAGTGATGGTTTTATTTGATTGTCTTATTTTTATATGTCATATTTATGTTTATGATTTATTTCCTTAGCTAAAATTAATTGACATCTATTTTTGGTTAAGTTCATTGTTTTGTGTACTTAATGTTAAAAACCAATTTATTTTAAAAAGTAATTTCTTACTTCAAAACTCATCTTTAAAGGATTTTTTTTTTCCTCTTCAAAACCCATCTTTCCAAAAGTTTTCTTAAATTTTGAAATTTGGGAGTACAAGGATGCTTTGATCCCAAATTTCATAAGTTAAGAAGTTTATGGTTTGATTTTAAGAATTTTAAAATTACCTTTTTTCAAAAAGGAAAATATTCATTTTAAAAATTTCTTAGAATTTAAAATTTGGGAGTACAAGGATGCTTTGATCCCAAATTTCATGATTTAAGAACTTCATGATTTCATATTAAGAATCAACTAAATAATTTATTTTCTTAAAAACCCATTCTTCCAAAAATTCTAAAAAAAAATTGAAATTTGGGAGTATAAGGATGCTTTGATCCTAGATTTCATGATTTGAGATTATTTATGGTTTGAAAAAAAACCACTTTATAAAAAGGAATTGTTAGGATGCCAACTTTCCTAATTTTAAATATTTGAAAACTCCTTAAGGGAATTTGAGGGGGTAAGGACGCTTTCTTCTCAAACATCTTAAGGTGAGAAGTCTTGTGGTAGGATGCTATAATGAGACTTCATTTTTTAATGGCTTTATGCCACTCATATTTAAATTATTCATATCATTATAATGATTAATGATGTGATCAAATAAATATGAGACATTTTAAAATAAACACAAAACACTACAAAAAAAACTGTCAAAATGCGACCAGAAATTTGCGACAAAAAAAAAGTGGTAGTTTTCTGGTGACCACCTGGTCACTTTCTTTGAAGGTTGACTTTAAGTGACCATCTGATCACTTTTTTTGCGACCAGATTGTGACCAAAAGTAGAAGTAGTCATAAAAAATGGCGCGAAATTATGGCGCAAAAGAAGCGACCACTTGGTCACCTAACAAAACGACCATCTGGTCGTATTTTTGTGACTAAAATATGCCTTGGTAGCAAAAAATGGCGCGTAATTTTGGAGGGAAAAAAGCTACCAAGTGGTCACAATTAAAAGTGACTACCTGGTCGCAATTTTTGTGACCTTTATTGAGCAGTGGTAGCTTAAAATTGGTGGGAAAAAAGCTACTAAGTGGTCACAATTTTTGTGACCACCTGGTCACAATTTTTGTGACCTTTATTGAGCAGTGGTAGCTTAAAATTTTGGCGGGAATTAAGCTACCATATGGTCACATTAGAAAGTGACCGGATGGTCGCAAATTCTGTAATTTTATATGACCAATAATTTATAAATAACTAGTTTTTTACACTACAAAAAAACTGTCAATTTGCGACCAGAAAATTGCGACCAAATGGTCGTTTTTTACCTAAATTGCGACCAACTGAGTGGTTGCTAAAAAGCTGGTCGGATTTCAATTGTGCGACTGCATGGTCACAAAAATTCGACCATATGGTCGCAAAAAATTTTGGTAGCAAAAAAGTCAAACTTTTGAAAATGCGACCAAATGGTCGCATTAAAAGGGACCATATGGTCGCATTTTATCTTCAATAGAAGTGACCATTTGGTCACATAAAAAGTGACCAAATGGTCGCATTTAGGCTCAGTTAAAATGCGACCAGATGGTCACCTAAAAAGTGACCATCTGGTCGCATTTTATGTGAAAGATAAGTGACCAATTGGTCACATAAAAAAGTGACCAAATGGTCGCATTTTATGCGACCAAATGGTCACTTTTAGGCTCAGTTAAAATGCGACCAGATGGTCACCTAAAAAGTGACCATCTGGTCGCATTTTATGTGAAAGATAAGTGACCAATTGGTCACATAAAAAAGTGACCAAATGGTCGCATTTTATGCGACCAAATGGTCACTTTTAGGCTCTCTTAAAATGCGACCAGATGGTCGCCTAAAAAGTGACCATCTGGTCGCATTTAAGAATTTTTTTTTAAAATTTAAATTTCAATAATTAGTTAATTAATTATTAATTATTAATTATTTATTAATTATTTATTTAATTATATTAATTGAACTAAAATTAATTGAATTAAACTCAAATTAATTTTAGTTTCAATTAATCTAATTTTAATTTACTTTATTTCAAATTAATTGATTAGAATACTTAAACAAAATTATTCTAATTAATTAATCTAATTGTACTTTACTTTAATCAAATTTTAACTAAAATTAAGTAATTAAACAATTTTTATTTATTCATTAAATTAAAATTAATTAATTAAATTAGTGTAATTAATTAATTTAAACTACTTAAGTATAATTGAAGTTAAACTATTTGAATTAATTACCCTACTTTAAATTAATTGATTTAATTAAAGTAATCTAAATTACATTAATTAAACTAAAATTAAAATTTAAACTAGTGTAATTATAAATTAATTTAGTTTAATTTTATTAAATTAAAGTAAACTATCTTAAATAAACTAAATTAGATTAAGTAATTAAATTAATTACTACTTAAATTGAATTAAAGTAAACTAAGTTAGATTAATTAAACTATTAGATTAATTAAACTAAAATTACTTAAAGTAACAAAATTAAACTAAACTAATTAATTAGTTAATGTAAACTAAAATGCTATGAATTAAACAAAAGTAAACTAAGTAATTGATTACACAAATTTAGATTCATTAAACTAAAACTAATTAAATTAACAAAACAAAACTAAACTACTTAATTGAAAACTAAAAACTAAAACTAAGTAAAATAAATTCTTAAACTAAACTTCAATTTTATACGAAAACTAACCTCGTAATAAAACCGGGATTGGGGTTTGAGGGTTTTAGATTTAGAGTAAGAAGGGAACGGGAACGGGAAGAAATAACGGGGAACGGGAGAGGGGAAAGAGAGAAAAGAACAAAAAGAGAGGAAGAAAAAGAGAAAGGAAGAAAAGCGAGAAACGGAGGGGAAAGGAAAAGCGATGGGAATTTAAATCGATTTTGCGACCAAATGGTCGCAAATATGTAATTATGACAAGAAACGAAAGGTCGCGCGTCTTTGGGAAAATGGCGACCAACCGGTCGCATTTCTTGAGATATTTGCGACCATATGGTAGCATTTCATGAAAAGCGACCATATGGTCACCACTTTACCATGATCCATAACAGCTGTCATATCACGAGTCCCATCAATAATTGCGATCATCTGGTCGCAATAATGAAATTCACCGCCAAATATTGCGACCAGATGGTCGTAATCTTTAAATTCACCGCCATAAATTTCATGGAAATTTAAATTTACCGCTCTTTTTTGCGACCATATGGTAGCCCACCGCCAAATATTGCGACCAGATGGTCGTAATCTTTAAATTCACCGCCATAAATTTCATGGAAATTTAAATTTACCGCTCATTTTTGTGACCATATGGTAGCCATTTTACTTATATTTTTTAAAAATATAATTATAAAATGCGACCAACTGGTCGCATTTCACTTCTAAATTACTACCATGTGGTCACCTTTTTGTGTGAAATTGCGACCACTTGGTCGCAAATATAATTTTTTTTTTTTTAATCTTTCCTTAAAAGAAATAGTTTTAATTAATTAAACACATACACACACATTTGAATAATCAAGTTAACGAAATATCTCATTCATCATCGTCTCCAAGAAGTCCGTCACATACAGTCTTCTTCTTCTTCTTCTTCTTCTTCTTCTGTTTCTTCATCGATTCATCGTCTCGAATAAATTCAAGCATCAATGTCACGCGCGTGAGAAGTGGAAGCATGTATATCATCATCATCATGCAATGTTATCGTTCCATCGTTCAAAGGACGAACAAGATTGCATCCTGACCATCGTCGATTGCACGAGATCGTATCTCATCTTCTTGAAAAGCAACGACTTCCTCTGCGTGGTCGTCTTTCTCGGACAAGTTTTCTTCTACCTGGCGTGGTTTAACTTTACAAACAACTAACCAATGGCCAGGATCTCGTCTATTAATCGGATAGTTCAGGTAATAAACTTGAATCGCTTGTGAAGCCAGGACGAACCTATCAACGGTGCGCATATGCTTAGACTTCTTTACCTCAACGATTTGTAAATGATCAATCTTACGGACTCCGCTTGCCTGGTTGTCTCGAACCAAGTGCGGTTGAAACAGAACAATGCGTTTTAGCGTCGGACTTGCGTATTGAATCTCAAGAATCTCATCAATTACTCCGAAGTAATCGTCTTCGTTTGTGCCGAACACGTGACCTTTTATGCAAACACCACTGTTGTTTGTTGCCCTGTTCACTGAATGCGCCTTCGTTTGAAATCTGTAACCGTTTCCGACGTATCCACCATACGACCTTGCTATCCGTCCAGGTCCCTTTGCTAAAGAAATGATGCGAGGATCATCCACCGGTAATGTAGGGGAGTCAACCTGTGTCATTGTCCACATACATGTTAGGAATGGTGTCCTAGAACTTGTAATTATTTAATTATAATAATTTATTTCGAATAAATTAAATAAATAAACATAAGTTCTTTATATTATCTAGATTGATTCAATTGACGATATTAGGAATATATGGAAATATATTAATATCAAACATTCAAATAGTAAACCCTAAGTTACTCTTATGAAATCACGACTTAGTATGTGAGTCATACGAGAGGATTAAAGTCGAGATGAGTAACTTAAAAGTGTCTAGAGAAATGGATAACGTTTGGGAACCTTATCCTGGTAACACTTGTGATAGCTTCGCATTTTGTTTATAGACAAATGATCTAATCCTGATCATTCATGTGGGAAACATGAAATGGAAGTATCATATGCAATGTTGATTGTATAAGACAGGACCACGATGTTCGATCAAATTTCTCATTAGTACCGGTTTACAGAAATGATCGAATATCAAACTAAGTTTATCAACCGTGATAGATCTCAATCCTGAGTGAAATGCGGACTCCTATTTGTGGAGTTATGTTCTTTGATTCACATAGTTGAGAGCGATCCGTAAGAACGCTCAATACACTCCTGTTTTGGGAACATGACTAGATAAGTAGCTGGGAACTCATTTTCACGAGATGGAATTCATAACTTTCCTATAAATTAACCGGTATCGGTGCGATACCTAAATATTTTAGGAACTTTAGGAAACTCCCTTGATGTCTCGATTCGAGACATGAACAAGTGGCGCCACGACTTCTATTGATCACGAAGTATATTATCTCTAGTTCGACTAAAGATAAAGTTCATTGGAGAATCAGCGGGAACACAAGGATAAAGCGGTAATTACAGGGGCAAAACGGTAAATTTATCCTTTGTAATTATGAGGGTTCCACGTGAAGGATATATCACAGATATAAATAAAGATAAACTAAATGGACATAACTCATCTATAGTGAGGGGAGTTCAGCTATGAATCTATAGTGGAATTATTCATAGTTAGATAATAAGTAATTAACTGATTATGAGTTAATCACTTAATTGACTAATTATTAAGCCCATGATCTATAGGTTCATCGGGTCCCTATGCTAGCCCAAATATCGTAGTCGCGAAATCAAGTAGAAGAAATGAAAAGTTTAAGTAAAGTGAATTACTTAAATAGGCAATATTAATTGTTTAAATATTGAGTATATTTAAACGGTAATTAATATAAACATTATTAATTGTTTAAATAATGAGTTTATTTAAACTGGAAATTAATAATGAAATATTATTAATTAGATATTATTAATTATTTAAATATTGAGTATATTTAAATGGTAATTAATAATTTGAAATTAATTGACAATTATTAATTGTTTAAATAATTAATTTTATTTGAACGGAAATTAATAATTAAAATTAATTAATTAATAATAAAATATTGTCAATAAAATTATTAATTAAATAATGAGTTTATTTAATGGAAATTAATAATTATTATATTTATTATTAATTATTTAAATAATGAAAATTATTTAAATGGAAATTAATAATTAAATATAAATTTGATAATATTTAGTCGGGAGAAAATATTAATTGTTTAAATAAAATATTTTATTTAAATGGTAATTAATAAATAAATTAATTAAGTTGGGCTTATTAATTTAAGAGAGAGTTTCAAGCCCAATTGGATTAATGAACCCAATTGAAATTGGCCCAAAATAATTAATTAAATAAATTTGATTTATTAATTATTTATTATTAATTTTGGCCTTCATAGATAATTTGTAGGAGATAATTATTTGAATTATATCCTATAATAATTATATAGATTTATTTACCCAAGATAAATAAAATAAAGAAAAGAAAATAATCTCCTATTTATCTATGGCATTTTCGAAATTGCAAGATAAAGGAAAGAGATAATCTTTTTTCGTTTTGTATTTATCTCTATAGATTAATCCTAATGGGATTAGGATTCCTATTTTTCTATAAATAGGAGGGTTGGGTCATTCATAAATCATACAATTCAATTCCTTAGAAATTCGGAATTCTCTCTTCCTCTTCTCCTCCCTCCTTAGCCGATTTTCCCACTATCATTGGGAAGAAAATATTTTTTTCTTCTTCCCAATTTCTTCTAAAGTTCGATCCCACAATCGGATTTCGTTTGATCGATCGGGATATAGCGTAGAAGATCCTGGTGTTCTTGAGGATTTGATCTCCGTAAAGAAACCTCCAACCGATTCTCCATTAATCAGTCAATGTAAGTTCCGGTTTTAATTTTCGAAAATATAAGCATGAATCTACATGTTTTATCACAAATTGCATGATATTAATAGATCCATAATTAAATGTTAATTAGTTTACTAAATCAAATTCCGCTAGTTTAGTAAATCATCCCTTCAATACAGTAATGTTAGGAAGATAGTAATTGTTTCAACATAATGCAACGGTTGTTTGACAATTTAAAATAACTCACGTATGCACTGAACCAAGAACGAAACTCTTTGTCGATTATTGACCCCTCCTCCCGTCGTAAGACCAACTCGTGTCATTCGAACGTATACGTTTAGAAATAATCTGTATGTTACAAAAATAGTTAGCAAATAGTTTGTACTTGTTTATGCGATGGAATAATGTTAAGTTACAAACTCACTCTATGTAAGGCTCGATCTCTGCGGGTTGCATAACACGTATATCCGCATTACGTGATACTCGGGAATCGGTCAACGGCCTTCGTGATCGATCTTCCAACTGTCATGCCAGGTTCCGTAAAAATCGGCAAGTCGTTCATGTCAACACCTTCAAGTAAATTATCGACAACGTTTCGTTTTGACGGTCGAAATCGCTTCCGCAATGTGTTGATCAAAGTAGTATGAACAAAATGTGGTAGTCTCTTACGCCAGTCACGCACTACGGATAGATCCTTCTACTCGTGATCTATTTCCAACCATCTTTTTCAACCGACGTAAGTACTGTGGGTACAAAACATTATTAACATTCGATGACCACTGCTCGATTCATACGCGTACATTAGAAAATAAGCGTGCTTACCTTTCAAATGGGTACATCCACGGTAATGTACGGGACCCCCTAAGAATGCCTCGTATGGAAGATGCCTGGAAGATGCTCCATGGAGTCAAAAAAGCCAGGTGGGAACATTCGCTCCAACTTACAAATAATAACGGCGATCTCCGAACTCATTGAAGCGACAGTAGCTTCCGTCAGCTCTGTACATGTCAAGTCCCTGAAAAAAACACTCAACTGGGCAAGCGGCTCCCAATGTCTATTCTCTAGGAACGGTCTGAACGCGACGGGCATCAATCGTTGCATGAATATATGACAGCCGTGGCTTTTCATCCCGAACATGATATGTTTTTGACTGTCTATACACCGACTCAAATTTGAAACGTATCCGTCCGGGAATTTGATGGATTTGATCCACTCAAATAATGTTTTCTTTTCATCCGTCGTCAACATGTACTTTGCTTTTGCGTAATTATCATTGTCGTCAGGCTCCAACTCAGGACGGTCACATATCTCCCGTATATCATAACGTGCCTTGATTGTCCTTCGTTTTTCCTGAACGTTCAAAATCGTATTGAAAATGTTGTCAAAGAAATTCTTCTCGATATGCATTACATCAAGATTGTGTCTAATCAGGTAGATCTTCCCAATACGGTAGATCCCCAAAAATACTTCGTTTCTTCCAACCCGTGTTTTTTCCAGTCGCATTGTTTGCGCTCCTGCACCTTCCACCTGGTAATCTTCTGCATCCCTATAGTATCTATACCGTGCGTAACTGTCTTCCACTATACATGGTCGGGGGGTTTGTTTTCTTACTGTCGACCCTTCTTCCAGTCCACGCCGTTTGAACGGAAAGTGTGATTCAAAGGCAAGAATCGACGGTGACAGTCAAACCAACAAGTTTTCCGACCGTTTTCGAGATAAAATGCATCCGTGTCTAGCATGCAATGCGGACATGCGTATGTCCCCGCCGTACTCCATCCTTTAAGAGGAGGAGATTGAGGTTCACACAATTAACTACAATGACTAAGGAAAGCAATAACAAAAGCTAAACACCGACTCAAAAATATATATGAAAGCAATTAAATATCAACATACCTGACAAGATTGAATACGCAGGGAAGTCACCGATCGTCCGGATTAACGCGGCGCGCATCAAGAAATTTTGTTTCTTGAAATGTCGACGTCATAACACCGTCATCCACAACCTTTTCAACTCGCAATAAGTGGTTGCAAATACACATCCAGGTTGTTTTGGACTTTTCGCCCAGGTACGATCATCGTTAGAAAAATCACCGGGTCTCGCATGCACATCGAGGGAGGCAAGTTATACGGGGTTACCATGATCGCCAAACTGAATATTGTGCCCCGGATGCCCCGAACGGGTTGAAGCCATCGTGCATAAGCCCAATCGGCGTTTCTCGGATCTTGTGCAAAACTGGATGACAATTATTTAAATGCTTCCATGCCGCAAAGATCTCGAGGGATGTCTCATAACACCTTCATCCTGTGAATGCTCGTGATGCCATCTCATGTGCGAGGTCGTCACATCCGATGCATACAACCGGCGCAGGCGTGGGGTCAAGGTGTAAATAGAACATGCGGGCTTTCGGAATCAGTGCGTTTCCCTTGTTTGTATCTTGGAAGAAAACAGGATTTGCAATGATCGAGTCCTCATCCACATCCCAGGAAATCATGCATCCGTTTTGACACGAATCTATTTTCTCCACCTGGGTAATCCAAGTCCCTCCACTAGCTTTTTCGTGTCGTACAAACGCGTGGGGCATATTATTTTCTTTTGGAGCGCATCGACGAAACCACGATGCAATCGCATCAAATCCTCTACCCGGTATGTTGTACTGCGCCTTTATATTTAAAAGTTCTGTAGCAGCAGCAAGTTGACTTACCTCACACCCATCGTACAATGGTCGGCTGGCTGTCTTTAGCATCTCGTGCATCTTACGTGCTTCCGGATTCATTTCCTCTTCTACAACCCATTCATCTTCGTCTACGTTTAAACTTTCACGGAAATTTTCATTGCCCCCATACCCCGCACCATCAATTATCATTTGCTGCATCTGACAATACTGTTGTTCATCATTCCGTTCTTCGTCAACAACCTCTACATTCGAGCTGCTACCTTCGTATCGTCTCGATTCCTGTAATGCAGCGTCGAACATTTCCTGTGTTTCCCCCTGAAACACCCAGTGATAATAATTCTGCACAAACCCCCCAGTATAAAGATGCACCTTCAACTCTGTAACCGGTATGATTCTCCTATTGTCGCATTTCTTGCACTGGCAGCGTAGCTTTCCACCATACTTTTCATAATAGACAGTTGTCATGCAAAACTCAACAAACTGTTCAACCCGAGCCCACGAACTCATCGTTCAAATACCCGTCTATCAAACGAACATACATCCACTCTCTCATTTTCTTTTTACTTAATGCTAAGAAACAATGGGTGGAGGGGTTTTTATAATGGACTCCTCTGCTCATTTGCGACCAGATGGTAGTATTTTTGCTACCACCTGGTCGCAGTTTCCCGCCAAATTTTCCCGCTATTTTCCTCACTGCCCGGGTCACATCAAGTCAGAATTTACGACCACATGGTCACTTTTTGGGTTACCACTTGGTAGCTTTTATCCCACCAAATTCTTTATCAATTATTGGTCCCATAAAAATCACATAATTTGCGACCATCTGGTCACTTTTTATTGCGACCATCTGGTCACTTTTTATTGCGACCATTTGGTAGCTTTCTTCCCTCCAATTATAAGCTACCACTGCTCACTTTTGGTCACCAAAATTGCGACCATCTGGTCACTTTTTATTGCGACCATTTGGTAGCTTTCTTCCCTCCAATTATAAGCTACCACTGCTCACTTTTGGTCACAAAAATTGC
Source organism: Gynostemma pentaphyllum (assembly GCA_028015215.1). NCBI lineage: Eukaryota > Viridiplantae > Streptophyta > Magnoliopsida > Cucurbitales > Cucurbitaceae > Gynostemma > Gynostemma pentaphyllum. The sequence goes on along the minus strand of CM051355.1, from coordinate 64,248,249 downwards.
GACCATCTGGTCACTTTTTATTGCGACCATTTGGTAGCTTTCTTCCCTCCAATTATAAGCTACCACTTGCTCACTTTTGGTCACAAAAATTGCGACCATCCTGGTCACTTTTTATTGCGACCATTTGGTAGCTTTCTTCCTCCAATTATAAGCTACCATTGCTCACTTTTGGTCACCAAAATTGCGACCATCCTGGTCACTTTTTATTGCGACCATTTGGTAGCTTTCTTCCCTCCAATTATAAGCTACCACTGCTCACTTTTGGTCACCAAAATTGCGACCATCTGGTCACTTTTTATTGCGACCATTTGGTAGCTTTCTTCCCTCCAAAATTACGCGCCATTTTTTGCTACCAAGGAACATTTTAGTCACAAAAATGCGACCATATGGTCGCAAAAAAAGTGACCAAATGGTCACTTAGAGTCAACCTTCAAAGAAAGTGACCAGGTGGTCACCAGAAAGCTACCATATTTTTTTGGTCGCAAATTTCTGGTCGCATTTTGACAGTTTTTTTGTAGTGTTAACACGTGCGATGCACGTGGAATTTTTAGTCTTATTTTGCAATTAAATTTTATATTTTAAGAGTTTTATGTGTATTAGTTAAATGTTTGTTAATCAATTTTTAAATTATATTTATTTTATGAACAAATAAAATCTTTAATGATTGTTGATTTTTTCCCACTGTATTTATGGGGTAAAATAGATAAAGGAAAAGGAAAATTACATTATTAAACTTACAAAAGAAAAAATAAAAATAAGAATAGATGATTGAAAAAATTACCAATAATTCCAAAATTTCAAGATGTGGTTAATTTTATTGATTACATTTCTTAACAAAAATAATAATGTCAATTAAATAAAAATTATTCACTTTCAATTAATATAAAACTCTTCAAGATCAAGAAGCTATCTAAACGCCTTTAGATTTTTCTAAAATTTGTGTAGAGTAAATAATAATATTTAACCTCGTCTTGAAATATCTGAATTTCATACAAAGAGAGAACAATAATATTGACAGAGAAGAATTATATTTTCCTTAAACCTCTAGTTGAATCTAGTCCTTTTGACTCTTTTTTGTTCAAGTAAAGCATTTACAATTATGAATAAGCAATAGACCAAACTTAAAATCAAAAGATGATGAAATACGATGAAAATGAAATTAACTTTTTTTTTTATTATAAGAAAGATTCCTCTTGATTTCAACTTTGACATGTTTATATCGAATTCTGCAATGGAATTGCTTCGAATGAATATGTGGATGCAAATTATATATAAATATGTACATCTTCAATAGTCTATTTGGTTCCCTTCTAGCACTTTCTATCTTTAAAAACAAGAATAAAATTATCTATATCTATTAAAAAAAACTCTTAAATAGAATCAAATAGTTCCAAATCAAGAATTACAAAAATTTATCTCGAAAATCATGAAGAAAAATATCAATAAATATAACAACATGGAAACAAGAGTTCCCGTCATATGTAAATATCAGAAAGTAACCCAATATAAAAAAAAGTATATAAATATTAATATTTGCGACCAGATGGTCGCAATTTCACAAAAAAGGTGACCACATGGTAGTAATTTAGAAGGGAAAGGTGACCAAATGGTCGCATTTTAGGGTTTAGGGTTTAGGGTTTTTTAGGGTTTAGGGTAGTAATTTTGGGAGAAAGGCGACCAAATGGTCGCATTTTTGGAAAAGTATAATTATATATTTTTTTAAAAATACAAGTGAAATTGCGACCATATGGTCGCAAATATGGGCGGTAAGTTTAAATTTTCATGAAATTTATGTCGGTGAATTTAAACAATGCGACCATCTGGTCGCAATATTTGGCAGTGAATTTCATTATAGCGACCAGATGGTCGCAATTTTTTATGGGACTCGTGATATGACAGCTGTTCTTGATAATGGTAACTGGGCGACCAAATGGTCGCTTTTACAATAAATGCTACCATTTGGTCGCAAATATCTCTGAAAATGCGACCATGTGGTCGCATTTTCCCCAGCACACGCAAACTTTCGTTTCTTGTCATAATTACATATTTGCGACCAGTTGGTCGCAAATTATGATTTAAATTCCCATCACTTTCCTTTCCCCCGTTTCTTCTTTTCTGCCTTTCTCTTTTTCTTCCTCTCTTTTTGTTCTTTTCTCTCTTTCCCCTCTCCCGTTCCCCGTTATTTCTTCCCGTTCCCGTTCCCATTCTTACTCTAAACCTAAAACCCTCAACCCCCAATCTCGGTTTCGATTACGAGGTTAGTTTTCGTATCAAATTGAAGTTTAGTTTAAGAATTTAGTTTACTTAGTTTTAGTTTTTAGTTTTTAATTAAGTAGTTTAGTTTAGTTTTGTTAATTTAATTAGTTTTAGTTTAATGAATCTAAATTTGTGTAATCAATTACTTAGTTTACTTTTGTTTAATTCATAGCATTTTAGTTTACATTAACTAATTAATTAGTTTACTTTAATTTTGTTACTTTAAGTAATATTAGTTTAATTAATCTAACTTAGTTTACTTTAATTCAATTTAAGTAGTAATTAATTTAATTACTTAATTTAATTTAGTTTAATTACTTATTTAGTTTATTTAAGATAGTTTACTTTAATTTAATAAAATTAAACTAAATTAATTTATAATTACACTAGTTTAACTTTTAATTTTAGTTTAATTAATGTAATTTAGATTACTTTAATTAAATCAATTAATTTAAAGTAGGGTAATTAATTCAAATAGTTTAACTTCAATTATACTTAAGTAGTTTAAATTAATGAATTACACTAATTTAATTAATTAATTTTAGTTTAATTATTAAATAAAAATTGTTTAATTACTTAATTTTAGTTAAATTTGATTAAAGTAAAGTACAATTAGATTAATTAATTAGAATAATTTTGTTTAAGTATTCTAATCAATTAATTTGAAATAAAGTAAATTAAAATTAGATTAATTGAACTAAAATTAATTCAATTAAACTTAAGATTGATTAATTAAAACTAAAATAAACTAATCAATTAATTTGAAATAAAGTAAATTAAAATTAGATTAATTGAACTAAATTTAATTCAATTAAACATAAGATTGATTAATTAAAACTAAAATAAACTAATCAATTAATTTGAAATAAAGTAAATTAAAATTAGATTAATTGAACTAAAATTAATTCAATTAAACATAAGATTGATTAATTAAAACTAAAATAAACTAATCAATTAATTTGAAATAAAGTAAATTAAAATTAGATTAATTGAACTAAAATTAATTCAATTAAACTTAAGATTGATTAATTAAAACTAAAATAAACTAATCAATTAATTTGAAATAAAGTAAATTAAAATTAGATTAATTGAACTAAAATTAATTCAATTAAACTTAAGATTGATTAATTAAAACTAAAATAAACTAATCAATTAATTTGAAATAAAGTAAATTAAAATTAGATTAATTGAACTAAATTTAATTCAATTAAACATAAGATTGATTAATTAAAACTAAAATAAACTAATCAATTAATTTGAAATAAAGTAAATTAAAATTAGATTAATTGAACTAAAATTAATTCAATTAAACATAAGATTGATTAATTAAAACTAAAATAAACTAATCAATTAATTTGAAATAAAGTAAATTAAAATTAGATTAATTGAACTAAAATTAATTCAATTAAACTTAAGATTGATTAATTAAAACTAAAATAAACTAATCAATTAATTTGAAATAAAGTAAATTAAAACTAGATTAATTGAACTAAAATTAATTCAATTAAACTTAAGATTGATTAATTAAAACTAAAATAAACTAATCAATTAATTTGAAATAAAGTAAATTAAAACTAGATTAATTGAACTAAAATTAATTCAATTAAACTTAAGATTGATTAATTAAAACTAAAATAAACTAATCAATTAATTTGAAACAAAGTAAATTAAAATTAGATTAATTGAACTAAAATTAATTCAATTAAACTTAAGATTAATTAATTAAAACTAAAATAAACTAATCAATTAATTTGAAATAAAGTAAATTAAAATTAGATTAATTGAAACTAAAATTAATTTAATTTTAGTTTAATTCAATTAATTTTAGTTCAATTAATCTAATTTTACTTTACTTTATTTCAAATTAAATGATTAGTTTATTTTAGTTTTAATTAATTAATCTTAAGTTTAATTGAATTAATTTTAGTTCAATTAATCTAATTTTAATTTACTTTTATACAAATTAATTTGATTAGTTTATTTTAAATTATTTACTTAATTTATGTTAGTTTAATTTACATTATTTAATTAATTAATTAATTAAATAAACTAATCAATATTTTACTTACGTAATTAGTATTAAATTAGTTTATTTTGGTTGTAGGATTATGACGGGCAGACGACGTCCTCCCCAGTCAGACGAGCATGACGACGCGGGTGACGAGGGGTCTCCGCAGAAGCCTACTGGCGCTGCCCCTGATGCGGACCTGACTACGGAGGAGTTGGACATCCTCTTTAGTTATGAGACGAGACTTGCTGCCACGCTCGATGATGTAGTCCCTGAGACCGAGTCTGCGACACCACGACTGCCGCAGGACTCCCTTGCCACGACTCCGGGCTTAGCATCAGGGTCTGCATCAGGGTATGCGTCCGGGTCAGCGTCCGGGTCTGCATCAGGGTCGGATCCAGCTGGCCCCTCGACTTCATGCACGCAGCCGTCTCGGGCCGCAGACTCTACCCTTCGGATTGAAGGGGATACGTAAGTAATTTTGTTTACTATTTTTCAAAGTGTTTTTTATTCCTTTTAACTAATAGTTTCTAATATATAGCACAATAATTTTTTTTTTATTTTGCAGAGTACAGCCACATACAACCTTTTCAAAACGGTTTCGCGAGGTCCTCCAGAGCATGCCTCTACCCAGCGACCTTCGCTGGACGAAGATTCCGACGACGGACAAAAGTCGGATGTACGAAAATTGGAAGGTAAAACCATCATTCATTTTCATAATTAATTAATTTTGAAATTTATAGAAATAAATTTATTACTTTAACAATTTTTTATTTCAATTTTTTCAGGGCAAGTTTCCTGTTATCGATCCCGATATCACCGACGGTAGATTGTTCCCCCTATGGGACAGTCACGTCCAGGATCGATTCAAGGACCTCATGTTCCGGGCGCGCAGAAAGCAAGCAGCAAACCGCCCCGTGTGGATGAGCCCGGAGGACCACGCGCGGCTTCTCGCGAGCTTGAGCACTCATGAGGGCAAGGCAGTGTCAAGCAGGAATAAGGCCAACCGCGCGAAGAATCCCACCAAACACACAGCGGGGGCGCGGACCCACGACGAGCACCATCGTCGATTGGTATGTTTTTTTTTTCGTCGTTTTCTTACTTACGTACTTTTTTCTCGTTTTCTTTTTTCAATTACTTATTAATTTATTATGTTTTATTCTTCACTCTTTAATTTTTTAGGAAGCGAAGCACGGGCTCCCCGTCCAGCCCGATGAGCTACACCGAGTTCTTCACACGAAGAAGGACGGGACGTTCGTCGACGATAAGGCGAAAGCAGTTCAGGTATTTAATAATTTTTTCAATTATTATTTTTTGTTTAAAATTTTTCCTACCTTATATATTAACCATTTTATTTTCTGAATTTTAAATGTTTAGGAACGTTTCACGGAGTCCTTGACTCGGTGTTGCCCACACCGGACTCGCAATGGACTCAAGAGGACCGTATAGAGGCGTTCTTGGAGGCTGCTGGAGGGGTTCGGCCTGATGGGTCAGTTCCTGGGCTCGGCTCTTACGGGCGAAGCCTTTATGCAGATGTGCCCCTGCCTCAGCAGAGCGGAGCGAGCACTAGCTCCGGCCCTTCATCGGCTGAGCAGCAGCTGCGCGCGGACATGGAGGCTATGCGCGAGGACTTCGTTACTCGAGTCGCTACTATTGAGGCCGACATGCAGGCACGAGTCGACGCCCAGGTCGCATCCGCTTTGGCCGCGAACTTCAAATCTCTAGGCGGCGTCCCTTCATCATCGACGCCTCCTCCCGCACCCCCCGCCCCTCCGCAGTAGTTCTAGGATTCTTTCGACTGTATAAAACGTTTTTTTAATATTTGATATATATATTTTTTATTTTAATTCCATTTTTTTTATGAAATTTTAATATTAATTAAATAAATAATTAATAATTAATAATTAATAATTAATAATTAATTAACTAATTATTGAAATTTAAATTTTAAAAAAAAATTCTTATATGCGACCAGATGGTCACTTTAAAAGCGACCATCTGGTCGTATTTTTACTTAGTCTAAAAGTGACCATTTGGTCACATAAAATACGACCATTTGGTCACTTTTTTATCTGATCATTTGGTCACTTATCTTTCATATAAATTACGACCAGATGGTCACTTTTTAGGCGACCATCTGGTCGTATTTTAACTGAGCCTAGAAGTGACCATTTGGTCACATAAAATACAACCATTTGGTCACTTTTTATGTGACCAAATGGTCACTTCTATTGAAGATAAATTACGACCATATGGTCACTTTTAATGCGACCATTTGGTCGCATTTTTAAAAAGTTGACTTTTTTGCGACCAAAAATTTTTGGTCGTATATTTGTGACTATCCAGTCGCACAAATTCCGGACCGACCAGCTTTTTGGCCACCACTTAGTTGGTCGCATTTTAGGTAAAAAACGACCATTTGGTCGCAATTTCGTGGTCACAAATTGACAGTTTTTTTGTAGTGAAAAAAAAACATTTTTTCTAATGGCTTCATGCCACTCACAATTGTTTAACAATATCATTAAAGTAATTAGTGATATTGATTAAACATATGTGGGACATTTCAAAATAAATTAAAAAAATATATATTTTGTTTAAGTAAAAGCTTTTAATGACATAAAAGAGAATAACCAAAACAGTAATCGTTTTTAAAAACGAATGTTCAGGGTGCTCATACCTTCCCTAAACATGAATAAACTCCCGAACCCATTTTTCAAATTTCGCAGCCCATTTTATTTTTGTCTTTCTCGGGTGACCAATCACACCCATTTCAAAACCAATGATTGGTGGTGACTCATGTTTTGTTTTTCTTGTTCTTTTCTTTTACCATGTTGTCAGGTTAGAAAAGGACTTGTGTGCGTTTTTTTAAGAGGGTCGGCCTCTCCTCGTCGTTCGAGGGGGTAGCGACAGTATCTTTTACTATAAAAAGAATATAAGTTTTTAATGTGTGCGTAAATTCTGGAGGAAAGTTCAAAGTAAAACCGTTAATTGAAATATTTTTAATATTAAATCTAATTTATTTATTTATTTTTCAGAAAAAATGAGCATTTTTGGATTTCAGATATCAATAATGAATTAACACTGAGTAATATTTAGGAGAAAAAATCAATTAAAAACATGATTTAATTAAAAAGTTAGGATTTTTTCAAGTTGACAAGTTGATTCGGAAAAAAAATGTTTTTTTTTTAATTGGCTTGCTATTTGTGAATTTTATTGTCATATTTTGTGTTTCTAAGTTCATATTTATTGTTTTCATATTAATACGATACTTTGAATTGATTTTCAGAGTATCCTAATTTTTTTTATATTCAGCCATTATTGAAAGTTTCAAAAACGGAAGTTGGAGAATTTTAGGATCTAATTTTCTCAACTTTCTAAAACTGTTTGAGCATATAATTAGGGTATTTTATTTTAAAACGGAACTGGAATAAGGATTCTAATTTTCCAAAATTTTCAGTAAAATTAAAACATTTTTTCTATAAATAATTAAACTAAACATTTTCAATCATGTTATAAACTTCCAATTCTAAAAGATTTTTGAATTAATAAAAACTCAATATTTAATTTTGGTAAGAGACTTTATACAAGATATTTCAAAGAATAATTTTCCATAAAACACTTAATCCCCCAAAATATAATATTCCAAAGAGTATTTCCATAAAAAAAATCCAATGATATAGTGTCGGATTTTCATGATGTCGATCTCTTATAATTTCTCAAGTGTGGAAGTTTAATTTAGTGGTGTCGAGATTAAACTCGAATTTAATTGAAAGATGTCGAGATTAAACTCTAATAAAACTATTTTCGTTATAGTTTTCATGTTACTCAAACTTATTCGATTGTTCCATCTTAATATTTAGGGTATTAATTAATAACACTATAGATTCCTATTACGATATTAATATGTTTTGGATACAATAGAAATTGATTGTGGAACTGATTGTGCAGACCATATCTTTGAGATATTTTTTTTTTTCTGAATATGGTTTTGTATTTTAGGTAAATATTTATTTTTGATTAGGAGGATTTTTAGGAAAAGAACCGAGCCTTGGGGTGCAAGGTTTTTGGGCATTTTGCTGTAATATATATACTATTCTTTTTGGTGAATAAAAGACAGAAAAAATGGTGGAGAATTTCTCATGGTATCAGAGCCATCTTAAGGGAAATATTTTTTTCTCAATATTGTAGCCTCCACGAGAGATCATGGCTGGCGAGGAGGGAGAAAAGAGAGGAAATGGTGAGAAGAAAATTGATATGATGTATCATCTTGGATCAAGTGATGGTCCAGGAAACATCATTACCCCAATTCAATTACGGGGTGAGAACTACTATGAATGGGCAAGGGCTGTTCGAACATCGCTAAAGGCAAAGAGGAAATTTGGCTTTGTTGAAGGGGCGATTCTGAAGCCCAAAACAGCGGAGAAACTTGAAGATTGGATAGCTGTGCATTCGATGTTGGTGTCATGGCTAACCAATACCATTGAGCCGTCCGTTCGGTCGACTCTTGGAGAATATGACGACGCACAACTACTGTGGAATAGTCTCAAAAACAGGTTTTGTGTGGTAAGCGGCACTCGTATATGTCAATTAAAAACGTCCTTGGGAGAGTGCAAGCAAGGAAAAACTGAGACTGTAGCAATCTATTTTGGTCGTTTGTCAAAAATTTGGGATGAACTGACCACATATGTGAAGGTACCAGTTTGTAAATGTGGAAGTTGTACGTGTAGCATAGTCACGCAGGTCGAAAAATTGAGAGCAGAAGACTATCTCCATCATTTTCTGATCGGTCTTGATGGAGCATATGCTTCAATTCGAACACATCTGCTTGGACAAGAGCTGCTGCCGACGCTTGATAGAGCGTATCAACAAGTGATTCAAGCAGAACGTCTGCGTGGAGGGGAGTTTTCCTCGACCAAGGAAGAACGAGATAGTGTCATGGCCTTCTCAATTCAGCTTGATACACGTGGTAAGTCTCGTTTTTCGGATAGTACTGACAAGTTTTGTAATCACTGTAATAGAGACGGCCACGATGACTCCTCATGCTTTCAATTACATGGATTTCCCGAATGGTGGGGGGACCGCCCACGCGGAGGAAGAGGATCGGGTCGTGGTGGAGATCAACGGCCAACAAGAGGAGGTAGACGTACAAGTGCTGGTCGTGGTAGAGGCCATGAGACACCTCATGTTCGTGCAAATAAAACTGGTACTTCGAACTCGCAGGGGCAGGTGAGTGCAATTGAAACTCCTGACATTGCGGGTGTTTCGGCAACACAAATACAACAAATTCTTGATTTTCTTAACTTAGCAAAGACAAAAGAACGACTGCATGGTAAGGACTATAGTTTTTATTGGATTATCGATTCAGGAGCGACACACCATGTGACGTGTGATTTCTCTTCCTTGACCAATGTGAGGAAGATGAAAAACTGCCCGGTAGAATTGCCGGATGGAAACATAGCAAAAGCAAATCAAGAAGGGAGTGTAATGTTGCCAGGAGGATTAAAACTTAATAATGTGCTTTATGTCCCACAATTGACTTGCAATTTAATTTCTGTGACTCAATTACTCGATGACACAGATTGCGTTGCATATTTCACTAAAAATATTTGTGTTTTCCAGGACCCACTGACGAGGAAGGTGATTGGAGAGGGTGAAAGATTGGATGGACTTTATTTTTTCCGCAGTGTTTCTCACGAGAAGATTCTAAAAGTGGATGGTGATTCATCGTTCGAGTTGTGGCATCAACGAATGGGGCATCCTTCAGAGAAAATATTAAAAATGATTCCGGTTGTGAGTCACTCTTGTAGGAAGAATAATAAAGCTTGTGATGTATGTCCTCGTGCAAAACAACCTCGATCTAGTTTTCCCATTAGTACGAACACAGTTAGTCGAATTTTTGAACTTGTTCATTTGGATTTGTGGGGGCCTTACAAAACTCGTTCTTCATGTGGGGCTATTTATTTTTTGACCATAGTAGATGATTTTTCAAGAGGAGTTTGGGTGTATTTGCTATGCAATAAAATGGAAGTTGAATCTATGTTTCTTGCTTTTGTTGCTATGGTTGATCGCCAATTTGACCAAGTCATAAAACGTGTAAGAAGTAACAATGGTACCGAATTTCATTGTCTGCATGATTATTTTCAAAATAATGGTATTCATTTTGAGACTTCTTGTGTTTGGACTCCACAACAAAATGGGAGAATTGAGAGAAAACACCAACATATCTTAAATATGGCTCGAGCGTTAAGATTTCAAGGGCGCTTACCAATTAAATTTTGGGGTGAATGTGTGTTGGCAGCATGTCACTTGATTAATCGAACACCCTCCGTATTACTTAAGTCTAAATCCCCATATGAATTGTTGTTTGGGAAACTACCTTCTTATAATGCTCTTCGTGTATTTGGTTGTCTTTGCTATGCTTATAATCAACGACACAAGGGTGATAAATTTGCAAGTAGGAGCCGTAAATGTATATTTATTGGCTATCCCTTTGGGAAGAAAGGTTGGAAATTGTATGATCTTGAGACACTGAGTACTTTGTATCGAGGGATGTGAAGTTCTTTGAGAATGAATTTCCTTTTGAAACAACCCAATCGCAGATTGCGGAGACTCCTCTTATGGTGAACAATGAAGAGGTGACATGGAGTGAGGATGAAAGTGTCGATGAGCATGATGTCAATCTCTCGGTGAGGTCTAGCGCTTTGGTGCAGCCCGTGCATAACCCCGGTTGTGAAGATGTGTGTGATGAGGGGTTGGAAAATATGATGGGGGAGCAAGTGCAAGTTAATGGTGAGCTAGGGCGAGGACGACGAGCCAAGACTCCCTCAACCGGTATAGCGATTTTATTACTCATACTGTACGAAAAATAAGTCCATCTGAGAATTCACCCACTACTTCATCTACCTCAGGTACGCCTTATCCTATAACACATTTTGTGAATTGTGAACGTTTTTCTGTGAGACATAGGAACTTTCTTGCAGCCGTGACAACAGGATATGAACCCAAGAATTTTAAAGAAGCAATGAAAGACTTGGGATGGCGTGATGCAATGGGTAAGGAGATACGAGCTCTTGAAGAAAACGAGACTTGGGTAATGGAGCCTCTTCCACCCGGAAAGAAAGCTCTAGGAAGCCAGTGGATCTATAAGATAAAATATAATTCCGATGGCAGCGTAGAGCGACTCAAAGCGAGGTTGGTGATCTTTGGAAATCATCAGGTGGAAGGTATCGACTATAACGAGACATTTTCCCCCGTGGCCAAAATGGTGACAATTCGTACTTTTCTTGCCATTGCTGCCGTAAAAAATTGGAAAGTACATCAAATGGATGTGCATAATGCCTTTCTTCACGGTGACTTAAATGAAGAGGTTTATATGAAAGTTCCTCCTGGTTTCAAGAATATAGATCCTAACATGGTGTGCAGATTAAAAAAGTCGCTTTATGGTCTAAAGCAAGCTCCTCGATGTTGGTTCGCAAAATTGTCATCAGCTTTAAAAAATTATGGATTTGTGCAATCTTATTCTGATTATTCATTGTTTGGGTTGTGCAAGGGAAGAACTCAGATTAACGTGTTAATTTATGTTGATGACTTGATTGTTGCAGGAAATGATAAAGTTGCATTGACCTCTTTTAAAGATTACCATGGCAGGTGCTTTCATAAGAAAGATTTGGGAATGTTAAAATATTTCTTAGGGATAGAGGTCACTCGTAATCCGGAAGGAATTTTTCTTTGTCAAAGAAAATACACACTTGAGATTATTTTCGAAGCAGGTTTATTGGGAGCAAAGCCTGCGACATTTCCTATGGAACAAAATCACAATTTGGCTCTTGCTCAAGGCGAACTCATTGCCGATCCGACATCGTATCGACGTCTTGTAGGGAGGTTGATTTATTTGTCCGTAACAAGACCGGATCTTGCATATTCAGTTCACCTTTTGTCTCAATTTATGCAACAACCTCGTGAAGAACATTGGGAGGCCGCTCTCCGGGTTGTGAGATACTTGAAGAAGAGTCCGGGGCAAGACATTTTGCTTCGTGCTGATAATGATCTAAGTTTGACCGGCTTGTGTGACTCTGATTGGGCTGGCTGTCCACTTACGCGGCGTTCTTTAACAGGTTGGTTCGTGTTACTTGGTTGTTCTCCTGTGTCGTGGAAGACCAAGAAACAACAAACCGTGTCTCGATCTTCAGCAGAAGCTGAGTATAGATCAATGGCGACAACAGTGTGTGAGTTGAAGTGGCTTAAACAACTTCTTAGTGATTTGGGTCAACATCCGAAGGGTATGAAGCTGTTTTGTGACAGTCAGTCGGCATTGTACATTGCTCAAAATCCGGTTTTTCACGAAAGAACAAAACATATTGAAGCTGACTGTCATCTTGTTCGTGATGCAGTGCATGAACGGATTATTTGTCCATCTTATGTTTCTACTCATGTTCAGTTGGCTGATATCTTTACAAAAGCATTGAGGAAAGCAAAATTTGAATTTATTCTACGCAAGTTGGGCGTTCGAGACCTCCACGCTCCACCTTGAGGGGGGGTATTACGATATTAATATGTTTTGGATACAATAGGAATTGATTGTGGAACTGATTGTGCAGACCATATCTTTGAGATATTTTTTTCTGAATATGGTTTTGTATTTTAGGTAAATATTTATTTTTGATTAGGAGGATTTTTAGGAAAAGAACCGAGCCTTGGGGTGCAAGGGTTTTGGGCATTTTGCTGTAATATATATACTATTCTTTTTGGTGAATAAAAGACAGAAAAACTGGTGGAGAATTTCTCAATTCCTATTTTCACCGGATGCTATTTAAAAATTTAAAAATTCAATTATTTAAAAAAAATATTTTTTTGCGATAATAGGTGTTTATTTTATACTTTTTATTGATAAAATTGTTTTTTTTTTAATAATTTAATGACGATTTGATTTGGATTAAGGTCAGAATAAATTTAAAGCAAGAATTTAATTTGAGATTATATTTAGAAGAAGAAAATTTGAAATGAGATTTGGTTTGAGATTAAATTTGGAAGGAAATAAAATATCGAATATATGATTTATCTTTATCTCTACTTATCTTATTTAATATTCAAATTTGTTCCTCATATTTGGCTATAAATAGAGCCTCTTTTTCGTGGACCCAACACACACTCATATTATCTGAAACAAAACGTTTCTCTACTGTATTTTTACTCTCGTTCCCACCCACTGCCTCAGAGCAACACGTTTGTATACTACTTCAAACCAAGGTAAGTCATTTTCCTTTAAAATATGGTTATTCTTATAAGCATTCTGTACTTTTCTATGAATATTTAGATTTTATGGTTATTTTTCCTTGATATAATATTTAAATATGATACCATAAGAAAAAGAATCAATGAATTTGGATTTGTATTTTATAAGTTATGATTTTTTGAAGTTTGACGTTCAAATAAGTTCACTGTTCCGAAAAATTCTAAGTACTTGTTATTACATGATTTTTCATTTCTCATTATTCAAAATTATTTATTTATTGTTATTTTTTCAATTAACTAGACTCGTAAACGAGATTTAAGAACAAAAATCACCCCGTTTCGATTAGTATAACAAAAGATATGATTTTTCAAAAATGATACAAATGCTGCAGAAATTTACACAGTAAAACCGTGACTGAGTTTTTTATTCTTCAGAAAATCTGATTTTTCTTGTAAATTATGAATACATTTGGATGTGATAAGTCATTGATATGATAATGAAGAGTATTTATGAGTAAAAATTAAGAAGAAACACATTTTGGTTAAAGAGTTGTGAATTTTATAAGTTGAGATGTTGATTAGGAATAATTGTTCTTGTTTTAATTGACTTGCTATATTTGATGAACTTGTTTTCCATATTTTGTGTTTTATATTCATATTTATTGTTTATATATTATGTTCATACTTGAAAAACATTTAGAAAAGATTTGAGAATTATTAGAATGCTAATTTTCCCTAAATTTTAATAAAATGGCTTTTTATAAATTAGAATTTGGATTTGTTAGAATGCTAACTTTTCCAATTGAATGACTTTTCCTTTAAAAAAAATATTGAAACCCGCTATTTGATTAATATAATGATAGGCAATAGTTCCAAAATTTACTACTCAAGCTCATTCCATAATAGTAATATTTTCAAAGATTTGTAAAATACATATATGTTTTTCAAAATCTTCCAACGATGCAAATTTAGGGGATTTAGAATGCTAAATCTCCTAGAACTCTTGAGGAAGAGGAATTTAATTTCAGAATGCTGAAGTTGATATCCAATACTCAATCATATATTTATTCTTAAAGATCATTTACAAATTCACCAAAAAATATTTTTTGTTTTAAAGATAAAATGCTTTTTTTAATACAACAAATAATAAAAACAACAATCCTTTCAAAACGAACGTTATAGGGTTCTAATAACTTTCCTATGTGTGAATGAACCCCCGAACCTATTTTTGAAACTTAGTAGATCATCCTCAATTTAATGACTAACTGACTAACAATCATTTTAAAACCAATGATTAGTGACAACTCTTTATTTTTCCGCGTCACGGGTAGGTAGCGATAAACACATGAGACATTTAAAATTAGGAATTAAAATATTTAATTAATGAAATAAAAATAATAATTTAACATTAATAATTATTCCTTTTTTTAAAATAAATGTATTCGTTTTTAAAATGATAAACAAAAATTAAAAAAAAGTTGCCAAATATATTCTTTTTTTTCCTTCCCAAAAATAGGAAACAACGAAAGAAATACAAAATAAGTAGGTTCTCTTTCTACCATTTAAAAAAAAAAAAAAAAAAAAAAAAAAAAAAAAAAAAAAACCAAGACCGAAATAAGAAATAAGAAATCAAAACTAGCAAGGTTACCAAATGGGTCTACCTATTCATCTAATATCATCTCCTTTATATCGTATTTGTCTTTTGTTTCAATTTTTGTACACTTTAACGAATCACACTAAAAACATCTTTCACTAAATAACTCCAAAAAAAGTTAATCGTCAAACATCTTTCACTAAAAACATCTTTTACTAAATTTTGTAAATTAGTGATATCAAAATTTAAACGCTTCATTAGACACTTTTGGTTTGGAAAAATCGTTTAAGAGAAGAGGCTATTTTGAGGTCTCAGGAAGAAGATATAGCCAACTATGGAATAATTAGAGCTCATATAGAAGCAACTTGGCTCTATAACATCAATTGAGAGCTCGAAGAAGGTGAGCCTCATGAATGCATTTAGTTGATCAACAAGAATGCCCTATCCAAACTAGAGTTCCCCACGTACATTAGTTTATACTTTTTTGTCAACTAGGGCCTTCTGTTTCTCCATTTTTTCGAGTTCCTTAATCTTAGGATAATTTACATTTTTACAAAGACAAACGTGAAATCTTCCAAGAATATTTGTTTTGATCTTGCTTAATATCTATACTCGCCAGACATAAAGTTGAAAAAACATAAAGCAATTCTATCAACTTACGACCTGCATTAAACGTATAACATTTTCATATTATGTTATCATCAACTTATCATAAAAATCCACCAACATATATGATGGATGCAAAATATAGATAATCTGAACCAATTTGTACCAAACAACATGTCATGTAAAAGATAGATAATCCTAGGGTGGAAGAGCTCGAAGAAATGGAAAAACAAAAGGCTATGATTGACAAAAAAGAAGAAACTCTTATACGCCGGTACCTCTAGAGTGGACCGGGATTTCTTGAAACTTAAAAAGATGCATTCATGAGGCTCACCTTTTGGGAGTTCTCTTAGGATTTCATGGATCCTATTGGCTTCTATGTAAGTTCTGCTAATTTTATCGTTTACTATACCTCCTTCACGAGGTCCTCAAAAGAATCTTATTTTGAAGGATTCTTCTATGGCATAGGGGAATCATAAAAAGTTAAAATTATTTTTCAATACTAACAATTTTTTTATGTTTCAATACTAACACTTTTTCCTTTCTAAAATGACATAAAGATTAACTTTTATCTGAGTTATTTATTAGATGTTTTTAGTGATAATTTTTCACCATATTTTTCTTAGATGCTTCAAAAAAAACAAGTGGTCATCTTTTAAAAAAAGATATGAAATAGTGGAACAGTTGTTATTAATTTTATATATCCTCTGTTATTATAAAGAATTCAATTGCATCAATTTATGGCGGGATTTCTTGGTCATTCATTTTCAAATTCTCTTTGACTTCTTTATAATAATTGAGGAATTATAAAATTTTAAAATGATCCGTTTAATCTTTTAACCGTGTGCGGTTATCCGTAAAACGAGTGAACTGCAAAGTCTCGTCCCTCCAAAACCCTTCTCTTCCGAACCATACTTTTCCGTTTATCTTTTATTTAATATGATCAATATAATTTCAGAACCGTGCAATATTTTGATGGGATCTTTTTTTATATTATGACTTATTATTTGTTATATATATATATATATATATATATGTATTTTCTATTACCATCTTGAATTGTACAGTATTTCTGAAAACTTATAATTAAATGGAGGCATAATTTTTACTATGGGTGAGAAATCGGTTTCGGTTTGTGGTTTTGTCAGGACTGAACCGACCTAAAAAGGGTTCGGACCTAAACGAAACCGAACCGATAATGATTCGATTTAGGTTTTTTTTTTCCTCTTGCACTAATTAGGCATGTTCTATTATATACTTTACAATTTTTTAAAAATTGTTTTTATTTTCAAAACTATGATATTTATGTCAAATTTGATATTTAAATAATTCTCTATTGAATTTTGGCTTTCAAATAAGTCTAATATTTAATTTATAATTGTTGTTAATCCAAATCCAAAAGTAATAAAAGTATAATTGTATTTATAGAATAATTAGAGGTCATATAGAAGCAACTTGGCTCTATAACATCCATTGAGAGCTCCAAGAAGTTGAGCCTCATGAATGCAGTTAGTTGATCCACAAGAATACCCTATCCAAACTAGAGCTCCCCACGTACGTTTACTCTTTTTTTTTTTTTGTCAATTATGGCCTTCTGTTTATCCATTTTTTTGAGTTCCTTCATCTTAGGATGATTTACATTCTTACATAGACATACATGACACCTTCCAAGAATATTTGTTTTGATCTTGCTTATATCTATACTGGCCAGACTTAAAGTTGAAAAAATATAAAGCATTTCTATCAACTTACGACCTGCATTAAACGTTTACATTTTCATATTATGTTATCATCAACTTATCATAAAACTCCGCCAACATATATGATGGATGCAAAATATAGGTAATCTGAACCCATTTGTACCAAACAACATGTCATGTAAAAGATAGATAATCCTAGTGTGAAGGAGCTCGAAGAATTGGAAAAACAAAAGGCTACAATTGACAAAAAAAACAAAACTCTAGTACACCGGTAGCTCTAGAGTGGACCGGGATTTCTTGAAACTTAAAAAGTTGCATTCATGAGGCTCACCTTATGGGAGTTCTCATAGGATTTTAAGGATCACATTGGCTTCTATGTCACCTCTGATTATTTTATAGTTAACTATACTTCCTTCACGAGGAGCTTAAAAGAGTCTTCTTTTGAAGGATTCTTCCACGGGTAATTCAATAATAGGGAATTCATAAAAATTTAAAATGATTCGTTCAATCCTCAATCGCGCTATGTCTTAGCTTTTATAGTTTTTGTCAGGTGAGACATATAGTTTTGTCGCCAACGGCCCTCCCCATACCTATCCTTACTTATCTTATTTCAATACTTTAAATGGTTAAATATGCACATGCACAACAATTTTACTAGAATTGAGCAATATTTGATAATGGATGAGATTTAACTTTTACTTTTGTGAATCTGAGATCTTCCTTCTAATATTAGTTTTTTACTATCTATTATTGATCAGGCATCTATTAGTTTAGTTATGAATAACTCATGTTTTTTTCTTTCTATTATCTATGTTCAAATTCTTATTGTTTGCTATATATCATCCAACACTTTTGTTTAAATTTTCATCATTTTCTTCACTTTGCTCGATCGTTGGAACTCGGAGCAACACATTGATATGTTTTCTTCCAAACAAATTAAGTCCTTTATGAGTCTTTTATACTTTAATACTTGAAAATAGATTTGTGAATAAAAATTAAGAAATCACCATGTTTCTTTTGCTATAAATATATATATGATTTTTAAATGTTGGTGTAATTCTGTAAGAAAGTTTAAAGATAGGATTTTTTAATGTTGGTGTAATTCTGGAGGGAAGTTTAAAGTAAAATCGTGAATTCTGAACTTTTTAATATTAAATCTATTTTATTTTAATAAAATATGAGTATTTTTGTTTTTCAGATATCAATATTGAATTTACATAGAGTAGTATTTAGGAGAAAAAACTCAAGTAAAAACATGATTTTATTTAAAAGTTAGGATTTTTTTCAAGTTTGACAAATTTGAAGATGTTGATCTCTTATAATTTTCATAAAAAAATAGGAGTTTAATGGAGAGATGCCAAGATTAACCTCGGGTATAATTAAGAGATGTGGATTAAACTCCAATAAATTTTTCCTTCGGAATTTCATTTCAGTTATACTTATTTGATTGTGTTTAATATTCAAGTTTATTAATCAATAACACATGAGATATGTTAATATAAGTTTAAAGGATCTAACTTATTTAATTATTGATTTTTCCTGGATTTTTTTTATTATTTTTTTCCATTTATGTGAATTTCTAAATATACATCTTATCATCTCTTTTGATATTTGGTTTTTTTTTTTCAATTTTTGTATAGTTTAATGGATCACACTAAATAACTCAAGAAAAGATTAATCTTTGAATTCGTATGAAAAAAATAGTGATGAAAGCATTACACGATTTTTAAGAAGCCAAGTACAATATCTTCATTTCATTTTTTTTTTGGGATTGTTATTTAAGAGTGAATAAATACAAACCAATCCAACGGTCGAAACTGAATTAAATAGGTTTAGTTTGGTTTTCAAACTTTAATATGTACAAACTACTCAAGAAAAATAACTAAAGGTTTGGTTCATTTATACAAATTTTTGTAGCGATTCAAACCCAAACCAAACTAATATATATTATACTCTCTATATATAAAATATTAATAAATTTTTAAATATTAGCTAAAACTTGATAAAATGAAAAATTAGGAAGGATCTTCAACCTTATTTTGTTATATTTGTGTAAATATAATTAGGCTTTATAATTTTATTATGACTAAATTTATAATTTTTGTTTTATTTGTGTTATATTGGACTTTTGATGATTCTAAAGGAAGTTTTTTTTTTTTAGGTTTTGTTGAACTTTTCATTATATAAAATTAAGTATTTAAAAATAACAGAAAGAGAAAAAAAAAATACAAGACCAAATTGAACTGTTTGGGTTTGATTTCGTTCAACTTTTATGTTTGAACAATTTGTTTCGATTCATATGCCAGGAAAAAAAAACTCCATTTGTTTCAGAATTTTTAGTAAAATCTAAACCAAATCAATTCATTGTTCACCCCTAATTTTACTATGAGATAGAAATATTGATAACTTTAAATTACAGCCTTGTACTATTCAAAGAAGATAGAACTAAGAGAAAACATCATTTAGATATCCCATATAAGAAAATCAAAGATAAGTCAGATCCCCATCTAATCAATATCAAATATATATTGCTTTTTTGTGGTAAAATTATTGAGCATACGAATTCTATTATTTTGCTTATATTAAAGTTTTATACAAGATAAGGAAAAAAAGTTTGTTAAGAAGAAAAAAGTTATATTAGCTATGACAATTGCAAGGTTAAAAAATAAAAAATAAAAACTATAATGTCCATTTTAAAATTTTATGCATTCTCTATTATTGTAAATGACTCAATTGCACCTTTGTTGCGTTATCAATACAATAGAGAATCTAAAAATAAATGTTCTTGAGGTAACGAGGAATAAGAATAAAAGGATTTTCAAAGATTTTGGTAACGAAGAGATATCCTAATTTAAACGTTTCATTAGACACTTTTGGTTTGCACTAAACCACCTTATAAGAATCTTTCAAGAGAAGGCTCTTTTGAGGTCCTTAAGAAGAATGTATAGCCAACCATACAATAAGCAAAGGTCAAATAGAAGCAAATTGGCTCCATGACATCAAAAGAGAGCTCTAAAATGGTTGGCCTCATGAATGCATGTGTTTGAGCATTAAGAAAACTCTATATATCCAAACTAGAGTTCCCGACGTACAAAAGTTTCAACTTTTTTTTGTCAATTACAGGCTTCTGTTTCTCCATTCCTTCAAGTTCCCTCATCCTATGATCATTTATCTTTTACATGAGAAAGACTTGAAACCTTCTTCATATTTTTGACTATATTTTGGCTTAGTTCTATACAAACAACATATCATGTATAAGATATATATGATCTTATGATGAAGGATCTTGAAGAAATGGAAAAATAGAAGGCTGAAAATGACAAAAAAGATGAAAATCTTTTAGAGCGGGAACTCTAGCATGGACTGGATTTCTTGTTCATTTGAAAAGTTGCATTCATGAGGCTCACCTTCTCAGAGCTCTGTTTTGATGTCACAGAGCCCATTTCTCTTATGTAAGCTCTATGTATTTCATAGTTTGCTATACCTTCTTCATGAGGACCTCAAGAGTCTTCTTTTTAAGGATTCTTCCATGGCTAGTTCAAATCAAAGTAAAAGTGTCTTATGAAGTATCAAAACTTTTATATTGCTAGTTTCAATGATCTTCGAATAGCCTATTAGTCGTATTCGTCTTCAAGTCAAGAACATTCATCCTCAAATTCTATGTTGTCTGATAACAAAGCAAATATGCAATTGACTTCTTTTCAATAATAGGGGAATCATAAAAATTTAAAGTGATTTGTAAAATCTTCTAACCATGCTATTTCTTAACTAATGTAGTTTTTATTAGGTGCGACATATAGTTATGTCACCAACACCCTTCCCAAAACCCGTTTTCTTCCTTCCTTATCTTATTTAATACCAACATAAAAGAAAAATAATAGTTTGAAATTCAATGTTTAAATATGCATATGCTCAATTTTACCATATTAGAGCAATATTTGACTTTTAGTTTTATGTTTTTGAGATCTGCCTTTAAAATTTTATTTTTCTATTATCTATTGTTTAAAAGACATCTCTTATGTTCTAACTTTATCATCTTGAATTGTACAACGCTGCATTTAAAGTCATCTTATCTTATTTCTAAATAACTATTAGTTTAGATTTTAAAAGTCTAAATAAATTTAAATTATGTTTCGACACTAACATTTTTTTTTCTTTCTAAAATGTGATAAAAGATTAAATTTTATCTGAGTTATTTATTAAAAGTTGAAATATTTTTTTCAGAATTAATCTCACTGAATGTTAAAAAGGATGAATCTCAATCTAATAAATGATATTTGACTCACGGTTTCTAGTAAGAGGAATCTAACCTATTTTTGTGTCTCGATTTTTGAGTCTTATTTGAAGGATTCTTCCATGACCAGTTCAAAAGCAAAGTAGAAGTGTCTTATGAAGTATCAAAAACTTTATATTGCTAGTTTCAATAATCTTCGAATAGCCTATTATTCGTATTCCTCATCAAGTCAACAACATTCATCCTCAAATTCGATAACTAAGAAAAGATGCAATTAACTTCTTTCAATAGTAGGGGAATCACAAAAATTTAAATTGATCCGTTAAATCTTTCTAAATGTGATATTTCTTAACTAATATAGTTTTTATCAGATGCCACATATAGTTATATCACCAACACTGATGTAGGCTGCTATGCAATGTTTTGATAATTTAGGTTTAATGAAACAAATCGGCCTTTGATAGTAATTCAGTTGTTTGGTCTTTACCTGATGTAGACCTAAATAGAATAATTTTCTATAAATAGTCTCTTATAACAATGAAAATACAGATTTTTGACAAGTTTTATTGAATATAACAGATTTCTTAGTAATTCAGAACTAGTCCTACACTAAACACCCCTCCCGAAACCCGTTTTCTTCCTTCCTTATCTTATTTAATACTAAAATATAAGAAAAATAATAGTTTGAAATCCAATGGTCAAATATGCATATGCTCAACAATTTTATCATAATAGAGAAAATATTTGATATAGATGGGATTTGACTTTTAGTTTTATGTTTTTGAGATCTGCCTTCTAATATTATTTTTCTATTATTAATTGTATAACAGGCATCTCTTATGTTCTAGCTGTACCATCTTGAATTGTACAATGCTGCATTTAAAGTCATCTTATCTTATTTCTAAATAACTATTAGTTTAGCTTTTAAATGTTTAATTAAATTTAAAGTTATGTTTCAATACTAACATTATTTTTTTCTTTCTAAAAGAACATAAAGAATAACTTTTATCTGAGTTATTTATTAGATGTTTTTAGTGATAATTTTTTCACCATTCTTTTCTAAGATGCTTTAAAAGAAAAATAGGTTGTAATTTTTGAAAAAAATATGTGAAATAGTGGGGAAGTACTTATTTAATTTAAGAAAATACTTAGCTGCACAAAATTGTGCAAGCCATGGCTGCACCAAGCCAATTAGGTGCAGCCAATTGTTTAAAAAAAAACAGTTTTTTTTTTATATTTCTTTTCCCAATTGGCTGCACTAATAGGCTTGGTGCAGCCATTGTGCAGTCAAGTATTGTTTTTAATTTTATATATCCTCTATTATTGTAAAGAACTCAATTGAATCATTTCCTTAATTACTTAACAAAAGCGAATCTAAAAAGGAATGTTCTTGAGCTGTTAAGCAATTAATATGAATAACTTGTTCTTCAAAGATCCTTGTAACGAAACGATATGTCAAAATTTAAACACTTCATATCACACTTTTTCTTTGCATCAAACCACCGATGGAATAATCCTTCAAGAAAAGGCTCTTTTGAGGTCCTTACGAAGAAGGTATAGCCAACCAATCACTAAGCAGAGGTCATATAGAAGCAAATGGGCTCCAATGACTTCCAAAGAGAACTTCAAGAAGGTGAGACTCATCAATGCAATTGTTAGAACCACAAGAAAACCCTAAACAAACTCGAGTTCCCAATATACATGAGTTTCGACTTCTTTTTCAATTTCAAGCTCCATCATCAGAAGATCATTTATCTTTTACATGAGACATATATGAAACCTTTCTTGACTTCAACTCGTTGTACTTAAAGTTAAAAAATAGAAAACACTTGCATAACTTGGCTTCAAAACTTGCATGAAAAACATGCATGACCTGCATAAAAGTATATTACATGAAATGTTTTCTCAACTCATCGTAAAAATACATCAGCATGTACGATGACCCGAACCATTTGTACTAAACAACATGTCATGTATAAGATAGATATGATCCTAGGATGAAGGAGCTCGAAGAAATGGAAAAAAAAAGGCTAAACACATTTATGGCGAGAACTCTTAGCGTGAAAAGACAAGAATAAAAGAGAAAATGATAGGTAATGAATATATATTTCAGCTATCAGACAAAGCACTCATCTCCATATTGATTATATTCCAAAAAATGAGTTCAATGTTCATTATAAAATGATCTTTATAGGGGGAAAAACCCTAAAAACAAGGAGACTTAAAAAGGAAAGTGACATAATGGGCTGTAAAATAAGGCCTAAAGAAAAACAGTAGCAAAAAGTAAATAACAAGAATAAACAAGACTAAAAGAAATGGCCTTGGGCCTACATAAGCAAAGAAGCCAACATCATACTCAGCCTCTTTCACTTAGAACTCGTTCTTGAGTTCAAATATAGATGTTAGCGTAGCATCTGAAAGGAAATACTCATAGAGGTCAGAGACGTTGAAAGTTGCAAAGATGTTGAGTTGCGGTGGAAGATCAAGAACATAAGCATTTTCACCATTTTGTAAAGAATTTGAAATTGGCCAATCTTCAGAGCTTTCAATTTGGAGTATGTACTAGTTGAAAAACTTTCTGGCTGAAGGTGATCCATCACTAAATCTCCAATTTTCTTTCGACGATGAATGTCAGCACCCTGTTTATAAGAAGCATTGGAAGCCTAAATTTTCTTGCGAACATCAGCATGCAACTCATTTATTTCCTCAGTGAAAATATGTGCTTGCTTGCAGGTAAGCTTGGTGTAATTGAAAAGATCCACTGATTGATTGGACAGCTTAGTATAGACAATGGAGAAAGGGCCATGCCAGTTGGATGGTTAGTCATTGAATTAAAAGCGAACTCATCCTCTGTACGGTAATATCCCACTGTTTTTATTTATCGTTGGCGATGCTGCGAATCATGTTGCCCAAAGTTTTATTGAATACCTTTGTTTGTCCATCCGTATAAGGGTGATAGGCACACTGAATTGGAGCTTAGTGTTGAATCTCCCTCAAAGAACACGCCAGAAATGACTCATGGATTTGACATCGTGATCAGAGGTTATGGATTTAGGAATCCCATGGAGGCACACAATTTCACGAAAGAAAAGTTCAGCCACAACACTTGCGTCAAAAGTCTTTTTACAAGGCGGGAAATGAGCCATTTTTTAGAAACGATCAACCACGACAAAAACAAAGTCCACTCCCCTTTGGGTTTTGACAAACCAAGAACAAAGTCCATAGATAGGTCTTCCTAAATGGTTTCTGGAACAGGTAAGGAGGGTATATACACCTGTGTTCTGTGAGCTGCCTTTTGTTGTTTGACATATTGCATAATGTTTCACAAATGTCACTACATCCTTTCAAAGTTGAGGCCAATAAAATTTTTCTTTGAGGAGCAGTAGAGTCTTCTCACGGTGGACTGCCAAGCCACCACTATGAACTTCAAATATCAATTGGGCCTGTATAGAGGTATTAAGAATGCAAAGGGCATGGCTTTTGAATAAGAATCCCAAATGTATATGGAAGTCTCCCATCCGAACATGAGTTTTACATCCATCCAAATTGTCTCAATATCAAGATATATTGCATAATTTTCCTTGATGCAATCCAAACCAACAATTTCTGTTTGAAGGGTGATCAATAGGCAAGCTTTTCTACTCAGTGCATCAGCAACCAAATTTTTTTTTTCTGGCTTAGGTTTAACACAAACTTAATTTTCTGCAAACATTTTATCCAACGAGCATATATCCTTTCTAAATTTTTTTGGGAGTTGAGTAAACGCAAAGAGTGGTGATCACAATTCACAATGAACTCCTTTTGAACCAAGTCGTGTTCCCAATGTTGTAAGGTTTGGTTAATGGAAAATAGCTCCTATTCGTATGTAGTCCATCTCTGTTTTGCTTCATTTAATTTTTTACTAAAGAATTCAATGGGCTGACCATCTTGCATTAGTACACAGCCCCTGTGCTAGTCATGGATGTGTCTGTTTCTACCTCGAAAGACCTTGTCAAAATTGTGTAAAGCAAGAAGAGGGGCAGAGATTAACTTTTCTTTAATACTTGCAAAACTTTCTTCCTCTGCAGGTCCCCAATTAAAGTTACCTCTTTTAAAACAATAAGTTATTGGAGCCATTATGCTACTGAAATGTTTGATGAAACGGTGATATAAGATTGCAAGGCCATGAAAACTTCGAACTTCAGTCACAGATTTAAGTAAAGGCCAATCATTTATAGCTATCACTTTCAAAAGGTCCACTTCAATACCATTCTTTTCAATTATAAAACCCAGAAACAACAATCTGTATGTGCAGAAGTCACATTTGCCACGATTGGTATAAAGGCGATGAGCACAAAGTGTTGTGAAGACTGTCTGCAGGTGGATCGTGTGTTCTTCCCAATTTTGGCTATGAACCAAAATATCATCAAAGCAAACGACAGCAAATTTTCCCATCATAGGCTTTAATACATGGTTCATCAAGCGCATGAACGTTCCAGAAGCGAAACTTAAGCCAAATAGTATTACTTTCCACTCATAAAGACCCTCTTTGGTCTTAAATGCCATCTTCCATTCATTCCCATGCCGTATATGATTTGATGGTACCCACTACGAAGGTCCAAACTTGAAAACACAGTAGCACCAGCCAATTGGTTAAGAAGATCTTCTAATCAAGGAATAAGAAATCGATATTTCACTGTAATTTTTATTCATAGCCTGACTATCCATACACATTCGCTACAAACCATCTTTTATAAGACTAGAAGGGCTGACACGGTGCAATGAATGAGGCTTGCCTGGACTAACTAATTCAGGACTAAATTAACAACCTATTTCTAAAGGATTTCATGTTCTTGAAGGCTCATCCTGTAATGTGCTAAATTTGGAAGGTTGGCACCTGGTATGAGGTCTATACAATGTTTGTAATTGCTGGGGCCCCTAAATCTTATGTAATCCAATTAAACGATAAATAAATAAAGGAATTATTAATTAGTAATATTTACATTGTCATTTATTATTAGTTTAATAAATGTAATCCATCATAAGATCCAGAGTTACTTATGATAACTTAAAGTGAGCATATGATGCGGGAAGATTCACTTAAGTGTAACTCAAATAGTCTGTGGTACATGAATAAAGGTTGGGTGTCTTATTTCTGATAACACCACTAACACGGCCCACTTGTGAATTGGCACAAGTGATCTCATCTAGATTGCTCATGTAGAGACATGTTAGTGGGGGTGTTGCTGCAATAGAGATTATCGTAGACTGGACTAAGATAAACTTACTGTCTTCTGGAAAAGCCGTTACAGAAAGATACTTCGTTTATCAACCGATTGATCATGTACAATTGATCTTAATCCTGAGTGGATTACGAACTCCTGTTCGCAAGAGACAAGCCTTTGATTTTCATAGGTGAGAGTGACTCGATATAGTTCTCTCAATATGCTTCCCACTTTGGGGATTGCATCTTGCTTATAGCTGGGAACATAAGTACACAAGAATTGGAATTCACTCTTTTCCATATAGGAAAATAGATAAGTAGTTCCCTTATGGACTGATTCGGTCTTGAACAGCGGGGACCCATATTCCTTTGATCAAGGAAAAGGTTAAAGACGCATAATGGAGATTATGTAAGGTTGTTCATTGTAGAATCAGTTGGGCTCAAGGAACAAGATGTATCATGGAGGTTAATACGGTGCAAATACCTAGCCATGGATACGAACTAACTTGTGAAGGATCAAGGTGTAGTTAATGATTATAGCCAATGGACATAACTATGTCTATAGTACTAAGAGTGCAACTCTAGAAATTTAGTGGAGTTATCTAGGAGTTAATGAATGAGAATTAATTGATTAAAAGGAGTTTTAATCAAAGGTAATTCTGGATCATTGGAGCTTAGTCCTATAGGTCCATTAAGTCCTCCGAGCTAACGCATGTAATTGAGAACATAAATTAATATGATTAATTTCTTTAGAAAAATGGAATTAAATAGAGGAGCCTATTTGATTAATTAAAAGAAATTAAATAGAAGAGTCTATTTAATTATTTAATTAATGGTGGAATTAAATAGAGGAGTCTATTTAATTTATTAAATCGAAAAGTCTATTTAATTAATTAGGAGAGATTAAATAGAAGAGTCTATTAAATTAAATTTATTTTGAGTTGTCCAAAATTAATGGGGATTTAAATAGAGGAGTCTATTTAAATATTTAATTTGAGATTGTCAAATTAAAGAGGAAATAAATAAAAGGAGTTTTATTTATTTAATTATTTAACGGAATTGTTCCATTAAATAAATAGGAAAATAAAATGCCCAATATTGTCATGAGATGATGGTATGGGCGTGTGACCCATGGTGGGGTCACACGCCACCTTGGTCAAAGGGTTGACTAAAGTTTTGCATTTTATTTTATTTAAAATATATGAATATCTTATTTTAAATTAATGTGATTAATTTAAATGGAAGATATGGAATAATATATTTAAATTAATATTGATTAATTTAAATAAAAGATATGAGATATTTTATTATGGAATAAAATATCATATCTTTATTATTCAAATATATTTTAGAATATCTTATTTAATTATTTATTAATTATAAAGATATTCAAAGATTTTCTGAGCTCTTGGTTTTCTTATAAATAGGACCTTTGGGGTGACCCCAAAACACACACGGTTAAGTAACCAAGAGGCTCGAAAAATTCATCTCCCTCTCTCCTTGCCGCCGCCGCCCTCCTTAGCGAGGAAGATCTTTTTGGTGGTCCTAGGATCGTAACCATCGAAGAACGAGGAAGAGCCAGACACTTCTCGACAAAGGTTAGTATTCGTTTTATGCATTTAGAATTTTGTTAATATTATACTGCAAGGAAAGATCCGTGGGACTTCCGCTTGAGAACTCTTTTAGAGGCCTCAATCCCCAACAGTAATGACCCGCCCTTTTATTTTTAAGAAATTAATATAAATAATGTAAGCGGAAGACTTTGAATCGATAAAACCCGTAAAACAACGGGAATAAACCCTTCTTCATTTTAAAAGTGACTGGAAACCATAATCGTTCTGAATATAAGATGCACATCCCCTATATTATAAAACAAATTAAAATTTCCAAAGCTCAACAAAATTCACAATTCAAAGTAAAATGTTCATTTATAAGTAAACGCCCTCACAAACTTAACAAAAAAAGATTTAGATAACAAAAGACAAATCAGTCCATGGACTTAAGATAAGACCCTAGTCCATCTCCATCATCATCATCCCTCAAATCAAGGTACACCAGCTCCACGACCACGACCGCGCCTTGTACCTTAAAAGTAGTATCATGAGCGGGAAACCCAGTGGAAGATAAATTGAAAGTAAAGTAACTTTAAGTGCCAAATCTAATCCGAATTTGTGTCCAATGAATCCTAATGTCTCTTGACTACCCCAAATATACTTCCAAAGATTCATGCATTATCCTCAAGAACAAAGTGCTAATATATAGTGAAGTCTCCCAAGCTCGGAATAACCATAACAACTAACCATACATTACAACTTCCAATCATACACGAATACATGTTAAGCTCACGTAGTCTCAACAATACATAACAACAAGGAACATGTGAATAATGACAAATAATACAGGCACATGTAGTCTATGCATTATCTTATTATCTCACCCAATAACATGCAAAGCTCACGCAGTCTTTACATTCTTAATAAGAACCTTCGCAGTGAATAACGTCAAATGATGTAAGTACACACAACCAATACATGATCTCATAATCTCACCAATGACATGCAAAGCTCACACAGTCTATGCAGTCCACAACCCAACTTAGCTCCCAAGAAAAATTCAAATTAACAAGTAACAACCAAGTGCCATATGCAAAACTCTCAAGAACATACAAATTAACCAACAACATCTAAGATAACACATTCTATACTCTCGAAGTCTAATTCAATAAATTAAACCATGCTTAGTCACTTATTTTCAAAATTTACTCATCTCCCAAATCAACAAATCATTAAAGAATTCGGTTTCTAAATGTACCATTAATTCTATTTATCCTCACCTTTAACACTTGAGTGGAAATTAACGTTCCAACAAATCCTCAAGCGAGCAACCAACATCACTTACAAGTTAATTACATCTAAAATACACTAATTTAATCAAGCAGACAACTAACAAGCATCAATTAATTAATAAGTAAAAAGAGCCCGTGATTTCGGTCACTGACACCCACGATTTTAACAATCTATAAGGGAAGCAGGTTTATGTTTTTTTTTTTTGAGGTAATGAGAAGTAAAATTAAGCTCAAGAGTAAGAGAAAAGACATACAAATTAAAGAGAAAAATGATAAGAAATAGAATCTCAAATTCCACTAACTTGAATCTTAGGATTTCATTTCAAGAACACTAAAACAAACATAAAACCCTTAAAAAAAAGTTTTAAAATCTCACCCTTTTGGCCTTAAATGAAATTATTCCTTTTCAAAATTCATTCTAATTTTTTTCCAAGGTCCAAGCAAGTTTTTCTCAAAGAAATATGAAAAAACGAATAGGAAACGAAGAAAACTCGTTTTTCCTCCAACAGAGTCGATAGGTATTTTGATGATAACTTTTTTCACAGAAATTTTATGGCTATAAAATTAGATTTAAAAGATATATCTCGGAAAAATGAAGAGTTTGATATCTTACTGGTTCAAAATAGAGTTCGGACCAAGAAGTTATGACCAAAAACTTTAAAATTTAATTACACTGCAAGAAAAGAATAAAAGAAGAGGACTTTGGCCAAATCTACATTCAAGTGTTTGGGTTTTTCAAATTAGCTTGGTACTTAGGAAAGTTTGGTTATGGATTAATCTAGGGTTTATGGGTAAAGTAAAATAAAAAGGAAATTTCAAGTTCTACCAACTTAGCATTGGTATTTCAATAAAACAGATTACAAAACTAACAAGAAACCCATAAAGTAAATTACCTCTTGGAGCTTCTAAGAGAAACATTTTTCCTTCCAAACCTTAGGATAAAGATTTCCCACGTTAATACCGAACCAACGCAATAAAAGTCGCTCAAAACGGTTGAGAAATGAAAGAGAAAACATAATTTTTCTCTAGGTTTCTTGGTTTGGCTGAAAATGAGGGGGAAGAAATAAATGTTTTTCTTTTTTTGTTTCAACATGAAGAATGAAGAAGATGAGGAAGACCCTAGAAATTTAAGATGTAATTTTCAAATTGCAAAAAGACTCTTTTTCTTTTCCTTCTCTTTTAAAAATTACCTCATGCACTTGAAGACACAATATCCCTATTAAAATTTACCCCATGCATCTTAAAACATAAGCTTTCTCATAAAAATTTAGCAACACCATTAAGATAAGCTAGATTATTATTATTAATTGGCCTATCAATAATAATTAATACAACAAGTTTTAAATAACAACTTTTAAATAATAACTAATAGTAAGCAACTAAATAACACATCTAAAATTTAAATTATCTAACTTAAATATTTAAATTCTATAAATTAAATTAATTAAATACTTAAAAAAAATTAAAAATCTACTCGTAAAAATAACGGGACGTTACAATGTTGGATGTCTCTTATTGGAGGCAGTGTGGCTGGAAAATCTGTTGGTACAATATCCTGGAATTCATACAAAAGAGTTTCAATTTCATAGTGCTTTGGTTTGAGTCCAGCATTCATGGAGGATAAAAGAATGAGAATAGAGAGGGGTCACTGGGAAGTGAATATGAGGTGCAACCATTAGTTGTGGATACCAAGATGGGTTTGGAAGGTGAGGATGGGTCATTGGCTGGTAGTAAATTTTGTAACTGTTATCCTTCCCATTGTACTGAACTGGGTTATCAAATTGCCATGGTCATCCGAGCAGAACATGGCAAGCATCCATGTCAACGACGTCACACTTGATGGTATCTTTATAGAACTTCCCAATTGATAGGTGTATGCTACAAACCTCAATCACACGATGTTCTCCCCTTTTCTTAATCCAACCTAGACGGTAAGGGCTCTGATGTTTCTCAGTTTGTAGGTTAAGGGTTTGAACTAAGGCCTTTGCGATAATGTTTTCAGTGCTTCTATTGTCAATGATGACCTCACACACCTTCTACTGTATTGTACAACAAGTTCTTAAAATTTGGCTACGTTGTGAGCTCGTGTGTTGCTTTGAGGTCAATAACACTCTCTGAACCATACGGGCAATACACTCCCCACCATCCCCACATACATCCTCAACATCTTCATTTTCAACGATTTCTACATAGGAATCATGGTTAGAAGCATTCTCCATGTTTTCTGCCATTACAACAGCTTTACATTGTGGACACTCATTTGATTTTTACCACTCTTCATTACACCGATAACAACAGAGGGGATTGGACTTTGCATAAGGGTTAGTAGGCCAGGTTGGGCCGATACATGTTTGGGCTTTAGATGTATCACCAGAGATTTTAAGATTGGGATTTGGTGTAGTAGGTGATAAAGGAATTTTGCCTATTTCAAAGAAATGGTTAGCAAAATTGTGCCTAGGGTTATAAGGGTGATTCTATGGTTTAGTATTTTGAGATTTTGTTCTTTAATGTTATGTATTTGAGCCATTTTGACGTAGGAAATGATGATCTTGATTCGAGGACGAATCTTTTTGAAGAAGGGGAAGATGATAAGGACCATGGAGGCACTACAAAAGATCTAAATCAAAAGAGCTACAACAAGCTTTTATTACATAAGTGCTAGGATGGCTAGGCTCGGATCAAGCTATATTTCACAATGAGCAGCCCATTTCGGATGAAGAGTTGACATATTCTTCCTTAAGAATTAGTGTGTGCACCTTGCAAATCCATAAGGGAAATGTCTACAAAGATGACCTTATGCCAGACTCATTAAATGTGCAAACTACGCATTAGGTGGAAGATTGCAACATCACCAAGACAACTAAGCAAATCAGATTCTATTTTGTTTGAATTTAGACAAAGTTTCGTTATTTGTAGTCGTGTGTCATTAATACTCAACTTTTATGTTTGCTGATTTGTAGTCGTGTGTATTAAAGGTCTATTTTCCTTTTATGTTTTGCTAATTTGTAGCCATGTGCCTTTAAGGCTTTATTTCCTTTTATGTTTTGTTTCCTTTTGTTATTTGAAGGCTATAAAAGCCATGGAACTGAATGTAACAAAGAAGATTATTGTTGAATGAAAATTAAGTTACTCTTTGAGAGTTTCTTTTGAAAAACTAATAGAGTTTTCAACTTTTTACAATTCTTGTGTTTAGGGTTGTTTTCGAGTCATTAAATTAGGATTTGATCAACTTAATTGTGGAGTGATTCAATCTAGAACAAGAAACCTCATTCTTGTCTCTAGATCATTGATCTAAGAGGTAATCTCATCTAGCCATAATCTCTTGGTTGAAATTGATTAGTTAGGGAGGGTTTGAGTTCTTGCTTCAAAGGTTCATGCAAAGCATAATAGCATAGGGTGTTTGGACTTGCAATTTGGGTTTTCCTTATCAGTTGGTATCAGAGCTTTGGTCGAAACCTTGGCCATACTCTATATTTGATTCTATCTTTATTTTTCTTGCAAATTGTTTATTTTTCTTTAATCTGTCTTATCTATTCATAATCTGTCTAAACCATCATTTTTCTTTTCTTTTCATATGGATCTTATTCCCATATTGTAGATCATGTTCTGATCTTGAAAATTAAAATATAAAAAAAAAGTGAGAAAGAGAGCTTTACATCCGAGAGCACCAACTTGTTCTTTTTTGCTTTGCTTTGGAAATTCTGAGTTTGATCCAACCTTTTCATATAATTCATATTTTTTAACGTTATTTTGTCAATCTAGATCTACAATTCGCACAACTATTGAATTAAGATTTGTTTGACATTCAAATCCTGCTCATACTTTCCATATATAAATCTGCCGCATTTAGTGCTCTGAATCGCTGGCTAAAACGCGTGAAATATTTCGAATTAGCTTTCAAAATATGATTAGGAAAGTTAATTTAATAAGTTATCTTACTTTTTCAAGAAGGTCATTTAAGAAAAATCGATCTGTAAACAACTCATATTCTGAAAATCAAATCCGTGCGCAATCTGCTCCTAAATTTCAGGATCTTGTCTTTTGATTGATTGGAATTTTCAATTGTTATTAATATTTTGAATTTGGCCAATTGCAAACTCTTAATAGCTGATTGATTGACCTTAAAATCTGAGTTTCCATATTAATTTTCATAGCCAATAATTCTGAATCTTACTTTCCATATTTGGCAATTTCCTAGCTTTTTTCTTTCTTATTCTATTATTGAATTATTTTCATAATTAGTTGTATTTTTCTGATTGAATTACTTTGTAGCTTTCTAAAACACAATTTTTGCTTCACAAAACGTGAGTTAAACCCGAGAGCACCTAAATACAAATTGGCCTACCTTGAGTGACATATAGTTAGGGAGTGTTGTGAGGACCATAATACTCGTTAACTTGTGAGGAACAATATAGATCAAGAGGGAAATGATTGTGGGGAGACTAGTGATGCTAGGTGGAGGAAGGCACAAACTTAGACGTTTGTTAGGATTACTCAAACTTTAGAAGAGATTGATGAATGCTTGGGTAGGTTAAAGCTAGCTAGTAATCAGCAAAGGAGGGATAAAATTTATGAAGAGTTAGAAAGTGATGTTGAAGAACAAGTAGTCACTGATTGGGAAGAAAGTGACATTGAGGAATTTCTTGACGAAGCCGAAGAGGGTGATAATATGGAGGAATATATTGAGGTTCGCGAGGCTAGTGATGGTAATTTCGGGGAAGGAAATCAACTACCACTTTTGTGTAGGAATATGTTGAGTTTGATGCTACTTTAATTAGTTTTTCTCTTTTTATGTAGGTTTGGAAACATATTTGCAAAATAAGAGAAAAATGAAACATTAGGGCAAAAATCAGTTCAAGCGAGCCATCGCTTAAGTTGTAGCAAGGCATCTCTTGACCAATTAGGAGAAGTCCAGATTTTAGCCTAGCGACCAATCGCTTGAGAAGTAGCGAGGTGTCTCTATCTGCCAAGCGAACCATCGCTCAACATTCAGCGAGACGTCGCTCGTTCGTTTATATGCAAGCTTGCAACATTCAAACGAGCCATCGCTTGAAGTATAGCGAGGTGTTGCTCGAGCCTTATCTCATTCACCGACTTCTGGAGCCTATTTAAAGGGGCTGAAACTTTATTTTTAGAATTTGATCATTCATTCTTGGTAGGCAGAACTTTGGAGATTATATTTGGGCGTTTTCCAGCGATTTTCGAGGAAGTCAACACAAATCTTCAGAGTTTTTTTTCGTATTTTTATTATTTTTGTGTTTTCTATATTATTTATTTTGCTGAATTCTATTATTATAGATAGCTAATTTTCTAATTCTTAGGGGATTGATGCAGCTACTTTATTTGTATGGTTTGAGTTTTTAGTTTTGAATACAATTTTATGATTCTATTAATGTTCTTATGTCTTTAATTTACTGGCCATAGATTAATTGATTTTAATTCTAAAATCTAACGCTCGGTAGAGGGGGTTTTAGGATAGATCTTGGGAACATAACCGAAGGTAGATTAGAGTTGGGTAACTTAATATGAATTTAGAAGTCTTAAAAAGAACTTATGATTCATACACTTTTAATTACGTAAATTGAATAGGGATATTTGTTTCTTAATTAATTGTGATTCTTGATTTAACGCTCGGGAGAGGTAATTAGGAATTTTAGTGTTCTTGATTTATAGAATATGAAATTATTGTTCTTAACTAAGCGAATATTAATTCCATAAATTAAAGTAGTGAAATCATTCCTCTAGGACCTTTTCTCCATTGATTTAAT
The DNA here is from genome assembly GCA_028015215.1 of Gynostemma pentaphyllum. Classification (NCBI taxonomy): domain Eukaryota; kingdom Viridiplantae; phylum Streptophyta; class Magnoliopsida; order Cucurbitales; family Cucurbitaceae; genus Gynostemma; species Gynostemma pentaphyllum. Next base: position 64,212,804 of record CM051355.1, on the reverse strand, counting down.
TCAACCTGTTTTAATTTAGCTTTGTATTTTCTTTTTTGTTTAGGATTATTAGTTTAGTTCAACACTCATTATTTTATGATTTCTAAATAAAATTGAGTTAATCATATATAGTACTTAGGTAGACTTAATTCTTTTTTCCTAGAGGACAACAATCCTTTGCTCTTATCACTATATTAAAATCTTGACTCCGTACACTTGCGGGTAATTGATAATTTACGTCAACAAGTTTTTGACGCCGTTGTCGAGGAAAAGCAATTTAATTTTTACTTGATACTATTGTGCATTAATTTAGTCTTAGTTTAGAATTTTTTTTTTGTTTATATCTTTTTGAATATTTTAATTATTCTTTGCTCACTTGTTTCTTTGTTTGCTGTTATTTTTGCAGGTTAGTACATATTATATGCGAAAGGACGGAAGTAGTAGTCTTACACCACTAAATCCAGAGATTGAGAAAACCTGCAAAGCTAACCTTAAGGAGAAAAAGCTTCAAGCCGAGACAATGGCTAACTAAGATGATCAGAATGTGTTTGCTGAGAACAACACAAGGAAAATTAAGGATTGTTTCAAGCCCATTGTTGCTCAAAAATTTTAAGGCATAACTAGGCAGACCATCAGCGTTAACAACTTTGAACTGAAACCTGCTCTGATTGGTATGGTTCAACAACATCAGTTTGGAGCGAGTGCTTCAGAAGATGCAAATTATCACTTGTCCAGCTTCTTAGAAATTTGCGATACAGTTAAGATGAATAGGATACTTGAAGACACAATTAAATTGCGGCTTTTTCCTTTCTCACTGAGGGATAAGGTTAGGGGTTGGTTAAAATCAGTATAGCTAGAAAGTATCACTAGTTGGCCAGACATGGTTGAAATTTTTTTGACAAAGTTCTTCCCGCCATCGAGGGCCACTCAAATGCGTACTGAAATCAACACTTTCAAGAAAGAAAAATCTGAAACTTTATATGAGGCTTGGGAGAGATTTAGGGAACTTTTGAGGAAGTGTCCAAATCATGGACTTCAGGATTACTTACATATTCAACTTTTCTATAATGGGTTGATGGGACAGATTAGATCAAATGTTGATGCTACAGTAGGAAGTTCTTTGATGTCTAAAACTGTTGAAGAAGCACTGGAATTACTTGCAATATGGCTGAAAACAGTTTTTGATATCTCGATGATCGATCTATGACTCCAAAAGTAACAGGAGCATTAGCAGTTGATGATGTAACATTCATTAAATCTCATATTGCTTCACTTTCATAGCAAGTAGCAAAATTATCAGGATCTAAGACTTCTGTGATGACCCGACACTTTTAAATAATTTAAATCAGAACTGACAGCGGAAGTCTTTTATTTTAAGAAAAATTGGCGTGGTTATGTTTGAAAATTTGTTAGCCAAAACCTGTTTACATCCTAATTTCAAAATCTAATAAAACATAAGGAACATCAAGTCCCATTTCAGGAGTTCAATACTCATAATCATAAAGTAAAGACATTATGCTCTTATGAGCCAAATACAAATGTAAAATCACAAAAGTCTTTAAAGTTCACAAAAATAAATACATAGACTTTACAACCCATAGTCCATCTCGAGGTCAGCATCCCTCGATCACGCAGCACCATCTCCCCTTCCACGGCCTCTAGCTAGGGCATTACCTGAAATTTTGTAATATCATGAGCTAACAAACTAAGCCCAGTGAGAATAATAAGAATAAAAAGTAAAGATAGACCTCAAACTCGTATTCTGATTTGTGTCCAAACTATCTGACATAATCAATCCTAAAGTTCTCTAAACTTTAGGTAATTTCATTCGTAACTCTCCAAAGGATGACATTACTAACACTCGTAGTCAAAACCTCATCCATTAACTTGTTATGACATAAATAAGAAAAGTAAATAAAGTTTGTATAAAATAAAACATCTCAATTCTCTAATTCATCGATCATAAGCATGAATGCATGAGGACATCCCGTAGGATTTCGCATTCGCCCTTTATGCATGAATGAAGATAATAGGTACATCCCGTAGGATACCCATTCAACCTTATGCATGAGAAGTAACGAGTACATCCCGTAGGATACCCATTCAACCTTCTTTCCTTGTTTTACTTTCTTTTCTTTTTCTGAAGGTGATGCGGACACTACCCGTAGGCTCCAACATTCTTCCCTTCATTTCTTTTTCGATGAATGATGCGAACATGTTATGGTGCAATATGATGCCTGCATATCCTTGTAAAAGTAAATAAGTAAAGTGCGGAATTAAAGTAGTTGATGCAAGCATAAAGTAGAGGGGCATAAAATAAAAGACATAAAGTAAAATAGATAGGAAACTCCGGACGAACGATATGTCAATCGAACTCCGCTACCAGTAATAAAAGTAAAACCATAACTTAAACGATTAACCTAAACCTTCAAGGATTCTAAACTTCCAATAATAATCCGAAGTTCTATTTTCGAGTTTCTTTAAGCATTCCATCTAAAAGTTTGGATCTTTTAACTTCCAATGATCCAACCTAAGCTTCGAAACGAATCTAACTTAGAACTTTCTAAGGTTCAATGTTTTCCTCGAGAACTCCTAAGTTCTCACTTTAAGGATTAACTCCTAATCCTAAGGGCACTAACTCAGTTCCCTCTATTCTTATATTCGAATTCTAGTCTTAGTTTCCAATTCTACAAATCATTATACTTATTCGCTTTCTAAAATTACCTTAAATCCTAACTATTCTCACCTTAATAAAAGTTGACTTCGCTCCTAAGTCTGAAAGAGCGATCAAACGAACGGTTCGAAAACACCTACAAATTGAAATTATATCACACAATCAATAAATTACTAACTATTGATCAAACATCAACTAAACGTACAAAACGACGAAAAACTCAACAAACCCCCCCCCCCCAAAGAGGCTCTAGGCCCTCTCAAGTATATGGGCCTCGGGTTTGGTTTTCCAGCTTTTAGGCAATTTTAAAGTATTTGGAGTTGGTTTTAAGCAAATTCGATATTCCCGATTTCAATGGGTATCGATAATTAGGGTTTTTGAACATTATGCCCTTTCCCGAATTGAATTTAAATAAACATATTTCACTAATTTATAACCCATAATCAAACCCAAAAAGGTAAATTTCAAACGGGAAGAGTTTCGACTGAAACTCGGTTTTAGGGTTATGGGATTGTTTCCAAAAACACTTAAAACAACTCCCGTATTTACAAACACTGAGTTCCACAACACGAAATCGAAGGAAAACAAAGAAAACTCCATTAAAATACTATTTGGAGCTTAGGGTTTGAAACTTTACTTACCGAGAACTTCGTATAACACGAGTGGCAAGTACGATGGTTGGGTGGAAATGAATCGTAGGACCGATACCTTTCCAATGGAACGAGAATTGAAGCGATCCGGCAAGAAACGAACGAAACCCAAAAAATCCCTTTTTGCTCTTGATACCCACGGCCTTGGAGGAAGAATTGGATGATGATTTTGGTCAAATTTGGTCAAATGGAGATTTAAATAAGATAAATGAATAGTGTTTAGATATTTAGGAATTTTGGAAATGACGGTTGCGTCCTTTTATGACTTTTGACTTATAAAACGAAACCTGATGATCTTAAACTATCCCAATAGTGATTAATAATTATTAATTGGCCCGTTAATAATTATTAATACCATTAAAACGAAATTAAACTAAAAAGGTAATTAAAAGGACTTAAACCGAAATAAACTACTAAATTATAATTTACCGATAAATAAATAAACTTTAATTACTTAAATTAAAATAAAACAAATAAATTTTTTTTATCACAAAATGACGGGACGTTACAACTTCATAGTCCATCGAACTATAGCAGCTACTAGTGAAGTGAATAACACAAAATATGGGTACAGAGGAAAACAATATCATAATCTATTGCCTGCCCATTATAATCCAGGGCTAAGAAATCATGAGAATTTATCTTATGGAAACAATAAGAATGTTTTGCAACCCCCTCCACAGAACCAGGATGATAATAAGCTTTCTTTAGAGAATATGTTTGGTTCTTTCATTGCTGAATCTATAAAAAGGTTTAATCAAAACGAACCTATGATAGAAAATTTGGGTGCGAAAGTTGACAATCATGATGTTATTTTGAAAAACCTAGAGGTCTAAATGGAACAAATAGCTACTTCAGTGAATGCACTTCAGAAAGGAAAGTTTCCAAGTGATACTCAAGTAAACCCAAGGGGAAAATACAATGTCATCACATTGAGGAGTGGAAAAGAGCTTCAAGAACGAACTCCACCATTAGTACAAGATTCCATCACTGAAAAGATTGAGAACAAGGAAGAAGAACAAAAGGAGGCTACACCTAGTCTGGCAGAAAAGCCAATTTCTATTCTCTTATCTTCTGATATTCCTGTTGCACATTTTAATTTACCTTATCCTCAACATTTTCAAAAGAAAAAGATTGATCTTCAATTTTCTAAATTTATAGATATTTTAAAGAAAATTCACATTAACATTCCTTTTGCAGATGCACTGGAATAGATGCCAAATTATGTGAAGTTCATGAAATAAATAATGTCTAAGAAGAGGAAGTTGGAGAGTTTTGAAACAATAAAGTGTTGGGATTGAGGCCTCTAAAAGAGTTCTCAAACGAAAGTCCCAAGGATCTTTCCTTGCGGTATAATATTAACAAAAATCTAAATGCATAAAATCAAATACTAACCCTTGTCGAAAAGTGTCTAGCTCTTTCTCGTTCTTCGATGGTTACGATCTTGGGACCACCAAAAAGATCTTCCTCACTAAGCACAAAAGAGAATCGGTGTGTGGGAGCACTATCCTCTTTGGAAAAAGGAAGAGGGAAGAAAAACTTCTTTCGTATACCCTATGGGAGGCGATGGCAAGGAGAGAGGGAGAGGAATTTTCTGAGCCTTCTCTTGGTTGTCTAACCGTGTGTGTTTTGGGATCACCCCAAAGGTCCTATTTATAGGAAAACCAAAACCTTAGGAAATTTTTGAATATCTTTTTAATTATCAAATAATTAATAAAGATATTCTAAAATATATTTTAAATAATTAAGATATAATATCTTATTCCATAATAAGATAATCTCATATCTTTTATTTAAATTAATCTTTATTAATTTAAAATAATTACTCCATATCTTAACTATTAAGATATTCATATATTTTAATTAAAATAAAATGCAAATAATTGGTCACCATTTAACCAATGGGGCGTGTGACCCCACTACAACAAAAAACATTTTTTATAGCGTCTAAAAAATGCTATGAATTACATATCATAGCGTTTTACCAAACGCCGTGGTTGCCCACGTAATTAAAAGTATGAGACTTTTGATTGCGTTAATCTTACGCTATTGTATACGCTATAATAATATCAATTTGATTGCATGTATAAATTGTTATGAAAACATACCATAGCGTTTTGAATTCCGCTATAAAAACATATAACAATAACGTCAGATTCACGCTATGATTTATATTTCATAGCTTTTTGAACACGTCATGGTTGCCCACATAATTAAAAGTCTTAGTCATTTGATAGCGTTAGATACATGCTATCGCATACGCTATAAACATATCTATATATATATTGCATAATTTGATTGTTATGACAATATAACATAGCTTTTTACCAACACTATTATAACGTTTACAATAGCTATTTTAAAACGCTATTGTATATTTTCTTATATTTGATAACCATTTATATTTTATAGCGTTTTCAATAAGTTATCTAGTTTGCTATAAAAAACCTGTAGTCAAGAATATTTATAAAAGAAAGTAAAAAACTAAGCTTTTTGAACCAGTACACACAAGAATTACTTATTGATTCCCAACTTTTATAACTTAACGGAAATTCCATAAGTTAAAGTCATACATAATTAAAATTCATCCACGCAGTACATGTCGATAGGAAGTATTACATAATACAAGATCTATCCATCCAGTACATAAGTCTAAAAGATCCATCTAGTACATAATAAAATATCTATCCATCCAGTACATATAAGTCTATAGAGTAAACAAAACCCCGACAAAAAAGGCTATAGCAAGCAAGATCATCAAGACTTCGCTCTATCAACCTACAAAAAATACAATCACAAGTCATGTAAAATAAACTATTATATTATTTTACATACAAATCATAACGAAGGTCATAAAATTTGGTGTTTTACCCATAATGACACACAATATATAATAACTACATAATTTCCTTTTTAAGTCAACACAATCAATTCTTGAATTGTAAATATTTACAATAATAGAAATATATACTCTTTTGATCACAACAAATAAACCTAGAATAGCTTTAGCACGTTCTTATAGTCAAAGGCATTAAAGCGAGTACCATATAAATTAACAAGGAAGAGAGGGATGAACCTGAATATACTGAGTAAAAATCTAAACAAAGAGAACCTTTTATCCTTCTTGTTCCTTATCAAATGCTTCCTAATTGACACTGCCTTGTTGAGAAAAAGCGAGATCTGGAGCAAGTACCATAATTAGAGTAAGAGTGAGAAGAGAGGCAATAAGTGGGACAGTATAGCAAAATGAAACGGTTAATAATGAAATATGATTTGCATTAAAAGAAGACCCATTATGAAATTTTACTTGTAGACCAAAAAAAAGTGTAAAAATCACCAAAACAGCAGCAACGCTTTCAAAATGATAAAAAACAACTTATTGACAAAAACACCAGCAAAACTGCTACTTTATATGTAAAATAATATGGAATATCATAAAACAGCAGTTAAACAACTACTTGAGCACCAAAATAGGAGTATACAACCTTTAAAGCCCCAAACAGCAGTAAAAATGAATTTTAAGCCCCAAAACATTAATACATAGCAAACAAACAACTTGTAGTCCAAAAAAAAGTGTAAAAATGACCAAAAACAGCAGCCACACTTTCAAAATGATAAAAAACAGCTTCTCATTCACAAAACCACCACCAAAAGTACTACTTTATATGTAAAATAGTATGGAATATCAAAAAACTGCAGTTAAACAACTATTTGAGCACCAAAATAACAGTATAGCACTTTTTGAGCCCCAAAATAGCAGTAAAAAACAATTTTAAGCCCCAAAACATTAATACATAGCAAACAAACAACTTGTAGTCCAAAAAAATTGACCAAAAACAGCAGCCACACATTCAAAATGATAAAAAACAGCTTCTTATTCACAAAACCACCACCAAAAGTACTACTTTATATGTAAAATAATATGGAATATCAAAAAACTACAGTTAAACAAGTATTTGAGCACCAAAATAATAGTATAGCACTTTTTGAGCCCCAAAACATCAGTAAAAAACAATTTTAAGCCCCAAAACATTAATACATAGCAAACAAACAACTTATAGTCCAAAAAAAAGTGCAAAAAGGACCAAAAACAGAAGCCACAATTCCTAGAAAACTAAAGAGAAACCCCGACAAATACCATTTCAACTAAAAATATTTCAGAAAACACAATAGAACTAGAAATATCTATAAAAAAAAAAGAAGTTTAATATCATTTCATATGAAAAACTATAATGACTGTCAAAAACAGTAGCAAAACATCCAATTTAAGCCTCAAAATAGCAGTAAAACATATATTTTAAGCCCAAAAAGTTTTAACACAATATTCTAACAAGTTTTAGTTCATAAAACAGTGTCAAAATGACATGAAACAGCAGCAAAACTACGTAAACTATGTAATTTTAGATAGCCATAATACTCAATTTACCATTGCCATGACTACCATAAAGATAAGATCTATACCTGAACATGAGAAGTAGAATAAGGCGTGAAACTCAATTTTCTAGCAAGAACCTTTCCAACGAACCAACTTGATCAGGTATACGAAATAAGGTATATACCTGAACATGAGAAGAAGAAAAACTATAAACATGATCCCCTTCGGATACAATTTATTCAAATACACAACACATTTGATAAGCATCAGAAATAAGTGATCATGCAAAACAACAACAAAATTTCCCATCCTTCTAGACGGGAGCTGTTCATGTTTTTGATCAATTGGAAACCTTGTATTCTCTAGCATTTCAATCATTTATATTATTTCAGAAAAATCTTAAAAGAATCTCAGGTTGATATGTATCTGTCAACAATATTTGAAATTGGAAAACACAAAAAGCCAATTAACTCTTAAGTCTAGACTTAGGGTGCACACCCCTGGAGTGAATATGCTATATATCCCTTTAAATAAGGGGTTAATAAATTATTTGGTCTCTTTTCATTTGAAGTAAGTAAAAAAAAATTGGAAGAAACAAACAATGTAAACACTTTTAACCAATGAGGCAAATACACAAAAAAGAACAAGTTGAAAACTAAAATTTACAGTTGTACAAATAAAAAATCACAAACCTGCAACATTAAAATAAAGAATATTGAGCACTTGCTGCATAATTTATAAATAATTGGCTCCTTTTTCATGTGAATTGAATAAAATATAGAAAGAAACAAAAAAATGTGAACACTTCTAACCAATCAAGTAAATGCTAAAAAAAATAGCAAGTTGAGAACTAAAATTCATAATAGTACGAATAAAAGTAAAACTATTGAAAGGGTACTTATTCCTTCCATTCTAAAACAACCTAATCAATTTATTATGTTGGATATGAAAATGTAAAACTCAATGCTTCCTCTTTATAAGAATATTTCTATTTTCTTAATGTGCTTAAACATGTATTTCAATCTTCATAGAAATTAATTCAATCAAATCCCGTGTCAACAAAAAACATATTTTCAAAGGAAACTTTCAAGGTAGCGTTGAACACCATTGAGTTTAAGCATGATGTAAGTCCGGTCGAACTCGTTCCTAAACTTGAGAAGATATAATCAAATCAAAATTCATAATGGGTAAAAGCAAAATATGTTTTTTTTAAGAAAGAAAGGAGATAAACCACAGAAGAAACCAAATGGGATAAAAATATATAGAAATCATGGCTGAGTGAATTAGAACGAAGAGAAGATGCAAATTAGAAAAAAGATGGGCATCTGCAGCAATAATCACACATAAATCTTCACACGCTTTCTTGAACACCTTTCATCAGTCAATAAATCACAAAACAAAGTAAAATAAGAAACAACAAACTGAAACCAAACTAAAAATTGTAAGAAACAAAAATGAAATTACAAAATCGTTATAGAACCAAAATCATCTTAAGCAAAGTAAGAAAGAAATCAATCATAAAACCGAAATAAAACATTTAGTAATGATCTAATTAGGGCAAAACATATAAAATAAGAAAAAGAATAACTTACAGGATAAATTGGAGAAAACAGAGAGTAATTATGATCGAAAAGAGAGTAAAATCCATGTTTTGAGAACTAATTGCTCAAATACACATGAAATTCAATTAATTGCTCAAATACACATGAAATTCTACTTTATTAATGAAAAGTTATTTCATCAAAAGACTCCAAGAAAAATTTAAATCAAATGAGAATTCACATAAGAATAGTTTCTAATCTTATCTCATTCCTTCAAAATTTAACAATTCAAACTGCTTCTTAATATAAGCAAAATAAACCCAACTTAACTAGATTCCAAAAAGCATCTACAATAGACCGTTTCTATTAGACATTGTGGCTAAGTAAAATAAAAAGAGGATATCACTATTAGGACGAATAGAAAAAGAAAGAACACAATGCAATTTTAGGGGCAATATATATATGGATAATTGCATATCCATAAACTATCAGTATGAATGAGAAAAACAAAAAAAAGGAAGATGCAAATATCCATATCTTCCATGTGCAACACTTTTATTGTTCAAATAGAAGTGAAGAAGATAGCTTAATCAAGAAGAGAAAGAAAATCAATTAATTTCTCAAATACACATGAAATTCTACTTTATTAATGCGCCTAAAAAGCATACCTTCTAAATTTTTAAGCCTCTGAAAATTGATCATCATATAGTCCATATCAGCAAGCATGAGTAAAGAAAAATTATTCAACTAGTTTTATAAATGTAAGAAACATTTCTAAACTAATAAGACTAAAGTAAAGAATTTTTCCTGTTATGATTCAGTCTACGTATTTTGCTCATGAGTTTCTTTAAACTTACATTAAATAACAAGATTACTATATACTCAGATCCACCTAATTTTCTCTAGATATTTAGGTCACATGGAAATTAAAGCATAAAAAAAAGTAAGGATTCAAAATTGTAATCCTCATATCCACCTACCTTACTTTTTGTATGAACCTCTCAATCCCTTCAAATATAACTCATGCGAACAGACCCTTGAAAATCTGTGAACGAAAAGGGGTGGCTAAACGATTTTTTGTGTCTAAATGAGGACCAAATCATAAAGATAAACAACTGATGAAAGTGAACATTGGAGACAAAATTGAAAATATGAACAGATGCGTACAACAATGTCAAATTGTGAAAACGTGTATTAGTTTTTTTCATTTGTTTTTCTTTCAGTTTTTCTTCATATGAACAGATGCGTACAACAATGTCAAATGGAACCAAAAGACTCACTTTTGCAAGTGAGATTCAAGAAAAAATTCATCTACAATATACAACTAAAAATTCACCTTTGAAGCTAGAAAAAGCCTTTGGAACAGCCACAATTACAAACGAAAAGCTTGGCCAGAGATTTGAGATCTGATGAAGCACGAGAGAGCGAGAGTGAGATTTTTGAGGAAACGAGAGAGATGGAGAGCGAGCGTGAAATCTGAGCGAACACGAGAGAAAGAGAGTGACTTCAATCTTCGACTTCGATTGAGGATGGATATTTAGGGAAAAATTCAATTATTTAACTAAAAATAAGAAGAAATAAAGAAAAACAAACCAGAAAGTCTTAGCAAGAGAGAGATTAGCAGAGTAGAAAATCTTAGGCGAGCTCTTATCTTCGAAGATGAGCGTGGATTCATGAAATTTCCTAGCTGTTTTCTTCAAGAAAACATGATTTACTTGAGTTTGTTTCTTCAAACGGCCGATTGAGCAGAGTAGAAAATATTAGGGTTCTTTGTTTGTGAGAGAATGAATTTTAGGCGCGAGCTTGCTTCCATTTTGTGTCTTTCTTATTTTGTTGATAGCGTTAAATTAGGATGAGAAAAATTGAGCGGGTCGCGCGCGTCTAATTTTAATTATTAATAATAGCGTGACATTTAAAACGCTATGTTTAAATGCAATAAAAGAACATATTTGTTGTAGTGCTACCCGTGGGTCACACGCCCACCATGTCATCTCAATGATAATATTGGGCATTTTATTTTCCTTTTTATTTAATAGAACATTTCCATTAAATAAATAAATAAATAAAACTCCTTTTATTTATTTCCTTTTTAATTTGACTTCTTCAAATTAAATATTTAAATAGACTCTTCTATTTAGATCCCCATTAATTTTTGACAACTTCAAAATTAGTTTAATTAAATAGACTCCTCTAATTAATCTCTCCATTATATAATTAAATAAACTCCTCTGTTTAAGAAATAATTAAATAGACTCTTCTATTTAATTTCACCATTAATTAAATAATTAAATAGACTCGTCTATTTATTTTCATTTAATTAATCAAATAGACTCCTCTATTTGTATTTGCCCTAATTGATTTGACAACTTCAAATCAAATACTTGAAATCGTTTTTCAAAAGAAATTAATCATCATTAATTTATGTTCGCAATTACATGTGTTAGCTCGAATGACTTAATGGACCTATAGGACTAAGCTCCAATGATCTAGAATTACATTGATTGAACTCCTTCAATCAATTAATTCTTATTCATTAACTCATATATAACTCCACTAAATATCTAGAGTTGCACTCTTAGTACTATAGACATAGTTATGTTCATTGGCTAATATCATTAACTACACTTTGATCCTTCACAAGTTAGTTCGTATCCATGGCTAGGTATTTGCACCGTATTAACCTCCATGATACATTTTGTTCCTTAAACCCAACTAATTCTCCAATGAACAACCTTACATAATCTTCATTATGCGTCTTTACCTTTTTCTTGATCAGAGGAATATGGGACCCCGCTGTTCAAGACCGAATTAGTCCATAAGGTAACTACTTATCTATTTTCCTATATGGAAAAGAGTGAATTCCATTCTTGTGTAATTACGTTCCCAACTATAAGCAAGATGCAATCCCCATAGTGGGAGGCATATTGAGCAAACTATATCGAGTTATTCTCACCTATGCAAATCAAAGGCTTGTCTCTTGTGAACAGGAGTTCGTAATCCACTCAGGATTAAGATCAATTGTACATGATCAACCGGTTGATAAACGAAGTGTCTTTCTGTAACGGCTTTCCTAGAAGACAGTAAGTTTATCTTAGTCTAGTCTACTACAATCTCTATTGCAGCAACACCCCCACTCACATGTCTCAACATGAACGATCCAGATGAGATCACTTATGCCAATTCACAAGTGGGCCGTGTTAGTGGTGTTACCATAAATAAGGCACCCAACCTTTATTCATATACCACAGACTATTTGAGTTACACTTAAGTGAATCTTCTCGTACCATATGCTCACTTTAATTTATCATAAGTAACTCTAGATCTTATGATGAATTACATTTATTAAACTAATAATAAATGACAATGTAAATATTACTAATTAATAATTCCTTTGTTTAATTGGATTACATAAGATTTAGGGTAGAAACCTCAGCATAAAGATGACAGAAGAGTGCAGTGCCATACTTCAAAAAAAATTACCACAGAATTTACTATTCCTTGTACTATTGGCAGTTCTTTATTTGATAAGGCTTTATGTGATTTAGGTGCTAGTATTAATTTAATGCCTCTTACTATTTTCAAGAAACTTGGATTAGGTGAAGTTCAGCCTACTACCATATCTCTTCAACTTGCAGCTAGATCTCTCATATACCCTCGTGGAGTCATTGAAGACGTTTTGGTAAAAGTAGATAAGTTCATATTCCCAGCTGACTTCGTAGTCTTAGACATAGAATAAGATGAAGAGATTCCTATTATTTTAGGGAGACCATTCTTAGCTACAGGACGTGCATTGATTGATGTCCAGCAAGCTAAGTTAACATTAAAGGTCAACGAAGAAGAGGTACACTTCAATATTTACCGTTCTTTGAAGCTTTCTAGTGAGGTTAGTACTTTCCATAGGATTGATGTTCTTGATAATTTATTATCTAATTCAGTAGAAAACAAGATTCTCAGTGATCTTTTACAAGCATGCTTAGTTGAATATTTAACTAAGGTTTCTGACTTATTTGATGATGATGAGTTGATGCAGTTGTGTTTAGCTCTTGATTCTTTACCACTTGAGTCTTCAAAAAACCAGGCAAAGATTTTACATCTTAATGAGAAGAATGATGAGCCAATAAAAGGTCCTGAACTTGAGTTAAAGCAATTACCAGAACATCTTTGTTATGCCTTCTTAGGTGAGTCTTCTACTTTTCCTGTTCTAATCTTCTGTTTTGGGTCATGTTGAGGAGGAAAAGTTGTTGCGTGTTTTGAAAGAATATAAAACTATTTTAGGTTGGTCAATAGGGGATATTAAGGGTATTAGTCCATTAATTGTCATGCATAAAATTTTAATGGAAGATACTTTTAAACCATCTGTTGAGTCATAAAGAAGATTGAATCCGGCCATGAAAAAGGTCATGAAAGCTAAGGTTTCAAAACTCCTCAAGGCAGGAATAATTTATGTTATATCTGATAGTCTTTGGGTGAGTCCTGTTCAAGTTGTGCCTCAAAAGGGGGGGATGACTGTTGTGAAAAATGATAAAAATGAATTGATTTCTACTTGAATTGTGACTGGTTGGCGTGTATGCGTTGACTATAGAAAATTGAATAAGGCCACTAGAAAAAATCACTTCCACTTCCATTTATTGACCAAATGTTAGATAGACTTGCAGGGTACCCGTATTATTTTTTTCTTAATGGTTATTCAGGTTACAATCAGATTTACATCGCCCCTGAAGACCAAGAGAAAATCACTTTTACATGCCCTTATTGAACTTTTGCATTTAGAAGAATGTCTTTTGGTTTATGTAATGCTCTTGCTACTTTTCAGCGTTGTATGATGTCTATTTTTTTTTTATTTTGTGGAGGAGATTATGGAAGTGTTTATGGATGATTTTTCTGTTTTTGATAATTCTTTTGATCATTGTTTGCACAATTTATCTTTGGTCCTGAAAAGATGTCAATAAACTAACTTTGTGCTTAATTGGGAAAAATGTAACTTTATAGTTACTAAAGAGATTTTTCTACGCCATAAGATCTCATCTCAAGGCCTTGAGGTTGATAGAGAAAAAATTTCTTCTATTGAATCACTTTTACCCTCTAAAAATGTGAAAGGTGTTTGAAGTTTTCTAGGACATGCAAGTTTCTACAGGTGATTTATAAAATATTTTTCTAAAATTACGAAAACTTTGTGTAATTTGTTGGAAAAATATGCATCTTTTGATTTTAGTGATGATTGTTTATTAGCATTCAATTTGATTAAAGAAAAGTTTACTTCTGCCCCTATTATTATTGTACCTGATTAAAGTCAACCTTTTGAAATTATGTGTGATGCTAGTGACTATGCTTTAGTTGTAGTTTTAGGACAAAGAAGATATAATTTTTTTAGAGCCATTTATTATGCTAATAGAATTTTTTATGTTGCTCAACAAAATTGCACCACTATTGAAAAAAAATGCTTGCTGTTGTTTTCTCTTTTGATAAGTTTAGATCTTATATCTTAGGGTCTAAGGTTATTGTTCATACTGACCATGCAGCTCTTCGCTATCTTTTCAATAAAAAGGATGCTAAACTACGTTTAATTCTTTGGATTCTATTGTTACAAGAATTTGATTTTGAAGTGCAGGATAGGCATGGTTGTGAAAATGTGGTGGCAAATCATCTTTCTAGATTAGAGCAAACTAAAAATTTTGTGGATTCTAGCATTCAAGAAGCATTCCTTGATGAAAAATTATATGTGTTGAAAACTAACATTCCTTGGTTGCAGATATTGTGAATTTTCTTGCAGGGGGAGTTTTACCACCTGATTTGAATTCGAATCAAAAGAAGAAGTTTTTGCATGATGTAAAATTTTATTTGTGGGATGAACCTTTTCTGTTTAAAATTTACAATGATAAAATCATAAGAAGGTGTGTCTCTAGTGATGAATCTCAGGATATTATGAGTCATTGTCACTCTTCACCTTGTGGGGGTCACTTTGGACCCACTCAAATTGCAACAAAGGTATTACAATAAGGTTTTTATTGGCCTACTTTCTTTCGTGATTGCTACACATTTGTTAAGAATTACCCCTAACAAATATTTTTGAAGTAGAGGTTTTTGATGTTTGGGGGATAGATTTCATAGGCCCTTTTTCCATCTTCATTTGGGTATGTCTATATTTTATTAGCTCTTGATTATGTTTCTAAGTGCGAGGAAGCCATTGCAACTAAAACTAATGATGCTCGAGTTGTATTAAATTTTGTTCATAAAAATATTTTCACACGTTTTGGTACTCCTCGCGCAATTGTTAGTGATGAAGGTTCTCATTTTTTTCAATAAGCTTTTTAATTCTCTTCTTTCCAGGTATGGTGCTAGACATAGATTAGCTTTAGCTTATCATCCTCAAACTAATGGTCAAGCTGAAATTTCTAACTGGGAAATCAAACAGATTCTAGAGAAAACTGTCAACAAAAATAGGAAAGACTGGGCAAAAAAGCTGGATGATGCACTTTGGGCATATAGAACAGCTTTGAAAACACCTATTGGTATGTCACCGTATCGATTAGTGTTTAGGAAAGCATGTCATCTACCTGTGGAACTTGAACATAAAGCATATTGGGCAATCAAGAAGCTGAATTTTGACATGCAAGCAGTTGGACAACATCGTTTACTCCAACTCAATAAACTTGACGAGTTGCAGAATGACTCTTATGAGAGCACAAAGATTTACAAGGACAAAACAAAAAAATGGCATGACAAACATATCTTAAATAGAGATTTCTCACTAGGTCACTAGTTTTATTGTTCAATTCAAGATTAAAATTGTTTCCAGGTAAATTGAAGTCACGTTGGTCAGGACCATTCAAGATTGCTCAAGTTTTTCTATATGGAGTTGCTGAATTAGAAGCAAGTGATGATAGAAAATTTCATGTGAATGGACAACAAGTGAAGCATTACTTTGGGGATAAGGAATGAAAAATTGCAAGTTTCGCTCTTCATGAGTCAACCTAATTGACCATGAAAACGTGGAGCTCACGACGTTCAATTAAGCGCTTTTGGGAGGCAACCCAATCTCTAAACTCCTACTTTATTTATTTTAGTTTAGTTCATTTTAATTCAATTTTAACATTTTTTTTTGTTTTTTTTCTTTAAAAAAATAATGAATAGATTTAAGGCATAGGGACAGAGGCAAAATTTTAGCGAGCCATCGCTATATCTTCAGCGATGACTCGTTGAACCTAAAAGGTCAAAAGCAAAAATGCTTGAGCGAGGCATCGCTACGTCGGTTTTTCAGAAGAAAAAAAAAGAACCGGACGACGGATCACTATGCAAACAGCGACCCATCGCTTGAACGACAGAATAGATGCTTTAGTTCCAATTCGACAGAACAGCCCTCACAGCTCAAAATTTCTCTCTTTTTCTCTCCACAATCCGAACCACCCTAAACCCATTGCAACCCCATATCACTTCCTCTAACCTTAATTTCTTGTTCCCTTTCCATTTTTAGGTTCTAGGAGGCTAGATCTCCTGAAATTTGAAGACATGCAACACTTAGGGCTACAGTCATGGGTAACTCATCTTTTCTCCAATTTTTGGTTCAAGAGTAAGTTCCTCTAAATTACTTTGTGCATCTTCCTGATCCTACTTTGGCGATTAGATAGGTTGATTTGTTGGAGATTTTTATTGAACATTGAGTTTGGAAGTTGTCAATTTAGTTGTTAGGTTGACTTTTGGTTTAGAAGTGCTAGCTTAATTCAAATTCTGTCTTGTTGGGGGATTTTTAGCATAGTTTTAATTTCCTCATCATGTCCATAGGAATAAAATCTTCCACTTCCACCTCTTTGGGAGAATTTGATGATAAAAAAATCATTAATTTTCAAGCCTCCAAACGCTTTTATAAGACTTTCCACAGTAAAAGTCTTATTCAAGAGAAAGGAATTCAATTATGTCACAATATGCATCAAGCTATTTATTCGACTATAGTTAATCAGGGTTGGGAAGAGTTTGTTAAACAACCTGAATCCGCCATAACACCTTTAGTGCGTGAGTTCTATGCCAATTTAGATGACCCCACGGTGTTTGTTAGGGGAGTATGGGTTCCTTTTGACTATTGTACCATCAACCATTTTTATGACCTTCCTAACATTAATGATGATGAGTACAATACGTACATAGATGAGGAGTTAGATCTAGATGAGGTCATCAACACCCTTTGTGAGCCTAATGCCGAATGGGAACTTGTTGGCACAGCTGGGAAACATTTTAAAGCTTCTAGGCTTGACCGTTATGGAAAAGCTTGGCATAGTTTTATTTGTTCTAAGCTAATGCCTGTAACCCATTTAAAAACCCTAAACCCTAAACCCTAAAGATCGAGCTATTCTTCTCTACTCCATCATCATGAGAAAATCAATCGATATGGGTAGGGTCATTAGATACTCAATTTTCCATACTAGTCGGGCTGCCACAACTGGGGGTTTAGCACATCCATCTCTTATAACTGCTTTATATAAGCAACCAGGTGTCCCTTGGTCTCGAGAGGAGGAGCATGTTGCTCCTAAGGGGATTATCACCATGAAAATCATCAATGACTATGTGTGTTGGGACAACACAACTCCTGGCGCCTCTTCATCTATTCCTCCTTCCAGGTCTGCTTCTACATCTTCTTGTGGCTCAAGAACTTTGGCATCTAGAATGAACAAGTTAGAATTAGAGTCAGCCAGACGAGATCAACGCTTGGGGCGCTTCACTTCCTATCAGATCAACTTTAACAATTATCTGGCTCAATTCTTGAATGAGTCCAACATTCATCCTGGATCGGGTCCTTTTCAGTTTCCTGCTCCATCGCAAGACTCTCCGCCTGATGATGCTTAGTGCTTCTCCACTTTCAGGGCAGTTTCTTCACTCCTTTTACTTTTTGCTTTTATTTTGTTTTTAAGTTTTGTTTTCTTCACATTAGGGACAATGTTTAGTTTAAGTTTTGGGGTGTTTAGTTTTTTCATTGTATTTAGCTCTTATTATTTGTTTTTCTTTTCGTATTTTTGTTTTAGTTTTAATCCCCCCTAAAAAAAAGACAATGATGGCCTATGATAAGTTATTCAGTATTTTCAGACTTGAAGAGAATTTAATGTTAAGTTTGTTTATCCTTGAGACTCTATGCATGCTCTGTTCTATTGACATTCACTTGCACCTTTTCGAGCACTAGATTTATGCTTATCACTGTCAACTTGATACTAGAATCTCACTTGCTATATTTTGAGTAGTTTTCCTTAGAATCAAATTAATTGAGAGATATTTTGGATACGATACATATTACCTTGTGAGGTTTTTGGGCCAAAAAGCAAATTCATTACGTCATGCTCTATTTTTCTTCTTTTGAGCGATTGTCTTACATAGTTGATTTTTCTGGATCTTGCATTGTTATACATATCACCACTGCTTTTGTTGAGTTTTTTGCATGGAATAATTTGGACATTTAGGTGAAACTATTTTTAGATTAAAAAAAGATCCAACCTTAATCATTATTTTTAGTAAGCCTACTTTGAGCCTTGGCCAAATCTTTGTTTGAAAATTAACCACATTTTAATGATCCTTATCCTTCATGTTAATTCCCTTTCAACCTTAAATTTGAGATTGTTTGAGTTCTTATAGAAAAGGCTTATTCATTCTTAAAGTTGATAATTTTGAGGCAAAGTAGTGGTATAGATTTTGATTCGTTTTGGTTTGATTCGTTTGAAAAAGAAAAAAAATGGAAAAGATTGAAAAAAATAATCACTAAGTTATGGTTGGAGTAGTTTTAAGTTGAAACTTTTCTATAAGGGTTCAAATATCTTCAAATTCCATAGCTTAAATTTTCCTTCCATCAAACCTCACCTAAGCCACATTACAACCTGTAAAGACACCTAGATACATTCAATTTCTCAATGGTTAGTTATGATATGATATATTTGCAAGCTCTTGGTACAGATTTTCTATGTCTTGACTTGAGAGTATTACTTTTCCCTAAACACTTTGAGCGTATTGAGTGCATCCATGTGAGAGTATCTTTTTCCTACTTGTCTTTTATTTTGATGAGATTCTAGGTTGATTGCCTTTGTATAACTTGTGAGAGTTTTTCTTAGTTGATGGTTGATAAAGTAAGCTAAATTGATCACACACACACGTTTGAGATTGTTTATGGTTTGGAGTATGTTTTTTAGTTGATAACTCTATAAAATAGAGTTATTTGGTCCTATTTTAATGCCTATGTGATAATTAATTGATTGAACTTTGCTTATATTTTGTGCACTTTGAACTCATTTAGAATCATTCTTTATTAAAGCTTATTTTGGGAAAATTCGGGTTTTTAGCACTTTAAAGTATATGTAGGATTGTTCTTGGCTCTTGGTATTTAATTTTGTCAATTTGAATGAAAGAAAGTCCTAAAAGAATTGCAAATTTCATGCAGGAAATAGGAAAAAAGTGCAGATTTTTGAAAAGTGCTGTAGCAGTGCTGCAGCTGGGCAGAATCTGGACAACAGTGCAGATCACGATTTTTGGCCCAAAAAGTCATATTTTTGGGCCCGTTTCAGCAGATCCACTTGAGATAAAATAAGCCCACTACTTAGGGTCCATCTTAGGAGCAATTTGGAGGAGATTAGAAGGAAGCCCAAGCCCAAAACAAAAAGAAAAGAGAAGATTAACCTAGATCAAAAGACAGATTGGTGGAGACAGATTTTGGGGAGACAGACTTGAACGTGAAAAAGGGATACAGAGGCTGAACGAAAAAGGGAGACAAAAACGCATGAGGAGCTTCTTCTTCTTCATTGAGATTTCGTTTGGATCCTCTCTTCCATTGATTATTCTTTCCTCTTCTTCTCCTTTATGCTTTAGATTTCCATTATTGATTTGAAGCTATGTTAGGTTTAGGTTTATTTTTGAAGAACACTTTTGTTTATTTGAATTTCATTATGAACTAAATTTCTTAGGTTGGAATTGATAGATGAACCCTAAGGGGAATTAGTTTTTCACAAGCTTTAATGAATTCAATTTTTATGCTCAATCAATAGTTTGATATTTCTTGTCTCTTTGCTTATGCTTGATCAACCTAAGTAAATTGCTTAGTTTAGTTTTAATTCTGAAAAGGTTAAAATTGAATGGAAGAATATTGATTGATAAGGGTTAACGATTCTTGAAATTGTTTTTGGTAATGCATAGACATATGTGTTTACACCTTAAGCCTAAACCGGAGTATCAAAACATATTTCTTAATCTAATTTTACCTAGACATAGGATTTAAATTGGATTAGGAATTAGAATCATTTAGGCTTGACGAAGTCACTTGAACAATTGGGTTTGCTTGCATAAAAAGTGTATTTATTAATGCAGTTTGCTGCAGCACTGCTGCAGCACAGCCATAGCACTGCTGCAGCATTTGTGAATTCTAAGACTTTTTAGGGGGATTCTTGATTTTCCAACCATTCATCTCTACATAGTTTAATCACTTTAATATTTGTGCACATTTTAGGAGTAATTTCAGCCACTTTAGTCCATCTTACTTTAGAATTTTGTCATTTAGTTTTACATAATTTCACAATTTTAGTTATTTAGTTTCATAAATCAAATCACCCCAATTTATCATTGCTTTTATTTTCTTTAAATTATTTGTTAAATGCCATTTTAAATCACTAATCCTCGTGGGAACGATATATTTCTTATCACATTATTACTTGTTTGACTGCGTGCACTTGCGTATCACGATTTCATACAACATTAGTCTTGTTTATAAACAACATTTGACATCATATTTTTCTTGTTTGTCTGAAAATTCTTTCTGAGGCCGGAGTCTTAAATTTTCTTAGTGCTTTATTGTTTTGATTGCTTGAGGACTTGCAATTCTTTAAGTTTGGGGGTATTTGTTGACATTATTTTATATCATAATATTACCTTTAATTTAATTGGTTTTTGTTGAGTTTGATGCTACTTTAATTAGTTTTTCTCTTTCTATGTAGGTTCGGAAACATATTTGCAAAATAAGAGAAAAATGAAACATTTGGGCAAAAATCAGTTCAAGCGAGCCATCGCTTGAGTTGTAGCAAGGCATTGTTTGACCAATTAGGAGAACTCCATATTTTAGACTAGTGACTCATCGCTTAAGAAGTAGTGAGGTGTCGCTATCTACCTAGCGAGCCATCGCTCAACATTCAGCGAGGCGCCGCTCGTTCATTTAAATGAAGGCTTGCGACATTCAAGCGAGCCATCACTTGAAGTATAGTGAGGCGTCGCTCGAGCCTTATCTCAGCCACCGACTTCTTGAGCCTATTTAAAGGGCCTGAAGCTTTATTTTTAGAATTTGATCATTCATTATTGGTAGGCAGCACTTTGGAGAGGATATTTGGGCGTTTTCTAGCGATTTTCGAGGGAGTCGACAAGAGTCTTCAGAGTTTTTTTCATATTTTTATTATTTTTATGTTTTCTATATTATTTATTTTGCTGAATTCTATTATTATGGATAGCTAATTTTCTAATTCTTAGGGGATTGATGTAGCTACTTTATTTTTATGGTTTGAGTATTTAGTTTAGTTTTGAATACAATTTTATTATTCTATATATGTTCTTATGTTTTTAATGCTTTTAATTTACTGGCCATAGATTAATTGATTTTAATTCTAAAATCTAACCCTCGGGAGAGGGGGTTTTATAATATATGTTGGGAACCTAACTGAATGTAGATTAGTAATCTTAATTTAGAAATCTTAAAAAGAACTTGTGATTCATACACTTTTAACTACTGAAATTGAATAGGGATATTGGTTTCTTAATTAATTGTGATTCTTGATTTGACGCTCGGGAGAGGTAATTAGGAATTTTAGTGTTCTTGACTTATAGAATATGAAATTGTTGTTCTTAACTAAGCGAATATTATTTCCATAAATTAAAGTAGTGAAATCATTCCTCTAGGACCTTTTCTCCATTGATTTAATGCAACCTGTTTTTATTTAGCTTTGTCTTTTCTTTTTTAGTTTATGATTATTAGTTTAGTTCAACACTCATTATTTTACGATTTCTAAATAAAAATTGAGTTAATCATACATTAGTACTTAGGTAGACTTAGTTCTTTTTCCCAGAGGGCACAACCTTTTATTCTTCTCAATATATTAAAAACTTGACTTCGTACGCTTGCGGCTAATTGATAATTTACATCAACACCATCATCCCCATATTGATTATATTCCAAAAACTGAGCTCAAAGTTCATTATAAAATGACCGTTATAGGGGACAGAACCCTAAAAAAAAGATACCTAAAAAGGAAAGTAACATAATGGGCGGTAAAAGAAGGCCAAAAAAACAACAACAGTAAAAAAGAAACAACAAGAATAAACAAGACTAAAAGAAATAGCCTTGGCCCTACATCAGTAAAGAAGCCCACATCAACTCTTGTGTGGGCTTTCTTATGGCTCAAATAGTGCCATTCATGAGCTTGCCTTCTAGGAGCTCTCATGGCTATAGGATGTCATGCAGCCATCTACTTCTATGTAAGTTCTGTTTATTTTTATGGGTGGCTTCTTCAATGAGGACCTCAACGAGTCTTTTTTCCATTATTAATTATGAAGCGTCAAAATTTTGAAATAGCTTGTTATAATGATTCTCGAAGAGCCTTTTATTTGTATTCATCAACAGATCAAGATCATTCATCTTCAAATTATCTTTGTATGATAACTAGGCAAAGATGCAATTGACTTCTTTATATAATAATGGAAGAATTATAAAATTTTAAAATGATGCCTTTAATCTTTTAACCCGGCTATGACTTAGCTAATATATATTTTAGGGGGTGCGTCAGCGTATAGTTTTGTCACCAACACATTTTACTAAACCCGTGACTAATATATGGCAAAAAAAAAAAAAAAACCATGACTAATATAATTAGGACAAATATGTCTTGATGTTTATGTCAAGTAAGGGTCCGTTTGGTAAAATTCTCCTAAAAGTGTTTTGTGTGAAAAAATTTAGAATAAATATTAATTTAAGTGTTCCATCAAAAAACACTTGATATACTAAAATGTGTTTTAGGAGAAAATACTTGATTTGTGATTTCTCCAAAAATGTTTATAAACAAGTATTTCACATAAAATATTTCGCTCAAATGTTTTTAGATAAAACACTTAATTAGTAATTTTTTTTAAATGTTTAATTCAAAATAATTTTCATGGAAGTTATACCAAACGGACCATAAATCAATCAAACAAAAGGAGAAGTAAGAAATAATATAAATAACATCTTTCTCATAAATTATCTCCTCCACTAATAACCACCCGTTTTGAATAACTTTAAGGACGGCCTAAAAATATTTTTAGGTTAAAAAGGCTAATGATTTTTTTTTCCAACTAAAAGTTATTCCATACCGGTATTAAAAACCCTTTTGCCCTTCCAACAAGTTTGAGGATCAGTTTTTAGCATAACCCTTTTGCCCTTCCAACAATTTTGAGGATCAGACGTTTTTAGCATTATTTCTCAATTTTTTTTTTTTAAAAAAAAAAAAAACTTGGGCTTTAATGGTATTTTCAGACACTTCTGCATTCGCTCATTCTAATCTTCAACTAAACAAGCACTTCAATATCACTCACAAACAAAGAAAACCAAAAAAAAAAAAAAAAAATCCAAAAGCCAAAATAATAATTGAAACAATAGAAAATTTAATAATTAATGCTTTTTGAAAAGTAACTCTTCTAATTAAGTGCATATCCCAAGTGTATTCCACTGACCATTTTCAGATTAGGTCTATCATAAGGATGAATGTTTTCTTGATTCTTCATGATTTTTGAAGTCTCTTCCTCCACTTTTTGTCTTCTTTTTAAAGCATCTGTAATATATGTACTGCAAAATGATCTATTGTGGTGTATTGTTAAAGGAACAATATGTGGGAAATTCAAATATTCTTTAAAAAAATATATTGACCAAAGGAAATAAAACATTTGAAAATTCTGTGTATTTGGTAGTTTTTCTGGACATTTTTAAGTCAAATATGTTTTTTTTTATCGTCGTGGTAAATTTTGACTGTGTTTATCAATGTTTGTATTGGATAATTGTTGTTTATCAATGATTCACATACTAAGTCAATCGCTGAAATATGTAAATCAATTATTATAACATAAACTGATTTTTATATTTCAAAGCGAATAAGTGATTAACTTGTTTTAGAAAAATATAAATCAATACTTATTACTAGTTGACACACATTCAAAATTTACTATACTTAGAATATTTTAACATTTTGCTAAAATTGTAATTAATTTTTTATCAAAATATATTTTTATAAATATTATTGACATCATTAGATTTTCTACTAATTTGATGGTTTTAGATGAAATATTTTCTTTTATGGCATAGCTTTTTAATTAGAAGAGAAAGTAAAAGGATACGAATAAGTCGAGGAGCACACAAACTACGGCATCGAGCAGCCATGGCATGTTAGCTTTGATTTTCTCCCATTCTACACTTCTTAAAAGAATACTGCATCCAAATCACACAATCCTTTAATCCTCCGCTAACAATTTTAAGATAAAATTTAATTCATATCCAAAAATTTAATAAGGTGTGTCAATTTAAATCAAAAACTTAAAAATTCATCAAATTATTCTATAAATTTTAATAAGTGATATAATTAATACCCTTATTAAGAATGAGTGTTTTATAAATTGAGATTAGGTTGTAGACATTTTATTAATTTATTTTTTTAATGCTTTACCAACATTTTTTTTATAACTTTATAATTTTGTTTTGATGTAGGTATTAATTGCATCACTTATATAATTTTAAAGATCAAAATTGATGAAACTAAAAGTTTAAATATTTGAATTAACACACCCTACTGAATACAAATATATAACTGTGGATTTTTCCACAGTTTTAATTAGTAAATTAACATTTAGAGAGAGAGATAGACCTTGCTACATAAGTGGCATTAGCAACCAAAGCAAAGACAAACATGAGTGGATTCAGTCCCTGTTTGTATCCAAAATCAATAGGAAAGAAAAAAAAAATTAGAATAAATGAAACCAAAATTTAAAAGAAAAAAAACCCAAACAATTTTTTTTTCTTTTTTCTTAATTAAAAAAAAAAAGGAAGAAGAAGATACATAACAAAGAACAGCATTCTTACCTCCACACTGCCCCTTTTAATCTGTTAAAAAAGAAAAGGAAAAATTGCACAAGTTAGAGAAGGATGATTATGATTAAAAAAAATTATAAGTATTTTTTGTTTGGAGATATTTAATTGGAGAGTAGATTGATTTTTCAATAATTACTCACATTTAACCAAATTTGAGGGAGTCTCCCTCCCATGTATATAGCAGCCATAAGCCACCCTAATAATTGCCCACAAGCACTATGACCTCCATGTTCCTATAAAATTTAATACCATTATATATATAACTTACTATAAATTAATTGGATTTTGTCACTAATTAAACCATTAATAATAGACTATATAATCATACTTGCAATAATTTTCTTCCTCTAAATCCCATGTAATCATTTGAGAAGCCTTTGCTTTGGAATGGTAAATTTGCTGATGCAACTAAAAATGTCCCATAACCCACCTGCAATAACATATCAAATTAAATAATATAACCATATTTTTTTTTATTTACTAGTTTAATTATAATAAAAAATTTTGAAATGAATTAAAATATAAAGAATTAAAATAAAATTATTAAAAATTAGTAGATTAAATTAGAAATACTTGTAAATTATATATTTATTTTTAGGGGGATGCACATGGTTATTTGGGACCAATGCTATTGAAAAAAAAAATCTTTCGACATACACAAAAAGACGTATTATAGAATGGAATATTTGATAACTTTCGTTATTGGGTTAGTTATACACTTGGGAAAAACATCACATGGAGAGCATAATTTTTTTTAAATAGTTACAAATATAATTTACTTTTTTAAATTAATAATCATCTTATAATGACTATTAATTTATATAATTTAAACGATTTGAAAATAAATAATTAAATAAATAGAAAGGGGCAAACCGATCGGGGTATGGGCCTTGGCTGGGTGAAATGGGAAGAAACGGCAGTCTTATCTGATTCATCGTCAGAAGATGAGCTGTCATTTCCGAGAGCAGAGGGCCCACTTTTCGGTAGCCGGAGAAACCCTCGAAACGGCGGCGTATCGCTTCCAGCCAATGATCTTGCCGATCTATGTACATTTACATAACAAAAAATAGAAAATTATTCAAAATTTATAAACGTTTTTTTTAAATCATTCCTAGAAAAAAATAATTAACATTTCCAATATATTTTCAATAACTTAATTTGAAGTTAGAATTTCTATGATAATATATAGGATTAAATCCCTTTTCAACAATCTATTCTTATGGATTTATTTAATTGGTAATTACTGAAATGTTAGAACTTTTCAAAAATTACTAAAATAATATAATTTTAGTTTAATAATGTCTTGAATTATAATCAATAATTTATTAAATTAAACAAGTAAAAAAATAAACTAACAAATTCATTAAAAATAATAATGAAGGATAATCAAATAGCTCGATAAGTTATTGAACTTAAACTTAAAAAGGAAAAAAAAAACATACAATTTCATTAAATACCCATGAAAAATAGTTTAATAATTTATTGAATTATAATTATGCTATTTGAGTAATTTTTAAAAAGTTTTGATATTTTAGTAATTAGTATGCAGATTTATTGCTATTTGAGACAAATTCTATTTAATTATTATATTAATACATAAATTAAAAGGACTATTACACATATGACATAATAAGACCCAATATTTACAAAAATAACCATGCAAAAAGATATTTACAAAGATAACATAAAGTCTAAACGCATGCATTTAATCATTGATTTCCATCACTAATTTACCACATAGGTAATCAATTATTTTATTGATTATAATATTAATTGATTTTTTTTGTAAATTATCATCAATTCACATAATCAGAGTTTTTTTTTAAAAAAAAAATACTATATTTGAAAATACTTAAAAAAAAAAAAGATTGTATTGACAATTATTTTAAAAAATTCTGTTACCCTAATAAAAAATTTCTAAATGTAAGAAAAAATAATAATAATAAAGGAGAGGAGAAAAAAAAATACAAACGTGTAGTAGAACTCCCGTCGAGGAGTGGGTTTGGGAGAAGTGGTAGGAATTGGAATCCCAGAATAGCCGACGGCTTTGGGTTTCAACGGCTTAATTTCTTCTTCCTCCTTTAATTTTCACATGCATAAATACATTTAACACCCAAAATTATTTAATTTAATTCATACATAAATTTTATAAAAATGAATAGTTTCAAATATTGCACTTTTTTAGGATACATTAATCACAATTTGATGTAGGATACTATTAATCATTATTTATAATTGGTGCATTGAATCTAGTCATACTATTACCTATTATTAATAAAATTAATTTTTTAAATTATTATAAAAAATATATTTGTAAAAATAAACTTTCAGGTTTTTTGTTTTAGTAAAATTAGTTTTCGAACGGCTTGTAAAAAAATTGTGTTCTAGACAATTACATTAAATTGGAGTGTAAAAGATTTCACGTTTCGGAGTTATAAAAAAATATTGATACCAAACGAGAGTTGAGTTATGATCAGATTGATGAGGATTCGAGTTATCATAAATTTGAAGAAGTAAAGAAAGAAATGATACCGTTTGAGATAATTTAGTCTTACGGTGAGTACGTCGAGAGAAGTAATCGTAGTAAACACTCTGCAATACTAGTACTATTGTGTTGACTGTGTAAAGCTATAACAACAACGAAAAAATAAAATATCATTTCATCATTCATTTGATTTAATTTGATTTTTTTCTTTCAACTTTTCAATACATTAAAAGAATGAATATAAAAGACCTTTTTATGACCAAAACTTCAAAAAAAAAAAAAAAAAAACTATTAAGCAACTCAATCAGTGACAAGAAAAGACTACTATTTACTTTTTCTTTTTTCTTTTTTCTTTTTAAATAAAACTGCTATTTACTTAAATTTTTACATAAATATTATTTTCTTAATATATTATCTGAAAAAGACTATTCATTATTTTTTTTTCTATATATAATATGTATATTATCAATATTTTAGGAAATAATTTTATGTGGTTTTGAAATTACTCTGGAGACATAATCCATGTATTAAAAAGGAAGTAAAAAAAATGGTTCAAGATGGGATTAAAAAAAAATCTTGAAAAACTCACCAAATAAATTAATTGTGGTATGGCCGTATGGGTAGCTTTTGGCTTTTTAAAATAATAATAATAAAAAGAAAGATATTAGTTTTAATAAATAATATTAAAACTAATATTATTTATTAGTTTCTCTTGGACGCTACTAGTAGCACCATGTCACCTTCTATTTATTTTTTTTTAATTTTTTTTTCCCATACATAAATTGCTATTATTCCTTTTTTTTTAAATGAGTTTTTAATATTATAAAAATATATGACTTGAGAGTAGGCAGGACTTCTTTTAATTCTTGGAATTTAATCAATTTTATCATAATATAATAAAACAGAATTAGTGAAAAGTAATCAAATTTAGTAAAATTTCAATTATGTTATGTATCAATGAATAGGTGGTAATAATTTAAAGTCGGTTCTAAAAAAAAACTAAAATTTATATCCATTTCATAACCATTCATTTCCTGTTTTTAGTTTTCAGTCTTAATTTTAATAAAAACAAAAACAGAACAGAAAACGAAACGATTATCAAAGATAACATTATAATTTAAATGTTGGTGATTGAAAAAAGAACACAGATGGAATGAAAGTAAAAGGCAATTAAAAAAGAATTAATCACTTACCAGAGCAGTATAAAGCTGAGTGGGCAACTGCCAATAAATAAAAAACAAAAAAGTGAGAATGGAAAGAAACCATTAGATTTAGATAGGTTTATAATCAAGTTGCAGATATGATAGTGGTGTGTTTGGCAGAACAAATTAATGTCTGATTATTTCATGGACCGCTTCAACTATAGATATTTGACGGTTGACAGTGTCGTTGAAGCGAGTGTTCGTGACCACGGTGACAGTTCGGCAAATCAACTTTTAGTTTAAATTTTTTTTATATTTTTTCTTTATTTATGCTATTCTCTTTCATAATTAACCAAACAAGTCTTAACCCGAAAAAGAAAATCAAGAAACTCACCGTAGCTGGTTCAAGAAGACAACCCACCAAATTGAAAACGTCTCTGTTTTTTTAAAGTAGAGAGAAAAAAAAAACACAAATGAGAAACAGATAAATTACCGATAGATTCAAAAACTTAAAATTATTTGACTAAGATAGATTTATTCAGACGAGGCCTAAATATGTGGAATATTAATAATTGAGAATAAAATGTCATCACGGGATTAAAACTCAAGAACTCCTGCTTTGATACCATGTTAAAATCACGACCCAGATAAGAGAGAGATGAGTTAAAGAGAGAATACCCGGCGATCCAAGTGAGGAGGAAGAGAAGGGAAATGCCATGGCTGGATTTGGTACGGAAATTGGTAATGATTTGAGGGATTTCAGCAAGACCCCAACAGAGTAAACTGATTATTCCAAAACCGAATGAGAAATCGTCATTTAAATTACAAAGACAGTCTTTGAAATATATTTCTATCCATTTTACACATGCTTTTTGCTCTTTAACACAATATGAAATCTGCATTTTCTCTAACTCTCTCTCTTTTTTTCTTTCTATGTTTGGCTCTTTTTTTTTTTTGCTCTCTCTCTCACTAGCAAGTTGGTGAAGGGGTTTTAAAGGGAGAGGTGATAAAATATTCTGGAATTTATGTTTTGAGAGCTTGAATATTCTATTATATGCTTTTTTTTTTAAATTCAAATATTCTATTATATGCTTTTAATAAATGTTCTACTTTTCTTTAAACTAGTCAACATCAACATCACCTGCGTTGCACTTGGTTTTTACATTTTAATAACTTTATTTAAGTTGTTAAAATTAAAAAACTTATTTAGACTTAAATTAAACTATGGTGATCCTTCAAATTTCATTTCTTATTTAATAAATTTTATTTATCGACCTAAAAAAGTTATTCTTAATAATTATGTTTTTAAAATTTCAATACCATGTTATTTTATTTATTCTTAAAAAATTTAATTGACCTGCAATAATAGAATATATTATTTTATATTTCAATTCAATTAATTGTAAAATCTATTTTTCTTTAAATTTATTTGTCAATAAGTTAATATTACTGATAAATGTAGTAATTTCAATCAAGATCACATTTATAAATAAAAATACTAAGAGATAGATTAATTAGAATGTAAAACAAAGAATTGAGGCACGAAATTGTAAGAAAAATTACAATTAATAATCCCAAATTACAAATTTTTTTAAAAATAGACTAACAAAAATTGATTGAAAAGATTACATGATACTTCATTCGAGCCAACTGAGAATTTTTTCTAACCTAACACTAATATTGCCGGCTTGTTTCTTCTTTAACGCCCAAATCTCTTCAATACATCTAAGAGGTTTCTTTATCATTGTGTACCTGCGTTGCACGTGTTAGATTGATAAAAAAAATTAAGATTGATAATTTTAAAGTTAGACATTAGTACATAAAAATATTTAGGTTTCATGTATAATATTGGTTTTATTTTTTTAATGTGCAATTAAATTGCACTAAGAAGTCATAAATTGGTTATTCAATATTTCATTTCTCATTTTGATATGTGAATGAAGTTTTAATTAAAGTTACTATCCATATAAACGTGTATTAATTTTAATTATATATATATATATATATATATATATATATATATTACACTATTAACACTAATTATATCATCACCTCTTCTTCAGCAAATTGGGTACAAATTCTTTCATTGTATAGTCTTTGAAAAATATTAGCAAAAATAAGAAATAAGAAAAAGACATTTTAAGACCATATGAAAGTTGGAGATAATTCAATCAATGTGTGTTCACTCTCTTATATAATAATAAGGAAAAATATAGAATAAAGTGGAAATGACGATTTAAGTTCAAAACTGAAAAATCAAAAGAAGCTGAGGAGCACGTTTTCACCAAATTTGTTAATTGTCTTTGTCAATCCTTTGTGAATTTGAAACACGAACATTTGAAAAAAATCAATTGCTCGTTCTGAAAACTTAATTTTTCTACCGAAACAGAAAGAAAATAAAGATAGATATAAAAAAAAGATTGAGGAAATTGATCAAAATAACGTGTGTTGCACGTATTTTTTAACGTTTAAAAATAAATATTTGATAGTAATTTTTTTTAAGTAGCATTCAAAATGATGAAAAGGTATATTTTTAGAAATGTATTAATAAAAATATGCACCAAGTGTTGAAATAAGAACAAACTTATATCAAAGGGAGTACTAAAAAAAAAGACTTGTATCAAACCGGAAGTTTGTAATGAAAATAATTACTTGAGATTGGAAATTAAATTCAAAATTTATATAATGATCGAGAATATTAAATTAAGGTTGTGTTTAACAAAATGATCAAATCTATACATGGTTGTTTAACAAAATAAAAACCAAAAAATTTGATCAAAATTCATACCCTAATAAAATCATGGCATCACCATCAACATTGATAAACCATCCGGGGCTTCAAGCATCCACTAAAAAGACCACTTCCATTTTATCAAATTGCAACCAATGTTTCTCCCCTTTAATAAGATCAATTTCAATTAATTTAAAAAATTTGTTTTAAAATTTCAAAAAATGCAGTGCACTGATCAAGGGATGAGGATACATCAAAAAGAATAAAATCATATACTATTTCATGAACCAATTAACTACATCTTAATTCATTTAATTTAAAATATGTCATTTAATTTAAAATATGTCATTTAATAATAATAATAATAATAAAATAATATATTAAAGATAATTAAAAGAGGGGCAAAAGAGGAACTCAAAAGTTTCTCCTATCAAGCCCCTTTTAGAAGTAGTATAGATAAAAACAAAAATATTTATACATTATCTGAATACATAACTGATTTAAATATATAAAAATTACATATAATTTTTGAATTCCACCAAAATATTAATACGAAATTTGTAGAATTACCCAAAAACCAAATTAATAAATGATTAAGGTAACCAAACAAACCTAGCCATATTTGTATATAAAAAAAAAAACTAGTCATAAAAATACTCAATTTCTCAACTATAAAAACACTCGACTCCAATCATAAAAGTTAAAAAAAAAGTTCAATACTAACATCAAAATAGTATGATTAAGGGGAAAATAAAGAAAAATGAAGGCTAAGATTCAAAGGAAGATTTAATATTTCACCAGAACAAACAGAAAGAAAAAAAAAAATCCTAAATCCAGAAATACCTAAATCAAACTGAATTCATTAATTTGAGATTTCGTGAACAGTATTCCTACCCTGAATAAAAAAGAAATTTTAGTGTAACACCAACTAAATTCGTCAACTGAAGCGAATAGAAATTTTACCTAAAATTTTGATGTGAACGGAAAAAGCAAAGCAAAATTTTATCTGAAATTATGAACCAAAGTGAGGCTGAGATTTCGTCTGAGGTTTTGTTTGAATCTAAGAGTACGAAGCAAAGTAGGGCTTCATTTTCTCACCAATATGAAGCAGTAAAGCACGACCTGATTTTGATTTTGAAGATGAGAAAGACACGAAGAACAAGCGAGCGAACATCAGATGAAAAACGAAGGAAGTTGGGCTTGGATGAGGAAAACCAAATAGAGACAGACTGAATTGAAGGGAGAGGTACCATGATGAGAATCAAGTGGCAAAGATGAAGTTGAAGATTGAGACTTCGAGAGATAGTTTGATTTTTAAGATGAAGTTGCACGAGAAACTGTGTAACGTCCCGTTATTTTGTGATAAAAAAAAAAAAAAAAACTTTTATTTATTTTATTTTAATTTGAGTAATTAAAATTCATTTATTTATTATTAAATTAGAATTTAGTAATTTATTTCATTTTAATTCCATTTAATGGCTTTATTTATTTAAATACGTTAAAATGGTATTAATAATTATTAACGGGCCAATTAATAATTATTAATCACCATTGGGATAGTTTGAGATGTTCGGGAATCGTTTTAAGCCAAAAGTCTTAAAAAGGGCAAAGTTGTAATTACCCAATTTGACAAAATATCTAAAAATACTATTCAATTGTCTTTAAAACTCACCTTTGACCACAAATTGACCAAAATTTGCTCATCCATTTTCTCTCCAATCCGTGAGCTTCAAAGGCCAAAGGAAGAAAATTCGATTTCGTTCGTTTCTTGACGGATCGACTCAAGCTTAGATAAATCGGAAAGCCCTCGGGTCAAGGATCATTTTCCACCTACCCATCGTCCGTTTCTCTCGAGATCCGAGGAGTTCTCGGTAAGAATCTCTTCAAACCCTAAGCTCCAAATAGTGTTTTAATGGAGTTTTGCTTGTTTTCTTTCGATTTCTTGCCGTAAAACTCGGTGTTTGTCAATTCAGGAGTAGTTTTAAGTGTTTTTGGAAACTATTCCATAACCCTAAAACCGAGGTTCAAGTCGAAACCCTTTCCGTTTGAAATTTACCCTTTTGGGATTGAAAA
The DNA here is from genome assembly GCA_028015215.1 of Gynostemma pentaphyllum. Classification (NCBI taxonomy): domain Eukaryota; kingdom Viridiplantae; phylum Streptophyta; class Magnoliopsida; order Cucurbitales; family Cucurbitaceae; genus Gynostemma; species Gynostemma pentaphyllum. The sequence continues at coordinate 64,179,043 of CM051355.1, read as the reverse complement.
TGGGTTAGAAATTAATGAATGAATGTTTGTTTAAATTCAATTCGGGAAAGGGATTAATGTTCAAAAACACTATTCATCGATACCCATTGAAATCGGGATTATCGAATTTGCTTAAAACCAACTCAAAATGTATTTGAATTGCCAAAAAGCCGAAAAACCAAACCCGAGACTCGTTTTTGATGATAGGGCCGTGGGCCTCTTTGTGGGTTTTGTTGGGTTTTCGTTGCTTTTTATGTTTAGTAGTTGTTTGATTGATAGTTGGTTTCGTTATTGATTGTTACGATGTAATTCGTTTGTAGGTGTTTTTGAACTTCGTGGTTGATCGCTCCTTCGAACTTAGGAGCTAAATCATCTTATTATTAAGGTGAGAATGATTAGTATGTAAAGTAACTATAGAAAGCAAATGAGTGTTTTGGTTTGAAGAGTTTGAAACTAAGATTAGAATCCGAATCTAAGATTAGAGGGTTGTGAGTTAGTGCCCTTAGGATTAAGAGTTAATCCTTTAAGTGAGAACTTAAGAGTTCTCGAGAAAGACTTGAATCTTAGAAGATTCTAAGTTAGATTCGATTCCAAGCTTAGATTGGATCCTTGGAAGTTTAGAATCCTTGAAGGTTTAGGTTAATCGTTTATTTTATAATTCTACTCTTATTGATACCGGAGTTCGATCGATATATCGTTCATCCGAGATGCTTATCTACTTTCATCTTATGTTATTTACTTTGTCTTTTACTTTACGCCTTTACTTTATGCTTGTATTCGATTACTTTAATTCCGTTTTCTATTTATTTACTTTTTCAAGATATGCAAGCATACGCATATCATTTGCACCATACCATTATCGCATCATTCTTGAAAAGAAACGAAAAAGAGAAAAGAAAGTGAAAGAGAAAAGAAAGAGAAAAAGAAAAGAAAGTGAAAAAGAAAGAGAAAAAGAAAAGAATATGAAAAGAGACGGATGGGACCCTAAGGGATCTGCTCATCACTCTATATGAAAAGAGACGGATGGGACCCTAAGAGATCTGCTCATCACTCTATATGAAAAGAGACGGATGGGACCCTACGGGATCTGCTCATCACTCTTGATGAAAAGGAAGTGAATGGTATCCTATGGGATTGACACATTACTTCATACATGCATAAGGGTATATGCGAGCCCTACATTGCATATGATTGATGATATAAAGATTTGAGATGTTATATTTTATGCAAAGTCTTTACTTTTATTACTTTATGTCATATCAAGTTAATGTATGAGATTTGACTACAAGTGTAGTAATGGCATAATTTGGAGAAAATGGAATAGAATTACCTAGAGTTTGGAGAACTTTAGGAGTTGTGGTGTCAGGTTATTTGGATACAAATCGAAATGCGAGTTTGAGGTCTATCTTTACTTTTTATGCTTATTATTCTCACTTGGGCTTAGTTTGTTAGCTCATGATATTACAACCAATTTCAGGTAATGCCTTGGCTAGAGGTCGAGGAGGAGGAGGTGGCTGCTGCGTGATCGAGGGATGCCGACCTCGAGATGGACTATTGGATTTGTAAAGTCTATGTTTTATTTTGTGAATTTTAAGGACTTTGATTATTTTGTATCATATTTTGGCTCATAAGAGCTTCCTGGATGATGTTTTTATGATATTATATATTTGAACTCCTGATTTGGACTTAAAGTCCATGAGATTTTATTAGATGTGAAAATTAGGATGTAAACAGGTTTTCGGCATGCCAATTTTCAAACAAAACCACGCCAATTTTTCGTAAATTAAAAGACTTCCGCTGTTTTCTCTGATTTTAATTTATTTAAAAGTGTCGGGTCGTCACAAACTGAGACTTCGAGAGACTGAGAATCGAAGGGCTTGATGAATGATTACGGTTTGATGAACAATTTTGCTATGACTGATTTTGTCTAAAAGTGAGAGTTGAGAGATTTCATCTAAAAGCGAGAGTGAGAGCAAAAGCTGAGGTGAAATTCGTGTGTATTATGGATTTCACTAAAGGTGACAGTTTTTTAATTAAATTTCACTATTTCCTCCTGTTTTTTATATAACCGTAACCTTTTCTAAATGGCTATGTCACATATTGTCAAATTCTTATAGTGTAAAGTAGATATGTATCTTCCTTGTTAATTAATTAGATTAATTAGAATAAACTTCTGGTGCGTTAACTTGTAACAACCTTCACCAATATGTAAGAAACTATAAATAGTGTCCTATAATGCAAGAAACATAAACAGAGTACCAATAAAATAAGAAACATAAACAGAGTCTCAATAAAGCAAGAAACATAAACAGAGTCCCAGTAAAGCAAAAACATAAACAGAGTCTCATTATTTTCATAACTCATAATTTTCATATACTCCATTAACCTGCAAATCCATAATATCTCTCAATGATCCATGTCAATTCTTCCCAACATCAATAGAAAAGTGTAATAACTCAAGAAAAAAATTTTCACAGGCAGAAGATAAACACAACTCTTTATAATTAAACATACCATAATCAAGCTTAAGTTCAAAATTACTTTTAAGTCAAGAATCGTTTCTATACTCCCAAATTCTAATCATTTTACTTAAGCATGCTCAATTTTCTCTTAATTCTAAGGTTTTACTTATCTCCCAAGTCATACAAGTCGTTCATGAATTTAGTTCCTAAATTTACTGTATATTCTATTTATCCTCACCTTTAGTAAAAGTAATTAAACCAAGTACCGATTCGAGCGTCAAGCGAGCAATCATGCAGCACCTACAATACTTAATTCAACCACAGAAACATCAAACGACAAGTAAAAAGGAAAATAAGTAAAACAGCCCGGGAACCTTCCCTTGACACCCACGGTCGAGCAGGAGATAAAGCTAAGGGAGTTTTTTTCGGCTTTTTGACACTTTGGTGATGATCCGGATTTGTTTCGGTAAGTTTCTAGGGTAAATCTATCAATAGGTAAACATATTTGGGGCCATTTGGATATGATTTCACCATCCAAAACAAAAGAAAACATAAAAAATCAAGGGGGAGACATCATGGTGGCCACGGTTTGATGGTGAGGAAGAGGAGATTTTGGGTTTTGCAATTTTGAAGTCTAAGGTCAAAGAAATTAGCAAGAACAACTCTAAATGTAACTTTTAATATGAAATCTTCAAGTTTCAATAGGTGGCACTTCACTACAAGAAACTGTCGTAATAGCAACAGAGCTCTAGCGATGAAAAGCGAATGCGTCCCAATGTAACGACGGAATTCGTCACCCATGCGAAGAGTTGACTTTCAGCGATGCATTCCGTCGCCTAATTAATCGGATATATTTAACTGAAAAAATAATTTGGATGTAACGATGGTTGGCGTCGCTAAAATTAGCGCCAAAAATTCCCGCGTTAATAGGGAATGATGTAGTGCGTCGTATACGATGGCGCGAAACATTCCCGCTCAAAAGGATGACAGATTGCGTCGCCGCACGTTATGGAGGGAACGTTTCCCGCTATTGGAATGACGAAATCGATCGTTATTTTTGTTAGGAATAGTGTCCTAGAACTTGTAATTATTTAATTATAATAATTTATTTCGAATAAATTAAATAAATAAACATAAGTTCTTTATATTATCTAGATTGATTCAATTGACGATATTAGGAATATATGGAAATATATAAATATCAAACATTGAAATAGTAAACCCTAAGTTACTCTTATGAAATCACGACTTAGTATATGAGTCATACAAGAGGATTAAAGTCGAGATGAGTAACTTAAAAGTGTCTGATAAATGGATAACGTTTGGGAACCTTATCCTGGTAACATTGTTGATAGCTTCGCATTTTGTTTATAGACAAATGATCTAATCCTGATCATTCATGTGGGAGACATGAAATGGAAGTATCATATACAATGTTGATTGTATAAGACAGGACCACGATGTTCGATCAAATTTCTCCTTAGTACCGTTTACGAGAAATGATCGAATATCAAACTAAGTTTATCAACCAGGTGATAGATCTCAATCCCTGAGTGAAATGCGGACTCCTATTTGTGGAGTTATGTTCTTTGATTCACATAGTTGAGAACGATCCGTAAGAACGCTCAATACACTCCTGTTTTGGGAACATGACTAGATAAGTAGCTGGGAACTCATTTTCACGAGATGGAATTCATAACTTTCCTATAAATTAACGGTATCGGTGCGATACCCGAACATTTTAGGAACTTTAGGAAACTCCCTTGATGTCTGATTCGAGACATGAACAAGTGGCGTCACGACTTCTATTGATCACGAAGTACCTTATCTCTAGTTCGACTAAAGATAAAGTTCATTGGAGAATCAGCGGGAACACAAGGATAAAGCGGTAATTACAGGGGCAAAACGGTAAATTTATCCCCTTGTAATTATGAGGGTTCCACGTGAAGGATAATATCACGGATATAAATAATGATAAACTAAATGGACATAACTCATCTATAGTGAGGGGAGTTCACTATGAATCTATAGTGGAATTATTCATAGTTAGATAATAAGTAATTAACCGATTATGTGTTAATCACTTAATTGACTAATTATTAAGCCCATGATCTATAGGTCCATCGGGTCCCTATGCTAGCCCAAATATCGTAGTCGCGAAATCAAGTAGAAGAAATGGAAATTTTAAGTAAAGTGAATTACTTAAAATAGGCAATATTAATTGTTTAAATATTGAGTATATTTAAACGGTAATTAATATGAACATTATTAATTGTTTAAATAATGAGTTTATTTAAACATGAAATTAATAATGAAATATTATTAATTAGATATTATTAATTATTTAAATATTGAGTATATTTAAATGGTAATTAATAATTTGAAATTAATTAACAATTATTAATTGTTTAAATAATAAATTTTATTTGAACGGAATTAATAATTAACAATTAATTAATTAATAATAAAATGTTATCAATAAAATTATTAATTAAATAATGAGTTTATTTAATGGAAATTAATAATTAAAATATTTATTATTAATTATTTAAATAATGAAAATTATTTAAATGGAAATTAATAATTAAATATAATTTGATAATATTTAGTCGGGAGAAAATATTAATATTATTAATTGTTTAAATAAAATATTTTATTTAAATGGTAATTAATAAATAAATTAATTAAGTTGGACTTATTAATTTAAGAGAGAGTTTCAAGCCCAATTGGATTAATGAACCCAATTAAACTTGGCCCAAAATAATTAATTAAATAAATTTGATTTATTAATTATTTATTATTAATTTTGGCCTTCATAGATAATTTAAAGGAGATAATTATTTGAATTATATCCTATAATAATTATATAGATTTATTTACCCAAGATAAATAAAATAAAGAAAAGAAAATAATCTCCTATTTATCTATGGCATTTTCGAAATTGCAAGATAAAGGAAAGAGATAATCTTTTTTCTTTTTGTATTTATCTCTATAGATTAATCCTAATGGGATTAGGATTCCTATTTTTCTATAAATAGGAGGGTTGGGTCATTCATAAATCACACAATTAAATTCCTTAGAAATTCGGAATTCTCTCTTCCTCCTCTCCCCCTCGAGTGCCGATTTTCCCTATTCAAAATTGGGAAGAAAATATTTTTCTTCTTCCCAATTTCTTCTAAAGTTCGATCCCACAATCGGGTTTCGTTTGATCGATCGGGATATAGCGTAGAAGATCCGTTGTTGCTGAGGATTTGATGCTGTAAAGAAACCTCCAACCGATTCTCCATTTATTACTCAATATAAGTTTTGATTTTAATTTTCGAAATTTAAAGCATGAATCTACATGTTTTTTCACAAATTGCATGATATTAATAGATCCATAATTAAATGTTAATTAGTTTACTAAATCAAATTCCGCTAGTTTAGTAAATCATCCCTTCAATTTTATATAGTAACAACCGATTTCGTCGTTAGTTCACAGTTTATATATGCCTCAGGAATGCAAAGAACTCATCATCAAAAACATTTTGTTATTTCTTTGCCTTTTTTCTACTGCAAAAAAGAATGCATGAATGGATGTATGTTCGTCTCTTAGAAGGCTATTTGAACGATGAGTTTGTAGCAGGGGTTGAAGAGTTCGTTGAGTTTTGTGAAAGTACGGAGGATTTTGATTGTAATGGAAAAATGATACGATGTCCGTGCAAAAAATGTAAAAATAAGAAGTTATATTCTTCATTTGATGTGAAGAAACACTTGTATAGTCATGGGTTTGTGGAGAATTATTTCAAATGGGTTTATCAAGGGGAATCTGACGATCAATATAATGCGGCGTTGGAGCGAGCTGTGTTGTACCAAGGAAGCAGCTCAAATGTTATACCGAATTTGGAAGAAGATCGTCATGAAAGACAGCAAGAGTATGGACAAATGGAGCATATGATATACGAAGGTACGTTTAATCATACTCAAGACGATAATCAAACTATTCTAGAGGAGGAGGAGGAAATGAATCCAGAAGCACAACGAATGTATCATATGCTCGAATCAGCAAGTATGCCGTTATACCCGAGTTGTGATGTCAGTCAACTGGTTGGAGCTACGAAGCTTCTAAATATAAAATCGGCATATCATATTCCAGAGAGAGGTTTTAATTCAATTGCACAATGGTTTCATCGTTGCGCTCCTGCGAACAACACGCTGCCAGAAAGTTTATACGACACGAAAAAATTAGTGGAGGGTCTCGGGTTGCCTATTGAGAAGATTGATTGTTGCCCGAACGGATGCATGATATTCTGGGGTGATGGAGATTTGAGTCTCCATAATTGTAAATTCTGTTTTCATCCGAGATATAAACAAGGTAAACGCACTCTCATTCCACATACTCCGTATGTTTTATTTACCGATCACTCCTCGACTTCCAACTTCAACGATTGTATGCATCGGAAGTCACGGCATCTCATATGAGATGGCATTACGAGCATTCGCAAGAGTATGGTCATATGAAACATCCATCTGATGTTGACGCGTGGAAGCATTTGGATCGTTGTCATCCAGAATTTGCAAGTGAGATTAGAAATGTGAGATTGGGGTTATGTATTGACGGTTTTAACCCGTACGGTGCTTCTGGTGCACAATACTCTGTATGGCCTGTTATGTTGACACCTTATAATCTCCCTCCATCGATGTGTATGAAAGATCCTGTGATATTCTTAACGGTTATCGTACCAGGTCCAAAGAGTCCAAAAAAAAGGGTTAGATATCTACCTCCAACCTCTTATTGTTAAGCTGACTAATTTGTGAAATAATGGAGCGTTGACTTACGATGTATCGAGAAAACAAAATTTCTGTATGAAAGCCGCAGTAATTTGGACGATAAGTGACTTCCCGACATATTCAATGTTATCTGGTAAGCACGATAGCTTATTAATTATAAATTATTTTCATTGCATAATAATATGTATAATTAATTTAAACTTATCGTAGGTTGGAGCACATCCGGAAAGTTTGCTTGTCCTCATTGCATGATTGACACTGGAGCTTTCTCTTTGAAACATGGACGGAAAACGTGTTGGTTCGTTTGTCATAGAAGATTTTTACCGAGCGACCATTTGTTTCGATCAAACAAGACAGATTGGTATAAGGGTCGTAATGCACGCAACCAAGGCTCGCCCCGAGTTTATAGCGGAATCAAAATATTACACAGGTTAGATTCTATTGGGATGAAAAAAAATTACTGAAATAGGTGCTGAGGTTGCAAACAAGGCCGCTGGTAAAAACAGTGGATGGAAGAAACGAAGTATATTTTAGGATTTACCGTATTGGGGAGATTTACTAATCAGGCACAACTTGGACGTAATGCACATCGAAAAGAACATGTTCGACAATGTCTTCAATACAGTTTTAAATGTGCCAAATAAGACAAAAGACAACCTGAAGGCACGGTATGACATCCAAAAAATATGTCGTCGCTCCGAGTTAGAGCAGGATGAAGATGGGCACTACGCCAAGGCCAAATACATGTTAAATACAGAAGGGAAGAAATTACTGTTTGAATGGATGATATCAATTAAGTTCCCCAATGGTTATGTTTCTAATCTCTCGAGATGCATTGACATGCAGAGTTATACTATTTTCGGAATGAAAAGTCATGATTGTCACGTTTTTATGCAACGATTGATGCCTGTTGCTTTCAGACCGTTCCTCGAACAGAAACATTGGGAACCGTTGGCGCAGTTAAGTGTGTTCTTCAGAGATTTGACATGCGCAGATTTAACACGAGCGACAATCGAATCATTAAACCGAGAGATTCCAGTTATAATATGCAAACTGGAGCGAATGTTTCCACCCGGATTTTTCGATTCGATGGAGCATCTTTCTGTTCATCTACCGTATGAGGCACTACTTGGGGGCCCTGTTCAATACAGATGGATGTACCCGTTTGAAAGGTAAAATATTATTATGTTAATTGCCCTTTTTATTATTTAAATACACATGATGCTAAATTTTAGATTTATTTTACTGCACGAATTTTAGATATTTGCATAGATTGAAGAAAACTGTTGGAAATAAAGCACGAGTGGAAAGATCGATTTGTAATGCGTACCTGGTACACGAGCCAACTACGTTCTGTTCCTATTACTTCGACCAACATATCTCCGACCACTTTCGCCTAGTGAACTGTAACGTGGTTGACAATCTTCCAGAAGATGTAGACTTGAACGACCTGGATATGTTTATCATACCAGGCAAAGGTTTAGGCAAATCTATGCGGAGAAACTTAAGTGATGAGGAGTACCATGTCGTCCAGAATTATTTATTATGCAACTGTGCGGAAGTAGAGCCATATATTGAGTAAGTTTTTCTAATTCATGGAGTTTTGTTTTATTTAACATGAATAATTTTGTTTAAATTTTCATTAATTAATACATTTTATGTAGATTATTTGTGAATTCATGTGTACGACCATCACATCCCGGTATTACTAAATTAGAAGGGAACATCATCGATAAACATTTTCGTTCCTGGTTTTACAATTACATTGACAATCCCACAATTCCGATCGCTGATCAACGTATAATATGGATCGCAAAAGGTCCATCCAGAATTGTAAGATCTTACACCGATTATCTGGTGCAAGGTTACAGATTTCAAACAAAAGCTCATTCAGTGAACCGGGCAACAAACAACAGTGGCGTATGTATAAAGGGTCAACTGTTCGGGAACAATGCAGAAGATTTCTATGGAATCATTGATGAGATTATTGAGCTTCAATTTGCAGGTCCGAGTCTTAAATGTACAATCATTTTTAACTGCACATGTTTTGAAACAACGTGACGAGGTGGAGTTCGCGATAATATCAATCTTAAAATTGTTGAGGTGAACCGGAGAAAACACATGCACACCCAAGATCGTGTTGTTTTGGCACAACAAGCAATTCAGGTTTACTACTTAAACTATCCCGCTCACCGTCGAGATTTATCTGATTGGTTAGTTGTCTGTAAAGTAAGACCGATGATAATAGATGACAGCCTCCCTGATAAAAATAGTGAGAACTACATTGCATTCCAGGAGGATGAAGTGCAAAATCGTGAAATCGATGAAGGTATTAATTCTGACCCTGCGCGTCCGTTGAATGTCTATAGACACTTTTTGATGAAGGGAATGTCTATGTTCCACCTGAAAATGACAAAGATTATTCTCCAGATGAAACAAACAAAGAAGACACTGAAGAAGACAACATTTATTCAAAAAAGATGAATGATTCTGATTACGATGATTGAAGTATTTATGTGTAACAGGGGAAATAATTTTTTTTTTTAAAAAACAAATATTAATGACTGAAGGCGTCGTTAAATTCAGATATACATAGAATATAACGATGCCATGCGTCGTAAAACCTCATAGAACACAATGATGGGATAATTTTTCCCTAAGTATGAGAATGGTGTTAACGACGGAAGGAATCGTTGAATTCAGATATACATTGAATATAACGATGTCATGCGCCGTAAAACCTCACAGAACACAATGATGGTATAATTTTCCCTAAGTATGAGAATGGTGTTAACGACGGAAGGCATCGTTGAATTTAGATATACATTGAATATACGATGCCATGCGTCGTAAAACCTTACAGAACACAATGATGAGATAATTTTTCCCTAAGTATGAGAATGGTGTTAACGATGGAAGGCATCGTTGAATTCAGATATACATTGAATATAACGATGTCATGCGTCGTAAAACCTCACAGAACACAATGATGGGATAATTTTTCCCTAGGTATGAGAATGGTGTTAACAACGGAAGGCATCGTTGCAAAATCAAAACGGATAGTTTATTGGAAGTTGTTCAAATTCATGGACGACCGATTGCGTTGTTAAGTGTAATTAATAAGGCGCAAAGATAAAAAATTTCACGAAAATTGTGACGCAGATGGGCGATGCAATTCGTCGCCCATTAATATGAATAGTCACTTTCACTTTATTTGAAAAGCGGCCTAAGTGACGAAATACGTCGTGTATATAAACATCAGTGATCAATTGCGTCGTGTTGTTCATCGCCATAAGAACGAAGACAACGAACTGCATAGCTAGAACGAGGGATTCTGTCGTTAAGAAAACACGCACGACGAGTTTTTAAGTGATTAACGACGGAAGACGTCGTTAAATCCCTTATAAAACAGAACCGTTTCTTTCATTTTCACCATGCCTTCCGTTTTTCTTCCTTTTCTCTCAAACATAATTCTTCTTTCTTCGATTCCCTCAGCCAATTCCTTCCCATTCTCTAAAAATCCTTTCCCTTTCTTAAAAACCTCAATCATTGGAACGAATCCGAGTAAGTTTCTTCATATTTAATATTTGTTTTTATGTAATTAGTCTAAATTTGTAATTAGCATGTTATTAGTTAATTTAGTTTAAAATTAGTTTAAATTTGTAATTAGCATGTTATTAGTTAAAATTAGTATGTACGTTTTCATTTAAAAATATGTTAATTAGTTAATTTAGTTTGAAATTAGTATGTATGCAATCATTTAATTATATGTTAATTAGTTATTTTAGTTTGAAATTAGTATATATATTTTCATTTAATTTTATGTTAATTAGTTAATTTTGATTGAAATTAGTATGTATGTTTTCATTTAATTATATGTTAATTAGTTATTTTAGTTTGAAATTAGTATATATGTTTTCATTTAATTATATGTTAAATAGTTAATTTTGATTGAAATTAGTATGTATGTTTTCATTTAATTATATGTTAATTAGTTATTTTAGTTTGAAATTAGTATGTATGTTTTCATTTAATTATATGTTAATTAGTTATTTTAGCTTGAAATTAGTATGTTTTCTTTTAATTATATTTTAATTAGTCAATTTAGTTTGAAATTAATATAGGGTTTATAGGTTAGAATTTTAATTATTTAATTATTGTATTGTAGGTCATGCCTCCCCGTATACGCCCTCCAGCACCTTCTGACACACTTGGTGCCAGTAGTTCAGGGAGTCAGCCCCCCAGTGAGGAGGATGATGTCCGTTTCAGGGATACCCCTGACAGGATCATTCAACATGAGGATAGCGACCCGACGCAGGAGCCTGTGCAGATGTCTATTTGCAGGAAGGTTCGCCTATCGTTCGAGGGCGGCTAGTAAGTTTTGTTTAGTTTGTATTCCTATTTCATTAATTATTTATTATTTACAAATTCTAACTTTTCAATTTTTTCCTTTTCATTTCAATAGGTTACATCCATCACGGGAGGTTTCGAGGAGATTTACGGAGGTATTGAAGATGCTTCCTGTACGAGGAGACCCTCGTTGGCAGAGCGTCTCTGCTATACACAAGCTGCGGATGTTTGAAGCATGGAAGGTAAACATATTCAAAATATTATATTTAATTATATATATATAATATTTTGAAAACTGACAGTCAATTTTTTTCAGCAATATTTTGATATTCCAGTGGAGCTGACCAACGAGGTCATATACGCTCCCTGGCATCAGCAGGGCGGCGTTCCGTACAGGAACACTGGCTACAATATTCGCCACGCCCCTGCCGATAAACGACCGGCCCACATTTTTGCGGAGGACTTGGCTGATATCTTGGTGCATACTCAGATGCCGGATGCCCAACTCATTTCGATGATCAATAGCGCCAACCGGAACGTCAACCCGTCGAAGTACACTGGAGGGTCACGCTCCACATACGAGCACAAGAAACGACTCGTAAGTTATTTTCTGTACTAATTAACTTTTACTTTATTTTCGTAAGTTATTCATTATTCGTTAATTATTTTTAACATTCGCAGGAGCAAAAATTGGGTCATCCGGTTCATGCTGCTGAGCTGTTTATCCATCTCCACACCAAAGGTGGAGATACTCATACTTTTGTAGACGATAAGGCAAGAGAGAAAGCGGTAAGTGTTAATTATTATTTATTCTTTTTCAAATTTATTGATTTTTAGTATATTAGTTAATGAAATGATTTGATTTTTTTTCAGGCTCGTTACGAAGCGATTCTCGCTGATCGCTTACCAAGCTCTGACACCCTGCCGACACAGGAGGATATTGAGTCGGCTTTTCTCGAGGCAGCAGGAGGGAGACGTCTAGACGGTACTGTTCCTGGACTCGGCAACCTCGACCCTGTCATTTACGCCGATCAGCCTCGGTCTTCCCAGGCAGCTCGTTCGAGCGAGGTTACCGAGCTTCATGCGAGCAACAATACTTTGAGGGCTGAGACTGCAGAGCTTCGAGAGAGCAACGAAAGACTCATGGTGGAGGTGACAGGGATTACGGCTCGTCTCGATGAGTCCGAGCGGTCCAGGCTCGAGTTCGAGAGGTCGATGAAGGCAATGATGGACATCTTCATGGCGTAGGTGCGCGGCGAGGGTTCTTCTACTTCCGGTTTTGGTTTCCCTCCTCCCGATCCTTCATCTGATCCTCCTGTCGATTAGGCTTTAGGAAAAAAAAATTATTTTGTATTATTTTGGGATTTTTAATATTAATTTTCTTAAATTTAATTTTTTTTTTGTAATTAAATTTAATTTTCAAATCACAATAATTTGTAATTAAAACCCTAATACCTAATTAAATTTAAAAAAAAAAAAAAAAAATTGACCGACGCATTCCGTCGTTATAGCCAAATATAACATTGACTTATATAACGACGCAATACGTCGTTGGCCAACATGTATGTTTGACTATGTAACGTCGCATTCTATCGTTATAGTGAAACATAACTTTGACTTAAAGAACGACTAACTGCGTCGTTAAGGTCAACATGTGTCTTTGACTATTATAACGACACAAACCATCGCCCAATTCTAGTCAATGAAACACAGCGATGGAATACTTTTCCCTCATTATTGAACGAGGCATTTCGTCGTTAGTTTCGTCTAACGATGGCAAAAATAACGTCAGGCCATTTCGTCGTTAATTCCTTTTAACGACGAACTATTGCCTTGTTTCGTCGCTAATTCTCCGTCGCTAATTCTCATTTTTCTTGTAGTGCTTGAAGATTTCAACTAACTTTACATTTTAAGAAAGATGAAAAGAAAACTCATAGAAAAACAAAGAGAATCTTACCCTTGAAGCCTCTTAGAAGTGGGAAAGGGCTCTTCAAATGTTAGGGAAAACAATCTACATGTCGATATATTTCCAACGCACCAAAATTGATCGATTTGGTTGAGAAACGAAGAAAACCAAAAAATTTCCCACCCCATGGTGGTTTCGGTTTTGAGGAGAGGTAGGAGAAGAGGGAGTGTTTTGTTTGTTTTAATTTTCAAATGAAGGAGAATAATAGAACCCTAGAACTTAAATATGGAACTTTTTCTTGCAAAATGGCCCTTCAAATTCCCCTTGCTTTTAAAAATAAACCTCATGAATCTCAACACCAAGCTTAGCAACTTAAACCTACAAGCACATTTAATTTAGGCTAGGGGATGACTAAATATTATTAATTGGCCTATTAATAATATTTAAGGCATCTAGTTTTTCAAATATCAACTTTTAAATAACAATCAATTTAGAAATCAAATCTAGTAACTAATTATTAATTAACCTTAAATAACAATTAAAATAAATTAAGCAACAAAAAAATTTCTACCAATAAAAATTCGGGACGTTACAAGATAAATGGACCTAACATTGTTTATAAAGGTCTAAGGGTCACTATTCTCATTATCAATTGGTTTTAAGACGGAAACCCATGATTATTAAGACTAATTATTAAATCTCAAAGTATATCATAAAAACAGTTTTTTTCTAACATATTAGAGAATAATATATGACTGGTTATTTTTTTTCCTCAATTTAAAAAAAGATAATTTTAAATTGTATAAATTTAAACATGATCTTATATAGAATCAAATTGTGATATAAATTGAGCAGTGAAAAGACAGTTCCTGGGAGAAGGAACTAATAATAGAGAATTTAAAAGTGGATATTCATGATAATAGACCTTATAGTGGATGTTTGATATCCAAAATCAAATAGAAATAAGTTGATTTTTGAAGTTAAGGAAGAAAAGGGAAAGAAGGGGGTAGAAAAAGTGTGGTTGGGCATATTCTTTGTAACAGCCCGAAATTTTCCCAAACATGGAAATCATAAATCAAAACAGCGGAAGCTTAAATTAAACAACTTTAGTTCATTTTCATTAAAATTTCAATGAAAAATTTGTTCAAACATTGATCGCGATCTTTATTCAAAAAATTAAAATCAATGTACTTTTTTATTTCAAAGTAAATGAACTAATCAGTTCATATAAAAAAATGGTAAAACAACATCATTGTTAAAAATCAAATCCCAACCCAAAATATCTAAGAATAATAGAATAAAAGGTCGCCGGCGTGTAAATCTATTCCAACCAATCCACTCGCCTCGAACGTCATCAACCACCAAGCTTCTTCTTTCATTTACCTGGAAAAAAAATGTAGCATCATGAGGCTACGCCCAATGAGTAGGAAAGAGTTAAAAATAAAATAATGCCACGAGAGACTTTTCTAAGACTTTAAGTCCATAATCGGCCTCACCGACTTCCGAAAATTCACTTTCTCCCAAACACACAGAGTCTAACTCATCAAAATCAAACTGTCTCTAAATCCGCAAATTTAAAGAAAACACCCTCGAAACAGTTTTAAACATTCTTCTCTCAATTTAAAACTTTTCGATTCAAGATCCTCACTAATACCTCTAATCTCCTCTTTGTCCGCAAACAAAGAGAGACTACGCTCGTTAAGGAATTTAAACACACTTTTTCACAATTTAAATCCTTTCGATTCGAAATCCCCACTAATACCTCTAATCTCCTCTTTGTCCGCAAACAAAGAGAGACTACGCTCGTTAAGGAATTTAAACACACTTTTTCACAATTTAAATCCTTAAGAGAAAATATTCTTTTCCATTGTACGGATGGAATGAACCTGCCCCGTTAAGTGCTATAAAGTTGTGCACAACCGTATAATCTCCCTTAACGGCAATATTGTTCTTTAAGCAAGGCCTTTGCTTAAAGCGAACCTACTATCACGTTACCCGAGGTATTTGAGTAACATGATCCAATAACATCACAACCCATGATGCTCAAAAAGCTTAAGCTTATTTTTCTCAAAAACACCCTTTTTAGGCCAAATTTCCCTAAGAATAAATTCTGGAAATTTACCTTTAAATCACTCTAAAATGATCCAAAATCACCCAACAAATCACTTTGGGGTCACTCCCAACAACTCCCAACACTTTACAAGTCTAGAAGCGAAACTAGCCTAAACTAGTGTAGTTTCGCTCCTTTTTCGGACAATTTAAAGTCTCTAATATTCTAACTAAATTTTGGCAACATAACGCCTATAATAAGCCTCCCAAAACAGTACCTAAACATAGAGAATAAGATTCCAACAGTCCAGAGCAGAGTAAATAGTAATTATCTATCCACCTAGGCTTAATTGTTGGCTTAGTGGGCACTAATTCATCAATAAGGCATTCATGGACAGCAACTTAGAACATCTTAAAAACATCCAAAAATATGCTTAAAACACCCAAAAACATTATAGAAAATATGAGTTTCAGTTTCTCAATAAATCGATATCGATAGGCAAAATATAGCATGATTTAAACCAATTTTAAACACACATCGAATCCAAATTATAACTTCTTTAAAACAGCCCATAAACCTCTTTATCATACTTTAATCACCCAATATCATGCTTAAAATTTCAGAGGTTAACTCATAAAGAAAAAGAAAAGTACAAGCCTGATAATATTTAGTTCTTAACTAATTTCTACTCAACTTAGGTTCTTCAATTTCAAGATTTCGCTTTTCTTTATCCAAGAGTTTCAAAACCTTGAACCCTAAATTGAAAAGAACTTCTCAATTCTCCACCAATCTTTCACCAAATGCTTTCAATCGAAAAATACACCTACTACGACGAAGAAACAATCGAAAACCAATTAAATTTGGATAAAACTTAATAGGGCCGAATTCGTTTTTACCCCATAACTTTTTCTACAGATTTTAGATTGCTGTGAAATCAGTCTCAATGGAAAAAGGACGAAAAACTGATCAGAAAGCACTACTTACTTGCGTAAATCGGAGTCCGGATGAGGAAGTTATGGCCAAAATACTTCTATGGGTTACATTTAGGCGAAAATTGGAGAAAAATGGAGAAGTGGGGGCTGATTTTCGGAAAAAAGGAGGAAGGAGGAGAAGGTTTTAGGGTTTAATCCCGGATTAATTTAATTACGAAAATGCCACTGCATTAAAACGATCATAACTCATTCACCGGGACTCAGAATGATGATCCGTCAGTTGCGTTGGAACCGTAATAATGAGACGATCAACATCATCTAAAAATATGGAAATAAACTTGTGATTTTATTGTTGAGATTTGAGAAATTACCAAAATTCCCTTACGAGAAAACGAGATAGTTCACATCCAAGTTATCAATCCAACCTCATTAATATCATTTGAGAAAATAATATTAATTGCATTTTTTTTATCTTAATTGGTAACGGGTCGTTACATTCTTCATCCATATTAAGTGTGTATTAAAAAAAATTGGGGCAGTGTTTTTAATCCAATTCATATTTTTAGAGTAAAATACCATTTTAAACTCTGAAATTTATAAAATATTAGTTTCTAATTTCTCTAATCTCAATTATTTTAACTGTTGGAGTTATATTACATTAACTTTATCATGTTTTTGAACTTTGATATTTGCTTCATCATCTTTGTCACATAATCAAGTTAGTGACTACATCACCAAAATATAAGTTAACTAATAGTTAAATCTTGATCCATTTGATTGTTAGATTTGGGTTGTTTAAGTAGTGAGTTGTTAAGTAAAAAGTTGTTAAACATGATGTAATTAACATTGTGTTTGGTTTGTATAAAACAGTGAGTTTGTTAAGTGTAAAATGTGTTGAAATTTTGAAAATTGATAGGTTTTGTTAAAGAGTAAAATTATGTGTTGAAACTATGAAAATGAAATTGTGAAAATGGATAGGTTTGTTAACAAACTCATCATATTAGGTTTCAAAACTGAAAGATAAACGCTGATTAGGGTTGTGTAACCCCAACATACTATAGGAGCTAAAACATCACTTTAGAATTATAGGATCAGATTGATAACTTAATTTCAGAATTTAAAGAACAATATGGATATGTTTTACCCATTTTCTTAAATAGCATTAAAACCACTAAAGATCTTATTTGATAAGGTTTTTGTTTTTAATTTTTATTTCATCAGGATTATAAAAGAAAAATAGAAATGTGTTTAGTAATAATTTATTTTATTTAAAAAAATAATTTTATTTATATTTAATTATAACTTTTTTATATTCAAGAACTAAATAAAAATAGGGTTTTTTCAAAACTGGAATTTTAAGAATTAATATTTTCAATAATAACAAAAATTTAAAATATTATCAAAAATGACATTTCTCAAACTGATATTGGTCATAGTAAAATCGCAGTCTAAAAAATGTTATTTTTGAAATATTTCAAAACATTTGTTATTTTTAAAATTAGTCATAAAAAATATATGTGAATTATTTTCTTAAAAATATTCTTAAAATCTTCATTCGAAAAGATAATTTAGCTAATCATTAAATATTTTATGTAAAATATTATTTTTGTCTCTGAACTTTCACTCCGATTTCATTTTTGTCCCTAAACTTTCAAAAGTGAAAATTTTTGTTCCTGAACTTTACGATTCGTTCCGTTTTAGTCCTTTCGATAGTTTTTCCGCCTTGAACATTAATGAAGGCTAATGTGGCATGTAATTGATGATATATAAGTTGGCAGTGAGATTAAATGACGTAGAAAAACGAATACATAGTGAGGTTAATCTCATCCTTTAATCACATCTAAGAGATCTCTTTAACCTCACTATATTCATTTTTTTCATGTCATTTAATTTTACTGCAAAATTATATAATGCTACATCATTAATTATATATCATTTAAGCTCTTTATTACTATGTTAGACAAAAGGACTAAAACAAAATGGACAGTAGACAAAAATATCACTTTTAAAAGTTTAAACGAAAATAATACTTTTCCTTTCTATTTGTTTATAAATACTAATACATCTTAGGTTTTGTTATTTTGTGTCTGACTGATAGAGTGACATGTGAATAGTGAGTGTAGAGTGTGGAATTCGTAGGAGTGCCATTGCCACGCACGCATATTCTTGTGCTGTAATCTCTCTTAAATTGACCGTCAAATTTTTTTCAGATTTTTTGAAAATGGTACCTTTTTTTTCTTATAAAAATAAATATTATAACCATATTTTCTTTCCCATTTGACACTATGTTGCCATTTTTTTTTCATCCTCTTTATTTTTTTACTGTACTTTTTCTTCATTCATTTTCAGAAAAAAATATCAGCATGAACGGCTGAAAATGAATGAAGAAAAAGTACAGTAAAAAAATAAAGAGGATGAAAAAAAAATGGCAACATGGTGTCAAATGGGAAAGAAAATATGGTTATAATATTTATTTTTATAAGAAAGGAAAAAATAATTCAGAGAGAATATTCTGAAATTGGATCCTTATTAATTTTTTTTATTGTAAAAGAATTAAGAATATATAAAAACTCTTATTTTAATATATTAGAGAGAAACAACCTAACTTTAAAAGGCCGTCTGTAACTTTTTAGTTGAAACGGGTAATAATGGAATTGATTTCACACCTTATTAATAATGATTTATTCTATAAAATTATGTTTGTCCGTTGATCTATTATAATTAATTAGTAGAGGGAGTGTTTTTAAAATTTTACAAACCACAAAATATTTAAAATCCATTTTAAACCACGGATGTAATTTGTAAATTAGCCCAAGTATAAGTACATAATTTATAATTATACTAGGGGCATTTGTAAATCTAACAAATTTTTTAGTAATATTTGTAAAAGTGAAAGCTCAAAAAAATATTTATAAATATAGTAAATTTTGATCGAGCAATGTTTATCACTGATAAACATATAAATCATTGTTAATCACTAATAAACATGATAAAAATTGCCATATTTATAAATACTTTTTTGAATTGATATTTTTACAAATATTGCATAAAAATCAATCACCAATTGATATTTTTAGTCTTTAAGTTTCC
The DNA here is from genome assembly GCA_028015215.1 of Gynostemma pentaphyllum. Taxonomy (NCBI): domain Eukaryota; kingdom Viridiplantae; phylum Streptophyta; class Magnoliopsida; order Cucurbitales; family Cucurbitaceae; genus Gynostemma; species Gynostemma pentaphyllum. The sequence goes on along the minus strand of CM051355.1, from coordinate 64,159,504 downwards.
CCTTCAATCAAATCAAGAAGTCTATTAAATCATTCAATCCTTGTTCTTAGAATCCATGGCCTCAACCAGCTGTCAACTTAATTATAAATATTTCTATCAATTTTTGTTTTTTATTATGGAACAATTTTGAGAAATTATAACAAAAAAATGGAATGGCTTAATAGAGTGTAATAATTAAATGTGTGAAAAAGAATATTATTTTCCAAGTCAAAAAGTTGTTTAAAAAAAATTAGATGTTTATATTCAAAATCATGTTTTACACCGAGAAGGCAAATTTGAAATAATTTTCAATTTCAGATGGGTTTTTTTTTTTTTTTGGGACCATACTTGAGCAGCCAAGCTGCGCCACTGGCAAACTGTCAAGTGGCTTCTAAAAAATTTGCCAGCGGGCAATAGTATTAAATGTCTTTTTCACATAATGATAAAGGAGAAAATACCAAAAATTTGAAATTAAAAATATTACCCTTTATATAATGAACCTATCTTAAAATTAAAATGATGGTAGGCGGGTGATTCTTATTAAAATAAAGTGTATAGATGTAAATTGAATTATCAGTTTTTTTTTATCCTCTTCATATTATTCATTTTCTTACAATTTTTTTAAGAACGTCACCGTTCACAATTTCATTTCAAGACTTCTTTTTTTATGCATACAAAGTGTTGAGGTAGTGATTAAATCACTTTTTATGGTGGAACTATATACTGTGACCAATGAGTTATGTCTTATTTGACATCCTGAGACCTTCTTTAAAACCGGACTATTTATAAGTTATTTTTTTAATAAATAATTATTTATTTAGTATTAATATTAATAATATTGTTATATATTAAAATTAATTTCTTTAAAAGAAAAAAAAGAGGGACCTGTCACGATTCCTGCCGGCTCAGATTAGGGAAGAAGCCAATGGCGGCTTCTTTCCTTTCTCTCACTTTTTTCGAAGGCTTTTTTTTATCAAAAAGAAAATATATTATCATAATCTTTTCCGGAAAATACGGGATCAGGAGAAAAATAAATATCTCAATTTTTTTTTCAATTTAAATTGCATTTCTTATAAATATTTTTTTAAATAAAATATTCAATAATAAAAAAATGTTATATGATAAGGAAATTATTAAAGAAGATATATTGGTGATTAAAAATGCATCTTGATCTAAGTTTAAGAATAAGTAACGCCACATAATCAATTAGGCCCTGTTTAAAATAGCTTTAAAAAATATTTTTTTAATGATTATAAAAATATTTTCTTTATTTATAAACACTTTTGAACACTTCTAAAAACTATCCTAAGTAGACACTTAATATAACATATTCATTACTCCATATTGGTTAACTTCTGCTAAAAAAATAAAATAAATAAATAAAATCCTTCTATTCACAACATAGATGTAATTCATGAGTTTTTATCTAACTAAAAAAACTAAATTAATATAGATCATAAACCATAAGAATATAATTAATAATTAAACCTAAAAAAAATTATAATAAACACAATTCAATTACTATTATTCGGAGAAATGTCATTTTAAAAAAAATTCAAAACTTTACTATTTTTAATAGGAAAATACTTGCCTCCTGACAAGTCAAGGGATGCTCCTCCTGATCTTCATATGTGTTCATTTTCGATTGGTTAAAAACAAATCAGTGAGTCTCATGAAATTAATGAAAAAAAATATATTAATTATCCTTGTTATTTTTTAACCAATAGAAATAGTGATTAGGAAGAGATCCTCTCGACTTATCAGGAGGCAAGTATTCTCCTTTTCAATATCCATTCTTAAATTACCATTTTTGAAAACCCCAAAATTTATTTACTTATTATTTTATTTTATTTTTTTGCATAAGAAACCCAAATTTGTAATGCTTGCCATTTTTCCATAATAATGTCACTTACGTTATTACATATAAGATAAATTAAAGTAAAGTAAAATTACAATTTTGATCCTTAAATTTTTTTTTTATTAGTTTTAAAAAAAATACCATAGTTAGTTTTGAAGTGTCTTTGTTATTAATTGAGAAATTTCACTAGGTAGAGATTTTAGTGCAATATTTATAATTAGATTATTGCTTAAAACTATTTATGTCAATTTTTTTATTCGTTTATCAATGACTAACATTGATTAATGTATGAATAAATGATTAACTTAGTGTAAAAATATTTGTTTCAATGTAGAGTTGATATTTTTATTAATATTATCTAAAAATTCGACACATTTGTAATCATCCCTCATTAATTTTATTTTAATTATAGTAAAAAAAAAACATTTTAAATATATTGGATGATGATGTGACCTAATTCATGGGATTTTTTTATATAATTTTAATACTATTTATAATGATCGTTCATACAAGTATTGGAAAACTTGATTAAAAAGTTCATATAAACATCATAACAATATCATAATAATGTCAAATCAGCTTTCGTTAATATAATTAATTAAAAAAATTTATCTTATGAACTATTTTAAAAAGATTGAGATAAGACGATTAGGGTAAACTTTTGAAACCTAGCCCAAAATTTAGAAATGTTTTTTAAATAACATAATAAATCAAATATTGTTGAGGATAAACATGATGATATATATCCTCTATTAATGATTCGTGTCAGAAGCACAAACGGAGGCCCATTTTGTATCTCACCCACTTTACTGGCTAAATTCACTGAGCAGATCTAGAAAGCCAACCATTTATGTAAATCTTTTTAATTTTTGAATTAAAAAAAAATATTTTTAGAATTTATCTTTTTCAAGTTTGAATAAATGAAAATAGAAACGGGAGTGAGAGTATTGTGTCTTTGATTTAGTTGAACTTGCCCTTGGTTTTGGTATAGATTCAAGAATCCATGCATTTTTTGTGTGTGTGTGGCTATCTTATCAAGGTCACATGCACTACACTACACGTAAATGTCATTGGTTTAAAACCAGTTTTAATACTTTTTATTTTAGTCTTTAAACTTTATTAAAAAAAAAAAAAAAAAACTCACGTTGTACTTTTTTCAAAATATAAAATTGAGTAAATGGGTCGATATGTGTTTGGATAACAAAATGTGATCTATATTTGAACAACAGTATGTGTAGAGATTATTGATCCTAATTGCCAACTGCCAGCACGTGTATGGGTCTGAGGTGGGAGAGAGAGTTTAACATAAAACTGAAAGTCTATTAGCATATTCCAGCTGCTTCATTAACAAGCATTTGATGAAAGAATGATCCAGAATTTCTTCTCTTTCCTATATATAATCTTCTTCTTCATTGTAAATTGATGATGATCATTGTTGAATAAAACCTCTAAGAATCCTCTGGTTTCCCGTGGACTATGTAAATTATTGAACCACGTAATTCTCTTGTGTCATCTTCTTACACTACAAGAAAAACTAGAAATAGCGACACAATTCATGGGACGCTATTTAGCGGCGCAATGTATCGCTAATGCCAAGTTTGACTTTTAGCGTCGAACTCCATCGCTATTTAGCGTCTTAAAGAAGGTCCATCGTTAATGTTTTGTCTCAAGATATGGCGCGAAGCTTCCCGCTAGAATAGCGATTCATTTTATCCCGATTGTGTCGCTATTTTACATGATTTTTTATTCTTTTTTTTAGAGACACATGTCGTCGCAAATTAGCGTCTTAAGGAAATTCCATCGTTACTATTTTGTCTCAAGAAATGGCGCAAAAATTCCCTCCAGAATAGCGGCTCATTTTGTCCCTATATTAACAATAAAATATGTCGCTATTTTAAATTTTTAAACATCAATGGTTATCTTCTTATTCAGAGACGTAGTCTGTTGCTGTTGAACTTTTATTCTTTTTCTTTAAAGACATATTGCGTCGCTAAACTTGGCGGGAAATTTTTCCTCCAATATTTTCTGGCGGGAATATTTTTCGCCATATTAGAGACACGTTGCGTCGCTAAAACACCAACAGAAAAATTATAAATAGATGTGCAAATCAATTTAAATGAAATCAAATTACATAAAAAAGTATTCCCGAGAGAGAGAAAATGCATGAGTGGATGTACGTCGTTCGGTTGGAGGGTTCTCAACAACCAATTTGTAGCCGGGATTGAAGAGTTTGTTGAATTATGTCAATCCACCGTGATTTTTATAACAACGGGCAGAAGATATGATGTCCATGCAAAAAGTGTAGACATAAGAAGATGTTACCAACAGATGATGTGAAGTTACACTTGTAAAGTCGTAGTTTCATAGATAATTATTATCATTGGGTTTATCAGGGAGAATCTGAAGAAATGTTCAATGCAACGAGGGGCGAGTCATGTTGAAATGAAGGAAGCGGCTCGCAATTCAATTCAATTGTGAATGAAAGTTCTGAAAACATTGAACATCAATACGATTAGTTAGAACATATGGTTTTTGATGGATGCGGTTATCAGGGAGTGATCCTTATAATTTATTAAATGAATATTTAAATCCAAATGCGCAAAGAATGTTTTATATGATAGAATTAGCGAGTAGGCCGTTGTACCCAGGTTGTGATGTAACGCAACTCGCAACTACAACCAAACTACTGAATATTAAGGCATAGTTTTGAAGGGATGATTTACTAAATTAGTGGAATTTTGTTTAGTAAACTTATTAACATTTAATAACGGATCTATTAACATCATGCAATTTGTGATAAAACATGTAGATTCATGCTTATATATTCGAAAATTAAAAACCGGAACTTACATTGACTGAATAATGGAGAATCGGTTGGAGGTTTCTTTACAGCTTCAAATCCTCAGCAACACCGGATCTTCTACGCTATATCCCGATCGATCAAACGAAATTCGATTGTGGGATCGAACTTTAGAAGAAATTGGGAAGAAGAAAAAAAATATTTTTCTTCCCAATACTATGAGAAAATCGGCCAAGGGAGGGAGAAGGGAGGAAGAGAGATTTTTCAATTTCCAAAGAATTGAATTGTGTGATTTATGAATGACCCAACCCTCCTATTTATAGAAAAATAGGAATCCTAATCACATTAGGATTAATCTATAGAGATAAATACAAAAAGAAAAAATATTATCTCTTCTTTTTATCTTGCAATTTCGAAAATGCATAGATAAATAAGAGATTATTTTCTTTTCTTTTATTTTATTTATCTTGGGTAAATAAATCTATGTAATTATTTTAGGATATAATTCAAACAATTATCTCCTCCAAAATTACATATGGTGGCCGAAAATAGCATCATAAAATAATAAATAAATATAATTTATTTAATTAATTACTTTGGGCCAATTCCAATTGGGTTCATTAATCCAATTGAGCTTGAAATTCTCTCTTAAATTAATAAGTCCAACTTAATTAATTTATTTATTAATTACCATTTAAATAAAATATTTTATTTAAACAATTAATAATATTAATATTTTCTCCCGACTAAACATTATCAAATTTATATTTAATTATTAATTTCCATTTAAATAATTTTCATTATTTAAATAATTAATAATAAATATTATAATTATTAATTTCCATTAAATAAACTCATTATTTAATTAATAATTTTATTGACAATATTTTATTATTAATTAATTAATTTTAATTATTAATTTCCGTTCAAATAAAATTAATTATTTAAACAATTAATAATTGTCAATTAATTTCAAATTATTAATTACCATTTAAATATACTCAATATTTAAATAATTAATAATATCTAATTAATAATATTTCATTATTAATTTCATGTTTAAATAAACTCATTATTTAAACAATTAATAATGTTTATATTAATTACCGCTTAAATATACTCAATATTTAAACAATTAATATTGCCTATTTTAAGTAATTCACTTTACTTAAAATTTCCATTTCTTCTACTTGATTTCGCGACTACGATATTTGGGCTAGCATAGGGACCCGATGGACCTATAGATCATGGGCTTAATAATTAGTCAATTAAGTGATTAACTCATAATCAGTTAATTACTTATTATCTAACTATGAATAATTCCACTATAGATTCATAGCTGAACTCCCCTCACTATAGATGAGTTATGTCCATTTAGTTTATCATTTATTTATATCTGTGATATTATCCTTCACGTGGAACCCTCATAATTACAAAGTGGATAAATTTACCGTTTTGCCCCTGTAATTACCGCTTTATCCTTGTGTTCCCGCTGATTCTCCAATGAACTTTTTCTTTAGTCGAACTAGAGATAAGATACTTCTGTGATCAATAGAAGTCGTGACGTCACTTGTTCATGTCTCGAATCAGGACATCAAGGGAGTTTCCTAAAGTTCCTAAAATGTTTAGGTATCGCACCGATACCTGGTTAATTTATAGGAAAGTTATGAATTCCATCTCGTGAAAATGAGTTCCCAGACTACTTATCTAGTCATATTCCCCAAAACAGGAGTGTATTGAGCGTTCTTACAGATCGCTCTCAACTATGTGAATCAAAGAACATAACTCCACAAATAGGAGTCCGCATTTCACTCAGGATTGAGATCTATCACGGTTGATAAACTTAGTTTGATATTCGATTATTTCTCGTAAACCAGGTACTAATGAGAAATTTGATCGAACATCGTGGTCCTGTCTTATACAATCAACATTGCATATGATACTTCCATTTCATGTCTCCCACATGAATGATCAGGATTCGATCATTTGTCTATAAACAAAATGCGAAGCTATCAACGAGTGTTACCAGGATAAGGTTCCCAAACGTTATCCGCCCATCGTAGACACGTTTAAGTTACTCATCTCGACTTTAATCCTCTTGTATGACTCACATACTAAGTCGTGATTTCATAAGAGTAACTTAGGGTTTACTATTTGAATGTTTTGATATTTATATATTTCCATATATTCCTAATATCGTCAATTGAATCAATCTAGATTATATAAAGAACTTATGTTTATTTATTTAATTTATTCGAAATAAATTATTATAATTAAATAATTACAAGTTCTAGGACACCATTCCTAACAATCTCCCACTTGTCCTAGATCTTTGGAGATTTGACTTGTAATTCCAGTCCCCTGGATGACTATCAACTACTTAGCCATGGTAGTCATTTTAATGCTTTATCGATAACGTTTTCATCTGTTTAGTATGTATTTCTTTTGTCGATGTTAGTTTCATTAAGTTTAATAGATTCCATATTTTATCGCCATAAAATAAACTCTATTAACTATTGATTTGAAACTATCATCTTCAACCACTTTTCATTTACTAACGATTTAGTAATTACGCGAATCTAGAGTTTAGTTAGTAAAAACTCATTTTACTTATACTTAACTCATCTGATATTTAATTCGCAAAAGTATTTTGTCAAATTCTTACATGGAATTAAATTCATGTTCGAATTTGAGCCCGTGCAACTCATAAAGTCTCCCATTTTATCTATGTGCACTAACATACTATTTGTAAATTTTATTTTAGTCACATTGGTTCTAGGATTCTCGAAATTCTTAAGCTCCCACTACAAAGTAATTCTCCATTACTTTCATTTGTTTAATGATTACAATTCTATACTTCTTATTATTTCCAAAATAATGTATAAGTATAAGTGACCTTTTTCAACTCAACTATTGAAAATTCATGTCATTTTATTTCACTTATTTTGAACTTTATTCATTGATTTTGAAGTCAATGAGTTTCACTTGGACTTCGAAAGTCCTTTGGTTCGTATTATGACGCTCCCACTCAAATAAAGTTCTACAAGTAGTTTAACAATTTAAACTTTTAAATAACTACTTGTTTTTGTTGGCTTTTTGAGCCTATTAATCTCTTAATTTTGTTTTGATGATAACAAACACTTAGTACTAATCGATTTTAGTATTTTAGTGTTGTGTTTTGTAGAGCGGAAAATAACGAGCGCGATGCAATTTGAATTGTTCAATTCCGAGTTAAGTCGAAGAAGATATGGATTAAAGAAAATTGGATTATATATATTTATATATATAATTATATAATATAATTATATTATATATAATTATATATTTTCGGATTTAAAAGAAAAAGGAAAAACAAAAACAAAAGCTGAACGAATGACAACCGTCCGATCGAAAGTACAAGTGCATCTGACGCTCCAAGATTTTTTCTATTATTTATATATATATATATATATATTTGGATTTAAAATAAATTGAAAAAGAAAAAAAGAAAATTCAGCTTCGCCCGCAGCCGTTCGATCTCTCCTCACATGCCATCTGACGGTATCCAGCTCGCCACGTAGCGCGTATCCCACAACCTCCTGACGCGCCTGATGCAAACCTGCACCGCTGGACCCCACCGAGCTGCTCTCCGCCATTAGTCGCGGCGACACGTGGTCCAAATTGTCCTCCAATACTGATTTTTGCTTTTTGAAGATCTTGTGAATTGACGCAAATGCCCCTGCCTTTTGTATTAATTCCCTCCACATCCTGACCTTCATTTGAACAGCTTTGCTGACCGATTTTGGAGTTCTCTCACAACGCTATGCTGCCCGTTTTGCCCCTGCTGCCCGTGGAAACTATGATATTTTATTATTAATTCAAATAGCAGATTTGATGGGCCAATCGGGATGACGCCATGTGGCCCAACTGGCTAGTTGCTCTTCTTCCTCCTCTTCAAATGGCCGAAATCGGTGAGCAAAATACACCAAGAATTTTCGATTTTGATCTTCATTGCTAAGTGCTCTCAAGCCATATTTTCATATTATTTGGGATTTATTTTGAGTGATTAATTTGGCTATTAAGAGCCTTATTGTATTGTGAGCTTTTAAACTTGTAAATCTACTCTTTGGGAGAGTTTGTAATTTGTGTGAAATTCTATAATTCACATTTTGGGGTCGGTTCCTAGCCCGTAAAAATAGGAACGATTGTGGGGTTGTTCTTGATCCCAGGAAAAAGAATCAGTTTGTTGGGGTTTGATCTTGATCCCGCTAAAAGGATTGGGTTCGCACTTGCTCCCAGGAAAAGGTGTTAATACAAATTCCCGAGAGGCGCTGGGGAGTGGACTAGGCCGTGTTTTTGGCCGAACCACTATAAATTTCGGTGTCAATTTTCTCTAACCCTTACTCTTTTAATTATTGCACTAATTATTATTGATAGTGTTCATTGAAATTCTACATTGCTTTACATATTTATTGTATGAATTAAATTAAACGAATTTAGGTTGTTAGAAATTGATCTTGATTTAATTCTTCTCAATCTTATTAAAATAGAGGTTATTTTGTTAAAGATAATTTTAATTTAAAAATTCACATAATTCTCTTGAGTTTAAAAAGACAAATTACATTGTCAATTAGAAAACACATTTGAAAAAGATTTACTAAATTTTATTTAAACCCTATTCACCCCCCCTCTAGGGTTGCCATCGATTCCTACAATTGGTATCAGAGCAAGGTTTGCTCTTCTTTTGAATCGAAAAATTATTTTTCAAAAACTATTTTGCTTGTGATTAAAAAAGTTTCTAATTTTTGAAAAATTATTTTTAAAAGCTTAATTGCTAGAGCTATTGGCAACCATGAATTTTTGTGATAGTCAAAGTATTGATATACCTCCTTTATTTGAAGGTAAAGATTTTGATCATTGGAAAATTAGAATGAAAATTTTCATACTATCTATTGATTATAAATTGTGGGATATTATTGAAGTAGGATTTAAAATCCCCACTAAAATTGTTAATGGTGTTAGTTGTGCTAAACTCAAGAAAGAATGGTCTTTAAATGAAAAAGAATCGTATTCTTTTAATATAAAAGCAATTCAACTTCTTTATAGAGCTTTAGATAGAAAAATACTTGATAAAATTTCACACTTCCTATATGCTTATGAGATTTGGAATTTTCTTGACAATGCTTATGGTTTAGATAATCCTCCTTGTATTACTAATGATTTAATTAAAGTGAAGGAGAGTTATAAGTCTCAAAACCAAGAAAATTTCCATGAGAAAGAGAAGGAGAAAAGTGTTGAATCTTCGATGTGTTTAATGGCTCATTCCGATGATGAGAGTGATGGTGATAGTTATGAAGCTAGTGATGATGAGGTAATTAATAAACCCTCATATGATGAATTATTAAATGAGCTTGAATGTATGCAACAAAACTTTGAAAAATTTAGCTCGAAATATCTTTTACTTTCAAAGAAATATAAAGCCTTGAAAATCGAGAATGAATCCTTGATAGATGAGAATAACTCTTTGAAAAATAGAATAAATGATGAATCATTGCATGATGATTGTTGTGGTGAGAAAAATATCTTGATTGATAGGATTAAATCTCTTGAAAATGAGTTAAATGCTTTGAAAAACAAAAATAAAGAGATTGAGTCATTTTCATTAGAACTAAAGAATGAAAATGCTTGTTTGAAAGAAAAATATGTTCAATTGAAAAATGATAATATGATCTTAGAAAAAGAGAAATTAGCTTCTCTTGATAAAATCAAATTTATTGAACATGATGCTTGTGAGAAGAATGATCTTTTGCATGTGCTTAAAGAAAAAGAATTACTTGCTATTAAAGAGCTTGATATTGCAAAAGAGTCAATTAAGAATTTGTCAATTGGTGCTAAAAAGTTAGACAAAATTATTGAACTTGACAAATCTATTAATGATAAAAGGGATTTAGAATATGTGGATAAGTTTTATAAACCATCTACTTCTAAAACCACATTTGTTGAAGCATCTTCCTGTGTAATTAATGATGACATGCCTATTATGCCTAATCTTGATAAAGCTAAATCTTTTGTGCATAATTTCAAAAAGATTAAGATTAATCTTGGTAAATCTAAATTTGAACCTAAGTATGAAAAGGCTAGAGTTATGCATGTAAAATCTAAATATGTACCTACATGTCATCATTGTGGAGTTAAAGGTCATACTAGGCCAAATTGCTTTAAATTGAATAATACTCCAAAAAGGAAGAATATCTTTAAGAGAAATAATTTGCATAATCATTTTGTGAAAAAGAAATTCATGCCAAATGTTGTTTGTTATCATTGTGGCATAATTGGTCATAAAGCTAATACTTGCAATGTGCCAAAATTAAATGGAAGGATAGTTGAAACAAGATTGAAATGGGTTCCGAAATTTATGCCTACTAACCATGAAGGACCCAAGAAATGGGTACCAAAATCCTTTGATTGAATATTTTATAGGTGTGCTTGAAGCCTAGTTGCTTGGACTTCAAAATGGAAAATTAATTGAAAATGGAGCAACTATCGTTGGCTTGCTTGGATTCTCCAAGGAAAAAGAAAAATAGCTTGTTCGGTAATTTTGTCATTTTATGGATATTGCTTTATGGAAATTATATTTGATTTTTATTCACCTTATTTGATACTTGAGTATCTAGTTTTTATTAAGATAAATGCACTTGAGAAATTTGAGAATATACCTTTGAAATTTATCAATTTTGCTTTGAATTTTTTTAAAAAAAAAATATCCTTGAGATACATATGATTATTCTTTTTGATCTATCCTTGATGCTTGATGATTAATTGAAATTTGAGCTTTGTTTGTTAAATTTTTATGGAGATTTAAGTTTGATTAATTGAGATTATGGCTCCAAGATGAAGTTTGGAGATTTGATAGTTTTGAAATTGAATTATTAATTTTGATAATCCATTATAACTTTTACTTATCTTATTTGATTTGAGGATTATCATTGTTGTTTAGGATGATTGAGTTTTGATAGAGTTTTGATGCTTATGTTTTTAAAGAAAGAAAATTATATTGGTATTATAAAATGAAACCTTTTGGACAAAAATAAATTGAGTTTATCCAAATGTCTTTTAGGCATTGATTATGTCCATTTGATTTTTTTTGTAATTAAGATGAACTTGGTTTAAATTTTCTTAAATGTCTTGACTTGTTTTGATGATATCTTATTAAAAGATTTAAGCTCCTATAATAAAATTGTTCCATATTTTTTTAATTAATTTTATTTGTTATCATGGAACAAAATGTTTTTTGTAGTTGAAAATAATTTGGTTTTAAAAATATTATTGGAAAAGAGTTGTTAATTTATTTTTCATAAGGGGGGGTTATTATGGAACTTATTGATTGATATCTTTGAGCCCTTTTAATTGATTTATCCTAAATTGGCATCTTTCAATTTTTGATATTTATTGTAATCTTATTTTTTTTAAAGTTGATATTTATAAAATTTGGTTTTATTTGGTGTAAAATTCTAAAATATTGAAATTAAATTATTTTGATGAGATAAAGAAGTTTAATATTGCACCATTTTGGTCTAACAAATTTGAGCTTACTTGATTTGACTTGCTTATAAATTCTTATACTATATGCCAAAGACTTTTATTGATTGAATTTTTGAGTGACATCAATTGAGATTTTATTCATGAAAAACTACAAATGGTATGAGCTTAATTGTTATAAATGCTTCTTTAAATTGAGAAGTTAAGTACCTTAAATTGATAATTTATTCTCTCTTGGACTTATTTGCTTTGCCATATCCTATTGGTTAAAGAGAGTTGATAAAAATAAATAAATAAATAAAAAATTGAGAAAATTAATGATTATTTTCAAAAGTAGAATATTGAAATACTTTTTGGGCTTGTTGATTATATCTTTTGTTTTGATTAGAGATTTTGAAAGAAAATGTTGAACTTTTACAACTTGAAAAATAGGTGTTAAATTCTCTTTTGTTAGGGGGAGTATCAACTCTTTGTTTTGATTTATACTTCTTGAATCCCTATTTGATTAAAATTTAAAATTGATTTCAAAAGAATATTTGAAATTTGAAATTTGAAATTTGGAATTTAAAGTTTTAAATGTTTATTTTTTTGTAATTGGTATAATTCTTTCCATCCCAACAATTGGGTTGATTATTTAAAAATTGGTATTTCATGTTATATGCCATATTATTTTAAGTAATTGAAATGATTAAAAGATTATTGAGATAATTTGTTTTGATGGCTCCATGGTATTCTTGATATATATTTTTTATGGAGAATGCATGTTTTTAGGGGGAGTAATGTTTTTTTTGAAAATATGACTTATATTTTGAAACCATTATATTTAGCATCAACCTATTGAATCATAAATTGAAAATTGATTGTTTGTTTTGATGCTTTTGCTATTGAGTTGAAATTATTGGCATAATTTTTTTAAAAAAAAAGGGGGGGGGGGAAGAAATTTTTAAAGCTTAATATGTCCCTTATTAAGGGGGAGTTAAAATTAGAAGAGATTTCTTATTTTTGATTATGCTTAAATTGAAAATTCCATTTTTTGTATCTTATTGATTGAATATCTTTTTAAAAGAGATTGTTATAAAAAGGGAGAGAAAAATTATTTTTAATTTTGCTTATTTGATCAAACTTTCTATTGGAATCTTTTATGTTTATTTTTTTTAAATATTACACTTTTTGATTGATTCCAAAAGGGGGAGAAAAATTTGAGGAAAAATGAACATATCATATTGAGTTGAATTGATTTACATTGTTTGATATATATGATATTTGTGTAATTCTTTGAACATACACACACTTGATTTCATTTTTCATAAGTGGTTTGTCATCATCAAAAAGGGGGAGATTGTTGGCTTTTTGAGCCTATTAATCTCTTAATTTTGTTTTGATGATAACAAACACTTAGTACTAATCGATTTTAGTATTTTAGTGTTGTGTTTTGTAGAGCGGAAAATAACGAGCGCGATGCAATTTGAATTGTTCAATTCCGAGTTAAGTCGAAGAAGATATGGATTAAAGAAAATTGGATTATATATATTTATATATATAATTATATAATATAATTATATTATATATAATTATATATTTTCGGATTTAAAAGAAAAAGGAAAAACAAAAACAAAAGCTGAACGAATGACAACCGTCCGATCGAAAGTACAAGTGCATCTGACGCTCCAAGATTTTTTCTATTATTTATATATATATATATATATATTTCGGATTTAAAATAAATTGAAAAAGAAAAAAAGAAAATTCAGCTTCGCCCGCAGCCGTTCGATCTCTCCTCACATGCCATCTGACGGTATCCAGCTCGCCACGTAGCGCGTATCCCACAACCTCCTTGACGCTACCGATGCAAACCTGCACCGCCGACCCCACCGAGCCGCTCTCCGCCATTAGGCTGCGCGACACGTGGTCCATTGTCCTCCAATACTGATTTTTGCTTTTTGAAGATCTTGTGAATTGACGCAAATGCCCCTGCCTTTTGTATTAATTCCCTCCACATCCCGACCTTCATTTGAAGCGACTTTCGTGGACCGATTTTGGAGTTCTCTCACAACGCTATCTTTGCCCGTTTTGCCCTGCCGCCCGTGGAAACTATGATATTTTATTATTAATTCAAATAGCAGATTTGATGGGCCAATCAGATGACGCCATGTGGCCCAACGGCTAGTTGCTCTTCTTCCTCCTCTTCAAATGGCCGAAATCGTGAGCAAAATACACCAAGAATTTTTGATTTTGATCTTCATTGCTAAGTGCTCTCAAGCCATATTTTCATATTATTTGGGATTTATTTTGAGTGATTAATTTGGCTATTAAGAGCCTTATTGTATTGTGAGCTTTTAAACTTGTAAATCTACTCTTTGGGAGAGTTTGTAATTTGTGTGAAATTCTATAATTCACATTTTGGGGTCGGTTTCCTAGCCCGTAAAAATAGGAACGCTGTGGGGTTGTTTTTGATCCCAGGAAAAAGAATCGGTTTGTTGGGGTTTGATCTTGATCCCGCTAAAAGGATTGGGTTCGCACTTGCTCCCAGGAAAAGGTGTTAATACAAATTCCCGAGAGGCGCTCGGGAGTGGACTAGGCCGTGTTTTTGGCCGAACCACTATAAATTTCAGGTGTCAATTTTCTCTAACCCTTACTCTTTTAATTATTGCACTAATTATTATTGATAGTGTTCATTGAAATTCTACATTGCTTTACATATTTATTGTATGAATTAAATTAAACGAATTTAGGTTGTTAGAAATTGATCTTGATTTAATTCTTCTCAATCTTATTAAAATAGAGGTTATTTTGTTAAAGATAATTTTAATTTAAAAATTCACATAATTCTCTTGAGTTTAAAAAGACAAATTACATTGTCAATTAGAAAACACATTTGAAAAAGATTTACTAAATTTTATTTAAACCCTATTCACCCCCCCTCTAGGGTTGCCATCGATTCCTACAGTTTTTATTGTGAAATAAAATCATTGTAATTGTTTTCTATCTTAAGTAAGGTTTAAAACTTTCAGTATCACTGATTTACTGAACTTTTCTTTAATAATTTGTGAATTCAATAATTCACTAATTATTACTTTCAATTTCTATATTGTTTATTCCATATCAGTAAGTACTCCTTTAAAACATCCTTTTAAATAACTGAATGTTTGGAATACTAGAAATTGATTCTTTGTTCATTTTTCACTTAAGTTTAACATCTAAGTGTTGAACTTTAGTGATTTTAAGTCCAGTTATCTTTGATAAATCAAAGATGCTCAATTTCACTTATTTCTTTAAGTTTGTAGATCAACATGGTTATCATCTCAAATTCTTTGAGAACCATCTTTAAGAGGTTAATCGTTTAACTTATTTAAGTGATTTTAGACTTAAACATTTAAACATTTTTAAACCTTCATAACTTGTTTAGATATTTAGTAGTTTAGAATTTGGATTTGGAATTTATTTGTTTTATTCTAAGTATTTTGAATAACCATCCAATCACACTTTGGAACGTTGTAATAAAATTGCAAAGGAATATTTAACTAAACGACTTTTATTAAAATATTCCTAATTTGATTCTTATAGGGTGAGAATCAATATTTATTACATAATTCAAAATTTAAAACAAAATTTAAAACTAAACTAAACTAGAAATATGAAAAATTAAAGACCGAAAACAAGAAATCCAATCTACTTCTATCTTGAGTCATCTTCAAACCAAGTGGTGTTGAAGAATCAAGTACACACTGTAAAGTTTTAAAAAAAACTTTGTGTTAGTGACTATTGAATCAACCATTCAAAATAAATTTCTCAAATTTTTCACTAAGTAAATCTAATTTACCTTCTTTCCCCTTTTTCTTTTCTTCGAGATATTTGGGGCAATTTCTCTTCCAATGTCCATCTATGTTGCAATGAAAACATTTCCCCTTAGGCTCTTTGGTCTCAGCCTTAAATGCTTTCTTCTTAGCATTGAGCTTGGTCTTTTTAGCAGTAGAGCTCTTTTTCTTCTTAGAAGCATTGAAGACAACATTTGCTTCTCCCGACTTCTTGTTTTCCTTTTTCATTGCTTCGAAGGTTTGAAGTTCGTTTAGCAATTGAGTGAGGGAATAGCTCAGTTTGTTCATGACCAAATTGCTTTTAAAACTGAAAAAACTTGGTGGGAGAGATTCCAATATAAAGCTTATCCTGGGACTCGTCATCAATCATGGCCCCGTTCGTTTCACTACGTTAAAGTAGTTCATCATTGTCAAAACATGATCACGAGCAGATGTGCCTTCTTTCATTTGAGTGTTATAAACTGACTTTATAGCATCATGACGTGCTTGTTTTGATGGTTGGCCAAACATGCCTCGCACGAATCAGCTATTTCCAAAGCCGTTTCCATTGGTTCATGTTTCTTGGCTAAGACGTCACTCATCCCGGCCATCAAATAAACACGGGCCTTTTCATTGGCCCAGGACCCAGCGCTCATATGCATCCTTTACTGACTTTAGGTGCATTGGTAGCAGGTGTATCAGGTTTGAGTTCACTAAGAACGAATTTCAAGTCTTCTACCACGAGAATGGTGTTCATTTCATTTTTCCAGGAGGTGTAGTTATCTCCATTTAGTTTGTTCTTTCCAAGGATTGTGACTAAAGCGGATGCCATTTTCTTGAAAATTTAAATAAACCTTATCTTAGTAATCTAACATGCTTTCAACATTCAAATATTCAAAGTTTCGACATATAATTAAATATGATGCATGAATGCGAACATATTAATGAACAGAAAAGCCCTAAAACATGTTACTATGTCACGATATTTTAATGATACTAGGTGAAGTGCCGTCGAATGATAGGTCGGTTACCATCATTAAAACGAGATGCCACTCGAACAATTGACAACTCCAGAATAACTCATATTCCTATGTCATTGTTTACCGTGTATTCGGTCCAGGAGTTTTGATAACACAATTTATCAAATTTCTTTTAAGTGTGACCCACTAATTTAGTCTTTTAAATAAAATTGAAGAGTGTCTACGAAGTGTAGATTCGGTCTTCAATCAATCTCATTTAAAATTCTTTATCCCTTTCGGGAGACCCAACTTGATATTGATTTATACAATAAACCTTCCTATGGGAATGAACACTGCAGCAGATGTTACAGAGGCCATGTATAAATCTCACATTTCGAGCCCATTAGTGGAGACCATAGGATTCATTGACATGTTTCCTTCTCCCACTTAATATTTTGAGTTAGGGTTTCATAACTTAGACTAATTCAGGCTAACTCATTAATCCAAGTTTTAATTAACCTAATCAACTTTAACTCTTAAATTGGTTAGATTAATTTTATAAAGTGATTGTTCAAGTTTTCCTAATTTAAACTAATCACATTATGCGCCGTCTTAATAATTTTGATTTATTAATTTGAACTTTTCTCCCAGGATCGCTCCCAAGTTAGAGGCGCTCCGTGTTAGGGGAACTTTATGAAACCTCATCGCAGGGCGAGCTTTCGCCGAGATCCGTTCAATTTAATTAATCTCAATTATTAATTTTTAATTAACCCTTAATTAAAAGTTTCTATTTGTTTATCTTATATGGATTTTGGCCCAATTGTTTAAACAATAATTCCATATTACAAATAATTCATTTAGTTTCTATTCAACTTTTAAACTAGATTTAACTTTTGAATTTTAACTAAATAAGCATGCTTTTTATTCTAAAACAATTAGAATATAATTTTCGATAATAACATTTATAAAATAAAATTATAGCATGCTTCACATACATTAGCATATAATAACACATATTATATCATGATGCATGTATGTACAATTAATTAAAATCATACAACCTATGGTGGGATTTTCTACATGACATACTCTTATGCATGAATATTATTTAAAAACAATTATATCATACATATAAACAATTTAAATAATAAATAGCTAAATTGACCGGTATTCTTGGCACTATTTCTAAAACGGAAAATTAAAATTACAACTTAATTAAATCTTCCATTCTAGAACTTGGGGCTTCAACTTTCTCTCTCCTCCATGGTGTAGGCGTGGGCATGGGTATTTATGGGGCAAATATTATCTCCTTAATATTTCCATAAATACTTGTTTTAAAATAATTATCTTTTAATTATATGGAAAAATAAAGAAAATATTTTCCATGTAATCTTATCTCAATTTCTAAATTTATAATTTAAGATAGAGATATAATCTTTAAAAAGATTTTATCCTTATCTTAAATATTTAAATTTTTAAATTGAGATAACAAGATAATTATGTTAAAATATCTTACCATATCTTTACCTTATCTCATCCTTGGGCGTGGACATCATGAATGATGGGGAAAAATTTTCTTCTCTTCCTCCCTTGGTGTAGCCGATTTTGCCATCATTGGGTATGGGAAAATTACAAATTTTTCCTATACCCCTAAAATTTAGGGTTTACAAATTTTCTACTAAAATTTAAAATCCTAAGTGCCTCAAGAATACCTAAACAGTCAATAAGCAAACCTCCACAATTTATATAGCACAATTTATATAAACATACATAAAACAATTTTTATGCAACCCACAAAAATTTTCGAAAACTCACAATTTTGCATGATAATTAAAATTAGCTCTGATACCAATTGAAGGGATGATTTACTAAATTAGCGGAATTTTGTTTAGTAAACTTATTAACATTTAATAACGGATCTATTAACATCATGCAATTTGTGATAAAAACATGTAGATTCATGCTTATACATTCGAAAATTAAAAACCGGAACTTACATTGACTGAATAATGGAGAATCGGTTGGAGGTTTCTTTACAGCTTCAAATCCTCAGCAACACCGGATCTTCTACGCTATATCCCGATCGATCAAACGAAATTCGATTGTGGGATCGAACTTTAGAAGAAATTGGGAAGAAGAAAAAAATATTTTTCTTCCCAATACTATGAGAAAATCGGCCAAGGGAGGGAGAAGGGAGGAAGAGAGATTTTTCAATTTCCAAAGAATTGAATTGTGTGATTTATGAATGACCCAACCCTCCTATTTATAGAAAAATAGGAATCCTAATCACATTAGGATTAATCTATAGAGATAAATACAAAAAGAAAAAATATTATCTCTTCTTTTTATCTTGCAATTTCGAAAATGCATAGATAAATAAGAGATTATTTTCTTTTCTTTTATTTTATTTATCTTGGGTAAATAAATCTATGTAATTATTTTAGGATATAATTCAAACAATTATCTCCTCCAAAATTACATATGGTGGCCGAAAATAGCATCATAAAATAATAAATAAATATAATTTATTTAATTAATTACTTTGGGCCAATTCCAGGTTGGGTTCATTAATCCAATTGGGCTTGAAATTCTCTCTTAAATTAATAAGTCCAACTTAATTAATTTATTTATTAATTACCATTTAAATAAAATATTTTATTTAAACAATTAATAATATTAATATTTTCTCCCGACTAAACATTATCAAATTTATATTTAATTATTAATTTCCATTTAAATAATTTTCATTATTTAAATAATTAATAATAAATATTATAATTATTAATTTCCATTAAATAAACTCATTATTTAATTAATAATTTTATTGACAATATTTTATTATTAATTAATTAATTTTAATTATTAATTTCCGTTCAAATAAAATTAATTATTTAAACAATTAATAATTGTCAATTAATTTCAAATTATTAATTACCATTTAAATATACTCAATATTTAAATAATTAATAATATCTAATTAATAATATTTCATTATTAATTTCATGTTTAAATAAACTCATTATTTAAACAATTAATAATGTTTATATTAATTACCGCTTAAATATACTCAATATTTAAACAATTAATATTGCCTATTTTAAGTAATTCACTTTACTTAAAATTTCCATTTCTTCTACTTGATTTCGCGACTACGATATTTGGGCTAGCATAGGGACCCGATGGATCTATAGATCTTGGGCTTAATAATTAGTCAATTAAGTGATTAACTCATAATCAGTTAATTACTTATTATCTAACTATGAATAATTCTACTATAGATTCATAGCTGAACTCCCCTCACTATAGATGAGTTATGTCCATTTAGTTTATCATTTATTTATATCTGTGATATTATCCTTCACGTGGAACCCTCATAATTACAGGCGGATAAATTTACCGTTTTGCCCCTGTAATTACCGCTTTATCCTTGTGTTCCCGCTGATTCTCCAATGAACTTTATCTTTAGTCGAACTAGAGATAAGATACTTCTGTGATCAATAGAAGTCGTGACGTCACTTGTTCATGTCTCGAATCAGTACATCAAGGGAGTTTCCTAAAGTTCCTAAAATGTTTAGGTATCGCACTGATACCGTTAATTTATAGGAAAGTTATGAATTCCATCTCGTGAAAATGAGTTCCCAGCTACTTATCTAGTCATATTCCTAAAACAGGAGTGTATTGAGCGTTCTTACAGACGCTTCTCAACTATGTGAATCAAAGAACATAACTCCACAAATAGAAGTCCGCATTTCACTCGGGATTGAGATCTATCACGGTTGATAAACTTAGTTTGATATTCGATTATTTCTCGTAAACCAGGTACTAATGAGAAATTTGATCGAACATCGTGGTCCTGTCTTATACAATCAACATTGCATATGATACTTCCATTTCATGTCTCCCACATGAATGATCGGGGATTCGATCATTTGTCTATAAACAAAATGCGAAGCTATCAACAGTGTTACCAGGATAAGGTTCCCAAACGTTATCCGTTTACTGTAGACACGTTTAAGTTACTCATCTCGACTTTAATCCTCTTGTATGACTCACATACTAAGTCGTGATTTCATAAGAGTAACTTAGGGTTTACTATTTGAATGTTTTGATATTTATATATTTCCATATATTCCTAATATCGTCAATTGAATCAATCTAGATTATATAAAGAACTTATGTTTATTTATTTAATTTATTCGAAATAAATTATTATAATTAAATAATTACAAGTTCTAGGACACCATTCCTAACAAGTTTCACATCCCATAAAGAGGATTTAACTATATTTCACAATGGTTTCATTGGTGCGCTCCTGCAAATAACACGTTGCCACAGAGTTTGTACGATACGAAGAAATTAGTTGAAGTTCTCAATTTACCGGTGGAGAAGATCTATTTTTGCCTGAACATATGTATGATATATTGGGGTGCAGATGCAAGTCTTCATATGTGTAAAATGTACAATGATAAGAGATACAAAAAAGGTAAAAATATTCTTATTCTGCATACTCGCATATTTTATTTACCGATCACACAGCGTCTCCAACAGTTGTATGCGTCAAAAGTCACTACTTGTCACATGAAGTGGCATCATGAGCACTCGCAAGATGATGGAGTACTGAGACATCCCCCCAATGCTGAGGCATGGAAACATTTAAATTTTTTCATCCAGAATTTGCACGAGAAATTAGAAATGTTAGATTGGGTTTATGTACTGACAGGATTAAACCTTTCGAAGCTTCGGGAGCTCAATATTCATTGTGGATAATTATGTTGACGCCGTATAACTTGCCTTCATCGATATGCATGAAAGATCCTGTGATTTTTTTAACGATAATTGTACGAGGCTCGAAAAGTTCAAAGCAGAAGGTGGATGTGTACCTCCAACCATTAATTGCTGAGCTTCGTGGTTTGTGGAACGAAGGAGCTGTTACATATGATGTTCCACAAAAATAGAATTTCGTGATACGAGCAGCAGTTATTTGGACGATAAGTGACTTCCTGGCATATTCAATGTTATCGGGTACATTCTTAAAATAATTCGTATGATAATTAATTTTTTCGTTCTTTTAAAAAATTTCACTGTTTAGATTAGATTAAAATTTATGGTTTACACCCAACGTAACGAATCTACTATCCTAACTAAATTCGTTAGGGTGGAGCACTTCGAGTCATTGAGTAGTGAGATTGTTGTCATAATTTGCAAGTTAAAGAGAATGTTTCCACCATCCTTTTTCGACTCGATGGAGCATCTACCATACGAGGCATATATAAGAGGCCCAGTTCAATACCAATGGATGTATCCGTTTGAGAGGTAAATAATTTAACAGTTTATGTTATTGTGTCGTAAATTACTGGTTGTGTAGACTAAAAAGAACTGTAGGAAACAAAGCTAGAGTGGAAGGACCTATATGTAATGCATACCAAATACATGAGATGACCACTTTCTGTTCATATTACTTTGATCAACGAATTGCAGAACAGTGAAGCAGAATTTTGTTCAAGATTCACTTCCTCTTGGAGTCGATCCAAATGATTTATCTATTTTTACAGTATTAGGCAGACCTATTGGAAAGCCCATGCAGAGACCGTTAAACGAGGAAAAGTATCACATCGCACAGATGTACGTGTTGTTTAATTATTTGGAGGTGGAACCATATATCGAGTAAGGATTAACTACATTAACATGTCAAACAGTTTTATTAAGTCCTTTTCATGTTCATAATATATTATTTTCAATAATGGATTATTCGTTGAGTTATTCATACAACCGGCTAATCCTGGACTCGACGCAGCCAGGGAGGGGATCATAATTGACAGAGACTTCCGTTCATGGTTTTATGCTTACGTGAGTATGATTGCGTGTTACATTTGTTCATATTAACTGCAATGATGTAATTTCTCAATCCAAGTTCACTGTCATGTAGGTCGATGCGCCCACGACACCAATTACAAACAATCACATAGTATAGTACTATTGGCAAAAGAACCTGCTAGAATTTCCAAAGCCTACTCTGGTTATCTAGGGAAAGGCTATAAATTCCAAACAAAATCTCACTCACAGAGTAGAGCAACAGACAGCAGTAGCGTATGCATCAAGGGTGAAATGTTTAGAAACAGCGAAGAAGAATTCTTTGGAGTTATTGATGAAATAATTGAGCTTGAATATCCAAGAGGGGGTGTAAAGCGTACCGTATTATTAACTACCTGTGGTTTGAGAAATTCGACGAGGTGGGATGAGAAAGATACT
Organism: Gynostemma pentaphyllum; assembly: GCA_028015215.1. Classification (NCBI taxonomy): domain Eukaryota; kingdom Viridiplantae; phylum Streptophyta; class Magnoliopsida; order Cucurbitales; family Cucurbitaceae; genus Gynostemma; species Gynostemma pentaphyllum. The sequence continues at coordinate 64,136,347 of CM051355.1, read as the reverse complement.
GCATTTGCATATTTTAGAGGTGAATAAGAGAAAATACATGCGTACAAATGATCGGTTTGTATTGGCACAACAAATAATTCAAACGTATTTTCTGCCTTATCCGTCTTCTAGACAATTTAATGATTGGTTAGTGATTTGCAAAGTGAGGTCGTGTCACATTGATGAAAGTCTTCCACATAAAGGTAGCGAGGATTTTGTAGCTTTCTAAGAAAAAGAGGTGCAGATGAAGGAATACACTCTGAAACTGCTCAACAGTTGAATGACATAGCAGAAACATTGTTTGATCCTGACGGCTTATACATTGAACTTCCTTTTATTGATGATTCATCCCCTAAACATTCTGAGGAGGAAGAAGAAGATACTGAGGACAACAGTTCTAAATCCAACACTGATGAGTGTGAAGATAATGTTTAAAGTATCAATGAATTGTTAAACTAGTAAGGGAACAAAAAAAAAAGGAATCAGCGATGCAGTTTGTCGCTAACAGGCCTTAGAAATATAGAGCATTCAATAGATAGAGACACAGTTTCATGCTAAAGGGGAAGTAGAATTCCAAAACATTCAATAAATAGAGACACAGTTCGTCGCTAATGGGGTAATCATTACTTCAACAGATGATTTCCCTTATAGTGACGAAATGTGTCTCTAAAGGGAAATCAAATTCTCCAACAGATATTTTTCAATAATAGAGACACATTACGTCACTAAGAGAAATGAAAAGGCGCGTATTTTAAAATTTCACTTACTTTAGCGACGACATATATCGTTGCAACTTTAATTAATGGCGATTGATTAAAAAATTCAAGTTCTTCAGCGAAAAATTTCGTCGCTAAAGTGAATGAAACGGCGCGTACTTTAGAAATTTGTGTCCCAGCTGGCGCCTTTTCATTTCCTTTAGCGACACATTTTGTCGTTAAAAAAAGTATATAAATGGGTCAGCAGACCCCTTCCCCCTCACTTTTTCTTTCCCCTTCTCCTTTCTCCCGTTTCTCCATTCCCTTTCTTTCTCTTTTTTTCATTTTTTTTTGTTTCTTTTGCATTTTACTCACCTTTCAACTCCCGTGCCCTCCTGTGAAAGCATCGGTGAACAGTAATTTCTTTTCTATTTTTTTTTTTTAATTCAAATAATTAGCATGTTAGTTAAAATGATATTTCATGTTAATTGTTATGTTCTTAGTGTATTTAGATTAATTATATTCAATTTTAATTTCTTTAGTATGTTAATTCTCAAAATTTAGTTACATTAGTATGTTAATTTCATTAGTATGTTCAATGAATTAGTATATTTATTGTTCAAATTTAGTGTTAATTAATAAATTCATTAGTGTGTTAATTTTTAAAATTTAGTGTTAATTAGATTAATGTGTACGTTATTAATTAATTTTTAATTCATTAGTATGTTAATTTTTAAAATTTAGTGTTAATTAGATTAATGTTAATTTATTAATTAATTAATTTGTATGTTATTTATTAATTTTTAATTGATTAGTATGTTAATTGTCAAAAGTTAGTGTTAATTAGTTTAATGTTAATTAATTAATTAATTTGTATGTTATTTATTAATTATTAATTCATTAGGATGTTAATTTTTTAAAAATTAGTGTTAATTAGATTAATGTTAATTTATTAATTAATTAATTTGTATGTTATTTATTAATTTTTATTTGATTAGTATGTTCATTGTCAAAATTTAGTGTTAACTAGTTTAATGTTAATTAATATATAATTTGTATGTTATTTATTAATTTTTAATTCATTAGGATGTTAATTTTTAAAATTTAGTGTTAATTAGATTAATGTAAATTAAATAATTAATTAAAATTTAGTGTTAATTAGATTAATGTTAATTTAGTATTAATGAGATTAATGTTAATTAGATTATAATTAATTTATTAGTATGTTAATTGGTAAAATTTAATTAATTATATAACATGTTAATTTAATTATTTAATTCATTGTATGTTAATTATTTCGTAGATGTCTCCATCGAGGCGACATCCACCCCGTTCTCAGGAGTTCGATATTCCTGGCACATCAGATAGTGCAGCGGCATTGGGGGATACAAAGGTATCCAACACACCTATCTCCACCGCCCCGGCCACATCAGCGGCATCAGACACCCCCGTCAATGAGCAGTTGCCTATCATTGGGGACATCTTGAGGATGACGAGAAACAAGTGAGTGCACTTTATATTTTTTTTGTTTAAATTATTAATTTTTTATATATTAATTATTTTTTAACCTATATATGTTTGTGTGTTCTTTTATACAAATTACATCCATCGGGTAAGGTTTCCCGAGTTTTCACCGATGTTTACAAGAAGAGCCCTAGTTCGAGAAATAGAAGGACGTTTCTGATCTCTGCAAACTACATTAGTTTGAGACATGGAAGGTAAAGTTTATAAATTTTAGGGTTTATTTTATTTATAGTGTTTTTAGTTTCTAACAAATTTAAGACTTGTGTTTTTTTTCAGACACACTTTATGATCCCTACACATCTCACTGATGCGATTATTTACAAACCATGGAGCAAAATGGCTTAGAAACATTACAGGGACAGCCTCCACAAAGCAAAGGGTAAACCAGCTAAAAAGATTTTGTGGGTGACTGAGAAGACTCGTCTGAAGCAGCTAGCGAATAGTCAGACTCCAGAGGAGTTGCGCATCTCTCAAATTAACTCAGCCAATCGACTAGCGAACCCGACTATACACATCGATAGGACTCGCAGCCACGACGAGTATTATAAGATGATGGTAAGTACTTGTAGTATTTCGTTTATATCTTTAATGTTTTCAATTAAATAAATGTTTTCTTAATTTTTTTTATTTTTCTTCTTTTCATTTTCACAGACTTAGGATGGACGTGAGGTAGCCCCGATTGATTTGTGTCTCCATCTGCATACGAAGGGCCACGATGAAGTTACTTATATAGATGATCGGGCGCGAGACTTACATGTTAGTTTATTTCCTTTCGTGTTTTCTAATTTATTTATTAATATATATATATTTTTTAATTACTCACAAATATTTTTGGTTACTTTTTGTAGGGAAAAGTTCTAGAGAAGCTCTCTTTGTTATTGCCCACTCCTGATTGTCAGCCTACTCAGGAAAACCATCGTGATGCTTTCCTTCTTGCAGCCAGTGCTGTTCTTACCGATGGTTCAGTCCCTGGTCTTGCTCTTATAGGAGGGAGCTTTATGTAGACCAGCCGCGTGGTTCGAGTTTTGAATATGCTGAGACCGAGGTTTTGAGGCTAGAGAACGAAGCCTTATGCCTACAGATAGAAGCTAACGAGATGCGCAATAAAGCACGCCAAGATCATCTTTAGGCTCAACATGATGATTTAGAAAATTGTATCCGGGCATGGATGAACCTAAATACGAATGTCGGCTTCGAGTCTACTTCTCAACATCCTGATTCCGAGCGTACAATTTTTGGATATTTTATTATCTCATTTTGGGATACTTTTTTGTATTAAAATATTTGTTTTCATATTCTGTATTTATTTTGTTTTTAATTATTGTTTTCTTTTAATTTTTTTTAAAAATTATAATTTTTAATAATTAATATTAAATATAATTTTATTTAAAAATTATTATTAAAAATTATTTTTTTAAATGGCTAAAATAGCGACGAACTGTGTCTCTATATATATTTTTTTATCATTTTTAATACTTATTTAGAGATGTAGTTTGTCACTAAAGTCAATCAGTTGACTTTATTAGAGAACCAATACGTCTCTAGTTTAGAGATGCAATTTGTCGCTAATGTTAGCGAATAATGGTGTCGCTAATGTTAGCGACTCATTGAGTCTCTATAAGAGAGACGTAATAAGCCATTGTGTCTCTATGGTCAGTGATAGAGTTCGTCGCTAAGTAGTCAACATTTTATTAACGTCCCATTACTTTTCTGTCGCTATTAGCGACGAAATGTATCGTTAATATTCACAAGTGATACATTTTTTGGCGATCAACTATTTCATCTCTAAATGCGTCTCTAAATTCAATTACAGGTGCATTTCATCACTAAAAGTACGTCGCTAATCACTGCATTTGTTGTAGTGTTAGTTTGTTTTTCATATTGTCCTTGATTTTCTGGATTTAGAAGCTATAGTGTTTGTTTCATAGTTCATTTAGATTTCTAAAATTAAATTCAACAATTGGTATCAGAGCTTGGAATTGAGACAATCGTGTGAAACTTCATAGCTGCTAACTGAAAGTATCTGAGATTTGAAGTGAAGCTTCTGGAATTACAAAAATATCTGCGAGAGTCGAGGTAGGTTGATTCGATGGTCACAAAAACTTTAGTATCTGTAAAAGGAAGATGAAAAAGTGAGTGGAATGAAATTGCTCACAGTCTCATTACTTTACATCTATCTGATAATGTACTTAGACTTGTAAGTGAAGAATAAATTGCTCTAGGCTTTTGGTAGAAGTTAGACAAGTTATATCTTGTAAAATCCTTACCTAAAAAAATATTGTTGAAAGAAAGCTTGTTTGGATTCAAAATCAATATGAGCAAATCAATGAAGGAGAATCTTGATGCTTTTGTTAAGATAACTTTTGATTTGTCAAATATTGAAAAGAAAGTTGATTATGAAAAATCAGACAATCACCCTTGTAAATGCATTACCAGAATCGTACAGTGATGTTAAAGTAGCCATCAAGTATAGTAGAGACAGCTTAGACTTGGGGTTAGTGATTGATGCTCTAAGATCTAATAAACTAGAACTTAAAGTTGATAGAAAATATGATGAAAGCACTCTTCACCAGAGGAAGGGAAGACAAGAAGCAATGAAAGAACAACAGGAACAAATCAAGATCAAAGTCTAGAAATAGAAAGGAACAAGGAGGTGTTATGGCTGCAATAATGAATGTCACATTAAGAGAAATTGCACTAGGGTAAGAAAGGAAAAAGGAAAATTAGAAGACAAGGGAGAAAATGATGATTCTGCAAATTTGTCACAAGGCTATGAATCTGCTGAAATCTAAATAAGAAATGCCTGAAGATACTCAGTATCAAACCTCTGATAGAGCTGTAGAATGGTTACTTGACTCAAGGCATTTTCACATTCCATGAGCTCTTCCTCTCATATTTTATGTCAAATAGATTCATGTGAGTTCTGCATATGTGGGAAGTCCCCAAGGGTTAAATTCAACAAAACCACTCATTATACAAAGGACAAGCTTGAATACATACACTCTGGTTTTTGGGGACCAGCATCATGCCTTCTCATGGTAGAGTTAGGTACTTTCTCTCTATTTTTTATGATCACTCAAGAAACGTGTGGGTGTTTGTCTTAAACAGAAATCAAAGGTATTTAATAATTTCAGAGAATAGTTGAATTTGGTTCACATTCTGACTGGAAAAATGGTTAAAAATTTGAGAACTAATAATGGGTTGGAATTTCTCAATGTTGAATTTAAGAAGCTATTCAAAGAACATGGAATTGAAAGATATTTGACAGTCACATATACCCTTCTGTAAAATAGTTTGGATGAGAGAATGAATCGAACTCTACTTGAAAGAGTTAGGTGCATGATGTCCTGTGATGGATTGCCTAAGAGTTTTTGGAGTGAAGATGTCATGACTGCTAGTTACCTGATAAATAGAACACCATCTACTGCTCTGAATTTCAAAACACCACAGGAGGTCTTGACTGAACTTCCTCCTATCTAAAATTCTTTGGTTGTGCAGCCTATGCACATATAAACCAAGGGAAGCTTGAGGCCAGGGCTTTGAAATGCATCTTTATAGGCTATCCTGGTGTAAAGGGGTATAAACTTTGGTGCTTGGAGGAAAGGTATTCAAGGTGCATTATTAGTAAGAATGTCAAGTTCATTGAACACTAGATTCCATATAAAGAAAAGAAAGCCTTAAAGAATGGAGGGAAGTCTCCCGATAAAGATACAGAAAAAGGGATCACTCATTGATCTGTCTAATTGTTAGGAATCTGAGCCTATGGTGACTAAAAACACAATGAAAAATGAACAAATCATTGAGATAGAAACTCAATCTTAAAGAGTGACTATATCTGAAGCTTGTGAACCTGGTGGTGTGAATTATACATGTGATGATTACCAACTAACTAGAGACAGAGATAGAAGACAAAACAAGACTACCAACAAGATTTGAAGACTATGATTTAGTCTCTTTTACTCTAACTGTAGCCTCAGAAGTTGTTGATGCAGAACCAACAAACTATCAGGATGCAATCAATTCTGATAAGAGGCATCTCTGGCTAAAGTCTATAAAACAGGAACTATCATCTGTCTACAAGAACAATAATTGGCATCTTGATGAAAAACTAGAAAAACAAAGAGTAGTTGGTTATAAATAGATATTCAAGCTTAAACTGTAGGGATGATTTACTAAACTAGCGGAATTTTATTTAGTAAACTAATTAACATTTAATTACGGATCTATTAATATCATGCAATTTGTTATAAAACATGTAAATTCATACTTAATTTCGAAAGTTAAAATCCTTTTACTTACATTGAGCAATTAATGGAGAATCGGTTGGAGGTTTCTTTACAACATCAAATCCTCAGCAACACCGGATCTTCTATGCTATATCCCGATAGAAAGCAAAACAGACTTGTGGGAATCAAATCGGAAGAACAAAAGAAGAAAAATTTTCTTCTAAATTTTTCCCTAAGGAAAATCGGCAATTGGGCAAAAACTTGAGAGAGAATTTTCACTTTTCTAATTAAAGTGTGAAGTGTATAAAATATGAATCCCAATGGTCATATTTATAGGAAAATATGATATCTAATCTCTATAGATATGCTTATCTCCTAATTATAAAAATAATAAAAAAACAATAAATATATGTATATATATATATATATATATATATATATATATATATATATAAACTTTTGTTTTTGAAGATCATGCACCCACGCACACCATCCCACAATCAGTTTACATATATATATATATATATATATATATATATATATATATATATATATATATATATATATATATATATATATATAATTTATTTATTATTTATTTATCATTTTTATATTTAATAATTATATATTTGTGTATTTAAAATTAGAAAAATTCAAATAATAATTTCTAATTAAATACATTTAGCCAAAAATTAATATATTAACTACCATTGAATCTTATTCAATTAATTAATTATTTTTGGCCAAAACCAATTTGTTTCTTAAACCAATTTTATTTAATTCTCTCTAATATTTATTATTAAATTAAATAAACTCATTATTTAATTAATAATAAAAATTGTTAATTTCCATTTAAATAAACTCATTATTTAAATAATTAATAATACTAACATTAATTCCCGTTTAAATAATTTATTTATTTAAACAATTGATTTTACCGTAAAATATTATAATTGACATGTTATATTAATTTCCATTTAAATAAAACCTTTTATTTAAACAATTAATTTGTATCAATATTAATAATATTACTATTAATTTTCATTTAAATAATCTCATTATTCAAATAATTAATATTGCCTAATTTTAAGTAAATTCAATTACTTAAATTATTTGTTCTTCCTAAGTTAAATTAATAACTTAGTTTTGCTACAACGATATTTGGGCTAGCATAGGGACCGATGGACCTATAGATCATGGGCTTAATAATTAGTCAATTAAGTGATTAACTCATAATCAGTTAATTACTTATTATCTAACTATGAATAATTCCACTATAGATTCATAGCTGAACTCCCCTCACTATAGATGAGTTATGTCCATTTAGTTTACCTTTATTTATATCTGTGATATATCCTTCACGTGGAACCCTCATAATTACAGGCGGATAAATTTACCGTTTTGCCCCTGTAATTACCGCTTTATCCTTGTGTTCCCGCTGATTCTCCAATGAACATTATCTTTAGTCGAACTAGAGATAATATACTTCTGTGATCAATAGAAGTCGTGGCACCACTTGTTCATGTCTCGAATCAGTACAACAAGGGAGTTTCCTAAAGTTCCTAAAATGTTTAGGTATCGCACTGATACCGTTAATTTATAGGAAAGTTATGAATTCCATCTCGTGAAAATGAGTTCCTAGCTACTTATGTAGTCATATTCCCAAAACAGAAGTGTATTGAGCGTTCTTACAGATCGCTCTCAACCATGTGAATCAAAGAACATAACTCCACAAATAGGAGTCCGCATTTCACTCGGGATTGAGATCTATCACCGGTTGATAAACTTAGGTTGATATTTGATCATTTCTCGTAAACGGTACTAATGAGAAATTTGATCGAACATCGTGGTCCTGTCTTATACAATCAACATTGCATATGATACTTCCATTTCATGTCTCCCACATGAATGATCAGGATTAGATCATTTGTCTATAAACAAAATGTGAAGCTATCAACAGTGTTACCAGGATAAGGTTCCCAAACATTATCCATTTACTGTAGACACTTTTAAGTTACTCATCTCGACTTTAATCCTCTCGTATGACTCACATACTAAGTCGTGATTTCATAAGAGTAACTTAGGGTTTACTATTTGAATGTTTGATATTAATATATTTCCATATATTCCTAATATCTTCAATTGAATCAATATAGATAATAAAGAACTTATGTTTATTTATTTAATTTATTTGAAATAAATTATTTTTATTAAATAATTACAAGTTCTAGGACACCATTCCTAACATAAACCATGTATAAATAACTCTCAATAAGTAAGATACAAATTCAGACTAGTGGCTAGGGGTTTCACACAGTAATATGAAGTTAATTACATAGAATTATTTTCATTAGTAGTAAGGCACACACCCATAAGGTTCATCCTGTCATTCACTGCCAAGTTTGATCTTGAATTTGAGCAAATGGATGTGAAGACTACTTTTCTTCATGGAGAGCTTGAAGAAGACATTTACATGATGCAGCCCTTTGGCTTTAAGGAAAAAGGATGTGAGAATATGATCTATCAACTAAAAAGGTCATTATATGGTCTTAACAGTCTCCAAGTCAATGGTACAAACTATTTGATACTTTTGCTACAGAGAATGGTTTTTCAAGAAGCTCTTATGCTATATAGTTGTGTATAGGAGCTGCTAAAACAATTTTGAGAATGGAGATTAGTAGAGAGATAAAGAAAGCTAATACACCTTTTTCAGACAAGCTACATAAGGTAGCAACTCAAAAAATTCAGCCTGTAACTTTGGCTTTTGCACTACAATTTAAGGTGTCACCAGATCAATCACCAAATTCTAAGCATGAATTCTCTTAAATGGAACTTGTTCCCTATTCAAATACAGTAGGCAGCTTGATATAAATCACGGTTTTTACCAGGCTTGATCTTGCACATCCAATGAGTGTAGTTAGCAAATTTATGGCTAATCCAACGAAGGAGCATTGTAATGGTTTTAAATGGATACTAAGGTATTTGAGAGGAATAATAGAGACTAGTCTAGTCTATAGTTCTTTTGAGAATTCATCAGTAGAATCAGATATTCAGGGATATGTTGATACAAATTTTGCAGCTAAAAAAAAAGTCATTGATAGGCTATGTATTCAAAGTGTTTGGTAATATTGTAAGTTGGAGGTCAACCTTGCAACATATAGTAGCTTTATCTACCATAGAATCTGAATACATAGCTCTAGCTGATACTGTGAATGAAGGAATGCGACTTCAAGGTCTTGTATAAAAAAATGTATCAGTTGAGAAAAGTTACTCTGATATGTGATAGCCAGAGTGCTATATACTTGTCTAACCATCAAACATATTAAGAAAGAACTAAGCATATTGATGTAATATTCATTTTTTAAGAGATGACTTGAATAAGAAGGAGTTTTAACTTAAGAAAGTATCCACACATGAAAATGCTGCAAACATGTTTACAAAATCATTACAAAGCTCAAAGTTTACAAATGGCTGATTAACTTGGATACTGGCTAATTCAAGATGAAGGTGGAGACTAAGGGAAGTAGGATGAGGTTATTTAGCTGAACAGTCATTTTGAATGAAGGTAGAGATTTGTAGGGATTAATGATCCTATTTGCCAGCTGTCAGCGTGTGTATGGGTCTGAGGTGGCAGAGAGAGAGAAAGTTTATAACATAAAATTGGAAGTCTATTAGCATATTCCAGCTGCTTCATTCACGAGCATTTGATGAAAGAATGATCTATAATTGCTTCTCTTTCCTATATCTAATCTTCTTATCCATTGTAAATTAATGATGATCATTGTTGAATTAAACCTCTAAGAATCCTCTGGTATTTCTCCCGTAGATTAGGAAAATTGTCAAACTACGTAATTCTCTTGAGTCATCTTCTTACTCTTTTTTTTTCATCTTGTTCTTGATTTTCTAGATTTAGTTGTTCAAGTTATAGTGTTTTCTTTATAATTCATTTAGATTTCTGGAAGTAAGTTCAACAGTATAAACCTTAGAGGATGATTGTGTTAAGAATCCATATTGGAATGATGAAATGTTTTAACAAGATTTATAAGTCTATGATAACTCCTCTCATGATTGGTTTTGATATACAAACTCATGATTATGACGTTTTGCAAGGATGAAATTGAAATTAAGGGTTGACTAGGAACACTACAAAAAAAAAGTCTAATTGCGACCAGACGGTCGTTTTAAGGTAAATGTGACAAAAAAAAGTGACCAAATCTGGTGTGGCAAAAAAGATGGTCATCCAGGACAATTGTGCGTCCAAGTGGTCACCAAAATACGACCAAACGTATTTGGTCGCAAAAAAGTCAACATTTGAAAAAACTACCAGACAGTAGCGTAAAATAGTGACTATTTGGTCAGAATTTAAGTTGTAGACAAGTGACCAGTTGGTCCATAAAAAAGGTGACCACATGGTCGTTTATATTAGTGACCAAATGGTCACCTTATTAAGTGACCATTTGGTAGCTTGAGCAGCAGCCCAAGGTGACCATCTGGTCGTAAAAATTGCGACCAGATGGTCGTTTTATATTTTATAAATTACAACCATCTGATCGTTTTATATTTTGAAAAATGCGACCAGGTGGTCGCCAATGTAATTAATAATTTAATTAATTTCTAATTTTATTGTTTAAATTAAATTATTTAATTTGTAAATATTATTTTTATTTTATTTTATTTTATTTTAATTAAATTTATTTATTTATTTTAATTATTTAATTAAATAATTAAATAACTATTTATTTACTTAATTAATTAAACATTTAATTACTTATTTAAATTAAATAATAAAAAATGGAATTAAAATAAAAATATATATAAATAAATTTCCAAAAGAATGTACTATACAAGAAAAGAAATCTAAACTACTGTGGAGGAGCAGGGGGTGGTGGAGGCGGCGCCCAAGATGATGAACCGGGATCTCGGTGTCCGAAGAACGCGGCCAATGCAGCTGCGACCTGGGCCTCCACCTGGGCCTAAACATCCGCCTGAATTGCAGCGACTCGAGCATCGAAGTTGCTACGCATATCGTCCAGCTCGGTGTGCAACTGCTAAACCTCCTCTCACAGCTACTGCTTAGTGGGAGAAGGACCATAACTCGTGCTCGCTGGGCTGAGGTTGAGGCACGTCGGCGTATAGTCGTCTCCCGTACGAGCCGAGCCGAGGAACTGATCCATCAAGCCGAACCCCTCCAGCAGTCTCTAAGAACGCCTCTCTACGGTCGTCCTGAGTCGGTTGCGAGTCTGGTGTGGGCAACCGCTGACTCAAAGACTCCTTGAAACGTTCATAAACATTTAAAATTCAAAAAATAAAATAGTTAATATATAAGTTAGAAAAAATTGTAAACAAAAAATAATGATTGAAAAAATTATTAAATACCTGAACTTCTTTCGCCTTCCCGTCGACGATCGTCCCGTCCTTCTTCGTGTGAAGAACGAGGTGCAGCTCATTGGGAGGGACAGGGCGACCGTGCTTCGCTTCCTAAAAATATTAGAGATTAAAGAAGAAAAAATAAATTAATAACAAATTGAAAAAATAAAACAAGAAAAAAGTACGTTAAAAAAAAAAAACTTACCAATCGGCGATGGTGCTCGTCGTGGGTCCGAGCCCCGTCTGTGTGTTTAGTGGGATTCTTCTCGCGGTTGGCCTTATTCCTCCTTGACACTGCCTTGCCCTTGGGAGTGTTCAAGCTCGCGATCAGCCGCGCGTGGTCTTCCTCTCTCATCCACACGGGTCGGTTTGCTGCTTGCTTTCTGCGCGCTCGGTAAATGAGGTCCTTGAATCGATCCTTGACGTGATTGTCCCATAGGGGGAACAATCTACCGTCCATGATATCGGGATCGATAACAGGAAACTTGCCCTGAAAAATTGAAATAAAAAATTGTTAAAGTAATAAATTTATTTTTAAAAATTTCAAAATTAATTAATTATAAAAATAAATTATGTTTTTTACCTTCCAATTGTCGTACATCCGACGTTTCTCTGTTGTCGGAATCTTCTGCTAGCGAAGCTCGCTAGGTAGAGGCATGCACTAGAGGACCTCGAGAAAACGTTTTGAAACGGTTGTATGCGGTTGTACTCTGCAAAAACATAAAAAATATTGTGATATTAGAAACTATTTGTTAAAACAAAAAAAAACAATTTTTAAAATGTTTAAAGATTTAAAAATTAAGTAATTAAGACAATAAAAAAAATTACTTACGTATTCCCTTCATTCCGAAGGGTAGAGTCTGGCGCCCGAGGAGGCTGCGTGCCTGAAGTGGATGGTCACGCTGGATCGGGCTGGGATGCAGACCCTGATGCTCCCACCGAAGTCGTGGCCTGGGAGTTCTGCGGCAATCGTGGTGTCGCAGGATGGGTCTTAGGGACTGCATCATCGGGAGTGGCAGTAACTCCCGCCTCGTAACCGAAGAGGAGGTTTTCCAACTCAAATGTAGTCAGGTCCGCATCAGGGGCAGCGGCAGTAGGTGGCTGAGGAGTCACCTCGTCAATCTCGTCGTCAAGCTCGTCTGACTGGGGAGGACGTTGTCTACTTGGGGAGGACGTCGTCTGCTCGGGGAGGACGTCGTCTGCCCGTCATAATCCTACAACTAAACTAAACTAATTTAATACTAAGTAATTAAAATAATTAAATTAATTAACTAATCTAAATTAAATTAATTAAATAAATAATCTAAACTAAATTGATTAAATAATGTAAATTAAACTAACATAAATTAATTAACTAATTTAAACTAAACTAATTAATTAAATTAAATTAAAGTAAATTAAAATTAGATTAATTGAACTAAAATGAATTAATTAAAGTAAACTAAGTAATGAAGAATCAAACTATTAGATTAATTAAACTAAAATGAATTAATTAAAGTAAACTAAGTAATGAAGAATTAAACTATTAGATTAATTAAATTAAAGTAAACTAAATAATGAAGAATTAAACTAAATTAGATTAATTAAACTAAAATTAATTAAATTAAACTAAACTAATTAATTGAATTAAACTAAATTAAAATTAGATTAATTGAATTAAAATTAATTAATTAATTAATTAAAGTAAATTAAGTAATGAAGAATTAAACTAAAGTAGATTAATTGAACTAAAAAAATTAATTAAATTAAACTAACATTAATTAATTAAAACTAAATTAAACTAAACTAATTAATTATATCAAAGTAAATTAAAATTAGATTAATTAAACTAAAATTAATTAAATTTAACTAACATTAATTAATTAAAACTAAACTAAACTAAACTAATTAATTAAATTAAAGTAAATTAAAATTAGATTAATTGAACTAAAATTTATTAATTAATTAAAGTAAACGAAAATTAGATTAATTAACCTAAAGTAAACTAAGTACTTAATTAAACTAAATTACATTAATTAAACTAAAATTAATTAAATTAACAAAATTAAACTAAACTAATTAATTAATTAATTAAAGTAAACTAAAATTAGATTAATTAAACCAAAGTAAACTAAGTAATTAATTACACTAAATTAGATTTATTAAACTAAAATTAATTAAATTAACAAAATTAAACTAAACTAATTAATTAAAACTAAAAACTAAAAACTAAAACTAAGTAAACTAAATTTAGACTTAAACTAAAACTAACTAAAAACTAAAACTAACTTAAAACTTAAAATCTATACGAAAACTAACCTCGTAATAGAAACCGGGATTGGAGGTTTAGGGTTTTTAGGTTTAGAGTAGGAACGGGGAAAAAATAACGGGGAACGGAACGGGGGAAAGAGATAAAAGAAAGAAAAGAGAGAAAGAAAAAGAGAAAGAAAAAAGGGAAGGGGGGGGACAGGAAAACGATGCTGAGTTTAAATCAGAATTTGCGACCAACTGGTCGCAAATATGTAATCATGACTAGAAACGAAAGGTCGCGCGTGTTGGGGAAATTACGACCACCTGTTCGCATTTTTACATATATTTGCGACCACCTGGTAGCATTTATTACAAAATTGACCAGATGGTCGCAAATTTGTGATTATCTACAACAGCTGTCATATCACGCGTTCTATCAACAATTGCGACCAACTGGTCACAATAATGAAATTCACCGCCAAGGATTGCGACCAGATGGTTGTAATCTTTAAATTCACCGCCATAAATTTCATGAAAATTTAAATTTACCGCTTAGATTTGCGACCATCTGGTCGCACTTATGAAATTAACCGCCAAAAATTTCATGAACATTTTAGATTACTCTTTGAGTTTTGCGACCAACTGGTCGCATTTCAGTTCTAAATTACTACCATGTGGTCACCTTTTCTGTTAAATTGCGACCATATGGTTGCAAATATTAATAAATTTTTTTTATCCTTCATTAAAGAAATAGTTTTAATAAAACATACACAGTGAATCATAAAGTTACAAAATGTCTCATTCATCATCCTCAGTTTCTTCGGTCGTCGCTTCTTCTTCTTCTTCTTCTTCTATTTCTTCGTCGGATTCATCATCTCAAAGAAGTCCCTCACATAAAGTCTTCTTCTTCTTCTTCTGTTTCTTCATCGGATTCATCGTCTCGAATAAATTTAGCATCAATGTCACGTGTGTGAGAAGTGGAAGCATTTGTATCATCATCATGCAATGTTATCGTTCGATCGTACAAAGAACGAACAATACTTGCATTCTGACCATCATCGATTGCACGACATCTTATCTCATCTTCTTGAAAAGCACCAGCTTCCTCTGCATAGTCGTCTTTCTCGGACAAGTTTTCTTCTACCTAGCGTGGTTTAACTTTACAAACAACTAACCAATCTGTCAGATCTCGTCTATCAATCGGATAGTTAAGATAATAAATTTGAATCGCCTATGAAGCCAGGACAAAGCTATCAGCGGTGCATATATGCTTAGACTTGTTTATCTCAACGATTTGTAAATGATCAATCTTACGGACTCTGCCTCATCTGGTTGTCTCGAACCAACTGCAGTTGAACAGAACAATGCGTTTTAGCGTCGGACTTGCATATTGAATCTCAAGAATCTCATCGATTACTCCGAAGTAATCGTCTTCGTTTGTGCCGAACACATGACCTTTTATGTAAACACCACTGTTGTTTGTTGCCTTGTTAACTGAATGTGCCTTTGTTTGAAATCTGTAACTGTTACCGACGTATCCAGTATACGACCTTGCAATCCGTCCACGTCCCTTTGCCAAAGAAATAATGCGAGGATCATCTACTGGTAATGTAGGGGAGTCAACCTGTCATTGTTCACATACAGTAATGTTAGGAAGATATTAATTTTTTCAACAAATTGCCACGGTTTTTTTGACAATTTAAAATAACTCACATATGCACTGAACCAAGAACGAAACTCTTTGTCGATTATTGACCCCTTCTCAGCGGCTGTAAGACCAACTCATGTCATTCGAACGTATAAGTTTAGAAATAATCTGTATGTTACAAAATAGTTAACAAATAGTTTTTAGTTGTTTATGCGATGAAATAATGTTAAGTTACTAACTCACTCTATTTAAGACTCAATCTCTACGCAGTGGCATAACACGTATGTCTGCATTACGTGATACTCAGAATCGGTCAACGGCCTACGCACTGATCTTCCAAATGTCATGCCAGGTTCAGTAAAAATCGGCAAGTCGTTTATGTCAACAACTTCAAGTAAATTTTCGACAATGTTTCGTTTCGCTGGTCGAAACTGCTCTGCAATGTGTTGATCAAAGTAGTATGAACAAAATGTGGTAGTCTTTTGCGTTAGGTACGCACTACAGATAGATCCTTCTACTCTTGCTTTATTTTCGAACGTCTTTTTCAACCGACGTAAGTACCTGAGGGTAGGTAGAATATGTAGAAAATACTTACATTCGATCACTGTACTTTATACGTGTACATTACAAATTAAATGTGCTTACCTTTCAAATGGGTACATCCAGCGGTAATGTACCGGACCCCCTAAGAATGCCTCGTATGGAAGATGCACTGGAAGATGCTCCATGGAGTCAAAAAAACCAGGTGGGAACATTCGCTCCAACTTACAAATAACAACAGTGATTACATTGAAGCGACAGTAGCTTCAGTCAGCTCTGTACATGTCAAGTCCCTAAAAAAAACACTCAACTGTGCAAGCGGCTCCCAATGTCTATTCTCTAGGAACGGTCTGAACGCGACAGGCATCAATCGTTGCATGAATACATGACAGTCGTGGCTTTTCATCCCAAACATGATATGTTTTTTACTGTCTATATACCGACTCAAATTCAAAATGTATCCGTCCCGAAATTTGATGGATTTGATCCACTCAAATAATGTTTTCTTTTCATCTGTCGTCAACATGTACTTTGCTTTTGCGTAATTATCATTGTCGTTAGGCTCCAACTTAGGACGGTGACATATCTCCTGTATATCATAACGTGCCTTCAGATTGTCCTTTGTTTTTCCCGGAACGTTCAAAATCGTATTGAAAATGTTGTCGAAGAAATTCTTCTCGATATGCATTACATCCAGATTGTGTCTAATCAGTAGATCTTCCCAATACAGTAGATCCCAAAAAATACTCCGTTTCTTCCAACCCGTGTTTTTCCCAGCCGCATTGTTTGCACTCTCTGCACCGTCCACTGTAATCTTCTGCATCCCTATAGCATCAATACCGTGAAGAATCTGCCTTTCACTATACATTATCGGGGGGGTTTCTTTTCTTACTCGTCGAACCTTCTTACAGTCACTGCCGTTTGAACGGAACGTATGATGCAACGGCAAAAATTGACGGTGACAATCAAACCAACAAGTTTTTCGACCGTTTCTGAGATAAAATGCATCTGTGTCTAGCATGCAATGTGGACATGCGTATTTCCCTGTCGTACTCCATCCTTTAAGAGGAGGAGATTGAGGTTCACACAATTAACTACTGACTAAGCAAAGCAATAATAAAAACTAAACACATACTCAAAAATATATATAAAAGCTATTAAAGATCAACATACCTGACAACATTGAATACGCAGGGAAGTCACTGATCGTCCAAATTAACGCGAAGCGCATCAAGAAATTTGTTTCTTCGAAATGTCGTACATCATAACACCGTCAGTCCACAACCTTTTCAACTCTTCAATAAGTGGTTGCAAATACACATCCAGTTTCTGTTTAGGACTTTTCGGCCCAGGTACAATCACTGTTAGAAAAACCACTGGGTCTCGCATGCACATCGAGGGAGGCAAGTTATACGGGGTTACCATGACTGGCCAAACTGAATATTGTGCCTCGGATGCCCCAAACGGGTTAAAGCCATCCGTGCATAAGCCCAATATGATGTTTCTCAGATCTTGTGCAAAATCCGGATGACAATTATTTAAATGCTTCCATGCCACAACATCTGAGCGATTTCTCATAACAACTTCATCATGTGAATGCTCGTGATGTCATCTCATGTGCGAAGCTGTCACATCTGATGCATACAACCGTTGCAGACGTGGGGTCAGTAGTAAATAGAACATGCGGGCGTACGAAATGAGGCTACGTTTCCTTTCTTTATATCTTGGAAGAAAACGGAATTGGCAGTGATGCAGGTCCTCATCCACATCCAGTAAATCATGCATCCGTTTCGACACGAATCTATTTTCTCCACGGGTAATCCAAGTCCCTCCACTAGCTTTTTCGTGTCGTACAAACTGTGGGGCATAATATTTTCTTCTGGAGCGCATCGACGAAACCACGATGCAATCGAATCAAATCCTCTACCAGGTATGTTGTACTGCGCCTTTATATTTAAAAGTTTTGTAGCAGTAGCAAGTTGACTTACCTCACACCCATCGTACAATGGTCGGCTGGCTGTCTTTAGCATCTCGTGCATCTTACGTGCTTTCAGATTCATTTCCTCTTCAACAACCCGTCATCTTCGTCTACGTTTAAACTTTCATGAAAATTTTCATTGCCCCCATACCCCGCATGATGGGTGTCGAAACCACCAAAAATAAATACTTACTCTCGGGATTTAGAATTTTGTAGTAGTGGTGAGTAAGGTCGATCTCCACAGGGAAAAGGGAATTAAATTAAAGTTAACAAAAAGGGGGGTTTGAGTTTTGGAAATAAAACGAAAAAGAAAACAAAATTAAAAATAATAAATCAAATAAATAAAAGCTTCCAACTAAAGGTTTGATCTCAGTTATAATTCATGAATTGGATCATCGATTACTAAGCATGCATTCCTAAATTCTTCTCTAAATTGGTTGGAAGTCGTCAAAACCAATCAACAACTTATAAGTATTCTTCCTTAATTTTTTGATAGCCAAGATACGATCTAATGACTACTTCCCTAATTAACAGATAACCTTAGAATACGATAATAAGATTTAACCCATTAACAGCATTAAGAAGAAAAGAACCCAATTCTAACTAACAAACACAGTACGACAGGTTCATTTAAGTTAGATCATAAATTCTCATAGCATAAATCAAAAAGTGTCAATAATCAATTTATGCTAACATGCTACTTGAATTAGAAATAATTAAACAATTACGGATTCAATCATTCTAACTAGCAATATGAAAATCAATCAATGAACAAGTGGCCAATTTGAACAAGAATTAATCAACAATAAAATATGCGAAGAGAAATTACGAATAAAGAGAAAATAGGAATTGAATTGAAGAACAAAACCTCACAAAATCATGAATCAAACCTCGATAATCCTTTAGTTGGAATAAATAAACTAGCTAGAAAACATAACTAAAATAGTCTAAAAATCCTAAAGAAATTAGGGGAAGAAGGGATTTTTTATTAGGGTTGAAAGGGGGCTTTAAATAGGCCAAAAAATGCTAAAATCGGATGAAAATCAAATAAAATCTGCTCTAATCTCTTCCCAAGCCGTCGGATGAAGCCAGCCGAGACGTCCAGCCGAGCGCCACCGCCTCTTGATGAGTCTGAAGCCGCACGCGAGCCGCCAGTCGAAGCCGAGCCGTACGAAGGGAGCCGCACGCGCTGTCCCTTGCCAAATTCGGAGCGACGTGTCGCCATTGGGCGAGCGACTGCTGCCAGATGCGCTAGTGCGCGCTGACGTCATGCTGACGTCAGCGTGCACTTATTCCTTCTTCACGATGACGTTATCACAGCATTAAATCAATATTTTTCTTTTTCTCGCCGCCACGGCGACGGGTCTCACCGCTGCTGCGCCCACTCTCGGGTTTTTGGGCCGGAATTCGATTTTGGTCACCGCCGAGGCCGCGGATCCCACCGCCGCGGCGGTGGGTCTTTTCCAATAATAAAATGGGCATAACTTCTTCGTTATAAGTCCGAATTGAGTGCCGTTTTCACCTACGTTCACGAAATTCAATGATTAATAATATTATGGACATTTGAATCAATTTTCATTCATGTTTTAATTATATTGGAGATAAAACCACTTATAAACACGCATAAATTATGAGTTATCAAATACCCCCAAACTTAGACAATTGCTAGTCCCTTAGCAATTCTAGCATTAAGCACAATTATCAATCAATCATGAAAATTCTCAGAAACTATGTAACCATCAAGCTTGTAAACAATCAATACCTAAGCAATCAAAGCTTCATGCTAACCCCAAATGTGTGCGATCAATCCCGTTTTTATGCAAATTTTTATAAACCATGAAGCACAAATGCTAACTCAATTTCACAAGTCACATCAAGAATAGAAACCTAAACAATCTTCTCAAAATCAAAGCATACAGGAATAGATACCCTCACGAGATATTCACTCAAATCGCTCAAAGTGTTTATGGGAGTCAAAGAATATCACTCAAGTCAAAACATGAAAGAAATTTACCATAAGCTTGCAAATATATCAAATCAAAACCGTAAATGCAAGAAATTGAAACACATGAATCCAAGGGTCTTTAAAGGTTGTAATGGGGCTTAGGAAAAGGGTAGATGGAAGACATTTAGGCTAAAAGAATTGAGAGATTACTATGAGCATATTCAATAAATTCAATCAAAACTCATATTTTTCATTTGAATCACAACCTCTCACATTTAAGCAAACAACTTCTTCTCACTTTCTTTTCTCAACTTTCTACTTTCTTTTTCGGATTTTCAATGACAAACTTTTTCTTTTTCTTTGCACTTTTCTTTTTCCACATTTTTTTTTCAATCAACTCATAACACAATTTCCTCACTTTTACTAACTTTTTCAAATGAGACATATATCTTTCAAGAACATAGCAACCTCTCAATTGGGTGAAAAAGGAGACAAAAGAACGGGAAAGTGTTATTAATTTTGTGGCTAAAATCAAAGAAAAGGTTAAGGCTCAAAATTGGCATCTAATGAATTAAGTTCGGTAGGCCTTTAGAAAGCTAAAATTGGTTCCCCTAGTTTGCCCTTATAGATTTCAAGCATTCAAAAATCAAGCAAAAATAGTTTTAACATGCATAACAGAGCAAGTTCTAGAAATAAACAACCATGAATGACATACTCTCCGGAAAGAATAATATAGAGCATATGTTATGATAATTGCTCAAAAGGCTCAAAATCTCACAAAAAAAGGCTAAATGGTATCAATTCTATATACTTCTCAATCAATTAGAAAGTAAGATCAATACTCAAAATGTGACAAGTGAAAAAGGAAGCATGCTTTAAACAAAAACAAAAAATTTCAATGCAAAAAGCGTAACCGAAAATGCACAAGAAGCATGGGATTAAGCATGAAACAAAGATTGCAAAAGCATCAAAAGTAAACAAGCTCAACCATTGCACAATTTCTAGAATTTTCAGAAAGCATATTAAGCACATCAAAAATATGAAATTCTACCCCCAAACTTAAACTAAGCATTGTCCTCAATGATTTAAAATTAAAAACCAGGTGGTAGAAAAAAAAACTTCCCTGAATGAGCAATCCTTAGCAGTCGGATCACTATCAGCTCGAGAATGTGAGAGAATTCGATGAAAACTTCAAGCTTTAGCATGCACATCCCCTCTTTGATCCTAATTTCCTTTTTCCTAAAAAAAACAAAAACAAAGAAAAGTAAACAAGTAAAATAGACTAAAACTAAAAACTAAAAACTAAAAACTAAAAATTGAAACAAAAAGCGTAGAAATTTGGGTTGCCTCCCAAAAAGCGCCTTTCTTTAACGTCTTTAAGCTAGACGGTGTTGCTTCTTCTGGTCAGAACACATCCCATATCAATTTGACAAATTTTCTAATCATTATTCGTAATCCTGAAACAGTGAAAATTTCATATAAAGCATCATTCAATTCATCAGTATTTGAAAATTTGAAAATTTCACAAGTTAAAGGATCAACTATATCAGTGATAACAAAATATGAAAATTTGTCATTAGAATTTATCATGGAGTCATTGATATTTAATTTGTTGATTTCTCCATCAAACTCTATTGTGTATGTTTCATCATCTCCTTTTGCTTTTTCATCCTGAAAAGATTTAACAATGTTAGGAGGAAAATCAGGAATTTCTATTACTGCCATTATTTGCTCATTTTCAACCAATTTAGGATGATGATCAGTTAAAGTTGGAGAGACAACTTCCTCATCATCCTCTTCTGAGATGCATCCACACTTTATCTCATTCGAATATGATTCCTCTTCATCTGGCAAGGTAATTACACTAACATGTTGAATTGATTCATCTAAAGTTTGAGATTGCAAATTACCTTGAGATGTCATCCTATCTACTATAGTTTCCACTTTATCTAGTTGAGCTTGCAACTTTTTGCTTCTTTCCAAACTCTCTTGTTGGAACCGTTGAGTGTTCTGCTGAATCTGTTCAACAAGCTCTTCTAAAGTTGGACTTACCGGATAGGTGGAATGTTGAGGTGGATTGTACTGTTGGAACTGTTGAGTGTCTTGTTGAAACTGATAAGTGGATTGTTGAGGAGGATCATATGCCCTTGGTTGATGAAATTCAGGAACTCTTTGAGCATAATTCAAATCAGAATGATCCCGCCAACCTACTCTTGTTTGTTGTGACTTTTGTGCAACTAACTGATGTACAAGAGTAGTAAGGTGGGCCATTTGATTTTCAAGAGATGAATTGAAAGAGAATTGTTGAGGTGGATTGATATGTGACGGTTGGAATTCTTGGTAATATGGCGTTGATCCATAATTGTATGTTGGATGATCTCTCCATCCGGAATCATAAGTATTTGAATATGGATCGTAATACATTTGTTGGCCCAAGGATCTGAAACACTAAACAAACAATTAAAAATAAAAGATAAAATAAAATAAAAAATAAAAAAAATAACGATAATTTAATTAACACCAATTCCCCGGCAACGGCGCCAAAATTTGATGGGTGTCGAAACCACCAAAAATAAATACTTACTCTCGGGATTTAGAATTTTGTAGTAGTGGTGAGTAAGGTCGATCTCCACAGGGAAAAGGGAATTAAATTAAAGTTAACAAAAAGGGGGGTTTGAGTTTTGGAAATAAAACGAAAAAGAAAACAAAATAAAAAATAATAAATCAAATAAATAAAAGCTTCCAACTAAAGGTTTGATCTCAGTTATAATTCATGAATTGGATCATCGATTACTAAGCATGCATTCCTAAATTCTTCTCTAAATTGGTTGGAAGTCGTCAAAACCAATCAACAACTTATAAGTATTCTTCCTTAATTTTTCGATAGCCAAGATACGATCTAATGACTACTTCCCTAATTAACAGATAACCTTAGAATACGATAATAAGATTTAACCCATTAACAGCATTAAGAAGAAAAGAACCCAATTCTAACTAACAAACACAAGCCGACAGGTTCATTTAAGTTAGATCATAAATTCTCATAGCATAAATCAAAAAGTGTCAATAATCAATTTATGCTAACATGCTACTTGAATTAGAAATAATTAAACAATTACGGATTCAATCATTCTAACTAGCAATATGAAAATCAATCAATGAACAAGTGGCCAATTTGAACAAGAATTAATCAACAATAAAATATGCGAAGAGAAATTACGAATAAAGAGAAAATAGGAATTGAATTGAAGAACAAAACCTCACAAAATCATGAATCAAACCTCGATAATCCTTTAGTTGGAATAAATAAACTAGCTAGAAAACATAACTAAAATAGTCTAAAAATCCTAAAGAAATTAGGGGAAGAAGGGATTTTTTATTAGGGTTGAAAGGGGGCTTTAAATAGGCCAAAAAATGCTAAAATCGGATGAAAATCAAATAAAATCTGCTCTAATCTCTTCCCAAGCCGTCGGATGAAGCGGTAGGAGACGCCCAGTGAGCGCCACCGCCTCTTGATGAGTCCGAAGCCGCACGCGAGCCTCCGGTCGAGGCCGAGCCGCACGAAGGGAGCCGCACGCGCCGTCCCTTGCCAAATTCGGAGCGACGTGTCGCCATTGGGCGAGCGATCGCCGCCAGATGCGCTAGTGTGCGGCGCCGACGTCATCTTGGCCGACGCGTGCACTTATTCCTTCTTCACGATGACGTCATCACAAGCATTAAATCAATATTTTTCTTTTTTTTTCGCCGGCCAGGGCCGGGTCTCACCGCTGCTGCGCCACTCTCGGGTTTTTGGGCCGGAATTCGATTTTGGTCACCGCCGAGGCCGCGGATCCCACCGCCGCGGCGGTGGGTCTTTTCCAATAATAAAATGGGCATAACTTCTTCGTTATAAGTCCGAATTGAGCGCCGTTTTCACCTACGTTCACGAAATTCAACGATTAATAATATTATGGACATTTGAATCAATTTTCATTCATATTTTAATTATATTGGAGATAAAACCACTTATAAACACGCATAAATTACGAGTTATCACCGCACCATCAAGTATCATTTGCTGCATCTGACTATACTGTTGTTCATCATTCTGTTCTTTGGAAACAACCTCTACATTCGAGCTGCTACCTTCGTATCGCCTCGATTCCTGTAATGCAGTGTCAAACATTTCCTTTGTTTCCCCCTGAAACACTCAGTGATAATAATTCTGCACAAATCCCCGACTATAAAGATGAACCTTCAAATCTGTAACCAGTATGATTCTCCTATTGTCGCATTTCCTGCAAGGGCAATGTAGCTTCCACCATACTTTTCATAATAGACAGTTGTCATGCAAAACTCAACAAACTGTTCAACCCCGGCCACGAACTCATTGTTTAAATACCCGTCTATCAAACGAACATACATCCACTCTCTCATTTTCTTTTTTCTTAATGCTAACAAACAATGGGAGGAGAGGATTTTATAATGGACTCCTCTGCTCATTTGCGACCAGATGGTCGTATTTTTGCTACCAAATGGTCGCATTTTCCCGCCAAAATTTCCTGCCATTTTCGTCACTACCCCAGGTCACATCAAGTCATAACATTTACGACCACATGGTCACTTATTTTGGTGACCACTTGGTAGCTTTTCTCACACCAAATTGTTTATCTACCATTGGTCACTTAAAATCACAACGTTTACGACCATCTGGTCATTTCAAAATGTGACCACCTAGTAGTTTATTTCCCGCCAAATTTTTAATCTACCACTGGTCACTAAAGGTCACCAAAAGTGCGACCATCTGGTCACTTCAAAATGTGACCACATGGTAGCTTATTTCCCGCCAAATGTTTAAGCTACCAGTGGTCAATAAAGGTCACCAAAACTGCGACCATATAGTCACTTTGAATTGTGACCACTTGGTAGCCTTTTTCCTGCAAAATTTACCCGCCTTTTTTGCTACTAAATGATAACCCATGTCACAAAATTGCGACCACATGGTCGTAATTTTGTAGTGACCATATAGTCACTTTCTTAGCGCCAAAAATTCGCTCCATTTTTTATGACTAATTCTTTACTTGGTCGCAATTTGGTCGCAAAAAAGTGACCATATGGTCGTTTAAAGTCAAACTTCATATTTACTACCAGTGTGGTCACCAAAAAAACTACCCAATACTTTGGTCGCAAATTTCTGGTTGCAATTTTACAGTTTTTTTGTAGTGGAAGTCAAGGTATGAATCAATTCTGGATTGAATTATTGGTCATCAATTCAATTTTATGTGTGATATCTATTTGTTACAAATTTTTTTATAAAGTGTCATATGATTATATGGTTCTTTTGCAAGATTAGTTCACATACAGGTGAATTTATATGAATATTTTTATATATACTAGTCATTTAAGTACGTGTTACATGTGTTAATGCTTAATATTTTTGTGTATAATTATATACTTTCTAATATTTGTAGTAGTTAATATTGAAAATATGAATGGTAGAAAGAAATGTAAATGTGTTTATTTTTATTAAAGAATTTACTTTTTGTGTATTTAAAAGTATGATTTTTAATTTGTGTTGGTTTAATCTATCGAATTGGAATTATTTATTGTTATTGTGAAACCCGATCGAATTGGGGATTGTTTTCTCAATGACATGTGTTGTGCGTGATTGTACATCGTCTTTATATTGAATTTATGAAAGTATGAAATCGATGTGAGATTAGAAATTTAGTGTCACTAAAAAATTATCAAATGAAAAGTTTCAAAAAAAGACAAAAAAAAACAATAAAAGTATGACGGGGAACCAATTATTACATTTATCAATGCAAAGAGTTCTTTACTCTACAAAATATAAATAAAAAAATACAATATCAGTCAATGAACAAAAATATTTATCAAACTTATTAAACCATGAGTTTCATAATATCAACTTCACACCTTCTTCCTCTAAGTAAAAAAAATCATTTGACAATATAACAATATTAGAAATGAGAAAAAGAGAATCAATGAGAGTCCATTTCATTCAATGATTGGAAAAATGATTACAAACCAGGTATATATATATATATACACACACACACACACATACATAGATTATTACAAGGAAACAAGTTAGCTTTTAACTAACTAATAATGAACTATTAACCACTTGACTTAGCTCAATGGGCTTCATCATCTTTTGATAATTGACCCCTTGCCTCCAAACTCTAAATGATTTCACTTCTTGTGTTTTCATTTATATAATAAACAATACAAAACATAAGAGAATAATGCTAAGATATAAATACATGTATAAACACTCAAATAAAAAAAAAGCCAAATATTGTACCATTGATTATGATTTGGCTTGTAAACCAAGAGAAAATCCAACAAATTGAAAAAAAAATTAGAAAAATAATTATAAAGAGGAAAAATAAATAGAGTCTGTAACGTCCCGAGTTTTGAGGTGATTTTACTTATTTTACTCTAATGTGTTATTTTATTTTATTTTATTTAGTTATTAAGTTGGGGTTACTAAAATTTAATTAGTTCCATTGTCAGAGCACTTTAGAAACGGAATTAGCGAGCACGGGACGGGTTTTCTTAAGGAAGTAGCATAGGGGGCATTTTGGTCTTTTCATTTGTCTTTCATTTAAGACTTCCTCTCCCATTTGGAAAGCAAAAAAAAAAAAGAAAAAAGAAAAGAAAAGGAAGGACCCGTAACAGCCCCCCACCCGCGGCCAAGAAGAGGAGAGAAAGATCAAGGGATTTCGACGCCGTTTCTTAACCGTTTCAGTTGATTCCGGTTCCGTTGGAAAGATCTCGGAAAGAACTTCCTATTCCGACCATCAATCGAGCCAACCCTTGCGGATTCCGTGAGTTACGAGGTGAGAAAGAATTTCATAAAAATGGGTTTTAGTGTTTTTCTTTCATTCCAATCTTTGATCCAAGTTTCTAATTTCTTCTCCCATCATGTTAGTTGCGATTTCTAGCTAAGAAAAGCCCTCAAAACCAAGCTTATTTCCCTTAATCTCGACCCCAAGTTGAAAGAAAACCCGAGCTCTCGTCTCTTTTTTGATTTGTGACTGTTTTGGTGTTGTCTTTCCTTTTTAAATTTTGTTTTTGCTTTGAGTTTTGATGAGAGGTTTTGCATGGGAATTTTCAAAGTGTTACCCATTGGAAGTTTTGTACCTAGGTCGTGATAAATCCTTATACTAAAACAGGGGCTGTTTTGTAGGAGTTGTTGTGGGATTTTTAGCAGGCTGTTTTGGCGTTTCTTTTATTAAGAATTGGATGAACGATATTTGATAGTTTAACACGGTTGGTTACTTGCTTCACTTGTAGGCTTTGATCCACGAACGATCGGAAACCCAACCGGCGGGTGGTGGAATTCTACAACTTGTAAAAGGTGAGATTAGAACAAGTTGTAAGTAATAATTTGCCCTCACATCGCAACCGTTAGTGCTAGCTCGAAGTTGAGCGTTTACTCTTCTCTAAGTAATTCGGAAGTCGGAGAAGTATGAGAGATTGGGTTCCTAGTTAATCTTATGGTGGGTTCATTAGTTAAATGGTTTAGGAAGCGAGATTGCACACGTGAAATTAGCTAGTTTAAGAAGAGTTGGTGATTGATTCCTTAATTTTATCTAATATTGAGAGAGATTGTTTGAGACCATGTTCAAAGGGCTTTTGGTTACACATATTTACTCTAAGCGATGGTATTCGCTACGTTGTGCTATCCAAGGGGAATAGTACGATTAATCGGAAAAGCATGTGATTTGCTTGGTAATTCGAGAAAGCATGTGATTTGCTTTGTAATTGAATAAACATGTGATTTGCTTAGTAATTCGAGGAAGCATGTGATTTGCTTGTAGTTGAGAAAGCATGTGATTTGCTTGGTAATTCGAGAAAGCATGTGATTTGCTTTGTAATTGTATAAACATGTGATTTTGCTTAGTAATCGTGTAAGTAAGTGTTTTACTTTATATCCGTATAAAAGTGTGATCTACTTTCTACCCGAACCTTTGATTTAGATACTTTGAGTTTTGTAGCTTGAACGAATGATTAGATGCCGAGTTCTTCATCGAATCCTATTGTGAACGTTGTTTGCTCCTAGAAATAAGTTCAAGAAAAGCATGGCCTACCCATGACATTGGATGCATTTTCGATTAAGATTTGAGTACTTATTGTTATTTATTATTCGTTGTTTTCTCACTAGCGTTTCGGTAATGTTGCTACGTTACAAACATTTCAGGTATGCCTCGTGGGAACGAGCGGGCTAGAGGGCGTGGTGCAGCTTGACCAACCGGGATGACTGGAGGATATGGATTTAGGCGCCTATGAGTCCTTTTAGTGTCTTTTGGTTTTGTACATAATGTGGTCGTGTTGGTGCTCGGAAGAGCTAGTTCTTTTGGTATTTTAAACTTGTGTTGGGTGGATGTGGTTTGTGAAAATATTTATGTTTACATGTTTTTTTTAGTTTTCTCTGTTGTGAAACATGTAAACAGGATCGGTTTATTCAAAATACAAACGGACCCACGCGAATTTTCCGTAAAATTTTTTATTTTCCGCTACGAAGTGTTTTATGTGTTTTAAATGGAGTCGGGTCGTCACAGAGTCAACCATGTGTATAGTTAAAAATTGAAATGATAAACAAAAATTAAAAAGTAGTATATATATATATATTATTCTAACTGTAAGATCAAATTCTAAAAAAAATGAAAATCAAAACAATGAAATTGATTGTAAAATAAGTTTAGTATTTTAAAAACAGAAATGTATATATTATCACCGACAACTTCAAATTCTAAATTACTCGAAGAAATAAAAGGAACATGCATCGAAGTTTATAAAATGTAACAATGCCAATAACACCTCACCTTCTTTAAGGATGGATGTCATTCACTATCAGTGCATCAGCCTGGACAACACCACAATCCAACAATACCTAAAATTGATTTAATAAAAAAAATAGAGTTAATTGAACAGATGGCCGCTTTTTGGACTTGGGTATCAACAAATAGCCACATGTTTTTATATTTCAGTAAATAGCCCACCAGCTCACTTTTTAGAAATTACATACCCAATATACCCTCAATATTTCATGATGGTTTTTCTTTCAGATTTCAAGCATCCGTACGGTTAGCTTCCTTCTCTTTCATTTACCAAGTATAATTCTAACCACTTTTCTTATCCCATCCCTTCATACCCCATCACATCTCACCTACTTTCCTTTCTTCAAAAATTTCACTTTGTCATATTCCCCCCAAATCTTATCTACGTATTCACACTCCTTGATATTAATCTGATATTATCTATCCTTTATATCCTCTTCTTCTTTTTTATTCCATTGTCCTTCCAGTACCATTTATTTTGAAGATTCATTAATGGCTATTGGTGGTAAGTCGTCTTTTCTTTATAGATTTATTGACATTTGTTTATCCATATGCATGTGTCCAGAAAGAGCATGGTCCTTTAATTTATGTTTTTTTTATACTTTTTCCAAATCAGCTTGTTCATGTGCGAATATAAATATGTATGTTGTTTCCATGTGCAGGTTCGGAAACGAGCACAGTCACTGTTAAGTACGATGAGTACTGGAACGATGATGAAGAGTTTATTGAGTTTTCTTGGCAACTAAACAAGAAATTACTGATTATGGTGGGTTTGTCGAGTTTATAGAGGAGAAGACTGACATACTTGTCCGTGTTGAAGTGTTTCGCATGTTCATTGAGATGATTTCCTACTGTAATGTCGTAAAATACATCCCTTTTGACAAAGACGAAGACTACATGTACCTTATAAAGTGTATGAATGCCAAATATTTATCTTGTGCGATTGTAATAGAGTATGGTCTAAGGGAGGCCGTAGTTGAAGATGGTACGGACATGCAGATCGATGATATACCACCAGTATTTTCATTTTTTGATGAACCTTAGATATGACATTTTGTGATGCACTCTAGCGTAGAAGGTCTATATTTTGTTTGCCTGTGTGCATTTGCTACATGGATATTTTGAGAACATTTATTTTGTATGGTTTTTTATGTACGCACTGATGGAATTAGTTGAAGATTCCATACTATTAATATACGAAGTTTTTGATGCTTTAATTTCCATATAATAATTGTATAATTTGCTCAATATTTTTCCAAAATTCTTATTATGTTTAAATTAATACAAGTTTGAAGATTGCAAACCATTGTAGGAAGTCAGTAGCATTTTTTTAAAAAAGTTTAACTATTTATATATATACAGTATCGAAAGTACTTGGTATACAGTACATACACGACATGATTGTTTGTTGATTCAAAATGGCATCATTCAACCCAGATCATAAAGTACATAATATACTAAACGTATATAAACTTGATACCGAACGCAGTCAAGTATAATTGAACGTTAAAGCGCATAGAAGACCTGATTTAAAACCATATAAACTTGATATCGGACGCAATCAAACAGTATGTAATACTAACGGTACACAACGTATATGAAAACATTCATACACAGGTGGTATAACATCGAAGTGTTTATAAGTCAGCTAAATAACCCGAAAAGACAAACCCGAATGAAGTTTGAAAACCAAAAACAAGAGTCGTAAACATGAACAACATAAACAATTGTCATATATTTCAAGTCACGGAGTCACATTCTTCCCACCCATTTTGCCTTTCTTTGCTCCCCCTCCACCTCTCCTTCTCTTCTTTGATGAAGCTCTTGTATCAACGCGATTTTTTTGTCTTTGCACTACTTGATTCGAATGCAGTAGTGTATGGTTCCTTATCGTAGAGGCCAGGTTTTGTTGAACGGGACGGTCTTGGATCTCTTATTATATGTGTTATACACCATCCACATTATGTTATTTCTCAAACATTAGTTTTAGGATTAATAATTGTAAAGCATGACATTTAACTCACTCACCTTTGACGGGTTTACTGCTTTTTCTGTTTTGTCATCAAGGGCAGTCTCATCATGCGAAACAAGTGAACACTAGATACATGGGACACATTAACGTGTCCGTCTTACAAGTACAAATATAATATTTATATTGTGAGGTGGTTGTCATAATATTTTTAGTTTTCTAGTGAATGGTACCTGAGTGTCATCAACAATTTCATCAAGTGTACCTGTTTATTACTGTTTGCAACACGTCCCATTAGTATCTAAAGAAGTAATTATGTTGGGAAGTTTGATGTCGGTAGTTCTAGGAAATTGCTCATGATGGATTTCCTCAAAATCCTCTTTTGGCTAGGAGTCATTTTCTGCTTGAGAGTCTTCAAAACATTTGTTTTGCAATAGATATTGACCTTCTCATCTTGCAACCATTCTTCTTTAGGAAGTATCAATTCAGGTCCCTAGCCATTAATAATCACTCTCATAAGTACCAAATGTATTTTAGTATGGAATATTCTAAAACTAAAAAAATGAGCAGCAGTACATGCATTGACACTATATAAATCAACTTGAAAGTACTACATATACTGAAGTACGTAACATACCATCCGTAAACAATCATGAAAGTATTACAACCCAGACTACATTATACAGTAATTATCTTGTGTATTTCGTATAATAATACATTTTATACACACAATACGTTTCGTACACACAATACATTTTGTACACACAATACTTTTGGTACACACAATACCTATAACAATATAATGTAGGTCAGAACACAAACGATGAAATTGAACATTTCCTAAATCCGTACACCTAGTACAATATGTATAAACAGTAAATACATACAAGCAATGACTATACGGATAAATTAGAAGAGAGGGGGGAAGAAGATCAAAACATGCATGGACCTTTAGGGTTTAGAATGTTACCTCTGGCTGGTATTCTTGTGGCCCTTTTCCCTTTCTATCAGACATTCTTTACTAAAACAGAAAAAATGATGAAAAATACTCAGATATAACCACGGATTATGTAAAAGTAGCCACCATTTACTCATGGCTCTTTTTTGTAAGTAATCAGAGAGAAATAAAAAACAAGCCATGGCTATTTGGAGGAAGCAACCATAGAAAAGAAAATATGATGAAAGTTTGAAGAATTCATACCAGTAGTTAGAGAATAAACGTGCGATCTTTGTATTACTTGCGACTTGGAACTAATTTAGATGCATGAAGGAGAGCGTTTATGGAAGAAAAATTCAAACGGTTTTTGGTTTTTGTTTTTGGAGAAAACATGGGCCTTTTTTGGGGATGGAAGAGAGCAGTTATGGAAGAATTTAATTCAAAATTGAGAGATATAGCTAATCGTACATGGTTTTTCAAAAAAGGAATGATGTGACTTACTGACGAAGGTTCACTTCCCCACGACTGCAATGATGGCTATGTTCTGCATTCTTCGTACTACGTGTGTTGCAGGTATGGCTTTTGAAATTTCCACACACATTGAGGGTAGGGAGGTAATTCTCTATCAAGCATGTGGTTAGGTACTCAAATTTTTTTCAACTTGGCCATGTACTCTTATTTCCATCAATATTAGGCTAGTCAGAGTGTTAACCCAAAAAAAATATAAATTTCACTGTCATTCAACCTCAAAGTAAACCATCGGAAAAAAGTATCTATTTAGAAGGTCTAAGAAATCAAGATGAAAATAATTACAGCAAAAATTAGAGTAGATCATTCACTGATTAAGGCTGATGCAAACTACTCAAATAATAGAATTTTTTTTTAAATTACTCAAATAACATAATTATAGTTCAATAAATAATTGAATTATAATTTATTATTTTTATAGACATTTTCAATGAATTTGTTTGTTTTTTGATTTTTTAAATTCAAGTTCAATAGTTTATCGGACTATTTAATTATTTTTCATTATTGTTTTTAATGAATTGGTTGGTTTTTAACTTTTTTTAAATTTAATAAATTATTAAACTATAATTATGCTATTTAAGTAAATTTTAAAAAGATTTGACATTTTAGAAATTAGTATGGAAAAATATGCTATTTGAGTAATTGTCCCTAAAATTTATGAACCATAAAACATGGTACGATTAGTTCTTTGTGTATACACATTATCACGACTAGTACACCTGCCAACCAACAAAGTGCGCATACTTACTTGATAATTTGATCAAAACTTAATATACAAAAATTTAGCATACACTAGTACAATCTGTACTTTATGTATAGCCGAAAGTATACGTAGTACCAATTACACAATTATCAAATATCAATGAACAAACAATGAAGTACAGATTAAAGGAGGGATATTGTGTTTCAAATAAATGAAAAGTGGAAGAAATCAGATGAGAGATTGGTAATCTTCCACGAGAAGAAACTGATAATTCTTAGAATCCGCAAATAAAGTGTACTATGGCTAATAGAGGATGACTATTACAACTACTGGTATCGTTTGCATGAAAAAAATGGATGTCAGCTCATGATGTGGAATAGGGGTATAAG
This sequence comes from Gynostemma pentaphyllum, assembly GCA_028015215.1. NCBI lineage: Eukaryota > Viridiplantae > Streptophyta > Magnoliopsida > Cucurbitales > Cucurbitaceae > Gynostemma > Gynostemma pentaphyllum. The sequence continues at coordinate 64,102,841 of CM051355.1, read as the reverse complement.
AGGTATGGAAATTTAATGATAGTGATGATTGTGTCTATTTTATGTAATATTAAATATGGTGGCTATATTTTAATCCATACATGAATGTATCGTTGTTAATATATCACGTGGTAATTTAGATATGATGTATCTTAGCATACACAATACTTTAAGTACCACATAATTTATGATTGACATGAATGCATTGTAGAGTGTGTCATCATGTACTTTATATTATTCTCGATTAAACAGTATTCAAACTAATGTATCATGTGGTACTTTATGTATTATGTGCATTGCAAATATATTGAAACAAAAAAATGGAATCTATTTTAGAAATAAAAATTGAAAAAAAAATCAAGGTCATGCTAGATCTAAGGTTTTTTTAGTGAGAAAAAGGGATAGAATTCGATTTTTAGAGCTTTCCATAGATTAAAAAAGAAACCAAACTTGTTAGCAAGATCTAAATTTTTTCATGGATTAAAAAAAACATACATTTCATCAACTTTAATCATATTTTGCTTTGAATCTTCAATATTTATGTTAGATCTAAGTTTTTTAGAGAAAAATGGAGACAAACTAATGGATTTTTAATATCAACTTTTCAGAAAAATGAAAAATGAGGAAGAGAGAAAGAAGACTACGATGGTGGTGAAGGAGAGAGAGAAAAAAATGAAAAAAGAGAGAGAAAATAAAGAATGAAAATAATTGAGAGGAGAGAGATGTTTTTGAAAGGGAAAAAAATCTGATGTGATGGCACGAAAATCCCTGAGAAGACTTTTTGGTAAATCACTTATATAATGTTGTTTTCATACATGTGGCCATGAAGTGTTGTTCCACTAAAAAAATGGATATTTTGATAGTTATATATAGGGTAAAATGCAAATAACACCCTTATGGTTTTGGTCAAAATCATGAAAAGTCCATGTAGTTTAAAAATGGCAAATCACACCCCCGTACTTCCAAATTATATCAATATGACCCCTCCCCTTCAATGGTGTAAATTTTCTTTTAGCCATAACTTTTTCGTTTGAACTTGATTTTGATGATTTAAGATGTTTTGGAATCCTCATTCCAGGGCTCTACTTTATGGTCACTTGAAAACTTCTAAATCATCGAGAAACATCGGGGTTAATTATCGTAATCATACCAAATATTTTGACGATAATAAAACTCTGTTATTTATTGAAAATTTTGAATGTTTGAGATAACCATGACGTAGAGCCCGAAAAAGAGGATTCCAAAACATCTTGAATCATCAAAATCGGAGTTCAAACGAAAAAATTATAGCTAAAAGAAAATTTACATCATTGAAGGGGAGGGGTCATATTGATATAATTTGAAAGTACGAGGGTGTGATTTGTCATTTTTAAACTACAAGAATTTTTCATGAATTTGACCGAAACCACAGGGGTGTTATTTGCAGTTTACCCTTTTATATATATATATATATAAATAAGAAATAATTGATGATGGCGTGTCACCAACTCGATATAAAATCGTCGCGTCCAGATTAAATGAGGAAAAAAAAAGGACTTATCAAATCACGACACGAATTAAAGGCCAATTATGCAGAATAAGACACGGCGACTGCGACGATTCGCCACATATTGATAATGGAAAGAACACGTGGCAGACATGCTTTTTTTGCATTCTTATCCAGATTCAGATTGGTATGCGGCAACTAGATTACGTTTTTCATTTTTTCATGCCCTTTTTTTTTCCATTCCCTTCTTTCCTCGTATACTTTTCCTACACGTTTATGTGATATATATTTTTATTTTTATTTAAAAAAAAAAAAGTTAGATCTCAAGAATTTAACAAAAAATAATATTATTTTGGGGTCGAGATATGGATGAAGAAGAAATTTTTTTAAATCTATTTTATTAAATAGAGGAATAACTTTTTTGATGATGTATTATTTTTTTTTATACAATGTTATATATTTTAACTATAATTTTTTGGTCCATCTCGATCTATCTTAATTTATATGAAGTTTTAGATCTTGACTTTTAATAAAAAGGAAATATATTTTGATCTCGGTCAGTATCAATATTTCTCGATTAAATACAAAAGAAAGAGTAAAATGAAAGAAAATTAATATTTTTACATAGAATTGGAGTGAAAAAAATATGAAACTCTAGAAAAGTTAGAGAGGGGTAGGTCTAAAGTCTTATTTCATATTTAATGTGGATGAGGTTATCCTACTTTATAATTTCTGTTTTTTAATGTTTTTTTTTATAAAGTTAAATGATCAATATTTAGTTTTCTTTTCTTACATTTTTTTGTTTTTAATTTATTTTCTTGTATGCTTTTTTAAAGTAATTTTGACTTAGAATTATGGTTTTATGAAATTAACAACTCAAAATATATAAAAATTCAAGACTTTTTTTTTAACATAATTTTTTGTTTGTTTGTTTTTCAACAGAAATAAGTTGAAAATTTTGTTAGAATTGTTTTTTACCTCAATAATTTTATTATTTTCAAATTACTCCAAAGTTACTTTTCAGTTCAAAATTGAAAGTTGGTGTTTAAAGCACATAAGAAACAAAGACCTTAGTTTTTTTTTTTCCCTTCTGAAAGTCGTTTTAAAAACAAAGAAAATTATTATTTTTTTAATTTAAAGATCTAAACCTTGAAACCAATATTCTGTCAAGTGTTAATATTACCTAATTATAATTAATTATATAAAAATATTATCAGTATTATTATAGATCACATCAGTTAATAATCATCGGTTACAAAACTATAGGATGATGATCTATGGAAGATTTGAAGGGTGGTAAATTCTTCCCTGATTTAAAAGGATAAATTTATATAAACATAAAAAATAAATAATAAAAAGCAGAAAATTCAACATTAGATAAATAAATTCAACCCTAAATAGATTACATCATATATTTATGTAGATTCTACAAATTCAACAATAAAAATTAAGATTGTGATGAATCAAAACAAACAATATTATTCACCTAAAAAGTTTTACCTCTATTTCTCAAATAAATAAATAAATTCAATTCAATTACTTTTGCTCTGGGATTTTGAGACTATCACATTCAAGCAATAAAAATGTGGCCTCCCTCACCTAAAAGCGAAAAAGAGTATAGATTGGGCTTTTGATAGATTAATGGGCTTAGGGCTTAGAATTTATCTCCATGCACAACAGATTTCAGATACTATTGTGTGATAAATAAATAAATAATAAAAAAAAAAAAAGGAGAGAGAGATAATTATATATGACCGGATATCATTTTTAAAATAGCATTGAAATCATATTATAAAAGGAATTTTTGACAATTTTTTTTTATAATTAGCAACAATCTCAAATTAATGGATGACAGTATGAAAAATACCATTTTTAAAAATTCGCAAAACTTTTAGGCCTCGTTTGGTTCGCAATCTAGAAAATGCGATTCGAATTCAGTGGATTCTAATGAATTCAGAGTTGTATTCTGTAAATTTTTTGGATCCAGAACTGTGTTTGGTAATAAATTCAAAATTTACGATTGAGATCCATAAATTTGAAATATGTGTTTGGTTTGTTATTTAGAAATTCAGAAATAAGCTTTTGAATCAGAATACATGTTTGGTTCAAGATTTAGATCTCAAGTATCCATCTACATTATTATTTTTTAAAGTAGTTTCCATACATTATATTGTGAAACATAATATATATTTTAACTAAAAATATTGGCCAAAAATATCAATCAAGAATCCAATAGATGTGATACCCATGTGAAAATATGGTCTATCATTATAATATTTATCTCTTTCAAGGTCAAGAAAAGACTGTCTACTAGCAAAAATTACAAAAAAAGAACTATAAATTATATAAGGAGTGATAATAGATTTTTTATGCATCCTTTATAATAATTAGAAGAGAGAAAGAATAGGGAAAACATAACTCTCAACATAGGTACCAATCTTTACCATATATATTTTAAATAGCTAAGAATTGGAAAAGTCATTAATATACAATCTAATAAACCATTAGGAAGGGAAACAAAGACAACATATTTTGAATCATGTGGATCATGAGCCTTTGCCTAAGCTAAGAAAAACATCTCAATTTCAGTCTCGAATTCACGAGTCTTTGACTGTGGGTTCACCTTCTTGATTGCCGCAAAAGTGTCATCATCAATTTCCCTTCATCAAAATTATACGTTGTTGCAAGTCATGTTATTTATATGAATTCAGAAAACCCGTTTCTCTTGCATATTCATACAGCACCTCACAAAAGTGCAATCTCTAGACCACCAACATTCAATCTATACATAGTTTCAGTTCCTCTTTCGCTCACATTCAAATGGATAGAATTTTCACCCACCTCATCAATCAAACCTGCAAAAAGCTCATCCACTGAGGGGACAATTTCAATAGCATTTAAGAATCCAAATGATCCTCTAAAAGAAGAGAACTCACTAATAAACACATCAAATTGACAGCAATGTAAAGTTTCAGTGGTTTTATTTTCTCTTGAGATTTAATTTAAAAAATGGAAATAGAAAATTGGGTTATAAAAGAAGCAAGTAATGGTGGAAGAGATGAGATGGTGTTCCATAATTTGCAAAGTGGGTCACATGCTCGTGTCATGAAGATGATAAGCAAAGCAACATGAAAAAACAATTGTTTCATTGTATTAAAGGCTCAAAGCTGAAGCAAAGCAATTTTTAGTATAAAAAAAACTGCAATGACGTCAAAAACAGCAGCAAAACATCCAATTTAAGCCTCAAACAGCAGTAAATAATATATTTTAAGACCTAAAAATATTAACAGAACATTTGAACAAGTTTTAGACCATAAAACAGTGTTAAAATGACAAAAAAAAAACAGCAGCAAAACTATATAACTGACCAAAAAACAGCTTCTTAAGGTAAAAAATAGCCCCAAAATCGCTACTTTGTATTAAAAGCGCAATGACTGTCAAAAACAAGAGCAAAACATCCAATTTAAGCCTCAAAACAACAGTAAATTATATATTTTAAGACCCAAAAATATTAACAAAACATTATACCAAGTTTTAGACCATAAACAAGTGTTAAAATGACAAAAAAAAGCAATGACAAAACTATGTAAATGCCAAAAAACGCTTCTTAAGGTAAAAAATAACCCCAAAATCGCTACTTTGTATTAAAAATTGCAATGGTGTCAAAATACCTAATGAAACAAAAACTCTTTATAATGATAAAAGATTGATTCGGTGGCTTTTTATATATTGGCAAAATGAAAGCCAAGATAAAACTACTTTATCATTGAAAACAAACCATTGAAATCCATTTATTGAACATGTAACTCATCTTTTTTTGGGAGCTGATGTCAATGCTTTGAGATTGAGCACTAAGAGACAAGAATGCTTGCTCTGTTTTTTTTCCTCCTCTAGCTTCAAAGAAAAAAAGGGTTGACACTCACCCAAAAAGAATAAAACGAGAGGGAGGGAGAGACTGAGATTATGAAACTCAGAATGAAAGAAAACTTGAGATGATTGACAGTTTTATCAGGTATATATACATAATCAAATTATCAATTCAGAAACAAGGTAGAAACCCTTTGTCCAATACAATAAAACACTCACTTTACACATCATTTTTCTCCCTTGATTCTTTTTGTGGTGTATGTTTATTTTAAGATTACCTAGCAAATATTGAAGAAAAATCACAGGCATATGAAATGGAGAAGCTGAAGCGAATTGAATTTCGAATAAAAATATGTTGAGGGCGAACAAAATCCCACACTTGTTAAGGGAAAACCAGGCCACCACAACTCCACATTGGTATGATATTGTCCACTTTGGGCCTAGGCCCGCATGGCTTTGTTTTGGTTTCACCCAAAAGGCCTCATACCAATGGAGATGTGCCATTCCCCTTATATTCCCATGATCATCCCCTTCCGTAACCGATGTGGGAATTTGTTCGCACTCTAACAATCCTCCCCTCGAACAAATTCACCGAGCCTCCCCTCTATCCGTCTACTCTATCCAGGTCACCCCGCCTGTCCGATAGAGCCCACCACGGATCGGGTCTCCGAGGCTTCTCACTTTGTTCGGCACCCGAGGATTCCACCCACATCGTTACGGTCGGGGATGATCATGGGAATATAAGGGGAAGGGCACATCTCCATTGGTATGAGGCCTTTTGGGTGAAACCAAAAACAAAGCCATGCGGGCCTAGGCCCAAAGTGGACAATATCATACCAATGTGGAGTTGTGGTGGCCCCGTTTTCCCTTAACAAGTGGTATCAGAGCCATGCCCCGATCATAACGATGTGGGTGGAATCCTCAGGTGCCGAACAAAGTGAGAAGCCTCGGAGACCCGATTCGTGGTGGGCTCTATCGGACAGGCGGGGTGACCTGGATAGAGTAGACGGATAGAGGGGAGGCTCGGTGAATTTGTTCGAGGGGAGGATTGTTAGAGTGCGAACAAATTCCCACATCGGTTACGGAAGGGGATGATCATGGGAATATAAGGGGAAGGGCACATCTCCATTGGTATGAGGCCTTTTGGGTGAAACCAAAAGCAAAGCCATGCGGGCCTAGGCCCAAAGTGGACAATATCATATCAATGTGGAGTTGTGGTGGCCCGGTTTTCTCCCTAACAAGTGGTATCAGAGCCATGCCCCGGTCCTAACGATGTGGGTGGAATCCTCAGGTGCCGAACAAGATGAGGAGTCTCGGAAACCCGATCCATGGTGGGCTCTAGTGGACAGGCGGTTAGCTCCGGAGAGAGAGTTGGCCTGGATAGAGTGGACGGATGGAAGGGAGGCTCGGTGGATATTTGTTCGAGGGGAGGATTGTTGAGGGCGAACAAAATCCCACATCGGTAGAGAAGGGGATGATCATGGGAATATAAGGGGAAGAGTACACCTCCATTGGTATGAGGCCTTTTGGGTGAAACCAAAAGCAAAGCCATGCGGGCCTATGCCCAAAGTGGACAATATCATACCAATGTGGAGTTGTGGTGGCCCGGTTTTCCCCTAACAAAATATATGAAGGCATAACCAATAAAAAAGCAAGAACAATTTATATAGGAAAACATACAAACAAGGGATTGCAATTCATACCTTTTAACGTATCCAATTTAAAAACATGTACCTACCAGCCCCATTTAAGTTGGAGAAAGAACAAATCTAATGGAGTAAAGCAATGAACAATCCATCTAAAAACAATGACCAAAACAACTTCTAAGAGTTGAACTATGAAGCATTAATCCAAATCATGTATTATTCTAAAGCTAAGCAAAAATGTGTTGAACTATGAAATTCAATAAAAAAAACAGTGGACAAAACACCAAGAGTAATTCAAAATACAAATTTAATTAACGAGAGTTTTGCTAAAAAGATGATAGACTTTTGATGCATCCTTTATGATAATTAGTAGAAAGGAAAAAAGGGAAAACACAACTCTCAACACATATATATATATATATATATATATATAAAGATTAAGATCAACACCCTTTCTCATCATACACATCAATCCTCACCATATATTTTTGACATAGCTTACAGTTCTGATAGAAAAAAAATGGAAAAATCAATAATATCCAATCTTAGAAACCATTAGACAGGTATGCTTTCAACAAACACAATACATTTTGAATCTCAGTAACAATTTAACATCCAAACTCAGCAAATTTTAAGCTATAATTTATAATCAATAAGTACATAAAAGTTTTAAGTTGAAACCTAGTATCCTTGTAAATCATCGTTAACCAAAAGGATGGAAAGAGGCAGAAGAATACATCAAAGAAGATACCTTTCAAATTGGTAATCCAAGCTTTCAAATTGGGAATTTCTGGCCACTGAAAATGAGAATGATAATACCCTTGAAATCGAAAAGTAGGAAGGTAGAATAAAGGACGAAGAATAATCAAACCTCAATCAAATTAAAGCCATCTGTTTCTCCTCTCCAACAACGTCGTCTTCTGGTCTTAAACCATCTACGTGAATTGTCTGACAGGACTATGTGTTTGGGCAACTTGAATGAAGAATCAGAGAGAAGAGATCGTTGCTTGAACAGAGTAGAGATTAAAGAAGAAGAAAACACATTGATGGGATTATAATTTCTGGGTTCCATGAACATCTCACAAAGAAGAAGCGTGAGGCAGCAGAAAGCCAAGGAGAGAGTTCAGCCATGGAGGAGATGATTCCGTACGTTATTTCCGAAAGATTTTTGACGGGATTGCATTTCATTAAATGTAAATCCCGTGTTTTCATTTTGTGGGTGAAATGGATAGGATTTTCTGAATTCATATAAAAAGAAAGAATCCAATCTAATTTTTGAGAGTTGCAAAACCAAACACCTTAATCCATTTTATTCTTTGAATCCAGATCCATAAAATTGGATCTGAATCATAAACCAAAGAGGCCCTTACTATTTTGAAAAATACCAATTCTTAAAATCTATTTTTTGTTAAACCCCCATTATAAATTTAACTATAGTCTCTCATCTCATTTTTAAATTAACCAATATACTTTTTATTATCAGCTATGATAATAAAATCTTTACATCATCAGTTTCTCCATACAAGTCATAAACTAAAATAATTTTCATGATTTTACACATATCTAAATGCATGTGAATTTTAGGTTTCATGGCCATTTTTATAATTTTGATGCTTTCAAGGTTATATTTAAAAAAAATAGCTTTCACACCATATAAGGAAAAAACACAAAACAAAAATTATAGAAAATTATGGGTAGTAAAATTTTATGTATAGTACCAAAAATAAAGTATAAATCGAACTAATAGGATTGAAAAATAAAAGAAGAAACTAAACTATTTTAGTTTAAAATCCTCTTCAAATTGGACTCAAGACCTCCTCTATTCTGATCACATGTTAAATCACCTTTAGACCTAAAAGGTTAAGTTGTTGAATTAAAACAAATTTAATCATTTAACATATTCCCAACGAGATATGAGACTACTAACACGGGCCAAGAACTTTTTTTCTAGATATTTGATATACAACTCTTGAGTTGTATCTAGTAATGAAGCCTGCAAGGAAAATAGAAGAATATATTGAATCTCAATGCTTGTTTTCCTTGTCTTCCATCAACTCTTTGATCAAATGATCAGCGAGCCATCACGATATCGATCTTTTCGCTAAGATCTGCTGATTCCATCCCAGAAACCCAAGAAATTTCTGGTGAATGAGAAAAAACAGAGAGATTAAACACAATTTCAGCCATGCTTGGCCTTCCCAATGGCAATTCATTAGTACATGCCTTTGCCAAGTCTGCTAAACTGATAGCTCCATCAATGGGGTAATTATTTTCGAGTTTTTCATCCATCCATCTTCTCAACGCCTCTTCCTTCTCCTCTTCAACATTTAGAACCCTTCTCATCTCCTTCCACAACATCACGATCTCGCCATTTCCTTTCGTTTCCATCGCCTTTTTCCCGGAAAGCAACTCCAATAGAACAACTCCAAAAGAAAAAACATCTACTTTATGCGATATTGAGTTCATTGCCGGCTTCGCGATGGAGAGATTCGCTATCTTTGCCTTGAACCTTGCGTCGAGAAGTATGTTGCTTGTTGTGATATCTCGATGGACGATGCTTGGTTGAATGTGTTCGTGCATGTATTGCAGACCGTTCGCTATATCTAATGCTATGGATAATCTCTGATGCCATGTGAGGAAGGCCGACGGAGAGGAGTGTAACCACTTATCAAGTGAACCATTCTCAGCATATTCATAGACTAAGAAGGAACCCCAACCGATGTCTCGTGAGAAACCGATCACCTTGACGAGATTCACATGATTTACTCTCTGGAGAATATTTAGTTCCTCAGTTATATCTTCCTTGCTTTTCTTTACAGCCAAGACTTGCCCATTGATTTTGGCTCTATATACTGATGATCCCTTGATTCTAGTGCATTCATTAAAATTCTTGGTTGACTCCATGATCACATTGATGTCATATAAAATGGGCCGGCTTAGATAGTCGGAAACCTTGGGAAGCAACTTGTCTTGAGAATTTGCATAGTTCATCTGAATAAGATCAGTGTTCCATCTCAATGACTTCTTTTTCTTACTAATATAATGAACATAGACCAACCCAGTTGCTAAAAGAATAATCAAAACCGAACCTCCCACGCTTACAACGACAAAAATCCACCCATGTTCGCCTCTTTTAGTTTCATTGTAAGGGTTAATTTGAGAGATCACAGGCAAATGTGAGACAGGAATAAAAACAGGATGATTCACAGCAGAACTCGTATCCTTGTACTGATTTTCGGTCAATATGTCATCACTCAAGGCATTAAATTCGGCAGTAATAACCGAAATGTTATCCATTGGCTGCCATATGTAAGTAATGAAGAAATTGATTTGACTTTCATGATCAACCTTTGAGGGACATTTACAAAACAGAGGAAAAATTACTTCATCTCCTATATGAAGAAAATTCGGATTCAATTTCGGGTTCCATACTTTTACTGTATGCCAATCAGTAAGATTTTCAAATGAAGTTTCTGATAAAGCATAGTAGATATCACCATTCTTGATTTGATAAGTAATATTGGCAAAGTAATGCTCTCCATTGCAGGTACATTTGATAGGAATTAATAGAATTTGGCCCGGAAATAAAACGCTATCCTCAGAGTTCAAGCTACTAGCTTTCGCAATCGACGAACGACTGACATGAAATAGATCAGAAACACTATCCAAATCCAAAAAATCAGGAGAACTTGCAAAGTAAGTAACGTATGTATGGCAATAAGTGTCGAAAGGGCAAGACGAGTTTGTCGTCGTCACGTTAGGCGACGATTGAGCAATGATAATGTAGGGAAGAAAGAAGAGAAGAAAAGAGAGAGATTGTGGGGATTGAAAATAGAAAGACATTGCCATGAGCTTAGAAATTTGATAGCTAGTTTTGCTTTGAAATCTTAATATATTTGTCAAATGGAGTATATGAAAGCTATATCGGATGTTTGCCATTTGGTAATGTTTCATGGAAAATCTAAATGAATAAAATATGGTTTGGATACTAGGAGCGGTGGTTAAATATAAAGTAAAATTATAATCACACCTGTTTGCTAGTTAGTTTTAACGAATTTGGGAAGCATGTTTATTCTACGTCTATTATTTTTATTTCAAATCCATTTATTTTTGTTTCAATTCTATTAAAATAATCAGAAGATTTTAATTGAGGTGTGTGAATTTTAGATTTTACACTTGGTTAACAATGACATATATTACAAATTTCTTTCATTTATTAAAAGTTTTCAGTTATTTTTTTTATAGAATTGAAATATGTGACAGACGTAGAATAAGTACATGTCTGAATTTCATTATAACTAATCGATAGATGGGGCGTGATTTGTAATTATATAAACTCCAAAAGTATTAAAGATTAATTTTTAAATCACATGAATAATTTATAAATTAGATAAAGAACATAGGTGTGAATTACAAGTATCCCAAATCTTAATTTCAATCATGAGACTTAGTATAATGAAGTAAAGCTCTTGTTTGCATCAAAAGGGATGGAAAATAAAAAGAAATTATATACAAAACAATAATGAAATTTTCAAAGGACGGCAACTTGTCTCTTTTGGCAACTTCAGAATAATAAGTCAATGTAAATAAAAAGCCAAATGAGAAAAACAGGCAAAATTTTAAACCAACTTCCTACAAACTCAATGAGCCATGGTAATACTCTATTCAAACGGATTTGAGTCATAATTATTATTTTTTGTCTTAAAAAGAGAAGAAAAATTTGTAAGGTTTTTTTTATTATTAAAAAAAAAAAAATTTACTATCCTTGTACTTAACCCACTTTTTTAAAAAAAATTAAAACAATATAAATAAAGTGGTATAATTAATACCCTTCTCAAATAAATTATAAAATTTCCTAAAGACCAGTCAATAAATCACTAAAAATCAAGTTAACAAAATATTTATAAACCAACCATACAAACCCTCAATCCCGCTCATAAAATCAAACAATCGAAAAGTTTAAACTCGACATAAAAATAAGAAATGTTCAACCCAAACATGAAAAAACAATATCCACATAAATGATTGTCGACAGCAAAAAAGTTCATACCTAATTAGAAAATTCTGAAGAATTTTTTTTTTTGTTCTTTTTACTAACAGAGAGTACTGATTACACAATTAAAATATAGGATTCAAATTGGTGAAATTAAATTGTTGGATGATTACATACAATACCAGTGAACCATAGGTGTCATCCATCCTGAAACTTTTAATTTCAACAACTGACTCATAAACTTTGTAAAGTGTTAAAGTTGATCCCCATACAATTTTAATTTAATAAATTATACCATTATTTTTTTTAACTCCCCAAATTATTAATTTATTTATATAATTATTATAAAATCTTTATGGGGTAGGGTATCTGATGGCCCCTATCCCACCATTCGGACCAAAAAACCCTCATGAGGGACACAACTAGGATATATTTTTTGATCCTGCCCCTCCCCACCTTGTTGATATTAGTTTTTTTTAGGTTTTAATTTAACGATTTAAGGAATTCGATGGTGTAATTGTTTCCATATCATTATAGAGTAGTTTTTGGTAAAAAAAAGTAGTTTTTGCAATTTCTCATATATATATATAAATAAATAAATAAGGCTAACTCATAACTAAAAACACAGATAAAAAATGCCGTAAAAAATGTTAAAATGTGTTTGATTGCAACATTTTGAAACACTTTTGTAAAAGGTGAATATTTAAATACATGGGTTTATTTAAGAAGTTTAAATTGATAATAAAAGAACAATTTAAAAAAAAATTCCTACCTTTTCAATTTCTTTTAGTCTTAGCTATATAGGTTATTAATTAAATTAAATTTATATTATTTAGACTTCAATTAATAGCATAATTTATTATTCATTGAAGTTCTATTTTATTTATTTTATCAAATAAAGCAAATAAAAACTTAAGGAAAATATCAATCTATACCTTTGAATTTTATATGATGCGTGTCAATTTAAACCCTAAATTTTTAATCTAAAAACTTAAATTATGAATTTTATTAAGTTGCTCAATTTACATCCTAAACTTATAAGTGATTCAATTTATACCATCTGTTAGTAAAATTACTATCATTTTTAGAGATTTGTCGTTAGACGTGAAGGTTTTTATATCTAAATGAAGTTATTTTTTCAAAAATATTTTTATTACTGGATTTGACAATTTTAGTGTCGGGTTTGACTTTGTACCGTTTGAATAGGTAACTAGGATTTGAGTTTTTCTTTTTAGTTGAGATTGAGCGTTTTTGTAATCACGTTACAAATGTCTTGTTACCTTGTTTTTTTTTAACGATTTACTAATTAAATTTTCAACAATTTTATAGTTTCGTTTCGATTTAGACATTTGAACCACTTATTAAAATTCAGGATTAAATTGATAGATTAAAAGTTTAAGATTTAAATGGATACACCATATAAAATTCAGAGATATAAATTGATTGTGAACCATTCATTATTGTGTCCAAATTCATTATAAACAATAACGTTTTTCAAAATTCTTTCATGGTCTAAAATTGTGTTAAAACATAGTTTCGTGGTTATTTTTTAATGCATTACTAGTCTCCATTGCTTTATCTTTTCATTCATTTTGAATTTATTTATTTAAAAAAAAAAAAAAAAAAAAAACTATTTTCCACATACAAAGAAAACTGGCCATAAGTCATCATTGAACACTATGCTCATAAAACCTTATTCAGAGATATCAGAAGCAGGAAAAGATAGTCCCCAACAAGAGTTTCACAGCCAAAATGTAGTATTTGTATTAAACTCATCCTGATTCTTGTTTGTAAATGCCATACTGGTAAAGATAATTACATTATGCTATACTTCTTCAGAATTTCACAACACTAGCATAGACATGTTCATTCAATGCTTTTTTTTATTTTTTTATTTTTCTGCTGATGTATTATAATCGTTTTTTTTTTTTTTTTTTTTTGGGTATAAACTGATATTCATGGCTAATGCATCAACAAATATGAGAGGGATAATCGATTAATGTTACTCTATGGAAAGGTTTCAGTCAGCCTAATGTGATCAAGGGTTCTCTTTAAGCCATATTTGGACACTGCCTGGTTTCCAGCCCGGAACCCGTCTCCATAAGCTGATGAGGAATCTGATTCAATCTGGTGTTTGAAGAAATCCCCGAGTTTCTTCTCAAAGTCGGATCGTTTACCTTTCTTTGAAGACGTTGAGGAAGAAGACGATGACGACGACGGTGATGACGACGAGGATGAAGATGAAGATGAGGAAGAGGAGGCAACATCGCTTCCAGAGATAGAATACAACTCAGATTCCAACCACATATGAGCCAACACTTGGCAAATACCTTCCTCTACCTCGGGTTTCAGATTGGGATAGCCTGTTCAACATCTATGTTAATAAATTAGGAATGCAATCTATCAGAAGAGATGATTGTCTGAAACAAAAAAAACCTTTAAGCCTGAGCCATGCATGCATCATTTCATGAGCCAAGATTGATCCTGTCAATAACCTGCAACAAAGGGGAGTCATAAAGAACTCTATTTGGCATCCATTTAAGGAACAAATACTAAAAGTAATGCACGTAAACACGTGAATCTAAAAAAAAAACGATGAGGACAGAGTACCTAGGAAGGCCATACAAAACAAGAATAGCAGTGACTTCACATCGACGAATTAATCTATAAGGCTCTGTAAACATGTCAATAATACGGTAGCCTGCCCCGATCTTCGGCCTTCTCGAGATCTGTAAATGTCGTAAAATATAACACACTATAATATATGAATGAATCCTATAGTTACATTCAGGACTCAATAAATCTGGGAAAGAGAATATCCTACAGTAGCAACAGTCTGCTCTTCTGATAAGCAGAGTCCTCTAGTTTCAGGCAAGTGATGATGACCCTGTCCACAAGAAAATATATTATCCAAATGAGTGCTTAAAATCAAGGCAATGAGCATTTCTTAGTACCAAAGAAGGTCCATCAGCCCTCACATTCTTTTCTCCCTCCATGGCCTCATTTAGCGCTTGCCTCTCGACCAGCAGCATTGGAACTTGTTGTTCAACTTTCATATTTAATCCCTCATAAAATTCTTGAATTTCAAGGTATAGAGGTTGGCACTCATGTGTATCCATAATTGCAGAGTCCAAACACTCTAAACAGAGTTTTCGGCCATCATCAAGTAACAGATAACTAGTGTCTCTTGGCTGCATGAATTAAAAGGATAATTACAACAAAAATTGATAACTATAGTTGTTTCTGATGACATTACTTTTCTCAAAATATTGTTTATTCCTAATGTGTTTGTGCATATGATGTATGAAGGGAAAAGGGATGTGAGGTAGAAAATAGTTTCAAAGGGCACCTCCATTCTTTCGCAGCTACAACATCTAGGAGTTCCATCTCGCTCATGTGAAGGACAGTACTGTTGAGTCCAGAAAGGATGCTTTCTATATTCGATAAGACCAGACGAATTAGTAGGAATCTGTGCAAAGGAAATTTGGAAAAAATTAGCAATTTCAAGCTTATACAGTTACAGATTTGAAAGAGAAGAAAGAGAAAAAAAGAATATAACATACTTCATATATTGTTTTTGTTAAATCACCAATGGACCCAGATGCTTATGCTGTTTGGCTAAGATAAATTGAATCTTTTATATATTCTTCAAAGTTTTCAATAACACTTCAATCATTCATCATATATTGAGTTTTTACAAATCAATCGCCAATTTTTCAATTATCGGGTGGTTAAGGGTGTTGGAAAAGTTAGTTAGTAGATGTGGGTTAACTGTATCATCTGGTTGTAAAGGTAGTGGGTGCCGGTAGTAATATGCGAGTATTAGAGCATCATTGTACAGGAGAAGTGAGTAAGTAGAAAAGTAGTAGGAAAGATCAGAAACCAGACCACTAAAAAATATTTTGAAAGAATTGTATACAAAAGCAAATAAAAACTTATTTCCATGATTCCCTTTCGACTCATATCAAGTTTGGTATTAGAGCTAAGTCTCAGGACACACCATGAGGCAAGAGCATGGCGACTAGGATGGAGAGCATGGCATCACAGTTAGAGGAGATTGATAGGCCCAAGGTTAATGTTAGGAATACCTATCGGAGGGTTAGGGACATATTTGCAATTAAATCTAGGGAAGTTTGGTTAATAAATAGTATGAGTTAGTGGGGATTTTAGGTAGGCGATATTGTTTTCCTTGTTATTATTTTACAACAGTGTTGGGTTCCTAGCAGTTAACCAGACTACACAACTATGAAAGATGGGGGAAGAAGCAAGCAGAACATAGCGCGTCTACTAGTATTAAAGCCCGTAAAGGAAGGATATTATAGTTAATATGTAATGTGAGGGAAGGGTAATATAGTCACAACACTTGTGGGACCGAATCAGTTAGAAGTAGTAGTAATTAGTTAAATCGGGAGGGAAGTTGAGAAGGGGATAGTTAGCTTTTAAAAATATGAAGTTGTAAAGCAGTAGGTTGCCTGATTGGAGAGTTAGGCGTCTCCAACTGCTCGCTCTTCGGTGTAGTTTTCTTCCTTTTGGTATCAAGGAAACCAGTAAATATCTTGGGATTGGTCTACCATTGATGCAGTAGTCAGGAAGGGATTCCTTCAGAGATAAGAATACTGCATGAGGATAACCCAAAGATTGTGTCTGAGGAAAAAAGCGGTAGAAACAATCCTGAAATCACGAGGATACGGAAAGAACACTAAATCATGTCTTAAGGCGTATCTCAAACACGTCTCAAGGTGCTGTACTACATTCTACAGTTGATTACTCTTTTCTGTTTCTTTTGTGTCCAGTACAATCAGTCAACTAAATTTAATTCAAGATTCCAGCCTTCAAATTCCCAAAACGTATCCCAGCAAATTTCCTATGTACTGCCCGGAATCAAATACTTCACATAACAAATTTTACTCAAGCCACAACCTAACAAATGTATTGGCTTCAATTAATAAATATCTGTCCCATTCCTCGACGCCCATTCTGTGAACCAAAAAAAAGATCATACCAAAGAGTTTCTAAACTCAGATTAAATTACACCTGCTCCTAAATTCATCGAGGAACTCTAAAACTTATACTCATTGTTTCTATTCACTGTGTTCTATTGTATCAACATACACTCCATTTTCTCTTTTAATGTCCAAAGTACGGGATCCCATCCCACTACGCTAAAGAAAAACTAAACCCACCAATGTCAGCAACAAAAGACAACAATGATTTTCTTTTGTTAAGCATTCCACTAAAGGTTCGAACAACCCCAAGTCCCAAAACCAACCAGGTCACTCCTTGAGGGCAAAACATATACTACATTTTAAAGACCGTTGCACAATTCAAACATGTAAATGAAAAGAATGTTTTAGGAACCAAACGCAAATGCTCAGATAGTCAAATCAAATAGGAGAACCAAACAAGTCTTGAGAAATGGGAATAAGATAGAAAAATAATGAATTTATTCAGTAAAATAACAAAAAAGAAAAGATGCTTACAAAGTTTCGGCAGACATCACATCTGGGATGATTCTGCTCCTTATAGCAGGATTTATGATAAGGTCGATTTTCAGACATAGAAAACTGTCAGAAATTTGATTCATTATAAGCTAATCAAAACCACATGCATAAAAAGAGGAAATAATATCAAACATTAAACAGCAAAATCAACTGATATTAAAGTAATACATCTCATCACTTTTCAAGGCAATATAGGGTTCCAAATGATAGGAGAAGTGGCTAATGCTACAAATGATTCAAAGATAATCCAATTTAAAAAATTATGCAATAAACTTCAATTGTATATCTACCTCATAATCTGTTATGGGTTCATTGCAAGCACGGCAGCGAAAACATTCTGGATGCCAAACACCACCCATGCAACTTAAAAATCGGCCATGACCAATCTCAGTGTTGCAACCAGCACAAACCCTACAGGAATCATGATTTTGATTACTGGGACTGCATCAAAGTAAAAAATTACCAATCCAGAAATTCATTTGAAGTTCGTTAATACTTAAATCCGGTTCTGCACTCTCCAAGAACCATTCTGATAGGGTCCCGGTGGTTAGACAACCAATAGTAAGAGTTTATGAAAGGAGCCGTAAAAAGGGAAAGGTTGTTAGTTACAAAGGAGATTGTAAGCTGATTTTCTTATAAATAAATAGGTGATAAATAATATTTTTAGAAAAGTTGTAGATATCAGTAAGGAGAGCTGGGCACTCTCAAACGGCCTAAGATGTCCTCATTTTAAAAAAAAAAAAAAGGTTCAATACAATCTCAACAACCACTCAGCTCATTTCAGTCAAGCACTGCCAGGCCGTGCTCGCTTGAAACCAGTGTACGAAAGAGAATTAATGCCCATTATCCCGCTGTTAAAAAATGGTGGCATTATCTTCTTAGTCATCGTTTTACTTTCTGGACCAATGTGAGGGTGTTGAAGTACTTGTTAGAGCAGAAGCAGGTCCATCTGAATTATCAGAAATGGTTAACAAAGTTGGTGTTGAGAAATATTATATGATTAGATTTACCTTATCCCAATAACTTAAGCTTTTGGGTATATGGGTGATTTAACATGGCATCAAAGTACGAGGTCCTGAGTTCAAACCCTTGTATTGCAATTCCTCCCAAATTATTAATATTCCATCATCGAGGTGACTGAACCTCGTGCACTTTCCTAGCTCACATGTGAGGGGGTGTTGAGAATATATTAAATGAATAAATTTACCTTAGTCTAATAGCTTAAGTTTTTGGGTCTATTGGTGATTTAACAGTTGGGCAACGATATTGACATCCCATTTTGTTCATGGTTGAAAAATCATGTTGTTGATGCCTTGTCAAGGCTTCCTTTCCACACTCATTGCTCTCACGATACGATACCACATAACTTGGATGTTCAAACGATTGACACTTTAGTAAATCAAGATCCCTATTTTTCCAAAATCGAGAATAGTTACTCAATGATCCAGTTTCAATTCCCTAATTTAGCTTTCATCATGAAAATTGCTCTACAACTTCCAGTGATCCCACGGAAGGCTGAAATCATTACATCAATACAACACAACACTCATCATAATAGAGTTGTAGGAGGACATTTGGGATTCTTGCAAACATATAGGAGGCTATGTGCCTAATTAAATGTGCCCGAGCTGAAGAATGTTATTCACAAATATGTGATTGAATGCCATATTGTCAATAACAAAGCTCCTGTCATCAACTCCTGTGGGTCTCCTTCAACCCCTCTCAATTCCAGATCAAATTAGGGATGATATCACTATGGAATATGGATATTGTAGAGGGACTACCTAAATCAGTAGGTATAATACCGTCTTTGTGTTCATCAATTGAATAGGCAAGTATGCTCATTTCTTCTCTCTACTTAGACATCTGCTTTCTGCATAAACAGTAACTTCAGTTTTTGTACATGATATCGTGTGATTACATGATTTTCCCCATTTCATAGTATTTGACAATGATAAAGTCTTCCTTAGTACCTTCTAGACCAATCTTTTCCATTTACATGGGAGTTGGGCCGACATGCCACCATCGAAGACTGCAAATCGCCAGATGGAAGTTGCCAACCACTATCTCAAGATCTATCTTAAGGCAGTGACATTATTGGATTCATTGGGCAGTGTTCTGGTATAATACCACCTTTCATATATCTAGCGATACCTATCCTTTTTAGATTGTCTATGGTTGAGCACCACCCCCACTGATACGATATGGACGACAAACAATTGTAATGTCATCCTTAGAACAAAAGCTTAAAGACGGAGACCACACATTGGATATACTCAAAAATCACTAGATCAAAGCCCAGTTGAGAATGAAAGCACCATATATTTTGAACCAACACTAATAAGAAGCTGTCTCCATATAAAATCCTTCAGCATATTGGCAAAGTGGCATACAAGTTAGATTAGACCTACCTACTTCGTCTTTTATTCACATATCTTCCACATTTCTCAGTTTTATAAGGCAATGGGACAGATACCAACATTCTTATTCAACCACTCTTCATTCCCTTGAAGTTGATTTAGAATGGTTGGTGGTAGGGGTGTTATCAGTTGGGTTCTTGCCGGTTCTTGAACCGGTAAGCAATTGTCAAAATAGAGGGAATTGGTTTGTAATCAGTTTTCCGTTCGGGTTCCGGTTCCTTATCAGTCCCAAATTAGAAAGCTAACAGGTTTCTTAACGGTCTTTGCTTCAAATAATTCATATAAAATCCAAAAATCATAAAATTCATTCCTATAATAGCAACCAATCCAAAATCATATATTTCACAAATAATTCAATTCAAACTCATAAAATCCTTCTCAAAATTCATATATATGTTGATGTTCATCCAATCCAAAAGCATACATATCACAAATAAATCAATCCAAACAATGTTTGGGTCCTATATTTTTGTTTTTTTTTTAATTATATGCATATCCGTGCGGTTCCGGTTCCTTATCGGTCCTGACTTCATAAACCGGAAATGAAGCGTAAACTTATTGGTTCTAGAAAAGGAGAATCGAACCAAAACCGCATGTTTCGATTCCATACGTTTCTGGTTACTCTTGCACCCCTAGTTGGTGGTACGGTACCAAAACAGGTTTTGGGAATTCAACAGTCACCTACTACTACCAACTGAGAGTTTCTAATGAAATGGAAAGGTCTGCCACAGTTTTAAGGCATCTTGGAAAGTTCCTGATTACCACCTTGGGGGCAAGGTGTCTTTGGTACCACCGGGTAACGATAGGATCCCAGTGGCTAAATGGCCAATTTTGAAAGATTATGAAATGTGGGCTAAAAAGGGAAAGGATTAATAGTTAGTTACATGGGGGATTGTAGCTGATTTCCTTATAAATAAGTAGAGAGAGGAGGTAAGTGATAATTTCGAAAAATTGTACAAAAAATTTCATATATAAAACATTTATTTTTATTTTTATATTATGAGCTTCTAAAACAAAGCAAGAAAAGCCCTTGAATTTTTTTTTCACTTCGCGATTAAGCTTTAGAGGACTTAATCGCCTTAGTGCGCTTATCGCTTTTTAAAACAGTGTTCTTGATTATTGTTAGATGAGAGCAATTAGTAAAATATGTCATTGTTAACAAAGTGTAAAATCTAAAATTCACACTCATTTGTTAATTTTTTTAATTATTTAAATGGAATTGGAACACGTGACAGACATTGAATAAGCAAATATCCCGAATTTGTTAAAACTAACTGGTGAAGGGGAGTGATTTGCAATTTTACAAACGGCATGAGTGTTTGAAACCAGTTTTGAACCACATGGGTATTATATGCAAATCATAAGGGTGTGATTTGCAATTATCTCTATATTTTACCATAAACCTAGTTGGTATCAGAGCAAGGTTTCATAAAATATATAAATAGTTATTTTTTATTTTTATATTAGGCGCTAGCGCTTCATAAAATAAAGCCTTTTATTTTTGCACTTCTCATTGGGCCATTGCACTTCATGTCACGCTTTAAAAAACACTAGTAGAAACTCAAGAGATTGCATTCTATATACTAAAACCCACATAAACATGATATAGTGAACCATGTTGGAGCATTATAAAATATTTAAAATCATGCTTCGGATCTTCTTCTACAAATTGAAAAATAGTCCCCAACTTTGAGAATTAACTACAGTACTCGAGTTATTAATAACAAACATGAGATTCAGACAACACCTACATCTCAATTATTATACGCCTTAGGGAATTATGCAAAATCATGCTTTCAGAACTTTAGACATGTTATATGAAGAGGACAGTAATGGATAAATGAAGGTATTTACCTGTATCCTGATGGAAAGAAGAAAGGAAAAGGATTGAAAATATTTCCACTATCATATCTGGGAGATGGTGGCTTCATGTTTAGACTTTCCTGGAGTGCCCTTGCAAGCTGTTCATCATCCTCAGCTTGTAATTTAGAAACCTTTTCGTCTTCCTCCACTTCAGCTCTAGCATATTGTTCATCTTCCTCTACTTTCCCATCTTCTTTCCTTTCGACTTTAGAAACTTGCTCATCTTCTTCCGTAGGACCTTCAGTAACTTGTCCATCCTCCTCCAATTGAGTTTTAGTAATTTGTTCATCATCATCTGATTCAGCTTTGGCAGTTTGCTCATCTTCCTCTGAGTGAGCTTCTTCATCTGCAAGTAATAGGTTATGAAATGTAGTTATAGCAAGTTGGACACTGTACCATTCTCGTTTAAGACCATGAGAATTAGAAACAAGAAGTAGCACATGTTCTTTCAGCATTTCACCCAATTCTAGTGCTAAGTTTTTCATTCTTCATCAACAAAAAAAATAATAATAATAGTCCTTTTGATATCATTTATACATCAAAAGTAATTCTCCTTGATCACATACAAATAATAGCAACAATGTTAAGAGGAACAAAGGATAACAATTTTTTAAGTGCGCGAAGTGATTGATGGGGTGCGATACCATCATATTAAAATACATCCACGTATGTATTTTGTGGAAGTTGGATGTCACAATTTTTTAATATTTTCTATGATATGCTTATTTCCAGATATGAGATAGTAAAATGATAAACATTATCATGTCACGTTTTATTTAACAATTAGTAATAACATAAGCTCTATTTCTTACATTTTTTTTCAGATAGGAAGCTATGTTATTTTCATTTTTTTTTTTTAAGAAAGAGATTGTCTCATTGATAGAAGATATCTTATTTTCAATTGCACCAAGTACCCAGCAACTTACACGCTAAGTGGGACTTTAGAACCTACTCAAAGGTAAGATCACAAATGCAAAAAGAGCTTCCAAACTCACCTATCGCTTCTTTCTCTTTCTGATCTTCTTCATAAAGAGATAGTGCAATTGCATAATCAATTTCCTTTTGCTCTTGTTCTGTCAATTCATCCTGTGGAATATTGAGAACTATTTTATTATGTAGTGTATACATGATATTCATGTATCGTAGCAATTTCCACTTTTCTACAATGTAATCATAGTTACTGCTGAAGAAGCGGTCAGCTATATATCATCAATGACAGAACAGCAGAAACGAATAAATAAAAATAAAACAGGATGTAAGACTACTACTCTACCACAGAGTTGCGAGGCTCATCGAAAACTCTATCATCTTCATATGTTTCTCTGTGTTTCCTGTCTGAACTTTTGTGGCCTTTAAGAAGTTTACTCAGCCAACCCATGATATGAAACTTTATTTGACTGTTTGGCTGCTATACTTTTTCCTGCAGCAAGTTATTCAGTCAGGTACAGGAATTTATCAATTCTTACTTCTAAAATTTATAAACAAAACAATATGTTTTATTTAAATAATTCCGTGCACCTCTCTCTGTGCATTTAGCTGGATTAATGTTTTAAATGTTCAAGTAAACGTCAAATGCGGGCAAGCAAATACACCAATGCAGAGCACGGCAGCGATACAATTCATACATTAAAAAAAAAAGAGGGGGGATAAATTGCAGAAGTATGTAATCTCATTCTCAACTCTCAAAGATGGTGTCTTAAATTTCTAAAACAATCGACACTCTAGCCAGTGAAGCTGTATAGATACCGAAGGGGCAGTTCCTCAAAATTCTATAAAAAAAAGCGACATCGAAATTGTATACAGACTTACAGTAGCTATAAGAAGCATCAAAATAACTAGAAAACTAATACTGCAGACACTGACCACACTACGAAAAAGAAGATGAAAACTGAGATGATTCACAATAATTATATTCTTCAAAGCATTAGAGACTGAAGGCAAGCCTGAATCCGAACCAAAGGTACAAGAGGAAAACCAATAACCAACAAAAGAGGAATTCAGTTTTGATAATCAAAAGCAAAAACGAAAGCAATGGAAACCACTTCAAATTATCATAAAAAACCAGTGTTCATATAATTAGAAGAATTCAAATCTACCTGAAAAGGGAAGGAATTTGCAAGAGACAATTGAATCCGAAAAATTCTCAGATCAGATAGAATTCACCAAATCCCAATTATGCATAATCACAGCATTCCTTCTCCTCATAAAAATAACTGAGACTTTTCCTAAACAAGCAAAAGTCAAAGAGGACAAAAAAAAACCCAATTTAGTAAAACAGAAAGATGATTAAAAAAAAGAAGAATTGAAAGCATGAATGAAAAGGGTACTTGAAATTCACACAAATCCAAGCTAAAACAGGAAACTTTCAATAAGAAGTTGATCAGAAACTAATTCAATTCATGGGTTATATAAAAAAAAATCAAATAGAAGAGAAAGAGATCAAACCCAGATTGAAAAGTCTATAAAAATTCAAAATTTCTTTCTTCATTTCTTCATTTTTCTGTAAAAGTGGGTCCTTTACTCATTTTCCACCACAACCCACTAAACGTTAAAGACCCCATTGAAAAAGCCTTTTTTTCTTTTCTGGTTTGACAAAACGTCACCAATGAAAGGGATTTTTGATCTTCCACTGAATCTGAAGAATCGAAATTCGGCTCTCTTATAAAACTTAACTAGAGAAAGTCAGAATCTTGGAATTTGCCGAGTCATTTTTCTTACCGAACTTTGCCTATAGCTAAAGCAACCATAAATTTAAGGTAAATAAAAATAATGCAATTTTTTAATGAGCTTCATTTTTGCCCCGACCAAAATAAAATAAAATTAAAGATGATTAATTTGTTTTCATTTTGGTTGTGGATTATTCACCATTTGAGATTATCTAATTCAAGCCTAAGAATAGAAATAGGACTATGTTATTGTATTACGTGGTCCACCTGGGTCTTAATCTAATTAAGAAAATAAAATTATTCATTCAATTAGATATTGGTGATTGTGTATATGTGTCAATGTTACGTGCTCCAACTAAATTCATTTGACTTTTTAAGCTACTATTTCAAGTTCCTCTTATATATCACACATATCCGGTCGAGATAACATTTAAGTAATTCAAGGATATTATTATAATTTGAATATTGTATATCTCATACAGGTGGCAATGCATAGATTCTCCCAAAACAATATTAGTTTATTAATTTTTAATTATTCTGAATAAATTATGTTTACGTTAAATTACAAAATCAAGGGCATTAATCTGAAGGGAAATTTCATTGGGTGGCAGATTTTTATGCAATATTTGTAAAAATATCAACTCAAAAAAATATTTGTAAATATAACAATTTTTATCATGTTTATCAGTGATTAACAATGATTTATGTGTCTATCAGTGATAAACATAGTGTAAAAATATGTAATTCAATATTTATCACTGATAAACTCGATCAAAATTTGCTATATTTGCAAATATTTTTTTGAGCTTTTATTTTTATAAATATTACTAAAAAAAAATTTGCTAGATTTGCAAATGCCCCTAATTTGAATAAGTACTTCCGTCAATTTTTCTTGTAATGACTTCTCAGGCTAATGAGAAGGTGAGACCTCAATGTTCAAATCCCAAATCAATACAATAAACAAGTTACCTAAAACTCCTAAAATGGTGAAGTGTCACACTAACAGCTTCATACTATGAATCCAGAATTTCATCTCGTGTAAAAATATTCCCAACTCCTTGTTTTGTCATGTCTCCAAAACAACAGTCTTATTGAGTGTACAAACAGGTCACTCTTACTTATGTGAATCAAAAGACACAACTTCACGAGCAAGAGTTCATAGCACACTTAAGATTGTGATCAATCACTCTTGATAAACAAGTTGATGTTTAATCATTTCCTTTAAAACGATATTAATTACGAATTGATAAAACACCGCAGTCTAGTTTTGTATAATCTGATTGCACAAGATACCTCCACTCGCGTATCTTACTCTAAAATCCGACCACAAAAGTACACAAACGTTTGGAAGTTTTTTATAGGTAAGTTTCCTCCACCATGAAGACCGCTTTGTTCTTAATACCTCAACCTCATGGAGAGGTTTGTGTACATCTACTGTCACCCGCATTAATTTAAGAGGCTTGCCCCAACAATTTCCATAAAATAGAGCTCCTAGTACCTTGACCAAACCTTTCTTATTCCAACCAAAAGTAGACCAATTGAGCACCAAGGCTCTCAAGCTCTCATGGTGAAACCAGAGAGAAAAAAATATTATGTTTGCTCAAACTTATTCCTCAATTGATTGACATGAAATTGAACATATGGATACTAATAAGGATATTAATATGAACTATATTTTAGAATCAAACAGGGTTGCTTGAATTTAAAAAGAAAAAAAAAAGGTTGTGAGTTCTCACTTTTTTTTCCAACAAATATTTTATATAATATTTATTAGCATTCAAGTGTTTAATGTTCATGTTAAGTCGGTGAAAAAACGTGTAGCGTCATTTTTTTTTGTTTGAAAGTTAATATAGAAAAAATCAAAATTAAACTTAATCAAAATGTAACGAATTAAATATAAAAAATATGCATGAATATCAATCAAGATTTAACTTAATATTAATATATTTATATTCCCTCTCTTTAAATCAATGTATATAACACTAGAATATATGATAATTTTATAAAGAAACATCATATTAATTCCTCGTTAATAAAATTAATCAGAATTTATAATCATCATACTAGTTGCCCTAAAAAAATTAGAGTGTACCTGAAAAAATAATATAATAGATGAAGGTCAACTAACATGTCCAAAAGAATTGGACAAATCACAACTAAAACACCTACTCTTTTTAAAATAATCGATTTTAAAGTCATTTGGTGAACAAAAATTGCAATAGGATTTAATTTAAGCATTATTAGAACTATTACAATAAAGTAATAATAAATTTAATCCAACCAACTTTTAAATTTATTTATTACATGATTATATATATGGATAAAAAACTTCAATGATTAAAAATGAATGGATCATCAAACTTAATGTGACCATAGCTCTAAACACTTTTCACCAATTGTTTACACTATAAATGATTTTGATTTTCTTTAGGGTTACTTTAAAATTACCCATTGGTGTGATTATGTAGAATTTAATTAAATATAGGTTCTTAAATCAATAGAAACTGTCATTTAAAAGTTATCAAAGATAAATAAAATCATTACTTTCTAATATTTTATCTCATGTACATATAAATTTATTAGTTTGTAAAATAAAACTCCAAATAGTAAATTTAATTACTAATTCATTATAATATTTGAAAAAAAGTACATCTTATATTTTTGCATTGTTTTAACCTCAAATCAATATTTTCTTAATGAAAATTAAGATGTTAATTATACAAGAATAAAACTTACTTCCTCACTAGTTTGGAGGAGCTTCTCCTTATTCACACACTTATAAGAATTCTATAAGACCAAATGAGACAATAGAATTATTATACGTATGCAAGTGAGAAGACAAGTTTAATTCATTGTACAATGTTTTTCTTTTTGTAAGTTTTTAATTAGGGTATAACTTCTCTCCTCACTAGTTAGAAGAAACTTCTCCTACCTTACTTACATGTAATAATTATATTGGATATATTAATGGGACCTACATATCTATTAAACTATAATGAATATTATCCAATAGAAATATGACACGTAAGCAAGTGAAAATAAACTCCTTCTAACTAAATGAAAATGAGAGTTTTATTCTATTAATTATTAGATATATAATTAGAGAACGCGAAAGTTTGAAAGAAAAAAAATTATAGAGCAGGAAAACAAATTTTCTATGTAGTGCCTCTATATATCCATGAGGCTCAAGCCTCAATAGCATATTATATATTACAAAAAATCGTTAAAAAATGTAGAGAAAATTACATTTTTTTTATATTTTAAAGTTTCATAAATGCCAATTTTTTAATTGTATTTATAAAATTATTATCTTTCAAAAATAAATATATCATTGAATAACCATAACAAATGACTATATGGGGTGATATATCACTTGACAATTTAAAACTAATAGTTTTTTACAAGGCCCGAATCTCAGGCCATAGTCCAGAACCAGTCAAAAGCTCAGCCCATTTTTCTGAGGCTGACATATTCAAATCCCTCAAAGAAAATCAAATGTGGCCCATACTCTTTAGCAAACCCATGTCCATATACATATTTTTTTGTGTGGGTTGCATATAAATATTTGGAAAATAAATCCATCGATGGTATGAAATGTATTTTTAATAAAGAGAATTATGCCATTCATTAAAGAAGGAAACATTTAGGGTGCATTTCTTATAAAATCTATGTACAAATTTATGTTTTTTAATACACATGAGATATATACACATGAGATATACTAAAATGTCGAACTTTTTAAAAATTATCTAAATAGCAGTTCAAAAATTAAACTAAAAAATGAAAAAAAAAATCCCAAAAAAATCACTGAAAATAACAATGAAAAATGACAAAATAAATCAAGTAATGGAAAAAAGGCAAAGAAAAAAAAACTAATAAATTAATTGAAAATAACAATTAAAATAATAAAATAGTTCAATAATTAATTGTAAAGCTATTTGGAGAATTTTTAAAAAGTTATGATATTTTATTAATTAGTATACATAAATATATTATTTGAGACCATTTCTATAAATTTTTATAATTAATAAGTATTTGATGGTGTTTAAAGCCAAAAATAATTTTTGAAAACAAGTTCTCATAAAGCCCAATTTTGAGACCACTTTTGATCGTTTTCATTGTATCTTAATTCAAAATCTCAAATTATCGAAAGGGGTGATTACAAAATTAAAAAGTATATATTTTAAGATAGCTCATAAGCAATGGTAGCTGATTTCAATTGTCTAATCTCTTACATGTTACACAAATCATAAAGAATCTAATCTGTGTAAATCAGTTTGCAAAAGAAAATAATGTTTTTCTCTAAGACATCCTTTAAGAAGATGTATTAATGGAAGAACTAATTGGCTTTGAAATTCAGTTTTCACCAATAGTTTGCAAGCTACAAAAGACTCTATATGGTTTAAAGCATACTCCAAGAGCATGGTTTAACAGATTTAGTGGTTTTTTTACATCAAAATCATTTCAGCTGATCACTTTCTTTTTACTAAGTTTACTTCAACCTCATCCACTTATATACTTGTATATGTTGATGACGTCATAATCATTGACATCTCTCCTACTAAAGTGAGTAACTTGATTCAATCATTTCACAACACATTCACTCTCAAAGATCTTGGCAAGTTAAGCTATTTTCTGGGCGTGGAGATCTCTTATACAAAAGAAGAAAACATTTTTCTTTCTCAGTAAAAGTATTTTAGTGATCTGCTGATATGTTGATTTTTATCATTGTTCTTTCATGTTTAAATCCCCATTTATTGCTTTTTCCATGGAGTTTCTAGTATGAATTCACTTGTTTTCTCTATTTCAGGTGAATCCAAGTCATACGAGGTAAAACGTGGCAAAACGAGACAAAAATTGATGAAAACCAACATATGTTGAAAAATTTGGCCTGTCGCGCGGCAACGAGCACTCCACCACCGCGGCGATGGAAGAAATATCTACGGATAAAAAAATTCTTATCTTCTCCATTGTGGCGACGATGAGCTCTTCACGGCTGCAGCAACGGAGAGCGAAATCTGCCTATTTATTTTAGCTTTCATTAGTTGTTAGGGCTTCTTCTTTTTTGACAACTTTTAGAATTTCTTTAGTTTTTTTTTCTCTTCAAGCCATGTCTAGCTAATTTCATCCTTCTAACTAGAGATTGATTCGACGTTTGGTTTGTTTGAATTCGTGCAACCTATTCATTAATTTAGATTTCAATTTATTTTCTATTCTTGATTTCTCTTTGCTTCTCTATTATTGAACTGATGTTTGTGCAAATAGGATCCTTTGCAGGTATAGTTTTGATAATTAGTCAATTAGAACATTTGAATCCATAATTGTTTGAATCGTTCTAATCTAAGTGACGAATGGTATGGATTGATTTAGGAAACTATGTTGTTCATATTGTGAGAAATGATCTAGTCTAAATAAATCGGTCGTACTGTGTTTATTGGGTAGGATTGATAGTTCTTACTTTCTTAATGCTTTTGAAAGGTTACATCCTATTATCGTATTCTAGGGTTATCTATCAATTAGGGAATCAGTCATTAGATCGTATCTTGACTATCGACAAATTAAGGAAGAACATAAAAGTTTTTAATTAGGCTTTAATGATTCGTGTCAATCTAGAAAAGAATTTGAATGTATGTTTTTGTATATGATCGAATCAAACAAACCATAACGGAAATGATACCTCTAGTTGGAATTTGTCTCATATCAATCTTTGTATTTTAAAAATTCTTAGCTTTCTTAGTTTAGAAATTTCAAAACCCCCCCTTTTTAATTAGTCAATAACAATAAGTTAATTTTCCAGTCCTTGTGGAATCGACCTTGCTTACCATTGCTATAAGTTAATCTTAGGAAGCGAGTATATTATTTTTGCTGGTTTCGACAGCCATAATTTGCTACACAAAACATATATATCTGAGCTATTTCTACACCAATGATCAGTAATACTATTCTATCAGTTCATGGAAGTTAAGATTTTTTTTATCTCAAATTATATAGAAGTACAGTGGGATCTCTTCAATATGCCACTAGCACAAGACAAGACTTAGCATACTCAGTGAATAAACTCTGTCAATTCATGCACTCTCCATAGTTAACTCATTGGTATGCTGTCAAGATGTTACTGAGATATTTAAAAGGCACACTTCATCATGACATTTTGTTTACCAAACCAACCAAGTTATGTCTTCAAGCTTTTTTAGATGCTGACTGGGCCTCAGATCCGGATGATAGGAGGTCAACAACAGGATTTTGTATCTTTCTTGGAGGTAATCCTATATTCTGGTCTTCTTGAAAACAATATACTATATCTAGATCAAGTACTGAGGTAGAATATAGGAGTGTTGCTAAATGCTTCAGCTAAACTTGTCTGGCTCAAATTCTTGCTTTATGAATTTCATATTCCTATTGCTCAAGCTCATACATTGTGGTGTGATAACTTGAGTACCGCTCACATGAGTGCTAATCCTGTGCTACATGCCAGAACAAAACATATGGAATTAGACATTTATTTTGTCAGAGATTTAGTTCTTCAAAAGAAGCTTTTTGTTCAACATCTTCCAACTAGTGAACAAATTCTTACCAAACCACTTTCTGCATCTGCTTTTCAGAAATGATGTACACGATTAGAAATTACATCTGCATCAGAAATTGGTTTGAGGGGTGATGTTAAGATATCCCACTGATATATAGGCAATGGCAACTCATTTTCCAGCTCATCTTCTCTCACTCATGTCTAACTACTCTGAAGATAGTTATATCATTAGTTAAGTTTTTTTTTTTGGTTAGAGTGTGGTTATAATTTTAGTTACAAGAGTTCTTGAATCCCTCTCTGATCATTCTCATTGTATATATATAGAGACTTATAGTAGTTGAAAGCCAGGTAATGAAAATTCATATGCTCTTTTCTATATCATTCCTTTAATAATATATATATACACAGTGGCGAGGCCACCTTATGCCTTGGGGGGCAATTGCCCCCCTAAAATTTTTAAAATTTTAGTTTACCTTATATAATTTTAATTAAATCTTTAATTTTGCCCCCCTAAAAAATTATGCTTGGACCCTCAATTTTATTTGAATTTTCAATTTCGTTCTTTCAAAAAAAAATTATGCTCGGTTTTTATATGGAGTATTGAGGGACATTTAACTCTTTTAAAAATAAATTCTCTACAATAGTCATTTGGGAACAAATTGGAAAGATTTATTCTTTCATTAGTGTACGTATTTATAGTTTTAAATAGATTTTTTTAATAGATAAGACTATTGTTTATTTTTCTTGATAATTTTTGTTGTTGTCATCCGTGATTATACATTGCATTACTCATTGTTAAGTAATAATTAAATTTGAATTAATATCGTTATTTTTTATATGGCAATGATGTAGTGATAATATTTTTTTTGATCAGATGTAGTGATAATATTAGGCTCAATATTTATAAATAGTTTAATTTATTTTGGTTAACTTAAAAATATATAAAACAAACTAATGAACCATCCATTTTTTTTAAAAAATAATAAATTATTTTGAAATTTGTTTATATTTCGAAGACATATATATTTTTATAATTAATAATAAATTTTAACAAAAAAATATTTTTGTTTTATAATTTTATATTAGATCATAAGTCAAATTTAAAAATTCTAATATTGAATTAATTATAACAATATAAAAAAATATGCTCGGTTTTTATATGGAGTATTGAGGGACATTTAACTCTTTTAAAAATAAATTTTCTCTACAATAGTCATTTGGGAACAAATTGGAAAGATTTATTCTTCATTAGTGTACGTATTTGTAGTTTTAAATAAATTTTTTTAATACATTAGACTATTGTTTATTTTTCTTGATAATTTTTGTTGCTGTCATCCATGATTATACATTGCATTACTCATTGTTAAGTAATAATTAAATTCTAATTAATATCGTTATTTTTTATATGGCAATGATGTAGTGATAATATTTTTTTTATCAGATGTAGTGATAATATTAGGCTCAATATTTATAAATAGTTTAATTTATTTTGATTAACTTAAAAATATATAAAACAAACAAATGAACCATCCATTTTTTTAAAAAAATAATAAATTATTTTGAAATTTATTTATATTTTGAAGACATATATATTTTTATAATTAATAATAAATTTTAACAAAAAAATATGTTTGTTTTATAATTTTATATTAGAGCATAAGTCAAATTTAAAAATTCTAATATTGAATTAATTATAACAATAAAAAAGATGGTTTACTTCTAAAAAAAAAGTTTGTCAATTTATAATTTGTAATGTATAAAAATGGGTGTTGAATCACCATTTTATACGATCCGCTTTTTATATGTAATTTTTGCTCCCTGGGCATAAAATTTCTGGCCTCCCCACTATATATACATAATTTACAATTATAGCATTTTTTTTAAAACATAATTATGATTTTAGTAAAAAATTCTAAATCTTTCATAGTAAATCAATAGTTATTGTGCAGAGTGATTACCATATATCACAGTCAATCAATCAGTGATAAACTTGATTTTTTTAAATGACATATTTATAAAAAAAAATATTAAAGATGTTAAATTTGTATATATTATAAAGAAGAAAAAAAACCGACACCCATGAAAATTTCACTCGTTGAATACATAGGATACACGGATTTCAGAAAACATGAATCTTGTCATCAATGATCAAATTTATGATAAGTATAGCATAATCACGTTTATTGTATCTTCCTATTTGTAGTAAATTATAATTTGTTCGGTTATATTTGATTCTTTCTCATTGTTTTGTACATTTTATTTGTTTAATTAGTTTAGTTTATAAATCTTCCTTAACTAAATAATAGTGTTTCTGCGCTGTTTATAAAAAAACCTGTTTTTGAATCATAACATTTTAAGTTCGTATAGGATAAGAATTGTTTTTAATGAAGAGACTAAATCCAATTACCCATAGGATTATGAAAAAAAAGAACTTGAAATTTGTTATAAAAATAATTCACCGCAAAAATAAAACAGAGAAGAAACTTTTGACAGCCAAATGTGAAACCAAAAAATGGACAGAAAAAATACACATAAAATGAGAAGAAAAAAAAAAGGTCGATTGAAAGAAGAAGAGAGAAAGGAGCAAATTTCATTTGGTGGGCAGTGGGAAATCTTATTGGATTTTTAAAGGAAAAAACGAAAGCGATTCAAATTTTCCAATTATAACAAGGTAAATTATTTATTTCTTTACATCATCACTATGCTTTACTATATATATATATATATTTGATAGGAAAAAGAGATGGATTTTGTGCTGATTTAAGAATGAAAAAAGAAAAAACCCAAGAAAAAAAATAATCTTTTTAACTGAGCTTAATTACACGTTGAATTGGTTGGGATTTTAATGAAAGGATAAGAGAATGATTGTGGTAAAATGGTGTAAATACTAATGTAGGTTTTTGAATTTTTAAATTCACCCATTTTCATATCATGTTAAATCATTAAAAAATTATGAGTCTGGTAACGTACAATTAATCTTTTTAACAAACTAGTATTTTACCATGTGCGTCGCAACTCGCATGTGATATTTTTTTTAATATAGAAACATTTAAAAGCTGAACATGTTTTTTTTTCCTAGTACTTATAAATCTTTTTCGAAATGATTTTTTGTTTTGTTAATTTTCAATTATTTAACATATTATTATGTTTTATTTAAAATTTAAATTGTCGTAAATTATATTTTGCTATAGTTGTTGCTTTTTTATCTTAACTATTTTTTTAAAGCAGATTAAGTTTTTTTAGTTATTTTAAAATTAAATCATTATCACTTTTATTAAATCATTTAATATTTGAATATTTAAATATGCTTTATTTTTCTATAAATGGGTGATAAATCTAAACAATGAATAATTATTCATTTTAATATCACATTCATTTTCATATGTTGCACTTAATTTTTCAATTATTTTGTAATTTGATGTTGTGAAGCAATAAAAAAACAAAAATACGTTAATATATGAGAAAAAAAGACTAAGATCAAGTATGCAAAAAATGTCACTTTACAAAGTAAACCTGTAAACCTATTTTTTTTATAACTCCAAATTTATTTTTTAGGGGTATATGAAATGTGACATGCAATTTGAAAATAAAAATGGATATAGTAGTCTAAAAGTGTAATGATCATTTAATAGAAAGTGAAGTATAAATACAATGACATGTTTAATAATTTAGAGATATTAAAAGGGTATGTATAATGACAATATAGTAATTTCAAGATTTTTAAATGGATATATAATAGTCCAAAAATATTTCTCAAATATCCCACTTTTTTATATATTAAGGATCTGGAAGAAGGTGGAAAATTGTCAACATATGCCCCAACATTTGTACATTAAAAAAAAAATCAATTGAATTAGATACGTTGAAGGGCAGAAACGCATATAACTCAACTGATTAGAAAGCCGCGTTTCTTCTAATATAGTTATAGGTCCGAGTCCTCCAGCCACCTCCCTTATTATTTGATGTACAAATTATGTTACTTTGGCAGTTGGGGATGATGGATTCAGAAGCCAGAGAGAAAGAAAATGTTTCAAAACTCTACAAATGGGCAGAAGAAGATGCAGGTTTTATACAAAGATTAAGCTTTTCAAGTAATAAGATTATGATAGAGAAAGAGAATCCTACTAATTCTTCTTCTTCTTTCTTCTCTCCAAGAATATCATCTGATTGCCATGAAAATGCAAGAGAAATCATGAAATTTTCAAGGCAAAGATATTTACAAAGCTATACTTTCACTCTTGAAGAAAAACAAGAAGAGAAGAAAGAAAGGAGGTTGTTTCTTAAGGCAACGAAATGGTTGAAATTGAAACAAAGAATATTCAAACGAACTACTCTTAGCCATAGCCATAGGAAGGATTTGAAGAATGGAATGTTATTTAAATTCATCTTTTGTGGGAGTAGAATTAATGATGTTGATATTTTTGAAAGCCGTAATGATTCTTCAACTCTTGAAGCTTCACCGGATTTGTAAATTTAAAAGAATGAATATATGTGATTTATTATTGTTTTTCAAACATTATGTTATGAATTGTGTGATGGAGGGATAATACAAAGTCATGAATTTTAATGAAGAGGGTGAAAATTTTATAGAGAGAAATCATGAGTTTTACGATGACTTTTCTACGTTTCTCCCTCTGAAGGGTTACGAGGAGCTCTTTCTAATTTTCGTGCGTATCTTAACTCTACTTGATGATATATATAGAGAAATTACACTGAATAATATTTCCTATATATTATCTTAATTTAGAAAATAGAATATTTGATTTATTTAAAAATAAATAGCATCTTTGGCTTTCATTAAATTAAAGAATTTATTTTTCTTTTCTTTTACATTGTATATTGATGATCTATTTGTTTGTTTTTATTATGATATTTTAAACTAAAATTAAGTGATTTTTTTAGGGTCTAGTTAGTTTTTACGATTTTGATCAATTTACTTATAGAGAGAAATCATGAGTTTTATGACAATCTAACTTTCCTAACTTTTCTACGTGTCTCCCTCTGAAGGGTTACGAGGAGCTCTTTCTAATCTTCCTGCGTGTCACAAATAGAGAAATTACACTTAATAATATTTTCTATTATCTTAATTTAGAAAATAATATTTGATTTATTTAAAAATAAATAGCATCTTTGGCTTTCATTGAATTAAAGAATTTATTTTTCTTTTCTTTTACATTGTATATTGATGATTCTATATGTTTGTTTTTATTATGATATTTTAAATTAAAATTAAGTGATTAAGCCTGGTTAGTTTTTACGATTTTGATCAATTCATTATATAATAAATTACTTTCATTATTTAATGAGTGTTAAAAAAAGTGTTTATTTTTTTAAATTTATCAAAATTTATGTCGTTTTTTTAAATTTACAATTGCAATAAAAAAAACAATATTTTAGAAAATATCTCATAAATATACGAGTCTATTTGATAAATACATGGATTCAACTAATATATTTTATCTATGAATATTATTAAAGGTAAATTGCAAATAAGATCCCTATGATTTTTGTCAAATACGCGAACACCTGTATAGTTAAAAAAAGGACAAATTACACACATGTAGTTTCAGAATTATGTCAATGCTTTGCAAATAACACTAAAAAATTTAGATTTTAAAAAAAAATTTCCCCTCCCTGATGAGTGCATCCATCCTTTTAAGAAGGGAAAAAATAAATAAATAAAAAGTGGGACAAGACATTAAATATTTAACCGTTTTAGTGAGGGATGGGTCTCAAGTATCTAAAGTTACGTGGGTGTAATTTGTTCTCGTATTTTAACCAAGAACTCATGGGATTTATTTACAGTTTTACCTTAATTTTAACCCGAATTATTAACGATAAAAATACATTTGTAGATAACATAAAGCAGATAGGCGTTAATTTATATTTTATCATAAAAGATATTATTTCTAAAAATCATAACAATTTAAGTTCGATTAGGATTAGGAAAAGAATTGGAAAACGAAGAGATAAAGTTGAAAGTTCATATTTATTATAAAAAGGAGAGTTCACAAACAGAAAAAAGAAGACGAATTACTATTCACAAAACAAAGGTCCATTGAAGAAGAAGAAGAAGAGCATCATAATTCTTTCGAAAGAAAACTAAAGAAATTCAAATTCTGAAAATACAAAAAGGTAAACGTTCAACTCAAATTTATTAATTCTATACTTCGTTTTACTGAAACTACGATATCTTTGATTTATTAGTTTGTTTTATCGGTTGATTTTCAGAAGAACGAAAAACAAAATATTAATCATTTGCTTTTACTTTGGCTAATTTTCACAATTTAAATTTTAGGGTTAGTGATTTTAATGGAGAATAAGGCAATAATTGTGGTAATAATGGTGAGTAATAAAATAATAATGTAGGGATTTTGATTATTTTGAATGTTTTTTTTTTTTTTTTTATCATGATTATTTTGAATGGTACAAAAAGAGGAAATTGATAAGGAATTAGAAACTAGTGTTATAAATTACGGAAAATTATTTCTAGTTCAATAAATTATAATTCACTATATATAATTTATTACTTTTAGTTTGATAAATTATTAAAATTTAATATTTGTTATTTTTAACTTTTATTTTCACTTGAATAATTGTTATCAAGATGTGGATTTAGGAACTAAAACTCTTATTTTATGAGATATTAATTGTGAATTTGGTTTTGATAATCGATTCATAGTATCAATAATTTATTGCTTTGATTTTAATGCAATTTGAGATAATTTCTATATATAACATTATCTGTTTACTCTATATTAATCAAAATATTAATTTAGAAAGATTAATTTTGTTGTGATTATTATAAACTGATATTAATCGATCCAAATATTCATCTTTAGGGAAATGGTGATAATGGATTCAGAATCCTTAGAAAGAGAAAAGGCTTTAAAATTCTACAGATGGGCACAAGAAGATGCAGCTTTTCTTCAAAGGATAATCTCAAGAAATAAGATGAAGGAAGAAAACCCTAATTTTTCTTTAAATTCTTCTTTCTCCGAGGCAAGAATTTTCGATCGCCATGTATGCGCTAGTGAGCTTTATAGGTATTCAAGGCAAAGATTTTTAAGAAGCTACACTTTCACTACTGAAGAAGAAGAAGAAGAGGAGGAGAAGAAGAAAGAGAAGACGACGACTACGACGATATTCGAAAAAGCAACGAAATGGTTTAACTGGAAACTAAAATTCAAACATGAATTGAAGAATGGGAGATTATTCAAGTTCATCTTGTGTGGAAGTAGGGTTAGAAAAGATAATAAAGTTGATATTTATGTTAGTGATGAAATTCAAAGCCATGATGATTTTGTGACTCTTGAAGCTTCACCGGATTTGTGGATTTATAGGAATGCATATATGTGACATTTATTTTTCATTAAGTTAATGTTTTGCTTTCTTTAGTTATATGATTGCGCTTGTTTGTTATAATTTTAAGTCGCAGTGTTTTGAGAAATTTCATTTGACGGTAAAAAATTTTGTAATGTGGGTAAATATAATAGCTTTGAAAATATTTATAAATATAGTATTTTTTTAAAAAAAACTCTCTGAACTAGTGAAACCAAGAATAACTTATAAGGTGAATAATTGATTACATGTGAGAAATATCAATTAATTTATATAGTGAATCATTAAAATCAATAATTATTTATGTAGTGAATTATTAATTACTTGCACAAAACTAATGACTAATTGATAACATTATATGTCTGAATTTGAGTTTTATTTTATATTTGTCAATAAGTTTTGGGCCCCAATATTTTTAGCGTATCTAAATTTAATCCCTTTTGCTTTAGTCTTAGGCAATGTATACTTTGAAGGAATGAGAATAATGAAGGGGAATAACATTCTTTCATTTCCATTGTTCACTACAAGAAAAACTGTTTTTGGAGTCCCCGCTGTAGCGACGAAATTCGCCTCTAAATGTATTTAGCGACGAATTTAGCGACGAAAAATTCGATCGCCAAAAAGGGTGTCGCTTGAGAAAAATAGCGATACATTTCGTCGCTAATAGCGACAAAAAAAAATGGGACGCTAAAATATGTTGACTATTTTAGCGACGAAATTGGTCGCTGAAAATAAGGATTAAAAGGCTTATTTTAGAGACACATTTCCTCTCTAATTTTAGCGACGAAATGTGTCTCTATATTTAGAAGCGAATTGCATCTCTAAAATAGAGACGCAATAGTTATCTATTAAAGTCAACCAATTGACTTTAGCGACGAATTTCATCTCTAAAATAGAGATGTATTAGTTCTCTAATAAAGTCAATTAGTTGACTTTAGCGACGAATTTCATCTCTAAAGTAGTTATGGAAAAAAAATTAATTAAATACATAGAGACACA
This sequence comes from Gynostemma pentaphyllum, assembly GCA_028015215.1. NCBI lineage: Eukaryota > Viridiplantae > Streptophyta > Magnoliopsida > Cucurbitales > Cucurbitaceae > Gynostemma > Gynostemma pentaphyllum. The sequence continues at coordinate 64,063,554 of CM051355.1, read as the reverse complement.
TTTCGTCGCTAAATTTTTCGATTTTTAAAAAAAAAATTAATTTTAATAATTAATTCTAAATAAAATTAATTATTTATTAATAATTAATTTTAAATAAAATTAATTATTAAAATTTAATTTTTTTTAAAAACAAATAAAAGATAATAGTAATGAATAAAAATATAAAACATCCAAACAAATATTGTTTATAAAAAAAAAGTATTCCAAAACAATTCTAAATCAAATGTTTAGAGAAATATTTAAGGAGGGCTCGTATGAATGGAATCAGGATGCCTAGAAGTAGACCCGGAACCGGCAACCGCATTCATGTTCATCCATAACTGCACACGTTCTTCAAAAGTAACCTGCCGAGCATGAAGTTCATCGTCGCGTGCTTAACTGCGGATCTCATTGGCTTCTATCCGTAGGCGCAAGGATTCGTTCTCTCGCCTCAAAGCCTCCGACTCAACACGTGAAGAACTCGTAGCACGCGGCTGGTTAGCATAAAGCTCCCTCCCGTAAGCGCCAAGACCAGGGACCGAACCATTCGAACGAACACCACCGACTGCAAGAAGGAAAGCATCGCGATGGTTTTCCTGAGTAGGCTGGGACTCTGGAGTGGGCAATAAGGAAGTGAGCTTTTCTTTTACTTTTCCCTACAAAAAGAAAACAAAAATATTTGTGAGTAAATAAAAATATATATATTATTAATAAATAAATTAAAATTCACGAAAAAAATAAACTAACATGTAATTCTCGCGCCCGATCATCTACATAAGTGACCCCATCGTGACCCTTCGTATGCAGATGGAGAAACAACTCAACCGAGGCTACCTCACTTCCATCCTCAGTCTGTGAAAATGAGAAAGAGAAAAATAAAATATCATGAAAACATTAAATTAATTAAAAACATTAAATATATAAACGAAATACTACATGTACTTACCATGATCTCGTAGTACTCGTCATGGCTGCGAGTCCCACCGGTGTGCATAGCCGGGTTCGCCAGTCGATTGGCTGAATTGATTTGAGAGATGCGCAACTCCTCGGGAGTCTGACTATCCACTAACAGCTTCAGACGAGCCTCCTCAGTCATCCACAATAGTTTTTCAGCTGGTTTATTCTTCGCCTTACTGATGGTGTCTCTATAACGTTTCCCCGCCATTTTGTCCCATGGTTTGTATATGATATCATCAGTGAGATCGGCGGGGATCGTAAAGTGTTTCTGAAAAGAAAACAAAAGTATAAATTTGTTAGAATTTTAAAACACTATAAAAAAATAAAGTTACATAAATTTATATAATTTACCTTCCATGTCTCAAACCAACGTAGTTTGGTGGGAGCAGAAATGTCCTTCCATTTTCCAAACTTGGGGCTCTTCTTGTAAACATCGGTGAAAATTCGAGAAACCCTACCCGATGGATGCAATCTATAAAAAATACACAAAAACATATATAAGTTAAAAAATAATTAATGTATAAAAAAATATTAATTAAAAAAAATAAAAAGAAAAAGAAAGTGCACTCACTTATTTTTCGACATCCTCAAGACGACCCCTGTGATAGGCAACTGCTAGATGGCAGGGGTGTCAGTCGATGCCGCTGATGTGGTCGGGACAAGTGGGGTAGGTGTGATGGCCACATGTGTATCCCCTAGTGCAGCTGCACTATCAGATGTGGCAGGAGTATCGAACTCCTGAGAACGGGGTGCATGTCTCCTCGATGTAGACATCTACGATAACATTAACATACAAATTAAAATAAATAAATAACAAACCTTAAATTAAAAAAAGTAACATACTATTGAATTAAAAATTAAAAAAAAAACATACAAATTACTTAATTAATTAACATTACACTAATTTTACCAATTCAATTAAACTAATAACATACAAATTAATCAATTAATTAAACATATATATTTACATACGTTTTTTTAACTAAATACACTAAAAACATAACAATTAACCCTAATTTTTACAAATTAAGAATTAACATATATTAAATAAACACATTACTTAATTTTTTAAACATTAATTTAATTAAATCCATATATGAACAATAAACATACTAATAAACATACTAATAGACAAATGAATATACTAATTAACAATAACATACAATTCAATTAAACTAATTTGACCAATTCAATTACATGAATTAACAATATTAAACTAATTTTACCAATTCAATTAAATCAATTAACAATATTACACTAATTTTACCAATTCAATTAAATCAATTAACAATATTACACTAATTTTACCAATTAAATTAAACTAATTAATATTAATAAAAACATTAAACTCATTAATTTTATAAAATAACATACAAATTAATCAATTAACATACAAATTAGTAAATTAATTAAACATATAAAATTACATACTTTTTTTTTTTTATCTAAATACATTAAAAACATACCAATTAACACTAATTTCTACAAATTGACAATAAACATACTAATGAATTTGAAATCAATAAATAACATACTTAATTAATTAACATTAAACTAATCAACCCCATCTTTTAACAATTAACATACTAATGAAATTAAACAAACTAACATGTTATTTAATTATAATTTTACCAATTAACATTAACAATAAACTAAGTAAACTAATTTTACCAATTAAATTAAACTAATTAACATTAACAATAACACTAAAGTACTTAATTTTATCAATTAACAGAAACCAATTAACAATAACATTAAACTAAGTAAACTAATTAAAGTAATAAAACTAATTAACAATAAAATTACATATATACATTAACAATTAACATTAAGATTAACAATTAATTAACAATTAACTGAGAAATTGAGAGAAATCACCGTTGATCGAAGCTTTGACGGCAGTGGAGGAAGTGAGGGAGGACGGCCACGAGGTCGTGGTGACGTTCGGGGGAGGGAGGAGGGGGAAGGGGGAAAGTTTGGGGGAGGGAGGAGGGGGGAGGGGAAGGTTCTGGGGGGGAGGGAGCGGGGGGAAGGGGAAGGTTCGTGGTGGTCGGGAGGGTTTTGGGAGAGGGGAGGGAGGCAGGGGAAGGGGGAAGGGGGAAGGTTCGGGGGAGGGAGGCGATGGGGGATGGCGGCGTGGTGGGAGGGAGAGCGATCGGGGAGGGAGGCGGTGGGGGTAGGGAGATCGGGTAGGGTTTTGGGAGAGGGGATCGGGGAGGGAGGGAAGAAAGAGTGAATGAGAAAGGAAAAGGGATGACTTTTTTATATTTTATTTTAGCGAAGAATTATGTCGCTAAAGGAAAAGAATGGACGACAGCTGGGTACGATTTTTCATAACACATGTCATTAATTTTTAATTAGCGACTAAATTCGTTGCTAAAATAAATTAAATTTCCGCCTAGATTTTCATTTTTAGCGACGGAAAACGTCGCTCAAATTAATGAAATTTTTTAAAAAACGCGCCTTTATATTTAGATTAGCGACGAAATTCGTCTCTATATTTTAAAAAATTCGTTCAAACTTATGATATTTAGCGACAAAATGTGTCTCTAATTATTGGATATGCTAGAATTTGAAGCCATTTTAGCGACGAAATTCGTCTCTAATTTCTGCACATTATATAATTTTTCTTCCAATTAGCGACGAAATTCGTCTCTAATTTTTGCACATTATATAATTCGTCTCTAATCTCTATATTTTAAAAAATTCGTTCAAACTTATGATTGACATTTTGTAAAAATTTTGATTTATTATTTTGAAAAGGTTAATAGATAAGGATCGAAATTGAAATTTAACAAAATAATAAATAAAGATTGAAATTAAAGTTGAAATTGAACAAAATAACATAGTTAGAGACGAAATACATCGCTATTATATATGATTTTTTTTTTCATTTCTTTTGGTTCCCTTACAAGTTTAACAATTTAAACATCATCATCAAATTCATCAGTGTTGGATCTAGAGCTGTTGTCCTCAGTATCTTGTTCTTCCTCCTCAGAAGGTTTTGGAGATTGATCATCAATGAAAAGGGAGATCAATATATAAACCGTCGGGATCAAACAATGTTTCTGTTACGTCATTTAACGGTCGAGCAGTTTCAGAGTTTATTCCTTCGTCTATTTCACGACTCTGCACCTCCTCTTCTTGGAAAGCTACAAAATCCTCGCCGTCTTTATCTGGAAGACTTTCGTCAATGTGACACGGCCGCACTTTGCAAACAACTAATCAATCATTGAATTGTCTAGAATACGGATAAGGTAAAAAATACGTTTGAATCGCTTGTTGTGCCAACACAAATCGATCATTTGTGCGCATTTCCTTTTTCTTATTCACCTCTAAAATATGCAAGTGTGGTATTTTTCTCATTCCACCTCGTCGAATTGTCTCAAACCACGTACAGTTAAATAGTACCGTACGCGTTACACTCCCTCCTGCATAATCAAGCTCAATAATTTCATCAATGACTCCAAAGAAATCTTCTTCACTGTTACCAAACACTTGACCCTTGATGCATACGCCGCTGCTATCTGTTGATCTATTTTGTGAATGAGATTTTGTTTGAAATTTGTAGCCCATCCCTAAATAACACGAGTAAAAGTTGGCAATTCTAGCAGGTCCTTTTGCCAACATTACAATGTGATTGTTTGTAACTGGTGTCGTTGGTGAATCAACCTGCACTAAATTTGGTTGAAGAATAACATAATTGCAGTTAAGATGAACAAATATAACATGTAATCATACTCACGTAAGCATAGAACCATGAACGGAAGTCTCTGTCAATTATAATCCCCTCATCGGTTGCGTTGGTCCAGGATTTCTTGGTCGCATGCGAAAAACTCAACAAATAACCTATTATTGAAAATTATATATTATAAACTTGAAAAGGAAGTAATATAACTCTAAACCATATTATTTTAGTTCTTGCTTACTCGATATAAGGTTCCACCTCCGGACAATTACACAACACATACGTTTGTGCGATGTGATACTCTTCCTCGTTTAGGGGTCTCCGCACAGGTTTTCCAATAGTTCCGCCTAATCTCGTAAAAATAGACAAATCGGTTGGATCGACTCCAGAAGGAAGTGAATCTTGAACAAAATTCCGCTTCACTGTTCTGTATTGTTCTGCAATTCTCTGATCAAAGTAATATGAACAGAACGTGGTCGTCTCATGTATTTGATATGCATTGCATATAGATCCTTCCACTCTAGCCTTGTTTCCTACACTTCTTTTTAGCCTACGTAAATACCTAAGATAAAAAGCAAACAATTAAAACCAGGAATTTATATACGAGTCGCTAATAAAAATAGTGAAATTATTTACCTCTCAAAAGGATACATCCATCGATATTGAACTGGGCCTCCTAGAGACGCCTCGTACGGTAGATGTATCGGTAGATGCTCCATCGAGTCGAAAAAGGATGGTGGAAACATTCTTTCTAACTTGCAAATGATGACAGCAATCTCATCTGCTCAATGACTCCACAGGGGTGCGTGTCGGGTTTGCGGATGTTAACTCCCTGAAGAAAACGCTTAATCGTGCAACCGGTTCCCAATGCTTCGCTTCAAGAAATGGTTTGAATGCGGTGGCATGAGTCGTTGCATGAATACGTGACAATCATGACTCTTCATCCCAAACACAGTATGACTATGCACATCAATGCACCTGGCCGATTCAAAACGTATCCGCCTGGAAATTTAATCGATCTCATCCACTCAAACAATGTTTTTCTTCGATCCATTGTTAGCATGTACTTTACCTTCGCGTATTTTTTTCCGGTTCGCCTGGCTCTAATTCAGGTCGATGATGATTTCTCGAATGTCGTAACGTGATATCGGATTGTCTTTCGTTTTGTTTGGTATATTTAGAATCGTGTTGAAGACATTGTCCAAAACGTTCTTTTCGATATGCATGACATCTAAATTATGCCTGATCATTAAATCTCCCCAATACGGTAGCTCCGGGAAAATACTCCTTTTTTTCCATCCCCGTATTTTTCCCATCGCTTTATTCCAAGCCTCACCCCCAATCTCTATAACCATTCGCATGTCAAGCGCATCTAACTGTGGCAATACTTGGTATCCATTGATAACTTCAGGCGGGCCTTGATTTCTTGCAGTACGCCCTTTATACCAGTCAGTTTTGTTCGATCGAAATGAATGATTGAGAGGTAAGAACCTTCTATGACAGTCAAACCAACATGTTTTTCGACCATGCACCAATGAGAATGCACCGGTATCGACCATGCAATGAGGGCATGCAAACTTTCCCGAAGTGCTCCACCCTAACAAATTTAGTTAGGGTAGTATACATTCGTTACGTTAGGTGTAAACCATAAATTTTAATCTAATATAAAATAGTGAAAAATTATAAAATAACGAATGAAGTAATTGAAATACAAATTATTTTACGAACGTACCTGATAACATAGAATATGCCGGGAAGTCACTTATCGTCCAAATAATCTCCGCTCGCATCAAGAAATTCCGTTTTTGTGAAATATCGTACGTCATAACTCCTTCGTTCCATAAACTACGAGCTCGGCAATTAATGGCTGGAGGTAGACATCAAGCTTCTGCTTTGGACTTTTTGGGCCAGGTACAATTACCGTTAAGAAAATCACAGGATCTTTCATGCACATCGATGGAGGCAAGTTATACGGCGTCAACATAATTGGCCATGATGAATATTGAGCTCCCGAAGCCCCGAAAGGGTTGAACCCGTCAGTACATAAACCCAATCTAACGTTTCTAATTTCTCGAGCAAATTCAGGATGACAACAATTTAAATGCTTCCACGCCTCTGCATCGGAAGGATGTCTCATTACTCCATCATCTTGAGAGTGCTCGTGATGCCACCTCATGTGCGAAGCAGTGACTTCTGACGCATACAGTCGTTGGAGACGTTGTGTGATCGGTAAGTAAAACATGCGAGTATGCGGAATAAGACTTTTTTTACCTTGTTTGTATCTCGAATGATTGCACATTTTACACATATGAAAACTTGCATCATCACCCCAATATATCATACATCCGTTTGGGCAACAATCAATCTTCTCCACAGGTAAACCGAGACCGTCCACTAATTTTTTAGTATCATACAAACTGTGCGGCAACGCGTTATTTGCAGGAGCACACCAATGAAACCATTGTGAAATCGAGTTAAAACCTCTTTCTGGGATATGAAACTCTGCCTTGATATTCAATAGTTCTGTCGCAGCAGCGAGTTGCATTACATCACATCCTGGGTACAACGGCCTACTCGCTGATTCTATCATGTGAAACATTCTTTGCGCATCTGGATTTAAATCTTCGTTTACTAAATTATGAGGATCATCTCCGTGATAACCGCATCCATCAACTACCATCTGTTCTAATTGCCCGCATCGATGTTCAATATTTTGAATTATCATTCACATTCGAATAGAACGTGAGTCGCTTCCTTCATTTCGACATGACTCGCCCCTGCCGCATCGTACATTTCTATAGATCTCTCCTGATACACCCAATGATAATAATTATCAACGAAACCACGACAATACAAGTGTAACTTCACATCATCTTTCGGCAACAACTTCTTATTTCTACACTTTTTGCATGGACATCGTATCTTCTGTCCGTTGTTATAAAAAATAATCGTGGATTCACAGAATTCAACAAAACTGTTCGACCCCAACTACAAAATCATCGTTGAGAAACCCTCCAATCAAACGAACGTACATCCACTCACGCATTTTCTCTTTCTCGGGAAGACGTGTAGACACCCATTTTCGTCCGGTAATATTTAAAATTAACAAAATTTACATATTTCGAAAAAATAAAAAAAATTGACTTTGGTTTGAAATGTGGTGTTTTCTTTGACATGATTTGTTTAATTTGGATTTTGAAATAAAAATTTAAATTTAAATTAGCATTTTTAGAATTGATTTGAATTGAAATTTAACTTTAAAAGATTTGGAAAAAAAGAGTTTTAAATGAGAATCAATTTAAACATGGAAAAGATGAGTAGGAAAATTATTTTATGAGTTGTCAAATTAAATAAGATATTTTTTATAATTATGGAAAAAAATAAAAGATTTTATTTTATTTTGACTTTTCATTAATTAAATTTTCCTTGTTTGTTTTTCCCTCTCGGTTATAAAAAGGACCCTCCTACAACCCTAAAACACACAATATTCACACAAAAAAAAACGGAGCCTCCCTAATCTCTCCATACAGAAATCATTCAGAAGAGCCTCCCTCACTTTCATCTAAACCCACCATTCATAAGAGCCTCCCTCCCTCTCAATAGTAAACATAAATCCCTACCACCAAACCTTTGAGTCTCTTCTTCATCTTCTTCATTCATCGTCGGAATTCGGAGCAACACATTTGTAAGGTTCTATCAAACCAAGGTAACATCCTTTTCCATTAAAAATGTAGTCATTCGTATGTTACTGTTTTATTTTATTTGATTTCGTGATTTTTGTACATTGATTTAGATTTTTTAGAAATTTTTATTTGAAAATAGACTTAAATATGAACCAATAGAAAAAAGAATCGACTCATTTGGATATGTGGTTATTAAGTTATGATTTTTTAAAGTTTAGTATTGAAACCGATTTACTGTTTCGGGATTTTTTACACACCTTGTCATTACATGATTTTTCGGTTCTGACTCTTTGAAAATAATTATTTATGATTATTTTTCTATAAAACTAGACTCGTAAATAAAGATTTAGGAACAAGAATCACCCCGTTTCGATGAGTATAAAAAAGATATGATTTTTCAAAGTTAGTGTAAAATCTGCAGAAATTTGTGTATAAAACCGAGAATGAGGAATGTTTTTGACATAAAATCTAATTTTATTTACAAGTGTACATACTTTTTTATTTTAGTAATCAATCATAGATGAAATATAGAATATTTAGAAGAAAGAATCAAGTTAAAATATATTTTAGTTAAGAAGTTATGAATTTCCAAAGTTGATGTGTTTTGTTTGGAACAATTATGATAATTTTATTGGTTTGCCTTATTCGTAAAATTTGCCATATTTTGTGTTTACTACATTCCTTTTTATTGTCTTCATATTAAGGTCATAATTTAATGAATTTGTATAAATATTATATTGATCATTATTGGATTTCAAAAAAAGAAAGGAGTTTGAATTTATTAGGATACTAATTTTCCAACTTCCTAAAAGACATAATTTGATTAAATTACCAAATTTTTAAATATAGTAATTGGAATTAATTAGGATACTAATTTTCCAAAAAGCATAAAAATTAACAATTTAAATATAGTAATTGGAATTAATTAGGATACTAATTTTCCAAATTATAAAATTAACAATGAAATTTTAAACATTAAGATAAATAGTATAAGCCTTAAATAAAAATTGAAATTTATTAGGATAATAATTGTCCATATATACCATAAATAAAAGATTTTGTCAAATAAAATTTTCCTATTTAAAACCTAGGGGCTAAAAGTGAAACCTACCCTAAACCTAATATTAAGCTAAATAATTTTAATAACAAAGATAAAATTCAAAATTAATTAAAATATCCATATTTAAAACTTAAACACAAAAAAAAAACAAACAAACAAATCGTTTTCAAAAACTCCGATGACGGAATATGGGGGCGTTGGGATACCATGTGTCACAATGTGATTGCGACGCGGAGCGGCCGACATCCTTAAAATTAGGTATCTTAAATGAAAATAAAGTGGAAGTCGCCATCAACCATATTTGGGTGTGATTGATCACCAAATTCATTGAAAATAGGAATGGTCTACGAAAAAACAAATGGGGTTCAGGAGTCATTTGTGTGTAGGGAAGGTGTTAGCACCCTACAACACCCATTTTAAAATGGTTACCATATTTTTACTTTATATTATCTTATTTTTTAAAATGATGGTCCTTAAAAAAAATTGATTTTAATTTATAAAAACAAATGTCTCATTTAATCATTTCTCAACTTCAAGAATGAAGCAAGTAATAAGGATTAAAATGAGCGGGGTTACGGCCGTTAATTGAACAATATTGGAATTTGAAAAATTCCACCTTAAGAAATTGAGGTTTTTACTTCTCAAAATCCATCATAGAAATTGTATTTATATTTTAAAACATTTTATTTTATTTTATTTTTATTTAATATACTTTCAATTAATTTATTTTAAAAATAATATTTAAACTTGTTTGAAAATACCCTTATTTTATATTTTTGAAAAAAATACTTAATTTTATTCAAAAAAATACATATCCACCTTTTTTTTTAAGATTATTTAAACGTATTTAAAATATTCTTTTTTTTTTATATTATTTAAACTTATCTGGAATATTCTATTTTTTATTCTTTGATATAATATATGTATGTAATGCTGTTTATTTTTATTTTTAGAACATTTCTATTTATACATTTTTGTTATCGATTTATATGGAGATCTCGATAAGTACATTGCGCGCAGTCTTCACAAACGTGATGATTTTCACGTACTTATCGAGATCCCAACAAGCATAGTAAATTAACTTTAATTGAATAATTATAAGATTTAGTCATTTCATTTGGTGGACATGAGAAATTAATCTTGATAAATATGAAACGTGATTAGGTTTGATAATTCTAAATAAACAATAAAAACATTTAATTTAATTTTTATTAGAAAAAAATCGAGTATATAGTTAACAAAAAAAAAAATATATATATATATATATATGTATATAACACTAAAGTTGATAAAAGTATTACTGTAACTTATAATTATACTTATGTTTACATATATATATATATGCTAAGAGAGACCATAAACAGAACCATTTGCCTATAAATTAATGAATTTTATAATTATAATTATATCCATACATATGAATATATTATGAAAATTCACAGAAAGACAGTTTGATAAACCCATAAGCAATATACGAATTTGATACGTAAAATGATTAAAAAAAGAGAAGAAACTATCAAGAAAACTTTTTAATATATTTAAATTTATAATGGAAAGATGACCTAATCATCTGAGTATGTAAGACAAAAAGAAAAACTCTATAAATATTAAGCTCCAATCATATATAAAGATTTAAGGGATAAACTCAAACAATAATATTGTTAATTACCTGATCCAAATGATGTAGGAAACTCCAAGAAGACTATGAACGAGCGGTGGTAATTTTATCCGAATGAATTTGATTTTTGCTACTTATCAAATATATCCAAACGTAAATTACAGGAGGTTGCGGCTATAGGGAATTTTTGAGGCTGCTCTAGTCATTGGGGGGTGGTGGTGCTTTTATAGGGTTTTTGAAATCAAAATTAGGGCCAACTCTACACATTATAAATTGTTTAATTTTAGGCTAATTAGGAGAAATTCAAATTTAGAATTAACTTCCTCCCAATCAGACTTTTATCTTTCCAAAACTAATTCAATCATCCCTTTTTTATATAGCCAAATTTCATCCAATTTCCACCAAAAATTATGCTTACTAAAAGATCCTTAATCAAATCAAAATCAAATTTCCCTAAAAAAAATTTGCATTTACGTCCAAAGTTTTAATTTAAATACTTAATTTTATAATAATAATGAAAATAGTAATAATAATAAAACTATTTTTAAAACATTGCATTAAAAAATAAATAAAAATAAATAAAAAAATAAAAAAATCACAGATTAATGTAAGAAAAATAAGAGAGAGAGAATTTTCCTTTTTTTTTATCCAACATAAATAATAAATAAAAAGATAATAATAATAAAATTGAGCCGGGCAAAATACGGTATCTACAGTTTGTCCCCCTTTGTACATCCTTTAAGAATTAATAGGTGGACAAAGGAAAAGATAGATTTTTGGATGGTGAAAATTTTATTAAGAAAGAAAGATTAAAACGAAGATCGGATTATTAAATATAACTACGAGTTTATAAAAATTGAAAAAAATAACTAGATTTTGTTCCGGACTTTGATCTCTACAGGGACTAAACCGCACGTAGGATTCGATTTAATAAAAAAAATGAAATAAAATATAACGAACCTGGGTTTTGTCCCAGGCTTCGATCTCTACCTGGGATCGAGCCGCAAATAGGATTCGATTTAATCGAGCAAAATAGCGTAAAATGTAACGAACCTGGGTTTTGTCCCAGGGCTTCGATCTCTATCGGGATCGAGCCGCAAATAGGATTCGATTTAATCAACGTTAAGTAAAAACGTAACGAACCTGGGTTTTGTCCCAGGCTTCGATCTCTATCGGGACTGAGCCGCAAATAGGATTCGATTTAATCGATAAAGAAGTAAAATGTAACGAACCTGGGTTTTGTCCCAGGCTTCGATCTCTACCGGGACTGAGCCGCAAATAGGATTCGATTTAATCGAACAAAGAGATAAAATATAACGAACCTGGGTTTTGTCCCAGGCTTCGATCTCTATCGGGACTGAGCCGTGAATAGGATTCGATTTAATCGAACAAGGAGATAAAATATAACGAACCTGGGTTTTGTCCCAGGCTTCGATCTCTATCGGGACTGAGCCGCGAATAGGATTCGATTTAATCGAACAAGGAGATAAAATATAACGAACCTGGGTTTTGTCCCAGGCTTCGATCTCTACCGGGACTGAGCCGCGAATAGGATTCGATTTAATCGAACAACGAACAGGATAAAGTACTTTTGTTAAAAATGATTCGATTTTAACTCGACTATCGCATTCGCATCTTCTCTAAAGGTATTCGGCTTAAGAATAGAGTCATGTAGCCCTCTTTGATTTCCGTTATCAAATTATTAATGTATTCATCATCTTTATCCAAATCTGTGTCAACTCTGGTACTCGAGCTTCAAGAATTTTTTCAGGATCTTAACTCCGTTGATGCATTATTTCTTGCTTTTGTGTTGGAATCAAACAAACTTACCATCATTATATATCAAAGTAACTTACAACATTTCTTTTAGTCAATATTAATAATAGAGTAAGGAGGAAAGTCAAGAAATATGGAATTCAAAGTTTAGAGATATTTTATTGATAATGAAGGAAACTAAAACGAAGATAGAGAGAGACAGGATGAGAGTGAGAGTATTGGGTACATGACATCTTAAACCTTCACTTAAAACCATAGCACAAATAATTTAAGATACTCAATGAAACTCTTATATATTTATTGAGCCTTCCCCATTTGCCTTCATGCATAGTACTTTTGGACATAGTCAGAACTGATGGGGTTTGGTAATTCGTCTCCATCCATATTGGTCAAAATCAAAGCTCCTCCTGAGAAAGCTTTCTTCACGACATATGGCCCTTCATAGTTCGGAGTCCATTTACCTCGATGATCCTTTTGAAATGGGAGGATTCTTTTTAACACCAAGTCTCCTTCTTTATATGCTCGTGGGCGAACCTTTTTGTTGTAAGCTTTCATCATTCTCCTTTGATAGAGTTGGCCTCTACATAGTGCTGTCAACCTCTTTTCTTCTACGAAGTTCAACTGCTCACAACGATTCTGAATCCATTCTGACTCTTCTAATTTTGTCTCCATAATAACCCTCAATGATGGGATCTCAACTTCAATAGGGAGAACTGCTTCCATTCCATAAACTAAAGAAAAAGGTGTTGCTCCGGTTGAAGTACGAACAGATGTGCGATATCCGTGCAAAGCAAAAGGAAGCATTTCATGCCAATCCTTGTATGTGATAGTCATCTTTTGCACAATTTTCTTGATGTTTTTGTTAGCCGCTTCAATCGCGCCTGTTCATTTTTGGTCGGTAAGGAGTTGAATTCGCATGCTTGATCTTGAATTGCTGACATAACTCATCCATTGTTTTATTATTCAAATTCTTCCCATTATCTGTAATCACTAGCTCTGGAATGCCGTAACAACAAATAATTTCCTTTTTTAAGAATTTAACTACGACTCCCTTTGTCACCTCTCGATAAGAGGTAGCTTCAACCCACTTTGTAAAGTAATCAATAGCTACGAGAATAAAATGATGTCCATTTGAGGCTTTGGGTTCAATGGGGCCAATTACATCCATTCCCCACATAGAAAAAGGCCATGGTGCAGATAGAACATGTAATTCAGACGAAGGGGCATGAGCTTTGTCAGCATAGATTTGACACTTATGACATGCTTTTGCATACTTGATACAGTCGGTTTCCATAGTTAACCAATAATAACCAGCTCTTAAAACTTGTCTAGCCATTCTATGCCCGTTTGCATGAGTTCCACATATACCTTCGTGTATATCTTCCATTATTTTACTAGCCTCTATTGCATCAACACATCTTAATAAAACCATGTCGTGATTTCTCTTATATAGAATTTCTCCATTGAGGAAGAAACTCATTGCTAACCTTCTGAGGGTTCGCTTATCATTCTCTGAGGCGTCAAGAGGGTAAATTCTATCTTTTATGTATCTCTTGATATCATGGTACCATGGCTTTCTATCTGGTTCTTCTTCTATATTCATGCAAAAGACAGGAACATCTCGCTTTTCAATCTTGATGGGCTGGATTTTTCCTTTAAAATCAACATCAAACATTACCGCCAAAGTAGCTAATGCATCGGCTATTCGATTATCATCTCGTGGTATATGATCAAAAGTAATCTCTTCAAACTTCTGAGATAATTCTATTATCAATTCATAATAAGGAATCAACTTAGAATCTCTCGTTTCCCATTCTTTTCTTAATTGACAGATTACCAGCAAGGAATCAACTTAAACCAAAAACTTTGAGTTTTCTAACTTTCATATCAAGCGCTGCTTGGACCCCCATAGAACATGCTTCATATTCGGCCATGTTATATGTGCAATCAAAACATATCTTGGCAGTAAGTGGGAAGTATTTTCCTTCAGGTGACATTAATATTGCTCCTATTCCCTGGCATAATTCATTAGAGGCTCCGTCAAATAGCATAGTCCATTTCTCAGGATCAGAGCATTCCTCTTCTGCTTCTGTCATAAAAACATACTCATCTGGAAAATCCAGTTTCATTGGCTCCTAATCATCCAAAGGTTGTTGGGCCAGATAATCGGCAAGCGCGCTCCCTTTCACTGACTTTTTAGTGACGTAAACGAAATCATATTCTGATAATAAAACCTGCCACCTAGCAATTCTTCCCGAGAGAGAGGGTTTTTCAAAAATGTATTTTAGGGGATCCATTTTTGAAATCAACCAAGTTGTATAGTAAAGCATATATTGTCTCAAACGGTGTGCAGTCCAAGCTAGAGCGCAACAAGTCTTCTCGAGTAGGGAATACTTGGCTTCATAATCAGTGAACTTTTTACTCAAATAATATATAGCTTGCTCTTTCTTTCCGGAATTGTCGTGTTGTCCCAGCACACAGCCCATTGAGTTTTCTAATACAGTGAGGTACATGATGAGAGGACGCCCAGAAGTTGGAGGAACAAGTATAGGAGGATTTTGCAAATACTGCTTTATCTTGTCAAATGCCTCCTGGCAATCTTCGTTCCATATCTCAGTATTACTTTTTCGAAGTAATTTGAAAAGAGGTTCACAAGTTTCTGTAAGATGTGATATGAATCTAGCGATGTAATTCAATCTTCCTAAAAATCCTCTGACTTCTTTCTGGGTTTGTGGTGGTGGCATCTCTAAAATAGCTTTGATTTTATCAGGATCCACTGAAATTCCTTCTTGGCTCACAACAAAACCCAACAACTTTCCAGAACTTGCACCGAACGTGCATTTATTGGGATTAAGCTTCAATCGAAATTTTCTTAATCGAACAAACAATCTTTTGAGAATATCGTATGCTCCTCTCCTTGTTTTGATTTAGCAATCATATCATCGACATAAACTTCAATCTCTTTATGCATTAAATCATGGAAGAGTGCGACCATTGCACGTTGATAGGTTGCCCCTGCATTCTTCAATCCAAACGGCATGACTTTGTAGCAAAAAGTTCCCCATAGCGTGATAAATGTCGTCCTTTCACGATCCTCCTCTGCCATTTTTATCTGGTTATAACCTGAGAAACCATCCATGAATGAAAATGTAGAGAATCCGGCAGTATTATCCACTAAGATGTCAATGTGGGGAAGTGGAAAATTGTCTTTTGGACTTGCACGATTCAAATCTCTATAATCAACACACATCCTGACTTGGCCATTCTTCTTTAGTACTGGAACAATATTCGCCACCCATTCGGGGTAATTAGACACTGTCAAGAAGCCTGCATCCATCTGCTTTTTAACTTCATCTTTAATTTTGAGTAACATATCAGGTTTCATTTTTCTCAATTTCTGTCTAATTGGTTTACACTCAGATTTAAGTGGTAAACGATGAACTACAATATTTGTGTCTAATCCTGGCATATCTTCATAAGACCAAGCAAATATGTCTACATATTCATGCAGTAAGTTGATTAACTTTTGACGACTTTCTTTCGAAATATTGGTTCCAATTTTAACCTCTTTTACTTCTTCTTCAGTTCCCAAGTTAATTGTTTCTATTTGTTCCTGGTGAAGTCCTAACACTTTTTCCTCTTCTTCTACCATTCTCAATAATTCCGAGCTTGGTTCAATATCATTCTCTTCATCAGACTCAACATTGTATATAGGAGTATCCAAATTATATCTCAAATTGTCGATGCATTCGATTTCATTATTACTGTTTAGGATATCAAGTATTTGGTGTAAGAAAAGAAGAGAGGGGATAATAAGTAGAGATATAGATAGGTGGAAAATAAATTGACTTTTATTAATATGAATTGAAATGTTGACATAGAAAAACTCAAATGAAAGAAAAACAGGATTTGGAAATGAAAAATGATAGAAAATTACTTTGAAATATTAAAAAATGATGGTAACTCTGTAATCTTCCAATTATTGAGCTCAAAATCTTCGGAACACGGATAAATGAATGCATCCATCTCTTTCTCATCTTCCGTTAAAGCCGCAATGTGAAGAATAAACCTGGTGCGGTGGTTGTTGCTCGACATGGATTCTACCAAAGACTTCCGAATATTCCATAGAAGTTAGAAAAATTTAACTTTCCACACTTGGGCTCTCTGTTTTCAAGCTTTGCCATACGTTTCTCTTTCTTACTTTTCGTACTGGATCTTGTCAGCTCTGCTTGGCTTGAAACCTAAACCGAACTTTTCCCAATTATCCACTAACTTCAACAAATATTCCAGGATTCTATTATTTCCTGCGAAAGAAGACTTCAAAAGTGATGGTTCTGTATATTCGACCTTTCTGCCTGTGGTTATAGCATTTGCGACTTCAAAGGATCGAAATGAACATTCTAATGCCTCTTCAGCTGCTTCAACATAAGGCATCGACTCAAGCTTTGAAATAAGAAAATTTTCTTCACCAGATACACAGATCAGTTTGTCATCAACGATGAATTTTAGCTTTTGGTGCCATGAAGAAGGAACAACTCCAGCAGAATGTAGCCAGGGACGCCCCAACAATAAGCTATAAGCTGAAGAAATGTTCATAACTTGAAAAGTAATGTTAAATGTGCATGACCCTACTTGAATTGGGACATCAATTTCCCCGATAACCTCACTGCGTGCTCCATCAAATGCTCTTACCACCATTGTGCTTGGCTTCAAATAAGATATATCAACAGGTAATTTCTTCAGGGTAGATTTGGGCATTATGTTCAGAGATGACCCATTGTCGATCAACACTTTTGCTACAACAAAATTTCTTCATTTAACAGAAATGTGGAGAGCTTTAAAATTCCCAAAGCTTCCAGGTGGAACCTCGTCATCTGTAAAGGCTAAAGTGTTAAAAGCTGTTACGTTTCCCAATATTTCACTCAAATTGTTCACTGAAATGTCTTGTTGGACGTAAGCTTGACTTAAAACCTCTAATAAAGCCTTTCGATGTGCCTCTGAATACATTAGTAAAGATAGTATGGAAATTTTAGCTGGTGTCTGACCCAACTGCTCTACCACCTTATACTCACTTTGCTTGATAAGTTTGAGAATTTCTTGGCTTTCTTCTTCAGTCATGAGTTGTTTATCCTTCTTTCCTTTGATCACAATTGATCCATCTGAAAGACCCTTGCTTTCCACATCATTCTCTTTCATTTGGGCTTTCCCTTTGTTCTGCAGAACTCTTTCTTCATTTTTTTCAGTATTATTGGGAGCATAGCATCTCCCGCTCCGTGTCAATCCACCTATCCCTGTGATATTTTCTACAGGAAGAGGCTCCTGATCAGAAATCACTGTACAGTCATATTTCCAAGGAACTGAATTCAAATCTTTAAAGGGAAAAGGACTCGGGATGTGGATGGTGATTGGCCTCGGATTTAAATTGGATGCACCAATACTAGGCTTCTCATGGTAAGTAATTGTGAGTGGTTCCCGCCGTATGGTGTGCGGGAGCTTTCACTTGGAAAAGAATTTTCAATGACACTAACTTCTTTTCTTTCATGCTTACAAACTTTTTCCGAAGTAATGACAAGTCTGTCTTGAATCTAACAGAGCTTGAACCTTCATCTGAAAGTAGAACAATGTTGCCTGGAATGACCTTTTCCTCCAAAGATGGAATGAACAATTCAAACTCTCATCATAACCTTCATATTTGATGTCTTCATCGAGATATACTGTTTGAACAAAACCACTACCGTGAAGGAATTCAAATAATTGTCCCATTGGAGTCTTGATCTTCTCTATATCTTCTTTAAAGGTGTCTTCAAAACATTCTCATCGCATTTACTCCAGGAGTACCATGGTTTGGGAGAGGGTTGTTATTGACATCAGGAGCATTTTCTTTCTTGAAATTCAACCATCCTGCATCGATCAAACCCTTCACTCGGTATTTGAGAGTGGTACAATTTTCAGTTGAATGTCCTGGGGCTCCTCCGTGAAAATCACAACGGACATTAGGGTTATACCACTTTGGATACGGTGGCTCGAAAGGTTTTACTGGGATAGGAGTTAACAAACGCTCTTCAATGAGTTGAGCTAAAAGCTCAGTATAAGACATCGGGATTGGATCAAAATTTGGTCGTTCTTTTGGGTTTCTATTGTTCTGCTGGTTTGGGGTACAAGAAGCGGGTTGATTTTGAGATTGATAAGTTGGAGGGGTAAATGGTGCAGGGTTCTGTGCAGGAGCACGGGGGCGGGGGTGTTGGTAAGATGTGTGGTTCACGAATGGTTGGGCATATCTGACTGGGGTTGAATAGGAACTGGTCGGATATTGTTTTGGGCGATTATCATAGTGTGGCTGTATCCAAGGAGACATATTTTCTCCTATCATCTGTACTTCTCCTTCTTTCTTTTTAAAAGGTATAACCTTTTTTGTGATGGACGATTGAGCCTGTTGTCCATTATCCTTCCATGCTTCACACCATATTCAATCCTCTCTCCGATGGTCATTATATCGAAAAGTTGGTGGAAGCATTCCCGATCATTCGATCATAAAATGGAGACTTTGAGTATTGATGAACATGGCGGACAACTCCTTGTCGGTTAGGGGTGGTTGGACTTGTGCAGTGTGTCTCTCCACCTCCGAGCATACTCTTTGAAACTTTCGGTTCTAGTCATCTCCATTTTTCGTAGATCAAGTCGATCAGGAGCTAAATCAATATTGTGCTTATCTTGTTTCAAAAAGGCATCCGCCAGGATCCTTCCATGTACAAATATGGGCACTATCAAGCCGCATATACCAACGGCGTAGGCCTGTTAAGCTATCCTGAAAACAGTGGATGATCAACTTATCATTCTGGACATGAGCAGCCATCTTTCTGCAGTACATAATAAGATGACTTTTAGGACAAGTTGTCCCATCATATTTCTCGAACTCTGGTACTTTGAACTTAGACGGGATTATCACATCTGGCACCAGACACAACTGAGAAGCGTCTATGTTTCCAAAAACATCGGTTCCTTCAATTGCTCTTAACCTTTCCTCAAATACTTGAAACTTTTCCGGTGTCATTGCCTTCTTCTCCCTATTAGCTATTTCTTTTCTTACTTGAGGACTGTCGAAGTTTGGTATTGTGACATTGGCTTTAAACTGCTCTTCTGTCTGATAAGTCACACTTCCGTAATTGCTTGTTGGGATCTGTTGGCCTCTTTGAAAAGAAGGAAATTGGTACTGTTGTGAAGGGTTGAATGAACATTGTGGAATTCCCTCTTCTACTGGTGCTTGTGAAAATGTAGGGCCAAATCCAGGTGGATAAAATGAGAAGTCCTGGTCATTTGTAGATCTTTGTTGAATAGCTGAGTTTGGCTGAACTGGCTCTGCCACATCTTTCCCTTTTTCAAGCAAGCTAACGAGTTTGGCCAGTTGTTCTTGGATTGTGTCAACATCCTTCCTCAATTTCTCTTGCTCTGTAAGTTGTTCCTCCATTATCTTTGCCTTAGATCTTGTATTATAAGAGTGCGAGTGCGAGTGCGATTGTCGAGCTATTTTTTTAAGACTTTATCTTTATTATGGTTGAGAGAATAAGAAAGAGAGAAAAAATAAATGAATAAAGTAAGAAGTCTAAATTGGAACGCGAAAAGAAATACTTATATTAAATGGTAAAAGAAAACTGACGAAATTTAACATTATTGTGCAAAACAAAGATAACAAATGTTCCAATTCACCAAAATTTAAAAATAAACATAAACATAAAAAATCAATAAAATGTCCCCCAGTGCTCCAAGTCTTCATGAATTTTCTCCAGGAATTTGATTATCTCTTGGCCATTTGGTTGAGTCGGCAAGATGAGAGCCTCCAAAGCAAATGCCTCTCTTGCTAATCGATCTGCTCTTCTAGCTGCCTTCCGGATTTGCATGACGACTTGTTCAATATTACGATGTAACGTAGCATTCTCATGTCGCACTGACTGAAAATCATTCCTCAACCCGTGGTAGTGATCTTCTAAAATTTTATGCTCCCTCATCAAACTTTCATAGACATTCTGAAATTTCTCAAGACGATTCACAAGTGATTTAGCAGTCTTCTTCAGATTTTTATTTTCACTCAACGCGTGAGTCAACTCTGCTTCGCTTCTATTAGCTTTTAATTGCCAGTCTTCAATTGTTCTTCGTAAGAGACAATTGCTTTCTTCTATTTCAGCTATGTCTTTATTCCTTGTATTGATAATTTCCTCCAATTCTTCAACAAACTTTGTAAGTGAGACAATTTTTGTCCGCTGCCTTTCGATTTCATCGTCTCGTGATTTCACAGCTGTTTGCAAAACTGCCTTATCTCTTCTTAGTTTATGCATCCTCCGATTAATATCACGATTTTCTGTGTCTAAATCAGCAATCTCTTTCTCTAACTTTCCTTGATTCTTTGCATTGTCTCTCATTTTCTACAACTCTTGCTCCAACAGTGTTTTTCGTGACTGCTCCAACTTTAAATCCTTTTGCAAACGTTTATTTTCTTCAACCAAAGTCAAATTCTTCTCTTGAATGCTAAGAAATTCTTCATCACGTGACTTTTTCTCAGGAATTTGTACTACTGTTACATCCTCATCCATCTTTTCAATTCCTCCATGAGTTGGTAAATCAACTATACTTTTACCCCTTTTCAAATGCCATAATTCATATCCAGGAGTGGCAAGGCGACAATGAAACCCATTTTGAATAAGCGCAGACATGATTTCCATGCGGTCTCTATCGGTTGTATTTTCAATTCAAAACCTTCTGAGCCATATGCAAATTCAGAATTTCTTAAATCACTCGTAGCTGGAATAAACTGCTTCTCGCCTACTTGTCACAACACTAATAATGGGGCATAAGATATGCCTCCCCATGGACCAAGAAGCGGAAGTGTTTGGAAGTCACCACATCTATACATCATAGGCTTAAGTGACATCCATAATGCTTTCCATCGTACGTTTCTGGCTTCAAAGTTGAGAAGAAATCCACCCAAACCTTCTTCTCTGGTAGAATTTGACTCACGTTTGTTCGAGTGAATTCTAAGATAGGATTTTGCATCATATTCCAAGAATTGGTGAACTTCATTTTTGGAATATTGAATTCAGGTGGACATTCAACATGGCTGAGGATCCATATATAAAGGAGTGGAGCACATCCTATAAATTTTCCTGCTTTCTTTGTGCGACAATGATTCAATGATCGAAAAGTTTCAGTTAGAATGGGCATGATAGGGTTAGCTCCATCTTCTATCTTGACAAATAACTTTACCACCCGTTCCTCAACATATCCCGCCACTTTTGGAAACAACATCGCACTATAAATGCCGAGAGCTAGTAATGTGAGTTCTCTTGAATCGTTAGCAAATTTTTGACAAAGGCTTATCAAATACTCCATAGAGATACAAAGACTTTCTCCTTTCTTCTTGGTCTGTTTGTCCACTTCTGCAGCACGAATCTTCTGTAAAATATTAGATAATGCTCTGCTCATTGTCACATCCTTGTCATAGATATAAACTCCATTCTCAAATGGGCAAGGTATATGAAGAAGAGATTGATACTCTTCGATAACAGGGGTCATATCTATGGGCCCGAATGTGAAACAGCTATACGCAGGATCCCAATGCTGAATCAATGCTCTCAAGACAGAGTAATTGATAGACACATATAAAAGTTGAGCTATATGGCCATACTTCTGAACAAATTCTTCCTTCCTTCCATCAGTAAGATTCTCCCATATTTGTTTTAGAGGGTCTAGCTGAGTTCCTAGAAAACTGATGCCTTTGATTGGTATTGTGACATCCTCTAGCAAACTGTCTCCACAAGTTTGTTGTATGTGCTCCGACCAAGTTCTGACAGCTTCAACTTCCTCGACTTTCAATGCAATGACGGATGGGGATGTTTTACTAATATTCATATTTCTGTTTACTCCTAAATATTAATGAATTGAAACGAATGTCATTTTTTTGCATAATAAAAAAAATGAAATAATGTGTATGAATAATAATTACATTTGTTTTCTATATATTATTTTTTCAAATTTTTTTGCAATTTTCGTTAAAAAAAAAATGAAACAAAATGCATGGTCAATCTTTTTTATCTTAATAAAAAAAAAAAAACCTTAAAAACGTGAAGAAGAAAAATAATAATAATAATAATAAAGAAATAAAGAAAAAGAAAAAAAATAATGCAAAAAGATAAGAAAGCTTTCTTTTATTTTTTAAAAAAATAAAAATAGGAATAATATAAAAAATTAGAAAAAAAAAACATTTGTTATGCACAGATTAGGGCGAAGAATGATCTTTTTTTTTTTTAACAAAACAAAAAAAAAATAATAATTTAAAAAAAAAAATCTCTTTTATTTTATTTTTCTTTTAACAAATTAGTTATCAGGTATATAAAATAAACACAAAAATAATGAAATGAAATGTGAGGGTGATATATAGAGGAATGGAACCTAAACACTAAGTTGGCTTGAGGGTAATTATGAGTGTAAAGTTAAGATCTAGATTACTTAAAGGATGTTAGGCCCCCAAATTATCCATAATACTATTCCAAATTGAAATGGTAAGTGGATAACTTGAGTGAGGAATTTCATACCGCCTGCACGGGAGCCGAAACTCCACGAAAGCAACAGATACTCAGTCCTCGATCTATTCTTAAAGGGTAGAGCCCGGGTAGGAGGCTCGTGAATATGTGTGTGAAATGAATGACTTACATGTAATGATAATAATATGAATAAACAATAATTAAGCATTAATTAACATACAACTAAAATAATATAAAACAGATAAATAAACAGAAATAAATCAATACAATTTAAATAAAAAAAAAAAACCAATAATAAAGATAATATATGATAAAAATAAATGGCTTGACTCTCTAAAGAAAAAGTATCCCCAGTGGAGTCGCCAAGCTGTCACAACGTGATTGCGACGCAGAGCGGCCGACATCCTTAAAATTAGGTATCTTAAATGAAAATAAAGTGGAAGTCGCCATCAACCATATTTGGGTGTGATTGATCACCAAATTCATTGAAAATAGGAATGGTCTACGAAAAAACAAATTGGGTTCGGGAGTCATTTGTGTGTAGGGAAGGTGTTAGCACCCTACAACACCCATTTTAAAATGGTTACCATATTTTTACTTTATATTATCTTATTTTTTAAAATGATGGTCCTTAAAAAAAATTGATTTTAATTTATAAAAACAAATGTCTCATTTAATCATTTCTCAACTTCAAGAATGAAGCAAGTAATAAGGATTAAAATGAGCGGGGTTACGGCCGTTAATTGAACAATATTGGAATTTGAAAAATTCCACCTTAAGAAATTGAGGTTTTTACTTCTCAAAATCCATCATAGAAATTGTATTTATATTTTAAAACATTTTATTTTATTTTATTTTTATTTAATATACTTTCAATTAATTTATTTTAAAAATAATATTTAAACTTGTTTGAAAATACCCTTATTTTATATTTTTGAAAAAAATACTTAATTTTATTCAAAAAAATACATATCCACCTTTTTTTTAAGATTATTTAAACGTATTTAAAATATTCTTTTTTTTTTATATTATTTAAACTTATCTGGAATATTCTATTTTTTATTCTTTGATATAATATATGTATGTAATGCTGTTTATTTTTATTTTTAGAACATTTCTATTTATACATTTTTGTTATCGATTTATATGGAGATCTCGATAAGTACATTGCGCAGTCTTCACAAACGTGATGATTTTCACGTACTTATCGAGATCCCAACAAGCATAGTAAATTAACTTTAATTGAATAATTATAAGATTTAGTCATTTCATTTGGTGGACATGAGAAATTAATCTTGATAAATATGAAACGTGATTAGGTTTGATAATTCTAAATAAACAATAAAAACATTTAATTTAATTTTTATTAGAAAAAAATCTGAGTATATAGTTAACAAAAAAAAAATATATATATATATATATATATGTATATAACACTAAAGTTGATAAAAGTATTACTGTAACTTATAATTATACTTATGTTTACATATATATATATATGCTAAGAGAGACCATAAACAGAACCATTTGCCTATAAATTAATGAATTTTATAATTATAATTATATCCATACATATGAATATATTATGAAAATTCACAGAAAGACAGTTTGATAAACCCATAAGCAATATACGAATTTGATACGTAAAATGATTAAAAAAAAAGAAGAAACTATCAAGAAAACTTTTTAATATATTTAAATTTATAATGGAAAGATGACCTAATCATCTGAGTATGTAAGACAAAAAGAAAAACTCTATAAATATTAAGCTCCAATCATATATAAAGATTTAAGGGATAAACTCAAACAATAATATTGTTAATTACCTGATCCAAATGATGTAGGAAACTCCAAGAAGACTATGAACGAGCGGTGGTAATTTTATCCGAATGAATTTGATTTTTGCTACTTATCAAATATATCCAAACGTAAATTACAGGAGGTTGCGGCTATAGGGAATTTTTGAGGTCGCTTCTAGTCATTGGGGGTGGTGGTGCTTTTATAGGGTTTTTGAAATCAAAATTAGGGCCAACTCTACACATTATAAATTGTTTAATTTTAGGCTAATTAGGAGAAATTCAAATTTAGAATTAACTTCCTCCCAATCAGACTTTTATCTTTCCAAAACTAATTCAATCATCCCTTTTTTATATAGCCAAATTTCATCCAATTTCCACCAAAAATTATGCTTACTAAAAGATCCTTAATCAAATCAAAATCAAATTTCCCTAAAAAAAATTTGCATTTACGTCCAAAGTTTTAATTTAAATACTTAATTTTATAATAATAATGAAAATAGTAATAATAATAAAACTATTTTTAAAACATTGCATTAAAAAATAAATAAAAATAAATAAAAAAATAAAAAAATCACAGATTAATGTAAGAAAAATAAGAGAGAGAGAATTTTCCTTTTTTTTTATCCAACATAAATAATAAATAAAAAGATAATAATAATAAAATTGAGCCGGGCAAAATACGGTATCTACACCATGCTCCTAAACATTCTTGAGGTAAGGAATTTTTCTCGGGATACTGAGTTAAATCCCCGACAACATTTTTCCTAATGGCTTTACGCCACTCATACTTATTTAATCATGCTTTATTACTAAAGTATTGATTAATATAACATGGGACATTTAAAAATCACTAAAAAAATATTTTTGTTTTATAGATTAAAGGCTTTCATTAATAATACACCAAAATAAGAATAAAAAGGAAAAAACAACAATCGTTTTTAAACGAACATAATAGGGTGCTAATACCTTCCCTATGTGTGAATAAACTCCCGAACCCATTTTCAATAGTTAGTAGACCATCCTTAGTTAAAGAATAGGTGACTAATCACACCTGATTTAGAAAACCAATGATTAGTGGCGACTCCCTTTTTTATTTTTCCGCGTCGCGTTTACGTAGCGACAGCATGGCGACTCTGCTGGGGACACTTTGAGAGTCTTGTTGTTTTAAGCTTATTTTGGTGTACTATTGTTTGAGCCTTACTTGTTTTATTTATAATTGATGTATTGCATGGTTGCACACACTTTCACAGCCCTCTACCCGGGTTTCACCCTTTAGAAATAGTTTGGGATGGTAGTGTTGCCTTCGTGGAGTTTACTCCCGTGCAGGCCCACGAAACTTCCCGCCCAAGTCAACCTGACCAGAATACTGGAAGGGCTACTTTGTTATGATTGGTTTAATTTTATCAGAATACTGATAAATAAATAAAAAAACCTATTGTAACAAAGAAATCTTGGGGGCCTTTCAACCTTTTTAGATAGAGCTGAATGCTACACGTCATCCTCATATGTTATATGTTATTTTACTTTGATGTTTGTTTGTGTGGTTATGTTTGTTTATTTCTTATAATATCTTTAAAAAGAAGTGTGTTCATTTTTCGAGTTCGTTTACTAGAAAAAAAAAACATCAGCCATTTGATTAATAAAATAAAAAGGAAAAATCATCGTGTTCTTCACATTCATCCTTCTAAAATATGCAAAGAAAGCATTTTTTTTTTCTCATTCTTCAATGCATTTTGAACATGAAATACACATCATTGTTTTCATTTATGCATCTTTCATTAGAGTATTTCCTTCTCATAATATTTTTTTTAGAAACAAAACAATGACTCTGAAGTAGGATTTATTTCTCAGCATTTATACTGTAAATATTCATTATGCATTCGTAAAAAAATACATAGGATTTTAATCATTTCATGCATAATAAATTTGTACATATTTATCAACTTTACTAATTCGTGCATATTAGATCCAAACACGTCACACATATGCATTGCATTTAAAAAAAAATAAAATAAAGAATTTCATTTCTCATGCATTTTTAATAAAAAAGAAAAACAATAAAAAAGGGTTTTTGCATTTCATCCAAATCATGCATTGTATTTCTTAAATGATGATCAATATTTGAAAAAGAATTGTCAAAATAGTCTAGTTGATTTAGCTTCATCTTCGTTAATGAGCTATCATGAAATTTGAAATCATAATGAAAGAAAGAGGACTCATTTATGTGGGAAGAAATTAAAAAAAAAAGGGTGAAGAAAAAAATGAAAAGAAAAAAAAAGAAAAAGTGAATGTCACCATGGACCCTCAAATAACTTTGGGCTTATTATTTTCAGCTCTCACTCATCATCAAGCCTCTGTATGCTTTGATAATAACCATAATTTCTCCTTAACCTTCGTTCCAATATTAATGTATCTTTATCCCACTGATTCATGACCCAACCATTTTTTTTCAAGCCCAAAACCATTTTTCTAGCCATAAATGCCCGAGTTATAACATGAACATTCTGTCATCAATTCATCCTTGTCATTTTACTGGGCACTTAACCATTTCTCTCCTTACCCATATAGGTCAACTTCTTGCTACTGGCCATCCAAACTTGGGCTACAGTTGAACCAAACTCTTGCTTGACCCACCTCGCAACACTACACTGGGGGAAATTGGCCATGTTTGTTTCATCCATCTTGACCAATTTCATAAAGACTCAAGTTATTAATCGAACCAATTTCATATCGACCCACCACGGTTAGCCCAACACTGGGGCAATTGACCATTTTTCACTTCTTCTCCTTACCCATACATGTCATAAATGTGTTCAACCCTTTAGAGCCTAAACTCATATGTGAAGAGGAGTTTTTAGAAGTAATGAAATAGTGTTAAGACATTGAATCAAATATTTTTACATCTCGAATTTGTGATAGCATGCATGTCTCTTGCATTTCATTGTTACTTTTTCAAAAAATTTATATGGCCATGCTCATTGAAACCGTTTCTTTAACTTAGCCTTTTCTCCGACCTCAACCTTAGTGGATCAATTCTCAAGACAATGAATGAAAGGATTAAATATACTGACAATCCAGGAGTAAACTTTTTCTGCATTGCTAGAAGCAGCTACAAGAAAATGTGAGAGGATGATGAAGCATGTTTGTTTTTTTATGGAAATCAATACAAGGAAATTATTGAAGAGAAATATTAGCAAGTTTTATTAAAGATCCAAGTTGGTTGTTTTTGAAGTTGTCATCAAGGACTAGAGGGTGTAACAACCCGATCTTTTTTCATTTTATAATTTTTCATTCCGATTCTTTCTCATTCTCATTCCCACTAAGTAAACAGGGTGTAACAACCCGATCTTTTTTCAAATAAATTTAAATATAATTGGTTAGTGATAATTTCTTTTAAAAAAAAATGAAACTAAAAGTTTACTTGTTATTTTCCACTTGAAACCTATTTGAGTTTAATATTTACTTGAGAAAAATAGTTTGATGTTGCAGTGAATTAAGGGAATTTTATTAACTTGGTAATTTATGAAGAAATGGGAGAATTATTTGTATTTTTTGGTTGGGCTAGTAGATTTTTAAAAGTGGACCCTTTCCCTTTATCTTCTTTTCCCTCATACTTCCCATATTTTAGGGCTAACATTCATTGGGCAACACATTTTGAAAGGAAAAAAAAGACAATATCATTTTCTTCTCCTTGCTCACGCCTCCGACAACTCTATCTTGGGGGGAGGAGTAGGGATGGCAACGGGGCGGGGCGGGGTCGGGAATGCATTTCCCATCCCCTAACTTGCGGGGATTTTTAATCCCATACCCTACCCTATCCTCTAATAAAAAAATCGGGGTCGGGTTCGGGGATTCCCCATTAGGGGATCGGGTTCCCCGCGGGGGAAATTCCCCGTTTTACATTTTAATTCTTATTTAAAAATGAAATATACATTTAAAAAATACAACTTTATAAGTAAAAAAGAAAACATAATACTAACCATTTTATATTGTATTAGTTAATATAATCATATTTCACATATACTTTTCAATAAATAAATATAAAAGTAAACAAAATATATAAGATATTCTTTAAAAATCAGGTTCGGGTTCGGGGTCGGGGACGGGGGACGTATTCCCATACCCTTACCCTATAACAAATCAAGGGGGAATTTCTCACCCTAACCCTATAAAACGGGGATTCCCCGCCCCTATAGGGTCGGGGGCCCGCGGGGCCCCTAACCCACCGGGAATTTTGTCATCCCTAGGGAGGAGTTCTTTTGCTTCCTTTCATTTTCCTTCCTAGCATTTGTCTACCCATTGTTTGGGCTTGTTTGATTTATAATAAAAAATAAAAAACCATTTTTTTTTATTCCTTTCTTAAGCTCCTTATTCCTTGTTTTGATGAACACCACGAAGAAGATGAAGGAAAATTGAAAAAAAAAAAAGGTTAACGAAGGATATATAATTCTTGGAAATGTCCCAATAACCACCGTAGTCAACAAAACGTGCATCCATGACTGATCAAGGATATGGGAAAGAAAAAGAAACAAACATCCATAGTTGAACACATAAATTGCAGACGAAAAGAATTTAGAAAGAAGAAAAAAAAACAAGATGCCAAGAAAGAGATGATTGTTAGAAAAAATAAAAACCCTAGAAATAAGATAATAGGTTTTAACGAAAGATGAGGGAATAGAAGCGTGGAAAGGTAGATAAATCTCTTCTAAAAGGGAATTTTGATTTCGCATAAAATTTCTCTGTAAAAAGGGAAAGAAATATGCATAATCTTCATCCTTAATATATAAAAGTGGAATGTTTAAGAAATATTTTTGGACTATTTTATCCTTCATAATTTTTTAAAATTACAAAATATGTCATTATTTGCTTTAAGTTTACACTTCGTCAAATCTTCAATTTACAAATATGCCATTACCATTTAATTACCACTTATGTATTAATTATGTTGATTTTAATTTTTTTTAATTATTGATCAATTTATCAATAATTCATTAAGATTAGTACAATAAATTATTATAATTCAAAAAACATATTATATACAATTCATATTACATCGTTGATATTAATTTATATTACCATGTTTATTAAGTAGAAAAATTAAAAATATGTTCAAAATTAAAAAATATTAAAAACACTAATTTACCAAATTTTTATAATTATTTTAATTTTTTATGTTAATCATTCAACATATTAAAAATGACTACATTATTATTCTTTATTTTACTTCAATTGAATAAATATTTTATTTTTGTTAAAAATTATTTTTTATTAGTTTAAAATACATGTAGAAACTAAAAAAAAAGTTAAAAAATCATGAGTTAAAAAGTTAAAACTAATACATATAAAATTTAAATAAGAAATATACTAACTTTCAAATATGTGAAAGAATATCACATTCACGTGTGATGCACATGTTAGAAAACTAGTATTAAAAAAAGTCATATCGTAAATGGAAGAAAAAATATTAAAAAATGTGACTGGGCTAAAAAAACATATAGCCATAAAAGGCTAGGATTATCTTTTTTTTTTTTTTTTTTTTTGATAATATGGAACCCTTTTCAGTTTTGAATACCCATCAGAAGCGGGGGCCTGTTTCTCTTCCATTATATGGGCCTAGCCCATTACATCATATTTAACTTGTAGCATCTTGCCGAAGCATAAAATTGTTTGTAGCCTCACAATTATCAAGCATCTAGAAATAAATTATAGTTTTTATACTTATACATATATATTTAAGATTTTTTTTAATTTAATTGGCGTGCTTATAACTATTTTTAAAATTAGTTTGCTATTTTTCAACTATTCTTATAAATTTATTGACATACATATATATATTTTTTAAGAATTTTCATATATAGATAAAATATGAATTTAAGTTATAATCTTTCCATCCTATTACAAGTGCTACTTTGAACTACTATTTATATAATTTTCATATTTATTTACGTGTGTTGGTTTTAACTTTTTGGTCTTTTGTTTATTATATTTTTAAATAGAAAACCATTAGTTATCAAACAATTCTATTTAAAAAAAAAATAGAAAACGAAATGATTATAGACCGTTTTTTTCTTAAAAGAAATTTATGTGGGAGAGTAAAAACTTGAAAGTGAGTGTTAAACAAAGGAAAGCATGCTAATTTGTGGATCCAAGCCCAAAGAAGTCTATAATTGACGAATTTATTTGTTTGTTTTTATTATGATATTTTAAACTAAAATTAAGTGATTTTTTTTGTCTGGTTAGTTTTTACGATTTTGATCAATTCATTATATAATAAATTACTTTTATTATTTAATGAGTGTTAAAAAAGTGTATATTTTTTAAATTTATTAAAATTTATGTCAATTTTTTTTAATTTACAATCGCAATAAAAAAAAAATATTTTAGAAAATATCTCATAAATATACAAGTCTATTTGATAAATACATGGATTCAACCAATATATCTTATCTAATGGATACTATTAAGAGTAAATTACAAATAAGATCCCTATGATTTTTGTCAAATGCACGAACACCCATGTAATTAAAAAGGACAAATTACACACATATAGTTTCAGAATTATGCCAATGAAACTCCTTCCCAAATCATAAATAACACTAAAAAAAATCTAGATTTTAAATAAAAAAAATTATCCCCTTCATAATGAGTGCACCCATCCTTTAAGAAGAGACAAAAAAAGGTGGGTCAAGGCATTAAATATTTAACCGTTTTAATGAGGAATGGGTCACAAGTATCTAAAATTACGTGAGTGTAATTTGTTCTTGTATTTTAACCAAAAACTCATGAGATTTATTTACAGTTTTACCTTAATTTTAACCCGAATTATTAACAATAAAAATACATTTGTAGATAACATAAAGCAGATAGGCGTTATTTTATATTTTATCATAAAAGATATTATTTCTAAAAATCATGACAATTTAAGTTCGATTAGGATTAGGAAAAGAATTGGAAAACGAAGAGATAAAGTTGAAAGTTGATATTTATTATAAAAAGGAGAGTTCACAAACAGAAAAAAGAAGACGAATTACTATTCACAAAACAAAGGTCCATTGAAGAAGAAGAAGAAGAGCATCATAATTGTTTCGAAAGAAAACTAAAGAAATTCAAATTCTGAAAATACAAAAAGGTAAACGTTCAACTCAAATTTATTAATTCTATACTTTGTTTTACTGAAACTACGATATCTTTGATTTATTAGTTTGTTTCATCGGTTGATTTGCATAAGAACGAAAAAGAAAATATTAATCATTTGCTTTTTTTTTTTTTGAGTAAAATCATTTGCTTTGCTTTGGCTAATTTTCACAATTTAAATTTTAGGGTTAATAATTTAATTAATGGAGGATAAAACAATAATTGTGGTTATAATGGTGAGTAATAAAATAATAATGTAGGGATTTTGATCTTTTAAAGAGTACTGTTATAATGTTTCAATATATTTTCAATGGTTGAAAAAGAGGAAATTGATAAGGAATTAGAAACTAATGTTATAAATTAGGGAAAACTATTTCTATTCTAGTTCTATAAATTATAATTCAATATATATAATATATTGCTTTTAGTTTAATAAACTATTAAAATTTAATATTTGTTATTTTAACTTTTGTTTTCACCTGAATGATTGTCACCTAAATGTGGATTTAGGAACTAAAACTCTAATTTTATTATAAATTAATTGCGAAATTAGTTTTGATAATCTATTCATAATTTATTGTTATTGATTTTAATGCAATTTGAGATAATTTCTATATATAACATTATCTGTTTACTTTATATTAATTTAGAAAGATTAATTTTGTTGTGATTATTATGAACTGATATTAACCGATCCAAATATTCATCTTTAGGGCAATGATGATAATGGATTCCGAATCATTAGAAAGACAAAAGGATTTAAAATTCTACAGATGGGCACAAGAAGATGCAGCTTTTCTTCAAAGAATAATCTCAAGAAATAAGATGAAGGAAGAAAACCCTAATTTTTCTTTATATTCTTCTTTCTCCGAGGCAAGAATTTTCGATCGCCATGTATGCTCTAGTGAGCTTTATAGGTATTCAAGGCAAAGATTTTTAAGAAGCTACACTTTCACAACTGAAGAAGAAGGAGAAGAGGAGGAGAAGAAGAAAGAGAAGACGACGACTACGACGATATTCGAAAAAGAAACGAAATGGTTTAACTCGAAACTAAAATTCAACCATGAATTGAAGAATGGGAGATTATTCAAGTTCATCTTGTGTGGAAGTAGGGTTAGAAAAGTTAATAAAGTTGATATTTATGTTAGTGATGAAAATCAGAGCAATGATGGTTTTGTGACTCTTGAAGCTTCACCGGATTTGTGGATTTATAGGAATGCATATATGTGACATTTATTTTTCATTAAGTTAATGTTTTGCTTTCTTTAGTTATATGATTGCGCTTGTTTTGTTATAATTTTAAGTCGCAGTGTTTTGAGAAATTTCAATTGGCGGTAGAATTTTCTGTAATGTAGGTAATTATAATAGCGTTGAAAATATTTACAAATATAGTATTTTTTTTTTTAAACTCTCATTAATGTGAACTAGTGAAACCAATAATAACTTATAAGGTGAATAAGTGATTACATATGAGAAATATCAATTAATATATATAGTGAATCACTAAAATCAATAATTATCTATGTAGTGAATTATAGATTACTTGCGCAAAACTAATGACTAATTGATAACATTATATGTATGAAATTGAGTTTTATGTTATAATTGTCAATAAGTTTTGGGCCCCAATATTTTTAGTGTATCTAAATTTAATCCCTTTTGCTTTAGTCTTAAGCAATATATACTTTGAAGGAATGAGAATAATGAAGGGTAATGAAATTCTTTCATTTCCATTGCTGTTTATATAAAGTTTGGAATGAAAATGAGTGTGAGGCCCACACAATTTGGTAGTCTCATTCTTAATTTTCAATTAATTTCAACGCCTCATTCAACTTCATAATCTCATTCTCATTCCCAATTGTGTGGGTCCCATCAACTTTTTTTTTTTTTTTTAAATTTTTTCTCTGCTTTTTCTTAGTTCCACATCAATTAATTATTTATTCTCATTTCAAACTATAGTAAATAACATAAAGGGTAATTGTTTTCATTAAGATTCCGATTCTAATTTTGTTTTAGTAAACATAATCAAAGAAATTTTATTCCCATTCCATAATTTTTTATTCCGATTCTTTCTCATTCCTATTCCCGCTAAATAAACGGGGTGTAACAACCCGAACTTTTTTTTAATGATAATTTCTTTTGGAAATTTTTGAAACTAAAAGTTTACTTTTTATTTTCCACTTGAAACCTTTGAGAAAAATAGTTTGATGTTGAAGTTACTTAAGGGTAAGTTGATGGGGAATTTTATTAACTGGGTAATTTATGAAGAAATGAGAGAATTATTTTCATTCCGATTTCTTTCTTATTCCCATATTTTAGGGCTAACATCCATTGGGCAACACATTTTAAAAGCAACAAAAGACAATATCATTTTCTTCTCCTTGCCCACGCCGCCGACAGCTCTATCTTGGGGGAGAAGTTCTTTTGCTTCCTTTCATTTTCCTTCCTTGCATTTGTCTACCCATTGTTTGATTTAAAAGAAAGAAAGAAAAAAAAAGAACAACTCAAAAACCCCACAACACTGCCCAGCCGAATCCATGAGGGTGGGGGGAGGGGAATTGATTTTCTTACACCATCTTTTTTTTCCTTACTTAAGCTCCTTATTCTTAGGAACGAGGCCAGAAAATTTATTAAGGAGCAAAAATATTTATGTAGAGAAAGTGGTATGAACGGGTCAGTTTAACATCTATTTGATAGTTTATAAATCAATCGAAAGTTAACCATTTTCTTTTACTAAAGTTGATTGTTGATTTTTGTTTTTGTTTTTTACTTTATTAAAACTCAATAATTTTACTCTAAAGAGTTTCTATTAATTGTTATAGTACGTTTTTACAATATAGACATATTTTAAAGTTATTCTTGTTTTTTTTTTTAACTTCATTCTTTATATTATGAATTTTTGTAATTTATTTTCATTGTTTTTTTCATATGTTTTGTGTCAACAATAAAAAGTTTCCATAAAACATTTTATTAACTCCCTTTGATTTAGCATTCCCCAACTTGAAAATGAGTTCCCTACTATAATTTTGATAATTCAAAGCAACGAAAAAGTATATTTCTAATTTCAATATTTATACATAAATAAATTAGTTTTTGTCTCCAAGATTATTGCGATTTAATTTTTCATTCTAATAAACTAGTACTAAGAATCACAATCTAATCTGATTAATTTTATATCGTAAAATGATATGAATAATTTTCATAACAATTAAAAAGTATAAAATAAAAAACTTAAAACAATTTTTAAATTAGTTTAAGTTTAGTTATATGAATGAAAAATTAAAATAGTTATAATATCAATAAATATCAATTTAATTTTTAATTTTAATAAAAAAAATTAAAGAAAAGAAAAGAATATTTTACTAAACTAGCTTTTTAATTTAAAAAGAGATCATTTTTCATAAGGGATCATTTAAAAATAATAATTACAAGAGGGGGCAATTTTAAAAAGTTAATTACCCAAAAAACATTAAAAAGGACCATTCATATTTTTACCTAAATTTTTTTTTACATATATAATATGAAATTTATAAAATCAAGGGGGGACAATGCTTATTCCTTGTGGTTTATTGGTTGTTTTGGTGAACACCAGGAAGAAAAATGAAGGAAAATTAAAAAGAAAAAAAAAGTTTAACGAAGGGTTGTATAATTCTTGGAAATGTCCCAAAACCAACAAAAACGCAGGTCCATGACTGATCAATGATATAGAAAAGGAAAAGAAACAAGTTGCAGACGAAAAGAATTTAGGGTAAAAAAACAATAATGCAAAGAAAGAGATGATTGTTCGAAAAAATAAAAAACCCTAGAAATAAGATAATAGGTTTTAACGAAAGAGGAGGGAATAGAAACGTGAAAGGTAGATAAATCTCTTCTAAAAAGGAATTTTGATATCGCATAAAATCAAGAGGGATTAATTGTTGGAGAGAGAAATTTCAAGAAAGGTAAGCAAAATATTTTTTTAAAAAAAAAAGTCATATCATAAATGGACGAAAAAATATTAAAAAAAGTTAATGGGCTAAAAAAATATAGTATATAGCTCACCATCATCATATGGCTCGCGGCCTAAAGGCCGGCCCTGACTTGGCTCGGGTTCGGCCCGAAAGTCAACGTTTGACGGGCCGGCTCGTTAATTGTTTGAATTGGATATGAGCCTCCCTTTTTTTGAACGGGCCAGCTCATTTGAGCCTCCATAGGACCGATCCAACGAGCCGGCTCAAGCTCAACCCAAATAAAGTTTGCAATATTTATTTATTATTTAAATAAAATTTTATATTATTACCATTTTTAAATTTAAGATAAAAAATTCTATTATAACTTAACAATAGAGTTTTTTATTAAAAAAATTGGGAGCTAGCAAAAAAAAGGATGCATGAAGAAGAAATCATTGAAAAGTCAACTGAAGAGTTTGAGACATTCATTTCACCAACGTCGGCTACAGAATGTGATTCTCCCGAAGAATAATTTATTCATTTCATGTAATTTTTTTAAGTTGAGAAAAATACATATGATTGACAAATAAGTGAGTGTCAACATGGTTGGGATGTACTTATATTGTAGTGATACAATTTATTCTCTAACATTCATGTATGAATTAATTAATAAAAATATATTTTTTTTAAAGTTGATCCTTTTGTGTAATTACTAAATAAGATAAAATAAAATAGTTAAATTATTTAACGGATAAAATTGTTATTTAAAATAATAAGTTTAATATGTTAATTTTGTTAACACTTGATTTTTTTTAAAAAAAGTGATTCGAAAGTTATACACTATTTTCTGGGGTTTCTGCCCTAAATCTTATGTAATCCAATTAAACTATAAATAAATAAAGGAATTATAAATTAGTAATATTTACATTGTCATTTATTATTAGTTTAATAAATGTAATCCATCATAAGATCCAGAGTTACGTATGATAACTTAAAGTTGAAGGGATGATTTACTAAACTAGCGGAATTTTATTTAGTAAACTTATTAACATTTAATAACGGATCTATTAACATCATGCAATTTGTGATAAAACATGTAGATTCATGCTTATATTTTCGAAAATTAAAACCGGAACTTACATTGACTGGATAATGGAGAATCGGTTGGAGGTTTCTTTCTGACTTCAAATCCTCAAAGAACACCTGGATCTTCTACGCTATATCCCGATCGATCAAACGAAATTCGATTGTGGGATCGAACTTTAGAAGAAATTGGGAAGAAGAAAAAAAAATATTTTTCTTCCCAATACTATGAGAAAATCGGCCAAGGGAAGGAGAAGGGAGGAAGAGAGATTTTTCAATTTCCAAAGAATTGAATTGTGTGATTTATGAATGACCCAACCCTCCTATTTATAGGAAAATAGGAATCCTAATCACATTAGGATTAATCTAAAAAGGAATTTTGATATAGCATAAAATCAAGAGGGATTAATTGTTGGAGAGAGAAATTTCAAGAAAGGTAAAAAAATATATGCAAAAAATCTTTCTTTTTTTTTTTTTAAAAAGTCATATCATAAATGGACAAAAAAATATTAAAAAAAGTTAATGGGCTAAAAAAATATAGTATATAGCTCACCATCATCATATGGCTCGCGGCCTAAAGGCCGGTCCTGACTTGGTTCGGGCTCGGCCCGAAAGTCAACATTTGACGGGCCGATCGCTCGGCTCGTTAATTGTTTGGATTGGATATGAGCCTCCCTTTTTTTGAACGGGCCAGCTCGTTTGAGCCTCAATAGGGCCGATCCAACGAGCCGGCTCAAATAAAGCTCGCAATATTTATTTATTATTTAAATAAAATTTTATATTATTACCATTTTTAAATTTAAGATAAAAAAATTCTATTATAACTTAACAATAGAGTTTTTTATA
The DNA here is from genome assembly GCA_028015215.1 of Gynostemma pentaphyllum. Lineage (NCBI taxonomy): Eukaryota > Viridiplantae > Streptophyta > Magnoliopsida > Cucurbitales > Cucurbitaceae > Gynostemma > Gynostemma pentaphyllum. The sequence goes on along the minus strand of CM051355.1, from coordinate 64,025,470 downwards.
AAAAAAATTGGGAGCTAGCAAAAAAAAGGATGCATGAAAAAGAAATCATTGAAAAGTCAACTGAAGAGTTTGAGACATTCATTTCACCAACGTCGGCTACAGAATGTGATTCTCCCGAAGAATAATTTATTCATTTCATGTAATTTTTTTAAGTTGAGAAAAATACATATGATTGACAAATAAGTGAGTGTCAACCTAGTTGGGATGTACTTATATTGTAGTGATACAGTTTATTCTCTAATATTCATGTATGAAATAATTAATAAAAATATATATTTTTTAAAGTTGATACTTTTGTGTAATTACTAAATAAGATAAAATAAAATAGTTAAATTATTTAACGGATAAAATTGTTATTTAAAATAATAAGTTTAATATGCTAATTTTGTTAACACTTGATTTTTTTTAAAAAAAGTGATTCGAAAGTTATACACTATTTTGTTGAGAAAATATAATACAAAAATGAACTTATATGATAGACCGAGCTTGGCTCGATTAGCCTAGCCCATGAGCCGAGCCGCGAGCCTTCTCAGCTCGACCAAAAGTAAAAGCTCGTTGGGCTTGAGCCCAAGCCGAGCTTGAGCCTTCTAATGTTTGGGCCGGGCCGCGCTCGGCTCAGCCCATTGATGATGGTGATATATAGCCATAATAGCATATTCGATTGTCCCTTTTATAATTTGGAGCCCTTTTCAGTTTTGAATACCCATCAGAAGCGGGGCCTGTTTCTGTTCCATTATATGGGCCTAGCCCATTACATTATATTTAACTTGTAGCATCTTGCCGGAGCATAAAATTGTTTGTCACCTCACAATTATCAAGCATTTAGAAATAAATTATAGTTTTTATACTTATACATAAATATTAAATATTTTTTTTTAAATTTAATTGGCGTGCTTATAACTATTTTTAAAATTAGTGTGCTATTTTTCAACTTTTCTTATGAGTTATTGACATACATAATTTTTTTGTGCGGAGAATTTTCGTATATATCTAGATAAAATATGAATTTAAGTTATAATCTTTCCATATTATTAGAAGTGCGATTTTGAACCACTATTATATAATGAGAAATTTCATCGGGTCGCAGATTTTGATGTAATATTCATAAAAATATCAACTATAAAAACTATTTACAAATATAACAACTTTTACTATGTTAATCGGTGATTAATATGTGTATCAGTGATAAACTTACGTAAAAATATGTAATTAAATGTTTACCACTGATTAGATCAAAATTTGCCAAATTTTCAACTACCCCTGTATCATTTTTCACATTTATATACGTGTGTAGTTTTTTTTCCCTTGTTTTTAGTCTTTAATATAAAAAATATATAATTATTTAAAAACCAATCAGGTTCTCAGTTTTGAACATGAAGAACTGATTTTTAATTACGCTGGTTTTAACTTTTTGGTCGGTAGTTTATTATCTTTTTAAATTAAAAAACCAATAAATTATCAAATAATTCTGTTTTTTTAAAAATTAAAAACAGAAAACGAAATGATTATAGACCTTCATTTTTTTTAATTAAAGAAATTTATGTGGGAGAGTAAAAACTTGAAAGTGAGTGTTAAAAAAAGGAAAGCATGCTAATTTGTGGACCCAAGCCCAAAGAAGTCCATACAAAAAAACCCAAAAAGGCTTTTTCTTTATTCTGGACCCACCCCACAAGGCTGCAACAAATTACTCTTTCAATGTCCAGCCCACTTCTCTTTGCCTTCTTAAAAAGGTAAAAATCTCTCTCTCTCTCTCTCTCTCTCTCTCTCTCTCTCTCTCAATTTTGCTAAAGTAAACAGGCTGTCACTCACCTATCTATTTGGACCACAATGCCCATGTGTCCATGACCACCCTTTGCCACGTGGACCCTAAGATGCTTTTTTTTTTTTGGACCACCTTATGGCTTATAGATAGATTTATCCCTTTATTTGTATGTATGTATGAATGAATATGAGCAGCCCATATTTTGTTTCAACAATTGGTTATGCTTTTCCCTTTCAATTATTTCAAATGTCATTTTCTTTCTTAGGGCCACAAGATTTAAAGCTCTCCCATTTTCAATACTATCACTCACTCTCCCTAATTCCAATGCTTTTTTTCCCATCCCATTCCCTCCCCCACTTTTTCCCCCAACTAAAATTTTGAATTTAATGATAATTTTTTTCAATTGTTTCAAAAATCTCAGTTTTTTTCAACTAATTCATATTAGCAATCGACTAAGTTTGATATATCGGACAATTATCTCAACTCATGTACAATTATCCTAATTTAATAGGTTAAAGTATTCATATCTCCAAATGATGATTTAATGCGTACCATGATATTCTTTTTCAATACTATAAAAAATTTATTGATATTTTACATTGATTATTGTTCTATCCTCTAAGAATCTATTAAAAAAATTATCATTTATATCGAGTATTATATTATACATGTAAAAATAAAAATTAAAGTTGTAGCCTATTCATGAATTTGAAAAAAAAAAAATAATAATTAGGTGATGCACATATTAAAAAGTAAAATAATTTAGAAAAAGAAGAAAAGGAAAGTAAAAATTAAGTGGGAAAAAGAGTGGGAACCATAGCAAATGAGAATGTTGGTCCCTAAGTTAATGTAGGCATCAAATAGAGAGGAAAGTGACCCACTTGAGAAAGACACAATAGCTGTGTTTTGATTCTCGAGTCCCAATAACCAAATATGAGATTCCACACTCTCTTATTGGCCTTTCAAACTTTCTAAGATCAATTAATTTAGTACAATCATAGGTCAATTAATTAAGGCCCTAAACCCTTTTTTTTTTCTTGGAAGGGAAAAGGTGATCAGTAATTTAATTATTCTCTTAAAAAGTTCATAAATGGGATTTTGGCATTTTCCACTAGAGGATCTAGGAAAAATAATGAGGTTGTAAAGCCTATAACTTTGGACTTATTTTGGTTGATTAGGGGTTTTAGGTTGATTAAGGGTTGTAGGGGTGGGAGAGAGAAACTAAAAGATCTAATTACTTAGTGAGATCCAAATCCCATATCCTTTCCCAACTTCTTTAATGCTAATTGGGTTCCTTTGCTTTTGTTAAAAGTTTAGGCATATAAATACTAATACTTTTGTTTCCCTAATGACTAGGAAAGATGGACAAGAGTAGCCTAGAAAAAGTTGTTTTCATCCCCACAGCTAAAATACACTGATAAGCATTTTTAATATATATTTTCTAGTCTATTTATGTCCTTAAATCATACTTTTTTTTTTACTTATAAAAAGATCATACTATTGAATTTTATATATATATATGAGCTATTTTAAATTAAAAAAAAACTTTTGAATATTTGTTTTTAAAAAATAACAAAAGTTTATAGAAATTTTCAAAATGACAATTTTTTAACCTTCACTAATTTAATAAAAGAAAATCATTAATTAGCAAATTTATTGAAATAGTAAAAACTTATAAAAACAAAAAAAAATTACTTAATTTTAATTTAAAATATTATCTCAATAAACTTCATAAAAAATAATAACAGAGATTCGTCATTCTATAATATAAGAGAAAAAAATAATATAAATCAAATGATTAATTGTGATTAATGTGTGTATCAGTGATAAACTTTACATAAAATATGTAATTCAATATTTATCACTGATTCACCCAATCAAAGTTTGCTATATTTATAAATATTTTTAAGATTTATTAGTTTTATAAATATTATCTCAAAATTTATTAGATTTGCAAATGCCTAAAGAAATAATGCGTGCAAGATTATCAGAGGGAAATTTATTCTAATATATTGTGATTTTAAGTCTCTTGAATGGAAATACTAATAGCTTGTGATCTTGTTGTCTAAATCATAATTTTTGTTTTTTTGTTTTTTGAATTTCGAGGTACTCCTGTTTAACACAAATGGCATCTTTTAAATTGACACTTAATTGGTCTCAATTATTCCGACCAATGACAAAAGAAACTGGATTTCTTAAGCAAAACCAGGGTTTGGTGAGAGGAGAGAAAGCTTAAGTTTTAATAATTATAAAAAGGTTGAAATTTTGGTTGCTTAGCATTGAGTAGTGTTTCAGGAGAACCATATTGAAGGAAAAAGGTTGGTAGAGCTTAACATCATTAGGTAAGAGGCTAACCTTATTTTATTCTTATTTTTTTTAACAATTTCTTTGGATGAGTTTTTAAGCAAGCAAGCTATACATATTTCCATTTTATTATCCATTTTACTAAAGATGTGTATAATTGGCTTATCTATACTATTTTTAAAAGGGGTTTAAGGGGAGAAACTTTTGATTCTTCATTTTATTCTGATTTAATATGTAATATACAATTTTATAATAATTTATTTAATTAGATTAAATAAGTAAAACTTGTAAAAAGAAGCTTTTCATGTAACAAAAAAAATGTAGGTATGCAAATTTGTGATTTCTTGGGAATGATGTTCATTCATCAACTTAATGAATTTTTTTAAGATATTAATTTTTTTTAATAAATTATGAAGAGTCATCTAAATTTATTTGAAGTTAATTGGGTTCATGTATATGGTTTTTCCTTTTTGTTAATCAACAACTAATTTATTATTTTATCATATATTTTGAAGTTTTTACTTTGCAACGCTTTTATTATTTTTATATCATATTTAAAAGACAAATCTATTTAATTATTAAACTAAACTAATTAGAAATATTATTAAATTTACCACAATAAATATACATACACTCTATCTCTTAGAAAATCGGTTCATTCCAAATACGAACAAACAATTTGTTTTAGATCAAAATTAAAATTTTAAAGGAATGTTGTAGGAAAAATGTATTCCAATCAACTACATTTGAAGGTAGAGTGACTGTATAAGAGAAAAATAGTTGTAGTGTGGATCAAATACAAATTGTAAAAGTGAATTTATTAAATGACGATGTAATACACTATTTTTTTCATCTCTTTTATATTACTAGATTTACACTACGTGCGTTGCATGTGTAATTCTTTTTCAATATCTCAAAATTTAAAATTTTAATTATGTGTACAGAGTTTTTATGAAATTATTTATAATGGATTATATTTCTATATCATTATAGATCTTATTTTAGAGGAATTATTTATTTTAAAGATTTTTAATAACATTGAGAGATGGAATGATGCTTTGAGAAATGGAATAGGTTTGCTTTGATGCATTTAGTCTGCCATTTTGGCCGATAACATTTTCCATTTGTTGCCATTCCTTCTCCTCTAAATATTTGCCAACTACACAAACTATAAACTTCGGCCATCAAATTTTAATTTTCCATTGCCTTTTGAGTTACAATAATGGAAAGAGAATTCACATCACAAAATCTTAGACAAATTGAAAATTTTAAATTTTGATTCAATCCATTTAATTTCTTCTATTCTATTGCCACAACGGGAGAATTTATATCTCTGTTTCATCTACCATTGCAGGGAAGGAGGGTCCATTCGGAAGACACTGCGGAAACGTTCTAAAAACCATGACCAAGAAGAAGAAGCCATGGACAAAATTCGAGGAGAAGATGTGGGCCTCACCTTAAAAGAATCATATTCTAGACTTAATATCGTAGAAAAGTCCCATAACTTCAATTCCTCAAACTATAAAGGAAATTATCTTTTACAATGCAATATTCGTCTAAGGTTTGAAAAAACAAAAAAGAGGAGAAGAAGAAGAAACCTCCTGGGTGCATTGAAGAAGAAAGAAGCAAAGTGAGTTGATGTTAGGTTAGAAGAAACTCTGAGTTGGCTTGAATGAAAGTATCCAGATAAATGTATCTTCTCAATCAATTTTTGTTTTTGTTCTATTTTTTTAATATGTAATTTGGGATTGTTAATTGTAATTTGTCTTACACTTTATACCAACTTTTGCCTGTCTCTTAGTATTTTTTATAAATGTGATCTTCAAAATTCTCAAAAAAAGATGACTAAATTAACAGGGATAATTGACCTTTTTTTATAATAAATAAAATAACTTATGGTATTCAAATTTTAAACACACAGTTACTAAGAATAACTTTTTTCCGTTGATAAATGAAATTTAATAAATAGGAAATAAAATTTGAAGGATCGATAATTAAAATTCGGTTTCAAGTCTAAATAAATCTTTTTAGTTTTAACAACTTAAATAAAATAGAAAAACATGTATAAACCACGTGCAACGTACGTCATCGTTGACTAGTATATTAAAATGCCCTTAGGAATATTTTCAATACGACTCATTTAAAATTAAGGTAAACCGTAAATAAGACCCCCTTGTTTTGATCAAATGCAAATATACACTTTATAGTAAGAAAATAAATATTTATACCCTTGTGGTTTTAAAATGAGAAATTTCACTAAATGACACATTTTGAATTAATATTCTAAAAAATAGTAAAAAAAAATGGTCTTTCATTAAGTTTTTCTATTGTATTTTCAAATGATCAATATTATTATTGTATTTTATGTTTCTAATTGAGATGTTTTAAATTTAAATGCATTAATTTTCAAGTTTAATTAGGTTTTATGATTTTGAAACTTTCATTAAATTAATGAAAGTTCTTTATTATATAATGAAAGTGCTATTTTTGAAAATTCTGAAAGCTTTTGCTATTTTAAAATGTACAGTTCAAAAAATGAGAAATTTCATTGGGTAGCAGAATTTTTTTCAATATTTATAAATCTAGCCGGTTTAAAAAGTATTTGCAAATATAGCGAGTTTTTAAAAAAACCCTCATTCAAGAGCTTTCAACTTGTTTTCCCCTGCTATCTTACGAGAATTCGGTTATACCATATCGTTGTTCACTGAAATGAATCGTAAAGTTCAGGTAAAAAATCGCATCCCAAATCGTTGTCACCGAAACATAGAAGGATATCACCATCAGAAATTCAACGAATCTTAGAAGGTATTCAACAAAATAAGATAGATTGAAATTATTTGTAGTTCTTGGGATGTGGGAAAACTAATTGCAAGATTGGATGAAGCAACAGTTTGTGATGGAATATGTAAATGGGAAAATCCAGCTTTTGAAACAGTTAAATTCATGTGTGATGGAAAAAGTGGGAAAATCAATAAACTTAAATGCTTTATATACTGTCTTCATGACTCATTTGCCCATAATTTTCCTGAACTAAAGAATCCAAGAAAATAGGAACCACTTACTGAATCACAAAAAACCAACAAACCTAAATTAAAAAAAAAAAACCCCACAAACACAATCCTTCAAACAACACTTCATCAAAGTTTCATGTTCCATTCTCCATCTAATAGTAAAATCTATTTTTCTCTCTCTAAAATCCCCTCTCTGATTTAAAACCATATGGATGCGATTTCATTCCATCTCTCTCTTCCTAGAGATGGATTGAAATCGCATCCATATAGTTCTAAATCAAAGAGAGAGATGGATTTAAAGACCACTTAATGTCTATACACTACAAAAAAACTGCCAAAATGCGACCAAAAATTTGCGACCAAAAAAAGTGGTAGCTTTAAAGTGACCAGTTGGTCACTTTATTTGAAGGTTGACTTTAAGTGACCATCTGGTCACTTTTTTTGCGACCAGATTGCGACCAAAAGTAGAAGTAGTCATAAAAAATGGCGCGAAATTATGGCGCAAAGGAAGCGACCAGTTGGTCACCTTAAAAAAGGACCATCTGGTCGCATTTTTGTGACTAAAATATGCCTTGGTAGCAAAAAATGGCGCGTAATTTTGGAGGGAAAAAAGCTACCAAATGGTCACAATTAAAAGTGACCACCTGGTCGCAATTTTTGTGACTAAAATATGTCTTGGTAGCAAAAAATGGCGCGTAATTTTGGAGGGAAAAAAGCTACCAAGTGGTCACAATTGAAAGTGACCATCTGGTCGCAATTTTGTGACCTTTTTTGGGGAGTGGTAGCTTAAAATTGGAGGGAAAAAAGCTACCAAGTGGTCACAATTAAAAGTGACCACCTGGTCGCAATTTTGGTGACTAAAATATGTCTTGGTAGCAAAAAATGGCGCGTAATTTTGTTGGGAAAAAAGCTACCAAGTGGTCACAATTGAAAGTGACCATCCTGGTCGCAATTTTGTGACCTTTTTTTGGGGGGTGGTAGCTTAAAATTTTGCCAGGAATTAAGCTACCATATGGTCACATTAGAAAGTGACCGGATGGTCGCAAATTATATGATTTTATATGACCAATTATTTATAAATAACTATTTTTTAACACATGCGAGATGCACGTGGAATTTTTTGTCTTATTTTATTTGTTCATAAAATAAAATTACATTATAAGCTTTTAGAAAAGAAAAAATAAAAATAAGAATAGATGATTGAAAAAATTACCAATAATTTCAAAATTTCAAGATGTGGTGAATTTTATTGATTACATTTCTTAACAATAATAATAATGTCAATTAAATAAAAATTATTCACTTTCAATTAATATAAAAACTCTTGAAGATCAATAAGCTATCTAAACGCCTTTAGATTGTTCTAAAATTTGTGTAGAGTAAATAATAATATTTAACCTCGTCTTGAAAATATCTGAATTTCCATACAAAGAGAGAATAATTATATTTTCCTTAAACCTCTAGTTGAATATAGTCGTGTGACTCTTTTTTGTTCAAGTAAAGCATTTACAATTATGAATAAAGCAATAGACCAAACTTAAAATCAAAAGATGACGAAATACGATGAAATTGAAATTAACTTTTTTTTTTTTTTATTATAAGAAAGATTCCTCTTGATTTCAACTTTGACATGTTTATATCGGTCTATGAGTTGGAATTGCTTCCAATGAATATGTGGATGCAAATTAATTATATATAAATATGTACATCTTCAATAGTCTATTTGGTTCCCTTCTAGCACTTTCTATCTTGAAAAACAAGAATAAAATTATCTATATCGTATTAAAAAAAACTCTTAATTAGAATCAAATAGTTCCAAATCAAGAATTACAAAAATGTATCTCGACAATCATGAAGAAACATATCAATGAATATAACAACATGGAAACAAGAGTTCCCGTCATATGTAAATATCAGAAAGTAACCCAATATAAAAAAAAAGTATATAAATATTAATATTTGCGACCAGGTGGTCGCAATTTTACAAAAAAGGTGACCATATGGTAGTAATTTAGAAGGGAAATGCGACCAGTTGGTCGCATTTTAGGATTTAGGGTTTGAGTTTAGGGTTTAGGGTTTAGGATTTAGGGTTTAGGGTTTAGGGTTTTGGGAGGAAAGCCACCAAATGGTCGCATTTGTGCAAAAGTATAATAATATTTTTTAAAAAATACAATTGGAATTGCGACCATATGGTCGCAATTATGGGCGGTAACTTTAAATTTTCATGAAATTTATGGCGGTTAATTTAAGTAATGCGACCATATGGTCGCAATTATTGGCGGTGAATCTCATAATTGCGACCAGATGGTCGCAAATGGTGACGGGACGCGTGACAAGACAGCTGGCCTTGGTAATGGCAACTGGGCGACCATTTGGTCGCCTTTTCTATAAATGCGACCAAATGGTAGCATTTATATTTGTAAATGCGACCATATGGTCGCATAAGTATCTGAAAATGCGACCATATGGTCGCATTTTCCCCAACCCGCATATTGTTCATTTCCTGTCATAATTACATATTTGCGACCAGTTGGTCGCAAAATATGATTTAAATTTCATTCCCTTTCCTTTCCCCGTTTCTTTTTCCCTTTTCCCGTTCCGCTTTCTCTTCTTTTCTTCTTTTCTCCTCTTTTGCCTCTCTCTTTTTCTTCCTCTCTTTTTGTTCGTTTGTCTCTTTCCCCTATCCATTCCCCGTTATTTCTTCCCGTTCCGTTCCCATTCTTCCTCTAAACCGAAAATCCTCAACCACCAATCCCGGTTTCGATTACACGAGGTTAGTTTTCGTAACAAATTAAAGTTTAGTTTATGAATTTAGAGTTTACTTAGTTTACTTAGTTTTAGTTTTTAAGATAGTTTACTTTAATTAGTTGAGTTTTAGTTTATGTAGTTTAATTTAATTAGTTTAGTTTACATTAACTAATTAATTAGTTTACTTTAATTTTATTACTTTAAGTAATTTTAGTTTAATTAATCTAATGGTTTAATTAATCTAACTTAGTTTACTTTAATTCATTAGAATTGATTAGTTAATTTTAGTTTAATTAATGTAATTTAGATTACTTTAATTAAATCAATTAATTTAAAGTAGGGTAATTAATTCAAATAGTTTAGTTTAATTATTAAATAAAAATTGTTTAATTACTTAATTTTAGTTACATTTGATTAACTAATCAATTACTTGGAATTAAAGTAAATATAAATTAGCTTAATTGAACTAAAATTAATTCAATTAAACTTAAGATTAATTAATTAAAACTAAAATGAACTAATCAATTAATTTGAATTAAAGTAAATTAAAATTAGGTTAATTGAACTAAAATTAATTCAATTAAACTTAAGATTAATTAATTAAAACTAAAATTAACTAATCAATTACTTGGAATTAAAGTAAATATAAATTAGCTTAATTGAACTAAAATTAATTCAATTAAACTTAAGATTAATTAATTAAAACTAAAATGAACTAATCAATTAATTTGAATTAAAGTAAATTAAAATTAGGTTAATTGAACTAAAATTAATTCAATTAAACTTAAGATTAATTAATTAAAACTAAAATTAACTAATCAATTACTTGGAATTAAAGTAAATATAAATTAGATTAATTGAAACTAAGATTAATTGAATTTTAGTTTAATTCAATTAATTTTAGTTCAATTAATCTAATTTTACTTTACTTTATTTCAAACTAAATGATTAGTTTATTAACTTCAATTATACTTAAGTAGTTTAAATTAATGAGTTACACTAATTTAATTAATTAATTTTAGTTTAATTATTAAATAAAAATTGTTTAATTACTTAATTTTAGTTACATTTGATTAAAGTAAAGTACAATTAGGTTAATTGAACTAAAATTAATTCAATTAAACTTAAGATTAATTAAACTAATCAATATTTTACTTACGTAATTAGTAGTAAATTAGTTTATTTTGGTTGTAGGATTATGACGGGCAGACGACGTCCTCCCCAGTCAGACGAGCCTGACGATGCGGGTGACGAGGGGTCTCCGCAGAGCAGCATCGGGCGTTGCCCCTGATGCGGAGGCGACTACGGAGGAGTTGGACATCCTCTTCGATTCACGATACGCGACGCTTGCCGCCACGCTCGATGATAGAGTCCCTGAGACCGAAGTCTTCGACACCACGTATGCCGCAGGACTCCCTTGCCACGCCTCCGGGCTTAGCATCAGGGTATGCGTCCGGGTCGGCGTCCCGGTCCGCATCGGGTCGGATCGGTGGCCCCTCGACTTCATGCACGCGCAGTCTCGGGCGCGACTCTACCCTCTGGATTGAAGGGGATACGTAAGTAATTTTGTTTACTATTTCCCTAAAAGTTTTTTATTCTTTTTAACTAATAGTTTCTAATATATAGCACAATAATTTTTTGTGATTTTGCAGAAATCAAACCGATATCGACCGTTTCAAAACGGTTTCGCGAGGTCCTTCGAGCATGCCTCTACCCAGCGACCTTCATTGGGACGAAGATTCCGACGACGGAGAAACGTCGGATGTACGGCCGATTGGAAGGTAAAAACATAATTTATTTTCATAATTAATTAATTTTGAAATTTATAGAAATAAATTTATTACTTTAACAATTTTTTATTTCAATTTTTTCAGGGCAAGTTTCCTGTTATCGATCCCGATATCACCGACGGTAAATTGTTCCCCCTATGGGACGGTCACGTCCTGGGATCGATTCAAGGACCTCAGTTTCTGGCGCGCGAAGGCAAGCGAGAAACCGCCCCGTGTGGATGAGCCGGAGGACCACGCGCGGCTCGCTAGCTTGATCACTCCTCAGGGCAAGGCGTGTCAAGCAGGAATAAGGCCAACCGCGCGAAGAATCCAAAGAAAAACACACAGCGGGGGCGCGGACCCACGACGAGCACCATCGTCGATTGGTATGCTTTTTTTTCCTCGTTCTGTTTCTCGTTTTCTTTTTTCTCGTTTTTTTTTCAATTACTTATTAATTTATTATGTTTTATTCTTCACTATTTGATTTTTTAGGAAGCGAAGCACGGGCGCCCCGTCCCGCCCGATGAGCTGCACCGAGTTCTTCACACGAAGAAGGACGGGACGTTCGTCGACGATAAGGCGAAAGAAGTTCAGGTATTTAATATTTTTTTCAATTATTATTCTTTCTTTAAAATTTTTCATACATTATATATTAACCATTTTATTTTCTGAATTTTAAATGTTTAGGAACGTTTCACGGAGTCTTTGACTCAGCGGTTGCCCACACCAGACTCGCAACCACTCGGGAGAGGACCGGATAGAGGCGTTCTTGGAGGGCCTGGAGGGGTTCGGCCTCGATGGGTCGGTTCCTGGGCTCGGCCAGACGGGCGACGCCTTTATGCGAGATGTGCCCGGCCTCGGCGGAGCGGAGCGAGCACTAGCTCCGGGCCTTCTCCCGGTGAGTGGCAGCGATCTTGGCGCGGACATGGAGGCTATGCGTGAGGACTTCGTTGCTCGAGTCGCTACTATTGAGGCCGACATACAGGCACGAGTCGAGGACGACATACAGGCACGAGTCGACGCCCAGGTCGCATCCGCTTTGGCCGCGTACTTGGATCTTAGGCGGCGGCCTTCTACATCGACGCCTCCTCCCCCACCCCGCCTCCGTGAGTAGTTCTAGGATTCTTTCGATTGTATAAAACGTTTTTTTAATATTTGATATATATATTTTTTATTTGAATTCCAATTTTTTTTTATGAAATTTTAATATTAATTAAATAAATAATTAGTAATTAATAATTAATAATTAATAATTAATAATTAATTAAATAATTATTAAAATTTAAATTTAAAAAAAATTCTTAAATGCGACCAGGATGGTCACTTTTAAGCGACCATCCTGGTCGCATTTTAATCGAGATTAAAAGTGACCATTTGGTCACATAAAATGCGACCATTTGGTCACTTTTTTATGTGACCAAGTGGTCACTTATCTTTCACATAAATTACGACCGGATGGTCGCTTTTTAAGCGACCATCTGGTCGTATTTTCACTGAGCCAATAAGTGACCATTTGGTCACAAAAATTACGACCATTTGGTCACTTTTTATGTGACCAAATGGTCACTTCTATTGAAGATAAAATGCGACCATATGGTCCCTTTTAATGCGACCATTTGGTCGCATTTTCAAAAGTTTGACTTTTTTGCTACCAAAATATTTTGCGACCAGATGGTCGAATTTTTGTGACCATGCAGTCGCAGAAATTGAAATCCGACCAGCTTTTTAGCAACCACTCAGTTGGTCGCATTTTGGTCGCATTTTAGGTGAAAAACGACCATTTGGTCGCAATTTTCTGGTCGCAAATTGGCAGTTTTTTTGTAGTGATATGTTTACACTTAGAAGAGCTTCTATTGTTATTAGAATATAATACTGTTGATTTATTATCACAATAGATCTTAAGTGGTCTTTCAACACCATTTAAAATACACAGCCTTGTGATTAAATTTGAAAACCATATTCCATGATTAGATGCCTCTTAACTTGCTACAAACTCTACTGCCATGGTGGAAGAAGTTATGAGTGTCTGATTAGCACTCCTGTAAGAAATAGCTCCACCAGCTAACATATAAATATAGCCTGAAGTGGATCTCCTACTGTCTTGGCATCTAGCAAAATCAGAGTCAAGAATACCCAATGATCTATAACTGATCCGATCTCTTATATGTGAGCATATAATCTTTAGTTCTCTGCAAATACCTCATAACCTGCTTGGTTGCTTTCCAATGATCCATACTAGGATTGCTTAAGTATCTACCTAACATGCCAACAATATACGTAATATCTGGAGGCGTACATACCTGAGCATACATTAGACTCCCAACTACTGGTAAATAAGGAATCTTTTTCATTTCTTTCACTTTAAGATTACTTTTCAGGTATTGATTGGGACTAAATTTGTCTACTTTAAAAATGGGGGTGTCACCTGGTTTCCGATCGTGCATACTAAATCTTTTGAGCACCTAATCAATATAGTTTTTTTGTGATAACCTAAGAATACCTTGAGAGCAATCTCTGTGTATTTGGATTCTTAATACAAAGGAAGCGTCACCAAGATCTTTCATCTCAACATTCTTTGATAGAAATCTTTTGGTGTCATGCAAAATACCTATATCATTTGTGGCAAGCAGAATGTCATCCACATATAAAACCAGAAAGATGTGTTTTCTCCCACTAGACTTATGATACACGCAATCATCGACTGCATTTATCTCAAAACCAAACGAGATAATCACTTGATGAAATTTATAGTACTATTGACGAGAAGCTTGTTTTGCCCATAAATAGATTTTGTCAATTTGCAAACCATATTTTTGGGTCTCCCAACACAAAGTTTTCTGGTTGTACCATATAAATTGTAACGACCCGCTTTTCGTTAAATTCTTTAAATTCAAATGCACAGCAGAAGACTCGATTTTTAAAGAAAAACGCCATGGGTTCATTTAAAAATCGAATAACCAAAACTTGTTTTACAACCCAAATTCAGAGAAAGCTATAAATCGGGAATGCGCATTCCAAAAGAGAACTTAGTCATAAAACATAGACATACTTTACACAAATACCCTTTCGGGCTCAAAAGACATAAGTATGAAAAATGGAGATGATTTACAAGCATTTCTATGAATGCTAAACCAAAAGTGTTTTAATATTGTCCGTATACCATCTCGACAAGTCACGCGGCTCCACCTCCTCTACCACGCTTCTTAGGGACGGGGTTTTACCGAAAATTTGTAAGTGTAGCAACATTAGCATAAAAATGCTAGTGAGAGTAAAACGAAAGCAAGTAATCCTATGAACAAAATTTCATAACCGAAATCGTGTCCAAAGGCCTATAATGCTCAATACTACCCATATCCACACTCCCAATTTCCATACAATCATACGATAGTAATATACTACCCGTAACCATCATTCAATACCATAAGATAGAAATAAATACTTAAAGTAAAAGTAACATTCATTACTAAGTCTTACTACACAGTTCTAAAGAATATGTAAATGTAACATTATCTATCTTTGTTACCAAACAAGTTTCATCGTAACGTGCTATTGTATGGATCGAAATCAACATACCACGTACGGTCGTACCATATCTCAAGTCACCGTACCATGATACCGTATGGACCGAAGTCAACATACTATCATGTACCGTATTACAATCATCGTAACTCTCATCACATCAGATATCAGGACTTTCACCATATTACAAATCATCGCACCATGATACGTATGGATCCGAATCAACATACTATCATGTGCCGTATCACAAACATCGTAACGTGCTCGTATGGATCCGAATCAACATATCACGTACGATCGTACCATATCTCAAGCATCGCACCATGATACGTATGGATCCGAATCAACATACTATCATGTGCCGTGTCACAAATCATAGTACCATGGTACGTATGGATCTGAATCAACATACTACTATATACCATACCACAAACCATCGCACCACGATACGTATGGATCCGAATCAACATATTATCATGTGTCGTATCACGAAAGGTTAAGCTCCCTAATAAGTTAGTTAAACTCAAAGAATCCTACTAAGTTATTAAGAAATCTAACTAACTAGATTACACGAGTTATCACTCAAGTGTATCTTCTAACTACTTTAACTTCCAAACCAATCAAAGTAACTTTCATTTCCACTTTCATCTAACATCTCCAATTCACTTTGCAATACTTCCAAATCACTCCGATGTTTCCTTTTCATTGAACTCATTATAACTCCAAATTCTCTCCACTCACTTCCGAATTAAAGTCTCCAACCAAAACTTAATTCTAGGAAGTTATTTCCCTCTTTACCTCGATAAACAATAACATAACGAAACTCAATTCATAAAACCACTAACTTTCGTTTTAAACTCACCTTGGCTTGTAGAAAAGCTCCGATCTATCCGAGGTTGCAAACCCACGATCAAATCACAATCCTACAAACGAATTACACCTAAATAACATTAATTAATCGAAAATCGTTCAAACTACATCTAAACGTACAAAACGACGAAAAACCCGGATTTCCTCCCTATGGTACTCTCGGCCATACAAGAGAAAATAGGGTTCGAGTTTGGTTTTCAGGTTTTTATGCACTTTAGAGGTGTTTCGGTTTGGTTTTGGATACTTTGGAGGTTCACAACTACAATGGGTATCCGTAAATTAAGGTTTTGTTCATTAATCGATTTCCAAAAAATTAAGTAAATAGCAAAAACACAATAACCCTAACATCCTAAACATGGCCAAGTGAAGGAAAATCACATGGGACGGGTTTCCGGCTCAAACTTCGGTTTTAGGGTTTAGGGGAAGTTTCTAAAATCGATCAAAACGACTTTCCCGATGGAAATCTTCAAGCTTCGGTGAACGAATTTGAAGATTTCAATCCAAAACCACCATTAAAATACTATTCACATCAAATTTTAGAAACTTTGTAATACCTTAAGGACTCGAGAAAACGAGCGAAAATCTCGATCGGTAGGTTGGAAATGATCTACGGGCCAAGGGCTTTCTAACAGAAGTAGAATCGAGACGATCCACCGAGTATCGAAGAAAACCCAAAAAAAATGGATCACTTCTTGATAGCCACGGCCCGAAGGAAGAAAGGAAGAAAAAATATGAAGTGTTTTGTCTAAAATTTTAGATATTTAAGAAATCGGAAATGACGCCTACGTCCCTCTTTTGTTTTTACTTTAAAAACGAAACCCGAAGGTCTTTAATTAATCTAAAGGTGATTAATAATTATTAATTGGCCCATTAATAATTATTAATGTCACCAAAACGAATTTAAAGTATTAAAAGGATTAAAAGGGTTTTCGGACTAAAATAGCTACTAAAATCTAAATGACTATTTTTTTAAATTAACCTTAAATACTTTAATTAAAGAAAATAAATAAAATAAAATAAAAATTAAAAAAAAAATTTACCCCCAAAAGTAACGGGACGTTACATAAATAGTTTCATCATTGTCTTCATTGAGAAATGCTGTTTTGACATCCATTTGATGAAGCTTATGATCCAAATGTTCAACTAGTGCCATGATTTTCTTAAAAGAGTCTTTCGTTGAAACTGGAGAGAATGTCTCTTTATAGTCAATCCCTTACTTTTGAGTAAAGCCCTTAGCTAGAAGATGAGCTTTATATCTTTCCACATCACCCTTTGCATCCTTTTTGGTTTTAAATATCCATTTACAACCAATAGGTTTTGCTCCTCCTGGTAATGGGATAAGTTCCCAAACTTTATTGTCTTGCATAGCTTATACTCTTCATTCATAGCCTCAATCCACTTTTGAAAATTAGAACCTTGTATGCCTTGATGAAAGTTGATTGGATCATCGTCCATCACTCCAATATCCTCATGTTTCTAGAGAAATAATAGATAATCCTTTGAAATAACATTTCTTCTTTCTCTAGTGGATCATCTTAAAGGCACTATTTTTTGAGGTTGTTGAGTTTGCACCTCGGGAATAATTATTTCATTATTAATAGGGGAAATTTCAATATTATCATATTGAGGATCTTGATCAGCTTCCTAGTCAATAACAGGTAAGGAAACCGGCATATCATCAGATGCAATTATGGGAATATAAATTAATTCCTCTTCCTCAAAGATAATATCTCTAACCTTATTTCTCCCCCCAAACTCAACATCTTAAAAAAATATGCAGTTCTCGGATCATAAAATTTATACCCCCTGGATTGTTCAACATAGCCAATAAATTAGTAGCTACTTACTGTTTTGGAGTTCAATTAATTTTCATATGGCCTGTAAGGTTTAGCTTCAACTGGACATCCCCAAATATGAAAATGTTTTAGACTCGACTTTTTGCCTGTCCAAAGCTCATAAGCCATTTTAGTAGTTGTTTTAGTTGGCACTATATTTAGAATATAAGCTGCTGTCTTAAGTGCTTCTCTCTAGAGTGACTCTGGTAATGAAGAATGACTAACCATACTCCCTACCATATCCTTAAGAGTCCGATTTCGCCTTTCAACTACACCATTCATGCTGGGCGAACTCGGCATGGTGTACTGTAGGGCGATTCCACATTCCTCTAGGAATTTAGCAAATGGTCCTGCGCGTTGTTCACTTGAACCATCATATCTACCGTAGAATTCACCTTCATAATCAGATCTAACACTTTTAATAGTTTGTTAAGTTAGCTCTCAACTTCAACTTTAAATGTTTTGAACACGTCCAAAGATTGTGATTTCTTATGAATTAAATATAGGTAGTCATACCTTGAATAGTTATCTATGAATGATATGAAGTATCGTTAACCATTCCAAGATGTCGTAGGGAATGAACCGCATATATCAGTATGAATCACTTCTAATATGTCTTTAGTTCTATTGGCACCTAAATTCTTTATTTTAGTCTCTTTGTCCTTAATACAATCAATACAGAAAGTCAAGAGAATCCAAATTTTTTTTATCAGACACAAGTCGTTCAACTCTAGATTTAGAGATGTGCCCTAATCACTTGTGCCATAAAATTGATGAATCTTCTTTACTCCTTTTGCGTTTAACACATTGTGTTTATGAATTCAATGATTCATTATAAGATGAATTTGTGTCAAGTAAATACAATTCATCATAATTATGACGAATGCCAATTCCAACCATAATTGAGTTTAAAGACAAATTAACCATATTTTTTTCTCCAAATGAACAATAATAACCAGAATTGTCTAATAAAGAAACAGAAATTAAATTTCTCTGAAAAGTCAATATAACAAAAGTGTCTTTGAAATTCAAATAAAAATCAGTACTTAACAATAACTTAAGCGATTGTAAGGTCGGGCCGTCGCTTGATGTGAGATGTTGGGTTGGTTCTGTTGGTAAGGAGTTCTGTAAAGGGGCTTTCAGATCCTTGTTCCCGGATGATCCCTCCTTATCCCCTGATATCATTAATGTGATCTGGAAGGATAATTATCCGAAAAAAGTAAAAGTTCTTTTGTGGATAGTTTTCCTTGATGGCCTAAACACGAATGACAAACTCCAAAGGAAATTCCCTCTTAAAGCTCTTAGTCCAAATTGCTGCTCTCTTTGTTGTGTTAACAATGAAGATTTGTTTCACCTTTTTTGGTCTTGCCCTTTCTCTTCTTTCTTTTAGGACAAGCTTTTTGAGATGTTCTTGATGCATGGTCCGAACCCTCTTCACTTTCAGAATATTATTCACGAATTGCTTTGTGAGGCGTTGCTAAGGGATAAGGGTCTGAATTTGTGGTGTAATGCTATTAGAGCTCTCATTTGGCTCGTGTGGTGGGACAGGAACAAGCGGATTTTTAATGAGGATTATTTAGATGTTTCGGATATTTGGGAGTTATTGATTAGATTTTCCTCTTTGTGGTATGCTAATTATAAAGTCTTTTGTAATTACTCCCCCAGCTCATTACCACTAATTGGATTTTTTTTTTGTAATCCTCGGGTGACCTTTTGTATATCTTTCTTTCATTTATCAATGGAATGTTTCTTATAAAAAAAAAACATAAAATGGCCTATTACCTTTACTTCCACCGTTTTGCCATCAGCCATATAGATGTATCTTTCATCATCATAAAGCTTTCGGTAGTTCAGACAAACCTGCATAGAGACACTAATGTGAACAGTTGCACCAGAATCTAACCACCACGTGTTTCTAGGTACTGAAGTCAAATTTATTTCAGAACAAACCAAAATAAGATTGATACCTTTCTTAGCACGCCATGCGTGATACTTGGTACATTCCTTTTTCACATGTCCAGGTTTTCCACAAAAGAAACAACCCTTAGGTTCATGTTGTTGTTTCTTCATATTAGCCTACCATTTTAGTAAGGATTGAAGAAGTCATAGACTGAAGAAGCCATGAAACAAGGAGACTGTCTCAAGCTTCCCAAACAAGATACTCAGAACTGAAATTTCATAATTTATCATATTCAACTTTACATTTAATTTGAATATTGGTATATATTTCTATAAAATAGAAATATTATACTTTACTTTAATATATATATAAGTATTTTTATCTAAATTATAGGAGAATTTATTAGGAACAAACTTATCCTTCCCAAAAAAATATCTTTATAAAGCCTATGTATTTTAATGGAAGCCTGAACTTGTTGACATCATATCATATGATCTAATTTCATTGAAATCTTCAAAGAAAAAGCTGTCTATCTTTGAAGCTTGATAGTCATAAGCAACTATGGAGGAAGTCGAAGCATTGGAGAAGACTCATTCGATATAGCCGTTTGAGAAAAGGAAGACTACTTTCTTCTTCAAAGAAAGAAGAAAGGAAAGAGGATACATGACAAAAGATTCAAAAGACAAGTGTTACAATACATGCAATCACCGACTGAAAGATAAGAAAAAGAAAAATCCTTTAGCTGAGAAAACACGATCTCTAATATTAATCATCAATTAACTTTGATAAATAATATTCAATAAAAGACATAATTATGCTATTTGAGAAATTTCTAAAAAGTTTTGACATTTCAGTAATTAGTATGTTAAAATATGCTATTTCAGTAATTGTCTCGTTATATAGGAATGATTTACCTACATATTGATTTAACAATAATTATAATAAATCACCAGTATTATATAGTTTATCATATTCATAATTATTGTTTTTAATTAGTATTTTAATCATACTTTATTTTAATTTACAAAACTTTAAGTCATCTTAAATATTATTTCTCTTAAACTCATTTTATTGAAGAAATCTATGTTTAGGTAAATATGCCCAATTTCTTTACATTTGAAAGAGGGGAAAAAGGATAGGTATCATGAATTTGTGCTGAGCTAAATAATGAAGTCTTTGTAAATTTTGGATTCTCATTTCAATAAATGGTTATGAATCGGAATCAAAATAAAGCAGACCTTCACATGAATTAACTTAATATTAGGATTTGTACTCACTTTGATTTTTTAAAGGTTTTCAATTAAAAAAAAATCTCAAACTATATTGGGTTATTTTGCTATTAATTAAATATGATAATTTATGATTTTATGAGATAATGTAGCTTATTTTTCGCAACCAAACTCTATTCATTCATTGAATGTTAAGTTGTTTATTCAAGTAAGAATTCATAATATGTAACAATCTGTTATCAAGTAGGACAATTTTTTTTTAAAATTAATATTATTTTCTCAAATAATATTAATAATGTTGAATGATTGATTGGAATTTTAACTACTTGATCTTTCGGTACGGTGAGTTTGGTAACTTCTCAAAACCTAAAATTAAAACTTTAAGTTTTACTTAATATTTTCATCAAATGCAGATCGTCACGTTACGATATTTCCAATGCAACTGACGGCTCGTTGTTCTAAGTTCTGTAGAGTAAGTTATCAGCGTTTTAAGTCAGTGGTAGTTTCGTAATTATGAGGTTACAAGATTTTAACCTAAGAACCTTTCCTCCTTATTATTTTTTTTTTCGAGATTTTGGACAACTTCTTCTCCTTCATGGCAGCTGCACCCTTGGAAATCGGAGTTTTGACATTTCGTTTCTTTGTCGATTTGGGTGACGATTCAAGGTGCAATCACAATTATGAGTGATTGGGAGATTGGGAGATCATTGTTTGATCGAAAGGTAAAGTTTTTCTTCTCTTCTTGGACATTCACGCCGCCGCAGCCACCTAGGGTTTTAAATTGATGTTGCTTTTCATCAATTTTACTTGTTAGGTGTTCAATTCGAAGTGTAGTTGGTTGGAGGTGAATATCAAAGGCCGTTACTTCAATCTCCTATCATTTTGGGTAGGTTTCAATTTATTTTTATAATTCTTAAAGTTCTGGAAAATTGATTCTTGATGAGTTTTTGAGTTTCTTGAAAACTCATCAAGAACTCGATTCTTGTTTTACCGTTTAATCCCAAAAACCATCAACTTTTCGTAATCAATTTTAATTCTCCCTAGACCAAACTCTTTACCCATCAAAATCGATCACCTCGAACTTTGACCCATGACCAAACTCAGACCCAAAGGCCCCGGCCTCGTAGTGGCAATAGGCGCGACTTCGGATTATTCGCCCTCTTCAAACGGCGAACCTTTTTCATTGTTTAATTGTCCCGTTCGTCCAGCCATTGAACCCCAATCCTTGTGGTATCATTAGGTACTGTTTTAGTATAGTTTTTAATTTTATTAGATCATCGTTTCAGGTCTGATTCGTGCTGAAAATTACTTTAGATTATCGCGTATTCGATGTGAGTTAACGGGTTAATTGACGGTCGGGTTTTAGAGAAATCTAAAGTTCAAACCGTAGCTTAAATGATTCGATATGTTTATTAATGTAATTCTGGAACGTTTAGATGAGTTTAGATTTTAAGAGAAACTAGTTTTGCTTTGGAAGAATTGAATTTTCGGTTACAGCTAGTTTAGACAATTTTCGGCGAAAAGTGATTTTTCTTTAATCGATTCGATTCTAATTATTAGGAATGTTAATTCTGGAATTTTTAGGGGTTTAAGATGATCCTTTGGTATGAGAATTGATTTAGAAAATGTAAAAGTGAGTTTTTGGGTTTTTGGCAGTTTTCGCAGTTTTCAGCAGTTTTTGATTTTGAATATTACTTAATTAGGCTGCTTTGTTTCTGAATTTATAATTTTTTATTATGAGTTTTTGATGAAGGGAAGGTTATGGTTTGAGGCCGGTTGAATTGTGAGAATTAGTGTTAAGGCTACGAGCTTAACAATAATTATATTTCAGTTATGGATGTAACGTCCCGTTACTTTGAGGTGAATTTTTTTATTTTATTTTGGTTTATTTAATTTAAATTAATTATTTTAGTTTTAGAATTGATATTTATGTTGGGATTGAGGCCTCTAAAAAAGTTCTCAAACGGAAGTCCCAAGGATCTTTGCTTGCAGTATAATATAATCAAAATTTAAATGCATAAAATAAATACTAACCCTTGTAGAGAAGTGTCTGGCTCTTCCTCGTTCTTGGCTGGTTACGATCCTGGGACCACAAAAAAGTAGTTCCTCACTAAGCACAAAAGAGAATCGGTGCGTGGGCACTATCTCCTTTGGAAAAAGGAAAAATGGGAAGAAAGGTTTTTTCTTCCCAATCACCCTATGGGCGGCTAAGAGAGAGGGAGGAGAGGAATTTCCTGAGTATTTTCTTTTGCCCTCTTAGTTGTGTGTTTTGGGGTAACCCCAAGGTTCCTATTTATAGGAAAACTAAGGCCTCAGAAAATCTTTTGAATATCTTTTAATTAATTAAATAATTAAATAAGATGTTCTAAAATGTATTTGAATAATAAAGATATTATATTTTGTTCCATAATAAAATATCTCATATCTTTAATTTAAATTAATAAATATTAATTTAAATATATTATTCCATATCTTCCATTTAAATTAATCACATTAATTTAAAATAAGATATTAATATATTTTAAAGAAAATAAAATGTAAAACTTAGTCAACCCTTTGACCAAGGTAGCGTGTGACCCCACCATGGGTCACACTCCCCTATCATCATCTCATGACAATATTGGGCATTTTATTTTCCTTTTTATTTAATGGAACAATTCCGTTAAATAATTAAATAAATAAAACTCCTTTTATTTATTCCAATAAATAAAACTCCTTTTATTTATTCCAATAAATAAAACTCCTTTTATCTATTTCCTCTTTAATTTGACAATCTCAAATTAAAAATTTAAATAGACTCCTCTATTTAAATCCCCATTAATTTTGGACAACTCAAAATTAATTTAATTAAATAGACTCTTCTATTTAATCTCTCATAATTAATTAAATAGACTATTCTATTTAATAATTAAATAGACTCCTCTATTTAATTCCACCATTAATTAAATAATTAAATAGACTCCTCTATTTAATTTCTTTTAATTAATCAAATAGACTCCTCTATTTAATTCTATTTTTCCAAAGAAATTAATCACATTAATTTATGTTCTCAATTACATGCGTTAGCTCGGAGGACTTAATGGACCTATAGGACTAAGCTCCAATGATCCAAAATTACCTTTGATTAAAACAGTTTTAATCAATTAATTCTCATTCATTAACTCCTAGATAACTTCACTAAATATCTAGAGTTGCACTCTTAGTACTATAGACATAGTTATGTCCATTGACTATAATAATTAACTACACTTTGATGCTTCACAAGTTAGTTCATACCCATGGTTAGGTATTTGCACCGTATTAACCTCCATGATACATCTTGTTCTTTAAGCCCAACTGATTCTCCAATGAACAACCTTACATAATCTTCATTATGCGTCTTTAACCTTTTCCTTGATCAAAGGAATAGAAGGCCCCACTGTTCAAGACCGAATCAGTCCATAAGGGAACTACTTATCTATTTTCCTATATGGAAAAGAGTGAATTTGAATTCTTGTGTAATTACGTTCCCAGCTATAAGCAAGATGCAATCCCTAAAGTGGGAGGCATATTGAGCGAAGTATATCGAGTCACTCTCACCTATGCAAATCAAAGGCTTGTCTCGCGAACAGGAGTTCGTAATTTACTCAGGATTAAGATCAATTGTACATGATCAACCGGTTGATAAACGAAGTGTCTTTCTGTAACGGCTTCCCAGAAGATAGTAAGTTTATCTTAGTTCAGTCTACTACAATCTCTATTGTAGCAACACCCCCACTCACATGTCTCTACATGAGCGATCCAGATGAGATCACTTGTGCCAATTCACAAGTGGGTCGTGTTAGTGGTGTTACCAGAAATAAGGCACCCAACCTTTATTCATATACCACAGACTATTTGAGTTACAGTTAAGTGAATCTTCCCGCCTCATATGCTCACCTTAAGTTATCATAAGTAACTCTGGATCTTATGATGGATTACATTTATTAAAGTAATAATAAATGACGATGTAAATATTACTAATTAATAATTCCTTTATTTATTCATAGTTTAATTAGATTACATAAGATTTAGGGCAGAAACCCCAACAATTTATAAATAGGAGCTTTACTTGTTAATAGACTTTTATTTTCGTTTGTTTATAATTTAAAGCTTTGAGTCATTAACGATTATTAACGGGTCAATTAATAATCATTAATTACTTTTTGTTATTTATTTACCATAGTTGTTGATTAGAAATAACTACGTTCCAAGGACGAGTTTTAGTTAAGAAGAAAAGAGTTAGGAGGGCACTTTGGTCAAAAAGGCAGAACCCTTAAAAGCCTATCTACTATTCATCTTCCCTCATTAAACCACAAATATACAAAAGAACACAAATCCCTCTCATTTCTTCCCCCATGGCCGACGCCCTTGAAGGTTCTTTCTAGGCTCGGGATTTGTTCATTTCTTCTCTGTTTTGCTTGATTCTTGTTGCGTTGGAAAGGTATCGACAAGGGCTTTCTACCCATTCTACTCTTTGAGATCATCTCCCTCTCCAAGAAAAGCCCTAGAAAAGAAAGTTTTGTGGATTTTCATAGTTTTTTATTCCAAATGAAATTTTAAGACTAAATCTTCAATTCTTTTCAAAATTTTTGAAGGTTTTGTTGTTGGAATTTCATTTAGAAGTTTATTGATTGTTTCTCCTCAACCGTAGAACAAAATCGAGCTAAAACCCGACCTCCCTAGACCCGTCATTGTCGTGGCTTCCTTGGTTGTCTTTTACCATGCTTTAATTTCATTTTCCTTTCAATTTGGGTGGAAGATTCAAACCCTAACCTCTTAATTAATAGTAGCCATTGATTGGAATCATCTAAAAAGTGCTTAAAACAAACCCGGATTACTCCTAAAACGTCTAAAAGCTGGAAATTCCCTGTTATTCAAAAATCCCCTCTTGGCCAACTTCATTGGTCATTACCGAGATGTTTTCGTCTTTTAACTAATTATGTGTCGATCGTTACTCGATTTGTGAAATTAATGTATATTAAGTATAATTGAATTGTAGGTTTCAGTAACCATTCGCGAGATCGATCCTCAAGCTTGTAAGGGTCGACTACACTTTCAAGGTGAGTTTAAGTGGTTATGTGTAGTTTTATACACGGGTTGCCTGACGAGGTTGTTTGATCTGTGAAATTTGGGATCGTAAGATGATATTGGTTGTTTAGATGGTTTTAGGTGTGAGTGTGTGTGTTTTATACTTTAATAATATTTCGGAGTCTTAGATAGAAATCCAAGAATGGCAAGTTAAGTTTACGGTTGTAATTGGTGGTTTTGAGATGAATTGGAGGTGTTCGGAGTAGTTCTTGGGAAAGGGAAGTTTCATGAGAGGTTTTGAGAAAATAAAGTACAAGGGTGAGACTAATTTGAGTTTGGTTATGAGAACTGCGAGTTGGGCTATGGCATTAGTGTTCAAGTATTTCCAGCTTCGAATATTACATTATGTTTACTTGAGAAATTTTCTATCTTTCGTAGAATTGTTAACGATAGTGATTTATTTGTTCTTACGCATGCACTTTATTTTTTTTATTGGGAAACATTAGTGGTAACACTTTGATTTGTGAAATTGTAAACAATACTCGGATTCTTTAGATGAAGTATGTGTGTTACTTAAATGGGAAAATATGAAATATACTCGGATTCTTTAGATGGAGTATATGTATCACTTAGATGGGAAATTGTAAACCGTACTTGGATTCTTTAGATGGAGTACATGAGTGTCATGAGTAAGGGTTGTTGCTAATGATAATGCATCATTTTATTTATAAAAGTTGTCGATAGTTGTATTTTACCCTAGTGATCATGGGAATAAAATGTGTGTTTGATTGTGAATGATGATTGATGGTAAGAACGGTTCCTTTCGGTAACACGTGGAATGTGAATTCGGGAAATGAATTGAATTTGGGTATAAGTTGTTTGGGAATATAGAATGGGTAGTAAAGAGCAGGCTAGAACTTTGGACACAATTTATGATGTGATGTTCGTCCATAGGATTACATGCCTCTATTTTACTCTCACTAGCATTTTATGCTTATGTTGCTACACTTTAACTTTTTCAGGTACTAATCGAGGTAGAGATTGTGGTAGAGGTGGTGGTGCCGCGTGATCGTGGGACGGTGGACTTGGATAGGATTGTTTTTGGGTATTCTAAGAATGCATGGACTTAGTCGAACGTTGAATATTCTACTTGCTTTATTTTTGTCTTATCATGACTTTTGAGCTCGAATGAGTATTTATACTGTTTTATGATCTTTATGTCGTTTTGAGAATTTAAACTTGCCGGAAATACGCATTTCTATGGACTTAGTCAAATGGTACCATGCCGAATTTTTATAAAACCAAGTCTTCCGCTGTTTACTTCTGATTTATAATTCTGAGAAAATTCGGGTCTTTACAATGGATGAGTCCATAACCAGGTGCTAATGTACATTGCTCGTAAGAATGTATCATTAGAGGCTCAGTTATAGATGTGAACCAGGTACTAGAAAGTGTTAGTAGTCCCGAGGGACCGCATTTCTAGTGTTGCATGCTTTTTGTGTTTAAAGTTATATAATGTTAATTATGCGTCGGATTCGATTTATGCATGAAAGTGAGATCATGAGAAGTTGTGGGTATTATGTGTTGGATTAATTGAGCTCATGAGATTGAGTTAGAGTTAATATAATCAGTTATGCCATGAATATGGAACCCGGTAGTATTGCCTATTCATGTATGGAATTATTATGTAATGCCTTGAATATGGAATTAGTGAGAATTTCCTATTCATGTAAGCGAGATGAGACTTGAAGTTTAAGTGAATTGTGCCTTGGAAGTTATTGGAGCGTGTTTGAGTGCTTTGGACTCGGTATTATTTCGTTTAGAGATTAATTAAAATCTTACCTGTTAATTAGATTGTATTCTCATTGGCTTTAGCCTCACAATGCTATATTTTTTTTCCAGGTAATAATGGACCGAGAGGTGGCGATTGGTTAAGTGGAGAAGATGAGGGGTGGGTTCATGTCATTGATGGCCATCCATTTGTCATTCATTATTATTGATGAATTTTGTGCCGAGAGTCTATTTAATTTTTCCTATAACTTGTGCTATATGGTTATTGAGATTTATTAATCTTTATTTGTTTCGATTTGACTTTGAGTCAATGTTAATTATTTTCATAGAATTTTATTCAAACTTTACAACTCCGGAGTTGATATTTTTATTTGAAATGTTTATTAAAGACAATGTGAATTTTCAAATTTCAATAAAGATTATTTATTGAGTCTTCCCCTGCATTTATTATATTTGAAAATAAATTCTGAAAAGTTGGGTCATTACATAATATCCTTTTTTTTAGAAAGAAAAAAACTATTTTTTACCAAGATTTATGAAATTGTTAAGGGTAAAGTATCCTTTTGGTCCAAGAGTTTTAGATGTCGTGTCTATTTGGTCTTGCGTTTTCAATTTGTGTCTAATTAGTTCCTCAGTTTTGGACGTTGTGTCTATTTGATGCTTCATTTTCAATTTGTGTCTAAGTAGTTTATGAGTTTTGGACATTGTGTTTATTTGGTCCCTGGTTTTAAGAACTTATTATAAATAAGTTTAATTGGGACTTAATTCAATACATTCATTAACTTATTAACATAATGTTGAGTAACGCTAACATTAACATGTCTATTGGCCAAAATGCTGACATAGATTAAGTATTATCTCAAATATTTCATCAAGATGTGAAATAAAAATGAATCTCATGTCAGTATTTGGCCAGTTAAACATTTTAATGTCAGTGTTGAGTCAACATTATATTAAAGAGTTAACAAATAAAAGATCAACTAAAGTTATTTCTAATAATCGAGGTACTATTTAGAATCAAATTGAAAAACTTAGTGATCAAATAGACTAATGTCAAAAAATCAAGGACCACTAAGATACAAATTGAAAACGCGGGGACCAAATAGACACAACATCCAAAACTTAGGGATAATTTAGACACAAATTGAAACGCAGGGACCAAATGACACGGCGTCCAAAACTTAGGGACCAAAAGGGTACTTTACCCAAATGTTTATTATTGAAAGATAATTTAGTGAATATTTTAATATTTTCTTTACATTTTATATATTTTATAACAAGTTCTTTTCATAATAAAAATCTAAACTATTAACATGGTAAATTGATAAGACATGTCATTAACTTGATCATCCTTTGAAAAACAAACACCAATTTGATTATATATATGTGATTTTTACTATCAATGAACTGCGTATTAACTAGTAAATATAAATTCTTCATTAGCAAATAAAAATAATATTTTATTGAATAATATTCAGTAATCACAAACATTATATTCCATATTGTTTTGAACTAAATCTAATTAGTTATTAAGTGTATAGTTACAAAATAATAAAATAAAACTATGAATATTTATAGTTTTATAGTTTTTGTTATATTTTTGGGGAACAACCTTTTGAATGGTGAAATAAAATACTGAGAAATACCACTAATAACATTTTTTTTCCTACTTTTATTTCAAGAAAATAGTAAAAAATTGATTTATATTAAAAAATAGCACTTTTTTCTTTTATTAATTTATTGAATTGTTTTCATTAAATTAATTAATTTTTTTTCTTTTATGGTTGAATGATCAATTTTTTTTAAATATTTTTAATTAGGATGTTTTAAATTAAAATGCAATAATTTTTAAATATTATTAGTTTTTATTATTTTGATAATTTAACTAGGGTAAAATGCATGAGACCCCTGTGGTTTTTTTCAAATACATGAACATCCCCTGTGGTTTGAAAATGTCAAATCACACCCTTATGGTTCCAAAAATTTTCAATCAGACCTCTACCTCTCAATGTTATTAATTTTCTTTTAATCATAACTTCTTCGTTTGAACTCCGATTTAGATGATTCAAGATGTTTTGGAATCCTCATTTCGGTCTCTATGCTATGGTCATTTCAAAACTTTTAAATAAATAACCAAAAGAGTTGACGGTGTCAATCATACTTAGTATTTTGATGTTAATAAACTCTTTTATTTATTAATCATTTCAAAGTTTTGAAGTGACTTCATGTAGAGCCTAAAATGAGGATTCCAAAACCTCTTGAATCATCCAAATCGGAGTTCAAACAAAGAAGTTATGGCTAAAAGAAAATTATTGACATTGAAAGGGAGGTGCCTGTTGAAATTTTTTTGAACCATAGGGGTGTGATTTGCTATTTTCAAATCACAGGGGGTGTTCATGCATTTGGAAAAAACCACAGGGATCTCATTTGCATTGTACCCATTTAACTCTCAATGAAAGGGCTATTTATGAAAATTCTGAAAACTTTTGGTATTTTTAAAATTTATAATTAAAAAAATATCATTTATGAGAATCCCCCTGAAATTTTAAGTTTGCTAAATAATGAAAATTTTAGTTCCATTACATAAAGTATATGTTTTTATTTTAAATATTAAGATTGTTAACTATATATTTCATTTATTACAATAAAACCTTTTTGGAATCTTACGCAATATCATTTTAAATAGATAATTAAAAATCACACCCTTGTGTGGTTTAACATTAATTTCAAACATTCAAGTGGTTTGTAAAATTATAAATTAAACCCCTCTACCGGTTTTAGTTTAACAAATTTTGACATTCTATTTTACATCTGTCTCATGCTCCGTTTCTTTCAAACTAATCACAAAATTTAAATAGATGTGTACGAATGTTAAATTTTACATTTTATTAATAATGTCATTTTACAAATTACACATATTTGTCAGTTTTTTGTAATCGGATTATAATAGTTGACAGAGTATAAACATGTTTGTGAAATTTGTTAAGATAAAACGGTAGAAGAGAAGGGTATGTTTTGTAATTTTATAAACCAGTGAAATTTAATTAGATTTTGAATTTTTCAATATAGTTTCAAAAATATTATTAAAAAAATATTTATCAATCAATAAGTTTTATTTTTATTAACAGATTTGTTTTTTTTAAAACTTCTTGAAGCTTTTAATCAACAAGCTACCGCACACACGTACGCACACATATAAAGTGTTTGGGATATAGCGAAATTTCATTGAGTGACAAATTTTTATTCAATATTTGTAAAAATATCAACTCAAAAAAGTATTTATAAATATATCAAATTTTATCATGTTTATCAGTAATAAACACTTATTTATGTATTTATCAGTGATAAACATAGTGTAAAAATATGTAATTCAATGTTTATCACTGATAAACTTGATCAAAATTTGCTACATTTACAAATATTTTTTTGAGTTTTTATTTTTATAAATATTACTAAAATATTTGCTAGATTTGCAAATGTCCCTAATATATATGTTACGATATGGTTTAAATGTTATATAAGAAGGAGATAAGTCATCAAATAGTCTTTTGACTAATTTTTTTTTTTTTTGACAAAAACTTCTTAACTGAAATAATTAGCATAATATATCTCAACTAATTAAGACATATCTTAATGTAAACAATAAATAGTAACTCTATGTATGAAAAACTCGTGTGTTAGGGTTAGCAGGTGACAGTGAACCTTCAACAGACAGACAGCTACCCACTGAATTCATGTCTGCCCTTTAATAAAAAAACATGAAATATCAATCTTTTATTAGCATTACATCAATTATCTTTTTCTTAGAAAATTAAACTTAGAAATATAAAAGAAAAAGATATAAATTTCCCCAATTAATTATAAAAACAAAGAAATGATTGTGTGAGAATTCCAAAACATGCATGGGTCAAAGGCAAGGAAATGGAAAAAAGTTTTTTATTTTTATTTTTTAAATAAGTCTAATTGTTAATCATATCAAAAAAGAAGTACTGGTAAATGTGTGGCTGAAAAAAAAGGATAAAAAGGGAATATATATAAATTATTAATAATAAATGATTCAATATCAGAAAGACAAAAAGGGACCATCCATTTTGCTTTCATTATTTTTTTTTTAAATATAGAGAGAAAAAAGAGGCCGTGTTTGTTTTTCCTTTTGATAAATTGGGGAAAAACAAGAGACAGAAATTTGGCGTTGACGCTTCCTCGTACATCAATCACTAATATATATATACTTTTACTTTGCCTCTCCTTTTCTTTGGTACTTCTTCTTTTACTTTTACTGTATATATAATATAAATATATATTTAGAAAGAGAGAGACATAGATTTTCCTTTTCTCTGTCCTCTATTAATCTTCTCTACGATTTTCTTCTTATCCAAACATGAAATTGCTTACAAATGGATATATATATAAATAGGTCCCTTGAAGGGGACTTTGTTGTTTATGTTGTAGTTTCTGAAATCTGTAAACAATAGATTCTTTGAAAGATGATTTTATATATCTTTATCTTTTTTTTTTCATATGACTATACGAGGTGTTTAGTTCACAGATTCAGATAATGGGTTAGAGATATATACAAGCCTAACTAAGGTTTTTGTATATATCTTATGAGTTGTTTAGTTCACAAATTCAGATAACGGGTTGGAGATATACAAGCCTAACTGAGGTTTGTTTCTTAGTTTTGAAAACTAAAATGGTGAGTTTTCTTAAATCAACATATTTAACAAATTCATTCATTTTCACTATTTTTATATATTTTACATTAATTCAAACTTAATAAGTTCACTATTTTGCACAAACTAAACTTAACATATTCTAAAAAACCAGCTTAACAACCTCTTTGCTTAGCAACCGTTTTCCAACCCGCAAACCAAATACCCTAAATTAAATTCAAGAATGTTCAAATGACACCAAAGCTACCTCATTTACGAGTCTCTTTGAATAATACAAGTTATATTTTCGTTTTCAAGTAGTAAAATTGTGTTGTATATTTTGTAAAAATTGAACTTTTAAATTAATAAAAGGTTCAATTTATTTTTAGTGCATTTTTGGACTTCGGTAGTATATTTATATATATTTATTAGTAGTTATAAAATTATCATAATTATGAAATAAAAGTCTTATAATTTTTCTTGCTGAGAAAATTGATCCTAAATTAGGGAGTCTCAGACTTGTCTTGATTTCTTGAAATAAATGATAAATTTGTTCATATTAGAACAACTTTTAAATCAGCCAGGAACTTTCTGAACCAAACAATCTCCTTTGCATCTTCACAAGCGTTAACATATTTGGTTTCATATGAATTAAACAATATAATATTTGTGAATTTTTTAGAAACCTTCACTACAAAATATGTTGGCACTACCGATGCACAATGGTCTTATTCATACTTCATGCCCCTGCTAATTGTACTTGCCTCTTTCATGGTCATTACCATCCTTTAGTCCCCATCATAATCTTATGGGTTTGGGTTTTTGTTTCCAAAAGTACCCACTAAGTTTTTTAGACCCTCCCCTTAAGAATTAAGTTTTATTGAACTTTTCTACATGTGAAAAGACAAGAGCTCTCTTTTTTATTTTATTTTATTTTATTTTTCCGTTTTACATGCACTTCATTTATCAAATCTCAAACTAAATTTATCAAGGGTAAACTGCAAATAACACCCCTGTGGTTTCGGTCAAATTCATGAAAAGTCCTTGTAGTTTAAAAATGGCAAATCACACCCCTGTACTTCCAAATTATATCAATATGACCCCTCCTCTTCAATGGTGTAAGTTTTCTTTTAGCCATAACTTTTTCGTTTGAACTCCAATTTTGATGATTCAAGATGTTTTGAAATCCTCTTTTCGGGCTCTACGTCATGGTTATCTCAAACATTCAAAATTTTCAATAAATAACAAAGTTTTATTATCGTCAAAATATTTGGTATGATTACAGTTATTAACCCCGATTTTTACTGATGATTTAGAAGTTTTCAAGTGACCATAAAGTAGATCCCGGAATGAGGATTCCAAAACATCTTGAATCATCAAAATCGAAGTTCAAACGAAAAAGTTATGGCTAAAAGAAAATTTACACCATTGAAGGGGAGGGGTCATATTGATATAATTTGGAAGTACGGGGGTGTGATTTGCCATTTTTAAACTACATGGACTTTTCATGATTTTGACCGAAACTATAAAGGTGTTATTTGCATTTTACCCATTTATCAATTCTCCTCTTTTTTTCACTCCACCATAATTCCCATATCATTCACAATCTTCTAACTCCCACTCACTTTAACTTCAAATCTTTTCTCTTTCAAAAAATCAAAACCACACAATATCATTACTCTTATCATTCACTTGAACTTTAAATCCCTTCTCTTCCAAAAAAAATCAAAACCACACAATATCAGCAATCTTATCACTTACTTGAAGCCAAAAACAAAAATCGAGATTGAAACAATGACTAAGCCTTCACTTCAATCCAAATTAAAAGGGTAAACTTCAAATATAACCCATGTGGTTTTGGTCAAATGTATGTGAACACACCCTATAGTTAAAAAAAAAAATGAAAATTACACCCACGTAGTTGTAAAATTATGCAATTTAACCTTTTCTCAGTAACACCGTTGTTAAATTTTTTTAGTCGTAATCTTTTCGTTTAAACTCTAATTTGGATGATTCATGATATTAAAAAATTCTCCTCTCGAGCTCTACATTATGAACACTTTGAAATCGTTAATAAATTAAAGAGTTTTTTTTTATCATAAAAATATTAGGTATGTTTAAAGCCATAAACCTTTTTTATTTACTGTAAAGAACCGACCCTAGTTATCATAAATAAACATGCTAAAAATCCATAAAGCAGTGGAAGTCAAGTATTTAAAATTCAACTGTGAAATTCATTTCAATGAAGAGTTTTTGAAATCTTATAAAATTCAATAAAAAAATTATAAAACAAAACAAAACCAAGACTTTAAGTTTTACAACCAAAATATCCATATACAATGATCAATTTCAAAGTCTAGAATCAAAAGTTTAGACAAAGACAAAGATATAATAGTCTATAATAACCGTCGTGTCCAACAATCATCAAGTTCTGGCTCATTTGCCTTTACCTGAAATGTTTTTGGTGTAATACCATTAGCTAAACTCATTAACTGAGAAAAATAATAGTAGAAGAGAGGTTATTTACAAATCATCTCAACAAGATTCACTTGAGAAATTCTAAAACAATCTTTTCTCATCTATCATTTAAACAAACATATTATAGCCATTCTTACACCTAAACATCATTACCTCACCCCTGAGGTAGAACTCATATCCAAAGAAGCAAACAATTTTAGAATGTAGCCTTATGTGCCTTTTCTTGCTTGGATTCATACACAAGTTAAAATATGGTTCAATTTCTGAAGTACTAAGTAAGACCTTGGCTTATATAGGCTTAGTGCTTACTGATGATTCCTCAAAAGGGAGTTATCACATGTCTAATGTTGAATAAAAACGAGTAAAAGAGTCGAGTAATTCAGTAGGATAGTTGTAATATGCACATAAATAATTCAGTTTTACATATAGCTTCTTCTTAGTTGCCTTTTGTATGATTTTCCTGTTTTTTATGAGGATTTATTCTATTTTTCCTTATCTTTGCTTTTGAGTTTTAAAGACTCTAGGAAGTTTCTTCTGGTTCAATTTTCTGTGTTATGGGATATTTCTCGTCTACAGCAAGCCGTGTTGCTACCGAGGCAAGCCTTTAATTAAAGCTGGAGATATTTTCTGTCCCAACCAGCTGTGTTTTGTGGCGACACTACAAGAAATGTAGTGATTATCGATGCAATTTTAGTGACTAAATGTGCCTCTATTTGAATTTAGCGAGGAACTTAGAGACGAAATAGTTGATCGCCAAAAAAGGCATCGCTTGTTAATATTAGCGACGAAATGTATCGCTAATAGCGACAGAAAATTAATGGGACGCTAATAAAATGTTCACTATATAGCGACGCAATCTATCGCTGAAGATAAAGACACAATAGCTTATTACGTCTCTCTTTTAGAGACTCAATGAGTCTCTTGAAGGGATGATTTACTAAAATAGCGGAAATTTATTTAGTAAATTTATTAACATTTAATAACAGATCTATTAACATCATGCAATTTGTGATAAAAAAACATGTAAATTCATGCTTAATTTCGAAAATTAAAGACCTTTTACTTACATTGAGTAATAAATGGAGAATTGGTTGGAGGTTTCTTTACAGCATCAAATCCTCAGCAACACCGGATCTTCTATGTTATATCCCGACCGAAAGCAAAACCGACTTGTGGGAATCGAACCGGAAGAACAATAGAAGAAGAAATTTCTTCTAAATTTTTCCATAAGGAAAATCGGCAATTGGGCAACAACTTGAGAGAGAATTTTCACTTTTCTAATTAAAGTGAGGAGTGTGTAAAATATGAATCCCAATGGTCATATTTATAGGAAAATATGATATTTAATCTATATAGATATGCTTATCTCCTAATTATAAAAATAAAAGAAAAGATAAGTAATTAAATTAAATTAAAAAAAAAAATTATACAAATCTCCATCCACGCATGCATGCGCTGAAGACTTTGCATTTTTCCTTTTTTTTTAATTACTTTCTTTACTATGCATTTAATCTTAGAAAAAATTCAAATAATAATTTCTAATTAAATACATTTAGCCAAAAATCAATATATTAATTACCATTGAATCTTATTCAATTAATTAATTATTTTGGGCCAAAACCAATTTATTTCTTAAACTAATTGTATTTAATTCTCGAATTAATTAAGTAAATAGTCAGTTTTGATGATTCTCTTTACTAATTTAGCCACTCAATTTATAATTTCATTTTTTAGCCATTTTAAGATTCTCTATTTTTTAATATACCAATTACACCCTTTGACTATTATTCTATTTTTCATTTAAATATTTTTTATCTTTTTATTATAGATTTCATTTTGATTTTTTTTATTATTTAATGATAATTTTTTTTATAGAATATTAAAATAGAAAATTTCAAAACCCTATTTTCCCATCATCTTCTTCCTCTTCTCTGGCAAGCAGCCATTGTCTTCTCAATCCACCAGAAAGCCACCCACTGTCTTTATCCCATTAGACCTCTCCTAATCGCCTTTAGC
This sequence comes from Gynostemma pentaphyllum, assembly GCA_028015215.1. NCBI lineage: Eukaryota > Viridiplantae > Streptophyta > Magnoliopsida > Cucurbitales > Cucurbitaceae > Gynostemma > Gynostemma pentaphyllum. The sequence continues at coordinate 63,988,537 of CM051355.1, read as the reverse complement.
CCATAAGAATGCCGCTCTCATGGCATTATTAACGATTCAAAAAGCATTTTTGACAAATGTTCATCCCCACTGCCCATGTCTCTCTCCTGATTTCCACGGCGTGGAGTAAGTCGTTTAAACTATATCTTCACCGCTTTCAGTTAGTTGCTACGTTTCTATCAGGCGAAGCCACATCTCTGTCGCCATCAACCAGATAGCCACCGACAACCGCAAAGCCAATAACTCTTCGGTTTTTTGTTGTGATATGAGTCGGTTGAAAGAGAATCTGCATATTTTTTATCAGAGTTTCAGCAATTCGTTTTGACGAAGGGATCGAAAGGGATCTACGGATTTTATGTTCAAATTGTTTTGTACAGTACAATCGTTTGTAAAGTACAATACATTACACTCGTTTGTAAAGTACAATACATTTCGATCGTTTGTAAACTACAATATATTACAATCGTTTGCACAATACATTACAATGTTTGTAAAGTACAGAATTTTGAATTGAAAGAGATTCTAGTTGGAAAAGGGCAGACATGGAGGTATTTTGAGAGTCCCACTTGTAATGTACTTACAAAATGTATGGGCTTCATATCTATTTTGCCGCTAATTCGAGTTTATGTGAAAGACAAATTGTACATTATCAAATGTACTACAGTACCCTAGTGAGGTTGTAAAATACATTTGAGGTCGGAGAACAAATGTACAATACATTACGATGGCAATGGGGAAAACGAATGTTCTGGGTATGTGATTAAGACGTACAGTACATTTATTACGAAGATGAACATCGTATAGTATATTTTAGGTGCTAATAAAGCTAGAGAAGGAAGGAGAAAAATGGTAGTGGAAGATTCCATTGTTTTTGAAGAAAAGAATATGCTTTTTTTTTCCTTTTTTAAAAGTGATTTTTTTATATCTGTTAAGATTTTATTTTTTCATTTTGTATTTTTATTTGATGTAATCTTGATAATTTACTTATATTTAGTATATTATTTTTTCTTTTAAGAGTTAAAGGTCTTTTTAGTATTTTTACATTAAAAATCTCTCTCTTAATGGCCATTTACTTTAAAAAATATTCAACTGGCTAAATCCTGAAATTTGGCCAATTTAGTGGCTAGATACTTAAATAGCCCTTAACTCTCTCTAATATTTTATTATTAAATTAAATAAACTCATTATTTAATTAATAATATTAATTATTAATTTCCATTTAAATAAACTCATTATTTAAATAATTAATAATACTAACATTAATTCCCGTTTAAATAATTTATTTATTTAAACAATTAATTTTGCCTTAAAATATTATAATTGATAATGTTATATTAATTTCCATTTAAATAAACTCTTTATTTAAAAAATTAATATTGTATCAATATTAGTAATATTAATATTAATTTTCATTGAAATAATCTCATTATTCAAATAATTAATATTACCTAATTTTAAGTAAAATCAATTACTTAAATTATTTATTCTTCCTAAGTTAAATTAATAACTTAGTTTTGCTACAACGATATTTGGGCTAGCATAGGGACCCGATGGACCTATAGATCATGGGCTTAATAATTAGTCAATTAAGTGATTAACTCATAATCAATTAATTACTTATTATTTAACTATGAATAATTCCACTATAGATTCATAGTTGAACTCCACTCACTATAGATGAGTTATGTCCATTTAGTTTATCTTTTATTTATATCTGTGATATATCCTTCACGTGGAACCCTCATAATTACAAAGGATAAATTTACCGTTTTGCCCCTGTAATTACCGTTTTATCCTTGTGTTCCCGCTGATTCTCCAATGAACTTTATCTTTAGTCGAATTAGAGATAATATACTTCTGTGATCAATAGAAGTCGTGGCGCCACTTGTTCATGTCTCGAATCAGTACATCAAGGGAGTTTCCTAAAGTTCCTAAAATGTTTAGGTATCGCACCGATACCGTTAATTTAAGGAAAGTTATGAATTCCATCTCGTGAAAATGAGTTCCTGGCTACTTATCTAGCCATGTTCCTAAAACAGAGTGTATTGAGCGTTCTTACAGATCGCTCTCAACCATGTGAATCAAAGAACATAACTCCATAAATAGGAGTCCACATTTCACTTAGGATTGAGATCTATCACGGTTGATAAACTTAGTTTGATATTCGATCATTTCTCGTAAACGGTACTAATGAGAAATTTGATCGAACATCGTGGTCCTGTCTTATACAATCAACATTGCATATGATACTTCCATTTCATGTCTCCCACATGAATGATCAGGATTAGATCATTTGTCTATAAACAAAATGCGAAGCTATCAACAGTGTTACCAAGATAAGGTTCCCAAACGTTATCCATTTACTGTAGACACTTTTAAGTTACTCATCTCGACTTTAATCCTCTCGTATGACTCACATACTAAGTCGTGATTTCATAAGAGTAACTTAGGGTTTACTATTTGAATGTTTGATATTAATATATTTTCATATATTCCTAATATTGTCAATTGAATCAATCTAGATAATATAAAGAACTTATGTTTATTTATTTAATTTATTCGAAATAAATATTATAATTAAATAATTACAATTTCTAGGACACAGTTCCTAACATCGCTAATATTAGCGACACGGTTATTTGCTAATATTAGCGACGAATTACATCTCTATACCAGAGACATATTGGTTATCTAACAAAGTCAACTGATTACTTTAGCGACGACTGCATCTCTAAAATAAATATTAAAAAAATGATTCAAAAAACATTTAAATACACATTTCATCGCTATTTTAGCCTTTTTTTTTTTTTAAAAATAATTTTTAAATTAAAAGAAAACAGTAATTAAAAACAAAATAAATATATAATATCAAAACAAATATTTTAATCCAAAAAATATCCCAAAATAAGATAATAAAATATCCAAAAAAAAACTACAAAGGGCTAGTATCCTCAGAATCTGGACGTTGAGAAGTAGACCCAGAGTCAGAATCCCTATTCAAGCTCATCCATGCCCGCACTTAAGCCGCTAACTCATCATGCTGAGCCTGAAGATGATCTTGGCGGGCTTGATTGCGCAGCTTGTTAGCTTCCATCTGTAGGCGCAATGATTTGTTCTCTGCCTCAAAGGCTCGGTCTCAGCACATATAGAAGTTGAAGCACGCGGTTGGTCTGCATAAAGCTCCCTCCCGTAAGTGCCAAGACCAGAGGCTGAACCATCGGGATGAACACCACCGACTGCCAGAAGGAAAGCATCACGATGGTTTTTCTGAGTAGGCTGAGACTCAGGAGTGGGTAATAACGAATCAAGGTTTTCTTGGACTTTTCCCTATAAAAATTAACCAAAAATATATGTGAGTAATTAAATATATATTATTAAATAAATTAGAAAGCACGAAAATAAATAAACTAATATGTAAGTCTCGTACTCGATCATCTACATAAGTAACCCCATCGTGGTCCTTCGCATGCAGATAGAGAAACAAATCAACCACGGGTACCTCACGTTCATCCTGAGTCTTTGAAAATGAGAAGAAGAAAATAAAAGATTAGGAAAACATTAAAGATATTAACGAAAGACTACAAGTACTTACCAATATCTCGTAATACTCGCCTTGGCTGTGAGTTCCACCTGTGTGCAAAGCTGGGTTTGCCAGTCGATTGGCTGAGTTGATTTGTGATATACAAAACTTCTCGGCAGTCTGACTATCTGCTAGCAGCTTCAGACGAGCCTCCTCAGTCATCCACAAAATGGTTTTCAGCTGGTTTACCCTTCGCTTTGTGGATGGTGTCCCTATAATATTTTCCAACCATTTTGGTCCAGGGTGGGTAAATAATCTCATCAGTGAAATGTGCACGGATCGTAAAGTGTGCCTGAAAAAAAAACAAAAGACTTAAATTTGTTAGAAATTTAAAACACTATAAGTAAAATAATTTATAAAATTTATAAACTTTACCTTTCATGTCTTAAACCAACGTAGTTCAGAAATGTCCTTCCATTTCCCGAACTCGGGATTCTTCTTGAAAACTCGGGAAACCTTACCCGATGGATGTAATGTATAAAAAAACACACAAACATATATCGGTTAAAAAATAATTAATATATAACAAATTAATAATTTAAACAAAAATATAAAGTGCACTCACTTCTTTCTCGTCATCCTCAAGACGACCCTGATGATAGGCAACTGCTCAGCGACGGGGGTGTCTGATGACGCTAATGTGGCCGGGGCTGTGGAGACAGGTGTATTGGATACCTGTGTATCCCCTAATATCGTTGCACTATCTGATGTACCAGGAGTATCGAACTTCTGAGAACGGGGTAGATGACGCCTCGATGTAGACATCTACGAAATAATTAACATACAATGAATTAAATAAATTAACATGTTATGTAATTAATAATTAACATACTAACAAATTAAAAATTAATAAATAACATACGATGTAGACATCTACGAAATAATTAACATAAACTAAATTAAACAAATTAACATGTTATTTAATTAAATTTTACCAATTAACATACTAATAAATTAATTATAATCTAATTAACATTAATTTAACTAACACTAAATTAACATTAATCTAATTAACACTAAATTAATATTAATCTAATTAACACTAAATTTTAATGAATTAATTAGTGCAATAACCACTTTAAATCACCCAATTACAATAATTCTGGTGGTTATGATTTTATTTCATTTTTACTCAAAAAACACCATTTATGGTGGTGATCTGGTGGTTTCTGATTTCATTTTTTACCATCTTACCCTTTTATCTCTCCTCATAACCATATCTTATTAATTACAAATCATTTAAATTTATAATTTATTTAATTATTTATTTTGAATTTAAATCATTCTACCTTGATTTTAGGAATTCTTATTTAATGAAAAAGAAATTTAACCTAAATATCTCTCATCTTCCCATTCTTCTTCCTCCTCCTTCTTCGACCATAGCCTACGTTGAAATCAATGGAGATTTTTTTCTTCTCAAGAATGTGGTGCTTCTCAATCGAATTGCTGGATTCTTCACAATCTCTGTCTCAAAGCTTCAATTCGTCGTCTCTATACTAATTGCGTTTTGAAGAACAATCGCTCTCTTTTGTTTCGATTTCTATGATTTTTATCCTCCTCCTTCTAATCAACGAGTTATTTGCTTCAAATGCCCTTCGATTTCTCACCTCTCTTGTGTTTCCTTTCCTTTACCTCCTCCTTTCATATGCCCTCTTTGTTCAGATCCTCATTTTTCCTTCTTCGATTTTGTCGATTCCGAAACGAAATCGGCCTTCTCTGTATCTGAGAAATCGATGAAGGCGATCGTTGTTGCGGCTTGTGTTGCTATTCAATCGATAAAGAAAGCAGCAGCATAAGGTACTTTTAATTAAATTTTTTTTATTCAATATTTATTTTAATTTTCTATTTACATATCTAGAAAATTTTCATCTTCAATTTTGTGCTTTCTATCCGGATGAGTCGAATCTAGGGTTCTGGTGATAGATCTATCGTTTATTTTCTTATATATTTGATGATTTCTTTGATTTTTTTATCCAGATTTGAAGGATTTTTATTAAAATGTTTATTTTTGTTCAATATTTATTTTAATTTTCTATTTAAATATCTTAAAAAAATGTTACCTTTTTTTCATCTTCAATTTTGTGCCTTTGCTCTATTTCTGAATGAATCATTTTTCTCTTTCAGTTTCTATTTATTTTTCGATCTTGCTAGTGATTTTTCTTGCAGATGAGTCGAATCTAGGGTTCTGGTGATAGATCCATCGTTTTTCCGCTTATATATTTGATGATTTCTTTGATTTTTATATCCAGATTTGAAGGATTTTATTAAAGTTTTTATTTTTGTTCAATATTTATTTTAATTTTCCATTTACATATCTTCAAAAACTGTTACCTCTTTTTCATCTTCCATTTTGTGCCTTCTATCAATTTTGAGTACACATCAAGAAATGTTTACTAAAAGTAAACAATTTATAAAAAATTTGTACCTTTCAATTCTCTGGCGAGCTCGCTTTCTATGTATTTTGTAGAATAAGTTATTTTAATTAAATGTTTATTTTTTATCTCTGTATTTTGTAGGATGACGAACAAGAAAGACATTTGAATTTTCCTGGAAGAAGAAGTCAGAAGTTTGAAGATTTTTCTTTTATTTTTTGTTATAGTTTTATTTTTGTTTAGATTTATTTTACCATTATTTTTGTAAAATTTAAGGGATTTTTATAAATTTCCTTAAATTTTGCACAAATTAAGGAGAAATTAAATCGAGAGTATGTTTTGTCTTTTCACAATATAATTATTTTGGCTAGTGGCAGTTTTGGGTACTATTGATATTTAATAAAAACGTCAGGTATATTTGATATATCTTTATTTTTTTATTATTAATGAAATTAATTCAATTTTAATTATTTAATTAACTAACATTAATCTAATTAATACTAAATTTTAAAAATTAACATACTAATGAATTAAAAATTAATAAATAACATACAAATTAATCAATTAAATTATATTAAATTAATTAACACTAACTTTTAACAATTAACATACTAATGAATTAAAAATTAATAAATAACATACAAATTAATTAATTAATTAACATTAATCTAATTAACACTAAATTTTAAAAATTAACATACTAATGAATTAAAAATTAATTAATAACATATAAATAAATTAATTAATTAACACTAAATTTGAACAATTAACAAACTAATTCATTGAACATACTAATGAAATTAAAATTTACTAATGAAATTAACATACTAATGTAACTAATGAAATTAAACAAATTAACATGTTATTTAATTAAATTTTACCAATTAACATACTAATAAATTAAAAATTAATAAATAACATACAAATTAATTAATTAATTAATATTAAGCTAATTAACACTAACTTTTAAAAATTAACATTAATCTAATTAACACTAAATTTTAACAATTAACATACTAATGAATTAAAAAGTAATTAATCACATAGAACTTAATTAATTAACATTAATTTAATTAACACTAAATTTGAACAATTAACATACTAATTCATTGAACATACTAATCAAATTAAAATTTACTAATGAAATTAACATATTAATGTAACTAAATTTTGAGACTTAACATACTAATGAAATTAAAATTTAATATAATTAATCTAAATACACTAAGAACATAACATTGCAATTTCATTTTAACTAACATGCTAATTACTTGAATTTTTGTAATTATTTGAATTAAAAAAACTAAATAGAAAAGAAATTACCGTTCACCGACGCTTTCACGGGAATTGAAAGGGAAAAGAAGAGAATTGGGAAAGGGAGAAAGGGAAAAGAGTTGGTGAGGGGAAAAAGGGAAAATAAGAGAAAGAAAGGGAAGGGAGAGGTGGGGAGGCAAACGAGAAAAGAGAAGGGAAAATAAAAAAAGTGAGGGGGAAGGGGCCTGATGGGCCCTTTATATAACTTTTTTTAGCGACGAAATTCACCTCAAAGGAGAATGCAAAGGCGCTAGCTAGGGCACGAATTTTCAAAGCACACGCCATTAATTTCAATTTTAGTGACGAAATGTGTAGCTGAAGAACTTGAATATTTTAATCCATCGCCAATTTCAGTCTTAGCGATTCACTTCGTCGCTAATGTGAGTGAAAAATTCAAAATAGGCGCTTTTTCCTTTCCCTTAGTGACGTAATATGTCTCTAATATTGAAAATATTCGTTGGGAATATGCTTTCCACGTATAGACACAATTCGTCGCTATAAGTGAAATTATCTATTGAGGTAATGATTACCCCATTAGCGATGAAATGTGTCTCTATTTATTGAATGTTTTGGAATTATATTTCCTGTTAGCGACGCAATGTGTTTCTATTATATTGAATGTTCAGGAATTATATTTCCTTTTAGTCACAAACCGTGTCTCTATTTGTTGAATGTTCAGAAACCATAATTCCCCTTTAGCAGCGAACTGCATCACTACTACCCTTGTTTTTTCTTTTACTTTTTCTCCCATACGAGTTTTACAATTCATTGATACTTTAATCATAATCTTCAAACTCATCGATGTTGGATTTAGAACTATTGTCCTCATTATCTTCAAACTCGTCGAGATCAAACAATGTTTCTGCTATGTCATTCAACAGTCGAGCAGTTTCAGAGTTTATTCCTTCATCTATTTCACTACTCTGAACCTCTGCTTCTTGGAAAGCTACAAAATCCTCGCTATCTTTATTAGGAAGACTTTCGTCAATGTGACACGACTTCACTTTGCAAACCACTAACCAATCAATAAATTTTCTAGAAGACGGATAAGGCAGAAAATACGTTTGAATCGTTGTTGTGCCAACACAAATCGATCATTTGTGCGTATGTGTTTTCTCTTATTTACTTCTAAAATTTGCAAATGTGGTATCTTTCGAATCCCACCTTGCCGCATTGTCTAAAACCATGTGCAGTTAAATAATATGGTACACTTTACACTCCCTCCTGCATATTCAAGCTCAATTATTTCATCAATCACTCCAAAGAAATCCTCTTCACTGTTTTTGAATACTTGACCCTTGATGCATAAGCCGCTGCTGTCTGTTGCTCTGCTCTGTGAATGAGGTTTTGTTTGAAATTTATAGGCCTTCCCTAGATAACCAGAGTATGATTTGGAAATTCTAGCAGGTCTTTTTGCTAACAGTACTATGTGAATGTTTGTAACTGGTCTCGTGGGCGAATCAACCTGCACGACAGTGAACTTGGATGGAGAAATTATATCATTACAGTTAATATGAACAAATGTAACACGTAATCATACTCATGTAACCATAAATCCATGAACAGAAGTCTCTGTCAACTATGATCCCCTCCCCGACTACGTTGAGTCCAGGATTAGCCGGTTGTACGAATAACTCAACGAATAACCTATTATTGAAAATAATATATTATAAACATGAAAAGGAATTAATATAACTGTTTGACGTGTTAATTTAGTTCATCCTTACTTGATATATGATCCCACCTCCGGACAATTACATAACACATACGTTTGTGTGATGTGATACTCTTTCTCATTTAACGGTCTCTGCACGAGCTTTCCAATAGGTCTGCCTAGTACTATAAAAATAGACAAATCATTTGGATCGACTCCAAAAGGAAGTGAATCTTGAAGAAAATCTCGCTTCACTGTTCTGTATTGTCCTGCAATTCATTGATCAAAGTAATATGAACAGAACGTGGTTGTCTCATGTATTTGATATGCGTTGCATTTAGATCCTTACAATCTAGCCTTGTTTCCTACAGTTATTTTTAGCCTACGCAAATATCTGACATAAAAAGGAATCAATTACAACTAGTAATTTAGGTCACAATCATAGAAACAATCAAATTATTTGGTTTTCAAATGGATACATCCATCGGTATTGAAAAAGGCCTCCAAGATATGCTCGTAAGGTAGATGCACTCGTAGATGCTCCATCGAGTCGATAAAGGATGGTGGAAACATTCTCTCTAACTTGCAAATTGTAATCTCACTGCTCAATGACTCGAGAGTGGCTTGGGACAGCTCTGCACATGTTAACTCTCTGAAGAAAACAATCAATTGTGCCAATAGTTCCCAATGTTTCTGCTCAAGAAATGGTCTGAAGGCAGCAGACATAATTCGTTGCATGAATACGTGAAAATCATGGCTTTTCATCCCAAACACAGTATGATTGTGCATGTTAATGCACCTGCTCAGATTTGATACATATCCATTCGAAAATTTAATCTATCTCATCCACTTGAACAATGTTTTCTTCTGTCCGCTATTAGTATGTACTTTACCTTCGTGTATTTTTTCAAGTTTCGTCCGGCTCTAATTCAAGTCGATGACAAATTTCTCGAATTTCATAACATGATCTCATATTGTCTTTTGTTTTTTTTTTTTGGTATATTTTGAAATTATTGAAGACATTGTCGAAAACGTTTTTCTCGATATGCATGACATCTAAGTTTTTCTTGATCATTAAATCTCCCCAATACGATAGCTCTCAGAAAATACTTCTTTTCTTCCAACCTATATTTTTCCCTGCCGTCTTATTCTAAGCCTCACCACCAATCTCTGTAACACTTTGCATGTTAAGCGCATCTAGCCGTTGCAGTATTTTATATCCATTGATAACTTCATAAGGGCCTTCGTTTCTTACACTCTGCCCTTTATACCAAACAGTTTTGTTCGATCGAAATGAATTATTGAATTATTGAGCAGTAAGAACCTTATATGGCAGTCAAACCAACATGTTTTTTGACCATACATCGACGAAAAGGCACTAGTATTGTCCATGCAATGAGGGCATGCAAACTTTCCTGAAATGTTTCACCCTAACGAATTTAGTTAGGGTAGTACATTTGTTACGTTGGGCGTAAACCATAAATTTTAATCTAATCTAAACAGTGAAAAATTATAAAAGAACGAAAAAATTAATTATCAAACGAATTATTTTACAAACGTACCTTATAACATTAAATATGTCGGGGAGTTACTTATCATCCAAATAAATGCTTCTCGCATCACGAAATTCTATTTTTGTGAAACATCATACGTTACAACTCATTCGTTCCATAAACCACTGAGCTCAATAATTAATGGTTGGACATACACATCCAGCTTCTGCTTCAGAATTTTCGGGCCTGGTACAATTATCGTTAAGGAAATCATAGGATCTTTCATGCACGTCGATGGAGGCAAGTTACATGACGTCAACATAATTGGCCACAATGAATATTGAGCTCCCGAAGCCCCCAAAGTGTTAAAACCATCAGTTTATAAACCCAATCTAATGTTTCTAATTTCTCGCGTAAATTCTGGATAACAATGATTTAAATGTTTCCACACCTCAGCATAAGAAGGATGTCTCATTACTCCATCATCATGAGAGTGCTCATGATGCCACCACATGTGAGAAGTAGTGACTTCTGACGCGTATAACCGTTGCAGACGTTGTGTGATCGGTAAATAAAACATGCGAGTATGTTGAATAAGAATTTTTTTACCTTGTTTTTATCTTGTATGATTGAACATTTTACACTAATGAAAACTTGCATCTGCACCCCAATATATCATATATCCATTAGGGCAACAATCGATCATCTCCACCGGTAAACCGAGACCCTCCACTAATTTCTTCGTATCGTACAAACTTTGAGGCAACATGTTATTTGCAGGAGCGCACTGATGAAACCATTGTGAAATCGAGTTGAATCCTCTTTCTGAGATGTGAAAATTTGCCTTGATATTTAATAGTTTTGTTGCAGCTGAGAGTTGCGTGACATCACAACCTGCGTACAACGGCCTACTCGCTGATTCTATCATCCGAAACATTCTTTGTGCATCTAGGTTTAATTCTTCATTTAATAAATTATGAGGATCATCTCCTTGATAACCGCATCCATAAAAAACCATCTGTTCTAACTAACCATACTGATGTTCTACGTTTTCAGAACTTTCATTCACATTTGAATTGAACTGTGAGCTGCTTCCTTCATTTCAGAATGACTCACCCCTCGCTGCATTGAACATATCTTCATATTCTCCCTGATACACCCAATGATAATAATTATCTACGAAACCACAACTGTACAAGTGTAACTTCACATCATCTGTCGGTGACATCTTCTTATTTCTACACTTTTTGCATAGACATCGTATCTTCTATCCGTTTTATAAAAAATCACGAAGGATTGAATGAATTCAACAAATTTTTCGACCCCGACTACAAATTCGTTGTTGAGAAACCCCCCAACCAAACATACGTATATCCACTCACTCATTTGCTCTCTCTCTCGAGATTACGTTTTAATGTAATTTGCTTTAATGTGAAGTTATTCTACACATCTATTTATAATTTTTCTGCTTGTGTTGTAGCGACGAAATGTGTCTCTAATATAGCGAGAAATATTCCTGCCATAAAATATTGGAGGGAAAATTTTCCGCCAGGTTTAGCGATGCAATGTGTCTCTAAAGAAAAAGAATAAAATTCAACAGCAATGGACCACGTCTCTGAATAAGGAGATAACTACTATGTTCAAAACTGTAAAATAGCGACACATTGCGTGGCTAATATAGGGACAAAATGAGTCACTATTTTGGCGGGAAGATTCACGCCATTTCTTGAGACAAAACATTAATGATGGACTTTCTTAAGGCGCTAATGAGTGACGACATGTGTCTCTAAAAAAAGAATAAAAATTCAACAGCAACGAACTACGTCTCTGAATAAAGAGATAACTTCTAATGTTTAAAACTGAAAAATAACGACAAAGTGCGTCACTAATATAGGGTCAAAATGAGTCGTTATTCATGCGGGAAGCTTCGCGCCATTTATTGAGACAAAATATTAACGATGGACTTTCTTAAGACTCTAAATAGAAATGTTGTTCGTCGCTAAAATTCAAACTTATTAGTAGTGATGCATTACGTCGCTCAATTAACAACCCATGTATTGTGTCGCTAAAATTAGGTCGTTAGTTCTAGTTTTTCTTTTAGTGTGACTAGATGATGTCCATGTCTGCAACAATGTTATGGACGTGGGGCTACAACATTTGATGACTTGATAGGAGTCCCTAGCTCAATTTTTGGCCAGAAAAAGGAGAAGGAAGCTTGATATAAAAGTTTTCTTGCAAAAGAAAGAGAGAATGACGAAGAAGACGAAGTACAAGGAAGAAGAAGCATAGATAGATTTTGTAATCTTTGATTTATTTTTGTTAAAATAACCCTGTCCCGGTACCCTAGCACAATACCTCAATAATCTTCCTTGATCTACACCCCGTGTTGGATCCATTACTTTCTTTGCCTCTAATTTATTCTAAGTATCAATTGATACATAAAAGTAGTTTAAGTTTAACTATGCTCAAGGCATGCAACACTCACTTACCACTTTATTACTTACTGACCATATGCACTTGCATGTCATCCACCACCATCTAGTGTAAATCATATTTTCACCCAACAAGTTTTTGGCACCGTTGTCGATGATAGTTCGCATCAAGCATTTTTGGTGTTAAGGAGTTACTTGCAGTTTGTAGACTGCTTAGTATAAAAGTCATTATTTGTTATCCATATAATTTTTATTTTATGAGCGTTGAAGGAAGCAGTCACTCTAAAAACAAGAATATTATTCGTACAATCCTAAGATTGAACGAACTTTTCATCGAAGAATGTTGAGCAATCAAGCCAATCTTGAAGCAGTGATGGAAAACAATATACCACCATCCCAACCAGCTGTGGGTGAACATGAACCACCGAAAAATAGAGGAGCAACTTTGTAAGTTGTGCAATATGTTGAAGACAGACACATGGTGATGCGCGATTTTGCTCGTCCAAACTTGGAAGAATTGGGACCCACCATTGCATGACCCAATATGGAGACAGATAGGTTTGAGTTCTAACCAAAGATATTTTTAATTCTTAATTCGATTGGTCAATTCGGAGGGGGAGCTCATAAGGACCCTCATAACAACATCAAATTGTATTTGCAATTATGAAACTCTTTTAAAATATTTGGAGTGTCAGATGAAGCTTTTCGATTGTCCTTATTCCCTTATTCATTGAAATGAGAAGCCAATTCTTGGTTGCTATCAATGGATGCTAATTCAATCCATTATTCAGCTGATCAAGTCAATAAATTCTTTACAAATTACTTTCCACCAAGTAAAGCATCTCCAATAAGGACAGATCTACAGAATTTTGTACAACATGGAAATGAAAATCTTACTAATGCTTGGAAAAGATGGAAAGAAATGATAAGGTATTGTCTTCATCATGGCATGTTTGGTTGGCTACAAATTGAAACATTCTACATGAGTTTGGATGATAATAGTAGATTGACCATAGATTCTGCATCGAGTGGAATAATTATGTCAAAATCCTATGATGAAGCTCAAGATATTATGGAAGGAATAGTCTACAAAAACTATCAATGGCTGAGTGCACCAATAAGATCAACATAAGGAAATTCAAGAGTGGATCTTAACGTTCTAACATAGTAGATGGCAAATATGCTTATGAAGAACTTGAGCGCAACTATGGGAAATGCAAATAAAGAAACAAATCAAGGTAGCTCAGTGCAGGGAGTGAATCAGGTACAATCCACATCATTTTACAATGGGGTTGTTTGCACCATTTGTCAGGGAGAACACCCAATGGTATATTGTTAGCAGAATCCTGAATCTGTGAATTTTATTCACTACCACAAGAACTTTAACCCATAGTCAAGTACTTATAACCCTGGTTAGAGGCATCATCTAAACTTTTTATGGAAACAGAACAATAGCTCTGGAGCTAAACCTTCAAATAATCCACCACGACTTGTGAATTAAAATTCAAGAAATCAGAACAATTACCAGTAAAGAGGACTACTGATTGCTCAATAACAACCACCACAACAACTGTAAAACCAGCAATCTATGAATCAACTGAAGCATGTTGTGGATGAAGTAAGTTCACTGAAACAATTTATGAAGGAGTACATTACTAGGAATGATGTATCCATGAGGAATTTATAAAATCAAGTTAGGTCGTTAACATCCACTATTAATGCTAGACCTCAAGGTAACTTGTCCAGTGATACTGTAAATTACATGAAAGGTAAAGGGGTTGAACACTGTAATGCCATAACTTTGAAGAGTGGGAAGCCGATATCGTTAATTGAGGATTCAACTCAGAAAGAATCATCCAATAGAAAAAAGGAAGTCATTCCTGCAGCTACCTTAAAAGGCAAAGAGAAACTAATTAGTGAGGAAGTAGTTCAAGGAAAACAATATGTGTCAACAACTACAATACATGATGAATGCCTAGAGCAATTTAAAATAATACAAAAGCATGCCCCAGCACAGAAGATCGTTGGAAGTGATGCACCTCATTTTCTTTAGAGGTTAGCTAGGAAAGAGCAAGATATCTAGTTTAATAAATTTTTAGAGGTGTTGAAACAGCTGCACATCGACATTCCATTAGTGGAAGCTCTTCAGTAAATGCCGAATTATATGAAGTTCATGAAGGATATTCTTTCAAGAAAGAGAAGGCTCAAGGAGGTAGAGACAATCAACATGACATCAGCAGTGTGCTCAATATTTTAGCCAAACATACCACCAAAATTACAAGATCCTGGAAGCATTATTGTACCATGTTCAATTGGGAACACTTAGTGTGGGAGATCGTCAAGTGGCAAGCATCAACTTAATGCCCTTGTCAATTTTCAAGCAATTGGAAGTCAGTGTAGCAAGACCCACTAGAGTAACTATTCAATTTGAAGACAAATCCATTGCTCATCCAGAAGGAAAGATTGAATATGTCTTAGTGGAAGTGGATAAATTCATATTCCCTGCAGATCTTATCATCTTGGATTTTGAGACAGATAAAGAAGTTCCAATCTTGCTTGGCCACCCATTTTTTACCATCAGAAGAACTTTAGTAGATGTTCAGAAAGGAGAACTCACAATGTGAATCAATGATCATGAGGTAACATTCAATATCTTTAATTCTTTGAAGTTTCCTAACCACCTAGAGAACTGTTTTATGATTGACCTTGTAGACTCCGCTGTGGATAAGCATTGGAGAAAGGAATGCAGAGAAGAACAAGAACAAGAAAGTGTAGACCCATAACAAGTTGATTTTCTACAATTTTTTAAGCATAAGTTTGAACCTTTGTTTCATCAAACCCATGAAATTAAAATTAAAAAATCTTCCATAAAAGACCCACCCAATCTTGAACTTAAAATTCTACCTTCCCACCTTAAGTATGTCTTCTTAGGACAAAATGAAACTTTACCCGTGATTATCAATTCTCAATTAGAGCCACATAATGAAAGATAACTTTTAGAGTTGTTGAGGAAATTTAAGGTAGAATTAGGATGGATTATGGAAGACATCAAGGGAATCAGTCTTGCCATCTGCATGCATAAAAGATTGTTAAGAAGACAGTACCTTTCATTCTGTGGAGCAACAGACACATTTGAATTGTGCAATGAAAGAAGTGGTAAAGAAAGAAATCATCAAGTGGTTGGACGCAGGGATAATTTACTCAATCTCTTATAGTAGCTGGGTGAGTCCAATGCAGTGTGTTCCTAAGAAAGGAGGAATGATTGTAGTAGCCAATGCTAACAATGAGTTAATTCTATAATGCACAGTTACCAGTTAGAGAGTATGTATGGATTAAACAAGACAACAAGGAAGGATCACTTCCCACTTCCCTTCTTGGATCAGATATTGTATAGGTTAGCGAGGAAATAATATTATTGATTTCTGATGGTTACTCAGGACATAACTATATTGCAATAGCCCCAGAAGATCAAGGGAAAACTATTTTCCCTTGCCCTTACAGAACATTTGCGTTAAATAGAATACCATCTGGATTATGCAACACCCCTGCAACGTTCCAATGTTGCATGATGACACTCTTTAATGATATGGTGGAAGACTCATTGGAAATTTTCATGTATAATTTCTCAGTCTATGGAGAGACATTTACATCATGTCTGAACCATTTGGAGAAGGTGTTCACAAGATGACAACAAACAAATCTTGTCCTTAATTGGAAAAAATGTCATTTCATAGTTCAAGAAGCCATTATCTTGGGGCACAAGATATCAATGGAAGGAATAGAGGTTGATAAGGCGAAAGTGGAAGTGATTGAAAGAATGAATCCAACTACCAAAGTAAAAGAAATGAGGAGTTTTTTAGGGCATGTTGGATTCTAAAGAAGATTTATCAAAGAATTTTCTAAAATCACCAAGCCCTTATGTTCTCTTCTAGAGCATAACACACCTTTTGTGATGACTGATGCTTGTTTAACAGTTTTTGAAACTCTAAAACTTGCCATAATTAGAGCCTCGATAGTTATTCCATAAGATTGGACACTTCTATTTGAGCTCATATGTGATGGCAGCGATTATGTGACAGCTATCCTAGGGCAGAAATATGGGGGAAACTTCCATGTCATATACAATGAGAGCAAAACCTTGAACGATGCTCAAAAGAATTACACCAAAAAGGAGAAGGAGTTGTTAGCCATAGTATTTGCTTCGGATAAGTTTAGGTCATACCTATTAGGTACTAAAGTGATAATTAACAGTGATCACACACCATTTAAGTATCTGTTGACCAAAATCTTGTAAAATCTCATATTTTCAGACATGTCCATTGGAAGCTGTCTTTAAGGTCACGAACATGAGGAATTACTATTGTTGGAATTTTTTTTTATTAATGTTCAGGTTAGTTTGAATAAGACTCCAAAAAACCTATGTTAATAATAGTTTTATTATGACCTACATTCTTTAAAAGTTAACCATACCGCGGTTATGGTGACAATGATATTCGAAAGCGACCTAGAATAGTCATATATGGCGTCAATTATTTGAACGATAAAATCCATCTTTTTAACTTTGATGGTTGAAGCTGATTATAGTCAATGGTTGCGATGATAGGAAGTAATCGTTGGATATAGTGGTTATACGAATGAAATGGATTCCAATACAGTTTTGACGTATCACAAAGTGATGCGATGAAAGAATGTATTTGTTGTATGAGTAATTATATAGTGAATATGTATAACTATGAAATATGACTACTGAATAAAAGTGGTTATTTATTCAATATATGAAACCTTCCATAAATGTGGTTATTTATTTAACAGATGCAACTTTTCATAAAGGTAGATATTTATTCAATAGCTACAACATTTTATAAAAGTGGTTAATTATCGAATAGATACAACTTTTAACATAAAGTCACAATTAAAAATAACTTTTAAATGGTGGCTATATTCTAGAGATAATTATTTACTAATTGATATAACTTTTCACAAAAGTCACATTTATAAGTCATAACTATGCCTATAAATAGGTTTCCATAGAGATAATTATTTACTAATTGATATAACTTTTCACAAAAGTCACATTTATAAGTCATAACTATGCCTATAAATAGGTTTCCATATTTCAGAATAACATACTTTTAAAAGGAGAATACTTGTCTCCTGACCAGTAAGAAAGATCTCCTCCAGATCTCCTCATATATTTCATTTGTATTGGTTAAAATTTAATAAGAGATCATTATTATATATTTTTATTAATTCCATGGGACCCACTGATTTCTTTTAACCAATAGAAAATGAACACATTGTGTGGTTATGAGGAGCATTTTCAGACTGGTCAGGAGGCAAATATTTTATTTTTCCCTTTTAAAATTATAAAGAGAATTCCCTAATATTTCTCTCTACTTTGACTTTCTGTTATTCTGCTGGATTTATTCTTTAGCTTCTGAATTGAGTTGCGTTTAAGTTCCCGGTTCGACTGTCAAGATTAGTAAAATGTTTTATTAACTTTGGCTAGACGTGTTGTATCTTGGGAGACAATTGTCCATTATATGTAGCACCTATGCAATGGACAAATATTGTCTTAAGAAAATTTGTATTTTATGAATGTCGCACTTCAAATAATTTCCTTTTTTATTGTTATTAATTAAACTGCTGTTTTATATGCATGTTTCATTCTTTTTCTATTAAGCCTATTTAGATTTACAACAACTATTATGTTCTAAACTTTCATGGATTTGTTTCCTTTTTCTTGTACGCCTCCAACCTAACACAAAATCAGAAAACATAATAAAAAAAATCTAATTATAACCATTTTAATCAACAAAATCAAAGGGATATCACCATATATATATATACTTAAATTACAACTTATCAATTAGATTAATTAATTGTAATTAATTTAATTTAAATTTATCAAATTAAATGGCTAATTTAAATAGATTGTTTCTATTTAATAAATAATGGATTAGTTATATTAACAGGAAACAAAAGGAAAAATACATAAGCCCACTTATAGAACTCAGGCGCTAAGATCAAGCGTGTGATAAGAAAGCTTGTGTAGGAAGAAAGATATCTAACGCAGCGGAATATGAAATTTAATCATTTTAATTTAACTATTTTATTTAACACACCAGAGTATGATCACGTTAAAATAACATAAACATCTTATACATAAATTTCACAAATTCTGCTTTTAATTCAAAATACTATAAAATACTTACCTTGAGTTTTTTATATGGAGAATTGGTTAGAGGGTTTCTTTAGCACAAATGATATATGTGTTTAGATTCTTTTGGAAGGGTGTTTATATCTAGAGATGTTATTTTTTATGAACATTCTTTTCCTTTCCTCCAAATGTTTTCTTCTCAACCTGCTTTCCTTTCTCCACCAATAGTCATTCCTTCTAACCATTTTCTTCTCTTATGAGTTTTAGATACGAGTGACTCTAGCCCTATTGCTTAATCTGATCCAAATATTTTGAGTTCTTTACTTGTTGATTAGTCTTTGGCCACATTCAGTTCTTCTACTATAGTTACTAAAGTTCTTGTTTCTCATTCACGGTCATTGGCTCCTGTTGATTTTGTATAGGATGGTCATTTTATTATTACAAGAAGAAAATCTGTAATTTTTAAACCAAGAGTATTGCTTACTTCAAAAGAATCAACAAGCCTTAAATTATCCATTATAGAAAGCTTTTATGCTTGAGGAATACTCAATTCTTATTAAAAATGGAACATGGTCATTAGTACCTCATCCTTTCAAATAGGAAAATTGTTGTGTGTAAATGAGTTTTTTTAGATTAAGGAAACTCCTGATGGCTCTGTCCAGAGGTAAAAAACAAGGTTTATTACTAAGGGTTATTATCAAATGGCAAGATTTAACTTTAATGAGACTTTTAGTCCAATTGAAAAGTCTACAACCATTCAAGTTGTTCTTACCTTGGCTATTACATATAAGTGGTGTATTAGGAAACTTGATGTCAATAATGCCTTCTTAATGGTTCACTTCATGAAGATGTTTATATGGAACAACCATTAGGTTTTGTTGACAACGCTCATTATGATTTTGTTTTCAAACTAGATAAAGCTTTATATGGTCTAAAGCAATATAAAGCAGGCTTCAAGGGCTTGGTTTGATAAGCTAAATATTGCTATTTGTCATTTGGGTTTCAGAGCTACAAAATCAGATTAGTATATGTTCATCCTATCTTGTGATAAACTCTATGTCATTGGTCTTATTTATGTTGATGACATAATTGTAAAAGGAAATTATAGCAATTTCATTTCCTCCCTTATATCTCATCTTAACAATTTCTTTTCTCTAAAGGATCTTGGTTCCTTGAATTACTTCATTGTTATTCAGGCCTAGTTTCACTTTCAAGCTAAGTATATCAATGACTTACTAGCTAGAATAAATATGGTCTATATGAGTTTGGCTTGGTTTTGATTAAGTCCTCAATTTTCTTTGAAAAAAAAAAGTAACAAATTTTACCTTTTACATTTCAAAAATAATTCAAAAGAGTCCCCCTTGTGAGTTTTTGTTAGTTACACTAATTGGAAACTAAATAGACATATTAAATGATAGTGTGACATGAATTATGTGGTATATTTATTTATTTATTACACTTTTATTTTACCTTTTTTACATCCGTTCAAAAGTAAATAATATACAAAATTGATTTAAAAAAAAAGTAGTTGCAAATTTAGCAATATTTATAAAAATAGCAACTTTTATAAATATTTGTAAGTATAACAATTTTTTATCGGGTAAGTAGTGATAAATATTGCATTACATATTTTTACACTAAGTTAATCGCTGATGCACAGATTAGTCACTGTTAATCACTGAATGACATACTAAAAATTGCTATTAAATACTTTAAAGTGATGATATATTTTACAAACATTTCATCAAAATTTACTACCCAGTAAATTTTCTCTAAAAAAAACACATAAACATACTACATCATCATTTAATATGTCAATAAACGTTTTGTTATTATAATTAGTGATAAACTTGCAAGAACGATTTGAATTATTTTCAAAACCTCATGGATTAATTTTTTATATTTATTGTAACTTATGACATATATAACCTAAACCTCACGGAAATTCATTTCAAATTTTGAGTTCCGGAACTAAAAAATTTAGTTAAAAAATTCAAATAATCAAATTTGAGTCCCGAGACTCAAAAATTCATCATAAATCCAGAATCATCTAGTTTAAGTCATACAATTCAAATAGAAATCCATAATCGAAAGAGACAAATGTTTTTTTAAAATTACTGATGTAAGCCCATGACATGACAGAGTAATAATTCATGGATCACCGAGCCAAGCTTCATCAACTGTCAGCTAACTTACCCTTACCTGAAATATTTTGATGTAGCACCATTAGCTAAGCTCGTTAAGTGAGAACAAAATGATAAAAGGAAGACTATTTACAAATAAACTTAACGAGATTCACTTGAATCAAACTTCTCTTGGTCTTTCTCTCAACTAAAAACCTATCATTCACATCTCATCTAAACTTACATCAAGACCACAATTACCTCACCTTTGAGGTCAGCCTCATAAACTTCAACCAAGAAAACATGGAATGTAGTCCTCATGCCCTTTCATGTTTGGATCCATTAGACTAGCTCACAATATAGTCTGTGGTTCTTATCTCAAGTTACCAACAACACTTTGGCTTATATAGACTTAGAACTCACTAAGTGATTCAGTTACACAACCTTAGCATATGATACGCAACCATAACCTCACTTTTATCTAGGGACAGTTACTATACCCAACTTTCATAGTGACAAGAAAACACAATCGAAGTACATTCTTACAAACACATACAAATTATCAAATAATGACATGCATATCTAATTTCTCAACACTATCATAACGAAACGCATCTCATAATGATACCTTAGAAACTCATAACTCAATTCACTTATCACATTATTCCAATTAACTAAATTCTCAAATTAACCCTCAAATTCAAAGTAAAAACAATCATCCACCATCCTAATAACCAAATCATATATCAATTGAACTATATGTCCTTCCCACAGATGGAAGTCTGGCCCTATATGTAATGATGCTCTTCCCACAAATGGAAGCTCCTTTTTTGTGTAATTACCATGCATTTTCCACAGGCGCAAGCCCAATCTAAGTTAATGATGACTATACAATATAAGTTAAATCACATACTTTCCTTAACAACTTCACATCAAGATAACAAACCAAACAAACCAATCATTTGAACCTTGGGGTTCATTTCCAAACGATCCCTTTTTTACCATTCAAAACTCACATTTTGAGACTTAAATAAAAAGTCCACTACTTTCAAATTTTGGTTTAAACATGAGCACCACCTACAAAATTTACACTAACGATATTTAATTACACTCATAAGACACGGGTGGTGTGACCCTCATTGGGCTGAGAGCCTTATAGCAGGGGTGTTCGATTTCTAGGGAAGTTACAAGGAACATTCAGGCTTCTTTTTCGCTTGGTGATTCAATCTTTAGGATTAGTTTAAAGAATGGTAAAAGTTTCCGTTGATGAAATCAGAGCCCAAGCAACGGAAAAATTATTCAAAACTATAGAAAAGATGGATGATATTTTTCAGTAAGGGCAATGTATTCCATGGCCATGACTGTTTTTAATTTGTGATGGAAATCTAAGAGGAAAGATGTAAAATATAGTATGAAACTAAATTGGAATAACACAAATGACTTAGAACTTCAAGTCTCATTTTCATGGAACTAGAGGTTCTATTTCAAGAACAAAGGAGAAATTAGAAACAAGAGGTAGGAACTTTCTTTTATCGTTTCAAGAATGGTGAAATCTTTCTTCCAAGCTTCTTGAAAATGAAATTCCCACAAAACAAACAAATCCCAAGTAAAATTAAGCCAAGAGGGGGTGCAATGTGGCCGGTGGTGAAGGTAAGAGAAGAGAGCGTTTGTTTTTTTTTTTTTTTGATGGACTAAAGAGTAATGGGAAAGCCCTAGGGTTCTAAGGTGACTTTTTAAAAATTTCCCATAATTAACATTTCACAACTAATCAAATTCTCTTATCAATTTTTCTAAATGACTTAAATTAATAATTCTAGAATGACTTACTATGACGACCTGACTCCTTTTAAATCATTTAAAAATCAGAATGCAGCTGAAGTCTTAGCATTTAAAAAAGGGCATGGATACATTTAAAATTTGAACTATCTAAAACCTGTTTATATTTTTCACAATCAGAGAATTTTTAAAGACAAGGAAATGCATTTCCTGTTGCAAAGTTTAAAGGAGTTTCATAGCTGTAAAAGTTTAAAACAAAAAGCTCTCATGAGGTTATATACATATGCACAAAAAGAAACATAAAATAGAATGAGTCAATGGACTTTAAAACATCTCTAATCCATCTCGGCATCATCATCATCTAGATCAGACTGAACCAGCTCCTCTCCCACGACCCCGAACATAAGCATTACCTGAAAAATTTTGTAATATCATTAGCTAAAGCCAGCCCAGTGAAGATAAACGGAAAATAAAGTAACATTAGGGTTAGGGTTTAGGGTTGTATGCGGTTTGTGTCCAAGTAAAACTTACATACCATTTATCACTCAACCACTTCAAAGAGTTTCACATCAAACATTCAACTTTTATTTACCAAATCACCCAAATAATCAAGAATCTAGCTTTTATGCCTTTACAATGACATGTTTCATAACACATATAACATTCTTATTTCAATCTCTTTAATACCTCATACTATACATAAGTTTTATATTCCTTTGTCACTAATAACTTATGCTAAGCTCGCTCAGTCTTAACATATTCAAATAAAATAACTTGCGATTAATGTCGATAATGTCAACACACACAGTCTAACATGATTCATTAACTTGCCTCATAAATGTAATGTACACTCGGCCTTCACATTAATATAACTATTATCCATGCTTATAATGACAATGTTGATATCATACACAGCCTAACAATACTTCATTATCTCACTTTTCAAACAAAGTACATATAGTCTTTTATAAAATCTTCCCAACTCTAGTGAATAATGACGGGTAATGAAAGCTCACTCAATCTAAACATTACCTAATCATCTCACCCACCGAATACAAGGTTCAATATACCTATTCTCTCATATATGTATTATAGTAATTATGGATAATACTAGATAATGTGAACACACGCAGTTCCATCATTATCTCATTATCCATCCCCCCCCGCGATCATGCAAAGATCACGAAGCGTTTAGCATTCTTCATGATACATATACGTAAACATAAAATGAATAATACCAGACAATACAAGCACCCCCCCGATCATGCAAAGATCACGCAGCGTTTAGCACTCCTCATGATACATATACGTAAACATAAAACGAATAATACCAGACAATGCAAGCACATTCAGACTATGCATTACCTCATTACTCCTCCCAAATACGATTATGAAAAAGGAACATGTATATGGTCTCAAGTGCAAGTAAACATAAATATAACCATTCAAAGTAATCGAAAGAACATAATGGTAAATGATAAATGAATCACGAATTACCCTTTATACATAAAACAAGAAATTAGGAACTTTCAAAAAACCAATAAATAAGTCAAACCAAACGGCCTTCAAATAAACTCGAGTTATTAACTTTAACATAAAAGTCTCAAATCCATTGATTCCATTGTTTTTAGTAAACATACGAAGTTCCATATCCAAATTCCTTATTCACCCTGTTATACTTGGAACCTTCAACTTCCGATAACCATTAGTAAACGCCAAAGCGAATCTAAACTTAGAACTTCCAAGAGTTAATAGTTTCCTTCGAAACACCTATGAGTTCTCTCAACTCAATTAGAACTAACTCCCAAGCCTAAGAAAGTTAGCTCACTTACTTTAATCCTTTCGATTCAAATCTAAATCTCAACTTTTGATGCTACAAGTCCTTCAACTTGTTCAGTTTTTAAGTTTAAATTTAAATTCTATTTATCCTCACCTTGGTAAAAGTAGATTTAGCTCCAAAGTTCCGAAAGAGCATTTAAACGGCGGTCCAAAACACCTACAATTAAATTACATTTAACAATCATTAATTAACCAAACATCGAACAACGACATTTAAAAGCATAAACGACGAAAACCCCCAGAAATGCTCAAAAAGGCTCTCGGCCTCACCAAGGGGTGGGTTTCGGGTTTGGTTTTCCGGATTTTAGGCAATTTAGAGGCATTTCAGGTTGGTTTTGAGTAGTTTGGAAGCTTGTAATTCCAATGGGTAATCATAATTAGGGTTTTTGGACAATAATTGCTTTCCCGAATTTAATTAAAACTTACAAATAATCAATTAATAACATCCCAAATTCAGCCCACAAATTGTATAATTCAAACGGGACAGGTTTTGGTTCAATCTGGAGTCTAGGGTTAAGGGAAAGTTTACTAAGTACGTAAAACACACTACAAAAAAACTGTCAAAATGCGACCAGAAATTTGCGACCAAAAAAATATGGTAGTTTTCTGGTGACCACCTGGTCACTTTCTTTGAAGGTTGACTCTAAGTGACCATTTGGTCACTTTTTTTGCGACCATATGGTCGCATTTTTGTGACTAAAATATTCCTTGGTAGCAAAAAATGGCGCGTAATTTTGGAAGGAAGAAAGCTACCAAATGGTCACAATAAAAAGTGACCAAATGGTCGCAATTTTGGTGACCAAAAGTGAGCAGTGGTAGCTTATAATTGGAGGGAAGAAAGCTACCAAATGGTCACAATAAAACGTGACCAAATGGTCGCAATTTTGGTGACCAAAAGTGAACAGTGATAGCTTATAATTGGAGGGAAGAAAGCTACCAAATGGTCACAATAAAAAGTGACCAAATGGTCGCAATTTTGGTGACCAAAAGTGAGCAGTGGTAGCTTATAATTGGAGGGAAGAAAGCTACCAAATGGTCACAATAAAACGTGACCAAATGGTCGCAATTTTGGTGACCAAAAGTTAGCAGTGATAGCTTATAATTGGAGGGAAGAAAGCTACCAAATGGTCACAATAGAAAGTGACCAAATGGTCGCAATTTTGGTGACCAAAAGTGAGCAGTGGTAGCTTAAAATTGGAGGGAAGAAAGCTACCAAATGGTCACAATAAAAAGTGACCAAATGGTCGCAATTTTGGTGACCAAAAGTGAGCAGTGGTAGCTTATAAATGGAGGGAAGAAACCTACCAACTGGTCATAATAAAAAGTGACCAAATGGTCGCAATTTTGGTGACCAAAAGTGAGCAGTGGTAGCTTATAAATGGAGGAAAGAAAGCTACCAGCTGGTCACAATTAAAAGTGACCAGATGGTCGCAAATTATGTGATTTTTATGTGACCAATAATTGATAAAGAATTTAATGGGATAAAAGCTACCAAGTGGTCACCCAAAAAGTGACCATATGGTCGTAAATTCTGACTTGATGTGACCCGGGGCAGTGAGGAAAATAGCGGGAAAATTTGGCGGGAAACTGCGACCAAGTGGTAGCAAAAATACTACCATCTGGTCGCAAATGAGCACCCTCCACCCATTGTTTCTTAGCATTAAGAAAAAAGAAAATGGGAGAGTGGATGTATGTTCGTTTGATAGACGGGTATTTGAACGATGAGTTCGTGGCCGGGGTTGAACAGTTTGTTGAGTTTTGCATGGTGGAAAGCTACGCTGCCCGTGCAGGAAATGCGACAATAGGAGAATCATACCGGTTACAGAGTTGAAGGTGCATCTTTATACTCGGGGGTTTGTGTAGAATTATTATCACTGGGTGTTTCAGGGGGAAACACAGGAAATGTTCGACGCTGCATTACAGGAATCGAGACGATACGAAGGTAGCAGCTCGAATGTAGAGGTTGTTGACGAAGAACGGAATGATGAACAACAGTATTGTCAGATGTAGCAAATGATAATTGATGGTGCGGGGTATGGGGACAATGTAAATTTCAGTGAAAGTTTAAACGTAGACGAAGATGAACGGGTTGTAGAAGAGGAAATGAATCCGGAAGCACGTAAGATGCACGAGATGCTAAAGACCCAGTAGACCATTGTACGATGGGTGTGAGGTAAGTCAACTTTCTGCCGCTTCTGGAACTTTTAAATATAAAGACGCAAGACAACATACAGGGTAGAGGATTTGATGCGATTGCATCGTGGTTTCGTCGATGCGCTCCAGGAAGAAAATAATATGCCCCACGGTTTGTACGACACGAAAAAAGCTAGTGGAGGGACTTGGATTACCCGTGGAGAAAATAGATTCGTGTCAAAACGGATGCATGATTTACTGGGATGTGGATGAGGACCTACATCATTGCAAATCCTGTTTTCTTCCAAGATACAAACAAGGGAAATGCAGCCTGATTCCGAATGCCCGCATGTTCTATTTACCGCTGACCTCACGTTTGCAACAGTTGTATGCATAGGATGTGACAGCCTCGCACATGAGATGGCATCACGAGCATTCACAGGATGAAGGTGTTATGAGACATCCCTCAGATGTTGCGGCATGGAAGCATTTAAATAATTGTCATCCGGATTTTGCACAAGATCCGAGAAATGTCAGATTGGTCTTATGCACAGATGGCTTCAACCCGTTCGGGGCATCCGGGGCACAATATTCAGTTTGGCCAGTCATGGTAACCCCGTATAACTTGCCTCCCTCGATGTGCATGCGAGACCCGGTGATTTTTCTAACAGTGATCGTACCTGGGCCAAAAAGTCCAAAAGAAACCGGATGTGTATTTGCAACCACTTATTGCGAGTTGAAAAGGTTGTGGGTCGACGGTGTTATAACGCACGACATTTCGAAGAAACAAAATTTCTTGATGCGCGCCGCGTTAATCTGGACGATCAGTGACTTCCCTGCGTATTCAATGCTGTCAGGTATGTTGATATTTAATTGCTTTCATATACATTTTTGAGTCTGTGTTTAGCTTTTGTTATTGCTTTCCTTAGTCATTGTAGTTAATTGTCTGAACCTCAATCTCCTCCTCTTAAAGGATGGAGTACGGTGGAGACATACGCATGTCCGCATTGCATGCTAGACACAGATGCATTTTATCTTAGAAACGGTCGGAAAACTTCTTGGTTTGACTGTCACCGTCGATTCTTGCCTTTGAATCACACTTTCCGTTCAAACGGCAGTGACTGGAAGAAGGGTCAACGAGTAAGAAAACAAACCCCCTCGACCATGTATAGTGGAAGACAGATTCTGCACGGTATAGATACTATAGGGATGCAGAAGATTATCGTGGAAGGTGCAGAGAGTGCAAACAATGCGGCTGGAAAAAACACGGGTTGGAAGAAACGAAGTATTTTTTGGGATCTACCGTATTGGGAAGATCTACTGATTAGACACAATCTTGATGTAATGCATATCGAGAAGAATTTCTTTGACAACATTTTCAATACGATTTTGAACGTTCTGGGAAAAACGAAGGACAATTTGAAGGCACGTTATGATATACGGGAGATATGTGACCGTCCTGAGTTGGAGCCTGACGACAATGATAATTACGCAAAAGCAAAGTACATGTTGACGACGGATGAAAAGAAAACATTATTTGAGTGGATCAAATCCATCAAATTCCCGGACGGATACATTTCGAATTTGAGTCGGTGTATATAGACATCAAAAACATATCATGTTCGGGATGAAAAGCCACGATTGTCATATATTCATGCAACGATTGATGCCCGTCGCATTCAGACCGTTCCTAGAGAATAGACATTGGGAGCCGCTTGCCCAGTTGAGTGTTTTTTTTAGGGACTTGACATGTACAGAGTGACGGAAGCTACCGTCGCTTCAATGAGTTCAGAGATCGCCGTTATTATTTGTAAGTTGGAGCGAATGTTCCCACCTGGCTTTTTTGACTCCATGGAGCATCTTCCAGTGCATCTTCCATACGAGGCATTCTTAGGGGGCCCCGTACATTACCGCTAGATGTACCCATTTGAAAGGTAAGCACAGTTATTTTGTAATGTACGCGTATGAATCAGTACAGTGATCATCGAATGTTAATAATGTTTTGTACCCACAGGTACTTACGTCGATTGAAAAAGATGGTTGGAAATAGATCACGAGTAGAAGGATCTATCTGTAGTGCGTACCTGACGCAAGAGACTACCACATTTTGTTCATACTACTTTGATCAACACATTGCAGAGCAGTTTCGACCGTCGAAACGAAACGTTGTTGATAATTTACTTGAAGGTGTTGACATGAACGACTTGCCGATTTTTTACGGAACCTGGCATGACGGTTGGAAGATCGGTCGACGGCCGTTGACCTATTCTCGAGTATCACGTAATGCGGACATACGTGTTATGCAATCTGGCAGAGATCGAGCCTTACATAGAGTGAGTTTGTAACTTAACATTATTCCATCGCATAAACAATTACAAACTATTTGCTAACTATTTTTGTAACATACAGATTATTTCTAAACGTATACGTTCGAATGACACGAGTTGGTCTTACAGACACTGAGGAGGGGTCAATAATCGACAAAGAGTTTCGTTCTTGGTTCAATGCATACGTGAGTTATTTTAAATTGTCAAACAACTGTTGCATTATGTTGAAACAATTACTATCTTCCTAACATTACTGTATGTGGACAATGACACAGGTTGACTCCCCTACATTACCGGTGGATGATCCTCGCATCATTTCTTTGGCAAAGGGACCTGGACGGATAGCAAGGTCGTATGGTGGATACGTCGTAACTGATTCTGATTTCAAACGAAGGCGCATTCGGTGAACAGGGCAACAAACAACGGTGGTGTTTGCATAAAAGGTCACGTGTTCTAAGACAAACGAAGACGATTACTTGAGTAATCGATGAGATTCTTGAGATTCAATACGCAAGTCCGACGCTAAAACGCATTGTTCTGTTCAATTGCACTTGGTTCGAGACAACCAGGCGAGGCGAGTCCGTAAGATTGATCATTTACAAATCGTTGAGGTAAAGAAGTCTAAGCATATGCGCGCACCGATAGGTTCGTCCTGGCTTCACCAGGCGATTCAAGTTTATTACCTGAACTATCCGATTAATAGACGAGATCTGAAAGATTGGTTAGTTGTTTGTAAAGTTAAACCACGCCAGGTAGAAGAAAACTTGTCCGAGAAAGACGACCACGCAGAGGAAGCTGTTGCTTTTCAAGAAGATGAGATACGATCTCGTGCAATCGACGATGGTCGAATGCAATCTTGTTCATCCTTTGAACGATGGAACGATAACATTGCATGATGATGATGATATAAATGCTTCCACTTCTCACGCACGTGACATTGATGCTGAATTTATTCGAGACGATGAATCTGATGAAGAAATAGAAGAAGAAGAAGAAGAAGAAGAAGAAGAAGACTGTATGTGACGGACTTCTTGGAGACGATGATGAATGAGATATTTCGTTAACTTGATTATTCAAATGTGTGTGTATGTGTTTAATTAATTAAAACTATTTCTTTTAAGGAAAGATTAAAAAAAAATATATATTTATATTTGCGACCATGTGGTCGCAATTTCACACAAAAGGTGACCACATGGTAGTAATTTAGAAGTGAAATACGACCAGTTGGTCGCATTTTATAATTATATTTTTAAAAAAATATAAGTAAAATGGCGACCATATGGTCGCAAATATGAGCGGTAAATTTAAATTTCCATGAAATTTATGGCGGTGAATTTAAAGATTACGACCATCTGGTCGCAATATTTGGCGGTGAATTTCATTATTGCGACCAGATTGTCGCAATTTTTGATGGGACTCGTGATATGACAACTGTTCTGGATCATGGTAAAGTGGCGACCATATGGTCGCTTTTTCATGAAATGCTACCATATGGTCGCAAATATCTCAAGAAATGCGACCATTTGGTCGCCATTTTCCCCAGCACGCGCGACCTTTCGTTTCTTGTCATAATTACATATTTGCGACCATTTGGTCGTAAAATCTGATTTAAATTCCCATCAGTTTCTCTTTCCCCCGTTTCTTCTTTTCTTCCTTTCTCTTTTTCTTCCTCTCTTTTTGTTCTTTTCTCTCTTTCCCCTCTCCCGTTCCCCGTTATTTCTTCCCGTTTCCGTTCCCGTTCTTACTCTAAATCTAAAACCCTCAAACCCCAATCCCGGTTTCTATTACGAGGTTAGTTTTCGTATAAAATTGAAGTTTAGTTTAAGAATTTATTTTACTTAGTTTTAGTTTTTAGTTTTCAATTAAGTAGTTTAGTTTAGTTTTGTTAATTTAATTAGCTTTAGTTTAATGAATCTAAATTTGTGTAATCAATTACTTAGTTTACTTTTGTTTAATTCATAGCATTTTAGTTTACATTAACTAATTAATTAGTTTAGTTTAATTTTGTTACTTTAAGTAATTTTAGTTTAATTAATCTAATAGTTTAATTAATCTAACTTAGTTTACTTTAATTCAATTTAAGTAGTAATTAATTTAATTACTTAATCTAATTTAGTTTAATTATTTATTTAATTTATTTAAGATAGTTTACTTTAATTTAATAAAATTAAACTAAATTAATTTATAATTACACTAGTTTAAATTTTAATTTTAGTTTAATTAATGTAATTTAGATTACTTTAATTGAATCAATTAATTTAAAGTAGGGTAATTAATTCAAATAGTTTAACTTCAATTATACTTAAGTAGTTTAAATTAATTAATTACACTAATTTAATTAATTAATTTTAGTTTAATGAATAAATAAAAATTGTTTAATTACTTAATTTTAGTTAAATTTGATTAAAGTAAAGTACAATTAGATTAATTAATTAGAATAATTTTGTTTAAGTATTCTAATCAATTAATTTGAAATAAAGTAAATTAAAATTAGATTAATTGAAACTAAAATTAATTCAATTAAACTTAAGATTAATGAATTAAAACTAACATAAACTAATCATTTAATTTGAATTAAAGTAAATTAAAATTAGTTTAATTGAAACTAAAATTAATTCAATTAAACTTAAGATTAATTAATTACAACTAAAATAAACTAATCAATTAATTTGAATTAAAGTAAATTAAAATTAGATTAATTGAACTAAAATTAATTCAATTAAACTTAAGATTAATTAATTAAAACTAAAATAAACTAATCAATTAATTTGAATTAAAGTAAATTAAAATTAGATTAATTGAAACTAAAATTAATTTGAGTTTAATTCAATTAATTTTAGTTTCAATTAATCTAATTTTAATTTACTTTAATTCAAATTAATTGATTAGTTTATTTTAGTTTTAATTAATTAATCTTAAGTTTAATTGAATTGAATTAATTTTAGTTCAATTAATCTAATTTCAATTTACTTTTATTCAAATTAATTTGATTAGTTTATTTTAAATTATTTACTTAATTTATGTTAGTTTAATTTACATTATTTCATTAATTAATTAATTAAATTTATTTCAATATTTTACTTACGTAATTAGTATTAAATTAGTTTATTTTGGTTGTAGGATTATGACGGGTAGACGACGTCCTCCCCAGTCAGACGAGCCTGACGACGCGA
This sequence comes from Gynostemma pentaphyllum, assembly GCA_028015215.1. Classification (NCBI taxonomy): domain Eukaryota; kingdom Viridiplantae; phylum Streptophyta; class Magnoliopsida; order Cucurbitales; family Cucurbitaceae; genus Gynostemma; species Gynostemma pentaphyllum. Next base: position 63,956,182 of record CM051355.1, on the reverse strand, counting down.
GTGACGAGGGGTCTCCGCAGACGCCTACTGGCGCTGCCCCTGATGCGGACCTGACTACGGAGGAGTTGGACATCCTCTTCTTTAAAATTTTTCATACCTTATATATTAACCATTTTACTTTCTAAATTTTAAATGTTTAGGAACGTTTCACGGAGTCCTTGACTCGGCGGTTGCCCACACCAGGACTCGCAACCGACTCAGGAGGACCGTAGAGAGGCGTTCTTGGAGGTCCTGGAGGGGTTCGGCTGATGGGTCGGTTCCTGGGCTCGGCTCAGACGGGCGACGCCTTTATGCGAGATGTGCCCGGCCTCGGGCGGAACGAGCGAGCACTAGCTCCGGCCTTCTCCTGGTTGAGAAGCAATGCGCGAGGACATGGAGGCTATGCGCGAGGACTTCGTTACTCGAGTCGCCGCTATTGAGGCCGACATGCAGGCACGAGTCGAGGTCCAGGTCGCGGCCCGCTTTGGCCGCGACTTGGATCTCTACGGCGGCCTTTCATCATCGACGCCTCCTCCCCCCCCCCGCCCCCGCAGTAGTTCTAGGATTCTTTCGATCGTATAAAACGTTTTTTTAATATTTGATATATATATTTTTTATTTGAATTCCAATTTTTTTTTATGAAATTTTAATATTAATTAAATAAATAATTAATAATTAATTAACTAATTATTGAAATTTAAATTTAAAAAAAATTCTTAAATGCGACCAGATGGTCACTTTTTAGGCGACCATCTGGTCGCATTTTAACTGAACCTAAAAGTGACCATTTGGTCACATAAAATACGACCATTTGGTCACTTTTTTATGTGACCAATTGGTCACTTATCTTTCACATAAATTACGACCAGGATGGTCACTTTTTGGCGACCATCCGGTCGCATTTTAATCGAGCCTAAAAGTGACCATTTGGTCATATAAAAACACGACCATTTGGTCACTTTTTTATGTGACCAATTGGTCACTTATCTTTCACATAAATTACGACCAGATGGTCACTTTTTAGGCGACCATCTGGTCGCATTTTAACTGAGCCTAAAAGTGACCATTTGGTCACATAAAATGCGACCATTTGGTCACTTTTTTATGTGACCAATTGGTCACTTATCTTTCACATAAATTACGACCAGATGGTCACTTTTTTGGCGACCATCCGGTAGCATTTTTAAAAGGTTGACTTTTTTGCGACAAAAAATTTTTGGTCGTATATTTGTGACTATCCAGTCGCACAAATTCAGGACCGACCAGCTTTTTGGCCACCGCTTATTTGGTCGCATTTTTGGTCGCATTTTAGGTAAAAAACGACCATTTGGTCGCAAATTTCTGGTCGCAAATTGACAGTTTTTTTGTAGTGACAACTTCCTTAATTGAAATCTTTGAGTTTCTTGGCAAGAAATCGAAGCTTTCAACCATAGATTCCATTAAAACATCAATTGGAACAAAACCCTTAAAGATTTAGAAACTTTGTCTTACCTTGAAGCCTCTCGAAAACGAAGGAAAAATTCCAATGTTAGGTTGAAAAGAAAGCTTGGACTGAGGGCCATCTAATGCAACCGAAATCAAGTTGATCCGTCGAGAATCAAAGAAAACCCAAATTTTTCTCCAAGGAGGAAGAAGCTCACGACAAGGAGGAAGAAAGGAGAGAAAGATTTTTTGTCAACTTAGTCAATTTTGGTGTTTTTAAAGAGGAGATGAATAGTGCCAAGATATTTTAAGAATTATGAAATTACGAACTCATCCCTCGATTGCTTTTTAGCTTTTAAAAACGAAACCTGAAGCACTTAAACTTATAAAAAGGTGATTAATAATTATTAATTGGTCCGTTAATAATTATTAATACGCCCCGAACTAATATAAGCTAATAAAGCAATTAAAAGGATTTTCGAACGAAATAAACTTGTAAATTCTAAGTTATAAATTCTAAATTAAATTTAAACACTTTAATTAAATAAATAATTAATTAATTACCTCCAAATTAACACATTTCTTCTAATTTTAGAAGTAAATTCTCATCTAAAAATCAAACATTAAAGATATAAACTTTAACTACTAACTTTTAATTTCAAAAGAAATTTTTAAATGATAAAATAATTTAAATTTACTTGAAAGACCGGGTTGTTACACGTACACATCATTAGCTTCCCGATATTTTCACCAAAGCTTTACCACTTACTACTCTTTTTCATCTTGAGAGGGAGTATAGTAAATGGTTAGTTGGGTAGTTATATTCATGTAAATACTTTGTAGCTATTTTAGTTAGCTAGTTCATTTATTATATAAATACTTGGTTTACTATTCAATTAAGGTAAGAATTCTTGTTTAGTTAATTGAGGTTCAATAAAGGGTAAGAATCAAACTCACACCCTCTCAAAGATTAATATTTCAAATGATTAAATAACTATTGAAAGAATCTCACAATACTTACTCAATCAATAGACTTTGCACGATGAAGAACACCAATCCAAGAACAAATAAGAAAACATAATGTATTGATTTAGAAAGAAAATGATACATCAATACTTGAACCAAAGGATTGCAAGGACTAACCAACAACAACTTTACAAAATGGCTATTTATACTAGTCTTAATCAGCAATGGATTTGGCACCAATTCTAACAAAAAAACAATACCTTCTTTAACTGCTAATGTCTTGCCTTCTTCTAGCTGCCACTTTAAGTTGTATCAATAAGTTTAGCCTAACAAATCTCCACATTTTATCAAGTTTGAAGACAACTCATTCTTCTAAATTCATCCTTATTCCAGCTTCCTAAAGACAGTAATCAAATTTCTGGGTTGGGACAGGTTTTGTCAACGTATCAACTAGATTTTCAGAAGTGTGAACTTTATCCACCTTAATTTCCTTCTTATCAGTCACCTCTCTAATGAAGTGTAGCTTAACATCCACATGCTTTGTCCCGTCGTGGAATTGTTGATTCTTTGCCAAGTAAATTGCACTCTGATTGTCACATAGCATCCTTACTATTTCTTGCTAAAAACCCCAGCTCCTTAGTAATACCTTTTAGCCAAATAGCTTCCTTTACTGACTCTGTCAAAGATACAAATTCTGCTTTTGTTGAAGACAGAGTAACAATGGACTGTAATGATGCCTTCTAGCTTATTACATTTCTTCCAAATGTAAATAGATATCCTGTTATAGACCTTCTCTTGTCTAAATATCTAGCAAAGTCAGAATCTACATACCTCAATATTTATTGATCTGATACAATCGCCTTCAAATAGCACATTCCTATTTCCATGGATCCTCTTAGATATCTAAAAACCAACATTACTGCCAATGTCTTTTACCTGGATTGGACATGTATCTGGATACTAGACTTACACTATATGTCAAGTTTGGTTTTGTACACACCATTAGGTACATCAAGCTCCCAACAGTATTTGAATAAGGTATGTTGTCCATGTAACTGATTTGCTCTCTATCATTTTCATTCGGGGAATCATTGGCTGACAGCTTGAAGTGTTAAGCCAGAGGTGTCTTCACTAGTTTGGATTCATACATTCCAAACTTCTTGATTAACTTCTGCACATATAACTCTTGGCTGATAAAAAACTTTAATTTATCTGTATCTCTAATGATTTGCATTCCTAGAATTTTCTTTGCTTCTCCCAGGTCATTCATTTCAAGTTCAGAGTTTAGCATCTTCGTAATCTCCTTCAATTCACTTCCCCTTTTTCCTTCCAGTAGCATGTCATCTAAATACACGAGTAGGTATATCTTGTCTTGCTGCTTTGTGTTATTGAAGTAAACACAATTATCATATTGATTCTTGTCAAAACCAGCACTTGTGATGAATAGATCAAACCTGTAATACCAGCATCTTGGCAATTACTTCATTCCATATAATGACCTTTTTACCAGACATACAAAATCTTCCTTTCCTCCCTCTTCATACCCTAAAGGTTGTTCCATAAAGATGGTTTCATTCAATGATCCATGCAGGAAAGCTGTCTTTACATCTAGTTGGTTAAACTCTAGGTTGTCATGTGTCACAATTGAAAGCAGCAACCTGATTGATGTGTACTTCACAACTGGTGAGAATACATCAGTGTAATCAACTCCCTCTTTCTGTGAAAAACCTTTGGAAACTAACCTTGCCTTGAACCTGGTCTTTTGAGGGTTAGTGACATCTTCCTTTCTCTTATAGATCCATTTGGATGTCTTTGGTTTCTAGTCTGTAGGTCTTGGAACCAATGTCCGTGTGAGATTTTGGTGTAAAGATTCCATCTTATCATCCATAGCTTGCTTCCATTTGACTGCATCAAAAAAGGTCTGAGGCTCATCATCATCTCTTTCTAAACTCAAGACAAATGTTATGAGATCTACCTCCCCAAATCTACTTGGTGGTCTAATTTGTCTCCTGACTCTATCCCTGACCAATGTGTATTGTGCAAGGTCTTCCTCTTCTACTAGAATGTCTTCTTCTTCTAGAGTTTCTTCTTGTTTCTCAGAGATAGTTTCATCCTGAGGAATTGTAACGTCCCGTCTTCCGGTAAGTTTAACCAAATAAATATTATTCTTCTCTTCTATTATTTATTTGAGAACTTTGATAAGAAGAGATGATTAATATTTAATTTTCCTATTTCAGGAATTAAATATTTATAATCTTATCAATTATTGGATGAAGGGAGATAAAATAAATATTTTATTTGTTAAAAAAAAAAGGGAGGTGTGAAAGGCAGACAAATAAGGAATAGAAGGAAAATTTATTTTCTCTTTTCACATGAAATGTAGACATCCAAGGCAGACAAGGTAGGGTTCGTATTCTCTCTTTTCTTTTCTCCTATTTGATCATCAATTCTTCTCTTTTTCCTTCATTGTGATCAAATTTCTTTTCCTCCAACCTTGTGATAGGTGATAGGTTGTAGAGGTGGTGTTGAAAAAATTTATAGATAGTTGGAAGAAGGTTCTTCGAATTCGAGAAAAGGTAAATTGAGTTCTCTTTAAAGAATTTAAGATTCAATTTGATTTCGTTTTTAATGAGAAACCAAGTTTATTTAAACCCTTCACTTTTCTCTTCATGATTGTAACTCTTCCCTTGAATGTTCTTCAAACCCTAGAAATCCTAACCTTTGATTCTTGAAAAACCCTTTCACCCTATCTTTCAAACCACTTAAAAACGAAAACGACCCCACCAATGGACCGCCGTCGCCGAGCCAAAACAGCTGCAGCAGCAACCATTGAGCTGCTACTGGCCGACGACAATGGGCTGCTCTTGTTTGTTCGTGTCGTTTCGTTGTCCCAGTTTGATCCCTTTTTGGTATTTTGTGTTTAGGTAATTTTTTAGGAAGAGTTTTGAATTATTTTAGGTAACTTTTCAGGTGATTGAATTCTTGGAAAAAAAGGCTAACTTCTTATTTCATTATAAGTTTTAAGAGGTGAGTAGATGTGTTTAAGATTAATTAATTTGATACTTTGTTGTTCTTTTCTTTTATAAGATTATTATTATTATTTTAGGTAATAACATGATGTTCTAAGAATGCTAAAGTGAATATGAGGTTGTTTTATAAGTTGCAAGAATTGTGTATAAAAAGTGTTGAAAATTGGAATCAATACATAATTCATTGGATGATTTTGCCTCTTTCTATGTTGTAATTATTTTGGAAGTAAATATGGAAAAATTTAAGATGTTTAAGGTCATTTTATGTGAGTTTTAAAGCCTCTAAAGCTTGCTGATTTTCATGAGAAAAAAATCCATGTTTAGTGCCAAATAGGAGGATTTTAGCATAGGTTTTTTTTTTTCTAGAATTGTGAATTTGTTCTGGCTGAGTTATGTATCAGTTGCAGGTAATGTTAAATGTTTTTGGGAGTGATAAAATAGGCGTTATGCCACCGAATTTTATCTAGAATCTTTAGGCCACCCTAATGTCCAAATTTAGAGCTAAACTACACTAGTTTAGGCTAGATTAGCTCTTTTTAGTGGAATTTCTTTGGGTGATCGAGTTGTGAGATAAACTTGATATTTTTGGTGATTTTAGATCATCTTAAGGTTAGGAAAGAGCCTAATTTCTAGAAATTAAAAATTCCAAGTTAAGCTTCATTAAAAGTCGGTTTTGGGTAGAAATGATAATTCTAAGCTAGAAACCGAACTTAGGCTTGTAAAGCATTCTAGTAGTGATGCTTGTAGGTAAATCATATTGTTTTGGTGCCTTAAACAATATGGTTGGAGGTTCGCATTAGGTAGAGTCATACTTAATGAAGAGTATGTCTTTAGGGGGAAAATTATTGTTGTCCATGACGTAATTTCACTTAACGAGGCAAGTTCATTCCATTTGATCAATGAGAAAGAATATACAAAGTAGGTTCACTTATGTGTTTGAGGATACATAAGAAGAATACCTCAAAAGATTGAATTGTAGAAATACGAATGCGATGCATTTGGGGAAGAAACTCACTTTTGTTTTCGAACATTAGTTAAGAAAGACATTGTGTAGAAAAATCGATATCATTTAAGTTGAGAGAACTTGTTGGGTGATGTGAGATCGATATGTACTTAAAGGATTTAGAAAAACATCTCATGGCATTACTTTTTTTTAAACATTTCTACTCATTGGGCGTAGTCTCATGATGCTACACTTATTTTTTTTAGGTAAAAAGAAGAAGAAAGCTGGCAACTGACAATGCTTCGTGAACGGTGGCTCGGTTGGGAAGGATTTACACCGCCCACGATATTTATTTCTTTCTAGTAGTGTCTAGATGGGTTTATTCTGAATTATTGAGTTTAATCGCGTTTTTATGATACATTTGATTTTTTTTTTCTTATTTGAGTTTTCATAAATACCGGTTTATGTTTTGAACATTGAATTGAAGTTTAGTGTTTTAAATAAGTTCGATCGAACTGAGAACCGTTTTAGTTATAAAGTTGAAATAAATGAGAATTTCTTTGAATTTTATTGCTTCCGCTGTTTATTATTGTAAATTCTATGTTTTGGGAATTTGGGGTTGTTACAGGACTTTCAATTCTTTGAGACAACTCCACCTCAAGAGAAGTAGTACCACTACTGCTTGATTTTACTTCAGATTTGAGATTTGAGTCTACCTTCATGTACATTTCATCTTCCTTGAATATGATATCCTTGCTAATGATGTTCTTTCCATCTTTAGCGTGCCAAAGCTTGTACCCTTTTACTCCTTTTGGATATCCCAGAAACATACATTTAATAGTTCTAGACTTCAATTTACCCTGATTCAAGTGTGCATAGGCTATGCATCCAAACACCCTCAAATTCCCCACTTCTGGAATATGCTTGCCATTGTGTGAACATTTCAATTGTTGTACTAGGACATCTGTTGATGGTGTATATAGCTGTGGATGCAGCTTCTGCCTAAAATTTCTCCGGAAGCATGGCATCAGACAACATGCACCTAACCCTCTCCATCACAATTCTGTTCATTCTTTCTGCAGTACCATTTTCTATGGTGTATACCTTACTGTCATGTGTCTTGTAATGCCTTGTTCTCTGCAAAACTAATTGAAAGAATCCCCATAAAACTCAAGTCCATTATATATTTTTAGATATCTGACTTACTTTCTTGTTTGTTTCTCCACTTTCAACTTCCATTCCTTGAATCTTTCTAATGCCTGATCTTTTGTTTTTAAGAAAAAGATCAATGTCTTTCTACAATAATCATTCACAAAGGTCAGAAAATACCCTTCTCCACTAATAGATGGTGTTTTAGATGGCCCCCAGAGGTAAGCCTCATCATATGGATAAAGCCCGTGGGCCGGTCCAAGCCCAACCCAAGCCCGGCCTGGCCCAGCCCGTAAGTCAACAGTTGACGGGCCAGGCCTGTAAATCTTTAGGCTGGATATGGATCATGCATTTGATCCCAAACTCGGCCCATGGGCTTTATCCATAGGGCTCCCATCAAGCCCGGTTAGAAGCCCGTTCAAAAATTATTATATATATATATATATATATATGAATTTAATATTTTATTTTATTTTATTTTTTATATTTAAATATAATATTATATATAATTATTTTTTCATTACTTTACTTCATTATTATTTTTTATCCATTTTAGTTTGTATCTTTTTAAGTTAAAATAAACCCTAAAATTTATATACTTAAGTTTCCATGTCTCAAACCAACGCAGTTTGGCGAGATCAGAAATGTCCTTCCATTATCCGAACTCGGGGCTCTTCTTGTAAATATCGGTGAAAGTTCGGGAAACCCTGCCGGATGGATGCAATCTACAAAAAATACACAGAAACATATATAAGTTAAAAAATAATAATTTAAACAAAAAAATAAATAAAGTGCACTCACTTCTTTCTCGTCATCCTCAAGACGACCCCGGTGATAGGCAACTGCTCAGTGACAGGGATGTCAGACGATGCCGTTACTATGGTCGGGGCAGTGAGAACAAGTGTGTTGGATACCTGTGTATCCCCTAATGCAGCTACACTATCTAATGTGGCAGGAATATCGAACTCTTGAGAACGGGGTGGATGTCACCTCGATGTAGACATCTAATCAATTAACATACTAATTCATTAAAAAAATAAAAACATACTAATAAATTAATTATAAGCTTATTAACATTAATCTAATTAATACTAATCTACATTAAGTTAATTAACATTAAATTTTAATTCATTAACATCAATCTAATTAACACTATAACATACTAATCAATTAATAAATGACATACAAATTAATGAATTAATTAACATTAAACTAATTAACACTAACTTTTCACAATAAACATACTAATGAATTTAAAATCAATAAACGACAATCAAATTAATTATTTTGATTAATTAATTAATTAAGACTAAATTAAAAAAATTAACATACTAATCAATTAAAAAATAATAAATAACATACAAATTACTTAATTAATTAACATTAAACTAATCAACACAATCTTTTAACAATTAACATACTAATAAATTAAAAATAAATAAATAATTAAAAATTAATAAATAATTACAAATTAATTAATTAATTAAACTTTAATTTAATTAAATCTAAATTTGAACAATTAACATTCTAATTCATTTAACATACTAATGAAATTAAACAAATTAACATGTTATTCAATTATAATTTTACCAATTAACATTAAACTAATTAACAATAACATTAAACTAATTTTACCAATTAAATTAAACTAATTAACAGTAACAATAACATTAACTAATTAAATTTTTCCAATTAATATTAAACTAATTAACAATAAATTTTAACAATTATCATACTAATTAATTAAAAACAAATACATAACATACAATTTTACATACTTTAACCCTAAATTTAAAAAATTAACAATTAACATGTATACAATTTAACTAACATTAACAATTAACATACAATTTAACTAAAATTAACAATTAACAAACTAAAATTAACAATTAACATACAATTTCATTCTAATTAACATGCCAATTAATTGAATTTATACTAATTTGTTGAATTAAAAAATAAATTGAGAGAAATAACCGTACTTCGACGCTTTGACGGGTGGGGGGCCAGTGGTGAGGGATTGGCGGCGGAGTGAGTGGGAGGAAGGTAGGGCGGCGAGGAGGGAGGGAGGACGACGGGGGGCAGAGGAGGGAGGGAGGAATCAGATAGGCAGGGATGGCGGAGTTGGCGGCGTGGTGGCGGAGAGTGTTTGGGGAGGGAGGGATACGGGGGAACAGAGGAGAAAAGAAAAGAAAAGAAAAATGAGGGAAGGGGAAGGGTCTTTTGACCCTTTTTAATTCAATTTAGCGACGAAATACATCGCTGAGGAAAATGAAAAGTCGTCAGTTGGGACACGGATTTTCAAAACACGTGCCATTAATTTTCCCTCACTGACGAAATAAGTCTCTAAAAAATTTGAATATTTTCACCAACCGCCATAATTTCAGTTTTAGCGATAAAATTCGTCACTAAAATTTGTGGAAATTTTAAAATACGCGCCTTTATATTTTGAGTAGCAACGTAATGTGTCTCTATAATTGAAAATATCTGTTGAAAATTTGATTTCTTTAATAGAGACACATTTCATCGCTATAAGGGAAGAGACGAATTGTATCGTTATCTATTGAATGTTCTGGAATTTTATTACCCTTCAGCGACGAAATGTGTCTCTATATTTTGAATATTCTAGAATTTTAAAATCCCATTAGGACGAAATGTGTCTCTATCTGATGAACCTTCTGGAATTTTTATTTCCCATTAGCGACATAATGTGTCTCTATTTTCATATTTAGAGACGACATACATCGGTATTTTCATGGTTTTTTTTTCATTTTTTTTGATTCCCTTACAAGTTTAACAACTAATTAACAATTTAAACATCATCTTCAAACTCATCGGTGTTGGATTTAAAGCTGTTGTCCTTAGTATCTGCTTCTTCGTCCTCAGAAGGTTTAGGAGTTGAATCATCAATAAAAAGGAGATCAATATATAAGCCGTCGGGATCAAACAATGTTTCTATTACATCATTTAACGATCGAGCAGTTTCAGAGTTTATTCCTTCATATATTTCACGACTCTACACCTCTTCTCCTTGAAAAGCTATAAAATCCTCACTATCTTTATCTGGAAGACTTTCATCAATGTGACACGGCCGCACTTTACAAACAACTAACCAATCATTCAATTGTCTATAAGACGGATAAGGCAGAAAATACGTTTGAACCGCTGTTGTGCCAATACAAATCGATCTTTTTTTGAGCATATGCTTTCTCTTATTCACCTCTAAAATCTGCAAATGTGGTATTTTTCGCATCCCACCTCATCGGATTGTCTCAAACCACGTACAATTAAATAATTCTGTACGATTTACACTCCTTCCTGCATACTCAAGCTCAATAATTTCATCAATGACTCCAAAGAAATCCTCTTTATTGTTTCTGAACACTTGACCCCCTATGCATACGCCGCTGCTATCTGTTGCTCTCTTCTGTGAATGAGATTTTGTTTGAAATTTGTAGCCCTTCCCTAGATAGCCAGAGTATGATTTGGCAATTCTATCAGGTCTTTTTGCCAACATTACTATGTGATTGTTTGTAACTGGTGTCGTTGGTGAATCAACCTGCACGACAATTAACTTTGATTGAGGAATAACATAATTTCATTTAATATGAACAAATATAACACGTAATCATACTCACGTAAGCATAAAACTATGAACGTAAGTCTCTGTCAATTATGATTCCCTCGTCTGCTGCGTTCAGTCCAAGATTTGTCGGTCGTACAAAAAACTCAACGAATAATCTATTATTGAAAATAATATATTATAAACTTGAAAATGAATTAATATAACTGTTTCACATATTATTTTAGTTCATGTTTACTCGATATATGGTTCCACCTCCAGACAATTACACAACATGTACGTCATTGCGATGTGATACTCTTCCTCGTTCAGCTGTCTCCGCATGGGCTTTCCAATAGTTCTGCCTAATACTGTAAAAATAGACAAATCATTTGGATCGACTCCAAGAGCAAGTGAATCTTGAACAAAATTCTGCTTCACTATTCTATATTGTTCTGCAATTCGTTGATCAAAGTATTATGAACAGAATGTGGTCGTCTCATGTATTTGATATGCATTACATATAGATCCTTCCACTCTAGCCTTGTTTCCTACAGTTCTTTTTAGCCTACGCAAATACCTGACATAAAAAGGAAACAGTTAAACCTAGTAATTTATACGACACGATAACAGAAACAGTTAAATTATTTACCTCTCAAACGGATACATCCATCGGTATTGAGTTGGGCCTCCTAGATAAGCCTCGTATGGTAGATGTATTAGTAGATGCTCCATCGAGTCGAAAAAGGATGGTGGAAACATTCTCTCTAACTTGCAAATGATGACATCAATCTCACTGCCCAATGACTCCACAGTGGCATGTGATAGCTCTGCACATGATAACTCTTTGAAGAAAACACTCAATTGTGCCAACGGTTTCCAATATTTCTGCTCAAGAAATGGTCTGAATGTGGCTAGCATGAGTGGTTGCAGGAATACATGATAATCATGACTTTTCATCCTAAACATAGTATGATTGTGCACATCAATGCACCTGCTTAGATTTGATACGTATCCGTCTGGAAATTTAATCGATCGCATCCACTCAAACAATGTTTTCTTCTGATCCACTGTTAGCATGTACTTTGCCTTCACGTATTTTTTCCAGTTTCGTCTGGCTCTAATTCAAGTCGATGACAGATTTCTCGAATGTCGTAACGTGATCTTAGATTGTCTTTCGTTTTTTTGGGTATATTTAGAACCATGTTGAAGACATTGTCAAAAATATTTTTCTCGATATGCATGATCATTAAATCTCCCCAATACGGTAGCTCCTAGAAAATACTCCTTTTTTTCCAACCTGTATTTTCCCTACTGTCTTATTCCAAGCCTCACCACGAATCTCTGTAACACTTCACATGTAAAGCGCATCTAATTGTTGCAGTATTTGGTATCCATTGATAAACTTCAGGAGGGCTTTGGTTTCTTGCGGTCCACCCTTTATACCAGTTAGTTTTGTTAGACAAAATGAATGATTTAGAGGTAAGAACCTTCTATGGCAGTCAAACCAACACGTTTTTGACCATGCACCAACGAGAATGCACTGGTATCGTCCATGCAATGAGGGCATGCAAACTTACCCGAACTGCTCTACCTTAAAGAATTTAGTTAGGGTAGTAGAGATTCGTTACGTTGGGCGTAAACTATAAATTTTAATCTAATCTAAACAGTAAAAAATTATAAAATAACGCATGAATTAATTATCAAACGAATTATTTTACAAACGTACCTTATAACATTGAATATGTCGGGAAGTCACTTATCGTCCAAATAACTGCTGTTCGCATCACGAAATTCTGTTTTTGTGAAACATCGTACGTCACAACTCCTTCGTTTCATAAACCACAAAGCTCAACAATTAATGGCTAGAGGTAGACATCCAGCTTCTGCTTCGAACTTTTTGGGCCAGGTACAATTACCGTTAAGAAAATCATAGAATCTTTCATTTACATCGATGGAGGCAAGTTATACGACGTCAACATAACTGGCCAAAATGAATATTAAGCTCCCAAAGCCCCGAAAGGGTTAAACCTGTAAGTACATAAACCCAATCTAACCTTTCTAATTTCTCGAGCAAATTTAGGATGACAACAATTTAAATGTTTCCACGCCTTTGCATCCGAAGGATGTCTCATTACTCCATCATCTTGAGAGTGCTCATGATGCCACCTAATGTGAAAACAGTGACTTCTGACACGTACAGCCGTTGCAAACGTTGTGTGATCGGTAAATAAAACATGCGAGTATGCGGAATAAGAATTTTTTTACCTTGTTTGTATCTCGTATGATTGCACATTTTACACATATGAAGACTTGCATTAGCACCCCAATATATCATATATCCGTTCGGGTAACAATCGATCTTCTCCACAGGTAAACTGAGACCCTCCACTAATTTCTTCGTATCGTACAAACTGTGTGGTAACATGTTGTTTGCAGGAGCACACCGATGAAACCATTGTGAAATTGAGTTAAATCATCTTTTTGGGATATGAAACTCTACCTTGATATTCAATAGTTCGGTTGCAGCTACGAGTTGCGTTACATCACAACCTGGGTACAACGGTCTACTCGTTGATTCTATCATCTGAAATATTCTTTGCGCATCTGGATTTAAATCTTCATTTAATAAATTATGAGGATCATCTCTCTGATAACCGCATCCATAAAAAACCATATGTTCTAACTGCCTGTATTGATGTTCAATGTTTTTAGAACTATCATTCACATTCGAATTGAACTACGAGCTGCTTCCTTCATTTCCACCTGACTCGTCCCTTGTTGCATTGAATATTTCCACAGATTCTCCCTGATACACCCAATGATAATAATTATCTACGAAACCACGACTATATAATTGTAACTTCACATCATCTATCGGGAACATCTTCTTATTTTTACACTTTTTGCATGGACATCGTATCTTTTGTCCGGTGTTATCAAAAATCACCGTGGATTGACAGAATTCAACAAACTCTTCGACCCCGGCTACAAATTGGTCATTGAGAAACCCTCCAACAAAACAGACGTACATCCACTCACACATTTTCTCTCTCTCGGGAATACGTTTTAATATAATTTGCTTTCATTTAAAGTGATTCTGCACATCTATTTATAATTTTTCTGCTAGTGTTTTAGTGACACGATGTTTCTCTAATATAGCAGGAAATATTACCACTAGAAAATATTGGAGGGAAAATTTCCCGCCAAATTTAGCGACGCAGTGTGTCTCTAATGAAAGAATAATTATAAATATTTCTTATATTTATAAATATAATATAACAATGGAATTTCCTTAAGACGCTAATTAGCAACGAAATGTGTCTCTAAAATTAAAATAAAAAATCATGTAAAATAGAGACACATTTCATCGCTAATATAGGGACAAAATGACTCACTATTCTGTTGGGAAGCTTCACGCCATATCTTGAGATAAAACATTAACGATTGACCTTCCTTAAGACTCTAATTAGCGACGAAATGTGTCTCTGAATTAAAATAAAAAATTATGTAAAATAGAGATACATTTCATCGCTAATATAGGGACAAAATGAGTCGTTATTCTAGCGGGAAGCTTCACGCCATATCTTGAGAAAAAATATTAACGATGGACCTTCCTTAAGACACTAAATAGCGATGGAGTTCGTCGCTAAAATTCAAACTTGCCATTAGCGATACATTTCGTCGCTAAATAGTATCCCATGCATTGTGTCGCTAAAATTAGGTTGGTATTTCCAGTGATTTGGCGTCGGTAAACTCATAGGATAATATCTTAAGCACGTAACCAACTTGGTTTGAACCCATAACTAAAGCTTAAAACGAACCCGGCACCACTGGGCATCAACCCATATTAGGTTTCTATCTCTTACTAAATTTGAACCACCTCTTCTCGAATGTCCTTTTCAATATAGACAATGAAGTAACTTACCAAAAACCACGCTTGCATTTTATTTTATTTTTGTCAACCGCTTGCATTTAATTTGGGAATGCACCCTAGGGTCCATGTTATAACTTAAATTTTGAAATATGATTGAAGGTTGTCTATGATTCCTTGACTCTTCAATGACATGAGTAGATGATGTAGAGGCTATTTGATAATAATTTTATTTTTAGATTCCTATTTTTATTTTAAAAATACAATAAAATATTTATCTAAATCCAAAATAAAAAGAACAAGTTATTGAAACCAATAATATTATTAGATAATGATTTTATTATATTTTTTAAATTATAATTTTTAACTAATTACTTTTTGGCTCTCTAATCTATTTCATTTTAAAAACTAGAAGAATAGTTCTAAAACAACTTTGGTTAACATTTCCGAATTGTTCTTAAAAAAGACAAACAAAAACAAATAAAAAGTTTATTATTTTTATTTTAAATCCTTATAAATGAAGGCAACCTTTTATTAGTTCTTAAAAAACTTAACCAAATTTTTAAAATGTAGATTACAGTAGGTGTGGTAAATTCAAAAGTAATAATTTTAAATATCAATTTTAAAAAAAAATAGTACTTTTCAACGTTCATTAAATAATGAAAGTGATTTTATTATTATATAATAAAATAACATAAAGAAAACCACAATAAGATGCATTGTTGTACAACAAAAAATTCATTAATTTATTAATTAAAGTAAAATATATTATTTTGAAAAATAAATCAAACTTTATTATTTTAAAATTAATATGAAAAAAATAAAATTGTTATCAAACAAACCGGCCATTTCTCAAATGTCTCAATATCATTTTTAGTAATTTATATGTATGGAAATAAAAGGAAACCTTTTTTTTTTTAAATAAACAAAAGTAAAAACAAAGTTATATTGCATTCTCTCTCTCTATGGTCCTTTGGATGATATCATCTGAAATTTGACTACTGAAAAACCAATCTAGTTACTCGTAATTTCAAAAATAACAGACACAAAATTGTGGACCTTAAAAGTCGCTATCTAAAGCTGCAATTTGCAATGACTATAAAACATCCATCACTGCCATTTCTCATTATTTCAGTTATTGGCATTCAAAAAGTAAAGAGAATTTTTCACTTATTCTTTTAACTTTTAAGGATTATTGTTCTCTATGGAATCGATTTCACTTCTTAAATTCAATTTTAGTTTTCATTTCAGCATCCATAAATAATGGCTTTTTTTTTTGGTTTCTAAAATATTATTAATTCTTGATATTATGAGGTTTCATCTCAAAACAAATTAGCAATGAGAAGAGTAACTCATTTATCTTATAAATCTTTTAGTTTCACCATTCTTGAGTCGGATTTCATTTTTTGGTGAATACATTTTGTCTTGTTGGGTTCATTATCATTTTGATACAATTGACAATGGGAGAGAGTAACCCATGTATTTTATAAAACTTGTAAGTTCTTTTCATCTTTTTGACGTAGGATTCTCAACATTAATAATATGTTTTGTTGTAGCCAAATTTTAGATATTTTTTTAAAATAAAAATCGGTTTCTATTTTTAAAATTTTACTTCAATTTCAAAAAGAATCTTTAAAATGTGAAAAACATGGTGAAAATGTTAATTAATGAACGAGTTTATATTTTAAAACATAAATCTAAAACAATTATTATTATCATACAAGGTTTTTGATATTTACACTCCATTCAATCTAAAATAATTAATCAATCTTTTTCTATAGATTCTAACCGTGTGAGTTTTTTTTTTCTTTAATAGTAATAGTTATTGTATAAATAGGTAACTTCATGAATTTTTTTAAAATCAATTCTTTAATAGATTGTGTACCCTAACTAACTATTTTTAAGACTTGAGTTGTTTCTACAGAACCATTAATAGTATCATATATTGCACAAATTAATTATATATTAATAAGGTAAATTTATTGAATTAATTGACATATCTACCTTGACATAAATTATAAAAATTATTGTCAATTATAATACTTTCATTTCAAATTGTACATAGCATTATTATTTATTTTATTTTTTTTGAGATATTATATCAAATTGGGGGAGAGAAGACTCGAACTTTCGATCTCATAGGAAGGGAGCAGGTGTCTAACCATTTGAGCTATGCTCATGTAGACATTTTATTTTATTTTAATATATCCCACTTTTTATAAAAGATGAGGGGGACAAAATTGAATATCTATCTAACTAACAAAAGATTAAATTGAAGACTAATGGGCCACGTGCAAAGCCAAGCTTGTCACGTGATGGGGAGGATGGTGAAAGAAAGAAGAGGGAAAATTAAAGTGATTTCACTATCAATGATGAAATGGGCCTTTCAATCGTGTGAGGAAGGAGAGTGGGATTCACGTGAGAAAAACACCCAAAATACCACACTATACAATCTCAATAATTTTTTTTAAAGAAAAATTAGATAAATTTCTAGGTAGTTTTTTTAATATTTGTATATATATATTTATACTAAAAAAAATCTACAATATTATTTAAAATTAATGATAATATAATATATTTTTTTAAAAAAAACTATTAATCCCCTACTTGATCCATATAATTAATCTGTCCGATAATTATTGATTTCCATGTATTTTGTGATACTCTCTTTAAAGGATGAACTATTTAACCAGGTTAAATTTTTTATTTGGTTCCTTATACTTGTTACAGTTTGTAATTTAGTCCTTAACAATTCAAAAATTATAATTTAAACCCTTATGTTTTGATATTTTAAGTTCATTTTTAGTTATAATCATGAATTTCTTTAACCCAAAAAATTGATGTTGTAAGCTCTTTCATGATTACATTAAACATTTAGATGTTAAAAAGTATAATACATGGATTACTTTTCTAAAATATTTATTTTACTTTTCTAGTTCAAGTAGCTCCCAATTTTTTTTTCAAATCATAAATTGCATCAATTTTCATTAAAAAAAGTATGACAAACAAGAACAAAAATTGAGTTTAATTAAAAATTAAGAGATTAAATTAGAACTTTTGAAAGAAAAAAAAATATGAGAATTAGAAGTCTTATTTAAAAATTAGAGACCAAATAAATATTTTAATTTTTAAATTATTGAGTGTGCTACTATTCCACCATATTAGTTACATATTATCTAGATATTGATGGGTAAATTTGATAATAATTTAATATTTACAAACAATTACCACAAAAGAAATAAAAAAGAAATGGAGAGAGAAAGAAATTGAGCATGGTTGGAGGGTCACAAATCAATCCGGTTAGCAGTTGGAAATTAAGGTAGTTTTGATCTCTTTCTCGATTTGGGTTTGGTAGCATAGCTACATATTGTCCTCCTTTTTTTTAGCTTCCAAACTATATCAAACCAATTTCTTCTTTCATACACTCCTTTCCTTTTCTTCTCTCTCTCTTTTTTTAAATATATATTTTTTTTTATCTTTTCTTTATATTTAAGAAAGCTTTTTTTTTTTTTAAGTTGAGCCAATTTCTTTTTTCTTACAAATTCAAAAAGTTGATAATT
This sequence comes from Gynostemma pentaphyllum, assembly GCA_028015215.1. NCBI lineage: Eukaryota > Viridiplantae > Streptophyta > Magnoliopsida > Cucurbitales > Cucurbitaceae > Gynostemma > Gynostemma pentaphyllum. The sequence continues at coordinate 63,937,698 of CM051355.1, read as the reverse complement.
ATCACACTTCCCTTAAATTTGTTGATATGGAAAAAATTTCATTTTTTTTTATCTAATATGCTTTTTCGTTAAATAAAATTACTTTTTGTTATCAGAATAAAATTAATTTTTGTCATAGAGTTTTTTTTTTTCTTCTTTTACAAAATTACTAATGAGAGATGAAAAATAAAATTCCAGATAGATTTTTTTTTTTATTATTATTTTTAAATATTATATCAAAATAGAGGAGAGAAGACTCAAAACATAAACCTCATATAAAAGCAAGTAGTACCTAACTACTTGAGTTATCTTCAGGTTGGTATTCATTATGAATTCAAATACCTCTATTTTGTTAAATTACTTTTTCAAAATCATTTTTTTTTTCAATTGAGTTATCAATTGTGAGTTGGCATGAGACTTATTTCATGTATTAAATCAATTAAATATTTAATTTCTCACATTTAAAAATTATATCAATATAACTTTTTTCTAAACTACTTGATTAAAGAATTATTTTAAAAAAAAAACTCCAATTGGTTGATTCATATAAAATTAGAATGGTGGAAAATGATAATATTCGAAAGGGCAATTCGGTCATGTTATTATTATTATTTGGTCAGTGCAAAACCTTGAGACGGTTACGTGTGGCTTTCACACCACATCTGTCACAGGCGAACCTAACTTATAGTTTCAACCCAACCTGTGGCACGTGCCACGTATCCACTACACGTGTGATTTTTCACTACATTTAATTAATTAATAATAATAACAATAAATTCTTTATATGATAATTTTGGTGTTTTGTCTCTATTTGGCGTTGCTAATTATTCACCATGAAATGGCTATTTTAGCCTTAACAATTTGGGATTTCAATTCTGTAGATACAATGATTGGGTTGGGTAATTTGGTCATTTAGTTGTTGATCATTGAAGTAGACTCTGTACTATCCTTATCTTTTATATAATATTCCTTTGTTTCTGTCCAAGGGACTTTTGATAAAATAATTTAAAACTTTGAAAAATACATTTTAATAATGAAATATATTTTAACCTTACACTTACGTGTTGTTGGGTTATTTAATTATAAAATTTTAAAGAAATATATTTTTGTACTCATCAGTGAATATTTCCACCAATTTTTATTATACTAAATATAAAATTAGGATTTATAGTTAATTAGGGAAATATATATATTTATTACATAGTTCTATATTCGATATAATTACATATAAAAATTTAGTGGAGCCCCTATTATTCATCAGTGAATTAGCAAGTATTATCTGTTTTTTAAATTAAACTTAATAGATATATATATTCCTCAATTTTTTGTGGTTCATATTAAACCATATAATTTTTTTTTTCCATTTTATAATTTTAATGTAGTCTATGTGAAAAATAGAGATACCCACACATCAACCTATAATTAATATTTTATAGGATAAAAAATTATTATATTTATAAATATTTTTTAAAATTTACCACCCACAAAAAATTTCCCTTTTCTCATATTTTTAAATCCATTATAAGAACTTAAATACTCTTTGAGATAGTTTATTAAAAACACTTTTAAAAGTTATTCCAGCACTAAAAGAATGAGGGTATTTTGGTCTTAGTTTATTTATTTATTTTTTTATAAATATGATTATGTATTTTTATAAAAGAAATAGTTTCTTTGTGAAAAAAAAAAAGTTAATAATTTAGAACTCCAATTAGAAGGGAAAATTAAAGGGGGGAGAAAGAAGAAGATATATTGAAAGAGAAGAGGAAATGAAGAAGAAAGAATATATATAGGAAGACCCTTTCTCTTTCTCTATCTCTTTCCTTATCTCTCTCTCTTTCTCTCTCTCTTTCCCTTTCTCTGTGTAGTTCTTTGAGAGAGATATCAGTCTTAAAGCCTGTCTCCATTTTTTTTTTCTTTTTTAATATTCTCTAGAGAGCTGCTTCCTTCTGCAACTCTCCTTTTCTCAACAAGGCGATTTGCACCCTAAACCAAAAAAAAAAAAAAAAAAAAAAAAAACAGTCTTACACTGCTGAGAAAGAAAAAGGAAGAGAAAGACAGACAGAGCGACAACACAGAGAGTAGAAACCAGACCAAACCAAACCCATGTCTTAATCTTTCATCCTCACCATCTCTAAACAGGTAATTAAGAAAAGAAAAAAAAAAAAAGAATTTCAAAATATACCCATTTCTTTTCTTTTTCTTTCTCTCTAAAAAGTTTTGATTTTTTTTTTTACTTGAATTCAATTGTGGGTTTTTTTTTTTTTTTTTTGGGCAGACAGGAAGAAGAAAAGAAAAAGGTTGTTGGGAATTTTGAATTTGTAAAAATTTACAAAAAAATGATGAAGCAGAAGAAAAAGAATGATAGTAATTTGATGATATGGAAATCGTGACACCATTTTTCTTCAACAGTATTAGAAATCATCAGCAAGAATTGAATTCTATGTCCCAAGATTATCACCACCACCACCACCAAGCTGCGGCTGCTGGTTTTTTCACACCTTTCTCTAATGGCTTCGATAGATCGCTGCCTTCCGCTTCCGTAAACCACCATCAAGACCCTCAACAATTTCATATTGCTCAGCAGATCCGAAAAGAGAAGCTCAGACTACAAGGGTTCGACCCACCGCCTCCTTCGTCGTTGGTTGGGATCGATGACGATGACGAAGATCAATCCGGTGGCCTTCATCATGTTTATGACTCGGCCGGGATGTTGTCAGAAATGTTCAATTTTCCTCCGACAACCGGGGAATTACTCGAACACCCGTCGTCGACAACGACAACAACGAGCTTTCGGATGTCGCGGCCGACACCCGAGGTGTGGTTTGGAAGTAGTAGACAAATGAATCATCATGATAACCGTGAGAATTTTAATCATCACCACCAGCAACAGCACCATCAGATTAATCAAGCTGCAGCTATTAATGCTGAATCAGCTGTTGCCATGCAGCTTTTTCTGATGAATCCGAATCCTCGGTCGCCATCTCCTCCTCCGCCACCTCCACAAGCCGCTAATTCCTCAAGTACCCTCCATATGCTTCTACCAAACCCTTCTTCTTCACTCCAAGGAGGGTCTTTTGGACAATTCACATGGGTTCCCAACAACGGTCAAGAAGGATCCATTTCCAACAACCCTAATGAAGCTCTTTCATTATCATTATCATCTTCTTTACAACATTTGGAGGCAGCAAAAGCTGAGGAATTAAGAATGGGGGGTGACAGTCAGTTACTTTATCAAAACCCAAATCACCAACAAATTCATGTTGGGATTGGTTCTTCATTGGGAGTTGTTAATTCATTGAGGAATTCTAAATATGTGAAAGCTGCTCAAGAATTGTTGGAGGAGTTTTGTAGTGTGGGAAGGGGTCAGTTTAAGAAGAATAAATTGAATAGAAACCTGTCCAACCCTAGCTCCAACCCGGGAACTGGAAGCGCCGGTGGCGGTAATAGTAGCGGTGGAGTTTCTTCGTCGACGACAACGAAAGATCAGCCACCTTTGTCAGCTGCTGATAGAATTGAACATCAAAGGAGGAAGGTCAAATTGTTATCAATGCTTGATGAGGTATGTAAATCAATCTCTTTTAATTTTTTTTTTTATTTTTTTAATTTCTTAATTTGAAAAATCCTATGTAGAACAGACAGTAACATCTTGCCGGCAGGTTTTATAATCTTAATTTATTTCTTTCCTTTTTATTTTTCCAAAAAAAGTAATAAAAGCCGGCTGATAATTAATTCACTGTTTTATAGGATCAAGTTGGTTAAAGATAAGCATATTTAGCTTATAAATTTCTTTGATTTATTCAATTTCTTGGGCAGTTGTAATTAATATAAAACTAAACTAAAAATCTTGTCAAATTTTCTAAATTGAAAACCCCATTTTTTTTCCCAATATAATTAGCTTATAATTAAGTTGACCTTAGGGAGGGGAGAGTTGTTCATTTCTTCTTAAACTCTTCGATTCCTTGTATTTAGGTAGGAAGAAAAAAAGAAATTTGAAGATTGGGATATAAATTACATTAATATATTAATTATAAGCTGAAATTTTTACTCTAGGAAAGCTTAGGGATTAACACTCTCATTTTCCTTTCTTACACTCAACAAACCAATTGGAAAATCAAAGTCAAACCTCATGTAATTTCTTAATCTCAAATTGTCTAACTAACTATAATTAATCAATCATTTTTTTTAAATAAAAATAATGTTTTTTTTTCCTTCCTTATTTTAGTATTAAAAACACAAACAAGAAAGCCATCCATATTTTTATTTTTTTGGCAGGTGGATAGAAGATACAACCATTACTGTGAGCAAATGCAAATGGTGGTGAATTCATTTGACATAGTGATGGGGTTCGGGGCGGCGGTGCCATACACGGCGTTGGCGCAAAAGGCGATGTCACGGCATTTCCGGTGTTTGAAAGACGCAATATCAGCACAATTGAAGCATAGTTGTGAGATGTTAGGGGAGAAAGATGGAGGAAGAGGAACAGGAATAACAAAGGGAGAAACACCAAGGCTAAAGATATTGGAACAAAGCTTGAGACAGCAAAGAGCTTTCCATCAAATGGGAATGATGGAACAAGAAGCTTGGAGACCTCAACGTGGCTTGCCTGAAAGATCTGTCAATATCTTGAGAGCTTGGCTTTTTGAGCATTTCCTTCACCCGTGCGTATTTACCTACCCTAATCTCTCTCTCTCTCTCTCTCTTTTATCATCAATCAAATCTTCCTTCTTGCTGATAAGTTAATCTCTCTCACTTCACATTCTATACATGCATTTTTTTTTTCATATTATATTAAATTGAAGACGGCAGACTCAATCATTCGACTTTATAAAAAATGAATACTATATCAGTACTCATTTTCAATAAGATCGAATGATTTGAGTCATCTCTCCTCAATTTAATTTAAGGATTGACGCTCCGACCTCATAAAAAAAACGAGTATTGATGCATAACGAGTTGAACCATATTCAGACCGGTTGTATGCATAAATCTATCAATAACTAGTAACTTACCATTTTTTTTTCTATCTCCTTAGGTTAAGTTGGTTTAGCTTTTTTTTTTTTCCCTAAATTTATCATAACACATTATTAGTGAATGGGATATATATTATCAATAAATTGAAATTTCACATAATATTTTAAATGGAAAAATAAAGTTTTAGAGGAGCTATATATATAGGTCAGAGATAGAGATGGAGAAGGAAGATAGTATTGGGAGAGAGAGTTCATTAATGAGTCAACTTTGAAATTAGTACAATCACACAGCTTGAAATGAACAGTGATACACTGTCCAAGAATGTGTAAAAAAGGGTCAGCCAAAAGCAGTGAGAGAAATGAAAAAGCTAATAAGTTAGCTTTTTTTTCAATAAAATGGAAAGCCTAAAGATAGATAGATAGATAGATTATTGGGAGATGAAAAAGATGATGTTGATGATGATGATAATGATCAGAAACTGAGTGAAAAAACAATCTGGGGTTTTGGATAATATATATATATTATGTGTATTAATTACTTAGCTGCAGCAAAATCATTCATTTATTTGCATTATATCTGACTTAGATTTTGACATCCCATTCTTAAAAAAAAAAAAAGTTGAAAAATCCCATTGCTTAGAAATAACAAAAAAGTTTTTTTTTTTTTTTTTTTTTTATGGTGTCTATTTTTCAGGTACCCTAGTGATGCTGATAAGCATTTGCTTGCTAGACAGACTGGTTTATCAAGAAATCAGGTTAGTACATTTTTTTTCTCTCTCTCTCATTTTCATACACATTTAAGAAGAAAGAGTGATAAAGATATGACAGTAAAATTAGATTTTTTCTTTTCCCTAGTGTCTCTCAATTTTTAATATATGTCTATTTCGTCTCTAAATTTTTAAAAATAATTTTATTTTATTTCTAAGTTCTCAATTTATATCAATTTATCTTCAGGTTTTGAGCAATAAAGTTTATTTAGTCTGAAGCTGATTTTTCAACTTTCATGAAACAAATTTCTATACATTAAAGAAGGAAAAAATTAACAGTAGTAACTAACCTAACCTAGTTTAAAAAATTCGAAAACAAAATAGACACAAATTGAAAGTTTATGAACCGAGTAGATATCTGCATCAAAATTTAGTGAAAATAAGGTAGTTTACTACCATTTTTTTAATGTTTTGAAATATTTTATTTCTCTCTCTTGATATGGACCTTGGATTCTATGTTTTGAAATATCCACAGAGACAAAAATTCTGAAAATGTTGAAAGGGATAATAAATAACCAGCCACCAAGTACATTAGGTCTAAGACACACACATGCATGACCTCTGCTTTTTTTTTTCTCTCTCTCTCTATAAAAAAAATTCAGAAAATCCAACCACACGATAGGAAACCATGATGACAATAAATAACTTCGTAATAAGACAAACAAAACAAATCGTCATATAATATTATAATATTTTAAAAACAACAAACGAACAATCATATTTTACTGTTTAACTATTCCATAAAGTTTCTTTTTTTACTGTTTAAGAATCCATTACACAGCTTCTTTTCCTAGGTTTCAAATCATTTGTTTTAATATTTAACATTTTTATTATTTAATTAGCAGAAAAGCTAACTTTTTTAAAACAATTGCTGAAATTTCTCATTCCTTTTTTTAAAAATAGGAATAAATAAAACAAATTTTTTTTTTTGTATTGAATGAATTAATGAATAAATCAGTGATAAAAAAAAAAAAAAGTTTCAATCTCTTGGTTCATTAATTGGAATTGGAATTGGAATCGGAATCGGACCTTACCTTTTTAGCTTACAGAAAAACAAAAAACCATTTAGTATTTTGATGGTTTGTTTTTTGTTTCTTAAAAGTTTGTCGTGTCAGTCTGTCATTTGTCATTGACAGAATACAAGTTACCCAGTGGTAGTACTGCAGCAAAGCATTGTTATTAAGTTTGTCAAAAAAAAAAAAAAAGTGCCTGATTTTTAGACCTAAAATTCCTATACTTTTACCTCTTAAGTCTTACTTAGCTTTCATTCTTACATATAAATATATATATCTTATGCATTTTACTTTGGTTCCAATTTTTTTCCACATTTTGTTAAATATTATTCAATCAGGGATAAATCTAAAAAAATATAAGTTAACAGATGCTCACAAATTTATTTATATATCTCAATAAATATTACTTGAATTATTATCTTTTTTTTTATTGTGGGTTGTTGTTGTATGATCCGATTCAAAAGCTTGCAGCTGTTAGAAAATAACTAAGGTCTGAATTAGATGTCAAGGGGCATCAGGTTTATTTTTAATTCTTACTATTCTTATATTAATAGCGTAACAATTTTTCATAATGTTAATTTAAAGAACTTGTTTTCCTTTACCTCTAATATTTTAAAAAAAATGACTTTTCTGTAAAATCTACGTCTCTACTTTACCTTTACTAAATTTTGTGTTGCCAAATTTTAACAATATGTATGATATTTTTTCCATCTTGCTTTCATTTTATATCTTATTTTTATGAAATTAAATAAATATTAAAAAAAATTGATACAGAAATTGGTGATTTAATAAGATTTGATGTGGTTTTGATGTAGGTATCAAATTGGTTCATTAATGCAAGGGTTCGGTTGTGGAAACCTATGGTGGAAGAAATGTACCAACAAGAAGCCAAAGATGATGACTCTGATGAGAGAGAAATGAACCAAAACAGTAGCCTTTCACAAACTCCAACACCTACATCCGCCACACCATCATCAACCACACCACCACCACCTCCTCCACCCCCGACACCCGTCACCACCACCTCAACCTCCACCATCACCACCACCCCTATTTCATCAACTCCAATACCCAAAAGATCTCATATCAATGAAAACGACCCTTCAATCATCACCATCAATAGGCCAGGTTTCTCGGAAAACCAAGCAAAACAAAACCAAAACCAAAACCAAAGACATTATCATCATCAGCAGCAACATCAATATTCCATTATGACCACCAATTCCTCCGTCACAGCGGCCACTACCACATCGGTGCCTCCACCGATGTCCCAGTGTTTCCCGCCATCGCAATATGACTCCGACATGCATGACACGTGTCGTCGTGTCAGTATCGTGGCAGCTGATCATCAATTTGGGACCACATCTGGCAATAATACTGACAATATTGGAGGGCCAACAGTCATTAGGTTTGGGACCACTTCCGGTGACGTGTCACTCACCTTAGGGTTACGCCATGCCGGAAACTTGCCGGAGAAGAATAATTCTTCTTCTTTCTCACTCAGAGAATTTGGAGGTTGTTGAAATTGTTATATAATATAATTTATATATAGAACATAGTTCAAAAGGGTTTTTTAAGGGTAAAAGAAAAAACGAGAGAAAATAATCATTTTTTTTTCTGAATTTTATTTTTTGTTTCCCAATTGATCCATTATTATTAAAAAAAATACATGGTATGGTTAATATATATTCATGTATTGTATCTTTTTGTTAGCCTAGTTGGTTTAAAAAGTTTATTGTAGATTCTTAATTAATTTCTTTGCATATATATTACTGTCTTTTTAATTAATTTCATTATTTTTATGAGTATTTAAATTTTATTTTCTTGTGAGTACGAGACTTTTTAGATTTAAGGAAAAAAAATAGATATTTTTTCAGTTGTGCTGTCATTCATGATATTATATAAAATAGGTTGCCATGTATTAAGTAAAACCCTAAATAATTTGTCTGTCTTGTATCCAAAGTATCCAAATTATTTGTATCCAAAGTATCCAAATTATTTACCTTAAATATATTAAATTTTGTACATCATTTTTATTGTTTTTCTAATTATTTGTTTTTAAAGTATCAGAGTTTTGGAGATTGTGTATATTTAGTCCCGTGTTTTCAATTTATGTCCAAGTAACCCCTGAGTTTTGAACATTATATCTATTTGATCCCTGAATTTTCAAGAATTATTATAAATAAGTTTAATTAGTCTTTAATTTAGCATATTTGTTAACTCCTTAATAGAATATTGACTTAATGCTAACATATAACATGTTTAATTGGTCAAAATATTGTCATGTGATTAAATATTTTCTCAAATTCTTCATCAATCCATGCCTAAGTTTTGAAAAATAGTTAATTTCATGTCAATATTTTGACCAATTAACCATTTTATGTCATCCTTATGTCAACATTTTGTTAAGGAGTTAACAAATCAATGACCAATTAAAGTTATCCAGGGACCACTGATACAAAATTGAAACCTCATGGATCAAATAGATGCAATGTCCAAAATTCAGGAACCATTTAGATATAAATTAAAAATGCGTAGACTAAATAGATCATTTAGACACAAATTAAAAATATGAATACCAAATAAAACAACATTTAAAATTCAGAGACTAAAACAGTAATTTATCTTAAAAGTTTTACATAATAAAATGGGATGTTATATTCAATCCCAGCTCGTAGAGTTTATGCTTTGAACTTCTTTTTTTCGGGTTTATTTAAAATTGCTTCCAACCTGACTTGTCTCACTCAATTATTGGTTTTTCTTTTTAATTAATATCATTATATCAAATTGTGGTAAGAAAAACTCGAAGCTTCAATCTCACCTAATCGCTTGAGTTCTTTTCAAGTTGTTAAAAAATTTCATTTTATGATTTATGCTTAATTTCTATGAGGAAATGATTTATGCTTAATTGGTACAGATTGAATAATAAACATTATATATAAATAATCATATTGAAGTTTTTTGCGTTTGATGATGGTCATATGAGCATAATTTAACTGGTCAGACACTTCTACTTTTTTTAAAGTTGAAGATTTGAGTTTCCCTCCCATTTTAATGTATTACTCTTGAAGAAAAAAAAGAAGATTTCAAAATATTGTTTTCTATGTATTAATAAGGGTTATTGAGAAATTATTTGAAGAGGCAGTCACAATGTACCTTTTAATTTAGAGTCATTTTATAACTCGAATGTATCAACGGAATCTTTTTTTTTCCAATAATTATTGTACCAAAAATCAATTTTTGGGGTACAACAAAAATTTGTATTCTCAAATGCTATCAAAAGGGTTTGTAGTCATTGTAGAAATTCCATTTTCCCTACGATTAGTATCTTCTTTAGATTATATATTTGATCACGGCTCCATGTACCAAATATTACCATATTGATACATATAAATTAGAAGAATACATAAAAATATTGATTTTTATCAATCTCAGGAACGAGATTCAAGAATGGAATTAGTTGGTGTAAGGAGAGGAAAATAGTATTCTTTTTTATAAAACTACATCCAACAACTGCTAGAGGAGGTAGAGAGCCACATTATTCCAACCCCTCTAATAATTTCTAGGGTGTATTAGGATATCACAAAATTATTCCTCGATATAATCGAAAAGGTAGTAGAAATTTTAAAGATTTTTTTTTTTTCATTTTTATTGTTATGAAAATTCCTTGTCAAGAAGTACTAGTGGTTTTATCTATATCTCAATTTAATGTCATGAAATTCTAAATGGGTTTTCAAACTTATTTGGAGATTATTGATGTTACCCCTATCTCTATCTATGGCACATCCATTTTAGGTACCTTAGAAATGAAAATAATAAAATTCCAAGCAACAAGAACTCTTTACCTATCTATATCTATATTTGTATTGTTGCTTTCAAATTTGGAAAAACACTATAACTACTTGAAAGTAACATTTTTAGGTATCAAATATTTTTTTTTTTTTTACTTTTCTTCTCTTCATCTTCAACTTCAACAAACACCAATTCAAGTCGCTTTTAAATATAATACCAAAAATATGTGATTCCACATGATAAAACTTTCCTTCTTCACACCCCCTCTACGGCGGGTACCTTGCAAAAGTCTCTTTCACCCTTATTTCATTTTCCCCCTCAAATATTAAAATTTTGATTATAAAAATTATTAAATATATTAAATCACCACTACACCCAAAATCTTAACCCATGGACTCAAGACCTTCTGCTCTGATACCATATTTAATATGTTAAATCACCATTAGACTCAAAAGTTTAAGCTAATGGATAAGGGCAAATTTAATCATATATCTCAACACTTCTCCTCACATGTACGTTTGGATATTTGCACAAGACCCAAACATGTGGAATATAAACGTGGAGGAAACGTTATCACAGGAGTTCGAACCCAAGACCTTTTGCTCTGATACCTTATTAAATATGTCAAATCACCAATTGACCCAAAAGCTTAAGCATATGGGTAAGAGTAAATTCAATCATATATTTCAACAAAAATCAATACACAAATTTCACCATAATTATCCTATGATATTTTTCCAATTGTTCAATGGAGACACCATGTAGTTCTCAAGGCTATTGGCCATTAAATTCTTGATGTGGAACCATCGAAATACAAAAAAAAAAAAAAAAAAAAAAAAAAAAAAAAAAAAAAAAAAAAAAAAGAAAAAGAAAGAAAGACCAATCTGAGCCATAATTGTGGAGATATAACATAAACACAAAATGTCATTCTCGGCTCTATCTCCAACCTTGGTTGCTTTGGTTAAAGAAAAGTCTACTTAAATGGGGATAGAGAATTTTACATTTTAGAAAAGTATATATATATATATATCACTTTCTTATCTTGAGGATAAATTGTTGCATTGATTGATGTTTGATAATCCAGCAATCTCTATCTCACATATTTGAGTTCTAGGGTTGAATCTTATCTATTGGATTGTTGATGGAAATTGGGGAAAAAACTATGAAACTAATTCGATCAAATCCCGGTTCAATTAGTTAGTATAATTTTATACAATTAAGTTGTTCTTTTAAAAGGAAAAAAAAAAAAAAAATCTTAGCTGACATATAAATTCAACATTGATTTTAATTTAAAAATAATGAAGCTCAATTGATTAGTATATACTACTAATCTCATATGACCAACTTATTATAGTAATGACCTTTTTGGATATAAAACCCTATATTTTTTTTTTTTTTATTTCTACTCAAAAGTCAAATACCAATAAAAATGTTGTTCTCTCTCATAAATACATGATCATTTTCAAATTTTAATTGAGATGTGGAATATTATTTTTCCCCCACCAAAATTCTACCCTCGAATAAAAGACGATAGAACCTTCCAATTTATTGCAATTAATATTTAGGCATAACTTTAATGCCACATGTTAGGGATGATGAGCCTTCTAAATCTTAATATTGATATGACATCATTCACTAAACTTGTACGTTTTGCTTTTACTTCTCTTGAAAAATCTTCATACTAATGGACTCTTATAAACTTATGAACATTCCTAGTTGTAACCGTGGTACGATTTTGTTTGTATCCCTACATAATCATACCTTACAATTAAAGAGTAGTTTATTCGAGTTTCGGAACTATTAATTGGTAATAATAAATCCATCTCACCTGTAGAAAACTTGATTAAGAGGCAAGACTTTCCACTCATCAGGTTTAACGTAATGGATAAAACATTGATAATTCATCTACTAATTTAGAGTTTTGAATCCCTTTTCTCACATATTGTATCTGACATGAATTTTAAAATATTTAAAAATGCTTTGATTTTTTATGATGTCCGACTACATTACCAATTTTTTTTTTAATTATTTTATAATAATGCGCTAGCGGGTTTGGAATGACTTTTTAGTAATAGTATTTTTAAGGGAGACACTTTGGTACAAGTATTTTTCAAATAATAATTAAATGTTTGATCCCAATGTACTTTAAAGTGCTTTTTAGTGTTTTTAAATTTTTCAAAGAATCATCATGAAGATTTAAATGCATTTTAATTAGTGAAAAGTCTTTTTCAATCTTCTAAAAATATGTCAAAAATTCAAGACGGTTTATGAAAGCATTTAGGGTGTTTGGATGGATTAATTAATCCTTAGTTCATTAAGCTAGTTTTTGAATGGGCAAAATAATGAGTATATTAAGTCTGGATTTAGTATAAAATGTATTTGAATGGTGAAAAATAAATAAGTCATAAAGGAATGATATAGGTTTAGATAATCGATCAAATGAGATTATAAAACCAAGAGAAAAAAAAAAGGTTTAGAATTATGTGTTCCAAACGTCTCGTTTCAAATTTAGAGCCAAACCCTCCCTTAGAATGTGTTTGAGAGTACTTTCAAATTAACATTTTCATTAAAAATAAGTACTTTGGTTAAAATTGTTTGGATAAGAAGATCTTACTAATTATTTATTTGTTTTTTTAATTCTATACTGTTGTAAATATTTTTATCTAATTCAAAGTATTTCAAATCCTTCTAGTATTTAGGTTATATAAATTTAAAACTACTTTTTATATTATCAAATTATCTCTAATATATAAAAGTGGGGAAGGTTGAGAAACTTTTTTAGACAATTATATCATTTTTAAAATCTTAAAATTACTAGAAATGCCATTAAATATACCCTTTTAAAATCTCAAAATTTCTAAATATGTCATTGCTATTAATACTCCACTTTCTAATAAATATCACATTTTTAGACTATTATACCCACTTTTTATCTTCAAATTGCATGCCACATTTCATATACTTTTAGAAAAATTAATTTTGGAGATGTAAAAAATAATAGATTTATATTGTAAAGTGACATTTTTTGCATAGTGCTTTTTTGTTCTCTTCATATTTATATTTTTCTCATATATTAACCTATTTTGATTTTTTTTTCTTTTTACGTCATTTTTTTATATAATAATATTAAAATATTTATCAATCAATTAATAAGAAATTGTCAATTTTTTTTAATAAAATCACTGACTTTTTATTGCTTTCACAACATCAAATTACAAAATAGTTGAAAAATTAAGTACAACATGTGAAACTGAATGATCAAAAATAAATTATATTTAAGTTTTCAAATATTAAATGATTTAATAAAGGTGATGGTGATTTAATTTTAAAATAACTAAAAAAATAAATTATTTTTTAAAGTTAATATAAAAAAACTATTACAGAAAAATATAATTCATTGAATTTGTAAGGGTATAATATTTTATAATATTAAAATAAACTTTATATTTTTTTAATAATAAATATTTATAAAATTTTATAAATTTAAAATCATTCAGAAAAAACTAATATAATTTCTTGAATTATAATTATAATTATAAATGAATAAATTAACTTTAAAAAGAAATATATATTTAGAACAAATGGTTTATTTTTATTTAGTAGTACATATGAAAAAAAATAAAAATAAAAGTGTCTTAAATAAAAAAAATCAACTACATATAATTCATTGAATTAGTAAAGTATACAATAATTTAAATCCTAAATAGAAAATAATAATAGGTTTAATAATTAAAAAAATTAATAGAAGAATAAATATGTTAAACCAATTATTCTATATTAGATAGAATATCACGTGCGACGCATGTGGTAAGAATTTAGTTAAAAAAATGCATCTAATAAATGCTTTTACAAAAACTATTTTAAATATGTTTAACTTTTCTTAAAGCACACTTTCAAATTAATGTCAAAACATAAAATTTGATGTGAAGATGTTTTGGGTGAAAGTGATTTTGGTCATAGTAAAAACCCTCCCAAATTATGTTAAGAAATTATTATATTTCTTCAAAAATGTTTATAAGAAAAATACTTCTCTAAAATTATGTCAAACTCACACTAGACTCTCTACCTACTTTTCTACCACTTTTGATATTTTTAAGAACCTTAGAAATTAATCTAAATAAAAAAAAATACTGAAAAATCAAGTTTTCAAATGGAAGAATGGGTCAATTTTGTATTTTTCTCTTATTTATTATCACCCTTTGTCCAAAAATTTGGTTGGTCAAGTTTTTCCCTCTCAATTGAATATGAGATAATGTGAAAATAAATGTTGCCTATTTATATGGACCCTACCTTAATTAAAACCTGGGCCGATAATTAGGGCCCTAAAGGCCCATGACTACCACCCGATCTTTTTCACAAATAATGATGATTTTTAAAGTACCTCAATGGTTTGTTTGTCTTTTTTGAATCTATCAATAAATGTCCAAAACTTTATACTAAGACATATCTTAATTAATAAAGGCCCAGCCCATTGGGCCCACCTTATTTGCTACTTAAGGATCTAAGCACGTGGCCATATTAATACTAGATGGGCCCATTTAGGCCCGGTTTCACTAAAAAAAATCATATGCATGGATGGAATGGGACTCATTTGAATGATGCTTTGGCTGAAACAATCATATACTATTCTTAACATCCCATTTTTTTTTCTTGCAATTGTATGGTAATATATTCGTTGTATAGAATTGTTGATCAAGTTATATGATGCTAGCTTAACATAAACATGCCTATATTTTGATTACCAAATAAAAGTTTTATTTGTTGAATTAAATAAGTTTGGGTTGATTCGATTCAACGTTGAGTTTAATTTTAGGAGAATCCATGAACCCACTCAATTTATATAATTTTACATTTTTATAATCTAACTCAACACGACAAGTTTATAACTTTGCCCAAAATATATGAGTTAGGTTAAATAGATCAGGTCTTATCGATTCATAGTTTTTTTTATATATACATACGCCGTTCAATTGACAATTCAGATAGGAAATGTCGAGTTTATATTCTCTCCTTGTAATAGTTACCCAATACTTAAATTGGAAAGAAATCTTAGCGATGTGTTCATGAATAAAGCATCTTTAAAATTATCAATAGTTATGATGTTTTTTAAAGATAAAAAGACATTTTAATCACTTATTAATAATGATAAATGATTGATTGAGTGTCATCTATAGTAGTAACTTCACATGATAATCATTGGTTCATATAAGTTTGTGATTGATCTAGATATTGAATGAAAATTATCCTTGCAAAACAATGATTAACAAATTCGATAAAATGATATATTTATTAATATTATAAAAATATATTATTTTTTTTATTAAAAATACTATATTGATAATTATTGTAAAATATTTTGCTAGATTTATAATCACCCAAAATGTATTCATTTATTCATGTCTAACTTTTCCATGAAAACTAATAGAAAACTTTATGTGGTACATAAAATTTAAGAATAAATTACAAATAATATACTTAAACTTTAACTTGCATACATAATGTTATATTTTTTTATGGACAAATATTTTTAGATACTAATTACTCAAATAACAGTTCAATTAATTCTTAACTATAATTCAATAACTAATTAAACTAAAAAAGATATAAAACTTAATAATCATTAAAAATAATAATAAAAAATAACAAAATAGTTTAATAAACTATTGAACTATAGTTCAATTAATTAAAAAAAGGTATAAATGAAACCAATAAAATTATTATTTAAAATATTGACAATTTAATTTTTTTTTGGGTTAATCCAGTAAGTAGCCTATTTTTTTTATTAAAATAATGTTTTTCGGCCTAAAAATAATTAATAAGGCTTTTTGACCTACTTAATGTGTAAAATACCCAAACAACCCTTACTAACAAGAAGAGAGAAAATTGATATTTGAAAATGCATAAATCAAGGAATCTAAAATAAATGAAGATGAAAGAGAGAGAATGAAGATTTGAAAAATATTAAAGAAAAAAAAAACAAAATAACTTAAGATTCTAAAAATAAAAATAAAAATAAACATATATGATAGTTTAAAAAAAACACTGATTTCATTTGGTGAAAAATATTTACAAAAAAAGTACAATGATATGAAAACTTTTAGAACAAAAAAGATGATGAAGGACAGTATATAATGAAAAATGAAAGGTATTATAGTAGTGTATATTATTATACGTAATAATATATTTATATATAATATAGCAATATGTATTGTACTATATAAATTGTGTACAATATGTACTACGTAATTCCATAATACAGAAAATTGCATAAACACATAAATGAATATGCAGAGAGGAGAAATGCAGAAAAATGTAAAAAAAATACCATTTTTTTACGACGGCGGCGCTTTTGGTGACAGGATAAAACTTGGAATAGATCCGTCTTCATATCTCAATTTCAAAAATTACTTATAAGAGAATGAAAATCAAACGACTATGAAGATGAAGGAAATTTGATTAAAAAAAATAGAGAATATAAAAGATAAAACACAATGATCCTAAAACGAAAAAGAAAATTAAACTCAAAAAAAGAAAATGTAAAGGAAAAATGAAGAAAAAACATGGAAATATGAGTTTTTGAAAATTTAAAATGAATTTTGACCATTTTTTTCTAGCTCACGCAGTAGAAGAAAGAAAAGAGAGAGAAGAAGGAAGGCCTAAATTGAAAGAGGAGAAAATCGATGGACGGATTTTTTTTATTAATAAAAAAACAAATCTTTAAAAGGGAGAAAATCAAGGAACAAGATAATTGAAAAATCAAAATAAAATAAAAAGTATTGATTAAGTCAAAACAATAATAAATGCTAAAGAGGGCAAATCAGGTATTACGAAAAATATAACAATAAAAATGGTATAAAAAGCATTAAAAAATTGGATGGGTTAAAAAACCATTGCATATATCCTAAATAGGCTCTATAGTGGATTATCTCATTTTTTCAGCATTTTAAAAAATATTTTGAAACTGTTTCAGTATTGCTTAATAAGAATGATATTCCATTTATTCCAACATTACAATTACAATCCAAGGAAATTTTAGAGTTCGAGAAATGGGCTCAAATGGGAGATGTATTCTTTCTCATCTTTATTGGGTTTTACTAAGACGAGCCCAATTTTATTTTGGTGTAAAAAGGGGTTTTATGGATTGAGCTGAGATATCTTAAATGGGCCTTCTATTTCTTTGTTTTAAAACAAGATTCCAATTGGAATTTCAATGGTACAATATTTGTAAATATATAATGTTTTTTTAAAGAAGTCAATGACTTTGATAAATCATAATAATTTCATATAATAACCAATGATTATTCCAATTTAATAACAAAAAAGAGTAAATCAGAAAGTTCTATTGCATCTCAATGTTACATTTCAAGAAATTAAAAGCCATGAAAACAATTGGAATATGAACGAAATAGTTTTTATGTATCAATTGCATTAATCCTAATTTTTTTTATCTCCTATTGTACATATATATTGGTTAGTTTTATATAAACTTAATACAATTTGTAAATTGTGAATTTTCATTCACATAGTTCTAGGTATTCATATTGATATATATAAAACTCTTAGATTAATTCTACTAAATATTTATCTACCTTATTATGTCCAAAAATTTATTGACATCAATCCAGAAGTTTCACCAACAATCATCATAATTCCGACGACGTGTACGACGAACCTAGTTCAATAGTAATGGCCTTCCCCATTGAAATCGAAAGCTTTATCGATGGATATTTTCGATACTAATACTTCTCATTGTGACAATCCTTGAAATGGTAAGCTTTAAACCTAAACCAACATTGGAGAAAGGGAAGAAGGGATTTGTTAATAAAACTATGGTCTAAAAAGAAGAAAGAAAGTGAAAAGGCTTAGGAATCCCATATCTAAGAAGAAAAGTGAAACTTTCCAAAGACATTTGGACAAGCAAGTCAATGCCAATCATATCCAGCAAAAGGCATCTTCTCCTTCTCTCTCTCCCTTTGGAAGTGGACTTGAAGTTTTACCAGCCTTGAAGAAGATTCCCTTGGAATTTGGGATCTTGCATTTGTGTTTTTTCATGTTATATGAAAATTAATTAACTTAAAACCTCTCTTCAAAACAAGACCTACTTCCATTATTTCCTCAAAACCAAGTTTTTTTTTAATTAATGTTTTATCAACACATTAACTTAGGTTTTTTCGAAAAACAAATTGTGAAAACAGAAAATCGGATTTTGTAGTGCCCATTTGTCAATAATTTTTCTATTTTTTAAAATTTAAGAATGTTCATTAATTAATTCTCCCTTTTATATAGTTTATTTTTAAAAAAAAAATAATTTTTTTTTTATTTAAAATTGAGTTAAGATTTCGAGAGTTTTAAAGAGTACAAATACAATATGAAAAAATTATTAGTAAGAAAAGAAAAAAAAAACAGAAAGTCAAACTAGTAAAATTAGATTAAAAATATTTTGTTTTTAAATATTAAATTTTTAAAAAAGAAAACTAAACAAAATTATTATGGAATAACCAAACAAGTATCTGTTTTGAAACATTTAATATTTAGAGCACATGGATGGCTCTAACCAATTGCTAATAATTTTCGAGAAGAATCTCAGTTACATAGAAATTCGTAAGTGTTTTGGTTGGTAGTAGGATTAGAAATAAATTATTATATTTATTTTCCAAATCCAAAAACTAAAGAAAAACAACTCAAACCTTATGCATGGATCCATGAAGCATGTCTGTCATTGTCAGTTTTCTTATTTTGATATTTTAATTGATCTCTTAACTCTATAAGATCGAAATCCAAAAATAATACTACTAAATAATCTTCTAGGGGTGTTGTTAGTTGTTATTATTTCTAATCTAAGCATTTATATTTGCATCAAAACTTGTATATAGATTGAAGTTGGTTGAGAGGAGATTCAAGTTTTTAACTATGAAAGACTCCAAACAAAGAAGAATCCTCATAAAAGTTTTTTTTTTTTAATTGTTCATCAAAGTTAATATTAAAATTTAAAACTTTATGAATAAATTAGATTTTTGAAAAGCTAGTTTTCTTTTTCAACCAATAAAGAGGGAGGGGATTCGATGAGGGTGGCTCGAACATCACCCTCATAATTACAAGTGAGTTTTTGTCATCCCACAAGATATATTTCATACGTTTTTAAAAACTATTACACCAATAGATTTACATAAATTCAATATGAAGCTTATATATTTGTAGTTTTAGCACTATGATTATCGTTGGTGTAAAAAAAGTTTAGAAGCTTGTCAGCGTTGTTAGGGCTTCTACATATGCACACAAACTAGAAAATAAGAAAGGATCAAAGCCGAAGAATATAACCTACACAAAAAATAAGAAATCACCGATGTGATGTCAGCCTAACACACTTTGTATACGTAAATTAGAGCAGAGCAAAACTAGTGTGCCTTATTTAATTGGGAAAGATTTTAGTTGCCTTTATGGCGATCTCACTCTAATAATGGCTGTGGCAAGAGGGAGAGAGGGAGATGAATTTTATGAGCTTTTTCTCTTCTCTTAGTTGTATGTTTTGGGCTCACCCCAAGGTTCATATTTATAGGAAAACTAAGGCTCATAAAATCTTTGAATATATTTTTAATTATCAAATAATCAAATAATTATAAAATATATTTTGAATAATTAAGATATAATATCTTATTCCATAATAAGATATTCCCATATTACAATTTAAATTAATCCAAATCAATTTAAATTAATTATTCCATATCTACTCATATTAATTTAAATTAATATATCACATATATTTTATATAAAAGAAAATGCATAAATTTGGTTATTTAAAAACCAAAGTGGCGTGTGACCCCACCATGGTGGGGTCACACGCCCATGCGTCATCTCAATGATAATAATGGACATTTCATTTTTCCTTTTTATTTAATAGAACAATTCCTTAAATAAAACTCCCTTTATTTATTTAATTCATCTTTGATTTGACTACCTCAAATTAAATATTTAAATAGACTCCTCTATTTAAATTCCCATTAATTTTGGACAAGTGCAAAATTATTTTAATTAAATAGACTTTTCTATTTAATCTTTCCATAAAACAATTAATTAAATAGACTCCTCTATTTAATTTCACCATTAATTAAATAATTAAATAGACTCTTCTATTTAATTTCTTTTAATTAATCAAATAGATCCTTCTATTTATTTTCTTCAATTTCCAAAGTGATTAATCATATTAATCATGTTCTCAATTACATGCGATAGCTCGGAGGACTTAATGGGCCTATAGGAATAAGCTCCAATGATCAAGAATTACCTTTGATTAAAACTCCTTTTAATCAATTAATTCTTATTCATTAACTCATAGATAACTCCACTAAATATCTAGAGTTGCAATCTTAGTATTATAGACATAGTTATGTGCATTGGCTAAAATCATTTAAGTATATTTTGATCATTCACAAGTAGTTCGTATCCATGGCTAGGGAATGTTACCATATTAACCTCCATGATACATCTTGTTCTTTAAGCCCAATCGATTCTCTAATTAACAACCTTACATAATCTCCATTGTGCGTCTTTGCTTTTTCCTTGATCAGAGGATTATGGGCCCCGCTGTTCAAGCACCGAATTGGTCCATAAAGGAAGTACTCATCTATTTTCCAATAAAGAAAATAGTGAATTCCAATCTTGTGTAATTACGTTCCCATTTATAAGCAAGATGCAATGCCCAAAGTGAGAGGCATATTGAGCGAACTATATCGAGTCACTCTCACCCATGCAAATCAAAGGTTTGTTTCTTACGAACAGGAGTTCGTAATCTACTCAGAATTAAGATCAAATGTACCATGATCCACTAATTGATATACAAAGTGTCTTTTTGTAACGGCTTTACTAGAAGATAGTGAGTATATTTTAGTTGCTAGGGTTTCTACCATAAATCTTATGTAATCCAATTAAACTATAAATAAATAAAGGAATTATTAATTAGTAATATTTACATTATCATTTATTATTCGTTTAATAAATGTAATCCATCATAAGATCCAGAGTTACTTATGATAACTTAAAGTGAGCATATGATGCGGGAAGATTCACTTAAGTGTAACTCAAATAGTCTGTGGTACATGAATAAAGGTTGAGTGCCTTATTTCTGGTAACACCACTAACACGGCCCACTTGTGAATTGGCACAAGTGATCTCATCTGGATCGCTCATGTAGAGACATGTGAGTGGGGGTGTTGCTGCAATAGAGATTGTAGTAGACTGGACTAAGATAAACTTACTGTCTTCTGGGAAGCCGTTATAGAAAGACACACTTCGTTTATCAATCGGTTGATCATGTACAATTGATCTTAATCCTGAGTGGATTACGAACTCCTGTTTGTAAGGGACAAACCTTTGATTTGCATAGGTGAGAGTGACTCGAATAGTTCGCTCAATAAGCCTCCCACTTTGGGGATTGCATCTTGCTTATAGCTGAAAACGTAATTACACAAGAATTGGAATTTGTTAGGAATGGTGTCCTAGAACTTGTAATTATTTAATTATAATAATTTATTTCGAATAAATTAAATAAATAAACATAAGTTCTTTATATTATCTAGATTGATTCAATTAAAGATATTAGGAATATATGGAAATATATAAATATCAAACATTCAAATAGTAAACCCTAAGTTACTCTTATGAAATCACGACTTAGTATGTGAGTCATACGAGAGGATTAAAGTCGAGATGAGTAAC
This sequence comes from Gynostemma pentaphyllum, assembly GCA_028015215.1. Lineage (NCBI taxonomy): Eukaryota > Viridiplantae > Streptophyta > Magnoliopsida > Cucurbitales > Cucurbitaceae > Gynostemma > Gynostemma pentaphyllum. The sequence continues at coordinate 63,915,465 of CM051355.1, read as the reverse complement.
TTAAAAGTGTCTCCGATAAATGGATAACGTTTGGGAACCTTATCCTGGTAACACTGTTGATAGCTTCGCATTTTGTTTATAGACAAATGATCTAATCCTGATCATTCATGTGGGAGACATGAAATGGAAGTATCATATGCAATGTTGATTGTATAAGACAGGACCACGATGTTCGATCAAATTTCTCATTAGTACCAGTTTACGAGAAATGATCGAATATCAAACTAAGTTTATCAACCGTGATAGATCTCAATCCCGAGTGAAATGCGGACTCCTATTTGTGGAGTTATGTTCTTTGATTCACATAGTTGAGAAGCGATCTGTAAGAACGCTCAATACACTCTGTTTTGGGAACATGACTAGATAAGTAGTGGGAACTCATTTTCACGAGATGGAATTCATAACTTTCCTATAAATTAACGGTATCGGTCGATACCTAAACATTTTAGGAACTTTAGGAAACTCCCTTGATGTCTTGATTCGAGACATGAACAAGTGACGTCACGACTTCTATTGATCACGAAGTATCTTATCTCTAGTTCGACTAAAGATAAAGTTCATTGGAGAATCAGCGGGAACACAAGGATAAAGCGGTAATTACAGGGGCAAAACGGTAAATTTATCCGCTTGTAATTATGAGGGTTCCACGTGAAGGATAATATCACGGATATAAATAAAGATAAACTAAATGGACATAACTCATCTATAGTGAGGGGAGTTCAGCTATGAATCTATAGTGGAATTATTCATAGTTAGATAATAAGTAATTAACCGATTATGAGTTAATCACTTAATTGACTAATTATTAAGCCCATGATCTATAGGTCCATCAGGTCCCTATGCTAGCCCAAATATCGTAGTCGCGAAATCAAGTAGAAGAAATGGAAATTTTAAGTAAAGTGAATTACTTAAAATAGGCAATATTAATTGTTTAAATATTGAGTATATTTAAACAGGTAATTAATATAAACATTATTAATTGTTTAAATAATAAGTTTATTTAAACAGGAAATTAATAATGAAATATTATTAATTAGATATTATTAATTATTTAAATATTGAGTATATTTAAATGGTAATTAATAATTTGAAATTAATTAACAATTATTAATTGTTTAAATAATTAATTTTATTTGAACGGAAATTAATAATTAAAATTAATTAATTAATAATAAAATATTGTCAATAAAATTATTAATTAAATAATGAGTTTATTTAATGGAAATTAATAATTATAATATTTATTATTAATTATTTAAATAATGAAAATTATTTAAATGGAAATTGATAATTAAATATAATTTGATAATATTTAGACGGGAGAAAATATTAATTATTTAAATAAAATATTTATTTAAATGGTAATTAATAAATAAATTAATTGAGTTGGACTTATTAATTTAAGAGAGAGTTTCTAGCCCAATTGGATTAATGAACCCAATTGGGATTGGTCAAAATAATTAATTAAATAAATTAGAATTTTTTTAATTAATACATGTAAATTTCGGCCATATATGATTATTTGGAGGAGATAATTGTTTGAATTATATCCTAAAATAATTACATAGATTTATTTACCCAAGATAAATAAAATAAAAGAAAAGAAAATAATCTCTAATTTATCTATGCATTTTCGAAATTGCAAGATAAAAAGAAGAGATAATATTTTTTTTCTTTTTGTATTTATCTCTATAGATTAATCCTAATGTGATTAGGATTCCTATTTTTCTATAAATAGGAGGGTTGGGTCATTCATAAATCACACAATACAATTCCATAGAAAGTTGGAATTCTCTCTTCCTCCTCTCCCTCCCTCTTGGCCGATTTTCTTATAGTGTTGGGAAGAAAAATATTTTTTTCTTCTTCCCAATTTCTTCTAAAGTTCGATCCCACAATCGAATTTCATTTGATCGATCGGGATATAGCGTAGAAGATCTGGTGTTGCTGAGGATTTGAAGCTGTAAAGAAACCTCCAACCGATTCTCCATTATTCAGTCAATGTAAGTTCCGGTTTTAATTTTCGAATATATAAGCATGAATCTACATGTTTTATCACAAATTGCATGATGTTAATAGATCCGTTATTAAATGTTAATAAGTTTACTAAATAAAATTCCGCTAATTTAGTAAATCATCCCTTCAGAATTCACTCTTTTCCATATAGGAAAATAGATAAGTAGTTCCCTTAATAGAATGATTCGGTCTTAACAGCGGGGCCCCATATTCCTCTAATCAAGGAAAAGGTTAAAGACGTATAATGGAGATTATGTAAGGTTGTTCATTGGAGAATCAGTTGGGCTTAAGGAACAAGATGTATCATGGAGGTTAATACGGTGCAAGTACCTAGCCATGGATACGAACTAACTTGTGAAGGATCAAAGTGTAGGTAATGATTATAGCCAATGGACATAACTATGTTTATAGTACTAAGAGTGCAACTCTAGATATTTAGTGGAGTTATCTAGGAGTTAATGAATGAGAATTAATTGATTAAAAGGAGTTTTAATCAAAGGTAATTCTGGATCATTGGAGCCTAGTCCTATAGGTTCATTAAGTCCTCCGAGCTAACGCATGTAATTGAGAACATAAATTAATATGATTAATTTCTTTAGAACAATGGAATTAAATAGAGGAGTCTATTTGATTAATTAAAAGTAATTAAATAGAGGAGTCTATTTAATTATTTAATTAATGGTGGATTTAAATAGAGGAGTCTATTTAATTATTAAATAGAAAAGTCTATTTAATTAATTATGAGAGATTAAATAGAAAAGTCTATTTAATTAAATTAATTTTGAGTTGTCCAAAATTACTCAAAATTAATGGGGATTTAAATAGAAGAGTCTATTTAAATATTTAATTTGAGATTGTCAAATTAAAGAGGAAATAAATAAAAGAAGTTTTATTTAATTATTTAACGGAATTGTTCCATTAAATAAATAGGAAAATAAAATGCCCAATATTGTCATGAGATGATGATATGGGCGTGTGACCCATGGTGGGGTCACACGCCACTTTGGTCAAAAGTTGACTAAGGGTTTTGCATTTTATTTTATTTAAAATATATGAATATCTTATTTTAAATTAATGTGATTAATTTAAATGGAAGATATGGAATAATATATTTAAATTAATATTGATTAATTTAAATAAAAGATATGAGATATTTTATTATGGAATAAAATATAATATCTTTATTATTCAAATATATTTTAGAATATCTTATTTAATTATTTATTAATTAAAAGATATTTAAAAGATTTTTTGAGGCCTTAGTTTTCCTATAAATAGGAACCTTGGGGTGACCCCAAAACACACAACTAAGAGAGCAAAAGAAAAGGCTCAGGAAATTCTTCTCCTCCCTATCTCTTAGCCGCCCATAGGGTGATTGGGAAGAAAAATTTATTCTTCCCATTTTTCCTTTTTCTAAAGGACATAGCGCCCACGCATCGATTCTCTTTTGTGCTTAGTGAGGAAATACTTTTTGGTGGTCCCAGGATCGTAACCAGCCAAGAACGAGGAAGAGCCAGACACTTCTCTACAAGGATTAGTTTTTCTTTTATGCATTTAGATTTTGATTATATTATACTGCAAGGAAAGATCTTTGGGACTTCCGTTTGAGAACTCTATTAGAGGTCCTCAATCCCAACATTAGTCCAGTCTACTACAATCACTCTTGCAGCAAACCCCCCCCCCAAACTCACATATCTCTACATGAGCGATCCAGATGAGATCACTAGTGTCAATTCACAAGTGGGTCGTGTTAGTGGTGTTACCAGAAATAAGGCACCCAACTTTTATTCATATATCACAGACTATTTGAGTTACAACTTAAATGAATCTTCCCACATCACATGTTCACTTTAAGTTATCATAAGTAACTCTAGATCTTATGATGGATTACATTTATTAAACAATAATAAATGATAATGTAAATATTACTAATTACTAATTCCTTTATTTATTTATAGTTTAATTGGATTAATAAGATTTAGGGCAGAATCACCATAACAGAACTCTGTGGCAGAACGTAAGTATCAACATCTGTTGAATGTGGCTAGATCTTTATTCTTTCAATATCATGTTCCTATCAGATTTTGGGGAGATTGCATTCTCACAACCACATACTTGATAAACATATTTCCTAACAAATGTCCTTTTGATCTGCTGTATAAATCTGATGTGGATTATAGTTTCTTAAGGGTGTTTGGTTGTTTTGCTTTTGCTTCTACATTGTCTGCTCAAAGAAGAAAGATTGATAAAAGGGCTCGTCAATGTGTTTTATTAGCTATCAACCAGGTATCAAGGGATACAAGTGTTAGGAATGGTGTCCTAGAACTTGTAATTATTTAATAATAATAATTTATTAAGAATAAATTAAATAAATAAACATAAGTTCTTTATATTATCTAGATTGATTCAATTAATGATATTAGGAATATATGGAAATATGTAAATATCAAACATTCAAATAGTAAACCCTAAGTTACTCTTATGAAATCACGACTTAGTATGTGAGTCATACGAGAGGATTAAAGTCGAGATGAGTAACTTAAAAGTGTCTACAGTAAATGGATAACGTTTGGGAACCTTATCCTGGTAACATTGTTGATAGCTTCGTATTTTGTTTATAGACAAATGATCTAATCCTGATCATTCATGTGGGAGACATGAAATGGAAGTATCATATGCAATGTTGATTGTATAAAACAAGACCACGATGTTCGATCAAATTTCTCCTTAGTACCGTTTACGAGAAATAATCGAATATCAAACTAAGTTTATCAACCGTGATAGATCTCAATCCTGGTGAAATGCGGACTCCTATTTGTGGAGTTATGTTCTTTGATTCATATAGTTGAGAGCGATCTGTAAGAACGCTCAATACACTCCTGTTTTGGGAACATGACTAGATAAGTAGCTGGGAACTCATTTTCACGAGATGGAATTCATAACTTTCCTATAAATTAACGGCATCAGTGCGATACCTAAACATTTTAGGAACTTTAGGAAACTCCCTTGATGTATTGATTCGAGACATGACCTTAATTAGCCACATGACCTTAAAATGCCATTAATTAGCCACAATCAATGCTTTCTGAGTGGGTAAATTACGAAATAACCCTGGCAATTTCGAAATCCAAAACTGCCGCTCCTGTTGATCCCGATATACGAGGGAGGCGTGACAGAGATGTCCAATCCGTATCAGGAAGCGCACGTAGCCGGATTTACAGGGATTAAACCGATTAATAGCCACTGTCCTTTCATCTTCTTCCTTCGTTTTCAATCAGAACGTCCCTCTCCACATTTTCTTCTTTCTCCTTCCTATTGCTTCTGGTTCTGCAACAACAAAAGAAGGTGGGTTTTTTTTTTCCTTTCAAAGTTTTTTTGTTCAGAATGCTTGCGTGTGTTTCATCGTTGTGTGGCTATTTTTGAAGTTTTTGAAATTTTTTTCACTGTGCTTGCGAGTGTTTCGTCAAGGGTGGCTGTTTTTCAATCTTTTTTTGTGTTTGCATGATCAATGAGGCTACTCAAATCTTTTTCTCAGTTTTGATTATCAATGGGGCTCTAATTGAAGGGTTTTATTTGTTTTTTATGAGTTTTGATGATCAATGGCCATTATTTTTTAATGTTTTTCTGAGTTTGCATGTACTGAAAGTTGGGGCTTTTTTAAAAAAAATCACTGTACTTCGAATCACTATACATGATGGCTATTTTTAGAAATCTTTCTAAAAATTATCAATATGGGCTGTTTTTGGAGTTTTTTTTTCTCAGTTTTCATTATCAATGGGGGCTCTAATTGAAGGGTTTTCTGAGATTTCTATGAGTTTTGATGATCAATAGTCGCTATTTTTTAAGGTTTTTCTTCCTCGGGGGAGTTTTTTTCTCAGTTTGCATGTACTGAAATTTGGGGCTGTTTTTTTTATAAAGACAATAGTTTTGTTGTTGATCTTTTCCTATTTTTGTGAATGATAGATGACAATAACAAGGAGCAAGGGTTCGAAAACATCCCATGAACACACGAGTGAGAATGAGGTACGATCTACACTTTGAAACTGCTTGTACTGTTTGGAACTGCTCGTACTGTTTGTTCTACATGTATAACCTTCTATGTTATACTTGATCTCAGACACCAAAGAGCAAAGAGATCCCAGATAGTTCTCCAAAAACGGCCGTACAGACAAAAACCAAGACACCAAAGAAAAAAATCAACATAGTGCATAAGGTATTGCGAGTATTGCCTTATGATTTTAGTTATACTTATTCTCTGTCATTGGTTTAACTCGTATTGCAACTACAAGTCTTATTGTCTGGTATAGTAAATTAAGTGAGTATAAGTCGTATTGTTTTTAAACTACTTAAGTTCTATTTTTTAAATATCTGCTTATGGTATTTCAAGTATTGCTAGTCTATATGGTCATTTGAAATCTAATATATACCAGCGGTATTATGAACTGTAGTGTAAAATTATATTTGGTAACCATACACAATGTTCTATGTTCAGGGCACAGATTTGTTACTTCCGAGGCAAGCTTGGTTGCGAGACCAGCGGGTGAATGTCTATTGCAAACCAAAAAATTTGAGCACCCTCAAGATCGTTCATGGTTAGAATGCATCAAATCAATTATGTATAGTTTTTATGTTATCCGCGACATAGATAAAATGACATCAACCCATTGTTATTACAACAAAGGTATTTGTAATGTATTATTCCAAACTATCCTAAGCATACTCATAAATGGTGTTTGATAATACTCATATTTGTACAACACATTATTATAACATATAATAATCAAAGTCAATAAACAGAACACAAATATGTAATACTTGAATTACAGCATATCTGGTACTAATGGTTTCTTAACAGTAACAAAACTACAATACACGAATCTGTATTCATTTATATAACATATATTGGTTGTTTTAAAACACTTGTTATAACATATGCTAATCAAATCTCATTCAACAAAACACAAGTATGTTGTGCTTGAATTATGGTACAGTTGGTGTATTACATATAGTTTAAAGCATTATACTAATGCTACTCAAATCTCATCCGACAAAAACACAAGTATGTTATGTTTGAATTATGGTACAGTTAGTGTATTACGTATAGTTTAAATGATTATACTAACCACACTCATATTGTACAAGACAATGCTACTCAAATCTTATTCCACAAAACACAAGTATGTTGTGCTTGAATTATGGTATGGTTGGTGTATTACGTATAGTTTAAAACATTATACTAACATTACTCATATTGTGCGAATCAAATCTCATTCCACAAAACACAAAACATGTTATGGTTGCATTATGGTACAGTTAGTGTATTACGTATAGTTTAAAGGATTATACTAACAACACTCATATTGTACGAATCAATGCTACTCAAATCTCATTCAACAAAACACAAGTGTGTTGTGCTTGAATTATGGTACAGTTGGTGTATTACGTATTTTTTAAAGCATTATACTAACAACACTCGTATTGTACGAAACAATGCTAATCAAATCTCATTCCACAAAACACAAAGCTTGTTATGCTTGCATTATGGTACTGTGGGTGTATTACGTATAGTTTAAAGCATTATACTAACAACACTCATATTTTACGAAACAATGTTACTCAAATCTGATTCCATAAAACACAGGTTCGTTGTGCTTGGATTATGGTACAGTCGGTGTATAACGTATAGTTTAAAGGACAACACTCATATTGTACGAAACAAATGCTAATCAAATCTCATTCGACAAAACACACAAGCATGTTGTGCTTGAATTATGGTACAGTTGGTGTAATACGTATAGTTTAAACGATTATACTAACAACACTCATATTATACGAAACAATGCTACTCAAATCTGATTCCATAAAACACAAGTGTGTTGTGCTTAGACTATGGTACAGTTGGTGTATTACGTATAGTTTAAAGGACTATACTAACAACACTCATATTGTACGAAACCAATGCTACTCAAATCTCATTCCACAAAACACAAGTGTGTTGTGCTTGAATTATGGTACAGTAGGTGTATTACGTATAGTTTAAAGCATTATACTAACAACACTCATATTGTACGAAACAATGCTACTCAAATCTGATTCCACAAAACACAGGTATGTTGTGCTTGGATTATGGTACAGTTGGTGTATTACGTATAGTTTAAAGGATTATACTAACAACACTCATATTGTATGAAACAATGCTACTCAAATATGATTCCACAAAACACACGTGTGTTGTGCTTGGATTATGGTACAGTTGGTGTAATACGTATAGTTTAAACGAGTATACTAACAACACTCATATTGTACGAAACAATGCTACTCAAATCTGATTCCACAAAACACAAGTGTGTTGTGCTTGGATTATGGTGTAGTTAGTGTAATACGTATAGTTTAAAGGACTATACTAACAACATTCATATTGTACGAAACCAATGCTACTCAAATCTCATTCCACAAAACACAAGTGTGTTGAGCTTGAATTATGGTACAGTAGGTGTATTACGTATAGTTTAAAGCATTATACTAACAACACTCATATTGTACAAAACAGTGCTACTCAAATCTGATTCCACAAAACACAGGTATGTTGTGCTTGGATTATGGTACAGTCGGTGTATTACGTATAGTTTAAAGGATTATACTAACAACACTCATATTGTACGAAAACAATGCTAATCAAATCTCATTCGACAAAACACACAAGTATGTTGTGCTTGAATTATGGTACAGTTGGTGTAATACGTATAGTTTAAACGATTATACTAACAACACTCATATTGTACGAAACAATGCTACTCAAATCTGATTCCACAAAACACAAGTGTGTTGTGATTGGATTATGGTACATTTGGTATATTACGTATAGTTTAAAGGACTATACTAACAACACTCATATTGTACGAAACCAATGCTACTCAAATCTCATTACACAAAACACAAGTATGTTGTGCTTTCATTATGGTACAGTGGGTGTACTACGTATAGTTTAAATGATTATACCAACAATACACATATTATACGAAACAATGCTACTCAAACTCTCATTCAACAAAACACACAAAGTATTATGGTACAGTTGGTGTATTACGTATAGTTTAAAGCATTATACTAATAGATATACTAATTGTACGAAACAATGCGAATCAAAAACATATCTGGTACGGATGGTTTCTTGACAATACCAATACGGAAAACACTAAAAAACTCAATTTAACAATTTTGGTAAATTCTTGTATCACAAAAAATCTCTTACTGGTATCTTAACCATATTCATAAGTGGTGTTCACAACCATATTCATAAGTGGTGTTCACAAACTTATCTGTCATACACTTGCGCTATGAAGTTGGTTTACATTTGTTCAAAAACTTATTCGTGCCATAGTTAGAATGCATCAAATCAATCAGGTAATGCCTTCAATCACAAACATATTTCGTGTTTAGGGAATCGTGATACACAATATACTTCCCATACTCACAGTACAAGAAGAAGTTATCGATCAGGGAATCTATTCAATCACGATATATCTCGTGCTTATGGTATTGTAAAAAAAAATACACTGTTCGTACTAACGGTACAAAAAGTTCAGGAATCTATCAGGTAATGGCTTCAATCACAACATATCTCGTACTTACGGTATCTTACTAACAAATAAACTAACTAAACTAACAAGACAGAGATCTGTAATCTATTATTACCAACTATCCTATAATCACATCATATATCGTACTTATGCTATCAGAAGAGTCACGTATACTGACCATATAAACAGTACAAAAAATGTTTCAATCAGGTAATGGCTTCACTCACAACATATCTAGTATTTTTGGTAACGTAACAATAAATATACTGATAATACTAAAAAGTACAAAATAGGCTTCGATCAGGGAACGATTCCAATCATAACAAATCATACTTATAGTATCTTAACAACAAATATATGGACTTTACTAAAAAGACAGAGGTATCGTATGTGTAGTAAAATTCACCGTGCTCTGTATGCAAAAGAGTACACTTCAACATGTCTACCCCGTGTGGTGCAACTTACAAAATATTTAGCTACCCAGAAATGCGAAGTTCAACAAACAATGAAGACAAATACCTTTTTCAACTTTGTAAGTTGAACTTCACACTATCCAAAACATACGAAAAGTCTTCATCCACGTCAAACAAAACATACTTTACTGCATTGCAATCGGATATGAGTTCAATAAACATCTGATATACATTAACTTCTTCAAAGATCTCGGTGCACTCTTGTATTGAATCCCTAAGCTCCTCGATACCTCGTATTCCATGAATATCAACAAATCTCCAAGAAAAACCAACAAATTTTTCGTCCTCATCCCACCTTCCGTCGTATTTAACGAGCAACTCAACTTTTTTCATTGTTGACTGTTTTTGGTCTAGAAGGAAATCAAAGGAAAAGAAAAGGGTTGAGAAGATACTAAAAATGGAAGATTGCTCTTAGTTGGCTGTTTTTTGAAAGACAAAAGCTGATATGAAAAGAGTTTTAAAAATGAGAGGGAAAAAAATTTGGGAAAAGGTGAAAAAAATCCAATCTTGCGTGGGAAGTTGTACAATGCCTTACAGCCGGATAAAAAGGGAGCAATAAAAAAATGAGTGAATATAAAAAAAAAAATTGAGTCTTTCAGTATAAAGTTGAGTCCATTTTAGAAGCACAGTACCAAGTGTGAATAGTGACCACAAAAAGGAGGGAAAAAATCAATTGGGATTTGGTGAAAAAATCCAAAAGTAAAACGTGGGGCAGTGTTCCCTTCAAATCCGGTTTCCCAAAAGTTGAAAAAGCAATGTTGCAACAAATTCCATCATGTCAGAAGGGATGAGATAAGCTAAAGTAAAAAAATCAAATGATTGCTACTAAGGGGTATTCATGGTATAATCTAAAATATATTTTCAGAAATTGGCTAAAAATCGTTTTTTACTAACATGTGGCTATTCTTTGATCAATGGGTGTCAAATGTGGCTACTTCCTGAATTTTCCCCTGTAATTATGAGGGTTCCACGTGAAGGATAATATCACAGATATAAATAATGATAAACTAAATGGACATAATTCATCTATAGTGAGGGGAGTTCAGCTATGAATCTATAGTGGAATTATTCATAGTTAGATAATAAGTAATTAACTGATTATGAGTTAATCACTTAATTAACTAATTATTAAGCCCATGATCTATAGGTCCATCGGGTCCCTATGCTAGCCCAAATATCGTAGTCGCGAAATCAAGTAGAAGAAATGGAAATTTTAAGTAAAGTGAATTACTTAAAATAGGCAATATTAATTGTTTAAATATTGAGTATATTTAAATGGTAATTAATATAAACATTATTAATTGTTTAAATAATGATTTTATTTAAACAGGAAATTAATAATGAAATATTATTAATTAGACATTATTAATTATTTAAATATGGAGTATATTTAAATGGTAATTAATAATTTGAAATTAATTGACAATTATTAATTGTTTAAATAATTAATTTTATTTGAACGGAAATTAATAATTAAAATTAATTAATTAATAATAAAATATTATCAAATAAAATTATTAATTAAATAATGAGTTTATTTAATGGAAATTAATAATTAAAATATTTATTATTAATTATTTAAATAATGAAAATTATTTAAATGGAAATTAATAATTAAATATAATTTGATAATATTTAGTCGGGAGAAAATATTAATATTATTAATTGTTTAAATAAAATATTTTATTTAAATGGTAATTAATAAATTAATTAATTAAGTTGGACTTATTAATTTAAGAGAGAATTTCAAGCCCAATTGGATTAATGAACCCAATTGCAATTGGCCCAAAATAATTAATTAAATAAAATTTGATTTATTAATTATTTATTATTAATTTTGGCCATCATAGATAATTTGTAGGAGATAATTATTTGAATTATATCCTATAATAATTATATTGATTGATTTACCCAAGATAAATAAAATAAAGAAAAGAAAATATTCTCCTATTTATCTATGGCATTTTCGAAATTGCAAGATAAAGGAAAGAGATAATCTTTTTTCTTTTTGTATTTATCTCTATAGATTAATCCTAATGTGATTAGGATTCCTATTTTCCTATAAATAGGAGGCTTGAGTCATTCATAACACAACACAATTAAATTCCTTAGAAATTCGGAATTCTTTCTTCCTTCTCCCTTCCCCCTTAGCCGATTTTCCCTAGTCCATTGGGAAGAAAATATTTTTTCTTCTTCCCAATTTCTTCTAAAGTTCGATCCCACAATCGGATTTTGGTTGATCGATCGGGATATAGCGTAGAAGATCCGGTGTTGCTGAGGATTTGATGCTGTAAAGAAACCTCCAACCGATTCTCCATATTTTACTCAATGTAAGTAAAGGGTTTTAATTTTTCGAAAAACAAGCATGAATCTACATGTTTTTTTATCACAAATTGCATGATATTAATAGATCCTAAATTAAGTGTTAATTTGTGTTACTAAATAAATTCCGCTAATTTAGTAAATCATCCCTTCAACAAGATGTATGATATTATTTCAAAGCAAGTCTTCTTTTTAAAAGATGTTGTCTTTCATGAATCACTTTTCCATTTCATCATATTTATGATAAATCTAATGTTGTGGACTTGTTGGTTAATGTTGTTCTTCTCAAGCCACTCCCTTGTTGCAGATTAGTCAATATCTATAAATGGTGAACCCTTATATGCTTCTACATCAGTTGATAGTTCACCTTCTACATCTATTTCTTCAGCTGATAGTACAGTGTCAGTCTCAACCTCTTATTGATGCTCCAATTCAGCCACAACTCAGAAGGTTTACTCACACAATTCATGCTTCTTCTTATTTGTTTGATTTTCATTGCAACTTACTAGCTAATCACCAGCTTCTAAAATCAGCATCTACATAGATCAATTGGAACAATATTTAACTTAGGCATATTTTTCTGCTCCACAAAAGAATTTTTCGTTGGCTGTTACTACTGAGTTTGAACCTCAGTTCTTTCATCCGGCTATTTATTTTAATAATTGGAGAAAGGCAATGGACGAAGAAATTCATACTTTGGAATGAACTCATACATGGTCTATTGTTTTTTTACCTAAAGGACATCAAACCATTGGCAACAAATTGGTTTAACGCATCAAGAAAGTTCATTTAGTAGCCAAAGGATATACACAATAGGAAGGTCTAAATTACTTTGAGATTTTTTTCTTCTGTTGCTAAGCTCATTTATGTTAAGGTCCTCTTGTCTCTTGCTGTATTTTATGTTTGGCCAATAGCACAACTAGATGTTAATAATGCCTTCCTAAATGATGATTTATTTGAGGAAGTTTATATGCATCTTCCTTTAGGATATAAGTCAGTTATTAAAATCACAAGTCAGGGGGAGCCACTTGTTTGTAAACTCACAAATCTCTTTATGGCTTAAAACAAGCTTCAAGACAATTATTAACTAAGTTCTCCACTGTTCTTTTATCTTATGGTTTTAGTCAATCAAGGGCAGATTCCTCACTTTTCACCAAAGGTAAAGGATCCAATTTTCTACTTTGTTGATCTACGTTGATGATATAATCATAACTAGTCATTCTTCTACTTGTATGACTGTTCTCAATCAATATCTACATACTTAGTTTATGCTAAAGAACTTAGGTAATCTCAAGTTCTTTCTTGGCTTAGAGATTTCAAGATCTTCTTCACGATTATTTTTATCCCAACGCAAATATTTCCTCCAGTTGCTTGATGATTTAGGACTCTTAGATTGCAAGCCTAATGCTCTTCCCATGGATCCTATACAAAAGCTTTCTTCCACTGATGGCATTAATCTATCTCTTGATGATGCTCGTTCTTATAGAAGACTTATAGAAAGACTGCTTTATTTGACCATTTCGAGACCTGACATCATATTTGTTGTGTATAAACTAAGTCATTTTGTCTCCAAACCTCTTGACACTCACATGACTGCTGTGCAATATCTTCTTCGATTTTTAAAGTCAACTCCTGGACAAAGTATTCATTTTCCTGCATCTGCTCCATCTGCTCCATCTGCCTCTTCTCTTCAGATCAAAGCATTCGTAGATGTTGATTGGGCTTTGCCTCGATACTCGTCGTTCTGTCACCTGCATCTTTCTTGGCAAATCTATGATCTGCTAGAAAGCCAAGAAGCAAACGACAGTCTCACGATCTTCAACTGAGACCGAATAGGGATCTTGCAACCGTGACTAGTGAAATTACTTAGTTGTTTAATCTACTTGCTGATTTCCAGATTTTTATTAAACAACCTTTTTTGGTTTATTGTGATAATGCAGTTGTCATTCAAATTGCAACAATCTAGCTTTCCATGAACGAACCAAACACATCAAGCTAGATTGTCATTTCATTTGTGATAAGGTTTCAGATGGTCTTATTAAATCGCTAGACTTTTTACCACTCAAATCCCTTTTAATTCCTTGTTAAGAAAGATGGGCCTTTTGAATCTTCATTCTCCATAGCTCATCTTGAGGGGGGAGTAATCACGTAATATTGTAATTAGTTGATCACGTTGGTTAAGTTAGTTATGAGCTACTTAACTCTATATATATATGTGTGTGTGTGTAAAGTTTGTTATGTAGAGTGTAATAATAATTTCCCTTTCTCTCACTACCTTTCCCTTTTCTCTCGTTATTATTAGTAATTCAAATTGTCTCTAGTGAAAATATAGCTAGATCATATAATCTAATTTAAATAGGAAAGACAAATTTAATCACTCGATTTTCAAAATGATAAAGGGGGAAAGGTTTGAGAGACTTCCAAAATCAATATAAGTTAATATATTCTCTTTATTCAAATTTGTACGCATCATAATTCTAATTTAATGGGAAATTATACAATTTCAACACATTGATTATTAAAAGTATAAAAAACTGAATCTTTAGAGATTTAGTGAGATTTTTTTATATAAAAAAATAGTCATTATAATGATATATTATCATATGATGATAGAGTAAAGAAATACAAAACTAAAACAAAGAAAACAAAAAACAATTAGAATGATAACAAATGAACAAATTTGGCCTCATTCAAAAACAATGTTTATATTAGTTATCTTGCTTCTCAAACTTATATGGATCAGAGGGAAGCTTTTGGATTATTCAGACAACCTCAATATGAGAGCCTGACTGCCTGAGATGTCTCCAATACATAATAATAATAATAATAATAATAATAATAATAATAATAATGAGTCTCTAACTCTGCAAAAAGTTTAAAATCAGTGATCACACTCTTCTCCATTGATTATGTGCAGAGAAAAGGAAAAAGAAAAATGAAAAGGAAAAAGAAAAATGAAAAGGAAAAAGAAGAAACGTTTATTTATTTATTTTATCCCACACGACAGAAAAGAGGGACCATTTCTCTCTAGCCTTTTGTACATCTTTATGAATTATGTCAATCCTTTTGAGGTAACGATCTACTCTTTATTCTTTGTTTCTATATCATTTTGGAATCAATCAATCAAATTTTAGATAGTGAACCAATCTTGGTGTTTTTGGTTTGGGGTATTTCTTTTTTAAAAATGAAACCTTTTTTAATATTTGATTTTAAAATAGCACAAATTTTCAGAATTTTTAAAAAATAATACATTTTTTAACTTTCTTTAAAATTAATGAAAACGTTAAAATGTCAACACGAGCATAAATCAAGTGATTAGACATTTGCTCCATTCTCATAAGATCGAAGGTTCGAGTTTCTATTCCCACAATTTGATGTATTAACTAAAAAAATTCATAAAAAAAAATTATGCATTCTACCACACAAGAGAAAAATATTAGTTTAAAATAAATTTATTAATTTAATGAAATTAATTAAAAAAATGCTATATTTAAAAGGTTAAATTATACTGACTACTCCTAAACTATGAGGTTAGTTTCAAACTTTCCTCTAACATTTTAAAATTTTCAATTCAACCCACAATCTTTTAATTTATTTTAAAAATACCTTTTATTAGGGAATTTACTTTTAAAAATATGGAAATAGATTTGTCATTTCTAGATATTATACAAAGGCGCTTTGAATTAAAAAAATAAAAATGAAAAGATCAAATATATATATTTTTTATTTAAATTATTGTTGAGAAAATTCGAACTCAAGTGAGTATGTTTTACTCGTTGAATGGTTTGTAGAAGACGATTTAGGGCTTGTTTGGGAGGGTTTATAAAATATATATGTGCTTTTAATGAAAATACTTTGATAATACTATGATAAAAAGTGCTTAGCGGTATATTATTTCATTGTTTGGATCTAATATTTAAAAAGTGCTTTTGATCTT
Source organism: Gynostemma pentaphyllum (assembly GCA_028015215.1). Classification (NCBI taxonomy): domain Eukaryota; kingdom Viridiplantae; phylum Streptophyta; class Magnoliopsida; order Cucurbitales; family Cucurbitaceae; genus Gynostemma; species Gynostemma pentaphyllum. Next base: position 63,899,140 of record CM051355.1, on the reverse strand, counting down.
GTTTAGAGTTCTTGTTAGACAAAATGTGTAGAAAAGAAAAATTATAGAAATGAGTTAGAGAAAGAAAGTGTATAAGGAGAAGTTAGAGAGAGTGGAAAAATAAGTTAGAGAGTGAAAATGTGTGAAGATATAAGTTAGAGAGAGAAAATGCTTGGAGAGAATTTAGAGAGAGAAAATATGTACAGAGGTTAGAGAGAGAAAGTGTGTACATATATAGAGGTTAGAGATAGAGTATGTAGAGAGATGTTAGAGAGATAAAATATATAGAGAGATAAAAATATGTAGGAGAAATTAAAGATACAACATTGAAAAAATTAAAAGTATTTCAAGAAACGCCTATTACTTACTACTTCAAAAAAAACTTTGAAGTGCTTTTGATCTACAAAAAGTGCTTATAAAATGTTGCCAAACATAAATATTATATCTAGAAAGTGCTTTTTGCTAATTTAAAAATATTTTCGGCTTGGCCAAAATACTCCCAACACACCCTTAAGATGATTGATTCTCAATATAAGTTATTACCATTTAATCATTTGCAATTCATAATTTTCTTAATTTCGTTGTACAAGAATGATTAAACGGATAAAAATAGTTTGGGAGGCGACACATGTAACGGTGAAGACAAACTCACTACTTACCGGTGAATACCCAAATATCTTCTAACCAATTAAACACAAATTTTTCCTAGGTGACAATTCTAGCTAGTGTCATTGTCAACACTCAAAACATATTAAAACAAAAGAAAATAATAATAAAAAAAATAAAAATGGAGAGAATGAAAAGTTAATTGAATTATAGACTTGCTCACAATTATTAGAACAATTATATTGGTACCCCACTACAAATCAAATCACATCATCAACATTCATTCTTGTAAAATTATCTTCTTTTCTAACTTTTGATATTTAGCAATTTTCAATCAAGACAGGGTTGCCTGGTGCAAGAGTGGAGCCGGAATAGTTGCTCACTAACTCCTATTGGCTAGAGAATATTGGTTTTGTTAAGAGATTTCTATGTTCCTTCACACAAATTCTTAATATGCATGTTAGAGCTTAGTTAGTTGTAGATTTTAGAGTTTAAAATTATTAGATCATAAACTAATCACGATAATATAGGAGTTTTTTTTTTTAAAATATTAATAATATACGAGTTTAAATTCAAAACCTCTTTTCATACCGAGTTAAGTCAAGAATAGGTTTAAAAAGTAAAATATTAATATAATCATTTTATTTTCTGCTTTTAATTTTGTTTTTTTAAATAACTAATGAATTCTTTTTATTTAAAAATAAATAAAAAAACATACAAAATCATAAACTTAAAACAAACATAATTTACATCTTTTTGAATTTAAATACAAAAAACTATTGATTTTAAATAATGTTATTTTTTAAAAATTAAATATTATCAAACACATCTTTATTTATTCACAACATCTAATATTTTATAGTAAACTTATAAATCTTCATGAATCATGACTACTAACAAATAAATTAAATTTAACAACCATTATATAATTTATCGGTGGTAGACATGTAATTTCATTTTTAAGATAATTATTCAATAGACGCCTCTTATTTTTTTTAAGAAGGTTGAGTCTCTTATTCTCTAATTTGATTTAATATAAAAAAAACGATCAAATTAAATTTTATACTAATTTTTCACTCTTCTAAAGCTCTCTTTTCTATAAGACCTTTTTGGAATCTCTGATTTGGCAAAAAAAAAAAAATTCCAAACTTTCCAAATTACTTTCACCGGTCTCCGATTTCCTAAAATTGTTTAAGAAGTAAGAACTTTTTTCTTTCTTCAATTTATAGCTAAAAAAAAAAACTTCCATTTCAGAGAAACTCTAGATGAGCTTTTTTTTTTTTTTTTTTTCTCAACAGCTAGCTAGCTAGCTAGGGAGTAGGACCCTTTTGTAAATGGAAGCTTGTTACTCTAAAAAAGCTTCCCTTTTTATTGGTCTGAATCAGCTTTTTCTGCTTCCCATTTTCAGACTTATGAATTGCTGCAAATGATCACTTTCTTATTACTTTCATTTGGGTCTCCTTCATTTTCTCTTTTTTTCTTCTCATCATTTTTCTATTACATTTCTTGTCACTGATCTTCTCACCATTTTCAGATTACAAATCTCTCCTAAAGGTAGCTTTCAATGTGTTTTCTTGTTGATTACTACTTATTTAGTTATGAATTTCTGAGATTTTGGTCTGTGTTCTTGATGGGGTTGCTTAATTGGAATGATTCTAATATTGGGTACAGATTAAAATGAAATCTTTTTCGTCTTCATAATTGCAATGGGTGTTCCTGTGAGGTTCCCGACGCCAAGTGTCGTAGGGTGGTGTGGTTGTTCGTGAGATGAGTTGAGATGTGTGCAAATGGCCCAGACACTCACGGATATAAAAGTAAAAATAAAAATTGCAGTGTGTGATTATAGTGAAACTCTGCAATAAATGTTGCAAGTCTATATTCTAGTTATTTGTCTCTGAACATTAGGAAGGGATGTAAAACTTTTGTCCTGTTGTCTTGTCTTCTAAAATTTTCTGTGTTTTTAATAGGAAATATTGAAAATCAATTTTAGATTAGTTTTGGAAAAATGATTTCAAGCTAGGCCTCTCAAGAAAGGAAGTTAAATGCATTATTAACTTCTTCTATACTTATTTTGAGAGCATGTTTTTTGTTAGTGCTTGGATGGTAAGGTTTTAAATGATGTGCTGATATTTGAAGGACAGTGAATGACCTTTGTTCTTGACTTCTTCTATCCATATTTTGTAATTCCTTTTGTCTTTGCTCTTTGCATATGGCAGCTCGCGAGACAAGAAAGCGGATCGGGATAATGAATTAGATAGTTCACTTGAATCATTGGACAGTCTAAAGATGGTATTATAAATCTTTTCTCCTATCAAGTGTTATAGGCTTAATGAGGTTAGAACTTTTATATAACGAAAACGATCCGGTACCTTTTAGAAACTAGCAGTTTATTCAATAATTCTAATTTTAAATCACTATGAGCTAGGAGCTAGGCAATAGGGAAATTTCAGATAAAAATATCAGTCATACAAGACTATTTTTAAGATGATTCAACAGTGTAATTGCAGAATGATTTTGTTTCAAAAAAGATATTATACTAACGTTTATATCTATGATGTTTGGTTTTCGTTAAATACAAGGCTATGGACCAAATGAAAGAAGTTGAGAACAAGAAACTGTCGTCTCCGAAGATGGAAGTGCATAACTCCTTGAAGCAAGAGGTATGAACCAGATTCGGCCTATCCTTAGGCATGTATTTGGAAGAATTACAACCAAGAAGCAAGAACTAATATGCATTTTCAATTATGCTTAAGAGCCGTTCATTCAATCTAAGGCGTTTAACCTTGACAACTTTTCCTGATTATTTTATCATTTGGCAACATCTAAATAGATTATTCAACTTGAGAAGAGATTGCAAGACCAGTTCAAGCTTCGCTCTGCATTAGAAAAGGCATTGGGTCATGGGGTCTTTCCCTGTAATAATTTAGACAAAATATCAATGCCAAAGGTAAAACTTTTAGTCTGATCATTTTCAGATAATACTCACCCTTACTATGATTACTATTACTATTATTTGTTTTGTAATTTTAATCTTCTTTCTGACTGTAGTCAGCTATGGAATTAATCAAGGAGATTGCGACGTTAGAGCTAGAAGTTGTGCATTTAGAACACTACCTTCTTTCTTTGTACCGAAAAGCTTTTGATGGACAACCATCCTCTCCTTCTGCTAAAGATCAAAAACCAAAATCACCTTCCACCCTTAGAGGCAGGTCTCTAGAAGTTCCTTCTGGTTGTCAGTCACTTGAAAATCTAAGGAAGGATACCAGTGTTATTGGAGGAGATGAAAAACTTTTGCCTTCAAATTTTCATCGCTCTCAATCGTCATTGACAGGACATGCACCTTTAGTGAAAAGAGTGTCACCTTCAGTAGAGTCTTTGGATAGAACTCTGCGAGCTTGTCATTCTCAACCGGCATCCATGATGGAGGTAACTTTTTAGCACTTGAAGCATTTTCCTATCTCTTCACTAGTTGCACACATCACAGTTGCAATTTAGGAAAAGAACCTTTGGGAACTTTCCATAATTCTTTTCCATTTCCTTGATAAGAATTGAAAATTGTTGTTGCACCTTTCATTAGACAATAGACACCCAATCATTTCGGGCCATTCACTTAATGACGAATTCTTGTTGCTTCTTCACAGTATGCACAAAATGTTTCATCCAACATAATCAGTCTGGCTGAGCATCTTGGAACTCGCATTTCTGACCATATACCGGAGACTCCGAACCGGCTTTCTGAAGACATGGTCAAGTGCATATCAGCTATATATTGCAAACTTGCAGAACCACCTTTCACAAATAATGGACTTTCATCTCCCGTGTCATCTTTGTCATCACTTGGAGCATTTTCTCCTCGAGAACAATCTGCCATATACAGTCCAGGGTTCAGAAACAATTCATCCTTTGATTTACGATTGGACAATCCTTTTCTTGTTGAAGGTCTTAAAGATTTTAGTGGGCCATACAGTACAATGGTTGAAATTTCTTGGATTTGTGGAGACATTAAGAAATTACGTAATGTCGAGAGTTTGCTCGAAAACTTCAGGTCAGCCAACGAAATATCTAAACGTCTCGAAATTGCGATGTATTTTATGCATTTTATGTTATCTAACAGATTTCTTGTGTTCTTACTTTGAAAGGTTGCTTATCTCTCGTTTAGAGGAAGCTGATTTGAGGAAGTTAAAATATGAGGAAAAATTGGCTTTCTGGATAAATGTTCACAATTCGCTAGTGATGCATGTACACATGCCAACCTTCTGCTAATTCTTAATTTATCCTTAAACCCTTTCTCCCTGAGAATTAGATTGTAATTGTTTCTCGGTTTTCTAACAGACGTATCTTGCTTACGGGGTACCCCAAAACAATGTAAAGAGAGCTTTTTTACTCTTGAAGGTAACTCTCTTGTTTTTGTTAGGAGATTATTATCACTATGATTATTATTTCTTACCTGTTAATGTTTATCCAGTCTGCATATAATGTTGGCGGCCATACAATTAGTGTAGACACAATACAGAGTTGTATACTTGGATGTCGAATGTCTCGTCCTGGACAGGTATCAAAGGCTTGATTATTTCTTCAAAGCTTGTTATGGTAATCTGATTTTTAGTGCAAGTTGCTTAAATATTATACTATTTCGAGGATAAACTTTTGTGCCGGCTTTATCCGAAGTTTATCCTTATTGTCCTCGTTCTTCAACTGTCAACTTCTAGCCATAATTTAGAAATGTAATGAATGAATCACTTTAATCTACAATCTTAATGATTGTAAACACTTACCTTTATATGTTTTTTCATTAACCTTGAGAGACTGATTTAACTTCTTCTCTATTGAGGCTTATAAAATGAGTTTGACATGTAGTGGCTTCGACTGTTACTTTCTTCGCGGACAAAATTCAAGACTGGAGACGAACGACAAGCCTATACGATCGACCATTCAGAACCCCTTTTACATTTTGCACTTTGTTCTGGAAACCACTCCGACCCTGCGGTATTATACTGGCTTGTTCCTGTTTGTTACTCTTAAAATAAATTTCACTTTATAATGAATGAACATGAATAGGAGATTTCATAAATCTTCCAAAATCATTGTAGGTTCGTGTCTATACACCAAAGAGAGTGTTTCTAGAACTAGAATCTGCAAAAGAAGACTACATTCGAGCCACCTTCGGTATACGCAAGGATCGAAAAATCCTCCTGCCGAAGATCATCGAGTCATTTGCAAAAGACTCTGGAATGTGTTCATCTGGCTTAATGGAAATGATTCTCAAGAGTTTGCCTGAATCTCAGAGAAAGACTATCAAAAGATCTCAGCCGGGAAATTCCGGTAAGAGCATCGAATGGATTCCTCCAAATTACACTTTCAGGTACCTGATTTCCAAAGAGCTGGTGAACTAATTTGCTTGCTTGCCTGCCCTGCAGCTTTTGAATTATTATTAAATTTTTAGATCAAACAGATGCAAAAATTTTGTGCATTAGATTTATCCTGTACATAGAGAAGGCATCTGAGAATACAAAAACTGGACCTGATGTATTTTGTACTATAATTGTTTATAGTCTCTTTCCTTCAATTTCTTGAGCATGATCTTATATATATATATATATATATATCTATTAAATATATATGTGCAGACTGCAGATCTATTTGCACACTTGAAATTATATATATATATATATATGAATATGTGTGTATATATATATGAATATGTGTGTATATATATATGAATATGTGTATATATATAAATTTCAACTGGTTAGTACAAAATTTAAGGTTAAAAAAAAAATTATATAAATTAAAAATGTTTCTTCAGTGGATGATGATAATTGATAATTGCAGTAGGTTTTCCATTTCCTTGTCTTATGTGGAATTTTTGGGATGCCTCCATTATGGTGGCAAATGACTCAGCCAAATCTATGCATTATCTTTCTCCAACTCTGACATAAATTGGCAGATTATACAACTTGATTATAGTTGTTTAGGTTCATATGTAAAGTTTTATTTATATCCTAAGTTGGATTTTAATCAACTAACCTATAAAGTCACGTTTGATTCACGAGTTTGATTAGGAATTGGGGTTACATAAATCTAACTAGTATTTATCTATCAGTTTATAAACTTAAGATGATGAATTTCTCCTTCATTTTCGCAATTTAAACACATTTTACAGTAACTCAATTCTAACAAACTCACTATTTTGTACAATCTAAACATAGTTTTAAAAGTTTCTACATAATAACCTAATTCTGCGAACCAAATGCCTATTTCCATGTTTATAACCATATAAAAATAAAACAAATAAAATTATGAAATTAACTAACTAAATTAAAATGGTAAAAAACTACTAATCTGTAACTATACTAAAACCTAAGCATACCTATGATACCCTAAGATTCAAGACTCCATTTCTCCAATATAATGTAATATCTAAAATGAAAACTATATTTATTAACTAATCAAAATAACCTTTATTCTCTAATAATTCTCACATCAAAGTTCCATCCCATACAGTTTCATTTTATTTATTTCATTAAATTAAAAAAAGAAAATTCATTAATTTTTTCTCTCTAATATCACAAAATAATAAATCAAATTATTATTCTATAAGATAATTATTAATATGTTTTGAATCAGAAATTTTCAAATTATACTTTTTTATTTTTCTTTTAATAATTTCATTAATTTAATAAACTCCCTTTCATTAAATTAATGGAAGCTAAAGCAAGTTAAAAAGTATCATTTTTCTAAAACATCAATAAACAAAATTATTTAACATCACAATTCATAGAGAGAAACAAGATACTAGAACTAAAATTAAGGTACAAAAAGTTTGCAACATCATTGCTATCTTCACCCACTTCAAACATTTTATTACTTCTAAAAAACAAAAAACATAACCAAAAAATAAAAAGTTCACCCATCATATAGATACAGATCTAAAACTTTTAAGCGCGTGTAAAAGAACAATACTTGACTGCTTATTTCTCAGCACCAAAGCTACATAGGTTCGATGGAAAAATACCATTTGGATAAAAATCATAATTTTTATCCTAAATCGTCTTGGCTACTTAAAATTAAGCGGTCAAGTATTATATGGATATCTAATAAGGACTCTCACCGACGACATTACCAGGAGGATCGTAAAAACAAATAGTCAAACTAATCCCTTCTTTCCGACATGTCGTTTGAGCACACCCCAACTCCAAAGATTTCCTCCACACAACTTGTGTATATACTCCACACTGATTCTTCTCTCCCTCACACGTGTTACTCGTGTGATTATAATTCACCTTCTCTTTCACCCATTCTTCCACCACCGTACGCGGCGGAAAGCTCTGCCCCTTAGTCCACAGCTGGTTTCCGCCGTATCGGCTGCCGCTTAACTCGGCGAAATCACAACCCTTTTGGTTTCTTTGGTAACGGACCAAAAGGTCAGTGGCATTGGCTAGCTTTTGACTCCATTTTAGAGGCTCAACGCCGACGGCGGCTCTTGCTTGGTTGTGAGCTTCTAAGAACTCGGCGGCGGCAGGTGGTAGGGCTGCCGGGGTTGGTGTTTGGCATAGTGTCAAAGCTAGGTTTAGAACAAGTATCCAAATTTGAATCACCATTTTTCTTTGTTTTCTCTCTTTTCTTATCTAAATAAATGAAACCTTAAAGTTTGGTTGGAAAGTGAGAGTTGTGAGATTACTTTGGATTTTTTTATAGCAACTTTGGATTATTAACCCTCTTTTGGAGATGGGATATAATTTTATATTTATGAGTTTTATTTCAATTGAGATAGATTTGAAATGAGTGGTCCATTTGAGTTCGAGTTTAACTATTACTTTTGATAAAATGTCTAAAATGAGTGGATTGAAAAATAGAGAAATGACTTTTTATTTTTAAGGGTTTATTTCCTTTTCATTCAAAAATGGTATTTTAAGAATTAATATTTTAATTAAAAATAGTAAAACTTTTATTAGAAAAAAATATATTTCAAAATAACATTTCTCTCACACTAAGATTTTTTTATTTTTTTATTTTTTGTGAGTTATAGATTGGTGGAATCTTAGAAAAGCCAATTAGTGAAATTTCTCTTTTATTAAAATTTGGGGGTTTTTTTTTCAAAAATAAAAAAAATTGGATACTTTTAAAAATGATATTTAAAAAAAAGTTATTTTTTAAAATAATAAAAGTTTCAATAATTTTTTTTAAAGACGTTTTTTAAAATTGATTAATTTAACGAAAGAAAATCATTAGTTATTAAATTATCGAAATAATAAATGCTAAAAAACTTAAAATTTATAAAATCTTAATTTTAAAAAGCACTATAATTATTATAAAAAAAACAGTAATAAGATTTGTCATTCTACAACTAAGGGAAAAAAAGTAATGCAAATGAATATATTAATTATAATGATAACAATTTATTAATTTAATATGAAGAGTTATTTTTTCAATAATATATACATATATTTTTTTTTAAAAACTAAGGTATAAAAATTTCACTATGGGCTATGATTACTCTTTAAAATAAAGTGTATATTTCGTAGAATCTAAATGAACATCATAATGGAAAATAGATCATATAAAGTGGTAAAAATGTAAGTTTGGGGTTAAAATCATACCCTCACAAAACTCAAAAAATAAAATAATAATAATCATAATAATAATTGAGTAATAATACATGGATGGGAGTGAAGTTTTGATCGTATTGATTAAAGAATATTTAATTGGGTAGATGGGATCACGTGCGAGGTCTTTGACATTGTAGCTATGGTAGACACTTGGAGTGAGTCCACGTGACATGCAATAATGGCTCTTCTGTCGCTTATTACACTACGGATTGGATGGGATTGAAGGTTATGTAAATCTAAATTATATGATATCTAGGTTTTAGAAAAAGAAAATTATAATATTCATTTTACAATAATTAAAAATAAAAATCACAATAGTATGAAAGATTACGTGTTTATTATTTTATATTTAATGGTGGATGTAATGAAATTAACAATTCTTTTTAATAATCCCTTTGTTTTTATATTTTTTATTAATAAACTCTACCTATTAATTTAATACATATTTATTTTTGATACATTAATGTACCCATATTTTTCTAATATAATTCAATTAGTTTATCATTTATTTAATTAAATATTTAATTAACATTCAAATTTAATTTATGTACATTAATGTACCCATATTTTTCTAATATAATTCAATTAGTTTATCATTTATTTAATTAAATATTTAATTAACATTCAAATTTAATTTATGTATTTCTTTGATATAAATTAATTAACTAAAATATCAATAATTCGTGTAATGAAACAATTATATATGTTTCTAAATTTAGTTATGAGAAAGTAACTTTTCTTATGTCATTAATTCAATGTAAAAATGGAAATAACCTATAATAATATTAATTGAAGTGTAAAAAAAATTAAAAAAAAAATATTGTCGTAATGTAATTTCACTAATAAAAAAAAAAGTCAAAATGCGACCAGCCATTTGCGACCAAGAAAAAGTGGTAGTTTTTTTGTGACCATTTGGTCACTTTTTTTGAAGATTGACTCGAAGTGACCATCTGGTCACTTTTTTTGCGACCAGATTGCGACCAAAATCAGAACTAGTCATAAAAAATGGCGCGAAAGAAACGACTATTTGGTCACCTGAAAAAACGACCAAGTGGTCGCATTTTTGTGACTTAAAATATGACTTGGTAGCAAAAAATGGCGCGAAATAAGCGACCATTTGGTCACCTGAAAAAAACGACCAAGTGGTCGCATTTTTGTGACTTAAAATATGACTTGGTAGCAAAAAATGACGCGAAATTATGGCGCGAAATAAGCGACCATTTGGTTACTGAAAAAAGCGACCAAGTGGTCGCATTTTTGGGACTAAAAATATACTTTGGTAGCAAAAAAAGGTGCGTAATTTTGGTGCGAAGAAAGCTACCAAGTATTAAATAAATAAATAAATAATAATTTTAATATTAATTAAATAAATAAATAATAATTAAATAAATAATTTTTTTTATTAAATACGACCAGATGGTCGCATTTACCCTAGAAGATAAATGACCAGATGGTCGTATTTTATCCCTAAAAAAGGACTATATGGTCGCATTTTGTCTGAGTCCAAAAGTGACCATTTGGTTGCTAATAAAACGACCACGTGGTCACTGTTGCATGTGACCAACTGGTCACTTATCTTCAACTTAAATTATGACCAAGTGGTCACTTTTTTAAGCGACCATCTGGTTGTTTTTTCAAAATGTTGACTTTTTTACGACCAACCATTGTTTGGTCGTATTTTTGTGACTATACGGTCGCACAAAATTCCGAAACGACCAGCTTTTTTGCCACACCATGTTGGTCTCTTTTTTGGTCACATTCTACAATAAAAATGACCTTTTGGTCGCAAATTGATTTTTTTTTAGTGTTTAAAAAACCACCCGTGGAGGGTGCAATCTAAATTGGTTATATACCATATATTCTTTGATTACATGTAATCTAACTTTAACTTCAACCAAACAAATAATGTTATCTGGATACTTATCTCTCCGTAATCTTAGATAATATTGAAATGAATTGCTTTAAGAAAATTTGTGTGATAAAATTTTGAAAAATTCCACCCAACTTTTTGAAATTTTTAAAATTTTGTTTGAAAAATGACATTTTTTTCCATTAATTTAATAAGTAAGTTCATTAAATTAATAAAAAATTATTTTCATTTAATATTTTCTCTTATATTATTATTTAACAGTTGATACTATTACTATATTTTTATTTTTAATTGGAATATTTTAAATTAAAAATCAATAATTTATTTAAATTTGATTAATTTTTATGTTTTTAATTTTTTTTTTTTAAAATAATGAAAGTTCTCATCATTTTAATAATAGTACTATTTCTAGAAATTTTGATTTTTTTTCTTTTTTGAAATTTACTATTAAAAAAATATCATTATTTAAAAATACCCCTAAAATTTCGATAGATAAATATATTACTTTCTATAAAAGTAAGTCAATTGTTAATCAAATGTGATACATAATTGATTGATTGTGGATAGATCAATCGATTTACATTATTCAATAACTTAAATAATTGATTAATAATAAATAATATATTATCACTGATTGACGTACTTTATAAAATGACGTATTTATAATTAAAAATTATATATGCTAACTCTATATAAGTTTTGGTAAATGGAGATATGCGAGAGAACAAAATCAAATGGACTTTTTTAAACATACAACGTTTGGCCCATTATTAATTCCATTCCAGCCTATGAGAAGTCCCACTTTTATGGAGTTCAGTGGGTTTTGTTCTAAAACAATGATGGTTATATTGGTATGTACCCCAACTAGGGCAATTTTAAAGCAAAAAATCCCGGTCTTAAAAAAATAAAATAAAATAGCCTATTTGAAATGTAAGGTACTCCAAAAAGCCCTTACTAAAATTAAGAAAAAATAAATAAGAAAGAGAATTAGATTTGAAAATGCTAAAATCAAGACAACATTAAAAATGAAGCAACTTTTACCCGTTTTCGCTTATCTTTTGCACTCGAGTGGAGGTGGATGTTGGGTCGGATCTCCCTTTTGTTGTAAATGTGAAGGTTCGTGGTGTCCCCTTTAGGGTGAGGGTTGATTACCCTTGGAAACCTAAGAGGTGTTCAATTTGTTTAGTGTTTGGCCACTCTACTCATTCTTGCCCTCAGGGATCCAATAAGTGGAAGGAAAAGGCTCCTTCTCGGGATGCTTCAGATTGTTCTCCTGTTCCTTCTAAACCTACTTATGTGGTTAAGAAGAAGAATAAGGGGGTTGTTGGGAAGACTAAGAGTGATGCTTCCCCTAGTTATGTTGCGGTGGTTAAGGAGAAGAATAAAGGGGTTATTGGCACTCCTTCTACTTCTGTTTTGAAGACTGCGAATTCTTTTGGGGTTAAGGTTCCATCTGTTGTTCCTCCTCGTGGTGGCTATGCTTCTGACCCGGTTGGTTATGCTCTTGAGTCTAGCGATAGTGACTTTTGTAAGGAGTCTTCATATTTCCAGTCTTCTTATGATGCTATGTCTTCGAATCTTTGATAGTTCTGGTTTCTTTTTATCTGCTAAAGAAAAGAAAAAGTTCAAGAATCAAAGGAAGAAGGCTCGTGATCGTGTAGTTACTTTGACGCTTTCTTGGTGGCCGTTGAGTTCTTGCTTTTGTGAAGCCTTGTGTGGTCTATGTCTTATATTTCCTTCAAATCTTCATGATGAAGCGATCTTTGTAGCGAGATGTTTGCTACTTTTGAGCCAGTTTGAGTAGGCTTCTCGGCTTGTTTGGTGCTTTGTTGTTTTTGTAGGGATTTTTTTCCTTGTTGTGGCTTGACTCCTTAGTTTTATTTTTATGGCTTGTTGCCTTGCTTTTATTCGTTTTTTTAGCTTTGGCTTCGTGCCTTTGTTTTTTTAGTGTGGCTTGTTACCTCGTCTGGTGTCCTTTCTAGTTTCGTAGGAGGATGTCTATGAGCCTTGGTCTTCGACAGTAAGACTATATTTCATTGCAATACACATACACTATGCAAATAATAATAATAATAATAATAATAATAATAAACATTATAATGTACGTTATAAACATAGAATAAAAAAGTACAATATAATAAAATAACCCTTTAAAAAAACAAGTAATAATAATAAATACTATACGGTATGTTATAAACATATAATAAAATATTACAATATAGTAAATGTTAAACACTTTCACAATTTTGTGAAAAACGTATCTTCATTAATTCAATAGGAGTACATTTGATTTATTTATAATCAATGTCTAATATAAGAGATAACCATAATTGGTTATATCTAACTAACAGATATTATCTACAATCAGTTACAAATTACAACTCAGCAAAACTTATTGCTAATATCTAAAATAAAATTCAAACAATACATGTTAATATCCCCTCTCAAACGAATGACTGTATTGAGGCATGAGTTTGAAACACAAGTAGTGTAAACGATCTTCAGGAAGCGCTTTAGTGAACATATCAGCCAATTGATATTGAGTGTAAATATACTGAAGGGCAACATCCTTGCGAACGACATGCTCTCTGATAAAATGGTAGTCAATTTCAACATGCTTTGTACGACCATGAAACACTGGATTGTGAGCAAGTTGAATTGATGAAATATTATCACACCAAATAGTTAGAGGTTTAAAAAGAGAGACACATAAATCCTTCAAAAGTTGACGCACCCAAGAAATTTCTGCTACTATCATTGCTAAAGCTCGATATTCCTCTTCCTGGTAGAACTACGTGAAATAGTGGGTTGTTTTTTTTGAGACCATGAAATTGGATAAGATCCAAGAAAAATAACAAACCCAGCAGTAGAACGCCTATCAAATGGATCATCGGCCCAATCTGAGTCAGAGTAAGCTGTAATATTAAAGTTGCCAGGCCGAAAAAGAAGACCAAATCCATAGAACCCCGTAAATAACGAAAAATCCGCTTAACTGCTGTAAGATGATGCTCACTTGGAGAATGCATAAATTGAGACACTTTACTTATAGCAAAAGTAATATCAGGTTTAGTGAAGGTGAGATAATGTAAAGCACCTACCATACTTCTGTAAACTCGAGCAACATCAGGACTACATAAAGAAGATGAGTCAAGATCAGTGACCTTAGTAGAACAATGGGTTTTACATGGCTTAGCTTCAGCCATTCCAAAACGAGCAAATATATCCTTCATATATTTTTTCTGATTAACAGAAATACCACTTTGCATAGATGATACTTCTAGACCAAGAAAATATTTCAATGCGCCAAGATCAGTCATATCAAATTTCTCCCCGAGTTGTAAAATCAAGTTATCAACAAAGTGTGTATCATTTCCAGTGATGATAATATCATCAACATACAATAAGATATATGTGAAAGACTAATGAGAATTATAAATAAAGATAGACGGATCAGTAAGTGAAGCAACAAAACCCAAAGAAATCAAATGGCTAGTAAAACACTCAAACCACGCTCTTGAAGCTTGCTTAAGACCATAAAGAGATTTCCGTAGCAAACACACATGATTAGGTTGAGAAGTGTTAATAAAACCTTGTGGTTGTTGCATAAATACCTCATCTTGCAATTTCCCATGAAGAAAAGCATTATTGACATCGAGTTGTCATAGAGGCCAAGAAAAGTGAGCAGCAAGTGCAAGAATAATTCTGATTGTTGTTTTTTAACAATTGGACTAAATGTCTTATGAAAATCAACCCCTTCCTGTTGATGAAAACCTTTGGCAACTAGTCGTGCTTTATATCGATCAATGCTCCCATCCGGGTCGTGTTTAACACGATAAACCCATTTATAACCAATAGCACTTTTACCTGGAGGTAATGTAGTTAAAGTCCAAGTGCCCTGTTTGATTAAAGCCTCATACTCCTCAGTCATTGTTGATTGCCACTGAGAAAGTTTAGAAGCTTGAGTAAAAGATGATAGTTCAACATTAAAAGAACTGGACTTACTCTCTTCTTGAAGATACCCGGTTTTGACCTTGTATGCATAGGATGAACATTTGATGAGGCAGCCTCTAAAATAGTGTCAGGTTGTGGTAATGGTCGTTAACTAGTGGAAATGAGGAAGACATCACGGTTACTTTTAGTAGCATTAGAAGAAGTGGCAAAAACACTGGGAGATGGTGATTGAGTAATTGGATCTACACTAGTAGAGTTAGTAATAGGATGTAAAGTAGAAAATTATGCTGGTGGAGAAGTAGTACTGGAATGAAGATTAATGTACAAGTTAGGAAAGATGACATGCAAAGGAATATGAGAAGTAGAGTTAGTGTCTAAATTTGAATTTAAAGAAGAATTTGAACTATTAGTCGAGGATGCAAAAGGAAAAGTGTCCTCATAAAAAATGACATGACGAGAAATGAACAATTTTTTAGAATTTTAAATCATAGAAAAAATAGCCCTTATACTCAAGTGGGCAACCTAGAAAAACACATTGTCTTGTTTTAGGTTGTAACTTGTTAGAATTATATGGTTTTAATAAAGGATAACAAGCACACCCAAAAAAATTTAAATGACTATAGTCAGGTAATTTAGAAAAAAGAATTTCAAAAGGTGATTTATGACCAAGAGTAGTTGATGGTAGCCTATTAATAAGAAAGACCGATGTGGCGAAAGCATAGTACCAAAATTTTAAAGGTACAGAAGATTTGGAGAGTAATGTGAGAGCGGTTTCGACTATATGATGATGGTTACGCTCAGCAACACCATTTTGTTCCAGGGTGTAAGCGTAAGATTTTTTATGAAGGATGCCAATAGACTCTAAAAAAGATTTGAGAATTAAACCTGTGTATTCACCCCCACCATCACTTCTTAACACCTTAAGTTTGTTAGAAAGTAAAGTTTCAACAAAGGGCATGAATTTAACGAAGATAGAATATATATCAGGTTTTCGAACAAGTGGAAATATCCATGTATAACGAGAAAGGTCATCTATAAATGAAACATAATATTTATAGCCATTAATTGAAATTTTCGGGGCAGGACCCCAAACATCACTATGAACAATTTCAAGAGGCGACAAAGTTACAGTACGAGAAAGAGAAAAAGGATGTTTAGACATCTTCCCATTCAGACAATGTTTACATACACAACTAGATAAATTAGAAGTGATAAGAATATTCATCGTTCGAAGAATAGAATTGAGAACAAATGAGCTGGGATGACCCAATCTATCATGTCAAATAGGTTGTGATACTTTGACTCCAAGAAAGGCAATATGATTACTCTGCTTGCAAGAAGAATGAAGCGAGAGAATTGGGTAGAGACCATTAACGCTAGGGCCGTGGAATAAAGTTTTACCTGTTGTTTTGTCCTGAATGGTAAAAGAGTTAGCATCGAAAATGAACAAACAGTGGTTATCAACACAAAATTTGTGGATCGAGAGAAGATTAGAGGCTATATGAGGTACTCGAAGCATGTTAAGAAGTTTAAAAGAGTTGGAAGAAGTAAGAAGATTACCACAACCAGTATGCGTGATGGGAAGTGATTGGCCATTACCAACTGAGACTTGCCCTTCTCCATTATATTTGGAGGAAATGGTAAAATTCGCTAGATCGAAGGTAAGATGACTGTTACACCCAGAATCAGATAACCATAAAGGAGGAGAAGATGAAGGAACGACTTGAGACGAAGTAGTTGCTGTCATGACAACCAATTGAGCAGGTGGATGCCTTCCGTGATAGGAATAATTCATTCTATTAGAACAATTTTAGGCATTGTGTCCAAACTTCAAGCAAATTTGACAGTGAACCTTATTTGACTGAAGTTCAGAATTTGCATTATGTTGTCCATTAGTATTTTTTGTTGAACACTTGAATTTCCAAAGGAATTATTTCGTCCTCTACCAATGTTTGATCTACCAAAGACAACTCTACCACCACTATGGCCTCGACCACCATTTCCATGACCTCTACTGCCAAGAAAAGTATTCTGAAATTGGTTAACAGGTGCATTCATATACATAGTTGTTGGCTGTAAAAGAGGGTCCTCTTGTTTGGATTGCTTTGCAAGAGCGGATTCTTCAGATTTCATCAAGTTATGTAGTTCATCGAAGGTAATGAATTCAGATCTAGTTCAGAGAGAAGTTTTAAAGGTTAGAGTGTAGATAACCAAATCTTTTTCATCAATAGAAACCTAAAGATCAGCAAGTTTATCTTTAATTTTTTTCACACATTGGACGTGGGAGTCAATTGTTTCTGTTGACTGCTTTAAAATTTCTTGCAGATCTGACTTGAAACTAACAACATTTGTGCGTGATGAAGAGAGTATCCCAAACCTCTTTTGAATTCTGACAGCCAACTACAAAGGAGAGGGCTGATGGAGACACATTTGCATTAAGAAGTTGCACATTCCACTGTTCAAATTTTTTTATTAACTACACGAGCAGTGTTAGTCGTTGAACTTTGTTGCATAAATGAACCCAAAAAGAGAGTGTGCCTTCAATACGGATGTGATCTGATAACGCCAAAGTATGTAATTGTTCGATTCAAGTTTAATAGATACTAAGTTGCAAATATTTTACAGAAGTAGAATTGAGTTATTGTCGTTGGTTGAAGAATTTGTTGTCAGTTGTGGAGATTGATTATCATGGTAAAGGAGAAGAATTCATAGTGAAATTTGAAAAGTCAAACTTCTTAGATTGCAAATACCAATGGGTGGTCTTTTGAACTACTTTAGAAAACGTACAGTAAGAAAAAAAAATTCAAGGATGTTTGTTTGAAAGCTCTGATACCATAAACACTTTCACAGTTTTGTGAAAAACGTATCTTCATTAATTCAATAGGAGTACATTTGATTTATTTATAATCAATATCTAATCTAAGAGATAACCACAATTGGTTATATCTAACTAATAGATATTATCTACAATCACTTACAAATTACAACTCAGCAAAACTGATTGCTAATATCTAAAATAAAATTCAAACAATATATATTAATAAATATTCCGTTTAAAAAGTAAGTAATAATGATAAACGCTATACTGTACATTATAAACATAAAATAAAAAAAATTACAAAATAGTAGTAAATAATTATAAAGTAGAACAATATTCATGCAGCGAGCGCAGAAAAAAAAAGAAGAAGAAGTATTCATGTATCATAAAAACACTTGTACTGTACAGCGAACACAGAAAAAAAGAAGAAGTATAATACAATATAATAAAAAACTTATACCGAAGAAGAAGAAGGGGAAGAGGAAGGGGAAGGGGAAGAAGAAGAAGAAGAAGCCATGAGATCTCTTCCTCATCCAGGGTTTTCAATCACTCCGTCGAAAAAATGAACAAGGAGGAGGAGAATTGGTGCCGCCATGGGAGAAATTGTTCTCTGGCGATGAAACAAATTAATTGAGGTGGGGTTGTTCGCCGTCATGGAGATAAAAAAAATGAATGAATAATAGATCGCTGAACAGATGAGAGAAGAGGGAAGAGAGAAAGCAAAACCCATAAAATGCAGCTGCAGATGAAAAGGAAGAAGCAAAATCCCAAGATTTAAGGAAACATTAAAAATCATAAAATAAAAAGATAATGTGAGATCAAAAAAGGAAAATTAAAATTAAATGCAAAAAGGGTAAATCAGGTATATTAAAAAAAATCATATCCTGAAAGGGCTATAAAAACATGAAATTTTGAGATGGCAAAAAAAACATAGTGTATGACATAATGGCCATAATAGGCTATTTACTTGATATTCCCAACAATCATATCCTGAAAGGGCTATAAAAATATGAAATTTTGAGATGGCAAAAAAAACATAGTGTATGACATAATGGCCATAATAGGCTATTTACTTGATATTCCCAACAATCATCACAAGAAATTGCAAGTGGAGAGTTAGGCCCTGTTTGGTATGCAATCTGAAAAGCAGAATTTGAATTTAGTGGATTCTAATGAATTCAGAGTTGTATTCTGTGAATTTGTTGGTTCTGAAACTGTGTTTGGTAACAGATTCAGAATTTATAATTGAGATTCAGCAATTTGAAATATGTGTTTGGTTGGTTACTAAAAAAATTTAAAATCACACTACAAAAAAACTGTCAAAATGCGACCAGAAATTTGCGACCAAAAAAATATGGTAGCTTTTTGGTGACCACCTGGTCACTTTCTTTGAAGGTTGACTCTAAGTGACCATTTGGTCACTTTTTTTGCGACCATATGGTCGCATTTTTGTGACTAAAATGTTCCTTGGTAGCAAAAAATGGCGCGTAATTTTGGAGGGAAGAAAGCTACCAAATGGTCACAATAAAAAGTGTTTTTTTGCGACCATATGGTCGCATTTTTGTGACTAAAATGTTCCTTGGTAGCAAAAAATGGCGCGTAATTTTGGAGGGAAGAAAGCTACCAAATGGTCACAATAAAAAGTGTTTTTTTGCGACCATATGGTCGCATTTTTGTGACTAAAATGTTCCTTGGTAGCAAAAAATGGCGCGTAATTTTGGAAGGAAGAAAGCTACCAAATGGTCGCAATAAAAAGTGACCAGATGGTCGCAATTTTTGTGACCAAAAGTGAGCAGTGGTAGCTTATAATTGGAGGGAAGAAAGCTACCAAATGGTCGCAATAAAAAGTGACCAGATGGTCGCAATTTTGGTGACCAAAAGTGAGCAGTGGTAGCTTATAATTGGAGGGAAGAAAGCTACCAAATGGTCGCAATAAAAAGTGACCAGATGGTCGCAATTTTGGTGACCAAAAGTGAGCAGTGGTAGCTTATAATTGGAGGGAAGAAAGCTACCAAGTGGTCGCAATAAAAAGTGACCAGATGGTCGCAATAAAAAGTGACCAGATGGTCGCAATAAAAAGTGACCAGATGGTCGCAAATTATGTGATTTTTATGGGACCAATAATTGATAAAGAATTTGGTGGGATAAAAGCTACCAAGTGGTCACCCAAAAAGTGACCATGTGGTCGTAAATTCTGACTTGATGTGACCCGGGCAGTGAGGAAAATAGCGGGAAAATTTGGCGGGAAACTGCGACCAGGTGGTAGCAAAAATACTACCATCTGGTCGCAAATGAGCAGAGGAGTCCATTATAAAAACCCCTCCACCCATTGTTTCTTAGCATTAAGTAAAAAGAAAATGAGAGAGTGGATGTATGTTCGTTTGATAGACGGGTATTTGAACGATGAGTTCGTGGCTGGGGTTGAACAGTTTGTTGAGTTTTGCATGACAACTGTCTATTATGAAAAGTATGGTGGAAAGCTACGCCTGCAAGTGCGAAATGCGACAATAGGAGAATCATACCTAGTTCTGAGTTGAAGGTGCATCTTTATACTTGGGGGTTTGTGCGGAATTATTATCACCTGGGTGTTTTTGGGGAAACACAGGAAATGTTCGACGCTGCATTACAGGAATCGAGACGATACGAAGGTAGCAGTTCGAATGTAGAGGTTGTTGACGAAGAACGGAATGATGAACAACAGTATTGTCAGATGCAGCAAATGATAATTGATGGTGCGGGGTATGGGGGCAATGAAAATTTCCGTGAAAGTTTAAACGTGAAGCGAAGATGAACGGGTTGTAGAAGAGGAAATGAATCCAGGAAGCACGTAAGATGCACGAGATGCTAAAGACGGCCCGGTAGACCATTGTACGATGGGTGTGAGGTAAGTCAACTTGCTCGCGCTACGAACTTTTAAATATAAAGGCGCATGACAACATACCTGGGTAGAGGATTTGATGCGATTGCATCGTGGTTTCGTCGATGCGCTCCAAAAGAAAATAATATGCCCCACGGTTTTAGCGACACGAAAAAGCTAGTGGAGGGACTTGGATTACCCGTGGAGAAAATAGATTCGTGTCAAAACGGATGCATGATTCTTGGGATGTGGATGAGGACCTGCATCATTGCAAATCCTGTTTTCTTCCAAGATACAAACAAGGGAAACGCGGCTGATTCCGAATGCCCGCATGTTCTATTTACTGCACGACCCCACGCCTGCGCAGCGGTTGTATGCATCGGATGTGACGACCTCGCACATGAGATGGCATCACGAGCATTCACAGGATGAAGGTGTTATGAGACATCCCTCGAATCTTTGCGGCATGGAAGCATTTAAATAATTGTCATCCGGATTTTGCACAAGATCCAGAAACGTCGATTGGGCTTATACAGGATGGCTTCAACCCGTTCGGGGCATCCTGGGCACAATATTCAGTTTGGCGATCATGGTAACCCCGTATAACTTGCCTCCCTCGATGTGCATGCGAGACCCGGTGATTTTTCTAACGATGATCGCACCTGGGCGAAAAGTCCAAAAGTAAACTGGATGTGTATTTGCAACCACTTATTGCGAGTTGAAAAGGTTGTGGAGTAGCGGTGTTATGACGCACGACATTTCAAGAAACAAAATTTCTTGATGCGCGCCGCGTTAATCCTGGACGATCAGTGACTTCCCTGCGTATTCAATGCTGTCAGGTATGTTGATATTTAATTGCTTTCATATACATTTTTGAGTCGGTGTTTAGCTTTTGTTATTGCTTTCCTTAGTCATTGTAGTTAATTGTGTGAACCTCAATCTCCTCCTCTTAAAGGATGGAGTACGACGGGGACATACGCATGTCCGCATTGCATGCTAGACACAGATGCATTTTATCTCAGAAACGGTCGGAAAACTTGTTGGTTTGACTGTCACCGTCGATTCTTGCCTTTGAATCACACTTTCCGTTCAAACCAGCGTGGATTGGAAGAAGGGTCGACGAGTAAGAAAACAAACCCCCCGACCATGTATAGTGGAAGGCAGTTTTGCACGGTATAGATACTATAGGGATGCGAAGATTACCGTGGAAGGTGCGGAGAGTGCAAACAATGCGCTGGAAAAAACACGGGTTGGAAGAAACGAAGTATTTTTTGGGATCTACCGTATTGGGAAGATCTACCGATTAGACACAATCTTGATGTAATGCATATCGAGAAGAATTTCTTTGACAACATTTTCAATACGATTTTGAACGTTCAGGGAAAAACGAAGGACAATCAAGGCACGTTATGATATACGGGAGATATGTGACCGTCCCTGAGTTGGAGCCTGACGACAATGATAATTACGCAAAAGCAAAGTACATGTTGACGACGGATGAAAAGAAAACATTATTTGAGTGGATCAAATCCATCAAATTCCCGGACGGATACGTTTTAATTTGAGTCGGTGTATAGGCAATCAAAAACATATCATGTTCGGGATGAAAAGCCACGATTGTCATATATTCATGCAACGATTGATGCCCGTCGCGTTGGACCGTTCCTAGAGAATAGACATTGGGAGCCGCTTGCCCAGTTGAGTGTTTTTTTCAGGGACTTGACATGTACAGAGCTGACGGAAGCTACTGTCGCTTCAATGAGTTCGGAGATCGCCGTTATTATTTGTAAGTTGGAGCGAATGTTCCCACCTGGCTTTTTTGACTCCATGGAGCATCTTCCAGTGCATCTTCCATACGAGGCATTCTTAGGGGGTCCCGTACATTACCGCTGGATGTACCCATTTGAAAGGTGTAACGTCCCGTTATTTTAGAGGTAATTTTTTTTTTATTTATATAAGTGTTTATTTATTTAAAGTTAATTTAGATTTAGTTATTTAGATTTAAATAGTTATTTTCGTTCGGAAACCTTTTTAATCGCTAAATTAGCCTATTTTAGTTTTGGTTGTATTAATAATTATTAATAGGCCAATTAATAATTATTAATCACCATTGGGCTAGTTTAAGTGGTTCGGGGTTCGTTTTTAAGGCAAAAGTAAAAGAGAAACGTAGGCGTTATTACCCGATTTACTAAAAATCCCAAAAACACTATTCATCATCCTTTAAATACCAACACTTAGCATTTTTTTTAACACAAATTCGCTTCTTCTTCCTCCTCTCTGCAGTGAGCTCAAGACCCCCCCCTCAAAATTTTGATTTCCTTTATTTCTCGACGGATCGTGTCGATTCTAGATCCCGTGGAAAGCTCTTGGCCCAGGGATCATTTCCAACCTACTCTTGGGATTTCCGCTCGTTTTAACGAGGCCTAAAGGTATGTTAAAGATTCAAAAACCTAGAAGTGAATAGTGTTCAATGGAGGTTTTGAGTTGTAATTTTCGATTTCGTTCATCGGGGCTTATTGATATCAATCGGGAAAGTCGTTTTATTCATTCCTAGGAACTTTCCCCTAACCCTAAGTTCGGGTTTGAGCCAAAAGTCTTTTAATTCAATTTTCCTTTTATTGGTTTTTGATGAGAACTTTGAATTGTTTAGTTTAATGACTTTCCTAATTTGTTCGGGATTGAATTGTTGATCTAAACCCTAAATTAAGTTTACCCATTGAGTTTACCAAACTTCAAAGTAACCGAAACCAACCCGAATTGTCTTTAAAGTGCTTGAAATCCGGAAAACAAATTCTTTTTCTTCCTTCCCTTGAGCCGTGGGCCTCTTGGCTTTAATTACAGGTTGTTTTGTCTTTT
The DNA here is from genome assembly GCA_028015215.1 of Gynostemma pentaphyllum. NCBI lineage: Eukaryota > Viridiplantae > Streptophyta > Magnoliopsida > Cucurbitales > Cucurbitaceae > Gynostemma > Gynostemma pentaphyllum. Next base: position 63,875,594 of record CM051355.1, on the reverse strand, counting down.
AATTTAGAATCGTGTCGATCGTTGTTCAATTCGAGTAATTAATATACTTTAGGTGTATTGTAATTATAGGTTTTGAGCATCGTTCGTGATTTTTGACCAACCAGGTGGTTAGGAGTTGACTACTCTTATAAGGTGAGTTTAAAATGGTTGTGATTACTTTTATGCTTTCAAATTACTTGACGTTTATGTTAGATCGATGTTAAGAGGGTTAATAGATTAGAGAACTTTCCAAGATTATATGTTATTTGGGAGTTAAGGAAAGTGTATAAGGAATTTAGTTAAGATTGGTTGTTACGTAAAGTAAGATGTTATTGGTGGTTTAAGTTAGATTCTCGAGGAGAATGAGAATCCAGGAAACTTGGAGAGGAGTATTATGTACTCCGTTTATCTTGAGTAGTTTTAGAATAGTTAAAAGAACTTTGGAGAGATTTTTGTGTAGAATCAAGTTAGTACGTTGTTTTTAGTGATGTGATTCACTTTTAGGTGTTACTAAAGAGTATGGTGACTTGCATAGTATCGTTATGCACGGATGTCACGATGACTTGCATAGTATCGTTATGCATAGATGTCACCGGAATGGTTTGTGATTGGTGACTTGCATAGTATCGTTATGCACGGATGTCACGATGACTTGCATAGTATCGTTATGCATAGATGTCACCGGAATGGTTTGTGATTGGTGACTTGCATAGTATCGTTATGCCACGGATGTCACGATGACTTGCATAGTATCGTTATGCATAGATGTCACCGGAATGGTTTGTGATTGGTGACTTGCATAGTATCGTTATGCACGGATGTCACGGTGACTTGCATAGTATCGTTATGCACCGGATGTCACGGAATGATTATGATTGGTGACAAGTGGTCACGGATGAAAGTTACTTTGTTATTTACTTTGTTATTCCTTTGTTATTTACTTTGTCATTTACTTTGTTAAGCACTAGTATTTACTTTAACTACGGGCTTGAATGTTTACTTTCCTGGAGTTTACGAGATAGTAGAATGGTTTGATCTTTTATGTAAAGTACTTGGATTATTGAATGGGTAGTGCAAGAGTACTTAGTTTTGTTTGGACACATTCTCCGATAGTAAATTTGGTTCATAAAAGTGCTTGCATCCATCTTATTCTCACTAGCATTGTTTGCTAATGGTGCTACACCACTTTATTTTCAGGTAATATTCGTGGTAGAGGACGAGGTCGTGGAGGTGGTCCGCGTGATCTCGAGTAGATGCTTATGGACATTTGGACTTGTAAATCTAAGTTTGGTGCATTTTGGGAATGCTTTATATACATATAAACTTGAAATAAAGTCTTAAAACTTGTATTTTGTGGCTCATGAGAGCCTAAAGTCGGTTGTATGTATATTTTGAGTTTACTTTCTCGATTTGAGTATATTCTGGAGTAGGAATATATGTGAATAAACTTTCTTGAGTTGTGTTCTTAAAAACAGGTTTAGGGAGTTCGTATTTTAAACGGATCCACGCCAATTTTTTTAAAAATAAGTCTTCCATTGTTTTACTTCGATTTAAAGATTTTATGAAAATTCGAGTCTTTTTACGGTTGGTATCGAGCCTACTACGGTCGAGACTATATGCGTTGCATATTTTTCATGTTTTGTTTTAAGTCCTTGTCCAAAGCATTACTCGGATCGACAGCACCAGGTATCCTCTAAATTTGTACTTTATAGATTATTTTACCGACAAGTTAAGTGTAGACTTGTAAGTTCCTATTTTATGTTTGGCTCACAAGGAACTTGTCTATTTGTGATTTCAGTATGCCTCCCAAAGTAGCTGCACTTAGGAGGAGTCGGCGTAGTGTGTACCTGGCTACGGTGCGAGGCCGAGGCCGAGGTAGGGGTCGAGGTCGTGCTAGGACGATTACTCGCCCTGCCTGAGGATCATACCGATGCTAGAGGATCGATCCCGGGTTTTGTGCATGAGGATGAGACTCGGTTGACAGGCGCCTATGCCTGCCGGTAGTGTTACTATTCCCATGGGGGATTATTTGGAGTTGTTACGGGGTGGTGGAGGACACCATGATCATGTTATACCACCTACTAGGGTGCTTGCTCCAGCTTGACAGACTGAGAGTAGCGATCTCGCTAAGGTTCGAAAGATTATCCGAGGCATGCCCCTCCTGAGTTTGATGGGACATCTATTGATCCGGCGATTGCCAAGAGATGGGTTACGAGGGTTGAGAGAGCCCTTGAGTCTATTCAGTGTCCTGATCGATGAAGGTCCATTGTGGGACCTATTCTTCTGGTTGATGATGCGTTATATTGGTGGCGTGGACTTTATCGTTCTTTGAGTCCTACTTTGATAGTCACCTGGGAGATGTTTAGGGAAAAGTTCTTTGAAAAATATTACCCGGAGGATATCAGGGATCAGTTGGAGGTACAGTTTCTGACCCTGAGGCAGGGAGATCGATCTGTGATTGAGTATGAGAGGGAGTTCGATCGGTTGTCCAAGTTTGCTACTGGGCAAGTCGCTGATCCTGAAAGTAAGAGGAAGAGGTTTGTTGTGGGCTTGAGAGCTGACATCCGAGGTCATATACGAGCTTTTCGACCTACCACTTATGCTGAGGCTTTAGATTTTGCCTTAGCTATAGATATTGGGCCTTCTGAGAAAAAGGCCGAGATAGCAGCTGCTCAGACCTCCTCTCTTAAGAGGAAGGCCGAGGGTGACCATTCAGGTCGAGTGACCCACCCACCGGGATATGCACAGGGTAGGGGAGGAGGACCATCTGGATCTCAGATTCGTCCGGCACCGCAGCATAGTGTTCAGAGGTGCTATCACTGTGATCAGTTTGGGCATATTCGACAGCATTGTCCGAGACTTCAGGCTCCACCGCAGTCTACTGGTCATGGCAGGGGACGAGGTCAGGGGCATGGTCGTGGTCAGATAGGAGGTAGGGGCCAGGTTAGGCCTACCCAGTATCCGAGAGCACCACCACCTGTTTATGCACCTTATCAGCCACCTCAGCAGGCTCGTGTTTTTGCCACTACTAGAGAGGATGCCGAGGCGTCAGGTACTGTCGTTACAGGTACTGTGACAGTCTTGGGACATTCTGCTTTAGCTTTATTTGATTCAGGGGCTAGCCATTCCTTTATTTCTGCTGAGTTTGTTGAGTCCGCTGCATGTGAGTCTGCACCGTTAGGGCATGAGTTGCATGTTTCTACTCCACTGGGGAAATCTATTGTTGTGGATAGGGTTATTTATACCTGATGATTTGTGTATTTTGGGTTGTTGTTGTTTGCATGCTATGTTGATAGTGATGCCTATGTGTGACTTTGATATTATATTGGGTATGGATTGGTTGTCGACCAACCACGCCAATATTGGTCGTAGTGCCAAGATTGTTGATTTTATTGGTCCATGTGGGACTAGTTTTCGATTCGGTGGGAGTCGAGGTAGAGTGACTCCTGTAATCATTTTGCGATTCAGGCTAGAGCTCTCTTGTGTGATGGTGCTATGGGTTATTTGGCTAGTGTAGTAGACATGTCTGTTAGTGTGACTACACTTGAGTCGACCTGGATTGTGAGGGATTTCTCTGATGTTTTCCCTGATGAGTTACCCGGTTTACCACCTGTGAGAGAGATGGATTTTCGGATAGAGGTGTTACCTGGGGACGGCTCCATTGTCCAAGGCACCTTATCGTATGGCACCGGGGTGAGTGAGTGAGCTCAAGAGTCGATTCCGGGACTCTTAGATTTAGGGTTTATACGCCCTAGTGTGTCCCCGTGGGGAGCACCAGTGTTGTTTGTGAGGAAGAAAGATGGTTCAATGAGGTTGTGTATCGACTACCGAGAGTTGAACCAGGAGTTCTTGTGAAAAATAAATATCCTTTGCCAAGGATTGATGATTTATTTGATCGGTTGAGAGGTGCTACTATCTTTTCGAAGATAGATTTGAGATCCCGGTTATCACCAGGTTGAGAATCCAGGAGGATGATATTCCCAAAACCGCATTTCGTACACGTTATGGGCATTATGAGTTCATTGTTATGTCATTCGGTTTGACTAATGCGCCTGGCGGTTTTTATGGATCTTATGCAGACGGTGTTTAGGAGGTTCATTGACTCTTTTGTTATTGTGTTTATTGATGATATTTTGATTTATTTCGAGACCGAGGAGTTGCATGCTATGCACTTAGAGAAAGTTTTGACTGTGTTACGGGAACAGAAATTGTATGCAAAGTTCTCTAAGTGTGAGTTTTGGCTCAGGGAAGTGGCTTTCTTAGGCCATGTGGTCTCGAGTAAAGGAGTGATGGTGGATCCATCTAAGGTTGAGGCGGTTAGTAGTTGGCCTAGACCAACTAGTGTGACTGAAATTCGTAGTTTTCTTGGACTTGCCGGTTATTACAGACGGTTTGTTCAAGACTTCTCTAAGATAGCATCGGCTTTGACACGTTTGACGAAGAAGGGAGTGGACTTTGTATGGTCCGAGGAGTGTGAAAAGAGCTTCGAGGAGCTCAAGCGAGACTTATTATCGCACTGTTTTGGTGTCACCCGATGATAGTGGTGGTTTGACCGGTTTATACCGATGCTTCAAGAGAGGTTTGGGTTGCGTTTTGATGCAACATGGTAAGGTTATTGCTTATGCTTCACGTCAGTTGAAGGAGCATGAGAAAAAGTATCCGACTCACGATATGGAGTTGGCGGCGGTTGTGCATGCTTTGAAAATTTGGAGGCATTACTTGTATGGTGAGAAGATCTTGATATTCACCGATCACAAGAGCCTCAAATATTTCTTCACTCAGAAGGAATTAAATATGAGACAACGACGATGGTTGGAGCTTGTGAAAGACTATGATTGCGATATTCAGTACCATCCCGGAAAAGCCAATGTAGTGGCGGATGCTCTAAGTAGAAAGTCTTCGCACTTGTCGCTTTACCTGGATGAGATTGAGATGGGATTTAGAGCGTGCCGAGATAGCTCTCCCTTCGCCGAGGTTACAGTGAGTTTGGCCGGTTGACCAGTGGGGCCTACTTTGAGACGGAGGATGATTGAGGCTCAGAGGAGTGAGGATCATTTACAGGCCGGCTTTATTGAGGCAGAGTCAGGTGTACCTAGCCACTTCACTTTTTCCTCTGATAGTGCTTTGATGTATCGTCAAAGGCTATGTGTACCTTTGAGCTCGACTTTCCGGAAAGAATTGTTGGAGGAGGCCCACAATTCTATCTTTTCTGTTCATCCGGGTAGTACCAAGATGTATAGAGATTTGAGACAACATTATTGGTGGCCCGGGATGAAACTTGAGATCGCGGAGTTTGTGAGTAGATGCTTGACTTGTCAGCAAGTCAAGGCTTTGAGAACGAGACCAGCGGGTTATCTTAATCCTTTGAGTATACCCGAGTGGAAATGGGAAGAGATCTCTATGGATTTTGTTTGTGGATTGCCTAGAACATCCAAAGGGTATGATACCATTTGGGTGATTGTGGATCGTTTGACAAAATCCGCACACTTTTTACCAGGGGAGGATTACTTATCCAGTAGAGACATGGGCACGATTGTACTTGAAGGAGATTGTTAGACTTCATGGAGTGCCTGTGAGGATTGTATCGGACCGGGACACTCGCTTTGTGTCAAAGTTTTGGCAAAGTTTGCATTCCGCCATGGGTACTCGGTTTAGACTTTAGCACGGCCTTTCATCCTCGGGACCGATGGTCGAGCAGAGAGAGTTAACCGGGATATTAGAGGATATGTTGAGGGCCTGTGTTCTTGACTTTGGTGGTAGTTGGGACTCGCATTTGTACTTGGTAGAGTTTGCATATAACAATAGTTTCCAAGCTACCATCGAGATGGCACCATTTGAGGCACTTTATGGTAGAAAGTGTCGCTCTCCCGCTCATTGGGATGAGGTCGGAGAGAGGAGACCGTTGGGACCGGAGTTATTACAGAGGACTAGTGAGTCCATTATGTTGATTAGAGAAAGGATGAGGGTTGCCCAGAGTCGACGGAAGAGCTACTGCCGATAAGCGACGTAGTCCACCTGGAGTTTGCGGTGGGGGATCACGTATTTCGAAGGTAGCACCTATGAAGGGTGTGATGAGGTTTGGGAAGAAGGGCAAGTTAAGTCCTAGGTTTATCGGTCCATTTGAGATTCTGGATCGAGTTGGAACAGTGGCTTACCGTTTAGCCTTGCCACCATCCTTGTCAGCCGTCCATAGTGTGTTTCATGTTTCGATGCTTCAAGATATTTGGTGACCCTTCACATGTGATAGATCATGAGCCCGTTGTTCTTGATGCTAACATGTCTTATGAGGAGACACCGGTGAAGATTCTAGCAACGGAACGAAGGTATTGAGGAACAAGACTATCGGCTTAGTGAAAGTCTTGTGGAGGAACCAAGTGTCAGAAGAGGCCACTTGGGAACGAGAGGAGGAGATGCGGGATAAGTACCCTCATTTGTTTACTTAGAAGCTACTTTTCGAGACGAAAAGTCTTTTAAGGAGGGTGGACTGTAACGTCCCGTTATTTTAGAGGTAATTTTTTTTTTATTTATATAAGTGTTTATTTATTTAAAGTTAATTTAGATTTAGTTATTTAGATTTAAATAGTTATTTTCGTTCGGAAACCTTTTTAATCGCTAAATTAGCCTATTTTAGTTTTGGTTGTATTAATAATTATTAATAGGCCAATTAATAATTATTAATCACCATTGGGCTAGTTTAAGTGGTTCGGGGTTCGTTTTTAAGGCAAAAGTAAAAGAGAAACGTAGGCGTTATTACCCGATTTACTAAAAATCCCAAAAACACTATTCATCATCCTTTAAATACCAACACTTAGCATTTTTTTTAACACAAATTCTGCTTCTTCTTCCTCCTTGCTGCCGTGAGCTCAAGACCCCCCCCCTCAAAATTTTGATTTCCTTTATTTCTCGACGGATCGTGTCGATTCTAGATCCTGTGGAAAGCTCTTGGCCGGGGATCATTTCCAACCTACTCTTGGGATTTCCGCTCGTTTTAACGAGGCCTAAAGGTATGTTAAAGATTCAAAAACCTAGAAGTGAATAGTGTTCAATGGAGGTTTTGAGTTGTAATTTTCGATTTCGTTCATCGGGGCTTATTGATATCAATCGGGAAAGTCGTTTTATTCATTCCTAGGAACTTTCCCCTAACCCTAAGTTCGGGTTTGAGCCAAAAGTCTTTTAATTCAATTTTCCTTTTATTGGTTTTTGATGAGAACTTTGAATTGTTTAGTTTAATGACTTTCCTAATTTGTTCGGGATTGAATTGTTGATCTAAACCCTAAATTAAGTTTACCCATTGAGTTTACCAAACTTCAAAGTAACCGAAACCAACCCGAATTGTCTTTAAAGTGCTTGAAATCCGGAAAACAAATTCTTTTTCTTCCTTCCCTTGAGCCGTGGGCCTCTTGGCTTTAATTACAGGTTGTTTTGTCTTTTAATTTAGAATCGTGTCGATCGTTGTTCAATTCGAGTAATTAATATACTTTAGGTGTATTGTAATTATAGGTTTTGAGCATCGTTCGTGATTTTTGACCAACCAGGTGGTTAGGAGTTGACTACTCTTATAAGGTGAGTTTAAAATGGTTGTGATTACTTTTATGCTTTCAAATTACTTGACGTTTATGTTAGATCGATGTTAAGAGGGTTAATAGATTAGAGAACTTTCCAAGATTATATGTTATTTGGGAGTTAAGGAAAGTGTATAAGGAATTTAGTTAAGATTGGTTGTTACGTAAAGTAAGATGTTATTGGTGGTTTAAGTTAGATTCTCGAGGAGAATGAGAATCCCGGAAACTTGGAGAGGAGTATTATGTACTCCGTTTATCTTGAGTAGTTTTAGAATAGTTAAAAGAACTTTGGAGAGATTTTTGTGTAGAATCAAGTTAGTACGTTGTTTTTAGTGATGTGATTCACTTTTAGGTGTTACTAAAGAGTATGGTGACTTGCATAGTATCGTTATGCACGGATGTCACAGTGACTTGCATAGTATCGTTATGCATAGATGTCACGGAATGGTTTGTGATTGGTGACTTGCATAGTATCGTTATGCACGGATGTCACGATGACTTGCATAGTATCGTTATGCATAGATGTCACGGAATGGTTTGTGATTGGTGACTTGCATAGTATCGTTATGCACGGATGTCACAGTGACTTGCATAGTATCGTTATGCATAGATGTCACGGAATGGTTTGTGATTGGTGACTTGCATAGTATCGTTATGCACGGATGTCACAGTGACTTGCATAGTATCGTTATGCACGGATGTCACCGGAATGATTATGATTGGTGACAAGTGGTCACGGATGAAAGTTACTTTGTTATTTACTTTGTTATTCCTTTGTTATTTACTTTGTCATTTACTTTGTTAAGCACTAGTATTTACTTTAACTACGGGCTTGAATGTTTACTTTCCTGGAGTTTACGAGATAGTAGAATGGTTTGATCTTTTATGTAAAGTACTTGGATTATTGAATGGGTAGTGCAAGAGTACTTAGTTTTGTTTGGACACATTCTCCGATAGTAAATTTGGTTCATAAAAGTGCTTGCATCCATCTTATTCTCACTAGCATTGTTTGCTAATGGTGCTACACCACTTTATTTTCAGGTAATATTCGTGGTAGAGGACGAGGTCGTGGAGGTGGTGCCGCGTGATCTCGAGTAGATGCTTATGGACATTTGGACTTGTAAATCTAAGTTTGGTGCATTTTGGGAATGCTTTATATACATATAAACTTGAAATAAAGTCTTAAAACTTGTATTTTGTGGCTCATGAGAGCCTAAAGTCGGTTGTATGTATATTTTGAGTTTACTTTCTCTCGATTTGAGTATATTCTGGAGTAGGAATATATGTGAATAAACTTTCTTTGAGTTGTGTTCTTAAAAACAGGTTTAGGGAGTTCGTATTTTAAACGGATCCACGCCAATTTTTTTTAAAAATAAGTCTTCCGCTGTTTTACTTCTGATTTAAAGATTTTATGAAAATTCGAGTCTTTTACAAAAGGTAAGCACAGTTATTTTCTAATGTACGCGTATGAATCAGTACAGTGATCATCGAATGTTAATAATGTTTTGTACCCACAGGTACTTACGTCGGTTGAAAAAGATGGTTGGAAATAGATCACGAGTAGAAGGATCTATCTGTAGTGCGTACCTGACGCAAGAGACTACCACATTTTGTTCATACTACTTTGATCAACACATTGCAGAGCAGTTTCGACCGTCAAAACGAAACGTTGTCGATAATTTACTTGAAGGTGTTGACATGAACGACTTGCCGATTTTTACGGAACCTGGCATGACGCTTGGAAGATCGGCGAAGGCCGTTGACCGATTCCCGAGTATCACGTAATGCGGACATACGTGTTATGCAACTGCAGCAGAGATCGAGCCTTACATAGAGTGAGTTTGTAACTTAACATTATTCCATCGCATAAACAAGTACAAACTATTTGCTAACTATTTTTGTAACATACAGTTATTTCTAAACGTATACGTTCGAATGACACGAGTTGGTCTTACAGACGCTGAGGAGGGGTCAATAATCGACAAAGAGTTTCGTTCTTGGTTCGGTGCATACGTGAGTTATTTTAAATTGTCAAACAACCGTTGCATTATGTTGAAACAATTACTATCTTCCTAACATTATCGTATGTGGACAATGACACAGGTTGACTCACCTACATTACCTGGTGGATGATCCTCGCATCATTTCTTTAGCAAAGGGACCTGGACGGATAGCAAGGTCGTATGGTGGATACGTCGGAAACGATTCATGATTTCAAACGAAGGCGCATTCGGTGAAGCAGGGCAACAAACAACGGTGGTGTTTGCATAAAAGGTCACGTGTTCGACAAACGAAGACGATTACTTCGGAGTAATCGATGAGATTCTTGAGATTCAATACGCAAGTCCGACGCTAAAACGCATTGTTCTGTTCAACTGCACTTGGTTCGAGACAACCAGACGAGGCGGAGTCCGTAAGATTGATCATTTACAAATCGTTGAGGTAAAGAAGTCTAAGCATATGCGCACCGCTGATAGGTTCGTCCTGGCTTCACAAGCGATTCAAGTTTATTACCTGAACTATCCGATTAATAGACGAGATCTGACAGATTGGTTAGTTGTTTGTAAAGTTAAACCACGCCAGGTAGAAGAAAACTTGTCCGAGAAAGACGACCACACAGAGGAAGCTGTTGCTTTTCAAGAAGATGAGATACGATCTCGTGCAATCGACGATGGTCAGGATGCAAAATCTTGTTCGTCCTTTGAACGATGGAACGATAACATTGCATGATGATGATGATATACATGCTTCCACTTCTCACGCACGTGACATTGATCTTGAATTTATTCGAGACGATGAATCGATGAAGAAAGAAGAAGAAGAAGAAGAAGAAGAGCGTATGTGACGGACTTCTTGGAGACGATGATGAATGAGATATTTCGTTAACTTGATTATTCAAATGTGTGTGTATGTGTTTAATTAATTAAAACTATTTCTTATAAGGAAAGATTAAAAAAAAAAAAAAAAAAAAAAAAAAAAAAATTATATTTGCGACCAAGTGGTCGCAATTTCACACAAAAAGGTGACCACATGGTAGTAATTTAGAAGTGAAATGCGACCAGGTTGGTCGCAAAAAAAGTGGTAAATTTAAATTTCCATGAAATTTATGGCGGTGAATTTAAAGATTACGACCATCCTGGTCGCAATATTTGGCGGTGGGCTACCATATGGTCACAAAAAAGAGCGGTAAATTTAAATTTCCATGAAATTTATGGCGGTGAATTTAAAGATTACGACCATCCTGGTCGCAATATTTGGCGGTGAATTTCATTATTGCGACCAGGATGGTCGCAATTATTGATGGGACTCGTGATATGACAAATTGGTATGGATCATGGTAAAGTGGTGACCATATGGTCGCTTTTCATGAAATGCTACCATATGGTCGCAAATATCTCAAGAAATGCGACCAAGTTGGTCGCCATTTTCCCAAAGACGCGCGACCTTTCGTTCTTGTCATAATTACATATTTGCGACCATTTGGTCGCAAAATCGATTTAAATTCCCATCAGTTTTCCTTTCCCCCCGTTTCCGCTTTTCTTCCTTTCTCTTTTTCTTCCTCTCTTTTTGTTCTTTTCTCTCTTTCCCCTCTCCCGTTCCCCGTTATTTCTTCCCGTTCCCGTTCCCGTTCTTACTCTAAATCTAAAACCCTCAAACCCCAATCCCGGTTTCTATTACGAGGTTAGTTTTCGTATAAAATTGAAGTTTAGTTTAAGAATTTATTTTACTTAGTTTTAGTTTTTAGTTTTCAATTAAGTAGTTTAGTTTAGTTTAGTTTTGTTAATTTAATTAGTTTTAGTTTAATGAATCTAAATTTGTGTAATCAATTACTTAGTTTACTTTTGTTTAATTCATAGCATTTTAGTTTACATTAACTAATTAATTAGTTTACTTTAATTTTCTTACTTTAAGTAATTTTAGTTTAATTAATCTAATAGTTTAATTAATCTAACTTAGTTTACTTTAATTCAATTTAAGTAGTAATTAACTTAATTACTTAATCTAATTTAGTTTATTTAAGATAGTTTACTTTAATTTAATAAAATTAAACTAAATTAATTTATAATTACACTAGTTTAAATTTTAATTTTAGTTTAATTAATGTAATTTAGATTACTTTAATTAAATCAATTAATTTAAAGTAGGGTAATTAATTCAAATAGTTTAACTTCAATTATACTTAAGTAGTTTAAATTAATTAATTACACTAATTTAATTAATTAATTTTAATTTAATGAATAAATAAAAATTGTTTAATTACTTAATTTTAGTTAAAATTTGATTAAAGTAAAGTACAATTAGATTAATTAATTAGAATAATTTTGTTTAAGTATTCTAATCAATTAATTTGAAATAAAGTAAATTAAAATTAGATTAATTGAAACTAAAATTAATTTGAGTTTAATTCAATTAATTTTAGTTCAATTAATATAATTAAATAAATAATTAATAAATAATTAATAATTAATAATTAATTAACTAATTATTGAAATTTAAATTTTAAAAAAAATTCTTAAATGCGACCAGGATGGTCACTTTTTAGGCGACCATCCTGGTCGCATTTTAATCGAAGCCTAAAAGTGACCATTTGGTCGCATAAAATGCGACCATTTGGTCACTTTTTTATGTGACCAATTGGTCACTTATCTTTCACATAAAATGAGACCAGGATGGTCACTTTTTAGGTGACCATCCTGGTCGCATTTTAATCGAAGCCTAAAAGTGACCATTTGGTCGCATAAAATGCGACCATTTGGTCATTTTTATGTGACCAATTGGTCACTTATCTTTCACATAAAATGCGACCAGGATGGTCACTTTTTAGGTGACCATCCTGGTCGCATTTTAATCGAGCCTAAAAGTGACCATTTGGTCGCATAAAATGCGACCATTTGGTCATTTTTATGTGACCAAATGGTCACTTCTATTGAAGATAAAATGCGACCATATGGTCCCTTTTAATGCGACCATTTGGTCGCATTTTCAAAAGTTTGACTTTTTTGCTACCAAAATTTTTTGCGACCATATGGTCGAATTTTTGTGACCATGCAGTCGCACAATTGAAATCCGACCAGCGTTTTAGCAACCACTCAGTTGGTCGCATTTTTGGTCGCAATTTAGGTAAAAAACGACCATTTGGTCGCAATTTCCTGGTCGCAAATTGACAGTTTTTTTGTAGTGTCATATTTTGAATCAGAATATGTGTTTAGATCATAATACAAATTTTGGGTGACCAACACAAAAATAATACTTCCAACTTTAAATCATTCATTTTTAAGTTTGAAAAAACTAATAATTAATAACTTATAAATTAGAAACATATTTATCCGCATCAACTATAACTATTCTCATTCTTAGGATAATTTTTTCTTTTAAAAAAATTTATAATAAAGATAATAGAAGCATTGCAAGTCTATCAAATAAACTCTTTAGATTAAAACAACTCAGTTTTTTCTAAAAGGAGAACTATACAAGACACAGTGAGATCCATTCTAAAATTCATAAGAACCTAGTGCAACCAAAGAGAGAATTTCTCAATAAAAGAGAATCTGTATTTGAACTCAAGCCCAACCCCCAACCCCCTGGGTTTTAAACATAGAGCCCTATCAGAACTGACCTGAAACCCGGTTTAAGGTCCGTTCATTTATATATATATATATATATATATATATAATTTTATTTGTTATATTTAAATTAATCTTATATATAATTATAAAAATAAAGTATAAATAAAAAATAGGATATAGTGAAAAAATAAATTAACTTTTTTTGTATCACTTTAGAATTAAGTTTAAAAAGTTAAAAATCAGCATAAAAACATGCAATTAAAAATTTAATTAAATAAATAAAAACTAGAATGGACCGGGTCAACCTTGAAAAACGGGCCCGACCCAACCCAAACCCGTAAAAATAGGTCTAGCCAGACCCAAATCCGCAAAATGGCCCGACTTGTATTTTTATCTCATGTGTTCAAACCCGTGGATTAAATTGTGTGGGTGAGGTCAATCTGTGTTTTTCAGTTTTTGAGTTGGATATTTTGGATTCTTGTTTTAGTTGAATTCATTTTTTAGCCTAAAAAAGAAATTGAATCCAAATTGCTTTTTTCTGAATTCACTACAAAAAAACTGTCAAAATGCGACCAGAAATTTGCGACAAAAAAAAAGTGGTAGTTTTATGGTGACCACCTGGTCACTTTCTTTGAAGGTTGACTTTAAGTGACCATCTGCTCACTTTTTTTGCGACCAGATTGCGACCAAAAGTAGAAGTAGTCATAAAAAATGGCGCGAAATTATGACGCAAAAGAAGCGACCACTTGATCACCTAAAAAAACGACCATCTGGTCGCATTTTTGTGACTAAAATATACCTTGGTAGCAAAAAATGGCGCGTAATTTTGGAGGGAAAAAAGCTACCAAGTGGTCACAATTAAAAGTGACCACCTGGTCGCAATTTTGTGACCTTTATTGGGCAGTGGTAGCTTAAAATAGGAGGGAAAAAAGCTACCAAGTGGTCACAATTAAAAGTGACCACCTGGTCGCAATTTTTGTGACCTTTATTGGGCATTGGTAGCTTAAAATTGGAGTGAAAAAAGCTACCAGGTGGTCACAATTAAAAGTGACCACCTGGTCGCAATTTTTGTGACCTTTATTGGGCATTGGTAGCTTAAAATTTTGGAGGGAAAAAAGCTACCAGGTGGTCACAATTAAAAGTGACCACCTGGTCGCAATTTTTGTGACCTTTATTGGGCATTGGTAGCTTAAAATTTTGGAGGGAAAAAAGCTACCAGGTGGTCACAATTAAAAGTGACCACCTGGTCGCAATTTTTGTGACCTTTATTGGGCATTGGTAGCTTAAAATTTTGTAGGGAAAAAAGCTACCAAGTGGTCACATTAGAAAGTGACCGGATAGTCGCAAATTCTGTGATTTTATATGACCAATAATTTATAAATAACTAGTTTTTTAACACGTGCGATGCACATGGAATTTTTAGTCTTATTTTACAATTCAATTGTATACTTTAAGAGTTTTATGTGTATTAGTTAAAATGTTTGTTAATCAATTTTTAAATTATATTTATTTTATGAACAAATAAAATATTTAATAATTGTTGATTTTTTCCCGCTGTATTTATGGGGTAAAATAGATAAAGTAAAAGGAAAATTACATTATAAGCTTAAGAAAGAAAAAATAAAAATAAGAATAGATGATTGAAAAAATTACCAATAATTCCAAAATTTCAAGATGTGGTTAATTTTATTGATTACATTTCTTAACAATTATAATAATGTCAATTAAATAAAAATTATTCACTTTCAATTAATATAAAACTCTTCAAGATCAAGAAGCTATCTAAACGCCATTAGATTTTTCTAAAATTTGTGTAGAGTAAATAATAATATTTAACCTCGTCTTGAAAATATCTGAATTTCATACAAAAGAGAGAACAATAATATTGTACAGAGAAGAATTATATTTTCCTTAAACCTCTAGTTGAATCTAGTCCTTTTGACTCTTTTTTGTTCAAGTAAAGAATTTACAATTATGAATAAAGCAATAGACCAAACTTAAAATCAAAAGATGATGAAATACGATGAAAATGAAATTAACCTTTTTTTTTTATTATTATAAGAAAGATTCCTCTTGATTTCAACTTTGACATGTTTATATCGAATTCTGCAGTGGAATTGCTTCGAATGAATATGTGGATGCAAATTATATATAAATATGTACATATTCAATAGTCTCTTTGGTTCCCTTCTAGCACTTTCTATCTTGAAAAAACAAGAATAAAATTATCTATATCTATTAAAAAAAACTCTTAAATAGAATCAAATAGTTCCAAATCAAGAATTACAAAAATTTATCTCGAAAATCATGAAGAAACATATCAATGAATATAACAACATGGAAACAAGAGTTCCCGTCATATGTAAATATCGAAAGTAACCCAATATAAAAAAAAAGTATATAAATATTAATATTTGCGACCAAGTGGTCGCAATTTTACAAAAAAAGGTGACCACATGGTAGTAATTTAGAAGGGAAAGGCGACCAAATGGTCGCATTTTAGAGTTTAGGGTTTAGGGTTTAGGGTTTAGGGTTTTTTAGGGTTTAGGGTTTAGGGTTTTGGAGAGAAAGGCGACCAAGTGGTCGCATTTTTGGAAAAGTATAATAATATTTTTTTTAAAATACAAGTGGAATTGCGACCATATGGTCGCAAATATGGGCGGTAAGTTTAAATTTTCATGAAATTTATGGCGGTGAATTTAAACAATGCTACCATCTGGTCGCAATATTTGGCGGTGAATGTCATTATTGCGACCATCTGGTCGCAATTGTTGATGAGACTCGTGATATGACAGCTGTTCTTGGTAATGGTAACTGGGCGACCAAATGGTCGCTTTTTCAAGAAATGCTACCATTTGGTCGCAAATCTCTCTGAAAATGCGACCATATGGTCGCATTTGCCCCAGCACGCGCGACCTTTCGTTTCTTGTCATAATTACATATTTGAGACCAGTTGGTCGCAAATTATGATTTAAATTCCCATCCCTTTCCTTTCCCCCGTTTCTTTTTCTTTTCTCCGTTTCTTCCTTTCTTTTTTCTGCCTTTCTCTTCTTTTCTGCCTTTCTGTTTTTCTTCCTCATTTTTTGTTCTTTGCTCTCTTTCCCCTCTCCCGTTCCCCGTTATTTCTTCCCGTTCCCGTTCCCATTCTTACTCTAAACCGAAAACTCTCAACCCCCAATCCCGGTTTCGATTACGAGGTTAGTTTTCGTATCAAATTGAAGTTTAGTTTAAGAATTTAGTTTACTTAGTTTTAGTTTTTAGTTTTTAATTAAGTAGTTTAGTTTAGTTTTGTTAATTTAATTAGTTTTAGTTTAATTAATCTAAATTTGTGTAATCAATTACTTAGTTTACTTTTGTTTAATTCATAGCATTTTAGTTTACATTAACTAATTAATTAGTTTACTTTAATTTTCTTACTTTAAGTAATTTTAGTTTAATTAATCTAATAGTTTAATTAATCTAACTTAGTTTACTTTAATTCAATTTAAGTAGTAATTAATTTAATTACTTAATCTAATTTAGTTTAATTACTTATTTAGTTTATTTAAGATAGTTTACTTTAATTTAATAAAATTAAACTAAATTAATTTATAATTACACTAGTTTAACTTTTAATTTTAGTTTAATTAATGTAATTTAGATTACTTTAATTAAATCCATTAATTTAAAGTAGGGTAATTAATTCAAATAGTTTAACTTCAATTATACTTAAGTAGTTTAAATTAATGAGTTACACTAATTTAATTAATTAATTTTAGTTTAATTATTAAATAAAAATTGTTTAATTACTTAATTTTAGTTACATTTGATTAAAGTAAAGTACAATTAGATTAATTAATTAGAATAATTTTGTTTAAGTATTCTAATCAATTAATTTGAAATAAAGTAAATTAAAATTAGGTTAATTGAACTAAAATTAATTCAATTAAACTTAAGATTAATTAATTAAAACTAAAATAAACAAATCAATTAATTTGAAATAAAGTAAATTAAAATTAGGTTAATTGAACTAAAATTAATTCAATTAAACTTAAGATTAATTAATTAAAACTAAAATAAACAAATCAATTAATTTGAAATAAAGTAAATTAAAATTAGGTTAATTGAACTAAAATTAATTCAATTAAACTTAAGATTAATTAATTAAAACTAAAATAAACTAATCAATTAATTTGAATTAAAGTAAATTAAAATTAGGTTAATTGAACTAAAATTAATTCAATTAAACTTAAGATTAATTAATTAAAACTAAAATAAACAAATCAATTAATTTGAAATAAAGTAAATTAAAATTAGGTTAATTGAACTAAAATTAATTCAATTAAACTTAAGATTAATTAATTAAAACTAAAATAAACTAATCAATTAATTTGAAATAAAGTAAATTAAAATTAGGTTAATTGAACTAAAATTAATTCAATTAAACTTAAAGATTAATTAATTAAAACTAAAATAAACAAATCAATTAATTTGAATTAAAGTAAATTAAAATTAGGTTAATTGAACTAAAATTAATTCAATTAAACTTAAGATTAATTAATTAAAACTAAAATAAACTAATCAATTAATTTGAAATAAAGTAAATTAAAATTAGGTTAATTGAACTAAAATTAATTCAATTAAACTTAAGATTAATTAATTAAAACTAAAATAAACTAATCAATTAATTTGAATTAAAGTAAATTAAAATTAGGTTAATTGAACTAAAATTAATTCAATTAAACTTAAGATTAATTAATTAAAACTAAAATAAACTAATCAATTAATTTGAATTAAAGTAAATTAAAATTAGCTTAATTGAAACTAAAACTAATTGAATTTTAGTTTAATTCAATTAATTTTAGTTCAATTAATCTAATTTTACTTGTTTATTTTAGTTTTAATTAATTAATCTTAAGCTAATTTAATTACTTTTAGTTCAATTAATCTAATTTTAATTTACTTTTTATTCAAATTAATTTGATTAGTTTATTTTAAATTATTTACTTAATTTATGTTAGTTTAATTTACATTATTTAATTAATTAATTAATTAAATAAACTAATCAATATTTTACTTACGTAATTAGTATTAAATTAGTTTATTTTGGTTGTAGGACTATGACGGGCAGACGACGTCCTCCCCAGTCAGACGAGCCTGACGACGCGGGTGACGAGGGGTTCCGTGGACGCCATCTGGCGTTGCCCCGATGCGGACTGACTACGGAGGAGTTGGACATCCTCTTTAGTTACGAGACGGGACTTGCCGCCACGCTCGATGATGGAGTCCCTGAGACCGAAGTCCTGCGACACCACGATCGCCAGCAGACTCCCTTGCCACGACTCCGGGCTTAGCATTAGGGTCTGCATCCAGGGTATGCGTCCGGGTCGTCGTCCGGTGCATCGGGTCGGATCCAAGTGGCCCCTCGACTTCATGCACGCACTGTCTCGGCGCAGACTCTACCCCTTCGGGATTGAAGGGAATACGTAAGTAATTTTGTTTACTATTTTTCAAAGTGTTTTTTATTCCTTTTAACTAATAGTTTCTAATATATAGCACAATAATTTTTTTTGATTTTGCAGAGTACAGCCGCATACGACCGTTTCAAAACGGTTTCGCGAGGTCCTCCAAAGCATGCCTCTACCCAGCGACCTTCGCTGGACGAAGATTCCGACGACGGAGAAACGTCGGATGTACGACAATTGGAAGGTAAAATCATCATTCATTTTCATAATTAATTAATTTTGAAATTTATAGAAATAAATTTATTACTTTAACAATTTTTTCAGGGCAAGTTTCCTGTTATCGATCCCGATATCACCGACGGTAGATTGTTCCCCCTATGGGACAGTCACGTCCGGGATCGATTCAAGGACCTCATGTTCCGGCGCGCAGAAAGCAAGGAAAACCGCCCGTGTGGATGAGCCCGGAGGACCACGCGTGGCCCGCGAGCTTGAGCACTTCGAGGGCAAGGCGGTGTCAAGCAGGAATAAGGCCAACCGCGCCAAGAATCCCGCAAAACACACAATGGGGCGCGGACCCACGACGAGCACCATCGTCGATTGGTATGTTTTTTTTTTCGTCGTTTTCTTACTTACGTACTTTTTTCTCGTTTTCTTTTTTCAATTACTTATTAATTTATTATGTTTTATTCTTCACTCTTTAATTTTTTAGGAAGCGAAGCACTGGCGCCCCGTCCTGCCCGATGAGTCGCACCGAGTTCTTCACACGAAGAAGGACGGGACGTTAAGTCGACGATAACGCGAAAGCGCTCGGTATTTAATAATTTTTTCAATTATTATTTTTTCTTTAAAATTTTTCCTACATTATATATTAACCATTTTATTTTCTGAATTTTAAATGTTTAGGAACGTTTCACTGAGTCGTTGACTCGGTTGCCCACACCGGACTCGCACCGGACTCGGGAGGACCGTATAGAGGCGTTCTTGGAGGCCTGGAGGGGTTCGGCCTGATGGGTCGGTTCCTGGGCTCGGCTCAGACGGGCGACGCCTTTATGCGAGATGTGCCCCGGCCTCGGCGGAATGGGAGCGAGCACTAGCTCCGGCCTTCTTCTCCGTCCTGGCGGCAGTGCGTGCGGACATGGAGGCTATGCGCGAGGACTTCGTTACTCGAGTCGCTACTATTGAGGCCAGCATGCAGGCACGAGTCGACGCCTGGTCGCATCCGCTTTGGCCGCGCGACTTGGATCTCTAGGCGGCGGCCTTCATCATCGACGCCTCCTCCCCCCCCCGCCTCCGCAGTAGTTCTAGGATTCTTTCGATTGTATAAAACGTTTTTTTAATATTTGATATATATATTTTTTATTTTAATTCCAATTTTTTTTTATGAAATTTTAATATTAATTAAATAAATAATTAATAATTAATTAATAATTAATAATTAATAATTAATAATTAATAATTAATTAATAATTAATAATTAATTAACTAATTATTGAAATTTAAATTTTAAAAAAAAATTATTATATGCGACCAGATGGTCACTTTAAAAGCGACCATCTGGTCACTCTTCTACTTAGTCTAAAAGTGACCATTTGGTCACATAAAATACGACCATTTGGTCACTTTTTTATGTGGCCATTTGGTCACTTATCTTTCACATAAATTACGACCAGATGGTCGCTTTTTAGGCGACCATCTGGTCGTATTTTAACTGAGCCGAGAAGTGACCATTTGGTCACAAAATTTACGACCATTTGGTCACTTTTTATGTGACCAAATGGTCACTTCTATTGAAGATAAAATGCGACCATATGGTCGCCTAAAAAGCGACCATCTGGTCGCATTTTAAAAAGTTTGACTTTTTTGCGACCAAAAATTTTTGGTCGTATATTTGTGACCATCCAGTCGCACAAATTCAGAACCGACTAGCTTTTTGGCCACCACTTAGTTGGTCGCATTTTTGGTCGCATTTTAGGTAAAAAACGACCATTTGGTCGCAATTTCGTGGTCGCAAATTGACAGTTTTTTTGTAGTGATTGTAAACCAAACACAAAACAAAACAGATTCCTTTTATCCATTCCAGATTCATAAAACTGAATCTGGATTGCAAACCAAACAGGCCCTTATTTATTTTCATATGGGTAATTATTAACCTACATAATCATAAATATTTTGTCTTCCTACTTTATTTTTAATCCATTTATTATAATTATTTAACTTTATCTTACTATTTTATCTTTTTTAATTCATTTTCTATAATTATTTCCTTAATTATGCATACACATTTTTTTAAACTTTATTTCTTTCATTAAGTAAATAGTAAAAGATTTTCACTTTAAGTTAATAAGAAAAGTTTTGATCCAATCAAGAATGATAAAATATTTTCCTTGAAATATAAAAAATATTGTTGTTCATATAGAAATTCAGAAATTAAAAATGCGGAATGAAATATGATTTGTATTTGATGAATTTAAGAGTTACAATCTCTAATGAATTGATTTTCTCATTCTTTCTCTAAAATATAAACTTCGATGTGAGGGCCAGTTGGCGTATTTCTCAGATATATGGACTGAATTTTCGACTTTTGAGCTTTGAAGAATCAACCGATTTGTTGCGGTCCTGAAGCTTGGACACTAAAGTCTTCAAAACTTGTGAGATTTTAGTCTTCAACAATTTATCTTCAGGATAGTCTTTAGAAAGTCTTTAAAATCTTTAATCTTCAAAGTAGTCAAAGTTTAGAGTCTTCGATCTTTGGTCTTGAGGAAGTTTTCAAGAAGTCTTTAATCTCCATTTCGAGGTCTTCGATATTCAAAAAGTATTTGGTCTTTGAGAAGTCTTCGATCTTCACAGTTTTGATCTTCGAGGTCTTCAATCTTGATCCTGAGGTCTTTGATCTTTAAAACATTCAGTTTTTTCCTTTTAATATTCTCCGTTGTTCTTCTAATGAATGAATGGTCTACTCTATTCATAGAGTTTTCTACGGACGTTTAGTGGATATGGGCTTCATTTGATTTTGGCCCAATTGTCACATGACATATTTTCATTGGACCGATTTATGTCATCCAATGGCTATGAAAAAGACACGTTGATTTGTCAATTTTATCTCTTTTAATTTTAATTTAATCTCTTTTTTATTGCTCTTCGTTTAATGACATGTAATTTTATTATTGACTTAAATAATTACATGGTAATTTATAATTTGCCAAATTTTCTTCTTCTACAAATGTCTATAGAGAGATTATGATTTCATGAAAGAAAAGCTAAAGTGCATTCATGACTCAGTTTGGAAAAAGGAATTTATTTTTTCAAATGATGGAAAAGGATTTTTTCACCTACGTATTTTGAGAATTAAAAAATCACCTCATTGATACCAATTTTCCGTACAAATAATAAACGGAATGAAGGTTTAAACCTATCTAATTAAAAGAGAACATCCCTTCAACTTTCACCCTTTTTTTTTTAATATTACATCAAATTCGAGGAGAAGAGACTTGAATATTCGATTTTAAAGAAAGAGAGTATATGTGTGTAACCGATTGAGCTAAGATCATGTTATTAATCCTTTTTCTTGACAAATGTTCCCCTTTGATTAAATTAGGGTCCGTTTGGTATACCTTCTCCTAAAAATATTTTGTGTTAAACATTTTAAAAGAAATGCTAATGAAGTGTTTCACCTAAAAACACTTAAGTATACTAAAAGGTGTTTTTGGAGAAAATACTTGATTTGTGTTTTTTCTAAAAGTGTTTATAAACAAATATTTCAATTAAGTGTTTTTAGATGAAACACTTCATTAGTATTTCTTTTAAAATGTTCAACACAAAACATTTTTAGAAAAAGCTATACCAAACGAATCCGTAAGGGAAAATCGAATAGAAGTGACATAGAGGTTGAAGACAATGGCTATTTGATTGAAGATCTACTAATGTTTTTCTAAGAAAATAATTTTTTCTATTTTTCTTCTTGAAGACCGACGGTTCAATGATTTGATAATTTAGGGTTTTGAGAGACTTGGACCAATCTTTGATTTTAATTTAATTGAATCATCATGGAAAGAAAAATCTTTCCACACTCCCCCCCTCCTCCTTTGGAGAAATTATTTCATAGTTTAAATCAAAAGGTGTAATCTTTTACTCTTAAACTCCATTTCTTTTATTTTGAATGTCAAAACGATATAAAAGGGTGTGATTCAAAATATAGAGGGTGTAATTCAGTTATTGCATTAAACTCAAACTGCATCATGTATTTTTAGCCTAAACAAAATCATACTTTTCTTTCTTTATATTTATAGGATAATCGTAAAAAGCACCTTTTAAATAATAAAGATTATTACAATCACACTCTTAATCTTTAAATTTGATCATTAATTTCCCTAAATTAATGAAAATTGTTACTATCAAACCTACATTTAGTGATGTTTTTCTAAAGACGTGAAAATAGAGTAAATGACATAAAATAATAAGAAGAAAGAAGATCGATCCAGTTAAAAAAATAAAATGAGGCCTTCAACTAGTGAAGTAACATTAAAATATTAGAAAAACAAAATTTTCAACATAGCTCAACGGGGTTGAACATTTGTATAGACATTTATACTTTATTTAAAAAGTTAAAATAGAAAACAATAATAAATAAAAATAAAAATACAATTCCACTCAAACAGCCCAGAAGATTCTTCACATTTTCATAAATTTAAAAAAAAAATTAAGAAAGTTACCAAACGAACCCAAAATAATTCCGATCAATCAATATCGTGATATGCATTAGCTTTGAGAAGAGCTTCATTGGCTCTAACAGCAATATAAGCGATATCAGAAAAAGAGAGCAATTTAGAAGCTTCAGAGATTGATATTAACAAGTAAATTTGGCCAATTTCAAGATCTTCTTCTTCACCAACATGAGGTGCTGATTCTCCAATTACCAGAAGCTCAAAATTGCAGAGAAAGAAATTAGGGTTTTGAGAAAGGATTTTCTTAGCTTTCATTGATTCAGTATATTCCTCAACAACACAGCCGTCCACGTGTATGATTCTGATCGTTGATGGCCGTTCGATTGAATCTGAATCATTATTCGGATGGCTTTTTTTAGAACAAGAACAACAGATTCCCATTTTTTCTTTTTTCTTTTTTCTTTCAATTGAAGGTTTTTTTTTTTTTTTTTTTGGTTTGAATTGGAAATGTGTGGTCTATATAAATTGTTTGAATTTTGAATTTGTAGCAATCGCATTCCATTCATGGATTTTGTCTCCAATTCTTAATTTTATATTGTTTTTAGGGAATAATAATCTTTGAGATTTCTTTTACCAAAATTGAATTTTGAATAATTAGCTGTAATTTCTCATTTTTGTTACTACTCTACTACCGTTGTCATATTAAATATGTTCATACCAGTCATGTCATTATTACATTATAACGTGTGAATAATAATTATAATAAATAATTAACATTTTATATATGGATTTTATATTATCATTATTTTTTATTGAAGTAATAAAAAATAAAATTATTGAAACTACGAATAGATTATTAAAATTAAATTAATAAGTATTTTTTTTAAATAAGAGTTTTAGTTTTAAAAAAAATCATTTTTTTAAAAATTTCTTTCTTAAAAACTCGTTTAGATAATAATTATTCTGTTAAAATAAAAATTATAAAAGTCAAATATACAATTTTTTTTTTTCAAAAGTTTAGTATTTTCCCCCCTTTTTAGAATAAGTTTTTGATTAAAATTTTATTTTCAAACCGACTTGCAAAAATGTTTTTCAAATATACAACATGTTTAAAAAAGTTTTTTTAGATAATTTGTAATCATTATTCATAGTTTTATAGTAGGGAAATTTTATTGGGTGACGTATTTTTATGCAATATTTGTAAAAATATCAACTCAAAAAAGTGTTTGCAAATATAACAATTTTTATCATGTTTATCAACGATTAACAGTGATTTATGTGTTTATTAGTGATAAACTTAGTGTAAAAATATGTAATTCAATGTTTATCACCGATAAACCCAATCAAAATTTGCTATATTTGCAAATATTTTTTTGAGCTTTTATTTTTACAAATATACCTAAAAAATTTGCTAAATTTGCAAATACCCCTTTATAGTAAAACAAATAAATAAATAAATAATGACTTCAACGGTTCAAAAACAAAATATAAAAAGAGCATAAAAGTTTTTATTTCTTAATTTTCAAATTTTCTACTTTTATGATGTGTTCTCTGTATTTTTTTTTTTTTACCCTTTCAATTAAAAGGAACGATCTGAGATTTTTGCAGCAATTTTTTTTTTAAAAAGAAAAAAGGATTGAAAAATAAAATAAATAAGAAAAAATAGTTCATAAAGTGGAAATATCTTTACTTGCTCGTCAAGCTTAAGGCATTGATGAGCCTTTGTGATATATTAGGAAATTGTTAATATAGTAGTAATATCTTTGTTTGAATTTTGCTAAGATTCTATCTTTCCATCAAATCTACATGCTGTGTCCTACTCATCATATCTTCTGATTATGTGATTTTATGGCTAATTCTAAACGTTTAAATTATCAATTCATAAATTTAAAATCATGATCTCTCTGAATAATGGTGGAAAAAAAACCAAAAACAGACATCAATCAATCAAATTCAAGCAACAATAATATTTTCTTTTTATTCTATACATTCAATTGAAATGACAAATTTTAAAGGGCATTTGGAGGCGGGAATTGACCATAGGAGTCCATTGTTTGGTTCAATTAATAATTATTATGGGTATTGACAATCTAAATCCCCCATATAATTAGCATTGACATTGACATTTAATTAAATCCTCTCTAATTTTGTGCCCTTTCCTCCGTAAATAAGAGACGTTTTGGTATTTCTAATAGAAAAAAATAAATATTATGAACATTTTAGTACGTTACAGCGAACATGATAAAATTTTAAAATAAAAAATAAAAAATATTTTTTTAATTAAAATGATATACATTTTTTTTTTAAATCAAATAATATTTTTTTAAAGAAACTCAATATATTACATAATTAAATTAAAAAAATAGGTTCAAAATAATACACTCAGTGATTTAGATAAATTTTACTTTATTGTAATTTTTTCAAGCTTAATTTCAAGTACAACCTTTTTTTTAAATCACACTTTTTCACTTTCTTTAAATTAATTAATTTGTTTTCATTGAAATTTTCTCTCATGTCATTATAGAATAAAAATCATATATATTGATGTTTGCTATGAAAGTTATTTGGATCTTATGAAATAGAATTTATTAAATTTTTAAATATTGTTAGATGTTAATTTTTTTAGTTCATTAATTTTAATGATTTTGTTTCACTAATTAATGAACGTTAAAAGGAAATTAAAAAAAATCCAAACTTATAAATAAAATATAGTTGATAATCTTCATTTAATATCGTTAATTAATTTTTCAATATTTTTTTATTAAATATTTTAGATAATAATTAAATAAAAAAATCAAATCATATTCTACAAATCATATTCCTTTCTACCAAACACAATAACCATATTCTCATTAATCCAAATTCATTCCAGCACACTCCAAACACAGACGTTATATTCTCAAGCCTTTGAATCTCATTCCAGCACACTCCAAATACATGCACCATATTCCCATCCATTATATTCTCACAGTACTTATTACCGGACATATAATTCTCAAACATTCAATTCCGATTCCCGCATACCAAACGCCCCCTAAGAGATAAAAACAATATATATATATATATATATATATATATATATATATATATATATATTGTTGTGGGGTGAAATTATATCAGTACACGTGGAATTTCTCAACTTGTTCAAAGAATGGACAATCGACGTGTCTGCGTCTACATCACCTGAAAGTCTACGTCTACGCCACCTAAGAGGCTACGTCTACGTCATCTGGGAGTCTACGACTATGTCACCTAGGAGGCTACGTCTACGTCATTTAATGAGACTATGTATCTAAGACTAAGGAAACTACATTGTATTGATATCCAATCAAAAGATGACACGTGGCATGACCAACAAGCGACACGTCATTCGGAAGCAACATGTGGCCCAATCCTGATGCGACACGTGGCACGATGATGTCATCAACCTCCTCTCATATAAATAGGAGAAGAAATTCATTCATTAGGTAACTAATTTCTACTACAATTCTCTCTGGCACACTAGCTCTGCTTGCGCTGACTTAAGCATCGGAGGGTGTTAGGCCGGCACCACACCGGTGCTCTCTTTATTTCCTGTGTAGGTACATATAGTTCTCGTCAACTACTCAGTACATCACCTACGCAGCACCTCCAGTGCAGCGCACTACATCTGACTCGTCCCATATATTAAGTTCGTTGCCTACGTGGAAGCTCTCCATTTTTACACAACAACATATGGCGCCGTCTGTGAGAAAAGTATATAACTAAGTACTCTACCATCAAGGATGAGTCGTAGAAGCAACACGGTGATGAGGCACAAGATGGAGAAAATCATAACCCCCGTAACACAAGATATCAAACTCGTAGTACTAGAGAGCAACAACAAGTTGATGAAAATCAAGAAGTGGTAAGGATTGCACCTGTGCCAGACAGAAGGGTAGATGCCCTGAGAGAGCAAGTTCGAGGTGTTAATCGAGATCTTGCAAAAGTTTTTAGAGATACTCACACAAAGGTTAGACCACCAAGCCCCCGTTGATAACCAGGAATTAGGGTCCAAGAAGGGTAAAGAAAAAGAACCTATAGAGCGTATAGGTGAATCTCAGAGTCATGAGAAGGGTCGTTCAAAGAGGAAGTCAAAGCTAAATATTCAGGATAGTTCATCTTCCTCTCATAACTCTTCTCGCAACAAGCAACCTAGTAAAAAATGAAGGCCCGACCTCAGAGAAGTTCTCAATCAAAAGAGAAAAGAACATTCAGATGTTGTGAAGTCTACTGCAGAAAGTGCCCAACCTTGGGCGCCTGAGTTGAAAAAACTCCAAGATCAACTTGGTCATATGAAGAAAGAGTATAGAGGAAAGACTCCTCTTGCACTAGAAGATCTACTTGAGCAAACTGAGCCGCCATTCACTGATGATATAATGGAGGTGGAGCTTCCGACCAAGTTTTAAATGCCAACTATGACCACGTATGATGGTTCAAAGGATCCAATCGAACATGTCGATACAAGTGTAGGGCATTCCTCCTTACATTAGGAGGCCCTGCTCGCGGTTGGTATAGGCAGCTCAAACCGAGGTCCATTTCTTCATTTAAATATCTTACTAGATATTTTGTAACTCAGTTTCTTGGTGGAAGGGATCACAAGAAACCTGCTACGCATTTGTTGACTGTGCGTCAGAAGCCAGATGAGAGCCTTCGAAATTATGTAGTTAGATTTAATAATGAGGCATTGAAAGTGGAAGGTTATAGTGACGACATAGCTCTGACTGCTATGATGGCTGGATTGAAAGATGAAAACTTTTTATGGTCACTAGGCAAAAAGATGTCTGCTACATATAC
The DNA here is from genome assembly GCA_028015215.1 of Gynostemma pentaphyllum. Taxonomy (NCBI): domain Eukaryota; kingdom Viridiplantae; phylum Streptophyta; class Magnoliopsida; order Cucurbitales; family Cucurbitaceae; genus Gynostemma; species Gynostemma pentaphyllum. Next base: position 63,847,566 of record CM051355.1, on the reverse strand, counting down.
CGAGCTCCTTAGAGCGCAAAAATATATGAGCGCCGGAGAGTTACTCAGTGCAAGAAATATTTCAGATGAAGGAGGTAGTAGTAAACAATCAGACCACAAGAAAAGAGACCGAACAAAAGATTTTTCCTGGAAGACCGATCGTCATGGGATGACAAAAGAAGGAGGTCCAATGACCAACTTGACAAGTAGAGTCTTCCTTCTAGTAAGTTTAAAACAATTATTCTTGGAGATCAAAGACAAAAACTTGATAAGGTGGCCACCTAGGATAAAGCAGGGTCAAACAAAAGAAACAAAGACAAGTATTGCCTCTTCCACAAAGACCACGGCCATACCACCTCTGATTGCTTCGATCTAAAGGAAGAAATTGAAACCCTAATTCAAAGAGGGTATTTGAAGGAATTTGTGAGAAGTAAGAAAGATGAGGAAGATCAAGACAGTTGTAATCAAAATTTTCCATATGGAGAAATAAAGACAATCTTTGGAGGTCCGACTATTGAAAAAGAGCCCAAGCCTTAAAAAGGACCATGATAGGTCACTGAGGTATTGGTCAAGGCATCAACATATTGATCGATCTCATCAGAAAGGCTCCACTACACCCATGAAAATGTCAAGCAACTCAAATTTTATTTATTTTAGTTTTCAATTTCGTTAAAATTTCTTATTGTAAAAGGTTTGACAATAAATTAATAAGATTGTACTTTTTCTACTTATCACATCTATTAGAGTTAAATCATTCGAGAAAAATTAGACTCAAGTTAGACTTCAAGACATAAAACTCTACCTGAGTGGGGGCCAACTATGTGAATCTACTACAACAAAATGAAAATTTTCTAAGTCCACCAAGGTGGAAGAGCAAAATGAAAAGGTTCTTAGTCCATCAAGGTGGGAGCTTCTACATAAAAAATTATAAGTCTACTAGGGAGTGCAGGGCTCGCACAAGCCGCACCTAGTAGAAGAATTAAAACAACAAAAAATTCTAAGTCTACTAGGGAGTGCAAGGCTCCCAAGAGCCACACCTAGTAGAAGAATTTAAAACGACTTAAAATTCTAAGTCTACTAGGGAGTGCACGGCTCGCAAGAGCCGTACCTAGTAGAAGAATTTGAAACAACTTAAAAATTCTAAGTCTACTAGGGAGTGCACGACTCGCAAGAGCCGCACCTAGTAGAAGAATTTGAAACGACTTAAAAATTCTAAGTCTACTAGGGAGTGCAGGGATCGCAACAGCCGTACCTAGTAGAAGAATTTGAAACGACTTAAAATTCTAAGTCTATTAGGGAGTACAGGGCTCGCAAGAGCCGCATCTAGTAGAAGAATCTAAAACGACTAAAAAATTCTAAGTCTACTAGGGAGTGCAGGGCTCGCACGAGCCGCACCTAACAGAAGAATTTAAAACGACAAAAAATTCTAAGTCTACTAGGGAGTGTAGGGCTCGCACGAGCTACATCTGGTAGAAGAATTTAAAACGACTAAAAAATTCTAAGTCTACTAAGGAGTACATGGCTCATAGAGGAATCAAAGAAAAATTCTAAGTTTACTAAGGGTGTAAGACTACTACACCTACAAAGCAACACTTAGAAAATTTGAAGATGAAGCAATCAAGCAAGCTTGTGTTAAGATTCAACGATAAGTCGACGACGGAAAACCAATTTGAAATTGGTTATATTATTTTTTATAAAAAAAAGTCAACGGTCAATAGTCCAAAAGTCAACGGTCAAATGATATCGGGTCAAAGGTCAACTGGTCAATGGACGAGGTCAAACAATTTTTTACAAGTCTAAGACAAAGTACAAATGACATGACGTTGATGACAAAGCCTTGTTGACATAGCCCTGAAGACAAAGCTTTATTGACAAAGCCCTATTGACATAGCGTTGATGACATAGCTCCGATGACATAGTTCGAAATAACAAAAGAAGACTACGTCCGAAACAAAGACTCAAAAAAAAAAGTCAAAGTCAATGCTGGTCAAAGATGGTCAACGCTGACCAGTCAAATCGGGTTGTCATTTTACCCGTGATCGAACCGCGGGTTTGCATTTAACCCGTGGTTCTAATCGTGGGTTTGCATATGACTCGCAGTTCTAATCGCAGGTTTGCATATGACCCGCAGGTCTGCAGCTTAAAAAAAATTAAGTCAAATTAGCTTTATGTCATGGATAGAAAAAGAAAAAAGAAAAAAAAACCTGCTATACGTCAGGTAGAAGAAAATAAAGTAATTTTTTTTCATTTTCTTTTCTTTTTCATTTCAAACTTTATTTTTATTTCTTTAATAATCAATTATCCTGATCTTCTTTTATCAAATTCAATTTTGTATCTTATGATTATAAGAATAAATTTTATTCTTAAAATCAAGGGGGATGAAGTACGTAATGATTAAGCATGACAACTTGGCCAACTCCAAAACGACCAGGACAGAAAATTCAAGCTGCCAAGCTCCAATACGTAGTATTTTCTCAAAATTTTGACAACTGGAAAAACAGAAAATTCACGCTACAAACTTCAACACTTAGAATATTTTCAGATATATCATCGAGGCAAAATTCCACTTTGAAAGAATACTCCCAAGTAGCATTGAACTCACATCTCAATTCAACTCGGGAGTAGCGGGCCTCTGTTGTGGGGTGAAATTATATCAGCACACGTGGAATTTCTCAACTTGTTCAAAGAATGGACAATCGACATGTCTGCGTCTATGTCACCTGGGAGTCTACGTCTACGTCACCTGGGAGTCTACGTCTACATCACCTGGGAGTCTACGTCTACGTCACCTAGGAGGCTACGTCTATGTCATTTAATGAGGCTATGTAACTAAGACTAAGGAAACTACATTGTATTGATATCCAATCAAAAGATGACACATGGCATGACCGACAAGCGACACGTCATTCGGAAGCAACATGTGGCCCAATCCCGATGTGACACGTGGCACAATGATGTCATCAACCTCCTCTCATATAAATAGGAGAAGAAATTCATTTATTAGGTAACTAATTCTTACTACAATTCTCTCTGGCACACTAGCTCTGCTTGCGCTGACTTAAGCATCGGAGGGTGTTAGCCCGGCACCACACCGGTGCTCTCTTTATTTCCTGTGCAGGTACATACAGTGCTCCTCAACTACTCAGTACATCACCTACGCAGCACCTCCAGTGCAGCGCACTACATCCGACTCGTCCTATATATTAAGTTCGTTGCCTACGTGGAAGCTCACCATTTTTACACAACAACATATATATATATATAGTTAATACTTCTAAAACTATACTACACTAAAGAAGAGGGATTAAGGATAGAGGAACACAAAGAATTTTATACTGATTCGACCAAAAGGGTCTACATCCAATTGTTAAAGAGAAAACCCTCAGCTATGCACTAAATCAAAGCCTTCAAACAAGGATTACAAGGATTCTTGCACACTCAACCTTTCCTCTTTACATAGAGCCGATACAACACAAGAACGAGTTTTTTTTTAAAAATCTCATAGCAAAATACTCAAATAAAAACTTAGAGATTACAACAAGAACAACAAAAAGAAGCAGAATAAGAAAAAAATCAAGATGAAACCCTCTCAGAAAAATGATGATACTGCTTCTGAAGGCTTTTTTTTCTTCTTCTTATTTCGCATGTGAATATCCTATCCACGTAGCACTTTAACTAACAAGTGGTTGACAGCAAAAGAAATGGGTCAACAAAGAACCCACGTGGCATATAGCTAAATATGTTAATGCTAACAGAATAGATTCAAATAGGCTAAGCTAAAAGGAAAGCTTTACTCTGAGTGGGCTAGGCTCGATAGCTGAATGAGACTAATCCAAATCACAACATAACAAATCTCTACCTTGATTTGAAGTCAGGCTCACGAGAGATCCATTGTCATACTAGCTGGTTTTGGCTACTTAGTGCAAGGCATATCATCAGGGCTTTATCAATTTAGCACACCAAGTTTATTTAATCTAGATCAAAAGTAGTCATGCCTAAAATCTTTATACATTTACTAAATCCATTCAGATCTCTCTCAACCATGTGAATCAAAGAACATAACTCCATTAATAGGAGTTCACATTTCACTCAAGATTGAGATTTATCACGGTTGATAAACTTAGTTTGATATTTGATCATTTGTCTTAAACGGTACTATTGAGATGTTGATCATATATCATGGTTCCGTCTTATACAATTAATATTGTATATGATACTTCCATTCTATGTCACCCACATGAATTATCCGGATAAGATCATTTCTCTGCTATACCAAAATGGACAGTTATCAATAGTGTTACCATGATAAGCTTCTCAAACGTTATACATTTAGTGTAGATACTATAAGTTACTCATCTCGACTTTAATCCTCTCATTTTACTCATATACTTAGTCGTGATTAGATAAGAGTAACTTTGAGTTTTACTATTTGAATGTTTGATATAAATATATACACGTATTACTTATATCATTAATGAATCAATATGGATTGAAAAGAATCTTGATTTATTTATTTTATTTTATCCAAATAAATTATCTTTATTAAATAATTACAAGTTCTAGGACACCCTTCTTAACAGTTACCTTCAGGTTTTTCTCCTTCGGGATCTAATAAAGTTTGACACTTACGGAAGTCATTATATGGATTATGTTAAGCACCACATAATTGGTTTACTAAGTTGTCGACGACTTTGAAAGACATTGAGTTTGTTCAATCTTACCCTGATTACTCCTTATTCAGTTATTTGAATAACTCAATTTTTCTCCATGTTCTAGTCTAAAGTGGATGATCTCAATATTACAGGAAGTTCATCCAAGGCCATTGGTTCGTTCAAGAAGCAACTCAGTGGTGAAAGATTTGGGCGTATTGAAGTTTTCCTTGGCATAGAAGTTGCATGAGGGAAAGATGGAATTTAACTTTCCAAACAAAAATATGCCATAGATATAATCAGTGAAGCTGGATTACTTGGAGCCAAACCGGTCTCTACACTCATGGATCCAAACCATAACCTTGCTACTATCAATGGTAAAGTTCATGCAGATTCGGAAAATTATATTCGCCTTGTGGGAAAACTCATCTATCTAATCATTACTCGTCCTAAACTTAATTATTCGGTTCATATATTAGCCCAGTTCATGAAAAATCCATGTATTGAACATTGGGATGCCGGTTTACGTGTCTTACAGTATTTGAAAGGGTGTCCTGATCAAGGTATTCTATTTTGTGGTGAGTGCAACTTTTGTCTCACAAGAACTTGTCTTTTAACTAGGTAATCATTGACAGGGCACTTTATTATGTTGGGCTCTTTACCCATCTCTTGAAAGACAAATAAACAAATAATTGTTTCTCGTTCATCTACTAAAATTGAGTATCATTCTATGGTCACTACTACTTGTGAATTATAGTGGTTGAAGCGTTTGTTACCATGCTTTAAGATTCAACATACTGAACCTATCCATTTATATTGTGAGAGTCAAGCTATTTTTCATATAGCGGACAATCCCGTTTTCCATGAGAGAACAAAACATATCGAGATAGACTGCCATTTCATTCATGATGCACTTCAAGATAAAATTATTGTCTTAACTAAACCCCTTGGAAAAGCACAATTTCAGTTTATTCTTCACAAGTTGGATATTTGTGATCTCTATGCTCCAACTTGAGGGCGAGTATTGAGAATTAGAGGTCAAATATGATAAAATAAAAGAGAATAACATTTTTTTACCCTCCTTGACCAAAAAGCCAAGAGTGGGCACCGAGGCGAGTGGTCTTGTCGTCGCGCCACAACGTTGAAGTTGCGTGTTTGCACCTTGTTTCCACTCCTCGCCACGGAAACATCCTTGTGAGTTGTTTTTATCTTTATCTTTTCTTAGACATACTTATATAAATATAGGCTTCAGTTATTATATTCAAAAAGAAAATTTATTCTTCAAATCTATAATACCTCTAAAAGGGGCTTAAGGGGAGAAACTTTTGATTTCCCCTTTTGCCCCTTTTTAATTATTTAATTTTAATATATTTATTTATTTACCTATTTATTTTATTTTAGTGCATTGATTTGTATAAGAATATCATGGGTTGCATGAATTTGTGAATGAATATAAATAGTATTGACATTCATTGAACAAAGGCACAAAACATGGAGTGCATCTTGGGAAAGAAAACGTCATTAGGGAGTGAGATGCATGTAAGAAAACGTCATTAGAGAGTGAGTTGCATGCACCGGGAGAAAACACTATCAATTTTAAGAATCACTGGGGATTTTTTTTACCATTTTTCAAACTTTTGAGGGATTTTACATCATTTCTATATATATATATTGAGTGAAGACTCAAGTCACAAAGAAGCTTACGAAATCTCAAGATCACTCGATTCCCTTACTATGTTCACATGAACGAAGTCAGCAACATGCCAACCAAGTCCTTGGTTTGTTGGAACTACACATCAATGGAACAAATCCAAATAACTTTTGCAGGTAAAGGGAGGGGCGTTCTCAAATCTGGCTAGAAGAATACATTGTGGTCAAAATGGGTATTGAAGAAAGAAGAAGAATTAAAAAACAAAAAAAAAAAAGTAATTTGGGATGGTCAAACAATGACAAGGTCATTTTGATTATGAATGTTTCTATCAATTCGTAACACGCCAAACTCTAGATTTTATTTGGTAGTTCAAACTAATTGCTGGAGATGAACGCCTGAGATCCAAAAGAGTCGACGGAAGAATGGGTGGAGCGGCTGTCTACCCTATATTTTTTTAGGGTTTCCTTAAATTGTAAATATCATCCATGATCCATTATTATTATTCTTCTTATTATTTTTTTAAGAAATGAATTTTTATTCATTTTTTTTCAAACATAATGAATTATTATATTACTTTTATTCTTAGTGTATGTTTCGGATAACTTTTACTTTTAGGAGTGTTTTTGACAACCATTTAAAAACACTTTTAAATACTTTTAAAACTTATACCAAATGATCCCTTAATGTTGCCTTAGTGTTGTCGGTAAGGGTGGGAAATGAGAACATTAGATTTATAATTAACCTAAAATTTTTAAAACCTTTTTTATTTCACCTCTTAACTTTTGTAAATTAATATGATAATTTAATTAAATTTGAAAAGAAAAATATTTTTTCTCTTTTTTTCTTCTTTTAAAATTTTGCTATCCTTTATCGGAATATATATACTTTTAATTAATTTTGTTAATGTTTATGAATACTAAATGAATTTAATATAGAAAAAAAAAATCTTTTTTCTTTTACAATTATACAATTAAACAACAAAAAGTCAATGTTTAAATTCTTTTGATTCTTTGTAATTTGATTTTCACACTACAATAAAATTTATAAATAAAATTTGATAGTTAGATTTCATTAATTATTCCTTTATTGAGTACCTTTCATATCACTCTTTTAAGTACATATTATTTTTAAATTTTCTAAAACACACGTTTGTTAATAACTTTGAAAACTTGAAAGCCATCTTGAAAAGGGTCACACGGCTAAAATTTAAATCAATACTTAGATTTTTAAGGATTTCATAAACAATTATTATTATTTCGTTTATAGGTATAAGAGTTCATATTTATAAAATTTTCCACATTTTCGTTCAAGCTCATCTTGCATTATCATTGAAGTCCAAAAGGAAGATAATTTTTTTTTCCCATTTAAATAGGTCGAATATGCATATTTTACCTTATAAATTTTAAATTTATTTGAAATTGGGTTCTTTGAATTCAATATATTTAACACATTTTTGTAAATGGCGAAAGACATTTTTATAAGCTCATTTCCTACTTTCATGCCTTCATCTTCTATTACAACTCCAAACTTTGGTTAAAAGACTAATGGAGAACTATATATCTTTACTTTTTTAGAAAGAAAAAAAAGTATAAATTACAATATTTTCTTAGATTTAACTTTTTTTTTTCTTTTGTAATATAAAGTTTTAAATTTAAATAAAATATTCTTCATATAATTAAACGGGAAATTTTCCAGTTCTACTACTCTATGTATTCTCTCACATGATAACAATATATATAAAAGTGGTTAAAAATGATGGACCACTACTTTATTTATTATTGATATGAAAATATACATAATATATCATTATTAAGAGGAGTATAGGAAATCCTTGGTATAAAGAGAGTTTTATAATTCATCATTAGCGAGTTAAGTTTTTCTTTATTATAAAAGAGCTTTACACGTGCAACGCACGTAGTGTTAGACTAGTTTTATAAAAAGGAAGCGCACATCCACTTGTCATATCTCAATCTTCAAGTAGAAATTATTTTCCTCTATAATTGCACAAAATTTGAAAAAAATATATATTAAAAATGGAGCAGAAAAAAGGTGCTATGGTTTGTAGAGGAAGAAGCTGCTCAGAAATGGACTCACCGGTGAAAAAAGATTTCAAAAAGGTGAAAAAAATATAATAACTTTTAATAAAATCAATTTATCATAAGCTCTTTCACCTTTAGAGCAATAACATTACTGACCCACAATGAAATTAAAGCTAAGGAACCTTCCTATCCTTGGGCAAACAAACAAAAAGGAGGGAAAAATAAACCTTTTTCCCCTAATAATTTTTGGTGGAGGAAAGCCATTGAGAATGCATTATTTTCACCTTTTTTCACCTTTATCCCATTGCTTTTTAGGAGAATAAAATTTATAGCATTATTTTCATGTGATTTGAATTTAGTCACAATTTTTTCAATCGATTTTGTTCCTCAGTATTCTAATTTAAAATATTACTATTAATTCAACAATATTAATTTACAATATAAACAGAGTATGGTTGTATATTTAGTTACACATAGAAATGTCTAAATACCCGTTTGAGATAACTTTTGAAAACATTTAAAATTATTTTTTGAATAAAAAAGTATTTTTGAGAACCATTAAAAAATATTTTCCAGCACTTTTAAAAATTATCTCAAACAGGCCTTAAGTATTGTTGGTGGAGGAAAACTAACAATAGATATTTTTAAAATAAATTTCTAAAACTTCGTAGATTAAAGTATTGGTTTTTAAAAATAAAAGATTATTTCAAATAATAGATTTCTAGAAAAAAAAATCGATAATTTATAGAATTCAAAATATTAAATTATTGAGCTAAGAAATAAATTACCAAAATTAAATTCATAATTAAATTATAATAAAATAAGAGTTTTAGTTTCTAAATACTCATTTAGTTGACATAGAAAATAATAAAAGTTAATCATTCAATAATTTATTGAACTAGAAACAATATGGTATTTCAATAAATTTTAATGTGTTATATAAATAATTATATATATATATGCTATTTTACTAATTCACCCTTTTAAAAATTTAAGGACACTCCAAGTTATAAAACTAAGTTTTAAAATCGAAACAAATATTACTTTTGCATCTTTTCTTCCCACTAAAATTTCCACGTTCCAAAAGTGTTATGAAACGTGCTTAATAATTGAGTCAATTAATCAAGCAATTATGAGATTAATTTGAAGTTATGGACAAAATTAACGTATTATTGTACATGTTATGACACTTATGCTTTTCTTTTAAAATTGAAATTTCTCTCTCAATCAACATTGAGATTTCCTAGTGCGGTATTTTGATGACTCTTTCAATTTTTTTTTTTTTTTTTGATTGAATGACTCTTTCAATTTAGAACTGAAGGGGTACGGCATTTTCAATCTGCTTTTACTTTTTATATTTGGTCCACTAAATTGATTAATCTTTTAATTTATAATTTAAATGTATATTTTATGGTGATATATATATAATTTTGTTTGTTATAATAAATATAGTAAAAGATACTTCCCCTCATTTTATATCCCTTTTTTTTTGGAGTAATCTCTCTTTTCTTAGTTATTTGAGAATGAAAGAAATTGTTTATTATGGTCTTAAAAGTATAAGTATAGTGTTATGCCTTTGTTCATAAGACGCACAAGACCTTAGCATGGACATAGATATTAGGTCATGCATATAATTGAGAGTGCATTTGATAAAAAAAAAAATTAATAGTATTAATTGTTTAAATAATGAGATTAGTTATATAAAAATTAATGAACATAAAATATTTATTAATGTTATTAATTATTTAAATAATAAGATTATAGAAATGAAAATTAATATATTCCTATTTGAATGGAAGATGATATTAATATTATTATTGATTTTTAAAATAATGAGAATATTTAGAATTAAAAATAATAATTAAAGGGTTGGACTCATTATTTTAAAAGAGATTTTAAAACTCAATTGGACTTATGTACCCAACTGATTTTTGCCCAAATAATTAATTAAATAAATGAGATCCAATATCAACTAAGCTATGATGAAATTTTTGGTCATGTATATTAATTAAGGAAAAATTAAATGAATTTTTAAACATTAATTATAAATAATAGATTATCCAAGATGACAAAATAAAGGGATGGAAGAAATTTTCATCTCTTCCAACCCTTGATATTTTCAGCGGAAAACTAATTTTATTAAAGAAGAGACTTGGTTACTATAATACAACATTCAAGCCTCTCTTGGATTTGACTGTTGTGATTAGTTTTGTCCGATTTTGGAATAAACCAAGAACCGAACCAAAGAACTTTCAGTTGACTTAATGATAGAATCGTTTGGCTAGAGGTTTTATTTTGAAAACTGCTCAAATCGGTTTTTCTAGTTTTCTGATTTTATGGTTTCGATTTTTAATTTTTAGAACTCAAATATGACCTTAAACCAAACCCAAATATCCCGAAATCCAAATATAAAACTACTTTAGTATAAACACTAACATAATCTATATATGTATATATATATATATATAATAAAAAAGGGAACAATCAAACACGAGATTTGAGTTTAAAAACTTCAATATTATATTTTAAAACTTATGAGATCATTAGATTTGAGTTTTAAAATCCAATATCTGAGTTCTAAAAGCTCAAATTTGAGATTTAAATTCTAAGTCTTAAAACTCAAATATGAGTTTTAAAACCATAAACTATAAGTTTAAGGCAAATCTATTTTGAAAAATTAAAAATCGTTGAAGAAACGAAAAATGAGAGATGAATGATAAAAAAAAAAAATCGTTGAAGAATGAGAAAGAGATGAAAAATGAAGATATTGTTGATGGAGGAGAGTGAGGCGATAAACTCACACGATTGGAGGTGGTGATGAAGGTACGTTTTCTAACACATAGTTTCTTAGTAAAAATGTAACAACCTCAAAATTCTCAAATCGTGGAAAATACAATATTTAACCGCGGAAGCATAAATAACAATCGAAATTCTCTTCTCATTTAAAATAAAACTCAAAACTCAGTTTATGGATGGATCGATCTTATTTAAAAAAAAAACTATAAATTCTCAAACAAAATACCAATCAAATGAAATGTTAAAATAACGATAAAAGCTTAAAATAACATGTATCAAACATAATTATTTTTGTCCAACTCAACTAGATAAATCCACTCCAACTGACCCACCGATCATGAACAACGTCAATGTCCAGTTTTCTTCTTCTTTTTACTTGGAAAACAAAGTGTACCATCACGAGGCTACGCCCAATGAGTAAAATATGTTAAAAGAAAAGTAATGCCCTGAGAAGTTTCCTAAGTTTATTAAGTTTAAAGACGGCCTCACAACTTCCAAACAAGGTCCTCTCAATTCTAAATGAGTCCAACTTTACACAATTCCTTAACTCATCTATTGTTCGCAAACAATAATGAGTTTTTCGCTCAAAAGCATCAAAAACGTGTTTCCACGCTTCAATCCTTTGAGGTATTCTTCCAATATGTTTGCAAGACACATAAGCAAACCTACTTTGACATTCTTTCCAATTGATTAAATGGAATGAACCTGCCCCGCTAAGTGAAATTATGCCCTGCACAACTATGATTTTCCCCTTAACAGCATATTCTTCATTAAGAATGACCCTATGTAATGCGAGCCTCCAACCACGTTATTCAAGGCTCCAAAATAACGTGATTTACCTAAAAGCATCACTACCAAAATGCTTGACAAGCCTAAGTTAGGTTTCTAGCCTAGAAATATAGTTTCTTCTCAAAACTGACTTTTTAAAGGCTTAATCTTGGAAAATTAAAATTCTAGAAAAATATCGATTTTCCAACCTTAGAATGGTCTAAAAATACACAAGACCACGATCTTAGCTCACAAAACGATCACCAAAAGAATTTCCAATCAAAAGAGCAAAACTAGCCTAAACTAGTGTAGTTTTGCTCTAATTTCGGACACTAGAAAATAGTGATTTTTCTAAATAAAATCAGCAAAAAAATAATCCTATTTATAATTCTAAATTCATTCTAATATGCTTAGAAGTCTCCCAAAAACATCTCACAATTAAATTCACAAAATTGAGTATCCACCTAGAATATTTTTCCACTCTTTTAGGCACTAAACTTACAAAAGGCATGATAGTTCCAGCAATAAAATAAAACTTTAAATCATCTAAAAATCATGTTAAAACATCATATGAAAGTCCACAAAAGGTCACATTCCATTTTAACAATTAATGGGAAAAGGTAGTCTTTAACATGCATGTTTTCTTCCAACTTAACATCCTTTAATTCCATAATTATGCAACTTTACATTCAGCATAAGCATCCAAAAGTACGTATTTAAACGTCTCTTAAGACCCCTAAAATCATAACTAAATATTCCTTGTTAATGAAAAAGAAAAACAACACATGATACTAATTAACTCTTAACATTTCTACTCACTTTGAAACTTGTTTTCCAAGAACACGAGTTCAATTTCCACAAACTTCACGAACCTGAAACGTTAACTAAAAATACTCAAAACCCTTCTTAAAAATGACCTAAAATATAAATTAAACAACAAGGATCAACATGGGTAGGAAGAAGTGGCACAAAAACGCAAACAGCCCCCTAATGGGGCTGTCTTTGCCGCTAATGGCAATGACCATGATGCAACTTTTTAGGCGGCGGTGGCGGCCCCTTGGCAGGGTCCAGGTTCGCTTCTTGTTGATACATGTATTAGGGATGAAGGGTTTCTCAAAAAATGAAGGATTAGGGTTCTTAGGGTTTATGGTTTTCCTTGAAAAGAAAAGGGAGGTTATGGTTGTGATGGGTTTTTAACATAGTCAAATACAAATTTTAAAAAATTAAAAAGAGAATATCAACATCACCTTGAACCCTAATTTGAAGAGAACTCCTTCAATCTCAACCAAACTTCCTCTAAAGAAAACCCACCACGAACAACACCTAAACCAAAGAAGAAAACAGAAGAGATTGATTAAAAACCCTCTCCTAAATACCCTTATAGGCGGCGGCCATGAGGAGAAGAAGAGTGGAAAAAAAAACCTACCTTTTCTCTTCTTCTCCGTACTTTTCATGTTCAAACAGGTATTCCCATGTTTCCCTTCTCTTTTTCTTTTTCCCTTCCCGCTCCATCTCAGGTGTCTTAACCCCTTTTTTATTATCCAAATAAATGATAAAACTAATATTTTAATTTCTGAAAAATAAGAATTAAAATTAGTTACCATTTTTCTTTCCAAAATAAATAAATATTAAAGTATCGAACAATATTTATTTAAATATTGCTTACAGGGAACACGGGCCGTCAAAAAATATGATGACGATTTATTTGTCATGGTTAGATTTTAAATCTAATAGAGTTAGTTACAAGTAGGAAGTTAGTTTATTATCATTTTGTATTTAATTACATTCATACCAGCTTGTATAACTACATGTACTCTCTTTCATCATAAATACAATTCAATCATTATTTAGATTTTTTTCTCTCTCATCTTTCTCACTCTAATATGGTATCAGAAAAATAACCCTCATTTATCACGCTTTTCACGCCCCTTTTTTTTCCCACTCTGATTCCTTCAATCTTCGCCATTAATGGTTGCCGATCCTTCACAAACTCCATCTGTTACTTCACCAATTTCTTCTTCTTCTGATGAGAGCACTTCAAATAATCCTTATTGCCTTCATCATTCAGATAGTTCTTCCTCTGTTTTGGTTTCACCATCTCTAAATGGAGATAATTTCGCATCGTGGAGTCGTTCGATGTGATTGGCCTTATCCGTGAAGAACAAGATTGGCTTCATTGATGGTTCATTACTCTGTCCTACAGATGGCAATATGATCCACGTATGGCTACAAATCAACGATGTTGTTGTATCCTTGCTATTGAATTCTGTTGCAAAAGATATTTGCAAGTCTCATTTATACGGATTTGGCCTATGAGATTTGGAATGATCTTAAATATCGATTTCCACAAGAAAATGGACCTCGCATTTTCCAGCTACGCCGAGATCTTATGAACATTTCATAGGGAGATCTGCCTGTCAATAGCTATTTCACGCAGGTAAAAATTATTTGGCAAGAGATGATGGAATATAGTCCAAAGCTTTCTTACACTTGCGGAGAAATCAAGAAGTTGAATGATTATTTCCAGAGAGACTATTTTCTAAGTTTTCTTATGGGATTAAACAGCTCATATGAACAACTTGTTTCACAAATTCTTCTAATAGATCCATTGCCTTCGATTAATAAGGCATTCTCATTTGTTATTAAAGAGGAACGAAAACATAGCATCAAGCTTACTGATCATTCTAGAATTTCACCTGATTCATTGGCATTTGCAACAATTCCATCCAATACTACTAATCAGAACAGATTCAGAAAGAAGGAACGTCCTTTATGTACACACTGTGGAATCTCTGGCCACACCATGGATAAGCGTTATCGTTTACATGGCTTTCCTCTAGGATTCAAATTCCGCAGTAAGACAATGAATCCAAATTATACACCTGGAATTCCAACAGGTGGCATCAATTTTGTTCCTTCTACTACTACTATGAATTCTTCTACTAACGCCACAAAATTGAGCCCTTCTTAGGTTCAGCAATTACTTAGCCTGTTAAATACTCACACTTCTAGTCATTCAATGGATAAATAGACATCTGCAACTTCCTTTGATCACAACTCCACTGCTCATGTTGCAGGTAAATGTTTCTCATTACCTGATACACATGAGGCTTCCCCATCCTACCGGATTATTAATACAGGAGCTATTCACCATATTACTGGGGTTTCTGGCCTAAATCTTATGTAATCCAATTAAACTATAAATAAATAAAAGAATAATTAACTAGTAATATTTACATTGTCATTTATTATTAGTTTAATAAATGCAATCCATCATAAGATCCAGAGTTACTTATGATAACTTAAAGTGAGCATATGATTCGAAAAGATTCACTTAAGTGTGACTCAAATAGTCTGTGGTATATGAATAAAGGTTGGGTGCCTTATTTCCGGTAACACCACTAACACGGCCCACTTGTGAATTGGCACAAGTGATCTCATCTGGATCGCTCATGTAGAGACATGTGAGTGGGGGTGTTGTTGCAATAGAGATTGTAGTAGACTGGACTAAGATAAACTTACTGTCTTCTAGGAAAGTCGTTACAGAAAGACACTTTGTTTATCAACCGGTTGATCATGTACAATTGATCTTAATCCTGAGTGGATTACGAACTCCTGTTCGCAAGAGACAAGCCTTTGATTTGCACAGGTGAGACTAACTCGATATAATTCGCTCAATATGCCTCCCACTTTGGGGATTGCATCTTGCTTATAGCTGGGAACGTAAGTACACAAGAATTGGAATTCACTCTTTTCCATATAGGAAAATATATAAGTAGTTCCGTTATGGACTAATTCATTAGAGAATTAGTCCATAACGGAACTACTTATCATGGAGGTTAATACGGTACAATTACCTAGCCATGGATACAAACTAACTTGTGAATGATCAAAGTGTAGTTAATGATATTAGCCAATGGACGTAACTATGTCTATAGTACTAAGAGTGCAACTCTAGATATTTAGTGGAATTATCTAGAAGTTAATGAATAAGAATTAATTGATTAAAGAAGTTCAATCAATGTAATTCTAGATCATTGGAGCTTAGTCATATAGGTCCATTAAGTCATCTGAGCTAACGTATGTAATTAAGAACATAAATTAATGATGATTAATTTCTTTGGAAAAATGATTTCAAGTATTTGATTTGAAGTTGTCAAATCAATTAAGGCAAATACAAATAGAGGAGTCTATTTGATTAATTAAATGAAATTAATTAGAGGATTCTATTTGATTATTTAATTAATGGTGAAATTAAATGGAAGAGTCCATTTAATTGTTTATTACATAGATGAGTCGATTTAATTATATAATAGAGAGATTAAATAGAGGAGTCTACTAAATTAAATTGATTTTGAAGTTGTCCAAAATTAATGGGGATTTATATAGAGGAGTCTATTTAAACATTTAATTTGAGGAAAACAAATTAAAAAAAGAAATAAATAAAAAGGAGTTTTATTTATTTATTTAATGGAGTTGTTTTATTATATAAAATGCCCAATATTATCATGGAGATGACAAAGCGGGCATGTGAACCACGAGTAGGGTCACACGCCCCAATGGTTAATTTTTAACCAATTATTTACATTTTATTTTATTTAAAATATATATATTGAATATCTTAATTTAAATTAATACAATTAATTTAAATGAGTAGGATATGGAATAAATATCTTAAATTAATAAAGATTAATTTAAATAAAGATATGAGATTATCTTATTATGGAATAAGATATGTGATTATCTTATTATAGAATAAGATATTATATCTTAATTATTTGAAATATAATTTATAATATCTTTATTAATTATTTGATAATTAAAAAGATATTCAGAGATTTTCTAAGGCCTTAGTTTTCCTAGGAACCTTGGGGTGACCCCAAAACACATAACTAAGAGAAAGAAAGAAAAGGCTCAGGAAAATTCCTCTCCTCTGTCTCTTTCTGCCGCCACCGCCCATAGGTAAGGGAAGAAAGAATTTTTCTTCCCTCTTCCTTTTTCCAAAGAGGATAGTGCCCACGCACCGATTCTCTTTTGTGCTTAGTGAGGAAGAACCTTTTGGTGGTCTCAAGATCGTAACCAAGAAAAACAAGGAAGAGCCAGACACTTCTCTACAAGGGTTAGTATTCTTTTATGCATTTAGTTTTTGATAATATTATATAGTGCAAGGAAAGATCCTTGGGAATTCCGCATGAGAACTCTTTGTAAGAGGCCTCAATCCCAACACATATTTGTTATGAGAAGTCTTACTTTCAGAATCTCACTTTTGTGCATAATACTTTTGTGACTTTACCAAATAATCTCAGAATTCAAGTCACTGCTATTGGGGATAGCTTTCTCAATAATCACATTAACTTACATGGTGTCTTTTTAATTCCTGAATTTCATTACAATTTGATGTTTGTTAGTGCTTTGACGAGAGGATCATCTCTATTTCTATCCTTTACTGCCACTGACTGAATTATTCAGGACATGTCACTTTTGAAGATGATTGGCAAGGGTAGTGTACAATAGAATTTATACATTTTTAGAGCTGCATCAGTCATTCCAAGTTTGCTTTGCTCTACTGCTTCTCTAACTGTTAGTCTTCATACAGAGTGTCACAACGTGACTGCGACGCGGAGCGGCCGACATCCTTAATATTAGGTCTCTTATATGAAATGAAGTGGAAGTCGCCATCAACCATATTTGGGTGTGATTGATCACCAAATTAAATTAAAAAGTGATGGTCTACGAAAATCAAGTTGGGTTCGGGAGTCATTTGTGTGTAGAGAAGGTATTAGCACCCTACAATACCCATTTTAAAACGGTTAACCATATTTTTACCTTATATTTTCTTATTTTTAAAATGATGGTCCTTAAATTAAATAGTTTAAAAATTAATTTTAATTTATTAAAAACAAATGTCTCATTTAATCATTTCTCAACTTCAAAAATGAAGTAAGCAATAAAGATTAAAATGAGCGGGGTTACGACCGTTCATTGAACAATATTGGAATTTAAGAAAATTCCACCTTAAGAAATTGAGGTTTTTACTTCTCAAAATCCGTCATAGGAATTGTATTTATTTTTTAAAACATTTTTCTTATTTTTTATTTAAAACACTTTCCTTTTATTTTTGAAATAATATTTAAACTTATTTAAAATACTCTCTTTTTATTTTATTTTTTAAATGATACATGTAATATTGTTTTTTTTAAGTTTTTCTATTCTATATTTTTTTGGGATTTTATAGACTTATATGAGAACCCCGATAAGTGCATTATGTAGTCTTCACAAACGTGATAATTTTCACTCACTTATCGAGATCTCAATAAACACAGTTTTTAACTTCTAATAAGGGAAATTTGGAAATAAATAAAAATAAAAATATATTGAAATTAGTTTTCTAGATTTAAAAAAAATGATCTTATAGTGATAAATAATAAATATGAAGATTATTAAAAAAATGGTATTAAATTAAAGAAAACACAAAGCGAATATATATAATGAATGTATAACAATATAATGGGTGCATGATAAATTAAAAAGATAGGAAATATATGAACATATATTAAACCAAAAAATAAAGAGAGAGAAAGAGTTACAGTGAGATTGAAAATTGCTTAGGTTTGATGGATCTTTACACAAATACAAGTCTGCAACAGAGGTTTCAATGAGTATTTGTTATGGGAGGGACATTGGTAAGATCATTTATTTCTTGTGAGATCAAAAGTAGTGCATCGAATTTGGCGAGAGATTTAAAAAGGGTTTGCGAATAGGCTACTGTATCAAATGATGACTGGCTATTATATGAATGGGTGGAAGATGAAATCGGATTGGTTGTGAAGAAGCTGATGAGTTGAGATGGTGTCGTAGTGATGAGAAGATTAGGAGGCGATGAGGTGAGATCCGTGAGGAGTCGTTGGTGATGAGGTTACCCGGTGAGGGTGGTTCCGAGATGAGAAGTTTATGGAGGCTAAGAGATGATGAGATGGTGAGATGGTGATCTTTTAGGTTAAATTGTGAGCTCTTTTATAGGCAAATTGGAATAGCAACATAAGGAAATAAAAATTTGATTTATAAATCCTTCCATATTTGTATCAATCAATCAAATTACCTCATCACAAATCAACCCAAATTACGAGCAAAATTTATTCTTTCTAAAATTACTTCTCTAATCAAATTAATTTGAATTTCAAAAATATTTAAACCATTATTAAAATCTACCAATTTTAAGTAATCAAATTCTTTTTTTTTAAACCATGAAAACTTTAATTAAAAATCAATTTATCATTTAAAATTAATTTTTAAATTATATCTCTTTTCACTGAAATTAATTTTCTTAATGAAATTGAGCCGGGCAAAATACGGTATCTACACATAGCATGCTAGATTGGGACATCTCTCTTTTAAAGCATTACATCTACTACAAAATAAAATTAATCTTGTTTCCAGCAAGCATCAACATGAGGTTCCTTGTTCTATTTGTGTCCTTTGACAAAACAAAGAAGGCTTTCTTTTCCTTTTTCAAATAACATGTCTGCTTCTTCTTTTGAAATAATACATTGTGATACTTGGGGCCCTTATCATGTGCCTACTACTCAAGGATAGTTGTTAATGATTTTTCAAGATTTACATGGACATATCTGATGAAACATAAGTCTTATACTTTGTTAATAGTTCCAAAATTCTTCAAACTTATACAGATACAATTTGAAAAGTCTATTAAGAAATTCAGATATGATAACACACCAGAACTCAAATTTGAAAACTTCTTTGTTGCAAATGGTGTTTTTCATCAATTTTCTTGTGTTGAGACTCCTCAAAAAAATTCTGTGGTGGAAAGAAAGCATCAACATTTATTAAATGTAGCAAGGGCTTTATATTTTCAATCACAGATTCTTATCAGGTTTTGGGGTAAATGTATTCTTACAGCAAATTTTTTTATTAATAGAACTCCATCTTCTCTACTCAAAGGCCAGTCCCTTATGAGCTGCTATTTAGTGTTTATGTGGATTACAAATTTTTGAAAGTATTTGGCTGCCTATGTTTCATTTCCACCTTGTCCAATCATAGAAGAAAGTTTGATCCACGGGCAAAAGAGTGTATTTTCATTGGATATCAACCTGGTATTAAAGGATACAAGGTTTATGATGTAAACACCAAGCAATTCCTCTTTTTCAGGGATGTCATATTTCATGAAACTATCTTCCCTCTTCACAGTAACTCTTCTTCACTTGACATGCCTAATCTATTTGCTGATATAGTCCTTCCTTTACCACTAACTACCATATATAATACACCAATACCAGCACCTACTTCTTCAACCACATCCATTTCCCTCTCTTCACCAACCTCACCAACTTTACCAATTACAGACCTCCCAAATACATTACCTTCACCAACACAGCCAATTGACCAACCTCAGAGATCTGCAAGGTCTTCTAATCCCCCAACTTATCTCAAAGACTATCATTGTAATCTTCTTAACAATGTTTCTTCCCCGCCATTATTTACCACACCTTACCCTTTACATAATGTTCTATCATATGATAAACTTTCAGCTACACAAAGTGTTGGGATTGAGGCCTCTAAAAAAGTTCTCAAAACGGAAGTCCCAAGGATCTTTTCTTGCAGTATAATATTAACAAAATTCTAAATGCATAAAATTGAATACTAACCCTTGTCGAGAAGTGTCTGGCTCTTTCTCATTCTTCGATAGTTACGATCCTAGGACCTCCAAAAAGATCTTCCTCACTAAGCACAAAAGAGAATCGGTGCGTGGGCACTATCCTCTTTGGAAAAAAGAAGAGGGGAGAAAAATTTTCTTCTTCCCTATACCCTAGGGGCGGCGGCGGCAATGAGAGAGGGAGAGGAACTTTTTTAGCCTTCTCTTGGTTGCTTAACCGTGTGTGTTTTGGGGTCACCCAAAGGTACTATTTATAGGAAAACCAAGATCTTAGAAAATCTTTGAATATCTTTTTAATTATCAAATAATTAATAAAGATATTGTATTTTAAATAATTAAGATATAATATCTTATTCCATAATAAGATAATCCCATATCTTTTATTTAAATTAATCTTTATTAATTTAAAATAATTATTCCATATCTTAACCATTAAGATATTCATGCTGGGGTTTCTGCCCTAAATCTTATGTAATCCAATTAAACTATAAATAAATAAAGGAATTATTAATTAGTAATATTTACATTGTCATTTGTTATTAGTTTAATAAATGTAATCCATCATAAGATCCAGAGTTACGTATGATAACTTAAAGTGAGCATATGATGCGGGAAGATTCACTTAAGTGTAACTCAAATAGTCTGTGGTACATGAATAAAGGTTGGGTGCCTTATTTCTGGTAACACCACTAACACGGCCCACTTGTGAATTGGCACAAGTGATCTCATCTGGATCGCTCATGTAGAGACATGTGAGTAGGGGTGTTGTTGCAATAGAGATTGTAGTAGACTGGACTAAGATAAACTTACTGTCTTCTGGGAAAGCCGTTACAGAAAGACACTTCGTTTATCAACCGGTTGATCATGTACAATTGATCTTAATCCTGAGTGGATTACGAACTCCTGTTCGCAAGAGACAAGCCTTTGATTTGCATAGGTGAGAGTGACTCGTATAGTTCGCTCAATATGTCTCCCACTTTGGTGATTGCATCTTGCTTATAGCTGGGAACGTAATTACACAAGAATTGGAATTCACTCTTTTCCATATAGGAAAATAGATAAGTAGTTCCCTTATGGGCCGATTCGGTCTTGAACAATGGGGCCCCATATTCCTCTTGATCAAGGAAAAGGTTAAAGACGCATAATGGAGATTATGTAAGGTTGTTCATTGGAGAATCGGTTGGGCTTAAGGAACAAGATGTATCATGGAGGTTAATACGGTGTAAATACCTAGCCATGGATACGAACTAACTTGTGAAGGATCAAAGTGTAGTTAATGATTATAGCCAATGGACATAACTATGTCTATAGTACTAAGAGTGCAACTCTAGATATTTAGTGGAGTTATCTAGGAGTTAATGAATGAGAATTAATTGATTAAAAGGATTTTTAATCAAAGGTAATTCTGGATCATTGGAGCTTAGTCCTATAGGTCCATTAAGTCCTCCGAGCTAACGCATGTAATCGAGAACATAAATTAATATGATTAATTTCTCTTTGGAAAATTGGAAATGAATAGAGGAGTCTATTCAACTAATTAAAGGAAATTAAATAGAGGAGTCTATTTAATTATTTAATTAATGGTGGAATTGAATAGAGGAGTCTATTTAATTATTAAATAGAAGAGTCTATTTAATTATAAGAGATTAAATAGAGGAGTCTATTTAATTAAATTAATTTTGTGTTGTCCAAAATTAATGGGGATTTAAATAGAAGAGTCTATTTGAATCTTTAATTTGAAATTATCAAATTAAATGAGGAAATAAATAAAGGAGTTTTATTTATTGGAATAAATAAAAGGAGTTTTATTTATTTAATTATTTAAAGGAATTGTTCCATTAAATAAAGAGGAAAATAAAAATGCTCAATATTGTCATTGGATGATGATAGGGGCGTGTGGCCCAAGGTGGGGTCACACGCCCCCCTTGGTCAAAGGGTTGACCAAAAAGTTTGCATTTTTATTTATTTAAAATATATATGAATATCTTATTTTTAAATTAATGTGATTAATTTAAAATGGAAGATATGGAATATCTTATTTAAATTAATATGATTAATTTAAATGGAAGATATGGAATAATATATTTAAATTAATATTGATTAATTTAAATAAAAGATATGGAATGTTTTATTATGGAATAAAATATAATATCTTTATTATTCAAATATATTTTAGAATATCTTAATTAATTATTTATTAATTAAAAAGATATTCGAAGATTTTCGATGCCTTGGTTTTCCTATAAATAAGACCTTTGGGGTGACCCCAAAACACACAACCAAGAGAGTTAAAGTAAAGGCTCAGGAAATTCCTCTCCTCCCTCTCTCTTGCGCGCCCATAGGGTGATTGGGAAGAAAATTCTTCTTCTCAATTTTTCCTTTTTCCAAAGAAGATAGTGCCCACGCACCGATTCTCTTTTGTGCTTAGTGAGGAAGATCTTTTTGGTGGTCCCAGGATCGTAACCATCGAAGAACGAGGAAGAGTCAGACACTTCTCGACAAGGGTTAGTTTTTCTTTTATACATTTAGAATTTTGAATTTATTATACTGCAAGGAAAGATCCGTTGAGACTTCCGTTTGAGAACTCTTTTAGAGGCCTCAATCCCAACAATTCATATATTAAACTAAAATGCAAATAATTGGTTACCATTTAACCAATGGGGTAGGGTCACCACGTCATCTCCATGACGATATTGGGCATTTTATTTTCCTTTTTATTTAATAGAACAATTCTATTAAATAAATAAATAAATAAAACTCTTTTTATTTATTTCCTCTTTAATTTGACTTCTTCAAATTAAATATTTAAATAGACTCCTCTATTTAAATCCCCATTAATTTTTGACAACTTCAAAATTAATTTAATTAAATAGACTCCTCTATTTAATCTCTTTATTATATAATTAAATCGACTCCTCTATTTAATAAATAATTAAATAGACTCTTCTATTTAATTTCATTTAATTAATCAAATAGACTCCTCTTTTTGTATTTGCCTTAATTGATTTGACAACTTCAAATCAAATGCTTGAAATCGTTTTTCCAAAGAAATTAATCATCATTGATTTATGTTCTAAATTACATGCGTTAGCTCGGAGGACTTAATGGTCCTATAGGACTAAGCTCCAATGATCTAGAATTACATTGATTGAACTCATTCAATCAATTAATTCTTATTCATTAACTTCTAGATAACTCCACTAAATATCTAGAGTTGCACTCTTAGTACTATAGACATAGTTATGTCCATTGGCTAATATCATTAACTACACTTTGATCCTTCACAAGTTAGTTCGTATCTATGGCTAGGTATTTGCACCGTATTAACCTCCATTATACATCTTGTTCCTTAAGCCCAACTGATTCTCCAATGAACAACCTTACATAATCTCCATTATCCGTCTTTAACCTTTTCCTTGATTAGAGGAATATGGGGCCCCGCTGTTCAAGACTGAATCAGTCCATAAGGGAACTACTTATCTATTTTCCTATATGGAAAAGAGTGAATTCCAATTCTTGTGTAATTACGTTCCCAGCTATAAGCAAGATGCAATCCCCAAAGTGGGAGACATATTGATTGAACTATATTGAGTCAGTCTCACCTATGCAAATCAAAGGTTTGTCTCTTGCGAACAGGAGTTCGTAATCAACTCAGGATTAAGATCAATTGTACATGATCAACCGGTTGATAAACGAAGTGTCTTTCTATAACGGCTTTCCCAGAAGACAATAAGTTTATCTTAGTCCAATCTACTACAATCTCTATTGCAGCAACACCCCCACTCACATGTCTCTACATGAGTGGCCCAGATGAGATCACTTGTGCCAATTCACAAGTGGGCTGTGTTAGTAGTGTTACCAGAAATAAGGCACCCAACCTTTATTTATGTACCATAGACTATTTGAGTTACACTTAAGTGAATCTTCCCGCATCATATGCTCACTTTAAGTTATCATAAGTAACTCTGGATCTTGTAATGGATTACATTTATTAAACTAATAATAAATGACAATGTAAATATTACTAATTAATAATTCCTTTATTTATTTATAGTTTAATTGGATTACATAAGATTTAGGGCAGAAACCCCAGCATAAAGATCTTTCACCCCTTAATGTTTCCCAGTAATTTAGCCCCAATATTATCATCAAGCTATTAAACATCCTCATTGGAGAAAGGCAATGACAGAAGAGATACAAGGCATGGAAAGAATCAATAATTGGTCTATTATTCCTCTACCTTCTGGCCATAATGCAATAGGAAGTAAATGGGTCTTTCATATAAAATATAAGCGAGATGAATCAATTGACATATATAAGGCACGATTAGTTGTGAAGGGCTTCAACCAATTGGAAGGTTTAGACTTCATTGAGACATTCTCACCAGTTGCCAAAATTGTGATTGTCAAAGTTCTTATCTCTCTTGCTGTTCAATACAAATGGAATCTTGCCCAATTGGACGTTAGTAATGCCTTTCTCAATGGAGATCTTTTTTAGGAGGTTTATATGCAACTCTCTTTGGGTTATAAACCAGTTCATCATGCTCATATTGAGGGGGAGACACTTGTGTGTAAATTACATAAATCATTATATGGTTTAGGAAAGCATCAAGACAATGATTCATCAAATTCTCTCATGGTCTCATCAAATTTGGTTTTCACCAATCACAATCTGATAGTTCCATTTTTACCAAAAGTGTTGGCATTTCATTTGTGGCATTGTTAGTCTATGTTGATGATATTGTACTCACTAGACCTTCTTCTACTGCTATTCAACAAGTAAAGCAATACTTACATTATCAATTTCTTCTCAAAGATCTAGGCCTTCTCAAATATTTTTTTGAGACTTGAGATATTAAGATCACAATCTGGGATTTTCTTGTCTCAGCGCAAATATTACTTACAACTTCTTGAAAATACGAGCTTTCTTTCATGTAAACCCAATCACTTACCTCTGGATCCAAAGATAAAATTGGCATCTAATGATGGTAACCTTCTTTCTCTTGATGAAGCAAGTCAGTATAGGCATCTCATTGATAGACTTCTCTACCTAACAATTTCAAGACCAGATATTACTTGTGTCTTCTCCAATATTCAACACATTTACAGGCTGTTCATTACCGTTTGCGATATCTTAAGAGATCTCTAGGTCAAGGAATCATTTTTACATTGGCACCTTCATCTATACCTCTTCAACTACGAGCTTTTGTTGATGCGGATTAGGGAGCTTGCTTGGTTTCTGTATTTTTCTTAGTGATTCTTTAATATCATGGAAAGCAAAGAAGCAATTAACAGTTTCTCGTTCGTCTACCGAAACTGAATATCGAGCTTTAGCTCTTGTGACTGTTGAACTTGTCTAGTTATCGCATTTATTATAGGATTTACATGTTGATTTTCACTAACCAACTGCAGTCTTCTATGACAACTTAACATCCATCCAAATTGAGACTAATCCGGCCTTTTACGATCGCACTAAACACATTGAAAAAATCTTCCTCTTCGGACAACAATGCAGCTAGCTGATCTCTTTACCAAGGCTTTGCCTCATCCTACATTCTCTTCTCTACTTGGCAAGATGGGTGTACAAGACATTTTTCACCCAGCTTGAAGGGGAGAAATAGAGTTTAGTTACAAGTAGGAAGTTTATTTATTATCATTTTGTATTTAATTACATTCATACCAGCTTGTATAAATACGTGTACTCTCTTTCATCATCAATACAATTCAATCATTTTTTTTATTTGTCCTCTCATCTTTCTCACTCTGATAAAATCTAAGTTATTAATTTGAAAACTCGAAAATGTTATCGATCCTTGTCAACTTTTGCAATCTTTTAAAGGACAACCAAATTAGTTTTTTTCTTTTCTTTTCTTTTTTGTCAACAACAAATTTAGTTAAAATGTCATTTTCTTATGAAACTTTTTAAATGTCCTTTGAGATTGAATTCATTATCACGCTTTAAATTTTAAAATGTGCAGCATCTAGTTATTTTACGTACATTTAAAGTCATAAATTAAATTGGTATCATTACAAAATTACGAAGAAAAAACAAATCAACCAATTTACTCAAATTATTATAAGAGTTAATTTAAAAAAAAATCTAAATTATTGGGACTTTGTCCTATTGATAATGATATCAGTCAAACAGATTTGACTTTATCTAGACCCCATTATATTTCAATGTCAGTGTCAATATCAGCTTTAGCACTTTCATTTAAGTCTCCAACTTACATTTGATTCTTCAAGGTGGGTTATTCCTTTAGAGGTAGGGCCACAATCTGATCTTTTATTTTTCTATTTTAGATTTTCTTCATCAAGT
This sequence comes from Gynostemma pentaphyllum, assembly GCA_028015215.1. Lineage (NCBI taxonomy): Eukaryota > Viridiplantae > Streptophyta > Magnoliopsida > Cucurbitales > Cucurbitaceae > Gynostemma > Gynostemma pentaphyllum. The sequence goes on along the minus strand of CM051355.1, from coordinate 63,820,695 downwards.
TTTTGAAACAGAAATTTATTTTATTTCTTAATCAAAATAAAATAACAAGAAACTACCTAAAAAAATAGAAAAAAAAAATATTATAACTATATATTTTACCAGTATTTTAAAATTTTATTATTCTCCATTTATAACTTTTATTTTAAACTGAATAATTATCACGTAAATTAATTTTTAAAACCTAAAACTCTTATTTAATATTTAGTATTTAAGTAAGTAATAATAAAAATGATATAAATAGAAATATATATCTACTTTTAATAATATTTGTAAAAATAAAACCTTAAAAAATATTTACAAATATAGCAAATTTTGATCGAGTTTATCAATGATAAACATTGAATTAAATATTTTGACATTATGTTTATCACTGATAAGCACATAAATCATTGCTAATCACTGATAAACATGATAAAAAATTGTTAAATTTATAAATACTTTTTTGAGTTGATATTTTTACAAATATTGCATAAAAATTTGTCACCCAATGAAATTTCATTTGTTAGTTGGTATATTTTCTTAGTAAAATAATGATTTTACATAATTTTAATTAAATAAAAAATATTAAAGGGGAGAATGGCTTGTCTTTTTTCTTTGTTATAATTCTAATCTAAAATTGGTATAGCATCTTGGCGGTGGTTGCCACTTGCCAGCAAGCAATTTCTGTAGTTGCATTCTCCTACAGAAAAAAAAATGACTTTTTTTTCTTCTAAATTATTAATACACGAACTGGAATGATTATATGATTTTTTGGATCTTAAAATGATTGAAATAAATTTAGCTTTATGCCAGCTATTTGAAAATAGTGTTTTTTAGCCTTTTTTTCCCCTACATCACGTTTCATTATTAAATATCTTTCATGAAATTATAAATATCTAACATTTTTTTAAGAAAAAAAAATCATCTAATTAACTGTACATGATTAGATAAAGATAATTGACGTAAGTCTATCATTTTATTATAGATAACTCAATATTATTATTTCTTTCCTCTCTCTTGTTTATAATCTAAATATTCGTTCATAAGATGTGACTATCTATTAAACGTACATCGCACATATCATTATCATTTGATTTCTTTTAATATTATCGTTTTTAAAAGTGGTATTTTCAAAAATAGTATTTTTTTTAATGTAAATTTAAAAATAGTAGAAATGTTCAGAATTTCAGAAATAATAACTTTCAAATAATGAAAATTTTTATTATTTTAAATTTTTAATGAAAGTTTTAAAATCATAAAAACTAACAAAAATTAAAAAAATGATTGATTTTTTAATTTTTAGCATTCCAATTAAAAACATAAAACATAATAACAATGAGGCTTTTATACATATAACAAAATTAGGTTCAATATTTATAAAAATAACAGTCCAAAAATATATTTGTAAAAATAACAAAAAAAAAACTTAAATTTGCACCTAAATTATTATAAAATTGCCACGGTTTCGCGTAAATAATTACTGATTAACTGTTTTTATAATATATATCTACTAACAGTATTTTTAACTAAACAATCGGTTTTTAATTATGTATCAACCACAGTTATATTATTTCACCTTTTTGTAATGCATTAAAACCGATCCCTGGTAGTTTTTGACCATTTATATAATTTATGTGGTTAACTAAGCATATTTGTAATTAAAAAATAACCATTCATATTAATAACTCTTTTTTTTTTAATTATTATTATAACTACCTATAGTTTCAATTTTTATCACATGCCCTAAACTATAACTATTTGATAATGTAATTAGATGTGAATTGTGAAAAGAATTATTTAAATCTTATAGCATTATACCTCTATCATACACACTGAAATATAAACTCTCTAAACTTCATCAAATTAATATTAAGTAGGGGATTGAGAACTCTCATAGATGATAACTTTAATTTCGACAACTTTATTATAATCAAATTGATCAGTTTTAACTAATCAAATTTATCGAACGAACTTGATTCAATCAATTGAATACATTTTTTTCATAGATTTCTCTAACTTTCATACTATTATTTTCTTTTTCTTTTTTAATATAAAATAGTGTTTTGTATGGATAAGTTTGTACATCGAACATGTATATAATACACATATTTATTTGATATATATATTAAGATTAGGTTGAGAAGGAATGTATATACATGTATCAACATTCTAATTAATTGATGTTGGTATCATTGTACTTGTACACATGAAACAACCCATACCATCTCTCTATCAAACACAGCTTGCATCCTTAAGTCCTTCTTCCTAACTCATTATTAATTCAACACCTTAGCCCTACAATGTCATCTCACCACTTCATATAAATTTCTCTATCTTTAACAAACTTTGACTTCAAATATGATAATTAGGACCTTTATAATAATTATTTCATCTTCTCTTTTTTATTTTAATTTTTCAAAAACAAAATTATAAAAATAACCAATGACTTCTTGATTTTGGTAATTTATGTATATATATATTCTCTCAATTATGTTGGTTTTTAATATTTTTGAAATAAAAAAATAAACGGTTATCAAATAATTTTGTTTAAAAAATATATATTTAAAATGAAATAGAACTAGGCTTAAGGAATCCGAGTTATAGACTCATATCAAGAAATCCATTCCTTTTTAGTCTCATTTGTTTGATTATTGACTTATTTCATAACAATTTATTCTTATACTTACATTTTTTTAAGGTGCAATTAGTGAAATATGTTATTTTTACATACTAATTATTGAAATGTTTTAATCTTTTAAAAATTACTCTAATAACATAATTATAGTTTAATAATTTACTGACAAAAAAAAAAGTAAAAAAAAATGAATATATTCATTGAAAATAATAAAGAAAACAATCAAATAGTTCAATATATTATTGAAGTTAAACTTAAGAGTCAAAAAACAAACAAATTCATTTGAAAATACCCAAAAAAATAACAAAGTATTAGTTCAATAATTTATATAAACATAGTATTGAACTATAATTATGCTATTTAAGTAATTTTAAAAAAAGTTCTGACATTTTAGTAAATTAGTATGCAGATTTATGCTATTTGAGATAAATTATATTTTTTTAAATTGAATAAAATGCAGAAATTATTAGTAAATACATTTATTTTTAAAATATACTAAAAACTTATTGCAAAAATTAATAAAACTCAAAATTTTGGAACTTTCAACTTCATTTTGACTCAATATTTCACTCTACTTAAACATTTTGATTTGTATGGTATCAATTTCTCTAGTAGTCCACGGCTATAGTATTATTTGTTCAAATCCCCTCTCCTTTTATTATAATTTAATATTATAAAATAAATAATGTTGTTTCTATTTAAGAATTTAAATATGATTTAATGTAGGCCATTGATCTATATATTTTTATTTAGTCTATTAGATATAGCTAGATTAAGAGATGTTCATAAATATATAACGGAAGAGACATATCTACATTTGGATGAAACATTTTAGATGAAACAAAAAATAAAGTCACGTGGATCTAAGTATAAAGTGAATAATATCATTTCAATATAAAGATTATGGAAGTCCGTGCGTATCTATACCCGGAATTAATTTTTGTTTAAAAAAAATAGTTAATTTGGAAAGGTAAAAGACAAGTGCATAAATCAAAATAAGGTAATTTTTGTTTTAACTCATGAGGGGTAAATACGTAAAACTCGCGCAAAGGGATGCATAACTAAAACATCCACACAGAAGCAAAGCTCTTGAAGTAGAAAACAAATCAAGAAATCTACCCTTCATAATCAACTATATTTACAACTTTAACCCTTAAATTACTCCGGTATAGCACTCAATTTGGCCGTAAACTTCCTCCTTCCACCACTTCGATTAACTCTCCCTTTCCCTTTCCCTTTCCCTTTCTCTAATTTAGTGAACTCGTCTTTTGAAAACACGAAATGAGAAACCGATGAGTTTCTGGATCTCGAATTAGACCCACATTTCTCACTTTTCATAAGAGCAGAGCTTGCTTTAACGGCCAATGCAGCCATTTCCTCACCATTCAGTGGTTGATTCAATCTGTTTAATGGAAGTGAGAAATAAAGATGACCCAATTCAAGCTCTTCTTCTTCATCAATGGCGGAAACTACATCGTCGAAATCCATCTCGTCGGCGTTACAGATAAAACTCGCCGGATCTCTTTCTAACACGTAACATACTTTTATTGGGTATGAGAATTCCAGTAATCTTCCGTCTGATAATATCAGTTTTGCCGTCGATGCGTTTCTGGAATCAGATGAACTGCAAATCCCCATAATAATTTTTTAAAAACTCTGTTTTTTGAAAACTCGTTTTTGGTTTTTTTGGTTTTGCGGATGAAGGAAATGGGAAAGGGAAATGTGTTATTTATATGTAAAAGGGGGGTGAGGAATATGCCACGTAGGATGTTGTCGTTTTTTGAGATTTGGTTTTTGGGAAAATTAAAAATAAATAAATGTTCTGATTATAATTTTTAAATAATTAGGAAAGAGATGACAGGCTGTGTATGAGATGAGTGGTGACAGGCTGTATGGGTTGGTGGGAATTTCTTTCAAATAATGACTGTTTTTTTGACATGATATTTTAAGTTTGTGAAGAAAAAAATGAGATTTGGTCAATTTTTTTTTGGAATTCTATTTCATGTCCCATATCAAACAAAACTATACTAATAATTTAATTTCATGTTTTAATATGTAAATATTATACTAATAATTTCATTTTATTTAATAAATTATAAAGGTAAAATGTAAATAAGACCTTGTGATTTTTATCAAATGTATGAATATCCTGTGGTTTAAAAATAGCAAATTACAACTATGTAATTCAAAATTATTTCAATTAGACCTATTCTTTCTAATGCTTTAAATTTTCTTTTAGTCATAACTCATTCGTTTAAATGATTCAAGATGTTTTACAATCCTCGTTTCTAGATATACGTTATGGTCACTTCAAAATATCAAAATCGTTAATAAATAAAAGAGTTTATTACCATCAAAGAACCATGTATGATTTGCACCATTAACGCTTTGATTTCTAATAATTTAGAAGTTTTGAACTGACCATAATGTAGATCTCAAAATGAGAATTCCAAAACATTTTGAATCATCTAAATCGGAGTTCAAACGAAGAAGTTATGATTTACACCATTTACATTTTTGATTTCTGATGATTTAAAAGTTTTGAATTGACCATAGCGTAGAGCTCAAAATAAGGATTCCAAAATATCTTAGATCATCAAATCAGAGTTCAAACAAATAGTTAGGCTAAAAAAAATTAATGGCGCTGAATGAGAGAGATCTCATTAGAATAATTTGGAATTATAAGAGCATGATTTGTCATTTTCAAACCACAAATGGTGTTCATGAATTTAGCCAAAACCACATGGGCTTTATTTTCATTTTACCATAAATTAAATTAAAAATTATTTTATAATAAAATCAAGAGTTTTAGATTCTAAAAATCAATTTAAATGATAAGCATTTATCTTGAAATAAAGGTTAAAAATATTAAATATTACAATTAGATTGTTCAATGATTTATTGAAATAGAAATTATACATTGTTTTGATGAAATTTTAAAAATGGTACTATATAAATAATTAAATATTTTTTTTTTCTATTATTTTTATAATTTTTTTAATAGTACAGAGTTGATATAACATACTACCATTTGTTTCAATCACTTTGATTCAATAGAAATAGAAAGTTTCATTCAATTCTATTAGTTTTAGTCTTTTGTGGTTAGATTTATTGATTTCAATCATTTTAATAATTTTCTCAAACAATCAAATCAATTATATATGGTTTAATAAGCTTTTAACTTCATGCTGTTTTCAACTTAAGCATAAAATGCTAACCCACTTTCTATTCTCTAGAGATTAAATTAAGATAAATAAAATAACAAAGATTAAATATATTGAAAAATAACACACTTAAGATGTTGAACTCGTAGATTTAAGATTAGTGGTTTGAACTGCACCTATATCTCGGTTTTATAACTCTAATAATGAGTTGTCTAAACACATTCATTTTCACAGATTCAATATTCGACATAGGAGGAAAATCTGCCTTCCTTCGTTGTCAGAACCACTTTTCTTGTGGCTGCGGCCTGCAAGTTTTTGGGTTCTTGGTCCAAACACCCCAGGGTGGGTTTTGCATCTAGGTTTCTTTGTCCCTGCGGCGATCCGAACGTAAATTTGCTTGTTCACTGTTGTGGCAGCGGCGAGGAAGGCCTCCTCGCCTCGGCAACAAATCGATAATTTTAATTATAATTTATTTTTACCAAGATTCCTTAAAAATGCTTGACCTAGATTTAGCAGCTGGTATAGATAGTTTGCAACTAGCAGCCACAACTGAATGAGAATAAAAATTATTCATGGTATCAAAACGGATACGATCATCATCGAGCGAAAAACCGTCAAAACAAGCTGAAACAACCATGACCACTATCAATAATGATATTAGCCAATGGACATAACTATGTCTATAGTACCATGATCACTATCAATAATGATATTGGGTTCAAGTATGTTTATTCTTGAAGTTTGATTATCATGTGTTCTTGGATGATTTAATTATGATATCAAGACTTTTTGTTTTACTTGAGACTTATTTTCTGAGACTGGGTTTTTCTAGCAATTGGAGTTTTTGGCACATCAGTTATTCAATTTTGCAGGATTGTTTCTATCGACTAAAGTATGGGCTTATGAGCCTATACGTTCTAATGTTCTTGATTAATGTTACTCTGATGAGTTGTTCTGAAATTGGTTCTCTTTATATATTTTAGTATTAGAATTTTTTATTCTTTATTATCACACTTGTTTGCATGGAGATGAATAACGAGATAATGCATAGACTACGTGTGCTTGCATTGTTTAGTATTATTCATGGTTCGGTACATGTATCATGAGGAATGCATAGACTACGTGAGTTGCATGAATGGAGGAGATGAATAATTAGATAATATTTAGTTGTGTGAGCTAGTATTATTTAGTATTATTCATAATTGCTATGATACATATACATTCTAGGTTGCATAGACTACGTGAGCTTTGCATGTCATTGGTGAGATAACGGGATCATGCATTGACTGCGTATGCTTGCATCATCTGACGTTATTCACCTAGGAGGTTCTAGTTCTATAATGTAAAGACTACGTGAGCTTGCATTTGTTCTTGATAAGAAAGTAAAGACTTTGTGAGCTTTACTTTATATTGGAGTGAGATAATGGGATTGTACATAGACTACGTGAGCTTGCATCATCTGACATTATTCACATGTTCTATGTTTTATGTTCCATGTTCTATGTTATGAGTTCTATGTTCTTGGCTCTATGATCTTGATCTTATTCTTAGTTAAGACTGCGTGAGCTTAACTCGTTCTAAATATTTTCCTGAAAGATTTAACGTATGATTACGTGTTTTGGTTATTACGAGCTTGGGAGACTTGACTACTTGCATGATCTTTATTCTTGCTTTTTGGTCTTTGTTCTTGGGAGAATTGCATGATTTTTCATTCGGAAGTTTGATTGGGTAGTCAAGAGGTATTAGGTTTCGTTGGACACAAATCCGGATCATATTTGGGATCTAAAGTTACTTTATTTTCAATTTATCTTCATTGAGTCTCCTGCTCATTATATTACACTTTCAGGTACGAGACGTGGTCGCGATCGTGCTCGTGGAGCTAGTGCGACATGATTCTGGATTGATGATGATGGATGGACTAGAGTTGTTCTATGTTCCATGTTCTATGTTCTGAGTTCTATGTTCTTGGCTCTATGATCTTGATCTTATTCTTAGTTAAGACTGCGTGAGCTTAACTCGTTCTAGATATTTTCCTGAAAGATTTAACGTATGATTACTTGTTTTGGTTATTACTAGCTTGGGAGACTTGACTACTTGTATGATCTTTATTCTTGTTCTTTGCTCTTTGTTCTTGGGAGAATTACATGATTTTGTATTCGGAAGTTTGATTGGGTAGTCAAGAGATATTAGGTTTCGTTAGACACAAATCCGAATCGGATTTGGGATATAAAGTTACTTTATTTTCAATAACCTCAACTGAATGAGAATAGAGATTATTCAAAATTTTCATTCAACATTTTTTTGCTTCAACTCAAACTTAACAAACCCAAATATTCTACATTATCCAAACACAAGATTAATAAATTGAGATTTAAAAAACCCGTCATAACCCACGAGCTAGTCGTCCTTTTGATTATATACTTTTAATCTTAATTTTTTTTGGGTTAGTTTCAATAATGGACAAATTAAAGTTGTTTATCTCCAAAAACACAATCTTATATATATATCAAAACTACCCAAAACCACCACCAGAAAAATTAAATTACATTGTGAAAAGACGAAAGATACCCCTGATTTAATTTTCCTTAATTTGTGCAAGATTTAAGGAAATTTATAAAATCCCTTAAATTTTGTAAAATTAATGGAAAATTTAAATCTAAAAAAAATTAAAACTATAACTAAAAAAATCTTAAAGCTTCTGAATAGTTGCTTCTTCCAAAAAAATTTGAATTTATTTCTTCTTCGATCATCCTCCAATTGCCATTAATACTTCTTCAAACTTTGAAATTTTTAAAAGAGAATCACCGTTAGTTTAACAATGTTAAACCGTATATAATTAATAAACCAAACATAAACAAAAAGTAATAGGGGTATTCATTTTCTTAAAAAATGTTTAACAAAACCAAACCAAATACAAGGTTAAATTAAAAATAAAATGAAAAAAAATTAGAAAAACCATACATGTTTATATTTAATAAACAGTGTATAATTTAAAAACCAAACTATAGGAACGGTCATGAAAACTTAAGCAGTAGCTATAAAATGGTTGTCTTTGTAAAAATTAAAAAAAAAGTTTTACATATTTATATTTAATAAACAATATATTATTAATAAACCAACCTACAACAGCCATTAACATCTGTAGCAGCTGCCATATAAATAAAATGTTTATATTTAATAAACGGTGTATTATAAATCAACAAACTTGTAGCAGCAGCCATGTATTACACGAAGAATTACATCAATGTTCATCGTCGTAAGAATTTCTATCAACTCTTTCTCTTGAATCCGGAAAAATTCTTCTCTTCTCTTCAAAATCTCCATCAATTTAAAAACCATTCAATATGAATTCTTCTCAAGATCACAAAAAAAAAACATGATCGAATTCGTCCATCAATGTCTTCATCCATTGAATTCTCTTCCCAATTTAAACCCTAATTTACTACGAATTGGAGATCAGTAAAATCAAAATAGAGAGAAAGTAAGAAAATGGCGGCAAGTTTAGTAGCAGATCAAGGAGATTGATTTAGTAGCAGATCTATCGAGATTGAGGAGTTTCTCTAAAAGTCGAGTTTGGGCAATGAAGAAAACGGAAAATGAATGAGGGAAGAAGAAGAATAATCTAATTTAGGTTAGAGTTTCTTAGATTTAAATAGCGATTCTCAAAATCAAGGAGATTGATTTTAAATTTAAAAATAAAAAAATAAAACTATAAATTAAATGATATGCAATAGCATATCATTTAATTTATAGTTTTATTTTTTTATAGCATATCATATCTGGTGGTTTAATAAGATATGGTTATCATGAGAGATAAAAAGGGTAAAATAGTAAACGAAAAAATCGGAAACCACCAGATCACCATTATAAATGGTGTTTCTTGGGTATTTTTTATATTATAATAAACAACCGTTTAAACTGGATTATGGTGATTTAAAATGATTATTGGTGCAATTATTTCTTTTTTTTTTCCACTTGTACTCAGTTTTATTTAAATGCTTAAATATATGTTTATTATGAAATTTTGTAGGAGATGATTATAAATGATTAAAACTAAAGAAGCATTTAAGAGAGGGAGAGAGAGTAGTGTGTTCACGCGATGGAAAAGGCAATGACTTAGAAGGTAATAAGGTCAAGACAACGACAACGTGCTTAAACTATACCATCCACATTAAGTAATTTAATTCTTTTGTTTTAATTTCAAATTCATCTCTCTCTAAAAAAATAAAGCTCAAAAGTGAGTTCTTTCTTTTTTAACATCAGGCGAAAAAAAAAGGTACACGTATTTTAAATATGCCAGAAAAGGGGAATGTAAGCTGATTTCACTGCGATGCTCGAATAATTAAAGTTTTTTTTTTTTTACTTTATGTCTTGTTTTTCTCGAGTTATGAAAAGATGTTGCAACCATTCATTGATTTTTTTTAAATGCAAAGTTAAAAATAAAAAAAACACAAAATTGATTTATTTATTTCTATAACAATTGTATTGATATTTGATTGACATAGAATATCTTCATTAGAAATTTGGCTATCCTATCCCCCCTAGTTAAGTACATTAAAAAAAATTCAATATGAATACAGTTTAATGAGTTATACATAAATTTTAAATCGACCCAATTTTATGTAACATCTTAAAAAAAACTAAATTAAAAAACAATGGAAGACCATTTAATTATATCGTCTTGTTTTTTATTTACAAAAATATTTTCAAATTTCTAACTCATTCTGAATTTTATTCGTAAATCATTTATTGTATAAATAATAATTGCATACTAAATTTTGCTTTCACTTTGTGTTACATTAAAAAAATCGAACATTGAAGAGAACAATTTTAATGTACACGATATCCCCTATCACCTCAACAAAACAACAAAATATTGTAAAAAACAATCATATTTTTTTAATTTTTTTCGAAAAAAGAAATATAATGTAATAGTAGTAATAAGAATTCGAAAATGTCATCCAAAGTTTGTAATTTTCCCACTTTTTATTTTCAAATATTATATTATTTTCATAGTGAGAAAAAAAAATAATTTTCTAAAAATCACTATAGAAACTAGAATCTTCCCAACAAAATTCCAAATAATTAAATAAGACTCGAGTTGCGAGACATGAAAATAATTATAAAAAAAAATTGAGGTCGAAAAGTGTAGAAAAGATAGGTGGAACCGTGGAGGGGTAGGGGAAGAAATGGCAAAAGGAGAAGTGAGTATTGCCACGCTTCATTCATGCAGGCAGCCACGTCGATGATTTCTCTTCACTTATAATATATAAATTAAATAAAATATTTTAAAATTTTTAAAATAGAACTTGTGTGACTGATGAATATGATACGTACGTTTCGTCTGCCCTTTTATAATGATGATATTCACTTTTTTTTAACAACTTAATTTTAATTTTATTTTTGGGTAAAATAAAATATAAATGAGACCCATGTGATTTGTTTCAAATGCATGAATACTCTTTGTAGTTTGAAAATGATAAATTATTAGGGATGATAATGGGGCGGGGCGGGATCGGGGATATATTTCTCATCCCCTATCCCCTAATAAAAAAATAGGGAGTGGGTTCAGAGATTCCTCGTTCGGGGATCGGATTATCCGCGGGAAAAATTCCTCGCTTTATATTTTAATTATTATTTAAAAAATAGTATAAAACTGAAATGTATATTAAAATATACATTTTTAAGACAAAAAGAAAACATAATACTAAACATTTTATAATTTATTAGTTAATATAACCATATTATATATATTTTTTCAATAAATAAAAATAAAAGTAAACAAAATCATAAGATGTTATTAGCATATCGGGGTCGGGGTCGGGGTCGGAGCGGGGGAATGTATTCCCATCCCCATACCCTATAAGAAATCGGGGGAAATCCCCCCTAACCTTAACCCTAACCCTAACCCTAATAAAACGGAGATTCCCCGCCCCTATAGGTTCGGGCCCGCGGGGAATTTTATCATCCCTATAAATCACACACCTGTGGTTCCAAACTTTTTCAATCAGATCCCTCCCTTTTAATGCCATTAATTTTTTTAATCATAACTTCTTTGTTTGAACTTCGATTTGGATGATTCAAAATGTTTTGGAATCTTCATTTCAGTCTCTACGCTACGATCACTTAAAAACGTCTAAATCATCAATAACCAAAAGAGTTAACGGTGTGAATCATACCTTGTACTTTAATGTTAATAAACTCTTTAATTTATTAATCATTTCAAAGTTTTAAAGTGACTATAATGTAGATCCTGAAATGAGTCCAAAACATCTTGAATCATCCAAATCGAAGTTCAAACGAAGAAGTTATGGCTAAAAGAAAATTATTGGTATTGAAGAGGAGGGGTTTGATTGAAATTTTTTGGAACCACATGGGTGATTTGGCATTTTCAAACCACAGAGGTGTTCATACATTTGAAACAAACCACAGGGGTCTCATTTGCATTTTATCCTTTATTTTATCAATAATTCTTCATTATATTTAGCTTTTAATTTTTTTTAATTCATTTTTAAACACAGAGAAAAACCTTTTTTTTTCCCTATCAAAGTCCATAAACTTTAGTTATTATATTATCTAGTCTGAATATAAGGTTTTAATTGCTTTATAGAGTTCTTAACAAGATAATTTTTGGTCTCTATTCTTTAACATTTCAAAAAATATAATAATTAAGTACTTTATATTAAAATTCAATTAAAAATACAATACCGATCTAATTATATTAATAACAAAATCGTAATGAAATAACTAATTATAACTAAAGTACACTAACAAAAATATTAGGATAAAAATATATTAACATTCAAGTTTTTCAAAACCATAAAAAATAAAATACAGTTACAAATATAGCAAACCTTAAAAAGTATTTGAAGATATTGCTAAGAAATAAGTATTTGAAGATATAATAAATTGTTTTCGTGTGAATCATAGAATATTAACAGTAATCAATATTAATTAATATTGACCACTAATTCACTTAGAAAAAATCATGTATTATAAATATTTTTTAAATATGCCACTTGAAATTTCCCCTTTAAAAAATGTATGTTACATGTCTATCATATTTATGATTTGTATTCGAATACATGAAATTAAAAAGATAATAAAAAGTCGAAGCTAAAGGTTTGGTATATAGAATCGTGTCCCTAAAATTCAAACAATAATATTTTCTGTCTTGTCCCGATCTCCCAAAGAAAAACTAATATATCTTCCCGCTAGATGTTATGAAAATATAAAAATTCAAGAAAATTATGGTGTATTATTAGAATTGGGTATTATTACGACAAAGTTCAAATATATTTATTTATTTATTACGTTTTCATTAACTATCATGTTTTGATATTTATATTTTCAAATTTCTATTACGATCGGCTAAACTAAGCTTAAAAACTTATTTTAATTTGTACATTTAATAAATGCCAGTCACAAATCTAACAATTTTTTTTTTATAATATCTCTAAAAATAGAAGCTCTAAAAAATATTTGTATATGATAAATTTTGATTTGGTGAATCATTGATAAACATTGAATTAAATATTTGCACCCTAAGTTTATCAATCATACACACGTTAATCACGGATATAGTAAAAATCGCTATATTTACAATTATAAATTGCTATTTTTACAAATATTACATCAAGATCTACTATTTTTATAAATATTACATCAATAAAAATTTATCTGATACTATATAAACTCATATTTTTAAGTCATATATAAGGTTTAGCTTCATCAGAGAGCGGACCATATTAAATGTAAATGAAAATAGTGGTAAAAATTAAAACAGATGTTTTATATTAAAGTGAAAGGACTAGATAATATATATAAACACCAAGAAATATGTGTAAATTTAAACGCAAGGTTAAAAATAGAATTTAAAGTCTAAAATTAAATGGAAAAAAAAAGTTAATAACAAAGAGATGAAAAAAGATGTCGTGAAATAAATAACAATAAAAATCCCACAGAATAAAAAACAAATTACAAGTGTGAAAGAAATCTTATTGAGATCCAAGAAATGATAAATTTGGTCTCTCATAATTTGAATGGAAGAAATCTTTTCCGACCAAAGGAAAGGTGTAAATTGATGGTGGTCTGAACAGTGTTGGGTTGATGAGAGGCCTTGAAGAGTTAATAGTACAAAGACACCCATTTCTTAAGGTTTCTAATGTCTCCAACATGTGCAATTGTATGAATACACCTCTATTTTTTATGTTTTTCTTGTCCTTTGTCTCAAAAAGCATATATTTTATTTTAATAATTTAGCGAATTCATGAGAATATACATTCATCTCATTCATTTACTTAAAAATAAAATAACAGGTGAAGTACCCTTTTTTGTCCTGAGTTATAAGGTTTGTATCTATCTGATCTAATTTGTGCATCTCGAGTTTTGAGAAATACGTCAATTTGATCTATATCGTTAGTTATTCGGTTCATTAGTGTGGAAAAATTCATTTGCCGATGACTGAAAAACTAACTTCATGGACTAAATAAACTTTATTTCTTAAAGTTCAATGATCAAATAAATCTATTTCTCAAAACTTGGAGAGGAAATAGACACAAACCTCAAAATGTAGTTTGCCAAAAATAAATAAACAATCATCACCCACTTTGCACATGCCTTCATTACTTTCTTTCTTTATTTCTCATATGCCCTACTTTTCCCTCTCTCAATTATTGTCCTTCCCAAATACATTAATAATAAATAATAATGAATTTTGATCAAATTCTTCTGTATTAAGTTTTCTATGATCATTCATGTACAAAATTTGATACGTAAGAATCCTAGATACGATTGAAAAAACGAAAGAAGAATAATCCAAGATTTAAAAAAGATACTTAACAAGAGGGTTGGAATGGAGTGGGAAACTTTCGATTATATATATATATATAGTAGAGATTAAAGCATATTTTATTTTATTTTTAATATTAAAATCATATCAAACTGTTGAGAATCCCACATCTGAAAAATGAACGGAACTCATATTGTTTATAAGATATATGAGTTACTCCTCTCATTATCAATTGAGTTTAAGATAAAAACTCATGATATCAAGTAGAGGTGAACATGGGGTGGAGTGGGTCTGGGCTGGGATACCCCGTCCGTTAATACTCGACTTTATTTAAGGAAAAAATGTATGAGATTAAGACTAGAAAAAGAGAAATAAAAAAAAAAATCTTAATCAAGGTCAAGGCCTCGATGGGTTCAAAATTTTATCACCCCAACCCCGCTCCCGTTTAATAAATGAGGCAGTTGACCACCCCGACCCCGCCCCAATTACACACTTAAATGGGGCGGGTTCACGGGGAAACATGGTGCTTGTTCACCCCAAATATCAATATAGTATCAGAGCCCAACAAACTCAAATGAAAATTCTATCTAAAAATGAGTTTCGACCCAAGAATGGTGAGTTCAAAAGAGGCATTGTCTTGAGGGAGCATGTTGAGAATCTCACATCGAAAAGATAAAATGTACTCACAATCTTTATAATCTATACTTTTTGAGAAAATAAAAATTTGATGTTGAAATTAAAATTTTAAAATTAAACTATTCGAACTCGATAATTATAGTTTGTCTAAATTACAAATTATAATTTGATGTTTAACACATAGTTATTAACATTCTTATAGCTTGTGAATTTATAAATCATATTTTCATTAGTACATGTGATGAAATAATTCAAGTACTTTGTAAAAATAATAATATTCTTATGTAAGTTTCTAAAACTACATAGGTGCCATTGGTAAAATTTAGGAGTATAGTTTCTAAATTAGAATAAATATGGAGGTGTGATTCATCATAATTATCTCTTTCATTTTAAAACTATATAAAACCGAATAGACTGACACTAGTCACACTTTAATTTGATCGAACGGATTGATCTGGTCGTTTTCATTGTTTCTAGCTCGTATAGATTACCCTAATTTTTTAAGAAAAAAAAATATTTGATTGAAAGTAAAGATCTTTAATCTTTGAACCTTCATGTACAACCAAATCATCACAACACACCACATGAAATTTATATTTTGTTGCATAGATATGTTATTTTATTTGATCTTCTTGGTTAGATGATGGATGATTGAGATTAAATAATTGAAGCAATTCCCCGAAACCATGAAGCTTCTTCCAAAATTTACTCTTCATATTAACTCAATTATTCGAAGCACCAAAGGCAATGCATGAATGAACTTTCTCGAGATGCACTAATGCATGTTCTTTCAGACAAAGGCTAAAAAGATCCACAACTCTAAAAATGTCATACTTTTACTACCACATCATCACAGTTCCATCTTTCGATCTACACTTCGTGTTGATCCATTTAATTTACGTATAATTTCATCTAGTGTTGTTAATTAATCACATCACTGTAATAGCAACCCTTTCAAATTTTAATATTGTTTTTATCCATCTATCCTCGTGGGACACAACACTCACTCACCACTACTATTACTTGTTGACCATGTGCACTTGCATGCCACCACACACCATTTAGTTTGACCACCGTTTCACCCAACAATTACGGACTAAGGTCATTGGTTTGGATATCATAAAAGAAATGTATGATACTGATCCTGAATTTGCTGATATCTGGATTAATTGCAAGAACAATATATGAATGGGCGCCTTCCATGAACATTTGGGCTTCTTGTTCATAGGAAAATGTTTTTGCATTCCATATACTTCCCTTCGAGATAATTTGATTTTTGAATTGTATACTGGAGGATTGAGAGCTCACACTGGTTGTGAGAAAACATTACTACTCTTGCAAGAACGATTTTTTTGGCCTAAATTTCGTAAAGATATCACTAGTTATGTGAAGATTGTGCTATTTGTTAAACCACTAAAGGAACATCACACCCCCCCCCCCACCCCCCAAAAAAAAAATCCCAGAAACCATTTGGGAAGACCTCTCCATTGATTTCATCCCTAGCCTTCCAAAAACTCAAAGAGGATTCCATTATGTTTTTGTTGTGGTGGACATATTTTCCAAGATGGTTCACTTCCGTCCATGTAAAACGAACCTTCAATGCAAGCGCAATAGCAGAATTGTTCTTCAGTGAAATCGTAAGGCTGCATGACATCCCAAAATTCATAATTTCTTATAGGGATGTGAAATTTAAGCCATTTCTGACGAGTTTTATGGGACAAAATCAATATAAAACTAAAATTCATTAGCACCTACTGTTGTGATGTGAAGCAAATCAAATTAAATAAAAAGGCCCAAGCCCATCAACATATGGAAAACCAATTACTTGCTTAATCATTATGATGCATCACGTGGATCAATATAAAATTGAAGTAGGTCAATTTTATGTGTTTTGTTTTTGTGAGGCGGTAGGTGATTGATTAAAAACTCCTTTTTTGAGACGCCGTGTGTAAGGCCAATCCGAGAGAGAAGAACAAAATAGGCGACAATTTTTTCTTCTTGTTTTCGATGGTGAGACGACAACAACGAGGGTTTGAAAGTTGGTGAGAAATATTGTATAAGAAAGAGTTTTTTTTTTTCTTGAGGGCTTTTAAGCGGTTAATACACGGTTTAGTGTATTGAATATTTCTTTATTATAACTTTGATTCATCATAGTGAAATTCACAGCGGTAGCAACTGGACGTAGCCAATTATTGTGTCTTTCTGACTGTGTTTACTTCTATAATTTCTTGATTGTTTCTTTTTATTCCTAACGGTGAATGTGGGAAGGTGTCTTTTTCGCAACAACTGGTATCCGAGCTTTAGGTTATAATTGTCCGCAGATTCAAACTATGAGTGAAAAGAAAGTATGTCAAACTTTATGAGTCTGGTGAAGTTTGATGTGGAGAAATTTGATGGAATGATCAATTTTGGCTTGTGGCAAGTGCAAGTCAAGGATGTTTTGATACAATCTGGGTTACACAAGGCTTTGAAAGGAAGACTGAGCGGTGGTGCTCTCAATTCGTTAAGGGGTGGTGATTCAATGAAATCAGATAGCAGTGGCTCTAATGGAGGTGCTAAAAAGTCCAGTTCTAATGATGAAGATTGGGAAGAGATGGATTTGAGAGCGGCAAGCGCGATACGTTTGTGTTTGGCTAAAAATGTTCTTGCAAATGTGCATGGAATTTTGACAGCTAAAGAAATTTGGGAGAAGCTTGAAGCCTTGTATCAAGCTAAGGGTATCTCAAATCGATTGTACCTAAAGGAGCGGTTTCACACACTGCGGATGGAGGAAGGTACAAAAATCTCAGATCACTTGAGTGTTCTTAATGGTATAATTTCAGAGCTGGAGGCAATCGAAGTGAATGTAGATGAGGAAGATAAGACACTTAGGCTCATCTTGTCTCTTCCAACTTCTTATGAGCACATGAAAACGGTTCTAATGTATGGAAAAGATTCTTTAGATTTTGCAGAAACTACAAGTAAACTCTTATCAGAGGAGAGGAGGTTGAAGAGTGAAGGGCGTGATTCACATAACAACTCTATGTTGGTAGTTAGCAATGGGAAGAAGAAGAATTTCGTACAAAAAAAGGCTAATGAGAATGTGGATTATCTGGTCACCTGAAAAGAGATTGTCCAAACCTAGCAGGTTCGGCAAAAGGCTCTAGGTCGAAAGCTAACATTCTCTCTTGTCAAGGGAGACGACAAATTTTTTTCAAGAGAAGGAAATTCATCCTTATGGTATGACCGCTTTACCATGATAAAGGATGTGTTGTTAGCGGATGCACACGAGCATTGACTTGGCAGTTATGCAAGGCGTCTCATGGAATGATGTCGATGGTTGAAGAACTTCCAGGAAAGCCAAGTAGGTGGAAGTGACACCATAATTTCAGCAAGGTTTATCGATATGTGCCGGAAAAAAGGAAAATCTTGAAAAGTGATATTTCATGTGGTCTACTTATATGGTGGAGTAGGATAGCTCTCTAATTTGAGAAGTGTGATTGTCGGTGAAGACAATGATTGTAGCAGAAGCTATGGTTTATTCTATCTTATCAAGGTGGAATTGGAGGAGTAGCTACCGTTGTAGTGAAGACATGGTGTTTTGATGTTGTCTTCAAGGAGGAATTTGTTGTGATGTGAAGCAAATCAAATTAAATAAAAAGTCCCAAGCCCATCAACATATGGAAAACCAATTACTTGCTTAATCATTATGGTGCATCACGTGTATCAATATAAAATTGAAGTAGGTGAATTTTATGTGTTTTGTTTTTGTGAGGCGGTGAGTGATTGATTAAAAACTCCTTTTTTGAGACACCATGTGTGAGGCCAATCCGAGAGAAAAGAACAAAATAGACGACAAATTTTTCTTCTTATTTTCGATGGTGAGACAGCAACATTGAGGGTTTGTGAATTGGTGAGAAATATTGTATAAGAAAGAGTTTTTTTTCTTTAGGACTTTTAAGCAGTTAATACACGGTTTAGTGTATTGAATATTTCTCTATTGTAACTCTGATTCATCATAGTGAAATTCGCAGCGGTAGCAACTGGACATAACCAATTTGGGTGAACCAGTATAAATTCTTGTGTCTTTCTGATTGCGTGTACTTATATAATTTCTTGATTGTTTATTTTTATTCTTAACGGTGAATGTGGGAAGGTGTTTTTTTCCAACACCTAGCAACCAGACTGATGTCCAAATTGAAGTTGTTAATTGCACACTAAGAAATATGATTAGAAGTATTGATGGGGATAAGCCAAAATAATGGGACAGTGCTCTTGCCCAAGCGGAGTTTGCTTACAACTCCATGACAAACAGATCTACCAGAAAAACACCTTCTCCATTGTATATACTCGCTTACCTAACCAAATAGTTGACTTGTTTGACTTAACCAGACCTCCTAATAAGAAGGTTGAAACACTTGCTGAAGAGGTAGCTGAAATTCACGAGGGGATCCGATCAAAACTACAAGAATCTAATGAGAGGTATAAGGCCGTTGGTGATGCTCACCATAGAGACAATAAATTTGAAGAAGGAGACTTGGTTTCGGCTTATCTTCACAAGGACATATTTCCTGTGAGAACCTACTCCAAGCTCAAA
Organism: Gynostemma pentaphyllum; assembly: GCA_028015215.1. Taxonomy (NCBI): domain Eukaryota; kingdom Viridiplantae; phylum Streptophyta; class Magnoliopsida; order Cucurbitales; family Cucurbitaceae; genus Gynostemma; species Gynostemma pentaphyllum. Next base: position 63,800,914 of record CM051355.1, on the reverse strand, counting down.
CATAGAAAAGTTGGTCTTTTTTTTTTTTTATATTGAAGACCGCTGGCCCAAATGCTTTAGCTTTACAACTTCCCCTTAACCTCCACGTGTCACCAAATTTCAATTTGTCTGACTTATATGAATATCGTCCTCCTGATGCAGCTCCTTCTTGTCAAGTAGAACTCGTGGACGAGATCTAAAGAAGACCCAGTAAAACTGATGTGGACCGTCTTTGAGTCTTTTGTTAAGAGGTCCATTTTATCTATTTTTATTGCTTGCTATCTTATTTTCTGTTGGCCTTTGTAAGCCCTTGTTTTTCTGCTGTTTTAAGCCACTCTCCCTTCCCTAGGAGAAATTATTCAAGGTGGCAGGTACAATGAGGATGGTTCCTCTTTACCCGCCATGTGTCATTTATTTTAATTAATTTATATATACTACTCTTTCTCTCTCTTTTAAATAAGGGGAACCATACAAAGTTTTTTTTTCTTCTAATTATTCAATGGTTCTTTTCTTTATATAAAGGCATTGTTCACACAAAGAAATTTCTAAGTAAAGAAATTAAATGCGGAATGAAATATATTTGTATTGATGAATTTAGCGATACAATCTCTAATAAATTGTTTCTCTGATTCTTTCTCACAAGTATAAACTTTGATACGAGGGCCGTCGGCGTATTTCTCGAATCAAAGCGTTGATGTTGTTGAAACTTTAGTCTTCAAAGCGATCTTCAAGGAGTTCTTCGAGAAGTCTTTAAAAAGTCTTTAGTCTTTGAAATTCTTTAATCTTCAAAGAGACCTTCAAGGAGGTCTTCGAGGAGTCTTCTAAAAGTTTTCGATCTTCAAAGTCTTCTGAGTCTTCTGGCTTCTAAATATTTTTCAACTTCCTTAATGAATGAATGATCTCTCTATTTTTAGAGTTTTTGGTGGGCTTTTAGTAGATATGGGCTTCCTTTGACTTGAGCCCAATTGCCATGTGGCATAATTTTATTGGACAAATTTTGTGTCATCCAATGGTCATAAAGAAGACACGTGGCATTATTTGATTTGCCTATTTTATGTCTTTTAATTTTATTTAAAGACACGTGTCAAAATTGGATTTGTCTATATTTTAATGACATGTAGTTTTTTGTTATTACGTGACAATTTAATTGGTTAAATTTCTCTTTCTACAATGCCCCCTTTTCGAGATTTAGACACGAGTTTGTTCGTTGATGAGTCTCGAAAATATCATTAAAAAAATATGATTTTTTATTTATTATAAATTTGGTGGAATTAATTTCCCATCGAGATATGACTTTTGATTTTCAATTTTTGATTCCAAAATTTTGATGGAAATAATTAATGTCAAATTAATTAAAATGAAAATTTACTTGACCTCATGATTTCGAATTGACCATTTATAACTGGTCAAATAAAGATATTATGTTGAAGATTTTTTTTTTTAAATTTTCTTCTTTAAAAAGATAATTTTCTGAAATTAAAGAATACTAGTAGTAATACAAATCTCTTTTTGCCTATTTAGTCTCAAGAACTCAAACTCCAACTGACTACATCCGGTATAAAATTTCTCTTTTTTTTTTCTTTTTAAAAAAAAGTTAGAGTCAGATCAAACCAGGCCTCTGATTTGACGTTTTCAATTTGAAGGTATAGTAAAAATACTATATATATATATATATATATATATATATATATATATATATATATATATATATATATTCTTAATCAAAGTGTGTGCAAAATCCATCATCACATTGGTTGAATACAAGTTTTTTTCTTTTTCTTATTTTTTTTTTTGCTAAAGGCTTTACCATTGTCTGACACTTTTTTTTATAAAGTCCATCACTTCTTTCATTATTATGAATATATATATATATATATATATATATATATCTCTGTGTGTGTGTGTGTGTGCGCGCATATTCAAATTATTTTCCCATGATTAGTCAAATAAAGAATTGCATTTATTAAAAAAAAAAAACGTCGATCCCTGCTCTTCAATAATAATGGCGATGCCCCCTATATGTATATATATTCGTAACAATTGATTGTTCTTTGTTGTGTTTATTGTTGAATCTCCTTTTCAATTTTTTTTAAATAACTTTCCCCAGCCTTTTTTATTGTTTTCATAGAGCATTTGTCGAGTAATTTGGGTCTCCAAAATTTACAAGAACATTGATCAGGTCGTCTAAGAGATAGGTACATCATATCTATACACTTGTTAATTATATCAGTATGTTCTTTTTTTTTTGGTATGCTATATTTTTTTTTACTTGCAGCAGACAACGCCCCTTGTTTCTCCCAACAATGATAAAACTCTCATGTGTTGGTTAATGTTATCATTTATTTTGATAACAATGCTTTCACATGTATTTTCGTTAATCATCCTCTTGAAGATATTGACTCACCTTTGTGACAGTGACAACACTCTCATGTGCTGTTTTTGGAAACAATTATTTTACATGTGATGTCGTTGAACATCTTTTTAAGACATCGATTCAACTTTCTACAGTGACGACACTCTCATGTTCTAGCTAACGTTACCTTTGGTAACAATGCTTTTATATGTGCGGTCATTGATTACCTTTCTAAAGACATTGGCTCAGCTTTCTATAGTGATAACACTCTCATGTGCTGGCTAACATTACCTTTGGTAACAATGCTTTTACATGTGCGGTCGTTGATCACCTTTTCTGAAGACATTGGCTCACCTTTCTATAGTGACAACGCTCTCATGTGCTGGCTAACATTACCTTTACTTTGGTAATAATGCTTTTATATGTAATGTTGTTGATCACCTTTCTGAAGTCATTGGCTCACCTTTCTACAGTGACAACACTCTCATGTGCTGGCTAACGTTACCTTTGGTAATAATGGTTTTACATGTGTTGTCGTTGATCATCTTTCTGAAGACATTGGCTCACTTTTCTACAGTGACAACCTCGACATATCTACCCTTTTTTTTAATCTATGTTACCATATTTATGTGTATGTATATATATTTCATATAAATCAACTCGATCTTTAAATTTTTGTTTTTTAGAATCATGGTATATTTTGTAGAACATATTGGCTCCAAAAAGAAGTATATGTCTATTTTAGAGGATGAAAATCAATTAAGTAAAGATGGAGTTTTTCTTGTTTTGAATGAGCCAAAAGACAGTCTTTTTCCAAAAAAAATTGCCTCCTTGGATGATTCTGGCTCATTAGCCAAATGGTATGTGTAGAAATTAGTAGCTTATGACTATTCAAAAGTATGGATTTTGCAGTCTCCTATACACACCAAGCCTTTTAATGAAGATCCCGAGCTAACTTTAGACCGTCGAATAATTTATGGTGAAACTCGTTGGGGTCCTTCACTAAAGATATATGGAGAATTCTCTTATGTCTCTTATTATTATGAATGGTTTGAGACCGTAGTTGGTCGGAGTGGCAAACAACTTCATAATGCACGTTTACTTGATGGTGTGTTTGCTTCACTTTACACATGTTAAACAATAAACTAAAGAGTTGAAGAGAATGTAATTCATATATTTACTAACAACATACACATCATATATATACACATTAGAGTCTAACCTAATGGGCTTAAAAGTAATGGGCCTAACTATGTAACTTTTATAATAAACTCAATAATTATATCTAACACTCCCCCTCAAGCTAGAGCATATATGTTAATCATGCCCAGCTTGTTACAAAGGTAGTCAATCCGTGGTCCATTCAAAGCTTTTGTAAAGGTGTCGCCTAATTGTTCTCCAGTCTTCACATATCCGGTAGAAATCAGCCCCAATTGTATCTTCTCACGAACAAAGTGACAATCGACCTCAATATGTTTAGTACGCTCATGAAAAACGGGGTTTGAAGCGATATGAAGGGCAGCTTAGTTATCACACCATAGTTTCATTGGATGCAAGACTGAAAATCCCAACTCAATAAGAAGTTGACGAATCCATATCACTTCACAAGCTGACTGAGCCATAGCTCTATATTGTGATTCAGCACTAGATCGTGATACAACATGTTGCTTCTTACTCCTCCAGGAGACTAAATTCCCTCCCACAAAAACACAATAACCAGTAGTAGATCTTCGATCTTCTTTAGACCCAGCCCAATCAGCATCTGAGAAGCATTCAATCTCACTATGTCCATGATTTCCATATAGAATTCCTCGTCTAGGGGCACCTTTTAAGTAACACAAAATCTGTTCAACAGCCTTCCAATGTTCAATAGTAGGTGAGGACAAATATTGACTCACTATACTAACTGAATATGCAATATCTGGACGAGTTACAGTAAGGTAATTAAGTTTTCCAACCAACCTCCGGTATCTTTCAGGTTCTTCAAATAATTCACCATCCCTTGTAAGCTGCAAATTAGGATTCATTGGGGTGCTACATGGTTTAGCCCCTAATTTACCAGTCTCTGATAGTAAATCTAACATATATTTCCTTTGAGAAAGGAAGATCCCTTTACTGCTTCTTGTCACTTCAACCCCCAAAAAATATTTTAATGCCCCTAAGTCCTTGGTATGAAATTGACTATGGAGGAAAGTTTTGAGGGATAAAATACCTGCACTATCACTTCCTGTGATGACAATGTCATCTACATATACAACCAACAAAATGATCCCAGCTGCAGACTTGTGATGAAAAACAGAATGATCTGATGTACTTTTTCTCATGCCAAATTGTTCAACTGCCAAGCTAAATTTACCGAACCATGCCCGAGGGCTCTGTTTCAAGCCATACAACGATTTTTTCAGATAACAAACCTTTCCATTCTCCCCCTGAGCAACAAATCCAGGTGGTTGCTCCATATACACCTCTTCGTGAAGATCCCCATGAAGAAATGCATTCTTGATATCTAATTGGTGCAAAGGCCAACCATATGTAGCAGCCAGAGAAATAAACAATCAAACTGACGTGAGTTTGGCAACAGGAGAAAAGGTGTCAGAATAATCAATCCCATAGACCTGAGCATACCCTTTAGCAACGAGACGGGCTTTCAAACGAGCAATAGATCCATCAGAATTAACTTTGATAGCAAAAACCCACTTACAACCAATAGCTTTCTTACCCGTAGGTAAATAGACCAAAGTCCAAGTTCCATTTTCTTCTAAGGCCCGCATTTCCTCGATCATGGCATTACGCCACCAGGAATGAGAAAGGGCATCATGAGCGATCTTAGGTAAAGACACGGAATCAAGTGATGCAATAAAAGAACACACAGAGGGAGACAAATGGTTATAAGATACAAAAGAAGTAACAGGATACGTACAAGTTCGTTTCCCTTATGGAGGGCAATAGGGAGATCAACTCGTGGCTGGATCGACGACAAAGCCTCTTGAACGGTGGTATCTGGACATGAATCTGGTACAGTATGAGGACGACGGGTAAACACTTGAGGAAAGGGAGGCATAGGCAGGGAGATTGGTAGAGGAGGAGGAACAACAGTTGGTACTTCAGAAGAAGGTGGCAAAACAGAAGTCGGTATTTCAGAGGGAGGTGGAACAACGGTAGTAGTGGTGTAGATTAACAAGTTATCATCCTCCTCAGGAGAAATGTACGAGACAAAAGGAGAGAACGGTGTATTTTCCAGAAAAGTAACATCCGAAGAAAAAAAATATCTATTAAGAACGGTAGAGAAACATCGATATCCCTTTTGAACCCGAGAATAGCCAAGGCAAATACATTTTAAAGCCTTGGGATCAAGTTTAGAAAGTTGAGGACGAACATCCCGAACAAAACATGTGCAACCAAATATCTTAGGTTCTATAGGAAATAAAGGTTTATTGGGGAGCAAAGAGTGGTAAGGAATTTGACCATTAAGAACCGAGGAAGACATGCGATTAATGAGAAAACAAGCAGTAGAAACAGCATCTGCCCAAAAATGTTTAGGAACCTGCATTCGGAAAAGTAAAGCTCGAGCAGTTTCCAACAAATGTCTATTTTTACGTTCAGCTACCCCGTTTTGAGACGGAGTATCAACACAAGATGTTTGATGAAGAATGCCATGTGTGATCATAAAATTTTGAAAAGTGGATGACATATATTCTTTTGCGTTATCACTTCGAAGAGTTTTTATTGATAGATTGAACTGGGTTCGAATTTCAGCACAAAACGCAGAAAAATGAGAAAATACCTCGGAACGAGATTTCATGAAATAGAGCCATGTCATTCGAGAGTAATCATCAACAAATGTAACAAAATACCGAAATCCGGTTATAGAAGCAACAGGACAGGGACCCCAAACATCGGAATGAACTAACTCAAAAGGAGCACTTGCACGTTTATTAACTCGTGGACCATGACTGACACGATGATGTTTAGCAAAGTGGCACGACTCACAATCTAAAGAGGACAAATGCTGAAACTGAGGGCACAATTTCTTAAAAACAGAGAGAGAAGGATGACCTAATCGACAATGAGTATCAAAAGTAGACGATGACGATACTCCATAACATGCAACAGAAAATTGAGGGTCAAGAATGTAGAGGCCGCCAGATTCATGTCTTTTACCAATAATCTGCTTCGTCGTAAGATCCTGAAACAAACAATAAGTGGGATAGAATGAGACACAACAATTTAAAGAGCGAGTAATTTGACTGACAGACATCAAATTAAATGACAAATCAGGGAGGCTAAGAACACAAGACAAGGGTAATGAAGGAACAGGCTTAGCTTGACCAGATCCAATAACAGTGGAAGTGGATCCATCTGCTAAAGTAACATGAGATGACGAAGTGTGTGGTTCGAATGAGGAAAGTAATTTAGGATTACCTGTCATATGATCAGTTGCACCAGAATCTATGACCCATTTGGAAGAAGAAGAAACAAGACATGATGTCGATTTACCTGACCGAGCAAGAACGATCTAGGAAGCAAGTCGATGATTCACTCTTTCACCCATAAAATCGGTAATTTGTACTTGGCAAGAAGAAACAAACAACGAATAAAAAAAAAGCGTCCAACCAACGGCTAAATAATTAGCCACTAACAATCAACCAACCACAACACCCAACAAACGGCTAGGGATTAAGCCTCAAATATGTGGTAACGAATGGATAAGTAACACAAAAACGGGACAGCAAGCATAAACCCCCAGAAAAACACAGATCTGAACCGAATTAGCGCCAAAAAGCAGTTTGGACAGCAGCAAAACTCCTCGTTTTTGTCAAAACCAAGAAGTGTTTATACCCAAAACCACTCCCAAACGACCAGAAATAAAATTCAGACCAAAACCAAGCAAACGGCGGCGAGGCACGGCGTCACACGCGCCCCCACGCGCAGGCGCATGAGGAGGGTGGCGGAGATTCTGGTGGCGCGTGTGGCCCACGCGCGGCGTTTTTCGGCGAACGGTGGCGGCGACTCGGCGTTTCGGAGGGCGGTGGTACTTTCTACGAGGGTGGTGTCGACAAATGGTCACTTTTGATCGAGACCCGAACTCGAACCCTAACCCTCTTGAACAAGAATTCACTACTCTACCAACTCTCAAACAAAATTAAAAATCTTTAGGCTCTGATACCATGTTAAACGATAAACTAAAGAGTTGAAGAGAATGTAATTCATATATTTACTAACAACATACACATCATATATATACACATTAGAGTCTAACCTAATGGGCTTAAAAGTAATGGGCCTAACTATGTAACTATTATAATAAACTCAATAATTATATCTAACAACACATATGATCATGATTGTAATATAGTTTGAGCTTTTGGTGAAGCTTGTGTCCATCAAAAAACACACTTCATACATCTTTTGGGGAATTATCTATCTCTTTATGGGATTATGGAAGTTTGGGGGTCTCCCTATAAGAGGAAATTTTTACGACGAAGTTGTTCCATGTAGTAAAGAATTGACACTGCCTTCTGATAAGAATGAACGACTTCCCAAAAGTTGTGAATATCTTTTTGCCTCATACCCTCGTATTGCATCTTTAAGGTCTGATCAATCTCAAATTCCTGATAAAGCTTGGATTTCTTTTTGGTATAAAGGTGTTTTAAAATATTTAAAACCCACTTCTAGAAAACCAAGAAAAATTATTCGTTCTTGATCAATTAATAATCTAAATACTTTATCTTTGAAAAAACGTGAATGATCAAATGAAGAAGAGAAGATATTTTATGATCTTGGCGTCAAAGATGAATGGAAAGGGAAAACTTATTTAGCTGTTTTTCATTCTTGTTGGCTGTGTTATACATTTTTCCTTATAAAGGTAAGAATTTCATTTGTTCGGGGTTTTTAAGATTGCTAGCTCAATGGCTAAGGGTTTTGTTTACAGTCTTGTCGTTCCAGTTCTTGCCAACATTGATCATGGATTAGTAAAGATCAGCAATTCTTCTCCTTTAGCTGGTCGTTCAGAGGCTTGTTTCTCGGTGCATTATGTTTATGGTTGACTTGCTCACTATTTCAACACTCATTATAAAATACCCACAGAAGTTAAAGGTCCGATTATGACTAATTTTTTGGGAGAAGGTATGGCTAAGCATTTTGATGATTTGCAAGCTTATGAGCTGATTCATGGAGGAAAATCTGTATTTTGGCATGTAAACCTTCGTTTTTAAGGGTGAGCTCTTAAAAAATAACAACAACTTGATATTTTTATTCATCTCATACTTTGTGAGTCTTCAATCATGTTATTTATCTTGAAGGCATGAGACTTCTATCATAATAGAATCATATAGTCCTTACAGATTTAGTAGGCAATTTGAGTTTCATCAAGATATACCCAATGAACTGGGAGATGCTCCTTTTATTGACTTGAACAATGTCTTACACCATTGGAGAGTTTCCATTCGTTCTAAATCATTGTCTCAAGTGTATGTTCCAGTACCTCTTTCGAATCTTCATGACCAAGTCTCCCGACGTTATAAGAATTGGTGGTCAAATAAGTATGGAAATTATCTGGAAGAAGACTTTGACACTCTAGTAACTAGCTATCTTCCTTTACCATCGAAATCGAAACGGCCTAAAGGTATTGGCAACGACAATGAACATGGAGGTAAAAAGATCTTCCTACTTGAAACCGAGCTATTGCAACCAATAATCAATGTTTCCAGGGATAAAAATGATATCAACAGTAGTACCGGTGATCGTCATTGGAAAAGGCCTAAAAAATCAAAGAAGCCATCTCTTTATGACGATGAATTTTTTGATGATGTTCCATGTGTTAGGAATGGTGTCCTAGAACTTGTAATTGTTTAATAATAATAATTTATTTCGAATAAATTAAATAAATAAACATAAGTTCTTTATATCATCTAGATTGATTCAATTGACGATATTAGAAATATATGGAAATATATAAATATCAAACATTCAAATAGTAAACCCTAAGTTACTCTATGAAATCACGACTTAGTAAGTGAGCCATATAAGAGGATTAAAGTTGAGATGAGTAACTTAAAAGTGTCTATAGTAAATGGATAACGTTTGGGAACCTTATCCTGATAATACTGTTGATAGCTTCGCATTTTGTTTATAGAAAAATGATCTAATCCTGATAATTCATGTGGGAGATATGAAATGGATGTATCATATGCAATGTTGGTTATATAAGACAAGACCACGATGTTCGATCAAATTTCTCATTAGTACTGTTTACGAGAAATCATCGAATATCAAACTAAGTTTATCAACCGTGATACATCTCAATCCTGAGTGAACTGCAGACTCCTATTTATGGAGTTATGTTCTTTGATTCACATGGTTGAGAGAGATCTATAAGAACGCTCAATACACTCCTGTTTTGGGAACATGGTTAGATAAGTAGTTGGGAACTCATTTTCACGAGATGGAATTCATAACTTTCCTATAAATTAACGGTATTAGTGCGATACCTAAACATTTTAGGAACTTTAGGAAACTCCCTTGATGTACTGATTCGAGACATGAATAAGTGGCGCCACGACTTCTATTGATCACAGAAGTACATTATCTCTTGTTCGACTAAAGATAAAGTTCATTGGAGAATCAACGGGAACACAAAGATAAAGCGGTAATTACAGGGGCAAAACGGTAAATTTATCCGCTTGTAATTATGAGGGTTCCACGTGAAAGATAATACTGCAGATATAAATAAAGATAAACTAAATGGACATAACTCATCTATAGTGAGGGGAGTTCAGCTATGAATCTATAGTTGAATTATTCATAGTTAGATAATAAGTAATTAACTGATTATGAGTTAATCACTTAACTGACTAATTATTAAGCCCATGATCTATAGGTCCATCGGGTCCCTATGCTAGCCCAAATATCGTAAATATCGTAGTCACGAAATGTCACAACCCAATTTTTCCAAAACATGGAAATAACAATTACGCAGCGGAAATAATAATAAACATCAATTCTAAAACAAATCCTTCTGATTGAAATCAAAACGAAACAGTTTTTCACTTCTGTTTAGAATAAAATTCTCAAAATAAACAAAACATTTCAACATAGTTTGAGTGAGCTCGTTTTAAAAAGAAAACTTTTCATACCAACTTGAACCAAATCAAGGAAAATCCAAATGCAAGTAAAACATGAATAATAAGAACTAAGAATAATTAAATCCCAAATATCCAACTAAAATAAGAAAGGAATAATTGTTGCCGGCTTGTAAATCTAAGCCCAACCAGTCACCGCCTACAACCCCATCATTTGCCAGATTTCTTCTTTTTATAAAAAACAATGTAGTATCATGAGGCTACGCCCAGTGAGAATAAAGTTAATTTAAGAGCAACGCCATGAGAAGTTTTCTAAATTCCTTAAGTCCATAATCAGCCTCACAACTTCCAAATATCCCTCAACTCCCAAGGCATAATCTCAACTCTAGAGAAAATCACATTCTTATATTCTTTTTACCCAATGCCTTAGCTCCACTTTATCCGCAATTAAAGTAAGCCGCACACTCAAAGTATTGAACCCGTGTCACCACGTTTCGACTTTTGAGTTATTCTTCTTATGAGTTTGCAAGACTCACAAGCGAACCTACAAGTTTATTCTCTCCCATTGATCAAATGGAATGAACCTACCCCGCTAAGTGTAATTAAGTTGTGCTCAACTCTAATTCACCCCATAACGGTTTATTCTTCATTAAGTATGGCCCTACTTAATGCGAACCTACAACCACATTATTTAAGGCATCGAATAATGTGATTTTAAAGAAAGCGTCACTACCAGAATGCTAGACAAAGCCTAGGTCCAGTTTCTAGCCCAGAAAACCCGTTTCCTCCAAAAACTGACCTTAAATAGGCTAAAACTCAAAAATTCCAAAATCTGGAAAATTAATGTATTTTCAGCGTTAAAAGGGTCTAAAAAATACCTAAAATTAGATCTCTAACTCACGAGACGGTTCCCCAAAGAAATCCCACTCCAAAAAGCCAAACTAGTTTAACTAGTGCGGTTTTACTTCTTTTTCGGCGCTAACCAATAAGGAAATTTTAATAAAATTTTCCAGCAGCTTTAAAGGCCTCTAAACTGCCCCTAAGTCATCTAGACTCACTTAGGAATCATCCAAAATTAATCCCCCACCTAAACTCTTGAGAAAAGGGGTTCGACTGGACTAATTTCCACATAAGGTTCTATCGTTCCTACTTTTCAACATAGAAATCCAGCAGCTTAAACACTCTTTAGAACACCCAAAACGAAGTTAAAACTTAAGCCAAACATCAAAATAATCCATCCAATCAGAAATCCAAAATTTAATATCGAAAGAATAATTCCAAGCATGCATGCAACTTAATCTTTATAATCCTTAACTCCCAAAAAACAATATTATCAACCATCACAAACATGCTTATAAAATTCACCCACTTTAAATCATTTGAATCACACAACTAGATTCTAATTATACTTATAAAGAAGCAGAAAAAGAAACATGAAATTGATAAAATATTAACAAAACTCTCACCTTAATTCCAATTAATGCAAAAGCAAAACTATTCAAAAAAAGTGCTTCATTCCTCAATTCCACAACCTGAAATCAAGGTCTAAGATTCTTAAAACCTATACAAAAGTATCTAAAAACAAATATCTAGAATTATAGGCCAACACGGAGCGATCAACGGGACGGAAAAACTCGAAGGCAACCCCGAAGGGCTGCCTTCTTGCGTCGGCCAGCAGCAGCCCAAAGAGGCTGTTGCCGTGGCTTGTTCTTTTACTGATGGCGGCGGTCCCAACGGTGTTTTCGAAGGCTAATTTGGTGATTGGTTTGATCGGTAAAGGCTTTTTTTTCCAAGATTTAGGATTCTAGGATTTCTAAGGTTTGAATCAAAATTCAATCAACAAGAGTTTGAGAAATTGATTTCAAGAAAACAACTAATCCAAGATCAACAATCTACAATTTAAAAGAAATTGTGGAAAGAACCAATTACCTTTCTTGATTGAATTTTGAAGTTCTCCCAATTCCTCCAAACTACTCTGAATTGAACCCAGCGATGGTCACCAAAAACTATAAATAAGAGAAGGAAGAATTAATGGAGAAAATCCGGCCTAAACCCCTCCTTGGGCGATGGCAATGGGAAGAAGAAGAAGAGAAATATGAAACCCTACCTTTCCTTTTTGTCTCTGTACGTTCTGTTCTCTTTGTCAAGTCTTCATCCCTTTTTTTTTCTTTTCTTCCTCTCTCCCACGCCACTTCACCTCCTTTTTTTTTTATAAAGATAATGTCCTTTATTTAATTCCTGTAAAAATAATTAAAATTAAGAACACTACTTCCTCCTCAAACAAAAGAAAAATAAACCCACATATTTAAATAAATAAATTATTTATTTGAATATTACTTACGGGGAATTCGGGTCGTCACACGAAATCAAGTAGAAGAAATGGAAATTTTAAGTAAAGTGAATTACTTAAATAGGCAATATTAATTGTTTAAATATTGAGTATATTTAAACGGTAATTAATATAAATATTATTAATTGTTTAAATAAGGAGTTTATTTAAACATGAAATTAATAATGAAATATTATTAATTAGACATTATTAATTATTTAAATATTGAGTATATTTAAATGGTAATTAATAATTTGAAATTAATTGACAATTATTAATTGTTTAAATAATTAATTTCATTTGAACGGAAATTAATAATTAATAATTAAAATTAATTAATTAATAATAAAATATTATCAATAAAATTATTAATTAAATTATGAGTTTATTTAATGGAAATTAATAATTAAAATATTTATTATTAATTATTTAAATAATGAAAATTATTTAAATGGAAATTAATCACTAAATATAATTTGATAATATTTAGTAGGGAGAAAATATTAATATTATTAATTATTTAAATAAATTATTTTATTTAAATGGTAATTAATAAATAAATAAATTAAGTTGGACTTATTAATTTAAGAGAGAGTTTCAAGCTCAATTGGATTAATGAACCCAATTGAAATTGGATTTTTTTTTAGGAATATTACTTTATTTTAAATTAATGATATTAATATTGTAAAAATGAAAGTAATTCCAAAAGTATTGCCGTTTTTAATGACTGGGTGCGGATTGGTGACATGGATGTGCAGGTGGCGCTAACTCGTCTGTACAACAGACGTTTTCTATTAAAAATTGATAAAACGTCTGTTGTACAGATGTTTTCAATTCGAAATTGTTGATAAAACGTCTGTACTACAGACGTTTTTTATCCGAAAACAAAAAGGGGGAAAACCCCTTCTTCTTCCTCATTCTCACTGCCCTAATTTTCGAAATCCCCTCTCCTTCTCGCCTCCCCTCTTGCCTCCTAGCTCTCCTCGCCGGCGCAACGTCATATTTTCCGGTGGTTTTCGTCCAAATTTATTTGGATATTGAAGGTAACACTTCTATTGACATAAATGACAGATTTCTAATGGTTACTTTTTGTGGTGTGGGTTTGGTTGTATATTGAAATTGAAAATTTATGAAATTGTATTTTTCTTTGCAATAGTTCATTCAGCCAACCATAATTCTTCTTCTTCATCGTCTCATTCACTCTCTTCGTCGGTGCAAGTTTCAATTTCAGGTGGGTTTGTTCGAATTTGCTTGCATATTTAAGGTATGTGAATTTTATGGTTATGAAATTTTGCATTGGTTGGATTGCTTGAGGTTAGCTTATAAATGTGGTCTTGTCTATGCCTTGATTAACTTTAGATTACTATGTTATGGTTTTTGGAAAGGGGTTTTTGTTTTATTGAGTTGGAATTGGAAATCTTTGGGTTTTGGGTTTTGGAATTGATCTTGGAATGAATATGTAAGATGGTTTGTTTAAGCTGCTTGTTGTGTTTGATTGAAGGAGATCAGTTTAACTTGAAAATTGAAAGAATATCTCTTATATATGTAAATAGTGAACATTTTGACCTTGTGAGATTAGTTACATTTGTAATATAGCTAAATGTGATATATTTGAGTTTATTTTGATCTTATTTCTCAATGTTAGGTTGATCTTGTAATTAATTGAGCAATTATGTTTATTTGAACTTTGAAAATTATTCTTCTATAGATAATGACGGACGCCAACAACAGAGGCGCCCACAGCAAAGATGAAACCCAACTCGAAATAGAAGACCTCCCTCCTGCGGCACTCATTAGCTTATTTAGATGATTTTTGTTTTTTTACATAACATTCATACATTATTGTGTTCAAATTACATTATTTAGTTTATTATGATCACATTATTTAGTTATAACATTATATATATGTTAGCTATTTTTGTTCAAATTAAATTACATTGCTTAATATATGTTAGTTATTTTGTTCTAATCATTACTTTGTATATATATTGCTTTAACAAATTACATTACTTTGTTATTTTGTTTTCATCATGTTTACGCTTGAAAAAAATTGCCAAAAACGGAAATTGTCATGAAATTAGAGAAACTCTGCCTTTAAAAACGCCTCTGGTAAAAAACGTCTGTTCAACAGACGTTTTAAAAAAACGCTCTGGTCAACAGACGTTTTAAAAAAACGCTCTGGTCAAAAACGTCTGTTCAACAAACGTTTTATAAAAACCCTCTGGTCAAAAACGTCTGTTGAACAGACGTTTTTTTGCCAAGAAGGAAAAACGTCTGTTGAACAGACGTTTTACCACATGCTGGTATAAAGCGTCTGTTGAACAGACGTTTTATACTAAAACGTCTGTTCAACAGACGTTTTTAGCGTAGGTGGCATAAAACGTCTGTTGAACAGACGATTTATGCTGACTAAGCTATAAATCGTCTGTTCAATAGACGATTTACTGTAGTTTTGGAATTAGTTTCCCCCCGCCCATATATCAGGATTTTTTTTTTTTTTTTTGCAATTTTTCTGAAGAAACCCCATTGAAATTGGCCCAAAATAATTAAATAAATAAATTTGATTTATTAATTATTTACTATATAATTTTCGGCCATAATAGATAATTTGTAGGAGATAATTGTTTGAATTATATCCTATAATAATTATATAGATTTATTCACCCAAAATAAATAAAATAAAGAAAAGAAAATATTTTCTTATTTATCTATGGCATTTTAGAAATACCAAGATAAAGGAAAGAGATAATTTTTTTTTCTTTTTGTATTTATCTCCATGGATTAATCCTAATGTGATTAGGATTCCTATTTTACTATAAATAGGAGGCTTGGGTCATTCATAAATCACAAAATTCAATTCCTAAGAAATTTGGAATTCTCTCTTCCTCCTTCTCCCCCCTTGGCCGATTTTCCCTCTTGATATTGGGAAGAAAAATATTTTTTTTCTTCTTCCCAATTTCTTCTTAAGTTCGATCCCACAATCGAGTTTCGTTTGATCGATCGGGATATAACGTAGAAGATCTAGTGTTGCTGAGGATTTGATGCTGTAAAGAAACCTCCAACCGGTTCTCCATTAATTACTCAATGTATGTAAAAAGTTTTATTTTTTCGAAATTTAAAGCATGAATCTACATGTTTTTATCACAAATTGCATGATATTAATATATCCGTAATTAAATGTTAATTAGTTTACTAAATAAAATTCCGCTAAGTTAGTAAATCATCCCTTCACCACGTGCTTCAAATTTTCCAAATCAAGTTGCAGCTTTGGTATGTTGTCTTTTTTTTAGTAAAAAACTTCACCATTTTTTTTAAATAAATTTTATTTTGTTTTACTTGATTTATTTTAATAAACTTGTAGCTTCCTTGTGATGATTTTATTCAATAAATTCAGGGACAACATAATGATCATTCATTCATGAGTCCTAATGCTTTTGATTATACGGTTGTTGATGTATAAAATTCTAAGACATTGGAGAAAGATTTTATGGTGATACCTGATAATTCTCCCACTAAAAGAGTTGACGATGAGCAAAACAAAGAAAAGCAGACTTTATCCCTCATTCAAAAATCTCCAATTTTTGTGTAGAAGATGTTATCTCAAACTTGCGACACCAAAGTGCTTTAACCATGTGGGAAAGTATTCGGTAAAAATCTGTTCGTACTTCTTTTGAGATGGTTTCGAATATTGAGGGGGGAGTACATAAAATACTTCACGTCATTTGAGAAATCAATGCAATTGATCCAGTGCCTTTACAAAATAATGTGAACCAGTATTTTCAGGAAGTTAAGAGGTATAACGAGTTGCAATCATCGTTCTCTTCTCAATTGACTATAGTAGATCGAGATCATCAGCTGGTTGATCACAAGTCTCGTTTGGAGGAAGTATCCTCGAAAGTGAGTATTTTACTTACAAATCAAGATGAATTCCAGCAACGTTCAATGACAATTAAAAGCAAAGATCGAAGAATTAGAAGCGGAGCATGTGGCGTTGGAAGTTAAAAATGAGGAAAATGAAGAAAGTTTAAATCATCAAAGATTGAAGCCTAAAAAATACGAGAAGAAGTAAGTACCCTTGAGAATGTTCCGACTTTGACTGAATCAGATGTGAAGTTTTGGAATGTGCTCTGTCAATTATTAGAAAGTCTCGTGAAAAGTTGAAAGAGTACAAGTGGACTCCTTAATTTTTTTTTTTTGGTTTTTTACTTTTCTGCGTTGAAAACATATATTGTGTTATGTCTTTTTTTTTTATCAGTGTTTTTTTAATTACTTTCAACTGAATGAACTTGGAATTTCTTTTGAATTATTTATATTGAACTGAACCCTAGTCACATTATATTGCAAGTTTTTCTTTTTGGTGAACTGAACTTAAAGTTTCCTTTAAGCTGCCTACGTACCCTTTATATGAATAGGGATAAAGTCAGACGTAGTTCAAGTGCAAAATGTTTAATTATTTCAAGCGTAATATTTTAAAGAAATTTACCATTTATGGGGCCAATTCTCAATCCATCTTTATCAACTATCTTGTGTGCTCCGTTTGTGTATACTTCTTTCACAACATAAGGTCCATCCTTCTTTCACGAAAAAACCAAGGAACTTTCTTGAAGTCACGTCAAATGCACATTTAAGGGGATTCATCTTCAGTTGATACTTCCTCAATCTTTCAAAAATCATCTGTAGATCTTGTGAATGATTCGCCCTTGTCTTTGATTTGACTACGAGATCGTATACATAACACTCAACGACTTTATGTAGCATATCATCAAAAATCTTTTGCATAGCTCATTGGTATGTAGCTCCAGCATTCTTCAAACCAAATGGCATTACTTTGTAATAATATATGCCTTTTGGAGTGCGAAAAGCAGTTAATTCTTCATCTACAAGAGCCATCTGTATTTGATTGTACCCAGATGATCCATCCATAAATGATAAAGCTTCATGTTCTGTAGTGGCATCCACCATAATTTCTGTGATCGGTAATGAGAAGTCATCTTTTGGACACACGTTATTCAAGTCACAAAAGTCAACACAAACGCGAAGTTGTCCATTCTTCTTTTTTACACGAACAATATTCTCTATCCATGTCGGATATTGCACTTCACGTACGAATCTAGCTTCGATTAGCTTATTGACTTCAATTTCTATCTGAGGAATAAGACCTGGTCAAAAATGACGTTGTGCTTGATTAATTGGTCGATATCCGTCCTTGATTGCAAGATGATGAACTGCAATTTTAGGGTCAAGTCCTGGCATTTCTTTATATGACCAAGCAAAGACATCCTTGTATTTAGTAAGCAACTGAACATACTCAATTTCTTCATCTTCAGTAAGCGATGCACTTAGAAAGGTTAAGCGAGGCTCTTCTGTTGTTCCAAGATTCACTTCTTTAAGTTCATCGACTGTTGGCTGATTACCATTTTCTAATGTTAGTGGAGCCTCATCAGCATCTTCCTCAATTGTTTCTGAATTTGAAGTTTCTTCAATTGTAATATGATAACAAGTTGCATCATTATTCTCAAAATTCTCATCATGTTCTCCTTCTGACGAATTGGTGGAGATAATGAAGTGTCGTTTCACCTTTAGAGAGCCTTCTGTTTTTATGAGAAGTGAAGATTTTCTCTTCATTCTTGAAGGGACTATGCTTTAAATGTCCTTCTTGTCTCTCTCTTCTATTGATGATCTCTTTTCTAAGGCTTTTGTCTTGCCTTCATGTTGGTCACTTGTTATTTTAAGGCGACCAAATATAGAAATCCGACCTTGCTTCTTTTCTTTTGTCGTAGCTAAACTTAGCCTCTGAAAGATCGAAGAATGTACCGAAGTATAATGTCGATTCTTCTTTGTTGTAGTAGATATGCTCAACCATTTGATGACAGGAGAGTGAGTGGCCAAAAGTTCTATACGATCAAAGACAGAAATTCTTTCTTCAACTTTTTTTTCTTCCGTTTCAGAGTTATCAATTTCTTCAGCTGTGATGTAGTTCATATTTACTACTTTCTTTTTTTTCTTTTCTCGTTATACGTATAAGCTCAATTGGTTTGTAACTAATTCCCTCTTTAAAAATAGGTATGGTGTAACCTTTCTTCAAGAGCTTCTTTTGTGTCTCAGAAAGTTCGGGTCTTTCATCATCAAAATTTTTAAAACCTTTCAACTCAAGAAAAGCTACAAAATCAGAACCCGCTTTTGTGAAAAGTTTGTATGCATTTGGGTCGATTCCTTCTTTTGTTCGTTTGTTGGGAAGTGATTCATTCTTGTTCCTTTCCTCATTGTGAGTAAAGTTCATAGGTGGATTCTTGATTTCTTGTTTCACTATTTTTGTATGTGGAATCGTAAATCCCTCCTTCAAACTTTTAGCATCTCCAACTTTCACCCCGTTTGAACATTCGGCAAATGGTGACTGACCCTCCTTCCGTCAGGACAAAGGTATATAACGTAAAACAGAAGAAAGTTGTGAAATTCATTCTTTTAAAAAGTCTGATACATCTTCTGCTTGTACTTTCAGGGTATCTATTTTTGAATTTGAAGCTATCAACTTTATTTTTCTTTCATCAGAACCTTTGATCAAAGATATCTCTGTCATAGAAATCTCCGTCGGGATAAATTCTTCCACCACGTTTCTTTGCATGTAAAATTTGGCATCTGCAAAGTGAGTGCTGCCTACGTAAAAGGCTGGGTATCGGCTTCTACTTTCTTTATATCATTTTGATAAAACTTGAAGCATTGATGTAAGGAGGAAGTTCGATTTCCATGAATCCAAGGACGACCCAATAGCAATTTGTAGGTGGTTTTGCAATCAATCACATGGAATATAGTGCAAGCTTTCAAATCTCCAATGGTGAGCTCTAGGTGAATCATCCCTATTGCTCGTTGCCCTACTTGATTAAAGTCTTGGATCACCAGCCGACTTTTCGATAATTCTTCCATCATGATGCCTAACCGCTTCATAGTTGATTTAGGCATTATATTAACAACTGAGCCATTATCAATTAAAATTCAACTAACTCTTTGCTCACATAGATATCCTAAAACAAATAGTGGTCTATTATGTGGTTTGGACCCTAATAGTAAGTCTTCATCTTTAAAGGCAATGGCCATGAAACATAAGGCACACACGTGCTTTTCAGAAGTTTGTGAATGAGAAGCACTTGAACCTTGTTATACCTCAGCGAGAGTATCTTTTACTTTCTGGGGTAGTGAAAGAAGATCACTCATCGTGAAAGAAGAAAATTCATCCAAGTTCACCACGACTTCAATTTTATTTGTAGCGGGGATATCACTGTCCACTACACTTATGGTGTTGCATGTAACAATGCCACAATGTTCTCCTTCAGGAATTTCTTCACTTTCCTCTACAATAAGTTTAGGCATCTTCACAGTCCTCTTACTTTTCTTCTTCTTAAAATGCATATTCTTCTTTCTAAAAGGGAGAGATTTCTTTTCAACATAATGATCTTTTCGTGGCTTTCGTTTGGTTACAAGAGTCCATCCATCTTCATGATTTTCGGACTTGACTTCCTCTTCGTTATTTTCAAACTTGACTTCATATCCATCGCTTTCAAGTTTGACTTCATACTGTGACGTCTCTATTGGAGTCTCAGTCAGGAACCAACTAGAAACTGGTTCCAAAGTCTCAAATTGAATTAGGCTGACTTTCAGATTCTTAAACTCTGGAATGATCACAGTTGATGCTACTGCAGTATGGTTTGATTGAGCAACTTTATCAAGATCCAACTCAATCTTTCGTTCTTAAGCTAATTTTAAGATTATTTCCTCCTGAACAAAATATTTTTCTACCTAGTGACTGACGACTCGGTGATATTTGTTGTAGTTGGGATCATTAAAATTTTCCATTTCTTCAAGTCTTTTACACTCTGGTAATTAAATCATTTTATTTTTCAATAACTGTTCTAGCATGTCTGGAATGTCTGAATCAGGAAAAGGATAGACTTTTTCTTGTTTTTCCTTTAAAGTTAAGCGACGTTTTTCATTTCCTGGTCGCTTTCATCTTTCTTGTCTTTTCCTTGAAACTTGAAAGGGGTGGTGTTAATGACCACTGATTCTTTTGTAACAGGTTTTGAAGTCTTCTCTACTTTTTTTACTTCATTCTTTTCTTTGCACTCTGGAATTAGAAATTCCTTGCTCCCTCTACTAGCAATACTTAGCTCCATATCATGAGCATGGGTCGCCAGTTCTTCGAAAGTGCGAGGTTTTATACCTTGCAAGATATAAAGCAAATTCCAATGCATGCCTTGAATACACATTTTGACAGCGGATACTTCAGTTAAATGATCCTTGCAATCTAGACTTAGAGATCTCCAACGATTGATATAATAGAAAACTGGCTCATCTTTTCATTGTCTTGTGTTCATGAGTTCCATCATGCTGATCGTTCGTCATGTGCTGTAAAAGTGATTCAAGAATTCTTTTTCAAACTGCTCTCAACTATCAATAACCTCGGGCTCTAAGTCTGTGTACTAGTCAAAGGCATTCCCCTTCAGTGTTCAGAAGAATTGCTTGACAAGTAAATCTCCACGAGTTCCAGCGTTTTCACAGGTTTCCACAAAATGAGCTACGTGTTGCTTTGAATTCCCTTTCCCGTCGAATTGTTGAAACTTAGGTGGTTGATAACCCTTCGACATTTTCAAACTATCAATTCTCTTTGTATACGGTTGAGAATATAAAAGGGAAGTTTGAGATGGTCCACCGTATTGAGCTCTAACATAATTCATTATCATATCCTGCAGTTGTTGTACAGATAAAGAAGCAATCGAGGTGGAATGTTGATCTTGATGAGCTTCTAGTTTGGTGTTTTCTTTGTTAATATCTTCAGTGATTTGTTTTGAGAAGCACTATGACTTGATTCACCATCATCCTGAATCTCCAGTTTCTTCATAAGAAAGACAATCTTTTGATCTTTTTCATCATTTGCCTTTGCTGGGGTGGAAATTATTTTCTCCATCTCTGCCATCTGTTCTTCAATCGTAGCAGCATTCGCCATTATGACAGAAACATGAGACCCCTTTGACTGTTCAATAGAATAAGACGATTTGTCTTCAGATTCATGTTAAAAAAGAAGGCTAGCTTTGACTGTAACATTCTCTTCAGGGAGTGATAATTGTTGTTGTTTATTCTTTTTATTCTCAATAACAGGAAAAGATTGGTTTCTTGTAGTCGAATATCTTTAGAACGACTATGAGTGATAGGACCCGTCTGGAATCAGTTGTAGCGGTTAAAGATGTTTTCTTCGATGCCATTGATTCTTGATGAAACTTGAAGTTGATGAGGAAGAGATGAGAGGTAGAGATTGTCCCACCAGGTGTGTCAATTTGTTCACACAAAGAAATTTCTATGTTAAGAAATTAAATGCGGAATGAAATATATTTGAATTGATGAATTAAGCGTTACAATCTCTAATAAATTGTTCCTCTGATTCTTTCTCACAAGTATAAACTTTGATACGAGGTTCGTCGACGCATTTCTCTGATCAAAGCGTTTATGTTGTTGAAACTTTAATCTTCAAAGCGATCTTCAAAGTCTTCTGGCTTCTGAATATTTTTCAACCTCCTTAAGAATGAATGATCTCTCTATTTATAACGTTTTTGGTGGGCTTTTAGTGGATATGGGCTTCCTTTGACTTGAGCCCAATTGCCATGTGGCATAATTTTATTGGACAAATTTTGTGTCATCCAATAGTCATAAAGAAGACACGTGGCATTATTTAATTTGCCAATTTTATGTCTTTTAATTTTATTTAAAGACACGTGTCAAAATTGGATTTGTCTATACTTTAATGACATGTATTTTTTGTCTCTCTCTACAGGCACCAAGCACCATTTAAAAAAAACACACATACACATACATACATACATACATACATACATATATATATACATACATATATACATATACATATATATATATATATATATATATATATATATATATATATATATATATATTTATTTAATAAGTGAAATAGTGCAGGTCAAAATTAGTGTAGGTGATATTTAATTTAAGCTTATAGATGAGATTTGTTTTTATTAAGTTGGAAAAAAGACAATTATATGAAGAAAAAAAATATATAAATAAGTTTTATGCTTAAATTTTTATTACATTATTTTTAAATTACAACCATAAAAAATAAGTCCAATATATTTTTTTGTACCTTCATTTTAAATTTATTAAATATTTGTTTTTTTTCCTTCATTAAATTAATGAATTTATTTTAATTTGTTTCTTATATATTACATAATAGTAAATCTTATAGTTGTTTTTATAATACTGATTGAGATGTTTTAAATTAGAAGTCAACAATTTTTAAAATTTTGTAAGATAAAATTTAATTAGAAGTCATAATAGTGATTAAGTTTTTCCTGTAAGTGTGATAAAAAAAGTTTTTACTCTAAGATAAAATTTAAGTAATTTTTTTATTTTGTTAACGAATTAAAGTAAAAAAAATATATATTGTTTTTAAAGATTCTAAAAAAAAGTGATTAGATCTTTGTTTCAAACCTGCCGTATTTTACTTTTATTATTATAATTAACTTAGAAAATGGTGTCCTACGATTTAAAAAAATGAAAAGACACTCAAAAGAAGAAAATATTGCTTTCAGATTTGGTTTAAATTCCATTCCACTGTGGCAAGTCAATAAAAAGAAAAAAGAAAAAAAAACGGTTCGGCAGCTACATGGTACAAAATAGAAATAGCCGGTTTTGAAGAATGCGATTGATAATTAATCATGTCAATAGTCAGTTTTTAGTGTCTCATTTTAATATATAGTCACCACTCTGTATTTTAGCCACCAGTGTATTGTTTTTAATTTTTCATGCTGATTATACACTCGCAATGATTATTTTTTGAAAATTATACTATGTAAATAGTAGCTGACAAGTGAAGTCAGCCATTCCATATTTCGAAGTAAGTTGAGATTCTTCACAAGCAAGATTTGTACGTTCTCCCATATTTATAATGAGTGACACGTGTGGCGAGCAAAGAGGAACCAGTCTCATTGTACCCACCACTTTGAATAATTTCTCCTTCCCTAGGGTTCAATATAAAATTGACTGGTAAGGCCAGTTAGGGCTCGTTTGGTAATCTTCCTTGTTTCCATTTCTTGTTTCTTATTTCTATTTCTTGTTTCTTGTTTCTGGAAGAAAAAAGAAACAGAAATATGTTTGGTAACTATTTCTTATTTCTGTTTTTTCATTTAAAAAAAATGAAAATATTTTGAAAATATTAAAATTTTAAATGGCATATTTAAAAATATTATATCAATATGATTTTTAGATATTTATAATATATTTAATAAGTTAAAACGGGATAATATAATAATTTATCAATGTGTTGAAAAGTTTGGAAACAAGAATGAGAAACAAGAAACTAAAATTTGTTGTTTCTAAAATTTCTACACAATTTTGGGAATGGTTTATAAAAAAATGAGAAACAAGAAACAAGAATAGTTACCAAACAACTTCATTTCTTAAAAAATAAGAAATAGAAACAAGAAACAGAAATTGAGATGGTTACCAAACGGCCCTTTAGAGATCAGCTTTTATCTTACCTAATTTTGAGAAATATTCTCATTAATCAGAGCCTCTTATTCTACTGGCATTCAACGTAGGTATTAGAGTTCTTTGAGTGGGAATCGAGTATATAAATTGTTTATAATGATAAAAACATATAATAATAACAATTTTAATCTAAAAAAAATTCTAACCACACATCGGTTCCAAGCCAGATCCCAAAATATTAGTGAATTATAACAGAAAAAGAGAAACGAATCATTAGCCAAACAAATTAATTTAGCGAAACAAACAACCCATAACAACTAAACAAAGAGCTTTACCTTCCTTAAAACACGCAAGATGAAAACAATTCATGAATTGATAACAACTTCACCCTTTGCTATTTTTTATCATTCTTTTTTGCATTGAATTTAACTCTAGTTTCCAACTTCTTTTTTGAATGAATGAGATTAATCCTTTGAACATAATGGTGTTTTTCCCCCTAAACAATTGTTCTTATTTGTTCTATATTTTTTTTGGAAGAAATCATTTATGCAAAACATTTAGGGTTATTTCCATGGGAATGAACACTATTATTCGAACAACAATATCAAAATATTACGTTATGATGTTTTGTTTATGAAAATAAATAACCCCAAATGAACTGTCCCTAAAATAATAAATAAACAAAATTACGAAGCAATTGATGATGAGATCGAATAATAAAAATAAATATGGGAATGAACATTATTATTGGAACAACACAATCTACGTTATCATGTTCATTTATAAATATGAAAACCACAAATGAATTGTCCCTAAAATTCAGTAAACAAAATTGTGAATCAATTGATGATGAGATCATAATAGTAATAGAATAATAAATATAAATAAACAAAAATAAAACATAAAAATAATCTAAACAACTTCTAACTTAAAATATAAAATAAATGAATACCCTAACGATCCACCACCATCACCATCTTCATCTTCATTTTCCGATCGTTTGTAGAAGATGAGTTGTTTCAAACGACAAAACCCCATCAATAATTGTAAGAAACGAAATCCTTCCATGGAAGATAAATGATTAATAAATCAATTATATATAACAGAATGAAAGTGTAAAATATATCTTTTTCGATATCAAGATTAATGTAAAGGGTGAGAGTAATCATGGTGATGATATAATATACATGTTTATAAAGTTTACCCAAAAATTGAGGAGGAGTAAAGATATGAAAATATAGAGGTTGATTAATAGGAACAATTGTAGCTACCCCATAAACAAAAAGGGGGCAAGAATAAGGTACAATAAAATAGTGATTGAAAATGATATGAAAAAATGATGCAGTTGCCAATGGAATTGGAAGGAAAATCAATGGAACAAACCAATTCCATGGACATGTTTTCCAAAGAATAATACGTAGATATAGCCTCATTGCAATTTCACACCAAAAGATCATAAAAAAGTTAGGGAGATGGCCTAATCCATACATACTAGTTATGATAAAATCAGTGTTGAAAAAGAGGAAATTGGCCGAAACCAAAATCACAAGGCTCGATAAGTATTCATCAAAGAAGTGATATTGATATTGATATTTGTTATTTTCATTGTCAGATTCTTCAATAAAACTCCAGTTTGATTCAGCCATTTAGGGTACCAAAGATTGAAAATTGTTTAAGGTTCTATCTATTTTATTTATTAATTTTGAATAATACGTACGTAATTAGATATTTCATTAAATTTAGATTTATCTTCTAATTTAGATTTAGGTTTAGTTAGTTCGTTTTAGATATTTACTATATTAAAATAAAGATTCATAAACTACAATCGTATAATATCAATTTTATTTATTTTATTATTTTTTTTAAATTTTGAATTTGAATAATATTTTATAATAATAATCATTTTATATTCTTTGAACAAATATTTGAGAGTAAATAAAAATAAATCATCCTGAGGAGTTAAGTCATAGAAAATTATAAGCAGTTAATTAACTATTTATTTACAACATTTATAAATTAAGTTTTAAAGAAGAGTTTTTCTTATTCGAATAGTAGTTGAATAAAGCCAAATATCAATACTATATATAAAAGTACATTACAAAAAACTACAATTTTGTCGCCTATTCACGGGAAAGAACGGTGAAAATGAAATTTTGTTGGCATACTTTATTGGGTATTTGTTTCCGGTTTTGCATGAAATACATGGGGACGAGATGGTAAGAGACAAGATTACTGTGTTTAGTTTTGCACGGGAATAAAAATAATAAAATTATATTATAAAATATTTTTCTTCTCTCTCCTCTCTTCTCTTCCTTTCTCTCTCTTCACATCATTTGAAGGGGGTTATGGATCCCATTTCAATTTTTTTTTGGCAAAACAAACATGGGATGGTGATAACATCATCATAGGTTTTGATATCCATCCCCACAAACAAACACCCTCAGTGACTTTATCCTCATCCCCATGTTTGTTTGGCCTTAAGGGAAGGGGATCCAATCCCCATGAGGATCCCATGACCCCCTTCATGGGTTTGGAACCTTTCAAAATACATGAGGTTTACATAAACTCATTGATGTGATGAGAGATAAAGGAAGAGGAGAGAGAAAAATTATTTTATAAATATAATTTTATTATTCCTATCCCCATCCAAAACCAAACACACGAATCTCGTCTTTGGGCATCTCATCCCCAGACATATCAATCCATACAAACCCGGAAACAAACACCCCCTAAAAGAAATGTCGGTGTAATATTTAATTTGTGTTGTTTGATTTTAAATTCATTATTTAGTGGTTCGAGTCCATTCCAATCTATTATATCATTTTCATTTTCAAGTATAACCAAATAAATGAAGTTGTCTCCAAAATAGATAAAAATAAAATGGTGTGATGGGGTGAATTTCCCGAGCAAAAGGTAGTTGGTGAAATTGACCAGCAAAGGTGAAAAAGACAAGCACATTAGTTGTCAACTAACGTCAAATTTATAGTAGGCGTATGTATATTAATTCAGATATACCAATCCAATAGCTAAAAAGACTATGACGTACATATACTATTTGAGATATTGTGATCCTATAAGTGAAAAAGATTATGACAGAGGTATACAATTTGAGATATACCCATTTGATGGGTGAAAAAAATGTTGGGAATTTGAAGAGGTTGCTAAACCCTAAACTCCCACTAACACAAGAACGATGAATATTATTGATGCAACAAAGAATAAATAAAAGCGAGAGAGAAAATAACGACACCAGAGATTTTATACAGGTTCCCAATTGGTACGTTCTGTCTTCTGTAGACTCTGCAGGTTTCGCTATGAATTGAAGATTACATCAATGAGACAAAAATAAAGAGTGTATAACTGCTCACAGTTATACATAATCTCGAGAAACACTCAAACGGTTGCCCCTTTCTATTTTCTCTCAATATGAACAAACGACCAATTAACCCAATTGAATAAACGTCGAAACGAATCTCATGAGATACTCTCTCACATGATGAAAGAATTGACACCACAATTTCTCTCGGTGAAGAAGAAACAAAAAATAGCCGCCGACTTCTTTTCTTTCTTCTCGTACATACTAGGTCAAGAGTTACAACATATATTTGTATATACGTATCAACTTTTCCACCGTCTCACTAGTAAAGCCCACCGCCTATAATCTTTAATAGATACACGTTACACAAAGGAAATCAACTACTGCCATATTGAATTCTTTTTCAATCCCATAGTCAAATTACTTTGACCAATCATAAACCTTTATGTAAGAATGGGCCATTATGCCAATTGGGCCAAAAGTCATGTTATTTGATTTCATCTCCATTAAACCTAACAATCTCCCACTTGGAGATAAATCAATCATTTTCAACTCCCAATGCAACAAAGCTCATCACTTGCTTGGAACACCAAGATTTCAACTTGTAAACTCAAACCGATTTGCAAAACATATACATGTTAGAATCCACTAACATAACCCCTTCAAGGTTTTCCGATGTGAGCTATCTTTCAGGCATGAAAATATACTCCACCAACTCCCACTCCAGCTATGTGGCGGGTTCTACCATCTTACCCATTATCCGCCTGCAACGAATCTTGATAAAGGAATTTTCCAGCTTGCCATGTGTGCATTCAAGCCGGTTGTCAAAACATAGATTTTATCTACAAAATCTACACTCACATTGACTCTGAACCTAGTCAAAAGTGCACTATTGCCCTCGAGCAACTTCACCAGTCCGTTATACCGCCTGACAGTTGAGGCTATTTTCTAAGCGCTTCCAGATTCTCCCAAGTGTTCCTCCACGTGAACTGATGAATTAGAAGCTAACCGTCCTTTCCACATTGTTAGCTCACCCCTCCGATATGAGGGAACATCAACAGCTCTCTAATTTTGCACTTTGTGTAAAACTCACATAATTGACAACATTAATAGATAAAGTCAACGAAAATACTTGTTTGTTCCAATCTTCATACTTCATATCCTCTAGCATCTCTCCCAACAATAAATGCAATTTTTATTGTGCATCATCTAGAATGAAAAATATGAATCAGCAAATTTTTCGATCCCAATATTCTTTTGTGCTATCCATCGATCTCTACACAAGTCCCTTGAAACTTGAAGCTCTGATACCAATTGTTGGGAATTTGAAGGGTTTGTATAATCCCTAAACTCCCTATTCCCAAGAACGATAAATAGAAATACAAGAATATAAATAAAAGTGAGAGAGAAAGTGACACGAGAATATATATACAAGTTCCCAATTGGTACGTCCTGTCTTCTGCAGACTCTGCAGATTCCACTATGAATAGAAGATTACATCAATGAGACAAAAATAAAGAGTGTATAACTACTCACAATTATACATAACCTCGAGAAACACTCAAACGATTGCCCCCTCTCTATTTTCTCTCAATATGAACAAACACCAATTAACCCAATTGAATAAACGTCGAAACGGCTCTCATGAGATACTCTCTCACACGATGAAATAATTGACAACATAATTCTCTCGGTGAAGAAGAAACAAAAAACGGCTGCCGGCTTCTTTTCTTTCTTCTCGCACATACTAGGTCAAGAATTACAACATATATATATATATATATATATATATATATATATATATATATATATATATATATATATATATATATATCAACTTTTCCACCGTCTCACTAGTGAAGCCGACCGCCTATAATCTTTAATAAATACACGTTGCACAAAGGAAATTAACTACTGCCATATTGAGTTCTTTTTCAATCTCATACTCAAATTACTTTTACCAATTGTTGACACCGTATTTGGTCCGGCGTATTTAATTAAATTATTTATTTTAACAAATTGTTTAATTTTATTTAGAATCATAATAAAATCTAAAAGATTATATCATAAGCTAAGTTGAAATGAATTATTACAATTTACTTCAATTAAAACCCATAGAATTGTAGTGTATAAAAAGTCACCCCTAAATTAATTGTGGTTTTCAAAACCACCTAAATAAATTTGATATTTTTGCTTGAATTCATAATAATTAATAATAAGAGGGTACTTTAATTATTTTGAAACTTTTAATAATAAGAGGATACTTTACCCTAAAAATCAATTTCATATTTTACTTTAGTTTATAATAATTATCATTTTTAATTAATCATAATAAAGGCTTAAATGTTAAAAACCCATGACAATATCCAAATTATAGTCCATAGGATTTGTGTTGGGATAAAAAGTTTAGGGTTTAAGGCCCACTTTTAAACATTATTTTTAATCTATTAATGTTTTAATTTATTTTATTAAAATGTTAACAATAAAAATGATAATCATGGTTTTTCTTATACACATAAAAAAAATTACAATATTTTATCTTTCAATTTAAAGAAAAATAAAAAGTAATTTATAATTCAATTCTAAAAAATTCAATATTTCTCAACATCCATAATTTTTAACTAAAATAAATGATTGTTTTATCATAGTTATTTTGATTTACATAATTATAACATAAATAAAAATCTAAACTCATACTTTATTAACTCAATAATTTTATAATATTAATCAATAAAAATACATTAGTCATAATTTTACTTCTCTTCCAAATTTCTAAAATTACAACAATAATTCTTCCCATCCTTGAAGGGTCAAATACAAATAAAATAACCCAAGGAATTTTGAAAAGCCAAAGGTAATGGAATTCTCTAGAATACTTGGTGAGCAAGTTTAAATCTTGGCCATTGATTTGAAATTGATGATCAAGGTTTTTTACTATAAATAGGGGTCTCCCTTTCATGGAAAATCATCCAAAAAAAAATCACCAAGGGATATCTTGAGTGATAAAGAAAGAGTGAGGGGAAGAAAACAATTTTCATGGAGAGAAAAAGCAACAACAACAGTAATAGCATTGTGGTTAGATCTTTATTCTCTTCCATGTTTTGAGTTCAACACTCATTATTATAATATTTTTCTTTCCTTCTTTCATTTTAAGTACAAATTTAAAAAAATTATTATTATCATTTGAATAAATAAACATGTTATGAAAAATTGTTAAAATAAAAATTATACTTTTGCTAGCTAATATTATTTTTCTTTTATTATTACCACTCCTATTTATTACAATTACTCTTAATATTTTTATCATATAATTATTATTATCATTATTAATTACTAACTTCACCTAATCAAATAATGAAATAATTATTTCTATTTACAAATAAATAATAATAATTTTTCGTTTCATATTTAAATAGAAATTACTTTGAAATTTTATTATTTTAGATATTGAAAAATATTATACTAAAAAATGTGTGTTTGTGGAACAATTAATTCCCTCATAAATCACATAATTTTCCCTCAAAATAATAACATTCATTTAGATTAAAATGTTACTATTTACTTATTATTATTATTATTGTTATTATTATTATTATTATTATTATTATTATCATTCTTTCTGTTATTATTATTATTAGTACAACTATTATTAATGTTATAATTTTAATTATTACTACTATTTTATTAGTAAATTCATTTCATTAATAATGTAATTTTTAATAATTTATTAAAAAAAAGACAACACATGATTAATGAATACTTTTTTCCTCTTTTACAAATAGAAATTGTCTTTCTTTTAAAATTTTATTCTTTTAAATTACAAACTTGTTTTATATAAAATAAAATATTCAAGAGTTAAATGAGATGCATTTGTGGAACTTAGTCCCCTAACTCATTCCTCTTGGCCATGTTTTAAAATCCTAGCAAAACAATAACACTTTTAATTTACATTTTAATCATATTTAGCGACATATTAATAATAATTAAAATATATGTATAAACTTAAAAATAATATGAAGTTGGATTAGTGGAATGCTTCCCTCTCCTCTTCCTTTATGTTCACTGGTTAACTCCCGCCAATTACCCTTAACTAAATTTATTTATTTATTATCTTTATATTATCATAGAAATAGCGTTTCTTTAAACAATATGTTATTTTAAAATATAAAAAAAAAATAATAACTTGTTAAACACAATATAAAATGATTTAAGGGCGTATTTGTGGAACTTGGTTCCCTCATTAGCCCACACCATAATCTCCTCTTTATTATAAACTTTTTTAATATAAAATAAGAAAATAACTTTTAAATAATTATCCTATGACGGATTTGAGAACGTCAAACTTCTCAATTTCTTGAGGAATAAGAATTTTTTTTAAATAAAATATTATTATTATCATCGTTATTATTATTATTATTATATTTCTATTACTATTATTATTATTATTATTATTATTATTATCATCATCATCATCAGGGGCGGAGCTACATAGGGACCAGGGGGGGCACGTGCCCCCCCTCGATTTTTAGATTAATAAAAAATACATAGAAAATTTAAATTAAAATTAATTTGGGCCCCTTGTCTGTTAAATAAATAAATAACTAAGCCATTGTATAGAAGAAGCAATTTCGGAGATAATTGGTAGAAGTGCCGTCCTTATACGCTTCAGTGCTCTACTTCGAATCCCGCCACGGCCCATTTTGGATTTGGTGTTTTTTTCTAAAGTTAAAATCTATTATTTAATGTATATTATATTATATTCATTTTTTAAAATATATTATATTCATATTTATTACTTAATAAATTAGAAAAAACAAACCCTGTTATTTTTTATAATTTAATTTATATAAATAAAATAGTTCAATATATTTTTTTATATTATAAATATTACTTATAATTAAAAAAATCATTATTTTTTATACATCTATCTATATAATTATTAATATAAATAGAATGATTTTAAACATAAAAAACGAACTACATTAAGGTTTATTATTACTTACTTGACTTAACTTTTAAGAAATTAAATACCACTAATGAAAATATAGATTTTATTTTCATAGTTATTAATATTATAGTTAATAATGATATAACAATATATATTATATGTTAGGGGCGTCTTTAGTTCGGGTCATGTCAATTTTGGTTTAAATCTACACTAAACTAGTTTAAAAAAATTCAAATAAAAAATAAATCGTTTGTGTTAGAATTGAATTTGATATTTGAATCAGTTTTGACTCATAAGCAGCTTAAGTTATTGGATTGCAACATTTTTTAATCGGTTTCGTTTCAATTTTCTATTGGTTTGAGAATTTTAAGTTGAAGACTATGCGTGCCCCCCCTCAATTTGAATCTTGGCTCCGCCACTGATCATCATTATTATTATTTTTTACCGTTATTAATTCAATTAATGGATAATAGCTCCATTCATTGTACTCTTTAAACTTGCTCTATTTTTAGAGTCAAGAAAAGGTTGAATGAGACATTTATTTAAAAATAATAAAATACATGAAGATTAACGTTCTATTTCTCTTATGGACGTTCTATTCTTTGACATTTTTCTAACAAAACTTAATCATCCGCGCGCATTCTTTTAGGCGGTAATATGTGATATACTTCTGTGGAGCTATTTTAAAGTTTTACCCTTCAAATATTTTTAGAACTATGTTCATGTGCATTATCTCTTTAACCTATTAAATCATCAATTTTGTTTATAATCATGATTAGTCTTAGTCACCTTTTAACAAGTTTCTTTTTTTTTTAAAAATATTTATAAGAAAAAAACATTATTCAATGGGCAATGCCATCAATTTTTATATTTTTATACACCAAGATAACTCAATTGTGAATAATTTCCTTTAGCATATTATAAAACCTACAAAGATTGATTTAAAAAAAAGATGGGATAATTTTTAAAATGGATCCTTTTTCAAATATAAAAATTATAATGGGTCCAATCATTTTTCAATAACACATTTATAAAAATCTAATTGTACTCTAAAAATTAAATACAGTAGTCTCATTAAGGTTTTTTTAGAAGTAATATTTTTTAAGCATTCAAAAAAATGTGTGATTAAATAAATAATTGTATTAGAGATTAAATGGCTTCATTTATTTGAAATCTCTTTCATTATAAAAAAAAAAAAAGATAATTGATAAGACATGTTCATATAATTTATACTAGTTGTTCGCCACCGTTTTAGTGGTAGAACATGAGACGCTTCTTTTGGGCTATTTTAAATCCCTCAAGTTTTACTCGTTAATTATTTAGCTCATTAAAATATCAATTTTGTAATCAAATTTTTTTCCTGATCATTATTCATTGACTTTAAAGACTTACAATTGCATACATCATTCAACAATTCATTCTCTTACACATTCAATAAAAAAAACATTGTGCACAAAAAATGGAGAGACGACTAATACTTTAAAATATTTATAAAAAGCAGTCTTAAAGAGTCCATTACAATGATTTTTGCATAAAACTCTCCTGAAAATTTATTGCATGGCTTCGGCATCCCTGATATTTTCACTTACATTATTTTTACTCATTCATAATCATTGTTTAGGCACTTCTTCAAAGTTCATTTTAACATCCTCAAATCTATCTTTGCATATATAAACCCTTTTTTTAATCATTTTAAAAACATGAAAAAATATTCTTAAAATAAATCCATCTTGCATAATTTCTCCATATTCAATTCTCATTCATTTTTATTCACAAATGCATGCATGTGATTCACTCCTACTTTTCACAAGTTAAACATTTTTCACCATTTTTGTGATTATTTTAAGAAAATAAAAAAAACTTAATTATGTGAATATTCTTTTAAATCATTCTCACGAGTTCACCATTTTAATGAATATCCCCTCTTCAAGTAATTTCATAAATAATAAATTTCATGTACATTCTTTCACCATTAAATAATTCTTACAGGGCTTAAATTTCATGCATTTGAGGCATTAATGTCCTCTGACATTGGAAAATAAATTTTCAAAAATATTTTACTGTTTTAATAAAGCAAAAAAAATTCAAATACTTCTTAATCTAGATTTTAAAAATAAAACAATGTGATTATTTTTCTGAAAAATATAATTTATTGGCTAAAAATTCAATTTTGTAAAGTAAATTATTCTGCTTATTTTCATCATCCTTGTTAGATAATATTTTAACTAAAGTTATTGGTAAACATTGGAGAATCATTTATTGAGAAGAAATAAAAAAATGCAAAAAAAAAAAAAATGAAAAATAGGGGAATTTTGAATGCCTTCAAATATTCTTGAACATCACGAAGGGAGAAACTTTCCTATCAACCATTTTCCTTAAATCTTACACTTTTGAGAGTCATCTTATATGTGGCTCTAATGATTCACCTTACCTTTCTTTGACCAATTTTAACCATTACCCCCAAATTTATTTACATTACAACATATATATTTTTTTAAAACAGGCCAAGCCAAGGCGTATTTGTCATATCCACTAATATAGTGTCTTTCACACTCACTATAGTGGGGCAAAACAATATCTTTGAAAAATAGCCACCTGAGCCTAATATTTTTGATCCCTCTCATATGCTATTTAGATACCTTTTAAAAATAATGAAATAATGTTACTTGTTTATAAAAGAATATTTTACAAATTTGTTATGTAAAAGGTCATTTCTTCCCTTCCCTTTTACATTCATGTTCATAACCTTCACTTTTTTGAACTCACATTCCTTCTAATTTCATAAATTTGTATATTCTTGTCCTTATCATTTCCATTAGTCAAAGGTGAAACCATGACTAACGACAATAATTTTAAGAATTATGTGAGTAAGAAACTCGAGATAATTCTCATACTTCTCTAAAGTTTGATAATGATGAGATTATATGCAACAAATCAATCACCAAAAGGCTTCAAATACCTTGAACTCATACCTCAAATGTGTGGTATGATCCGAATTTTATTGCACCAAGAAAGAAGATGCAATAGTTGTTTGAAGCAGGTTTCTCTGACTCTTTAAAAATGGGGCAAGGAACCAAGTCGGGAGCAGGTTCTCCGTTCTGTTTATCTTTTCCTACAAAAAATTACCTTTTTATCTACCCATATTATTTGAGGTGAAAAATACATAGCAAAAATTAAAAAACTTTCCAAAAATAATCTTAGCCAATATTTTTGTATACCTAATATTTCTCATTTCTATTGACTTTAGCCCTTATTGACTCTCTCCTATCATATATAGGAGAAGATGTGGCTTTATGTTATCATCCCCCGAACCTTTTACCACCCACCCAAAAAAAAACAAGAAGAAAAAACCCTCTCATAATATCCTTTTTGTTTCAAACAAACGGACTCTACCTACTCTCCCTTGGTTTCTTGGATGTCAACCTTGATAGCAGTTACTTTTAAAACAGCTTCAAGAAATATTTTCAAGACCCCAGTTCAGCATCACAATTAATTCTGCGAGCAAGGATAAAATAAAAGCAAGAGTTATTCATCTCTTATATGATTCCAATATTTTAACTTGTGGCATATAAAAGGCAGGATGAATCGACCCCAAAAAAAAAAAAAGGAAAGGTCATCATTCTGTCTTTCTAATATGAAAAAGTCAAGATTGACAAAGTTGTGATCGCTTTTATGGGTGAGATATGAAATTTGAAAATTATTTTCGTCCATGGTCTTACAATGGAAGCTGAATCACCTGCTTCTAAAGCAATTTCAGCCATGTTGAAGCTGGGGCAAAGCCTAAATGACGAGAATATTAAAGAATTATACAATGCATATATCTCATTCAAGAGTCCGAATTGACTCAGATGTGTATGAGGAAAATCTCTGGAAACTATGCCACTAGTTCTTAAAAAAAAAAATTGTCTGAAGAAATGGTGACACCCTAGACTTGTTTATTTTGATTTACTCTTATCCTTTCAAAATTTTATAAACCCTTTTTGTTAAAACATTTAATTCCTTCCTGTTCAAGGAATTTCCCGCCTACAAGTAGGGCTTTTAATTTCTACCTTTATCTTTATCAAATTCTATTACGTCCATTTGATTCTGACCCCTTAAAATAAATATTGTTATATCCCTGACTACAATTATATATTGATAGTCTCGTTTATATCTGAATCACTCATACTTGATTTCTATCTTAAATCTAACCTCCTTATAATTAATCATTGTAAAATTGATCTACATGTTCTTAAATCTCCTTTATTATATTCTCGAAAACAAAATTTGTAAAATATTTCAATTAAGCAAGATTTCATTACAAATTACTTTTGACAGTTGTCTAAAAAGCACGTGAGACATTTCTAAAAAGCCCACCAAAAATAATATGGTTGAGATTATCCTTGACTCTACCACTCCGATTGAAGGAGCCTTCTAAATTTGATATGATGTCTCCTACCAAATGAAGGCATTCAAATAAAAAATAATACAAAAAAAATTGAAAAAAAGTTAAAATAATATTTCCTCCAATGATGATAAACTTATGTTTACCTTTGATTTTATGTTATCATAAACTAATAAAGAAGATGAGAATAAATCAAAATTTACTTTCAAAATTTATTCAAATAATATTTTTTAAAAAATTTTTTTGAAGTAAAAATAAAAATGAGAATAAATCAAAATTAACTTTCAAAATTTATTTTTTTAAATGCCTTCAAATAATATTTTTAAAATTTTAAATTAAAACTGAGAATAAATAAAAATTACTTTGAAAATTTATTTTTAAATAATATTTTTTAAAAAAAAAATTGAAATTAAATACTCAAAATTTACTTTGAAAATTTATTTTTTATAATGCCTTTAAATGATATTTTTGAATAAATTTGAAAGTAAAGTAAAAAAATGAGAATAAATCAATCATTTTTTTAAAGCCTTCAAATAATAATTTTGAAAATTTGAAATTAAAGTTAAAAAAAAGAATCAAAATTCACTTTGAAAAATTATTTTGCCTTTAAATAATATTAAAAAAAAAAACTTTTGAAATTAAATTTAAAAAAAAATCAAGACAAATCAAAATTTACTGTGAATTTTTTTTAAAAAAAGAAAAAAAAAAGGGTTTATGGCAGGTAATATCTTTTTTTTAAAACCACATAAAAACACCAATTGCTTAAACCAACCAATACACAAACAAATTGATGTTTGGTTTCATAATATTTCATACGTAAATATTTTTCTACATTTTTAATAAAGGGTGTCATGAACACCGAATTTTTGTCATAAATTGAAAGGTATTATATTCATCAAAATCCCATGCACACCTTTCATAAATTTTGACATGTTTTAACAAATTTTTGTATCCAGAATCTCGTTTTTATGAGCTGGTATATCGACCTCAACATACATATCCATTTTTAAAAATAAAAAAAAAACATTCATGGAGTTATCATGGCTTCGAATTCATAAACTAACTTTAACATTTACTCCTTATTTTCTCATGCGTGAATATTGGGGAAATCACGATTGCACATTCACCCATTTTATATGTAAAAATAAAAATTTGTCATTATCCATGAGCATGTTAACATTCGGGTTTAGCATGCATAAGATCATTACAAAAATTTGCATCGCATTAACTATTTTACCAAAAAAAAAAAAAGAGACAAGAATTTTCATGTCTATTGTCAATTCTCTTGCATGCATTGTTGCTTCTATTTATCTTCAATTTGAAATTTGCATTTAAGCTAAACTTAAAAAATTATCGTATCTTGTTATCATCGAATATTTTACAATAGTTTTTAGCCATATATTGAAAAAAAAAAAAACTTTATTATCCCTTAAGGTGATTTAACGCCTTCTCATTCTCAAAATATTTAAATACTGGGGCAAATTTTAAAAACCCTTTAGTCTTGAAAAATATTTTATTCATTCATATCAAGCTTTTGAAAAAGAGTGAAAAATAATTTGAATTTGAAAGCATTTATTTTTCTTCCAAAAGTTTTTTACAAAAAATTCAGAAAATTGAATTATATTTTGAGCGGTGCTTACTTATCACTGACTGTTCATTATTTGAAAAGAAATAAAAATACAAAATTCATCAAATGATGTTCGTCTACTTTATCTGGATTATATGGCCCGTTATATTCCGATAAAGATCAAATATTTTCAAATCATATATTCAGTATGAATCGAAATTCAATTTCATTAATAGTTTGTTTTTATTCATGATTTCAAATTATGGAACATCTACATCAGTAGGGGTCGATTTTCAAATTATCAAACCTCTGCATCAAAAGAGGTTGATTTTCAAGTTATCAAACCACTACGCCTGTCGGTTTTTGTCCCGGTAGTGGTCGATATTTCAAATTATCGAACCTCTTCATCAAAAGAGGTCGATTTTAAAATTATCAAACCATTACGCCTGTTGGTTTTTGTCTTGGTAGTGGTTTCAATACAAATCTTATAAATTTTGGTTAAATCGAACCCTACGCCTGTGGTTCCATCCCGGTAGCGGTCGAAGACTGGTTAACCCAGGTCCGTTATATATTTTGGTTAAATCGAACCCTACGTCGGTGGTTCCGTCCCGGTAGCGGTCGAAGCCTGGTTAACCCAGGTCCGTCATATATTTTGGTTAAATCGAACCCTACGTCGGTGGTTCCGTCCCGGTAGCGGTCGAAGCCTGGTTAACCCAGGTCCGTCATATATTTTAGTTAAATCGAACCCTACGTCGGTGGTTCTGTCCCGGTAGCGGTCGAAGCCTGTTTAGAGCAGGTCCAGTTATAAATTTTGGTTAAATCGAACCCTATGTCGGTGGTTCAGTCCCGATAGCGGTCGAAGCCTGTTTAGAGCAGGTCCATTAAATATTTTGTTTAAATCGAACCCTATGTCGGTGGTTCCGTCCCGGTAGCGGTCGAAGCCTGGTTAACCCAGGTCCGTCATATATTTTGGTTAAATCGAACCCTACGTCGGTGGTTCTGTCCCGGTAGCGGTCGAAGCCTGTTTAGAGCAGGTCCAATTATAAATTTTGGTTAAATCGAACCCTACGTCGGTGGTTCCGTCCCGATAGCGGTCGAAGCCTAGTTAAACCAGGTCCGTCATATATTTTGGTTAAATCGAACCCTACGTCGGTGGTTCCGTCCCGGTAGCGGTCGAAGCCTGTTTAGAGCAGGTCCGTTAAATATTTTGTTTAAATCGAACCCTATGTCGGTGGTTCCGTCCCGGTAGCGGTCTAAGCCTGGTTAACCCAGGTCCGTCATATACTTTGGTTAAATCGAACCCTACGTCGGTGGTTCTGTCCCGGTAGCGGTCGAAGCCTGTTTAGAGCAGGTCGAGTTATAAATTTTGGTTAAATCAAACCCTACGTCGGTGGTTCCGTCCCGGTAGCGGTCGAAGACTGGTTAAACCAGGTCCGTCATATATTTTGGTTAAATCGAACCCTACGTCGGTGGTTCCGTCCCGGTAGCGGTCGAAGCCTGGTTAACCCAGGTCCGTCATATATTTTGGTTAAATCGAACCCTACGTCGGTGGTTCTGTCCCGGTAGCGGTCGAAGCCTGTTTAGAGCAGGTCCAGTTATAAATTTTGGTTAAATTGAACCCTACGTCGGTGGTTCCGTCCCGGTAGCGGTCGAAACCTAGTTAACCCAGGTCCATCATATATTTTAGTTAAATCGAACCCTACGTCGGTGATTCTGTCCCGGTAGTGGTCGAAACCTGTTTAGAGCAAGTCCAGTTATAAATTTTGGTTAAATCGAACCCTATATCGGTGGTTCAGTCCCGATAGCGGTCGAAGCCTGTTTAGAGCAGGTCCGTTAAATATTTTGTTTAAATCGAACCCTATGTCTGTTGTTCCGTCCCGGTAGTGGTCGAACCCTGATTAAACCAGGTCAATTTCAAAATTTATAATTTTAGTTAAATCTTTATATGTTTGTTGTTCCATCTTAAACCCTATGCCTGTGGTTCCGTCCCGATAGGATTGAAAATTATATTTTAGACCCTACACATGGATACATCCTGGTAGCGGTTCCTTTAAAACATATCACAACTTAGGTTGTAGATACGTCCCATTAATAATATTTTTTTTCTACTATTATTAAATACTTTTTATTGAGACTCTGTCTCAACAACAATTTAAATTTATACATTTCAAAATGGACCAAAACTTGGTCACACAAAGATAAATCTTTTACCGTCCCAAATACTGTCTACATCTTTGTCCACCTTATACATTATAAGGATGTACAAAGAGGGGCAAACTGTTGACACCGTATTTGGTCCGGCCTATTTAATTAAATTATTTATTTTAACAAATTGTTTAATTTTATTTAGAATCATAATAAAATCTAAAAGATTATATCATAAGCTAAGTTGAAATGAATTATTACAATTTACTTCAATTAAAACCCATAGAATTGTAGTGTATAAAAAGTCACCCCTAAATTAATTGTGGTTTTCAAAACCACCTAAATAAATTTGATATTTTTGCTTGAATTCATAATAATTAATAATAAGAGGGTACTTTAATTATTTTGAAACTTTTAATAATAAGAGGATACTTTACCCTAAAAATCAATTTCATATTTTACTTTAGTTTATAATAATTATCATTTTTAATTAATCATAATAAAGGCTTAAATGTTAAAAACCCATGACAATATCCAAATTATAGTCCATAGGATTTGTGTTGGGATAAAAAGTTTAGGGTTTAAGGCCCACTTTTAAACATTATTTTTAATCTTTTAATGTTTTAATTTATTTTATTAAAATGTTAACAATAAAAATGATAATCATGGTTTTTCTTATACACATAAAAAGATTACAATATTTTATCTTTCAATTTAAAGAAAAATAAAAAGTAATTTATAATTCAATTCTAAAAAATTCAATATTTCTCAACATCCATAATTTTTAACTAAAATAAATGATTGTTTTATCATAGTTATTTTGATTTACATAATTATAACATAAATAAAAATCTAAACTCATACTTTATTAACTCAATAATTTTATAATATTAATCAATAAAAATTCATTAGTCATAATTTTACTTCTCTTCCAAATTTCTAAAATTACAACAATAATTCTTCCCATCCTTGAAGGGTCAAATACAAATAAAATAACCCAAGGAATTTTGAAAAGCCAAAGGTAATGGAATTCTCTAGAATACTTGGTGAGCAAGTTTAAATCTTGGCCATTGATTTGAAATTGATGATCAAGGTTTTTCACTATAAATAGGGGTCTCCCTTTCATGGAAAATCATCCAAAAAAAAATCACCAAGGGATATCTTGAGTGATAAAGAAAGAGTGAGGGGAAGAAAACAATTTTCATGGAGAGAAAAAGCAACAACAACAGTAATAGCATTGTGGTTAGATCTTTATTCTCTTCCATGTTTTGAGTTCAACACTCATTATTATAATATTTTTCTTTCCTTCTTTCATTTTAAGTACAAATTTAAAAAAATTATTATTATCATTTGAATAAATAAACATGTTATGAAAAATTGTTAAAATAAAAATTATACTTTTGCTAGCTAATATTATTTTTCTTTTATTATTACCACTCCTATTTATTACAATTACTCTTAATATTTTTATCATATAATTATTATTATCATTATTAATTACTAACTTCACCTAATCAAATAATGAAATAATTATTTCTATTTACAAATAAATAATAATAATTTTTCGTTTCATATTTAAATAGAAATTACTTTGAAATTTTATTATTTTAGATATTGAAAAATATTATACTAAAAAATGTGTGTTTGTGGAACAATTAATTCCCTCATAAATCACATAATTTTCCCTCAAAATAATAACATTCATTTAGATTAAAATGTTACTATTTACTTATTATTATTATTATTGTTATTATTATTATTATTATTATTATTATCATTCTTTCTGTTATTATTATTATTAGTA
Source organism: Gynostemma pentaphyllum (assembly GCA_028015215.1). Classification (NCBI taxonomy): domain Eukaryota; kingdom Viridiplantae; phylum Streptophyta; class Magnoliopsida; order Cucurbitales; family Cucurbitaceae; genus Gynostemma; species Gynostemma pentaphyllum. The sequence continues at coordinate 63,758,500 of CM051355.1, read as the reverse complement.
CAACTATTATTAATGTTATAATTTTAATTATTACTACTATTTTATTAGTAAATTTATTTCATTAATAATGTAATTTTTAATAATTTATTAAAAAAAAGACAACACATGATTAATGAATACTTTTTTCCTCTTTTACAGATAGAAATTGTCTTTCTTTTAAAATTTTATTCTTTTAAATTACAAACTTGTTTTATATAAGATAAAATATTCAAGAGTTAAATGAGATGCATTTGTGGAACTTAGTCCCCTAACTCATTCCTCTTGGCCATGTTTTAAAATCCTAGCAAAACAATAATACTTTTAATTTACATTTTAATCATATTTAGCGACATATTAATAATAATTAAAATACATGTATAAACTTAAAAATAATATGAAGTTGGATTAGTGGAATGCTTCCCTCTCCTCTTCCTTTATGTTCACTGGTTAACTCCCGCCAATTACCCTTAACTAAATTTATTTATTTATTATTTTTATATTATCATAGAAATAGCGTTTCTTTAAACAATATGTTATTTTAAAATATAAAAAAAAATAATAACTTGTTAAACACAATATAAAATGATTTAAGGGCGTATTTGTGGAACTTGGTTCCCTCATTAGCCCACACCATAATCTCCTCTTTATTATAAACTTTTTTAATATAAAATAAGAAAATAACTTTTAAATAATTATCCTATGACGGATTTGAGAACGTCAAACTTCTCAATTTCTTGAGGAATAAGAATTTTTTTTAAATAAAATATTATTATTATCATCGTTATTATTATTATTATTATATTTCTATTACTATTATTATTATTATTATTATTATCATCATCATCATTATTATTTTTTACCGTTATTAATTCAATTAATGGATAATAGCTCCATTCATTGTACTCTTTAAACTTGCTCTATTTTTAGAGTCAAGAAAAGGTTGAATGAGACATTTATTTAAAAATAAATTAAATCAATTTAAAAATAAATTAATTGAAGGACCAATTTTTCAAAATATTTAAGATAACATGAAGTAAATTTGGCAACCGTTTTTACGGGTGTTGTAGGGTGCTAATACCTTCCCTACACACAACCGACCTCCGAACCCAAATTATATATTTTCGCAAACCATTTTAATTATTAATTTAGGTGACCAATCACACCTTTACTATGGTTGGTGGCGACTCTCAAACTTATTTCTAAAAGACCCTCGTAAACTGATGTGGTCACTCCGCGTCGCGAAAATCTGGTTGCGACACCAATCATAAACCTTTATGTAAGAATGCGCCATTATGCCAATTGGGCCAAAAGTCATGTTATTTGATTTCATCTCCATTAAACCTAACAAAAAACCTTGGTATACGTATGTATTGTGGTTTGTATGGTTAAAGTGATTTGAGAATTGAAAAGTGATGTTGATGTGTGATTAAAATGTGAATGTTAAGGGTAAAGTGAGAGGATGTAAATGTCTTAAGAGTTGAGATAGAGTTTTGTGGAAGTAAGCTTGAGAGTATTGGTCCAAAGAGGGATTATAAGTGGATAAGTAGTAATGAGTAATTAATTTATTGGACACAAATCCATATTTGAGACTTGGTTCATAAACTTGTTTTACTTTGAATTTATTACTTAGAGAAAATTTGTATTCATGGTGGTACACCACTTGTTATTAGGTAGCCCTCAAGGTTCAGAAAATGGTGCGGGTTTTCGCTTAATGCTTGGAGATCAATTGGATTTGAACACAGATTGTTTAGTTTAGCATCTTGAGATGTTCATTTTCATGAACATTATAAGCTATAAACTTGTTAGCATTTATTTACTGGTCAGTTTAAAATTCATGATATGAAACCTATTTTTATATGTTTGAAACTTTGATAAATATTTTATGCTTACTATTTGTGGACTGAAACTGTTATTTTATGAAAATGAAAAAGGTTGTGCAACCCAAGTTTACGAAAATATGGATTTAACTACGATTGTTTATCATGCGTTTATTTTTAAAGGTTTTCATGTTTTTAATTAAAAATTAGAGTTGAGTCTCTACAACTATATATGTTTCTCAACACGTTATATAAATTTTATAAATTAAGTTAATTCATCATATATAATAAATATTTAAGATACCATGTAAAATATACCTTCCACAAACTTACATACCCTCAAAATCATTGATGAACAAAGAAATAATAAAAAATTATAATCAGGTTGAACTTAACCCTAAAACTTCATTAATAGTAGAATATGAAAAATGATTCGTGAACAAAATTATAAGCATATTATTAACATGTGATAAATAATGTTTCATTGATTATAGATCTTGTAATACCGAATATGGATTTAATAGATCCCATTTAATATAAAAATTAACTAAAATTAGGCATTAAAAAGGCTATTAATCAAAAGAAAGTATTATCAGACAAAAATGAGTGTCTATAGTTTACTCCCTTTGTGCATCTTTATAGAATTAAAAGGTGGATAAATACGTAGACATTATTTTGTTCGAGATTATTTCAAAATTAAAAAAAAAAAAGTAATGTGACAAAAACATGAATGTAATTATGCAGTGATGATTTTATGTTCAACATTTATAAAATTTATATTTATTAACTAAGAAATGAGTGTTATTTTTTGTTTATAAATAGTGCATTTTTTAAAAAAATTATAAATAATAATAATTGTTCAGTTAAATTCAAATTTTATTAATTACTATATTAGTTTTATGTTCATGAGCCTCACGATTGTTATAATTTTATTATTTCATACTTGTACTTTAGTTAAATATTTCAAATTTATTAATTGTTATATAAAATTAATTAAACATATTTGAAATGAAAAATTAAGTTAATTTTGATTGTGATTCTTATTATTAGATTTAAAAAAATATTTGAAATGAAAAATTAATCTCAATGATTTGAGAGATTAATATTTTTTTTAATATACTAAGATTTTTTTTTAACTTTGCCTCTATTTTGAAAATAGGTATACTTTTATAATTAACATAATTTCTAGCCAAAAAATATTTTAGTACACACAATTATCCCAAAATACATTAAAGTAAAAAACTTTCTCAGTTATATGGATGGATAATTAATTAGTATGAATGGCTAAAAATATTATGCTTCTCAAAAGGTGACTATTTCTTATTTCTTTTAAATGAGTAAAAAGGAGATATTTTAAATGAGTAACCCTGTAAAAATCCATGGTTGTGTTTTTTAGCTGGACATTGGACTCTAAGAGAAGGTCTAGAGATGCATTGGACCCAAGAAACCGGCCCATTATATTTCAACCGAACCGGACAATACTTTAGGGGTGGGAATCTATGGGCTTTAGAATGGAGACCAAAGCCCAAATTCTTAATTGATATAGGCCGTCCCCAATTGTTCCTAGAAATATTATTATAAATACCCCTTCATAAAGTGTAGTTTTTAACATTACCCTGACAAAAAAAAATTAGTTTTTTTTCTACCCTTATTTGATAGTTTTTACATAGTTTATTGTAATAATTCACCGATCAATTGTAATCATTTATTAATTTTAAGGTAGTTTTGAAAAGTTTAATAAGATTAGAGTACTTTTGATAACTTACATTATAAAATGGGTAGTTATGAAAAATTACCCTGGTTCCTGCATGGGTTACAAGCCCATTCAACTGGGCCCAAATAAGATTTTATGGTTCTTCCGTTTATGTGAAAGAAATGTTTTTAGACATTTATATCTTACCATTAATCTAATATACATCAGTTTTTTTATTAAAGTTTTTTTTTTCTTTTTAACACCCCTCTAAAAACAGCAATATGCACAACAAAAAAAGCTCAGAAACTAAAAGCAAAAAAAAAAAAAAAATCCACCCTTAGAAAGGGCCCCTTTTAACTAAGGGAGAGCTTCTTCAATCCAAGCCATCGGAAAGAAAATTCACGAGCTTTTATTGCAAACTCATGAGCTACCCCATTATAGTCTCTAGGGCAAAAAGAAATCCAGCAAAATTAATGTCCTAAACCAACTCTCAAATATCAAAATTAATGAGAGAGATCTCAAAGTCATCCTTCAAAATACCATTAAGTAAATAAGGATCGAGAGGAAATCAAACTCCACCCATAAATGATCGACTCCAATATCTTTCGTAATAGAAACTGAAATGATGAGAGAAGAGATTGAAATGATTAAATTAAATTGAAACGTTTAAATCAATAGAAATTAGAAAGAAAAAAAAAACTATATACATGAGTTGAATACAAATGTCTAATTTGATAGTTGAATACAAATGTCTCAACAACGCTAGACTAAACCCAAGTTTGGCAACTAAAATTTATATTAAATAAACTATTCCGAACAATTTAAAAAAAATTCCCAAAATGTGTAAATGTTATTCATGTTTTTTAAATAAATTATTTACAAAATTGTATAATTAGTTAAATAGATTTATCTAATTTTGAGCTTCATTATATCTTCAAAAATATATTTTCAATCAAATTTAAACAACACACAAATTAAATCTTGATAGGTTATAATATAGAATTTGTTATCTTAAAATCTAATGATAAGTTTGGAATAGATTTCAAATTGTTTTTTATTCATTAAAATACTTTTCAATTTTTATATGATGCTCAGTTATTTCTTTTTAATTTCTAAAAACACTTGAATCACTTAAAACACTAAAAACACTTTTAGAAATTTTAATAACATTTTTTTATGATATAGTCAAATATCATAAGGTTTTAAAAATGTTTTTGATAAATGAAAAATATTATCTGCAATTCAAAATAGAAAAATAAAAATAGAAACCAAAACCAGTTTTTATAGCAGATAATCTTATCTCAATCAAAATTAGGAGTTATTTATACATGTCATGTTATCAAGACGATTAATTATATAACCCATATCTGGGAGTAGCTAATCAAGCCGTGTTCACTAATCAAATTCTCATTTGATCAATTGGTAAATTATTGAATGCAAAGTAGTATATCCGAATCTCTTTTTTTTTTACAACACCATCTCTTTTACTACTACTTCCTTTTTTCCTTTAATTTTCATCATTATTTTGAATCAAATTAATAAATTATATAATATATCACGTCTACCAATTTCACTGATTTTTTTAAAATATTATATTAAATTGCAGGACGAGAAACTGGACTTACATAAACTACAAGCATGATAATTTAGAATCATCACTATTTAATTTATAAAAGTGGGATAAAAGAACTAATGGAGATTAACCACGAGAATAATTTATTACCGTTCTTTTTTTATATAAGATATTATATCAAATTGAAGGAGTAGAGATTAGAATTTATAATTATACGATGCTTTAACCACACTAATATTGACATGATTTAATGGGATTGATAAACCGAAAGATATTTGAAACAATACTATGGGAACCTACATAAACTACAAGCTTGATAATTTATAATTATCAATATTTAATTTAGTGCAAAATAAAAATGTGATAAAGAACTAATGGAAATTAATCACTCACAAATTAGGAGAAGAAAGTGAATACCCACACGATCTATTTTGTTTTAGAATCACCATTCTTTTGGCAAAGAAATTGTTTAAAATTTGAATTTCATAAGCTTATCTTTCTCTTTAAAATTGTAGATAAAATTGACGTATTTGACTTAGCAATTTTTATTTAAAATTAAACAATAACAAATTCCCCCTTCATTAGCCAAACAATTAGGCATATCTTGTTAATGTAGTTTAGATTGGCTTCTCTTTATCCATCATAATCTCTTCTATATCTATTTGTTTAAAAAAATATCTTCGTTTAATTATTATGATTTATATACAAATTTGTTTTTTATTTTTTGTTTTTCGTTTTTTGGAAACATAAATTAAATTTTGTTCCATAAAACTTTTCCCATAATGGAAGATAAGTCACTTCCATACAATCTACGACTGCGAAAGGAAAATCATAAGGCTTCTGGTTCATGTGAATCTCCGAAGAATTCAAAGCAAGATAAAGATTTCCAGGTTTTTTTTTTCTTTTTATAAATAACATTCAAACTTATAATAAATAAGTATTTATAAACTTGTGAAAAATCCAGGAGAAGGTTGAAGAAGCAAGTGAAGGTCTTGATAATAGATGTGAAAAATGTGGATGTTCTTTTGAACTTGAAATCGATCTTAATTCACATCAATGCAAAGTAAGTATATGATTTTTTTTAATTGATTGAGTTAATATTGGTCTCATTGAAAAACGTTTTTGTTTTCAGTTTTTTTCTTGAATTCCATACTCAGATTGTAATTTTATAATTTGTTAGAATTTTTTTTTTCTTTAAAAAAAATAGCATATTTGAAATCATGAACCAGTAGCTCATACTCACCATTTTAGGGTCGGATCCTATTTTTGAACCGAATACCCATCTGAAAATTATTGGCTCTAATACCAATGTTAATAATCATGGATGGGCACCAATCACAAAATCAATTACAAAGAAATTTATAAATTTTGTGAGTTATCTTCATCGTTTCTAGGTGAGATTCTCACCAAGACTCACACTCAAAAACAAAATAAATATATATAAAATTGTGCTTGCAAAATAACTTCTTGAACAGCCAACAAGTTCAAATTCTAAAAAGAAGAAAATTATTGCATTTGTGATCGATTTAATATCTATAATACAGTACCTCTCTCTTAATAAATTAAAATATTCAATTATAGAAAATAAAATAGATAGAATATATAAGTTATATTAGTGTGCTGTGTTTTGTATGCTATTTTTATAATGTAGAAAAATTTGTTATAACTAAAATTACTTAATTTTAAATATGTTATTTTTGTAAATTCAGCTTTGTTTTTTGGTTTTTTTTTTTTTTTAATATTTTGAATTGAACAGTTTTTTTTTAATAGAAATTACATGAGTAGTTTGATAATGAATTTTATTGTTGTTAAGTTAAGGCTTGTTGTTTTAACAATTCATTTTATAAATATTCAAAAACTAATTTTGGAATTTAGTTAAGATCTTATAAAAGTTTTTATTAAGTTGGAAATAAATGAAAAATTTATTGATAAACATACGTATTTTTTAACAATAATATTTTTTTTAAGAGACATACAATTTTTAAAAGTTGTTTTAAAAATAAAGTAGTTAACAAAACAAAAATATAGATTACTAGTTGGAAAAAAAAACAGAAGTTTATATGAAAATCTGAATATTATTAATTAAAAAAAAATCTATTATTTTCCATCGCAGAATAAGAGTGAAAAGGTGCCAAAGGAAAATCAGTCTCGGGAAGGGATCAATGAGAAAGTGGAGGAAGAGGAGAAAAATAAAACCAGGAGAAAAAGGAGAAGAAAGGGAATACCCACACGTTCTCCTTTGTTTTAATTGAACTTAAATTATTCTCTTTCTCTTTGTAAAATGAAAACAATAACCAAACTTCATTTTTTTTAAGATTACATCAAAATGGAGTAGAAGATTTGAACCTTCAACCTCAAAAGAAAGAGAGTATATATCAAACCAGTTGAGCTATGCTCATGTTGACAAAATTAAAACTTCATGAACCATATGAATATTCATACTTTTATTATTGTTCATAAGAATCATTTTATATTTTGGATTAAATTAAAAGTTTTTTCCCCATAATTTTGAGGTATATTTTTTATGATGTCATTACATTATAAAATTTACTTTAATAGCCAGTCTCATATTTTAAGGGGTAGTTATTGAACTGATAATTGAGTAATTTTTTAAAAAATTGTCAGGTCAGTAATTTGTATGAAAAAATATGACATTTGAGATCATTTATGAAAATTTAAATGGATAGTCTCCAAATTTGGGCTTTCAAAGTTTTTTGGGTAAAATCGTACTATTTGATTAAATTTTTAATGAGTTGGTATGAATAGTAATTTATTTCATGTTAATTTTTTGAGTAATAAGTTATGAGTACTAGGTAGTGTGAAGTATTTGTTTTATATAGAGGCTAGTCCTAAGATAATAGGGGCCTCATCGAAAATATAGTAACAACCCGAAAAATTCCCAAATACATATAAATGTAAAAGAACAAAAGCAGAAGCATTTATTAACCAAATCAGAATTTTTCTTAGTTTAAACAACACATTAAAACATTCTTGATCGATCAGTTTTATTTAAAACCATAAAAATCGCACAAACCAAAACAATCTTTAAAGTACTATCAAATGAAATGCTCAATTTAAAAACTGAACTACTATACTTAGTTCAACAAAACAAAACATGGAAAATCCCAAAAGAAATAATAAAATGACAAGTCTTGCCAGCATGCAAATCTATGCCAACCGATCACCAACTCGAACCACATCAGCCACCGAGTTTCTTTTTTCCTTTACCTGAAAAAAATAGTTGTAGCATCATGAGTCTACGCCTAATGAGTAGAATAATGTAAAAAAAAGATCAATGCCATGAGAGGTTTTCTAAGACTTTAAGTCCATAATCGGCATCACCGACTTCCAAAAAAAATTACTTTCACCCAAAACTCTCAAAGTTTAATACATCTCTCCACATTATGTTTTAATCCGCAAATTAAAAGAATAAAACATTCGAAACAGTTTTAAACTCTCTTTCTCATTTTAAAACCTTTCAATTTAAACCTTCACTAGTACCTCTAATCCCCTCTTTATCCGCAAACAAAGAGAGACTATGCTCATTAAGGCATTTAAACACTGTTTTCACATTTTAAATCCTTAGGAGATAAATATTATTTTCCATTGTACATATGGAATGAACCTCCCCCATTAAGTGCTATAGAGTTGTGCACAACCGTATAATCTCCTTTAACGGCAATATTCTTCTTTAAGCAAGGTCTTTTTCTTAAACCGAACCTACTACCATATTATCAGAGGTATTTAAATAATATGATTTCACTCATTACTACCATGATGCTCAAATGAGTCTAAACTCAAAATTCTTGAAACAACTCACTTTTAGGCCGAAATTTCCTAAACTTAATTTCTGGAAAAATCACCTTTAAATCACTAAAAAAAACATACCAAAACACCCAAAATAACACTTTCGGATCACTCCCGACAACTTTCAACAGTTTTCAAATCTAGAAGCGAAACTAGTCTAAACTAGTGTAGTTTCACTCCTTTTTCGGACATTCTAAAATTTACTAAAATTCTAACTTAAATCCAGTGGCATAACGCCTATAAAATCACTCCCAAAATAGCCCCTACACATAAGAAAAATATAATAAACAATAAACTCACAGTCAAAAGCTACAAATATCTAACCTTCTAGGCTTAAATTTCCGACTAACTAGGCACTAATCTTTCGATATGGCAAACACATACAACAACTTTAATATACTTTAAACATCCAAAATTAACATGTAAACATCCAAGAACAACTCAAATATCATAAGAAATCAGTTTGGGCAAAACCCGATAGCGATAGTCAAAACTTAGCAATAACCATTCCAAAATTTTGCTTTCTTTAATCCATAAATCATTAACAATAACAATCAGCCCATAACCTCTTAATATACTTAATAACACCCAAATAACATGATACATATTTAGAGGTTTTAACTTATAAAGAGAAAGAAAAACAAACACGGAAATCATCTAATCTTTACAAGTTTTACTCACCTTATAAACGCAAAAATTCCTCAACCTTTGAATTTCCTTAGCACGAAAATTAAGAACCTAAAACAGCACTTAATCCACTTAAAATCTATCCTTAAACACAACTCAAAATAAAGGAAAATTTTACAACGAACGACGCGACAACCGGAATGAGACAAAGGCACGGGCAACCGATTATGGGCTGCCCCTGCCGCGACAATGCAGCAGCCTTTGTGGCTGCTGCTACGGAAGCGGTACGGCGGCCCCGCGGTGATTTTCGGTGTGTCGTTTAGCGGTCTCTTGACACGGTAGAAGGGTTTTTACAAAAACTATAAGATTAGGGTTTTTTAGGGTTTGAAAGGAATTGAAGAAATAGATGGGGAATTCTTGGAAGAGTGAAAGGAAAAACGTTTGCGTGGGTTTTAAAATCAAAAACTGAAATAAATTTCACAATCAAAAATAAAAAAAATCGATTTACCTTGAATTTCCTTTTTGAAGAAAATCTTTTCAATTCTCTTCAATTCTTCCTTCAAAGAAAACCACGACCCTACAATAGTACATGGAACAGAGATCGATCACAAATTGGAAGAAAAAGAGGGAGAGGATGATGATCCTTGAGAAGAAAAGAAAAGAGAAAGCAAACCCAACCTTGTCTTTCTCTGCATTGCCTTTAATGATCAGGAGAATGAAAATAAGACCAACTTCTCCTTTTCTCTTCCCTCCCTTTCACGCCACTTTCATTAATTTTTTTTTTCCTTTATCTCCAATTTGTTTAAAAGTAATTATTTTAAATTCTTGAAAATAAATTTAAATAATAATTACTATCACTTTTAATAAATATTATAATAAAATAAATAATATTTATTTAATTTAACACTTACCGAAAAAAAATACGGGACGTTACAGATTCAGGCCCTTTATATATAGATTTTACGATTACAAAAATCACAAAAACATTGAGGAAAAAACTAATTAACTTTTTGATATATTAATTTAATTATTATAATGAAAATATATTAGAGTTCAAATTTATTTTAAAAATTATAAAAATGAAATTGATTAAAAACAGTGTTACAAAAATTAGGGGTAAGAATCAAAACAGCAAAACCGATCAAACCGAACCGAACCAAAATTAACGGTTTTGGTTTGGTTCAGTCTGAAAATTCTCAAACCGATTAAGAATCGGTTCGGTTTCAGTCCGAGAGCGGTGAAACCGCACCCAGACCGAACCGAACCGAATATGACTTCTTCTTTTTTTTTAAAAAATTTCCTAAAATTCTATCCCTTCCTTCCCAGAATCCCCACCCACCCAACCAAAAGACCTCTCTCTGTCTCTCATCTCACTCACGCACCAAGCAAAATAGAAACCCCCCATTCTGTTAAAAAAATAAAATTTATGTCAAACCTTGGCATAATTGTTCATTTGTTGACAGGTTCACTCAAAAAATGCTACCGTTATGGTCCGTGGTTCGATTCTTATGTCGGCATTTTTTTTTAAATCGTCTATTTCTAAGCACACATTACGAGGAGGCCCTCGTCTATTCTTTGTGTGTTATTTATATCTTTTTGAGACAAATTTAAATATAATTAAATAATTTACCTCATAATTTATGTATAAAATTGGGGCATTTGCAAATCTAGCAAATTTTTTAGTAATATTTATAAAAATAAAAGCTCAAAAAAATATTTATAAATATAGCAAATTTTGATCGGGTTTATCAGTGATAAACATTGAATTACATATTTTTACACTAAGTTTATCATTGATAAACACATAAATTACTGATAAACATGATAAAACTTGCTATATTTGTAAATAATTTTTTGAGTTGATATTTTTACAAATATTGCATAAAAATCTGCCACCCAATAAAATTCCCCTTTAAAATTCATCGTATATAATTGTATAACTTAAATTTATTATAAAGTTAGAGGCTAAAACATTATTTTCTTTCGTAATTTTTTAATATTTTCAATTATTTATTATGAAAAAAACTACCCCTCTTATTTATGTGGATTAAAAAAAATTCTAAAAATATTTTTATATTGTTCTGTTTCAATAAAAGTATATAGTTTTTTATTTTTATTTTTAATTAAGAATTATGGCCCAAAACTAAATTTTCGTATGGGGCCAACTTTTTAGGATCGAACTGCCTCCATCTCTAGGCACGTCATCACCAGTGATAAACATTGAATTACATATTTTTACACTAAGTTTATCATTGATAAACACATATATCAATGATAAACATGATAAAAATTGTTATATTTGTAAATAATTTGTTGAGTTGATATTTTTACAAATATTGCATAAAAATCTACCACCCAATAAAATTTCCCTTTAAAATTCATCGTATATAATCGTATAACTTAAATTTATAGTAAAGTTAGAGGCTAAAACATTATTTTCTTTCGTAATTTTTTAATATTTTCAATTATTTATTATGAAAAAAACTACGCCTCTTATTTATGTGGATTAAAAAAAATTCTAAAAATATGTTTATATTGTTCTGTTTTAATAAAAGTATACAGTTTTTATATTTTTTATATTAAGAATTAGGGCCCAAAACTAAATTTTCGTATCGGGCCAATTTTTTCTTTGGATCGGCCTGCCTCCATCTCTAGGCACGGCATCATCCACATTCAATCAAGCATCACCAACTTTATACACGACGCTTTTTTTGTTATGGGCTTGAAATTGTGTAAAATTCTAAAATTTTGAGTCGAAGCAGATAGTTCAAGAATGACGGGTTCTAGGATATTAAAAATTTGAATCAAAGAAAACACCGCTGAGTTAGAAAAAAACCTATTCTAAAACACCAAAAAAAAAGTAAATAAGAAAAGAGTACCAGCCGGCCGGGATGCAGTTTGACCTGAAATTTGAGTAGTAATTGATGGATTATCACCTAAACAAAATCAACAGATTAAGAAAAATCTATTCTAAATAAAATGATCAACAAGAAAATTATACCATATGAGTGAGAAAGAAAAGAAGAAGAAAAATTCTTAATCCGTTCAAAAGCACATACCGGGTTTGGGAGCCTTGGGAAGACAATATATCACATATATGAATTCAAGTATAAACATCGAGAAAGGCATTGGGAGTGTTATCTTGGCGAGGAAAACCCTTTCTATATACGGAAAACTCGTGGATATCAACACACTGTATCCAATACAGACATTCGCAAACGTAACTTGGAAATAACTCTTAGTGCTAACGAATCCATAGAAGAAAAAAAAAACAAAGGCAATGGAGCCATACGCAAATAAAAGAATTATATCTTTCTTGAGGCTCATCTATTAGGAATGTGTCCTAGAACTTGTAATTATTTAATAAGGATAATTTATTACGAATAAATTAAATAAATAAACATAAGTTCTTTATATTATCTAGATTGATTCAATTGACGATATTAGGAATACATGGAAATATATTAATATCAAACATTCAAATAGTAAAACCCTAAGCTACTCTTATGAAATCACGACTTAGTATGTGAGTCATACGAGAGGATTAAAGTCGAGGTGAGTAACTTAAAAGTGTCTACAGTAAATGGATAACATTTGGGAACCTTATCTTGGTAACACTGTTGATAGCTTCGCATTTTGTTTATAGACAAATGATCTAATCCTGTCATTCATGTGAGAGACATGAAATGGAAGTATCATATACAATGTTGATTGTATAAGACAGGATCATGATGTTCGATCAAATATCTCACTAATACCGTGTACGAGAAATGATCGAATATCAAACTAAGTTTATCAACCGTGATAGATCTCAATCCTGAGTGAAATGTGGACTCCTATTTTATGGAGTTATGTTCTTTAATTCACATGCTTGAGAGCGATTTGAAAGAATGCTCAATACACTCATGCTTTGGAAACATAACTAGATAAGTAGCTGAGAACGCATTTTCACGAGATTGAATTCATAACTTTCCTATAAATTAATGGTATAAGTGCGATACCTAAACATTTTAAGAACTTTAGGAAACTCCCTTGATGTACTGATTCGAGACATGGACAAGTGGCGTCACGACTTCTATTGATCGCGGAAGTATATTATCTCTAGTTCGACTAAAGATTGTCACAACGTGTTTGCGACGTGGAGTGCCAATGTCCAATTTAAATTTATAATAAAGTTAGAGGCTAAAACATTATTTTCTTTCGTACTTTTTTAATATTTTCAATTATTTATTATGAAAAAAACTACCCCTCTTATTTATGTGGATTAAAAAAAATTCTAAAAATATTTTTATATTGTTCTGTTTCAATAAAAGTATATAGTTTTTTATATTTTTTTTTAATTAAGAATTAGGGCCCAAAACTAAATTTTCGTATGGGGCCAATTTTTTCTTAGGATCGACCTGCCTCCATCTCTAGGCACGTCATCAACAGTGATAAACATTGAATTACATATTTTTACACTAAGTTTATCATTGATAAACACATATATCACTGATAAACATGATAAAAATTGCTATATTTGTAAATAATTTGTTGAGTTGATATTTTTACAAATATTGCATAAAAATCTACCACACAATAAAATTTCCCTTTAAAATTCATCGTATATAATCGTATAACTTAAATTTATAGTAAAGTTAGAGGCTAAAACATTATTTTCTTTCGTAATTTTTTAATATTTTCAATTATTTATTATGAAAAAAACTACCCCTCATATTTATGTGGATTAAAAAAAATTCTAAAAATATTTTTATATTGTTCTGTTTTAATAAAAGTATATAGTTTTTTTTTTTTTTTTTTTTATTAAGAATTAGGGCCCAAAACTAAATTTTCGTATCGGGCCAATTTTTTCTTAGGATCAGCCTCCCTCCATCTCTAGGCACGTCATGATCAGTGATAAACATTGAATTACATATTTTTACACTAAGTTTATCATTGATAAACACATAAATCACTGATAAACATGATAAAAATTGCTATATTTGTAAATAATTTGTCGAGTTGATATTTTTACAAATATTGCATAAAAATCTACCACCCAATAAAATTTCCCTTTAAAATTCATCGTATATAATTGTATAACTCAAATTTATAGTAAAGTTAGAGGCTAAAACATTATTTTCTTTTGTAATTTTTTAATATTTTCAATTATTTATTATGAAAAAAACTACCCCTCTTATTTATGTGGATTAAAAAGAATTCTAAAAATATTTTTATATTGTTCTGTTTTAATAAAAGTATATAGTTTTTTTTTTATTATTAAGAATTAGGGCCCCAAACTAAATTTTCCTATCGGGCTAATTTTTTCTTAGGATCAGCCTGCCTCCATCTCTAGGCATGTCATTATCAGTGATAAACATTGAATTACATATTTTTACACTAAGTTTATCATTGATAAACACATAAATCACTGATAAACATGATAAAAATTGTTATATTTGTAAATAATTTTTTGAGTTGATATTTTTACAAATATTGCATAAAAATCTGCCACCCAATAAAATTTCCCTTTAAAATTCATCGTATATAATTGTATAACTTAAATTTATAGTAAAGTTAGAGGCTAAAACATTATTTTCTTTTGTAATTTTTTAATATTTTCAATTATTTATTATGAAAAAAACTACCCCTCTTATTTATGTGGATTAAAAAAAATTCTAAAAATATGTTTATATTGTTCTGTTTTAATAAAAGTATACAGTTTTTTGTATTTTTTATATTAAGAATTAGGGCCCAAAACTAAATTTTCGTATCGGGCCAATTTTTTCTTTGGATCGACCTGCCTCCATCTCTAGGCACGACATCATCCACATTCAATCAAGCATCACCAACTTTATACACGACGCTTTTTTTGTTATTGGCTTGAAATTGTGTAAAATTCTAAAATTTTGAGTCGAAGCAGATAGTTCAAGAATGACGGGTTCTAGGATATTAAAAAATTTGATACAAAGAAAACACCGCTGAGTTAGAAAAAAACCTATTCTAAAACACCAAAAAAAAGTAAATAAGAAAAGAGTACCAGCCGGCCGGGATGCAGTTTGACCTGAAATTTGAGTAGTAATTGATGGATTATCACCTAAACAAAATCAACAGATTAAGAAAAATCTATTCTAAATAAAATGATCAACAAGAAAATTATACCATATGAGTGAGAAAGAAAAGAAGAAGAAAAATTCATAATCCGTTCAAAATCACATACCGGGTTTGGGAGCCTTGGGAAGACAATATATCACATATATGAATTCAAGTATAAACATCGAGAAAGGCATTGGGAGTGTTATCTTGGCGAGGAAAACCCTTTCTATATACGGAAAACTCGTGGATATCAAAACACTGTATCCAATATAGACATTCGCAAACGTAACTTGGAAATAACTCTTAGTGCTAACGAATCCATAGAAGAAAACAAAAAACAAAGGCAATGGAGCTATACGCAAATAAAAGATTTATATCTTTCTTGAGGCTCATCTATTAGGAATGTGTCCTAGAACTTGTAATTATTTAATAAGGATAATTTATTACGAATAAATTAAATAAATAAACATAAGTTCTTTATATTATCTAGATTGATTCAATTAACGATATTAGGAATACATGGAAATATATTAATATCAAACATTCAAATAGTAAAACCCTAAGCTACTCTTATGAAATCACGACTTAGTATGTGAGTCATACGAGAGGATTAAAGTCGAGGTGAGTAACTTAAAAGTGTCTACAGTAAATGGATAACATTTGAGAACCTTATCTTGGTAACACTGTTGATAGCTTCGCATTTTGTTTATAGACAAATGATCTAATCCTGTCATTCATGTGAGAGACATGAAATGGAAGTATCATATACAATGTTGATTGTATAAGACAGGATCATGATGTTCAATCAAATTTCTCATTAATACCGTTTACGAGAAATGATCGAATATCAAACTAACTTTATCAACCGTGATAGATCTCAATCCTGAGTGAAATGTGGACTCCTATTTTATGGAGTTATGTTCTTTAATTCACATGCTTGAGAGCGATTTGAAAGAATGCTCAATACACTCATGCTTTGGAAACATAACTAGATAAGTAGCTGAGAACGCATTTTCACGAGATTGAATTCATAACTTTCCTATAAATTAATGGTATAAGTGCGATACCTAAACATTTTAAGAACTTTAGGAAACTCCCTTGATGTACTGATTCGAGACATGGACAAGTGGTGTCACGACTTCTATTGAACGCAGAAGTATATTATCTCTAGTTCGACTAAAGATTATCACAACGTGTTTGCGACGTGGTGTGCCAATGTCCAATTTACGGGCCTCTTCGTGAAAAGCAAAAATTTGGAGTCGCCACCAACCAATTTTAGGTGTGATTGGTCACCTAATTACTAAAAATTGTCTACGAAAATCAGATTAGGTTTGAGAGTCATTTATGCATAGGGAAGGTACTAGCACCCTACGACATCCATTTAAAAAATGGTTACCCTAATCTTATCTTATATTATCTAATTTTAAATGATTGGTCCATAATTAAACTAATTGGTGAAAAGATTGATTTTAATTTATGAAAACAAATTTCCCATTTAATCTTCTCTTAAGATCAAGAATGATGTAAGTTCAAAGATTGTTTGAGCGGGGTTATGGCCGTTAATTGAACAAATATCGGAATTGAGAATCCCTCACCTAGAGAAATTGAGAATTGTTACTTCTCAAAATCCCGTCATCGGGTGTGTATTTATATTTTAAAAGGGTTTTTATTATTTTTTATAATTTAAAAATACTTCTTTTTATTTTTAAAAATATGGCATTTAAATTAAACTCTTATAATATTTAGGGTTTTTGTACACTTGTTGAGAATTTGATAGAGACATTACTCAGCCTTCACGATTGTGACGATTTCCACACATTTATCAAATTCGCAATAATTATATTACTCTTCCCCTAAAAAATAAATAATTACATTTTATAGTCTAGAATTTAGGTTCATGATAAATGTTTAATAAACTTAATGAAATTATAAAAAAATCTATAGTTTACTCTGCAATCCGGTCAAATGTTATTTTTAGGATGAAAAGAAAGTAAATTCAGGGGTGGAATAATTTATTAATATTTATGTCTATAAAACCGATTTTGGGATTACATAATTTAAAAGAGTAAATAACTGATTAAAAAATGATAGTAAAAATACAGAAAGTTTAAAACAAAAGGGTGAGTTAATATTTGCTTTGGATTTATATATGTGTAATCTAAAAAAAAAACCTTTATGTCAGTATTTGGACTTCTTGAAGCATGATACAAAATATAAAAAAGGATACTGAAATTTTTTATTCATATGACATTATTATATTCATAGAATATAACTCATTGATACAAAAACAATAACAAATACTTAATGCTGCAAATATATTTAAAACTGACCTTGTAATTTCCAAATCAATGCCTTGACACTTTGACGGCGTAGATGGTAAGAAGATGTCGAAGGGTAGCCTTGGATTGGAGGAGAGCTAACTTAAGGGAGTTCACCAAAAAAGGTTGTGTTTTTGTAAAAAGAAAATCCCAAAAATCAATCGCCAGAAGCGATCATGAGAAATAAATAAATTCAAGGAACACAACAATGATAGAGGCGTAAAATTCTCTCTCTTTTTGTTTCTACCCTGAGGAAGAATTAGAAAGACTTCAATTTCTAGGGTTTTTACCGTGACCTATTCTAAGAGTGAGGGCTCCAATTTATAGCCAAAATTAGAGACATTTAAAATAAATTGAGATGAATTTATCATAATAGCAGATAATACCTAGAGATTAACTCAATCTATATCAAATAATATCTCTACAGATTTATTTATATCTATCCTAACTCATATTACCATTTCAAATTAATTTAAATTAACTACCTTATCTCTACACTAATTTAAAAAAAATCAAATAACAATTTTTAAAATAAATAAAATAAAATTATTTTATATTTAAAATTAAAAGCCAACTTTATTTTAGAAATAAAAATCGTCTTTATCATTTAAATTTAAAGCCAAATTAATATCTAATTATTTTTAAAATATAAGGATCAATTTTATTTTTAAGAATAAAATTATCTCTATTTTTAAAACAATTAAATTTAAAAAATAAAAATTAATAAATTTGGCCGGAAAAAATACGGTATTTACAAAGATAAAGTTCATTGGAGAATCAGCGGGAACACAAAGATAAAAGCGGTAATTACAGGGGCAAACAGTAAATTCAATCCGTCTATAATTATGAGGGTTCCACATGAAGGATATATCACAGATATAAATAAAGATAAACTAAACGGATATAACCCATCTATAGTGAGGGGAGTTCAGCTATGTGTCTATAGTGGAATTATTTAGCTATGAATCTATCTAAAAAGTATGTGTTTGTGGAGAGACGATTGTATTTCCTGACAACAAGGAACAAAAAAAATAGGAGAAAAGATAACTATTTCAAATTGTAATAATTCTTTCTTCTTCACCAAAGTGAAAAAATTATCTCTAATTAATATATATATATATATTGTTTTAGGGTAAAATGAAAATGAGACCCCTGTTGTTTTTTCAAAATGCATGAATACCCCTTGTACTTTGAAAATAGCAAATTGCACCCATGTGGTTCCAATTTTTTTTAATCAGATCTCTCTCCTTCAATGTCAATAATTTTCTTTTAGCCATAACTTCTTCGTTTGAACTCTGATTTGAATGATTTAAGATGTTTTGGAATCCTCATTTCAGGCTCTACATAAGCATCATTTCAAAACTTTGAAATCATTAGTAAATAAAAGATTTTATTAACATCGAAACACTAGGTATGATTGACATCGTTAACTCTTTTGGTTATTGATGATTTCAAAGTTTCGAAGCGACAAATATGTAAAGTCAAAAATGAAGATTCCAAAACATCTTGAATCATCCAAATCGGAGTTCAAACGAAGAAGTTATGGCTAAAAGAAAATTATTGACATTGAAGAGAAGGGGTCTAATTGAAACCACATGGGTGCGATTTGTCATTTTCAAAGTACAGGATGTGTTCATGTATTTTGAAAAAACCACGAGGGTCTCATTTGCATTGTACCCTTTGTTTTATTGACATGGTTAATTGGTGATTTTGAGAACACCTATTTAACAAATTTTAAGTAATTATGTTTTAAAATAAGTTTAGATGTTTGAATTTTTCAAATTAATTCCTTACTATTAAATTTATCAACATGATGTGTATAGAAACCGATTTAGAAAATGGAAACTACAAATTTAATTTTTTTTTTTTTAACTAAACTATACAATTATATTTATTTTCTATTCTTTAATTTTAAAAGTTAAAAATAATATGTTTTTTTCCCTGAATTTTTTTTATTCCCTTGTAAACAACAATTTCACTTAAGAAAATTATTATTATTACATTTTTTTAGGTATTAAATTAAATTTGGATAGTGAAGTATTGATACCTAGTTTATTGAGTTATATTAAAAAATAAAAAGGATAGAATTAATACTTTACTGGAAAAGGAGGAATAATGATTAATTTCTATTATCCAAAAAAAAAACAATAAATCTAAATCTAAATTTAATTAAAAATAATAATATTAAAATTCTAAAGTACCATATAATATTATAAGAAGTCTGCTGGCTGAGTCTTATTTGCACCATGCGTTCATTGCCCTCTGTTCTGATTCTGAGTCTCAAGTAGCGATGGCAAAATTTCCCGCGGGGTCCCGACTCTATAAAGGCGGAGAATCCCGGTTTTATAGGGTTAGGGTGATAAATTTCTCCCCAATTTATTATAGGGTAAAGGTACGGGAATACATCCCCCGCCTCCAACCCCAAACCCGAACCCGATTTTTCAAGAATATCTTATGTACTTTGTTTATTTTTATCTTTATTTATTAAAAAATATATGTAAAATATGATTATATTAACTAATACAATATAAAATGTTTAGTATTATGTTATCTTTTTTACTTAAAAATGTATATTTTAAATTTATATTTCTCATTAAAAAAGAATTTTTCACGCGGGTACCAGATCCTCAAATGGGGAATTCCCGACCCGAATTTTTTATGAGGGGATGGGGATTAAAAATCCCCACAGATTGGGGAATAGAAAGGTAGCCTTAAAGCCCCATTCTGCCGATGAAACCTTGGGTTCCATTTTCCGTTTTCTTAATTCCAGTGACCGAAAAAACTGCTCCTTAGTTTGGAAGAGATGGCTTTGTATTGAGGGTCAGAGTCGGCACCGTCTCTCTCTTACTCCCTTTTCTCCCTTCTCTCTTTACTCGTTTCGATTGCCTTACTAAACTCTCTCTTCAACGATGATGCTTTGATTCTCGTCTCCATCCGTTGTCGGAATCTTACTCGCCTCAAGCTCTCTGACCGATTTCAACTCACTGATGTTAGTTTATCAACTTTTGCTTCCAATTGTAAAAATTTAAGGAAACTCTCTTGCAGTTCTTGTAATTTCGGCGTTAAAGCCATTAATGGCCTTCTTAATCACTCCCTCTTTCAAAAGGATAAGAACGTTGGCTTCCCCTCCCCGCCTTCTCCTCAAAAGGATTAAATTGGAGATTTAATATTTCAACATTTTTAAATATTAAAGCCCTAATGGTTCAAAATCAGCTGAAGTATTTTAAAAAATATTAATATTTTTTATTTACAATTTCCTGTGGTTTTATAGTTTGGATAACAGATGTTGCCTTTGCCCTAATACTAGTAGGATTTTTACCCATTTTTAAACCAAGTGTGTTCCAGCATTATAAAAAAAAAAAAGTGGGTTTCCTTTTTTAACTATTCCCTTCTTTAAGAGTTTATTTTATTATATAATTTAATTTCAATCTATTCTTTATCTTAAAATTAAATTTGGTAAATCTAAAAAGATTTGTTATAAATTAAAATTAACCATATTCAATCACTTAGAATTTACCATACCAATTATTATAGGAATGAATACAATTTAAATCATTATTATTTTATATTATTTCTAGATAAGCTATATTTCTAGTATTTCTAGATAAACTATAATCAACAGAAAAAAAAAAAAAAAAAAACTAATTAAAGTTTATCTAAAAAAAAAACCCTATTTTTATTAAGAAGAGCAAAAGTATTGAAGTCATTTCTCTCGATCTGTCAAAACCAGTTTTAGTTTAAAAAATTTCATGGATTAAACATTACTTATATACTAACTATACCTGATTTATTTATATATGAGATTTTTTTAAAATAGTATATGAGAAGGTGTTAGGAATGTTGTCCTAGAACTTGTAATTATTTAATAATAATAATTTATTAAGAATAAATTAAATAAATAAACATAAGTTCTTTATATTATCTAGATTGATTCAATTAATGATATTAGGAATATATGGAAATATATAAATATCAAACATTCAAATAGTAAAACCCTAAGTCACTCTTATGAAATCACGACTTAGTATGTGAGTCATACGAGAGGATTAAAGTCGAGATGAGTAACTTAAAAGTGTCTACAGTAAATGGATAACGTTTGGGAACCTTATCCTGGTAACACTGTTGATTGCTTCGCATTTTGTTTATAGACAAATGATCTAATCCTGATCATTCATGTGGGAGACATGAAATGGAAGTATCATATGCAATGTTGATTGTATAAGACAGGACCATGATGTTCGATCAAATTTCTCATTAGTACCGTTTACGAGAAATAATCGAATATCAAACTAAGTTTATCAACCATGATAGATCTCAATCCTGAGTGAAATGCGGACTCCTATTTGTGGAGTTATGTTTTTTGATTCACAAAGTTGAGAGCAATCTGTAAGAACGCTCAATACACTCATGTTTTGGGAACATGACTAGATAAGTAGCTGGGAACTCATTTTCACGAGATGAAATTCATAACTTTCCTATAAATTAACGGTATCAGTGCGATACCTAAACATTTTAGGAACTTTAGAAAACTCCCTTGATGTACTAATTCGAGACATGAACAAGTGACGTCACGACTTCTATTGATCACAGAAGTATCTTATCTCTAGTTCGACTAAAGATAAAGTTCATTGGAGAATCAGCGGGAACACAAGGATAAAGCGGTAATTACAGGGGCAAAACGGTAAATTTATCCACCTGTAATTATGAGGGTTCCACGTGAAGGATAATATCATAGATATAAATAATGATAAACTATATGGACAATAACTCATCTATAGTGAGGGGAGTTCAGCTATGAATCTATAGTGGAATTATTCATAGTTAGATAATAAGTAATTAACTGATTATGTGTTAATCACTTAATTGACTAATTATTAAGCCCATGATCTATAGGTCCATCGGGTCCCTATGCTAGCCCAAATATCGTAGTCGCGAAATCAAGTAGAAGAAATGGAAATTTTAAGTAAAGTGAATTACTTAAAATAGGCAATATTAATTGTTTAAATATTGAGTATATTTAAACGGTAATTAATATAAACATTATTAATTGTTTAAATAATGAGTTTATTTAAACATGAAATTAATAATGAAATATTATTAATTATACATTATTAATTATTTAAATATTGAGTATATTTAAATGGTAATTAATAATTTGAAATTAATTAATAATTATTAATTGTTTAAATAATTAATTATATTTAAACGGAAATTAATAATAAAATATTGTCAATAAAATTATTAATAAAATAATGAGTTTATGGAAATTAATAATTATAATATTTATTATTAATTATTTAAATAATGAAAATTATTTAAATGGAAATTAATAATTAAATAGAAATTGGATAATATTTAGTCGGGAGAAAATATTAATATTATTAATTTTTTAAATAAAATATTTTATTTAAATGGTAATTAATAAATAAATTAATTAAGTTGGACTTATTAATTTAAGAGAGAATTTCAAGCCCAATTGGATTAATGAACCCAATTGGAATTGGCCCAAAATAATTAATTAAATAAATTGTATTTATTTATTATTTTATCATGATAAAATCGGCCATGACATGTATTTTGAGGAGATAATTGTTTGAATTATATCCTAAAATAATTACATAGATTTATTTACCCAAGATAAATAAAAATAAAGAAAATAAAATAATCTCCTATTTATCCATGGCATTTTCGAAATTGCTAGATAAAGGAAAGAGATAATCTTTTTTCTTTTTGTATTTATCTCTATAGATTAATCCTAATGTGATTAGGATTCCTATTTTTCTATAAATAGGAGGGTTGGGTCATTCATAAATCACACAATTTAATTCCATAGAAAGTTGGAACTCTCTCTTCTTCCCTTCTCCCCCCCATAGCCGAAATTCCCTAGTCATTATTGGGAAGAAAATATTTTTCTTCTTCCCAATTTCTTCTTAAGTTCGATCCCACAATCGGATTTCGTTTGATCGATCGGGATATAGCGTAGAAGATCCGGTGTTGCTGAGGATTTGATGCTGTAAAGAAACCTTCAACCGATTCTCCATTAATCAGTCAATGTAAGTTCCGGTTTTAATTTTCGAAAATAAAGCATGAATCTACATGTTCTTCGTGTTTTTTATCACAAATTGCATGATATTAATAGATCCTAAATTAAGTGTTAATTTGTGTTACTAAATAAATTCCGCTAATTTAGTAAATCATTCCTTCAGAAGGTACATATTCGTTAAACATATTTGAATTTTTTAAAATTTATTAAATAACTGAATATTTATAAATTTGATTATAAATATAAATTAAATAATTTTAATATTATCCCTAACATTTAATTTTAGCTCAATTCAAAATCATATAAATATTTTCCTTCTTCCTCTCTTTCAACATAACCCACATTTAAGAGTTTTTCTCTTATTTGATGATAATTTATAATTAGTAACAAAATGTAATCAGGTTAGGATTAAAAAAAAAAGTTTAGAAACAAATATTTTTTTTTAATTGAATATGAGCATAATTGTTTAGATTTAAGGGGGAAAATCAAACTAGCCACTTTTGATAGTACATTTATCAAAATAGTCACATTTTTTAAAAGTTATTGAATTAGCCTCTTTTTACTATTCAAATTTTAAATATACCAAAAATGCCCTTGTCCGTATATCAAGTATAGTCTGACACGTCTGACAATTCCGTATATGACGTATATCTGACATTTCTGACATTTTTTTTCTTTCCCAATACATTCTTCCTTCTCTAATTTTCGTATATTCAGTATATCGTGTCTAGTTTTTATTGCATTTGATTTTTTTTTTTGTACATTTTCAATATTTTTTAGTAAATGCTTTATTTCAATTTTGAATTATTGTATATTGTATATTTTGTACATATTTTCATTTTAATTCATTTATGTATATTATTTTTTGTATATTGAGTATATTGTTCTCTCAGGTAAAATGTGTTTGTCTTCTAGTATATTGTGTATATCGTCCTCCGATTTTGTAAGTGCATTTGAAAAATACTCACGGGTATGTAAATATACGCATAAACATGTCATTTAACCTACAAATGAAAACAAAAGAGCGTTAATACATAATACTTAATATGTAAAATAGACAACTAAATGTATATTATGTATATTACATAGTGTATGAATACTAAAAAAATATAAAAGAAGAAGGAAAAACAGAACAAATGATGGGAATACATTGACCATTTCCTCAGTTGTATATCACGTATATTATAATACTTATGTACATTACATATATTACAGACTAAGTATTGTAATATACGTGAACAATTTTCCTTCAGTTATATATCACGTATATTACAATACTTATGTACATTACGTATATTACATACTATATATTTATAAAACAAACAGTCGTATATTACATATATTGCAGATAATACATTACAAATATTATATTACGTATATTACAGAATGATTAAGCAAAATAGAAACAAACGATAGATTAAGATATGTATATTACGTATATTGTAAAAACAACGTATATCACATATATTATACATATAGCAGAAAATAGTATTAAGAACATATGTATACTACATAAAACAACAAAAGACGTTAATCAAACTAAAACACTTAAAAAAATAATACCTTTCGTCAAATTCATGCTATGTTTGGTGTAGATCTTCGAGATTCAGAACAAAAACGTAAAATTTTTTTATGAAAAAACAAGAATGGGAAGAAATTAAGGAGAGACATAGTAAATTAAAAAAGTGTAGGAAGAGAATGAAGAAGAAATGAGAGAATGAATGGAAATTTGAGAGAAAATTATAGGAAATGGATAAAGAAATGAGGGAGAGAATGAAGAAATGAGAGAAAAATGAAAAATGAAAGGAAAAAATGAGAGAGAGATGAGGAAAATATAATATATAGAAGAAAATGGGGGGAAAAATAGGAGGGAATTTTTTTTGAAAAAGAAAGAGTTATTTAATTTTAAAAAAAGAGAAAAAAAAAAGAAAGAAAGAAGTTGAACGGAGGGAAAAAGGAGAGAAAAAAGGAGAGAGGAGAGAAAGAGAGAGAGAGAAAGGAAAAAAAAGGAGTGGAAATGATGTGCTGACAGGAGAGAGGAGAGAGGAGAGAAGAGGGAAGAGGGTAAAATTGTATTTTTCTTTATTTTAGTGGTTATTTAGATAAAGTTTTAAAAAAGTGGCTATTTAGGAATTTAAGAGTTAAAAAGTGGCTATTTTTATTTTTGTTCCTAGATTTAAAAATAAATATTTATTAAGAAGTTCAGTTTTTCTATGTTAAACCTAACCGTGAGTCACATCAATCTCGATTCTCCACACACAATGATATCTCATCCCTCTTCTCGATGTTGATATAATATGAAAGGATGAAGAGTTATTTTCTGATAATAAAAAGAATATATACTTTATATTCTTTTGATATGGAGATCAGATTTTCCATGACTTGATGTTTCTCTAAGGGGGCGTTTGGTATGCGATATTTGACCCTGAAAATGGGTTTTTAAAACCTATTCCATTGTTTGGTTCCATCAATAATTATCATGGGCATTGACATTCAATTCCCATCCAAATCCCCACTATAATTAGTATTGGCATTAGTATATTGACATGGGTATTGGCATTTGTATTGACATTTAATTAATTGCTTTCCAATTTTATGCTCTTTCCTCCGTAAATAAGGGTCGCTTTGGTATTTCTAACAAAAAAATAATATATTATGAGCATTTTAGTAGATTATAGTGAACATGATAAAATTTAAAAATAAAAAATATTTTTAATTAAAAAAATTTACATTTTTTTTTAAAGAAACTCAATATATTTTACATAATTAAATTAAAAAATATGTTCAAAATAATACACTTTATAATTTAGATAAATTTTACTTTATAATTATTTGTTCAAGCTTAATTTCAAATACAATTTTTTTTTTAAAATATCACTTCTTCACTTTCTTTAAATTAATTAATTTGTTTTCATTGAATTTTTCTCTCATGACAACAATTTATTTATTTTTTACCCTCAATTAATATCAAATATTTTATATAATAATACATGATTGTAAGAAATTGATTCCTATATGTTACATCAATTTTATTTCTTTTTATTTAATGAAATAATATTTAAAAGGAAATTAAAAATGTAACGTCCCGAATTTTTTTTGGTAAGTAATTAAATAAATATTAATTTTCTCTTTTAATATTTATTTAAAAAAATTTTTTGGATAAGCTTTAGTAATTATATTTAATTATTTCTTTTCAGGAATTAATGTAATTACTAAATATCTATTATTGGAGATAAAGGAAAAGAAAAAAAAAGAAAGAAGGAGGTGGCGTGAAAGGGAGGGGGAGAAAAAGAAAAGAGTTAGGTCATTCATTTTTTTTCTCCTTCACGTGGAATCAGAGACAGAGACCAAGGTAGGCATTATTCTTCTTCTTCCTTCTTGGATTAAATTCAAGAGATCTCGAGCCTTTTGATTCAAGTTGCTCTTGATTTTTAGGTTGATTCTTGTTGGGGTTTCCTTTGGTGAAGGGTGGTGAAGATTGGAAGAGTATTGTAGCCATTTGGAATCAAGGTAAGGAATTTTCTCTTCTTTTAAAATTCTGGAATTTTGCTCTATTATGGTCTTAACCCATCAAAGTCCTCAAATTCACCATTCTTTCCTTCAAAATTTTCCATTCTTTTCAAACCCTAGAAAAACCCTAATCTAGATCTTTTGAACAGGGCCCTTTACATCGCATCTTTACCGCCAAACGACGCGCCGGGACACCACGAAGGGGGGCGCCGTGCCGCTGCTACAGCAGCAGCGGCAGCAGCAGCAAAATGCTGCTGCTGCCGAGGCAAGGCAGCCCCATTAAGGGGCTGCTTTGCGTGGTTTTGGCCCGTTGCTTCGCGTGTCGTTTCGTGGTATTTTTTTCCTTTGTAATTTTAGGTATTTTAGGATAGGTTTTAAGTGGTTCAAGTGCCTTTTCAGGTGCTTCAATTAAGTTGGAAAAGAGTTCAAGTT
The DNA here is from genome assembly GCA_028015215.1 of Gynostemma pentaphyllum. Lineage (NCBI taxonomy): Eukaryota > Viridiplantae > Streptophyta > Magnoliopsida > Cucurbitales > Cucurbitaceae > Gynostemma > Gynostemma pentaphyllum. The sequence goes on along the minus strand of CM051355.1, from coordinate 63,730,626 downwards.
TTGGAAGGAAACTAAGCTTGAAAAGTGAGTAGAAATTTGTTAAGTTTTAAATTATGCATGTTTGCATTTTTCTTTTCCTTTACAAGTAATCTCTGAATTTAAGCATGATGTTGGGTGATTAAAAAGAATATTAAGGATGTTTAGGGGCTGTTTTAATGTATTGTTGTGTTGGGGGTTTAATATGACAAAAATTGGATTTTAAAGTATGCTTAAGGTGACTTTTGGTATCGGTATCTATATAAGACGTTTCATTATAATCTTTGGCTTGAAACTAAACTCTTATGCATATTTTTGGATGTTTTAAGATGTTCTAAGCTGCTGTCCATGAATGCCTTATTGATGAATTAGTGCCCACTAAGCGAACAATTAAGCCTAGGTGGCTAGATAATTATTATTCCTCTGCTCTGGACTTTTGGAATTTTTTTCTCTATGTTTAGGTTTTGTTTTAGGAGGCTTATTATAGGTGTTATGCTGCCGAAATTTAGTTAGATTTCTAGAAATTCTAAATTGTCCGAAAAAGGAGCGAAACTACACTAGTTTAGGCTAGTTTCGCTTCTAGACTTGTAAAGTGTTGGGAGTTGTTGGAAGTGACCCAAGGATGTTTTATTGGGTGATTTTGGGACGTTTTAGAGTGGTTTAAAGGGGGATTTTCCAGAATTTAATTTCAAGGAATTTCTGGCCTAGAATGAGTGATTTTCGAAAAATGTGAGTTTAGACTCGTATGAACATCATAGTAGTGATGTATAGGATCATATTACTTAAATACCTCGAGTAATATGATAGTAGGTTCGCTTTAAGCAAAGGCCTTGCTTAAAGAAGAATATTTGCCGTTAAGGGAGATTATACGGTTGTGCATAACTATATAGCACTTAACGGGGTAGGTTCATTCCATATGTACAATGGAAAAGAATATTTTAAAACTCAAAAGGATTTAAATATGTGAAAACAGTTTTTAAATGCCTTGTTGAGTATAGTCTCTTTTTGTTTGCGGACAAAAAGGAGATTAGAGGTATTAGGAAGTTAATGATCGAAAAGTTTTAAATGAGAATGGGAGTTTAGAACTGTTTCGAAAGTTTAAATTCTTTTAATTTGAGGATTAAAAGATATTGTGGAGGAATGTATTAGTTATGAGAGCTTTGGGTGGAAGAGTGTTTTCGGAAGTTGTGAAACCGAGAAAGGACTTAAAGTCTTAGAAAAATCTCTCATGGCGTGATTTTTAATTTAACATTTTTCTACTCATTGGGCGTAGCCTCATGATGCTACATTTAATTTTTTCAGGTAAAGGGAAGAAGAAGCTCAGTGGCTGATGCGGTTCGATGTGGTGACCGGTTGGCACGGATTTGCACGCTAGCGAATCTGTCTTTTCTTTTGTTATTATGTTGGGAAAAACTTTTAGGATTCATGTTTTGTTTTGTTTTGAATAAAAAAAATATAGTTAAACTTTTGTTTGAGAATTTTTAGGCAATGGTTAAGTTTGCCTTTCATTGAATTGTTATTTGTTTTGAACAAACCGATCGGTTGAAAACTGTTTATGATTTTGATTTCAATAAAGAGAACTAAATGTTGAAATTTATTTGCTTCCGCTGTGTTTATGTATTTCAATGTATTTGGGAATTTTTCGGGTTGTTACAAAAAATCCAAACTTATAAATAGAATATAGTTGATAATTTTAATTTAATATCATTATTTATTTTTTTCAAAAAAATTAATTAAATTTTAGATAATAATTAAATAAAAAAATCAAATCATATTCATTTCTATAAAAACAATAATCATTTTCCTATAATCTAAATTCCAGCACACTCCAAACACATACATCAAATTCTCATCCATTTTATACTCATACTATTTATTTCCAGACATCAAATTCTCAGGCATTCAATTCCGATTCCCACATACCAAACACCCCCTAAAGTCTCATAAGTCAAATATGAAGAGGGAAAACCTACAACAAGTTTTCGCTTATTTCATGAAAAAAAAATAGATAAGACTAAATACTTTTTTTTTGGCTCACTTCAATGTACATTAAAAGAAACTTAGGCTTTACAATTGATGTAATTTTCAATTTTACTGAATTTGAGTAAAGCAATACCAGCGAAATTTCTGTTTTCACCGGTATTACTTTACTTAGGTTTTTACTTCCATTTCATTAGATTTGTATATTGAGTTTTTGGGGGAAAACTATTACTTCAGAGATATATATTTAATTTCTTAAATATGTTGAGTTGAGATCAAACATATTTTTTAGGATTAATTATTTCAATAGCCACTTTTTTCCTCCACTTTTAACCAATAGCTAACATCTCAAAAAGTTGATTTTTTTAGTCACCTCTTAATGTAAAAAGACAAAAAAAAACCCTTCAAGTCAAATCATCATCTCTCTCCTCTCTCTTCTCTCCCCCCTTCACTCACCGTTCCTTCCTTCTTCTTTTTTTTTTTTTAAAAAAAATATTAATATCTCTCTCTTCATTTCACAATTATTTTCAAAAAAAATTTCCCTCCCATCCCCCCCCCCATTTTCTTCTATATATCATATTATCTCCTTCTAACCCTCATTTTTTTTTCCTTCATTTTTTCATTTTCTCTCATTTCTTCTTCCATCTCTCCCTATTTTTTTCATCAATTCCCTCTCATTTTTCTTTCAAACCTCCATTGATTCTCTCCTTTTTTCTCTTTCTTTTTTTAAAATCCACAATTTCTACAAATGTTCATCTAACAAATTTCCTACACTTTTTTTTGTTTCTTATCTCTAATTAATTTCTTGTCATTCTCGTTTTTTTCATAAATATTTTTCAACATTTTTGTTCCGAATCTCGAAGTTCTAAACCAAATCTAGCATGGATTTGACGAAAGATATTTTTTTTTCTCATACGTAATATACAATTTTTCGTGGTCTGTAATATACGTATTATACATTTTTTCGTGGTCTGTTTAATATTCAGTCTGTAATATACGTTCGACTTCTATTTTGCTTAATATACAATCTGTAATATACGCAATATACTTTTTTTTGTGATATGTTTAATACTTAGTCTATAATATAAGTAATATACGTTCTACTATCCTGCTTAATATACAGTCAGTAATATATGCAATATACTTTTTTTGTAGTCTATTTAAATATATATACCTTGTAATATACGTGTTATACATAACTGTCTGTTTTTATATTCATAATCTTTTTGTTCTGTAATATACGTAATACACATAACTGTCTGTTTTTTTCAGTCCACTATGTTGGTTACTAAAATGTACATTGTTAAATATACGCAATATACGAAAAAATGGCAAGGTTTGGTGTACACACCCCTTCCTTTATGTTCTATTTTTTTCCTTGCGCTCTGGCACTAGAAGTTCTTTGTTCCCTCTACTAGCAATGCTTAACTCCATATCATGAGCACGGGTCGCTAGTTCTTCGAATGTTCGAGGTTTTATACCTTGTAAGATATAAAGCAAATTCTAATGCATGCCTTGAATACACATTTCGACAGCAGATACCTCCGTTAAACGATCTTTGCAATCCAGACTTAGAGATCTCCAACGGTTGATGTAATCGACAACTGGCTCATCTTTTCGTTGTCGTGTGTTGGTGAGTTCCATCATGCTGACTGTCCGTCGCGTGCTGTAAAAGCGATTCAAGAACTCTTTTTCAAACTGCTCCCAACTATCAATAACCTCAGGCTCTAAGTCCGTGTACCAGTCAAAGGCACTCCCTTTCAGTGTTCGGACAAATTGCTTGACAAGTAAATCTCCGCGAGTTCCAGCGTTTTCACAGGTTTCCACAAAATGAGCTACGTGTTGCTTTGGATTGCCTTTTCCGTCGAATTGCTGAAACTTGGGTGGTTGATAACCCATCGACATTTGCAGACTATCAATTCTCTTTGTATATGGTTTAGAATATAAAAGAGAAGTTTGAGATGGTCCACCGTATTGAGCTCTAACGGAATTCATTATCATGTCTTGTAGCTGTTGAACAGATAAAGAAGCAATCGATGTGGAGTGTTGATCTTGATGAGCTTCTAGCTTGGACTTCTCTTTATTATTATCTTTAGTAATTTTTTTTTTGAGAAGCACTATGACTTGATTCACCATCATCATGAATCTCCAGCTTCTTCATAAGAAAGGCAATCTTTTGATCTTTTTCATCATTTGCCTTAGCCAGGGTGGAAAGTTTTTTCTCCATCTCTGCCACCTGTTCTTCAATCGTAGCAGCATTCGCCAACATAACGGAAACATGAGACCCCTCTGATTGTTCAAGAGAACAAGACGATTTGTCTTCAAATTCATGTTCAAAAAGAAGGCTAGCTACATTCTCTTTAGGAAGTGATGATTGTTGTTGCTTCTTCATTTTACTCTCAGCAACAGAAAGAGATTGGTTCTCTTGTAGTCGAATATCTTTAGAACGACTGCGAGTGATAGGACCCGATTGGGAGTTAGTTGCAGCAGCAATCTTTGAAGATGTTTTCTTTGATGCCATTGAGCTTTTGTTGAAACTTGAAGTTGATGATAAAGAGATGAGAGGTAGAGATTGTCCCACTGGGCGTGCCAATTTGTTCACACAAAGAAATTTCTAAATAAAGAAATTAAATGCGGAATGAAATATATTTGTATTTGATGAATTTAATGTTACAATCTCTAATATATTGTTCCTCTGATTCTTTCTCACAAGTATAAACTTCGATACGAGGGCCGTCGGCGTATTTCTCGGATCAAAGTGTTGATGTTGTTGAAACTTCAGTCTTCAAAGCGATCTTCAAGGAGTTCTTCAAGGAGTCTTCGAAAAGTCTTTTGTCTTTGAAATTCTTTAGTCTTCAAAGCGATCTTCAAGAAGTTCTTCGAGGAGTCTTCGGTCTTCAGAGTCTTCGAGAAGTCTTCAATCTTCAAAGTCTTCTAGCTTCTGAATATTTTTCCAACCTCCTTAATGAATGATCTCTCTATTTATAGAATTTTTTGTGGGCTTCTAGTGGATATGGGCTTCATTTGACTTTGAGCCCAATTGCCACGTGGCATAATTTTATTGGACAGATTTTGTGTTATCCAATGGTCATAAAGAAGACACGTGGCATTATTTGATTTGCAATTTTATGTCTTTTAATTTTATTTAAAGACACGTGTCAAAATTGGATTAGTGTATATTTTAATGACATGTATTTTTTTTGTCATTGGCTTTAATTATTACGTGACAATTTGTAATTTATCAAATTTTCTATTTCTACAGTATGTTCTTCTTTGTCTTTCATTAATGAAAGAATGTTGAAGATGGCTTATAAATGTGGATTAAAAAGAGGCCATGTATAATTGTTGATTCCTACCATTTGCTGATATGGGAAAACATAAGGTTTTAAAATAAAAAAAAAAATTGCCATGGGAAAACATAAGTCTTTTTTTATCCTTATCCATTAACTAGTTAAACCTTATCAAACTGTAGATGAAGGAAAGCAGAGAAAAAGACTTTTAGTCACAATATTTATGGGGAATGATATATTCCTTTTATCTCAGTAGGCTTGATAGTACGTTAGCATCAGGTGCATTGGGAATGGCCAAAGCGTACACTTATGATTTTCTTTTAGAGATACATATATTTGCAGGCTGATTTTTCATGAGGTAATGTACGTACCTAATGTATTACACTAATGGTATTGGTATGTTTCCTCTTGTGTGGTCAGGGAAGAGCACTTAATGAATCATATTTTCCACACAAATTTTCAGGAGATGGATGCATATAAGGGAAGGTTCTCCTCCCCACCTGTTTTCTTCTCTCAACACACACACACACACACACACACACACATACAAAGAGATCACTAATTGAGTGATGTCATAGAAAATTCATATTAGTTCCTTTCTTATAAATCTAATTTATAATTCTTTGCAATTTTACTATATGAGAAATAAGTAATAAGTCATATGCTTCAGGAATCAAACTACCAAGCGCATTTGGATTGCAAAGTGCGTTGGGATTGAGCCTTGCACAATTGCCATGGACTTGGAAGGAACTGAGATGGAAGTGAAAGAGTAGAGGTAAAAGATTTGGTTTTGAGATTTAAAAAAAAAAAAGTATCGGCTGAAATATAGCTCTGTAGCATGACATTACTAATCAACTTATCTTAATTATTGACATTTCATTTTTGGAGTTCTATTATATGTTCCTATTTGGATTAGTATTTGTTTCATTTTTGCTTATTGTTTTAGAGTTTCATAGTATTCGCTTGCCCTTCATTTTGGCTAGCTTCAAACACTGTATTGCATATTAAATGCTAAGATATTAAGTGTTTAAGGTGTCCTCCTTCACTATATAGTTTAAGTTTGTGAGCTTCATTTCCATTGATTCATAATTGTTCTCTTTAATTTTTTTTAATTGTAATTTTTATTTTGAACTAAAAATTTCTGAATCATAATATTAACTCTCCTTAGTTCCGCTTCATTTTTAGCCTCATTTGGATTGAGTTTTGCTTTTGTCCTCTTTATTTTTGGCTTGAATTAAAAATTCATTTGGTTCTCATATTATTTGAACTAAAATTTCACCATTATTTATTTCTTTTCTTCATGGTATGATACATTGGATCAAGAAAGCGGTTTATATCGAGATCTTGTGGGTGGTCTGTTTGACCTTTCTTTAGTTTTTATATTTTTAGGATACACTTTCATGTAGAACACATGAAGAATCTACGAACTTGATATCCAAGGTGGGGAAACTCAACCTACAGTCGTAAAAGATGATGCATTGACTAAAATCCGGTAAGCTTTCAATTAGTTGCTTTAACTATTAAGGCGGATGGATTTTATAACTATTCAATCTTTTGTGATGTCTCATTTTGCTATATTTCTTACCAAATTATGCTTGTTAGGATGATATATCCTTGCCTTCTCTTTTCCGCGAGTAATAATCTTTTCCTTTTCATGTAATTTTTTTTTATCGTTTTATATGTTTGAAAATATAATACTTTTGATCATGTTTTGACCATTGCCGTTGAAGAACGTGATATTTTTTATTGTGTGTTTCAATTAATGCAGGAATACAATCGTCTTCTCTCATTCATTAATGGAAACCTCACTGTAATGGAAAGGGAAAAAATCACTATAATGGAAACCAACAATTATAAAAGTATGTTAGTGTGGCTTTAGAGTACTCAAGTATTCATTTTTTTCTATTACTAAATTTGTGTACTTTGGCCATTTTGTTTGTTTTCAATGAGTTCGTTGAATGGGTTTGTGCTATTTTTAATGAGAATAAACTTTCTGATTGTTATTGTTTTGTAAATACACTGAGAATTTTAAAGTTCAATGTTTCCTCGTCTAACGTGATTTTTGTTTTGATAAATTTTTAACTTCTTTTCCCTTTTATGTATGCTAAAATATCAAGTCATTGTGAAGTTAATCTTTTAATTATGATGTTGTGATTTGTTGTCTCAAGCAAACATTATAAGTTGGATTTTGGATTTGTTTTGTTTTGTTTGGTTCTAAATTTCTTTGGTGGAACACAGTCGTACACTTATAAATGATAGAAATTGGCTGCTAATTTGTAATGCATTGCTAGGTGGAACAGCTGGAACCATTTTCAATGTAATATAAACGAGATATTAATTAAGGAAACAGGTGATTGATTGATTGATATTTTGAAGTTTGTTTTTATGTTTAGTCTAGCTTCTGTTTGGAAATTCATATATATATATATATGTATGTATATATATATATATGTATGTATGTATATATATATATATATGTATGTATATATATATATATATATATGTATGTATATATATATATATGTATGTATAATTGACTGAAATCAAATACGTTTTTTATTTTGCTAAGCGGATGCAAGGTATCCATTGGCCTTGCTGCATTAGGATATAAATATATCAATTTAGGTGATTTTTTTTTTTTTTTTGCACATTCTTTCAGTTTTCAACTTTGTTTGTGTTTTCTTTTTCTAACATTTAGTGATCTCTTTTCTATGTCATTTAGATGATTGTTGGGGTACGGTGAACTTAATGGAGATTCTAAGGTAAATTTAAATTTTCACTATCTCAACGACTTTATAGGACTTGTATGATTTTGGGAAGATTCTATAAATATCTATATTCTTTTGTGATTGCTGATAGCTCTATAGTACTACTCCAAAGTGTGTTTTGATTTTTTTACTTACGTAAAGATGAAACTTTTTGCTTGTTTTGAGAAATAATATTGGGATAAAATGGTTTAAAAATAATTTTCCAACCTCCACACTTTTAAGATATTAATTAAAGATTAAAGATAAAATTATATAATCAATTGAAAATGATAATTAATTATTATAGTGACACACTTTGTAAATAGAGAATGTTATAATAAATTAAAATGAAGAAACAATAAAATTAAAAATATTAAAAAAAATACATTAGAGAATATTATAATAAAATAAAATATAAATAAATAGAGTAACTTCTAAAAAATATAAAACAATAATAAAATAATTTTCTTCACATGTTTGGAGCACTATTGGACCATTAAGAATAATCTATATTATTAATTTAATACACAATTCATAGTTAATAGAGGACATGAATGTAAATACTTGAAAATAAAGTGAGGTAAAAGGGTCTAGAAATGATTCCCCAACATCCCCACTTTTAAGATACTAGTTTTTACCATGTGCGATGCACGTACATTTTTATTTACTTTTTTTTTCCCATTTTTATTATTATAAATTAATACTTATCTTCGGCCTTAGTTTTTTTTAAAGTAAAATACATATTTATTCCATTGTGTGTTTGTTTAGGGTAAAAAATAACGTATAATATCATTTTTGCTGTTGGTGAATTCTTATTTTATTATATATTAATTTTTTTTATCTATATCTAATTTCAATAATTTATTTTGACATATGTAATCTTATTTTTTTTTTACATTTTTATATGTTGTTATCTAAATTTTAATCGATAATGATTTGGTTTTTAGTTTTATAATTTTAAATATAAAATTTATTTACTAATAAATTCAATTCATTATCATAATTTTCCAGTTTTTTTATAACTTTTCTATTTCAAAAATCAGATTAAAATTTTAAAATATAAAATAAAAATCGTATATTTGTATTAACAATCCTATTTTTCTACATTTTTATCTTTTTAATATCACATTTTCTTAAAGGTATATGTGGATTGGTTTCATTTTATTTTTGTTGTGGGAGGAAAAAAATATTATTCTTTAAAATTTTCAAACATTTTCTATTTTTGAAAATATTAATTCATAAAAATGTCATTTGTGAAAAAAAAAAAAAAACCTCTTCATAAACAAAATTAGGATTCCGCAGCATTACCCCCTTTTTTTTTTTAACAACACCAAAACTAGAACAACATCAAATTAAAAGGAACTGGATTCTAGGTGGAAGGATACCCTTCCAACAACCATTAGAACCTCCCGCAGCTACTTCTTTGGCGAGTCTATGAGCCCAATTATTACAATCACGCCAGACATGAGCAAAACCCATAACCAATTTTTCCGTCGACATTCCCACAAAACCCATAACCAATTATTGCAATCACGCCGAACATGAGCAGCATTACCCTTTTTCTTTCCAAAGAATAACATTTACATATTTTTTTTAGTTATAGTTATAGTTATGTAAAAAATAGTCAATAACATTAAGCAAAGAAAACGGAGAGAATGGTTTGGGTTTTATTCTTTTCTAGTGTATGAATTTAATCATCTTATTATTACTTTACTCCTCGTAATATATTACAAATAAAAAAAAAAAAAACTAAAGTGTAGCTACAACACTATAGTGAAAGAAGAAATTCAATTTATAAATCAAGGAATATTTTTTAATTAACACAAAAACATGAAATTGAGATAAAACAAAAGGTAAAGAAAATTGAACAGAGAAAAGTTAAAAACTCACGACACGGCCCAAATGGATCTTGAAGGGTATTCGTATAGTAAAATCCAGACTCGCCTTTCGAACTAACCTCAAGGTAGGAAGTAATAATATCGAGGAATATACAATAAGCCAAACACATATTGAACGTCTCTTACCCATCGACTGCCAAAGGTTCTTGAACCCAAGTAAAATGGTATCATATCATCATAGTTCAATATTATTCTTTCCCAATTATATTTATCAAAATTTCATGGGTTTTTCTTAAAACAAAAATAATTCCAATAGTTGAAAATCAAATTGAAAAAAAAAAAACATGTAGAGCCTTTCCTCATAAATTGCAAGACTCATTTAATCCCTACATTTAAAATTAAAACGATATTAAAAAGAAAAGAAAAAAAAAAGCATCGTCTGGAAAAATGAAAGAAAATGTTACTGATGGTGTGTTCATATAATTGAAAGTGTAATGTCCCGGTTCATTTTAAGGTATTGAATTACGAGTTGGTAATGATTTAATTTTAATAATTAATGAGTTGAGTTATAATTTAAATGTGATTTAATTAAGAAAGGGAGGATTAGTTAAAATTAAAATTAGGGCCATTTAACCTTTTCAGCCCAATGGGCACACCTCCAATTTTTTTAGGGCATTCTTTCCACTTAAAAAAGAAAAGAAACATCCTTACTTCATCTCTATCCCTTTTCGTGGCTGCTTTTAATTTTCCCTTCGATTCTTCCGCAGACGCCTACACCAATAATTAATTGAATTTAGATTTAGAATAGAAAAAAATTCTAAATAATTAAATTCAATTCAACTAAAATAATAAATTTCAAATCCAATCTCAGTTAATAAATTTTAATATAATGAAATTAGATTTATATTTAAAATTTAATTTTAATAAAAATTCAGAGGATTTATTAAGATAAAAAATCAAAACTTAATCTGTTAACTTTTAACCAATTAATATTTTCTTCTAAATTTTGAATTAAATTTTTTATTTTTCTTTTAAATTTAAAAAATGTTTAAATATGATATTATTTTGATTTTGATTTTTATAAATAAAATTGATCTAATTTATTTTGCGGCCCACTATTAATTCACCATATGTAGGCTTCAGGCCCATTAGAAAGAAGAACAACAAAACATTGAAGTTAAACCGGTGAGAATTCCCCTTTCATCCTCCTTCCGATCAGCCGTGTTTTATTGAGAAACAATTTCAGTTTTTGCTTTTGATCTTTTGGAAAATTAAGATATTCACGAATCACAATCATGGCGAACAGTGAGTACAATTTTCTATCTCATCCATCTGAATTTTGATTTATGTTTGTTTTTTTTTTATGGATTTGTGTGTGTTTTTGTCAAAGCAGCGATGGCTAGATCTTTCCTTCAGGCAGTTAATACAGAAGAGGTTGCTTCCCCTCTTAGAGTAGTTCAGATTGAAGGCTTGGTAATTTCTCTTCTTCTTTCTCTGTTTTTTATTTGATTCAAGTCCGTTAAACTAATTAGGGTTTATCAATTAATTCTCTTATGACGCAGTTTTTCGAGATTCTCATTTGAAATATGCAATTTTTGTTCATTTAATTTAGGATTTGCTTGATTATTGTATGTTAGTCAGGGTAAGTAGTTAGCAACTTAGCATTGATAACTGTTTTCTCCCATTATTATTTTTTAATCTCTGTTAACTTGTTGATTTTATATCCCTATCTATCTGTATATCAAATAATTTTTGTATTTTCTACAGGTTATATTAAAGATTATTAAGCATTGCAAGGAGTTTTCACCAGCTCTTGTCACTGGTCAACTTCTTGGGCTCGATGTTGGTAGCGTTCTTGAAGTTACTAATTGCTTTCCGTTCCCGGTAAGATGATTCGGTTACTTACTTGATGGTTTTTTTTTTTTTTTTTTGTAATAGATGGATGTTCTGTTCTTCCTTTCAAGTTATTTAAATTGATTATCTAAAATATATATCTCAGACTCGGGAGGAGGATGAAGAGATTGAAGCTGATGGTGCTAATTACCAGCTTGAAATGATGAGATGTCTGAGAGAAGTCAATGTTGATAATAATACTGTGGGATGGTAAGCTTAGTTTTGCAATTGTCTCTTGTCAAATTATAGGAGAATTTGGGAGTTGGAATGAGTATGAAGAAAAAAACTGTCTTTATGCGTAGATTTGTTTTTCAAGCATGTATCCATTCACTTGTTGTTCTAATATTTTTTTCGTTTTAATTTTATTTTTGAGATGAAAAATTTACTAATATATTGGCAAGTATAAAGTACAGGAAGAAAGCTACTTCTGTTTATAAACATTATCTCAATTGACAACCCCTTGTTTCCCTACCAAATAAATTTTTCATATTCTTTTTAACAAAGCTCGATCAATGTTGCTAGGAATTTTAAGTAATGATTGAATACGTTGGGAGACAATAAAGCATAGCTTTAATTTGACTGAGCTCCCTTCCAAAGAGAGAGGATATTCTTCCAGTTGTAGAGTCTTTGGCAATTCAAACATTTTGATAGTCGTTGCTTTTATCAATGATCTAAGTTTTACTGAAGTTGATTTTGATATCACAGGCTTGAGTAAACAAGTTGAGATTATGTAGGAGATTTTCACATCCGTGTCATTAATAGGCAAAAAAGGAGAATGACATTAGCAAAGAGAAGATTAATATCACTAACTTTATTGCTGACAATGTTTTAAAAGCCTTAGCCTGCTTTGGGACTTTTTTTTTTTGAAGAGGCACGGCTGAATTTTAAAAAAATATATCAATTAAAATTATAAAATGTAAAATCAATATATTAATATTATAAAAAAAAAATCAAAATTTAAAAAAATCTTACATCTATCTATTGTCAGTTTTTTTTATGAAGATTATTATTCCTCTTTTTTGTGGAATAGATGACATTTACTCTATCATATTCAGGTACCAATCAACCTTCTTAGGTTCATATCAAACAGTTGAGTTGATTGAGACCTTCATGAACTACCAGGTAATAGTTTTCAGTCATTATCTATTTGGATGTTATTCTTGAAAAAACTTTTATTTTCCTACTTAGGATACTAAGGTCTAATATTTATATTTCCTTAACTAAGGAATTAAGAAATATAAAATTACAGGCTGTATTGTATAATGTATGGTTTGAATAATATTGGAAGAAAATAGGTTCATGACATGATTGTTTTTATAAGAGTTTATGACAAGATCATTCTTAGTTATGATTATGTAGACATTATATCATAACCTGAAAACAATTTCTCTCGACGGATTTAAAAATAATGTTCCTCAATAATCTGATAGACTGATTCTTGTTGATTCTTTCTTCAATTAAAGAAGAAAGCTTGGTAGAAGAACCTGTTGAATATAATACTAAAAAAAAAATTATAAACTACAAATAGCCCACATTCCAAACTTGTTGTCTGGAAGAAAGTTTGTTTTGACATAAAATCATGGGGGATAATGATAATGGCCATCAATAAGGAAGAAAATCAGGTAAAATATAATTTATATTTATCAAATTAATCAACATTTTATATATTGATTTCATATTCAAAGTTCAATGAACGAAGCCCTCTAACTTTTTACTTTGTTATAATTTTTATCTTTTATTAACTTTATCTTTTTACATCAAATAGGAATACTTAAACTTTCAGAAGATTGAGAGAATATTTAATCACTATTGTAGTGGAAGAAAAAATGTGAGGAATAGGAGGGTTTTCTGAGGGTTCTTACGAGGGTGTCTGGAATCTTGTACATTTTAGTTCCTCTATGGCCTCATGCTGCCAATATATATTTTTTTTTTCCTTTTTGATTGTCCTCTTTTTTCATTACCAACAATTGGAGTCATTTTTTGGGTGCCCCTAATGCTTTTGCTCGGTTGTTGCTCGTGTTTTTGTATGATCTTTTTGTTCCTCCATTCTTCTCTATGAAAGTGTCTTTCTTATGAAAACGTAATGCTTGTAATAACCCATTTTGCAATTTCTGTGTATCATTTGGCTTTGCTCTGAAAATGTGTTTTTTAGTTATTCAAGTGGCGTTACATGACTTCTATTACATGAAGCATAAGCAATTTATTTGGGGAATTCTGCTAATATTTAAAGAGCTTTGGACACCTGGATACTATAAAATTTATTGAACACTCATGTTATCTAATGTTTCATCTTGTCAGATACAGATTTTTATAATCTTTTATTATTGTTTTACTTTTTAATGCCAACTGCCAAATGAATTTCTTTCTGTTGGGTTTTTTGTTTTCTTTATAGACTTTTGCTTATTTTTGGGTGGTTACTATTTTCTTCTTACTCTCAATGAAAGTTGGGTTTATTTGCTTTACTTGATTTTACTAATTAGATTATCTGATTCAAACATAATTTTGCAGGAAAATATTAGGAGATGTGTATGCATAATTTATGATCCATCAAGGTCCAATCAAGGCGTCTTAGCTCTCAAGGCGTTGAAGCTTTCTGATTCTTTTATGGAACTTTACCGGAGTAACAGTTTTACAGGAGAGAAGTATGTCATTTTTTGTTATTATTCTTTGAAGTTACCTTGGTTCTTGGAAACCTAATTGTTTTTTGCTGTGATAGGTTGAGGGAGAAGAACTTAACATGGGTGGATATTTTTGAGGAAATACCTGTAAGTTGCTTGAGCTTACATCTATTCATTTTCGTAAGGAAAGAACTGTCTGTAGTCATGTTTCCCGTATAGACGAGGAAGTATATAGTAGTTTTTCTTCTTAGTTAATGAGTATTTCGTCCTCATTTATATATCTGGTTCTTGTTTGATAAGTAAAAAGACATGTGAGCTTGCCACACTTTTTAAGAATACAATATGAGATAATTTGTGATAATTTCTTGTATGTTTCAGATTAAGGTATCGAATTCCGCCCTCATCAGTGCTTTTATGACAGAGCTCGAAGCTGACACTCCAGTTACTCAGGTAGAATATGATTGTTGGAAGGGCATTACTTGTTTTAGATTATCTTAATTTTATTAACGCACTCTCTCTTACTCGTCTTGATAAGATTAAATGCTGTTTCAGTGTGACTATGACCGTCTGCAACTTTCAACTAATCCATTTATGGAGAGAAATGTGGAATTTCTGATTGAATGCATGGATGATTTGTCAGTGGAGCAGCAGAAGGTTCTTATCCTCCATTTCTTAAGTTTCTGTTCTATGATTGGTTGTGTGTACATAATAAATCAATTTTTTCCCAGTTTCTGTTCTATGGTTTGTTGTGGCACATTATAATAATTCCATCTTTCTTTTTGCAGTTTCAATTCTACTATCGGAATTTATCCCGTCAACAAGCCCAGCAGCAAGCATGGCTTCAGAAAAGAAGGTAAATCTTGTCAATAATGTTTAAAAGATTGCATGCATACATGCTTTTCCTCATTATTTTGTGGTTGAGTATTTTTGGTGATGTGTGTTCCATCATAAAATCCTTTTAATTGTAATGTGAAATTCTAAGTGTCTTCTTACCGTTTGTTATATCGTGGTTTTAAAACTGGATTTCCTTGATTGTCCTAAAGTCTAGCAACGTCGACGTCTTAGATTGTCTGTTTTTTAGGCATTGTAAAGTAATGTGGTTGTTATAACTTATAGTTAGTTCCTTAGAAAAAAAATACTTGTAGTTCCTTAATTCTTCATGAGCAAGGAGCATAAGATTTTCAATTTCATTTTCATTTAGTGCCCCACTTCAAAAGTAAAGTGGTGGGAAGAATAGAATAAGCAGCATTGGGTTTTCACAAGATATAGATAACGTATTTTTATTCCTCTGTTGAAAAACATTGTATGCAAAACATGTATGGACATCCTTAAAATTGATGTACAGTACTAATGAATGAAAAACATGCATAGAGATTAATGATTGTGGATTCTGTTTCATAGGGCTGAGAACATGGCAAGGAAAGCAGCAGGAGAAGAACTTCTTCCCGAAGAGGATCCCTCAAACCCCGTTTTCAAAGCACTACCGGAGCCATCACGTTTGGATAGCTTTCTCATTACAAATCAAATAGCAAATTACTGCAACCAAATTAATGGGTATAGTATACTATCAAATCTTTTAGTAAAAAGAACTCGTTCCTTTTTCTCTCAAAATTCAAGTTTTAAATATTTTTGGCATTTGAAACATTTCAGGGTTGCTGGACAGAGTTTCAACAGACTTCATTTGATGAAAGCGTTGCACGACAATTGATTCGACGCCGAGAGTCGTCAACTTTTTGGAATGGCTAGGCAATGTGTAATTGTATCGAGGGAAAAGAAATATGAGTATAAGTCAGAGATTTTATTTTATTTTTCAAATTTTGGACGAGATGTTGCCCCAAGTTCAGTTTTTAATTTACTTGACTTTTATGTATATCACATCGGTAGAAATTATTTCTTTTAATTAGCATTTTTCTTCATTCATTTTGTCATTTTTTTAATACATGTGGGTAGTAGAAGATATTATTATATTTTGCTGTTTTTAGAGAACATTATACCTGAATCTAATTGTATTTAATCTAATTGCTACAAGGCTTTTTTTCCAGTAAATTAATCATGTTCTCTCCTTGTAAAAAATAATCATGTTTTCTTTTGTTTTGAGAGGTTTCTTATTGTACTAAAATTTAAGTTAAAAGGAATGAGATGTCTCGTATCTTCGGGGAATATAACTGTATTTGATTGAAAATTACGTATAATAAATTAAATTTAATTAGTTTTGTTTTTTATATTCATTTAGTAATCTTTTTCCAAAAAAATATCATTCATTAATTATATATTTAAGATCGGTTATATATATTTTGTTTAATTTATTAGTTGAATTTAAAATTATTAATCAAAATTTGACTGGAAGGAATTTCTATCAAAAAAATAAATAAAGCAATTTTTAAAATATTTAGAAAGTAAATAATTAATTATGACATAAATAAATTGAAAATTCATGTTTTTATCCATAAGAGTTCCATGTGGGGTAATAGATATTGCTTCTTTTTTTTTTTGGTTTGTTCATCAATGTTGAGAAATTTCAATAATGACTACGTTTAATTATTGAATATGTGTTCCATCTTTAATTAGTAAAATAAAGTTATCTATTTAAATTTTTATATTGATTTAATAGAGTAATTACATAATTATGAATTTAGTAAAAAAACTGTTTATAATTGTCAATTTGATGAATGGTTAAAATAAAAACTCAAATAGTAAATAACTCCAAATTATTTAAATAGTTTAATAAAAAGGGTATGGTCCTCAATCCTCTACATTATCTTTACATATCTTCTTATCCTATAGGAGAAGCTATAGAGAAAAGTAGAGCTACAAAAGAATTGGAAGATCTACCATTTATATTGTTTTGATTCAGGCTTCAATCTGTCCCGTGTCAAATTTTAACAACCCACTTTACAAGTCTTGTTTTAAAATATTAGCAATCTATTTTAATTTTAAAAAATAATCAGATTTGCATTTATGTAGCATAAAATGCATTGTGCCCTCTATAATGATTTTACCTGTCTACCATTTTTTTTAATCATTATATTTTATCATTTCATAATTTTACGTCCCAAAAAAAACTTCTTTAAAATTTTAGAATTTTTAATTATCTAATATCTTTCAAACGAAAAAAAAAAATACAATTTAGTACTATATCAATTTTGAATATTGAAGTAAATAAAATACAGATGAACAATAAAAACTGGAGATATAAAATAGTTTGTACATCTAAAAATTACACTAAACTACAAATAAGTCATTATAATTTTGGTCAAATACATTGAACACCCATCGTAATGGCAAATTATATCCACGTAGATTAAAATTGTGCCTATGATACTCATTCCCTCCAATCTTTGTTAATTTCTTTTAACCATAATTTTTTCATTTAAAACTTCAATCTGGAATATTCAAGATGTTTTGAAATTCTCGTTTGAATTCTCTACTTTGTATACTTTAAAACTCAATATATAAAAGAATTTATTATCATCTCTTATATTAGTTAAATTTGACTGATGATACCATTTGTAAATAGTTAATTTTAAAAAAAGTAAATGACTTTTACTCATTTTTTAAAAATATAATAAATAATTATTCTAAATTCGTATTTTTTGCCAACTAAGGTTTAAC
The DNA here is from genome assembly GCA_028015215.1 of Gynostemma pentaphyllum. Classification (NCBI taxonomy): domain Eukaryota; kingdom Viridiplantae; phylum Streptophyta; class Magnoliopsida; order Cucurbitales; family Cucurbitaceae; genus Gynostemma; species Gynostemma pentaphyllum. The sequence continues at coordinate 63,712,672 of CM051355.1, read as the reverse complement.
GCAGTGAGACATTTTTATCCGTCTATCAAATTAGCACACCCCATATGTTGTTTTAAAAAAAATCGGCTATATTTTACTTTTAATTCTTTATGTTTTAGTTTTTTCAATTTTATCTCTTGAAAAGTTTTAATTTAATCTTTAATGATTCAAAAATAGAAAGGGATGTGTCTTCTCTCTCTCTCTCTCTCTCTATATATATATATATATAATTAATGGTAATATACAAATGTCTAAAAAAAATAAGTCCTTCACAAAAATCGAACCATAAAATTTTATCTGAGCCCAGTTGCGTGGGCTTGTAACCCAAAGAATTGGGCTTTAGTCTCCATGCTAAAGCCCATATACTCCCCCTAGAGTAACGGTCCTATCAGTTGAAATATAATGGGCCGGTTCTTGGATCCCATACATGTTTGGGCCTTTTCTTGGAGTCCAAACTCGAGCTAAAGAAAACACAGCTCTAAGTTTGCAATATGTTTACAAGCTACCAAACCATAAATATGACCATTTTTTACCTATGCAATTCAAAAACTAACAACCATAATGAGAATTTTAATATTCTTATCCATTCATATGAATTAAATTTTTCATTAAATTCTTAACTTCTTTTTTTATCTTAAAAAGTTATTTTAACTTTTTACTATCCTATATTTTTTTACTTAATACTTTATTTTTATATATATTTTTATTAAACTTTTAAATTACTTTATTTATCATTTTTATAGGTTAGTTTGATTATATTACAATTTCTTTTTCATTAAATTTTTATTTTTAAAACTTATGTTTAAATTTTTGAACTTACTTTTTTTTATAGAGTTTTAAACTTAAACTTCACTTTAAAGTGATGAGGAAAAAGTTAAGTTAATTTAATTTTTTACTATCATATAATTATATATAAAATTATATTAAAATATCAAACATCAAATAAAACATTTACATTATATTTTATAATTATAGATATTAATAAATATATATATATATATATATATATATATATATATATATATATATATATATATATATATATAAATAATTTTGGAACGAGCCTGAAGTCGGGCCTGATGGGGGCCATATGGATAAAGCTCGTTGGTCGGGTTGGGCTCAAATACGTGATACATATCCAACTCAAAGATTTTCAGGTTGAACCGAAGCTGCCTGGCTCGTCAACCAGTTGACTTACGGATCCGGCCAGGCTTAACTTGGGTTTGGGCTGGCCTACAGGCCATGTAACCGTTGATGAGACTTAATGATGGATGCTCACACTTACATAGATGATATATTAGATGTACAAATAGACATTGATAAACTCTATTGATTTAGTTACATTAAAAAAATGATGAAGTTGATAATGATGCTCACATGCCAATCTAGATATAGTTTTATTGGTTAGACACTTATTCTCTTTTTTTAAACTTGAAGGTTTGAGTCTCCCCAATCCCAATTTGATGTAATATCTAAAAATGAAAAAAAAAAAAAAAAAACCATGAAAATGTTGAAGTTTTTAGTCGTTTTCTATTTTGCCATTTGCTTTTTTTTTTTCTTTTTTTCTAAACAATCAATTCTTGATTTTTCTACCCCAACTTTCAAGTTTCTCAGATCTTCATTTTCAAGCCAGCCAATGGGAGGAAGAAGAAGAGTAGTAAGAAGAAAGAGAAAAAAAAAACCTTATTAAAAGATGCGCATTTAAAAAATACTTATCCTACCTGTCAAAACCAGATGCTTTTCCTAATTATTTTGGTTAATGGTCTCTTTTTATAATTTTTTTCCTTTTTCGAATTACTCAGCTAAATAACCCTACCACATCCAATTGATGGCGCATATGGCTATTTCTCTAATAAATTTAGTGGTGTGGTTATTTTTTAAAATTGAACCTAAAATATGACATGAAAATAAAATATGTTTTTTTTTTCTTGACATGAAAATTAGTCAGTACAGACTACACTGTAACTTCACTTCAAAAATGTCATTCGCCAAATTTACAAACTTGTAAAATGAATCACATCTTTCTAAAGCCATTTTATCCATTTTTATAAAAAGAACTTATGCAAAAGGTTACATTGAACTAACCACCACCTCTGAAATTTTCTTTATTATAATATTTTGAGAGAATTTTTTTAAGTTTATTTTTCTATATCATATCTCCTCCATCCATAGACAAAGTTTTCTTTTTACATTTATCACAGTAAAAAGTAGGATAACATAAGCTTTCTTCCACATCCAAAAAGAAGCTCCGAGAGGTTTGAGAAGTTCCCAATTAGACTACTGATCTCTTTAACTGAACTATATCATTAACTCTAAAAAATGATATCAATATCTTCTGAGTTTCGATCTTCTTATTGTCCTCTGAAGCATCAGGTTAATGAAACTTCTCTTCCCCAAGAGATTGTTCATGAAGGGCTATACAGGTTTAATCTTCTAATTTAATAATACAACAAAAAGCATTCGGTAACATTAACTTTCCTCTATATCTGAAAAAGCTCTCGAAAGGTTCCGAAAATACTCAACAGACTTCAAATGATCTGTTAACTGATGTAGCATAGAATATATACCGCTTGATTCATGTCTCTTGTCATCAACCATGAATTCAATAACACACCCATCAATTTCAATGAAACTAACAGCTTTACATTTAATGATCCCGTGATCATTCATTAATTTTCTAATATTTTTTACGTCTTTCCATCTTCTTGCTTCATAATAGATGTTCGATAGAAGCACGTAGAGTCCAGAATTACATGGGTGCAACTCTAATAACTGTTTCAGAATCTGATTGCCAATGTCTACATTTCCATAAGACCTACAAGCACCAAGCATAGCACCCCAGATGACGACGTCGGGTTTCATGGGCATTCCTCCTATGAGTCTAATTGCTTCATCTAGTTCCCCTCCTCTCCCTAGCAGATCCACCATGCATGCATAATGCTCAATTTCAGGAAAAATACCATAAACAGAAGTCATTCTCTCAAATAAGTAGCGTCCCGTGTCTACGAGACCACTGTGACTACAAGCAGACAGCAATCCTATGAATGTGATTTCATCAGGCCAGATCCCCATTGTATGCATCATGTTGAATAGCTTGAGTGACTCTGATCCATAGCCATGTAATGCAAGTGCATGGATAATAACATTCCAGGACACTAAATTCTTCTCCGAAAAATCAAAAAAGATTTCCATGGCAATTTCAAGGGAACCACATTTTGCATACATATCTGCTAAAGAGTTGGAAAGAGTAGCACTTATTTTGATACCGTTGCTACATATGTAACAATGGGCTTTCTCTCCCATGACCAAATCGCCAATTTGACTACATGCTGAAAGAACACTAACTAGAGTGGCCTCATCAGGCATAATAGACGTACCACACATCTGTCGGAAAAGAAGCAATGCTTCCTTGCATTGACCTTCTTGGACATAACATGAAATCATCGAATTCCAAGACACCACATTCTTATCAGGAATCTGATCAAATACATCACGAGCACAGCCAACAAGTCCATGTTTAGAATATGCGTTAATCATGGATGTACATGAGACCACATTTTTGTCAAGCATTCTATCAAAGATTGTCCGAGCGAAAAGAAAATGCCCACACTTCGCATACATATCAAGAAGAGCATTTCTCACAATTTGATCAATCTGAATCCCAGTAATCTCAATATAAAGATGAACACATTTGCCTAGATCCAAATTACAGCTTCTCGAACAAACGGAAAGAAGATGAACCAATGTGAACCGATCGGGTTGAAAACCCAATTCTCTCGTCGTTCGAAACACCAAAAAAGCTTCCTTAAACAATCCCATCCTTGAATACCCACCGATCATTGAATTCCACGAAACCAAAGTTCTATTCGACATATCATCAAACACATGGCGAGCACATTGAATCAAACCAAAAACAGTATACACATGAAGAAGGGAATTCTGTACACAAACATGAGACAATATCCCAAGTTGAATAGCATGGCTATGAACAATCAAAGCTTCCCAATAGGCAATCTTAAAAGAACAAGCTTTCAAAACAAATGGGAGAGTAAATTCATTGGGTAAAAAGCCAAAGATGATCATTTTGAAATACAAATATATAGCCTGAATTGGGTTTTGACTATTGGAGTATCCCCTTATCAAACTATTGAACATGAACTTATTTGGTTCAATGACATGATCGAAAACAAGGTGAGCGTAGGCCAGATCGCCGAATTCGGAAACAGCACAGAAAGAGATTAACTTTCCAAGAGTGAGATTTTGAGTAACTAATCCATGGAGAATGATCTGGGCATGGAGAATCTTGAGCTGTTTCATGGAGGAGCAATTCTCCAAGGAAAAGTGAATGAATTCGTGAGCAGAAATGATTGTTTTTGAGGGATAATTATTAGTGGGAAACGAATGGAAACGAAAGATTGAGGGTTTAAGGCGGGAATAAACGGTCCAATATTTAAGAGAAAACAACATTGTTGTTGCTTGCTCACTTGGTTTGACGCGGAGAACCAAGAGTTAACGGACTTTTGAACGGCGAAGTGTAATAACCCGTTATTAGATAAGGGGTATTTTTATGATTTTAATATGAAATATTTTTTTGGTCGAGTTTTGGACGTCGTGTCTATTTGATTTTCGTGTTTTCAATTTATGTCTAAGAGCTTGTTTGGGAGTGTTTATGAAATTAGTGGCTTTCAATCAAAATACTTTTCTTATAAGTATTATGATAAAAAGTAGTTAGTGATATATTATTTTATTTGATATATTATTTTATTGTTTTGATATCATGTTTAAAAAGTGTTGGGAAAAAGACACTTTTGGTCTCTGAGTTTTGAATTTGTTTACCATTTGGTTCTTGAGTTTTAAAAACCGACATTTTTACCTCTGAGTTTTCGTTTTGTTTACAATTTGGTCCTTACCGTCAAACATCAATTTAAATTTTAACAGAATGATGACGTGACATTTAGTTATTGATTTTTTATATATATTATATTAATTTATGTGGCAAATTTTAATGATGTGGCATATTTATTTAATTTAATAATAATATTTAACTTTTATGTAATTACCTCTCTCCTTCCATGTTTATCTTCTCCCACTTCATCTCCTTTCCTAGATCTGAAATACACAACCACGACGAAGCTCCATCTCCGGCGAGCTCATACCTAAAAATCTTAATCAGCCCAGATCTGAAACACAACGAAGCTAAACACCACGAGACGATTTGAGAAGAAGAGAAAGTTAAGAGAAGAACAAGTGGCAAACTTTACCAAGAATCAATTTCTCAAAACCCCTCCTGCTAAATTAACCCACTTTTACTCTTTTCTTTTTCATTTGATTTAGAGAGAAGAATAAATCATCTTTCAAAAATCTTAGAGAGAGAAAAAAACCCATCTTTCATAAGTTGAGAACGCGAGCACAAATTTAAAATTTGGTAGAGACCTAGATTTTAAAAACTTGTAAAAATCTTGTTTTTGAAAGAAATATTTGGAATTTAAAATAAGAAAGAAAAGGAAAATTAGTAGTAGGTGTAGAAGGATAAATATTTGATGGATGTGAGAAGATTTATGCAAATAATAATTTATGGGAGGTCTTTTTGGATGGTGAAATTGATAGATTTGGTTTTTCTTAGTTTCTATGACTCAATCTTTCTTTGAGTTTTCAAGTTGGTTTTTTATTCAATTCAACTTCGATTATTAATTAGAATTTGTTCATCATTTTCTAACTTTTACATATTTTATGAATTTTAAATATTTAGGACCATTTCAAGGAGTCTTTGAGTCAGAGGTTGCCCACACCCAACTCGCAATCGACTCAGGAAAACCGTCGACAAGCGCTCTTAGAGGCTGCTGGAGGCGTTCGTCCAGATGGATCCGTTGCTGGGCTCGGCTCGTACGGGAGACGCCTTTACTCGGATGTGCCTCTGCCTCAGCAGAGCGGAGCGAGCACTATAGCTCCGGCCCTTCTTCGGTTGAGCAGCAGCTGCGCGAGGAGGTTCAGCAGCTTCACACCGACATGGACGCTATACGCGACGACTTCGTTTCTCGAGTCACTGCTATTGAAGCGGATATGCAGCCACGGGTCGAGGCCCAGGTCGCAGCATCTTTGGCCTCGTACTTCAAATCCTGAGACGGTGGCCATTCATCATCGACGCCGCCTTCGCCACCCCCCGCCCCTCCGCAGTAGTTCTAGGATGATTTCTTTTGTATAGAACATTTTTTGAATATTTGATTTATATATTTTTTATTTTAATTCCAATTTTTTATTATTAAAATTTAATATTAATTAAATAAATAATAATTAATTAACTAATTTTTGTAATTTAAATAAATATTTTTTTTTTATTAAATACGACTAGATGGTCGAATTTACCCTAGAAGATAAACGACCAGATGGTCGTATTTTATCCCTAAACAAACGACCGTCTGGTCGCATTTTGTCTGAGTCCAAAAGTTACCATTAGGTCGCTTATAAAAACGACCACATGGTCACTGTTGCATGTGACTAACTGGTCACTTATCTTCAACTTAAATTACGATCAGATGGTCACTTTTTTAAGCGACCATCTGGTCTTTTTTTCAAAATGTTGACTTTTTTGTGACTATCCGGTCGCACAAAATTCCCGAACGACCAGCTTTTTTGCCACCACCATGTTGGTCGCTTTTTTGGTCGCATTCTACAATAGAAACGACCTTTTGGTCGCAAATTTCTGGTCGCAAATTGACTTTTTTTTTGTAGTGGTCGTTGATAAATTACATTTTTCTTCTTCATCTTCTTCATGTGAAAGAGCTCATTAAGGAAGCGTTTCTGGGTTACAAACGATGTTTTGTATTTTATCGGCTAATGGTGTCATTGAAATGGGTTCAACATAGATGATTTATCGAACGCTGATTTGATGAATAGAGTTAATTTTTTGTTTGATTTTAATACCATAATCTTGAAATGGGTTCTTGATAAATGGCGGTAGTGGTGGTGATGAAGGAAAAAATGGTTGGAATGGTGAGGTGAGAGATCAGATGATATAGAGAGAGAACCTGTTTGCAAGCTACTCCGTTGCGTCGTCAATGGTGGTTTTCACTCTTCAAAACAAGAAGATGAGTACAGACAAGAAAGGGGAAGAAGATGAAGATTGGGGAGGAGAGAGAAAGAGATAATTTAAAATGCATATATAAAAAATTATTAATATAAAATTATTAATCATGCCACATCATTTAAATATTGACACATAAGTAATAAAATAAATTTTTAATGCCATGTCAGCATGGTTTTTTACGGCAAAGACCAAATGGTAAACAAACAAAAACTCAGGGATAAAAATGTCGGTTTTGAAAAATCAGGGACCAAATGGTAAACAAATGGTAAACAAACTCAAAATTTAGAGACCAAAAGTGTTTTTTTCCAGCCTCGGTGTCACTTTTGCAAAAACAAAGTTGAGAATACAATTCATGCAATTTGAGGGTGTGGTTTTGCCAAAAAGGTATGATATTGTCTCTTCCTTTCCGATCCAAGATTCTTGAAGCTCAGCTGATTTCCTTTACTGATGTTTGAATAGAATCCTTCTTGTCTTGAACGTATTTTTATCACTATCTGGCATATTTGGAAATCGAGGAATAATAGGATCTTCAATCAATCCTCTTTTTGTTGTTGAAGATTCTGTTAATAAAATTCTTGGGTGGGAGGAAGAGTTTCTTTCTCACAGTAGAGGCGTGATTAGTAAGCCTCAGTATTATGATAATTCTCCAACTCTTGAAGCGTGGAGACCACCCTGTGGGATGCTATAAACTTAATGTTGACGGAGCGGTTAACAATTTAAGATTGGCTGGCGGTTTGGGGTGGATTCTTCGTGATCATGATGGATCTGTTATCTTGGCAGGGTGTCTCCAAGTGGGTTTCTCTAATTATCCGAAGTTTTTAGAAGCGGCTGCTATCCTTGAGGGTATTACTCATATTAGTGCTTTATTTAAGGATGTTTTGATCGAATCTGATTGCTTAGAGGTGATGAATATTATTCATGAAAAATCAGTGGATTTAACTGAAATTCGCATCATTGTCTCGAAGATCATTTTCTCTAGTTGAGCGTAATTGTAATTTCTCTTTCGGGCATGTTAAGAGAAATGGAAATGTCATAGCTCATAATCTTGCTAAGAAGACGGCCAATACAAGAGTTTCGCAGTTTCGGGTTAGCATAATTCGTTTCCTTCCTTGTTTTCTAATGTAAATAGTGTAGTTTTTGTTTTGTGTTTTTTTTAGTCTGTTCCTTTGTTGTAAAAAAAAAAAAAAAAAAAGCTGTTGTTTCTTATGGTCTCATTTTTGGTGACCAAACCCATTGATTTTTTTTTATAGTTTTAAAATTTATTTATCAGTTTCTCATCGATTTAGTTGTGACAAAAAATAAATAAAATTGAATCTAAATATATATATATATATATATATATATATATATATATATATATTTAGTTGTGGCCTATTCCAATTAAAATTTGAATCAGAATGTGAGATTAATGTGGGCCTATGTGAAAAAGATTTTGACTGGCCCATTTGCTTTGTAAATAGGGTAATTTTCATAACTACCCCTTTTATAGTTTAAGTTATCAAAAATACCCTAATATCATGAGATTTTTCAAAACTACCCTAAAACTAATAAGTGGCTATAATTGATTGGTGAAATCTTACAACCAACTATGTAATAACTACCAATTAAGGATAAAAAAGAAACTAATTTTTTTATTAGGGTAGTTTTGAAAATCACCCTTAAATAAAGGGCATTTATGATAAAATTTCTTGTAAATAACTTCCCCTATATGTGGGTTGTCTCGCGCCTTAAATCTTTAGTCCGTAGCCCGACCCGGAGACCCAAGGTCTTACAAAAAAAATTTCTTTAATAAATAAAAGTATTTCGATAAATAATAACAATTTAAAACATTTTTTTATCATCAATTTTACTCAAAATCAATTATTAAAAAGGGGTATTTTCAAATATGTTAGAAATTTTTATAATATTTACAAATTTGTTAGGAAAAAAAATATTTACAAAAATATTAGAATTTTAAAAATTCTGAGTATAAAAATTTAATTTTTATTTTTAAAATGACATTTTTTATTAGTCTAATCTAACGCTGATATTGATAGAAAGAAATGACATTTTAAAAATATTTTAAAACATTTGATATTTTTTAAATTTACCTAAAGAAAAAGTGTCATTGGATAAAAATTTCTTTATTAGTTAACTTTTAAGTTTTCATTTCTTATCTGTAGGTTTTTGTTGACAAAATATATCTCTCTCACAAGTTATTACAAACAAAAACTAAAGGTGAAAGTCATCATTCGATTTAGTTTGAATGTCTAATTAAGTTTGGGTTTTTATGATTTTATTTTTAATATTGAATAAAATCAGGTGGTTAAATTTGAAATTGATCTAAATGGTTTCTAATTATTTAAAAACAAATTCATTTTGTTTTACTTTTCATATATTTTTTTTAAATCCCAATATATTAGCAGTCTAGACTGTTCAATGTAAAGAAATCAGAACATATTCCCCATTGAAATTTCGAAATGAAGAAAACAACGAAGAATTGCCACTTGGTTTTTACTTTAAATAACCCATCAACTTGTTGAAAAATAAAAAAAAATAAAAAAATTCAACTTGCTGTAACAATTTGTATTTTCTTTTTTTATTTTAATATATGAATTTATGAATGCAATATAATGAAGATTTGGATTATATTCGGTGAGTTGGTCAGGATGGAACCTGCAATTTGATTTGCAAGTGGGAAAAAGAAAAAGAAAAAATCATTTTTAATATTTTTTTTATAAAAAAATATTTTAAAGACGCTCATTGGGCATTTCCCTGCTGTGTCCCGTCATATTAATGATCTATTTTGCGTGGATTTAGTTTTGCATTATTTAAAAAAAAATTATCACATTTATCCTTAAATTAAATATGGTTTTCACACCTACCTTAATTAAAATTTTAATTTCTTTTTATCCTTAATTGATAGTTTTTTTCCCTGTATTATAGTAAAGTCGGTTACTAATTTAAAAATAATTATAAAACTATTTTAAATCTGGGATATTTTTGATAACATGAATTTTTAAATACCCTTATTTCAAATGCATGATAAAAACCAAAATCTAATTAACACGATCAACTTGAAAGAAATTTGTAATCAACAATATTTTTTCATGGAACAATAGAGCCTTTTGATCTGACCCAAACCATATTCTTTCGTAGGCCAATTGTTTGGTTAGTATGAAATTTTGCTATTGCAAAAATGAACACTTTTCACTGGTGTATTGAAAGTTGTCCTCATAAAGCTATTTCTCCTATCGTAAATAAATGTTGGTCAAATGGGTTGGGTGAGTTTTACTTGGAATCCATTTTTGTCATTTTTTTACTAAGCAATGGAGGAAGGGAAAGAGAATCGATAGATTTACACTTGAATAAATTTATTGAAAAAAAAATATATATTTCAATAAATTATTGATAATAGTTTAATGATTTATTAAAAATATATTATTGATAACAAATGATAAAAGAGTCAAAAAGCAACAAAAAAAATCATTAAAAAAAAACTAAAAAAATACTTCAATAATTTATTAAACTACTATTTAAGTTATTAAAAAAAAAATATGACATTTCAATAACTAGTATGAAAAATATGTTATTTAAAATTATTTTTGACTTTAAAATATTATTATCACTATTTCAATTATACCCCATTTCTCAAATACTTCTAATAACAATTATTTTACATAAATAATACGAATAGATGGTTGTAGCTTCTTAATAAGTAGGGATCTATAATTTTCAAATATCAAATCAAAGAAATTGAATCTATCTTTTTTTCCTTCTCACGCAAATATAGACTTTCAAAAAATATTAATTACAACGCAAGAGTTAAAAGCCCTTTTAGCAAGAGACTAGCAATTGTCTAAATTTAGGGGTATTTGAAAACTCGTAATTACGCGTAGTTATTAGTGTTAATGTTTTCAAAATAATTAAAATATGAATGTTAATTCATTTAAATGTCTAAAATATTGTTAATCATTGAATTTTATGAACGCAGACAGAAACGACGCTCAAATCAGACTTAAAACGAAAAATTTATACCCGTTTAAGTGTTCAAAATGACACGAGATCTGGTGGCCGCGTCCTGCAAAAAATCGGATTCCGGGTCAAAAACTCGAAAGTGGTTGCAACGGTGATAAGACTCGTCACCGCAACAACGAGAAAAAGTAAATAATAATAATAAATACGGACGATGACATCATCAAAGAGAGGGATGTTAGGATCTAAGGCAACCCTAGAGGGGGGTGAATAGGGTTTTAAATAATTTAATAAAACTTTTTCAATCAATTCAAAATTTAAGGTTTCTAATTAACAAATTAATTAGACTTTTTTTTAAGCACAACCAATTTATAAAAAATTTATACTAAATTTCTCTTTAGCAAAGTAAGCAAAGATTATATAATGATAGGAAATATTTTATTCATAATTAACTTCTAACCATTTAATTATACTTCGATAAATTATAATAATGAATATGTGAAGAAATAATAAAGGAGTAAGGGTTAGAAAATGTGACACCAAAATTTATAGTGGTTCGGCCAAAAACACGGCATAGTCCACTCCCCGAGCGCCTCTCGAGAATTTGTATTCAACACTTTTTGCAGGAGCAAGTGCAACCCAATCCTTTTCGCAGGAGCAAGATCAAATCCAACAACGACCTTTTCCACGGAGCAAGGAAAACCGTACAACACACTTTTTTTATCAAGGTTCAAGAGTAAAGCTTTACAATTGTAAATCCTCTCAAAGGATAAATATTTCAAATTTGAATCTCATAAAAAGAGAGAATCACTCTTAAGAAAATAGCCCTTAACAATGGCTAGAAAAACACAAGTGTATGCTTACATATAGCTCATAAAAATGGTGGAAAAATGAAGAACTCAAGAGCTTAATAAATATGGAATTTAGCCTCTTTTCCTTGGTATTTAATCTGCCATTTTCGAGCATATAAATAGGCAATAAAAAATATTACCGTTTTACTATTCATCATCACTATTTGCATGCATGGCTTCTTCTTCTTCAAAAAGTCTTCAAGTATTTGTGCATGTAGGAGAGAAGGTTGGATGAATAAAGACATTTCTCTGCATGGAGGAGAGAGATTGATATTTTCAAATTAAATAAATAATTCTGAAAATAAATTGAATGCCAAAAGACCAAGACACCCTCATAATTCCATGTGAGTCCAAAATAAAGTAAGGGTAAGTTCGTAACTCCCCATGTAGCAATTAATGCTTTAGGAGACAAGGAAGACATGTGTTACAAGAGGAGTGGCTGAGTAAAAGGTGCTGAGACCCACTTGTCATAAAGAGCAAATGTGACTTTAATGATGCATGGAGAGAGAAATAATTGCGCAAGTACAAAATTCATGTACTCTCTCTTGATAGCCTTTGGATCAAAAATATGGATGGCTTAGATGGCGCAATGGTGTGGCTTCTTTATGGATGTTAGATTAGATAAAACGAACGACTAAGATGGAGAGTGACGTCATCCGGAGAGTACAACGGTCATATTTCAGATTTCCTTTACGTTTTGAATTAATATTGTCTTCAATAAATACCTGGACCGTTGGATGAGAATACTTTGTCGATCGAACGGCTATAATAAAATCGATTTCTTTCCTTTTCTTTAATTCATAAATCTGAATAATCTTGACCTTCCATTTCAAAAGTAATCCGATCGACTGGATGAGATAATGAGCTCATAATAATAACGATGAACTCGCCGATACGATCCGCGAATTAATTAAAATTAATTCCATCTTCTAAATTAAATATCTTGCTCGTTTGAAGTCCGATTGAGTCGATTCCAATTGCGTTGGACTCGTTATAATTTTCTCTATAACATGGACTATTAAAACACAGAAAAATTGATTAATAACAAAAATACATTTGTTATCATCAAAATAGGATTAATTGACTTTGAATGTCAACAAGGGAAAAGTGAGCAATGAGAGCAATGCCCATTATTAAAATAAAAATGCCTAATTGAGACCAGAAATTTGCAACCAGAGGTATAGAATCCGTTGTGTGACGCCACAAGTCGTAATACTAAGCGTTGACCGTGCGCTACGGTGGGGTCACATTTTTGCGTCCATATTGCAAATTAAACTAACAAAGCGTCATAAAAAATGGCACGAAGCGTGTGACGTTAGGGTCGCAAATTATTTGCGACCCCTGGGCGTATTATAACGACTGTGTTGCTTACAAGTCACTAAAAACGGTGGGGAATTTTGGTGGACAATTGGCGACCAGGTGGTCACAAATTTGCTATCCCATGGTCGGAAATCAACATTGAGAAAGTAAAAAAAAAATCTAATCATTTAGGTAGCTGTAAAATCACAGGTGACGCTAGGGTCACAAATTTGCAACCCCATGGTCGCAAATCAACAATAGGAAAGTAAAAAAAATATCTAATCATTTAGGCAACTGTAAAATCAAAGGTTACGCTGTCATCGCAAATTTGCTACCCCATGTTCACAAATCAACATTAGGAAAGTAAAAAAATATATAATCATTTAGGCAGCTGTAAAATCAAAGGTGACGTTGGGCTCGCAAATTTGCTACCCCGTGATCGCAAATCAACATTAGGAAAGTAAAAAAATATCTAATCATTTAGGCAGCTGTAGAATCAAAGGTGACGCTGGGGTCGCAAATTTGCTACCCCATGGCCGCAAATCAACATTGGGAAAGTAAAAAATATCTAATCATTTAGGCAGCTGTAAAATCAAATATGACGTTGGGGTCGCAAATTTGCTACCCCATGGTTGCAAATCAATATTGGGAAAGTAAAAAAATATCTAATCATTTAGGCAGCTGTAAAATCAAAGGTGACGCTGGCGTCGTAAATTTGCTATCCCATGGTCGCAAATCAACATTGGAAAAGTAAAAAATATCTAATCATTTAGGTAGGTGTAAAATCAAAGGTGACGTTGGGGTCGCAAATTTGCTACCCCACGGTCGCAAATCAACATTGGACAAGTAAAAAATATCTAATCATTTAGGCAACTGTAAAATCAATGGTGACACTAGGCTAGCAAAATAAATGTTACCCCAGGGTCGCAAATAATGCTACCCTAGGGTAGAAAAATAAATGCTACCCTAGGGTCGCAAATATTAGGGTTGACTTTTTTGCAACCCAACTAATCCAAGTCGCAAATTTGTGACAACATGGCCGCAAATTTTTCATGGCTACTTACTTTTTGGTTACGCAGTTGGCAGTCACATTTCTGGTCGCAAACAGTCAAAAGCTACCCCACTAGTCGCAAATTTCTGATCGCAATTCAGTAGTTTTTTTTGTAGTGGCCACGCAGCGATGTGTCGCTCCTCAATGGTGACACGTCGCTCATAAGGGATCAAGGGGCGTGCTGCGGCTTATGGAGATGGCTTCATCTCGGTTTCGTGGCTCACGTGTGGCTTGTGACACACATCAGAGGCAGTGGCTTTGACTTAAACGACTAATGGCTTGCACTGACAGCTTGGCAAATTATAATAGCAGATTTTTTTTTATCTGTTTTTATCTTATTTTTGGCTATTTAAAGCCCCATTTGACTCCTAATTCAAGAGACCTTCTTCCCCTATTTTTCTTAGGACTCTTAGATAGTTTTTATATGTTTTCTAACTAAATTTTTTATTCCAACTAGAGATTTATCGAGGTTTGGTCATGAATTTATGAGGTTTTGCTCTTAATTTTATTTCTATTTCTCTTTATTCATGCTTTCTCTTTGCATATTTTATTGTTGATTAATTGTTGTCATAGTGATCGTATGTTCAATTGTTATTTTTTCATATTGCTAGTTAGAACATTAAATCTGTAATTGTTTAATTGTTCTAAGCATAATAACCCAAATTGATTAGGGATATTTCTTTAATCATGTTATGGGAATTATGGTCTAACTTAAATGAATCGATCACATTGTATTTGTTGATTAGAATTGAGTTCTTATCTTCTTAATGCTCTTAATGGGTTAAAATCTTATTATTGTAGTATATGGTTATCTGTTAATTAGGGAAATAGTCATTAGATCGTATCTTGACTATCGAAAAATTAAGAAGGAGCACTTATAAGTTATTGATTGCTGTTGGTGACTTCCAACTCATTTAGAGAAGAATTTAGAAATATATGTTTAGTAATCGATGATCAAATTAATGAATCATAACTAAAATTAAGTCTTTAGTTAAAAGCTTTCTTTTTTGATTTCTTATTATTTTTAATTTTTTTCGTTATATTTTTCTAACAACAAATTCAAAACCCCCGTTTTATTAACTTTAATTTAATTCATAATTTTTTTTTAGAAATCAACCTTACTCACCGCTACTGCAAATTTCTAATTCCAAGAGTAAGTTATTCTTTTTGGTGGTTTCAACATCAAATAATTTTGACTTATAAATTTCTATTAAGCCAATTTTTTTTCTAATAAACCATAAAAAACGCTACTAAGTTTATTTATTTAAAAAAAATAAAAGTAATCAACAAATTTATCATCCGATGTAATTTTAATCAATTATGAAAGATGAAAGCAAAAATAAAAAAGATAAAAGAAAAGGGATTAACCAAAGAAGTGGAAAAAAAAACTTCCTATACATTTTCATAAATCAAGAAATAATACTAAAAGAATTTGAATACAATTACAAAGAAATTTTTAGGCGCGGTATTTTTTTTCTGCCTTTTTGAATTTAATACATTATTGAATTACAGTTTAATAGATATTTGGATAAAGTTTTAAAATATTTTGACATTTAAGTAATTATTATTAAAAAAATGTTATTTTAGTAATTCATCATTAATCTTGATAAAAAATTATCTTAATTTAAGAGAGACTGATATTGATCTGGTTTGTTATTAAGGTGAAATTCAAATCTCAAAGTTTTCTTTGAAAATGTAAAAAATGATATCTTAACGGTATGTTATATCCTCAGAATTATATAAAAGAGAGTAAAATTTGAGTCTTGGTTGCTGTAAAAAAAAAAAGTCTTGGTTTGTATTTATAATATATTCTACAAGTCAAAACGGGATAACGTAATAATTTATCAATAGATACAAGAAATAGAAATTGGGAAGGTTGCCAAACGGACCCTTAATTACCCATTTCCGAAAAAGTAATGGCAGGGAAGAATGAATCAAATTCATCATTCTCATTCTCAAGCTATAGTGAAGAAGAAGTACCGAATTGACAGCTCTCTTTTGCTATTGCAAATGTTGTTGTTTTAGTTTTGTTAAAAATCCTATATATTCAACTTGTTTATATATAAATAAATAAGATATAAGATGTCACGAGATTTTAGGTGCCCTTTCATATAAATATGATTTTGATAAAGATATGATAAAAACATAGTTGATTAAAACCCATATCTGAAACTTATAAGCAACAATGTTTTTTCATTCAACAGTAGAGACTTTTGAGACTTGACCAGAAACCATAAAGTTTAAGAATCCCTGGCTCAAATTGATGTAACATTTATATATATTTTTTTTTATGTAAAACGTGAATCTCATGGGTGTTTAGCCATTATAGCTTTTATTTGTGTGTGTTTGTTTTAATAAATATTACATCAAATTGACTTAACACAGGAAAAGAGAGTAAAGATCCTATAACCACTAGAATTATATCAAGTTACTGATATATATGACCAATTGGTAATGAGAGTATGTATCTTATAAACCTTGTGAGTTCCCTTCATATTTCGATGTGAGATTCTCAACATGCCCCTCAAGATGATGCCTCTTTTGGGCTTACTATTTTTGGATCAAATACCCGTTTGGACTTGTTGGACTCTGATACCATTTTTGGATCAAATACCCGTTTGAACTTATTGATTTTGAGATGATTAAATTAAAAAAGTTTAATGAATTGGGTGTGAAGAATAAGAAAAATACAATAGATGGAAATGAATAATTTGTGATTGTCTTTCTTTTTTCATTGGACAAATTCAGGATTTAGAGATTGCGAATATTTGTGAAATCGGTAAAAATCTCTAGGCCATGTCCTTGCACACAACTATCATAACTTGACACCATAGGCATTTAACCTTTTCTCTTTCTATTTCTTTGTTATTTCTCTCCCTATTATTACTCGCCACGTGTAAAGACCTATCCTCCATAGCCAAATGCATCATTTTCTAAACCTTTCTTCCTTGTCTCTTGCTTTCTTTATTTCTTTTCCAACAAAATGAATTTTGCTATTTAACAATTTTAACTCTTCTATTGAGAGCTGTCATCATATCAGATTGATAAATTAAGTGACTTTTCATGACTTAGAATCAATCTCTGTCATTTTTTTCACCAAGGCAAACAAGTTTGTTTATATTAGATTATTGCTTATTAAGATTCTAAATCATCTACCTTTGAAATTATTTTATATATCTTTCATTTGAATTTTTTTTTTAAATCTTCTATCATCATTTTTATTTTATATCTAATCATTAGAAGATTTGAGAATTTACATATTCTATATCACTCTTTAAGTTTGGTAATTTCATCTATTTATGAGTTGAGTTTACAAAATACTAATTTAATTCAAGATGCAATAGAATACTTCACTATACCACAATATTGTTCTATCTTATGAATAATTATTAGTTGTGTGGTTAGAATAATTCAAGATGCAATAGAATACTTCACTATACCACAACATGAGAATTCATACAAGATTCAGCAACGGTCGGCACCCTGAAAAATTAAAATTGACCGTTTTTGTGTTGATTTTTGCGACCCCAACTATCGTAGAATATCGTATAAATTTAAATATCAATTCAAACAAGATATAAATAATGATTGAAATTGAATCAAACGTGAAATTTGAATAAATATAATTATTGAGAATTGAAATGGTTAATGCGTGTTATAATAGGTGTAGGTACGATTTTACTAATCTTGAAATATCTTTTCGATCTATATGTTATCCCAATGGAGAATGAAGAAAGAGTAAGGAAACACAAGCACAATCCTTGCTTGAAATTGCAGTGTGCATGCGAGATCTACGTTTAACTTATGAGTAATTTCGTTTTTAGTTTTATTTTCCTTGTTAATCATTTTATTAATGTAGCAACTTTTGTTTCAACAACTTTAATCGTTTTTTCATACATATTATAGGTAACAATTTTATCCAGGGGAGGATCGTAATGGGGACTAAAGGGGTTCATGGCCCCCCAATATTTTCTTTTAAATTTTTTTTAGTATATATATATATTTTTTTTTCATTTTTTTTAGTTTTAAGTTGGTGTAAATTTAGCATAATTATATTAGATATAATTATTTTTCACGATTTTCTTTTATCTATATATAAAATTAGAAGTTTAAAAAATATTAAATAAAAGTGATAACTAATATTCTTCTTGGTCATTAATTTGTTAACTTTTTAAGGTATGTTCTTTTTGGACGTCCAATTGAATAAATGTTTCATAATGGTATCAAGCGAAATGATTGGAGAATTTATCTTTAAGTCGTCTTAAGAATCAAAGAGACTAAGAGATTATGTGGCATGGTTAGAAGAGATCTAGAATGTCAAAAAGACTTAGAGATCATGTGTCACACGTTTAGGTTTACCGCTGTTACATAGTTGTCTTATAGCTCTTACATAGTTGTCATGTAATTCTTAGTTATTATGGTCAGTTCCTATTTTATCGGATCTTAATTGTGTTATTATATATTTAATCGCTTTAGGTAAATGAATATTACACATTTTTATTCTCTAAAACTACAATAGGCAAAAATACAATAAGGTCTTATTAAAAAAAGTGTAAAATTATAACCTAGGACAATTGATTAATGAACCATAAAACTTGGACATATACACTATATAAATCATACTATAATAATTTTCATTTTACTAGTTAATGCTTTTAAACTTTGAGAGTAAATTCATAGACGCATTAATAATAGGATACAAAAAGTGGAATGTACTAAAACTCAATACTAATTTATCTTAAAATCAATGTGGCAGGAAAGAAAAACATGTTCTAATAGATGTGTTTGTATTTCCTCAACGGAATATACGTGCACAAATGTAAAACGGAAAATGCGGTTATTCTCAACGAAAATCCAGAATGACGATGTAGACTTTTGTATCCGTAGACACTGTCAGATGGAAGAACTTATACATGAGTGGTAAGTTTAATATTTTTTGAGATTGGATCTACATAGTTATTCCCTTTTTTGTTTTTTGTTTTTAATTGCTTGCTTCATCTGTTACAGCGCAAGCATTACTGGCTAACACAAGCCTTTGAATATAACTGGTAACGGACATGCAGCAGACGTGGTCTCAGTTGTGAGGTTAGTGGTAAAAACTTTCTTGAACTTTTTTTGTCTTTCCACTCTGATAAATATTTTGTTTTTCTCACGCTAATATTGTGATTCATTCGTGCTAAAATAAGTTGTGCCCGTCGAATTCTCAGCAATACTTAACCAGTTGAGGCGACTCACCGTAAATGTCCTCTGCTCTTGTTTGATATCTTTCATATCTAGGTTGTTTGTGTTTTTCCTTTTTTTTTTCAAGTTTAATTTGATTTGTTTTGCATTTATTTATTCATATGTAGATGAAATAATGAATAAGGTGGCCATGGCCCCCAAAAACTATTGCTATTTTTAGTTATTAATATTATGTATGTGGTGTCATTTGTAACATTTAGTTTTTATTTATAGATATGTGTATGTATATATATGTATGCATGTATATATTGTGCAATTATTGAAAATTTTAAAACTTTTAATATTTTTTAAAATATCAACTCGTAAATTCTATTTTGAAAACCTTCTTTATTTTGTTTTTTTATGTACTGCGGAATCTGGAAAGATACTCATTTTTTTTCTCTCTAAAAAATTTGTGCTACTGGTTTAATATTGTTTTCTTTTTTCTTCAAATAGTTGTATAAAATTTGATTATTAAAAAAAGTGAAAAAAATGAAGCTGATCGAATTCACATTAATCTAGTGCAAATCTTTTTTTTATTTAATATAATTTCTCCTTACAGTTATTACCTGTACATTAAAAAGGCAACTGCAGGCCCTAACTTCTATCATCTCCGGACTATTTTCGTTTTTTTCAAAATGTCAGGCAATCGTTTCGCCTCGCAGACAAGCGTGGATCAGGCGTCGGCGCCGCAAGGCAACGGGCAAAACTTTTTTTTTCTTACTCTCATCTATTCTCCTCTCATCTTTCATAATCTTTTTTTTGTCCATTTCTTTTCTTTGTAATTCCTCTTCCCTTGTCATTTGTTTCTCCCTCCCATTTTTTTCTGTCTATTTTCAACTGGGCACCAATTTCTCTTTCTCATCTTACCTCTCGTTTTTTTCACTCTTTCCCTCAACCCACCATTTTCCTCTCCCTCCCATTTTCTCCATATTTTTCTTTCTTTTCCATAATCTAATCTATTTTTTTTCTTACTGTCCTCTCTTCTCATTTTCACTCCTTCACACTTTCACTATAGTTTTTCTCTTCATTGTACCAAATGAATGTACATTCTCTTTTTAACTGATGATTTCCTTTTTTGTTAACCCTACTCTTTTGTGCTACTTCAATTTCTTTCAATATCTATTATGTTACTGGGTTATTTCATCAATATCAAAATTGTAATCAAGTTGATCATAAATTAGTGGGACGACTTTTTTTCTAGTGATCTCGAGTTATGTTGGACTTTTTATCTTTATTGTGACTTCTATTTCCTTGATTGTACCACTTATTGATCCTCCAATTAATGAAGTCCTTAGTGACCACCCTACAAAACTGGAGCACTTTAGCAGTGAGTTATTTTATGATCCTATGGTTGTCCTATTTATTAATGTCGTTGTTCTAATTATATACAAACAAAAAGAAGTTAATACCTCGTTTTTTGTCACTGTTACGGCATTCACCCTGGCTTTATTTAGCTATTCAATTGTAACGCGCTGTTGGTATATCGAATTTACTATACCATCAACTGCAATGCAACATCATTCATTGTAGCTACAGATTTGGATTTTAAATAAAAAAAAATCAATTTTGGTCATCTCTTTTATTGGATTTTTTCTCTTGGTAGCAAAGGTTTATTTTCGGAAAACAATTCTTCCAGGATGAAGCTCGGAAAAGAGCCCTTCGTGGTAATAGAAGAAGAGATGAGCAAGCATCAAATCAGAATGCTGGAGGAACCTTAGAAATACTTAACCAGTTGAGGCGACTCACCGTAAATGTCCTTTGCTCTTGTTTGATATCTTTCATATCTAGGTTGTTTGTGTTTTTCCTTTTTTTTTCAAGCTTAATTTAATTTATTTTGCATTTTGGGTTTTATTTGTTCATATATAGATGAAATAATGACTAAAGGGGGCCATGGCTCCCAAAACTTTTGCTATTTTTAGTTATTAATATTATGTATGTGGTGTCATTTGTAATCTTTAAAAAGATATGTGTATGTATATTATTAAGACAGCACATTAAAGACTAATGTAATGATTAGTTATAAATGATTTGATTAGCTAAAATAGTTAGTTGGTTAGTTGTTGAGTTGTTAATGAGCTAACCATAGTTGAGTTTGTTTAACTCTTCTTCTTCATTGTATATAATCTCAATTGTACATTCATTCAATTTCTAATGAAAAAGTCATTCATTGTAGAATTCTTCTACAATTCTTATTTGGTATCAAAAGAGTCTTAGGCTAACTGCCAAATACAAGATCCTAAAGTTCTTTAATGGCTTCGTCTTCCGCAAATACATCTACTGAAACTGCAAATCAACCTTCTGCAATATCTGAATCTACCATTGTTAATCTTGGCCAGCTTGGAAATGCTGCATCGATTATAAAGCTAAATGACAACAATTTTCTTCTCTGAAAATTTCAAGTTCTTAACGCAATATAAGGTCATGGATTAGAGAGTTACATTGATGATGATTCTGAATCTCCACAAAAAATGTTACCTAATTCCACAGCACCTGAGATTCGTATGGTGAATCCAGCCTATACTCATTAGAAGAAACAAGATAAGTTACTTTCTTTATGGTTAGGGGCTTCAATGACAGAAGAAATTATATCTCAGGTAATTGATTCATCTTCATCTAAGGAAATCTGGAAAAGTGTTACAACTTTATTTTCAATGCAAAACATGGATAAGGTCATGGAATACAAAATCAAGATGTAGAATTTCAAGAAAAAAGGCTTAAGTATGAAAGATTTCTTATAAAAAATGAAAACTTTTGTCCAATCTTTATCATCTGTTGATCATAAAACATCAGAGGAAGATCATATTCTAAACATTCTTTCAGGTCTTGGCCCAGAATATAATGTTGTTATTTCAGTAATTACATCTCAGACCAAGAAAGAGAATCTAAATGGTGTCTTAGCTTTGCTTTTGTCTCAAAAAGCAAGGACAATTCGACATAAATCTAATACAGAAGGATCTTTGCCTTCTATCAATCTAGCTACTCAAAATCAATCAAAAATTGATCACAATTCTGAAAATCAGTCTCAGAAACAGCATTATCAGCCTGTTTTCAGAGGAAAAGGGAAAAATTAGAACACCAATAGACCATAGTGCCAATTGTGCAGCAAATTAGGTCACACAGCTTTGAAATACTATACAAGATTTGAACCTAATTATCAAGGTTCAAATGGAAATCAAAATGGAGGGTCTGGTATGACTAGCCAATCTCAGGCACATGAAAATCATAATGCTCAACAGGGTTTTTCAAATGGGAATTCGAATAGCAACAATATGACTGCTTTATTGACATCTAACAATCAATATACTGACACTGAATGGTTTCCTGATTATGGTGCATCCAATCATGTAACTCACCCTCTTGGAAATTTGAATGTTGGAAATGACTATCTAGTTGAAGGTAAAATCTTTGTAGGTAATGGTGCTGGTTTAAATATTACAAAAACTGGTTCCTCTTCTCTCATTTGTCCTTCCACTAAAACATCATTTCTATTAAAGAATCTATTACATGTGCCCCAAACAACAAAGAATCTTATTAGTGTCGGTCGGTTTGCAAAAGATAATCGCAGTCTATTTTGAGTTTCATGCCAATTTTTGTTTTGTGAAGGATCAAATTTCTGGCCAAACACTACTCCAAGGAGCGATACATGAAGGACTTTACAAGTTTAACTTGAAAATAAATACTTCAACAACAAATGCATCTTCTCCAAACATCATGGCAACAAACAAATCCAAATCTCCCTTTGTCTAGCTGGCGATATGCAAGATCATACTAGTTTTACTCTATGACATAGGAGATTAGGCCATCCAAATCCTATTGTACTTAGTCAAATATTTATTGTAATATCCCTCATTCATCAAATAAATTTTTTTTCACAAGCTACCTTTCAAATTGTCAAAAACTGTGTATGATTATCCTCCTCAGCTGATTGAATCTGATCTTAAGGGTCCATCCCATATTTCAACAACCAATGGTTTCAAATACTATATGAGCTTTTTAGATGTCTTTTCTAGATATACCTGGATATATTTTCTAAAAACAAAATCAGAGGCATATCAAACTATCAAAGCTAGAGTTGAAAATCATTTTGATTTGAAAATAAAGGCCTTACAAACTGACTGGGGGGGGGGAGTACAGATCATTAACTTCTTTTCTCAAAACTAATGGAATTTCTCATCGAATTACATGCCCCCATGCCTCAGAACAAAATGGTATAGTGGAAAGGAAGCATAGGCAGTTGTGGAGACAGGGTTAACCTTCTTGTCTCAAGCCTCATTACTTTTCAAATATTGGGATGATGCATTTGCTACAACAGTATTTCTGATCAATAAAACAACTTCTAAAGCACTTCAAGGTACTAATCCTTTCTCCAAACTATATAATATGTCTCCTGGTTACTCCCATTTACGTGTTTTTGGCTGTGTTTGATACCCTAATTTAAGACAATACAACAGTTATAAACTAGAGTATAGATCTCAGCAGTGTATATTTCTAGGATATAGCAGCCAACATAAGGGTTATAAATGCCTAGCTTCTAATGGAAGAATATATCTATCCAGACATGATAAATTCAATGAAAGTCTGTTTCCATATCACCCTTTTTCCATCAGACAAAGCATATGTTTCTCTAACTTTTGTAGGCCAAATTCCAATTTTATCATCTCTGTCTCCTCATGTTTCTCAGAATTCCTATAATTCACTGTCTATAATTGAACCTGTAATTAGTCCATCAAATTCTTCTGCTATCTCAAATCCTGTCGTTTCATCTCAATTCAACAAAAGTATAATAGTTATGTTGTTGACTTTCTAAGTCAATTAATCTTATTCTTATTTTGATGATAACAAACGTATTTTTGTTACTAATCAATTTTCTGTGTTTTGATAGTCCATTATGTAGAGAAAATTATAACGAGTCCAACGCAATTGGAATCGACTCAATCGGACTTCAAACAAGCAAGATATTGATTTTAGAAGATTGGAATTAAATTAATTATTTCGTTCTGATCGTATATGGAAAGCTTCATTATATTTATTATGCGCTCAAATTCTCATCCATCGGATCTGTTTGTAGTTAAGATGGAAGGCCCAGATTATTCAGCGTTATGAATTAAAGAAAAAGAAATATTCAGACTTTATTCCAGCCGTCAGATCTTCTTACCTTTTGAATCAGTGGCTCAGATCTATTCAGATTTTCAAAATATTATTATATATTTATATATATAATTTCGGTTATAAAAGAAAAAGGAAAAGAAAAATGAGAAACGCCTCAGCCGCTCGATCGCGCCCTAGTTTTCATCTGACGCTCCAAAACGAGCCACGTCTCCGCGCGTGTAGCAGCCTCGCCTGACGCCCCTGCTGCAGCTGACGCAAGCTGGGTCCCACGCGTCTGCCTCCGCCTCTCTCTGAGCGATACGTGTCAGCGTGTCTTCCCAATGCAGCTGATTGCTTTTTCTATTGCATACGAAATGTCCTTTTTGCCCCTGGTCTTTTGGTCAATGCCCTCTATGTCCTGACCATTACTTTATCTCCTGCTGACCGAATTTTTAAATCTCTTCACAACGGTCTGCTGCCCGGATTGCCCCTGCTGACCTAAGATTTTATTAATAATATTATTATTATTAATTTCTATTTCACAAATGCTTCAACCAATGGCGCTTTGACACGTGGCCCTCTCATTGACTTTTCTGAAAACAATTATTACACTATTTTGGTTGATTACAACTTTGCCCTTCCTGATTTAAATTTATATAAAGACCATAAAGGCTACAAACGTAATTTCAGGCCCTTCTTCATCAACCTCATTTCTGGAAAAATACAACACAAAAATGGCTATTTCTTCCTCAAATTTGTCAACAATGGAGCCTTCTTCTTCCTCAATTCACACCATTAAAGTCAAAAATAATTAAGAAGGTAGATGAAATAGTAATTTTTTTTTGGCTATAAAAAGAGCTTGAAAATGACAGATTTTACACCAACGAAAATCATAAGCTTTCTTCTCATTTCTAAAGCTCTTCTTTAATCTCTTTGTGAGCATTTTTGTGAGCAAAATTTGAGTATTTCTAGCCATCCTTAAGGGCTATTTTATTGAGAGTATTATCTCTTATTGTGAGCAAATTATTGTAATATTCATCCTTTGTGAGGATTTACTATTTGTAAAAGGTTTAATTCTTAAACCTTAGTAAAAAGAGTGATAGATAACGGTTGTCCTTGCTCCGTGGAAAGGGTCGTTGTTCGGGTTTGATCTTGATCCCGCTAAAAGGATTGGGTTGCACTTGCTCCCGCAAAAAGTGAATACAAATTCCCAAGAGGCGCTCGGGGAGTGGACTAGGCCGCATTTTTGGCCGAACCACTATAAATTTTGGTGTCACTTTCTCTAACCCTTACTCTTTAATTTTTGCTTTACATATTTATTTTCATAATTTACCAAAGCATAATTAAATGGTTAGAAATTATTTGTGATACAAAATTTTCTATTATCATATCATATTTGTTTACTTTGCTAAAAAGAATTCTAAGTATAAAATTTATTTATATTGATTAAATTTAAA
This sequence comes from Gynostemma pentaphyllum, assembly GCA_028015215.1. Classification (NCBI taxonomy): domain Eukaryota; kingdom Viridiplantae; phylum Streptophyta; class Magnoliopsida; order Cucurbitales; family Cucurbitaceae; genus Gynostemma; species Gynostemma pentaphyllum. Next base: position 63,686,686 of record CM051355.1, on the reverse strand, counting down.
AAGTGTAATTGTTTTGTTAATCTTAAATTTTGAATTAATTGAAAAAGTTTTATAAATTTTTAATAAACCCTATTCACCCCCCTCTAGGGTTGCCTTAGATCCTAACATATGTAATAAGATCTGCACCTTTACCAACACCTCATATTCCTTTGAATAGTCATTCCATGACTAAAAGAGCAAAGAATAAGATTAAACAATCAAAAGTAATTCTCCTAGTTGATTTGAAAGAAGAAGAACCAAAAACAATAAAGGAAGCACTGACAGCCCCACATTGGCAAGTAGTTATGCAGACTAAATATGATGCATTGATGAAAAATGGAACTTGGTCTTTGATTACTCAATCTGCTGATAAGAAAGTGGTAGGATGCAAATGAGTATTTAAATTAAAGAGACATTCTGATGGTTCAGTGGCTAGACTAGTGGCCAAAAGATTTCATCAAGAGCCTGACATTGATTACAATGAAACATTCAGCCATGTGGTAAAACCAACTGTTATCTGTGTGCTGCTATCATTTGCTTTGGCTCGAAAATGGACATTGAGATAGCTTGACATAAATAATGCTTTTCTCCATGGCATTCTTCAAGAAGAAGTCCTTATGGCACAACCACCAGGTTTTATTTGCTCTTCTTCTTCTTCACCACTTGTCTCCAAGCTACATAAGGCTACATATGGACTGAAACAGGCTCCACGAGCCTGGTTTGAACGTTTAAGTGCTTTTCTGTTTACAAATGGTTTTCACAACTCCAAGGCTGATCATTCTTTATTTCTAAAATTCACACCTTTGTATTCAATCTACATCCTAGTATATGTGGATGATATTATCATCACAAGCAACAATTCAGCTGAGATTGACAAGCTTATTGGAATTCTGAATGCCAAATTTGCATTAAAAGGTTTGGGAAATTTGAGCTATTTCCTTGGTATTGAGGTATCTTATACAACAGGATGGAAATATGCTCCTATCTCAATCTAAATATTTCAAAGACTTACTTTTGAAAGCAAAAATATATGATGCAAATACAATAACTACACCTATGATTAGTGGTACCGTTTTGTCACTAGAAAAGGAGAGTTATTCCATGATGTTTTTCAATACGAAGTATTGTGGGAGCATTACATTATGCAACCCATGACTCGACCTGATTTAGCATATTCTGTCAACAAGCTGTGTCAATTCATGCATTCCCCTTCTTTGGAACATTGGCAAGCTGTGAAACGAGTTCTTCGATATATTAAAAGTTCAATCAATCATGGTTTGATGCTATCAAAACCAAGAAACTTTAATATTCAAGCATTTGTAGATGCTGATTGGGCTTCGGATCCTGATGATCGCAAATCAACTTCTGGTTTCTATTTGTTTATGGATAATAATCTCATATCATGGCATTCCAGAAAACAACATATTGTATCTCGTTCAAGCACAGAAGCCGAATATAGAAGTATTGCTAAAGCATCTACTGAAGTGATTTGGATACGTTCTCTCCTTGGTGAAATGCATATAAAACAATCCTGACCTCCTATACTTTGGCGTGACAATCTAAGTGTTGTTCATCTTAGTGTCAATCCTATATTACATTGAAGGACAAAACATATAGAATTGGATATCTATTTTGTCAAAGACACATGGTTCTTCGAAGGCAACTTAGTGTTCTTCATCTCCCAGCTCAAGATCAAGTAGCATACATCTTAACCAAACCCCTGTCAGCTCAATCATTCACGAAATGGAGAAACAAATTGAGTGTAATTGATGGAGCTATCTTAGGTTTGAAGGGGGATATTAAGACAACACATTAAAGACTAATCCAATGATTAGTTAGAGATGATTTGATTATCTAAAAATAGTTAGTTGGTTAGTTGTTGAGTTGTTAATGAGCTAACCATAGTTGAGTTTGTTTAACTCTTCTTCTTCATCGTTTATAAATCTCAAATGTACATTCATTCAATTTCTATTGAGAAAGTCATTCATTATAGAATTCTTCTACTTTTCTTATATATATATATATATGTATGTATGCATGTATATATTGTGCTATTAATGAAAATTTTAAAACTTTTACTATATTTTAAAATATCAATTCGTAAATTCTATTTTAAAACCTTCTTTATTTTGTTTTATTTATTTATTTATTTTGTTCAAAATTGAGAAAATATTTATAAAAAAAAATAAGATTAAAAACCGTGTGATATATTGTAAAGTGTATAAAGATTTAAGTAAGTTTCCATAATGTAAAAATAAAAATTTTGATTAACTCTTTAAATATTGATGTAATATAGATAATAATTTGTTTACGTTATCAATATTCAAATACAATTTTAGTTTCTTAATTATTTAGTTGTTTTTTTTATAAAAAATTACCTTTCAATCTTTATCACTATTTTATGTTGTAAATATATATCTTGAAATAATTTAAATATTTTATATTTTTAATAGTAAAACTAGATAGTTTTTTTTTTTTTTTTGTCAACCTATTGGTCAAGGCGTATAGTGTAGTTTAATCCATACCCTCAACCTATTGTATTAACAAAAAAAAAAAAAAAAAAACATATGACTTTTGTTAGTTATTCCAAAATATCTTCAACTATTTTTTCTAGATATTTGACAAAAAAAAAATCATTATTTTATAATTTAGTTTATCTTTTGGCCCCTACAAATAATTGTTTCTTGATCCGCCCTGATTTTCTCTCTTCAATTTTTTTTTTTTTTTAACATTTCCCTACTTTCACACTAAGATGATATCGATAAATCCAAAAATTAACTTTTTTCTATTGATATTATTTAAATCCAAATATGTTACTTAAATCCTAATGTAATTTCTAATTAGTGAAGACATGGTCTACTTCTTTATTTATATACTTTCCATTGATGTACATACTAACCTCAAATTTGGTTTTGATATTGGTTTAGGATTATCCATTGTTCTTCATCGTGGGAAATAGTTTATTTGTAATTACTTCTTCTTCTTTTAACATTATCTTGGAACTTTTTTCTTGTTTTCACCTTTTTTTTAAGCATTTAAATATAAGTCTGTTTGAAGTATTTAGGTGGATGTTTTTTTTTTCTTTTTTTAGAACTAGTTCCGTCTTTATCTACGTGGCATCTACCCCAACATCAATCACCCTCAACAGTAAAATAAAAAATAATGAGAATTCCGGTCGGCAGAGGTAAGTTTCTTTAATGGAAACTCTCAATTTCTGGCGACAATATTTCTTTTGGTTTTGGTCTTTTCTTTTTTTTCTTTTCTTTTTAAATCCACTCTAGTGATGGTCTCAATCAAATTCAGGTAAGTTTCTTAGTTTTCTTTGTCTAATTTCAACTTTTTCGTTCAATGTGAAATAAAATAAATTTAAAAACAGAAAAAGAATAAAGCATCAAAATTTCGTAAGTGTTGAAATATAAAGTTCTTTCTTAATCACTATGGAAACATTTTTTTCTTTTATGTCAACCTTTTAAACTCATTCAACATTATAAATGAAGGATAAAATGTGCAAAATGACAAACAGCTCCTCAATTTAAAGAAGACGGTGTAAAAAAAAAATTAACTTTGCAATGGGGCTTACTTACAAACCTGTCTTTATCCACTTGGCATGAAGTCACGATGACCGAATCAAAGACCAGTTTTTAAAACCTAACTCCTCTTAAAAAAAATGACTAAGGACACGTCTTCAAAACCGGACTTCTCCGAAAATGACATTGTCATAAATACTTTAAACATTTAGACATATATTTAAATACTTTGCAAAAAAAAAAAAAAAAGTTAAAGTAGCAAAAAAAAAGTCTATTATCTCGTTATCCTTATCTTAATCTAAAGCTATGGCCTTTTGAAAGCTTTAAGTAATCGCAAATTTCAAAAGAAAATTTTCTGCCACGGTTTTCTTTTTACAAATAATGGAAAACCAAATTAATAGCGTAGAGAATCTCTTCACTATAGTCTAAAAATGAAATTGATATAAAATGTGAGATAGATCAAGGCCAAAAAAAGGCTATTATCACACATACCTAATATTGAGACTCAATTTTCAAAAAAACCATAAAAATTGAAAAATATCAAAATTACCCACCACATAATTAACCCATAATTTTTTATGAAAATTTGATTATAACGGATATATTATTGTTGTCAATTTACATTACTGATATAAAGTTAATACTAGAATTTACACATTGTTGCAACTTAATATTATTGTTGTAAATTTACATTACTGATAAATTATTGTTGTAAATTTACATTACTGATAAATTATTGTTGTAAATTTACATTACTGATGTATCATTAAATTAATAGAATATCTAGAAATGGGTAAGTTTGATATAAATATGAAATTGTGACATATTTGAAAACAAGACTCAAAAATTGGTTACCACGCATAATTTACCAAAATAATAATATTTGTTATAGTAGAACAAATCTATTTGCATTTTATGTAATCTTCTTACTACTATTTGGGAATGAGAATAATGAATTTGAGTCAATATCTACCATAATTTAGGATCCGATAACCTTCCTAATTCTTGTTTCTTGTTTCTATTTCTCATTTTTTTGGTAACTTTTCTTATTTCTTATTTCACCTTTTTTAGGAACACTTCCTAAAGTTGTGTAGAAATTTTAGAAACAACAAATTATAATTTCTTATTTCTCAAACTATATTATTGTCTTACTTCATGTGGATTCATTTGCTTCTAAATCAGATACTTCTCTTTTCTTCTACAAACAGAAAAACATTTTCATGGCCTTTTTAATTTATGTGAATGACATCATTATCACTGGATCAAACATTGTTCTTATAATCAACGCCTTTATTACATCTTTAAATAGCCTATTTAAGCTCAAGGACCTCGGATCCCTATCCTTTTTCCTTGGAATCCAGGTTCATCATGGTCCACAATCTCTCCATTTATCTCAAACCAAATATATTAAAGATCTTCTCCATCGAGCCTCAATGACAGATTGCAAACCTGCCCCCAACTCCTATGGCTATTGGCACATCCCTTTCTATTCATGGAGAACCACTCACTGATCCCACTTCCTATAGCAGCCTTGTAGGAGCACTCCAATACTGTAAAAACCTGAATTTTCTCAAAAACATAAATCAGAAATAAACATAAGAAGACTTGATCTCATAAAAATTCGACTTGGTGCCATTTGTATTTTGAACGATCCAAAATCAAAATACATGGTTCAAGAGAAAACAATAAAAACAAGGAAATGCGCATTTCTGACAAGTAAGTTCTCAAAACGATACCAAAAACATAAAGAAAAGCAGTCAAACACTCTTTCGAGCTCGGAATAACACAAAAGTCAAGTAAACAGGATAAAGTGTTCAAAATGTTTCTAAAACAATGCATTCCTAGAATTCCCATATATCCTATCCAAATCTAATCTATCGTCCCGTGATCACGCAAGCACCACCACCTCTACCACGGCCTCTACCTCGGGCGTACCTAGAAAAATTAAAGTGTAGCAACATTAGCCTAAAAATGCTAGTGAGAGACACTACAAAAAAAAGCTGCGTATTTGCGACCGGGCCGGTTGTAATTGACCAAAATACGACCCCAAATGCGACCAATATTCCTGGTAGCCAAAAAGTGGGTTGTAATGATATATTTACGACTCAGGGTCATATAATTACGATCAAATTGCGACCAAACCTTTTTTGGTTGTAAAAAAGTCAACCATAAATACTACGACCCCATAGTAGCAATATTTGCTACTCTTTGGTCGTTTTAAATGGCCCACAATTACGACCAATGGGTAGCAATATTTACTACTCTATGGTCGTAATTATGGGGCTATAATTACGACCAGATGGTAGTAAATATGGGTTTATTTATTTAAAGTAATAGGAGATTTTAGTTGATTTGAATGAACTAGTAAATTAAAATCCGCCGTGTTAGAAAAATTATTTAGTAAAGGTAACATTATAAATAACGGGCATATTGAATAATTGCTCAAACACACGTAAGGAAAAATTTCATAAATTAAACAAATACAGTATTTTAACAAAACTCCAACAAATTATTCTAAACTTACTACCCCATCAAAACACATTCAAATCCTCAAAGTTCTAGATGTTCAGTTTTAGTCAGATATTAATGTACGTATCAATTGTAGCAAGTCTTTCAATGATAGTGAGTGGTGCTTCCTATTTTATTTCTCAGTATGTTCAACGATTGACTTTTATTCTAAATTATTGGATAGTTTCTAGAAGACTAATTATTGATTCATAGTTAATGGAAAATCAGAATACAGATATAGTGATTTTACATATGGAATTTGAGTAAAAACTAGGGTAAAATACCATTTTAGTCCCTGAACTTTCACTTCAGTTTCGTTTTCGTCCCTGAACTTTCAAAAATGACCGATTTCGTCCCTGAACTTTCCAAATCGTTTCGTTTTCGTCCTTCCGTTAACTTTTCTGTTAGTTGACCGTCAGTCATTGATGATGTGGCAATTTTAATGACGTGGCTTGCTGACGTGGCTTTTTTTAATATTATTTTTATTTATCATGATTTTAATAATTTTTTAATCTCTCTCCTCTCCCCATTTTTCTCTCTCCTCCATTAATTCCCTCTCTCTCTATCCTCTTCACTTCTCTCTCTTCCCCCACCTTCTTCTCCATTAAACCCTCCTCCATAATCAGTTTCAGAAAATTCTTTGGACTTTCAAAAAACCATTTTCCCATTCTTCAACAATAGAAGCTATTCTAACAACAAATAATCTTAGATTCTCAACAAATAATTTACTCTCGAAAAACGAGAAATGAAGATTCTTGAGCCTCTGATTAGTAGTGGTCATGAGTTGGTTCGAAGCGAGAGATTTGACCCAATTAGGGTTGTAAGATTGGTCGTCCCACAAGACGTTATGACCTCGAACTGCGATTTTGTTTTGTTTGGCGAATTGAATCATGGAATCTGGGATTGAGTAATCGAAATTTCCAGGAGATGATTCGGTGTTGTACCATTTCACTTCGTTTTCGAAAACTGTTGTGGTAAATCGAGAAGTGTACCAGTTTTGGTAAGGGGGATTGTTGAGGATGTTTTTGTTTATGGCGTAGCCTACTGGGAAATTTGGCCACACTTGTTGAAGGGTTATGGTGGTGTTTGACAGAGGTTTTCCTTGTTTGTCTTTTGCTTTGATTTTTACTATGCTATTTCGAATCTGCAATTGTCCAAAAATTAGTTCATCAAATCAATCAAAGATTCTAAATGAAAATCAATCAAATAATCTTCTCTGTCCGCTTGATCAAAACCTATATCTAAATCTTCACTTTCTTAATTAAGAATTGTTTATCATTTCTCTCTCATTCCTACCTCTTTTTTCAATTTTCTTTCCGATCTAGGAAGTTCAAAGCTTCCCATTGCGATTTCGAGTTCAGATCCACTGCTCATTATTGTTCACCATTGAAGCGCGAAGCTTTTTTCTCGAAACTCATAATTACGCATCTTGAATCGCAACCCAGATGCATGTTGTTGTTCATAGTTTCTCGTTTTCCAGATCCATCATACACAGATCTACCGTCATTGTAGATCTTGGTTCGTTTTTCTCATTTTTCAGATGCATGTTGTCCATAGTTTCTCGTTTTCCATCTGTTCTTGACTGGGAGGGTTCATCGGAGAAGACGATGGAGGAGAAGAGAGAGAAATGAGGAGGATAGAGAGAGGGAGAATTAATGGAGGAGAGAGAAAAGGAAGAGAGAGATTAAAAAAATTGACACATAATAATTTAAAATTATAATAAAATAAAAAATATATTAAAATATTGTTAAAAAAAGCCACGTCAGCATGCCACGTCAGCCTCCGTTAATGACCCAGACGGAAAATGGACGGAAGGACGAAAACGAAATGATTTGGAAAGTTCAGGGACGAAATCGGTCATTTTTGAAAGTTCAGGGACGAAAACGAAACTGAAGTGAAAGTTCAGGGACCAAAATGGTATTTTACCCTAAAAACTATTTCATTTTTTTTCCCAATCCTTTCATTTCATAATTTCATCCTGAATTCTAATCATTCGATCGTTTTGAAAGGGATAAATTGGTAATCAACCAGTTTGAGAAAAATCAAATTGACCAAGCTAATTAATAGCATTTGGGTAAGAGTTTTTATATATAATTTTTCTCTTCTTCGTCAGTGCCAATGCCATGACCAAATCTGAACTGAACCGCTGCCATCACGATTCCTGTTGGCCGGCCCTTGGTTCCGAGCCAATTCCTCTCAGCCCAACCCCTCCGTTCCAGCACCTTGACCTGAAGGCCCCAAACCCTTTTCACGGCCCACAACCTATGACATGAGTCATGACTCATTTGTGAACCCATGGCCCAAACTCCCGTCCCACAGCATTGAACTACTTTAATTTATTTGATTTTGTGTTGTAATTAAGTTTTTTTTTTTTTGAGATTACATCGAAGTGGGAGAGGGGGGACTCGAACCTTCGACCTCAAAGGGAAGGGAGTATATGTCAAACCAGTTGAGCTATGTTCATGTTGGCGTTGTAATTAAGTTGTTCTTGTTAGATCTTAGTTACGGTTTAATTTATGATAATCTTCTTTGTAGTGTGATTCGTTTTGGCCCTTGTTGCAAGTGTTTATGAAATTTTGTGGAAGACTTCGGTTAACTTTCAAAGTGAGTAAACCTCACTGTAATTAGGCCGATTTATCATACTTAACTTTACATGACGTGTACTTATTATCAAATTGTGTTGTTAATTAATTGGTGATAATTATAATGGAAAATTTCATTGGGTAGAAGAATTTTCTGCAATATTTATAAATATAGCATTTTAAAAAGGTATTTACAAATATAGCATTTTTTTTAAAACCCTCATTTATGTGAATAAGATAAATCAGTGATAAATTATAAGATAATCACTGATAACCCTCATTCATGTAGATGTTATGGGTTTTTCGTTTTTTTTTTTTTTTTTTTTTTTGCTTTAGGATGTTAAATTGTTAACTTTGAAGTTTTAGATTTATTGTAGTTATTGGTTTAATAAGAAAGTTTGTTAGGTTGTTGATATTAATTTGGTTGGTGAGATTTCAGGCCAAAGTTTAGTTTGTTTAGGAAATTATATTACATGAACTTCTAAGGATGAATTTAGTTTATAATCTATTTTGGAAGGTCATTTCAATGTATAGCCGCATAATATATTTTTTTTAGTCATTATTCAAATTTCGAATCATGTAATATACCAATGATATCTCCTTTGAGCTAATTAATGTTGTCTATTTTCAAAATTTTCTATTTTATGTTGATTGAATGATTAATGATATGCTTCGTGCATTAAATGTCAATTTACCCTTTTCCTTTTATTTTTGTCTATCAAGTTTGTTAATAATTATGTTTTGTATAACCTTATAATATTCATCTCTCAACTTTCTGAATTACCATTTGGTTTTAGTCTCCATTTTCATAACTTCAAGCTAAATTATGATTTTGTGCTACTGCTACATTTAGTACATGTTGTGTATAGTAAAGTCTCAATTTTGTATATTGCTATGTACTCTTTTATGATATTGTACAATATGTTCATTCAATATTTTGTTTCATACATTATGTTCGATCCATATTTTAGTTTCGTACAGTAAGCTCAATCCAAGAAAAATCTTGGCGTTGTTGACCCATCTTTTATATTTTCACTACTTTTATAATGAAGAAAAAAAATGCTAGTCTATTGTATTTTTTAACATTAAATTCAATCAATAATTTGTTTCGTACAATAAATAATTTCAGTATATATAAAATGTACAGAACAATTATCTATGGTTGACAGTGGACACCTAGAAACTCCATCTCTCTCCCACAAAGCCGTTGTCGTCACCGCAAATTCAATCAATAATTTGTTTAGATATGTTTATTTTATGTTTTTTAAACCATCGTTATAAAGATTATTTTAGCATTTTTTTTTTCCGAGATAATCTAGTATATAGCCCAAAATGGCTATACCCTATGTTTTTCTAGCCTTTTAAATTTCTTATGTTTTTATAGCCCTTTAAAAGTATGATTTTTTTTATAAATACCTGATTTGCCCCTTAATTAATTATTTTCCTTATTTTTTTTCCACGTTTCTCTCTCTCTATTTTTCCATTCACCTTCTCTCCTTTTCAAATCAGATCTCCCTAATTTCTTGCATTATAATTTTTGTTTTACATTTAATTATTTCTTTTCCTTTTTTATTTCTTTCTCTCTCTCTTTTTAACGTAAAATTCCAGATGAGATTCTTTTCTTTCCCATCCCTCTATTTTCTCTTCTATTCTCTTCATAAAATTCCATGGCGTGAGACAAAAAGCATGATGGCAGATGTGGAATCAAATTCTATTCTCTTCCTCATCTCTATCTTTTCTCTTCTATTTTCTTCCTTCCTCATCTCTCTCTTTTCTCTTCTATGCTCCGACATCTAAGATTTAAAATCGAGATCTGATGGCGGATCTAGAACATAAACGGAAGGAGAAACAAAAAGCATGGGCATCATTGGATCTCGAACAAAGGTCATGATGCAAAACTCATTATCCATCGAAGAAGACAATCTTTTTAGAAACTCAGATTGGTAAAGTACAGTATCGAATCTTATACTATACATTTTCATCTTTTTCATTCATCTAACCATGTCTTACCTCTTTTCGTGTATTGTACCGTCACCATCATCAATGAGCCGAAGTCGGCTCACTCGCCCAACATTAGAAGGCTCAGGCTCGGTTCGGGCACAAGCCCAACGAGCCTATACTAATGGTCGGCTCGGCCCAATATTAAATTTTATGGCTCACGGCTCGGCTCATGGGCTAGCCTCACTGAGCCAAGTTTGGGCCTGGCTCGTTGGAGTGAGGCAAGCTCGGCCTATCATATGAGTTCATTTTTACATTACATTATCTAAAAAACCAGGAGTGCGGGGTTGTCGAATCACTTTTTAAAAAAAAAATCACAAGTATTAACAAAATTAACATATTAAGCTTATTATTTTAAATAGCTAAAAAGATTGAAAATCAATATATTAAACTTATTATTTTGAACAATACGAAAGTAAAGTTGTTCAATTTTATCTGTTATATATTATTTAGTAATTACACAAAAGTATCAACTTTAAAAAATATATATTTTTATTAATTAATTCATACATGAATATTTGAGAATATAGTGCATCAATACAATATACGTAAACTCGAACTAGGTTGGCACCCACTCATTTATCAATTATATGCATTTTATGCACTTTTCACGCATATAATATAAAAGAAATGAGGTATATTATTATTTTTTATCTTTAATTTTTAAATTGGTAAAATATAATATTCTATTTAAAAAATAAATAAATATCATGAGCTTTTATTTGGTAGAAGCTCGATCCGAGCTTGTTGGATCGGCCCTATGGGAGGCTCAAACAAGTCGCCCACGAGTCGACTCATTCAAAAATGACATTTTGTTAACGGAGTATATGGGTTTGGTTCCATGCTTGCTTTGAGGTAAAGAGGAAAAAAATGTTATTCTTGAAAAGCTAATAAATTATTGCTATTTTTAAAAATATCAATTTATAAAATGCTATTTTTGATCCCTGATATAATAAATGTACAAAATTGTAACATCATTATTGATAACTATCACTTTTTAATTTTGTGCATAGATAATTAAAGGGTTGGACAGATTATTATAAATAGTTATTAACTTATTATAATATAGCATGCTAAAAGTACAACCACGTAGCTATACTGCATGCTAGTTCATTATAATCACTAAATATTGATATACTATTTTACCTTAACTACGTACTATGGTTTTCAGTATAAAGTTCAGTTTAATCTATTGGTTGAATTAAATTATATCACTTTATAAAGTATTATATTAATTTAAGTGGTGGCCATGCTAATGCTTTATATCAATTTAATTCTTGAGACATGATGTTACTCAGTTAAATGGACTTATATTTAGTGATTGGGTTTGTAATATCTTTCACCTAAAGTTATGTTTTGGGAGTGTAAATTGGAATTCATGTCATTTCTTGTTCATATCATTTCATTCTTTGTTTATAAATTTCATGATTGGTTTGTGTCTCGAATTTCTTAGATTTTTGCTCCTCTATTGGAGTCATGGAGTGGGAGGATAACGTCTTAAATTTATTACATACTTTTCAGTTCTTTGAAAAGGTTTATTGTGACTAGAATTTGTTTTAGGCTATTTTTATTACAATTTTTTATTCTAAATAAAAAACACCACACAGGAATTGGTTTATTCCAACTTTAAATGCTTAGGTTATGTTTTGATTAGTGTTAATGATTAACAGTTAATTATGTCTTTTAAAGTTGGGTCGTTACATCAACTGAGAACTTGTGGACATAAATAAATGCTTTTAAAGATAGGGTAGAATAAAACTTTTAAAATATTTAAATTGAAACTAACCCGTAGATTAGAGGTATTTGATATAATTTAATCTTACAAACATTTTGAAATTATTATTATTATTATTTTGAGTTTTTAGTATATGGACTGAGATTGGGATTCTGGAGATTCCGCCACAACCATCGGTAGAAGAAATTTTTTATTAGTTCAGATTTTAATAATAATGATGTATTCCAAAACCTATTATAAAGGCCAAGCCCATTATAAAGCCCATTTCATTTTGCTATTCTGCTGTACCGGATCAGACATATGAGGCCCAAATCACTGTTTTTCTACCTTCTTTTTAAAATCAGTAAAAAAATTGATTTATGTTTATTCTTTAATTATAATAGAATTTTTTTTCATTAATTAATTAATAAATTATTTTCAAATAACTTAATGAACTCATTTTCATTATTCTTTTTCCTCATGTAATATTGAATGATCAATTATTGTTGTCGTTTTTTTTGTCTCTAATTGAGATATTTAAATTAAAATTCAACATTTATCTAAATTTATTAGTTTTTAAATTTTAATAAATTCATCTTATAATTATAATTTACTATTTAGTATTGATATTGAAATATATAATTTCTCTTCTAATAACTTAAGTTTTTTATGTTAATAAATAAGTTAAGGTTTTGGGTCTAACCATGATATAAGTTCAGACATTTGCATTGTCATCACGTGCGAGAGTGTTGAGAATGTATTCAAAAATTAAATATATCCTAGTCAAATAATTTAGGTTGTTGAATGATTTAATAATATTATATACTAAATAAGTAAACTAGAAATCCAAAAACAGGATGAATAACAGGAAATACACGTCACCTTTCCACCTGCTTGAAAATTTTTGGGTCATCATCATAGTACATTATATTTTTCTAATGTTTTATCATTGCTCATTTGATTAACAAAGTGTTGTTTTACTTATTTCTAAAATATTTTTAAAAAATATATTTTTAAAATCATGAAGGTGTGAATAGTGATTTCTATTGAGATATATGATTAAATTTACCTTTACCCATTAATTTAAACTTCTTAGTCCAATGATGATTTAACATATTTAATATTTCAAATATACAACGCTTCATAACTCTTTCAAAGGTTCTTCTTTTATAAACAATAACACAAAATTCTAAAAATTGCTAAACTTTGGTTTGCTCAATATTTGAAAGTCTGATTATTCTAGCTTTCCATGTTCTACTTGTTCTTTCCTTCTCCATGTTAAGCATAATAATAAACTCTCTTCTCGATCTACTGCTTATGTCTAGGGAAAGATTTTTTTGGTTTTTTCAGCAAAGAGTCTGATTTTTTTTTTTTGAATAAAAACACCTCAAAAGGCCATTTCATTGATAAAATGAAAGAAAAACAAAACAAGTAAGAAAAACGAAAAAAAGGCAAAAACAACCAAACTCCAAACCAAACGCTATACCGTATACCCCACAAAACAACCCACCCGCACCGCCACCTAATTACAAGTATGCGGGCCAACTATTTATAATCAAACCTAAAGGGTAATTACAAAAAACTTTAGACGTTGACACCCAAAAGGATGCATTTACATGTGCCAACTCCCATATGTACTCCCACGATCTACTTTCATCCCTAAATATCCTTCTATTTCTTTCCAACCATATCCCCCATGATATGGCACAAAATCCGGCTATCCAAAGGCATTTCCCCTTTTCTTTGAATGGAGGAGAAAAAGTAACTCCTCCAAAGTTTGACGAAAGGAGTCATTAGCCACCCAAGCTATCCCGAAAATTTGGAAAGGAGATAAAAGTAACTCCTCCAAAGAGTCTGATTTTTCACTTGCAGAGAATCTAGACATCCAACATATTTAGATTATGATATTTAGTTAGTTAATGAGAATCATGATTAAGGTAAGGAAAATTTCAATATTATCTTTAAATTAAAAAATAATAATTTAAAATAATTTCATACAAAAACATTGAAATATTAAACTAATTTAACATATTATTTTATGGTAGAAAATTTAATGCTTTCAAAGTACAGTGTATCTTGATCTTGTCTTTTGGGAATGAAGTGTTGGTTAAAAGGGATATCATTTTTCTTTATACTACTACTCAAAAGTCACAAGTATCCCATATTAATTTGTTTTTAAACATGTATCTATATTTATTCTTTCTATTTTCCTCACTAAGCCTAATGTTATTCACATGCACTCACTCTGTCTTCTTGATACAATCGTTCGCACTTGCCTCTTTAAAACTATGATCTTTGCATGATTAATTAATACCGATAACTATAAATGTCGATATTTCCTCCATATCTTTAGTCCTCCCTTTCTTTCTTATATGGTTGTTCAATCACAGGGATTGTTGCCCTCACTTTGCTATTGATGCAGTTTGGCTATCTAGTGTTCTTCGATTCACATGTTAAATGGTTTTACAATGAGTTATCATCATGTTAATACAAGGAATTTTGAGAATTCTAAAATCTCATGATCCGAAAAGCATAAGGTTCAAGTCATGTTTCTCTGATTCATCATAAAAAGAGTTGAATTATCAAACACAGCAAACTCAGAACCAACAGTAGATACAATAATTGTACAGAATTTAAAAGGCTTATGGTTCAAGTTGAGCATACCAGATACCCTGGATTTTCACTTCTTTTGGAGTCTTCGCTCCCAAATCAGTATCAGATGGTTGAATGCTCTCAAATACTCCAATCACTTCTCCTGTCTCAGGCTTGGTTTTGGTAACACTCAAAGTGATTTTCCCGTTCGAAGATGAAGTATCCTTAATATTCTCTTTTGCAAGTTCTTCTTCGTCTCCAGCTCCTCCAGCAGGCAACGCGACGGCATTGTCATATCCAGATGAACCACCTCGTCCCTTAGGGTCTAAGAAAGATGAACCACGGTAAGATGGCACCAAATATGATCCGGTAAAATTATCAGGTTTGCCGGAAGCCACCAACTGTTTGATTGTGAAGAGGAAAGGCACACGCTCGCCACCAGGCAGCTGAACGGTCACAGCAGCATAGTCAATTCCATCTTTCTCCTCAAACTTCACTGAGCCATCGGGTAAGACTTCAAAGGGTCCTTCAATTTCGTCGAGGGTGTAGGTTAGACGGGTCATAAGCTTGGTGTTTTGGAATTCTGGTGGGGAGTTTTTGTTCACTCCCTCAGCCTTTACTGTGAAGGAAGTAGGCTCAAGGCATAACTTCTTTGCGTTGTATTTGCCTGGCTTGAAGGAGAAAGAATCGACCCCACCATCAATAGTTGGGCATTGGTTTGCAGTTCCAGTTCCTTTTACTTCAAGGTATGTCTTGCTCTGAATTTCATCAAAGGTCAGTCTCTTCGGAACTCCTTCTGCACTAGCTCCCTGAGAAGGTACAGTAAGAGAAGTTGGTTTGTGCACAATTTTGATCAAATTCAAAGCAAGAAAAAGGAAAAAAAAAAAAAGTGGTACAAAAACCATTAGCTGGTCAGGCAAATGAAGCGCTTGCAATAGAAAAAGGCCAAGTAAACTATTACAGGACCAAAATCTTCTGGATTTAAATAGTCATTTTGCTCTTCCAACTATTAGTTTAACTCTCTTAACATAGGAATTTGACTACTTTGAAGGTCATGATGATGTTGTAATCAACTTTTTTTAACAGAATTACAAAAATCAGATAATGAACTACGCCTCTCGTTGCCAATGGGTTTTGAGATTGCACCCCGTGAATAATATGAAACTTTTTAAAAGTTTAGGGATCATTCCAAACCGTCACATGTGATAAAATACAGGGACCAAACATATCATATATATACTAAAAATTTAGTTTAATTTAATTGTTATTTTTTATTTTAGTTGAGTTGTACAGATATTATAAACACCTTTGTTGTTGATTAATTAATGCAATTAGTCATTTTTCCACTTCTAATGTCGTATCTAACCTCTAACCTAATAATTAATTACCTAACCTAGTTTCATTTATCCTACCCATAATCCCAATAATTCCTCAGAAAATGTATCAAATTTTCCATCTCAGTAATTAAATCAAACACTTAATCTGCAAAAAGTAACAAACCGAGACGACGAGAGCGGAAGTAGCGAGAGCAAATCCAGCAATCTTAGTGGCATCAACACATTTATGAGCCAATTCTTTAAGATCATTTTGAAGAGAACAAGTAAATCTAGAAGAAGAAGCAGCACCATTTTCAACTCCAAAAGCCTTTGAAACGCTCTGAGAGGATCTTAATTGAACACTAGTTCTACCAGCTGAGACACCCATTTTAGTGGGTTGCATCAGCGTGGCCACTGCTTGAAGTGAAGCTGCCATTTTCACCTTCTCTCTCTTTACTTCTTCTTCTTCTTCTTTGAAAATTCAACAATGAGGGAAAGGAGTTTTGAGGAGGAAGATGAATGGTGTCTTCTCATTTTCTGTAAGATAAAATGGATAAAGGGATAAGGTGTTATCTTATTGGCCTTCTGCCAAGTGGACTTTGCTTATTACATATAAAGATACTCCACTCCAAAATCGGTTTGGTTTGGTTTGGTTCGGTCACAAAAATATGATCGGTTTGGTTCGGTTTCCTTCCTTCTTATAGTTTTTTTTAAAAAAATTTATTTAATTTATAAAAATAAATACGATGATTAAAATAATATTATTGACAATTATATTTGGTAGGGATTAAATTCATAAAATAAATAGGGATAAATAATATATAGTTGATAGGATAAAATACCATTTTGGTTTCTAAACTTACAGTTAGGTTTCATTTTCGTCCCTAAGTTTTACTATTCAAAAATTACATTTTTCGTCCCTGAACTTTACGATTCGTTCCATTTTAGTCCCTTCGTCTGTGTTTTTTCGTCTACGCCACTACCAGATGGCTTATCTGAAATGAAATTGATGATGTGACATTATATAAATATACAATGAGGTTAAATGACGTGCAAAAACGAATAGACAGTGAGGTTTAAGACTGAAATTAAGGTAAAAAAAAAGATGAGATTAACCGTACTATATATTCATTTTTCCATGGTATTTGACCTCACGATATATTTCTATAATATCATATCATCAATTACAAGCCACATAATCCCTTCATTAGTGTCTTAGACGGAAAAACAAAGACAGAATGACCAAAACGAAACGAATCATAAAGTTTAAAGACAAAAAATATAACTTTTGAAAGATTATGAATCAAAATGAAACTGAAGTGAAAGTTTATGACCAAAATAGTATTTTACCTTTCTTTTTTTATATATGGGTATTTTTGATAGTTTAGAGTGATATCGAAAAGGTGTGAAAACGGTTCTTATAAACAATTTTATAAAATTTAGTGACCAAATAAAAATTAGAGCTAAATATTATGGTCCAAAAATGTTATATACTCATTTAAATTACATATCACAAAAAAAAACCCAGCATGATGTTAGCTAAAAAAATTCTATCAATTTTCTTTTTTTCTTTTCTTTTAAGAAAAATATATTTGGTTGACCAATCTCACCCCTCCAAATTTCGATTGATGATTCAAATTTTCTCCAGCTAAAAAGAATGAAAATTATTATCGAATCTCTGTAATAATTATTAAACTGAACTTTTATTTGGTTAATTTTTAAAATGTTCTAATATTTTAATAATTAGTATAAAATATACTATTCAGTAATTGACTTTAAAATGGACGATGGCCGGTAGCAAACACTTACTAATACAATGTCCCTTTATGAAAGAGACCATGATTTACGTTATTTGAATTTATTTACGTTATTTAAAATAAAAATATATTTGAGTAATTCCAATTAATATGAATTGTTTATAATAGTATTAAGCATTGCCTGAAAGAAAATCAACTCCTTTGTATCTATTTGTAATCTTAAAAAAAAAAAAAAAAAAAAAAAAGTTGTCCAGTTTGTCAATTCAAGTAGCATTAAGCATATAGAACAATAAAGAAATGCCCATGTAGCTTATATCGTCAAGACATTTCAAATTAAATTCACTAATCTTAATTTCATTTAATAGATTTAATTACTTTAAAAAAAATAAATGATAACATTATAATATTCAAATAGTTATTTAAAAAACATCCATTGTAAGAGACAAAGATTCAATTGATTTTGTAATTTTGAGCATTGACCCTTCCACACCCATTTCAGGATAGCGCAAGTATTGGTCAATATGTCTTGACCAAACTCTGCCTCCATTATTTCTATATGACATTACTCAATACCAAATTTTACAAGGAATAGGATACGATGGTATCCATTACCGGACTCTTTTAACATTATTTATGTAATTGATTGTCCCGTGAGATTAGTCGAGTCTGAATTTCACGGATATTAAAAAAAGGAAAAAAAAAAACATTTTTTCTGAACCAATGACACTACAAATAACAGTGAACAAAGCTGCTTCACTGAGAGTCTTTAGGCTTTTTTAAGAGTTGCGCTGCTACCTGCACAAATAAACTTCAACCATCAATGCATTGCCTACAAAATCTCTCTTTTTTATTTTAGAGAAGAGAACTATGAAAGATATTTATATGAATAAAAATAAAAAATTTCAGGAAAAATTCAACGAGAACCTACAATTTCTAAAATGTTTGTAAATATGTAAGATATAAAAATAATCGTAAGTATAATATTTTTAAAAGAAATTATAAATGTAATAATTTCTCACTTTGATAAAATGGTAAATTACATGATAAAAAATTGGCAAGATATTTGACGTGCTTACAATATGTAATAGAATTTTAAACCTTTTTTTTTTTGTAATAATAATCTTAATTTTACGGGGAAATCAATGTTACCCTTCAACTCAGCTTAAATCTTAAACTTTGAATATTATTAATTTTAATCTTATATTATATAAGTAGTTGTAAATTTAACTTTTTATTAAACCGCTGTTAACGATTTCAAGTGTAAAATGTTGATACGGTTTGTTTGTATACCGGATAGCTACAACTTTGAACAATTTGGGGAGAAGGAAGTGTATACTGAAGCATGTTTTAGTGAGTTTTGCGAGAAGAAGTTACAATTAGTATTAGTAAGACGGAGATATGATTTATTTTCTTGTATTATGAAGTTGTTCGCATAAGGTAAAACATACAATAGTCATATTTAAAGTTAAAATTGACAACAAGGTGAGTTGATAATATGGCTTATTAATTAGTTGATCATAATAAATTTAGATTTTTTTTTTTTTTTTAATTTTAATGAAGTAGTAAGGTTTTTTTTTTTGGGTTAAGAAACACTATGAATAGCTACATTTAAGTTCTATCTGATAACTTCTAGACATTATGAATACATAAAAATTTGAGAGCTGTGTGTTTTGGATTTCCTAATTTCAACTATGGAATATAACTTAATTTTCAAATCTATTGAATCACCGTTGGATATCGTATCTCTTATATGAGATCTTGAGATTTTAAACAAAATTGCCTGAGTTGATATAAGCCTTCGTTATAATATTTGAAAACAAATTGGTGAAACTTTTTTCTATAGAATGTAGGTATGAGAATCAAAGCACTCACCTTAGATTGGAAATATACACGTCTTACTATTAGGTTATGTTCCGATTGGCACGAAATTTGTGAAACTAATGACGATTTAATGGGAATGAAAAATACAAAGAATTTAAAAGTTGAAGCTACATCTAATTCTATAGCTTAAGGTAATGTTCTTGTTTCCAGTTTTTTTAAAATAGTAATCAGGAGTATTTTGGATATAGCTCCCTTTTTTTTAATAACATTTATATAATTGTACACAAGTTATAGTAAAAAAAAACTTGGTTTCTTGTCACCAACCCAACCTCTCAAAACATTAATAAAATTGTTACTTTTATCACATTTTCAGTGGCTGTGGCAATGGCCGTTATGTTTAAGTTTTACTATGAAAACTTAATGCAGTATAAGGCTTTTCTATCAAAGTTATGCAGCCATACCTGCAACCGATGAAGTCGAGTTTCCTTGTTGTGGTGGTGGTGGCGGCTGTTCCGCTGCATACTCCGGTGGAATGACGACACCAGGCCATGGGCGGCATGCGCAGTGCCTTCCTTTCTCTATGCTTGCATAGAGTTCAGGGAGGTGCCGGCCACATCCCTTCCATGAATACTTCTCACACTGGTTGCAGATGACAGGAACGCACATTGTCTTCAGCAAATTTTCAGGATATGTTACGTTACACACTTTCACCTCACCATTAGGGCAATTTAACAACATCAAAACATTGAAAATATCACCAATTTTCTTGTCTCTTAATGATGTCAGAAACTGAAACTACCAATGGGAATTTCCTTGTTCTAAATTGTCAAAAACTAGGCAGAGGGAATATAAGAAAAAGACATCTTGTCTAAAAAATGATTTCCAGCTCTTTAAATATATAGAGTTCTATTATAGCGGTCGGTTATCCATCTACACGTTACCTTTTGGAAATAAAATGAGACGTATCTCGTCTAAAATGGTTTACAGCTATTTAAAAATAGAGTTTAAGTCTAAACTAAAGATTGGTTGAACTTCTATATTTTATGAGGATGAAGCCAAATACCTTCAGGATCAATGTAATCTCCTATATTCTGCTGTGCTTGTTCATAAATTTCAACTGTCCAAGATTTGAGGAAAAATATCCAGAATCTCTAATGAAAATATGCTGCTAATTAAAAAAAATAAAAAATTAGACAGAGAAGACTCGACCCTCGTGAAAAGGGATCAGTCATGGCTACAGGTTAGGCGGAAAATGCTACTAATTCATAAGCTTGAGAAGCATAAGAAACAGCATATTTGGTTGAATATGAAGTCAAGGATAGTACAAACATAGCATAACATAGCATAGTATGGGTGCATTATAATCCACATTGTGAAACAGTCATCATATCTACTTAACCCAAAAAACACAGACCCAGCTGGGAAGATTTTTCACCTAAACTAGCTTTTACTAAAATATAAAAATTTGGGATTTCTAATTTCGAGGGAAGTAAATTCTAAAACCTTCAGGTTGAACTACCATCACCTTTGTCTTGTGATGCTGAATCCGTTGCCAATTTCTTCATCGGGTTTGAATCCGCAGATTCTGAATTTGTAGATACTCGTTTAACTCCTCTTCCAACCACACCAAGGTGCGTCACTCCAGCAGGACCATTTGTGTGGGCAGTTGAGACGGTTGGAGAGTCGAAACCTCCATTGCTGTTAGCAGTACCCATCTGTGTGGAGTTCAACACTGCTGAAGATGTGCCGTTTTCACCTACTTTTGCCCTAGCTGATCCTATCCCAAAGATTTCTGAGAGAATTGATTTCGGATTCGAAGCTAGCTGCTGCAAATCTTCAAGCTGCAAAAATAAAATAATAATAAATAAATAAATAAAAAGGAAGAATTAATTTCGTCCAGACTCTCTCTTTTCCCCTTTGTTCTGAGTGTGTTAAAGGGGGAAAGGGGGGCAATTGTTTTGATTGTATTTCACTCTAAACTCACTTTCTTTTCAAGCTCAATCAAAAGCCCAGAGAGAGTTTCTATCTCTGATTGTTTCTCTAATAGAGCATTATCAATCTGAGAGCCATCGGAGGATGGCTGGACACCATCTTCTAACACAGATGTAGAAGAAGCTGTCATTGGCTCCAGACAACCCAGTACATCATTATTAAGCCGCAGCACACGAGACTTGCAAATTGATATTGCTTTCTTGCAATATGTGCGGGCTTCCTGCGGCTGGGAGCCAAACTCCAGACACAAGCATATCCGGAAGTTTCTGAAATTCTCAGTTTAAGGTTGCAAAAGACACTTTCTTCACATAAAAGGAAGTGATAAGACCAAATATCGAAATCCGCTAATAAGCTATTATACACAAAACTCTAGGTTAGATGCCTCAAAAAAGTCTTTTTTAAAAAGAGTATTTCCAAATATATGGATGTACATCCAATGCTAATAACTGAAATTTATTACAGAAGGATACAGTTCAGCGATCTGTCGGTTATCTGGTTCAACAAGTCTTTCTAAAATGGTTAATGCTTTCTGGTAGTCAGTGAGGGAAGTTTCAATGTCCTCTACATGAACAGAAGAGGAAAAAAAATCAGACAAATGAAGCTCAATTGAACACAGACAAGTTAAATGTATAGCATGCCAGTAAGAATAAAACACAAGTGTACCTCTTTCTAGTGAAACTTCTGCCAAGGCTGATAGTATGTCGACTTTCTCAATTGTGTCACCTGAATCTTTTTCAACTATAGCTCTGGCAACATCTAGCATTTTCCAAGCCAAGTCTAAGTCAGACTCATCTTCATCTGCATCTGCCAAATCCTCTGCATCACTGTCATCAGCATCTTCATCCTCGTCCTTCCTACCGGAAACTGTCTCAAAGAAAAAACAAATAAATTACGTCAGAAACTTCTTGAAAAGCTA
Organism: Gynostemma pentaphyllum; assembly: GCA_028015215.1. NCBI lineage: Eukaryota > Viridiplantae > Streptophyta > Magnoliopsida > Cucurbitales > Cucurbitaceae > Gynostemma > Gynostemma pentaphyllum. The sequence goes on along the minus strand of CM051355.1, from coordinate 63,663,984 downwards.
ATCTCAAAATTAAAGCCAGGAGTAAAATAACAAGATAAAAATGATAATATTAAACAGTATCATCCAAAACTGCTTAACAAAAACGTGCAGGAATGGCAATCCAGCATTGAAAATCTAAGGGTATCTATCCATGCCTCGTCAAATTTAAAATCGCACCCATGACTAGTGCATCTAACTGCTCTACAGGATTTTAATGACTTATGGTCAATCAATATGAATAGATTAGGTATATGTAAGAAGTTGACATTTCACGTAGGACACTGCAGCCAATACAACTCTGATAAATTACTTTTATAGAAATAAAATAGTTATCACCAAACGTAAATTACTTTTATAGAAATAAAATAGTTATTTCATTCAAAATGTGTGTACAGATCTTGCAAAGGCCTACAAGTCCAAATCAAATAAATTATCAGACTCTGTGATGCTTCAATACATGGATAACACATTCAAAAAAAATTATGTTTTTAGATAAGAAACTATTTCATTGATGATATGAAATATACAAAGAGAGACAACCACAGGTAACAAAAAACACAACCAGTAAGGGGCAAATAAGAAGGGGGATAATTACAACAGTTCTTATCTTAAGGAGCTCCATAGGGAAGCATGTCTAACAATTAAATCCCACACATTCATAACATTAAGAAGCTGAAGAGAATTTAACTCCTATTCATGCAAATATAGGGTGATCCATAACAAAGACTTCCATTGTTAAAAGAATTTAACTACAAGGGGAGGGGAGTTAAGGTTAAAGAGCACAATGGCTATCAGCAAGTGAGCATAAGTGTCGTAGGCATGAACTGATCAACAATCAAAAGATCTTAGTGAACCTCTGGATTGCTCCCGCAGGTCTGATTGATGCCATTGTGTAATGGAAGATTCTGAAACAGTATTTCCTGCTGCTTGTTCCTTCTCTTATGTGACAATTCAGTACATGGTCATCTAGATAACTAGAAGAATCTAGATTTTTCAGTAAGCTCAAATGGACTAATAGATGACAAAGTGAAAAATTAACAAATATGTAGCATCAGTAAAACTTCCAAAATTATAGCAACAAGATATTTTGTTAGGAGCTGTAATTCCTACAGGTTGTAGTTAATAACTCCATTTGTCTGTAAAAAAAGGAAGAAAACAAATATTTTTTATTTATTTAATTCAACTTTCATACGATCTTTATAATTCTACTGAAGTGCAAGAGGTGCATTAAGATAAAAAAAAAGCTGCTTGGAGCCAAGACTTAAGACAAAAGGCAATGTGCGAGCCTAGAAGATGATGTCAGATGCATATAAATGTGGCTACATGTATCAGAAAAAAACACATAATATTATACATTGAAAAATAACTCTTTTCTAAATATATGAATATTGCAGAGTAAAAACAAATTGTATATATTATGTAACAACTAAAAGAAAACAGCTTTAAAAATGAGAAATGTAATATCACCTGACAAAAAAAATAAGAGAAAAAAGAGCTAAAGAGGAAGAAGAAGTTTAGAGGAAGCAAAGGCACTTATATGCATGCAAGACATGAGAAACAGAATTAGAGGGTTCACTTAGCCAAGGCAGAAAAGCACACCAAGTCACATGCATGATGCATGTGACTTGGTGTGCTATGCATCCAATGCCAGGCAAGGCACCCAAGGTGCAGTTGAAGCCCAGGCGCACACTCAGGCATGCGTTCTAAAACAGAGTGTGATGATCACTCTTAGTCACATGATGAATGAGTACAGTACTGTGTAGTTTTATGAATTTGGCAATATAGAAAAATAGATCTGGGTGCCAAGTACCTAAATCCCATCCCAACATCTTGAGTAAACTATTTCCTTTTAGACAAGTATATCTTGAGAGAACTATAGGAGCTGTGAAATGAAGTATACATTACAAATCATTAAATTCATCTCTTTGTGTTCACTCGGAGTAAGTCGATGAAACCTAGATAAAATATAATCAGTAAATTATTTAAAATTAAAGAAAACGAGAAAAAGATAATACAACATAGAATTCATCTCTGTACTTCTGATTGAAGTGTGTTAATGAAACGAAGACGATATGTTATTTTTAGTCTTCATTTCTTTATTTCCAATTAAAGTACATTAATGAAACTTTCTCCATCTTACACACACACACTAAATGCATCTCTTCACTTTCCATTGAAGCATCAGTGAAACCAAGAAAGCTAAACTAAAACAAGCAGTATTTATCTTATTATAAAAAAAAAAACACATTATCTATTTTTAATCAGTGGAATACAATTTAAGAAGGATGGACACTACATGAAAGACTAAAACATAACGACGAGTCATTTTCTGAAAAAACTAGGACAAGGACACAACGAGAACATAATTATTATATATATGTATTTTATATATATTTGAATATAATCATACATTTCAATGATTTTTCATATTTCAAATTCGTTATCAATTTATTTATTAGATGGATAGTGTAAAAAAAACTGATGAAATATTCAATACTTTAAGAGTTGAAGAAACCAATTACATATTTCAAACGAATCAATGCTTGATAAAAAAGTATTGAAAAAAATCAAAACTAAATGCACATTTTGCACAAGTGATTCAACATCTTTAAAATATCATTTTAAAATCAATTATGTTACATATTTATTTACTACAAAAAAAAGTTTGATGTTTTTCCCTCAAATTATTATTTTCTCCTTATATTTCCTCTTACATTTATTACTATTTTCAAACAAAAATGAGTATGTAAACAAAAGATTTTTAACACTCAAGTTTAGGTGTCCAATGATTGGCCGATGTGTGGTTATAACTTTTAAGTGATTGACACGAGCTCGACAATATTACAGTGTTCGACATATATTCAACAATATTGTGCAACACATGTCCAAGATATGTCGGAATATCCGATATGCATTGGACATAGACTAATTATCCAAACTAAATGTCCATGCTTCATAGATGACGAAATAAGACACTATAACTCTATCTCTCTCAACATTCAATTCATCTCTTGACTTTCCATTGAAATACGTGAATGAAACCAAGATATGCAGACACCATTAGAATGTCATTTCACTCAATGTACTAAAATGTAAGAGTATCTCTTTCTATCCGCCCATCACCACCATTAACCCACAGCCCATCCTTAAGCGACCATAATACTAGTTGTGTCTTATTTTTACTCAATGAACCACATCTCTCTCTCCCCAATGAAACCAGCAGTTTCTATTCTTATTCAGTGAGCTGCAATGTAAGATTATACAACATTAAATTTATCTCTTAACTCTCTACGGAAGCACATCAAGGGGAACCAAGACAGTATTATAATTTATAATTTTTAGTCAATGCACTAGAATATAAGAGTCTCTTCACTTCAAGTACGTCAAACATTGGACGAATACAGCATGCAACATGCCATATAACTTATAATATCAATTTCATATAATATAAATCCATTAAAAGAAAATGTCCAAGGCAAGAAAAGAAAAATAAAATGTAAGTAGATAGATTGGTCCCATAATGTGAGAAAGATACCAACCATTATCTGTTGCTCCATCCACCAGTCCGTCATTAGTTGAAACAGAAGCTTTTGAAGATTCACCATTCACATCACTCTTCACAGATCCATCGTTATCGGATTTTTTATGGGATTCTTCATCTTTTTTCGGTACAGCACCCAGAGGATCTGCCTCCTCCTGAGCTTTGTACAATAAAGCACATCCATATTTGTAGTATGACTTGACACATTCTGGAGATAGTTCACCATAATGTGCAGCTCTGAAGAAGCAAATCATTTTCAAGGATTATAACAAGCAAAGCATTATCTAGATTCAAATAATGCTAAGATTTCGGTTAATCACTTAACTAATCTGGATTTGAACAATAAGGCAATCATACAAAACACCTTAAGCACTCAAAAGTCCCGAGAATTAAACTTTTACCTTCTAATTCAAAAATCAAAAAGAAATTCAAGATTCAGAAAGTGAAAAATAACAAACCCTAACCTAATCTCGAGAGCGCGACTGAAGCAATCGACGGCTTCACTGTAATCATTATCCTTCATGGCCTTGGATCCCTTCTCCATCAATTCATCTGAAAACGCTAAAGATTTCTCATCGCTTCCATCAGAGGTTTGAGCGGTTGTTTCAGTAGCGTTCTTGTTTTCATCCGAATTATTGGAAGACGAATCCATAACTCCATGAATATTGGACTCAATTGTAACCTCACTAATGGCTACGCTTTCTTCGATTGTCGATTTTTCAACCGTAATCGAGACCTCTGATGGAGGACCCTCTTCGGCCATGGCTATGTTTTTCGAGTTTTAGGAATGGAGGTTTAACAGAGGTTTCGCTCTTCGTCCGAACTTTAAAATCCTTTCTTTTTTCTTTCTTTCTGGCGGAAAAGGGACTACTTTTGATTAAATGAAACTCCTTTATATATGTATAAAATAACAAATTATGTGGTGTTTTTGCAAATATATAGTTTTTATAGAGTATGTCAACTATTAATCTTAAGAAAAAACCACTATCTAAATTTATAGAAAAATTTCAACACCAACACGAGTATAGTTGAACGGGTTAGATATCTACTTTCTTCAAGTCTCTCTCTCCCATAATTTGATGTAATATCTCTATATTTTAAAAATAATATTTATCCTACTTAAATTTGGGAATTTTTCCTATGCTATACTCCATACCCCTTCAAATTAACAATTGCCATGTGGAGACAGTAGGGCCCACAATATTAATAAGGCTTTACTCACCATTTACTTCTCTTTTATTTTTTAATTCAATATGGAATTACTAATTGTGTTTCTGTTATGTTTTTCAAATAGATAGGGGAATGAAAAATTAAGAAATATATTTAAAAATATTACTTTCTTTATTTTAATTATTTGTTTAGTTTTTTAAACCCCTATTTTTTGTTTCAAAACTTTAATCTTGTTATTTTTTCCTTTTAATGGTTGCATATTAATTTCTTATCTTTGTTTTTTTATTTTCTCAATTTTTAGGTTATGAAATTCTAATTGTAAAGAAAATAATATCAAAGTAAATAAATTAAAGTGTTTTAAAAAAATCAATTAATAAAGAGAAGTAAAATAAATAAATTTTAGTTTTTTTTTTTGTTTAGTTAGTATTAGTAGCAAGAGTCAAAGAAAAAAAATGGAATTGAAAAGAAAGGTAAATCATTTACACGCTCAGCTCAGCCATATTTTAATTAGTAAATAAGAGAGAAGTAAATGCTGAATAAAAATTTTATTAATAATGTGGGCCCTACTGTCTACACATGGCAATCTTTAATTTGAAGGGGTATGTTCCTGATCAATATGAGAAATTCCATCTTTTGAATAATTTCAAGTATTTTGCTATTTTTTGAAAATATCAAATTTTAAAAACTCCAAATTAATACTTATTATTAACATGTGATGATATAGTTAATTAATAATAACAAATGAGATATTATATCAAATTATGGAGAAATTCTTCTGTGGACCGGGATCTCGAAGGTCGTTTATCCAGTAGCCGACATGTGTCATTTTCTACAAGTAAAATTGGTAAATGGAAGAATTTCCATATGTGAGAACGTCTTTTTTTTTTAGTCTCACTTAACTAAAATCTAAACCAAACTAAATTTATTTAAAAAAAAAACAAATGATTTTAAATCTATTGAAAAAACAATTATAATTTTTTTTTAAAAAAAATTAAACTATTATTGCAGCATACCGTCAAATAATAATAGAGAAATTTCATTAATTTTTTTCTTTTATATGACATAATGATCAATTTCATTATTATTTTTATGATGGTTATTACGATTTTTGGAATTAAAATTCAATAATTTCTCAATTTTGATGGTTACTATATTCTGATAAATTTATTAATATAATATTTTCTTTCAATAATGAAGGTTAAAAGAATATATCATTTTCAAAACTCTTAATATTTTAAATTTTACTATAAATTGTTTAAAAACGAAATTACATATACGTATTATTTTAATCTGGGTATAAAAATATTTCCTTATTTATATATAAAGAAATTATTTGTTAATATAAATAAAAAATTACTATTAACAAATTGGTATGCTACAATAACACCATGAAAAAAAAATTATCTAATGGGTTTTTCAATATATTTAAAACTATTTATCTTTTCTAATACAAATGGTATAATTAAATGAAACTAAAAAGAAAAAAAAAATGTTAACATTAATGGAAATCCCTCATGCATAGCTGGCGTTTACCAATTTAATTTGTAGAAACGAACACGTGTCACCGGTTGGGCAAACAGCCTCAATGATCCCAGTACACTAAAGAATTTCTCCAAATTAAGGGATGAGAGTCTCAGGGCCGTTCCTAAATAAATAAGGGCCCGATATATAAATTTGGGCCCCAATCATATAATTCCTAATATAACAAAACACAAAAATATATATAAAAAATATTATTTTTTATTAAAACACAATATCAATAAAAGAGTATAATAAAATAATGACATAAAATTATCAAAGTAGTATAAAAAAAAATATAAAAATTGAACTTTGAACTTATGTTGGGATCAAATTCAACTCACAATGACGGATAATATAGAGATATTGTAGGGAGAATGTCAGCCAACGTGACTTAGAATAAATTTTCATTTATATATTATTAATACTAAACTTTTAATTCAATATTTGGGACCCCAAAAATTTCGGGGCTCTGTTCCGTCGCACCAGTTGCACCATGCTAACGACGGCCTTGGTCTCAGAGTTTTGACTTTATATATATATAAAAGTATTAATACTTAATAAGTTAAGTCATGTTTATGATCAATTAATTAACATTTAATGAGCAAATTATAAAATAAAAAAAAAACAAAAAAAAAACTAGTGAGTTTATTACATTTGATCGCATAAACTTTCAATTTGATTAATGGCACCTTACATTAAATATAAAAATTGGACCTTTCAGTCAGCAGTGTTAATTGTTCGGTCAACAAGCCCCCACATGTGAGTTTACACTTGCTTTTCTTGAGACCGAAGATGAAAAATTAGCGGAGATTTCTTATTTTTAGCAGCGGTGAGGAATCTGACAAACCACGAAAGATGAAATTAGTTCAGAGGTAAATGATGAAGCCATCACATAGAGATTGAGTAAGAATTTTCGAACGAAATTTGAAAATTCAAAGATTTAGGGCAGGCGATATTTTTTAGGAGGAGTTTCGTCGAAGCATAAAAATGAAATTTGGGCAAAATGAAGTTCTAAACAAATTAAAATATCATTTTAAAAGAAACAATATCAAAATTTTACAACTAAACACACACTACCAATTTTTACGGTTATTATTTTGTGTAAAACTAAATTACCAAGTAATGAAATTTCAAATTACATATATTACACACTACTTTTATGTAGATATTTTACTTAACTTGCATTAATATTAGTTACAAGTTAGTTACAGTTAGTTAGCTATTAGTTACTATTATTAGTAACTCAGTTTTGTATATAAACAATGTGGATGTAATTAATGTGATGAGCTTCTTTATTCTTTCATTCAATATGGTATCAGTGATTCTTTAACACGTTTCTTTTTTGCTTTTCTTTCTCTCGAAGCTTCCCTTTTCCTCTCGATTTGTTTTCTTTCTCTCGAAGCTTTCCTTTCTCTCGAGCGATTTCTCGATTCTCTTCTCAAATTAGGTAATTGCTTCGCAAATTTTCAATTGATTTCTTCTTGTTCCTTGCTTAATTCGATTCTTCTCGATCATCAATGGTGACTTCTGCGATTCCTCAAAATTCTGCTTCTCTACCAAAGGATGCTGAGAATTCTTCCCAATCCTTATCATATACACCATGGTGATTCTCCTTCTGTTGTTCTTGTCACTCAACCACTCAATGGTGATAATTACACCTCTTGGAGTCGTTCTATGTTGAAAGCCCTCTCCGCGAAGAACAAATTAGGGTTCATCAATAGTTCAATCCCTCGCCCTTCCAGTTCTGATTTGAATTTTGAAGCATGGATTCGAAACAATGATATTGTTTTCTCTTGGATAACAAATTCTTGTATCAAGGAAATTGCTGGAAGTGTGATTTACTCTCAATCTGCTCAATCTGTTTGGCTCGACTTAAAGGAGCGTTATTCTCAGCAAAATGCTCCTTGGATTTTCCAATTGCGGCGAGATTTGATCAGTCTCACTCAGGGACAGTTTTCTGTCAGTTTTTATTACACTTAAATAAAGACTATTTGGGAGGAGTTAGCTGATTTTCGACCTGGTTGCAGCTGTGGTAATTGTAACTGTGAAGGAATCAAGGCCTTGACAGAATATTATCAGTTTGAGTACATCATGTTTTTTTGATGAGATTAAATGATTCTTTTGCTCAAATCCGTGCACAGATCTTACTGACAGAGCCACTTCCTCCTATCAATCGCGTTTTCTCTCTTGTTCTTCAAGAAGAACAACAATGCAGCATCACTCAATTGGCTTCAAATCCTTCTTCCAACACTGAGTCCATGGCTTTAACACTTCAAGGCAACAATCGGTATCAATCAAAACCACGAGGTAACCGGCCTTTCTGTACCAATTGTAACTACTCTGGCCATACCATTGAACGCTGCTACAAGCTTCATGGTTATCCTCCGGGATACAAACCTCGTCAACGATCCTCACCACATCAGTCTTCATCTGCTCCTGTTGGTTCCTCTGCTACTGCTAATCACTGCCAGGCTCACAAAACTAATCAGGCATATCCTGCTTCTGTAAGTCAATTGACTACACATCTCCCGGACAAGTTACCGTATTCTGAGCCACTTCTTCCTTCTTTGAATCATGCTCAATGTCAGCAGCTTATTGGTATGCTTCAATCTCACCTGGAGATTGCCTAGCCTTCTGTTCCATCCACTTCTGGTTCTATTTTGCCACAGTCCACAGGTATTTCTCAATCTTGTGGTGTTGCTTATAGACATGAACAGTCTTTTTCCTTTGTTGCTGCTGCTTATGAGACTTATTTTACAAACGATTGGATTGTTGATTCTGGAGCTTCCAGTCATATTTGCTGTGATCAGTCATTGTTTAGTCAGTTTGAGACCATTGATCAATGTCATGTCACATTGCCTAATTTTGAGAAGATTGTAGTCACACATATGGGAACTATTCATCTTAATTCTGCTATAACTTTACACAATGTTCTTTATGTTCCATATTTCAAGATTAACCTTCTATCTGTGAGTTCTCTACTTCATGATTCGAAAATGACCGTTCAATTTTTCCATGATCACTGCCTGATTCAGGATCTGCTCAGTTTGGAGATGATTGGCAGGGGTAGAAATGTTTCTGGCTTATATGTGATTTCTGCTGGTTTGCCTTCTACTTTACATTTAACCTGCTCTAGTTTGGCTAATAAAGTGAGTGCTTCTACTTGGCACTCTCGTTTAGGACATTTGTCTTCTGAAGTTTTACATTGTTTGAAGAATCAATTGTCTTTTACTGATTTTGATTTCAATAAAAATCCATGTACTGTATGTTCTCTTGCTAAGCAACGAAGATTGTCTTTTGTTTCCAATAATAACTTGTCTTCTAATGTTTTTGATCTTATCCATTGTGATATATGGGGGCCCTATCATGTCCCAACCCATCATGGTTATAGATATTTTCTCTGCCTTGTTGATGATCATACTAGATATACTTGGCTCTTCCTTATGAAAAGAAAATCAGAAGCTCCTACCTTAGTTCCTAAGTTTTTTAACCTCATTGCTACTCAGTTTGGCAAGGTTATTAAAACCTTTAGGTCTGATAATGCACCTGAATTGGCTTTTCATGAGTTTTTTGGCAGTAAAGGAGTCATTCATCAATTTTCTTGTGTTGAGAGACCTCAACAAAATTCGGTTGTGGAAAGAAAGCATCAACCTCTTCTTAATGTAGCCCGTGCTCTGTTTTTCCAATCTCAAGTTCCTATTTCCTTTTGGGGTGATTGTGTGCTCACTGCTACTTTTTTAATCAATCGTTTACCTTCCAAACTTCTTCATTTCTCTACTCCTTATTCCTTATTATACAAGAAGGCTGTTGATTACTCATCTTTCAAATTTTTTGGGAGTCTTTGTTTTGCTTCCACTTTGCATTCTCATAGAACTAAATTTGAACCTAGAGCTAGGTCTTGTATCTTTGTAGGCTATCCACCTAGCATGAAAGGATACAAATTATATGATATTGTTCATAAAACCTTCCTTGTTTCTCGGGATGTCATCTTTCATGAGTCCATATTTCCCTTTCATTCTATTTCTCATCCTAATGATGTTTTAGATCCTTTTCCTGATTTAGCCTTACCTATTTCTTTTGATCTTCCCAATTCTGATTCTTCCTTCCATTCCTCCTCACCTTCTTCAACTTCAGTTTCTGTTCCCACTGATAATATCTCGGTGGCTCCTCCTCCTTCCACTCTTTTACCTAATGTTAGAAGAAGTTCAAGACAATCCAATACCCCATCTTATTTACAGGATTATCATTGTAATCTTTTATCTCATTCTCTTGACCCTTCTCATCTTTCCAATTATCCTTTAAGTCAGACTCTTTCATATCATGCTTTGTCTTCTACCCATGACTCTTTTCTCATGACTGTTTCCTCTGTCTTTGAGCCACAATCATTCCATCAGGCTAATAAAATTGACCATTGGAAACATGCTATGAGAGCTGAACTTGCTGCTATGGAGGCTACTAACACTTGGTCCATTGTTTCCCTTCCCACGACCAAACATTCTATTGGTTCCAAGTGGGTTTACAAAGTCAAGTTTAAGTCTGATGGAAGTATAGAGAGGTATAAGGCTCGATTGGTTGCCAAGGGTTATACTCAACAAGAGGGGTTGGATTTCTTTGATACTTTTTCTCCTGTGGCTAAACTTGTTACTGTTAAATCTTTGTTATCCATTGCAGCAGTTAAGAAATGGCATTTGGTCCAATTAGATGTGAATAATGCTTTCCTCAATGGAGATCTTTTTAAGGAAGTATATATGGATTTGCCTCAAGGTTATGATTGTCCTGTCTCTCCTAATCCTGGTGAGAAGCTTGTTTGCAAATTACACAAATCGATTTATGGTCTTAAGCAAGCCTCTCTCGACAGTGGTTTTCTAAGTTCTCTCAGGCTTTATTACTAAATGGTTTTTCTCAATCAAAGGCTGATTATTCCTTATTCACTAAAGGTTCTAAATCTGACTTTGTGGCTCTGCTTGTTTATGTGGATGATATCATAATTGCTAGTTCAAATATGCATGTTATTGATCAATTAAAGCTGTTTTTAAATACTCATTTCAAACTTAAGGACCTTGACTCTTTGAAATATTTTTTGGGACTTGAAGTATCTAGGGCTGCCCAAGGTATCACTATTTCTCAACGACATTACACTTTGCAATTGTTAGATGATACTGGTTTTCTTGATGCTAAGCCTGTCTTCTTTCCCATGGATCCTACTGTAAAATTGTCAAAGGATGTTGGTGATCTTTTGGAAGATACTTCTCTGTATCGCAGGCTTATTGGTCGGCTTCTTTATTTGACTGTCACTCGACCAGATATTACATTTACTGTACATCACTTAAGTCAATTTGTTTCCCAGCCTCGTAAGCCTCATCTTGATGCTACTCACCATTTGCTTAAGTATTTGAAGTCTACACCTGGTCAAGGTTTATTTTTTTTTGCCACTTCTACTCTTGCAATTCGTGGTTTTTCTGATGCTGATTGGGGTACATGTGTTGATACACGACGTTCAATTACTGGTTTTTGCCTTTTTATTGGTGACTCTTTGGTTTCTTGGAAATCAAAGAAACAGCAAACGGTCTCCCGGTCATCTGCTGAAGCTGAATACAGGGCTCTTGCTGCCACTGTTAGTGAAGTCATTTGGCTCAAGCAGTTGCTGTCTGATCTTCATGTTTCTTGCCCTTCTATTGTTCTGTTTTGTGATAACCAGGCAGCCATCCACATTGCTACTAATCCATCATTTCATGAGCGTACTAAACATATCGAGATAGATTTACATTTTGTCCGTGATCGTGTTGCTGATTCCACTATTCGTTTGCTGCCTATCCGTTCGATGAATCAATTGGCAGATGCTTTTACCAAAACCCTACCTGCTGTTCAATTACACAATTTGATGTCCAAGATGGCTGTTATCAACCTCCACAGTCCATCTTGAGGGGGCCTATTACACACTACTTTTACGTAGATATTTTACTCAACTTGCATTAATATTAGTTACAAGTTAGTTACAGTTAGTTAGCTATTAGTTACTATTATTAGTAACTCAGTTTTGTATATAAACAATGTGGATGTAATTAATGTGATGAGCTTCTTTATTCTTTCATTCAATAACATAACATTCTCTAATTTAAATTTCGCAAGTTACACTACAATAGGCTTCCATAAATTACAAAATATGAATTTAAAAAAATGATGTCAATCATTTTATTACTTATACAAAAATTTATATTTTAGCTAGTGATAGAAATATTAATTAGGAAAAAGAAAATTGCCATTCTTTCATTAATTAAAATAATAGTAAATTTTAAAATTCAAAAGTTTAAAATAGAATTTTAACATAACTATACTTTTGTTTTTAAGAAAAAGAAAACAGGCTTTTACCAGAAAACCCTTCATTTTCTTGACATGTTAGATTATGAATGATTAATAACAAGGGTAGTTTCGGTACCTAAAATTTCATTGGAAAAAAAACGAAAAGCATTATCTGCTTCCTCTCCCATTAAGGATTAGAGTGTCTCTCTCTCTCTCTCTCTCTTTCTCTCACTAAACGAAGCAAAGCTATGGCTTCCACAAGCTCACCTATCCTCCAAATTCTCCGTCTAAACAATATCCAATCCACCGTGTCCAACACGCGCTCAACAAAATCGCCGCCGTCACTCTCCCCCACCGACTCCCCGGGGAAATCCCGACGACAGATGATGTTATTTCTCACAGCAACGACGGCAGCAGCAGCAGCAGTTCTAGTGAGAGAAAACCCATCAATGGCGGAAGATATTCCTCTGTTTGGATTGAGGAAGAAGCTGAAGAAAGTGGAGGAGGAGACGGAGAAGATTGTCAAGGAAGGATTCGAGGCGGCGGAGAAAGGATTAGAAACAGCGGAACGAGGGATCGTGGCGGCGGAGAAAGAGATCGTGGCGGCGGAGAAAGAGATAGTGACGGCGGAGAGAGAGATTGAAGGGGGAATTAATTTCGGGGCATTGTCCCAAGCTGGGGTGGTTGCCGGAGCTGAGGTCGTCGGAGTTCTTGTTGCTACGTCGGTTGTTAATGGTATTTTGGGTCCGGAAGGTCAGAGTTGATTAATGTATAATTTTGTCTATTATTTTAAATTGATTTGTTGTTATTGTAATATTTGTTTGATTATCTATTTGATAAATTATTGTTATTATAATCTTGTTTTGAAAATTAGCTGTGATTATAAATTTAGTAAACATAATATACAATATTTATAAATGTATATATTTTTTTAAAAGCTAATTATAATCTCAAATAATTATTAATAATATTTATAATTATGTCATTTTATTAAAAACACTTGATTTGCTATCAATCAATTTTTCAAACTATGGTACTTAAAAGATAAAATATATTCTTAGCGTTGATGACAACATAAGTTCCTTTGTGAATTCACTTTTTTTAAACATCAATTCAGGTTTGTTTTAGAATAACTTTTAAAAGTGTTTTTTATAATGATGGTAAAAGACACGTTATTTATTAAAAACACTTTTAAAAATATTCTAAAAGAGACTTAGAACCCGTTTGATATAACTTCCTCTAAAAATGTTTTTAGTTAAACATTTTAAAAGAAAAGTTAATTAAGCGTTTCATCTAAATACACTTGAGTGAAGTACTTTAAGGGTCGTTTGACATACATTCTCTTAAAAATATTTTGAGTTAAACAATGTAAAAGAAATACTAATTAAGTGTTTCTTCTAAAAACACTTGAGTATGTAAAATGTGATTTTGGAGAAAATACTTGATTTGTGATTTTTCTAAAAATATTTATAAACAAGTATTTCATTTCAAATACCTTACTCAAGTGTTTTTAGATGAAACACTTAATTATTATTTCTTTTAAAATCTATAACTCAAAACATTTTTAGGAGAATCTATGTCAAACGGACTCTAAGTGAAATACTTGTTTATAAACATTTTTGGAAGAATCACAAATCAAGTATTTTCTCCAAAAACACATTTTAGCACACTCAAGTATTTTTAGATGAAACACTTAATTAGTATTTCTTCTAAAAAGTTTCACTCAAAACACTTTTAACGGAAGTTGTATCAACGGACCCTTACTCGAGTAAGAATCTCATTCTTTTTCTTGAGCTATTTGTGAAGCAACTCCATGAGTTACTTGCAAGTTATTGATGGGTGTTGTCTAGGCTGCAAAGAGACTGAAAACAATATGCAAATGAGAAGAGGCAAAAATAGAGAAATCCACTAATTTAGTTCTCTTATGCAAACTGACAGACCTTATTTCTCTATTTAATAAATTGATTCATATACGTTTGTTGTGATTAATTAATCAGAATCAAACCGAAGTAAATCATAAGCTTAAGACATGGTTTCGTGTGTTACAACATTAACAGCTCAACAGGAACAAAAACAGCAGGATGTAAATGTGCAGAATACTTCAATTATGCAGAAGCTTAACAACTATGGATAGGGATGACAACGGGGCCGGGCGGGGTCGGGGATGCCATTCTCATCCCCTAACCCGCGAGGATTTTAAATCCTCATACCCTACCATATCCCCTAATCAAAGAATAGGGGCGGGTTCGGGGATTTCCCGTTCGGGGATTGGGTTCCCCGCGAGAAAAAATCTATTTTTTATATTTTATTTCTTATTTAAAAAGAAATATAAAAACTGAATATATATTTCAAATATACATTTTAAGATAAAAATAAAATACAATATTAAACATTTTATAATTTATAAGTTAATATAATCATATTCTATATATTTTTTTTCTAATAAATAAAGATAAAAGTAAACAAAATACATAAGATGTTATTAAAATATCGGGTTCGGGGTCGGAGGCGGGCGGGGAATGTGTTCCCATCCCTTAACCCTATAACAAATTTGGGAAAATTTCCCACTTAACCCTAACCCTATAAAAGCGAGGATTCTCCGCCCCTATAGAGGCGGGGCCCCTAACCCGCGGAGAATTTTGTTATCCCTAACTATGGACGTTGCAATAGTGATTGCATAAGCAGAAGCAGCAAAATAGATTTGTAAATTAGTAAATAAACAAATATGTAAATGCACAACGAAGTGATTAACGTGAGAAACATCCACTGGTAAAATCTCACGGGGACAAGCCCAAAACAAAACCACTAGAATTAATTAGTCGTTCAATACAAGAATGTAAACCAAAAAGCACAAATTAAAAGAACTCCCTTCTTTGTTTGTCTTTGGTTATTCTCCGCAACAACTTCATCTACAATGGACTATCACAAGCTCCCCTTGTGAGAATGACGTCCTGAACAAGATTCCCTTGTACATAACTTTCACGAGAAACTCCTTTCCTCGATTTGAAGTTGTACGACTTCTTTTCTCAAGAATCTTTCAACTTGAAGCTTTGTTGAATGAAGATGATTCAAAGACTTTGATACCCACACATCAAACAAGATCTTGCCACAAAACAATGTTAATAACGAGCCAATAATCAGACATCAAAAGCTTAGTTTTTGGACAAGAAATCATCTCAGACTTATATCCAAATTCGAACACCTCTGATGGAGGAGTAATAGGGCCAGCTAGCTCAATCAATCCCTAAAAAATAGCAATCAAAAGCTGGAGAAATTCTCTAAACAAAAGCAATCACAGCTGGTACAAAATCATTAAATAAAAGAAAACTAAAAGTTGGTAAAGACACATTCTTACGAGGGTTTATTTGAGAGAGAGAGAGCCAACAGCTTAAAAAATAAAAGGAAAGAGTTAAGTGTTAGGAATGGTGTCCTAGAACTTGTAATTATTTAATAATAATAATTTATTAAGAATAAATTAAATAAATAAACATAAGTTCTTTATATTATCTAGATTGATTCAATTAATGATATTAGGAATATATGGAAATATATAAATATCAAACATTCAAATAGTAAACCCTAAGTTACTCTTATGAAATCACGACTTAGTATGTGAGTCATACGAGAGGATTAAAGTCGAGATGAGTAACTTAAACGTGTCTACAGTAAACAGATAGCGTTTGGGAACCTTATCCTGGTAACACTGTTGATAGTTTCGCATTTTGTTTATAGACAAATGTTCGAATCCTGATCATTCATGTGGGAGACATGAAATGTAAATATCATATGCAATGTTGATTGTATAAGACAGGACCATGATGATCGATCAAATTTCTCATTAGTACCGTTTACGAGAAATAATCGAATATCAAACTAAGTTTATCAACCGTGATAGATCCCAATCCTGAGTGAAATGCGGACTCCTATTTGTGGAGTTATGTTCTTTGATTCACATAGTTGAGAGCGATCTGTAAGAACGCTCAATACACTTCTGTTTTGGGAACATGACTAGATAAGTAGCTGGGAACTCATTTTCACGAGATGGAATTCATAACTTTCTTATAAATTAACAGTATCGGTCGCGATACCTAAACATTTTAGGAACTTTAGGAAACTCCTTGATGTCTCGATTCGAGACATGAACAAGTGACGTCACGACTTCTATTGATCACAGAAGTATTTTATCTTTAGTTCGACTAAAGATAAAGTTCATTGGAGAATCAGCGGGAACACAAGGATAAAGCGGTAATTACAGGGGCAAAACGGTAAATTTATCTCCTTGTAATTATGAGGGTTCCACGTGAAGGATATATCACGAGATATAAATAAAAGATAAACTAAATGGACATAACTCATCTATAGTGAGGGGAGTTCACTATGAATCTATAGTGGAATTATTCATAGTTAGATAATAAGTAATTAATCGATTATGTGTTAATCACTTAATTGACTAATTATTAAGCCCATGATCTATAGGTCCATCAGGTCCCTATGCTAGCCCAAATATCGTAGTCGCGAAATCAAGTAGAAGAAATGGAAATTTTAAGTAAAGTGAATTACTTAAAATAGGCAATATTAATTGTTTAAATATTGAGTATATTTAAACCGGTAATTAATATAAACATTATTAATTGTTTAAATAATGAGTTTATTTAAACATGAAATTAATAATGAAATATTATTAATTATACATTATTAATTATTTAAATATTGAGTATATTTAAATGGTAATTAATAATTTGAAATTAATTAACAATTATTAATTGTTTAAATAATTATATTTAAACGGAAATTAATAATTAAAATTAATTAAATTAATAATAAAATATTGTCAATAAAATTATTAATTAAATAATGAGTTTATGGAAATTAATAATTATAATATTTATTATTAATTGTTTAAATAATAAAAATTATTTAAATGGAAATTAATAATATAAATTGGATAATATTTAGTCGGGAGAAAATATTAATATTATTAATTGTTTAAATAAAATATTTTATTTAAATGGTCATTAATAAATAAATTAATTAAGTTGGACTTATTAATTTAAGAGAGAATTTCAAGCCCAATTGGATTAATGAACCCAATTGGAATTGGCCCAAAATAATTAATTAAATAAATTGTATTTATTTATTATTTTATGATGATAAATTCGGCCATGACATGTATTTTGAGGAGATAATTGTTTGAATTATATCCTAAAATAATTACATAGATTTATTTACCCAAGATAAATAAAAATAAAGAAAATAAAATAATCTCCTATTTATCCATGGCATTTTCGAAATTGCTAGATAAAGGAAAGAGATAATCTTTTTTCTTTTTGTATTTATCTCTATAGATTAATCCTAATGTGATTAGGATTCCTATTTTTCTATAAATAGGAGGGTTGGGTTATTCATAAATCATACAATTCAATTCCATAGAAAGTTGGAACTCTCTCTTCTTCCCTTCTCCCTCCCTTGGCCGAAATTCCTAGTGTTATTGGGAAGAAAAATATTTTTTTCTTCTTCCCAATTTCTTTTTAAGTTCGATCCCACAATCGGATTTCGTTTGATCGATCGGGATATAGCATAGAAGATCCGGTGTTGCTGAGGCCACCTCCTAACAGGTCAGATTATAGATTCTCCGAAGGTTTTGAATGTGTTTGTGTTGTGCCCCCAAAAATAGTTACACGGATTGGATGTAGGAAAAAAACTAAGGATCCCTTCATCTGGAGAAACAGTTGTGAACACTTAACATTGTGAGCGTGGTTCAACGGAGCATAATAGAAAGACTTGTCGTAATCCAATTTCATAGAACCTGTAATATTTAGGGTTAATATACTTTGTTTGAGCACCATTCATTTAACAGATTGTTGTAATGTCATAAGAGATTTTCATATAACTTGTAATGTTTAGGGTTAATTTACTTTGTTTGAGCACCATTCATTTAACAGATTGTTGTAATGTCATAAGAGATTTTCTGTCCATATGCTCGGTCCGAGTGTAATAACATAGTCGGACCGATCGTCATGAACACGACCGGACCGAGTGTAACAACATAGTCGAACCGATAGTCATGAACATGACAGCACCAATTTCATTAACATGACCGGTCCGAGGTCATGAACTGACCGGACCGATAGTCATGAACATGACCGGACCAATTGCATGAACATGACGGGACCTATTTCATTAACATGACCGGTCCGAGTGTCAGTTACCTTTATTATTATCGATATGTTTCTATGAACTGATTTGAACAGTCATAGAGTGTCAAACATCCGATCATGGTATACATATATAAAAAAAATAGCAAAGCCATAAAAAATGTATAGTTTATTAAGCATAAAAAAACAGGGGTGTTGGACCACACCTCCGCAGATAACATTAATCTAAATTGTTTCATCTTGCGGGATGTAATCATTTCAAAAGTATTTCCCGTTACAAGACACTCATAAAACTTTATAACAAATACACCACAGTCAATCGAATTGCCTTGTATTGGGGTATCAGGGAAACGCCTAAGAGGCCATCGTTCGACTGTCTGTGAGATGCCGATATTATACATCAAGCGTGCAACACAATCACGAACCGGTCGAAGAATGAGGCTAACCTCTTTTTCACTTGCGTATGTTGGAAGTGAATCGTAGTATACAAACTCATTTCGACGAAGATCCATTGACAGCAAAATCCAGTGCTTACCCTTGATATTGATAGGTGCATATACCTATATGTTATGGAATCATTACGAACATAAGTAAGTGACCAGTTATAAGCATTTGAAAAGGAAGGATTGATAAGGAATGAAAAAATTTGAAAACAATATTAATGATCGGTCCGATCACAATACAAGCTCGGTTCGAGTATGATCCATGCTCGGTTTGAGCATGGTCCATGCTCAGTTCGAGTATAGACCATGCTCGATTCGAGTATAGTCAGACCGATCATTTTGACAGAAAAGTATATGCGATGAATATTATTTCTGTCCAAATGATCGGATCGAGCGTATATGGTGATCAGATCGAGCCTACATGATATTCGGACCGAGCATTCATGGTGATCGGACCGATCATTCATATTTTTTTCAGCATTCCAATGTATATTTACTTACCTCACAACCAAGATGGGCATCTTCTACGGTAATCCAATCTAGGAACCACCGTTTATCCTTTGCACCGTAGAAATCACATTTGACCAGCTCATTAGCATTGCTCTTGTCCTTAAAATACTGTAAGTACTGGTCAAATATGGTTTGTGGTACCCTGTACAAAGGGTCATATAGTTCCATCCCGTCCGCTCCCACCGTCTTCTTCTTCTTATCTGTTATGTACGGAGATCGTAGAGTTGCTGCAGCCTTCCTTTTTCTACTGCCTCGGGCACGCGTTTTGAAATCCTTATTTTCTTTCAGCATTACTAAGTCATAACTCGACTCAATATTAGAAAATAATTGTTGGATTTTTTCAACCTGAACCATCGCTTCCTTAAGCAGCTCCTTTCTACTTTTTTTATTATTCTTCTTCTCTTCTTCTCCCTCTTCTTTCTTCTCTTCTGACTTCTCTTCTTTCTTTTCCTCTTCTTTTTTCTTCTCTTCTTTCTTCTCTTCTTTCTTTTCCTCTTCTTCCTTCTTCTCTTCTTTCTTTTCCTCTTATTTCTTCTTCTCCCCTTCTTCTTTTTCTTCGTTCTTTTCCTCTTCTTTCTTATCCTCTTCTTGTTTCTCTTCTTTATTTTCCTCTTCTTTCTTCTCGTCTTCTTGTTTTTCTTCTTTCTTTTCCTCTTCTTTCTTCTTCTCCCCTTCTTGTTTTTCTTCTTTCTTTTCCTCTTCTTTCTTATCCTCTTTTTGTTTCTCTTCTTTCTTCTCGTCTTCTTGTTTTTCTTCTTTCTTTTCCTCTTCTTTCTTCTCCTCTTCTTCTTGTTTGTCTTTTTTCTTTTCCTCTCTTTGTTTTTCTTCTTTATTTTCCTCTTGTTCTTGTTTCTCTTCCTTATTTTCATCTTCTTTATTCTCTTTTTCTTTCTTCTCCCCCTCTTCTTTTTAAGATCGAGAGCTGATCTGGGTCTGGTGTCTCTCGGACCTGGACTGCACAACAAACTCTAAAAAATAAGAAGAGGAGTGAGAACTCGGCCGAGAACTGAGACCAGAGGTGACCTGCACAGGAAACAACTGGGAACTGGTGTGGTGCCGACCTATCCACTCTGATGTCGAGTAGAGTAGAAGAGAAGTAACTTACCTCAACAGTGGCCTCTTCTCCGATATTTATAGGAAGGGTACAATGATGGCCTTACTGTCTAGGTTCCAGGCGTAGGCCCCAGACCACGTGTCGACCCTCAGTTGGAGGCTAGGGGCTGTTCCGCTTGCCCTATCCAAAGGTGGACCTCGATGGTCGATGCTCTTTCTTTGGAAGAGCAGCCAAGCCTTTACCTTAGTGTTGAGATGATACCACACCAGGTGAGCTTATGTCTCATCTTATCAGGCCTATGAGCCCATCTTTACCCATTCTTTACAGGGATTGTCACTTGCTTTTCTGAACATAGGTAAGTTGGTCTTCTAGAGATGAGTACGCACCTTGCTAGGCTTCATGTGTTCATTCCCCTAAGTTTATCGTCTTGGTGCTCGGTCCTCTTTCTAAGGTCGAGCCTTCTAGAAGTGGTCTTCCCAGATGAGCACCCACACTATTGGGTCTAGTGTGCTTGTTGGGTTTCGTAAATACGGACTAACCTCTTGTAGACACGCAGCGGAAATAACACGAGAAACCCGAATATTCAAGTATCGATCGTTGAAAGCAAATCACCAATGAAAGTGCTTTATTGTTCACAACCAAGGTGTTAGATGTCGATGTCGATGGAAATGTCGAGGTTCGTTTTTATGAAAATATGGATGGAAATATCGATGTCGAAGGATATTCCCGGAAAATTTACGGAAACGGTGGAAACTTTAATAAATTCTTAGTATCAATGAAACTTTCATAGTAGTTCAAATAAGTCATAATCTCCATTTAAAAATGTTATACATAAATGATATTAAACATTGATACTTGAAATAATAAATTTAAAAATCACTTAAATAGTTTAATTATGTGATAAAAAAAATATAGCCATAAAATTTATTTTTTGACAAAAATACTAATATCAATATTTAAATAAATTAATAAGGTATAAATAGTATGATTTATATTTATATTTTTTTTATTATTTAACTTACAAAAACAATATTATATTACTATCTATGTTAATTAATGTTAAAAAAATGAGGGAAAAATAAAATTTAGAAAGTAGCGGGAGGGTTTAAAAAAAAGAGACAAGTGGGAGCTAAAAAAATTTGTGCTTGTATTCCTTGTTCGACATCGAAAATATCTGAAAAAAAGAGTTTCATAGAGTACTATAAAACAAAGTCTCCAGCCTAAACTTTAACATTCAAAATATGAATGGGCTTAGTTAAGAATGGGTCCACGTAAAGTTAAAAAATTTCATTTGTTTTGACTTATCGAGCGACATTTTGTAATATGTCGACGATATTTTCAAAATATCGACGATAATTACACTTTTCCGTGATATTTTAACGAATTGGGAGAAAATATTTTTTCTCCCAGTTTAAAATATCGTGGTGCTCAATTTCTCGACATGTCGATCGAAATGTCCACGTGTCGAACGACTTTTGACACCCTGTTCACAGCCTAAGTCCTTCTCTTTAGAATTTATGATGAACATAGAATTGATAGAATGAAGAGACTACTTCATTTAAGAGAGAGTCCTGCCTTAATCTTTTCTCTCTACTTTTTTTCTTACGTTCTCTTCTTAGAAAATAACATACCTAGTAAGATATGAAGATATAGAACTGCCACATAGACAGTTCCAAGAAAACTGTTATTAGGCAGTTGTAGACAACTTCCTTCATCTCCTACTCGCACATAATGGGTTATTAATCATGGGCGTACTGTTTACATTGCTCCCTTTTGAACGCGAAATTCTCTCACTTATCAATCAAGGAGAAACATATTCTCTTTCATCAGGATCTAATTCATACAAGAAAATAGGTCGTGCGGCCATCATTCCTTTAAGTCGAGAGCTTGTTACTTTACAACAGTTAAGTATGTAAGGTAACTCAAGTGTGTATTTAAGTAGAGTGTATGATGTAGTTCCCTAGATCATTTAGTCACATTTGTAACTCCAAATCTCTTTTAAAATATTACCTTTGTATTCACAATTATATTATAAAAATACAATTGGTCGACCGGTGAATACAATGTGATGTGACACTTAAAATAATCTTCTTTTTCCTCAAAAAATTTCCATCCCAAAACGACTGCTCTCTAGATAAGTCCCATTAGATCGAATCTTTCATGACCATTGGTAACTTTCCAAGATAGCTAAAATCGCAGTGAAACTTCAAGATTTTAGTCAAAGATCTTAACGGTACTTGAAGACTTCTTAGTCTCATGGGTCTTACATTATTAAGAAGTAGAGATCTAACTTCTATTACCCACTTAGGTCAGTTTTAGCACATGTGGTATGAAACACATGATACAGTATTATTCTCCATTTGGAGTGTATGTCTCGATTTATACTGTACAGATGATAGTTCAGATATACTCAATATCTAAATTGAGTCCACAACTCTACTTTATCACCTTATGACTGCAGGACTTCCATCTGGCTCATAGACAGTCAAGCGAATAGTGAGATCTATTCACTTTCGATTATAAATATAACCTCTTCTTGATTCTTTATCAAGGTGATATTTAGATTAATCATATGCTCTCATAGTGTTGTTATCAATTAACAACAATATTGCTTAAAATATCTCATTTCTATTGGACACTAAGTAATAAAAGTGATTACCTATGTGAGAAGGTCAATATACTGTCTGACATACTTTTAATTTAATGTACTGAACATTATTATGTGTACGCAATTTAAAAGTACAAAACTTTATTCATAACTAAAACATAGAAATACAATTTTCATTTCATGTGAAATCGAAATCTAAGCAGGCCTAGAGATTTAACATGGCTATTAAAAATATCTTTAGGGTATGGGCTTTATAAAAAAAATCTACAACCATATCCCGCCTAGATATATATATTACACATTCACTTCTTTCTGTGCAATCATGTTTATCACAAAATTGTATTTAGTATCAATGTTTAACAACCCGAGTTTTAGGTAAGGGTATTTTGGTCTTTTCCTCAATTTTGATCTAAATGATTTTATTTTAGGTTATTATTAACCTTCGTGTCGTTACGATTCCAACGGAATTGACTACGTTCAATTCCGAGTTTCGAGTAAAAAGATATGGCCTGAATATCGTTTATGTCCCTAACTCTTATTATTCATTTCAGGGGCATTATCGTAATTGTCCAGATATTAGGTTGACACAAAACCCTAGGTTATATGTTTTATTTTTCTTTTCACCTTCTCTTACTCTCGACCAGCCGCATCTCCTCAAGCCGTAGTTCCATTTTGATTTCTCGCAAGGTAATGATCGAGTTTTTTATCAATCATTGTTTCTTTCCGTTAATTCTGAATTGATCCTCGACTTTTGGGCTGCCGTTCAATGTCAGATTCTAGCTCAAAAACTCATTGGAAATTCGAGAGGAATTCGGTCCTGTTCAATACCGAATCATTTGGTATTTACGTTAATCTTATTATTCATTGATTAGTTATTGTACTCGAGTGAATTTCGCGCTAATTGGATGAGTTTTCGTTGAGTTTTGGTTACAATAAGGGCCCTCGCCGGACTGTTTTCTTCTCTCCGGAATCTGGGCGGATCTTTGTGGTTTTGCTCGAGTTTGAGTCGTTTCTCGTTAGAATCTCTTCGTGTGTTTCCGGACGAGCGTAGGACGTTTTTCTCCATTCGTGAAGGTAAGCTGCTACGTCATTTTTAATTAAATGAAAAAGAAAAAAAAAATTATATATATATATATATATATATATATATATATATATATATATATATATATATTCACAGCGCTGCAAGCAGCGCTGTGAGAGGTAAGGGATGACCAGTCTAGCTAGACCGGCTGGACCTGGTTCAATTGGACCGGTTCAGCTGGTCTAGACCAGTTCAAGGCCCAATTAGGGCCCAATCGAACCGGTTTTCGTCCCGTTCTTCCGATTTTCATAAAATTGACTTTAAATTAATGTCAATACAGGTTTGGGGCACCTCTAGGATTTTATTTGGCGTTATTTCGAGTCCGTTTGCTTGCTCAATTTGCTAATAAGGTAGGTTAATTCCTACTTAAAGTGTTAAATTGAATTCTTTTTGTATGATTAATTTGCCTATTATTATTCGTGTGACTTGGGAGATGTTTTAATAGATATCTAAGTACTTTCAAATGATTGTATGACTTCCGGTTATGATTTAATTATTATTTGTGTTCGGTTATTTGTTTAGTGATAAATATAGTCTTGGGGTTTTACAACTTGGGTTGAACTTATGCATAATAAATATTAAATTTGTAGAGCGTATACTATGGCACGTATCATGAGTGGCCCTATACCCCACTATGATCATATTTTCAAGCACATAGTATGGCACGTATCATGAGTGGCCCTATACCCCACTATGATACATATATGCAAATTTAATTAAAACAAAGACTAAAGGAAATGTTGTAGGCCAAGTACCTACTAACTAAATAGGCTAAGTACCTACGAGAAATTGGGGATTTAGATTAGTATCCAATAGTTATTACATTTGGTGTGTTTTCAATTTAACTTACTTATATAAATTGAAATTAATCTACTGAGTTAAAAACTCACAGTATCCGAATGCCCTGCAAATTTAAATTTTACAGGTAATGATAGCAATGTTAGGAATCGAGGCGCGTGACGAGGATGGTGCTACATGGAGGCCTTAAGATTTATTCATTTTCACTTTTCTCTTTCTACTTACATTATTGGTTATTTTTCGTTTATTTGGGATATTTCGTTTTTATTATTAAACTCATTCAGTTTATTTATTTTCGTTTGAATTTTATTCTTTAAAATGGCTCCACAATTAAATGTTTTGTTTTTATCTTTTATCGGTCATTTAAAAAAAAGGCTTCCGCATTTATTGATTTTACTATGATTTATTTATAAATTGAAATTAGTTCCTTTAATATTTATTTATTTATTTGACATTGAGTCGGGTCGTCACACAATGTGATTTGTCTTAGAGTGATATTTGGAATCATTTTGTAAATGTAATAGCAACATGACTGTCGCAGTTACTAACACAGAGTTAGACTTATTTTCATTGAATCCCAAGTGATTTAAGAACCTCTTAAGCCACACTGATTGAGATAGATTCTCTTTAATCTTTTTCTCTTGGAGGTACAATGAATAATCCATGGTTCCCACAAGGTACCTGGATATTTCTTTTACAACATTCCAATTGACTTGTTCAGGGTTTGGCTGGTATTTACGTACCATACTCATGATAAAACATATGATTGATCTTGTACACATTATGGCATACATGAGGCTATTAATAGAACTCGAGTAAAGAACTTTTCTCATTTGATCTATTTTCCTGGAGACTATTGGACACAATCTTTGACTTAAGCTTTAGCCTTTTGCGATGAGAGTATCAATTTGGTTTGCAGTCTTGCATTTTTATTTCTCTCAAGGATTTTCTTGATGTATTTCCTTGTGACAAGGCTAACATCCTTTTAGAGATATCTCATTCAATCTTTACTCCAAATATATAAGCTACATCACCCATATCTTTCATTTGAAAGTTTGATGATAACCATTCCTTAATGGCTAATATATATATATATATATATATATATATATATATATATATATATATATACTCATTGTCTTTCCCAACCAACAATATGTCATCCACATATAATGAAAGAATCACAAACTTATTTTTATTTGATTTGACATACACACAGTGGTCTTTATCAATCATATGGAAATCATATGAATTGATAACTTGATGAAAACTGATATACCACTGTTAGGAGGAATATTTGAAGCCATAAATTGACCTCATTAATCTACAAACTTTATGATCTTGCCCTTCGGTAACAAAACCAATGGGTTATTGCATGTATATTTATTCTTCCAATTCACCGTTTAGAAATATTGTTTTAACATCCATTTGATGTAATTTAAATCTAAACAAGCAACTATTGTTAGGATGAAACATGAAAGGTAAACCTCACAACAAGAGATAACAACTCTTCATAGTCAATTCCTTTCTATTGTGTGTAACCTTTTGCTACAAGTCTGGCCTTAAATCTTTCAATAAAGCTATCAACTTTACGTTTGATTTTAAGAATCCATTTGTTACCAATTACTTTGCGTCCTTTAGGAAGGTCATTCCACAGCCGATAAAAATCAGACTCACGATATGCTTTGGCTGCAAGGAAGAATATAGGATTTATTGCATCATTTTTTAATTTAGCAGTGAGATTCATACTCAAGTGATGTCTACAAAACCCATGTATTGCATGAGGGAATACAGACGCCACGGAATTAATGATGCTTTTATTTCTATCAGAAATAAATACCAAATCATCAACATCACCAATTGCACTTTTTAGTTTTTCCATAAACCACGACCATGACTCATCCTTCTCCCTATCTACGATTCCAAAAGCAAAGTGGGTAAATTTGATTATTACCGTCCAAACAGACACTGACTAATAATGTACCCTTATATTTCCCCTTAAAAAATGATCCATCAACAGCAATAACTGGACGCATGCAACTTAGGAACCCTCTAATACACGGACCCAAAGCAAAGAAAAAGTATTTGAAATGATGTTCTTCTTCAAGTTGCAGGTAATATACGGTTCCTGGATTAGCAATTTTCAGTGCTTCACTGTATCGACTTAGCAAATTGTAGGATTCTTCTGGTGATCCTCTTACCAATTCATATGCGTCCTCTCTGGCACGCCACACTTTAGCATAACTTATGTTAACACCGTACTCTTTTTGCATGTCATTAATAATATCTTTCGGCCTATACTGACGGCCAACATCTTCAACTCTCCCTTTTATTATATCTCCAATAACCCAACTTCGAGCTTGTCTGTGATCATGATTCAGCACATCAAGCGAACAACTATGAACATCTACAGACTTGGAAATTCAAAATATTTCTGACCCTTTCAAACAAGTAGCTCATAACCTCCATTTGAAATTTGTATCAATACATCCCACTAAGAACAAAGATTTCGTCGACTTTTTCACTCTAAACTCTTTGTTAATTCTCATCGCTGCAATGGACAGTTTCATCGACAAATCTTTTTTTGAGAGAAAAATACTCCCCTCTACAAACTCATCCCCCATAGAATTTCCATATGAAAGCATATCCATTGAACTTGATGTATTCATAATAATTGTTTCTTCATAAGATTTACACTTTCCTTTCTTAACATCTCTCCTTTCTAGATTATCAGACTGAGGATGTAAAAACTGCGTTTGTGGAAAAAATTGGTCATCCATGAAAGGCTCCTTATCATTACCTAAATCACACGGAACAATGTTCTCATCTATTGCTGGAATGGTTGATGAGTTTCGATTGTCATTGGCTACGTAGTTACTACATGAACCAGACGCAATATACGGATTGAATTGGATATTTCGTTCACTAGTCACATCTTTGGGCACAGTTGATATATACAAGGGAAGTACAAATGCATCTTCACCCATTAAGAAAAAATTTAGGTCATCATCGTCGTTTATGTCGCATGGAGGGGAGTCAATAAGTAACTTGTAAATGCACTTGATTTTGATATCAAACACTTCAGGATCAATTCTGGCAACATTATACATTCGAACTAGAAATTCTTCGTACGTTATACTTTTACTTATCGCTATTTTTTTAGTGTTACCGCCTATATACCTGTTGCCATTAGCAACCAATTCTCCACCATAACGAATAAATATTCTTGTCATTGACATCCTGTAAAAAAACCAAAACAAATACCGGGGCAAATGTTAAATAAAAGGTGAAATTTGAAATTCTGGGAACAAAGTTAAAAAACCGGTCTTAATTACGGGGGAAAATACAAATTCCGGAACAAATTTCAAAAATCGGTCTTAATTTCAGAAAAAAAAAAGGTTAAAGTTTCAAAATCTGGATTCCGGTGGTACCATCGAATTCCGGAGATATTATAAAAAAAAAAAAGGATTCCGGATCAAAAATTGAATTTCGGAGAAAATTTTCATATTTCGGGGCAACCCGGATTTTTTTTCCTCTATAAAAAATTGTTAGAAAGAAAGAGATCAAAATATTCATACCTTGAATAATGAAAAGATTGAAGGAATGATGGAGAGATTTGAGATTGAGAATTTTAGAGAGAGATAATTTTTAGAGAGAGAAAATCATTTAAAAGGGGGAGGGTTATAATATTACATATATAAATGTTTAAGGGTAAATGGGAGTTTTCACACAAAGATGACATCATCATAAGGTCAAAAAAGGTTAATATGAATGAAGGTCAAAAAACATTAATTTAAGATTTTGGAGGTCATTTTACCCAAATTTCCAAAATCTAGTCCCTATGGTTTGGAGTCTGTTTCGATTTTTTCCTTATGGTTTAAAAATTTTCAATTTTGTCCCTATGCTTTGAGGTATATTTCATATTTACTCCTTATAGTTTGAAAAAAAATCATGAAATATCTCAATTATTTAAAAAAAAATATTTTTCTTATGTGTTCGCTTTCAATGAATGTGGCAACCTTGTGATTAAAACAGATGTCGGTATAATGTTAACTAACTTGTAAATGTGAGACATTTTGATGTGTAAATTTGATAAACAAAACAACGTTTTGTGAGCTTTTATCAAATTATAAGGATTGAATTGATTTTTTAAAAATTATAAGGACGCCTCTAAATTATAAGGAGTAAATTAAAACTTTTAAAACCATATTCATTAAATTGAAACCGATCCAAAAATATAAGGACTAAAATAAGTAGAATCATCAAAATCCCCAAACGATGAATTCTGGAATTTTTTTTTTTTTAGAAAATTGTGCCTTTTAAAACTTATGTTAAATCTACAGTAAAAATGAAACTATTTCTAAAAATTTGCTAAATCGTTAGTAGAACAAACGATTTAGTCCATGTGGCATGAAGGAGCGCAAAATCGTTAGTAGAACAAACGACGAAATCCACGCTGGCATACACACAATTTTCTCCTTAATTAAAAAATTAAAATTTTTATCTAAATAATAAAACCTCTCCCCTATCAAATAAGAATTCCCAAATCAGATCAGCCCTAAGCCAAACAGTAGAGTGCGATTTCAGACAAATTAAAGTTGAACCTTTTCTTTCTGCTTCTCTTCGTCTCTCACGTGTTCTTCTCTTCATCTCTCATAATTTTCTTTCAA
This sequence comes from Gynostemma pentaphyllum, assembly GCA_028015215.1. NCBI lineage: Eukaryota > Viridiplantae > Streptophyta > Magnoliopsida > Cucurbitales > Cucurbitaceae > Gynostemma > Gynostemma pentaphyllum. Next base: position 63,634,151 of record CM051355.1, on the reverse strand, counting down.
TTTCAATTCGTTCAAGCTATTTCTGGTTTTAGGTAGATTTTTTTAAAAAAAAAAATTTGAATTTAAGAACAAAATTAAAGATCAATCAGATGATTAAACTCTTCATTCCTTGTGTTTTTGTGTTTTTTTAGGTAGAACAAACGATTTATGTTCAATTTAAAACCCAGTCCCAAAATTAAGTTCTTCTCTCTAAATTAGCAGCCCCAAATTCTGATTCTCTCCAATTCTACTGCCTTAATCTTTTTCTTCTCTCTTCACAGTTTCTTCTCTACGATTATTAAAATAAAAACCCACCCCTTCTCTTTGATTCTTCCAAGTTCTTCTCCGATTATGTTTCTGAGTTTAAAAAAACACCAGCTTCAGATCAAGCCATTTCGATTGTGCTTTTGCATCGGAAGTTGCTCATTTTTGGAATTTTGTAGTAACTCTCGGGATTTAGAATTTTGTAGTAGTGGTGAGTAAGATCAATTTCCACAGGGAAAAATGAATTAAATTAAAGTTAACAAAATGGGGGGATTTTGAGTTTTGAAAATATAAAGAAAAAAAAAAAAAAAAATCAATAGAGAAAGCTTCCAACTAAAGGTTAATCTCGGTTATGGTTCATGGATTTGATCATCGATTACTAAACATGCATTCCTAAATTCTTCTCTAAATTAGTTGGCAGTTGTCGGAACAACAAGTGCTCTTCCTTAGTTTCTCGATAGCCAAGATACGATCTAATGACTACTTCCCTAACTAACGGATAATTTTAGAATACGATAATAAGATTTAACCATTTAACAGTATTAAGATGAGAAGAACCCAATTCTAACTAATAAATACAGTACGACCGATTCATTTAAGTTAGATCATAAATTCCCATAACATAAATTAAAAAGTATCCTTAATCAATTTATGCTATTATTGCTACTTGTATTAGAACAATTAAACAATTACGGATTTAAACGTTCTAACTAGCAATATGATAAATTAACAATTGAACATATGGCCACTATGCACAAGAATTAATCAACAATAAATATGCAAAGAGAAAGCATGAATAAAGAGAAAATAGGAATAAAATTAAAAGCAAAACCTCACAAATTCATGAACCAAACCTCGATAATCCTCTAGTTGGAATAAATAATTTAGCTAGAAAACACATTAAAAACTATCTAAAAGTCCTAAGAAAAATAGGAGAAGAAGGGATTTTTGAATTAGGAGTCAAATGGGGCTTTAAATAAGCAAAATAGAGATAATTTCGTATAAAATCTGCTAAATAATCTTCCCAAGCTGTTAGAGCCAACCGAGCCGCACACTTGAGCCAAAGCCACCGCTTGTTTCTATCTCTAGAGCTGTTCGCAACAGCCGCCCCGCTTTCTGTAAGCCGCACGCCTCCTTGGTGGTCCTCATTGAGCGACGTGTCGCCAAGACAGAGCCACACGTCGCTTCGTCCATCTGTTGCCAGCCCACATGGTTAATGCGCGCTGATGTCATCGTGACATCAGCGCGTAGCTTTTCCTTCCCTATGATGACATCAGCACAGTATTATTTCATTATTTTTCTATTTTTCTCGTCGTCGCAGCGACCACTCTTGGGTTTTTGGCTCAGATTACGATTTTCTGTAGGACGCGACCACCGGATCCTATCGCTGCGGCGATGAACCTTTTTCAACACCAAAATGGGCATAACTTCTTCATTTTAAGTCCGATTTGAGCGCCGTTTTCACCTACGTTCATCAAATTAAAAGATTAACAATATTATGGACATTTGAATCAATTATCATTCATATTTTAATTATTTTAGAGATAAAACCACTTATAAACACGTGTAAATTACGAGTTATTAACCTCTTGTAGACATGCAGCGAAAATAACACGAGAAACCTGAGTATTCAAGTATTGATCGTTGAAAGCAAATCACCGACGGAAGTGCTTTATTGTTCACAGCCTAAGTCCTTCCTTTTAGAATTTATGATGAACATAAAATTGATAGAATGAAGAGGCTTCATTTAAGAGAGAGTCCTGCCTTAATCTTTTCTCTCTACTTTTTTTCTTAAGTTCTCTTCTTAGAAAATAACATATCTTGTCAGATATGAAGATAAGGAACTGCCTGAAGAAAACTGTCATTAGGTAGTTGTAGACAACTGCCTTCAGTACTTGTCCTGCCCATTCCACGAGTGACATGGACGGCTTTGATCATCCCACGTTGTCCTTTAGAGGGATGCCATGTGACTGTATAATTGCTTGAAATTTCACCCATAACATAAACTTTGATTCGAGGGCTGATCAATGTGTTTTTTAAATCAAATAGATTGAATCTTCAACTTTTTAACGGATAAAAAAATCAATGAATTTATTGTGATAGGCTTGAAACACTAATTTCTTCTAAATTTGTAAGATTTAAGTCTTCAAATTTTTTTGTCTAGGATGGTATTTAAAAAGTTTTCAAAGTCCTTCGCTAAATATTTTTTTTGTTTATGATAAATAACCTACTAATCTATTTGTAGAGTATTCTATGAATTGGTGGACTTGAACTTATTCAATTTTGAATCAAATTGCCTCATAATACATTGTAAATACACTGATTTGTGTATCAAATGGATAAAAATACGTGACATAATTTGATTTGCTAATTTTATATCTTTAAATTTAATTTAAATACATAAATCAAAGTTTTGAATGAGATATCTATTGACTTGTAGTTTTGTCATTAATTTAAATAATTATATTATACTTTGTAATTGATTAAACTTTCACCTTATGCAATATCTTTATTTAATGTGCGAGATTCGTTCTTTTCTTCACCACTTCTTTAGTATCTCTTTCACTTTTGTAACTTAGGTATTAAAATGTAACTAAAATGAAGAGAAAATTAACTACCATCTTTTAACATATCTGCTATTATTTTATTTGGATCAAATGAAATGTAGTTTAGAAAGAGTTTATACAATTAAACCTTTAAAATTTTAATTTATGTAATTACATCTTCAAACTCAAGTAAGCAATGAAATTGATCTCTTCCATTAAAAAAAATAGAAATTATATTATATTCATCTTACGTAATATATGTAATTTTTGGTGATTGATAGTTATTTATTCTCAATAATGAATAAAACTAAAAATCTCACCTATTAATTTCAATACCTATTAAACTATGAGCTATGATTTTTTTTAATATAAAAAAAAATTATTAGTTTTTTTTAAGACAATTTTGTTTAATATATTATTTAGGGAGATTTTGCAGGTGGCCCCAAAATTGTTTTGGCGGCCCTCTAAAACATTCCCAAGTTTCTATCTCCAAAAGCCCAATCATGTCAAACTTTCAAAAAGAAAATTACATAGTTACCCCATCCAAGAAAACTGTTTTCAATAAATAGACTGAAATTTTATTTAGTATAGTATCTAGGGGTGAAAATAAAAACCGAGCCGAATCGAACTGTAAAAACTGACTAGTTTCGGTTTTTTTTTCCTTTTGAAATCGAAAACCGAACCGAATCGGAAAATCGGTTTGGTTTTCAGTTATAATGATACCGGTTTGGTTTAAAACCAAAAACCGGTCAATCGTCTATTATTTTAATATGTTAAGTTATTGATACAATAGGTGGAACTGTTGGTCAAAGGCGCTAGTTTCTCATCTTGTAGTCTCAGGTTCGATCACTGGCAAAGGCATTTTGCTGGTTTCTTTTCCTTATTATATTGAAATAGTAAATGGGCCAAACCATTTCAGTCAGCCCAATCCAAAAAAAGCCCATTATAGCCCACTCAAACCTAGGAAAAGTCTATGATCATTGTAGTTCCTATAAAAAAAACCGAAAACCGTTGAACCGAACTGGTTTCACCCCTAATAATATCATCCTATTTTAGCCATAATGGATGGTTAGTGGAAGGATACTCCTTACACAATTTAGGGGTAAAGTAGTCAAACTGTTTATAAATAGAGGCGATATAAATCAATATATAGGTATTTCTTTTTTAGAAAATTTCATTTGATAGCGGATTTTAATGTAATATTTGTAAATATATCATCACTGAAAACTATTTGTAAATATAGTAATTTTAAGTATGTTATATAGTGATTAATAATGATTAATGTATGTATTAGTGATAAACTTAGTGTAAAAATGTGTAATTCTATGTTTATTACTGATTCAGTCGATCAAAATTTACTATATTTATAAATATTCTTAAGAGTTTCTATTTTTATAAATATTACTAAAATAATTCGCTAGATTTGCAAAAAAAATTTAACTTTTGCCTTGTTTGTTTTTTCTAGGGGTTTTTTAAGTTATTAATAATAAATATATCATTGATTTATTTATATAAAAATTTAATTAATTTATTACAAATTGATAATTGATATTTGTTATCATAACATTATTATAAAAAATAGTATATTATATTTACCATATGGATTAATCTTAAAATGATATATGAATCACTCTTATCAATCAATAATTTACTATTCTAATCAATGATTTATTTAAACATCGATTAATTTTGTAAATACTTTAAAATGATATTATTTAAAATACAATATTAAAATTGACAAATTACCCAATACGATTTTATAAAGAAAAAGCCTAATGTTTTGTTGCTTGTCGGTGTCTCATAATTTTTTGCTAGGCTGTTTTATGGATTGCACATGCGTACATTTGGCTGGGCCCTTGTTCTTGTTAGGTCTTCATAGGGACCTTACAACATTAGTGGGAAAAAAATGGGACATTTTCCAAAAATTTTGGGCATTGTTTTCCCATTCTTCACAATAATTGTAACCAAAAATCAATTTTAAAAAATTAGGTCAAGACTCAAGATGCCAAAACTTTCCACGTGGTAGTGGGAGAAAGCCTTCCCAATCTTCTTGAATCGAGATAATTTCAGATACTGTTGTATCAAACATCTTTAATACTATTTTCTTTATTAATATACCATGAATCAATAATAAATAAATAGTGAAATCTTTCACTTAAACCTGACTGATTATTATTAGTCCGAATATATCTATCATGAGATGTCATAAAATTTTCCTCCTTGAATTCAACTCATCTACAATTCTCAATTCTAAAGTTCACGTTTAAATATTATGTAATTATTTATCCTTTGTTCGTAGTAGTGAAAACTCAAATTTTGTGTAACATTATATAATTTAAGGTTGAAAAGTCTACCATTATATGATTTGTAATAAAAAAAATTAGTGTATTTGCTATGAGGAATCCCCGACCTAGTTGACATCCTTAGTCACAATATATAAATTATATATATCCATAAAATATTGAATTGCATGTTCTGTCACTGAAGAAATGAACTCTATGCTTTTGAAAGATTTTACTCGTACAAAAATTGAATTTTCCCTTCGTGGAATGCATCCTTCTAAAGCCCCTGGTCCAGATGGAACACATGCCATCTTTTTCCAGCATTATTGGGATCTTGTGAGTGATGATACTTTCAGGACTTGCCTTGAAATTCTGAATGAGGGAAATTCAGTAATTAAACTGAACAATACTTTTATAGCTCCAATACCCAAAGTGGATAACCTGAAAAACATGGTTGATTTCAGGCCTATCAGTTTATGTAATGTTATTTACAAACTACTGTCCAAGACGATTGCTAATAGATTGAAACAGGTTTTGAATAAAATTATCTCTCCCTCACAGAGTGTATTTGTGCCTAATCGACAAATTACAGATAATGCTATCATTGGGTTTGAGTGTATTCATACTATTAATAGTAAGAATTCGGGGAATTTGGGAGAGATAGCAATGAAATTAGACATGTCTGACCGTGTAGAGTGGAGTTATCTTCGTAGTCTCATGCTGAAAATGGGCTTTGCAGATCGATGGATTTCATTGGTTATGGACTGTGTGGAGACTCCTACTTTTTCAGTGGTTGTAAACAGAGTGCCTCGAGGTGATTTTCTCCTCAACGAGGTCTCCGTCAAGGGGATCATCTTTCTCCCTATCTCTTCATTATGTGTGCAGAAGGCTTCTCTCGTTTACTCCAGTCCGCAGAGACAACTCGACAGATCACATGTTTAAAATTTAATCGATATTGCCCTTCGATATCGCATTTATTCTTTGCAGACGATAGCTTGATATTCTTTAAAACTAAAAAAGAATAGTGTACTAAAATCAAGGAGTATTCGTTTATGAAAGGGCTTCAGGGCAGCTGATCAATTTCAATAATCTCTTTTTATAGCTAGCAAAAATGTTTCACAAGATCTTCAAGCTTTTATCGGTAGTGAGTTGCAACTTTAGCAAACATCCTCCCTTGGAAGATATTTGGGGCTGCCTTCTCAAAATGCAAGAGATAAAAAGTTAATTTTTCAAGGTCTTAAGGATCAGGTGTGGAATATTTTACAAGGATAGAAATAAAAAATTTTCTCTATGGGGGGAAAGAGGTTTTGATTAAAGCAGTTGCTCCAGCACTGCCTACCATACACCATGAGCTGTTTTTAGCTACCTTTAAATCCTTGCAAGGAATTACAAGCTCAAATGGCAAAATTCTGGTGGGGGTCTAATGCTGAAGAAAGAAAAATTCATTGGCGTAGTTGGGATAGATTGTGTAAAAATAAATATAAGGGAGGCATGTGATTTAAAGATCTATCTCTTTTCAATCAAGCTTTGTTAGCAAAGCAATGATGGAAGATTATCCAAAATCCTGGTAGCTTGGTTGCAAGAATACTGAGAGGAAAGTATTTCAGATTTAAACATTTTCTCCAAGCTGATATTGGAAGCAATCCGTCATTAATTTGGAGAAGTATTTTGTGGGGTCGCGAGCTTCTTAACAAAGACATTCGTTGGAGAATTGGAAATGGTTGGAGTGCTATAATTGATAGAGACATTTGGCTGCCTAGGAAGGAGTTTCCAAAATTGGAATGGGTTCCTTCTGAATTAAGAAATAGATTTGTTGCCTCTTTATTAAATGAAGATGGGGATTGGAATTCTAATCTAGTGCATGAGTCTTTTCTTCCTCAGGATGCTATTTCAATTCTTAATATCTCGGTCGGGAACAGGCTGATAGCTGATAAAGTAATATGGAGATTTTCTAATAATGGCCTCTTCTCTGTTCATAGTGCTTATCGAGTGGGTTTATATTTTGCTAACCAGTCAAGGACTGGGTCTTCGAACTCTATTAATTCAACATTATGGTGGAAAGCTCTCTGGCGAGCGAAAGTGCCAAACAAGATTAAAATTCTGATATGGAAAGTGTATAATGATATAGTCCTATCTATCAGCACTTAGATTAAAAAAGGTGTCTCTATCCAGCCTTGGTGTCACTTTTGCAAAAACAAAGTTGAGAATACAATTCATGCAATATGGGGGTGTGATCTAGCCAAGAAGGTATGGTATTGTCTCTTCCCTGCTCTTATTTTTCTTGTCCAAGACTCTTGGAGCCCTGCTAATTTCCTTTATTGGATGTTTGAAGAGAATCCTTTTTGTCTCGAATGTATTTTTATCACTATCTGGCATGTTTGGACATCGAGGAATAATAGGATCTTTAACCAATCCCTTTTTTTTGTTGAAGATTCTGTTAGTAAAATTCTTGGGTGGGAGGAAGAGTTTCTTTCTCACAATAGAGGCGCGATTAGTAAGCCTGCGTCTTATGATAATTCTCCTACTCTTGAAGCGTGGAGACCTCTTTTGTCGGGATGCTACAAGCTTAATGTTGATGCAGCGGTTAACAATTTAAGATTGGCTGGGGGTTTGGGGTGGATTCTTCGTGATCATGATGGATCTATTATATTAGCAAGTTGTCTCCAAGTGGGTTTTTCTGATTATCAGAAATTTTTGGAAGCGACTGTTATCCTCTAAGGTATTACTCATATCAATTCCTTATTCAAGGATGTTCTGATCGAATCCGATTGCTTAAAAGTGATAAATATTATTCATGGAAAATCGGTGGATTTAACTGAAGCTAGCATCATTGTCTCGAAGATCATTTCTTTGGCTGAGCGTAATTGTAATTTCTCTTTTGGGCATGTCAAGAGAAATGGAAATGTCATAGCTCATAATCTTGTTAAGAGGGCAGCTAATACAGGGGTTTCGGGTTGTTGGCACAACTCTTTTGCATCCTGGTTTTCTGATGTAATAGCTTAGTTTTTTATGTGTTTTTTTGTTTTCCTGTTGTCTGTTCCTTTACTGTAAAAAAAAAAAATTGTAACTACCAAATATGTGAAATTAGTGTTTTTTGGTTTTATTTAAAAAAAAAAAGAAAAAAAAATATGTATCTTATATGGAGTGACACTCATTTGCCACGTCAGATACATACTAGCTAGATGGTTTTACTAAATAATTTTTTTTAACAAGTCTTACTAATTTTTTTTAATTTTTTAGATTACAACCCTTAATTTTATAAATATGTAATAATTATAGATTTCTATCTTAAAAAATTAATTGATAAGGAGAGAAATAACCCTTAAACTTTATAAATAATAGCATATTTAATATTTTATTTTAAGAGACTTGGTCATTCTTCATAATTTTTTTTTTCTAAAAAGTGTCGAAGATCTTTTGATTCCTAATTTTAAAAATAGAATTTGAGTAATACAAAGAAGTTTAGTTCTCATATTTACAACGACTCTCAATGGTAGCTTTCTAGGAAGATTTTACGAGAGTCACTATAGTTATTTGTAATTATAGTATTTTTTTTTTTAAAATATATTATTCAATAATTAACTCTAATCAATGAGAATAATACTGAATTTATAAAAGCCTCTTTTTTAAATATTAGTCCATTGATACGTGCTACGCCGTGAAATTTTAAGTTTTTCATTTTAATTTAAGTTTATTTAATTTCAAATGAATTAAAAAAAATACTATCGATGCATATCCTATAATTATAGATTAATTACATAAAGTGAAATCAAACTTTACGACTCAACCTTATAATAAATAAGTCAAATTATATGTTGAGTATAAATATTTACTCATATATTATAAAGTCTTGTATCACATCAATTTATTTCATTAAGTCTTATTTTATCAAATTCAACATATCAAAATTCATATATATATATATATATATATATATATATATATATATATATATATTCATATATATTTAGTTTTAACTTATTTGAGAATAAATTCTAGTTAAGTTGTTACTTTAATCTAGAGTTCTACATGTTACCTTAAAAAAATCAAAACTACGAAAATAATTTTTCATGTACAAATCTTTTGCTTCAACGCCAACCAATTAAACTATTAAATCACCAAGTGATATATTTAATTAATTGAATCAAAAGATGCATATGGAGATAATGATCCATATTTACAAAATCCAACCATTTACATAAAAAAAAATCCAAAATAAATAGATCACACATACAATTCAAGAGTATCATCATGATAAATCTCTTTAAATTCAACTTCATTGGTATAGTCGTATAATTGGATTCTCGAAATCATTGCATCATCTGCATTTGAGTTTATTATTGATTCAAGTATCTAAAAACTTAAGTTAATTTTTCTAATTTTCTCTCTAACAACCATTCTTCTTCCATCTTCACTCTTTTCTATTTATAGAAAAATACATTCACGAATTTAAAATACATAATAATAGCATAATAAAATTCAACTTTTGCACCAATATGATTTTTTTTTTAAATATAAAAAAAGTTGCACCTTTTATTTCATCTAAAAATTAATAGAATTATATTCTTATCCACTAATTCCAATCCGGCTTCATTTACTCAATAATTATGACTATAAAATTAAATTGAATTTAAAGTTGAAGTAATATTCTCCCCTCTTCCAAACTCATATAAGATTAAAATATATATAAAATTTTAAAATTGGCCTTTATCTAATTTAATTACATACATCATATTAAAAGGTTTTAAAAAGTAAACCTTTTCGCTTTCAAACACCAAACGCCAGTCGAACAAACCGACTCCACGAACATGAACCTCCCCCAATTTCAATTCAACATCCTCTTCCCTTTCTTTCTCTGTAAATTTACCGGTGAGAAAATTTAAGATTAAAACTATGAACCAAATCCAATGCGAGGTCATGATTGGATTAATACAACTCTTCCCGATTAGCTAATCATCGAGATTTTTTGTTTCCTCAATTCATAGCTAAGTCACGATTCCTTTGCCTCCATTATCAAATTGCAACCAATGCCTCTCCCCTTTAATAAGAGTTTCATCTCATTGAATAAATTTGTTTTAAAATTTCAAAAAAACCAATGCACTAATCGAGGAATGAGGTTAAATAAAAAAGAACAAAAATCCCTATACTATTTTATGAACCAATTAATTACATCTTAATTCATTTAATTTAAAATATGTTATTTAATAACAATACTAATAATAATAATAAAAAAATATATAACAATACTAATAATGAATAATTAATGAGGGGCAAAAGGGGAAATCAAAAGTTTCCCCCCTTAAGCCCCCTTTAGAGGTAGTATAGATATCTAATCATTTACACAGTTAAAACTATAAGTTATTTTTTTAAATTCATTCTTCGCCCCCTTTTGGTTCGCTGTAATCTAAGATTCTCTTATAAGGGGTATCTAATTCTATTGTTTGTTTGAAGGTTATTTAAAAAATTCCCGAAAATTGTATTCCCCATATATGAGAGTATTTGATTACTTTCAAAATTGAGTACTTTCTATGATTCCCATGAGGAGGTAATCTTCATTTTTACAATTTTAACATTATTTAATTAAGAAAAGTTGTCAAAAGAAATTAAAAAAATTAGAAGAAAATATATACTCACGTTTCCACTCTATCTTCTTCAAACTACAAGAAACTGTGTTATTAATGACGTAGAAATTAGCCACGCACAAATATTGTTTGGCCAATGTTTACTATCAGTGACGCTACACACGGGCGTCAATAATGGTGCCTCCATCCCTGACGCAACGTCAGGGATGTGAGGTGAGCAAGAAAACATAATTTTTTTAAAAAACAAAAATTTACATATAAAAAATATTCAAATTAAAAAAAAAAATATATTTATATACCTGACACCTGGCGTCAGCAACGCCAATATTATTATTTTTTTAAAAACCATGGGTCAGCAATATCCATATTAAAATGAAAAAAAAAAAATAGAAGCAACAGATCTGCTTCATTAACAAAATTAGAACCCCAACGCCGAACGAGAGAGACAAAGAATTATCAGTAGATCTGCGCCAACGCCCGACTGATTTTTGGTCTATTTGGCCGATTTGAACTGGAAATCGAAGATTCAACAAGTTGTAGGAACAACCCTAGAAGAATGAACAAGTTTTGAAGTGTTTTTTTGGTAAGATTTCTGTTGTTGCGTAAAAATGGAGAGCTTCCACGTAGGCAACGAACTTAATTTATCGGATGAGTCGGAGATAGTGCGCTGCTTCGACGGCGTGCTACGTAGGTACCTGCACAGGAAAGGAAAAGTGCACCGGTGTGGTGCCGGCCTAACACCCTCCGATGCTAAAGTCAGAGCAAGCAGAGCTAGTGTGCCAGAGAGTAGTAGTAGAGATTAGTTACCTAATGAATGAGTTTCTTCTCCTATTTATAGGAGAATATGTTGATGACATCATCGTGCCACGTGTCACGTCAGGATTGGACCACATGTTGCTTCTCGATTCGTGTCGCTCGGGTTACGCCACGTGTCGCTTTCTAAATGGACGCTTGCAATTGGTTTAAATGTGTTGGTCTGTGTTGGAGACTGCGTAGCCAGTTCTTTTCAGGTGCATGGACTTTATGCCTAGGTACCACGGTCAGACGAGGTGCTTCGGACCAGGTGCTTTAGACCAGGTGCTTTAGACCAGGTGCTTTACACCAGGTGCTTCGGACCAGGTGCTTCAGACCAGGTGCTTCAGACCAGGTGCTTTACACCAGGTGCTTCGGACCAAGTGCTTCGGACCAGGTGCTTTACACCAGGTGCTTCGGACCAGGTGCTTCAGACCAGGTGCTTCAGACCAGGTGCTTTACACCAGGTGCTTCGGACCAAGTGCTTCGGACCAGGTGCTTTACACCAGGTGCTTCGGACCAATTTTGCCAAGTTGTAAAATTCCACGTAATCCAATTTCACCCTACAACAGAGGCCCCCTACTCCCGAGTTGAGTTGAGATATGAGTTCAATGCTACTTGGGAGTATTCTTTCAAAGCGGAATTTTACATTAGTCAATTTCTTGAAAATATTCAAAGTGTTGAGGTATGTAGCTTGAATTTTCCGTTGCAATCGTCAAAATTTTGAGAGTTTGTAGCTTGAATTTTCTCCCTTGGTAACTTGAATTTTCTGTCATAATTTTTTTTTTGAGAAAATACTAAGTGTTGAAGCTTGGTAGGTTGAATTTTCTGTCTCTGATCGTTTTGGAGTTGGGTTGTATGTCCAAGTCGTCACATTTCATCATCACATACTTCACCCCCTTTGATTTTAAGAGTAAAAATTCTCTTGAAATCAAATATATTAAAATTGTCTAGCTTTCATTGAAGAAAAGATTACAAAATTTGAAAGAAAAAAAAAAAATTAATAACAAGTGTAGAGAGGAAAGAAGAGGGGTTGAAAGAGAAAGAAGAAAGGAATAAAAATAAAAAAATGAAGGGGGGAGGGGTTCCAGACCCGCGGGTCTGGGCGCGGGTCAGGGAATGACCCGCGTCCCTCCCTTCAATTTTTTTTTTTTTTTTTTTGAACCTACCGGGTTCTTTGCCCGGGGTCAAAGCTCGACCAGGGGCGGGCGCGGGTCAGGTTTTGACCCGCGCCCACTAACTTTAATTTTTTTTTTTTCCCTTTTTTTTTTTTTTTTTTTTTTCCAATATACAAAGTCAAACTACTTTACACTTTTTTTTTTTTTAAATAATAATAATATCAATAACCAATTTCAAGTTGGTTTTCCGTCGTCGACTTGTCGTTGAATCTTAACACAATCTTGCTTGATTGCTCCATCTTCAAATTTTCTAAGTGTTGCTTCGTAGGTGTAATAGCCTTACACCCTTAGTATACTTAGAATTTTTTTTAATTCCTCTACGAATCATGCACTCTTTAGTAGACTTAGAATTTTTTAGTCGTTTTTAAATTCTTCTACCAGGTGCGGCTCGTGGGAGCCTTGCACTCCCTGACAGACTTAGAATTTTTTAGCCATTTTAAATTCTTCTACCAGGTGCGGCTCGTACGAGCCTTGCACTCCCTGGTAGACTTAGAATTTTTTAGTCGTTTTAAATTCTTCTTCCAGGTGCGGCTCGCGGGAGCCCTGCACTCCCTGGTAGACTTAGAATTTTTTTTTCCTATTTAGCTCTTCCACCGTGGCGGACTTAGAACTTTTTAGTCGTTTTAAATTCTTCTACCAGGTGCGGCTTGTGGGAGCCCTGCACTCCCTGGTAGACTTAGAATTTTTTCCTATTTAGCTCTTCCACCGTGGCGGACTTAGAACTTTTTAGTCGTTTTAAATTCTTCTACCAGGTGCGGCTCGTGGGAGCCCTGCACTCCCTGGTAGACTTAGAATTTTTTCCTATTTAGCTCTTCCACCGTGGCGGACTTAGAACTTTTTAGTCGTTTTAAATTCTTCTACCAGGTGCGGCTCGTGGGAGCTCTGCATTCCCTGGTAGACTTAGAATTTTTTTCTATTTAGCTCTTCCACCGTGGCGGACTTAGAACTTTTTTTTAATTTTGTTGCAGTAGAATCGCATAGTTGGCCCCCACTCGAGTAGAGTTTTATGTCTTGAAGTCTAACTCGAGTCTAATTTTTCTCGAATGATCTAACTCTCATGAATGCAATAAGTAGAAGAAAAATATAATTTTATTCATTTTATTTTCGAACTCTTACAATAGAAGACTTTATTGGAAATGAAAATTGCAATAAATTAAATTGTTGAAATAAAATCTATGTTGCTTGACATCCTCATGGGTGTAGTAGAGCCTTTCTGATGAGATCAATTAATGTGTTGATGCCTTGACCAATACCTCAGTGACTTAACATGGTACTTTTTAAGACTTTGGCTCTCTTTCAATAGTCGGACCTCCAAAGATGGTCCTTATTTCTCCATATGGTTGGTCTTTCTTATCTCCTTTACTTTTCACGAATTCTTTCAAGTACCCTTTTTGAATAAGGGTCTCAATTTCTTCCTTGAGATCGAAGCAGTCAGAGGTGGTATGTCCGTGGTCTTTGTGGAATAGACAATACTTGTTTTTGTTCCTCTTATTTGACGCTGCAACCATCCTAGCGGGCCACCTTACTATGTTTTTGTCTTGGATCTCCATGAGTAGTTGTTCAATTGGGACCGTGATGGGAGTGTATTTTTTAAACTTACTAGGAGGAAGACTTAGCTTATCGAATTGGTCTCCCGACTTATGCCTCTTGTCATCCTCGTGACGATCACTCCCCCAGACAAACTCTTCTGTTCGATCTCTCTTCTTGTGTTCCGATCGTTTACTACTACCTCCTTCATCTGAAGTCCTTCTTGCACTAAGCAATTCTCCTGCGCTCATATATTTTTGCGCTCTAGCGAGAAGCTCGATGTATGTAGCAGGCGTTTTCTTGCCTAGTGACCACAAGAACCTTTCATCTTTCAAACCAGCCATCATAGCAGTTAGAGCTATGTCGTCCATCGTAACCTTCCACATTCAATGCCTCATTGTTGAATCTTACTATATAGTCTCGGAGGCTCTCCTCGACTTCGACGACGATCAAAAGGTGCGTGGCCTGGTTTCTTATGATCTCTTCCACCAAGGAACGGAGTTACAAAAGATCGAGTGAGGTCTTTAAATGATGAGATAGACCTTGGCTTGAGCCGCCTATACCACCCTCGTGCGAGCCTCCTAATGTAAGAGGGAATGCCCCGCATTTGATAGCATCTTGGACTCCCTGGAGCTCCATCCAGGTCCGAAATGTATCAACATGCTCGATTGGATCCTTTGAACCATCGTAGGTAGTCATTGTTGGCATTTTAAACTTGGTTGGAAGCTCCACCTCCATTATATCATCGGTGAATGGAGGCTCAGTTTGCTCAAGTAGATCTTCTAGTGCAAGAGTAGTCTTTCCTCTATACTCTTTCTTCATATGACCAAGTTGATCTTGGAGTTTTTTCAACTCTGGTGCCCAAGGCTGGGCACTTTTTGCAGTAGACTTCACAACATCTGGATGTTCTTTTCTCTTTTGATTGAGAATTTCTCTGAGGTCGGACTTTCGTTTTTTACTAGGTTGCTTGTTGCGAGAAGAGATATGAGAGGAAGAGGAACTGTCCTGGATGTTTAACTTTGACTTCCTTTTTGAACCACTATTCTCATGATTTCGTGATTCACCTATACGTTCTATAGGTTCTTTTTCTTTCTTGGATTGTACTTCCTGGTTGTGCGCAGGGGCTTGGTGATCAGTTTTTTGTGTAAGAATTTTGAGTACTTTAGCAAGATCTCGATTAACATCTCGAACTTGCTCTTCTAGAGCATCTACCCTTCCGTCTGGCATTGGCACAACTCTAACTATTTCTTGATTTTCATCAGCTTGTTGTTGCTGTCGTTCTCTAGTGCTACGAGTTTGATATCTCGTATTACGGGGGTTACGGTTTTCACCGTCATCTATATCATCACCGTGTTGCTGACTTCTACGACTCATCCTTGATGGTAGAGCACTTAGTTATATACTCTTCCCACAGACGGCGCCAAATGTTGTTGCGTAAAAATGGAGAGCTTCCACGTAGGCAACGAACTTAATTTATCGGATGAGTCGGAGATAGTGCGCTGCTTCGACGGCGTGCTACGTAGGTACCTGCACAGGAAAGGAAAAGTGCACCGGTGTGGTGCCGGCCTAACACCCTCCGATGCTAAAGTCAGAGCAAGCAGAGCTAGTGTGCCAGAGAGTAGTAGTAGAGATTAGTTACCTAATGAATGAGTTTCTTCTCCTATTTATAGGAGAATATGTTGATGACATCATCGTGCCACGTGTCACGTCAGGATTGGACCACATGTTGCTTCTCAGTTACGTGTCGCTTTCGGGTTACGCCACGTGTCGCTTTCTAAATGGACGCTTGCAATTGGTTTAAATGTGTTGGTCTGTGTTGGAGACTGCGTAGCCAGTTCTTTTCAGGTGCATGGACTTTATGCCTAGGTACCACGGTCAGACGAGGTGCTTCGGACCAGGTGCTTTAGACCAGGTGCTTTAGACCAGGTGCTTTACACCAGGTGCTTCGGACCAGGTGCTTCGGACCAGGTGCTTCGGACCAGGTGCTTTACACCAGGTGCTTCGGACCAAGTGCTTCGGACCAGGTGCTTTACACCAGGTGCTTCGGACCAATTTTGTCAAGTTGTAAAATTCCACGTAATCCAATTTCGCCCTACAACAATTTCAAAATCTATTTTCTTAATTTTTGGGGTTTTTGGATGTGAACGTTTCTGGTTCATGTTTTTTCTTAGTTACTATTTACTTTGGGGGAATCGATTAATGAAACTCTGATCTTTCCCGCGCTTTCCCGATTATTAACGGCAAGCTTTTTCTTTTCCTTTCTTCAATTTCATCATAGACGGTTCGTGATTTCTTTTATGTTATTAGGTTTCTTACGAGATTCTGTTCTTTTACTTCTCTCATTCATCTGAATATGATTTACGCACAATTAGATTGTAAAATCTCATCAGATAGTGCAGATTTGGTTTCATTATCGATTTATGGAATCTTTATTATGTAATTTTCAAGGTCACTGGAATTCTTGTTTCGGCTGAGAGTGTGGATAGGCTACGAATTACTGTTTGAATTGCTTAATTGGAGATGTTTCTTTTGAAGGTATAATTTCTCTGATTGCATAATTGTTCATATTTTGATTTTGCTGAATATGAGTATTAAGTTGTTCTTGCTTTATGGTTAAGTTTTATGAAATTATGATTCATATTGGGTGTGAATTCTGGAATAATTTGTTGATTTACATTTATGTTGCAGCGAAATCTATATTTTTTGGTAAAATTAGAATAGAACATAGCTTAATTTAAGTTGAACAAAGCTCATTTGTTGTTTTTCAATTCACGGGATGTTTCTTTTTTTTTAGACCGTTAGTTAGTTAGTTATTGGTGTGATGGAGTTATAAATTGTCTAAAAATTGTAGCAAGGACAATCCCTTATTCAAGTTAGCTTAATTTAAGTTGAACAAAGCTCATTTGCTGCGATGGAGTTATAAATTGTCTAAAAATTGTAGCAAGGACAATAAAACTTCAATTCTGTTTATGGTCTAGTTTTGAATTAGCACAAATGCTTTATGCCCCCACAACAAATCCTAGGGAAAGCAAGTAATTAGAGGAATCCTTTGACAGCTTATTAGAAATTTGGGAAGATTGCTCTAATAAATTTTTGTTTTTCAATTTGTTATTTTGTATTGAGTTAGATCACGAGTATTTTTATCTTGAGTTATCCAAAAGTAATTTATATATATGGAAGGGATGGGAGGTTATAGTCATTAAGTTTGTGTTGTTTTAAAAGTTTGAAAAATTCTTCTTTTTAAAGAGTTACCATTTATTAATTATTTGAATGGTAGGGTGATATAAAATTTCCTCCCCTCTTGGTTTTTTTATGTTCTCATCACGTTAATACTTACGAATTCATCTTCTTAAGATCCTTTTGGTGTTTGATTCTCTTAGTAACTTGTTTTTTTCCCTTTAACCTATTATTGTCTTCATCGTCGAAGTTGTAACCCTTTTCAATTGTAATTTGCAACAGGTGTAATAAATTATCTCGATCAACTTATTTTACGATGTCTGGATCAAACAGGTTAATTTTCTAAACTTTATATAATTGTTTTATAAATTACCGTTAAAGAGTCATTTGGGAGACTGCTAACTTGCAGCAATGTTAGTCATTAATGACCGTTCGTTTTTTCTTTCCTTAATTTTTATTTGTTGGTTTCCCAATTCTCAAAGCCTTTTTTGGAATTTAATATGAATATATTTTAATTATTTTGTTAAATTAATGTATAAATTGTAAACAAGGGTATTTTAGAGAAAGAGCATAAATATATCATATTTCCCTATATAATTCCCATAAAACAAACACAGTAATTTGCCCATGCATTCTCATATCTTTAATATCTTAAAAGTGGGGATGTTGGAGAATCATTTTTAGACCTTTTTACCTCACTCTTATTCCAAGTTTTACATTCATGTCCTCATATTTCAATTTTATTTTATTATATCTAAAATGTATTTGTTAAATATTTTTAATTTATTATATCTAAAATGCATTTCTTCAATATTTTTAATCTAAAATGCATCCCCGACCCCGTCCCCGTTCCCCGATAATAAATATATATAAATTATTTTAAAATATTTTTATACTTAAGCCCAATTCCTATTAACCCATCTATTCTCTTACTAATTATTAAGCCTAATTCTCTTACTAATTATTAAGCCCAATTCTCTTACCAATTTATTAAGCCCAATTCTCTTACCAATTATTAAGTCCAATCCATTAAAAAAAATAAAAAAATAAAAATTAAAAACAAACCCTAATTTTCTCTCATACCACACAGACTCACCCCATCTGAGATCTAACAGCAGTCTCCCTCTCATCATTTCTCTCATTTCAATTTTCACTCAACAACCCAACGTCTCCATCTCCCTCTTATTTGTTATCAACGGCGGTAGAGGAAGCAAGGAACGACGAAGGTAGGAGACGACTGGGTGGCGGCGACGGCGACGGCTGGGAGGCGGTGACGGTGAGGTACCACAGAATGCCCTAATTCGTTTTTTTCTTAGTTTTCTTGTTTCTCACTTTTTTTTGATGTTTTTTGTTATTGTTTTTTTCTTACTGTTTTTTATTTCTGTTTTTTAAAAACTGTTTTTATTCACTGTTTTTTATTTGCTGTTTTTTAAAACTGTTTTTTTCTTTAATGTTTTAAAACTGTTTTTTATAACCTGTTATTTTAAAATTGTTTTAAAAACTGTTTTTCTTTATTGTTTTTCATATGTTTTGTTTGGTGTTTTTATTGTTGTTTTTACTGTTTTGCTGTTTTTTACTTGCTATTTTTTTATTGTAATTTGCTGTTTTTTAATTGTAATTTGCTGTTTTTGGATTTGAGTTAGATAAATTATTGAATTTTGATAATTGTATTGAAAAATTAACTCTATTAGGGATTTTATTTTTAAATTTAAGGGGGGAAAGTTCCCCGTTCCCAGTGATTTCCCCCGCGGGGAATCCCCGTCCCCGATCCCTTTGAATGGGGAATTTTGCAGGGATGGGGACGGGGATTGGGAGCGGGGACGGGGACGGGGAACATTCCCCGCCCCGCCCCGTGAACACTCCAAATTTTACCCTTTCTTTTCATCACTTCGTATTCCTTAGATCTGCAACTTTCGGATGGCCAAGGTCGAAGGTCTTTCTTCTTTTCCCTCCTCTTCTTCTTCTTCTTCTCATCTTTTTTTTCAAGCTTTTTTTTCTAGGTTCGCTGTACAGTACACGTTTTATTTATTATACTGTACATGAATATGGTTCTTCTTCTTCTTTTTTTTATTGGGTTCGCTGTACCGTTCAAGTTTTTTTTTATTATACTGTACATGAATATGATTCTTCTTTTTCTTCTTCTTATTCTTGTTTTTTCAAGCGTTCACTGTACATTACAAGTTTTTTTTTATTATACTATACATGAATATGATTTTTCTTTTTTTGTTTTTTTATATTTAGATCTGATTGCTTTCGAGTGTTTTTTTATTTATTTATTTGTTTTATCATTGTTATTTATAATATACTGTACATCATTTTGTATAGCTTGTTTAGATTTTTAATAGTTTTTTTTTGTATGTATAGTATGTGTTTTTTTTATTATATTGTACTATTTTTCATCTGTCATTTTTTTAAAGTTTTTTTTATTAAAGTACTTTTATTTTTAGTATACTATACCTTATTTATATTTATTATTTACTTTAATTTTTAATGTATAGTATTTGTTTATTTAATATATTTTGTAATTTTGTTGTTATTATATGTGTTTTCTTCTCTTTTTTATTGTATAGTTTGTTTTTTTCGTTATTCCTTATTGTACAGTTTTGTTTAGTATACTGTACTTTATTTATATTTATTATTTACGATATTTTTTTAATGTATATTATTAGTTTTTTTAATATATTGTAATTTTTTTGTTTTTTTTTTTTCGTGTTTGTCTTTTTATTAATGTATATTTTTATTAATACCTTCATCTTCTCCGTTGTCATTTGTTTACCCTATTTTTCAGCAATTTTTGTTTTTTTTGTTGCAGATTCCATTAGAAAAAGTGGCAGCCGAGTAATCGTATTTTTCCCTCTTAAGGTTTTGTTCTCTTTTCTTTGAATTTTGAAATACGTATATGATCTCTTTCCTATAAATCTGCCAATATTTTTTCCCTTTAATTTTGATTTCCTTTTGTAATCAATACCCACCGTTTCAATTCAATGAAGGGCGTTTTTGTACTTTCAGATCAATAAGATTATGTTAATGGGCTATTTTGTTTTATTTATTTCTTATGGGCTATTATGTTTTACATTTTCCAATTTTAGGCTATATACCCAGTTTTCCCGGCCGGTAGAAGTAACGCGAGAAATCTATCTCCTTCTTCCTCTGCAAATCTTTCATCTTTCGCAAGACCCATTTTCTCTCTTCTCCTTCCCTCCATGGCGCGTACATAAATTATTCTAGCATAGAAGGAAAAAAAATTGTTTCCTTTTAGCGTAGCAACTAGAAGAATCTGATTATACGAACGTAATTTGAAATTAAGAAAGAAGAGAATATCAGTATTCATATTCTGAAGCTTAAGAAAGATCTGAAATTCAGAAGAAAAGCAACATCAATCAAACCTCAAACAAATTCCAAAGGTACTCTAAAAGTTATCTTTTTTTGAATCTTCATTCCCAAAATATCAGAGGGTTGTTTTGTTTTCTGTCTTTTGTGAAATGGGTTGTACAAATTGAATCACCTTTTTCCATTTTGTTTATTTGAATCATAGTTAATCTTATTGAAAGAATTATGATTAGGTTTTCAAAAGGGAAATTCTTCTAGTTTGATCTCTATTTCATAGATTATATAAATAGGCAATAATTTTAATGTCCTTGCTAAATTCCATTATCATTATATATTCAAATCCATGTTATCATTTCACTAATTAAAAAAAAAAATTACTTTGTTGAAAGAGAATGTCTTTTATGTTTTTTTCAAACTAGTCTTAGATAGAGAATTTTTTTTTTGAAGTAACATTATGATAGAAAACCAAATTATATTAATACGAAAATAGAACAACTACGAAACTACCAAGCATTCGAGAGGCTTAGAACTCTCCCCTTCTATAGCCTAAAGACTACAATACTGAAAATATGGATATCAATACCTTCTAACACTCACTCTATTTATACCCTATTACCCTAACAACTTCTCTCATCTATTTACTAATACACCCTTAGCCCATTCCTAACATTACCGTGCCCTCAAAGACACCTTGTCCTCAAGGTGTGGATCAAGTTACAACACTCGAAAAACTCCAACCCCTACCAATACATTTCCAATCAAAAGAAGAAATTACAATCAGCCAAACAAAAAATGCAGTAATAAGGATCCGTTGAATCAGCGAGCAAACTGTCTCCCCTTGAAGGTCATAATGGATGTTAATTGTTTCTCTATCCAACAACCACAAATCACATTCCTCTATCAACATTCTGATGATATCCCACTTAGGCTCACGAATCATGATATCATCCCTTATTTTTCTAAAATTAAGTACTTGTGCTCTGACTGCCCTTACAACATAGTCAATTGTACTCCAACAAGTAACCAGAGATACTAATTGCATCACCCAGAATTCATCATCCAATTGAATTTGCAAATGCCCAGCGTAACATTCCTCGTATCTCTGATTCTTCTCTATTTGGAAAAGCAATGGATTGGATAAGACATTCTCAAGTTTATAGCATCTCCACCTGAGCCTGTTTTCGTTTCCCAAGTCTTTCAACATCAACACCCATTTCCCATTAAATTGGACACATTTAGCTTCAATATCACCAAGATGAACTCCCATCTCCATTGAAATATATGACCCACGCTTGCTTGACCTGAATTCAGAATTAAGCACCTTGACGAAAAGATCAAGAAACCTGATATATTGTAACTCTTTCGAAGCCATGGATGGGTTGGCAGGAGAACTCGTGTTTGAGATTCATTCATACACAACCACTATAGTAGAAACAAAGTTGAATCCATCCTTAAAACTCGTCGGAAATCTCGTGCACATGTTCTAAGCGTGTTTGCGCGACCTTGTCGCTGCTTTCCTTTTATTTGGTTATTAACGCACCCATAAAAAATTTCAAGAATATAGATGATAGTGCCTTGTGCCCACTCGGTTGAAGCCCCCAAATCTGTATCAGTGTTCCTTGCCCGTATGCCGTAATCTTTATTGGATGGTCCGAGAGCAAAAGAATCAGAGGGACTCTTACCGTCAAAGCCCTCAGACATAAGGGGGAGAGAATCCTCCATAGCCCCTGAATTCGCTGAGTTGGTATATACATTAAATTCATTGTCTTGGAACAACCATCTTTTATACAACGTAAATGGACTTGAGAATTTTTCAAAAGCATTAGCCCACCCATATAATAGCTTTCCCACACAGCCAAGTGGCCCAAGATAGATTCCTTCGAGGCTTCGAATACCCAGTCAAAACTGTTAGCAAGATCTCCATTTTGGGTATTTCCCTAATTGGGCCATTCCCTCCAAAAAGCCCATTCAATCTCTTTAAGAATAAATCAAACCCAAATAATGATTCTATTTCTTGCAGCCCTCTAACAACAATCCAGTAAATCCACATTAAATTGGGCTTTCGATAATGTAATTAAACTTAGGCCCGTAATCTCTTTTTCTTCCATAAGTCACCTCCCACGTGCGCTCAAATCTGACGTGAAAATAGGGTTTGCATCTCTTCTTCCAATCTTTGACACCGCCTTCATCTGTCGTCGCCGCCTCAGCCGTCGATGTTTGCTCGATAGTTTGGATCTCAGTTTTGGTTGTCTCTCATGTTTTCTTTGATTCGGACAGCGCCGCCATCAATTCTCTTCCTCAATCTTCTCCCTGCTCTTTGTTTTATGAAATCGTCGAAACCTATGCCGCCACCATATCGCTAGCTCCGACCAGATCTCTTGCCGTCGATCAGATTTTGTGCAAAATCGTGCGATTCTAAATCATACTAACTTTTTTCGGCGTTTTCTCTGGCTTTGTAATCTATGTCCTTTCCATTTGTGAACCTGTGATTGGAAAATTTCAGATCTCTCATGACTTGATTCAAAAACTTCAACTCCCAATCCTTGGATTCCCAATTTTTCATCCAAACATTTTTTGTTATTCTCAGCCAAATTTTCTACAATTTTTTCATTCTCCTTCATGTCTGAATTGTCTTGTCACCATTGGTGGATTGCTGCATTTCTTCTTTGACTTGTTTAAGCAGGAAAACCTTCAGCACCGATGATTTCTGTATTGATTCTTCATTCTTCATAAATAAACGTGCTATTCTTGCTTCCCTCTCCTTCTCCCTTTCCTCAACCTCTTTCTTCCACTTCATCTTCAACTCCTCATAGGCTTTCTTTAAATCCAGTTCAAATGGCTGTTCAACCGTTATGATACGGAATCGTCTCTCTATCAACATTTTGAGTTCTCCCCATGCGTATATTGGTCGTATTCTATCGGTAAGTTGATACCAATTGAGTGCCTCACCGATCATGCTTTCTGCTGCCGCCAGAATGGCCTCTCCTTCCCCCAATCTTGATCTGTTTTTAACAAGAATTTCCTCTGCTCTCTGAATCCATTGATCATAATTTCTTCCATAAAAAATCGGTATCCTTAACCATTGATAATGTTTCTCTTCATGATCGAACCCCATAATCTCCCGAGATCGACTGCTCTGATACCAATTGATAGAAATCAAATTATATTAATACGAAAATAGAACAACTATGAAACTACTAAGCATTCGAGAGGCTTAGAACTCTCCCCTTCAATAGCCTAAAGACTACAATACTCAAAATATGGATATCAATACCTTCTAACACTCACTCTATTTATACCCTATTACCCTAACAACTTCTCTCATCTATTTACTAATATACCCTTAGCCCATTCCTAACACATTAGTCCTTGTTTGTTTGTTTTTTTGGTTGGTTGGTTGGTTTAATTTTTGGTAATTGATCTCCTTTATGCTTCAGTTTTATTGATTTAGATTCTGAAGTTATGGAGGAGCAATTTATTCTCAGAGTTCCACCTTCAGTTGCCGAACAGATTGATCGTCTTTTTAGTGAAAATGCTTCATCCGAAGATGCTTCATTGGATTTGTCGTTTTCTGGTACGAGTTGTAATTAACTCGTGTACTTGAATTATTCTGCATGGTCTGTGCTTTTGTTTTTACATTTATGGTGATGTCTTTTTTATGGAAATGGAAGAATTTTTAGCCTCTTGGACAAATGACTTTTTTTTTTAATTTCTTTTTTGTATCTGATTGTTTTGTACTTTTCTTTTGTGGGAGATTTTGTTCATGGCATTATTCATTTCGGTATGATATAGTTATAAATGTTAGTTATGGTGTATGAATATCTATCTCGCTTCTTGTTTAAGCAGGTAGTTGATATATAAGTTTGACATTGTTTGCTTTAATTAACTAGTTTTTTTTTTTTTGCTACAACTATTTTCTGATTAAAAAGTTGGTAGTGACATCTATAAGTTGAGAGGGAATTTGGAAAGAGATTAAACTTTGAAGTATGGTTGTCTTAATTTAAGGCTCGACTTAACTCTCTATTTTGTGCTCCCTTAAATTGTTGTGCAGAGGATGGGAGAAGTGGTACTTTTGTCATTGGTAATGATCGCTTCCCAGTATCTCTCCTGGATCTCCCTTGTGTAGTGGAATCATATAAAACATATGACGATACTGTGCTAATAAAAACTGCAGATATTGGCCAGGTACGATGCCATCAACATCATAAGTACAAGCATTTTTAGTAACATGATTGCCCGAATTTCTAATGGTATATGGGATGATGTCATTTCAACAGATGATTATGGTTAGAGAACCAGGTGATCCTACTCCTGACACACCCGAGTATAGACATGGTTTAACCCCTCCCATGAGGGATGCTCGAAAGCGTAGATTCCGAAGAGAGCCAGATTTAAATGTACCATTTATGTTCTTACCTTTATATGCTCTCTTAGTTTGGTATAGACTTTTCTTATGGGAGAAAATAAACTCCGTAAAAATAATAATTCATTATGGTACTTCTACATTTGCATTTGTTCTTATCAAAATTGCGTTGCATCAATATGAGGCTTTTGACTATTACATACTGATTTTTCACTCAGCCTGAGCTTGTACGACGCGTGGAGAGAGATTTGCTAAACATTATGGCCGGAGGAACTACCGAGAATGCATATATCCTTGATAGTACATTTTTATCTGTTTTATTTGTGTTTTATACTCGTTAACTTTTTAAAGTTATCATGATTTATGAAACATGTATCCACCCCCTCCCAACCTGCATCAAGAATATTGTTCAACCAGCTGTTAATAATAGCATCTTGAGAATTATTTTAATTAATGGCTGCACAATAATTTCAATTGTAAATGCATGGGAACAAGAAATGGCGAGATATGTATGGTAAGAATATTTTCTCTTGCTCAATTGACGCAGATTATAAAACCAAGACAATTGTTTTATGAATATGTTATCGACTATAATATACCTATGACAATTTGCTAAGTTACATGAGCTTATGCAACAATTTGCTTCTAGAAGTTCCTTAGCTAAGCATTTACATGTTGGAGTGGCTGAGCAACAAGATGATAGAAATGAAAATTCTCAGCATGCAAGTGCAATGCCTGCACCTACACCTGCAACAAAGCCTGATGTGATGGAAACTGAAACAAACGTTGGAGAGCTCGACAGGAGCGACTCTGATGAAAGTGATCATTCTATTGATTAGTATTTGTGTAACGCCCCGTTACTTTTGAGGTAAAAAAAATTATTTTATTTTATTTATTTTACTTTAATTAAAGTATTTAGAGTTAATTTTAAAATTAGTAAATTATAGTTTAGTAGTTTATTTTGTTTTTAATCTTTTTAATCGCTTTATTAGCTTAAATTAGTTTTGGTCGTATTAATAATTATTAATCACCATTTGGCTAGTTTAAAAACTTCAAGTTTCGATTTATAAGTTAAAAGTCATTTAAGGGACGTAACCGTAATTTCTAAAATTCTTAAAATATCAAATTACTATTCACTTCTCTTTAAAATCAAAACTTTGACCCAAATTGACCATTTCTCTTCTTCTCTTTTCCTCTCCATTGCCGTGGCCTTCAAACCCTTGGGAGGGATTTTCGGGTTTTGTTCGTTTCTCATCGGATCGTCTTAATTCTCGTTCTGTTGGAAAGCCCTCGGTCCTAGGATTCTTTTCAACCTAACAATCAAACTTTTCATCCGTTTTCTAAAGGCTTCAATGTATGTCAAAATTTCTAACCTAAGTTTCAAATAGTGTTTTAATGGAATTTTTGATTTGAATCTTCGATTTCTTGCCGAGAAACTCGATGATTTTAATTACGGAAGTTGTTTTATGTGAATTTTGGAACTTTCCCTTAACCCCAAACCTGAGTTTGAGCCAAAACCCGTTCCGTTTGAAATATACAAATTGTGGGCTGAATTTGGGTTGTTTATTATTGAATAAATGTATGTTGTAATTAAATTTGGGAAATCAATTATTGTCCAAAAACCGTAATTATGGTTACCCATTGAAATCGGGAACTACCAAAGTACTTGAAACTAACCCGAAACGTCTTTAAATTGCCTAAAAGCCGGAAGATGAAACCCGAGACCCATTTTTATGGGGGTGGCCGAGATCACCATTAAGGGATTTTCGAGGTTTTTCGTCGTTTTATGCTTTTAGATGACATTTGATCTATGTTTGGTTAATTAATGATCGTTAGATGTAATTTAATTGTAGGTGTTTGTGGACCGTTGTTTGATCGCTCTTTCGGAACACGGGAGTGAATCTACTTTTGCCAAGATGAGAATAAATAGAATTTAAAGTAGATTTAGAAACCGAATAAGTTGAATGATTTGTAGGATCGGAAGTTGAGTTTAAGGTTTGAATCAAAAGGATAATAGAAAGTGAGTTTAACTTGTTAGAATTAGGAGTTAGTTCTAATTTCGAGTTGAGAGAACTCGTAGGTGTTTCGAAGGAAACGTTTAACTCTCGAAAGTTCTAAGTTTAGGTTAGTTCCAACGCTTAAGAATGATTATTGGAAGTTGAAGGTTTCAAGTTTAATGGATTGAATAAGGAACTTGATTAGGGAACTTCAAATACTTATTGGAAGAAATAGAATCATTTGAATTGGAGACTCAAAGATAAAGTTAGTAAGTGAGCTTAACTGAAGGCCGTTTGGCTTGATTTAGTTATTGTTCTCTTATCAGATGTTCCTACTTTCTTATTTTATGTTTAAGAGTATTGCGTGATCCATTTACCCTTATGTCCTTTCGATTACTTTGATTGTTTACATTTATTTACTTGCACTTGATAACATATTCATATCATATCATATCATAATGCATTATCGATTATTGAGAGGAATAATGAGGCAATGCATAGACTGAGTGTGCTTGCATTGTCTGGTATTATTTGTTTTATGTTTCCGTATATGTACATGAGGAATGCTAAAGGACTGCGGGACTTTGCATGATCGGAGGAAATGGATAATGAGATAATGATGGAACTATTTGAGTTCACATTTTCTGGTATTATCCATAATTACTATGATACATATACGAAGATACAGGGTATGACTTAGCCTACGAGAGCTTATTACCTGTATTCGGTGGGTGAGATAATGAGGTGAATGAACTTAGCCTACGGGAGCTTCATTACCTGTCATTATTCACTAGAAGTGGGAAGATATGATTGAAAGGAATTCGTATATTTTATTTTAGAAAGTGAGTTTAATGAGGTGAATGAACTTAGCCTATGAGAGCTTCATTACCTGACATTATTCGCATGTGGTGGTTATATTGATGTAAATGTTATGTGTCCTTTACACTTGTTTAGCGAGTTAACGCAAATTATGATTATTGAATATGTTAAGTCCAAGTGAGATTAACATTATTTTATTAAAAATAAAGGAAAAGTAAACCTTATATATAGTATGAAGCATCAAAAGTATGAACCAAAAAGAGATATATGATATGAAAACATTCTTCTAAATTTTGGGAGTTTTAGTAAAGAATATATAAACTTTACTTGGGACACAAATCAGAATGCGGGTTTGGAGTCTAATGTTACTTTTTATTCTGTTTATTTTCACTGGGCTTGTTGTTAGCTCATGATATTACAAACATTTTCAGGTAATGCTCGTGCTCGAGGTCGTGGGAGAGGAGCTGGTGCAGCCTGATTGAGTTGATGATGATGCTGAGATGGACTAGATGTACATTTAAAAAGTCCATGAACTTATTTTGTTTTATTTTGTATCTTTGCGATGTAAATTTGTTTATAAGCTCATAAGAGCTTTTCGTCTTAACTTTTATGATTTATAAACTTCTTTAAACTTTGGAAAAAATTTTTGCATTTCCTTGCTTTTAATTTCTCTGGGGTGAAAAATGTATACAGGTTTTTGGTTAGTCCAAGTTTCAAACATAACTATGCGGTTTTTTTTTAAAATGTTAAGACTTCCGCTGTGTTTAGTTTTAAATGATTTAAAAGAGTCGGGTCGTCACAATTTGTGCCGTTGAAATATAATGTATAAACCTTATGACAGAAGTTTGATGAGTAGAGTCTTGTCTACATATGTAAGGACATGGGAACTGTTTTTGCTAGCCTGACCAAGAGTTTGCCTTGGTAGTACCAAATTGATGAATCGCTTCATGGGTATACTTTACGTCATATGTATATTATCAACTGTTCATTATTTCCTTTTCCTCGGGCGATTTTTTATCACTTTATTAATGTGTTTTACGCGATGAATAAGATATCTTAAACCATCAAACTTGCAATGGTTGTAATTCAATTACTAACTGGAGTGAGTGCAATAATTTTTCATGGGGACTTTCTTTTACCAATGATGGAAATATTTCGAGCACAAAAGATCATGGGATGCTCAGTAAAATTCCAGTTTCCACTTATACATATGTGCACTAACCACTATCATCACAACCAAACAAGTAGGAGCCCTAAAGTTTTTGGAAAAGTAAAGCCTTGAAGATTGATCTAAAATTTGGGAAGAGATGATCCGTCTAAATATCATTTCAGATCTTCAAATGGACACGATGAAGCTTGTATACATATTTAGATTACATTGGTAACAAGTAACGAAAATCAGATTGGTAAGGTTGGATTTCCACCATTTTATGGATGGGGGATTTAGTTTCACCATTTAAGCATTCCATTATTGATCTTTTTAAGCTAGCGGATTGAGGAAGTTGACTATAGATCCATTCCAGCAGTGAATCTATGTCATCTGCAAAGTCTTTCATGTGCCATTGAAGAAGCTTCGGTACCGTTATCTTCTTCTTGCTTGTCACCCCTGTTTATGCTTCCAAATACTCCACCTTTGCTAAACCCAACTCATTCACCACTTCATCAGGGGTATAAACTCTTAGCTTCACAAATTTTATCAGTTTTAGTTCATTACAATTCAAAGATCAATTAAGGAACATAATTGGTGTATTACGTAGAGAGGACACTTACTGCAGGTGATGACCAACTGCCTCGGCAGAGAGCAAATGTCACATTGGGCTCCGGATATCCTAAGTCGTAGGTGTGTCGAAGCAACATATCCTTCTCATCCACAGGCTTCAAACCAAAATGGTAATTATTCATTTGTTAAGTTCTTTTGAAGTCTTATCTTTGAAATGTATTTTTAAAACCATGTGAAATTTTGAATATCATGTAGAATAAGGTCTCATGTTATTTGTTTTAGAACATAAGAGTTCAAAAAGTCCTAGTTCATATATGCAAATTAAATGTCATGACAAAAGAAATATAGTATAAATTTTATAATGACAAGAGAATATACGAACTCACCAATTTTGTTTCACTTGGATGGCGAAGAATGAAATGCTCAATAGCTAGAGCATTGAGAAGTATCCCCCCAACATTAAGAACAGCCTGCAGGCCAGACAAATCAGAGATGTCTTAGATGTTTCATGATAATGGTAATATTGTTTTTGTCATCCTTTTGCATATAGGATATGGCCATTTACCTTGTTCATCAAAGCCAAGAGTTTTTCTGGTGACGATGGCAGCCCGTGGTCGAGAAATGCCTGAAATTTTTATAAATACAGTCAGTATGTTCAAATAGGATAATAGCTCTAATTCATCTGTCTTACATGTCTTACAGTACATGCATTATATAGGAGTTATAGATGTTTATCCAGAATGCTAACTTCTGTTTGTATGTTAAAAAGGTCAAGTCCACATTACTCAGTTTATGAACCAAAATCCAGCAAAAAAGAAGAATACAAAGACAACCAATCAGAATAACAGCTCGAATTTTATGGCAAGTCAGATTAAAGAGACTATCGGTTCCCTCAAAGTTCTGATAGGTGTTAAGCATTCGGAAAATCTTTTCGATGTCGAAAGATGTTCTTGTGCTTTGGATGAAGTTTTTGTAAGGGCCACTGTCCTTAACACTGCCTTCTAAATCAGGCAGTATAATTGTAAGGATTAAAACTCGACGCGCTGTAATCAAAAGACAAGGTGAATTGGGGAGCTTTGCAACTAAAGGTGGTTCTCGCAAGGGAGCGCTTTGACTTGATGCAGGAAACACCATGTTTTGGCAGATTTGGTGAACCTTGATTTTTGAGTGATGTCTGGTATATACCAAGATATATGCCTATCAAACACTTGAGTAACTGTTTAGAAAGCTCGTTTGGTGTCTCAATATAACTCTCTTTCTCTAATGGGCTCTACTTTCGGCTTTTAGTCGTCTTTCTCCTTGAACCTTTTATATCAGTTACATTATTTCCACTATTAGATTCTATTTCAAAACTCAATGAAAAAAAGTTTTTGGTTAGTTTTATTACCACTTGAGTTGATGGTTTGAATGTCTGAAGCAGCACTCGAAGAGAATCTTCTAGCAGTCACCGTTATATTTGTTCTCAATTCATCTTAATGTTGGGATCTCGATCGCTGACTGTTAAGAACAGACTGGTTATTTTCTGGTCCATTCAAAAGCAGATTTTGCTGCCAAAGGTTCCTAAGCTGCTGTTGAATTTCCCATTCCTTATTCTGTTTCCTCTTTTTGTATAAGTTGAGTTTCAACTCTTCAACCTTTCTTTCTAACCTTTCAACCTCTTTCTCCACTATTCCTAGATCTTCAATAAGCAACTGCAACTGCAAGATAAAAGAATTCGTTGGGATTAACGGGCACTTCCACATTTTCCACATTGATATGATATTGTTCATTTTAAGCCTAATGCCACATGATTTTGCTTTCAGTTCTACCAAAAAGGCCTATTACCGTCTCTTTATAAACTCATGACCATCCCCTAATCTAATTGATGCGAGATTATTACCTGAGGTGGTAAAGAGGAGGAAACCTGGGGATGAGATATGAGAAGACCATGAAGGGCCCAATGTAAAGCTTTGTTGAGAGCTTGTTCTCCATGCAATTCTGCTTGCAACTTCAAAATCTGAAAAAGAACAGTTACATTATTAGTAAGCTGAAATTTTTCAACAAAAAAAAAAAAGAATAATCTTTAAGCTTTTTTGTGATTCTGACTAAAACAAGAAATATAAGGAAGGAATATAATCTCACTTCTCCCTCAAGATCAAGTTTCCTCTGATGATGTTCTTCTGTTGGTTACATTAGAAAGTTTTCAAATTTCATTATTTTGTGTATATATTCCAGAATTGAAAGATTCTAAGTAAAAGTCAAAAAAACTCAAAAATTGAAAAAGCTAGAAGCTTGAAAAATTACCATTAATGGAGGTTTTGAGCTTAGTGTTCATCCATGACTTCCAATCTCAAGAGAGCTTTAAGATAATAAATCCTAGGGTTTGCAATATGAGTTTGAAAGTCAATTTCCAGAATTTGAAATAAAGGAAAAACAACTTCAAAGTGATTTAAAACAGCCACCAAGAATAACCCACAACTTCCATGAATGAAACCTAGAGAAAACTTGAATTTCATGAATTGAAATCTTACCTTTGGAGCTTTCTAAACCAATAGTTTATTGCTTCAATCTTCCTATTATGATGTTTCTTACACAAATCAACCAATTCCCCTTTTGATTTAGCTAGGAATCATGAAGATTGGAAGAAGTCAAAACTCAACTCTTGGTGAAATGGGGGGAGGGGCTGACGGTGGTGATGGAGGAAGGAGAAGAATTGAATTTTTGTTGTTTTCTTTTTTTTTTTGTAAAACCCACTTGTACACTTTTCAAAAATCAGAAATTTAAACCCCATAATTGCTATAGAGTCCCTCCACCTATTCACCTAACTTCTAAGGCCTCCCCCACTAACTTGTTTGTTTTCTACCCCTTGCTCCACATTTATTTGCTATCCAACCCTTCCCTTCAACTTAACCATGGTTAAAAGTTTTTCTTTTAAGCAAATCTTCCACCCTTAATTAATTTTAAACATGGTTAACCACCAAATAATCAAATTAAAAAAAATAGAAAATAATTTCTAAAATGTTTATCATTCATCACACAAGCATACCATTTAAGTAAAATTTTAATTAACTACTTTTAAAAACTCGGGGCCTTACATTTAGAATTAGTAATTTTTGTTTATGTAATTGTGGGAATAACTAGATGTTTCTAAGTCATGTAAATACGGTATTTAGATCATAACTTTTTATTCGGGGTTCAGATTGAAGAACGGTTCATTGCTTTGAATTCGTAACGACACAACGGTTCAAAAGAACTAAAAATAAACTTGTTTAAATCAAAATTGGTGAAATGACTAAAATGCCCTTGAGTGAAAAACTGGGTTGTCACACATATCCTCTATTTATATTTCAATGTTCGAAATTGGTGTTTTATTTTCCTTGAAAAATTATGTAAGTAGCTCTGCTATTTTATTTCCGTTCAATGAAATCTATTTTCTTAAAGTATACTATATATGAAATTGATCATAGAGTATAAATAAGAACAATAGTTTTCTCGATTTTCATATTTATATATAGGATAAAAGTACAAGTTTGATCTCAACATATTTAAGAAGTTAAATATATATTTCTTAAATAATAAATTTTTTTCCCATAAAAACCCAATATATCAATCCAATGGAATGAACATATAAAGATGATTTAATAGAAGAGGAGGAGGAAAAAAAAACAGAGAGAGACATCAAAACCCTTATTTTTTGGTAGCTCAATAATCAATCAGATGACAAATAGAAAATGAGAGGTCACGTGATAATGAATATTCTGACACCAATTAAATGGAGGTAAAGAAATAGACGTGCTTTAGAATATTAACTTTTAACTAGAGAGGAACACACAAAAACTAATATAATGAGGCTCAAGAATCAATCAACCCTGAACATAGTATATATAGAGAGCACGCTTGCCTATTATTAAATAGTAACATTTTTCCTTGAAAATTTTGAATAAAAAATGGTTCGGTGATAAAATTGATGTTGATGGAAATATCGAGATCCAAATTTACGGGTATGTACATGAAAATATCGATGGTGATGAATATTCTGATAAATTAATGAAACTTGAACTAAGGAGTAAATCCTTAATATATAAAAGTGGTGATGTTTAAAAAACTTTTTTGGACTACTATACCCCTTTTAAAATCTTAAAATTACTAACATGTCATTATATATACCCTTTTAAAACCTTCAAATTACTAAAAATGTCATTATTATTTATACTCCACTATCTATTAAATGACTATTTATATTTTTAATAAAATATTTCTCTTTTTTTTTTATAAATAAAATATTTTTCTTCATTGAATAAGAAATTGTCAATTTTATTAAATAATTCCTTGGTTTTTTTTTATTGTTTTCACAACATCAAATTATAAAATAATTGAAAAAACAAGTACAACATATGAAAATGAATGTGATATTAAAATGAATTTATTGTTTAGATTTATCACCAATTTATGAAAAATAAATTATATTTAAGTATTCAAATATTAAATGATTTAATAAAGGTGACGGTGCTTCAATTTTAAAAAATATTAAAAAAAACTTAAATTGTTTAAAATAAGATTAAAAAAAAACAACTACAACAAAATATAATTTATTGAATTAGTAATGGTATAATATTTTATAATATTTAAATAAATTTAAATTTTTTTAATTAAAAATATTTAAAAGTTTAAAAATCAAAGAGAAAAAAATATATAATTTCTTAAATTTTAATTAAAATTAGAAATAAATAATCTATAAATGCAAAAATTAACTAACATATGTATATAGAACAAACAATTTATTTTTTATTTGTTAGTATAAATTTTAAAAATAAAGATGTTAAAAAAATCGTCTTATATAAAAAGGCATATAATTATGTAAATTAGTAAACTATACAATAATTTAAATATTAAATAGAACATAATAATATGTTAATAAAATCATTTCCAAAAAGATTTATAAACCATAGAAAAATCAAATAAAAAATATTTTGATCTTTTAAATATTTCTATGTTAGAAAAAATACACCAGTATGGTTTCTCACCACATTTTAACTGATTTATTTAGAAAGGGTAATTTGAAGATGGTTGGAATTATCAGGGTATGTGTAAGATTAGACTTTTATTCCTACTGTGTATTCTTATGTGTTTTTGTTTTTGTTTTTTTTTAATTTATGTAATTTCTAATCGAATTTGTGGTTTTTTTTTTGTAGATGTTTTACTTTATTGATATTTCCTCCCGAATCTATTGGCATAATTTCTATCCAATAATTATTTTTATGTAATGTTTTTAATAATAATTTTTCTTTTAGATGTTTTACAAAATTGATATTTAAGTTTGATTCTTATCATTGCACGATCATCATTATTACTACACAAGTTGTATTCTTTTGGATGTTTGTAGTTGATATCTTTGGTTGGCTCAAGCTCTAGGTACGATATTTACCCTGTTCATTTTATATATATTAATTTTCTTCTTAAATTTATGTGATTCAATTATTTTAGAATGTTTATAAAATTTAAATTTCTTCTTGGATAATTAAATACTCATATGTGTGTTTAATAATATTGATTATAATTTTCAATACACTTTTTACAATGAAAGCTTTCTCAAGATTTTCACTCACGATGGAAGACTAGAGTTATAGAACTTTATATCTACAATAATTGATTTTACATTTTTTTCCTTCTAATAAAGCAACAGTGATTCTAATATTTTCTAATTTTTGTTTTCACAATAATAATTCATTTTATTTTATTTTATGTGCTAGAATTGTAAAAGCTTTAAAAATAAAATGATTATAAAAAAATACATTTCAAGGTACAAATAACGTAAAACTAATTATTTTGTAGTAACTATCAACATCCAATTTAATAATCAAATATCGTATTTTAAAAAAAAATACAAAATCGAAAGAAGTTTAAAGGTTACAATATGTATGATATATATCAATGTGTTTTTTTAAATAATGTCTACTCAAGTATTGAAAATGTTACATTTTCTTATTTTGATTCATATTTTAAGTTAGCCAATTATAATAAAGATAATTTTGTGACCACATAAAATTATAATATTAAAAATGTGTTAAATTTTAAAAATAATATCTAATAGATAATTTACTTTACTAAAAAAACCTAATGAAATTGCGAAATTAAAAAAAAAAAACATTTATTTAATACATAAAAAGTTAGAAATTTAAATTACTTATACAATTTTAGTTAATTATTATAATTGATAAATGCATTTTATTATAAAGTAAAATTACACGTGCATCGCACGTGTTAGAATTCTAGTAATGGAGAA
This sequence comes from Gynostemma pentaphyllum, assembly GCA_028015215.1. Lineage (NCBI taxonomy): Eukaryota > Viridiplantae > Streptophyta > Magnoliopsida > Cucurbitales > Cucurbitaceae > Gynostemma > Gynostemma pentaphyllum. Next base: position 63,598,333 of record CM051355.1, on the reverse strand, counting down.
AAGTACATGTAATTTCAAGATAGTGATTTTGGGATTTCAAACATGAAGAATTACATAACCAAAAATTTCATCACCAAGAAAAATCAGATTTAAAACCGGTTAGAGAAATGACAATCTTTTCCTCAACAGTTAGTAACCAACCTCATTATCCTACTTGTTCTCATTGTTTTGTAAGGTTACATTCCATTTGATATTTTAAAAAGAATGTCTCAAATAACATAAATCTGCATACTAATTACTAAAATGTCAATACTTTTTAAAAATTACTCAAATAACATAATTATAGTTCAATAAATTATTGAACTTAGATCAATAAATTATTGAACTATTTTTCATGGGTATTTTTAATGAATTTGTTTGTTTTTTGCTTTTTTAAGTTCAAGTTAAATAATTTATTGAATTATTTGATTATTTTTCATTATTATTTTCAATAAATTTATTGGTTTTTTTTATTTTTTTTAGTTCAATAAATTATTGAACTGTAATTATGCTATATTTGAGTAATTTTTTAAAAATTCTGATATTTCAATAATTATTATGTAAAAATATACTATTTCAGTAATTGCACCTGTTTTAAATGCATAATCTCTTATCCTATCTCTCACATCAATTTATTCTTATTCTGAAAATATTGTCACTTTCAAAGGTCGTCATTCTGCCTCATACATCATATATGACTAATTTTTTGTTTGTAGACAGTGACCGATTTTGATTTCATTAGTCATTCGTTTCTTCATACAAGTTTTGCAAGTTGATAGTGATAATCTATGTTAAATTTTCTTCTTCTTTTTTTCAAATTTTTTTTAAATGTTACAAAAAAATTGAATAAATTTTAGGAAAAAAGACACTTTTGGTCCCTGAGTTTTGAATTTGTTGACAATTTGGTCCCTGAATTTTCAAAATCGACATTTATACCCCTGAGTTTTTATTTTGTTGTCAAACTCGTCCATTCCGTAAAAAATCAATAAGTATTTAACAGAAAGCTGACGTGTCAATTTTTTTTATTAATTTTGATGATGACTGGGTATTCTTTTATTAATTTTAAAGGTGACGTGACATTAATTTATTAATTTTACATTAATAATAATTACTTACGTGGAAAAAAATCAATTCAGTGTTTCTTTTACATATTAAATATTACATTAGTTTTCTTAACAAAATCATTAAATGGTCTTAAAAATAAAAACCAAAATCATTAAACAATTTTTTCTAATGGTTGTTTCTTCTTTTAGTCATCATCAATCATCTTCCTAAATCAAATTTTAGAAAAAAAAAGAACATACTTCTTTACATGTTTAAGCAAACAACATCATTTTTATTAAAAAAAAAAAAAAAATCATTTTTACATCATTCCATCTCCGTTAATCCCAGAAGCCAGATAAACATCACGTGGTAAATTCATCCCATTGAACAAGTCTTGGCCAAGTTGGAATAATCAAATCATCACCTCTGTGAACGCCAAATTGTATTGATGATGTGTCTCAATTTTTAAAAATCACCTTTTTAATGCTTCAAAACTCAAGAACAATTCCGGAAATGAATTTTTTTTTTTTTCTGAATAGATCTGAAACGGTGAGATGAGAAGGAGAGATATGAGATAATAAATGGAGAATTGAGTTTTTTCCTGCATTTTTTCTTGCGCCTTGCGATTTTTGCGAGGGAACTGGTCGAGCTTCATGACGGCCATAGATGGAGAAGGGAACGATTAGGGAACTTAAGGGCTGGTGTGGATTCCTTTTTTTTGTTAATGTTTTTGGAGAAGATTATGAATATAAAAAATAAGATAAAAAAGATTATGAATATCAAAAATAACATAAGCATAATGATAATATGTTTAAATTAATATTTAATTTATAAAAAAGATTTATTTCAATTTTTGCCACATCAGCAATATATAATTGTATTAATAATAATTAACTAATGCCACGTTAGCTTTAAAATTAATAAAATAATATCCAATCATCATCAAAATTAATATAAATTGACACGTCTGCTTTCTGTTAAAACTTAACAGATTTTTGACGATAGGGACGAGTGTGACAACAAAACGAAAACTCAGGGTATAAATGTCGGTTTTGAAAACTGAGGGACTAAATTGTCAACAAACTCAAAACTGAGGGACCAAAATGTCTTTTTCCCTAAATTTTAACACAAAACCATTCATAATTTCAAAACATTTGGGCATCTATTTGAAATATTATCATATCTGACGGTTGTGAAAATAGGAGCACAAAACTTCTATGGAAACAGCCACACACCATCCAAGCATATTAGAAATTAATCATATTTCAGGGAAATGAACGTTTTGGTGAATGTTTTTTTTTATCCTCTTTAGATTAATTTTGGTATCCGATCATAGAAAGCTTCCCTGCTTTTTACCTCTTCTATTTCTCTACATTAAATTTAAAATGAAGATAAAATCATAATTAAATTTAAGTTGAGAAGTAGTCTAATGAATAAAAAGTAAGAAACAAAAAAAGAATAAAGGAGAAAAAGTGATCAACAATAATTGAATAGTAGTCTAATAAATATTTCAATAATGTTGAAGATATTATTTATCCCCGTTCAAAAAATTGAACATCTATTTTAGAACCATATCACGAAGATATTGACAATATCAAAGACATTTAAAACAGTTGAAGAAATGACAATCTCTTCCAGTTTTCTTTTATTTTTTTTTTTAAAAAATTATCCGGGCATAATAAGTCAGTTTCTTTATAATACTCACCCAAAACCTTTTACCATTTTGCAAATAAATCCTTTTGCTTATAAACATCCACAAGTAAAATAGTGTTTGGTTGAATTTCAATTAACGAGATGACATTTTCTTTTTTAACTTCAAAATGAAATTTTTAACCAAAAAAAAAAAAAAAGATTAAGAAATATATTCGATGTTTAATATTAATTTGTAAATTTAATTATAAACTATATAGAAATCTAATAAAAAAAAATATTGATACTACCGCTCAATATAAATTAAATGGGAAATTTACAAATATTTTCATAATAATATAGGTTTTAAATCAAATAAAACATGGTATAGAAATTAAAAATAAATATTGATACTACAATTCAACCAACCTTAATTCATACGTGTTTACTTACATCGGAGTATTTAAAGAATAAAATTGAAATTAATCTTTAAAATAAGATCAGTTTTAAACATTTGCATATCTTATTTGTATAAGATAAATCTTCATGCATATGATTAATTATACTACTGGATAATTCATGATTTAAGAAATGAATGTAAGAGTTAGAATTAACACACACAAAAACAAACAAACAAAGAAGTTAGTTTAATAAATAAGAAAAAATGAAGACAAGTTACAAGTGAAAGAACAAACATTAAATTAATATGAACAAATACTAATAAATTATTTAACACATATCTCTAGCTCCCTCATATTTCACTCTTTTTCTTTAACATCTATAAAGGTCCGTGTAGAAGGAGAAAATTTGTCAAATTATAAATTACCACGTAATTATTCAAGCCAATGATAAAATTACATGTCATTAAATAAAGACCAATAATAAATTGATACGTGTCTTTAAATTAAATTAAAAGACATTAAATTAGCAAATCAAATGATGCCCCATGTCTTTTTCTTGGCTATTGGATGACATAAATTAGTCCAATGAATATATGCCACATGGTAATTGGGCTCAAATCAAATAAAACCCATATTTACCAAAGGCCATATAAAACTCTATAAATAGAGTATGCCATTCATCATTTGTGAAGGTCAACAACAGAAAAGATTAAGAGAAAAGGTTGAAGACTTTGAAGATCAAAGACCTCAAAGAAGAACAGAGGAAATTCAGAGAAAATGACTGAAGACTTTGAAGATCAAATATCTCGAAGAACAACGGAGAAGATCGAGATTAAAGATTTCAACGATCGAAGACTTCCCGAAGACCAAATTTTCTTTGAAGATCGAAGACCTCGAGATTGAGATTGAAGACTTTAAAAAACGAAGCCTTGAAGATCGAAGACTTCTCAAACACTAAAGACTTTTTGAAGACCAAATACTCTTCGAAGACCAAAGACTTTTTGAAGACTTCTTGAAAACCGGAGATCTCGAAGATCGAAGACGCCAAACGTTGACGACTTCAAAGACTTTAAAGCTTCTCGTGACGACCATCTTGAAGACAAATTGTTGAAGACTAATTTCTGGCAAGTTGCAAAGACTTTAGTATTCAAGCTTCAAGACCGCAACAAATCAATTGACTCTTCACAAGCCCAAAAGCCGAAGATTCAGCCCAACGATCTGAGAAATACGCCAACCGGCCCTCGCATCGAAGTTTATATTTTAGAGAAAGAATCAGAGGATAAATTCATTAGAGATGGTTCAAATACAAACTTATTTTTACTTTGCATTTAATTTCATTCCATTTGAAATTCTGTGTGAACAGTCCGTTTAAAATAACTTTTAAGTATCCATTTGAAATAATTTTGAAAATGTATAAAAGAAATTTTACGTAGTTATAAAATCACTTTTAAAATCTTCTAAAAATTATCTCAAATAAACCCTAACTCTTTATTTTGTATCATCTCCTCCCCATATATAGTTTATATATATTTGAGAGGTACAATATATATAAATAATTTTTGGTCTATTTTCCCTAAACCCTAAAAAAAATATCAAACATGTTTTTTTTTCTAGAAAAACAAATGTCACAATGTGATTGCGACGCGGAGCGGTCGACATCCTTGATATTAGGTCTCTTATTTGAAAATAAAGTGGAAGTCGCCATCAACCATATTTGGGTGTGATTGATCACCAATTTAAATAAAATAATAATGGTCTACGAAAAATCAAGTTAGGTTCGGGAGTCGTTTGTGCGTAGGGAAGATGTTAGCACCCTACAACACTCATTTTAAAATGGTTACCATATTTTTACCTTATATTATCTTATTTTTAATATGATGGTTTTTAATATAAATTGTTAAAAAATATATATTAATTTTAATTTATAAAAAACATGTCTCATTTAATCATTTCTCAACTTCAAGAATGAAGCAAGCAATTGAGATTAAAATGAGCGGGGTTACGACCGTTGATTGAACAATATTGGAATTTAAGAAAATTCTACCTTAAGAAATTGAGGTTTTTACTTCTCAAAATCCATCATAGGAATTGTATTTATATTTTAAAACATTTTTCTTATTTTTATTGAAAATACTTTTCTTTTATTTTTTAAAATATTATTTAAACTTATTTAAAACTCTCCTTTTTATTTTATTTTTAAAATAATACGTGTAATATTTTTTTAAGAGCTTTTTATTCTAAATTTTTTAGGGTTTTGATAGACTTATATGCCCGATAAGCACACTACTCAGCCTTCACAAACGTGATGATTTTCGCACACTTATCGAAATCCCAACAAGCACAGTATTTTAACCTTAATTAATAATCATAATAATAAGAATTTAAAATATAATATTTGTTTATTTTAGTTTAAATATTTAATCCAGATTCTTACTAATAAATGATATTAAAAATAGTTATACACATAATACATATATTAAACCTATTCATTTTTACGAATTGATCAGAATATTCTTTTCATTTTTTAAAAATTAATTTTAAAACTAAAGCCGAATTAAATTTACATATAATAATACAAAATAAACAAAGAAAGAAAAAAAATATAAAAACAAAAACAAAACGTCAGATTCTATATGTTTTTTTATTCTAGGATGTTTACAAAATTATTTTTTTTGTTTTCTTTAATAAGTATGTACATGCATGTATGAAGACAAATCACAAAACAAAAAATAATAATCAATAAATAAAACAATTTTATCTCTATCACACCATATCGATCCAAAATTAAGACAGATTAAAATAACTTTATATAAATATTTATGAATTATATAAAAGGAACAAATTCATACATACACTTGCACAAATAAAAGATATATCAAGCCTTACTTACCTTATCATAAACGAGGAGTATTTTTTCTAAACAAATCGAATAGAGTGATGTTGTTATGATAAGGAAGTGAGGCGTCGTTCGGTGGTCGATGGGGATGTGAGAAGGTGAGGAGTGATGAGGTGAGATCCGGTGAGGGTGGTTGCGAGATGAGAAGGTTGATGATGGTGAGTGTGATCTATGTTAGAAATTCGGAGGTGATGGTTATGGAGGCTAAGAGATGGAGATGAGATTGTGTTCTTGGTGAGGAGGAAAAGAAATAATTGGGAGGAAGATAATTGAGACTTGATGATTATGGAGGCTAAGAGATGGTGATGAGGGTGGTGAAGAGGTGAGGAGGTGAAATTAGGAGGCAATGAGGTGCTGGAAGTTATGAGGTTATGGAGGATTAAGAGATGATGAGGTGAGATGGTGATGATAAGGCTATGAAGGCTAAGAGAAGATAAAGGGGGTGATCTCTCTTTTTTTAGGTCTAAAGAATGACCTATTTAAAGATTAATTCAGAGTAGTAAATAAGGAAACAAGTATTTGATTTGTCATTCATTCCAAAAATAAATAAATCAATCAATTTACCCCGTCAGCAATTAGCCTAAATTACTACCAAAATTTATTCTTTCCAAAATAAACTTCTCTTATCAAATTTGAATTTTAAAAATATTTAAACCAAAATGATACTAAATGACTTTTGTAATTTTAAAAATCCACCAATTTTTAATATGCAAATATCCCTTTTTTTTTTAATTTTAAAAACCATGAAAACTTTAATTTAACATTAATTTTAAAATCAAAATTCGATTTATCATTTAAAATCAATTCCAAATTAAATCTATTTTCAAATGAAATTAAAATTTCTTAATGAAATTAAGCCGGGCAAAATACGGTATCACTAGTGGTTTCTCGATCGTTATGGCGGTTTCCATCCATGTCGATGGCTTGAATGGCAAAGATGGTTTGCTTTGAGAGAGCGGTGTCGGTGTGTTGAATCCAGAGAAGCTTCGATGGTGAACATTGATGAAGTTATTCATGTTCGTTCATGGCTGCTGCTACAAGTTTGTTTATCAGTAATACACCGTTTATTAAATATAAATATATTTTATATATTGGCTGCTGCTACAGATTGATTTATCTATAATACACAATTTATTAAATATAAACATGTTTTATGTATGGCTGTTGCTACAAATGTTAATGATGATAAAGTTTGGTTTATCAAGTGTTATGTACATTTGGTATATTGCCTATATTGTTCTCCGGTTAGTAAGTGCATCTGATAAAAAGTGAAGGATGAACATAATATACATGTCATTTAATCTGCAAATGGAAAACGAAAGATTGTTAATTACACATTGCTTAATGTACAAAAAAAAAAGTTACTATATACAAATAGACGAAAAGAACTGTATTTTATGTATAAAACATATATTATATAATGTACAACTAACAAAAAAAACAGAATATAAAAGAGTGAGGAATGTAATATCACATATAGTACGTATATTACATAATGTGCGACTAAGAAAAAACATAACATAAAAGAAGAGGGTTTGTTCATCAACCATTTTTTTGTATATTGTGTATATTTAAAAATGTACATTTTAGTAAGCAACGTAGTGGACAGAAAGAAACAGGTAGTTATGTATATTACGTATATTACAAAACTATTCATTAAAAAACAGTTTTGATGAAGGCATATATTACAGATACTGTAGATAACACGTTGAGAATCTTAAAATATATAACAAAGAATGTAAATATACAAAATATGGTTATTAGGTCTCATATGCATAATATACATAATATACTTAATATGGACACATAACATTACAACACAAAACAAAAACTTGATATGCACACATAATAGTACACTACTAAAAGACAAGGATGTTTATTATGGTCTTATATACATAATATACATTTATCAAATTGACAACAAATGCGGAAACAAAAAGTTGTATATTGCAAATGTTATGTATATTACGTGGATTGCATACTTTAACAAAACAGATATAACGTATATTACAGTACACTTAAAAAAACTACGTATATTACAGAATTATACATTAAAAAAACACCTATGTTGAAAGAGGTTCCGTTCATCATTTTATCACTTATGTACATTACGTATATTACATATATTACAGATAAATATTTTACAAATATTACAACACAAAACAAAGAACGTATAATCTTGAAATTTAAGTTATAATGAGGAAAAATTAAGAAAAAAACTTTAAAAAAAATCGTTACTTTTTGTCAAAATCTTCAAGATCAACAAGATATAAGATTTTGAAGAGAAAAGATGGATAAAAAGAAAAGACAAAAAACATAGAACATGGTTTATGAAAAAAAACGAGAAAAAAAAATAAATGAAAAGAAAAAGTGAGTAGATTTGTAAAATATGGAAAAAAAAATATGATGGAGAGTTTGTATAAATGAACATGGCAGATTCAAAAAAAAAAAGGTAGCCATGAGAACTAGAAAGAGAATATAGTAGATGAAATTGTGAAATTTTGAAGAGGGGGGAGAAAAAAATGGAGATGAAGCTATATTTGGGAGATGAGAAATGAGGGGGAGAGAGGAAAAATAATTCTGATGGGGAATGAGGGGAAAAATGGGGGGAAACATTTATTGTAAAAAAAGAATAGGAATATTTGAGGGGGAAAGATTAGAGAGAATGAGAGTGAGAGTGAGAGTGAGAGTGAGAGAGAGAATGAGAGGTGATAATATTTAAAAAAAATGAAAAAAGAAAAAACAAAGTGGGGGAACGTGAGAGAAAAGTGGGAAAGAGAGAGGGAGTGATTTGATGGTAGGGGCAATTTAGTATTTTTATTTAGACTATGTGGCTACTAATTTATTAAATAAACAATGTGGCCATTGATGAAAAGATGAGTTAAAATAGTGGTATTTTTATTTTTTTTCCCTTTACTTTATTGTTTATCCATTTTGATGTAAAAACCCTAGAAGGTATAGGGCTAGGGCTGATCCTTATCCAAAAAAATAAAATACCATAAAAATAAAATTTGAGAAGTATTTTATTTTAGAATTTCAAAAGTTGGTTCATATTTCACCAGTGGCTTTTTGGTTTTCTCTCCCAACTATGTTGCAAATTAAAGAAAAAGATAAAAGATAAAAAAAGAAAGATAGATGTCATGTCAAAATGTCCAGAGACAATCATTTATGTCCTTTTATCCAGCGCGATGTGGCGCAACAAGAATCGCCGGATTAAATTGGATCAAACGGAGAGAGGCGTGACTGAAAAACCTTCCGTTTTTTCATTTGAAAATTAATCATTTCACTCTCGCTCACCAAGAAACTCTAATTCCAAAATACATTTCCTATAAAATCGAGTCTTTGTCGTTTTTCCTCTCAAATATTGCTCTATTACAAGTTTCCTCTCTCTCTATCCTCTTTCTTTCTTTTAGTCATTCTTTCCAGTCTGAAAGGCATTACCTAACCCATTATGGGGGTTCCTGATTCTAAATTGGGGATGGTGTTTTTGGTTCTCGATTTTATTCCTAATTGTATTTTCTGTCTTCTTTGGCATTAACATTGCCAAGGGTACTATTTCTGCTGTTAAAAAAGTTTATGGAGATAAGACATCAAATGCCAAACTCGGAGCGATGATATTTCCAATCTGTCTTATGTGCTTTGTTATTATGGTTGTCCATTTTTTTTTATATTACATCTCTATCTGAGAGGAAAGGGTGTGGTTATTCAACAAGATGAGAGGGTAGCTCATAAGTGTTGTTGGAAGTATTGTCGATTCGATCCACATTGTGACAGTGATATTTGTTGGCACATCACTAATAGATGGAATATCGAGCTTTCTTTATTCTGCGGTTGCGTCTACAACAATGCTGTCCCGGTAGCGGTATTTGGATAGACCTTGATCGAGCTGAAAATGAGCTGGTTGGCGGTCGTCGCTATGCATTGCTACACCATATTTGCATTTCTGTTAACCTTTGCTAAACGAAAAAATTTTAAGCTTATGGTTCCAAATGTCATCTTAGGATGTTCATTGGCTGTAGCAATGAACGCTGACGGTATCAAAACAACCTCTATCTCGGTTGGTTTTAATGTCCTAGTCGATATCATTATGATGCATTGTACCAGCATTTACAAAAAATTTGCTCCCCCTCAACCCAACCAACCACCTGTTTAATGAAGACTTACGATCACTCTATTCCACCACTCCACTTCCGACCTTTCTTAATGTTAGTCTTAGTTGTTAATTTTTTTTCTCTGTTTTTCATTTTCCTTTATTTAGTTGTGTTTAGTTTATTTCTTCTCTCTGTTTTTCATATTCTTTAGAGTTATTGCTGTTATTAGAGAGAATGAATCCCATAGCAAATAATTGCCAGAGAGCTAATTAATATATATAATGTCACTACAACAAATTTGACTATTAATGACAGACAAAAACTGTCATAGTAATAATTTGATGACACTTTTGTAAGTGTCATAACTGTGAGTGCTATCTTAACTTACGATGACGTATTTCCAATGTCATTTTTTACACGTCATCTTATATGTGTCATTATATAATGGATATTTATATTTTTTTACCATTAGTCATCATAAGTTACAATGACACTGGGCAATAATGTCAGTTATCGACTGTCATTTTAAAAGTGTCATTGAACATACAATGTCATTGCTAATATTTTAAGACACACAATGACTGTCATTATATAGTATAGATGATAGACATTAAATGTCATTATTTACCATGTAAATATCCCCAACAATTTATTTTTATAATTCCGCATTATTTTAGTCATAACCTCCAATAATTGAATATCTACAATCTAGCCATCACATCCATCACATTCCAGAGAAATTAAACAATGAAACATACTTAAACCTTCAACACTTCAAACTCCACTTCTATTTCAACAAAAAAAAGTTTGGTGTTTCTTTATAAAAAAACACAAACTACAATTCACATCTTAAAAGTTATACAAAGTCATCTTTACAAAAATATAATAGCTATGTATATTCAAAAAGTACGAATGAAATCTAATCATAAATGTTTGTTGTCATTTTGAACTAGGCATGTTCACAAAATATATATTGAGCTTATCAAAATAAAATCAATGATGTTTGTTGCCCGTGTCTTAAATAAAATTGGTAACAAACTCAGCCTATTCACCTCAAAGCTCGTCAAGTTGTGCTTGGGTATATGGACTCTTCGAAATAAACTGCATAAAAATATTAGCACATACAAGGTTAGTACAAAATAATCATATACATTAAAAATGATAGGTAAATAAACTATAAAAATCATACATACAAGGTTAATAATAGGAATATCATAGTTGTGCATAATTTCCTCAAAAATTTAAGCACGTAATAGCCACACTCCACGTTTTCTTGTTGGCATGGAAAAACGTAGTAAAAGATTTTGATATAGTTTACCTTCACAACTCTCTGACTAGTATTTTTTCAACTTTGATCTCCAATTTCAGATTGATATGGTTTGATTGCCCTATATAAAACAATAACATATTGAAATTGATTGAAATTACAATTAAGATAAATACTAACTCAACAATAACTTATTAGCAATAATACTTGCGCTGTTAAAACTGTCTTGATTTCCTCCACAATACCATTGCGTAAAGAATCAAATCTAAACACGATATTCTCATGCACATCCGCCACATATAATGTCCAATGACATTGATCAAAGATTAATTATTTCAATATAAAAATTTACACACTAAACACTTTAAGTCTTGCATCTCTTGTGCTTCTAGCATCAATGTGGAAGATGTCGAATCTTTTTTATCAAAACTGTAATAAATGAAATGATTAAATACATTAAACCATCAAGATAAATAAAAATATATTAACTATCACCTATAAAAAAATGAGTCCATAAAATAACATGAAGGAATAGTAAAAAACTCCACATATTCAAATTTATAGGGTAGAATTTAAACTTTATATTTAGTTTATGACAATATATCTTTTCCTAACTCCAAAGATGCGACAAGGAGTTACCCAATAACATTAAATCTATCGTATGTATAAGTTTTATAGTTTTTTTTTATTATGCTCTAAAGTTGACTAGTGCTTACTTTGGATTATAAAATAAAGTCTATTCTTAACTTTTGTACCACTTTCCTTTATATCCTTAAGTAATTAGTGAAAGGTCTATATATAACTCCTCTATTCTCTAGCTCCTCTCTAAAAATGAGAATTGTTATTTTACCTTCATTACTATTATAGTTAATTTGATGGCAATATTCCATATGTTTTTTGGCTAGTGGCTTTAATATAAATGCACACTAAAAAATTAACCAATGAACTAAACTTAATGAAGGAGTAAGTTATGGCTACCATCACTGCAGGATAGACATAGTACAAATTTTTTTTAAAAAAAAACATATGAAAATTTAGTAATAAAAGATAAATAACGAAGCCAAATACATATTGATAATAATCATACCTAAACGAGACTTTCTCTCAAGAGGCCTAAACATGAGTTTGTCCTTTGAGGGATTGCAACCCCTTTTGAGTATTGTTCTTTGATTCCAACATCAGAGTTGTCTTCTCTATATCAACAACTCTATTGTCAACATTGTCTATATCGTCCTCCGGTTCGTAAGTTCATCTGAGAAAAAGTGAAGGATGAACGTGATTTACATGTTATTTAATCTGCAAATGGAAACGAAAGATTGTTAATTACACATTGCTTAATATACAAAAAAAAGTTACTATATACAAATAGACGAAAAGAACTGTATTTTATATATAGTACATATATTACATAATGTACGACTAACAAAAAAAAGAACATAAAAGAGTGAGGACTGTAATATTACATATAGTGCGAATATTACATAATGTGCGACTAGGAAAAAACATAACATAAAAGAAGAGGGTTTGTACATCAACCATTTTTTTTTATATTGTGTATATTTAAAAATGTACATTTTAGTAAGCAACGTAGTGGACTGAAAAAAACAGGTAGTTATGCATATTATGTATATTACAAAACTATTTATTAAAAACAGTTATGATGAAAGCGTATATTACAGATATTGTAGATAACACGTTGCAAATCTTAAAACATATAACAAAGAATGTTAATATACATAATATGGTTATTAGGTCTCATATGCATAATATACATAATATGGACACATAATATTACAACACAAAACAAAAACTTGATATTCACACATAATAGTACATTGTGAACAGACAAGGATGGTTATTACGGTCTTATATACATAATATACATTTATCAATTTGACAACAAATGAACAAAAAGTTGTAAAAGAGAAAAACATTTCATATCCCTGGTTTACTTTATTTTTGGATTAAGAAGACTGGGTTTTGTTTTGTTTTTATCCCTGGTTTACTTTATTATTTATCCATTTTGATGTAAAAATTCTAGAAGGTGTAGGGGGCTAGGGTTTATCCTTATCTAAAAAAACAAAATACTATAAAAAATAAAATATTTTATTTTAGAATTTGAAAAGTTGGGTTCATATGTGGCTTTTTCCTTTTCTCTCCCAAATAAAAAAAAGAAAAAAGATAAGAAAGAAAGGACATATGTAATGTCAGAATGCCAGACCATCATTTCTGTCCTTTTTCCAGGGCGACGTGACGCAACAAGAGAATAGCCGGATGAAATTGGATCGAACGGAGGAGGCGCGACTGAAAAACCCGTTTTTCATTTTTGCAAATTAATCATCTCTCTCTCACTAAGAAACCCTAATTTCAAAATACATTTCCTATAAAGTAGAGCCTTTGCCGTTTTTCCTCTCAAAAGTTTCCTCTCTTTCTTTCTTCTTCATTATTTCTGGTCTGAATGGCATTACCTAAGCCATTATGGGGGTTCTTGATTCTGAATCGGAGAAGGAGCTTTTGGTCCTCGATTTTTTTCCTACTTTCATTTTGTGTCTTGCTTGGCTTTAACATTGACAAGGGTACTATTCCCGCGATTAGAAAAGTATATGGAGATAAGCAATCAGATGCAAAACTCGAAGTGATGATATTTCCAATCTGTGTTCTGTGCTTTATTATTATGGTGGTCCACTTTTCTTTTATATTACTTCTCTATCTGAGGGGAAATGGTGTGATTATTCAACATGCTGAGGGGGCAGCTCATCATGAGCGTTGTTGGAAGTATTGTCGATTCAATCCGCTTTGTGAGAGTAACATTTGTTGCCACATCACTAACGGATGGAATATCAAGCTTTCTTTATTTTGCGATTGTGTCTACAACATCGCTGTCCCGATAGCTGTATTTGGATGGACCTTGATCGAGCCGAAAATGAGCTGGTTGGCGGTCGCCGCTATGCAATGCTACACTGTATTTGCATTTCTGCTAACCTTTTCTATACGAAGAAATTCTAAGCTTGTGGTTCCAAATGTAATCTTAGGATGTTCATTGGCCGTAGCAATGAATGCTGACGGTATCAAAGCAACTTCTATCTCGGTTGGTTTTAATGTCCTAGTCGATATCCTTCTGATGCATTTTTCAAGCATTTACAAAAAATCTGCTATCTCTTAACCCAACCAACCATGAAGACTTACGGTCACTCAATTCAACCACTCCACTTCCGAGCTTTCTTAATGTTAGACTTAGGTGTTAATTTTTTGGGAATTTGCCTACAATAACACTTTTATTAGGGTTAATGTCTTAAATAACTTAAGTTTTAAAAAATCCCTCAAATGACATTTTATTAGAATTCTATTAGCTTCGTGCGTTTTAGCTCCCAACTTTCATCATCTCTTTTCTCCTTTTCCCCTCTTTTTCTGCGTCGATTACTCGATTTCTTGAATATTCAACTTCGAATGATTTGATCTGAGAAAGAAATTTGAGTGAAAAGTCATCTTCATATGCATTTTCATCTTCAATTTCTTTAGAAATCTCTCAGACGGATTCTTGCGATATTTTCCATTCAATTTTTTTTTTTATTTTCATGTGATTTTTACGAATTCCTCCTACGGCTAATATTAGATCATCAATAATTCTTTCCTCCTATGTTTTCAAGTGGAGCAAATTATCAAGAATGAAAGCACAAAGATTGCATATGAGTTGTTGGAAAATTTCTGTGAATTTATACTCGTCAATCTTTCTTAATATATGAAAACACAATTTCGGGAGGGAACTTGAATGAACTCATATTTTCTCTTGATCCCCTCCCCACTCTCAATAACTCTCCTGCTTTATACTGTCAAAAGTTGAAAAATATTTTATACAAAAAGTTGGGTTGTTTCCGGGACTTTCCTAAGGATGTAATGAAGTGGTTTCAAGCCTTATCTATGCCTCAGCAAGATGCGGGGATCTTCATTGTTGTAGTTTCAAATTGAGTTTTGTGTTCGATATTTTTGTGGGTAATTTTTTTATTGTTATGTATAGTGAGTTTGATGATATGAAAGCTGTAGGATGTGTGTTTGATAAAAATTCCTGAGTTGATTGTTGTGTCATGGACTGTAATAATTTATGGATATTCAAAAATTGGTGATGTTGATAAAGCAAGATGGTATTTTAAAACGACACCGGTTAAAGATAGGAGGATATGGGCTGCCATGATATCTGGGTATGTTCAAAATAATTGTTTCAAGGAGGCTTTGCACTTGTTTTATCAGAGGCGGTTGACTGATATAGAGCCCGATGAGGCAATATTTGTATCGATTCTATATGTTTGTGCCCATATGGGTGCTCTGGATACTGGGATTTGGATTCATATATATTTGGTTAGCTTGGATTGTCATTAGGTGTGAGATTGAGCATTGGGCTTATAGACATGTATGCTAAATGTGGGAATTTGGAGGTAGCGAAATACGTGTTCGATAGAATGCCTCAGAGAGATTCTGTTTGTTGGAATGCAATGATTTCGGGAATGGACATGGAGAAGGTGCTCTCAAGCTGTTTTTTGAGATGGAGGAGGCTGGAGTCAGGCCGGATGACATCTCTTTCATTGCCGTTTGGCTGCTTGTAGTAATTCAGGCTTAGTTTTTGAAACCATTGCATTTTATCTTGGTCGAAAGGCCACTAAGTTCTAGAGCAAAACAGATATGGGATGGTGAAATTTGATTCGAGGATGGTGAAAATGCTGGATATGAACAAGAGAAGTTGGTGTGGGAAAATATAACCATATTGGTGCAAAAAAAAAAAAAAAACAAAGGGTAAATAATATTAGTAAAAAGATGATAATGTCTTTTGAATTGAGTCTTTAGTTTGGTTTAAAAAATTACACTTTTTTTTAGATTTAATATTATGGGATTCATTACAATTCTGGATGATGATCTTTACCATTGGTTTTGCAATTTAATAACCATGTAACCTTCAACTTGAATTCTCCTGCATAAATGTGGTATAAGTTGCAGCATTTGTTTATTTTGTGATGTTTAGTTTAGTTTTTTTTTTTTTTTGGTTTTTAAAAACCATAACTTAATTTTGTTTGAGTTTTGTTTATTTTTTCACTCAAAGACAGAGGTTGAGGATGAAGTTTGGATTTGTTTCATTTTTAGTTGAACTTGAACGCAAAGAAAAAAATACGGTAGTTATGAATCTTGATCATGGCTTTGAATCTACATCTTTAGAATAAATAAATTTTGTCTTATGAATTGCAAATTGGTGTTAGAAAAATGATGAGTGGTGATTGTAAATTTATTAAACTATCATTGCGTGTGCATTTTTATGTAAGGATCAAACATAAACCTACGAAGTTATTAAGCTATTATTAATCTTGGTAAAATGCCAAATCAATTAGCATGGATTTGATACGGTGGTTTGAGTTTGGAGAAGTCTTGTCATAGTTATTGACATGGAGTACTTTAATTTAGTGAATTAAAGGGAATAATTTAGTGAATTAATCTAAAGTGCTATATTAAAATGTAGATCATATATGTTTTTGAATTAAAATTGTTTTTCAATAAATTATTGAATTAAAATAGACAAGTCGAACGATGAGAAATTAATCAAACCCAAGGTTAGATTTTCCGTCAATCTCTATTATTTAGCTTTTTTGTACTTGGAAATGACTTGAATTACCATTTTTATATTTTTCAAATTTCAGAGGGTTGGTGTGTTAAAAAAGGGAGATGAAAATGGTCTTATTTCCGCATCATCGAGGACATCGCCATAAACTCTATATTTTTTTTTCTGGTGTTTGCTTTAATAAAAAAAACAATAAGATTAGTACCAACTTAAAAAAAAAGATATTATGATTTGGGTTTGAAAAAAATATTATGATAAGTTATTGAATTCACTTCAATTCAATAACTTATTGAATTAAAATCAATATGAGACACCTCAATTCTATATAGTAAATTTAATTCAATCAATTAATGATGAAGGGTGAAATTTTAATTGAACTACTAACATTCAAATTTTAATTCAATCAATTATTGACTAAAGAGGGATAATTTAGTGAATTAATAAAGTTCAGATTTTAATTCATTAAATTATTGAAATTATATGAAGAATTTAATTTATATGAGGTTAAATCTGCTTGAAGAGAACAGTAATAACAACTCTTGACACAAAGCAAACAACTTCCATCTTCTTTTCCCATAATTCTATTCCACCACAGTCGAATCTTTTGATATCTCATCATAAGGAATTTCAAATTGTCTTGAAATTATATTATTTATGGCTTTTTTTTTCCTACTTGTCGATTGTATTATTGATGACTTTTTTATTTTACTTCAGAAAAGTCTAACGTTTCGCTCCATTGCTATTGTATTGTATGATTTTAATTGCAAAAATCCCGTCTTTCAACCTCTGATTTTAATTCAATAAGTTATTGAATTAAAGGAAATAATTTAGTGAATACAATTATACCCAAGGTCATATTTTTCGTCAATCTGTGTTACTGTGTTTTTCTTGTACTTGGAAATGGCTTGAATGACAATTTTTATATTTCCTAAATTTCAGAGGGTCGGTGTGTTTAAAAATGAATATGAAAATGGTATTATTTCTACATTATCGAGGACACCACTATAAACTCTTAGTTGTTTTTTTCGTTGTTAAGTGTTTCCTTTTAAATAGAATAATTTAGAGAATTAAAGGGAATAATTTAGTGAATTAAATTATAACATACATTTGGGATGCTCAATATTAATTTTAATTCAATAAGTTATTGAGTTAAATGGAATAATTTAGTGAATTAAAGGGAATAATTTAGTGAATTAAATTATAATGTATATTTGGGATACCTAATATTGATTTTAATTCAATAAGTTATTGAATTAAATGGAATAATTTAATGAATTAAAGGGGATAATTTAGTGAATTAAAAGGGATAATTTAGTGAATTAAATTATAATGTACATTTGATATACCTTATTTTGATTTTAATTCAATAAGTTATCAAATTAAATGGAAAAATTTATTGAATTAAATTACTATATACAATTGAGATATTATATATTAATTTTTCACTTTGTTTTTTGTTTTTGTGTTTTGGGTTCTGATCTCTAGAGTCCACAAGAGAGATAAGATAATGTTTTTCAGTTAGCAAATAAAAAAGACGTGGTAAATGAGTGAAAAACAAATTTATATGAAAGAAAATGATTTTTTTTGGTGGGATATGATTTGATATAAGTTTGTTTTTTTTAATTGAAACTATTAGTCAATAACTTATTGAACTTCATATGTTGATACGTTATAATGTGTAAGGTTTGTTTATTTTTTTAGTTTTCGTTATTTCTATTTTTCGTGTGTTTTAGATAGTTATTGTTAGTGTTGACATTTTGATTTTCTCTAGATCTTTCCTATGAATTTGTCTTTTGTCTTTTTACCTTTAAATCATCAAACATTGATTCTCTTTGTTTCATCTTGAGTTTGTAATATGTTGTTAATGCTCTTATTCAATATCTTATCTTTTTAGTTATGATTTTAATTCAATAAGTTATTGAATTAAATGGATTAATTTATTGAATTAGTTTATGTTGTACTATTTCAATAATTTATACCGTGTTGTTCACTAAGTTATTGAATAAAATTTCTTTAAAGTTTGTAAACTTTGTCATTTTAGTTTTTAAAACAAATTTTCATCTTCAGATTTTATTAAAAAAAAATATTTGTGGAAATTTTAATTTATCATAATGAATTATCTTCCTTAAAAAAAGCAATTTGATGGGTTTTTTCTTGGGTCAATTTTCAAAATCATCCACTTGATTGTTGATGTTGCATATTAATGTAAATGAATGTGATTTTTATTTGCAGAAAGCTTTGAGATTTTATGTTTTTTTTATGGGCAAAATCAAAATCGTTATTCACTAATTTATTAACTTCAATAGCTTATAGAAATAAAATTAATATGAGGTATCTCAATTATATATAGTAATTTAATTTAATAAATTATTGATGAAGGGGGAAATATAATTGAATGAATAAAACTCAAATTCTAATTCACTAAATTATTAACTAAGGTGGAAAATTTAGTGAATTAATAAAGTTCAAATTTTAATTAACTAATTAGTGAATAAGAGAAAAAATTTAGTTAATTAATAAATGAGTGGCATTTTTGTAAATTTAACAAAATAATTAATTTTGTTATATTAAAAAAAATGTCATTTAAGGAATAATGAAAAGAGGGTGCTATATGAGGAATTACTTTTATAAAATATGTCATTTGAGTCCATGCCCCTAATTTTTTTTCTCTGTTTTTCAATTTTCCTTAATCTAGTTGTGTTTAGTTTATTTCTTCTCTCTGTTTTTTCATATTCCTTAGGGTTATTGCTGTGTTTAGTTTAGTTTAGTTTTTCTTTTCTTTTTATCTAATATATAACGTTTTTTTCTGTTATTAACAAATCTATTATTATATTTTAGAGACAGTCAATTTTGTGTACTCAATTATTTTCAAGTAAATTCTTTAATATCACCTAAAATCAAGCTACCATAACCCTAGATAATGTGATTTTGAAAAGAAAAAAAAAATCTCATTCCAAAATCTGATCTGACTTGCCAAGAGAAAGTGATCTCTTCCACAAATCGCTCCTTCAGAAACCCATTATTAAATTAGAATTAGTAATTTTTGTTTTATGTAATTGTGGGAATAACTAGATGTCTCTAAGTCATGTTTAATTATTAAAAATTGAAAATAATAATAAAATTAAAAATAAATCAATTTTTTATAGGGGAAAATGTTAATATCTCTATATTTTTTAGGCAATCTTGATTTTTTTAGGGGGCAGTGTTAATAATGAGATTTCTCATTAGAAAAATTTCTACTTCGTTGCTGCTCCTATCATATGTAAGTGACTGATTTTTCTTTTAAAATATAGATAAAATAAAAGAAGTTTAGGGTTTAATGTGTAAAATGATATAACTACTTTAGTTTCGATAATTTTTTTTTAATATGATTATTGTTATGTTAATTACAAATTCCAGCTCAAAAGCTAATTGCTCAGCCTTCACAATGTGTAGATTCCATTTGCTGATGTGGCACTGCCATGTGATTTAATAACTAACTATATTCTCCATGATCATTGGGCATCTTTGGCATGTGCTGAGATGGTTCTAGATTTATTACATTTCTACAGCAATTGAATAAAAGAGAGAAGGGGAGAGGGTATTCAAACTCCTTCGTGAGACAGAGAGAGACTAGTGAAGTGTTCTAAGAAGCAACCATTAATGGTGTTCTTGAGAGCATTGTGAGCTAGAGAGTATTGTATTCGTGGTTCATGATAATGCTGAATAAGAATGGCTGAGAGGCTCCGGATTCTCTCCGTGGAAGTAGACAATTTGGTCGAACCACGTATCTTATTGTGTTCTTTGTTTCTTCTTCTTTTATCTCTGAAATTGTGTGCTTAATTGTTTTTACAATGGCTGTGAATTTCTGGTAGTATTTGTTTTGTAATGATTGTTTAAGTTGAAGTTACAACAATTATTATTTTATTTTATTCTTAGCTACCATGATTTCAAAATTCAATTAAATTAATTTTAAAAAAATGAAGAACTAAATTAATTTTAAAAAAATGAAGAACAAATCTATCTTATGCATACAACAATTATTATTTTATTTTATTCTTAGTCACATTTTGCAATGTTTTCTTTATCAGTCATATTTTGCAATGTTTTCTTTTTCACATATTTTAAACAGAATGATTGATTGGTGTTGCTTTTCAATAATATAATATCTTCCTATCAATGAAAAAGAAAAATAGGATGTCATATGAATTGATATGATATGAAGTCGAAAAATAACAACAATTTTTACCGAATAATATTTTCATTCATTTTTTAAAAATTAATTCAATTATATAAAGTTTGATTAATAAGATTTAGAAATTAAAAAAATATTGGATTTTTTCAAAATTATTAATAGAATATATATATATATATAGTCAAACATGTGTTTTTATTTTAAAAAACTGAAAAAAAATAATAATATATTTATTATAGATGTTTTTCCATTTCTAAGATGACATAAATTGATAGTAATATTTAATTATTGTTATCAGAATTTGGAAAGAATTTTTTTTTTTCAAAATCCCATTATCTAGGGGTATGGTAGCTTTTTTTTAGGTGATATTAATCTTCAATCTTTTTTAAAAAAATGCACAATAGAGTTATTTGAACAGGTAAAAGGACAATTGGTCCCCTCTCAAAATAAAAAATCAATATTTCTATACATATGATATAAATATTTGTCAGAAAAGAATTGCATATTCTCTCATTATTTCATATATATTAATATGGAATAATGAGATGTTTGCTTTAATGGAAAAATTAAAATTCATGAAGATATGTATTTATTATTTTTGTGATTGTCTCGACTGGAGCAAAGTTGGTGAAAGTTTTGTCTTGTAATGAACCGTTCTCAAACACTGTCAAGGTAGGTTTTCTTTTGTACTTATGTAGGAAATGATAGGATTTTTTTTTTAATTAATTACTTAAATACACTTTAAAAGGTCGTATTTTTTATTTTTTTTATTTTTTAAATTTTCACTTATTACCTATTTTTTATTATATTAGTGAAGTCGAGGACAATATCAATACTGTACAGACAGATCAATACTCAAGTCAAGTGATAATAAAAAATAAAGCAAGTAATGTTAAAAGTTCAATCTATACATGCTCTGAGACATGCTTATAAAAAATCAGATGTTTCTCCAAAGATTTGATAATGATAAAATTAGTTTTTATTTTTGTAATTGAATAAAAAAAAATCAATTTATACTCCTAAACTTTTGATGTAGAAAACTATGACAATTTTAAACCCTAAATTTTTATGACCGGACTTTAATAAATTGTTTAATAAATATCATTTATTAGTTAAATTGCTTTTTTTAATAGATTTATATAGGTTGATACTTGATGTGGATATTTTTTAAGTTGGATGGAGTTTTTTCCCCCTTCAAATTGTTATTTGTGTTTGTGATGAGTATTTTTTTAATAGCTTCATTGGGATATTTTGATGTCGGTTAAAAATTTCTTTTATAGTTACCATTTGATTTTGTGATGGACTGGGTATTTTTGTTGTTGAGATTAGAAATTTATATATTTATATTATAGATATTTTGTTACCTTGATTTTTTGGAGATGTACTTATCGATTTTTAGATAATTTTATAGTTTGTTTTGACGAGAGTATATATTGAATCATTTATAAAAGTTTAGTGTTAAAATTGATCAAATTAGGGTTCAAATCGGAGTTCAAACGAAGAAATTACGTTATTATTAATGAGTTATGTTCATTTAGTTTATCTTTATTTATATCTGTGATATATCCTTCACGTGGAACACTCATAATTACAGGTGAATAAAATTTACCGTTTTGCCCCTGTAATTACCGCTTTTTCCTTGTGTTCCCGCTGATTCTCCAATGAACATTATCTTTAGTCGAACTAGAGATAATATACTTCTGTGATCAATAGAAGACGTGGCTCCACTTGTTCATGTCTCGAATCAGTACATCAAGGGAGCTTCCTAAAGTTCCTAAAATATTTAGGTATCGCACTGAAACCGTTAATTTATAGAAAAGTTATGAATTCCATCTCGTGTAAATGAGTTCCCAGCTATTATTTCATTATGTTCCCAAAACATGAGTGTATTGAGCGTTCATTCAGATCGCTCTCAACTATTTGAATCAAAGAACATAGCTCCATGAATAATAGGAGTTCGCATTTCACTCAGGATTGAGATCTATCACGGTTGATAAACATAGTTTAATATTTGATTATTTCTCGTAAACGGTACTGATGATAAATTTGATCAAACATCGTGGTCCTGTCTTATACAATCAACATTGCATATGATACTTCCATTTCATGTCTCCCACATGAATGATCAGGATTGGATCATTTGTCTATAAACAAAATGTGAAACTATCAACAGTGTTACCAGGATAAGGTTCTCAAACATTATCCATTTACTATAGACACTTTTAAGTTACTCATCTAGACTTTAATCCTCTCGTATGACTCACATACTTAGTCGTGATTTCATAAGAGAAACTTTAGGTTTTACTATTTGAATGTTTGATATTAATATATTTTCATATATTCCCTATATCGTTAATGAATCAATATAGATAAAATAAGAACTTATGTTTATTTATTTAATTTATTCCAAATAAATTGTCTCTATTTAAATAATTACAAGTTCTAGGAAACCATTCCTAACATGCCTGCCATCCACACCAGAATAAATGAAGTTTACTGAAAAAAACGGCTAGTGGAGGAAGACCTACTTACTTGCGAAAATCGGAGTCCGAATGAGGAAGTTATGACAAAACTACATCTTGAGGTTACCTTTGGCCGAAAATGGGAGAAAAAAATAATAATTTAGGGAGGCTGTTTTCGGCTGAATGAAGAATGGAGAAGATGATTTTAGGGCTTAATCTCGAATTCTGTTAATTATGAAAATGCCACTGTACTAAAACGATTATAACTCATTCATCGGGACTCAGAATGACAAACCGTCAGTTGCGTTGGAATTGTAATTAAGAGACGATCAACATCATCTAAAAATATTAAATTAAACTTGTGGTTTTAATTTTGAGTTTTGAAAAATTACCAAAATTCCCTTACAAGATAACGAGATATTTCTCATCCATGATATCCATCCAACCGCATTAATATCATTTGAGAACATAATATTAATTTCCATTTTTTTGTCTTACTTGGTAACGGGTCGTTACATATGTTAATTGTGGAACTGGAGCTTTGAGCTCACTTGGAAATTCTGGCTTATGTGAAATATCTGTTTTGCAGGTGATGTTAATAATGGTAGTGTGGGCTTTAAGCCTACACCGTTGTTTTATCTCGAGATGTGATTCTGATTATTGGATCGGATTTGGGTTTCTTGTTTACTTTCTGTACTTGAGATGCTGTTTATTTTATTATCACACGTGTATGATTAGAGGAATAATGAGATAATGCATAGACCACGTGTGCTTGCATTGTTTGATATTATTCGATGTTTGACTATACATGCATCATGAGGAATGCTTAGACTGCGTGAGCTATGTATGAACGTGGGGATGAATAATGAGATAATGTTTAGTTGTGTGAGCTTGCATTATTTGGTATTATTCATGATTGCTATGATGCATGTATATATATTGTGGACTGCTTAGACTGCATGAGCTTTGCATGTCATTAGTGAGTTAACAGGATCATGTAATGGCTGTGTATACATACATCATATGTCGTTAATCACTGGGAAGTTGTGGGCTTTGAATATATGGGTGAGAACGTACTGAGATAATGTATTGGCTGTGTATACATACATTATTAGTCATTCTCACATTTTACTTGTTCTATTCGAATTGTTTGAACTATGATAATTTCCAGGTTTTATTATTATTTAAGTCTTCCGCTCGCATCATTTATATTTTGTTTTGAAAATAAAGAGTCGGGTCTTTACAAATACTCATAATTAAAAAATAAATATAGAAATATAGAAATTAAAAAATAAACGAATAAATTAATAAGTTAATATTTATAAATATAATTAAATAATTTTAATTTGATCACTAACTTTTAATTTTAGCTCAATTCAAAATCATATAAATATTTTCTTCTACCTATCTTTCAACACAACTCACATTTAAGAGTTTTTCTCTCATTTGATGATAATTTATAATTAGTAACAAAATGTAATCAGGTTAGGATTTCAAACAAATAAAAAATATTTTTAAAACATTGAATATGAGCATAAATGTTTGGATTTAAAAACAAATATTTATGAAGAAGTTCATTTTTTCTCTGTAAAACCTAGCAGTGAGTCACATCAATCTCCTCTTGATGTTGATATATATGAAATGATGAATAGTTATTTTGAGATGGAGATCAGCTTTTCTATGACCTGCTGTTTCTGTAAAGTCTCATTTGGCTTAATACAAGAAGAAAAAGAAAAGAAAAAAGTTCACTTACTTTCTAAATACTGAATTTGTGGTTCAGTTCAATGTAGTTTTCAATTTCAGGTAATCAATTTGAAAAACAGACATCTTCACTAAAGCTTTTTTTTTAAAAAAAATTAAACACTAACTTTTACATAATTTTACCCTGCTATTTTTTTTATTC
This sequence comes from Gynostemma pentaphyllum, assembly GCA_028015215.1. Classification (NCBI taxonomy): domain Eukaryota; kingdom Viridiplantae; phylum Streptophyta; class Magnoliopsida; order Cucurbitales; family Cucurbitaceae; genus Gynostemma; species Gynostemma pentaphyllum. The sequence goes on along the minus strand of CM051355.1, from coordinate 63,572,888 downwards.
TTTTCATTTTATTAGACTTCTTGATGAAAAAAAAAAGTTCACTTACTTTCTACTTTTCCTTATTTAACTATTTTTTCCTAGTTTATTTTGAAAACAAATAAAGTATCAAATTAACTTCATTTAAAAAAAACAATTAAAGTTAATTTTTGACACATAAAAAAGTATTATATTACTATTTTTAAATAAATATTCATATTGGATAAAAAAAATATATATAACTAAATTAAATAATTACACAACAATTAATACTTCAATCGATCAATTAATTAATTTTAAACATTAAATAAGGATTAAAAATTTAGGTAAGAAAATCATGTAAAAGATTTTTAGAAATGACACTGATCAAGAATTTATATTAGTTATGTTGAAGTTAGACTATGTCTTTATAGTGAGTATTGATGGGTATGTTAGTCATAAACATTTTAAATATTGTTTGATGCGTATGTTAGTCAATAAAGTCCTCTTTTCTTGGTATAGAAAATCAGGAAGTCTTCCATCATTATTTGTCTGACAATATAATAAATCAAATTAGCTTTTTAAATCTTTCTAACATTATATAATTTATATTTTAACCTAGGAGATAAGGTTACGTATGCTTCTTCTTTTCTTTTTTTTTTCGATTCCACATTTTTCAGTATTCAGATAATTATTAATTAAACTTGAAACAGAATCTTAAAAATCAAAATAATAAAAATGGTATTATTTTTTTCACACAACAAAGTATCTGATTAGTTTTTAAATAAATATTCATAGCTGATAAAAAAATATATTTAATTAATAAAATAATAAAGTAAGGATTAATAGTACTAATAATCATAGCAATTAATTTCAAATATTAAATAATATTTAAAAAAACATGTATTAAATAATAATAATAATAATATAGAAATTTAAAGAAATGACTATGATCAAGAGTTTATATTAGTTAGCTTGAATTTAGACTATGTCCTATCCTTATATCTTCGTAACATCACAACAAAATAAGTAATATTTTAATAAAATATTATGGTAATTTTAACTTGTAGATTGAGAAAATGAAAAATTATATTGAAAATGGAAAATATAATAATACTGTGGAGAAAAAAAAATATAAGGGGCAACTACTGAAATAGTAGATTTTTATATACTAATTACTAAAATGTTTCAAAATTACCCAAATAGCAGTTCAATATATTTATTGAATTAATAAAGGGCAAAAAACTAACAAATAATAGTTCTAGATTTATTGAAACTACTATTTTACGTAAAAATAGTTATTTAATAAATTTATTGAATTAATAAAGGGAAAAAACTAAACAAATGATAGTTATTGAACTATCAAATTATTGAATAATTTTAAAAAAGTTCTGACATTCTAGTAATTAATATATTAAGATAATTTCTTAAAAACATAGAAGAAAGTCATATTTTATGCACCTTGTGCCGTGCTTTGAGAGAGAGAGGCAAATAAAATAAAATCTAAACCACAAGTAATTATACAATCATCTTATCCTCACCATTATTTTTGCAAAAAATATATATAATACATAATTTATAATAATTAAACATGACTTAGAGACACCTAGTTATTCCCAAAATTACATGAACAAAAATTACTAGTTCTAAAGTTCTCCAAAATTTACATGAACCAAAAGTAAATTATAGTATCAGATTTCAATAATCTGAAAAATATTTTATATAAAAAGGTTTATATCAAACTATATGAATTTACTTACTTTGTAAGAAAATATATATCTAATAAACCCTAAATTTCTATCACATTTAATCGTTTGTTTTAAATGGATGATGGTGAAACAGATTTCTAAAATTAGCTTTTTTTGCAAAAAAAAAAAATCACAAATAATAATAGATTTATGAAGGAACCATTTGTGGAAGAACCCTTTTTCTCTTGGTAATTTGGATCAAACTTTGGAAGGAGAGAAAAAAGAAAACCTACACATTTTTGTGATTGTCTCGAGTGGAGCAAACTGAAAAAGTTGTCTTGTCTAGCTGTAGTTGAGGAAGAGATTGTGTTGTTTTAAATATGATATTTATTAGTAATGAAATTTTTGAGATTTTTTTAAGCTGCAATTATTTAACCGGTTTTAAAAAGCATGGCATGTCGTCAGAACAGAGGACAGCTAAACGCAAGGCACAATCTGGTAAGCAGAGATGCAGCCACATGGGACCCAACGAGCAGACTACGTGGATGAACTGCAGCTGACGGATGAGATCAAGCTTGGGTTTTTATGTTCATTTCATTGGATTGGTATATTGGTTTTTATGGGGAAATAAATTATTATTTCATAGATATATATTTAATAATTACAATTCAAACTTTTTATATGGTACTTTAGAATTTTAATTTCAACTTTTCTTAGTTAATATTATTTTTTGAATTATTTTTACATTTATTGTTTTTTTTATGAAATTAAATTGCGAAATAACTTAAAAAATTAATCAAGTGTAAAATTACATAATACGTGTGATTATTAATTATTCCTTTTTTTTTCAGTAGAGAATTAATTGTACCATTTTATAATTAAAATTATTATTATAATGATGATGATATTTTTTTAACATAATTCAATAAATTAGGCATCAATACTTCACTACCCAAATTTGATTTAATATCTAAAAAAATGTAATGATGATAATAATAATAATTTCCTTAAAGGGCCGTTTATTTCAATGTAATCTAAGATTACGGAGAGATGAGTATTCAGATAACATTGTTCATTTTACTACATTTAAAGATACAAGGATATCTTAGATTACATGTAATCAAAGAATACATAGTATTTGACCATTTTAGAATGCACCCTCCACCGGTGGGTTTTTGAGATTACATTACGACTGTATTTTATTTTTTCCTTGTTTGCCCTTCAATTATTATATTTTTACATAGAAATATATAAGATAAGTTATTTTCTCATCAATAACTAAATTTAGAAACATAAATTATTTGTCAATACGAGCATAACTCAAGTGGTTAGACACCTGCTCCCTTCTCATTAGGTCAAAGGTTCGACTACAAACACTACAAAAAAAATGTCAATTTGCGACCACAAAATTGCGACCAAATGGTCGTTTTTTGCCTAAAATGCGACCAAACAAGCGACAAAATAAGTGGTGGCCAAAAAGCTGGTCGGTCCAGAATTTGTGCGACTGGATAGTCACAGATATACGACAAAAAAATTTTGGTCGCAAAAAAGTCAACCTTTTGAAAATACGACCATATGATCACCTTAAAAGTGACCATATGGTCGTAATTTATCTGGAAGATAAGTGACCAATTGGTCACATAAAAAAGTGACTAAATGGTCATATTTTATGTGACCAAATGGTCACTTTTAGACTCAGTTAAAATACGACCAGATGGTCGCCTAAAAAGTGACCATCGGGTCGTAATTTATGTGAAAAATAAGTGACCAATTGGTCACATACAAAAGTGACCAAATGGTCGTATGTTATGTGACCAAATGGTCACTTTTAGACTAAGTAAAAATACGACCAGATGGTCGCTTTAAAAGTGACCATATGGTCGCATTTATGAATTTTTTTTTAAAATTTAAATTTCAATAATTAGTTAATTAATTATTAATTATTAATTATTTATTAATTATTTATTTAATTAAAATTAAAATTTAATAAAAAAAATTGGAATTAAAATAAAAAAATATATATATCAAATATTCAAAAAACGTTTTATACAGTCGAAAGAATCCTAGAACTACTGCGGAGGGGCAAGGGGTGGGGGAGGAGGCGTCGATGATGAAGGGTCGCCGCCTAGAGATCTGAAGTACGCGGCCAAAGCGGATGCGACCTGGGCCTTGACTCGTGCCTGCATGTCGGCCTCAATAGCAGTGACTCGAGTAACAAAGTCCTCGCGCATAGCCTCCATGTCTGCGCGCAGCTGCTGCTCAACCGGAGAAGGGCCGGAGCTAGTGCTCGCTCCGCTCCTCTAAGGCCGGGGCACATCTGCATAAAGGCGTCGCCCGTACGAGCCGAGCCCAGGAACTGACCCATCAGGCCGAACCCTTCCAGCAGCCTCCAAGAACGCCTCTCTACGGTCCTCCTGAGTCGGTTGCGAGTCTGGTGTGGGCAACCGCTGAGTCAAGGACTTCGTGAAACGTTCCTAAACATTTCAAATTCAGAAAATAAAATGGTTAATATATAGTAGGAAAAATTTTAAAGAAAAAATAATAATTGAAAAAATTATTAAATACCTGAACTGCTTTCGCCTTATCGTCGACGAACGTCCCGTCCTTCTTCGTGTGAAGAACGCGGTGCAGCTCATCGGGCGGGACGGGGCGCCCGTGATTCGCTTCCTAAAAATTAAAGAGTGAAGAATAAAACATAATAAATTAATAAGTAATTGAAAAAAGAAAACGAGAAAAAAGTACGTAAAGTAAGAAAACGACGAAAAAAAAAACATACCAATCGACGATGGTGCTCGTCGTGGGTCCGCGCCCCCGCTGTGTGTTTGGTGGGATTCTTCGCGCGGTTGGCTTTATTCCTGCTTGACACTACCTTGCCCTCAGGAGTGCTCAAGCTCGCGAGAAGCCGCGTGTGGTCCTCCGGGCTCATCCAAACGGGGCGGTTTGCTGCTTGCTTTCTACGCGCCCGGTACATGAGGTCCTTGAATTGATCCCGGACATGACTGTCCCATAGGGGGAACAATCTACCGTCGGTGATATCGGGATCGATAATAGGAAACTTGCCCTGAAAAAAATGAAATAAAAAATTGATAAAGTAATAAATTTATTTCTATAAATTTCAAAATTAATTAATTATGAAAATAAATGATGTTTTTTACCTTCTAATTGTCATACATCCGACGTTTCTCCGTCGTCGGAATCTTCTGCCAGCGAAGGTCGCTGGGTAGAGGCATGCTCTGGAGGACCTCGCGAAACCGTTTTGAAACGGTTGTATCGCGTCGCACTCCGCAAAATCATAAAAAATTATTGTGCTATTAGAAACTATTAGTTAACAGGAATAAAAAAAACTTTAAAAAATAATAAACAAAATTACTTACGTATCCCCTTCAATCCGAAGGGTAGAGTCTGCGGCCCGAGACGGCTGCGTGCATGAAGTGGAGGGCCAGCTGGATCCGACCCTGATGCAGACCCGGACGCATACCCTGATGCAGACCCTGATGCTAAGCCAGGAGTCGTGGCCAGGGAGTCCTGCGGCAGTCGTGGTGTCGCAGACTCGGTCTCAGGGACTACATCATCGAGCGTGGCGGCAAGTGTCGTCTCGTAACTAAAGAGGATGTCCAACTCCTCCGTAGTCGGTCCGCATCGGGCGGCGCGCCGATGGCGTCTGCGGAGACCCCTCGTCACCCGCGTCGTCAGGCTGCCTGGACCTGGGGGAGGACGTCGTCTGCCCGTCATAATCCTACAACCAAAATAAACTAATTTAATACTAATTACGTAAGTAAAATATTGAAATAAATTTAATTAATTAATTAATGAAATAATGTAAATTAAACTAACATAAATTAAGTAAATAATTTAAAATAAACTAATCAAATTAGTTTGAATAAAAGTAAATTAAAATTAGATTAATTGAACTAAAATTAATTCAATTAAACTTAAGATTAATTAATTAAAACTAAAATAAACTAATCATTTAATTTGAAATAAAGTAAAGTAAAATTAGATTAATTGAACTAAAATTAATTGAATTAAACTAATTTTAGTTTCAATTAATCTAATTTTAATTTACTTTAATTCAAATTAATTGATTAGTTTATTTTAGTTTTAATTAATTAATCTTAAGTTTAATTGAATTAATTTTAGTTCAATTAATCTAATTTTAATTTACTTTTATTCAAATTAATTGATTAGTTTATTTTAGTTGTAATTAATTAATCTTAAGTTTAATTGAATTAATTTTAGTTTCAATTAATCTAATTTTAATTTACTTTAATTCAAATTAAATGATTAGTTTATGTTAGTTTTAATTAATCAATCATAAGTTTAATTGAATTAATTTTAGTTTCAATTAATCTAATTTTAATTTACTTTATTTCAAATTAATTGATTAGAATACTTAAACAAAATTATTCTAATTAATTAATCTAATTGTACTTTACTTTAATCAAATTTAACTAAAATTAAGTAATTAAACAATTTTTATTTAATAATTAAACTAAAATTAATTAATTAAATTAGTGTAATTCATTAATTTAAACTACTTAAGTATAATTGAAGTTAAACTATTTGAATTAATTACCCTACTTTAAATTAATTGATTTAATTAAAGTAATCTAAATTACATTAATTAAACTAAAATTAAAAGTTAAACTAGTGTAATTATAAATTAATTTAGTTTAATTTTATTAAATTAAAGTAAACTATCTTAAATAAACTAAATAAGTAATTAAACTAAATTAGATTAAGTAATTAAATTAATTACTACTTAAATTGAATTAAAGTAAACTAAGTTAGATTAATTAAACTATTAGATTAATTAAACTAAAATTACTTAAAGTAACAAAATTAAACTAAACTAATTAATTAGTTAATGTAAACTAAAATGCTATGAATTAAACAAAAGTAAACTAAGTAATTGATTACACAAATTTAGATTCATTAAACTAAAACTAATTAAATTAACAAAACTAAACTAAACTACTTAATTGAAAACTAAAAACTAAAACTAAGTAAACTAAATTCTTAAACTAAACTTCAATTTTATATGAAAACTAACCTCGTAATAGAAACCGGGATTGGGGGTTGAGGGTTTTAGGTTTAGAGTAAGAACGGGAACGGGAAGAAATAACGGGGAACGGGAGAGGGGAAAGAGAGAAAAGAACAAAAAGAGAGGAAGAAAAAGAGAAAGGAAGAAAAGAAGAAACGGGGGAAGAAAAGAAGAAACGAGGGAAAGGAAAACTGATGGGAATTTAAATCATAATTTGCGACCAACTGGTCGCAAATATGTAATAATGAACAGAAACGAAAGGTCGCGCGTGCTGGGGAAAATGCGACCATATGGTCGCATTTTCAGAGATATTTGCGACCAAATGGTAGCATTTATTGAAAAAGCGACCATTTGGTCGCCCAGTTACCATTATCAAGAACAGCTGTCATATCACGAGCCCCATCAACAATTGCGACCATCTGGTCGCAATAATGAAATTCATCGCCAAATATTGCGACCAGATGGTCGTATTGTTTAAATTCACCGCCATAAATTTCATGAAAATTTAAACTTACCGCCCAGATTTGCGACCATATGGTCGCAATTTCACCTATATTTTTAAAAAAATATAATTATACTTTTCCAAAAATGCGACCATTTGGTCGCCTTTCTCTCCAAAATTACTACCCTAAACCCTAAAAAACCCTAAACCCTAAAATGCGACCATTTGGTCGCCTTTCCCTTCTAAATTACTACCATGTGGTCACTTTTTGTGTGAAATTGCGACCACCTGGTCGCAAATATTAATATTTATATACTTTTTTTTATATTGGGTTACTTTATGATATTTACATATGAAGGGAACTCTTGTTTCCATGTTGTTATATTTATTGATATTTTTCTTCATGATTTTCGAGATAATTTTTTGTAATTCTTGATTTGGAACTATTTGATTCTATTTAAGAGTTTTTTTTAATAGATATAGATAATTTTATTCTTGTTTTTCAAGATAGAAAGTGCTAGAAGGGAACCAAATAGACTATTGAAGATGTACATATTTATATATAATTTGCATCCACATATTCATTTGAAGCAATTCCACTGCGAATTCGATATAAACATGTCAAAGTTGAAATCAAGAGGAATCTTTCTTATAATAAAAAAAAAGTTAATTTCATTTTCATCGTATTTCATCATCTTTTGATTTTAAGTTTGGTCTATTGCTTTATTCATAATTGTAAATGCTTTACTTGAACAAAAAAGAGTCAAAAGGATTAGATTCAACTAGAGGTTTAAGGAAAATATAATTCTTCTCTGTACAATATTATTGTTCTCTCTTTGTATGAAATTCAGATATTTCAAGACGAGGTTAAATATTATTATTTACTCTACACAAATTTTAGAAAAATCTAAAGGCGTTTAGATAGCTTCTTGATCTTGAAGAGTTTTATATTAATTGAAAGTGAATAATTTTTATTTAATTGACATTATTATTATTGTTAGAAATGTAATCAATAAAATTAACCAGATCTTGAAATTTTGGAATTATTGGTAATTTTTTCAATCATCTATTCTTATTTTTATTTTTTTCTTTCGTAAGTTTATAATGTAATTTTCCTTTTACTTTATCTATTTTACCCCATAAATACAGTGGGAAAAAATCAACAATCATTAAAGATTTTATTTGTTTATAAAATAAATATAATTTAAAAATTGATTAACAAACATTTAACTAATACACATAAAACTCTTAAAATATAAAATTGTAAAATAAGACTAAAAATTCCACGTGCATCGCACGTGTTAAAAAACTAGTTATTTATAAATTATTGGTCATATAAAATCACAGAATTTGCGACCATCCGGTCACTTCTTAATGTGACCATGTGGTAGCTTAATTCCCGCCAAAATTTTAAGCTACCATCGCCAATAAAGGTCACAAAAATTGCGACCAGGTTAGTCACTTTTAATTGTGACCACTTGGTAGCTTTTTTCCCTCCAATTTTAAGCTACCACTGCTCAATAAAGGTCACAAAAATTGCGACCATGTAGTCACTTTTAATTGTGACCACTTGGTAGCTTTTTCCCTCCAAAATTACGCGCCATTTTTTGCTACCAAGGCATATTTTAGTCACATAAATGCGACCAACTGGTCATTTTTTTAGGTGACTAATTAGTCACTTCTTTCGCGCCATATTTTATGACTACTTCTGCTTTTGGTCGCAATCTGGTCGCAACAAAAGTGACCACATGGTCACTTAGAGTCAACCTTCAAAGAAAGTGACCAAGTGGTCACCAAAAAACTGCCACTTTTTTTTTGTCGCAAATTTCTGGTCGCATTTTGACAGTTTTTTTTGTAGTGAAATGATTTAGAAGTTTTAAAGTGACCATAACGTAGAGCTCGAAATGAGGATTCCAAAACATCTTGAATCATCCTCCTCCTAATCAAAGTTCAAACAAAGAACTTATGACTAAAAGATAATTAATGGCGTTGGAGGGGAATGGTCTGATTGTAATAATTTGGAACTACATGTGTGTAATTTAACATGTTCAAAACACATGAGGTGTTCGTGCATTCAACAAAAACCACAGAGGTCTCATTTTGTATTTTACCTTAAAAATAATTTAAATGTTTTATAAATTTAATAGCAAGGAAGAAGAAGATACTTAATAAAATTAATTAATTTGAAAAATTAAAACATGGAATTTGAATGAACTTGTTTTGAAGCATAATTACTTAAAATTTGTCAAATAGTGTTCTCAAAATCACCAATTAACCATGTCAATGAAATATTTATATTATTCTTTATTAATTATAGATAATTTTTAACTTGGCGAAGAAGAAAGAATGATTGCTTTGAAAACTGAGAAATACATAAAAGATTTGATCTGTCTAGTTTCCACAGTATCTAATTATTACGGCCCTACGGGCAGTGCTTTAATACTTTTCCTCTTTTTATGAAATTCTTTTAGGTAACCATATTCTGTGTTTAATTTATTTAAGGTTTAATTAAAGTTTTTTTATAATTAAAGTAGTAATTAATTTTTTTTGTTAATTATAATTTATCTAGAAATAATATTAAATAATAATCATTTAAATGGTATTCATCCTATAATTATTAGCCTGGTATGAAAATTCCAAACTAAGTGAAGAATATGGTTAATGTTAATTTTCATACAAGTCTTTAAGGTGTACTAAATTTTGAAATCCAATATGATGATTTTGTTAACCCCCTTTTAACAAACCTATCAACTTTTATAATTTCAACGCATTTTACACTTAACAACCTCACTGTTTTGTATAAACCAAACACAGTGTTAATTACTCCCTGTTTAACAAGCTCATGCTTAACAACTCCTTGCTTAACAACACCCTGCTTAACAACCCAAACCTGACAACCAAATGACCTCTTAATGGTTTTAAAAATGTGTAAAAATCCTCTACTACAGTGATAGGGCAAAGGCAACATTTGTTATATACATTAACAAATTGATGGAGAGCTAGGGTCAAAATTGAATTTATATATTATTTCTTTTCGTCAACCATTTTTTTTAGATAGTTTACCTTACTCCTTAAGTCTTGTTTAACACTCCTTTTTCAGAATAAATAAAGATTTAATTTGTTTTTGCCCTGTTTGTCCCATCCCATGCACTCTCTCTCTCAAAAGGATAATTGGCTTCCTCTCCCTGCCTTCTGGGCAAATACCCTCTTCTACGCAAAAGGATAAAATTGGAGATTTAATATATAAATATTAAATATTTTGTATTTTCAACATTTTTAAATATTAAAGCCCTTAATGACCCAAATCAGCTGAAGTATTATAAAAAATATAAATATTTTTTATTTACAATTTCCCGTGTTTTTTGGTTTCGAGAAAAATTTATCCTTGGGTATTTTATATTAAATGCTCAATCCTTTACTTTTAATTATGTATTGAAAAATAGTATCAGTAAAATTGTTTTTCTACCTTTTTTTTCTTCTAAATGCATGAAATCTGATGACGTGACCCATAAAAATCTAACCCTTACCCTATACAACATATACATTTTGAATTTCTTCTTTTTTAGATAAACTTTAAGTTGATTTGGAGTGTTATTCATTTCATATTAGGATTTGTATTACCATCTCTATAAATAGATTTCATCATGAGCAGCTAGGGGAAAAAATAGTAGATTGAGTGCAAAATTAAAATTTTAAAAATATTGAAGGTAAAATTGAAATTAACTATATTTTATACAATTTAATTAGCTAAAAAATTTAATAGTAAAGAGTAAATTGCTAAATGGAAAAGATCAACTTTGTTTTTTTTTGACAAATTATTTAAATTTACAATTTTTTTTATTAAGAGATTTGGATTAAGATTAATAAAGAGAAAACAAAAAAAAAAACTAATTTGAATAAATTTTTATCAGCACATACAAATTATCTTAAATTAAAAAAAAAAAAAAAAAAAAAACTAAAATGCAAGTTTGACTTTACACTTGTAAAGTTTTATAATTTATACCTCTCCATCAATTTATTAATGGATAAACAATGTTGTCTTTGCCCTAATTTTAGTAGGGTTTCTACCCATTTTTAAACCAAGTGTGTTACTTTTTTTTTTCCCTCTTCCCTTCTCAAACCTTTCTTTGAGAGTAGATTTTATTATATAATTTTTAATTTCTGTCTATTCTTTTATCTTAAAATTAAATTTGATAAACCTTAAAAGATTTGTTATAAATTAAAATTAACCGTATTCAATAACTAAGTTTAGAATTACCATACCAGGTCAATTATTATAGGATGAATACAATTTAAATCATCATTATTTTATATAATTTCTAGATAAACTATAAACAACGGAGAAAAAAAAACTAATTAAACCTTAAATAAATAAACAAAACATAGAATATCATTATCCTCTAAAAGGGGGGGGGGGGGAATCAAACTAGCTACTTTTGAGGTCATATTTAACAAAATAGCCACCTTTTTTAAAAGTTAATGAATTAGCCACTTTTTACTATTCAAATTTTAAATATACCAAAAATGCCTTTTTCCGTATATCAAGTATAGTCTGACACGCCTGACACTTCCGTATATGACGTATATCTGACATTTCTGAGATTTTTTTCTTTCCCAATGCATTGTTTCTTCTCTAATTTTCGTATATTCAGTATATCATGTATAGTTTTTATTGCATTTGATTTTTTTTGTACATTTTCAATATTTTTAAGTAAATGCTTTATTTCGATTTTGAATTATTGTATTTTGTATGTTTTGTACATATTTTCATTTTAATTCATTTATGTATATTGTTTTTAGTATATTAGGTATATCGTTCTCTCAGATAAAATGTGTTTGTCTTCTAGTATATTGAGTATATCGTACTCCGATTTTGTAAGTGCATTTGAAAAATAACACGGGTATGTAAATATACGTATATATATGTCATTTAACCTGCAAATGAAAACAAAAGAGTGTTAATACATAATACTTAATGTGAAAAATAAACAACCAATGTACATTACGTATATTGCATAGTGTACGGATAGTAAAGAAATATAAAAGAAGAAGAAAAAACAGAAAAAATGATTGGAATGCGTTGACCATTTCCTCAGTTTATATATCATGTATATTACAACACTTATGTACATTACGTATATTTATAGAATATATATTTAGAAAACAAACAGTCGTATATTACATATATTGCAGATAATACATTACGAATATGTGCAAAATAAACAATCAATGTATATTACGTATATTACATAGTGTACATATAGTAAAAAAATATAAAAGAAGAAGAAAAAACATAACAAATGATGGAAATGTGTTGACCATTTCCTCAGTTTATATATCACGTATATTACAACACTTATGTACATTACGTATATTATAGAATATATATTTAGAAAACAAACAGTCGTATATTACATATATTGCAGATAATACATTACGAATATTATATTACGCATATAACAGACTGATGAAGCAAAACAGAAACAAACGATAGACAATATATGTATATTACGTATATTGCAAAAAATACGTATATTACAAACTGTACATTACGAATATTACAGCGCATATAACAGAGAATGTAAAATCGTATATTACATGACGTATATTACAGACAAACAAAATAGAAATAGACGAGAGATAAAATATGTATATTACGTATATTGCAAAAAAAGGTATATCGCATATATTACATATATAGCATAAAACAGTATCGAGAAATTATGTATACTACATAAACAACAAAATACGTAAATCAAACTAAAACACTTAAAAAATAATAATACCTTTCGTCAAATTCATGCTATTTTTGGTTTAGATCTTCGAGATTCGGAACAAAAACGTGAAAAATATTTATGAAAAAAACGAGAATGAAAAGAAATTAAGGAGAGAGATAGTAAATTAAAAAAGTGTAGGAAGTTTGTAAAATAAACATTTGTTAAAGATAAAAATGGTAGATTGTTTAAAAGAAAAGAGAAAGAATAAAAGAATCAATGGAGGTTTGGGAGAAAATGATAGGGAATGGATAAAGAAATGAGGGAGAGAATGAAGAAGAGATGAGAGAAAAATGACAAAATGAGAGAGGGATGGGGAAAATCTAATATATAAAAGAAAATGGGAGATAAATTTTATTTAAAAAATTAATGAAAAAGTGGAGAGATATTGAATTTTAAAAAAAAAAAGAAAGAAAGAAGAGGATGCGTGGAAGGAGAGAGAGGAGAGAGAAGAGAAAGGAAAAAAAGAAAGAAAAAAGATGACATGACATGAAGAGAGAGGAAAGGAGAGGAGAGAAGAGAGAGGAGAGAGAGAGAGATTGATTTGATGTCAAATGACACTTTTGTATTTGTACAAATTTATGTGGCTATTTACTAACAAATTTAAAAATGTGGCTATTAAGGAAAATGAGAGGTAAAAAAGTGTCATTTTAATAATTGTTCCAAATATTTATATGATTTTGAATTGCGCTAAAATTAAAATGATTTAATTATATTTATAATCAAATTTATAAATATTAAATTATTTAATAAATTTTATAAAAATTTAAATATGTTTAACGAATCTACCTTCTCAAATTCTATTTAAAAAAATCTCATATATACATAAATAAGGTTTAATTAGTTTATAAGTAATGATTAATCCATGAATTTTTTTAAACTAAAGCGTTTGAGTACAAAAATTTATCATGAGGATTGGAATATTTTAATATATTTTCAGTACTGAATTTTGTTAGGGAGTGATTGCATTCACGTGTTTAGAAAGAGAAAAAGATCGAACTAAACTAATTCGATTTAAAATAGATTATAAATAAAATTTTCGATTGTGTTTAGGGTATTTTCCACCCTAAATCCTAGTAAAAAAAAATATGTTTGACATATGTTATCTTTTCTCCTCCTTTCCTGCTCCATGTCTTGTCTATCTTTCGTTGGCAACAAAAAATTGAGTTTTGTCAGGAAGTACAGCAACTCAAAACCATCTCTTCACAAACACCTACTTTTTCCTTCATCCCATCAATAGTACTATAATTTTCTTTTGGGTCTTTTTGCTTTTGACAGTTCGAGGAATGACCTCAATACTTTTGCTATACTTTATAGAATTGGATTTTTTTTGGAACAATTATTAAAATGGTACTTTTTTACCTCTCATTTTCCTTAATAGCCATATTTTTAAATTTGTTAGTAAATAGCCACATAAATTTGTACAAATACAAAAATGCCCTTTGACATCAAATCAATCTCTCTCTCTCTCTCCTCTCCTTTCCTCTCTCCTCTCCTTTCCTCTCTCTCTTCTTGTCATGTCACCTTTTTTCTTTCTTTTTTTCTTTTTTTCCTTTCTCTTCTCTCTCCTCTCTCTCCTTCCACGCATCCCCTTCTTTCTTTCTCTCTTTTCCTTTTTTTTTTTTTTTTTAAAAATTCAATATCTCTCCACTTTTTCATTAATATTTTAAATAAAATTTCTCTCCCATTTTCCCCCTATTTTCTTCTATATATTAGATTTTTCTCATCCCTCTCTCATTTTTTCATTTTTCTCTCATCTCTTCTTCCTTCTCTCCCTCATTTCTTTATCCATTTCCTATCATTTTCTCCCAAACCTCCATTAATTCTTTTATTCTTTCTCTTTTCTTTTAAAAAATCTACCATTTTTATCTTTAACAAATGTTTTTTTTACAACACCTTTTTTACGGTTTGTTTTTTCAACACCTTCACTGTTAACATCATCATGTGTATTTTTAAAAAAGAAAAACACCAACAAAGTCGTCCCTTAATTAGTCAAAACCACATATTTTGTCAAAAAAAAATATGCTTGTATAATCAGGTGAATATCTCCCGGAATGTCCTCCAAGACTTCATCCATCATTCCTTCCATCGATTCAAAAGCGGCTTTCACGTCCCCCATGAATGTTTTCTCATTTGCCATATTGCCTGACATTTTCCTACGCTCGTTGAGATTCACAGTTTCATTTTTTGTCTCCACCTTCTTCTAGGATTAACCTAACAAAAAAACATTAACAAAATATAGAAAACAAGTACGTATCAAGGGTATATTTTGTATATTTAGGTTCAACACACGTATATCATGAGTTATGTCGCTACGTAAATGCGACGTGGAAAAATAAAAGGGAGTCGCCACTAATCATTGGTTTTTTAAATTAGGTGTGATTAGTCACCTAGTCATTGATTAAGGATGGTCTACTAACTATTGAAAATGGGTTCGGGAGTTCATTCACACATAGGGAAGGTATTAGCACCCTATTATGTTCGTTTTAAAACGATTGTTGTTTTATATTTTATTTGGTGTATTATTGAAGAAAGCCTTTATCTATAAAACAAAAATATTTTTTTTGGTTATTTTTAAATGTCTCATGTTTTATTAATCAATACTTTAGTAATAAAGCATGATTAAATAAGTATGAGTGGCGTAAAGCCATTAGAAAAAAATATTGTCGGGAATTTCAACTCAGTATTCCAAGAAAAAATTCCTTACCTCAAGAATGTTTAGGAGCATGGTATTCCAACGCCCTATATTCCGTCGTCGGAGTTTTCGAAAACGATTTGTTGGTTTGTTTTTTATGTTTAAGTTTTAAAAATGAATATTTTAATTAATTATAAATTTTTTATCTTTATTATTATTTAACTCAAAATTAGGTTTAAGGTAAGTTTCACTTTTGGCCCCTAGGTTTTATTTTGACAAATTTTTTATTTATGGTATAAATGGACGATTATTATCCGAATAATTTTAATTTTTATTTAAGGCTTATATTATTAAACTTTGTATTTTTAGAAAGTTGGTAGGTTTATACCTAGTAAATTCTAATTAATATTTACAATTTCAATTTTTAATATTTATGATTTGAAAAATTAGTATCCTAATTAATTCCAATTTCTATATTTAAATTGTTAATTTTTATATTTTGGAAAATTAGTATCCTAATTAATTCCAATTACTATATTTAAATTGTTAAGTTTTATGCTTTGGAAAATTAGTATCCTAATTAATTCCAATATATTTAAATTGTTAATTTTTATGTTTTGGAAAATTAGTATCCTAATTAATTCCATTTTTTATATTCAAAAATTTGGTAATTTAATCAAATTATGTTTTTTTTTAGGAAGTTGGAAAATTAGTATCCTAATAAATTCAAACTTCTTTCTTTTTTTGAAAATCCAATATACATCAATATAATATTAACAAATCAATTCAAGATTTACCTTAATTTGGGGACAATAAATAGAAAACATAAAATATGGCAATCAAAATCACAAATATGGCAAACAAATAAATTCAGCACAATCTTCCCAAATATAACACCTTAACTTTAGAAATTCATAACTTTATAACAAAAATATATTTTTACTTGATTCTTTCTTCTAAATATTCTAGGTTCATCCAAGAATGATTTCTAATATCGAAAGGTACACACACTTTGTAAGAAAAAATCAGATTTTCATGTCAAAAGTTTTCAGCCACGGTTTTTTATATAAATTTCTGCAGAATTTACACAAACTTTAAAAAATCATATCTTTTTTAATACTTATCGAAACGGGGGTGATTCTTGTTTCTAAATCTTTATTTATGAGTCTAGTTTCATAGAAAAATAACCATAAATATTTAATTTCAAAGAATCAGTGTCGAAAAATCAAGTAATAGTAAGTGCTCAGAAATTTTCGTAACAGTGAATTTATATGAACATCAAACTTCAAAAAAATCATAACTTTTAAACTACAAATCCAAATCGATTGATTCTTTTTCCTATGGGTTCGTATTTAAGTATATTTTCGAATACAAATTTCAAAAAAATCTAAATCAGTCTACAAAAATCACGAAATCAAATAAAACAAAACAACAACATATGAATGACTACATTTTTAATTGAAAAGGATTTTACCTTGGTTCGATAGAACCTTACAAAAGTGTAGCCCCGAGTTCCAACGAGCGAATCAAGAAGATGATGAGGAGAGAAAAAATGATGAAGGGAGGGAGGCTCTTGTGAATGATTTTGGGTTTTTAGAAAGCAAGAGGAGAAATGTTATGGCGTGAAAAGGAGAGATGTAGAGAAAACTTCAAGGTTTTTGCTTTTGTGAATATTGTGTCTTTTAGGGTTGTAGGAGGGTCATTTTTATAGCCAAGAGGAAAAAACAAACAAGGAAAATTTAATTAATGAAAATCAAAATAAAATAAAATCTTTTATTCTTTCCCATAATTATAAAAAATATCTAATAATTTTCCTACTCATCTTTTCCATGTTTAAATTGATTCTCATTTAAAAATTATTTTCAAAATCTTTTAAAATTAAATTTCAATTCAAATCAATTTTAAAAATGCTAATTTAAATTAAAAAATTTATTTTCAAATCCAAATTAAACAAATCATGTCAAAGAAAACACCACATTTCAAACCAAAGTCAATTTTTTTTATTTTTTCGAAATATGTAAATTTTGTTAATTTTAAATATTACCGGACGAAAATGGGTGTCTACAAGTTACACATGTGTTTACCTCACCTAACAAAAAATTTTGCAAGATACAGAAGACAAGTACGTAACAGGGGGTATAGTTTTTATATTCAGGTTCAGTACACCTATATCATGAGTATTACACATATGTTTACCTCACCTAACAAAAAAACATTGACAAAATACAGAAAACAAGTACATATCAGGGGTATATTTTGTATATTAAGGTTCAGCACACTTGTCGATTCTTTTTGTTCTTTGTCTGTTTTCGCTTTGTCGACTTTCTTCCCTGACGCTCTAGTATCCACCATGTCTGCCATTATGCAGCACTTGCACTCAATCTCTCAGGAAAAAAGAAATGAAAATACGGTTTCTAAACATTAAGTAAAAAACATACCCTTTTTAAACTATTTTTAGCGGTTAGCTTCTTTAATACGGCGATTTGGAGAGGTTTTCAGTCTGAAAGAAGGGGGAGTGGGTTTAGCGTATTGAAGAAGATGGGAAAAAAATGGTATTTGCGACCAAGCGTTTTTTTTAATTTAAAATATGTAATGATGACTAATGTGACCGCTTGGATTTCATGCATGCAGGGACCCTAGGAACCTATATCTTCAATTATAACCTCCCTACTTTTTGAGGGTATTCAGGTAATCTACCTCAACAAACCTCCTCCACGTGTGTGTCATATGGCTACACTCATAACTTCTCACCAATGTGGCTACTTATTAAAATAGGACAAAGAAAATGGCTATCTTGATTTTTCACCCTAAATATTTTCCTTCTACCTATCTTTCAACGCAACTCACATTTAAGAGTTCTTCTCTCATTTGATGATAATTTATAATTAGTAACAAAATGTAATCAGGTTAGGATTTCAAACAAATAAAAAATATTTTTTTAAAATTGAATATGAGCATAATTGTTTGAATTTAAAAACAAACATTTATTAAGAAGTTCAGTTTTTTTCTCTATAAAACCTAGCAGTGAGTCACATCAATCTCCACACACAACAGATGTTGATATATATGAAATGATGAATAGTTATTTTCTGACAATAAAAAGAATATATACTTTATGTTATTTTGAGACGGAGATATAAGTCAAATATAATGAGAGAAAACCTACAACAAGATTTAGCTTAATACAAGAAAAAAAAAAGTTCACTTACTTTTTAAATACTGAATTTTTGGTTCAGTTCAATGTAGTTTTTAGGTAATCAACTTGAAAAACAGACATCTTCACTAAAAAAAAAATTTAACACTAACTTTTGCGTGATTTTATCCCTCTATTTTTTTATTCTTTTCATTTTTTTAGACTTTTGGAAGAAAAAAAAAGTTCACTTACTTTCTACTTTTCCTTATCTAACTATTTTGGGTAAACTACCATTTTGGTCCCTGAGTTTTGAAGGTTGTGTCTATGTGGTCCCTGAGTTTTCATTTTGTGCAGCTTTTAATTACTCTTTACATTAACCAAATTTAATACAGGAAGGCATTTTTTTCGTTATATTTTCAAATTTTTTATTCTAGTGATAATCCATTATATAGCCCAAAATGGCTATACCCTATGTTTTTCTAGCCTTCTAAATTTCTTATGTTTTTATAGCCTTTTTAAAGAATGATTTTTTTAATATACCTGATTTGCCCCTTCTTTCATTTAATTTTATTTTTCCCTTTTTTTTTTAATTTATATTTTGTATCTTTTTTCTACATTCTCTCTCTATTTTGATTAATAATACGATATTATTCTTCATAATTTTATTCCATTCTTTATCTTTTTTATTATCTTCCTTGATTCATGAGATTTTGTATTTAGTTTTTATTTTTTCTCCGTTTTACGTACAATTTTCAAAGCGTGGTTCTTAGGTTTTTTTGTTTTGTTTTTGTTTTTATGTTCTTTATCATCTAAGCTTTCTTCCCCATCTTCTTTTTTCCAAATAGGTTCTTAACATATTCCTTCTTCTTCTTCTTTTCTCATGGTTGAAGCAAAGAGATCAATCGACATTTGTCAAGTAGTTTATTGCTTAGAAAGGCTATGGTTTCATTTCTCTATATTATTATTTTTTAAGAAAAATAATTCTGGTTTTTGTGCGTTTTTGGGACATTTTTTGTTTTTTTGGGCTTTAATTGTTTAAAGTTTTTTTTTTTTAATATTGTACATGAATATGATTCTGTATTATAATTATTACTATACTATATTGTTTTCTTCTATATTTATAACGTACAATATAGTGTTTATTATTATTACTTACTTTTTAAAAGGAAAATTTACTATATTGTAATGTTTTATTTTATGTATATAACATACAGTACAATATTTATTATTATTACTTACTTTTTAAAAGAAAAAAATTACTATATTGTACTTTTTTATTCTACGTTTTTAACGTATAGTATAGTGTTTATTACTATTACTTACTTTAATTTTTGTAAATCATTATATATTTTATGTAATATCGTACATTATATTTTTTATTATGTATATTATGTGGCCATTTACAATATAGCAAATGTTACCTTCTATTTGTTCTTCTTCTTCTTCAGTCGTCTTCATCATTTTCTTCCTTTGGCCTAGTTTTACCTCTTTTTTCAATTCTTTTTTCTTCAAATCCTTTCTGTTTTGCTTCTTAATTTTCTGATTTGGTTTTTTAGTCAAGATTTTCAAACGATGAAATATTTTAACTTACCCAAAATCCTCCCAGATTTCCTCCAATTTTTGCGCCTTCCATTTCAGTCGGTTTCAAATCCTTCCGTGTTCCCACTTTATGTTTGAAATCTAGGGGCTGTCTTGTACTTTCAACTTTATTCGGATGATTACTTAGGCTGTTTTGCTTTATTTTTTTCAACAAGCCATAATACTTTAGAAAAACCTTTTATGGGCTATATACTAATATAACCCTTTATTCTAATTGTATTCACTTTTGAAATCAGGAGCTTTTTATTCCTCTTTGCGTACCCAAATATAGTTTTATTTATACTTAAAAAAATATAATATTATTCACTTTTGAATTCAGGTTTTTTTTTCCCAACTCATGGACCGAAACCGGGCTTTAATAGTGCCAGTATGCTATGAGGGGCTATGGCCCAAAAGGGAGTAAGGGTGTAAATGGAACTTTTGCTGAGAGAGCATATAAATTGGGGACCACAATTAGGGTGAATTTGTGATGAATTTTGAGACAAAATGTTTTTATTAAACACTTTTATCTATGATTTTTTTTTTTTTTTTGCAAAAGCAATTGGATGAAGAAAAAGATATGGTAAAGGGGTCAATTTTTTTTTTTTTGTTAAACACTAATTAGTGTTTTCTTTAAAATGGCTTTTAAATATTTTTTAAAATTTTTCTAAAATATCTCAAACAATTTTATGAGATAACCAAATATCATAAAAAGTTTTGATTTTTTTTTTTGAAGCCAAAAAAAATAATAATAAATAAAATAAAATAAAATTCAAAACTGTTTTGAATTTTATTTTAATAAATGAAAAATTCTTCAAAATCTAAAACTCACCTAAACTATTTTTATCTACTAACAAAGGGGTGGCAAGTAACATAGGGGATAACAAGTACTGGCTTAATGATGTAAGGATGGTATGAAATTAGTACCCGTTTGGAATAACTTTTTTAATTATTTAAAAATGTTTTTTGATAAATAAAAAACACATTTAAAAATTAATACTAAAGGGCCATTCCGAGATTCGGGAAAGAAAGGAAAAGATTGGAATATGTGTGGCATAAACAGTTTTGCTAGTAAGCTATAAATTCTATAAATCACTCTCATATGTTTCAAAAAAATTTCGTTATTTTTAATGATATTGGAACATGCGGCATACGTAGAATATGTATGTGTCTCGATTTCCTTAAAATTAATTGACAGAAGAGTATGGTTTATAATTTTATAAATTGTACGGTGTTTAAAATTATTTTTAAAATATAGGAATATAATTTAGCAATGATATAAACTATGGGTTGTATTTTGCATTTAAGTCTTAAAGTAAATAATACAATGCACCTCTTTTTATTTTTTGGTCAGTCATTAGTAAATTTGTTCAAGTCGAATTCCAACTGCTTCGCTTCAATGTTAGGAAGATGGGCCATTTCGTTTTTGTCTCTCTAAGTAGCGACCTCACGCCCAAATCATCCAAACCCAGCCAGCCCATAAGTTCCCTCTTGGCCCAAATCTTTTCAAGCCCATAAAGTTAAACCAAAGTCAGAAACTCACCCCTCCTCATGAGATAACGTAAAAAATAGGGATAATCCAGTATATAGCCCAATTTGGATATACCCTATGTTTTTATAGCCTTTTAAATTCCTTAGGTTTTTTTAGCCATTTTTTAGTATCCATTTTTTAAATATCCCTGATTTACCTTCATTTATTTTGGTTTTTTTTTATTTATATTTATATTTTTTCATTGTACGTCCGATTAGGTTATTTTTTCAAATTTATAACTGCTTTCCTTATTTGATTTGTTTCTCTTTCCAATCTCTATTTTGTTATTTCAATTTCTCCTCAAATCATGGGATTTTGTTCTCTTTTGTTTTCTTTCATTTTTTTTTTACATTTCTTCTTCATTTTTTTCTTACGTTTCTTCTTCATTTTTTTCTTTCTGTCTCATTCTTTTTGTTTCATCTTCGTACCTCGTTTTCATGGATTCCGATTTTGTTGATATTAAGTTTTTTGGTTCTTGGGATTATTCCAAGAACTATGTCTGTTTTGTTACTACTTGTGTTGCCATCCCAAATCATCTAAATTTTGATCAATTCAAAGATCATATTTTTAAATCTATCGATGCTCTTGATGGTTCTTTAAATTTTGATTGTTTCATAGAATTAATCTCTGATTGTAATGTTTCTAAATATGTTCCTTCCGTTAATGATTCTGATTTACTCGTGTTTTATTGTTTTATCCTCTTTTGTATTTATACTGTAATGTACATGATTTTGAATATTTGGGTTTTTATGTTTATATTCGTTCTATAATGTATAGTTTTTTTTCATATGTTATATTGTACAACTCTTTTCATTTGATATTTTTTAGCCTTTTTAATATAGTGTACTTTATTTATGTCTATTATGTACACTTTACTATGTTATTTCTTGTTTTTGTCTGTTTAATATATTGTACTTCAGTCAATTATTAATTGTTTTGATATTTCTTTCTTTTTAATGTATATTATTTTTTTTATATTATGTACATTGATTTCATATTCATTTTTTATAATTCAAGCCTTCTACATTTTTTTTAAATATAATGTACATTGTGGTTGTTAATAGTTTGTTCGTTGATTTTTGTACAATATAATTTACTATATTTTTTTTTTCAATTCATTGTCTTTTGAAACATTTTTGTGTTATTTTTAATTATTTTTTTTTCATAATTTTACTTTTCTTAATCATTTATCATGTTTTTTGTTTTTTTATTCTACAGGATCATTTTTGTTCTATGAGTTTAATGATTACTTTTACTTCAAATATGTTTTTATGGCTTTGAGGCTTCTATTGTTGTGTTTCAATTTTGTCGTCCTGTGATTTTCGTAGATGGTACGTTTATGAAAGGAAAATTTGACGGTACAATGTTAGCTGCTGTTTGTCTGGATGCTTACAATAAGATTTTCTCTATTGCTGTTGCAACTGTGGATTATGAAAATGATTTTTATGAAGTTGAGTATTGCCTTCATCCACCCGATTGGTAGTCAATCTGATTGGTCAGTTCCTACTGAAATATTTGATATTGTGATTGTCCCTCCAAATGCTAAACGTCCTGCTGGTCGTCCCTGTCTAAGACGTATCTCATCAACCGGTGAATATAAACAAATCAAGAAATGCGGTCGTTGTCAGAAACCAGGCCATTATAGATACTGATTAGTTGATTTTGAATTTTTATTTTGTTGTTTTGTGATTAGAGTTTTTTTCTTCCGTTTATTCTAGTAGATTATCATTTTTTGGTTGTTGGTACAATATATTTTAATGTACTTCATTTTTTTATTTTTTCTTTCTTTGTAATGTTCACCTATTACTTTATTTTCTAACAATGTATATTTTTTATATGTTTTTTTTATCAATTTTTGGTTGTTGGTACAATATTTTTTAATGTAGTTCATTTTTTTATATTTTCTTTCATTGTACTGTACACTTATTACTTTTTTTTTAATACTGCATATTTTTTATATGTTTTTTTACAATAATGTACATCATGTTATTATCATAAAATTAGAATATGTACAATTTATAAATGAAATAAACGTGTAAGAACTATTTGAACAGTAGTACAATATATCTTAAAACAATATTTGCTTATATATTTTATTTAATTTCCATTTTGTTTTATTATACTGTACGCTGATTTTACTAATTATATTTTATTGATAGTTTTACTCTTGTTCATACTATATTTTATTTTTTACGATACTGTACAACATGATGTTATCTTAAAAATATAATATGAACAATATGTGAAACAAATCAATGTAAAAGAACAATTAAACTCTAATACAGTATGTTTAAAAAATATAAAATAGTAAAATACTATACAATCATTTTGGATTTTTAATTTCTCAAAACATGATTCATCGAATAAATAATATCATTGTTCATTTTATAGATCACTACACAATATAAAAAGTTTTTCAAAAAACAAAACTCAAAATACTGTTAATATCATGTAATTCAAACACAAATCTCATGCATTAAATAAAGATGAAATCCTAATCTGCTTTCTGAGATGATTGTGTGAGACTACAACCAAGAGAGAAACGACTACAACCAAGAGAGAAACTTGGTTGTTCCTTTTGAATTCTCTTTTTCTTCGGTTTTCTTCATTCTTATCTCAATCTGTTTATCCTTTTGTAGTGAGGATTCCATTTTTCCTTCTTGTCTTACCTTTTCAACCTTATTTTTTTATGGTCTCCTTTTTTTTGCCACTTCATCGTCTTTTTTCTCATTTTTCCCTTTTTCATGTATGATCTTTTCTTTCTTGTTTTCTTCTGCTGATCCAAAATCTGATGTGTATGGCTCGTTTTGGCTTCGACCTTTTCATTTGTTTCTCTGACATTGGATCATTTTGCTTTGTTGTTTTTCACCCTATTCAAATCATGTATATTAGTACAATATATTATAATTTATTTCAAATCATAAGTAGTACATGATTTAAAATTATAATGTACATAACACAATACAATATGTAGTTTTCTATTATACATTTTTTTTACCTTTTTTTCAACATTGTTTTCGTGAATTTCTTCTATGACATTTTCTTTGATTCCTTTTTCATTGATTCTTTCCTTTTCACTCTCTTCATATTTTCCATATTCATCAACCTGCACATGCATTTTATAAGCTTATTAAAAAAAAGGAATATCAAAAGTATTACTATAATGCAATGTACAATATAACAACAATTAGTATGCTCTTTTTATTTATCAATTAAACGTATTACACTAATTGTATAACATGAACAATTTAGTATAATATAGTATCAAAAAATATATTTATACAACGTAAAATTTTTTAACATTATATTTTATGGTTGTACATTATTTTGTTTTTTATTATACATCATTTTCTTATTTCATACGTTTTATGTACAGTATAGTTTTTTTACCTTCCACTCATTTGTTGGTTCTTTGTTTTCTTCATCAGTCATCTTCTTCTTCGTTTCATTTGATCCTTCGCCACCTATTTTTTGCAAAATGTTTTTCTAACCATCAGTTGATTTTTAATTTGAACATCATATTTTTTTTCCACAAATTTCTTACCTTTCTTTTCTTCTTTATATTAGATTTAGTCTCGTTAACATTTGTTTGTTCTTCCTCTGTTTCATCCTCATTATTCCGATCAACGTCTTCTTCATGTATTTTTCCCTGAATTACAATATTCAATGACGATAAAGTTAAATAAAAATGTTCATTATTTCTTTGTTTGTTTAATTTTTTTGCCAAAACATATGATCAATACCTTAATCTTCTTCGTGATTGTCTGTTTACTCTTCTCTTCTGCACTTTTTGAGAGATTTCCTGCGGATTCCATGAAGATTAATCAGCTGCTTTGTAAACTTCTCTCCCGTTTAGGGTTTTTCTCTCCCAATTTTTATGAATTTCGAAAATCAAATATGATCTTCCCAATAAATCTTCCTTGATTTGTTCCTCTTTTTTCTGATTTTCTTTTCAATTCCTCCGTTTCAGTTTCTCTCGCCTAACGTCATCAATATCTAAGGGCCTTATGGTACTTTCAGCAGGTCACATTTTTGTCAATGGGCTATTTTGTTTTATTTTATTCTTATGGGCTATTTTGCTTTAAGTTTCTAAGATTCAGGCTATATACTCAATTTTCCCTAAAAAATAGCCACTTTTGAAGGGTCCAAATCATTAAATAGCCACCACTCTAATTTTTTCAATTGCTAGTCATATTTCATATTTCAAGACATTTTTATACCAAAAATACCCTTAAAAGCATATGTGGTACATCATGTACTGTAGCAACACAGTCTGACACGTACAGCAACACAGTCTGACAAGTACAGTGACTGCTTTTTACTTTTTGATAATATTTGTTTTGTCCAACATGTATTAAATTCATGATCCATGAGATTTTATTTTACATTTTAGATATTGAGGCGCTTTTTTTTTAAATTTCCTCTCATTTTTCTTTTCCTGTTTCTTTTTTCAAGCACGTTTTGTACATTTATACGTTTTTTTATTTATATGTACATATTATACACAATATAACCGTACGTATAATACGTATAATACATATTTGTTAGTGACATTATACAGTACGTATAACACATATTTGTTATGTCTATTTATACATTTTTTTATTTATATGTACGTACAGGATGTATAATACATTACATATAATACATATTTGTGGGAGAGAGAAGAGAAAAGAAAGGAAAATAAAAGAAAAGGAGAGTTAGAGACTTTTTTTAAAAAATGGCTAATGTGATTGGTGTATGGGAAATTGTGGGAGGAGTTTTTAGTAAAATTACCTTTTTCTCTCTCCATGTGGCTATTTAGTTTTATTTTTGGAGATGTGGAGTGTTAAATCTTGTACTTAAGTGGCTAGTCTCATAATTAACCCCTTTTTGAGAATGTTGTCTCATTCTCCTACCATATTAGTTAAGTTGTGTTTAAAAGTTATTTAATCATGTCTACTATATATGGAATTAATGAAATGTTTGATGAGTGCTGAATCCAACAAAATTAAATCTTACTCTTAGAAATTATAAAATAGTAGAAGTGAATATTTTTAGTAAAACATTTATACTATGAATACTTTAAAATCACTTTTTCAGAAACAATTTTATGAGATATAACCAAAGAGAATAAAAAATTTGAATAATTTTTTTTTTTTTTTGTAATCTTGCTGTTAACGAAATGGTAGCAGGTGAGGCAGGGAATAACATATGTACTAGCTTAATGATGTGAGGAGGGAACATATCTCATGAATAGTAACTTTCTTCCTCGATTGTTAATATTAGTGTTTGGGATAGGAGTTCTAACAAAATATTGCTAGAGAGAAAGTAAAAATAATTGATAAATTCTAACTTAATTTAGGGTAAAATTAAATAAGACCTCTGTGATTTTTTTCAATACATGAACACCCCCTGTGGTTTGAAAATGGTAAATTATACTTTGTAGTTCCAAATTATTCTATTGAGATTCCTCCCATTCGATGCAATTAATTTGCTTTAGTTATAACTTTTTCGTTTAAACTTCGATTTGGATGATTCAAGATGTTTTAGAATCCTCATTTCAGGCTCTCCATTTTGGTCAGTTTAAACTTCTAAATCATTAGTATTCAAAAGTCTTAATGGTGTAAATCATACATAGTATTTTGATGATAATAAACCCCTTTATTTATTAATGATTTTGAAATTTTGAAGTGATCATAAGGTAGAGCTTGAAATGAGGATTCCAAAATATCTTGAATCATCTAAATTGGAGTTCAAACAAAAAAGTTATGGCTAAAAAAGAATGACGTTGAAGAGGAAAGGTCTCATTGAAATAATTTTAAACTACAAGGGTATGATATGACATTTTCAAACCACAGTGGATGTTCCTGCATTTGACAAAAGCCACATGGATCTTATTTATATTTTACTACTGGGGTATGATATGCCATTTTCAAACTTGATTTATTAAGTTCATATTTTTACTTACAATTATAAAATGCTAAAAAACAATAGAAGTCAATTAGAGAACTAATATGGTAGGAGAGATAGGACTCTAGAAGGAGAAAATTTGTCAAATTATAAATTGCCAAGTAATTATTCAAACCAATGACAAAATTACATGTCATTAAAATATAGACAAATCCAAATTCGACACGTGTCTTTAAATAAAATTAAAAGACATAAAATTGGCAAATCAAATAATGCCACGTGTCTTCTTTATGACCATTGGATGACACAAAATTTGTCCAATAAAATTATGCCACATGGAAATTGGACTCAAAGTCAAATGAAGCCCATATCCACTAGAAGTCCACCAAAAACTTTATAAATAGAGAGATCATTCATTCATTAAGGGTGTGGAAAAATATTCAGAAGCCAGAAGATTCAGAAGACTTTGAAGACCGAAGACTTTTCGAAGACTCCTTGAAGAACTCCTTGAAGATCGCTTTGAAGACCAAAGAATTTTGAAGACTAAAGACTTTTTGAAGACTCCTCGAGGAATTCCTTGAAGATCGGTTTGAAGACCAAAGTTTCAACAATATCAACACTTTGATCAGAGAAATACGCCGACGGCCCTCGCATCGAAGCTTATACTTGTGAGAAAGAATCAGAGGAACAATTTATTAGAGATTGTAATGCTAAATTCATCAATACAACATATATTTATTCCGCATTTTAATTTCTTTACTTAGAAATTTCTCTGTGTGAACAAATTGGCACGCTCTGTGGGACAATCTCTACCTCTCATCTCTTTCTTATCAACTTTAAGTTTCATCAAGAATTAATGGCATCAAAGAAAACATCTTCAACTGCTGCAACTGACTCCCAGACGGGTCCTATCACTCGTAGTCATTCTAAAGATATTCGACTACAAGAAAACCAATCTCTCCCTGTTGTTGAGAGTAAAAAGAAGAAACAACAACAATTATTACTCCCTGAAGAGAATGTTACTGTCAAAGCTAACCTTCTTTTTTAACATGAATCTGAGGAAAAATCGTCTAATTCTCTTGAACATTCAGAAGGATCTCATGTTTCTGTCATGATGGTGAATGCTGCTATGATTGAAGAACAGATGGCAGAGATGGAAAAAAAAACTTTCCACCCTAGCTAAGACAAATGATGAAAAAGATCAAAAGATTGCCTTTCTTATGAAGAAACTGGAGATTCAGGATGATGGTGAATCAAGTCATAGTGCTTCTCAAAACAAAATTACTGGAGATAATAACAAAGAGAAGACCAAACCAGATGTTCATCAAGATCAACACTCCACCTCAATTGCTTCTTTATCTGTTCAACAGCTGCAGGACATGATAATGAATTCCGTTAGAGCTCAATACGGTGGACCATCTCAAACTTCTCTTTTATATTCTAAACCATATACAAAGAGAATTGATAGTTTGAAAATGTCGACGGGTTATCAACCACCCAAGTTTCAGTAATTCGACGGAAAAGGCAATCCAAAGCAACACGTAGCTCATTTTGTGGAAACCTGTGAAAACGCTGGAACTCGCGGAGATTTACTTGTCAAGCAATTCGTCCGAACACTGAAGGGGAATGCCTTTGACTGGTACACAGACTTAGAGCCCGAGGTTATTGATAATTGGGAGCAGTTTGAAAAAGAGTTCTTGAATCGCTTTTACAGCATACGACGGACAGTCAGCATGATGGAACATACCAACACACGACAACGAAAAGATGAGCCAGTTGTCGACTATATCAACCGTTGGAGATCTCTAAGTCTGGATTGCAAAGATCGTTTAACGGAGGTATCTGCTATCGAAATGTGTATTCAAGGCATGCATTGGAATTTGCATTATATCTTGCAGGGTATAAAACCTCAAACATTTGAAGAACTAGCGACCCGTGCTCATGATATGAAGTTAAGCATTGCTAGTAGAGGGAGCAAAGAACTTATAGTGCCAGAGCGCAAGGAAAAGAATGAAGTTAAAAAGGCGGAAAAGACTTCAAAATCCTTTACAAAAGAATCAATGGCGGTGAATACAACCCCATTCAAGTATCAAGGAAAAGACAAGAAAGATGAAAAGCGACAGGGAAGTGAAAAACGTCGCTTGACCTTGAAGGAAAGACAAGAAAAAGTCTACCCGTTTCCTAATTCTGACATTCCAAATATGCTAGAACAGTTATTGCAAAACCAACTGATTTAAGTACCAGAGTGTAAAAGACCGGAAGAAATAGAGAAAATTAATGATCCCAACTACTGTAAATATCACCGAGTCATCAGTCACCCGGTGGAAAAATGTTTTGTTTTGAAAGAGATAATCTTAAAGTTAGCTCAAGAAAGAAAAATTGAATTGGATCTTGAGGAGGTTGCTCAATCAAATCATACTGCAGTAGCGTCAACCATGATCAATTCAGAATTTCAAAACCTACGAGTTAGCCTAATTCAATTTGGGACTCTGGAACTCGTTGCCATATGGTTCCGAACTAAAATTCCGACAGTTACGTCACAACATGAAGTCAAGCTTGAAGGAGATGAAAACGAGGTTAAGCTTGAAGACAACAAAAATGAAGTCAAGTTTGAAAGTGATGAAGATGGAGGGGCTCTTGTAACCCGCCGAAAGCCGCGAAAAGAACATTATGTTGAAAAGAAATCTCTCCCTTTTAAGAAAAAGAATAAGAAAGGAAATGGAAAGAAGAATAGACATTTTAAGAAGAAGAAAAGTAAGAAGACAGTGAAGATGCCTAAACTTGTTGTAGAAGAAAGTGAAGAAATTCCTCGACCACAGAGAAAGATAACTCTACAAGATTTCTTTCCTACGGATTTCTTGAGTGACATTGAGATAGAAGATTGTGACGTTGTTACATGCAACACCGTAAGCGTAGTGAACAGTGACATCCCTGTTACAAACAAAATTGAAGCTATGGTGAATTTGGAGGAATTATCTTCTTTCACGATGAATGATCTCCTTTCACTACCCCAGAAAGTAAAAGACACTCTCGTTGAGGTATTACAAGGTTCTACCACTTCTCAGGCTTTGAATTCCGAAAAACATATATGTGCCTCATGCTCCATGGCCATTGCTTTTAAAGACGAAGACTTACTGCTAGGGTCTAAACCGCATAATAGACCCCTATTTGTGTTAGGATATCTCTGTGAGCAAAAAGTTAGTTGAATCCTCATCGATGATGGCTCAGCTGTTAATATAATGCCTAAATCAACCATGAAGCAATTAGGCATTACAATGGAAGAGTTATCAAAAAGCCGCCTGGTGATCCAAGGTTTTAATCAAGGGGGGCAGCGAGAAATAGGAATGATTCGCCTGGAACTCACAATTGGAGATTTGAAAGCTTATACGATATTCCATGTGATTGATTGCAAGACCACCTTCAAGTTGTTGCTTGGTCGCCCTTGGATTCATGGAAATGGAGTAATAACTTCCACCTTACACCAATGCTTCAAGTTTTATCAAGACAGTGTGAAGAAAGTGGAAGATGATACCAATCCTTTTATATAGGCAGAATCTCACTTTGCAGATGCTAAATTTTACATGCAAAGTAATATGGTAGAAGAAATTGTACCGACAGAGATCCCTAAGATTGAGATTTCTGTTGAACGAGAAGTGAAGTTGATAGAAGGAATGCCTAATTCAAAAATTGATTCTTCGGATGTACAATCACAAGAAGTGTCGCATCTTTCAACCAAAAAATCTCCACAACATTCTTCTGTTTTATGTTATATACCTTTGTCTCGACGGAAGAAAGGTCAATCACCGTTTTCTGAATGTCCAAAAAATGTTCACATTGAAATATTGAAGGAGAGATTTACAGTTCCACTTATAAAAATAGTGAACCAAGAAATTAAGAATCCACCTGCAAGTTTTATTCATGGGGAGGGAAGAAATAAGAATGAATCACTCCCCAAAAAACGAACGAAAGAAGGATTTGATCCTAATGCATACAAGCTTTTAGCAAAGGCAGGTTATGATTTCATGGCTTCTCCTGGATTGAAAGGGGTAAAGATCTTTGATGATGAAAGACTAGAGTTATCCGAGACACAGAAAAAGCTTTTGAAAAAAGGTTATACCATACCTACTTCTAAAGAGGGAATTGGTTATAAACCATCAGAGCCAATAGGCATAACCAAAGAATGGAAAAAGAAAGCTGTAAATATGAATTATATCACAACAGAAGAAACTGATAACCTTGAAGCAGAAGAAAAAAGAATCTCTGTCTTTGATCGTATAGAACTTCCAGCCGTTCATTCTCCTATCTTCAAAAGGTTTAGTGTATCTACTACAGCGAAGAATAATCGACATTAAAATTCGGTCCGTTCTTCAGTCTTTCAGAGGCTAAGTCTAACTACGATAAAAGAAAAGAAGCATGGTCGAATTTTTGTATTTTGTCGCCTTAAAATAAAAAACGATCAATATGAAGGCGAGGTAAAAGTCTTAGAGAAGTAATCATCAACAGAAGGAAGAGATGAGAAAGAAATTCGAAGCATTGTTCCTTCACAAATGAAGAGAAAATCATCTCTTCTCATAAAGACAGAAGGCTCTTTAAAAGTAAAACGACATTTCATCATTTCCACCAATTTGTCAGAAGAAGAACATGGTAAGAACCCTGAGAAGAATTATGTGGCTTGTCATCATATTACAATCGAGGAAACTTTAGATTCAGAAACATATGAA
Source organism: Gynostemma pentaphyllum (assembly GCA_028015215.1). NCBI lineage: Eukaryota > Viridiplantae > Streptophyta > Magnoliopsida > Cucurbitales > Cucurbitaceae > Gynostemma > Gynostemma pentaphyllum. Next base: position 63,540,495 of record CM051355.1, on the reverse strand, counting down.
AAAGATGCTGATGAAGCTCCACCAACATTAGAAGATGGTAATCAGCCAACAGTTGATGAACTTAAAGAAGTGAATCTTGGAACGAAAGAAGAGCCTCGTTTAACCTTTCTAAGTGCATCACTTACTGAAGATGAAGAAAGTGAGTATGTTAATTTACTTACTGAATACAAGGACGTCTCTGCTTGGTCGTATAAAGAAATGCCAGGACTTGACCCTAAAATTACAGTTCATCACCTTGCAATTAAGGACGGGCATCAACCAATTACCCCACAATGTGCAGACTAGAGCTTATTCCTCAAATAGAAATTGAAGTCAATAAGTTAATTGAAGTTGGATTTATTCGTGAAGTGCAATATCCAACATAGATAGCGAATATGTTCGCCAAAAAAAGAAGAATGGATAACTTTTGGTTTGTGTTGACTTGTGTGACATGAATAACGCCGTGCCCAAAAGATGACTTCCCTTTACCAATCACAAAATTATGGTAGATGCCACTACAGGACATGAAGCTTTGTCTTTCATGGATGGATCATCGGGGTATAAATTAAAAACGATGGCTCTTGAAGATGAAATGAATTGTCTTTTCGCACACCAAAAGGTATATATTGCTACAAAGTAATGTCGTTTGTTTTGAAGAATCCTGGAGTCACATACCAACGAGCTATGCAAAAGATTTTTTATGGTATGCTACATAAACATGTTGAATGTTACATAGATGATCTTGTAGTAAAATCAAAGACAACAAGAGCATTCACAAGATCTATATGATGGTTTTCAAACGATTGAGGAAGTATCAACTGAAGATGAATCCCCTCAAATGTGCATTTGGTGTAACTTCAGGAAAGTTCCTTGGTTTTGTCGTGAGACATTGTGGAATTGAAATCGATTAAACAAAAATTGATGCCATTCAGAAGATGCCCAAGCCTCAAAATTTACAACAGCTAAGAAGTATTCAAGGGCGATTAGCTTACATTAGAAGGTTCATCTCAAACTTGGCAGGTTGTTGTCAACCTTTTCAGAAAATGATGAAGAAAGATGCAAATTTTAAATGGGATAAAGCATGTCAAAATGCTTTTAATAGCATAAAAAAGTACTTGCTTAATCCACAAGTCCTAGGTGCACCCATCGCAGGGAAACCTTTGATCCTATACATTGCTACACAGGAAAGATCACTTGGAGCTTTACTTGCACAAGAATGTGAAAATGGCAAAGAACGAGCATGTTGTGTGAAATCGTGATACGCAAGTGCACGCAGTCAAACAAGTAATAAAGTGATAAGAAAGATATCGTTCCCACGAGGATTAGTGATTTAAAATGGTGTTAACAATTAATTTAAAGAAAATAAAAACAATGATAAATTTTGGGTGATATGATTTATGAAACTAAACAACTAAAATTGTGAAATTATGCGAAACTAAATGACGAAATTCTAAATTAAATATGGAAAATAAGTAAGATGGGTTAAAGTGACTGAAATTACTCCTAAAATGTGCAAAAATATTAAATTGATTAAACTATGTAGAGATGAGTGGTTGGAAAATCAAGAATCCCCCTAAAAAGTCTTAGAATTCTCAAATGCTGCAGCAGTGCTGTAGCAATCTGCTATAACAAATACACTTTTTATGCAAGCAATCTCAAATGTTCATGTGACTTTGTCAAGCCTAGCATGATTCTAATTCTTAATCCAACTTGATTCCTATGTCTAGGTTAAATTAGATTAAAAATATGTCTTGATGCTCCGGTTTAGGCCTTTAAAGTGTAAACACATATGTCTATGCATTACCAAAAACAATTTCAAGAATTGTTAACCCCTATCAATCAATATTCTTCCATTCAATTTTAACCTTTTCAGAATTAAAACTAAACTAAGCAATTTACTTAGGTTGATCAAGCATAAGCAAAGAGATAAAAATTATCGAACTATTGATTGAGCATAAAAATTGAATTCATTAAAGCTTGTGAAAAACTAATTCCCCTTAGGGTTCATCTATCAATTCCAACCTAAGAAATTTAGTTCATAATGAAATGCAAATAAACAAAAGTGTTCTTAAAAAAATAAACCTAAACCTAACATAATCTAACAATGGAGAAGAAGAAGAAGAATGAATAATTAATGGAAGAGAAGATCCAAACGAAGTTCCCCAAAGATGAAGAATCTCCCTTGCGAAATCGTCTTTGTTCTTTTCTTCACGTTCAGCAGCCTCCTTTCTTTTTCACCTTAAAGTCTCTCTGCCCAAGCTGCTGCCTTTTCTTTTCTTTTCTAGGTTAATTTCTTTTCCTTTCTTTTGTATTGGGTTTGGGCTTCCTTTTAATGTTTCTAAGTGGGACCTCAATGATGGGATATTTGTTTCTCACTTGAATCAGCTGATACGGGCCCAAAAAGATGATATTTTGGGCTGAAAATCGTGACTCGTGCCTATCCCCCAAGTCTCCGCGTGTAGCTTACATCACAACACTTTGCAAAAATCTGCACTTTTTCCCTTTGCTCCTACATCAAATTTGCAACTTTTTAGGAATTTCTTTCATTCAAAATGACAAGATTAAAATACCCAAAGCCAAAAACACTTCAAACATATTATTTAAAGCGCTAAAAACCTGAGTTTTCTCAAAGTAAGCTTAATTAAAGAATTATGCAAAATGAGTTCAAAGTATGCAAAATATGAACAAAGTTCAATCAAATAATTATCACTTAGGCATTAAAATAGGACCAAATAACTCTATTTTGTAGAGTTATCAGAGCACTTTACTATCTGAGTGGAACTTTGATTGGAGCTGAATTAAACTATTCACCAATCGAGAAAATGTGTTTTTCACTCTTTTTCGCCATTGACAAGTTGAGGCATTACATGCAAGCTTTCACAGTTCATCTGTTAGCAAAGGCAGATCCAATTAAGTACATCTTATCTAGACCAGTTCTTTCTGGACGATTGGCTAAATGGGCAATTCTACTTCAACAATATGATATTGTCTATGTCCCGCAAAAATCAATCAAGGGACAAACATTGGTAGATTTCCTAGCAGATCACCCAATCCCATCAAATTGGAAATTATCTAAAGATTTGCTGGATGATGAAGTCTTTTGTGTTCAGGTTAGCGAACCTTGGACTATGTACTTTGATGGAGCAGCTCGAAGAAATGGAGCAGGAGCAGGTGTAATTTTCATTTCACCTGAAAAGCACATGTTGCCATACAGCTTCACATTTGGTGAATTATGCTCGAATAATGTCGCTGAGTATCAAGCGCTCATTATTGGTCTTCAAATGGCATTAGAGATTGAAATATCATATATAACATCTACGGTGATTCAAAGTTGATAATCAACCAGTTATTGTCAGAATATGATGTCAAACACGAAGACCTTATACCCTACTTCAAACTTGCCAAAAATCTTTTAGACAAGTTTGAAAGTGTATCCTTAGAGCATATTCCAAAAGCAGAAAATAATAAAGCAGACGCTTTGGCAAATCTTGTAACTGCATTAATACTTGACGAGGAAGGAGTCTTAAATATCCCTCTCTGTCACAAATGGATCGTGCCAATAGCTGAAAATGAACATCTTGAAATAAATATGATATCCGCCTACGTCATAGAAGAGGAAGATTGGCGGCAACCCACTATAGACTATCTTCAATACGGAATACTCCCTTCAGGCTCCCGCCATAGGAGTGAGGTTCGGAGAAGAGCGGCTCGATTCATATATTATAAAGATACGCTATATCGTCGTCATACGAGGGTCTTTTCCTTCGATGTCTAGGAAAAGAAGAATCACGCCAAGCACTAGAAGAAGCTCATTCAGGTGTTTGTGGTGCTCATCAATCAGGTCCTAAACTTCACTTTCAATTGAAGAGAACATGATATTATTGGCCTACAATGGTCCAAGACTCTATGGAATATACAAAAAAGTGCGAAGCTTGTCAATTTCACGAGAACTTCATTCATCAGCCTCCAGAGCCATTACATCCAACTGTGGCTTCTTGGCCTTTTGAAGCATGAAGACTTGATCTTGTTGGACCTATAACGCCCAAGTCATCTGCAGGACACTCTTACATTCTTGCAGGAACCGATTATTTCTCCAAATGGTCAGAAGCCATTGCGTTGAAAGAAGCTAAGAAAGAACATGTAGCAGATTTCATTCGTACTCACATCATCTATAGATATGGTATTCCCCATTATATTGTGACAGATAATGAAAGACAGTTTTCTAATAGCTTCATTGACAAACTATGTGAAAAGTTTTCCTTCAAGCAATATAATTCTTCTATGTACAATGCTACAACAAATGGTCTTGCAGAAGCTTTCAATAAGACGCTTTGCAACTTGTTAAAGAAAGTTGTGTCAAAGACAAAGAAAGTTGGCAAGAAAAGATTGGAGAAGCATTGTGGGCATACAGAATAACTTATCGCACTCCTACTCAAGCTACGCCTTATTCTCTTGTTTACGGTGTGGAAGCTGTCCTTCCTCTAGAAAGAGAAATTTCATCTTTACGGATGGTGATTCAAGATGGATTAACTGAAGAAGATAACGCAAAGATACGCCTTCAGGAGTTATAAGCTCTCGATGAAATAAGACTTGATGCCCAACAGTCTTTAGAATGTTATCAAGCACGGATGTCCAAAGCTTTCAACAAAAAAGTGCGACCTCGATCATTTCAAGTTGGCGATCTTGTACTTGCAGTTTGAAGACCAATCATCACGACTCGACATACTGGAAACAAGTTTACACCCAAATGGGATGGACCTTATGTTATGAAAGAAGTCTACACAAATGGAGCATACAAGATAGTTGATAAAGATGGATTAAGAATCGGCCCCATAAATGGCAAATTTCTTAAAAAATAATATGCTTGAAATAAAAACATCTTATACTTGAACTACGTTTGACTTGATCCATGTTCATATAAAGGGTACGTAGGCAGCTTAAAGGAAACTTTAAGTCCAGTTCACTTAAAAAAAAAAGAACTTCTCTGTATTGGAACTACGTTTGACTTGATCCCTATTCATATAAAGGGTACATAGGCAGCTTAAAGGAAACTTTAAGTTCAGTTCATAAAAAAAAATTAGCCACTTGAACTATGTTCGACTTGATCCCTATTCATATAAAGGGTACGTAGGCAAGCTTAAAGGAAACTTTAAGTTCAGTTAACAAAAAAAATTAACACATGTTGTGATGTTCATCCAATTGAAAACAATAAAAAAAAAGACATTTCATTGATAAAAAAAAATCAAACAGGACATCTGTCTAGCTTTAAAAAAAAATAGAGGCATATTCTAAATATTTAAAAAAAAAATCAATGAAATAGTTTGTAGTCTTTCAACTCCAGAAACGTTCCATCTAATAGCTCACGAAATATCTCTGAATTCTTGACATCAACATCCGTCATGGTAGGAGCGCTTTCAATAACACTAAGTTCATCATGAATTTGAGAAGTCTCAGCTCGTTATCTCCTCAAATCTTCTTCACTCTCAAGCATCAACTTTTCAACTTCTCTATTATCAGTCTTTATAGATTCTATCTGCGCTTTTAAGTCTTCAATTCTCTCAAGCCCTTTATTTCTACGCTCCAGAAATGCATCCTGCTTCGCCAGTATGTTCTTCTCCAAACGAATTTTAAGAGCTGATAATTGGTGACCCTGGGCTGCTAAAGTTAACCGTGAAGATAACGATGATTGCAAATCATTATACTGCCTAACTTTTTGAAAATACTCATTCACAATAGTCTGAAGCGGCACTAAATCAACTACGTCGTTTTCAATCATGGCTTTAAATATCTTATGTACTTCACCCTCCAGAAGTGGAACTTTATCAAAAGAAGTATGAATCAATTTCTGTTGAATGCTCTCCCACATCGCCGAAACAATTTGACGCCTGAAGCCAGAAATTACAACGTCCGCATAGTAATGGGAAACTTCATGGGTTTGAATTTCTTTATTGGCAATAATCTTAACAGGAGGTTCATCCAGGATCACAACTTCGTCATTACCTGATACATTCGAATTTTGTATTTTTGGTGACTACAAGATCAAAAGTATTAGGGCCCACACAAGATTGATCATTGTATTATTGCCCTTCTTGAACAAAATCTTCACAAGGAGGCTAAAAAAAATGCAGAAAGATGAAGAAACGGTGAGAGAAACTTAATGAGTATACAAATAACAAAAAAAAATGATTTCCAAATTGTCGACATGATTCGGAAGGTTTGAAGCGCTTTGAACATCGTCAAAAAAATCATCATTCGATAAAGATTGCCTTTGTGGTTTCTTAAGTCTCTTCCAGTGTTGGTCTTCATTACTACTGTGACTCTCGCTATCTTCTCTACAAGCTGGACATTTTAATAGCTTAGATTCAAGAATACGAAGCTTTTTACCCCTCATTCTCTTTGGCATAATCATTCTTCAATCGTTTAGGATTTGGTAGAGGAAGGAGAGCATTTGTCGCCAGATATTGCACGTTATTTTAAAGATAATCCCCATGTTTACGTGCCCACCAATCCTTATAACGCCGAGCAACTTGATCGTGAGGATTCAAACTTCGTGCTGGAAAGTATACTTTGGATGATGTTCCAAGTTGAGTACAGATTCTCCAAAAATGCAGAGCGGTATCTAAGTTAACTGGGGGCATATCTCCTTCAAGGTCACCAGGTATATCTTGATAAAATCCAAATTATCGACTAAACCGGCATGGACTATAAGGCTCAATAATTATAGATTTCCCATGTCTTGATGATAGAAAACCCGATCGAATACTTATTAATTACAAAGAGAAAATAGGGACTATATTGTCATCATCCGTTACAAGCTCCCCCCGATTCCTAAAATGAAGGTTCACATGTCACGCTATTGATCTGCCTTTATGGATTAAATCACGAGCTTCAATGTCACTAAAATATTTAGCACCACCTTCTCTAGAAAAATTAACCATCATTGGGCCTCTAACCTCTTATGGAACTTTAAAATGAGTGTTGAAATAATGAGCCAACCAACCATATACATAATGAGCTGGAAAACAAGCCTCAGAACACCCTACTGAATGAGAAGCGTTAGAAATCTTACCCAACCCATAATAAATATTCTCCAAGACTGGAACAGCAAGGCTAAAAGTGTAACCACCAGCCATAAAGCTAGTAGCCTTGAAGACTTCTGGTCGAATAAGATTAATATTTTCAACAGGAAAGACAAACACACAAAGCCAACATGAGAGAAAAGCAGCTAGATAAGTCTTCTCTTTGAGTTCTTCCTGGACACCAAGGCCACGAAACATGTCTTCCTCTTCATTCGACCAGGCACCGTATTTGATAGGCGAACCATCTGGATTATGTGTAGATTGGGGACGCGTGTTCTTCTTTGCCTTTCGGGGAGGAGGTTTCACATATTTTGACTTTCCTTTGAACCAGAAGGAGATCCATGCTGTGATAGAAACTTTAGAACGATCTTTCTTAGTAGCTGCATTGTGATAATAAGCAGTGAAAAGATACTCACAAATCTTGAAGATATGTCCGTCTTGAACGTAAGAATATGTCAATTCTTTGCAACAGGGAACAACCTCCTCATAAAACCTTCCTTTTATAGAAAGACCTCTGAAACGCCATAAATCCCATAAAGAGATGGATAATTCCCCAGCTGAAGTGTGAAGTGCATTTGTCGAAGGACACCATGCTTCACAAAAGACTCGAATAACATCACCATTATGATCATATGAATAAAAAGAAGCAACCACGACATCGAGCAAACGGGCTTTAATAAGAATCTCTTCGCTTCGAGCAATTGCAGTTTCCAACCATTCCCAATAAAGTGGGATGTAGCTGAATTCTCCGCGCATCCTTAGTTTTGAGCCTCAACTAATGTCGCCAGTAATTATTCGACGACCTAATGTTGATTCTGGACTTTCATGAAACTGTTTGTTGTGTATCAACGATTGTAAAACCCAAATTGTCGAAGAGGGATCTTGATCTAACGGCTTTTTTACAAACCATTCAGACAGAAAGCTTGAATCATCTAAAGACGGCCATGTCTTCATAAAACAACCATGTTTTGGTTCACTCACTACTAGCTTGACTCCATCCTTAACATTCTGATCTTTATCTTTCAAAATCACTAGATATTTCTTCCCAGAGCTGATATATTCTCTAAAGTATACCATAATTCCTATAGAACAATAAAAAGGAGAATAGATAAGAAGGATGATGAGTGCGAATATATTTATATAAAAAAAAGTGTGAATTTAAAGGAAAATAATCATAAACAATTCATGTCAACAAGTCAAAATGAAGGTGACCACCGCCCTGGTGCTATTGGGGAGCGTCACTGTAAAGCGAAGGTAACCACCGCCCTGGTGCTATTGGGGCAAAAAGTGAATGTGATAATGATATGTACATGCAATGCAACAAAGTTTAAAAAAAAAAATTCTAGGAAAATTCTAGAATTAAAAAAAAAAAAAAAAAAACCCAACCTGAACCGAACTGACCGAACCAGTAGAGAACTGAAACAGACCAGTGACCAACCCAGATGATGATGCAGTGATGATGTCAGCGCAATAATTGGGCTATTTCTGGGTTTTGGGCTTGCACCAATTGGACTTCAGGGTCAAACTTTGGGCTCAAGTTCCTTGGCAGCTTTTTCCCCTTCTGGGCAGTCAAGTAGAGAAAATCTGGGCAGGGACTATTGACCGGAAAACTCGCCGAAAACCGCCAAATCTCACAGCAAAACTCACCAGAAACCACCAAATCTCGCCGGAAAACCACCAAATCTCACCAAAAATTTGTTGGAAACCCCACCAATTTTTGAATGCAAAATATGAGAGGTCTAAGGATCTTTTTATAGAGATTTTATGATTAGGAAAATCTCTTATCTCCTAATCCATGGAAAGATTAGATTGAGATATAGAGAAGAGAAGAGAAAAAAATATATATCAAATCCTAATCCTAATCTGTACGTTTGTAAAAAAAAAAAAAAAAATCAAACAAACAAACATGCTGACATTTCAACTTATATATATATATATATATATATATATATATATATATATATTCTATCATAACTTTTTATTCCGGGCTCCGATTATAAATCCGTGAATTGCGTTAGAATCGTAACGACGAGATGATTGCATCGGAACGTTTAGAATTTGAATGTCATGAATTCCGAAAAATGAGCAAATTACCAATATGCCCCTCATCTCAAATTCGGGATTTTTTTAAAGGATATATTTTCAAGATTCACCACGACCAAACTCGTGCATAAATCTCGAAAAGGGGGCATTTGTAGAAGGAGAAAATTTGTCAAATTATAAATTGCCAAGTAATTATTCAAACCAATGACAAAATTACTTGTCATTAAAATATAGACAAATCCAAATTCGACACGTGTCTTTAAATAAAATTAAAAGACATAAAATTGGCAAATCAAATAATGCCACGTGTCTTATTTATGACCATTGGATGACACAAAATTTGTCCAATAAAATTATGCCACATGGCAATTGGGCTCAAAGTCAAATGAAGCCCATATCCACTAGAAGTCCACCAAAACCTCTATAAATAGAGAGATCATTCATTCATTAAGGGTGTAGAAAAATATTCAGAAGCCAGAAGATTCAGAAGACTTTGAAGACCGAAGACTTTTTGAAGACTCCTTGAAGAACTCCTTGAAGAACTCTTTGAAGACCAAAGAATTTCGAAGACTAAAGACTTTTCGAAGACTCCTCGAGGAATTCCTTAAAGATCGCTTTGAAGACCAAAGTTTCAACAACATCAACACTTTGATCCGAAAAATACGCCGACGGCCCTCGCATCGAAGCTTATATTTGTGAGAAAGAATCAGAGGAACAATTTATTAGAGATTGTAACGCTAAATTCATCAATACAACATCTATTTATTCCGCATTTTAATTTCTTTGCTTAGAAATTTCTTTGTGTGAACAAGGACATCTACAATTAATACACATGCAAGAAATCTTGAGGTAATAATTATTTATAGACAAATGTTAATCAGATTTATTGAAAGCCTTTGAAAAATATATAGATTTTATCATAGGTTTTCATAAGCCTTTAAAATAAATAATATATTTCTTGATAAATTTATAATGATGGGCCTTGAGGATGTGGTAGAAACAAGATATGTCAAAATTAATGAATTTGGTATTGGGCCTATCTTCCGTCAAGTTATTAGCAGCAAACTTGTTGGTCAATATAACCCAAAGCTTATCCCTTGGTGAGTAGTGTGTCAGAAGGTTAAGTAATATGCATTTTTATTTGTTTTTTTTTTTCTCTTCACCTTAATTAAACATACATAAATTAAAAAAAATAAAAATAAAAATGATTTCATACTGTACTTTAATTCCATGTTTTAGATATTAGATGTCAAGTTGAATTTATTTTTGTTTTATACGCTTTTACTGTTAACATATTTTCTTTTATTTTGTCCGGGTATATGAAAAACATATATATTTTTTCAAAAAAATTACTTTCATATTATGTTTGATGTGTTTGTTAATATTGTTGCTTGTTTATTTATTAATAAGGCTAAATTTATGATTTGTGAAATTGATTTACACCTCTCATTTGTGAGTTTATGCATGAATGAAAATTTGTTTCTAATTAATTTTAATTTCTGTCTTATATGGCTTATTTTGTATTCTGTTTATTAATTCAAAATGAGGATAAAACTAAGCATCTATTTTGAAAACAATTAATTTTATATTTAAAGATATATATTATTTTTCTTACTAATTTTTAATTATAATTGTAAAAAAATAAATTAAGAGTACAATACTATGTTTGTTTGAATCTTGATAAGTGTGTGAAAATCATCACATCTATGAAGACTGAGTAACGTGCTTATCGGGGTTCTCATATAAGCGTATAAAAACCCTAAAAATAAAGAATTGAAAACCCAATTTTTTTTAATAAACATTACATATATATTTTAAAAATAAGGGGAAAGTAATTTAAATAAAAATAATAATAAAACGTTTTAAAATATAAATACAATTTCTGTGATAGATTTTGGGAAGTAAAACACTCAATTTCTTAAGGTGGGAGTTCAATAAACTCTAATAGAACCAAAAGACTAAAATTTTAAAAAATATTTATAAATATAGTATTTTTTTTATAACTATTTATAAATATAACATTTTTTTCAAAACAATTTAATCGATTATTGACTATGATAAATCACTAATTGACTATGATATACAATATTCACTATGTGCTGTTGATAATTAATTCACATGGTGATCATTGTTTATTATGTGAATTGTAGTAATAACTTGTGTAACACCCAAAATCTGTTATATTTACAAATATTTTAAAAATTGTGCTAGATTTGTTAAAAGAAAAACAAAAGGAAAACAATTTTATTGGTAATAACTATATAATTATTTATTAGTTATTAAAAGTACAATATTAAATAGGTTTTAATCATTGTTAAAATATTTAAGACCTTTTCCTATTTTATAATTATAAAATATATTTGCTATATATAAAAGTAGTATATTCACTTCGTCATTTTTAATTACAGAGAACTGTCTATCAAAGAAAGTTTACACTGAATTGAATATTTTTAAAAAAATACTAATATACTATATATATATATATATATTTCTCATACTTCTCAATGCGCAAAAACTCCATTCCGTTTACTCGTCTTGGCAAAAAAAATTCATTAATATAGTGACACATGTAACTCATGGGAGGGACGGCCACATTAAGACTAGGGATGGCAATGGGGTGGGATGGGGCGGGGCATTCCCCGTCCCTTACCCGCGAAGATTTTTAATCCTCATACCCGCCCTATCCCCTATTTGCAGAATCAAGGGGGGGGGGGGGGGATCAGATTACTTGATAGGAAAATTTTCCTGTTTCAAATTTATAATTTTATTTACAAAATGAAATTAAAAAATCAATTTTATGCTTAAAACGTATATTTTTAAGATAAAAATAAACATAATACTTAATTTTTAAAATATGCTAAAAATTAATTTTATAACAATATTTATACCTTTATCAATATGTAAAGAAAAAAGTAAAATAAATTACATTAAAAGTTATTTAAAAATCGTAATCGAGTTTGGTTTGAGGGTGGGGCGGGGGATGAATTTCCCATCCCCTAACCCTAATACAATTTGGGGGAATTTTCCCTCCTCTCCTAACCCAAACCAGTTTGTTTGGAGAAAAAAACCATGCCTATTTTTTTTGGACTGCAGCTGTTGTTTCATATGCTATGTAGGGGTATAAAAGTCAATCATGGGCAACGTTTTAAATGTCTTCGACACTGTCGATATATCCGTCGATAAGTCTCTAAAATTGAGCTTCGACTTTTTAAACGGGGATAAACAATATCTTCGACATCATCGACATTTACATCGGACTACTACACAACTATTGTTGATCACTCTCCCTTCTTTATTATTTTTTTAACTTTTTATTTTAATCACTCTCTATTTAATTTATTATTAACTTTCAGTTCATTTTCTCATTAATTTTTTAAAAGCTTTTAATTTATTCTATTTTCGTCTCTCATCAATTTATTGTATTTTTTATATTTTCTCAATCTTAAATATCATTTATAAATGTAAAAACTTACTTAAATGATTAATTATGACTTATTTAAAGAGTAATTCAAGTTTTATTGATCAATTCTAAGTATTCATGTTAGTTTCCATCGTTTCTATCATTTTATACTAATATCCGTCGATATCGATATATCCATCGATATATCCGTAAATTTGAAGCTCGATATTTCCATGGACAACGACTTTTAACTCCTTTCATGGGTGAAAGGTTGGAAATTATAGGGTCAGGATCGTCATTGTAGCTCACTATTTGGCCCATATTTTTCTAAACGTTGGCATACTTAGAGTTAGAGAGGCAAAAACGAAATGGTCCATCTTCCTAACATTGAAGCGAAGCTGTTGGAATTTGGCTCGAACAAATTAACTGATGACTGACCAAGAAATAAAAATTAAATTTAAATAATTTATCGCTAAATCATACTTTTATATTTAATTTTTTTTTTAAACACCATGCACTTTATAAAATTATAAATAATACTCTTCTATTAATTAGTTTTAACGAAATTGAGACATATACATATTTTACGTATGCCACGTATCCCAATATCATTAAAAATAACGAAGAAAATTAAACATATGAGTGTGATTTATAGAGTTTATATCTTACTAACTTAACTGTTTATACTACATATTTTATTCATCTATTGAAATGCCAGAGGTGCTTAAAATCATTTTTAAAATGTACGGGTATGATTTAGTAATAATCTAAATGTACGTGGTGTATTTTACATTTAACTCCATTATTATTTGAAAATATTATATTGATATTGTTAAAAATATATTATCAATGTTATTTTGTTAAATTTAATTAAACATTATTATTAATAAATTAATATCGTATAACTGATGATAAAAATTATTTATTATTTAATTTTGATATTTTTTTAATTTTTAATATCAATACGCATGTAGTGCCAGCCTCTCGGATATTGAGTTAGGTTCTATTAAATAGTTAACTTCTCTCATAGAACCGATCCTCCGTGACCCTGTTATCGGAACAATAAGATTTTTCTCCTTCTTTAAACAATCTTCATGGTTCAAAGTTCTTAGGTACTCTAGGTAGTTCCAGCCAATCCAGGGCCCGTCCTAAGAAAAAAAATGGCCCGGTGCGAAAATTTAGTTTTGAGCTCTAATTCTTAATATAAAAAAAAATAATAAAAAAAATTATATACTTTTATTAAAACACAACAATATAAAAAAAATTAATTTTTTTTAATCCACATGAATAAGAAGGGTAGTTTTTTTCATAATAAATAATTGAAAATATTAAAAAATTACGAAAGAAAATTATGTTTTATCCTCTAACTTTATTATAAATTTAAGTTAATTATATACGATGAATTTTAAAGGGAAATTTCATTGGGTGACAGATTTTTATGCAGTATTTGTAAAAATATCAACTCAAAAAAGTATTTACAAATATAGCAATTTTATCATGTTTATCAGTGATTTATGCGTTTATCAATGATAAACTTAATGTAAAATGATGTAATACAATGTTTATCACTGATAAACCCGATCAAAATTTGCTATATTTACAAAAAAAAATTTGAGCTTTTATTTTTACAAATATTACTAAAAAATTTGCTAGATTTGCAAATACCCCGATTTTAAATACATAAATTGTGAGTTAAATTATTTACTTATATTTAAATTTGTCTAAAATACATATAAATAAGAAATATTATCAAGAATATCCACATTAATTCACATTTATTTTCTAATACCAGTTGTGTTTTTTTAATATCAATTTTGCCCAAAAAACATCATAAATGGCAGTGATCCCATGTTTTACGTTTTGAACAATTACCATCATGCCCTTTCCTTAAATGTTGCAGACCATAATAAATAGAGGGCAGAAAACGTCTTTTCATTGTTCCCTTAAACGGCGCGTGGAGTTAAAGTAGGTAAGTTTGCTAATTTATAAAACATATAAGTATTAATGTTATTATACCTATTTATTATGGTCTAATATGAAATTAACCCTATAAATAACACACAAAGAATAGACAATCAAATTTTATGTTCTACGGCCTCCTCGTAATGTCTGCCCACAAATAGACAATTTTTAAAAAAAAAAATTGCCTACATAAGAATCGAACCAGGGACCATAATGGTAGCATTTATCCGGTGAACCGTTCAACCAATGAACAATTATGCCAAGGTTTGAACAGTAATTTCATTTTTTTTTTATATTCAATAAAAATGTCTCTAATATTCGGCCCAACAGATTTGGGCCCTGTTCCAGTGCACAGCTTACGGCCCTGAGCATCTTTTCCTTTTTTTCTCAGAATCTTGGAAATGGCCCATGGATTAACTTTTAAATGTGTTTTTTTTAATGGTTATCAAAAAAACAGTTTTAAACAATTCAAAAAAGTTATTCCAAACAAACACTAATTTCATACTGCCCTTATATCATTAAGCTAGTACTTGTTATCCCCTACGTCACCTGCCACCACTTCGTTAGTAGATAAATATATTATAGGCGAGTTTTGGATTTGAAAGTATTTTTCATTTATTAAAAATAAAATTCAAAACTTTTTATGATATGTGGTTATCTCATAAAATTGTTTGTGATATTTTCTAAGAATTTTCAGAAATATGTTAAAGTGATTTTAAAGAAAACACTAATTAGTATTTCTCTTAAAAAATTCATAAATAAAAGTGTTTAACTCAAACATTTTGTCTCAAAATTCATCACAAATTCACCCACCTTTTGAGCCATAGCCCTCATAGCATACTGATACTATTAAAGCCCGGTTATTAAATTATATTTTTTATATTGATTGACGATCAGTGTGTGTCTATAGGATACTATTCCCTTTAAAGTACCATATCACTTTTATCATTCATTCTATTATAAACGACTTTAAACTTTTATTGAGGACGTAAGGGCTCAAATTAAAGAGATGAAGATAATATAAGTGGAATGAGATAAACAAATATTTTTTTATTGGATAATTGAGAATGAAGAAATCCTCAAAAGGATTTGTGCGGGAAAACTCATGAAATCAAGTGATTTATAACTTGAACAATTTATAATCATTATTTTATCTATACCTTATAAAAAATATGGGCAATGAATGCTGCTTGTCGTTTTTAATGATCAAATGGTTAGGCATCAGCTCCCAATAGGGTCAAAAGTTCGAGTCTCCCACCCCCATTTGATGTAATGTCTATAAAAATATTGAATTAAAAACTCATAATGAAGAAGAATTTTCACACAATAATATTGTTAAAGGCATGATCTTTCAAATACAAATTTTTTACAATATAACTAATGGATTATTATATACTAACCTTTAAAACTGAATTGATTTGAAAGAAACAATAATGTTTAAGTCATGACCTTAGGAATCCAAAAACTTGTTTACATTAAAGATTGTGAAACATAATATTTGAGAGAAACATGAACCGTTATTTTTTTTAAAGAAAATAGTTATGCTATATAATCTCAATATTAATTATGAATTGTATTTTATTCTTCTAGAGTGGATTAATCAAGGTAGTTTTTCACTTCTCAAATAATATTTATTAAATTTTAGAGTTAATTTAATTTTTTTCTATGGTAATCCATAAGAGTCTTTTCAAATATTATTTATAAATTTTGTATGTTTAATTAAAAATATGTATGATAAAGAATTAAAAATATGTATGCTAATGAATTATAATTTTGATCATTTATTATTTAGCATAAATTGATATTTCTATTTAAGATGTAAATTGAGAAATAATGGTAGTTTAGATATATATTCATAGTGGAAGGGTATTAGTGTCCAAAATAAGTTTCTCCCATTAGCACACTTTTTAAGTAGTAATAGTAATAGTCCAGAAGAGTATTTTCAAATATTATTTATAAATTTTGTATGTTTAATTAAAAATATGTATGATAATTAATTAAAAATATGTATGCTAATGAATTATAATTTTGATTTATTATTTAGCATAAATTGATATTTTTTATTTAATATGTAAATTGAGAAATAATGGTAGCTGTAAAGGGTAAAAATAGCCCTCTTATGGGCTGAGCTCACACCGGGCCGATTCACATGGTGACAGCCCTCCTACGGGCCGCGTTCACTACAAGCCGATTCACATGGGGACAGGCCCATCCGAGTCAATGTCATAAGGAGCTTACCCTTCTTGGGCCCAACGAAAGCTCATCAAGCCTAGCCTCATGCTAGCCCAGTCGACGAACCCTCGATCAAGGGACTATAAAAGGGCACTTGACCCATCAAATCAGATATGACACAAAAAAAACCTAGAGAAGAAACAACCTATTTGTCTTGACCTAGTCCTTGCGGCGCAAGGCAAATCTCACCTACCACCATCTAAGTTGATCGTCGGAGGGTCGTCGGCCGGTACCGCACCGGTGCCCTTCTGACTGTCATTTGTTGTAACGTTTCAGGTAGCTCCGCCGCTAAAGAACAGCACGTGACGCGACGTGCTTTATTGTGTGGAACGAGGCTTCGACGAGAAATACCCCACACAGTAGCTTAGATATATATTCATAGTGGAAGGGTATTAGTGTCCAAAATAAGTTTCTCCCATTAGCACACCTTTTAAGTAGTAATAGATCTCAAATAATATTTATTAAATTTTAGAGTTAATTTAATTTTTTTCTATGATAATCCATAAGAGTCTTTTCAAATATTATTTATAAATTTTGTATGTTTAATTAAAAATATGTATGATAATTAATTAAAAATATGTATGCTAATGAATTATAATTTTGATCATTTATTATTTAGCATAAATTGAAATTTCTATTTAAGATGTAAATTGATAAATAATGGTAGTTTAGATATATATTCATAGTGGAAGGGTATTAGTGTCCAAAATAAGTTTCTTCCATTAGCACACTTTTTAAGTAGTAATAATCCAGAAGAGTCTTTTCAAATATTATTTATAAATTTTGTATGTTTAATTAACAATATGTATGATAATTAATTAAAAATATGTATGCTAATGAATTATAATTTTGATCATTTATTATTTAGCATAAATTGATATTTTTATTTAATATGTAAATTGAGGAATAATTGTAGCTTAGATATATATTCATAGTGGAAGGGTATTAGTGTCCAAAATAAGTTTCTCCCATTAGCACATTTTTTAAGTAGTAATAGGTAATAGATAATAGATAAATAAAATTATATTTGGGTATGCAAAGAGTAATAAAAAGAAAACTCCTCGTTTCGAAAGTGAATAAAATTAGATTAAAAAATTTGAAAATATAACAAACAAAAAAAATGCTTCCTACATTAATTTTTGTTAATGGAAATAGTAATTAAAAGCTGAACCGTATAAATTTTAGGAAAAATAGTCATCAGTAGTTGTAGACATCCATTTCTTCTTATTCTATTTAAAATTAATAAATTTTACTTATCTTTTTAAACATGAAGGCAAAAATGAAAGTATAATTTTTTTTTTCCGATTTAACATTAAAAAGAGTTTCATTTTAAATGAATTTTTAATGATATAATGGTATTTTTTTAATTTAAGTTTTTATAAATAAATACTCAAAAGATTTTAAATTTTGGTCCAATTATGTCAAAATGTGCTTCTTTTTTTTTAATTCTAATTAAAAAAAATCTTTGGGATTAGGTTTGGATGAAGATAATTTGGTGGATATAATTTGATGATAATTTTAAAATAAAAGTAATAATTTGATTTGAAATTAGATTAAATTAGATTTGAAATAAGATAATTTGGAAGATAAAATTTGATGATATTAAAAAAAATGTTTTGGTTTGAGATTAGATTTTGTATGAAAATAAAATATCTGATATCATCTTAATCTAAATTAATAATTTTTAAAAAAAAAATTCAATTCCTAGCTATAAATAAAAAGACCTAAATCCTTAGCTATAACTCTTAATCCAGAATCCTTTAACTATAAATATTATTCTAGTGACCGATCTAGAGTTTCATTTGAAAGGGGCACCAACAGAGAGAATTTTACCTTTTTTTTTTTTTTTCTTTTTTAAGAATCCAGCTCTTTTCATTATCATTTTAAGCCAATTGTTCAATTTCATTAATTTATATTTATCTTACCCACAATTTCTAACTTTAAGAAGGAAAATAACTGGCAGGAAGGTTTTTTTTTTTTTTTTTTTTTTCATTTTCAGTTTGTAAATTTTCTTCATTTTTAATCGATTTTGTATCAATAGTTCAAAGC
Source organism: Gynostemma pentaphyllum (assembly GCA_028015215.1). Classification (NCBI taxonomy): domain Eukaryota; kingdom Viridiplantae; phylum Streptophyta; class Magnoliopsida; order Cucurbitales; family Cucurbitaceae; genus Gynostemma; species Gynostemma pentaphyllum. The sequence goes on along the minus strand of CM051355.1, from coordinate 63,521,751 downwards.
TGACATAAATTGAATTGAGAAAAACCCTAACACACAATACATGTCGCTACGAAAACGCGACGCGGAAAAATAAAAAGAAGTTGCCACTAATCATTGGATTTTTAAATAAGGTGTGACTAGTCACCTATTCATTAACTAAGGATGGTCTACTAACTTTTGACTATAGGTTCGGGAGTTCATTCACACATAGGGAAGGTATTAGCACCCTATTATGTTCGTTTTAAAACGATTGTTGTTTTTTAAATTTTATTTGGTGTATTATTAATGAAAGCCTTTATCTATAAAACAAAAATCATTTTTTTGGTTATTTTTAAATGTCTCATGTTTTATTAATCAATACTTTAGTAATAAAGCATGATTAAATAAGTATGAGTGGCATAAAGCCATTAGAAAAATATTGTCGGGAATTTTAACTCAGTATTCCGAGAAAAAATTCCTTACCTCAAGAATATTTAGGAGCATAGTATTCCAACGCTCTATATTCCGTCGTCGGAGTTTTCGAAAACGATTTGTTTGTTTTTTTTTTGTGTTTAAGTTTTAAATATGAATATTTTAATTAATTGTAAATTTTTATCTTTGTTATTAAAATTATTTAGCTTAATATTAGGTTTAGGGTAGGTTTCACTTTTAGCCCCTAGATTTTAAATATGAAAATTTTATTTGACAAATCTTTTATTTATTGTATAAATGGAAAATTATTATCTGAATAAATTTTAATTTTTATTTAAGGCTTATATTATTAATCTTTGTGTTTTTTTTTTGGAAAAGTTGGTAGATTTATACCCTAAGAAATTCCAATTAATGTTTAAAATTTCATTGTTAATTTTATGATTTAGAAAATCAATATTCTAATTAATTCCCTTTTGTATATTTAAATTTTTAATTTTTATGGTTTGGAAAATTAGTATCCTAATTAATTCCAATTACTGTATTTAAATTGTTAAGTTTTATGCTTTGAAAAATTAGTATCCTAATTAATTCCAATTACTATATTTAAATTGTTAAGTTTTATGTTTTGGAAAATTAGTATCCTAATTAATTCCAATTAATATTTTTAAATTGTTAAGTTTTATGCTTTGAAAAATTAGTATCCTGATTAATTCCAAACATCCTTTTTTGAGTATTTTTTTTAAAGTAATTTTGACCTAACATTTTATAGAATTTTATTTTAAATTTTTGTATAGGTTTTTTATATATGGAGAAACCCAGAAAAAATACAAATTTGGCCTAATAATCAATCAAAATTAATTATGGCAAAAATTAAGGTAATCAAATTAATTAAACTAAAATTAATAAGCAAATCAAGTCCTCGAAACTACATAGATATATAAAGAAATAGATAAAAGAAAAACATTGTAGTCATGAGAATCCTATTAACCAAGAAAATAAAAAAAATAAAAATCAAACAACTCTGAATAAATCAATCTTACTAAATGAGTCATTTAAAGTTTAAAATCCTAAAAATACATAATAAAAAATGAAAGAGTGTCAACTTTTGAGTTTTAAATAAAAAACTCATCATTTACTAAATCCAAAATAAATTAACCAGTGAGTCATAATAAACAAAGTTATTAAATATGAATGAAATAAAGAGTTTGCCTACACCAGATTTTGAACTAAATATTCCAAGCAAATAAAACAACTAACCATCCTTCAAATGAAACTCATTATCACATGTAATAATATAAATCATATTAAATTAGAAGTATAATTGCATTATAGGACGTAATAGATCATTTACCTCAACTTTCTTCCTCCTCTTATCCCTCGTGCACAGGGAAAAAAAAAAAAAAAAGGATCTCGTAGCAAAAATTCTGAACCAACTAATGGCAAATATGATAAATCTGATTGAAATCCCACCTCCTTTTTTTCCTACCGATAACAAGACAATTTTCCAACAAAACGTGGGCAAATTCGAAGTGTATTAGACGTGGGTTTTGTAGTTTTAGAACATGAGAATGAGAGAGGGTTATGGATGGGCAGGGCAAGGTTACAGTGAAGAAGAAAGAAAAAGAAAGAAAATAATAGGTTTTTTGTTTTTGTTTTTTTTTTTTGTCCTTTTAGGGTTGAGGGAGGGTCCTTTTTATAGCCAAATGGAGGATAGAAATTAGGAAAGTAATAAATGAGAATAAAATAAAATAAAATCAATTTTTATTTCACCCCCAAATCATGCAAAAATTTTATTTTAATTTATTTGACAAGTCATAAAAAAATAATTTCTCATTCATCTTTTCCATGTTTAAATTGATTCTCATTTAAAACTTATTTTTCAAATCTTTTATTTCTAAAACAAAATTAATTCAAATAAAATTAAACAAATTTGACACATTATTATTTTTACTCTTGCTAGAATAATAAAAAAAATGTAATTATATTTACCCTAAAAATCTATTTACTAAATTTAAATTAAACATAAATCAAATCTTCTTCTTCTTTTTTTTTTTAATACTTAAAATTAAATTAAAAACACATCGGACGAAAATGGGTGTCTACAATACGTGCAAACATATAATTATTTAATATAATATTAGTAAATATAAAAAAAAATCTAAATATACATCAGTGATATTTAATTGGTTGAAAATTAAATCAAGTAAATAATAATAAACTTAATTTATTCATTTTTTTATGTTGAAAATCACGTGATTCCTATTAATAATTATATATAGATAGATAATAAATAATGAAAAAATTATTGGAAATGAAATGATATTTATAATATAAAAAAATCTAAATCTAAATTATATATGATTTAAAAATCTAAAAATAAAAGAATTTAAAATATAAAAAGTATATTTTTATTTTTTTGAATTAAACCTAGCGAAGCTGGATAAGGAAATAAAATAAAGAAATATTAATACATAATTTTTTTTATCTAGGTATTAATACATACTTAAAAAAATAATAACTTTGATGTGTAACTAAATTTATTACTGATAAATAATCTAATAACTTCTTATGAAATAGTAATACATACTTATAAAATAATGAAATACTCTGGTGTGTGAAAAAAAAATACATAATCTTTTATAGATGGTTTTAAGTGTTATTTAGGCCCATTTGATAACCTTCTCATAAATGTGAAGAAAAACCCAACATGAAATGATATAATACAAATGGACCAAAAAACCAGAATTCAATAGTGGGCCTGAAGACTCTTTGACCACGGCTAGTGGGCTGTTTTGGGTTGCTCTAAAATATTGGAAAACGACCCGTCAATAACAGATGGGCTGGATTCAGAAATCAAGCCAGAATTTAGCCAAGCTGGACCTCCTTGAACAAAAGAAAAAAACAGATCGTGATCCGACTACTGAAATGGCGAGGCCTGGAACTCAGGCCTGTCGTACTGTAACTCGATATTTCCATCGATATTTTCATAAATTTGAATCTCGATATTTTCATTGACATCGAAATCGACATTTTACACATTGATCGTATATCATGCAAATATTAGGTTGGAATGTCCGTGAGACGGAGAACCGGGGAGCATTCTTAGCTCTAAAGAAACTTGTTTATACTGTCGATCCTCAAATTTTATTTTATTCTCTTCTGCAACAAAACTTGTACTAGGCTTCTAAAAAATAAACTCGTAATAAAATAAAATGAAATGAAATGTTTGTCGTTTAATTATTTTATTATTATTTTTCATTTTAGAAACACTCCTAAAAGTTAAAAGTTTGTCTGAGGACGTTAAACAAAGCTTATAAAAATTCTAATCCCTCCCTCGACAAAATATACACAAATATTTCATGTCTAATATACTTAACGAAAAACAGATTCCAATAAATAGAAATAAAAGACGTTGAATCACTTACATAATTGTTAAAGGAAAAAAAAATCGAACATTAAAATATAAATAGAGTACGAGAGTGTTTCACAATTTACACATCTCCACACATTTTATTTTTGTTCTCAATCACTCTTACACTTATTTTAATATTTTAACCATCACAATTTTGAACTTTTATATGGTGTGTTAGAATTTTAATTTCAAATTTTATTAGTTATTATTAATATTTGAATTAGACTGAGATTTATTCTTTATTTTGTTGGACTATAGAAATTAAATTTGCTAAATAACTTTAAAAATTAATAGTGTGTACAATTACAATAATATATTGATAATTAATTATGCCTCTTTTTTTCCAGTAAATAATTAATTCTACCGCTTTTATAATAATAATAATAATTTCTTGATGATAATGTGATGATAATTTCTTGAGTGAAATTGTTCTTCACAATGGAATAAAAATTTAGCAAATAAAAAAAAAAATTTCACTATTGAAAAAAAAATGTACTAGTTCAATATAATTGTATAGTTAATAAAATAGATTTTTATAGTTTTTCTTTTCTAAATCTAAAACTATATCATGTTGATATTTATAAAAATAGTATAAATATTTTATATATTTAATAGTAAAATAGAAGAAGCTTAATAAAATTAATTAATTTCAAAAATTCAAACATGAAATATGAATGAACTTATTTTAAAGCATAATTAGTTAAAATTTGTCAAATAGTGTTCTCAATGAAACAATATTTATATTATACTTTATTAATGATAGAGAATTTAAGCAGAAAAAAGGATGTGCCATAAGAGATAGATGCATAAAAAATTTGATCTTACAGTACCTACGTAGGTTGGAGAAATATGTACAAATCAAATGATTTATTTTACACGAGGATAATGTTTGGCTAAGCATATTAAAAAAAAAGAAAAGAATAGTATTCATGTATATATTTCAAAAATTAAGTTTAAAGATTTGAAAATATTAAAAAAAAATGTTACAAAAAGATGTCTCATAAGAAGAGTTGTAAAAAAAAATGAAATTATCTCATATAGGCTATAGTATAATCTTGTATAATTATTTAAATGTTATAACATTTTAAAAATTACCTAATAGTGTTTCATTAATTATTTCATTTATTTGTTTATTTTCAAGGGAATTTATTTATTTACATTTTTAGTTCAATTTCAATAATTATGTAACTACTATTAAAATATTTTGACATTTTCAAAAAATAATAGGTAGAAAATTATAGGTGGTATAAAATTACATTTTTAAAATAATATTGTTTGGCTTTAATTATTTTTCTAATTAAAAGTTAGGGTCTTTTTAAAGTCAGTTTTTTTTTTGGGCAAATTGTAAATTTATCTCCTATATTATTTGATTTGATCAATTTGACCCCTTAACTTTCAATTTGATCAATTGATGCATAAAGCATGTTAAGTATTGCAATATCATCTCCCCGTCTCATTCCGTCTAAAAATTTGTTATCTCTAATTTTCTCTATGTTCTTTATCTTACTTCTTCATATTTATTTTTTCCTTCTTTTCTTCTTCTCCAATCACTCACTCACTCCATTTCCAGTTCTAGTCTTCCTATGTTCTACTTTCGCCAACGAAGAAGACAATCTTGAAACTCCTTCTCATACTTTTAGGTATTTTATTTATGATAATTTTATCTGTTCAATTATGATATATCTTTCTTTCTTCCTAATCCAAATTTCGTATTTTGGTTCACCGGTTGTTCCTTCCAACGTTGATTTCCATTCATTCTCATCTAGAGCCTATAAAAATCCCAAATTTCTAGCACATTTTAGTCATATCTCTCTAGACTTGAAATGGTTTATGTGTGCGATGATTCTCACAGTTGAGCACGGTGACAACTTGTGCTAGGTTCTCGCGACTTTCGTTATCTGAAATGGACAAAAAATACGGTCATAAGGGCATCAGTATGGTACTAACTAAGAACCCTTCGATGGTCAAGTTAGTAAGAATGGATAAGGAGCCGCATGAATTAGGCCTTGGTTATTGTGAACTTATTGATTTGATGGGTTAACAGTCCTTTTATACTCCTTTCCATTTGGTGCGTCATAGGCTTGCTTGACCGTGCTAGTCAGAACTAGGTTTTATTGGGCGTTGGATCGACCCAACTTTGGTTAGTCCGTTTCTACTGCAGGTTTCTTCGGGTCTGGGTCCTTTCGGAATTGATCCAACTTGCTCGGCCAAAGATTGGCGATTTTCACCCTCTACAATTATTATTCATTTCCACCATTCTACATTTTTTGTGTTTACTAGATATTTAGATTGTGTATTTGGACCCAAAAAAATTCAATAGTCGAGCATTATGAGTAAATAATTACGATAATAAATACAATTACACCATTATATGATCATTGACATTATTGTATTTCATAAATTAACAGAAATATGAGAATGTAATACAGATAAAAATAAAGAACCACAAAGTGAGGGGAATGAAGAGTTTTAATCTAAAATTATGATTATTACGTATATACATTTATCATAATGGGTAGTACTATACATGTGTATGTTTGCAAAAACTTAAACTAATAATTATTATCACTATTATTCTGAATATACTATTTTATATTTATTAATGAAAGTTATATACATATTTTTTTTAATTAAATTACATATAATTTATAACTTTAACTATCAATCGTTGATAAAAATAAAATAAAATAAACTATGTGTTACACGTGATGTTTTTTTATAACTATTCTTTATATAGTTAAATATTCTCAAATTGTCAAAAATTGAATGAGTTATCACTAGTTTTTATAATGGGCCCAAAGCGGAAAACCCAAAAAATAAAAGAAAAATACATCAAACAATTAGCTGAGAAGGGAAGTTAGGACATTGGGCCACGCTAGGCCTATGAGTTTAAGAGAAATTGTCATTGATACCCACTTTTCAACTCTCATTTTTTTTTTTTTTTTGAAATAACGTGTTTCAAAATATAACCAATGTGTTTCTAAATTTTAAAAATACCCAATTCTACATATATTGATACCTACTAGTTGATTTTATATTTCCATCCTCTAAATGAAATTATATATTAATAATTAAAAAATAATATTTTTTCCCACTCATCCATCCAATTAAATTCCACCTAGTGAAACATCCAATTAAATTTCACTCTTCTTTTTACTTTCACCCACGATGGTACAGTGAAGAAAAAATGGTGATTTTTCAATTAAAATTTTTGGGATGAAGATGAAGACAATAGCATCTGGGATGAAGATGTGTTGATTAAGATGAAGACATGGGCTGTAGTCATGGGCAAAAACTTAATCGACGGCGTGAAGTAATGCTAAGATCCATGCGATGAAAATCATGTTTCATGACGGAGCAATTGGTGGTCGTGAGTTGAGGCAGTGTGAATGACGTTGTGAAATGAAGAGAAAGAAAATGAAAGATTTGTAATTGTGATTTAAAAAAAAATATATATTGGAAGAACCTTTTGAAGATAATGGGTGTCCAGATCTGAGCATTTTTCTTTTTTCGAAATTTGTGTCAAAAACCAAATCTCGATTTTTATTTTTTTAGAAATGTGTAGGAACCAGATCTGGAATTGTGTTTTTTTATCAACTATATTTATCTAATATTTATTCTTTTTGATTGATATACATTTATAATTTATACTGTAAACTTTTTTGAATGTGCATCATCGTAGTTTTAATTTTTTATCAATGATAAACATTTTAATGAACAAAATTACATACATAAAATTTTTAATGTTTACAATGGATATACATACATGTTAAGACGTATATAATCGATATACATTTTTAAAGTTGACAGTAAAATGTTCATTGAAAATAATAAATTATATTTTTTCGTTTAAAATATAAAGAATCTAAAAGAGTTCAAAATCTTTTTTCAAGCAAATCAACAAGCAGACTTATAAGAATTACATTTTAAACGTAGATAATTGATATATCATATGGTATGATGTATTGAGCTGATATACATTGAAAAAAATCCTATAAAATGTGGCATAAGGAAAAAAATATTTATATTTTTTTAATTTAAAAAAAAATGAAAAATTAAAAAAATCAGATAAATAAATGAAAAAAAACATGAAATAATTGCACACATAACCATAATAAATCACTTAAATCCACTTTTTATGGTTGTTTGTTTTTTATTTCAGATTTACCCATAAAACACCATTTTTGGTGGTGATCTGGCGGTTTTCGTTTTTAATGTTGTCTATTTTACCCTTTTATCTCTCTACTTATACCTAATTAATTACATATCATTTAATTTATTATTTACTTTTATTTATTTATTTTTGAATTCAAATCAATCTTAATTGATTTGATCAATCTTTATTTAAGGAAAACCTAGATTTATTCTTCTCTTTCCCTCCTCATCCACGTTTTCTTGACAGGCCGTTTTCTCCTCCAACACTAAATCCATCATCTTCTTCCTTCTCATTCTTCACATTTCTTCCTTCTCCTTCTTCCAAATGCACACCGTCATTATCAACAGTGAAAAAACTCCCACGATTTCTGCCATTGATCTTCGCCACATCGGTTTTCAATCATCTCGCCGTGAAATACAGTGGAAAAAGCAATCAAAATCATCTCTAATCAATCAAACCCTTTCATTTTCTTCAAAGCGGCAACGACAATCGGTGGTGGATGATCTCGTCTTTCCCTTTCGAGCTTTGCGTTATTAAGCTTTCTTACTGGTTCCGCTTCGATATCGGAGTCGGACTTTGGATAATCGATCCTCGAAATCGTCGACGTTTGAATCTGGTTGTGAGGGTTCTGTATTGGAAGGGGAGATTCGGGTTCTGACGATGATCAGGTTGTGAAATTGGATTTGTCCGATTTGGAAATGTGTCTATCGGGGTTGATATTAAAGAACCAGTTTCTATTCATGTACAAGTTGACTTTATTAGCAACCATCCCAATTCCCTCATACAATCTCAGCCTGTTTCTATTGTGGTTGATATTAAAAAACTAGTTTCTATTCCTGTACAGGTTGGCTCTATTAGATACGAAATCGTCGACGTTTGAATCTGGTTGTGAGGGTTTTGGATTGGAATGGGGAGATTCAGGATCTGACGATGATCGGGTTGTGAAATTGAAGGATTTGGAATTAGATTTTTAGGGTTTGGAATTGTGTCTATTGTGGTTGAAATTTTTGTTTTCTTGTATTTTTAGATTTTTTAGATTTAATTTTTCTTTTATTTTTTGTTATAGTTTTATTTCTGTTTAGATTTGATTTTTCCATTAATTTTGTAAAATTTAAGGGATTTTAAAAATTTCCTTAAATTTTGCATAAATTAAGGAGAAATTAAATAAGGGTATATTTTGTCTTTTCACGTGTAATTTAATTTGGCCGGCGGCGGTTTTTGGGTACTTTTGATATATATATAAAAGATACGGTTTTCTTAAAAATTTCTATTTATTAAATGGTTATTCCTGAAATTAACCCAAAAAACATTGGGAACATGCAAATATTAAAAATAAATAAATTAAAGATAAATATAAAAAGGGTAGAAAGGTAAAACTATTGTAGAAGGGCCCACCACATTTCATGTAAATTGTGCCAATAAATACAACTTTGGGTATTTTTGAAATTTTAAAACACTTTGGTTATTTTTGAAAATGAGACTTGTAAAGTGGGTACATATGCATAAACCCCGTGAATTTATATCATAATTGAAATACAAATTTTAGCCCTTTGTGCAAATTCGTGGATGGTTTTATTGTTTTGTTATTTTATTTTGATTTGCATGCCAGCTCTCTTCCCACTAGATATTCATTATTTTTTTTTATAAAAAAATATCTATCCTATCTATCTCTTTTCATTCTTCTGATTTTTAGATCTTCTTACTTCTCTCTTGTTTGTTCTTCCTTTCCCATAAAAATTATTGTTTCTTTTAGAGAAATTATAAAAAGGATTATTCTCATCTATATTTTAATTTAAAAATATATATATATTTTTAAGCTTACATGAAATCTGTTTAGTTTTGAAAAGGCTTTTTGTTAGATTTTGAAGGGTAAAATACTTTTTTTGTCCCTAAACTTTCACTCAGGTTTTATTTTCATCCCTCAACTATTAAAAGTGATGTTTTTCGTCCCTGAACTTTCCAAATCGTTTCGTTTTAGTCCTTTCGTTAACTTATCTGTTAGTTGACCGTCAGTGACTTGATGACGTAGCAATTTTAATGATGTGGTTGGCTTACGTGGCTTTTTTAATTTATATTTAAATATTATTTTAACTTATCATGATTTTAATGCTTAGTTGTCAATTTTTTAATCTATCTCATCTCTCCATTTCATATTAAATAAAAAACAAAACTCTAAAACCATTTCATATTTTTTTCAATTTCTTTCCAAATTTTATCTTTTAGTTTTTTCAATCCAGAATTGCTTCTTTCTCTTTCTTATTCTTTTCATTCTCAATCATTCTTTCTAGATCTGCTACTAACCCTTTCTTATTCTTCTCCTTCTATTTCTTTCCACTTATGTTCAATTCTTCTTCTTATCTCTTCGTCTTCCATTTCTTATCATTTTCTTCTTTTTCACCTTTGTAGATCTAAGTTTCCACATATCAGAGTTTTCACATGTGGGTTTTTGTAGATCTATATTTTCATAGATTGGATTTCACATATTTGTGCTTTCCTTTTCTTTTTATTTCACAGATTTTGGTTGATTTTTATAGATTTGGGTTTTTGTACATGGGTTTTCGCAAATGGGTTCTCGCAGATTTGAGATTTTTAATTTCGTAGATTAGAGATTTCGTTTTCGTAGATCTAGGTTTGTATAATTTTTTTTCCAAGGAAAAGGAGAATTTTTTTTTGTATAGATCCGTGTTTGAACGCACACCTGATTGAGCGAAATTTTTTTCTAAGATGTATATATGTAAAGACCCGAAAATTTATATGTATTTTAAATCAGATTTAAAGCAGCGGAAGTCTAGAATTTTCGAAAAATCGGCATGATGCCGTTTGTGTTTCGGACTAGCCAAAACTTGTGCACATTTGTCCCAAGCAGAAAAAGCAATAAAATCAAGGAATGCGCATTCCTAAAAGTTTCTAAGTCCCAAAATGGACAAAAAACACATCATGAAATCGTAAATGCTCTCACGAGCTCAAAATACATGTACTAAGTGCGAATAAACATAAATCAAGTGAAAATAAGTTCTTGCATTCATGGAATGCCAAAAGTCCTTGTCCTTGTCCTTATTTCATCATCCCACGATCACGCGGCACCACTACCTCTACCACGACCTCTACCTCGGGGCGTACCTGAAAAGTTAAAGTGTAGCAACATTAGCCTAAAATGCTAGTGAGAGTAAAATGAGAGCATGTAAATTCAAGAACATTACCAAAACCATCACATATAACGCTCATGTACTCCATCTAATGAATCTGAGTACATTCACAATTCTCAAGCAAACAAGACATATACTCCATCTAATGAATCCGAGTATATTCTTAAGTTCTCAACAAGTGATACACATACTCCATCTAAAGAATCCGAGTACGGTCCACAATTTCCATTCAAATGACACTTATACTCCATCTAATGAATCCGAGTATAGTTCATTATTACACAAGTTACTCAACACACACATACTCCATCCAATGAGTCAGAGTATGGTTTACAAGTTCAAAATCAAGTGCTTTCTCATATCAAATATATTACGAAAAGAAATAAAGTGCACGCGTAATAATAATATTAAATCATGCATTATCATTTCAAGAACAAAAAGTAAATACGATAGGAGCCAACACTAACGAAATCGGAAAAACACCCGATCTACTAACGGTATAACCCAACACTTAGCTTCCCGCATCCAAAGTCCCGAGTTTCCACCCTTAAGCCTATTTTCCTCAAAACTAACCCAAATACCATACTTCGCCTCAAACCTCCTGTTACAATCAACATCTACTCTCCTGTTCCCAATTTTCTTTCTAAACTCCAAAATAACACGCTTAAGAGTAAAACACAACACTCACACCCAAAACATCGAAACAACCAAAAGTAACCTTTTAGGATCCCAATACCCACAAATTCCTCTTAAACTCAAACAAACAATATCGTTAATGAAAATTGACCATAAGACCACATACACTCACATTAAACTCACCTTGAAAGTGTAGTCGACTCTTAGGCACCGGAGGGTCGAATTTGCGAACGGTTACCGAAACCTACAATTAATTACGCCTAATATACATTAATTTTCACGAAAAAATAACAACCAACACGTAATTAAGATAAAAGTAAAAACAGCCTGGTAAAGATAAATGAGGCTCACGGCCAAGAGGGAAAAGAGAGGGAAGGATGATTTTCCGGGTTTTAGGCACTTTAGGCGTAGTCCGGGTTAATTCTAAGCACTTTTTAGGTGGTTCCAAGCAATAGGTAATCTTAATTAAGGGTTTAGGGCTTAAATTACCCACCCAAATAAAAGGAAAAAGAAATTAAAGCAAATTTTGGGAACTCTATAACAGCCCACGACAAGGAGAGGTAGGGAAGGTCGGGTTTTTGCTTGGGCTCAGTTTAAGATTCAAGGAATACCAAGAAATAGCTACCCAATGTATTTTCCAACATCAAAACAAAAAATTTTGTAAGGAAAAAAAGATTGGATAAGTGAAATCACCATTGGAGCTCAAAACTATGGAAAAAGTATAAAATTCACTTTAATAGGGCCTACCTTAGAGGAGGAGTTGGTATCCAAGAGTACAATGAGTAGAAAGCTCTTTGAAAGCTCGTTCCAACGCACTAAAAACCAAAGCAAACAGATGAGAGACGAAGCCGGACCGAGCCCGGGAAAGTGTCCCTTGTAGCGTCGGCCCTAGGGAAGAAGAAGAGAGGGTTTTTCCACTTTTTGGCTTTTTGTGTTTAATACATCTATTGAATTCTTACCAAATTCATTTTTTGTGAAAGATTTACTGACCGGGGCAACGCCACTCCAAGGACAAATTAAAGATGGTGTGTATGAATGGCCGACTAATTTTTCTCTTCCTCACCAAAAATTAGCCTTTTCTACTATCAAAGCCTCTCCTATTGATTGGCACAATCGGCTTGGTCATCCATCTGAAGCTATTATTCGACATCTCCATTCTAAATCATTTTTGTCTTTATCTTCTTCTCTTCCTAAGCATATCAGTTGTAACGAATGCTACTGAAAAGTCACAAGTTACCTTTTTCCTAGTCAAGTATCACTTCTACTTCTCCATTGCAAGTCTTATTTATTGATGTCTGGACATCTCCAATATACTCTATTGATAACTTCAAATATTATGTGATTTTTGTTGATCACTTCACACATTATATATGGATCTACCCCATAAAACGGAAGTCTGATGTTGCCTATATTTTTCCTAAGTTCCAGACTGTAGTTGAAAATTTCTTTAAAACAAAAATCACTGGGGGGGGGGGGGGCGAGGGGGAGTATCTTAGTCTCAAAACCCACTTATTGGATTCCAGCATATCTCATCTCACCACTCCTCCCCATAAACTAGAGCATAATGGTTTTTTAGAACGTCGCCATCATCATATTGTTAAAACCAGCCTCGCTTTATTATCGCGTGCATCCCTCCCACTTATTTTTTGGTCTCATGCTTCTTCACAGTAACATATCTTATCAATCGCATGCCCACCCGAACGTTGGCCATGTCAACTTCGTATCAAAAACTATTTAAAACGGATCCAAACTATCATAAACTTCGCGTTTTTGGATGTTTATGCTATCTGTGGCTTCGGCCCTATGCCTCCCATAAACTTGATCCTCGTTCTCTTCCTTGTGTTTTCCTAGGATACTCATTCACTCAAAGTGCATATCTATGCTATGAACCACTTTCTCGTCGAACTTACACATCCCGTCATATTCGTTTAGTTGAAAATCAGTTTCCTATGCGCAATCTTCATCCTCATTCTGAAAGGCTAACTATTGTTACGGGGTGTACTTGACTAACAATTCCATTAGTACGGTCATCCACTGCATGACCATCTTCTAATTTCCCCACTAGCTGGCCTGAGTTTGGTACGTCTTCTAATTTTAATCCTCTCATTTTATGTTCTCATATGCCTCCATCCAACCCATCTCACCACCTCTCCCTACCACCAAATTAACTATTTCCTCATACCGCGTCACCTCAGAACCAAAATACTCTCTCACCTTCAACTTTCTCCCTTCCCACTGAATCATTACATAATCAATCCACCACCTCTCTCGTTAATATAAACCCCCCTCCAATCCAACCCTCCACCATAATTAAAATAACAAAACTCAATCTCTCTTCCATTCTATCTCAAGAACTTGAACCAACCAGTGTTACTCAAACAATGAAAAACGAAAGTTGGTGCAAAGCAATGTCGGATGAATTTGATTCTTTAATTCAAAATGGCACTTGGGAATTAATCACCCCACAAGCTGCCTCTAATATTGTTGGATGTAAGTAGATATTATGAATCAAACACTTACTTGATGGTTCAGTGGACAGGTACATGGCTCAACTAGTTGCCAAAGGTTTTCACCAACGTCCCAGTTTAGATTACAATGAGACATTCAGCCCCGTGGTCAAACCTGTCACCATTTGTTTGATCTTATTTTTTGTTATAACTCAAGGTTGGTTGATGAAGGGATGATTTACTAAACTAGCGGAATTTGATTTAGTAAACTAATTAACATTTAATAATGGATCTATTAATATCATGCAATTTGTGAAAAAACATGTTGATTCATGCTTTAAATTTCGAAAATTAAAATCAAAACTTACATTGAGTAATAAATGGAGAATCGGTTGGAGGTTTCTTTACAGCATCAAATCCTCAGCAACACCGGATCTTCTACGCTATATCCCGATCGATCAAACGAAAAACGATTGTGGGATCGAACTATAGAAGAAATTGGGAAGAAGAAAAATATTTTCTTCCCAATTTTGAATAGGGAAAATCGGCACTCAAGGGGGGAGAGGAGGAAGAGAGAATTCCGAATTTCTAAGGAATTTAATTGTATGATTTATGAATGACCCAAGCCTCCTATTTATAGGAAAATAGGAATCCTAATCACATTAGGATTAATCTATAGAGATAAATACAAAAAGAAAAAAGATTATCTCTTTCCTTTATCTTGCAATTTCAAAAATGCCATAGATAAATAGGAGATTATTTTCTTTTCTTTATTTTATTTATCTTGGGTAAATAAATCTATATAATTATTATAGGATATAATTCAAATAATTATCTCCTACAAATTATCTATGAAGGCCAAAATTAATAATAAATAATTAATAAATCAAATTTATTTAATTAGTTATTTTGGGCCAATTTCAATTGGGTTCATTAATCCAATTGGGCTTGAAACTCTCTCTTAAATTAATAAGTCCAACTTAATTAATTTATTTATTAATTACCATTTAAATAAAATATTTTATTTAAACAATTAATAATATTAATATTTTCTCCCGACTAAATATTATCAAATTATATTTAATTATTAATTTCCATTTAAATAATTTTCATTATTTAAATAATTAATAATAAATATTTTAATTATTAATTTCCATTAAATAAACTCATTATTTAATTAATAATTTTATTGATAACATTTTATTATTAATTAATTAATTATTAATTATTAATTCCGTTCAAATAAAATTTATTATTTAAACAATTAATAATTGTTAATTAATTTCAAATTATTAATTACCATTTAAATATACTCAATATTTAAATAATTAATAATATCTAATTAATAATATTTCATTATTAATTTCATGTTTAAATAAACTCATTATTTAAACAATTAATAATGTTCATATTAATTACCGTTTAAATATACTCAATATTTAAACAATTAATATTGCCTATTTTAAGTAATTCACTTTACTTAAAAATTTCCATTTCTTCTACTTGATTTCGCGACTACGATATTTGGGCTAGCATAGGGACCCGATGGACCTATAGATCATGGGCTTAATAATTAGTCAATTAATTGATTAACTCATAATCAGTTAATTACTTATTATCTAACTATGAATAATTCCACTATAGATTCATAGTTGAACTCCCCTCACTATAGATGAGTTATGTCCATTTAGTTTATCTTTATTTATATCTGTGATATTATCCTTCACGTGGAACCCTCATAATTACAGGCGGATAAATTTACCGTTTTGCCCCTGTAATTACCGCTTTATCCTTGTGTTCCCGCTGATTCTCCAATGAACTTTATCTTTAGTCGAACTAGAGATAAGGTACTTCTGTGATCAATAGAAGTCGTGGCGCCACTTGTTCATGTCTCGAATCAGTACATCAAGGGAGTTTCCTAAAGTTTCTAAAATGTTCAGATATCGCACTGATACCGTTAATTTATAGGAAAGTTATGAATTCCATCTCGTGAAAATGAGTTCCCAGCTACTTATTTAGTCATGTTCCCAAAACAGGAGTGTATTGAGCGTTCTTACAGATCGCTCTCAACTATGTGAATCAAAGAACATAACTCCACAAATAGGAGTCCGCATTTCACTCAGGATTGAGATCTATCACGGTTGATAAACTTAGTTTGATATTCGATCATTTCTCGTAAACGGTACTAAGGAGAAATTTGATCGAACATCGTGGTCCTGTCTTATACAATCAACATTGTATATGATACTTCCATTTCATGTCTCCCACATGAATGATCAGAATTAGATCATTTGTCTATAAACAAAATGCGAAGCTATCAACAGTGTTACCAGGATAAGGTTCTCAAACGTTATCCATTTTATGAGACACTTTTAAGTTACTCATCTCGACTTTAATCCTCTCGTATGACTCACATACTAAGTCGTGATTTCATAAGAGTAACTTAGGGTTTACTATTTGAATGTTTGATATTAATATATTTCCATATATTCCTAATATCGTCAATTGAATCAATCTAGATAATATAAAGAACTTATGTTTATTTATTTAATTTATTCTAAATAAATTATTATTATTAAATAATTACAAGTTCTAGGACACCATTCCTAACAGTCGATCCGTCAACTCGACATTAACAATGCCTTTTTGCAGGGGACTCTAAGAGATTATGTCTATATGTGTCAACCTTCGGGATTTATTGACACTGATAATCCTCAACTTGTGTGCCAACTAAAGAAGGCTATCTATGGCTTAAAGCAAGCTCCTCGTGCATGGTATAATGAACTTCGAAATTTTTTTCTCTCTTTTGGTTTTATTAACTTTGTTGTAGATACTTCCCTATTCATCTACACCGCCAACCTTGATCATTGTTACTGGTAACGGTGCCCGTGTGGTTAATTCTTGCATTTCAAGTTTGGCACGTCAATTTTCTCTAAATGATCTTGGTCCTCTATCATATTTCCTCTTCATTGAAGTGATTAATCAACCCAACGGGCTATTTCTATCCTAAAGAAGATATATTGCTGATCTCTTACAACGCACCACCATGACCGATGCTCGCCCTATGGCAACCCCGCTTGCAACCACACCCACACTTACTCTTCACTCAGGCACTTCGTTATCTAATCCCACTGAATTCTACACTATTGTGGGCAATCTTCAGTACCTCTCTTTATCCCGTCCTGATATTGCTTATGTGGTGAATAAATTATCTCAATTCATGCACAAACCAATCACTTGTTGGGATTGAGGCCTCTAAAAGAGTTCTCAAACGGAAGTCTCAAGTATCTTTCCTTGCAGTATAATATAATCAAAATATAAATTCATAAAAGAATACTAACCCTCGTCGAGAAGTGTCTGGCTCTTCCTCATTTTCTGATGGTTACAATTCTAGGACCACCAAAAATTTCTTCCTTACTAAGCACAAAAGAGAATCGGTGCGTGGGCACTATCTCCTTTGGAAAATGGGAAATGGGAAGAAAAACTTTTTCTTCCCAACACCCTATGGGCGGCGGCAACAGAGAGAGGAAGGGGAAATTTCCTGAGCTTTTTCTTTTGCTCTCTTAGTTGTGTGTTTTGGGGTCACCCCAACGTTCCTATTTATAGGAAAACTAAGGCCTCAGAAAATCTTTGAATATCTTTTTAATTATCAAATAATTAAATAAGATATTATAAGATATATATTTGAATAATTAAGATATTATATCTTATTCCATAATAAGATATTATATCTTATTCCATAATAAGATATTCCACATAATTATTAAATTAATCCATATTAATTTAAATTAATTATTCCATATCTTCTCATTTAAATTAATCATATTAATTTAAAAAGATATTAATAATATATTTTAAATAAAATAAAATGCAAATATTTGGTTAACCATTAACCAAAGTGGCGTGTGACCCCACCATGGGTCACACGCCCATCCATACCGTCATCTTCATGACAATATTGAGCATTTTATTTTCCTTTTTATTTAATGGAACAATTCCTTTAAATATTTAAATAAATAAAACTCCTTTTATTTATTCAATAAATAAAACCCCTTTTATTTATTTCCTCTTTAATTTGACAATTTCAAATTAAATTTTTAAATAGACTCCTTTATTTAAATCCCCATTAATTTTGGACAACTGCAAAATTAATTTAATTAAAGAGACTCTTCTATTTAATCTCTCTAAAATAATTAAATAGACTTTTTCTATTTAATAATTAAATAGACTCCTCTATTTAATTTTCTTTAATTAATCAAATAGACTCCTCTATTTGTATTTGCCTTCAATTAATTTGACAACTTCAAATTAATTGCTTTACTCCACTTTACCAAAAAAATTAATCTATATTAATTTATGTTCTCAATTACCGGCGTAAGCTCGGAGGACTTAAAGGACCTATAGGACTAAGCTCCAATGATCTAGAATTACCTTTGATTAAAACTCCTTTTAATCAATTAATTCTTATTCATTAACTCCTAGATAACTCCATTAAATATCTAGAGTGCACTCTTAGTACTATAGACGTAGTTATGCCCATTGGCTATAATCATTAACTACACTTTGATCCTTCACAAGTAGTTCGTATCCATGGCTAGGTAATTTATCGTAGTAACCTCCATGATACATCTTGTTCCTTAAGCCCAACTGATTCTCTAATGAACAACCTTACATAACTCTATTATGCGTCTTTACCTTTTCCTTGATCAAAGGAACATGGGGCCCCACTGTTCAAGCACCAGAATTAGTCCATAAGTGAACTACTTATCTATTTTCCAATAAGGAAAATAGTGAATTCCAATCTTGTGTAATTACGTTCCCAGCTATAAGCAAGATGCAATCCCCAAAGTGGGAGGCTTATTGAGCGAACTGTATGAGTTACTCTCACCCATGCAAATCAAAAGGCTTGTCCTTTACAAACAGAAGTTCGTAATCCACTCAGGATTAAGATCAATTGTACATGATCAACCGATTGATATACGAAGTGTCTTTCTGTAACGGCTTTACCAGAAGACAGTAAATATATCTTAGTCCAGTCTACTACAATCTCTATTGCAGCAACACCCCCACTCATATGTCTCTACATGAGTGATCCAGATGAGATCACTTGTGCCAATTCACAAGTGGGCCATGTTAGTGGTGTTACAAGAAATAAGGCACTCAACCTTTATTCATGTACCACAGACTATTTGAGTTACAACTTGAGTGAATCTTCCCGCATCACATGCTCACTCTAAGTTACCATCAGTAACTCTAGATCTTATGATGGATTACATTTATTAATAAATAATAAATGATAATGTAAATATTACTAATTAATAATTCCTTTATTTATTTATAGTTTAATTGGATTACAAAAGATTTAGGGCAGAAACCCCAACACCACTGATCATTGGAAAGCGGTTAAACGCCTTCTCCAAAATCTATGTGGCTCCCTTGATTATGGCATTTTCCTACATCGAAAAACACCCACTCCATTACATGCTTTTACTGATGTTGATTGGGCAGAAAAAAAATGTTATTACATCCACCTCTGCCTACATTGTCTACCTTGGCAAAAATCCCATATCTTAGTCCTCCAAGAAATAGGATACAGTTACATGCTCTTCTACCGAAGCTGAATATTGTACCGTCGCTGCTAAATTCTGTTGGATTCAATCTCTCCTCCTTGAGTTGGGTCGTCCATCATCAACTCCACCGGTTATTTACTGTGACAATGTTGGTGCAACTAACTTATGTACCAATCCGGTCTTTCATTATCGCATGAAACATGTTGATCTCGACTATCATTTCATCTGTGAACGGGTTCCAAACGATACATTACACGTCACTCATGTTTCTTCCATGGATAATTTGGCCGACGCTCACAAAACCTCTTCATCGGACTCGGTTTCACCTTCTCATGAACAAGATTGGACTCCTACCACGGTGCTCTAACTTGCGGGGGCATATCAGCTAAATCAAAGGAGATGGATTACCTTTCATTTAACATTACTCTCAATTTTATTGTACAGCTCATACTAACGTATCTGAAAATGACCTAAATCTCGTGTAATTTAATAAATCAAATTCGTTTTCTACTTTTTACTTGGAAAAATTGAAATTATATGTTTATGTATTAAATCGTTAATAGAAGCACAGTTGCAACTATGATTGTGAAAGTTAACAACAAGTAGAGTTCATGAGTACTTTAAATAACGAGGAAGGGAAAAGAGACTCGAGAATGATTAATGTGGGAAACCAAACGAAAAAACCCACGAGGCCATGTCTATAGAAAAATCCATTAGAAAATCAATATACATCCAAACAAGAATTTAAAGCAAAACACAAAAGCACAAACGAAAAACTCCTTTTTTCTTTGTCTTTGATTGCTCCTTGTTGATGGCGATCTTCAGTCAAATTATCCACAAGTCCCCTTACGAATCTCGATCCACGAAATCCCTTCCTTGTCCCCAACGTATCACAACACGAAATCCCTTCGGTATGTGTTAGTTTTATCCCAAGACTAATCTTGAGTTTGGGTAATGAAAAAATGCTAAAGAACAACTCTCTCAATAATAAAAATCTCACAAGAGATTATAGACAAAAAGAGAGCAAAAATATAAAACACTCTGATAATATGCTTGAAGCTTTAAGTGATTAGGAGAGGTGACTTGAAAGGTTTGCTCCCACCTCTTTTTATAAATAAAGAAGGCTTCAATACAAAAGACATTAGACATTAAAAATAAAGGCAAATCAATTTGACAACCAATTTATCAATTACTAACATCATAGTTGTCAATTAAAATAAATCATTCCTTAAACTACAAATTTGCAAGCTAAGAGACACAATTCAAATTTGAAAATCAAATAATGTAATAAAATAATTAAAAAGTTTTTGACAAAATAAATGATAATTAAAAATATATTCTTACAATTCAATCGCCTTGGTTATAGCTTTTCTTTATTTGCTGCTGTATATTTAAAACCACCTACTGTCAATAATATTTCCAAGTTATTCAGCAACTCTAATGTATCATACTTCCAAGGTAGTGGACGGTGGCAAGGCTGGGGAACAAATGAGGTGGTTTTTCTTTTGTCCCAAACTCTGTTTGTAATTTGCAAGTCTAAAATATCATTGGCTTAAAAAAGAGATGAAGAATAAGGTGTGAAGGGAAAAAAAAAATGAAGCCCTCTGATGGCTTGATGGGTGGCTCCAAATTACCCCTTTTTTTTTTTGTCAAAACCCAAAGGATAAGATGAACACCTAAAAATGAAGGAGAAAGAGTCTATTGGTCACCATCATCATATGGCTCGCGGTCTAAAGGTCGGTCCTGACTCGGCTCAGACTCAGCCCGAGCTCAGCTCGAAAGTCAACGTTTGACGGGCCGGCTCGGCTCGGCTTGTTAATTGTTTGGATTTGATATGAGCCTCTCTTTTTTTGAACGAGCTGGCTCGCGGGCCAGTTCATTTGAGCCTCCATAAGGCCGATCCAACGAGCCGGCTCAAGCTCGGCCCAAATAAAACTCGCAATATTTATTTATTATTTAAATAAAATTTTATATTATTACCATTTTAAAAAATTTAAGATAAAAAATTCTATTATAAGTTTAAAATATAAGTTTAATATGTTAATTTTGTTAACACTTGATTTTTTTAAAAAAGTGATTCGAAAATTATACATCATTGGTTGTGAGAAAATATAATATAAAAATGAACTTATATGATAGGTCGAGCTTGACTCGCTCCAACGAGCCAGGCCCAAGCTCGGTTCGATGAGCCTAGCCCATGAGCCGAGCTGCGAGCCTTAACATTTTAGATTGGGCCGAGCCGGTTCGACTTGACCAAAAGCAAAGGCTCATTGGGCTCGAGCCCGAGCCGAGCTTGAGCCTTCTAATGTTTGGGCCGAGCCGGCTCGGCTTGGCCCATTGATGATGGTGATCTACTGGGCAAAGATAAAACTATGGCCCACCACTAAGCCTATTCTTTTAATTTCCTCATAAAAGTTTCTATTTGCACTTTACCTTTTTCATTTTACCAAATAAAACAATAATCATTTAATTAAATTTCCCAACTCATTAATTATCAAAATTAAATAATTACTAAAGCTCAAAACTTTAACCATAAATGTCAACACGAGCATACCTCAACTGGTTAGACATATACTTCTTTTCCTTGAGGTCGAAGGTTCGAGTCCCCCCTTTCCCACTTTGATGTAATATCTAAAAAAAAAAAACAAAAAAAACTTTAACCATAAATTAAATTTCTAACTCTATTAAAATAGCTATTTTATTATTACCTACAAGGACGATACGTATATAGTTGAAAGTTTTAAGCTTCTTCTCTCTAAATATGTAATATAATTTATATTGATGCCAAAAACAATATAAGGTTCTTTTCTTTTTACTTAAGTTACCTTAAGAAAATAAAACTTGAAATGGAGATGAACGAAGAATATAATTGAATTGTAAAATCTTATCATGTCTCGTTGTTAGTTACTTTTTGTACATTAATATATATTTAAATGTAATCAAATTATAAATCTTCCCATGTCTTACTATTTATTTTGATCATTCTTTTTAGATTATATTTTTAAACTTTAATTCCAGTTTATGTCTTTTATTTTTTTTATAACTAATTTATGACTAGATTTAAATTTAAATTTAAGTTTAATAAATTTAGATAATTATTAGAATAAATTATTATGGCTATAAAAAAATATTAATAAAGATAATCAGCTTGTAAAATGTTAAGTTCCTACCTTTATGGTAATTTGACATTGTCAAAATATTCTTCAATCCTAAGAATACAAAGCAACAAAACAAGATTATATATTAAAAACATTTTAAAAAAACAAAACCAAACAAATTACTGTTTTAATTAAAAGCATTTAAACTTAAAGGGGTCGTTTGGTTGTCAGGTTTGGGTTGTTAAGCAGGGTGTTGTTAAGCAGGGAGTTGTTAAGCAGTGGGTTGTTAAACAGAGAGTTGTTAACACTGTGTTTGATTTGGTGAGTTTGTTAAGTGTAAAATATGTTGAAACTGTGAAAATGAATAGGTTTGTTAAGAAGGAGGTTAACAAACCCATCATATTGAGTTTCAAAACTGGGAAACAAACACTGGTTAGGGTAGTGTAACCCCCAACTCCCTACCCAAACCTGGCAACCAAACGGCCCCTAAAGTGTTTTTTTAATGAAGCATTTCTTGAAAAACATTTCAGATAGAAGGTATGCCAAACACACTTTAAGATTCTTAAAATGTTCAACCTATGATCGGTTTATTATAGTAAAAAGAACTTATAAACAAAATAAAAAAAAATGTAATTTATTATTTTATTTTTTATGTACTGATAAAAATTAACAAGCATACGTTTTTTTACCAATCACAAAGCGATTTCACCATCTGAATCTCATATATTATATTTTGATTATAGCCACAATTAAATTCAGTACTAATGATTTCCTTTTCTTTTTCTATTGTACGGTTATTATTTCCACATAATTGTGCTAAATTATTAGTTTCACATATTAATATCATGGGGTTCCATCTCAAAATCAATTAGCAATGAGAGGAGTAGCCCATGTATCTTATAAAGATTATGAGTTCTCTTTATCTTTCCGATGTGTGATTTTCAACTAGCCCTCTCAAGATGGTGCCTTTTTGGGCTCACCATTCTTGGGCCGGATCCCACTTTTGGACTGAATGTCCGTTTGGGCTTGTTGGGCTTTGATACCATAATAATAATGTGGGCATCTATCTCAAAACCAATTGGTAATGAGAGTAGTGACCCTTAGACTTTATAAACATTGTGAGTTCCCTTCATCTTTCTGATGTGGGATCCTCAACATGACCCTTCAAGATGGTGCCTCTTTTGGGTTCACCAATCTTGGGTCGGATCCCCCCCCCCCTTTTTTTTTGACCGAATGTACGTTTGGGCTTGTTGGGCCCTGATACCATATTAATAATGTGGGTATCCATATTGTGGCGTGAAGGCAGTAGCTAATTGCACATTTTGTGCTAATTTTTAATGAAGAAATTCTCTCCAAATCAAGTGGCGTGTGAGCAAATTTTGTCCTATAAATGAGAGCTTGATCTAGTATCCAATTACCTCTCCTACACACTCGATTCTACAATCATATTTTTAGAGTGTTTTATATTTTGCTCTCTCTTTTATTCATAATCTATTGTGATATTTCTATATTGTTGGGAGAGTTGTTATTTAGTATTTTTCAAATATACAAATTCAAAAAGTCTTGGGAGAAGACTAACACATTTCGAAGGGATTTCGGTTTGATTCGTTCGTGACAAGGAAGGGAGCTCCTTAGATCGAGATCCGCAAGGGGAACTTGTGGAGAATCCGACTTGAAGATCGTCATCAACAAGGAGCAATAAAAGACAAAGAAGAAGAGAGTTTTTCGTTTGTGCTTTTGTGTTTTGCTTTAAATTCTTGTTGGATGTACATTAATCTTTCTAGTGGATTTTTCTCTAGGCGTGGCCTCATGGGTTTCACCGATTGGTTTCTCACGTTAATCATTCCTTGCGTCGATCCCCTCCCCATTGATCTTTAAAGTTTTGTGTTTGTTTATTCTATATTATGCCGACAGTTACAATTTTCACGATCATAGTTGTAATTGTACTTCTATCGATGAACTTATAATCGAGCCTATTAAATCTGATTTTTGCAATTGAAAATTGAAAAACGAATTTCATTATTAATTACATGAGAAATAGGTCACTTACATGTAGGAATAATAATACCCCAAAATAAAAGTGGTATAATTAAAAATAATAGTGTTGAAATATCTTATTGACTATTAAATATTTATTTTGACATTTAATTTGATAAAAACTTATTTGAAAGTTTGAAAATGTTGAGTTGATATTTTATTTGATTTTCGTATTTTTAGCTTGATTGATTAGGATTAATATAAGGAAAATATTTCAATTTTTTGAATGAGGTTATTTGACAGCTTAATTGGCTCTCTCATATAAGGAATTAATTTGTTTGCAAATTCATTTTTTTGAAGCTGGTGGTTTCTATATGGGAAGTCTTTAATCCCTGACAATCAATTTGCTAAACAAAGGGAATACTCATCATTGCCTAAAAATCCCTTAACATAGAGTGTTTATTTGATTGAATATCTTTTCGGATTCTTTAAGTTGTGATTGCAATTTTCTAGGCTAATTTTTCTTTCTCTCATAGACATGTGGTGCCTTGGTTTTTGAACAACAAGTTTGACAAGAAAATCTGCATATCTTAGTGTTGTTTTTTGGTTTAGTTAACCAAGCTTTTTATACTTTTTCTCTCACTTTTATTAGCCTATTGTGCTTATTATAATATTTATGTGAGAGTGTATTTTGTAAGATTTATTATTCAAATATTCTATATTGTAATTGCTTGGAGAGTGATTTAATTCTTCGGAAGGAAGAAGTCGTCTTACTCACACATCAAGGAAGGGAGTTCCTTGATCTAAATCCGCAAGGAGAACTTGTAGTATGATCAAAACAAGAACGGGAGGTTCTTGAATCAAATCGTCACAAAGGGAGCTTGTGATCGAATCCATTGTAGACGTCATCGTTGCAAGGAGAAATCAAAGACAAAAACAAAGAAGGGAGTTCTTTTTATTTTGTGCTTTTTGATTTATATTTGTATTGAACGACTAACGATTCTAGTGGACTTTTTCTGGGTGAGGCCCCGTGAGTTTTTACCAGTTGGAGGTTTCTCACGTTAATCATTTTACCATGTCAATTTCTTTCCCTGTATTTACTTTCTGTTTTTTTTGTACTGTCGAGCCCCACTGTTATAACATATGAATCTGCTTTACTTGAATTAAATTGTGTTAATCAAGTTTATCAAAATCAAAGAGTAAAATCTGTCTCATTACTTCGACTTTATGCTCACTGTGTTATTACACTGCAATCCGTGGGCTAGTAATCAAATCTGATAATTAATTTTGATTTACATTCTTAAACAAAATTAATCAGAACTAAACTGAGAAATAGGTCTCTAACAAATAGAGCGGGGGGTAAAATAAAGACGTGTTGAAGCTTTGAATCATCATGAATAAAATTTGGATTATAAAAATAGATTAGCAATATTACCAAATTCCAGCACACTCCAAACACAGACATCATATTCCCAGGCATTTGAATCCCATTCCAGCACACTCCACACACAGGCATAAAATTCACATCCATTTTAATCCATACTACGTATTCCCAGACATCTAATTCCTAGACATTCAATTCCGATTCCCGCACTCCAAACGCCCCCTAAGTGGAATACAACATTTCAAAAGCAAACCTCTTAAACAGCCCATCGCTGATTCATAAAGATAGTATATCAAGAATTTGCTGACTTCGCCAAAAAAAACTTATACTAACTCGGATAAAATCAGTGTTAAAAATGAGAAAATTTGCTAAAACCAAAATAATAACTCTGCTTAAATACTTATCAAACACCCTCATCTCCTTTGATTCAGCCATAAATAACTATATCAACCAAAATGAGGAAGGGGTTAATATATGGTTAAAATGTCCCTAAAGTTTTTTTAGGGTTGCTGTAGGGAGGCGACTTCCTGTAATTTTAAAGTAAGGAAAAATAAAAAAAAAATTGTGGAAAGAACTGTGTCTGATGGAGGAGGATCTAGCCAAGGTTTTGGCCAAGTTTCAACTTAACGAAGAGGAGAGTGCTCCTGTTCATATTACGGAGGAAAAGAAGTTGGTGGATTGGGCGGATTACAAATGGTGTTTGATAGGAGAGTTAATTATTCTCAAAAAGTATAATAGGCACGCCTTTAAGAAAACCATGCTCACTGCATGGGGTTGTCGAGAGGATGTACGATTTACGGAATTGGAGGATAATGTGTTTTTAATTGTGTTTAGCAATGCACGATTAATGAATTTCATCCAAAATCAGGGTCCTTGGTTGTTTGAAGATCATTTGCTGGTGTTGTCCCAATGGAAGAATGATACTAAATCAGTTTCTGATCTTCCCGGATGGTGTAACTTTTGGATTCAGGTGCATGGTCTGCCGTTTGATTGCCGGGGCAAAGCAGTGACTAAATTAGTAGGTGAGCGCCTGGGGAAAATTATTCGTGAAGAGGCTGATATTGATTTTGATGGTGTTTCACAGCGCCGTTTTGTTCGTATTAAAGTTGAGATAAATGTTAAGAAACCACTTGTTCGTGGTTTAATTATTGAGAATGATGGCGAACAAAAGTGGGTCTGGATCAAATATGAACGGCTACCCCGTTTTTGTTCGTACTGTGGGATTATTGGCCATGAAGTTGGGGTTTGTGAGAAAAAAGTTATAGCAGAAGGGAATGGCTCTACAGCCAAGGACGGGATGTATGGAGATTGGCTTCGTGCTCATCATTATAAGTCTGGTCCAGTTTCTTCTCCGAAAAATTCACGGCGGTTTGAGAAGGAGGAATCTCGAGGTAGTAGTTCCGGCGACTGGAGGAGGAAGGAGAGGGAGGAAACGATGATTCCGGTTGGAGAAAACCTTAATATGGAATTAAATATTTCGAGGGCTGAAAATCAGGAGATATTACCGGATAGGAATATTATGGAACAAGGAAATTTGAAGGAGATAATTCAAGTGCCATTAGCTATGGAAAATCCTATTATTTTAATTGATATTCCAGTGGCTTATAATATGACATCCTCTGGACAACTGGCAACTGAAGCGCAAACAATTGTGGGCCAAGGTAAGAATAGTTTGAGTAAAAAAAAAGGAAAAATCTCAAGGCCCATTACTGTTGGGCCCAGGAAAGGAAGTAAGGGATCAAGGTCACTGTCTCATGACGGTGCTTGTTTTGGGACGGAGAAAAAATTGGGAAAGCGAAAAATTGATGATGTTTGCGATTTGGCTCTCCTTTGGGAGGGTGATTTGCAGTCGAAGAAGAAGGTTTGTGGTTCTAGCAAAGATGATGGTTACTTATCCATTACACCTCTGGAGACCAGCAAGGCTGGATCTCCATCAACTCAATGATCATTCTAAGCTGGAATTGCCAAGGCATAGGGAGTTCCTTGGCAATTCATAGTTTGAAGGAGCAGAATCGGCTCCACTCCCCGGATGTTGTGTTCTTATCGGAAACGAAGAATAAAAGTGTGGTGTTACAAGGAATTAAGCGAACTCTGAATTTTAATTCCTGCTATGTTGTTAATCCAGTTGGGATTAAGGGAGGGTTATGCCTCTTATGGAAAAGCAGTGTGACAGTTACCATCATCAAGCATGCTTCTTTCTTTATAGAAGCTGAAGTGTGTGATACTAATTCTAATGTTACTTGGTTGCTACTGGGAGTCTATGCTAGTACCGATGAAGGGATTAGAGAGAAGCAGTTTGGGGTGATTCGAAAAAGACTTCAAACGGGCAGGAAAGAATTGTTATTAGTTGGTGATTTTAATGATCTCCTTCTTGCTGATGAGAAGATGGGGGGTATCCCTCGCACTGTCCAGAGTATGAGAATGTTTAGCAATTTTGTTTTTGAGAATCAACTCATTGACTTGGGTTTTTCTGGGTATCCGTTTACTTGGATTAATAGAAGACATGGGAAAGCTCTTATTCAGGAAAGAATTGATAGAAGTTTGGTGTCAGACTCGTGGCTCTTGGCTTTTCCCAATGGTTCAGTTACTCATTTGAACTCTCAGGGGTCTGATCATCGTATGATTTTAGTTACCTCTGATGCAAAGGTGGACAGGAAGCACTCGTATTTTAAATATGATCAGCGATGGGGCGGTGATGATAATTGCAAAGAAGTTATTAAAGCGGCGTGGAAGTTCAATTGTGTGGGGAGTAACTCGTATAAATTTGTTGAACGTATTAAAGAAACAAGAAAGGGTATTTTGAAGTGGAAGAAGGAGAAGAAGTGGTCAGAAAACAGTGGAATAGAGCAGATAAAAAAAGATTTGATTTCTGCTCAAAACACTAGTTTTCCGGATGTTGATGTTATTTTGGGGCTCGAACATAAACTTCGCATTGCAGTCAATTCCGAAGAGCACTTTTGGAGGATTAAATCCAGAGCTTTGTGGCTTAAGGAGGGTGACAAAAATACAAAGTTTTTCATTCTAAATTGAAGTTGCGAAGAAGATATAATGCCATCACAGGTTTAGAGGATGAGTTTGGAGTGTGGAGGCAAGGTGATGAACAGGTTGCAGATATTGGAATTAGCTACTTTGCTAAGCTTTTCCATTCCTCTCCTCCGGTGAATATTAATACGAGTCTTCAAGGCTTAAATCAAAGAGTGGGTCAGAGAGATAATGAGATCCTTATTCAGTCATTTCGATGAGGAGATCAAAAGAGCTTTATTTCAAATGCATCCTAACAAAGCCCCCTGGCCCAGGATGGTATGATCGCAGGTTTCTTCCAAGACCATTGGGAGATTGTTCGAAATGATGTGATCACTGTGGTGAAAGATTTTTTCAGTAATCAAAGGATGTTAAGAAAGCTGAACCATACTCATATTACCCTTATTCCTAAGGTGAAATGCCCGACTAATATGACTCAGTTACGTCCTATTTCTCTCTGCAATGTGGCGTATAAAATTATTTCAAAAGTTTTGTGTAATCGGATGAAAGGTTTATTACCTAAAATTATTAGTGATTGCCAAACTGCTTTTGTTGGAGGAAGATCTATTACGGATAATATTTTAATCGCTCATGAGATTATGCATTCTTTGAAGAACAAACGTAGTGGTTCGGAGTTTGAATTGGGTTTAAAGTTGGATATGGCCAAAGCGTATGATCGTCTTGAATGGCATTTTGTGGAGGCAGTGCTAAGGAAGCTAGGATTTTGTGAGACATGGATTGGGTGGATTATGGAATGTATTTCTACAACTTCCTTTAGTCTGAATGTTAATGGCTATCCGTATGGTTTTTTCAAGCCGAGTAGAGGTTTACGTCAGGGCGATCCACTGTCCCCTTATCTTTTCGTTTTGTGTTCTGAAGGTTTAACCAGTCTTCTTGATAAAGCGAATAGCGAGGGGCATCTTCATGGCTTTAAAGTCTCTAATTCTGGCCCGTGTGTTCATAATTTGTTATTTGCTGATGATTCTCTTTTGTTTTGTAAAGCTCAGATTGAGGAGGTGAGGGAATTATGTAGAATTCTTATGTTATATGGAGAGAACTCTGGGCAAGAGGTTAATTTAAACAAAAGTTGCCTTATTTTCAGTAAAAATACGCCAATGGTTAGAAGGGTAGCAGTGTCTGAGGAGTTGGGAATTAATTGTGGCCATTCGTTGGGGAAGTATCTAGGCCTCGAGGTTGATTTTGGTGCTTCTAAGAGGAAGGTGTTTCAGGGCATTCGAGATAAGGTGGAGAGTCGGGCTCAAGGGTGGGCGGAGCAATTCCTTTCACCTGTCGGAAAGGAAGTTCTGCTTAAATCTGTAGCCTTAGCCATGCCGATTTACGCGATGAATTGTTTTAAGCTCCCGGTTGGTTTGTGTAAAGAAATGAATGCTATCATGGCTCGTTTTTGGTGGCAGTCTAAGAAAGAAAAGAAGGGTATGCACTGGGGAGCTTGGTCTAAACTCACTAAGCCAAAGAATAGAGGTGGTCTTAATTTGAAGGATCTTCAAAGTTTCAACCTGGCATTACTTGCTAAGCAAGGGTGGAATATTTTGACAAGACCTGAATCGTTGTTTGCTCGTTTTTTCAAAGCCAAATATTTCAAAGATGTTGATTTTCTTGAAGCTACTACGAGGTAATGCTTCTTGGGGTTGGCGTAGTATTATCGAAGGGAGAAAAGTGTTGCTGGAAGGGCTTAGATGGAGAGTTGGCAATGGCAAATCGATTCGGGTTTGGGATGATCCTTGGCTTCCTCGGCCTTCTTCGTTTAAGCCTATCTCTTGTCGTGTCAATAATGTTTTCTGGGTTGCTGATTTATTGTCCAGTAATGGAAATGAGTGGAATGTGAATCTGCTTCAAAATAGCTTCAATTATGCTGACTCAAAGTTAATTGCTTCTATCCCGGTTAGTATTTGTAACTCGAATGATCAGTTTATTTGGCACTATTCAACTTCTGGTATTTATAATGTTAAATTTGGATATAGAACTGCTTTGAAAGTGGTAGGGAGGAGTCATGGTCGTGAGTTGGGGGAGAGTAGTAATGTCGACATTGTTAAGTCCGATTGGCAGGCTATTTGGAATTTAGACATCCCTCCTAAAATTAAATTATTTTTGTGGCGCGCTTGTAATGGTTTTCTCGCCACCAAAGCAAATTTGTTGAATAGAGGTTTGATTGTTGCTCCTGAATGTGACATTTGCGTTTGTAAAGCGGAAACTATAAATCATCTTTTGCTGACTTGTGAAGTAGCTAAAAGGTTTTGGTTTGGCTCTCCGTTACAGCTAGATACGGGGCAATTCGAAGGAGGTTATTTTTGGGACAGTTGGGTTGTCATTCGCCGACGCCTTTTGCACGCTGATAGGGAGGGTAAGCTTCTCTCTCTTTTTGGTTTTGGGGTGTGGAGAATTTGGAAAATGAGAAATTCTCGTTTATTTTCTGATGAAAATTGGGAATTGGGTTTGAATATTGGGAGAATGATGGAAGATTATGAGGAATTCAATTCTATTCCTAAGACGTCTTTCATTAAACCCTCCTCTTCTTGCTTTGTTGATGTGCTTCTTGGGGACTCCTGTTCCATTTTTTGTGATGCGGCTGGTTGAAGGAATCGAATAGATCGGGTTTTGCCTGGATCATTAAGGATTCGATGGGTTGTTGTTGAAGGAATATTATGGTGGAGGAAGGTTGTGCTTGAATTCGCTCGGCCAGGGGCTCTTGCGTTATTGATGGGCTTGATGGTGCATTGCTTATGAAGATCAAACGTTTAGTGGTTTTTTCGGATTCTAAATCTCTTATTGATATCATTAATAAGAAAGTTTTTTGTCCGCCTGATTTTGCTTGTATTTTGGAAGCTATTGTTTTGAGACTTCCGCTGTTTAATTTCTTAGTTTTTTGTTTTGTTCGTAGGGATTCTAATTCTGCTGCCCATTCTTTAGCTAAGAAGGGGCTTGATTTGTGTTGATCGTTTTTTTTTATTTATGAAAATCTATCGCTTGACAAAAAAAAAAAATATATGGTTAATTCTCTATTAGATTTAGATCTCGATTTTTTTTTAACTTTCAAAATTATGATTCAGAAAGTTGGATATAGAGTTTCAAATTTAAAATTTAAGTATAGATATAGAGAGAGAAAAAACTATTTTGATTTTGGTTTTAAAAATGGAATTTTATGAATTTATATTTTCAAATCTTTCGTTATTTTTTAAAAGGTAAAATGCAAATAAGACCCCTGGGTTTTTTCAAAATGCATGAACACCCCCTGTGGTTTGAAAATGGCAAATCACACCTCTGTGGTTCTAATTTTTTTCAATCAGACACCTCCCCTTCAATGTCAATAATTTTATTTTAGCCATAACTTCTTTGTTTGAACTCTGATTTGGATGATTCAAGATGTTTTGGAATCCTCATTTCGGGCTCTACATAATAGTCACTTTGAAACTTTTAAATGATTAATAAATAAAAGAGTTTATTAATATCAAAATACTAGGTATGATTGACACTGTTAACTCTTTTGGTTATTTATGATTTAGAAGTTTTGAAGTGACCATAGCGTAGAGACCGAAATGAGGATTCTAAAACATCTTGAATCATATCGGAGTCCAAACGAAGAAGTTATGGCTAAAAGAAAACTATTGACATTGAAGGGGAGAAGTCTGATAGATAAAAATTAGAACCACAGGGGTGTGATTTGCCATTTTCAAACATCAGGGGTGTTCATGCATTTGGAAAAAACCACAGGGGTCTCGTTTGCATTTTACCCTTTTTTAAAATACTAATTCATAAAATGTCATCTAATATATTTCTCATTAATTATGTTAATGAGTTAACAAATTAAGGAAGAATTAAACTTATTTCTATAATTCAGGGGCCATTTAGACGCAATTGAAAACTCAGAGACTAAATAGACACAATATTTAAAATTCAGGGATCAAATAGACACAAATTGAAAACGCATGAACCAAATAGACACAATATCAAAAACTGAGGGACCACTTAGACACAAATTGAAAACATAGGGATCAAATAGACACGACCTCTAAAACTCATACACCAAATGAATACTTTACCGCCTACTCCCTTCCCTTGAGGTCGAAGGTTCGACTCCCCCTGCCCCAATATGATGTAATATCTCAAAAAAATGAATACTTTACCCAAACTTAAAAGTATTTTAAAACGCTTTTAGACCGTCCCTTTCCATTGTCCCTAAAAAAAAGATAATATCTCCTTATAAGTTCAAAGGTTCGAGTCTTCTCTCAATTTGATGTAATAAAGGAAAAAAAAATGCTTTTAGACAAATATTTTGTTGAACGTTACTATGCAACTTATATTTATGCAGCCACATGCTAACAATGGATTTTTTTTTTTTGACATGTGTTGAACATTGTGCTCAATTTATCACCAAAATCTTATAAGCTTTTCCAATGTCAAATAAAAAAAAATATGTTTTCCCGTTTATAATAGACAAGCGGTGTTGAAATTATAATTATATGGTTTGTTAGTTTTAAATTTTAATAAAATTATTTTGAATATGATTTTATTAATTATTTTTAGTTCACTTATTAAATTGAATATTATAAAATTATAATAATAAATTATATAACAAATATTAACTAATCAAGATTGGGTAGATATATAGAAATGATTCAAAATGGGACTTAACTAGTATTTTTTTTAATATAAGTAATAAAATCTTTATAAATGTCTAAATTCTTTCTTATAAGTGGTAAATTTTTAACAACTAATTAACAAAAGTTTATCATAATATTTATAAGGTTTAAAACTTTTTTTCTTTTGCTTGGGACTTGCGAGCAGTCCCTTTTAATTTTGACTTAATAAAAATTGGTGGCCTTTCTAAATTTATATATATATTATATATATATATATATATTTAAGATTTGAATGATAACTAAACTTTAAAGGTATTTTTTTTAATAAACTAGTGTCTTTTTTTAGTATAAAAAAATTATATGAATTGTTTTAAATTGTAATATAGAAATACTGAATATAATGTAATGGTCACTAATCTAATAATTAAAAGGGTTATCTGGGTATATAGCCTGAAAATGACCAAAATAAGGCAAAAGGGCCCAACCAAAAAAAATAAGGTTAAATAGCCTATTTGATATGTAAAATACCTAAATCACCCTTACTAAACTTAATTAAAAAAGAAACAATAAAGAGAATTAAGATTTGAATGCTTAAAACAAGGAAACTTTAAATATTAAAAAATCATAAAAGAAAATAAGAGGGAATCAGAAATTTAAAAAAAAAATCAAAACTAAATAAAAAAAATCTAACTTTTCAAAACCGATAATTTTTTTCACGGTGAATAAAAAGATAGAAATATACGGTATAAGCTGCGATATTGTACTGATGATTGTATTGTACAAAGTATTGTCTTGTACCACTTAATTCCTTCCCAAATCCACTATTCAAAATCGCTTAAACTCTATCTTGTACAAATTATTAAAATGTATTGTACAAGCTTCCTCTCCATTGTTGTAGGTCTCGTACATTCATCTCCATCGTCGTAATGTATGGTTCAAAATAATATATTGTACCCCTGCAGCGGCGGAAAAAATAGATCTCCATTCACGTTCTCAAGCTCGATGTTAATGGCGGATCACGGATCACTCACTTTCGGCCATGTGGCCTTAATGAAAGATGATCGGAACTTCCCTTTGAATACGATAGTACCTTTGGATCACATCCAGAACCACCCAAATGCGAAAAAGCTTCCGGATCCGCCATTGATGCTCCAAAACCGATTTCTTTATTTTGACTATTTTCAATGTATTGTCTTCTTGATCGGCCACAAGAAAACTCAGAAAAAACATTTGCTTCCATCCCCAAAGGTTGTAGGCGGCTTGGAAACCCCTCCTCGGTAAGATCCACGATTTAAAAAACAAGCAACCATGATTGAAACGAGAAGATGAAAACAATAAAATGATAAAAGAATAAACAATAAAATCAAAAATTAAAAAAAATGAATGAGATATGGAGAGAGAGGGGGATACGTGAGAGTGAGAGGGAGAGAGAAGATGAGAAATTAAATGATAAAAGAATAAACAATAAAAGCAAAACATTTTAAAAAAATGAATGGGATATGGAGAGAGGGGGGAATACGTGAGAGTGAGAGGGAGATGGAGAGAGAAGATGAGAAATTAAAATGGAAAAAATTTAAAATAAATAAGGGGCAAATCAGGTATATTAAAAAAAATGATACTAAAAATGGGCTAAAAAGTCTTATTTATCCAGGGATAATCCAGTAGATAGCCTGTTTTGGCTAATCACTAGGTTTTTTTAGCCCTCCCTTTTAAATAAGACTTTTAAGCCCATTTTTAGTATCATTTTTTTTAATATACCTGATTTGCCCCTTATTTATTTTAAATTTTTTCCATTTTAATTTCTCATCTTCTCTCTCCATCTCCCTCTCACTCTCACGTATCCCCCCCTCTCTCCATATCCCATTCATTTTTTTAAAATTTTTTGCTTTTATTGTTTATTCTTTTATCATTTAATTTCTCATCTTCTCTCCCTCTCACTCTCACGTATCCCCCTCTCTCTCCATATCTCATTCATTTTTTTTTAATTTTTGATTTTATTGTTTATTCTTTTATCATTTTATTGTTTTCATCTTCTCGTTTCAATCATGGTTGCTTGTTTTTTAAATCGTGGATCTTACCGAGGGAGGGGTTTCCAAGCGTCTACAACCTTTGGGGATGGAAGCAAATGTTTTTTCGGAGTTTTCTTGTGCTGATCGAAGAAGACAATACATTGAAAATAGTCAAAATAAAGAAATCGGTTTTGGAGCATCAATGGCGGATCTGGAAGCTTTTTCGCATTTGGGTGGTTCTGGATGTGATCCAAAGGTACTATCGTATTCAAAGGGAAGTTCCGATCATCTTTCATTAAGGCCACATGGCCGGAAAGTGAGTGATCCGTGATCTGCCATTAACATCGAGCTTGAGAACGTGAATGGAGATCTATGTTTTCCGCCTGCTACAGGGGTACAATATATTATTTTGAACCATACATTACGATGATGGAGATGAATGTACAGTACCCTACAACAATGGAGAGGAAGCTTGTACAAGACATTTTAATAATTTGTACAGGATAGAGTTTAAGCGATTTTGAATAGTGGATTTGGGAAGGAATTAAGTGGTACAGACAATACTTTGTACAATACAATCATCAGGTACAATATCGCACTTATACCGTATATTTCTATCTTTTTATTCACCGTGAAAAAAAATTATCGGTTTTGAAAAGTTAGATTTTTTTTATTTAGTTTTGATTTTTTTTTAAATTTCTGATTCCCTCTTATTTTCTTTTATGATTTTTTAATATTTAAAGTTTCCTTGTTTTAAGCATTCAAATCTTAATTCTCTTTATTGTTTCTTTTTTAATTAAGTTTAGTAAGGGTGATTTAGGTATTTTACATATCAAATAGGCTATTTAACCTTATTTTTTTTGGTTGGGCCCTTTTGCCTTATTTTGATCATTTTCAGGCTATATACCCAGATAACCCTAAAAACAATCTCAGTCTGCCCAATGTCAGCCCGCCCATAACAATTGGGATTTGGGCTTTGGTCACTTTGCTAAAGCCCATAGATCCCTGTCCCTAAAGTACTGCTTCTGTCGGTTGAAATATAATTGGGCCGATTGTGTTGGGTCCCATGGACCGATGGGCCTTCTTTTGTGGTCCAACCTAACTAGATCCATTTGTACACTCGCAAGTAGGAAAATAATTGCCTTCAAACTCCATACTTTCATATTTGTTGATTGTTTTGTTTCTCTTGGTTTATAAAAATTATAGAGACGCACATATTTAATAAAATTGATAATATTTAATTGATATAGACCAGTAGAAATTAAATGATAAAGAAGCTCTTCCCAACTTTTTTTTTTGGAGGCAAATAGTATCATTCGGTAAATCTTTTAAAAAATATATAATTATTTATATGTAGAGAATAAATTTTAAATAAATTACCAAAATAGTACATGACTTCTAATTCAATAAATTATTGAAATAAATATACAATTAGCTTATAATATTTACTATTTTAACTTCTTTTTTCTAATTGAATAACTGTCATCTACTTTTTTTTTTTGAATAACAGAGTTTTACAACAAAAAGAAAACAAAGAACAACAAACTTCACTCCATGGGAAGCCAAAAACGAGGAGGAAGACAACCCCACCAAAGACCCGAGCAACCTGAGTTTGCCGCAAATTTCCCTAACGAATGAGCAAAGCCGTTGCAACTTCGATTTGCATGATGAAAACCTGAGATCTTGCCATGTTCAGATAAAGATTGAATTTCAGCAATAACAATCCCTACTTCAGTGAAATCAGTGTCAATGTTGTTGAGAAGGTTTATTATGTTTAAGCAGTCTGATTCCACAATGACTCCTAGCTCCTGGTCGTTCAGATGAGAAATACCTTCCTTAAGTTGATAGAAATTAAAACTCTTATTATTTACTTGTTAATTTAATTTTGATAGACTACTCCTATTTTTAATAATTTATACTTTGATTACAGTAAATTGTTAAACAAACAAATATTTTATTTAAATTAAAAAAATAATGAAGTATAACATATATCTAAAATCTAGATTTTATGGGATAATTCCTGAAAATAGTTTTTTTTTTTTTTTTGAGATATTATATCAAATTGGGGGAGGGGGGACTCGAACCTTCGACCTCGAGGGAAGGGAGTAGGTACCTAACCGATTGAGCTATGCTCTCGTTGGCAATTCCTGAAAATAGTTTTGCTATATTAGATAACCTCCATGGAATAATTAAAGACTCTTCTTTCTTATACTTGAAATAACAAAAAGGACTGCTCACTAGCTTTCCTCCAACATCCAAAAAGACACTCAAAGAGGTTCAATGAAGAGATGTAAAAAATAACTCTTCTAAAGAATATAATAATACCAATAATACACCCGTCAATTTCAATGAAACTAACACCTTTACATTTGACGATCCGCGATCATTCATTAGTTTTCTAATATTTTTCATGTCCTTTCAACTTTAATTTATTTTCTTTGATTTGTTTTCTTTATTTAACAATTACAATGATTATCTTATTCACTTGATAATTATCTTTTTCTATTTATTCATATTTTTCTTATTAAGGTTAGGTTTTCAATATAAAAATGTAACAAGTTTGTGATTCATAAAAAGATAATCACAATGTAGTTAAGCCTCGTCAATGGCCCGGACCTAGTCCGGGTCTGACTTAAAATGGTAAGCCCAACCTCAGTCCACGAGCTTAGACACATGAGATAAAATACGGGTCGGGTTGGGTTTAGCCCGTTTTTACGGGATTGGCCCAGTCCGTTCAAACTTTTATTTATTTAATTAAAATTTCCATTAAATTTTTAATTGCATTTTTAAAAATTATTTTAACTTTTTAAACTTAAACTTAACTCTAAAGTGATGAGAAAAATAATTTAAATTTTTACTATCTTATTCATTATTTATTTATACTTCGTTCTTGTATGTTTATTAAACTTAAACTTAATTCTAAAGTGATGAAGTTAATTTATTATTTTTCTATCTTATATTATACTATAAGATTAATTAGCAAAATTATCCTCTCCTCAAATGAAATTGCATTGAATTTTAAGTGTCAAAATCATTTCTTTCAGTTGGTTAAGGACGAATAAATTAGGGGCAATTACTGAAATAGTATATTTTTGCATACTAATTACTGAAATGTCAGAACTTTTTAAAAATTACTCAAATAGCATAATTATAGTTCAATAATTTATTGAACTAAAAAATTTAACAAATTAATTGAAAATAATAATAAAAAATATCAAATAGTTCAATAAATTATTGAACTTGAACTTAAAAAACCAAAAAACAATAAAATTCATTAAAAAAACCTATGAAAAATAGTTCATTAATTTATTGAATTATACTTCAATAATTTATTGAACTATAATTATGCTGTAACGTCCCGTTAATTTTGAAATGAATTATTTTATTTTATGTTATTTATTTATTTATTTATTTCAATTTAAGTATTTAGTTTAATTATTATTTTGTAATTTCGATTTTAGTAGTTAATTTCGACCGAAATTCGTTTTTAATTGTTTTAATGCTCTAAATTCGTTTCGGTGACATTAATAATTATTAATAGGCCAATTAATAATTATTAATCACTTTTAGATTTATTTAAGAGCATCGGGTTTCGATTCATAAGTCAAAAGTCATAAAAGGACGCAACCGTCATTTCCAATTTCTTAAAATATCTAAACACTATTCCCTATTCTTCTTTAAATGACCATTGACCATCATTGACCAAGAAAACCTCTCATTTTGCTCCTCAAGGCCGAAAGTTCAAGGGGGGGAAGAGAATTTTTGGGTTTTCGTTCGTTTCTCGGCGGATCGACTCGATTTCGGTTACATCGGAAAGGCCTCGAGTCTAGGATTCTTTTCCACCCAACTATCGTACTTGCCACCCGAGATTCACGGAGTTCTCGGTAAGTTTCTCTTGAAACCCTAAACTCCAAGTAGTGTTTTAATGGAGTTTTTGTAAATACGGGAGTAGTTTTAAGAGTTTTTGGAAACTTTCCCATAACCCTTAAACCGAGTTTCAGTCGAAACCCTTCCCGTTTGAAATTTACCTTTTGGGATTTGAATATGGGTTATAAATTAGTGAATTAATGTTTATTTAAATTCAATTCGGGAAAGGGCTTAATGTTCAAAAACCCTAATTATCGATACCTATTGAAATCGGGAATATCGAATTTGCTTAAAACCAACTCGAAACACCTCTAAAGTACCTAAAAGCCGGAAAACCAAACCCGAGACCCAGTTTTTATGGGGGGGCCGAGAGCCTCATAGTGGGGTTTATGGGGTTGTTCATTGTTTTGAGTTTTTAGATGTTAATTGATCGATGTATGTTTATTTATTGATTGTAGATGTAATTAATTGTAGGTGTTTCGGATCATTGTTTGATCGTGCTTTCGGAAACTTGGAGCGAACTCTTATTTGGCTAAGGTGAGAATAGTTAGGATTTAAAGTAACTATAGAAAGCGAATGAGTATGAAGGTTTGTAGCATTTGAAACTAAGACTAGAAACCGAATCTAAGAATAGAGGGAATGAGCTAGTACCCTAGGATTAGGAGCTAGTTCTTTAAGTGAGAACTTAGGAGTTCTCGAGGAAAGCATTGAATCTTAGAAGATTCTAAGTTAGTTTCGATTTGAAACTAAGGTTGGATCATTGGAAGTTAAATGACCCAAGACTTTTATAAAGAACGATTGATAGAACCTCGGATTATTGGAAGTTTAGAATCCTTGAAGGTTTAGGTTAATCGTTATGTTTGATCTTTACTTTTATTATTGATACCGGAGTTCGATTTATAGATCGTTCGTCCGAGATTCTTAACTATGTTTATCATTATGTCATTTACTTTATGTGGGTTGTGATTTCTTTAATATTCGTACTTTATTTTATTTACTTTTACAAGCATATGCATAACATTTTGCACCATTATTTATTGTACCATAACATCTCGCATTATGAAAAGAAGGAAAGAACGTTGGACCCTTCGGGGGATGTCCGCATCGCCTTCAGAGAGAGAAAGAAAAGAAGGAAAGAATGTTGGACCCTTCGGGGAATGTCCGCATCGCCTTCCGAGAAAAAGAAAGGAAAAATGAGAAAGAAAAGGAGGAAAGAATGTTGGACCCTTCGGGGAATGTCCGCATCGCCTTTCAGAGAAAAAGAAAATAAAGAGAGAAAAGAAAAGGAGGGAAGAATGTTGGACCCTTCGGGGGATGTCCGCATCACCTTCTTCATTCATTCATGCGTAAAGGGCGAATGCGTATCCTACAGGATGTACTCATTACTTTTATGCATATGATAGATGATAAAGAGAATCGAGATGTTTAATTGATGCAAAGTTTATTTACTTTTATTACTTATGTCATAACAATGTTAATGAAACGATTATTAGCAATATCATCCTTAAAAAGTATAAAATGAAATCACCTAGAGTTTGGATGACTTTAGGAGTGAATTGTGTCAAATTACTTGGACACAATCGAAATGCGAGTTTGAGGTCTATCTTTACTTTTTATGCTTATTATTCTCACTGGGCTTAAGTTGTTAGCTCATGATATTACAAACATTTCAGGTAATGTTTGGGATCGTGGGAGAGGAGCTGGTGCGCGCTTGATCGAGAGGATGATGATTTCGAGATGGACTAAGTAGTTGTAAAAATCCATGTACATGGTTTTGTGAATTTTATATAATTTTGGAGTTGTATATTTGTAAATGGCTCTTAAGAGCTTTTGTCTTTATTTTTATGTTTATAAATCATTTTGAACTCCTGATAGGAACTTAATGTTCCTTGTGTTTTTAGATATTTGAATTTAAGATGTAAACAGGTTTTGGCTAGCCTATTTTCAAACATAATCATGCCAATTTTCTTAAAATAAAAGACTTCCGCTGTTTTCTCTGATTTAATTTATTTAAAAGTGACGGGTCGTCACATATGCTATTTGAGTAATTTTTAAAATGTTCAAACATTTTAGTAATTAGTATGTGTAGGACCGAATGGAAATACTAGAGAGGGGGTGAATAGGGTTGCTTTAAAAAATTATAAATTTATAAATCAAATTTTAAAACAATAAAGTTTTTCAAATCGATCAAATAAATCATCAATTAAAGCGATCAAGTTGCAAATTGATGAATAAATCAAACCGACAATATTTCTAATCAAGATTAATGCAAGCAATTAATTAGCATGAACAATGAACACAAATTATTAAAACAAAACGTGCGGAAATTAAAAAGTTTAGGGAAAGAGGACACCGAAGATTTTTATAGTGGTTCGGCAAGCCTACGTCCACTCCCCAAGGCTCATCCTTGAGATTTTTCACTATCACGGATTCTGATGTGGGGCGAGGCCGAGTCCACGGCCTCAACAAGCAAATCCATGCTTGAATGGGAAGTCCATCCCAAGAACAAAGGGTTAAAGCCCAAAAGAGGAGAAATACTCTCTCTATAATATATTTGACTCAAATGGATGCAAGATAATATATCTACAAATGAACCTAAGATGGCTTATATAGCCTTACAATGAAAACCCTATATTAATTAACCTATGATGCTCCCCATCAATAATGATGAGGATCATGGTAGATTAATTAGTATAGGGTTTATTTATGATTTTCTGGAAAAAGGGTTGCTGGTTTTGGATTTTTTTCTTTTTTTTTCTTTTTGAAATAGAATGGAACAGTAACTAAGGGATGAGATGTAAGAATGGAGTTGAGTTTGATGAAGAAGATGATGGATGGATGGTTGGGTATGAAAGCTAATGAGAGCCTAAAATGTGAATGGGGGGGCGATGGATAGTAGTGAAATTAACGGAATGACAACTTGATCAACGAAGAACAAACCGGCTGAATCCACCTCCAATTCTGATTCTTCAACTCCGACCACCTCGATGAATTGGACCTCCCGGAACGACGAGGCTCTGATACCAACTGATGTGAGCGAGGCCGAGTCCACGGTCTCAACAAGAAAATCCATGCTTGAATGAGAAATCCATCCCAAGAACAAAGGGTTAAAACCCAAAGAAGTGGAAAAATACTCTCTCTATTTGATTGATATTAAAATTGGATCAAAGATAAGATGTAAGATAATGAAACCTAAGATGGCTATATATAGCCTTACAATGAAAACCCTAAATTTAACCTAAAATAATTAGAACTAATACTAATTAATTACATCAAAGTAAACTAATAACTCATAAATAAACCCTATACTAATTAATCTACCATGATCCTCATCAGATTCTCTTGCGGGTGAGAATCAAATTGGTACAATCTCCCTCTTTAATTTCAACAGGAAAAAGAGAAAACCCGGATCCTTTTCACTAGTTCAGGATCTAACCAATTTCTTTTTCACACTCCAAGGTGTTCCCACACCTTAATACAAATCCTAATGAATTTGAAAAATAAAGAACCTCACAAATCCTCTCAAATAGGAGATAAACAGATTTTGTATCGTTAGAAAGTTTAAAAATTCCTCACATAATTAAATCTCTCAAAATAATAACAAGCAAAATAAGATTAAATGAGAGAATTGAAGGATGGAGCTCTTGGGAATTTTGGGCAGCAATTTAGAACAGATTAGAAAGCATTAGATGTAAGTTTTAGATCTGAAAATAGGGTTTTAGAATGGCCAAATTCGTGTTTATGCTTCAGGTTAAATCTGGAACCTTGATGGACTTAAAATCAGATCAATGACTGGAAAAATAGGGAGAAAAACTGGTAGAAAAATCACCAAAAATCAGCTTTGCTTCAGCATTGTCAGGACTAGTCGTAAGGGTAAAAAGTAGACATAAACCTCGCGTTTCAGCCAATCGGAAAGAGCCCTTGCAGGTGTGTGCACTCCATGAGGGCGTCAGGCGCGTCGCCGCCTGTCTACCAGTCAGCCAGCCAACATTTTTTTTTAATCTTCAATCTGAACACCATGTGTCGCGTTACTATTGGTACGAATTTTAATTTTAAATTCAAATCTCTTCGCCACATGTCGCCTCCCTGTTCATCCATTGTGCGTGTGTCAGCGTCAGCTTTTGTTAGTCCGGTCAACGCCTCGTCAACCACTTATCGACGTGTCACCATATTATTGGTTCTCTATCGCCACATCATCGTCCATGTGTACTGCCACGTCATAAAAATTATACTGTTTGAAGTGACACGTCATCAATAATTGACCGTTGACTTTGCCACGTCATCAATTGTGCCATGTGTCAAATTCTGGTTCACCTTCTTTGTCCATGTCAGTGGTGATGTCATTCCAGATGGTGTATTTGCCTCTAAACTTGTTTTGTCCATAACTTCTTCGTTTGGACTCCGATTTAGGCGATTCAAAAGGCGTTGGAATCCTTGTTTCGAGCTCTACAACATAGACACTTAAAAACTTCGAAACCATAAGTATAATTTTGGTTTGTTATCATCAAAATATTAGGTATGAATCCCAAAAAGCTAATAGTATGCAGATTTATGCTATTTGAGACAAATTCTTAATAAATTATGATATTAATTCACAGTCATGATGGCTATCCTCAATCTTATTCTTTTTTCCCAAATAATCCTAATCTATTTAGTAGAAAAAGAAATACCTCATTTATCAAAGATCACACAGACCTTTCACTACAAAAAGTCAGAGTAAAGGCGGCGAAATTCAAATCGCCGCCATTGATGGAGATATGCCGGTGAAAATCACAATTTCACCGTCATTATGGGATGAGGCAGGAAAGGCCGACGAAATTCGTCGGCCTTTTCTAAGGCAATGCCAGCGAAATTAAATTTCGCTGGCATTGATGTTACAGAAAAAAAAAATTATATATATATAATTTCGCTGGCATTGATGTTAAAATATATATATATTTTATTTTTTTAAATAACAAAGCCAGCAAAATTCGCTGGCTTTGCTAGGCCAACACAATTTTTTTTAATCAGCTGGCTTTGGGACTTAACAATTTTTTAAAGCAAAGCCAGCGAAATTCGTTGGCTTTGTGACTTAAGAGGGACGTCTACCCATGGGCTTTGCCAGTGAATTTCGCTGGCAAATCCCTTGGCCATCAAAACAACCACCTTCATTTATCTCCTTTCTCTTCTTTTCTCCCTTCCTCTTCCTTCGGTGGTA
Source organism: Gynostemma pentaphyllum (assembly GCA_028015215.1). Classification (NCBI taxonomy): domain Eukaryota; kingdom Viridiplantae; phylum Streptophyta; class Magnoliopsida; order Cucurbitales; family Cucurbitaceae; genus Gynostemma; species Gynostemma pentaphyllum. Next base: position 63,476,843 of record CM051355.1, on the reverse strand, counting down.
GCCATTGATTCTGGCAATAAAGGTAAGTTTTTTACTTTGTTTTCTTTCATTTCTTAGTTATAAATCTATATTTCTTAGTTTTACTTGGTTTAGATGAGTTTTTTTTTTAAGATTAATGCCCAAAATCCATATTAGGATTTTTTTTAAAGATTGGGGATTTGTTATAGTTCTTTAATAAATTGATATTTTTAGCTATAAATGAAGTATTTGTCTTTGTTATTAGAGTTTTATTTGTTAATTGAGGTATTTATTTGTTGAATGAGGGAATTAATTTGAGTTAGGGCTTGAAACAAATTTTGGGGGTTTTCATACTTATCAATTCTTATGAATTACATTTTAATATTCTTAGGTGTTTCAAAACTATCAATTGTAATTCTTAGGAGAATAGAGAATGGGAATTGGGAAAAAAATCCTAACATTGACAATTATGAAATGATTTAATGATTTCTAAATTCTCATTCTCAAATGAGAATGATTTCTAATTTCTTTTCTAATTGGATTGATTTCTAAATTCTTATTCTCATTCTCAATTCATTTACATAAGTGTTTAAATCAATTTCATTGTATGTTTTCTAAATTATCAAGAATGACTTCTAAATTATTTTCTAATTGGATTTGATTTAGTTTATCATAGTCATAGTCACTTAGTCAATTCAATTTTTGTATTAATTTGTTGAATTTATTTCATATATTGAATTGGTAGGGACCATTATTTGAAGTTGTGCATTACTTGGGTGTGGCTATCCTACATCATGGAAAACACGAATAAGTATTTATTATATTATTAATGTCATTTTTAATTAATTCATACATTCTTTGTGTGTGGCTAACCTGCAGCAAAGTTAGCCATACAATATAAATTGTCATCTCATATATTACCAATTCATGCATTCTTTGGGTGTGGCTAACCTGCAGCAAAGTTAGCCACAAATATAAACTACATAGTCATCAGTTAGAATGAGTTCTTTGGGTGTGGCTAACCTGCAGTAAAGTTAGCCACATTCTTTGGGTGTGACTAATGATGAAAATCAGGGAAAAATGAAGTATAATCATAATACGGGCTCAAGGTCACACGTGCGAGTCATGATTGATCATGTAAGTATGTTGTGAATAAAAATACATCTCTCAGTATTAGATTCTTTATAATAAGTTCTATTTGTTTTGTTCTTCTAGCAAGTGTTAGACGAGGATCATGAAGTTGACTTCAACGAAATTGATCTATTTCGAGTCACGCACACTAATGATAAAGGCGATTGGGTAAATGACGCGGCTAAGGAAGATTATGTAAGTCTTTTATAAACTTCACATATGTGATAATAGTGTTATGGTTTTATGCATTGTTTAAAATATGTTGTTATTATAATACATGCAGCGACATATGTGTGATATGTTGGTCTCCCCCGATTTGAAAGTTGATGGAGTTGTTCAACCGCGCCTAACTGAAGCTGAGATCATTGAAAAAGTACGTGCCTATCGATCTAGATATATCAAAGGACTAGGGGCGGGACTGACACACGTTCGGAAAGGTCTCCATGTTCTAACTCGCTCACGTGCAACACAAGATCAGGTTTTGACTCAGCTAGTGGAAGAGAACAAAGAACTAACGAGTAATTACCAAGAGATGAAGGGAAAGTATGAAGAGCTTACCGACGATCTCCTCAACATGAGGAATATGTTGATGTCTTTTACTCAAACTCCTCCTCAATAGGATGTAACATTTGGAACCAAACTTTAATGTATTCGCCTCTTTTTCATATCATATATATTTTGAATACTTTAGTTATATAATCTTCAATTTTGATTTAGATATTTTATATGTGGTCAGGAAAAACAGCTTTAAAATGAAACATTTGTAGTTAAATAGCTTTAAAATGAGAAATTTAAAATAAAAATTCTAGTGGAAAAGGCGGCGAATTTTGCTGGCCTAGCCCGCCTGTGATGAAAATAAAAAATGGGTTAAGCCAGCGAATTTCGCCGCCTTTTCCTATACCAATGAAATTCGTTGGCATTCCTTATGGCAACAAATTTCGCCACCTTACCCTATTTTCACTGGCATATCTTTTTTCGACGGTCCTTTAATCGCGAAGAAACCCGGCGAAAAATTTCGCTGGGAATGGCTATGCCGGCGAAAATTGAGGCAAAGATGGCGAAAAATTTCGCCGCCTTTTCCTAAATTTCTTGTAGTGTTTATTTCTCCATGCCATACCAATCACCATCTTTTATTATTATTTCATATATAATTAATTAAATTATACTTTGAATGAACAAATTAATTTGACGTAAATTTTCATTATTAACTGTACGAAAATTAACTTGGAAAATCAATTCGATACGTTTAACGAAAATTAAAATTCATTATACCCATATACAAATTTTTCCTTACCATAAACAAAACACTATTAAATAAAAAGCCTCATAATTATTAACATCAATATTTTAGGCCTAATAAAGTATGATACTGGCTCATAGTCATGGGCCCATGGCTATCCCCATCTCTTTCCTTTTTCCCAAATAATCATAATCTATTTATTGAACTTAGTTTTATTCCCATGCAATGTTTGGAAAAAAAACCCCTCTTTTTCAGAGATCACACTTTATTTCTCCATGTCATACCAAATCAATCACGATCTTTTATTCATTGTTTCAAATATAATTATTATTTTTTCTTTTAGAAAAGTAATATTTAGAACAAAGTATATTTCTGTACCATTTAAAAAATTCAAAATTCAAAATTAATTATTAATCTTTTTATTCATTTCATTTTGTTAATTTACTCATTTTTCCACCTCTGCTACTATTATTTAAGCCTCATCATATGGATAAAGCCAGTGGGTCGGCCCAAGCCCAACCCAAGCCCGGCTCGGCCTAGCCTGACATCTAAATCTTTGGGCTGGATATGGATCATGCATTTGAGCCCGAGCCCGAGCCCGGCCCACAAGCTTTATGCATAGGGCCCCCATCAGGCCCGACCCGAGGCCCATGCCAAATCCTTAAAAAAATATTTAAAATATATATATATATATATATATATATATATATATATATATATATATATTTAATATATATATATATATAAAATATAATGTTAATATTGTCGCTACCTAATTGCGACGCGGAAAAATAAAGAGTCGCCACTAATCATTGGTTTTAAAAATTATGGTGTGATTAGTCACCTAGTCATGAAAATAAGGATGGTCTACTAACTTTGAAAACGGGTTCGGGGGTTCATTCACACATAGGGAAGGTATTAGCACCCTATTATGTTCGTTTTGAAAACGATTGTTGTTTTTTATTATTTATTGTATTAACTAAACTTTGATTTTAAAACAAAAATATTTTGGTTATTTTTAAATGTCCCATGTTTATTAATCAATATCTCTAAGAATAGAGATATGATTAAATAATTATGAGTGACGCGAGGTCATTAGTAAAAGTTTTATTTTTTTATTTTTTTGGAATTTAACTTCAACATTCTGAAATTAAATTCCTCTTCCTCAAGAGTTCTAAGAGATTTAGCATTCTAATTCTCTTAAATTTCCATCGTCGGAAGGTTTTAAAAACGTTTATTTATTTTAAAAATCTTAAAACAAATCATCATTATTAGACTTTAGTAATAAATTTTGGAAGTAATTATATTTTTCTATTAATCGATTCGAGAAATTTCATAATTTGAGAAGAAAAAGCCATTTAAATGAAAAAAAGTTAGCATTCTAACAAATTTCAAAAATTTGGATTCATAAAGAAAATATGGAAAATTAGCATTCTAATGATCCCTAAACCTTTCTAATATTATTTTGATTTATAATAGAGGTCTCAAATATAAAAAACATACAACATGCTCATAGATAATAAATTACATATAAATTAAGTTATTGAATTTAAAACTAAAAAAATAATAATAAGAATCTATACAATTACTATGCCAGCATGGAATGAGATATAAAATAAATAAAATTAAACACATACATGTATCTCCGAATATGTAAAATTTTATATGATAAATTATTAATAACATGTTGGTTTTGAAAAAAATAACAATCAGAACATGCATGATAAAAATAAAATAAAGGAAAAGTAATAAAACAAAAATAAAGTTAATTGATAGCAATAGAGTTTAAACTTAATATCTAAACAAAAGGAAATCATAACTCATTATAAAAAGACAATACCACCAATAAATGCATGACATAATGAACAAAATAAATCAAGCAGTTAGTTATGAAAACTATATTCTATCTGCATATTAATAAAAGGGTCTCGTATCTTACCAAAGGAAAATATCCACTTTTTCACGATGACGGTAATTTTGCTTCAAATCCCCAAAACGAATTTGGTCAACGAAATTGAATATGATTTGCTTCTCTTCTTTGATCAGAATTCAAGTTAGGAAAGGATGATTGGCGGTGGATGAGAATTTTTTTTTTGGGCTAAAGGGTTTATTGGAATTGCCAATTAAGGTTTTGGCTGTAGGTATGAACGGGTGATAAGATTGCGATAGTTAGAATGAGGAAGAGATTTCACCGTGAATTAGAATTGTCCTTTGAGCCTTGGGGTAGGGTTCTATTTATAGCCAATATGAGGATTTGATTTGAAATAAGATTGAGATAAAGATAAATACAAAATATACAATATCAAATATCATATCATATCTCGTTTTAAGTTCCAATTATCTACAGAATATTATCAATATCTTATTTTCAAATTGAATTAATCTCTATCTCATCTCAATTTTATAATTATCTTCCTATTTAATTTCCAAACTATTCTCTTCCATATTTAAAAATTTAGAATTCCACCTTTATCAAATTTACCCACTTTAAAATGATATTAATTTAAAATTCTTATTTTTATTATTTCAATAACAAAACTAAAAATTAAAAATTATATCAACGAAAATTATATCGGACAAAATTGATGTCTACAAATATTTTATTTTATTTTTTATATTTAAATATAATATTATTTTTTCATTACTTTACTTCATCATTATTTTTATCCATTTTAGTTTGTATCTTTTTAAGTTAATTTTTTTCAAAATTTAATATAGTCAAATTAAGCTAAAAAATGATATATAAAGTTAATTTAAAATTTTAATAAAGCATATATAAAATAAAGTATAAATAAAAAATACATAGGATAGCAAAATAATAAATTAACTTCATCACTTAGATTTAAGTTTAAGTTTAATAAACATATAAGAACGAAATATAAATAAACAATGAATAAGATTGTAAAATTTGAATTTTTTTTTTTATCACTTTAGAGTTAAGTTTTAGTTTAAAAAGTTAAAAATATGATACTGGCTCATAGTCATGGGCCCATGGCTATCCCCATCTCTTTCCTTTTTCCCAAATAATCATAATCTATTTATTGAACTTAGTTTTATTCCCATGCAATGTTTGGAAAAAAAAAACCCTCTTTTTCAGAGATCACACTTTATTTCTCCATGTCATACCAAATCAATCACGATCTTTTATTCATTGTTTCAAATATAATTATTAATTTTTCTTTTAGAAAAGTAATATTTAGAACAAAGTATATTTCTGTACCATTTAAAAAATTCAAAATTAATTATTAATCTTTTTATTCATTTCATTTTGTTAATTTACTCATTTTTCCACCTCTGCTACTATTATTTAAGCCTCATCATATGGATAAAGCCAGTGGGTCGCCCAAGCCCAACCCAAGCCCGGCCCGGCCTAGCCTGACATCTAAATCTTTGGGCTGGATATGGATCATGCATTTGAGCCCGAGCCCGGCCCACAAGCTTTATGCATAGGGCCCCCATCAGGCCCGACCCGAGGCCCAGCCCAAATCCTTAAAAAATTATTTAAAATATATATATATATATATATATAAATTTAATATCTATAATTATAAAATATAATGTTAATATTTTATTTTATTTTTTATATTTAAATATAATATTATTTTTTCATTACTCTACTTCATTATTATTTTTATCCATTTTAGTTTGTATCTTTTTAAGTTAATTTTTTTCAAAATTTAATATAGTCAAATTAAGCTAAAAAATGATATATAAAGTTAATTTAAAATTTTAATAAAGCATATATAAAATAAAGTATAAATAAAAAATATATAGGATAGCAAAATAATAAATTAACTTCATCACTTAGATTTAAGTTTAAGTTTAATAAACATATAAGAACGAAATATAAATAAACAATGAATAAGATTGTAAAATTTGAATTTTTTTTTATCACTTTAGAGTTAAGTTTTAGTTTAAAAAGTTAAAAATATTTTTTTTTTAAATTTAATTAAAAATTTAATGGAAAATTTAATTAAGTAAATAAAAGTTTGAACGGACTGGACCAAGCTCGCAAAAACGAGTCAAGCCTGCAAAAATGGGCCAAGCCCGGCCCGTATTTTATCTCATGTGTCTAAGCCTGTAGACTAGGCTTGGGCTTACTATTTTAAGTCCCGGCCCCGACCCGAGCCCATTCATTTATGGGTTGGGCCAGCTCGGCCCTGCCCATTGATGAGGCTTACTTTTATTATTCATATTCTGTTGGTAGAATTTAATATAAATAAATAACTTATTTTTAAATAAAATATTGAATATATTTTTAATAATATTAGTTATATCAAATGAAATGAAATTAATTACATAATTTGAACCAGTTAGTGTTAAAATTAAGATTAGTTTCGTATCATATACTATTATTACTTCAAGTCTCATGGCCGTTCGATGATAATTATTCTTAGAATGAACAAATTAATTTCACGTAAATTTTCATTATTAGGCGTGTATGAAAAGATCCTGGATTGGGAAGACGAGATCCTCACGTCCCATTCCATTAATCATACACCGTCTCACCGGGACATTCTTGACTCTTCCTTTTCAGATTGGATTCCACCAGCTCCTAATCTCCTCAAACTCAATATCGATGCAGCTGTAAATTCATCTTCTCGGCTTGGTGGTTTAGGATAGATTCTTAGGAATGAAGGGATGATTTACTAAATTAGCGGAATTTTGTTTAGTAAACTTATTAACATTTAATAACGGATCTATTAACATCATGCAATTTGTGATAAAACATGTAGATTCATGCTTATATATTCGAAAATTAAAACCAGAACTTACATTGACTGAATAATGGAGAATCGGTTGGAGGTTTTTTTCTGACTTCAAATCCTCAGCAACACCAGATCTTCTACACTATATCCCGATCGATCAAACGAAATTCGATTGTGGGATCGAACTTTAGAAGAAATTGGGAAGAAGAAAAAAAATATTTTTCTTCCCAACACTATGAGAAAATCGGCAATGAGGGAGGGAAAGGAGGAAGAGAGAGTTCCAACTTTCTATGGAATTGAATTGTGTGATTTATGAATGACCCAACCCTCCTATTTATAGAAAAATAGGAATCCTAATCACATTAGGATTAATCTATAGAGATAAACACAAAAAGAAAAAGATAATCTCTTTCCTTTATCTAGCAATTTCGAAAATGCCATAGATAAATAGGAGATTATTTTATTTTCTTTATTTTTATTTATCTTGGGTAAATAAATCTATGTAATTATTTTAGGATATAATTCAAGCAATTATCTCTTCCCAAAAATACATGGTGGCCGAAAATAGCATATTAATTTAATAAATAATTCCAAATTATTTAATTAATTATTTTGGGCCAATCTCAATTGGGTTCATTAATCCAATTGGGCTAGAAACTCTCTCTTAAATTAATAAGTCCAACTCAATTAATTTATTTATTAATTACCATTTAAATAAATATTTTATTTAAACAATTAATAATATTAATATTTTCTCCCGGCTAAACATTATCAAATTTATATTTAATTATTAATTTCCATTTAAATAATTTTCATTATTTAAATAATTAATAATAAATATTATAATTATTAATTTCCATTAAATAAACTCATTATTTAATTAATAATTTTATTGACAATATTTTATTATTAATTAATTAATTTTAATTATTAATTTCCGTTCAAATAAAATTAATTATTTAAACAATTAATAATTGTCAATTAATTTCAAATTATTAATTACCATTTAAATATACTCAATATTTAAATAATTAATAATATCTAATTAATAATATTTCATTATTAATTTCATGTTTAAATAAACTCATTATTTAAACAATTAATAATGTTTATATTAATTACCGCTTAAATATACTCAATATTTAAACAATTAATATTGCCTATTTTAAGTAATTCACTTTACTTAAAATTTCCATTTCTTCTACTTGATTTCGCGACTACGATATTTGGGCTAGCATAGGGACCCGATGGACCTATAGATCATGGGCTTAATAATTAGTCAATTAAGTGATTAACACATAATCGATTAATTACTTATTATCTAACTATGAATAATTCCACTATAGATTCATAGCTGAACTCCCCTCACTATAGATGAGTTATGTCCATTCCAGTTTATCATTTATTTATATCTGTGGTATTATCCTTCACGTGGAACCCTCATAATTACAGCGGATAAATTTACCGTTTTGCCCCTGTAATTACCGCTTTATCCTTGTGTTCCCGCTGATTCTCCAATGAACTTTATCTTTAGTCGAACTAGAGATAAGATACTTCGTGATCAATAGAAGTCGTGACGTCACTTGTTCATGTCTCGAATCAGGACATCAAGGGAGTTTCCTAAAGTTCCTAAAATGTTTAGGTATCGGACCGATACCGTTAATTTATAGGAAAGTTATGAATTCCATCTCGTGAAAATGAGTTCCCAGCTACTTATCTAGTCATGTTCCCAAAACAGGAGTGTATTGAGCGTTCTTACGGATCGCTCTCAACTATGTGAATCAAAGAACATAACTCCACAAATAGGAGTCCGCATTTCACTCGGGATTGAGATCTATCACCGGTTGATAAACTTAGTTTGATATTCGATCAATTCTCGTAAACGGTACTAAGGAGAAATTTGATCGAACATCGTGGTCCTGTCTTATACAATCAACATTGCATATGATACTTCCATTTCATGTCTCCCACATGAATGATCATGATTAGATCATTTGTCTATAAACAAAATGCGAAGCTATCAACAGTGTTACCAGGATAAGGTTCCCAAACGTTATCCATTTACTGTAGACACTTTTAAGTTACTCATCTCGACTTTAATCCTCTTGTATGACTCACATACTAAGTCGTGATTTCATAAGAGTAACTTAGGGTTTACTATTTGAATGTTTTGATATTTATATATTTCCATATATTCCTAATATCATCAATTGAATCAATCTAGATTATATAAAGAACTTATGTTTATTTATTTAATTTATTCGAAATAAATTATTATAATTAAATAATTACAAGTTCTAGGACACCATTCCTAACAATCTCCCACTTGTCCTAGATCTTTGGAGATTTGACTTGTAATTCAGTCCACCTGGATGACTATCAACTACTTAGCCATGGTAGTCATTTTAATGCTTTATCGATAACGTTTTCATCTGTTTAGTATGTATTTCTTTTGTCTCGATGTTAGTTTCATTAAGTTTAATAGATTCCATATTTTATCGCCATAAAATAAACTCTATTAACTATTGATTTGAAACTATCATCTTCAACCACTTTTCATTTACTAACGACTTAGTAATTACGCGAATCTAGAGTTTAGTTAGTAAAAACTCATTTTACTTATACTTAACTCATCGATATTTAATTCGCAAAAGTATTTTGTCAAATTCTTACATGGAATTAAATTCATGTTCGAATTTGAGCCCGTGCAACTCATAAAATCTCCCATTTTATCTATGTGCACTAACATACTATTTGTAAATTTTATTTTAGTCACATTGGTTCTAGGATTCTCGAAATTCTTAAGCTCCCACTACAAAGTAATTCTCCATTACTTTCATTTGTTTAATGATTACAATTCTATACTTCTTATTATTTCCAAAATAATGTATAAGTATAAGTGACCTTTTTCAACTCAACTATTGAAAATTCATGTCATTTTTATTTCACTTATTTTGAACTTTATTCATTGATTTTGAAGTCAATGAGTTTCACTTGGACTTCGAAAGTCCTTTGGTTCGTATTATGACGCTCCCACTCAAATAAAGTTCTATAAGTAGTTTTACCATTTAAACTTTTAAATGACTACTTGTTTTATTGTGAAATAAAATCATTGTAATTCTTTTCTATCTTAAGTATGGTTTAAACTTTTTCAGTATCACTGATTTACTGAACCTTTCTTTGATAATTTGTGAATTCAATTATTCACTAATTATTACTCTCTGATTTCTGTTTTGTTTATTCCATATCAGTTATTACCTTTAAAACATCCTTTTAAATAACTGAATGTTTGGAATATAAGAAATCGATTTAATGTTTACTTATCACTTAAGTTCTAACATCTAAATGTTCAACTTTAGTGATATTTAAGTCTAGTTATCTTTGATAAATCAAAGATATTTGATTTTACTTATCCCATAAGTTCGTGGATTAATATGGTTATCATCTCAAATTCTTGAGAACCATCTTTAAGAGGTTAATCCTTTTTAACTTATTTAAGTAATTCTAGACTTAAGTATTTAAACATTTTTAAACCTTATAACTTATTTAGATATTTCGGAGTTTAGAATTTGGTTTTGGAATTTATTTGTTTTATACTAAGTATTTTGAATAACCATCCAATCACACTTTGGAACTTTGTAATATAGTTGTAGAGGAATATCTACCTAAATAACTCTTATTTAAAATATTCCCAAACTTGGTTCATACGAAATGAGAACCAATAGTTATTACATAATTCAAAATAAAAACAAATTGATAACTAAACTAAACTAGAAAACTATGGTTTAGGAAGAGAAATATTTTCTTCCCTTTTAGACTATTGTAAAATCGGTTACGAGGAGAATAGGAAGAAGAAGAGTTTTCAATTTCAAAAATTGAAATTATAAGCTTTTGAATGAACAACCAAGACGTTTGTATTTATACGCAAAACAGTTTTCCAATCGAATTCGGAAATACTATTAAAATAAATACAAGATAAATGCCAAGAATAAAATCAAATTTTATTCCTTATTTATCTTACGTGCCGATTTTATGTGTATAAAATCAATAAGAAAAACTAATTTTCTTTTGTTTAATTTGTCTTTGGTTGAACATTCTTTTAAATATTTTAGACAAAATAATTCAACAATTATTTCCTAAAATATTATATATGAGTCGATTTTGGTATTTAATAATTCAAATAATTTGAACCAAAATCCATTGAATTCATTAATTCAATTATAGGTTCTTCCTTATTAATAAATCTTATTTATTAACTCTTGATATTTATTTAAATAAATCAATTATTCAAATAAAACATCATATTCCGATTTTGTATTTTATTATTAATAAATATTTATTATTTTCTATTTAAATAATCGACATTATTTAAATTAATAATAAATATGTTATTTACTATTATCCTTTTTAAATAATCGCTATTATTTAAAATTAATAATAAATGTTTAATTATTAATTTCCATTTAGGTAAACACATTACCTAAATAATTAATAATTATTTATTAATAATACTTTATTATTAATTTCCATTTAAATAAACACATTATTTAAATAATTAATACTAATATTAATTTCCATTTAAATAAACTCATTATTTAAATAATTAATATTGTCACTTATTTAAGTAAACCTACTTTACTTAAATCATTCATTTTCTTTTCTAGGAAACATGGTTTCATCGTTTAGTTATTTCTTTCCAAGTATAGTGACTAAAACAGATGCTATATTACTGAAATTTAAATAAACTTTATCTTAATAATCTAACATGCATTCAACATTCAAATACTCAAAGTTTCGACATATAATTAAATATGATGCATGAATGCGAACATATTAATGAACAGAAAAGCCCTAAAACATGTTACTATGTCACGATATTTTAATGATACCGGTGAAGTGCCGTCGAATGATAGGTCAGTTACCATCATTAAAACGAGATGCCACTCGAACAATTGACAACTCCAGAATAACTCATATTCCTATGTCATTGTTTACCGTGTGTTTGGTCAAGAATTTTGATAACAAACTTTATCAAATTTCTTCTTAAGTGTAACCCACTAATTTAGTCTTTTAAATAAAATTGAAGAGTGTCTACGAAGTGTAGATTCATTCTTCAATCAATCTCATTTAAAATTCTTTATCCCTTTCGGGAGACCCAACTTGATATTGATTTATACAATAAACCTTCCTATGGGAATGAACACTGCAGCAGTTGTTACAGAGGCCATGTATAAATCTCACGTTTGAGCCCATTAGTGGAGACCATAGGATACATTGACATGTTTCCTTCTCCCACTTAATATTTTGAGTTAGGGTTTCATAACTTAGACTAATTCAGGCTAACTCATTAATCCAAGTTTTAATTAACCTAATCAACTTTAACTCTTAAATTGGTTAGATTAATTTTATAAAGTGATTGTTCAAGTTTTCCTAATTTAAACTAATCACATTATGCGCCGTCTTAATAATTTTGATTTATTAATTTGAACTTTTCTCCCAGTTGCTCCCGGTTAGAGGCGCTCCGTGTTAGGGGAACTTTATGAAACCTCATCGCTTGGGCAAAGCTTTCGCTGGAGATCCGTTCAATTTAATTAATCTCAATTATTAATTTTTAATTAACCCTTAATTAAAAGTTTCTATTTGTTTATCTTATATGGATTTTGGCCCAATTGTTTAAACAATAATTCCATATTACAAATAATTCATTTAGTTTCTATTCAACTTTTAAACTAGATTTAACTTTTGAATTTTAACTAAATAAGCATGCTTTTAATTCTAAAACAATTAGAATATAATTTTCGATAATAACATTTATAAAATAAAATTATAGCATGCTTCACATACATTAGCATATAATAACACATATTATATCATGATGCATGTATGTACAATTAATAAAATCATACAACCTATGGTGGGATTTTCTACATGACATACTTTTATGCATGAACATTATTTAAAACAATTATATCATACATATAAACAATTTAAATAATAAATAGCTAAATTGACCGGTATTCTTGGCACTATTTCTAAAACGGAAAATTAGAATTACAACTTAATTATATCTTCCATTCTAGAACTTGAGGCTTCAACTTTCTCTCTCCTCCATGGTGTAGGCGTGGGCATGGGTATTTATGGGGCAAATATTATCTCCTTAATATTTCCATAAATACTTGTTTTAAAATAATTATCTTTTAATTATATGGAAAAATAAAGAAAATATTTTCCATGTAATCTTATATCAATTTCTAAATTTATAATTTAAGATAGGGATATAATCTTTAAAAAAATTTAATCCTTATCTTAAATATTTAAATTTTTAAATTGAGATAACAAGATAATTATGTTAAAATATCTTACTATATCTTACCTTATCTCATCCTTTTCTCTCTCCTTGGGCGTGGGCATCATGAATGATGGAGAAAAATTTTCTTCTCTTCCTTCCCTTTGGTGGTGCCGATTTTTGCCTCATATGGTATGGGAACATTACAAATTTTTCCTATACCCTAAAATTAGGGTTTACAAATTTTCTACTAAAATTTAAAAACCTAAGTGCCTCAAGAATACCTAAACAGTCAATAAGCAAACCTCCGCAATTTATATAAACATACATAAAACAATTTTTATGCAACCCACCAAAATTTTCGAAAAATCACAAGTTTAGCATGATAATTAAAATTAGCTCTGATACCAATTGAAGGGATGATTTACTAAATTAGCGGAATTTTGTTTAGTAAACTTATTAACATTTAATAACGGATCTATTAACATCATGCAATTTGTGATAAAACATGTAGATTCATGCTTATATATTCGAAAATTAAAACCAGAACTTACATTGACTGAATAATGGAGAATCGGTTGGAGGTTTCTTTACAGCTTCAAATCCTCAGCAACACCAGATCTTCTACACTATATCCCGATCGATCAAACGAAATTCGATTGTGGGATCGAACTTTAGAAGAAATTGGGAAGAAGAAAAAAAATATTTTTCTTCCCAACACTATGAGAAAATCGGCAATGAGGGAGGGAAAGGAGGAAGAGAGAGTTCCAACTTTCTATGGAATTGAATTGTGTGATTTATGAATGACCCAACCCTCCTATTTATAGAAAAATAGGAATCCTAATCACATTAGGATTAATCTATAGAGATAAACACAAAAAGAAAAAGATAATCTCTTTCCTTTATCTAGCAATTTCGAAAATGCCATAGATAAATAGGAGATTATTTTATTTTCTTTATTTTTATTTATCTTGGGTAAATAAATCTATGTAATTATTTTAGGATATAATTCAAGCAATTATCTCTTCCCAAAAATACATGGTGGCCGAAAATAGCATATTAATTTAATAAATAATTCCAAATTATTTAATTAATTATTTTGGGCCAATCTCAATTGGGTTCATTAATCCAATTGGGCTAGAAACTCTCTCTTAAATTAATAAGTCCAACTCAATTAATTTATTTATTAATTACCATTTAAATAAATATTTTATTTAAACAATTAATAATATTAATATTTTCTCCCAGGCTAAACATTATCAAATTTATATTTAATTATTAATTTCCATTTAAATAATTTTCATTATTTAAATAATTAATAATAAATATTATAATTATTAATTTCCATTAAATAAACTCATTATTTAATTAATAATTTTATTGACAATATTTTATTATTAATTAATTAATTTTAATTATTAATTTCCGTTCAAATAAAATTAATTATTTAAACAATTAATAATTGTCAATTAATTTCAAATTATTAATTACCATTTAAATATACTCAATATTTAAATAATTAATAATATCTAATTAATAATATTTCATTATTAATTTCATGTTTAAATAAACTCATTATTTAAACAATTAATAATGTTTATATTAATTACCGCTTAAATATACTCAATATTTAAACAATTAATATTGCCTATTTTAAGTAATTCACTTTACTTAAAATTTCCATTTCTTCTACTTGATTTCGCGACTACGATATTTGGGCTAGCATAGGGACCCGATGGACCTATAGATCATGGGCTTAATAATTAGTCAATTAAGTGATTAACACATAATCAGTTAATTACTTATTATCTAACTATGAATAATTCCACTATAGATTCATAGCTGAACTCCCCTCACTATAGATGAGTTATGTCCATTCAGTTTATCATTTATTTATATCTGTGGTATTATCCTTCACGTGGAACCCTCATAATTACAGGCGGATAAATTTACCGTTTTGCCCCTGTAATTACCGCTTTATCCTTGTGTTCCCGCTGATTCTCCAATGAACTTTATCTTTAGTCGAACTAGAGATAAGATACTTCTGTGATCAATAGAAGTCGTGACGTCACTTGTTCATGTCTCGAATCAATACATCAAGGGAGTTTCCTAAAGTTCCTAAAATGTTTAGGTATCGCACTGATACCGTTAATTTATAGGAAAGTTATGAATTCCATCTCGTGAAAATGAGTTCCCAGCTACTTATCTAGTCATGTTCCCAAAACAGGAGTGTATTGAGCGTTCTTACAGATCGCTCTCAACTATGTGAATCAAAGAACATAACTCCACAAATAGGAGTCCGCATTTCACTCAGGATTGAGATCTATCACCGGTTGATAAACTTAGTTTGATATTCGATCAATTCTCGTAAACCAGGTACTAAGGAGAAATTTGATCGAACATCGTGGTCCTGTCTTATACAATCAACATTGCATATGATACTTCCATTTCATGTCTCCCACATGAATGATCATGATTAGATCATTTGTCTATAAACAAAATGCGAAGCTATCAACAGTGTTACCAGGATAAGGTTCCCAAACGTTATCCATTTATCGTAGACACTTTTAAGTTACTCATCTCGACTTTAATCCTCTTGTATGACTCACATACTAAGTCGTGATTTCATAAGAGTAACTTAGGGTTTACTATTTGAATGTTTTGATATTTATATATTTCCATATATTCCTAATATCATCAATTGAATCAATCTAGATTATATAAAGAACTTATGTTTATTTATTTAATTTATTCGAAATAAATTATTATAATTAAATAATTACAAGTTCTAGGACACCATTCCTAACAAGGAATCATCATGGAGAAATTATATTTTCAAGTTGCAAGATGGTGGATTTCACGGATTCCACCCTGTTTTTGGAAGCTTTGGCGATCAAAGAGGGTATCCTGCATCTGAACTCCGCCTCAGAGGTGGTAGTGCAATCAGATTTCCTTGGAACGATTCTTCTTCTACAAGAAATATAGGTATTGCCAGCGAAAAATTTCGCCGGTAATGCCTCTTTTTTCGCCGGCAAAACCTTTACCGACGAAAAATGTAATTCGCCGGCATAGGCTATGCCGGTGAATGGCCAAATTTCGCCGGCATAACCATGATCGGGCTGCCCCTTTTATGAGGCTATGCAATTTCGGCATAACTAATGCTGGCAAAATTCGCCTGCATAAATTAAAAAAAAAAAAAAAACTAATGCCGGCGAATTTCACCTGCATAGCCCATTTTTGCCGGCGAATTTGGCCAGCAATACCCCCATATTATTTTTTTTAGAAATATTTAAATCATTTACTAGATTCGGGTGGACTCGAACCACCAACCTCTCAAAACTCAATTGAATTTTGAGCACTCTACCATTTTATGATCTTACGAATCTTTATTTGTAAAAAATAAAAGTGTAAGGTACTCTAAACATGATAACTTAGCTCATAACTAACCCAAGTTTAAGGTGTATGAAAATATCCTTAAAATGTGCGTATGAAAAGTACAAAGAGACTGATAAAGTAACGCTTAACACATAGACATGAAAACATAATGCAAACATAATTTTAATGAGAAACCAAGAATATTCAAGTAATGCTTAAAACAAACCCATAACATATTTCAATCATAAATGACACACATTGATAAGAATAAGTAATATAAGGAAAAAAAAGACGAAACTCACCGTAAATGGCCAAAAACACCGGAGAATTCGAATATCGCCTCCTAAAATAAACATATGTAGTTAGTTAGTACTTTATTGAGGAGAAGAAAAAGTACATAATTACATTCTATCCCAAATTTAATCACCAATTCCAAATCGAAAATTCAAAAAAAATAAATGTTACATGAATATAGGATTCTAATCGCCGGAGGAGAGTTAGAACTAGAATATAAAACAAAATATCTGAAATTTATAACTAAAAAACTTCAATGAATATAAAATTAGATAAAAAAATAAATGCATATAGAATTATTACATAAACAAAAATGCCTAGTTTAAAAAACAAAATATCATAACATGTAGGAATTGTAAATTTAGGGCAATAAAAAAAACAAAAGAATGAAATCTAACCTTTAATAACTTTCAAGTGTGATAGTCCCTTAAAAAATATAAACAGAAATCATTACACTTAAAATAAGTCTACCACAATCAAACTCAAGAAAAAAAAACAAAACTCATGAGTAAAAATAACTCAATGCATCAAATCTCATCAAACAACCATATTTCATAACTTAAAAAAACATCATTTGAACATTCAATTGGAACATAAAACACAAAGCCCACAAATTTTTCAAAAAAACCCTAACACTTCCCAAATCTAAATTAGGGCAAAAAAAACTCAAATCATATTCAAATACTTATTTCCTACCTAACATCATCCTTTGATAAACGAATTATATAAACATAAACCAAAAGCCCCAATTTTTTTTCAAACCCTAATATATAGAAACTATAGATTTAGGCTAAAAAACCTAAAATCATGCACCCTAAACACGAAAATAATAATAGTACATGAGTTAGAGGCGTGAAATGGGGAAAAAAAAATGAAAACTCACCTTCAATCTCACCGGGGGGGAAGAGAGAACGAGGAAGGAAAAAAAAGAGGAGAAATGAATGACATTTAAGTCGGGTTGGGGATTTTATGCCTAGAGGCTATGCCGGCGAAATTCAATTCGCCGGCATAGCCCTTAAAAGGGACGCGTGAGTCCGCTTACTTTAAGTCGCAATGCCGGCGAAATTTATCATTTCACCAGCATTGCTTTATTTATAAAAAAAATATTAAATAAATATTAAAAAAAAACTTTTTATTAGGCAATGCCGGCGAAATTCGCCGGCATTGGTTTATTAAAAAAAAAACTCTCATATTAGGCAAAGCCGGCGAAAACAACAATTTCGCCGGCTTTTCCTTCTCTTTTACTGTTAAAAATAAATAAAAATATATACTTTATGTAGATACCGTATTTTTCCCAGCTCAATTTTATTAATCTTATTATTATTATCTTTTTATTTATTTACTTATGTTGGATTTAAAAAAGGAAAATTGATTTTTTTTATCTCTTATTTTTCTTACATTAACCCGTGATTGTTTTATTTTATTTTTATTTTTATTTTATTATCATTATTATTATTATTATTTTTTAATGTAGTGTTTTAAAAATAGTGTTGTTATTATTACCATTTTCATTATTATTATAAAGTTAAGTTTTTTTTTTTTTTTTTTTTTTTTTTTTTTTTTTAAAATGGTTTTGGACGTGTCAGGTAGAATTGTTTAGGGTTTTTATTTTTATTTTTGATTTGATTAAGAATCTTTTTTTTAAAAGGAAACAATTGGAAGGAATAATTTTTGGTGCAACTTGGATGAAATTTAGGTTGGTAAAAATTATATGATTGATTTAGTTTTGGAAATAAAAGGCTGATTGGGAGGAAATTAATTCTAATTTTGAATTTCTCCTAATTAGCCTAAAATTAAGCAATTTATAATGTGCATAGTTTGCCCTAAATTTAATTTCAAAAACCATAAAAAAAAACTCATCCCATCCGGCAGAAGGGGCATCAAAAAAAGGGGTTTGGTATTTGGTGATTGGCGGCTGCTTCCCATTCCTCTTCCAAAAAAAAAAATCTTTAGATATTCAAACCCAAAAGCAAGAATTTCTTCTGCTAAGTCTGAGACCATTGTATCCTTTCCCATCCTTATCATCACAATATCGTTTTATTTGGATCGTTTCAGACGACTACTCCTCGTTTCTTCATCGGGTAAATGAAGGCTTTTATTTGTCTTCTATTTTACAAATGCATGTATGAGTTTGTTTGTTTTTTATGATTCATAAACATTGCATAAAATATTTAATCTCTCTTAATTTTGGATCAATAAAACATGATTATTTTACTGATTTATTAATATATGTATGTATACATTTTTTTTTACTAGTGT
This sequence comes from Gynostemma pentaphyllum, assembly GCA_028015215.1. NCBI lineage: Eukaryota > Viridiplantae > Streptophyta > Magnoliopsida > Cucurbitales > Cucurbitaceae > Gynostemma > Gynostemma pentaphyllum. The sequence goes on along the minus strand of CM051355.1, from coordinate 63,457,591 downwards.
GTTATGTCTACATATGTATGTAATGACTTGGTGAATTTTTGTAAAGTTCCCGAATAAAAAACACCTAAAGATACGTTTATTCATACATTTTTTTTTCTTTTTTTTTTACATTATCATATGTTAGCTTAATTTGATTCTTAAACAAATAAAATTAATTTAAAAAAAATAAAAAGTCAATCCTGTTCCATTCATAAAAAAATAGTGTCTAAGTTTGATATATGCATGACTTTTTTTTTTTAAAAAAAATATAGCATTCTGTTAGTATTAAAGACTAATCTTAAAATAAATGAATATTATTTCTTGAATTCATATTATCAATTATTTAACTAGAGGAAAAGTAACATGTTTGTTTGGGATTTCGATAGTGCGTGGAAATTTTCATGTTTGTGGAGACTGCGTAATGTACTTATCGAAATTCTCATAAAACTCAACAAAAAGAACCTAAAAAAAATACAGAATGAAAATTCTAAAAAATAAATGATACTTTGCATACTATTTCAAAAAATAGAATATATCAAATAAGTTTAAAATGATATTTCAAAAAAATAAAAAGAGTAGATTATTTCAAATACGTTTAAATAGTTTTATTTAAAAAAAAGGGTTGATATGCATTTTGAGTAAAATTAAGTATTATTTCAAAAATATAAAATAAGGGTATTTTCAAACAAGTTTAAATATTATTTTAAAAATAGAATTAAAAGAAAGTATATTAAATATAAAGAATATAAATAAAAAAAAAAAGAAAAATGTTTTTAAAATATAAATACAATTCCGATGATGGATTTTGAGAAGTAAAAAACTCAATTTCTTAAGGTGAAATTTTATAAATTTCAATATTGTTCAATTAACGGCCGTAACCCCGCTCATTTTAATCCTTATCACTTGCTTCATTCTTGAAGTTGAGAAATGATTAAATGAGACATTTGTTTTTATAAATTAAAATTAATTTTTTTTTAACTATTTAAATTAAGGACCATCATTAAAAAAAGAAAGATAATATAAGGTAAAAATATGGTAATCATTTTAAATGGGTGTTGTAGGGTGCTAATACCTTCCCTACACGCAAACGACTCCCAAACCCAACTTAATTTTCGTAGACCATTATATTTTTATTTTAATTTGGTGATCAATCACACCCAAATATGATTGATGGCGACTTCCACTTTATTTTAATATAAGAGACCTAATATTAAGGATGTCGGCCGCTCCGCGTCGGAATCACGTTGTGACACTATAAGTTTCGCCGGCCTTGCTAATTTAAAAAATATATATTTACTTAGGTCACAAGGCCGGCGAAATTCGCCGGCCTTGTTATTTTAAAAAAATGAAAATTAAAACCTATAACTAGTATATTTTAAAAAAGGGGCAATTACTAGCTATAAATTAAAAAATGGGCAATTAGTAAAATTACGTTTAAAAAATAGTTCAATAATGTATTGAACTAAAATTATGCTATTTGAGTGATTTTTAAAAAGTTTAAACATTTTAATAATTAGTATATAGATTTATTGAGACAAATTATTATTTTTTTTTAAATATAGATATTATAAGTTTCAAGGCCGAGGAAATTCGCCAGCCTTGGGGTTTTAATTAAAAAAAAATTGTAAAAAATATCACAAGGCCGGCGAAATCTGACATTTCGTCGGCATTACATGAAGAAAGGCCGGCGAAATGTAATAATTCGCTGGCCTTACTAATAAAAGCCGGCGAAATGTCAATTTCGCCGGTTATACCATTAAAATGGCGGCGAAATTCGCCGGTAATTTTTCACCGGCAATACCCTATTTCCTTATAGTTAGTTCCATCATTTCTAAAATCTTGGACCAGTGGCGAGGCCAGAATTATTTTTTCCGGGGGGGGGGGGGGTAAAAATCTATATAAAGAAAGGATTGTATAAAATGTCAACTCCACACCGATTTTGATATATTATATTACAAGTTAATAAAAAAAAGTGGTAACAAATTTTTTTAATATTACAATTGATTCAATTACGTTTAGTTAGATTTTTAGATTTTGACTTGTGCCTAATATAAAGTTATAAAATGGATAAAAAAAAATTGCTAGAAATTATGTTAATTATAAAAGTATACATGTCTTCAAAATAGAGGCAAATTTTAAAATAATTTCTTAGTATATCAAAAAATATATATTATTTTTTTGCGTAAAAATGGAGAGCTTCCATGTAGGCAACGAACTTAATATATGGGACGAGTCGGAGGTAGTGCGCTGTTTCTTCTCCTATTTATAGGAGATTAGGTTGATGACATCATCGTGCCACGTGCCGCGTCGGGATTGGGTCTTGTGTTGCTTCTCAATTACGTGTCGCTTGTGAGTTGCGCCATGTGTCGTTTCCCAAATGGATACTTGTATTCAATCTTAAGTATGTAGGTCTATGTCGGAGACTGCGTAGCCAGGTCTTTTCAGGTGGGTAGATTTTATGACTAGGTATCGTGGTCGGACCAGGTGCCCTGGTAATGCGGTCGGACCAGGTGCCCCGGTACTGTGGTCGGACCAGGTGCGTAGACATTCTTGTCAAGTTGTAAAATTCCATGTGTAATCCAATTCTACCCACAACATATTAATCTCCCAAATCATTGAAATCAATTTTTTATTTCAAATGTTTTTTTAATCTAATAATAAGAATCACAATCAAAATTAACTTTATTGTGTATCATAGAGATGTTTAACTAATTTTATATAATAATTAATAAGTTTAAAATATTTAACTAAAAGTACAAGTATGAAATAATAAAATTATAACAATTATGAAGCTCACATGACATAAAACTATAAAGTTATTAATAAAATTTGGATTTCACTGATGATACATTATTATTTATAATTTAGAAAAAATAAATTATTTATAAACAAAAAATTACACTAAAAAATTATATAAAAATATACATATAAAATTTATATTTTTGAAAATTTGGGGGGGGGGGGGGGGGGGGGAATTGCCCCAAAGCTCCTTAGTGGCCTCGCCACTGTCTTGAACATGGTTGAAGACAAGGCGATTTCTATTTTCCAACATGTAAAGCATAACCACAATCGGTTAGCTCATGGTTGTAACAGCCCAATTTTCCAAAACATGGAAATTACAAAAATAAACAGCGGAAGCTAAAATTTAAACCAAAGACTCTTCTCATTTAAAAATCATAGCAAAATTCATTCACAATCGATCGATCTTATTCGTTTAAAATACCAAAATCAATTTAAAACCAAATTCTCAACCATTAACATTTAAAACATAAGCACACGTTAAAATGAACAAATATTCAAATAACAAGTCCAACCCAAATAAACTAATGAGAAGAATAAATAATGCTGGCATGTAAATCCTCCCAACCGATCCACCGTTCACGAAACATCGTCAGTTGCCAGCTTTCTTCTTTTATTTACCTGAAAAAAAATAAGTGTAGCATCATGAGGCTACACCCAATGAGTAGAAAAAGTTAAAAGAAAAGTAATGCCATGAGAAGATTCCTAAGTTCATTAAGTCCATAATCGACCTCACAAGTTCCAAGAATTTCTCTCAACTCTACAGAAATTCTCTCAACTCCAAAGAAATTCTCTCAACTCCAAAGAGTTCAATTTTCTACACAATGCCTTAACTCAACTAATGTCCGAAAACAAAAGTGAGTTTCTCGCTCAAAAGCATCAAACACGTGTTTCAACGTTTCAACCTTTTGAGGTATTCTTCTTATGTGTTTGCAAGACACACAAGCGAACCTACTTGTATATTCTTTCCTATAGATCAAATGGAATGAACCTGCCCCACTAAGTGATATTATGTTGTGCACAACTATAACTATCCACTTAATGGCATATTCTTCACTAAGTATGGCCCTACTTAGTGCGAACCTCCAACCATATTGTTTAAGGCACCAAAACAATATAATTTATCTAAAAGCATCACTACCAGAATGCTTGACAAGTCTAGGTCCAGTTTCTAGCCTAGAAACCCAGTTTCCATCTAAAACTGACCTTAAAAAAGACTAAAACTCAAAATTTCCAATTTCTGGAAAATAATCAATTTCTCGGACTTAAAATGACCTAAAATCACCCAAGATCACAATCCCAACTCAAAATATGATCACCCAAAGAATTTCCAATGAAAACAACAAAACTAGCCTAAACTAGTGTAGTTTTGCTCTATTTTCGGTCACTAAGTGATAGTCTAATTTTCTAAATAAAATCAGCGGTCATTTGGTGCTAATACTAGTTCCATAAAAATTCTAATACACTTAGGAGTCTCCCAAAAATACCTCACAATTAATCTCGCACAAATGAGCGCTCTTTAAGGCTATTTCCAATTCTAGTGGGCACTAAATCTTCAAAACATAACACAATTCCAGCAGCTCAATAAGACTTAAAACCTCTATAAAATCATGCTAATCATCATACAAAAGTCCAGAATTAATCATAATTGATTATAACAACTAATGAGTAAAATTACTCCTTAAACATGCATGTTTTCACTCTTTTTAACATTCTTTAAATCTCATACTTCAACATCTTTAAGTTCAGTCAAATTTCATAAATTTCATACTTAAAAGTATCCTTAAATACTCCCAAATAAGAAAACATAATTCTTTTTAATGAAAAAGAAAAGCAACGCATAATATTAATTAACCTTTAACTAGTTCTACTCACCTTAGTTTCTTGAATTTTCAAAATTCAAGTTCTTTTATTTCCAAGAAACTCCACCACCTTGAACCCTAACCTTGAGGTTAACTCCTCCATTCTCCATAAATCTTCCACCAAATGCTTCCATTCGACAAAACACACCTACTTCGACGAAGAAATAATCGAAAAACCAATTAAATTCGAATAAACCTTCAAAGGTCCGAATTTATTTTTACCCCCTTACGTTTTCTAAAGATGTTGAATTGCTATGAAATTAATCCCATTTGAAAGATAATGAAAAACTGATCGAAAAAGACTACTTACTTGCGCAGATTGGAGTCAGGATGAGAAAGTTATGGCCAAAATACTTCTTGAGGTTATCCTTTGGTGAAAATAGGAGGAAAATAATTTTTGAAGGGGCTGGTTTTCGGATTTGAGAAGAAGAAGATGATAATTTTAGGGTTTAATCCCGAGTTATGATAATTACGAAAATGCCACTACACTAAAACGATCATGACTCATTCTCCGGGACTCCGAATGATGATCCGTCAGTTGGGTTGGAATCGTAATAACGAGATGATCAATATCATGTAAAAATATTAAAGTAAACTTGTGGTTTTAATTTTGAGGTTTGGGAAATTACCAAAATACCCTTACGAGAAAACGATCTATTTTTCACCAAATTCATCAAATCCAACTTCATTAGTATCATTTTGAGAGAATTGTAATAATTTCCAATCTTTTATACTCTTATTTGGTAACGGGTTGTTACAATGGTTTTGTCAAATTGATAGTTGATTCACATATTTCTAGGTGTTGGTGGGGATCTCTTCCCCCTGGTTTTAGGGCAGATTTCTTGTAGTTTTTGTTTGTGTTTGTTGTTTGCTTCACTGTTCTGTTATTAAAATAAATAAATAAAGGAGGAGGATTTCTCACGAAAATTAAAATTCATTAACAATATACTAATATTTCCTTATAATAAACAAAGCACAATTAAAAAACAAAACCTAATAATTAACTTATCTCAAAAAAAAAAAAAACTAATAATTAACTAGAAATAGAAATGGAAATGGAAATGGAAATTCAACATTTAATAATCATGAAGACGAAAAATAGTGACTTTGAGAGTAATTTCAGAAGCTTTGAAATATTCAAAGACACAAATATCACCTTCCTTCAAATAATTATCAATGGCAAATCGCTTCCATCCTTTTATTCAGTCCTTCTTCTTGTAAATGCCCATCTTACCCTACACCAAACTTTCCATTTCCTTCCATTTGATATCTCAAGCTTCACTTCTGTTTTTTCTTCTTTGAAATATATTTCTCCAAAACTCCTTGGCAAACTCTATATTTCAAAATATAACGGAGAATATATAAGTGCTCGTTTTCGATAACTTTTTGTTGAAGTGTTTAAAAGCTATTTCAAATGAGTCGTAATAATTGAATTTTTACCAGATAGCTTCCAGTTTGAATGTAGGAAGGCCTAATTGTGACCATAAATGAAGGATTGTCAATTGCTCTTTTGAAGCTGGCTGCTTTTTTGTGAACTTTTTCTTCACTTTCATTCAATGGAAGCTGAATTGGCCTTGAAGATGATGCCTCACTTTTCGGATTTATAAAGTTACCTGGAAAAAAAAAGGGAAAAAAAAAGCTGAATTTAATATAAAGTTTGTATGAAATTTTTAAAAATAAAATAAAATTTGCATATACCATCAAATTGATGATCTTCATATCTCCCCATCTTGCTCATTCTTGCTTCATTTTTACCTTTATATTTTCTGTTCTTTTCTTCAAGATCCAAATCACGTTTCACACAGTGCTTGTCTCGCCCTTTTTAATTAAAAAAAACGAATTTAAACCAAAAAAAAAAAACAAATTAAATTAGTGATGAAAGAAAAAAAAAAGAACCCTTCTTACGCATGAACTGATTTTCCTTGGTAGCAATTTTGTTGTTGTCTGTTAAGATATATATGATTAAATATGCCTTTACCCATAAGTTTAAGCTTTTGAGTATAATGGGTGATTTAACATATTCAATATGGTATCAGAGTAGGAGGTTCCAAGTTTGCATCTCTGTTGTGTCATTTGCTCTTATTTTCTCCCCATTTAAATTCCACATGTTTAGGTCTTGTGTAATTATCCAAACCCACAAGTGAGGGGGAATGTTGAGATATATATGATTAAATATGTCTTTACCTATAGGCTTAATGTAACGTCCCGGTCTTTTAGATAATTATTAACTGGCTGATTTATTTGGTAATACATTAAAATTTTATTAGAGTGTTGAACATCTCAAAGTTATTTAATTTGGGTCCATCTACATATTCGTGGTTATTTGATTAGAAAAGTTATGTACAACTTTTTTTTGTATATATGCAATGCATGCAAGAGTGAATAGTATTGGGCAATTAATATTAAAAGGTAGACTAGTTATGGGCCATTGACTATTATTTTTTTTAACCCAATAGACTTAGCTCCAATTTGTAAGGGAAAGGGGCCTTGCCCATTTGGGACTAGGTCATCTCCTTGGATAAAAAAAATAAAAGAGAGAGAAGGAGCCTTTCTCTCTCCCCATTCTCCTTGCCGTGCCTATGAACAAAGGGACCAAAACCTTGCTTTTTTTTAATTCTTTTACTCCCTTGCCATGACCAGCAGCCCCAAAACCCTTTTTGTTTTATTTATTTTTATTCATTTCGTAGCCTCCTCAAGCCGATAGCCACGCTCCACTACAAGAAGAAGAAAAGGATAATCAATTTCTCCATCTATCTCTTCTCCTAGCTTCAGCCGAGGGTTCAAGTGGAGAGAGCAAATTCTTGCTTCTTTTTCCTTATTTTGCTTGTTGATATTGAAACAAGTGGTGGTAAAGAGCAACTTCATTTTATCGAAGGGTAAGACCATCACTTTACCCATTTCATTTTGTTCCCATTTATGGCTTCAATGGTGGATTTGTGATAACTCATTAAAATTCATTTGCTTAGTTAAAATTTGCTCTTCATTTTATTTAATCAAGCTATGGATTTTCCCTTGCCCATCCGAAATCACCCCCACCTTCGACTCCTAGTGACCCACGGCCAAGTGCCATTATTTGGCTTGTTGTGTTCTCTTTATTTATTTATTTATTTATTATTATTATTATTATTTTTCTACTAATGCCAGAACAACCATCTTCCCAATTGGAATTATTTCTTTTTTTTAATTTACTTTTTCGTTGGCCCATTTTTTCCCCTTATCAACCGAAGCCCCCTCCCTAATTTTAAAATCCTTGACTTTGGCCATTAGATGGGAAAATGGGCTTGCAATTACCTACTTGTACAAAAATCCAAACTTGCCACTCCCCTGACTTTGAGTTTAATAAGAAGAGCTTTATTACTTAATTATTTATTCTTATGTTCATTTGGGTTGAGTAAATTAAAGAGTAATTAGCTTTTGTTTTGAATGTATAGGTTGTGGGAGGATGTGAGCCATTTTGCAAGTTGTGATTTTAGTAAGTTAATAAAAGGTGGGTGATGAATTAGAATTGAAATGATTCTTTGGGGAAACCCAAAGCATCATTTGAATGGTTATTAATATAAAATATATTTGAGAATGTCTACTTTGTAATTGTCTTTTATGAAAGCATGCTTTATAGTTGTAAATTGATTTTGATACATGAATTGAATTGAGATGTGATTGATTAATTTATTATAAGTTCTTAATGCATTGCATCATGATTGTATGTAGCTTAGGGTTCCCATGGCAGGGAAAACATATAGTTAATGTTAGGAGATTATGTGAATTGAATGACTTGAGTTAGAGCAATAATACCTGTGTATCAATTGATTGAATTGTTTGATGAGGTGTGATTGCAAAAGTACCATGTGAGGTTGATGAAATCGATGGGTCATTCCCAGAGATACTTGTGTGTGATCCAAGGAGAGCGTGCCTTGTGATATTATATGGGAGAGCGTGCCCATGGACAATTACGGGGAGAGCATATTCCGGATTGATCCTTTGTGATATTATATGGGAGAGCGTGCCCATGGAAAATTACGAGGAGAGCGTATCCCGGATTGATCCTTTGTGATATTATATGGGAGAGCGTGTCCATGGACAATTATGGGGAGAGCGTATCCCGGATTGATCCTTGAGAGAAGGTTGAGCGTCACACCTTGATTCACCATCATCATCCGGCTCGTGGCCTAAAGGCCGGCCCAAGCTCGACTCGGGTTCGGCTCGAGCTCGGCCCTAAAGTCAACGTTTGACGGGCCGGCTCGGCTCGGCTCGTTAAAAGTTTGAATTGGATATGAGCCTCCATTTTTTTGAACGAGCCGACTCGTGGGCCGGCTCGTTTGAGCCTCCATAAGGCCGATCCAACGAGCCGGCTCGAGCTCGGTCCAAATAAAGCTCGCAATATTTATTTATTATTTAAATATAATTTTATATTATTGCCAATTTAAAAATTAAAGATAAAAAACTAATAATATACCTCCTTTCTATATTATATGCCCGAATCACTACAATATAAATTAAGAAAAATGCATATAATTGACAAATGAGTAGGTGTCAACCTAATTGGGATGAACTTATATTGTAGTGCTGCACTTTATTCTCAAATATTCATGTATGAAATAATTAATAAAAATATCTATTTTTAAAGTTGATACTTTTGTGTAATTACTAGATAGGAAAAAATAAAATAGTTAAAATATTTAACGAATAAAATTGAACAATTTCTGCTTTCTTGCCGTTCAAAATAATAAGTTTAATATGTTAATTTTGTTAACACTTGATTTTTTTTAAAAAGTGATTAGAAAGTTATGCATAATTGATTTTTGAGATAATGTAATATAAAAATGAACTCGTTTGATAGGCCGAGCTTGGCTCGCTCCAACAAGCCAAGCCCAAGCTCGGCTCAATGAGCCTAGCCCATGAGCCGAGCCGCGAGCCTTAAAATTTTAGATTGGGCCGAGCCGGCTCGGCTCGACCAAAAGTATAGGCTCGTTGGGCTCGAGTCTGAGTCGAGCTTGAGCCTTCTAATGTTTGGGCCAAGCCGACTCGGCTCGGCCCATTGATGATGGTGAACCTTGATACGTGTTAGTTATTTGATAGGATGTTATGATATGAGTTATATGATTTGAGAAATGATGTGAGAAGTGATTGTTATGAGTTTGTAGACTTGAGATGTAAAGTATGTGAATAGCCTCTTGTTGTTGCTCTACTAAGTTGTTTTTAAGTTTAATAATTGTTATTTGAAAATGGGAAGGGTTGGGAATTCAAATGATGTTTTGGGGAGTATTTAAATAATCATTTTTATTCTAATTTGTTGCTCACTAGCCATGTGTTGCTAATGGTGCTACACCAAACAATTTCAGGTAATTTTGGAGGTGCTCGAGGCGGTTGATCGATATGGCATCATGGCTTAGAATCTAATTACTATGCATGGAGTCTAGACTTGATTTTTGAGAACTTGACATGTTATTTTTCTTTGGATTGTAAACTTTTATTTGTTTTGGCCTTTTATAACTTTTTGAACTTATTTTATCATTGTGAGTTCCGGAGCTCATTATTTCATATGAATTATGAAAATGATGTTATTTCAATCTTCTGCTGCATATTAATGATTTTTAAATATAAAAAGGGTCGGGTCGTCACACTTAAGTTTTTGAGTATAATGGGTGATTTAACATATTCAATATTGTCAACTTCGAAACCAAATTCTTCTTTAGGTACTTCAACCAGATTCTTCCCTTTACGATCACGAATTTCCTTGAGCCGATATCGGATTTCGGTAGCGCTAAAATAGAATATATGCAAATGGAAGACGGAATTTCCTTCGGATCAAAACACCGTGAAACAGCCAGCCTCCATGGAATAAAACTCCATAATTTCAGCCCAACCCTTTTCAAAAGTGAATTTTCCATCATTGTTTTTCAATTCCACTTCCCATTCTCCACCATTAGCGACCTTGATGGAAACTTGGTTAATATCCAATAAAGAACTCCCATTACACCTAATAAATTTCTTTGGAATTTCCTGGAAAAAAAAAACAATGAAAAAATAAATTAGTATATTATGAACTTTCTTTTCCAAAAAAAAAGATGAGACAAAAAGAAAACTGAACTTACAAGCTTTCCTTCTTTAAGAGTGTGGGGGAGAATGATTTTGAAGAAATGTGGAGTTTGAGAAGAAGAAGAAGCCATTGAATTGAAAGATTGAAGTTTTTTCTTATGAAGACCATTCGCGTACTTCGAGTTATTCTTGTGCTGAGACCGAGTGTTTGAGGAAGGACAACGCCTTATTGCGTAAAGAAATTGAGCATATCAAGAAAAACGCTCAAGCATTCAAAGCCGATCTCCAGGCTCAGCATGATTAGTTGAGGGCTCAAGTCTTAGGCTGGATGAACCTCAAGAGAGATGCCGGGTATGGATCTACTTCTCGACATCAAGATTCCGAGCATACGAGCCCTCTCTAGTTTTTTAGGATATTTTTTCCGATTTTGGTGTATTTTTTAATTTTAATATTTAATGAAATATTTAATTGAATTAATTCTAAATAGAATTAAATTTATTTCTCATATTGCATTTAATTTTTGTAGCCATTTATTGAAATTTAATATTGGAATTAAATTGTGAATGTATTCCAATTTTATGAGTTACAAATTTAGTATTCTTATAAATAGGAATCCATTTTGTACTATTGTCATATGCTAAATCAATTGAAAAATATTGATTTTATCTCCTCTTTCTCGTGTGTTCTATTTTTCTCGAGTCTTTTCTATTAAAGCTTTGGAGAGCTATTCTTGACGGGTTCTTCCAGGTTCGTGAGTATCTGATTGTTGTTCTCATGAAACGCTTCATCGAAACATGCCGAGCAGAGTTGCCATCGAACTGCAAATAATCCGAGCGGGGCAATATCGACTTCAGGACAACAACTTGACCGTGCTTTGAAGATTTACGATTTGTAAAGTTGTCTTTCAGTATTTCTGTAACGACCCGTTACCAAGTAAGACTATAAACAAAATTGGAAATTATTACAATTCTCTCAAAATGATACTAATGAAGTTGGATGGATGAATTTGGTGAAAATACATCGTTATCTCGTAAGAGTATTTTAGTAATTTCTCAAACCTCCAAATTAAAACCACAAGTTTTATTTAATATTTTTAGATGATGTGGATCGTCTCGTCATTACAATTCCAACGCAACTGACGGCTCGTAGTTCTGAGTCCTGATGAATGAGTTATGACCGTTTTTGCATAGTGGCATTTTCGTAATTAACTGAAATCGGGATTAAACCCTAAATTCTTCCTCTTCTTCTTCCCTAATCCGAAAACCAACCCCCATTTATCCCTTTTCTCCTATTTTCGCCTAAAGGACATCTCCCAGATTGATTTCTCCATAACTTCCTCATCCGGACTCCGATTTACGCAACTAAGTAGTCCATTCTGACCGTTTTTCCGTTACCTTTCCATTCATATTAATTTTATAGAAAGATCAGTTATGTATAAAAATTTATGGTCTAAAAACCCTTCGGGTTTGATATGATTTTTCGACTCTGATCGATTTTTCTTTTCTAATTCATCGTTGTAGGTTGTTTTTTTATCGATGTTCTTGAAATTAGATAAGTTTCAAAAGGTGGGGATTATTTCTCTCATATTTTAAAAGAGAAGTAAGGTTTTTGAAAACGCAAATTCAAGGTGAGTAGAATTGTGTTGAGCTTTAAATTGTGCATGTTTGTTTTTTTCTTTTTCTTTAATAGTTAAACCTCAAAAATTTAAGTATGTTAGTTGGATGATTTTATGCATAATAAGAGGTTTATGGGGTTGTTTTATAATGAGATTAAAGTATAGAATAAAGGAAGTGAAAAGTTGGGAATTGGCATGCTTAAATCGACTATCGGTATCGGGTTTTGCCTATATTACTTCCTTATGTTTATTGACTTTGAAATTGGATGTTCATGCATAGTTTGGATGTTTTAAGATGTTCTAATGTTGCTGGCCATGATTACCCTAATGGAGATTAGTGCCCATTTAAGCCAATAATTAAGCCTAGGTGGTTAGCTATTCATAATTATTGTGATCTGGATCTTTGGAATGTTTTTCTATATGTTTAGGGGCTATTTTGGGAGTCATTTTATAGGAGTTATGCGGCTGAATTTTAGTTAGAATTATAGTAGTTTTAGAATGTCCGAAAAAGGAGCGAAACTACACTAGTTTAGACTAGTTTCGCATCTAGAATTTTTAATCGTTGGGGGTTGTTGGAAGTGAGCCCAAAATGGTTTATTGAGTGATTTTGGGTTATTTTAGAATGATTTAAAGGCGAATTTTCCAAAAATTGAGTTTAGGGAATTTTCGGCCTAGAAAGAGGGTTGTTTCGAAAAATTGAGTTTAGACTTAATTTGAACATCATGGTGATGATGTGTAGGATCATGTTACTCAAATATCTTGGGTAATATGATAGTAGGTTCGCTTTAAGCATAGGCCTTGCTTAAAGAAGAATATTGCCGTTAAGGGAGATTATACGGTTGTGCACAACTCTATAGCACTTAACGGGGCAGGTTCATTCCATATGTACAATGGATAAGAATATTTATCGCTTAAGGATTTAAAATGTGAAAACAGTGTTTACATGCCTTATTGAGCATAGTATCTCTTTGTTTGCGGACAAAGAGGAGATTAGAGATATTAGTGAAAGTTAAAAATCGAAAAGTTTTAAAATGAGAAAGAGAGTTTAAAACTGTTTCGAATGTTTTTTTTTTCTTTTTGCGGATTAAAAGATAATGTGGAGAGATGTATTAAACTTTGAAAGTTTTGGGTGAAAGAGAATTTTCGGAAGTCGGTGAGGCCGATTAAGGACTTAAAGTCTTAGAAAAATCTCTTATGGCATGATTTTTATTTTCACATTTTTCTACTCATTGGGCGTAGCCTCATGATGCTACAACTATTTTTTTCAGGTAAAAGAAAGAAGAAACTCGGTGGCTGATGTGGTTCGATGTTGACATGGATTTGCACGCCGGCGATTTATTTTCTTCTTATTTTGTTTTCTTTTGGGAATTATTAACTTTCGTGTTTTTGGTTTTATTTGAATTATGTGAAGTTGTTAAATTTCTGATTGAGAATTTTATAGACAATGGTTGAGATTGTCTTGATTTTTATTGATTTATTGTTTTAAAAATAAAACCAATCAGCTGTGAATGTTATTTGGTTTGATTTCAAATGAGAAGAACTTGACTTTTGTTTTAAATGCTTCAGCTGTCTTTATATTATGAATTCCACATGTTTTGAGATTTTTGGGAATTTCGGGTTGTTACAGTTGGTATCAGAACCCTTATGGTTCTGAAGACCGCAAATCCAAACCAACCGCCACTCCACGAACTCATCGACACCAGGTTTCGTTTTCTTTATTTTATGCCATTAATGAGAGTACTAAGTTACTTTAAGTCATTTAGATAAGATGTAACTTCATGTAATGTTTGTTATATCTTATGTGCTTTTGTACCCTTTTTAGTATGCCTCTAATTGTTATTCCTAGATGGTAGAGGTTGTGATTGAAGTAGGGGACACAGTTGAGGGTGTGGATTCAACTTTTTTTTATGAGGCCGATGAAAAGTCATCAATTATGATCAAATCCTATGACACTCCAATTGAGGAGAAAAATGTAAAGTTTCAGAATTTGTAGGTACTGCTACATCTGATAGCTACTTAAGTACCATTTACTTCTCAGGGTATATACTCGTCAAACTGAAAATGACGATATGTAGAGAGCACTTGGTAAAAACTAGAAGTTTTACTGAAGATACCCGATTCTTATAGAGTATAAGAAATATGCACTAGGTGAGTTTGATGGAAAATCTGTGGATTCATATTAGGCTGAGAAGAGGATATCCCGAGTGTAGAGAGTGTTGAGATTTTTGAACTTCTTAGATTATTTTAAAGTGCATTATAATACTTAGTCTTTTAGTGGAGGGTGTATTGTTAGTGGGAGTCTACTGTTAGATCCTTGAATCTAACCGTGTTAGTGACTTGGTGAAAGTTGAAGGGATTTTTTTAACGAGAATTACTATCAAAGAAATTTTAAAGTGGGAAGGAATGTGAGTTTCTGGTCATAAGCCAGAATGATAGATCAGCGATCGAGTTCGATTGAATCTCGAGGCTTGTGAAGTATCAAGTGGCTACACCCATGTTGAAGTTGTAGAGATTCTTGATGGTACTGGATAGAACACATGTTTGACCATCTCAGAGAAGCTATAGTTTCTTTAAAGATGATTCCACCTTTTGAAAACAAAAGAAGGAGATATGCTAAAAAAAAAAAGGTTTTAGGACTCATTGTGCTCATTTTAAGTTTGTGGTGGTGTAGGTTGTAAAAACATACAAACATCGTATATGGATTTGGTGCATACTGTGTTTCAGAAGTACATAGATATGTTTGTGATAGTATTCATAGAAGATATTTTAGTGTATTCAAATATTAGGATGATGTATGTTGAGCATCAAAGAATTGTGTTAACTACATTGAGGAATTAGAAACTTTATGCCAAGTTTAGCAAGTGTGAGTTTTGGCTAAATCAAGTTGTATTTTTGGGGCATGTGGTGTCAAATGAAGGTATTTTAGTTGATCTCTCTAAGATAGAAGCAGCAAGTAGTTGGCCACGACAAACTATGGTTGTAGAGAACCAAAATTTCTTGGGTTTGATAGGCTATTATCGTAGATTTGTGCAAGGCCTTACAAGAATAGTCTCGCCAATGACCAAGCTTCCTATAAAAAGAAAGAAGTATAATTGGGATGATGAGTGTGACAAGAGTTTCGAGGAACTCAAGCTTAGATTGATTTGAGCTCTAGTCTCGGTAACTCCAAATGATTCAGAAGGTTTGACTATTTATAGATGTGCCTTAAAGAAAGGGTTGGGTTGTGTGCTAATACAACATGGAAAAGTAGTGGCTTATGCTTCGAGACAGTTAAAATAGCATGAAAAGGAGTATCCAACGCATGATATAGAATTGGCAGTTGTGGTTCATGCTTGAAAGATTTGAAAACATTACTTATGGAGAAAATATTTATAAATTTTTTTACGGATCACAAGTCTCAAATATTTCTTCTTTTAGAGTGAATTGAATAAGAGACATTGTAGGTAGTTTGAGCTTTTGATGATCGTGACATACCGTACCATCTGGATAAAACTAATATGATGGCAAATGTTCATTCTTTTGCTATTAGGGCCTACCTGCATAGACTACAATTGGAAATGGAATGATGTGAGATATCATCAATGACTTTTGAGATGACTGCTAGTTTGTCTTGATCAATGGTGGGACATACTTAAAGACAATAGATCATTGATGCTCAAAGAGCAGATAATACTCTAGCAGGTTATTTTCCAGAGGCTGAGTGAGATTTATCTTGGTACTACAGCTTCTCCAAAAATAATACCTTAGTTTATCGTGTACGATTGTGTGTTCTTAAGAAAGAAACTTTGAGGAGGGAGTTGTTAGAAGAGGCACATAGTTCTATATTTTCAGTCCAACTGGGTTGTAGTAAAATGTATTGGGGCTTGAAGATAGCATTATTGGTGGCCTAGTATGAAAAAGAAGGTTGTATTTTAATTCGTAGACAGTTGTTTGAATTGTCATCAAGTCAAAAGTTTGAGAAGAAATCCTCCTAGTAAATGGACACCTTTGCATGTTCTAACGTGGAAATGGAAAGAGACTCGATGGACTTTATTATTATTATTATTATTATTATTATTTTATTACATAGGACTTTAAGAGGTAATAATGAGAATTGGGAGATTATGGATGGTTGACCAAATCACAGTGTTTCCATCTAGGGAATTCAAGCTATCCTATTGAAACTTGAGCTCAAATGTGTCTGTAACAACCCGAAATTTCCAAAAATCCCAAAACACATTAAATTCATAATTTAAAGACAGCGGAAGCAATTAAAACAAAAGTCAAGTTCTTTTCATTTAAAATCAAACCAAATAACAATTCTAAACCGATCGGTTTGACTTTAAAAACCTCAAAACATCAAAACAAAACAATCTCGAATCATTGTTTAGAAATTCTCAAATAAAAGTTTATTCAATATACTTATTTAAAAACAAAACAAAACATGAAGTCAAAAGACATTATCCCCGAAAACAAATAATAAAGAATAAGACTTCGCCGGCGTTGCAAATCCATGCCAACCGATCACCCTCCTCGAACATCATCAGCCACCGAGTTTCTTCTTTACCTTACCTAAAAAAAAGTTGTAGCATCATGAGGCTACGCCCAATGAGTAGAAAAAATGTTAAAAATAAAATCATGCCATGAGAGATTTTTCTAAGACTTTAAGTCCATAACCGGCCTCACCATCTTCCGAAAGTTCACTTACTTCAAACACTCAGAATCTAATCACAACATTCCAATACATATGTGTATCTCTTAATCATCAAATTAACAAGATAAAATATTCGAAACAATTTTAAACACTCTTTTCTCAATTTAAAACTTTTCGATTTAAAATTTTCACTATTACCTCTAATCTCCTCTTTGCCCACGAACAAAGAGAGACTACGCTCAATAAGGAATTTAAACACTCTTTTCTCAATTTAAATCCTTACGAGAAATATTCTTTTCCATTGTACGGATGGAATGAACCTGCCCCGTTAAGTGCTATAGAGTTGTGCACAACCGTATAATCTCCCTTAACGGCAATATTCTTCTTTAAGCAAGGCCTTTGCTTAAAGCGAACCTACTACCATATTACCCGAGGTATTTAAGTAATATGATTTCACTCATTACTACCATGATGCTCAAATTGAGTCTAAACTCAAAATTCTCGAAACAACTCACTTTTTAGGCCGAACTTTCCTAAACTTAATTTCTGGAAAATTCACCTTTAAATCTTTCTAAAAATCCCAAAATCACCCATAATACCATTTTGAGTTCACTTCCAACAACATCCAACGATTGTCAATTCTAGAAGTGAAACTAGCCTAAACTAGTGTAGTTTCGCTCCTTTTTCGGACATTCTAAAATTAATAAATTTCTAACTAATTTCCAGCAGCATTACGGCTATAAAATGACTAACAGCCCCTATACATTTGGAAATAACCACAATCGATTCAGAGATCAAATATCGACTAGCTAACCACATAGGCTTAAATTTATCGACCTGAAGGGCACTAGTCAGACAACCGCAATAATTCTTAACTAACAATGTTTAATCCACTTTTAAACATTCAATATAACCTTAAACACTCAAAATATGCTTATACATCCAACAACACCATGGAAAACTCATAATTTCAGTTTTACCGTAAATCGATATCGATAAGCATAATTTAGCATGCTTTAATCCACTTTTTCACATACTTTAAACTCCGAATTATAAATCTTTATAAACAGCCCCAAAACCTTATTATTAAACATAATAACATCCAATTTCATGCTAAAAATCAGAGATTAACTTATAAAGAAAAAGTAAAATACAAACATGGAAAAATTTAGTTCTTAACAAATTTCTACTCACCTTGAATTGAGTTTTCAAGAAACCTTACTTCTTCTTTTTTTAAAAGGAGCCTTAAAGCCTTTCAAAGTACGAGGGAAATAATCACCACTTTTCCAAACTTATCTAATTTCAAGAACTACGACGAATATAACCTACAACGATGAATTAACAAAGAAAAATCAATCAAAATCGAAGAAACCAAAATAGACCCGAAGGGTATTTAGGCCATAACTTTTTATACAGAACTGATCTTGCTATGAAATTAACGTTAATGGAAAGATAACGGAAAAACGATCAGAATGGACTACTTGTGTAAATCGGAGTCCAGATGAGGAAGTTATGGAGAAATCAATCCGGGAGATGTCCTTTAGGCGAAAATGGGAGAAAAGTGGATAAATGGGGGCTGGTTTTCGGATTAGGGAAGAGGAAGAAGAAGAATTTAGGGTTTAATCCTGATTTTAGTTAATTACGAAAATGCCACTATGCAAAAACGATCATAACTCATTCATCGGGACTCAGAATGACGAGCCGTCAGTTGCGTTGGAATCGTAATGACGAGACGATACACATCATCTAAAAATATTAAATTAAACTTGTGGTTTTAATTTGGAGGTTTGAGAAATTACTAAAATACCCTTACGAGATAACGATGTATTTTTCACCAAATTCATCCATCCAACTTCATTAGTATCATTTTGAGAGAATTGTAATAATTTCCAATTTTGTTTATACTCTTACTTGGTAACAGGTCTTTACAGTGTTTCATGGAGATAGTAAAGTTGCATGAAGTACCAGTGACTATTGTGTCAGATCGGAACAATAGATTTGTGTCAAGTTCATGTAGAGTTTACATTAGTACCATGGGTACTAAGTTACGATCAAACCGCTTATCATCTCAAACAGTTGGTCAAACCGAGAAGGTAAATGAGATTTTAATGATTATGCTTAGATCATGTGTACTAAATGAGATTTCTACCGTCTGTCATCTATTTTAAATGCACTGTGTCATTATATATCACATTTGTTGTAGTGTAGAGTTTGCTTACAACAATAGTTTTCATGATACGATAGAGATGAAACCATTTGAGGCATTGTATGGGAGAAAGTGTAGGTCTCCATTTCATTGGGATGAGTTAGGAGAAATAAAACTCTTGGGACCTAAGTTGGTGCATATGAATAGTGAATTAGTTGAATTGATCGAAGAAAGAATGAAAACTGGTTAGAGTTGACAGAAGAATTATGTAGATATAAGGATGATTGATTTTCAGTTCTCTGTCTGTGATCATGTGTTTATGAAGATAACACTAATGAAGGGAGTTATGAAATTTGGGAAGCAAGGAAAATTGAGTCCAAGGTTTATTACATCGTTTGATGTGTTAGAGAGAGTTTGTTTAAAAAAAATTAAGAATCTGGTTAGGATTGAACTCATTTAATTATTCATATGCATCAAACGCGATCTTCAATCCGACTTTCTTATGCGTTGAAGTTACTTCATAATTCTTCGAGGATCTAATCATCTGCTGTTGTTACTCCAAAATCGACAACCCCAACGAATCATGGATTCAAAAAACCCATAAATGAAAACCTCTCATCTTGCCTTCTAACAGATAAGTCTATCAAGATCTTTTAGGAAAGTAATCATGCCAAACTTGTTCTGATAGTTTCCATCAATAAAATTTTGTTTATTATATGTAAACATATTTTTTATATAATTTTTTGTCAAAACAACATTTTTTTTGTTTATTGCTGCACGTTTTCAATTTTAAGTACTCATCAATAAATGTTTACTAAAAGTAAACAGTTTATAAAAAGTTTTTCTTTTCAACTCTCAGGAAAACTCGCTTTCTCTGTATTTTATAAAACAAGTTACTTTTAATCAAATGTTTATTTTTAATCAATATTTATTTTAAATTTCAATTAACATATCTTTCAAAACTGTTACTTTTTTCATCTTCAATTTTTTCCCGGTATCAATTTTAAGTGCACATCAATAAATGTTTACTAAAACTAAAAGTAAGAAGTTTATAAAAAAGGAATTACTTTTAAAAATATCATTTTTTATACATAACTGTTTATCTTCGTTTTTTCTCTGTATTTTGTAGGATGATGAAGAAGAAAGACATTCAAATTTTCCTGAAAGAATAAAGTATTCAGATTTTTGAAGATATTTCTTTTATTTTTTTGTTATAGTTTTATACCTTTGTAGATTTATTTTTCCATTACTTTTGCAAAATTTAAGGGATTTTGTATTTTTCCTTAAATTTTGCACAAATTAAGGAGAAATTAAATCAGGGGGTAGTTTTTTTTTTACAATTTATTTTAATTTTCTGGTGGTTGTTTTGGGTACTAATGTTATTTTATAAAAACATTCGGTTTATATGAAATTTCCCCATTTTTATTGATTATTAGTGAATTAACTCTAACATGTTTAGTCAAATTTGAAGACCATATTATAATAGAACAGGCTTCACCAAAAAAAAATACAGTTTACTATTGAAGCAGCGAAGGAAGTGAAAAGACCTTCTATACCCTTGCAAATGATACAACTGAAGCAGTTGTCGGATGGGGAGGCAGTAAATCTGATCAGACCGTTGAGATTTTCTAATTATTATCATTTATTGTTAAAAAAATTAAAATTAGGTTGAAGATCTGTAAATTCAAAAAAAGGGGGATTCGATTTCCTTCTTCCAATTTGTCCATTTTTTTTAAATAACAATTTATAAAATAACCAAAATCTCTCCAAAAATGAAAACAAGAAAGGAGATCATCAAGTAAGAAAAGAAATGATGAAGAATAAAGATGGAATAGAAAAGAATAAGAGGAAAGAACGAAATGATGGAAAAGAACCAGAGTTTACAAGTTGAAGAAAATGAAGTTCTTGCAAACTAAAATTTACAAATTTTCGTTAACAAATGATATATATTCCATTCGTATTACAAAAATTTACAAATTTTCGCAAACTCAAAATATTTATATTACAAAAATATTGAAACAAACATCTATAATCAGATTGATATTGTGGAAAGTGATGAAGACTATGAACATCAAATTGATGCAGATAAAGATGATAAATCGGAAGAAATGACAAAGGAAGAATGTGAAGGAGAAGAAAAAGACACTGAAGAATAGGCAAGAACATATATATTCTATTTATTTTATGTTAAATTAAAATAGAGAAGAAGACAATAGTGAAAAAGAGGTAAATTGATTCCTTTTTATTTTTGTTAAATGAAAATTCAGGTTTAACATTGTTTAAAATAGAAGAAAGAATGTATATATAGAGACTTTTATTTGAGGTAAATGAACAATTTTGTGCTAATAAAAATTAAAAACACAGGAATATTCAGTTGAAAATTATATCAGTATTTATATGACGGAGATGAAGAGGAGGAAGAATACAAGAAAGGGTAACACTACAAGAAAACTGTGAGTTAGCAACGAAACGCACCCATATTCCGTCGTTAGGCACTCACTAGCGACGGAATCAACGACGGAACGACCTGACGTTATTTTTGTCATTGTGTAACCAATTTAACGATATATAATTACAAATAATTATTATATATAAAAAAGATAATTGATCAGATAGAATATTATAAAATTATACAAATGATAAAGAAAAAAGTTCTTCTCTTAACCTCAGTCAGAATTGTTACACTGTTTATTCCAAATTCTCCACTTATTTTAGTTTTACATTTTATAAAATAGATATATAATGTTTTCATTTTAATTATGATTTTTTATTTTAAAATCTTGACATTACTTTTTTTCATATTATATGTTGGATTTGAAAATCTTTGAGTAGATTTGATATGATATCCAAATTGTTTCACTTTCAACTTTTAAAAAAAATGAAGAACGTATCAAATTGATTGAAAAGGAACGAAAAATAGAAGGGAAACATGAATGGAAAATAATTTGAAAATTAAAAGAAAAACTAAAAGAAAAAAGAAAAAAAGAAGCGTTAATGGGAAAAGAAAGAAAAAAACGAAAATAAAAACAAATTATATAATTATAGGAATTGACATATATGTAAGCTGAAAATAAGGACCCATTATGAGTAGATTTGATGATATAAAATAAATTAATTATGAGAAATAAATGAATAAGAGGGCAAATTTGGTATGGATTTTACAGCCAAATCTGATATGGGCTAATTAGAGTTAAAAAAAACTTGTAGGCCAGATAGAAAAGGAGAGTGCTGAAAACAGGCCATTTACTTCATTAATAAACAGGGGTTTGTTAACACTGTGCTTGGTATGTACAAAACAGTGAGTTTGTTAAGAGTAAAATGTGTTGAAATTGTGAAAATGGATAGGTTTTGCTGGGTTTAGTTAAATACGAGACTAACCTTTTGTAGACAACACAGCGGAAATTATGAAACCCGAATATATTAAGTATTTCGTCGTTGAAAACAAATCACCGATCGGACTTGTTTTATTATTCACAGCCTAAGTCCTTTCCTTATAGAATGTATGATGAACAGAAGATTGAGATAAAGAGTTTTCTTTTTAAGAGAGAGTTATTTCCATTAGCTTGTTCTCCCTTTCTCTTTTTTTTTAAGTTCCTTATGGGGAAAAAGCCATATCTTGGCAGATATGGGAATATGGAACTGCTAAGAAACTGCCATTAGGCAGTTGCCTACAACTGCCTTCATCTCCAACTCGCACATAATGTGTTACCCATCATTGGCGTACCTTTTACATTAATCCCTTTTGAACACAAAATTCTCTCACTTCTCAATCAATGAGAAACACATTCTCTTTCATCAGTATCTAATTCATACAAGAAAATAGGTCGTGCGACCATCATACTTTCAATTTGAGAGCTTGTTACTTTACAATGGTTAAATATGTAAGGTAACTCAATTGTGTATTTATGTAGAGTGTATGATGTAGTTCCCTAGATCATTTAGTCAAATTTGTAATTCTGAATCTCTTTTAAAATATTACCTTTGTATTCACAATTATATTACAAAAATACAATTGGTCGACTGGTGAATACAATGCAATGTGACACTTAAAATAATCTTGTCTTTTCCTCAAAAAATTTCCATCCCAGAGCGAATGCTCTCTAGATAAGTCTCATTAGATCGAATCTATCATGACCATTGGTAACTTTTCAAGATAGCAAAATTACAGTGAAACTTCAAGATTTTAGTCAAAGATCTAAAGGGTACTTGAATACTTCTTAGTCTCATGGGTCTCACATTATTAAGAAGTAGAGATCTAACTTCTGTTACCCATTTAGGTCGATTTCAGCACATGTGGTATGAAACACATGTTACAGTATTATTCTCCATATTCATTAGAGTGTATGTCTTAATTTATACTGTACAGATGATAGTTCAGATACGCTTAATATCTAACTTGAGTCCACAACTCTACTTTATCAACTTATGACTGCAAGACTTCCATCTGGCTCATAGACAGTCAAGTGAATAGTGGGATCTATTCACTTTCGATTATAAATATAACCTCATTATGATTCTTTATCAAGGCGATATTTAGATTAAGCATTTGCTCTAGTGTTGTTATCAATTAACAACAATATTGATTAAAATATTCCATTTATATTCAACACTAAGTCATATAAGTGATTACCTATGTGAGAAGGTCAATCTACTGTCTGACATACTTTTAATTTAATGTACTGAACATTATTATGTGTACGCAATTTAAAAGTATAAAACTTTATTCATAACTAAAATATAGAAATACAATTTTCACCTCATGTGAAATAAAAAATCTACTCAGGCTTAGAGATTTAACATGACCATTAAAAATATCTCTAGGGTATGAACAACCATATCCCACGTAGATATATATTGCACATTCATTTTTTTCTGTGCAACCATGTTTATCACAAAATTGTATTTAGTATCAATATGTTTTGTCTTAGAGTGATATTTGGGATCATTTTGTAAATATAATAGCAACATGACTATCACAGTTACTAACACAGAGTTAGACTTATTTTCATTGAATCCCAGGTGATTTAAGAACATCTTAAGCCACACTGATTGAGATAGATTCTCTTTAATCTTTTTCTCTTGGAGGGTACGATGAATAATCCATGGTTCCCACAAGGTACCTGAATATTTCTCTTATAACATTCCAATTGGTTTGTTCAGGGTTTGACTGATATTCACGTACCATACTCATGATAAAACCTATGTTTGGTCTTGTACACATTATGGAATACATGAGGCTATTAATAGCACTTGAGTAAAGAACATTTCTCATTTGCTCTATTTTCTTGGAGTCTTTGGACACAATTTTTTTAATTAAGCTTTCGCCTTTTGCGATGGGAGTATCAATTAGTTTGCAGTCTTGCATTTTAAATCTCTCAAGGATTTTCTTGATGTACTTCCTTGTGACAGGGCTAACATCCTTTTGGAGTGATTTCTTTCAATCTTTACTCCAAATATATATGCTGCTTCACCCATATCTTTCATTTGAAAGTTTGATGATAATCATTCCTTAATAGCTAATATATATACTCCCTGTTTTTCCTAGCCAACAGTATGTCATCTACATATAATGAAATAAACACAAACTTATCTTTATGTGATTTGACATACACACAGTGATCCTTATCAATCATATGGAAATCATATGAACTGATAACTTGATGAAAACTTATATATCACTGTTAGAAAGAATATTTGAAGCCATAAATTGACCTCATTAATCTACACAATTTATGTTCTTACCCTTCGATAACAAAACCAATGGGTTATTGCATGTATATTTATTCTTCCAATTCACCGTTTAGAAATATTGTTTTAACATCCATTTGATCTAATTTTAAATCTAAACAAGCAACTATTGTTAGGATGAGATATGAAAGGTAAACCTCACAACAGGAGATAACAACTCTTCATAGTCATTTCCTATATTAGCAAGAGATTACCAAAATATAGAATTACAAATATGCAAATCAGTGATTCAAACCAGCAACATGCATGAGCTTAAATAGAGATTAATTAGATAAAAAAAAAACAACGAGCAAGAGCAATCTGATAGAGAGGAAGATTTCGTCAATCTTAGACAAAAATTATGGAGGCGAGAACCAATGTATTTCTTGAAAGAAAAAAAACAAATGAAAGGAAGTTGAAGAATAAGTAACGACTTACTACACAGACTATAAACAATGAGAATAATCACCGATCTTAATAGAATCCACTACAAATACAGAACACCCCAAACACAATCTAAAGTTCCTATGATTTATAAAATATGTTATGCAAAATTGAGATGAGTTTCTAAAAGAGAAGAGAAAGAAAGAATGAAAATGTGTAACTGTTTATTCAAAAGAGCTTCCAGAAAATGTATTCAAAAGAAATATGATATTTACAATGAAAATCAAAGCCTATTTAACCATAAGCTAACAAACTCTAACTGCCCAATCTTGTTACAAGTTGGTAATGACAGCTAGATAGCAATGGACTTAAACGGCTAGGTAGAATAAGCAAAAAATCTAACACCAATGCTGCAGCACACTTATAGCACTGCCACAGCAATGGACTTCAGACTTCGAGTGGTTTAGAGTCAATTTCAACAAAACACCCTCTTGATTCTAAAACACTCAAACAACCAGCTGCTACTCCTTCAATTACTTGACACATTGACCAACTCCAAGTTTCAATTTATCACACAAGTACTCAAATTTAGCTTGTGGCATCACCTTGGTTAGCAAATCAGCAGGGTTCTCAGCAGACAGAACCTTTTCTAACTCAACCTCACCACTTTGAGCTACTTCCCTTACATAATGAAACCTTATATCAATGTGTTTAGTTCTATTGTGAAAAGAAGGATTCTTAGACAAAGCTAAAGCACTTTGACTATCACAATAAACTTTCACTTTGCAGTCTTTTCCAAGCATTTCAGATACCAGTCTTTTCAACCATACTGCCTCTTTTATTGATTCACACAGTGCCATATACTCAGCCTCTGTAGAAGATAAGGCAACTCCTGATTGCAATGTTGATCTCCAACTGATTGTATTCCCAAATACTTTGAACACAAATCCTGACAAGGACCTCCTTCTATCTTGATCAGCTGCATAATCTGAGTCCACAAACCCCACAACAGCTTCTGCAATGCTTGGACTAACTGAGAACAGCAGACCTCTATCCCTGCTTCCTTTCAGATATTTAAGCACCCATCTTGAAGCCTCCCAGTGTAGCTTTCCAGGATTACTCATGTATCTTGATATCACACTCAGGGAATAAGCTAGATCAGGTCTAGTACTGACCATAGCATACATCAAGCTTCCCACAAGACTAGAATAAAGAACCTTACTCATTTCTGAAACTTCAATATCAGAATCTGGACAGTGTTTTGATGATAGTTTGAAGTGAGCAGCCAAAGGAACACTTACAGTCTTAGCATTCTCCATTTCAAACCTATCAATTACTTTATCAAAGTAATCTTTCTGATGCAAGAACAATACACCAGCACTTCTGTCTCTTCTAATGACCATGCCCAGAATTTTACTAGCAGGTCCAAGGTCCTTCATCTCAAATTCATGACTGAGCTGCTTCTTTACCTTGTTAATCTCATTCATGTCACATGAGGCCAAGAGCATATCATCTACATACAGTAAAAGCAAGACAAAAACTCCTTCTGCTATATGTTTTATATAAACATAGTGGTCCAGACTACTTTTTACAAACAGATTCTTGGTAATGAACACATCAAACCTTTTGTTCCATTGCCTGGGTGACTGTTTTAATCCATACAAAGACTTATGAAGCTTACATACCAGATGTTTTTCCTTTTCTTTGATGAAGCCAGGAGGTTGATTCATCAAAATCTCTTCATCAAGTTCACCATGTAAAAATGCAGTAGTCACATCCATTTGTTCCAATTCCAAATTGAATTGAACAACAATGGCTAACAGTATTCGAATTGAAGTATGCCTTACAACAGGTGAAAATACCTCATTGTAATCAACTCCTTGCACTTGAGTGAACCCTTTAGCCAATAGCCTTGACTTGTACCTTGGAGCATCTACTCCTTTCAGACTAGGCTTAATCTTGTAGATCCATTTGCAATCAACAACCCTTCTTTCTTGTGGCTTAGGAACTAGACTCCATGTATTATTCTTATACAAGGAATTTAGCTCCTGCTTCATTGATTCAATCCACAAATCCCTTTCTTTTGAGGCAACAGCTTCAGTGTAGCTATTAGGTTCAGGTCCTGTCACAACTTCTGCACAATTCAAAGCAAAGCCAACAAAGTCTTCCTCATCAAACCTGATAGGAGCTTTAGTAACCCTTTTGACTCTATCCCTTGTTAGTTGGTAGTCTTGAACTATTTTATCACTGATGCCTGCTTGCTGATCAGTGTTTATAGCAGTAGAAGGTCCCTCTGGTGTAGTGACAGAAGTCTGTTCCTCTAACAAGCTTCCTGATCTGAGACAGTTTCTTCACTGTTATCTCCTTCTAGCAATATCTCATATGACTCTTTACCAGTAGACTTGCCCTTAGTGTCACCCTTAGCTGATTGCCAAAGCATGATGGATTCATTAAAGCTGGCATCCCTACTAACAAAGCACCTGTCTTCTCCTGGTTCCATAGACCAAAGCTTGTAGCCCTTTACTCCTTGAGGATATCCAATAAAGATACACCTCTTGGCCCTTGGTCCCAATTTGTCATCCTTAACATGAGCATATGCAGAGCTTCCAAAAATCCTTAGGTTAGATAAGTTTGGAGGAAATCCATTCCAGATTTCTTGAGGTGTCTTACCATCCAGTGTAGCAAAAGGGCTTCTGTTGATCACATAGGCAGTAGTCTTGACAGCCTCACCCCAAAAACATTTTGGGAGTCTAGCATTAGCCAACATACACCTCACCCTCTCAAGAATGGTTCTATTAAACCTCTCAGTCAATCCATTCTGTTGTGGAGTGTATGGAACAATTAAGTGTCCGCCAGTTCCACTAGATTTACATAAAGCTTCAAACTTGCTGTTTAGAAATTCCAATCCATTATCAGTTCGAAGCATCTTAACATGTCTTCCAGTCTGATTTTTAGTAAGAGTTTTCCATTTCAAGAAATTCTTGAAAGCTTCATCCTTACTCTTGAGAACATACACCCACAATTTTCTTGAGAAATCATCAATAATGGACAGAAAATACCTTGCACCCCCATTGGTTGACACTCTTGCTGGTCCCCAAAGGTCTGAATGAATGTAATCCAAGATTCCTTTGGTGCATTTTCTGTCCCTTGCTGAAGCTTGCCTTGGTTGCCTTATTGATGACACAATTCTCACAGAAGGGTAGTTTCTCTAGCTTTTTCATGCTCAAAAGCCCTTGGCTGAAAAGAGATTGTAAGCCCCTTTCACTGATGTGGCCCAATCTTTTGTGCCACAACTAAATTTCACTATTGCTGGCAGCATATGTGACATTTGATTGTGCATCATTGAACCTTCCTTGAAGAATATACAGTGTGCCCCTTAGCTTTCCTTGCAAGACTAAAGCCTTTCCTTTGTATACATCAGAACTCCACCTTGAGATTCAAAAGAATACCCAGCTTTATCCAATGTTCCCAAGGATATAAGGTTTCTTTTGATGTCTGGTACATATCTGACAGAGGAGAGAATCTTGGATACCCCATGGTTCATCTTTAACTTGACTGAACCTTTCCCTTTGACAGTGTTGAAGGGATGATTTACTAAATTAGCGAAATTTATTTAGTAACACAAATTAACACTTAATTTAGGATCTATTAATATCATGCAATTTGTGATAAAAACATGTAGATTCATGCTTGTTTTTCGAAAAATTAAAACCCTTTACTTACATTGAGTAAAATATGGAGAATCGGTTGGAGGTTTCTTTACAGCATCAAATCATCAGCAACACCGGATCTTCTATGCTATATCCCGATCAATCAAACGAAATCCGATTGTGGGATCGAACTTAAGAAGAAATTGGGAAGAAGAAAAATATTTTCTTCCCAATTTTGAATAGCAAAATCGGCAAAGGGAGAGAAAAGGAGGAAGAGAGATTTTTCAATTTCCAAAGAATTGAATTGTGTGATTTATGAATGACCCAACCCTCCTATTTATAGAAAAATAGAAATCCTAATCACATTAAGATTAATCTATAGAGATAAATACAAAAAGAATAAAGATTATCTCTTTCCTTTATCTTGCAATTTCGAAAATGCCATAGATAAATAGGAGATTATTTTATTTTCTTTATTTTATTTATCTTGGGTAAATAAATCTATGTAATTATTTTAGGATATAATTCAAACAATTATCTCCTCAAAATACATGGCATGGCCGAAATTATCATCATAAAATAATAAATAAATACAATTTATTTAATTAATTATTTCGGGCCAATTCCAATTGAGTTCATTAATCCAATTGGGCTTGAAACTCTCTCTTAAATTAATAAGTCCAACTTAATTAATTAATTTATTAATTACCATTTAAATAAAATATTTTATTTAAACAATTAATAATATTAATATTTTCTCCCGACTAAATATTATCCAATTTATATTTAATTATTAATTTCCATTTAAATAATTTTCATTATTTAAATAATTAATAATAAATATTATAATTATTAATTTCCATAAATTCATTATTTAATTAATAATTTTATTGACAATATTTTATTATTAATTTAATTATTAATTTCCGTTTAAATATAATTATTTAAACAATTAATAATTTTTAATTAATTTCAAATTATTAATTACCATTTAAATATACTCAATATTTAAATAATTAATAATGTATAATTAATAATATTTCATTATTAATTTCATGTTCAAATAAACTCATTATTTAAACAATTAATAATGTTTATATTAATTACCGTTTAAATATACTCAATATTTAAACAATTAATATTGCCTATTTTAAGTAATTCACTATACTTAAAATTTCCATTTCTTCTACTTGATTTCGCGACTACGATATTTGGGCTAGCATAGGGACCCGATGGACCTATAGATCATGGGCTTAATAATTAGTCAATTAAGTGATTAACACATAATCAGTTAATTACTTATTATCTAACTATGAATAATTCCACTATAGATTCATAGCTGAACTCCCCTCACTATAGATGAGTTATGTCCATTTAGTTTATCATTATTTATATCTGTGATATTATCCTTCACGTGGAACCCTCATAATTACAAGCGGATAAATTTACCGTTTTGCCTCTGTAATTACCGCTTTATCCTTGTGTTCCCGCTGATTCTCCAATGAACTTTATCTTTAGTCGAACTAGAGATAAGATACTTCTGTGATCAATAGAAGTCGTGACGTCACTTGTTCATGTCTCGAATCAGTACATCAAGGGAGTTTCCTAAAGTTCCTAAAATGTTTAGGTATCGCAGTGATACCGTTAATTTATAGGAAAGTTATGAATTCCATCTCATGAGAATGAGTTCCCAGCTACTTATCTAGTCATGTTCCCAAAACAGGAGTGTATTGAGCGTTCTTACCGATTGCTCTCAACTATGTGAATCAAAGAACATAACTCCACAAATAGGAGTCCGTATTTCACTCAGGATTGAGATTTATCACGATTGATAAACTTAGTTTGATATTCGATTATTTCTCGTAAACGGTACTAATGAAAAATTTGATCGAACATCGTGGTCCTGTCTTATACAATCAACATTGCATATGATACTTCCATTTCATGTCTCCCACATGAATGATCAGGATTCGATCATTTGTCTATAAACAAAATGCGAAGTTATCAACAGTGTTACCAGGATAAGGTTCCCAAACGTTATCCGTTTACTGTAGACACGTTTAAGTTACTCATCTCGACTTTAATCCTCTTGTATGACTCACATACTAAGTCGTGATTTCATAAGAGTAACTTAGGGTTTACTATTTGAATGTTTGATATTTATATATTTCCATATATTCCTAATATCATTAATTGAATCAATCTAGATAATATAAAGAACTTATGTTTATTTATTTAATTTATTCTTAATAAATTATTATTATTAAATAATTACAAGTTCTAGGACACCATTCCTAACAAGTGCAACTGTGGTTGTCTCCCATGATGACTTCCCCACCATCCAAGCTCTGAAAATCTTGGAAGTAATGCCTATGTTGAGACATATGAAAAGAACATCCAGAATCTAGGATCCATTCTTCTCCATATTCTCTGTCTGAGGCCATTAATATCTCTACTGGATTGTCATAACCTTCATGGACATTAACAGCTTGCTGTTGTTGGTTTCTGGGGTTTCCATTTGCTCCTGGCTTCAATTGAGGACAATCTTTCCTCCAATGCCCATCTCTGTCACAGTGGAAACACCTTTTGTGTTTGACCTTCTGCTTGGCCTTCCCCTTATAATTCTTGTTTGTCTTTTGAAACTTGCTATCATTTCTTCCTTTTACAAACAGGACTTCTGACTCTTTCTTTTCTGTTTTCATTTCCAACTCCCTGGATTTCAATGCATCTACAACAATATCCAGGGATAGTTTATCTCTTCCATATTTGATGGCATGCTTGATCTCCTTGTAATTCTCAGGAAGTGAATTCAACAAGATAATTCCCTTGTTTTCCTCACTTATCTTCTCACCAATCTGTGACACCTCTAGACAGATCTTGGTGTATTCATCCAGGTTATCTTCCAAATTCTTCACAGGGTCCATCTTGAAGCCAAAGAATCTCTCTTTGATGTAAATTTTATTTGTAAGGGATTTCTTCAGGAAGAGGGAGTCTAGCTTCACCCATAGCTTGGCCACTATATCTTCTTCATCAACCATACAAAGGACTTTATCAGAAAGGTATAGAATGATGGTACTAAAGGCTGTTTCTGCCATCTCTGCTTTCTTCTCAGCAGTGACTGTGTCTGGTAGAGTAGGAGGATCATTAAGAATCTTTGCCACCTTCTGTTGAACAAGAATGACCCTTATCTTCTTCTTCCACAGACCAAAGTCAGACTTGCCATCATACTTCTCCATTTCGAACTTCGCAGCCATGATGATCTTGAAGATAAACAGATGGGTTATTCGGGTTTCTTTGGGAATTTGGAATGAGGATCTTTTCTGAGAATTATTGGCTTTAGATCAAGAGAGGAAGAGATTCAAAACTAAGATCGAAGAACTGAAGCTTTGATACCAAATGTTATGCAAAATTGAGATGAGTTTCTAAAAGAGAAGAGAAAGAAAGAATGAAAATGTGTAACTGTTTATTCAAAAGAGCTTCCAGAAAATGTATTCAAAAGAAATATGATATTTACAATGAAAATCAAAGCCTATTTAACCATAAGCTAACAAACTCTAACTGCCCAATCTTGTTACAAGTTGGTAATGACAGCTAGACAGCAATAGACTTAAACGGCTAGGTAGAATAAGCAAAAAATCTAACACCAATGCTGCAGCACACTTACAGCACTGCCACAGCAATGGACTTCAGACTTCGAGTGGTTTAGAGTCAATTTCAACAAAATATTTTTTATTTATTCTACAAATATAATTGGTTGTTGTATTCAAAGTGTTTTGTAGCTAAAATAAAATATTTTTATACATAAACTTATCAAAAACAAATTTATAATGAATACTATGATATAAAATATTTAAAATACTGACTATTCAAATTGAAACAGTAAATTAAATTTAACAATAAAAGATCGAAATGGTTATAAATTTAAAAATTGATATTTTGAATTGATATTTAAAAATTAAAAAAAAAACTTTGAAATATCAATTGGTAAAATTCCATTTTTAAAAACCAAAATAAAAATGGTTTTCTCTCTCTATAGAAGGATTAAGGATTAAAAATTAGAGATAGACATAGATATACTTTTAAAATTTTATTTCCCTCTCTGTATTTATTATTAGTTATGAGTAAAATATACATTCTTTCAAGATTCTCTTAACGTCTCATTAAAAAAAAATCTATACTTTCTGAATCATAATTTTGAAAGTTAAAAAAAAAATCGAGATCTAAATCTAATTAAGAATTAACCATGTATATATATATTAAGCCCTTCCTCATTTAGCTTGCATACCCTAATAGATATATATAGTTATGGCTGAATCAAAGGAGATGAGGCTGTTTGATAAGTATTTAAGTAGAGTTATTATTTTGGTTTTAGCAAATTTCCTATTATTCAACACTGATTTTATCAGAGTTAGTACAAGTTTTTTGGGCGAAGTCGACAAATTCTTGATATACTGTCTTTATGAATCAGCGATGGGCATTTTAAGAGGTTTGCTTTTGAAATGTTGTCCATGGGATCGTTATATTCCACTTAAGTTTATTCCAATCCCCTTGGCAATATGGCTAATCTATTTTTATAATCCAAATTTTATTCATGATTCTTTAAAGCTCCAACACCTCTCTATTGTACCCTTCGCTCCATTATTTTTTATTATACCACTTTTATTTTGGGATATTATTATTCGTTCAATTTGCAGAAAACTTGTTTTTCATATATTCTTGATGGTAGCTATGATTACCCACACCCTTCTAATTAATTTTGATTTCAATCTAAGAGATACTTTTTACACTTTCATCTTCTTATATTTCACTGATTTATTAATCATTTATCTTCCATGGACGGATTACGTTTCTGAGAACGATCGATGCGGCGCCAACGTTGTTTGAATCATGTGTGAGTGGAACTCAAGATGGAGACAATGGATTTTTTTTTTTTTTAATTCTAATTTTTAGATTCATAATAATATTTTGTTACTTTTTGGTAGATCGTACTTAATTTATTTATTTACTTTCATTATTATTGTGATCTCATCATCATAATCTGCTCATATAATTGCTTTCAATTTCAATCCTTAAAAGAAATATAATTGATCTTGATTTATAAACATTAGAATTTTTGTATTTAGATGGAATTATTTATATTCACTTATTTAAACTCGTATAAATATAGGAAAGCACATTAATATCTGAATATTATATGAAACTAATAATTTAGCACAAATATATTGAAATGATAACTGTATAATTGGAAAGAAAAAAGAAACAAAGAAATCAATAGATTACAAAATTTCCTCATCTTCAACCTAGATTTTTTTTTTTTATCGAAGTTAGTATAAGTGATTAGATGGGAATGGTGTTAAAACTTAAAAGATTAGCTTTTTTTTTCTATTGAAGATTTAGGATGGAATTAGTTTTTCTTCTTCTTCTTTTCTTTTAAGTATTTAGTATTTCAGAAAAATATTGAATTCTTTCGAATATTTAGTTTGAATGGGAGCGATAATAATATTTATATAGATATGATAATAATTATTAAGAGAGCATTAAAATAAAAAATAAAAAAGTTACTAATGAGAGAGTCACATAGAATAATCTCTCATAGACTTGGGAATATTTCAATGTACAAAGAGAAGAAAACAAGGAAAAGAGACAACTTAATTAAGATGGAAGTAAGTTTGGTAACCTTTTTCGTTTCCATTTTTGCTTCTTATTTTTATTTATTGTTTCTTATTCATGTTTTTTTAAAAAGAGAAACAGAATATGTTTGGTAACTGTTTCTTATTTCTTGTTTCCAGATATGTGTTTGGTTATTATTTCTTGTTTCTGTTTCTCATTTAAAAAAATTAATTTTTTTTGAAAATATTACAAATTTTAAATGACATATTTAAATATAGTATAATAATATAATTTTTAGATATTTATAATATATTTTATAAGTCAAAACGGAGCAACGTAATAATTCATCACTATGTTAAAAATCTTTATAAATAAGAAACTAGAATTTGTTGTTTATAAAATTTATACACAATATTGGGAAATGTTTCTGAAAAAAATGAGAAACAAGAAACAAGAAACAAGAAGAGTTACCTAACAACTCAATTTCTTAAAAAATGAAAAATAGAAATAAGAAATAAAAAATGGAAAAATTACCAAACGGGCCCTAAATTACTGAACCATGCTTTCATCCTTGTTGAGAATCTCACATCAGAAAGATGTAGGAAACTCATAACATTTATAAACTCTAAGGCCACTCCTCTCATTACCAATTGGTTTTGAGATGGATGCCCGCATTATTAATATAGTATCAAGTCCCAACAAAGCTCAACAAGCATCCGATCAAAAAATGGGATCCGGTCCAAGATTGGTGAGCCCAAAAGAGACACCATCTTGATGGGGCATGTTAAGTTTCCCACATCAGAAAGATGAAGGGACTTAACAACATTTATAAGTTTAAGGTCCTCTCCTCTCATTACCAATTGCTTTTGAGATAGATGCCCACATTATTAATATGGTATCAGAGCCCAACAAGCTCAAACGGGCATTCGATTCAAAAATGGGATTCGACCCAAGAATGGTGAACCCAAAAGAGGCACCATCTTGAGGGGGCATGTTGAGAAGGCCACTCCTCTCATTACCAATTAGTTTTGAGATGGATGACCGTATTATTAATAATCCTAGTCATTTACCTGCCTTTTATGGATTAGAGATAGAGATAAAGATGTCTAGGCGCTTGATATTTTAGTACTTGATAAACTATTTTAAATTTTCTAGTGTCTAATATTATTTTATATATGAGGCTCTAAGTCTTTGTTGATTTGGAAGAGCTGGTTCCTTTTTTTTTGGAACTGTCTTTTCTTTTTTCATTGAGTTCTTCTTTAGATTGTATTATTCAATGAAACTGAATTTGGGAGTTCTAATATCCTAAACCACCTATGTTATTTTCATTCTGAATTTGGATATTGAAGTAGCTTGTTGTGAAACAGATGATTTAGTACGTCCAATTTCATAGTAAAACTGATTAAATATTCTTGTTTGAGTCAAGTTCTACTCCAATCGTTTCCTTTCATACAGGGACGGATTCAGGGGGGGGGGGCATGCCCCCCCCATTTTTTTAATTTATTTATATATATATATTTATAATTTTAAAAGAATGATTTTGATAAGATCTATTTTTTTAATCTTTAATTTATAATTATGATATTATTTTAAAAAAAAATACTAAATGAGAGATAATTTATTTATAAAAAAATAGGTTAAATTATATTAAATACCACTATACCATAGTTGTTTCAATTTTTCCCTAAACATTTTTAAAAGTTTCAATTCTACCCCTAATTTTTTAATTAGTTTAAAAAATATCCTTTGTTGGAAAAATCACTCTTTATATCTTCGGAAAATTATTTTTTCATTAAAACTTTCTAAAATACACTTAATCTCTTAATTTTCATTAAATTTAACCGAAAATGCACACCAATTATATTTTTTAAAGGTTGATTTCCTCAATAAATGGTATTTTTTTAAACAAAATAAAAGGTTGGGAGGTAGAATTGAAACTTTTAAAAGATTAGGGGCAAAATTGAAACTACCACTATATTTTAGGGGTATTTTGTATAATTTAGCCTAAAAAATAAGAATAATAATTGAAATTTCTTTTATTGGTTATAATTTTTTTTACAATTTAATAAAAATTACCATTTCATATTTTGGATACGTTGAAAATTTTTCATTTGAAAAAAAAAAGATTTTCATATTAATTATTATATATATAAATATTTTTATATCTCAAACCATTTTTAATAGTTAATTAGTATATGTATTAAAAAAATTTAATATCAAATGAAATATTGACTATATTATAATTCAAATATAATTTTTAAGTTAAGATGTCGAAAGTTTAATTAATAAAATTAATATATATATATATATATATATATAT
Organism: Gynostemma pentaphyllum; assembly: GCA_028015215.1. Lineage (NCBI taxonomy): Eukaryota > Viridiplantae > Streptophyta > Magnoliopsida > Cucurbitales > Cucurbitaceae > Gynostemma > Gynostemma pentaphyllum. The sequence continues at coordinate 63,420,830 of CM051355.1, read as the reverse complement.
ATATATATATATAGCCCCCGCAAACAAAATATCCTGGATCCGTCCCTGCTTTCATATTTGTTTGATCACAGGTTGCAAAAGTCATTCAAGGTCTAATTCCCTTACCAGGGGCGCCAACGTTGTTTGAATCATGTGTGAGTGAGGGTTCAAGAGGGAGACAATGGATTTTTTTTTTCTTTTTTTAATTCTACTTTTTAGATTCATAATAATATTTTTTAGATTCATAATATTTTGTTGCTCTTTGGTAGATCGTACTTTATTTATTTATCTACTTTCATTATTATTGTGATCTCATCATCATAATATGCTCATTTAATTGCTTTCAATTCTTATAAGAAATATAATTAATCTTGATTTATAAACAATAGAATTGTTTTATTTAGATGGAATTATTTATATTCACTTATTTAAACTTATATAAATATAGGAAAGCACATTAATATCTGAATATTATATGAAACTAATAATTTAGCACAAATATATTGAAATGATAACTGTATAATAGGGAGAGAAAAAAAGAAAAAAAGAACAAAGAAATCAATAGATTAGAACATTTCCTCATCTTCAACCCGTATTTTTTATCGAAGTTAGTATAAGTGATTAGATGGGAAGGGTGTTAAAACTTAAAAGATTAGTTTTTTTTTCCTTCCTATTGAAGATTTAGGATGGAATTAGTTTTTTTTCTTCCTTCTTTTCTTTTTGGTATTTAGTATTTGAGGAAATTATTGAACTCTTTCGGATATTTAGTTTGAATGGTAGAGAGAATAATATTTATATAGATATGATAGTAATTATTGAGAGAGCATTAAAATAAAATAAAAAGTTACTAATGAGAGAGTCAAATAAAATATTCTCTCATAGACTTGGGAATATTTCAATGTAGAAAGAGAATAAAACAAGGAAAAGATACGACTTAATTAAGATGGAAGTAACAGCAAGTTTGGTAACCTTCCTCGTTTCCATTTCTTGTTTCTTATTTTTATTTCTTGTTTCTTGTTCATGTTTAAAAAAAAGAATCAGAAACATTTTGGTAACTTTTTCTTATTTCTTGTTTCCAAAAATGTGTTTGGTTACTATTTCTTGTTTGTGTTTCTCATTTAAAAAAATAAAAATATTTTGAAAATATTACAATTTTAAATGACATATTTAAATATATTATAATAATATAATTTTTAGATATTTGTAATATATTTTATAAGTCAAAACGGAACAAAGTAATAATTTATCAATGTGTTGAAAATCTTTATAAATAAGAAACAGAAATAAGAAACTAGAATTTGTGGTTTCTAAAATTTATACACAATATTGGGAAATGTTTCTGAAAAAAATGAGAAACAAGAAACAAGAAGAGTTAACTAACAACTCAATTTCTTAAAAAATGAGAAATAGAAATAAAAAATAAAAAATAGGAAAGTTACCAAACGGGCCCTAAATTACTGAACCTTCATTTCATCCTTCTTCAGAATCCCACATCGAAGAGATGTAAGGAACTCATAACATTTGTAAACTCTAAGGGTTAGTACTCCTCTTATTACCAATTGGTTTTGAGATGGATGCCCGCATTATTAATATGGTATCAGAGCCCAACAAAGCTCAACAAGCATCCGGTCCAAAAATGAGATCCGGTCCAAGATTGGTGAGCCCAAAGGAGACACCATCTTGAGGGGGCATGTTAAGGATCCCACATCAGAAAGATGAATGGACTTAAAAACATTTATAAGTCTAAGGGCCACTCCTCTCATTACCAATTGGTTTTGAGATGGATGCCCGTATTTTTATGGATCAGAGATAGAGATATAGATGTCTAGGCGCCTTGATATTTTAGTACTTGATAAACTATTTTAAATTTTCTAGTGTCTAATATTCTTTTATATATGAAGCTCTTGGTCTTTGTTGATTGGGAAGATGGTTCCTTTTTGGAGCTGTCTTTTTTTTTTTCATTGAGTTCTTCTTTAGATTGTATTATTCAATGAAACTGAACTTGGGAGTTCTAATATCCTAAACCACCTATGTTATTTTCATTCTGAATTTGGATACTGGAGTAGCTTGTTGTGAAACAGATGATTTAGTACGTCCAATTTCATAGTAAAACTGATTATTAAGGCCTTGTTTGGTTTGCAATCCAGATTCAATTTTATGAATCTGAATTGCAGGTATTAAACAGAATTTAAATTTAAATTTGTTTGTTTTACCCTCTAAATTCACAAATTTTGTATACAATTTTTAAAAAAAAGACTAAAATCTAAATTCAACTAAAACAAGAATCCAAACTATCCAAAATTAATTTTGTAAATATGAAGGGTAAACCAAACAAATTTAAAATTCAATTTTTTTTTATTCCTACAATCTAGATTCATAAAATTGAATCTGGATGGTAAACCAAACAGGACCTAATATTTTTGTTTGAGTCAAGTTCTACTCCAATCATTTCCTTTCATATTTGTTTGATCACAGGTTGCAAAAGTCATTCAAGGTCTAATTCCCTTACCAGGGGCGCCAACGTTGTTTGAATCATGTGTGAGTGAGGGTTGAAGAGGGAGACAATGGATTTTTTTTTCTTTTTTTCTTCTTTTAATTCTACTTTTTAGATTCATAATATTTTGTTGCTTTTTGGTAGATTGTACTTTATTTATTTATTTACTTTCATTATTATTGTGTTCTCATCATCATAATCTGCTCATTTAATTGTTTCAATTCTTAAAAGAAACATAATTAATCTTGATTTATAAACATTAGAATTTTTTTATTTAGATGGAATTATTTATATTCACTTATTTAAACTTATATAAATATAGGAAAGCACATTAATATCTGAATATTATATGAAACTAATAATTTAGCACAAATATATTGAAATGATAACTGTATAATAAAAGAAAAAAAAAGAAATCAATAGATTAGAACATTTCCTCATCTTCAACCCTGATTTTTTATCGAAGTTTGTATAAGTGATTAGATGGGAAGGGTGTTAAAACTTAAAAGATTAGTTTTTTTTTTCCCTTCCTATTGAAGATTTAGGATGGAATTGGTTTTTTTTTTCCTTCCTTCTTTTCTTTTTGGCATTTAATATTTGAGGAAATTATTGAACTCTTTTGGATATTTAGTTTGAATGGGAGAGAGAACAATATTTATATAGATATGATAGTAATTATTGAGAGAGCGTTAAAATAAAATAAAAAGTTACTAATGAGAGAGTCACATAGAATCTCTCATAGACTTGGGAATATTTCAATGTAGAAAGAGAATAAAACAAGGAAAAGATACGACTTAATTAAGATGGAAGTAACAGCCAGTTTAGTAACCTTCCTCGTTTCCATTTCTTATTTTTATTTTTTGTTTCTTGTTCATGTTTTTTTTTTAAAAAAGAAACAGAAACATGTTTGGTAACTGTTTCTTATTTCTTGTTTCCAAAAATGTGTTTGGTTACTATTTCTTGTTTCTGTTTCTCATTTAAAAAAATAAAAATATTTTGAAAATATTACAATTTTAAATGATGTATTTAAATATATTATAATAATATAATTTTTAGATATTTATAATATATTTTATAAATCAAAACGGAACAACGTAATAATTTACCAATGTGTTGAAATTCTTTATAAATAAGAAACATAAATAAGAAACTAGATTTTGGGTTATGACTGCATTTGTTATCATGTTCTGAAGCTGTTGGACGGATAGAGAAGCAATTGAGGTAGACTGTTGTATTGAAGTGCAATGTTGTTGTTGGTGATTTTTCTGCTTGGTTTTCTCGCTACGACTTGATTCAGCAAGATCTTGATTTTCCAGCTTCTCCATAAGTATTGCATTCTTTGAATCTTTTTCTTGTGCTACTATCATCATCAAAGCAATATACTTTTCCATTTCTGTCATTCTCTCTTCAAAAGTAGCAACAATTTTTTAAGATGAGTTTTCTGATGCCATTGATTATTTGACAAAACTTGAAGTCGATTTGAGGATGAGAAAGATATGAGAGGTAGAGATTGTCCCACCGGGCGTGCCAATTTGTTCACACAAAAATTTCAAATGGAATGAGATTAAATGCGAAATAAATATAATTTATATTTGATGAATTGAATGTTACAATCTCTAATGAATTTATCCTCTGATTCTTTCTCTAAAATATAAACTTCGATGCGAGGGCCGGTTGGTGTATTTCTCGGATCGTTGGGATGAATCTTCGGCTTTTGGGCTTGTGAAGAGTCAATCAATTTGTTGCGGTCTTAAAGCTTGAACACTAAGGAAATTGGAACTTGCGAGAATTTAGTCTTCAACAATTTGTCTTCAAGATAGTCGTCACGAGAAGCTTTAAAGTCTTCGAAGTCGTCAACGTTTAGGGTCTTCGATCTTCGAGATCTCCGGTTTTCAAGAAGTCTTCAAAGAGTCTTTGGTCTTCGAAGAGTATTTGGTCTTCAAAAAGTTTTTAGTCTTTGAGAAGTCTTCGATCTTCAAGGCTTCGTTCTTTAAAGTCTTCAATCTCGATCTTGAGGTCTTCGATCTTCAAAGAATATTTGGTCTTTGGGAAGTCTTTAATCGTCGAACTCTTTAATCTTGATCTTCTCCGTTGTTCTTCGAAGCCTTTGATCTTCAAACTCCACTACAAGAAAAATCTGTATTAGCGACGGAAGATTAGCGACGAAGTGAGGCAGTAGTTCGTCGTTACAAGGAATTAACGACGTAATTAACGACGGAATGGCTTGACGTTATTTTGAAGGGATGATTTACTAAATTAGCGGAATTTTATTTAGTAAACTTATTAACATTTAATAACGGATCTATTAACATCATGCAATTTGTGATAAAACATGTAGATTCATGCTTATATTTTCGAAAATTAAAACCGGAACTTACATTGAGTAAAATATGGAGAATCGGTTGGAGGTTTCTTTACAGCATCAAATCCTCAGCAACACCGGATCTTCTACGCTATATCCCGATCGATCAAACGAAACCCGATTGTGGGATCGAACTTTAGAAGAAATTGGGAAGAAGAAAAATATTTTCTTCCCAATTTTGAATAGGGAAAATCGGCACTCAAGGGGGGAGAGGAGGAAGAGAGAATTCCGAATTTCTAAGGAATTTAATTGTGTGATTTATGAATGACCCAAGCCTCCTATTTATAGGAAAATAGGAATCCTAATCACATTAGGATTAATCTATAGAGATAAATACAAAAAGAAAAAAGATTATCTCTTTCCTTTATCTTGCAATTTCGAAAATGCCATAGATAAATAGGAGACTATTTTCTTTTCTTTATTTTATTTATCTTGGGTAAATAAATCTATATAATTATTATAGGATATAATTCAAATAATTATCTCCTACAAATTATCTATGAAATTATTTTAGGATATAATTCAAGCAATTATCTCTCCCAAAATACAGGTATAGCCGAAAATTGGCTTTAATAATTAATAAATAATTCTAATTTATTTAATTAATTATTTTGGGCCAATTTCAATTGGGTTCATTAATCCAATTGGGTTTGAAATTCTCTCTTAAATTAATAAGTCCAACTTAATTAATTTATTTATTAATTACCATTTAAATAAAATATTTTATTTAAACAATTAATATTTTCTCCCGACTAAATATTATCAAATTTATATTTAATTATTAATTTCCATTTAAATAATTTTCATTATTTAAATAATTAATAATAAATATTATAATTATTAATTTCCATTAAATAAACTCATTATTTAATTAATAATTTTATTGACAATATTTTATTATTAATTAATTAATTTTAATTATTAATTTCCGTTCAAATAAAATTAATTATTTAAACAATTAATAATTGTTAATTAATTTCAAATTATTAATTATCATTTAAATATACTCAATATTCAAATAATTAATAATATCTAATTAATAATATTTCATTATTAATTTCCTGTTTAAATAAATTCATTATTTAAACAATTAATAATGTTTATATTAATTACCGTTTAAATATACTCAATATTTAAACAATTAATATTGCCTATTTAAGTAATTCACTTTACTTAAACTTTTCATTTCTTCTACTTGATTTCGCGACTACGATATTTGGGCTAGCATAGGGACCCGATGGACCTATAGATCATGGGCTTAATAATTAGTCAATTAATTGATTAACTCATAATCAGTTAATTACTTATTATCTAACTATGAATAATTCCACTATAGATTCATAGCTGAACTCCCCTCACTATAGATGAGTTATGTCCATTTAGTTTATCTTTATTTATATCGTGATATAATCCTTCACGTGGAACCCTCATAATTACAAGCGGATAAATTTACCGTTTTGCCCCCTGTAATTACCGCTTTATCCTTGTGTTCCCGCTGATTCTCCAATGAACTTTATCTTTAGTCGAACTAGAGATAAGGTACTTCTGTGATCAATAGAAGTCGTGGCGCCACTTGTTCATGTCTCGAATCAGTACATCAATGGAGTTTCCTAAAGTTCCTAAAATGTTTAGGTATCGCACTGATACCGTTAATTTATAAGAAAGTTATGAATTTCATCTCGTGAAAATGAGTTCCCAGCTACTTATCTAGTCATGTTCCCAAAACAGGAGTGTATTGAGCGTTCTTACAGATCGCTCTCAACTATGTGAATCAAAGAACATAACTCCACAAATAGGAGTCCGCATTTCACTCGGGATTGAGATCTATCACCTGGTTGATAAACTTAGTTTGATATTCGATCATTTTCGAAAAAACGGTACTAATGAGAAATTTGATTGAACATCGTGGTCCTGTCTTATACAATCAACATTGCATATGATACTTCCATTTCATGTCACCCACATGAACGATCAGGATTAGATCATTTGTCTATAAACAAAATGCGAAGCTATCAACAGTGTTACCAGGATAAGGTTCCCAAACATTATCCTTTTACTGTAGACATATTTAAGTTACTCATCTCGACTTTAATCCTCTTGTATGACTCTCATACTAAGTCGTGATTTCATAAGAGTAACTTAGGGTTTACTATTTGAATGTTTTGATATTTACATATTTCTATATATTCCTAATATCGTCAATTGAATCAATCTAGATAATATAAAGAACTTATGTTTATTTATTTAATTTATTCGAAATAAATTATTATAATTAAATAATTACAAGTTCTAAGACACCATTCCTAACATATTTTTGTCATCGTTAGACAAAACTAACGACGAACTTCCTTGTTCCATAACGAGGCAAAAGTATTCCATCGTTGTGATTCGTTGACTAGAATAGAGCGATGGTTTCCGTCGTTAGGGTTCGTTGACTAGAATGTTGACCTTAACGACGAAATGAGTCATTTTCTAAGTCAAAGTCTTGTTTCACTATAACGACTCATTTAGTCGTTCTCTAATCAAAGTCATGTTTCACTATAACGATAGAACACGTCGTTAATAGTCAACAGGTGTCTTTGACTATTAAGGACGGAATGCGTCGATCAATTTTATTTTTATTTTTTTAAAATTTAATTAGGGTTTAGGGTTTTAATTACAAATTATTGTGATTTGAAAATTAAATTTAATTACAAAAAAGAAATGAAAGTAAATTTAAGAAAAAATAATATTAGATAAATAATATTAAAAATCCCAAAATAATACAAAATAATGTTTTTTTTCCTAAAGCCTAATCCCTAATCGGGAGGAGGGAAACCAAAACCGGAAGTCGAAGAACCCTCGCCGCGCATCTGCGCCATGAAGATGTCCATCGTTGCCTTCATCGACCTCTCGAACTCTTGCCTGGACCGCTCGGACTCTTGCCTGGACCGCTCGGCCTCATCGAGACGAGCCGTAATCCCTGCCACCTCCGCCTAGAGCCGTTCGTTGCTCTCTCGAAGATCCGCAGTCTCAGCCCTCAAAGTAGTGTTGCTCGCGCGAAGCTCGGCAGCCTCGGTCGAACGAGCTGCTTGGGAAGACCGAGGCTGATCGGCGTGAATGACAGGGCCGAGGTTGCCGAGTCCAGGAACAGTACAGTCTGGACGTCTCCCTCCTGCTACCTCGAGAAAAGCCGACTCGATATCCTCCTGTGTCGGCAGGGTGTTGGAGCTCGGTAAGTGATCAGCGAGAATCGCTTCGTAACGAGCCTGAAAAAAAAAAAATCATTTCATTAACTAATATACTAATAATGAATAAATTTGAAAAAGAATAAACAATAATTAACACTTACCGCTTTCTCTCTCGCCCTATCGTCTACAAAAGTCTGTGTATCTCCACCTTTGGTGTGGAGACGGACAAACAGCTCAGCAGCATGAACCGGACAACCCAATTTTTGCTCCTGTGAATGTTAAAAATAATTAACAAATAATGAATAACTTACGAAAATAAAGTAAAAGTTAATTAATACAGAAAATAACTTACGAGTTGTTTCTTGTGCTCGTATGTGGAGCGTGACCCTCTAGTGTGCTTCGACGGGTTGGCATTACGGTTGGCGCAATTGATCGCCGAAATGCGCTGGGCATCCGGCGTCTGAGTACGCGCCAAGATCTCTGCCAAGTCCTCCGCAGAAATGTGGGCCGGCCGTTTATCGGCAGGGGTGCGGCGAATATTGTAGCCAGTGTCCCTATATCGAATGCCGCCCTAATGATGCCAGGGAGCGTATATGACCTCGTCGGTCAGCTCCTCTGGAATATCAAAATATTGCTGAAAAAAATTAACTGTCAGTTTTTGAAATATTTTATATATATATATAATTAAATATAATATTTTGAATATGTGTTTACCTTCCATGCCTCAAACATCCGCACCTTGTGCGCAGCAGAGACGCTCTGCCAACGAGGGTGTCCCCGTACATGAAGCATCTTCAATACCTCCGTAAATCTCCTCGAAACCTCACGGGATGGATGTAACCTATTGAAATGAAAAGGAAACATTGAAAAGTTAGAATTTGTAAATAATAAATGAAATAAGAATACAATAAACTAAACTAAACTTATCGCCGCCTCCAACGACAGGCGAACCCTCCCTGGAAATAGACATCTGGACGGGGCCTGGCCGGGTCGATAGCCTCGTCATGAACGATCGTGTCAGGGGTATCCCCAAGACGGACATCATCCTCCTCCTTGGGGGCGTGATTCTCACACCGGCACCAAGTGTGCCAGGAAGGTCCTGGAGGGCGTCTACGGGAAGGCATGACCTACAATACAATAATGAAGTAATTAAAATTCTAACCTATAAACTATATTAATTTCAAAACTAAATTAACATATAATTAAATGAAAACATACATACGCATTTCAAACTAAATTAACTAATTAACATATACTTAAGTAAAACTAACTAAATACATATAATTAAATGAAAACGTACATAATAATTTCAAACTAAATTAACTAATTAACATATAATTAAATTAAAACATACATACTAATTTCAATCAACATTAGTAATTAAGATATAATTAAATGAAAACATAAATACTAATTTCAAACTAAATTAACTAACTAACATTTTTTTAAATGAAAACATACATACTAATTTCAAACTAAATTAACATATAATAAAATGAAAACATACATACTTATTTCAAACTAAAGTAACTAATTAACATATAATTAATTAAAACATAAACTAATTAGGGAAAACTAAATACATATTACATACATTATCTAAATTACACAAAATTAAATTAAAGTTAACTAATTTTAAACTAAATTAACTAATAACATGATAATTACAAATTTAAACTAATTACATAAAAACAAATATTAAAGTTGAAGAAACTTACTCGGATTCGTTCCAAGGATTGAGGTTTTTAAGAAAAGGGAAAGGGTTTTCAGAGAAATGGGAAGGAATTGGCTCAGAGAATCGAAGGAGAAAGAAATTTGTTTAAGAGGAAAAGAAGAAAATGGAAGACGCATGGTGAAAATGGAAGAAACGGTTCTGTTATATAAGGGATTTAACGATGTCTTCCGTCGTTAATCACTTAAAAACTCGTCGTGCGTGTTTTCTTACCGACGGAATACCTCGTTCTAGCTATGCAGTTCGTCGTCTACGTTCTTATGACGATGAACAACACGACGAAATGCATCGCCCATTCGCGCCACAATTTTCGTGAAATTTTTGATCTTCACGCCGTATTTATTACATATAACGACGCATTAGGTCGGCTTGGAATTTGAACAGTTTCCCAAAAACTATCCATTTGAGTTGCTAACGATGCCTTTCGTCGTTAATAACATTCCCACACTTAGAAAAAATCATCTCATCATTGTGTTCTGTGAAGATTAACGACCCATGGCATCGTTATATTCAATGTATATCTCAATATAACGATGCCTTTCGTCGTTAATAGCATTCCCACACTTAGAAAAAATCATCCCATCATTGTGTTCTGTGAAGATTAACGACCCATGGCATCGTTATATTCAATGTATATCTTAATATAACGATGCCTTTCGTCGTTAATAGCACTCCCACACTTAGAAAAAATCATCCCATCATTGCGTTCTGTGAACATTAACGACAAATGGCATCGTTATATTCAATGTATATCTCAATATAACGATGCCTTCCGTCGTTATTTGTATGTTTTTTTTTTTGAATTATTTCCCCTGTTACACATAAATACTTCAATCATCGTAATCAGAATCATTCATCTTTTTTGAATCAATGTTGTCTTCTTCAATGTCTTCTTCGTTTGTTTCATCTGGAGAAGAATCTTTGTCATTTTCAGGTGGAACATAGACATTCCCTTCATCAAAAAGTGTCTCTGATGCGTCATTCAACGGACGCGCAGTATCAGAATTAATACCTTCATCGATTTCACGATTTTGCACTTCATCCTCCTGGAATGCAACGTAGTTCTCACTATTTTTATCAGGGAAGCTGTCATCTATTATCATCGGTCTTACTTTACAGACAACTAACCAATCAGATAAATCTCGACACTGAACAGGATAGTTTAAGTAGTAAACCTGAATTGCTTGTTGTGCCAAAACAAAACGATCTTGGGTGTGCATGTGTTTTCTTCGGTTCACCTCAACAATTTTAAGATTGATATTATTGCGAACTCCACCTCGTCGCGTTGTTTCAAACCATGTGCAGTTAAAAACGATTGTACGTTTAAGACTCGGACCTGCAAATTGAAGCTCAATAATCTCATCAATGATTCCTTAGAAATCTTCTGCATTGTTCCCAAACACTTGACCCTTTATACATACGCCACTGTTGTTTGTTGCCCGGTTCACAGAATGAGCTTTTGTTTGAAATCTGTAACCTTGCACCAGATAACCGGTGTAAGATCTTGCAATTCTGGATGGACCTTTGCGATCCATATTATACGTTGATCAGCGATCGGAATTGTGGGATTGTCAACGTAATTGTAAAACCAGGAACGAAAATGTTTATCGATGATGTTCCCTTCTTCGATTCATGTCTAAGGGGATGCGATGGTCGTACACATGAATTCACAAATAATCTACATAAAATTTATTAATTAATGACAATTTAAACAAAATTATTCATGTTAAATAAAACAAAACTCCAGGAATTAGAAAAACTTACTCAATATATGGCTCTACTTCCGCACAGTTGCATAATAAGTAAGTCTGGACGACATGGTACTCCTCATCACTTAAGTTTCTCCGCATAGATTTGCCTAAACCTTTGCGTGGTACGATAAACATATCCAAGTCGTTCAAATCTACACCTTCTGGAAGAGTGTCAACCACGTTACGGTTCACTGGAAGAAAGTGGTCGGAGATATGTTGGTCGAAGTAATACAAACAGAACGTAGTTGTCTCGTGTACCAGGTACGCATTACAAATCGATCCTTCCACTCGTGCTTTATTTCCAACAGTTTTCTTCAATCTATGCAAATATCTAGAATTCGTGCAGTAAAATAAATCTAAAATTTAGCATCATGTGTATTTAAATATACTAAAAAAGGCAATTAACATAATCATATTTTACCTTTCAAACGGGTACATCCATCTAGATCGAACAGGGCCCCCAAGTAGTGCCTCATACGGTAGATGAACAGGAAGATGCTCCATCGAATCGAAAAATCCGGGTGGAAACATTCGTTCGAGTTTGCATATTATAACCTGGAATCTCTCGGTTTAATGATTCAATTGTCTCTCTTGTTAAATCTGCGCATGTCAAATCTCTGAAGAACACACTTAATGCGCGCCAACGGTTCCCAATGTTTCGTTCGAGGAACGGTCGAACGCAACAGGCATCAATCGTTGCATAAAAACGTGACAATCGTGACTTTTCATTCAGAAAAAGTATGACTCGCACGTCAATGCATCTCGAGAGATTAGAAACATAACCATCGGGGAACTTAATCGATCGCATCCATTCAAACAGTAATTTCTTCTCTTCTGTACTTAACATGTATTTGGCCTTGGCGTAGTGCCCATCTTCATCCGGCTCTAACTCGGGGCGACGACATATTTCTTGGATGTCATACCGTGCCTCAGGTTTTCTTTTGTCTTATTTGGCACATTTAAAACTGTATTGAAGACATTGTCGAACACGTTCTTTTCGATGTGCATTACGTCCAAGTTGTGCCTAATTAGTAAATCTCCCCAATACGGTAAATCCCAAAATATACTTCGTTTCTTCCATCCTCTGTTCTTACCAGCGGCCTTGTTTGCAACCTCAGCACCTATTTCAGTAATTTTTTTCATGCCAATAGAATCTAATCCGTGTAATAATTCGATTCTGCTATAAACTCGGGGCGGCCCTTGGTTGCATGCATTACGACCCTTATACCAATCTGTCTTGTTTGATCGAAACAAATGGTCGCTCGGTAAAAATCTTCTATGACAATCAAACCAACACGTTTTCCGTCCATGTTTCAAAGAGAAAACTCCAGTGTCAATCATGCAATGAGGACAAGCAAACTTTCTGGATGTGCTCCAACCTACGATAAGTTTAAATTAATTATACATAGTATTATGCAATGAAAATAATTTATAATTAATAAGCTATCGTGCTTACCAGATAACATTGAATATGTCGGGAAGTCACTTATCGTCCAAATTACTGCGGCTTTCATACAAAAATTTTTTTTTCTCGATACATCGTAAGTCAACACTCCATTATTCCACAAATTAGTCAGCTCAACAATAAGAGGTTGGAGGTAGATATCTAACCTTTGTTTTGGACTATTTGGACCCGGTACGATAACCGTTAAGAATATCACAGGATCTTTCATACACATCGATGGAGGGAAATTATAAGGTGTCAACATAACAGGCCATACAGAGTATTGTGCACCAGAAGCGCCGTACGGGTTAAAACCGTCAGTACATAACCCCAATCTCATATTTCTAATCTCACTTGCAAATTCTGGATGACAACGATCCAAATGCTTCCACGCGTCAGCATCAGATGGATGTTTCATATGACCATCCTCTTGCGAATGCTTGTAATGCCATCTCATATAAGATGCCGTGACTTCCGATGCATACAGTCGTTGAAGTCGAGGAGTGATCGGTAAATAAAACATACGAGTATGTGGAATGAGAGTGTGTTTACCTTGTTTATATCTCGGATGGAAACATAATTTACAATTATGGAGACTCGAATCTCCATCACCCCAGAATATCATGCATCCGTTCTGGCAACAATCAATCTTCTCAACAGGCAACCCGAGACCCTCCACTAATTTTTTCGTGTCGTATAAACTTTCTGGCAGCGTGTTGTTCGTAGGAGCGCAACGATGAAACCATTGTGCAATCGAATTAAAATCTCTCTCTGGAATATGATATGCCGATTTTATATTTAGAAGCTCCGTCGTTGCAGCCAGTTGACTGACATCACAACCCGGGTATAACGGCATACTTGCTGATTCGAGCATATGGTACATTCGTTGCGCTTCCGGATTCATTTCCTCCTCTTCCTCTAGAATAGTTTGATTATCGTCTTGAGTATGATTAAACGTACCTTCGTATATCATATGCTGCATTTGTCCATACTCTTGCTGTCTTTCATCACAATCTTCTTCCAAATTCGGTATAGCATCTGAGCTGCTTCCTTGGTACAACACGGCTCGCTCCAACACCGCATTATATTGATCGTCAGATTCCCCTTGATAAACCCACTTGAAATAATTTTCCACAAACCCACGACTATACAGGTGTTTCTTCACATCAAATGAAGAATATAACTTCTTATTTTTACATTTTCTGCACGGACATCGTATCATTTTTCCATTACGATCAAAATCCTCTGTACTTTCACAAAACTTAACGAATTCTTCAAACCCTGCTACGAACTCATCGTTCAAATAGCCTTCTAAGAGACGAAAATACATCCATTCACACATTTTTTTTTTTGCAGTAGAAAAAAAAACGAAAAGAAAAAACAAAATGTTTCTGATGATGAGTTCTTTCCATTCCTGATGCATATACATACTGTGAGCTAACGACGAAATCTTTCGTTACTATCTAAAATAATGATCGATTTCATCGTTGAAATGGCGGGAAACATTCCCTCCATAACGTGGGGCGACGCAATCAGTCGTCCGGTTGCGCGGGAATGTTTCGCGCCATCGTATACGACACACTGCATCGTTCCCTATTAACGCGGGAATTTTTGGCGCCATTATTAGCGACGCCAAGCATTGTTAATACCAAATTATTTTTTCCATTAAATATATTCGATTAATTAGGCGACGGAATGCATCGCTGAAAGTCAACTTTTCACCGGGGCGATGCCTTCCGTCGTTAGTGTGCGACGTATTTACATTTCGTCGCTATACGTCCGTCGCTATTACGACAGTTTCTTGTAGTGCTCTTCAGTCTTTTCTCTGGATTTCCTCTGTTCTTCTTCGAGGTTTTTGATCTTCAAAGTCTTCAGCTTTTTCTCTGAATCTTCAATGTTGTTGACCTCTAAAAATGATGAATGACCTACTCTATTTATAGAGTTTTCTATGGGCCTTTGGTGGATATGGACTTTATTTTATTTGAGCTCAATTGCCATGTGACATATTTTCATTAGACTAATTTATGTCATCCAATGGCCAAGAAAAAGACATGTGGCATCATTTGATTTGCCAATTTAATGTCTTTTAATTTAATTTAAAGACACGTGTCAATTTATGATCGGTCTTTATTTAATGACATGTAATTTTGTCATTGGCTTGAATAATTATGTGGTAAATTATAATTTGACAATTTTTCTCCATCTACAATCACTTAGTTTAGAATTACTACACTAGGTTAATAATTATAGGATGGATATAATTTAAATCATTATTATTTTTAATTATTTCATGATAAACTATAATCAACAGAAAAAAATAATAATTAAACCTTCTAAAATGGAATTTCATTTCCGTTGAGAAGAGTAGGGTTTTTAACCATTGTGTTTACCGATGAATATTAGCATAAAATGTTTGAAAATAAATAATTATTAAGAAGTCTGTAAAACAGTCATACATTTATTACTTTTAAAAAACTAAATAAAGTAAAAAAAAAATTAACTTCATTTAAAAAAAAAATAAAGTAATTTTTTCACAGATAAAAAAAGTATTATATTATTATTTTTAAATAAATATTCATATTTGATAAAAAAAAAACATATTTAACTAAATTAAATAAGAAAACAATTATTAATACTATCAATCAGATCAATTATAATTTTAAATATTAAATAAGGATTGAAATTTAGGTAAGAAAATAATGTAAAAGTTTTTTTTTTATAAATGATAGTGATCAAGAATTTATATTACTTATATTTAAATTTATATAGACTATGTCCTCTTAGTAAGTATCTCTCGAACGCAATAAAACATAAATAATATTTCAATGAAACATTTCTTTACTATATTATTAATATCTTATTATATTAGGAATTGGATGTGAATTTGAAATTATAACAAAACAATGGGGAAAATAGAAAGAAGGAAGTCGGATATTAAAAAGTAAAAAACATGTTACATATAAAAGATTAACCATTTAATTTAGAATACAAATAACGTAGGAAATTGAGAATTAAAATAATAATAATAATAATAATATATAATATATTCATTTTGAAAAGGGCTAATAACATGTTTAACCTAATTTAAGACCTTAATTACAAAAAAAAGGGCAGACACCATTTAATTACATTGGTAGACGCGCGCCACTTGCTGTCATGATTAAAATACGAATTTGCCCTTTACATAATGCAAATGACACACGTTATCAATTGATAAACGTGCACCGCCTAAAAACAAAAAGAAATTAATTATCTATTTGAAAAAATCAAAAACAAAAACTGAACGAAAAACCTGGGATTTGGGGAAAAGATCAAAGGTATGTATAAAATGAATTTCCCATTATGAAGCCAACTTGAAGAACAATTATGTACAATCCCAAATTTTCTTGTTTGCAAATGGCAGGGAAAAAAACAATCTTCCGAAATGAAAGAAAAAATAATTCACAAGGTAAAACATCTACCCCAGTCTGAGTTTTATAACATAAAATGTGTTTAATAATTTGATTTTGTTATATTAATTAGTGTTAATTCTATAGATACCCATTATATATATGTTTATTACATATAAATGTATTTTTTTATAGAAAAAGCAAAACTACCCAAAAAGATTACACGCGCCGGCTGGTAAGGATCGAAAATGACAAATGTTGCCCTTTTGATTAAAATATAATAGAAATGCCTAAAACCACGCTAACCATTTATTAAAACTGTCAGAAATTTTGAAATCCTAAAATCTTGCAATGATGAAATCAAATATTTTGATTTTTTAAAAATGGATAATTAATATAAACAGAAAGTAAAAAGAAACGGAAATCAAAAGAGAGAGAAAAGGGGGATTTTTCATTACTAAACCTAAATCTCAGAAAAGCTCTGGCGAAAGAAACTAGAAAACGAGAGGAACAAAAATATGGCGAGAACTCGAGGAAACATTAATGGAGGATGAGGAAGAAGTCGAAATTTGAAGGATACTGAGATTTTGGAACCCGTTGAAGAAGAAAAATCAAACGATAAGGTATATTTGTTTATCAATTTTAAAAATTGTTATGAATGTTAACATTGATGTGAAAATAGGTAGCTTTGAATAACATGCATGATGAATTGCAGGTAGAAGATGAAGATGCTAGTGGAAAAGAGATAGTAAGTTGATTTGTGGTTGATTGAAAACATGAAGATAAGAAAGCTTCATATAGGATTGGTTTATTTTTTTAAAAAATGTGATGCAGGAAACACCATTGGTAGGAGGGAAATCGCAAATGGAGGTTAATGATTCAGAAGATGAAGAATACGAAAAAGAAGAAGATAATGAGGTAAAATCACTGGATTTTAGGAATTGAAAATGTACAGGATGGATAAACGTTTATTTTGTATAAACATTTTTTTGTTAGCAACAAATTGTTAAATGTAGAAAATACATTAAGAGTTTGTTAATGTATAGCTTCTTCAATTTACAGAACATCACTCTAAAGTGAAATGATTGCTAATAAAAAAAAAAGGGGATCACTTTGAGAAGCAGTACGAGGAAGAGCAGATCGAGTGGGATGTTGAAGGAAGGAAGCGAGAAGACACAAATAAACAAAGGACGCGGCGCTCTTATGAAAAAGATGTGTTCAGTGATTCGGTAGCTGATGTTGAACTTATGTGATTTTGTATTATGTTGTAAAGAAACTTATGTTTAGTGACCTACTCGGATGTTTTGAAAAAATGTTTATAAAAAGTAAACATTTATTAAAAAGGAAACAGTGCTTGTGTGATTTTGTGTTCTGAATACTATGTTTCTGAAGCTGTTAGGATTTTAAAGTAATACTGAACTGTTGTGATTTTGTATTATGTGGTAAGAGAACTAATGTCTAGTGACCTACTTGGATGAATTTGTAAAAAGGTTTCTAAAATGTAAACGTTTATAAAATTGAAAAAGTTTCATTAAAAATGTTTATGAAAAAGTACCTAATTATCAAAATTAAACTGTTATAAAAAACAGAAACAATAAAAAAAATGAAAAGAGATGACAAAACGATCGTAAATAATGTCAAATTACGCCGAACCTTTTTGACAAGATCAATAAATGTAGTGTTTTGGAAATATATCATAGATTTGAGTGCATAACTTTCGTAAACGTGAGCTTCGTTCCAACAACCATCGTAAATAATGTCAATTGATGTAGATCTCAATTTTCTAGAAACGTAAAAGATGAGAAAACGATGAAGAAAAGAAACAAACAAAAAACGGAGAAGATGAGAGAGACAACGTGGACGAACACATCACCGTATAATTTGAAAATTAATGGTTGTTACAAATCCCTTAATTAAAGGCATAATTAATCACTGAATCAAAAAGGAAAAATGCATTTATGATTTGATATGATCACATGTAGCTGAGAATATCTATAATTTGAAAATTAATGGCTGTTACAAATCCCTTAATTAAAGGCATAATTAATCACTGAATCAAAAAGGAAAAATGCATTTATGATTTGATATGATCACATGTAGCTGAGAAATCTAAAAGGGCAGAATCGTAAACTTAGATTTCGGCAGCAACCGTTTACTCCTCTAATTATGGTGGTTATTGGGTAATTCTGAAATAAAAAACAAACCACCCTAAAAAGTGGATTTAGGTGAATTAATGTGGTTATGAGTGCATTTATTTCTATTAATTATTCCAGAGAATAATGTTAAACGAAATGAAAAAAATGATTTTGTTAAATCTAGTTACATGTGTAAATTAATTTGTAAGAGTTCCATGATTTGAAATTGTAAAACATATTCAAAACAGTATATATGTTTGCAAAAGATGTAAAATATAATTTTGTGAAACATAATATTCAACATAGAATTTTGTTAAACTTGAACCGTACCAAATGAGAATGAGCATCAAGTGGGGGGAAATGATAGTTAAATGGGGAAGCTGAAGATGCTGGAAAAAAGGAAACGAAAAAAAAAGGCTTAAAAAATAAAAGAGGTAATATATATTTGTTATTCTTCAAATGTTTGACACTTTTAATAATATTCAACATTAATACAAATTTAAACATTGTTTCCAGGAGATTGCACTTAGACCAAAGTCCCATCGACAGAAAAAGAAAAGTCAATCGACTACTGGACCATACATAGGGGATTTTGGGAGAGCAGGGAGGCCAAAAAAAACCTTGACTCAAGAATTGAAGGAAGGCACCCCAACATATCACTTGTTGAGACTAAAACTCTTGTCATGTTTTATTTCTTCAAACTCTATTTATATTTAATGCTAACAATCTAAGCTGTAAGTGTTTATTCCTAAAAACAGAACATTATTTTGTTCCACACTTCATTACGGTGGAAATGGAAACTTATTTTGAAGCAAGAACAGGTTGTATGGATTTTTGTTAGTGATTATTATTTTTTGTTTAAAAAATGTTTATTAGACAATGTGATGTACACTGCTACCCATATGACATTATTAATTTCAGGTAATTGTATAATAAGTCTACATTACAATGCTAGATTTAGTTAAACAAACATTCATAAACTAATGATGACAACAACATATTCTGAATTAAATCAATAGTAATGTTCTTCGGGATCCGAAATTTGAAATTTGAAATGATAACTGACAAAGATTTGATTCGTAAAAAAAATATAAATAAAAAGGATTAGGTGCAGTCGCAAATCTTGAAAAAAAAAATATTTAATTTAAAAACAAAACTGTTAACGATTTGTTTTTTTTGTCAAATCTTAACTGAAGTTTTTTAAAAAGAAAAAAAACCGATTACAACCACGAGTTAGATCAAAATAAAATAAAAACTTTTCAAAATATTTTCTAAATCGTGCGTGCGAAAAAAGGCAGTTAAAAAAATAGCTAAGGGTAAAATAGACAAAAAAAAAATCATAACCACCGTGTGTGGCCTAAAAAATCTAGATATGTAATTAAATGGTAAACCCAAACATTTTTGTAATTACGTACTCAGATTTGGTTTTTAGTGTAAAAATTTCTTTTGAAAATATTTCAACTAATTTTAAGTCAACCCAGGCTTGGTCTTGTGTTATTTACATCCAATCATTTTATTTTTTTTGATAAATTACTATTAAAAATTAGAAAAACACTTTTATTAAATAGGGAAAGATGTTTCATAGATAAATAAAAAATTGAAATTCATTAAAACTAAAAGAACTTGAAAATTACTAATTTTAATTTAAAACAACTCTATT
This sequence comes from Gynostemma pentaphyllum, assembly GCA_028015215.1. NCBI lineage: Eukaryota > Viridiplantae > Streptophyta > Magnoliopsida > Cucurbitales > Cucurbitaceae > Gynostemma > Gynostemma pentaphyllum. The sequence goes on along the minus strand of CM051355.1, from coordinate 63,400,714 downwards.
TATTAGAAAAACAAATTATTTTATAAAAAAGAAGAAGAAAGAAACATAAGCTAAACTTGTTACGAATAACAACTACATTATTATTATTTCATTATAGTTATAAGATTCCCTTATTATATTCTGGTTGAAAGTTTGTCTTTTTTTTTTACCATGGACTTCCTATGGTCGGATTTGAAGAAAATCCACGGCAATGTTGTCTCTCAATTTTTTGATTTCATCTACTATGGAAAGTTTTGTTTCAGATACCAAGCAAAGCAAGGATTTTACTCCAGTAATCACGCAATTTCTATATATTTTTTTTAAAAAGTTCTCTGACGCGTATTAAATGTGATGCAGGGGTGTTTTTGATATTTCCTATATACGGCTGAGGTTTCGAATGGGCCTTACCTTAAAGCATTATTATTTTGAAAGCTTTATTTTAACCAAAAATAGGCTAGTTGCTGAATTAACCCATAAAAAAAACATCTCTTTACTACCCACTTAAAATGTTGATGGCCCAAACGTCATCAATAGCACCCCAGCCCCAATTATCCCCATATACTGACTTGGTTATAAGAGCTTCGGCCAACAAATTCTTTCCTCACTCAAGCCCATTTTACCTCCATCTCTAATTCTTGGCCCATTAATTTCAATTTCTCCAAACCCCAATTTATCATTTATTTTGATGGACCCATTTCTCACCCACCAAATTAAGCCCAATTACCATGATTTTTAATTTCAAGAAGCGGGCTCATTGTAAGAAAATACCATGGATTCTATTATTTTCCTCTTTTTCGTGGCCCATTGCTTTGGTGCCCCTTTGGATTTGGGATGAGGTTCGTCGCACATTCTCAATTCGAGTCTTCTTCTCTTCGGCGGGACCAAACTCGTGGTTGAGTTCATTTTTTTTGGTGTGGTAGAATGATGTAGAGCCTGGTAGGTTAATTAGTATAGAGTTATTAGTTTACTTTGATGTAATTAATTAGTATTAGTTTCTAGTTATTTTAGTTAAAAATAGAGTTTTTATTGTAAGGTTATAAATAGCCACTTTATGTTTCATTTTAGGGATCATATCTTATCTTTTACCAATATATCAAATATACTCTTGAGAAAACATTTCTCCTCTTTAGGGATGAGTTTCTTCTATGTTTTTGGGATGGACTTCCATTCAAGCATGGATTTGCTTGTTGAGGCCGTGGACTCGGCCTCTCCCTAAATTAAAAAGCAACCTCTTTTCTTTTCTTCTGCTATTTGCCCTCTACTCTTCATTAATGTTTTGGTTTTGTCTTGTGCTACATCTAGACAAGTTAAGTAATATTGTTTGAAAAGGTTCTCTCTTTTCTTATTTAAGATTTTTGTTTTCCTTTGTATTTTGTAGTGTATTTATATACCCATAAAATTTGCAATCTTTTAAAAATAAAAATGAAATTATTTTTTCACATAACAAAGGTATCAGATTAGTTTTTCAATAAATATTCATAGTAGATAAAAAAATATTTAATTAAATAAAGTAATAAAATAACGACTAACAGTACTAATAATCATAGCAACTAATTTCAAATATTAAATCATATTTAAAAAGAATATATGTATTAAATGATAATATAAAATATTTAAATAAATGACCGTAATCAAGATTTATATTAGTAATTAACTTGAATTTAGACTATGTCCTATCCCCGTATTCTCCGTAACATCACAACAAGCTGATAAGTAATATTTTAATGAAATATTATAATAATTTAACTTGTAGATTGAAAAAATTAAAAATTATATTGGAAATGGAAAATATAACAACACAGTGAAAAGGGCAATTACTGAAATTGTAGATTTTTACATACTATTTATTAAAATATTTTAAAATTACTTGAATAGTTCAATAATTTATTGAATTAGTAAAGGGCATAAAAGTAATAAATAATAGTTCAATAAATTTATTGAACCTTCTATTTACGTAAAAAAGGTTGTTTAATAAATTTATTAAATTAATAAAGGAAAAAACACCCAACAAATAATAGTTATTGAACTATCATATTTAGGTAATTTTTAAAATTTTCTAACATTCCAGTAAACGATAATTTTTTAAAAGCAAAGAAGAAAATCATAGTTACATATATAACAAATAAAAAAACATGTTATAAGTAAATGATTAACCATTTAAATAGATACATATAGATAAATTTGTCTCCAATCCAAATCGCACGGAAAATTTAGGATAAAAGTATTTTTAACATAAATTTACTTGAATCACTTACTTTTTTAAGACGGTCAAGGCGACCGTGAGGATACACACCTCCTCCATATTCTTTAAATGGACAAGTTAAAATAAATATTAATAATTAAAATTGAAAATATCGACTTTTATCATGTGATGAGTTTCGAAACTTGTCGTGTGATAGTTTAAAATAAATAACACTTTTAAATATTACTAGTCTTTTATCATGTGTGTCGTAAACGAGTTCAGTTAAAGATGAGTATAACAAAAAATAAGTTGAAAAAGAGAGAATATGTAATTCTTATATTGCAATGGCTGAAAACTCATATATATACACATGCTCGAAAGAAATAAAAAAGGAAAGAAGTAAAGGCCTCTTACTCTATAACGGTAATTTTCAGGATTTACTCTCTAAGCCTATAAATCAGCAGCTCTCAAAATAAATCAATTAGATAAAGCCATAAACGACTTTCTTTCAAAGACGAGGTGGCTGGAGTCACCTCATGTTGATGCTGTCATTTGATTGCATTGCTGTCACTTTGGTCTGATGTAATTTTATGCTGATATGGATATGCTTTTATATGTCGTACTTGATATTCTTTATAATATAGATATTGATGTGGGGAGAGGCCGAGTCCACGGCCTCAACAAGCAAATTCATGCTTGCACGGGAAATCCATCCCGAAGAACAAGGGTCCCTAAAAGAGGAGAATTGCTCTCAAATGTATTTCTATTGATATATTGATAAAAGATAAGTTAAGATATAGTATGTTGACTTCGGTCCATACGGTATTATGGTACTATGATTTGTGATAAGGTACGACCATACGTGGTATGTTGATATCAATCCATACAATAGCACGTTACGATGAAACTTGTTTGGTAATAAAGATAGTTAATATTACATTTACATATTCTTTAGAATTGTGTAGTAAGGCTTATTAATGGTTGTTACTTTTACTTTAAGTCCTTAATTCAATTTCATGGCATCGAAAGACTATCTCGAGTAATATTTTACTATTGTTTGATTGTATGAAAATTGGAAGTGTGGATATGGGTAGTAATGAGCATTTTAGGTCTTTGGACACGATTTCTAGTATGAAATTTAGTTCATAGGATTACTTGCTTTCGTTTTACTCTCACTATCATTTTATGCTAATGTTGCTACACTTACAAATTTTCAGGTAAACCTCGTTCGAAGAAGCGTGGTAGAGGAGATGGTGCTGCTTGACTTGCCGAGATGGTGAATGGACAATATCGAACTCTTTTGGTTTAGCATTCTTAGAAATGCTTGTAAATTATTTCCAATTTCCATAACTTGTGTCTTTTTGAGCCCGAAAGGGTGTTTGTCTATAATTTCATAAGTTTTTTTTATGATTTAAAGCTTGTTAGAGAGTTTAAATTAGATGATGGAATACGTATTCCCGATTTATAGCTTTCTCTGAAAATGGGTTGTAAAAACAGGTTTTGGTTATTCGATTTTTAAACGAACCCATGCCGTTTTTCTTTAAAAAATCGAGTCTTCCGCTGTGCATTTGAATTTAAAGAATTTAACAGAAAGCGGGTCGTTACATTGAAGATGACCGGTTCAGTTGGACTGGCTGGGCTGGTTCAACTGAACCGATTCAGCTGGTCCAACTGGTTCAGTGGCTATTTTGGCTCAATTTGAGTCGGTTTTTGCCCCGTTAGTCCGGTTCTCACCTAATTAACCTTAAATTAATATTATTTCAGGTCTTGGGCATCGTTAGGAGTTTATTTGGATTTATTTCGAGCTCGGTTGCTAGTTCAATTTGTGATTAAGGTAGGTTAAACCCTACTTAGAAGTTAAATTAAATCTCATATGATTGCATGTTTGTTATGTGATTATTATGACATTTTCGGGAGATGATTTATTATTATTATGTGCTTGTTTGATTTGCAAATATTGTATTTATTTAGTTTATGATCGTTAATTGGTTTTAATTATAATTAGAGCCTATAAAGTATTTAAGTTAAATAAACCCATACTAAATTTAATATTTTAATTAATTAATATTAATAATTTATAAATGTCTGGTAATTAGTTTTAAACGATTCACTAATGTTTAGGATGATTTTAGAGTCGATTATGATATGATAACATAGTTAATTTATAAAATTAAATAATGACTCAATGGTTTTCTTGTTGTGAGTTGATTGTGTTGTTTTCTTTTCTTTTAACTATTTGTAATGTGAATGTGTGTTGTTTTTAAATATTTATTCTTTGTTGTTATTTTGTTATTCGTGAGTTACGATCAGGGAGTTAATTTAAGATTGATTGTTGTTTGATATTTATGTGAATGATTTTACTTAGATATATGATAATCACATTGGATAGTGTGGCACGTATCATAATGGTCATTATGTTACTATTCTATAGAGCTGAACACTGTGATTATGATGTATCTAAGTAGTTGAGATGAGTTTGATAAGTGATTACCACGATGGATAGTGTGGCACGTATCATAGTGGCCACTATGATACTATTCTATAGAGCTGAACACTGTGGTTATGATCTTTGTAGGCTAAGTACCTACTAGTTGTTGATGAATGGTGGAAATGGACGAGTATCCATACGTTATTATAATTATGAGATAAAATGTATTTAATTTACTTATTTGAGTTTGGATTTAATCTACTGAGCTAAAAACTCACGGTATTCGAATGCCCTGCAAACTTTTATTTTGCAGGTAACATTGTTAATAACGAAAACCATGGCGATTGACGAGGATAGCGCTACACTGAAAGACCCTTAAGACTTGTCATTTCTATTAATTTTAATTTTATTTTATTTTATTGAACATTTTGTCATTTGTTTTATGGTTTTTCATTTTAATTTATTTTAGTTGTTTTTAATTATTTAAATTGGCGCCAAAATAAATGTTTTTGTTTCGAATATTTCTTTCGTTATTAAATAAACGCTTCCGCAATTATTTAGTTTTACTCTGATTTAACTATATTTTTCAAATGAGTTATGTATTTACTTATTTATTCGGTTATTTTGGGTCGGGTCGTTACAGAATCACTCTCTTTCCAACTACAAAATAAGGGTTCATCAATTTTCTTCTCCAAATGCGAGAAATCCGCCATTGATACTTTTTAACCTACAAAGTTTAAAAATCCAGAAAATAAACAAAAAGTCTGTTAGTTTAACATTATTAAACAAAATCTAACAAGGATATTCTTATCCAAAAAATGATGAAAACATAGTTAGTTTAACATATTTATATTTGTTAAAAACTAATAAAATCTATAGTTTAACATTATTAAACAAATCTAAACATAGTATCTTGATCCAAAAAATGATATCCATTAGTTTAATATGTATATACTTGTTAAACATTAATAAAATCTATAATTTAACAATATTAAACAAAATCTAACATGAGCATCTTGATTCAAGAAAAAATAAATCTATAATTTAATATTATTAAACAAAATCTAACCTGAACATCTTGATCTAAGAAATGATTAAAATGTCGGTTAGTCTATGTATATAGCTGTTAAAAATTAATAAAATTTTATAGTTTAACATTATTAAATAATATATGTAGTTTAACAATATTAAACAAAATCTAACCTGAATATCGTGAAAATTAACATCAAGATTCGTCTTCGATCTACAATCTTGTACATTACTCTATTCGACATAAATCTGGAAAGCTTCCATAGAATTTGTTTTATTTCTCCATCTCCATCTTCTTCTTCTTCAAGACTAAAATCCTATCACTATATTCTCTCTGAAAAATATCTAATAATGAGAGAGAAATACATAAACTTCCACCATGAAAAAGCTTGACGTCAACATATCTACCCATCTTTTATGACAAACACATAAATGAGAGAAGATGTTTTGATGGAAAATTTAAATTTTAATTGTTATTCGCATAATTGCAACTTTTACATATTCATTACGTTAGTTGTTTGTGTCTATATTACATTTAAATTTTATAAAATTATTTCAATTTACTTGAGGCCTATGCCTCAAAGTTCCTCAAGACTTGTGCAGCTATATCTCTTATATTTCAAAGTGAATATGCCTCTAGACTCCCTTCCATCTTATAGAACAAATGAGAGGGGTAGATTATGCTCTAAAGAGATAAGAAACAAGGCTTCTTCAACATCTAGCTCCCGATTTGTAACAATCTTATAACAATCATAAAGTACTTAGTTGAGTGACAAAAAACAATACATGAGAGCAGATTGAACCTGGACGGTTTGGCAAAGAGTGTGAAACTGGAAGAGGTTGCCTGACAACCATATGCAAGGTGTGCCCATCTTAATAACAAGAAAATATGAGAAATAATCAAACAATGGAGTAGAATTAAGTTATAGAGATATGGAACCATTTAACCTGATTACAAAAAATAATAATAGAAGAGAAATTATTATATTAATTTTTGTTACCATCATGACGAAGTGGTTTTTAGTAATAATTCATTTGATACAATATTACCAACATAAAAACATCAAATGATTCATAATTACCAAAAACTACTGTACAAAATTTATAACAAGTACATCAGCACCATTTAGAAGTCAAAAATATAAAATATATTAAGAAATGTTTATTGCGGGCCACTTTGTACATACAAGTTAATTCAAAATTTTACAATAATCTTCTCAAAGAACAAGAAATTAATTTATTATTTGCAAGGAAGAATCTAAATATACGCAACATACGCAACATACGTATGTTACTAACGCAACATACGCAAGGAAGAATCCAAATATTATTTGCAAGCTATTTTGTGTATTCATTTGAACCTATTGACTATCTTTGAGAGAAAATCTAATCCATTCTTATAATCTCAACTCTATATCAATGTGACTTTTATTAAAAGAAAAAAATGAATGAATCTCAATACAATGCAAACTGTCGACTATGCTTGAAGTATAACGTAAAAGAAATTAGCAAGGTTTCAACACTAAGAATAATCCAAAGTACATTTTAAATCTAAGAGTTCAGAAGTTTTGAGGATCATAAAAGAGACTAACCCATCCCCTTCGTATATGATAATTGAAATCTTTTACATCTTGCTCTCATCTTCTCTCTTCCTTAGGCAAATGATCCATAATTACTTTCCATGTAGGGTCTCTATTCTAAAAAAACTAAACTGCATGAAACTCATTCCTTGTATAAATAGGAAAACAAAGTCAAATTTTACTTATTTCAGATTCTACATAGAACGAGATAAATGCACAACAACAGGAAAGTATACAAGAGAAAAATGATGTTGAGAAAACAGGTCAATTGTTGTTGTTTTTCCCTTCAAGTATTTAAAGAAAAAGAAGTGCAAGTTAAGTTGATCACAACCATATCTCTTCTTCAAACTTATTGTTTTTCTACAAATGACTAGAATGAAATCCAAAATTGAACTGTAATTTCATTAGTAGAACGGGATCTAAAAGGGTAAGTAAATAAGAAGAATATTCTACCTAGTTATTGAGTGACAAATGCAATAAGAATTACTCCAATGTTTGAAAATAAGTAGAGAATGAGGTCAACTCATAAAAATTTGAAGCTCGAAACTTGTAATTCTCAAATTTGATAAGTTACTTCAGATTTTAGAGAAGAATGTGAAAATAAGAAGATGCATAAGAAATAGCAAGTGACATTACCTGAAGTATTGTGATTCAGAGCCTAAGGAAGAAGATAAAGAATTCAAGGCGTCTTCGCGTTAACCCATACCCCTACAAGTTTCCAGCAGATGTTGTACCTCTATTTCAAATGATTTCATCATTACTAATTTATGATAATGGTGTTAAAAGTAATTTGAAATTTTCAAATACTAAAGAGAAGATTCTAGAAACATACAAAAGGAACTAGTAGCTTCCATAGGGAAAGTTTCTCTAGAAAGTTCTAGTTACTTGTAGACATGTAATATTGAAAGAGAGGTTTCTAGAATTCTCTTTAGAAATATAGAAGACCTTAGTACTAGGATTATATTTTCTAGATGCTTCTAGGATAATGTTGATATATGTAATGTTATAGAATTGTCTAGAACTTTTGTAAAGCACCTATAAATAGAGGTGCTCCCTCCCTCATTTGTAATCAAGCTCCAAATGAGCAAAGTAAAATATCATCAATACAACCAAGTTCTTCTCTAAAACTCTCTAACCTCTTAAGATCCTTGCCTACTAACTTCCGTTGCCCCCAACAAATTTGGTATCAGAGCCTTCCTAAAAACTATCTCATTTTTCCATCCTAAACCAAAATTAATCCATCTTGCCATAAACCAAAAATGACAACCAATAGTATCCCAAACTTATTTTCTTATTCAACAAACCAAATCCCAATATTCGAAGGAGAAAATTATGAATATTGGCAAAGCCAAATGGAGACCATTTTCATTTCTCAAGATCTTTGGGAAGTGATTGAAGAAGACTATTCCGAGCCTCCTAAAGGTAATGGCGAAGGCACTTCATCTTGACCTGCAGATCAAGAGAAGGAATTTAAAAAGAACAAAAAGCGAAATGCTTTAGCTCTTCGACTTATTCAACAAGGAGTAAGTAAGTCAATTTTCCCTCGTATTTTTGGTATTAAAAAGGCTAAAGATGCTTGGGAAATTTTGCAAAAGGAGTTTCAAGGATGTGAAAAAATTATCTCCATTAAGTTGCAAACCTTATGGAGAGATTTTGATAATTTGGCAATGAAAGAAAGTGAAAATATTCGAGAATTCTTTTCTCGAGTTGCAGAGATTATCAATCAAATGAAGAGCTATGGGGAGAACATTCTAGAAAAGAGAGTTAATGAAAAAGTTCTTGAGTCTTCCTCCAAAATTCAATCATATCGTTGCAAAGAATAGAAGAATCCAAAGATTTGTCTAAGTTGACAATCTTTGAACTAATGGGATCTCTTCAAGCCCATGAAGAGAGAATAAATCGGTTTTCAAGCCAACCGATGGAGCAAGCTTTTCATTCTAAAGTTCATATTCGGAAAAGAAGAATGAAAAGTCGGACCAAGCAAACGTTGGAATTCATGGCAAAGGAAAGAAAAAGGCCATCAGGGTAAAAGTTCAAATTTTCAACAAAAATCAGGTAATTCTCAATCCTCTTGCATCATTTGCAAAAAATCAAACCATAAGCTTGAAGATTGCTACTTTAGATGTAAAAAATGCCGGATTCCTAACCATTCAAAAAAAGATTGTTGGTTTCAAAATAAGAAGGAATCAAATGAAGCCAACTTTACTAAAGAAGATGAAGGGGATCGACTATTTTCCTGCATGGATAATCCACCAAATGAATCTCAAAGTATTTGGTATGTGGATAGCGGATGCAGTAACCACATGACAGGAAATAAAGATTTCTTTGTAAAGTTGGATGATAACTTTAGCTCTCAAGTAAAGCTTGGTGATGGAAAGCTAAAAAAAGCCTGAAGGAAAAGGTGAAATTGTTGTTCACACCAAAAAAAGGAAATGAGCGCCATATTTCTGACGTTCTCTACGTCCCTGGTATAACACAAAATCTTCTGAGTGTTGGCCAGTTGCTTCAAAAAGGTTATTCGGTTAACTTTGATGATAACAAATGCATAATTCTGGACAAGAAAAGTAATCTCATGGTTGCTAAAATTGATATGACCAAAAGCAAAGTTTTTCCTCTTCATTTGCCACTCGAGGAAAATGTTGCTTTCAAAAGCGAAAGTCCAAATATTTCTCATTTATGGCATTTGCGGTATGGTCATCTTTATCGCAAGGGCTTGCATCTTTTGAAGCAGAAGAATATGGTCATTGGACTACCTAAGATCGAAAGTGATGAAAAAGTTTGTGAAGGCTGCATATATGGTAAGATCCATAGACTTCCTTTTCCAAAAACTTCATGGAGAGCCAAAGCTCCATTGGAGTTAGTACATGCTGATATATGTGGCCCCACAAGGACTCCCTCGCTCACCAACAAGAGATACTTTATTCTTTTTGTTGATGATTATACGAGGATGATGTGGATCTATTTTCTCAATGAAAAATCGAAGCCTTTCCAACTTTTCTTGGTTTAAAGCGCTCATGAGAAAATCAAAGTGGTAGTAAGATCAAAACTTTGAGAACAGATCGTGGAGGTGAATTCATCTACAAGCCATTCATGGACTATTGTAAAGAGAATGGCATAATGAGGCGGCTTCTCGTTTCGACACACGGTCCCCAACAAAATGGTGTGGTGAGAGAAAGAATCGCACGATCGTTGAAATGGCCGAAGTATGTTGAAAGGTAAAAATCTTCCAAATTATCTCAGGGCGGAAGTCGTCAACACAATTGTTTATATCCTTAATCGATGTCCTACCAAGGCAGTTCTAAATAAAACACCTTATGAAGCATGGAATAAGAGAAAGCCACTTGTTGATCACTTGGAATCTTTGGTCGTCCGGCTTATTCTCTTGTTCCTTCTCGAGAAAGAGAGAAGTTTGATGAAAAAGGAGCTAAGTATTTATTTATCGGCTCCGTGATGAGTCGAAGGGATATCGCTTATTAAATCCAGAGACAAAGAAATTGTTGATTTCAAGAGATGTGATCTTCGATGAAATGGCCATTTGGGATTGGAGTAATGATTCATCTCAATCATTCCAACAATATGAAATCATGCAAGAAAAAGAGAGTGAAAATGGGAGCTCTTCTAGGAGTCCTCCTTCTACTCCTGCTAGATCTCCAGTTGAAACTCTTTCAAATCCTAATAATTCAGAATCTCCTCCAAGACGAATGCGTTCATTGCAAGATATTTATGCCTCAAGCAATATTGCATTGTTTGCTTGCGAACCACAAAATTTTGATGAGGCAGTAAAAGAAGAAATATGGGTTCAAGCTATGAATGATGAAATAGCGGCCATTGAAAGAAACAAAACATGGGAACTTCAAGACCTTCCCCCCGGAAAAGAAGCCATTGGTTTGAAATGGATTTACAAGACTAAATATCAGGAAGATGGTTCTATTCAAAAGCATAAAGCTCGATTGGTAGCAAAAGGATATTCCCAACACCTGGTGTAGACTTCAATGAGACTTTTGCACCAGGTTGCTCGGATGGAGACAATTAGAACCGTTCTTTCCTTAGCGGCTCGGCTAGAGTTGAATGTTTTTCAACTCGATGTCAAATCTGCCTTCTTAAATGGTGAATTGGAAGAAGAAGTATATGTTGAACAACCACAAGGTTATACTATGAAGGGAAACGAAGAAAAAGTATATCGTCTTCACAAGGCTTTATATGGCTTGAAGCAAGCACCTCGTGCATGGAACAAGAAATTGACGGATACTTCGTCTTAATGGCTTCCAAAAATGCCCGAGTGAACCATCACTTTATGTGAAGAAAAAAGGTACGAACTTCCTTGTTGTTTGCCTATATGTTGACGATCTTATTTATTGTGGCACCGATATGAAGATGCTAGAAGAATTCAAGAAAAGCATGATGGAGAAGTTTGAAATGACGATTTGGGTCTTATGAAATATTTTCTTGGAATTCAAGTCAAGCAAGAACAAGGTGAGATTTTCCTCTCTCAAGAAAAATATGTTGATGATATCTTGAAAAAATTCCATATGAGTAAGTGCAAACCCGCCGCTACTCCTATGGCTTTAAATGAAAAGTTGTGCCGTGAAGATAATGTTGAAAAAGCAGATGCCAAGACTTTTTGAAGTTTGGTTGGTTCTTTGATTTACCTCACTAACACTAGACCGGATATTATGCATCTTTGTTAGTATCGTCTCAAGATACATGAATGAGCCGAGTAAATTACACTATGCATGAAAGAAAAAGAATTTTGAGATATCCGCATGGTACAAAGAAGCATGGGTGAGATATATAAAAGGGAGAGATTGTAAGGCTGGTTGGCTATCCTGATAGTGATTGGGCAGGTTCCCTTGATGATCGAAAAAGCACTTCGGGATATGTGTTTTGCTTAGGTTCAAACCTTATATCTTGGGCTTGAAAAAGCAACAACTGTTGCATTATCTTCACCAGGCGAATATATACAATTGCGATCAAGTCGCCTGTGAAGCGTATGGCTAAGGAGAATACTTAAAGATCTTGAGGATGGAGCAAATGGAGCCGACACAAATATTATGCGATAACATGTCCGCAATTGCAATGACCAAGAATCCTGTCTTTCATGCCCGGTCAAAGCATATTGAATTACGACATCATTTTATCAGAGATCTGGTTAACAAAGGAGAAATTTGCTTGGAGTTTATCAGCACCGATGATCAACCAGCTGACATGTTCACTAAAACCGTTACAATGGAGAAGTTCGAGAAGTTCAAGAAGTTTTTGAAAATTACAAATTAAGAGGGGGTGTTAAAAGTAATTTGAAATTTTCAAATACTAAAGAGAAGATTCTAGAAACATACAAAAGGAACTAGTAGCTTCCATAGGGAAAGTTTCTCTAGAAAGTTCTAGTTACTTGTAGACATGTAATATTGAAAGAGAGGTTTCTAGAATTCTCTTTAGAAATATAGAAGACCTTAGTACTAGGATTATATTTTCTAGATGCTTCTAGGATAATGTTGATATATGTAATGTTATAGAATTGTCTAGAACTTTTGTAAAGCACCTATAAATAGAGGTGCTCCCTCCCTCATTTGTAATCAAGCTCCAAATGAGCAAAGTAAAATATCATCAATACAACCAAGTTCTTCTCTAAAACTCTCTAACCTCTTAAGATCCTTGCCTACTAACTTCCGTTGCCCCCAACAAATGGAGGGTCTAAGTATCAAATAACAACAACAAAGAAAATACCCAAAAATGGTGTTTTAATGACTTCAAAAAATATCAAGGATAGAAAAACTAAAAAAAAAGCAATAAATAAGTCTTAATGAATTCACCCGATTCTTAGAAACCATTTCATTTTAATAACAAATCTTTTTTAGCTAACAATAATACACAGCTAGCATTTTTCAAGAAAAATTGACATACTAGCCCACGGTTATAAAAATTGATATAATAAACTTATCAAAGAATGGTCCCTTTGCTAAAAAATTCAAAGAAAATTTATCTATGAAATTATACAAGATAGAAAAAATTTGTAATTGAGTACAAAATCACAATAAAGTTAAATTTAAGCTCTAGCAAAACAACAATCATCTCAGCTCATATAAATGATATTCAAATATTGAAATTTTCCAAACCATAGGAATGTCTTTCGAAACTTTGGTCAATAGAACTCAAACGTGTACCTGGAAAATTATACTCAAGATACAAACATATCATTTATCTATATTAAAAACTTTCGGCACAATATTAAGTAATTTGATACAAACTGTTTACAATTTTAGAAAATTACAATTGATAATTGAAGAATGTCACTTTTTAATAGAAAACTTAGAATGAAAGATGATAAAATATGATAATATTGCACTTTAAAACAAATTCAACCAAAATCTGTTTGTTTTCTTATATTGAGCAATGGAGAATCTTCTAATTGTGGCATTATCTCTTTAGTACCAAACAGAAAAATGAATCGAAGAAGGGAAAGGATTCTATAGATTGAGAATTAAAGGGCAAAAACATAGTTACGAAGATAGAAATAACCTTAAAGAAAATGATGAAGATGATGCTGAAGGTATTGCGATTAGGGTTTTTCTTTTTTTGAAAATTCGATTGTGAGAGCTCAACCACAAAACTTTTGCCTTTTTTTTTATCTTCAAAAGAAAAAGAACGGAGGAAACTATAGAAAGAGAAAACTAGTGTAAAAAGGTGATACTTAAAAAATGGCGCAATACGAAAAAAAAATTAGCCCGCATGTTTTTTTGGCTTCTTATTAATGGTGATTATATAAGAACGCTATAATTTAATGCTATGAAAGACAGGATTTGTTGTATTAACTTTTCAAAACAAAAAAAGACAGAGAAAAAATAAAATCATTATCATTATCGAACAGAAACGTAGTTATCTAACTTCTTCATTACTTATCAAAATTTTGTGTGTACCATGTTACAACATCATGAACACTAATAGGTTACATAATTTTTAAAAACAAAAACGAACAATAAATAGGAATCCATATCAAACTAGAGGAAAAAAACTTTGTGCATGTGTTTATGAATAAAATGTACCTTAACTGCAACTTCAATAAGATTTGAAAGTTAAATAGGCAATTTGATCCAAATACCCTTCTTTCCCTACAAATCAAATTAACATAACAAAAAACATAAGTGGGAGTTGAAGATTGGTAAAAGAAATAATACTCAACATAGAATTACAGAGAAAAATAACAAGCACCAATTGTTTATTGGTGTAGAGCATATTGATTTTGAGCCTCATTCATTAATTCAATCTGTTTTCACTTTTTATTGAGAAATCTCTTCCTCAACAATAGCCAATGAAGCTGATGAAACATACAAAATTTCAAATGAATCCACCTTATTTTTGTAAATCCCAAAAGTAAGAGGAAATTAAAACTAGTCAAACTTAAATTGAATGTTCTTTTGCAATTCTTGCCCATAATTCACCACTAGAAATTTTCTCCTAAAAAGTCATTTCGAGTATAAACCCCTATTTTTTTACAACTAATCTAGAAATGTGACATAAAATCAAAGGTCGATTTTGCTGTGAATTACACGAACAGACCCATTGCCCATTGCTTTCTTTCTTCAAATTTGGTGTAAATAGACACTGGAGTAAGAAACCCATTAATACCTATCAACTACCCATTGTTTTCTTCTAACAATTTATGATAGTATGGTAATAAGGTGGTTACTAATTTCCTCATTTGCTTTTGAAAATAATCCATTGAAGAGAGAAGATTAAGATGTCTCTCTTACAATAACACCTACGAAAATTAAACTCTAGGTACTAGTCGGCTGAACAATTCAAATAGCATAGGCATAACTAGAATTTAAATCTTTTCCTTAGATCAAAGGACAAAAAAAAAAGATTTGGAGGAAACCATGCTAACATTCTGAAATTTCAAATGAAATGATAGACAAGAAAATCAATGCTCACAGAAAATATCTTTGAAGAAGTGAGTGTTTTAAATTTGATACTCCAATCAAATACATACACTAAAAATTGAGTTGTTGTTTAGTAGTAACTCTCAAGCTTATCATTTACATAAGTTGCATACATAAATGTTACTACTATGAAACAATTAATAAAAAGCAAGTAAAAAAACAAAGATTAAATTTATGAGGAAGAGGTCCCTTAAGAGTATAAACCAAACTCGAAGAAGTTAACGTATTAAGAAAAACAATAAAACCATACCTTAATTTTTTTATCATTATTTTTGTTAAATTTACAAGCTCAATCTAAATCACAGACACAAACCATAAAAAATATTATATTATAATGTAGGTAAGATGCCTCTAAAATTGTCGAATAACAGACATAAACAATAAAATTTCATAGAAAAAGATAATAGGTACCAAAAACAAGAAAATCTTATAATATTCAAAATAGCAAAAGCATAACAAGTTTTCAAGTTACGTCTAACTTCACAAGCTTTCCTAACTTGGATATCTCCTAGTAACAACAATTAATTTAACTCAAATAAGTTTGAAGAAAACTTTCTTGGAACAGAAAAAGAATAGTAGATAACAAAAAAATCACTTCAGTTTTAAATTTAATGCAGTGGAGCCTTTTTACCATTTCCTAATAAAGTTAATCTTTCTTGCATAGACTGCAAATTAAGTTAATTTCATGAGAAAATATATATTTTAAATTGACACTAATTAAGGTGTAACCTTAATGAATAAGTTTCATTAACTCAAGTAACACAACAATGAGCTTCTAAAAAATTGATTAACATTGAACAATGAACATAAAAACTAAGGAAAAAAAACAAAAGTATGAAGTAAGAAAAAACTAAACAAAATTTCATAAACAACTCTTATAGAGTTAGCCAAATTCTTAAACACTATTTCATTGAAAATACACGTCTTTATTAGCCAAAAATGATAAAATAAACTTATCTAAGAATAGTCCCATTGATAAGAAATTCAAAGAGAACTCTTTAAAGGAATAATAATTATAGATATAAAATCTCTTCAAATTGAGTCAAATTACTCCCTAAATAAGATAAAAGTGTATTATAAGATCTAACAAAATAGCAATGATAGACTACTTCCACAATTGTTTCTAACAATATTAAAATCTCCCCCATAAATAAATAATTTTTTTTCTATCCCTATCAAACAACAAAGAGAATCTATTTGCCTTTTCCTTTCCATATAAAAAATAATAATTGTATTCCATCAAACTACTGAAATAAAGATATTATATTTTTCATGTCAATTGATTACAATAGAAAAAGCTTTGAAATAGCAGGTCTATTAAATATGAAAATTATTGGAATGAAAAATAAGTTAATGTAAGGAAAAAATTATTAGTGTTCCTTCAAGCGATAGTTTAACATTAGCCATACCTTTGGGAGACGAACATGATTTCAATAGAGATTGAATGTGGAAGATATTGTGTGTGATTAAATTTAAAAATATCTCATGGCTAAAGTTAAAACGGAAAAAAGTTGGGGAAGAAAACAAAATTGGGGGAAAATGAGTGGAATGAAAATCAAATAAACGAAAATATAAAAAAAGGGAAAAAATCAATTTACACCCCTGAACTTTACATGTTGTGTCAATTTACACCCTAAACTTTTTCAAGTGTATCAATTTAAACCCACATAATACTAAAACTATAAAATTAATCAAAATTCAATTACCAAATCATCGAAACATAAAAATAACAAAACGTCTATGACATAATTATAAAAACGCCCAACTTCAACTACGAAAAAACTCAAATCATAGTCACCAATTTAAACATTACAAAAATGTTCAAACCCGACACCAAAACGGTCAGATTTAGTCATAAAAAATATTTAACATAAATTTAAAATAATTTTCAAAAAAATTAACTTTATTTAGATATAAAAACACTTACGACTAACTAAAAATATTCAAAAATAATAGTATGTTTACTAACAAAGGGTGTAAACTGATTCATTTATTAAAGTTCAGGGTGTAAATTGATTACATTGAAAGTTTAGGGTTTAAATTGATACACCATGTAAAGTTTAAGGGTGTAAATTGATTCTTTCCCCAACAATAATTAGGGGGAAAACGAGTGGAATGAAAATTGGAGCATGGATGAAGTAAAAGAGAAAGGCTGAGGTTGAAATTAGGGCAGAAACACGAGGAAGGTTAAAAACGCTGAAATAAAAAGGAAAGAAATTTACGAACTTAAAAAAGCGGGAATTAAAAAACTTCAGGCGCGTGGTGTATTTTTTATTGCGCCTTTGTAAAAATGTTATACTAAAATGCTATTGATAAGCAAGCATATTTGTTGTAGTGCATTTAAGTAATAATTTCAAAATACCAATTATACCCTTACCATTTTTCAGCCTTCTCACTTTCCTCCTCTCTCTCTTTCGGCTGCTCTAGAAAATCGCCATTGTTGGAGCTTCAAGCTCCATCTCCACTATTACGATATTCTTAAAAACATCTGCTTCATCGAAGATCTAGGTATGTTTTCTGTAATTCGTAACGCCCTCTCTTTTCTATCGAAGAACTAAGAAAATGGTTGGGATTTTTCAGTTTTTTTTCTAATATTTATGAGTGTATTTTCTGTAAAGAGGAGAGATTGATTTTCAAAGCTTGTTAGGGTTTACGGATAGATTGATTTTGATAGACTGTTAGCGTTTAGGGAGAGATCGATTTTGAGCTCCATCTCCATTACTTCTGTTTTCTCTCATTCTGCTCACCAAAGTCATCTTGTAATTTTGATTTTGAAACATTCATGGGATGAAAATGCGAGAAGGTAATTTGAATTCAAAAACTCAAAAAAACAGGGAAATTATATATATATATATATATATTTTTTTTTTTTGCGTTTCTGGATTCATATTACCAGTGAACCATTTAGCAGGCTCATTCAAGACTTTAGTTTTCTCTTCCATTTCAAGACTTATTACACCACATATGAAAACTTCCACACCATTCCGGAATTTTCCCAGCATCGCCATTATCATCCATTGCAGAACTTGAATTCTATTCTTAGCTATCTTCCTGTCAACGTTCTCAATTCTCAAAACCTGTACCAAACAGCTGATGGTGTTTACAGATTGACAAAGGTCAGTTGAGGGTTAACACTCTCCAATTCACAAATGACACTTTATTCTTCTACTCTAATTGTAAGAAGAATCTGGACAACGTTTTCGTTTTTTTGATCGCCTTCGCATATGCCTCGTAGGATTGATATAGAAAACTAGGAGTTGTTGAATTAGGGAGTGAGGCTTCAGTGGAATAAGGGAGAGTGGTCTTTAATCTGTCAGGCACACACCTCAATTGAAAATTCTTTGAATTGATTTTTGGAACTCGTTTTTAGAAAAGGTGGAAAGTAAGGTAAGCTGGCAGATGGAAAAATATGAACTTCCTAAGAAGAGGCCGTTTAACTCTTGCTCGGTCAGTTGTATCCGACATTCTAAATTGTTTTCTCCCCCTCTCTAGAAACTCATGGGTGGGGGAAGCCGAAAAGGGAATGAGGATAGTGCTTTCTATATGTGGTTGGTTTTCTCTTATATAAGACCAAAAGTTTCAGTGAATTTTGGTAGCATCAATATATGTTTGATTGATTATTGATTAACTCATTGAATTTTCACATTATGTTTACTATTAACTTTAATTTTAGAATTCTTTTGTGAGGAAACGGGCATTAGATTCTTATTGAACTTAAAATTTGTATGGAGTAGGGCCTTGAAGTTTGTTAAGCATTCTAGTCATTATAGAAATAATATGAAATATAGAATATTATTTCTCATTAAGTTATTCAATTTGGTAAGCATCCTAGTCATTATAGAAATAACATTTAAGTTTGTAGTCTTACTTTTCCTGCATTTCCCTTTTGTCTTGTCATGTTTTGGGAATTTCACATGCTTTCTAACAGTTTAAGCTTATTTTATATGTATCTTTGCTCATGATATATACATTAAAAATGGCTATTCAATCTATTTTGATTTAACTTATAATTAGCCTTTATAGGTACTTTACTATGGATCTGTAATTTTGTTCTAGAATTGTCAAAAACTGTTTAAAATCAAGGTTGTAATTTTGTTCTAAACATGATCTTCCATTTCTAATTTCCATTTAGATTTTGCAACTTTTTCTAAAGAATACCATAATTTTCTTTGTTACAGACCTTTAAAAATAAGAGTATTTCCTTCCATATTTTACTAAAGAAACACCAAGAAACTACCAATAGAAGTTCTATTGTTATTTTTTTAACATAGTTAAAAATTATTTTTTTAACATAATTTTTAGAACAATATTTAGTGAAAAAATATTTGGATGGTTCATAACTTAAGTTTTTTTTTTTTTTTTTTTTTTTTTTATACACAAATGTCATCTTATATGATTGATAATGATGATACTAGTAGCTCTTCAGATGACAGTGATGCTGAACTTGATCGTTTGGTACAAGTTGGATGCGCAGTAGTTGTGAGTTATTTTGAAACGTATGTTATTAAAGAACCATGTAGGACTTCAATCCACACAGGTTTTAAATTTGTTAGATAGGTTTTGAATGGGCATGAGATTAGGTGTCATGAACAATTTAGGATGGAAAAACATGTATTTACGGAATTGTTGATGACACTAAAACATTATGGCCTAAAAAGTAGCTCAGATATGCCGTTGGAAGAGGCTTTAGGAATGTTTCTCATCACATTAGGGCATGGGTTAACTAATAGAATGATTCAAGAAAAGATTTCAACATTCTGGTGAAACTGTTTCAAGATGGTTCAATAATGTTTTAGATGTGGTTTGTCGATTAGCCGTGGACATAATCAAGCCAAATGATCCACACTTTAAAGATACTCCAAGTAAAATTAAGTCTGATGTTCGATACTGGCCTTACTTTAAGAATTGTATAGGGGCAATTGATGGTACTCATATACCTGTTGTTGCTCCTAAGGATAAACATATGCCATATATTGGTAGAAAAGGTATCGCGACCCAAAACGTTATGGCTGCATGTGATTTTAATATGTGTTTCACTTTTACTTGGGCTGGTTGGGAAGGTGCTACTCATGACACACGCATCTTCATGGAAGCTTTACGAAGGCCTCATTTGGGGTTTCCTCATCCACCTAAAGGTTTGATTATAAAAGTTCGATATTTATGTATAATTATAATTTATAAACTTTATTAATTTTTTTCTACTTTGTTGCAGGTAAATATTATCTTGTTGATGCAGGGTATCCACAAATGAGAGGATATTTAGGCCTTTATAAAGCTGAGAGATACCATCTTCCTGATTTTCGACGGGGGAGTCAACCAAGTGTAAAAAGGAAATGTTTAATCATCGATATTCATCTTTAAGGTGCACGATGAAGAGAACATTTGGTATTTGGAAGAATCGATGGAGAATGATTCGACATATGCATTGTTTTCCTTTGGAGAAGCAGGTAAAGATTGTTGTTGCATCAATGGCGCTTCACAATTTTATAAGAACTCGATCAACTACTGATTTTGAGTTCAAGCCTTATGATGATGATGAGGATCTACTCCCTTCGTGTGATGAAAGAAATGAGTCAAGTGTTTTTGAAAATTGTGAATCTTCTTCATCCTATGGAAGAGAGATGGAAGAGGAACGAGATCGGATTGCGAATCTTCTTGGTATCTCATTAGTTTTTTTCATATATAATATGTTTTAAGATACATGATATATAATTAAATTTTTTATGAAGGTATAGACATTTTTATGATCAAACTTTAGATATAATTATTAAATTGTTCTATATTTCAAATCCTTATTTTTGCGAAAAACAATTTCCAATGATTTTAATAAAATTAATTATTAATTAAATTAACTAAACACTAAAAATATTATTAATATAATAAAAATCAAGTTACTTATAAATATACCCTTTTTAGTAATTTGGTAATTTTAAATACCATTTTAAAAAATATACAACCAAACAAGAAAATAATCAAAAGTGCTTTTAATTAAATAAAATCACTTTTTAAAACATAGAACCAAACAATAAAATGATTTATGGTTAAGCACTTTTCATCCAAGTGTTTATAATAAAATTGATTTTACTAAAAGCACTTGTTTATCAAGCATTCCCAAACACACCCGTTAACCTAATTGAGATGTCATGTTGCTCCTCTGATTCCCATCACCAATAATTTAAGGGAGATTGTGTTTATTTCTACTATTAGATATTAAAATGCAATTTATCCACTATAAAAAACTGGTTCATTTTTTCTTTTTTCTTTTGGGATTTATTTTTTTATAATTGAAAATTTTGGATCTAGTTTTTTTCTTTTTCCTTTTCAATTCCATTTCATAGAAAGATGACATTTTTAGACTTTGATATCATATTTATAACCTTGGGAGACTAGATTTAAGATAAGCGCATTTATTTATCATAGTACTTGTCTTTTTAAAGTACTATAAATATTTACATGCGTTGCACGTGTCCTATGAACTTTTTTATTCGATAACCGTTTCACTATTTTAAAAGTGCTTTATTTATTCCCAATTTTTTTAAATATTGTTAAAGTAATTTTTTCAATTGTTTTTATGTATAAAATGAACTCATACTCATACACATATTTAACTCATATTTTTCCTATGTTAAAAGAAAATTTTCATTTCTTCTTGAATATTTCGCTATTATACAGTATAACAATTAACAAACTTTCACACATATAAGCAAAAGAGAGATATCTTCAGTGGAAAAATAAAAAAACTACTTCCTTAACTCTTTAAGATTCGATTATTATTATTATTTTTTTTGCAAGAATTGATTAATTAAATTAGTTGGTAAGGTACAATTTTTTTATCTGCTCGTATGATTGTAATGTTATAAAATTGAGAAGTTTTTATGGCTTTTGGTTTGCCCTTTCCTAAAACATAAACAAATAAATATAAGAATAATGCAACGTTAATTTTAATTGAAATTAAAAAAGAAAACAGTTTGTGGGTGTTCTCTCTTAAACTTCATATACTTCATATTGTTTGATTGTATTAATTTTTTATTTTTTAAAGAATAAAATAGGGAAATTCCAACATATGACACTTTTTAATGAGTAATTCAAAATTAGTAAATGTTTTGAAGTATTCAAAAATGATATTTCTCACATACTAAGATTCCACCAATCTCGGTTTGAGAATAGAACGATCTTGATATGAAATTAATGGATCTCAGTCTTAGAAATTTTTTCTTTTTGTTAAATTTAAATTTGTTTGCTATTTTTTGAAAATGTTAATTCTTAAAATATTATTTTTAAAAAACTACCTATAAAATAGTATCATCTATATATATATATCTAAATTAACCAAATAGATATACTATCATGTTTTCTAGATCTATAAGAGGAAGAACATAATTTTTCCCAAATACTAATCTTCAAGGTAATTAATATTTTTAAAATAAAAACATCTAATCCATTCAACAATAATTAAGACATTCTACACATAAAAAAGCTTCCTTTTATGGTATCTCTTATCTTTAAAGAGGAAGGTTAAAGGGAAAAAAAATTAAGAATATAAATTTCTCAATTCAAAACTATTAAAACTCATTATTATCTTACACCTATATATTACAAATTTATACAAAAAAAAAAAAAAAAACATGCACAAAATTAAAGATAAACAACGAAGAGCTTGCTATCACCAATGTGGTTGTCGAAAATATTTGGTGGGGTAGTTGATTCGTTATCTTCCACAACTTCATTGGACTCTCTTCTCTTATACGAATGACTTCAAATCTCTCTAACAAAAACTAAATAGGCTAGAGATTTTGACCTTCACAATTTAAAAATATTGTTTGTTGTTGCGTAAAAATGGAGAGCTTCCACGTAGGCAATGAACGTAATTTATAGGATGAATCGGAGGTAGTGCGATGCTTCAACGGCGTTCTAGGTAGGTACCTGCACAGGAAAGGAAAAGAACACCGGTGCGGTGCCGGCCTAACACCCTCCGATGCTCAAGTCAGAGCTAGTGTGCCAGAGAGAATTCGAGTAGAATTGTCGTAGAAAAATGTTCCCTAATGAATGAATTTCTTCTCCTATTTATAGGAGATTAGGTTGATGACATCATCGCGCCACGTGTCACTTCGGGATTGGTCCATGTGTTGGGTATTGAATGGGTGTAGGTGTGTAGGTGCGTAGGTAGGTGGTGTGCACCTCGCCTGCGAGGTGGGGGTAGATGCGCGCGCAATGCAATGGCGGAGCTTCTTTCTTGGACACTTAGTCTATATTTCTTTGAGATGAGTCGCGTCTATACGCACCTCTCTTGATGGTATGTCCTCCGCTAGTGGTGGAGGTCGGGTCCGTCATGCGTGGCACGCTCATATATCCAGGCTCGATCGCGTAGGTCGAAAGAGTTTGAAATTCCTCGTGTCTCTTCGTATGCTCGACACGTGGTCACTTCACTCTTAACGATATTTTCACCCATAACAGTGGCCCCCTACTCCCAAGTAGGGTTGGGGTAGCTTATGACCACTTGGGAGTGCTATTGAGGGTGAAATTTTTTCTAAGTATTCTCTTGGATGGCCTTCAACTACCATGCACCCTCAATACTCAATCCCTCATTGAATTCAAGTTTGCCATTGCACTTGGTTGGTAGGACAATTATTACCATTGTACTTTTGTCAGCGATCTAAGCCGTTAATTTTACTTACCACGATCCAATGGCTAAGAGATGAGTTGATCCCACTATAAATTGGTGGGACTTCCTTTTCTCATTTTCACACTTGGTAATTTGGAGAAGCCTTCAACTTTGTAAGATTTCAAATTTTCACCTCTCTTTCTTCTTTTTTGTAAAGAATTTCTAATCACATGTATTATATATATATATATATATATATATATATATTTTTTTTTTTTTTTTTTGTTCATCTCCACTTTGATTTGTAGCTCCATTCTAGTGTCGGGAAGCTCGGTGCACGGGAAGAGAAACGAGGCCAGAGGAGTGAGTTTTTTTTATTTCTTTTTTTTATATCCCTTTTTTTTTTAACTTCTACTCTTTTTTTTTTTTTTTTGAACTTCTGTGCTATTGGTCTTCATCTTTTTCTCATTTTTTACAAAGAAAGTGTCATGTGTCTTTAAAAATTCTCACACAAGAGCTCAATATAGCAGGGCCCAAATTCTTGTCCTCAACGAACGTGTGATTAATTCGGGAACCGTTCTCGTTGATTTTGATTTTTTTTTTCTTTTTATAAGTTTTTAACAGAGCGACCCGTAACTTCGTGTTATGTTCCTTGTAGCTTGTAATAGCAGACCCGTAATTTCGAGTTTTAGCTAACTCAGGTTTCCAATACTCATTTGTATATCTACACAGCAGAGCAATACGACTTGCTGAATTTTCAAGCTTTCATTTTTTGACAGAGCAGACCTGTATTCTTTAAATAATCCTGAAATCCCGAAGAAATTAATATCGGTCCTCTGCATGATTACATAGCAGACCTGCGAAGGAATTAATATCGGTCCTCTGCACGATTACATAGCAGACCTGCTTTCACATACACACGTACTTGCTTTCCCCCTTTGATTTTTAAGGGAATTCAGTTTTCCCTTGAAATCAAATAACATAGCCAAGCTAATTTTGAGAGGAGGAATGAGTCTACCAGGCAGCCCTTTTGTTTTCATAGAACTCATAGCAGACTTGCTTTCGAATCTTTGTTTCCATCTTGCTTCCACGCTTCTTCTTTTTTTTTTTTTTTTTTTTTTGTCTTCAATGGCATAGAATCAGTGGGGGATTCCTTCGAATCTTTGATTTCCCATGTGAACTTTTCGAATCAGAGGGCAGGGGTTCATAATCTCGGGTTGTTGCTTTAATTTGGAGACGAATTTCTCAGATTCGCCATTTTCTCCTTCGAAGCTGCTGGGTTTGAAGCGTTGCTTCAAGTTTTGGTCTTCAAGGGCTTTTCCTTCTTGGTTCAACGTTGAAGAGAGAGAGGCTTCTAATCTTCATCATTAATGGTTGTTGTGAGGAAGAGAAATTTCAGTCTCCTCCTGCTCCGTACGCGGTGGTCAGTGGCACGGAGATGAGATCTTGATTTCGAGATGAATCCTCAAGAATTTATTTGTTTCTTCCATGGCAGCTATGAGAGAGAGTTCGAAGGACAGAGCTTCGATCTTTAGCTTCTATGGCCGCTTGCGAGAGAGAGATCAAGGGTGGTTTCAATTTGATCTTCAATTTTTCATTCTTGCTCAATAAAAGTGTCATGTAGCTTCGAAATTTTCTCATAGCAGAGCTATTTTCTACAGAATTACCTTGTTATTCCAAACTGAGTCGTGGGAACAAACCAATCGAGCAGGTAGCTTCACGATTCCATGACCAGGGGCAGAATTCATCTCGAAATCAATTTAATTTATGACCTCGTTTTCAATCAAAATCCACGAGAAAAAAGAGGGCTTCTACGCCATTCATGATTGTTGCTGGATTCGTTTTTAACGGCTAGTGGTTCCCTTCAAATTCGTATGGATCTCGCTTGGATCTGCTTCATCGAAGGAGACCATGGCTTCTTGATTCTCGGTGTTCGGTGGTCGTGAAGAAAAAGACCCAATTTTCTGATCTTTATGAATATTTCGCTTGAATTTCTTCACCGTTTCGAACGATTTCTTCGATTTCCTCTTTAATGGCTGCCGTGGATACGAACATGGAGGCGAATTTCTTCGAACTCACTCCAGATCTATTCTTGCATGAAGCTTTCGGTTTGGATTTGCTTAATCTTTGGCCTTCAATGGTTGCCACGAGAGGGAGATCGAGAGACGGGAGAAAGGAAAAATCGAGAGAGAAAGAGAGAGCTGTGCGTTTCTTCATTTTCCCTTTTTTTTTTGTTTTAATACATGACCCGTCTACCCGAACGCTTTCTCGACCCGTCCACCCTGATTCGAACCCGTCTACCCAAACCGGCCTTGACTTGTGCCATTAGTTGAAGCGACCCGTCTACCCGCTGATGTCGAACCGGATCCGCTTGCTCCATCTGAAGTAACATCGCCCAGCCCCTTTGTCTTTTGGGCTGGGCTGCCAGTTTTCAATCAATTTTTTTTTTTTAAAAAAAAGAACCAGCAGCCCTCTTGTTGGGCTTGCACTGGTGGGGCCCAGCCCCTTCACTTGGGCTGGGCTGTTTCACCCTTCTTTTTTTTTCTTTTTTTTTTTTTTTGCAATTTGCATTGCATTGCCAACTTTACATAGAAATTAACCGAAATAATTTCGATTTCGCAGGGCCGCGCACTTTCCAACTTCGAGTAAAGGTAGTAAGTTAATTTCCCACTCTCGACTCGAGGTAGTGAATTTAATTTCCACTATGCTCTTAGCAATTTTTGACAATATTTTTACTCGGTCGATCCGTAAATTTCTCAGCTGCTTCTAACCAAATTATTGTTTTCCTTTGTTGACGTGCTTGAATGTTCACAGCTGCACTGCTTACTTAGGGAGCCAGAGACAACCCATTCCTCATTACTAAGAGTCCAGGTACGTTTTTGGTCTTTCCCTTAGTATAATTCATTCAAGTAGCGTAGCTCAGTGAGAGTTTTGATAGTAGCTAAGGTAGATCCTTTTCATTCTAGGATGTCTGACGAAGAATCTAGTTACTATACCGGGAGCGCAGCATAGCACGAGGGGGAAAGTTCTGAGACTGAACAGTCTTCTCCTTCCCAAGATATCGCGATTCACCCTTATCCATCTACCATTACCATAGAACAATTAGAGTATATCAGGGTGAAATATGACATCCCCTCATCCATTAGCTTACGGTGTCCTGAAGAGGGGGAGACGCCCTTCAACCCTCCCGGCGGGAGGTAGCCTTTTATATGAAAATGTTCAAGTGTGGGGTTAGACTCCGCTTCACTACTTCCCTAAAAATTTCTATTGTTGTCGTGCGCTTAGCACCCGCCTGACTTGGGCCGACCAGGTGGACTATATTACTCGGGTGTTGGGTTCTTTGGAACCTTAGTAGTGGTGGGACTCCTCTATCTTACAAAACTTTACACGGTCTCTACCGCCTCGAACTCGTTACCTGGAGGGAATTTCATGTATTACCTTACGGCGCGAGGGGAACCAATAGTGGCAAGTCCTTCTTCTGTCAGGAACTGGAAGAATCAATGGTTCTTTGTAGGTGGTGACTGGTTGTCTAATGTTCCTGGACATGATTTCACATACCGTGTTCCTAGAAAATTCAGGATTCCTGGTAGGCTTACTTTGAGGTGTCTGTGTTAACTTCCCAAATAACTTGTTTCATCTCTACCATGTTGCATTGCAGGAAACAACCGTGAGATTTTCCTTTTTCTGAATTTGCTCAGTCGGTGATCAATAAGATATTGAATATCCCTATCGCGCAGCGCAGCACCACTGCTCTTCTCACAAAAAGACGACTGATCTCCACTGGACTTTTTCAACCTGTTTCTGAGGACGCTGTTTCTGAGGAAGCCGGTATGTTTGTTTTGACTCTGCTTTTATATTGCTTCATCATACCATAATACTTTATTTCTGTTTCAGATATGTCGCGTGCCATGTCGTACATTGAGCGGTGTCGCCGCCAAGCTCAGCAAGCTTTGATCTGTGAGGCTAACTCTGGTGATGTGCCCGACGAGGAGCATCGTCGTCATCGAGTGCGCGTCAGGTCACCTGAGGTTCATACGCCCTCAGGCGCAGTTGCTGTCGCTTCCTCTTCTCGTGGTACCCGTCGTTCCTTATCTGAGTTTGAAGGTCCTTACGCCCATGGAGAGAGTGAGGATGAGCTAAAAAGGTACATTGATGAGATTACCACTAACTTCCGGGAAACTTTGATTAACGATCGGGAGGAGGCAATTTCGATGAGTACGACCCGGTTGTTCGGTCTTTCCATCCAGGAGTCTTTCAAGGTAAACTTTGACATACTTCATGGTTTATCTCCCTTCTACTTTTCATTCTTCTTGTGTGGCTCACTCATTGTCTTACCTTTTCAGGCGGGGGCTAGAGCGAACCTGGCTGCCCTGAGGGTGCTGAGTGATTGTGAACGCCTCAAAGATGAGTTAAGTGATCGTGACACTTCCTTAGCCGAAAAAGCCCGCTTGCTGCAAGAGGCCCGTGCTAGGAATCAATCTCTCGAAAGTGACTTAGCTCGTGAGAAAAATATTTCTGCTGAAATGTCGGTCAAGTTCAATGATTTGGAGGCAAGGACTTGGAATAAAGAGGAGCTGAAGAAAATGCTTAGAGCTTGTGGAGAATATGACAATCTGGAGAAAGAGATCCTCGTTTATGGGATCGACTATGCTGTAGACCGTGTATCTAAAAAGTATCCGGAATTGGACCTGAGCTTTGTCAATGACTTACGTTAACGCTTCCTCGCAGTTTGACTAACTTTCTGAGACGTTGCTCTGCTATGCTTTCCTCTGTCTGATGGGGCATGTCCATCTTTTAATCTTATTTATGTTTGTTTCTTTAACTGTTTGACTCGGTATAGGCGTATGATCGCCTTTAGTTGCGTTCCCTTGCTTTCTTAAATATAACTTCAGTCATTTGACCCTTTGGTGAATAAAACTTTCATCCTTTGTTGCCTCTACTTCCTCACTTCTATTTCTCAAGTGTTGTTAGTCTGATGTTGTTGTGCGGCTATGCGTCCTGGATGAACTTAAGATTTTGTTTATCTTAAATTCTTTGTCCAAGTGCGACTCGTACAAGTCCGGCGCTCCCTAGTAAACTTAGAATTTTTCGTTTTAAATTCTTCCACCAGGTGCCGCTCGTGCGAGCCTAGCACTCCCTGGTAGACTTATAATTTTTTTTATCTTAAATTCTTCTACCAGGTGCTATTCTACCAGGTGCCAAGTCTAGCACTCCCTAGTAGACTTAGAATTTTTTCATCTTAAATTCTTCTACGAGGTGCCAAGTCTAGCACTTCCTAGTAGACTTAGAATTCTTTTTATCTTAAATTTTTCTACCAGGTGCCAAGTCTAGCACTTCCTAGTAGACTTAGAATTTTTCTCATTTTAAATCCTTCTATCAGGTACCAAGTCTAGCACTCCCTAGTAGACTTAGAATTTTTCTCATTTTAAATCCTTCTACCAGGTGCCAAGTCTAGCACTCCCTAGTAGACTTAGAATTTTTTTTTCTCATTTTAAATCCTTCTACCAAGTGCCACTCACTCCCTGGCAGACTTAGAATTTTTTATCTTAAGCTTTTCATTTGTTGATTTTATTGAGCACTCAAACATGTAGGGTTGTAGTAATGCAGTGAGTTTATACATTCAAATTTTAAGCTTTGCTTGTCAGGTGCAGCTATGCAGCCCTACATCCTGAGTGAATTTAAGATTTAATTTTCTAAGTCTGGCTAATCAGGTGCGGCTGTGCAGCCCTACATCCTGGTTGAACTTAGAATTTTAATCTTGAGCTTTTCAGTGGTTGGCTCTATTGAACTTTTAATCATGTACGTTCGTGTAGGCGATTCCCCGTTCAAACAGAGTTATAAAGCTTGAAGCCTTGAATGAGTTGTTGAGATTTTAGAGTGGTTCGACCTAAGCTTTTACTAAGGTGTATCCTTGGTAGTAGCTTAGGCCTCCTCCCTTATAATCTTTGAATCAAAATCACTTTCGGAGTAGAAAAGTCATGTTCTAATTTCTTTGATTGTTGAAATCCATACAACATGAAAAATAAAACTTTCACATAAAGAAAAATACATTGACATCATTGATAATAAGCTTTGAGGTGCTCGGCGTTCCACGGGTGGGGCAATGTTTTGCCACTAAGATCAACCAACTTATAGGTGCCGGGTCTCACGATCTCAGTGACTTTGTACGGACCTTCCCAGGTGGGTCCTAGAGCTCCGCTGCTTGAGTCTCTCGTGTTAAGTAGTACTTTTCTTAGCACGAGGTCATCCACTTTAAAGCTGCGTGGTTTGACCCGAGTGTTGTAGTAGCGCGCCGCTCTATTCTTATACTCAGCCACACGGAGACGGGAGGTCTCTCTATGCTCCTCTAACAGGTCAAGGCTTAACCTTTGGCATTCTTCGTTAATTTCTGGGTTGAATTGTTCAATTCGAGGGGAAGGTAGTCCAATTTCAACGTGTACTACCGCCTCTGCTCCAAATGCCAATGAAAAAGGCGTTTCACCCGTGGAGGTCCTTGCTGTTGTTCTATACGCCCATAAGATATTTGGAAGCTCCTCTGCCCAAAGCCCCTTCAAACCTTCAAGCTTGCTCTTTAAGTTTTTCTTAATGATCTTGTTCACAGCTTCTACCTGGCCATTGGCCTGTGGGTGAGCTGGAGAAGACTTGAAGTGTTTGATACCGAGTTCAGTGCACCATGATCTAAACTTTTCATTGTCAAATTGCTTGCCATTATCTGAGACTATGGAATAGGGAATGGCAAACCTGCACACCACATTCCGCCACATGAAGTCGGTGGTTTTACGTTCGGTGATTGTGGCTAGTGCTTCGGCTTCCACCCACTTAGTAAAATAATCTACTGCCACTATAGCAAACTTGGTCTGACCTTTTCCTTAAGGAAGGGGTCCTATCAGGTCGACCCCCCATTGAGCAAATGGCCAAGGACTTGTGATATTAGTCAAGTACTCAGGGTGGTTGTCTGGGATCGTAGCAAAACGTTGACACCTGGTCGCACTTTCGACTAAATGACCTGGCATCTTCGTACAAGGTTGGCCAATAATATCCTTGCCTTATGATTTTATGTGCCAACGACCTTCCTCCGAGTGGTTACCACATACTCCCTCATGAACTTCTTTCATGACGTAGTCCGCCTCATCAGGTAGGAGCACCTTAGTAGTGGTAGGGAAAAACCTCTCTTGTATAATACATCTCCTCTGATTATATAACGTGTTGCCCGACGTTGGAGCCGTCGCGCCTCTACTTTATCAAGAGGCAATTCACCATCTCTTAAGAATTTTATGATTGGATCCATCCAGGAAGAGGTGGTCAATTGTGCTGCTTTGTCAATGTCCATGGCTTCTAGCTCATCTATACTTGAGCTAGGGAGGAATTCTACCGGCACTGTACGACTCAACTCGGTCTCGTAGGTAGATGCTAGACGTGCCAGCGAATCAGCGTTAGCATTCTCTGAGCGTGGTATTTGCTTTACTTCCCACCACTCAAATGTGCAAAGAAGTTCTTTCACCTTTGCTAGGTACGCCGCCATTCTTTCCCCCTTCGTTTGATATTCTTCTGTTATGTGATTGACAACCAATTGAGAGTCACTAAATACCTTGACGCGGCTTACCCCCACCTTCCTTGCTAATCGCAATCCAGCCAGAAGTGCTTCATACTCGGCTTCGTTGTTAGAAGCCTTAAACCCAAACCTTAGAGCATATTCAATGTGGGCTTGGTCAGGTGAGACTAAGATAAGGCCGGCTCCGCAACCTTTCATGTTGGAAGACCCGTCCACGTAGAGTGTCCAAGCGGACCCTTCTCTTTGTGGGGAGATGAGTCCCTGGTCTGGAGCAAGCTCTCTTTCAAGGGTTAAGTGTGTTTCCTCCTTTTCAGGTGTGAGTTCTGCTATAAAATCAGCCACGACTTGGCCTTTTATTGCGGTTATCGGCTTACATTGAATATCATACTCACTAAGTTCCACCGCCCATTTCATCAATCGACCTGATGCTTCCGGTTTTTGTAAAACTTGTCTCAATGGGTGATTTGTCAGAACTACAATCCCGTGTGCTTGAAAATATGGCCTCAACCTCCGAGCTGAGGTTATTAAGGCTAGTGCCAATTTTTCCATTTGTGGGTACCTCGTCTCCGCGTCCACCATGGCTTTGCTCGTATAATATGTAGGTAGTTGAACTCCACCTTCTTCTCTTACTAGAGCTGAGCTCACCGCTGTCTCTGACACAGCTAAATACAAAAACAACCCTTCACCCAGGACAGGCTTGGAGAGTAGAGGTGCGGAGCTTAAGTAGTTTTTTAGCTCTATGAACGCTTTCTCGCACTCCTCTGTCCATTCGAACTTACTTCCTTTTCTGAGAACCTTAAAGAACGGGAGACATTTGTTTGTCGCCCTTGATACAAATCTATTCAGCGCCGCTATCTTCCCATTCAAGCTTTGCAATTGTTTAAGGTTTTTAGGAGATTTCATGTCCAGGACAGCTTTCAATTTGTCAGGGTTCGCTTCTATACCCCTTTGGTGGACCATAAACCCCAGGAATTTTCCTGAAGTTACTCCAAATGCACATTTGTCTGGGTTGAGCTTCATCTGGTACCTTCTTAGTACATCGAATGCCTCTTTTAGATCAGAGGTATGTTGATCTGCCTGGTGGCTCTTGACCAACATGTCATCTACATAAACCTCTATGTTTCTCCCAATCTGCCCCGCGAACATTTTATTCACCATTCGTTGGTAGGTTGCACCTGCGTTCTTCAACCCGAATGACATAATCTTGTAGCAATAAAGCCCTTGACTTGTCACAAAGGAAGTTTTCTCCCGGTCGGGCTCATACATCTTAATTTGATTATAGCTTGAGTAGGCATCCATAAAGGTTATCATTTCATGCCCTGCGGTGGCGTCTACTAGCTGATCAATTCGAGGTAGGGGAAAACTATCTTTTGGACATGCCTTGTTGAGGTCAGTAAAGTCTATGCATACCCGCCATTTTCCGTTAGCTTTCTTCACTAGAACAACATTGGATAGCCAGTCCGGGTAATGCAATTCACAGACAAAGTCTGCGTCTAAGAGCTTTTTTACTTCCTCAGCTATAACTCCATTCCTGGCCTGGTCAAACACTCTACGTTTCTGTCTGACGGGTCGAAACGTGTGATCGACGTTTAAACGATGCACCATAATTTTTGGATCGATGCCCGGCATATCTTCATGAGTCCACGCAAACACGTCAATATTTTCCTTCAGAAATTTTATTAAGTCATCTCTCTGCTCACCCCCCAGTTTAGTCCCGATTTTGACACACCTTTCAGGTAGAAGCGGAACAGACTCCATGTCTTCTGTGGGTGTTGCTCTTTGATCGAACTTTTCTGGTAGTATTACTAAGGGAGGTTGTTCCACCTCTTCTATCAAGTTGGTTGTAGCAGAGCACGCCTCGTCCTTAGTATGTTCTACCGCGATCGTGTTTACCGGTGTAATACCCTTCATAGCCGTGTAATAACACTCCCGAGAGACCTTTTGTTCCCTTCTGATCACCCCTACTCCATTTGCGGTAGGGAACTTCATCATTTGATGATAATTCGATGGTACGGCCCTGAGAGCGTGGATACTAGGGCGTCCCAATATGATATTATAAGCTGACGGACACTCAACCACTTGGAATTCTACCATCTTAGTGACGGTGTTAGGTTCTTGTACAAAAGTGACCGGCAACTCGATACTTCCTTCCGGGATGACCTGGCTTCCCTCAAATCCCACCAAGGGTGCTAGATTTCTTTTCAATTTTTCTCTTCCGATCCCTAACTTTTCAAATGCGCTTAGGGAGAGTACGTCTACCGAGCTACCGCCATCGACCAAAACACGGTGCACTCTCAAGTTAGCTACAATGACTACCACTACCAGAGCATCATTGTGAGGTTGATGGATGTCAGCGACTTCTTCTTCATCGAAATGAATTTTTGCCTCCCGTCTAGGCATTGTATGGGCGGTGAAGACTTCGAATCTAGGTGGGGCGTGACTTGCCTCTCGGGCACTTGCTTTTCTTTTTCTGCTTGACTCTCCACCCGCTGGTCCACCAAATATAGTTCTTATGTCACCTCCCAGGGGCTTCTTACCGCCTCGGTCCTGGTCTTTCTGTTCAGGTCTGGTGTCGCGCTGACCTCCTTCTCTCCTCATTACGAACTCCTTTAGGTACTCCCTTTGAATTAAAGTTTCAATTTCCTCCTTAAGATCAAAACAATCGGAGGTAGTATGACCGTGATCCTTGTGGAAAAGATAATACTTGTCTTTATTTCTTTTGTTCGATCCCGCTTTCATCCTCGACGGCCACCTTACCAAGTTCTTATCTTGGATCTCCATGAGTAGCTGCTCTGCTGGTATGGTGGTAGGGGTGTATTTCTTGAACTTGCTAGGAGGCAGACTTTGTTTACCAAGTCGGTCTTCGATCTTTCTCCTCTTATCATCTTCATGGCGATCATCCCTCCGGGTAGCATCTTCCGTTCGATCTTTTCTTTTATGTTCCGAGTGCTTGCTACTACCCCCTTCTTCTGGAGCTCTTCTTGCACT
Source organism: Gynostemma pentaphyllum (assembly GCA_028015215.1). Lineage (NCBI taxonomy): Eukaryota > Viridiplantae > Streptophyta > Magnoliopsida > Cucurbitales > Cucurbitaceae > Gynostemma > Gynostemma pentaphyllum. Next base: position 63,366,437 of record CM051355.1, on the reverse strand, counting down.
GAGCAACTCTCCGGCACTCATGTATTTTTGCGCCCTAGAAAGAAGCTCAGTGTATGTAACCGGGGTCTTTTTGCCTAACGACCATAAGAATTTCTCATCTTTCAATCCCGCCATCATAGCAGTCAGGGCTATGTCGTCACTATAACCTTCTACTTTCAAAGCCTCATTGTTGAACCTTACCACGTAGTCACGTAGGCTCTCCCCCCATTTCTGAAGAATAGTTAACAGGTGCGTAGCCGGCTTCTTGTGATCTCTTCCTCCGAGGAACTGAGTCACAAAGGACCGCGTAAGGTCTTTAAACGAGGAAATGGACCTTGGCTTGAGTTGTCTATACCATCCTCGTGCAGGGCCTCCTAAAGTGAGAGGGAATGCCCTACACTTGATTGCATCTCGGACTCCCTGGAGCTCCATCCAGGTCCGAAACGTGTCAACATGTTCAACCGGGTCCTTAGAGCCATCATAGGTGGGCATGGTTGGCATCTTGAACTTGGCGGGTAAGTCTACCTCCATAATGTCATCGGTGAATGGAGGCTCTGCCTGCTCGAGGAGGTCTTCCAAAGCAAGGGGAGCCTTACCTCGGTACTCCTTCTTCATGTGACCGAGCTCGTCTTGAAGCTTTTTTAGCTCCGGCACCCAAGGTTGGGTGCTTTCCGAGGTGGATTTCATAATTTCAGTTTGCTCTTTCCTCTTTTGATTCAAAACATCTCGGAGGTCGGATCCTCCCTTCAGTCGAGATTGTACAGGTTCAAGACGGGACGAGGCAGCATGTTGATTGTTCATCCTCTGCTTCCCCTTCGAGCCACCTCCTCCGTTGGTTCGCGACTCATCTACATACTCCACATGTTCTTTGCCTTTGCTGTTACCGGGGTTTGATTCTTGGCGGTCGACTACAAACTTCTAATTGAGTATTTCAAGTACCTTTGAAAGGTCTCGATTCACAACTCGAACTTGTTCTTCCAAGGCATCCACCCTTCTATCTGGCAAGGGTTCAACTCTCTCGATCTCCTCTTCTTGAACCCGGTCTGTCCCCACGAGCTGGGTACCTTCTAGTGCGAGGAATGTTGTTTTCCACTCCTTCATTACCACCACGGTGCTCTGTATGACTTCTCCGACTCATTCTTGATAGAGCACGTAATAAAGTATACGTTTCCCACAGACGGCGCCAACTGTTGTTGCGTAAAAATGGAGAGCTTCCACGTAGGCAACGAACGTAATTTATAGGATGAATCGGAGGTAGTGCGATGCTTCGACGGCGTTCTAGGTAGGTACCTGCACAGGAAAGGAAAAGAACACCGGTGCGGTGCCGGCCTAACACCCTCCGATGCTCAAGTCAGAGCTAGTGTGCCAGAGAGAATTCGAGTAGAATTGTCGTAGAAAAATGTTCCCTAATGAATGAATTTCTTCTCCTATTTATAGGAGATTAGGTTGATGACATCATCGCGCCACGTGTCACTTCGGGATTGGTCCATGTGTTGGGTATTGAATGAGTGTAGGTGTGTACGTGCGTAGGTAGGTGGTGTGCACCTACGCTTCTCTGAGGTGGGGGTAGATGCGCGCAGCGCAATAGCGGAGCTTCTTTCTTGGACACTTAGTCTATATTTCTTTGAGATGAGTCCGCGTTTATACGCACCTCTCTTGATGGTATGTCCTCCGCTAGTGGTGGAGGTTGGGTCCGTCATGCGTGGCACGCTCATATATCCAGGCTCGATCGCGTAGGTCGAAAGAGTTTGAAATTCCTCGTGTCTCTTCGTATGCTCGACACGTGGTCACTTCACTCTTAACGATATTTTCACCCATAACATTGTTCAATACTTAGATTGATATTTTAAAACTATCAGAAAGGGGAGTCTTCTTTGGCCTAATGATTAGCCTTTGTGTTTCTACAAACCATCCGTTCATTTCTTGCAAGAAGGGAATTTAATTAATTTTGATTGATTAAGAAATAGTTTGACATTGATTTGAAGCAATCCGAGGACTATATATGTGTGTGTGAGAAATGAGAGGTAATGAATTTGTGGGAAGTTGACAAAACCTCCTGGAGTTTTCGCATTGAACTCCAATTTGCAATTACAAAGGTAATATAAATAGAGATTAATATCACTAGTATCCTGATTAATTCACCTAATTTCAATAATACTGGTGGTTAGGATTCTATTTCACTTTTACCCAAAAAACACCAATCCGGGTGGCACAACCGTATCTGATTTTTGTTCAGTTTACCTTCTTACCCTTTTTTCATTCCTTTATTCGTTTAATTTCTGATTTGTTTTACTGTCAATTTCCTTGATTCGTGGGAATTTTTTAATGCTTGATATTAATATTTTTTTATCCTCTTAATTTGATTTGTCAGTTACCATATCTAAATTATACTATATCTATATTTCCTTTATTTCTTTTCAACGTTTTCTACAAGATTTCCAATTCGTTTTCTTCTTCTACGGTTTCAATTCATTTTATCATTCTTCGATTTCTTTTCATTTTCTTTTCATCTGTCCAATTGGATTCACGTGCTATTGACCATCTTCTCGGCCACCAAACTTATGATTCTTTACTGGGTTGGTTTTCCGGTCATGATTCAAATTCATTGCGAGATCTAGGAGTTTAAGAACAATTCAGATCCTCGTTTTTCCTTCTTCGATTTTGTCAATTTTGAAACGAAATCGGCCTTCTCTGTATCTGAGAAATCGACGAAGGTGATCGTTGTTGTGGCTCGTGTTGCTGTTCAATCGAGGAAGAAAGCAGCAACAAAGGTACTTTAAGTAAAATGTTTATTTTTGTTCAACGTTTATTTTTATTTTTTATTTACATATCTATAGAAACTTTCTCATCTCCAATTTTGTGCCTTCGCTCTATCTCAGGAAGGACATTTGAATTTTCGTTGTGGCTCGTGTTGCTGTTCAATCGAGGAAGAAAGTAGCAACAAAGGTACTTTTAAGTAAAATGTTTATTTTTGTTCAACGTTTATTTTTATTTTTTATTTACATATCTATAGAAACTTTGATATCTTTTTCATCTCCAATTTTGTGCCTTCGCTCTATCTCAGGAAGGACATTTGAATTTTCCTAAATAAATGTTGACTAAAAGTAAACTGTTTATAAAAAAAATTACATTTTGAATTCTCGGTGAACTTGCTTTCTATGTATTTTGTAGATAAGTTACTTTTAGTTGAAATGTTTATTTTTATTCAATGTTTATTTTGAAAGCCTATTTTACATATGTTTTCAAAACTGTTTCATCAATTTTTGTGTCCGGTATCAATTTTAAGTGCACATTAATAAACTGTTTACTTTTTATCTCTGTATTTTTTAGGATGATCAACAAGAAAAAGATTCGATTTTTCCTTGAAGAAGAAGTCAGAAGGTTGAAGAACAAGTTAGAAGTTTGAAGATTTTTTATTTTATCTTTTGTCATAGTTTTTATTTTTGTTTAGTTTCCATTAATTTTGTAAAATTTAAGCGATTTTATAAATTTCCTTAAATTTTACACAAATTAAGGAGAAATTAAATCAGGGGTATGTTTGTCCTTTCACAATGTAATTTCATTTGGCCGGAGACGGTTTTGGGTACTATTGATATTTAATAAAAACATCCGGTATTTTTGATATATCAATAATTTTTTTGATTATTAGTGAAATTCACCCATATAAATATTGTATGAGTTTAATTGCTATGAATCAAATTGATTGTGAACTTTTCATATTTTTATATACATTGAGTTGTTCAATTTTTTTTTAATGAATTGTGGGAAGGAATTTATTAGATTTATTGAGTGACCATTCATTTTCAAAACGGATGAATATTTTTGTATTTTTGTATACATTGAGTTGTTCAATTTTTTTTTAATGAATTGTGGGAAGAAATTTATTCGATTTATTGCGTGACCATTCATTTACAAAACGGATGAATATTTTCTTTCATTTTACATTCTTACGTGGATATTTTCTTAGCTATAATTATGAAGGAAATTTTAAAATTATGGGGGTGTTCTTAATTTTTGATTTTTTTATATATAAAATAAACATATGATACATAAATAGTTAAATTAAAAAAATATTGGTGAGATAAGTAGTATATAATAAAGGGTTTAAGCGAAATAAAAAAAAAAAAAATCCAATCTGGCATAAATTATAGAATTATAGATTAGATAGGCGTAAATCATATTTCAATACCATTTTTTCATGCTTATAAATCTATTATGTTTTAACCTTATCAATAATCATTTATTCATAATAGATTTTAGACTACTATTATTATTGTTATTATTATAAATATTTAAGTAGTAGTAGACAATTAATAAGTAGCATGGCTTGTGATTTAAGAAATTTAGGGTATAATAATCTAAAAATGGCGATGTTTAGTGATTTTAGAATTGATAAAGACTATAATAGTCCAAAAATGTTTCTCCAATCTTCTTTTAATATAGTAGATATATTAAAATTTATATAGGAGATAAGATATAACTAATTGAATGAGTTTGATTTAGTTTTTTATTATAATTTTGAATTAATATATCCCTCTTTTTATATATTACTAGTTAAAATAACGTGCGTTGCATGTGATCATGGTATTGTTTCAGGCATATTGCACGTATTTTTAAGATTTTATTGTATTAAAGTTTTGAAAGTATGATAGTGTCTAAATTATAATATTAATTAAATCTTTCATTATATAAGATATTTTTACTAATTCGAAATATTTTTTAAATTCGTTTTTTTTATTGGGGATTTTTCAAAAATTACATTTTAAGAATCCATATTATCAAGAATAGTAAAGTTTTAGAATATTTTAAAAAAATCTTGGTTTATTGAAATATTTCAAAACATTTGTTTTTTTTTAAATTACTCATAAATTAAAAAGTTTCATTTTTATTTAAGCTTTAAACGTTAAAATTTAATTTTGCATATTTTTTAGAAGTTCTAATTTAATTGTTTGCATTTTAATTATGTACATTATTTTAAATTATTAATATAGTGTTACTTCATCTACATCTTATTATTTTAAATTGTACTTTTTAATAATAAAAAAACCATCAATGTAAAAATATTTGAATTTAGTTATAAAAAGGTCATATATTTTAAAAAAATGTTATATGTGGTTTTTACCAGATGGTCTTAGAAGATGAATTACAAGCCTTATTACTCCTCAGTTCTTTACCAGACAGTTATGAGACATTAGTGGTCTCATTAAGCAATTGTTCTCCAGATGGGAAACTCAGTATGAGTATTGTAAAGAGCAATTTATTGAATGAATAGGTTAGAAGAAAAGAGTCATCTTCTTCAACAAATCTGTCAGAAGCTCTAGTTACAGAAAACTGGGGGAGAAGTCAGAGTCGTCATAGAAATCAGAATAACAGAGGTAGATCAGGAAAGGGTATTCAGTGCTTCTATTGCAACAAAATGGGCCACAAGAAAAATGACTGTAGAAAGTGGAAAAGAGATCAGAATAAGCCTAGAAATGACAAAGCTGGGAATGAAGGAACAGAGACAGCTGCTGTTACAAATGATGTTATATTCATTGTTTGTGATGAAAATCTGATTAACTTTGCATGCCAAGATACAGAATGGGTAGTAGACAGTGCTGCATCAATTCATGTTACTTCCAAATGTGATTTCTTCGCATCTTACATTCCAGGTGATTTTGAAATTGTAAAGATGGGAAATGCTAATACATCAAAAGTTGTGGGAATTGGAGATGTGTGCTTGGAGACAGATATCGGTTGCAAGTTAGTTTTGAAGAATGTCAAACATGTTCCAGATATTCGTCTGAAGCTTATTTCTACGGGTCAGCTTGATGATGGTGGGTTCTTCAGTCAGTTTGGGAACAAGCAGTGGAAACTCACTAAGGGCTCAATGGTGGTTGCAAAAGGTAAGAAAAATTCTTCACTCTATATTACGACTGCAAAGCTTGCAAAAAGTTTGGTAAATGCAGTAGAAGATGAATCTGTGGTGGAATTATGGCATAAACGGCTCGATCACATGAGTCAGAAAGGACTGTACATTTTGGAAAAGAAAAGTCTCATACCACAAACAAAAGGTACATCTCTAAAAGCTTGTGCTTATTGTTTAGCTGGTAAATAACATAGAGTATCTTTCAATAACCCTTCATCTAGAAGTTCTAATGTGTTGGACTTGGTATACTCTGATGTTTGTGGTCCTATGAGAGTGAAATCTCTAGGTGGTGCCTCATACTTTGTCACGTTTATTGATGACCATTCTAGAAATGTGTGGGTTCAAACTTTGAAATCTAAAGATCAAGTCTTAGATGTGTTCAAAGAGTTTCATGTCCAAGGAGAGAGAGAAACAGGGAGACAACTGAAATGTATCAGATCAGATAATGGTGTTGAGTACAGGGGTTCGTTTGATCAATATTGTAAGAAGTATGGGATTAAACATCAGATGATAGTTCCAAAGACTCCTCAGTACAATGGTGTGGCTGAAAGAATGAATCGCACTATTGTGGAAAGAGCCAAGTGTATGTTGTCAAATGCAAAGCTGGCAACATATTTCTTTGGTGAAACAGTGAGAACAACAGTAGATTTGATAAATATCTCTCCTACAACGTCTTTGAATTGTGACATGCCACATAAGTTCTGGACCGGTAAGTATTCTTCCTATGATTATCTGAAAGTCTTTGGGTGTAAAGCTTTTGTTCATGTTCCCAAAGATGAACGGTCAAAGCTTGATAGTAAGACCAGATAATGCATCTTCATGGGTTATGGATATGATGAGTTTGGCTATCGCTTATGGGATCCAGTGGAAAAGAAGTTGGTCATAAGCCGATATGTAGTATTTCTTGAGGATCAGACAATTGAAGATATTGAAACAGTAAAGAAAGATAAATCTGATTCAGGTGAGCTGATTGACATGGATCCTCCTTCTTCAGACATGGAAGATATTACTAATAATGCACCTGCTGATAGTGTTGATGAGTCAATACTGCAGAATGAGTTACCAGTAACCGAGCCACCAGCTCAGAAAAATATTCATGTTAGAAGATCTAACAAAGAACGTCAACCTTCAACCATGTACTCTCCAGATGAGTATTTGTTACTAACTGATGGGGGGGAGCCAGAAAGCTATGAAGAAGTAATGGTTGATACTGAGAAAGAAAAGTGGTTGGAAGCAATGTAAGATGAGATGAAATCCTTTCATGATAACCACACTTATGAACTAGTGAAGCTGCCTAAGGGCAAAAGAGCACTCAAGAACAAATGGGTTTTTAGGTTGAAGCCAAATGAAAATAGTTCGCAACCGAGGTATAAAGCAAGGTTGGTTGTGAAAGGGTTCAGTCAGAAAAAAGGTGTAGATTTTGAAGAAATTTTCTCACTAGTGGTAAAAATGTCTTCAATCAGAGTTGTGCTCAGTTTGGCAGCTAGTTTGAACTTAGAAGTTGAACAACTTGATGTGAAAACGACATTCCTTCATGGTGATTTGGAGGAAGAGATATATATGAATCAGCCTGCAGGGTTTCAGGTTAAAGGAAAAGAAGACTTGGTTTGTAAATTACAAAAGAGTTTGTATGGGTTAAAGCAAGCACCGAGGCAATGGTACAAGAAGTTTGACTTTTTCATGGGGGAGCATGGGTATAAGAAGACAACTTTTGACCATTGTGTGTTCGTCAAGAAGTTCTCAGATAGCAATTTCATCATTCTCCTACTTTATGTAGATGACATGTTAATCGTTGGTGCTGATAGTAATAAGATTAGTGAACTAAAAGATGAATTGAACAAATCTTTCGCTATGAAGGATTTGGGGCCACCAAAGCAGATTATTGGCATGAGAATTACGCGTGATAGAAAAGCTACCAAGCTTTGGTTATCACAGGAAAAATACATTGAGAAAGTGCTTGAGAGGTTCCGCATGGATAAGGCCAAGTTGGTTAGTACTCCGTTAAACAATCATTTCAAGCTCAGTTCTAAGCAGTGTCCATCAACTGAAAAGGAGAAAGCTGATATGAATAGAATTCCTTACTCCTCAGCCGTTGGCAGTTTAATGTATGCAATGGTTTGCACGAGGCCAGATATAGCCCATGCAGTTGGAGTTGTTAGTCGATATCTCTCCAATCCGGGTAGAGAACATTGAGAAGCAGTGAAATGGATACTCAGATATCTCAGAAGTACTTCCAGGGTATGTTTATGCTTTGGGAATGATAAGCCAGTGCTCAGTAGGTTCACAGATGCAGATATGGCTGGTGATGTTGATTCGAGAAAATCCATATCGAGTTATCTGATTACTTTTGCAGAGGGAGCTATTTCATGGCAATAGAGGTTACAGAAGTGTGTTGCTCTTTTGACAACTGAAGCTGAGTTTATAGCAGTTATTGAAGCTTGCAAAGAAATGTTGTGGATGAAGAAATTCTTTCAAGAGTTGGGGTTTGAACAATAGAAATATGTGTTATACTGCGACAGTCAGAGTACTATACATCTTAGTAAGAATCCTACATTCCACTTGAAGTTCAAACACATTGATGTGAGGTATCATTGGATTCGAGACATGTTGAATGAGAAGTCGTTAGAGATTGACAAAATTCACACTGATGATAATAGCTTAGACATGATGACTAAAACCTTACCCAGAGGGAACCATGTAACATGCAGACTGATAGCGAGTATGGTTGAACTTTCTGAGTAGTCACGTGGGAGAGTTTGTTAGGTCCACGCTTCTCTTATAAGCCCAACCAATTCAAGCCCACCTGGGTTTATTTGAATTCAAAACAAAACTAAATGTGCAAGTGTATTAGGTGGGGTTGGTGAGTGGCAGCAGCTGAAGTCTTCAAAATAGAAAAATAAAGTTGTTTTTTAGTTGGTGAGTTTTAGTCACTAGCAGCCGTAGTCAACAAAAGAAAAGGAGAGAAATTTACTTTTGTGTGTTCCTCTGTGTGTTCATAAGTCTGTAACAGGCAAGAAAATATCTTCGTGGTGGTACAGCTGAGACAGAGAAGAAGAAGAAGTCATATATATGATTGTGGGTTCATCGTATGGTGAGATCTTTCCATACTCTTGTATTCCATCAATATTGGTGAAGGGTATTTCATTACCAATTTGTTAGCCAGATTAAATTCTGAGGTTGATATTGTTGATTGTTGTGATTTCCTCTAGTGTTACATAGAGAAGAACTTTGTGTATTCCCATTATTTCATAGTGGAAGTTTTCAGACCGGTCCCGTGGTTTTTTACTCTCACACTGAGGGTTTTCCATGTAAATCTTGGTGTTCTTGTTTTTCGCTTTGCTTATTATTCCATAATTGCATATTGTTCAATCAATTACATATATTAAAAATCCCAACACTTATCAAGCCTTGTTATTTTGGTTTCGGTGAATATCCTTATCTTCAACACTGATTTTATCGACGTTGGTATATTTATAATGCACGATTACATCAACGTATTGGTATTCCTATTGTGGGAATTAGCGAGAATCATTTTATGTTTGTATATTTTTGAGAACTGCTCATCGGATTGGTATATTCCATTAAAGTTATTTCCAATTCCTTTGGCAATTGCATCCTTAATCCATATCTTTATCACTAACCCAGATCCCAGTTACTATTTTGTTCTTTTCGGGCCTATATCTATATTTTCTTTATCATTTTTTAATAGCCATATTATAAGTCTTGATGAATCTTTTAGTAAACTTGATAATCATGTTGGGAATTTGAAGGGTTTGTAAATCCCTAAACTCCCTAATCCCAAGAACGATAAATAGCAACACAAGAATAAATAATAAAGTAAGAGAGAAAATACGACACCAAAGATTTATACAGGTTCCCAATTGGTACGTCCTGTCTTCGGCAGACTCTTGAGGTTCCACTATGAAGTTGAACATTACATCAATGAGACAAAAATAAAGAGTGTATAATTGCCCACAATTATACATAACCCCGAGAATCACTCAAACGGTTGCCCCCTCTCTATTTTCTCTCAATATGAACAAACCCTAATTAAACTTAATTGCCTCTCATGGTGAGAGGCAGTGAAGTCGTCACTCTGTCACTTGGCGTTTTGAACTCTCGTCAAGAATAAAACCACAATTGGCCATTCTATTTATAAGCATAAAAGTTAAACCTACATCGACTTGCGTGTGATGATGAACCACCGCCTCCAACCTTTGATACTTGCAAAGTTAGACGGCCAATTTGTACATTCCAAATTTAAGGACCATACACCAGCACACAAATTAAACGTCAAAGAATAATTAGTAGAGTAATGGACCTTTGACTTAGATTTGGGTCAAAACCACTTAATATGGTTAATATCTATTTGGGCTTCCAATTGAACATCAATATGGGCTTGATATTAATTAGTTGATTTGGCTCCACTCAAACCTAGCAATCTCCCACTTGGAGACAAATCAAATATCTTCAACTCCCACTGCAATTGTGGATCATCGCTTGCTTGGAACACCAAGACTTCAACTTGCAAACTCAAACCAATTTGCAAAATAAAACATGTTAGAATCCACTAACATAACCCCTGCAAGGTTTCTCGATGTGAGCTATCTTACAGGCATGAAAAGATACTCCACCAACTCCCACTCCAGCTATGTGGCGGGATCTACCACCTGACCCGTTATCCGCCTGCAACGAATCTTGAGAAAGGAAATTTTCCACCAATGGCTTGACATGTGTGCATTCAAGCCGGTTGTCAAAACAGAGACTTCATCTCCAAAATCTACACCCACATTGACTCTGAACCCAGTCAAAAGTGCACTATTGCCCGCGAGCAACTTCACCAGTTCGCTATCTTGCTTGTCAGTTGAGGCTACTTTCTGAGCGCTTCCAGATCCTCCCAACTTTTCCTCCCCATGAACTGATGGATTAGAAGCTAACTGTCATTTCCTGCATTGTTGGCTCACCCCTCTGATCCGAGGGAACATCAACAACTCTCCGATTTTGCACTTTGTGTAGAACTCATATAATTGACAACAATAATTAACAAGGTCAACGACCTCACCAGTTTGTTCCAATCTTCATGCTTCATATCCTCTGGCTTCTCTCCCAACGATAAATGCAATTTTTACTATGCATCATCCCAGAATGAAAAATATGAATCACCAAATTTTTCGATCCCAATATCCTCTGTGCTATCCACCGCTTTTCACCACAAGTCCCTTGAACCTGACGCTCTGATACCAGTTGTTGGTAATTTGAAGGGTTTGTAAATCCCTAAACTCCCTAATCCCAAGAACACAACACAAGAATAAATAATAAAGTAAGAGAGAAAATACGACACCAGAGATTTATACAGGTTCCCAATTGGTACGTCCTGTCTTCTGCAGACTCTGCAGGTTCCACTATGAAGTTGAAGATTACATCAATGAGACAAAAATAAAGAGTGTATAATTGCCCACAATTATACATAACCCCGAGAATCACTCAAACAGTTGCCCCCTCTTTATTTTCTCTCAATATGAACAAACCCTAATTAAACTTAATTGCCTCTCATGGTGAGAGGCAGTGAAGCCGTCACTCTGTCACTTGGACGTTTTGAACTCTCATCAAGAATAAAACCACAATTGGCCATTCTATTTATAAGCATAAAAGTTAAACCTACCTCGACTTGCGTGTGATGATGAACCACCGCCTCCAACCTTTGATACTTGCAAAGTTAGATGGCCAATTTACACATTCCAAATTTAAGGACCATACACCAGCACACAAATTAAACGTCAAAGAATAATTAGTAGAGTAATGGACCTTTGACTTAGATTTGGGTCAAAACCACTTAATATGGTTAGTATCTATTTGGGATTCCAATTGAACATCAATATGGGCTTGATATTAATTAGTTGATTTGGCTCCACTCAAACCTAACAAATCATACAGTCATCATTATGGCCATGATTAGTTTAACTCTTTACACTATTATTGACATTAAAACAGAATCCTTTTACACTTTCATCTTGTTTTATGTGGTTGGTACATTAATCGTTTATCTTCCGTGGACCGATTATGCTTTCGAGAACGATCAATGGAGTTGAACAAAAGTGATTCAGCTTTGCCTATTTACAGGTCACAATATCTTCTCCATTGTAGTTTATTGTGATAATCTAGCAGCAATCCAGATTGCTTCTAATCCGACATCTCATGAACATACGAAGCACATAGAAATCGATTGTTACTTTGTTCGTGACAAGATTTTTGATGGTTTTCTTAAACTTTTGTCCATACGGACTCATTTGCAGCTTGTTGACTTGTTTACCAAAGCTCTTCCCTCTTCTCCATTTCTATCATTACTAAGCAAGATGGGAATTTCCAATGTCTTCTTCCCACCTTATCATAGTACTTATAATAAAAGTACTTTAACTAAAAACACTTATTTTACAAACACTCCCAAACACACCCTAAATCAAATTGGAAGATTGAATCATGTTTAACGCCGCTTTCTACTCGATTTGAAGATTGAAAAGGAGATCGTAATAGGGTGTATTAGTATTATACTTTTTGATCTTCAAGATCCCAAGCTTTTTTTTTGTCTTATAGATATTAATTCAAATTGGATGGCTCATTACTGGAAAGAAAGGAGAAGGATCCTAAGTTGTTTCCATGCATTATCTTCTTTTTGTACTTTTATTTATAACTAGTTACTAGCACGTGGGTTGCACGAAATTTTCTCCTAATAGTTTTTAGTTTAATATTAATTTCATTATTTTTATCTATAGTCTGAATTACATAAGATTTATTAAGATAAATGGAAATTTTGTAGCAAGTTAATTTGAAAGTTCAAAGTTCTTTGAATTTAATCAAATTTTCACTTCAATGTAATTAAAAATTTAACATCTGATAGTTAATGATTAGTTTTTAAGTTTTAATAGAATTCTTAAGGAATTGATGATGACGATTTTCATCTCTTAGTGTTCATTTTTATTTTTCAAAATGCTTTTCATTTAATTGAAAATTAAAAAAATTGTTAAAACAACACTACGTCTCACTCAAGCTTGGAAATTTTTCTCTCTCAACACAAACTTTTAATCTCAACCAAAAGACCAAGCAAACCAAAAGAATGATCAAAATCTATTATTTGAGGTTTTACAATTTTATGATTTCAAAATAAATGTATTATGTTTTTCATTTGTTCATGTGAGCCAAGCATATGGTAATATTATCTCTATAAAAACATCTTTTTATAATCCTCCATAGAACATTGTTAAAACTAATTAATAGACTAACAAATGAATGACATAATTGTTATTACAATAGCTTGAGTTTATATATAAACTAAGATGCTCTAACTTTAACTAATAAGAATGGTTAATTACAAATAAGTCCCTTAATACTCCTCTCAAGGTGGGAAGAAGACATTGGAAATTCCCATCTTGCTTAGTAATGATAGAAATGGAGAAGAGGGAAGAGCTTTGGTAAACAAGTCAGCAAGCTGCAAATGAGTCCGTATGGACAAAAGTTTAAGAAAACCATCAAAAATCCTGTCACGAACAAAGTGACAATCGATTTCTATGTGCTTTCGTATGTTCATGAAAGGTTGGATTAGAAGCAATCTGGATTGCTGCTAGATTATCACAAGAAACTACAATGGAGAAGACATTGTGACCTGTAAATAGGCAAAGCTGAATCACTTTTCTTCTCTCACACATGCATATATACTTGCACTTTTTTTTATTTCTTTTATTTGGCTTTTATAGACTCACGCCATTTGCGCACACACTTTAATCTTTTCATATTCAATTAAGCCCTAATAGGATTTAATGGTTGGACCCAAAAAAGAATAAATAGGGAACTAATTGAATTATTAAAATAGTCAGGGTATAATAATCTATCAAAAACAAATAATAATTAATTTAAATATTAAAAATGGGTGATTGCATATCTAATATTTGTAAAGTTTTTTATTTTTGGATTCGTGATTTCTTTTTCACCGTGGGTTTTGATATAGATATTAAAAATGGGTGATTGCATTGCATGTCTAATATTTGTAAACATAGTATTTTAAAAAATAGGAACTCAAATCAAATCTAAAATTTAATGGAAATTTATCTAGAAACACAAATTGAAGAAACAAAGATAGATAATACAAAATTAAATTAAACTCCAATAAAGGCCAAAACTAATCATATATTATATATTTTTTTTTTTTAAAAAAACTTGAAAACCAATCCTTTCAAAAGCCCTAAATTTATAATTCACATTATTATAACCCAAACTCAAAATTCAATCCAATCCTTTTTTTTTAATATAAATTCAAGAATGAAAAAAAAAAAAAAAAAAAACTCATATCTCATAAAACCAAAAATCAAAAGAAAAATTACCAAGCCCCATGAGACTAAATTTTTAGAGTAAGAAAAATCCAGATAGAGAGCCAACGTAGATGGAAAGATAATCCTGAAAAGAAAATTAAGTATAATATGGTATCAGGACATGATATCTTGAGTTTAAACTTCAGTGATGACGTTTCCTCACCATTTAAATATTACACATGTTTAAATCTTGTGTAAATATTAGGGAAGTGGTAAGATATATAATTAAATTTATTTTTACCCATTAGTTTAAACTTTTGGGTAGGGGTGAAAATTGGTTTGGTTTGGTTCGGTTTTAAACCAAACCTAAAAATCCGATTGGTTTGGTTATATATTTTTTAGAACCGAACCAAACCAAACATAAAGTAAAACCAAACCAAACCAATTGGTTTGGATAGATCGGTTTTAATCCATTTTGTTTCTCACACATTTTATTCTTATGAACAGAGTTTAGTTATAAAAAAATCAACATTTTCATGGAAATCCATAAAATTAAATAATTCCAAAGCATAAATTTAAATTTTAAAGTTAATCTAAAGTTCTAAACGAAAGTATGAAGTTTAAATATAAAATTCTCTAATGTCTATTCACTCCCATAAAAGATTTTGCCTAATTGGTTTGAATCGGTTGAAAACCGACTAGAGTATTTCCAACCGAACCAAACCAACCTATTATTGGTTTGGTTGCTTATCAAGAGAGAAACCGAACCAAACCAGTTTGGTTTGGTTCGGTTCGAGTTTGGTTTGACGGTTCGTCGGTTTTTATTTCACCCTTAGGGTCTAGTAGTGATTTAACCTATTTAATAGTTGATGAATTTTTAAATTATTAGATTTTTACTACGTGCATCTTTTTCTTTAGAAAAAAATTATTATTTTATTTAGATCATTTGGGTCACTATCCCGTTGAGACAACTCAAAGGATTAAATCCAATTAATCTAACTTGCATTAATGGTTCAAATTCTTTCACCTCAAAATAACTTTGTGAGATGAAAAAATAATACTTGGATGTTGGAGTTTTGTCAAAATATAACATATGAATTAATATTTTTTTAGTAAACATATGAATTAATTGATAATAGATGACATATAAGAGTTTACAAATTACACAAATAGTATATAATATTACCTTAGATTTTATTCGTTATTTTTTAAACATTTTTTCTTTCATTAAATTAATATATTATTTTTTTATTATTTAGTCCCTTGAATTAGAGAATGATAAATCTTGCTCATGATTTTTACAATGGATATACTGCGATACTTTGAATTTAAATTCAATAATTGTTTTATTTTGTTTATTTTTATAGTTAATTTTTACTATTTTAAAAATTATGAAATAATTTACTATTAGAATAATAGATTAAACAAAGATTGTATATAATCATTTGGATAATCTAATATAAAAGTTTTGGGAAAAAAATCAGTTTAACCCTGAACTTTACATGGTGTGTGAATGTAAACTCTAAACTTTTAATGTAATCAATTTACACCCTAAACTTTAATAAATGAATCAATTTATACCATTTGTTAGTAAAATTACTATTATTTTTGGAAATTTTTAGTTAGACGTGAGAGTTTTTATATCTAAACAAAGTTAATTTTTTTAAAATTAATTTTACATTAATTTTAAATATTTTTTATGGCTAAATTTGACCATTTTGGTGTCAGGTTTGAACATTTTTGTACCGTTTAAATTGGTATCTAGGATTTGAGTTTTTTCATCGTTGAGGTTGGATGTTTTTATGATTAGGTTTTATTTTAGGAAAACCCTAAATACGTTTCTCAGCCTCTTCTCCCTCTCCTTCTTGCTATCATTTTCTTTCTATCGTGTTCTTCATTTATTTAGTCGATCTATTGAATCAACAATAGTAAAATCGAAACCCACCTCGTCGGGATACCTCTAGTGGTTTCTCGGTCGTTATGACGGTTTTCATCCACGTGGATGGCTTGAATGGCAAAGTTGGTTTGCTTTGGGAGAGTGGTGTCGGTGTGTTGAATCCAGAAAAACTTTGATAGCTGACATTGATGAAGTTATTCATGTTCGTTCATGGCTGCTGCTACAGGTTTGTTTATCAATAATACACCGTTTATTAAATATAAACATATTTTATATATTGGCTGCTGCTACGGATTGATTGATCTATAATACACAATTTATTAAATATAAACATGTTTTATGTATGGCTGTTGCTACATATGTTAATGACGATACAATTTGGTTTATCAATAATACAACGTTTATTAATCATAAACATGTTAAACTATGTATAATTTGTTTTTCATGGTCTTTTTTACAGCTTTGTTTGTCAATTATACACTGTTTATCAAATATAAACGTGTTTAAACTATGTATGATTTGGGTTTTTTTTATGTTTAATTTTCAATTCAACCTTGTATTTGGTTTAGTTTTGTTAAACTTTTTTTTAAGATAATGAATGCTTATTACTTTTTTTTTGTTTATCAATTATATACTGTTTAACTTTGTTAAACTAACATAGATTCTCTTTTAAAAAATTTAGATTTTCAAAAAGTATTAATAGCGGTTGGGAGGATGATCGAAGAAGACAGAAATTTGAATTTTCCCGGAAGAAATAAGTATTCAGAAGCTTGAAGTTTTATATATATATATATATATATATATATATATATATAGTTTTAATTTTTAGATTTAAATTTTCCATTAATTTTACAAAATTTAAGGGATTTTAAATCTTCCTTAAATCTTGCACAAATTAAGGAAAATTAAATTAGGTGTATGTTTCGTCTTTTCCCAATGTAATTTAAATTTCTGGTGGTGGTTTTGGATAATTTTGATATATATATATATAATTAGGTTTATCTGAAATAAACAATTTTAATTTGTCCATTACTGAAATTAATTATTTTTTTTAATTATGGGTATTGTAAAGTGCAGAAATGTAAAGATAGAAAGGGAATAAGGGAAAGGAAGAGAGAGTCTATTTTATGAAAGAGAAACATTCAGCCTAAATGAGCTGATGTGAGAGAATTCATATATATAGCTAAAGTAAATGACACATGTCACAACAAGAGAGGATTAACAATAACAGAAAATAAAAGCATCATATAGCAAATCACACTCCTTTTGCAGCTGCTACCATAGGCATCTTTTCTTTATCCTTATCATCCCCCCGCAAGCTGAAGGCCAATGGTAGGACTGTAAGCTTGTTTCTAAGAGTGCAAAACCTATGGGATGAAAGAGGCTTGGTCATGAGATCAGCTAGTTGATCCTCGGATGGCACATATCTGACTGTGATTTGTTTATTCAACACCTTTTCTCTTATGAAGTGGAGATCTATCTCAATATGCTTGCTTCTTTTGTGCATGACAGGATTTCCAGCAAGATAAATTGCACTAATATTGTCACATAAGAGTAAAGGAGAAGAGGAGTGTGCAAAACTGATTTCACCAAGTAGAGATTGCAGCCACAAGACTTCTGCTGCAGTATTGGACAACCCCTGTATTTAGATTCTGCACTGGATCGAGACACTACCTTTTGCTTTGTTGATAACCACGATATGAGATTGTTGCCTAGGAAGGTACAAAAACCACTGGTACTTCGCCGATCATCTGGACAAGAAGCCCAATCAGCATCCGTATAGCATGTAAGAGACTGATGTGGAGATGGTGTGACTGATAGACCAAGTGTTGCAGTATGTTTGAAGTATCTTAAAATACGTTTTAAAGCTAGCCAATGGATGGTTGTCAGAGACTGTAAAAACTGGCATACTTTGTCTACAGCAAAGCTTAAATCATGTCTAGTAATTGCACAATATTGCAAGGCACCTACGATGCTCCTGTACTGTGAAGGATCAGCAAGTACATCACCATCATTGATGGATAAAATGGAGCCAGTGGCCATTGTGGTAGGTGTAGGCTTGCAGTCTGTCATAGATGCCCTTTTGGAATATCATAGATATACTTTGTTTGGGACAAACATAAAGTATTGTTAGCATTTGTAACCTGTATTCCTAAGAAATAAGATAGAGGCCCTAAATCTTTCAATTTGAACAGATCATGTAGGGAGGTAATGAACTGATTCATAAGAGAATGTGATGAGCCAGTAACTATGATATCATCTACATAAATAAGGAACGCAACAAACTCACTATTTTTACGAAAAAAGAAAAGAGAGCTGTCTGACTTTGAGGAAATAAAACCTCATGATAAAAGACAGGAACTTAATTTTAGAAACCATGCCCGTGGACTTTGCTTGAGACCATAGAGAGCTTTAGTAAGCTTGAAGACATGAGAAGGGTGCTTTGAATCTGTGAATCTCTGTGGTTGTCGCATAAAAACAGTTTCTGTCAATTCTCCATTAAGAAATGTATTGTGGACATCTAGTTGTCGGATAGACCAATGGAAAGAAACTGCCAAGCTGAGAATTAGTCTTATGGTAGTTGGTTTTACTACTGGACTAAAGGTCTCAAAATAGTCCACCCCATAGCATTGATTGTACCCTTGAGCAACCAAGCGAGCGTTGTATCTTTCAACTTCCCCATTTGGCTTGAGTTTAATTCGATAAACCCATTTTCATCCTATGATTTTCCCATTTGGAGGAGGAGGGACAAGTTCCCATGTTTTATTTTGTAAAAGTACATAGTACTCTTGATTCATTGCCTGTTGCCATTGAGGGTAAGGAAATGCTGCTTTGAAACTTGTTGGTTCAGTGATGTGTGGAGTGATATGTGTAGGGGCTTTTGTTAACCAAAGTTTTCGTTTATAAATGCCATCTTTTGCCCTAGTGATCATTGGATGCTTGTTTAAAGGCAGAGGAATTGGAGTGGAATGTGAAGATGATGATGGGTCAGTGTCAAGGCTTGGTGAATTGATGTCTGTGGGATTGTTTGTAGCAGGAGATGAATTTGGCAGTGACATAGCAGAGTTGTGCGGGTTAGGATTTGATGTTTCTGGTTAGTGATGAGTAGTTGATAAGGGAGAGGGATGGTGTGAAGGTAAAGATGATGATGAAGAAGGATGAGAAGGCAGGGAAGTAACAACATAAGGTGAGACATAAGTATGTGGAAAAGATGATATATCATAGTGGAATTTCTGGATTGAAGGTAGCTCTTGAGAAAGATGAGAGTAAGGAAAATAATTCTCATTGAAAATCACATGTCTAGACAAGTATATACGGCCAGTGGAAGGATTAAGACATAAGTAGCCTCGATGATTAGAGCTATAACCAAGAAAGATGCATTGTGTGGATCTATACTGTAGCTTGTGATCATTATAAGGTCGGAGATAGGGAAAGCAAGCACATCCAAATACCTTGAGAAGGTTGTAGTCAAGTTGGTGATGGAGAAGATGTTCATAAGGAGACTTGTTTTGCAGAGTTGGAGAAGGCAATCTGTTTATTAGGTGTATAGCAGTTTGGAAAGTAAATGTCTAGAAGCTTTTGGGTAGATTAGAATGTGCTAGAAGTGAAAGGCCCACCTCTACTACATGCCTATTTTTTCTCTCAACTCTACCATTTTGCTGAGGTGTGTATGGACAGGATATTCTGTGATGAATACCATTTTGAACAAGTAATGGTGTCAATGATTGAAACTCTCCACCCCAATCTTTTTGGAGGCTTTGGATTTTAGATGCAAAATGGTTCTCCACAAGCCTTTTAAAATGTGTAAAATAGTGTAATGTTTCACTTTTGTTCTTAAGCAAGTAAAGGCATGTGTATCCTGTAAAATCATCAACAAATAGAAGGAAATATCTTGCACCATGAATAGAAACAATAGGTGAGGGCCCCATAAATCAGAATAGACAAGTTGAAAAGGAAGAGTTCTTTTCATTGATGTTCTGTTAAAGACTAAACGATGGCTCTTGGCCATTTGACAACAATTGCAAAATTCAAAAGAGAAAAGACTAGGACTAGACTTATTACAAGACTGCAACACTTGTTGAACTATAGCAGGTGCTGGATGTCTTAGTCTGTAATGCCATAAGGTTGAGGATGATAAAGTGGCTTGAAAGGATGCAGGTGATGCAGTAGAGATGGAGGTGTGGTTGTGTCTAGATGTGGACTGGAGCTTGTATAAGCCATTGTCAAGTAAACCCTGAAAGAGGACTGCCTTGGTCTGAAGGTCCTTCACAAGAAAGAATTGTGAGTAGAATTCAACATATGCTTTATTATCATGGCACAATTTAGCTACACTGATCAATCTATTGGATAAAGATGGAATGTGTAACACTAAATTTAGTTTTATGACAGATTTAGGAGTCACAAAAGAACTAAAACCAATGTGAAGAATAGGGATGAACTTACCATTGCCCATCATGACTTGTTCATGGCCAGAGTAAGGGGCTGCATTGGTCATAGAGTTGAGTGAAGGAGTCATATGATGTGTTGCCCCAGTGTCCATGAACCACTCATGATCTGGGTGTGAAACAAGGTTGGAGGTGCTAGGTGATTGAATGTCTGAGGAAAATTGATATGAAGGAGTGGGAGAAGTGGTGTATGTAAGTGGTGCAGAATTGGGAACATGGGCAGTATAGGTTGGAGTTTGATTGGAATAAGGTATGACTGGAGGTGAGAGAGTTGGTGGATTGGCAAAGGCAAAATGAGCTTGAGCCCGTGGAGCTGTTTGAGGATTGGGAGGATAGCGATCTTTGTTGTCCCTATTGTAACAGTCAAGGGCAGTATGTCCCATTTTGTAGCAGATTTGACATTGAGGACGATTAGGTATGTGAGATTGCCATCTTGTATTGGAAGAAGAAGGGAAATAAGGTCGTGGGTTGGGTCAGGAAGGGATGGACGAGGAGCTGGATGTGAATTTTGGGGTTTTGAACTAGATGAAGCATGTGGAATTTGTGTAGTAGCAGAATATGACCATTGTGGTCTTCTGGAGGTATTATGAAGAGAGAAGTTAGCCAAGTTGGCCTGTATTAGATTTAGCTGCTCAATAGATGTTTGCCTCTCCAGTCTCACTTCATAGCTCAAGAGTAAACTTCGAATATCCTCAAGGGAAGGCCTGTTAGTGCGATTTTGGATAGAAGTAACAAATGGATTGTATTCAGCCCCTAGTCCATCCAAAATATAGGCTACATGATCCCTATAAGAGAGGGGTTCACCCACAGCAGACAACTTATCAGCTATTTGCTTGATTTGTGCAAGGAACTAACTGACAGTAACCCCATCTTTCTTGGATTTTTGGAGTTGTGAACGCAGGCTCATGATACTCGCGGTAGAGATAGATTCATAAACTCGTCTGAGGGAGTCCCAGACCTCAAAGGCAGATGAGAGACTTACTATTTCAGACATTTTATCTTCAGAAAATGAGTAGTAGAGCCAACCCATGACAAGTCTATTGGATCTTTCCCAGAAATAGTATTCCAGATTTACTTGGGTTTGATTTTGGTCAAGGAATTTTGGAGGCATAGGTAGTGTTCCATCAATGAAGGCTTCCAGACCATTAGAGATTATCACATTTAGGAGTTGGTTTTTCCATAACAAATAGTTGGAATCAGTAAGTTTAACAGTAAGGGAAGAAGCTCCTAGGTTGGTAGGTAGCTGATGCATAGTGTTTGGCTGAAACATCTGAGGATTTTGCTGATAAGGATTAGGTTGCTGGTAGGTTTGTTGGAAACCTGGATGAAATCCTGGAAGATGAGTGCCAAGAAGAGTTCCAAAATTTGGAAAGAAGGTTTGAGGATTAGGTGTTTGATGATTTGCCCCTGTATTTGGAAGATTAAATGTAGGGTAACGTTGGGCCAAAGGTGTTGTTAATGGAGGAAAAGTATTTGGTAAGGCACGGGTTACTGGAGGTGTTTTGATGGTGGAGGTAGCTGGTGGTTGGGAAACATTAGGTTGCTGATTTTCAGTTGTAGACGAGGTTGATGCTCCAGGAGTTGTTGCCATTGATGGCTATTTTAGCTCTGATACCATAAAGTGCATAAATGTAAAGATAGAAAGGGAAGAAGGGAAAGGAAGAGAGAGTCTATTTTATGAAAGAGAAACATTCAGCCTAAATGAGCTGATGTGAGAGAATTCATATATATAGCTAAATTAAATGACACATGTCACAACAAGAGAGGATTAACAATAACAGAAAATAAAAGCATCATAAAGCAAATCACACTCCTTTTGCAGCTGCTACCATAGGCATCTTTTCTTTATCCTTATCATATTGAAATGATGTTACACATTTGGGTTGGGGGTGGTTTGTTTTACACTATCTCTCCTCTTCATTTTTTTAACATAATTATGGGTATTGAACCATTTTTCTCTCTTTCTTTTTTTTAGAGAGAGAGAAGTGGAGGGGACATGATCACATGACTCGGTATACGATCCCAACGGATCAAAAATATCCAACCACCTATGGTATTTTTCTAAAGCATCAACTATGACATTTAAAACGAACTCATCTCACATATTTTCATATTTACCTTTTTTCTTCTCGTTAAATTGTCACATTAACTACCTATCAACATATTCTGCATTTGAGAAATAAATCCCCTTTTTTATGGTCAAATTAAATTATTACACTATTATTTAACTGTCAACCCGAGCATACCTCAACTGATCAAGCATCCCCCTTTTCTATTTGAGCGAAGTTTCGAGTCTCAATTTCTATAATTTAATATAATATCTGGAAAAAAAAAACTATTACTTAACAAATATTTAAATAATCATGACATTTGAGTAATTAGTTTGCAGAATATTTGATAAATGGTGAGATTCACTACTAACAAATACTTTATAATTATTGATTTAAAGGAAGGGTACTTATAACCAACTGTACTTAAAAAAAAATATAAATAAATAGCGTTTAATTTTCAAAAAATAAAATAAAAATACATATGCTAATTTCAATTTAATTAGCAATTCTTTGATACTATATGTGAAAGTCTATCAATCTTAAAAAAAAAAAATAATAATAACCAGTTAATATCAAGAAATTGTTTCATGTAATAAATAATAACTAAATATTTTATTTTAAAATATGATAATATTTGTTTCTGTAACGACCCGTTACCAAGTAAGAGTATAAAAAATTGGAAATTATTACAATTCTTTCAAAAAGATACTAACGAAGATGGATTGATGAATTTGGTGAAAAATAGCTCGTTTTCTCGCAAGGGTATTGTGGTAAGTTCCCAAAGCTCTATTTAAACCACATGTTTAATTTAATATTTTTAGATAATGTCGATCGTCTTGTTATTACGATTCCAAAGCAACTAACGGATCATAGTTCTGAGTCCCGATAAGTGAGTTATGACCATTTTAGTCCAATAATATTTTCGTAATTTTGAAAGTCGTCGGGATTTAACCCTAAACTTATCTCCTTTCTTCCTCATTTTTCCTAAAATCAGTCTCCATTAATCTCATATTCTCCAATTTTCGCTCAAATGAAATTCTCCAAAGTATTTTTACCATAACTCATTCATCCAAACTCCAATTTACGCAAGTAAGTAGTCCATTCTGATCGATTTTTCGTTGTCTTTCGTTTGATCATAATTTCCTAAGTAACCTGAATTCTATAGAAAATTTTATGAGCCAAAAACAGTTCAGATCGATTATGTTTTTCTCTGATTCCTGACTTATTTAATTCGTATATTTTTCGTATAGATGTAGAAAGGCTCTTCCTTGCAGTGAGGATGAAATTTGAGAAAGGTTTCTTCAAATTTCAAGAGAGGTTGTAGGATTTCTTGGAAAAAAGATTTTTAATTCTTTAATTCAAGAACCTAAGTTGAGTAGAACTAGTTAATCGTTAATTTGTTTCTTGCGTTGTTTTTCTTTTTCATTGAAAAGGATGTATGCTATCTCTGATTTTTTGTAGTTTTAAGGTTATTTTAAGCATGAATTATATGTTCTTGGGCTGAACTTAAGTATGTAAGTTTTGGATTTAAGGATGTCGAAAAAGGCAAAAACATGCATGTTTAAGGAGTAACTTTGCTCAATAATTGTTAAAATCATTTGTGATTAATTTTGGAATTTTGTATGCTATTTAGTATGATTTTAATGAGGTTTTAAGACATATTGAGATGGTGGAATTTGGAGGATTAGTGCCCACTAGGTTTCAAAACTAGCTTAGTATTTCGCCCATTTGTGCGAGTTTGATTATGAGTTATTTTTGGGAGATTTCTAAGTGTGTAAGAAAGGTTATGGAAGTGAAAAATATGACCTTTTAGCTTCTGGTTGAATTTAGGAAAATAAACCAACACCTAGTGATCGAAAATAGAGTAAAGCTACACTAGTTTAGGCTAGCTTTGCTCTAATGGTTAAAAAATTGTTGGGAGTATCCTTTTCAGTTGGGATTGTGTTCTTCAGTGTTTTTAACTCATTAAAAGGTTGGGAAGATGTTATTTTTTCATAATTTTAAAATTTCGAGTTTTAGCCACGAAAAAGTCAGTTTTAGCATAAAAGAGTTTTCTAGACTAGAAACTAG
Source organism: Gynostemma pentaphyllum (assembly GCA_028015215.1). NCBI lineage: Eukaryota > Viridiplantae > Streptophyta > Magnoliopsida > Cucurbitales > Cucurbitaceae > Gynostemma > Gynostemma pentaphyllum. Next base: position 63,341,787 of record CM051355.1, on the reverse strand, counting down.
ACCTAGGCTTGTTTAAGCATTCTGGTAGTGATGCTTTTAGGTAAATCATATTGTTTTTGTGCCTTAAACAATATGGTTGGAGGTTCGCACTAAGTAGGGCTATACCTAGTGAAGAATATGCCATTAAGTGTATCGTTATAGTTGTGCACAACATAGTATCACTTAGTGGGGCAGGTTCATTCCGTTTGATCAATGAGAAAGAATATGCAAGTAGGTTTGATTATGTGTCTTGCAAACACATAAAAAGAATACCTCAAAAGGTTGAAACGTGGATACACGTGTTTGATGCTTTTGAGCAACAAACTCACTTTTGTTTATGAACAATAGTTGAGTTAAGACATTGTGTAAAATTGAACTCTTTAAAGTTGAGAAAACTTGTTTGAAGTTGTGAGGCGATTATAATTACTGAGTTAAGTGGTATTTATCTCGAAAGGTTTAAATTGTGAAAAATAATGTTTAAATCCTTTTCGAGTGAAATCTCTCTTTATTTGCGGATAAAGATAAGATTTGAGATGTTGATTTAGTATCAGTTTGAAAAGTTCGAGTGAATTGTTGGAAGTCGGTGAGGTCGATATTGGACTTAATGAATTTAGGAATCTTCTCATGGCATAAACTTTCATTTAACTTTTTCTACTCATTGGGCGTAGTCTCATGATGCCAAACATTTTTTTCAGGTAAAAAAAACGAGAAAATCAGGCACTGATGGAATTCGTGATCGGTGGATGGTTGGAGTGGATTTACACCATCGGCGATTTATTTCCTTCTAGTAGAGTCTAGTTGGGATGTTTATGAACTTATATGTATTTTATCGTGTTTTATAACACGTTTGGATTTTAAATTGTTTTATTGAGTTTCATTATTATTGAATTATGTTTAAACCAATGAATTGAGTTTTAGTTTTTGAAATAAGTTCGATCGAACCGAGAACTATTTTATTTATAAGTTGAAATAAATGAAATTTCTTTGAATTTATTACTTCCGCTGTTGTCTATTATATTTCCATGTTTTGGGAATTTTGGGATGTTACAGTTTCATCCGGGTCCAGCCTTTACAATTTGAATTAATTATCTTTTCTCCTCTTTTACTTCCTTTCTGCTCTTTGTCTTGTGTCTCTCTTTCTTTGGCAACAAAAAATTGATCAAACCTTGTATTCATGCAAACCTACTTTTTCCTGATTGCATAAATAGGTCTTTTTGCTCTTCTTATTGGAAATGTATTTTTTTTTAGAGGATAACGATATTTTGTGTTTTATTTATTTAAGGTTTAATTATTTTATTTATTATAGTTTTACCTAGAAATTATATAAAATAATAATGATTTAAATTGTATTCATCCTATAATTATTGGCTTGATATGATAATTCTAAATTGAGGATTGAATATTGTTAATTTTAATTTATAACAAGTTTTTTTAAAAGTTAACCAAATTTAATTTATTGTTAAATAATAGAAAATATATATATATATATATAATAAAATCTACTCTCAAAGAAGGGAGGAGGGAAAAAAAGAAACACACCTTTTATCCAATAATAAAATGGATAAAAACCCTACTAGAGTTAGAGCAAAGACAACACCTTTTATCTAATAATAATAATAAAATGATGGGAAAAAATATAAATTAAATAGAACTTGGTTTTACAAGTATAAAGTCAAAATTGCATTTTAGTATTTTTAAAATTTAGATATATAATTTATATGTGCTGATAAAAAAAATTATTCAAATTAATTTTTTTTTTTCTCTTAATCAATCCTAATCTAAATTTCTTATGGAATTTCTTTGTAAATTTAAATAAGTCGTCAAAAAAAGGTTGATCTTTTTCATTTAGCAATTTACCCTTTATTATTAAACTTTTTAAGCTAATTAAATTATATAAAATATAGCTAATTTCAATTCTAACTCATGTTTTAAAAATGGGGCAATTACTGAAATAGCATATTTTTGCATACTAATTACTGAAATGTTTGAACTTTTCAAAAATTACTCAAATAACATAATTATAGTTCAATAATTTATTGAACTGTAGTTCAATAAATTATTGAACTAAAAAATTTAAATTTTTTTAACAGATTCATTGAAAATAATTATAAAAAATGATCAAATAGTTCAATAAATTATTGACTTTGAACTTAAAAAACCAAAAAATAAACAAATTCGTTAAAAATACCTATAAAAAATAGTTCAATAATTAATTGAATTATAGTTCAATAATTTATTGAACTATAATTATGTTATTTGAGTAATTTTTAAAAAGTTCTGACATTTTAGTAATTAGTATGCAGATTTATGCTATTTGAGACAAATTCTTTTTAAAAATTCTAATTTTGCACTCAATATACTAATTTTTTTTTACCCTAGCGGCTCATCATGAAATCTATTTATCGAGATGATAATACAAATCCTAATATGAAATGAATATTACTCCGTACCAAGTTAGAGTTCAAAAAGTATAAACTTATCTCAAAATAAAAATAAAATAAAAAAGTATACAAATTAAAGGAATATTAGTTTTGTTATATAGGGTAAGTGATAGATTTTCAGTGGTCACGTCATTGGATTTCAGGCATTTTTCTCCCATCTTTTGTTGCCATAACTATTGTAAAAATCTGAAAAAGTAAAAATATTTATCTATTATGAAAAAGGAGTAAGATAAATTATCTAAAACTTTTTAAAAAGTAAAAATACTATTTTGACCCTACCTCTCCATCAATTTATTAATGTATAACAGATGTTGCCTTTGCCCTAACTCTGTAGTGTGGTTTTACACATTTTTAAACCATTAAGTCGTGTGTTCATTTTTTCCCATCTTCACTTTTTGAGCGGGTATATTTTATTATATATTTTCTCGTTTCTTTCTGTTCTTTATACTTAAATTAAATTTGGTACACCTAAAAAGAATTATTATAAAAATTAACATTAAGCATATTCATCACTCAGTTTAGAATTACCATACCAAGTCAATAATTATAAGATGAATAATAATCTGTTGTATAAATTTGAAAACTTGGAAAAATAACATCTCCATATCAAATACTCATATAATTGAAAACTATTGGAGCCCTATATCAAGTGTAATAATAAAAATAAATATCTCCCTATCATCATATTCTAACTTTTTTTTTTCATTACTCAAGATTTTAATTATTTACAACAAATATATTATGGCTTTTGTTCAATATTTTTCCTTTTCATCTCTCTTGTCTTCAATGATCAATGAAAGTCTGCAATTTTATGGAGATTGTAAAATTTTATAAATGTAGGGGTTAAAATAGAAGACATTTTATTCCAAACAATATTTTTTATTCTTTAATTATGACTACTTGTTATTAAGATTTAGGAAAATCGACATGGTTCAAAGGGTTTGATTTTTAATGTTGTTCGATATTCAATAAATAAACATTCAAAGTTTTTTTTTTAAAATAAATTTTTTACAAGTCTAATTTTGACATTTTATAAAGTTTAGAAGATTAATTGTTCAAATTAAAAAATTGTACAGGGATGACTTGTACAATTTGCCATTTTAATATTAAAAATAATTTAGATTTAATAATTTAATAACTATATGAATTATATATAATAATATTATAAAATAAATTGGTATAATTTTAAATCCTATCTGAAATGTATTATTTAATCAAAGAGACAATTAGTTTTGTGTAGTGAATCCTTTTCAAGTAAATTATTTTTTACAACAATTTGAAGGAAAAAATAATATAAATAAACAAAAATCTCAATCACACCTGTCGAATTTAAAAACGAATAATAAGTAATATTATAAGTAAAAAAAAACATTTTAAATTCTTACATGGTTTGAAAATGATATAGCAGCTCAAGTAAAAGAGAAAAACATTTCATATCCCTGGTTTACTTTATTGTTTATCCATTTTGACGTAAAAACCCTAGAATGTGTAGGGGTTAGGGTTGATCCTTATCCAAAAAAATAAAATATTTTATTTTAGAATTTCAAAAGTTGGTTCATATTTCACCAGTGGCTTTTTAGTTTTCTCTCCGTTGCAAATAAAAGAAAAAGAAATACAGATGTCATGTCAGAATGTCCAGAGACCAGACCATCATTTCCGTCCTTTTATCCAGCGCGACATGGCGCAACAAGAATTGCCGGATGAAATTGGATCAAGGCGCAAATGAAAAACCTTCCGTTTTTCATTTTGAAAATTAATCATTTCTCTCTCTCTCTCTCACCAAGAAACCCTAATTTCAAAATACATTTCTTATAAAATCGAGTCTTTGTCGTTTTTTCTCTCAAATATTACAAGTTTCTTCTCTCTCTCTCTCTCTCTCTCTCTCTCTCTCTCTCTCTCTCTCTCTCTCTCTCTCTCTCTCTCTCTCTCTCTCTCTCTCTCCTCTTTCTTTCTTCTGTCATTCTTTCCGGTCTGAATAGTATTACTTAACCCATTATAGGGGTTCCTGATTCTGAATCAGAGATAGTGTTTTGGGTTCTCGATTTTATTCCTAATTGTATTTGTTGTCTTCTTTGGTTTTAACAAAGTCACAGGTACTATTCGTACATTTCCTATAAAATCGAGCATTTGCTATTTTTCTTCTCAAATATTACAAGTTTCCTCTCTCTCTCTCTCTCTCTCTCTCTCTCTCTCTCTCTCTCTCTCTCTATCATCTTTCTTTCTTCGATCATTCTTTTCGGTCTGAATGACATTACCTAACCCATTATGGGGGTTAATGAAGCGGAGATTGTATTTTGGGTTCTCGATTTTATTCCTAATTGTATGTGTTGTCTTTTTTGGCTTTAACATTGTCACATGTACTATTTCTACATTTCTTACAAAATCGAGCCTTTGCCATTTTTCCTCTCAAATATTATAAGTTTCCTCTCTCTCTATCCTCTTTCTTTCTTCTATCATTCTTTCCTGTCTGTAAGGCATTACCTAACCCATTATGGAGGTCCTGATTCTGAATCGGAGATGGTGTTTTCGGTTCTCAATTTTATTTCTAATTGTATAAGCTATCTTCTTTAGCTTTAACATTGTCACGGGTACTATTCCTACATTTCCTACAAAATCCAGCCTTTGCCGTTTTTCCTCTCAAATATTACAAATTTCATCTCTCTATCCTCTTTCCCTTCTTCTGTCATTCTTTCCGGTCTGAATGACATTACCTAACCCATTATCAGGGTTCTTGATTCTGAATCAATAAATGGTGTTTTGGGTTCTCAATTTTATAACTAATTGTATTTGCCGTTTTTCCTCTCAAATATTCAAGTTTCTATTCCCTCTCTATGCTCTTTCTTTCTTTTGTCATTCTTTCCGGTCTTAATGGCATTACCTAACCCATTATGGGCGTTCCTTATTCTGAATTAGAGATGGTGTTTTGGGTTCTCAATTTTATTCCGAATTGTATTTGTTCTTGTTTTGCTTTAACATTGTCACAGGTACTATTCCTACATTTCCTACAAAATCGAACATTTTCCTTTTTTCCTCTAAAATATTACAAGTTTCTTCTCTCTTTATCCTCTTTCTTTCTTCTTTCAATCTTTCCGATTTGAATGGCATTACGTAACCAATTATAGGGGTTCCTGATTCTGAATCAGAGATGGTGTTTCGATTCTTGATTTATATCCTAATTGTATTTGCTATCTTCTTTGTCTTTAACATTGTCACGGGTACTATTCCTACATTTCCTACAAAATCGAGCCTTTGTTGTTTTTCCTCCAAAATATTACAAGTTTCCTCTGTCTCTCTATCCTCTTTCTTTCTTCTGTCATTCATTCAGGTCTGAATTGCACTACCTAACCCATTATGGGGGTTCCTGATTCTGAATCGGAGCTGATGTTTTGGGTTTTCGATTTTATTCTTAATTGTATTTGTTGTTTTATTTGGTTTTAACATTGTCAGGGATACTATTCATACATTTCTTACAAAATCGAGCCTTTGCCATTTTTCATCTAAAATATTACAAGTTTCCCCCCTCTCTCTCTCTCTATCCTATTTCTTTCTTCTATCATTCTTTCCAATCTGAATGGTATTACCCAACCCATAATAGGGGTTCCGGATTCTGAATCGGAGATGATTTTTTGGGTTCTCGATTTTATTCCTAATTGTATTTGCTGTCTTCTTTGGCTTTAACATTGTCATGGGTACTATTCCTACATGTCCTACAAAATCGAGCTTTTTCCCTTTTTCCTCTAAAAATATTACGAGTTTCCTCTCTCTCTCTCTCTATCCTTTTTCCTACGTTTCCTACAAAATCGAGCATTTGCCGTTTTTCCTCTCAAATATTACAAGTTTCCTCTCTCTTTATCCTCTTTCTTTTCTGTCATTCTTTCCGGTCTGAATGACAATACCTAACCCATGATGGGGGTCCTTATTCTGAATCGGAGATGGTGTTTTGGGTTCTCGATTTTATTTCTAATTGTATTTACTGTCTTCTTTGGCTTTAACATTGTCACGGGTACTATTCCTACATTTCCTACAAAATCGAGCCGTTGCCGTCTTCCTCTCAAATATTACAAGTTTCCTCTCTCTCTCTCTATCCTCTTTCTTTCTTCTGTCATTCTTTCCGATCTGAATGGTATTACCTAACCCATTATAGGGGTTCCTGATTCTGAATCAGAGATGGTTTTTTGGGTTCTCGATTTTATTCCTAATTATATTTGTTGTCTTCTTTGGCTTTAACATTGTCACGGGTACTATTCCTACATGTCCTAAAAAATCGAGCTTTTTCCCTTTTTCCTCTAAAATATTACGAGTTTCCTCTCTCTCTATCCTATTTCCTACATTTCCTACAAAATCGAGCATTTGCCGTTTTTCCTCTCAAATATTACAAGTTTCCTCTCTCTCTCTCTATCCTCTTTCTTTTCTGTCATTCTTTCCGGTCTGAATGACATTACCTAACCCATGATGGGGGTTCATGATTTTTAATCGGAGATAGTGTTTTGGGTTCTCGATTTTATTTCTAATTGTATTTACTGTTTTCTTTGGCTTTAATATTGTCACGGGTACTATTCCTACATTTCCTACAAAATCGAGCCGTTGCCGTCTTCCTCTCAAATATTACAAGTTTTCTATCTCTCTCTCTCTCTATCCTCTTTCTTTCTTCTGTCATTCTTCCCGATCTGAATGGTATTACCTAACCCATTATAGGGGTTCCTGATTCTGAATAGAAGATGGTTTTTTGGGTTCTCGATTTTATTCCTAATTATATTTGCTGTCTTCATTGGCTTTAACATTGTCACGGGTACTATTCCTACATGTCCTACAAAATCGAGCTTTTTCACTTTTTCCTCTAAAATATTATTAGTTTCCTCTCTCTCTATCCTATTTCCTACATTTCCTACAAAATCGAGCATTTGCCGTTTTTCCTCTCAAATATTACAAGTTTCCTCTCTCTCTATCCTCTTTCTTTTCTGTCATTCTTTCCAGTCTGAATGACATTACCTAACACATGATGGGGGTTCTTGATTCTGAATCGGAGATGGTGCTTTGGGTTCTCGATTTTATTTCTAATTGTATTTACTATCTTCTTTGGCTTTAACATTGTCACGAGTACTATACCTACATTTCCTACAAAATCGAGCCGTTGTTGTCTTCCTCTCAAATATTACAAGTTTCCTCTCTCTCTCTCTCTCTCTCTCTCTCTCTCTCTCTCTCTCTCTCTCTCTCTCTCTCTCTCTCTCTATCCTCTTTCTTTCTTCTGTCATTCTTTCCGATCTGAATGGTATTACCTAACCCATTATAGGGTTTCCTGATTCTGATCGGAGATGGTTTTTTGGGTTCTCGATTTTATTCCTAATTGTATTTACTGTCTTCTTTGGCTTTAACATTGTCACGGGTACTATTCCTACATTTCTTACAAAATTGAGCCGTTGCCGTCTTCCTCTCAAATATTACAAGTTTCCTCTCTCTCTCTCTCTCTCTCTCTCTCTCTCTCTCTCTCTCTCTCTCTCTCTCTCCTCTTTCTTTCTTCTGTCATTCTTTCTGGTTTTAATGGCACTACCTTACCCATTATAGGGGTTCCTGATTCTTAATTGGAGATGGTGTTTTGGGTTCTCGATTTTATTCCTAATTGTATTTTCTGTCTTCTTTGACTTTAACATTTTCATGGGTACTATTCCTACATGTCCTACAAAATCGAGCTTTTTCCCTTTTTCCTCTCAAATATTACGAGTTTCCTCTCTCTCTATCCTATTTCCTACATTTCCTACAAAATCGAGCATTTGCCGTTTTTCCTCTCAAATATTACAAGTTTCCTCTCTCTTTATCCTCTTTCTTTTCTGTCTGAATGACATTATATAACGCATGATGGGGGTTCCTGATTTTGAATCGGAGATGGTGTTTTGGGTTCTCGATTTTATTTCTAATATTATTTACTGTCTTTTTTGGCTTTAACATTGTCATGGGTACTATTCCTACATTTCCTACAAAATCGAGCCATTTCCGTCTTCCTCTCAAATATTACAAGTTTCCTCTCCCTCTTTGTCTCTCTTTCCTCTTTCTTTCTTCTGTCATTCTTTCCGGTTTTATTGGCATTACCTTACCCATTATGGGGGTTCCTGATTGTGAATCGGAGATGGTGTTTTGGGTTCTCGATTTTATTCCTAATTGTATTTACTATTTTCTTTGGCTTTAACATTGTCACGGGTACTATTACTACATTTCCTACAAAATCGAGCATTTACCGTTTTTCCTCTCAAATATTACAAGATCATAGCCTATTAACTTTTGTTGCCTCCAACACCACTTCAAAAATTATGATAAAAAGTAACCCAACAATACTTACCTATGTTGGTAAGGGAATAAATTTCGAAGATTGAGAAGTAGAAGTAATGGTAAGGGGAGGCAGAGGCGGTGAGTGAGGGTGAGGGTGAAAGGGAAAGGGAAAGGGAGAGTGGGGGGGGGGGTTAGAAAGGGGTAAACTTATCAGTAAAATGCCAACAAAAAAGAGAGAAACAAGTAAGGGAAAATAACAAGAAAACAAAAGCAAAAAAAACCAGTGATATAACGACTAAATATAAAATTTAAAGTAGGAGACACCATTGGAGATTGAAAGCAAAGAAAAAAAGTTGTAATAAAATGCTAAGTTTTGGGGAAGAAAGGTAAGAGACTATATAGATTCAATTTCTACCCTAACCCTAACCCTAATTTGACCATAGTTTGTTTGGTTGACAGCAAGCTGGCGTTTCTTTTTATCCTTGGATTTTTTTTTTCTTCTATTGTCATTTCTCTAACTGATGAACCGACATAACATTGTCACGGGTACTATTATTACATTTCTTACAAAATCGAGCCTTTGCCATTTTTCTTCTCAAATATTACAAGTTTCCTCTCTCTCTCTCTCTCTCTCTCTCTCTCTCTCTCTCTCTCTATCCTCTTTCTCTCTTCTGTCATTCTTTCCGATCTGAATGGTATTACCTAACCCATTATAGGGGTTCCTGATTCTGAATCGGAGATGGTTTTTTGGGTTCTCGATTTTATTCCTAATTGTATTTGCTGTCTTCTTTGGCTTTAACATTGTCACGGGTACTATTCCTACATGTCCTACAAAATCAAGCTTTTTCCCTTTTTCCTCTAAAATATTACGAGTTTCCTCTCTCTCTATCATATTTCCTACATTTCCTAAAAAATCGAGCATTTGTCGTTTTTCCTCTCAATTATTACAAGTTTCCTCTCTCTCTATCCTCTTTCTTTTCTGTCATTCTTTCCGGTCTGAATGACATTACCTAACCCATGATAGGGGTTCCTGATTCTGAATCGGAGATGGTGTTTTGGGTTCTCGATTTTATTTCTAATTGTATTTACTGTCTTCTTTGGCTTTAACATTGTCACGGGTACTATTCTTACATTTCGTACAAAATCAAGCCGTTGCCGTCTTCCTCTCAAATAATACAAGTTTCCTCTCTCTCTCTTCTATCCTCTTTCTTTCTTCTGTCATTCTTCCCGATCTGAATGGTATTACCTAACCCATTATAGGGGTTCCTGATTCTGAATCGGAGATGGTTTTTTAGGTTCTCGATTTTATTCCTAATTATATTTACTATCTTCTTTGGCTTTAACATTGTCACGGGTACTATTCCTACATGTCCTACAAAATCGAGCTTTTTCCCTTTTTCCTCTAAAATATTACGAGTTTCCTCTCTCTCTATCCTATTTCCTACATTTCCTACAAAATCGAGCATTTGCCGTTTTTCCTCTCAAATATTACAACTTTCCTCTCTCTCTATCCTCTTTCTTTTCTGTCATTCTTTCCGGTCTGAATGACATTACCTAACCCATGATAGGGGTTCCTGATTCTGAATCGGAGATGGTGTTTTGGGTTCTCGATTTTATTTCTAATTGTATTTACTGTCTTCTTTGGCTTTAATATTGTCACGGGTACTATTCCTACATTTCCTACAAAATCGAGCCGTTGCCGTCTTCCTCTCAAATATTACAAGTTTCCCCTCTCTCTCTCTCTCTATCCTCTTTCTTTCTTCTGTTATTCTTTCCGATCTGAATGGTATTACCTAACCCATTATAGGGTTTCCTGATTCTAAATCGGAGATGGTTTTTTTGGGTTCTCGATTTTATTCCTAATTGTATTTACTGTCTTCTTTGGTTTTAACATTGTCATGGGTACTATTCTTACATGTCCTACAAAATCGAGCTTTTTCCCTTTTTCCTCTAAAATATTACGAGTTTCTCTCTCTCTATCCTATTTCCTACATTTCTTACAAAATCGAGCATTTGCTGTTTTTCCTCTCAAATACTACAAGTTTCCTCTCTCTCTATCCTCTTTCTTTTTTGTCATTCTTTCCGGTCTGAATGACATTACCTAACCCATGATCATGGTCTTGAGGATTTTGTAGATAAGAGAACATACGATTGACTCATTTTAAATTGAAACATATCCTTCTTAGTATCAATGAAATTTGTTTAGTTTGTTATGAGAATGTGAATTTGAACCCGAATGAAGTCTCATGGTGAATGTTAACAAGAAGGTTATATTCATCCCATTAAACATTTATTATTTAGGTTACTATCATTTTATTAATATTTAGCCTGCATTAGAAACAATGTCCTATTCTATTTGCCTCTTTTTTAAAGATATTTCTGGCTATAAATCTGATTGATTTTAATTTAGCATTTGCATTAATAGGCTATTCTTTGATAGTTGCTACGGTACTAGAACAACAATTGTCAATGTTTTAATAGGTATCAATTTTTAATTCTATGTTATTCTTTGTGTTATTAGACATCAGTTAATTTCAATTATCTTACTAGTTTAACCAACCACCAACAAATCAAGCACATATAAAGATCATCAAATCACTAGCACTTCTGAGGCTCACCAACTAATTCTCCACCTCCATTATGATCTAGTGCACTCTATAAAACAAACATACGTGTCATAGTTAAATAAAAGTATGACACGTATGTCGGTTAGTATGAGCTTACATTTAATAACATTTGTAATATAGTTATTAAACCAAAATTTTGTATGAGCTCGAGATTCATATATGTGTTTATATTTATTACCTAATTTTATGTTTGATTTAATAGAAATATGACACGTGTATGAACGAGTATGATCTTGTATTCATCGTATGCGAGTGTTTTCCCACTTTATATTAGAGAGAATACTTGCATAATCATTTGAGTGTTCAAACTAATATTCATCTATTACTTAATTAAATATTTGTAGAACTTAAGTATTTTTTATTGCGACTCATACATTTATTATCTACTTCCATATTTGATTAAATAACATTATAATATGTATGTCAGTGAGTATAAGGTTAACATGTATGTCAGTGAATAAAATTATAATATGTATGTCAGTGAATATAAGGTTAACTTACTAATAAGTATGCATATATCTTTCGTCTTCTCTCTCAGCTATATCATCATCCGAAATTTTAGTTGGAAAAATGTCTGTATAATTGTCTTAATAATTTTTTATATAGTTATTCAAATTCTATTTTATTTAAAATGACATGGGACGTAAAATATTGCACTTAGAACCATCCTCCAAACTTAGTTATCTCATTTAATATTTATAAAAATGAAATGTGTTATCTCACTACAAAAAATATGACTCCAAAAGTAGGATAGATAGAGAATTAATAAGAAACAACATGTTATGTTTAGATTTACAAAAAGTAACAATTCAAACATATTATGAAGTAAAAAAAAAAACCACAACTAAATTGAGTCATTACCCTATAAAATATGGGGAAAAAAAAGAGAAAATCACTAAACACGACTATACCAACTAAATTAAGGAAAATAAATGGAAAAAACAACTATGTTTAATAATAAGAAAGTTAGGAGTAGAGTGTAATATGCCCAGAAGTTTTCATTCCGCAGAGTGTTAGTTAGGTTGATGGTATCAAATTTAGTGTAAATATTGTTAAAATGTATTAATAAAACATTAACTACCAACAATATTTACTAGATAGTTGCAGCTTTGAATTCGTGAGCATTCATCATGTTTTATCCAATAAAAATATGACGCGTATGAATGTATAATTTAATTTAACTAACATGGTAGTAGGTCCCACATATTTATTTGTGGGATATATGTATTATCGTATACTATCATATTTGGTTTAATATGATACTATGATCCACATATATATTTATGAAATATATATTTATTGCATCCTACTATGTTGGTCGAATAAAAACATGAACTGTCTAAAGGTGAGTATGAGTATACTACCATGTTGGTTGGATAAAGTACAAAACTCATACTCACCTTCATACATGACATGTTTTTATTGGACCAATATAGAAGATAAGACAATATAGGATTGACTCATTTTGAAGCGAAACGTGTCTTTTTTTGTATCAATGTTACATAGAAATATTTTTTGTTTAATTAAATAATGTGAATTTGAATCCGAATAAAGTGTTATGGCAATAGGACTATCGATGTTCACTCCCAAACGGAGTTTGGGAGTCTTAATGGACAATTTATAAACTAGCCAAAAAAGTCCGGCGATAGCCAAAGAATACATCGTTATTTTACCACTGCGTTGTTTTTGGAATAAATCATTCAAGGCCATTGTCTGAAGAATGAATGGAAATATTAAAAAGATGGCTTAAATCTGATATGAAAATGATAATGAAGGAGGAGAATATAATTTTATTTATATAAGGGCCCTAACCCTACCCCCACCACTAACTCTGGTAGGGTACCCTAAACCCAACAAAATGGATAAAAACTGATTCCGTTGCTTCAGGTGTGCAAAAGAAAATTGTTGCCTTTTTTTTCTGTTTCATTCATTTTAAATATTTATATTTTATCATTATCATTTATTTAAAATCAATATGTAAAGTCTATGAGTCACACTTCTTATTACCAATTGTTTTTCTCAAAATGGAACATTCTACCCAAACAAGATATTTACTTTTTTTTTAAGTAAATATTAATATTTCATTAGAATTTACTTATTAGATAGTTTATCAGTAACGAATTTAATAGCACTTCAAAGTTTATAAATTTTAATTGTAAAAAATCCATTGTTTTTCTTTTAATCCTTCAATAGCTTTTGAAATAATTATTAGTTTTTTTATTAGAGAAATAGTATGTGGCTCTTATATTTTTTTTATCCTCTTTTAACTAATATTGATATTGTAATATAGAAACGATATTCGAATGGAACCTCCATTTGACCGTTGATAGGATCTTTAAAATTTGTCACATAGATATAGGATTTAAAAAATTACATTAAAATGGATATGATCAGTCACATTTTTCAGTGTTGTCTTTTATAAATGAAGTATAAATATTTTCAATGGAATGATTGATTGGTAATTTTGCTTTTCAATAATACAATATCTTCTCCTCAATAATTATAAAAAAAAGGTCATATGATATGATATGAAGCTGAAGGATGGCAACAATTTTTATCGAATGATATTTTGTATTTTTCCCTTTAAATTAATTCATTTATATAAATTTTGAATTACTTGAAAAAGAAAATTTAGAGGAGAGAGAGAGAGAGAGAGAGAGAGAGAGAGTTTATATAAATTTTGAATTACTTGAAAAAGAAAATTTAGAGGAGAGAGAGAGAGAGAGAGAGAGAGAGTCCTAAAAAAATTCATTTTATGCACCTTGTTTTATCCTTGTGCCGTGCTTTGAGAGAGAGAGAGGGGGGCGAATACAACAAAATCCAAACCACAAGTAATTATACAATCATCTTAATAACTTATTATCCCCACCATTAATAATATAAATACGATTTTTAATAATTAAAAATGACTTAGAGACATCTAGCCCAAAATTACATAAATAAAAATTACTAACTCTAAAGTTCTCTAAAATTTATACGAACCACAAGTAGATTATACAATTAGATTTCAACAATTTGAAAAATATTTATTCAAACATTTTATATAAAAAGGTTTATATCAAACTAACTTTACTTCCTTTATACTTTTTCTCATATCAAACTTGAACAATTTCCAATGAGAATCAAAAACAATTTTTTAATAAGAATGAAAGAATGAAAAATATGAGATAAAATATCTTCATTTAAAAATGATGGACATAGTTTCAAAACCGAACAATTTGATAATATATAACTCCAACTCGCAATGACTAAAGAGTAAGAAATGTTTAACAAATTTAAACACTAAAAATATTTAACAATATACTAATAAAATTAGATAATAATATTATAAAACAATATGATAATATACAACATAAAGAATGAATAACATGAAGGGAAGAAATGTTTGACAAACTATCCGAACAATTTGATAACATAAAACTAACAAGTAATTATGACTAAAGAGTAAAACGTGTTGAACAAGTTTAAACATAAAAAATATTTAACAATATACTAAACATATTAGACAAACTTAAATATTGTTAACAATTTTATTAAAAATTATAAAATTGACTAAACTATCCGAACATAAAGACATGATAAAAATCAAACAACATTGAGATTATTCAAAAAGAAGAGAAATGACATAACAATAATAAAATTCATAAACTAAGAACTGAATTCAATCCTACGAACGAGAGCATTCCTGCAAGTCTTGAGATTATGTCCTCTACCATCACATCTGGAACAATTCTTAGATTGAGAAGTTGCAACTTCAATTGCTGTCAAGTGACGTTTCATTCTTGAACAACCAGTCGGACGCCTAACATTAGGAGGATGAACAATAGTAGAACGAAGTAAAGATGGGACACTCCATTGTCTTCTATTGCCGATCGGTTAAACACTCCTAACATACATACACCTTAAAGCTTCTGTTGTGTAATATCTGTTGACAAAATTAGTTGGTGGAAGGCTTTTATACAATATTAATCAAACTAGCTGTTTTTACGCATCGCTTTTGTTCCTTGGTGGTTTTGCATGCTTCTTTACAGCTAACATTGTGACGAGTACTGTTCCGGTAGTTAGAAAAATCTTTGGAGATAAGGAACAAGATACTAAGCTCATTGCAGTCACTCCAATCTGTGTTGTGGTTTTTTCTATAATGTTGGTTCATCTTGTTTTTTTAGTGGTGCTGTTTGTGAGGAGGAAGAAGTGTGCTCCTCAAGTTGCAGAGGTTGGGGGAGAAGTTAATGGGGGTTGTTGCCATTGTGAGGATGATTTTTGCTGCTATAATATTAAACTATCCTTTATCTTTGACTGTGTCTACAATGTCATTGTTCCGATAGCCGTATTCGGTTGGACTTTGCTGGTGGCTGTTGCGGCTATGCAATGCTACACCATCTTTGCTTATATGGTAATCTTTTCTATTCTAAGATCTTCTAATCTCGTGGTTCTCACTGTTATTTTAGGATGCTCATTGTCTGTGGCAATGAACGCTGACGGATTCCAAGCAACTATCATATCTATTTTGGCAAATGTTATTGTTGACATTCTGTTGATGCATTTTACCACCATCTACAAGAAAGTCGCTCATGTCCCTCAAATCAACCAACAAGCTGCTGCATGAAGATTCTCTCATATTTCGCTCCATTTCAAGTTTTCTAAATGTTAGACTTAGGTTTTCCTTAATTTAGTCATGTTTAGTTCTGTCTTGTCTCTGTTTTTCATATTTCTTAGGATTATTAGTTCTGTTTTGTTTTTTTTAGTTAGAACTATTTTGGAGTGAAAAGTGAAGAGTAATGAATATTTTTAATTTGAATCTTATCTGCATTATTTTATTATAATTTTGTCTCCATTTTAAATTTAATGTCAAAAAAACGAAGAGGTAAAAAGCTGGAGAACTTTCTATGATTAGACAGACACCAAAGATAAGTCTAAAAAGAATAAGAAAAAACATTCAACCACGTCTATTTCCTTAATTATGATTCTTTTAAAATAATGATTGGATCGTGTGTGGTTGTTTCTATAGAACTACTATGAGTCGTAACCGTCAGATCTGATGATATTTCAAATAAACGGCCAAGATATTATGGAATTTTAAACAAAGAAAAGTAAAAACCAAAGGTTGTTTTTAGTCTGTCTATTCGCGCAAAAACGTGATGAAGCCATGAACTTATGTAATAAAGGAATTTGCGACACGCGTCACGTTCGTTTACCCGTAATTTATTACAACAAACGGAGGCAAACGGTCCAATGTTACTTTTTTCATTTTTTATCTTACTTATTTTTTCTAATTCATATCCTTGCATCACATTAACTTTTATATTTTGAAATAAAAAATTGTTTTTAAAATAAATGGAAATGATGGTATGAAAATTTTAAAAAGATTTATAAATTTAATTTTAGATATATTTTTTACTTTTTTCCTCATTAAATTTGAGGTCGTATTTACAAAAACACTTTTAAAGACACTTACGGTGGTTATAAATTTTAGGATTACTAATTCAACCAAATCTTTTCAATTCAACCACTAGTTCAATTCCAAAGAAAAATTACAGCTACATAACATTCAAAAAATTGATTTATTTTTTCAAATAACATATTTTTACTCTCATTAAATTAAGAGTTTTTTTTCTCAGTATTTTAATAAATTCATTGTTTTGTTTTCTTTCATACTTTCTTTGCAATAGAAAATACGCTGATATATGGTTGACAATGAGGTCAGTTACCCTTACCATCTATCTCCACTCCAAAACTTTCATGGCCCAAGGGGCTATTGGTTTCTATACCTATATATGTATCTTTAGGTTCATTCTTTTAATCCTCTTTTTCCTCTGCTACTTTTTTAACGTCATTCTCTTCATGGTCTTGAGGATTTTATAGATAAGATAATATACGATTAACTCATTTTGAATTGAAACATATCCTTCTTAGTATCAATGAAATTTTTTTAGTTTGTTATGAGAATGTGAATTTGAACCTGAATGAAGTCTCATAGTGGATTTTAACAAGAAGGTTATATTCATCCCATTAAACATTTATTATTTAGGTTGCCATCATTTTAATAATCACTATAAGAAAAATAGGAATAGGACACACTGACCATTTTAATAGGTGACGCAGTAAAAGAAAAAACGGATGAACAGTATTTTTTTTTAAAAAGAAAAGCGAAAACGACGTCACCCATTCTTTCCAACTAAAAAGCGGATGAATTCTTGGGACAAAGAAAAGAAAAAGAAACTTGCACAAACGAAACCCTCTCGCTCAACAAAAAATCGCTCTCTTCTAGACCTTAAACCAAATCGCTCATCGAATCGTAGAAGAAATCATTGAAGCCTGAAGTTCAGAAGAAACGGAGACGAAATCGCTCAACGAAATCGCTCTCTCCCCAAACCCTCTCACACTTTCACTCTTGCTCGGAAGAAAATGGACTTTGTTTATGCCACAACTTGTTCAAGCTCTGCGATATGATGAAGACGTGATTGATGAACTGGGATCGATTTTGTATGGTACTTTTATCATTTATCAACTAATTTGATAAAGTCTCGATTTTTTCTGGTGATGTAGTTCCTGAGGCCCGAAAGGTATAATATTTGATCTCATCTTTTAGATCCGATTTCTTTTTTTGTATTGTTTGTGGTTTTGTAGATCTAGATCTAGATCAACTGGTTTGTTCTTTGATTACTTTTGTAATAGTTCGATAAACAAGGTATTATCTCTCATCATCTAGATCTACCAATTTTTTTTAGATTTGAGTTTTTTAATGATTAATTGACTATTCGTTTTCTAGATCCTTGCTAATACTTTACGATTTAAGACTATTTTTATGGGAATCTCGATTGATCTATTGTGTTAGCGTTTTTTAGAAAGTTCTCATACGAAGGTCTCTCATAATGAATTGAATAGTGAACTGAAAGCTGAAGAGTGAATCGAAAGGAGCAACGAATCGACTCATATCAACAATGAATCCGAAGAGTTAACTGAACGCAGTAAGGATGAATCGATTTGGCAACTTAAGTTCTTGTTATAATGATAGATTATATTTGTAGTTATACAATAAAATAGTAGTATTTTTATTCTTGAATATATGGTTTTGTATTGATAGTTTACTATAATCTGAAAGTTCATTGTTTTCTATTTGTGGAAGGTTTCCTCTTTAGTTGCCTCTGCATTATTTATTGTGCCTAATGCCACTTGTTGATATGTTTTTATTTATTTATCGTGTTTTCTTTGAATGAACTTATTGAGATATAGGAGGGAAAAATTGGAAAGAAGCTTGAGAAGATTCATGTTTCAGAAGATGAGTTGCTTAGGAAAATTGAAGGTATAAACTTCCATTTCAAATGAGCTATTAAATTCTAAGAGTTCATTAACTAACATAAACTAGTGTTATATGCAATAGTTTACTGTTTGTAGCCAAGCCAAAGGGTTGTAGTTCTTGGACAAGAAACATGTGAGGGCGAAGAAGATAAGTCCTTGGGTAGTACTAAATCTTTGCGTTCTATTATTATTGAATATAAATGTTTAAGTGATATGATTGTATAAATAATAGTCAATATATTCTAGTTTGTTGTTTTACATGCGGGATGAGATCCAAACATCAGGTGACATATACTTCCTATATGTACACCTAAATTTTACAAGTGGGTATTTTTTTACACCTGAGTAATTTTTGTTTAATGAAATTTGTTTTTAGTGCTAAGGATTTAAATGGGCTTTGTCTTATACTAAGCCTAATAGCATCGTGAGAGAAAGGAACATTTCATTTTGAAGTTGGCATTTAACTGTTTGGGTGGTTAGTATAATGGGGGATTTAAATAGTTGGTTTCAAAATTTTTCGAGCGAATACTTATCCGAATTGAATAGGATTGATCTTTTGAATTTGTTTGTTGCAACATTATTACTTACCAAACATCGAGTAATTGAAGATCTACAAATTCATTTCGTAATTTTGTTAGTAAATTTCAATTTGAACAAGTTTGGGAATTTTAAGTTTTTCATCAGAGAAATTAAGCCATAGGATACTAAAAGAAGTGACTAGTATGAAATATGTTTGAGATTAGCTTGTTATTTAGATCTGAAATTTGTTTACCTTGTTCCTTTTTCATATGATAAATATATACTATCATAATTTACTTCAAAAGAAGGTTGTCTTTTGTGGTTTCAATTTGACACCTGAGTCTATGTGAATATTTGTCTTCTGTTTAACTTGTGACCACACAACAATTAACCACCATATGTTTTTTGAGCTTAAACATTTTTTTAGAAGATTGCTCTTCGTTAAATTTATTGACTTGATGTTAAATGTTTAGATTTAATGTTGACTAATTACGAGAAGATTTAACCTTACATTTCTCGCTTCCTCTATTTCAAAATAAATTGACAGTAAAATACTATGTTGTCAAGTCATACATGTAGACTTAGAGTAGGGGGTATTGTCCATTTAGTGATTATCATGTGGATTGAAATGAATTCATATTTATTTTGTTTATTTGATTATTGTTAATGCTGATATTGAATACCATGTCTTATTTTTATATCTTACTCTCTTTCTGTATCAATATCCTACTCTTTGCTGTCTTGCAACAGAAACATTTCACTTTTGGTGGTTTATGCAACAATCTTTAATTTGAGACCTCTTTCTTTTCTAAGGACTCCCTATGTCAGATTGTGGTAATGGGGTTTGTGCAGCATTGGCTATATCTAATGCCATTACGAATCTCTGCGGTATGCTTTTTCTATTTCTCACTCGTTTTTCCGAATTTTGTTCAAGATAAATGTTTGTTTGTTTGTTATTTTGATCTAGCTTGTAGGCTACCCGAATTCCTACAAATTCCTGTTTGTTTGTTTGTTTGTTTGCTACCCGAATTCTTAAAAAGTCGGCATTAGCATAAATGTTTGTTTGTTTGCTACCTGAATTCCTGTTTGTTTTTTTTTGTTATTTTGATCTAGTTTGTAGGCTACAATGACATATGCATTATACATACCTCGTTACATTTCTTTGGAGGTTCACTCAACCTCTTGTACATTCTTTATTTTTAATAAAATCGTTGTGAATTCTTCTAAAAATACATACCTCATTACATCGATTACTTTTGGATTTTTTTAAAATAAGAAACTGACTTTTTTATTGAACTAGTTGGTTTTTTGTTATTCTCTCTCTTCCCTATCTATAGAGACAGTTGATCCATGTGTGTTACAGTCAAATGAGCACATTGTAATAATTGAATTTAATGTTGTTTAAATTTAATTAAATACATGTTTGGCACAAGTTTAGTTTGCTTCTTTTTTCTCCATAAATGTTTTCCTTTTGGTAGTTTAAGCTGTTGATCGGCACAAGATTTATGTTTTGTTGGTTCAGGCGATTGCCAAAGATGATATCCTGTCAAGGTGTAAAATAATTGCTTGAACCTTGGGATTATGGAGGTCTTTTATCTTGTTGGTAGATTTTCAAATTGGGATTGGTACCTATCTCATTCCCTCTTCATTAGTTATTTGAGTTTCAATATTGTAATTTGTGAAATTACCACTATTTTCTTAAAAGCATGAGGAGTGAGTTAAAAGAATTAAATAATTGCTAAGAACTTGTGTTTTAAAAAAAATTATAGGAAACTAAAATATATCATTAAAAAAACAACTTAAAGTTACCAAATTACAAAAAAGGTGATTAGTAAATCATCAAGGCCGAGATTAGAGAAAGTTGGCCCAGTCAACATTAGTAAAAAAATTATCATAATTACAAAAATTCCTATCAAAAGAGCTCCATTGGGAGACTTTGACCTTTATACATAATTGATCTTGCAATGAAATATGTGGGATTTTCCTTTGTTTTTCTCATTATTGTAAATTTGGTCTCTATACTTTCAAAAGTTCCATTTTAATCCTCAAGCTTACAAATTTGTTTTTTAGTCCTTCCTGGTTATATCCATGACTATTTCTTTGTTAAAGCTAAGCCATCTCATTACTTAGCATTCATTCATGCAGGTGAAAGTTGAGTGGAATGGAATATACCGTGACGACATTAGAAGATTTATTAAGGTGTTGGGATGCATATTTTGTTTTTGATTTTATTGGTGATATGTCAAATCAGAGTCAATATGAGATCAAACTAGTGAGCATTGATGACTTTAGGAATAATGTTCAATTACTATCTTATTTTCTTACACATCTTATTACTTTTGGAACAATGATTTTTTATTGTTTTTAATGTCTTTGTTTCTTAGAAATACTTTGAAGCCCATGGTGATAATATTTCTCATACCTTTTTCTTTTAGGGTGACTGTGGTATGAAGGGAAGCTTTGCAACTCGTGTTGCTGGGTCTTGACCTCTACAAAGTAAGCTTCAGTGTTCTTTTTTTTCTTTCTTTTTTTTAACATTCATGGTGAGAACAGATTTATTATGTTGGTTAGTTAGATTAGAGACAATTATGAAAGGTTCTTGGTTGGGAAATTTTTTATGTTGTCTGGCTGAGGTCTATAATTTTGACTAAGGATGTTGATAGAACATATTGGACTATGCTGTCATATAGGATTAGCATGAAAATTTTTCTATTTTTCTCGTGTGCCTACTACGGTAACATAGTGCCTCTAATGTGAAGATTATTTTGTATCTCTATGATTATGGATATAGATATACATACATATGAATGGATTGGTTTCTTTACTTGTTATATTTATCTCAATATGTTGTTTGGTTTGATGATATTTTTCTGTTTGGTTACTTGATTTTAGTTTTATTGTTTAGATATCAATTAGTTTATGAGAAGTCATGTGTCTGTGTCGGTCAGATGAAGGAACATGTCTAAGTGGAAATGGAGTGGATGGTATCGATTTTTTTTAAATACCCCTTTTAAACTTTGACTCTACGTAGCATCTCACGAGCTTGTTCCATATTTTCTCTCTCAACTTTTAATTTATACGAGAGAATTATTCGTTCATTTTGGTCTATTTTGTGAATTGGCCGATGAAAGGCTGTTTCATTTGCAATATTAACTCTAAGCTTCCAAACTTCCTATATGATATTGCCATTCAAATTCATTTCTCAAAGAAGCATATAATCAAGATTTTGACATTATTTTAAAAAAGATCTCATATAATCAATTTGAGCAATTTCACTACTAGCTACTCTTGCTTGAGGCTTCAATTATAGGAAAAGCTTTAAGAGATAAGAGGGTTCGAACGCTATTCTATTTGGGTATTTATATTCATTTACAAATTACTTGTTTCATTTTTCTACTCTTATTTTTGCAGGATATATACTATTGTAAAGCAAAGGAAGAAGGTTGGCGTGCGAAGTGCGTTTAAACTTCTTCGGATAGATGAGGAATTTAACATATTTGAAGGTTTGTTCTTCAATTGGTCTCCTCTCTCTGAAAATATTGTTCTTGTTATGTTTAAGGTATCAACCATTAATTAGATGGTCCAGGATAAATATTTCTTTTTCCAATACTATTTTTTCCATTGTTCACTAGAATTTATGTCACCTGGAGATGTCATGTTGTGTTTATAAAATTGTAAATTGTAAAGTTTCCATCAGTCTTCCTTAAGTTTGTATATAAAATTGTGTTTATAAAATTCACTTTACTTAAAACACTATTCCTATAAGAAATGAGTGCTACTTGTATCTTGCTTCGTTCCAATTCCTCACTCAGTTTTTATTGATTTTTTAGTTCTTGTAACTTCAAAACCTTATTGGTCGCTAAAGATCTAGTTTTGGCGTCGAGCCCATCGCTTCTAAAAAAAACTTGTTATTCATCCTTCTTATGAAGAGGTTTGTTGCTAAAACCTTGTCATGTTCTAGTTGAAATAACATAATTGAATTTTGAACTTTGATAGTTTCAGTTTTAGAACAAACTTTTCCTTTTTTTTCCAGCTTACCTTTTCCTTTTGTGCTTCCTGAATCTACTTTGCTTAAAAGAAGTAAAGAACTTTAAGTGTTTTTGTGAAGGTTACCGGAAAGTTATTTACGATTGAGTTATTTAATGCTATGAAGGTTGGATTATAATGTATTAAACTGAACCCTGACGAGCCTGACTTTTATAGTTATTTGATTTTATCATTATTCACCATGTGTAGACATGATTTTTTGGAATAGGGTAGGTGTATAATATTAGTCTTGCCTATTTATCATTAGTTGATAACAATGTGTCCTATCATTATCTCCGGTGTTGGAAGAGTATCAATATTGTTTCATTGTTATTAATTTGTTCGCATAATGTAGTAGATTCCAAGATGTAATATTCTTCCTGGTCTGTTTCATTTGTAGATGACAGCTCATGGTTCAAGAATTCAAGAATTAAAATGCCTAGACACTCTTTTTATGAGGTACAGTATGTACCATCTCAATTTTAATCTTTTTATGAGGTATAGTATGTACCATCTCAATTCAAGAATTCATGGTACACTCTTTTTATGGCTAGGATTAGGAACTACCATCTCAATTTTAATCTTCTTGTTCATGTTTATTTAACTGATCATAAATTTCACTAGTAAATTTGATTACTCGTTATTATTGTTCATATCGATATCATGTGTATTTCTGAATCATTCATGGATATGGAAGGGATTAGTTTTTTGGTCTATTAAACTCTCTAAAAGCATGTGTTCTTCATTTTTTCAGCTTTGGATTAATGATGTTTGAACATTTTTATCCTTACTTGTGACTTTGGAAGCAAGTGGAACAACGGTTTTGTTGGTATGGTTAGTTGTTCAATGGCTTTTTGTGGAGGTTTAGAAATTCTTGTGTATATTCTAGTTTTTGAAAACCATCATTTGTAATATTGTACTCTAAATTTGTGACGTATTCTTGTTATATATTGTATATAAAGTTTGTGGGTTATTCTTGTAATGACCATGTATTTACTCTTTATTATGTTGATTGATCAATATAAGGTTCATGGGTATCAAAAAGTCACTAAATGGTGATATTATTAAAATTATAATAGGTGACGGGTAAATCGAGTAAAACGGGTAAAACCTGCTGACGGGTAAAACGGGTCACCCATTCGAATGGGTGACGCTTTTTTGGCGTCACCCATTCGAATGGGTGGCGTTTTTTTGGCGTCACCCATTCGAATGGGTGACCCGTTTTTGACGTCACCCATTCGAATGGGTGACGTTTTTATGGCGTCACCCATTCGAATGGGTGACGTTTTTTTGGCGTCACCTATTCGAATAGGTGACGCTTTTTTTAGGCGTCACCTATTCGAATAGGTGACACTGCCATAGGTGACGCCCAGAAAAGCGTCACCTATTCGAATAGGTGACGCCAAAAAAACGTCACCTATTCCAAAATTTCTTATAGTGAATATTTAGCCTACATTAGAAACAATGTCATATTCTATTTGCCTCTTCTTCAAAGATATTTCTGGCTACAAATCTGATTGATTTTAATTTAACATTTACATTATTAGGCTATTCTTTGATAGTTGCTACGATTTAGGAGTATTAGAACAACAATTGTCAATGTTTTAATGGGTATCAATTTTTAATTCGATGTTATTTTTTGTGTTATTAGACATCAGTTAAATTTCAATAATCTTACTAGCTTAACCAGCCACTAGGAAATTAAGCACATATAAAGATCATCAAATCTCTAGCACTTATGAGGCTCACTAATAAGTATACATATATCCTTCGTCTTCTATTTATCAGCTATATTATCATCCTAAATTTTGACCTAATACCAAGTTGGATAAATGTCTGTTTAATTATCATAATAATTTTTTATATAGCTATTCAAATTCTATTTTACTCAAAATGATATAGGACGTAAAAAATTGCACTTCGAACCATCCTCCAAACTTAGTTATTTTATTTATAACGAGAAATAATTTTTAATCTTTTACTTAAGAAATGTTAATAAAAATGAAAATATGTTGTCTCACTACAAAAAATATGATTCCAAAAGTAGGACAGATAGAGAATTAATAACAACCAACATGTTATATTTAGATTAAAAAAAACATAATAATTCAAACATATTATAAAGCAAAAAAAAAACCCACATCTAAACAGAGTCATTTCCCTATAAAATATGTAAAAAAGATAAGAAAAGACACTAAACCCGACTATACCAACTAAATTAAGAAAAATAAATGGAAAAAACAACTATGTTTAATAATAAGAAAGCTAGCAGTAGAGTATAATATGTCAAGAAAGTTTCATTTTGTAGGATGTTAGTTGGGTTAATGATATAAAATTTGGTGTAAATATTGGTAAAATGTATTAATAAAACATCAACTATCACCAATATTTGCTCCAACAGAGATAGTTGTAGTTTTGAATTCCTGAGCATTCATCATGTTTGATCCAATAAAAATATAACATGTATGAATGTGTGATTTAATTTAACCAAGATGATAGTAGGTCCTACATATTTATTTGTAGGATATATGTATTAACGTATACTATCGTGTTTGGTTTAATATGATAGTATGATCTACATATATATTTTTGAAATATATATTTATTGCGTCCTACTATGTTGGTTGAACAAAAACATGTTATGTATGAATGTTTGTATGAGTTTCGTACTTTATTCGACAAACATGGTAGTACTCATACTCACCTTTAGACGGTTCATGTTTTTATTGGACCAATATAGGATTGACTCATTTTGAAGCGAAACATGTCTTTTTTGTATCAATGTTACATAAAAATATTTTTCGTTTAATTAAATTATGTGAATTTGAACTCGAATGAAGTCTCATGGTGGACTTTATCAGGAAGAGTATTATATTACGCTTTATTAATTCTATTTATTTCATTAGGGATTCACTATAACAATTTAGACTAACAGCTGAAGACAAATAAACTACAATTTCTTATCTTAAACTAAAAGCTAATGGCGAAGCCAGATTAAAAAAAACAAAACAAGAATTTTTTTACTACCAAAGTAGAGTAGAGGCCGGTGAGTTTCAGATGATCGGTGAGCTTCTTTTGAAGGTGTCATTCATACAATCTCAACTGGAACTTGTGGTGCGTGATTTAGATCTAGAAGAAAATAGTGTTTGAAATAATATTTTAAACCAAGTAGAACAATAGAGAAAATAACATTGATGGTCACAAAAATGTTAAATATCAATTTTTTAGGATTTCCTAAAGAGTTAGTAATAGTTAGGAAATAACCTATAACACGACTAAACCGTAAATTAAAATCGAATATGCCACCAGCCGTAAAACTGTTAAAGAAGAGGCTAACATAATAAAACAATATTCCTAAAGCAATTCACGGATTAATAATAAGAAAACTAGAAGTAGAGTGTAATATGCCCAGAAATTTTTATTTTGTAGGATATTAGTTATATTGATGGTATAAAATTTGGTGTAAATATTGGTAAAATGTATTATAAAACATCAACCACCACCAATATTTGCTCCAACAGAGATAATTGTAGTTTTGAATTCCTGAGCATTCATCATGTTTGATCCAATAAAAATATGACACGTATGAATGTGTGATTTAATTTAGCCAACATGGTAGTAGGTCCTACAAATTTATTTGTAAGATATATGTATTATCGTATACTATCGTGTTTGGTTTAATATGATAGTATGATCCACATATATATTTTTGAAATATATATTTATTACGTCCTACTATGTTGGTTGAATAAAAACATGTCATGTATGAAGGTGAGTATGAGTTTCGTACTTTATCCGACCAACATGGTAGTACTTATACTCACCTTTAGACGGTTCATATTTTTATTGGACCAATATAGGATTGACTCATTTTGAAGCGAAACATGTCTTTTTTGTATATTTTTTGTTTAATTAAATAATGTGAATTTGAACTCGAATGAAGTCTCTTGGTGGACTTTATCAGGAAGAGTATTATACTACGTTTTATTTATTCTATTTATTTCATTAAAGATTCACTATAACATATTAGATTAACAGCTCAAGACAAATAAACTTAATTTCTTATCTTAGACTAAAAGCTAAGGGTGAAGCCAGATTAAGAAAAACAAAACAAGAATTTCTTAGACTACTAAAATAGAGTAGAGGCCGGTGAGCTTCAAGTGGTCGGTGAGCTTCTTTTGAAGGTGTCATTCATACAATCTCAACTGGAATTTGCAATGCGTGGTTTAGATCTAGAAGAAAATAGTGTTTGAAATAATATTTCAAACCAAGTAGAACAATAGAGAAAATAACATTGATGGTCACAAAAATGTTAAATATCAATTTTCCAGGATCTCCTAAAGATGTAGCAATAGTTAGGAAATAACCTAAAACACGACTATACCATAAATTAAAATCGAATATGCCACCAGTCGTAAAACTGGTAAAGAAGAGGCTAACATAATAAAACAATGTTCCTAAAGCAATCCACAGATTAATGAACTGATGGTAACTTAAGTAAACAATACCCAAAGGGATGAACAGAGTTAACAATGAGTCGTATATGACTTCTACTAGAAAATTCTGAGGAGAGACTTGACCTGGGTTCCGATTTATAACCCCTTCATGAAGAGTTAAAGTAAATAAAAAACTAGACACAATAATAATAAAAAAAAACAACCGTTAAATATGAACTAATTAGATGGCATTAGATTAGTTAATTTTTTTTAGCTCATTTTAGTCTTTTTCTCTTTAAGCTCATTTTCATATTCATATTACAAACTTGTAATGAGCACTTTTCAACACACTCAGATTCCTAACAAACAAAGAAAACTCACTCTTGTGGTGGTGGTGATATGGGCGACGACCAAGGAGTGGAAGTAATGTCGAATTCATGGTTACTCCAGCTCAATGGTGGTCGAAGTAGAGCAACAATGATTTTGACGTTCCCCCACTACCTTTGAGACGTAACTTGTCTATATCACATTACATTTTTAATTTGATATTTGTTTTGAGTGATCCAAAGTGTATTGAATTCGTCTTGTTGAGATATATACTTTGAAAACTTTAATACACTGCAAATAAATTTTAAAACGTAAGTTTGATACATTATATGCTCTCGTAAAACTGAGAAAATTCCTCAGAGGAAGAAGTTGTAAAGTTATAATATTTTTTAAGGTTGGCTTTGATTGGAGGTGAAGAAAAAGGTAGAGTAATCAGCAACAACCCAGATGAATTCTGACTTAACTTGGAGAAGAAAGAGTAACCAAATTTGAAGAACATGACAACACCATTAGTAAGGAAGAATTTGAAAATAAACCGATGGGAGACGTCACTGGAGAATCTAAGAAAGAGAAAGGCAAAAATAAAGTGTAAGATGAACCAATGAAAGTCATCAATAAAGAATCTGAGGATGAGGTAATAAGTTGTTAAATTATATAAAAATGTTAAATTGATTACTAATGTAATATCTGATAAAATATGTATCATATATATTAAGTTAGATTATCGAACCATTGATAAGAAAAAACTAAAAAAAAAGAGGAAGATGATAGAAGGAATGGAAGGCAGTAAAGATAAGAATCAAGATGCTGCTGAAAAGAAGAATCAGACAAAGGTAATATATATAATATTAATTTAATAATGTTAAACATTTTATAATTTTTATTTTTATACTATAATTTAACTATGATGAATAAACAGGTCATGACTACAAGAGTAGGATCACTGTGGCCAAGGATAAAATCAAGATCAATTAAAGATCTATACACAGGGGAATTTAGATCAAAAGAGAAACCGATTTCATTGTCTCAAGAATTGAAAAGAGACTCACCAACCTTTCACATACTCATTTAGGAGTAAAAAATATTTATTGTTGCTTTTTATTTGTATTTTTTGATGAACTATTGAATTGTGTTGAATTTTAATATTTGGTAAAAGACATTAAGAGCTTTTGACAGCCCTATTTTTTTAGTAACAATGATCAAAATTGTTAATCTTTATATCTCATATTTAAGGATATAGTTTTTCTCATATCAAACTTGAAGAATTTCCAATGAGAATTAAAAAAAATTAATAAGAATGAAAGAATGAAAAATATGGGATAAAATATCTTCATTTAAAAATGATGGGCATAGTTTCATAACCGAACAATTTGATAATATATAACTCCAACTCGCAATGACTAAAGAGTAAGAAGTGTTTAACAAATTTAAACATTAACAATATACTAATAAAATTAGATAAAAATGTTATAAAACAATATGATAATATACAACATAAAGAATGAATAACATGAAGGGAAGAAATGTTGGACAAACTATCTGAACAATTTGATAATATAAAACTAACAACTAATTATGACTAAAGAGTAAAACATGAACAAGTTTAAACATAAAAAATATTTAACAGTATACTAAACATGTTAGACAAACTTAAATATTGTTAACAATTTTATTAAAAATTATAAAATTGACTAAATCATCCGAGCATAAAGACATGATAAGAATCAAACAACATTGAGATTATTCAAAAAGAAGAGCAATAACAGAACGATAATAAAATTCAAAAACTAATAACTGAATTCAATTTTACGAACAAGAGCATTCCTTATACCATCACATCTGGAACAATTCTTAGATTGAGAACTTGCAACTTCAATTGCTGTCAAGTGACGTTTCATTCTTGAATGACCAGTCGGATGCCTAACATTAGGAGGATGAACAATAGTAGAACGAATTAAAGATGGGACACTCCATTGTCTTCTATTGCCAACCGGATAAACACTCCCAACATACGTACACCTTAAAGCTTCCATTGTGTAATATTTGTTGAGAAAATTAGTTGGTGGAAGGCTTTTATACAATATTACAGCACAAACATGAGTGTAAGGGATTTGTAGCATATTCCAACGTCTACAATCACACATTTGCTTAGTAATGTTAACAACATACTCCATATCAGAATCAATGACATGATATTCAGCATCATTAATAGGCCATACCTACAAAGAAGAAAATCATTTAATAAAATTAAATATGTGAAAAAAAACCAATTTGTTTTATAATAATTTACTGTCATTCGACTGCCAATATTGATGTTTCACCGAACAATACGATCAGCCCAAAGGGTTAGCTTAGAGTGAATTTTAGAGGCAGCATGACGCGGTTGTTAAACCATTCTTGAACTCTCTACCAAATATTTATGAGAATTAAACCACATTTTTTATAGTGTGTAGTAAATAGCAAGGTGGGCTTGAGCAGTGTACCCCACCCAGCTAGCTGCCAATGAGGAATATATATGGGATTGTTTTTGTTTGTTGATTAGTCGAAGAAAACACATAATTAGTTACTTGTGGAAACGAAATTGAATAAGAGAAAGGGTTTCGTACTTTAGTTAAATATGTCAACCTTCATTTCATTAACCGCAGCCACGCCACCTATTCTTATTGGGAACAATTATATAAATAGCCACTTTTTACCTCCCAATTTCCTTAATAGCTAATTTTTTAAAACTTCCTCTAAATAGCCACTAAAATAAATGAAAATACATTTTTACCATCAAGTCAAATCAAATATATTTTTTAAAAAATTTGTCTCTCTTCTCTCCTCTCCTCTCCTCTCTCTCTTCTTTTCAAGTGCACTTCTTTTCTTTTTCTTTTTTTTTTTTCCTTTCTCTCTCTCTCTCTCTCTCCTCTCACCTCTTCTCTCTCTTCTCTCTCCTTCCATGCATCCTCCTTCTTTCTGTCTTTTTTTCTTTCTTTTTTATAAATTAAATAACTCTCTACTTTTTCATAAATATTTCAAATAAAATTTTCCTCTCATTTTCTTCTATATATTAGATTTTCCCCATCTCTCCCTCATTTTTTTCTTTCATTTTTTCATTTTTCTCTCATCTCTTCTTCCTTCTCTCCCTCATTTCTTTATCCATTCCCTATCATTTTCTCTCAAACCTCCATTGATTCTCTTATTCTTTCTCTTTTCTTTTCAAAAATCTGCCATTTTTATCTTCTACAAATGTTTATTTTACAAACTTCCTACACTTTTTTAATTTACTATCTCTCTCCTTAATTTCTCCCCATTCTCGTTTTTTTCATAAATATTTTTCACGTTTTTGTTCCGAATCTCAAAGATCTAAACCAAAAATAGCATGAATTTGATGAAAGGTTTTTTTCTTTTAAGTGTTTTAGTTTGATTTACGTCTTTTGTTGTTTTATGTAGTATACATAATTTCTTAATATTGTTTTCTGCTATATATGTAATATATGCGATATACGTTTTTTTTTACAATATACGTAATATCCATATTTTGTCTTTCATCTGTTTCTGTTTTGCTTAATGTACAGTCTGTAATATACGTAATGTAATATAGGATTTTATATTGTTTGCTATATGCGCTGTAATATTCGTAATATATTATCTGCAATACATGTAATATACGAGTGTTTGTTTTCTAAATATATATTTAATAATATACGTAATGTACATAAGTGTTGTAATATATGTGATATATAAACTGAGAAAATGGTCAACGCATTCCCATTATTTGTTCTATTTTTCTTCTTCTTTTATATTTTTTTACTATCCGTACACTATGTAATATACGTAATATACATTGGTTGTTTATTTTGCATATTAAGTATTATGGATCAACGCTATTTTGTTTTCATTTGCAGGTTAAATGACATGTATATACGTATATTTACATACCCGTGTTATTTTTCAAATGCACTTACAAAATCAGAGGGCGATATACTCAATATACTAGAAGACAAACACATTTTACCTGAGATAACGATATACCCAATATACTAAAAACAATATACATAAATGAATTAAAATGAAAATTTGTACAAAACATACAAAATACAATAATTCAAAATCGAAATAAAGCATTTACTCAAAAATATTGAAAATGTACAAAAATATCAAATGCAATAAAAACTATGCACGATATACTGAATATACGAAAATTAGAGAAGAAAAAATGCATTGGGAAAGAAAGTATTGGGAAAGAAAAAATGTCAAAAATATCAGATATACGTCATATACGGAATTGTCAGACGTGTCAAACTATACTTGATAAACGGAAAGGGGTATTTTTGGTATATTTAAAATTTGAATAGTAAAAAGTGATTAATTCAATAACTTTTAAAAAATGTGATTGTTTTGTTAAATATGCCCTCAAAAGTTGCTAGTGTGATTTTTCCCTTATTATTATTGTATGTATCCAACAATAATTAAAAAAAAAACATGTAAATTAAGCTCAAGTCCATGAACAAACGGTCTTCAATTCTAATATCCTTACACCTCGTGCTCCGTATAATTCTATGTAGCCTTATCCAAATTTTGTTGTGCGATATATTTCCCATTATATCCTCAATTTGTCATTTACAACTTATTGTATTGTTTTTTTTATTTGCTTATTGTAATTTCCTTCATTCTATATTGTTTTAAATTATCTCATACGTTTTTGCTCTTATTTTTCCAATATTTTGATTTTTTTCCCCTCTAATGTTAGTTTCCATATTTGATTATATGAAAATTCTATTGAATCTCATTTCAAATTCAATTTTTTTTTTCTCTTCTGTTTTTTAATATTTCATGTTTTCCCTCTTATTTGGTGTCCATTTTCCTCATCATTTTATTGGCTGATTTTTAGGTATCAAGTTATATTTTCTTGATCTATATTTTTTTTTTGTTAAAATCATGATTTGTGGTTGCATAATTTCTTAAAATTGTGTATGATTAATTAGTTTTTTTTCTTTCAATTAAAGGTGATGGCCATTTTTTACATTGTTTTTCCCACTCTTAAGTTGTGTGACCTGCATTTGGATGTGCAATGAGATGAGTTTATAAAATCTTGAGTTTAAAAATAATTAATTGATCCTTTGCAAGAAATAAAAAATAATTATTATTATTTTATAATAAATAAATAAAAATTAACCAGTTTAATAAATAAATAATTTATCACATCAACTTAAAAAAAATATGATTTGAGTTCCACGTTTTAATCACTGAAAAACTTCAAAAGGATCAGTATACAAAAAGAGTTATAGCATCAAAACATTAAATTTGGTTGAACTCTTTTTATATTCCAAAATATCTTAAATCATTCAAATCGAAGAAAAAAATGATTAAAAAATATTAACAGTATAGTAAAGAGGAGTCAAAATTACATCATTTTTAAACTATAAAGATATAAATATTTATTTTCAAACTCTATAGGGTATATTTGCATTTCAAAAAAATTAGAGGGTGTTACTTGTATTTTACCATATTATGTGGTCATCGTGATAGCATTCAAACCAAACATTATATAATATCGACGAAACCCGAGGGTCTTTGATTCCTTGTCCTTTTTCTCTAACCCTTAAAAGCAATGCTTACAACATTCAACATAAAGCGTCTTCAAAAAAACATCAAAAACCACTTTTTAAAGTTCAACATCATTTTCTGAAAATGGAAGAAATCATGTCCCAGTTAAACACTTGAACTAATTAATCTAAGAATTAGAGGTGAGTGCATAAAGAGTATAAAGAAAAACATATCAATCCCAGCTTGCCATAGATATATCATTAGAATTTAATAAACCAACACTAGAAGCGCAATTAACACATCCTATCAAATTATAAAAAATCCTGAGTTCAAAATCCCTAACATTTATGTGGCATTCACAAAAAGCCACATCTCCTTTGCCTCTACTCAACCACCCCCACACCAAAAAAAGAACAGTTATACATCAGATTCTGGTACCTTGATGAACATGAATAAAAAAAACCAAGCGGAATTGCGAGAACGGGGATGCATGATAAAAAAAAATAATAAGACAAAATTATGCCAATAAGAGGTTTAATCCTCATCCATCCCCGCAGGCTGATCTCCTCTCCTGGGACCTCCTGCTGGTTTTGACATTATTATCTGCAACGTGATGAAGAATAATGTCCAGTCAAAAACACAATTTGCCGAGACAAAAAAGGTATTCTTTTATTCTCACAAAATTACAAGCAATATCTATGACTGCATCAAATCTTTTACACGACAATGCTAACAAATTTCTGCCCAAGCAACCGTTAATAACCAAAAGAAAGCAATAAACCCCAAAAGAACATATAACAGAAGAAGAAAACTTGAGCGTCATACTAAATAGTCATGCAACACAAGTCAATGACTTCAACATTGTCAAGACTAATATGAAATATCCAAAGTCATGTTCTTCAAGGCTAGAGCCAAAAAGGAAATGATCTTAGAGGGAATCAAAACATGTAGAGTGATAAAACAAATATCACAGGTTTTTTTTTTTTTTTAAATATACCCAGAAAAAAAGAACAAAAGCTTACACTCGTGCAATTCAAATTTCAAACACCAAAAATTTTTTGAAAGAGAAATAAAGGGTATATCTAGAAAGAGTACCTGGTCAACTCGAAGGACAGTACAAGCAGCTTCTGCAGCATATTTGAGAGCAAAGAACCTAAAAAATAAAAGCCCAGACATAAAAGGATGTCATGATGCAATAGTATCCCAAATAAACAAAATATACTCACAAGCAGAAACCAAACAAAAGAGCCTCTAGAAAGTAAATTACAAGAAAATGCTTTAAAACCACAAAACAGCTTGTGGCATTAAGGGGTCCGTTTGGCATAATTTCTCTAAAAACACTTGAGTGAAATATTTTAAGAGAAATACTTGTTTATAAACATTTTTGGAAGAATCACAAATCAAGTATTTTTTCCAAAAACACATTTTAGTATACTCAAGTGTTTTTATAAGAAACACTTAATTAGTATTTTTTTACATTGTTTAACTCAAAACATTTTTAGAAGAAACTATACCAAACGGACCCTAACCCAACAAGTAATATTAACTTCAAAAATACCGTTCCTCAAGCTCTACACCAAGCAGACACTTAAGGGTTCCCTCATTGTCTGTTCTTGAGGATTTTTTGCCTCATTTTGTATCTTGAGGATTTTTCATCCTCCTCTTGTAATTTTTCCCTTTTGATAAAATTTTGTGACTTTATTTTATAAAAAATAAGGGCCGATGAAATTCTGAGCAAAGAATCCGATTAAAGGTTTCATTGTCAAAAAAAAAAAAAAAAAGAAAAGAAAAGGAAACTCAAGTTGTAAAAGAATGACGACTAACTTAGTAATGTGAAGATCCCAAATATTCATCGGGGAAACATCCTTGCAAACCCCTTCCTCCAAGTCAATGCCAACTCCAATATTGCCAGATGCATGCTCAGCATCCAATGAGGCTATTATTTCCATTGCATTTAGTCCAGCATTTTCAGCCAGAGTTTTTGGAACCATCTTAAAACTCTCTGCAAATTTTGCAATGGCATACTGATCCAATCTATAAACAGTCAAGAAAAAGTAATTAGTGGATTCTTCAAATAAACAAAAAGTAACAATAACTCTAATACTCAGTATAGCGACTCATTGAGAGAAAAAGTGGGGTGGGGGCAAAGTGGCAATCTAATTATTAAAATATATATATTATATATATATATATATATATATTTCCCAGTATCAAAAGATGATTCAACTTGCTAAATGGGAAATTTGGAGATCTTACATTACTTCCTATGAGCAACATAAAACCAACAAATAGATCTCAAGCAAGTACGTGACAGAGAACTCCAAATGGAATTAAGTTACTAGTACTACTTCAGGGGTATTTTTAAAACTTTTCTTTTATATACTTACCTTGGAACTATTTTTTTGTCTTGGTAACTTTCATATGAAGGTTTTCTCAACATCTTGTACTTTCTTTATTTTAATAGTATTGTTGTGATTTCTTCTGAAAAAAAAAATGTAAATTTCAAAATAGCAAAAAAATTCAAAAAATTCAATTATGGCACTCTTATTAACACCCATTAAATAAGAAAAGATTTTTTTTATATAATAAATTTATCAAATTGGTAAAAATTAACAAATTTAGAAAAATTACTAAATTTTAATTCAAAACATCTACATAAGAAACATAAAAAAAAAACCAACAATGAAGATTTATCATTCTACCATACTATTACAAATAAAACAAATTAATGAAAAAGAATAATTCATTAATTTAATTTTTTTTTATAAGAATAATTCATTAATTTAATGAAACGATTCATTAATTAAATAAAAGAAAAAGGTGCTATTTTTTAAAATAAATCAAACCTTTGCTCTTTTTTTAATTGAAAGAGCTAATTTCAAAAAGGTAATGAAAGAAATAAAGAACAAAAGAAATACACAAAAAGTATCCCCTAATCACAAGGGAATCTAAACAAAAAACCAGCCCGACCCGCCACCTAATTACAAGTATGCAGACCAATTATTGGTAACCATAAATAAAGGAAGTTACAAACGGTTTTAGTGATGGACACCCAAAAGAAGCATTTACA
Source organism: Gynostemma pentaphyllum (assembly GCA_028015215.1). Taxonomy (NCBI): domain Eukaryota; kingdom Viridiplantae; phylum Streptophyta; class Magnoliopsida; order Cucurbitales; family Cucurbitaceae; genus Gynostemma; species Gynostemma pentaphyllum. Next base: position 63,305,270 of record CM051355.1, on the reverse strand, counting down.
TGTGCCACATCCCAAACCAATTCCCTAGACTGTTCCTCCTCTTTAAAGACTCTTCGATTTCTGTCAAGCAAAATTCCTCAAATGAATGCAAAAAAATCTTGTGTGCTAGAGGCATCTCTCCTTATTCCTAAAGGGGGGATTCCAGATAACTTCATCCATCATCTGGCTTTTGCTATTTTTGAAATCAAGGTAAGAAAAAGTGCTAATGACCGTAATTTCTCAGTACTTTAATTATTTACCTTATAATTATGCAAGGACTTCACTAATTTGGTATCAATTAAGTAAAATATTTTTCTTTTTCTTCACATGAAAAGTTACAACGAATTCTATACTAAACAAAAACATGTGAACATCATTAACGTTAGATTAAATTTTAACAAAAAAAAAACAATAAAGTAAAAATTATTACCCTGTTTCTTTGAAAGAGAACTCTCTCACCCTTCTAGCCAACTCAATTTCAGTAGCAGCAGCTCCAGGTACTATACGGCTGTCCCTCGCCATTGCCTGACAAATAAAATCATTATGCAAGCTCCAAAGTCTTCCAAGAAAAACTGTAGGTCTAAGAAATACCTTGTAAGTATTAACGCCATCATCAACTGCTCGTTCAAGATCATCCAAAATACTATCAGTACTTCCTCGTAAGACGACAGTTGCTAGAGAGTTACCACCCACTTCATTCTTCACAACAGTGACCTACAATGCAATATTAACAAGGGGGGAAATAGTTGTGACATCAGAGTTATAGCAGAAAGAATTATGAGAAAACGTGTGATATAACAATGACTGGGCTAATATAAAATAACATACCCTAGCGCCACCAATTTCTTCAACTGATATAGAGTCCACATAACCCAAGTCATCCGGATTTGGCTGGCTAAGCTTCAACTGTTTTTTTGATAGGGGGGGGGGGGGAGGGGGGAACCTTGTCAATGCCAATGAAGAACACCTCTTATTGTCAATTTGAACAATGAATACATAACATGCTTACCAATGCTACAGCACCAGTTGTGCGGCAAAATCTTCGAAGTTCAAATTTTGAGCTGATTTTCAATACCATAAGTCTGTAGCACAACACAACATAAAATTAAAGAAAAATACGTTGAAAACGCACCCAGACAAGCAAATTTGGATAGTGCATCCATGTCAAACACATCTTGAACCAACTCTTTCCAACAGATCTCAAATATGTAAATAGTACATGGAAATTTCAGTTATTATTGTTTATTATTACATGAGGTCAGGACACATAATAGATTCTCAGTAAAAAGCAATAAATAAAAACATTTTTTAAATTCAGAGACCACATTTGTAGCCTTCAACTGGCATACAGATAACCAGTGAGACAGGGTAAACTTGACGTACTTGTAGCGTTCACAGAAATGTAGGGCCATTTCCCCAACAGCTGCTCCACTAACAATAACTTTAGCACCTGAATCTGCAACTGCTTTTATCAGCTCCTCAACTTTAGCTTCCTCAGTTTTAGCATAGTTTTGTAGCTACAAATGATAAGTGGAAGTAAAAATGATTATTCAGTAAAACTACAAATCCAATCACACAAAAACAATAAAACATAAATAAACTTAATCATATAACTCAACATTCCCCCTCACATATGTGGGCTTGGATATATGCACAAGACTCAATCATGTGGGATTTATAATAAATGGCGAGAAAATGTCATCACAGGACTTCAAACTCAAGACCTTCGTCTGTGATACCATATTAAATATGTTAAATCACCACTAGTCCCAAAAACTTAAGCTAAGGGTTAAGGTAAATTTAATCATATATCTCAACAATCTCCTATACCCAAAAAAAAAAGGTTAACTGGAGTTCTAAGAATTATAAGAAAATTCAAGGCTTCAATTGGTCTATGGCTCATTAACAACTCAACATCTTGAATGCATGGATACAAACACAATACAATGTAGACATAGTGACCAACCAAAGAAACACGCTGTATTTCTTAGGAACCGCAAACTTCTAGATCATTTTACACAATCCCTTTGGAATAGCCTCTCTTTTATGCACTATTAACCACCAATATAGGGAATTAACCAAGAAAATCCAAGAGGAAGTAAGGCTTCACTTTCTCGTATCCACCTTCTTGTATTCTTTATGTTAATTAACACGGTGATATTCTTTATTTAGAAAAAGGGATAACACGATTATGAATGTAGCAAAGAAATTTAGGCTTATGTTAGAACAATAGTTAAAGGAAATGCAAGTTTACACAAGAATTAGTGCCGAGGGGTAATTCGAGAGACCCCTTAACCCTCCTTTCTTTCAGATATAATACTCAAAGTCAAAAGATGATTACAAGATATTCTCACTAAGATATATATAGCAGCCTATTTCTTATTTAATTACTAACTTGCCCCTAGACAATTACAAACCACCTCACGCCAAATATGCTGAAGATTCTCGCACGTTACTTGTTTCTTTCTTTTGCTTTGCCTCATCACTCTTCTTTCTTTCCATCACCTTATGAAATGGGGGCTTATCAGCTTATTTCAACGATCTTCCTATGAACCAACTAGGAACACTGGCCTTATATCAAAATTTGGATTACACGAATGAGATTAGAAAGAGAAATAAAAGAAAGAAATATGAGGCAAAAGAATCTTAAACCCACGTCTCTAAACAAAGCACGAAACAGTGTTTTAAAAGAACTGAAAACTGCTTGCTTAGGCACGCCTCGGCATCTTTTTATGAAAGATCCAAGCGACGATACCCATATCCCCCCTATGTTTCTTCTCTCTCCCCCTCCCTCACTTCATCGGCGCTTTTGTCCCTACTCCATCCATCTGTTACTTTTTTTTTCTTTTCCATTCTCACTCCCCCCCCTCCTCTCTTCACCGGTTCTCTCTGTTCCTATTCCATCCCTCTTTCTTTTTTCTTAACCTTTCTTTCTCTCCATCGACACTTCCTGTCAATGTAAAATATTTATTTTATATTTACTTTGATGTCTCATATATATAAGTATATTTGTTTATATATTTGTAAATTACATTATATTGTGCCCTTCACATTGTTTTTAATATCGTGAGAGGCGTACGCCTCGAGGCGAGGCGGCCAAAAATCGCCTCAGAGCTTAAGCCTCAATGCCTCCAAACGAGGCTTACGCCTCCTCCATGTGAGGCGTACGCCTTAGGTTCTTACGCCTTGAGGCTTAAGAGGCTTATGCCTCACTGTAGACATAAAAGAAAATTAACTTAAAATTTTGGGTTCCTTACTTAGCTAGAAAAGAAAAGTAATTCGATTAAAATACAACTGGGCTTTCTTTAACTTTAAAATATAAGCTCAATTCAATAAAATAATAGAAAGCCTTTCATAAAAGACACCCCAATATTATATTCCTCTCCACTATGCTTTACCTACGGCTGCAACATTGAGAATTGAGAAAGAAGTATTCGGTGGTGGGGGACACTGGACACCGGACAAAGACTAATAGATTAATACTTTGATGGATTCTAGATTTCCTTTTTGTTGTTCATTTAGACTTCAAACTATGTTTTGAGACTTTTTTGTTATCACTTTATTCATGAAAGTTGAAATGTCTTATATTAAATAATTTTTAGTATTTTTTTAATACAAAATGAGGCTTACGCCTCGCCTCGCCTCTTCATGAGAAAACGCCTCGAGGCCGCTTTAAGACTTTTAAAACATTGGCCCTTCACCAAAAATAAATTACATTTTTCAGCTTCTCGCTTAAGCCCTAGAGGACCTTATCACTTTAGTGCCCTTATCACTCTTTAGAATACTGGCACGAAATAAGATACTCTACCATTCTTCGGATGAAAACATCACACTTGAATTAAATAAACATTAGATAGAAATTTAAAAAATAATAATAATAAGTTCTGCATTCTATGAGAGTATAGTTAATTGTATAGAATCTTGAAAGCTGCATAACTCCCAAACTAACAATGCGAGACAAAATAAAAACAAGTCAAAAACCTTAAATAAGATATATATAAACCCAACTACATTACTTCTCCAACTATATAGAACTGAGGCCATTTTGTGGATATCTCCAAATTGAATTCATAGCCAATTGTCATCTTAAATGCACTTCATGAAACATATTTTCATGTCCCATAAAAATATTGCACGTTTTTTTAATGAACCAATAGCAAAGCTATGAAGAATTACAAATAAAATAGACATAAACATCTGTATCTTAGCTGAAGTTAGTGTTAGTACTGAGTTTACAAGTCTATTAATTTAACAATCTCAATAGCCCTGCTGTCCTATTAACACAAACCAGATTAAAAAATTAGCTGTCAAAACTGCCACCATGTGATATTCCTCTTTTATTACTGATAATCGGTCATCTGATTCATAAATTTTGGCCTTTTTCCACTACTATATGGCTAGGTTTACTTGTGGCCTTTTTTTTCATTCTTACCATTTAAAAAAAATCTAGCGCAGATGTATATAACAACTTTTGAAGCAAAGCACTGGCATAAACCTCCAGGTCTATATAGAGTGCGCCGAAAGATGACCACACAAGAAATTTAAATCACATAAAGAGACACACTTATAGAGTGCGCCGAAAGATGACCACACAAGAAATTTAAATCACATAAAGAGACACACTTGAGTCTTTATATCAATAAAGTAAAAGGCTCTTCCATTTACTTTATCAATTTTCTTTATGAGGGTGCAGGCTAAGCCAACATTTGAATAAATTATACCTAGGTAATGAATAAATTTTGAACAAAAGGCAATGCCAACACAAAGACACATTCTCAAGCCAACAAACAAACACTAACTGATTATTTAGCAATGGATGAAATCATGGAAACAAATTCCAAGGCAAAAAATAAATAAATAAAGAGAGATTACCTGCTCGGCAGTGTGAATTAAGACAGTTCCTTTTGTTTCAGTTGCAGATGTATCAACACCGCCAGCAATTACAACAACCTTCAAGAGAATGTAAAAGAAAAGCAAAATAAAAACAAATTAAAAGAATTTCAACTATAAATAGGAAGATACAATAAAAGTTCAAATTCTCTATAGGCATAAAATTTTATCATGATTATCAACGTTTAGCATCAACAGTCGAGGTAATTTGTTTTGGAGATAGCAAAAGCAATGCAAGTTAAAAATAAGAGAAGGTCCACTATCATCAAAATCACCATAACAGCACCCCAAAAGAAAAATATCTTCAAAGACATGCCAATCATTCATCACAATTATTTATACAAGCATAATTTTGTCGTCTACTACTTAAAACCTAACAATAAAAATTAAAAGATAACTACACAGAATTACCCGAGATGCAGATAAAGATTTTATTTCTTTGCTTCCCCCTCTTTTTTTTCCATTAACAGAATCCATTCACCAACCTCAACATCGTTACGACATCTACGAAGGGCAATAACCCACGAGTTGGAATGCTGATCCTACAGATTACTAAACCCCATCTTCCCTATTAGAGCAATGGCATACAGGTTAGGGAACGAAACAGCTAATGGGGCTATGCCAATCCACAAATGGTGCCAAAAGCGGACTCTATCACCCCTTCCCACCGAGAACAAAGACTGCTCTTCCATAATGTTTCTGAGGTTCGAATTCCAAACGCTTCTTCAAATGCTTCTACTGCATTGACTTCTAGAACTACATGGATTGCATATCTATTTCTATACCCTGATATTGTTCTACTTTTTGGATATGAAACAAAATTGTCCTTAAAACCGAACTCTATCACCCCTTCTCACTGAGAAGGAAGAGTGCTCTTCCATAATGTTTCTGACAAATGCTTCTACTGCATTGACTTCTGGAACTACATGGATTGCATATCTATACCCTAATATTTTTCTACTTTTTGGTTATGAAACTAAATTGTCCTTAAAAAATTACTATCCCCTAATGTTTGACAGCACATCAGCTGGGAACAAAACCACATGAAGCAGAGGTTAAGATGGAAGCACCTTTTTCACAGAACAAGACAAAAACACGTGAAAATTAACAAACAAACTAACTAAGCATCTATAGTTTCACAAAAACGTGATTAAAGATTGAAGAATATGAATTTTTTAAGAAATGATTAGCTTCCATTGAGAAAAAAAATGAAGGATTAGAAAGAAAGAAAAAAAACATAAAAAAGGACCCAAAGAACAACTGAAGCAAATTTGTGAGCGGTACTGTCGTTGAAAATCAAAAATAGAGAAATATTACAAAAATAATGATAGAGGGTTAAGGACGGATTTTTTATACAGAAAACTTGCATGACCCAATATAATTTAAAATCAGTTTTCAGGATAGAAAACAACAGAAAACAAAAACAATGTACTGTTGAAAAAATGTTAGAGGTTGTTTGGAAATCATGTTTAAGAAACAGATCTTTGTTTTAAAAAAATTAAGAACAGATTGTTTACACAGAAAACTTGTTTAACAGAATATTTATTAAAAACAGTTTTCAGAATAAAAAAACAACAGAAAACAAAAACAGTATATTGTGTATTCATTGTGTTTGTTTGTTGTTGTCTACATTATAACTACTCATATTTTCAAATAAATATATAGATCAAGTAAATGGAATCATAAAAATAAAAGATATTTTCCCAAACAGTTCTTTAAATTAAAAAACAATATAAAACAGTTTCAAAGTATTAGATTATAAAATTATGTTTTTTTTAATTATAAGATTATTAAAAAAAATAAACACAGATTTTAAAAAATACACTCAATTCCCAAACAACCCCTTAGTAACTTGACACCCACCCAGAAAGGAGCATTAGTATATGTCAGTTCTCAAACGTTTTCCTATGAGCCTTCAACATCCTTCTAGAATACCCTTCTATTCCTTTCAAGCCAAATCTCCCTAAGATTGCTAAAAAAGTCAGCTTGCCACAAACGCCTTACTTTAATCTCTAAAAGGGATACTGCACAATCTCTTCCATGGTTAAGAATATGCATGAACTCATGAAACACAGTCATACAAAAATATATATAACATGCACAAAATCTCTACTACACCCATCACCCATAAGTATCTGTGCTCACCTTAGCCTTCTCAACTCTCTTTATAGTTCCCACAGCATCATTTTTCAAGACCATACCTCGCACTACTACAGAATTATGCAAACCACCTCCTAATAACTTCGCAACCCGGACATTGTCCACATTAAAATTTGTTGGATTCTTAGGACAAACTTGAATGCATGCCTGCAACACAAAAATGTATAAATAAAAACCTCGAGAAGAAAAGGTTAACAGGATGATTCCTCAATTGTAACAAGAGTAGGCGAAAATTAATTACATCAGCAACTAGTGAACATAATATATCTTCTTGTCCGAATTGCTTGCTAGCGATGGCAGATTTCATTCGAGAAATAACTTGCTCTTTGTCACGTACGTCCATGTTGTCCGAACCTTCCACCACTAGTTCATTTAAACTTTCAATTGTCTGAACCAGAAAAATAAAAGATTAAAATGATACTATTTTTTATGAGAGACAAACTTTTCATTGATGTACAGAAAAAGGTTGAGAGCCATTCTGAGCCAAAGATAGTACAAAAAAAATGGCACATTAAAAAAGATCATTTACTTAATAACCACCATGTAGACAGTGAGAAACCTTATTAATTGCCTTGGTATAGCCACTGATTATTTCACTTGGGTGCAGACCCATCCTGATGAGTTCTTCTGCATTTTGTAGAAGCTCCCCAGCAAACGAAATTGTCAAATTAGCTCCATCACCAATTTCTTCTTGCTGAGCCTTACCTGCTAAAACCAAAAGTTTGGCTGCAGGATGCTGTACCTCAAGTTCATTGACAATAGTGCCCGCATCATTTGTGACAAAAAGCTTATCTAGATGATTAATTACCATCTTATTCATTCCTGAAAAAAGAATACTTAACAGTAAGTCAATCAACAAAAAAGACTTAGATTTATAAAAATATTGTTCCAAAATAACAGTCTCTCTCTCTCTCTCTCACACACAACACACACATTTCTACAGCTACTAAGAATGATTATAAGATAAGACTAATAAACAATAAAGTTTTAATAAGACTTTTAAAGATATTACATTAATCTATACTATTATGAGATATGTTTTGTTAAAGAGAGAGATTAAAAATTAAAACTATCAAAAACAAGCATCGAACCAGAACAATAAAGTTGCATCAACTATAACTTGAATAATAAACAACAGTAAACCTACCTGGAGCTATTGAAAATTATATTACTTAAGTTTAAACTATGAGATTTCAAAATTAACCAACATAAGATTTTAATTGCGAGTTTTTTATAAAGTTGATCAAATAACAACATGGAAACTAAGTAAATCATGAAATGCTCATAAAACAAGGGGTTCAGTTGATTGATTAAAATCTTGGAAACGCCATGAAGAATAGAATGGTAACGGAAGAAGGTTTCAGAAAAATGGAAAGAAAATATGAGAAATGGGGATGGAGATCACCATTAGGACCGAGAGAAGTTCGAGTGATGGTAGAAAGTTGTTTGCAAGCATCGATGTTCTTGATAACAGCTTCATCCAAACCAGAGAGATGTCTGTGACCATCTTTAAGCATCGATTGAATTCCATGTGTTGGAAGCTGGAACCCCATCTTCTTCTTCTTCTTCTTTCCTTTTCCTTTGACGAAAGACAAAATGTAACTGAAATCAAATAGATCGTCTTTAGAAAGAGAGACCAAGAAAGCCCTAACCCTAGAACTTCAACTTCTCTATGAGGCGGGGACAGGAGCGGGGCGGGGGGGGAGAGAGAGAGAGAGAGCCAGGCTTACCGCGGTAGTGGTAGCGGTGGCGGTGGCAAACGTTGTGGCGGTATTCGCGGCGGCGTGGCGGTGGCTGGGCAGTGGGTGGCTGAGTTTTGGAGAAGAGGGAGACAGAGAGAGTCGAAGGGAAGAAAAAGAAAAAATTTCAAATCATATAATCCCAAAATGGGTTAACTATAAAACTAGCCTAATTTTTACCAATTTAACAATAAATAGCAACCAACCATGAAATAACAAAAAATAGCCACTAAAATAATGTCAGAGGAGGTAATTTACCAAAAAGCCCTCATTAGTTTAAAATCACAAACTACTGCTTCTGTTGATCACGGTGTACGAGGGAGACTGTCAGACATGTCCTATCCGTATTGGGAAGCACAACATACTTGGATTATGGTACAGTTGGTGTATTACGTATAGTTTAAAGGATTATACTAACAATACACATATTGTGCGAAAACATTGCTAGTCAAATCTCATTCAACAAAACACAGGTATGTTGTGCTTGGATTATGATACAGTTGGTGTAATACGTATAGTTTAAAGGATTATACTAACAATACACATATTGTGCGAAACATTGCTAATCAAATCTCATTCGATAAAAACACAAGTATGTTGTGCTTGGATTATGGTACAGTTGGTGTAGTACGTATAGTTTAAAGCATTATACTAACATTACTCATGTTGTACGAAACAATGCTAATCAACTCTCATTCGACAAAAACACAAGTATGTTGTGCTTGGATTATGGTACAGTTGGTGTAGTACGTATAGTTTAAAGGATTATACTAACAATACACATATTGTGCGAAAACATTGCTAGTCAAATCTCATTCAACAAAACACAAGTATGTTGTGTTTGGATTATGGTACAGTTGGTGTAATACGTATAGTTTAAAGGATTATACTAACAATACACATATTGTGCGAAACATTGCTAGTCAAATCTCATTCAACAAAACACAAGTATGTTTGTTCTTGGATTATGGTACAGTTGGTGTAATACGTATAGTTTAAAGCATTATACGTACAATACACATATTGTGCGAAACAATGCTACTCAAAATCTCATTCAACAAAACACAAGTATGTTGTGCTTGGATTATGGTACTTTTGGTGTAGTACGTATAGTTTAAAGGATTATACTAACTATATTAATAACATTAATAAAAAAGACTCTATCTGTCCAAGAGTACATGATATACGTGTATAGTTAGTATACTTAATATACTAACAGTACTATAAACAAGACACATTAAAAATGCGAATTAATGATGAAAATCAGAAAGACCCAAAATAAATAAGACGGTTTCAACCACTAATTCTATTTTCTACCAAGACAAAGAATCTCTAAAAAACAAACCAACTACCAAAAACAGGGATGTCTAAAAAAAACAGATCTCAAAGAACCCAAGTCTCATTAGAGACCAAACTTCCTTCCATCATTTCCTTAAGTTCTGTTTGGCAATATCCCATCTCTTTATTTGTCTTCAAAGTCAAACCCCACCTTGAGTAAATGCCTGGAAAATCCCACAAAATAGATCCCCATTAAACAATTTATTAAATAAAATCAAATTGTAATTAAAAAAAATCCCCAAGTGTGAATAGTGACTAAAAAAGGAGGGAAAAAGCAATTGGGATTTGGTGAAAAAATCCAAAAAGGAAGCGTGGGAAGATGATATTTCATCATAAAAATCTGAAATGTAAAAGATAAACCCCATAGATTTATGACCTACATACCTGGATAAAAACTCCCCTAAAAATCGCAATGAAAAAATGTAAGAAAAAGTAGGTGAGATTTCTAAGTAATCATAACTTTCAGGGTTATAAATGGAATAATCAGGATTAAGAAAATTGATGGTGGCTAAAAACTGAACTATGAATGGATGTGGCTATTCTTTGATGCGTGGATACCAAATGTGGCCATTCCTTGAGTTTTCTCTCCCAAAATTATGTTAATGATTCTCAGATTTTTTTTTAGGAATATTATATTATTTTAAATTAATGACAAAAATATTGTAGAAGTAAAAGTAATTCCAAAAATATTGCTGTTTTTAATGACTGGACGCGGATGGCTGACGTGGCGAATGAGGTGGAGGGGATAAAACGCCTCGAGAGTACCAGGCGTTTTCCTTAAAGGAACAAAAGCGTCTGTACAACAGACGCTTTTGATCCGAGAGGATTGATAAAACGTCTGTACTACAGACGTTTTAACTCTGCGATCAAAAGGGGCAAAACCCTCTTCTTCTTCCTCATTCACAGCCCTAATTTCGAATTCCTCCTCTCCCTCTTCTTCGCCTCCGATCGCTTCTCACCGGCGCAACCTCATATTTTCCGGTGGTTTTCGTCCAAATTTGCTTGGATATTGAAGGTAACACTTCTATCGACATATACATGACGGATTTCTAATGATTATTGTTGTGGTGTGGGTTTGGTTGTAGATTGAAATTGAAAATTCATGAAATTTTATTTTTCTTTGCCATAGTTCTTGAGCCAACCCTAATTTCTTCTTCCTCATCGTCTCCCTCGCTCTCTTCGTTGGTGCAAATTTCAATTTCTGGTAGGTTTCTTCGAAATTTGCTTGAATATTTATTGAGGTATGTGAATTTTATGGTTATGAAAATTTTCATTGGTTGGATTGCTTGAGGTTAGCTCATAATGTGATGATGTCTTGCCTATGCCTTAATTAGCTTTAGATTACTATGATATGGTTTTTGGAAAGATGCTTTTGTTTTATTGACTTGGAATTGGAAATTTTCGGGTTTTGGGTTTTGGAATGAATATGTAAGATGATTTGTTTTAGCTTTTGATTGAAGGAGATCAATTTAACTTGAAAATTGAAATTTTCTTTTTCCTTTTCACTAGCTTGTTTGTTGCTCGATTAGTAATTTATTATGAGTGACGGTGATCGTGTTTGTTATAAAGAAGATCTCTTATATATGTAAATAGTGAACATTTTTACTTTGTGAGATTGGTTACATTTATAATGAAGTTTAGTTTGATTTTATTTCTCAATGCTAGGTTGATCTTGTAATTAATTGAGTAATTTTATTGATTTGAAATATGTAAATTATTCTTGTATAGATAATGACGGAAAGATCTCTAGCAATTGTCGTGTATGCCAACGGCCATGTTATCCATGGTTTGGAAGGAATAGAATATGATCAACCCCCATGTGGAGGATTTTTAATTGAATATGGGATTAAGTTTAATGGTTTTGTTGAACTATTGAGTGAGACATTATCCATTGATTTTAGGACCATCCAAGCAGAGATTGTGTATAGATATCCCACCCAATTATCAAATGGATCAACTAAGTTCTCATCATTTCCAATCCATAATGATGCAAATTTGAATTTCATGTTTGCAACTGCTTTGCCTCCTCCTAATAAGATAGATATTTATGTGTCCATTAAGAGTAGAGATGAGAACCTAATAGGCCGTGACACTCAAGTTTCAATTCATGACAATCCAAGTGTTGTTTGTAGTGGCTCTGGAGGGACCCGACGATACATTAATGTTTATCAACACTTTTTATTCTAAGAGACGATCACCTTTTGATTATGTAGGTCATTTGGGAGCCATATACCACTATCTTGGACGGTCTTCCTGCATACTGTCGTAACGGTCAGGATAGTTGGTCTGCAGAAGCTCCATTGATATGCTTCAGCATAGTCGAGTTCATTTTTCCCTCTAGGGTCATGCGACAGTTTGGCCTCATACAGGTCGTGCCAGAACCATGTAACACTAACCCAGGAGGTTTGCATGTTATGGATCTTCGGACTCGTGTCGTAGATTGGAGGAGTGAACATTTTCACTATGTTGAGGAGTGGTTATCTCGTCGGGATCATCTTCTTCGAGGTGATCCAGTTGATGGCGGCCCAGATGTTGATGCGAGATATATGGCATGGTATAATACTATCACCCGACGATATTTGACTCGTCAGGGGACAGCTATTGGCTCCATGGTAATGATTTTATTATTTCTTTTACACTAGTGTAATTCAACATATCACTAATGTCTCGTATTTCTATCTTAGGCGTCTGGATTTACACGCATTCGAGCTGTGACGGACATTGGTGAGATCCCTGAATTATGTGATGAATATTTGGCCATGGTTGATGAGATGCAACAATTATATAGAGTGCCAAATGCACCGGTTGTGCCAAGGGTAAGACGACGTACTGAAGAAAACCCCCATATGCCTGATGACATTGAGCGGGAGTATGACATGATGCCAGGTGGTACTCCACCCCGTTCTCCATCACCGACTCCCGCTTCAGGACCCTCTTCACCCATTTTCATACCGACTCCGGGATCTCACATTATTAGGGGCGGTTATGATCATGAGGCAGGATCTTCCGCGGGACCTTCCACAGTTCGAGCTCCTCGAGGACGCCAACAACAGAGGCGCCCACAGCAAAGACGAAACCCAACTCGAAATAGAAGATCTCCCTCATGCGGCACTCATTAGCTTATTTAGATGATTTTTGTTTTTTTACATAACATTCATACATTATTGTGTTCAAATTACATTATTTAGTTTTATTATGATCACATTATTTAGTTATAACATTATATATATGTTAGCTATTTTGTTCAAATTAAATTACATTGCTTAATATGTTAGTTATTTTGTTCTAATCTAATCATTACTTTGTATATATGTTAGCTATTTTGTTCAAATTAAATTACATTGCTTTAATATATGTTAGTTATTTTGTTCTAATCATTACTTTGTATATATATTGCTTTAACAAATTACATTACTTTGTTATTTTGTTTTCATCATGTTTACGCTTGAAAAAAATTGCCAAAAACGGAAATTGTCATGAAATTAGAGAAACTCTGCCTTTAAAAAAGCCTCTGGTCAAAAACGTCTGCTGAACGGACGTTTTAAAAAAACGCTCTGGTAAAAAACGTCTGTTCAACAAACGTTTTAAAAAAACGCTCTGGTCAAAAACGTCTATTGAACAGACGTTTTATAAAAACCCTCTGGTAAAAAACGTCTGTTGAACAGACGTTTTTAGGCCAAGAAGGTAAAACGTCTGTTCAACAGACGTTTTACCACATGCTGGTATAAAGCGTCTGTTGAACAGACGCTTTAAGACCAAAAAGAACAGACGTTTTTAGCGTAGGTGGCATAAATCGTCTGTTGAACAGACGATTTATGCTGACTAAGCTATAAATCGTCTGTTCAACAGACGATTTACTGTAGTTTTGGAATTAGTTTCCCTCCGCCCATATATCAGGAATTATTTTTTTTTTTTGCAATTTTTCTGAAGAAACCCCATGATTCTCATCTAACACTATTGAATATTTAATATTTAAGTTCAATTTTAATTTTAATTTTAATTTCTCCTTCTCTATTCTCAATTTTCTTCTTTGGACTCCGTAATGTTTTTAGAGCGGATGAAATTATATAAAATCATTTTTAGAAAATTATGGTTAAAATAAATAAAATCCTTAATATATAAAATGAGAGATTTTTTATTAACATTTTTAGATTATTATACTCTTTAAAAATCTTTAAATTACTATACACGTCATTATATATACCTTTTTTAAAATCTCCAAATTACTGAACATGTCATAGTTATTTATTCTCCACTTTTCATTAAATGACCATTTACATTTTAAGACTATTATAATCATTTTATATCTTTAAATTGCATGCCACATTTCATTTAACTTTAGAAAAATAAATTGTGGAGTTGTAAAAAATAATAGGTTTACTTTACAAAATGCCTTTTTCATATCGATCTTTCTTTTGAAATTTTCTCCTAAGTCATTTTTTATATAATAAGATTAAAATATTTCTCGTCAATAAATAAGAAATGATCATTTTTTTAAAAATAAATTCCTTGGCTTTTTTTTACTTTCCACAATGTCAAATTACAAAATAATTGAAAATTAAGTACAACATACAAATATCAAATTACAAAATAATTGAAAATTAAGTACAACATATGAAAATGAATGTGATATTAAAATGAACAATTATTCATTGTTTAGATTTATCACAAATTTGTAGAAAATAAATTATATTTAAGTATTCAAATATTAAATTATTTAATAGAGGTGATGGTGATTTAATCTTAAAATAACTATAACTATGGTGATTTTGTTTTAAAATAGGGCTATTAACACTAATAATCAATTAGAGCAAGCAAATTACAATTATGTTGGAGGTTCAAAAAAAAATTACAAAATTGGACAAAACCACCCACCGGAAGAGATGAATTGACAAAAAAAACCCTGATGACGTGGCTTAATGAGAGTAGTTAGCATGTCTACCAATTTTAAATAGATTAAGGAAAAAATAAAAAAAACTAAAAAAATATTAGGCTACAATTTAGGGATTTGAAATTAAAAAAAGAAAAAAAGAACGAACGAAATATAAAAGGAATGATTTTTTGGGGGAGAAACTACGGATGCACGATTCTGAAAAAACACAAAATCAAAATGAAAATCTGAAAGGTATTTTTAATGGTGAGAAGAAAATTGGCATTACGAGATGAAGAAGACGATGAAGACAACTAAAGAGAAACTGTAATCACTAAGGAGGCAGAAGCTAGTAAACGTAAAAAGGTACAAAACAGATAATTGGAAAAGTTCATACCATATATATTTTTTTTTTATAGAAATATAATGATGACATATATTTTTTTACTTTCATGGAAAAGGGATTCAAGAATGGCAGTAAGAAAAAAAAAGAAAAAAGCAAAAGTGATAGAAATAATGTATGAAATAAAAGAAAAGAAAGATATACAAACAAAGGAAGCAAGTATGAGTGAAGAGGAAGATGAAATAAATCATACGAACGAAGACGAAAGACATTGATGAAATCTAGGTAAACCATACTTTAAAATTATGTTGATTTTTTTCTTTATTTTTAATTTTTAAAAACAAGAGAAATCAGAGATGGTCATAAAGATGGTCATCTGGAAAAGAAGAAATGTGAGAATGATTGTGAGAAGGGGATTAAACATTCAAAATCAAGTAAAAATGAGGTAATTTGATATTCTCCCCGTATTTATTTTTATTAAACATTTAATTTTGTACAGCAAAGTATATCATTTAACTTTAACAAATACCAACTTTATAAATTGTCTTAGGTTCAGGGATGTTGTTGATTTTACATTTATTATTATTAAATATAATATATATTTTAATTATGTTAAAAAGTGTAATGTTTTAAACGAACATGATATAACAAGAGCAAGCTTCTTAAGTCCACAAAAGCTAGGAAACAAAATTATGGAACCATACACGGAGGATTTTGTTTCAAGGTGAAAAGACACAAAAAAAAGTGATCAGGATGATTGAAAGCATGTCGACCTTCCATGTATTAATTCAAAAAACTCCACAAGATGAAACTATGAAAGACATCAATGAAGAAACTGAGGATGAGATAAAAATCTGATAAACTATATAACAGTGTTAAATTGATTGTTAATGAAATATGTGACAATATGTGTATAATCTATATTGTGTTAGATTATCGAACCATTAGTGAAAAAAAAATCAAGAAAGAGGAAGGTGATAGAAGTAATGGAAGTCAATAAATAAAAGGAACAAGCTAATGCTGGAAATAAGAAAAACAAGAAGAAACAGACAAGAGTAATATGTATATTAAATATTTAATAATGTTAAATTTTCTGAAATATTTAATTTTATACAATACTAAAAAATAATGAAAAAACAGGTCATGACTAGAAGAGCAAAGTCATTGAGGCCCAGGATAAAATCAAGATCAACCAAAGATCCTTACACAGAGGAATTTGGATCGAAGGAATAACCGATTACATTGACTCAAGAATTGAAAAGATCAACACCAACATTTCATATACTCACTCAAGAGTGAAATAAGGATTCGATGTAACTGTTTGATTCATGTTAAAGTTTAACTTTTGAATTCTGTATTTGGCAAGGATTATATATTTTGTTTTAGTTATATTTTGAAATTTATAGATAGGAAGAAATTATATATTTTGGCAAGATCTGGCAATGATCAAATTGATCTTTTTTAAAGTTTGACAACTCTAAATGATATACATATTGATGACTATAAATGGTATACATATTAACAACTCTAAATGGTATACATATTAACAACTCTAAATGTTGGACAAAAATATAAAAGAGAACAATTTGATTTTATTCAACTAACATCAGAACATAGTTAATTCAAAATAAACATGAGTTTAAAAAAAAATAGAGAATCTATGTGACTTAAACAGTTGGACAAAATTAAAATATCGAACTATTTGACAATATACAATAGATAAATATAAAGTAGCTATATAATTAAAAATGTTGGACAAAATTAAATTATCAAAATATGGATAGCAAAACCCTAACTTTACAAAAAAAAAAGAAAAAAAAAAGAAGAAGAAACGTAACAAAACAAGGAAGAAAGAGAAAAATAAAAAATGAATCAATACGTAACTTAATGAAGAGATATGGAAATTTTGAAAATAAAAATTTTAATATTTAAAAAAAAAACCAAATCTGAAAAAACAAATTAATAATATTAACCGGAAATTAATGATCAAGATTTGAAAACAATAATTAAAACGAAATCATAAATCAAAAACAACAAATCAGGATAAATCAATGTCAAAATCATTTATTATTCAAATAATTAAAGAGAGAGAAAACAAAGGGTAAACTAGGAAGTAAAAATTAAAAAACCACCAAAAGTGGCCTATAATGGATATTGTCGTAATTAAAATTGAAACACTAATATTTTTGTAAATACGTGCTCCGATTTGATTTAATGAATAAATATTCCTTTAAAATAACTAATAAAAAAAATTAGTTTAAAAAAAGATTTTTTTACTCATTAAATCAAATCGGAGCACTTATTTATAAAAATATTGGTGTTTCTATTTTAATTACGACAGTATCAATTGTAGGTCACTTTTAGTGGTTTTTCATTTTAAATTTACTATTTTAACCTTGTTTTTCTCTCTCTTTTATTATTTTATTCTTAAACGATTTTGATATTGATTTATCCTTGATTTTCTCTTTTTGCTTTATGATTTAGTTTTATTTTTCTTTTTCCGTTTTTTATCATTAATTCCTCAATTAATATTTTTTGATTTGGTTGTTCATAACTGTTTCGATTTGGCATCTTTACTTCAAATTTTGAATTGTTTATTTTCAAAAATTCCTTTTATTATTTTTTTCGTATCTTTTCATAAAAGTCTTGTTGTTTGTTTATTTTTCCCGTTCCAATCTTAACGTTGATTCCCTATTATTGTGCAAGGTTATTAGGGTTTTACCATTTTGTTTTTTTGTCATATTTTCTTCCTCTTTCATTTGGTCATTCGTAGTAGTTTTTTTTTCTGGGTTGGATGTTGAATATGGGTAGGTACATTGATGCTAAGCTTTTCCATGGTGGAATTTTTTATGAGAATGGAGTGTATATTAATTACAATTCGAGTTGATATTCGGATTGTAAGAAACATTACTTTGAGTGATTTGCATAAAAAGTTGTCTCGTGAGGTTGGTTTTAATGTCTACCGCCATAGATTGCGTATGGAGATATGTTCCGTTGTTCAAGTTTTACCTTGTTTTAGATTCGGATGATATTGTCTCGTATTTATTACTACTCGTGTGAAGATTCTGAATACATAGCCCTAGTTGTGGAGGATTTTGTTGGTGTACAAAATTCTATCGTCAAGAAGTAAGTTGAAATTAACCATTTTGAATACGTTTTCCATGATAGCGGAAATGATCCGTTTTTACTTGAAACCCCCGATGGTTTTGAATATGTTACGTTTCTTAATGTAAACTGTTCGAGAGATAGCTACCATTTGAAGGTTGATAATACTCTCTATTCCTCGAAGTTAGTTTTGACTAAAGTCATCAATATTTTTGCTTTGAAGCACAATTTCAAGATGGTTGTAAAAAAATTTGACAGCGAACGCTATTATGCTTGCTGTAAGGATGAGAATTGTTCCTTTTTTAATAGAGTCACACAATATTTTAAGACTGATTCTTGAATTATTTCGAAGGTCTGTTTTAAACATTGTTGTGATATTGATATGATCACTAGGTCTCATCCTCAAGCTCGGTCTTCTATTATTGCTGAGTATATTAGAGATAATTTCTCAATTGGGTCTGGGTCATTTATGACACCAAATGAGATTATATGAATTGCATACAAAATCATCATGGTATTCACATTGATTATATGGAGGCTTGGAGAGCTCGTGAGATCGTTTTTAATGAATTAAGAGGAAATCCAGAAGAATCTTATGCACTTGTTCCTAGTTTTTGCCATGTAGTAACTGAGGAGAATTGTGGTATTCATTTCTGCACTGATGTTTATTTTTATTCAACAGATAATATCATTGTATTTTATTAATTTTTTTTATTCAATTGTGTTTTAACAAATGTTTATTTGTGTTCAATAGTTTATATTTATTAAACTTTTTATGTAATTTTTCTAGGAACATATGTTCGTTACTTGCTTGATGATGAGAATAGATTTAAGTACCTATATTTGAGCTTGGATGTATCAATAAAAGGATTTACTGCATGTCGTCCCGTTATATCTGTTGATGGCACGTTTATGAAAGCGAAGTATGCTGGTACTTTAATGACTCCTTGCACCCTTGATGGAAATAATCAAATTTTTCCATTAGCGAGTGGTTGTTGTAGATTCCGAGAACAATTCTTCGTGGGAATGGTTTTTTTTACCATTTGAAAGTTGTTTATGGTCATGTTCCCGACATTGCTATAATTTTTTATTGACATCCAAGCATACGTAAAGCTTTAGAGAAGATGATTCCTGGATGTCATTATGGTAATTGTATGCAAGACATTGCCGCAAATATCAAGTCTAGATTAAAAAAAATGTCTTGATGATTTGTTTAAAAGATGTGCTCAAGCTCACACATGGTCGAATTTTGAATGTCTTATGAATGAACAAGATAGGTGTGAACCTAAGATCATTCCTTACCTTGATGAGATTCATCCCCGTACTTGATCTCGTGCTTATTTCCATGGAATGAGGTATAATGTTATGACTACGAACATATGTGAGAGTTACAATTCGCCTAAGCGTGCGTTAGAGAATTGCCTATTGTTTCAGCTATTGATGAGATTCGATTAAAACTTCAATAATGGTTTAACGATCGTCGTCATCTCGCCTTTGAAATTCACTCTAAGCTAACCCCTTGGGCTGATCGTATTGTTTGGCGAAACATCAATATTGGTAGTCGAATGACGGTAAATTATTATCAAACAAATTGGTTTTTTTTCACATATTTAATTTTATTAAATAATTTTCTTCTTTGTAGGTACGGCCTATTAATGATGCTAAATATTATGTCATTGACTTTGATATGGAGTATGTTGTTAACATTACTAAACAAATGTGTGATTGTAGATGTTGGAATATGCTAAAAATCTCTTGCACTCATGCTTGTGCTGTAATTGTTGGGATTGAGGCCTCTAAAAGAGTTCTCAAACGGAAGTCCCAACGATCTTTCCTTACAGTATAATAAATTCAAAATTCTAAATGCATAAAAGAAATACTAACCCTTGTCGAGAAGTGTCTGACGCTTCCTCGTTCTTCGATGGTTACGATCCAGGGACCACCAAAAAGATCTTCCTCACTAAGCACAAAAGAGAATCGGTGCGTGGGCACTATTTCCTTTGGAAAAAGGAAAATTGGGAAGAAGAATTTTCTTCCCAATACCCTATGGGCGGCCAGAGGGGGAGGAGAGGAATTTCCTGAGCCTTTACTTTAACTCTCTTGGTTTGTGTGTTTGGGGTCACCCCAAAGATCCTATTTATAGGAAAACCAATGCCTCAGAAAATCTTCTGAATATCTTTTAATTAATAAATAATTAATTAAGATATTCTAAAATATATTTGAATAATAAAGATATTATATTTTATTCCATAAGAAAATATTCCATATCTTTTATTTAAATTAATCAATATTAATTTAAATATATTATTCAATATCTTCCATTTAAATTAATCATATTAATTCAAAATAAGATATTCATATATTTTAAATAAAAATGCAAACTTTTTGGTCAACCCTTTGACCAAGGGGGCGTGTGACCCCACCTTGGGTCACACGCCCTATCATCATCCAATGACAATATTGGGCATTTTTATTTTCCTCTTTATTTAATGGAACAATTCGTTAAATAATTAAATAAATAAAACTCCTTTTATTTATTTCCTCATTTAATTTGATAATTTCAAATTAAATATTTAAATAGACTCTTCTATTTAAATCCCCATTAATTTTGGACAACACAAAATTAATTTAATTAAATAGACTCCTCTATTTAATCTCTTATAATTAAATAGACTCTTCTATTTAATAATTAAATAGACTCTTCTATTTAATAATTAAATAGACTCATCTATTTAATTCCACCATTAATTAAATAATTAAATAGACTCCTCTATTTAATTTCCTTTAATTAATTGAATAGACTCCTCTATTCATTTCCAATTTTCCAAAGAGAAATTAATCGTATTAATTTATGTTCTCGATTACATGCGTTAGCTCGGAGGACTTAATGGACCTATAGGACTAAGCTCCAATGATCCAGAATTACCGTTGATTAAAACTTCTTCTAATCAATTAATTCTCATTCATTAACTCCTAGATAACTCCACTAAATATCTAGAGTTGCACTCTTAGTACTATAGACATAGTTATGTCCATTGGCTATAATCATTAACTACACTTTGATCCTTCACAAGTTAGTTCGTATCCATGGCTAGGTATTTACACCGTATTAACCTCCATGATACATCTTGTTCCTTAAGCCCAACTGATTCTCCAATGAACAACCTTACATAATCTCCATTATGCGTCTTTAACCTTTTCCTTGATCAGGAGGAATATGGGGCCCCATTG
The DNA here is from genome assembly GCA_028015215.1 of Gynostemma pentaphyllum. Taxonomy (NCBI): domain Eukaryota; kingdom Viridiplantae; phylum Streptophyta; class Magnoliopsida; order Cucurbitales; family Cucurbitaceae; genus Gynostemma; species Gynostemma pentaphyllum. The sequence continues at coordinate 63,283,615 of CM051355.1, read as the reverse complement.
TTCAAGACCGAATCAGCCCATAAGAGAACTACTCATCTATTTTCCTATATGGAAAAGAGTGAATTCCAATTCTTGTGTAATTACGTTCCCAGCCTATAAGCAAGATGCAATCCCCAAACCTGGGAGACATATTGAGCGAACTATGCGAGTCACTCTCACCTATGCAAATCAAAGGCTTGTTTCTTGCGAACAGGAGTTCGTAATCCACTCAGGATTAAGATCAATTGTACATGATCAACCGGTTGATAAACGAAGTGGCTTTCGTAGAACGGCTTTCCCGAGAAGACAGGTAAGTTTATCTTAGTCCAGTCTACTACAATCTCTATTGCAAGCAACACCCCCACTCACATGTCTCTACATGAGCGATCCAGATGAGATCACTTGTGCCAATTCACAAGTGGGTCGTGTTAGTGGTGTTACCAGAAATAAGGCACCCAACCTTTATTCATGTACCCATGGACTATTTGAGTTACACTTAAGTGAATCTTCCCGCATCATATGCTCACTTTAAGTTATTATACGTAACTCTGGATCTTATAATGGATTACATTTATTAAACTAATAATAAATGATAATGTAAATATTACTAATTAATAATTTATTTATTTATTTATAGTTTAATTGTATTACATAAGATTTAGGGCAGAAACCCCAACAATAATATTGTATAAAAGTCTTCCACCAACTAATTTTGTCAACATATATTACACAACGGAAGCTTTAAGATGTACGTATGTTGGGAGTGTTTATTCGGTTGGCAATAGAAGACAATGGAGTGTCCCATCTTTAATTCTTTCTACTATTGTTCATCCTTCTAATGTTAGGCGTTCGACTGGTTGTCCAAGAATGAAATGTCACTTGTCAGCAATTGAAGTTGCAACTTCTCAATCTAAGAATTGTTCCAGATGTGGTGGTAATGGACATAATCGCAAGACTTGCAGGAATGCTCTTGTTCGTAGGATTGAATTCAGTTCTTAGTTTTTGAATTTTATTATCATTGTGTTATTTTTCTTCTTTTTGAATAATCTCAATGTTGTTTGATTCTTATTATGTCTTTATGTTCGGATGGTTTAGTCAATTTTATAATTTTTAATAAATTGTTAACAATATTTAAGTTTGTCTAACATGTTTAGTATATTGTCAAATATTTTTTATGTTTAAACTTGTTCAACACGTTTTACTCTTTAGTTATAATTAGTTGTAAGTTTTATATTATCAAATTGTTCGGATAGTTTGTCCAACATTTTTTTTCCCTTCACGTTATTCATTCTTTATGTTGTATATTATCATATTGTTTTATAACATTATTATCTAATTTTATTAAATTTTTAATGTTTAAATTTGTTAAACACTTCTTACTCTTTAGTCATAGCGAGTTGTGAGTTATATATTATCAAATTTTTCGGTTATGAAACCATGTCCAGCATTTTTAAATGAAGATATTTTATCCCATATTTTTCATTCTTGTTAAAAAATTGTTTTTGATTCTCATTGGAAATTGTTCAAGTTTGATATGAGAAAAAAAATATCCTTAAATATGAGATCTAAAGATTAACAATTTTTATCATTGTTACTAAAAAAAATAGGGTTGTTAAAAGCTCTTAATGTCTTTTACCAAATATTGAAATTCAACACAATTCAATAGTTCATCAAAAACTACAAATAAAAAGCTATAGTGAATCTTTTTAACTCCTGAGTGAGCATACATAAAGTTTATTTTTTAAGAAAATTTCTATTATATTTTTTATGGTTTTTGTAGACTTATATGATAACCTCGATAAGCACATTACGCAGTCTTCACAAACGTGATGATTTTCACGTACTTATCGAGATCCTAACAAAACACCTTTTTTTCAACTAATTAATTAATAATTTGTAAAATAGCAATATTATAAAATCTTGAATAATCGGGTTATGTACAAGAATTAAATAAAGTGACAATTACAACTGACAAGTAAATGTAATATCTGACAAAAATCTTTCTTTACTTGTCTAGGGCTTGAAGAACCCTTTTTCATTTTTGTCTAGATTTTTGTCTAGGGCTTTAAGGGGAAAAGTAATGAAAAGAGTTCTTCAAGCCCTAGATACAAAAGAATAAAAAAAAACACACCATTTTCTTTCCTCAAAACCGTGGCTGCCTTATTGCTTTTCCCCTTGTTTAATTTGTGTTTTTCTTTGTTTTTGGGAGGTAAAACCATGTCCAAATACTCAAAATTAATTTAATCAATGATAGATATCACCTAAAAACTACCTAAAACAAACCCGGATCGTCTCCAAATTGCCAAAAGATGGAAAAACACCCTCCCCATAACAACCCTTGTTCGGTCGAACCTATAAGTGGGGATTTACTGGACTATTTTATTTATTTAATTAATTTACGTGTCGTTCTTTGCTTGTATGGTTTAATTAATATAATTTAAGCCTAATTAATTGTAGGTGGTGTGGTATTGTATGTTTGACGTTTCGCCAGATCGATTATTGTTATTTAGCTATAAGGTGAGGATAAATAGAGTTTCACGTAAATTTAAGAAACAAATTTAATCAATGATCGATTATTGTTGACGCCTCTCACACAACACACACATTTCTACAACTACAAAGAATGAATATAAGATAAGACTAATAAACAACAAAGTTTTAATAAGGCTTAGATATTACATTAATTTATACTATTATGAGATATGTTTTGTTAAAGAGAGAGATTAAAAATTAAAACTATCAAACAAGCATCGAACCATAACAATAAAATTGCATCAACTATAACTTGAATAATAAACAGCAGTAAACCTACCTGGAGCTATTCAAAATTATATTACTTAAGTTTAAACTATGAGATTTCAAAATTAACCAACATAAGATTTAAAATGCGAGTTCTTTATAAAGTTCATCAACTAACAACATGGAAACTAAGTAAATTATGAAATGCTCCCAAAACAGGGTTTAAGATGTGGGGTTTTGGATTTGGTTCAGTTGATTGATTAAAATCTTGGAACTGTCATGAATAGAATGGTAACGGAAGAAGCTTTCAGAAAAAAAGAAAGAGATGATGAGAAATGGGGATGGAGATCACCATTAGGACCGAGAGAAGTTCGAGTGATGGTAGAAAGTTGTTTGCAAGCATCGATGTTCTGAGAACAACTTCATCCAAACCAGAGAGATATATGTGACCATCTTTAAGCATTGATTGAATTCCATGTGTTGGAAGCTGGAACCTCATCTTCTTCTTTTCCTTTTCCTTTTCCTTTGAAGAAATACAAAATGTAAACCCAAATAAAATAGATCGTCTTTAGAGCAAACACAATGGAAAGAGAAAGCCCTAACCCTAGAACTTCAACTTCTCTATGGAGTTATATTTTTTCTCAAACTCCATTAGGAACCTTGAGAGAAACTTGGTTAATATCCAACAAAAAAACTCCTATTACATCGAATAAATTTCTTTGGAATATCCTGAAAAATAATAAACTTTTAAAAGTTATATTTTTTGTCCCTGAACTTTATGATTCGTTTCATTTTGGTCCCTCTGTCTGTGTTTTTTCGTCTAAGACTCTACTAGAGGGCTTATATGACATATGATTGATAATGTGACATTATATAAATATACAGTGATATTAAATGACAAGGAAGAATAAATATATAGAAGGTTTAAGACTAAAATTAAGGAGAAAAATATGAGATTAACTTCACTATATATTCATTTTTCCATGGTATTTAACCTCACGATATGTTCCTATAACATCACATCATCAATTACATGCCACATAAGCCCTCCATTAATGTCCTAGACGAAAAAACAAAAATGGAAGGACCGAAACGAAACAAATTGTAAAGTTCAGGGACGAAAAATGCAAGTTTTTAAAGTTTAAGGACGAAAATGGAACTAAAGTGAAAATTCAGGGACCAAAATGGTATTTTATCTTTTTTTTTTATTTATAAAAATACCCTTAATTAATTCTTAATATTGCTCTTAAATAATATTAATAAAAATAAAAAAAATTCTTTTTTGGTCAGACATGACATTGATATTCAAATAAAATTCAGATTTAATTCGTTGGGATTTCAATAGGGTCAAATTGTAATTTCATTGTTTGTGACAATTACATTTTATTATTCCTTTTCAAAGCCAAACAGATAATGAAGGTCAAAACTACCTTTCTTTCTTTTTAGAGTAACATCACATGGAAAACTGATGGTTTTCTAAAATTGACATTTTTTTTCAAAAAGAATTCCAAACATAGCTTAAAACGACTGTGCGTACAGCTAAGAGATAAGGAAGAGAAGAGTAGGTATTAATTTTATACAATTGCTAAAAAAAAATTATATATGTTAAAAGAAAATTACGTTTTAGGAACATGAAAAAATAGAGTAAAAACAATTATTTCGATAAGAAACATAAAGACTGGCCATTATTCTTCTTCTTAATTTAATTTGATTTCAATTTCAACTCATATTAGTAGATATATATATTTGTCTACAAAATTAGATTTTCTTTTTATAATTTTAATTTCTATCAGATTTTGATAATATTAGTGGGAGAAATGGAATATTAATAATTGCTTTTTTTTTCAGACATGGCAATTGCATGCAAATAAGACAGCCCATGAATCAGATTAAGTTATGATTTCCAGAGGTAGTTCAATATGAAAATTAATTATTATTTTTTTTCCCTTTCACATAGAAGACTGATGATTTTCATAATTGACACACATTTCTATTTACAATGATCAAATAAAACAACTCACCGTCGAAAAAAAAAAACAGAAATCTATTCTTATTTTTTAAATTTTGGCTACGAAATTATGGTGCTTATTAAGTGTAATAAAATGTTTATTTATAAATTTATTTATTTTAATTCAAAGATAAAATTAATATAACAATTATCAAATAGAAACTTATTTATTTTATATCCTTTTTAAAAATGATTCAATTCTTAGAGAGCTTTCAAAAACTGAAGGATAATAATAGATTTTTTTCAATTTGGTTTTAGAAAACTACTAGAATTTAATTGAGTATTATCTGACATGAAAAAAAAATTAATTAATTCTTCATTCAAACATGGGAATTGTCATGGGTCAAATTGTAATTTCATATGACAAATCACATATTTTCTTCTTCTGCCAAACATGGCATTATCATGGCACAGCAGCATAACAATTTCATGGCTCACTTACACGAAAAGTACTGAAGAGATGATAATTTTCACCATTAACACAAATTTCTAATTAAAAATTAAATTTCCGCCGTTAAAAAAAACCCCATATTGTTGATAAAATTAAAATCTGACTAAGACTTTAAGGTGTATTATTATTACAGCATAAAAAAAAAAGAGTAAAGAAAAGTTTGTAAATAGTTATTTTTTTAATTGAAAGCTAAAAATATGAAACTTATTTATTTCATATCATTTAAAGTCTTAGAAAAATTTTGAAATCTTCTTTTAACTCTCTCTCTATTGTTTTCATTATTAAATTGAATATGTAAAAAAAATCAAAAACATAATTTGAACTTTGAACTGTTATTCTGATGAAAAAAATGTTTAAAGTTAAATTGTTTTTATTTCTATATGATAGAAACATTGAGAATTTTTATTATTAGCTGTGTATGAACTTGAACTTGAAAAATCAATTCAAAACATTTAAGGGCAATAAATAAAAGAGGAGGATTTCTGACTAAAATTAAAATTCATTAATAATATAATAATTTTTCCCTATAATAAACAAAGCACTATTAAAAAAAAAACTAATAATTAACTAGAAATGGAAATTCAACATTTAATAATCATGAAGACGAAAAATAGTGACTTTGAGAGTAATTTCATAAGCTTTGATGAATTCAAAGACACAAATATCACCTTCCTTCAAATCATTATCAATTGCAAATCGCTTCCATCCCTTTTTAAATTCAGTCCTTCTTCTTGTAAATGCCCATCTAACCCCACACCAAACTTTCCATTTCGTTCCATTTGATATCTCAAGCTTCACTTCTGTTTTTTCTTCCTTGAAATATATTTCTCCAAAACTCCTTGGCAAACTCTATATTTTAAATTTAATTGATATCAAATTAATTAATAAAAATATATAATAGAGAATATACAGGTGCTCGTTTGAAGTGTTTAAAAGCTATCTCAAACAGGCCTTACCAGATAGCTTCCGGTTTGAATGTAGGAAGGCCTCATTGTGACCATAAATGAAGGATTCTCAATTGCTGTTTTGAAGCGGGCTGCTTTTTTATGAACTTTTTCTTCACTTTCCGTCAATGGCAATTTAATTGGCCTTGAAGATGTTGCCTCACGTTTCGGATTTGTAAAGTTACCTGTAAAAAAAAAAAGAAAAAAAAAAGCTGAATTTAATATAAAGTTAGTGAGATTTAAAAAAAAAAAAAAATTAAAATTAAAATTTGCATATACCATCAAATTGATGATCTTCATTTCTCCCCATCTTGCTCTTTCTTGCTGCTTCATATTTACCTTTATATTTTCTCTTCTTGGCTTCAAGATCCAAATCACGTTTCACACAGTGCTTGTCTCGCCCTTTTTAATTAAAAAAAAAAAAACCGAATTTAAACCAAAACAAATAAATTAGTGATAAAAGAAAAAACAAAAAGAACCCTTCTTACGCATGAACTGATTTTCCTTGGTAGCAATTTTTTTGTTGTCAACTTTGAAACCAAATTCTTCTTTAGGTTCTTCAACCACATTCTTCCCTTTACGATCATGACTTTCCTTGAGTCGATATCGGATTTCGGTAGCGCTAAAATCGAATATGAGCAAATGGAAGACGGAATTTCCTTCGGATCGAAACACCATGAAAAAGCCATCTTCCACGGAATAAAACTCCATAATCTCAGCCCAACCCTTTTCAAAAGTGAATTTTCCATCATTGTTCTTCAATTCCACTTCCCATTCTCCACCATTAGGGACCTTGATGGAAACTTGGTTAATATCCAATAAACAACCCCCATTACACCTAATAAATTTCTTTGGAATTTCCTGACAAAAAAAACAATGTAAAAAAGTTAGTATATTATGGATTTTCTTTCCCAAGAAAAGATGAGATTTTTTTTTATTGAACTTACAAGCTTTCCTTCTTTAAGATTGTGAGCGAAAATGATTTTGAAGAAATGTGGAGCTATAGAAGAAGAAGAAGAAGCCATTGAATTGAAAGATTGAAGTTTTTTCTTTTCTTTTTTCTATCTCTGATTTTAAAGAAGGAAGCCAAAAAAATATGTTTAGGGATAATTCTATATATAAGGGAAAAAAGGGTTATGTTTTCATTTTCATTTTCTAAATTAAAAAATAATAATAATTAATAACAGTTATTTAGTTTCAATCATAATATTTTTTTTTTTCATTCTTAATATTGCTCTTAAATAATATTGATAAAAAAAATTAATTAATTTAATTTTTTGTTTGGTCAGACATGACATTGGCATGCAGATATAATTCAATGGATGAGATTAATTAGTTGGAATTTCAATAGGGTTGATATTGTAATTTCATTGTGACAATTACATTTTATTCTTCCTTTTCAAAGCCAAACAAAAAATGAAGGTTAATATTACATTTCTTTCTTCTTAAAGTAACATAGCAAAATATCATTGTCCTTCTCAGTTCCCACATGGAAAACTGATGGTTTTCACAATTTCACACAAGCTTTGTTCTAAAATTGACATTTTTTTTTTGCAGGAAGAAAAAAACAAAACAAAACAAAACAATTCCATATTGTTAACATAATTAATTTTTAAATTAGCATAGTATAAACAGCTAAGAAGGATGGAAAAGTATGATTAATTTTTATACACTTTGCAAAAAAAAAAAAAATGTCAGTTGAATTTATTAATAAGTTTATCGTTGATACTTACTATGTGTTTTAGGGTAATTTCATATCTTTGATATTAAAAACGTTTTAGGAACATTTTTATTCTGAAAATATAGATTAAAAAAAATTATTTAGATTATTTTTTTATTATATTAAATTGGGGAGTGAAGACACGAACTTTCAAATTTATAGAAAGAGAAATGTCTAACTAATTGAACTATGCTCACATTGACAATTATTTAGATACATAAAAGACCAATCATTATTATTATTTTTTTTTTGAAGACATCATTATTCTCCTTCTTAATACTAATTTTATCAAATTTTGATAATATTAGTGGGAGAAGTGAAATATTAATAAATGATTGTTTTTAAATGGTATGACACCTTGTTCTAAATATTACTTTTTTTTTTTTTCGCCAGACATGGCAATGGCATGCAAATAAGATAGCCAATGAATGAGACTAAGTTATCGTTATTGTAATTTCACTATGATAATTACAATTTTTTTGATGCATACATTTCTTTGTGTTTAAAGCAATTACAACTATTCCATGGTTCTCTCACATAGAAAACTGATTATTTTCATAATTGACATACATTTCTATTTAAAATGAATTTTTTAAATTAAAAAATAAAAATAAAATAAAACAACTCCATATTGTTGAAAAAGAAAAGAAAACAATTCTCATTTTTAAAATTTGGCTACGAGTATATGGTGTTTATTAAAATGTAATAAAATGATTTTAGATAAATTTATTTATTTTTAATGGAAAACTAAAAATTAATATTATATTATAGAAACTTGTTTATATTTTATATCCTTTTTTAAAATGAATCAAGTCTTAGAGAGCTTTCAAAAAATGAGGGAAAATAATGGATTATTTCAATTTGGTTTTAGAAACTAATTGAAGTCTTATCTGACAGGAGGGGGAAAAAGAAACCTTCAGTCAAACATGAGAATTGTCATGGGTCAAATTGGTAATTTCATTATGACAAATCACATTTTTTTTCTTCAGCCAAAAACATGGCATTATCATGCTACAGCAAACATAACAATTTCATGGTTCATTCACACCAAAACTGAAGTGGGAATCATTTTCACCATTAACACAAATCTCTAATTACAATTTTAAATTTTCTGAAAAAAAAAATTGGTAAAAAAATCCATATTGATTGAAATTTGACTAAGATTTTAAGGTGTAATAAAAAAAAGAAAACAAAAAAGTTATTTTTTAATTGAAAGCTAAAAATAAGAAACGTATTTTATTTCATATCATTTAAAAAGAGAATTGAAAGCTTAGAAAAAATTTGAAAACTAAAGGAAATAATTTTTAAAAACTTCTCTCTATTGTTTTCATTATTCAATTGGATATGGTAAAAATATCAAAAATAAAATTTAAATTTTGAACTTTTATTAAAGTTAATTGTTTTTATTTTCATATGATATAGAACATTGCAAAATTATTATTTCATTTTAGTTCATGTATAAAAATTATTCGTACATTTTTTAATTGAATTAAGATATCATATATAACTTCAATTAATTTATTATTGATAAAAATAAAAATGAGATTAAGCTAAGTATATAATACATATCGGCTTATTAGTATGAATTAGAGTTAATGAAAGAATAATAAGATATTATTTGTAATACATTTGTTATATTTTTACCATATGATTGAAGAGTAGAAATCAATAGACTAAATTAACATTTTAAAGTTCATATATTAAAAAAATAAGGAGCAAAATAATGTTTAAACCAAATTAATATTTTTGATAGTGACTGCTAAAATTTGAATTAATATAAAGAATAAAAATCATTATATTACAAGTAAAGTAAATACAAATTATAATATACGTGGTCCACACACTAAACTAATAGGATTATAGGATGGGACCACTGCCAATTAAATAGAATCATTTATTTCGTATTTTGAGCAATAATACTATATATAGTAACTTATTCTAATTAATAGTACAGTATACAAAAAAGGAAAAAAAAGTTATCATCTTACATGGTACTATAGGATCGGGTTCACACGAAAATCTCTGTTTCTTTGGAGACCAATGCGATTTTTTTCTTCTCAATTTATTAGTATTATTAGTATATAAATTGTCCCAAATAATTGATTTTATTTTGTAAAACTAAAATATAATTTTTTTTTATTTCATTAAATCTAATATTTCAATCATATTTTTAAAAACAATACAAATATTCTTATTAATAATAAAATTAAAAAACATACACTCATAAATGGTAAAAATACTATTTGTTATAGCACTTATATCTTTAACAAATAACTAAATAATAATTTAAAAGGAAAATAGCAATTAACGCCTTACTTGAACTGTCACTTAAAGTTGATCAATAATTTTATATCTCAAATGAATGATATGTCTAAGTTGATTTTAGGGTAAACTGCAAATAACACTTGTGGTTTTTTGGTCAAGTCATGAAAAGCCTAGTAGTTTAAAAATGGCAAATACATGCGTCTTCCAAATTATATCAATATGACCCCTCCCCTTCAATGGTGTAAATTTTCTTTTAGCCATAACTTTTTTGTTTGAACTCTGATTTTGATGATTCAAGATGTTTTGGAATCCTCTTTTCGGGCTCTACGTCATGGTTATCTCAAACATTCAAAATTTTCAATAAATAACAGAGTTTTATTATCGTCAAAATATTTGGTATGATTACAGTAATTAACCTCGATGTTTACTGATGATTTAGAAGTTTTCAAGTGACCATAAAGTAGAGCCCGGAATGAGGATTCCAAAACATCTTGAATCATCAAAATCGGAGTTCAAACGAAAAAGTTATGACTAAAAGAAAATTTACACCATTGAAGGGGAGGGGTCATATTGATATAATTTGGAAGTACGGGGGTGTGATTTGCCATTTTTAAACTACGTGGACTTTTCATGATTTTGAACGAAACCATAAGGGTGTTATTTGCATTTTACCCTTGATTTTAATGTAACATGCTTTGATATATACTTGATATTAAGAAGGGATGAATGCAAAAAAATATTAATTATATTGGTGAGAGTAAAAATTATGAACATTGAATTTAGAAATACTATTTTTATTGATTATTTAAGAAAATGAAATTTTTACTTCCTTAAATAAATTGAAAATTAGGATTAATAGGAAATGATCATAAAACTTAAATTGAAATTTGAAGAGATAGACCACCAATTGACTAAGAAGAAATAGCCGGAAGAGGGAAGGTAGAAAAAAATTTGTTTTATGAAAAATATTTGTGATTTTCTACGTATTTTATTTCTATTGAATATTAAAAATATGAATTTTATTAATAAATTTATGAGACTCACTGATATATTTTATCCAATAAAATTGAGACATGTAAGAAACTCAGGAGGAATTTCTCTTAACCGGTTAAAAGGGAAAATATATATTTTTAATTTTTTAGATTATTGAGATGGTATTAAACGATTAAATTTTCTTTAACCTGATTGTTTAAGTTTTTCTGTCTTTTGATGAGTTAACATAATATTAAAACATAAGGTTTTAAGTTTGAACCCTAATGATGATATTTTCTCTTTATTTATTTTAATTACTCGTTGTTTAAGTTTTATGTATGAATATAATATCCAAGTTCATAAGTACGTGAGGATATAGAGATATATTAAATGAATTAAATTTATTTTATCCCCATAGTTTAAGATTTAGTCTATTGGTAATTTAAGAATAGATAAAAATATTAAACTATTGGTTTTTAATTTCAATAGTTTATAACTTCACAGCATAGATTCTAGGAAAACATGTATTCATTATTAAATTGGGTAATAAACACAAATTATATTATCTTATCAACTTGTTTAATTCTTAACTAGTATAGTATTCAGTTCATATCGATAATATGAAGTTAATTTTTTTAATATTTTAGAAAGAAATATTAAGGATCTATTATTACATATTTTTAAATATATATATTATTCACATATAATTTAAATTATGTATTAGTGAAAAAAAGATGATTTAACGATATATATAACACATAGTGACTTATTAATATGATTAAAGTTAATCAAAAAGTGACGTAACATTATTTATTACTTGATTTGTCATATTTTTATTATTTAATTAATATGTAGAATTGTATAGAAATTATGGGCTAAAATAACATTTTAAAACTCAAATATAGAAAAATTAAGGAGTAAAATCATAATTAAACCAACTTAATATTTTTGATAGTGACTAAAATTTGAGTTTATTTTAATACTTTTTTAAAGTATTTATTATTATATGTAAAGATCATGCCCGTGATCCACATTCTAAACATAGGATGGGGCAAATGCCAAGAAAAAAAAAAGAGAGAAAGAGAAAAAGAAAGTAATGAAAACATTTTCTTCATTTTGATCAATACTATAAATAAGCTATGATTAATAGTAGTATATTTATCTATAAAAGGAAAAGGTATCAATTTTCAGCTTCTATGCTATTCCAGCCGAAAATCTCTTTTTCGAGTCCAAAATGATTTTTTTTTCTCTCACAGGGATTAAATTATTATGACTCCGAATTCCAAATAAAAATATTATTATTAATTTATTATCAGTTGTGATGTTTTAAATTTGTACTTATTTTTTTTATTGAAATATTAATAATTTTTAAAATAAAAAATATTTTGAAAATGTTATTTTTCATTTTCATCTTAAGGTTCTGCCAATCTCAGAATTATCTTTTTTTTTCCTAAATTTAAAAACTTTTACTATTTTTAAAAAATATCAAATCTTAAAATATCATTTAAAAAAACTCTTCTAAATAAATCGTAAATAATTTGATGATGACCCATGGCTACTGTGTCACTTTGTTAACATTTCTAAAAAGTAGAAAATCTTTAGTGAATTTTAAAGGAAAATTTCATTGGGTGGCAAATTTTTATACAATATTTATAAAAATATCAACTCAAAAAATTATTTACAAATATAACAATTTTATCATGTTTATCAGTGATTAACCATTATTTATGTGTTTATCATGATAAACTTAGTGTAAAAATATGTAATTCGATATTTATCACTAATAAACCCGATCAAAATTTCCTAGATTTGCAAATGTCCCAATTTTAAATACTAGGACATAATGAAATGATATTTTTTTTAAACAATTATTGGTTTTCTGCCCTTTAAAAATATTTAAAAAAATCATCAAATAATTATTTTGGTTTAAAAAAAAAATTCAGATATAAAATTTATTGGGATTAGGAGGGTCCCTCCAGGGGTTCGATCCAGCTCAATTTCATATGCAGTGGTCAAACTGGAAAAAAAAAGTGTTTTATTATGGGAAATTTCATTGGGTGGCATGCAATATTTGTAAAAATATCAATTCAAAAAAATATTTGTAAATATAACAATTTTTATCATGTTTATCAATGATAAACACTGATTTATGTGTTTATTAGTGATAAACATAATGTAAAAATATGTAATTCAATGTTTATCATTGATAAACATGATAAAAATTTACTATATTTGCAAATATTTTTTTGAGCTTTTATTTTACAAATATTACTAAAAAAATTGCTAGATTTGCAAATGCCCCATTTATTATTGAAAAGAGTTTTATATGCTAAATATAATACTTTTAGCATATATCACAATTTAATTTAAACAAATAATGTCTTAAATGTTTTTTAGGAAATATATTACACCTCATATCCATAATTTTTATCTATATGATATTGAACTACCTAATAAAATTAAAATATTTTCTATTAATACTTATCTATTTATATAAAATTATAATTTTATTCCCAAGATATATTTACTATTTTAAATCATATTTTAACATGTAAACAAGATCAGTGTTGGCAATGTTCATCCGGTTCGACGGAACAATACCCTCGAATATTGGGGGCCTCAAGAATGAGCTGAGATAGTAATAAATATAAATAAATGACTATCATATAATATAAGAAATGTGTGGCGTACGTGTTGGCTCCGCTACTGGCCTGAAGTGAGAGATGGTAAAAAAAAAATGAATCGGCCTTTGGTGGGCTTCTTAATTTCTCCAACCCAAGCTCAATATTGGATTAACTTCATAAATAGCCACTTTATAATCATCCAATTACAAAAATAGTAAAAAAAAAAATTATATTCATAAATAGCCAATCTATTAGATTCACTACATTTTTCTACCCATTTTATCCCTACATTTTTAATTTCATTTTTTCTAATCATTTTTTATACTTTATTATGTTATCTAAATTAATTTAATATTTTATCTTATTTTTAAAAAAATAAATCAAGTTGTTATTCTTTTTTATTTGTTGATTCGATTTGAATTTTAAAAATTCACCTTTTTAAATCTTGTTCGTATTCCCCCATTTTTACTCTACTATTCGATTCTTATTTTTCTTTATTTTTTCCATTTTCATCTATTTATGCCGACCCTTTCATTATTTCAATAATCTGGGTTTTATAAATGTAAGTGATAGAGTCAATGATTATCATTCCTTAAAACTAACTTTCTGTAATTTCTCTCTCAGACACAGTTTCCTAGAAAACCCTTGCCCCCTCCGATGGCTTTCACACTGATGGAGGTCTTCCCTGAACCCTCCTCCCTGTCTTCTACGGTGAAGGCTTTCTCCCCCCCCCAACCACCCCTTTCCATCTTTCCTCTACCATGTCTTTCATCTTGTAGTTCTTTCAAACCACTATGGCTTTTTCCATAGAAAGTAGATGTAGAATAGAGAACAAGGACTTTTTCCTTGGACTTGATAAACAGAAAAGGGGAAATGTTCTTTTAAGAGAAAAGAATCGGGATAATTGGTTCGCTCTATCCCTAGAGCCACAAATGGTGGTTTGGGTTAGAGATGCCATTGATATATTGTTAGATAGACCTAATAATCAGAAGTTTTTTATGAGAAGAAATAGTGAGAATGGTACGTGTTGGGTTCAAAAGAAGATAAATCGAAGGGGCATGTTTGCTGATGTTACCAAAGTAGCAGCTAATGGTGAAAAATCTAATATTTCCATTCCTTAGAGAGTTGAAAAAGAAGGTTGGAAGAATTTTGTTAAATTGATAGATGGTAAGTTTGAAGCTCTTGAGATGGTAGTTGAAAAACCAAGAATCAAGCCTTTATCAGAAGTTCTAAAACGTTTGCTGATGTAGTTAAGAAGAGACATCTTCGTGAGGTCAACCTGGAAAACAAGAAGGAAGATTTGAAATTTGAAGTAGCTGAAGTCATGTATAATCTAAATTTAGAAACCACGATTGTTGTAACAAGAAGATGCTTCCATGACGATTGGGGAAGAGTAATCAAGAGCATTAAGAAGTGTGTAGGGGAAAAACATTTTGTAATAAATCCTTTCCACCATGACAAAGCCATCCTAAGTTGCCCTAATGGAGTTATTGTTAGAAATCTTTGTAGCAGGCAACATTGGTGTATGTATGAAGGCATTACCTTGAAGTTCAGCTTATGGGATTCTGTAAAGCATGATAGGATGGACTTACTATCCTCCTATGGATGATGGATTAAGGTACATAACATTACCCTCATTTATTGGGGGATTGAAGTATTTAAAGCCATTGGAGATGCTTGTGGAGGATATATTAAATGCTCTAAAAACACTCTCAATAGAATTGGGTGTTTTGAAGCTGTTATTTTAGTCCAAGAAAAATCTTATGGTTTCATTCCAGCCAAAATCGAAGTGAAGAACTCTTCTGATGTTGGTTTTTTTGGCCAATGTTGTAGCTTTTTATGACTGGAAGTTGTTGGAGAAGAGGTCGACAATGGTGTACAATGCCAAGGGCACCGGAATAGTCCGAGGAGGTACCCAATGGATTTGATGAGAGACTTGTGGTTGTGATCCTTCTACCAACCAGGCCCATCCACAAGTACATCCAATTCCCCTAAAAAGTCAACAAAATCTAACATAATCAATTACACTATTCATGTGCAAAATGCTTATGACAACCTTTTTTTGGGAATGGAAAGCACTTTTGAAAAGGGGAATACTAGTTGTGGGGGCAGGATTGTTCCTTCTGATGTGATATATGAACAGAAAATAGGAGACCCCACCTATTATTTTAATACTTCTGAGGATGAGCTGTTGAAAAGAACTTGTGCGAAGGACAAGGTGGGCCAGATGCCTCAGAAAAAAATAAAGAAAAAAGGTGGAGGAAAGTGGTTAGGGCGAATAGGGATGTCTTTTTGTCTGATACTTTGGAAAAAATAGATGAAGTGTACTACTTAAACCAATCAGAAGAAGATATTGTGAATGGGAATGAGCTTAGCTTTGAGGTGATTTCTGGGCTGGGTTTAAGCCCAAAAAACATCCCAAAAAATCAGTGCCCTAGTAAGAAGAAGAAGAAGAAGAAGAAGAAGAAAAAGAAGAAGAAGGTACCTCAAAAGATATTTCTCATGGGCCTAATAGTTTAGGGTCAAATTGTCTAGAGAAGAGTAAAGTAGCTGGGAAAGGGCTTGTCAAGAAGGTTTCTTTTAAGGAGAAGGCCCAAACTAAAGTCTTCTTTAAAAATAGTCTAATACAACATACAACTGAGATTAACAAAGGCCTAAAGATGGAATCATATCCTGATTTTTATATCTCCAGTCCTTTTGAGGCCTCTGAAAAAGATGATACTAAAGATGAATTGGAGGAACCTCATTCGTGTGTGAAAATTCCTAAGAATTTCTTTGAAAATAGAGAAGTAGAGCATGAAAAAATAGAGGAGGTGCTCTCGCAACAGTCTTTTACTAAGAGCATTCATAGTGGGAATGATTTGGAGGTGGAGACTCGGGACATTTACAACTTTAACATGGCTTTGATGATAGTGCCTGAGACACGAGAAATTAAAATGTCTCTCTGTGCTGAAAAAGAAGTTGTTGAGGAGGATGAGGAAGGGACTTTCATTGTCTTTAAAGATCGTTTTGGGGAGAAAAAGATGGAGTTGGCTGATTGGCTTAGGATTACTGATGTATATATTGTTATGGAGAAGGAAAACGTATTCTCGTTAATTGATTCATCAGATACAAAAAAAAAGAATACATATAGCTGTACAATCTTGCTAGAAAAGGAAGAAACATAGACCTTTTGAGATAGGCCTCAATTTAGCATAATTTACAACTGTGTAGAATAAATATGGCAAGTAGAGTATTCTAATCCCTAAAACTTCTCCTTGACAACTCACGCCAACACTCCCACTCAAGTTGGTGCGTAAATGTTATGAATGCGCAACTTGTCAAGTGAGTTGTCAAATATTTTGTTAGTGACAGCCTTTGTAAGAATATCAGCTAACTGATCCTCTGACTTCACAAAAGGTAGCTGGATAATGTTATCTTCGAGTTTTTGCTTGATAAAGTGTCGATCTACTTCAACATGTTTGGTGCGATCATGTTGAACTGGGTTATGCGCAATTGCTATTGCTGCTTTATTATCACAAAACAAGTTCATTGGATCTTGGATTGAGACTCTGATTTCCTTTAATAAACCTTTCAACCAAAGTAGTTCGCACAAAGCTTTAGCCATTCCTCTAAACTCCGCTTCCGCAATAGATAGAGCAACTAAATTTTGCTTTTTACTTTTCCACGTGACTAAATTTTCTCCAACAAATGTAAAATAGCCTGATGTAGATTTTCTGTCACTAATGTTTCCTGCCCAATCAGCGTTTGTATACCCTTCGATATGAAGATTTTCATTTCTAGTGAACATCAATCCTCTTCCTGGAGAAGACTTCAAGTAGCGTAAAATACGAACGACGGCACTCATATGGTCTTCACTAGGACAATGCATAAATTGACTCACCAAACTCACAGCGTAAGCAATATCAGGTCAAGTGTGAGATAAGTATATAAGCTTTCCCACAAGCCGGTGATACCTTTCTTTATTGGTAGGAATTTGACTAGGAAAATCTCCTAAACCATGATTTTAAGCAGTTGGTGTATCTATAGTTTTACAGTCCAGCATTCCTGTTTCTGTCAATAGGTCAAGCACGTATTTCCTTTGAGATAAAAATATTCCCTGTTTTGATCGAGCAACTTCTATTCCCAAAAAATATTTCAACCCTCCAAGGTTCTTCATCTCAAATTCAGCTGCTAACTGCTCTTGTAATTTAGAGATTTCTTCATCATCATTCCCTGTAATTATCATATCATCAACGTAGATTATCAAGGCCGTTACCTTCCCTTGTCGATGCTTTAAGAAGAGCGTGTGATCTGAGTTACTTTGTTCGAAGCCATGCTTTTTTATGGCTAGACTAAATCTTCCAAACCATGCTCTTGGGGATTGCTTCAACCCGTAAAGCGCCTTCTGTAATTTGCAAACTACCTTCCTTTGCATCGAAGTTTCAAAACCAGGTGGAATCTCCATGTACACCTCTTCTTCAAGATTTCAGTGAAGAAAGGCATTTTTTACGTCAAATTGGTGTAGCGGCCAGTCTAAGTTTGCAGCAAGAGATATTAATACTCTAATTGTATTCAATTTTGCTACAGGCGAGAAGGTTTCTTGATAATCTATCTCATATGTTTGAGTGTATCCTTTCGCAACAAGCCTTGCTTTATATCTTTCAATTGATCCATCTGCTTTGTGTTTGATAGAAAACACCCATCGACATCCCACTGTTTTCTTTCCTTCGGGCAATGATACAAGTGTCCAAGTGTTATTTTTCTGTAATGCCTTCATCTCCTCCTTTATTGCTTGGATCCATTTGATATTCTTCATAGCTTCATTCACTGTATTAGGAATATCATCTTCAGATAATTTGTGAATCATGGTCTTGAGGGGTTCAGACAACCTTTTGGTTGATATATGGTTGGCAATTGGGTACTTTGACTTGCTTTTTTCATGCTCAGGAGAATAGCAATTCGGTGGTTTCCCACGATTATGCCTGAAAGGTAATTTACAACAAGTAGAAGTATTTTGATGAGAGTTTAGAACTTCTACCTTATGGATATTCTCAAGAGATTGGTCTGCTTGTGATATTGTTGGATCTGGGAGGGGCTCTTCACTTGCAATTTCCATATTTTCTCCATTCTGACCATCTTCTATTAGTTGTTCAACTTCTGCTTCTACATGCTCAACATTTTCAAGTTCTTCTCTTTGGTCTATTAGTGTGGTCATGTTCATTGGTGCTCTTAACTGACCCTCCCCACCTTCACTATTAGGAATTTCTTCAACATTTGAAATTTCTTCAAATCCTGGCCAAGTTTCCCAATTATGCTCTTCACTTGGTATCTCCCCCCAAGACAAGAAGAGGAAGATTGAGAGGGGAAGAAATTCTCTGATTCTATAAAAGTGACATCCATGGTGGTATAATATCGTTTTGTAGCGGGATCATAACACCGATATCCCTTCTTGTGGGCTTCATATCCAAGAAAGACACAACGGACAACACATGGTTCTAGCTTTGTTCGTTGATTTTTGTGGATGTGAACATATGTAACACAGCCAAACGTTCTTGGTGGCAACATAAGAATTGATGGTAAAGTCACATGTTGAGCAAGAACTTGAAGGGGAGTTTGGTAGTTCAAAATTCGTGATGGCATTCGGTTCATCAAGTAAATAGCAGTCACTACGGCATCTGTCCAAAAACGTTTTGGTACTTCAGCCCCAGTCAAGAGAACTCAGGTGATCTCCAAGATGTGTCTATTTTTACGCTCTGCGACACCATTTTGTTGTGGGGTTTGAGAACAAGAGGTTTCATGATGCATGCCTTGTTCCTGAAAGTATCTTTGAAATTGTGAATTATTATATTCCCCACCATTATCCGATCGAAGAATCTGAAGTTTAGCCGAAAACTGTGTTCGGATCATATTATGAAATGCTCGAAAAATCTCAAATACTTCATGTTTATTTTTCATCACATAAAGTCAAGTCATTCGTGTACAATCATCGATAAAAGTTACGAACCACCGGACACTGGTGGAAACAGTAATAGGAGCGGGGCCCCAAACGTCGGAATGAACAATCAAAAAAGGAATATCACATTTATTTAGTTTGGGTGGATAAGGGACACGATGACTCTTAGCTTGAATACAAGCTTCACACCTAAAATTCGACTCAGTAACATTCAAAAATAACTTCGGAAATAAATATTTTAAATATCGAAACGAGGGATGCCCCAATCGGTTATGCCATAGCCAAATTTGCCTTTCTTTAGCTCCAATGGAATGCACATTATTTGCTCTACCATAACTAACATCATCCATGTAATATAGCCCCTCCCTTTTAGTACCACGACCAATAATCTCCTTGGTGAGAATATCCTGAAAAAGACAGAAGTTTGGATAGATTAAAGCACAACAATTCAAATCCTCAGTCACTTTTCCTATGGATAATAATTTATTGGAAAGTGATGGGACGAGTAATGTATTTGGTAGTGAAAAAGAAGGAGAAAGAGCAACTGTTCCAGCCCCTGTTACTGGATAATTTACACCGTTTGCATTGGCAATGCATAATCGTTTTGGTCGTGTGGCTTTAGAAAAATCACAAGGATTAAATGTCATGTGATCTGTTGCCCCGGAATCAATAATCCAGTTATTATGGTTCTCAGTTGTCGAACAAGAAAAAACACAACCGTGGTTACCTGGATCGTTTGGAGTATTTTGTTCACTATTAGGGGTAAAAGAATCTGATTGTGGTGCAAGAGATAGTTGGCTCATAAGCGCAGCACGACCAGAATTGTCACCTCCACCCGCTTCACGTTTTTTCTTTGCCTTTAATTCATGCCACCAATCTGGATATCCATGTAGTTTAAAACAAGTTTCTTTAGTGTGTTTTACACTTCCACAATGTGTGCAACATCCTCCTTCCCCTTGGGACTTTGATTTTCCTGTTGTGTTGGGCTTTCCATTTGGTTGTGTTTGCCATGATAATATTTGTTGAGGTTTATGTCCCCCTTTTGAAAACATAGCACCCCCAGATATGGTTTCTTCATTTGTCCTCATTACAGATTGTCTCAAATTTTCTCTTCTGACTTGTGCATAAGCTTGTTCCACTGTTGGAAATGGTTGTACTTGAAGTACATCTGCTCGAATCTTGTCGAGTCTGTCATCCAACCCATCTAAGAAAGTATAAACTCTATCCTCATGTAAAATAAAGTTATATTTTTGTATATCAGCATCACATCTCATATGATTCGGTCGTCGAAAATCAATTTCTCTCCACACGCCTTGCAAATTGTTATAATAAGTCTCAATAGATCCCCTTCCTTGTTTGAGTCTGCTTACTCTTCTTTTAAGGTCGTAGACTTGAGACGCGTCTGTGCTATCGAAGTATGTTGTAGAAATATTATCCCACACAGCCTTAGCAGTTGGGAATCTAATCACTAATTTTGGATCCATCGAGTTGATAAGCCATCCCTTGACCACTGCATTTTCGGTTCTCCACTTTCTGAAGGTAGGCTCTGTCGGTAAAGGTTCTGAAAATTCTCCATTTATGTATCCCAATTTGTCTTTTCCTGAGATATACATCTCGACAATTTGGGACCACAATGCATAATTGGTACCATCTAACTTGATGCCAATTTGTGTAGCAGGTTCATGGCTTGAAAAATGGTTTTGTGTTTGGTTTTGATTCAACACCTGTGCCATTTTTGTTGTAAGGTCTGCAAGAATGGAATTATCCCTTCCATGCTCTTCCATCCCAATGGGATGTGTTTCCATTTTTTTTCTTCAAAAAATTCTATAGCCCTAGAATCATTGCTCTGATACCATGTTATGGAGAAGGAAAACGTATTCTCGTTGATTGATTCATCAGATACAAAAAAAAAAGAATACATATAGCTGTACAATCTTGCTAGAAAAGGAAGAAACATAGACCCATTGATATAGGCCTCAATTTAGCATAATTTACAACTGTGTAGAATAAATATGGCAAGTAGAGTATTCTAATCCCTAAAACTTCTCCTTGACAACTCACGCCAACATATATAGCCTCTTCAAAAAATAAAAACCAGAAAAAGAAGGGTCGAACTCCTTCTAAGGGAGTCAAGAGCCAGAGGGAACTTAATAGACTTAGAAGCTCGATAAACTATGAGAGACAATGCAATATGCCTCTCCAAAGGGTTCACAATGTTGTTTATGAAGATTCTTAGTTGGGTTGTTAGAGGCTTGAAGGCTGAAATCTTAGAGTAGCTCTGTTCAAAACTTTAGTCATGTTAGATTGTTAGGAGTTTTGGCTCTTTGGTTGGATCTCTTTTCTCCCTCCATTGTTGCTTCATATTGACAAACTTTTTTGTATTTTTTTTTAGCTTTTTTGTGCTTTTTCATTCATCAATGAAATAGTTTGGTTTATCATAAAAATAAATAAATGTAAGTGATAATCTAAGTTTTTTTTTTTCTTTTTTTTTTTTCAATATTCTGCTTTCTTTTCTTATTTTTATTTTTAATTTTAGATTTTGTTATTTATTTCCTTTTTAGATGGAGAATTTTAATCTTATGGTTAAATTTGAAGGTCTCTGGGATGCAGAAAATCAATAGTTTAGTTTCAAGAACAAAACTATTCAATTTTCTTTTGGTATTGATTTTTTTGAATTTAAATCCATTATTCTCAGTAGTTTATATGCATACCTTTCGACTCTTGGGAGTAAAATTATGGATTCCATTAATCTTTTTAGTGAGATTAAATCGTCTTGCATTGTAACTAAGTGTGTTAATTATTAAATAATGATGATCTGAATTACCTATTGTATTTTGCTGATAATGGAGATTTCACGTGTTCGGTAATTATCAATTATACCAATCTCAGATAAACCTCCATCCATCACTAAATATACGTAGTCTTATGAATAAAGACATTTTCCTGTCACATACTCTTAATATGAGTATAAATGATATACCAATTGTACTTCGTGTCCTCACCATTTTCATGCAGATAGAGGATACTATATTAAGAGTATAAATGATATACCAATTATACTTCGTGTCCTCACCATTTTTTTGCAGATAGAGAATACTATATAAATTTTATACGAATGTATACAATTTAATTTTTTTGTTCATATTTATTATATACAACTTTATTCATTTGTTTGCTTTATAAATTTTGTACATATTATACATTTTTATACAAAGTCTTCCATTAGTGTCATCTCATTTATCACAATTTTATAAGTTTTTTTTTCAAATTTTTATATATATTATATACAATTTATATAATTCACATATCTATATAAAATATATACAATTTATCCCATGATTAAACACATCAAATTTTTAAAAACAATAGTTGATACATCATACAAAAGCATAAAAAGGTTTAAAACTTGGGGTTTTTTAACAATCTTTTTTATATATAAAATTTATGATTTTGAATACCTAATTTTAGTGGGCTCGGGCCGGTTTAGTCCGGTTTTACCCAAAACCTTGGACTAAACCGGTTAATTCGGTTTAGGAAAATAGTGAACCGATCGATTCTGTTTTCTCGGTTTGTTTTTGAAGAAAACCAAATTTTTCGGTTTGGGAGGTTTGGTTTGGTTATGAGTATATATATGTATACACCAAATTTATTTTCTTTCTTTTGTTCTATGTTAATTAAATCATATTTGAAAAAGGCGGAAAATTGACAAAACAAAAAACAAAAAATCTGGGATTTGGGGGGGAAAGAAGATCCATTTTCATATTCATTTTTCTAAAAATCAGCAATTTGTAGAGAATGACATCACGAAAAGCAATCTTGGAAGCAAAAAACAGGATTATCAACGCTGCAAAAGGGGGAAGCATGTTTGATAGAGAGGAAGAACGAATTGAGAAACGAAATCTCACCGATGAAGAAACAAAAAAGGTACGGTTAAGATGTATTAAGAACATGATCTATTTTGTTCAATACTAACATTAGTTTTTCAAAATGGAGCAGACCACTTCTAGTGAAAAAGATGAAGAATACCTAAATGAAAAAATGAAAACGAGGAGTCAGAGGATATGTCAGATATGGAAAATACTAAAGAAGACGAGGTTAGAACGATTAAAAGTTTAAATAATCATTTTTCTGATTACAAATGACTATGTGAGAACATATTTTCACTACTTTTATTTACAAAATTAATTTTTTTTTTGAAGAAGGATTTTGATGGTGTGAATGCAATGGATGATGATGAAGAACCGAAGACCAAAAAAGGCAAAAATAGAAAATCGACCATTTCAGAAAAAACAAAATTGAAGGGTATGTTAAAATTGATAAAATTATGGAAAGCAATTTCAAGATGTTGTTTATAAAATACAATCTGATCATTTCTGGTTTGGATAACAGGGGAAAAAATAGTCATCTAAGAAGACACAATACACAGTTCATAAGGTGATCGCTTATACTTTTATCTACAATTGAATAATGTTATATAGGTTATGTGATTTGATTTTGTTAAATTAAAAAAAGCAATTGTAAAATGTTATATACGTTTCTGTAATTTGATTTTGTTAAATTTAGATCTAACAATTGTATAATGTTATATGAGTTATGTAATTTGATTTAGTTAAATTTAAACCATTCTTTTAACAATTTATGGACAGGGGCCTGATTTCATTGTGAGCCTGAAAGACTGGCACAAGGACAAGAAAACGCATCCTTACACAAAGCAATCGAAGATGGTAAGTATGCTAAAATACTATTGAGGTAAAGAATGTATTTATTATTAGTAAAAAGTAGGAAATTTTTAATAATGTTCAAAACTAATTAACTATTAAATATTCAGGAACTTACGCTTAGGCCAATTAAATATATTTAAATTTTTTATAGTATTAAATTAAAAATCAAATTAATAAACTATACTTAACTGCATACAAATCGTTATAAACAACTGTACAAAGTTGTAAAGTAAAAATATGAAACCTAAAAATAACTAGAAGCTAAAACGTGAATTTGATATTGTAAAATATAATGGTGTATATTATTTTATGCAATATCCGAATTTGTGTAATTTTGTTAGATAATAATACATTTTAATAAACAAGTTAAGTCAACATGAGAACGTAATTAAAAAAAAAAGACATAACGCAGGATTTTAACATTGTTAAATATATGTTTGTATAGTATATTTTCAAATTCAGGAATGTATGAATATGTTAAAAAAATAGCTTACAAAAAGGACATAACTGAGCATAAATTCATAACTTCATAAAGAAAGCCAATTTGTTCTTTAACAAACTAAATGACAACCAAAAGAAAAAAATTAACATAAGTTAAAAATCTAAAAGAAAGGATCAAATGACATCAAACTAAAAAAGAAAAAAAAATCCAGAGTAAACATTAAACATTTAATTAAGACATAAACTACTGTTCAATCCTTGCAAACTATGATGAAGATTCAACCCTTGCTCGTATAGCATTCCTACAAGCCTTGCGTTTATGGCCTTTCCCACCACAACGAAAACATTTCTTTGGTTGAGAAAACGATGATTCAATGGAAGATAAACAACTGTACAAAGTTGTAAAGTAAAAATATGAGGTATTTCAACAGACTCTAGAACAGTTTCAATATTTTGTTCCTCAGATTTCGCTTCCATGACGAGAGCAACGTACAAGAAAGAGTCATCCAAATAATAACAAAAGAACGAAACTTAATCAATAGTATCAAGAAGTGTATATTCCTTTCGGTTATCATGAAAAGTAAATTTCCATATGCAATCTGTGACACTGAAAGTTGAAACCAACCTCTCTAGACAACTTCTTTTGAAGAGCAAGAAGGGTAATGTTCTTTACTATCCGAAACGTAAGCGACTGATCAACATATATCCCATTATCATCGAAACGCCCTCCATAAAACAGTAAAGCTTCAATAGTCCTACCCATTCTAACAATGAATGAATGAAGAAGAATTATTCCAGAAAGAAACTCGGAAAAAAAATGAAAAGAAAAGTATATGACCACCAATAAATAAAAAGAAACGGAAACAAAGTAAAAAAAAAAGTTTACAACCTCCGATTCAGTCAGAAACGTGAAGCAAGTTGAAAACATATTTGTTTTGGAAAAAATCGCATCTCATGATTTTTAAAAACTAAACTTTAAAAAATTACAAATCAAAGTCAGCAATAAAAAATATTTAATAAAAATAGTTTAAAATTTTAAAGACAATTGAATCATAAAAAAAAATGTAATGCCAAACCCACAATTTGTGGAAAAGGGTAAATATGACCAAATAAAAGAAGAAAACCACCTTACGGCCTTAAAAATCCAAATATGTAATTAATGTTTGTAAATATGTCGTGCGATTTGGTTTATGATGTAAAAATTTCAATATTTTAAATATAAATATATTTGCTTCAGCTTTTCCCTTAGCCCTAGTTTCTATTTTTCCTCCGCCGCTCCCACTCCCAACCTCTCAGGTCGTCTTCTTTTTCTTCATACAATCTTCTTTCTTATGATTCCCTTCTCCAATCATCCTTTAGATTTCATCGTAGTCTCCTCTGCCTCACTGATTTCACAAGCAATTTTCTATCTCAATCTTCTTCTTCATTTGTTTCTGGTAATGAAATTCTTTGGATTTAGGTTTACTTCATTTGAAACTAATTCTTGTTATTTAAAGAAAGAAATCTCTTAAATAAAGGAATTGAAAAGGTAATCCTTTAATCTTCTTTTTTTGTCCAAATATTTGATTATCAACTTTTTGTCTGTGCTGTTTCACTGATTTCATAAGAATTTATTTTGGATGAGAGATTACTCATATATTTTCTTTAAAAAAATGATTTTTTTTTTGTAAATCATGAGAATTTGTGTTTGGATTAGAAGATTACTCATAATAATGTAGTTGTTATTCATAACAAGTTTAGATTATGTTTCTTTCTTTCTTTTTTTTTTTTTACAAAATAATTTGTTTTTCTAATAGATAGAGTTGTTTTAAAATTAAAATTAGTAATTTTCAAGTTCTTCTAGTTTGAATGAATTTCAATTTTTTATTTATCTATGAAACATATTTCCTTATTTAATAAAAGTGTTTTTCTAATTTTAAATAATAATTTATCAAAAAAAAAAATTGTTTGATGTAAATAACACAAAACCAAGCCTGGGTTGACGTAAAATTAGTTGAAATATTTTCAAAATGTATATATTATATATTATTATTATTATTATTTTAATTCTCAATTTCCCACGTTATGTTTTTAGTGTTGTTTTCATTGTTTTGATTCTTTTTTTCTTTGCTACTGTTTTGATCATGTTTTTCTACGTGCTCTTGCCCAAGCTCGTGCCTATGCAGCAGCAGCTGATGTTGAAGATAACATAAACCGGAACCCAACTCTTGCCCAAGCTCGTGCTGCAGTTGATCTAAACATAAACCAAAATCGTCATTGTTTAGCTAGAAATTTCAATGGAATTTAAAGAAGGAGATGGGATGAGTGGCGGCTTCTGGGGAGGCAAGAATGAGAGTCTAAAATCTGGAAAATGATAAATGGGAAGTCATTTTTTGTTAAAAATTACGAGTTGCAATATTTATGAAACTGTCATACACCTTAAAATAGTAATCAAATCACAAAGTTCAAAATTCAACGTTTTCGAAAAAAATACCAAATTAAAAAAAAACGAGATATTAATTATAAAAAATTCCAACTTGACAACGGGTCGTAAAAACCTTATTTTAGGATTTTAAATTTGCTTTATGATTTTTAGAATAGAATTATGAGTTACGGATCTCACACTTTTTTAAATGAATTTTCATTAGTATGATTATCAATTATTTATTTGACTTCGCTGCATATATTATTTGAAATAAAAGGTTGGGTCGTTACATGATTGGAATCATGTAGGCCTAAGTTATATAAGGAACAAGAAAAAATATATGAAAGCTAGTTTGGACGAGCTCCTGAAAATTTGTGAGGATGTATTATCTTTTTAAATGTTAATTGAATATTTATGAAAAATAATTTATATTTAAAATAGTAAAACCCTAAAATTAACTAAGGTACCCACAATAATTAAATCATTTTATTTTTAAAATATTGAATATATTGGTTATTTTTTAAAGTTATCATTCAAAACTGAGTTTCAATGTTCTTAAAATGTTCAATTACGGTCAATCATAGTAAAAAAAAAACTTATAAACAAACTCGAATCAATATTTTTTATCCCTTATAAAACAGGTATTACTCTTAGAAGAAGAGGGTTTAGAATGAGAAAGAAAGAATCTGAGACAGCGCCCTGAAGGAGCATCGATGGAAGAAGAAATGTGATTGAGCAGAGCACATGCTTTTTACTACAACAATGAATAACCTTTGATGGCAGAAAAGATCAGTTTTAGACCTACCCATACCTAGAGGTGTCAAGTGGGTCGTGCCAGGTCAACTCGACGGGGCTATTATCACATATACCCAATATCAAGTCTCAGTTTTCAAAAAAACCACAAATATTGAAAAATATCAAAATTACCCAACACATAATTAACCCATAATTTTTTTGTGAAAATTTGATTATAATTGATATATTATTTTTGTAAATTTATATTATTGATATAAATTTAATACTAGAATTTACATTACTGATAAATTATTGTTGTAAAATTATATCAATGATATATCATTAAATTAATAGAATACATAAAAATGGGTAAATCTTGATATAATCATGAAAGTGTGGCATATATGAAAACAAAACTCAAAAGTTGGCTACCACGCATAATTTTCCTCAACTCGACCCACGAAAATCAAAACTCACAATGACCCACGAGTTATATTGACCTGACCCACAGTGACCAACGGGTCAACCCATTGTGACCCATGACCCGACCCATGTCAACCCACGAGTCAAGTGACCCACGAGTTATGTCGGGTTGCGTGTCAAGTTGGGTTGACCCACGAGTCATACGAACCCACGGGTTATGTCGAGTCACATGTCGAGTTGGGTTGACCCACAAGTTATATTGGGTTGGGTTGACCCACGTGTCATACAATCCACAAATTATGTTAAATTATTAGTCGGGTTCGATTAACCGGTAAATTATACAACCTCCAACTTACACCTAGTCACGAATCGGATCGGGTTGACCCTCAAATTATATAACTCGTTAAAATGAGATGCTAATAGTGTATAGTTAATTACTAATAAGTATTAAATACCTACCTAATTTAATCAAATCACAAATATTAACTTTGATTATGATTTATAAACTATAATTTAAATGTAATGTAAATTATATTTTAATAATATGATATTTTTATTTAATTTTATATTCATTATAGTAAACATAAATAGATAAATAAATAAAATTAAAGTCTTAATATTTAATTAATATTTTTCTATCTTAATTCTTAGGATTATAATAAATTAATAAATATTACAGGCATAAACTAAAATATTGTATATCAATATCAACTATAATTTATAAACCATTGTTTTTTTCCTTTTCTTTAAGAAATGTTTACTTTATCTCAAATCTATAGTTATAAACTAATATTTTTTTAAAAGATTTATAAACTATTTAAGTCTTTATTATATAGGTAAGATAAATTATATTTTAACTATATATTATTTTATTTATTTGAATATTGATAAATAAATAGGTTACAATAATTTATTTATTTTAGTTATAAAAATTTGTTATGGGTCGTGCCAAGTCATGGGTCACGGGTCGTGTCGGGTTGGGTCTTGGGTCAAGTCGTGCCAGGTTATTTTTCGTGCTGAGTTCAAAGCGTGCCGGGTTTAACTTGACCCATCGAGTTGTCTGACCCAGCCCACTAGCTATGACCCACGTCTTCGGGTCGTGCCGGGTCAAACCCACCATTAAGCGTGACGAGTTGGCGAGTTTGCGGGTTGACCCAACCCATATGACATCCCTACCCATACCACTTTGATGGGTTTTCGAATGCTTGGATTATTAAGGAACTCGTAGGAAAATATTGAACCAAAAGGTGTGGGCCTGATAATGTCTGGCCAAGATTGGTTAGAGAGTGGCAGCTGGGCTGGAAAGTTTATCGCAGGGAAGTCTAGTTATTGGAGGCGGAATGGAAGCAGTATTTATGGAGCAACTTATATAGATTTCTAAAATAAATGTCATTTGAGGGATTCTTTACGACTTAAGCTATTTAAAACATTAACCCTAATAATAATGTCATTATGGGCAAGTTCTCTTTAAACTATCAAATTATATATTTTATTATTATATTACTAATTATATATGTAGTTTTTTTTTATTTAAGATAATTTTTTTATTTTTATTATACTACCAAATAAAGAATAAATTGTTTGTTCAAAATCTATCTATATATATATATATCTTATTTTATTTTAGTTAATTTATTCATTTCTAGATTATTGATTTATAATATTAGTTATAATTCAAGAAATTATATTAGTATTTTTTTATTTAAAAATAAAATAAAATATTTATTATTGAAAATTTTAAAGTTTATTTAAATATTATAAAATACTATACCCTTACTAATTCCATAAATTATATTTTACTTGTAGTTGTTTTTTTTTATCTTATTTTTTAAAACAATTTAAGTTTTTTTAGTTATTTTAAAATCAAATCACCATCACCTTTATTAAATAATTTATTATCTAAATCCTTAAATATAATTTTTTTTTAATAAATGAGTGGTAAATCTAAATAATAAATATTTATTCATTTTAATATCGCATTCATTTTCATAGGTTGTATACCTAATTTTTCAACTATTTTATAATTTGATGCTATGAAAGAAATCAAAAGCCTAGGAATTTATTAAAAATTTAACAATTTCTTATTCTTTGAAGAAAAATATTATAATATAAAAAAGGATATAAAAAAGAAAAAAATAATAAAATTACGTTAATATATGAGAAAATTATAAATATCAAGAGAAAAAAAAGGTTAAGATCAATATGCAAAAAATGTCACTTTACAAAATAAACCTATTTTTTTTCACAACTCCAAAATTTATTTTTCTAAGCATATGAAATTCTAAAAATGTAAATGGCCATTGAATAGAAGGTGGAGAATAAATAACAATGACATATTTAGTAATTTGGTGATTTTAAAAGAGTATATATAATGACATGTATAGTAATTTCAAGATTTTAAAAGGGGTATAATTGTCCAAAAATGTTTCTCAAACATCCCACTTTTTATATATACTGGTAACACGTGCGTTGCATGTGATTTAATATT
Source organism: Gynostemma pentaphyllum (assembly GCA_028015215.1). Lineage (NCBI taxonomy): Eukaryota > Viridiplantae > Streptophyta > Magnoliopsida > Cucurbitales > Cucurbitaceae > Gynostemma > Gynostemma pentaphyllum. The sequence continues at coordinate 63,252,766 of CM051355.1, read as the reverse complement.
TTTTATTATAAACCTTTACATAAAAATAATTATTATTAAATAATTAAATTACATAAAAAAACATCATAAACAGTGTAAATAAAAATCTAATAACAATAATAAAAATATTTAAAATTCTTCTAAACTCAATAAATAAATTGGAGATAATCATAATCGATATATTTGTGTCACACAATCGTAACGTCCCATTATTTTGAAGTGAAATTTTTTTTATTATTTATTTTATTTAATGTTATTTAGTTATTGATTTATTTCAATTTACATATTTAGTTTAATTATTATTTTTGTAATTTAGAATTTAGTAGTTAATTTCGACCGAAATTCGTTTTAATCGTTTTAATACTTTAAATTTGTTTCAGTGACATTAATAATTATTAATAGGCCAATTAATAATTATTAATCACCTTTAGATTTATTTAAGAGCTTCGGGTTTCGATTCATAAGTCAAAAGTCATAAAAGGACGCAACCGTCATTTCCGATTTCTTAAAAATATCCAAACACTATTCATTTGTCTTTAAAATCACCACTTTGACCAAAAGTTAACCAATCCTCTCATTTTTCCTCATCCTTGGCCGTAGCTATCATGAGGGAATTGGGGGATTTTGGGTTTTGCTCGTTTCTCGGTGGATCGACTCGATTTCGGTTGCATCGGAAAGCCCTCGGGTCTAGGATTCATTTCCACCTAACCATCGTGCTTTTCTCTCGAGATCCACGGAGTTCTAGGTAAGTAAAGTTTAAAACCCTAAGCTCCAAATAGTGTTTTAATGGAGTTTTCTTTGTTTTCTTTCGATTTCTTGTCGTGAAACTCGGTGTTTGTAAATACGGGAGTTGTTTTAAGAGTTTTTGGAAACTTTCCCATAACCCTAAAATCGAGTTTCAGTCGAAACCCTTCCCGTTTGAAATTTACCTTTTTGGGTTTGATTATGGATTATAAATTAATGAATTATTGTTTATTTAAATTCAATTTGGGAAAAGACATAATGTTCAAAAACCCTAATTATCGATACCCATTGAAATCGGGAATATCGAAATTGCTTAAAACCAACTCGAAACACATCTACATTGCCTAAAAGCCGGAAAACCAAAACCAAAACCCTTTTGTGAAGGGGGGCCGAGAGCCTCAAAGTTGGGGTTGTTGGGTTTTTCGTCGTTTTAAACGCTTAGATGTTGTTTGATCGTTAGTTGAATTATTTATTGATTGTTAGATGTAATTCTAATTGTAGGTGGTTTGAACTTTGCATTGACCGCGTTATCGAAGGTTTGGATTGAAATCTTCTTTTACAAAGGTGAGAATAGTTAGGATTTAAAGTAATTATAGAAAGCGAATAAGTATGATGGTGTAACGACCCATATTTCTCGGTAAGTTTTTCTCTTCAAATTAAATATTGTTCATTTTAATATTTAATTTAGAGGATTCAAGTAATTATATTTAATAATTAAATTCTTAATTATTTGGGAATTTAATTGTTTTATATTTATTCTTTTGGTCTTAAAGGAAAAAGAGAAAGATAAGGCTTTTTATCAAAAAAAAAAAAAAAAAGAAGACACAACGTGAAAAAAACTCCTCATAGACGTGAAAGGCAGAGAAGGAAGAAAAAAAAAAGGTAAACTTCTTCTTCTTCCTCTTCCTTGTCTTAACCATCAATTGATGGGTGATTCAAGATTAAAAACTTGAATCTTTTTGCTTGGATTAGGTGTGGTGGGAAGATAGTTCTTTCTTGGAGGAAGATTGGTGGAAAATTGAAGAACTTTCTCTTCAATTTTGGATCAAAGGTAATGTGGATTCCTCTTTCAATTTCTGAAATTGATGTTCTTTTTATGAGTTTTCATTAAAACCTAATGAATTCATATTTTCCATCATCAATCTTCTTCTCCTTTCAACTTTCCCTCAAACCCTAAAAACCCTAATTTCGATCCATCATGAAAAACCTTGTCGTTGATCAAAGACCTAGCCAAACGAACCCGGAAAAGAACCTTAACGGAGCCGCCGCGCCGCTTCAATGAAGCAGCAGCAGCAGCCCCTTATGGGCTGCTGCTGCCGTGGGCAAGGCAGCCCCAATAGGGGGCTGCTTTGTGCCGTGTTGCGCGCGGTGGGTCACCCGTTGGTAGTAGTTCCTCTTTTATATTTTTGGTTAGTATTTTTAGTGGGTTTTAAGAGGTATTTATGATGTATCAGGTGGTGAACGTTCTTGGAAATAAAAGAGCAAAACCTTGATATTTCATTGATTAAAGGTGAGTAGATGTGTTTAAGGTTAATTACATTTCATGTTTTGCTTTCCTTTTCTTTTATAAGATTATTACTATAAGTCTTGGGTGTAAAGATGATGTTCTAAGCATATTTAAAGAGGTTTTGGGCTGTTTTAAAAGTTGCAGAAATTTGGCTAAAAAGTTGCAGAAATTTGGCTAAAAAGTGCAGAAATTTGGAAATAAGACATATCAATGCATTGTATTTGCCTCTTTATTTGATGCAATTAATTTTGGAAGTAACATGGACTATTTTTATGATGTTTAAGGTCATTTTATGTGGGTTTAAAAGCCCCTAAAGCTTGCTGTTTTTTAATGAGAAAAGTGCCATGTTTAGTGCCAAGTAGGAGAAATTTTAGCCTAGGGTCTTTTCTTGAATTGTGGATTTTGTTCTGGTTGAGTTGTTTATCTTTTGTAGGTATTATTATATGTTTTTGGGAGTGATAAAATAGGCGTTATGCCGCTGAATTTTATCTAGAAATTTAAGTTCATCCTAGTGCCCAAAATTAGAGTAAAACTACACTAGTTAGGCTAGTTTTACCCTTTTTAGTGGATTTTTTCTTTGGGTGATCGATTTATGAGTTTATCTTGAGATTTTGGGTGATTTTAGATCATCTTAAGGTTAGGAAAGAACCTAATTTCCAGAAATTAAAAATTTCAAGTTAAGCCTCATTAAAAGTCGGTTTTGGGTAGAAACGTTATTTCTAAGCTAGAAACCGGATTTAGGCTTGTCAAGCATTCTGGTAGTGATGCTTGTAGTTAAATCATATTGTTTTGGTGCCTTAAACAATATGGTTGGAGGTTCGCACTAAGTAGGGCCATACTTAGTGAAGAATATGCCATTAAGTGGATAGTTATAGTTGTGCACAACATAATGTCACTTAGTGGGGCAGGTTCATTCCATTTGATCAATGGGAAAGAATATACAATGTAGGTTCGCTTATGTGTTTGAGGATACATAAGAAGAATACCTCAAAAGATTGAATTGTAGAAATACGAATTCAATGCTTTTGGGGAGGAAACTCACTTTTGTTCACGAACATTAGTTGAGTTAAGGCATTGGGTAAAAGTAATAACTTTTAAGTTGAGAGATCATGTTGGGTGATGTGAGATCGAGATGGACTTAAAGGATTTAGAAAAGCATCTCAATGACATTACTTTTCTTTAAACATTTCTACTCATTGGGCGTAGCCTCATGATGCTACACTAATTTTTTTTTTTCAGGTAAAAAGAAGAAGAAAGCTGGCAACTGACGATGCTTCGTGACCAGTGGTTCAGTTGGGAAGGATTTACACCGCCGGCGAAATTGTTATTCCTTCTAGGAGAGTCTAGTTGGGTTGTTCATGAATTTATTTGAATTTTAAATATTTTATTGAGTTTCAATTGTTTTGAATTATGTTTTTGAAACTATGCTTTGAGTTTTGGTATTTGAAATAAGTTCGATCGAACCAAGAACTATTTATTTATTAGTCGGAATAAATATGAGATTTCTTTGAATTTATTGCTTCCGTTGTTGTATGATTTAAATTCCATGATTTGGGATTTTGGGGCTGTTACAGATGGTTTGTAGAATTTGAAACTAAGACTAGAATCCGAATCTAAGATTAGAGGGATGTGAGTTAATGCCTTAGGATTAGAAGTTAATCCTTTAAGTGAGAACTTAGGAGTTCTCGAGGAAAGCATTGAATCTTAGAAGATTCTAAGTTTGATTCGTTTCGAAACTTAGGTTGGATCATTGGAAGTTAAAAGATCCAAACTTGTATATAGAACGATTAATAGAACCTCGGATTATATTGGAAGTTTAGAATCCTTGAAGGTATAGGTTAATCGTTTAAGTTATGATTTTTACTTTTATTATTGTTAGCGGAGTTCGATTGACATATCGTTCGTCCGGAGTTTCCTATTTATTTACTTTATGTCTTTTACTTTATGCCCCTTTACTTTATGTTTGTTTATTGGTTACTTTATTATTCACACTTTACTTTATTTACTTTTTGCAAGCATAACCATAACATCTTAAAGAAAGTGAGAAAGAAAGGAAGGGAAGAATGTTGGAGCCTACGGGTAGTGTCCGCATCACCTTCAGAAAAAGAAAAGAAAAGAAAAAAAAAGTAAAACAAGGGAAGAAAACGAATGGGTAACCTACGAGATGTACTCGTTACTTCTTCAAAGAAAGTAAAACTAAGAAAGAAGATGAATGGGTAGCCTACGGGATGTCCACATTACCTTCATTCATGCATAAGGGTGAATGCGAACCCTACATTACCTTCATGCATATGATCGATGGAATAGAGAATCGAGATGTTATATTTTATGTAAAGTTTATTTACTTTTTCTTATTTATTGTCACAACAAGTTAATGGATGAGGATTGACTACGAGTGTTAGTAATATCATCCTTTGGAACGTTTAGAATGAAATTACCTAGAGTTTGGAGAACTTTAGGAGTGATTGTGTCAGATTAATTGGACACGAATCGGAATACGAGTTTGAGGTCTATCTTTACTTTTTATTCTTATTATTCTCACTAGGCTTAAGTTGTTAGCTCATGATATTACAAAAATTTCAGGTAATGCCCTGGCTAGAGGTCGAGGGAGAGGAGATGGTGCTGCATCATCGAGGGATGAAGATTTTGAAATGGACTAGGTGGTTGTAAAAATCCATGTACATGGTTTCGTGAATTTTATATAATTTTGGAGTTGTATATTTGTAAATAGTTCTTAAGAGCTTTTGTCTTTACTTTTATGTTTATAAATCATTTTGAACTCCTAATAGGAACTTAATGTTCCTTGTGTTTTTAGATGTCTGAATTTAAGATGTAAACAGATTTTGGCTAGTCTATTTTCAAACATAATCACGCCAATTTTTCTTAAAATAAAAGACTTTCGTTGTGTTTTTCTAATTTAAATTATTTTAAAGTGACGGGTCGTCACACACACAATCTTCCAGTTAGATTAACTTCAATGAATTGAACTAAAATCGTTTAACACTGTAATAAAATTGAACTTTAAAAGGAGATAAAATTTACTAAAAAATTAGTCTTACGAGGAGGAGCTAGAATGCGATGTGTAAAAAAGAGGTGGAGGAAACTTATTTTTATAATAGTAGGGAGTGAGGAGTTTTTAACTCTAGATATATTTTTTTGTGAAAAATAAACTCTTAAAATTCTAAAATCTTTAAAATCTCAAAATTAATTTAGATAATTGAAAAGGTGTTACAAAACTTTTGAAATTTTAAAACTAATATCTATAAAATGGAAAGAATAACATATTCACACTTTTCATATTCTAACTTTTATTGAGCATTTAATTTCTCACTCTCTTTTAAAACTAATTTCTATAAAATAAAATAAAAAACATAACGCACTGTATTTTTTTTTTTAGTGAAAATAATTCTCAACTGCATATAAAATATTAAAGAAATATATATAATTATATATAAATATATTTATAACTTATAACTTATAAAAAAAAATTATGACAAATTTAAATGGCAATATAATATAAAACAAAATCAACTGTTTTTTTTCCTTAAAAAAAAACAATCGTTCATAATTTTCTCTATTACAACTAGGGAGATCTCAAGAAATTAAGGAGTTTCCTATTTTTTTTTATCCAAATCTCATAATCTAATAGGATCTTTCTATTTCAAACTTTAATTTTTAAATATTTAACAATTAAAAATTACATTACTCCGAAAGAAAAAAAAAAGCCACTATACGAAAAAGAAAAATTAAAGGAAAACAGGATAATCCAATTTTATAATACATTTAAAATGAGATCACAACAGTAATGAAATAATATAAATAAATAAAGTATGAACAATACATAGAAATGAAAAATATAAACAATCTAGACAACTTGGATTAAATTTGAATAAGAAAAAAAGTACAATAAGACTAGAACCGATCATCTCGTCTTCATTCGTCACATGATTCAAACAACGTTGCCCCATTGATCGTTCTCCGGAAGATAATCCTCCCATGGAAGAAAGACGATTAATAAATCGGTGAAATATAGCAAGATGAAAGTGTAAAAAATATCTCTTATATTGAAATCAAGATTAAAAAGAAGGGTGAGAGTAATCATAGCTAAAATCAAGAATATATGAGAGTCACTTTTTCTGAAACCTAAAGGAATAATAGTGTTATGGGTGGATTTTCAAGCAACTATACGACCACGTGGCACCCCTCTGGAGGCGCACGTGGGATGACCAAAGACCTCCACGACACCAGTGAAGTGGGCTGGATGAACACCCACCAGGCCCAACTGGGTGGGTGTCCATCCTGGAAGATCACTTCAAGAGACTCCAGAAAGGGCTCGGCCTCAGGAAGAGGACCGAGCACCAAGCTGATGAACTTAGCAAAATGAGCACTCGAGACCTGGCAAGGTGCGTGCTCATCCCTAGAAGACCAACTCACCTGAGCTCAGTAGAGCAGATGGCCATTCATATAGAAGATGGATAAAGATGGGTTCATAGGCCAGAAGAGGCATGAGCCCACCTGGTGTGGAATCATTTCAACACCAAGGCAAAGAGCCTGGGTGCTCTTCCAAAGGAAGAGCACCGACCACCGAGGCCCTCTCTCATACATGATATGCGATCATCCAATCGAGAGCCGGCACGTGGCCTAGGGCCTACGCCTGACACCTACACGGTAGGGTCATCATTACACCCCTCTTATAAATACCGAGGAGACCCGCTGTTGAGGTACGTTACTTCTACTCCTACTCTGCTCGGCACCACCTCTGGTCTGACTTAGGCATCGGAGTGGATAGGCCGGCACCACACCGGTGCTCAGTTGTTTCCTTGTGCAGGTCACCTCTGTGCTAGGTTCCAAGCTGCTCTGCTCACTTCTCACTCCTCTTCTCATTCTTTAAAGTTAGTTGCAGTCACGGTCCGGGAGACACCCGATCCACAGGTCAGTTCCCGGTCCTCCCATTTTCACGCAACAACAAATAGTATGCCAAAATAGAGGTAAAATAATAAAAGAAAAAGAAACCGAGGATAGAACAGATAAATAGTCGATATAATGAACAAAATAAGGGAGAATGAAATAAACAAAGGTTACATATGCCAAGGGGATTGGAAGGAACTTAAGCGGAATATACCAATCCCATTCCCATTCTTTAAAAAGAATAACTCTAAAAGTGGTCCTCAACATTTCATTCAAAACTATTACCAAAATATTGTCGATTTCGCAAAAAACGAACATACTAACGTCGATAAAATCAGTGTTGAAGATGAGGAAATTTGCCATAACCAAAAGAACAAGGTTGGATGAATACTTAACAAATAGGCTGTGATATTGATTTAATTCTACCCTGGCTGAAGTCATAGTTACGGAAGACTAAGAGAAAGAGAAAAAGAAAAAGAAAATACTTGAAATTTGGGAGAGGAAGAGTTTAAAATATGATCAATGCATGCATGTTAATTATATTTAGATCTTTGATTTATTTTATTTGTTTTACATTCAAAATAATGATTCAGAAAGTTTGATATAGCTTTTGAAAATTTTAAAATCTAAATCTAAATTATTATATTTTTCCCGCAAGGAAATCAAATAAATTATTATTATTTTTCCTATTAAAAATGGAGGGAAAAAAGCTTTTTTTTTTTTTTTTTGACGGCTCAGGAAAAACAACAAACAAAAGAAAACCAGGAAAGAAATCTAGCTTGATTCACAAAAACTGGAAACCCACGAAGAAGAGATATTAGAGCTTAAAGCTCGATTTGCCAGGAGATGAGCCAAACCATTCCAGAACGGCGGGTGTGGATGAAATCACGAACGTGCAGCTGGTCAGCGAGACTCAAACCTCAGAAACTGGGTGAGAAACCTCTAAAAGATCCACAGATTCAACTTTCAACAGATTGATAACCTTCAAACAGTCAGCTTCCACCAAAATTGGACATGAGAATGAACTCCCCAAACTCTTAAGCCCTTCAAAGATGGCAAGGGCTTCAAGGAATTTTATTGAAATGAAATTCGGTACCTTAATATTAAACTCTTCTATATTTATTGTTTTTAAAGTCCAATAGAACCTTAATATTAAATTTAATTACTAACTTATTAATTATTTGAGGTAGATATTTAAATTTGGATTTATTAATTACAAAAAAAAATATACTATGAAATTATAAAATAAAATAAAAATGAAAAAACATATATTTTAACATGGATATTATCAAGTACGTTCGTATATCAAATAAAATAAATATAATAATTTAGTTAGTTATGAGGATTATATACCCTTTTTTTCAAGATTCTATTAAAAAAATATAATAATTTTAAATATAATAATTTTAAATGTAAATTTTAAAATATCGATTTATTTTATTTGTTTTACATTCAAACATATATCTAAATTATTATACTTTTTTAAAATACTTGAAATTTGGGAGAGGTAGATATTTAAAGTTTGGATTTATTAATTACAAACAGAATGTTTGTTTGATCTAGTTGGGTTCTAATATCATCTTAAGAATCATGAGTTTTAATCTTGAAACGCTGTATAATATAAATATGTTCTTAAGATAAAAAAAAATAGATAATTGAGATAAAAAATATATAAATTGAAAAATAAATTTAATATTTAATATTAACACAATTTTACAGGTGAATATAATTTTTTATATATTTTATTTTCTCATGAATAGCATTTTATCCATTGATTTTAATCTATTTGATAACACTATCCTCCTACTTCTTAGGATATTTTTGTTTTAAATTCTAAATCCTATTTAATATAATATCTTTTAAATCTCATAATTTAGTTCTTCTATTAAATCTAATTAAGATTCAGGATATTTTAAACTCTTCCTCCCAATTTTCAAATATTTTTTCTCAGTCAACCCTAACTAAACTAAACTAAACTAACAGTTATAAATGAAAATAATACCGCGGCTTGTTTATTATTTTGTTTTTACAACACGTGAATATTTCAATCAATCTAAGTGGCGAGGCCACTAAGAGAGTGGGGGGCATAAATTTTATATGTATATATAATTATATTTATATCAATTTTTAATTTTTGCCCCAAAAAATGAAGCTTACTCATTATTTATATGGTATTTAGGGATATTGTAGTCTTTTAAAAACAAACTTTCTCTATATATTACCCCAAATTTGAGTTTATGGCTATTGAATTTCTTCTCTATACTTCTTGTTCATTAATCTAAGTTTTTAATTGTTTTAAATAGATTTTTTTTAAGTAGATAGGATAATTGTTAAATTTTCTTGATAATTTAGTTGCACCCATCTATGATTTATACATTGAATTATTCATTATTAAATTATTAATTAAATAAAAAACTTTAATTAATTACACATTTTATCTTGTTTATTTTTTTACATTGCAATTATGTACTGATAATTTTATGTTCAACGTTTGTAAATAGTTTAATTCATATTTATTAGACAAGAAGTAAGACTAATATTTTTTTTATAAATAGTTTATTTTTTCTAAATTATAAATAATATTATTATATTTCGATGAAATCCAAATTTGTTATAATAAGCTATATAATTTGCTTCACAATTGTTTAAATTTTATTATTTCATACTTGTTTTTTAAGTAAATTATTTCATACTTTTAATCTCTCTATTATATAATTAAATAGATTCCTCTATTTAATAAATAATTAAATAGAATCTTCTATTTAATTTCACCATTAATTAAATAATTAAATAAACTCTTCTATTTAATTTCTTTTAATTAATCAAATAGACTCCTCTATTTGTATTTGCCTTAATTGATTTGACAACTTCAAATCAAATGCTTGAAATCGTTTTTTCAAAGAAATTAATCATCACTGATTTATGTTCTCAATTACATGTGTTAGCTCGGAGGACTTAATGGACTTATAGGACTAAGCTCCAATGATCCGGAATTACCTTTGATTAAAACTCCTTTTAATCAATTAATTCTCATTCATTAACTCCTAGATAACTCTACTAAATATCTAGAGTTGCACTCTTAGTACTATAGACATAGTTATGTCCATTGGCTATAATCATTAACTACACTTTGATCCTTCACAAGTTAGTTCATATCCATGGCTAGGTATTTACACCGTATTAACCTCCATGATACATCTTGTTCCTTAATCCCAACTGATTCTCCAATGAACAACCTTACATAATCTCCATTATGCGTCTTTAGCCTTTTCCTTGATCAGAGGAATATGGGGCCCTGCTGTTCAAGACCGAATCAGTTCATAAGGGAACTACTTATCTATTTTCCTATATGGAAAAGAGTGAATTCCAATTCTTGTGTAATTACGTTCCCAGCTATAAGCAAGATGCAATCCCCAAAGTGGGAGGCATATTGAGCGAACTATTCGAGTCATTCTCACTTATGCAAATCAAAGGCTTGTCTCTTGCGAACAGGAGTTCGTAATCCACTCAGGATTAAGATCAATTTTACATGATCAACCGGTTGATAAACGAAGTGTCTTTCTGTAACGGCTTTACCAGAAGACAGTAAATTCATCTTAGTCCAGTCTACTACAATCTGTACTGCAGCAACACCCCTACTCACATGTCTCTACATGAGCGATCCAGATGAGATCACTTGTGCCAATTCACAAGTGGGCTGTGTTAGTGGTGTTACCAGAAATAAGGCACCCAACCTTTATTCATGTACCACAAACTATTTGAGTTACACTTAAGTGAATCTTCCCGCATCATATGCTCATTTAAGTTATCATAAGTAACTCTGGATCTTATGATGAATTACATTTATTAAACTAATAATAAATGACAATGTAAATATTACTAATTAATAATTCCTTTATTTATTTATAGTTTAATTGGATTACATAAGATTTAGGGCAGAAACCCCAGCATCATGCTCAAATGTGCTCTATATCACCTTTCAGGTACTCGGAGAGGACGTGGACGAGGAGCGACAGATGGTGCTCGTTGACGCTCGAGACGAAGACTTTTGGATAATCCTCTGGTCATGCGAGCCACGCTTTCTTGTGGTGTTGTTGTTTCTTTTGGATTGTTGCGTCCTTGTCTAGGGTCGCGTCTTAAACTTTTATGTACATATTATCTTTGTATAACTATTTAATATGGTTCGATTTTGAACTTATATGATATTTTGATACGGCCGACGAGCCGAGTTGGTTGATAAACAGGTTTTATGATATTACACGTGTTTATTGAATTAACGTATACATCATGCCGGAATTTCAAATGTTTTGTTAAATCATTTGATTTAAGATTTAAATTCTTCGCTTCCGTTTTGCGTACTCGCGTCCTAGGCTTGATTCTCTAGTCAGGTCGTCACAGGTTTGAAAAATAATCAAACAAAAGCTTTCCTTCAACCCTTTTTCTTCCTCGTAATTATATATGACTAAATATACCTAAATTATATACCAAATTTACGTGAATTGACAACATAGTTCCGATGAAAAAACTTGTTTCTTATTTTGTTATCTATCTATTATATATGCATATTTTCGGTTTATTAATTGCTTTTATTACTATAATGATTAATTTCATTTATTTTTTTTTTCTTTCTCACGATCTCTTATTACTAAAAAATAATAGTCATTAAAGTTATAAACATGTGAGATTTTGATTTTAAAGCCAGGGTCGATTCAAGGTATAGGCGAGTGAGGCGACCGATTAAGGACCATTTTTAGAATGATTCAGTTTATAATATAATGCATATTAATAAAATTAATTTTATTGTGCAATAAAAATAATATTAATTTTTTATAGAGTACATTTCGTGATGGCCTGAATCGAAGGCCTAAGGGCCGATTATATATATAATACAGAATATAAATAATATATATTTAATTATTAATTTAATGACTTACATATAATTTGTTTAAATTTACTAATATTATATTATAAACATGTTCATTGACTCGATGGGTCACAACCCACCCCTTAGTCTTCAAGTGCGGACGTAACTCTTTTTGTCACCCTTAAATTTACCTACCATTATAATTTGTTGTATTTAAAAATGAAAATTTTGAAATTTAATTAAAAAAAAATAACTATTATAAACTATAATAAATATTATCCAATTGAATATTACATGTAAGCAAGAAAGTTTTATTCAAATGAAAATTCACAAGCCTCGATAAAATTGATATTTTATTTATTTAAATAATTATGTATTTAGATATTTTATTAAATTAGCATTAATATTCTAATTTTATTTAAATTTAGATTTAGTTAGTTAGTGTGATTTTGGGCCAGACAAGTTTCTATATAATTCTTATGAATTTAAAAAAAAAAAAATGAATCTTATATAGATTTAAATATCGGTTCATTTATATATTTTATCTTTAAAAAATGATTCTAGAATTACAATATTTTATTTCTCATTGGAATTAGCAAGAATGCAAGTTAGTTTATTTTTACTCTCTAAATACAAGAAAAATGTTTGAAGGGTCGGACAATAAAGAAAATTAGGTTAGAATGAAATTGTGAGATAAACGGCTTTCATTATTTGATCTTGAGAGTAAACAACAAAATAGTATTTAAAAAATTACCCATTAATCATTGGATTGTGAGCAGTACTATAGACACATGATGGGGCAGAAGAAAGATGGAAAGAAATATTGACAATATTAAGCGAGAGATAGAGAGAGATTTCATTGATAAAATGAAACTTTCATCAACTAGCCATCGACATATCCTTACAAAATAGAAATACTAGTAGCTAGCTGTTGATGCAAGCGACTGGATCTCTCTGACAGTCACGGGGTGGCTAAATGGTAGTTGATGTGGGAGATGCCTAATGTTGAAGCTATGATATGAAATATTTGGGCTTTTGGGCCAACTTGGGATTAAGTAGAATATGGGCTAATTCTCAGTACCTTTAGTTAAATGTCTATAAAATATCTATAAATACATGTTATTAACGATCTAAATGCAAATTTAAATAAAAGTTCAGTTTTTTACAATAATTCAATTTTTAGTTTAATCATTTGGTATCAGAGCAACCTCAATCCAGGGACGATCATGGCTGGAAAACGAGCACAACAACCCGGAGACGACATACTTCGCACCGGTGAAATAGAGGGAGCGGAACCTCAACAACCGCATCAAAATTTAGCCCTGAAAGTTATTGTCGATCGCTTGCAGACGATGGAACTAGCAGTGGCAAACCTGCAAAGACTTGTGCAAATGTCATTCCAAAAATTAACAAGCCAGATTCAATTTTTAGGAGAAAACATGAGTCAAGAGGGAATTCAACGAGGAAGAACGACCCAAGAACAACCTTATCGAGTCCGAAGATTTAATACACAATTCTGACAGCGACTTGGTGGTGATTTTAGAGAAACCAAAACGGTAGGACCAAGACCCGAGCAAGATCAAAATTGTGATAATATTCAACAAGAAAAGGGCACGCTTGTTCAAGAACCTGATCCAGATTGCTCAACAAAGCAAGAGGAATGCCTGGATTTGATTATGAGTCAATAACTTGACCAATAAATTAATGCAAAAGACCAAGGGAAGGCATCCGAAATACCAGGTTTTGGAAGTCATCCGCACAAATGGGACCGTTTATATGAACATCCATATTTTGGTTATTTAAAGATTGGATTGGTACAATTTTCCAGAATTCAAAGAACACAATTGACATATGAGTTTAGTGGGATTAAATTTGCAGATTCAAACACACGATTATCACCGATTTTGGGATGATTTTCAGGGTTATGTTGCTGGCCAGAAGAAATCTAAGTTGTCATATTGGGTTTTTTGTATTAAAAAAGATTATTCAATTGGAGTTTCGAGTCATTCACCTTTTTCGCATGACAAGCATCTTTTTCACAGAAAAAAAAAGAGGATCATTTGTGTATGCACTTTGGATGTTCTGATTTTTTACATGAAGCGGGGGCAACTCGGGACGAGTTTTATTTTAATGGTGAGGAAATGATGTAGGAAATGCATGATGCTGAAGCTATGATATGAAATATTTGGGCTTTTGGGCCCACTTGGGATTAAGTATAAAATGGGCTAAATCTCAATACCTTTAGTTAAATGTCTATAAAATGTCTATAAATACACGTTATTAACAATGTAAATGCAAATTTAAATTAAAATTCAGTAGTTTACAACAGTAGTGCTTAAATTGATATTTGAAAATTAGTAACATACAACAGAAACTAGAGAATTGATACCAATAAAAACATACACAAATGATCCAAGTTGGTCTTCCAAACAAATAGCAATTGTTAAGGAATAACCACACATTGCACACGATACGGTTCAATCAAAACAACCCCCTACCTAGAAAGCCCAAAAAGAAATGATGACAAGTATATGTGATCGATGAACCCTATTGCAAGCCAAATACTTTGTGAAACGTAGGTAAAAACATGGGCGGACCATAATGAGGACTATTTTTAGTATATATATGTAAAAATATTTTTTTTTTCATTTTTTTTAGTTTTAAGTTTGTGTAAATTTAGAATAATTATATTAGATATAATTATTTTTCATGATTTTCTTTTATCTATATATAAACGAAAATTGTGATTATTTATTGATTTTTTTTCTTCCAAAATTTTGATTACTAGAACTTCTAGGATGATTTCGATTACCACTTCAATTTGTAGTTTGAATTTCCTCTTTCCTCTTTCCTCATCTATTAGTAACTAGAGCGAACAAATCTCATTCAAAGCGACTTTTCTTCCGCTTTTAACATAGCATGTTAAAATTATTGTAAATGTCAGGTAATTACATATGTGCTTGTGCGAATCATTGTTTGAAAATTATTGTAAATGTCAGGTAATCCATTCAGAGTATGAATGAAGATTTTCTCATCTTCAATTTGAATTTGAACAGCAGAGAGATAATCAACAAGCTCTTTAAACTATACAAATATTGATCAAGATTTTCATTAGATTTCTTCTTGATTGAATATAAATCAGACTTTAATTCACCTAGATTTGGAACCATTTAATGTGTGAGGACTTTACATCCAACAACAAAAGTCAAAAAAGATGGAGAAAGCGCAACATTAATCAACTTGTAATTAAAGCTTTATATTATGCGTTTTCCAATGAAGAAACGCATGATTGATAATAGTAGTAACAATTCCAGAGGGATCACGAAGAAATTGATCCTTCAGTATGGACAAAACGTGAATGAGCTTCAAGGATTGAATAAAACTTGGAACCTCCATGCAACAAAATTAGTAGTATCGAGACAAAGAGGAACCTTGCTGTTATGGGTGAAAATATCGCTAAGGGTAAAATGACCACGTGTCAGGCATACGAAGAGACACGAGGTAATTTCAAACTCTTTCGGCCTACGCATGTCAACCTAGTTATTTGAACATGCCACGCACGACGGACCCGACCTCCACCACTAGCGGAGGACATACCATCAAGAGAGGTGGGTATAGACGCGGACTCATCTCAAAGAAATATAGACTAAGTGTCTAAGAAAGAAGCTCCGCTGCTGCGCTGCGCGCATCTACACCCACCTCAGAGAAGCGTAGGTGCACACCAGCCACCTACGCACCTACACACCTACCGACGCACCTACACCCCTTCAATACCCAACACATAGACCAATCCTGAAGTGACACGTGGCGCGATGATGTCATCAACCTAATCTCCTATAAATAGGAGAAGAAATTCATTCATTTGGTAACATATTTCTACTACAATTCTACTTGAATTCTCTCTGGCACACTAGCTCTGACTTAAGCATCGGAGGGTGTTAGGCCGGCACCGCACCGGTGTTCTTTTCCTTTCCTGTGCAGGTACCTACCTAGAACGCCGACGAAGCATCACACTATCTCCGATTCATCCTATAAATTACGTTCGTTGCCTACGTGGAAGCTTTCCATTTTTACGCAACAACAGTTGGCGCCGTCTGTGGGGACGCGTATACTTTATTACGTGCTCTATCATCAAGAATGAGTCGGAGAAGTCATACGGAGCACCGTGCTGGTAATGAAGGAGTGGAAAACAACATTCCTCGTACTAGAAGGTACCCGGCTCGTGGGGACAGAGACCGGGTTCAAGAAGAGGAGATCGAGAGAGTTGAACCCTTGCCGGATAGAAGGGTGGATGCCTTGGAAGAACAAGTTCGAGTTGTGAATCGAGACCTTTCAAAGGTACTTGAAATACTCAATCAGAAGTTTGTAGTCGACCGCCAAGAATCAAACCCCGGTAACGGCAAGGGCAAAGAACATGTGGAGTATGTAGATGAGTCGCGAACCAACGGAGGAGGTGGCTCGAAGGGGAAGCAAAGGACGAACAATCAACGTGCTTCCTCGTCCCGTCCTGGACCTGGACAATCTCGGCTGAAGGGAGGATCCACCTGCGAGATGTTTTGAATCAAAAGAGGAAAGAGCAAACCGAAGTTATGAAGTCCATCGCGGAAAGCACCCAACCTTGGGTGCCGGAGCTAAAAAGCTCCAAGACGAGCTCGGTCACATGAAGAAGGAGTACCGAGGTAAGGCTCCCCTTGCTTTGGAAGACCTCCTCGAGCGGTGAGCCTCCATTCACCGATGACATTATGGAGGTAGACTTACCCGCCAAGTTCAAGATGCCAACCATGCCCACCTATGATGGCTCTAAGGACCCGGTTGAACATGTTGACACGTTTCGGACCTGGATGGAGCTCCAGGGAGTCCGAGACGCAATCAAGTGTAGGGCATTCCCTCTCACTTTAGGAGGCCCTGCACGAGGATGGTACTGACAACTCAAGCCAAGGTCCATTTCCTCGTTCAAAGACCTTACGCGGTCCTTTGTGACTCAGTTCCTCGGAGGAAGAGATCACAAGAAGCCGGCTACGCACCTGTTAACTATTCGTCAGAAATGGGGGGAGAGCCTACGTGACTACGTGGTAAGGTTCAATAATGAGGCTTTGAAAGTAGAAGGTTATAGTGACGACATAGCCCTGACTGCTATGATGGCGGGATTGAAAGATGAGAAATTCTTATGGTCGTTAGGCAAAAAGACCCCGGTTACATACAACCGAGCTTCTTTCTAGGGCGCAAAAATACATGAGTGCTGGGAGAGTTGCTCGGTGCAAGAAGAGCTCCAGAAGAAGGTGGTAGTAGCAAACACTCGGAACATAAAAGAAAAGACCGAGCGGAAGATGCTACCCAGGGGATGATCGCCATGGAGATGATAAGAGAAGGAAGATCGAAGATCGACTTGGTAAACAAAGTCTTCCTTCTAGCAAGTTCAAGAAATACACCCCTACCACCATACCGGCAGAGCAGTTACTCATGGAGATCCAAGATAAGAACTTGGTTAGGTGGCCTTCGAGGATGAAAGCGGGATCAAACAAAAGAAATAAAGACAAGTATTGTCTTTTCCATAAGGATCACGGTCATACGACCTCCGATTGTTTTGATCTTAAGGAAGAAATTGAAGCTCTAATTCAAAGGGGGTACCTAAAGGAGTTCGTAATGAGGAGAGAAGGAGGTCAGCGTGACACCAGACCTGAACAGAAAGACCAGGACCGAGGTGGTAAAAAGCCCTTGGGAGGTGACATAAGAACTATATTTGGTGGACCAGCGGGCGGAGAGTCAAGCAGAAAAAGAAAAGCAAATGCCCGAGAGGCAAGTCACGCCCCACATAGGTTCGAAGTCTTCACCACCCATACAATGCCTAGACGGGAGGCAAAAATTCATTTCGATGAAGATGAAGTCGCTGACATCCACCAACCTCACAATGATGCTCTGGTAGTGGTAATCATTGTAGCTAACTTGAGAGTGCACCGTGTCCTGGTCGATGGCGGTAGCTCGGTAGAGCGTACTCTCTGCGAGCGCATTTGAAAAGTTAGGGATCGAAGAGAAAAATTGAAAAGAAATCTAGCACCCTTGGTGGGATTTGAGGGAAGCCAGGTCATCCCAG
This sequence comes from Gynostemma pentaphyllum, assembly GCA_028015215.1. Classification (NCBI taxonomy): domain Eukaryota; kingdom Viridiplantae; phylum Streptophyta; class Magnoliopsida; order Cucurbitales; family Cucurbitaceae; genus Gynostemma; species Gynostemma pentaphyllum. Next base: position 63,234,673 of record CM051355.1, on the reverse strand, counting down.
GAAGGAAGTATCGAGTTCTTAGGTCACTTTTGGAGAAGAACCCAACACCGTCACTAAGATAGTAGAATTCCAAGTGGTTGAGTGCCCGTCAGCTTATAATATCATATTGGGACGCCCTACTATCCACGCTCTCAGGGCCGTACCATCGACTTATCATCAAATGATGAAGTTCCCTACTGCAAATGGAGTAGGGGTGATCAGAAGGGAACAAAAGGTCTCTCGGGAGTGTTATTACACGGCTATGAAGGGTACTTCACCGGTAAACGTAATCGCGGTAGAGCATACTGAGGAAGAGGCGCGCTCTGCTACAACCAACTTGGTAGAAGAGGTGGAACAACCCCCCTTAGTAATACTACCAGAGAAGTTCGATCAAAGAGCAACACCCACAGAAGACATGGAGTCTGTCCCGCTTCTACCTGAAAGGTGTGTCAAAATCGGGACTAGACTGGGGGGTGAGTAGAGAGATGACTTAATAAAATTTCTGAAGGAAAATATTGACGTGTTTGCGTGGACTCATGAAGATATGCCTGGCATCGATCCAAAAATTATGGTGCATCGTTTAAACGTCGATCACACGTTTCGACCCGTCAGACAGAAACGTAGAGTGTTTGACCAAGCCAGGAATGGAGTTATAGCTGAGGAGGTAAGAAAGCTCTTAGAAGCAGACTTTGTCCGTGAAGTGCATTACCCTGGATGGCTATCCAATGTTGTTCTAGTGAAGAAAGCTAACGGAAAATGGCGGGTATGCATAGACTTTATCGACCTTAACAAGGCATGTCCAAAAGATAGTTTTCCCCTACCTCGAATTGATCAGTGGTAGACGCCACCATGGGCATGAGATGATGACCTTTATGGATGCCTACTCGGGATATAATCAAATTAAGATGTATGAGCCCGACCGGGAGAAAACTTCCTTTGTGACAAGTCAAGGGCTTTATTGCTACAAGGTTATGCCATTCGGGTTGAAGAACGCAGGTGCAACCTACCAACGAATGGTGAATAAAATGTTTCCAGGCGATTGGGAGAAACATGGAGGTTTATGTAGATGACATGTTGGTCAAGAGCCACCAGGTAGACCAACATACCTCTGATCTAAAAGAGGCATTCGATGTACTAAGAAGGTACCAGATGAAGCTCAACCTGGACAAATGTGCATTTGGAGTAACTTCAGGAAAGTTCCTGGGATTTATGGTCCACCAAAAGGGTATAGAAGCGAACCCGGATAAGTTGAAAGCTGTCCTAGACATGGAATCCCCTAGAAACCTTAAACAATTGCAAAGCTTGAATGGGAAGGTAGCAGCACTGAATAGATTTGTATCAAGGGCGACAGACAAGTGTCTCCCGTTCTTTAAGGTTCTCCGAAAAGGAAGTAAGTTCGAATGGACAGAGGAGTGCGAGAAAGCGTTCATAGAGCTAAAAAACTACTTAAGCTCCGCACCTCTACTCTCCAAGCCTGTCCTAGGTGAAGAGTTGTTTTTGTATTTAGTTGTGTCGAGACAGCGGTGAGCTCAGCTCTAGTAAGAGAAGAAGGTGGAGTCCAACTACCTACATATTATACGAGCAAAGCCATGGTGGACGGAGACTAGGTACCCACAAATGGAAAAGTTGGCACTAGCCTTAATAACCTCAGCTCGGAGGTTGAGGCCATATTTTCAAGCACACAGGATTGTAGTTCTGACTAATCACCCATTGAGGCAAGTTCTACAAAAACCTGAAGCATCAGGTCGATTGATGAAGTGGGCGGTGGAACTTAGTGAGTATGATATTCAATATAAGCCAGGAACCGCAATAAAAGGCCAGGTCGTGGCTGATTTTATAGCAGAACTCACACCGAAAAAGAGGAAACACACTTAACCCCTGAAAGAGAGCTTGCTCCAGACCAGGGACTCATCCCTCCACAAAGAGAAGGGTCCACTTGGACACTCTACGTGGACGGGTCTTCCAATATGAAGGGTTGCGGAGCAGGCCTTATCTTAGTCTCACCTGACCGAGCCCACATTGAATATGCTCTAAGGTTTGGGTTTAAGGCTTCTAACAATGAAGCCGAGTATGAAGCACTTCTGGCCGGATTGCGGTTAGCAAGGAAGGTGGGGGTAGGCCGTGTCAAAGTCTATAGTGACTCTCAATTGGTTGTTAATCACATAACAGAAGAATATCAGGCGAAGGGGGAAAGAATGACAGCGTACCTAGCAAAGGTGAAAGAACTTCTTTGCACATTCGAGTGGTGGGAAGTTAAGCAAATACCACGCTCAGAGAATGCTAACGCTGATTCGTTGGCACGTCTAGCATCTGCCTACGAAACCGAGTTGAATCGTACAGTGCCGGTCGAATTCCTCCCTAGCTCAAGTATAGATGAGTTAGAAGCCATGGACATTGACAAAGCAGCACAATTGACCACCTCTTCCTGGATGGATCCAATCATAAAATTTTTAAGAGATGGTGAATTGCCTCTTGATAAACTAGAGGCGCGACGGCTCCAACGTCGGGCAACACGTTATATAATGAGAGGAGATGTATTATACAAGAGAGGTTTTTCTCTACCACTACTAAGGTGTCTCCTACCTGATGAGGCAGACTACATCATGAAAGAAGTTCATGAGGGAGTATGTGGTAACCACTGGAGGAAGGTCGTTGGCACATAAAATCATAAGGCAAGGATATTATTGGCCAACCTTGTATCGGAGATGCCAGGTCATTTAGTCGAAAGTGCGATCGGTGTCAACGTTTTGCTACGATCCCCAGACAACCACTGAGTACTTGACTAATATCACAAGTCCTTGGCCATTTGCTCAATGGGGGTCGACTTGATTGGACCCCTTCCTCAAGGAAAAGGTCGGACCAAGTTTGCTATAGTCGGCGAGACTATTTTACCAAGTGGGTGGAAGCCGAAGCACTAGCCACAATCACCGAACGTAAAACCACCGACTTCATGTGGCGGAACGTGGTGTGCAGGTTTGGCATTCCATATGCCATAGTCTCAGATAATGGCAAACAATTTGACAATGAAAAGTTTAGATCATGGTGCACTGAACTCGGTATCAAACACTTCAAGTCTTCTCCAGCTCACCCACAGGCCAATGGCCAGGTCGAAGCTGTGAACAAAATCATTAAGAAAAACTTAAAGAGCAAGCTTGAAGGTTTGAAGGGGCTTTGGGCAGAAGAGCTTCCGAATATCTTATGGGCGTATAGAACAACCGCAAGGACCTCCACGGGTGAAACGCCTTTTTCGTTGGCATTTGGAGCGGCGGCGGTAGTACCCGTTGAAATAGGACTACCTTCCCCTCGAGTTGAACACTTCAACCCGGAAATTAATGAAGAATGCCAAAAGTTAAGTCTTGACCTGTTAGAGGAGCATAGAGAGACCTCCCTGTCTCCGTGTGGTCGAGTATAAGAATAGAGCGGCGCGCTACTACAACACTCGGGTCAAACCACGCAGCTTTAAGGTGGATGACCTCGTGCTAAGAAAAGTACTACTTAACACGAAAGACACAAGCAGCGGAGCTCTAGGACCTACCTGGGAAGGTCCGTACAAAGTCACTGAGATCGTGAGACCCGGCACCTATAAGTTGGTTGATCTTAGCGGCAAAGCATTGACCCACCCATGGAATGCCGAGCACCTCAAAGCCTATTATCAGTAATGTCAATGTATTTTTCTTTATGTTGAAGTTTTATTTTTCATGTTGTGGATTTCAACAATCAAAGGAATTAGAACATGACTTTTCTACTTCGGAAGCGATTTTGATTCAAAGATTATAAGGGAGGAGGCCTAAGCTACTACCAAGGATACACCTTAGTTAAAGCTTAGGTCGAACCACTCTAAAATCTCAACAACTCATTCAGGGCTTCAAGCTTTGTAACTTTATTTGAACGGGAAATCGACTACACGAACATACGTGATTGAAAGTTCAAAAGAATAGACCACTAAAAAGCTCAAGTTAATTAAAATTCTAAGTTCAACCAGGATGTAGGTCGCATGCACCAGCACCGACTAGCCAGACTTAGAAAATTAAATCTTAAAATCACTCAGGATGTAGGGCTGCATAGCCGCACCTGACGAACGAAGCTTAAAATTCGAATGTATAAACTCACTGCATTACTACAACCCTACATGTTTATGTGTTCAATAAAATCAACAAATGAAGAACTTAAAATGAAAAAATTCTAAGTCTGCCAGGGAGTGTTAGGCTCGCACGAGCGGCACCTGGTAGAAGGATTTAAAACGAGAAAAAATTCTAAGTCTACTAGGTAGTGCTAGACTTGGCACCTGGTAGAAGGATTTAAAATGAAAAAATTCTAAGTCTACTAGGGAGTGCTAAGACTTGGCACATGGTAGAAGAATTTCAAACGAAAAAATTCTAAGTCTACTAGGTAGTGCTAGACTTGGCACCTGGTAGAAGGATTTAAAATGAAAAAATTCTAAGTCTACTAGGGAGTGCTAAGACTTGGCACCTGGTAGAAGAATTTTAAACGAAAAAATTCTAAGTCTACTAGGGAGTGCTAGGCTCTCATGAGCGGCACCTGGTAGAAGAATTTAAAACGAGAAAAAATTCTAAGTCTACTAGGGAGTGCTAGACTTGGCACCTGGTAGAAGGATTTAAAATGAAAAAATTCTAAGTCTACTAGGGAGTGCTAGACTTGGCACCTGGTAGAAGGATTTAAAATGAAAAAATTCTAAGTCTACTAGGGAGTGCTAGACTTGGCACCTGGTAGAAGGGTTTAAAATGAAAAAATTCTAAGTCTACTAGGTAGTGCTAGACTTGGCACCTGGTAGAAGGATTTAAAATGAAAAAATTTTAAGTCTACTAGGGAGTGCTAAGACTTGGCACCTGGTAGAAGAATTTCAAACGAAAAAATTCCAAGTCTACTAGGGAGTGCTAGGCTCTCATGAGCGGCACCTGGTAGAAGAATTTAAAACGATAAAATTCTAAGTTTACTAGGGAGCGCCGGACTTGTACGAGTCGCACTTGGACAAAGAATTTAAGATAGACAAAATCTTAAGTTCATCCAGGACGCATGGCCACACAGCAACATCAGACTAACAACACTTGAGAAATAGAAGCGAGGAGGTAGAGGCAACAAAGGATAAAAGTTTTATTCACCAAAGAAGCCAAATGACTGAAGTTATATTCAAAAAAGCATGAGAATGCAACTAAAGGCGATCATACGCCTATACCAAGTCAAAAAGTTAAAGAAACAAACATAAATAAGTTAAAAGATGGACATGCCCCATCGCAGAGAGAAAAGCATAGCGGAGCAACATCTCAGAAAGTCAGTCAAACTGCAAGGGAGCGTTAACGTAGGTCATTGACAAAGCTCAGGTCCAAGTCCGGATACTTTTTAGATATACGGCCTACAGCATAGTCGGCCCCATAGACGAGGATTTCTTTTTCCAAATTGTCATATTCTCCACAAGCTCTAAGCATTTTCTTCAGCTCTTCTTTATCCCGAGTCCTTGCCTCCAAATCATTGAACTTAGCCGAAATTTCAGCAGAAATATTTTTCTCACGAACTAAGTCGCTTTCGAGAGATTGATTCCTAGCACGGGCCTCTTGCAGCGAGCGGGCTTTTTCGGCTAAGGAAGTGTCGCGATCACTTAGCTCATCTTTGAGGCGTTCACAATCACTCAAGACCTCTCGGGCGCCCAGGTTCGCTCTAGCCCCCGCCTGAAAAGGTAAGAAAATGAGTGAGCCACACAAGAAGAATGAAAAGTAGGAGAGAAATCATGAAGTATGTCAAAGTTTACCTTGAAAGACTCCTGGATGGAAAGACCGAACAACCGGGTCGTACTCATCGAAATAGCATCCTCCCGATCGTTAATCAGAGTTTCCCGGAAGTTAGTGGTAATCTCCTCAATGTACCTTTTTAGCTCATCCTCACTCTCTCCGTGGGCGTAAGGACCTTCAAACTCAGATAAGGAACGGCGGGTACCGCGAGAAGAGGAAGCGACCGCAGCCGCGCCTGAAGGCGTATGAACCTCAGGTGACCTGACGCGCACTCGCTGACGACGATGCTCCTCGTCAGGCACATCACCAGAGTTAGCCTCACACATCAAAGCTTGCTGAGCTTGGCGGCGACACTGCTCAATGTACAACATGGCACGTGACATATCTGAAAAAGGAAGTAAAGTATTATGGTATGATGAAACAATATGAAAGCAGAGTCAAAACAAACATACCGGCTTCCTCAGAAACAGCGTCCTCAGAAACAGGTTGAAAAAGTCCAGTGGAGATCAGTCGGCTTTTCGTGAGAAGAAGCGATGGTCGTCTACTACGCGCGATAGGGATATTCAATATCCGATTGATCACCAACTGAGCAAATTCGGAAAAAGGAAAAATCTCCCGGTTGTTTCCTGCAATGCAACGTGGTAAAGATGAAGTAAATTATTTGGGAAGTTAACATAGACACCTCAAAGTGAGCCTACCAGGAATCCTGAATTTTCTAGGAACGCGGTATACGTAATCATGTCCAGGAACATTAGACAACCAGTCACCACCTACAAAGAACCATTGATTCTTCCAGTTCCTGACAGAAGAAGGACTTGCCACTATTGATTCCCCTCGCGCCGTAAGGTAATACATGAAATTCCTCCAGGTAACGAGTTCAGACGGTAGAGACCATGTAAAGTTTTATAGGATAGAGGGGCCCCACCACTACTAAGGTTCCAAAGAACCCAACACCCGAGTAATATAGTCCACCCATTCGGCCCAAGCTGAGCGGGTGCTAAGCGTGACAACAATAGAAATTTTTTAGGGAAGTAGTGGAGCGGGAGTCTAACCCCACACTTGAACATTTTCATATAAAATGCTACCTCCCCAGCAGGAGGGTTGAAGGGCATCTCCCCCTCTTCAGGACACCGTAAGCTAATGGATGAGGGAATGTCATATTTCACCCTGATATACTCTAATTGCTCTATGGTAATGGTAGATGGATAGGGGTGAATCGCGATGTCTTGGGAAGGAGAAGACCGTTCAGTCTCAGAACTTTCCCCCCCATGCTCAGCTGCGCTCCCGGTATAGTAACTAGATTCTTCGTCAGACATCCTAGAATGAAAAGGATCTACCTTAGCTACTATCAAAACTCTCACTGAGCTACGCTACTTGAATGAATTATACTAAGGGAAAGACCAAAAACGTACCTGGACTCTTAGTAATGAGGAATGGGTCGTCTCTGGTTCCCTGAGTAAGCAGTGTTGCTATGAACATTCAAACACGACAACAAAGGAAAACAAGAATTTTGTTAGTTCACGGATCGACTGAATAAAAATATTTTCGAAGATTGCTAAGGGCGTAGTGGAAATTAAATTCATTACCTCGAGTCAAGAGTGGAAATTGAATTCACTACCTTTACTCAAAGTTGGAAAGTGCACGGCCCTGCGAAATCGAAATTATTTCGGTTAATTTCTATGTAAAGTTTGCAATGCAATGCAATGCAATTTAAAAAAAAAAAAAAAAAAAGAAAGAAGGGGGGTGTAAGTAGCCCAGCCCAAGTGCAAGGGCTGGGCCAAACTTATACCAAGCCCAGAGAGAGGCTGAGACACAAGAGGGACGCGGGCCACCAGCCATTTTCGGATCCGGGTAGTCGGGTCGTAGACGGGTAAACGGGCGGAAGAAAAACAAAACAAAATTTTTGGGAAAAACGTAGCGGAGCCGGACGATTCTCCTCTCAATCCCTCACTCTCTCGCAGCGGCCATGGCTTTAGAAGAAGATCGAATCTGAAGCTGAGAAGTTGAAGCTACCCTCGATCTCCCTCGCATACGGCCATGGTAGACGAAATTAGAAGTGAATTCAAGCGAGATCTATATGGAATTCTTCACTTCTCTTCAACGCTAAGACGAATGGATCGGTGAAGACGAAGGTTTTCCTAGTTACAATTTAAATTGAATTCGAGATGTACTCTTCTCCGAGAATTGTGAAGCTACGCGCTCGGTTGATCCGTTCTCACGCATCACATCCTGGAACAAAATCTGGAAATTGAAGAAAAATTGGAGTCAAATCCGAATCCACGGGTAGACGGGTCGTTGAGGCTCGTGGGTAGACGGGTAGACGGGTCGTGGTCGTGGATCAAGATAAGAAGAAAAAAAAAAGAGAGAGAAGTCTGCTATGTAATCATGCAGAAGACCAACGATTAACTTCTTCGGGATTTCAACTCACTTTCAACTCACTTGATGTTCCCCTGCTCTGTTTTTTATTTTTCAAACTGTTGAACTAAGTCACGAGGAAGGTAATGGCCCCGCTATAATATTTTCAAAGTTCGGTTCTGCAAAAAAAAAAAACGAGGCTATATGCGAGGATTATGACTTCAAGAAGAAACCACGTTCCATCAAAATCAAACGGGAAACGCACCTGATGAGGTCTGACCCTTTAGTTTATTAGTCGTTGGTCTGTCTTATGAAGAATAGGAGTTAAAGCGAAAATCAAGATAGGTCTGCTATGAAAATCAAAAACGGAAATCAAAAGCGGTTTCTTCGTCTTAGAGGAAATCAAAAGCGGTTCCTTGGATTTTCGCATGAATTCGTTTGAGATTGGGCCTCCATGATTTCGTTTTGAAGATAAGAAGATAAACGAGGACAGAGGGCTGAGAATCGCAAATGGCATAGAAGCTTCTCCTTCCTCGTGATTCAGTAGCAAAGAACTACCTCGTCTCCCACCATATGAGAACGCAAAAAATAAGAACTTGCTAAGCTCAGGCCAACTTTTCGATTCAAGATAGCCAAAGGATCCGTGATAAGTTCTCGATCCTCTTCTTCTGGAGTGATTTCTACAAAAACGATGAAGTAACTCACGTGAACCAGCCATATGAGATTAAATTCAAGCAAAATTGCCCCTGCCAAGTTTTCTCTCCTCTCATTCAAAATGAAATTGATGAACTTTCCTCTCTTTAATCTTTGAACCGAGAATGGAGAGACCGTGAAAAATTTCTTTAAAAGCGATTCCTGGGGTTCAATTTTTACGAGAGTCTGTTCAAAAATTAGAAAGATCAACTACGAAGGTCTGTTATGTGGAAAGCTACAATCAGAATGAAGAAGGGATTTTTGCTTGGTCTGTTATGAGAGGAAAATTGAAACCTACAGGTCTGCTATGTAATCAAACAGAGGACCAGTGTTCGTTTCTTTGGAACGTCTGTGAAGAGAGGTCTGCTATGTATCCTGCAGAGGTCTATTATTTCAGGATTTCAAAGAATATTCAAGCTCTGCTATGTTGTTTGATTCCAAGGGAAAGTTAAATTCTCTCAAAAATCAAAAGGGAAAAGCAAATATACAAAGAGTTTGAAAATTCTGAGTCATCTAAAACTCAAAATCGCGAGTCTGCTATGTCTTTTCGCGAGGAGTAAGGCTGCGTAGAAAACATTTCTATTTTTTCTTCTAAGTACTAGTTCTGCTGGTTTGCTACAAGATTTTTTAAGTACCAAGATGAGATGATTTCATAAGAAATTCTACTTACTACGTGGCTATGTTAGTTAACTTTAAAACAGCCGAGTAGCAAGCCACAGAACACAACTCTAAGACACGGGTCTGCTAGATGATTTTGAGAAAAGCAAGGAAAGAAGTGTGTTATGAGCTTCACCACACTTCCACTACGCTACACTTAAATGGTTCATCACAGCTATATCATGTGGTGTTGTGAAAACAGAGCTGTTATGTGAAGATATGGAGCTACATGCCTCTTATGTAAAAAATTATTGAAGTCAAAGAGGTTCAAATGTGCTATGTGATTTCAAGGGAAAATATGTTCTCTCAAAATCAAAGGGGAGAAGCACCTCATGTGATAGGATTTCGTATTTGGCCTATTGCTATGCTAATCTTCACCTATTACCCCAAACAAAAAATCACAAAGCTACATATCGTGTGAAATTCGAGATGGTAGAAAATTTGAAGCTACATACCACTTGTGTAAAAATATTTGAAGACCAACATTATAAAAGTTCAAAGTAAAAAAAAAAAAAAAGGTAATGAAAATACTCACTCCTCTAGCCTTGTCTCTCCCCCCGTGCACCGAGCTTCCCGACACTAGATGGAGCTACAAATCAAAGTGGAGATGAACAAAAAGTTAAAAAAAATATCTATATATAAATAAATAGATAATGTGATTGGAAATTTCCTTACAAAAGAAGAGAGAGAGGAGAAAACTCTCTAGAGAACTCTTACAATGTAATGAAGGCTTCTCCAAATTACCAAGTGTGAAAGTGAGAAGTGTGAACTTCTCCTTTATTTATAGTGGGATCAAGCCTTCTCATAGCCATTGGATCGTGGTAAGTAAAATTAACGGCGTAGATCGCTGACAAAAGTACAATGGTAATAATTGTTCTACCAACCAAGTGCAATGACAAACTTGAATTCAATGAAGGATTGAGTAATGAGGGTGCATGGTAGTTAAGGCCATCCAAGAGAATACTTAGAAAAAATTTCACCCTCAATAGCACTCCCAAGTGGTTATAAGCTACCCCAACCCGACTTGGGAGTAGGGGCCACCGTTATGGGTGAAAATATCGCTAAGGGTAAAATGACCACGTGTCAGGCATACGTAGAGACACGAGGTAATTTCAAACTCTTTCGGCCTACGCATGTCAACCTAGTTATTTGAACATGCCACGCACGACGGACCCGACCTCCACCACTAGCGGAGGACATACCATCAAGAGAGGTGCGTATAGACGCGGACTCATCTCAAAGAAATATAGACTAAGTGTCTAAGAAAGAAGCTCCGATGCTGCGCTGCGCTCATCTACACCCACCTCAGAGAAGCGTAGGTGCACACCAGCCACCTACGCACCTACACACCTACCGACGCACCTACACCCATTCAATACCCAACACATGGACCAATCCTGAAGTGACACGTGGCGCGATGATGTCATCAACCTAATCTCCTATAAATAGGAGAAGAAATTCATTCATTTGGTAACATATTTCTACTACAATTCTACTTGAATTCTCTCTGGCACACTAGCTCTGACTTAAGCATCGGAGGGTGTTAGCCTAAGACCGCACAGGTGTTCTTTTCCTTTCCGTGCGGTACCTACCTAGAACGCCGACGAAGCATCACACTACCTCCGATTCATCCTATAAATTACGTTCGTTGCCTACGTGGAAGCTTTCCATTTTTACGCAACAACACTTGCAAATGTCTGCAGGAAAAGAAAATCGAAAAGTTCTGAATTTGATTAGACATCAATGGAGAATTTGTTGAAGAATTAGGGTTTTTTCAGTTTTGAAGAAGACGAGGTCATTGACGCTCTCTGAAACCATATAAGATGAGATAGACTAAGAGAGAAAGTATCAACTATCCTAACCATAGTTACATTAGTTGTTACAAGCCACGTCACTTAATACATATATATAATCTATACTACTTTAAAAGTGGCTTAGAGTGAAGAATTTTTCACCACCAATTTTATCCCTACTTTTAAATATTATTTCAAATTTACCGTTTATAATTAACCATAATTTTAAATATTATTACAATTTTACCATTTATAATTATTATTTAATTTTATTTCATAATCTTTATTTAAATTAATAGAATAAAATAAAGATTATATAAAAAAAATCATATAAAAATAGAGCAAAAAATTATTAAATAGTATATTATTATTTAATTATATATATATATATATATATATATATATATATATATATTATTTATAAAAAAGTATAAAAAATTATTAGATAGTATATTATTATTTAAAATTATATATAAAAAAATATATAAAAATAACATGAAAATTGATTAAATAGTATATTATTATTTAAAACTATATATGAAATATAAAAAAAGCATGAAAATTAATTAAATAATATATTATTATTTAAAATTATTTTTAAAGATTTAGTAAGTACATATTTGAATGAGTTTATTATTTTCATTTCATATTTACCATTTAAAAATATATGTGGTTATCATATAATCTTATTTCAATATTTTAATAATTATTTTGCTCTATGAATATGTAGTAATCAATTCTCTATTTTTAAAAATTGTTTCTAACCAATATTTTCAATTTTTTTAAAAAAAAAAAATTTTTTTTCTTTATGAAATAAAAAAACAGTTTTTTTTAAAAAAAATAATCTTAAGTGACTATATATTTGAATGAGTTTATTATTTTAATTTCATATTTACTATTTAAAATATATATATAGTTATCATATAATCTTATTTTAACATTTAACAAGGAAAATTTCATTGGGTGGCAAAATATTTGTAAAAGTATCAACTCAAAAAATTATTTACAAAATATAACAATTTTTATCATGTTTATCGGTGATTAACAATGATTTATGTGTTATCAGTGTTAAACATAGTGTAAAAATATGTAATTCAATGTTTATCACTGATAAACTCTATCAAAATTTGCTATATTTACAAATATTTTTTAAGCTTATATTTTTACGAATATTACTAAAAAAATTTGGTAGATTTGCAAATGCCCCATTTAACAATTATTTTGCTATATGCATGTGTAGTTATCATATCTTTACTAAAAAATGTGTAGTTATATATATATTTAATATGTTTAATTATAAAATATAATGTTAATATTTTATTTTATTTTTTATATTTAAATATAATCTTATATATAATTATAAAATATATTATATTATATTTTAAAAAAGAAATGGAATAATTTATATATATATATATATATATATATAAAAGTTTAATAAACCATATAAAATAAAGTATAAATAAAAAAACATATAGTAGTAAAATAATAAATTAACTTCATCACTCTAGAGTTAAGTTTAAGTTTAATAAACATATACGAACAAATATAAATAAATAATGAATAAAATAGTAAAAATTTAAATTAACTTTTTCTTACATCACTTTAAAGTTAAGTTTAAGTTTAAAAAGTTAAAAATAATTTTTTAAAAATACAATTAAAAATATAATGAAAATTTAATTAAATAAATAAAACTTTGAACGGACTGGGTTAAGCCCGTAAAAATGGGTCGGGCCGTATTTTATCACATGAGTCCAAGCCCGTGGACTGGGCTTGGGCTTACCATTTTAAGTCAAGTCGGGCCCATTTATTGACAAGGTATTGTAGGGATTGCAACGGGGCGGGGCGGGGTCGGGGATGCATTTCCCATCCCCTAACCCGCGGGGATTTTTAATCCTCATACCCCACCATATCCCCTAATCAAAAAATCAAGGTCGGGGTCGGGGATTCTCCGTTCGGGGATCGGGTTCCCCGCGGGGAAAATTCCTCGTTTTACATTTTAATTCTTATTTAAAAAGAAATATAAATTTAAAATATATATTTTTAAGTAAAAAGAAAACATAATACTAAACATTTTATATTTTATTAGTTAATATAATTATATTTTACATATATTTTTCAATAAATAAAGATAAAAGTAAACAAAATACAAAAGATATTCTTAAAAATTCGGGGTCGAGGGCAGGGGATGTATTCCCATACCCATACCCATACCCATACTTGGGGAAATTTATCACCCTAACCGTAACTCTAACCCTATAAAACGGGGATTCTTCACCCCTATAAGGTCGGGGCCCCGCAGGGAATTTTGCCATCCCTAAGGTCTTGTAGGCCCGGCCTGGGCCCGGGCCTGTTCATTTAAGGCTGGGCCGGCTCCATTGATGGGGCTTAACTATATATAGCAACTTATTCTAATTAATAGTACAGTATCCAAAAAATGAAAAAAGTTATCAGCTTTATACATCCTTGTATTCAGGGGCGGTCCTGACACTGTGCGAGCAGTGCGACCGCCTCGGTCCACTAATTTTTGGGGCCCCAATTTTGAGTCTTGTTTTACAATGAATTAAAAAAATTACTACAATTCACGCCGGCTACATAGGCTTAGTCAAATGTTGGGGGCCCGATTTTGAGTTTGATTTTACATTGAGTTAAAAAACAATTGCTACAAATATTCACGCCGGTGTCCAGCCCATTAGGGCTTAGTCAAATGACTATAGCATTTTGATTAAAGTTCATAAATTTTTGTTATATATGTTTTTAATTTTGTCGCATAAAGTTATATGATATAGGGCCCAAAATTATTTTTTGCACCGGGCCCTTATTTTCTTAGGACCGGCCCTGCTTGTATTTTTGTAATTAGTGTAAAGGATTTGGTCATATATGAAATTAACCCAAGAAACAATTACTTAATTAGATAAAAAATAAAATTAAAATAAAAATTCGAAATTAACAGGACGTTACAATTACATTACAAGTAAAGTAAATAAAACTAATAGGATGGGACCATTGCCAATTAAATAAAATCATTTATTTCGTTTTTGAGCAATAATACTATATAAGCCTCATCATATGGATAAAGCCCGTGGGCCGGCCCGTAAATATTTGGGCTGGATATGGATCATGCATTTGAGCCCAAGCCCGGCCCGCGAGCTTTATTCATAGGGCCCCAATCAGGCCCGGCTCGAAGTCCGGTTTGAAGCCCGTTAAAAAATTATTAATATATATATATATATATATATATATATATATATTTATATACATATATATATATTTAATATATTTAATTATAAAATATAATGTTAATATTTTATTTTATTTTTTATATTTAAATATAATCTTATATATAATTATAAAATATATTATATTATAATTTAAAAAAGTAATGGAATAATTTATATATATATATATATATAAGTTTAATAAACCATATAAAATAAAGTATAAATAAAAAAAATATATAGTAGTAAAATAAGAAATTAACTTCATCACTCTAGAGTTAAGTTTAAGTTTAATAAACATATAAGAACAAATATAAATAAATAATGAATAAAATAGTAAAAATTTAAATTAATTTTTTCTTACATCACTTTAAAGTTAAGTTTAAGTTTAAAAAGTTAAAAATAATTTTTTAAAAATACAATTAAAAATATAATGAAAATTTAATTAAATAAATAAAACTTTGAACGGACTGGGTTAAGCCCGTAAAAATGGGTCGGGCCGTATTTTATCACATGAGTCCAAGCCCGTGGACTGGGCTTGGGCTTACCATTTTAAGTCAAGTCGGGCCCATTTATTGACAAGGTATTGTAGGGATTGCAACGGGGCGGGGCGGGGTCGGGGATGCATTTCCCATCCCCTAACCCGCGGGGATTTTTAATCCTCATACCCCACCCTACTCCCTAATCAAAAAATCTGGGTCGGGGTCGGGGATTCCCCGTTCGGGGATCGGGTTCCCCGCGGGGAAAATTCCTCGTTTTACATTTTAATTCTTATTTAAAAAGAAATATATATTTAAAATATATATTTTTAAGTAAAAAAGAAAACATAATACTAAACATTTTATATTTTATTAGTTAATATAATTATATTTTACATATATTTTTCAATAAATAAAAATAAAAGTAAACAAAATACATAAGATATTCTTAAAAATTCGGGGTCGAGGGCAGTGGATGTATTCCCATACCCATACCCATACCTGGGGAAATTTATCACCCTAATCGTAACTCTAACCCTATAAAACGGGGATTATTCACCCCTATAGGGTCGGGTCCCCGCAGGGAATTTTGCCATCCCTAAGGTTTTTGCAGGCCCGGCCCAGGCCTGTTCATTTAAGGCTGGGCCGGCTCCATTGATGAGGCTTAACTATATATAGCAACTTATTCTAATTAATAGTAGAGTATCCAAAAAATGAAAAAACTTATCAGCTTTATACATCCTTGTATTCAGGGGCCGTCCTGACACTGTGCGAGCAGTGCGACCGCCCCGGTCCCCTAATTTTTGGGGGCCCCAATTTTGAGTCTTGTTTTACATTGAATTAAAAAAATTACTACAATTCACGCCGGCTACATAGGCTTAGTCAAATGTTGGGGGCCCGATTTTGAGTTTGATTTTACATTGAGTTAAAAAACAATTGCTACAAATATTCACGCCGGTGTCCAGCCCATTAGGGCTTAGTCAAATGACTATAGCATTTTGATTAAAGTTCATAAATTTTTGTTATATATGTTTTTAATTTTGTCGCATAAAGTTATATGATATAGGGCCCAAAATTATTTTTTGCACCGGGCCCTTATTTTCTTAGGACCGGCCCTGCTTGTATTTTTGTAATTAGTGTAAAGGATTTGGTCATATATGAAATTAACCCAAGAAACAATTACTTAATTAGAAAAAAAATAAAATAAAATAAAAATTCGAAACTAACAGGACGTTACAATTACATTACAAGTAAAGTAAATAAAACTAATAGGATGGGACCACTGCCAATTAAATAAAATCATTTATTTCGTTTTTGAGCAATAATACTATATAAGCCTCATCATATGGATAAAGCCCGTGGGCCGGCCCGTAAATATTTGGGCTGGATATGGATCATGCATTTGAGCCCAAGCCCGGCCCGCGAGCTTTATTCATAGAGCCCCAATCAGGCCCGGCTCGAAATCCGGTTTGAAGCCCGTTAAAAAATTATTAAAATATATATATATATATATATATATATATATATATATTTAATATATTTAATTATAAAATATAATGTTAATATTTTATTTTATTTTTTATATTTAAATATAATCTTATATATAATTATAAAATATATTATATTATATTTTAAAAAAGTAATGGAATAATTTATATATATATATATATATATATATATATATAAGTTTAATAAACCATATAAAATAAAGTATAAATAAAAAAAATATATAGTAGTAAAATAAGAAATTAACTTCATCACTCTAGAGTTAAGTTTAAGTTTAATAAACATATAAGAACAAATATAAATAAATAATGAATAAAATAGTAAAAATTTAAATTAATTTTTTCTTACATCACTTTAAAGTTAAGTTTAAGTTTAAAAAGTTAAAAATAATTTTTTAAAAATACAATTAAAAATATAATGAAAATTTAATTAAATAAATAAAACTTTGAACGGACTGGGTCAAGCCCGTAAAAATGGGTCGGGCCGTATTTTATCACATGAGTCCAAGCCCGTGGCTGGGCTTGGGCTTACCATTTTAAGTCAAGTCGGGCCCATTTATTGACAAGGTATTGTAGGGATTGCAACGGGCGGGCGGGGCTGGGGGATGCATTTCCCATCCCATAACCCGGGGGATTTTTAATCCTCATACCCCACCCTATTCCCTAATCAAAAAACCAGGGTCGGGGCCTGGGGATTCCCCCGTTCGGGGATCGGGTTCCCCATGGAAAATTCCTCGTTTTACATTTTAATTCTTATTTAAAAAGAAATATAAATTTAAAATATATATTTTTAAGTAAAAAAGAAAACATAATACTAAACATTTTATATTTTATTAGTTAATATAATTATATTTTACATATATTTTTCAATAAATAAAGATAAAAGTAAACAAAATACATAAGATATTCTTAAAAATTCGGTCGAGGCAAGGGATGTATTCCCATACCCATACCCATACCTGGGGGAAATTTATCACCCTAACCGTAACTCTAACCCTATAAAACGGGGATTCTTCATCCCTATAGGTAGGGCCCCGCAGGAATTTTGCCATCCCTAAGGTCTTGCAGGCCCAGCACTGGCCGGGCCTGTTCATTTAAGGTCTGGTGGCTCCATTGATGAGGCTTAACTATATATTGCAACTTATTCTAATTAATATAGACAAGATCCAAAAAAAGAAAAAAGTTATCGCCTTTATACATCCTTGTATTCAGGCGGTCCCGACCTTGTGCGGCAAGTCACGCCTGGCCCCCTAATTTTTGGGGGCCCCAATTTTGAGTCTTGTTTTACATTGAATTAAAAAAATTACTACAATTCACGCCGGCTACATAGGCTTAGTCAAATGTTGGGGGCCCAATTTTGAGTTTGATTTTACATTGAATTAAAAAAAAATTGCTACAAATATTCACGCCGGCGGCCAGCCCATTAGGGCTTAGTCAAATGACTATAGCATTTTGATTAAAGTTCATAAATTTTTGTTATATATGTTTTTAATTTTGTCGCATTAAAGTTATATGATATAGGGCCCAAAATTATTTTTTACACCGGGCCCTTATTTTCTTAGGACCTAACTGCTTGTATTTTTGTAATTAGTGTAAAGGATTTGGTCATATATGAAATTAACCCAAGAAACAATTACTTAATTAGAAAAAAATAAAATAAAAATAAAAATTCGAAATTAACAGAACGTTACAATTACATTACAAGTAAAGTATATAAAACTAATACGATGGGACCACTGCCAATTAAATGAAATTATTTATTTCGTTTTTGAGGAATAATACTATATAAGCCTCATCATATGGATAAAGCCCGTGGGCCGGCCCGTAAATATTTGGGCTGGATATGGATCATGCATTTGAGCCCAAGCCCGGCCCGCGAGCTTTATTCATAGGGCCCCAATCAGGCCCGGCTCGAAGTCTAGTTTGAAGCCCGTTAAAAAATTATTAAAATTTATATATATATATATATATATATATATATATATATATATATTTAATATATTTAATTATAAAATATAATGTTAATATTTTATTTTATTTTTTATATTTAAATATAATCTTATATATAATTATAAAATATATTATATTATATTTTAAAGAAGTAATTTAATAATTTATATATATATATATATATATAAGTTTAATAAACCATATAAAATAAAGTATAAATAAAAATATATATAGTAGTAAAATAATAAATTAACTTCATCACTCTAGAGTTAAGTTTAAGTTTAATAAACATATAAGAACAAATATAAATAAATAATGAATAAAATAGCAAAAATTTAAATTAACTTTTTCTTACATCACTTTAAAGTTAAGTTTAAGTTTAAAAAGTTAAAAATAATTTTTTAAAAATATAATGAAAATTTAATTAAATAAATAAAACTTTGAACGGACTGGGTCAAGCTCGTAAAAACGGGTCGGGCCGTATTTTATCACATGAGTCCAAACTCGTGGACTGGGCTTGGGCTTACCATTTTAAGTCAAGTCGGGCCCATTTATTGACAAGGTATTGTAGGGATTGCAACGGGGCGGGGCGGGGTCGGGGATGCATTTCCCATCCCCTAACCCGCGGGGATTTTTAATCCTCATACCCCACCCTATCCCCTAATCAAAAAACCAGGGGTCGGGGTCGGGGATTCCCCCGGCTCGGGGATCGGGTTCCCCAGGGAAAATTCCTCGTTTTACAATTTAATTCTTATTTAAAAAGAAATATAAATTTAAAATATATATTTTTAAGTAAAAAAGAAAACATAATACTAAACATTTTATATTTTATTAGTTAATATAATTATATTTTACATATATTTTTCAATAAATAAAGATAAAAGTAAACAAAATACATAAGATATTCTTAAAAATTCGGGGTCGAGGGCAGGGGATGTATTCCCATACCCATACCCATACCTGGGGAAATTTATCACCCTAACCGTAACTCTAACCCTATAAAACAGGGATTTTTCACCCCTATAGGGTCGGGGCCCCGCAGGGAATTTTGCCATCCCTAAGGTCTTGCAGGCCCGGGCTGGGCCCGGGCCTGTTCATTTAAGGCTGGGCCTGCTCCATTGATGAGGCTTAACTATATATTGCAACTTATTCTAATTAATAGTACAGTATCCAAAAAAAGAAAAAAGTTATCAGCTCACATGTTACTATAAGATCGGGTCCACACGAAAATATCTGTTTCTTTGGAGTTGGAGGCCAATACAATTTTTTTTCTTCTGAATTTATTCTTATTCTTATTCGTAGTATATAAATTGTCTCAAATAATTGATTTTATTTACTTAATTTTGTAAAACTAAAATATAATATTTTTTTATTTCATAAATCTAATATTTCAAATCAAATTATCATAATAATATTTTAAAAACAATACAAATATTCTTATTAGTAAAAAAAATTAAAAAACATACACATATAAAGGGTAAATGATATTTGTTATAGGTACTTATTGCTGGGGTTTCTGCCCTAAGTCTTATGTAATCTAATTAAACTATAAATAAATAAAGGAATTATTAATTAGTAATATTTACATTGTCATTTATTATTAGTTTAATAAATGTAATCCATTATAAGATCCAGAGTTACTTATGATAACTTAAAGTGAGCATATGATGCGGGAAGATTCACTTATGTGCAACTCAAATAGTCTGTGGTACATGAATAAAGGTTGGGTGCCTTATTTCTGGTAACACCACTAACACGACCCTTTTGTGAATTGGCACTTGTGATCTCATCTGGATCGCTCATGTAGAGACATGTGAGTGGGGGTGTTGCTGCAATAGAGATTGTAGTAGGCTGGACGAAAATAAACTTACTGTCTTCTGGGAAAGCCGTTAGAGAAAGACACTTCGTTTATCAACCAGTTGATCATGTATAATTGATCTTAATCCTGAGTGGATTACGAACTCCTCTCGCAAAGAGACAAGCCTTTGATTTGCATAGGTGAGAGTGACTTGATATAGTTCGCTCAATATGCCTCCCATTTTTGGGGATTGCATCTTGCTTGATGTATCATGGAGGTTAATACGGTGTAAATACCTAGCCATGGATACAAACTAACTTGTGAAGGATCAAAGTGTAGTTAATGATATTAGCCAATGGATATAACTATGTCTATAGTACTAAGAGTGCAACTCTAGATATTTAGTGGAGTTATCTAGGAGTTAATGAATAAGAATTAATTGATTGAAGGAGTTCAATCAATGTAATTCTAGATCATTAGAGCTTAGTCTTATAGGTCCATTAAGTCATCCGAGCTAACGCATGTAATTGAGAACATAAATCAATGATGATTAATTTCTTTGGAAAAACTATTTCAAACATTTGATTTGAAGTTGTCAAATCAATTAAGGCAAATACAAAAAGAGGAGTCTATTTGATTAATTAAATGAAATTAAATAGAAGAGTCTATTTAATTATTTAATTAATGGTGAAATTAAATAGAAAAGCCTATTTAATTATTTATTAAATAGAGGAGTCTATTTAATTATATAATAGAGAGATTAAATAGAGGAGACTATTTAATTAAATTAATTTTGAAGTTGTCAAAAATTAATGAGGATTTAAATAGAGGAGCTCATTTAAATATTTAATTTGAAGAAGTCAAATTAAAGAGGAAATAAATAAAAAGAGTTTTATTTATTTATTTATTTAAAGGAATTGTTCTATTAAATAAAAAGGAAAATAAAATGCCCAATATCGTCATGGAGATGACGTTGTGGGCGTGTGACCCACGAGTAGGGTCACACGCCCCATTGGTTAAATGGTAACCAATTATTTGCATTTTATTTTAATCAAAATATATGAATATCTTAATGGTTAAGATATGGAATAATTATTTTAAATTAATAAAGATTAATTTTAATAAAAGATATGGGATTATCTTATTATGGAATAAGATGTTATATCTTAATTATTTAAAATATATTTTAGAATATCTTTATTAATTATTTAATAATTAAAAAGATATTCAAAGATTTTCTCGAGATCTTGGTTTTCCTATAAATAGGACCTTTGGGGTAACCCAAAACACACATGGTTAAGCAAACAAGAGAAGGCTCATAAAATTCCTCTCCCTCTCTCATTCGCGGCCTTAGGGTATATGAAGAAGTTTTTTCTTCCCTTTTCCTTTTTCCAAAGAGGATAATGCCCACGCACCGATTCTCTTTTGTGCTTAGTGAGAAAGATCTTTTTGGTGGTCCCAAAATCGTAACCATTGAAGAACGAGGAAGAGCCAGACACTTCTCCACAAGGGTTAATATTCAATTTTATGCATTTAGAATTTTGTTAATATTATATTGCAAGGAAAGATCTTTGGGACTTCTGTTTGAGAACTCTTTTAGAGGCCTCAATCCCAACACTAAAAACTTGTGGAAGAGAAAATACATTGGGAAAAAAATTGCATTGGAAAATAAAAAATGCCATAAATGTCAGACTACACGTACTATACGTGTTAGATGCGTCAGACTATACCTGACATACAAAGGGTAAAATTGATATATTTAAAATTTGAATAGGAAAAGTGGCTAGTCCAAACATTTTAAAAAAAATGTGGCTACTTTAGACTTTTTGATGCAAAAGTGGCTATTTAGAAATTTCACCCTAAAAATAATGTTCTATGAATTTTCTAGTTAAAAATGGATATACATGTAAAGATTATAAGAAGAGATTAAAACAAAATTATTAGGTAAAATTTAGAGTTTAAAATAAAAGTATGAAATATTCAAAGAATTTTTTAAAAAAAAAAAAAAAAAAGTTTTAAACCTTAGAATTTTTCATTAACATCCCAAATTGGGAGGTGTAGGATCGGTATGGCAACCCTAGAGGGGGGGGGGTGAATAGGGTTTTAGGTTAATTTAAAATCTTTTTCGATTTATGACTTCTAATTAACAAGTTAATTAGACTTTTTAAGCTCAAACAATTAAAATGAATTTTATCCTAAAATTCCCTTAAACAAAGTAAACTAAATTTCAATAATACTAGGAAATATTAAACCACAATCAATTTCTAACAATCAATAATAACTTCAATAAATCTTATGCTATGAATATGTGAAGCATCAATTAATTCCAATGATTAGTAATTAACAATCCCAATTCATATGCACATTAAATATATAGCAATTAATATTAGTGCAATAAGTAAAGAGGAAAGGGTTAGAGAAATGACACCAAAATGTATAGTGGTTCGGCCAAAAACGGCCTAGTCCACTCCCCGAGCGCCCTCGGGAATTTATTACCTTTTCCTGGAGGAAGTACAACCCAATCCTTTTCGGGCTCAAGATCAAACCCGACTCTTTTCCACCGGGATCAAAGTCAAACCCGAACCGTTCTTTTTCCGAGATCAAGAACAAACCCACGTTCCTATTTCATGGGCTAGAAACCGACCCAAGTGTGAATTATAAAATTTCACACAAATACAAATCTCTCAAAAGATTAAATGTGAAATTCAAAACTCACAATATTACAAGGCTCTTAATAGCCAAATAAACCACTCAAAATAAATCCCAAAATGATGTAAAAATTAGCTTCAAAGCACTTGACAATGGAGGCAACAAATTGATATTTTTCTCTAATTTTCTCCACTGATTTTCGGCCATATGTAGAGGAGGAAGAAGCAAAAATAGTCGTTGGTCCACGTGGCGGTTTCTGATTGGCTGGAGCAATTCTGATATTTCAATTAAATAATATAATATTAATTTCCACGGCGCAGCAGGGGCAAAACGGGCAAGAGACTGAGAGAGCGCTTCAAATTTTGGCCAAGAGTCAAATAATAAAGGTCAGGACGCATGCGACATTTAACAAAAGACTAGGGGCAAGAAGGGCAATCACCGAATCAAGAAAAAGCAAAAATCAGGCCTTGGGAACCTAAGCAGGACCGGTGCCACGCAGGCAGAGGCGAAAGTCGCCGGTGGGGTCGCCTGTGTCGGCATGCGCCAGGAGCGCGTTAAGGCACTGTCTCACGCGTTGACGTGGCGTCACCTGGACGCTTGGATCGGGGTAATGCTACGATCGAACGGCTACAGTAAGTTTCAGCTTTTCTTTTTCTTTTTCATTTAATTTAAATCGAAATTATATATATATATATATATATATATAAAAATAATTCACTTGACAAATGTGATCCGTTGGATTCACACATTGTTTGATGACTACTGAAATCATTTCGCATTTTAAATTTTCTTTTTCTATTTTTCTAATTTCCGAAAATATAATATATAATATATATATTTTAATAATATATATATATATAAATATTTAAAATCCAATTTTCTTTAATCCATATCTTCTCCGTTTTAGCTCGGAATTGGACGATTCAAATTGCATCGTGCTCGATATTTTCCGCTCTACAAAACACAACACTAAAATACTAAAATTGATTTAGTACTAAGTGTTTGATATCATAAAAACATAATTAGGCAAGATTAGTAGGCCCAAAAAAGCCAACAGGAGGGACCGGATAATCCCCGTTTTATTAAGGTTAGGGTTACGAGAAAAATTTCTCTAAGCTTGTTTTAGGGTACGGGGACAGGAATACATTCCCCGCTCCGCCTCCAAACTCAATATTTTAATTATATTTTATGTATTTTGTTTACTTTTATCTTTATTTATTGAAAAATATATATAATATGATTATATTAACTAATAAATTATAAAATGTTTAGTATTATGTTTTCTTTTGTCTTAAAAATGTATACTTTAAATATATATTTATTTTATATTTCTTTTTAAATAAAAATTAAAATATAAAACGGAGAATTTTTCTTGTGAGAAACTCGATCCCCGAATGAGGAATCCTAAATCTACCCCCAATTTTTATTAGAGAATAAGGTAGGGTTTGATGATTAAAAATCTCCATAGATTAAAGAATGGAAAATACATTCCAATCCCACTTCACCCCGTTTCCATCCGTAATCGGAAAGAATTCAAATAATTGCAATTTTATTTGTAGTAGTAAGTGCAATGCAACCGGCAAGACACGTGCATGTTTTTGGTTTCCAGTTATGGGGATGTCGTGTATGTCAGTCCTTTCTTTTTCCCACCATAAAATAAACAAATTTAAAACTTCTTTTTTTAGAGATAATGATAAATCATGCCTAATTGGATCCTATGATTTAAAAATAGTTTTAAACGTCCTTATGATTTATACCGTTAATTAATTTTAATAAATTAGAACGCATGTTTATTTTAAAATTTTCATGTGTTATAATTTTATATAAATTAACAAAAAATTTAATAGTGATATATGAATTTTACACATATTTTTTGTTTAGTTAGATTTTACATATATTATTATTAACCAAATGAATTATTCTATACATTTCATTCATTTTTTTTTAATGAAATTAGAAGAATACAAAAAAGATGTATAATAAATACGTGACTCAAATTTTATCGGGAATAAAAAGACATCTTATATAATATACGGTTATATATATTAATAGCCACATCAACACTAGTAATAAACCTTTATATCCACTATCCTAAAAATAAAGGTTAGTAGCCGATTGGAGAGAGAAATTGAGAGATGCAATGACACATATACCCTTGCACCAGTTACACAAAGAAAAGTGGTAAAAAAACAATGCACGGTTTTCAATACCCATGCAGGAGAAAAATTGATAGTTAATTCTGAGAAGTCATTGAAAGATGTGCAACTCTTCTTCTTCCTTTTCCATTTCACCTTCCCACCATTAATTTCATTTCCCCTCTCCCATTCTCTCTCAGATTAAGAAATCAAAAACCAAAAATAAACAAAAACTATTTGGCTCTAAATCATCTCCAGATTTCATAAAACCAACAAAAAGGGCAATGACAAATGATGAATGTTACTATCAACATTTGATGAGAGTGAATATGATGAAGATCATGAAGAGACCCATGAGGATGAACGAGAATCATTGGCCACGATGGATGTTGAAGAAAAAACACAAAAAAAAAAGGTTTGAACATCGTCTTTCTTATCATTTGTGTTTTTTAAAACTGAAAATGTCGGATCTGTGCATGGAATATGAAACGTATACTATATATATTTTTAAATTAGGGAACGATAAAGAAGACCACTACTGGAAAGGAGACGACTATTAGAGAATTAAAACAGAGAGATTTCCCGAAAATTCATAAGGTTCTTAGATTTCTTGAAGATCATGAGGATGAGCAAGAAACATTAGTCACGATGGATAATGAAGAAAACAAACAAAAAAAGGTTTGAACCCTAAACCCATAAATTTTTGTTACTTCGAAATGAATATGCTAGATCTATAAAAATTACGATATATATAATGTATTCTGTATATTTCTTAAATTATGGAACGAGGAAGAAGACCAAATACTAATGGAATCGATACGTATAATTTTAATCTATGTTGTATATGTAGTATGTAAGGTGTATATAATGTATACTAATTATTTCTTAAAATTAGGGAATAAGAAAGAAAACCTAATATTAATGAAAATTGATACGTATAATTTTAATCTATGTTGTATAGGTCAGATGTGTTAAAGATATATACAATTGATATGATAACTGCTTACATGTTGAATAAGGGGATCGAGCTTATGCAATTGATACAAAACTAAAGGAGAATACTACAACTAATGAAGATGGGCCTCATTTCAACATTAAGCTAACTCGGACGATGAAAGACATCAAGGCATGTGAATAAGAGTAAACAACTCCATTGATGGTGAAAAGAGGACAAAAACAAGAGGAAAAAAAAATTACACATCATTCCTTAACGTAAAACTCATTCAATATGAAGAAATTTGAAGAAATATGGTGGAAAACTCAAATATATTTCCGTAAATCTATGGTTTTTTTGATGAATATTTCTATTTTACTAGTTTTTTTTAGTGTTCTTGAAGAAGAAAAACATAATCTTCAAGGATTTTTTAAAAATTACTTATTAGTTATATATTTTGGTATATATCGTATATGAAAATAGATAAAACTATACGAATACACATATACGACAATACCAAAGTTCAATGATATTTGTGTATAATGTATAAAATACATTACTTAATGATAAAGAACAATTTAGTAAACCATACAATATAAATGATGAACAAAAAATCGAATGTGCTTATTTATGTATGACTATTATTTTGAAAATTACTCATTAGTTATATATTTTGGTATATACTATATATGAAAATAGATAAGACTATACGAATACACATATACGACATTGATAAACTCGTGATTTAATTAAACCAAAGTTCAATGATATTTGTGTGTAATGTATAAAAAATACATTACTTAATGATAAAGAACAACTTAGTAAACCATACAATATAATTGATAAACAAAAAAGAACAATCTTATTTGTAAAAAATAAGACAAAAACATACGTAATTTAACTAATAACTTGGATGTCACGTTATTTTGTAATTTAATATTATAAGTCGTGTATACTTGTTATATAAATTTATTATATAAGTATATATGACATTATGACCAAATAAATTGATGGTAGATACATGGAAATAGTGAAAAAGGAAATTAGTATTAATGGGGAAAAGGGTCAATTTAAAATGATGGTAGAGCTACATGAAAATAGTGAAAAAATGGAGGGAATATGGATAGTCACTATTACCTTTGTTAATAAATGGTAAATTAAAAAAAAGGGAAAATGAAGAGTCATTAAATGGGAAGAGTGTAAAAAGTAGCTGGATAATCATTACCTGGAAAGAGAAGAATTCTTAATAAATGAGCTCATTTTATTAATTAACTTCGCAAGGGTAAAAAGGAAATTTGTTAAACAAAAAAATACTGTGAAAAGTAAAAGTGGCTACTAACTTTACTTTTAACATGGTGGCTATAAACCATTACGACACCATGAAAAGTGGCCAAATATATAATTTTCCCTATAATATATCTCATAAATTTTTCAATACCAAATAATGGGAAAAAATCTGAAATTTCATTGGGTAGAAAATTTTTGAGCAATATTTATAAATATAGCATTTTAAAAAAGTATTTACAAATATAGTAGATTTTTAAAAACACCTATTCATGGATCGAGAAATCGTTGATAACTTATAAAATAATCGTGATTACTATAGGTAATCAGTGATTCCTGCACAAAATATTAGGATATCGAAAATCAATGATTACTAATCATTGACATGCGGAAGATATCACTCGATCACTAAAGCCATTAATTTTATAATATTTTGCGCTAATTTAATTTTTCTCGCTATTTTGCAAATATATATTTTTCTTTATTTTTTATAAATATTGGACCTATTTTTGCTATTTTCACAAGAGCCCCAAAAAATCGAAAGAGTTGATACTCAAAGTGAGTTTTTTCCACTCCATGATATAATGTTTAAAATAATCTTAATTTATTTT